>JAQPPZ010016981.1:36965000-41965000 GCA_028583015.1 Wollemia nobilis
CGTCAATGACAGCCATTGACTCCTTTGATATTGTTTATCCTAAACAAAACATCTTAGGTAGGTACCCAAACATTTGTTAACTACCTCCGTTTGACCATTTGTTTGTGGATGGTATGCAGAAGATATATTTAACTTGGTACCACTAAGTCAAAATAATTCTCTCCAAAAATTACTGGTAAATATGGGATCACGATCACTTACAATATTTTTGGGCATTCCACGTAATTTAAAATTGAATCCATAAATACCTTGGCCACTTTGCTTGCTGAAAATGGATGTTATAAATCCTGACAATGAGCATATTTGGAAAGGCAACTACCACAAAAATTACCATTTTTCCTTTTGAATTAGGAAGACCTTCAATAAAATCCATGGAAATATGTTCCCACTGGCGATCCAGGATAGGCAACGGTTGAAGTAATACTAGTGATTTGAATGTTTCCCCCTTATTGCATTAGCACACTTCACATTCAGCTACCCATTGCTTAACCTCTGCCTTTAATCATTTCCAACAAAAGGATTGTTTAACCTGCATGTAGGTTTTCAAAAACCCGAAATGTCTTGTTGAAAGATAAGCATGTGACTCTTCTAGAATATGTACTTTTATTGGTGAATTATGAGGGATGTAAATACGATTCTTCTTACGTAATATTTGGCCATCATATGTGAAAAGAGGGTACTTAGAGGAACCCATAGATAACTCTTGAATTATTTGAGTTGTTTCACTGTTGGACAACCATTCTTCTTGTAACTGAGATACCCACTGTGAACATGGCCTTGAAATGGCATTAATAACTACTTCATCTTCGTATTTTCTAGATAATGCATCCGTCGCCACATTTCCTTTACCTTTCTTATATTCAATCACAAAATTATATCCCAATAATTTAGTCAACCACTTATTTTATTTAGGATAAGAAAACATTTATTCTAAAAAATGCTTGAGACTGATGTGATCGGTTTTAATAATAAAATAGTTATTGATTAAGTAATGCCTCCATTTTTCCACTACATGTAAAATAGCCAACATTTCTTTTTCATAGGTGGATTTACCCAAATTTTTCCCTTACATTTGTTTACTCTCGAATGCCAAGGGGTGACCCTCCTGCATTAGTACTACACCAATGCCTATTCTTGAAGCATCGTATTCAATGACAAATGGTTTTTGAAAATCTGGAGTGGCCAAAACTAGAGTCATACACATGGCCTCCTTGAGAGCATCAAAAGCTTTGGTAGCTACTACTGACCATTGAAAAGCATTTTTATTTGTGATAACCATGAGAGGACCCACAATTTTACCATAGTCGTGCACAAATTTGCGGTAATAGCCTATGAGACCCAAAAAACCATGAAGTTTTTTTATGGTTTTAGGTAGGGGCCAATCTTGTATTACCTTAATCTTATTGGGATCTACCTTAACACCTTTGTGAGATACTATATGACTGAGGTACTCCACTTATTGAACACCAAAGGAGCATTTAGATCTTTTGACAAATAACTTTTCTTTGCGTAGGATATTGAGAACTTTCTCCACATGTACTAAATGATCTTTCCATCATTTGCTATAGATGAGTATGTCATCAAAGAAGACTAGAATAAATTTTTGTAGGAATGGATGAAACACTTGGTTCATGAGACTTTGGAATGTAGATGGTGCATTAGTGAGACCAAAAGGCATGACCAGAAAATCATAATGACCATCATGAGTTCGAAAGGCTATTTTGGGAATATCCTTGTCCCTAACTCGAATTTGGTGGAACCCTGAGCGTAAGTCCAATTTGGTGAAGAATTTGGCACCATGTAGCTCATATAGTAAATCATAAAAAATAGGAATAGGAAACTTATCTTTGATTGTGATTTTATTGTGAGGACAAAAAATCTGGACACATACACCAATAATTGTCTTTTCGACAAGCTAAGATGATAGGTGAGGAATAAGGACTAGTACTATGAAGGATGACACCCTGGTCTAATAGTTCTTGGACAATCTTCTCAATTTCTATTTTCTAGGGTTGGGGATATCAATAAGGATGACCATTGGGTGGAAGACTACCAGGCACTAGATGTATGGCATGGTCATGAGATATTTTGGAGGATAGGCTTGTGGGTTCTTGAAAAACCTCCTCATAGTTAGACACAATGTTTTGGAGACCTTCCTCTATGATTTTTGGCATAGTTTGTTCTAATTTTTCAATGCAATTTATTCAGGCTATGAATCCCCCACCATATTTTCTTAACTTTTCCATGCTATGTGAACTTACAAATTTTTATGGAGGTGTCGGATGGTCCTCCCATTGGCTTGCCATTCCACAAAGTGATGTTTGTGATTAAAACCCATGATGGTTTCTAATTGTTCCATCCATGCAACACCTAAAATAACTTTTGAATTTCCTAATTCCATAACAAAAAGAGGACCTTGCCAAGTATACGTACCCATTTGTAATGAAATTGAAGATGTCTTACCGAGACATTGAGAAACTTCCCTGCTTGTTGTTCTGACTTGAAACCAATCTTGACTAGAAGAGTAGATGTGCAGACCCAGTGTCCTTGCAAGTCTTGCATCAATGAAGTTGTGAGTACTTCTAGGATCAATTAGTGTCGTCACCCACTACTTTCGAATGAAACCTGCCACATTGATTGTATGGTGATAAGAAAACCCCATAAGAACATGTACTAAAATAGTCATGGTATCTTCCTCAGGGACAACTTCATCTTGTGAATTTTGGTCCTCAAATGGGAGATCCTCAAGTGTGTCTTACTCCTCTATTTCTTCTTCTTGGTTAGCATATTCAATTTAAAATTTTTGTCGTGGTGTACATGCTTAATATTTTTGATGTTTACTGTGACATTTGTAGTAGAAGTATCGTGACGGTTGATCATTTCTATGAAAAGTGTTATGGAATGGAGGTCGATCATATGAATCACGTCATGTGGATGATCCTATGTGTGCCTTTGTTTCTACTAAGTCAAAAATCCTTATACACTCATCCAACTTGGATGGATTTTGTAGATCTACCTCAACTTTAATATGTGCTTTTAATCCATTTCAAAAAGTTGCTACTACCATGTCCTATGGTAGGTCTTCTACATAGGAAAGCATACTGGTGAATTCAGAAATATAGGCCCCTACTAATCCTTTTTGCCTAAGTGACAACAATCATACTATGTATGAACCCATGGGACCTTTGTCGAATCTATGAAGAAATGCTCTTTTGAAAGTATCCCAATATAATGCATCTTGGGGCTCCTCACGTTTATACCATGTAAACCATTGATAAGCTTTAGTGCCAAATTTGGTTGTTGTAAAAGGGACCCTGTCCTTGTCCTAAAATTTGTAAAATTCTAAAATGCCATCCATTTTTACAATCCACCCACGTGGATACTGGCCTTCAAAGGTAGGCATGTCAATGCATGGATGATTGATGACCCTTGGACCTCTTGGTCGGTGGAAATTATTTCTATCTTATTCCTCGTTACTTCTCTGTCTCTGGTTGTTATTTTGATAGCGTCTGTAAAACCCTCTTTGTTGCTCCATATTTTCTTCATTACCCCTATCCTCAATATTTTGGTGACCATTTTGAGTCAGGGACTGACTATTTTGACCTCTATGGTGAGTATAGACGTCATTGTAGACCTCTGTACTCTAGTGATTGGAACTAGAAGGATTTGGTTGGGGCGGTGTCAGAGATGCATTGAAACTTTTAGTCATTCTCTAGTATACTATTAAATATTTTAACACCTCATCAGTGATCACTGGCCTATTAATTTCTACTTGGGTGACGTTCTCATGTGTGGAATATGGAGAAGAATTTGATGCCATTGGGCTGACTACTGGATGATCCGAATTAAAACTACCAATTTTGGATGGAGAAGGAGAATTTTTTGTACCTTGACTTCGACGAGCTCATCTAGAATTATTATTGGGAGTTTTTGAGCTTGTTAATAGTCCGTAAGATCCTTTGATCCAAATTTTGCTCATGCACTTTACAAAGTCTCCTGCTTATGAGCCTGTGAGCTTCAAAAAAAATATTAAATTGTCAAAAATTTGGTTTATATTCCGTCGAATTGTCACTCCAACTATGACGCATATTTTGAAGTTTGGCTCACCTCCTTTGACAACTTTGAATAGTTTCCTTGACAACTTTCAACACTTGTGGTAACAAGTTGACACTTAACCTTGAATACGACACTCTAATTTTGACCAACGTGGACTATGTAGAACCACTCGACCTAATACGATTACACTTAACCTTGAATACGATGTTGACTGTGAATACGATGCAACTATGGACACGATGCCTTCTACCTAATACAATGACACTTAACCTTGAATACGATGTTGACTATGAATACAATGCAACTATGGACATGACAATGAAGACAATGATATTCGAATTGTGGATAAGACTTGAAAGCTACAGAGACAATGACAACTAGACTACGGATAAGACTCGACAATGACAGTGAAAACCAGACTACGGACAAGAATCGATAGCGATAGCGACAACCGAACTACTGGTGATGGGATGGGATAGGCAAGACTAGATAGCTGGCAACAGAATAGGACAGGGACAGTGGAAGTGATGGGATGCATGCACAAGGAGACGAGTGGGTGTGACCAAGTCACAATGGATTTAGTGTGCCTTGTGAGTTATAAATCCCCTCTTGTGTTTCCCTTAGCTCGTGTGGGATAAATATTTAATCCCAACGAAACTTAAAATTTTTATCTAACATCAAAAAATAAAATTAAATGAACTACCTTAGCTTTACATGAATTATTGAATATTTTCACGAATTATGATTGGTCGACCAGTGTGCAAGCAGAATACTGGTATGTTTATCTGAATGGAAAATTTCACGAGGTGTTTTGTATGATGTAACTATTTTCTTAACCCCTAGATTTTCCCTGTGATCAACCAGTGATACGAACACCGAAGTTTTTGGTCTTATCTTTAGGTAAAATTTGAACCATGCGACGAATGTTGCTTCTATGTCTTTTTAACATGTGTATCTTCCCCATGAATGTGCGAATGACAGGTTTACAATGTTTTTTTTCCCGTACCTTCATCGTGCTATGAACTGCCAACCAGGGCACGTATGGAGGTGTTTGGACTGTACAAAATTCTTCACCTACCCTACAAAACTGGCTACTGATACCACTTGCGAAGAAACTTCTACGAGTTCCTCTTATTTATTTTTTAATAATACTCAATTCAAAATATAATCAAACAACATGCAGATGCACAGATAAACCAATGGAAACTTCAGATAAATGCAAATGCCACTTAAGGTGGGCTCTCCCTCGTCGTAAAGGCTCGATGCGAATACGCAGGTGATAAATGGAAAAATATGATAGATAATAAAACATCATCTTGGATAACTAACTAAATAGTAATTTATTATAAAATAAAATATACAACCGACATTCATATTTGGAATGTAGCATCCACGCCAAAAATCACTCGCAAACAATGCAAGTGAAGTAAAATTGTGTGATTATGGCCTGTATTCACAAACCGTCTATGTTTTATTGCTAGTTGATGTCTAGAGAAATAGCTAGTTGTGGTCACTCTCATCTTCAACGACTAGTGTTGGCGATCGCTCTGGTCGATAGCGATCAAGCCTAAATGGGCTAGAACTACCCCTTGTGAGTGGTTAGGACCACTTTTGGCTCTTGTAAAGGTCCAAGATTAGTCATATGGCCTTCGGATGTGCCCATATGAGTAGTCTCCTAAACATGACATGTTTTAGGTGTCTACAGATGCCCCTTTTTGGGATGTGTTGTGGGAAAACACAGCGTTGAGCAAAAATATACCACCTAGGGCCACATTGTAGGGTGTGTGATGATCATTGATATGATCAACATTGGATGCCCTAGTCATGAGAAAATATGTGAATCCTAGAATTATTACTTCCAATAGGATGGAAGGTTTAAATTTGTAAAAGCTCTCGTGAGTTCTAGCAACGGTCAGGTAGCCTCATGCTATGATTGGTCCAAACAGACGAGAGGTAATCAAGCTTAACTATCACGTTTGCTTTTTTCCCTAGAAAAGGGTAATCTTATGATAGTTTTTGGAAATGATTCATAAGACAAATGCAATTTGATATGATTGAGTGGTCCTTTGTTGATTTTGATTATGATTATTGATATTATGACTACCCCCTCAAATTATGAGTCGATGAGGGAAGGACAATGAATAAAGGGATGAGTTGCTTGATCAAGATGATTGATTGAGACATTTTAAGAGTTTTTATTTGTTGTTATAAGGTAGGTCTCATTTCAGGTGTGATTTCAACCATTTTTAGTAGTTGTACATCTCTATCGCATAGAGCGGTCCAGTTGCAATGGCCTTCTTAGGGAATCAAGATGATAGCAATTCCATTCAAGATTGTGTTGAATCACTACATTCAATTATTTGTTTAAAAAATTATAGAAGAAATGAGATGAATCTTCATTTCTGTGGGGCAGTATGGCCGCCATGGCCTTCTTCAAGATTGAAGTGAAGCATCTCAATTCAGCCATAACTAATTTGTCCCAAATGGTCTTATGGTGATTTACTCATCTTGTTAGATTGCATGGAGTGCCATTCGTTGCAACCTCCAAGTGTATAGAGTAAATAATTGGATACAATGTGCATTTGAAATATTATTGTTATTTGATTAGTTTTTTTATTTTGAATTTTATTTTGTTTTTGAATTTTGATTTATGTGATTTTTTTGTTATTTCTTCAATTTTTGGATGATTATAGACCGATAGATATGCTTGATTGTCCTTTTTGAGATTCTTCATGGTGATTAATTGAGTGCATTTATTACTTCCTGCTAGTCATTGTCAGCAGCAGGGCGAGGCATCCACGAGCGGAGGATTTGGAGCTTCATGGGTATTTCTCTAAACCCTAGCTTATTTTTTTTATTAATCGATAAAATGAACCACACTAATTAATTGTAAAATGAACCAAATTAAACCCGTTGGCAATGAATCAAATCTGCAAATAGGCTTAGTTTAGGGTTAATTTAGGTGGGTTCTTTTTTGTTTTAGCTTTTTGTCAAATTTTGGTGCTTTTGGATGAGATAGGACATCATTGGCATGTCGTCTCATGGTCTTTGATGACCATAGAAGACCCCAGTTGGCAAAGAGGGACCGTTGTCGCTGTCAGCAACTAATTTGAATTCCAACGGTCATAAATTTAACCGTTGGCTGCTAGCTGTTGTCAACGTGAGAAACCATAGGACTTCAGAAATTTTATTGAAAATTTATTATTTTTATAATGAAATTAATTGATTTTTTTGAATTTTTGAAGTGTGAATTTTGATTTTTTTGGATGGTATGGTGCATTTGTTCATTGTGTTTGTACCCTTAAGTTATTTTAGGTTTTCCATTTTGTATTTTATTATTTTTTTAGTTTAAGTGAATTTAATTAGGCTTTCATTTTTCACTTTTAGCTTCTGTCTATGTGGGCTTGGGACCCTAGTTTGCTCATGCGACTTCTCCCTCTAATGGATGATGCAGATTGGGATTGGTTTGATTCCTAGGGACTCATGTTTGTCATAAGGCTATCAATAATCATGTTATACTAGGCCTATCTTATTACCCTAGAACATAGGTGGGATTCCTAAATGAACACCTTTCATATCCCTACTAGTGAGATGACTATCACTTTGGATGACGTGTGTAGGATCTTTAGGATCCCTTTCGATGGAGTGGCTGTCGTGTCTTCTTCCACCAATGCTGGAGATACTATCTTTGAGAGGTTTTTTGGATATCATGCAGCTACAACATTGTCTGACGCTCAGTATGGTGAAGAATTCGTGGCACAGTGTTATCGGGAGGATGTCTTCACATGGTGATAGGTCGTCTTGATGCATGTTATATGTAACATGATTTTTTCATATTGCTTTGGAGTGAGGTTCCCATGTAACCTCTTGGCTATTGTTTAGGACTTGTTTGATAATAAGAAGCCTATTATTATGGATTGGGGAAGTGTATTTCTAGCTCAGTGCTATGATGAGATCTACAGGATTTAGTGATGTGGATAAGCTAGTGTTACCTGCAACCTACTTCTTTAGATCTAGGGCTGGAAGCATATCAAGGTGGATCACCTGAGAGGATTACCTATTAGGATTACCACTATATCCTAGGTGTTCCAATGCTATGGATGCATGTGGCCTCAATAGCGATAGGAGAATCATATTTGACATCACGTAGGGGACTTGACACATTATGCAACCATCCTAATTGGCCTACAGGCAAGAGACATCATATGGAGGCCTTGTTTTGAGTGCCCTACATGGTCAAATGTAGACATGTTCATGGATCAGATAAGGTGCGACCGATGGGTGATCAGTCATAAGTGAGGTATTAAAGAGTTCTTTCATTACTCTTGGGTTCTCTGATAGTTTGATGTACCAGAGGACCTAGCTAGAGGACCAGGACCCAGACATAGTGAACTACAGGGACTAGCTCTCGATATACTCCCAAGGATGGAGCTAAGGGTGGAGGCGATATTGGGGGTGCAGGCCTATTCTAATGATTATGATGGATTTGGTATTATTTTTTAGTATAAGGTCAGTGGACCTACACTATTGTAGCCTATGGGTATTTTTGTATCTCCATGTACCTTGCTACACTATACACTCATATATATATGATTTTATATGTTTTAGACTCATTATGGGTATTTTATGTTTATTTTATGCAATGCTTATGATATTATGCTATATGATGTGATGTATATATGATATGCATTAGCTAGATACTGGATGTATGATTAGATGCTATGATGTAGATGTGTATATGGACTACTTGTGATGTATTCTTATATGGATGCAATGCTTTGTTTTAAATGCATGTTTAATTTGTTTCAATTGTTGTTGTATTTAATTTATGTGCTATGATATGATATATGATGTATGTAATGTCATGCATTAGTTATATGAGGATAATCCAATGCAAATGAACATTTTTGTTTTAATCACTTAAAACATAAAGAATGAATTTGATATAATTTTAACAATATAATGGATGACACCACAAAATGTAAAACAATCATGAATGTAAATGATAAGTCTTATCATAAGAATTAATAATTTAAGCATCCATATATGAGACGAGATTATATGATATGTATGTGCTTTCTTTATAAGCTTTTGTAAATTAAAATATGTGTATAAAATAGTCAGAGGACGTCTAAATATCATTGCTACTATTTATCCGATATATTTCCTATTCATGAACGCCCTTTAATGAATAAAATATCCTAAATAAAGTTGTTGATTTGATTTATGACGTGATTTATTGCTATGAGAGGATTTTTGAGGTTTTCCATGAGACTCAAACATCCTAGTTACTTCATCAAAAGTTGTATACTAACCATACAGACTCCTGAAAGATAAGGTTTTGTTATGAAGACCCAAATATTCATTATCCTTGTATGTGCAAATGAATATATTAGATGAAACATAAGCATACCCCAATTCCAGGTGGGATTCATTCAACCCATTGTTATATTGGGGATCCTCAAATTTTCATCCTGATACTAAGTTGAACTCAATTGGTTTAGACCATTAGGTAATACAAGACACCTAAAGCTAGCTCTTTTTGTGAATTGCTTAGAATTACCCTAATGTCAGGTGGGATTCATTCAACCCATTTTTGTATTAGGGATCACTCAATGGTTTGTGGATATTGACCATTCAAGGGATTCAAGCTCTTCACCCCCTTCTTTGCTTCATATTTATTTGGGATACTTGCTCATAATTAGTGATGAAAATCACTCTCTATTTTGAATTTCATTTTCTTTCGAGCAAGGGATTTTTGTAGTAATGATAATCACTATTTATTATGCTTTGTTTCTGTATTTTTGCTTGTTTTTATGAAAGTAAGGGATTTCTTTGGGTAGAGGGGAGTCTATCCTTTTGCCAATGATCAAAATCCTAGACCATGCACATCGCAACATGAGCAAGTTAAAACCTTTCGCTTAGGATACCTAGTACCACTTTGTAGTGTTCATATTTCCCTTGTTCCAACTAGGATTTTAGTGTTTTTATTAGTGATAGGATTTTGATATATGCTAGGTACTATCAAAACTAGACCTCATCTTCTGATAGTGAATATGGTCTTCTAAAAAGTTTGATAAAATATCTAGGTATGGCTGAGTGACCAAAATACCCTGGTATACTCCTTTATAGCAACAGGAGGGGTTGTTTTGAAAACCATAATTACTCACATGGGTTATGGATGATGATGGATTTTGAAGATGCATGCTTGAGGTACAAAACATGGTGTCATTTGTAATATTGCAAACACAATCAATCTAATGCAAGTATAATGGATGGTCATGCCTAAATGTAATGTAATTACGTGAATGCAAAATGTAAATGTTTTTGTATTTTCGCAAATGTTTTTTTAATTTTATTGCTTTTTGATTTTTGGTATTTTTCATTTTTTTTTTTTTTTTGATTATTCTGAATGTTTTTGCATTTTTGCTTTTTAAATTGTTTTTGTGCTTTTGTGTTTTTTTTTACCAAAGGGGTTAAGGTGCCTTTGGGGATTTTTGTGAAGTGACCAAAGGGCTTTAAGATGCCTTTGGGGCTTTTTGTGAAGTGACCAAAGGGCTTTAAGATGCCTTTGGGGCTTTTTGTGAAGTGACCAAAGGGCTTTAACATGCCTTTGGGGCTTTTTGTGAAGTGACCAAAGGGCTTTAAGATGCCTTTGGGGATTTTTGTGATTTGACCAAAGGGCTTTAAGATGCCTTTGGGGCATTTTGTGTTTTGACCAAAGGGCTTCAAGATGCCTTTGGGGCTTTTTGTGGAGTGACCAAGGGCTTTGTAATGCCTTTGGGGCTTTTTGTGAAGTGACCAAAGGGCTTTAAGATGAGTTTGGGGATTTTTTGAAGTGACCAAAGGGCTTTAAGATGCCTTTGGGGATTTTTGTTTTTAATGTTTTCTTATTTGTTTGGATTTTTATGATTTCTATTGTTTTTGTAATTTTGAAATTTTTGAATGTTTTTGGGTTTTGTTGGTTTTATGCATAAAATACCTTCGGATGAAGAATTTTGAGAGGCTCAAGCTCTTCAACACCTTCTAACGATGTTAGGAAATATGTCCCAGGTCCAATATTCTTAGAGATGATATAAGGACCTATCCAATTGGCTATAAATTTTTCTTGCAGATGCGGTGGCAGGTTTGAATTTTGTTGGTTCTCTTTGAACACAAGATCCTCAACTTTAAAGTCTCTTAGGTGGACTTTATTGTTATAATATCTTGTTAGATGATCTTGGTAAATGTGAAGATTCTCAAGAGCATTGATGCGACGTTCATCAAGAAGGGTCAATTGATCAAGGTGAGCTTGTCGTGCAGTGTCATCATCGATGAATTCTTTCAATGTGAGGCATAATATTAGAATTTTCAATTTTAAAGGTATAATGGACTTAGTACCATATACAAGATAAAACGGTGTTGCCCTAGTGGGCATCCACATGCTAGTCCTATAAGCCCATAATAAAAGGGGCAATTACAAATGCTAATCCTTATTATTTTATTTTACCATCTTCTTTAGGATGGCTACTATTATCTTGTTTAAAGCCTCTGCTTGCCCATTTGATTATGGATAATATGATATCATAAAACTATGATGAATTTTGTATTTGGATGTTAAAGCCTATACATTTTTGTTCTTTAATGACGTACCATTATCAAATATTATCTTGAAGGGAACCCCAAAGTGACATATGATATTGTGAAGTATGAACTCTATAATTCATGGTCCTATTATCGATGTTAAGGGGATCGCTTCCACCTATTTGGTAAAGTACTCAGTGGTCATTAAGATAAATGTGTTTCAGCCCAAAAATAGGGGAGAGATCTTTCCAATTAGATCAAAACCCCATTGAGAAAATGGCCAAGCCATCTAAATAAGCTATAAGGCCTAAGATGGTAGATATGTTAGATTTGCATGATGCTGATATTTAATGCATTTCCTAATATAGTTATAGCAATCCTTTTCCATGGTGGGCCAGTAATAGCCCATTCAAAGGATGCACTTTATTATGGCCATGCCGCTAAAGTGGCCACCACATATACCATCATAAGCTTGCAAAATTGCCCAAGTTTATTCTTGGGGCTCAAGGCAACGTAGGAGGACTCCATCGTAGCTCCGAAAATACAATATGCCTCCTAGAAAAGACATATCTTATCATTTTTTGTTTGAATTCTCATTTTTTGGTATATGAAGTCCATGTGGGATGATTCTAAGCTTAATGAAATCTTGTAATTGGGATAGCCAATCCTAATAAGCTACATCCTCAACAGATAAGACAACTTGTTTTTCCTATGATTCGATGTGCACAAGTGCATATTGAGAAATAACCTTATGTTGAATGATGGTACCATTCCCCGTAGGACCCTACGATATCAAGGACCCCCAAGGTACCTTTAGAAATTCTTTGGCTTTAATAACCACTCATGCTCTAGTTCTATATGAATCATGTTCATTAATTATTTGTTGTCAAAAGCCTCACGTTGCATACTGATTGCGAGAGTGTTTTCACATGAATGGTAGTGACATTAGCAAATGAATTTTGAGGGGTCAATGATACCAAAGATGCCATAGTATCTACAAATTTGTTTGAAATATGAGGGACTACCTCAATGTATTACCATTCTATTTTTGCTATATAAGTGTCAACAAGCTCTTTATAAGCTTTCAAGATTGGATCCCTACATTGAAATAGTCCCTTAACTTGGTTGACTATGAGAAGGGAGTCACCGAAGATGTTTAACCTTTTGATCTTCATAGTGATGGCTATTTGGAGACCCAATATTAAGGCCTTGTATTCAGTATTATTTTTACAATGGAAGTCTAGATTAAATGACAAGGGTATTGGAGTGCCTTACAATGTGAAAACACAATTCCTACACCACCTCCTTGCTCACACTTCAAACCATCAAAGAAAAAAGTCATGTTAGCTTTATTTTTAGGTTCTTCAAATTTAGGTGCTTCTAATAATTCAAATACTACATCATCAAGAAGTTTTATGGTGAGAGACCTACTATTCTAAAGAGACACCTCTGCCAGTTGATCAGTGATGACTTATCCCTTGATGGACTTTTGGCTTATGAATTCCAAGTCAAATTATGTCAATAGCATGATCCACTTTGCAGTACGTGTATTATGATATGTCTTGCTCATCATATACTCCAGAGGATTTTGTTTCGATATCATATACGTTGTATGGCTTAGCATGTAGTGGCATAATTTCTTGGTCGCAATGACCATCGCTAAGCACAACTTTTCTACGTATGCATACCCTAGATCATAACTTACCAAGGTTTGGCTGATATAATATATCACTTGTTCTTTGTCTTGTCCATTATTTTGAGCCAACATGGTACCCAAAGCAAAATATTTTGAGCTAATTTTACCCTATAAGCTTCAAATCTCTTTGAAGTTAGTGGGCGGGGCCATTTCCAAGATAGCCTTTACCTTTTTTGGGTCTAATTTTATCCCTCGTTTAGAAACGATGAATCCCAAGAGTTTTCTATAAGTTACACCAAAGACACATTTCTTGGGATTCAACCTAACATTGTGCTCAATAAAGCGATCGAAGACCTTCCTTAGAATCTTGGTATGCTCTTCATGCAACAATGACATGGCCAGTAAGTCAACAATATAGTATTATAATATCTTGTGCATGTAGTCATGAAAAATGTATGTCATGGCTCGCTGATATGTGGCACCCATATTTTTAAGACCAAATGGCATTACTTTGTATCAAAATACCCCCATGGATTAGTGAATGTGGTTTTGTGTTGGTCTTTGGGTTTAATTCAAATCTTATTGTAACCAAAAAAACCATCCATGAGGGAGAGCATCTCATGACCTACAGTTGCATCTACAAGAGCATATATGTTAGGCAAAGGAAATGAATCCTTTGGTGTTGCCTTATTGAGATTCCTAAAATCTATGTAAATACAAATTCTTCCATCAGGTTTTCCTATGGGAACCATGTTTGATACCCATTCTAGATAGTCAATGGGAATAATAAAGACTACATCCAATAGTTTTTACAACTCGTTCTTTACCATCAAGGAGATGGTTGGATGCGTCTTTCTAAGATTTTACTTGATCAAATTTTTTGCGAGGTCTAGTGAAAGGTTGTCAAAAACTAATTTCGGATCTAGTCCTAACATATCCTTGTAGGTCCAAGCAAAGAGACTATGTCTCTCTTTCAATAGAGGAATAATGATGGCCTATTCTTATGGAGATAAGCTTTCTCTGAACTTGATTTTATTTGGATTATCATCACTGATGTCCACTTTGAAAGTCTCCTCTTTTGCCATATGTGAACCCTCCTCAAGATGGTGAGGAGTGGGGAATAAATGGATTTCATCTATTGGGTTTAAAGGTTCAATTGAATCATGGTCAAAACTAGTGTGATAAAATTCATGTACACAACCTAGTGCAAAATGAAATGGTTGTAGCATCTCTTCATTAGGAAAGAAATATTCAGGCTCTAGGGGTGAATTAGTGCAATCCCAATCAATAGAATCTAACTTAAGACACAATGGTTTTGAAGGATCATCTAGGTTATGGAGTGGAGTGTTCAAATCAATGGAGATCATATTGATGGATGAGGTGAAATCTCCAGGACCACATGGGTGAAACTTTGCATTAATGATTTACCTTCCATACCTGTATCGCCCAAATTTTTTGCACCCTTACCTTCAAGCTAAAGGATCCGTACCCAAAAGGGGGATGCGAGAAGTATGGGAAAATACCTCGGACGGAGAGGCCCTTTGAAGGTCATACCTCTCGGGGGAGGGGTATAAGGGTGAATGTTTGACAGATGGTGGGGTTCACCAGGAAACTTTAAGTGGCAGTTTCCATGCCTAGCTTGAGAATGGGTTTGATGTTTTCATTTTATATTCAATCATTCATATTCCTAGGTTGGCCAAAATGAATCTAATCTATTCTATATGAAATTTTAGGTTTATATGAAGACAACAAACATGAATGAATCCTAAATATAGAGACTATGTGAAATGGAGAGGAATACACCTAATTCCTAATGTTTGATGAAGATTATGAAGCTTGTAGGAGTCTAGATCATCTCGGATATGACAGGATCATTTGTAATTGTAGAGAATCATCCCAAATCATAGGCGATCATCTGAGATCATACAAGATCGACGATAACCTGACGAATTCGTCAGAAACCTGCAATCATGGAAACAGACACCAAAAACCAAAAATGCAATTGCGAGAATGATGCAAAATGATAGAAATAATAGTATAGATGCTTAAATAATAAATCCAGATAGCAAATCAAATGGGAAGCACTATTTTAATAACTTATTTTAAATTTTATCATGCAAATATGCTAAATGAGGTGAACTCCAAGATGTAGAACATAAATAAATCAATCTAATGCACAATTAAATAAGAAAGAAAGGTAGAAAATGCAAACTCGGGGCTCTGGTTGCCCCCAATCTAAACTGTAGTCAAAATCATCTACGATCGTACGAGATCGTCGCCGATCTCGACAGGATCGTCCGAAATCATGTTGGATCGCCTACGACGATCCGAGCTTTCTTCGACTGAAACATAAAAACCTGTAATAAGATCTGAAAATACAAATACCAATGATGGGGGCGAGGATGTTCTAATACAACAAAAAAAATAGAGTTGTAGGGAAATGATCAGCCAGGGGGATAAACTGGGAAAATCCCAAGTTTATATAGGATTATGGGGAGGTTAGGAGGTTGGGGATCATCCCAATATGGGAGATCTCCAACGTAGGAATCTCCAACCATGTAGACACCCTTCTGCCTAAGTTGGAGAGGTTATTGAAACAGAAGCTAATTATGAAAATTTAGTTTTGGGAAGAAATTGTCTGGACATCCTGTTCCAAACAAATTCGTCCGATTTGGGATGATATTGTCAGATCGACGACGATATCATCCAACGGTCAAAAAAATTCTAAAAATGGCGTAAAAAATGAGGTGAGAGGTTAACGGCCGGTTTCGGGGTTAAAATTCAAATTTTTATCTTTTTACTGATGGTTTAACTATGCCAATTTTAGGGTGCTACATTTTGCCCCCTCTTTAGCAAATTTTTTGAAGAAAATGTGTTAAAGACGAGTTCTTCATGCTTTACAAGAAAGCAAAAATTTACTCCATTTTTTAGACGATGATTCTAGGTCGAATCGTACAACTGCTTGCTATGGTGCCCCCTCCAAGTTTTTACCCAAATCGAACGTTTGAGGTAAAAGCATGGAAAAGCAAAAATTGAAAAAAAATTAAAAAATGTTGTTTTTAAATAAAATTAAGAAAAATAGGGTAAAACCCTAATTCATTTTTACTGTTCACTTTCGCTATTTTAGAGCTCTGCAGGCGAAATGGTGGAAATGGCACACAGATCGATAGAGGTTCGACGTGGGTTGCGGGTAAGGATCTAAACCTAGTGTATTATGTTTTAGCTTGATTTGTTTAATTTTTTAGTTGAATTTTAATTGTTTTTGGTCATCGTGGCCATTTTTAGGCCGTCGATGATGTCGGGACGAAATCGTCCCTATTTCATCGAAATCGTCCCTATATCGCCGATTTTGTCTAAGGACAAAATTGGAGAAATAGGGGCGATTTCATCCAATAAAGGACAATCCCTAAATTGAACAAAAGGGAGACGATTTCATCCTACCAATGATGATTTTACTAAATTCAGTACTATATCGTCCAATAATGGACGATATCATTTTCTTATGAGATGAAATTGATTTTAATTGATTTTAATGATTATGTACTAATGATTTTTTTGTTGTTTTATTATTTATTCTGTAGAGAGGATTACTAAAGAGGCAGGAATGGAAATACGGGGGGCTCAAATACGATGTAGCCGTACTCAATCAGGCCGAGCGAGATAGGCTAGCGGAGGTTGGACTACAACATGTGGCAGAGATGCCACAAATTCCTATAGACATGGGGCTACTGACGACCCTAGTAGAGAGATGGTATCCGGGATCATCCTACTTCTAGCTACCGATAGGGGAGATGGCTCCCACTCTAGAGGATGTATGGAGGATCTTGAGGATCCCCATACATGGGCGATTCATGACTCCTTCGACCAATCAAGGCCATGCTATGATGAGACTATGCACGAACCCAAGCTTTGCCCTGGAGAAGGGTGGAGTGAATATCGAAGCATTGAGGTAGATGCTTGGGGCGTCTCTATTGACTCGAGTTCTAGCAGGGGTGGTGGGTGGCCTGCTTCTATGCCACCAGAGCGGATGCAGGTTACCATGGCTCCTCTTAGATGTGGTATGTGACATGAGAGACCATGGTTATAGGTTTGCTTGGGGCAGTTTTATGCTGTCACTTGTATAGGATCCTCTATGGGGTCGTATACAAGGGAGGTCGATGTCTAGTACTGACATCATTACTACAGGTTTTGTGCTAGGAGCACATTACGATACGAAGGTAGGTAGGGCTTCCACTGACAAAAGTTGACTGGGAGATACATCAGGTTTTCTATTAGTGGCTTTAGAGAGGTTCACAATAGTGGATAGATTTATTGATGTCTCAGAGGTTGCTAGATGACCTCATCCTAGATCAGATCAGTTGGAGGCCATGGAGAGAGCAGCCAGGGTGGGGAGAGGATGGAAAAAAGTTGGCTTGCATCAGGCGAGTCTTTTGGTTGAGAATGGAGCAAGGAGAGGTAGATCTCCATCGCTACGACCAATTTTTGAGGCAGTTCGACCTACAGCAGGGGATCCCTTCTCTCAGGGATTACGAGTACTCCCAGACTGTCTGGGATAATACTACACTGAGCGGGGCTCTAGACATGCAATGGTTTTGGAGTCAGGACACTGACGATGCCTCCATTCAGCCAATGGATGGGGATGACGCTAGAGTAGCAGACAGATATGATGCCTGGTATGTAGGCTTCCACCCTCCTTGGATGATTAGGGCACAGGGTCCTATGCACACTATTGTGCAATGGATTGGGAGGCAGTGCAAGGCTACCATCGATGCAGCGAGAAGTCATAAAGGGAGGGATCAGTTATGGCCTCCTCAAGAGAGACATCGAAGAGTTCCATAGGCTCCAGAGAGACCGCAGTAGCCAGAGAGGAGGGAGGAGGGACTCCCTTCTTAGCAGAGGGAGAGGCCACCATCGCCTGATAATGGGAAGGGTGTCAAGGTGGGGGAGAGAAGTGATATGGCAGCTCTCTAAGCAGAAAATGCTCACCTACGAGCTCAGGTGCAAACGTTGTAGGATGAGGCTACACGACTCAGGGCTCAGAGCGAAGGGGTGAGCATGCGGGAGATGGTGTGGGCTATTGCTTAGACCACACTCTATCATGGAGTATACTTCCAACTGGTTCTAAAGGGCCATAGGATATAGCTACTAGCCGACATTGTGAATTCGGTCAGGATGGGGTCATCGAGGACATCCTCATGATCGATGTTGAGGACCCGCGACACAGGACGGACTACGATGGGACCACCTCCTCCACCTCAGGGTAGGAGAGGAGATGAGGTTGAGAGCTCAAGGGCTTCTCGAGACTAGCTGCACATTGAATATAGACTGTATATTTTTTGAGAGGATTCAGTATGCGAGGGTATATATTGTGGCATACCAATCTGCTTTGATATGATGTACATATATTTCTTGTATATATATATATATATATATATATATATTGTGATATGACTTGTGCATATGTTTTATGATGCTTTAATTTTTAATGGTTGATTGATTATTCATATAATTATGTCGTTGAAAATATTATAATTTTATGTCATGCCATAAAATTTAAATGAAATAATCTGATGTAAACAAATTGGTTGTTGTGGTGTGATTTGATGAAAAAATAAGGTGACTTCTAACAATAATTTTAAAGGACATTTTCGTTGTTACATGACCATTTCATGGAGTCGCCACTCGCTAGGTCATTAAGCTAATCCCAGTAGAGAAATATTGCTAAAAGTAAAAGGGTGCTTAAGAGACTTTCTTAAGACTTTTGTGATGTGATGATGAAAATTGATGATGATGATGATTTATTTTCAGATTTCCATGAAAAATATTATGCATGAAATATTAAAATATGATTTTTCTAGGCATAAAATTCCTAAGTGTGATAGAAATTTGAACAATTGCCTAGGAATTATACCATCGTCGCAAAAAACTGAATGTTGACATAATGAAATGAAATAGAAAAGGTTTTTGTTCGTTTTAAAGCACAATTGTGTAACATAATGATTTAAGCCATATGATTTTATGGATTAAAGTGGGAAATAAAATTAAAACGATGGTTTGCGCTAGGCATAGAATATTTAGGTATAGACTTATACCATCATCGCAAAATCCAAAGAAGAAATTGATGTAATAGTTTTATTTGCATAGTTGATTTTTGATTTTGAGATAAACAAAAAATATAAGATCAGGACTTGCACTAGGCATAAAATTCCAATTTAGGTTTAGGAACTATACCATCGTTGCGAAAGTTGATAATATGTAGATGTGACTCTGTTGCTAGATTTTTGAACATGTTTTGAAAGAAAATTCTGGATTTTAAAAAAAAAAAAATGTATTTAATTATTTTTACGCTAAGCAGGTATTCTCAATTAATAAAATTAAATTATTCCAGAATATTTGCATAAATATTTTAAATTATCTCAAAGACAAAATTTTATATTTATAAGGAACCCCGTGTGCATATGTGAGTTCATTTTCAATCTTTATCTATCATAATGATATAAAATCTCTCAAACA
The DNA here is from genome assembly GCA_028583015.1 of Wollemia nobilis. NCBI lineage: Eukaryota > Viridiplantae > Streptophyta > Pinopsida > Araucariales > Araucariaceae > Wollemia > Wollemia nobilis. Next base: position 36,984,769 of record JAQPPZ010016981.1, read on the forward strand.
CAAATGTGTGTGCAATTGTATTGTTCATTTACCAATTTTGAGCAAGATAATTTGATACAAATAATTTGAATTAACCAAAAGAGTGTTCGTTAACCATGATTTATATGCATATAACCGTACCAAACTACTATGTAAGTCAGGTCATCAAGAGCTAGTTAATCCATAAGCAGACATAGGTCTGTACAAAAGAAGTTCGCTAATGTAACAAACATATCACCACGCTAGGAGTTACCCAAGGCCAAGTGGGTTGGGCACAAACCACCTATTATGGGGCTTACCTCACAGTTTTCGAATAATTGAGAATTCCAGGGATTCAAGCTCATTTACCCTTCTTTTCTTTTCAAAGGGTGGGGGAAGGGATTTTATTGCTTTTTGCTTTTTCTTTTCTTTTGCTATTTTTCTATTTGTTTTTTTTTGCATTTTTGCTTGACATTGAGATAATGCTGAAATATTGTTGAGATGGTACAAAATGCTACTGAAATAATGCTTCTTTTTCTCATGATTTTTCTTGTTTTTCTTTTTCTTTTTCTTGCTATACTAGGGATACTTGCTCGGATTGGTTGTAGAGCAAGGGATTTTTATTCTAGGCAGGGGTGAGCTTGTCCTTTTGTCAATTCTCAAAGATTCTAGACCATGTGCATGATAGGATAGCAGGGGAAACTTTTCACTCAAGAGACCACTTCTACTATGTAGCATCATTTTGGAATTTGCAATGAAATCATTTTAATGTGAAAAGGTATACTTGGTTCAAGTAAATAACAAGATCAGTTATCTATGCTCAAAACTTTATTTAATTCAACTGTGGACTTCGATATAAGAGAGATTAATAATCATATAAAAAAGATCAAGATATTTATTCATGTGAGTGTGAAAGTGAGGGATTCCAAATAAATGCTAATTTATCCAAAACAACTAAAAATATAACTGCAATACTTCAAGAATTGACAGGTGCAAAAAATAAAAGATGTTTTTGAAGATTTTGATGATTTTGATTTTTTTTATATTTTGATTTTTATTTATGAATTGATAGAATACATAATATTAATGTTTTTGAAATTTTTATATGAATTTACTAAGAATGAGACAAGATGTACAATATATACAATGAGGAAATTACCAGAATTATTCATAATAATGCTTAAGATGCATAATTTTCATAGGTTCTTTAAGATCTTTACCATCTAAGGTAGCTAATTTTTATGCTCCCAATCCAAATTTAGCAGTGATGATATATGGCCCAAGCTAGTTAGTTTCAAATTTACCTTTAAGGTCTTTAGTTGCATTAGTATTTTTTTGATTTTCTTTTAAGACGAGGTCGCCGATCTCAAAGGATCGGTGATGAACTTTCTTAAGATATGCTCGTTTGAGCTTGTTCTAGTAGGCTTGAATATGCTCCAAAGCATTGATGTGCTTCTCATCTAGGAGTTACAGCTGACTAAATCTGCCAGCACGATATTCATCTCCTACTTTAGTATCTTGAAGTAGCAGAGCCAAAGAAGGAACTTCTAATTCAAATGGAAAAACAGCTTCAGTGCCATAAACCAAAACAAAAGGTGAAGTGCCCGTGGGAGTACGAACGCTAGTTCGATAAGCCCACAAAGCAGGATATAATTAAATGTGCCAATATCGGCCGATTTATTGACCAGTATTTTGAGGATTTTAATTAATGTTTTATTAGATGCTTCTGCTTTGCCATTACCCTGAGGATAATAGGGAGTGGACCAACGATGTTGAATTTTATATTTTTGACATAGTTTATTTACATATTTATTTTTGAAACAAGTTCCATTATCCGAGATGAGATTTGCAGGAATTCCAAACCTACAAATAATTTGATTAAAAATAAATTTAGAAACTTGGGTTCCAGTGCAAGAAGCTAAGGGCATAGCTTCAACCCACTTCGTAAAATACTCAATGGTGGTTATGATGAATTTGTGTCCATCAGATGACACAGGATTGATTTTTCCAATAATGTCTAAGCCCCATTTTGAAAAGGGCCAAGGAGATGAAATAGCCTATAGTTCTTGTGCAGGCGCATGGACAAGGTCAGCATGTTTCTGGCACTTGTATCAATGGTGCATGTAATCATGTGCATCATTCTCCATGGTAGGCCAAAAATATCCTATCCGAAGGAGCTTCTTAGCAATGGCGCTACCACTAAAGTGTCCCCCACAAGATCCATCATGGGATTGTCTCAAAGCTGATCTAGACTCTTTTAGATTCAAACATCTCAGTAGGATACCTTCAAAATATCTCCTATATAATGTATTATAAATTATGACGAACCGACTTGCTCGTCTATGCAATAACCGACACTGGTTTCTATTAAAACCTTCAGAGAAGGTCCCATTTTGAAGAAAATTGAGGATGTCAGTGTACCAAAGTTCGGGAGTAGTTTCATTGATTAGAAACATGTCCAAAGGTTCCAAGCATAATTTAATTGAAGCGGATTCTCGGAGTCGACGAATAATGATGGTAGCATATTCGTCATCTAACTCCAATGGTAAAAGAGATGCAGTTGCGGCCATAGCATCAACCGCACGATTGCTAGTTCGAGGAATAGCTTCCAAGGTAACTTGATCAAATAAAGATATCAATTTTAATACATATGCTTTATATGGGTGTAATTTATTATCTCTAGTCTAATAAACATCATTAATTTGATTTATAACAAGTTGAGAATCACCAAAAACTAATATATTTTTAATTTTTAGTGCCAGGGCAACTCGTAATCCAAGTATTAGAGCCTCATATTCAGCAGTGTTATTAGTACAGGCAAACATTAATTTAAAGGATAGAGGTATGAGGTGTTTCTGTGGAGATATCAAAATAATACCTGCACCAGCCCCACTCATGCATCGGGCTCCATAAAAGTATAAGGACCATTGCTCTGAATGATCTACCTCTAATTTAAGGCATTCATCAAGAAACTCAATGACGAGGGGATGGGTGGATGCTAAGGGTGCAACAGCTAATTGATCTACTATGATTTGACCCTTAACAGACTTATGTCCTATAAACATGAGTTCAAACTTGCTTAGCACAAGAACCTGAAGAACACAAGCTTATACTGAGAGGGGGGGTGAACAGTATAAGACCACTTTTAACTTTTTCTTTCAACTCAGCTTTCAATATAATATTATGTAGAAAATAGATAGCAGTATTAATAGCAGTAATCAAGCAAAGCACAAAACATCATCCACAAAGTGACACAACAATTTATGTGGTTCACCCAAAGTGGGCTACTCCACGGATAAAAATTTTCTCTAAAATTTATATCACAGTTCTTTGGGAAACCTTCCCAATTACAATGTTTATGAGCCACTGCTCAAAGGATATACCTTCCCCTAACTCTGCTCCGGGTCGGTGATCCTCTAGAAGACCTCTCGCCTCTTCAGCCCTTAGCAAGTGGAACTCTATCCACAGAAGACACCTGTCTTCCCTGCACTGGCTGGAGACCTCTATCCTCACTCTATCACCTCAATGCTGGTCCTCTTTCTTAGGTCTGCACCAAACACAGTCCTTCGGTCTGGCACAAATCTGTTCTCAACTCTGCATCAATCTCTGTCCTCAAATGGTCCTCAAATCTGGTTCACATAAATGGTTCACCAGCTTGCATTATTGATCTTCATGCAAGTCTTCAAGACTTGTTTCAGATCTACTTTGAAAGTTCTCACTTAGAACCTGCCCAAACTGCTCCACAAGCTTCAACAAAAAGCTTGCTCAATGCTATCCAACAAGCCCTCTTAATGACTTGTCCAAAACCTGCTCATACATCCCCATCAAAACCTGTCCAAAACCTCAGCAAGCTCACAAAGACAACTTGCTTAGCATGAACTCACAAAGAGATTTGTTAGAGACCCAATGTGATTCATTAACATCATAGAAGCATAAAGAGAATTGTTAGAGACTCAATATGTTCTATACTTAACTCCCAATCTCAATCTCAAATCTCAAAAGAATAAGATATATGTAATATGCTTTTCTTAAGAACATAAAACACAAATCTGTCTACGCAAACACAGCTGCAATCATAGCCGCCCTTTGATTGAAATCCAACCTTTGCACTATCTTTGTAAATACAGTAGTACTTCAACACTCTACGATCAAACTCCTCATTCAGCGCATCAACTCGCCACTTATGTGCTATCTATATTGTTATGGCTACATCTCGCACACCTCACTCGAATCATCTTGACTCGGTCTTTGCACACCATGGACTTCGCTTCCACAAGTTCGATACACAAATTCGATCAATCATCAAACTCTTCAAACAACCATCCTTTTATACTAACAATCTCAAGATTAAATTCTTGATCTTAGTCGACTATATATCCCTAAAACAATCATCGGCTGCACAACCCTATACTTCATCGGCTCAAGGTTAACTCTGTCGGCTTCAATCGCCTCTGCTGTTCTATAGATTTTCTCACAAAACTACAACATGTCACGATATCGTGACACCCTTGCCTTCCATACACCTTCTTTTGCCTGCTGTCGCGATATCATGACACTTTTGCTTTAGTCTACCTTGACAACGTTCTTGTCACGAAATCACAACACTTTTGTTTTTGTTGATGTTATCATCATTCCTGTCGCGATATCATGACACTTTAGTCTTCATGGCCTTCTTCTCCATTTTTGTCATGAAATCATGACACTCCTACCTTTTGCTGATGTCATCATTATTCCTGTCGTGAAATCGTGACCCTTCTGTCTTCATGGCCTTCTTCGAGGTTGGCACTAGCGAAAATGGACCATGTCACAAAATTGCGACGCTTTCGCTACCTTAAGCTCTTCCTTCTTGACTTCGTCATGAAATCGCAATGCTTCTTCTGATGAAGACTTGCTATCAATTTTTGTCGTGAAATCATGACATTTTCGCCAACTGAATGCTGCCAACTCAACCTATCACAAAATCATGACACTCTCTGCATTCGCAAGCTTTCTCTCCAACTTGTCACAAAATCGTGACACTTTCTGCATCCGTACAACTTCTTTGTAGCCTGTCGTGAAATCACGATGCTTCTTATTTCAGACTCTTCCTTTTGCTGCATGTCACAAAATCATGACAGTTCTCACTTTGAGCTTTTCAGCATGTCACGAATCACGACAGTACATACTTAGTCTTTTGTAGCATGTCGCAAAATCGTGACAGTCCTCACTTGGAACTTTGCATCATGTCACGAAATCACGACAGTTCCTAAATAACTTTCTTTCTCATCGATCTTGTCACGAAATCGTGACAGCTCACACTGCGAACTCTCTTCTACAACATGTCACGAAATCATGACACTTTTTCATTCGTACAGCCTCCTTTGCAGAATGTCATGAAATCGTGACACTTTTCTTTCTCTGCCTTCCTACACTGTCCGAGTCATGAAAATGCGACATGTCACGAAATCACGACACTTTTCATCTTGCTCTTCTTCTCTGCCAGCATGTCGCGAAATCACAATAGTTTTTCCTGCTTCGTCTTTGCCTTCCAGCATGTCACGAAATCATGACATTTTTGCCCAAACTTTCTCTCTCCTCAAACATGTCATGAAATCATGACAGTTTTGCCAGTGCTTTCTCTCTCCTAAAACATGTCGTGAAATCGCAACAGTTTTTCCAGCTGCCTGCATACTTTTTCTTACTTGTCTTTTTCTTGATCTTTTTGCAACTGGGCTACCCTGATCTTCTTGGAAACTCACTGTCCATGCTGAAACCTTCATCAAACCAAATTGCTTCAAGACCTTCTTGACATCAATGACAACATCTACACTTAGAGCAAAGGCAATGTACCCAAGGTACCCAAAATTGCCAACAATCTCCCCCTTTGTCATTGATGGCAACCCTTAACTGAAAACATATCTCAAGAGCCAAAACTAAACCAACTGATCCACCAACTGAGAATCTTTCTTTGAAGTTTTTGCTCCCCCTGACTTGAAGCTCTCTTCTTCACTCATATCTCCCCCTTTACTCATATCTCTCCCCCTTTTTCATCAATGGCAAAGGGTCACCTTTGGGGCTCGAGACTAAGAATGAGCCTCTTAGCTTAGTCCCTCCACCACCTCCTGATGAGGTGATTAATTCTGGGGTGGGAATGAAACTCCCATTAGACACTCATCATCATCAGTGTCTACAATTTCCTTGCCAGGCCTTCTCTTGAGCTCTTTGTCCATTTTCCTGTTCCTGTTACTGTTCTTGTTCTTGTTCTCATCCCTATTTTTGTTCATGCCTTGATCCTTGGACCTGATCATGCCACTGTTTCTATTCCTGTACCTTGGAAGATCAGCTCTACACTGTCTAGCTAGGTGACCTTCATTGTTGCACTTATAACAAGTAACTATGTTACTTCTTTGAGGCATACCTATTTTTTGAAACCATCTGTTCTGGCCGAACCTGTTTTGATTAAACCTGTTCCTGTTATTTATCTCGCAATCGACTGCCTTATGCCCAAACTGTTTACAAGAGTAGCAATACCCATGAAAGAAGTTACTACCTCTGAAACTTTCATTTACCTTTTTCACTTGAGCCATGCAATGTACAGCCATGTGACCAAACCTGTGACACGCAAAACATCTACCATGAAATTTTCCTTTATTCGACCTCTTGGGTCCCGAAAACTTCTTCTCAATCTGAATTTTGTTTTCTATTTTTGTGCATCTATTACTCACGGACTCATGATCTGAAGTACTTTCTTCATCATAACTTTCTTCCTTTCAAAATTTCTTACTAGATTCCCCAACCGGTTCTTTGTTCGGTTTAACAAAACCAAGACCTATTTTATCTGTTGGATTTCTTTGACTTTTGATGAGAGACTTAACTTTTTTGGAGCTATCTTGAAACTTGTACAGCTTATCCTTGTACTCTTTAATTTCCACTTCCAGAGAAGCCATTTTCTATTCTAACTCACTATACTTAAGAACCTTAGACTCTAACTCATCCTTGAGAATAGCATTCTTTTTCCTTTCCTTTTTCAAAGCACTAAGAGCACTAGTGAGTTCACCTTCAAGATCCTTTATTTGACTGCCTTTTGAATCATCAAAGCTTTTTCCAGATTTCTTATCACTAGAGGTGCTACCTTTTTCAAAAACCATACATGCATCTTCTTTATATATTTCTGAAGCATCTAGATACATACTCTTTTCTTGATTGTTGTGCTTGTCTTTGATTTTAAGATTTGTATTGGCCTCTTCTAGTTGTTTCTTCAATGAAACAATCTCTTTTTCTTATTTGCAGCAAACAGTCTCTTTCTCATTGATCTGAGACTTGAGAGTTTCTTCACTCCTTTTGGACTCTTCTATTTGTAGCTTTAGATTGCTAACAACTTTGTTAGATTCCTCTTCATGTTTGCTACATATATCGACTTTATTACTCATTTCTTTTGTCTGCATTCTTAAATCGTCAATTCCTTTTTCTAGCTTACTGCAGTACTCTATTTTTTTGGTTAATTGCATTCTGAAATCTTCAAAAAATTTCTTGCATTCTTCTGTTTGTACTTTTAAACTGGTGATTATATTTTCTGCATCCTCAACCTTTTTACTCAGAGCTAAAATTAGTTTTTGTTTCCAATTTGCTTCTGCATCACTTCCTTCTTTATCACATTCCCATTCTGAATCTGTTTCTTCACCAATTTTGAACGGATCATCTTCATCTTCACTGCTACTAAACCCATGGCAATGATGTTTATCATGATTGAGTTGACCACAAACAAAACATTCTCTACCTTGTGAGCAATCAACTGCAAAGTGACCGGTCTTCCCACATCTGGTGCAGCACTTTATTAATCTGGCATGTTCTCCACTGTTTAATTCATCTCTTGAATCTATTTCCATTATTCTTCCCAAAATAGCAACATTGAGATCATCTTCAGTTTCTTTAATTACCATGTGTGTTTTCTTCTTCTTGTGTCTTATGGTTTTGCTTTTGCCTTTCCTTGCCATTCGTGTTCTTGTAAGATCTTCCTTCAAGTTGTTAAACTTTTCGAAGGAACCTACTCTGATACCAATTGAAGAACACAAGCTTATATTGATAGGGAGGGTGAACAGTATAAGACCACTTTTAAATTTTTCTTTCAACTCAGCTTTCAATACAATATTATGCAAAAAATAGATAGCAATATTAACAGTAGTAATCAAGCAAAGCACAAAACATCATCCACAAAGTGACACAACAATTTACGTGGTTCACCCAAAGTGGGCTACTCCATAGATAAAACTTTTCTCTAAAATTTATATCACAGTTCTTTGGGAAACCTTCCCAATTACAATGTTTATGAGCCACTGCTCAAAGGAGATACCTTCCCCTAACTTTGCTCTGGCTGGTGATCATCTAGAAGACCTCTGCCTCTTCAGCCCTTAGCAAGTGGAACTCTATCCATAAAAGACACCTGTCTTCCCTGCTCTGGCTGGATACCTCTGTCCTCACTCTATCACCTCAATGTTGGTCCTCTTTCTCAGGTCTGCACCAAACACAGTCCTTCGGTCTAGCACAAATCTATTCTCAACTTTGCATCAATCTCTGTCCTCAAATGGTCCTCAAATCTGGTTCACATAAATGGTTCACCAGCTTGCATTAATGTTGGCTTGATCTTCACCCAAGTCTTTAAGACTTATTTCAGATTTGCTTTGCAAGTTCTCACTTAGAACCTGCCCAAACTGCTCCACAAGCTTCAACAAAAGGCTTGCTTAATGCTGTCCAACAAGCCCTCTCAATGACTTGTCCAAAACCTGCTCATACATCCCCATCGAAACCTGTCAAAAACCTCAGCAAGCTCACAAAGACAACTTGCTTAGCATGAACTCACAAAGAGATTTGTTAGAGACCCAATGTGATTCATTAACATCATAGAAGCATAAAGAGAATTTTTAGAGACTCAATATGTTCTAAACTTAACTCCCTATCTCAATCTCAAATCTCAAAAGAATAAGATATATGTAATATGCTTTTCTTAAGAACATAAAACACAAATCTGTCTACGCAAACACAGCCACAATAACAACCGCCCTTTGATTGAAATCCAACCTTTGCACTGTCTTCATAAATACAGTAGCACTTCAACACTCTACGATCGAACACCTCATTCAGCGCATCAACTCGCCACTTCTGCGCTATCTACGCTGTTATTACTGCATCTCGCACACCTCACTCGAATCGTCTCAACTCGGTCTTTGCACACCGTGGACTTTGCTTCCACAAGTTCGATACACACATTCGATCAATCATCAAACTCTCCAAACAACCATCCTTTTATACTAACAATCTCAAGATTAAATTCTTGATCTTAGTCGGCTATATATCCCTAAAACAATCGTCAGCTGCACAACCCTATACTTCGTCAGCTCAAGGTTAACTCTGTCGGCTTCAATCACCTCTGTTGTTCTATAGCTTTTCTCACAAAACTACATGTCACGATATCGTGACACCTTTGCCTGTCATACACCTTCTTTTGCCTGCTGTCATGATATCATGACACTTTTGCTTTAGTCTACCTTGACAACGTTCTTGTCACGAAATCATGACACTTTTGTTTTTGCTGACGTCATCATCATTCTTGTCGCGATATCGTGACACTTTAGTCTTCATGGCCTTCTTCTCCATTTTTGTCATGAAATCGTGACACTCCTACCTTTTGGTGACGTCATCATTATTCCTATCGTAAAATCGTGACCCTTCTCTCTTCATGGCCTTCTTCGAGGCTGGCACTAGCAAAAATGGACCATGTCATGAAATCACGATGCTTTCGCTGCCTTAAGCTCTTCCTTCTTGACTTCGTCGTGAAATCGTGATGCTTCTTCTAATGAAGACTTGCTATCAATTTTTGTCACAAAATCGTGACATTTCTACCAACTGAAAGCTGCCAACTCAACCTGTCGTGAAATCATGACACTCTCTACATTCGCAAGCTTTCTCTCCAACCTGTCATAAAATCACGACACTTTTTGCATCCGTACAACTTCTTTGTAGCCTATCGCAAAATCACGACGCTTCTTATTTTAGACTCTTCCTTTTGCTGCATGTCGTGAAATCATGACAGTTCTCACTTCGAGCTTTTCAGCATGTCACGAAATCGCGACAGTCCATACTTAGTATTTTGTAGCATGTCATGAAATCGTGATAGTCCTCACTTGGAACTTTGCATCATATCGCGAAATCATGATAGTTCCTGAATAACTTTCTTTCTCATCGATCTTGTCACGAAATCGCGACAGCTCACACTGTGGACTCTCTCTTCGCAACATGTCACAAAATCGTGACACTTTTTCATCTGTACAGCCTCCTTTGCATAATGTCATAAAATTGTGACACTTTTCTTTATCTGCCTTCCTGCACTGTCCGAGTCATGAAAATGCGACATGTCATGAAATCGCGACACTTTTCATCTTGCTCTTCTTCTCTGCCGAGCATGTCACGAAATCACGACAGTTTTTCCTGCTTCGTCTCTGCCTTCCAGCATGTCACGAAATCGCGACATTTTTGCCCAAACTTTCTCTCTCCTCAAACATGTCGCGAAATCATGACAGTTTTTCTAGCGCTTTCTCTCTCTTGAAACATGTCACGAAATCGCGACAATTTTTTCAGCCGCCTGCATACTTTTTCTTACTTATCTTTTTCTTGATCTTTTTGCAACAGGGCTATCCTGATATTCTTGGAAACTCACTGTCCATACTGAAACCTTCATCAAACCAAATTGCTTCAAGACCTTCTTGACATCAATGACAACATCTACACTTAGAGAAAATGCAATGTACCCAAGGTACCCAAAATTGTCAACAGAACCCACTTTGTTGTGCGACCAGATAAATAAGTTCGACTCATGAGATACCTCAAGGGATCGGATTTAGCAATAACATACGTTTTCTGACTGAGCATATAATGGCATAGTTTCTATGTGGAAAATATGACTTCTAGACATAACTTCTCTAATGCTGTCTAGTAGGTTTCATAACTAATTAATTTTCTACTAATGTAATAATTAGCACGCTCTCTTTTCTCATCATCAAGTTGGGCTAACATAGCTCCTAAAGCAAAATCTGAAGCAAAAATATAAAATATAAATGGGCGATCAGGTCTAGGTGGTGAAAGGACAAGTGGGTTACGAAGATATTGTTTGAGGAGTTCAAATGATTCTTGACATTCATTGTCCCAATAGAAAGAGACATCCTTCTTAAGAAGCTTAAGAAAGGGTCCAGTTTTATCCGCCAGCTTATCGATGAAGCAATGGATGGCTTGAAGCTTACCTTGTAGACTCCATAATTTAGATATATTTGTGGGTGTGGGCATATCAGTGATAGTTGTAATCTTGAGAGGGTCAATTTTGATGTCACGTAAAGAAACTATAACCCCCAATAATTTACCTGACTTAACTCCAAATATACATTTGGCTGGATTCAATCGGATAAGATATTCCATTAACCGATCAAATACTTTTCTCAAGTCATCTAAATGGTCATCTTCTTCAATAGAATGAGATATATGTTGTCTACATAATCATGTAGTATATCATGCATCATATCATGAAAGATATAAGTCATGGCTCATTGATAGGTTGCACCTGCATTCTTTAAACTGAATGGCATCACTTTCCAAAAAAAGGTCCTCCAAGGGGTAATAAAGGCTATTTTAGCCTGATCTTCAGGAGCTATCCTCATCTGATTATAACCATAAAATCCATCCATTAAGGATATCATTCCATTCCTAGCAGTAAAATCAATGATCTGATCCATATTTGGAAGTGGAAAATCGTCTTTAGGGCATGCAGCATTAATATATCTAAAGTCTATACAAACCCTAACCTTAGTAGCTTCTTTCTTAGTTACTAGAACTACATTCGATATCCATTCAGCATAATCAATGGCTTGTATAAAAATAACATTCAGGAGTTTTTCTAGCTCTCCTTTGACTAGTAAGGCCACTTTAGGATGCATTTTTCTAAGTTTTTGTTTAACAGGTTTAGCATCCGGATGGACTACTAGGTGATGCATAACTAAAGAAGGGTCTAAACCTGGCATATCTTCATATGTCCAAGCAAATACATCTTCATATTCTTTAATAAATGCAATGTATTTATCTTATTTTTCTTGACTCAATTCTGATCCGATGTTGATTATGTGAGAGTTATCCTCGGTTCCAATGTTAATTTTTATGAAATTTTCTACTTCCATGTGTAGATCTCTCTCAAAATTAGGTGGGACGGGTGAAACACCCAATTCTTGTAATTCTTCCAAGATTAGCTTGGATAATTCATCTTGAGGAGTCATGGCCTCAAGCTGGGCTATACTAGGTATAGAGCTATCAAAATAAAATTTGTTATGTAATAATTCCTCAATAGAGACATCATGGAATATATCTCCCTCCAACTCATCTTTGGATTCAACGATCATATCAGGATAAGCTATAGATAGCATATTACATGTGAATGGCTTATTCATTAAATGCAAAGCATGACGTTCATCTAAATAATCTTGGTAACATATAATATGGTCATCATCCTCAAATGGTTGACCCTTACTAGAAAATAGGCCCACACCACATCGAGCGGGCCATGGCTCTACCTCAAAAGGTTCTTTCATACTCATTTAAGCATTATAGGTTTGTATTTAGTATACTAATTAGTAAAATAACATTGAGCATATCCATCATAATGGATTCTGATGTTTCTGGGTATTCTACGCCAATCATATCCCTTATAAATAAAGGCACAGCTCTCGACTTGGTAAATACTTCCCATAGGCTATGGGAGGCCCAAGGTACGAGGAGATGGCAATTTATTTAAAACAAGGGAATATTGCATAGAAACATTTGTTCCTTCTGATATAATAATTTTAGATATATCAGGTAAGAGCTTGTCAGTAAGAGCATAAGAGGTAGAAGGAATATTTCCTATGTCTTCTGATGTGGCGAATACGCATTTGGTGGATATAGATGGTGTAGAGGTGTCAATAGATGGGTCTATTATAGGTATAGAAGTTATAGGAGTAGAACAAGAGACATTGGTTGTGGGATTAGGATCTTTCTTAGGTCCTAATGTGGTTTGTTCATAATATGGTTGAGCTATATGTGAAGGTGCATCTGATGGAGAAGAAGTAGATGACATTGTGGATGTGAGTTTCACACATTTAGATGGGTAATGAGAATTAGGATGTGTGGATGACAAAGTAGGGAAAAATTGAACTCCAATAGGTTCCTGCCAAAGCACACATATCAAAGGGTCTTCGATCACCATGAATGGTAACCAACTGATTCTTAAATTTGAATTTAACACATTGATATAAAGTTGATGGAATAGCTCGCATCACATTGATCCAAGGGCGACCCAAGAGTATATTGTACAATGCAGGGCAATGTACAATAAACACAGTCATATCCAAGGTTCTTGGACCAACCTGCAATGGAATGGTAATAACTCCACACGTTTCTTGTGTTTTGTCATTGAAATATTTTATAATCATATCAGTTCTTTTCATTTCATCACTTCTAAACCCAAATATTTGGTAGAAGTCAAAAGTGAAAATATTTAAAGATGAACCATTATCAATCAAAACTCATTTGACTTCTACATATCCAATTAAGGCAATAATATATAAGGGGTTATCTTTATGTAAACTATGTTGCGGTATGTCTCTATCTCGAAATTCAATACAATCAACTTCACGAGTTATTATAGTATTGGCCATGGCTTTGGGTTGAATGTCTTGAGGTACCATCATCTGGCTTAATGTGAGCATTAATTCATCTCTATGTGTAGGAGAAGATCTTAAGAGGTCCAAAAGGGAAATTCTAGATGTAATATTTGATAATTGTTCATTAATATTATAAGGAGTTTTAGGTTGAACATTAGGTGCATGATTCCCTTTACTAGGAACCTTCAAAACAAATGGAGTTGATCCACCATTCTAAATTTGATCTTGTTGAGAATTTTGAGCCTGTTGTCTAGTAACAACTCCGATGGTACCCACAATATTATTTTGCAGATGATGAATGGGTCTTGGTATAGCGTTTATAGCTACTCATTAGAAATTAATTGGTGAGATGATGGTCCAGTAGTGACTCTTCTTGGAAATGGTTCTTCTGGAACCATATAACTTGTGATAGGGTGAATAGTATTCGATTCATCTTCAGAACTATTCGATTAATTTGATGTGATTTCCATATCACTCTCAGTCTCATATTCTGTATCACTAATATCAGGTATCTAAATATTATATAGAGGCCTGGTTGTAACCACGGATAAAGTTGTGTCAAAGGTTTCTAGATCATGAACAGGTAAATGCCCACTAATAGTTCCTACATATCGGGCAGGAGGAGGAACATTATGATGTTCAATTTGATTAGCCACCTCCTTACCATGTTTTGGTAAGGGATGTTGAAATATGTCCAATGACTGATTGGCATTCTGATTCTGGTTTTGTGTGGTGTTCTGTTGAGCGTTATTAGGAGGATTTTGCTTAGGTTGAAAGGCTTGTACCTCCATCTCATTGTTATCAATCAAGTCTTGTATTTTGTGTTTTAATATTTTACACGAGTTGGTAGTGTGTCCAGGTCCTCTATGGAAGTCACAATGTAAATCTGCTCTGCATCCGGGTATAGTTGAATCAAGTTCCATGATATTTGGTAATTGAATCAAGCCTCGTTCTAATAATTATGGTAGAATAGTCGATAAAGGTTGATTTAACCTAGTAAATTCTCGAGGAGGTCTATCAGGAGATTTCGGTACAAACTTCTCCGCTGTCTTTGCAGCATTAACATTAGCAATATTTTTGCTATCGGTGACTCCATCACCCACAACTTGTTTATTATTATATTTATTTTTGGATTTTTTCTCATCGTCTTTCTTTTTAAGCTGACCTCTACTAATGAGAGCATCTTCCACTCTTCGAGCTAAATATATAGCCTGATCGAAGGTGGTCAAGATAGCAGTTGATAATTTGTAAGATAGTTGCTCTTGCAAATTATTAATAAAGATGTCCAACATCTCCCTATAAGGTAACACAAAGTGCAATTTTCCTATCAATTGTCTCCACCTAGCTAGGAAATCAGCAAAGCATTCATCTTTGTCTTGTTTTAAGTTATACAAATTTTTAATGGTCACATGTCTTTCGATATAGGCACTAAATTGATGAACAAAAGACTCGTAGGTTTCTTCAAAATTCCTCAAAGAATTAGTGGGTAATTGATAATACCACTCTAATTCCATTCCTCCCAAGCTCTTCGGGAACATTTTTAGTAATAAAAATTCATCATGTGATATATCATGACATGCTATCCTAAACATACGAAGATGCTCTATGGGATATTTCTTTCCTTTATATATGGGCAGGACAGGCATAGGAAAATATTTAGGATACGGTTGTGCTACAACTATAGGATCTAAAGGCTGACTACACATCTCTCGATAATTGTACGAGGGATGGTAGGGATCTATCTGGTCCATGCGGGAAACTAACTGTTTCACCATGGTTTCAAGATTACTAGTTTGTCCACCATATTGGTTCGGTGGTATGAGTGTATGATGGTGTGGCATAAGGATTAGATGCTATATTGCTATTATGCAAAGTGTTGGTAGGAAGAGTATTATGAAGGGGATTTGTAATAGTATTATGTTGTATCCCAGATTTTTGTTAATTGGTGTTTGGTTTTATTTTAGGTTTTTTTTTATTTGAGTTATGTTGCTCAATAGCTTGGTGAAATAGAGCAGTAAATGATGGTTTCTTTTGTGCAGAAATGACCCTAGGCTTGTTAACAGACACTTTAGGTGGTTGGGTAACCTGTTGTTGTTGTATGTTCCAGATCGCAGCTACTATATCCAAATTGGATGGTCCAGCTTGATCACTCTCTTGTTCAATAAAGTACAAGGGATTAGTGCGTGTGTGAAATACATCTTCTAGAGTTGCTTGAGTGTCACTAATTCGATCCTTGTCCATATGGACTGCTCTATTAAAAATACCGATATTTGTGTTAATGAACTTCCAAAATTGGTCCATGTTTTCAAAAGTGATAGCTCCTCCAGGAGACATTTTAGGGGATGAGGATCCTTCCTCTCTATTAATTTCCTCTTGTTCATTCGCTACAGCAAGCTCTTCTTCTTGCTGGTCTAGGATTTCTTCTTCTTAAACTTGGTCCTCAGGAGGGACATTTTGGTCAATTAATGGTCTTCCTAACCAATATTCTTCTTCTTCGGTTTGTTTTCCATTCCTAAGTCTAGGCATTGTGCTAAACTTAGGTTTTAGCAAATATATATACTTATATATATATGCGATAGGGTTGAGAGGTATATATTTTAACTATATACCTACTATAATACTTAAAAAGGAAATGTTTTTTTTTTTTTTTTGTATTATTATTTCTCAAGTATAAAAATAACAAACAACATGCTAGTTGCAAGAAATAGTAAAGAGAAAAAATAATAACTTAGTTTTCTATAAATAGTTTATGGATATCGTTGATAAGATCAAGTTCATCAAGAGTCATGAAATGCTCCTCTTCAAATTGGAAGTGGTTTTTTAAGAACTTGACAAAGTGTGCTATGGTAATATGATCTACTTCAGACTTTGACTTGTAAAAATAAAGTTCATGGCAATACTCTCGATACAACACAGCTCTAGGAACTCTATTCCATATTTTTCTATTTGTAAGAATGACTTCTTGATCCCCTATACGAGATAGAAACTTGTGTACTACAACTGCATTCTCAAGGTATTTCTCAAAGGTGTACAATTCTAAAGACACAAATACTCTTTTATCTGCTAACCACCTATGGCAAGCTCTCTAAAGTTCATGGTACAAAGTCACCTGATCAGGATCCAGGATTTTATCTAGGACAAACCTCTTAATTTGCCTAAGTTTTGCAGATCTAGATTCAATAATACCCAATCTCCTATCAAGTTCATCCCACAAAGGTTGGACTATATTTGTTTGAGTTACTCTAAGCACAGAAGTGATCTCTATGGTCGTTAATTTATTTTCAACATTTATGGTGACAACTCGTCTTCTATTATAATCTACCATCTAAATATGATATGCAAATTTAACAGTTTTCTAATGATTCTAGATGTTCTTAATAATGTGTTTTTTTTTTTGGATTGTTTTCAAAAGGTGTTTTAGTTTCACGTTGGGTTCACCAAAAATGTATCGCCCAAATTTTTCGCACCCTTACCTTCAGGCTAAAGGATCCGTGCCCGAAAGGGGGATGCGAGAAGGATGGGACAATACCTCGAACGGAGAGGCCCTTTGAAGGTCGTGCCTCTCGGAGAAGGGGTATAAGGGTGAATTTTTGACGGATGGTGGGGTTCACCAGGAAACTTTAAGTGGTATTTTCCATGCCTAGGTTGAGAATGGGTTTGATGTGTTCATTTTATATTCAATCATTCATATTCCTAGGTTGGAAAAAATGAATCTAAGCTATTCTATATGAAATTTCAGGTTTATATGAAGACAACAAACATGAATGAATCCTAAATATAGAGACTATGTAAAATGGAGAGGAATACACCTGATTCATGATGTCTGATAAATATTCTGAAGCTTGTAGGAGTCCAGATCGTCCCAAATATGATAGGATCATCTGTAATTGTACATAATCATCCCAAATCATAGGTGATCATCTGAGATTAGACAATATTGATGACGACCTAATGAATTAGTCAGACAAATTTGTCAGAAACTTGCAATCATGGAAACAGACACCAAAAACCGAAAATGCAATTGCAAGAATGATGCAAAATGATAGAAATAACAGTATAGATGCTTAAATAATAAATCCAGATAGCAAATCAAATGGGAAGCACTATTTTAATAACTTATTTTAAATTTTATCATGCAAATATGCTAAATGAGGTGAACTCCAGGATGCAGAATAGAAATAAATCAATCTAATGCATAATTAAATAAGAAAGAAAGGTAGAAAATGCAAACTCGGGGCTCTGGTTGCCCCCAATCTAAAATGTAGTCAAAATCATCTGCGATCATACGAGATCATCGTCGATCTCGACAGGATCTCCCGAAATCATGTTGGATCGCCTATGACGATATGAGCTTTCTCTGACTGAAACACAGTAAAAACCTGCAATAAAATCTGAAAATACAAATGCCAATGATGGGGGCGAGGATGTTCTAATACAGCAAAAAACTAGAGTTGCAGGGAAATGATCAGCCAGGGGGATAAACTAGGAAAATCCCAAGTTTATATAGGATTAGGGGGAGGTTAGGATGTTAGGGATCATCCCAATCTGAGAGATCTCCAACATAGGAATCTCCAACCGCTCAGACACGCTTCTACCCGAGTTGGAGAGGTTGTTGAAACAAAATCTAATTATGAAAATTTGGTTTTAGGACGAAATCGTCTAGACGTTCTGTTCCAGATGAATTCATCCAATTTGGGATGATATCGTCAGTTCGACGACGATATCATCCAACGGTCAAAACAAATTCTAAAAATGGCATGAAAAATGAGGTGAGCGGTTAACGAGCAGTTTCGAGGTTAAAATTCAAATTTTTATATTTTTACTGATGGTTTAACTGTGCCAATTTTAGGGTGCTACAATACCAAATATGAGGCTTTGGGGGTATGGGGATATTAGGATCTGGTATATGGATAGATGAGGCAATAGGATCATTAGGCTAAAGAAGCTCTCTAAATGTAGGTGGATCTGGGTTGACCATGTGATAAATGTCGTCTAGATTCATTGGTCTAATTAGGATATGAGGGCCAAGAAATATTGTGTGATATAGTTCTTCCATGTCAACTAGATCTACAAGATGACATAAGTGTTGAGGCCCAAGATAGACCATTTCGATCTCATATTCATAGTCATTGTCATCTATGAAGAACCCCTCATTCCTTCCCACTATAATTGGGCATTGACTTAGATGTTGAGTCCCTAGGTAGGCCATTTCAGTCTCATCCTCATAATCGCTATCGCCTATAAATAATCTATTGTCTACTTCCATTGGCCCTATGGTGTGGCATGCATGTCTAGGCCTAAGTTAGGCCATCTTAGTTGAGTCCTCTGACTCATAGCCACTCTCATCTGTGATGTATTTGTATTTAGTGTTATTTGACTATGTGAGGTGTTGTAAATATTGAGGCCCATGATAGGCCAATCTAGATTCACTCTCAGACTCACCTGTGATGTACTCATTCTCTTCTCACTCATAACCATAGCCAGGATCATTCTCCCATAGGATGATTTCTAATGGGCTTACTTCAAGAGAGAAATATGTATGATACTTCTTGGATGGTCTATATTGAACATAGCCACTCATTTATCACTCAAGTAGATTCTATTTGATTGATAGGGATTCCATTCAATGTCTTACCTAAAACCTAATATTAGTCTATCCAGAGTTTTTGCCAACAAATCATCATGGATTTGGATGTGATATTCAAGGCAAGACCTATCATTAGGTAACTGATATCGTGGTTCCAGTGAGTTTTGTCACCCTTGCTCATATAGACCCAAACCATAGCCATGCCAATGGTTGCATTCAAAGTATCTTAGACAAGTAATGAATATTCGATGTGAATGGCTCATCCTCATCTTCCTCAATTTCTAAAGCATTATGGACACAATCCAAACCAGCATAGATGAAGTTGGTTTGGTTAGGGGGGATCCCTAATGGAACCACTATCCCTATTGGAAAGTTTGGGACTCTTGGTCATCCCATATCTTGTGCAAACTCGATAATGGATGTGAAATTCATGTTTTGCATAAGATACTCACCTAAACCTATGTTGGCTAAGTTAACTATCACCTAAGGTGCAGATGATATCATTGATGAAGGAGGTGATGCAAGTTGAGGTACCTCCTCGGTTATGTCTTAGGAATATTACTCCTCCATGGGACTTGGAATTTCTACATCTACTATAGTTGGAATTTCTTTAGGCCCTTCCTCCACCAAGGGTGATTTTAGCTTTTGAAATTCCTTTGCCTTGGATGTTTTGGATTTCTTAGAAGTGCCAGTAGCTTTAGATCCAAGAGGTGGTGCCGATATGGATGGGTCACCTCACACTAATTTAGACTTACTTTATGGTTGTGTGGTAGGGGATGAAGGCCTAATATATATGCATTAACAAAAGGATAAAATCCCTTGGCAAGTTTACCTAATGCACATATTTAAATAGCTCTTCATCTGACGAAACCACATGTACTTATCCCTCATGCACATACTTTATCCATTGGTGCAATATTGAGGGAACGCACTACATGTATCTTATCCAAGGATGCCCTAGGAGGAGGATGTACTCCATTTCCCCTTCCAACATGTGACACATCACAAGGATGGTCTTATACCCTACCTTTATAGGTAGAACAACTATACCCACTATGGAGCACAACGCATCATTGAAAGCTCTAAATGTATAGGAGGTTGGGATAATGTTTGACCTAGGGATTTTTAGGTGCCCTATAGCCTTTGTTGTGATTATATTAATTGTCAAGCATGTGTTGATTATAACCCACTTAAAGGATATATCATTGATGGATGTGATGATATGTAGAGGTGGGTCTACCATGGTAGTAGGGACTACCTTGATTTCATGATTGTATAAATAGATCACAGGCTCTTGAAACTACTGGACCTACCCCACAAAGTTTGTGAATGCATTTGGGTTTTGGGGATATAGCTCTATTGATCTTAGGATTTCCATTAAAGTCTCCTATATTTGGGGGACTATTGAATGAGCTCATAGATTGATAACTTGGCCAATGTCATTTGGGTATTTTGCACAATTCTACTCTAGATAGTTACCACATGTTGCATTGGTGGACCTGGAGGATTATTCTACACCTACCTCTATTGAGGTGTAGTTGGTATATGAATAAGAGCCACTGGAGGCTCTGGTTGCCTGTGATATGGGTAATGTTGATCTTCCCTCTATCCCTTGGGCTTGGGATAGTTAGGGCCAAGAAGTTGTACGTCAGACAATCTGAGCCTTTGTGCCTCACTTAGCTTGTTGAATATTGATTGCATCAATTCATATAATGATGTAAAATAGTGAGGAAGACAATGTTTCTTGTTTTGACCTTGGTTGTTGTTTTGGTTGTAATTGACCAGTGGGGGTTGAGCCTGATAGTTCTGTAGTTACTAGCTATTCCATCATTTTCGTGCGTTTAACACAACCTAATTAACTTGATCAAAATTTGCCTACTTTTTTTTATTCTTATTATGGTTGTTATTATTTCAGTCCTTTTTGTTTTATACCTTAATGTATCCTTCTTCAAACTTGATGTCTTGTATTAGCTTGGTTTGAAGCAAGGCTTCCTTGAATGTTTCATATTGTTGTCGTTGCAATAACAACGAGATGCGCTTTGTGTAACTCTTAGTAAAAATTTTGGTGAGCTCTATAGTGGGAACAGATAATGGTAGTTTTGCCATTATTTTCCTCCATCTGTTCCCATAGTCCATAACTGGCTCATCATCATATTGTTTTAAGTTTTCTAGATTGAACAAGTTTACTTTCTTATTGATGCCAAAATAAAAGTGTTCAATAAATTCATTCACCAATTGCTCAGATTTTATGATGGTGTGCTTAGGCAGTTGGTTGAACCATTCATTTTTTGCACCCGATAATGTCATGATGAAAGTTCTTAGCATTAGGGCATCATTATGTTCAAGCTGGAAGCACGTGTTCATAAAATTTATGGCATGTTCTTGCACGTCTTCCTCTCCTTTGAATTTTTCTAATCTAGATATCTCGAAGTGCCTAGGATATGCAGGAATCAATACTGAAGGATATAAAGGTTGGTTGTGTATTTTAATCAAGGTTGGATTTTTCCCAACCATGTCTTGTTTCTCAAGATATTTGACTCTCTCAATGAGTATTTTGTATGCCTTCGAAGAAATTATCTCTTATTCTTGAAGGTTTACTCGCGGTGGTCGGGGAGGTAATCCTATGTCTGCTTGGTTTGGGCGTATGTATTCATCCCCCACCACTACGGATGAAGTTTTAAGATATGTTTGCTCTTGCTTTTCCATCCCCACCTATTCTTGATTATATTGTATCTATTCTAGATCTATGTGTTGTTGATACTTTGAGGTATGGTGAGTGCGCTCATCTTCTTGTCTAGTGCATCTCTCATGCTGAGAATTGGCACGTACATTAGGTTGGTAATTCTCACTACCTATGTGCAAGTTGGCTTAAGCCAACCTATTCACTTGCTTTTCATGCTCTATTTATTTCCCTCTCAATCGTTGTTCATGTAGGTAAAAATGTTATTTTTTAGTGCTTCCTCTTGCTCGAGGGCTTCTAAATGCTCTTGATTTACATGCAAATGCTTCCTCCTTATCTTGGAGTAGTTTTTTTTATATTGCACATCTCCATATAGCCTACGCACATGGTCATACTGATATTCCATTTAAGGCCTATGGATTTGTAACTTTGTACAAGAATTTTTAATGGATAGGCCTCCTGGAGAGGCTCCTACTATGCTTTTGCTCTTATTTATTAAGGTGACCTAGTCTGTGTAAACTAACCTATGTTATGTACCTCCATGCTCAGATGTAGTGTGAATGCTACGAGGGTGCTTTGAGGCCTCCCCCTACTCAATAGTGTACCTAGTTTTTTGATGGTTACATGAACTTACCAAGATGAAATGTGCAGTAGTAATGCTTCTTTGAGCTGGCCTTGAGAGAACTCGATCCAACTCATCAAGTTGTCTAGACTTCCATGATCGATCCCATGGAGACCCATTAGCCCCAATGAGATCATAATCTATGGGTATTATCCCATCTTCAAGGAGGATAGGAGGTGCTCTAAGTCTACGATTGGGTGTAGCCATTGTGTTTTACCCCTAAGTTAGCTTATCTAACTTGAGTGTATCATGTGAATATTTGGGCCTTGAAGCCCCCTCATGTCTATGTGAGGATTGGGGACTTGAAGCCTCCTCATATCTATGTGAATATTGAGGCCTTGAGGTCTCCTCATATCTATGTGAATATTGAGGCCTTGAGGCCTCCTCATGTCTATGTGAATATTGGGACCTTGATGCCCCCTCATGCCTATGTGAGTATGGGGGTCTTGATGCCCCCTCATGCCTATGTGAGGATTGGGGTCTTGAAGCCCCCTCATGCCTACCATGAGAGGAACCTAGATATGGCTCTCTAGCTGGGGTTTCTCGAGGAATTCCCCCATAAGTTGAGTTATCACCCATAAGGCTTGTTGAGCTTCGGTCAATGGCATTGTGTGTGGGATGCTCAACGTCATTGTGATTGTGATTGTGCAGAGCATCAACTTTCACCTCAGTTTTGGACCGAGGGCATTTGGTCCATGTGTAGACCATGAAAATTGTGAATTATCTTTTTATGTAGATTTTAGAACACACAAACAAAGTAAATAAGCATTGATCTCTTTTAAGTTTTCTTGGTGTTCCTAGAATGGTTTGGTGTGTTTTTAGATTTGTTGATAGCTACCATCTAACTCTCATCGTGTTTTGCATTTTTTGATGATATACTCAAATTTTTTAAGTGGATTTCACTTGTATACTCATAACTTGACAACCGATAGAGAAATTTTGATCATGTAAACCCACCAAAGTGTGGAGATGAAACCCACATCTAGTTAGGGATCACAGGTCTTATCAGATCCTCATCCAGTCTCACCCAACCAATATCATACCCTCTTAAGAGAAGTACATACAAATTTTTGGGTTATGTCAGTTCTTGGATCTGGTATTGGCCAATATAAAAGGGTACGTGGAATTTGAGCCAATGGGTGGAGATGAAATCCATCGTTGTTGGACTCTACTAGTGGATGGTTATGAAGTCCACCTCACTATCCTTTAGATGAATCATGGTGTGTGCATTTGTATAAGGAAAAACAATGCATCAAGAAGCACTCATGATCTTTCCTATATGCCTAAAAAGAAACTTTTCATTTTTAGAAACAAAATGCATATTTAAATGATTCCATGACTCTCAGAGAACGCATTACTACTTTATGAAACAATGGTCTCTAGATGGACCTCATGCAAGCAATCTCTACAAAAAAAACCTAGAATGTTGGATACTAGGACTGATCTAAAACCAGAGGTCCGCTATTCCTAGCAATGACTAGAAGAAAACTAAGAAAACTAAGAAGCTTTATGCATTTTTATTTTAATATTTTATGTTTTCCTAATTAATATGGTATTTTACCTACTATATTCTAGAAATAATTTACAGACAGAGAAAGGAAAAAATAGCAAAGAGTTACCTCAACCTGAAATCCACATTCGATGAAGCACAGGCTACCCTCTGTTGCTATTTGTATTATGTTCGTTGTCAACCAGAGCAACTAATTTTGGCCACTATCTTCAAAAGAAGCCTTTGTCTACTAGTCATTGTCACTGAGAGTGGCTAGATCTACACACAGAAAACACATAAAAAAATCAATAAAATAGTCAAAAATAGAAAACTAGGTGGGCGTCCCACCATGATCGCCATTTGTATAACCCTAGGAAGCAAACACCTAATCTACTTGTAGCATAATATCAAGTGAAAGAACCATAAATGCACAAAGAACAAGGAATTAACAAAACAACACAATATCTCTTTTATTAATTCATTTGAAACTTCAGAGATAGGTCCCTCTTAGGGATACCAATTGCTTGTACAATATTTACAAATGGAAATAGCCCCTGCAAGGGGTGGTGCACTCTGCAGGCCTCTCAGATTCATACATGAACTTGTACAAGGGCTTAATGATGTCTTCTTCTCCTTTGCTTTCCTGGAGGGATCTAAATATTTGAATGCTTTGGCTTGGTCCTAGAACCTATAATCTGTGTACAAGAAATAACAACAAATGATCAGTAGCATATGCAGCCTCTTAGGATGATGCTTTATTAGTAGACCTACAAAGAATAATGCAAAAGCATAGTAAAAGCATATTGAAGAAAAACTAAGCAATAATACATTGATAAATCAGAAATCACCATGGAAATGAATTAAGAAAAATAGATCTGTGCTAATATTAACTAATAAAGCAAAAACAATGGGAAATCTATGCTAAAAACTTGGAAAATAGTGTCTCAAAACCCTAGGTTGTGCCTATAGGCCGTTGTCAAGGATAGCGACCGTGAACTAAAACTTTCTTCCTTGAAAACCAAGGGTGGCAAAACTCAATCCCTCATATGAATTGATATTCAAGGCTCACTTTCTTGTCCATATATGGATAGGTGATGAAGCTCGTGTGGAACTAAATTCTTAGATGGTGCATTGTCATTGCTCAATCAACAACACTTTGTTATTCCTCAAGGAGACATGAAATTAGTCTCCAATTTGCTAGGGCTTCCCTGCATAAAAAATTTGATCCTTTCTTATTACTGGGAGAATGCATATGTAGACCTCCCAAATCTAGAGCCAGATCTTGGCAACCTAGAGAAGCCAATATCTAGATCTACATTTACATGATTGTTAGAGGGGAAGGCTCAGTCATAGATTTACATTGAAGGGGCAATCAAGAGGAGTTCTAGGAAATCCACACCAAAAACTAATTGTAAACAATGCAAGCACAATCAGACTATGTGATTCGGGTCCGTATTCATGGCCAATCTATGTTTTAGTGCTAGTAATTATCCAGAGAAGTGGCTAGCTATGGCCGCTGTCATATTCAGCGACTAATGTTAGCTGTCACTCTGGTCGATAGCAATCAAGCCTAAATGGGCTAGAAATTCCCCTTATGAGTGGTTAGGACCACTATTAGCTCTTGGAAAGGTCCAAGATCAGTCATATGGCCTTCGGATGTGCCATATGAGTAGTCTCCTAAACATGACATATTTTAGGTGTCTACAAGTATCCCTTTTTGGGATGCATTATGGGAAAACACAACACTGAGCAAAAATAGACCACCTAGGGCCACATTGTAGGGTGTGTTATGATCATTGATTTGATCATAATTGGATTTCCCAGTCATGATAAAATTCATGAATCCTAGAATCATTGCTTCCAACGGGATGGAAGGCTTAAATTTGTAAAAGCTCTCATGAGTTCCAATGACGATCGGGTAGCCTCATGCTATGATTGGTCCGAACGGAGGAGAGGTCATCAAGCTTAACTATCATATTTGATTTTTGTCCCAGAAAAGGGTAATCTTATGATAGTTGTTGGCAATGATTCATAAGACAAACACAATTTGATATGACCGAGTGGTCCTTTTTTGATTTTGATTATGATTGTTGATATTATGACTACCCCCTCAAATGACAAGTTGATGAGGGAAGTAAAATGAATAAAGCGATGATTCACTTGACCAAGATGATTGATTTGGAGGTTTTAAGAGGTTTGCTTTATTGTTATAGGGTAGGTCCCATTTCAGGTGTGATTTCAACCATTTTTAATAATTGTACATCTCTATCCCATGGAGTGGTCTAGTTGCAATGGCCTTATTAAGGAATCAAGATGATAGCAATTCCATTCAAGCTTGTGTTGAATCACTACAATCAATGATTTGTTGAAAAATTTTATAGAAGAAATAAGATGAATCCTCCTTCCCATGGGGCAGTCTGGCCGCCATGGTCTTTTTCAAGATTGAAGTGAAGCATCTCAATTCAGCCATAACTAATTTATCCCAAATGGCCTTATGGTGATTTACTCATCTTTTTGGAATGGAGTACCAGTCGCTACAACCACCAAGTGTATAGAGTAAATAACTGGATATGAGGTGTATTTGAAATTTTATTGCTATTTAATTTTTTTGTCATTTTGAATTTTATTTTGTTTTTGAATTTTGATTTATGTGATTTTTTTGTTATTTCTACAATTTTTTGATGATTTTGTACCGATAGATATGCTTGATTATCCATTTTGAGATTCGTCATGGTGATAAATTAAGTGTATTTATTGCTGCATACTAGCCACTATCAGCAGCAGTGGCCCAATTTTATAATTTCATGGCCACTGTTAGCGTTAGTGGCTAGAAAGTACGGGCCACTGACGCCAGTAGTGACCAAGGCAAACAAAAAAATATAAAATAAAATTAGCGTTTTTACTTTTATTATTTTCCAGTTGTCAGTTTACCTTTTGAGCACTAAGAGAGAAAGGGAGAAAGTGACCCAAGACACTACGTGACTACTAGACACCATGGCAGGGCAGGGTGATGCATCCATGAGTGGAGGATTTGAAGCTTCACGGGTATTTCTCTAAACCCTAGCTTATTATTTTTGTTTTATTAACTGGTAAAATGAACCACACTAATTAATTGGAAAATAAACCAAATTAAACCCATTGGAAATGAACCAAATCCATAGATAGGCTTAGTTTAGGGTTAATTTAGGTGGGTTCTTTTCTATTTTAGCTTTTTATCAATTTTTTTGGTGCTTTTGAACAAGGGCGAACGTCGTTGGTGTGTTGCCTCATGGTTGTTGATGACCATAGTAGCCCTCAATTAGCATAGAGGGGCCACTGCCATCGTTAATGACTAGTTTGAATTCCAATGATCACAAATTTGACCGTTGGTGGCTAATCACTGTCAGCATGAGCGGCTATGGGACTTTAGAAAATTTATTGAAATTTTTTATTTTTTTAATGAAATTAATTGATTTTTTCAGATTTTTTGAAGCATGAATTTTGATTTTTTTAATGGTATGGTGCATTTTTCATTGTATTCGTACCCTTAAGTTATTTTAGGTTTATTTTACATCGTTTTACATTTTATTGTGTTTTTTAGTATAAGTGCATTTAATTAGGCTTTCATTTTTCACTTTTAGCTTCTATCTGGGTGAGCTTGGGACCCCAGTTTGCTTGTGTGGCTTCTCCCTCTAATGGATGATGCGGATTGGGATTGGTTTGATGCCTAGGGACTCATGTATGTCATGAGGCTATCAATGATTATGTCAAACCAAGCCTATCTTACTGCCTTGGCACATAGGTGGGATTTTTGAATGAACACCTTTCATATCCCTACTAGTGAGATGAATAGCACTCTAGAGGACTTGTATAGGATCTTTAGGATCCCTTTTGATGGAGTGGATATCGTGTCTTCTCCCACCAATGCTAGAGATGCTATCTTTGAGAGGGTTTTTGGATATCGGGTAGCTACATCATTGTCTAACACCCAGCATGGTGAAGTCTTCATGGCTTAGTGGTATCGGGATGATGTCTTCATACGGTGGCAGGCCATCTTGATGCATGTTATATGTAACATGATTTTTTTGGATTTATCTAGAGTGAGGTTCCCATGGAACCTCTTAGTAATGGTTCAAGACTTGTTGGACAGTGAGGAGCCTATTATTATGGCTTGGGGGAGCACGTTGCTAGCTCAGTGCTATGATGAGCTCTATAGGATTCAGTGGCATGGATGATCTAGTGTTTCTTGTAGCCTACTTATTTAGATCTGGAGTTGGGAGCACATCAGTATGGACCACCCAAGATTATTACCTATTAGTATTATCGCCATAACCAAGGTGGCCCAATGCTACGGATGCAGGTGGCCTTGGGAGTGAGAGGAGCATTGGAGTCGATGTCACGCAGGGGACTTGATACATTATATAACCACTTTGACTGACCTATATGAAAGGGACATCATATGAAGACCTTGTTTTTAGTGCCCTGCATGGCTAGAGGTAAACATGTTCATGGCTCAAACTAGACGTGATTGATGGGTGATCGGTTGCAAGGGAGGTATCAAAGAGTTCTTTCATTACTCCCTGGTGCTCTGATAGTTTGGTGTACAATAAGATGTATCTCTCAAGCTAGTTTTGTACAATTGGATCACCATGGAGAGGTATATTCCACCACCCTAAGTTGTAGTAGTATCATAGGAGGACCCTCCTATAGTCGATGTTGGCATAGCATATGCTGGGGTTACATAGGCATACACCCAATGGTGGGTTACATGGCTATGGCATGGTGGTAGTCACCTGGAGCAGATTGAGGATAAGGTAGTTATAGAGGAGGATCCTGATGCACATTGGGTGTGACCTAGAACTAACCAATGGGGCCAAGTAGTTGAGTAGTAGGTAATAGAGGAGTAGGAGTCTCCTCTCTAGGCTCAGTTACATAGTGTAGAGGTTGAGCTTCAGGAATCTCGTATTTAGATTTTGTAGTGGGACTCTACTATCGCTATGCTCCAAATACATGTTAGGGGTTTTAAGGAGGTGAGGACCACTTTCTAGGCTCATATTGAGTCATCCCAGCTCAAGATAGAGCAACTTAATACCAAGAGGTATGTTGCATGAGGATAGGTTATACCCATTGCTCCAACTGCTTAGGAGCCCATAGGTTTGGACTTGGGTGCAGAGGTTAGGTACTTACTAGAATTCTTGGAGGAGTGTGACACCCAGATGTTGGGAGATGTTGGGTATTGCATCTTTACAACTATAGATTTGGGTGCTAGGTGCCACTCTTTGTGAGAGACCTTTTGTAGGGGGATCACAACAAAATGGGTAGAGTGTGTAAGGGTAGTCATCATTTTGGCCTAGCTAGAGGACCAGGACATGAACAGAGTGGACAATAGAGACTATCTCCTAATATACTCATAGGGATGGAGCCGAGGGTGGAGGCGAGCCTGGGGGCACATGCCTAGTATGATTATTATGATGGATTTGGTATTATTTTTTAGTGTAAGGTCGATGGCCCTACACTATTGTAGTCTATGGGTATTTTTGTATCTCCATGTAACTTGCTACACCATACACTCATATATATATGATTTTATATGTTTTAGACTCATTATGGATATTTTATATTCATTTGATGCAATTCTTATGATCTTATGCTATATGATGTGATGTATATATGATATGCAATAGCTAGATACTGGATGTATGATTATATGCTATGATGTAGATGTGTATATGGACTACTTGTGATGTATGCTTATATGGATGCAATGCTTTGCGTTAAATGCATGTTTAATTTGTTTCAATTGTTGTATTTAATTTATGTGCTATGATATGATAGATGATGTATGTAATGTGATGCATTAGTTATATGAGGATAATCCAATGCAAATGAACATGTATGCTTTAATCACTTAAAACATATAGAATGAATGTGATATGAGTTTAAAAATATAATGGACGACACCACAAAATGTAAAACAATCATGAATGTAAATAATAACTCTTATCATAAGAATTAATCAGTTAAAAATCCATATGTGAGATGAGATTAAATTGATATGTATGTGGTTTCTTTATAAGCTTTTGTAAATTAAAATATGTGTACAAAATAGTTATTGGTCGTATAAATATCATTGCTAGTATTTATTCGGTATATGTCCTATTTATGAACATCCTTTAATGAAAAAAATATTCTAAATAAAGTTGTTGATTTGATTGATGACGTGATTTGTTGCTATGAGGAGATTTTTTAGGTTTTCCATGAGACTAAAACATCCTAGTTACTTCATCAAAAGTTGTATACTGACCATACAAGAATCTTGAAAGATAAGGTTTTGTTATGAAGACCCAGATATTAATTAGACCTGTGTGTGCAAATGAATATATTATATGAAACACAAGCATACCCCAATGCTAGGAAGGATTCATTCAGCCCATTTCTGTATTGTGGATCCTCAAAATTACATCATT
Organism: Wollemia nobilis; assembly: GCA_028583015.1. Classification (NCBI taxonomy): domain Eukaryota; kingdom Viridiplantae; phylum Streptophyta; class Pinopsida; order Araucariales; family Araucariaceae; genus Wollemia; species Wollemia nobilis. The sequence goes on from JAQPPZ010016981.1 coordinate 37,015,263, forward strand.
ATCCTAAGTTGGACTCAGTTGGACTAGACCATTAGGCGATACAGGATACCTAAAGCTAGATCTCTTTGTTAATTACTTAGAATTACCCTAATGCCAGGCAAGATTCATTTAGCCCATTGTTTTATTAAGGATCACTCAATGGTTTGTGGAGGTTGACCATTCCAGGGATTCAAGCTCTTCACCCCCTTATTTTCTTCACATTTATTTGGGATACTTATTCATGCTTAGTGATGAAAATAACTCTTTATTTTGAATTTCATTTTCTTTTGGATAATATGGTATCACAAAACTATGCTGAATGTTGTATTTAGATGTTAAAGCTTACACATTTTTTCTTGAATGACGGACCATTATCCAAGATTATCTTATAGGAGATACCAAAGCAATAGATTATATTGTGAAGTATGAACTCTGTAATTCATGGTACTATTGTCAATTTTAAGGGGACCACTTCCACCCATTTGGTGAAGTACTCAATGGCTATGAAGATAAACGTGTTTCAGTCCAAATATGGGGGAGAGATATTTCTAATTAGATCAAAACCCCACTAATAAAATGGCCAAGCTACCTGAATAGGGTTTAAGGCTTGAGATGGATGGTGTGTCAAATTTGCATGATGCTAACATTTAACGTATTTCTTGACATAGTCATAGTAATCCTTTTCCATGGTGGGCCAGTAATAGCCCATTCAAAGGATGCACTTAATTATGGCCATGCCACTGAAGTGGCCACTATATGTATCATCATGAATTTCCAAAATAATCCAAGTTGATTCTTGGAGATCAAGGTAACGTAGGACTCCATCGTAGCTTTGATGATACAATATACCTCCTAGCAAGACATATCTTGTTGTTTTTTGTTTGAATGCTTATGTTTTGGTATGTGACAGTCCATGTGGGATGATTCTAAGCTTAAGGAAATCTTGTAATTGGGATAGCCAATCCTGATAAGCTACAGCCTCAACAGATAAGACGACTTGTTTCTTCTATGATTCGATGTGCACAAATGTAGATTGATAAATAACCTTGTGGTGAATGATGGTACCATTCCCCGTATGACCTTGCAATATCAAGGACCCCCAAGTTACCTTCTTTATAAAGTCTCTAGATTTATAGAACCACTTATGGTCTGGTTCTATATGAATCATTTTGACTAATTCTTTGTTGTCAAAATCCTCATGTCGCATCATTGATTGCGAGAGCATTTTCACATGAATGATAGTGAAATCAATAGATGGATTCTGAGGGATCAAGGATCCCAAATATGCCATAGTTTCTATAAATATGTTTGATGTATGAGGGATTACCTCAATGTTGTACCATTCTATTTGGGCTAGATAAGTTTCAACAAGCTTTGTAAGATTTTAGGATTGGATCCCTACATTGAAATAGTCCCTTAACTTGGTTGACTATGAGAAGAGAGTCAACGAATATGTTTAGCCTTTTGATCTTCATAGCGATCATCGCGATCCCTTAAATTTAATTTCTTTGGATTAGAAGTATCATCGTTGATGTCCACTTCAAAAGTCTCCTCAATTTCCATATGTAACCCCTCCTCAATCTAGTGAGGAGTGGGGATTAAATGGATGTCATATGTTGGGTTTAAAGGTTCAACTGAATCAGGGTTAAAACCAGCATGATAAACATCATGTGCGCATCCTAGTGCAAAATTAAATGGTTGCAGCATCTCTTAATTAGGGAAGAAATATTTAGGCTCTAGGGGTGAATCAGCATGATCCCAGTCAATAGCATCTAAGTTAAGAGACAATGGTTTTGAAGGATCGGCTAGGTTATGGAGTGGAGTGGTCAAATCAATGGAGATCATGTTGATGGATGAGATGAAATCTCTAGGACCATGCGGGTGAAACTTTGCATTAATTATTTACCTTCCATACCCAAGATGAGGCTCTAGGGGTATGGGGATATTAGGATCCAATCCATAGATAGATGAGGCAATAGGATCATTATGCTAAAGCAACTCTCTAAATGTAGGTAAATATGGGTTGACCATGTGATAAATGTCATCTAGATTCGCTGGTCTAACCAAGATGTGAGGGCCAGGAAATACTATGTGATATGTCAACTGGATTTGCAAGATGACGTAAGTTCTGAGGCCGAAGATAGGTCATTTCAGTCTCATATTTGTAGTCATTGTCATATATGAAGAACCCCTCATTCCTGTCCATTGTAATTGGGAATTGAATTGGATGCTAAGTCCCTAGGTTTTCCAGTTTAGTCTCATACTCATAATCATCACCGCCTATGAAGAATCTATTGTCTACTTCCACTAGCCCTACAGTGTGGCATGCATGTCTAGGCCCAAGGTAGTTCATTTTAGTTGATTCCTCTGACTCATAATCACTCTTGTCTATGATGTATCTACCTTCTATGTTATTTGACCAGGAAGGTGTTGTAAATACTGAGACCCATGGTAGGCCAATCCGACTTCACCCTCATACTCACTTGTGACATACTCATTCTCTTCTTTCTCATAACCATAGCCTGGCTCATCTTCCCATAGGATGATTTTTTATGGGCTTGCTTCGAGAGAGAAATATGGATTATACTCCTTGGGTCATCCTATATTGACCATAGCCACCCATCTATCACTCAAGTAGCTTTTGTTTAGTTGATAGGGATTCCATTCAATGTCTTTCTCAAACCCTAAGCTTAGTCTATCTAGAGCTGCTACCAATGAATCATCATGGATTCGGATGTGATATCCAAGGCTAGACCTATCAATAGGTAACTGATACCATGGTTCCAATGGGTTTTGTCACCCTTGCTCATATAGACCTAAACCATAGCCATGGCAATGGTTGCATTTAAAGTATCTTAGATAAAAATTAGGATTAGACAAGTAATAAAAATTTGATGTGAACGACTCATCCTCATATTCCTCAATATCTGAAGCATTATGGACACAATCCAAACCAACATATATGAGGTTGGTTTGATCAGGAGGGATCCCTAGTGGAACCACTATCCTTATTGGTAAGTTTGGGACTCTTGGTCATCCCATGTCTTGTGCAGACTCAATAATGGGTGTGAAAATCATGTTCTACACAAGATACACAACCTAACCTTATGTTGGCTAAGTGAACTGTCACCTACAGTGCATATGATACCGTTGATGAAGCAGGCGAGGTAGGTTGAAGTACCTCCTTGGCTATATCTTGGGAATGTTCCTCCTCCATAGGACTTGGAATTTCCACACATGTTATAGTTGGATTTTCTTTAGGTCCTTCCTCCACCAATGATGGTTTTAGATTTTGAAAGTCCTTTGCCTTGGATATTGTGATTTTCTCAAAAGTGCTAGTAGCTTTATATCTAGGAGGTGGCACCGATGTGGATGGGTCACCTTGTATTAAATTAGACATACTTTCTAGATGTGTGGTAGGGGATGAAGGCCTAATATACAAATGCATTGATATAAGGACAAAATACCCCAACAAGTCGACCTAATGCATGTATTTAAATGGGTCTTCATCCGATGAAACCACATGTACTTGTCCCTCGTGCACATGCTTGATGCATTGGTGTAAAATTGAGGGAACACACTGCATGTCCCTTATCCAGGGATGTCCTACGAGGATGTTGTACTACATTGCCCCCTCCAACACATGACACATCATAGGGATGGTCTTATGCCCTAAATTTATTGGTAGAACAACTATACCCACTATGGAGCACAATACATCATTGAAAGCTCTCAATGTATAGGAGGTTGGGACAATGTTTGACCTAGGGATTTTTAGGTGCCCTATAGATTTTGTTGTGATTATATTAATTGATGAGCCTGTGTCGATTAAAACTTGCATGAAGGGTATGTTATTTATGGACATGATGATATGTAGAGGCAGGTATTCCATGGTAGTAGGGACTACCTTGATTTCATGATCTTATAAATGGATCATAAGATCTTGACGCTAATGAAACTGCCCCACAAATTTTATGACTGCATCTAGGTTCTGGAGTTGTAGCTCAATCGATCTCAAAATTCCATTAAAGTCTTCTTGTGTCTAGGGGACTATTGAATAAGCTCATAGATTGATAACTTGGCTGATGTCATTTAGAGATTTTGCACAATTCTACTCTCGAAAGATACCATAGGTTGTGTTTGTGGACCTAGAGGATTATTCTGCACTTGCCTCTGTTGAGGTGTAGTAGGTATATGAATAGGAGCCATTGAAGGCTCTGGTTGGTCATATCACCAACTTCTTATCATCACATTTACTATTTCAACCATTTTGATGCATCCCTGGGTGGAAGGTTTGACTCAGACTTGGTTTACTTGAGCACCCTAATCTCTAGGGACCTCATGATTAGGTAATGATTTTTTGAATATGCCTATGTCTCTATTTTCAGGTGCTAATGGATTTTCAACTTGTAGTTCACCCCTATCAATCATGTTTTGTACAACATTCTTGAATCCAATGCATGCTTCGATGTCATGCCCTGGTTGTCTGTGATATGGGCAATACTAATCTTCCCTATATACTTTGGTCTTGGGATGTTTAGGTTCAAGAAGTTGTATGTCAATCAATCTAAGCCTTTTTTCCTCACTTAGCTAGTTGAATATTGATTGCATCAATTCAAATAAAGGCATGAAATAGTGAGGTAGTTGATGTTGCTTGTTTTGAACTTGGTTGTTATTTTGGTTGTAATTGGTTAGTGGGGTTTGAGCATGATATTTCTACGATTGTTGGCTATTACCTCCTGTCGATAAATTTAACACAACCTGATTGACTTGATCAGGATTTACCTACTTTTATTGATTCTTGCTATGGTTGTTATTATTCCAATCCTTTTTGTTTCAAATCTTAAGATCTCCTTCTTAAACCTTGATGTCTTCTATTAGCTTGGCTTGAGCCAAGTCTTCCTCAAATATTTCATACTATTGTAGTTACAATAGCAACGAGATGTGCTTTGTGCAACTCTTGGTAAACATCCAAGTGATATCTGTAGTGAGAACAAAGAATGGTAGTTTTACCATTATTTTCCTCCATTTGTTCCCATAGTCCATAACTGGCTTGTCATCATATTGTTTTAAGTTTACCAGATCGAACAAGTTTACTTTCTTCTTGATGCCAAAATAAAAGCATTCAATAAATGCATTCACTAGTTTCTCAAAGCTGATGATGTTTTACTTAGGCAGTTGGTTGAACCATTCGATTGTTGCACCTGATAATATCATGATAAAAGTTATTAGCATTAGGGTATCATTATGTTCAAGTTGGAAGCATGCATTCATAAAATTTATGACATGTTCTTGTGCATCTTCCTCTCCTTTGAATTTGTCTAACCTAGGCATCTCAAAGTGCCTAGGATATGCAGGACTTGATACTAAAGGGCATAAAGGTTGGTTGTGTATTTTACTCAAGGTTGGATTTTTCCCAACCATGTCCTATTTCTCAAGATATTTGACTCTCTCAGTGAGTATTTTGTATGCCTTCGAATAAATGATCTCTTGTTCTTGAAGGTTTACTCATGGCGGTCGGGGAGGTAATCATGTGTCTACCTATTTTGGGCATATGTATTCATCCCCTAAGACTACGAATGAAGTTTTAGGATATATCTACTCCTACTTTTCCATCCCTTCTTGTTCTTGATTATGGTGTGTTTTTTATGGATCTAGGCATTGTTGATACTTTGAGGTATGGTGAGTGCGCTCATATTCTTTTCTAGTGCATCTCTCATGCTAAGAATTGGCACATCTATCAAGTTGGTAATGCTCACCGCCTATGTGCAAGTTGGCTCGGGCCAACCTATCCGCTTGCTCTTTGCACTCTATCTATTCCTCTATCAAGCATTGTTCATGTAGGCAAAAACATTATTTTTTCCATGCTTTCTCTTGCTCTAGGTCTTCTAAATGCTCTTGCTCTATGCACAGTGGTTCCTCCTTATCTTTGAGTAGCTTTTTCTGATATTATGCATCCTCATATAGCCTATGCATGCAGTCATACTAATATTCCACTAAATATCTATGGCTTTGTAACTTCGTACGAGGAGTTTTAATGGATAGACCTCTTGGAGAGGCTCCTGCTATGATTTTGCCCTTGTTTATCAGGGTGACCTGGTCTATGTAAACTGACCTATATTCCATATCTCCATGCTTAGAGGTAGTGTGCATGTTGCGAGGGTGCTTTGAGGCCTCCCCTGGCTCAATAGTTTGCCTAGTTGTCTGATGGCTATGTGAACTTCCTGAGATGGAATGTGCAGTAGCAATGCTTCTTTGAGATGGTATCAAGAGAACTCTATCCAACTCATCAAGTTTTTTGCACTTCCACGGTTGATCCCATGGAGTCTCATTAGCCCCAATGATATCATGATTTATGGGTATCCTCCCATCTTCAAGGAGGCTAGGAGGTGCTCTAGGTCTGTGACTGGGTGCAACCCATATGTTTTACCCCTTAGTGAGTTGATCTGACCTAAGTGTCTCATGTGAATATTGAGGCCTTGAAGCCCCCTCATATCTATGTGAGGATTAGGACCTTGAAGCCTCATCATGTCTATGTGAACATTGATACCTTGAGGTATCCTCATGTCTATGTGAATATTGAGGCCTTGAGGCCTCCTCATGTCTATGTGAATATTGGGGCCTTGATGCCCCCTCATGCCTATGTGAGTATGGGGGCCTTAATGCCCCCTCATGCCTATGTGAGGATAGGGTTCTTAATGCCCCCTCATGCCTATGTGAGAATTGGGTCCATGAAGCCCCCTCATGACTCCCTTGATAGGAACATAGATATGGCTATCTAGCTAGGGTTTCTCGAGGAGTTCCCCACGGGTTGATTTATCACCCCTAATGCTCACTAAACTTCATTCAATGACATCGTGTGTGGGTGGCTCAACACCATTGTGTGATTGTGCAGAGTGTCAACTTCCACCATGGTGTTGGACCGAGGGTGGTTTCTCCACATGTAGACCATGACAATTGTGAATTATATTTTTATGTAGATTTCATAACACACAAATAAAGTAAATAAGTGTTTATCTCTTTTATGTTTTCTTAATGTTCCTAGACTGGTTTGGTGTGTTTTTAGATTTTTTGATAGTTACCATCTAACTCTCATCATGTTTTGCATTTCATTGATGATATACTCATATTTTTTAAGTGGATTTCACTTGTATGCTCGCAGCTCGACAACCGATAGAGAAATTCTAGTCATGTAAACCCACCAAAGTGTGGAGATGAAACCCACACTTGGTCAGGGAGTACAGGTCCTACTAGATCCTCATCCAGTCTCACCCGATCAACGTCATACCCTCCGAAGAGAAGTACATGTAATTTTTTTGGGCTACATCAATTCTTGGATCCGGTATTGGTCAATATAAAAGGGTACGTGGGATTTGAGCCAATGGGTGGAGATGAAAGCCACCATCACTGGACTCTACTAGTGGATGGTGATGAATTCCACCTCACTAGCATTTAGATGAATCATGGTGTGTGCATGTTCTTTTTATATTTTTGTATAAGGAAAAATAATGCATCAAGAAGCACTCATGCTCTTTCCTATATGCCTAAAAAGAAACATTTCATTTTAAGAAAAAATACATATTTAAATGGTTCCATTACTCTCAGAGAATGCATTACTACTTTATGCAAAAATGGCCTTTAGCTGGGTCCATTGCAAGAAATATCTATAAACAAAACCGAGACCACTGGAGACTAGGACGGATCTGAAACCAGAGGTTCGTTGTTCCTAACAATGACTAGAAGAAAACTAAGAAGCTTTATGCATTTTTCTTTTAATATTTTTCTATGTTTTCCTAATTAAAATGATATTTTCCCTACTATATTCTGGAAACAAATTACAGACAGAGAAAGGAAAAAAATAGTAGAGAGTTTCCCCAACTTGAAATCCACATCCGATGAAGCACAAGTTGCCCTCTGTTGTTGTTTTTCTTTTGGCCACTATCGACCAAAGTGGCTTATTCTTGTCGTTGTATTCAAAAGTGACCTTTGTCTACTAGTCACTGTCACTGAGAGCGACTAGACCTACACATAAAAATACATAAAAACATCAATAAAATAGCTAAAAATAGAAAACCATGTGGGTTTCTCATCGGGATCGTCATATGTATGACCCCGAGAAGCAAACACCTAATCTACTTGCAGCATAATATCAAGTGAAAGAACCATAAATGCACAAAGAACAAGGAATTAACAAAAAAACACAAGATCTCTTTTATTAATTCATTTGAAACTTCTATTATTGATATGTCCCTCTTAGGGATACCGATTGCTTGATACAATGTTTACAAATGGAAATAGCCCCTATAAGGGGGTGGTGCACTCCGTAGGCCTCTCGGATTTGTACACGAACTTGTACACAAGCTTATTGATGCCTTCTTCTCCTTTGATTTCCTGGAGGGATCTGAAGATTTGAATGCCTTGACTTGGTCTTGGAAATTGTAACCTATGTACAAGAAACAATAGCAAATGATCAGTAGCATATACAACCTCTCAAGATGAGGCTTTAGACCTGAAAAGAATAATGTAAAAGCATAGTAAAAGTATAATGAAGCAAAATTAAGCAAGAATGCATTGATAACTCAAAAATCACCATGGAAATGCATTAAGAAAAATAGATCTATGATAATATTAACTGATAAATAAAAAACAATGGGAAATATATGCTAAAAACCTGGTAAAAAGTGTCTCAAAACCCTAGGTTGTACCTGTAGGTCACTGTCAAGGACAACAACCATGAGATAAAACTTTCTTCCTCACGAACCAATGGCATCAACACTCAATCCCTCGTTTGAATTTAAGGGTAACCTTCTTGTCCAGATATGGATTGGCAATGAAGCTCGTGTGGAACTGAATACTTGGATGGTGCATTGTCATTGCTCAATCGGACAACACTTCGTTATTCCTCAAGGGGATATGAAATTGCTCTCTAATGTACTAGGGCTTCACTGCATAAAAACTCTTATCCTTTCTTCTTCTTGGGAGAATGCATATGTAGACCTCCCAGATCCATATCTAGATCTATATCTTGGCTTTCGAGAGAAGCCAAGATCTTGACCGTTAGAGGGGAAGGCTCAGTCATAGATTTACATGGAAGGGGTAGTCAAGAGGATCTCTAGGAGATCCATGCCAAAAATCATTCATAAACAATGCAAGTGCATTCAAACTATGTGATTCAGGCCCGTATTCATGGCCAATCTATGTTTCAGTGCTAGTCGCTATCCATAGAAGCAGCTAGTTGAACTACTAGTGTTGGTGGCTGATCTGGTCGATAGTGACTGAGCCTGAATGGGCTAGAACTACCCCTTGTGAGTGGTTAGGACCATTGTTGGCTCTTGGAAATATCCAAGATCAATCATATGGTCTTTGGATGTACCCATATGAGTAGTCTCCTAAACATGATGTATTTTAGGTGTCTACACTTGTAATCTATAAAAAGGAGTAATAGTAGCTTTGTAAAGTATTGGCAAGTTTGCAATTGTATTCTCTTATAGTATTTCCCTTCATTTTGTTTTGTAAAAATAGTCAGCTCTTGAGTGGCTTGTGGGCAATATCAAACCCTTGCTTTTGGCATAATTTATGTAAAATCTTGCTTGCATATATATATATATATATATATATACATGGGATATTGTATCAAATTTTTGGTATAGCCATTTGTGGCCTCCTAATGAACCACTTCTATGTGTATGTATTTATCTATAACCTTTTGCCTATTTTTGGATTTCATTAAGTGTATGTATATATGAGTATCATGTGTTTATTTTTAGACTAGTCGTTTGTCACTGGATCTCTTGTGGGACCCACCTCTTTATGCATGCATATAACTAGTAACTTTCATATATGCTTCACTGTATCAAGGAGAGGAAGTGTTCATTGTTGGCACATAGCATTCAAACCTATTTATTTAGGAAGATATTAACGGATCTATTGGCACATCACCAACCCTTTTATTTTGTTGAGTTATTTTTATTTTAATCTCTTGCATCTCTTTTCTCTTTATTGAGTACAAGTGCACATTGAATATCACTTCCTAACAAGGATACATCCTTGTAAAAACTCTTGAAGACCTCCAATTAAGCCAAACCCTATGCTCTCGATCATGGCCCTATTGTATCATTCCTCATGAGGTGCAATTGCCCCACAAGGAATAATCAAAGACAATAATAGTTTAATGGCACACCTAGTGGGGTCCTAGTGGTAAATCATTGGTACCAAAATTCACAACAAATAAGTCTTAGACTTAGTGAGGTTCTTTGTCTATTTTTGCTTGTTGAAGCACCTCTTCACTCACCTGGCGACTCCGCTCCAAAATGATCATAAGAAACCATTATTGAAGATATTAGATTGAGGTTCAAGTGAATACCTCTATCTACCTATTTTTGGAAGCATTTTGTATTCACTTGGTGACTCCACTACAATCCAAAGGACCTAAAAGGACTATGAAAGCTCAACCTACCAAAATATGAGTGTTTTCATACTTATAAATTTCTCATTATAGAGCAAAAGAAGTCTCTTGTGACCTCCAATGCCACTAGATATTTGAAATGATTATTCAACATTCATATTTCAAAATTTTATATTATAATACCACAATTGGTAAACCCCCAATAGCATTTATAAGACATGGTCTGATTCTACTAATTGTACAACATCACAAAGCAAAATATGGGCCTAAAATTATTTGTAACTTCATTTCAAGAAAGGGCTTATAAAGGATTTTATTCCCTCTCCTTACACTCAATTGATGAATGAGATCAACTTGTTGATCTATTCATAAATGGAATCAAGGATATGGAGCAAATAATCCTAGTTGTACAAGTTGCTACTTCTCAAATCTCTCTCACTCAAACTTGCTATTCTTGATGAAGTTATGCCAATATAGAAAAGAAAGAAAATTTCATGGAGGTAGAGGCAGTAGTTCTTAGCAGGTCCCAATACCAGAATGATGACCAAGTGGGCTAGAGGATAGAAAAATTAGTAGAGTCCACTACCTATAATATGCTTAAGCAAGAAAGCTTGAGCATTTCTACAAGCCCAAAGGAAATGAATTTCCCCTCCTCAAGCACTGAGGCAAAAATTCTAAGTTGGAGGGAAAATATGCATGTTGTAAGGGTCAACCTCAAAATAAGAGTTAGCATTGGTACCAAAATTACCTCAATAAAATAATATTTAGCCCTTTATACTAGTCAATCTGAGCCATAAAATTTTCTCAGAAACCTAAGCCCCAAAGTGGTGGAAGTAATCTCCCCATGAAACTAGAAGAAAATAAAAAAGTAGTAAAGGCTTAGGTGATGAGTTGGGGGGGGTTGAATCCATGCCTAATGTATTAGGACCACTTGCTTAAAAACTTTATACATATGTACCATAGGTGATCTCAGTTTCATGAGATAGCGAAAGTCCCAACCATATGCAAAATTTTTAAATATGTGGCTTGACTATTGAAAACTTTCACTTTCAAGGGAGATTTTTTCTTGACTCTATACTCAATGTACTAAGGCACTAGTTTTTTGGATTCCTTATATTTAGCAAGATAAATTTCCCCTACGAGTTGCAAAAACTATAGTGATAAATCACTACACCCTTGACAAGAAAAAATAGAATTTCAATATGGGGACAAGCATAAAAGAGAACCCCGATTAAAAGATCCATTGATCGAAGTTCAGGTCTCAAGAGCAAGGAATGTCCAAAAAGTTAGAATTTTTTAAGTCCTGATCAGAAGATAAGAAATAAAAGTTTCGATAAACATGCCTGAGATAAAAAGTCTTGAATATCTGATGTCAAGCGTTCCCAAAATCAAATGGTGAAGAAAAATCTTGAAGAAGAAAATATTGATGTCCCAAAATTCAAACTAATGAGGTGTATGTTATTCAAGGAATATTTTCCTTTCCTACAAATAAATTTCTCCTATCTCCATGAAAGTAAAACAATAGCATGGGAGCCACAACAGAAGCAACCCAAAGATCTAGAACATTAAATGAAGAGATATTTTGCACTAAAGTGATGGGAATTCCAAAAATTGGGTAGATGGAAATAAATATAGTAGTTGCTCATCCAAGGACCTAGGACCATTTGATATTCATGACTTCAAATCCAAAGGACCTCAAAGGGATCGACAATTCAGATGAGACATGATGCATTATTAGAAGCTACAAACACCTTGAAATCTCTACATGGGATTTTGAGGAAAAACCCTTTCCTTATAATCTATAAATAGGAGTAGTAGTAGCTTTGTAAAGGATCAAAATTTTTACAATTGTATTATCTTATAGGCTTTCCCTTCATTTATTTTTGTAAAAATAGTTGGCTCCTAAGTGACTTATGGGCAATATCAAACCCCCGCTTTTGGCACAATCTATGTAAAATCTTGCTTGCATATATATACATGGAAGTCTATGTTAAATTTTTGGTATAGCCATTTGTGGCCTCCTGTTGACCTATTTTTGTGTGTATGTATTTGTCTATAACATTTTGCCTATTTTTAGATTTTATTAAGTGTATGAATGTGTAAGGGTCTGCATCTATTTTTAGACCAATCATCTATCATTGGCTCTCCTACAATATTTACCTCTTTATGCATGCATATAACTGGTAACTCTCATCTATGCTTCACTATATCGAGGAGAGAAAGTGTTCATCATTAGCACATAGTATTCAAGTCTATTTTTGCATGAAGATTTTAGTGGATATTTTAGCACATCACCATCCCTTTTATTTTATTGAGTTGTTTTTATTTTAATATCTTGTATCCCTTTTCCTTTATTGAGCACAAGTGCACCTTGAATTTCATGTTCTAACAAGGATATAGCCTTGTAAAAACTCCTAAAGGCCCTTGATTGAGCTGAATCCTACACTCTCGATTGTGTCCCTACTATGTCACTCCCCATGAGGTATGATTGCCTTGCTAGGGACAATCAGAGATGAAAACAACCCCTCAACAACATTTCACTAGAAAATAACATGACTTCAAAAAATAAAATATACCTCCTTGGTTTAAGGATAGTAACATTGAGTTTTAAACTTGAGATCTTCATAAAAATATCCAGACTTTATCATTATGTCATTTCATGCCTCTTTGTAAATATTAAAGCATAGTACACTACCAAAAGTAGAAATCGTTAGGTTTCAAACATGAAACCTCCATGGCACAAAGTGATCAACCTATCAATATGACATTAACCCATGTAGAAATAAATCATATCACATTTTTATTTCTTGATGTTGTAATGCAATAAAAGTGTAGTGCAAAATAGTGCCTACACAAAACTATTTGTAGAGTTCAAACATGGAACCTATGGAGTGGAAACAAAGAGTCTTGTCATTATGCAACAATGTTGCACAAGATGAAAGATGCAAATATTCTTTATAGATGGACTTATTCTTCAAAAGCACAAAAACAACATGATTGTGGTGTTTTTATGTTGTTGCTTCAAGACCCTCTCCAATGCAAGAGGAAGAAAAAGTAAATTGTTATCTAGACAAACATTAATCCTACCTTAATAATTAATAACCTAGTTGTGGACTTTCCACCAAAAACCCCATACTCCTTGCCTTCTCCTACCACATAATGAAATGTTTCAATTTTGAATTCAAATTTAGCTAAAAAGGAGGGAAACTTTAAATTTTGAAAACAACTATTCAAATAATGAAATCTAAAATAGTGATAAATTGGGACCCCCCTACATTTTTTAAGGAATCCAATAGAATTGACTAATCATCTATTTTTACCATCATTTGCCCTGTATAACCTTTTGTGTTACTAAGAAAAGTTGTTTTATATTGACTCTTGAAGAACATAAGCTTATACTGAGAGGGGGGTGAACAATATAAGATAAAAAATTTTACTTTTCAATCCAAATGATAACAACAATAATATCAAAGTAGTAAATAATGCACACATCATCACACACATGAGAGACATGATTTAACGTGGTTCACCCAATGTGGGTTACGTCCACGGAGAAAATATTCCTTATAAATTTTCTCAATGAATATTTTGGGAACCAAATCCCTATTACAATGTTTATGGACCTTTGTCCAAAGGAGACACCAATCCCCTATGCTCAAGTTCATGGATCTCTATCCACAGGAGACCTTTGTCCCCACTACTCTAGTTTGTGGATCTCTTTCCATAGGAGAACTCTATCCCCTCTGCTCTGGTTTGTGGATATCTCTCCACAGGAGAACTCTATCCCCTATGCTATGCTCAACTCTGATCAAATATGCTCACAACTTTGATCCAATCTACTCACAACTCTAATTAAATCTTCTCACAACTACTTGTACTGATCTATCTTATACCTTCTCACAAGTCTGCTTCAACCCTACTCACAAGACTACCTCTAGTCTACTCACTGTCTCTGCTCAATTCTACTTTAATACATGCTCAAAATTGCTCATAATATTTGCTTGATTATAACACTTCAAACATATTCTATCAAGAATTATTGTTCAAGAACACACAGGAAATGATATGCAATATGATTCCACCATATGTTCTTTCCAATTTTACTCAACCCAATACACAATTGCTTTACAAGACTTGCTCATCCACATTCAATACATTCAAACCAATGCTACAAGGATTACAAATTTATTTAAACAATGAAATTTGTTTCACAAACCCTAACTCAAATATTTCCAACAATACACACTAATTAACCCTTTTATCTCCACCTTATAATTCTGAAATATTTCAACCAAACACCTTAAAGAAAGAGTGATATAACCATACCTCTTTGATGAAGGAGCTCTCTCAAAAACCTGTCTCAAGATATTTTGTCTTTCTTATGCCAGTTTCAAGGGTTAGTTAGCATAACACTTTTCAAACCAACCATAACATCTTTCCTCAAAATTTACTCATAAAAATATTTAATATCAAGACAAAGTTTTGACAATAATCAAGCCCTCTCAATATTTCTTTTTATCAAAAATTACACACAACAATTTAAACCATAGTCATACCTTATCACTCCTACTTATAAGAGCCACTTGTAATTCAATATCACAATTCAATATCCCTAAGTGCATACCATACATCAATTTTACTTTCAAGCACCTTATTGCTCCTTTCAAAAATTATTCCAACTTTATAAAGTCACAACCAGAATCTAAAATATCATTATGTCCTCAAAAATATTAAATTTCAAATCATTACCCTTATATCTCCCTAGACTATGCAATATGCACTTTTTAACAAATAAAAATTAAACCTTATGCCTCCCTTGTTAAAGCGCTAACATACCTCAACATTAAACAAAAATTTATGCCCTTACCCGCATCTACCACTGCCATCACCGAGATTCAAACATGAAACCTCATGGTGCCCACACTCTAGCACGAGCTAGAGTGCCAGCTAGGCTGGCCCACCCGCTAGAACCAAAACATGCACAAAATATTTTATACCTTCCTTATTGCCAAAATGGACTTCATAAAAATGAAAATGCCATGGTGATTCAAAACCAAGACCTATCCACTACCATGCCTTACGTAAGACCCACTTGCCACCTAGGCTACCAACCCTGGTTGAAACCAAATTGTGCGCTCTCCCTTATGTTTTATTGTCACTTGCTAGAAATATGTGCACTAACTTTTCTTCTCCCTCTTCTCTCGATGAATGATGCTTTAATTTCCTTGCTCTATGCTCCATGAAAATCGAATAATGCATATGCTTCTTAACCTTTGAAAAATGATTTATTCTCCTCCTTAAATACGCATTCAAATTTTTTCTATGACATCAGCTCAACCTTATTATTTGCCACCTTTTAAATTTGAAATTTTTGGTGCCTTTTGATAATTCAAATTTATTTTATTTAATATAATATTTAACCTTGGTGTTAAATAATATTTTTGCTTGTAGTCCTTTATCAACTTAATTTATTTTTGAGACCTTTGTCCAATGCACTTTCAATCCTCCTTTTAATAAGTCCTTTTGGCCTAAATATTATAATATTATATTTTTTTCTCTTAAACCATGGGCTTAAAACTTGGGCCTTCAACCTTTTAACCATCAATGACTTTGACATCAATGACAATAATATACTCAAAATTTCCAACAATCTCCCCCTTTGTCATTGATGGCAACCCTTTCTAAAAATTTCTTTTCCAACCACTGGATTCCAAATTTGCTCCCCCTGACTGAATGCTCTCCCCCTTTGACATCAATGGCAAAGGGACTCCTTTGGGGCTAAAGATAAGACTCTTAGCTCAGCCCCCTCCCCACCTCCTCTCCTTGAGGTGATTAATTTTGGGGTGGGAGTAAGACTACTCCCAATTTCCTTCTAAGATACTCAAAAGTTTCCTTTGGCAATGGCTTAGTAAATATGTTTGCAAGTTGTTCCTTTGTAGTAACATATTCCAATTTGACTTGCTTATCCATCACCTGTTCTCTCAGAAAATGATATTTGATCGGAATGTGCTTGGTCCTTGAGTGCATCATTGGATTCTTTGAAATGTTTATGGCACTTGTATTATCACATAGTATGGAGATGGGATGATCATGCTCTATCTTAAAGTCCTTTAAAGTTTACTTCATCCATAACACTTGTGTACAACAAGCAACTGCTGCAATGTACTCTGCCTCTACCATAGATAAGGATATCGATGCTTGTTTCTTGCTTAGCCAAGAGACTAAACAATCTCCAAGAAAGAATGCTCCTCCACTTGTGCTTTTTCTATCATCAATACTGCCTGCCCAATCTGCATCTGTATACGCTGTGAGAGTAAAGTTATCACTTCTAGGATACCAAAGTCCAAAATCCATAGTTCCTTTTAAATACCTGAGAATTCTCTTTACTTCTAGTACATGTGTTTCCTTTGGTGTTGCTTGAAATCTTGCCACTAGTCCCACTACCTGCATTATATCTGGTCTTGTAGCTATGACATATAGTAAGCTACCAATCATAGATCTATACAATGTCTGATTTGCCTCAGGAGATTCATCATATTTACTCAACTTGCATCCTGTAACCATGGGGGTACTCACTGGTTTACAATCTTCCAATTTGAATTTCTTCAACATTTCTTTTATATACTTGGTTTGTGAGAGAAATACACCATTTTCTGATTGTGAAATCTGTAGTCCAAGGAAGAAGGACAACTCACCAAGCATTGACATTTCAAATTCATTTTGCATACTCTTTGTAAATTTTTGACACATCTTATCATTACTACCTCCAAAAATGATATCATCCACATAGACAACCATAATTAATAAGTCATTTCCTTCATTTTTGATGTATAAATTATTGTCAACTATTCCTTTTTTGAAACCCTATTCTTGAAGATACTTATCCAACCTTGAATACCAAGCTCTAGGAGCTTGCTTTAGTCCATAAAGAGCCTTCTTTAATCTGCATACATAATATGGCTTATCAGTTAGGTTGAACCCCTTAGGTTGCTCAATGTAGACCTCTTCATCCAAGATGCCATTGAGAAAAGCTGATTTTACATCCATTTGATATACTTTGAAGTTTTTGAAACTTGAGAAAGCTAAAAATATCCTTATGGCCTCAAGTCATGCAACAGGAGCAAATGTTTCATCAAAATCAACCCCTTCAACCTGTGCATAGCCTTTGCATACCAGTCTTGCTTTATTTTTGACTACCTGACCATCTTCATTTAACTTATTTCTGTAAACCCATTTAGTGCCAATTACATTCTTGTCTTTTGGTCATGGGACAAGTTCCCAAGTCTCACTTTTTTCTATTTGATCCAACTCCTCATCCATTACCTTGACCCAAAATTTATCTTCTCTCACCTCATTGAAATCCTTGGGCTCAATTTTAGACAACAAAGAAAGATTTGCATGTTCACTTGTTCCTATTATCTTCCTCCTTGTTTGTCTTTCATCTAGATTTCCAATAATCAGATCTCTTGGATGATTCTTTTGCACATACCTGGATGGAGTCTTAGGTGGTGTTCTTTGTGTTTCATCTTCTTCTGATTCTTCACCTACTTCTTCTTGGCAACTTTCTTCTTCTTGATATACAATTTCTTGAGTTGGTTCTTTTGACCATGTATGTTCATCAATTGTCACATTTATACTTTCCATAATTGTATGTGTCCTCTTATTATAGCATTTATAGGCTTTGCTCTTAGTGGAATAGCCAAGGAAGATACCCTCATCACATCTTGAATCAAACTTGCCCAAGTTTTTCTCTTCTCATCTAATGTAACATTTGCTTCCAAAAACTTTGAAATACTTTACAGTAGTTGGTCTTCCTTTCCAAAGCTCATATGGGGTTTTGTGATGATTTACTCTTACTTGAGCTCTATTGATGATATATACAGTTGTATGAACTACCTCTCTCCAAAAACCATCTAAAATCTTAGACTCATTTAGCATAGCTCTAGCCATATTCTCGATAGTTCTATTTTTCCTTTCAACTACTCCATTTTGTTGTGGAGTTCTTGCTACTGAATATTCTCTTTTGATCCCATGTTGTTCACAAAATTCTATGAATTCACCTAAAGTAAATTCTCCTCCTCTATCTGATCTTAGACACTTGATATTTTTACCTATTTCATTTTCCACTAGGACTTTGAATGCCTAGAATTTCTCAAAGGCTTCTGACTTTTCTTTTAAGAAAGCTACCCAAATCATTCTGGAGAAATCATCTATAAATAGCATGAAGTAACTTTCACCTTGTAAACTCTTTGTCCTTGTAGGACCACATAAATCAGTGTGAACTAGTTTCAATGGTTCAGATGAAGTAAATTCTTTTGACTTGAAACTTGTTCTTGTTTGCTTTCCATGTTGACATTGTGCACAAATTGTGCTTTGTGGTATTTTTATCTTGGGTAAATCTCTGACTACCTATTTGTTGCTTATTTTCACTATGTTGTCAAAGTTCAGATGACCCATTCTTCTATGCCATAACCAACTCTCATCCTCTTGTGATAAGAAATATTTTTCTCCCTTAATTTCACTTAGTATGTAGAGATTATTTGTAGTTCTACTAGCATCTGCAATAAGCTTTCCTATCTTGGATTTTCTGATCTCACATCTATTTGGATGAAAAGTGACTATGTGCCCCTGATCACAAAGTTGACTTACACTCAACAAATTGTGCTTCAATCCCTTAACATACAATACATTTTTTATCCTTGATTTTCCATTATCTAAACTCAAAGTCCCTTTCCCAACAATTTTTGTTGAACCATTGTCACCAAATTTTATTGATCCTCCATTGATTTCTTTAAGAGCAAGAAATTTACTTTTATCACCTATCATATGACTCGAACAACCACTATCAAGAAACCACTGATTTCTTTTATCTTGTACATGAAGAGTTATTTGTACCAACATTGACTTCTCCTTTTCTTGCTCTTTTCTCTCTTTCCAAACTTTTGAGGTTGTATTCTTTTGATCCTTCTGATCCTCCTTCTTTTTGCTTGATTCAAGAAATATTATTTTACACCATTTGGCCTTGTGCCCAAAGTTATTGCATTTGTAATAGATGATATTGTTATCCATGAGAGGTGCAAATGAATTGAAATTTCTATCAACATTATTTCTCACACGGACCATGCAATGTACAACTCTATGACCATATTTGTTACATGAAAAATAATAGCCATGGAAGAAATTTTGTAACCTGTTAGATTGCCTTGAATAATATGGTTGCATGCTTCTTCCTTTGTTGTTTTTGTAATTGAATTTTGTCCATGAAGCTTCTCTATTTTCTTCCTTCTTGATGCTTTTGCCTTTCAATACATTAGCATAGGTCATGGGCTCTTCTTCCTTTGATATCTTTGTTCCCTTGGAGCTTGAATCCTCTTTCTATTTCCCTAACTTTATATCTTGTTGTAACTTATCTTTAGACTTTTCAACTCCCTTTCTTAGAGAGACAATTTCAGATTCCAACCCTTCACATTCTAACTCTTTTGCCTTTAACTGTTCTACCATATCCTTTTCAATTTTCCTTACCTCTTCAACTTTTACCTTTAGCTCTGTGAGATTTTGTAAAAGTTTTATTTTTGCTTCCTCATCCTCTTGAATTTGAGCCTTCAAACTTGAATTCTTCTTTCTAACTCTTTCCAAGTTTCTAAGAGTAGCAATAAGTTCCTCTTTCATGTCGATCATGGCTTCTTCTCCATTTTCTATGGTCATGTATGTTCTTGTGGGATCTTCCTTCAAGATGTTAGGCTTTTCATGAAGGAACCCGCTTTGATACCAATTGAAGAACATAATATTATATTGAGAGGGGGGTGAACAATATAAGATAAAACTTTTTACTTTTCAATCCAAATGATAACAACAATAATATCAAAGTAGTAAATAATGCACACATCATCACACACATGAGAGACATGATTTAATGTGGTTCACCCAATGTGGGTTACGTCCACGGAGAAAATATTCCTTATAAATTTTCTCAATGAATATTTTGGGAACCAAATCCCTATTACAATGTTTATGGACCTCTATCCAAAGGAGACACCAATCCCCTATGCTCAAGTTCATGGATCTCTATCCACAAGAGACCTCTATCCCCACTGCTCTAGTTTGTGGATCTCTTTCCACAAGAGAACTCTATCCCCTCTACTCTAGTTTGTGGATCTCTCTCCACAGGAGAACTCTATCCCCTATACTCTACTCAACTATGATCAAATATGCTCACAAATCTAATCCAATCTGCTCACAACTCTGATTAAATCTTCTCACAACTACCTATACTGATCTATCTTATACCTACTCACAAGTCTGCTTCAACCCTGTTCACAAGACTGCTCTAGTCTACTCACTATCTCTACTCAATTTTGTTCTAATACATGCTCAAAACTTCTCATAATATTTTCTTGATTATAACACTTCAAACATATTCTATCAAGAATTATTGTTCAAGAACACACAAGAAATGATATGCAATATGATTCCACCATATGTTCTTTCCAATTTTACTCAACCCAATACACAATTGCTTTACAAGACTTGCTCATCCACATTCAATACATTCAAACCAATGCTACAAGGATTACAAATTCATTTAAACAATGAAATTTGTTTCACAAACCCTAACTCAAATATTTCCAACAATACACACTAATTAACCCTTTTATCTCCACCTTATAATTCTAAAATATTTCAACCAAACACCTTAAAGAAAGAGTGATATAACCATACCTCTTTGATGAAGGAGCTCTCTCAAAAACCTGTCTCAAGATATTCTGTCTTTCTTATGCCACTTTCAAGGGTTAGTTAGCATAACACTTTTCAAACCAACCATAACATATTTCCTCAAAATTTGCTCATAAAAATATTTAATATCAAGACAAAGTTTTGACAATAATCAAGCCCTCTCAATATTTCTTTTTATCAAAAATTACACACAACAATTTAAACCATAGTCATACCTTATCACTCCTACTTATAAGAACTTATAACTGTAATTCAATATCCCTAAGTGCATACCATACATCAATTTTACTTTCAAGCACCTTATTGCTCCTTTCAAAAATTATTTCAACTTTATAAAGTCACAACTAGAATCTAACATATCATTATGTCCTCAAAAATATTTAATTTCAAACATTACCCTTATGTCTCCCTAGACAATGCAATATGCACTTTTTAACAAATAAAAATTAAACCTTATGACTCCCTTGGTAAAGCGCTAACATACCTCAAATGTTAAAAAAAATTTATGCCCTTACCCGCATCTACCACTGATGTCGCCGAGATTCAAACATGAAACCTCACGGCGCCTACGCTCTAGTGTGAGCTAGAGTGCCAGCTAGGCTGGCCCACATGCTAGAACCAAAACATGCACACAACTGTTTATGCCTTCCTTATCGCCCAAATGGACTTCACAAAAAGAAACTGTCATGGGGATTCAAAACTGAGACCTATCCATTGCCATGCCTTACGCAGGATTCGCCTGCCACTTGGGCTACCAGCCCTGGTTGAAACCAAATCATGCACTCTCCCTTATGTTTCATTGTCCCTCCTTCAAACACATGCGTTGACTTTTCTTCTCCCTCTTCTCTCGATGAATGGTGCTTTTATTTCCTTGCTCTGCGCTCCACGAAAATTGAATAATGCATGTGCTTCTTAACCTTGGAAAAATGATTTATTCTCCTCCTTAAATACACATTCAAATTTTTGCTATGACGTCGACTCAACCTTTTATTTGCCACCTTTTAAATTTGAATTCTTTTGGCGCCTTTTGATAATTCAAATTTATTTTATTTTTAATATAATATTTAACCTTGGTGTTAAATAATATTTTTTCTTGTAGTCCTTTGTCAACTTAATTTCTTTTTGAGACCTTTGTCCAATGCACTTTCAATCCTCCTTTTAATAAGTCCTTTTGGCCTAAATATTATAATATTAAAATATTATAATATTATCTTTTTTCTCTTAAACCATGGGCTTAAAACTTGGGCCTTCAACCTTTTAACCATCAATGACAACAATATACTCAAAATTTCCAATAGCTCTGAGATCATGTTGGAATTTACAATACTTTATTAAATCATTTTAAACACACATTCACCATAATTATATGTAGAAAAAAGAAGAGCATATAGAAAAAAATAGAGAAAGAGAGATAAACGAGACAAATAGAGATAATCAATAGAAGGAATAATAGGTGGGTGCTCATAGGCACTTCCACAATCCCACATATAACTAACTAATACAATGGATCAGTCATTGATGCCTAATTTCCAATTAAATGCTAATCTCAAGTCGACATAACCTAACTTAAGGTTAAATTATAATATAATAAATGTATTAAACCCTTCAATCAAGGTTAACCATAGAGGTGGTTTAACCAATATCACAAAGGGTGAATACATCAAAATTGCATGTAGGCTTACATAGAGATCCCCTAGGATTACATAGAACACATGTAGGTTTATATAGAGAATGTCCAAAGGCTTACATACAAAACACCTAAAATCTTACATAGTGCTTGCCCATAGGCTACATCAATAGAACCCATACACTTCATCACTATCGTCTTTGGCCTAATAAATCCAAATTACATATATTTCAACATTGACCAAGCCAACTAGGAATAGGGTCTTCATTAGTGCATCTAATAGGACCCTATGTCCATTAGACTACTTAGGTTATACCTATCAGGTTTAAAAGCCACCAATTTCACTTTTTCTTACTTTATAAGCAAGATCACTCACTAAATAGCAAGGGTGTTGCCTAGAGCCTCACTCAAGAGTGCCAACTTATCAAAGATTAGCACCCTTGCCAAAAACATAAGCTTTTACAAAATTGTTCATGTAATTGACTTATGTGGACATAGGACTTACCTATGTCATAAATATCATTTGATTTATCCTAGCCAACAGGGAGTTCTCTTGTTCCATTAAAATCAAACATCAAAACTACTACAAATACTAGGTCAAAACAACCATTTCAAACATCATCCAACACAAATTCTCATAGGTTTTGACAAAAATCAACATACTTAGATCTCATCTTTTATGAAGAAAGGAGAAGATAACTAGAGGTTCTCTCCTTTAGGCTCCATCTAGTACAAAGTGCTAGGTCCCTTCAAGCTATTTACTGCCTTCCTTGGAATGATTCTACAACTCTCTCACACCTCTTAGCTCCATAAGAAAAATTTTATTCATATTTCCCTAGCTTGCACTCTTGTCCTAACAAGGAGTCCCTATGTCAAGGCCACCGTGGCTAGGCCTCTCCATCAATCAATTGTTGAAAATCAAGGATATCAAGGACTCTTAAGAAACTTTCAAGGTTCAAGCACTCAAGGGACATCTTTAAGGATCAAGGTAAGTATCCTCCAAGATTAGTACCATCTCTTCTCTTCTTTACTAGTTGTCTTGCACTACACTTTCTTGCACATTGGGTCATTGCTCATATTGCTTTACTGTTCTAAATTTGATGTTATCTATAACCCTACTCTACAATTTGCCTCTAACCCTTCTCTACTCTATCTCCTAGGGATATATTTGTATACTAGATTCGACCAAACCATTCCCAATCTAAACATTATTGTTTTCTCAATTTAGGATTTTGCTTAGGTTTGCTTTGACCTTGTATTGCCTTTGGTTATGAGGTGAAGTGACCTCCTTGGTTTGTCCATATTTAGGGAACACACTTCCCAAGTTAAATATAATCTTTGCAAGAGAACAAAAGAAACAATAATTAGTTTGTTTGGTGTTATTGTATTAACAATTGTAATCAATAAAACCTCCTAAGTTCAGCTATTGCTTGAGTCGAAGTTTTCACCTAGGTTTATAGTAATTTACTGAAGGAACATCATTATGTTATTTGATAAATTTGCAATAATCCATAGCTAAACATGGTGACTTTATTGGAGTTTCACATTATTGAGTGTAACCCTCTATGGAAGGACAATTACAATTGTTATATGTACTTTGATTAAATTAAAGTGAGGCCAATTACAAATATTATCTTTTAACTTTTATCATAGGGCATATTCCGATCTATTAAATATAAATTTCCTTTTAAATTGAATTATATGGCATAACCCAACCCCTTAAAGGTATATTGTGATAAGGTCATCAAATTAGAAGGTCAAATATTCCACCTTTCACACACATTGATCCCCTTAATCTACAATCATTCAAATTTATGTCTTTTTAATAAAAGATAACCTATCTCACCCACTCAAACCCAACTCAATTAATAAAAACAAATATTTAAAAGTAATCATGGTTCATTTAATATCTAAAAACCAATTTAAAAATTGATCATGCTTCATTCCCTGGCTAGTCTAAGTAAAAACCTAATATAAGAAAACAATAATCCCTTTCTAGAAATTTAAGATAATACTTAACAATCAGGTCTTTATGATTAGAAAAGCAATCATCCCTTTCTAAAAATTTAAGATAATACTTAACAATCAGGCATTCAGATTGTGCATTTATACCTGGCAAGTGAAAGATAACATATAGCTTTTCCAAATATCCAAAGTTTCAAATACAACAATCTTGGGATTTTCCCTTGAACTATATGGAAGTTCCAATAGAAATTTCAAGTATAAGGGTGAAAAAATTGAGTTAAATTTTCATCGAAGTAAATAAGATGTAAAATTCTTTTTACGTTGGTAGAGCACTTCTCATAACGTAGGCATTACCAAGGATGTCTAGATTTTCTCTTGAACTAAAGAATAGTCTATTATGAGAAAACGTGTACGGGAGTTCCAATCGAAATTTCAAGTATAAGGGTGAAAAAATTGAGTTAAATTTTCATCTAAGTAAATAAGATGTAAAATTCTTTTTACTTTGGTAGAGCACTTGTCATAAAGTAGGCATTACCAAGGATGTCTAGTCAGTTTCATGTGTTGAAATGATGATAATTTATTATTTTGAATATGATGATAATTTGTTACTCTGGATGTGACAGTTATAAAGAGAGTTTAAAAAAAAGAGGCCAACAGTTAAATAATTTGTTTTTCTTTACGTGTAGGCTTGCCATAACCACTAACCACCTTCTTTTGTAATGTTAAACTAGAATCTAGAATACATCTTCTTTCCAAATCAATTTATACAACAACATTTACAATATGTGACAAGTTAAACTTTTTAGTTTTATAGTATGCTTTCCCTAGCATATTGTGGGTTTGGAAGCTTATAAATCACTACAATTTCTAATGAGATCTATAGATGTGCTCTGTTTATTATTCAGAGCCAAAGGATCAACATCATGAATTGACTCTATTATTCAGAGCCAACTTTTTCACAGGTCATGTTAACTTCACATTCCTCGTCAATTGATCAACATCATGAATTGCTTGCTTGACTGGCTATAGCTTTTGGTTTATAAAGTTGATCATGAATTGCTTGCTTGACTGGCTATTGCTTTTGGTTCAAAAAGTAGACCTTTAAAGTGCAAGCTGCTTTCTAGGGGTCTGAAATTATATTAATACCTGTATTTAAAGTGTGAAAAACAAATAGCATTATTATTATATAGTCATATTGTGACTATATAATGTTTGGCAATCAAGTATGTATTGCTTAACAGATTCGAAACTTGGTTTCCATTGATTAATTGGTTTAGCTCATACCTTTTCATGATTATTTGTTCGAGTTACCTCCTTAATCATTGTAACTTTTTCTAATACATTTTATGTTCTATCAGTACATTTTTTTGGTGGGGGGCTTTCTACTAATTGGCCACAAGAATTCAAAAACAAACATATAAAAGTATACAAGATCATTTCTTAATAAAAACTTCATATGCCATCTTACAAAATCGGCTTGCTTGCCAGACTTATTATAAGTTATTTGGCAACAGATGGGGTACATTAAATATTAAAATAACAAACAAGCATGGTTTGCTGACATTTTAGTAGTCACCTAGATGAATAACTCTAGAGAATGGAGTGACTACTGACGCTGCAGGACTTTGGAGAACCAGTAGGCAGACATCTTTGGATATCTCTTAAGGTTTTGATAATCTACATAAACCAATCCAAACCTTGACGTGTACCCAGATTTCCACTCAAAATTATCCAGCAATGACCATGCAAAGTATCCTACAACATTTGCACCATCATTTGTTGCAGCTATCAGATTTTGTATATAGCTCTTATAGTAGTTGACCCTTGTCGTATCCCGCAGCCCAGCTGGCAGTGTTACATTTCCAGGATCATCCATACCTGACAACATGAAGAACTATTTGTGACTACTGAAACATTTTTTTCCCTCTCAGAAAGAATGAAAAAATCCTAGTAATAGCAGTATTCAAATTAATTTGGCACATGATATGACTGAAACTCAGCTTTATCAAAATGTCCTCACGTTTTCCTAGAATTTGTTTTCTGATGGTAGATCGGTTCACACTCACCATTTTCAGATAGAAGCATAGTCGGATTTCCATAGTGCTCTTTAACGTATGTGACAGCTTTGTACAAACCCCATGGCACAATGTACAGCCAATTTGAATATGCCTACAAAATCATGGGTCATTACTTATGTTTAGAATGAGTTCACTGTACAGGACATATTAAAATCAAAATAGAATATTTTATATTAAAAGACAAGAATTTAAAGCCCAAAGAGTGATTATAAAAGACCCTAACAGAGTGAAACCAAAATTTGGAGCATAAATAAAGGTTGCATGATAGTAAGACTGATTTTAAGGGATCAGTTTTCTGATAATAACCATTTTTACAGCAGAGTTTTATTGCTTTTATTTGAAAAATAGAATTTATCTATTGTAACAAATAAGATTTAGATTTAGATCGTGGAATGCCTGTGAATCTAGATCACAAGCATGTTTATTAGAAGCCCGAAATATCATTTTGGGATAGATATTTCTTATTGCTACTGAAATTTTAAGCCGTCTTCTGTTGAGGATCAGAAAATCTAATGTAGAAAATAAAAACGTCATCCTAAAAGGAAATCTGCTATATAAAAGCTGACACCAAGCCTCACAACCTATTGTATTATATCTATCTATGATTCTAAATATATCTATATATCCTATAGTAAACTGCAATTTTGGAGTGAACAATGGATTACATAATTGAGAAACAAAGGAATCTTACCCTTGGACCAATCGGCACACCATTGCGGTCATCTGCATATTTTAGATTCCGAAGTTAGGTAAAAGAGAACTCAAATCATTATATAATCTGCAAATAAGCATAAGAAAATGCAATCTAAAAACAGGCTATGAGCCAACTCCAAAATATGCCAAGGTAAAAGAATCTTACACTTAAAACCTGTTTTCCAGTCCATCTGGTAGTCCGTGACATTTTGCTTGGGTTGTTTTGGATCATACATGTAATAAGCTGTATACTGATTAACGCCTAGGTAGTCAATTGAGCCTTTCACCATTTTGGATTGCTCTTCTGTAAATGTAGGCAGCCTTGTGCCAACAATTTCCACCATATTATCAGGGTATTTTCCATATGTAATAGGATGAAGAAACCTGACGAATATGAAATTACATGTTATTCTTAATATTGAGAGGCATTGTGGATGGAACCAAAAGTCATTAGCAAATTGCTAAGCATACAAATGCACAAGCTCAAAAAGCTTTACACCCATATAGAGCACTAGATTGTCTTGAGGTTTGTTATGCGGTTTCCACTTGAGGACTCTAAAGCTTTCGACTTTGGGTTATCAAAGCCAAAGTATACCCATGACAGTTTCAAAATCATGGCTCAAGTATACAATATGTGATCCCTTGACGACCCCACGGTTATTAGTCTGTTTAAATTTGTATCATTTATACAAGCCGACTAGAACAAACCTACATTCTGTACAACTAAAAACATAAGTAAAGAAGGAAAAATCACACATACCAACCAATATGGAAATCCCTTGATCTCTGAGCAGCTGCCATGTCCTCGGTAGAATTTGTTAGAGGCTCATACCACACAAAGTCCAGAAGAATACCAATTTTTCCCTTTTGCTTGGCCTATAGTATTCAAAGACTAATCAGTATTTGTGGCTATTTCATCCTTAAAAATTATAAATAATGTCTGGTTACTTTTTTAGCAAATCTCACCTGATACTTTTCTCTGTAAATATTTACAGCAGCAGCATGGGAGAGCAACAAATTGTGTGCAACAATGTAGGGTTCTGTTGCAGAGTTTCCAGAAGTACAATTTCCAAAAGGAGCAGAGCATCTTGCAGGGGCATGAATGCCATTATCATAACCAAGGGCAGCAACAACTCGTGGCTCATTGAATGTCATCCAATACTTCACTCTGTCACCGAATGTTTTGAAGCAGAATTCTGCAAAATTTGCAAATGCCCCCCTATACAGATAAAAAACACAACATTTGTCACCATAACTACCAAGATAGGGTATTGAAGATTTTGTTTTTAACTAATAAATTAAATTATCTACTGTTTAGGACCAAATATGAATAAACAATTGGACTGCATAGCAACTTACACAACTTTATAGTTTAGCCATCCTTCGTAGGCGTCTTCGAGGGCCTGTGGCAAATCATAATGATAAAGATTTGCATAGGGTGTGATACCTTAAAAGAAAAAAAGAAAAAAATCTCAGCCAGGGCCTGTGGTTTTGGTAAATCACAATGATAAAGTTTTGCATAGGTTGTGATACCTTTAAATAAATAAATAAATCTCAGCCACAATCTTTAATAGGAAAGAAAGATCATTCAAATATAGAAATACTGAAATACCAATACAAGGAGGCCAAATCTATTGGAAATATTGTAGTTTGCAGACTACTAGAATACAAACAAGCGAATCTGAGAAACAAGGATACATGATTATAGAGAACGGTTTAGCAGAGAATGGCCTTTTCATATATTATGGAAACGGACCCAGACCCCAGAATGCAGCAGCAACAATAATAATATTTACATTATTTTATATAATCCATTAATTTGTGCGTATAACAATAACAGTCATATGCTTGGCCTATTACACGTTACATTCTTTTTCCTCTTCCTATGCTTGGCCTATTACACGTTACGTTCTTTTTACTCCTCCTTACCTCCTAGTCTTTGTATGTAGTGTAGTGAATTGGAGAGGGTAGGGAAGGTGAATTGGAGAGGGTAGGGCAATTCGCTAAAGGGAGGTTCCTGGTCCGAATCTCCAAATGCACATTAGATACCCAAAATCCAGTTGATAATGCTGGTGCGGTCAGTGCCGGACACAACTCACTGTCGGATGATGATTTTGATTTTGATGGTATAAAACCCTAATCATGGTTTCTTAAACCAAGACCGTCTCACAAAAAATTTTTCCTTAAATTAAAAAAAAAAGTTTAAACTTCCATAACAACGAAAAGAAACTCCTATTACTAATTCCAGTAATAGATAGCAGGAATCAGAGTAAGTTATCACGGAGAACTGTAAATATTTACTGCAAACAGAAATAATAGAGTAAACAAAACAGATTGGTGAATTTTACATTTCAGATATGCAAGGACCGTAACAGCCGTATGCCACACGTGTTACCTCTTTGAAGCAGGTAGTTGATGAGATTATTATAGTACTGGACGCCCTTGTAGTTGACTCGGCCTGTCCCCTCTGCATTATCATAACACAAAGACAAGCAAAAGCTCAGGATCAAAAATCCGAATCACACAAAGTTAGATCTTTCTCATTCAATGAATAGATTGTGTTAAAAATGGCTGCATTTTATTTGTTCTCTGAATCAAAGGCCATCCGTTTGCTTGCCTGGAAAAATCCTGGACCAGGATATTGAGAAACGATAAGCATCCATGTTCATCTTTACCATCAGCTCTACATCTTCCTGTGGAGAAGCCCTTTTCAGTTAGATTTGAACCTTAGCAACTCCAACATTCATAATTTCAACATCAAAAAACCAATAACAATGGCAGCCTGCATAATGCAAATACCCAATTTCTATATTAAACCTTGTTTAGCAGAGTACAAAACCGGGGAGGACCCAAAATAAGGGGGGGCACAAACCTTGTAACGATGGTACTCGTCCACTGAAATGTCCGCAGTGGCATTTTTCGCTATGTTTCCTGCAAAATGCCTCACATGACGCGAAATCAATATCTGTGAGGGAAGAAATTTTTTACAGTAGAGGCAATATAGTTACTAAAAACAGCGGGCTTACCAGGCGTACGGACATATTTGTCCCAAATACTCGGCCCACGTCCATCGGAGCTGGCTGCCCCCTCAACCTGGTAAGCCGACGTCGCCGTTCCGAAAACAAAGTTTTTCGGAAAACTGGCTCTGCTGAGCCCGCCTGTATCGATCCCTCCAATCGGTTTCCAGTCGAATCCCTGCACAATGCAAATATTTATGCACAACACTACAACTACCATCATATTCTCCATCTTCGCCTTCATCTTCATTGTACTCTGGTTTTCCTCAACTGCTCTGGCACGCCAAGCTTCGTTTATATAGGCTGGACGTCGTAATGTAGGTGGCTTAGTAATATTCCGGCGTCTCTTTTCAGCCCGCCGCTTGTTCCCGAAAAGACCGTGAAAGAGGATAAGACGGAAGAACATCAATGATTATCATTTCATTTAGTAGGCAATTTATTCTCTTTTACTTATAATAGATTTGAGGGGTAAAGTTTCTTGTTTGGAGTGATAATCCATTTCAATTTTAAGGTGGGGTAGGTTAAAAAGTTTATCAGCAGCATTAAAGTTATAGTGCAGTAAGGAGTATAATTGGAATTAATGGAGAAGGGAAAAGAGTAGATCCAATGTAATTGGAGTTGTAATGACAGTAAAGAATAAGATTACTGAAGTTATAATAATAGTTAAAGTTATAATAATAGTTAAAGTAAGATTTAAATCAATTAGGTTTTAAGGGTTAGTAGATCGATAAAAGTTTAACAGGTTAAGTACTTGTCATTGTCCGTGTTGAATCTTTTGAGTGCGCATCAGACCAAGGACGATGGTACAAACCCTTAGCGATCTATGGTCTCCATCTCATGTCCAGAATCCTCTACTAGACCACGCCGATGGTACAAACCCATACTTGGCATTGTCCATGTTGAATCCTCTAAGTGCGCGCGCATCAGACCAAGGACAATGGTACAAACCCTTAACGATCTATGATCTCCATCTCACGACCAATCACTGAATCCTTTACGTACGCACTAGACCACGGTGATGGTACGGTGATGGTACAAACCCAGAGCGACTGATGGTCTCCATCTCAAGCCCCATCAACAACAACTAAACGAATAAGCATGATTTGAACCTTGGGTTTGCCAACCAGTTACTAAAAACAATGACTATAACCAACTGGCTATGTAAAAACAATGACTATAACCAACTCAGTTATGTAACCAAAAAAAATTCAAAAGAAAAAATAATATTTGAACCCATCAAAAACTTATAAATATGTTTATTATATCTAGGATTTTTTAGTGGTACTAGCGGACGTCTGTGTAAGGATAAAGACAATCTTGACGTGTAGCAGTGGAAAAATAAATTCTCGCAGGGACCAGTCACATGCAATTTGAAGACTTTTAGCGAACCAACCGACAGAAGGGAGGCCCTTACGTTTGTCGTGGCCGATGGTGCCCAGATTATCGAGATCTTCAACTTGTTAATGAATTTGACTGTGAAATTTTAAAGCCGTAGAACACGAGAGCATGATGGAGTGCTGATTTTGGCAGTAATGTTCAATTGGAAAGTCTTCGGTTTGATCCGTCGTTGATCTTCCGTCCTTTCCTTTTGCACTGGGGGGCCGTTTTCCCTACTTTTTGGTCTATTCAAGGAGTCCCAGACTGTGGATCTACCGGGGCCTGTCAATTTCCATTCTACTAAAAGGTTTTGGATGCTGTGTAGACTTTTTGAAATTTAACCATGTTTTTCCTGTTCCGCCAAGTTCTAGCAAAATTATCTGTTTGTGCGAACTAAGGACTGCTCTTATAATAGACACGACGAGACGGGAACTTCAATACATAACTTTCACGAAGGATCTCGAAAGTCCCTATACTAACATAAATATCATTTCACTATGGAAGTCTAGAATGTATCGGTTTGTATATCACTATGTAATATTTCACTATACACATCTAACGTGTATGACAATGCTACAATATAATAGTTCTTTTATGACAATGCTATAATATAATAGTTGTTTTATCAGAGAAGGGAATCAGAATGATGTGTGGGGTAATGTTATAATAGAATAGTTATTTTTTATCACAAACTGACAGTCATTAATGATTTAAATAGAAGAATGATGACTCACACTTTTGTAAAGGAAAGTTATTTTAATGATATAACAATTATTTATTTTGTAAATATTAGTCTATATAAAAGTAAGGGTGGAAAAGGAATATATTATTTCATATTTTATATTATAACGAAATTTTACTTTCAAGGAGGTTTCCCAAGCCTAAACAATACTTTTATATGGTTGTGAACTCTCATGTACCTTTAGGAATATAAGGAGACCTTCCTAGGAATAGGAGAAGCCTTTAACCATAGAAAGATATTGGTTGTTTAAGTTTTGTGGTGCATCGGTAAATAGTTAGCCTTAGAAAGTTACTAATAGAATACTCATAACCGAATAGTGCAACTACGAGTACGATGAAACCCTCCACAACTAATCATGACTAAAATTTGTATATCAAAGAGCCCACAAAACCAAACACACCTGGCCTAGAATATCTCTATTGAATTTATTTTCAATCCCTTTCTAGCCAAAAGTAAAATCACATTTGAGCATACTATAGAGGAAACTATTCAAATCACAAACTGTAAGTCCTGAACACCAAATGTGATAGAACACAAGGTTATGCATAGTGGCTATTTATC
This sequence comes from Wollemia nobilis, assembly GCA_028583015.1. Classification (NCBI taxonomy): domain Eukaryota; kingdom Viridiplantae; phylum Streptophyta; class Pinopsida; order Araucariales; family Araucariaceae; genus Wollemia; species Wollemia nobilis. Next base: position 37,048,441 of record JAQPPZ010016981.1, read on the forward strand.
GCCAAATTGGTTAAAATTAGGATTTTCGCAATTCGATTTTGGCTAATATTCGAGACCCTTGACCAGGGTCCATTAGCCAAAAAAAATTGGGTGTTATAATAATTTGACCATTTTAATTTTAAATTTCCAACATTGCCCCTAATAATAGTAGAAGAGGTATTAAAGTGGAACAAAATTCCAACATAGGAATAGTAAACCTTCTACATATGTTTGGATACTATTTGCCTGGATTTTGAAATTGATTCACTAAATTTTTATAAATACATTTTGGGGTCGACCCCTTACGCATAACCCTGATAGAACAAATATTATATAGTGATATTACTATACAACTAACAATACAGAGAATATATTAGAGGAGTTAATTGTTAGTGTTAAGGAATATGTCAAAATAGTCATTGTCAGTTGCCATTTTGATAGTGCTAAAAATACCTAGTCTAACAACCAAAGTAGTTGGTCTCTTGAAGGTTAAATACCAAAGGTCTCTTGAATCAAAGAGACACATATTGATGCATTAAATATGCATGTTGTATGAAAGCTTAGGCAAGCAAATATTGGTAGAGTTATATGGGAATATTGATGAATTGATGATATATTGTTTTGTTCTCTCTAGTTATAGAATTTGATGCCTTCCCTTCCCTCTAATTCTGATATTTCATACCATATATTGGTTAGTTTGTGCGTGAGAAGGGATAATTATCACCATTTTATGACGTGCCCTTGTAATCTAATGTGTGCAGGTCTTAGTTGAAGAAGACATGAAAAAATTTAAAAGTGAATTTATGCCTGAGATATTCTTCTTTGGTGGAATAAAATATGCAGTATGTTGTGCACTCAATTTAAATTTACAGTCTTAAATGCAGCTGGACGAGACTCTTTGAATATAGGAGCTCAAGCCATTTAAATGCCCACATAGGAGCTCAAGACATTTAGATACCTACATAGGAGCTCAAGATAAACTTCCTACTTGGGTGTCATAGAGGTGGCAAATATCTTTCTCTGAAGGTGTCATAGACATTTGGAAAGAAAGACTTGAAAAAATTAAGTCAAAGTTGTGTTATGTTGAATGCCATAGGAAAATGTTGTTTGAGATGTGTGTAGGTTCTAGAACGTCATTCATAAACAACGAAGGAAGAATTTTTAAATTTGTTTGAGTTGTAAAATTTTGTTTAAACATGAAAGATAAGTTGTGTTGAATTAAACGTTTTGGCTAGAAAGGATGTAATGGTTGAGGGAAAAACATATTTGTTTCTTCTCTGTCAACAGCCACTAATAGGCTCAGTTGAGCCTTCCCTTTTGTAGCTTGAGAATTTTGGAAAAACATCCCACCTAAGAATGTGGGAATTACCTACTACATACAAATGTGGATGTAGATGGAGAAAAGAGTAGATCTATAGAAGTTTTACAATGACACGAAGATCATATGAGTGGTTAATGTGAAGGAAATATCACTTGGTTGAAGCAAGGAGAATTCATGGATATAAAGAAAAATCAAGGACATGAAAAAGAAATATACTTTTCTTTCAATGCATATCTAATTATGTAAAGGAGTAGGCATTTGAAAGATTGTATATAATTTTCAAAAAAAAGTTTATAGGTTCAATTCTCATAGGGGTGCTTTTCAAAAGAAAAAGTTAATAATTTTAGTGAGTTAAAAGGAGTATTTTTTTTAAATTTTAAGTGGGCATTTTTTTTTATGAAAAGTGGAAAATTGATAACTTGATGTTTTTAAAAGAAAACGAGTGATTAAATAGTTGAAAGAGAAATTAAAGTTTGTTGTTTAAAGGAGTCGTATAGTTTGTATAATATATATATAATATCATTTAGGGAGTTAAAAAGTGTCTAGACCCATTTTTTATGGGTATTTTTAAGTCATGAAGTAAAAGTGGTATAGGTAAAAAAATAATATACTATATAAAAATAGAAAGGTGCATTTTCGATAGTGACTAACACTTTATTTTTCTCAAACAAATTTTGCATTAAAATAATTTTGTACATAATTATCAAAACCAAAACATGTGCTTTACATAATCACAACATTTAGTATAAATGTTGTCTTTGACTTGCGCTTATAGGTAATGTTGTTGTGTTAAGTTATTTGCATCTCAAGTCTAATATAGCTTCCATAATGATGTTTGTGTGTTGACCTTATAAATCGTCGGGGAGGAACAAGAACACATTTTTGTGATATTTTATTTCATTTCATCATTTAACCCATTCATTACTATCATTAGACGTAAATCTTAGAATAAAAAAAATTGAGTTTATAAGGACCCACGTATAAGGATTTCTCTTTAAGCAGATGTCATTTATAGAACAATTGTTTTTAGTACTACCTTGGTATCACATATTGATCTCTTTCATGTACCTTAAGGTCTATCTCATGTATGACCATGTACATCGAGAGGACTAGCTTCTTCCACGTACTAATGGGTATATTGGAAGAGTAGGTAGATAGAAAGGATTGACATATAGGATTGGTGGTATATAGAAAAAATTATCATTTTGGGAGATATAAAAAACCTTTGCCATGTCTACATACAACATATTTCGCACATAATCAAAGTTGCTTAAGGGTCCAAGTTTTATGCCATGGAAGACAAAAATGAGAACTATACTAATGGTCAAAAAAATTTAGGATATTGTTATTGGTGATGAAACATGTCTTGAAGAAGTTGTAGCTAAGCAAAAGTATGATGAATGAGATGCAAGGGAACTAATGCTCATTACATTTGGAGTGGATGATAAAATACAACCACATATAAGTGAAGCAAAAGTATAAAAAAAAACATAGGATAAACTTTGTATCATATTTGAAGGAAGAAATGAAGCCACAATACTTCATCTACAATCACAACAAACTAAGGGTCTAATATGGTGAGAATGTTGAACAATTCCTTTGAAGATAAGCTCTTAGTTTAAATTGTATTAAGAGATCTCCCTATATCATTTAAAAAATTGGTGACATCTCTCCAAATGTCAAATAGAAGTGTGTCATTTGAGAAGTTAGTAAATATCCTTCAACAATATGAAGTGGAGAATTAGTTGAGAGATGAGCTGTCCAAAAATTCCTTTATTTCAAAGAAATCACAAAAAGGTTTAAAGGGACCTTCTACTCCATCTTCATCACAAAATCAACCTCAATGGAGAAGGAGGTATTGTCATATTTGTAAAAGAGTACATATCACCAAGTTTTGTAGATATAATTCATTGAAGAGAAGGAACCATTTTCAAAGACCTCCTCAAGGGAATCAATAGTCACAATATCCATAAGGACAAGGGCAATATCAAAGAGGGCAATCTCAACAAAGGCCACAACAACAAGGGTATATTGCATAGGGTGACTTAAAATTAAAATTAGATTGTGAAGATGAACGTAAAACAACACAAGGTCCTCATGTTAGGGGAAGTGTCAAAACAAAGAAATAAAGGTTATAGTAAACAAGACAAGATAAAAGGTGAAATTCAAAAGCTTGTGTCATCAAAATATAATGAAGATGGCAATTTTTCAAAACTAAGGTCTTGTTTATAGGCAGTACTCAAAATTTTGTGAAGAATACTTTGAAAATGGTGTCACAATATCGATTGGTGTAAGAAGAAGAATGTGTATGCCACTATTTACCTTTAACATATTTGAGGTGCAATATCAAAAATAAATTGAAATAATTGAAAAGTTGAATGATAATCCCATGAATAAAAATGTTTGTTGTCACACAAGTGATATTTTTCAAAGGACAAATATTAGTTGTGATACAAGTGATTTGAGGCCCACGATGGTAGACAATTATTGTGATACAAGGGATCTTGTATAGGGGTCAAACATAGCTTGTGACATCGGTGATTTGAATATTATTTGTGAAGATGAAGGTTATGTAAAAGGTGATTGTGTTGGCCATGATAAAGGTCATATTATTGAAGTTGATAGTGATAGTGATAATTAAAGTTGTGTTGAATGATATTTTGATAATGATGGTATATGGTATTTGAATTATGGTGATAGAAATCAAAGTGGTGATGAAGAATTTGGATATTTTGAAAGACATACAAAAGAAATTGATTCAAAATTATTGAGAAGAATGGGATATGATGGTACATGTTTGGAAAGAAATGGGTAAGGTGTGAAAGAACCCATAGTACTAGATATAAGGCCAAAGAATGAATCCCTTACATATATAGGACAAATGGGTGGTAGTGAGACCAAGTTTGTGAAAAAGGAATCCTTTGTAAAAGATGAAATAAACAATGCCACTAAAATTGTGATACTCTACAAGTAATTTTGATCCAATTTAACACAGTCAGTTTGCGAATGATACGTTGCTATCTTTCTTGGTTTTGATTTTGCAAGCTCAAGCAATTAAAGTCATTCTTTCTAAATATGAGCAAGCCATTCAAAAAAATATTAGCTTCAGAAAAAAAATTATTTTTTCAACACACCAATTAGAATGCAGAGAAAAATTATTGAAATCCTGGGGTGTGTGATTGATTCTCTTCCATCTGTTTACCTGGGAATGTTGCTCTTCAAAGGTGGAGTCAAAGCTTATTTGTGGGAATTAGTGGTGGAGAGAGTCTAGAGGAAGCTAGCAAGGTGGAAAGGGGTGCTCTTGAGCCAAGCTGGTAAGGCCCTTCTAGTTAAAACTACTTTACAAAGCATTCATATTTATTTCCTTTCTTTGTTCAAGGTGCCAGGGATAGTTCTTAGAAAATTAGAGCAGATTCAATGCTCCTTTCTTTGGTCCAGATCTCAAGATAAAAATAAGTTTTCCTTAGTAGCTTGGGATCAAGTTTGCAGTTGTAAGGATATGGGAGGACTTGGTCTGAGGAAAATGAGTTTAATGAATAGGGCCCTTATAGCTAAGAAAGGGTGGAAGTTGACCCAAAATGCTAATACAAACTGGGTAAAATTTTAAAATCCAAATACTTGGGGAACAAGGATTTTATTTTTTCTGATCCCAACCCGTACCAAGGATCTACGTTCTAGAAAAGCGTGGTTAAAAGTCAAGCATTTTTTTTGAAGGGTGGCTATTGGATTCTGGGTAATGGTCAAAGGATCAATTTTTGGAGAGATAGGTGGGTAGAAAATAGACCTTGAAACTCCATTACTACCTTCTCTCAGGTCGAATTTATCACAACAGGCTTTCAGATCAAGGGTCTATGATTACTTTGATATGACAAATGATAGAAAATGTTGGAAACCTCTTTCCTTCTCTGATTGGTCTCAGTATGAGGAATTCACTTGTAAAGCCCTTTCAAAATTGTTAAAATACATTGTTATAGTCTCTAGAGATAAATAAGATAAGCTAGTTTGGGGAGCTGAAAAGACTGGATGTTTCTAGATCAAATCGGCGTATGCACTCCTTCATGATCATGAAGAGCCTTGGTTCCCAGCTAAGAAAATTTGGCGCAAAGGTCTCACACCCAAAGTGAATATATATTTTTTATTGGATATGTAGGAAAAGTGCTTAAAAAAAGATAATTTACAGAAGAGAGGTCTTAGTTTACCCAACAAATGTTATCTATGTGGGTTGGTAGAAAAATCTCCCAAGCATTTGTTCTCCCTATGTTCCTATTCTAAATAAGTTTTTGGAATCTTGCTTCGTCTAGTGGGAATGGATTGGATTCCCCCTAAAGAGTTAAAATGCCCATGTGGAGCAATGAAGCACTCCCTATTTGTCATCTCAAATTTGATTACTAACATCCTTTGTCCTCCCTCATATATGGTGGCATATATGGAAGGAAAGAAATTCCAAAGCTTTTAAGAACACTTCTCATTGCCCAGAGTTAGTTTTCGTTAAGATTATCCTTATTGTGGTGGAGAATGTTGATCTCCTATCCCTCATATATGGTGGCATATATGGAAAGAAAGAAATTCCAAAGCTTTTAAGAACACTTCTCATTGCCCAGAGTTAGTTTTCTTTAAGATTATCCTTATCGTGGTGGAGAATGTTGATCTCCTATCCTTGGATGCAGGGAAAACTGATACAAAATTGGGATAGAAAAGAATTTAGATTTTAAATCTTCTCTTACTTCAGTCCCGAGAATCCATAACCTAGTAAGAGAATTACTATTTGGGAACCGTCCCCTCTTAGGTGGATAAAATTAAACTTTGATGGTGCATCAAAGGGTAATCCGGTCCAGGATGGAGTATGTGGTGTCATCAGGGATGTAGAGGGAAAAATTTTGTTGGTATTTATTGAAAACATCAGAACCCAAACTAGCCATGGAGCTAAGGCTAGAGCTCTCTTTCAAGGAGTCTTGCAATTAAAATATTTGGGCTTTAGAAAAGTTATAATCAAATGTGAACCACTCAATATCATTAATATGGTTAGAGGGATGCAGATTCCAACTTGGACAACTAGCTAATGATTTCAAAAGAAGGTAATTTGCTTGCTGCTTATTTGGTGGCCAAAGTTCAACTCTATTCGAGGGGGATTTCGTGGTACTTTTTAAATTTTAGGAACCATATTTTTTTAATTCAAACAAGAGGAGATCCTAACCCTGATGGGGTGGGAAGAGTGGGAACCGAAGGATGAAGAGCTGGGGAAGGAAGCTAGACCCAACAAAACCAAGAACTAGGTTCCGATTTTGGGTGGTTTGTTGGGAATGTTTTTTGTCCTATCCTTTTTGTTTTGTTAGTCTAGTTAGCTTGGCCAAGGCGTTTGCTCTCCCCTACGTGGGATTGAGCTACCTTAGGTTTTCTTAGAATTTTAGGAGTATGTATGAAACTGTTTTGGTAGCTTTGTTTGGGTTTGATCCTGTTGGATCTTTGGATCCTGGTTTCTCTTTTGGTGGCCTATGGGCCTCCCTTAATCTCTTGAAGTTGTGTGGATCCATTTTGTAAAAGGTTTGGGGTTCCTTTTAAAACCCCTTCTTCCACCAAATAAAAAAAAATTGTGATAGGTAGCAATAACATATGCAAAAGTTTCTAAGGTGAGTTGTTGCAGTTTTTGTGGAAGAAGTAGACATGTAACAACTAGGTGTTGGAACTTGTATTCTTGTGAAATTTATGGAGGTAATAATCACTCCAAAAGAAAGTGTTGGCACAAAGATAAAGTGACCAATAAAATACATATGAATTATGGATGGATGAATGTGTGTGATTAGAATAAAATAAAAGAAATGTTGAATGGTTTCTATAGAAGAAGACCAAGTTTGGTGATTAAAACATATCATAGTTTATTGAATGAGAAGAATGCAAGTTTTTCCATGAAGAAATATCTTGGGAAAATTAAAATAAATGATTTTAGTATCTGAAGAATATGACCCAATTAGTACTTGAAAGACCTGCATTGAAAAAATCTATAAATAAAATATTTTTTGAAAGATTTCAAAAAAATAGTTCAATAACAATTTTCTAAAGTTGATAACCTAAAGACTGATTTAAAGGTTGACCCAAGGATGAAAAGGTGACTAATAACTTATAGGAACCCAAGGGCAACAACCTAATCCAAAAATAACCTAGAAACAGAAAATAAACCAAAGAAATATATCTTTAGACTCTCATGAAAAAAACCACATTTTAAAAGACCCGTTATACTTTAAATTCTACTTTTAAAATAATTTTATATAAATTGGGCTGTAATATTCCTCGACAAGACCCAAAGTTACATGATATGTTTTTTACTTGTCCAAAGTCACATGATATGTTTTTAACTTGTCCAAGTGGAGAGTGGATTACAGTGACAAGAATAACGTTAAAACGCTAGAGTTTGAATCCGATTGGTGTTCTTGCCTTTTTTTAAACACTGTAACTAGAAAACGTATTCCACGAGTTACATAGATGTTGCTCATGAAACGACAGAAATAAGAAAACAAAAGCTAGAGAGTGTACTAGCTTCCAAAGCTTGACAGAAAAAAAAAAACAATTTTAATTTCACCTCAATGATCCAGACAAACGTTCAACTAGTGACAGAAATCCACAAAACCAAGGCAATAGTTTGAGCGTATTCATTTAATTTAGTGAAGAGGTACAGGTAACACAACCGATTGAAGAGGTAATGTGCCTTGGTCCACATGCACGGGCTTAAAATCGTCAGTCCTGACGCAGCAGCGAAAATGACTTCAAAAATATCACCACATTCTCTTCAAAATCTGTTAATACGCCGCATCTCAAATTTGTTCAGGCCAAAAAAAAATGTAATATTTATTCGAAGTACGGTTAAAGAGCTTTACAATTAAAAGCCGAAAAAACCATATTCAAGCAGAACCTGGGATTACAGTAAGACAAATTAAATACCATTAACAGATTATTTCGATAATAATAATGCTAATTAACTGCAACAATTGGCTTACTAAGTAAAATATTGCAGGCATTTTTATCATTAACAAAAAAATAAAATGGTTCAAAATAAAAACTTAATAATTATGCTCAGTGCAAATTATTTTAGAAATTCTAAGGTTTCTGTTAGGTTTTAGCTACATATGGTAGTTTCTTTTAGATAATTGAAGGTCAGAAGAAAGACTTTGAAGGGAAACGTGAGCAACGAAAGAGAAATTAAGACGAAAGATGCAGTCATGTTTTTGTTCTGGTTGTTGTGGATTTGTTTAAATGTTTGCACTGCGAAGCCGTGGGGGTGGCAGATAGGTAGAGAGATGATTCCAAAGGGATTTAAATTATAATCTTTCACAAAAAAAAAAATTGACTTTTTTTTCACCGAGTTGATTTTACATAACATATTGACTTACAATGAAAAACCTTTTCGCTTTGCAGGAAATATAGCCAAGAATGCCACTGCAGATGTTGCAAACGATCAATACCATCGCTATAAGTTGCTCATTTTCATTCCGCCATTTTCTGGTTTAAATGAACTTGTATGGGCAGAAAAGGATAAGGCATGCAAAGCTAAAAGTGTGGTCTGTAATGATAAGGATAATGCTTAATGTGTCTGAGATTTCACAGCAATGTTCAGATTTTATCGTATGAACTAAGAAAACTGCTGAATATCATGTAGAATAGGAGAAACTGCTGGCCGTAGAAGTTTTAAAAGGAGTGAATTTTTTTTTTTTTTAAAGACTTTATTGAAATAATTAAAATAATAATATTTTTAAATAAACGAGATTGTATGTAAGCATATCCATTTCTAAAAGTTTTTTGGTTTTGGACATTAAGCTTATAAATAATTTTTTTTTTTTAAGACTTTATTGAAATAATTAAAATAATAACATTTTTAAATAAACGAGATTGTATGTAAGCATATCCATTTCTAAAAGCTTTTTGGTTTTGGACATTAAGCTTATAAATAAGTCGGTCTGTCAGATTGAAAGGAATCAATAGACAAAATTGTTTGTTTCTGCTACAACAATGTGTACCTGTTCATTTTTGTTAAGATTTGTTTGTTTGTTTTTTTTTTTTTTAATTTTAGCAAAAAAAAATTCTTTGCCTATCGATAGGGGTTCTATATTGTTAAAATCACTCGAAAGTCGCGTTCGGTTTTGACCACAGATTTTGGGTATCCTATATGTACGTTTGGTAGGTGGAAATTAGGACCAAGGACCTCCTTGAAGGTTAAAATTTGTTTTATACTTACTTTTCTTGTAAACCATTTTTTGTATCATAGCCTTAATTGTAAAGAGAACATAATTTAATAACACATTGTTTGACTCATTGAAAAAATAACACATTGTTTGGTTTGGTCTACTTTTAAAAGATTTACGAGTTTGATTAAAAAATGGTTAAGAGCATTTGGGCACTTGAAGAGAGATAAGTATATTATCTTTCTCTACTCTTTGATATCAAGATAAAATTATAAAATATTTTTATAATATGACTACTAACAACAGTAGCTTAATTTATTTTTATTAGGTATAAGAAGAGGTTTTGAGAGGGTCTCCAAACCTTTTATAAAAAGGGTTTTGTAAGGGTCCTCGCATTTAATATCTAAAAATATTTTCATAATATGACTACTAATAGCAGTAGCTTATTTGTTTTTATTAGGTATAAGAAGAGGTGGGGTTTTGAAAGGGTCTTCAAACCTAATATCTAAGAATATTTTTATAATATGACCACTAACAACAGTAGCTTAATTTTTTATTAGGTATAAGAAGAGGTTTTGAAAGGGTTCTCAAACCTTTTACAGAAGGACTTTTGAAAGGGTCCTCGAACCTAAGATCTAGCAATAAAAACATCCAAAGAGAAACCAAGGTAAAACACAAGAAGGTCTGATCATGAGACCAAACTTGAGACAAGCTAAACTAAGCTCAAGTGGCTCCTACCCAAGCTGAATTGAAAGCAATCAATTTTTAAGAGTTGGATCCTTTATCCAACATAAAATGATCCTCATTCAAGAACCCAAAAACCAAGTTAAGTTGAATCCTACGGATCCAAAACAAACAACATTCCTACCTTAACTTGGAGGATTTAAAAATAAAATCGAAATGAAGCTTCCCATCCAAGACAAAGAACTAATTACCTCAAAAATTAGGGAAATTGATCGATGGATCCAACATTACAACCAACAATGCTATCCGATGTCAATTTAAATTTAAAAATAAAAATAAAAAGAGCACTCAATTTTGAAAAATTTTGCTCAAACACCAAGAGTGCTCGAATTTGAATCATAGATAAAAATTAGGTCTTCTCACATATAATAAGAATCTTGATTCTGGCAACGCTACCCTCCACCAGCAAGTACCTAGCAACCAAAAAAAAAAAACTTCTGCAACTACCACACAAGAAAATCCATTCAAATAAGTGGATCCCTCCCAAAGATAGGTTCCCCCTTTTTCACTAATTTAAAATTTAAAAATCTTGCCCAACCAAGAAACCTTGTTTCTTGAACCAAGCTAGACTCTACCTTCCAGCAACAACCATGTAGGGTCAAATCCCAAACCAATAAAAAACATACGAGAAAGTCTCACCACACAACCTTCTACCCAACGTTGCAGAGAGGTCACAACCATACCCCACAACTTCTCAAGGATGAATCTTGAATAGGAAGGAACAAACCAAAGCACTACTAGGTTCCCACGTAAATTTGTATCAAATTCAAATTTAAATTTTCCCCCTACCCCCACCAAAAAATTTGAAAACTTGCAATAAAACCAAGGGGTAGACTGCTCCAATATGAATTAAAAGGTAAAAAAAAAACATCCGGTCTATCAAGAACCCTATAGCCAAATTTATCGACCTCCAACAAAAAAAACACATCCTACAATAGGGATTTTGAAATAAAACCTTCCCACCCAAGACTGGAAACAAAGATATAAAACCAAGGGCGCTTAATCATGAATAAAAATTTAAAGAACCTGCTCAAAACAGGAACCTAGGTAACAAACCATTGGATTCCTACCCAAAACACCGAGTTCAAGGGGTGCTCAAATTTAAAATCAAAATCAAAACCCGCCCAAAACAAGAACCCTGATATTGGAAGCACAAACCACCAACACCCAACACAACAGACCAATCCTGCGGGAGGAATTGAGAAATATATGGTCAAGATGCAAAGAGGCTCACTCCCACAACACAAAGAGGGGGAAAAAACCACCCCAATCCCTGTGGGTTCTAAACCCACATACACACCAAAGATAAAAAATGGGATTCAACTATCCCAACCTTCCACCCAACAACCCAAATTATTGCTACATTTCATCTAGCAACCCAACCTACTGCTGTAGTTCCTTCAGCCCATCCAACCTCAAATAATACTTACACTCAGTAAAGGCCAACCTTATACGCTCCTTCAACCTAACTAGCCTTCCATGCTTCTTGAGCCTTCCTGGCCTTCCACTCAACATCTCAACCTTCAGTTGCGGCTTCTTCAACTGGACCAACCTTCCACGCTCCCTTAGCCTTATGGTCCCCAAAAATAGTATGGTAGCAATAGCTTAAATTTTACTTAGCCTCAAATTCCTCTATTTAAGGAAAAAAATTATGATATTTGGAGCATTAAGAGGAAGACACTATTTAATCTCAAGATTTGTATGATTTGGTTGAAATGGTTACATAAAATTTGCAGATACACAAGATCTTACCACTTGGACTCAAGCACAAGGAGATCAACTTAAGGAGAATAAAAAGGACTCAAAAACCCTTTCTTATTCAATAAGCTAATAATTGAGTCAATTTTCCAATAATTGCTACAACAAAGTAAAAATGTGTGGGATCTATTACAAAATTAATACCAAGGAATAGAAAAGGTAAAAATCATCAAACTTCAAACAAGTAGAAGATATTTTGAAAAAAAATTCATGAAAGACTCAATATCTATGCAACATTATTTTTACTTGAGTTATGAGCTCAGTAAATCCAATTAGATCTTATAGAGATAATTTACCAAATCATAAAATTATAAAAATTTCTTTGAGAAACCCCATTCCATATTTTAATCTCATTGTGGTTGCTAGTGAAGAATCTAAGGATCTAACCCTATTATCAGTAAATGAGGTTATATGATTTCTTCAAACTCACGAGCAAAGGATGAACAAATTCATTGAAAAATCTATTAAATAAGCTTTTCAAACAAAGCTTGATATTTTAAAAATAAGGGAAAATAATCTATAAAACCATCTTATAAGAGAACAAAACAAATTTAGAGGAAGAGGAGGTGCAAGTAGGGGACATAGCAGTGGACTAGGAAGAGGCAACATCAGTAGCAAAAGAGGAACAAGTAGTAGCCACAACAAAATAGGTAATCAAAACCTTGATAAATTACAAGCTCAATGTTATTATTGTAAAAATTTTGGTCATTATGAACACGATTGCTAGAAAAAACATAAGTATTGTGCTAATTTTTTTGAAGAAAAAGAAGAACAAAGTACTTTATTTTATGCTTATAATATTAGAAAATAAATCTTCAAAGATGTATAGATTTTGAATAGTGCTTGCAACAGTCACATGACAAGTAACAAAAACATATTTGTAAAGATGGATGAATATGTCCAATCTCACACATGACTTGGAGATGACAAGGAACTTCAGGTCATTGGCAAAGATACCATTACAGTTAAAACAAAACAAGGTGAGATAAATTTTATTCATGATATATTATATTTGTGGATTAGCTCATAATTTTTTGAGTATATGACAACTTATTGGAAAATGATGTTATGTTATTTTTTAAAACAATGAATATGTTATCTATGATAAAAATGGTAGCAATCAAATTGTAGCAAAATTTAGTATGCTACAAAGAAAATCCTCTAACATACATATTAAAAAACTCAAGCCTTGAAAGTTGTCTTAAATGATGAATCTTGGTTATGGCACATGAGGTATGGACACCTAAAATTTCAAGGGCTAAAACTACTATATCATAAGCAAATGGTGAAAGGATTACCATTTATTAAACGATATGATCAAGTTGTGAATATCGTATTTTTGGTAAGCAACATCGAGACTGTTTTCTAGTAGGAAAAGCATGGAGAGCAAAGGTATCACCTAATTAATGCATGCTAATATCTATGATCCAATACAAAAAATTTCACTCAACAAAAGTAGGTATTTTATTATTTTTGTTGATGACTATAATAGAACTTGGGTAAATTTCATCAAAGAAAATTTAAAAGCTTTTTCTATCTTTCAACAATTTAAAGCTAATGTAGAAAAGCAAAGTGGTTGTATCTTAAAGGATTTGCATACAAATAAAAGGGAAGAATTTACGTCTAACTAATTCCAAGATTTTTGTAAGAAGTATGGTATTAAAAAGCAACTGCCTACAAGCTACACTCACAAAAATTAGGTAGTTGAACATAAGAACTATAAAATTGTGGAGATGAAAAATCATGCTCAAAGCTAAGGATCTTCCAAATACTTTTTGGGTTGAAGTAGTAACCACATTTGTTTACTTCCTAAATAGATATCTAACAAAAAGTATAAATAATATGACTCCTTGTGAAGCTTTGAGTGGAAGAAAGCTTGTGTGGATTATCATAAGATGTTTGGTTGCATTGTTTATGCTCATATAGCCGAAGAGAAAAGACAAAAAATTCATAAAAATGGAAAGTATTTTTTTTTTTGCTATAGTGAGGAGACAAAGGGTTACAAGGTATATAATCTAGTGATAGAGAACTTGATAATAGATCATGATGCAATTTTTGCTGAGAGTGAAGCATGGCAATGGAATGAAAATGTACAACAAGAAAAACTAGTAATTATGGATACAAAACAAGATGCTTCACCTTATTCTACCAACCCAAGCAATAGCTCAAGTTCTACTACCACTCCATCAAGTTCAACATCTCCTTCATCTAGTCCTCCTTCAAGTCCGAGTCCTCCTCCAAGGAAGGTAAAAACTCTCAAAGAAATCTATGAAGGAACTACTAGTCTTAATTCAATTATGAATTTTGCTTTATTGTCTCATATTCAAGTACAACCAAAATATTTTGAAGATGTAGTGAATCATGAAGTATGAAATAAAGCCATGAATGAGGAGACTGCTACAATAGAAAGGAATATAATATGGAAGTTAGTAGATCCTCTACTAGAAAAGGATGTCACTAGACTAAAGTGGTTCTACAAAACATAATATAAAGTTAATGGATTTATTGAAAGACACAAAGCAAGATTAGTAGCTAAAGTCTCCTCATAATAGTTAGGTATAGATTATAATGAAACATATGCTTCTATTACGAGATTGGATACCATAATAACTATTTTGGCATTTTCAATACAATTTACGTTATTAGTATACCAATTTGATGTTAAATTAGCCTTTTTGAATATTTTCTTGGATGAAGTATTTATAGGAAACAACCACCGGGTTAAAAAAGTTGTAGGAAAAGAACAAAAGGTTTACAAGTTGAAGAGAGCTCTTTATAGACTCAAGTAAGCACTACGAGTCTAGTACAATAGAATATATAGTTATTTAAAAATGGCTTTTGTAGGAGTGAAAGTGAACCCACACTCTATGTCAAATATAAAGGGATTGATGATTTACTTATTGTTTACCTGTATATTGATAACTTGATTTACATTGGCACTAGCAAAGTATTAATAGAGGAATTCAAATATACCGTGAAGAATGAATTTGAAATGATAACTTAGAAGTAAGACAATTGAATGATGATATTTTGAACTCATAAGAAAAATATGTAGTTGAATTATTTGACAGGTTTAGAATGAAAATTTGCAAACCAATGAACACACCCTTGAATGTGAGCAAGAAGTTAGTCAAGAATTATGATAGTAAAAAGAGAGATGCTACACTATATAGGAGTTTAGTTGGTAGTCTTATGTATCTTATTGCCACTAGACCTTGTTGTAAGTTTGGTTTCAATATTTATGCAATTAGGTCCAAGTGAGACTCATTTCCATGTAGGGAAAAAAATACTAAGGTATGTTCATGATACAATCAATTTTGGTATTTTGCATACATCAATTAATAACTTTGGATTGTTAGGATATACAAATATTGATTGAGTAGGATTTGTTGATGATTGAAAAAATACTTTAGGATATGTATTTAGCTTGGGATCATGTGTAATTTCTTGATCTTCAAAGAAGTAGTCAACTGTTGCATTGTCATAAATAAAAGTAGAATATCACAACGACATTAGCTTCATGTCAAACAAGTTGATTGAAGAGGATTGTAGTAGTATTGAGGCATGAAAAAATTGTGGTAGTAATTATTTGTAGTGATAATTCTCCATAATTGCTATAGCAAAGAACCTAGTCTTCCATAAACCTACTAATCATATAAATATTAAACATCACTTTATTAAAAATATTGTGACAGAAGGTTAGACTGAACTGAAGGTTTGCAAAACTAGTAATCGCCTTGTTGATTTATTTACTAAAGCATCATCAAAAGAAAATTTTATAAGGAAAAAATAAATGTTAGGTGTTACTATATTAAGCATTAAGGGATGTAATGATAAGGATAATGCTTAATGTCTGAGTTTTCACCACATGCCTAAGATTTCATCGCATGAACTAAGAAAAGTATTAAATATCTTGCAGATTAATAGAAACTGATGGTCATACAAGTTCTAAAATAAGGAGCAAAATCCTTGTTGTTTAAAGACTATTAAAACAATAATATTCTTAAATAAATTAGGTTGCATATAAGTATATCCAAAATTAGATCACTTCTACCATCTAGTAAAATTTTGGCTATGTATGAGCATTCTTCAAGGTTAGAAGCCATCTCAGATTCAATTGGAATAAGTCAAGAAATAGGGAAAAAAAAATTGAAGATGGATTCTAATAAAAAAGTAGGTCGCAAGACCAATCAATATCATATGGTAAAAGAAGGTGAAAATCTTGTAGAGGAAGGTAATATTAATGCCCTTCCCAACATTTTTAGCCCTGGTATTAATGAAGATCATCAGTTGGAATATTAGAGGACTCAAAGAGAGTCTTTCAAAACAAAATGAAACTAGAAGAATGATTAAGATAAATCATCCACATCTTGTTTTCCTTCAAGAAACAAAGATGTCAATGGAGGATATGGACTTAATTGCCAGTAAAATTTGGCCAGCTGGAGAAGTGGTTTCCCTCAGTTCCCAAGGGACTTCGGGTGGCATTGCTTGTCTTTGGGACCCAAAAGAGGTAGTTATTCACCATATGGTTGGCAGTTTGGGTTTGTTGGCTATAGCTATTCAAAGTAGACATTCCAACCAGATTATGCTCTGCATTATTGTTTATGCCCCGACTTCTTTGGAGGAAAAAAGAAGACAGTGGAAGGATATTACTCATATTATCTCTCATTTTCCTAAAGCTTGGATCTTGATTGGAGGAGATTTCAATACCATCCTCTCTCTAGATGAGAAAAGGGGGGAAATAGAAATTTGGACAAAAGTACTGACCTCATGAGCGAATATATTACAAACCTCCATCTTGTGGATATCCAACCAGATAATGGCCTTATGACTTGGTCTAACTGAAGGCAAGGCTTAGCTTGTATAATGGAGAGATTGGATAGGTTTTTGCTCTCTGAAAATTTCTTAATCCATGGTCACATTCCTAAAGTGAAGACTCTTAATAATGTTGGTTTGGATCATTGGCCAGTCATGGTGGAAATGTGGAAAACCAATGTGAGTTTCTCTCCTTTTTTTTTTCAATTAATGTGGCTTAGAGACATTTCCTTCAGACCTCGTGTGCAACAATGGTGGAAGGAAGGTAAACCTAGGCATGGGACTAAGATGTTCTATTTTGCCAAAAGACTACAATACATTAAATCCAAAATCAAGACTTGGAACTGGAAAGAGTTTGGGGATGTTCATAAAAAAAAACATGAAGTTATTGCTCATCTTGAAAATTTGAATAAGAAAATCCGTTTAGATGGCCTCACAGAGAAGAGAAGTGCGAATGAAATTAAACTCACAACTCGGTTAGAGGAATGGGAAAAAAGAGAAGAAATCTTATGGAAGCAAAAATCTAGAATTCAATGGCTCAAAGAAGGAGATCGAAACACAAATTTCTTCCACAAATCTCTTCTAGCTCGAAGATCTCACAACTTTATTTCTTCCTTAAAATCGGATTCTACAGATGTTGTTTATACTTGGGATGGCATGAACTCTATTGTTGTTGATTAATTTTCCAATATTTTTGCTGCTACTCCTCTTGACTCAGCTTCACAATAAAATGTTCTTCAAGAAATCCCTTCTCTTATCATTTCTGAGGAGAAATCTATTTTGACTGCTCCTGTTACTATCAATGAGCTTCAACAAGTAGTTTTTAAAATGCAAAAAGAGAAAACCCCAAGTCCTGATGGTTTTCCTATTGAGTTCTACCAAGAGTTCGGGGATATCCTTCATGTTGATTTATTAGAGGTGGTGGAAGAAGCCGGGAAATCCAAAGAAATTTTGAAGGTTATCAATAAAACTTATATTACTCTTGTTCCAAAATCTCAAGAGGTTGATCATATCTCAGCTTTTAGACCTATTGCTTTATGTAATGTTCTTCTCAAAATTATTACTAAAATCATGGCAGAAAGGTTGAAGCCTCTTTTGCATAAGATTATTTCCCTAGAGCAAGGGAGATATGTGGAAGGACATTAAATAGTAGATGAGATAGTTCTTGCTCAGGAAGCCATCAATTCCATGGATATGCAAAATTCTCCTTCTATGTTCATCCGGTTAGACTTATCCAAAGCTTATGACAGAGTGGATTGGCACTTCCTTATCAAAGTTTTGAGGCAATTTGGTTTCTCTAAGTATTGGATGGATTGGATTATGGGATGTATCCCTTCAGTTTCATACTTAGTTCTTATCAATGGTAGGCCTTCTCAGTATATCCTAGCTTCCAGAGGTATTAGGCAAGGTGACCCGCTATCCCCTTATTTATTCATCATTCTTGTTGAATGCTTAGGTAGGACTATTACCAAAAAGAGGGAAAACAAAACCCTTGAGGGAGTTACCATTGCTCATGGAGCTAGACCTATCTCTCATCTTCAATTTGTGGATGACTCTACCCTTTTAGGTAAAGCTATAGTTAAGGAAGCTTCTAATATTAAGCAAATCATTAGCTATTTTTCTAAGGCTACTGGGTTGTTGATCAATGAAGACAAATCTAAAGTTATTTTCTTTCACTCGCTCTCGCTAGATAGGAATCCATGGTCTTGGATAAATTAAGATATAAGAAGACCTCTCTTCCAATCACTTATTTAGGTATTCCCATAAATATTCAAAGGCAGAAAAATAAATATTGGAATTGGTTGTTGGACAAAGTCAAGAAGAAAATTGGAAAGTGGACCAAAAAGTGGATTTCTTTCGGGGGTAGAATCACCTTGGTAAAATCAGTCCTTCAAGCTATTCCTATTTATGTTTCTTTCGTTTTGAATATCCCAAAGGTTGTTCTTCGAGAACTAGATCAAATCACTCATCATTTCCTTTGGAGTGGTACTAAGGAGAAAAGAAAATGGGCCTTGGTGAAATGGGATACTTTATGTCTTCCTAAGAGTGAGGGGGGGTTAGGATTTCGGTCTTCAATTAATAACAACAAAGCTTTAGCTGCTAAATTATATTGGAGGATGTTGCATAACCCCAATGCTCTTTGGGCCAATAATATCCGTGCTAAATATGCTGAGAACAAAAGTCCTAAAGACCTTGTTCGCTATCAACTTCCTACCAAAGGTTCTCCCATTTTAGCAGTTCTTAAGACTGGTGAGGATTTGATGAAGAAAAAATTATTTTGGATCATTCATAATGGTCAACATGCAAATTTTTGGATAGATTCTTGGGATGGTCACAAGCCTTTGATAACACAGTTTCTCGATTGGAGGCCTTGGATGGAGGAGCTTCACCGAGCTAATTGGATAAAGGTGGCTAATTACTGTCGGTACCATACTGGTAATTCAAAGGTTGGTAGATATTGGATCCCTATTGAGGACAGGCCTATTCAAATCCTAGAAAGGCAAAGACAAGATATCCAAGGCATCCTTCATATGAGATCCCTCTCTTGGTCCCATGAAAAAGATTGTTTTGGATGGAACAACACTACTAAGGGTGAGTATTCAGTTGCTCAAGATTATTTGACCTTATGCCATAATAATCCCAACCATTCTTCTGACATATTTTCTCAATTGTGGGCTCAAAATCTCTTCCCTAAGGTGAGGTTCTTTAATTGGCTTTTATTGCATCGTAGGGTGCTTACTCGGTGAGCAACTTATGAAGCATGGTTTTCATGGCCCTTTTAGATGTGAAATGTGTGAAGAGAATGTAGAAAATATCAACCATATTTTTATTGAGTGTACTTTAGCCTCCGAGCTATGGAGGAGAATGGCAACTTTACTTGGCTTACAATGGTCCAATTTTTCACTTTTGAACAGCTTTGGAGGGATTGGCCTAATCAAGAGGGTGTTGATCATTTTATTAGGTAGTTAGTTTGGATGGGTTATACCATTCTTCTTTGGAATATTTGGAATGAAAGGAACAACCAAATTTTTAATCAAGATAGGAAGGATATTCACTATATTTGGCAAAAGACCATAGCCAACTTAGTTGAATCAGTCCATCAACTCCTTAATCACCCCCAAAAATCCCACCAAATATGGGATCAAGTGATGCAAAGATTGAAGATTAAACCTTCTAAGGGCAACCAACTGAAAGGGAATGTGAGTATTAGTAAGATGGATAGGACTAGAAATTGGCAACCTCCTCCTAAGGATTTTGGAAAATTCAATACTGATAGAGCCTCTAGAGAGAACCTTGGAAAAGCCAGTGTGGGAGGAATTGGTAGACTTTCAGATGGCTCCTTGGTTTTTACTTTTGCTGAGAATTTGGGTATTCTTTCCAATAACCTTGCTGAGGGGTATGGTATCCTTAGAGGCCTTCAGGAGGCTACTAAGGTTGGATGGGAAAAGGTGTTAGTTGAGTCTGACTCTCAACTTATGATTAATCTCTTGAAGACTCCTTCTAAGAATCATAAGGTGGATTGGAGAATAAAAAGAATTATTGAGAAGATTCAGTTAATCCGGATGGGATTTTTGAAAGTTGATTACAATCATGTGGTCAGAGATCAAAACAAGAGTGTTGATGCTTTAGCTAATTGGGCTTTGGACAAAGGTGATCTTACTTGTTATGGCCACCCTCCTATATGGTGGGCTTCTCAAATTAGGGAACCTCTTATTTCTATCATTTCTTTGGATGGCTCCAGTTCTGAAGGTACCTAGTTTCTTCTTGTTTTTTTTTTTCCCTTTGGTTCATTCAGTTTTTTTAGTTCCCTAGCTCATTCTATTCTTTATTTTGTTTCCTCTGTTGATTCTTGCATTAATAGTATTCTAGTCTAGATAGGTCATTGTTTTGTTCATTTTTTTTCTTTTGTCTTTGTTTTTTTGTTTAGTTTTTTAAGGTGGGTGGGTTCTTTTGTTTTGTTTTGTTTTTGTGTTCTTTGTGTTGTTTTTTGTTGTTCTTGTGTTTTTGTTGTTTTGTTTTGTTTTTTTTTATGTTTTTTGTTATTGTTCTTGTGTTTTTTTCGGTCTTGTTCTTGGGTTTCTCTTTGTTTGTGTTATTTCATTTTTTTATGTGTGAGTGTTTTCTATGTTTTTTGTTTTTGTTTATTGTCTGTTGTTGGTTGTTTTTATTTTTATTTTATTTATTTTATTTTTTAGTTTTTGGTTGTGTTTATTTTTCATGTTTTTTTGGGTTATGTCTTTGTAGTGTTCTGTTGTTTTTGTCTTTTTTGTGTTTTGTTATGTGGTTCTTGTGTTTTTCTATGTGGTTTGTGTTGTGGTTTATTTTATCTTATTGTGCGTGTTTGGTTGTGCTTTTGGTTTTGACACACTCAAGGAGCATGTTTTTTATTTTATTTTATTATTTTTGTTGTTATTTACTTTTTTTAATTTGGTTTTGTGTGTTTGTTTGCTCCTTGAGTATGTCAAAGGTGGTAGGCCAGGTCCGAGTCCTAGGCGTTTTTGGCGGAATGGATACCCCTGCCTCCTTGGGTCTTACCCGAAAGTGGCATCCCTTTTGGGATGTTTTCCACAAATAAAAAAAAAAAATTAGATCACTTCTAGAAGCATCTTATTTTAGGCATTAAACCTATAAATAAATTGTTCTCATATTAGATTAAAAGGAATTAATAAAAAAAATTGTTTGTTTTGTTGCAACAATGTGTGCCTACTCCTTTTTGTTAAGATTTGTTTTACAATTTTTTCTTCTCTCTAAACCATAGAGGTCTTCTTGCATTTTTTATTTTAGCTCAAAATTCCTCATAGAGTCGTTAAAATATTGCTCTATACTTTTGGGGGTATACCTAAGTTTTTCATTGCACTCTATAAGCATTGCGTCAAAGCTTTCTTGAAGTCCACAAAATAAGATTACATTTCTCCTTTTTCATTCCATAATTTTTTAATAATATGTCTCAACTTGATGATGTCATGTATTGTTAAGTATTTTGGTTTGAAACATGCTTTTTCTTTTTCCCTCATTCTTTTTCTTCTACCCACTTGTTGATTCTACTCTCAACCATGCTTCCAAACAACTTTGCAAAGAGGGGATTGACCATAATGGTTTAGTAATTTGAGGGATTGTTTACATCTCCACTCTTGAAGAGAGGTATTATTAGACTTGTTATCCAATCCCTTGAAAATCTATGTTGGATAATGTTAATGAATATCCTCTTGATGTGTGGTGCTAAGTCCTTGACTTCCCATTTTAAGTATTCTACTTATAGTCCATCCATGTCACAAGCCTTACCTATTCCTAATTTTTAATACCTTCCTCGATCTCTAATATATATATATATATATATATATATATATATTATGATAATTAGACGAGCACCCTCTTCTTCTTTGTTTCATTTATTTAGTTGTTTTTTATAATCCAACTTATAAAATTTTTATAATGTTTATTTTTCTTTCTTGAAGTTCATTTCAAAATAATTTTGAGTTATTCTTCCTTAAAATACTTAGTTCTTCTTGTCTTGCACTTGGTTATTTTTTTTCTTTCAAAATAATTTTGAGTTATTCTTCCTTAAAATACTGAGTTCTTGTCTTGCAGTTTGTTATTTTTTTTCTTTCACTATGAGTTTGTACAAACTTCTGTTTTCCTTTTCTTTACCTAGATCTTTTAAACCTTTCTATGTTGTTTTACATTTTTCTTCCTTGCATTTGGTGGATTTTTTTGGTCTTCTTCCTCACTTTCAACCTTTTATGTCATTTAAATGCTGTCTTATTTTCTTTTCCTCCAAAATCTGTTTTACTACTTGTTTTTTTTTTTGAAAATTAAACTATTTTCTTCCTTTGTAAAATCTATTATAATGCTTACTTCCATAAAAATTAAACAATTCTTTTAAACTATAAATAATTTAATTTAAAATTTATTTTTTCTATATACTATTTTCTTTTCTTTTTATTATAACAAATTTATATACCTATTTCAGTAAAACATTTATATATGTCTTTGGGAACATAGATGTTGCTTATGAAACGACATAAATAAGAAAGCAAAAGCTAGAGAGTGTACTAGCTTCCAAAGCTTACAGAAAAATACAATTTTAATTTCACGTCTATGATACAGACAAACGTTCAACGAGTGACAGAAATCCACAAAATCCACAAAATCCACATAACCAGGGAGCGTGTTCACTCAATTCAGAGAAGAGATGCGACCTATTGAAGAGGTAACGTGCATTGGTCCACATGCGCGGGCTTAACATCGTCAGCCCTGATGCAGCAGCGAAAATGACTTCAAAAATATTACCACATTTTGTTCAAAATCCGTTAATACGCCGCATTTCCAATTTGTTCAGCCAATGAAAACGCTATATTTATTTGAATTACGGCTAAAGAGAGAGCCGAAAAAGACAAGTTCAAGCAGAACCTTTAATAAATAGCTACATCACAAGAATATGAAAGCCTCAAAGCGAGACAAATTAAATACAATTTGCATTTTATCTCGATAATAATGTTAATTAAGTGCAACAATTGCCTTAATAAGTAAAATATTACACTCATTTTTATTAGGAGCACAAAAAATTAATGTAAAAATAAAAACTTTATAATTATGCATTGAAGACGTATTAATGTGGAATAAAATTTATTTTCGTTCTTGTTAAAACCATTTTTATGAAAATATTTATCTATTCTATTGCACCAAGCTCTTGGTGTTTGCTTGAGTCCATAACAAGAAATCTTCAACTTATAAATCTTTTGTTATTGTCTTGAAACTTTATAACTTGGTGATTGTTCACAAATACTTTTTTTTTCTAAGAAACTATTTTAAATCTTGCAACTTTTGATTGTTCATATATACTTTTTCTTCCAAGAAACCATTTTAAAAGGATGATTTAACATCAAATTGATATACTAGCCATTTAATTTGTGTTGCCAATATCAAAATAGTTCTTATGATATCTAATCTCGCAAGCAATAGGAGTATATGTTTCTTTTAACCTAAAATTGGCTATTGTGAAAAGTCTTTAGCTACTAATCTTGCTTTGTGTCTTTCAATAGATCTACTAGCTTCATATTTTGTTTTGTAAACTCACTTTAGTCCAACGACATTCTTTTCTAGTGGAGAATCTAATAACTCCCATGTTCTATTTCAATGGATCTTCATATTTTGTTTTGTAGACTCACTTTAGTCCAATGACATTTTTTTCTAGTGGAGAATCTAATAACTCCCATATTCTATTCCATTTTATGGTAGCAATCTCCTTATTCATAGCTTTATGTCAAACTTCATGATTCACAACATCTTCAAAATATCTTGGTTCTACTTGAATATGAGATAATAAAGCAAAATTCACAATAAAATTAAGACTAGTAGTTCCTTTATAAATTTCTTTGAGAGTTTCTACCTTCCTTAAAGGACTCAGACTTAAAAGAGGACTAGATAAAGGAGATGTTGAACTTGATGAAGTAGTGGTAGTAGAATTTCAGCAGCTACTTGGGTTGGTAGAATAAGGTGAAACATTTTGTTCTGTATCCATTGATTGTCAAGCTCTTTTTCAATGAATTATATAGCTTCTAACCCTTTGTCTCCTCATTATAGTCATAAAAATGCATTATTCAATTTTATAAAAAATTTTATTTTCTCTTCGACTATATGAACATAAATAATGCAACCAAATACCTTAAGATGAGTTACACCAGGATTTCTTCCGTACCAAGCCTCATGAGAATTTATATTATTTACACTTTTTTGGACATCTATTTAGTAAGTAAATAAATGTGGTAACTGCTTCAACATAAAAAATATTTGGAAGACCCTTGGCCTTAAGCACACTTCTTGCCATCTCCATAATTATATGGTTCTTACGTCTAGATACCCAATTTTGTAGGAGTATAGCTTGTAGGTAGTTGCCTTTGAATGCCATAGTTTTTGCAAAAATATTGAAATTCACTAGATGTAAATTCTCCCCCTCTATCTGTATGTAGCTTTTTCAAGATATAGCCAATGTATTTTTCTACATTAGCTTTAAACTACTACAAGATAGAAAAAGTTTAACTTTTCTTTAATGAAATATATACAAGTTCTACTATAGTCATCAATAAATTAATAAAATACCTTGAGTGACAAAGTTTATATTGGACCATAAATATCAAATTGCACTAATTCAACTGGTATCTTTTCCTTCCATGTTATTTTGTTAGAAAATAATCTTGATGTTGCTTACCACAAATAAAACGTACAAACTTGATCATTTTGTTCAATAAATGGTAATCCTTTCACCATTTGCTTTTGATATAGTAGTTTTAGCCCTTGAAAGTTCAGGTGTCCATACCTAATATGCCATAACCAAAATTCATCATTAAGACAACTTTCAGGGCTTGAGTTTCTCCATATGCAAGTCTAAGAGGAAAAATTCTATATTGTAGAATACTATTTTTTGCTACAATATAATTGCTACCATTTTTATCATAGATAATATATTTATTGTTTTCAGAATATACTTTTTAATAAGTTCTCCTATACTCAACAAATAATGAGTTAATCTAGGCACATATTAAATGTCATGAATAAACTTTATCTCACCTTTTTTTGTCTTAACTAAAATAGTGTCTTTTCTCATGACTTAAACTTTTTTGTCATCTCCAAGTAGTACTTGAGATTTGATAGATTCATCCATATTTACAAAGATGTTTTTGTTGCCTATCATGTGATTGTTGCAACCGCTATCCAAAAACTATACATCTTCAAAGATTTTTTTTTTGTAATATAACAACCATAAATTAAACTATTTTTTTTCTTTTTATTTAGAAAATAAAATTTTGCTCATGCTTTTTTCAACAAAGATGTTCATAATGACCAAAATTTTTGCAACAATAACATTGAACTTGTGATTTGTCAAGGTTTTGATTACCTCTTTTGTGGTGACTTCTACCTCTTCCTATGTTGTTGTTGTTGCCTCTTCCTAGTCCATTGCTACTTCCTTTGCTTAAATGTCCTCTTCCTCTAAATGTTTTTGTTCCCTTATAAGATGATTTTATAGAGTCTTTTCTCTTATTATTTGAAATGTTAAGCTTTATTTGTAAAGCTTTTTCAATAGAGTTTTTAGTGGATCTATTCATCATCTTCTCATGAGTTTGAAGATATTCCATAAGCTCACTTACTGATAACAAAATTAGATCCTTATATTCTTCAATAGCAACCATAATAGGATCAAAACATGGAGGGAGACTTCTAAAAAAAATCTATAATTTTTTTTTTTGATAATTATTTTTCATAAGATCTAATTTTATTTACTAAACCCATCACTCAAGTAAAAAAAAATCTTGTAGAGACTTAAAGTCTTCTATAAAAATATTTTCAAAATCTCTTCTACGCATTTGAAGTTTTATGATTTTTACCTTTTCTATAGTTGATCCCATGCCTATTTTGATTTTATTGGTGCAACAATTCTTAGAAAAATTAACTCATTTACTGCTTGTTTAATAAATAAAAGGGTATAGTTTTTAGCATGAAATCAGGGAAATATCAAGGACCCGATGGTTTTCCAATTGAGTTCTCTAAGTCTTTCTAGGATGTCATAGGAGAGGATTTAACCAAGGCTATTGAAGAATATCGTTCAAACAGAACTATGCTTCGGGTTCTAAATCATACTTTCCTCACTTTGATTCCTAAAGTGGGACAAGCCGCTAGCCTTGGAGATTTTTGCTCGATTGCTCTCTACAATGTGACCTACAAGATAATCACTAAGTTGATGGTTGAAAGGCTTAAGAAGATTATGGATAATATAATATTCTAGGAATAAGGAGGATTTGTGGAGGGGCATCAAATTTTGTATGGCGTTATTCTAGCCCAGGAGGCTATCCACTCTACAACATTTTTTTCAAAGAGGCATGTTTATTAAACTACCTTGGTAATTTTTGGATCAAATTCTTGAGAAATTTGGCTTCTCTTAGGAGTTGAGAGAGTGGATCATGAGTTGTGTCTCGATGGTTTCCTTATTTATTATTATCAATGGCTCCCCCTCGACCCATTTCCTTGCTTCCAAGGGTATTAATCAAGGAGATCCTATTGCTCCATTTATTTTTATTATTCTAGCATAAGGATTGGGTAGATTCCTTCAAAGAAATAAATAACAAGGTCTTTTGAAATGTGTGCAACTAGGTGAGAAGATGTTAACTCATCTTCAATTTGTGGATGATACATGTCTCTTTGGGGAGGCCAACATTCAAGAGGCTAGAACGCTCAAAGCCATATTAAAAACCTACATGGATGCTACTGGTTAGCAGGTGAATGCGATCAAATCCAAGGTTGTTTTCTTCAATATGGATAGAAGAATCTAGGATCAGATTCTATCCATTTTGAGCTTTGCCCAAAGTACCCTTTCGCTTGATTACTCAGGGATTCCCCTTCATTTTAAGATCCTAAAGGCAACTAATTGGAAATATTTAATGGATAGAATCACTTATCAACTTAATTATTGGACTCATTGTTGGCTTCCCTTTAGAGGAAGAATGTCTCTTATCCAATCAGCGATCCAAGCTATGCTTGTTTATAAACTCTCCATCCTAGCTGCCTCCATGAGAGTCCTCAGAGAGTTGGATTCACTTATGAGAAAAATTTTTGTGGGATGGCCCAAGGATGGGTAAGAAGTGAGATCTTGTTAGTTGGGATAAAATATGTCAGCCTAAAGTTTGTGGGGGTCTTGGTTTTCGTAAAGCATCTTTAAACAATCAAGCTCTTTCTAGGAAGCTTTGTTGGAGATGGATATCCAACAAGGAGGCTTTCTTTAGTAGAGTCATCACTAGTAAGTATTTGGGTTCTATCCCTCATTTTTAGGATTCTCCATCCTAACCTTATTATTTAGTTATTTACTAATTTAATTATTTATTAATTATTCATGAATGAATAATCGTGCCCTTCCATAGCAACTGTAAAATAGATATAAGGATAGAGTCTTGTTCTTTAGGAACATCATAAATCAAACAAAATAATATATAAATATAATTTATCCATTAAAAGGATTTTTCTCAGTGCAAAAGTGATTCATTATATTTTTTTGCAATTTCTCATGTAAATTCCACTTATTTAATTCAATTAGCAAGATAGGACCAAAGGGTCCTATCATCTGGTATCATAGCATGATCCGGGAGCTTCCTAATAAATTTTTTTAGAGATCTGGTTCACCTGAGAGAATCTGACATTTCAGAAGATATATAACATATTCTGGTGTGTGCTTCAGTAGAAGTTCCATCATAGACAGTCAGAAAATCTCCTAACCAGCATACTCCAAATTCCTTACAAAAATAACAAGTATTGTGAGTGTCAAGAACATGTTTATTCACCACCTTTACAGAAATCCATAACAACTCATCGTCGTCCTCACAAAATAGCACATTACACATATTTACACACATTACACACACACATATATATATATATACGGTCCACATTTCTATTCATCTGCATCTTAAAAAATCCATGGTGATCCCTGTCATAGTCGTGCGAAAAGTAAACAAAGAAAATTGTAGATGTGAATCGAGGGTTGTGGTATACACATTGTATATCCTTCCAATTTTTAAATATTTTCGACTAGTGGAAAACTTCGACAATCTCAAGATAAAAATTCATTCTCGTTAGAAATTATTTTCGATGAAATTCTTGCCAGCTTTGGGCATCCCGCATCGGTTGAATCGTTAGATCCACTGGTGGAGGTTTTCAAAATCACAAGTTGAAAACACAATAGCATTCGACGTTCCATTAGTTACGAGAAGCAAAAAACTAAAGAATACTCCTTCCAACCTATCTCCTTAGGATGGAAGCGTTGGAAATTATCGGCCATTTTTGACTGTTTCGCGTGATTATAGAGGGATTCTGATCACGTTTGAAACAATTCTATTGAATATTACGAGAAATTTTGATTCATAGGCATGGTTTACAAATTCCCCAGTAAAATTATTTATTGATAATCAATTCCAGTTTTTAGGTTTGTCTCACATTTTTGGGCAATATACGTTTTTGGCAAGGGCAAAAGCAACGTCATTAACCTTCTCCAATGTAAGGATTATCATCATTAAATTTCTCCAACAAGCTATAATATATCAGTGAAAATTATTATCCATCATTACTAGTGTGCACATCACCTTTGAAACACATGGAAAATTCCTCAAATGGAAGTAAGTGTATTATATGTAATACAAGGTGGATTCCAGTCATTGCTTACTGTTCGCTTACCAGACATAACTTACTACTCGTACACCTAACATGAATTCCAGCCATCATCTATTCCTTATCCATGTAAATCGTTGACACAAGAAATTGTGATAGTAAACCAACACTGGTACGCGTAGAATTAGTCCAGATAGAAAGACATCTGCTATCACATTCGCTTACTGAAAAAGCCATTGTGGTCTGAACATTCCTTCAACATAAAAAACCTAAGTTTTAATTAGTTTTGTTCACCAGCAAAGTATCATCGTCGTCGCTATTTTTGTAGTACCATAAGTTGCTCACATCATCCATAATATTGATATTTGGGCACTCATTTCAAACGTCCAAATAACGTGAAACATCCACCGTTTGTAACATTGAAGGTCTGTAAAATGACCACATACAAGTGAACACCAGTTTAACGTGCTTGCTATAACTTGGCCAAAATAAGGTGAATGTTGGAAATTATGTTAATCTAAATTTTGGGTGTTCATCCGTACGCGTCCAGCGTCTTGTCATCTCATCCTATGGCAGAAGAAGTAGGTGCAAATTTAATACAGTAGGTAAGTTCCAGATGTTTCTAGCTGGCCTAGAGATTCCTGCCACCAGCCTATGCTTCTGGAGAGTTCCTCTACCTTCTATAAATGCAAGTTTTTAAGCTCTCTTTCAGCAATCTGGGTGCAGCAGCACCAGGTTCCCTGCACACCAACAGTGTAAGCAATTTGACGGTGTATTATGCATTCGACAGGTTATTCTGCATTTGGTGGTGTATTCTATATTTGCATGAAGTGTTTGATGTATGCTCAGTAGAGCCTTGTGTTGAATTTGTTTTAATAAAGATTCATCTTGTATTATTTTATTGTTTTTGCCTGTCTGTCTGAGTTTGATTTACCTTTCACGAGGCTGTCTAATGTTCATGGTGGTTAAGATCTCTGACATGGTATCAGAGCAGGAGACAGGAGATCAGCAGGCAAAGATCATGGAAGAAACCATGGGTTCGGTAAGGGGAAGAACAGACTGTACGTCACGATCGATCTAGAGAAAGCATGGGTGGATCGAACTCGGATCTTAGAAGACGAGCCCTCGAATCCCCGTTGGTGCGAGTCTTTCTATATTTACTACGTGCACCAGGCCACAAACGCCTACGTTCTCATGAAAGGCCTCCTTAACTAGGAAATGATCGACTAGTGGCATGAACTCCTCAGCGACGAAGACGAACAACCCATCGGCGGTCGGATCCACATCAAGTTGTAGTATTTCGATGTATCCCACGACCGCAACTGTGGCCGGGACATCCGCACCCCCAAATTCCCAGGGGTGCCCTACACATTCTACACCCAGCGTAAGGGTTGCAAGGTCACCCTGTACCAAGATTACCACATGCTTGACAAATTCATGCCTCGAATCCCCCTCGCGGGAGGTCAGGTGTTCCAACCGCAGCGCTGCTGGGAGGACGTGTTCGACGCCATCGAGAATTTTTTGAGCGATTTGGGTCAATTTTCTTTTGAGTCAAGTGACTTAGGGCATAAGAGTTTTGTACTATTTCTATTTTGTTTTATCCTCCACTCCCTCTATCGCTCAACCCAAGTCGTCCAAGCCCAACTTTTATTTTTTTTAGCGATTTGTAACATGTAAAGGACTTGGAATATTTTTAGCGGTAATTATTTTGTTCTCCCCATCGCTCGTAAATCATTATTTCTCCCCCGTGACTCAAAGCGATAGCGGTCTGGGGCTCTGTTTCCCTAAATCGTGGGGGTATTTTAAAAACATGCAAACTTTCATTTTTCTCCCCAGCTCGTCGGTGCGCAAAGATTTTTCCCAATATCGCTACAATAAATAGTGATTCTGGGAACGGAGAGAAGTTTGTTTCCTCAGCGCGCTCCAGCTAAGATTTCAAATTTGTATTAGTTGGGATTTATATTAAGGGGATGTTGGAAATTATGTTAATCTAAATTTTGGGTGTTCATCCGTACACGTCTAGTGTTCTGTCATCTGGTCCTATGGAAGAAGAAGTGGGTGCAGATTTAATGCAGTAGGTAAGTTTCAGATGTTTTCAACTGGCCTAGAGATTCCCTCCATTAGCCTGTGTTTCTGGAGAGTTCCTCTACTTTCTATAAATGCAAGTTTTTGGGCCCTCTTTCAGCAATCTGGATGCAGCAGCACCAGGTTGCACACCAGCAGTGCAGGCGATTCGACGGTGTATTCCACATTTGGCAGGTTATTCTACATTCTGTGATGTATTTCACATTTCCTTGAAGTGTTTAATTTATGCTCAGCAGAGCTTGTGTTGAATCCATTTTAATAAAGATTCATCTTGTATTATTTTCTTGTTTTTGCCTCTGTTTGTTTGTGTTTGAATTGCCTCTCACGAGGCTGTCTAATGTTCTTGGTGGTTAAGATTTCTGACAGTGAACACCAGTTTAAAAGAGATAATTCCAACATTTGACATAACATGAGCTAAAGTTATATTAAGACATCCACTATTCCTAACTTACGCGATGATTCGAACGTAATAGTCCTAGCAACGGGAAAAATAAAACTCTAAGCAAAATTAAATAAAATATCCACACCGAAGAAGAGGACTAAAGACGAAGCTTTAATGTGAGTTCCGCTCAATAGTAAGATATCTAGGCAAAATCATGACATCAACATTAAAATAAAATTAGGCATGGTATATTTACATGTCCGACATACCTTGATGTTAAAGCCAAAGTAGTTCTACAACATCCAATGCACTAAAATAACAGTATAATTCGTACAACGTTCCTCAACAACAAATTGATACCAATGATCTAGCGCACTATTAGATTCGAGTGTCGTTCATGAGAGCTGATTATTTTTTTTACTATATCAAAATGCATGTCTGCGACCTCAAATATAATAGCACATTTTCGAGCAACCTTCTCATAAAACAATCATCCTTCATTCACGTTCTGTTCAAACAGATTAATCATTGAGCTTTCACTGAAAGAGTTACCTGAATATTTAATCAAATTATGCCATCTAAAAGGATTAGTCCATATTATAAATCACATCGTGCTTTTCGCTTATCACCATGCTTGTCACAATATAACTCGTACTTTGTGCCCGCTCTCGCAGCCTATGCCTCGCTATCCTTCACCGCATCATGTATCTTCCATCTATTTATCCAACTCACATCCACCAAGTCACCCACGATTTACCTATTCATCCCATCTACAACCAATCATCCATTGTCTCATCACCGTGCGACTTTTCACGAGCTATCTATGTATAGTGTCTACATGTCCTTGGTGATGAAAGGTTAAAACAAAGTTGTATCAAACCAAATTTTTGACATAAAAATTGTAAATAAAAAAGAATTGCAAACAAATTCCTGATACAAAATTGCTCCTAAATTGCGACGAAAAATTTTTTATGTTCTACAACAAAAAAATTGACGATGATTTTTTTGTAAAAAGTTGACGACGAGATCTACAATACATTTTTGACAAGAAATTGTCGACAACTTTTTGACAAGAAATTGTCGATGACTTTTTGATAAGAAATTGATAAAAAAAATTATTGATAAATCTTGACAATTTCAAACAATTTTTTTTTGGCAACTAATTTGTGAGAAAATTCTGACAATAAAATTTTGACGACAAATTTTTATGACATTTTTGTGATGATTTCTTCAACAACTTTTGTTGACGATTTTTACGCAATTTTTTTAACTTTTTACTGTTGTAGACACTAAAATCTAATCAATTTGATTAGGCGACAAAGACAAGGTCCAATTGACACTATATGGCCCCCTTGGGCAACCCTCAAAGGTTTACTAGTGGTCCTAACCACTCTTGGAAGGCTCTACCCCAATTTTGGGAGCTTTTGGGCCATACAGACATGAACGTCCCACCCCGAGATGATCACAGTTTATGGCCGTCCCACCCTGGAATGGTGACAAACTGGCTATCCTAGGGTGGGATGGCCGTAAGATTTGACTCCCAAAAAGTCAAATTTAGACAAAAGGTGCCCAAAAATTGCCATTTTTCCCACCTATTCAAGCATGCAAGTCAGAGGGCACATCATCCTTATGACATATTGCATGAGTGAGGTCAAATAGAGATATTCTCTTCCCCCTCCAATGCATGCCACCTTGTTGGCCAAATGGCACCTCTTGCCCTACATGCCCTCGCATGCCTTCTTGCCCAAAGGCTTCCTTTGGCTATAAAGTGGATCCAATTTCCACACAAAATATAGAGAGGAGTTTTGAGACATAGCAACTGAGTGCTGCCAAGATTTGCCCTCACCCTTTTGTGCCCTTTTCCCTTGGAATCTCTACCTAGCAAAGGAGGTTTGCGAGTGATATAGGAGGTACAATTTAATAATAAAACTAAACCAATTGAGTGAATTTCATCATCAAATTCAATGAAAACACTACTAGAGGGGTTTTGTACCAATTCATAGAGTAATTGATGACAAAATAAGTGTAGAATTGGTGGTCATCCCACCCGAGGACGGTCCCCATTTTGTGACAGTACTGACCGTGCCACCCTGGGATGAGTATAGATCTGTGCATGATTTATTTACTAGTATTTTTTAGTTAGATTCTAGATTAGTATATGAACATGCTGTCCAAAATTCATATTTTTTGGACCTATATTGAGCGAGATATCATATATTTAGTGTTTTGTAGGGTCTTATGCAGGTCTACGGAGCTCATCTGGAGATGCACATGAAAATGTTTTGGATTTTGTAAATATGACTATATGTGTTGTTGTTAAATGTCATTTTATATATCCTTTCCAAATTTCATGCATTTTGGATATGTTTAGGGGCAAAAATTGCTTACTTTGGGTTTTGCAGGCTCCATAGCTCTACTACGATTACACCACACCATCAGATGCAATTTCAGTTCTATTTTTAGTAATATCTTCCCAAAACCATACATTTTATATACCTCTAAAATTTTAGGTTATTCGAAGTTGATTTAGATAGGCATCTTACATATTCATGTTTTCTAGTCTTTTAGTGCATGTGGGGATTGCATATTTCCATCATACACACTTGCTATTTAACAATTCTGATTTCCTTGTGTGTAGGTGCAGGTTCATACAGTATACAAGTAAGGAGCACAAGATCATAGAACAAAGTGGTATCATCATAGGTTTACCCACCTCAATTGTGGGTACGAGGAAAGACATTGGAAGTGCACACAAGTTACTTTGAGGATTTGATCCTTGGGCACTATATTGTAACAATTGTATCAATATTGAGCCCTCAAGGGGACATCTATGTAACCGTGGTTTTGAACCAACAAATTAACATAAATAAATTTCCTTTTATTTCATCTCTTGCTATTTGGTGTCTTTTCCACTCTTACTTGCATGCTTCCATGTTGATGCTCATAACACACTAGCGATAGATGCATATTTGCTTAGCTGCATTAGGAGTTAAGTTATGATGCCCTTGTATGGTTTGCTTGCTTGTAGGCTACATAATGGGTAGGCCATAATTTAGGATTTGCATCTTGTAGGTTTCTTTTTATATAGCTTCTTCTGAAAGTAAAATGCACCTTTGCATCGAATGCTTCATTGTTTACTTTCTTTGGCTTAAAAAAAACCACACACACCACGATTCACTTAAATGCTAGTGAGTTGGATTTCATCACCATCCGATAGTATATTTCAATGATATGGCTTTAATCTCCACCCGTTGCCTCAAATCCTACGAACCTTGCTCTTTTCCAAGGTCGATTCCAAGATTCATCATAGCCCGTGGGTTATAGCATGTATCTCTCTTCGAAGAGATATATCACAAATTGCGGGTGAACTAGGTGAGGAACTAGTAGGACCTGTGCTCCCTGACCATGTGTGGACATCATCACCACACATTATAGGTTGGATTACGTGACCAAAATTTCATTTCTAGTTGTCGAGCTATGAGTATACAGGTGAAATCTAATTAAACACAAGATTATCATCCAACAAGATTTCAAACACGTGACACAAGGTCGTCTTTACAAACAACATATATGAAACACACAAAAAAGTTTAGGGATTCACATCTAAAACTTAAAAGATATAATCACTTTTTTTATTGAGTGTTTCCTTTCTTGTGTGTTGTTTCATTAAGAATTTGTTAAGGAGATAATCACCTAGGGTTGGTAGAGAGTCGTAATGGTGTGCACCCGTAACCAAGCCCAATCATGGGTAGAAGCTATGAAGAGTGGACTAGGAGACATGATTCATCTCTGCTTTAGCCCTAAGGATTTTGTCATACCTCCATTGCAATCCTCTACTCACCCCAGTCCCAAAATAGCGGGGCATAAACCATACCTACAAGGGAGACCTATGTGGGACACCCCTATGGGTGATGGACCTTACCTGGGAGAGTGTTCCTAGTATATAGACACATCACATACCTTCCTTGATGAAATACAAAAATGAACTGAGGTGCAAGTATATAGAGAGTTACCACGTATCTGCATACTTGATAGGTCTAACATGCCCATTTATGGGCTAGAGCATGACTTCACACATTGGGCAGAGCAGGTTGATCATATCTTACCTCTATATCATCCTGATAGGTTCCATTAACCTAGGCAACATGATGAGTATGGTACTTATCGCTCAAGGTGAGCAAACTCTGCACTTATCTTCCTCATTCATGAAGGCATGAGGACATACATGATTATCCTCATGAGGAGTATACCGCACAAGCACGATGCGCCTCTTTGCTCGCTGAGTACAACGAGCATATGCTCAAGCCTAAACCTTAAGTAAATGTGACTACCCTCGATCGATGGAAGCATGTGATGGATATGGCAGATTATCTTAAAGGATATCATCCTCAGGGTGATACACCTAGGTCTCCTAGGTCCCATACAATAGAACACATCAATCAAGTGGTTGCAAGATATGTAGAATACCAAGCGTAGTTCAAGCAGCTTCGGTGAGACAAAGAGCAACTAGATCACTTACATCAGCTTGAGAAATAAATTATCGAATGGTAGACCAACGAGCTATTCTAGAAGACTTTACGTAAGAGGGTCCCTACCCCTAGAACATATAGATAGGAAGTTCACCCGAGGAAACCCAAGCTCATTTGAGATAGGTCTCCTAGGCCTTATCCAAAGTTACCTTCACAACCTCCTAGGCCAGATTGGGACTTGCCTCCCAGGCCAAACATAGGGTACCCACAATAGGAAGTTACCCCCTTTATAGACAATCTCAAGAGTTGCCCTATGGGGCTTACACCGAGCATGAGATAGAAGTAGAATATTTGGAAACACCGTACCAAGGTAGGGGGTGATATGCCACCACCCTAAAATAGGCCTGAGGATCCTCGCACTCCATCATAGGATAAGAGCAAGGATGAGGATATTAAATACTCATATGCATATAAGGTACTGCTAGAGCACCTAGAGTCAGTAGAGAACAAGACCTCTAAGTTTGGATCTCAAAATCCCACTTTGCACCTATTACATAGTCATCCCCTTCATCCTTTGATTCCTTCCCCTCCCTATATATAGCAGTTTAAGATACCTCAGTTTGCTACCTTTAAGGGAGAGGAATATGCGTAGGAGCATGTTACCAAGTTTATGAGTTAATGCTTTGGCATCCATGATAACGATTCTTTGCTTTTGTGAACATTTGTGACTACCCTCTCTGGCCCATCCATGGAGTGGTTTACCTAGCAACCGAAGCATATCATCCACAATTTGGATCAACTTGTAGATGTGTTCCTAAAACACTTTGCCTTCAACACCAAGAGGAAGGTGACGCTGGTTGATCTCGCTAGGTTGAAACAATATGATGATGATTCAATAGAAAATTATGGGAATAGGTGGTAATATTTACTTTTCAAGCTGCCATATATACTCCCCATGTCAGATTTGACTCAGATGTTTGCCAAGAGTTGCCTAAAGATGATCTCCTTTTTGTTGCAGCTGTAACAATATTCGACTCTTGAAGATGCCCTACCATAGGCTAGAATGATTGAAGACATCAAGATTCAAGAGGGAGAAATTATGAAACCTTGCAAGGAGTGGAACAAGAATGCTATGAATGGCCTAGCACAACCTAAGCCAGCAGTAGTCAATCAGGTTGTAATTAGTGTCCCAAGGCCAGCGTAAGCAATGCCACCTCAAAAGCCTAATTATCAGGTCACACCTAGGAACTATGCCAAGGACAACCAGAATAATCAAGGGAAAAATCAATAGCATCGCCCCAAGTGATAGTTCATACCCATTGTAGAGTCTATGAACTCATTGTTTGAGCACCTCTTATCAGCTAATTCGATCCATCTTCCTGAGATTCGACCTGTCGACCCAAATGCACCCAAGCCCAAAGGATACAAAGAATACCTAAATTGCAAGATTCATAGGCAAAATGGGCATGACATGCAAATATTCTATAAGTTCAAGCATTTGGTGCAAGACATGATCAATAGGAATACCCTTCAGGTAGATAACCCTATCGCACCATACAACCAATATATGGAAGTGTTTAAAGACCCCTTGCTTGCCCATGCGTAGTAGGCCAAGCCAGTGCCCTAGGTGAATGAGGTTCATCATGCACCCCCTCAGAAAGGGTATGTTGGCATGATCAACATTGTAATGAGGAATAGGTTGTACCCAAGTCCAGTTGCACCACCCACTGCTCAGAGCGATGTTCCTTCGATGTCGTAATCTTTATCGCCTCCTATGTCGAGCCTCCCACCTAGGCCTGTGGTCACAATTAAGAGCAAGCTCAATCAGAGCCTGAGAATGGCATCTACTCAACTCTCCATATATGAGCTCATTCAACAATCACCACCTCATAGAGAAGCTTTAATAGAGATCCTTAAGGCGATAGAGCTTCAGCCCTAGGAGTCTAACTCCTTTAACAATTTTATGGGGCATATGTGGCAATGCATGGAACCGATGATTACCTTTCAAGAAGATGAACTTAAACTAGTTCCAAATGATATGGTGGATCCTCCCTTGCACATCGTCGCATGTGTAAACAGGACACCTTACAAGAGAGTGTTGATAGAAACTAGGTCTTCTAGCAACATCATCACTACAATAGCTCTCAAGCATCTAAAGCTCCTAGTATCCTATATTGTCGTGTCTACCTACACCATTCAAGCATTTAATGATGCCATATACTCAATAGTCGGCATAATTGTTCTATCCATTAAGGTAGGACAAAAGACCATACCGATACCGTACCACATCTTGGAGGGTGAGATGGCATACAATATCTTGTTGGACAGACCTTGGATCAGGGATACGAAGTGTGTCCCTTCCATTGCTCACCAGTGCCTTAAATACACCTATGAAGGGTAAGTTCATGTTGTCCCCACGGACCTAGAACCCTTCAAGTACTACAACATGGTACAGTAGCTCCATGAGTCTACCTTATCATCCAACCATCTGGATTTTCAATCCAATAAATCTAGCCACAATTTGACTCCTTCACCATCACCTTCATTCAATCCATCGTCATCTCATGCCATACCATCCTCATCTTCAGCACCCCATGACGTGCATTCATCGTTGGTGAATCTTCCACCGAGAGACATAGGGAAGAGGCTTGTTGATGATATCCCTCTGATCATATTCACCATCTCCACCAACGAGACTCCTAGCCTAGTGGATGAGGAGCTACCTCATGAGGCAAATATTGAATCAATTCAAGCCTTGCTCCCATCTCCTCCATCCCTGCATCTACAGGTTACAGCGCAACTAGCTTCTACTGGTTTAGTAGAGTACATGGTTAAGAATGTCACAACTACTCCTACTATACAGTCAATGCGAGACATGGATTGACCTCATCTTCCCATAGGCACTATCATGCCTTTTGGTCTTCTCTCTAATCAACCAAATTTCATCTATGGGGTCTCGACTATGGCATTGAGCCCTATCAACAGTAGGAGGAGGATGAAGAACCCTTTTTCAAGGATATCAACTACATTTTTGACAAGAAATTGTCGACGACTTTTTGACAAGAAATTGTCGATGACTTTTTGACAAGAAATTGATAAAAAAAATTATTGATAAATCTTGACAATTTCAAACAATTTTTTTTTGGCAACTAATTTGTGAGAAAATTCTGACGACAAATTTTTATGACATTTTTGTGATGATTTCTTCAACAACTTTTGTTGACGAGTTTTACGCAAATTTTTTAACTTTTTACTGTTGTAGACACTAAAATCTAGTCAATTTGATTAGGCGACCAAGACAAGGTCCAATTGACACTATATGGCCCCCTTGGGCAACCCTCAAAGGTTTACTAGTGGTCCTAACCACTCTTGGAAGGCTCTACCACAATTCTGGGAGCTTTTGGGCCATACAAACATGAACGTCCCACCCCGAGATGATCACAGTTTATGGCTATCCCACCGTGGAACGGTGACAAATTGGCTATCCTGGGGTGGGATGGCCACAAGATTTGACTCCCAAAAAGTCAAATTTGGACAAAAGGTGCCCAAAAATTGCCATTTGTCCCACCTATTCAAGCATGCAAGTCTGAGGGCACATCATCCTTATGACATACTGCATGAGTGAGGTCAAATAGAGATATTCTCTTCCCCCTCCAATGCATGCCACCTTGTTGGAAAAATGGCACCTCTTGCCCTACATGCCCTCGCATGCCTTCTTGCCCAAAGGCTTCCTTTGGCTATAAAGTGGATCCATTTTCCACACAAAATATAGAGAGGAGTTTTGAGACATAGCAACTGAGTGCTGCCAAGATTTGCCCTCACCCTTTTGTGCCCTTTTCCCTTGGAATCTCTACCTAGCAAAGGAGGTTTGCGAGTGATATAGGAGGTACAATTTAATAATAAAACTAAACCAATTGAGTGAATTTCATCATCAAACTCAATGAAAACACTACTAGAGGGGTTTTGTACCAATTCATAGAGTAATTGGTGACAAAATAAGTGCAGAATTGGTGGTCATCCCACCCGAGGACGGTCCCCATTTTGTGACAGTACTGACCGTGCCACCCTGGGATGAGTATAGATCTGTGCATGATTTATTTACTAGTATTTTTTAGTTAGATTCTAGATTAGTATATGAACATGCTGTCCAAAATTCATATTTTTTGGACCTATATTGAGCGAGATATCATATATTTAGTGTTTTGTAGGGTCTTATGCAGGTCTACGGAGCTCATCTGGAGATGCACATGAAACTGTTACCGATTTTGTAAATTGGACTATATGTGTTGTTGTTAAATTTCATTTTATATATCCTTTCCAAATTTCATGCATTTTGGATATGTTTAGGGGCAAAAATTGCTTACTTTGGGTTTTGTAGGCTCCGTAGCTCTACTACGATTACTCCACACCATCAGATGCAATTTCAGTTCTATTTTTAGTAATATCTTCCCAAAACCATACATTTTATATACCTCTAAAATTTTAGGTTATTCGAAGTTGATTTAGATAAGCATCTTACATATTCAAGTTTTCTAGTCTTCTAGTGCATGTGGGGATTGCATATTTCCATCATACACACTTGCTATTTAACGATTCTGATTTCCTTGTGTGCAGGTGCTGGTTCATACAATATACAAGTAAGGAGCACAAGATAATAGAACAAAGTGGTATCATCATAGGTTCACCCGCCTCAATTGTGGGTACGAGGAAAGAAATTGGAAGTGCACACAAGTTACTTTGAGGATTCGATCCTTGGGCACTACATTGTAACAATTGTATCAATATTGAGCCCTCAAGGGGACATCTATGTAACCATGGTTTTGAACCAACAAATTAACAGAAATAAATTTCCTTTTATTTTATCTCTTGCTATTTGGTGTCTTTTCCACTCTTACTTGCATGCTTCCATGTTGATGCTCATAACACACTAGCGATAGATGCATATTTGCTTAGCTACATTAGGAGTTAAGTTATGATGCCCTTGTATGGTTTGCTTGCTTGTAGGCTACATAATGGGTAGGCCATAATTTAGGATTTGCATCTTGTAGGTTTCTTTTTATCTAGCTTCTTCTAAAAGTAAAATGCACCTTTGCATCGAATGCTTCATTGTTTACTTTCTTTGGCTTAAAAAAAACCACACACACCACGATTAACTTAAATGCTAGTGAGTTGGATTTCATCACCATCCGATAGTATATTTCAATGAGATGGCTTTAATCTCCACCCATTGTCTCAAATCCTACGAACCTTGCTCTTTTCCAAGGTCGGTTCCAAGATTCGTCATAGCCCGTGGGTTATAGCATGTATCTCTCTTCGAAGAGATATATCACAAATTGCGGGTGAACTAGGTGAGGAACTAGTAGGACCTGTGCTCCCTGACCATGTGTGGACATCGTCACCACACATTATAGGTTGGATTACGTGACCAAAATTTCATTTCTAGTTGTCGAGCTGTGAGTATACAGGTGAAATCTAATTAAACACAAGATTATCATCCAACAAGATTTCAAACATGTGACACAAGGTCGTCTTTACAAACAACACATATGAAACACACAAAACAGTTTAGGGATTCACATCTAAAAATTAAAAGATATAATCACTTGTTTTATTGAGTGTTTCCTTTCTTGTGTGTTGTTTCATTAAGAATTTGTTAAGGAGATAATCATCTAGGGTTGGTAGAGAGTCGTAATGGTGTGCACCCGTAACCAAGCCCAATCATGGGTAGAATCTATGAAGAGTGGACTAGGAGACATGATTCATCTCTGCTTTAGCCCTAGGGATTTGGTTATACCTCCATTGCAAGCCTCTACTCACCCTAGTCCCAAAATAGCGGGGCGTAAACCATACCTACAAGGGAGACCTATGTGGGACACCCCTATGGGTGATGGACCTTACCTGGGAGAGTGTTCCTAGTATATAGACACATCACATACCTTCCTTGATGAAATACAAAAATGAACTGAGGTGCAAGTATATAGAGAGGTGCCACGTATCTGCATACTTGATAGGTCTAACATGCCCATTTATGGGCCAGAGCATGACTTCACACATTGGGCAGAGCAGGTTGATCATATCTTACCTCTACATCGTCCTGATAGGTTCCAGTAACCTAGGCAACATGATGAGTATGGTACTTATTGCTCAAGGTGAGCAAACTCTGCACTTATCTTCCTCATTCATGAAGGCATGAGGACATACCTTATTATCCTCATGAGTAGTATACCGCACAAGCACGATGCGCCTCTTCGCTCGCTGAGAACAACGAGCATATGCTCAGGCCTAAACCTTAAGTAAATGTGACTACCCTCGATCGATGGAAGCATGTGATGGATATGGCAGATTATCTTAAATGATATCATCCTCAGGGTGAGACACCTAGGTCTCCTAGGTCCCATACAATGGAACACATCAATCAAGTGGTTGCAAGATATGTAGAATACCAAGCGTAGTTCAAGCAGCTTCGGTGAGACAAAGAGCAACTAGATCACTTACATCAGCTTGAGAAATAAATTATCGAATGGTAGACCAATGAACTATTCCAGAAGACTTTACGTGAGAGGGTCCCCACCCCTAGAACATATAGATAGGAAGTTCACCTGAGGCAACCCACGCTCATTTGAGATAGGTCTCCTAGGCCTTATCCAAAGTTGCCTTCACAGCCTCCAAGGCCAGATTGGGACTTGCCTCCAAGGCCAAACATAGGGTACCCACAACAGGAAGCTACCCCCTTTATAGACAATCTCAAGAGTCACCCTATGGGGCTTACATCGAGCATGAGATAGAAGTAGAATATTTGGAAATGTCGTACCAAGGTAGGGGGTGATATGCCACCACCCTAAAATAGGCCTGAGGATCCTTGTACTCCATCATAGGATAAGAGCAAGGATGAGGATATTAAATACTCATATGCATATAAGGTACTGCTAGAGCACCTAGAGTCAGTAGAGAACAAGACCTCTAAGTTTGGATCTCAAAATCCCACTTTGCACCTATTACGTAGTCATCCCCTTCATCCTTTGATTCCTTCCCCTCCCTATATATAGTAGTTTAAGATACCTCAGTTGGCTACCTTTAAGGGAGAGGAGCATGTTACCAAGTTTATGAGTCAATGCTTTGGCATCCATGATAACGATTCTTTGCTTTTGTGAACATTTGTTACTACCCTCTCTGGCCCATCCATGGAGTGGTTTACCTAGCAACCGAAGCATATCATCCACAATTTGGATCAACTTGTAGATGTGTTCCTAAAACACTTTGCCTTCAACACCAAGAGGAAGGTGACGCTGGTTGATCTCACTGGGTTGAAACAATATGACGATGATTCAATAGAAAATTATGGGAATAGGTGGTAACATTTACTTTTCAAGCTGCCATATATACTCCCCTTGTCAGATTTGTCTTAGATGTTTGCCAAGAGTTGCCTAAAGTTGATCTCCTTTTTGTTGCAGCTACAACAATATTCAACTCTTGAAGATGCCCTACCATAGGCTAGAATGATTGAAGACATCAAGATTCAAGGAGGAGAAATTATGAAACCTTGCAAGGAGTAGAACAAGAATGCTATGAATGTCCTAGCACAACCTAAGCCAACAATAGTCAATCAGGTTGTAATTTGTGTCCTAAGGCCAGCGTAAGCAACGCCACCTCAAAAGCCTAATTATCAGGTCACACCTGGGAACTATGCCAAGGAAAACCAGAATAATCAATGGCAAAATCAATAGCATCGCCCCAAGTGATAGTTCATACCCATTGTAGAGTCTATGGACTCATTGTTTGAGCACCTCTTATCAGCTAATTCGATCCATCTGCCTGAGAGTCGACCTGTCGACCCAAATGCACCCAAGCCCAAAGGATACAAATAATACCTAAATTGCAAGATTCATAGGCAAAATGGGCATGACATGCAAATATTCTATAAGTTCAAGCATTTGGTGCAAGACATGATCAATAGGAATACCCTTCAGGTAGATAACCCTATCGCACCATACAACCAATATATGGAAGTGTTTAAAGACCCCTTGCTTGCCCATGCGTAGTAGGTCAAGCCAGTGCCCTAGGTGAATGAGGTTCATCATGCACCCCTCAGAAATGGTACGTTTGCATGATCAACTTTGTAATGAGGAATAGGTTGTACCCAAGTCCAGTTGCACCACCCACTGCTCAGAGCGATGTTCCTTCGATGTCACAATCTTTACCACCTCCTATGTCGAGCCTCCCACCTAGGCCTGTGGTCATAATTACGAGCAAGCTCGATCAGAGCCTGAGAATGACATCTACTCAACTCTCCATATATGAGATCATTTAACAATCACCACCTCATAGATAAGCTTTAATAGAGATCCTTAAGGCGATAGAGCTTCAGCCCTAGGAGTCTAACTCCTTTAACAATTTTATGGGGCATATGCGGCAATGTATGGAACCGATGATTACCTTTCGAGAAGATGAACTTAAACTAGTTTCAAAAGATATGGTGGATCCTCCCTTGCGCATCGTCGCATGTGTAAATAGGATACCTTACAAGAGAGTGTTGATAGAAACTAGGTCTTCTAGCAACATCATCACTACAACAGCTCTCAAGCATCTAAAGCTCCTAGTATCCTATATTGTCGTGTCTACCTACACCATTCAAGCATTTAATGATGCCATATACTCAATAGTCGGCACAATTGTTCTACCCATTCAGGTAGGACAAAAGACCATATCGATACCGTACCACATCTTGGAGGGTGAGATGGCATACAATATCTTGCTAGGCAGACCTTGGATCAGGGATACGAAGTGTGTCCCTTCCATTGCTCACCAGTGCCTTAAATACACCTATGAAGGGTAAGTTCATGTTGTCCCCACGGACCTAGAACCCTTCAAGTACTACAACATGGTACAGTAGCTCCTTGAGTCTACCTTATCATCCAACCATTTGAATTTTCAATCAAATAAATCTAGCCACAATTTGACTCCTTCACCATCACCTTCATTCAATCCATCGTCATCTCATGCCATACCATCCTCATCTTCAGCACCCCATGACGTGCATTCATCGTTGGTGAATCCTCCACCGAGAGACATAGGGAAGAGGCTTGTTGATGATATCCCTCTAAT
Organism: Wollemia nobilis; assembly: GCA_028583015.1. Lineage (NCBI taxonomy): Eukaryota > Viridiplantae > Streptophyta > Pinopsida > Araucariales > Araucariaceae > Wollemia > Wollemia nobilis. The sequence continues at coordinate 37,093,417 of JAQPPZ010016981.1, forward strand.
CATATTCACCATCTCCACCAACGAGACTCCTAGCCTAGTGGATGAGGAGCTACCTCATGAGGCAAATATTGAATCAATTCAAGCCTTGCTCCCATCTCCTCCATCCCCGCATCCACAGGTTACAGTGCAACTAACTTCTACTAGTTTAGGAGAGTACATGGTTAATAATGTCACAACCACTCCTACTATAGAGTCAATGTGAGACATGGATTGACCTCATCTTCCCATAGGCACTATCATGCCTCTTGGTCAGCCAAATTTCATCTATGGGGTCTCGACTATGGCATTGAGCCCTATCAACAGTAGGAGGAGGATGAAGAACCCTTTTTCAAGGATATCAACTACATGTCTAACCCTGACTTTTCTATTAAGTACATTCATATCTATAATTGGCACGGGTATGGGTTTGAATTGTATGAGCAAGGCACCTAATTTCCTTACCAACTATAGTATCAAATACCCTATGATAAGTCTGGTTTGGCACACAATAAGCCTGTGTCCCTCGATGTCCTCATGGATAGCTTAGAGCGCATGACTCTCAACTTTAAGGATGAACTCGTGTGTGATCCCTTCGCCAAAAACAATCGAGTCTACTCACTAAGGGACTACTTCCCTGCACCCTTAGGTGATGATGACCCACCTCACGATGTCAACCAATCTTACGAGAGAGGTAAAATTTCACACACCCTTCCACACGATAGTGAGGAAGAAGGTCAGGGATCTCCCTATGAGTGGACATATGATGATGAGTCAGATTATGAAGTGGCATCCATAGGCTCTTCTAGTTCGCATGTCGAGTATGCACGAATTGTCCCATTAGATGATGAGCATGAGGGTTATCTGCATATGTTTCCCTTGAACGATCCTATATGGCACTAGTTCCTCCTTGTATAAGGGTCAGTCTATCCATAGCCACACCGACTGTGTTTGATCATTCCACCTCAGCCACCTAGGGGAAATTATCCATCCATAAACATGATTTTCATAGACCTATTCGAGCCCCTGTGAGATCTGAATAACCCATCAAATCCAATGCACCTTGAATTGGAGGTCATTTAATTTAATCAGGGAGATTCTCCCCCATCGCCTTTCAAGTACTGATCGTGCGATGAGATGTTACAACTATCCCATTTCTTTCCAAGGCCTACTAATGATTTCTTCCATGCTGAGGAGGAACCTGAGGTTCCAATTGTTGAGCTAAATCCAGTTGATGACATCCACATGATCCCTACTCCCCACCAGTTGGAGTAGGGGTTGCATATGTCAATCAAGCCAATTATTGACAAAGATATCGACTCAGATCTAGAGAATCATCAATGCATCAAATTAGGGGTGAGTTTTTCCCCCATCGAGTAGGATGATTACATAGCCCTCCCCATAGAGAATAAGGAGGCCTTTGCATGGTCCTACGATGACATGCCAGGTAGGGATACACCGCCTATCAATGGTCATCCATATTCCTCAAAATACATCACATCATCACCTATTCTACCCACACAATATATCTTGGATAGGCTAGACAACCTAGAGTCACAAGTGAATCAACAACAAAATGCTTTACAACATATCTTGGATCAAATCACAAGCATCGAGTCATGGTTGAGTAATTTAAACCCTCAACCCCTCAATTGTCAAGACAAAATCCTTCTTTACAGTCCATGGTCAACCCTAAAAAATAAATGGAGGGGAGGTACCAAGCCCATCAACCATATCAACATTATACTCAATTGTCAGAACCCTTAGCATCGATCTTCAATCGACTATGTGAGGCACAAGAAATCACACTTCCTCTAATCCATCCTCTAAACCCTAATAAGCGTAGATAAAAAATGCATAGGCAAAACACATATTGTGTTTACCATTGAAAAATAGGCCATGATATCCAGACATGCTACATCTTTCAAAATTTAGTCCAAGATATAATTGATAGGCAAGGACTTTAGATAGGAGTCTTCCAATACTCTTTACCTTCACACGAGGTAAACACAACACCTGACCATCTAGTCAAACAACCTAATAAAGTGCGTGTTACTCCACCTTCCCATGAGTTTGCAGATATTATCAATGTTATAATGGAACGATAGGAACACCATAGTCGATATACGCAACCTGCGATATCCTCCAATGTTTCACCTTTTTTTGAATCACCCCTAAGGGATGTTGGTATTGCACAAGCTCACACCTCACAACAGGGGGGGTTAATTTCCATTGTCCCCCCTAGGCGGTCTACGACCTTCTAGGTCACCCTAAAAGGCTCCAAGGGTATCTACATACCGCTTGGTCAACCCAAAACCCCCCTAGGTGGTCTATGACCATCTAGGTCATCCCAAAAGACTCCAAGGGTATCTACATACTACTTGGTCGACCCAAAACCCCCTAGGCAGTCTATGACCATCTAGGTCACCCCAAAAGGCTCCAAGGGTATCTACATACCACTTGGTCAACTCAAAACCCCTAGAGGCAGTCTGTGACTGTCTAGGTCACCCCAAAAGGCTCCAAGAGTATCTACATACTGCTTGGTCAACCCATAACCCTCTTAGGTGATCTATGACTATCTAGGTCACCCCAAAAGGCTCCAAGGGTATCTACATACCGCTTGGTCAACCTGAAACTCCCCTAGGTGGTCTATGACCATCTAGGTCACCCCAAAAGGCTCCAAGAGTATCTACATATCGCTTGATCAACCCGAAATACTCCTAAGCGGTCTATGATTGTCTAGGTCACCCCAAAAGGCTCCAAGGGTATCTACATACCGCTTGGTCAACCCATAAACCCCTAGGTGGTCTATGACCATCCAGGTCATCCCAAAAGCTCCAAAGGCATCCATAAGCCATTCGGTCACCCCAAATACCCCAATGGTCCCCCATAAGCTCTTTGGTTACATGTACATACATATATCTATATCAAAAATCCAAAATAATCATCAAAACATCAAAAATATAAAAATATTGCATTGCATCACCTTGCATTTTATTGCATTACATAAAATTGCATACCATTGCATTATACAATCAATTGCATTAGGCATACTCATCATTGTACTCTGTGTTTTAGAGTTGCTCATACATGTCTAGCACTGAGACTGTACACTAGTCATCATTCAAAATAAATGTTGCTCAAATCATCATTCACACCTCTCATATTCCACCTATCATATCCACCTATATTTACCACTTTTTCATATTTTTATCCATTCCCTTCACCTAACCATTTGTTCTAGAATGTCTTTCGGGTTTTCGGTCACTCAACTATCTCTAGTTTTATTTTTAGATTTTGTAGAAAGATATCCTGATTTTTAGGAGGTAGAGTCTTGCTTAGATTGTACCTTGTATATTTCAAAATCTCAACGCATCTTCACACTAATAAATCCAAGTTTTGCACAAGGAAATATGAAACCTACAAAGTGGTCTAGTTAAGCAAAAAAGTCTATCCTGCTCATACCCATATGTAGATGGTTCAAGAATGCTGAGAATTTGCAAAAGGACAAGCTCCTTCTTACCTAATTCCCTAGAATAAACAGTGGTTTTCACCACTATCAATGATCAAAATCGTAAAAGAAAAGCAAAAATCAAAAGCAAGTAGTTATCACCACTCCCCAAATCCCTTGATCAAAGAAAACCAAATACAAAATAAATAGTGATTTTCATCACTACATATGAGCAAATATCCCTAAAATCAAAAAAAAAAAAAAGTGAGTCTTGAACTTGAATTCTTAGAATTCTCAGTATTTGACAAACCATTAGGTGATCCTGATTACAGGTTTGGTGGTATTAAGCCTTCCTGGCATTGGCGGTATCCTTACGCATGATGATATGTCTATCACATTAGCATTTTACGTGTGTGTAGACCAATGTTTGCATGTGGTTGAGCTAGCTTTTGGTAGCCTATACTATCTAGTGGTCTAATCCAACTAAGTACAAAACCTAGTATTGTGCTATTCATAGGGTGATATTCAGTACAAATGGGATGTGTTAATGCCATTTGACACTGGGGTAATCTTATGCGTATCACAAAAATGAACTCACTTGCACACACAGGGATATTGAGCATCTGGGTCATCCTAGCAGATTCATACCTTGTCAAAAGAATTGGCATGGTTAGTATATAATTTTTGACTAGTTTACTAGAGTGTTTGAGTCTCATGAAAACCTCATAGACATTCTATAACATTCATTTCATTCATTCCATTATTACCACATTCTATTTCATAACATTATTCACAAATACATTACATAGTCTCATGACAACATTACACATGAATTGATGAATTCTATATAGTCTATGGTGCTAACATAAGTGTGTCATATAATATACATTTCATCATCTAGATCAATACATCATCCATATCATCATACATCCATGCATATCATCAAATAAAATCACATTACAACATATGCATACATGATAGACATCCATCATCATATCATAAAGCAAATAAACACATTGCATACACCTCATAAAGCAATTAATACATGATGATCAACCACATAAAAACTCTATATATATATATATATATATATATATATATATATATATATATATATATGTATATGTATGGGGTTAAAAGATACATCATGCTACCCGTAGGCTACAATAATGTAGGTCCTTAGACCTCACAATGCTAAGCATATAAAAATCCAAAAAGAGTCACATGAGCCTCAATCACCATGGTCGCACAAAACCGATGATAAGGCTCACACTCCCACTCGTAGTTGGAGTCTGATGCAAACTCCCATACCTGCTACCACCTGCCCTGTCTGCCCTTCGTCTAGACCTAGGTGACTCCATCCTAGATAAATACTACCCTATCCCACTCTATCGACTCTAGTGTGATCCACTAATAGCTGAATCATCTGGTAGGTGCCCTCCAAGACACACCACCTCATTCTCCAGCTCATCCATGTAGGTCCACCCCTGTTAGTACCACACTTGATAGGTCTCCACTATAAAATGGAGTTGTTCCACCTTCAACTACAACCTAGTCACATCCTCACTACTGGATCCCTCCTACCTAGGACTTCGAGATCACAATTGTACCCATAGAGCTGTTATCTCTACCTTAGCATCTTGTACCTATGCTTGTTGAGTTGCTATCTCTGTCTAAGCATCCTGTACTTGTGTCCTAAGGAGATCTCTCTCCTGCCTAACCTTGATCAGCTCATCCTGTAGCCCAGTCTCTATATCACCATGTGCCACCTGCTGTTCCTACACCACATAATCCCCAGTTTCATCATCCCAAAAGTCACCCCGATATCCTAAGTCTAGGAGGCCTACCTGCTTATCTGCCATGTGCCCATGCCCATGCCACTCGCCTACCTCAACCTGGTCCTCATCAGGAGCCTCCTAATGAGCCTCCTCTATTGCCCCTGCTGCATCACCCCCTAGTGGCCCCTCTCCTTGCTACTGGCACATCATCCACCAGGAGTCATACTCCTTTGTAGTCATGACATCATCCAAATTTGGAATTTCTACTACAAGATCCGCATCCCCTCCAACCGCCTCCACCATCGACCACCTTAGTTTCCTCTCATCCTCATGGTATTAGTAAACCACTGGATCATTGAGCAACCCCTATCGTAGCCTAAAATACCGCATAACCCAAGCATATGGATATAATTCCTACTTAGTTTTGTGTCGAACAACCAACCATCTCCCTCGCCTCACCCGGTGAAGTTGTGCCTTAGCCTCAACCCATGCTAGATAATCCCTTTAGGGTCTCCAGAACACATTCGTTGCTCAGAGCCCCGCAGAATACTGGGCATAATGATCCATATCACTTGCCTAGTATCAACTCTATCCTACCTCTTGGACCCCCTACCATAGGATCTCCTAGCCAATCTCTTGGTCAGTCAACTGTTCTTACGTCGTCCATGGCAGTCCCTACAACCTATCCACCATGATATGTTGCTATCCTCAAATCTACAGTAGAAAGCTACACCCCAAGCCCTTATTCCAATGGGATTGGATCTTATAAACCTCATCATATAACTATTCCAGGAGTGTCGTCCCCCACACCATCACTAGTGGCTACTCTACAGTGTACCCTACCAGAGTAAACACTAACTCCATAAGGTTCCAGGGAAACCTGACACCCGATGAGTCTGGTAGAAGGATATTAGAGATCAATGTCATCAATAGAACATGCCTCACACCAAATACCCTAGCCTTATACCAATGCACCACCAGTATACCTCCATTGGAGGAGTCCCCTATCGCCTCCACCGTTGCCCTGCCAAAGTACCTCTCCATGACTGCCTCTCTCCGATCACGATGATTAGACTCAATCGATCATCCCTTTATTGAAATGCGTAATATCCAATAGATATCCTCCATCATCATCATCATCTTCCTTATTGGTAGGTGGAAGGTATTGGTATGTGGGTCCCATAGATCAATAAGAACCGTCAAATAAGTGTGATCGCCCAACACAGGCTCTAACTGCATCACCTGCTTGAGGCCAATGGATTCAAGCCAATCCCAATAAAAATAAGTAAATAAGTCTCTCATGGTATCAAAGAGAGTTATAAATTGACACTGTATCTTCACCACCTGGTAGAGACAAATAAGTCAATAACAAACCCCAAACAGACTTCAAAATGCCTCAAAAACACTCAAAAAATACCAAAAAAGGCCATTTTTTAGGCCAGTTTGTGGCCGTCTCACCCTGGGATGGCCCGAAAATATATGACCATCCCACCCAAGGATGGCCCTTAAACAGCTCAGGCTGGCCGTCCCACCCAGGAACGGCCCCTAAATTGGGCAACAGTGGGCCTTCTAGGCTACCAAAAACAGGCAAATAATGGTAAAATAAAGAAAAATCAAGCCAAAAAATTGCATAAAAACATAAAAATAAGCATAATGCATTATAGGGCATCCCTAATTATGTTTAATTATGAATAATTTAGTATGCTCTGTCGAAAAGCAAAAATATACAATAATTCCACTTTTAAACTAGCATAGTGCAGTAATAAATTCAATTCTTACCCATCTCGCACCAGCTTTGCCGTTGGACGAGTCTGCACACTAGCTCATGATGACTATAGGATGATTTTTGTAGTGCTCTACTACTTAGAATATTTCTCCTCCTCCTAACATCTCAAGCTGCAAAGTTCCAAATGCAAGAATGAGCCCAAATGATCCATTTTTGGCTTAAATAACCCTCTTAGGGCCATAACCATCCTAGGGTGTGATGAGTGGCTATTTGGCTGAATGTACCACCTTGGAATAGCCATAAAACATGCCACCATCCCCACCCTAGGATGGACACAAGAAAATTGCACCAAAACAACTTAACATGCATCAAAAAGGGTCCAAAAACCATCAAAAACAACTCAAATTTGGTCAAATTTCACAAAGGATCAAAAGGAATCTAAATTGCTCATGGAGAAGTGGAAAAGTATTTACTTCATACCCTAAGAAGGCCATTTTGTCCAAAACACCCCACATGAATTTTGTTTTCAGCTCCTTTCTTCCATACAACATCAACAAAATCCTCTCAAGAATGCTCCATTTTTCAATGAGTAAAACTGAAGGAAACCCCAACCAAGTCATCAGGGTCAAGTGACTTGTCATTCCCTCATAAAATCATCGTTTAAGGGGGTAGTCACACTTAGCACATTCATAATCACAATCAACAATCACACACTCAATCATGCAAATTGTGTTCATCCAACAAATTTTTGACAAAGACAATCATGCCCCTGCTTGGGGCAGCAAACAAGCACAAATATTAAGTAAAAAAATGCTTGGTATTATAGAATCATGAAGGAACTCAGGCCTCCTGCTTCACCAATGAAAAATTTCCAAGATTAAGTCAACCTTACTGGAAAGGTTGTACTTGAAGCAAGTTCCTTAGCTCTTCAGAAGCAAGGAATCAAGAACACATGCTCTTTCCACGATTTGGGTATTTAAATATGGTTAGGTTATTTAATAACCCTAATAATTTAGCATTTTAGTCATTTATTTTTTTTGTGACATTGTGTTGCACATAATGCATCTCAAAAAGGGGCATATATAGACACTAAAATTTGGTCAATCCGATTAGGCGACCAAGACAAGGTCCAATTGACACCATATGGCCCCATTGGGAAAACATCAGAGGTTTACTAGTGGTCCTAACCACTCTTGTAAGGGTCTACCCCAATTTTAGGAGCTTTTGGGCCATACAGGAATGATCGTCCCATCCCACGATGGTCATAGTTTGTGGTCATTCCACCCTGGGATGATGGCAAACTGGTCGTCCTAGGATGGGATGACCACAAGGTTTGACTCTAAAAAAGTAAAATTCGGACAAATGGCACCCAAAAATTGCCATTTTCCCTACCTATTTAAGCATGCAAGTTAGAGGGCACAACATCCTTATGACATAGTGCATGAGGGAGCCCAAATAGAGAGATTCTCTTCCCCTTCCAATGCATGCCAGCCTATTGGCCAAATGGCGCCTCTTGCCCTACATGCCCTCACATGCCTTCTTGCCCAAAGGCTTCCTTTGGATATAAAGTGGATTAATTTTCCACAAAAAATATAGAGAGGAGTTTTGAGACATAGCAACGGATTGCTGCCAAGATTTCCCCTCACCCTTTTGTGCCCTTTTCCCTCAAAATCTCTACCTAGCAAACGAGGTTTGTGAGTGATATAAGAGGTACAATTTGATCACAAAACTGAACCAATTTAGTGAATTTCACCACCAAATTCAATGAAAAACTAGTAGGGGGGTTTTGGACCAATTCATAGAGGAATTGGTGATAAAATAAGTGCAGGATTGGTGGCCGTCCCACCCCAGTACGGTCCCCATTCTATGATAGTCCTGATCGTCCCACCCTAGGATGAGGATATATTTGTGCATTATTTATTTACTATTATTTTTTATTTAGATTATATATTATTATATGAACATTCTATCCAAATTTCATGCATTTTGGAGCTATATTGAGCGAGATATCACATTTTTAGTGTTTTGCAGGGTCTTATGCAGGTCTACGGAGCTCATATGGAGATGCACATGAAACTGTTGCTGATTTTTTAAATCTGACTACATGTGTTGTCTTGAAATGTCATTTTATATATTATATCCAAGTTTCATGTATTTTGGATATGTTTAGGGGTAGAAATTGCTTGCTTTGGGTTTTGTAGGCTTCGTAGGTCTATTGCAATTACGCCATGCCATCAGATGTAATTTCAGTTCTGTTTTCAGTGTTCCAAAACCATATATTTTATATACCTCTATAATTTCAATATATTTGGATTTTATTTAGATAGGCGTCTTGCATATTCATGTTTTCTAGTATTTTAGTGCCTGTGGGGATTGCATGTTTCCACCATACACACTTGCTATTTAAAAATGTTGATTTCCTTGTGTGCAGGTGCAGATTCATACAATATACAAGAAAGGATCACACGATCATAGAACAAAGTGATGACATCATAGGTTCATCCACCTCAATTATGGGTATGAGGAAAGACATTCGAAGTGCACGTGAGTTACTTTCAAGATTCGATCCTTGGGCACCACTTTGTAACAATTATATTGCTCTTAAGCCCTCAAGGAGACATATATGTAACCATGGTTTTGAGCCATCAAATTAATAGAAATAAACTTCCTTTTATTTCATCTCTTGCTATTTTGTGTCTTTTCCACTCTTACTTGCATGCTTCCATTTTGATGCTCATAACACACTAGCGATAAATGCATATTGTTTAGTTGCATTAGATGCACCATTTTTCCCCTAATTCAACTGCACAATTTTGATGAAAAATTTTAACAACTTTTGTCAATGACTTTTTTGCAACAAATTTTGTGTCGATTTTCAGCAAATTTAGTGACAACTTTCAAACAACCACTATGCAAATAGGCCAACGACGGAAGATCTCACGATCCCAACATGATTTGGTCGATTCATCTCACCACCCTTCTTCAAATAACTTCCATGCATGCGTATCAAAATTAGTTCCAAGATCTCATCAATCACATCTTTGGGTTAGATGAATCATTTCTCATAAGTTGCTTTGTCAGTGGATTAAAGGACGAGATTAGGAAGGAGATGGAAATATTCAATCCCCTGCACCCTGATGCAGACCTTTGGATTAGATTTATAAGTCAAAGACAAACTAAATTTTCAACATTGATTAGGAAAACCACCTATGGGGAAATCACAAACCACTTACACCACCCCAAAACCTAACCGAACTTTACCAATTAAATATCTCAACTTTGAGGAGATGAAGGAATGACGAGCGAAAGACCTCTGCGATACTTGTGATGAGCAATTTGGATCCCACCATAAATGCGCTACACAAACATTGTATTTATTGAAGGTAGTTGATCCTTGTCAATCCATAAAGGGTGAATATGAGGAATATGAGCAAGAAATGACCAAAACACCTGATCATAGCCATGAAGACAATAAGATCAATATGCACAAAGTAACCAAAGCACCTGATCACAATAATGAAGATAATAAGATCGATGTGCAAGAAGTGATTGATGCACCAAGCAAGGATGAGGTAGACACCCACGTAGTGAACAATGAAGGCCAAACATACACTCTATAAGAACTACACACAAGTTCATCACCAATAGTGATTTATCATCGTATAGGTAACCTGATTCATAAAGGAGGTAAAAGAGTGAGTGCACCATTATTTTCCCTTCATTCTACACAAGAAGAACCGACTAAAGTGGAAGCCCATCGTCATCATGAGTCTCCTAAGGAAGATTCTACTATTCTTCTTGGAAACCCCCCACTAATGCTTGGACCCTCAATATATCCCTGCCTTCAAAAAAGTGACATCAAATTTGTGCAAAAACTTGTGCAAATGCTACTTGGAAAGCGCTTCATCAATTTCAACAACAATGTCCTTAGTCCCAAATTTGAGGACAAAGCTTCTTTTTGAGAGGGATGGCATGTTAGGATTCTCCATCCTAACCTTATTCTTTAGTTAATTACTTATTTAATTATTTATTAATTATTTACAAATGAATCATCATGCCCTTCCATGTCAACCATATAATAGATATAAATATAGAGTCTAGTTCTTTAGTAACATCATCAATAAAATAAAAGAATATATAAATATAATTTATCCATTGGAAGGATTTCTCTCTAGTGCAAAGGTGATTCATTTCAAAATGTGATTCATTATATTTTTCTACAATTTCTCGTGTAAATTCCACTTATTTAATTCAATTAGCAAGATAGGACCAAAGGGTCCTATCACTCATCAAGAAGTTGGTTGTATTTCTCTAAGGGGCTCCAGCTCCATTATTCGGAAGGTCTTGAAACCTAGTGAATAATTGGTTAAATCTAGACATTTTTGGAAAGTAGGTACAAGAGACAAAGCTAACTTTTAGAGTGATTCTAGGAACTAGAATCCCCCCTAATATGTGAGTTTCTAGAGTTACAACCCTTGCAACAAAGCCTCAAAGGTAGAGGATGGATAAATATGGCTTCATACATTACTTCTAGGCAAATTGGATATTTCTCTTTCTTTTAGTGGAAGAGGTTAGAAGAATGGCCTATTCTTGTCCCTCTTCATCAAAAGCTTCTTATTGATAATATCCTCAAGCAAAGGTGCCTTATAGGAAAAGAGAAAGAGGATAGGTTCACCTAGGACCTTGGCACTCTAGGTGTCTTCACTGTTCGTGATGGTTATAATGCTTTGCTCCATCCTCCGTTGATCTTGTAGGATGCCCTATGGGATATAGTTTGGGTAGCTAAGTACTAGCCTAAAATTAATTTATTTTCTTTGGAAGTGATGCGTAGGAGTTGTCTCACCTATTATAACAATATGAAGAGGGATTTTTATGGCCCTTCCAACTACTTCATGTATAACTTCGAGGAGGAGACACTTGATCATCTACTTTTCTAGTTTGCATTTATAAGAGAGTTGTAGAAAAGGTGATTAGATCTCTTTAAGGCTCACCTAAACTTTTAGGTGAATCTTTCTAATATTTGGGAGATTTGAAAATGCAAAAATTTAATAATACCTCCATTCAGCTAGGTTGGTCCCTAGGCTCAAGTTTCACTTGGTGGAACATTTGGCTACATAAAAATTCCAAAAATTTTAGAGAGAAGTTCAGTCCAATGGAGTTGGTTTGGAATAAAATTGTTACCAAGGTTTCTGAAATTATCAAAGCTCACCTTAAGGACAAGAAAAATTAGAAGAATGAGGGGATTCCTAAGCCATAGAAGGTGAGACTATGGTAGCCCCCTCCCTCAGGTTGGGAAAATATTAATTCTAATGGTGTAGCTAAGGATAATTTGGGGGTTGCAGGCATTGTTTTTTTTAGAAGATATTTCAAGGGGAAGATCCTCCATTAGGAGCTAAAGGGTCTTGGAAGGGCTACTAACAATGAAGTTGAAGCACTGAAACAAGGTTCTCTCAATGCTTGGGAGAATGGGGCTAGAAAGATCACAGTTGAGTCTGACTCACAAATTATGGTGGGATTTTTTGATGTTATTAGAAATTTTAGACCAAAGCCTTAGAGGATAAGAAACATTGTGAGCCAAATTAAGTCCATTTGGAAGAAGTTTGAGGATGTCATTCTAGTCTATGTTGATAGATAAAATAATGCAACAACTAAATTTTTGGCTAAACATGGTAGTGGAAGTCTGTTCGGATACATGCTGAATTATAATAAAGATAGGGACACTTTTGAATGGTTGGAGGTGAACCAAATGGTTCTTAGTCTGGCCAAAAGAGACTTAGGTAAGGATTAGGACATGACTAAAGTCCACTGAGCCTTGTGGACCAATGGAGTATGAACAGTTCTTTGTTTATTTTTTATTGCCTCTTGTAGCACTCTTTGGTCCTTTTTGGGATAGCAATGGTAGTGTTCACAGGACTGTCAAGCCTGCTAGGTTACTTAGGATCAACGTAAAGAAAAAATGGGACCAAGTTAAAATTTTCTGCTCTTTAGATGTTACTCATTTTTTTTTTTTTTTTGGAGATGTTAATCCAAGTTTTATTCAAATTTTAGGGCTTGCCAAAAGTGGCAGACCTATGATTTTAATTTGATTATTGTTCTATCAGTATAATTTTTTTTACCTTTTCAAAAAAATAAATAAAAGGGTTTTTAAGTCCTTTTTGTTCTCCTTTAGCTAATCTCGTTGTTCTTGAGTCCAAGTGGCAAGATATTATGCATCTATAGGTTTTATGTAACCATTCTTAATCCAATCCCAAAATATTGAGAAATAAATAGTGTCTTTATCTTAATGCTCCAAAAATCATAATGCTCTCTTTAATAAAGGAAATGATGTTGAGTAAGATTTAAACTACCACTACTAATAGTCATATTATACAAATATTTTTTAATTTTATCATGATATCCAAGAGAAAAGAAAAATAATATAATTATCTTAGTCATTATTAAGATAAAATCATAGATCTTTAATGCAATCCTCAATGCAAAAACCAATTAAGGTTGCACCTCTAGGTAGCCTAAACCAATCACATGCTCTTCCACTCTCCTTACACACAGTCTCCACTATGTTATTCTCATCCACCGGCTACTTTTTACAACTGCCCCCTTGTATGCTTTATACAACTCTCATTTTATTTAAAAACTAAAATACCTAGCTAAATAAAATTGCTTTATTGATTTTTTTAATCATTAACTTTATTGTTATTAAAATTGTCACCTTTTCTTTCTTGTTTTTTTATTTTTTATTTTTTATTTCTCTTTTTTTTTTAGCGGTGCAAGATAATCCATTCACATGGATGCTCCTACATCAATCTTCCAAATGTAGGCCAAACAATGTACTGCTATATTTTCTCTCTTCACAATTTATCACAATTCAAGCTCTATACTTCTAGAGAGCATGACTTCTCATAAATCAAACAAAAAAAGTAGAAAAATATTGTAAATTTAGATTTGAATAAAATTTTCTTTATCAAAAAATATTATTTATGTCAAAAAAATATTTTATCCAGATCTAATTTTATAACATGAGGATCCAATTTTATTCTCACAAGTTAAGAAAAAATGGGTCTATATAAAGATGACATTGTAACCATTTGAGATATCTCGTGGCAATTGAAGAGCTCTCAACAAATGTGTTAATTGCATATGATTTGCTTGGGTTTAAGTGATCAAGCATTGAGCAGAGTATTTACGATGCTAGATATTTGAGATAGAGGTATGAAATTTATATATTGATCTGCTAGGGTTTGAGTGACATAGTATTGAACAGAGTACTTGTGGTGCCATAAATTTGAGGCAGAGGTGCAAAGTGTTTGTATGTGTTGTAGGCTTCTGCTATTGTTGAAATCCAAAATTTCCAAATCTATTTTGAGTCTATTATGAATTATTGTATTTTATGTTTGGTTGTAATAAGCTTGAGACTACTTTGTATTTTAGATATGAAGATTTAAGTAAAAATATTTTATCAAAATTTGATTTTATAGTATTTTATCCGGATCTAATTTTATTCTCATAAGTTGCAAAAAAACAAGTCTATATAAAGATGACTTTATAACCATTTGAAACATATCCTAGCAATTGAAGAGCTCTTGGAAAGTGTGTTTATTACATTGAGTAGATTATTTGTGATACCAAAGATAGGTTTGATGTCTACATATTGATTTTCTTGGGTTTGAGTAACCAAACATTGATTAGAGTATTTGTAGTGCCAAAGATTTGAGACAAAGATTCAAAGTGTTTGTATGTGTTGTGGGCCTTAGCTATTGGAACTAAATTTTTTAGATATGTTTTGAGTCCATTGTGACTTACTATTATTTCTTGTTTGGTTGTAATAAGCCTTAGACTACTTTGTAGTTGAAATTTGAATATTTATGTGAAAAAAGAGGCTTTTGAGTTCTCCTTTTAGTTCTTTTATAGCTGATCTCGTTGTGCTTGATTTCAAGTGGCAAGATCTTGTGTATTTGCAAGTATTATGTAACCATTCTCAACCAAATCCCATAAATTTATAGAAATAAATAGTATCTTCATATTAATGCTTCAAAAAGTAAACAATGGAACCTAAGGGTGTGTAATATTTAGACCGTTGTTGCTAGTGGTCATATTATAAAAATATTTTATAATTCTCTCTTGATATCAAAGAGTAGAAAAAGATAATAAACGTTCTCCCTTCATAGTGCCCAAATGCTCTTAGCCCTTCTTCAACTAAAGTTGCAGATCTTGTTGGACATTTTGAGTCCTAAAAGTTAAAATTGTCATTGATGTCAAGAAATGAAGTCAAAATTAATATCAAGGTTTTTCGTCAAGGAACAAAGTTGTCAAAGTTGTTATTTGATATCTAGGAAGAAGCCCAAAGGATTTAGTGCAAAGTTAAAAAGGAGATATAATATTTTTTATAAATTATTTAAATTCAATAAGAATTTAAATTTTATAAATAAATATTATTTACACCATGGAATGCAATGTAAAGGAAGGGTTTAAAAATTAAATCTTATAATTATAATTTATAAAATTTAAATTCTTTAGAATTTAAAATATTTATAAATTATAATTAATGCTGATGTCATCCAATTTAATAAGGCACCTTGTATAAATTATAAAGTGTTTATAAAGGTGCCGATGTCGTTGAAAGAATCGAAGCGTTGATGTTTGAAGTCAATAGTGACTTCGTATATAAAAGGAGACCATAAAGACCTTTGCAATATTAATCCTCGATTGAATTATTGAAAGCGCCATCAAAAAAATTAATTACGAATTTGAAAGGTTTGTGAGGAAGAAGACGAAACAAGTGTTTTTCATCTCATGCAGAAGAAGAAAAGTGAGTAAAGTGGGAGCCCCAATCAAAGGTGGATGAGGTGGTCCAATGGCAACACACGTTATTTTTAAGGCGCTTGTGGGGAGATGAACTCGCGTTCGAATCCCGTTGAGGCGTGTGCGAAGGAAGAAGTTTTCGAGTTCTTCGTAATTCAAAAGGCGTCAAAGGAAGGTATAAAGGGTGCAAAGGCCCTTTTGGTTCTAAATGTGCATTGGGCACACATAGATGAGGAGCCCGTGGCTAGGGCATTTGTAGAGGCATTGGTGAGGGGTTCAAAACCCACGAAGTGCAAGGTAATAATTTTATTATTATTTTTTAATTGCCTAAAGTTCAAATTTAATATTTGTTAGGAGTTACAAGGAGTATTAGGAAGTTTTGTTAGGCAAATGAAATAAGTGATAACGAGGAATAAGGAGTGTTAGAAAATTACTATATGTTGGATTGAAAGTTTAAAAGGGGGAGATATTATTTTGTGGAGTAATAAGGAAGTTTTGGTTTTAATTATTTTTGATAAAGTCTTAAATTACTATATTGGCATATTGAAGGATTAAGACTTTTGAGGGTTGTTTAATTTTAATAAGGGGTTTTTGTGTTAAAGAAGATTATTGTGAAGGTATTGAATATTATTTAAGTTGGAATGATAAGGTTTAATTTTGATATCATTTTGCATTATGTTTTGTTGAGGAAATTATTATATTCTAACCCTTATTGAGATTGGCAAAAAAGTAATTGTGAGTATAGCAGATTTGTGAGATCAACTTCTTGACAAGCAAAAAGGTATGGGAAAATTCTTTCCTGGTTGAGTTGATTGATTGCTTACTAGAAAATAAAGTTTGGAGTGAAAAGGATTTGATTAGGATTTCCTTTTTGAAAGTGTTTGAGTTAATGCTTCAATGTTTTCTCGAATTAAGAGTTGTGATTAAAACCTTGTTTGATAAGCATAGTTGTTGAACTTATTGGATTGTGTGAAGAATTGAGTTAGGGTTTTGAAAAGAACATGAGTATCATTGTTATGTGAAGAGTGTTTTATAAGCATTGTTGTTGAAATGAGTTGTTGGGCAAAGAACTTGAGTTAGGGTTTTGAAAATAACATGAGTATCATTGTTATGTGAAGAGTGTTTTATGAGCATTGTTGTTGAAGTGAGTTGTTGTGAAAAGAAATTGAACTAGGGTTTGAAAAGAACATGAGTATCATTGTTATGTGAAATTTATTGTTGAGCATTATTGGAAACATTTTGAGTTGGTTGATATATGCTTGGACTAGGGTTTGTGAGAAAGGGGAGTTTCATTAAGTAATTGGTTGAGTTGAGTTGGTTGAGCCTATTCAAGTGGTTGTATAAAGTGATTGTTCAAGTTCCATAAAATAAACTATTCTATATTCTAATTTGAGTTGTGAAAGTGATTGAGCATTGAGTATAGAACATATTGAGTCTCCAACAATTCTCTTTATGCTTCTATGAGATTGAGAAAATTGAGAAAGTGATTGTGCATTAAGAATAGAACATATTGAGTCTCTAACAATTCTCTTTATGCTTCTATGAGATTGAGAAATTTGAGAAAGTGATTGTGCATTAAGAATAGAACATATTGAGTCTCTAACAATTCTCTTTATGCTTCTATGAGATTGGATAAGTTCTATGTGTGGACTTGTTAAGTAGATTTGAGGTAAGTATTTGAGAAGACTTGTGTACTGATTTTGTGTGAGCTTTTGTGGAAGCTTACAATACAGATTTGGTTAAGTTCTAGAAAGGACTTGTTGAGCAGATTTGGACATGTTCTAAGTAGACCTGTTGAGCAAATTTGAACAGGTTCTGAGTGAACCTATTAAGAATATTTGAGCAGGTTCTGAGTGGACCTATTGATCATATTTGGATAGGTTATGAGTAGACCTACTGAGCAAATTTGAGTAGGTTCTGAGTGAACCTATTAAGCATATTTGGATAGGTTCTGAGTAGAGCTGTTGATCAAATTTGAGCAGGTTCTGAGTGAACCTATTGAGCAAATTTAAGCAGGTTCTGAGTGGACCTATTGAACAGATTTGGACAGTTTTTGAGTAGACCTGTTGAGCAGATTTGAGCAGGTTCTGAGTGGACCTATTGAGAAGATTTGTGCTAGACCGACTGGAATGTGTTTAGTGCAAATTTGAGTGAGCTTGTTGATCAGACTTGTGTTAGACCAATTGTACTATGTTTAGTGTAGAGTTGAGCAAATTTATGCTAGACCGACTGAATTGTGTTTAGTGCAGATTTGAGTGAGCGTGTTGAGCAAACTTATTCTAGACCGACTAAACTATGTTTAGTGTAGAGTTGAACAGATTTGTGCTAGACCAACTGGACTGTGTTTTTTGTGCAGATTTGAAACAGAGCTTTGGAGGTGACAGAGTAGAGAGGACAGTAATCTCCAGTGGATAGAGATCCATCAGCTAGGGTAGTGAGGACAATTCTTCTAAGTGGGGACAAGAGTCTTCAGTGGAGAGAGATCCACAAGTCAGCACAGTGGAGGCAGTAGTCTTCTAGAGGATCACCAACCAAAACAAAGGAGGAGTTATCCTATGGATAGAAATGCACAAACCATATTTAGGGGATCAACATATATTTTGGATAGAGGTCCATAAAAATTGTAATTGGGAAGTATTCCCAAGAGATTGATTGAGAAAATTTTAGTGAAAGATTTTCTCCGTGGAGCAGCCCACATTGGGTGAACCACGTAAATTATGGTGTCTCTATTGTGTATGTTGTTTTGTGCATTGCTTTGGTTACTGCTATTGATACTGCTATCTATACACTACATAATATTGATTTGGAAAGAAAAGTAAAAAGTATCCTTATATTGTTCACCCCCCTCTCAGTATAAGCTTGTGTTCTTCAGATATTCCAAAAGTAGGCCGAATAGTACATTGCTATATTCTTCTCTCTTCACAATTTAGGCTCTAAATATCTATAGAGTGCCACCTCTTACAAATAGAACAAGCTTTTTGATACCAGATGTTGGTTTACAGAGAAAAAATGCAAAACAAATTTTAACGAAAAAGATCAAGCACACATGGCTACAACAAAACACAAAATTTTGTTTATTAATTCCTTCCAATCTTATATAAGAACAATTTATTTATAGGCTTAACACCTAAAATAGAAAACTTATGAAAAAAATCTAATTTTGGATATTGTTAAATGTAATCATGTTTATCTAAAAATATTATTATTTTAATTATTTAAATAAATTATTTAAAAAACAATGATTTCTTTCCTCATTTTGGAGCTTTTATGGTTATCATCTTCCACTATTCTATATGATATTCAACTATTTTCTTAGTTTATGCGATGAAATATTAGGTATACAGTGAAATTTTGGACATTAAGCATTATTTTTATAAAAAATGAAGACGTAAGATAAAATTGTGTTCTTGTTTTGGTTGTGGATTTGTTTAAACGTTTACACTACAAAGCTATGTGGGTGGCAGATAGGTAGAGAGATGGATACTCATGGGTTGAGTAGAGCTAGTTTTACAAAGGGATTTATATTCAAAACTACGATCTTTGTTTACCACATCTTTTTTTCCAAGCGAGTTGAATTTACATAACATGTTGAATTACAATGAAAAAAAATTTCACTTTACAAGAAATATAGCCAAGAATACCACTATAGATGTTGCAATGATCAATAACATCACTAAAGTATAAGGTATGCAATGTCAAAAAGTGTGGTCTCTAAAGGTAAATAGTTTTGAAATTTTACAAAATAATAAGTTAGAAAATTCATAAAAAAATATTGTTTACATAATTTTTTTTACCTTTTACAAATAAAACCAAAAAGAAGCAAAACCTGAGAAGAGACTTAAACCGAACAGGACCAGATCACCAAGGTCCAACCAAATGGCCCACCCAACTGATAAACTATAAGAAAAAATGCAAGTGATCCACTTACCAATAGGGTCAATCAGACCAAACCAGAAAGCCAACTAGTCATAGGAATTATCCTTAGAGAGATCAATTCCTAATATAGGAGTATTTGAATCTTGATCATACTTCAATCTCCAAGATATTTCATTTACGTAGAAAGCAAATATCTTAACTGATCTCTTGAGATATTTCACTAGATCTTTCACAGAGTCAAAGGTCTTACTCGAGGTGCTTTTAGTCTCCACCTGGAAATTGTGATTCACCATCGATGTTTCTAAAATATTCAAATTCTTATTTGAAATTGGAGCCAGAATCGAATCCTTAGAATCCTTCGAATCCTAAATAACATGAGATGTATTTTGCTTCTTCTTCAACTTGGATTTCAAACAATTCAACCTCCCAGCCCCTTTCATCTTGATCTTTGGAGTCTTCAGAGTCTCCACTTTTCTTTGAATTCAAAATGAGCTTTTCTTCCTATGAAGAAGATGAATCTTCAATTTTTGTAGTCCTAATAGGAACAGGAGGGGGAGTTTTGAGATCTTTACTCTTATAAACTAGAGAGGCCTCACCATATTTCACATCACCTCCACTCTTTGAAACCATTATCTCACCATCTTCAACATTCTCAATAAATTTATCCAGAGGATTCTTGACAGTCTCAGACTTCAAAAGGATCTCTGGCACACCACCCCCATTAGCTTTCTCCAGACAACATTTGTTCGACCTAGCCCCAATAACAAATTTTTTTGGAGTACCCTTTGGAATCTTAGCACCATGAGAGATAACATCCAAAGTCGTACTAGAACCCACTCCACTTTTCCCTAAAAAAAATGTTTTTTCTTCAAATCAACATGATTAAAAATAAGCTTGAATAAGCCTTGATGATTAGAGAAATACAAATTACATTTCTAAATATTAAGAGCCACTTTTTCCATATATTTATAGAGAAACTGTAATATTCGTGACTTTTTTTCCTGGATGTGATTCACCAATGCAAGATAAAATCTCCTTACAACTTCCTGATTGCACTCTAGAGTAAATTATTCCATGATAGCTAAAATCACCCTATCCCATGGAGCTTTAAAAGACTTCTTATGATAACCATTGTGAAATTTAATAGGATGACCACCCTTACGTTTGAAAAGTTCTAACTCCTTAACTAGGGAATTATTTTCCCTATTAACATAGTATTCATCAATAGGGGTGCCAATGATCTTAGAAAGAAGTAAAATTGTGATAGAAAACTCCATACCTCCAGTCGAAACAATCCTACTTTTTCATTATAATGCCATCCCCATAGTAAGCTCAAGATCATGACCGTTAAATTATTTTTAAAATCTCAAAATGCCACCTCTATCAAAAATATCCATCACATCCCTATCAAGAGAAAGAGATGAAGGCTCAACTCCTTTAAAATCCTCCCCCATAATGACCTTTCTTCTATAGCCTTTCGAACTTTAGTAACACCCACCGCTTAATCTATGTAGAAGTGTAACAAAACTGACACTCACCAAGAGCGAAAAGATATTTCTAATCAGAGCATAATTTCCTTTTGGAACAAGTAGATTTTCATTAATTATGAAAACCTTAGTCACGCTTCTACCAATACCATCTTTCCACCTTCTAGCACCATCTAAAGTCCAGGCTCGAGACCAGAATACTAGCACAAAATCTATGTTGATGATGCATTGAAGGGGTAAATATTCCAAATAGTAACTAATGTTAGTGAAGGGTCTTGAAAGAACTAACAAGGGGCATGGAACATAAATAAAAAGCTAGGGAAATACAAAACATCATGGCACCAACCTCTAGACTTGATATAGCACATTTCAAGGAAACACGAGTAAGTCTCTCAATCTATTAGATCAGAGTCACAAGAGCATCTCCCACATTCAAAATAAATAAAAATGAAGCAAACGACCAAAAATGAATCATCACCCTGAATGGGAAATATCAAAATGATAAAGGGCCCATAACTCTAGTTATCTCAATCCATGAGATTCCCAGACTGAAGTCACATGTTAAAGACCAATACAAATAGGGAGTGACATGTTGCAAAAGCCCCAAGTCCAACTCAGAGAAAAATACCTCTCAAGCTAGAGAATGACCAATGAAGCAGAGCCACCCATTACAAATCATCCAATCAAAGAGGACATAACTATTTATGAACCACTTAGAGAGAAGCCATCAAACTTGGAAAGACAAGAATAACGACCTCCAAAGCCATCTAGCAAAAATCACCCAAATCCAAATGAACCAAAAACCATCACTCAACAAAGTGCTTCTCGAAACTTTCCTACCTATATAATTTGAATTTGAAAGAAAATTTCCATCCCCAAAATAAGAAGGTTATGCTATAACTATTCTAGAAACCAAGAAGAAAGAGATTCTTAATATTCAGATGAATCTTACGATAATTGATAAGGATCCAACAAGAGTCCATTGCATCAAGAGTTTTACAACACCCAACCCACTTGGACCTAAAGAGAGGGAAACTCATTTTTTATTTGTGGGACTTCATCCTGACTAATTTGCAATAGGTCCGGAGGAAATTTGTTTCTCCAAATGATTAATCCATTTTGATGGATTTCTATGTTGGTGATTGTGTTTGGCACCCTATTACCTTCTCTAAAAATATGCTTACAACAAAAATAATCCAGAGCTTTTATACTTTTATCTGTGTCAATCATCATATTTTTGATATTCCAACTAGCAAATTGATGATCCAAGAGGATATTTACTATATTCAAGGAGTCACCCTAAAAAGTGATCTTCTTTCCTTGAACAGTGCTAGGAAGAGCAGATCCTTGATAAACCGCTCTTGCCTCCACAAAATGACTTGTTTGAATTCCTAGATTTGCCAAAATGATCTCACCTCTATCATTTCTCACGAATGATCTTGCCTCTATCATTTTTCACCACACCCCTTGTCCCTGTTGGCCATGAATTTCCTTTAGAAGCCCCATAAAAGTTCAATTTTAACCATCTAGGATGGGGAGGGATCCATTTAGTTTGGTGCCTACTCAACTAAGATTCATAATCAACTTTCTCATGACCACATGGTATATCCAAAAAGTTTGTAAGTTTGGTATCGTGCGGGTTTTCCGTCTCTCTAACAAAGGATATATATGAAATATATTTTGTTAGAGCTATGAGAATCTTGATACCAACTGTAACAGGATCATTGGCACAATACTTGAAAGCTTGATCATTCCTTTCTTTCCATACCCGTCATAAAATGTGGAGTAAACTCAAGGTCTAGAAACTTCGACATCTTTTGCTTGAGAACAGAGAATTCTATTGCTGAAAGAGCTCTAAAATGAATCTCGAGAACACCCAAGATACGCCAATTTTCCTTAGTAGAACCTGAAAAACTTCACAAGAAAAAGCACATTCTACAAATAGGTGTTGAGTATTTTCCTCATTTTTACCACATAAATAACATCTATTTGTGATAATTAAACCTCTTTTTTTAATATTCTCAATGGTTAGAATTTTGTTTTGGAGAGCCAACCACAAGAAAATTTTGATTTTTGGAGTCAGACAGTTAATCCAAACGTGCTTATTTGGAGTCCAAAAATCCTCATTTCTAGTCTCTAGCAGATAAGCAAATTTAACAAAGAAATCTCCATTATTTTCTTCAGCCCATATCAACAAGTCTTCGCATACGAGTTTCTGATAACTTGAAATCTTAGTTTATAATTCAGATTCTAGAGAGCTTCCTTTTCTTCTCTACATAAGCTTGGAATTGAAAGAGTTTAAGTTTTCCTATTGTCCACTACTTTTAGGAAGTCAAAATCATGATAATTTATAAGAGGCAGTTCCAGAAGCCAAGTGTCCTTCCAAAAATCAATTTTCCTTCCGTTGTCAAGATTTCACCTAAATCCTTTCAGAATAATGTTTTTTTGCTTTGACAATGATATTCCAAAAACCAAACCTGAAGGAAAGATCTGAACATCCAAAAAAGTATTCAGTCTGTTTAAGTATTTAGCCTGAATGATTTGGGTCCAACCTGCCTCCTTTTGTTTAATAAGCCTTCAACACTGTTTAGCCAAAAGGGCATTATTCATATGACTCTTCCTCAACCTGAGACCACCATTTTTGTTACTAGTTATTTAACCATATTTCCAAAAGTTTACGAAATTATAATCCATAAAATTCATAAAAAAATTGTTGTTAATATAGTTATTCAATCATCCAAATATATGACTTGAAAAGTTTCAATGTAAAGCATGGTGACTCCTTGGTTAAACTCAGTCTACTTAGTTTTGTCTGGCTTTTAATGGAAATTCAAATCGAAAATTTGTTGATTTATTTCTTAAGGTAAGTTAAAGTGCCCCAACTTTTTATTGTAATTTTGAGAGAATTCCAAATGCAAAAGAAGACATTGGTTGTTCTGTTGAAAGAAACATAATTACAAGAGATTGATATGCAGAAGGACGTGGAGCTCAAGGTTAAAATGAACATGGATGCATACCGTTTTTCCATATCATGGTCACTAATAATTCCAATAATTGGATATTACTTTTATTCAATTTATGTGATGAATTATTTGGAATAATAACTTTCTCAAACTCTAGCCATGATTATTTTGGAAAGTCTATCTACTAGTAGACATGATCCAAGGTTAAAATTAAAGTTCACTTTTCTCAGCAGATGTAAGGTTGTTTCTAGTGCCCATGGACTTAACTGGCCTCATTGTCCTAAGGGTTGTCCTGCAATACCATTGATTATAATTGCATTGCATATGAAAAAATAGAATTTTTAGCTTACACGTAGCTGTAATTGTTAAGAAGCAAGACCTAGCATGTCTTTTGTACTTGGGTGGTTGGAGTCTATACGAGCACAATCTGCAGTCATCCTAGATATATTCTTTTTTTCAATATACCACTCTACATATCATAATGATGCTCAATGTTATATTTTTTCTCTGGTATTACACCATATGCAAATATTTATCGTTATGATTTACCTGAGGGACTTCACAAATCATTTGGAGGATGGTTTAATTCCAAAATTGTGTAAGTTTCCAAATTCTAAAATTTTACATCACTTTTTTTAATCATACTATCAGTAGAAAATCATAAATTGGCACGGTGGCTCAGAATTTCAGTTTTGCTTCTTCGTTTGTAATTTTCATTCACCCAAATTTCATTGGAATTTATTTCTGCAGTTGATATTACACAAAAAAATAAATAAATACAACTAAAGGCTAAAACATTCTCTGTAAAATTTTGAACTCCAAATAGCCTATATAAAAAATGTAAACTCTCCTCATACCATAAACTAAAGTGATGACTTTATGACAAATTTGTCACGCAGAATTTCAGTAGTTGAAAATGGAAGTCCGATACAAAACTTATATACAAGTTCGAGTAACATAATTTTCGTTATTTCCATAAGGAGTATGACAAAAACTGGATGACTATAAATTAACCGCACAATATTGCTCATCTCAGTTATGATAATGTCATAGCAGCTCCTGGAAGATGCTCTGCTCCCTTGGGAGTTTGCATTGTAGGAAATTCTTCTACAGAACCCTACATAGTTATTCACAATCTTTCCTTCTCACATGCTGCTGGTGTGAAGTTATACAGAGAAAAGGTGGGATCACATTGAAAACAGGCAAGGAATTTGCCAGGCTGGTAGACTAGCAAAGGCCTGGGTGGATGAAAGCAAAGGTGAGTAAATGCTAAGTTGACTTCGGGGTTTTGTGCCAGAGACATTGTTGGGTGATAGACTTGACAGAAGGGACCACTCTGGAATCCGTTGATTTGAAACGGGCGCAGGCACCTTGGGGTAGCTTGGATCATTAATGCATAGCACGTTTAAAATTTGGCAGTGGCGGCCGTTACTTAGCATTGAATGCGATTGCCTGCCAACGAAGTTATTAGTCTTTTGCACGTTGCATGTCGCAGGCTGAGTTTTGTAAGTGGCCACCTAGGCCACGTGTTGTTTATAAGCCCCGCATGCATATTGTGAAATGAAATGAAAGATTTTAATTAAATATAGAAGTATAACTACTCATATCATATTATATAATTTTTAATATTTTTGAGAAGGTTGTTTCTTTTTCTCCTATTTGGGTTAGTAATTCTTCAACTTTTTTTATTTTAATGTCTTCAAATAATGTTGCCATAGACCTGTTTCTAAGTGTTTCTTTGTATTTGTCATGGATATCTAAAAAACTCGGGCATTTATAGATGAAGTGTTCCTCTGTCTCTATTGCCCCTGTATTGCATAGAGTATTTATCCTTTCTTCCCATTGTTCTTTGGGCATTGTCCATCTCCCTATTTCACATCTAAGTCTATGAGAGCTAGTCCTTATCTGAGCAATGAAGATTTTTTCCTTCCACTTGATTTCAGCGCCTATATATGCTTTTTCCTTGTGGTCATACGTTGGGTTAAACTTTGCAATATAATATTGTCTTTTCTTGCTTGCATTTTTCCACATTCCACTTCTAAACTTTTTATTCACATAATTTTTTATGTCTTTGTTGACATTTGGGCATTCATTTATGTTGATTTCTCAACATTTCATCCATTTCTGATTTTGTTTCATCCATGTATTCTTCCGCCTATGCAACTCTTCATCCCTAGCTACCCTAGGCCATTTGTCGTTTTTCATGTTTTCTGTTTTTTTCAAGTAACATAACAACTTGGTCATAGCAATTGCTTCTAAAGGGAACATTCCAGTTTCAACTAGAATAATTTCATAAGGGGTTGTGGCCTTAATTTTGAGAAAATTTATGATTAGATATTTTTGAATCCTTTCTATTTGCCTCTATTTTTCATTTGTGTGCCACTAGCCCACACCTTGCAACCATACAACAAAAGCGGTGTAACAAGTAGGCCAAATAAGACCTTGGTGGTTTTCTAGTCTCACAACTCGATATTCCTACACTTTTTTTGAAGTGCATATAGTGCTCTCCAACCACTTTGAGTTCTTTTCATCCTACATGTATTCCAATTAAGTTTGTTATGAAAGTCTATGCCCAGGTATTTGTATTCTACTACTACCTTAAGTGGTTCTCCTGCAAACTGAAATTCAAGTTGTTGCTTCTTCATTTTTGTTGAAAAATCATAATTTTTGTTTTTCTCGTGTTCACCTGCATCCCAACTTCCTTACAAAAGAGTTCTAGAGCTCGAAGGTGATCTTCTAGATATTTGGTTGTTTTGGCCACAAGAATTACATCGTTTGTATACATAAGGAGTTTCACCACATATTTGGCTAAGTGCACACCCTCTCCCCCAAATTTATTTATCCATTCTTCTAACTTGTTAATGTACAACCCAAATAAGATCGGAGATAGAGGGTGACCTTGTTTGACACCTATGTCACTACCAAAACATTCTAAAAACCCTTCCTGTGTTTTGATTCTAGCCTTTACATGCTCATATAGTTTGTGAACTACTACCCTGTAGTGAATTGGAACCTCTAGCTCTTCCATTATGCTCCATAATTTTTTCCTTGGCACTATGTCAAATGCCTTTTTGAAGTCTACAAAACAACAAAAAGCCTCCTCTTTTTTGTCCCATATTTTTCCACTATGTTTGAGCGTGATATAGTGATCAATAGTTGAGTGCTTGTCCCTTTGCTCTCTTTCCCTTTTCTTCTGTCCATATGTTGATCCTATGCTCTATCATACTCCCAAACAACTTTGCAAAGAGAGGGTTGATCATGATAGTTTGATAGTTTGAGGGATTATTTACATCTCCACTTTTAAATAAAGGAATGATCAAGCTAGTTGTCCACTCGGTAGGGAAGCCATTTTGTATGACCTCATTGAATTTTTTTTTGATCTACGATGCTAGAATATCTACCCCCATTTTATATGCTCTACCTAAAGATTGTCTATGTCACGAGATTTACTAGTTGCTAAATTTTTTATCCCTTGAATAATGTCTTCATTTGTGAAAAGTTATTTCTTGACAATGATAGTAGGGGGTGTCTCTTACTGGTTACTATGTTGATACAATTATTTTGAATACTCCAACCATTGATTAATTGTTATGTTATTTTTAGTTTACATCCTTTTCACGCTTAGTTCCTTCCAAAATTTCTTTGGTTCATGCTTCCCTAAGTAAATCAATTATTTCTTCTTTGTTCTAGTGTATTCTTCTTTTGCCTTTACCAGTTTCTCATATGCTTTTCTGTTTGCTTTTGTTTTACCCATTAGTTCCTTTAGTAATCTTTGCACTTTTTTGCAATCTTCATCGAACCATGGGTTGGTTGGGAAACTATTCCTTTCTTTCTCTTTAGGTTTAGCTCCCTTGCATTTTTTTAGATCTTCTTAGATAACATGCATTAACCATTCACTCTTACTGTAATCTCTACTACTGTGAGGTAGTTATTCCCTTTCCTATAACTTGTTATTTAATACTGCTCAAATTTTGTTGATTTTCATCTGTTAAGAGAATGTTTCCCTTGTAAAGATATTTATTTTGATTGCCTTGCAAGTGTTTTTCCCTTGGTTTATCTCCATGCATTCGAAGTTTCATAACAATTGGGTTGTAATTTGACTTAAGTTCCACTGGAGAATCTTTCACTTCTAGCTCCTCTATTTTTGGTATGTAATTTTATGAGCATATTACATAGTCTATTACACTTTATCCCTTATATGTTTTGCATTTATACTTTCCTAAATTTTTCTATTTTTTCATCTCATTACAAATAATCAAGTTGTGTATGTTGTAGAGGCCTAACAACTCTTCTCCATATTACGTGATAGTCCCATGCTCATCTTCTGAAGTCCTGGTCCACTGCTGATTTTCCTCTTTTGGCATCCAAAGAGGACTAATAACTATGTTTTCGCTACCTTCTAGAATGTTAGCTTGCTTATTTGCTATCCTTGCATTGAAATCTTCAATTAAGATAATCTCCCCCAACTTACTGTATATCGAAATGTCTCTTTTTAGGGAGGAGTATTGGTCTTCTCTGTTAATATCATATTTCTTATAGAATTTAGAATTCTTGGGAGCAAAATAACATGCTACTATTCTAATAAATGCCTTATTTTCTAGGATGTTTATCCATATGTACTGTTTGTTTTCATATTGTTTTCAATCTAAATGACCCTATCCCATTCCTCTTTTATTAAAACCATAATACGCCCATGCCCTTTGCCATTTTTTGCTACTTTATTCCATATTGCTATTTTTTTGTATTCCACAAATTCTGGAGTCCTACATCCATCATTTTCATGTGTTTCTGTCAGTATGATTATATCTTTCTTTATAAATGGGCCCTAACTCGAGTTCCCTTCTCCAAGGGTAACCTCTATAGTTCCAACTTACCATCGTAAGATGTTCTTAGGCGGGCCATAATCCCTATTTGTTTTGGGTTTGATTAGATGTGATGTATGCCTTTCCATTTCTTAAATATACCCATTTCCCTTCATTCCTTGCTGCCCTCACCTTTTCCCATTCCTTATTTCTTTCTTCCTATTGTAAAAAATTTAGGTCATTATCTAAATAGAATTGTGACCCTCTCAACATGCCTCTATTTTTTAGTAACCTTGTTCTATCCTCGTAGCTCATCAATGTGACCCTAATATGCCTATCTCTGCCTCCTTATATCATCTTGCCAATTTTATTTGCTTTTTTTATCTGACCTTTCCATTGTAATCGATTTGACAAGAAGTCCCTGGTTAAACGATTTGTGTCTTCCCTATCCCCATAATATTTCAACCCTTTGATGATTATATTTGATAACTTCTCATGTCTTTCTTTCTCTTCTGTTATTTGAATTTTTACTTGCTTCTCTATCAACTCTTTTTGTTGATTGACTAGTTCTTTTACTACTTGAGACCATGTCTTTGCCTTTGTTAATTCATTTTGCATCTCATTTTCTCTTGTTTCTAGGTTTTGGAGTGTTTCACGTACCTCTTTTATTTGATTTATATTTATTTTTTTCACCTGTATTACATCATTGATTGAGGGCTATATGGCTTGTTTGAGGACATGCCATTCACGCTAACCCATGTTTGCAAGGTTTTATAGCTTGGACACTTTCTCATTGAGTTGGCTATTTTCCTTTTCCAGCCTCTGAATGGTGTTTATAACCTCATATGATTTAGTATATCTTAGTTTCTCCCTCCTTTCCATGCTTTCAAGTTTCTCTTTCATCTTCATTAGCTCTTGCACATAAAGTCTTGGTACCCACATGAGTGGTGTGGTTGTGGGACTGTAAGTTTCTTCCTCGTCTGAAAACTCATTTTGGTGACCTCCATTTTACATGTTGAATGCTTTTTTGTGACTATTTCTGATTTTTACTCCTCGCTTGTGTTTCCTTCTGTATTCTCTTGTGTTGTCATTTTGCCTTCGTTTCTTTTATCTTCTCTCTTTTGTCCCCTCTATTGGGTTAATTTATCTCCTCGTTTGATGATGGTTAGTGCCTTTGTTTGTTCCTTATTCTCAACTTGTTTATGTGGTAGAATATTTTTTATTTTTATTTTTCGATATATCCTCTTCATTGTTGTTGCCTTTGCTCGAGCTTGTCGACACCTTAATATCCTCTAGTAATATTTTTCATTGACATTTATTGGTTCTTGCAATTGTTGCTTCCCTTATTCAATTGTCGAACCCTTTATACTATTGATCCGATGAAATATATGTGTAATAAAACCCTCCACTACAAACCCTCCTTGCTCTACAAACCCTCCTCCGCTGTAAACCCTTTTCGAACCCCCTATACTATTGATCTGATGATATATATAATAAAAACTTCCATCGCAAACCCTCCTTGCTTTGCAAATCCTCCTCCACTGTAAACCCGTTGAACAAATTTGTGTATATATATTTGTGTAAACCCTCCTCTGCTACAACCCTCCTCCACTACAAACCTGTTGAAACAGACTCGACCCTCACTGTTTTGTGACAAAAAAATATTTGTCGTATGTTTTGTGTTGTTTTTACCGTATATTTTTCTAAGAATGACTAAAACACTTTTAATTTTTTTTGTTCTAGCTAAAAACTAGTGGAGCTCACAAATGGGGTGCTGAATGAAGGAACTATATGTCCACGTATTTCTACTATCTACTTAAATTGTTTTGTAATTGGTTATTAATGTTATGGACAGTGTAACCTTTACTTTGAACGTATAATGTAATTATTGTTGCTTTGTTGTTGCCACATGCTGTGTTATGAATGATTTGTGCAAATGGTTTATAACTTAGTCTAATAGCTACAAAATGAACCTCCCTACCAAAAAAACCTAAGAAGCTTGCAAATATGATTGAGGCAAATGAACTTGGCTATGCACTATGTTGTGCCATTTAGGAAGGAAGGTTTAGTCCCAACACTCCCTGCACCATGATAGTGTGTGGTGAGTTTGGGGTGTTGCGAAGGGTCTTCGGGCTTGAGAAAGCTAGCCCTTCATTAGTTGGTATTAGAGTTGGCACCAATGTTTGAGATAAGCCAACACATTGTAGTTTTTGTGAGTCGTTTCACAGTGAAGGTTTAAGAGTTTGAGGTCCATGTTAGAAGTTTGCATCATGGTGGACGTAGCCTCAGAAACCCCCTCAAGAAACTTGATTGAACAAATATCTAAAGCGGACACTTGCCACCGATGTTAAGATAGGTAAAGCAAAGAAACCTAAGTCTTGGAACGAGCTAAAAGAGGCCCTACGTGGCCAGTTTAGACTTGAGAATGTAGAATGGTTGGCAAGATACAAGCTACGAGCACTTTGCCATACATACAAGATCCATGATTACATTAAGTCTTTCCAAGAGCTCACGGTGGACATCAAGGCCATCACGAAAGTAGACTACTTACTTTAGTTTGAAGTTGGCCTACAGTCGTGGGCTCAAGTTGAGCTCCGACGACCTAAACCAAAGGATGTTGCCTTGGCAATTGCTGCAGTTGATAGTTTCTTCAACTTTCAAGCGAAGGGTGTGGCAAATAAGAGCACTCATTCTCATGGCCAAAACAAAGGGAAGACATAATTTCAAGGTGGTAAAGGCCAAAGCTAACCCCCACAAAATCCAAAGGGATCAACACCAAAGAAACAACCTAAGCCCATGTCGTAGTCTTCTAAAGCATTTAGGAAATCGAGAAAGTCTACCATAGGAGTAAAACAAAAATGAATTGAAGGTGAGCACACCAAAAGTGATGGTAGTAAGCCTTGGTTGTGGTGCTAGACTTGGCAAGGTCCTCACCCGTAGAAGGAATGTCCCTAGTGACAAAGGGTTACCACGGTGTAGCAAGAATATCAACAAAGTTCTCCAGGCTCAAACAAAGGTCAAATATCGACCTTTTAGGAGTTTTATTCCATGGCCATGTTAGACGCTAGATGAAATGAAGGAGAAAATGCTAAAAAAAATAATTTGTTCTATGTGGACGTAGTCATTGCTAGGCAACACATCGTTGCCTTGATCAACACTAGGAAAACACTCAACTTCATGAATATTCATTGTTCCCAACGGCTTAGGTTAAACTATGAAGGTGGAGGCCATCAACTGAAATCGATGAATACCCCAACCTTGGTGACTTGTGGCATATACAAAGATATGCTTGTACAAGTGGGTGAATGGTAAGGTAAAGTGGACTTATCTGTGGTGCCAATGGATGATTTCGACGTGGTGCTAGGCCAAGATTTTATCCATGTAGCAAGGATGGCAATATTTCCTCACCTAGACAACTTATTTATATTTGACCCAAAGCAACATTGTATAGTTCGGTTGATGAAGAGAATACAAACAGGTGCCATGCCCGTGAGGTAGTTGAAGTTTCAAGAGTGTTCATCAATGAGCTTGTGTAAAGCTTCCCATAAGAAAGGAAAGCAACCGATATTTCTCACTGCGATGTTAGGAGATTGGGACGAAGAGGACTAAAAGGTACGTGTCCTACATGAGGTAAAGGAAGTGCTTCAAAAGTACCAAGACTAGATGCCAAAAAAAATACCACAATACTTGTCAAGGAGAGTAATCAACCATAAAATAGAGTTGTTGGTTGGTGCAGTCCTGCTAGTAAGGACATCTTACCATTAGAGTGACCTGAAGATGGTTGAATTGAGAAAATAGTTGGAAGATCTATTGGAGGCAGGCTACCTCAAGCCTTCACGCTCATCGTATGGGACATAGGTCCTATTTGTACATAATGTAGACGGATCCCTATGAATTTGTATTGAATATCATGCCTTAAACAATTAGACCATAAAAATAGTTACCTACTACCAATGATAAATGATTGCTTTGATCGCTTGGGTAGTATGCAGGTGTTTACAAAGATAGACTTAAGGTAGGGATACCATCAGGTTTGTATCACACTGAGAGATGACTAGAAAACTACACGTGTTTCGTAATATGGATCTTTTGAGTTCCTTGTGATGCCTTTCAGTCCATGCAATACCCCGATGATCTTCTACACGTTGATGAAAAACATATTCTACCTGCTACTAGACAAGTGTGTTGTGGTGTACCTTGATAACATCTTCGTTTGTTGAAAGAGTATGGAGGACCATAAGAAGCACTTGGTAGAAGTCTTCAAGCTACTGCAAGCCCATGACTTGTATGTGAATAAGAAAAAGTGTGCCTTTGCACAATCTGAAGTTAAGTTCCTCGACCACGTGCTGAGGGGGTATGGTTTGATTGGATCCATGGAAGATCAAGGTGATAAAATATTGGGAAGCATATGTTGACGTTAAGGAGGTTAGGTAGTTCCTTGGGTTGGCTAGCTTCTACTGTCAGTTTGTGAGCTTTTACTCCAAGTTGATAGCCCCATTGACTAATATGTTGAAGAAATATTATGAATGGACATGGATGCCTATGTGCCAAAGTGTGTTAGATTGCTCAAGGAAAAACTGATGTCTACACTGGTCTTGGCCCTAACAGACTTTGCTAGGTCGTTTGAAGTGCATGTTGATGCCTTTGACTTTACCATAGATGGCGTGCTTGTGCAAGATGAGCACCCAGTTGTCTTTGAGTTCCAAAAGCTAAATGATGTGGAGAGGTGTTATCCTATCCATGAAAAGAAGATTGTTGCCATTGTACAGTGCCTAAGGAATTGGCGACACTACTTGTTTGGGACTCACTTTGAGATACAAACTAATAATATTGCAAATACTTATTTTCTAATGTATTCTAAGATGATAGGTAAGCAAGCGAGGTGACAGGATTTTCTTATCGAGTTTGATATGGTCCTTGTGCACATAGCTGACAAAACCAACGTGGTCAAAGATGCTTTGATTTGCAAGCACCAATTGACTACCTTAGAGGAATTGGTAGGCAGTTCTTTCGTAGTGCGTGGGGAGAGTCAAGTTGAGCTATTTGAAAAAGTGCTTGCGCGTGTAAGGGAAGGCTTGGAAAGAGATCTTGTTACCACTACCTTGGCCAATATTGTCCACGGGTAGATGGAGAGTGGGAGACTTAGACAATTTTAGTGGAAATATGACTTGGTGTGGTATAGGCATACCCGGTTGTATGTGCCCAAGTGGGACGGTCTGTGATGAGATTTCTTGAAGGAATACCATGATAGTACTTGGGTCAACCACCTTAGGCAAGGTCTCACTCTGTTGTTGTTGGAATGTGGGTTGTATTGGCTAAACATGGACAAGGATGTTGATCACTATGTCAAAACATGTATTCTATACCAACAAGACAAACCAATGAATAAGTTGCTAGGCATCCCATTGTAGCCTTTGTTGGTGTCAATGAGGTTGTGTATGAGTGTAAGCATGGACTTCATCACTGACCTCTTGAAAGTGAAAGGTTTCAAGTCCATCATGGTAGTGGTGGATAAATTTTCAAAGTATGGGGTGTTTATTGCTTGTCTACAACCCTGCCCAGTAGAAGTCGCGATAGAGTGCTTCTTCAAAAATATAATCAAGCACTAGGGCATGCTGCTGAGTATTATTTTGAGCAAAGACATCCGGTTAACTAGCAATTTTTGGAAAGAGTTGTTCTATTTGATGGGAATGAATTTGAGGATGAGCTCTCGCTTCCACCCGTAGACAGACGGGTAGATTGAATGGGTGAATCAAGTGTTGAAAATTTACTTGCACCACTTTGTCAATGGTAACAAGTCCAACTGGTCAGACTTGCTAGACATGATGTAGTTTTACTATGATAGTTTAAAGAAATTTTCAAGTCAATATTCATGTTTTGAGTTGGATACAAGCCAACAGTAACTAGCCATGCACATGGTTCTACCAAGATACCTAAGTGCATGCCTACCTACGGTAGAGTACCTGAAGTAGTGGTAGACTCGAGTGGATTTGGTGCAAATGTATTTGCTAAATGTTGCTGAGAGGATGAAGGTGGGAGTTGATGCTAAGCATAGACCTAAAGAGTTTAAGTTTAGTGATTGAGTCTTACTTTGAATGGAACCTAAGGTCTTCAAATTGCCTAAGGGGAATTCCAAGGCTTTGGTGCACCAGTTTTATGGATGCTTCGAAGTGATTGAGAGGATTAGCATGGTTTCTTACCGACTGAAGCTACCGATGTAGTTGAGGGTACATCTCATTTTCTACATGAGTCGATTATGATGTCTTCATGTTGATGAGATAGAGCTTGAATGCATACAGTCAATTCAACCATCAACAAATATCTAGGCAGTTTTGGACAGGTGGTAGATCGAGTATGGGTGGAAAAATCGATTGTATGGGGGAAAAGTGCATAAGAAGTACTTGGTGAGTTGGAAGGGAATTTTGGTAGATAGTTGGGTTAGAGAAGAACCACTGTGGAAGTGGAGATATAAACTTGAGGTATTCTAAAAATGATAGACCTCAGGAGAACCAACCATTCTCTAAATCAAAATGGGGTTGCTTGACTGAGTTCAGTGGTAGGGGGACACGCCAATGAAGGCATCATTGAATTCATTCAAGAAGGATCTGGTAGGTGTGATTTTCTATTCGTATCCACTACGATAGTTTATATTTCACCAAGTTGCTCGATGTGCCAAGGGGTCAGGAAAAATGCAAAGTGGTCCTATGTTCCAAGGGATGACAATTTTTTTATGGGGACTAAGTGCCTTCTGTAAATCACTTGCCAACTGGGACACCTTGGGAACTAAGGTTACCTGTGTTGCGTGGATTTTGGCAGTGCCAAGTTGACTTCCAAGGTGGATGGTAATGTTGCCAAGGAAAAATGCAAGGACTTTGCTAGGTTGGAAAACTGGCAAAGGCTTGGGCAGATGAAAGCAAAGGGGAGTAAAGCTAAGTTGACTTCAAGGTTTTGTGCTAGAAACCTTGTCGAGTGGTAGACTTGATAGAAGGGATCACACGAGAACCCATTGGTTTGAAATAGACATAGACACCTTGGGGTAGCTTAGATCATTAATGCATAGTTCATTCACAAATGATCGCGGGAACCAACGTCCCTTATCATTGAATGCAACTACCTACCAAAGGAGTTGTTAGTCTTTTGAACGTTGCATGGCATGGGTTGAGTTTTGTAAGTGGCCACATAGACCATGTGATATTTATAAGCCCTGTGTGCATATTGTAATGGTTGTTGATGTTATGGATATTGTAACTTTTGCTTTGAGCATTTAATATAATTGTTATTGTTTTTCACCATGTGCTGTGTTATGGATGCTTTGTGCAAATGCTTTATAACTTATTCTAATGGCTGTAAAAGAAACCTCCACTCTGAACGAACCTAAGATGCTCGTAAATATTACTAAAAAATAAAATTGGTTGTGAATTTTGTTGTGTTGTTTAGGAAGGAAGGCGTAGTCCTCACACTGCGAGAGTGCATGGTGAGTTTGAGGTGTCACGGAGGGCTGTCGGGCTTGAGCAAGCTGACCCTTTTTCACGTTGCCTTGCAAAGGATAATAATTCCTTCGATGTGAAGAAGGAAAACCTTCAATCAAAGCTTTCACATAGTGATAAGAATAAAGAAAGGTATTAAGAGTTTTAGGGCAAAACATTTTGACTATCATTTTTTTTGTTTATTGGAAGAGCCACTTTTGACAAAAATATTTGATCAGCTAAAGGAGAGAACTTTTAGTAAAATATCCCATTTATCGGAAGAGCCACTTTTGATAAAAATATTTGATCAAATAAGAGAGGGTGCTTTTAGTAAAATGTCCTGATTGTAAAGTTGGCACACAGTTGTGCATTAAATAATAGAGAATATTTTTTTTATCTCATCACATGTTTTTATTTGCGTGGACCCTTGTGTTGTATAAAATTTTTGATAATTGTATTGCTTTGATAAAGTGAAGTAAAATGTTCGATCAAGTGTTGTTAAATATTTCAAATTGGTATAAGATATTGAACCATTAGGGGGAGTTTTAGAGTAACAATGACATCCAATAGTAGTCCATTACAACTACAAATCCCATGATTCAATAGAAAGAATTATGATTACTGGAGCATTTAGATGAATATCCTATTTGAATCACAAGATCTTTGGGACCTTGTGGAGAATGGGTATACAAAACCTAAAAATGAGGTAGCATAGAGAATTTTTTCTCGAGCTGAGAAAGATCTACTGAAGGAAAATTGAAAGAGAGACTAGACGATGTTGTTCTTCATTATGCAGAAAGTTGATGAGTCAATATTTCCCAAAATTGCAACAACAACAAACTCTAAGTAAGCATGAAAAATCTTAGCAAAAATATTTTAAGGAACCAACAAAGTAAAGTTGGTGAGATTGTAAATGTTAATAAGATATTTTGAAAATTTGTTAATACAATTTTGTATGATTAAGCTTTATTAATACAATTTTGGCTTTTTCATTCAATTTTTTTTTGTTGATGCATGAATATGAGTCCATAAGTGACTTCTTTACCTACACAATGAGTATTATCAATCAAATGAGGATGAATGGCAAGATGATTGAGAACCAAATGATTGTGGAGAAGATACTGAGAAGCCTACTAGTAAGATTTGACTCAGTAGTGATTGCTATTGAAGAATCAAAGGATTTAACAACTATTTTAGTGGATGCATTAATGGGTTCTCTACAAACTCATGAGTAGAGGCTAACCAAACAACATAGTCCTCATTGGAGTAGATATTTAAGAGATAAGTCTCATTCATAGATAACAACAAAAGGGAAGAATCCCAGCAAGGATATTCAAGTTCTGAAGGAGGAAAAGGATAGACCAACAAAAGCAAAGGTGGCAAAGGCTATGAAAGAGGAGGAAGATCAAACTACTCCAACAAAGGAGAAACCATCTATAATTTTCATCAAGCAAGAGGTAGAGGCAACAACAAAAATTAGCAAGGAGGCTCAAATCAAAGGTATGATAAATCTAAAATCCAATGCTATTACTGCAAGAAATTTGGGTACTAAGCTTATGAGTGTAGAAATAAAATGGCTAGGGAAATTAATCAAAAATCCCACTTCACAAATGAGAATATAGAAAAAAAATATGCTTATGGGTCTGTGATATTAACTTGCAATGCTGATGAAGAGAGTTAAAAAAATGTTTGGTATCTTTATAGTGGCTATAGTAACCACATGTCTGGAAATAAAGAAATATTCTCAAATCTAGATGAAACCATCAAATATGAAGTGAATATGAGAAACAACAAGGTACCTATCATGGGGAAAGAAAGGATTATAATCCACACAAAAAAAGGAGAAAGAAAACATATCCCTAATGTGTATTATGTGCCTGGGCTAAAACATAATATAGTGAACATTGGGTAGCTTGTGCAAAAGGGGCACACCATGTATTTTGAAAATGAAGCTTGCATTATTAGAGATAAATAAGATAGGCTCATAGGAAATGTAGCAATGACAAAGAAAAAGATGTTTCCTCTAAAACTTTAGAGTGAAATGTTGCTTTCATTTAGGTCAATTGTAAAGAATGATACATGGTTGTGGCATCTTATATTTTATCACTTGAGTTTTTGGGGTCTAAATTTGTTGCACAAAAGTATATGGTGAGGGGATTGCCTCTCATAAAGCAACCCAATCAAGCATATGAAGGTTGCCTTGTAGGCAAGAAACACAGGGATGCATTCCCTATAAGATAATCATGGAGACCTTCACAACCATTGGAGCTGGTGCATTCAGAAGGATATGGCCTATGCAAACCAGCTCATTCACCTACAACAAATACTTTTTTACTTTTATAGATAATTTCAGTTGAAAGACATGGGTATAACTCCTCAAACAAAAGTTAAATTTTTTTGGTAAATTTAAGGAGTTCAAAGATTTAGTTGAAAAGCAAAGTGGCTATTATGTGAAGACTCTAAGAATAGATGGAGGAGGTTAGTATATCTAAAATGAATTCCATAATTTTTGCAAATATAATGGGATAAGAAGGCAGTTCACAACTGGGTACTCACCCCATCAAAATGGTGTAGTAGAGAGAAATAACAGTACCATAATAGATATGGTAAGACAAATATTGAAGGTAAAAACATTGCCAAATGGGTTTTGGGTAGAAGTTGTAGCATCTATAGTTTATCTTCTAAATAGGTGTCCCACAAAGAGTTTGAAGGACATGATCCCACAAGAAGCATGGAGCAACAAAAATCCAAGTGTTACTCACTTAAGAGTCTTTGGGTGCATAGCATATGTACACATTCTAGATGAGAAGAGAAGAAATATAGATGATAGGGCAAAAAAATACATCTTCATTGGGTACAATAAAGAGTCAAAAGCTTATAGATTGTAAAACCATGTTATAAAGAAGTTGATCGTAAGTAGAGATGTGAAGTTCATGGAAGATGAAGCTTAGTATTGGAATTCCAAGACTGGTCAGAAAGGGCTAGCAAGTATTGAGTCAAGATACTTAAATGGAGAAAGCATGGATCAACCTGCAGTTTCAAGCAACAAAACTAGTGGGGGTAGCAACCCTTCTTCATCAAACTCACCACCACTTGCAAGAATGATATCCAACATGAGGATGCTAGCAAAGACAAGACGCTTGCAAGAAATATATGAGGTAACAAGAAATGAAATAAAATATAAAGAGCATTCTAATTTTGCTTTGTTTTTTAATGTGATATTATTTCATTTGAAGAAGCAATTAAAGATAGAAAATGGGTGAAATCCATGGATGATGAAATTGAAGCCATAGAGAAAAACCAAACTTGGGAGCTAATGGATCTTCTAGTAAGAAAGAAAACCATTGGTGTAAAATGGGTGTATAAAACCAAATTTAATGCCAAGGGTGATGTTGAAAGGCATAAAGCAAGACTAGTTGCAAAAGGATATAAACAAAAATTAGGCATTGATTATCATGAAGTATATGCACCTGTAGCAAGGCTTGACATTGTGAGAATAATTCTAGCATTAGTAACACAAAAAGGGTGGAAAGTTTATCAAATAGACGTTAAGTATACCTTTCTTAATGGAGTGCTAAAAGAAGAGGTCCACATAGACCAACCACCTAGTTATGAGTTAGAAGGAAAAGAAGGAAAGGTGCTTAAATTAAAGAAATATTTGTATGGGTTAAAGCAAGCACTCAGGGCTTGGTATAGTCACATTGATTCATATTTTCAAGAGAATGGCTTCATCAAGTGCCCATATGAGCACACTCTCTACATTAATACCAATGCTGAAGGAGAGATGATAGTTGTCTGCTTGTATGTAGATCATCTAATTTATATTGGTAATAATAGTATGTTGTTTGAACAATTTATCATATAGGGTGGAACGTTTATCAAATGGATGTTAAGTTTACCTTTCTTAATGGAGTTCTAGAAGAAGAGGTCTACATAGACCAACCACCTAGTTATGAGTTAGAAGGGAAAGAAGGAAGTGCTTAAATTAAAGAAATATTTGTATGGGTTAAAGCATGCACCTAGGGCTTGATATAGTTATATTGATTTATATTCTCAGGAGAATAGATTCATCAAGTGCCCATATGAACACACTCTATATATTAAGACCAATGTTGAAGGAGATATGATAGTAATCTGCTTGTATGTAGACAATCTGATTTATACTGGAAATAATAGTATGTTGTTTGAATAGTTTAAAAATACCATGAAGCAAGAGTTTGAAATGACATAATTGGGCTTAATGAAGTAATTTTTTGGAATTGAAGTTACCTAGTTAGTAGATGGTATCTTCATCTCACAAAAAATATGCCAAAGATGTTTTGAAGAGATTCATAATGGAGAATAAGAAGTCAATCGACACACCAGTTGCAACACATTTAAAATTGAGCAAGAAAGATTGCAACAACAATGTGGATTCAACATTCTACAAGAGGTTAGTTGGCATTATCATGTATTTGATAGCCACCAGACCCAAAATTATGTATGTAGTTAGGTTAATCATTAGATTCATGGGGGCACCAAAGAACACTCACTTGCAAACTAGAAAAAGAATATTGCGGTATGTCAATGGGACTAGAGACCATGGGATATGTTATGCAAGATCAGATAAGCTTGAGCTTGATGGTTTCATAGATAGTGATTGGATTGACAATATTGATAATTGAAAGAGCAGTTTCAGATACACATTCCATCTTGGATTAGGTGCAGTCTCATTATCATCCAAGAAACAACCCATTGTTGCGTTGTCTACTACTAAAGCAGAGTATGTTGCTGTCACTTCAACCGCATGCCAAGCAGTTTGACAATATTAGGGGCATATACAATCATACAATATTTTAGGTATCATACAATATTTTTTGAGAATAATATTTTTTGAGAATAATATCATGCCAAGCAGTTTGATTGAGAAGAATATTAGGGGCATATACAATATTTTATGATAATAACTCTGTCATAGTACTATCCAAGGATCTGATGTTTAATGACAGAAGCAAGTACATTGATACCCGATATCATTTGATTAGAGAGCTGGTAAAAAATAATGAAATTTAATTATTGTTTTGCAGGTCTTGTTGCAAATATTTCACAAAACCTTTGAAAGAGGAAGATTTTGAATAATTGAAGGATATGTTAGGTATCAAGTTTTTGTGAAATTTGACTTAAGGGGGGATGTTGAAAATTAATCCAGATTTCACGTGGTAGATCTTATTTTTTGAGAATAAAAGAATCCATCGCGAGGCTTGCATTTACTTTCACTGATTTAGAGTGTCACATGCCTGTTAATTAATTAGGTTAATTTTTTCCTTTTCCTCCACTATATAAGTGTTAGGTATGATTTTATTTGAAATGAAAGTGGAACAAATTACTGAAAAAGAAAAGCAAAGAATTGATGAAGCAATAACACGAAGGAGAAGCAAAAATGTTAATGGAAAGTATTAAAGGTGCTATGAGTTTTACGTCAAAAACTTCAATTATGGAAAGTGCCACTTTGAACAAAAATCTCCAATAAAGTAAGGGAGCTTTTGGTAAAAAGTCAGCACAGTTATGCATTAATATAAAAGAGACAATATGTTTTCATTTGGGCTTCATTTGCGCATATCTCTTGTATTGCATAAAACTTCCGATAATTGTATTGCTTCGATTGAAGTAAAAGGTCCAATCAAGCGCTGTTAAATCTGAGTTATTACCATAAGCTCAATTCCTACGAGTAATAATGTGCACAACATTATAGGTGTCAACTTTTGAGTTATTACCATAAGCTCATAATGAGTAATAATGTGCATATACATTATAGGTGTCAACTTTTACTGCTCATAGGAAATCCTTCACATTATAGGTTGTTTTCAGGAAGGTAAAAAAGAATGACATATCTCTTTTTTTGGTACACATGTTTCTTAATCCTATTTTCCATGGGAAGTATCCAGATACCATGAGAGAAATTGGTGGGGCAGGGCTACCTAAGTTTACAGAACAGTCTATGATAGTAAAAGGTGCAATGGACTTTTTAGGGCTTAACCAGTACATACTACACTATATATTACTTGTATGATCTTCAGCAACCAAAACAAAGCATAACAGACTACCATATGGACTGGAATGCAGGTTTTGCATGTGGGGATCCCCTTGTCATTAATCAAATTATTAATGCCATTCTTCTTACATTAGCTGTATTACTGTTCTTCAATATTGCTCTAAACACCATATTAATTTTGTTTTGTTTGTTATTGGCTACTTTGAATTGCCTTACAAAATTCAATTTCAGAAAAAAGATTCTGCTGCTTGTTTATAATTTTTTTTTTTTTAATATTTTGGGTGAAACTAACTGCTTGGTCTGAGTCTCGCCAGTTGCTCGCAGTGGAGATCAAATCGGACTAAGAGTATAATTCTATTTCCTTCTGTACTATTCGTAAGTTTGAAATATTTTTATTTAGACATATGCGTAGGCTTACTCTTGATATTGCAGCTTTTCTAATAGACAGCATGCTTTACTCTAATCGGAAGATTGATTACTTTAACCTGACACATGACGAGTTTGTTATTAGTATATTAGTTGCGTAGTTGTGTTAGATGCTTTCCTGAATGATAGGTTTTAACAAATGTGTTACATAGCTTAAAGTATTATTCCTCGTCACCAAACTCCCCACAAATTCTTTTAAAAATTGCCCATTCTCTTGGAAAAAAAATGACGGTTTAACAAATGTGTTACATAGCTTAAAGTATTATTCCTCGTCACGAAACTCCCCACAAATTCTTTTAAAAATTACCCATTCTCGTGGAAAAAAATGGCGGTTATGCTTTGCATTTGCCCGTAACTTGATGGCATGATTTTGTTGGCTTAAACACCTTCTGGTCAGGCTGGTTTCTGCTGCTTACAATCTGCTGTTCCCTCTGATCTGAAATTACAACCCCTGCACATGCACAAGTAACAGACCATACAAGACACAAACTAATATAACAGAACAGAGCAGTCCATAAAACAGAGCATATAGAACAGTGGATAAACAGGGAGCTGCAGCTAATAGAAAAACTGCATTCTATTCCTCTGAAAAAAAACACAGCAAATTACATCACTGTCATATGTTCATAAGGAAGAAGCTTCGAGAAGGGACTGGAGGGAAGCTTCTCAGACTCTAGAGCAAAACGAGGCCCAAAACAAGACAATTAATATGCGTTTAGTTTTAAGCTTGTCTCCAACGTGGGAACATTCTGCAGTCCAGATTACATAATTTTATCATATTAAATTCTAATTTAAAACTTGTCCTGCAGCGGGAAAAATGGAGTTAATGCGGTGGCAGTTGGGATTAAATTCCAACACTCCCCCTTAATCACAACTGCTACTACCAGCTACTATGCCTAGGCTATCTCTCTGAAGAGTGAAATTTCTTGTTCCTAATGGTTTTGTGAATATGTCAGCAAATTGTTCTTCTGACTTACAATATTCTAAGATGATTTCTCCAGCATTGATCAACTCTCTAATGAAGTGGTACCTTGTATCAATGTGCTTACTCCTTTTGTGAAAAACTGAGTTCTTTGAGAGTGCTATTGCTGAAGTATTGTCACAAAAAATCCTTGTTGGCTCCACTTGCTTATGTCCCAAATCGTTCAAAATCCTTCTCATCCACATAGCTTGGCATGCTGCCCCTGTAGCTGCCACATATTCCGCCTCAGCTGAAGAAAGAGAAACAATTGGTTGCTTTTTGGAAGCCCATGAGACAACACCTGATCCCAAATGAAATACATAGCCTGAGGTACTTTTCCTGTCATCTATACTACCTGCCCAATCACTATCCGTGTACCCAGTCAGCTTGAAATCATTTGTCTTTGTGTACAAAATACCAAACTCCTTGGTTCCATTGACATATCTCAATACCCTTTTGGCTGCTTGGAGGTGAGTTGCTTTTGGGTTTTCCATGAATCTAGAGATTAAGCTCACAACATACATTATGTCTGGCCTAGTGGCTGTTAAATACATCAGACTACCTACAATGCTCTTGTACATGGTTGGATTCACACTCTTGCTCCAATCCTCTTTTCTCAGTTTCAGTCCCATGGCAACTGGAGTTGGTGTTGGCTTGCAAGTTTCCATTTTAAACCTCTTTAGAATGTCAGCAGCATATTTAATTTGTGAAATGAAAATTCCATGATCAAATTGTTGTACCTCTATGCCAAGAAAGTACCTTAATAATCCTAAGTCAGTCATCTCAAATTCTTGTTTCATCTCAATCTTAAACTCAGCCACAATGTTCTCATCATTTGCCATGAAAATCAAATCATCTACATAAAGTACAACAACTAAGAACTTGTCATTTTTAACTTTGATATAAAGAGTGTGCTCACCTTCACACTTGCTAAACCCATTGCTCATGAAGTAAGAATCAATTCTGCTATACCATGCGCGTGGTGCTTGTTTGAGCCCATACAGTGCCT
Source organism: Wollemia nobilis (assembly GCA_028583015.1). NCBI lineage: Eukaryota > Viridiplantae > Streptophyta > Pinopsida > Araucariales > Araucariaceae > Wollemia > Wollemia nobilis. Next base: position 37,138,168 of record JAQPPZ010016981.1, read on the forward strand.
TCTTGAGTTTATACACCTTGTCTTCTTGTCCTTCAACCTCATAACCAGGTGGCTGCTCAATGTACACTTCCTCCTTCAAGAAACCATTAAGGAATGCTGATTTAACATCCATTTGATGGACCCTCCATTTATGTTGGGCTGCTATTGCAAGGACCGTTCTTATAGTCTCCATTCTTGCTACTGGGGCAAATGTCTCCTCATAATCTATACCATATTGTTGCTTGTACCCTTTCACAACTAATCTTGCCTTGTGTTTTTCTACCTTTCCTTCAACATTATACTTTGTTTTATAAACCCATTTAACACCTATGGCATCCTTGCCTTGTGGGAGACTCACCAACTCCCAAGTATCATTCCTTTCAATGGCTGCAATTTCCTCATCCATCGCTGCAATCCACTTTTCTTGTTTGACAGCCTCTTCAAAATGTATTGGATCCTCCAATTGAGAATAGAATGCAAACAATAAACTTGGACCAGCATTGCTATTGACTTCATCTGGCTCATACAACTCATTCAAACTCTTATACCTTTGTCTTCTATTCTGATTTGATGACTCACCTGAATTTGTGCTATTTATTGGGGCTGCTGAAGACATTCCTTGTCCACTTACTTGACTGCTTTCTTGTAATCTTGGGGCTGCACTTATGCTTGATGATGATGATGGTGGTTGAGGTGGACATTGTTGATTCTGATTTGGTGTGGGTGGAGTCACCGGTGGGGTATTTGCTACAGTCTTCTCTACACTTCCATCCCATGCCTCATCTTCAACAAATGTTACATCTCTGCTGGTTATAAACTTCTTTGTTACTGGATTGTAGAGATGATATGTTCTTGATTGCTCACTATACCCCATGAATATGCATTTCTCTGCCTTACTATCCAACTTTCTTCTCAATTCATCTGGAACATGCGCATAAGCTACACAACCAAAGACTCTCATATGAGATACACTGTGTTTCCTTCCTCCCCATGCTTCTTGAGGAACTACACCATTCAAACTCTTGGTTGGGCATCTATTTAGAATATACACAACACACTTTACTGCTGCTCCCCAATACTCATTTGGCAAATGCTTGGCCTTCATCATGCTTCTTCCCATTTCCATAATTGTTCGGTTCTTTCTCTCAGCTACTCCATTTTGTTGGGGTGTATATCTAGCTGTAAACTGATTTTGGATTCCATTGTGCTTGCAAAAGTTCAAGAACTCCTTTGAGACATACTCTCCACCTCTATCAGTCCTCAACACTTTGATATAATGGCCACTTTGTTTTTCAACCATTGCCTTAAACTGTTTGAAGTATTCAAAAGCCTCATCTTTGTGCTTTAAAAGATATATCCATGTTTTTCTTGTAAAATCATCTATGAAAGTCAAGAAATAATTCATACCATTCAGTGAGGGGGTTTGCATCTTACCACACAGGTCTGAATGTATAATCTCCAATGGTTTTTGCGCTCTTGCTGATTGTCCCACTTGAAATGGCTCTCTATGTTGCTTTCCTAGTATGCATCCTTCACATACTCTGTTTGATCTCTCTATTGGTGGCAATCCTCTTACCATTCTCTTCTTTTGCAATAGATTCAAGTACTCAAAATTAAGATGCCCCATTCTTAAGTGCCAAAGCCAATTCTCATCCTTCATCTCAGCTTGTAGAACTATTTGTGTCACTGCTGCAATGCTTTCTCTTGCTTGTAAATTCCCATCATGTGGAAGTTTGAGGGGAAACATTCGATTATTAGTCATCTGCACTCTTGCAACCAACAATTTACTTGAGAATTTATCATATATTGTGCATTGTTTGTCTTTGAAAAATACTTTATAACCATGTTCAACCAGCTGACCAATACTCATCAAATTATGCTTCAAACCTGGAACATAATAGACATCTGAAATATATTTCTTCTCCCCCTTCTTGGTTACAATGTTTATTCTTCCTTTTCCCATGACAGTGACCTTGTTATCATTCCCTAAAGTGACATCAGATTTTATGCTTTCATCTAGGCTTGCAAACAATTCTTTGTTACCGGTCATGTGGTTACTACACCCAGAGTCTAAATACCACACTTCCTTTTGGTTTTCTACTACTGCATTGCAAGCAAGAAACATTCCTTCCTGATATTCTTCTTCTACTGAGAAATTTGCATCTTGTTTTCTATAAGCATACTGTTTCTTTCTACATTCACTTGCATAATGACCGAATTTTTTACAATAATAGCATTGGACATGTGATTTGTCATACCTTTCTCCTTGTGCTTGGTTCTGTTGGCTTGAACTCCGGCTTGGGCCTTGACTGTAACCTCTTCCTCTTGTGTTTGATGAATTTCCTCTTCCACCTCTAGATGAACTTCTTCCTCTGCCTCTAGAGTTTGATCTTCCTCTGCCTCTTCCTCTTCCAAGACCAGTATCCACTTGAGATTTAAATGCATTTTCCACAGAAGTATTACTGGCTCTGTTTAGTCTATGCTCATGAGACATAAGAGATGCTTGCAATTCATCTATGGAGTAATGATCCAAATCCTTGCACTCCTCTATAGCCACAACAAGAGAATCAAACTTTGAAGGTAGACTCCTCAACATCTTATCTACAACTTTTCTATCTTGAATGACTTCTCCATGGGATCTCATCTGGTTCACCAACCCAATAGCTTGTGTGAAAAATGAATCCACTGATTCAGATTCTTTCATTTGCATTGTCTCAAAATCTCTCCTCAACATCTGTAATTTGGCTGCCTTTACTTTCTCCATTCCTTGGTATGTTATCTTCAAAGTATCCCATGCTTGTTTTGCTTTGCTTGCACCTTGTATCTTTGGAAAAATGCTTAGATCCACATGTGTATATAGGTCTCTAATGGCTTTTGCATCCTTGGTTTTGTTCTCCTTCAAGGCATCCCTCTGTGCTCTTGTCAAGGCATTAAGAGCAGCTTCATTTGCAGGCTCCTGAAACCCATTTTCCACAACATCCCAAACATCTTGTGCAATAAAATGAGCTCTCATAACTGCAGACCAATATTCATAGTTCTTACCATCAAGAATGGGTAGAGTTTGATTTGTTGAGCTTGTGCTGGCTGATGCTGCCATTTCTGTTCTCCAAGGCTTTCTTCACTCTGGCTTGTCTCCTTGTCTCTGAAAAAACCCTTGGCTTCTAAACCGTGATATGCTCTGATACCACTTTGTTGGCTTAAACACCTTCTGGTCAGGCTGGTTTCTGCTGCTTACAATCTGATGTTCCCTCTGATCTGAAATTACAACCCCTGCACATGCACAAGTAACAGACCATACAAGACACAAACTAATATAACAGAACAGAGCAGTCCATAAAACAGAGCATATAGAACAGTGGATAAACAGGGAGCTGCAGCTAATAGAAAAACTGCATTCTATTCCTCTGAAAAAAAACACAGCAAATTACATCACTGTCATATGTTCATAAGGAAGAAGCTTCGAGAAGGGACTGGAGGGAAGCTTCTCAGACTCTAGAGCAAAACGAGGCCCAAAACAAGACAATTAATATGCGTTTAGTTTTAAGCTTGTCTCCAACGTGGGAACATTCTGCAGTCCAGATTACATAATTTTATCATATTAAATTCTAATTTAAAACTTGTCCTGCAGCGGGAAAAATGGAGTTAATGCGGTGGCAGTTGGGATTAAATTCCAACAGATTTGCATGGTCTAACTAGTCATTGAATTTTTAGATTTGGGTAAAACTGTTTAGTATTCGACGAGTTTTTTTTTTTTTTCTAGTGAAAAAACTAATGTAAATTTGCAGGCTCATTCGTGAGTTGCTTTATATTGTGGCATTGGGTTTATACAAAGCTATCATGTATATAAAAGATAACTATGGAAATCCAAAACCAATTATCATAGAAAATGGCAAAGCTTCAATCTACTCGTAACTTTGATACGGGCATTGCTTTTCATTAACTCTAAACATTGTAATAATTCATCACATAACATTGTGATGCAACGAACAAATTCACTCCACACCCCACTAACTCTACTATTCTATGTTTGGTTTACAATCATGCGCATCCATTTTTCTAAACAAGTTTACGATTCAACAACCATACAATCTGGTAACTGTACAACCTCTATGCAATAGTACAATTCAAAAAATCGTATAACCTTTATGCAATCATATAATCCTATAACCGTACAAATCTTATGCAACCCTAATATTTAGACAATCATACAACCTCATCAACCGTACAACCTTAGTAACCGTTCATCCACATAACCATACAACCACAGTAACCGTACAACCTTGGTAACCACACAACCCTAATAACCGCACAACTCGGATAATTATACAATCTATTTCAATGGTAAGGGTAATATTATTCTTCTCTTCAACGAAATTTGTTTGAGGTAAGAGTGTTCTTTCCTTTGAAAAGAGATTTTTTTTTTCACCGTCCACGATCTTCTTTAGCCTCAAGAAAACCAACACACACAATCTACCTTGCAGAATGGCTAAAATTCACTCACAAGAATAACACAATAACATAGGAATTCTGAAATAATAATCTTTATGTTTATTTTCTCTTTTCGAGGTTACAAGGCAGAGTTTGTGTCACATAATTCCTTTTCTTTCTTTCACTCTCAACCTCCCTCATTTTTCTATTTCTCCTCTCTTATTTATAAGAACAAGACATAATGAGTTGCCAACTATTTTCTACAGTGGAACTTTTAGTTTATTCAATAATTAATTCCTTTCTTTTCGAATTTTCTAATTGGATGACAGTGGAACTACTAGCGTTTTTATATTTTCTATTGGTTTATCATTTCCATGGAATGCATGATTTGTTTATCCTTTGCATGAAATGCATGATTTAATTATCCTTTGCATGGAACACACTGTTGGTTTATCCTTTACATGGAAAATGGTTGGTTAATGCTCGCTGGTTACTCCATGTTGAATTAGCTATTGTTGGGCGAATTTCCCCAAGTTGGATGCTTTGCATCATACTTGCTGGGTAACAAAAGAAATGTTTCCTAAATATTTCAAAAGTCATAAGAAGATAGTCCATACTTGACGATCTCGAAAGGTGTTAGCTATGTCGTAGCATCATAGCATCAACCAAGGTTATGCATAGTGGCTATTTATAGCCAAATTGGCTAAAATTAGGATTTTCAAAATTTAGAATTGGCTAATATTTGGGACCCTTGACCAAGGTCCATTAGCCAAAAAATTCTAGGTGCAAATTTTTTTTGGGTCGATTCGTCCCAATTTTATAATAATTTGACCATTTTAAGTTAAAATTTCCAATATTACCCCTAATAATAGTGAATCTTCTACATGTGTTTGGATACTATTCTCGTGGATTTTGAAACTGATTCACCAATTTTTTATAGATAAATTTTGGGGCCGACCCCTTACGCATAACCCTAGCATCAACATTCTGGTTCTTCCACTTAACTAGATGTTCATGATATGCCTTACCTCTTGTTTTCCTTGCCACTCTTGAGTCTATAATGGCTTCAATTTCATCACGATCCTTCTCAGGCAATTGTGCGATCCATTCTTCTGCTTGGATATCAGTTGTGTGAGCTTTGTTCTCATCAGTAGGCTGACCATAGTATGGATAAAGGTCAACTACATTAAAGATCGATGATATGTCGATTCCTTCTTGAAGCTCAATTTCATACGCATTTATAACAAAAAATTTCAAGACCATACAGGATCCAATCTTCTTCCAGTTGAGCTTGTTGTATGTCCCTTTTGGAAACCATTCCTTCCGCAAATGTACCAAAACCAAATATTCAAACTGGAATTCTTATGTTCAACGCTTAATATTGGTGCGTTGCTTATATTTTAGGTTGTTCTTTTCCAACTCTGCCTTCACTTCATGATGCAAGTCTTGAATACATTCTGTAAAATCCTCTACCAAAGCACTAGGCTTCTGCAATTTAGCTGTACTTTGTAACGCATCTACTCCCCTAGGACGAGTTCCATACACAATGTGGAATGGAATTTTGGTCATACTTCTATTCACAAAATTATTATATGCAAACTCTGCCTGTGCCAACATAGTATCCCACAACTTTGACTTATTACCAATGAGGAACCGTAGCAAATTTCCAAGGCTTCTATTCACAACTTCAGTCTATCTATCTGTTTACGGGTTATAAGCTGAACTAAAGCTTAACTTGGTACCCAACTTCTTCCACAAGGTACACCAAAAATGACCAACAAACTTTGCATCTCTATCTGACACAATGCTCTTCGGCAAACCATGCAACCTTACAACTTCTCGGAAGAACAAGTCAACAATATGGGTTGCATCATTTTTGTCTTACAAGGTATAAAACGTGTCATATTCAAGAATATGTCAACAACAACAAAAATGGAATCATGGCCTCTTTGTGTTCGTGGTAGCCCAAGAATAAAATCCATGCTTATATCCTCCCATGGCCTCTTTGGTACTGGTAATGGTTGATACAACCCAGTACTTTGGCTCCTTCCTTTAGCATGCTAAAAAATTCTACAATACTGTACAAATCTTCTGACATCTATATTCATGCTAGGCTAATAGTAACTTGCACAAGGTTGAATCATTATTTTATCCACACCAAAATATCTAGCTAGTCCTTTGCTCTGCTTCTCTCGTATTAGGTTCTTCCTCATCAAACCACGTGGTATGCACAACTACTACCCTTTGAACAGTAATCCTTCTTGGATGAAGTAATCCAATCAAGGTGTCATATATCCTAAGTAAGATTACTGCACGCTGTCCAAGCTTCCTTGAAGTCTAAATCGTTGGCATAAAGATCCTTCATAGAATCAAAACCAACCACTTCAATCTGCATTGTGTTCAACAATAGAATTATTCTGCTCAAGGCATCAACAAATCGATTTGAATGACCACTTATGTGTTTCAAAACAAATGAACATCCCTACAAAAATTCCACCCACTTCATATGTCTTTGATTCAACTTACTCTAATTGTTAATGAACTGTAGAGCATGATTATCTATAAACAAGACAAACTCTTTTGGCAATAAATAATACCTCCATTTCTTCAAGGTTTGAATAATGGCATAAAACTCCTAGTCATAGACCGAATACTTCTTCTTTATCTCATTTAGATTCTTGATGAAATAGGCAATGGGCTTGCCTTCTTGAAAAACCACTTGAAAAACCTTTTTGAAATTTGACAAGGATAGAATAGGTTTCTCTATTATTTTCTCCTTCAGGATTTGAAAACTCCTTTCTGCTATATTTATCCACTAAAACTCATACTTTCCTTCATTGTTTTTGTGATTGGAGCACAAATTCCACTGAAATTTTTGATAAACTTCCTATAAAAACTTTCTAGACCATGGAAACTCCTGACATCAAACTTACTCTTTAGTGACAACCAATTCACAATGGCTTTGATCTTCTTAGGGTCTATCCATAACCTCTCTTGGGAAATAAAAGAGGATTCAAAAACTCCTTTATACTACATTTGTCCACTAAAACTCATGCTTTCCCCCCTTTATTATTTTTGTGATTGGAGCACAAATTCCACTGAAGTTTCTGATAAACTTCCTATAAAAAATTGCTAGGCCATGGAAACTCCTGGCCTCAAAATTACTCTTTAGTGATGATCAATTCATAATGGCTTTCATCTTCTCAGGGTCCATCCGTAACCCCTCTCGAAAAATCATAAAACCCAAGTACACCAATTCCTATTTCAAAAAACTGCATTTCTTCAAGTTGACTAGCAACTTTTCTTCCTTTAGCCTTTGCAAGACCAATCTTAGATGTGCCAAAAAGTCTTATTTATTCTTACTTAATATCAAGATGTCATCCAAATAGACAACCACAAATTTTCCAAGAAATTGCTTCAACAGTTCGTTCATCAATCGCATAAAGGTACTAGGTGCATTTGTCAATCCGAATGGTATAACGAGCCACTTGTATAACCCATCCTTTGTTTTGAATGTGTCTTTTTACTCATCTACTTCCCTGAGCTGGATTTGATGATACCCACTCTTCAAGTCTATATTTTTAAACTACCTTGCTCCACTTAAGCAATCCCTCAGATCATCCATACGTGGCAATGGGAATCGATACTTTATAGGTATCTTGTTGATAGTCCTAGAATTTGTACACATGCACCATTCTCCACCTTTCTTCGGTGTAAGCACTGTTGGGACTACAGATGGGCTTAAACTTTCTTTGGTCAACCCCTTGTCCAACAGCTCTTGAACCTATCAATTTATTTCTTCATTCTCCTTCTTGTTTTTGTTGTCCTCTTTTGCTAGTTGTTTGTCCTCATTCTTGCGAGAACCTTTCTCTACCTCTTTGATTATTTTGTTGCTTTTGCAACAACTTCTCTTCTACCTTTAAGACATACTAGTAGGCTTTCTCAACTGACCTTATCCTTATCATACTAATTTCATCATGTATGGATATTATTAGCCCATTGATGTACTTTGATAGCTTCTCTTCATCATCTTCCACGTGACTAGCCTGAATGGTCAATTTGTAGAATTCTTCAGTGTAATCTTTCACACTCAATTCCTTCTATCGTAAATTTTGTAACATCTTGAAGAGACCTAATTGGTAGTCTAATGGTAGGAATTTAGCTTTTATTTTGGTGCCATCTTCTCCTATGACTTGATATTTTCCTTACCTTTCCTTTGTTTGTTCATCTGTACATGATCCCACCATAAGGACGTGTGTCCTTTTAACTTTGTGGAGGTAAATTTCAGTCGTTTAAGGTCTTAAATTGAATCAAAGTCAAAATATTTTTCTATTTCCATAATCTAGTCTATGAGCTCCTCTAGATTCAAGCTCCCATTGTATGATGAAGTTTCTATCTTCGATTTTCAACCTAAATTAGAAAATGCCCAAATAAATCGTTCATCTATTTCTTTATCTCGCTCTTCATCTTGAGCTTCTACATGACCAACCTCTTCTTATTTATTGTCACTAAATTTCTCAATATGAATACCTCTTCTTTGAGCGGTTTCAATCACTTCAAGTCAAGCAGTAATACCTCTTAGCAATTCAACTATATCTGCATCTTAGGTTCCTCTTGGTCGTCTTCTTTCCCACTGTACCATCATTACTTTATGACGGGGCACCGGGATAACACACTTCTGGAAACCCTACCTTTTTCATTAAAATCAATTGAAAATATACAGCAGAAATAAACAGCCCGCAAGCTTTTACAATCATCGGCCCTCGGATCGGTTCTCTTCTTCCTCACTCCTAGCTCTAAGTGCATTTCCCCGATCCATCGTCCCGACTAATACAATAAAATGGGTTATTATAGAGGCCCCGACCCTCTCATGCATGAACTCCCACCTAAAGGATTCACCAACCCCAATTTAAATTTTCCCTCCTAAACATATAAAAGAAAACACGAGAATCGGGACACCAACCCGATTAAAGACCCCTCTCCGCACGGTCCCTGTCATCTCTGAATCCGTCAAAAAATCCTGCGCGCCCATCCTTCTCGTCTTCCGTGCTTCTTGGTCATCCCCCGCTTTAACTTCTGCTTCTGCCACGTGTCGCATTTGAACGGTCCTTGTAAATGCCATCCCCGCCATCTCTTTCTCCTCCCACGCCATTTTCTCTCTCCGTCGCGATATCGCGACATGTCGTGATATCGCGACGTTCTGGCCTCCCTGCGCTTCTTTCTCATTTTGGTCGCGATATCGCGACCATTTTGCCTCCACACTTGCTTTTCTAATTCTTGTCGCGATATCGCGACGTCTCCGCTGCTTCCCCCGTCTGCCTCGTTCTAGTCACGATTTTGCGACAGTCGTGATTTTGCGACGTGTCGCGAAATCGCGACACTCCTGCTGCATCCACTCTGCCTTCGCTCCGAGGTCGCGATTTTGCGACAGTCGCGATTTCGTGACATGTCGCAAAATCATGACATCCCACCTACTTTCCTCGTCCGCTGCACTTCTCCATCACAATTTCATGACGTCACGAAATCGCGACGTCGCGATTTCGCTACGCTTCCCTCCTTCTACCTTTGCCTCGCCAAGACATCGCGATTTCGCTACAAGAACCCCGCCTTGCCTTAGATTCTTTCTGTCTTCTTCTTCTCATCCAACTTCTGCCTTTGCCTTTGCCTTCGTCTTCCTTGCCAACTCCCGTCGAGTCTCTACTCCGACGTCGCGATTTCGCTACACTTTCCTGCCTTCACCTCTGCCTCTGACTTTTTGTCGCGATTTTGCGACGGTCCCGATTTCGCGACATGTCGCGGCCCCTTCTGCGCCTTCGTCTCTCTCCTGCAAACTGTCGCGATTTCGCGACGGCCCCTTTTGCTGGACTTTCTCCTTGCCAATTTCTGTCGCGATTTCGCGACACGTCGCGAAATCGCGACAGGTATCTTCCTTTGCCACTTTTTCTTCTTTGGCCGACTCCTCAGCACTGTATTTTCCGCAACATGATGCCTCTGTATCTGATGCTGCCGGATGATCCTACATCAGACACCTGGGGTACGTGGAGAAGTGATCTTCACTTCTGATTGGTCCGGTTGCTGCCTCCTGCAACACTTCCAAACCCTTCTCTGCCTCAGCAGTCTGCTTCAACCCCGGCTCTCGGTCCATACTTCTGTCTTCTACCGGACAGATTTCCTCATTGCTACAAATTTCTTCTGCAGTCTGCTTTAACTCCTCTTTCTTCCTCCGTCTCTCTTCCCGCCTTCTTTGCCGCTCCTCTTGCTCTCGTAACTTTATCCCGAGCCATTCTTTTTGCAATGCTTTTAATTGCCGTTGCAAAGCTATAACTTCTTCCTCCGACACCATATCCTCCTTGCTATCCCGTCTTCTTCGGGAATGCATTTTTCTTGCTTTTCTTACAAAGCTTTAACGATCCGATGTAGCTGCCTCACGTCCGGTGATCTGCTAACATGCCCGGGATCTGAACTCACTCTCTCTCAGAACCCTCCCACAGGTCCTGGTGCAACTGCCTCACCTTCGGCGGATCTGCTGCACACTCAGGAACACTGGCTTTGATACCACTGACGGGGCACCGGGATAACACACTTCTGAAAACCATACCTTTTTCATTAAAATCAACTGAAAATATATAGCAAAAATAAACAGCCCGCAGGCTTTTACAATCACCGGCCCTCGGCTCGGTTCTCTTCTTCCTCACTCCTAGCTCTAAGTGCATTTCCCCGATCCACCGTCCCGACTAATACAATAAAATGGGTTTTTATAGAGGCCCCGACCCTCTCACGCATGAACTCCCGCCTAAAGGATTCACCAACCCCAATTTAATTTTCCCTCCTAAACATATAAAAGAAAACACGAGAATCGGGACACCAACCCAATTAAAGACCCCTCTCCGCATGGTCCTTGTCATCTCTGAATCCGTCAGAAAATCCTGCGCGCCCATCCTTCTCGTCTTTCGTGCTTCTTGGTCATCCCCCGCTTTAACTTCTGCTTCTGCCACGTGTCGCCTTTGAACGGCCCTCGAAAATACCGTTCCCGCCATCTCTTTCTCCTCCCGCGCCATTTTCTCTCTCCGTCGCGATATCGCGACATGTCGCGATATCACGACGTTCTGGCCTCCCTGCGCTTCTTTCTCATTTTGGTCGCGATATCGCGACATGTCGCGATATCGCGACCATTTTGCCTCCACACTTGCTTTTCTAATTCTTGTCGCGATATCGCGACGTCGCGATATCGCGACGTCTCCGCTGCTTCCCCCGTCTGCCTCGTTTTGGTCGCGATTTCGCGACGGTCGCGATTTCGTGACGTGTCGCGAAATCGCGACACTCCTGCTGCATCCACTCTGCCTTCGCTCCGAGGTCACGATTTTGCGATAGTCGCGATTTCGTGACATGTTGCGAAATTGCGACATCCCACCTGCTTTCCTCGTCCGCTGCACTTCTCCGTCGTGAAATCGCGACGTCGCGATTTCGCTACGCTTCCCTCCTTCTGCCTTTGCCTCGCCAAGGCGTCGCGAAATCGCGACGTCGTGATTTCGCTACAAGAACCCCGCCTTGCCTTAGGTTCTTTCTGTCTTCTTCTTCTCATCCAACTTCTGCCTTTGCCTTTGCCTTCGTCTTCCTTGCCAACTCCCGCCGAGTCTCTACTCCGACGTCGCAAAATCGTGACGTCGCGATTTTGCTACACTTTCCTGCCTTCACCTCTGCCTCTGACTTTTCGTCGCGATTTCGTGACCTGTCGCGAAATCATGGGTCGCGATTTCGTGACATGTCACGAAATCGTGGCCCCTTCTGCGCCTTCATCTCTCTCCTGCAAACTGTCACGATGTCGCGAAATCGCGGCCCCTTCTGCTGGACTTTCTCCCTGCCAATTTCTGTCGCAATTTCGTGACACGTCGCGAAATCGCGACAGGTATCTTCCTTTGCCGCTTTTTCTTCTTTGGCCGACTCCTCAGCACTGTCTTTCCCGCAACATGATGCCTCTGTATCTGATGCTGCCGGATGCTCCTGCATCACTTTAGCACGCACCAATCCATATAGATATTTGGGCTTTGATACCAAAATATGCAGTGAATAAATTCACTACACACCCCACTATACATACACCTATACGCTTTGGTTTAAAATTGTACAACATGCACTTGCTCTTCCAAAAAAGTGTATGATTCAATAATCGTACAATCAAGCAACCGTAAAATTTGGTAATCATACAACTCTTATGCAATAGTACAATCTAGAAAATCGTAAAACCCTTATACAACCGTACAATCTGATTACTGTACAACTCTTATGCAATCGTATAACTTCAACAATCATACAACCCCATCAACTGTACAACCCTAATAACCGTTCAACCCCAACAACCGTACAACACCTGTACACCCTCGTTAACCATGCAACCCTAATAATCGTACAATATGTTTTAATAGTAAAGGTAATATTATTCTCCCCTTAAATGAGGTTTGTTTAAGGTAAGAGTGTTATTTCCTTAGAAAAAAAGTTTCTTTCTTTTCACCATCCACAATCTTCCTTAGCCTTACCTTCAAATCCTGCGACTTGCACATGAAAAACCAATACACACAATGGCTAAAATTCACTCACAAAAATGACACCATTACACGAAAATTCTAAAATAATAATATTTATATTCTTTATTTCACTCTCAAACTCCCTCGTTTCTCCATTTTTCCTTTCTTATTTTTAAGCACAAGATACAATGAGTTGCCAACTACTTCTTACAATGGAACTTCTACTTTATTCATTAATTAATTCATTTCTTTTTTGAAAATGAGATTTTCTAATTGGATGATGGTGGAACTACTAGTTTTTTTTAATCCATCGGTTTACCATTTGAATAGAATGCATGATTTTTTTATCCTTTGCCTGAGAAACACTATTAGTTTATCCTTTGGATGGAACATGGCTGGCTAATGCCAATTGGTTACTCAGTCTTGACTATTGTTAGGTGAATTTTTCCAAGTTAGATGCTCAACATTTAGTGGTTAGGATTTTGGTTTTTTTTGTTGGAGTCCAAAGTTCAAACTATTCACAGATCAAGGTTTAAAAATCACCCAATTATATCATCAATTCCCTTGTGTATTAAAAAATGCTCTTTTATGAATCTTCCAATTCAGTTCAGTATACGATGGTTTATTTGCCTTGGTCTGCTCTTTTATTAATATTCCAATTTAATTATCTGGTGGTTTATTTTCCTTGGTCATGCAACCCATGATTGATTATTTCTAAATTTTACACTAACAACTAGGATCCATGATACAACAAGGATCAACTATTAAAAAATATATATATAATGAATTTTACAAATGCTATGAATGATGGAGAAAATGTGGTGGAATACTTTGGCTGGTCACAGTTGAATAATTTTGAATAGACAAATAGATAAACATCAAAGTTTGGATTGGTTTATGTTGATTTCAATAACCTCAAAATATTCAAAGATGTCTGCTGATTAGTTTTCCAATCTCCAACGCTCCACTCACTAATCATTCTATTCAATTACTTGATGACCAGTACTGACATCAACGGTTGCAGTGCTTGGTATAACCTTTAAATATTTGTGCTTTAACATTGATAAACTTCTCACAATGTTGCTATCAACTTATAATCTAGCTGAACATGTCAATAAAAGCTACACGTTAATCCACTGAAGTTATAAAACTATTCTCTTATGTCGAAGCTTTAAAGAGCCCTTGCATTATTTTATTGAATCAATCAAGAACAATTGGTAAAACAATAGTACTTCAAATATAAGTTAAAAAAGGTGATATATTTTACAATGAAAAAAATTATATTTTGTTTTCACCAATATTTTTTAGGTAGGACTTAGCTAGCTTGAATCATTTTATTGTTAAACATGAATTATGTTATGATATTGTTAATGTATATTTTTATATTACTACTTAATGTGTTAATAATATGAGAACCTTGAATTTTAGGGTAAATCTGATTAGAATTATGAATGAGGCCAGAGTCGGGATACAAAGTGCAATGTATCCAAGGCATGATAAAACTAACTCATACTCAATGCATAATAATCATGATCCACATCGGCCCCGTTGCAAAAGGACATTTAATTATTAGCTAGAGTCCTGGTGATTACGAGGACAGCCATGGCATGCACATCCTCACCAAGGAGAGTATGTCAAATTTAACCACAAATGCACAGCTTAGGGGTACGAGTAACAAGGGAAGTGTCGGTATGTGTGCCACAAGTGTTAAGACAATGGATCAAAAGGATGACTTGGTGCTTGTTGGGCTGATGACAAGGCCGCTAGATAATGCCAGCTGGCAGGAGATCCGAGTGGAGGAAGATGGGTGGTCGTATCCTTTGCATGGTACTCCAAACAAGGAAGGCATCGATGAATGTGCAACAATGGCAGAGCCACATAACAAGGAATGGGGGTTCACGAGGACACTACCAAAAATGATAGGCACTACCAGATGGCAAAAAATCCACATGGAAGACGTCGGGTGGTCCTATCCCAGGTTTGGCACTTGTAACAAGGAAGTTTTTGTTTCTTGCCAGAAAGGCTATAAGTCCCACCACCTTTTCAACTAAGGCATAGGCGGAAAGGAGTGGAGCATAGTTGAGATTGAGAGTACTTCGAGTGAGAGGAAGAATACCAAAATGACGTATGTGGAACCTAGGATGGTTATCATGGAACTTGTGGCCTAGGCCATTTTGACTGAGCGCAAGTTCACCCAATTATTTGATATTTTCTCTAGAGCGGATAAGGATATCACCCAGGCAGTGATGTAAACGTGGTAATATGGGAAGGTGGAGATTCGAGGCAGGGAGATCATCATTGATGTTAATTTAATCATTGTTGTGATAGGATAAACAATGAGAGGATGTTCCATCCATCGTCAGAAGCACCATTGGGAAGTTGAATTGAAGGAATTCAAAGATAATCCCAAATTTTTTAAGGAGGCTAAAAACGGTCTGACTAGAATGGATGCGCCCACCCCTTGGAAAGGAGTCATGACAAATGTAATGGAATTTTTTATGACGGAGGATCCCAACAAGACATTGCTTAGCTTCTATTACGCTTTCATGGACTTATTTCGTGATGTCAACACGATCAGTATACTGCAATTCCTAATAAATTCAATGAACTACACAATCAACACTTGTCGCAGCAAAAGAGGATCTGCTATGCCACTGCACAAAGGGCTATTTAAGGTGATCTATAAGTGGGTTTTGGCCATGGCTCCTAATCCTGAGCCTCTGATCATTGAGGAAGTTTAGCCCAACCATCATACAGAGAGTTTGGGGGCTAAGGCTAGCCCCGACAATCTCAAGCCTTCTTATGTTTCTCTAGCAAAGAAACACCTGGGGGAGCCTGCAATTAAAGGAGGGATGGCACGAAAGAGGTTAAATATTGAGGAACCTGCGATGAGATCCTTCTTAAGGCTGAAAAACAAGCAAATCCAAGGTAGCTCCAAAGTGAGTGACCTAGAGGATGAAGGACCTACAATTATGGTCTTGAAACACTTTGTCCTTAAATATTATGCAAGCATCATCCATCAGATGCACAGGAAACCCATGACACTCTAACCCAGGTCTTCTTCAAGGATGTTACATACCAAAAGTGGAGGTCAATGATGTTTATGATGATTAGGAGGAAGACAGGGAAGACTAGGCCTGAAGGTCCTCAAGTTCTGACTATCTTTTTTGTTTTTGTTTTACGTAATGTTCAGAGGAAGTCTTCCTCTCAAGGTGAAAGCCTGGTCTCTATTTTTGTTTTATGTACTTGAGAGTTTGAGTTCCTTTGGCTGTTCTGTTAGGTGGTAGGATCAAGGAATGCTTTCCTTTAATTGATAGAAAGTATATACTAGCTAGTAGTAGTAAAGGACAGGAAGTCCTTCGGAGGTCAAGGATCCGTAGCTTCAACATAAGGCTGAATTTTGTAATAGGTTTTGGGTCAACTTGAAAAACCTGAAAGTTAACGAAGCTTTTTACTTATCAAAAAATATATTTTATAGTTCATTTTTTTAAAAGTGTTAATATTGTTGAATGTTCATTAAAGTTGTGTTATTTATATTGTAAATTTAATAACATTTTTAATATTAAAATTTTAAAATTCTTATACATAAATTAAAATAGACACAAAATATAAGTAATTTTTGTTTTTCATTATCAAAGGTTAATATCTCAGAATTATCTTATAGCTTAATTTACAACATTTGTATATATAAGCTAAATTTGACATAAAATACAAGTAATTTTTATTTTTTCATTATCAACAAAACTTACCCGAGTGTTGTAGGTGAGTTGGAGAGGAGAGGACAATCCGCCAAGGGAGTTCCCAGGTTCAAATCTCCACCCTACCCAAAATCTGAATTGGGTATCCAAAATCCAATTGATAATGTTGGTGTGGGCAGGGTCGAGTGCAAATCCTGGGTGACTTTGATGGTGTAGAACCCCCTGTTCGTGGTCTCTCAGACCAAGGCGGTCCCGTAAGGGGTTTTTCGCTTTATAAAAAAAAAAAAAAATTATAACAAAACTTGAGATAATTTAATTTAAAGGTTAATATCTCACAACTATCTTATAGCTTAATTTACAACACATGTATATGATATTATTAACCATTGCAATCAACTAATTAATAGGTTGATATTAAAATCACCACCTTATATACTATGATATCATAGATTTATTTTAATACACAAGGCACCTCGATGACAAGTTAAATATTTAACATATTATATAGTTTATTATTTTAGATTAATTATTAATTTAACTAGTGACTACTTCATCTACTCGGATATCTTATTTAGTTGACTGCATGCAATAATAAATAACTTAATAAAAATGAACTTTTCTAAATAGAAATAATTATATTATTTTTGATAAATGGAGGGAGATACATATCCTTTGGTGAAAGATCTAATATTGTCCATAATACATTTTATTCCATAATTCTATATTGACAATACTTCTTGGAATAGAGGATGTAAGAATTTATTAATTAAGTAGTTTTCTTTATTCATGTCTTAAATAATCAATGTTATATTAAGATCTTATTTTAAAGCTTTATCATGGATGTCAATACAAATTTATTTATACAATAATACATTTTATAGTAAATGTGACATGCAAAACTCCACATGAATCTTAAAATAATATTCTAGTATTCTTGGCTAAATAGATGGTCAAATCAACTAAAGAGGGTATCAAATTCAATTGAGACATCCATATAAAAGTAAAAGCAACTATATTTGGGATAATAATGGAAGGATATTAAAGTATAGTTCAACTAGCATTTATGATTTTTCTAAAATTTGTTCTTATCAATATAATTTAGGTATATTACTTTGCTATACTTTATTTAGGCTCATAACATCATCATGATAAAACTCTTAATCATCAAATATCTCTTGTTAACACTTTTGATTATATAAACCAAGGGTATCAAATAATATGATGTTTAGTGAATATTAGTTTTGAAATAACAATTTAAAACTCGAGAAATTTCTAAAATGTCAAAATTTTTTGCATCAATTTTAAACATCTATGTTGTCTAACATTTTGCAAATGATATTAAGTTAATTCAATATTGTAATAAGTTTACAACTAGACTATCATATTATATTTAAAAAACCAATTACAAATATTAACGATTTAGACTAGTTATTATATGAATTTTATCTATGAAAATAATTTGATGGATATCCTTATCCCATTAGCTTTATTAGAAAAACCCAAACAATTCATAAAGTTTATCAATGATGGCCACTAACAATCAATATACAAAACTTATATTGTAATAGCAAAAACACTCATATTGATAGAGACTAGTTGTTACATGAATTTTGTTAATGAAAACAATCTAATTGATATCATTAATATCTTATTTTTAGGAAAAAAACCTAATAATTTCATAAAGTTATAATATCATTAATGATCATAATAATGACCACCAATATTTTGAAAATTGATTTATATGGTTGTCTTAATGACAATATCAATAAAGTAATTATAACTTTTGGTATATAGCTTCCTTGATAATGACTTAGGAAAAAAGGAACTTTAGTTGTTAAAAGTTTTTCATTTTATCCTTATACTTCTCACCATAGTCATCACATTAAATTAAGTCATATGATCAATATATCAAATTTTATTATAGTTGAATGAATGTGCACGTAATTCATCTCATATAATTTATATATACAATGGATAATATTAAAAGACTATTTTATTTAACTACTATGTTTCTTTGTCTTTAAACAATAACATGGATGTATTTCACACATCATTTTCCTTCATGCAACCTTTTCTAAAGTTATATAGGAATGAAACAAACCTCACATGTATTGTAACTTGACCATGTCACTATGGTATTCTAACAAACCACATAGTAGTGTTACAAACCCCACATGCATTTCAACTTGACCATGTCACCATTGGGTGTTGCCAATATAAATCCTAGCCCTTTGGATTAGATGAATTCAATGGGATCCTTGACCTTCAGGGGCATCAAACTGGGACAACCAACTAGAAGACACTCGACCACTACCATCTAGCCTATCCTTATCTGGTTACACCATGGTTTGAACCTTGCATATCCCCAAAGAGAGACCAAAGCTCTAACCACTATGTTGTTCTTATTGGACATTACAAGAACATTTTTATTTATGCATTTATTGTTTCATAAAAATTAAACCTATATTTATATCTTGAAAGTTGATGTATCTAACCACTTGAGCTCATGTTATTTTATTAAAATGTTAAGCTTCGTCCATGGAATGAAACATATCACATAGATGTATTTCACACATCAATTACTTTCATGCAACTATTTTTTAAGGTTATATTGAAATGAAATGGATCTTACCTATATTACATCATGGCCATGTTATCATGGTATTTCAACAAACCACACAATAGTGCTATACAAATTTTATTTATTTATGCATATATTACTTCATAAGATTTGAACCTAGATATTTCCCTTGAAAATTGATGCATCTAAGCACTTGAGATCATACTATTTTATTAAAATATTAAGATTCATCCATGGGAATGAAACATTGATATATGATATGAAACATGTTTGCAACCAATTGTGCCAAACTAAATTGTCCTTTTCTTGCAACCCATTATATTACATTGCATAATCATTTCTCATTCAAAAAAATATATTTATCAATTTACATTGTCATCGTTAATAACATTTAATTATTATGTAGTTTACAATTGGGATTTTTGGTGATCGAATATTGGGGTAGAAAATATCATGGTTTTGTTTGTGTTTGAAGTGCAAGGTGTGAGAGGCTATTTTTCAGGGCCTGCAAGCCTTAACAACCAATTTTTTATTGATTCTGATCATGATAGATGTGGGATATGTTGTAGGACCCATGATGGGTTAGAAAATCATCTATTAGAAAAATTTCACGCTCAAATTTGATTGACACCTTCTTTCAATTTGCTACCAAAAAAAAAAAAGGAAAATCATTGTTGGAAATATTAAGCATATTGAGTTGTCATTGATGTCAAGAATTTTCATTTATGTCAAAGATTTGATGTCAAAAGGTTGCATGGTATGCAAGGCAGGATATATCTCAAGCAAGGAAAATTGTTGTAAAGAAAAGGTTTATAATATTTATTTTTAAATATTATAAGGACAAAGAGGTTTAAGAATTTGCTTGGGACAGAAGTATTATAATATTTATTTTAAATATTATAAGGACAAAGAGGTTTAAGAGTTTGCTATGGGATAGAAGTATTATAATATTTATTTTAAATATTATAAGGACAAAGAGGTTTAAGAGTTTGCTTGGGACAGAGGTATTATAATATTTATTTTAAATATTATGAGAAGGTAAAGTTTTAAAAGGATTTAAAAGGAATATCAAGGTTCAAATATTTATAGAAGGTCAAAATTTTAAGAGCCATTATTATAATATTTTTTAAATATTACAATATAACGTAAGGTTATATGTTTTTGCGTCAACGTCATTTGAAAAGCAAGGTTAATATCCAATATGAAAACGTGAGCTGACTCACCAAGGAATAATGGAGTGCATATAAATAAGGAGGCAATGTTTTCATTTATTACCGAATGCGCTAAGGATATATTTTGATTTATTTTTGATGCGACAAATGTTTTAATATCTTGCAAATTATGTGCTAAGTTGGATATCCCCCCAGTGTGAACGATAGAAGGACAACAAGTTTCAAAGGGTGCAAGCATTAGATATTGACATATTCAATGTGTGCCTAAGACATTCCATCCAACTGGGGTGGCCTAGTGGTTGGCTGTCTTGTGCGAGCACTCTTGTAGCAGAGGTTTCGAGGTCGAAATCCCCTGATGTCTTTTCACTGCATGTTTTGAGCCTTGGGTTAACGCAGAACAGAGATATATTTTTTGCTCCCGATTTTGGTGCTACCTATTATCGTAGAACAACCAGTTAAAGGCACTTGAGGAAGCGTAGTGTCTTGGAGATCGTGCGTTTGAGTTGCAACAGTGCATAAGGTGCTTGAAATTTTTAATTTTAATCAATTAAATCTGAATGAGTTGCGATAGTGAAATAAAGAATTTGAATTTAATTTTAATTTGATTTAGAGAAAGGGGAGTTGTATGGTGCATTGGTTATTTGAAAAATATATTTTATATGAAGGCATTATCTTGTGTATAGAAAAGTGGGAGTTGTATGGTGTATTGGTTTATTTTAAAAATTGTATGAAGGTATTACTTTTACAATATTAAAAGAGGGAGTTGTATGGTGTATTAATTTATTTTGAAAATTGTATGAAGGTATTACTTTTGCAATATTAAAATAGGGAGTTATAAGGTGTATTAAGATATTTTTGTTTAATTGTATTTTTGCTTGATATGTTGAAGGATTTGGTTCATTATTAAGAGGCTTTATCTTGTGAAACCAAGAGGAATTATAGAGCATTAATTTGGGATATTATTGTGCACATCTTTTGAAAGGTTTTATGTGGAATATTTGAAAATGGGTTTTGCTAACTTTTTTTGAAGTGGCCAAGGAAAAGAAACTATTTTGAGACAGGTTTTTTGAGGGCACATCTTCATCAAGGTAGTTTTAGAGGTATGTTATGTTCACTCCTTCTCAAGGTGGCTTGTTTGAAAGAAAATAGTCTCAAGTCATAAGGTGGAGATATAAGGATTAATTTTATGTGCATTTTTGGAAATATATGTGCTAGGGTTTGAGAACAAAGTTGTGCATCATTGTTGAATGACATTGAAACATGTGCTAGGGTTTGAGAATAAAGTTGTGCATCATTGTTGAATGACATTGAAACATATGTGCTAGGGTTTGAGAATAAAGTTGTGCATCATTGTTGAATGACATTGAAACATGTGCTAGGGTTTGAGAATAAAGTTGTGCATCATTTTTGAATGACAATGAAACATATGTGCTAGGGTTTGAGAATAAAGTTGTGCATCATTGTTGAACGACATTGAAACATATGTGCTAGGGATTGAGAATAAAATTTTGCATCATTGTTGAATGATATTGAAACATATATGCTAGTGTTTGACAATAAAGTTGAAAAAAAATGTGCATCATTTTTCATGATTGATTTTTTGAGTAGTGTAGAGTGGATATTTTTCCCAATCGTAAAATTACCACCACAATCAGTGTATTAAACCGAAAACCCTTTCTTTCAAAGAAGTTAAAATGAAAAAAACTTCTCCAAGGTTCTGCTATGTAAGCATTGCACATTTGTATTTGTAATCTTGTAAAGATGTGTTAAATGAGTGTTAGAAACACCTTAGTTATTTACAAGTAATTGTTAACAAGAGATCTAAGTTGGTTTATTTTATTATGCCATACTAGTGATTGTTCATGAAAATTGAATTCCTTTTATTATTGCTTGATGAATAAAAAGGAAATAAATATGCATGAATAGCTATGAAATGTGAAGACTTTAAAATGTCATTATAAATTACCCCTCTTTAATGAAATAATAATTTTCATAAAGAAGAAATAATTTAATGCTTTAAAATAATAGCCTTTGATATAATGTATAAATTACCTCTCTTTAATTAAATAAGATTTTTCATAAAGAGAAGCCAATTTATTGCTCTGAAAATGATGGCCTATGGAATGCCATATAAATTACCTCTCTTAAATGAAATTACAATTTTCATAAAGGAAAGTTCATTTATTGCTTATGAACAAAAATGCAAAGCTTAAAAAATTGATTTACCTCCAAAATATGAAATAATGTGAAATTCTGAAATTATAAAAATCCCCATAAAACAACTTTAAATATTTTTTATAAATTTGAAATGGCTTCGAAATGAGATCAAAATTGTTTCTAATGAAAGATTGCAACTCATTTTTCACCCCATGTATTTATTTTTGGAATTTTAATTGTCGAAATATTAAAAAATCTACAAAAAAAAAGTTAGAAAAATAAATATAAAACCTGAAAAACAAAACATAAAACTAAAAATGTAAACATGCAAGATAATCTAGGTTAATGCCACCCTATACAACAAAACCATAGATAAATGAGAAATTTCAAATGGGTAACCTGGCCTAATCAAAACTGCAAAAACACTATTTGAGTTAGACCAAGTGCTAGGCTTTAAGGAAAACAAATAAAATCTATGCCCCATGGATCTTCACATAGTGTAACCCTTTTACAACATTGAACACTAGATAGAAATCCAAGAAAGTGTAAAGAAAAATTGACAATAAAACAACTACCCATTGAAATTTTCTCCCCCAATAATGCTCACAAGATGCAAGTTTCTAAAATTTTGTATTAAAAAATAATATTCAGGTTTACAACAATGGGCATTTCTAGTCTCTCTCCCAAAAATCCTCCAGCATCTAGCCTCCAAGAGGATCCAACCCTGTTTTTGTGTTTCACTTTAGTATTTGAAAACTTTCCAAAAACCTTTTCTCTTCGCCTTCCCCTTAGTTTTGTTTCTATCTGCATCTTCAACGATAATTTTGTATTCATTTCGTTTCATCCTCTTGGCTTTTTATCTTTTTCTTGTTATATCTATTAAAGCTTTGGCATTATAATTTATTATAATCCTCAACATAATGGCTCTGCTCGTTAGCTTGTAGTCGTTGGCCACATTCTACTCATTAATATTGCCCACACTCATCTTACCTTATGTTATTGATACCAAACTTATCCCAAAGGTATTTGTTCTGCTGTTGTTTTGTTATTATGCAAACACCAGGAATTATAAATATTACCTTGGGAATACACCCTTTTATATACTTTCAAAAATAATATGGTGTGCACAAGTATGGAGACTATTACTCCTTTTAAAATTTGAGTAGATTTCGAACCACCACTACACATATCATTTTGTTAACCCCCTCAAACCTGTACCATTTTTGATCTTTTCCATTTGATATATATACCTAGCACCAATTGATAAGCCCTACACCACACCAAGTAAGCCTTCATTGAATGTGAATCGTGGCTCTGATATGTATTACCACTTGTCTTGCACTGTCAGATGTATGCCTGACCTGACAGAAAATACTGCTCGGTATGCTCTTGGGAAATCTACCCTTCATTAGCCACTGCAACCGTTTCTTCCTATCGTCGAGGGGTTCACTTAAAAAATTAATAAACCATTACCATGCAAATAAATTATTCCACGTCACCACTTGTTGTCTTTGGACTCGTCTTCGTCTTGTCACTATCCGATGTACTTGGGCGTTCATATTTAATCACACTGTCTCCTCACCCTTTGTTTTTCTTTATACATCCCTTGAAGTAATGCCAATGCTCATATTGCAATTGTGTATCGGTAGCCCACCAATGCCCTCACAAATAACATCTTCCACATAGTATATTTCGCTAAACTGAACACCAGTTTACCAGATCACATTGCGTTATTGAATTCTTTGACTTCAAATGCATGGAATTTTCCTATCATGCTGCATCAAATTTGTTGTGTCAATACACTTAATCTACATTTCAAGACAAAATTTTATTGTCATCGTCAAACATCTGTCGGTTTGTAAAACTATCCATCTGCACCTTGCTATTCTTCTGCACTTTATCTGCCAAGATCATGGTTGCCACATAGTCTACTATCCTCATCCATATAGGAATCCACGTTCATCAACTTACAAAGTCAGCTGTGTCATCAAAATAGCCTATTTGGGTTATGTTTCCAACATCTTTCCTATGATTTGTCATGCCAAACCTTGATGACCATCACAATGGTCATGAAAATCACTTGTCGAGGCCTCCCGAATGGCTTTTTCTCTCCAGCATGTTGATGGGAAATATTCATGGTGACCAAATGGAATGGGTTTCTTGTATAACAGCAAATAGCACCCTCCTCAATGATTTCTCATTTTTAGAATAAAATGAATCTCACCATTATCTATGTTGCCCTTGTTCCTCTACTATTCTCTTTGGTGTTCGAGTAATTTACAGTGATATATTCTTCTATTAAAATTTTATTCCACTTTAATACCTCTTCTAAGCTGATTTCGAATGTACATTCTAGAGTTCACTATAGTTTTATGTGATGACCCACAATGCTACGTTTGGTGGCCAAGTTCATCCATTTTATTATTCACTCAAGACATCGATGTTTGCATCGAGCCTTCACTGTGAAAGATTGAACCACTCTAGACCTTCCTTGTCTAACTCACTACAAAGCTACCATGGTGAAGTCATCCTTGGTCCACTTGTTTGAGTCCATGCAGGAGTCTCCATGTCAAATCCTCAACTCTCATGCCATGTCAGACATATCTAGCCAATCCCAAACTGTCTATCGTGAAGTCTCGTTAACTGACGCTATCACATATCGCGTCCACTGTTCGAGTATGCATCCTTCAATTGTTGGTTAATTCCATGTATTCATCCCAATCATTGTGATCCACATCCTCACCATCTAGAATTCTATTGGTAGTTTTGCACTATGCCACATCGGTTTTAAATAAATTTTCGACTGTAATGTAAAAATTCATGATGTAGCATCTTGCTTAGTTTTAAAAAAATATTACAGTCATTTCAATTATTTTTATGTATGTAATTTTTCATTTGAAAAATAAAAATTCCAATCCCAATCACAGCTTGGAAATCAGCTTCAAATTAATTTGATTGAATTTCCCATAGAAGAAGTTGAAAGAGCAAAAGAATTGAAGCCGTAGTAAAAGAGCAACAACGAATCAAAATTATGAGATTCGGTTGAAGTGTTGAAACGTGATTGCGTTCGCTCCTTAAAAAGGGCAAACATCTTGTTCACCCTTTGATTGGGAGAATAGGTTTTAAAGTATGCTAATGCAGTCACCTTGAAGTATGGGCGATGATATCGTTCACCCATTTTGGGGGCAAACGACATTTGAATGTATAATTGGGCAAAAAAGAAAATTAATTTTTTTTTTTGCCTTTTCACTTTGGCAAAAATGTGTTTCACTTTTTCAAGGGGAGAACACATATTAGAAGTTTCATTCGATGAAAGCGTTTGAAGCGGAGGTGATTTTAAATTACTCCAAATAAAAATTGTGTTCACCCCTTATTTCGGGTGAGTGTTGTTGAAGTTTGAAAAGTAGGGGCGAAGATGTTTCAAAGGATAATCACATTCGTCTCTTTGTTTGGGGTAAATGTTATTAAAATTCTCGAAGTTCAGGCGAAGAGGATTTTTTAAAGATTTTTCTTGATGAAAGCATTTTCATGGTGAAAGCAAATGCGTTCAATTGCTCGTAGTGCCTAGGGATAAATTATGGAAAACATATGCCGAATTAAAGGATGCAGGATTTGATCTTTAATTGCCATCATCTTAGGTGATATTAAAGTTTGATGTTTTGGTTGAAGATATGCCTTAAATTATTACTGCAATTTAATGTTTGTGGCAAAGTGGAAAGCATTTGTGTTATTTTCAAGAACATCTTCTCGAAGGTTTTATTTGCTATCTGAAACAAATTTAATGAGTAAATTATTTTAGCATATGTTTTATTTTCAAGAAAATAGAGGTGCCCAAAATTTAATGTCGTGGTGATCAAAATGCCTCGTCACTCCAAATCATTTTCAGATTATGATTGTTAGAAGAATATTTCCAAGAAATTATGACTCATTATGTCTCTGATCTATGGACATTGGGTCATTTCATGTATTTAATGAAATAGGCGCAAACCTCTATAAATACTAAGTAAAATTTCATTGTAAGGGGTTGGAAAAAATAGATATCCTATGAGAAAACTCTTCAAGTTCTCTGCAGTAATAGAATATATAGAGCTCTTGGATTTGCAAATGACTTGGTGCATTTTTGCCTTTTAATTTTTGCATTTCTTATATACACTCGTATTCTTTATTTGTTGTTGAAATTCAAATTCTGCAAATTGAATTTGAATATTGCTGATGAGAGGAGTGAGTGCCGGAGTGCTGATTTGAAATATTATATGTACAAAGTCTTACGTAAATTTTGTTGTTTCTTTATCTATTACATGCTATTTGTTGCTTGGTGTGGATTTTTGCTATCAGTCTATTCCCATCCTACGCAGTTGGCTTGTGGCCATATTTCCATTTATTTTCATATTTTCTAATTTCTTTCCTGCAATTCTAGTCTTCAACTAGTTTAGGATTAGTAAGGGAGCCAACCCTCTCTAGATATTAACACAGAGGACATTCCTTTCCTTCGATCATTCAATTTTGGTCGTATCTAGGGCGTACAAATGCATAATTTGTTAACTAGGTAGATATTTGACCAACAATTTTTGGCACGCTCGGTGGGACTTCAAAAGTTTCACTTTCGACGGTATTAAGGTTTGTTGTTCACCTTCGTAATGTAGGATTAGAACATCTGGCGACTCGATTACACCCATAAATATCTAAATGTGAGTACAACGAAAGCTGTGTCTCATGAATACAAGATCGAAGACCACAAATCTAGATCACCAAATTGATTTCTATGAACTTGATATCCTAAGGCTAGGGGAACATCCTTAATTAGCCACTTTGTGTTGTACATATTAATTACCTCATATATACCATATACCATCTGTCACATCATCATGACTAGTTGGTGTATTTTCCACTCCTACAAGCCTAGGTAGTATTGCCACTAGTCTTCCTCAACCTCTGCCTCAAACGACCACTGGTGTTTGTCGAGCTTCACCTCATATACCAGTCCACATGGCTAAGAATCCACCACCACAGCAGCCACCTAATTAGTTACTAGCATGGAATAGCTTAGGGGCTTTGAACCTACAGGAACAAAAGCCAGTACCAAAGCTACTTTGAAGGCCTTTCCGACCTATGATGGTATCGGTAAAACTGCATATGAGCATATCAAATATGTAGCTTCTTTGGTGACTATCCATGACATAACATACAAATATGTAATGATAAAATTACTGGTATTATCACTGAGAGGGAAATTATTGTATTGATATTGATCTTTACAACTAGGTACTATTACGTCATTGGATTAGTTAGTGAAGTTGCTGATTAAAAATTTGCATGAACAAGCTGATCCATTCTCCTTGCTACACTAGTTTACAACAATCCAAAGATATCTGTAGGAGGAGATAGTTGATTTCAACGTCAGGTTTGCACGGAGCTGGAAAAGAGTTCCTGATGGTTTGTGTCCCATGCATGAAAAAGTTGCTTTCTACTATCTTAGGGTGTTTAATACCAAAATTGGTATGATTGTGCGTCAAGCCAATGTGACTACATTCCCAAACCTATATACACAGACACAAAAAGGTGAATCTGATTTGATTGATGTAGGTAGGCTTCCCCCGAATATGACTATGCCTATCATTCCTGATATCCTATAGTACTTGTGCTCAAGTGCCTTTTCATAGCCCATGCCTTCCATGTACCCAATTACCTCATGGAACTCGAGACTACCTTAGATTGCCCCTTTTCTTGTTCCACAATATTCAGCTTCAAGCTTCCCACAACCACCTAATCAATCAGTTCCACAACTTCCCGCACCTATTCCCTTTCCCATGTTACCAGAACCACTAGTTACATTACCATTGCCTGAGCCTTTGATACCTCTACCTTTGCTTGCACCTCTCATACCTTCCAATCCCGATCCTCTCACAATATTGTTGCAAGAGGTAAAATATAATAATGCAACCTTGAGAACGATATCAAATGAACTTACAATAGTAAGGAAGAAACAAGCGGAGGTTGAATTTTGATCATGGATATTCTAAACTCCATCGATCACTCGAGAGCAAGCATCTACTAGTAGAGACCCTGAGAAGAACACAATGATATCAACAAACGAAGAAACTAGTGCAACTAAAAGGCGTACTGATGTTCAACATGCAATGATCCTCATGGAGAAGAAACTTACATGGTGCATATGAGTTATGTACAAATTCTAGTAGAGAGTTCAACTAGCAGATAAGTCAATATGATCAGGGAAGCCAATCAAAATTTTATGATACCATATTTAGAGCAAGTTTCAGTTCTCACACGATCCAGAAATAAGCCAGTAAGAGTAGATCCTGCTAAGCTTGAACCCTTAAAAGTGCCTGTAGAACCAAATATGCAAGATGAAAAAGGGTACCCTCTAGTGAAAGCGTCTAGTGGGATGGCTAAGCAGCAAGATCCCGTCTTATTGAAAGCTTAATTGCCTAAGAAGACTCGAGGAAAGACACCAACAAAGGCATCAACTTCACAACCTGCAACAACTACTCAAACACAATATGAAACAAGAGAACATACCAAGGAGCATCTCAAATACCCATCTTTGACTAAGTGATAAATGGTGGAAGCTACCCAACAATATCGAGACACGTATGAGTGGGTTGCAGAGGACAAATATCTGACTGTTTCAAAGTACAATACTATGGAAGAGATGAAGAAGATACCTACAAAAGTAAGTTTATATGACGCACTATAGTTGCCAAGACAAGTTGACCTACTACAAGAATATTTGAAGACTACTAAAGATCAAAAGGAAAATTCTTCTCAAACAGTCATGGTGCAAGCATTACCGACTTCGACCATGGGAAAAAATAGGCCTCCCCTATTTTATTTTTCACTCAAAATGGAAGGTGGATTGTACACAACTATATGATAAACTTTGGAGCTGCAACTACTATCATGCCAAAGGTAGTATGTGAAGTTATGGGGATGGAATATACAAGAAGTAGCCCAAGAGTGTTATAGATGGATGGGACTCCGGTTAAGATAGTGGGAGTGATCAAATATATTCTTATTGTCCTCCATAGTATGCCATAAATCACGGTCATCCAGGAAGTGGTAGTAGTTGACCTGGAACCATAATTTAGCATGTGTATCTCAAGGGAGTTCATAGCTAATATGGGAGGATATATTTCCATAGACTACTCGCATTTGGAGATACCATTCAAAGGAAAGAGGATTCACATTCATAATGAAAAGCCCTCACATTTTCACATTGAAAAATTGGAAGAGGAAGAAGAATCTACAGGTGCAGTTAACATGATGACTAAGGAGTTAGGAGAGGTTGATTTAATGGAAGAAGCGTTGGGTGAACTTCACCTTGAGGATGAGTTTTCACTCATGGATTTCAATGTGATGGTTGGAATGGAAATTGGCTTCTATACTATAACTAAGTCAAAGCAGATTGAAGAGAAGGTTCTTGATTCTATTGATCTTGTTGCATACCAGTTATGGAGAATGTAATTTGATGGTGCTAGGTGCAAGAATGGTGCAGGAGCTGACATTGTGTTGATCTCTCCTGAAGGGTTGTAAAGGACCTATTCTTATAGGTTAACTTGGGATTGCACAAATAATGCAACTGAATATGAGGCATTATGCCTTGGATTGAAGAAATATGAGAAGTTGGGTATTAAACAACTGTAAATTTGGTGACTCTAAACTTATTATTAATCAGATCACTAATAAGTTTGTATCAAAGCAACATTACTTAAAGGCTTATCGCAATAGAGTATGGGACTTATTTAAATACTTCACTACTTTAAATATCTAGGCAATTTCGAAAGAGCTAAATAAATATGCAGATATTCTAACCTCTCTTGGTGCTAACTACTCTCATATTGAGCAAGTAGTTAGAAAGACTAAGATAGTTAGGGTGATTTATAGACCCTCGATTCCAAAAAAAAACCTCTATTGGCAAGTTTTTGATAATGATGAGTAGATAGTCAACTTCTTACTTAAAGAAACTGCAAGAGCTGATTATAGAATTCTTGCTGAAGAAGACAAAGAAGGGATGATTTAGCTAAAAAATAATCATATCCTTAGGGGTCTGATTACACTGGAAAGTCTATTCGACTAGAATGATCAGGCTAAAAAGCATAGGATCAAAGTAGATGCAAAGGAATACAAAGAGTTGCATTTGGAGCATGGGAAAATCATCAAGGTTGGAATAGACGACACCCTAGAAGAACTGGAAGATATCAAGAAATTGTGTTATTAGTATCCATATATTATTGCTTGGAGATACCATGATTTGAAGGGTTATGATAAGAATGTGATCCAACATACTATAGAACTGTATGAAGGGTTAAAACCTTTTCATAAAAAAAAATGACCTATCAATCCCAATATTGAAGTCTAAATGAAAGTAGAGCTATTGAAGATGTTGGATGTAAAAATAATTTATCCAATTAAGCACTCAACATGGGTGGTGAACCTGGTCCTAGTAAGGAGAAGAATGGAGACATTCGGTTGTGTGTTGACTTTCACAATATGAACCAGACATCATTAAAAGATCATTACCCTCTATCGCATATCGATCAAATCCTTCATGTAGTAGTTGGTACCCAGAGATTCTCATTGCTAGATGGTTTCTCTCGATATAATCAAATATAGATGAAATATGAGGATCAATATAAAATAACTGTAGACACCAAAATCCAGCCACTTGCAAGTCATCTATACCTTCCTGTCAGCCACGTGTCGGTCATCCACCTTCCCGCCATTATTTGGCCCAAATCCACACTTTCCCGCCATTATTTGGCCCAATTTCACCTTTCCCGCCATTTTTCATCCCCAAATTTATTTAAATTAATATTTATATATATATATATATATATATATTTTAATATTTTAATATATATATTTAAATAATAGTTTAAGTGATTTAATCTGAGCCGTCCGTCCTTCATTTAATCTCATCCGTCCATCCATCTTAATCCATTTCACAACCTAGATTTATTCTCTACCCTTAGATCCACTTTAATCTTAGCCACACGTTCAAAGTGTCGTTAAAACCCTAAAGTGTGCCCTAAGAGTAGATTATAAATTGAGTCACCTTGATGGCTCAAACCCTATGTCTTTTGCTACTTCTATCCCAGATCTTTTCTATCTTCTTAACTTCTTCTATATCCTTTTTGATCCCCTCTATCTCTCTTCTCGCTACCTTTTCGTCGCATCCATCGCCGCATCCATCGTCGCTTCCGTCATCGCTTTCGCCGCCATCTCTTCTGCAGCATTCTGTAGAATCCCCCATTCTTGTCGCAAGTGCCCGCGGGCGTTTACTCCTTTACCAAGTGCCCACGGGCGTTTACCAAGTGCCCACGGGTGTTTACCAAGTGCCCGTGGGCGTTTACCAAGTGCCCGCGGGCGTTTACCCACAGCCACAGACTCAGATCGACGTTTGAAACCTTAATCCAGAAGCACGCGGGCGTTCGACGAGTGCACCAGGGTGCCTTTCGCAGCCGATTTGACAACCACATTACTTCTGTGTGTCGCCTCGGTCTAGCTGCATTAACGGAGAATGGTATAAATTAGTTTAAAGCAAGTAACTTCTTTTCTTTTATTGATCTCGTTGTTGAATTCCCGAATTCTATTTTTCTAGGGTTTTAGATTGTTTCGGAGGGCTCACACAGTGGAGCCCTCTTATTAATTTCTAACTCCTTGATAGTGTTAATGTGTGCAGTGTTTTTGACAAGCAGATCCGGTTTATTGATGGCAACCGATTAAGCCGGAGTGGTCCAAGCAAGGGATACAACAAAGCCCACTCACTCGTTTGGGATTGAAGATACATTCTTCGGAAGCGCCACCATTTGTGCCGCCTAGGGTTTCGGAGAACCCTAGCATAACTTGTAACTGTGTATCACGAATAAAGGGTTACAGGCCCTGTTGTACTCAAAAGGAGTTTTTAAACTCCACTGATTAATAATAATCGTTTGTTTTGTGCAACTTTCCTGTATTCCATTATTGTGGTTTTATATTTTGTTTGGCGTTGTATTTTTAATCTACAAATGGCGATCACGGTGGGACCCCCTAGGGTTTCATATTTTTAATACTTGCTTTACTAATCTGTTCTTGTTTTTTGTTTTATTTTGCAGGTTCCAGAAATCGTGAAATTCACTGTTCCAGCGAACTAGGGTTTCTGAGTTTGCAGAAAACGCAGCAGATGCAGAGGGGCGTCTGGAAGTCCAATACGAAACGCAGAGGTGCGTTTCAACCTGTGCAGACTCCCATGGGCGTTTGAAGTCGTTTTACGTAAAAGCGTAGGCTTCCAAGTAAGTGTCGTACTTTTTACGTTTTTGGTTTTTCTCGCCATATTTTGTTTCTTTTTCGGATCATTACTTTAAAATGAACAAAAACTAAGTAATCTGGAAAAGAACAGTTATTTTTAATTACATTTTTCTTTGCATTGCATTATTGATTGTTGCTTGCATTAAAAAATTTTTTTTTTTTTTTGCATACCTAGCTGCATATTAGAATAGCTACGAATTATTTTTTTTAATTATCTAAGTAGGACTATTGATTGGATGTCAATAGTACTCCCGCCATTGGGTGATTCCAGGTAGAGAAGTGGACGAACCTTCCGGTTGCTCCTTTGATATCTGATATCATTGGTAGGCAGGGGGTTTTAAACGGTGTACTTCACTTCTTCAGAGGAAATGACATGTTTTCAGTAGCCTCTTGCTTAGATCATTAGAACTTTTGATTTATAGCCTTGTATGTACACATTAGATAACTAAAACATTTAAAAAAAAAAAAAAAATTCATTGCATTTTCATATTGCATTTAAAACAATAATATCTGGATTTCATCACTAGGTATTGCTTGAAGTTTAGTGACGGTGGAATTCATCTCCATCCATTAAAATTCTGCCTCAGACACCATAGGTCACCCCCGAGCAAACTTGCTGGATTTCATCACTAGTAAGAATCTTGTTGTCCTTTCCTAGCCATAGTTTTTACCTTTTTTGTGAATAATTCAAGATTAGATCACATGCAAAACTCATAAACCGGACACTTAAAATTTACTACAGATTAAGATCAGAAAATAATTAATTAACCGCAAGGTAAGACACATTGGTGGAAACCTAGGTTGTGACTGTTTTCTGATAATTTTTGTAGTGTAAATTTATCATTCTAGTTTTGCATTCTTCTTTTCTGAATTTGTTTAGATTTATTGCTCTATGGTCTTAACAAGGAATCAATCTAAAATGTTAAATCTAAATAATCAAATGGGAAATTCATAGAACATCCCCACCACCAACATGGCCACTTATCCTAGTGAATTTTAGGCAGGTTCGCCTGTAGGACTTTCACGTCCTTCTACCATCTACCACATGGCCATGCCCATGGAGGAAGACAATTCCTCTCATATTGTCCACATTGATATGGCCCAAGTGCAAACTCACTTAAGAGATGGCACTGGCTATATCCTTGAGCCAATCCAAGATTCCCCTATGCAAGATTCTATTTTTCAGCAGGATATTGCATCAACCATACCCGCTGGTTTCACTCAGGTCTACACTAACCCTTTTTTTGAGGCTAATGTTGTATCTGCTCAGCCGGCTTCATCTCCAACATCTTCCCAGATGCTCAATTGTCCTCCTTTGGAGACAAATTTAGTGTCTTCTCGACCACCTTCTCCTCCATGTACCCGGGTGTACACAAATTCTCTTTATGAAGTTGGTGGAAACTCTTCTAGCCATAACCAATTTCAACCCTCTTCTTCCCAAACCATTTATGGTTTCACCCTACCTGGGACACGTCCACTGTTCCTTCCCGTGTATCGCCTACTTCAGCCACCTTCATTGCTCCCGCCGTGCAGCCCCTCGTGACTACCATGGTAGCCTCGCCCTCCCAACTTCATCGCCCCTACTATGCAGTCTTCTGTGACTACCATGGCAGCCTGCCCTCCACCTTCATCCAATCATCCCACCTCCCTTGGGTTAGAGATTAATAAGGTTAAGGAGTATCTCGACAAATTGATTTTGCAACAATAGCAACAAAATGCCCAACCACCTGTCGTAGTAAATCCTACACCCCAACCAATTTCTACCCAGCCACCTTTTATTAGCTCGAGCCCCACCTGGTACCCCAATCTTCGGTGGTGTCCATTCCTACCCCACCTTTCTCCCAACCTAGTCCAATTCATCATCTACCCCAATCACCTTCTTTTCGGTATCATCCATACCAACAACCTATCCATTCCACACCGCCTAATTCAGGCAATTTCATCCCATCTCATCAATTTTCCACTCCTCCATTGCATCCTCATAATCATCAAACAAGTCAAAATTTTAATGAAGATCCACGACTCCATGCTATGCAACAACAGATTGACAACCTTATGCTCAACATGCCTGGCTCATCTAGTCATAAACCTACGCTAAGGTCATTGATCAATCAACCAATTCATCCTTCGGTACCTTCACCACCATATCCGACTGATTTCACATTACCGAAGTTTGACAAATTTCGAGGAACTGAGGATCCTCATGAACATGTGAGCTCATTCATGCATGCTTGCTTTAGAATCCAAAATAATGATGCTCTTATGCTCAAAACTTTTCCTCAGACATTAGGAGGAGATGTTGTACAGTGGTACAATCATTTAGCTCACCATAGCATTTATGCTTACGAGCAATTGATTAATCTATTTTTAGAACGATTCTCCCCGAATGTACAAAAGAGAGTTTCATTGTCCGACTTATACAAGCTCAAGCAACATGACGATGAGACTGTTTATGACTTTGGAAACCGTTGGAGGGCTATCATTAATAAACTGCCATTCTCCCTACCAATGGAGGAGTTAACCAAAATGTTCACCCATAGTTGTTTAAAACCTATCTCTTGGTTACTCCAATTACAACAATACAAGACTTTTGAAGAGGCTTTGGCCCAAGCAAGTATCATAGAAGACATTAAAGTCCAAGAGGGTGTTTTAAAACCCCGTAGAAAAGAATGGCAACAAAAGGGCCAACAACAAAATAATAATTATGGCCAAAACAAACAAGCACAAGCTAGTACAACCTCAAATGTTAACCAAGTTAATCAAGTGGTGGCGAGTCAGCCCGTAATGGCTCAACAACAACAAGTAATGCAAAGTCAACCGCAACCAATTGCTTATCATGCGGTACCCGCCCCTCCTCAACCAACTCCCAATACTGGGCCAACCATGGAAACTCGACCTTGGCAAAACAATCGTCCCAAGCGACAATTCACACCTTTAGATGAACCATATGCGGTCATATTCAACAAGTTATATAGCACAAATCAATTAACTTTACCTGAGTTTAAACCTTTAGACCCATCTAGAAGGGGGAAGTATTACAAGGAGTACCTATTTTGTCCTTATCATAGGCAAAATGGGCACGATATCAATAATTGTACAACTTTCAAACATGTGATCCAAGATCTTATTGAGATTGGAGCCATTAAATTGGATAGCCCCTTAGCCCAACAAAATCAAAATCTTGGTATATTTCAAACACCCCTTCCACATCGGGAGGAAGCTCCAACAACTTCATGGGGAGTAACTCGGTAACTCCTCCTAATCAAGTCAACCATGTACAACAATACCAAGGTTTTGTGGGTACTATTAACGTAGTAACCCGGGGTCAAAGGGCGAACCAACCAAATCAGGCCGAACCACAGCCACCTGTACAAACCCCCAGTCCACCTCAGGTAATAGTGACCCAACGACGTGCTAGTACTTCTCAACAACCGCTAAATCATTCTACTCAACACCAACGACCCATCATGTCATTGAGTAGCCGGTTAACTACCAGTTTAAAAATGGCTTCTGCCAAGTTATCGATCTATGACCTCATTCAACAATCTCCCCCGCATAGAGAGGCATTAATGGAAATATTAAAGTCAATCGAGCTTCAAACTCAAGATACTAATGCCTTCAACAACTTTGTGGGGAGTATTCAAACATGCATGGAGCCCTCCATCACTTTCTATGATTTTGAAATCAAACCTATGTCAACATAAAGTATAGATCCTCCACTACATATCATGGCCAAGATCGATAACAAGCCATTCAAGAGAGTCTTAATTGACACCGGTTCCTCAATCAATATCATTACAACATCGGCATTGAGTCATCTAAAGTTGTCGCCATCCCTTATCACAAAGTCGACTTTTACTCTTAAAGCATTCAATGATGCTTTATCTTCCACGGTTGGCACGGTTATCTTGCCCATTGAGGTAGGGGCCCGAACTTTGCATACCTTGTTTCACATCTTGGAAGGGTCCATGGCATACAATGTATTGCTTGGACGACCTTGGCTTAGGGAGATGAGATGTGTCCCTTCTATACTGCATCAATGTCTCAAGTATGTATATGAGGGACAAGTTCATTGTGTACCCGCTAACACCGAACCCTTCAAACATTGCAACTATGTCTCAAATCCTTATGAGATTGTGTTGCCATCCACTCATCTTTTCTTGACCCCATCTATTTCTTCTATACCATCTTCTTCTAAAGCTCCCATTCCCGAGGAGCTACCCATCATATCGCAACCATCTTCCTCTTCCGCTATTCCATCTCATTCACCACTTTCTTCATCAACTAATCTTCCTTCTTCTTCATCGGTGACCACATGCACATGTGGCCATGACCAATCATCTCTTTCCACGTCATTACCCCCTTCTTCTACACCTTCTTCAACATCACCTATTATTCCTCCATCTTCCCAACCATCACCACCTGATGTTTCACAAGTTAGTGAAGCATCAACCCAACCAAATCCTTCCAATTCTTCTATCCCACATTCTTCTATTCCATCATCAAGTCCATCTCCCTCCCAAGTCAAGGTCCATCTCACCGATGCAGGTATTGGTGAGTATGCCATCCAAGATGTCCACATCACACCGTTCAATGTGCAAACAGCTAAAGATTTTGGTTGTCCACATGACCAACATTTATCCATTGGATCGGTTTATAACATGGGTTCTATGCCAAATTCCATTAATTTTGTATATGGGGGAATAGAGTCATCTTCTAGTCCTACCACCATACTAGAACCTAAGCATCCAGTCCTTGCCAATATCGAAAGGATGGAGGGTTTTCCCTCTCGCTATTTCCACGGACATAATTGGCAGCAATTTGGCCTAGGTCGATACGAGCAAGGGGTAACTGAACGCATCGATATGCCATATCAGAGACCCATTGAGCATTTTGGTCTGGGCTACCAACCACTTCCATCCCTTTCTTCTTTTGAACGAGCTTTTCAAAGCATTAATCTTAATTTAGAAGAAGAAATCCTCCACCCCGATGAATCCGAAGATGAAGCCTATGAAGAATTTGATGTCATGTCAAATGGTGATGAATCTGAAGAAGAGTCGGCGCCCATTGTTCCCCTCACTAAACAAGACGAGTTTTATCTCCAATTGTTTCCTCTCCAAGAGGCCATCCTTCGCTTGCTTCTTCCACAAGAACGAGGTGAACCACCACCCCCGCCACATCCATAAGCCATAATCCAAACCTGTATTATATGTATATACTAAAATAGTGGTTTTCACCACTACCAAAAACAAAAAAAATTAGAAAATTCCAAAAAAAAAAAAAAAAAAAAAAATACTTTATTGCTGTATGTATGTGTGTAATAGTGGTTTTCACCACTACAAAAAAAAAAAAAAAACTCAAAAAAAAAAACAAAAAAAAAAACTGAAAAACTATGTTGTTTTGCACTTCAGGTCTTCCGAGGTCTTCACCGATGTTCCTTTCCATTTCGCCCATCCTTTCTTCCATAAGTCGATAATGAATTTTGAAGACTTATTCACCCCGCTCCATAATCCATATGATCCGGATAAGTCAATCCCGATCAACCCAAGCCTGATTGACATGGATCGGATTTCATTCCCTCCATCTATTTCAGAGTTCATCCTTTCCGAGGAATTGTTAAGGGCTTCCGCCAACTACATTCCTCCTTCACCTCCACATTCACCTTCATCTTCTAAGCCAGAGGTTTTCCAGTGCAGACATAGACGAG
Source organism: Wollemia nobilis (assembly GCA_028583015.1). Classification (NCBI taxonomy): domain Eukaryota; kingdom Viridiplantae; phylum Streptophyta; class Pinopsida; order Araucariales; family Araucariaceae; genus Wollemia; species Wollemia nobilis. Next base: position 37,176,717 of record JAQPPZ010016981.1, read on the forward strand.
AGCAAGGCACAGGAGCTTGATGACATTTTAGATGACATAAATTTGATCCCTACTCCCCATCAGCTTGAGGAAGGTTCCCACATGTCTATTGAAAAAACTATCGATGTAGACCTTAGTCCGGACCAAGATGGCACCCAAATTGTGAAACCGGCTAAAAGTCTATCATCGGAGGAACAAGAGCAAATGATTGCTCTACTCAAGCGGAAGAAGGAGATATTTGCATGGTCTTACAAAGACATGCCAGTCCTAGACCCTAATTTGGTTGTCCATAACCTCACCTTACAAAAAGATGCTAAACCTCTCAAACAGAAACTTAGGAAAATGCATCCTACCATGGCCCTCATAGTTAAATCGGAGATTCAAAAACTTCTGGATGTTAAATTTGTCGTCCCGATTGATTATCCTGAGTGGCTTTCTAACATGGTACCCGTTCGCAAGCCTAACGGGGGATACGTGTTTGCATCGATTTTCGAGATCTAAATAAAGCGTGTCCTAAGGATGACTTTCCTCTTCCAAAAATTGATACTCTTGTCGACACCTGTGCTGGTCATGAAATGCTTTCGTTCATGGATGGATTTTTAGGATACAACCAGATTCGAATAAACCTCGAAGATCAACACAAAACAACATTTACCACACCTTGGGGAACTTTTTGTTATAGGGTGATGCCCTTTGGCCTTAAGAACGCAGGTGCAACCTATCAACGAGCCATGACTTATATTTTCCACGATTATATGCATAAGATTATCGAAGATTATGTGGATGATTTATTGGCAAAATCTAAAACTCGACAAGAGCATTTTGATGTATTGGAAAAAGTTTTTGATAGTCTTCTAGAGCATAAAGTAAGGTTGAACCCTAAGAAATGTGTCTTTGGTGTTACCTCAGGCAAACTCCTAGGTTTTATTATTTCTAAACGAGGTATTGAGGTGGACCCAAACAAGGTCAAAGCCATTATGGAAATGTGTCCCCCAACTAATTTGAAGGAGTTGCGTAGTTTGCAAGGAAAGATTAATTTAATCCGTCGCTTTATTGCACAACTTTCTGATAAATGTAGGCCATTTTGCCACCTACTACAAAAGGGGGTACAATTTTCATGGACAGATGAGTGTCAGAAAGCCTTTGATGACATCAAGCAAGTACTTAGCGTCTCCGCCAGTCTTAGCTCCGCCTCGTCGAGATCCCTTTCTTGCGAATTTCTTTGCAGGAATTTATCAATGATGATACTCGCTAGACAAGCACGTCTTGATCAACTCACACTCATAGATGAAAAACGAATCAATGCTTTAGAGCATTTGCGAGTTTATCAAGACCGATTGAAACGTGCTTGCAATGCCAAAGTTCATCTAAGAGAATTTCAAGTAGGAGATCTTGTCCTTAAAGAGAATCAACAAAACACCAATGCATTGCCGCATCTTCGAGATAAATTCGTGGCTAATTGGTTAGGTCCATATATGGTCACCGAAAGAGTGGGTAATGGAACTTATAGACTTGCCATTTTAGAGGGAGAGGAAGAACCCGAACCACTTAATATTATACACTTGAGGGCATTTTACGCATAGTTTGAATTTTATATGTACATATATACATGGCTTGTAAAAAAAAAAAAAAAAAACAAATAAAATAAAAAGAATTTGCATTTCATTGTTAGTTGCATACATCTCATTCAAAAACATTGCATTTCATGTGCATACATCTCATTGAAAACCATAACATTTCATTTTCAGCCATAGTTGGATATCATGTTAGAGACCATTCTATCTTTTGGATATAAAATTTGGTCAAGCAAAAGTCATGTTGCCTTAATTAGGGGCACCTTCATAAAATCCATCAAACCGAATTGTCATTCGTACATCCATTTTCCATTTGCACATATTTACATTGCCAAAATGTTTTCAGTCACTCAACCATTTCTAGTGTTTTAAGCAAACTTTGAAATGCATGTCAAAGTTCTCTAGGGCCATATCACAAATTACACTAAATAAAATCTTGAGTATTGGGAAATGATTTCAAAAGTGGTCTTGAACCTATCACATTTTCACATCTTAAAAACATCTTGTGTCAAAGAGAGATAACACCATCTTTGGGTTGTGATTTGAAGTGAAAAGAGTAATCCTCATTTGTCCTATCATGCAAACATAGTCCATAAAACAGTGGTTCTTACCACTATCACAAGCAATCACAAAATATAAATATAAACATAGTAAGGATAGGGTAAAATTCTCATCATACTTCGATTGAGAATTCGATTCCCCAAAGCTCTAAGGAAATGAACATTTTTCACACACCACTGATCCCAAATAAGTTGTAAGGATCGTACTACTTGTCCAATCAGACGGATAGGTAGTCATCCCCAAGGCTTACAAAGGTCAAAAACAACATGGACTATGGAGTTAACCTTCACCGGGGCTATAGACGCTTGACTGGCAGTGGAGTATACTCATGGCGTGGCGACATGTCTCTCCTCAAAAAGAGACCTCTGGATGCTCATACAGACAAAATAGCTTCGGGGTCTTCTCCATAACAGGGTTACCTAATTTATGCAAGATGAGGTTAATGAACACACTTGCACACACATAGGTTTTTGATTGCCTAGAGTCACTACCATGCTTCTGATTTGGTTAATGAACTCACATGCACACACATTTGGTCCTAGTTGAATTAGGCAGTATTAGTAAGTTTGTTTGATACCACTAGGATGTTTGAGTCTTTGTAAAACAGTCTTCCTTCATATTTTCTTCCATATCAACCTCCATATCTTCTTCCATATTCATGTCATTCCATATGTCATTCATTCACAAGCTACCAAGTTCGGTGCCCCTGATTAAACAATTATGATAACAGTTGGCTAAATCTAACTATCTAAAAGTATGAGTGCTTCTTAGTGCATATTTCATTTACTTAGTCTCGCATTAATCATCTATAACTTTGCATTCCATTCCATCACATATGCATTAAAACATATAAAAACATGCATCACAAAAACATAGGCATTCACACAAAAGAGAGTAAAACACCAAATAAATAAAAGCCATGTATATATATATGTATAAAGGTCAAACTGTACAATGAATGCCAAAAGGCTACAATATACAGTAGAGCACCAAACAAAAGATAAAACCACAATAATGGAATATAGGAAAGTTGCACAAAACAAACGATTTCTATTAATCGATGGAGTTTAAAAACTCCTTTTTGAATACAACTGGGCCTGTAACCCTTTATTCGTGATACACAGTTACAAGTTATGCTAGGGTTCTCCGAAACCCTAGTTGGCACAAATGGTGGCACTTCTAAAGAATGTATCTTCAATCCCAACAGAGTGAGTGGGCTTTGTTGTATCCCTTGCTTGGACCACTCTAGCTTAATCGGCTACCATCAATAAACCGGATCTCGTCGTCAAAACCTCGCACACATTAACACTATCAAGGAGTTAGAAATTAATAAGAGGGCTCCACCGTGTGAGCCCTCAGAAACAATCTAAAACCCTAGAAAAATAGAATTCAGGAATTCAACAATAGATCAATAAAAGAAAAGAAGTTACTTGCTTTAAACTAATTTATACCTGTTCTCTGTTAACGCAGCTAGACCAAGCGACACCTGGAAGTAATGTGGCTATCAAATCGGCTGTGAAAGGCACCCTGGTGCACTTGTTGAACGCCCGCGTGCTTCTGGATTAAGGTTTCAGACGTCTGTTTGAGTCTGTGGCTGTGGGTAAACGCCCGCGGGCACTTGGTAAACGCCCGTGGGCACTTGGTAAACGCCCGTGGGCACTTGGTAAAGGGGTAAACGCCTACGGGCACTTGTGACAAGAATGGGGGATTTTGCAGAATGCTGCAGAAGAGATGGCGGCGAAAGCAGCGACGGAAGTGGCGATGGATGTGGCGAAAGGGTAGCAGAAGAGAGATAGAGGAGATCAAAAAAGGAGATAGAAGAAGTCCAGAAGATAGAAAAGATCCAGGATAGAAGTAGAAAAGATAGGGTTTGAGCCATCAAAGTGACTCAATTTATAATCTACTCTTAGGGCACACTTTAGGGTTTTAACGACACTTTGAATGTGTGGCTAAGATTAAAGTGGATCCAAGGGTAGAGAATAAATCTTGGTTGTGAAACGGATTAAGATGGATGGATGGATGAGATTAAATGAAGGATGGATGGCTCAGATTAAATCACTTAAACTATCTTTATATATATATATATATATTAAAATATATTAAAATATATATATAAATATTAATTTAAATAAATTTGGGGATGAAAAATGGTGGGAAAGGTGAAATTGGGCCAAATAACGACGGGAAAGTGTGGATTTGGGCCAAATAATGGCGGGAAGGATGAATGATTGACATGTGGCTAATAGGAAGGTATAGATGACTTGCAAGTGGCTAGATTTTGGTGTCTATAGATGTCCTTTTGAGCTGCTTTGTGTGAAGACACAATGCAAAGACAAAAACTTAAGACACCGAAAAGTTGGATCAGACGCAACTCTCTCTCAAGACTAAAGCACAACTTTGAAGACCAAAGAATAAAAGAATATTTAAAATTTTATCAGCTTACCCCCTCAATTGGCGAGCGAGAATGGTTCTCACGAGCCAATTGGAAGAAATTCGGAAGAAAATGAACCGTTTTTGCCCCAACGGTGAAAAAAGGGGTTGGTGTATGAACCATCTGTTTATGTCCCAACAGAATAGGGGTTGGTGTACAAACCAAAAAAAGAATATGATTGAAGACGATATGAGTGATGTGAAAGATGGACCGTTTTCTGCCCCAACGGTTATAAAGGGATTTTTGCCAAAGTGTAAATTCCATGATCATGTAAGATGAATTCCACTATAGGAAAATTAGAAATTGATAACGGATGCCCCAACTCCTGTGTGTGAAGCCATACTATTGATGAAATTGCCTTGTTGGTGCCATTGATATGCAGAGATGAAAGATGCATGAAAGAGTCTAGAACTCGGAGATGCTCCTAGTGACTGTATGGATAATTCCTCGGGTCGAAACCAATCAACCTAGGTAGCCTCAATCTCTAGCAAGACTCAAAATAATGATGATATTAAAGATTGTCCATGTTTAAGGCCCCATGAACTAGGCCATCAATGACAACTGTTGAGAAAATTACTCTTGGTACGAGGTCACTTGAAAAGTAGTATACCCAAAATTGATTTCAAATTTTCGAACAGTGAAATAATTGATGATGATAAATGGTAAGTGTCCTTATGGTGGTTTAATCCTCTTACCGAATTACATGGATACAAATCGCTGCAATCGCCAAGGTGATAGAATATACCACTAGATACGAGGTTTACTTTAATTTAATTTGGCAAAAATATGCATGATGAAAGAAGAATGAATGAAATTGACGATAGATCAGAAGAATTGATGAATGTTGTTAATTTTGTGAAGGTTTTGAATGTTTTTAACCCAATTTGTAAATCAATGATGAATGATGCGCTTTTTGAGCAAAATGACAAAATTTGTTTCCAAAACTGTTTTAACCTTCACAAAATGTTTTATTATGATAAGAAGAATGGATGGATGCAATTTGATGAAATTTGGAGGAGGTAAGCTTCAATTTTGTAAGTTTTGTTCTTTTATTCAATACTGACACCAAACGTCGGTATGCATTTGGAGGTGGCAGAAATGCCCGCCGGTGTTTGAATGCATCATGAAATGCCCCACTGCGTCTGAATGCGCCATGAAACACCCCACTGCATTTCAGGGTGCCAAAACCAGCTATTTAAACAGTTTCAGCGAGAATTTCGCTCATTTGTGTGTTCGAGCTTGAGAGAAGTGCGTCTGAGGGAGTGGAATGAAGTGAAGTGAAGTGAAAGGTTGTGTGGGAGCTATGGCAGAGATAGGAGTGGACGCGCCAGTGCAGCCAGCTGAGGTATTTGTTCATTTAAGCGAGTAATTATTATGTGTTTTTTTTTTTTTTTGCAGTTTTTTTTTTGGGAAAAATTTGTAACAAATTTTTGTTTTGTTGTTTTGCATCTTAGGGTGTTAGAGGCACGACACCGGTTCTCCATTATCATTCCGGGGATGAGGAGGTCGTTGTCCCAAGCAGACTGGGAGACATTGGAGGCACTAGGTCTAGGGCTCCTACTAGGTCTCAGGGGTCCTCTTTTGATGGTTAGCTTAGTGCTTAGATGCACTCTTTATGAGCCTTGGTGCTCTATTGTATATTGTAGCCTTTTGGCATTCCTCGTACAGTTTTGTCCTTTATACATATATATATATACATGGCTTTTATTTATTTGGTGTTTTACTCTCTTTTGTGTGAATGCCTATGTTTTTGTGATGCATGTTTTGATATGTTTTAATGTTTTTGATGCATATGTGATGGAATGGAATGCAAACTTATAGATGATTAATGCGAGACTAAGTATAACACATACAAATCTATGGATGATTAATGCAAGACTAAGTAAATGATATGTAAATCTATGGATGATTAATGCAAGACTAAGTAAATGATATGTAAATCTATGGATGATTAATGCAAGACTAAGTAAATGATATGTAAATCTATGGATGATTAATGCAAGACTAAGTAAATGAAATATGCACTAAGAAGCACTCATATTTTTAGATAGTTAGATTTAGCCAACTGTTATCATAATTGTTTAATCAGGGGCATCGAACTTGGTAGCTTGTGAATGGATGACGTATGGAATGACATGAATATGGAAGAAGATATGGAGGACGATATGGAAGAAGATATGGAGGAAGACTATTTTACAAAGACTCAAACATGCTAGTGGTATCAAACAAACTTACTAACACTGCCTAATTCAACTAGGACCAAATGTGTGTGCATGCGAGTTCATTAACCAAATCGGAAGCATGGTAGTGACTCTAGGCAATCAAAAACCTGTGTGTGTGCAAGTGTGTTCATTAACCTCATCTTGCATAAATTAGGTAACCTTGTTATGGAGAAGACCTCGAAGCTAGTTTGTCCGTATGAGCATTCAGAGGTCTCTTTTTGAGGAGAGACATGTCGCCACGCAATGAGTATACTCCACTGCCAGTCAAGCGTCTATAGCCCCGATGAAGGTTAACTCCATAGTCCATGTTGTTTTTGACCTTTGTAAGCCTTGGGGATGACTACCTATCCGTATGACTGGAAAAGTAGTACGATCCTTACAACTTATTTGGGATCAGTGGTGTGTGAAAAATGTTCATTTCCTTGAGCTTTGGGGAATCAGATTCTCAACTGAAGTATGATGAGAATTTTACCCTATCCTTACTACTTTGTTTATATTTATATTTTGTGATTGCTTGTGATAGTGGTAAGAACCACAGTTTTATGGACTATGTTTGCATGATAGGACAAACGAGGATTACCCTTTTCACTTCAAGGCACAACCCAAGGATGGTGTTATCTCTCTTTGACACAAGATGTTTTTAAGATGTGAAAATTTGATAGGTTCAAGACCGCTTTTGAAATCATTTCCCAATACTCACGATTTTATTTAGTGTAATTTGTGATATGGCCCTAGAGAACTTTGACATGCATTTCAAAATTTGCTTAAAACACTAGGAATGGTCGAGTGACTCGAAAACATTTTGGCAATGTAAATATGTGCAAATGGAAAATGGATGTACGAATGACAATTCGGTTTGATGGATTTTATGAAGGTGCCCCTGATTAAGGCAACATGACTTTTGCTTGACCAAATTTTATATGCAAAATATAGAATGGTCTCTAACATGATATGCAACTATGGCTGAAAATGAAATGTTATGGTTTTCAATGAGATGTATGCACATGAAATGCAATGCAACTAACAATGAAATGCAAATTCTTTTTATTTTATTTGTTTTTTTTAATTTTATTTTTTTGTTTTTTTTGTTGTACAAGCCATGTATATATGTACATATAAAATTCAAACTATGCGTAGAATGCCCTCAAGTGTATAATATTAAGTGGTTCGGGTTCTTCCTCTCCCTCTAAACTGGCAAGTCTATAAGTTCCATTACCCACTCTTTCAGTGACCATATATGGACCTAACCAATTAGCCACGAATTTATCTCGAAGATGCGGCAATGCATTGGTGTTTTGTTGATTCTCTTTAAGGACAAGATCTCCTACTTGAAATTCTCTTAGATGAACTTTGGCATTGTAAACACGTTTCAATCGGTCTTGATAAACTCGCAAATGCTCTAAAGCATTGATTCATTTTTCATCTATGAGTGTGAGTTGATCAAGACGTGCTTGTCTAGCAAGATCATCATCGATAAATTCCTGCAAAGAAATTCGCAAGGAAGGGATCTCGAGCTCAAGAGGCATGATTGCTTCAGCTCCATAGACCAAAGAAAATGGTGTTGCCCCAATGGGAGTTCTGATGCTTGTTCTGTAAGCCCATAATGCCAAGGGGATTTGTGTATGCCAATATTTATGATTTTCTTTAACAAGTTTCTTAAGAATAGCAATTATGGTCTTATTTGAAGCTTCAGCTTGTCCATTGGCTTGTGGGTAGTAAGGAGTTGAGAAACTATGTTGGATATTATACTTTTCGCAAAGAGCTCGAACATCCTTATTCTTAAAAGACTTGCCATTATCAGAAATGATTTTAGAGGGAATACCAAAATGACAAATGATATGGTGAAGTATAAACTCCATAATTCTAGGACCTGTCGTACTGGCTAGAGGAATAGCTTCAACCCACTTTGTGAAGTATTTGATGGTCGTGATGATGAAAGTATGTCTGTCCCGAAGAGGCGGTGAAATCTTGCCAATTAAATCGAGACCCCATTGTGAGAAGGGGCAAAGGCTTTGGATGGGTCAGTAAAGCTTGTGATGGTATATGGGTTAAATTAGCGTGTTCTTGACACTTTTTACATTGTTTAACATACTTGCAACAATCTTGTTCCATAGTGGGCCAATAATACCCCATACGTAAAATACGCTTCGCAATGGCCATTCCACTAAAATGACCACCACAAGTACCATCATGGGCTTCAGCAATAGCTCTATGTGTTTCACTTGCTTCTAGACAACGGAGGAGTACTCCATCATATCCACGTTTATACAACACATCCCCCAAAAGAACAAAACGAGTTGCCTTTTGCTTAAAACAACGGCAGGCAGTTCGAGACAAATCAGGTGGAAGTGTTCCAAACTTGAGGAAGGCTACTATCTCACTAGACCAAGGCTCATATGGATCCGAATGGATAAAGCAAACATATTTTTCATCTTTAGACTCAACACGGACAAGAGCATTTTGATGTATTGGAAAAAGTTTTTGATAGACTTCTAGAGCATAAAGTAAGGTTGAACCCTAAGAAATGTGTCTTTGGTGTTACCTCAGGCAAACTCCTAGGTTTTATTATTTCTAAACGAGGTATTGAGGTGGACCCAAACAAGGTCAAAGCCATTATGGAAATGTGTCCCCCAACTAATTTGAAGGAGTTGTGTAGTTTGCAAGGAAATATTAATTCAATCCGTCACTTTATTGCACAAATTTCTGATAAATGTAGGCCATTTTGCCACATACTACAAAAGGGGGTACAATTTTCATGGACAGATGAATGTCAGAAAGCCTTTGATGACATCAAGCGAGACTTAGCGTCTCCGCCGATCCTTAGCTCTGCCTCGTCCAGGGGTCCCTTTCAACCTTTATATCTCAAGCAACGGACTTTGCCTTAGGGACAATGCTTGCACAAAAGAATGAACAAAATCGTGAGCAAGCTATCTATTATATTAGTCGAACATTGGTAAGCTATGAAACCCGATATGCTTATGTGGAAAAGTTGTGCTTAGCAATGGTTTTTGCCACTAAGAAACTTCGTCATTATATGCTTAGCCATACAACATATGTCATAGCTAGAGAAAACCCTCTGCGTTATATGATGTCTCGCACTTATAATAACACTCGTACCGCTAAATGGATAATGTTGCTTACCGAATTCGATCTTGAATTCATTGGCCAAAAATCTGTTAAAGGTCAAGTTATAGCCGATCAACTTGCGGAAGCTCCGCTACCTAGTGATCATCCTTTGATTATTGAGCTCCCAGATGATTCTTTTTTTGTTATCACTGAACAAGAAGAGGACATCATTCCGAAGGAAGATGTTGACATCACGTTATTCTTTGATGGCTCTAAGTGCACGAAAGGTCAGGGTGCTAGAGTTGTATTTCATACACCTCAAGGGATTCCCATCCCTTTATCATTCAAATTAGACTTCCAATGCACCAATAATACAGCAAAGTATGAAGCCTTAATTTTAGGTCTTCAATCAGCCATAGCTATGAGCATTAAGCGTATTCGGATATTTGGGGATTCTCAACTCGTGGTTAAACAAATTACAAGAGAATCCCCCATTCTTGTTGCAAGTGCCCGCGGGCGTTTACCAAGTGCCCGCGGGCTTTTACCAAGTGCCCACGGGCGTTTACCCATAGCCACAGACTCAGACCGACATCTGTAACCCGATCCAGAAGCACGCGGGCGTTCAGCGAGTGCACCAGGGCGCCTTCTGCAGCCGATCTGACAGCCACATTACTTCCAGGTGCTGCCTAGTCTAGCCGTGTTAAACAGAAAAAGAGGTATAGATTAGTTTTAAAGCAAATACTCATATTTTATGTATTAATCTGTTACTGAATTCTTGCATTTCATTTTTCTAGGGTTTTAGATTGTTTTTGAGGGCTCACACAGTGGAGCCCTCTTATTAATTTCTAACTCCTTGATAGTGTTAATGTGTGCAGGATTTTAATGGCAGATCTGGTGTGTTGATAGCAGCTGTTTAAGCTGGAGTGGTCCGAGCTAAAAGGATACAACAAAGCCCACTCGTTCTGTTGAGATTGAAGATACATTCTTCGGAGACGCCACCATTTGTGCCAGCTAGGGTTTCGGAGAACCCTAGCACGAATTGTAATCTTGTATCACAAATAAAGGGTTACAGGCCCAATTGTATTCAAAAAGGAGTTTTAACTCCATCGATTAATAGAAATCATTTGTTTTGTGCAACTATTCTGTACAAACCCCCAGTCCACCTCAGGTAACAGTGACCCAACGACGTGCTAGTACTTCTCAATAATCGCTAAATCATTCTACTCAATGCCAACGACCCATCATGTCATTGAGTAGCCGGTTAACTACCAGTTTAAAAATGGCTTCTGCCAAGTTATCGATTTATGACCTCATTCAACAATCTCCCCCGCATAGAGAGGCATTAATGGAAATATTAAAGTCAATAGAGCTTCAAACTCAAGATACTAATGCCTTCAACAACTTTGTGGGGAGTATTCAAACATGCATGGAGCCCTCCATCACTTTCTATGATTTTGAAATCAAACCTATGTCAACAGAAAGTATAGATCCTCCACTACATATCATGGCCAAGATCGATAACAAGACATTCAAGAGAGTCTTAATTGACACCGGTTCCTCAATCAATATCATTACAACATCGGCGTTGAGTCATCTAAAGCTGTCGCCATCCCTTATCACAAAGTCGACTTTTACTCTTAAAGCATTCAATGATGCTTTATCTTCCACAGTTGGCACGGTTATCTTGCCCATTGAGGTAGGGGCCTGAACTTTGCATACCTTGTTTCACATCTTGGAAGGGTCCATGGCATACAATGTATTGCTTGGACGGCCTTGGCTTAGGGAGATGAGATGTGTCCCTTCTATACTGCATCAATGTCTAAAGTATGTATATGAGGGACAGGTTCATTGTGTACCTGCTGACATTGAACCCTTCAAACATTGCAACTATGTCTCAAATCCTTATGAGATTGTGTTGCCATCCACTCATCTTTTCTTGACCCCATCTACTTCTTCTATACCATCTTCTTCTAAAGCTCCCATTCCCGAGGAGCTACCCATCATATCGCAACCATCTTCCTCTTCCGCTATTCCATCTCATTCACCACTTTCTTCATCTCCTAATCTTCCTTCTTCTTCATCAGTGACCACATGCACATGTGGCCATGACCAATCATCTCTTTCCACATCATTACCCCATTCTTCTACACCTTCTTCAACATCACCTATTATTCCTCCATCTTCCCAACCATCACCAGCTGATGTTTCACAAGTTAGTGAAGCATCAACCCAACCAAATCCTTCCAATTCTTCTATCCCACATTCTTCTATTCCATCATCAAGTCCATCTCCCTCCCAAGTCAAGGTCCATCTCACTGATGTAGGTATTGGTGAGTATGCCATCCAAGATGTCCACATCACACCGTTCAATGTGCAAACAATTAAAGATTTTGGTCATCCACATGACCAACATTTATCCATTGGATCGATTTATAACATGGGTTCTATGCCAAATTCCATTAATTTTGTATATGGGGGAATAGAGTCATCTTCTAGTCCTACCACCATACTAGAACCTAAGCATCCAGTCCCTGCCAATATCGAAAGGATGGAGGGTTTTCCCTCTCGCTATTTCCACAGACATAATTTGCAGCAATTTGGCCTAGGTTGATACGAGCAAGGGGTAACTGAACGCATCGATATGCCATATCAGAGACCCACTGAGTGTTTTGGTCTGGGCTACCAACCACTTCCATCCATTTCTTCTTTTGAACAAGATTTTCAAAGCATTAATCTTAATTCAGAAGAAGAAATCCTCCACCCTAACGAATCCGAAGATGAAGCCTATGAAGAATTTGACGTCATGTCAAATGGTGATGAATCTTAAGAAGAGTCGGTGCCCATTGTTCCCCTCACTGAACAAGACGAGTTTTATCTCCAATTGTTCCCTCTCCAAGAGGCCATCCTTCGCTTGCTTCTTCCACAAGAACGAGGTGAACCACCACCCCCGCCACATCCATAAGCCATAATCCAAACCTGTATTATATGTATATACTAAAATAGTGGTTTTCACCACTACCAAAAACAAAAAAATTAGAAAATTCCAAAAAAAAAAAAAAAAATCAAAATATAAAAAAAAAAAAAAAAAATACTTTATTGCTTTATGTATGTGTGTAATAGTGGTTTTCACCACTACAAAAAAAAAAAAAAAAAAACTGAAAAACTATGTTGTTTTGCATCTCAGGTCTTCCGAGGTCTTCACCGGTTTTCCCTTCCATTCCGCCCATTCTTTCTTCCATAAGTTGACAATGAATTTTGAAGACTTATTCACCTCGCTCCATAATCCATATGATCCGGATAAGCCAATCCCGATCAACCCAAGCCTGATTGACATGGATCGGATTTCATCCCCTCCATCTATTTTAGAGTTCATCCTTTCCGAGGAATTGTTAAGGGCTTCCGCCAACTACATTCCTCCTTCACCTCCACATTCACCTTCATCTTCTAAGCCAGAGGTTTTCCAGGAAGACATAGACGAGAGCAAGGCATAGGAGCTTGATGACATTTTAGATGACATAAATCTGATCCCTACTCCCCATCAGCTTGAGGAAGGTTCCCACATGTCTATTGAACAAACTATCGATGTAGACCTTAGTCCAGACCAAGATGGCACCCAAATTGTGAAACTGGCTAAAAGTCTATCATCAGAGGAACAAGAGCAAATGATTGCTCTACTCAAGTGGAAGAAGGAGATATTTGCATGGTCTTACAAAGACATGCCAGGCCTAGACCCTAATTTGGTTGTCCATAACCTCACCTTACAAAAAGATGCTAAACCTGTCAAACAGAAACTTAGGAAAATGCATCCTACCGTGGCCCTCATAGTTAAATCGGAGATTCAGAAACTTCTGGATGTTAAATTTGTCGTCCCGATTGATTATCCCGAGTGGCTTTCTAACATGGTACCCGTTCGCAAGCCTAACGGGGGGATACGTGTTTGCACCGATTTTTGAGATCTAAATAAAGCGTGTCCTAAGGATGACTTTCCTCTTCCAAACATTGATACTCTTGTCGACACCTGTGCTGGTCATGAAATGCTTTTGTTCATGGATGGATTTTTAGGATACAACCAGATTCGAATAAACCCTGAAGATCAACACAAAACAACATTTACCACACCTTGGGGAACTTTTTGTTACAGGGTGATGCCCTTTGGCCTTAAGAACGCAGGTGCAACCTATCAACGAGCCATGACTTATATTTTCCATGATTATATGCATAAGATTATCAAAGATTATGTGGATGATTTATTGGCAAAATCTAAAACTCGACAAGAGCATTTTGATGTATTGGAAAAAGTTTTTGATAGACTTCTAGAGCATAAAGTAAGGTTGAACCCTAAGAAATGTGTCTTTGGTGTTACCTCAGGCAAACTCCTAGGTTTTATTATTTCTAAACGAGGTATTGAGGTGGACCCAAACAAGGTCAAAGCCATTATGGAAATGTGTCCCCCAACTAATTTGAAGGAGTTGCGTAGTTTGCAAGGAAAGATTAATTCAATCCGTCGCTTTATTGCACAACTTTCTGATAAATGTAGGCCATTTTGCCACCTACTACAAAAGGGGGTACAATTTTCATGGACAGATGAGTGTCAGAAAGCCTTTGATGACATCAAGCAATACTTAGCGTCTCCGCCAGTCTTAGCTCCGCCTCGTCGAGATCCATTCCTTGCGAATTTCTTTGCAGGAATTTATCGATGATGATACTGCTAGACAAGCACGTCTTGATCAACTCACACTCATAGATGAAAAACGAATCAATGCTTTAGAGCATTTGCAAGTTTATCAAGACCGATTGAAACGTGCTTACAATGCCAAAGTTCATCTAAGAGAATTTCAAGTAGGGGATCTTGTCCTTAAAGAGAATCAACAAAACACCAATGCATTGCCGCATCTTCGAGATAAATTCGCGGCTAATTGGTTAGGTCCATATATGGTCACCGAAAGAGTGGGTAATGGAACTTATAGACTTGCCAGTTTAGAGGGAGAGGAAGAACCCGAACCACTTAATGTTATACACTTGAGGGCATTCTACGCATAGTTTGAATTTTATATGTACATATATACATGGCTTGTACAAAAAAAAAAAAAAAAAAAAAACAAATAAAATAAAAAGAATTTGCATTTCATTGCTAGTTGCATACATCTCATTCAAAAACATTGCATTTCATGTGTATACATCTCATTGAAAACCATAACATTTCATTTTCAGCCATAGTTGCATATCATGTTAGAGACCATTCTATCTTTTGGATATAAAATTTGGTCAAGCAAAAGTCATGTTGCCTTAATCAGGGGCACCGTCATAAAATCCATCAAACCGAATTGTCATTCGTACACCCATTTTCCATTTGCACATATTTACATTGCCAAAATGTTTTCTACCACTCAACCATTCCTAGTGTTTTAAGCAAACTTTGAAATGCATGTCAAAGTTCTCTAGGGCCATATCACAAATTACACTAAATAAAATCTTGAGTATTGGGAAATGATTTCAAAAGTGGTCTTGAACCTATCACATTTTCACATCTTAAAAACATCTTGTGTCAAAGAGAGATAACACCATCTTTGGGTTGTGCCTTGAAGTGAAAAGAGTAATCCTCGTTTGTCCTATCATGCAAACATAGTCCATAAAACAGTGGTTCTTACCACTATCACAAGCAATCACAAAATATAAATATAAACAGAGTAGTAAGGATAGGGTAAAATTCTCATCATACTTCGATTGAGAATCCGATTCCCCAAAGCTCTAAGGAAATGAACATTTTTCACACACCACTGATCCCAAATAAGTTGTAAGGATCATACTACTTGTCCAGTCAGACGGATAGGTAGTCATCCCCAAGGCTTACAAAGGTCAAAAACAACATGGACTATGGAGTTAACCTTCACCGGGGCTATAGACGCTTGACTGGCAGTGGAGTATACTCATTGCGTGGCGACATGTCTCTCCTCAAAAAGAGACCTCTGAATGCTCATACGGACAAACTAGCTTCGGGGTCTTCTCCATAACAGGGTTACCTAATTTATGCAAGATGAGGTTAATGAACACACTTGCACACACATAGGTTTTTGATTGCCTAGAGTCACTACCATGCTTCTGATTTGGTTAATGAACTCGCATGCACACACATTTGGTCCTAGTTGAATTAGGCAGTATTAGTAAGTTTGTTTGATACCACTAGCATGTTTGAGTCTTTGTAAAATAGTCTTCCATATCAACCCTCCATATCTTCTTCCATATTCATGTCATTCCATACGTCATCCATTCACAAGCCACCAAGTTTGGTGCCCTTGATTAAACAATTATGATAACAGTTGGCTAAATCTAACTATCTAAAAGTATGAGTGCTTCTTAGTGCATATTTCATTCTCTTTTCCATTTACTTAGTCTCGCATTAATCATCTATAAGTTTGCATTCCATTCCATCACATATGCATCAAAAACATTAAAACATATAAAAACATGCATCACAAAAACATAGGCATTCACACAAAAGAGAGTAAAACACCAAATAAATAAAATCCATGTATATATATATGTATAAAGGACAAACTGTACAATGAATGCCAAAAGGCTACAATATACAATAGAGCACCAAGGCTCATAAAGAGTGCATCTAAGCACTAAGCTAACCATCAAAAGAGGACCCCTGAGACCTAGTAGGAGCCCTAGACCTAGTGGTGTGCCTAGACTCACTACCTCCAACCGGGCTGCCTCCGCTAGTCCCACTGCCTCCAATATCTCCTAGTCTGCCTGGGACAATGACCTCCTCATCCCCAAAATGATAGGGGAGAATCGGTGTCGTGCCTCTAACACCCTAAGCTGCAAAACAACAAAACAAAAATTTGTTACAAATTTTTTCCAAAAAAAAAAAAAAAACGCAAAAAAAAAAAAAAAAAAAAAAACACATAATAAGTACTTGCTTAAATGAACAAATACCTCATCTGGCTGCACTGGCGCGTCCGCTCCCATCTCCGCCATAGCTCCCGCGTGCTTCACAACTTCTCACTTCACTTCACTTCATTCCACTCCCTCAGACGCACTTCTCTCAAGCTCGAACGCACAAATGAGCGAAATTCTCGCTGAAATTGTTTAAATAGCTGGTTTTGGTGCCCTGAAACGTAGTGGGGCATTTCATGGTGCATTCAGACGCAGTGCTGCATTTGTAGAGCGCCTAAACACCGGCGGGCGTCTCTGCCACCCCCAAATGCACACCGGCGTTTGGTGTCAGTATTGAATAAAGGAACAAAACTTGCAAAATTGAAGCTTACCTCCTTCAAATTTCATCAAATTCAATTCATCCATTCTTCTTATCATAATAAAACATTTTGTGAAGGTTACAACAGTTTTGGACACAAATTTTGTCATTTCGCTCAAAAAGCACATCATTCATCATTGTTTTACAAATTGGGCTAAAAACATTCAAAACCTTCACAAAATTAACCACATTCATCAATTCTTCTGATCTATCGTCAACTTCATTCATTCTTCTTTCATCATGCATATTTTTGCCAAATCAAATTAAAGTAAACCTCGTATCTAGTGGTATATTCTATCACCTTGGCGATTGCAGCGATTTGTATCCATGCAATTCGGTAAGAGGATTAAACCACCATAAGGACACTTACCATTTATCATCATCAATTATTTCACTGTTTGAAAATTGAAAATCAATTTTGGGTATTCTACTTTTCAAGTGACCTCATACCAAGATTAATTTGCTCAACAGTTGTCATTGATGGCCTAGTTCATGGGGCCTTAAACATGGACAATCTTTAATATCATCATTATTTTGAGTCTTGCTAGAGATTGAGGCTACCTAGGTTGATTGGTTCCGACCCGAGGAATTATCCATACAATCACTAGGAGCATATCTGAAGTTCTGGACTCTTTCATATTGCATCTCTGCATATCAATGGCGCCAACAAGGCAATTTCATCAATAGTATGGATTCACCCACAGGAGTTGGGGCATCCGTTATCAATTTTTAACTTTCCTAATAGTAGAATTCATCTTACATGATCATGGAATTTAAAATTTGGCAAAAATCCCTTTCTAACCATTGGGGCAGAAAACGGTTCATCTTTCACATCACTCATATCGTCTTCAATCATATTATTTTCTGGTTTGTACACCAACCCCTTTTATGTTGGGACATAAACAGATGGTTCATACACAAACCCCTTTTTCACCGTTGGGGCAAAAACGGTTCATTTTCTTCCGGATTTCTTCCAATTGGCTCATGAGAACCATTCTCGCTCGCCAATTGAGGGGGTAAGTTGATAAATTTTAAATATTCTTTTATTCTTTGGTCTTCAAAGTTGTGCTTTAGTCTTGAGAGAGAGTTGCGTCTGATCCAGCTTTTCAGGTGTCCTAAGTTTTTGTGCTTGCATTGTGTCTTCACACAAAGCAGCTCAAAAAGGGGCATCTCGTAGACACCAAAATCCAGCCACTTGCAAGTCATCTATACCTTCCTCGTCACCACGTGTCGGTCATCCACCTTCCCGCCATTATTTGGCCCAAATCCACACTTTCCCGCCATTATTTGGCCCAATTTCACCTTTCCCGCCATTTTTCATCCCCAAATTTATTTAAATTAATATTTATATATATATATATATATATATATATATATATATATATATATTTTTTTTTTTTTTTTAATATTTTAATATATATATTTAAATAATAGTTTAAGTGATTTAATCTGAGCCGTCCGTCCTTCATTTAATCTCATCCGTCCATCCATCTTAATCCATTTCACAACCTAGATTTATTCTCTACCCTTAGATCCACTTTAATCTTAGCCACACGTTCAAAGTGTCGTTAAAACCCTAAAGTGTGCCCTAAGAGTAGATTATAAATTGAGTCACCTTGATGGCTCAAACCCTATGTCTTTTGCTACTTCTATCTTGGATCTTTTCTATCTTCTTAACTTCTTCTATCTCCTTTTTGATCCCCTCTATCTCTCTTCTCGCTACCTTTCGTCGCATCCATCGCCGCATCCATCGCCGCTTCGTCGCTGCTGTCGCCATCTCTTCTGCAGCATTCTCGCAGAATCCCCCATTCTTGTCGCAAGTGCCCGCGGGCATTTACCCCTTTACCAAGTGCCCACGGTCGTTTACCAAGTGCCCACGGGCTTTTACCAAGTGCCCACGGGCGTTTACCCACAGCCACAGACTCAGACCGGCGTCTGAAACCTTAATCCAGAAGCACGCAGGCGTTCAACGAGTGCACCAGGGCGCCTTTCGTAGCCGATTTGATAGCCACATTACTTCCAGGTGTCGCCTGGTCTAGCTGCGTTAACAGAGAACAGGTATAAATTAGTTTAAAGCAAGTAACTTCTTTTCTTTTATTGATCTATTGTTGAATTCCTGAATTCTATTTTTCTAGGGTTTTAGATTGTTTTTGAGGGCTCACACAGTGGAGCCCTCTTATTAATTTCTAACTCCTTGATAGTGTTAATGTGTGCAGGTTTTTGACAGCAGATCCGGTTTATTGATGGCAATCGATTAAGCCGGGAGTGGTCCAAGCAAGGGATACAACAAAGCCCACTCACTCGTTTGGGATTGAAGATACATTCTTCGGAAGCGCCACCATTTGTGCCGCCTAGGGTTTCGGAGAACCCTAGCATAACTTGTAATCGTGTATCACAAATAAAGGGTTACAGGCCCAGTTGTACTCAAAAGGAGTTTTTAAACTCCACTGATTAATAATAATCGTTTGTTTTGTGCAACTTTCCTGTATTCCATTATTGTGGTTTTATCTTTTGTTTGGCATTGTATTTTTAATCTACAATAACATTCACCACCAAGTGGGGCACATTCACCTACCAGTGAATGTCATTTGGACTTTCAAATGTCAGTGCCACTTTTTAGAGGGCCATGGATATTACATTTGGTGAGTTATTGAATAGGATTATTGTGATATATCTTGACAATATGATTGTGTTTTCACATCACAGAGAAGACCACATTACTCATTTGAGGTAGGTGTTTGAAAGTGTCGTGAGTTTGGGATTTCTATTAATATGAAGAAGTCAATATTTTCTATCAAATAAGGGAAGTTGTCGGCCCATGTAATCTCACAAGAAGTATTGGCAATCAACCCTGCAAGAGCTAAAGCCCTAATAAAGTTACCATTTCCTGCTAACAAAAAGGACTTGCAGTCCTTCTTTGGCCAAATTAATTTCATCCGTAAGTTCATTTATGACTTCACTCAGGTGGTGAAACCCATGACCGAGCTTTTAAAGAAATATCTTGAGATTAAATGGACTGATACAAGAAGACAAAATTTTAAGGAAATCAAAGAGAATTACTCAGGCTTCGGTATTGGTTAATTCTGATTATTCTAAATATTTCATTCTCTATGCAATAGGAGAACAGGAGAGTTATGCTGCAGTTTTGACATAACAACAAGAGGATGGAGATGAGAAGACAATTGCTTTCTTGAGTCAGGTCATTGCTCCTCATAAGGAAAAATATAATTTTATTGAGAAACAAGTATATGCGGTGATGAAATCATTGAATAAATTCCAACGATTTGTTTCTCAGAGCAAAACATTTGTGTATGTTATACACTCCTATGTATGAAACTTTATTCTCCAAGTAGAAATAGGAGACAAGAGAATAGGTTGGGTCTTGAAAATTCAAGAGTATGATGTGGAGATCTGATCAATAAAGCTAGTTCATGGGAGAGCTCTATGCCAGGAGCTAGCCAAAAGTGCGGCCTCTAAATCATTTGATGTGGTGCATGAGGACAATATTGGTGAAAGCATATGCGTGAATCATACCGCCAACAATCGTGATTGGACTGAGGAGCTAATTGATTATTTTACTTTAGGCAAATGTCCATATTGCCTTGATGCTTTGAAACATCGAAGATTCAGGTTGTAAGCTCTCAGATATACTTTTTTTCCCAATGGGTTATTTCACAAGAACATTGATGGAATTCTTCTCAGGTGTGTAAGGGAATTCGAAAAATAAAAATATTAGAAGAATTTTATTCGGGACTATCGGGTGGTCATTATGCAGGAAGACCCATGGCCTTAAAAATCATCTGAGTAGACTATTTTTGGCCTACTTTGTTTGTTGATGCTCGTAAAGTGAGTACTCACTATGTCAGGTGTTAGTGATATGTTGGCAGAATAAGAAAGGGGGTATTACCTCTTCACCTGATTCAAGTAGAAGCACCTTTTCAGTAGTGGGATATTGACTTTGTGGGAGTTATTGACCCATATTCTTCTGCAGAGCATAAGTACATCTTGACAACAACTAACTATTTCACCCAATGGGCGGAGGCTATTCCTACTAAAAAAGCATACCAAGCAACTGTCATCTCTTTCTTGGATGGAATAATCACTCGGTTCAGTGTTCTAGACTCAATTATAATCGATAATGGAACTCCATTTATTAGGGCTAATATCACAAAGTTTGCTAGAAAATATATGATTTATCTCAAGACTTCATCTAATTATTACCCGCAAGGGAATGGTTTGGTTGAATCCACCAATAAGAATATGCTACAAAATTTGAAAAGGACACTGGGAAACAACAAGAGAAACTGACATTGGTTGTTGAACCAGATAGGTCACATTTTCATTAAAAAGTCCATTAAAACTTCTTCGTATGCATTGGTGTATGGTAAGGAAGCGATTATTTCTGCTCACATTGAGCTTTCGGTCCTTCAGACATTGCAACTGTTTTAGGAAGATGATGAGGAGTTTGATCCTATGAGAGCATGATTGGTACAACTAATATAGTTGGAAGAGGATAGATAAAAGTCTTACCAGGTGTTTTCTGAACATAACAAGTAAATGTAAAAATGGTTTGAGAAGAAGATAACCGAACACAGTTTTCAAGTAGGATATTTGGTTCTCAAGTGGAATACAAAGAAGGCCAAGCCCGAAGAGCATCACAAATTCAACGCTATTTGGGAGGGACCTTTCCAAATCTCTGTTGTGAACTTGGCTAACGCCTATCATCTTCAAGATATGGAAGTCTGGGATCTTCCAATTCCAGTGAATGACCTTCATTTGAAGGCTTATATTCAGTAACATCTTGATAAGGTACTTTTATAAAATATGTATATATTTGTTTTCTTAATTACTTTCACATTTAAAATAATAATAATAATAATATATACATAGGTAAACAAAAAAAAAAATTAAGTCCTTGTGTTCGTCCCAGTTTTTGCCCTCTTATTATGCGAACATGTTCATAAATAAATATATGTACATAGAAAAAATAGAAAAAAAAGGAAATTTATGTACATAGAAAAACAACACAAAAAAAATAAAGTAATAATGGGATCGCCCAAAGGGTGGGCAAACATTACGTTCGCTCCCCTTTGCAGGTGATCCTAAATTAAAAAAATAAAACTAAAAATTATATAAAAAACAAAAAATTAAAATTAAAAAAGTTAAAGAAAATAAAATAAAAAACAAATAAATAAATAAATAAATAGCCCAAAGGTTGGGTGAACTTAACATTTGCCCACCTCTTTGGGCGATCATATATATAAATAATTATAATAAACGAATCACCGAAAGGTTGGGTGAACGTAACGTTCACCCTCCTTGCAGGGCGATCCTTTTGTTAAAAAAATATTAAAAAAAAAAAAAAACAAAAAGATAAAATTTTAAAAAATATAAATACAAAAAAAAAAAACAGGATGATTGCCCAAAGGTCGAGCGAACGTCTTGTTCGTCTATCCCTTGGGCGATCGCTTTTTTTAGGGAAATATACAAAGAAAAAAAAGAAGAAGATACACTTCAGATTTTTTAAAAGCGATATAATGCATTCAACATTTTTTTGAAGGCGCCCAAAAAAGAAAAAGTTGTTTTTCTTAAAAAGGGAGACGAGTTTTTTTTTTTAGAAAATATGTTTTTCTAAAGGAAAACGTGAAGAAGGCAAGTAACAAAGTTTATATAAGGAGAACCTTCGCCCAAAATTATCAAGCAGATTGAAAGCGCCTTGAAAAGAAAAAAAGGAGAAGCGGATTTCAGTAAGAGAATGTCTCCTTTGATCTCGGAGATTTAGTGCGAATATATTGCTTCCCCCAAGATGTGGCAATTATTGGAAAACATGTAGGCTGGTGAAATTTTTTCTTCTCGAAGGAGAAAAATATGCATTTAATTGGTTCAAGTGGCCAATTTATTTTTCCAAAGCAATATTCTGCAGCCAGGGCACGGTTTACGACATAGTTATGCAGTAAAGAAAGATGCTTTTCCCAAGGTGAATTTCGTAGCGAATCAAGAGATATATTGGGATACATTGGGAATAGTGCCCGAAGAGTGCATCAAGACTCATTTTTTTCAAGGGCATCCAAATAACTCAGCATTTATTGTGGTAGTTAGAAAAGGGATCTATTTAAATAAAGCAAGGGAAAGCTCACAGTTAAAATTTTATTTAAATTTGTTCTGTTACCATGTGCTTTGAACTGTTATTGCAGAAGTGTCCAGATAGTGTTTGATAAATTTGTCAAGGAAAAAATGGGAAGACGTAGTAAAGAGCCCCAAGATGCTTCAGATAGTACAGAGCCCAAGGAGTCAAAGAGAAAAGAGGGGGGTACGAGGTCTAAAAAGAACCAAAAAAATGACTATGTTGACTTGGATCCCTATGATGACACGATGGCCGAAATTGGTGATTGCATAATAACCCATAATGGAGCGGAGAAACTGCGGTAAGACGTTGAACTTACAGTTAATCAGGGGGTCACATTAGAAATTTGGCTAACAACGTCATACCATTTGCAACTTTTCTAGTACCTATGCTCATCAATACACTCTTGTCTTGAGTTGGTGTAGCTTATTTCCAAATTTTATGACCCATTCACTAGGACAGTAAGGAATGCGAAGAGGGAGATTCTCTTCACTATTACCTCGGACGAGATTCGAGAAGCATTCGCATGTGGATTGCAACCACCTACCTATGGGGTTCATAAGAAGTTGCACACCGATGAACAGGAAGATAGATATGTCTCTACTATAACGATGCATAAATTCATGGAGACTCAACTCATCAAAGAACCATCGATGGGGCAACTTCCCAACTTGCCCAAACCGCTTAAGGATTTTAAAATCTTGGATATCTATTCAATGCTAGCATGGGTCGCAGGTTTACCTTTTAATGATACTATGCACAAGTGGCAGGTGACTTTAGTGCAATGTATTGGCTGGGTAGATTTTTATTCCCCATCAGTTATGACAGAGGACACCAATCCAATATTCTTCGATTGGGCTAATTACATCTCACGGAGGATGAATTCTCAACTGGAGAAATTGTAGACTCGAAAAGCGAAATCATTCAAGCACAGTTCATTTTTGGTATGGTTTTTCTTCTTTCAATTGCAACAATGTTTTCCTTTTATTGCAGTTACACAAACAGATGAAAAAGATCAACCTTTGCCAGTATATAAGTGGACTTCAGTTTTGTCAAGAAGGGAGTCTTTCTATAGTTTCAATAGTTGGTTTTTGGGGCCGGTAATAGAACTATTATGTGGTACATGTGAAAGAGTGTCATGGGAGTTGAGAGATATATTGGTCACTCAGGAAAAGGGTGATATTTTTCTGCTTACCCAGGGTGTAGTTGTACAAGTTTTTGGTTTCACGGGTAAGCCATTTTTGTTGCCATACTTCGCTACGAAGCATGTTTTTGCTATGGAGGTAGTGCACCAGTCAGATTACGTAAATGATATATATGGAGTTGGGCATGGAAAAAAGACAACATGCAATATGCCATTCAAGTTTGGTGGTATAGTAGTGGGCCAAATCGGACAGAATCGGCTTCTCACTATTGCCTTGCAAGATCTAGGATTGATAGAACTACCACAGCATTGGAGGTATGACCCCTTGGGCAAGTTTAAGGAAATTGTCAAGTTCAAATCATTTCATTGTTGTCCTCGACCCGATATTGAGCGAAAAAAAAATAATTTCAATGGGCCCGACATGAATTGGCATATTGAGAAAATGGCTACACTTCCCCCTTGGCATGACTGCTATGAGCAAGAAGTAGAGTATAGATCTCAAGTCCCTCCGCTAGGATTGTTTAGTCAGGTTAAAGCCAGTAATCTTGAATGGTCTGAAGAAAAGATAATGAATTGGTGGATAATACGAGTTCACCGAGGAAAGCCAACGACTCCTTATGGGCTCAAACTGGATGATGCCTTTTCAGAGGTTTATGATGAATATGTTGATTCTTATCAGCCAGTCACTTTCACCAACATTTTATCGCATAGTTTTCAATAGTCTGATAGTGGTGAAAGCAATTTTGAGGGACAACGTCCTTTGGTCGAGGAGGAGACTCCTGAGGAGGAAGAGCAACAATACATGTTTAAGTGGAGATCACTATGAACAAGACATAAAGTTGAAGAAGCACCCATCTCAAAGAAGCAAGATGTGCAAAAGGCACCACCATTTCCCAAGGTGGTGAAGAAACCAAGGACTAGTGCTATTACCATTTCTTCCATCGATGTTCTAGTTACTATGGTTACCACAGCTTCGGTTGTCTCTGCTGCAGTTGTCTCTCCTCTCATGACGATCGAGGCTCCAACCATGGTTGCGCAAATGGTTCAAGGATAGGAGGAAGATCAACCGTCAGAACCACCATAAGAGGAGGTCATGGAGACCCAAGTAAATGTTGAAGAGGTAGCGGAGGAGCAACGGGAAGCAAATATTTTATAGTCACCTCCATATTTGCATCACACGATGATCATGCCCGAAGGTACGTCTCCCCTTCCCTCTCCTTCTTCTTCTTCTTCTTTATTGGAGCATGTAGTGACTTCTTCCAATTCACTACCATTAGTTTTTGTGTCCATTTCCCCACCTTTTGGTATGCCCTCTGTATCCATTCCACTTCCTTCTTCTTCTCTTCCCAAAGTTACTATTGCTCCATCTTCCATTCCCTTTTCTTCGTCCTCCCTTTCTTTTAGTTCATATGCGTTGGGACCGAACCCATTTTCATGCCCTTCCACATCCATTGTCACTACCATTTCTATCGAAGTTGTAAGTATGCAAGCTCCTCCTAGAGTGAGCGTAACTACAGTTAAAACCGATCCACCCATCCATTCCACTGTTTCCATTCCTCCACTTTTAACTGCCACATCCATTTCATAGCCTACTCGCTCTGATGCCCTCATTCCCTTCACTCCATTTTTGGAATTGTAAGATTTGCCCAACGTTCAGGTGGCATCCAAGCAGTCCGATGTAGAAAAGATCAATAGGGCTCACTTGAGTTCGTCGTAGTGGTTGAAAAGCAAGCGGCGCAAAGAGGCTCTCACACTAGCATGCCCTCTTAAGAAAGTTGCTTTTGATCCTATTGCAATGGAGGCTCATATCACCAAAATTACTCCATTGGTTCAGAAGCCTCAAGGAGAATTGTTGCCAAGTGATCTTATTTTTGAGACCATAATAGAAGACCTCACAAGGATTGATCCTGTAGAAAATATGGGCAACATACAGGTGGACATGAGTTCAGTTTACCTTCACGGTGAGCACTATAAACATAAATATTTTGATCAGGTTGACAAGATCATTGAACTCGAGATGGCCTTGGCTAAAAGTAGAGCACAGGAGGAAAGAATTGCTACCGAAAATGAGCACTTACGACGATAGGTAGGAGTTCATATGAAAGAAAGAGATGCAACCCGAATTGAGATGAACAACCTTCGCCTGAAGCTAGAAGTTGTCCAGACTCAATTGGCTGAGAAAGCTGCTCAAGCTATGGGTTTTTCCCGAGATAACATCAAAGAAGCCCATCTTCGCTTCGCATAGAACTGTGAAAAATTGGCTCCATAAGTATTTCGAGTTCTTGATTTACTTATGGGTGGCTCACATTCAGATTCAAATGGGACAACACATAATTGACAACACGGAGGAATTACTATCACCCCATATGGAGATGGCAGTCAAAATATAGGCCTTGGAAAATTCCACCATGTATGTGAAACCCCTGAGCGAGATGGACCATTCTTGGTCAGCTGCAAAAGTCACATTGCGCAACTATTTTTAGCAGATGGATCTCGTGCGGGAAGGTCAAAAAATTCTAAATGCCATAGAGTGGGAACATACTATTTCGATGACTCATCTTAACGCTCTACGCGACATGGGTTTTCCAGAATTTGTTGATGAGTGGGGTGAACCTCTTCCACAAGCACAATTAGAGGCGGCATGGAAGCATTTTGTTGAAGATACCTCTGAGATTGATGCTTGGGAGGAACCTATCATGGATGTTTAGGTGTTGCCATTCATGCAAAAGTACACTCGTATGGAGCTTTCGCTGTTTGAGTTAGCCCAACGAGCAAGGCGCCTGAGCTTGGAAGATATTCAAAATTTATGCTTTGTATATGAATCCCTGAGTACTCCTTCTTTTTCACCACAGAGGTATGGGAAGCTATGGTTGCAGTTTATGAGCTCACTTCTGAGAGCCTCAAAGAATAGGAAGAACAAGCATAGGCAGAAAAAGAAGCAATTGCAAAAGTAGTTGAAGAGCAAGAACGAGTAGAAGTACTTCGAGTTGTAGCAGAAGCCGAAGCCACTGAGAAAGCTGAAGAGGAGGAGCATCAGAAGGCATCTACATTGAAGGCACCAGCCACAGAGGCTAGTAAGAAGACTCAAGATCACCCAATGGATTAAGGCCTGGGATCGCTTGCATCCATGTGAGCTGGATACCCCGAGAGCCACCAGAAATATTGGCAGTTTTGCACTATGCCACATTGGTTTTAAATAAATTGTTGATTGTAATGTAAAAATTCATGATGTAGCATCTTGCTTAATTTTAAAACAAACATTGCAGTCATTTCAGTTTTTTTTATGTATGTAATTTTTCATTTGAAAAATAAACATTCCAATCCCAATCACAGCTTGGAAATCGGCTTCAAATTAATTTGATTGAATCGCCCATAGAAGAAGTTGAAAGAGCGAGAGAATTGAAGTCGCAGTAAAAGAGCAGCAACGAATAAAAAATGATGAGATTCGGCTGAAGTGTTGAAACGCGATCGCGTTCACCCCTTAAAAAGGGTGAACGTCGTGTTCACCCTTTGGTTGGGCAAACAAGTTTTAAAGTATGTCTAGCGCAGTCACCCCAAAGTATGGGTGATGATCCCATTCGCCCCTTTTGGGGGTGAACGACATTGGAATGTATAATTGGGCAACAAAGAAAATTAAAATTGGTTTTACCTTTGCACTTTGGCGGAGATGTGTTTCACCTTTTTCAAGGGGCAAACACATATTAGGAGTTCCATTCGGCGAAAGCATTTGAAGCGGAGGTGATTTTAAATTGTTCCAAATAAAAATTGTGTTCACCCCTTGTTTCGGGTGAGTGTTGTTGAAGTTTAAAAGGAAGGGGTGAAGTTGTTTCAAAAGGCAATCATGTTCATCTCTTTGTTTGGGGAAAATGTTATTAAAATTCTCAAAGTTCAGGCGAAGAGGATTTTTAAAGATTTTTCTTGATGAAAGCATTTTCATGGTGAAAGCAAATGAGTTCAGTTGCTCGCGGTGCCTGAGGATAAATTATGGAAAACATATGCCGAATTAAATGATGCAGGATTTGATCTTTAATTGCCATCATCTTGGGCGATATTAAAGTTTGATTTTTTTGGTTGAAGATATGCCTTAAATTATTGCTGCAATTTAATGTTGGTGGCAAAGTGGAAAGCATTTGTGTTATTTTCAAGAACATCTTCTCGAAGGTTTTACTTCCTCTCTGAAACAAATTTAATGAGGAGTAAATTATTGAAGCATATGTTTGATTTTCAAGAAAATGGAGGTGCCCAAAATTTAATGTCGTGGTGATCAAAATGCCTCGTCACTCCAAATAATTTTCGGATCATGATTGTCAGAAGAATATTTCCAAGAAATGATGACTCATTATGTCTCTGATCTATGGACATTGGGTCCTTTCATGTATTTAATGAAAGAGGCGCAAACCTCTATAAATACTAAGCAAAATTTCATTGTAAGGGGTTGGAAAAAATAGATATCCTACGAGAAAACTCTTCAAGTTCTCTGCAGTAATAGAATATACAGAGCTCTTGGATTTGCAAATGACTTGGTGCATTTTTGCCTTTTAATTTTTGCATTTCTTATATACACTCGTATTATTTATTTGCTATTGAATTCAAATTCTACAAATTGAATTTGAATATTGCTGATGAGAGGAGTGAGTGTTGGAGTGCTGATTTGAAAGATTATATGTACAAAGTCTTACGTAAATTCTGTTGTTTCTTTATCTATTGCATGCTATTCATTGCTTGGTGTGGATTCTTGCTATCAGTCTATTCCCATCCTACGCAGTCGGCCTATGGCCATATTTCCATTTCTTTTCGTATTTTCTAATTTCTTTCCTGCATCTCTAGTCTTCAACCAGTTTAGGATTAGTAAGGGAGCCAACCCTCTCTGGATATTGACACGGAGGACATTCCTTTCCTCCGGTCATTCAATGTTGGCCGTATCTAGGGCGCACAAACATATTTTTGTTAATTAGGCAGATATTTGACCAACAAATTCACATCGCTGCTATGATGTTATGTCCATCTAAATTATGTATTACCTATCATTGATTTCTAACATTTGGTGCTCCACATGGTCATCATTATGGGCCAGGTTCTCTGTACTAGTATGTTGGAATTTTGTTCCACTTTAACACCTCTTCTTCTTCAATTTTTCCATCCACACATCCGTCCATTACCATCAAGTCTACTTTGACCACCTCCACGTGACTTCCAACTCATTGTAATACCGGTTGGTCCATGTCACCATTGCCATATAAGAGTCTGTTTGGGTCCGGTATTGATCAAATCCTCCATTGAATGGAAAATCTCCACATAAATGGGCTCCAAACAACAACACCGCTCTATTGGAACCATTCCCCTTGTCGTATGCACTATGAACTCACTACCGCCTACTCGAATGCTCTCTCTGCGACGTATGTCTAGGGCTTCATCATACTCTGCATGTTAGAAGAACAATCTTGTTAACATCCATTTTACGAATGAAGGAAGTCAAAATATTAATCAGATGT
Source organism: Wollemia nobilis (assembly GCA_028583015.1). Classification (NCBI taxonomy): domain Eukaryota; kingdom Viridiplantae; phylum Streptophyta; class Pinopsida; order Araucariales; family Araucariaceae; genus Wollemia; species Wollemia nobilis. The sequence goes on from JAQPPZ010016981.1 coordinate 37,206,571, forward strand.
TGAATGTTTTAATTCTATTCTCAATATAACCACCATCAAAGTAACCCCGAATTTATTTTTTTAGAATCAAAACTTTCATGAAAAAGAAACGAAGCCATGCAAATAAAATAAGATTTTGCTTTATTTTATGGATTTTCATTTTTTTTCTTTTTATATGTTTTAAAGGCAAGATTTATGTCCTTTTTATTTTTATGTTTTATTTTATTATAATATATAAATGTAAATATATGTAGATATATACACATATATTTATATGTTTATATATATATATATTTAATTTTATATTTAAATCCTTTTCATTTTCTTATATGTTTATGAAGATTTGGATAATAAAAAATATATGAAAACAAAATTGGTTATATATATATATATTTATTCATTTAAAATTTGATTTAATTAATTGGATTAATTAAATCAATGCTAAACTTAACCAAACATTAAAACAAATAAAGCAACAAAAAATCTAACAAACACTAGATCCTTTAAAATAAAGTGAAGAGGACACTAAATGAAAACAAACCTTAGACACTACCTTACGAGCTCATGGGTGAAAACCTCTGAACACTATCCAAATTAGCACTCAAATACATTTGAAGGTGTCAAAATATTAGAATTAAAGGTGGGTCCCCAATTTTGAGGTTAGTTGTGCGAAAATCACAATAAATGACGACTCTGCTGGGAAATGCTCCTAATCATTTTGGTAAAGAACCCAATATAAAATGAGAACACAAAAGATCAGTGAAATATGAATTATTTAGTGATGTTCTGATAAGGTAGAGGTAAACAACTTCAAAAAAAAAAAAATCCATTTGCCTTTGCTCAGTGTGTGACAAAGTGATTTATTTTTTTGCACCTCTAAAAACCTTCTAGATTCTATCATCTGGTTTATATTTAGGCTATGAAACACGTCTCATAAAAGAAAGCTTTTACAAACAAATCCCTACTGTCAGTTAGACATCTATAGTCCTTGTAGGGTTTATCTAACTCACCCTTGTGTTTAATTAATACCTTGCAAAGCCTTTCTTATAATCGAGCTATGTCTAGACAAAGCCCTACTATCGGTCAGGTGTCTATAGTCCCGATAGAGTTTATCTAGAATTTATGACTTTGATCAAGCTTTTCAATGCTTATTTCTTATTTTTTTCTTTTTTATAGCTTTGCAATAATTTATGTATCACGAGGGTTAGGAAGCATAAAGATGAAGTGTGTTGAATTTTTACCTTCATTTGCAAATCAAGATAACTTCATCCTTTAGGACTTCTATAAATACCCTTTACTATGTGAGTTACATGTGGAGCTTTGTAGAAATGTTTCATTGTTCTACTCTCCACAATTTTAATCCCAAAATTTGAGCATGATCACAAAATAATTCATCCCCCTTTTCTCATGTTTACTTTCTTTCAGATTAGGTATTCCAACCTACTTAACAAAGGAACACAAAAATGGGAAAAATACCATAAATTAGCAACCACAAAATATCACCTCAAAACAAGGGAACAACCCAACACACGAAACTAAAAACATAAACCAAAACTTAAATTCAAACAAAAAAACAAGGACAAAGCACAAAAATAGAAAGCAAAATAACCAAAACGATATACAAAAATATACAATAATGTACAGGAGGATGTAAAATTTTGAGCCATCACTTCCTTGGATCCCAAACATGATTAGCGTATTTCAAAAGACATATAACATGATACGCACACCAAGCTTTGCAGAAATCCAATGACAACAAGATTAGGCCAAATAATACAACAATTTTCATCTTACCTCTCTCACCCCACCAATTTGATTCCATGGCATTAGCAATTCCACTTTTTTTTTTTTTATTTGTGGAAAACATCCCAAAAGGGATGCCACTTTCGGGTAAGACCCAAGGAGGCAGGGGTATCCATTCCGCCAAAAACGCCCAGGACTCGGACTTGGCCTACCACCTTTGACATACTCAAGGAGCAAACAAACACACAAAACCAAATTAAAAAAAAGTAAATAACAACAAAAATAATAAAATAAAATAAAAAACATGCTCCTTGAGTGTGTCAAAACCAAAAGCACAACCAAACACGCACAATAAGATAAAAGAAACCACAACACAAACCACATAGAAAAACACAAGAACCACATAACAAAACACAAACAAGACAAAAACAACAAAACACTACAAAGACATAACCCAAAAAAACATGAAAAATAAACACAACCAAAACCTAAAAAATAAAATAAATAAAATAAAAATAAAAACAACCAACAACAGACAATAAACAAAAACAAAAAACATAGAAAACACTCACACAAAAAAAAATGAAATAACACAAACAAAGAGAAACCCAAGAACAAGAACGAAAAAAACACAAGAACAATAACAAAAAACATAAAAAAAAACAAAACAACAAAAACACAAGAACAACAAAAAACAACACAAAGAACACAAAAACAAAACAAAACAAAAGAACCCACCCACCTTAAAAAACTAAACAAAAAAAACAAAGAAGACAAAAGAAAAAAAAATGAACAAAACAATGACCTATCTAGACCAGAAGACTATTAATGCAAGAATCAACAGAGGAAACAAAATAAAGAATAGAATGAGCTAGGGAACTAAAAAAACTGAATGAACCAAAGAGAAACAAAAAAAAAAACAAGAAGAAACTAGGTACCTTCAGAACCGGAGCCATCCAAAGAAATGATAGAAAGAAGAGCTTCCCTAATTTGAGAAGCCCACCATATAGGAGGGTGGCCATAACAAGTAAGATCACCTTTGTCCAAAGCCCAATTAGCTAAAGCATCAACACTCTTGTTTTGATCTCCGACCACATGATTGTAATCAACTTTCAAAAATCCCATCCGGATTAACCGAATCTTCTCAATAATTCTTTTTATTCTCCAATCCACCTTATGATTCTTAGAAGGAGTCTTCAAGAGATTAATCATAAGTTGAGAGTCGACTCAACTAACACCTTTTCCCATCCAACCTTAGTAGCCTCCTGAAGGCCTCTAAGGATACCATACCCCTCAAGCAAGGTTATTGGAAAGAATACCCAAATTCTCAAGCAAAAGTAAAAACCAGGGAGCCATCTCGAAAGTCTACCAATTCCTCCCACACTCGGCTTTTCCAGGGTTCCCTCTAGAGGCTCCATCAGCATTGACTTTTCCAAAATCCTTAGGAGGAGGTTGCCAATTTCTAGTCCTATCCATCTTACTAATACTCACATTCCCTTTAAGTTGGTTGCCCTTAGAAGGTTTAATCTTCAATCTTTGCATCACTTGATCCCATCTTTGGTGGGAGTTTTGGGGGTGATTAAGGAGTTGATGGACCGATTCAACTAAGTTGGCTATGGTCTTTTGCCAAATATAGTGAATATCCTTCCTATCTTGATTAAAAATTCGGTTGTTCCTTTCATTCCAAATATTCCAAAGAAGAATGGTAGAACCCATCCAAACTAACCGCCTAATAAAATGATCAACACCCTCTTGATTAGGCCAATCCCTCCAAAGTCGTTCAAAAGTGAAAAAATTGGACCACTCGTAAGCCAAGTAAAGTTGCCATTCTCCTCCATAGCTCAGAGGCTAAAGTACACTCAATAAAAATATGGTTGATATTTTCTACATTCTCTTCACACATTTCACATCTAAAAGGGCCATGAAAACCACGCTTCATAAGTTGCTCACCAATAAGCACCCTACGATGCAATAAAAGCCAATTAAAGAACCTCACCTTAGGCCAGAGCTTTTGAGCCCACAATTGAGAAAATATGTCGAAGAATGGTTGGGATTATTATGGCATAAGGTCAAATAACCTTGAGCAACCGAATACTCACCCTTAGTAGTGTTGTTCCATCCAAAACAATCTTTTTCATGGGACCAAGAGAGGGATCTCATATGAAGGATGCCTTGGATATCTTGTCTTTGCCTTTCTGGGATTTGAATAGGCCAGTCCTCAATAGGGATCCAATATCTACCAACCTTTGAATTACCAAGATGGTACCGATAGTAATTAGCCACCTTTATCCAATTAGCTCGGTGAAGCTCCTCCATCCAAGGCCTCCAATCGGGAAACCGAGTTATCAAAGGCTTGTGACCATCCCAAGAATCTGTCCAAAAATTTGCATGTTGACCATTATGAATGATCCAAAATAATTTTTTCTTTATCAAATCCTCACCAGTCTTAAGAACTCGCTAAAATGGGAGAACCTTTGGTAGGAAGTTGATAGCGAACAAGGTCTTCAGGACTTTTGTTCTCAATATATTTAGCACGGAGATTATTGGCCCAAAGAGCATTGGGGTTATGCAACATCCTCCAATATAATTTAGCAGCTAAAGCTTTGTTGTTATTAATTGAAGACCGGAATCCTAACCCCCCTTCACTCTTAGGAAGACATAAAGTATCCCATTTCACCAAGGCCCATTTTCTTTTCTCCTTAGTACCACTCCAAAGGAAACGATGACCGATTTGATCCAATTCTCGAAGAACAACCTTTGGGATATTCAAAATGGAAGAAACATAAATAGGAATAGCTTGAAGGACTGATTTTACCAAGGTGATTCTACCCCATAAGAAAGCCACTTGTTGGTCCACTTTCCAATTTTCTTCTTGACTTTGTCCAACAACCAATTCCAATATTTATTTTTCTGCCTTTGAATATTTATGGGAATACCTAAATAAGTGATTGGAAGAGAGGTCTTCTTATATCTTAATTTATCCAAGACCATGGATTCCTCGTCTAGCAGAGTGGTGAAAGAAAATAACTTTAGATTTGTCTTCATTGATGAACTACACAGTAGCCTTAGAAAAATAGCTAATGATTTGCTTAAAATTAGAAGCTTCCTTAATTGTAGCTTTACCTAAAAGGGTAGAGTCATCCACAAATTGAAGATGAGAGATAGGTCTAGCTCCATGAGCAATGGTAACTCCCTCAAGGGTTTTGTTTTCCCTCTTTTTGGTTATAGTCCTACCCAAGCATTCAACAAGAATGATGAATAAATAAGGGGATAGCGGGTCACCTTGCCTAATACCTCTGGAAGCTGGGAAAGACCGAGAAGGCCTCGCCATTGATAAGAACTAAGTAGGAAACTGAAGAGATACATCCCATAATCCAATCCATCCAATCCTTAGAGAAACCAAATTGCCTCAAAACTTTGATAAGGAAGTGCCAATCCACTGTCATAAGCTTTGGATAAGTCTAACCGGATGAACATAGAAGGAGAATTTTGCATATCCATGGAATGGATGGCTTCCTGAGCAAGAACTATCTCATCTACTATTTGACGTCCTTCCACATATCCCCCTTGCTCTGGGGAAATAATCTTATGCAAAAGAGGCTTCAACCTTTCTCGCCATGATTTTAGTAATAATTTTGAGAAGAACATTACATAAAGCAATAGGTCTAAAAGCCGAGATATGATCAACCTCTTGAGCTTTTGGAACAAGAGTAATATAAGTTTTATTGATAACCTTCAAAATTTCTTTGGATTTCCTGGCTTCTTCCACCACCTCTAATAAATCAACATGAAGGATATCCCGTAACTCTTGGTAGAACTCAATAGGAAAACCATCAGGACTTGGGGTTTTCCCTTTTGCATTTTAAAAACTACTTTTTGAAGCTCATTGATAGTAACAGGAGCAATCAAAATAGAGTTCTCAAAAGTGATAAGGGATTGCTTGAAGAACATTTTGTTGTGAAGCCGATTCAAGAGGAGTAGCAAAGAAAAAGATTGGAAAAGTAATCAACAACAATAGAGTTCATGCCATCCCAAGTATAAACAACATCTCCAGAATCTGATTTTAAGGAAGAAATAAAGTTGTGAGATCTTCGAGCTAGAAGAGATTTGTGGAAGAAATTTGTGTTTCGATCTCCTTCTTTGAGCCATTGAATTCTAGATTTTTGCTTCCATAAGATTTCTTCTCTTTTTTCCCATTCCTCTAACTCGAGTTGTGAGTTTAATTTCATCTCGCACTTCTCTTCTCCGTGAGGCCATCTAAACGGATTTTCTTATTCAAATTTTCAAGATGAGCAATAACTTCATGTTTTTTTTTATGAACATCCCCAAACTCTTTCCAGCTCCAAGTCTTGATTTTGGATTTAATGTATTGCAAGTCTTTTGGCAAAACAGAACATCTTAGTCCCATGCCTAGGTTTACCTTCCTTCCACCATTGTTGCACATGAGGTCTGAAGGAAATGTCTCTAAGCCACATTAATTGAAAACGAAAAGGAGAGAAACTCACATTGGTTTTCCACATTTCCACCATGACCGGCCAATGATCCGAACCAACATTATTAAGAGTCTTCACTTTAGGAATGTGACCATGGATTAAGAAATTTTCAGAGAGCAAAAACCTATCCAATCTCTCCATTATACAAGCTAAGCCTTGCCTTCGTTAGACCAAGTCATAAGGCCATTATCTTGGTTGGATATCCACAAGATGGAGGTTTGCAATATATTCGCTCATGAGGTCAATGCTTTTGTCCAAATTTCTATTTCCCCCTTTTCTCATCCAGAGAGAGGATGGTATTGAAATCTCCTCCGATCAAGATCCAAGCTTTAGGAAAATGAGAGATAATATGAGTAATATCCTTCCACCTGTCTTCTTTTTTCCTCCAAAGAAGTCGGGCATAAACAAGAATGCAGAGCATAATCTGGTTGGAATGTCTACTTTGAATAGCTATAGCCAACAAACCCCAACCGCCAACCATATGGTGAATAACTACCTCTTTTGGGTCCCAAAGACAAGCAATGCCACCCGAAGTCCCTTGGGAACCGAGGGAAACCACTTTTCCAGCTGGCCAAATTTTACCGGCAATTAAGTCCATATCCTCCATTGACATCTTTGTTTCTTGAAGGAAAACAAGATGTGGATGATTTATCCGAATCATTCTTCTAATTTCATTTTGTTTTGAAAGACTCCCTTTGAGTCCTCTAATATTCCAAGTGATGATCTTCATTAATACCGTGGCTAAAAATGTTGGGAAGGGCATTAATCTTACCTTCCTCTACAAGCTTTTCACCTTCTTTTACCATATGATATTGATTGGTCTTGCGACCTACTTTTTGATTAGAATCCATCTTCAATTTTTTTTCCCCGGTTTCTTGACTTCTAACATTGAAGAATGCTCATACACAGCCAAAATTTTACTAGATGGTTCAATGGAGTCTATATTGGGACCTGCATTATTTGAAGTTTTGACATTTGAAATATTGTTTTTCTTGTGTAAATTTTCTCCTTTTTTTTTTGTTGAAAACCTTTGATTTGTTGGTTTGTCTCTCGAGTTCTTTCCTTCATATTTAAATTGTGTTTCTAAGATTTTAGTTTCCATTATTTCCTCTTCCTCACTTGGGACATCATTTGTGGAAAGGATTTCAAACATATTAGCAAATGACTTTGATTGATCCTTCATTACCGGTTTTTTCGAGTGTTCTTCTTCTTAGGTATTTGGAAACCTGCCGAGTTTATATCTTCTTTCTTTTGATCAAGAATTTTATTTGGGCAAGCACTGGCCAAATGACCATATTCATGGCAAATTCTACAACGAAAAGGAATGTTCTCATAGTCCACTACTTGCTCCCAAGTGTCTTCCCCAAATTGTAATGTGATATTTTTAGGTAGGGGTTTGTCAAAATCCATTAAAACACAAATTCGAGCATAAATAATATGTTCAAAATTTTGAGTACAATCAGCGAGTCATCATAAAAGTTCCTAAAGAGTTTCCAATTGAAGAAAAAATAGTAGGATTCCAAAATTCAATAGGGAGGCCAAAGAGTCTAACCCACACGGGAGCTATAGAAGGCATCTCTTCTTCGGCTTTAAATTTAGTATGCCAGGGCTTCATGAAAAGCCCCGCCCTTCCAAAAAACCAAGGACCCCCTTGAAAAGTTTTCTCTCTATCTTCATTATTAGCAAATAAAACAAGAAAATAACCATTTGGATAAATAGAGATTTGTAACTCACCTTTAGTTTTCCAGCTTTTTGCAGCCCAGACTTTGAAAGCGAGATAGACTCGGACGAAAACCCACGAACCGACAAATTAGTCCTCTTTTTTCCAAATCTTCAATGCCAGTCCGAATGTTACCCATATCAAGCTTAACAATAGGAGTTCCATCACCGCTTTAAGACATCCCGACTCCGTTTTCCCGGGATCAATCTTAGGCATTCTTAGAGGTTTATGAGAAGCCCTAATATTGATATTAGCATTGGGCCGAGGCTGTCCACCATGAAGGGCATCCCTAAAATTCATTTTTTGGGACTCGAGTCTTCAAAATTCTTACCCTTGACAGGGGTTTTCATAGTAGAATTATTTTGTGGGTGCACCTTAGCACCGGATTCACTTGAGATATGAGCCATTTTTTGATCAACTCGCTTGAAACTTATTTTGTGGTCTCTTTAATCCTTGCCCTAGACGCCGTGGAAAGGTATGGTTTTCACTTTTCTTTTGTGCAGCAAATTGGAAGCCGTTGTCACTCAAGTTCACGAGTATGATCTATTGAAAGACAAATTTCTAACCCATATTGTATCCCCTGCAACATTTCCTGCTAAAATATTGAGCATAAACCACAAAAATATTGGCCGCTAGGGCCCGAAGGCCCTAAAAACCAACCTCTGGAGCCGCTTGCACTCAACCCGGATGAAACCCTCGCATAGCCGCTTGCCAAATATATCATTCACACATAGGGATGCGCTAGGATCTGTGTTGCTCCAAATGATATGAAAATTGGTGGAGACGTTCTAGGGTTTTTCAGGCATCTACCCTCAAAATTTTAGCTCAATCCGAGTTCGGATGAGTGAGATATGGCCGAAACGAGTTCGGCAGTTTGGGCAGTCCTACGAAAAACGTCTAAATTAAATCTTTTCCAGTTTTAGCTATTAGCAATTCCACTTTGAAGCTTCAAATCATTAAGCTGATAGGACAATAATTGATTTTCAATTCTTTCTTTCTCATTCAAAGAGGTGTAAATTTTAAAACATGATTCATCACTTTGAATTAAGTTCTCATTTTCACAAGCACATAAGATTTCCTTTAAATATGAGGCTATTTCTAAAAATTTCAAAGCCAAACTATTTTTCACATTTGTAGACCAATCAAACTTATATAATATTTTACAAGCATCTAGGATATTTATTAAATGAGAATCATTATAAGCTTTTATCCTAGATTTGATTGTTAATTATTGATGAACTTGATCCAATAATTCAAGCACATCAACTTCTCTTTCATTCAACAAAGCAATATCATTAGTGGTGTGAGGAGAAATTAACTCAAATTCTTTATTCACCTCTAATGGTATTTCATCATTGATAACATTTGAATCCAACAACCACTTAGGCAAACCTTCACCTGGAGTTCGAATGGTAGAACACAAAAGGTGAGATTTTACCTTTGGCACATTTCCATTTACCAATACTTGGTGAGTCATCATGATTTCTTCTTTTTTTCATGGTCTTCATCATCGTCATCATGTAGCACTTCTTCTTTGTTCATGGCATGTTCATTAAAGACACCAAAATTAGGCACCCACTTAAAAACATGTCCATCCTTTTCAAACCAAGAGTCTTGTCTATCTAGGGATGTATCAACTAGCTTTCTATTTCTTGCATCTCAAATGGGAACAAGGTGAGCGATTTCCTTTCTTCATCTCCAACAAATGGATCATAAGAGAAATTTATCCTTTATTCCTTTTCTATTTTAGCAAGGTGTTCAATAAACTCATTTTCAAAGTGATTGAATCTTGAAATATCCTTCTCTATCTCTACAAATGACTTGTCATATTTTGATTGTACAAGAATTGCCAAATCTTCATGCAAGATAGAGTTTTCAACATCCTGTTTGTCAAATGATAGAAATTTCATTAGTAGGAGCGTGAGAAAACAATGATTCCTCATACATTTTCCTACAATTCTAATAATGATCATCTAAACCCATGGGATGAAACTCTATTGCATCCTCTTCATAATTTTCAAGCTCTTCAAGAAATTATTATTCAAATTCTTCCTGACCATTATCTCGAGGATGTTGAATACTTTGATCATCGATTTTAATCATCTTATCCAAATCGGTAGAAAGTCTTGATTCATCACATGTTTCAAAACTAGTCCACTCTAGGACCCCTCCACATTCTAAAAGAGTATCACTTTTAGTATCTTCGATTTTTATCTCCTGAAGAATGATTTAGGACATCATCAATATTACATCTTGAGGCCTTTATTATTGTAGTTGAGAGATGCTTTATTTAACTTGTAGAACTAGCCTTTACAACTTCTCCTGCACATCAGATGAAGAAAGTGCTTTATTAGAAAGAGTGACAAAGTTCTCCCATTTATTACACCAATAATAATCATCTTCTAAATTTGGGGTATGATGTTCAACCATTCCTTCGCATTCTTCAAATTCAATAATGGGTTGCTTTTCAAACTCGTCTTCATCCACCTTTGGGGGCTCAATTATTTCTAAGGGTGAATCATGTTATTTTCTATGATTATCCCAATCCTCAATTCTAAATAGGGACTCTAAGCCTTCTAGCTTGTCACAACTTGACTCATGTTGGCTTTCTTGATCATCATAATAATTGTCCTCTAAAAACAAATGATGAGATTCTACCTTATATTTTGGCCAATATTTAGATTCATATCTTGACTCCTCAAATTCACTTTCAACCACCTTTGGATATTCAAGGGTTCCTTCAATAAGATCAACTCTTGTATTTTGATTTCAATGGTTATCCCCATCTTCCTTTGTGAATAAACATGAAACAATATCTATATCTTGATGAGTTTGTTTATCCCAATCTTCATTAATGGACATTGTCTTTGAGACTTGCACATCCTATTGGATGAAGTCTAAGGTGGTTGTAATATTTATACATTCAAATTTATCCCATTGATTGCTCATATTAGTCCTCATTTGTTTCAAGGGTACTATATTGGATGGTTGGTGTAGGTTGGAATCCATAGCTCCTGAAAAACAATTCATCATGGAAGAAGGTTGTGCCCCCCATGACTCGTGGGTGATACCTGATTTTGAGCCTTAGGGTTAAGAAATGATGATTGATCCACCTCATCCCTCTTCAAAATATACCACTATTATACTATTATTGCAACCTCGTAGACTCTACGTAAGTGTGGATTTTCAAATATTTCCCCTAGAAATGTAGCAAGTAAGGGGTCTATGGCTCCCATGTATATTTGAATGGCTTGCTCTTTTGAAATGGTGTAATGTGCATGCATTTTGATAAAAACCCTATGAAACCTTTCATTGAATTAGCTCATGGACTCATTAGGCTCCTTATAGATAGAGATAAACTGATTTTTTATCACAATTGGATCAACCAGTTTTTCAAATTGGTTGATAAACATTGCTTCTAGTATAGCCCAAGAAATACTAGAACTTTGATATAAGTGGATATACCAATCAAATGCAACCTCATCCAAGGTGTATGAAAACAACCTACAAGGAAAATCTCTATGCATAATTCATAAATGAATTAACATGTCCTTGTATCTCTGAATATGTTCCTTGGCTTAATCCAGATCATGCCTAAATTGAGGTAAATAATCTATTACCCCTTCAGGGATTTTATGGGTAGGTTTGTTTAAACAACTATAATAATCCCTTATCGAAGATGCAATTTGTTTCTTAGTTGGAATAACCGATTCCATTAGTGAACCTTAAAGAATATAACTTTAATACCAAACTTGTTAGTCAAATAAATATATTGCAAAGAAATATGAAATGACTAACAAATTTTAAATGAAAAAATCATCACATTCATCGATTACAATGCATGGATTAAACCATAGCAATAAAGAACATCCTCCAATTTGTAAAATGTTAGTATCAATGCAACATCAACTGAAGAACTTTTAAATCAATGAATGTGATCAAACAAACTTTATTAATCAAGACCAATGTTTACAAATAAACTGTCAAGTAACAATGAACAATTTAGCATATAAGTGACAATAAAGTAAACCAATTCAGGCCCTTATTCTAGCGCCATTACTGTTGAGTGGATATTTTGCCCAGTTGCAAAATCCCCACCATAGTTAGGGTATTAAATAAAAAATCCTCTCTGCCAAAGAAGTTAAAACAAAAACAACTTCTCCAAGGTTACACTATGTAAGCATTGCACATGTGTATTTGTAATCTTGTAAAGATGTGTTAAATGAGTGCTAGGAATACCTTAATTATTTACAAGTAACTATTAACAAGGGGCCTATGTTGGTTTATTTTATTATGTCATGCTAGTGATTGTTCATGAAAATTGAATTCCTTTTATTATTGCTTGATGAATAAAAAGGAAATAAATATGCATGAATAGCTATGAAATGTAAAGGCTTTAAAATGTCATTATAAATTACCCCTCTTTAATGAAATCATAATTTTCATAAAGAAGAAATAATTTAATGCTTTAAAATAATAGCCTTTGATATAATCTATAAATTACCTCTCTTTAATGAAATCAGAATTTTCATAAAGAGAACCCAATTTATTGCTCTGAAAATGATGGCTTATGGAATGCCATATAAATTACCTCCCTTAAATGAAATTGTAATTTTCATAAAGAGAAGTTCATTTATTTCTTATGAACAAAAATGCAAAGCTTAAAAATTTGATTTGCCTCCAAAATATGAAATAATGTGAAATTTTAAAATTATAAAAATCCCCATAAAACAACAAATTTAATTTTTTTTATAAATTCGAAATGGCTTCGAAATGAGATCAAAATAGTTTTGAATGAAAGATTTGAAACTCATTCTTCACCCCATGTATTTATTTTTGGCATTTTTTTTAATTGCCAAAATATTAAAAAATCTACAAAAAGAAAAGTTAGAAAAATAAATATAAAACCTAGAAAAAGAATAGAAAACTGAAAACATAAACATGCAAGATATTCTAGTCTAATGCCACCCTACACAGCAAAACCAAGGATAAATGAGAAATTTCAAATGGGTAACCTGACCTAATCAAACCTCCAAAAACACCATTTGAGTTAGACCAAATGCTAGCCTCTAAAGAAAACAAATAAAATCTACACCCCATAGATCTTCACACAGTGTAACTCTTTTACAGCATTGAACACCAGATAAAAACCCAAGAAAGCGTAAAGAAAAATTGACAGTAAAACAACTACCCACTAAAATTTTCTCCCCTAATAATGTTCACAAGATGCAAATTTCTTAAATTTTGTATTGAAATTAATATTCAAGTTTACAACAATGAGCATTTCCAGTCTCTCTTCAACTCCAAGAGGATCCAACCTCGTTTGTATTAGAAAAATTTATAAAAACCTTTTCTCTTCGCCTTCCACTTCATTTTGTTTCTATTTGCATCTTCAATGATAGTTTCATATTCATTTCGCTCTATCTTGTTGGCTTTTTATCTTTTTCTTGTTTTATCTATTAAAGCTTTGGTTTTACAATTTATTTTAATCCTCAACATGATGGCTTTGCTCGTCAACTTGTAATCGTTGGCCACAGTCTGCTCACTAATATTGCCCACACTCATCTTACCTTATGTTCTTGATACCAAAATTACCTCAAAGGTATTTGTTCTACTCTTGTTTTGTTATTATGCGAACACCGGGAATTATAAATATTACCTTGGGAGTAAACCCAATTATATACTTTCAAAAACAATATGGTGTGCACAAGTATGGAGACTATTACTCCTCATTTCGAAATTCGAGCAGATTTTGAACCACCACTACACATATCATTTTGTTAACCCCCTCAAACCTGTACCATTCTATCTTTTTCATTTGATATATGTGCCCAGCACCAATTTATGAGCCCTGCACCGCCCCAATAAGCCTTCATTGAATGTGAATCATGGCTCTGATATGTGTTACCACTTGTCTTGCACTATCAGATGTATGCCCGACCTAACAAAAAATACTGCTTAGTACGCTCCTGGGAAAGCTACCCTTTGTTGACCACTGCAACTGTTTCTTCCTATCACCAAGGGGTTCACTTAAAACATTAATAAAACATTATCTTATAAATCAATTATTTCACATTGCCACTTGCTGTCTTTGGACGCATCTTCATCTTGTCACTGATCAATGTGCGTGGGTGTTCATGTTTAATCACACCATCTCATTTTTCTCATCCTTTATTTTTCTTTATACATCCCTTGAAGAAATATCAACACTCATATTGCAAACGTGTATTAGTAGCCCACCAATACCCTCACAAATAACATCTTCCACACAGTGTATTTCGTCGAAATCAACACCAGTTTGTTGTCTCACACTACGTTATCAAATTCTTTGACTTCAACTACATGGAGATTTCCTGTCATGCTGCATCAAATCCGTGGTGTCAATCCACTTTATCTACATTTTGGGATGATAAATTTGATTATCATTATCAAAAATCTGTCGGTTTGCAAAACTATCCATCTGTGCCCTACTATTCTTCTACACTCTGTCTACTAAGATCATGGTTGCCACACAATCCATTGTCCTCATCCATGTGGGAATTTGTGTTCATTGACTTACATAGTCATCCACATCATCATCATCATAGTCTATTTGGGGTACTTTTCCAACATATTACAAATGATTCATCATGCCAAACCTTGATGACCATCACAGTGGTGACGAAAATCACTTGCCAAGGCCTCTCGAGCGACTTTTTTCTCTCCACCATGCCAATGGGAAATATTCACGGTGACCAAATGGAATGGGTTTATTATCTAATAGCAAAAAACATCCTCCTCAATGATTTCTTATTTTTAGAATAAAATGATTCTCACCATTATCTGTGTTGCCCTTGTTCCTCTCTTGTTCTCTTCGACGTCTGAGTAATTCACACTTTAAGTAAATATTAAACTTAACCAAACATTAAAACAAAGAAAGCAACAACAAGTATAATTGATAATAGATCCTTGAAAATAAATTGAAGAGGACACTAACCAAAAATAAACCTTGGACATTACCTTACGATCTCATGGGTGAAACCCTCTGAACACTATCCAAACTAGCACTCAAATACAATCGAAAGTGTTAAAACATCAAACTTAAATGTGGGTCCCCTATTTTGGGGATAGTTGTGCAACAGTCACAACAAGTAGATGAGAAGGAATTGAGCATTGTGATTTGTTTTGAAGTGAAGTTGCAAATTAGCAAATACCAGGGCAGTTATCAAGCGGTAGTGTAAGCTACCTTTAGAATGCAATAAATGTGAGACATGTGAAAGTGATAGACTTTATAAATGTAAAGAACATATTGAGTATTTGTTAATGAATATCATTCTCTATATGTTCAAGAGGTTAAACAAATTTTGGCTAGAATATGTCTAAAATACTTTAGTAAAAGAAAGGACTTTTGGGAAAAATATATGAAATTTTTTGTATGCAAGAATTGGGAATGTTTGAGCAGTTTCTGTGAGTAGGATTGAGGTAGATCTAAAAAGGTTTTTTTGAGGTAGATTTGAGTTGGTTTGAGCAGTGATAGTAAGTTGTTTTGAGTAAGAGGATCATCATCCTCTCCATTTGAATCGAACAATGCACCCTGTTTGATCAATCCTTCAAAGCGCTCTGCTTCCTGCAACTATCAGTGGCATGGAATGGTGAAGCGCTTGGAGTTAAGGATTCAGGATTACGGGATAAGAAGGCAAGCAATCGAATCCTTATCATTAGCGTTTCAATATGGTAACGAAGGTAATGATTCTCTTCACTCCGCCATACCTGATTCATTGTATGGGAAGAGTAGACAACGAAACACTCTTATATAAGGGCCCGCCACCTCTCGATTCTTACAAGGGCTTTTTGAAGGAGAAGTTCTTATCTTATCTTATCTTATCTTAGTTGCGGCGTGGTGGTTCGAAGCGGAGATATCGAAAAAACCCAACCACCAGGAAAACTTAAAGGCGGAGAACGACAAAGGAAGAGAAGGAACGCCTATTATAATCAATAGGGGTTCAGTCAGTATGCCCGAACTACTGAGAACGGGGGAAGTCCGGTCCGATCCACCTCTAAAAGGTACTCTATTCCACTCGGCCCTCCTCTTTACCACCCCGAAGGAATAGTCGTTTAGAGAGAAGAAGAGGTATCTAATAAGAAGGAACGCTTTCTATCCCCCCTCTATTCATAATCGCAGTGAGCACTTAAAATTGAGTTGAGAACTATGGAACCGGGAGGAATGGTTAGGGCTAGTTTGATCATTCCTCCTAATTAGGTAGGAAATGTTTACTCACCAATATTAAAGATGGAGAGCAAAGGAAGGTTATATTAGATTATATTATGAAGGTGGATGGGTAGGGAAGGGTTATCCCATCCCGTTGGGAATGGGGGATGGGGTTCAGGGGAGCCTTGTAAGAAGTCTTGGGGCAAATTTAAGCAGTATTGTGAGCTATCTAAGCATGTATTATGAGTATATTTGAGCATGTGTTATGAGCAGATCTAAGCATGTGTTAGCATATTTAAGCATGTGTTATGAGTAGATTGAGCATGTGTTATGAGAATATTTGAGCAATTCTTGTGGGGAGAATTAGAGCATATTTAAGCGGATTTAAGAGTAGATCTTAGCAGAATTGAGAGTAGGTTTGGTGAGAAAATTTGAGCAAGCCTTGTGTGTAGGCTTGGAGAATGTTTGGTAAGAAAATTTGAAACAAGCCTTGTATGTAGGCTTGAAGTAGATTTTAATAGAGTTAAGAGTAAGGTTTGGAGTAGATTTGAGCAAGTATTGTGTGTAGACTTGAAGCAGATATGAGTAGATTTGAGAGTAGGTTTTGGAATAAAATTGAGCAAGCCTTGGATAAAGGCTTGAAGCATAATATAGCAGAGGGGATTGAGGTATCCTATGGTTAGAGGTCCACAAACTAGAGCAAAGGATATTGAGGTCTCCTATGGATAGAGGTCCATGAACCAGAGCAAATGATATTGAGGTCTTCAATGGATAGAGGTCCATGAACTAGAGAAGAGGGGATTGAGTTTTCCTGTGGATAAAATTCCATGAAATTAAGCATAGGGTATTGGTGTCTCCTTTGGCTTGGTGTCTATAAATATTGTAATAGGGAATTGGTTTCCAAGAAATTGGTTGAGAAAATTTATTAAAAAATATTTTTTTCATGGATGTAGCCTACATTGGGTGAACCACGTTAAATATATGTCTCTTATGTATGTGATGATTTGTGCATTGTTTCATTTATTGCATTGATATTATTGTTGTTATCATTTGTAAAGAAAATGTAATAGTTTTGATCTAATACTATCCACTCCCCTATCAGTATAAGCTTGTGTTCTTCAGTTGGTATCAGATCGGGTTCCTTCGAGGAAGCCTAATAGCTTGAAGAAAGATCTTACAAGAACATAGATGGCCAATCAGGATGGATTTTCAAAAAATAGAGCTCCATTGTTTTATGGGACTAATTATGCTTTTTGGAGTGTGAGGATGAACATATTTTTTATGGCACAGGGATTTGATACATGGTATTCATTTGAGAATGGGTACACACCACCTGCAACTCCTCCCATAGATATAAGTAGCAAGAAACTATATGAAAATAATACCAAGGCAATGAATGTAATTTTAAGTGGATTAGGAATATGATTTTGTAAAATTCATGTACAATAAATCAGAAAAATAAACGTGGGATAAGCTACATAATACATATGAAGGAGATGACAAGGTTAAGATAGCAAAACTTCAAACTCACAGAAGAAAGTTTGAAGACTTGAAGATGAGAGATGAGGAAAATATTACTAGATACTTACTTCGTGTTGATGAGGTTTTTAATACCATTCGTGGAATTGGACAAAATATTGAGGATTCTACTATTTTTCAAAAAATTCTAAGATCACTTCCCATGAGGTATGATGCAAAGGTTTCAACAATAGAAGAAATGAAGGATCTTGCAACTTTGAGGATAGATGAACTACATGGTATTCTCGCAGTTTATGAGATGAGAACAAAAAAGGATAAAACATCTAAAAGGGATGCAACATTCAAAGCTTCAAATAAGACAAAGGATAAAGAATCATAATCAAGTGATGAATCAAGCAGTGAAGAAGAGGCTAATTTTGTAAGAAGAAATAAGAAGGGTCCAAGGAAACACAAAAATATGCAGACTATGAAATGTTTTAGTTTTGGCAACATTGGTCACTATGCAGCTTATTTTCCATAAAATGGATATAGTAGTAGTGAATATGAAAAAGAATACAAGAAAAAGAAATAAAAATTGGCTATGAAAAGAAAATTAGGCATGATCAAGGCAAGCATGAAAATAAGATCTTTCAAAGGCACAAGAATATTTTTTATGTTGAAGAAGCAAGTAGTGCTTCAAGTGATAGTGATGAAAGTATTTTAGACAGTGGAAAGAAGAGATTCTATTTTTGGCAATATAAGATGAAGAGGAAACTTCCATTAAAGACCATGTAGAAGAGAAATAGAATACTCCTATTGATAACTTAGTAGAAGATAAAGAAGATGATCCTATAGTTGAAGACCTAGAAAAAGAGAAAGATTCAGAAAAGAAAAAGGAAACCCTGGTTGACATGAAAAAAGGAACTTATTGTTGCTCTTGGAGAATTGGAAAGAGATAAAAGGGAGAATTTAAGATTAAAGGATCAAGTTAAAAAGGATGAGAAAACAAAGGTAAAGCTTCTACAATATCTCACTTATTTAAGATTTAAGGTTGAAGAGGTAAGAATAGTTGAATAAGGTATGACTGAACAATTAAAGCAAAAGAATTAGAATGTGAAATACTAGAACATGAAGTTGAAATTATAAGGAAGGGACTTGAGAAATTCAACAATAAGATATATCAATTTAGGAAAAGCTCAAAATATTTGGATGATATTATCAAAACATAGAGATATCCATTTATGAATACTGGACTTGGCTTTGAGTAAATTCAAGAAGTACAAAAAGAGGAGACAAGCCCAAAAGAAATAGAAGCATCAAATAAGGTATATGAAGAAGAATATAAGAATTGTATTGGTGAGTTAAGAAGTGGAAGCATCAAATAGAAAGAAAACAATGCACAATAAAGGAACATGGATCATCACAAAAAAGACAAGGAAAGAAGCATGAGATCACATTCTCCAAGACAAGATAAATATTTCTTCCAATTTTATTGCTACTCATGTAATATTTTTGGTCATAGAGCTATACATTGCAGGATTTATGGTAAGAATGATTTTTGCTTCATCAAGAGGAACTTCAATTCATTTGAACCTTTCAAGAATTACAATTTCAGATGTTAAAATTGCAATAATTATGGGCATAGAGCAAAGTGCTGTAGAATAGAATTTTAGGAACTTCTAAAGACTAGCAAGAAGAAGGATAGCCAAAAGATTCAAAGAGGTATGACTACAAAGATATGGAAAAATATTGAAAGAGAAGAATATCATTGTAAGTTGGAATTAGGTTTACTCCCATCCCATAATTGATCACCTCAAGAAAGGAGGTGGTGAGGGGGCGATTCTAAGTGTCTTATATTTAGCCCTAAGGAGCCCTTTGCCATTGATGTCAAATGGGGAGAGAATTCAGTAAGAGGGAGCAGCTTCTCAAGGGGAGCATATTTGGAATCCAGTTACTGTAAAAGGAATAATTTTTATAAGGGTTACCATCAATAACAAAGGGGGAGATTGTTGGAAATATTAAGCATATTGAGTTGTCATTGATATCAAAAAATTGATTTCAAGAATTATCATTTATGTCAAAGCTTTAATGTCAAAAGGTTGCATGGTATGCAAGGCAAGATATATCTCAAGAATGGTAATTATTGTAAAGAAAAGGTTTATAATATTTATTTTCAAATATTATAAGGACAAAGAGGTTTAAGAATTTGCTTGGAATAGAAGTATTATAATATTTATTTTAAATATTATAAGGACAAAGAGGTTTAAGAGTTTGCTTGGGACAAAAGTATTATAATATTTATTTTAAATATTATAAGGACAAAGAGGTTTAAGAGTTTGCTTGGGACAGAGGTATTATAATATTTATTTTAAATATTATGAGAAGGTAAAGTTTTAAAAGGATTTAAAAGGAAGATCAAGGTTCAAATATTTATTTGAAGGTCAAAATATTAAGAGACATTATTATAATATTTTTTAAATATTATAATATAACATAAGGTTATATGTTTTTGCACCAACATTGTTTGAAAAACAAGGTTAATCTCCAATATGAAAATGTGAGTCGATTCACCAAGGAATAATGGAGTGCATATAAATAAGGAGGTAATGTTTTAATTTATTACCAGATGCGCTAAGGATATATTTTGATTTATTTTTGATGCAACAAATGTTTTAATATCTTTAAAATTATGTGTTAAGTCGAATATCCCTCTAGTGCAAACGGTAGAAGGACAATGAGTTTCAAATGGTGCAACCATTAGACATTGACATATTTGGTGTGCACCTGAGATGTTCCATATGACTAGGGTGGCCCAATGGCTAGCTAGCTTAGAGAATTTGAATTTGATTTAGAGAAAGGGGAGTTGTATTGGTACATTGATTATTTGAAAAATATATTTTATATGAAGGCATTATCTTGTGTATAGAAAAGTGGGAGTTGTATGGTGTATTGGTTTATTTTGAAAATTGTATGAAGGTATTACTTTTGCAATATTAAAAAGGGAGTTGTATGGTGTATTGGTTATTTTGAAAATTGTATGAAGGTATTACTTTTACAATATTAAAAGAGGGAGTTATAAGGTGTATTAAGATATTTTTGTGTGATTGTATTTTTGCTTGATATGTTGAAGGATTTGGTTCATTATTAGGAGGCTTTATCTTATAAAACCAAGAGGAATTATAGAGGATTAATTTGGGACATTATTGTGCACATATTTTGAATGGTATTATCTGGAATATTTTAAAAGGATTTTTGCTAACTTGTTTTGAAGTGGCCAAAGAAAGGGAACTATTTTGAGATAGATTTTTTGAGGGTACATCTTCATCAAGGTAGTTCTACAAGTATGTTATGCTCACTCCTTCTCAAGGTGGCTTGTTTGAAATAAAATAGTCTCAAGTCATAAGGTGACATATAAGGATTAATTTTATGTGCATTGTTGGAAATATATGTGCTAGGGTTTGATAACACATTTGTGCATCATTGTTGAATGATATTGAAATATATGTTCTAGGGTTTGAGAATAAATTTGTACATCATTGTTGAATGATATTGAAACATGTGTGCTAGGGTTTGAGAATAACGTTGTGCATCATTTTTGAATGAAATTGAAACATATGTGCTAGGGTTGAGAACAAAGTTGTGCATCATTTTTGAATGATATTGAAACATATGTGCTAGGGTTTGAGAATAAATTTGTGCATCATTGTTGAATAACATTGAAACATATGTGCTAGGGTTTGAGAATAAAGTTGTGCATTATTGTTGAATGACATTGAAACATATGTGCTAGGGTTTGAGAAAAAATTTGTGCATCATTGTTCATGATTGATTTTGTGAGTGTATGAGGACTTGAGCATTGTGATTTGTTTTGAAGTAAAGTTGTAAATATGCAAATACTAGGTCAGTTATCAAGTGCCAAACTAAAGCTACCTTTAGAATATAATAAATGTGAGATATGTGAAAGTGATAGACTTAATAAATGTGAAGAACATATTGAGAATTTGTTAGTGCATATATTTCTCTATATGTTCAAGAGGTTAAACAAATTTTGGGTAGAACATGTCTAAACTACTTTAGTAAAAAAAAGCACTTTTGGAAAAAATATATGAAATTTTATGTATGCATGAATTGGGAATGTTTGAGTAGTTTCTATGAGCAGGATTGAGGTAGATAAAAAAGGTTTGTTTGAGGTAGATTTGAGTTGGTTTGAGCAATGATAGTAAGTATTTTTGAGCAAGCCTTGTAAGAAGGCTTGGGATATATTTAAGCAGGATTGTGAGCTAGAGTTGAGCAGATTTGAGCATGTGTTATGAGCTTATTTGAGCATGTGTTATGAGAAGATATGTGCATGTGTTATGAGCATATTTAAGCATGTGTTATGAGTATATTTGAGCATGTGTTATGAGCATATTTGAGCAAGTCTTCTATGAAGGCTTGGAGAATATCTGAGCAGAATTGAGAGCAGATTTGAGCAAGCCTTGTGTGTAGGTTTAAAGTAGGTTTGGTAAGTAGATTAGAAATAAGCCTTGTGTGTAGGCTTGGAGTAGATTTAAGCAGAGTTGAGAGCAAGGTTTGGAGCAGATTTGAGCAAGTCTTGTGTGTATAATTGAAGCAGATCTAAGTAGATTTGAGAGAAATTTTTAGAACATAATTGAGCAAGCCTTGGGTAAATACTTGAAGCAAAATAGAGTAGAGGTTATTGAGGTCCCCTATGGGTAGAGGTCCATGAACTAGATCAAAGGATATTGAGGTCTCCTATGGATAGAGGTCCATGAACTAGAGTAAAGGAGATTGAGGTCTCCTGTGGATAGAGATCCACAAACCAGAGTAGAGGGGATTGAGGTCTCCTGTGGATAGAGGTACATGGAATTGATCATAGGGGATTGGTGTCTCCTTTGGGTTGGTGCCCAAAAAAATTATAATAGGGAATTGGTTCCCAAAATATTGGTTGAGAAAATTTATAAGAAATATTTCCTCTGTGGATGTAGCCCATATTTGGTGAACCACGTTAAATCTATGTCTCTCATGTATGTGGTGATTTGTTCATTGTTTCATTTACTGCATTGATATTATTTCTATTATCATTTGGAAAGAAAAAGTAAAAGTTTTTTCTTATACTGTTAACCCTCCTCTCAGTATAAGCTTGTGTTCTTCAATCACACCTTTCCTCAACATCCAAGGAAAATATTAAAGAGACCCATAAACATGTTTCAAGTTGTAGACCAAATAAGAGAAGATTCCTTAGGAAAAGAAATTGTTCATAACTCGAGAAAATCTATTTCTAGAGAACACCTTCAGAATGGATCCACTATGTAAACCCCTATCAAGGGTAAGAATTTTGAGGATTTAGCCCCAAAAGTAAATTTTAGGGATGTCCTCCATTGTAGAAAATACCAACCTAATGCTAACATTAATATTAAGGTTTATCACAAACCTCTAAGAATACCTAATATTGTTCCTAAAAAATCTGAGTTGCACCATTTTTTGATGTAATATTTGATTGACTATATAAATGCAAAAAGAAATACATAAAACTTGCAAAATGAAACCTCATTTAATACATTGCATCCATATTACTCTCCATTTAGACCCTCTTATCAACCTATCCCATTTCATCTATCTTACTCTTCACTTGAACCTTCTCCACAACCTATACCTTGTACTTCAAGTCTATCTTCAACTTCATTCAATCTATAAAATTTTCCATATTCATATAAACCCTCATCCACTTGTCCATATTCATTTCAGCCTACGCTCTCTCTTCCATATTTCTCTCAATATTCAATCCATCCTCCATATCTATCTATACCTTCATATAATATTCAAATTTACAAGTGAAAAGGACTTTAGATGAGAATTACAAATTTTTAGAAGATGATATTGATGTCAGAGTAGACATCAATGATAAAATTATTTTAAGTGTTGATTGTTAAACAATATTTTATTTTTGTTCATACAAGAAACAAAAGTAGATATAGGATGACCCAATACAAAGAAGAGACTAAGACATGACATTCCTAAAAAATATCTTAAGGGAGAAGAAAAAATTGATAGGTGTGTTACTTGGATGTACTTGAAAATATTCATAAGTTTATTATTCTATTGGAAGAACTTGCTTTTGTAAGGGTATCATGTCTAAAGAATGATATAGATGAGAAGACTACTTTGTTATAATAAGTATAGAGAAATTTGCATACAATGGAAGAGGAAAATAACAAGATCAAATATCTTGTTTGGATATAAATAAAAGGAATAAAGGATGGATGCTTATATCCAAAGAATTAAAAAAAGGGTTATAGGATGTCAAGGGATGTTAGTAAAAATAGAGCACTACATATTTTTTGTTTGATAACATTCTTATAAATTAACCAAAAATCTAAATGCTCATTATCAATGAGTTTAAACTAAATAAAAAAAGAAACTACTTTTTGAAAAATAAAAAATTGCTTCACCAAAATGAAGGAATATTTTCTTAGGATCCCAATAAAATGGATATAAGACCTATTTAGAAAGGAAATATCTTCTAGTATGAAAAATTAGATGAGTTTCTAATGCGGGAGTCTATCTTCTAGAGGGCATAACTTTTGATCCGACCATTGGATCAACTTCAAATTTTATGAGGAGCTACATAAAGAGGTGGACATGTCATGAATAGACTATTCTAATCATCTAGATGGTTTTTAGGCTTATTTTGGGACTTAATTCCTTCATCTAATATCTCGATAATGGGATTTAGTGTTTTTTGTAAATTTGGAAGAAAACATATTTGGACTATCTTCTTATTTAAGCATAGGTAGGTGCTGAGATATTATAGGAAGCTTAATATAGATGATACAATGGTTTGTATTAATTTAGGGGGCTATCTAGGATTTTTTGGGTGATTTAGGTTTTGGCACTAAAGACAAAATAACCTAAAAATAAAAAAATAAAAATAAAAATATAACATTTTAGGGCTTAATATTTAGGGTTTCATTTTAGGGTTTTTGTTGGGATTTATATTCCCTTGGTATCGCATTGTAAGGTGGTGAAAAATCTATAAATGAGAAACTAAAGCATGTTTCAGTTTATTCCCATTGAAACTCGTATGTGATTGAGGGATTTACTATTTTTTTTATTTGTCATAGTTTTATGTGATTGGAGGTTCTTGTTTTGGCCTCTTGCACCTGGATTTACACTAGTTTCATATTTATATTGAATAAGGCACATTTGTTTAAAAATAATTGAGTTAGTATATAACCTCTCTAGTAGTCTATGATGCATAAATTCTAATGAAAAAGTATGATATTCTTTAGCTCAATACGTTGTAGAGCATAATGCCAATCACAATCAATTTTACTCAATAATTATGAGAATATATTTTTTTTGATAATTTAAAATTTGCATTAATAGGGGTTAAATAACAACCCCCTTAAAGTTGAGTAAACAATGAAATCAACAGTCATCCTTGACCACAAAGACAACAAGGACAACAAATCTTGAGGAAAGCTCCTCAAAGAAAAAATCTCAATACAGGAGGAAGAAGACATGAGGCACCCAGGCCTTAAAGCTGCCAAAACAAAGGAGAAAGCAAAAAACAAGGCACGCAGGCCTTGATCCAACCATCAAAAAGAAACCTCACACAAACATGGGTAAGCTTACCGCAGCCAACCATCTCTGTCACCTCAAAGATGAATTTCAAGTCAACCATAAATTATCTGCCTCGAACCTCAACTCTGCCATTGTCCTAGGACTTGACAAAGTCAGCAATAATTTCATCATCAATGCTAAAAAATTCCTATGTATGTTATACACCCCTATGTATGATACTTTATTCTCCAAGGAGAAATAGAAGACAAGAGATGAGGTTGGGTCTTGAAAATTCAAGAGTATGATGTGGAGATCTAACCAATAAAGCTAGTTCATGGGAGAGCTCTATTCCAGGAGCTAGCCAAAAGTGCAGCCTTTGAATCATTGGATGCGGTGCATGAGGACAATATTGATGAAAGCATATGCATGAATCATACCACCAGAAATCGTGATTGGACAGAGGAGCCAATTGATTATTTTACTTTAGGAAAATGTCCATCTTGCCTTGATGCTTTGCAACATCGAAGATTCAGGTTGTAAGCTCTTAGATATAATTTTTTCCCAATGGGTTATTTCACAAGAAAATTTATGGAATTATTCTCAGGTGTGTAAGGGACTTCGAAGAAGAAAAATATTAGAAGAATTTTATTCGAGACTATCGGGTGGTCATTATGCAGGAAGGCCCATGGCCTTAAAAATCACCCGAGTAGGCTATTTTTGGCCTACTTTGTTTGTTGATGCTCATAAAGTGAGTACTCACTATGACAATTGTCAATGATATGTTGGCAGAATAAGCAAGGGGGTATTGCCTCTTCACCCGATTCAAGTAGAAGCACCTTTTCAGTAGTGGGATCTTGACTTTGTGGGAGTTATTGACCCATATTCTTATATAAAGTATAAGTACATCTTGATAGCAACTAACTATTTCACCTGATGGGCAGAGGCTATTCCTACTAAAAAAGTAGACCAAGCAACTGTCATCTCTTTGTTGGAGGGAATAATCACTCGGTTCGGTGTTATAGACTCAATTATAACCGATAATGGAACTTCATTTATTGGGGCTAATATCATGAAGTTCGCTAGCAAATACATGATTTATCTCAAGACTTCATCCAATTATTACCCGCAAGGGAATGGTTTGGTTTAATCCACCAATAAGAATATGCTATAAAATTTGAAAAGGACACTGGGAAACAACAAGAGAAGCTGGCATTTGTTGTTGAACTAGACAGATCACATTTTCATTAAAAAATCCATTAAAACTTCTTTGTATGCATTGGTGTATGGTAAGGAAGCGATTCTTTCTGCTCACATTGAGGTTTCGGTACTTTAGACATTGCAGTTGTTTCAGGAAGAAGATGAGGAGTTTTATCCTATGAGCGCACGATTGGTACAACTAATACATTTGGAAGAGGATAGAGAAAATTCTTACCAGGTGTTTGTCGAACATAACAAGTAAATGTAAAAATGGTTTGGGAAGAAGATAACCGAACGCAGTTTTCAAGTAGGAGATTTGGTTCTCAAGTGGAATGCAAAGAAGGCCAAGCCCGAAGAGCATCACAAGTTCAACACTATTTAGGAGGGCCCTTTCCAAATATTTTTTGTGAACTCGGCTAACTCCTATCATCTTCAAGACATGGAAGGTTGGGATCTCCAATTCTAGTGAATGACCTTCATTTGAAGGCTTATATTCAGTAACATCTTGATAAGGTACTTTTATAAAATATGTATATATTCGTTTTCTTAATTACTTTCACATTTAAAATAATAATAATAATATATTCATCCCATTTTTTGCCCTCTTATTAGGTGAACATGTTCATAAATAAATATATGTACATAGAAAAAATAGAAAAAAAAGGAAATTTATGTACATAGGAAAACAACACAAAAGAAAATAAAGCAATAATGGGATTGCCCAAAGGGTGGGCGAACATTACGTTCGCTCTCCTTTGTGGGCAATCCTAAATTAAAAAACTAAAACTAAAAATTTTAAATAAAAAAAAAAATTAAATTTTAAAAAGTTAAAGAAAAAAAATAAAAAATAAATAAATAAATCGCCCAAAGGTTGGGCGAACTTAACGTTTGCCCACCTCTTTGGGCGATCATATATATATAAATAATTATAATAAACGAATCACCCAAAGGTTGGGTGAACGTAACGTTCACCCTCCTTGGAGGGTGATCATTTTGTTAAAAAAATATTTAAAATAAAAAAAGAAAACAAAAAGATAAAATTTTAAAAAATATAAATACAAAAAAAAAACATGATGATTTCCCAAAGGTCGGGCGAACGTCTTGTTTTCCCGTCCCTTGGGCGATCGCTTTTTTGAGGAAAATATACAAAGAAAAAAAAAATATACGCTTTAGATTTTTTAAAAGCGATATAATGTATTCAACATTTTTTTGAAGGCACCCAAAAAAGAGAAAGTTGTTTTTCTAAAAAAGGGAGACGAGTTTTTTTTTTTAGAAAATCTGTTTTTCTAAAGGAAAAGGCGAAGAATGCAAGGAACAAAGTTTATATAAGGAGAACCTTCACCCAAAATTATCAAGCAGATTGAAAATGCCTTGAAAAAAA
The DNA here is from genome assembly GCA_028583015.1 of Wollemia nobilis. Lineage (NCBI taxonomy): Eukaryota > Viridiplantae > Streptophyta > Pinopsida > Araucariales > Araucariaceae > Wollemia > Wollemia nobilis. Next base: position 37,234,296 of record JAQPPZ010016981.1, read on the forward strand.
AAAGGAGAAGCGGATTTTAGTAAGAGAATGTTTCCTTTGATCTCAGAGATTTAGTGCGAATATATTGCTTCCCCCAAGATGTGGCAATTATTTGAAAACATGTAGGCTGGCGAGAGTTTTTCTTCTCGAAGGAGAAAAATATGCATTTAATTGGTTCAAGTGGCCAATTTATTTTTCCAAAGTAATATTCCACAGCTAGGGTACGGTTTACGACAGTTATGCGGTAAAGAAAAATGATTTTCCCAAGGTCAATTTCTTAGCAAATCAAAAGATTTATTGGGATACATTGGGAATAGTGCCCGAAGAGTGCATCAAGACTCACTTTTTTCAAGGGCATCCAAATAACTTAGCATTTATTGTGGAAGTTGGAAAAGGGATCTATTTAAATAAAGCAAGGGAAAGCTCGCAGTTAAAATTTTATTTAAATTTGTTCTGTTACCATGTGCTTCGAACTGTTATTGCAGAAGTGTCCAGATAGTGTTCGATAAATTTGTCAAGGAAAAAATGGGAAGATGTAGTAAAGAGCCCCAAGATGCTTCAGATAGTACAGAGCCCAAGAATTCAAAGAGAAAAGAGAGGGGTACGAGGTCTAAAAAGGCCCAAAAAAATGACTATGTTGACCTGGACCTCTATAACGACATGATGATCGAAATTGGTGATTGCATAATAACCCACAATGGAGTGGAGAAACTACGGTAAGATGTTGAACTTACAGTTAATCAGGGGGTCACATTAGAAATTTGTCTAACAAAGTCATACCATTCGCTGCTTTTCTAGTACCTGCACCTGCCAATACACTCTTGTCTTGAGCTGGTGTAACTTATTGCCAAATTTTATGACCCATTCACTAGGGAAGTAAGAAATACAAAGGGGGAGATTCTTTTCACTATTATCTTGAACAAGATTCAAGAAGCATTTGCATGTGGATTGCAACCACCTGCCTATGGGGTTCATAAGAAGTTACACATTGATGAACAGGAAGATAGATATGTCTCTACTGTAATGATGCATAAATTTATAGAGACTCAGCTCATCAAAGAACCACCGATGGGGCAACTTCCTAACTTGTCCAAACTGCTTAAGGATTTTAAAAGCTTGGATATCTATTCAATGCTAGCATAGGTCGCAGGTTTACCTTCTGATGATACTGTGCACAAGTGGTAGGCGACTTTAGTGCAATGTATTAGTCGGGTAGATTTTTATTTACCATTAGTTATGATAGAGAACACCAATCCAATCTTATTCGATTGGACCGATTACATCTCACAGAGGATGAATTCCCAACTGAATAAATTGCAGACTCAGAAAGCGAAATCATTCAAGCACAGTTCATTTTTGGTATGGTTTTTCTTCTTTCAATTACAACAATGTTTTCCTTTTATTACAGTTACACAAACCAATGAAAAAGATCAAACTTTACCATTATATAAGTGGACTTCAGTTTTGTCAAAAAGGGAGTCTTTCTATAGTTTCAACAATTGGTTTTTGGGGTTGGTAATAGAACAATTATGTGGTACATGTGAAAGAGTACCATGGGAGTTGAGAGATATATTGGTCACTTAGGGAAAGGGTGATATTTTTATGCTTGCCTAGGGTGTAGTTGTACGAGTTTTTGGTTTCATGGGTAAGCTATTTTTGTTGCCATACTTCACTACAAATCATTTTTTTGCTATGGAGGTAGTGCACCAGTTAGATTACGTAAATGATATATATGGAGCTGGGCATTGAAAAAATACAACATGCAATATGCCATTCAAGTTTGGTGGTATAATAGCAGGCCAAATAAGATAGAATTGACTTCTCACTATTGCCTTGCAAGACCTAGGATCAATAGAACTACCAAAGCGTTGGAGGTATGACCCCTTGAGCAAGTTGAAAGAAATTGTCAAGTTCAAATAATTTTATTGTTGTCCTCGACCCGATAATGAGCAGAAAAAAATAATTTTAATGGGCCCGAAATGAATTGGTATATTGATAAAATGGCTACACTTCCCCCTTGGCATGACTGCTATGAGTAAGAAGTAGAGTATATATATCAAGTTCCTCCGTTGGGATTGTTTAGTCTGGTTAAAGCCAGTAATCCTGAATGGTCTGAAGAAAAGATAATGAATTGGTAGATAATATGGGTTCAATGAGGAACACCAATGTTTCCTTATGGGATCAAATTGGATGATGCTTTTCAGATATTTATGATGAATATGTTGATTCTTATTAGCCATTCACTTTCACCAGCATTTTATTGCATAGTTTTCAATAGTTCGATAGTGGTAAAAGCAAGTTTGAGGGACAATGTATTTTGATCACAGAGGAGACTCCTAAGAAGGAAGAGCAACAATACATGTTTAAGTGGAGATCACTATGAACAAGACATAAAGTTGAAGAAGCATATATTTCAAAAAAGCAAGATGTGCAAAAAGCACCACCAGTTCCCAAGGTGGCAAAGAAACCAAGAACTGGTGCTATTACCATTTCTTCCATCGATGTTCTAGTTACTGTAGTTACCATAAATTTGGTTGTCTCTGCAATAGTTGTCTCTCCTATCATGAAAATTGAGGCTCTCACTGTGGTTGTGCAAAGGGTTCAAGGGCAAGAGGAAGATCAACTGTTAGAACCACCATAATAGGATGTCATGGAGACCCAAGTAAATGTTAAAGTGGTAGCGAAGGAGCAATGAGAAGCAAATATTTTATAGTCATATCCATATTTGCATTACATGGTGATCATACCCAAAGGTATGTCTCCTATTCCCTCTCCTTCTTCTTCATATTTATTGGAGCATGTAGTAACTTCTTCCAATTCACTACCATTAGTTTTTGTATCCATTTCTCCACCTTTTGGTATGCCCTTTGTATCCATTCCACTTCTTGCTTCTTATCTTCCCAAAGTTACTACTGCTCCATCTTCCATTCCATTTTCTTTATCCTCCCTTTCTTTTAGTTCATATACATTGGTACCGAACCCATTTTCACGCCCTTCCACATCCATTGTCACTACCATTTCTATCGAAGCTATAAGTATGCAAGCTCCTCCTAGATTGAGCGTAACTATAGTTAAAACTTATCCACCTATCCATTCTACTATTTCCATTCCTTCACTTTTAACTACAACATCCATTTGATAGCCTACCCGTTCTAATGCCCTCATTCCCTTCACTCCATTTTTAGAATTACAAGCTTTACCCAATGTTTAGGTGGCATCCAAGTAGTCCGATGTAGAAAATATCAATAGGGCTCACTTGAGTTCATCGTAGTGGTTGAAAAGCAAGCGGTGCAAAGAGACTCTCACACCAACCCGTCTTCTTAAGAAAGTTACTTTTGATCCTGTTGCAATGGAGGCTCATATCACCAAAATTACTCCATTGGTTCAAAAGCCTCAAGGAGAATTGTTGCCAAGTGATGTTATTTCTGAGACCATAACTGAAGACCTCAAAAGGATTAATATTGTAGAAAAATGGCCAACATACAGGTAGACATGAGTTCAGTTTACCTTCACAGTGAGCATTATAAACAAAAGTATTTTTATCAGGTTGACAAGATCATTGTACTCGAGATGGTCTTGGCTAAAAGCAAAGCATAGGAGGAAATAATTGCTACCAAAAATGAGCACTTATGGTGATAGGTAGGATTTCATATGAAAGAAAGAGATGCAACCTGAATTGATATGAACAACCTTTGCCTGAAGCTAGAAGCTGCCCAGACTCAATTGGCTAAGAGAGTTGCTCAAGCTACAAGTTTTTTCCAAGATAATATCAAAGAAGCTCATCTTCACTCTGCACAAAACTATGAAAAGCTGGCTCCAAAAGTAGTTCAAGTTCTGATTTACTTATGGGTGGCTCACATTTATATTCAAATGGAACAACATATAATTGACAACACAGAGAAATTATTGTCATCCCATATGGAGATGGTAGTAAAAATATAGGCCTTAGAAAATTCCACTATGCATGTGATACCCTTGAGCAATATGGACCATTCCTGGTCAGGTGCAAAATTCATATTGCACAGCTATTTTTAGTAGATGGATATTATACGGGAAGGTCAAAAATTCTAAATTCCATAGAGTGGGAACATATTGTTTCGATGACTTATCTTAACACTCTATGCGACATGAATTTTCCAAAATTTATTAATGACTGGGGTGAACCTCTTCCACAAGCACAATTAGAGATGACATGAAAGCAGTTTGTTGAAGATACCTCTGATATTGATGCTTAGGAGGAACCTATCATGGATGTTTAGGTGTTGCCATTCATGCAAAAGCACACTCGTATGGAGCTTTCACTATTTGAGTTAGCCCAATGAGCAAGGCATATGAGCTTGGAAGATATTCAAAATTTTCACTTTGTATATGAATCCCTAAGTTCTCCTTCCTTGTTCATGATAGAGGTATGGAATGATGCGGTTGCAGTTTATGAGCTTAGTTATAAGAGGCAGTTGAAGAGCAAGAATGAGTAAAAGTACTTTGAGTTGCAGCAAAAGCCGAAGTCATTGAGAAATCTGAAGAGGAGTGTTAGAAGGCATCTATATTGAAGGCACCAGCCACAGAGGCTGGTAAGAAGACTCTTGATCACCCAATGGATTAAGGCCTGGGATCGCTTGTATTCATGCGAGATGGATACCTCGAGAGCCACCAAAAATATTGGAAGTTTTACACTATGCCACATTGGTTTAAAATAAATTGCTAACTATAATGTAAAAATTCATGATGTAGCATCTTGCTTAATTTTAAAATAAACATTGTAGTCATTTCAATTTTTTTTATGTAATTTTTCATTTGAAACATAAAAATTCCAATCCCAATCACAGCTTGGAAATCGACTTCAAATTATTTTAATTGAATTGCCCATAGAAGAAGTTGAAAGAGTGAAAGAATTGAAGATGTAGTAAAAGAGCAGCAACAAATCAAAATGATGATATTTGGCTAAAGTGTTGAAACATGATTGTGTTTGCTCTTTAGAAAGGGTGAACGTCGTGTTCACCCTGTGATTGGGTGAACAAGTTTTAAATAATGTTGGCACAGTCACCCTAAAGTATGGGTGATGATCTTGTTCGCCCCTTTTGGGGGTGAACGACATTGAATAGTATAATTGGGCAACAAAGAAGATTAATTTTTTTTTTGCCTTTGCACTTCGACAGAAACGTGTTTTGCCTTTTTCAAGGGGCGAACACATATTAGAAGTTTCATTCGGAAAAATATTTTGAAGCTGAGGTGATTTTAAATTGTTCCAAATAAAAATTGTGTTCGCCCCTTGTTTCTTGTGAGTGTTGTTGAAGTTTGAAAAGTAAGGGTGAAGATGATTCAAAGGATAATCACATTCATCTCTTTGTTTGGGGTAAATGTTATTAAAATTCTTGAAGTTCAGGTGAAGAGGATTTTTAAATATTTTTCTTGATGAAAGCATTTTCATGGTGAAATCAAATGAGTTCGATTGCTCGTAGTGCCTCAGGATAAATTATGAAAAACATATGCCGAATTAAAGGATGCAGGATTTGATATTTAATTGCTATCATCTCGGGCAATATTAAAGTTTGATTTTTTGGTTGAAGATATGCCTTAAATTATTGCTGCAATTTAATGTTGGTGGCGAAGTGGAAAATATTTGTGTTATTTTCAAGAATATCTTCTCGAAGGTTTTACTTCCTCTCTGAAACAAATTTAATGAGGAGTAAATTATTGAAGCATATGTTTGATTTTAAAGATAATGGAGGTGCCCAAATTTAATGTTGTGGTGATCAAAATGCCTCGTCACTCCAAATTATTTTTGGATCATGATTGTCAGAAGAAGATTTCCAAGAAATGATAACTCATTATGTCTCTAATCTATGGACATTGGTCCGTGCCATGTATTTAATGAAAGAGGGACAAAACTCTATAAATAATAAGCAAAATTTCATTGTAAGGGGTTGGAAAAAATAGATATCCTACGAGAAAAATTTTCAAGTTCTCTGCAATAATAGAATATACAGAGCTCTTGGATTTGCAAATGACTTGGTGCATTTTTGCCTTTTAATTTTTTGCATTTCTTATATACACTCGTATTATTTATTTTCTATTGAAATTCAAATTCTGCAAATTGAATTTGAATAATGGTAATGAGAGGAGTGAGTTTCGAAGCGCTGATTTGAAAGATTATATGTACAAAGTCTTACGTAAATTCTATTGTTTCTTATCTATTACATGCTATTTGTTGCTTGGTGTGGATTTTTTCTATCAGTCTATTCCCATCCTACGAAGTCGGTCTATGGCCATATTTTAATTTCTTTCTGTATTTTCTAATTTCTTTCCTGCAACTCTAGTCTTCAACCAATAGGATTAGTAAGGGAGCCAACCCTCTCTGGATATTGACACGGAGGACATTCCTTTCCTCTGGTCATTCAATTTTGGCCGTATCTATGGCACACAAACATATTTTTTGTTAACTAGGAAAATATTTGACCACCAAATTCACATCGATGCTATGATGTTATATCCATCTAAATTCAGTATTACCTATCATTGATTTTGAACATTCAGTGCTCCACATGGTCATCATTATGGGCTAGGTTCTCTGTACTAGTATGTTGGAATTTCATTCCACTTTAACACCTCTTCTTCTTTGATTGTTCCATCCACACATCCGTCCATTACCATCAAGTCTACTTTGACCACCTCCACACGACTGCCAACTCATTGCAATATCGGTTGGTCCATGTCACCATCGCCACATAGGAGTTTTTCTGGGTCTGGTATCGATCAAATCCTCCATTGAATGGAAAAGCTCCACATAAATGGGCTCCAAAAAACAACACCGCTTTGTTGGGACCATTCCCCTTGTCGTATGCACTATGAACTCGCTACCGCCTGCTCGAATGCTCTCTCTGCGACGTACATCTAGGGCTTCATCATACTCTGCATGTTAGAAGAACAATCTTGTTAACATCCATTTTACGAATGAAGGAAGTCAAAGTATTAATCAGATGTTGAATATTTTAATTCTATTCTCAATATAACCACCATCGAAGTAAGACTAAGCCTGAATTTATTTGTTTAGCATCAAAATTTTCATGAAAAAGAAATGAAGCAATGCAAATAAAATAAGATTTTTCTTTATTTTATGGATTTTGATTTTTTTTTTATATGTTTTAAAGGTAAGATTTGTGTCCTTTTTATTTTTATGTTTTATTTTATTAGAATATATAAATGTAAATATATGTAGATATATATACACCTATATATTTATATGTTTATATATATATATATATATATATATATATATATATATATATATATATATAATTTTATGTTTAAATATTTTTCATTTTTATATGTTTATGAAGATTTAGGTAATCAAAAACATATGAAAACAAAATTGGTTATATTATTTTTTTATTTTTATTCATTTAAAATTTTATTTAATTAATTGGATTAATTAAATCAATGCTAAACTTAACCAAACATTAAAACAAATAAAGCAACAAAAACAACTAACACTAGATCCTTGAAAATAAATTGAAAAGGACACTAACCGAAAACAAACCTTGGACACTACCTTATGAGCTCATGGGTGAAAACCTCTGAACACTATCCAAATTAGCACTCAAATACATTTGAAGGTGTCAAAATATTAGAATTAAAGGTGGGTCCCCAATTTTGGGGTTAATTGTGCGAAAATCACAACAAATGGCGACTCTGCTAGAAAATGCTCCTGATCATTTTGGTAAAGAACCCAATATAAAATGAGAACACAAAAGATCAGTGAAATACAAATTATTTAGTGATGTTCTGATAAGGTGCGGGTAAACTTCGAATAAAAAAAACTAATCCATTTGCCTTTGCTCAGTGTGTGACAAAGTGATTCATTTTTTTGTACCTCTAAAAACCTTATGGAATCTATCATCTAGTTTATATTTAGGCTATGAAGCACGACTCATAAAAGAAATATTTTACAAACAAATTCCTACTACCAGTTAGGCATCTATAGCCCCAGTAGGGTTTATCTAACTAAACCTTGTGTTTAATTAATACCTTGCAAAGCCTTGCTTATAATCGAGTTATGTCTAGACAAAGCCCTACTATCGGTCAGGTGTCTATAGTCCCGATAGAGTTTATCTAGAATTTATGACTTTCATCAAGCTTTTCAATGCTTATTTCTTATTTTTTTTCTTATTTTTTCTTTTTAATAGCTTTGCAATAATTTATGTATCACGAGGGTTAGGAAGAATAAAGGTGAAGTGTGTTAAATTTTTACCTTCATTTGAAAATCAAGATAATTTCATCCTTTAGTACTTCTATAAATACCCTTTAATATGTGAGTTACATATGGAGTTTTGTAGAAATGTTTCATTGTTCTACTCTCCACCATTTTAGTCCCAAAATTTGAGCATTATCACAAAATAACTCATCCCCATTTTCTCAGGTTCACTTTCTTTCAGATTAGGTATTCCAACCTACTTAACAAAGGAACACAAAAATGGGCAAGAGGCCATAAATTAGCGACCACGAAATATCACCTCAAAACAAGGGAACAACCCAACACACAAAACTAAAAACACAAACCAAAACTTCAATCCAAATAAAAAAACAAGGACAAAACACAAAAATAGAAAGTAAAATAACCAAAATGATATACAAAAATATACAATAATGTATAAGAGGATGTAAAATTTTGAGCCATCACTTCCTTGGATCCCAAACATGATTAGCACATTTCAAAAGACATATAACATGATATGCACACCAAGCTTTGCAGGAATCCAATGACAACAAGATTAGGCCAAATAATACAACAATTTTCATCTTACCTCTCTCACCCCACAAATATGATTCCATGGCATTAGCAATTCCACTTTGAAGCTTCAAATCATTAAGCTGATAGGACAATAATTGATTTTCAATTCTTTCTTTCTCATTCAAAGAGGTGTAAATTTCAAAACATGATTCATCACTTTGAATTAAGCTCTCATTTTCACAAGCACATAATATTTCCTTTAAATATGAGCCTATTTCTAAAAAATTCAAAGCCAATCTATTTTTCATATTTGTAGGCCAATCAAACTTATATAATATTTTACAAGCATCTAGGATATTTATTAGATGAGAATCATTATAATATTTTATCCTAGATTTGATTGTTAATTATTGATGAACTTGATCCAATAATTCAAGCACATCAACTTCTATTTCATTCAACAAAGCAATATCATTAGTGGTGTGAGGAGAAATTAACTCAAATTCTTTATTCACCTCTAATGGTATTTCATCATTGATAACATTTGAATCCAACAACCACTTAGGCAAACCTTCACCTAGAGTTCGAATGGTGGAACACAAAAGGTGAGATTTTACCTTTGGCATATTTCCATTTACCAATACTTGGTGAGTCATCGTGATTTCTTATTTTTTTTCATGGTCTTCATCATCATCATCATCATGTAGCACTTCTTCTTTGTTCATGACACGTTCATTAAAGACACCAAAATTAGGCACCCACTTAAAAGCATGTCCATCCTTTTCAAACCATGAGTCTTGTCTATCTAGGGATGTGTCAACTAACACATGCCCTCTTTTTTTTGTTTTAGATAAAGTAACGTTTTCAATTGAATCATCAGTGATATCAAACCCAAACCATTTAGTACTAAAAATTCCCTTAACTAAAAAAAAAAAGAACTAAAAAACAATGCTTTCCATTTCTTGCATCTCAAATGGGAACAAGGTGAGTGATTTCCTTTCTTCATATTCAACAAATGGATTATAAGAGAAAATTATCCTTTCTTCATTTTCTCTTTTAGCAAGGTGTTCAATAAAGTCATTTTCAAAGTGATTGAATCTTGAAATCTCCTTCTCTATTTCTGCAAATGACTTGTCATATTTCGATTGTACAAGAATTGCCAAATCTTCATGCGAGATAGAGTTTTCAACATCCTATTTGTCAAATGAAATAGAAATTTCATCAGTAGGAGCGTGAGAAAACAATGATTCCTCATACATTTTCCTACAATTATAATAATGATTGTCTAAACCCATGGGATGAAACTCTATTGCATCCTCTTCATAATTTTCAAGCTCTTCAAGAAATTCTTCTTCAAATTCTTCATGGTCATTATCTCGAGGATGTTGAAGGCTTTGATCATCAATTTTAATCATCTCATCCAAATTGGTAGAAAGTCCTGATTCATCACATGTTTCAAAACTAGTCCACTCTAGGACCCCTCCACCTTCTAAAAGAGTATCACTTTTAGTATCTTCAACTTTTATCTCATGAGGATGATTTAGGACATCATCAATATGTGCATCTTGAGGCCTTTGTTCTTGTAGTTGAGAGATTTTTTCTTTAAGTTGTAGAACTAGCCTTTGCAACTTGTCCTACACATCAGGTGAAGCAAGTGCTTTATTATAAAGTGTGACAAAGTTCTCCCATTTATTCCACCAACAATAATCATCTTCTAAAATTGGGGTGTGATGTTCAACCATTCCTTCACATTATTCAAATTCAACAATGGGTTGCTTTTCAAACTCACCTTCATCCACCTTTGAGGGCTCAATTGTTTCTAAGAGTGAATCATGTGGTTTTATATGATTATCCCAATCCTCACTTGTAAATAGGGACTCTAAGCCTTCTAGCTTGTCACAACTTGACTCATGTTGGCTTTCTTGATCATCATAATAATTGTCCTCTGAAAACAAATGATGAGATTCTACCCTATATTTTGGCTAATCTCTAGATTCATCTCTTGACTCCTCAAATTCACTTTCAACCACCTTTGGAGATTTAAGGGTTCCTTCAATAAGATCAACTCTTGTATTTTTCTTCCAATGATTATCCCCATCTTCCTTTGTGAATAAACATGAAACAATATCCATATCTTGATGGGTTTGTTCACCCCAATCCTCATTAATGGACATTGGATTTGAGACTTGCACATCCTCTTGGATGAAGTCTAAGGTGGTTGTAATATTTGGACATTCAACTTTATCCCATTTATTGCTCATATTAGTCCTCATTTGATTTAGGGGTGCTATATTGGATGGTTGGTGTAGGTTGGAATCCATAGCTCCTGAAAAATAATTCATCATGGAAGAAGGTTGTGCCCCACCCTGACTCATGGGTGATACCTGATTTTGAGCCTTAGGGTTAAGCAATTATGATTGATCCACCTCATCCCTCTTCAAAATATACCACTATTCTACTATTATTGCAACCTCGTAGACTCTACGCAAGTGTGGATTTTCAATATTTTCCCTAGAAATGTAGCAAGTAAGGGGTCTATGGCTCCCATGTATATTTGAATGGCTTGCTCTTCTAAAATGGTGTAATGTGCATGCATTTTGATAAATGCCCTATGGAACCTTTCATTGAATTGGCTCATGGACTCATTAGGCTCCTTATAGATAGAGACAAATTGATTCTTTATCACAACTGGATCAACCAGTTTTTCAAAATGGTTGATAAACATTGCTTCTAGTATAGCCCAAGAAATGATAGAACTTTGAGGTAAGTGGATGTACCAATCAAATGCAACCTCATCCAAAGTGTATGAAAACAACCTACAAGGAAAATCTGCATGCATAATTCACAAATGAATTAACATGTCCTTGTATCTCTGAATATGTTCCTTGGCTTGATCCAGATCATGCCTAAACTGAGGTAAACAATCTACTACACCTTCAAGGATTTGATGGGTAGGCCTATTTAAATGGCTATAATAATCCCTTATCCAAGATGCAATTTGTGCCCTAGTTGGAATAACCGATGCCATTAGTGAACCTTAAAGAATATAACTTTAATACCAAAATTGTTAGTCAAATAAATATCTTGCAAAGAAACATGAAATGACTAACAAATTTTAAATGAACAAATCATCACATTCATCAATTATAATGCATGAATTAAACCATAGCAATAAATAACATTCTCCAATTTGTAAAAGGTTAGTATCAATGCATCATCAATTGAAGAACTTTTAAATCAATGAATGTGATCAAAAAAACTTCATTAGTCAAGACCAATGTTTTCAAATAAACTTTCAAGTAACAATGAACAATTTAGCATATAAATGACAATAAAGTAAACCAATTCAGGCCCTCCTTCTAGCGCCATTATTGTTGAGTGGATATTTTTCCCAATTGCAAAATCCCCACCACAGTTAGGGTATTAAACAAAAAACCCTCTCTTGCAAAGAAGTTAAAACAAAAACTTCCAACTCTTGTAAAGATGTGTTAAATGAGTGCTAGGAATACCTTAGTGATTTGCAAGTAACTATTAACAAGGGGCCTATGTTGGTTTATTTTATTATGTCATGCTAGTGATTGTTCATGAAACTGATTGAATTCCTTTTATTATTGCTTGATGAATAAAAAGGAAATAAATATGCATGAATAGCTATGAAATGTAAAGGCCTTAAAATGTCATTATAAATTATCCCTCTTTAATGAAATCATAATTTTCATAAAGAAGAAATAATTTAATGCTTTAAAATAATAGCCTTTGATATAATGTATAAATTACCTCTCTTTAATGAAATCATAATTTTCATAAAGAGAAGCCAATTTATTGCTCTAAAAATGATGGCTTATGGAATGCCATATAAATTACCTCCCTTAAATGAAATTGCAATTTTCATAAAGAGAAGTTCATTTATTGCTTATGAACAAAAATGAAAAGCTTAAAAAACTGATTTGCCTTCAAAATATGAAATAATGTAAAATTCTAAAATTATAAAAATCCCCATAAAACAACAATTTTCAATAATTTTTATAAATTCGAAATGGCTTCAAAATGGGATCAAAATTGTTTTGAATGAAATATTGAAACTCATTCTTCACACCCATGTATTTATTTTTGGTATTTTATTTTTTAATTTGTCCAAGTTTTAAAAAAATCTACAAAAAGGAAAAGTTAGAAAAATAAATATAAAACCTAGAAAATAAACAGAAAACTGAAAACATAAACATGCAAGATATTCCAGTCTAATGCCACCCTACATAGCAAAACCAAGGATAAATGAGAAATTTCAAATGGGTAACCTGACCTAATCAAACCTCCAAAAAAACCATTTGAGTTAGACCACATCCTAGCCTCTAAAGAAAACAAATAAAATCTACACCCCATAGATCTTCACGCAGTGTAACCCTTTTACAACATTGAACACCGGATAGAAACCCAAGAAAGCGTAAAGAAACATTGACAGTAAAACAACTACCACTAAAAATTTCCTCCCCCAATAATGTTCACAAGATACAAATTTCTGAAATTTTGAAATAATATTCAGGTTTACAACAATGGGCATTTCCAGTCTCTCTTCAACTCCAAAAGGAACATTTCCAGTCTCTCTTCAACTCGAAGAGAATCCAACCTCATTTGTGTGTTTCACTACAGTATTTGAAAAATTTCTAAAAACCTTTTCTCTTCGCCTTCCCTTTCGTTTTGTTTCTATTTGCATCTTCAATGATAGTTTTATATTCATTTCGTTCTATCCTCTTGGCTTTTTATCTTTTTCTTGTTTTATCTATTAAAGCTTTGGTTTTACAATTCATTTTAATCCTCAACATGATGGCTTTGCTCGTCAACTTGTAACCATTGGCCACAGTCTACTCATTAATATTGCCCACACTCATCTTACCTTATGTTCTTGATACCAAACTTACCCCAAAGGTATTTGTTCTACTATGGTTTTTTAATTATGCAAACACCAAGAATTATAAATATTAGCTTTGGAGTACACACTTTTATATACTTTCAAAAACAATATGGTGTGCACAAGTATGGAGACTATTACTCCTCATTTCAAAATTTGAGCAGATTTTAAACCACCACTACACATATCATTTTGCTAACCCCCTCAGATCTGTACCATTTTTTATCTTTTTCATTCGATATATGTGCCCAGAACCAATTGATGAGCCCTGCACCGCACCAATAAGCCTTCATTGAATGTGAATCATGGCTCTGATATGTGTTACCACTTGTCTTGCACTATCAGATGTATGCTCGACCAGACAAAAAATACTGCTCGGTACGCTCCTAGGAAAGCTACCCTTTGTTGGCCACTGCAACTGTTTCTTCCTATCGCCAAGGTGTTCACTTAAAACATTAATAAACCATTGTCTTATAAATCAATTATTTCACGTTGCCACTTGTTGTCTTTGGACGCATCTTCATCTTGTCACTGATCAATGTGTGTGGGTGTTCATATTTAATCACACCATCTCCTTTTTCTCACCCTTTATTTTTCTTTATACATCCCTTGAAGAAATATCAACACTCATATTGCAACCGTGTATTAGTAGCCCGCCAATGCCTTCACAAATAACATCTTCCACACAGTGCATTTTGTCGAACTCAACACCACTTTGTTGTCTCACACTGCGTTATCAAATTTTTTGACTTCAACTACATGGAGGTTTCCTATCATGCTGCGTCAAATCTATGGTGTCAATCCACTTTATCTACATTTCGGGGTGAAAAATTTGATTATCATTATAAAACATTTTTTGGTTTGCAAAACTATCCATCCGTGCCCTACTATTCTTCTACACTTTGTCTACTAAGATCATGGTTGCCACACAATCCACTGTTCTCATCCATGTGGGAATTTGTGTTCATTGAATTACATAGTCATCCACATCACCATAATCATAGCCTATTTTGGGTACGTTTCCAACATCTTACCAATGATTCATCATGCCAAACCTTGATGACCATCACAGTGGTGATGAAAATCACTTGCCAAGGCCTCTCAAACAACTTTTTTCTCTCCACCATGCCAATGGGCAATATTCATGGTGACCAAATGGAATGGGTTTATTATCTAATAGCCAACAACATCCTCCTCAATGATTTCTTATTTTTAGAATAAAATGATTCTCACCATTATTTGTGTTGCCCTTGTTCCTCTGTTGTTCTCTTCAACGTCTGAGTAATTCACACTTTAAGTAAATATTAAACTTAACCAAACATTAAAACAAAGAAAGCAACAACAAGTATAATTGATACTAGATCCTTGAAAATAAATTGAAGAGGACACTAACCGAAAATAAACCTTGGACATTACCTTACAAGCTCATGGGTGAAACCCTCTGAATACTATCCAAACTAGCACTAAAATACAATCGAAAGCGTTAAAACATCAAACTTAAATGTGGGTCCCTTATTTTGGGGATAGTTGTGCAACAGTCACAACAAGTAGATAAGAAGGAATTGAGAATTGTGATTTGTTTTGAAGTGAAGTTGCAAATTAGCAAATACCAATTCAGTTATCAAGGACTAGTGTAAGCTACCTTTAGCAATAAATGTGAGACATGTGAAAGTGACAGACTTTATAAATATAAAGAACATATTGACTATTTGTTAGTGCATATTATTCTCTATATGTTCAAGAGGTTAAACAAATTTTGGCTAGAATATGTCTAAACTATAGTAAAAGAAAGGACTTTTGGGAAAAATATATGAAATTGTTTGTATGCAAGAATTGGGAATGTTTGAGCAATTTCTGTGAGCAAGATTGAGGTAGATCTAAAAAGGTTTTTTTGAGGTAGATTTGAGTTGGTTTGAGCAGTGATAGTAAGTTGTTTTGAGTAAGCCTTGTAAGAAGGCTTGGGGTAAATTTAAGCAGTATTGTGAGCTATCTGAGCATATATTATGAGTAAATTTGAGCATGTGTTATGAGCAGATATAAGCATGTGTTAGCATATTTAAGCATGTGTTATGAGTAGATTGAGCATGTGTTATGAGAATATTTGAGCAATTCTTGTGGGGAGAATAAGAGCAGATTTAAGAGCAGATTTTAGCAGAATTGAGAGTAGGTTTGGTGAGAAAATTTGAGCAAGCCTTGTGTGTAAGCTTGGAGGAGGTTTGGTAGGAAAATTTGAAACAAGCCTTGTATGTAGGCTTGAAGTAGATTTTATTAGAGTTAAGAGTAAGGTTTGGAGCAGATTTGAGCAAGTCTTGTGTGTAGACTTGAAGCATATATGAGTAGATTTGAGAGCAGGTTTTGGAATAAAATTGAGCAAGCCTTGGATAAAGGCTTGAAGCAAAATATAGCAGAGGGAATTGAGGTCTCCTATTGTTAGAGGTCCACAAACTAGAGCAAAGGATATTGAGGTCTCTGATGCAGGAGCATCCGACGACAGTACGACAATCTTGCATCTTCCAAATTTTTTTTCAGATTTTTCTAAGTGTTTTTCTTTAGGGGAAGTTTCAGTAAAGCAAGGGGGAAGGGGGTCACGAAATCGTGACCTCGACAGCTACAGCATTGCGAGGGCAAGTTTTCGTCATGATATCACATCGTCACGATTTCGCGACGTCACGATTTCGCGACGTCATGATTTCACGACGTCACGATATTCGCGACGTCACGATATTCGCGACGTCACGATTTCGTGACATCACGATATCGTGACGTCATGATTTCACGACGTCATGATATCATGACAATTTTTAGGAACAAGGCGTAGGAGGGAGCCCCGTCGCGATATCGCGACGTCGCGATATCGCGACGATATCTCGAAGCAAGGAGTTGGGGGGAATCCTGTCGCGATATCACGACAGGTCGCGATATCGCAACCGGTCACGATATCGTGACCAGTAACAAGTTGCCACATGGCATGGTCTGGAAACAGTTAAAACAAGCAAGGTTCGGCAAAAGACTTCGGCAAAGACAAGGCAGAAGGCAGAGTGCAGGGGAGCCGCGAAATCACGACATGTCGTGATTTCGCGACATGTTGCGAAATCATGGCTCCGAAGGTGAGGACAAAGACAGAGTGTAGGGGAGCCCCGAAATCGTGACATGTCATGATTTCGTGACATGTCACGGAATCGCGACTTCGAAGGGAATTTCGTGACATGTCACGGAATCGCGGCTCCGAAGGGAAGGCGAAGAAAAGCAAAGGCGGAGAGCAAAGAAAGCGGGGCAAGTTTCATCGTGATATCGTGATGCGCGATATCGTGACAACAATGGGAGGCTAAGGCAAGGGGCAAGTTTCGTCGTGATATCGTGACTTGTCGCGATATCGCGACGTGCGATATCATGACAAAAACCAGCAGCAGACGGTGCAGTGAGATTACGTCGCGATATCGCGACATGTCATGATATCATGACATGTCGCGATATCGCGGCCAAAAATAGAATCAGAGGGCGCAGCGGAAATATGTCGCGATATCACGGTTGAGAAGGAGGCGAATGAAAATTGGACACGTGGACGGCCACGCACGGGGGAAGAGAGACAGCGGGTAAAGTTGAATGTTCTGACAAGGCATTGTTCCCGAGAGACAGTCTGGAAAAGCAGTAGTTGCAGGGTAAGGGCCGATTGATTGCATGCCTTTATGGCGGATCGAGAGTGGTTGGCCATTAATGGTGGAAGATCGAAGACTCGGTGGGAAAGGCCGAATTGACAGTTTTAATTGGTATTTTTCGTGCTGTTGAACATTAATGGCGAGAGGGCCGAGGCCTCGATAAAAACTTATTTTGATGTATTATTCAGGATGGTGGACTGGAAGAGCGAGGAGATAGAGAGAGAGAGCGTCCGAGGAAAACACCAGAGCCCCTCTGGTTATTGTATGCCTGCGGGCTATTTTATTTAGATGCATGTAAATATGTTCAGCAAATTTGAATGAGAAATTTGAATTTGTGATTCGTGTTGATCTTCTCGTCCCCGTCAGTCTCCTATGGATAGAGGTCCATGAACCAGATCAAAGGAGATTGAGGTCTACTGTAGACAAAGGTCCATGAACTAGAGAAGAGGGGATTGAGTTTTCCTGTGGATAAAGGTCCATGAAATTTAGCATAGGGGATTGGTGTCTCCTTTGGCTTGGTGTCCATAAATATTGTAATAGGGAAATGGTTTCGAAGAAATTGGTTGAGAAAATTTATTAAAAAATGTTTTCTTTGTGGATGAAGCCTACATTGGGTGAATCACGTTAAATATATGTCTCTCATGTATGTGATGATTTGTGCATTGTTTCATTTATTACATTGATATTATTGTTGTTATCATTTGTAAAGAAAATATAATAGTTTTGATCTTATACTATCCACTCCCCTCTCAGTATAATCTTGTGTTCTTCAGTTGGTATCAGATCGGGTTCCTTCGAGGAAGCCTAATAGCTTGAAGAAAGATCTTACAAGAACATAGATGGCCAATCAGGATGGATTCTCAACAAATAGAGCTCCATTGTTTTATGGGACTAATTATGCTTTTTTGAGTGTGAGTATGAACATATTTTTTATGGCACAAGGATTTGATACATGGTATTCATTTGAGAATGGGTACATACCACCCGAAACTCCTCCCATAGATATGAGTGGCAAGAAACTATATGAAAATAATACCAAGGCAATGAATGTAATTTTAAGTGGATTACAGGAATCTGATTTTGTAAAAGTCATGCAGAATAAATCAACAAAATAAATGTGGGATAAGCTACAAAATACATATGAAGGAGATGGCAAGGTTAAGATAGCAAAACATGAAACTCACAGAAGGAAGTTTGAAGACTTGAAGATGAGAGATGATGAAAATATTGGTAGATACTTACTTCGTGTTGATGAGGTTTTTAATACCATTCATGGAATTGGATAAAATATTTAGGATTCTACTATTGTTCAAAAAATTCTAAGATCACTTCCCATGAGGTATGATGCAAAGGTTTCATAAATAGAAGAAATGGAGGATATTGCAACTTTGAGGATAGATGAACCACATGGTATTCTCGTAGTTTATGATATGAGAACATAAAAGGATAAAACATCTAAAATAGATGCAACATTCAAAGCTTCAAAGAAGATAAAGGATAAAGAATCATAATCAAGTGATGAATCAAGCAGTGAAGAAGAGGCTAATTTTGTAAGAAGAAATAAGAAGGGTCCAAGGAAACACAAAAATATGCAGACTATGAAATGTTTTAGTTGTGGCAACATTGGTCACTATGTAGCTTATTTTCCATAAAATGGATATAGTAGTAGTGAATATTAAAAAGAATACAAGAAAAATAAATAAAATTTAGCTATGAAAAGAAAATTAGGCATGATAAAGGCAAGCATGAAAATAAGATCTTTCAAAGGCACAAGATTTTTTTTTATGTTGAAGAAGCAAGTAGTGCTTCAAGTGATAGTGATGAAAGTCTTTCAGACAGTGGAAAGAAGAGATTCTATTTTTGGAAATAGAATATGAAGAGGAAACTTCCATTAAATATCCTGTAGAAGAGAAAGAGAATACTCCTATTGATAACTTAGTAGAAGATAAAGAAAATGCTCCTATAGTTAAAGATCTAGAAAAAGAGAAAGATTCAGAAAAGGAAAAGGAAACCCTGGTTGACATGAAAAAAGGAACTTATTGTTGCTCTTGGAGAATTAGAAAGACATAAAAGGGAGAATTTTAATATTAAAGGATCAAGTTCAAAAGGATGAGAAAACAAAGGTAAAGCTTCTACAATATCTCACTTATTTAAGAGTTAAGGTTGAAGAGGTAAGAATAGTTGAATAAGGTATGGCTGAACAATTAAAAGCAAAAGAATTAGAATGTGAAATACTAGAACATGAAGTTGACATTCTAAGGAAGGGACTTGAGGAATTAAAAAATAAGATATATCAATTTAGGAAAAGCTCAAAATATTTGGATGATATTATCAAAACATAGAGATATCCATTTATGAAGACTGGACTTGGCTTTGAGTAAAGTCAAGAAGTATAAAAGAGGAGACAAGCCCAAAATAAATAGAAGCATCAAATAAGGTATATGAAGAAGAATCTAAGAATTGTACTGGTGAGTTAAGAAGTTGAAGCATCAAAGAGAAAGAAAACAATGCACAATCAAGGAACATGGATCATAAAAAAAAATACAAGGAAAGAAGCATGAGATCACACTCTCCAAGACAAGATAAATATTTCTTCCAATTTTATTGCTACTCATGTAATATTTTTGGTCATAGAGCTATACATTGCAGCATTTATGGTAAGAATAATTTTTGCTTCATCAAGAGGAACTTCAATTCATTTGAACCTTTCAATAATTACAATGTCAGATGTTACAATTGCAATAATTATGGGCATAGAGCAAAGTGGTGTAGAATAGAATTTTAGGAACTTCTAAAGACTAGAAAGAATAAGGATAGCCAAAAAATTCAAAGAGGTATGACTACAAATATATGGAGAAAATATTGAAAGAGAAGAATATCATTGTAAGTTGGAAGTAGGTTTACTCCCATCCCATAATTGATCACCTCAAGAAAGGAGGTGGTGAGGGGGTGATTCTAAGTGTCTTATCTTTAGCCCCAAGGAGCCCTTTGCCATTGATGTCAAAGGGGGAGTGAATTCAGTAAGAGGGAGCAGTTTCTCAGGGGGAGCAGATTTGGAATCCAGTTACTGTAAAAGGAATAATTTTTATAAGGGTTACCATCAATAACAAAGGGGGAAATTGTTGGAAATATTAAGCATATTGAGTTGTCATTGATATCAAAGAATTGATGTCAAGAATTATCATTAATGTCAAAGGTTTTATGTCAAAAAGTTGCATGGTATGCAAGGCAGGATATATCTCAAGCAAGGAAAATTGTTGTAAAGAAAAGGTTTATAATATTTATTTTTAAATATTATAAGAAGGACAAAGAGGTTTAAGAATTTGCTTGGGATAGAAGTATTATAATATTTATTTTAAATATTATAAGGACAAAGAGGTTTAAGAGTTTGCAATGGGACTTAAGTATTATAATATCTATATTAAATATTATAAGGACAAAGAGGTTTAAGTGTTTGCTTGGGATAGAGGTATTACAATATTTATTTTAAATATTATGAGAAGGTAAAGTTTTAAAAGGATTTAAAAGGAAGATCAAGGTTTAAGAGCCATTATTATAATATTTTTTAAATATTATAATATAACATAAGGTTATATGTTTTGGCACCAATGTTGTTTGAAAAACAAGGTTAATCTCCAATATGAAAACGTGAGTTGATTCACCAAGGAATAATGGAGTGCATATAAATAAGGAGGTAATGTTTTAATTTATTACCAGATGCGCTAAGGATATATTTTGATTTATTTTTGATGCAACAAATGTTTTAATATCTTGCAAATTATGTGCTAAGTCGGATATCCCTCTAGTGCAAACGGTAGAAGGACAATGAGTTTCAAAGGGTGCAAGCATTAGACATTGACATATTCGGTGTGCACCTGTTCCATATGACTAGGGTGGCCCAATGGCTAGCTAGCTTAGAGAATTTGAATTTGATTTAGAGAAAGGGGAGTTGTATTGGTACATTGATTATTTGAAAAATATATTTTATATGAAGGCATTATCTTGTGTATAGAAAAGTGGGAGTTGTATGGTGTATTGGTTTATTTTGAAAATTGTATGAAGGTATTACTTTTGCAATATTAAAAAGGGAGTTGTATGGTGTATTGGTTATTTTGAAAATTGTATGAAGGTATTACTTTTACAATATTAAAAGAGGGAGTTATAAGGTGTATTAAGAGCTTTTTGTTTGATTGTATTTTTTCTTGATATGTTGAAGGATTTGGTTCATTATTAAGAGGCTTTATCTTGTGAAACCAAGAGGAATTATAGAGCATTAATTTGGGACATTATTGTGCACATATTTTGAAAGGTTTTATGTGGAATATTTGAAAAGGAGTTTTGCTAACTTGTTTTGAAGTGGCCAAAGAAAGGGAATTATTTTGAGATAGATTTTTTGAGGGTACATCTTCATCAAGGTAGTTCTACAAGTATGTTATGTTCACTCCTTCTCAAGGTGGCTTGTTTGAAATAAAATAGTCTCAAGTCATAAGGTGGAGATATAAGGATTAATTTTATGTGCATTGTTGGAAATATATGTGCTAGGGTTTGAGAACAAATTTGTGCATCATTGTTGAATGATATTGAAACATATGTTCTAGGGTTTGAGAATAAATTTGTACATCATTGTTGAATGATATTGAAACATGTGTGCTAGGGTTTGAGAATAACGTTGTGCATCATTTTTGTATGAAATTGAAACATATGTGCTAGGGTTGAGAACAAAGTTGTGCATCATTTTTTAATGATATTGAAACATATGTGCTAGGGTTTGAGAATAAAGTTGTGCATCATTGTTGAATAACATTGAAACACATGTGCTAGGGTTTGAGAATAAAGTTGTGCATTATTGTTGAATGACATTGAAACATATGTGCTAGGGTTTGAGAAAAAATTTGTGCATCATTATTCATGATTGATTTTGTGAGTATATGAGGACTTGAGTTTTGTGATTTGTTTTGAAGTGAAGTTGCAAATATGCAAATACTAGGTCAGTTATCAAGTGCCAGACTAAAGCTACCTTTAGAATAACATAAATGTGAGATATGTGAAAGTGATAGACTTAATAAATGTGAAGAACATATTGAGCATTTGTTAGTGCATATCTTTCTCTATATGTTCAAGAGGTTAAACAAATTCTGGGTAGGACATGTCTAAACTACTTTAGTAAAAAAAATGACTTTTGGGAAAAATATATGAAATTGTTTGTATGCATGAATTGGGAATGTTTGAGCAGTTTCTATGAGCGAAATTGAGGTAGATAAAAAAGGTTTGTTTGAGGTAGATTTGAGTTTTTTTGAGCAGTGATAGTAAGTTATTTTTAACAAGTCTTGTAAGAAGGCTTGGGACATATTTAAGTAGGATTGTGAGCTAGAGTTGAGCAGATTTGAGCATGTGTTATGAGCTTATTTGAGAGTGTGTTATGAGTAGATAGGTGCATGTGTTGCGAGCATATTTAAGCATGTGTTATGAGTATATTTGAGCATGTGTTATGATCATATTTGAGTAAGTCTTCTATGAAGACTTGGAGAATATCTGAGCAGAATTGAGAGCATATTTGAGAAAGCCTTGTGTGTAGGTTTAAAGTAGGTTTGGTAAGTAGATTAGAAACAAGCTTTGTGTGTAGGCTTGGAGCAGATTTAACCAAAGTTGAGAGCAAGTTTTGGAGCAAATTTGAGCAAATCTTGTGTGTATAGTTGAAGCAGATCTAAGTAGAGTTGGGAGAAAGTTTTAGAACATAATTTAGCAAGCCTTGGGTAAATACTTGAAGCAGAATAGAGTAGAGGGTATTAAGGTCCCCTATGGGTAGAGGTCCATGAACTAGATCAAAGGATATTGAGGTCTCCTATGGATAGAGGTCCATGAACCAGAGCAAAGTAGATCGGGGTCTCTTGTGGATAGAGATCCACAAACCAAAGTAGAGGGGATTGAGGTCTCCTATGGATAGAGGTCCATGAAATTGATCATAGGGGATTGGTGTCTCCTTTGGGTTGGTGCCCAAAAAAATTGTAATGGGGAATTGATTCCCAAAATATTGGTTGAGAAAATTTATAAGAAATATTTCCTCTGTGGATGTAGCCCACATTGGGTGAACCACGTTAAATCTATGTCTCTCATGTATGTGGTGATTTGTGCATTGTTTCATTTACTGCATTGATATTATTTCTATTATCATTTGGAAAGAAAAAGTAAAAGTTTTAATCTTATACTGTTCACCCCCCCTCTCAGTAGAAGCTTGTGTTCTTCAATCACACCTTTCCTCGACATCCAAGGAAAAGTTTAAAGAGACCCATAAACATGTTTCAAGTTGTAGACCAAATGAGAGAAGATTCATTAGGAAAAGAAATGGTTCATAACTCAAGCAAATATATTTCTAGAGAACACCTTCAGAATGGATCCACTATGGAAACCCCTATCAAGGGTAAGAATTTTGAGGATTTAGCCCCAAAAGTAAATTTTAGGGATGTCCTCCATTGTGGACAATACCAACCTAATGCTAACATTAATCTTAAGGTTTATCACAAACCTCTAAGAATACCTAATATTGATCCTAGAAAAACTGAGTTGCACCCTTGTTTGATGTAATATTTGATTGACTATATAAATGCAAAAGGAAATACATAAAAATTGCAAAATGAAACCTCATTTAATACATTGCATCCATATTCCTCTCCATTTAGACCCTCTTATCAACCTATCCCCTTGCATCTATCTTAATATTCACTTGAACCTTCTCCACAACCTCTACCTTGTACTTCAAGTCTATCTTCAACTTCATTCAATCTTTAAAATATTCCATCTTCATATAAACCCTCATCCACTTATCCATATTCATTTCAACCTATGCCCTCTCTTCCATATTTCTCTCAATATTCAATCCATCCTCCATGTCTATCTATACCTTCATTTAATATTCAAATTCACAAGTGAAAAGGACTTTAGATGAGAATTCCAAATATTTAGAAGATGATATTGATGTCAGAGTAGACATCAATGATAAAATTATTTTAGGTGTTGATTGTTAAATAATATTTTATTTTTGTTCATACAAGAAACAAAAGTAGATATAGGATGACCCAATACAAATAAGAGACTAAGACATGACATTCCTAAAGAATATCTTAAGGGAGAAGAAAAAATTGATAGGTGTGTTTTACAAATACTTGGATGTACTTGAAAATATTCACAAGTTTATTATTCTATTGGAATAACTTGATTTTGTAAGGGTGTCATGTCTAAAGAGTGATATATATGAGAAGACCACTTTGTTATAAGAAGTATAGAGAAATATGCATACAATGGAAGAGGAAAATAACAAGATCAAATAGCTTGTTTGGATATAAATAAAAGGAATAAAGGATGGATGCTTATATCCAAAGAACTGAAAAAAGGGTCATAGGATGTCAAGGGATGTTAGTAAAAATAGAGCACTACATAATTTTTGTTTGATAAAATTCTTATAAATTAACCAAAAATCTAAATGCTCATTATTAATGATTTTAAACTGAATAAAAAGAGAAACTACTTTTTTAAAAATAAAAAATTGCTTTACCAAAATGAAGGAATATTTTCTTAGGATCCCGATAAAAGGGATATAAGACCTATTTAGCAAGGAAATATCTTCTAGTATGAAAAATTGGATGTGTTTATGATGTGGGAGCCTATCTTCTAGAGGGCATAACTTTTGATACGACCATTGGATCAACTTTAAATTTTATGAGGAGCTAGATAAAGAGGTGGACATGTCATGGCTAGACTATTATAATCATCTAGATGATTTTTAGGCTTATTTTGGGCCCTAATTCCTTCATCTAATGCCCCGATAGTGGGATTTAGTGTTTTTTGTAAATTTGGAAGAAAACATATTTGGACTATCTTCTTATTTAAGCATAGGTAGGTGTTGAGATTTTCTAGGAAGCTTAATATAGATGAAACAATGGTTTGTATTAATTTAGGGGGCTATCTAGGATTTTTTGGGTGATTTAGGTTTTGGCACTAAAGACGAAATAACCTAAAAATAAAAAAATAAAAATAAAAAATATAAGATTTTAGGGCTTAAGATTTAGGGATTCATTTCAAGGTTTCTGATGGGATATATATTCCCTTGGTATCGCATTGTAAGGTGGTGAAAAATATAGAAATGAGAAACTAAAGCATGTTTCAGTTTATTCCCATTGAAAATCTTATGTGATTGAGGGATTTACTATTTTTTATTTGTCATAGTTTTTATGTGATTGGAGGTTCTTGTTTTTGCCTCATGCACTTGGATTTACACTAGTTTCATATTTATATTGAATAAGGCACATTTGTATAAAAATAATTGATTTAGTATATAACCTCTCTAGTAGTCTATGATGCATAAATTCTAATGAAAAAGTATGATATTCTTTAGCTCAATACGTTGTAGAGCATAATGCAAATCACAATCAATTTTACTCAATAATTATGAGAATATTTTTTTTTGATAATTTAAAATTTGCATTAACAGGGGTTAAAGAACAACCCCCTTAAAGTTGAGTACAACAGTGAAACCAACAGTCATCCTTGACCACAAAGACAACAAGGACAACAAATCTTGAGGAAAGCTCCTCAAACAAAAAACCTCAATACAGGAGGAAGAAGACATGAGGCACCCAGGCCTTAAAGCTCCCAAACCAAAGGAGAAACCAAAAAATGAGGCATGTAGGCCTTGATCCAACCATCAAAAAGAAACCTCACACAAACATGGGTAAGCTTACCATGGCCAACCATCTCTATCACCTCAACGAAGAATTTCAAGTCAACCATAAATTATCTGCCCTGAACCTCAACTCTGCCATTGTCCCAGGACTTGACAAAGTCAGCAGTAATTTCATCATCAATGCCAAAAAATTCCTTTAACAGAGGTAAAAAGCCCCTACCCACTTAGTCTTGGCATAGATTGCCAAGTGTGACCATTTACAATGTTTTGCTATCATGGGGAAATTTATCCCTTTCCACTACCATAGAGATCTCGTCAGGAAAATCATTCGTCCATGTCACCAGGGCTTGCATATCCACCCCTCATTTTGCCAACCTATCAGCCACCTGGTTGCCTTCATGAAAACTATGCTGAAACATGATTTCTTGGCATTTAGAAGCAAGGATTTTTGCCTCAATAATAAGGTCTTTAATTTTCCAAGCCATGCCATCCTTGTCCTTCTTCATGTAGTTGATAGTGCTTAAGGAGTCTCCTTCAACTATAAGTTTTCCTGGGAAATTTTGTGACAACAACAACCCTCTCCACATGGCTCTAGCTTTTGCAACTTGATTGGATTGAACTCCAATTCCTTCTGAGAAGGCAAGGATAACCTATCCAAGGTGATTCCTAAGGATGCCTCCAGTGCCCACCATTCTAGGATTGTCCCTAGCTGCTCCGTCAAAGTTCAATTTCAACCAGCCACAAGGTGGTGGAGCCCATTTACAAGTGGATCTGGTTTTGGTAGGAGGTTGACAAGAGGTGACCTCGAGGGGAAATTCTAAAGTTTTTCCAATGATGTTCTCATTATGGCTAGCTGGGGTCTCGGATAGGCTTATGAGGCTAGCATTTTCTATTGCAAAGCTCAAAATTTTGTTGGTTATGGATAGAGAGTCTTTCCTAAGGTTTGAGAACACACACCTATTTATTTCTAGCCATATTTGCCATAAGAAGTGGTGTAGGCACGAAGTCCATAAAAAATTTAGACGATAATTTCTGAAAGGGTTGGGCCACTGAAGAAATAGATCGACCAAGGAAGCGGGTTGGACCCACAAGATTCCAAAGGTTTTTAACAACTGATATAGAATGGAAGACGACACAGGGTAAGTCAGAAACAAATGGGTTGGGGACTCCCAGTCAGACTGACACAGGTAGCATCTATTTGGGATAGTCAGGCCTCTTTTAATGAGGTTATCAGTGGTCAAGATTTTATGTTGTATAGTAAGCCAGGAAAAGTAGGAAACTTTGGGAATGAGGTTCTTCAACCAGACGCTCTTAAAAGGAATACATGCATCCACCTCCTCAATAGTTAGCATGTAAGCTGATTTAACAGTGAACTCACCAGAATCTGAAGCTTCCCAAATCAGCTCATCGAGGGTGTTGGCTGAAGGAATAAGTGTGTGATTCAACAGGAGCTAGAGTCTTGATGATTCAGCCTCCTGGTTGGGACATTGGATCTGCTTCCAGGTTTTCCTTCCATTCTGAAGAGTAATAAAGTCAGACACCTTGGTTTCGATGGTGGCATCAGTGAACTATTTGAGGGGCACCAAAAATGGGTCCATGATCAAGGGAGTGTCACAAACCCACTTGTCATTCCAAAAATCAACTTTTTTCCCATCACCTAACCACCATCTCAAACCCTGTCTTAGAAGACTCCTCGAGGACAAAATAGATTTCCAAAAGGAGGATCCACCAGGAGAAAATATGGCGTTGAGGAAATCTGTGCCTTGCAAATATTTCCTTTTTAAAATGTGAATCCAATTAGTGTCATCATTTCGGGGAAGGCGCCAAGCCTGCTTTGCCACTAGGGCAATATTCAGGTTATGAATTCTTCGAAGCCCAATTCCTCCCATGAGCTTGGGCTTGCAAACCTTATCCCAACTAACCAAATGGAACCGATTTCTATTCTCCAAACCTGACCAAAGGAATGTCTTTTGGATGTGCTCAATTTTATTAAGAAAAGTGGAGGGCTTTAAATATAGACATAAAATAAACATGTATGCTTTGGATAGAGGACTGCGTTAGGATAGCTTTCCCCACTTGAGTCAGCAAATTTCCTTTCCACCCGACAAGTTTTCTGTGAATATTTTTGACAACTTCGTTCCACATGGTGGGGCTAGGAGCTCCCGAGAAAAGAGGGAGCCCTAGGTAAACTACCGTTAGGGGTGAGATGGCACACTCCAGGATTCTAGAAATTTTCCTTTGGCGTTGTAAAGGGGTGTTGAGAAAATAAAGTTTGCTTTTGTTAAAGTTTACCTTTTTCCCAGTGGCCTCCTCATACATCCTGAGAATGTGTTTGATCACTTTTTCCTCAAGAACAAATGCATACATGGAGATAATGGTGTCATCCATGAACTATTGATGAGAAACAGGTTCAGTTAGGGACATTGCCTTTACTCCAGAGATTAAACCCAATCTCATGGTCGCAGAAATTGACCGTCCAAGGGCTTCAGCCATTATGATGAATAAGAGAGGTGAGATGGGGTCTCCTTGCCTTAAGCCTCTATTGCTCTTGAAGAAACCTGTAGGTAACCCGTTAATCACAATTGAAAACCATGAGTTAGATATGCACCCTTTAATCAACTCAACCCAATCGGGATGGAACCCAAATTTTAGGAGAATGGCCTCAAGGAACTCCTAGTTTACCCTATCAAAAGCCTTGTTCATATCTAATTTGAGCAAGAAGAATGGTTTTTTATTCTTTTTATAGAATGCAGAGCTTCGTGAATAGTGATGACACCATCAAGAATGGACCTCCCTTTGATAGAACTCCCCTGGCACTTATCTATTATTGATGGTAACACAATTCTTAATCTATTGGCAATGGTCTTGGATAGAATTTTGTAGACCACATTACATAGGCTAATAGGCCTAAAATCAGGCATAGATTTGGCTTCAGGGCTCTTTGGAATTAGGGCAATGAATGTGGCATTGATTCCACGAGGGACTGACTTAGTGGATTGGAATTTTTTAACAGCCTGACAGACATCCTCTCCAACAATGTCCCAATACATTTGGAAGAATCGAGGAGAAAACCCGTCAGGCCCTGGTGCCTTGTTCGGGTCCATATCAAAAAGAGCTTGTTTTATCTCATCATTTTTGAGTGGGGCAAGTAATTGATGATTCACCTCTTCAGAAATAGAGTGGAAAACATGATGAAGCATGAAGTTTCTAGCCCCTTCCAAACTTGGGTGTGACTCACCAAGTAAGGAAGAAAAATAAGACACAACTTCATTTCTAATTTCAGATGGGTCTGAGGAAAGCGTACCATCACTTAAGATGAGTTCAAATATTCTGTTATTGCTATGGTTTCTCAGTGTGGTTGCATGAAAAAACTTCATGTTAGCATCACTAGATTTGAGCCATAAGGCTCAAGACTTTTGTCTCTAGAATTCCTCCTCGCACGCAATGATGTTATGATATTCAGCTAAAACTTCTTTTTCTTCAGATCTCATGTCATCGTCAGCCAGACCACCTTGGATCCTGCATTCAATTGCCATTAGCCTCTCACATATAGCTTATTTGTTCTCGAAGATATTATCAAAGACCTCTTTCTTCCAGACTTTGAGGCCCTCTTTGACATGTTTAAGTTTTTGGATTAATTTGAAATAAGGGCATCCCCTATTTCCCTGGCCCACTTTGCTCCACCATTTGAGAATTTTGGACCTGAGATCTGGGTGGTGAACCCACATTGCTTCGAACCTGAAGGGTTTATTGAATGGGTTCGCTATATCCACCTCAAGGAGAATGGGGCTATGATCAGATGCAATATTTGGGTAGGCTCTTAGACTTTCATCACCAAACACATGAATGACCTCTTGAGAAAAGAACACCCTATCCAGTTTTTCTTGTATTAAGTTAGGTCCACACCTCCTGTTGCTCCAAGTGTACCTCAACCCCTTTAATTTTACATCCATAAGGTCATTGTGATTGAAAAAATCATTAAAGTCTTCCATACTTTTCACTAGGTAACCAAACCCTCCTCTTTTATCTTATTGGAACAGTAAAGTGTTGAAATCCCCTACAACAATCCATGGAACTTTGTTGAAAGAGCTTTTGAGATTGCTCAAGTAATTCCAAAACTGAGCTCTCTCAGGTATCGAGTTAGGAGCATAAATGTTTGTTACAATCCATGATTTTTTGATATCCTTGTCATGAAAGAGAACCGATATGGATCTATCACTTGAATGAATGAATCTTCCCTCCAGTTTGTTTGGGTTCTAGAGGCACATAAGCCCTCCTAAGGTGCCTCTCACTGGACTAAATACCATCTCCCCTTTGCCCCAAATTGCTTTGGCAATAGAAGCTGCATTATTGTCATCCAGTTTAGATTCCTGGATTAGGATTATTGTTGGTTGATGCTCCTTCCTTAATGAGATAATGGCCCTTCTCTTGGTTAGCCCATTAAGGCCTCTCACATTCCATGAGAGGATCTTCATTTTGGAGGTTTTGAATTCTTACCCCTTCCCCTACCCTGAGGTTGGGGGGGTTTTGGTCCTGAGATTTCAACTCTATTCTGATTTATGAGTGAGCCAAAGAGAGTTCTTTGAGACCCATTTGCAATGGCCTCCTGGATGTCCCATTTCCACAAGTCATTTGCAGAAGTTCTTCCCTTCTTTTTCTCACTTCCACAGTCAATAGGTGACTTCTTAGTGCTCCTGGTTTGCTTGGGGCTGAACCTGCTAGATATGATTTTTTGGAGAATATGACTAGTTCTTTCTGAAGTATTTTGCTGAATCAAAAAGTCCTTAGACCCTAAGTGATCTTCAAACTTTATTCCTACTGGTTGACTCAGGGATGAGGAAGGACCAGATTTGGTTGGGATTTCACACTCTTGGTCCAAGCCAGAGTCGATGTTGACCTAGGAAGATATTATTTGAACATCAGTCCCTCCATCCTCCTTTGGGAGTGACTGGTCATCATGGGCCTCGATCTCCCCTTCCTCTACCTAGAGCAGCTGGTATGTTGCCAAGGGGCCAAGCTTATGAGAATATTAAGACATTGTATTTGAGGGTGATAAAACCTCATGGCATGATTTTACATTATAGGTTACTCTACATCAAATAATTGATTTTAAAATCCAAATTACTTGATGTGATTTTAAGGAAATCACTTTCGACATGGAAAAAAGAATAGGAGATTTAAGAACATTTTAAAGAATATCAAAATTCTAAACAAAATCTTCCACAACTTCTTAGATGTAAATGTATTATCATAGGATTTGTTAAATTGAATGCACAATTTAGGAAATTTAAATCATTTTAAGATATATATAGGATTAGGCTTAATCATTGTCACACTTTGGGATTAGACTAGCATAATGTTGTTTAATAAACCAAATATTTTTGCTAGAATATGATTGGCAAACTTTCATGTGATTTAAATATAAAAGTTCCATATCAAAAATTAATGTATGTAGATCTAATGAAAGGGCACAAAAATTGATATACTATATTATAAATATAGTTACATTGGTTGGATAGACATGAATTTTCAACCACATCCCTTGTTCATGACATTCCTATGATACAATGGCTACCAATAACCATCTTGGACATTGTGGGACAATAACTAAAAGTTATCCTAATGTATGACTAATTATTTTTAGCAAGTGACAAGATAACTATATGCAAATATGTTTATCACACATCAACTAATACAAGCATATGAAAAACACATGTTCGTGCTCAATAATAATGTGATGAATATTTATGTATGTTGTATCAATAAAGAGGAGGGTTATTCAAGCAAACAAATCAAGTAGAATTAAAATTTTATTTCAAATGGAAAGTAGTGTTACATAGGGTATTATGTTATAGACCAATATAAATAGAATTTTATATAGGTTCAAGTATTTGGATCAAAGAGAGGACCTTGCTCTAGAATTATTTACATATAGGTCATGTGTGACCTCAATCTATAATATAATTCTGGATAAAACCTATTGTATTAAATAGAAATTTTAAAATTGATTTGGTTCTTGACAATATTATTCATTTTTTCTATACATTTATGTTAAGCTTTCACATTTCTATATTTATGTTATATCTCAATTAGCAACAATACTTGTTTATATATGCACTTTAGTTAAACCTATCCATAGAATTTTATAATAGTACAATGAAAAACATAACCTTAAAGTAGGGAGTTTTTAAACATGGATTGGGAAATATTGCTTTGGTCACTATATTAAATCATCATTGTTACCAAAATTATAATAGGAAAGAGATAATATAAGATGTCTTCTATATATTTGTTTCACCCTTTCTATTTCTTTTAGTTTTTTTATCACACTCCCTAAACAATTTATTTTAGACAATAATATTTTTCTTCTAGATTACTCTATTAAAAATCTCAACCTTATATGTTTTTATTCCATATCAATGGGATTCAAGAAATGCTACTGCTACATGTATACTCATTAATATTATTCTAGAAATATTTTTATTCTAGATATAAAAAATTAATTATAAATGAATAAAAAAATCCTTTACAAGACATTTTTTTGCTATTATATTTGTATAGTTGTTGGATTACATAAATGGCATGTATCTTTACTATGTTGAATATACATAGATCCTTTGCCAATACCCTCTAATATATCATAGTTACATGTATTGGATATACTTGTAAAATAAATTAAATGATGGTAACTTTATGGCAATCATTTTTATGTTGAATATTTATATATCAAATTCTTCTTGGGACATGTAAAATCATAAGTTGTACCTCTTGGAGGTAAAATAAATTTGAGTAGTTTATACCTATAAAGTAAAAGCATTGTGTAATAGAATTTTATTGGATTTTTCTTATGAGATGAAATATTCTAATGCATATCTATCAATTTGCTACACTTTTGACAAATAGAATTCTATATATTTATAGGGAAAATGTTGTATTTGTAATTTATGGCCTATAATATCAACATTTTACTTTACCTTATTATTATCATATTAGAAAATTAATATCAATGGCCTCGTAAGAGAAATGCTAGGTCATTGAAATATTATTGAAAGATATTAATATTTGTAGTTTTACCACTTTCATCAATGACTTTCTAGAGTTGGTCAATGTCATGCACTCTAAAAATTATCCTACATCATGATATAGTAGTCCTTCATGAGTCTTATGCTACTTTATCCTTATGTGTGGATGATTATTTAAATAAAAATTGAATTATATTGTTATACATTATGAAAATTAGTTGAAAGAGGAACAATAGATATAGTATAGTGTTTGTAAAACACTTTTATAATGAGTAAAAGTATCAATACTTCTATAAGTTTTTTATGTGTTTAAATGCATGCCATCATAATTTAATAGGCTCTAAATACTTGAGAATAAAATTGTTATATTGTGCTATAAAAAAATCAATGAGATCAACAATAACCATTGTGATGGTGTATGTCTCTTAATTCCTCTATTTTATAAGGAATGTGAAGCTTGGAGGATTGATTCATAGTTTTTCTTCCCCTAAAGGGTTTTTCCAACTTTAAATAATCATCTCTTTAATATTGTATATATTTTTTATTATTTCATAAGTTTATTTATATTTTATTTCATTCTATAGAATTTACATAGTTTCATATGGTTGTATTACTTAGAAATGAGCAAGTTTTGATCGAAAGTGATCATTACTTCTAACATACAACTATGTTCATGGTTAAATTCAATATTTATTACTTGTTGGGTGGTAAAAACTATCCCAAGACCAATTTCAATCGTACACTTTGGGCACAAGGACCACCATTGTAGTTATTGGGTGTGTTTGATGCTCATGCCTCACATGGATCACATAGTTGGGAAATCCAAGGAGCATGGGACATGACTTTAGGGATAACCTCTAGGATTTTACCAAGCTTGGATCCTTGTTTGGATGGATCCTTGATGCTCTTCTCTTAGTATAGCCTAGCCTAATGGGTTCCATACAGGAAAAGGGATAGAGGGAAAGCAATAAAATGAAAGGAAAACAACTTGAAAGTAAAATTTTATCTAAGGGAAATGATTTGCCAATATCCTAAATCTCTCTACATTACGATGGGATTAAATTAACACATGCATCATTATTGATAGTGCATAAGGAAAAAGGTCTCATTAAACATAAATCACCACAGTTTCACATTCACAAGAATGAGGATAGAAAAGGGGGAAATTAGTCACAACTTTTTATATATACGTTAACAAAATTACTTTCATGCTTAAGAAAGAGGTTCAAAACTTATCAACAAAATGACTCAAGTATTGAGCCATGTCATAATACATAATAGAGACAAAAGAAAGATTGCATACAAGACTAGATACTCGACATGAATACAATAATTTTTTTATCCTTTATAATGAAGAAGAAGAAGAAGGTATTTATAAGAAGGAAAAGGAGAGCTTTCCCCAAAAACTTGTGTAGGGATTCAAAATTATCTAGTTTAAAATTTGCTTGGGCTTTTCATCATAAATTCTGGACAGTCTTGAGGTATTTGGATCTATAGCCATAAATTCCATAGGAAGGTTTGTTTTTTAGGACATAGTCCTTTATCGCCACTCTATTTGATTTCTCATTCTACATATCCATCATGATTAGACCCTTGAGATCTTCCTCCATTAATTCCTAGATTTATGTGTCACCCCTTGGGCTTCCCCTATACCATATCTTTAATTGCACCAGTTGTCACCTAGTTATTGGGAGTGATAATATAAGAACTAGATCACCATCGCTCCTCTTACATCAAATCACTTTGGTTTGGTGTGGTTAATTGATTATGGTTAATATTTTATTCCCTTTGCATTTTGACTGGATCATTTGGTGAAGTCCCCTTTGCATCGCTTGGGGTTTTAATTTTATCTTTTCATATTTATTTGAATTTAGAGGGATACCATTTTCCATTGACCCATCAGTTGCATCCTTATCAATGTTTCAGTGGTGATCAAGACTATAAAATGCTTTGCTCTAGTGTATGTGTTTGATACATCCTTCTCTTCTAGTTTTTCCTCTTCTACTTTCTATTGATTATTTATCATATATATAAGGTGACCTTCATGGGGACCAACAAGATTTAAGGGCTCTATAGAGGTTTCACAACTTGAAATATTCAATATGATCCAGATTTTTCATTTTCCTATGTGGTGAGCTCCTCTTAAGGGAGGAATAGAAGCTTTCATTACCACTTTCTTGTTCAATAGCCTTGAATCTCCTTCCTTCCTCCATGGTTAATAGGTTTTATTCCATGGGGTATTTAATTAGCATTAACTTATAAATACATTGGGGAACTATGAACACCATTAGACATGGAAGAGATTCAAGCATGCAATCTTCCCTTCTAGGTAGAAGAATTGTTTGTAGGTGCTAGATGGGATGAAATCCTACCAAGGTTGGAGCCTATTTAGTTATCACTAGAAAGGCTCCAAGCCCCCAAATCATGGTGGAATTCACCTTAGCTACCACTATAAAGGCACATGAACAATGGTTATTTCAGTTCAGTTGATCAGATAAGTTTGGTGGCATGGGGAGATTCAATTTCAACATAATTTTTTGATGAAGGTGCTTATTTGGTTAGGATTTCACTATTTTTCTAGCATTATATACTTCATAGGTTGTAGGGTATCAAACCCCCTTATCTTACCTTTTCTCAATCAAATTTGAATGGTGGTTTGATCAAAATTACCTTTTAAGTAGTATTTTACCAATGTAGTGATTCTTCACTATAGCTTTGGTGACTCATAGGAAATATCCTACTAGCATGAGATAAGGAATCCAAAAATGAGGGTCTTATATATTGGGCATGGGGTCATAAGGGGGAAAATATTGAGGGGTTTTATAACTTGGGTGAATGGGAGAAGGATACGGTACTAAGGATGGCTCTACTTGGGGATTTGTGAAAAGCTAAGGAGGAATACCTCCTCTTATAGACCTCATCCTCTAGGATGACTCCTAAATATCACCCTCCTCTACGTATAATTTTTTTGATCTTCTAACAAGCATATGTGAGAGGATATCATCATCCTTTATTTCATCTTGTTTCTACTTATGATGATTGTCCTTTGACTGATCAAACAGTATTTGGTGGTGATCCCAAGAAGGTTTGTGCCTACATTACGCTTTGTTAAGGCTATATTTTAAGCATGTTAATGATATAACACCCATATTGTGATTATGGACATATTTTTATCCTATAACACCTAGATAGACATGTTAGTGAAGGTACTGGGATCAAATAATTAAACCATCAACATTAGAAAAAATTATTCATAGCAAAGGTATTTATACAATGCTATAGGCTAACACTCTTAGAGAAGTAAACACTAACCTACTAACCAACTAGGAAGTTAACGTAGTCAAGTTGACTACAACTACCTAGTTACCACAAGATATTCCAAATAGTGAATATCTTCAAGGTAAAGTAAGAAAATGATGTAATAACCTAAATCTACCATGCGGTAAATAACCTACTAAGGTAAAAATGAATTTACCCTAATAATCTACCTAGGATAATTTATTAATTACCAAATGAGGTAATAATTATAGTTACTATAGTATAGTAACTCTAACATCCCCCCTTATTACATTATTTGGGTGATGTATATAACTGCCCCAATACAATGAAAAAGATGCTAATATGTTGGATATTACTCTGGATTAGGCTCTATCACATTGCTCTGGCTGCTCTAAGCAAAAAGTGGGTCATTCCTCACTTTGTTTTCACATAAATGAATATCCTTATTGTAATATTTTCATCCTATCGAATTGCATGGGTAACCAGTCGCTGCAACCACTAGGTGTACTAGAGTAGATCACTACATACAAGGTTTATTCTTTTACAATATTATTTTTAAAATGTTTTGATAAGGTAGCTAAGGTGTCGATCGCTACCGAAAATGCACCCTTATAAGTTTCCCCCCTTGTTGAAAAGCATGTTGTAATAGAATTTTTGCAAGAAGTGTGACTAAGGTGTCAGAATCTACCAAAAATGCACCCTTATAAGTCTTTCTCCCTTTTTAGCAAAAATATTCTATGAGGTAGGAAATAAATGTTTATCCCCCATTAAGTGCAAACGATATGCAACTTATGAAGTTTGTTAAGGCTTTTACAAAAATTGCCTCCTAGGCAAATTTAAAAAATTTCACCAGAAAATTCTGCCCTTTATTACAAGTACTTCAAAAAAAAAAGTTTGCTATTTGCCTAAAAATAGGTACAAACACCCCTTTATTGCAAGTACTTCAAACAAAAAAAATTGTTTTTTTTATGAAACCAAAAAGAAGGGTTGTAATGGTGCTACCTAGGTGTACATTTTTTTTTCCTTACAAATTTGTATGGGCCATGAGAACTTTGTGTGGTCTTTTTGAATCAGAATCATAAAACTCACTAGCAACATGTCCTTATCTATTTTACCTTTATGGTGTGCCATTGCCCTTTTTGTTTGGTTTATTCTTAAACCAACACCGATTTGCGTAATGGCCATCCTTTTGATAAGTTGTGCAAAACTTCTTTTCTGATTGAGGTTGCTTGCCCTTATCTTTGGAATATGACCCCTTCTTATGTTGACCCTGTTTATGTGTAAAAAGTGCAGTGTTGGACACTTCATATTTCGTAGCTAATTTGCTTCTTTAGTTTGAAGCAAATTTACTAACTCCACAAAGGTCACCTGTATTTGAGATACTTGAAGATATGTTATTAACATCTTGTAGGAGTCTGGAAGAGCCCTTAGAATGATCGAAGTCAAGACCTTATCTTCAGATTTTTTATCCCAAAGAATTCAATTTTAATTTTATTTTTTCCACTCTACAGAGGAATAACTCTACTGTTTCACCCAAATTCATATGGAGAGTATGAATTTGTGATTGAAGGTTAAGAATTGTGGCTTCATTTTTCCTTCAAAAATGGTAGATAAAGCATCCCATGCTTCTTTACCATTTTTAGCATCACAAATGTGAGGCTGAATTTCATCAGTAGTGGCTAGCAAAATCAACATGAGAAGTTTGTTGTCCCTTTTATCCCATGCCTTATGATCTGCTCTAGTATAGTGGGTATTTTTACAATACATGTCACTATATCCCACAATTCCTCTATAGTAAGAATGGCCTTCATTTTGGTCTTCCATGCTGAATAATTAGAACCTTTAAGCAACTGGGTATCATTGAGATACTTGTTTATTGTAGCCATTGTGTAGGTTCTTTATTTGCACCAAAATGGTTTCTCTTTCACTCTAATTGATATTTAATGACACCTGCCTAAAAACCCTCCAAAAGAAGGATAATTAGTTTGAGTATTTTAAGCCAAACAAATAAGAAATGAAAGAGAATTCACTCTAATTGATATTTAATGACACCTTCCTGAAAACCCTCTTGAAGAAGGATGATCAGTTTGAAGAAATTTGAGCCAAACAAGAAGAGTGCTCTTGATTTTGATGACTTATAATTGTAGAAAACAAGAAATTAAATGCAATAATAAATCAAAGAGTGCCCACAAATTTTTACCACTTAGGTGTCATATGCAACCGAAAATGCACCTAATTTAACAATGCCAATTTAACAAAAGGTGTCGAATGATATCGAAAGTGCACCTTATTACAGTAATTTTTGCAAAAAAATTTTGATTTGTGTTGTGCAAAAATTTTGATATTCAATTTCTCTCATTGTTTTATAATTTTACAAAGAATATGGCAAAAACAATTGCCTTTCCTTTTTGTGTTGCAAAATAAATAAGTTTCAATG
The DNA here is from genome assembly GCA_028583015.1 of Wollemia nobilis. Lineage (NCBI taxonomy): Eukaryota > Viridiplantae > Streptophyta > Pinopsida > Araucariales > Araucariaceae > Wollemia > Wollemia nobilis. The sequence goes on from JAQPPZ010016981.1 coordinate 37,272,980, forward strand.
TTTCAACCCTTTGAATTTTTATAATTTTTTCTTGTGTTACAATTTTGCAAAAGAAGAATCCAAATATTGGTTTGTCCCCCCTCTTGTTTGTAAAATAAACAAGGTTATGAAAATTTTATATCTCCAATGTGAGGAGATCCTTATTTAATTTGCAAAAATATGAATGTGTAATATTTTGTGTTATATCCCAAGGTTTGAGAAAACAAAATGCACAAACTGCCTTTTGATTTTGTAAAAAGTTTTGATTTTCAAGTGTCCCCTTTCCTTGTGTTACAAATTTGTAAAAATGAATCACAATTTCTTGTCTCTCCTTTGTGTTGCAAATTTAACAAGGTAGCACACCTTTCAAGCCAAGTCGACACATGACAATCTTATGAAAGACAATCCACAACCAGTCGACACATGACTTGGTTTTAGTGGACCCAAGGTCTATTTTGTTGAAGAAAAAATCTTACTCCCAAAATTTGAGAAAGTTTTAAATCTCCTAGATTTGCAAAAAAATGTGCTATTTATTTGTATTACATCCCCTCTTGGAGAAAACAAAAACACTATTTTGAGGTTTTGCAAAAAAAATGTGCTATTTATTTGTCTTACATTCCCCTCTTGGAGAAAAACAAAAACACTCTTTTTATTGGAAGTTGCAAAAAATATGTATTCTTCTCTTTTAGTTTTAATTGCAAAAGTTATAAATTTAATCAAATGAATTTAATTTATAATAAAATATTTTTTTGCTTTATAAAATCAACCAAAAATAAAAATAATTGATTTAAAAAAAAAAAAAGTACTAAATTATTAAAAAACAATTCACAAAACTTAAAAAAAATGCAAAATGCAAAATATTTATTAAAACATTACCTTGGAACACTCTTTTTATTCAAAAAGAGTTTTTAGCTCAGGTGTGGGGGTTGAACCTATGACCTCGTAAGAGGGATCTTGGAGTTGGATCCAAGAACCAATAGGGCTAGTGGGTCCAATTTAAAAGGATAAGGGAAAGCCTTTTATTTATTGCCATGGTCATCGCAAAATGAAAAAAAAAAACATTTTCATTTGGGACTTTAGTCCCACATGGATACTATGAAGCATCTCTGGGATCAATAAAAGGAAAAATACTTACTTTTGTTCTTGATTGCCATAAGGAAATCAATGTGAATGACCAATATTTTGTTGTTTTCTGCAACCTATCAACCCTTGACATAGCAGTAATGCTTCGATGAATCATGCAATTCCACCTCAACCCTACAATCGATCTTTCGTGCAGTGCTACATTAGCCAGCCTTAGATTTTTGGCCACACCAGCTTAGTAGGATTTTGTACCACATCATAGCCAATCACAGTCAACCATGTCAGAGGTCCTTGGTTTTTATGCTAGGTCAATCTCGAGTGTTGCACCAGTCCACATCAATAGATCTCACCTCAAGTTATGTGCAGGTGCTTTGAAGGTCATGCATCCAATGATGTCAACCAAGATGTCAGGGACTATGGTATTTCACACCATACTAGGCTCCCATCAGACTGGTTTTATTATCAGTGCTAGTTAGATTATCAGTAACTACCAGGTTGAAGTCATGTTGAATTCAACTTACATTGCCAGCAGCCAGTTTGTTAGGTGATGTACACCAATCGGTGCTCACTTGAGTGGGGGACAACCTCCTACTATAGTCAGATGGTAGTATGTTTTTGTGCCCTACAGGATATCAATGTGATAGTTTTTGTAGGTTCACGTCAACTCTGTATCTTAGTGTGAAGATGACAGTGTCCAAAAAAAATTACGTGCAACAAAATTCAACCAATAGTGTTAGCAGAAAAATAACAAAAAATCAAAATCTGTGAAACAAAATTCCATGCCACAAAATTCTATGAAAGCCTCGAGATGCATGCATCATGGGTTTTTGTCCAAGCTCTAGTAAGGGGTCCCAATGTCTAGAAAAGTTGCTTCCTCATTGCTTGATTCACCTTGCCCGTTGCCCAAATCAAGCACTCTGATACCAATGAAGGTATTGGGAGAAAATAATTAAACCATCAACATTAGAAAAAATTATTCATAGAAAAGGTATTTATACAATGCTATAGGCTAAAGATAGCCTAACCAAATGCTAACAATGTGCTAACTAACATGCTTAGAGAAGTAAGCGCTAACCTACTAACCAACTAGGAAGTTAATGTAGTCAAGTTGACTACAACTACCTAGTTACCACAAGATATTCCAAACAGTGAATATCTTCAAGGTAAAGTAATAAAATGATATAATAACCTAAATCTACCATATGGTAAATAACCTACTAAGGTAAAAATGAATTTACCCTAATAATCTACCTAATATAATTTACTAATTACGAAATGAGGTAATAATCATAGTTATTGTAGCATAGTAACTCTAACAGTTAGAAAAGAAATATTATTTTGTAAAAATGTCTGTGAAGCGTTGGTGATTCAATATTCACCTAGATGTTATCCCATGCCAATGCGCTCAAAGGTTTTATCAAGACTAAAATCCTAGAATTTGGAAATCTAAAACTTCTTCCTCTTGACTAGGTGTGCTTTAATTGGAGGCTCTTCCAATTTGAACCACTATATTTTTTCTTCGTATCCCTAATTGGTACATGGTGTGTCTACCCATAGATATGCAATATGGTACCTAGAGATGTCCAATACAAGTCTCCATTTTAGCCTCATACCTTGTCTTCAAGTCTATTGTTTCTAATCCACCCACCAATGGCTACCCAATTTGGTGGTGGAACCCCTTAAGGTGTAGGTGTCGGATGATGTTATGAGAACGATTACTATTGTATCTTAGGGGATCATGACTTTGAGGTCTTTTGCAACCCCATAAAATTGGACTATACCCCTATCCCACTACACCTCTTCATAGTGGACTAGCTAAAAATATCTCCTAATTGCCTCTACAATTTCTTTTGACATCATTGGATCACCAAACTTAGAATTGATCATGTAATCATGTACTAGTTCATCATCATAGACCAGGGTCAAATATAAAGGTTATGGTCTAGTACAATTTGTTATCAAATTGGGGTTCCAAATGGTTTCAAGTTTCTCCAATTATCCTTAATCTACCAGGGTTTCCTTTGAATCCTCCTCCAATAGGGTGCTCATTAGTAGTTATGATTTAGGCCTATCCTTAGTTGACTATGAAGCCCTTTGGATCCCTATAGTGTTATACTTGGTGGCTAAAAGAAATTTTAGTAGGTCTACTCTCAATATGTTCATGGTAGTGATAGATCCTCCTTGTTTGGTTAATCCACTTCCCCAAAGTCCTCTTTTCATTTCATGTTTGATCGATAACTTAAAGTATAGTTGGACCCAATGTGTGTTAAGTGCTAGTAGGATCTTCTAGTTGGTTGTAGTATATGCTCTTTTTCAAGCAAGTAGAACTTATTCTAGATGAATTATACTTAATATGTATATGTATGGGAAATAAATTGGCTAACATCAAGCTAGTGTCCCTACCTCCAAAAAGTGGTTAAATGCCTAAATGGGAACCCCCTTTATTGGCACCACTACAAATGATTATAAACTTATTTCAAGATGGGAATTATGGGGGTAACCTTCTAGAGACCATGCAATGGACTCCTAAGTATAGTTGTGTTTCATAAGAGCAATGTACCTAACATAGTTAGGATGGATTTGCTATAATGGTATGGGATCCATCTATCGATTGTTCTACTAAATTGGGTATTGAGGTCACTAGTATCCACTAGGAGGGGGCCAATAGTCTTGGCCATTCTATTTATATTGATGTTTTAGATGAATTTGATGTTGAAACCTCTATTCATTATATTGCCTCCTTAGGTATTATATCTCTTCTAAAACGGCCTAGATATTTTCCCTCATTTCATCTATTTCGGTCGTAGGTTGGAAATTTGAGGCCAAACAAAAGGAGGCAATAACTAGAACTGGGATTACAATTGGGGGGACTAGAAAGTAGTGGGATGAATGTTTGGGAGTGGTGTAATTTGGGGCATGGGTGGTAGAATTACTATCTATATGATGTCATTATATTTATTGGATGGCTATCCAATAGGCTATTGGTAAGGATTTCCCTCCTTGGGCTTTGATCATTATGAGAATCTTTAAATAAAAATATTTTAGTTGGTATATGAGTGCCATCATTGGAGGTTCAAATGTCATTTGGGATCCTATACATAGTCTTGTGAAACTAGGTATTGAAATCATCCATTGCCTCCATGGGAGCTCGTCTAATAGTCCTCAATTGCTCCAATAAGGATGCTCCATATACATTCTCCTAGAATCTATATACTAGTTGATCAACCAATTGGTCCTAATTTTTATTTGAGAACAAGGGAATATTTATGTGTCATTCCTATTATTTTTCTTTGAATGATATCGTTAAGAGTCTTAGTGATATATTCTACTTATTGATGTTGTGTACCATGCATAAAATCACCATTTGATACAAATGTTATGATGTTGTGATTGTATCTTCTCCTATGAAATCTAGTTGTGAATTTACAACTAATATTGGGATTGGGTTTAAAATAGTAGGTGGGGTAGGAGGGAGGGATTAGGGGACCTCTATCATTGCATGTTAAGAACCTTCCAATTGTTTGGTTATGATGAGCAGTCATATTTTGGTTAATAATTTTGCTACCATTATTGTGCTTGTGAAGTTTAGGGTCCTTTGGACATGAGAGGACTCACCAAGAGAATTATAGAGTTACTCCAATTGATCGAATGGATTAGAACCTTCACCAAAATCCTATTCTTTGAACTATATTAATGGTTGATTTTGGGATCATTTCTAGTGAAGTCATCAAACTTTTAGGTTATTTAGCCATTGGAGTTGCTAAGTGAATATTTATAATCCTTCAGCATGTTTCAAACCAAGACCTTCACTAGAGTCTCATATTAAGCTTCCTTCATGTGTTGAGTCACACCAGGTATGTCAATAAAATTGTTGGATGGCCAAAACTATCTAGGGACCAATTTTGATCTTGCACTCTTAGACCACTTGCTATAATTAACGAGTGTGATCAATGCTCATGCCTCACATGGAGTGCATAGTCAAGAAGTCTAAGGAGTGTGGTATGTGACTGTAGGGATGACCTCTAATATTTTACCAAGGTTAACTCCCTATTTGTATGTATTCTTGATGCTCTTCTCCTAGTCTAGTCTAGCCTACCAAGTTCTATCTAGGAAAAGGGATAGAAGGAAAACAATAAAATAAATGCTGGCAATTTTGGGTTTGAGATCCTAGATTCTTGTCTATGAGTTGTCATTAATGTCAAAAGGAAATGGCATTAATGTTAAGAGGATGTGTTGGCTTCAAAGGTGGAATATTCCAAGAGAATATTTTTAATAGAATCCGAAGAGATTCCATTGGATAGGGTTTTTATTAAAACCAAGTTAAATGGTTTTTATTAAAACCAATGGAGGTTCTCTTTATTATTTATTTAATTATTATTTAAAACCCTTGATGCAGGAGCATCCGGTGAAAGTATGAGCAATCTTGCATCTTTTATTTTTCTTTAGAGATTTTTGAAGCAATTTGGTTCTTTTCCGGGGAAGGAGATGACGTAAGACAGAAAAGGAGGTTGATAAGGGGACTAAGGCAAAAGTTGGTGTGAGGTCGCGAAATCGCGACCTCATTTGCTGTTGCATGGACGGGGCAAGTTTCGTCGCGATATCGCGACGTCGCGATATCGCGAAAGGTTAGGATGGCCGAGTGGACGGAGCAAGTTTCGTCGCGATATCGCGACGTCGCGATATCGCGGCAGGTTAGGTTGGAAGTTACGAAGAGGGTTGAAGCTGTTGCATGGAGTGGGGGTTGGAGTCGCGAGATCGCGACGCGTCACGATTTCGTGACACGTCACGATTTCGCGACGTCAAAGGCAGAAACTTTGCAGAGCGTACTTTTGTCGTGATATCACGATGTCACGATATCGCGACGTCGCGATATCGCGACGTGTTTTCAAAGCAGAGGGCGGGCGTCAGTTGGGTAGCGATATCGCGGCCCAAGAAAAGTCAACAGAATTAAACACGCGGACGGCCGGACAGGGGAAAATTGACACGTGGTTGCCACGTGCCTTAAAGGCAACACTACCATTGGGGAATAGAGTCGAATTTGACGCGTGGAGGCATGCTTGTAACAGATCTTGAGGATGAGGGCCACGTAATCGGAGGAGAAGGATATAGATGTCGACCAAGTTTAATTATCTGGGAATATTGTTTTTGGAGAAGCCGTAGTTATAGGTGAAAGACTTAATGGCGGAGACAACGGTACTTAAAGACAGTCAGATTAAAACGGCGGGTGCAGGGTATGGAAAGCCATGAATGCGGACTCTGGACGGATCAGACAGTTGCCATTAATGGCAGAAAACAAAAGGAAAGGAAAATTTTAAAATTTCAACGGAGGGAAGATGAAATTCGAATGGGGTCTTCGGGCGGGAGCATTAATTTCAGGGAAGGCCGAGACCACATTAAAAATGGGGGAAATTTGTATGGGAAGGGGATGGTGAAGTTCGGGATTGGGGGAGAAGTGGTATACTGGAGTGGCTACTGTAACCGTATTTGCTATTTTTAATGAAATTTAAATGAAATTACTGTGAATGTGTTTGTGTGAATCCCGGCTTGCCATCAAGTGGTATCAGAGCGGGAGCTCCTGAGCGTGTAACAGATCGTCGGAGAGAGGCAGTTGCACCAGGATCTGTGGAAGAATTCTAAAAAAAAAATATATATATATATATAATACAGAGAAAAATATCATGCCTCCACGAAGGAACCGTGGCGGAGCAGGAAATGTGGTGCCGGCCGAAGACTTTCGGGCCTTGCAAAGACAAGTTCAAGCCTTGCAAGAAGAGTTACGTAGAAGGCGCGAACCCGGAGGGGAAGAGGAAAGTGAAGATGAAGTTGAAGAGGAAGAACAGTTCGAGGAAGAGGCGGAAGGCTGTGGATCCAGCTCGAGCCCGGTTGTATAAGGCCATCTCTCGGATTGGAAAACAGCCAAAAATGGAGGTATCTACCTACTGGGAAATCTAAATCCAGGAAGAAGTGATTGACTGGATAAATGATTTAGAGGAATATTTTGAGTATGAGGAGATTGAAGACCCTAACCGGGTCAGATTTGCTAAGACCAAGTTAAAGGGTCATGCCGACATTTGGTGGAAAGGAATGCAGTTGGAGAGAAACAGAAGAGGGAAAGAGAGAATAACAAGATGGGATAGAATGGTGGAGAAGATTAAAAGACAGTTCATCCCGGCAGATTACGAGTTGGATCTGCTAAGGAAGATGCAGAGCTTGAGACAGAACAAACAAAACTCGTCCAAGAGTACACCGAAGAATTTTACAAAATTTCTATTAGAACAGGGCATTTAGAGGCAAATAAGGAGAAGGTAGCCCGTTACATTAATGGGTTGAGGCTTGGTATCCAGGAAGAACTGAGCCTGGTTCGAGTAAACACCATTGAGGATGCCTATCAATTTGCCTTGAAGGTAGAAGAAAAGCTAAACAGGCGGTTTGAAGGCAAGCAAAGAGGAAGAGGCCGAGGTGGAAGGACTGGTGGGAGGACCAGTGGAGAAAAGTACAAGGATCCGAAGAAGACGCGGGGAAGCCGGTAGGTAACCAGGACCAAAAAGAAGAAGATGTTTATCAGCCCGAGATCGGAAGCGACTACCCAAGAGGACAGGGGTGGATCTGGACGAGGGTTTGGAAGGGGAGTATTTCGTGGAACATGTTTCCACTGTGGTGAAGAAGGACACGGGGCATTTGAATGTCCACAACACCGAGAAAGAACAAACAAGAGGCCTGAGGGCCCAGCCAGAGCTGCTGTGGTAGAGGAGGATGTTGAATCTGAGCATTCCGAAGAAGCGGAGAGAGGAGAAACAATGGTTGTAAGAAGAGTCCTGTTGAACGAGGAGAAGGACACGGACCCGGAGGAGAAGTTTATTCCGCACTAGATGTAAATGTGCGGGCAAGGTTTGCAATATCATTATTGATAATGGTAGCACGGACAACCTGGTTTCGAGAGGAAATGGTTACGAAGTTACGGTTAGAAAGGAGGAAACACCCACACCCATACCGGGTCGCATGGTTACAAAAGGACCACAGAGCTTTGGTCAATGAGCAGTGTTCTGTTAAATTTAACATTGGGAATTATTGTGATGAGGTCCTGTGTGACATCTTACCCATGGATGTTTGCCACATGTTGCTTGGGGAGACCCCGGCAGTTTGACCGGAGTGCAGTACATGATGGCCGTGCCAACACCTACTCATTGACAAAGAATGGTGTACGCCATAAGCTAAAGCCCTTGAAGGATACAGATGAAAAGGTGTGTAATATTTCCAAAGTCTGTTTAGTTGAGGGGAGAGAGTTTCTGAACGGGTTAAAGCATGAACGTTTATGTTATGCAATAATCCCTAGAGTTAGGGGGAAGGAATTCCGGGATACCCCAACAGAAGTTCTAAATCTACTGGAGGAATTTTCAGACATTGTGTCTGACAATGTGCCCGAGGGCTTACCCCTGTGAGAAAAATTAGCCATCATATAGATTTAGTACCAGGATCAAGCACGCCAAATAAAGTCGCACACAGGATGACACCTGTAGAGACTGAGGAGTTAAATAGATAGGTCCAAGAATTATTAGAAAAGGGATTAATTCGGGAAAGTTTGAGTCCATGCACAGTACCTGCAGTGTTGGCGCCAAAGAAGGATGGAGAATGGAGGATGTGTACAGATTCACGGGCCATCAACAAAATTACTATTAAGTACAGATTCCCGTTACCAAGAATGGATGATATCATGGACTTTTTAAGTGGAGCTGAGTACTTCACAAAGATTGACCTGAAAAGTGGTTATCATCAGATCCGTATCCGAGAGGGGGATGAATGGAAGACAACCTTCAAGACAAGAGAAGGCCTGTTTGAGTGGTTGGTCATGCCCTTTGGACTGTCCAATGCACCAAGTACCTTCATGCGGCTGATGAATGAAGTACTGAAAGAATTTTTGGGAAAGTTTGTTATTGTCTATTTAGATGATATATTGATATTTAGCCGGACTCTGGAGGAACACCTGTTGCATATCAGGAGAGTCTTTGAAAAGCTGCAAGAAGAACAGTTATTAATAAATTTGAAAAAGTGTAATTTTGTCAAGAAAGAATTGGTATACTTGGGGTTTGTAATCTCAGTAGAAGGCCTGAAGATGGACCCCGAAAAGGTGAGAGCCATCATTGAATGGCCTACTCCAAGGAGCACAACAGAAGTGAGGTCATTCCATGGTCTGGCCGGTTTTATAGGAAGTTCATAAAGAACTTCAGCGGTATTTGTGCACCTTTCCACGGAGACAATGAGGGGAGATAAAAAGGAGTTCAAATGGACATCAGGAGCTGAAAGGAGCTTTGATACATTAAAAAGAAAAGTTATCGAGCAGCCTATTTTGGCACTTCCAGACTTCAACAAGGTATTTCAGGTGGACTGTGATGCCAGTGGCAGTGCAATAGGGGCGGTATTGAGTCAAGGAGGCAAGCCAGTTGCTTATTTCAGTGAAAAGTTAAATGATGCCCGGAAAAAGTATTCTGTCTATGATCAAGAATTTTATGCTATAGTTCAGGCCTTGAAAAAGTGGAGACATTATTTATTGCCAAAGGAGTTTGTACTGTTTACTGACCATCAGGCTTTGCAATACATTAACAGTCAGACAAAACTGAACCAAAGGCACATGAAATGGGTGGAGTTCCTCCAAAGTTACACCTTTGTACTAAAGCACAGAAGTGGGAAGTCAAACAGGGTTGCAGATGCCTTAAGCAGAAGGCAGACTCTGCTGACCAGATTGACAGTGGAAGTAGTGGGGTTTGAAGAACTGAAGGGTCTATACCCTGCAGATCTGGATTTTGCAGAAGCTTGGAAGGCTTGCTCAGTACCTCTTACCATGGATAGAACAAAATGGTTGGATTTCTTAATCCAAGACGGGATCTCTGTTCAAGGGTAGTAAGTTGTGCATTCCCGGAAGTTCCATGCGGGAGAATTTAATCAAAGAAAAGCACAGCGGAGGATTGGTTGGGCATTTTGGTAGGGATAAGACCATTGCCTTGATTGAGGAAAATTACTACTGGCCACAACTTCGGCAAGATGTACGGAAGTTTGTGCAAAGCTGCAGAATATGCCAGATGGCAAAGGGTGTAAAACAAAATATAGGACTGTACCAGCCATTACCTGTGCCTGAGAGACCATGGGAGGACATAAGCATGGATTTTGTTCTTGGATTGCCGAGAACACAGAGAGGAAATGATTCAATATTTGTGGTGGTGGACCGGTTCTCCAAAATGGCACATTTTATTCCTCGCCAAAAGACAAGTGATGCGATTCACATTCTTTGGATTGTTCTTCAAGGAAGTGGTACGACTTCACGGTCTACCGAGAAGTATAGTTTCGAGACAGAGATACAAAGTTTGTTGGGTATTTCCGGAGAACTCTGTGGAAGAAATTGAAGACAGACTTGAAATTCGATTCAAGCATACCATCCACGGACGGATGGGCGGACGGAGGTGGTCAATAGAATCCTGGGCAATTTATTGCGGTGTTTGATAGTGGATCAACCCAAGGGATGGGATTTGGTCTTACCACAGGCAGAGTTTGCATATAATAGTTCGATTAATAAAAGCACAAATAAATCTCCGTTCCAGATAGTATATGGAAACAGCCCGAGGAATGTGTCTGAGCTAAGAAGGTTGGACAGAAGAGAAAAATGTAGTGCCGAAGCCGAAGAATTTGCAGAACATATGAAAAGTCTGCATGAGGAAGTAAGAAGACAAATTACAAAAATGAACAGTCAATATAAGACAAGGGCGGACCAGAAGCGCCGGTTCAAGGAGTTCAAGGTAGGAGATGAGGTCATGGTGCATCTCAGGAAAGAGAGATTTCTTGCCAAGACTTATAATAAATTGAAAATGAAAAGGTTTGGACCATGCAGAATATTGGGAAAGCGAGATTCAGGAAATGCGTATGAAGTGGAATTGCCAACTTGGCTTGATATTTCACCAATTTTTAATATCTCAGATTTAGTGGAATACCATGAAGGAGAAGGTACAGAAATGCAAAGTCCAGAGTTATGGCAATTTCCAGCATCTACTCCGAGCACAGATGAAACCGAAGAAGTATTGGATACTCGTGAAGGCAAAAACACCAGGAATAAACAGTATCTTGAGTATTTGATCAAGTGGAAAGGCAGGCCTATTGAAGATGCAACTTGGGTATCGGAGGCGGAGGTTGACCGATTGGGTCTTCTCCCAACAAAACAGAAGTGAGGGTCACTTCTAATCTACCCCGGGTGTCTGATGCAGGAGCATCCGGTGAAAGTATGAGCAATCTTGCATCTTTTATTTTTCTTTAGAGATTTTTGAAGCAATTTGGTTCTTTTTCGGGGAAGGAGATGACGTAAGACAGAAAAGGAGGTTGATAAGGGGACTAAGGCAAAAGTTGGTGTGAGGTCGCGAAATCGTGACATGTCGCGATTTCGCGACATGTCACGAAATCGCGACCTCATTTGCTGTTGCATGGACGGGGCAAGTTTCGTCGCGATATCGCGACGTCGCGATATCGCGACAGGTTAGGATGGCCGAGTGGACGGAGCAAGTTTCGTCGCGATATCGCGACGTCGCGATATCGCGGCAGGTTAGGTTGGAAGTTACGAAGAGGGTTGAAGCTGTTGCATGGAGTGGGGGTTGGAGTCGCGAGATCGCGACGCGTCGCGATTTCGCGACGTCAAAGGCAAAAACTTTGCAGAGCGTACTTTTGTCGCGATATCACGACGTCGCGATATCGCGACATCGCGATATCGCGACGTGTTTTCAAAGCAGAGGGCGGGCGTCAGTTGGGTAGCGATATCGCGACATGTCGCGATATCGCTACATGTCGCGATATCGCGGCCCAAGAAAAGTCAACAGAATTAAACACGCGGACGGCCGGACAGGGGAAAATTGACACGTGGTTGCCACGTGCCTTAAAGGCAACACTACCATTGGGGAATAGAGTCGAATTTGACGCGTGGAGGCATGCTTGTAACAGATCTTGAGGATGAGGGCCACGTAATCGGAGGAGAAGGATATAGATGTCGACCAAGTTTAATTATCTGGGAATATTGTTTCTGGAGAAGCCGTAGTTACAGGTGAAAGACTTAATGGCGGAGACAACGGTACTTAAAGACAGTCAGATTAAAACGGCGGGTGCAGGGGTATGGAAAGCCATGAATGCGGACTGCGGACGGATCAGACAGGTTGCCATTAATGGCAGAAAACAAAAGGAAAGGAAAATTTTAAAATTTCAACGGAGGGAAGATGAAATTCGAATGGGGTCTTCGGGCGGGAGCATTAATTTCAGGGAAGGCCGAGACCACATTAAAAACAGGGGAAATTTGTATGGGAAGGGGATGGTGAAGTTCGGGATTGGGGGAGAAGTGGTATACTGGAGTGGCTACTGTAACCGTATTTGCTATTTTTAATGAAATTTAAATGAAATTACTGTGAATGTGTTTGTGTGAATCCCGGCTTGCCATCAACCCTTCAAGGTTTTAATTAATTAATTATTTAATTAATTAAGGGAGAAATTATTTTTAATTTATTAAAAATACTTAAAGGTTTTTAAACCTTTTTTTCTTCTTAATTTATTAAAATTATTTAAGGTTTTTTAAACCCTTTTTCGAAAAGACTTTTAATTAATTTCGAAATGGTATTTATTTTCGTCGACGTCGAGGTGTCTTCGAAGAGACTATTTATTCTCCAACTCCTAAGGGTGGAAGGCTAATGAATTCAAAATTCCTCGAATGCAATTTACGGTGTTTGTGCTCTGTATTCACTGCGATCGAAGGAAGACTTAGAAGCACGTGCGGTTGAAAAGTCTTTGAGAGTTTTTTTGAGGGTGAAGTGGAGGGAAGTTCAATTATGAACTTCGTAGCCCGCATGGGCTAGTGGCAGGGAAGGCTGCTATTGGGTGCTGCATTGGCAATGGTTTCCGTTTCGAGTCTCATGGGGGTGCTTTGCTAGAGTAACACACGTTTTTATTAAAACGTCTATATGCCACGAAATTCGAAGTTTCTTGGACTGCGATTTATAAGGTGTGATTAAATTTTATGAGTTTTGGATTTTGTGATTAGCATTGAATAAAAGCTTAGGATAAATAAGGGCATATTTCTTTGGATGTATTTTTAAGATTATTCTTTGCTATGCTAAAATTAAAAATGGAGGTATAAGATGTGAGTCTGTGATTGTTGATTTATTGGCATGTTATGGTGGTTGTGTTTAAAGAAGTGGAGCTAAAAGGTGTAATAAAGGAAGTTTATATTATTGCTCATTTCTTTTTATTCTAACCCTAACTTGGTTGGAAGTTTGAGAGTTGTGTGTGGTGACAACTTGAAGGTTCAATTATCTTCTACTCCAATAAGGTATGGGCACATTCTTCTTATGAGTATGATTGGTGTATGTTTTCTGAAATAAGGTTGGAGTGAAAAGGTATTCTACTAGGTATCCTTTGGCTAGGTGTAAATCCTATTTTTTGGTTTTTTGAAGACTACTTATGCATTGTTATCCTTAAGGAGAGTTTTTGGTGAATGCATAATTTTTGGTTTGAGATAGTGGAAGCTTTGTGCACTAGGGTTTATATTTGTGAGTCTAGCTACTTGCATTGAGTTGGTGGAACCCTTGGTTGGCTGTTTTGAGTTTGATGGTTGAGTTGCTTCCATAGAGGTTGTTTGATCAAGTTATTGCTTTACTTGATTCATGATATTGGGCTTACTCCATTGAGTTGATTTGAGCAAGTTATTCTTTGCATTTGGTGATATTGTGTTGGTGGCTGTTTTGTTCAAATATCTTTGGAGGTAAAAGGATTTCTACTTGTTTCCTTTTCTTGTGATGATTGGTTGAATGCTTCAAGGTTGATGTTGAGTTGAATGGTGTTGGTTGACTAAACCTTGTTTGATGAGCATTGTTGTTGAAACCCTAATTGATGGTGAAAAGAACATGAGTATCATTGTTATGTGATTCTTTGCATAGTTGGCAATTGTTGGGGTTTCATGTTCTTGAAAGAAAACATTCTATCCTATTCATTTCAGATATTGAGTTGAGTTTTCAGATTTGAGATTGAGATTGAGCTAAGTTGATTTGAGTTGAGTTTTGATATTGGAATTTGAGTATAGAACATATTGAGTCTCTATTAATTCTCTTTATGCTTCTATGAGTTTGAAAAATCACATTGGGTATCTAACAATTCACTTTGTGATTTCCTACTAAGAAAGTTTTTCTTGGTGAGCTTGCTGAGTTTTTGGACAGGTTCAAGTGGGGACTTGTGAGCAGTTCTTGGACAGGTTCCAGTGGGGACTTGCGAGCAGTTTTTGGATAGGTTCTAGTGGGGACTTGTGAGCAATTTTTGGACAGGTTCTGGTGGGGACTTGTGAGCAGTTTTGGACAGGTTTCAATGGGAACTTGTGAGTAGTTTTGGGACAGGTTTCGATGGGGACTTGTGAGAAGATTTGGACAGGTTCTAGCAGAGGACTTATGAGCTGAGTTTAATAGTTCTAGCAGAGAACTTGAGGACAGAGGTGCATTGGTTCTATGAGAAGAACCTAAGGACAGGTGGCAAGTATTTGAGAAGGCTTGTATGCAGAGGATTGATTTGTTCAAGAGTTGAACAGATCTGACAGACAGAGGAAGACTTGTACTAGACCGACTAACTGTGTTTGGTATAGGTTTCTGAGCTGCTGTGGACGTGATCATAGAAGGCAAAGGTCTCTTAGGCTAGGCATTGAGGACAGGAGGTCTTTGATGGAAAGGATTTCCATGTGCTAACAAGAGGTAGAGATAGTTGATCTTCTGAGGGATCATTTCTAGAGCAGAGGGGAAGGTATCTCCTTTGAGCAGAGGCTCATAAATTATGATTGGGGGAAGGTATCTCCTTTGAGTAGAGGCTCATAAATTCTGATTGGGGGAAGGTATATCCTTTGAGTAGAGGCTCATAAATTTTTATTGGGGGAAGGTATCTCCTTTGGGCCAAGGCTCATAAACATTGTAATTGGGAAGGATTCCCAAAGAACTTTGAGATAACTTTTAGAAAAAATTTTTGTGGATGTATCCTAGCCATTCTGGATGAACCACATTAAAATTGGTGTCACTTTGTGGATGATATTGTGCATTGCTTTGATATTGCTTTGGGTATATTGCTTTACTATTTTGAAGTATAAAGGAAAAAGTAAAAATAGGTCTTATACTGTTCACCCCCCTATCAGTATAAGCTTGTGTTCTTCAATTAGTATCAGAGTAGGTGCCTTCGAAAAGTTTAACAGCTTGAAAGAAAAGCTAGTAAAGAACACAATGGATTATTCAAGTGGCAATGCAGCACCTATTCTTGATGGGTCAGATTTTGGTCTTTGGAGTTCAAGGATGAAGGTTCATCTAATGGCACTTGGGAATGAGGTTTGGGAAGTGATTGAAGATGAGTACACTATTCCTGAACATGGTCCTGATACTAAAGAAGAAAGGCTCCTACATCACAGCAATTCAAAAGCAATGAATGCAATCCTGAAAGGCTTACAGAAAGTAGATCTCACCAAAGTGATTCATTGCAAGACAGCTAGTGAAATGTGGAAACAGTTGAAGGTGGTTCATACAGGTGATACAAATGTCAGAAAGGCCAAGTTGAGACACTTCAAAGGTATGTTTGAACAACTCAAGATGAATGATGATGAAAATATTAGTGACTACATGCTTCGTATGGATGAGGTTGTTAACTCCATGAAATACTTAGGTCTTGAGCTTGCTGAAAATGATGTTTGTGATAAGATTTTAAGATCTCTTCCTAATAGATTTAGTGAAAATATTTTTTCTATTGAGGAAGCTAAAGATTTGGATAAGTTGAAAAAGGATGAGCTCCATAGTATACTTGTAGCATTTGAGTTGAGAACTCAAGTGAAGGTTGATGTCAAGAAAGAGGCAGCTTTCAAGGCTACCAATAATTCCAAGGGTAAACAGCTTCAAGATAGTGATGAGTCTTCTAGTGATGAAGAGGCATATTATAGCAAGAAAGGCAAGTTCTCTTGAAAGGACAAAAGTATGAAAAATATAAGATGTTTCAATTGTGGAAAGTTTGGTCATTATGCTACTGACTGTACTATTCCCAAGAATGAAAGTGATGAAGATAAACAAGATTCTAAGAGCAAGGATTCTGAAAAGCACAAGCATCACAGGGAAAACAAAGATGAGCACAACAATCAAGGAAAGAGGTATTCTCACAAGCACAAGAAGAGTTTCTACCTAGACAAAGCAAGTAAGTGTTCTAGTAGTGATAGTGAAAGTTCTTCAAGTGATAATGAAAATGAGATGTTGTTCATATCAAAAAAAGAGGAAGAACCGAAACATAGATTCATTATCATGAAATGTCTTAGATGTGGAAATTTTGGTCACCTTGAGGATGATTGCACAAATAATGATTTGGTTTCTAGTATGTATGAGGATGCTTCAGAAAACTATAAGGAAGATGCATGTATGGTTTTTGAAAAGGGTAGCACCTCTAGTGATAAGAAATCTGAAAAAGGCTTTGATGATTCAAAAAGCAAACAAATAGAGGAAGATATAGAGGAAGGTGAAGTAGATATTGAAGGTGAACTTATTAGTGCTCTTAGTGCTTTGAAAAAGGAAAGAAAGAAGAATGCTAGACTCAAGGATAAGTTAGATGAATGTTGTATGGAGAGAGATGATCTTATAGAAAGTCTTGACTTCTCTATGGCTAAGACACAAGAACTCAAGGATGAGTTAGAGTCTAAGGTTCTTGAGTATAGTGAGTTAAAACAAAAAATGGATTCTTTGAAAGAGGAAACTAAAGAGTACAAGGATAAGCTTTACAGGTTTCAAGATAGCTCCAAAAAGGTTAAGTCACTCATCAAAGGTCAAATAAATACAACAGATAAAACAGGCCTTGGTTTTGTTAAGCCACACAAGGAACAAGTTGGAGAGTCTAGTAAGAGAATCCAAAAGGAAGAGAGTTCTGATGAGGAAAGTATTTTAGAAAAGGAGTCCTTGAATGATAGATGCACAGAAACAGAAAACAGAATTCAGAATGAGAAGAAAAAGTTTTCAGAACCTAAGAGGTCAATTAAAGGAAAGTTTCAAGGCGGATGGTTTGCTTGTCACAGGTTTGGTCACATGGCTTCACATTGCATGGCTCAAGTGAAGGAGATAAATGATAGTTTCAGAAGTGCTAGTTACTTTCAAGGGTATTGCTACTCTTGTCAACAGTTTGGGCACAAGGCAGTTTATTGCAAGGTAAATAACAGAACAGGTTTGGTCGAAACGAGTTTGGCCAGAACAGGTTTGGTCAGAACAGGTTTGGTCATAACAGGTTTGGCCAGAACAGTTTGGTCAGAATAGGTTTGGTCAAAACTGGTGGATTCAAAGATCAGGTTTACCTTATAGAAATAACATCGTCAAGTGTTTCAAGTACAACAATGAAGGTCACATAATCAGACGGTGTAGAGCTGAAATTCTAGAATATAGGAAAAGGAACAGTGGCATGATCAGGTCCAAGGATCAAGGCATGGACAAGAACAGGGATGAGAACAAGAACAAGAATAGTTACAGGAATAGGAATATGGACAAAGAGTTCAAGAGAAGGCCCGACAAGGAAGTTATAGACGCTGATGATGATCGAGTGCCTAATGGGAGTTTTACTCCCACCCAAGAATTAATCACCTCATCAGGAGGTGGGGGAGGGACTAAGCTAAGAGGCTCATTCTTAGTCCCGAGCCCCAAAGGTGACCCTTTGCCATTGATGACAAAGGGGGAGAGCCTCAAGATAGGGGGAGCTATTTATGTTGAGTTTCTATGTTGTTGAGAAGCATGGTTTGCCATCAATGACAAAGGGGGAGATTGTTGGCAATTTTGGGTTTGAGATCTTAGCTTCTTGTCTATGAGTTGTCATTGATGTCAAAATGAAATGGCATTAATTTTAAGAGGATGTGTTGGCTTCAAAGGTGGAAGATTCCAAGAGAATATTTTTAAGAGAATCCGAAGAGATTCCATTGGATAGGGTTTTTATTAAAACCAAGTTAAATGGTTTTTATTAAAACCAATGGAGGTTCTCTTTATTATTTATTTAATTATTATTTAAAACCCTTCAAGGTTTTAATTAATTAATTATTTAATTAATTAAGGGAGAAATTATTTTTAATTTATTAAAAATACTTAAAGGTTTTTAAACCTTTTTTTATTCTTAATTTATTAAAATTATTTAAGGGTTTTTAAACCCTTTTTTGAAAAGACTTTTGATTAATTTCAAAATGGTCTTTATTTTCGCCGATGTCAAGGTGTCTTCGAAGAGACTATTTATTCTCCAACTCCTAAGGTTGGAATGCTAATGAATTCAAAATTCCTCGAATGCAATTTGCGATGTTTGTGCTCTGTATTTGTTGCGATCAAAGGAAGACTTAGAAGCACGTGCGGTTGAAAAGTCTTCGGGAGTTTTTGTGAGGGTGAAGTGGAGGGAAGTTCACTTGTGAACTTCGTAGCCTGTGTGGGCTAGTGGCAGGGAAGGCTGCTGTTGGGCGCTGCATTGGCGAAGGTTGCCGTTTTGAGTCTAGCGGGGGTGCTTTGCTAGAGTAACACATGTTTTTATTAAAACGTCTTTATGCCACGAAATTCGAAGTTTCCTGGACAACGATTTATAAGGTGTGATTAAATTTTATGAGTTTTGGCTTTTGTGATTAGCATTGAATAAAAGCTTAGGAGAAATAAGGGCATATTTCTTTGGATGTATTTTTAAGATTATCCTTTGCTATGCTAAAATTAAAAATGGAGGTATAAGATGTGAGTCTGTGATTGTTGATTTATTGGCATGTTATGGTGGTTGTGTTTAAAGAAGTGGAGCTAAAAGGTGTAATAAAGGAAGTTTATATTATTGCTCATTTCTTTTCATTCTAACCCTAACTTGGTTGGAAGTTTGAGAGTTGTGTGTGGTGACATCTTGAAGGTTCAATTATCTTCTACTCCAATAAGGTATGGGCACATTCTTCTTATGAGTATGATTGGTGTATGTTTTCTGAAATAAGGTTGGAGTGAAAAGGTATTCTACTAGGTATCCTTTGGCTAGGTGTAAATCCTATTTTTTGGTTTGTTGAAGACTACTTATGCATTGTTATCCTTAAGGAGAGTTTTTGGTGAATGCATAATTTCTGGTTTGAGATAGTGGAAGCTTTGTGCACTAGGGTTTATATTTGTGAGTCTAGCTACTTGCATTGAGTTGGTGGAACCCTTGGTTGGCTGTTTTGAGTTTGATGGTTGAGTTGCTTCCATAGAGGTTGTTTGATCAAGTTATTGCTTTACTTGATTCATGATATTGGGCTTACTCCATTGAGTTGATTTGAGCAAGTTATTCTTTGCATTTGGTGATATTGTGTTGGTGGCTGTTTTGTTCAAATATATTTGGAGGGAAAAGGATTTCTACTTGTTTCCTTTTCTTGTGATGATTGGTTGAATGCTTCAAGGTTGATGTTGAGTTGAATGGTGTTGGTTGACTAAACCTTGTTTGATGAGCATTGTTGTTGAAACCCTAATTGATGGTGAAAAGAACATGAGTATCATTGTTATGTGATTCTTTGCATAATTGGAAATTGTTGGGGTTTCATGTTCTTGAAAGAAAACATTCTATCCTATCCATTTTAGATATTGAGTTGAGTTTTCATATTTGAGATTGAGATTGAGTTGAGTTGAGTTTTGAGATTGGGATTTGAGTATAGAACATATTGAGTCTCTAATAATTCTCTTTATGCTTCTATGAGTTTGACAAATCACATTGGGTCTCTAACAATTCATTTTGTGATTTCCTACTAACAAAGTTTTTCTTGGTGAGCTTGCCGAGTTTTTGGACAGGTTTCAGTGGGGACTTGTGAGCAGTTCTTGGACAGGTTCCAATGGGGACTTGTGAGCAGTTTTTGGATAGGTTCCGGTGGGGACTTGTGAGCAATTTTTGGATAGGTTCCGATGGGGACTTGTGAGCAATTTTGGACAGGTTTCGGTGGGAACTTGTGAGCAATTTTTGGACAGGTTTCGATGGGGACTTGTGAGTAGATTTGGATAGGTCCTAGCAGAGGACTTGTGAGTTGAGTTTGATAGTTCTAGCTGAGAACTTGAGGACAGAGGTGCATTGGTTCTATGAGAAGAAAATGAGGATAGTTGGCAAGTCTTTGAGAATGCTTGTATGCAGAGGATTGATTTGTTCAAGAGTTGAACAGATCTGATAGATAGAGGATGACTTGTACTAGATCGACTGACTATGTTTGGTACAGGTTGCTGAGCTACCATGGACGTGATCATAGAAGGTAGAGGTCTCTTAGGCTAAGCAATGAGGACAGGAGGTCTTCGGTGGAAAGGAGTTCCACGTGCTGACAAGAGGTAGAGACAGTTGATCTTCTAAGGGATCATTTCTAGAGTAGAGGGGAAGGTATCTCCTTTGAGCAGAGGTTCATAAATTCTGATTGGGTGAAGGTATCTGCTTTGAGCAGAGGCTCATAAATTATGATTAGGGGAAGGTATCTCCTTTGGGCCGAGGCTCATAAACATTGTAATTGGGAAGGATTCCCAAAGAACTTTGAGATAACTTTTAGAGAAAAGTTTTGTGGACGTAGCCCGACCATTCTGGGTGAACCACGTTAAAATTGGTGTCACTTTGTGGATGATATTGTGCATTGATTTGTTATTGCTTTGGGTATATTGCTTTACTATTTTGAAGTATAAAGGAAAAAGTAAAAAGAGGTCTTATACTGTTCACCCCCCCCTCTCAGTATAAGCTTGTGTTCTTCAATAAAAGAGAAAAACCTTGAAATTAATTTTTTTTATAAGGGATGAGATGCACCAATATCCTAGATATCTTTCCATTATAATAGAATTAAATTGAATACATGCATCATCATTGATAGCGTGCAAGGAGCATAGTCTCATTAAACATGATTCACCATAGTTATGCATACATAAGAACTAGGACAAAAAAGGAATGAAAATAGTCATATCTTCTTATATATACAATAATTATATTACATTCATACTTAATAAAGAGGCTAAAAAATTATCAAAAAAATGATTCAAGACTTGATCCAAGTCATAATATATAAGAGAGTTAAAATAAATATTGTATACAAGTCCAGATACTATGCACAAATACTATAGTTTTTTATCCTTTACAATGAGGAAGAAGATGATATTTATATCAAGAAAAAGGGGAAAGCTTCCCCTAAAACTTGTGTAGGGATTCCAAATTGTCCAATTTAAAATTTACCTAGTCTTTTCGTCATCAATATTGGGTGATATTAAGGTCTCTAGATTTGTAGCCATATCGGTAGGTTAGTTTGGTGGGGCATAGTTTTTTCTATCCATTCTACTTGATCAACAATGCTAGAGATCCATTTTAATTAGAACTCTAAGATATTTCTCCATTAATGTCTTAGGGATTTTGCTATCAACCCTTGGTCTGCCTCCATGTTGTGGCTATAATTATGCCAATCATAACCTAGGGTGTTGTGTCTAGTTACTATGAGTGATAAGATTGACACTAGATCACCATTTCTCTCCATGCATCCAGTAGCTTTGGGTTGGTGTAATTGCCCAATGACAACTGATGTTCTACTCCCTTTGCATACCAATTGACTCCTTTTGTGGATTATTTCTCTTTATGTCACTTGGGGTTTCAATTTTTGCTTTTTATATTTCTTTTAGTTTGAAGGAATACCCTTTACTATTATCTATCAATTGCTTCCTTTTTGTGTTTTTATGGTTACTAGGACTATAGAATGCTTTGCTCTAGTGGGTGTGTCTGAGGTATCCTTCTATTACATTTTTTTCTCTTTTACTTTCTATTGCTTCTATGCCATAAATATCTAGTATGACCTTCATAGAGATCAACAAGATTTAAGGGATCTATCGAGGTTTCATAACTTGAAATATTTAAGATGCTCCACCTTTTGTAGCTCCTTAAATATTGAGCTCTTCTTGAGGGAGGAATAGATGTTTTCCATGCTACTTTCATATCCAATCACCTTGAATCTCCCTCCTTCCTCCATGGTTAATGGTTTCTATTCCTCAATGTATCTAACTAATGTTGACTTACAATCACAATGGGGAACTATGAACACCATTAGACATGGAAGAGAGTTATGCATGTGATACTTCCCTTCTAGGAAGAAAAAAGGTCCACAAGTGCTATATGAGATTAAATTTGGCCAAGGGTGAAGCCCATTTAGCTATCAGTAGAAAGTATCTAGGACATCAACTCATGGCAGAATTCATCTTAGTTGCCATTGGAAAGGCTTGTGAACCATGGTTATTTTGGTCTGGTTGAACACATAAGCTTGGTGGCATGGAGAGATTCAATTTCAACATTAATTTATGATGCGGATTATTCCTTAGTTGTGATTTTGATGTTCTTATGGTGTTTCCAACTTCATATATTGTAGGGGTCTTGGAATCCCTCCTCTTACCTTTTCTCAATCGACTTTGGATGACAATTTGATCAAAATTTCATTTTCAATAGGATTTTCCAATATAGTTTTTATTCACTACATGGCCACTATGTCAAGATCTTCATGGATTTTATATACTCTATTCTTCACCTCTAAGAGTTCTTTTAGACATTAAAGAATAGCTATCATTCCAAAAAAAAGAGCTTTACTAGTGACTACAACTCATTTTATTACAATCTATATTAACCCAACTAAAAGAACACTTCAAGGGTTCAAAGGTACATATTTAACAATTAAAGTTAATTTATTTGTTCTATTGCAAAGTAAATATTTTTTCATATAGTGAACGGTGAGAAATATAAATACATTCATACACATTTATATATCGAGTACAATTTGAGGGCTTATCAATATAATATTATCTTATTATTAGCTTACTTCTTTATGTAGCAATAAAATAAAACCATAATATATTATCAAAGCATACAAATAACATAAATCAATATACCTATTGAGGTAATGAAATATATTAATTTTATCTTTTCTATTTTTTGGGGGGGCAAAACTAATAAGATTCTTTAGTTATTGTTGAATTATATCTCAATGAACAAGGAAAATAAAATCAAATATTGGGCATACCATAATTTGAAGCTAAATAAACCACTTAATATTTTTAACAAACCAAATCCAACTCCTAATATCCAAACACTTTTAAAATTTTTATATTATTATTCTAACCTTAAAAAGTTGCATCAAAGGAATCTATTTGGTAGTAGACATTAAAATTTTATATAAAGGTCCTTCTACAAGAAAATTGTTTATTATATTTTGCAAGTTCCTAGACTATATTTAGTTGTAAAAATGGCATTGCATTACCATCTAGTTAACAAATGCCAACAACTAGTTCCTAGTGTACTTTACTTCATGGTACATCTCCTATCTAGAAAAATAATAATATGAGGTTTATAATGTTAGAAAATATTACATTATTTGGTACCTTGTAAATACTTTGCCAATATTTGGTTTCATGTAATCATTAGGTTTTGTCATTATTATCTATGATAATTATTAAGAGTCATATCTTCCATGAGTTTGAGAGGAGATGCAAAGATAGTAGAATATGAAATATCAAGAGACTCTATGTAAGGGCTATTTGTAGAGATGGCAAGTGAGATTGTATTATATCAAATTTTAGTGCATCATTTTGTACTATAATGCATTATAGATTTCTCAGTTTTAATATAGAGTATTTATTTACTTGAGTCATGTTATGAATATATGAGTTGCATTCTTGTATGAAATATTATTTGTAGCCTTACGAGAGCATTTTATAATCCTTACCTGATATATTGAGATTTTATTGTTGAATATAGCTTATTTTTTAATAGTGGTATCAGAGCCATGGAGTGTTGTGAGTAGTTAGGGTTCTGGTTAGAGATCACAGGAGAGGTTGAATTTATTGGGATAATCATTTCCATTTGATGATAATCCCAATTCTACATTGGAGAAACATTCAAGTATAGGAAATAAATCATTGAAAATTCTACAAAGGTTATAACAAAGTCCTTATTATGTTCCTTAAGGTGCTAAGTTTATTTTGTTGAAGTCAATCCACCCATAGTGTCAGACATTAATATTAAATTCAAACTGCTCATAGTTTATATATTGAAGTTAATATATCTATTGTGCAAGTTTCCATTAGTAGAAATACTATATCCATGTTTAAGGGTTAAATTTGAAGCTTATTTCATTAAAATATGCACAATAAATATAATAATAAGCATGAGACCATATTGGATAAAGTAAACTAGGAAACAAATAGGAGAAATTGGATTGAAGAGACAAAATATTGGCTAGAATTAGTGCATTAATTGCTTAGGGTGGAAATGTGCAAGAAGTAGTGTGTTAATTACTCTATTTGGAAATGTTCCAAGGTATAACACTTAAGGAGGTCAAACATTGTAACTGTAGACACCTAAATTATGTCATGCTTAGGGGAGCTACTCACATAGGCACATTCATAAGATCATAAGACATAATATTGGACTTTCCAAGATTCAACAATGGTTTTCACCACTCATTTAGGGCCTTTTAAATCTATCCAAGATTAGCCATTCAAGACAAAAGCGACCAGATCTTAGCCGCTCAAGCCAAGAGTGGCCAAACCTTAGCTACCATAGACAACAATGACCAGATCTTAGTTGCTGTAGACGACAATGGCTAAGCCATAAGAAGCAGTTTACCAAAAAATAGGCCTAATCACAAGTGAAGTGGCAGTCTGCATGCAATAAAGGTGAGTGGGAGTAACTGTGCATTCCTTTTTATGAACAGTTCACATAGGAAACTTGAGTTTGCATTTAGACTTAAGTTAACTGACCTCCAAGCATAGACAAAGTACAAAAGCTTCTCATTCTAATGACAAGTTCGCATAGAAGACTCAAGTGGGCAGTTATATTTTAGTTAACTGGCCTTCAAACATAGACAATAGACAAAATATTCTCATGCTAACTTGCACTACGCATGAGAAATTCATTCCTAGCACTTGGACATAGACCTAGGGTTTCACACTATAAAAGGTGCAAGCCTAAGAGCACCAAAGGACATGAGGGAGAATCAGAGAGAAACATATTTTTTAGGAGAGCTTTCAAGACTTGGAGAGTTCTCTTTGATATTACATGTACGATGAAGCTCTGACGGATTGAAGAGCATAACACCTATTATTTTGACATCAGGTACAAGATTTGAACCATAGTTTTGCGGCAAAGAGAGCAAGGTTTACCTTAGCGGCTGCTGTCTTGGATAGTGGCCCGTGGGCTTAGCTTAGGTTTTAGACATGGCTTCTTTTATTATGTTTCTTTATGTTTTCATATCATTAGAAAATATTTACATGATTTAATGGCATATTTTTACCATATTTCTATTACATTATTTGATTACTAACAACCTCATCCAGGGAGGAAATCTTGAAAACCTAAACATGCATTATTGTTTCATTACTTGCAGGGCCACAGGTACATTGAACGAATATTGCAACATACGAGAGAAAAATGGATCTCTCTAGGAAATAGACCTCGAGAAGGAGGCATATGTAAGCCCTCATATATTTCCATGTAGAATCGAGAAGCTTTTATAAGTGCACCACCTCTTCGTGGAAGGGATACTCCTTGCCTATTTGTAATTTATAATATCAAAATGGGTATCCCTAAGAGGGACCGACATGTAATCGAGCTTCAGTATCAATAAAGAGATTTGTATTTGTTATTTCATGTTATATGCTCTTTCCTCTTGTCTTTCCATTTCATCTTCGGTATTTTAATAACATTGCAAATAGGTTTACAAAAAGGGGGTCGGTACATGCGTTCCCAGGGTCACTACAGATGGCGATCACGGTGGGACCACCACTAATTTTTTATTTTCTATTGGGATACTAATTTAGTTTTGTGTGTAGGTCTAGTTGATTTGAGCTACAGTGGCTAGAAACTAGCCACTTTGAGCTACAACAACCAATAGAGCTTAGCCGCTCTGAGCTACAGTGAACAATAACCAGTCGCTTTGGCCGACAGTGGCCAGAATTGGAGTGCAGCAGAGGTCAAAATATTGAATCTATGAATTGGATCAAAGGTTGGTATAGCTTCTCTAATATTTTACAGCTTTTTTTTTTCTTCTATGTGTTTAAAACAAAGAACTTAAATCACATTTAAGTTCAGAAATTGAAGGAATAAAAGAAGAAATAATTAAGCATTTCACATATCTTAGAGCTTCTTTTAAATTTTCCACTAGGCGTTGCTAGGAACAACGACTTATGCCTAAAAATTTTGCCCTCAAATCCAACATGCTAAATATTGTATGTTGTTTGCTTTCTTTGAGGCCCTACTAGAGGCCATAGTTGCACAAAATAAAGTGTGCTCATATAAATCATAGTAGTTCATGCATCTTTATGAATATTGAAACGTATTTTTGCACTTAGGCATATAGGAAAGATTCATTGATGTTATATGATGCACTTTATTTAACACAAGATTAAAATGAACACCACACACACACATCGCATTTAAAACTTGGAGAGTTGGATTTCATCACCAACCTTTAATTTAGTCCTAAGACGTTGGAATTCATCTCCTTCCACTGGTTTTCCCCCTAGAGCTTCCTAGAAATAAATTGAGAAACTTACTTATAGTGACACTAAGTTACCTATGTTCAAAATGTATCCCACTATTGGAACAATCATTGGTTCATAGTGGAAGAGCTAGGCGAACACTCCATTGGATCTTCAGTTGTGTACCCTAGATTATTTTGATAAAATCATTTTTTTCATGAGTTTACTTGATTTTCACTATGTATGAGTCTTCTCATTCTTAATCCAAGAACAAGATCGAGAAATCAAAAGAACAACACATCAAAATACACCAAACTGTTTAGCGCACACTCAAATTGGTAACCCAGATAAACATTTTCTTGGTATTGTGTGGTTATTCATAAATTGTAAAAGATAAATTCATAAGACAACATGGTCAAAATAAGAAGTAAGCACCCTCGGTCTGATACCAAGCTAGAGACAAAAGCAACTCATACCCATAGGCAGAGTCATAGTAACATTGAATGACCTACCCATAAGACTATGAGACGTAGCTCCATGAGCCTAAGGGGTGATAACTCAACCCTTGGGGGATCTCCTCGAGAAACCCCAAGTAAGGAGCCACATCATGGAACAAAGTCACATAAACAAAAAGAGGCTTCACAACCATCCTCATTAAGGAGACATGAGGAGACCTCAAGGGCCTCCTCTAAACACACATAAACATCTCAAAGACATGAGGAAGCTTCAAGGGCTTCCTCCTCACATGGACATAAAGAAGGTTCTAAGAATCATTCTTCACATAGGGACGATGAGACTGCCACATCTCCATCCACATGGAAATTTTTTTTTACCACAAATCCCTCTTCATCAAGAAGGCAAACAAGAATTGCAACACCTCAAGACTCACAAGAAACATATGAAATAGGTCTGCCCATCGAAGGGTAGGAAACTAGAGCTACATATAGTCATGGGAATCATATAGAAGAAACCCTTCACACAAAAGGAAATATTCCCGTAGACTAGGACCTCATAGTATAAAATGTCACCCCATGGGACAAACCATAGAAATAAGACAGCTAAATAGGTTGGATCGATTTCCTACTCAACCAACTCAAGGAATTGTAGCTACTGAGAACTCTGCATCTAGAAGCTCACAAACAATGAAAACTAAACATGTTTCTCAGTATAGAGGTACCTTAGAGCAACCCCACAATAGACACATGGAGTCTGACCATAGGGATACTCAATAATACACTGAACAAGTCACATTAGCTAGCAAGAGTACAGATGCAGTAGAAACCCCCTCAAGGAATCTGTGAGTCAAGACAACAAGAACATAGTTAGATAAACATGAGTCTTCTATGACAGCACAAACTGATCGAATGATGCAGTTATAAAATGCATTACGTTGTGAGAGCTAGTGGAAGCTCTCAAACAAGAGAAACAAAGAGAAAGACTCTTGTGCCAACATGAGCAGCATTTAAGAGAGAAAGTTGAGTGGCTAGCTCTTAAAAATTTACAAAAAAATGGTGGTGACCACCAAATAACAAGATGCACTGAATCACCTAAGGAGAGGCACACTAGACAAAATAACCCATAATGAAATGCCACACCAAATTATGAATGAAATCCAACTAATGGAGGAAGGGCAAACATAACAAACCAGGATCATAATCCTGGATCCCCTTGTAGGAGGGAGGAAAATGGAACAAATCAAATGGATAGAGAGTTAGCTACATTGCCAATACGAATAGTCTTACAAGAGGAGGAAATCTATTCATCAAAGGCATTTCAAGAGCTTGCTAAAAATATGAAAACCTTTGAGAAACAAGAGGCAACTGGGAACTCACAAACATTGAGAAAAATACACAACCAATCATTGTGCCCATCAATACCTAGCCCTCCATATCCTAAACACTTTGAGATGCCTAGGTTAGAAAAATTTAAGGGTGAAGAGGATGCACAAGAGCATGTCACCAATTTTATCAATGC
Source organism: Wollemia nobilis (assembly GCA_028583015.1). Taxonomy (NCBI): domain Eukaryota; kingdom Viridiplantae; phylum Streptophyta; class Pinopsida; order Araucariales; family Araucariaceae; genus Wollemia; species Wollemia nobilis. The sequence goes on from JAQPPZ010016981.1 coordinate 37,301,506, forward strand.
CTATTTTCATCTTGATGCTCTCATGCTAAGAACATTCATAATGATATTTTCAGGTGTTGCCACTAAATGGTTCAACCAACTACCTAAGCATAGCATAACCAACTTTGAACAACTAGTAAACGCATTCTTAAAGTGTTTATCATTTAGTGCTAAGAATAAGGTGAACCTTTCAGACCTGGCAAACTTGAAATAGTATGATGATGAGCCAGTAATGAATTATGGGAATAGATGGAGAAAAATCATGGCAAAATTATCATTCTTCGTCCCCACAGAAGAGATCATTCGCATGTTCACCAAAATTTGTTCTAAACATATTTCTCTCTTGCTACAACTTCAGTAGTATCCTTCTTTTGAGGAAGCTTTGGCATAGACCAAGCTCATCGAGGAAATAAAATTATATGAGGGAACCATTAAACTCCGAAACAAAAAGGAGTGGAACAAGAATGGTAAGAATGACAAGTATAAGCAAAAGCAGGGAAATCTTGCTCCAATAAATCAAGTCGTATTGGCTACACCCAAGGATGGAGGTGCACAACAATCCTAGAACTATCAAGCACATCCTCCACTGGCCAATTACGACCAAAAGAAAAACTAGGGAAGAAACTGAGAATGCAAGCCGCATCGTTATTTCATGCATTTGAAAGAATCAATGCAATCAATATTTAATCAGTTGAGCGAGGCCAGGAGGATCAGATTTCCTGATATACCTCTTATAGATCCCAACCATCCTAAGCCAAAAGGATATAGGGAAGATCAAATTTTCCCTTATCACAAGATACTAGGGCATGACATTGAGGCTTATATCGGGTTTAAGCATTAAGTGCAAAATATGATTGAGGTGGAAGAACTCAAAGTTGACAACCCACTGGCTCTCGATAATAGAGACATGGGCATATACAGAAACCCATTGCCCAATCATGAGGCCCCTCGAGAGCAAGGAGCCCAATTCAATCAGGTTTGAGCTGACATCCCTAACCATGGATGCATTGAGATGGTTGAGATTGTTAACATAGCAATAAGGACTAGGCGGTATGATCAACCGCAACTACCTGTAGCTCCCATGAACATCCCAACCGCTCCGAGGTAAAGGCAAGACAACCTTCCAGGTCCACCAATGCGACCTATGGTAACTATTCAAAGTAGATTGGAGAAAAACTTACAAATGACTCCAGCTAAGTTATCCATCTATGAGCTCATACAACAGTCCCCCAAGCATAGGGAGAATATAATGGAAATTTTAAGAATGATTGAGCTCCAACCGCAATATGCGAATGCATTCACTCACTTTGTGGGACAAGTGCAATAATTCTAGGAACCTGTAATATGATTCTATGATCATGAGATTAAGATAGTTCTTGCTGCCTTACTAGAGCCTCCGCTAAACATTGTAGCAACAATAAATTATTTACCTTTCAAGAGGGTTTTGGTCGATACAGGTTCATTGATAAAAATTATCACAATAAATACAATAGAGCACCTCAAAATCTCCAAGTCAAATATCATTCTAGGAGCTTACACATTGAGAACTTTTAATGATGCTTTATGAAATACTGTAGGAACAATAGTCCTACCCATAAAGGTGGGGCACAAGACCATCCCCATGATGTGTCATATATTGGAACGAGTTATGTAGTACAACATCCACTTAGGGCACCCTTGGATAAGGGCCATGAAGTGTGTACCTTCGATCTTGCACCAGTGTGTCAAGTATGTGCACGAGAACAAAGTCTATGTGGTTCTGGCCGATGAAGAGCCTTTTAAATACATCAATCAGGTGGACATTATTGGATAATTCATAATACCTTCTACTCACCTTTATGTGGCACCTTCATCCCCAACCACACAAGTGGATAATGAATACAAAGGGCTAAGAAAAGACCCATGCACATCAACACCTCATGGTGGACTCAAAATAGTCAATGCTTCTAAACTACCATCAATGTCAAAACCAAAATATAATCAGAAGCTAAAGGCACCCTTAGTTAAGGAATAAAGGCCCAAAGAAGTGCCAATTGTAGCCATTGCTAAAATTCCAGGTCCTATGGAAGAGGAAGGTCTTAAAGACCAATATGAAGATAGTGATTATCACCCTACTTCACCAGTATCATCTGTGGGGTCATCCACGTCGCATGCATCACTACACTTGGCAAGCATACGCATAGGGGAGTACCTTGTGTAGAACATTACCTTTGCACCTATCATTGATTTTTCACAAGACATAGGGAGGCCTAAGGACTTGAGGCCACCAATAGGAATAGTGGTTCCACCTATAATCCCTCCCAACCAAACTAATTTTGTCTATGCTAGCCTGGACTACGCTCATAAGTATTCAGATATAGAAGAGGATGGTGACGAATTATTCATGATAAATTTTCATCACCTCTCTAATCCTAAGTTTTCTCTAAGCTACTTTGAGCGTTATCACTGGAATGGCTATGGCCTTGGCATATATGATCAGGGGCACAGGCAGCCCTACAAGCCACTATATCAGCTTCCCTTCGACAGATTTGGCTTAGGATATTTTAGAAGAGGTCGAGATGACTCGCTTGTAGTGGCATTGGAAAGATTAAGCATAGGGTTAGCAAAAGATATTGATTTAATTTATTATCATACACTAAGAATAGAAAATTTGAGTAACATAAAAGTGGCCACAGTAAGCATGCCACCTCCAGAAACTTATCATCCAAACACCTCAATTGATTTCACCCCAATAGGGTACAATTCGTGGGATGAGGAGAATAGATATGAAGCAAGTGATGATGAGGCACAACTTAGCTTAGCCTATAAATATTGAAATAAAATTATATGGCACCAAAAGGTAGTGAATCAACTTCAAAAAGAGAATATGAAGGCAATACTTTACTAAAGAAGTTTCAAAAATAAGAATAGATAATAACAAATATAAATGAACTATTTCATAGAACAGATATGGGGTGTGATTTGAAAAGCAATATGGTAGATGTATAGTGTGACACTAGAAACCTAATACAAAAAATAGATAAAGCATGCAACACAAGTGATTTAATAATTGGTCATGAAATATTTGTGTGAATAGTAGTCAAACTCTTTGGACAAGGATTCTTAAAGAAAAATATATTGACAACTAGGAGGATACACGATTTCTCATAATTTATGACCCTTGTCGTGGCTCTTCTTTATGGAACCACTTGGTGGAGGCTATGGAGGCCTTGTGGAAGGGTGTGAAATGGCGTGTTGGATATGGGACCTCTATAATTTTTTGGGAAGATGCCTAATTAGATGACAACCCATTAGCCAACAATGATATTATCTCTAATCTGAAAGAGGATCTAGAAGATAGATATGGTAAAAATATTTGTGATTACTTGAATTTACTGGATGACCATTTGAGCTGGAAATGTTTAGAGGCAGACCCTAAGAATTTTGAGGCTTTAAACCTCCTTAAAGATAAATTAAAAGTTTATTAGTTTTGTTTTTTTAGGTATAGACACTCCATGGTTTGGAGCAGAACTAAGAATGGGGAATTCAGCGTGAAGACAACCTATGATATTTTGGATTTTGTTGTAGATAATGGTTTCCCTTGGAATAGAAGTTGGGGTAAGAAAAATATTCCTAAACTGGAGATTTTTCTTTGGGAAGCAGTCCAAAATAAGATCCTAATAGTGGATAATCTTAAGAAGAGAGGTTTTTAGTTTCCTAATAAATGCAGTTTATGTGAAAAGGCAAAACAATAAGTGAAACACATCTTCTTGGAATTTTCCTATGATCTAAATATTTTCCAGCTCCTCATCAATAGGATGGGCATGTCTTTTGTGATGCCTTCTAATGCGGTTCTATAGATACAACAATGGGATAACCCCTTTTTTTGTCCTTATATTAATGTAATTTGGAACATGATTTCATTTTATTTTGTATGGGGAGTTTGGTTAGAGAGGAACATGAGAACTTTTAGAGGAGATTTTTGGAAGTATCACCAAATTTTTGGAGGAGAATGTTAAATTTATAAAGTACCCTATCAAGCCAAATAATATTGGAGAGAATATGATAGCAAGACATGGAATTTGGAACCTATTAGTGGTGTAAAGGCAAATGTTCAGGTTAGAATTGATGTAAAATGGCAACCACCTCGAGATGATTGGTTGAAGTTAAATTTTGATGGGCATATAGAGGTAACCTGGGTGAGGCCAGAGCAAGAGCAATTTTGAGGGACAATCAAGGTAGATTGGTGAGGGAAGCCTATAAGTTTTTGGAAATTACTACTAGTTATAAAATTGAAGTTAATGCTTTGCATTTGGGTGCAAATCTAGCCAAGGATCTAGCTACTAAAAAGTTATCTTTGAAGGATACTCCTTGAATATTATCAATATTTTGAAAAAGGAGGGAGAAGCTAACTGGAAAATTAATTACATTGTGAAAGATATTAGAGAGATTGTAAAGCATTTTGAAGAAGTTGACTTTGTTCATGTCTATAGAAAAGGTAACAAACTAGCAGATTGGTTGGCAAAATTTGGTGCCATTAAATAATAGGATACAATATGGATCCCCCTTGGGGTGTTCCATGAGGACTTAGAAAAGTTCACAATGGAGGACTGCAACTAATTAGGGTCTAGGATGGATATTGTTTGTATTGCATCTAAGGGATCTCTAGCTATTTGCCCTTGGTAGATGTGTAATTTATGGGCTGAATTTGTGTTGTAAAAGGGTTTTGGCCCTTCAAAATTCTATTTTTACCCTAATAAAAAAAATATATTAGTATTTATGATAGTTGAAATATTGGTTATACTATAAGAATTGTTGATAGAAACAAGGACAAATCTAGACGTGGTGATAGTTTTAAGGATAGTATAATCCCAAGTTGTTCTGATGAATATTCAGATATGGATATTTATGATGGTTTAAAGTATTATATTAGTAGAAGTTATAATTTATGGTATTCAAATGGTATTAGAAAATAATATGATGATAAGTTGGCATTTTTGAAAAACACACAAAAGGGATTAATTCAAAACTGTTAAGAAAAATGTGATACATAGGTACATGTTTGGGAAAATATGAGAAATGCATGAAAGAACCTTTGGTACCAAAAATAACATTAAAATATAAAGGCCTTGGGTGTACAGGACAAGGAAATGATAATGATTTTATGACAAGGAATACTAATACCAATATTGTGACAAGGACTAATTTTATGATAGGGAATAGGAAAATCAAATTTGTGATAGGTACCAATTGTAGTCATTGTGGAAAAAATTGATAGATGTTAAAAAATGTGGGACCTTCATTATTGTGTTTTTTGTAAAGAAAGTAATCACTTTCAAAAAAATTACCAGTATGAAGAAAATAAAAAGAACACAATAGATGTGAATAAATGTGATAGAATGGAATAGGATAGTAGAAATATTGAAGTATTTTTACAAAATAAAAAATATTTTGCTAAGCATAAGAAATTATCCGTCCATAAATAATGTTTTGTATAAAAAAATAACCTATATTGGTTGTGCTTCCAAAGAAAATAATGTTTGAACATGCAAAAAACAAGAAATATTATAGTTCTATGATTGACCATAAGATAAAGTCCAAAACAAAATCAGAGATAGAAGAATTAGAGCTAACAAAATCAAGCCAACGACAAAGCAAGAGTTGGAGCCAAAGCCAAATATTAGTTTTTATACTAAGTAATAGAATACGAGGGTGTTAGAAAATATTACATTAATTTTGTACCTTATAAATTACTTTGCCAATATTTGGTTTCATGTGATCATTAGGTTTTGTCATTATTAGAAGGTTAATAAAATATTTCTCCTATGAAAAATATGAAGAGTTATATCTCCTGTGAGTTTGAGAGGAGATGAAGAGATAGTAGAAGATGAAATATCAAGAGACTCTATGTAAAGGCTATTTGTAGGGATGACAAGTGATATTGTATTGTATCAAATTGTAGTGCATCATTTTGTACTATAATGCATTATAGATTTCTCCACTTGAATATAGAGTGTTTATTTATTTGAGTCATGGCATGAATATATTATTTGCATATGAAATATTGTTTTTAAACTCGTGAGAGCATTTTATTAGCCTTGTTTGATATATTGATATTTGATTATTGAATATAACTCTTTTTCTAACATATAATAAAATAAAAATTACTTGATTGCAGAAAAAAATATTAAATTTTTTAAATATATATAAAGTAGACACACATGAATTTAATTCATAGTTATAACAATTAAAAATTGTATTTGACCATATGCTCAATTATTTATAATCCAAATAGGGTGCTCCACTCCTCATTAATAATTGATAACATTCATGAAAAGGATCCTATTGGTTTGCATACATTGCAAATATATAGTAAATTTAGTTTGTGGATGATTATATAGATACCAAAGCCTAAACTTTGGTGGTTTATGATCAATATTTTAGCAGGAAATGTTGCAGGGGATCCAATATGGGTTAGAAATTTGTCTTTCAACAGATCATACTATGAACTTGAGTGACAATGGATTCCAATTTGCTGCACAAAAGAAAAGTGAAAACCATACCTTTCCACGACATCTAGGGCAAGGATTAAAGAGATCACAAAACAAGTTTCAAGCAATTGATCAAAAAATGGCTCATATCTCAAGTGAATCTGGTGCTAAGGTGCACCCACAAAATAATTCTACTGTGAAAACCCCTATCAAGGGTAAGAATTTCAAAAACTCAACCCCAAAAATAAATTTTAGGGATGCCCTCCATGGTGGAAAGCCTCAACCCAATGCTAATATCAATCTTAGGGCTTCCCATAAACCTCTAAGAATGCCTAATATTGATCCCAGGAAAACGAATTCAGGATGTCTTAAAGCAACTTATGGAACTCCTATTGTTAAGCTTGATATGGGTAACATTCAGACTAGCATTGAAGATTTGGAAAAAAGAGGACTAATTTGTCGGTTCATGGGTTTTTGTATGAGCCTATTTGCTTTCAAAGTCTGGGCTGCAAAAAGCTAGAAAACTAAAGGTGAGTTACAAATCTCTATTTATCCAAATGGTTATTTTCTTGTTTTATTTGCTAATAATGAAGATAGAGAGAAAAATTTTCAAGGGGGTCCTTGGTTTTTTGGAAGGGCAGGGCTTTTCATGAAGCCCTGGCATACTAAATTTAAATCCGAAGAAGATATGCCTTCTATAGCTCTCGTGTGGGTTAGACTCTTTGGCCTCCCTATTGAATTTTGGAATCCTACTATTTTTTCTTCTATTGATTGTACTCAAAATTTTGAACATATTATTTATGCTCGGATTTGTGTTTTAATGGATTTTGACAAACCCCTACCTAAAAAGATCACATTAAAATTTGGGGAAGACACTTGGGAGCAAGTAGTGGACTATGAGAACATTTCTTTTCATTGTAGAATTTGCCATGAATATGGTCATTTGGCTAGTGCTTGCCCAAATAAAATTCTTGATCAAAAGAAAGAAGATATAAGCTCAACAAGTTTCTAGATACCTAAGAAGAACACTAAAAAAAAATAGTTATGAAGGATCAATCAAAGTCATTTGATAATATGTTTGAAATCCTTTCCACAAATTATGTCCCAAGTGAGGAAGAGGAAATAATGGAAACAAAAATCTTAGAAACACTATTTAAATATGAAGGGAAGAACTCAAAGACAAACCAAAAAATCAAAGGTTTTCAACAAACAAAAAGGAAGAAAATTTGAATACCATCCTCTCTCTGGATGAGAAAAGGGGGGGAAATAGAAATTTGGACAAAAGCACTGACCTCATGAGCGAATATATTGCAAACCTCCATCTTGTGGACATCCAACCAAATAATGGCCTTATGACTTGGTCTAACAGAAGGTAAGGCTTAGATTGTATAATGGAGATATTGGATAGGTTTTTGCTCTCTAAAAATTTCTTAATCCATGGTCACATTCCTAAAGTGAAGACTCTTAATAATGTTGGTTCGGATCATTGGCCAGTCATGGTGGAAATGTGGAAAACCAATGTGAGTTTCTCTCCTTTTCATTTTCAATTAATGTGGCTTAGAGACATTTCCTTTAGACCTCGTGTGCAACAATGGTGGAAGGAAGGTAAACCTAGGCATGGGACTAAGATGTTCTATTTTTCCAAAATACTGCAATACATTAAATCCAAAATCAAGACTTGGAACTGGAAAGAGTTTGGGGATGTTCATAAAAAAAACATGAAGTTATTGCTCATCTTGAAAATTTGAATAAGAAAATCCATTTAGATGGCCTCACAGAGAAGAGAAGTGTAGATGAAATTAAACTCACAACTCAGTTAGAGGAATGGGAAAAAAGAGAAGAAATCTTATGGAAGCAAAAATCTAGAATTCAATGGCTCAAAGAAGGAGATCGAAACACAAATTTCTTCCAAAAATCTCTTCTAGCTCGAAGATCTCACAACTTTATTTCTTCCCTAAAATCAGATTCTGGAGATGTTGTTTATACTTGGGATGGCATGAACTCTATTGTTGTTGATTACTTTTCCAATATTTTTGTTGCTACTCCTCTTGACTCGGCTTCTCAACAAAATGTTCTTCAAGCAATCCCTTCTCTTATCACTTCTGAGGAGAACTCTATTTTTAATGCTCCTGTTACTATCAATGAGCTTCAACAGGTAGTTTTTAAAATGCAAAAATGGAAAACCCCAGGTCCTGATGGTTTTCCCATTGAGTTCTACCAAGAGTTCTGGGATATCCTTCATGTTGATTTATTAGAGGTGGTGGAAGAAGCCAGGAAAGCCAAAGAAATTTTGAAGGTTATCAATAAAACTTATATTACTCTTGTTCCAAAAGCTCAAGAGGTTGATCATATCTCAGCTTTTAGACCTATTGCTTTATGTAATGTTCTTCTCAAAATCATTACTAAAATCATGGTAGAAAGGTTGAAGCCTCTTTTGCATAAGATTATTTTCCCAGAGCAAGGGGGTTATGTGGAAGGGCGTCAAATAGTAGATGAGATAGTTCTTGCTCAGGAAGCCATCCATTCCATGGATATGCAAAAATCTCCTTCCATGTTCATTCGGTTAGACTTATCCAAAGCTTATGACAGAGTGGATTGGCACTTCCTTATCAAAGTTTTGAGGCAATTTGGTTTCTCTAAGGATTGGATGGATTGGATTATGGGATGTATCTCTTCAGTTTCCTACTTAGTTCTTATCAATGGCAGGCCTTCTCAGTCGTTCCCAGATTCCAGAGGTATTAGGCAAGGTGACCCGCTATCCCCTTATTTATTCATCATTCTTGTTGAATGCTTGGGTAGGACTATAACCAAAAAGAGGGAAAACAAAACCCTTGAGGGAGTTACCATTGCTCATGGAGCTAGACCTATCTCTCATCTTCAATTTTTGGATGACTCTACTCTTTTAGGTAAAGCTACAGTTAAGGAAGCTTCTAATATTAAGCAAATCATTAGCTATTTTTCTAAGGCTATTGGGCAGTTGATCAATGAAGACAAATCTAAAGTTATTTTCTTTCACTGCTCTGCTAGACAGGAATCCATGGTCTTGGATAAATTAAGATATAAGAAGACCTCCCTTCCAATCACTTATTTAGGTATTCCCATAAATATTCAAAGGCAGAAAAATAAATATTGGAATTGGTTGTTGGACAAAGTCAAGAAGAAAATTGGAAAGTGGACCAACAGGTGGCTTTCTTCTGGGGGTAGAATCACCTTGGTAAAATCAGTCCTTCAAGCTATTCCTATTTATGTATCTTCCATTTTGAATATTCCAAAGGTTGTTCTTCGAGAACTGGATCAAATCAGTCATCGTTTCCTTTGGAGTGGTACTAAGGAGAAAAGAAAATGGGCCTTGGTGAAATGGGACACTTTATGTCTTCCTAAGAATAAAGGGGGGTTAGGATTCTGGTCTTCTATTAATAACAACAAATCTTTAGCTGCTAAATTATATTGGAGGATGTTGCATAACCCCAATGCTCTTTGGGCCAATAATCTCCATGCTAAATATTTTGAGAACAAAAGTCCTGAAGACCTTGTTCGCTATCAACTTCCTACCAAAGGTTCTCCCATTTTAGCAGTTCTTAAGACTAGTGAGGATTTGATAAAGAAAAATTTATTTTGGATCATTCATAATGGTCAACAGTAAATTTTTGGACAGATTCTTGGGATGGTCACAAGCCTTTGATAACTCAGTTTCCCGATTGGAGGCCTTGGATGGAGGAGCTTCACCGAGCTAATTGGATAAAGGTGGCTAATTACTGTCGATACCATACTAGTAATTCAAAGGTTGGTAGATATTGGATCCCTATTGAGGACTGGCCTATTCAAATCCCAGAAAGGCAAAGACAAGATATCCAAGGCATCCTTCATATGAGATCTCTCTCTTGGTCCCATGAAAAATATTGTTTTGGATGGAACAACACTACTAAGGGTGAGTATTCAGTTGCTCAAGGTTATTTGACCTTATGCCATAATAATCCCAACCATTCTTCTGACATATTTTCTCAATTGTGGGCTCAAAATCTCTGGCCTAAGGTGAGGTTCTTTAATTGGATTTTATTGCATCGTAGGGTGCTTACTGGTGAGCAACTTATGAAGCATGGTTTTCATGGCCCTTTTAGATGTGAGATGTGTGAAGAGAATGTAGAAACTCTCAACCATATTTTTATTGAGTGTACTTTAGCCTCTGAGCTATGGAGGAGAATGGCCACTTTACTTGGCTTATAGTGGTCCAATTTTTTTACTTTTGAACAACTTTGGAGGGATTGGCCTAATCAAGAGGGTGTTGATCATTTTATTAGGTAGTTAGTTTGGATGGGTTCTACCATTCTTCTTTGGAATATTTGGATTGAAAGGAACAACCAAATTTTTAATCAAGATAGGAAGGATATTCACTATATTTGGCAAAAGACCATAGCCAACTTAGTTGAATCAGTCCATCAACTCCTTAATCACCCCCAAAACTCCCACCAAAGATGGGATCAAGTGATGCAAATATTGAAGATTAAATCTTCTAAGGGCAACCAACTTAAAGGGAATGTGAGTATTAGTAAGATGGATAGGACAAGAAATTGGCAACCTCCTCCTAAGGATTTTGGAAAAGTCAATACTGATGGAGCCTCTAGAGGGAACCCTGGAAAAGCCGATGTGGGAGGAATTGGTAGACTTTCAGATGGCTCCCTGGTTTTTACTTTTGCTGAGAATTTGGGTATTCTTTCCAATAACCTTGCTGAGGGGTATGGTATCCTTAGAGGCCTTCAGGAGGCTACTAAGGTTGGATGGGAAAAGGTGTTAGTTGAGTCTGACTCTCAACTTATGATTAATATTTTGAAGACTCCTTCCAAGAATCATAAGGTTGATTGGAGAATAAAAAGAATTATTGAGAAGATTCAATTAATCCAGATGGGATTTTTGAAAGTTGATTACAATCATGTGGTCAGAGATCAAAACAAGAGTGTTGATGCTTTAGCTAATTGGGCTTTGGACAAAGGTGATCTTACTTGTTATGGCCACCCTCCTAGATGGTGGGCTTCGCAAATTAGGGAAGCTCTTCTTTCTATCATTTCTTTGGATGGCTCCAGTTCTGAAGGTACCTAGTTTCTTCTTGCTTTTTTTGCTTCTCTTTGGTTCATTCAGGTTTTTTTAGTTCCCTAGCTCACTCTTTTCTTTCTTTTGTTTCCTTTGTTGTTTCTTGCCTTAATAGTCTTCTGGTCTAGATAGGTCATTGTTATGTTCAATTTTTTTCTTTTTTCTTTTTTGTTTAGTTTTTTAAGGTGTGTGTTCTTTTGTTTTGTTTTGTTTTTGTGTTCTTTGTGTTGTTTTTTGTTGTTCTTGTGTTTTTGTTGTTTTGTGTTTTTTTATTTTTTTGTTATTGTTCTTGTGTTTTTGTCGTTCTTGTTCTTGTGTTTCTCTTTGTTTGTGTTAATTCATGTTTTTTTGTGTGAGTGTTTTCTATGTTTTTTTGTTTTTGTTTATTGTCTGTTGTTGGTTGTTTTTTATTTTTATTTTTATTTTATTTTTTTAATATTTTAGGTTTTGGTTGTGTTTATTTTTCATGTTTTTTTTGGGTTATGTCTTTGTAGTGTTCTGTTGTTTTTGTCTTGTTTGTGTTTTGTTATGTGGTTCTTGTGTTTTTCTATGTGGTTCGTGTTGTGGTTTCTTTTATCTTATTGTGTGTGTGTTTGGTTGTGCTTTTGTTTTTGACACACTCAAGGAGCATGTTTTTTATTTTATTTTATTATTTTTGTTGTTATTTACTTATTTATTTACTTATTTTTAAATTGGTTTTGTGTGTTTGTTTGCTCCTTGAGTATGTCAAAGGTGGTAGGCCGGGTCTGAGTCCTGGGCATTTTTGGTGGAATGGATACCCCTGCCTCCTTGGGTCTTACCCGAAAGTGGCATCCCTTTTGGGATGTTTTCCACAAATAAAAAAAAACCTAAACCTTGGTCCCACTTGCCATTTTCTAGGAGGTTGAGTTTGATAACTCAAATTATATGTAATCTAAGATATATGAAGAAATATCTACCATGTATAAAAATAGCGTCTCTATTATGATTATCCCATTATAATATAAAATACAATAACTTGTTCTTCCTCACAATATTAGATTCTATATAATTCATTGTAATGGGTTTAAATGTCACCGTGAAACTTTCATCAAAATAAGGAATTTCCTTAAAAAAATTAGTGCAAATAATGCTTTGGCACTTAAGATGATTAAACACTTTGTAACAAATTAGCTAGATATTATTTTTTTTTGGTAAATAAAAGTCTTCATTAATTACCGGGTTTTACAGGTTAACCCAAAACCTATTACAATATCCAGCATTATGGTGAGATTGTAGATCCTAGTCATCCTTGAAAATTTCTTACCAGAACTTGTGTTGAATTCCCTACAACACCTTACTAACAAGGCACACCCATACCTAAACATAACTGTAAACGTTACTTACATTGACAGGAAATTGAAGTTTAGAACTTTGCACTTGTGAAACCTATTGCTTGCCCATTTCCTATTCTCTATCGGAATCCTCCAAGGCTTACACCCTGTTACCTTCATTTCCAATTTGGTATTATTTAGAGGGAAACCCCATAGTTATTACCAAATCCATGGGGAAAGAACACCCATTCATATTTCTCCTTAACGGGTAGGTTTATTTTCATGACTAATAATGTTTTCCACTTCACATGGCACACCTTGTGTCCATGTCACCAAACTACCAACATCAACACCTATGTTGGATAATTTTTCAGCTGACCTGTTGGCCTCATGGTACACGTGACGAGCCCTCCTATTATGTCTTGCCGCAAAAAGGATCCTCACTTCATGGATGACTCCCTCGATTCTCCATGGAGGTTTTTTGCCATTGGTTAATAGGTTGATGATGTTCATCGAATCACCTTCAATCATCAAGTTACATTGAGTTGCTTGGGCTACTTGCAACCCTCTCCAAAGGGCTCTAGCTTCTGCTTCATTATTAGTTCTGATTCCCAATGGTTTAGTGAAGGCCTTGACCAAATTTCCTTGATGATCCCTGATTATTCCTCCAGCTCCAGATCTTCTCGGGTTCTCCTTGGTTGCACCATAAAAATTTAGTTTAAACCAACCTTGGGGGGTGGCTCCCAAGAAATCCCATTTCTGGGATTGGGCAAAGGAATGGAAGGTTTGTCCTCAATACCTAAGGCCCGAGCTAATTGTTTTTTCTTGGGGATGAATTGAGTGGTTCTCATCCACTAAGGTGCTAAGGTTTTCTTTCGCAAAGACAATAATCCTATTGAGGATGGTTTTTGGGTTGTGAATGGTATCCTTAAAGGCTCTATGGTTCCTTTCTAGCCAAATCTGCCAGAGAAAATGATGCCAACAGATTTTCCATAGGTACTTAATTTTTAGGCTAACAAAGGGTTGAGGCCATTGATGGAAAACTTTGAATATAAGAGTAGGCTTAACCCACGAGATCCTAAAGGCTTGGAAAAGTTCATCCAAGATGGAATCCGCTACTGGACACTCCAGAAACAAGTGTTGGGTTGTCTCCCATCCTGCCCTGCACATGTAGCAATGGTTAGCAATAACCATACCTTTGGATAACATATTATCCATAGTGAGGATTTTTCCTTGAATCACCAGCCATGAAAAAAAGGATATTTTAGGAATTAAGCCTTTGATACAAACCAAACTCGGTTGAAATTGTTGACCTTCCACATTGAGAAGCAAATTATAGGCAGACTTAACTGTGAAATCACCACTTTCAGTCTCGACCCAAATAATGTGATCTTCATCCTCTCTAGAGGGAATAATTTGTTGAGTTAAAATGTTATAAAGCTCTTCAGACTCTGCTTAAAAACCCTGTACTCTGATGTGTTTGCACCTGTTGATATTTATATCCTACCACATATAATTTGCAACCTTCTTCCCAATATGCTACTCCATATGCTCTTGAATCTTAGCCAAACAAGGATTCTGGGATAACTCCTTAGCTCTCACCCACCGATCCTTCCAAAAGTCTATTGTTTGCACATTTCCTAGAATCCATCTAAGACATTTCTTGACAAGATCCCTGCTTGTGAGGATTTCCTTCCAAAAAGCAGACCCCCTGCTTGCTAAGTTGTCATTAAGGAAGTTCACACCTTGGAGGTATTTCCTCCTAACTATGGCAGTCCATTCATTATCGACCTTAGTAATTAGCTAGATATTATTATTATGAACTAAATATGGTAAAATAAACCTAAAATACATGGACATTGTACCAAATTTTATGTATTCTATAGATGTAGATATCCTCACAATGACTATGTTGTCATTGTTTTCTATTGTAATAAGCTAGAAACTTGCATTATATTCATCACTCTAATAATAACTAACACAAGAACGATTCAACATCTAAATTTTTAGGACCCCTTATTCAAATTGATCTCTCTATAAATAAACGTTAACAACACCTACAAATAAAGCATTATATATATATATATATATATATATATATATATATATATATATATATATATATATATATATATAGAATTTGCTAAATAGATACCAAATAAAATTTAAACATAATATATATAATTGGAAAAGGAAAAAACATACCACTAGTGATGTTTTATGATATCAGAAGATCTTACTATTGTAAAACATCTCACATGGATGCAAATTGATTCCTATAGGAATGAGATGATCTCTACTAGTAATGTAATTTTTATTTTCAAACATTTTGACCCAATAAAATGTTGATCCAATTTTTACATCCACTAGACATACTAAAACTTCCATAGGATACAAAACCTTCAAAGTGTTAGTCCTCCATATATATAATAGTTATATTATCATAATAGGTATGCGAATACATGTCAAGTTGAATAATTAATAAATGGATTATAGCTTCATATAACTAGGCTATTGAGAGGAGTTAATTTATTACTATTAAACATGAATAAATTGCATATTAAATAAAGGCACATAAAAATTTGATCCCGCATATAACCCTCTCTTAATAATTACAACTACTTCTATATAGGTAAAGTAACTACATCACCTAATCATAACTATGAACACAATTCACTTAATGATAAGTGGTGCAAAATAATATATTTACTTTCATTTGCATACACAATATGAATAGGTAAAATATTTTACAAATTCTCAAACCATGATTTATCATTGCCTACAACAAAATGCTTGATATTCATTACATAGATCTAAATATATCAACCCCATAGAATCTATGTGAGATTCATCCAAAACTTTGTATGTATTAATATCCATAGAGCTATTGTCTATGGTTCTAATAGTAGCTACGATATGAAACTCAGGAATAATATCTTCAATAAACTATGGAGGAGACCATATATGGTAAAGAATTATTTTCTTATAAGAATAGTTATCAAGATCATTAAGCCCAAAATCAGTTTCTACTTCCAAGGCTTTATGTAGTGTCTTAATTGAACATCAGTGAGAAAAAGTGATTTTAGTTTTTAATGGCATCATTTTCAAAGTTCATTTTTTATCTCTTGACTTTATGGTCGATAACCATTTGCAAGATCCTAACCTATTATATATTTACCACTTCTTTCTTTTTTCCATTTCATATCCATTTCTCTTATAAAAATTCCTCAACAATTATAAAGGTTTTCCATTATATTTCTAATGGTATAAGCTATGGCAATGGTGCATTATACAATTTGAAATATCATACCTTTAATCTATCCATATTCAAATCCTATAAAAAGGACACAATAGAGTAGATTAATATTTATTAAATATAGTAAAATAAAATCACAAAATCTTGTGTCAATAATATTAGAATAAGGATTTGCAATACCTCTTACTTGAGGGATGCCCTAAAATTTATAACTTTGGATCAAACAAAACCATGACACTAACATAGACCTGCATTAAATGAATAAGCATAATTAAGATCTAGACCAAAGTTTATCAAATGATTGGAAAAAAATAAAAAGCAACACAAAATTATATCAAATAAACCAACAAAGACGAGTTTATCTACCAAGAATTGAATAAACACACATGATATCTAGATGTTTTTTCTCAGAGATAAAATATAGATGCACCCATGAAATAATAATTCCCATAGGTATCCAAGTGCTTAAATACATTTTGAAAAATTAAATATTTCATTTTCAATAGTGGGAGGCATGTAATCAAATCTGGTCAAAAAATGAAATGCATGAGATAGACTTATGTCAACACTTAAACTCCAACTTGGATTAACCATAGGCTATTATCAATTCATTAATTACTAATTAAAAATTTTAAAAATATCAAAGATTATCCAATATCCTCATTTTCTAATACACTTTGACTAATAGTAAACATCATCCTAATTATACAATTAATGTAGTTAATAAAACATGAAAAGAGACATAAAAATTGTGGGTATTAAATCACATAGAATTTCTAAGACCAATTGTAAATATTCCATGATTACAAACAAGTCTCCAAGTGGTTCTTTCCCATCAATATACCATGTAAAAATTATCCCTCCATACTAAAATTTCGTAGTCCATACTTTAGGTACTACTAGTATGTGTTGATAAGATTTAAGATGAAGATATGAAGTTTCTGTTTATTCTTGAATCAATTCATGACCTCAATTTCCAAATTAAAAGTAACAACAACATTCTTAAAAATTAAAATCTATCAAAATTGGAAGGTTCCCATACAAAAATGTCATAGTAATGTTTTCTAGCAAAAGTATATGCATCATAATTAAATATTTATTTAACATATGCCCATATTTTACACGGTATTTATCTTTTTAATAAAATATATATACACAAAATTACTATACTATACATCATCCAAAATGACTACATCATTCCCATAGTGGCTATAGAACTAGTCCGAGGGGTTAGTAGTACAACTCTATTAGGATTAGTGTTATGACTATAATAAGTCTCTAAAGTGAATACATATTTTCCATAACAACTATGAAACTAGTTGTTGGGGTAAAAACATCGGTTAAATTCTACTCATTATGCCACAATCCTTTCACTTAATTGTCAATCCAGGGATGCTCATAAACTTGCAAAGTACCAAACAAATATTGACTATAATACCACTGATATGATTCCACTAAAATCTACAATTTGGGGGATGTTTTTGTATAGAATTAATTCAATCCAAACCACTTAATCTTCAAAAAATAAATTGCAAGAAATAAAATCACACCACACTTGCAAAAATTGAAGAAAGCAATAAATAAATAAAATTGCAAAAAATAATCAAGTGTAGGAAATTAAGAACTAACAAAACCAAAATTCAATTACAAGAAAGTAAAGGATAAGGGGAGGAATACTGGCCAGGAGTGGGCCCAAGCTCCAACAGATTCTGCTTGGTTAATTACGTACATCGAACTTCAAACAAGAGAACTTTAAATTATTTTTATTGCAAAAATGAAATTATAGTATAGTTTGGTTCTTCTCTATTTTTATCCTCTTTTTTTTGGGAAATATTTTACATTTATATAACACATAGGCTTCTTTGTTACAATATTTATATTGTTGTTACAATAACTAATTTTACTATAGATGTGATTACAATAACTACACACCGAATTAAGATAATTTGGATGTGTTCATAATAGATTGTATTCACTACGTGATCTGTAATCTAATTAAATTGAACAACTTTCATTCTACTTTGGCATTTTTCTAGAAATAGTCGATTTTAGTTTGTCTTGGCATCGTCATTTGTGTTCTGCCTTCTGAAATTAATTACTCTATTTCATACAAAAATAGGGTAGCTAATGTGTTTGATTGTTAATAGGAGTTAGGTGCCATCTAATCAGGAGTTAGGCACCTCATTTTGATTACATGGAGTCAATTGTCTTTGAATTTGTCAATGTAAATAAGATGTACTTCCATCGAAATATGGGAGCAATGCATGTTCCCATCAAGAGACGAGAGTAAGGCACCTTGCCATTGAAAGACTAGAGTAAGACACCTTCTCGTCGAAAGACAGAAGTAAGGTGCCTCTCTAACAAAAGTCAGGAGTAAGGCATCTCACTCTTTTAGGGTCATACTTCTTCTTCATTAACTCCTTTTTTAAAATAGACAATGTTAGGTCCAAGTGGGACCTCGACGTAGTTATGCAAAAAATAATGAAAATGATCAAATATACACACAAAACACATTTTTCACACAAGTTAGGCAATATACACAATTCACCATTAAATACATATAAACATTCATAAAAAGAACAAATTTGATATAATAATGCCGCATAAAACATTAGAAACATATGCAAAAATATGAGCAATTCCGGTTCTTATCATCCCCCATACCTAAGGATTGTCACATCCTCATGGCACCTTGTATTAGTAGTTCCTAGTTTTGTCTATGGCCTCACAATAAGATTTTTTCCACTACTTCCTCTTCTTGGTAGTGGTCTTGTCTCTTTCCTTATACCTAGGCTTCCTCTTCTTGGTAGTGTTCTTGTATCTTTCCTTATCCCTAGGATTTCAGCCATGTTGAGTCTAACGAGAACTGGACCATTGCTACGACATATGTTGTCTTGGGTTACACCTAATTATTCTGCTATACCTAAAACTTGTGCTTGGTATCTTTGTGACATACATTTTCTGTCTTGCTTCTTACTTCATGTAATATCCTATAAAAGTAGTGGTCCCTTTCTGGAATGCAGGCTCTACCTCCTTCCAGAGCTAGTGATATTGAGTTAAGGGATCTATATCTGGGATATCTCATTTTTCCCAGAAAAGGATTTGATATTCATCCACCACTTTGACCTTGTGCAACTAGGCCACTTCAGGAGGAAGCTTAGCATCCTCTGAGTCAAGTGGTTTTGTACTTACTTTAGAAAATTATTTCTTGCTAGTTGCTTTATCTTGGTTGTAGATGTCACTAGTCCTAATACCCCCATATCCTATAGGTATCTTTTCATTTTGGAGGGCTGATCTTGAACGCACCCATATATCTCCCAAAATATCTTCTTAGGAGTAGGATTAATGCTAATTCTAGGCCTATCGGGAGCATGGATGAGTTCAATGAATTTTTGAACTCCAACATGTTTATGGATGTAAAAATTAGAGGAGCGAATTATACCTAGAGCAATTGGTGGATAGGGTGTCATCTCATTCAAGAAAATCTTGACAATTTTTTTCTATCAAAAGAGGCTTAAACTCTGTTCAGTGATTCTACCCTACAAGCCCTTCCTAAAATTACCTCTGATCATAATACCATTTTATTGGAGATCCCTAAATCTCTATCCTTCAAGAAACCTTTCAGATTTCAATCTATGTGGATCAAACATTTCAGTTTTAGAGATAACTTAATTCAGTGGTGGCAGCAGCCTGTTAGGGGTAGTGCAACTTTTAAACTTACTGGTAAATTAAAGTTTGTTAAGGAAAAACTTCAAACTTGGAACAAAGAGGTCTTTGGTAACCTCTTTGAAAATAAAAAATAGGTTGTTGAAAGTTTGAAGATAATTGATCAGAGGATTCAACATGATGATGCTGATGAAACTACTAGGTAAGAGGAATGGACAAAACTAGCAGAGTTTTATAACATTTTGGCCTGTGAGGAAATCTATTGGAGGAAAAAATCAAGGGCTCTTTGGTTGAAATATGGAGATTCAAATTCCAAGTTTTTTCATCTCACCACTCTTAGAAAAAAAATCAATAACAAGATATATATATATATTTTAAAAAGAATATGATTCTATTACTCAGGACTTAACAGAAATCAAAATGGAGGCAGTAACTTATTTCAATTCTATCCTTGGTCAGGAATCACAGTGCAATGAGGAGGCCAAAGATATTCTCTTGCAATCCATTCCTAGCATAATAAATGAGGATATAAACCTTAAGCTTCTAGATCCCTTTTCTGATGAGGAAATTAAGGTAGCCTTGTTTAGCATGTAGCCAGACAAAGCCCCGGGACCCTATGGCTTTCCCCCTCATTTCTATCAAGATTTTTGGGACATCGTAAGTGAGGATGTAATTTCTACTATCAGATAATTCCAAGAAAGTAATCATATCCTAAAAGGTCTCAACTCTACTTTATTTCTCTAATTTTTAAGAAGCAAACCCCTGAATCTATGGCTGACTTCAATTCAATCAGTCTGCAATGTTTCTTATAAGATCCCAACTAAAGCCATTGCAAATAGAATGAGATATGTTCTGCCCTGCATCATATATCCATGCTAGGGAAGCTCTGTCTAGGGTAGGTCGATCTTAGATGGAGTTATCACAATTCATGAAGCTCTACACTCTGCTCATAAGACTAACATGCCTATTTTTGCCCTCAAGCTTGATATGAACAAAATATTTGACAGGCTAAATTGGGACTTTATGATTGTTGTCCTCCTTAAGTTTGGTTTTCACCACCAATGGGTTAATTTTATCAAAGAATTTATTTCTAAAGCATGGTTCTTGATTTTGGTTAATGCAAAAACTGCTGGTTACTTTCAAAGTTGTAGAGGAATTCGGCAGGGGGACCATATCAACCCCATGTTATTCATCATTATGGCAGAAGATTTAGGTAGAACCATAAAAAATGCTTGCAGTTCAAGTCTAATATCAGTAATCAAGGAAAAATCTCTTACTAGGGTTGTTTCTAACCAAAAATTCATCGATGATACCCTTATATTGGTTAAGGCATTGATGGTTGAGGTCAAAAGAATTAAATACATCCTGCAACTCTACGAGGATGCTTCTGGTCAGAAAGTTAATTTCAGTATAAGCAAGTTATGTTTCTTGAACACTCCCATTCAGAGGTAAGGAAGGATTGCAAAAAATTTAGGGTGTGATATAGCAAACCTCCACACTTCGTATCTTTGCCTCCCTCTTTTCATTGATTCTCCGAGAGAGTCAATGTGTGACAAGGTTATTGAAAGAATTCAAAAAAAAAAAATTGGATGGAAAGTTCATCTTCTATCTCAAGAAAGAAATCTAACTCTCACTAAGATCTCTCTTCAGAGCATTCTAGTCTATTTCCTCTCCATTTTTAAATCCCCTATGAAGGTTTTACAGAAAATTGAGAAACTCCAAAAAGAATTTTTATGGACTGGATCAGAGAAGAAAAAAGGATACACCTTGTAGGATGGACCAAATTGTGCAGACCCAGGTAAAATGGGGGCTTAGGTCTAAGGAGAATTGCTCATATGAATTTATATTTACTAGCTAAGCAGGCTTGGTGCCTCATTTTTGGTGAAGAAAATGAATGGACAACTATCATAAAACAAAAGTATATTCAAAATATGGAATTTCTAAGTGACTCAATTCCAATCAAAGGTTATGCTTTTTGGAAAGCAATTCTCAATTGTAAGGAAATCATCAAAAAATGTTTAAGATGGGTTTTAGGCAATGGTGAGAGGATAAATTGTTGGAATGATAGGTGGGCTAAGGACGAACCACTGACACAATATCCTAACTTAGCCCAAATCAGAGATATCACAAAAGAACTCATTGGTAGAAAAGTCTTTGATTATATGGTTGAGGACAGAGGCAAAATGAAGTGGAAACAAATAAGGATTCAGGGATTTCAAGCGGAATCAAATGATCTTTGTAACATTCTCGGGAAACAGTTTATCCCCATGAGACCCAAGGAAGATCAAGTGACCTGGGCTCCTACGGAAAACGGCCAGTTCACTGTTAAATCAGCTTACAAGCTTCTGCTTGATGATGAGGATTTTTTCCTCCAAAAGGACTTAGTTTGGATAAAAAGTTTAATTCCAAAAATTGTAGTCTTTTCATGGTTGGTTATCCAAGGAAGAATTCTAACCATTGATAATATGATGCATAAAGGTATTTGTATCACTAATCATTGTTATCTATGCAGGGTTAATTGGGAGACCATTTATCACATTTTACTTGAGTGCCCTTTTTCCTTGACTATCCTAAGTGGGGTTTTTCAGGCCTTCAATATTTCTTGGGTTAAACCAGCCATCGTACTTGATTTTTTCATCCAGTGGCCTTACCCCTTTTCAATCCAAAGACTTAGATACATGTGGAAAATTTGTCTCAATCACTATCTTTGGCAGGTGTTATTAGAAAGGAACCATAGAGTCTTTAATGAGTTTATTCATGATCATAAAACTATCATTGTCAGGATCCTATCCTTTGCCAATGAGAATGTGAACCTTATCCCTTTTGATAGTCATAAACCTCATCTACAGGAGATCACGATTGCTCAATATTTAAGCTTAACCTTTCTAGATGAGTCTGTGCCTAGGGTAGTCAACCCCAGAGCCAATGTTAAGTGGTCCCCACCTCCTACGGGTTGGTTTAAGCTTAATTTTTATGGAGTGGCTATGAAAAATCCTAGAATAGAAGGTGCTGGAGGCATTGTGCAAGATCATAATGGGAATATGATGCTTGCGTTTTCTAAATATTTGAGAACAAGGACAAACAACGAAGCTAAAGCTAGAGCTATGTGGAGAGGCCTTCAAATGACTCAAGACTTAGAAGGCAATTTGATCATAGAAGGAGACTCTATGCATGTTATAAATCTCCTCAATAATTTGAAAACACCTCCTTGGAGGATTAAAACAATTGTTGAAGAGGCTAGGATCCTTTTCCAGGGAATACAGGACAAAAAATCCCAACATGTCTTTTGGGAAGCTAACAAAGTTGTTGATAAGCTGGCCAATTTGGGTGTCGATGGTGATAAAATTTTCAAATGGGAACATGGTATCTCGAGTGAAGTAGAGGATATTATTCAAAAAGAATGCCAAAAATTATAGTCGAATTTACCAACAAGGAAGGCACTGTAAGTTCGAAGGCTATGAGTATTCCCTTATCTTTTTTGAAATGGACTCACAATAAAAATTATCCGAGCTATCAGTCTTGGTGGATGTTGCTTAGAAATACCACAAAGACTAATGGGGATAGTCACATGTCAAATAACATGGCTCCTAGTCATCTTAGTAATTTGAGGTTGGTTGATAATCATAGGGCAAGAAAGAAACAACAATATAAGACTTCGAACCAGAGCCACGTGGACCACCAGATAGCCACTACCATAAATCTAGTTAGCAGTTTCATTTCTCCAAGGCTGATTGGCCAAGATGGGATGTGGTCCCAAAGCATGTCATATATAGAAGAAAGCAATTACCAAAGAATTATTAAGAGTAACTTTCAATACAGAGCTTGTGGGAGTTTTTTTAGTACTTTTTGTGTGTGTCTGCAGTTTTTTTCTCCACTATTTCAAGGGATCTGTGTCTGTTTCTTAATTTGTAATTACGATGGAGGTGTGTTTTCTCGGGGTATACCCAAATTTTTTTATGGGAAGTTTCTTTTTGATAACAAGCTATGTGCCTTACCGGATATAATGGCTTTGGTGACATGTAGATTTTACATATATAGGATCCTTAGTAAGGACATGTTCATCAAAAGCCCTGGGCTGATTTTTGTAAAAGGTTTTGGGTCAACCTATAAAACCCGGTATTAATGTTATAGTATCTTATCTACCAAAAAAAATGTTAATACCAGGCTCTCTGACCATTTTATTAAAGGAATTTATTGCCATATTTTCCTCAAGCTTTTTTCAGATCTTGTCAAACTACTCTTGTTGCTTGGCAAAATCCTTCAGGGATCCAACCCATTATTCATCTAATTCAGGGGCTAGATGGGTCCTTTCTTTTGTAGCTCTAGCCCTAGTTCTAGGTTTCTACTATGGTGCCCTAGTTATAGTCTTTTTCTATGGTGTCTTGGTCTTAGGCTTTTGCTATGGTACTCGTTGTGGCCATTCCACAACTAGCCCCAATAATTGGGGACCCACTTTTTAATTTTTGTGTTTGGGTGTTTTTGTTTCATTTTGAGTGTCTAGTGGATTGGTTAGGTTCCTCGTTTTTTTTTTTTGGTTAATTTTAATGTTTTGGATTAAATCAATTCAAACATTTAAAATTAATTAAATCAAATTTAATATAAAAGAGAAAACAAGTAAAATAAAAATAAATAAATAAATCTTTTTGAATTAAAAAAAAACAAGTTTATATATATTATATATATATAAACAAATAAAAAAAAATTAAAAAGTGAAAAGATTATATATATATATATATATATATATATATATATATATATATATATATATATATATATATATATATATATATATATATATATATATATATAAAAAAAAAGTAAATAAAATAAAAATAAAAAAGATAAAAGTATAAATAAAAAGAAAAGTAGTGAATGAAGCCATGATGCATGTACAGGTAGATGGAAAACGTCAAAAGCTTCTTGAAACGTTTTTAGTATATTATTTTATTAGTATTTTTCTTTTCTTTGAAATGTTAAAAGTTAATTCACGTGTGTTATATGCAGGTAAGGTGGAAGGAGAATAAAGGAAAGGAAAGAAAGACATTATGGAAAGCCAACGAAGGGTTTTGAGAAAAAAAATTGAAAACAAGAAAAGGAAAACCAAACAACAACGTTGGAAGGAGAAACCAAGGGTTTGGAAACCTGAAACGAATGGTCATGAGAGAAGACTTTAAAAACCATATGGATGCATAGAAAAAGGGCTGGATCTTTTGGGATTTTTTCGGAGGAAGAAGACATACCGTTGGGCCGATTTTCACCATTTGGATGCCAACTTTGGGCATTTTTTTTCTGCATTGTAATGGAATATTGAATATCTTTTTGCAGCAATTAATTGGAAATGTCTCAAGTTTTATGCATTTTTTATGGTTAACTTGATTTCGTTTTCGGTTTATTGCACCCTTTTCCTTTGAAGCTCGCACCGTATTAGATGTTGATTGCACTAATTCAGGTCACTCTAATACTGGTTTTATGCATAATACTAATTCTTGCAGGGTCTATGGAGAAATTCGAGGTTGCAGCATTTCTGTTTTTCATTTTTTAAATTTTTTATTTTTCTAACTTTTTTTTGCTAATTTTTTAAAATTTTCAGAGATTAAAATAAAAATAAAAATAAATTAAAATGATAAAAATAATTACATGGATGTGAAGAATGATGTAAAATCTATCATACACAACAAATTCGGATTCATTCCAAGGTCATTTCGAGTTTATAAATTTTTTTGAAAATGCTTGTTTGATGCAGATTTTATAATTTTGAAATTTCATTTTTTTCACAAACTGGAGTCAAATAAGATTTTTTTAGCTTCATATCTTTATTTGCAAGCATAAAATAAACTTTCCTTCATGAAAATTTCAATTTCATCGAAGGGGGTTAATTTTATGGCATTTCATAAGCTATCTTTTTTGGGGCCATAAATGCACCTATCTTTATGAAAATTTCAATTTCATTAAAGAGAGGTGATTTTATATGTTACATTAAAAGGCTATTGTTTAACACATTAAATTATTATTCTTTATGAAAATTATTTCATTAAAGAAAGATAATTAAATGACATTTTAAAGCCTATATTTCAAGGCTATAAATTATTATCTCTTTGTGAAAATTGATTTCACCAAAAAGGAATAATCTATTATTTGTATTAAAGGCTATATTTATCTTCATGATAAGAAGCTACATTTAAGGAGTCTTATTCATCATTTCGGATTCACATTCATAGATAGATTTTAATCTTTACTTTCATGTTTTAAGTAGGATTTAATGCAAGGTAAAGCCTGATTAAAATCCACTTAATAAGAGAATATAAAATCTATTTTAAAATCCTCAAGATAAAAGGAACTAAGGCACTACATCATGGTCATATGAGGACCAATTCACATTTATTTTTATTTTGGTTTCATGAACAATCATTAAAGTAACTTGGTAAAATAAACCAACACATGCCCCTTGTTTACAGTTACTTGTAATCACTAAGGTGTTCCTAGCATTGAATTGATATATCTTTATTGAGATTACTAATACACATATGCAAATGCTAATATAGTGGAGACCTTAGATAAGTTTTTTGTTAAACTTCTTTGCAAGAGAGGGTTTTGGGATCCAAACCCTAAGGGAAAGTGTAATTTCATAATTGGGTAAAATTAACACTCAAGAGTACCCTGGTTGCCTTCTTCTTAGATCTCAACTTATTGAGTGCACTAGGGTTGTTGTGTGAGGGGAAGTTTTACCCTTAGGTGTAGGCAATGTCATTTCTTTGATGCTAAATGTTTCAAGTGTTTGATCCTCTGATTTTACCTCATTAGGAATCTATTCATCTTCTTTCTTAGATACTAGTGTTTTGGTAGGTGGTTGGTCTGCTAATTCATTTGTAGAGTGTACCAGTTGTTGAGGTTGTGTTATCTCTACCTCGACTCCTTGCTCCATATATTTATCAAGTTGCTAATAATGGTCTAATGGCTCAGCCTCATCTTATGGGACCTCAATTATAGGGGGATCTATTTGTAAAATGGGGTCCTCCTATTTTTCATCAGCTATTCTGGTAGAGGTGGATGAAAGATCCCCTGCCTCAGCTTCCCCATTTTTGGCATCTGACTTGAATGGGCCAAAAGAAGTAGCTTTCTCCATAGAGTCTGGATAAGTTGTGGGCACTTCCATTGCCTAGTATATTTTAGTGGTGGCATCTATGTTGGTCATCTATCTAGCCTTTAGCTAATGATTTTCTAGTTTAAGCTAGTGCATAGCTTGTTGTAACTGGTGTATAGTGCTTCCTAACTCTAGCTGCTTTCCTAGACACTCTGAAAAGAGTTTATTTACCTTAAATTTTTCTTCCTAGATGAAAGCCTACTATTTTACCTTTTGCAGTTATTCCTACAGATTTTCCTGAGTCACTTGGGAATAGGGTTCACCACTGGCCATATTTTGCAGCACCTGGGTCGTAGCCTCTTTTACGATAATCTTGATCTTGTCATCCTTACTGGATGGTTTATGGGTAACCAAGGCTACTAACTGCTTCATCCTACTCCCATTTCTTTGGTAGTTAGTTACACAAATTGGGCTAGGAATGCTCTACCTAATATCTTCATTGATTTATGGAGAAGTGGTCGATGAGCTTTGCCCTGCTTCCCCTTCGACTAGGTCATCCTGTAAGTTGGGTGCTTGTTCTACTACATGATCCTCTATAGTTGACTATTATTAGGAATTAGGCACCTCAACTCTCTCTTCTACGACCACTGATAGTTATTTGTGTGCATCTACATGTTGAGTTAGGGCTAAAATTAGCTCATGATGTGCTAGGGTAGAGGTCATTCCTACCTAGTATTGCTTGGCTTCATATTTCATAGCATAGGCTATATAGAATGGGATATTAATATTTGCTCTAGGCAGTAGGTGGCTCAAGAACCTCATATGATTTGTTTTCAAGTGTGTATACTTGCTTGTGCAAGTAAATAACCTATCCACTTGGTCAAAAATCTATTACCAGAGACCTAGGAAGTGATGTTTTGGCAACCCTAAATATGATAAGTCCATTGGTAGGTGCCCAAGGAGTTTTTATACACACATAGATTTAAATATAGTCCCATGTTTGTGGGAGACTGGTAATAGTTGCAATATACTCCTTTGTAACTAGAATTTCTAGTCTACACAATCGAGCAATGTCTTCATCCACAAATGTAGAGAACTCCTTTACTGCTTCTAAGTCCTAGTTCTGGCTAACCAAGTGGTAGTAGTCCATCCATCTAGCAGCTTCAAATTGGGCTTGAATTTCCTTGTTGATTCCTACCACATTGCAAGGTTCACTTTTCTTTTGACTTTGGTTCGTAGATTTCCCTTCCATTACGAAAATTTTGATTTATTTTTGTCTCTACAATTTTTCTTTGCTCTATGGGCTTATTTGTAACTATTTTTATCACTTCATAACTTTGACTATACTACATGTAGGTGCCTTTCATTTGTTGAGGTAGGCGCATTATATTTTGCATGGATAAGTGTAAGGGTAGCCTTCCCAAATCAATGTTTGACATGTCACACCGTACAAAGTGGGTGATTGGTGGTTGTATATTTTTGCCAATGTTGTGATGGCACTATTTTTAGAAGTGTTCTAATTATGAAAACCATATATATCTAATGGATAATTGTGCACATAAATTATTGGTGATTCATGCATACCAAGCGTGAAGACAATCATGGAGTGTTTTGATTCGTTGTTTCACAATAATCGAAATGACTATGTATTTTCCATGTGATAAATTTCTTTGAACAGTTCTTATTGGGTACTACAAAAGTATTCATTCGAAGTCTCATGCTAAAAATTAAGAAATATCAATGGTTTTTGTGGGATGACACACATCCTTATGTTGATTGCTTTGGGACATGTTGAAATCCTCCACAAGATTTGTAATAATTTCCCATGAAATATTTGACCTTTTCATCATATGGGATGTTGACACGGCTTTGGCCACTTTATAATGCCACCAAATTATTCATATTGTATATAGACTCTTAAATGGAAATTAGGTGCCTTTTCGCTGAGAAACATGTACTTTAATCAGAATGTAGATAGCACCTTAATTCAAGTACATGGGAGTCAGATACCTTCCTAACGAGATTTAGGTATATTTATTCTAAATACATGAGAGTCATGCATGGGATTTGGGGAAATTTACTTTGAATACATGGGAGTTAGGTGCCTTCCTATTGTAAGTGAGGTGCCTAACTTCAACATATGTATCGGACATAGGTGTCAGCTTGATTGGTGATGCTTGATATTTTCTTTTCTTTTCTTTGATGAGCACATTTATGGGAATTAGGCACCCTTCCATATATATATATAAGACTTTTTCAATGGAATTTAGGCACTATTGAAGTACTCAGGATTTAGGCACTTCCCTACCATTGAAAAGTCCTCGTCTACTAGCATGTTTGCAATCAATGCTTCCTAGATGATCAGGCATTTCAGTACTTCTTCCTACATGAACTCTATCAATAGTTTCTTTTTTGAACATGTAGATAGGCGTTTTCCTTCTTGTAAATATTTAACACTCACATACGTATCTAGATTGTGACTATCCCCTCCTAATGGGAAATCGAGCTTCTACTCCTTATAAAACTAGAAATCATGCAGGCTCATGGATCTTGTACCTGTTAGGCCTAGGTTTCTTGGGTTTCATACAACATGAATTTAGGGCATCATACCTATAAAAAATAAAAATAAAAACTAAAAATTAGTAAAGATGTATATTAGTGGAATCTGTGCCTGATAGGCCCAGGTTTCCTAGGCTGCCTGCAAATTGCACCCAGAACACTGTACCTACAAAATAGAAACACAAGCAAAGAAGGAAAAATAAAAGAATAAATTATTCTTGTTTTTGGGTGGACATTCCAGTATCCATTGAATTTTGAAGATTAAATTTTTTTTAATTAGATGGAGTTTCCTCCTTACCTATCTTGGAATCCATCATAATATTTTTATATATGTGGTAAGGCCACAACCTATGATCGTTAACTGTTAGTATGGTGTTACTACCATTAATTGTTCTGATGTGCACAACACCATTATTTATTAGTTAAACCACTTTGTATGGCCCCATCCATCATTGAATTAGCTTACCTTTTCAATACTAAAATAAAGAATCATACAGTAGCACCCACTCTCCTAATTTTAACTACTTCAACCTAATATGATGGTCATGCCATTGTGTTCTTTATATTTGGATGACCTCTATTTTGTGTAGAGCATCTAATCGGTGTTTATACAACTAATTCAATTATTGAATCTGCTCTTTTTATGCATCATTCATACTTAGGTTTAATTATAATGTAGTCTTGAGGGTTTTTATTTTAAATTTAATGGGCATCATTGCATTCTTCCCATACACCAATTAGAAAGGTGTAAAACCAGTAGTTGTTTAACTTGCAGTCCTATAGACCCATACTACCTCTGGAAACCTCATAGCCCAATATTTTTTGTGTTGTTGTACAGTTTTTGTGAGGATATTATCCAACTCTTAGTTGGTAACCTCAACCTATCCATTTGCTTGAGGATGATAAGGGGTAGTCTTGTTATGCATGATTCTGTATTGTTGCATGATTTTCTGAATCATCCTTGAGGTGAATTGGGGACTTTGATCAATGGTGATCTCTCTGGGTATTCCAAATCTCATGAAGATGTGTGAAAACAAGAAGTCTACTATATTTTTCTTCTTAGAATCCCTTAGTACCTATACTTCAATCCACTTAGTCACATAATCAATACAAACCAAAATATACTTTTTTCCTACTGACTGTGGGTTGATTGGCCCTACAAAATCTATTCTCCATTTATTGAATGGTTTAATGTGAATGTGTGGATGGAGGGGCATATCATCTATGCAAGTTGGTTTACCCATCCTTTGGCACTGATCACACAGATTTGCATATATGGCTGCATCATTGAATAGTGAGGGATAGTAATATTTGATCTGCAATATCTTAAATGCAGTCCTTTTTCTTGCAAAATGACCACCACAAGGTTCATCATTATAGGCTTTAAGGATTTTTGAAAACTCATGTTCAACAACACACCTTCGCATGATTTGATCAAGCCATGTTTTTAATAGATAACCATCAATCCATTAGAAGGCTACACTCTTCTCTATTAATATCCATTTTTCATGGGGTGAGAGTGTAGGGGATACTTTACCAGTGGCTAAGTAATTATCCATATCTACATACCATGGTGTTTGTTCACTCAGGGAGAAAAGATGTTCATATGGGAATTGGTCTTCCATAGCTGATTGGTCTAGAGGTATCAACCTTGATATAAATTCTACAACCACATTATCCTTACCTGGTTTGCCAACGATGGTAACATCAAATTCTTGTAGGATTAGAAGCCACCTAATTATTCTACTATTAATTATAGGTTTTTTCATCATATATCTAATGGTTTCATGGTCAGTGTGTACAAATACCTTGTACCCTATAATGTAGTGGTGGAATTTATTAATGGTATAGACAAATGCAAGGAATTCCTTCTCAGTGATGGTGTAGTTGAACTCAGTCTTAGTGAGATGCTTACTAACATAATATATGGTGTAAAACTCCTTGCCATCCTTCTATCCTAAAATTGCCCCTATAACATTATTGGATCATCAGAGTATATATGGAATGGGATGGCCCAGTTTGGACCTTGCAGTACTGGAGAAGTGATCAACTTCTCCTTCAAAATTTGGAAGGCTTGTTCACACTCCTCTGTCCATAAAAACTCTATGTTTTTGGATAGCAAGGTGTGTAGAGGTTTGGCGAGTTTACTGAAATCTACAATGAATATTATGTAATACCCAGTAGATCCAAGAAAGCTCCTAACATCTCTCTATATTGTAGGATTAGGCATATTTTTAATAACTTCAATATTTTTCTTATCCACTTTAATCCCATCTACAGAGATGTGGTTCCCCATAACTATCCCTTCGTGCATCATCATGAAGCACTTCTCATTGCTCAAGGATAGGTTGGTATGTTCACACCACTGGAGCACATGTTTTAGGTTGGTCATAGCTTCCTCAAAGGTTTCACCATAAATAGTGAAGTCATCGATGTATATCTCCAGTGCTTCTCCCATAATATCAAGAAAAAATACTGAACACTACCCTCTAAAAAGTGAATTTGGCCATATTCAGAATAGATTTTATCTATTGCATGATCTATAGTTAAATTAAATTGAAAAGCTTTCATTCTTCTTTGAAATTTTTCTAGAAATAGTCAATTTTAGTTTATCTTGTTGTCATCATTTACATTCTGCCTTCTAGAAGTCGTTACTCTATTTTATATGAAAATAGGGTAGTTGATGTGTTTGGATGTTAATGATATTTAGGCACCATCTGATCAAGAGTTAGGCACCTCATTATGATTATGTGGATTCAACCATATTTGAATTCATTAAAAAAAAATAAGACATCCTTCCATAAAAATACGGGAGCAAGGTGCCTTCCCATCGGGAGATGAAAGTAAGGCACCTTATCATCAAAATACTAGATTAAGGTACCTTTCTATCATAATATAGGAGTAAGGTATCTCTTAGGTGAAAGCTAGGAATAAGGTGTCTCACTCTTTTAGGGTCATACTTCTTCCTCGTTAACTCCAAGTGGTACCTCGACGTAGTTATGTAGAAAACAATGAAAATGATCAAATCTACACACAAAGCACACTTTTCACACAATTTTGGTAATATACATATATTACCATTAAATACATATAAAAATTCATAAAAAGTATAAATCTGATATAATAATGTCGCATAAAATATTAGAAACATATGCAAAAATATGAGCAATTCTGGTGCTCATCAATAGTCAAAGGAGAAGGTTGTGCAACTTTGTTAGGAATATAGACCTATAAAATGACAAAAGAAACAATGTTCTTTTCTATCTAAAACATATTAAAAACAAAAAGAAAAACTTAAAATAAATAGTAAAAATAAAAATCAATAGAAAAGGAAATAGGGATAAAAGTCTTGTGGTAGGTCAATGTATGATTACTTACACCCTTTATATATGACATACAAAGGGTAGTGTATCTTTTTATGTGATCTTGTATATGTGGCTCTCAACTAAGGGGTCACTATCACCATGCTCCTACTCTTGATGGATCTCAATTAGAGAATTGACATCATTCTATATAGATATCATGTAATTTTATCCCTTTATTGAGTTATTTGAGCATTCTTCTATGTGTTAGCATCCTACTTGAATCATTAGAGAATATACATTGGGGTATTTTATGCATGTGATATTATAGAAAATATATTATACGACTTATAAAAATAAAAATACAAAGAAAGAAATGAAGGCTAAGGGATTCCCAAACCTAAGAACTCTTTCTTCTAGGTGACTTTACTCACCCATAAAATTAAATCCTCATAATAGGCATGTATTCATGCAATGATGAATGAGATTTCTTATATTCTTGACAACTAGTCTCTCTAAGTCATCAAGGCTTAGGTTATCATCCATCTCCATCTATATTTAACCTTTGTCATATTTATGGATCCAAAGCTATTCAATTTACATTAAGGATATGCCATATTTTTGGCTTACAAACCTTAATTTTCTTGTGGTTGAGTTTACTTCTTCATTAAATCAAGTTGAAAGTTTGAAGTGCCAAAAATTCTTCTATAAGTCACTACCATATATGCTTTCAAGAAAGTTTTAAAAAATAAAAGGGAAAAAGAAAAAAGAAAAAAGAAAAGAAAAAGTGAAGACAAAAAATAAAATAATGTCATAATTAGGACTTGGGACATATGTCGATATACTCATGTTTATTTTATTATTTTTCTACCAGCCATATAACTTTGATCCTCCACATGTTAATATTCTCCTACCTTGTTCAATTTCCCCATCATGTAAAACTACACCATCTATTCTTCATTTTTCATCATTGACCTCTCAATTATAGCCTTTTATGACTTATGGCTCTCTTATCTAAGGTATATATTTACTCCTTAGACATTGTCTCAATTTGATGAAATCTTGATGCACTATGTATTTTAAGTTTTTTTATCTAGGGAAGCTTTACAATGGGCAAAACATTTTGCTAGGGTAAATCCCTTGTGCGCTTGGAAAGAAATGAAACAAGTATTCTTGAGTGGATGAGAACATATTCAATCACAAAGAAAGTTATATAGTTGTATCAGAAAGCTTAAGATAAGGGATAAAAATATAGATAGATTGATGGGTATCACCAAAGACCTTGAAAATAAACTACAAGGGATTCAAAATGAGAAGCAAAATAAAAGGAGAATGGAAATTTTTAAGAAACGAAATGAAGACTATGAGAAAGAAATATAAAATTACTCGAGGAGAAAGAGGAAACTTTTGAGGAAGATAGTATTAATAATGAAGAAGACACATATTTGTATTTGAGAAAGTAATAAAATGATCTAAATTCATCAAAAAAATCTATTTTGTAGGTTCATGGTTATTATTTCCATTGACCCTAGTAGTAGACATAATTTTATTAATAGATTTTTGGCTAAAAGGTTTTAGGTTCAAGCAACAAAAATTAAGGACATACGACTTAAGGTGATAATGTTTAGGTTACTGAAGATTCAAATATTACCATGGATAAATATGTTTTACATTTAGATTTTCTTGTTACTAAGATTGATGATATGGATATTATTTTTGGTTATCCTTGGTTGTATTCTTTGGGTACTATTAAGATTAATGTACAAAAGAAGTTTATGAATTTATGGTATATGAAAAAGAAGATAAGCAGGATATTTCTCAACTTAAGAAACAAGAATCCAAGGAGAAGCAAGAAGCAATATGGTAGAGGAATAAGTTATAGAACCAATAGAAGAATCAAAAGTCAAATCTACAGTAACAACAACAATAGATTTCATGGAAAAAGCAATAGCAAAGTCCAAGGAATATTTGTTAGAAGTGCACATAGACATGCCAAAATAAGTGAATGAGAGAGAAGAGCATGGAGAAGAATTTAAAATAAAGAAATAAAATGTTGAATAATCAAAGGAAATAGAATGTTAGATTAAGGTTGCAACATATCATCACCCACACCACCATGAGTGGAAATAATATTGGAGCAATGTCTTAAGGCATAAATATGATTTTGGATCTATATGGAGTCAAAAAGATATTAACTATGGTATTGTTTGGCACAAAAACATAGTTATTATGGATTTTACAGTGGCACAACAACATCAAGGAACAATAAGACCAATTATTTAAAATGTCATAGTAGAGCAACAAAAGCATGTATCCCATAGAGTAGTTATGGATATTCAAGTTGCACAATGGTAGCTTGGAATCATCAAAGACCACCACTAATCAATATTTCATTTGAATGGATGGATGATCAAGATTGGTAGCACTTGTTAGCATTGCTTAGATTATATTGTTTAGTTTCTTCTCACATGTCAAGTATAAAATATTTGTAAGGAGGTTAGAATTTTATGTAACTGAGGGAGAAATATGGAGATATGATATTATATTGTGTGCGGGTATTATGGATAGTTGCATTGACCACACATAACCCAGTGTTGATTACATTATTATATTATATTATAATAATGAGTGGGATGACAATTTAGTTGTTAGTTCCCCAAATAGATGTAGAAGGAAGGTATTTAAAAAATGGACATTGCCATTGTAATTATCAATCATATAAATCAAGGATTCTCTTGTATACATCTTTACCCACAAAGTGGCTTATAAAAATTTGCCCTATCTAATTGGTGCTCTCATATTGGGAGATCTTGAGGAGTTATTCCTTCCTTGAGGAGTATTATTAGTGTTTCCCTATCCTAAGGGTATTATCTATCTCTATCTCATGATATGGATTGTTACTATGGATATTATTTGTGGGTGAATGATTTGATATTTCTACGTATTGAAGAATAAATTTTGTTAACAAGAATATGTTTCATAACATGCTATCAATTATAATTATCTAATATGTAGGCAATGAGAGACCTCACATAAACTAGAAATCTCATTGACATGAAATTCAATAGTTAACATCTATAAATAGGGCATAATCCAAGTCATTTTGCATCCATATTTTAGCCTAAATTTATTAAAACACAAATAGAAAATTTATAATAGGCAAATTCTTATTCTTCCATCAAGTTTTCTTCCACTTTTGTCAATTTTATTTTCTTCCTAATTGAAATCCATCCTCTATCTTTTCCAAATCTTTCTAAATCCCTTAGAAATATTAATAGTGATAGTAATAATCTTACTCACTGTTCCTTCTTGAATAATCAAGGGAGGAAATAAGATCCTTTCATCTTGTAGTGCCTACTCTCCCTTCTCATTAGATAAACATTTATTTCTTTTTTTGGTTAGGATGAGATGATAGATTTTACATTTGACCTCCATACCTTTTTTTTTAATATTTTATTTATTAGAACTATTATTATTATTTCTTTCATAATATTATAAAGCATATTTTTATTTTATTTCAAAATATTTCATGATATATGATATTACTATGGTAGAATTGATTTGAATAATGTGTGAATTGAGTTTTTTATAAGTTGTAAAACTCTATGGATATATTTTAATATTTTCATATTTGATTATTTAAAGTATTGATAATTATTCTAAGAGAAAGTGTTTACAATCATGAATGTTGAAATATGGGCCCTTGTCTCTATTATGGATTTTGATAACTTCTTTTAATTGTTATAATTAATAATAATATAATAAAAACCGAATCTTAAAGGTCAAATCAGCCTATAATAGCTTAAATGTGGAGGAGGGGTCGCTTTTCCCATTCAATTTGCTTTGGCTTAAGCATATTTCCCCTAGGGTTAATCTATTTTTTTGGTTGGCTGCTCAAAACCAAATCTTAACTGTAGAGAACCTTCTTAAGAGGGGTTGGTATCTGGTCAATCGTTGTTATCTCTACGAATCTGACTGCGAATCGACCTCTCATCTGTTGCTTAATTGTTGTGTTTTTAAGGAGGTAATTTTGTTCATCCTCAGGTGTTTGGGAGTGGAATGGGTCTTCCCGGAGTCAGTTTATGATTGCATCCTACAGTGGTCTCTACCCTTTCAATCCCCTCACCTCAGGTGTTTTTGGAAGTTCCTGCTCCCCCATGCGATGTGGGAAGTTTGGAAAGCAAGAAATGCAAATATTTTTAGGGAGAAGACTATGGCAATGCTATTATTGAGTAATCAGATTATTGGTAAAACAATGGAGAACGTGGAAATCATCGTGGTGTTTATGGATTTACTAGAGGCGTCTAAGCGTTGCAAAATTAGGCAAGAATAGTTTTTGGGATTTGGTACCACAGATCGACCTCCGTTTATGCCTAACATAAGAAATTCTATTAAATGGAGTGCCCCTCCTGTTGGTTGGGTGAAATTAAATTTTGACGGGGCAGCAAAGGGAAGTACGGGCATGGTAGGCTCAGGAGGAGTTATCCGGGACCATCATGGAAATATCTTGCTGGCATATGCCAATTCATTGGGTTTGAATTCTTCACAGGTGGTGGAGGTGAGGGCGGCTTACCTTGGGATTGCCTTGCTAATCGAATTCAATTTTAAAAAAGTTGTTATTGAAGGTGATTCTCATAACATTATTAATATGCTTACAAGAGCTTGCCATGTTAGTTGGAACATCACCAACCTTATTGATGGAGTGAGGTTGCATCAGGAGCTAGAAGATGTTCAAATTTATCACACGCTCAGAGAGGGAAATGTCATTGCAGATGTAATGGTGAATATTGGAGTGAATCTCCAAGGATATATGGTCTGGTAGAGGGATTTTCCACAGGAACTAATCAATTGTGCATATAATTATGTTAGTAAATTGGCCTTGGGTTGCAGAAGTCGCTTTGTCAGTATATTTGGTACTTATTTTAAGGATAAGGGACGACTGAATTTCCTTGCCAGCTATTTGGCTTTTCAATTCCTTACGTGCTTTGGGATTTGGGGAGTTATATGGCAGAGAAGGTGTTCATTCTTGGATATAAGTTGGTTTGTTATTAATACCTATTGGTGCCTTGGAGCGGCTTTTATTTTGGACATAGGTTGGTATAGATACTTGCAAGGGAATGTTTGTGAATGTTCTTTGAGTGAAGCCTTTACTTATTTTGGCTTAGGGAGCCTTGAGTTTAGGTGGCCCCCACTAACCTTTGTCTTGTCATTATGCTTCTACCTTGGTTTTCTTGACTTCCTTAGGAAGTGTTTATCTAGTGCCCCTAGTGTCAAATGATGATGATGGCTCTGAGGATGAGTTGGGATGTTCCCCTTCTCAGGATTCTAGGTCCAAGAAACTGGTCAAAGGCTTCAAATCTATCTTGGGTATTTGGGGCTCTCCAGTGGGGAAGGACCCTGATGATGGTGGGGTCACACAGGGGGTTTCTATAGCTAATATTCCCCCTATGTAGGGAGAGTGTGTTATGATGGGGATACATAAGTCCACTCGGTTAAGTGTTCAAAAGAGTTTATCAGGGTAGTCTTCCCCTAGTTCTAAAACTCGGTTGTTTAGTGAGGGGACTGATGTTCTATCGAGGATTGTCTCAAAGGACAAGATGGTGAGTGATATTTATTCCCCTTCC
The DNA here is from genome assembly GCA_028583015.1 of Wollemia nobilis. Taxonomy (NCBI): domain Eukaryota; kingdom Viridiplantae; phylum Streptophyta; class Pinopsida; order Araucariales; family Araucariaceae; genus Wollemia; species Wollemia nobilis. Next base: position 37,339,820 of record JAQPPZ010016981.1, read on the forward strand.
AATTCTATGGTGAAGAAGAGCAACATTCTCCATAGTCTTCGGTTGATGGAGATCAAACAATGGGCAGTGTGGAGCTCCATTAAGATGGCGTTGGACTATGCGGAGGAGGCAGATGAAATATTTGGTGGGATTATCTCTGAGGTTGAATCTATGTTGTAGAACTACCTCAATTCTTCCATAGGTCTCCTCAGAGTTCTTGAACCCTTTAGTCCTCTGGTTTGTGGTTTTGTTCTTGTTGTTTTTATTATATTCTGTGTAGTGTTGTAGTGTAGTTATGTACACTTTTATTTAGTGTTGGATTCCACTGATTTTGGTTTGTTGTTTTCTCTTTGATGTAAAAGGTTTTGGGGCCCCTTTAAAAACCCTCTTCTCTTAATATTACCAAAAAATAATAATATAATAAAAAACATCAATAAAATAATTGGAGAAGGGGGAAATGGAGTTATGCATGGATATAAGGGGTGAGATGTGGGAGTGAAGTGAAGAGGAAGTAAACTAGTGTAAAGTGGGAGAAGCTGAAGAAATTGAGGGATTACATGGGATGAATGAAGAGAAAGGTGTGCATAAAGGAAACAAATTATTTCTAAAAGAGGAACTAGGTAAGAGAGGGAGGACGATAGAGGGGAAGATCAAATATTATGAAATAATAGCAAGACAAAGATTGGTTAGAGATCATGAAGGATAAGGGAATCATACAAGCTAGGTACCCCATTACCACTTAGTAAGTTTAATAATAATAAAAATTATGAACACAATTTTGATGACTTTATTTTCCTTATAAAAATTTCAATTTGTGGATTTGTTGCATATAATTTGTATGTTCTTTGCATTTTTAAGCTTGTATGTAGTTTAGTATATGTATGTATGGCTTTTTTGTTTAGAAGGGTACCTGTTTTGCTTAAAATATTGTGAGCTTGTTTTGTGAAATGTGTAAGCTTTGAGGAATCATATAGATCCAAATCTAGGAGTATACTTGTACGTTAGTTATTATTAGTATATTAGAATATGGGATGTTGGGTATTATTTGTATCTTGGTATATGGTATGTCAAGTATTCTTTGGTATATTAGATTATGCTATGTTGGAAATTTTTTCTATTTTATTTATTGAATGTTGGGATTATTTTTTAAATGGTGGAAGTATACCATGAAGAAAATTTCAACTATGCAATTATATTGGAATTTACATAGAACACACGATTATGGAAAACTTTATCAGATATACCCCTTTTAAAACTAGAAACTATACAAGTTTGACATAGTACCATAATTTTTCTAATTGGTACAATAACACAAGTAAAACCATTATGAACATTAGGAATAACAAAATTACTTGAAACCATATTTTCTTTTATAGCTAGAGAATTAATCTTGCAAAGGGCTTTTTTTGTTACCACTAGTTCATTGATAGCTATAGATTTGAAACCTTAGAAATAGATGAAATAAATTTTCCAAGATACTTGCATTTACATGAGAATTTGTCTAAGTTTTGTAATTTAAGATATGTTACAATCTTAGTTTAGTATGCTTACTTGTATAACTTATTTTAAAAATATTGATTTGATATTCGTGTGTCCTAGGTATGTGATGAGCACCAAAAATGCTCATCTTATTTACATTTGTGAAGGCATTGCATTGACATAATTAACATTAGAAATACATTTTTGTATGATTATTGCATATATTTTTTGAAAAATGAGATACTTCTACTTGATTGGTATTTTTAGTTGAATATTTGTGTAGGTGCATGTTTTTTCTCATCATTTTAAGCTTTGAAGTCAAGGTATCATACAAACCTGGAATTGCATAAAAAGATTAATATTTATAAAGGATGAAGACATTTTAAAGATGACCACAATGAGTGTAGTAGGCACCTACACCCTACCAAAATATGCCTACATCCTAAACATAGAAAGTTGCCTACATCCCATTGATTATAGAAAGTACCTACACTCCACTAAGCATATGATGCTTATATCCTACAAAATATAATAATCACGTGCACCATGTGAAAAGATATAATATCTACACCTTGGCAAAGTAGCACCTACATTCAACAAAACTATAGTGTCTATATCCCAAATATTGACTATTGGTCATTGACCATGTGATTTCCAAAAAAATAATAGAAGCGGTTACAATTTCCATATGAGTATTGTTCTCAACCACCAATGTTCAAAGGTTGACCAAACCTTTTGTGGAAAAAATTATAACTATATGCAGCTATATGCGATTGTAACCAAAGTCACCTGCATACTGTATAAATATGTAGCGCAACCTTGAGATAAGTTTTTATTCGAGTCTAGTCTAAGTATTATAAAAATAATTTACCCCACCAAATAGTTAGGCATAGAGGGATTCATCCCCCACACTACAGGCATATAATGTGCATGGTACTCACAAGTTTATGATCCTTGGATTTACATGAGTAGACAGGACTTAACTTATTTACAGAGTACCATTTCTACCTATAATTTTAGTGTCATTGTCAATGAGCTACTAAAAATATGGTGTTAGGATCCATAGGTCAGTCAACCTAAAAGTGCATGTTCAGGATACCTTACATGTAGATCCCCTACCTAAAATGCATAAGTCCACCAAGACCAATAGGACCAAAGAGATGATTAATTAGGAAAATAGAGGTCATTGTACAACCTCAAGATAAAAATATTCCAAAAATACCTTTAGAAGAGTCTGAAACATTCTCCAAAGATGAAAAATCTCTTCCACCTAAGTATCCTAGCATAATAATTAGCTATACAGAATAGCTAGTGGATCAAACCGCAAAAGTAGCTAGTTTAAATATTTATTGAATACTTGTAGGTGAAAAGCACTTGAAGAGGGGACTATCTCAAACTTTGATTTAGGAATATTATTGGAGGATAAGAAAAATAAGTGTGATGCCTTGTTAGCTACTCTAAAAGTAGTTGATTTAGAACCTACATCACTTGTAACCAAAAAAATGGTTGAAAATGATGAAGCTTCCACAAGTTTTAAATTTCCAATTGAAGAATCCACAAGAGAAGCCAAAATAAAAAATATTTCTCCTACACACATCCCTACATTTAGAGGACTACCAACAAAGGATATTGATCTATTTATTTTTAAATTTGACATTCTATGCAAATCAATTTATTACAAAATAGATGCCCAAAAATTAAAACTTTTCCCTTCACATTAGATGATGCAACATTACACTAGTTTATCGGTTTAGGGAATAGACAAATAAGTACCTAGAAAAATATGAAGAAAAAATTCCTAAAGCAATACCAAGACTTTGGAAGGGCAAGGGATGAACACAAATAAGTCCTAGATATGTCACATAGGGAAGAAGAATCACTAGAGGATTATTGGGGTAGGTTCAATTTTAATCTCCAATGCTCACCCCATACAAAACTAGGAGAAATATCATTAAGAAGCATATTATTAAGGGGTATTATGAATGAATCATTGGAAGCCTTAAACCTACTAGTAGGAGGTGAAATTTACCAAGCTCAAATGTTAGATATCCAACAATTATGTCAAAACTATTCTAGGAGAACATGTAAACTAGTCACATGAGGAGAAAAAATGATAGCCTCAATAACTAAGTTATAAATATGCACCTTTATAGAGGATATGACGAGTGATATATTATAATATATTGCCTTAAATTTATATTTGTTCCAATTACAAAAGAAAAATCAAGAGATAAAAGCAACACTAGCCTTTTTCTACCCAAGGTGTAGAAGGAAGCATCCAAAAAATGAATGTCTAGAAAACAAAGCATGAGTTTGGAGGATTTGTCAAATGAAACATAAAATTAAGTTGTCTCCAAAATTAGCAACTATAAAAAAAAACTAGAAGTATTTGATATATATTTCATCAGTAATAGAAGGAATTAGCAACAACCTCTTATGGGAGGCAAAATATTGGGTATAGCACCACCATATGGTGGGTCTAATTTCATGAATCAAGGGCAGGCCCAAACACCCAATATGGGTTGGTGGGGTCAGAAACTTTGGATAAATACTACCCAAGGTCCTACTTCCTATATACCATATCCATGGATGCCATACCAGAAATCTGGAATGCTATGGAGAAATTTTAATACATGGAGTTTACCTCCATAGACAACAACACAATCTCCATTGCATTCCAGTTTATAAGCACCACCTACTTCAAGGCCACATTAGTTATTGGTAAAACCAACCCCAAATCAAACAACTTATTAGGTAGATATGGGGATGTACCCAATGTACCATATTAGTGTAGAAAATTTATATTGTAGTCAATCAACTTAGATCAAGTAGAGAAGTAGGAGTGGACCAATAGGACCAAAGGATCCATAGGCCAGTCAACCTAAAAGTGCATTTTTAGGATACCTTACCTGTAGATCCCCTACCTAAAATGCATAAGTCCACCAAGAACAATAGGACCAAAGGGATGATTAATTATGAAAATAGAGGTCACCCTACAACCTCAAGATCAAAATATTCCAAAAATACTTTTAGAAGAGTCTGAAATCTGCTATATATATGGTGTTAAGATCCATAGGTCAGTCAACCTAAAAGTGCATGTTCACGATACCTTGTATATCCCCTACCTAAAATGCATAAGTCCAACAAGACCAATAGGACCAAAGGGATGATTAATTAGGAAAATAGAGGTCACCCTACAACCTCAAGATAAAAATATTCCAAAAATACCTTTAGAAGAGTCTGAAACATTCTCCAAATATGAACAATATTTTCCACCTAAGTATCCTAGCATAATAATTAGCTATACAGAATAGCTAGTGGATCAAACTACAAAAGTAGCTAGTTTAAATATTTATTGAATACTTGTAGGAGAAAAGCACTCGAAGAGGGGACTATCTCAAACTTTGATTTAGGAATGTTATTGGAGGTTAAGAAAAATAAGTGTGATGCCTTGTTAGCTACTCTAAAAGCAGTTGGTTTAGAACTTGCATCACTTGTAACCAAAAAAATGGTTGAAAATTATGAAGCTTCCACCAGTTTTAAATTTCCAATTGAAGAATCCACAAGAGAAGACAAAATAAAAAATATTTCTCCTACACACGTCCCTACATTTGGAGGACTACCAAAAAAGGATATTGATCTATTTATTTTTAAATTTAACATTCTATGCAAATCAATTGATTACAAAATAGATGCCCAAAAATTAAAACTTTTCCCTTCACATTAGATGATGCAACATTACACTAGTTTATCGGTTTAGAGGATAGACAAATAAGTACATAGAAAAATATGAAGAAAAAATTCAAAGAGCAATACCAAGACTTTGGAATGGCAAGGGATGCACACAAATAAGTCCTAGATATGTCACATAGGTAAGAAGAATAACTAGAGGATTATTAGGGTAGGTTCGATTTTAATCTCCAAGGCTCACTCCATAAAAAACTAGGAGAAATATCATTAAGAAGAATATTATTAAGGGGTATTATGAATGAATAATTCAAAGCCTTAAACCTACTAGTATGAGGTGACATTTACCAAGCTCAAATGTTAGATATCCAACAATTATGTCAAAACTATTCTAGGAGAACAGGTAAACTAGTCACATGAGGAACAAAAATGATAGCCTCAATAACTAAGGTAGAAATAGGCACCTTGCTAGAGGATATGAAGAGTGATATCTTATCATCTATTGCCTTACAGTTAGATTTTTTCCAATTACAAAAGAAAAATTAAGAGATAAAAGAAAAACTAGCCTTTTTCTACCCAATGTGTAGAAGGAAGCATCCAAAAAATGAATGTCTAGAAAACAAAGCATGAGTTTGCAGGATTTTTCAAATGAACCATAAAACTAAGTTGTGTCCAAAATTAGCAACTATAAAAAAAAAACTAGAAGTATTTGAGATATATTTCATCAGTAATAGAAGGAATTAGCAACAACCTCCTATGGGAGGCAAAATATTTGGTATAGCACCACCATATGGTGGGTCTAATTTCATTAACCAAGGGTAGGCCCAAACACCCAATATGGGTTGGTGGGGTCAAAAACCTTGGATAAATACTACCCAAGGTCCTACTTCCTATATACCATATCCATGGATTCCATACCAAAAATCTGGAATGCTGTGGAGAAATTTTAATATGTGGAGTTTACCTCCATAGACAACAACACAATCTCCATTGCATCCCAGTTTATAAGCACCACCTACTTCAATGCCACATTAGTTATTGGTACAACCAACCACAAATCAAACAACTTATTAGGTAGATATGGGGATGTACCCTGTGTACCATATTAGTGTAGAAAATGTATATTGTAGTCAATCAACTTAGATCAGGTAGAGAAGTAGGAGTGGACCAATAGGACCAAAGGATCCATAGGTCAATCAACCTAAAAGTGCATGTTCAGGATACCTTACCTGTAGATCATCTACCTAAAATGCATAAGTCCACCAAGACCAATAGTACCAAAGGGATGATTAATTAGGAAAATAGAGGTCACCCTACAACCTCAAGATCAAAATATTCCAAAAATACCTTTAGAAGAGTCTGAAAGCTGCTAAAAATATGGTTTTAGGATCCATGGGTCATTCAACCTAAAAGTGCATGTTTAGGATACCTTACCTGTAGATCCCCTACCTAAAATGCATAAGTCCACCAAGACCAATAGGACCAAAGGGATGATTAATTAGGAAAATAGAGGTCACCCTACAACCTAAAGATAAAAATATTTCAAAAATACCTTTAGAAGAGTCTGAAACATTCTCCAAAGATGAACAATCTCTTCCACCTAAGTATCCTATCATAATAATTAGCTATATAGAATAGCTAGTGGATCAAACTGCAAAAGTAGCTAGTTTAAATATTTATTGAATACTTGTAGGAGAAAAGCACTTGAAGAGGGGACTATCTCAAACTTTGATTTAGGAATGTTATTTGAGGATAAGAAAAATAAGTGTGATGCCTTGTTAGCTACTCTAAAAGTAGTTGGTTTAGAACCTACATCACTTGTAACCAAAAAAATGGTTGAAAATTATGAAGCTTCCACCAGTTTTAAATTTCCAATTGAAGAATCCACAAGAGAAGCCAAAATAAAAAATATTTCTCCTACACATGTCCCTACATTTGGAGGACTACGAAAAAAGGATATTGATATATTTATTTTTAAATTTGACATTCTATGCAAATAAATTGATTACAAAATAGATGCCCAAAAATTAAAACTTTTCCCTTCACATTAGATGATGCACCATTAAACTAGTTTATCGGTTTAGGGAATAGACAAATAAGTACATAGAAAAATATGAAGAAAAAATTCATAGAGAAATACCAAGACTTTGGAAGGGCAAGGGATGCATACAAATAAGTCCTAGATATGTCACATAGGTAAGAAGAATCACTAGAGGATTATTGGGGTAGGTTCAATTTTAATCTCCAATGCTCACCCCATAAAAAACTAGGAGAAATATCATTAAGAAGAATATTATTAAGGGGTATTATGAATGAATAATTCAAAGCCTTAAACCTACTAGTAGGAGGTGACATTTACCAAGCTCAAATGTTAGATATCCAACAATTATGTTAAAACTATTCTAGGAGAACAGGTAAACTAGTCACATGAGGAGAAAAAATGATAGCCTCAATAACTAAGTTATAAATAGGCACCTTGCTAGAGGATATGAAGAGTTATATCTTATCATCTATTGCCTTACATTTATATTTGTTCCAATTACAAAAGAAAAATCAAGAGATAAAAGCAAAACTAGCATTTTTCTACCTAAGGTGTATAAGGAAGCATCCAAAAAATGAATGTCTAGAAAACAAAGCATGAGTTTGCAGGGTTTGTCAAATGAACCATAAAACTAAGTTGTGTCCAAAATTAGCAAATATAAAAAAAAACTAGAAGTATTTAAGATATATTTCATTAGTAATAGAAGGAATTAGCAACAACCTCCTATGGGAGGCAAAATATTGGGTATAGCACCACCATATGGTGGGTCTAATTTCATGAATCAAGGGCATGCCCAAACACCCAATATGGGTTGGTGGGGTCAAAAACCTTGGATAAATACTACCCAAGGTCCTACTTCCTATATACCATATCCATGGATGCCATACCAGAAATCTAGAATGTTGTGGAGAAATTTTAATACGTGGAGTTTACCTCCATAGACAACAACACAATATCCATTGCATCCCAGTTTATAATCACCACCTACTTCAAGGCCATATTAGTTATTGGTACAACAAACCCCAAATCAAACAACTTATTAGGTAGATATGGGGATGTACCCAATGTACCATATTAGTGTAGAAATGTGTATTGTAGCCAATCAACTTAGATCAGGTAGAGAAGTAGGAGTAGACCAAACACCTCTAGTAGTGGAGGAAGTAGAAGTAGTAGGAGTAGAATAGACACCTTTGATAGAGGATGAAGTAGAGGTAGAAGAAAAAAATACTGCTAAAAAATTAAACAATGAAGGGATCCCACCTTTTCCCAAAAGACTACAAGAAACCAGGAAGAGGGTGCAACCAAAATTTGACATAATGGAGGGGTTGAAAAACCTTACTATCATAATTCCCCTATATCAGGCTATTAGAGACATTCCCATTTATACAAAAATTCATTAGATAACTATGTATGAAAAGACCAAGATGAAGACAACAACCAAAAGTAGTGTAAGTGGTACGAAATTTAGCTAATTTTATGTTGGGAAACACCTACCACCTAAAATATTTTGATCCAAGAAGCTCGATCTTAACAATTAAAATTGTAATATTAATGCTACCCAATACTTTTGTGGATCTAGGTGCAATAATAAATATCATGCGTATAGAAACCATTCATAGGCTATAGTTAACAAATATGAGAATAACAAAAATAGTGTTACAACTAGCAGATAGGTCCACAGTCCTCCTAGAGAGAATACTGGAAGATGTGATAGTAATTGTAGATGCATGGGAATACCCAGTAGACTTCCTAGTCCTAAAATCAAATTCAGGATTGGGTGGTTTTCCACTCATATTAGAGCATCCTTGGCTAGCAACAGTTGATGCCTACATTAGCTACAATATAGGAAAAATGATGATATATTATGGTAAGAGTGTAAAAATCTAGTCATTTACCCATCGAAACAATCCACTGATGAATTAGGTGAGCCTAGTTTAGAAGCCACAGATGATGATGATACCCTTCCTATGTTACAACATGTGATGGCTCTAGATGAAGTGGGGGATGAAGTAGACAAGGATTTAGTCATAAAAAATTTCCTACAAGGAGAGTCTAAACATCCACCCATGGATTCCCCACTTGTTGGTAGAAAGGAACATCATGTTAAATAAATAAAAATAGAACTTGGTAAAACACTGAATATTAACTATATATTGATGGTTTCTCAAGAGAAAAGACTAAGATATTTAATAAATAAACATAAAGTTTCTTTTGTATGGGAGTATAGAGACATGAGGGGAATCGTACCTGAGTTTTGCACTCATTTAAATTACCTAGAAAATGATGCAAGATTGGTTAGGCAACCCCAAAGGAGAATGAATCGAGCCACTAAAGAAATAGTAAAAACTAAATTGCAAAAAATTCTATCTATTGGGTTTATCTATCCTACTTCAAACAATCAGTGGGTGTTACCATTGGTAGTAGTACCCAATAAAAATGGTAAGTGGAGGATCTACATGGAATATAGAATTTTAAATAAGGCAACAAGAAAAAAATCACTTTCTATTACCCTTCATAGTTCAAGTCCTGGATACCCTGGTTGGATGGAATTATTTTTTGTTCCTTGATGGATACAGTGGGTACAACCAAGTCCAAACAGAGGAATATGACCAAGAGAATACCACATTCACCTATTCTTCGAGAACCTTTGCCTACCATGTTTTACCTTTTGGGTTATGCAATACACCTAAAACTTTCTAGTGGGAAGTACTCAGTATTTTTTTAGAAATGATAGGGGAAACTATAGAAGTATACAAAGATGATTTCATATTTTATGGTGAAATTTTTAAAGAAGATATAGCAATCTTGGAAAGAGTACTCCAACGTTTCTAAGAGACTAACCTATCCTTGAGTAATAAGTGCTTCATACTAATGATAGAAGGGATAGTCTTAGGACATCACATTATTAGTTGAGGGAATAAAGGTAGATGAAAGAAAGGTAGTGGTCATTAGAGATTTGCCTAATTCCCAAAAATAGAGAGATATCCAAATTTTCTTAGGCACTACTGGATACTAATAATATTTTATTAAATTTTTTAGTAAGGTTTCCAAACTACTACATGCATTATAAACCAAAGAAGCTAAATTAGTCTGGATGGATGAATGTGAACAAGCATTTCAAATATTAAAATAAAAAATGACAATTGCTCCCATGCTTAGAGGTCCAAATTGGGACCTCTCTTTCCAAATCTATGTAGATGCATCTAACAACACTATAGGAGTAGCACTGGGATAGAAGTAATTAAATGAAGCATACACTACTTATTATAAAACCTCATGGGCACTGAATTAAACTACACCATCATAGCAAAATAATTACTCGAAGTTGTACATGCTATAAATAAATTATGCCATTATATCATAGTCTATAAAAAAATTGTACATACTAATAATCATGCATCCATAAGATATATTATTAACAAGCCAATAGGAATTTGTAGGGTCATTAGATGCCTTTTACTCCTACAAGAATTTGATGTTACTATTGTAGACAAACCTAGAAGGGATAATATGGTTGTACAATTTTTTAACCACATTAATTTCTTTGGAAAACACTACAACTAAGGACACATTATTGGATGAGCATATATTTTCTTGGATAATTAGACACCATGGTATGCTGACATGACTAACTATCTAGAAACCGGTAAATTATCCCTTGTACTCATTCCTTGAGAAGCTCAAAAATTAATTGAGAAGAGTGAAGTCTTCTCATCGATTGATGGTTGCTTGTTTAAACCAATTCAAACCAAATTATGAGAAGATGTGTAATAGAGGATGAAATCCTAGGCATTTGTAGACATGGAAAATTGACCCATTAAGATGAGTTATTTTCCTTAGATCCTTGGTTTTCCTTTCAAAAACATAGGGTTATATTTGAGATAACTTTTCCCCATCAAACCCTTTCCATTCCTTTCAAAACCTATACCATTGGATTGGAATTAGAAAGAGATTTTTGACAGCATAAGTTGTGTCCCATTCTAACTCTGTTTGATCCTCCAAAGTGCCAAAAAACTACACATGGGTCTAGCTATTGCAAATTTGCAATCGTCCAATATGGGGCACAAGTTTGCCATCTTGGATTTTTTCTCTCAAAAACCCTTTCTAGCATCGGATCTTTGTGATTCCGATCCTTGCCTGAGGTTAAGTTTTTTTTCCTCCTCTAAACCTCTTATAAAAATAGTATTGGATCCCCTCTTTTTAGTTCAATCAATCAATCCACAATCCATCAAATCCAATGAATCTCTTGAGAATTTTAATATTAACTAGACCATTGTCCATACTAATAAGTACTCTTCTACTATGGGATTGTTATATCATTACCTTCTTCTTTGGTTTTATTTGCTCTTAGTGAATAAGTGTTGGAGCCCTAAGGAGTATTCTACTATCTTGGAGTTCGTTATCCTTCATCTACTTTTTTTACTACCACCAGGTTATTTTCACTTATTTCCATTCATAAACTATTAAATTGTGCATATTTTGTTTGTTTATTCATATTGTTCTACTTCTTTTTTTCTCTTGTGAATTTGTACCTCATAATTACAGGGTGCAAATTCATCATACAAGTGTGAATTTATCATACAATGCATGAATTAACATATTATAGGCTTTGGGATAGAAATTCACCCCCAAATCCTAGATCTGTATTTCATGTTACATATAGAGCATAATTGTATCATATTATTTTGTTGCATTGTATTCTATTTGTTCATCTTCCAAAAAGGTCAACTCTCACTTTTGCATTCTAAAGGTCAGATAAAATGACCTATGGGGATTTACTGTTGCACCTCCCAGTATAGTCATTAGTGGCCTAAGCAGCCCCCCTAACATTGATCATGTTTTTTTAGGGTTTTGTGAAGTTGTTTTGTAGGATTGAAGATGTGGGACATTGTTGGATGTAATATAAAGCTTGGAACAACCACCAAATTAAATAAGTGCTCTAATATATCTTTAGGTTATTTGGTGTTTTATTTATATTCATTTCTTATTCAAAAACCTAGATCACAAGTAAAGAAAAGCATTTGATCAAATTTCTAGGTATTTGAAAGAAATAAAGCATATAATGTGCATCTAGGGTTATAACCTTGTTTGTGCATTTCCCTTGGGCTCTTTCTCAAAGGCTTTATTTTGCAATCCTAGGGTTAGTGATAATTCAAGCAAATAATAATTCTAGTGTTAGCTCTTGTCTTCTTACATCTTGTATCTCACATTAGTCTTTCCCTTTTCATAGTGTAACTTTAGAAAGGCCAAACATAGATGCATGCTTAATTGACACATTCAAACACATTCCATCCCAAACTTAGAGTAATTCCTAAAACCATTCTTGGTGAACCCTTACCCTAGTTTCCCATTAAGTTTAGAGTTATAAAATACCCCCACGGTTCACCTCGAATCCCAGTGGATCTAGTAAAGAATCGTACGTGGTAGGATAGTTTTCTCCCTCTACATATTTTTAAAAGCTAGTCATGATGAACCATGTAATGGGCATTTTGTAGGAAAAATAACTACATTTAAAATTTTACAAATAGGGTATTATTAGCCCTCACTATTCAAATATGTAGTTAAATATACCAATCATTGCAATCAATATCAAATAATGGGTCAACCAACTGCAAGAGACGAGATGTCCCTCCAACCACATTTTCATGTAGAACCATTTGACAAGTAGGAAATGGATTTTGTTGGATATATAAATCTATAATCTAATGGTAAAAGGTACATTTTAGTCTTTATCTATTATGTTACTAAATGGATTGAAGTGCAAGTATTTTGGAGCATCAATGAGGAGAATGTAGCATAGTTCCTGTACGAGTTCATCTTCATTAGATTTAGTGTCCCCAAGGAGATTACCACTGATCAAGGAGATCAATTCACTTCAAAGATGATACAAAAACTGATGTAGTAGTACTATGTCTAGCACAATAAAACCAATCCATATCACCCATAATCTAATGGTCAAGTGGAGGTTACCAATTGTTATTTGGAAAACATTCTAATGAATATATTGTAACAACACAAAAAGGACTAGGAGAAACATCTTTTGAAAGTAGTCTAGGTATACCAGACTACATGGAAGACTACCATGGTATTCACATCATTCAAATTGATGTACGAGAAGAATGATATGATGCCCATAAAATTCAAAGTAAAAAATCTACAGACTATTTTTGAGCTTAATATAAATTTAGATGTTGCATAACAAAAGCATATTTTCCAACTGAATCAGTTGGACGAATACACACAAGAAGATTTGTAGCATAGAAAAGTAATTTAAAATAAAGAGAAATGTGGCATGACCATCACATTAGGCCAAAACAATTCAAAAATGGAGAATGGACGTTGTTGTATAACTCTCAATTCTAGTAAAGGAAAGGGAAGCTCATGTAGAGGTGGTTGGGCTTGTATGCGGTGATCGAAGTGATTAATAATAGAGTCATCCATATTAAAACCATCAATGATAGTGGAATAATTTTTACAATCAATGAACACCGATTATGACCTTACCATATGCCTTATATTAGTGAAATTGACTCAAATGCAAGCATGGGGGAGACCCCATATTTCGAAACATGACAAACGTGAATGCATATATATATATATATGTATGTATGTATGTATGTATGTATGTATGTATGTATGTATGTATGTGTATGTATGTATGTATGTATGTATGTATGTATGTATATAGTATATTTTCTATTAACATTTTTAGATAGGTTTTCTCGTATTATTATTTCATTTTGCAAGGCAACATGGAACCCATTACAGACTGGAGACAATCATGCCTATCAGGCTAGAACCACTCCATCCTATTTATCCTGATTTTTAGGAGTATTATGATATGACTATGGTGCCTAATTCCCATAAGGAGTGCAGTGCCTACATCGAGGCTAGTCTAGAATATGCTTACTTCCCATAAATAGGGTGGTGCATACATTGATCCATCCTAGAAGATGCCTACTTTCCACCAGTTGGGTGGTGCCTATATCTAGACCAGCGTAGAAAGCACCTACTTCCCACTAGGATGGTAGTACCTACATCCAATATAGCATAGGAGGTGCCTAATTTCCACAAGGAGGGTGATTTCTACATTCAATAGAGAACTAGAGGTGCCTACTTCCCACCAGGAGGGCGATGCCTACACCAAGGTAAACACGAAGATGTCTACTTTTTGAAAATGAAGTATACCTACTCCCCAACTTCTGATGATGGATTGTACCTACTCCCAAGATAGATTACACGTTATACCAAGATATCAATGGTAGGGTACACTTTTCAATGATGAATTATGTCTACTCCCATGATGAATAATAATTTATGCTTCTATTTTAAACACAATGCCTTGAGATCTACATTTATGGAATACCCAATAAAACCACCTTCAATGGTATTACACTACACGAATATTAGCACGAGCTATTGATTATTTGGTACACCATAATCAAGCATCGACCAATCACTTGTGTCACCAGAAGTAATACACATCATGTTCTACAAACTACACCTAGGTATGTACCAATTGTTTTGTTAATTATGTGCATAATTATCCAAAAGTCATTTCTATGTTAAGTGTCGATGTGTACCCCATATTTTTTTATCCAATCCTACAAACCCCACATCATCATTTAGCCACATGGCACAAATCAGGGATGGGGGGTCTTTGCAATAGAACCTAGCTACATCCAGGTGTATGAATCAATATTTAAAAAAAATTAACTGTGAGGATGTGATAATTATCCTTAATAATGGAGGTGTAGTTGTATGCTTAGACACACTACTAGCAAGGGCATAGTCACTATTGAGCACCAATGATATAGAGATCAAAGTGTGGTAGCCATGGGAGGACTATCAAATAATTATGCTTAGAAGAAGAATGAGCCCATCAACTTGATAGCCATAACAAGGGTAGTCTAGGAGTAATTTGAAGTCATGGGATGGTTGAATTACTATAGTTTGATTAGTCAATACCAAGATCTAGCCATGGCTCACAAATTTGTAGCATCCATGGAGGATGCAACTATGCACATGAAGGGCCTAGTCATATATGTGATAGAAGAATACATTATAAAAGTAACTAGCTTAACATACATAGGAGAATGGACATATAAGAATGACAATATTGAGTCGTGTACCCAAAATTTCTTTGAATAGTGAATAATGCATTTGACGTGCTTAGGATTACCAAATTAGTATTTATCAAATTTTTAGCAGCCCGTGTTCAAGCAATTGGTTTTATTTTTTACTTGCACTAGATGGTATTCATTCATTAATGCAAATCACCTTCACTTTCTAAACCATTTGTTGCATTACGATCAAATCAACATCTCATTTTACCTCATGAGTGCCCTATAAGATGAATTCAACAAATAGGGTAGGTACATAGATTGCATTGGCTCACCATGGATTAATTTCAGCCATAATTTGATATGTAGAGGGATAGTGAGTTGTGCTACCACTATTGCCTACTACAAAAGAGTAGATTGTAGTAGAAACATCAAATGGGTAATGCAAGGATACCCTTGATGAAGAGGTAGAAGTGCCTACCACTCAATGAATAAATTCAAATGATGAGGAGACAGAGTAGGCCATAGCCTCTTATAGTTGATATCATTGCCTACATTCAGGTTTTAGGTGTGAGTAGACATATTGGTGGATTATGGTTGATCAGATGAAGAAGAAGACCACACCCTAGCATATGTGTAGGCTACCTAAGCATTGTAGGATTTATCTGTTGGAAATTTTGGGTACCTTGAGTACATTGCCTTTGCTCAAGTATAGTTGTTGTCATTGATGTCAAAGGAGCTCTTGGTAGTTGTATTTGATGTCAAGAAGTTCTTGAAGCAATTTGATTTTTTGTCTAAGTATGTGTTTTGATGAAGGTTTCAGATTTTCAGTAAGTCTCCAAGAAAATCAGAGTAGCCCAGTTGCCAAAAATCTAGAAAAAGATAAGTTAGAAAAAGGTTGCAGGCTGATGGAAAAACTATCACGATTTCGTGACATGTTTGAGGAGAGAGAAAGCGCTGGAAAAACTATCGTGATTTTGTGACATGTTTGAGGAGAGAGAAAGCACTGGAAAAACTATCATGATTTCATGACATGCTGGAAGGCAGAGGCAAAGCCGACAAAACTATCATGATTTCACGACATATTTGAGGAGAGAGAAAGTTTAGGCAAAACTATCATGATTTCGTGACATGTTGAGTTGGCAGAGTTGAGTTGCAGAAAGTGTCACGATTTCGCAACAAGTTTCAATGAAGTTGTACGGATGCAAAAAGCATCGCGATTTCGTGACATGTTCCAGTTTCACGAGCAGTTGGCAGAAAAGTGCTTAAGGCAGCAAAAGCGTCGTGATTTCATGACATGTTCCAGTTTCATGAGCAGTTGGTAGAAAAGTGCTTAAGGCAGCAAAAGCGTCGCGATTTCGTGACATGTTCCATTTTCGCTAGTGCAAACCGAGGAAAGGTTGAAGAAGCAAGAAGTGTCACGATTTCGCGATAGAGTTGTTGATGACATCAGCAAAAGCAAATGTGTCACGATTTCACGACAAGAGTAGCGAGGAAGGCCTTGCAGACTAAAGCATCATGATTTCACGACAAGAATCATGATGACGTCAGCAAAAGCAAATGTGTCACGATTTTGCAACAAGAGCAGCAAGGAAGACCTTGCAAACTAAAGCGTCACGATTTCGTGACAAGAATCATGATGATGTCAGCAAAAGCAAATGTGTCACAATTTTGTGACAAGAGTAGTGAGGAAGACCTTGTAGACTAAAGCGCCGTGATTTTGTGACAAGAATCATGATGACGTCAGCAAAAGCAAATGTGTCGTGATTAACCTTTTCCAACGGAGTTAACCTTTGTTGACGAAGTTTAAGGTTGTGTAGCCAATGATTGTTTTAAGGATTTACAGCCGACTAAGATCAAGAATTTAAACATGAATTATTGCTATAAAAGTAGAACTGTTTTCGAGTTTCTATTATCAAATGTGTGTGTGGAGTTTGCGCAAGTGAAGTCTGTTGTGTGCAAAGAGCAGTCGTATCGAATCGATCGAAGTGTGCATTCGAAGTGCGACTTTCATAGAAGCAAAGTGTGGGAAGAAGTTCGATCGAGGAGAAGCAGGCTATACAAAGAGGGTGTTGTTGAGGTTGCAAATAGGTGCATAATTTGCTATGCGATCGGATGCTACAGTGTTGGTGAAAGACTATGTTCATGTAGTCTGTGTAAGGAAAACAAAGTGCACGAACTAGATGCTACTGAAATAGCAAATAGTTGAGAAGGACAAACAGTGATCAAGTGCTGCTGTGTTTGTACAGTCTGTGCAGAAGTCGTTCATGACCAAGTGTAGTTGATACAACTTAGAGAGAATAGTTGGAAAATTTTAAGCAAGCTATGTTGAAAGTTTGTGAATCATTTTTGAACTAGTTTTGAGGATCAAATTGAGAACATAGATTGATGTAATTTGAGGATAGATTTATACCAGACCGAAGGACTGTGTTTGGTGCAGACCAGAGGAAAAGATAGAGGACATATGTGCTAGGCCAAAGGACTATGTTTAGTGCATTCTCGAGGACTAGCTTTGCGGTAACAAAGTTGAGGACAGAGATCTCCAGCCAGAGCAGGGAAGACAGGTGTCTTCTGTGGATAGAGTTCCACTTGCTAAGGGAAAAGGAGATAGAGGTCTTCTAGAGGATCACCAGCAAAGCAAAATTAGGGGGAGATATCTCCTTTGAGCTGAGGCTCATAAACATTATAATCGGGAAGGATTCCTAGAGGACTTTGATACAACTTTTAGAAGAAAAGTTTTATCCGTGGAGTAGCCCACCTTGGGTGAACCACGTAAATTGCTGTGTCTCTTTGTGGATTACTTTTTGTGCATTGTTTTACTGTTGTTATTACTGCTATCTTATTCTGCATGTTAATGGTTTGAAAGCTGTATTGATAGATAAAGTTAAAAGTGGGCTTATACTGTTCACCCCCCCTCTCGGTATAAGCTTGTGTTCTTCATTATCTTCTATTGTAGGGCCCTATCATAGGTCATTTGAGAAAGAACTTTGTGATAAATTGAAGTAGATACAAGCAAAAGACTCTAACTAGGAGGAAAAATATAGATCCATGGTGGTTGAATTTGAAGCTTATCAATAGGCTACCACCATTAAACACTAGCAACTAGAGGACATAGTGCAAAAATCAAAGCAACTTATTGCCAAGAAAAAGGATAGGATGGATGACATCATTTAGACAGACTGGACCATGGACCTATAAATATACTCCAAGGACTTAAAGGAGAAAGTCAGCTCTAATAGGGTGTACCATTATGATGCTAAGTAGTCCCCATCACACACTGGGAACAATGAGGTAGGGTATGCAATGGTTGAGTAATAGATGACCTCTATAGTAGGGGTATTAGCCAAAAAATGGAGTCTTATGGATTAATAGGAGCCAGTGTTATTTGATATATTAGAAGATCAGAGCACCTCACATGAAGGAATATAACCATCTATGTCTGATTCATCTATAGTGCACATTGTAGATGATCAACCTGTAAAGCACCCTGAAGCATAGTCTACACCAAACCAACCAAAATCAAAGCATTCTATGTAGATTTTACCTAAAATAAAACCTTCTACATAGGTAGTAGAGGATGACTTGTAGTTTTCATCCTAAGAGGAGCCTTTTGTACCTATCATTGGAGCACCTACAACCTCAGTGCAAGATGAAAAAAAGAAAATAAAAAATAGGTAGAGAGCCACCCAAAAGAACATCGTAATATGAGGAGAAAAGCACAACATGATACCTATTCTAATAGAGAATGGTATGAATCAATGTAAGCATTTGTAGCTCACCAACAATGAGTAGCTGATATCAAAGAGAATCTAAAGTGATATAAGATAGTAAGAAATGCTACGAAGCAAATAAAGAGAGCACAAACCATCCACATCAACCTAGCAACTGAAGAACAAATAATTGCACTAGGTATTCATGTTGATGGGTGTCCTAGTATTTTGTTCCATGTTGCACCACATATAATAAAATATTTATTTCAAATGGGAGTGTTAAAAAAATATCCTATGTGGGTACCCTTAAAAATGTAGAATGACCACTATCCCTAGATCTTGAGGAATCCAAAGAAGAGGTAAAATAATAGGAAACATCCATGGAGGACCCCCAATTTCTAGTTTTACTAGAGGTTAAAACTATGAATATACCACAAAAATACCTTGGGATACACCAACTATCGAAGATGCAGTGCTCTTGAATAAGGATTATTTCTTATGGAAATAGGTATATCTAGAGCTTCAATGAGGAGTAGCCACCCTTACTTGGCTCCCATTTCTAGAATAACATAGGAAAATAACCAAAGGTAAGTGATAGGTAGGAAATAGTGCCAGATGTAATGCTCGATCCCAAAGGTAGCACCATCGAAACAAGGTATTACTCTCTACCTATGACATGAGGATATGTCAATGATTAGGTACAGGGGTATGATGAGAACTAAAAATGCTCATCTTATTTGCATTTGTGAGGGCATTGCATTGGCATAATTAACATTAGAAATACATTTGTGTATGATTATTGCATATATTTAATGAAAATGAGGTACTTCTACTTGATTGGTATTTTTAGTTGAGTATGTTTGTAGCTACAAATTTTTGCTCATCCTTTTACACTTTTAAGTTGAGGTCTCATATGGACCTGACATTGCATGAAAATAATAATATTTTTGAAGGATGAAGATATTTTAAAGATTAAAGTGATGAGTGTAGGAGGCACCTACACCCTACCAAGGGTAGGGTTCCTACTTCCCATAAGGAAGAGGTGCCTACACCCCGAACATAAGAATGTGCCTACATCCCAAACATACGAAGGTACCTAAATCCCATTAACTGTAGAAAGTGCCTACGTTCCACTCAAAATATGATGCCTATATCCTACATAATTTAATAATCATGTGCACCCTACGAAAGATATAGTGCCTACACCTTGCCAAAGTAGTGCCTACTTTTAATGAAAATGTAGCATCTATATCTTGAATATTGACTATTGTTCATTGACCATGCAATTTCCAAAATAATAATAGAAGTGATTACAATTTCCATATGAGTATTGTTCTCAACCACTAATGTTTGAAGGATGACCAACCTTTTTGTGATAAAAATCATAACTACATGCAATCATTATAACAAACCAATAAAGTGTGTCTTAATTTGGGTTTATCAGCTATACGTAGTTGTAACCAGAGTCACCTGCATACTGTATAAATATACAAGGTGACCCTAAGATAAGTTTTTATCCAAGTCTAGTCTAAGTTTTATCAAAATAATTTGTACTACAATTAAATTAATAGAGACTTGAGAATTTTGGTGTTAATTATTTACGTAATTTAATAAGCTCTTCTTAACAATAGCTGGGCAGATCAACTGCAGGAGCTCAGGTCCACTCCAAGAAGTAATCCTCCCCTATTTTCATTATTTCCAATTTTAGTGAGAGTGTTTCATATTTGATTCTACATGCAGTTTATTTCCTTTGTGTGCAATTTATTTCTTTCATATGCAGTTTATTTATTTTCTATAATTTTGATTAAGTTTTCATTTTAGATATTTTTAAGTATGTAGTGTGTTGATTTTTTTATTTAGTTCCTATACATATTTATTTTCCTACATTATGCTTTTTTGCTTTGTTTAAATAATTAGTTTTACTAGTTTTGGTTAAGATAAAAAACACATGAACAAATATTTCTCCCATCAAAACGTTAGGCATAGAGGGACACATCCCCCAAACTACAGGCATATACTGTGCATGCCACTCACAAGTTTATGGTCCCTAGATTGACATGAGTAGATAGGACTTGAAATTTTTACAGAACACCATTTCTTCCTGTGAATATGCACCAAACATGGTATCGGAGTCTAGTTACAAGACTAAGGCCCTAATACGTAAACCATGTCTAATTAAGTCTATTTTGTAGATCACATTTTAACATAGTAGACAATATGATTGAATTCAGTGGATAATGAATCTATACCAAGAGGGATCATGTTGCAAGACAATCCCCCATAAGAGGGATCCCAATAGTCAAAGCACAATAAGGGATTGCCATTAGATCTTGTGGGGAAAGATTTGGTGGCCATTCAAAATCTTACCAATATTATTATGGATTGCATTATATCTAGGTAGGAGAATGTGATATAATATTAGAATTTGGGGCAATCTATTCCATATCACTCTTAGCAAAAATAACCAAAACTTGATTGGATACTTATAGTGGAGTAGATAAATATTCTTCAAAATTTAAAGGAAAATTAACCCTCCAAAATCCTTTGGGATAGTTGAATGGAAGTTTGAATAGGAGTGGTTGGTTGAAATACAAAATTATTTCCACGTTGATTATTTATCTAGAAAATACAATGATAAGATTGTTATATTCCATTTAGAAGGTATAGTGGTTATTTTGTAGCACAATGAGAAGGTTGTATCGGGGTATGAATTTTACATGGAAGTAGTTTGAGGATTTTTTTGAATGTAATACATTAGGTATATATTTAGATAAGGATAAAAGAACTCAAACTCAAAACTACATATCACTTTGAGACTTATGGTTAGACAAAGAGGGTAAACTAGATACTAAAAGATATGTTGAATATTATGATGGATCAACAAAATTAGTGCGATAAGTATCTCACCCAAGTTGAGTTTGCATTTAAATAAAAATATTAGTGTTTCATAGGAATGGATACCTATGAAGCCTTTTATGGGCATTCTTGTTGATATTATAATAAAATTCTTAAGTCTAACATTATAAGATGTATTGAATAGGCTAAGGAAACTTAATTATATAATTTATTAAATTTATTATAATATTTTATTGTGTAATCCTTATAGGTTGTGGTTAACCTTGTTATGGTTAAACCCATTTTATAACTTATAATTAACCTTAAGCCATATTGTTGTCATCTTAGGTTAAACTCTATTAAGTTATTAGGGCTTTGGTATTAGTATAAATACCTCTACCATACCTCTTTTTATTATTGGAATGTTGTGAATGTAATCTAAAAATTGTACAAAGATTATTTTTGGTACCTACAGGTGCCCCCAAATATATTTTTCTATATTTTATTTATTTTTTCCTTTTACACTTTCTACATAAGATTTGAGTGGATGAATTACTTCTATTTATTTCTAGAAAATATTAAGAATTTTAACATGGTATCAAAGTGAGTATGGAACTACTTCACTTAGTCATAAATAAATATAGTTTGATGTCTTCAATATTTCTTCTAAACCCTTGAACATATATTCCATCTATATCTCATAAGAATTTTTCACTATGTAGGCAAAGAATTTTTTCCATATCCATATTTTTGAAAGCATTGAAGGAATAAATTGCATCTTTGAAGAACCAATTAAAATGCATGAATTTCAATCCTAGGTCACTAAATGTATGAAGCAAAAGATTAAGTATATGAAAATTGTGATAAATTTTGAATTTGAATGCAAGCATCCATTGGTGTGCATGCCTTACTTTATATTGGTGAATATAGGAGCACATAAATCCCTTCTCCATAGGTAAGGAGTGTATTTCTATACATGTGGAAAGAAACTCCATTGTATATAGGGCACAATGTGCAAATGCATGGTAGGCAAAACATGGTGATTTTGATCTTCCATACCTCAGTTTTACATGGTCAAAAAGACCTCCAATCTAGATGCCATAATTCTAGAGTATCCTTTCCATAGTTGAACATTGTTATAGCATAGTGGTTGTAGTTGATGGTTGAAGCTTGATGGACATAGGTTTGAAATAAACCCATTCTTTTTTTAACTATCATAAGAGGCTAAAAATATGTTTCTTCATGGAGGCATCTCAATTTTGTGTCAAGTTAAAGTGGCTTAGTGGATTATAGATATATTCTATAGGAGCAAAGTCCCATGTTTGAACCTTTTATTGGTCATAATGTGTGCTTCATGAGATAGATACAAGGTTATGCATAAGCACGAAATATCGTAAATTGGCTCTATTTAGGATTTTTAAAATTTTGAAAAGGCTAATTTTGGATCCTTTCACTGGGGCCCATTCGCCCAAAATTTACGGGGTGGAAGTTTTTTGGGGTAAATTCGCCCACCATTGATAATCATGAACCTAACTTTATTTTAATTCGTCGACCTCAAATTACATATGATTTTGATTTTCCCGCCCAATTCGCCTTCAAATTATAAATGATTTTATATTTCCCACCCAAATCACCTTCAAATTATAAATGATTTTATTTTTCCTACCCAAATCGCCTCATATACTACCCGTATATATACTATACTGGGTATCGATAAACATACATAAAAAATACTCTAACTCAAAAATAGCTCTGAAACAACGAAAAACTTGAGAAGGTTGCAGAGGAGTGTCTATCAAAATAAACCGATCGGTTGTAGAGGAGTGTCGATCGATGCAAGATGATCAGATAAGTTGATCGATTATAGACATGTCTATCAGTATAAGTCGATCGATTGTAGAGCCATGTCTATCAATGTAAGTCGATCGATTGTAGAGCCATGTCTATCGACATAAGCCAATCAGTTGTAGAGCTATGTCTATCGGCATAAGCCGATCGATTGTAGAGCCATGTCTATCGATATAAGCCGATCGGTTGAAACTGTCTGTTATTTATTATCAAATAAGCCTATCGATTGTAGGGATTATCGATCGATATTTACCTATCAATTGTAGAGGTGTCGATCAATATTAGTCAATCGATTGTAGAACCATGTCGATCGACATTAGTCGATCGATTGTAGAGGTGTCGATCAACATTCATCTATCGATTATAGGGACTATCAATCGATGTTTACCTATCGATTATAGGGATTATCTATCAACATTTATCAATAGATTGTAGATGTGTCGATCGACATTAGTCTATCAATTATAGGACCATGTCGATCGATATTAGTCGATCGATTGTAGTGTTGTCGATCGATATTCATCGATCGATTGTAGAGTTGTCTATCATTATAAGCCTATCGTTGTAGGGATAGTCGATCAAAATTTATCTATCGATTGTAGAGGTATCAATCAACATCATTTAGGGATGTGTGATCAACATTTGTCTATCGATTGTAGGGACTATCGATCGATATAAGTCGATCGATTGCAGGGAAGTGTCTATCGATAAAAGCCTATCGGTTGTAGAGGATTCATGACTAAAAATTGGTAGAGTATTCTTCTTCCATTGTTCTTTTATCCAAATCTCTTTTTCTATAGTTTCATAGGCACTGTAGGTGAACTATACGCAACTATGGTAGACAACTATCAATGTCATCTAGTTGTGTGTTAGGAGCATTTCTCTTGTTAGAATCATTACTTCTTGTCTCTTAGAGTATGTTTCATACGTAGTGTAGAAGCACTATCTACAACTGTGGTCGATAAGTATTCCCTGTCATGTTGTGTGTTAGGAGCATAGGTTCATCTTGAGGGATGTCTGCTATTTTCATTCAAATTCATATACATTTCCTAACATCTGAAGGTTTTTCTTTATAGATACAATGTCACCTACTGAATATGGAAAGAAGGGAGGCCAATATTCTTGTAAAAAGATAATTCTAAAATATTTTACACAAATATCAAAATGCAATGAGGCATCAATCTCTATAGATTCTACACAACTTGTAGGTACAGACACCTTTTACCATCAATTTTTTAAAATTTATGTTCTTCTTAAATGTAAAACCTTTCTCTATTAATAGATAAATGGTTTTCTGCTTATCTACCTCTTTTTAAATGCTTTGTAAAATTGTATTCTATTAATTCTTTAAAATAGTGCCTTTTTTACAACAAAAAATGATAGAGAACACCAAACATTGAATGTAGTAAACATTGTCGACCCTGATGTGCGTTCACTCGAAGATATTCCAGCAGATGAGATGGGACCACATGATAATTTTCCTAATAACGACATTCAACAACCACTTCAAGAGATTTTAAATTCAGACACATCAACCGAAAAAGAAAAAGATAGTACAATTAAAATTCAGACCTCTGGGGAATCTTGTAGTCAAAAATCTAAACATCAAAAGATAAGCGAATGGACTATTGGAAGGGATTTTAAAAATGAATGGGCACGATTATACCCCTTTATTGAGCGAGATGAGAAACTGAATGTGTGTAAATGCATTATTTGTACATGGAAGCTGGGAAAGGATCATTTATTGCAAAATAAGAAAGACACAATAGAAAAACCATTGGGGAAAGTTTACATCAAAGAAATACGAAGTGATGGAACAATTAACAGATTTCATAGGTGGAAGGATGCAACAGAATGTGTGCATGTGAGATATGCACTTGAATATGAAAAAGCAATGAAACAAAAACAAACTCTCATTGAGAAGGGTGGAACAATCGAGGCACAATTTCAAAAAATTAATAAGACTGTATTAGCCTCAAAGAAATTGCAGTTTGCTATTGTATACAATATTCTAAAAAAAGGTCGACCCATGTCTGATTTTGCTGATTTTAAGGAAATACTTCAACTAGCCAATGTACAAAACCTTACCAGTTCACATTGGTCAGATCGAAGTGGTTGGGAAATGGTAAAATGTCTATCACTCTGGTTGAGAAGGAAGACCTGAGAGAGAATGTGAAACAAGCCAAATTTATTTCACTTTCCATTGATGAGGTAACAACTGTTGACAACACATCTTGGATTTGCATACATGTTTACACATTCAAAAATCATTTGAGACAACCTCATTTACTAGCACTACATAAGATGATTGAAAATTGTAATGCGGAAAATATTTATAATGTTGTTGTAACCGGTTTAAAGGATATTGTCGAAATGGATGAAAAGGAAATTGCCACAAAGTTAATTTGTGTTGGAGCTGATGGTGCGGCTACAATGCAAGGACAAAGGAATGGTCTTTGTGTTAGGCTTCAGACTTCCATTGCCCCATATGTGATTCCTATTCATTGCATGGCTCATCGAATGAATCTTGCATACAAAATTGTGAGCAATTTTGATAATGTAGCCAGAGTGGAAGAACTCATCCATGATATACACTCATACTTTTCATGCAGTCCAAAAAGGTTTGCAGAGTTTCAACAGTTTTCTCTAGGTGTAACTAAAGGCAGAAAAATGTTAAAAGATGTGGAAACCAGGTGGATTTCACTGTTTCTTCCTATAAAAAGGGTATTTTCAGAATATCAATCCTTGGTTGGGTTTATGTATGCACATCGTAGAGATGTTGACAAGGCAAAATATTTGCTTTTTCGTATGACTGACTTGGAAACTCTTCTCACATTATGTGGTATTCTACCAATGTTACAAGAAATGAATACTATGATTAAACTTGCACAGGAAAGGGCAATTTATATTGTCGATTTCATGAGGATGAGAAAACAAATATGTATGATTATTGATAGGATTTATTTATCCGATAAACATTTTGAGGATCCCAAGTTTGATAGTTGGAATACGTTAATTAATGTCAATGAACCGAACAACTTTTTAAAGTTCAACATCAACGATAATCTTTGTATTGCTATCCATGGAAAGTTGATTCCTGTATATCATTTTGAAAAGTGATTAAATACTCTGACAGATGATGTTGAACAAGTGCCCGTTACACATTCTAGATTCGATGAGGTTTTGGATAGCACTAAGAATAAATTGAAAAGAATTGCAAATGCATTAACAAGTGAAATAAGAGATCATTTTAAGAGAGATGAGACACTTGAGGCCATGGTTGTTGTTAATCCTAATTTTTGGAATCCTTGTGGTGACCATAGTAGTAGAAGTGAGTTGTTTGTAAAATATATGGGTAATCTTATGACACATTTCTCTAAAAGTGTGGAAATAAATGGCATTGAAATCAATGGTATTCTAAACAAAGATCTTTTGAGACATCAATCAACCAATTTTGGAATAACAATGGATAATCAAATTGCACAATTCAAAAATCCACATGAGACTGGTTCAATCACGTGTTTATGGCAAAAATTGTATCGAAGTAGTGTCTTGCAAGATACTATGAGTGAATACTTTATTTTATATGAATTATGTCAGACAATGATTTTGGGATCTGTTGAAGATGAAAGGGTTTTCAGTGCATTAAATTTTGTTAAATCAAAATTTCGTAACAAGTTGGACAGAAATTTGGAAAATTGTTTGAGAATGTATGTGTCATCGTACGAGGTGGGTAACTTTCCCTATGATAGAGCGTTGACATATTGGAAGTCCCTAGCAGAAAGAAGAGGTCTCTCTAATATGGTTGATAATGATGAAAATGATTCAGCTAGGAGTGATGATGAGATTATGGAAACGCAGAATTCACAAATGATTCTTGGCTCTTTTGGAGAAGTCGATAAAGCTTTGTATCAACTTCCAAAAATTTAAAAATTGCAATGATTATATGACAAATTCATATAATCTAAGATTTTTCGGATTTGAAATCATTTTGTAAAATTTTAGTGATTTGAATAAATTCATATTATCAGTGATTTTCCATATTTGATATCATTTATATATGTCAATGATTTGAAAATTTTCATATTATCAAAGATTTTTCGTATTTGATTTGTTGTAAAATTTTAGTGATTTGAAAAAATCATATAATCATTCAATTTTCAATTATTATGCATGTTTGCTTTTTAATGATATGGACAGGTCTATGTTTTCAATATTTATGATTTAAGCTATAACTTTGAGTAAGTTGAAAATTTGAAAACCATGTATACGTAATGATGCTATGTTATTGAACTATTTGAATATGTTGACAAAACATAGTTATTTTTCCTTTGACTTTAAATGTATGTCTGTATGTATCATTAGTATCATAAGTTGTATGATGTGACAAAATATAGTGATTTTTTATGGTTTATGCTTTATCATTGAGTAAACCTTGTATACATACATAACTAGTAAAAATTTCTCTACATATGTATGAAAAATGCATGTAGTATATTACTCTAGATATGGTAAATGAAAATTTAAACCCATTCATAGATATATCCATTGTAAACTCACTTTGAAATATAAAAACAATATAGCATAATATAAATTACCATATTCATTTTTATACAACTATAATGACTAACTATGAATGCACTAAAAATTGAAACCCATGCATAGATATATCCTTCGTAAACTCACTTTGAAATATAAAACAATATAGCATAATACAAATGACCATATTCATTTTTATACAACAACTATAATGACTATGAATGCACTAAAAATTGAAACCCATGCATAGATATATCCTTCGTAAACTCACTTTGAAATAAAAAACAATATAGCATAATACAAATGACCATACACATTTTTATACAACAACTAGAATGACTATGAATGCACTGAAAATTGAAACCCATGCATAGATATATCCTTTGTAAACTCACTTGAAATATAAAAACAATATAGCATAATAGAAATGAAAATACTCACTTTTATACTACAACAAGAATGAATATGAATAAACAAAAATTTAAACACATGCATAGATATATCATTCGTAAACTCATTTGAAAATTGAAATATAAAACAACATAGCATAATATATGGAAATTGAAATTTAACCCTTTCATTAATATCTCCATCGTAAACTAACATTGAATATGAAAACAATATAGCATAATAAAAAAGACAACACACTTTTCTATACAACAACAAGAATGACTTTGAATAAACTAAAAATTTAAACCCATGCACAGATATATCCTTCGTAAACTCATTTGAAAATTGAAATATAAAAACAACATAGCAGAATCCACAAGACAATACTCATTTTTATATCACAACATGAATAACTTTGAATAACATGTAAATCTATACCTATGCATAGATTAACAATATAGCATAATACAAATGACCATACACATTTTTATACAACAACTAGAATGACTATGAATGCACTGAAAATTGAAACCCATGCATAGATATATCCTTTGTAAACTCACTTGAAATATAAAAACAATATAGCATAATAGAAATGAAAATACTCACTTTTATACTACAACAAGAATGAATATGAATAAACTGAAATTTAAACACATGCATAGATATATCATTCGTAAACTCATTTGAAAATTGAAATATAAAACAACATAGCATAATATATGGAAATTGAAATTTAACCCTTTCATTAATATCTCCATCGTAAACTAACATTGAATATGAAAACAATATAGCATAATAAAAAAGACAAAATGAAAATAACACACAATTATAAATGTAAATAGTGTAATAGTAAAATAATAAAAGCAAGTATCTTGTTTTCAAATGAAAACATATGAAATGTCTTAAAATTGTCTTTCAAAATATCAAGTTTTAAAATTCAATTTCTCACTTCAGAATCTTTTCCCCCTTCCTCCACTCCTTTTGCCTTCTCAATGGCTTCCACAGTCTCCATAGCAATGGCTCCTCCCTCTTCTTTCCCATGTTCAGCTCCTTTTTCCTCATCCACTACTTCCACGATTACCACATTCTGCATTCCAACGACTCTTTTCTCGGGTTGGGTAACAGTACTATCAATTGCTCCAGAATTGATAAGGATCTTCTCAACATTTTGCATTCCATCGAGAAGGGTGCTTTCTTCTTTGCCAACATCTTCAGATGTTGGTCCTTGAACTTCTTTACCCTTCTCCTTTAGCAGAACATCAAGATCCAATCCGTTGCGGATAATGATTTTCCGCAAAATGTTGTTTTGTCGAACTGATTCCTGTGCTCTTTTTTCATTGCCATGGAAGCGTTTAAGAACTCCTTTGCCATCCTGAGATAGTCATGCAGGTTTTGAACCTGCTTCTTGAGATTTTCATACTTTACCTACAAAAAGGAAAAATAGTTAATCAACATGAAAATATAATTACATTTTAAAAAAGAGAACAAAAATTTTTGAACACAAAAGTGATTAAGTCAAACCTCAACAACATTCTTTGCAGCTACAACAACAACAACCTTTTTCTTATCACTTGCCCATTCATTGTAATAAGCTTGGGCCTCACCATTTATGTTCTCCAATATGTTCATCATAAACTTTAAAATTTCATCTATGTATGATGTATTCACATTCAAAATACCAGATTTTACTTGTAGCAGAGCCTCCATATTTTTAGGTTCATTTTCAACAACAAAAATTTTTTTCTCTTTTTGAAAAATTATTGTATCGAGCATTAATTTCCTTTATCAACACCTTTGCCCGATACTCCCATTTTTTCATTTATATTATATCTAGAAGTAGTAAATCCTTAATTATAGATTCAACATTATCAGAAACCAAATATTTTTCTAAAATGTTTAATCTTTCATCCTCTTGTCGAGGAGGAGCCTGACGGGTGCTTGTTTCCCTTGGAGGAGATTTGCTTGAACATTATGCACCTTCATTTCCTTTGTCTTGAAGCAATTCTAATAGTTGAAAAGTAGTGGGTGTGTTATCTTGCAAAAATAAATCTTTATCAAGTGGAACTTCATCCAACCCAGCACCAGAAGCTTCCAGTATATCCTTAAAAGTAAAATTAGCAATAGAAATACGGGTCGAATCCTGAAAAAGTCTTTGATGCTTCCTTCTATGATAATTGTTGTGTTGCTTCTCTCTATGGCCGAGATGGAAGAAAGTGTTTTCCAACTGGGAAGCATTGACCTCGCATTTGAGTTTGGCATTGTGGAGGAGGGGGCGACATTTGTTGATTTTGTTGACGAAATTGTTGTAAGGGACCTTGAAACATAAAAATAAAAATTAGTTATAAAATTTGTGAAGGTAGAAAATAAAAACTAGTTATAAAATTAAATTATGAAAATTGGTTGCAAACTTTGTTATAACACTTACCGACAGAAGAAAAAACATCTTGCATAGATGTTACTGCAAATGGAATGTGTTGGCATGTTGTACATATAAAAAAATAACAAAATTAATTAAAAATAGTAAAAAAATTGTGAAAAATTTGTTTCGGTAGTAATTAAAACTTACTCCCCGAAGATGAAACCTCTTGCGCAACTACGCCCGTTGGCACAGGACGTGCAGCCGTAGGTTGTCGACGATCAGGAGAACTAGATCTTCTATGTTTCCTTGTTGATCTTCTCCTTAGCGGTGGTGTTGTTTCCTCCATAGGTGTTTTGGAGTCTCCTGATTCCTCTGGATTATAACCTCTGACAGCAACATCCCACTTTGAAGAGGAAGAGGATGCCCTTTTCTATGTTTGGTATAAAATGTCAAAATTACAAAAAGATAAACAATGGAAAAATAAAAAAATTTACTTAAATATTAACAAAAAAATTACCTGAACCTATTGTTCTGTCATGGCTAAATTGACTAGGGTTGAGTGCCAAGATGTTGGTACAGGAGTGTTCTACAAATTATAAAAATATTCATAAAAAAAAGCAATAATATAATTGCATGTGCTAACTGTCGGTGAGGGTGAAGCATGGGTTTTCACGTTCTCAATTTCCAATCTGATCCGATGTGAGACATAGGTGGACCAGTCAAATTTTTGGTGTGCAATACAATGGACCAAATACGCTAAGGCCCACATCAGAATTTATGTCGGCCTTCCTTGCAGAACGAGTCTAGCAAGGAAGAATTCGCAACATGCCCGAAGAAATTTATTTTCAATCGTCGGTATGGTCAAACCCCTTCTGGACTTGGTGGACGTAATTGCAAAAATACAAAATCAGTAATTGTACACCAGTGACAAGAATTTAAATTCAATTAAATAAAAAAATAGTTATACCTTGAAAATATTTCAACTGCACTTTGAAGTTGGTCTCCAAGTAGAGTTTGTCCTCATCAGTTAATTGGTATTTGGAAGTGACAGGCTCAACACCAGCGTGGGGCAATGCTGTCAATCTGGCGACATCTATGGCTGTGAAAGAAAGAATGATGTTTTTGTTGTCGATGACAAGATTTACCTTACCCGAATCCATATTATAAGCTGCAATGATCCTCTCCACCAGTTTAATGTCCGTGTCAAAATGCGACATTGAAACTAGACCCCGAAGACCACAATCCATGACCCAAGACATGTCATAACCCGGTGTTGATAAAATTTTTGAAATCAAGGGGTAAACCAGGTTTTTATAATTAACTTTAAACATTCCAGGGGTTGTAGGGGATGCCATAGGGTGTACGAGTATGGATAAGAAGATACAGTGGAAAAGGGTTCAAACAGGAGAAAAAGGGTTAAAAATCACTTAAAAATTAAGGTAAAATGATAAAACCAAGATAAAAGTGGAGGAAGAGGGTTAATATTACATTAAAATAAGAGGAAAAGGGGTGAGAATGCATTAAAATAAGAGGAAAATGGTTAAAAATATGATAGAAAAGATGAAAAAATGATTGTTAATCCCTTTATATAGACTTTTCTACATGCAATAAGCTCCTGGATGGGTGACACGTGTCCTCTGCATGCAATCATTCAATGGATGGATGACACATGGTACAGATGCACCACTGCTACCGACTAGGAACTCGACACTATTGCAGCACATCGACATGCTTGCAACCGATCCACATGCAACCGATCATCATACCTACAACCGATCGATATTCCTACAACCGATCATCATGCCTATCATCACCTACAACCGATCATCATCCTTAGTCATCATCATCCACATCATCATCCTATATCGATCATCATACCTATATCGATCAACATTCCTACAATCGATCGTCATGCCTATAGTCGATCGTCATACCTACAATCGATCGTCATGCCTACAATCGATCATCATGCCTACATCGATCGTCATGCTTGCAACCACTCGTCATACCTATAGTCGATCAATATTTCTACAATCGATTGTCATACCTGTAGCCAATCATCATGCCTATAGCTGATTAGTATTCCTACAGTATATCAGCATGCCTACAATCGATCATCATACCTATAGATAATCATCATTCCTGTAGCCGATCGGCATTCCTGTAACCGATCAGTATTCCTACAGTCGATCATCATGCCTACAGCTGATCGTCATGCTATCGATCGTCATGTCGGCCTAAAGTCTTTCATATCGACCTAAAGATTTTAAGTATGTCGTACATTTTTTAGATTTTGCAAACCGATATTCATAGCCCCCAACACAAAAAAAATTGCCACGGTTTGAAATTTTTTGGAGATAAATTAATGAAATTCGCCACGGTTTGAAAATTTTTGGAAACAAATAAATGCAATTCGCCATGTATACTTCTACAAATATCGTCGGGATTCCAAGACAATTCACCTTGATTTTATAAATAGATTTTGGGGCCGACCCCTTATGCATAACCCTGGGTAGAGATGAAGAACAAAAGAAAAATAGTAGTTTTTCCTTCCCATCTATTGCTATGGCATGATGACTAACACATCATGATTGGCATAGGATATACTAGGGTTTAATTTCTTTTGGTTTATTTTAGACTTATAAATAGATATGAATCCAACATGGATCCTATTGATACCACATAAAATTACCTTTTTGATATTTATAGGGTCTCAAATAATGAAATTGCTCCAACTATCATAACCGCACTAGAAAAGAATCACTAAAGTGATGAAATATAAGTGTGAAGCACCAATGAATTAGAGTACAACAAGTGGGAAGGAGTGATTGGATATCACATTTCTAAGGCTAGAGGCTTTATTTTTTATTTTCTGGGGTCCATTAGAGTAAACAATTGAAGGACATAACTCTTGCATATAAAAGTGTTTTGTGCCTATTTTTATATCATATGATATTTCAATATATGTGCACTAATGGAATTAGTTCATAGATCTACTATGGTGTTAGGGGTTAAATTGTATAATATGTATTACAAAGCCCTAGGTACTTTCCTTAATGTATTAAATTATAATATTTATTGACTCAATGATTGGCCTATTATGGAGTAAGAATATGTGATGCATATTTGAAGAGGATAAACCAACTACTCTTGATGAAGAAACTCACTATCAAAGAGAAGAAGAGGTTCTTGGACTATTTTCCTTGCTAATTGAACAAAAGTTACTTTTCCACATCAAAGAAGAGAGTGGCCCTATCAAGGTATGGTCAAAATTATAGAGGATTTTTTGGAAAGTAAATACCACTACAATAAGTTATTTGGAATTAGAGCTTTCCTCTCTTAAATTGGTTTATTTTGATAATATTGAGGACTATATTACGAGATTTAAGGTATTGAGAGTAGATATTGCATCTTATAGAGGCAAAATAAATATGATACAAAATGCATGAATATTGTCCTTGTAAATATCTCCCCCTCTTTTTAGATGTTCAACCTAATGGTTCATATGATCCCTATGTTCTTGGAATCTCCAAAGACTCTTACTCTTGATAATATTTTTTATCTTCTAGTTTATTTTCAAGTGGTAATGCATAGTTATAGTGGGATTCAAACACTAAAAGATTATTTAAGGGAATTCAAATATAAGGAGGCTAAGACCCAAGGGATCAAGGGTCAGGCTAAGTATTCAAAGAAGTTTAAGACCCCTTGTAGATACTATAAAGAGGGAGGGACATCCACAAAAAAATTGATTATAAAATTTCAAAGGATTGAAGTTGAGTTGTTGAAGATCAATGGATGTTTTCTAGATGATGAGGGAGATTTTAGAGGATCTAACTCACCTACAAATTCCCTTTACAACATCCATTATTATTATCACTAATGTCTTCTCTCCTTGGTTCCTCATTTTAGATTATTAGGGTATTAAATTTTATAATTTGATTCATGGCCAACATTGACATTGTATGATGTATTTGATAGTCCTAAGGGTATTTCATTATGCAATATATTGAATTTCTTGTAATATTTTATTATCTACGCATTATGGGCCATGGTTATCCTTGTTATGGATAAAACCACTTTATAAATTATAATTTAACCTTACTTCCTCTTTTTATGTTATCTTAGGTTAAATTATATTATGTAATTAGGTTTTGGTATTAGTATAACTACCCCCCACCACTCCTCATTTTATTATCAGAGTGTTATGAATGTAATTTATATATTTTATTGTGATTATTTATTGTTCTTTCTATGCCCCAAATATTTGTGTTTCTACTGAAAAAAAGGACTAATTTATCAGTTCATGGGTTTTCGTCTGAGCCTATCTACTTTCAAAGTCTGGGCTGCAAAAAGCTGGAAAACTAAAGGTGAGTTACAAATCTCCATTTATCCAAATGGTTATTTTCTTGTTTTATTTGCTAATAATGAAGATAGAGAGACAATTTTTCAAGGGGGTCTCTAGTTCTTTGTAAGGGTAGGGCTTTTCATGAAGCCCTGGCATACTAAATTTAAAGCCGAAGAAGAGATGCCTTCTACAACTCCCATGTGGGTTAGACTCTTTGGCCTCCCTATTGAATTTTGGAATCCTACTATTTTTTCTTCAATTGGAAACTCTTTAGGAAATTTTATTATGACTGTTGATTGTACTCAAAATTTTAAACATATTATTTATGCTCGAATTTATGTTTTAAGGTATTTTGACAAACCCCTACCTAAAAAGATCACATTACAATTTGGGGAAGGCACTTGGGAGTAAGTAGTGTACTATGAGAACATTCCTTTTTGTTTTAGAATTTACCATGAATATGGTCATTTGGCTAGTGCTTGCCCAAATAAAATTCCTAATAAAAAAAAAGAATATATAAACTCAGTAGGTTTCCAAATGCCTAAGAAGAAGAACACTAAAAAAAACCAATTATGAAGGATCAATAAAATTCATCTACTAATATGTTTGAAATCCTTTCCACAAATGATGTCCCAAGTGAGGAAGATGAAATAATAGAAAAAAAAATATTAGAAACACAATTTAAAGATGAAGGTAAGAACTCAAAGACAAACCAACAAACCAAAGGTTTTCAATAGAAAAAAAAGGAGAAAATTTACACAATAAAAATAGTCTTTTAAATGTCAAAACATCAAATAATACAAGTCCCAATATAGATTCTGTTGAACCCTCTAGTAAAATTTTGGTTGTGTACGAGTATTATTTAAGGTTAGAAGCCATATTAGATTCATTTGGAGTAATTCAAGAAATACGGAAAAAATATTGAAGATGGATTCTAATCAAAAGGTAGGTCGTAAGACCAATCAATATCATATGGTAAAAGAAGGTGAAAAGCTTGTAGAGGAAAAAATATTAATGTCCTTCCCAAATTTTTTAGCCATGGTATTAATGAAGATCATCACCTGGAATATTAGAGGACTCAAAGGGAGTCTTTCAAAACAAAATTGAATTATAATAATGATTCAGATAAATCATACACATATTGTTTTCCTTCAAGAAATGAAGATGTCAATAGAGGATATGGACTCAATTTCAAGTCAAATTTGGCCAGATGGAAAAAATGGTTTTCCTCAGTCCCCAAGGGACTTCTGGTGACATTGTTTGTCTTTGGGACCCAAAATAGGTAGTTATTCACCATATGGTTGCTAGTTAGGGTCTTTTGGATGTAGTTATTCAAAGTAGACATTCCAATAAAATTATGCTCTACATTACTATTTATGCTCTGATTGCTTTAGAGGAAAAAAGAAGACAGTGTAAGCATATAACTTATATTATCTCTCATTTTCCTGAATCTTGGATCTTGATCAGAGGAGATTGCAATACCATCCTCTCTCTAGATGAGAAAATGGGGGGAAACAGAAATTTGAACAGAATCACTAACCTCATGAGAAAATATATTGTAAACCTTCATCTTATGGACATCCAACCAAATAATGCCCTTATGACTTGGTCTAACAAGAGACAAGGCTTAGCTTGTATAATGGAGATATTGGATAGATTTTTTCTCTCTAAAAATTTCTTAATCCATAGTCACATTCCTAAAGTAAATACTCTTAACAATGTTGGTTCAGATCATTGGCCAGTCATGGTGGAAATGTGGAAAACCAATGTGAGTTTCTCTCCTTTTCATTTTCAATTAATGTGGCTCAGAGATAGTTTATTTAAACCTCGTGTGCAACAATGGTGAAAGATAGGTAAGTCTCGGTATGGGACTAAGATGTTCTATTTTTCCAAAAGACTACAATACATTAAATCCAAAATCAAGACTTGGAACTAGAAAGAGTTTGGGGATGTTCATAAAAAAAAATATGAATTTATTGCCCAAATTAAAAATTTGAATAATAAAATCCATTTATATGGCCTCACAGAGAGTAGAAGTGTATATGAAATTATACTCACAGCTTAGTTAGAGGAATGGGAAAAATATAAGAACTCTTATGGAAGCAAAAATCTAGAATTCAATGGCTCAAAGAAGGATATCGAAATACAAATTTGTTCCACAAATATCTTCTAGCTCAAAGATCTCACAACCTTATTTCTTCTCTAAAATCATATTCTAGAGATGTTTTCTACATGTGGGATGGCATGAACTCTATTGTTGTCGATTACTTTTCCAATATTTTTGTTTCTACTCCTCTTGACTCAGCTTCTCAAAAAAATATTCTTCAAGCAATCCCTTATCTTATCACTTTTGAGGAGAAATCTATTTTGACTACTCCTATTACTATCAATGAGCTTCAATAGGTAGTTTTTAAAATGCAAAAAGAGAAAACCCTAGGTCTTGATGGTTTTCCCATTGAGTTCTACCAAGAGTTCTGGGATATCCTTCATTCTGATTTATTAGATGTGGTGGAAGAAGCTAGTAAATCCAAAGAAAATTTTAAGGTTATCAATAAAATGTATATTACTCTTGTTCCAAAATATCAAGAGGTTTATTATATCTCGTCTTTTAGACCTATTGCTTTATGTAATTTTCTTCTCAAAATAATTACTAAGATTATGGAAGAAAGGTTGAAGCCTCTTTTACATAAGATTATTTCCCCTGAACAAGGGGGTTATGTGGATGGGTGTCAAATAGTAGATTATATATTTCTTACTCAGGAAGCCATCCATTCCATGGATATGCAAAAATCACCTTCCATGTTCATTCAGTTAGACTTATCCAAAACTTATGACAG
Organism: Wollemia nobilis; assembly: GCA_028583015.1. Taxonomy (NCBI): domain Eukaryota; kingdom Viridiplantae; phylum Streptophyta; class Pinopsida; order Araucariales; family Araucariaceae; genus Wollemia; species Wollemia nobilis. Next base: position 37,377,935 of record JAQPPZ010016981.1, read on the forward strand.
AGTGGATAGGTACTTCCTTATCAAAATTTTGAGGCAATTTGGTTTCTCTTAGGATTGGATGGATTGGATTATGGTATGTATCTCTTCAGTTTCCTACTTAGTTCTTATTAATGGAATGCCTTCTCAGTTGTTCCTAGCTTCTAGAGATATCAGGCAAGGTGACCCACTATCCCCTTATTTATTCATCATTCTTGTTGAATTCTTGGGTAGGACTATAACAAAAAAGAGAGAAAAAAACCCTTGAGGGAGTTACCATTACTCATGGAGCTAGACCTATATTTGATCTTCAATTTGTTGATGAATCTACTCTTTTAGGTAAAGCTACATTTAAGGAAGCTTCTAATATTAAGCAAATCATTATCTATTTTTCTAAGGATACTAGGCAATTGATCAATGAAGATAGTTCTAAAATCATTTTCTTTTATTGCTCTACCAGATAGGAATCCATGGTCTTGGATAAATTAAGATATAATAAGACCTCCCTTTCAATCACTTATTAGATATTCCCATAAATATTCAAATGTAGAAAATAAATATTGGAATTGGTTGTTGGACAAATTCAAGAAAAAAATTGGAAAGTGGACCAATAGGTGGCTTTCTTCTGGGGGTAGAATCACCTTGGTAAAATCATTCCTTCAAGCTATTCCTATTTATGTTTCTTTTATTTTGAATATCCTAAAGGTTGTTGTTCGAGAACTAGATCAAATCGGTCATTAGTTCCTCTAGAGTGCTACTAAGGAGAAAATAAAATGAGCCTTGGTAAAATGGGACACTTTATATCTTCCTAAGAATGAAGGGGGGTTAGTATTTCGATCTTCTATTAATAACAACAAAGCTTTAGTTGTTAAATTATATTGGAGGATGTTGCATAACCCCAATGCTCTTTTTTTTTTTTTTCAAAGTGAAAAACCCCTTGTGGGGCCACCTTGGTCTAAGAGACCATGAACAGGGGGTTCTACACCGTCAAAGTCACCCGGGAGTCGCACCCAACCCTGCCCGCACCAACATTATCAATTGGATTTTGGGTACCCAATTCAGCTTTTTGGTAGGGTGGAGATTCAAACCTAGGACCTCCCTTGGAGGATTGCCCTCTCCTCTCCAACTCACCTACAACACCTGAGTAACCCCAATGCTCTTTGGTCCAATAATCTTCATGCTAAATATGCTAAGAACAAAAGTCCTAAAGATCTTGTTCGCAATCAATTGCCTACCAAAGGTTCTCCCATTTTAGCAATTCTTAAGAATGGTGAGGATTTGATAAAAAAAAATATTTTGGATCATTCCTAATGGTCAACAAGAAAAGTTTTGGACAGATTCTCGAGATGGTCACAAGCCTTTGATAACTCAATTTCCTGATTGGAGGCCTTGGATGGAGGAGCTTCACCAAGCTAATTGGATAAAGGTGGCTAATTACTGTTGGTACCATACTATTAATTTAAAGGTTGGTAGATATTGTATCCCTATTAAGGACTAGCCTATTCAAATCCTAGAAAGGCAAAGACAAGATATCCAAGGTATCCTTCATATGATATCTCTCTCTCGGTCCCATGAAAAGATTGTTTTGGATGGAACAACACTACTAAGGGTGAGTATTCAGTTGCTCAAGGTTATTTGACCTTATGCCATAATAATCCAAACCAATCATATGACATCTTTTCTCAATTGTGGGATCAAAATATCTGGCCTAAGGTGAGGTTCTTTACTTGGATTTTATTGCATTATAGGGTGCTTACTAGTGAGCAACTTATGAAGTGTGGTTTTCATGGCCCTTTTAGATGTGAAATGTGTGGAGAGAATGTAGAAAATCTCAGCCATATTTTTATTGAGTGCACTTTAGGCTCTAATCTATGGATGAGAATGGCCACTTTACTTGGCTTACAGTAGTCCAATTTTTTTAATTTTGAACAACTTTGAAGGGATTGGTCTAAAAAATAGGGTGTTGATCATTTTATTAGGTAGTTAGTTTGGATGGGTTCTACCACTCTTATTTGGAATATCTAGAATGAAAGGAACAGTCAAATTTTTAATCAAGATAGGAAGGATATTCATTATATTTGGTAAAATACCATTGCCAACTTAGTTGAATTAGTCCAACAACTCCTTAATCACCCCCAAAAATCCCACAAAATATGGGATCAAGTGATGCAAATATTTAAGATTAAATCTTCTAAGGGCAACCAACTTAAAGGGAATGTGAGTAATTTTAATATGGATAGGACAAAAAATTGGCAACATCCTCCTAAGAATTTTGGAAAAGTCAATACTGATGGAGCCTCTAGAGGAAACCCTAGAAATGCTAGTGCGGGAGGAATTGGTAGACTTTCAAATGGCTCCCTGGTTTTTACTTTTATTGATAATTTGGATCTTCTTTCCAATAACCTTGCTGAGGGGTATGGTATCCTTCGAGGCCTTCAAGCGGCTACTAAGGTTGGATGGGAAAAGGTGGTAGATGAGTCTGACTCCCAAATCATGATTAATATTTTGAATATTCCTGAGAATCATAAGCTTTATTAGATAATAAAAATAATTATTTATAAGATTCAATTAATCCAGATGGGATTTTTAAAAGTTGATTACAATCATGTGGTTAGAGATCAAAACAAGAGTGATGATGCTTTAGCTAATTGGGCTTTGGAAAAAAGGTGATCTTACTTGTTATGGCCATCCTCCTGGATGGTGGGATTCACAAATAAGGTAAGCTCTTCTTTCTATCGTTTCTTTGGATGGCTCCAGTTCTGGAGGTACCTAGTGTTGAGTGACAATTTTACCCAATTGTAAAATTACCCTTACATTTAGGATTTAGCATGAATTCCTCTCTTGTAAAGAAACCTGAGTTTCTCCAAGGTTATTTTATATTGCTTGCACACCTACGTGATGGATTAATAAGAAAGCTAGAATAAATCAAAGATTAGCAAGCAGTTGTTAACAAGGGGCCTGAACAAGTTTTACTTTATTTTCTTTCAATGTCGTAGATGTATTTTATTGAAGGGCTAGAGTTCCCTTTTTGTGCGGAAATGAAATAAATATTAGGGAGCAATAAAGAATTTCACTTCCCTTTTATTTATTAAAATCAAACCCACTCCCCCAAGTAATCAAATTATTATCTTGGATCTTAATGTGATTTTGGAGTCAGCACTTTGGTGTTAATGGGTTCCTTTTATCTTAAAGATTTAGTGCAGATTTGGCGTTAGTAATCGTTTTCTTATCTGATAGATTTAATGAATATTTGGCGTTAGTAGATCCATTTTATCTAAAATCCTTAATGAAAATTGGTGTTAGTGGGTGTATTTTATCTGAAAAACTTTAGTGGAAATTTGGTGTTAGTGTGTTCATTTTATCTGGTTTTTTAATGAAAAAAAAACTGAAAATAAATAACAAAATTCTAGAAATGACCAGAATGAAAACAAAATCAAAGTTTGCTTAAGCTGAAATTCTGGAGCAAGGACCAGAATGAAATAAATTTGAATGTTAGCACAAATTCTGGAGCAAGGACCAGAATGGAAAATGCATTAACTTTGAAAACAATCGCTTAAGCAAGAAATTCTGGAGAAGGACCAGAATAAAAGAAAATAACAAAAAAAAATGCTTGATTAAAATTCTGGAAAAGTGGACCAGAATGGAAAAAAGACCAAAGAAAACTGAAGCAAACACACTAGTTCACCTGCAAAAAATGTTAGTTCCTGAACACAAGAAACATAACCAGATTAGACCAGCATTAAACTCAATCTAGATTTTGATTATGGTGAGAGTCTGAGGAATAAAATGCATTAAAAATATCCAATGTTGCTACCAACTAAACACATAAACAACATTAGAATAAAATCAATGCACAAAGTGAAGAATGAAGCAATAATATTTCAGATTTGTGTTCAGAAAATAAACCAGAACTGCATACAATGGTGCACTAGAGTTGTTTACAGCAGAAGCAACCTTCCAATATTTCCTCCCTTCTGATCCAAAAATTCCAGCCCCTATTTCCTTTGCTTCCATGGATTTTTAAAGCTTTCCAACCCTAAAAGAAACTCTTCATTTCATTTTCCCCCCTTTTCCTTTGGTTTAGTCACGTAACTTCTTTGTAACTACAATATCTTCCAAATGAAACACTTCTTCCATAATGATTTTTGTCAATAATAAATTGGTAAATATCTTCTAAATAAAATGTTTCTTCCATAATGCTTTATTTTTGCCAATAAGAAATTGGTCAATATCTTCCAATTGAAACGCTCCTTTCATAATGCTTTTTGCCAATAATAAATTGGTAAGTATCTTCTAAATGAAATGCTTCTTCCATAATGTTTTTTTCCAATAATAAATTGGTAAGTATCTTCCAAATGAAATGCTTCTTCCATAACACTTTTTTACCAGCAATGAATTAAATAATGTCTTTCTTTTATTTAGAAACTTGTCAACATCAATATAAAGCATTAATTCAAACTAACTTTAATAAAATCATAAAGTCAACATAGAAATTAATACCAAACCAATATGTAAAGAAATATTAGTGTGCCATGAGAAAAAGAAATGCTATTCTTTTGTTTTATTTTATTCATTTTATTTTTATATTATATATTTTTATTCTTATTTGTTTTTTTTTTTTAGTTTTTCTTCTATTTTTATTTTATTTTATTTATTTATTTAAATTTTACTTATTTTCTCTCTTTTTTTAATTTTAAATTTGATTTAATTAATTTCAAATGTTTGAATTGGTTTAATTCAAAACATTAAAACTAAACAAAACAATAAAATAACAAAAAATAAGAAAGAACCTAACCAACACACTAGACAACTTAAAAGAAACCAAAAGGAGACACTAGTCAACACACTAGCCTATCAAAATTATCACGCAAAGAAACTAAAATTCAACAAAAATTCCAAAAATTAAAGGTGGGTCCCCAAGTTTGGGGCTAGTTGTGGAATGGCCACAACAAATGGCGACTCTACTGGGAAATGCTCCTGAGCATTTCGGGTGAAGAACCAAATCTAAAACAAGAACATAAAAAAGATCAGCAAAATAAAAATTATTTAGCAATATCCTTAGAATATGGGAATAAACAACTTCAAATAGGATATAACTAATCCACCTGCTTCAGCTCAGTGTGTGCTAAAGTTATTCATTTTGCACCCTTGAGAATCTTCCAGATTCTATCACCCGGTTTACCTTTAGGTTATAAAGTGTTGCTCAGAATTTTTCATTTTTGAATGAGGTGCTGCATAATTTCCTTTGAGCATAATTTATTCAGACGTAGCCCCACTGCCAATCAGGCGTCTATAGCCTCGGTGGAGATTTTTTGAACAAGGTGACTGATTTGATCAAGCTTTTCAATGATCTCTTCTTTTTTATATATATTTATATATATCAAGCTTTGTATAGATAGAGCCCCACTACCAGTCAAACATCTATAGCCCCAATGGATTTTATCCAAACTAGGTGACAAATTTGATCAATATTTGCATAGCTTGTGTATTTTTATAAAGAAAATTTGTAAATCTCCACATGGTACTTAAAATTGAGCCTTGTATTATTTTAGCCTTAATCAGTTCACCAAAATGATTTCATCCTTCAAAATCCCAATAGGTGCCCTTTAATTATGTGTGTTACATGTGGAGCTTCGGCAAAATGTTTCATTACTCTACCTTCCACTATTTTGATCACAAAATCTGAGCATATCCACAAAATAATCCATGTCCCTTTCAATCAGGTTCATCTATTTTAGATTAAGCATTCCACTACTTAACAAAGGAATAAACAAAATGGGCAAAGACCAAAAGCTAGTGACCACGAAACATGACCTCAAAACAAGGGGTAACCCAAAACACCAAAACCCAAAACTCAAACCAAACTCTAATCTAATGCAAACTAACAAGAAAGAAAACACACAACTTGTCAAACCAAAAGCACAAAAACCAAAACTATGTACAAAAATATACATATGGTACAAAAGGATGTAAAATTTTGAGCCATCACTTCCCTGGATCCCAAACATGATTAGCACATTTCAAGAGACATACAACATGATACGCACACCAAGTTTTGCAAGAATCCAATGACAGTAAGATTAGGCCACACAATATAACAATATTCATCTTGTCTCTCTCACCCCACCTATTTAATTTAGTTCCATCAATAGTCCCATAGTGGAGTTGCAAATCATCAAATTGATTAGACAATAATTGATCTTCAATTCTTTCTTATCTATTACTTAGAATGCAAATTTCACAATTTGATTCATGCTTTAGAATTAGGCTTTCCTTTTCAAAAATGAGGCCTTGCAAGTAGGAGCCTATTTCTAAAAATTTTGAAACCACATCATTTTGCATGTTTTTAGGCCAATCAAACTTACACAAAACTTTGCAAGAATATAGGATATCTATTAAATGAATATCGTTATAGGTTTTTATCCTAGATTCCATTATCAACTGTTGATGGATTTGATTCAATAATTCAAGCATATCAAGTTCTCTCTCATTTAACCAAGCAATTTTATTAGAGGTGTGAGTAAAAATCAACTCTAGTTCTTCATTCCCCTCTAATGGCATTTCATCACACATAACATTTGAATCCAATGAATTATTAGGTAAGATTTCACCTAAAGTTCGCATGGTTGAACATAAAAGGTGAGATTCTACCTTTTGTGCACTTTCATTTACCAAGACTTGATGAACCTTTGTGATTTCCTCTTGGTATTTACCTTCATCATCTTCTTGTGGTCTTTCATCTTCATTGATTACCTGTTCATCACAAATGTCAAAATTAGAAACCCAATCAAAAGCATGTCCATCCTTTTCAAAACATAACTTTTGTTGATTAAATAGAGCAATGTTTTCCTTTGGATGAGTAGAAAATTCCAATTCCTTGTTAACCATCCATGGTATTTCTTCCTCAAAATCCTCAAGATAATCATGTGAATTTGCACCCAAGTTTTCAGTATTCCAATATGAAAGAGGAGGCTTTAATTCTTCCTGATCCCAAACAATTGAATCATAGGAAACATTTATCCTTTCTTCCTCTTCTATTTCAAAAAGATCTTCAACAAACTCATATTCACCATGATCAAACTTATGAGCCTTTTCAATTTTTGTAAGTGGCATGTCATTTTGTGATTGTGCATGAATTACAAGATCTTCGTGCGAGATAGTGTTTTTGACATCCTGCATATCAATAGAAATTTCATCAATAGGGGTGTGAACAATGAATGATTCCTCATATCTACCCCAACCATTATAAAAATTGTCATCTAAGTCCATGGGATGAAACTCTATTGTATCTTTGGCATGATATTCATCTTCATCTATCAACTCTTTTTCTCCTTTATCCATGGTAATAGGATCATTGTCATTTTCTAGCACTTGATGAGATTCCAACCCTTCTTCCAAAACATTCTCATGTTGTACAGGACTTGTAATATCCTCATGTGAGAAAGCAATAGTATTATCCTGCATATCAATTGACAAAAAAATTTCATTAGAATGTTTTGAGTGAGCGTATTCTTCCCACTTCTTCCAAGAATCATAATTATCATCTTTCAAAATCACGTGGTGATGCTCGACCACTTCTTCAACATCTTCTAATTCATTAATGTGTTTCTCATCAAATTCGCAGTTATCTTCCTTATATGATTCAATTATTTACAAAAGTGAGCTATCATTTGTATTCAAATTTGCAAGATCACATTCCACATTTGTAATCCAAAATTCAATTTCATCACAATTTGGAAGGTGTGGCTTTTCTTGGCCATCAGTTTCAACAATCTCATTCAAAGTGTTTTCCAAGCACAAGTGGTGAAATTTTGTTACATCTTCAAATTCATTTATTGAATTTCTTTAAATTTCACTTTCAACCACTTTATTCAGTTCTATGGAAGGTCCTGTCCTATCACATATCTCAAAGCTAGTTAGATCTAGGACACCTCCATTATATGAATACTCATGCATTTCTAAGGATGGACCCATATCTACACAATCCTCATTGGTGGGTATTGGTTTTGGCACTTGCTCTTCCTCTTGGATGATATCTAGGGTGGTTGTGAAATTTGGACATTCAACCTCAACCCATTGATTGTTCACCTTAGGCATCATTTGATTCAAGGGTGCTACTTTGGATGTTTGGTGTAGATTTGCATCACTAACTCCAGAAGAACAATATTTCATGGGAACATGTTGTGCCTCCACTTGCCCTTGTTCTACCATTATTGCAACCTCATAGATTCTAGGAAAATATGAGTCATCAATATTTTCCTCAATAAGTGTAGCAAGTGTGGGGGTATGGCTCCCATGTATACTTTAATAGCTTCTTCTTCTTGTATGTCAAAACTTTCCCACATTTGAGAGTACAACTCACGGAACCTCCCATTGAATTGACTCAAGGATTCCTTAGGCTCTTTACAAATAGAGGTAAATTGATTTTGCAACATATCTAAGTCAACATGATTACCAAAATGATAAAGATAGGCTGCTTCTAGTTGGATCCAAGAAGTCCCAACCTCCATGGGTAATTGGCTATACCAAAATAATGATTTATCTGAAACTACCAAAAAGACACCATAACACTTCATTCAAATATTATAGAATCTGCTGAATTTGTATTTATAATCATAAAAGGGGTTACAAGAGGTAATGTCCTTTTACAACTTTGCCTTGAAGGCTACAATGGAGTCTCCCCTAAGGAGCTCTTTGATGATGGTACAAAGACAACAAGACCAGTCTTTTGTGGGTTCCTCGATGTAGGTGGGCTTCTTGCTCGTGAGCCACCACTTGTTGGATGCTTCCTTATGCTTTGTTGGACCTGTAGAACCTGCAAAATCCTATTAGTGCATTGGGGGGTCTGCCTCAGTCAAACCCCATGATTATGAAGACAAAAGACTCATAAAACTACTCAAAACATGAAATTAACTATTAAAAACTAGCATAAAATAGTAAAACAAGTTATCCTTACCTGTACGAATGATTCTAGTGCTTGTTTCAGAGGTTCGCACTCCTAGGGTGTGAACCGGGAGGTTCGCACGTGTGAGGTGTGAACCGGCCCTTTTGAAGCCGGATTACTCAGGTAGGGTCCCTGGATGCTTCTGATTGGTTTTGTCGATGTATTTTGTTGGGTAGAGCTCTTGAACAACAAATCCTGATAATGAAGTCAACCTGTCTCACTCATAGAATGGGCATAAGCATGAGGTAAGCTGATTGTGATGGTCGTATGATAGCTATGCAATGGATATGTGATGGATGTAATGGCAGTGGTGATTTCAGAAAGAGTTTCGGTATGTAAAAGTGTGATGATCCTAAATGGTGAAAATGGCCTTCTATTTATAGAGTGGGCCAGGGTGAGAGAAAGGGGATGAGGTGTCCCCTGTGAGGTGTTATTGGTGAGGTGTCCACCAAAGAGGTGTCCCTGGGTCATGAGTGAAGTTGGGTGAGAGAATCCCTCACCCATCCAAAAGCAATGATGATTAGAAGCAAATATCAATTTGTCATTAATATTCACCTTTATGGGAGCATCTTAGCATTAATTAATCATTATTATGTGCAAATGTCTCTATCTTGCATTAATGACCCATGGGTGTGTGATATGGAGGAATATTTAGGTGAGAGGTGGTAAGGCTAGGATAGGGTAGGCTAGGTGAGGTGGAAGGCTAGGCTAGTCAAAGTAGACTAGGTGAGGTGGAGGTGTTTAATTAAATCAAGATTAGATCTAATTAAGCATGAAATTAGCCATAAAGCACAATTTGACCAAAATATTGACTTTTTGACCATAAAGTGATTTTTGACCATGGTAAAGGTTTCAACCTTAGTTGAGTTGGCATGAGGTCACATGAGGACCTAGGGTTAAGCGTAGGAAAGGGCTTAGCTAGCCCAAAGGGGCTAATGGTGATGAATAGTGTTTTTGGGTCAATTTATGCAATTTTCAATGGTTTTGCATATTAATTAACCGTGGGAATGGGGAGAGGGACAATGTGCGACTTTTTGGTGTCTACATTTACCCCTTTTTGTACTGGAGTGTGTGAAACATGGTTTAGTACAAAAACTGATGATATGGATTGATGATGATTGATGATTTGTGAAAGAGATGCATTGATAAAAAAATGGTTTGGTGAATGGTTGGTTTGGAGAGGGGTCGTATGATTACCTTGCATTATGATTAATTAGAAATGTTTCAATTTTTGGATGAAACAAGATGCTTTTGTTAACTTTTGCTTTCGATTGATTGATGAGCTCATTTGATGATATTTGATAAATTGTTGGAGCCTAAGGTAGAACTTCAGGATTTTTATTCACAAGTGGTCTTACGTCTGCCACTTATGACGATCCATGTGGCATCTACAGGCAGAGGCATTTTGAATTTTGGCAAACATCATTTTGTTTTGAATTGGAATTTTGATCATTGAGATAATCGTTAGCAAAAAAAATTGTGTGCATTTGTTTTATCCATGATTGGATGTTTGGTTGTTTGATCATGTGCAAGGTAGAGTTTTGGTGTGATTGATGATAACCCCCTCAAGCGGTGAATTGGCGATGAAGGAAGTGGAGATCGGCGATGCGACGGTTGATGAAGATGAAAGGCCAGATTTGAAAAATTTGGCACAAAAATCAAGAAAATGAGGTGTGGGATGGATTTTATGATGAAATGTGAGGTTAATGGGAAAAATTTGGCAATGTATGGCAGTTTCATACGTCACACATGCAAACCATATGGTTCACACCTTAGGGGTGTGAACCTATCGGTTCGCACGTGTGGGGTGTGAACCCACCCAAAATTCATTATAAAAGGTGAAATTTTGATGAAATGACATCATTTTCATGTGCAAGGAATTGTGGAGAGGTGGAGGAGAGGAGAAAAGGGCGATGGAGTGCTATCAGATTGTGAATCGGATGGGACGAGATGGCGAGTGCATCGGGGAGTACCGGTGCGGGAGCGAAAATGCCCGAGGTAGGTGGTTTTTTGCTTTCTCGAAATGTGTGAATTTGAGGGGGGGTTTAAAATGAATCTTTTCGCTTTTACAACCATGAAACGAGGGTGTGGGTAGAAAATGAGTAAAATTTGAACACAACGTGTAAAATTGGCCAAATGGGTATCCCGATTTGTCTATTTTTTATTTTGACTTTTGGATGCATGGGGATGTGTGCATGGATGTGATGTGAGATGTGATGTAGAAAATGGGTGGGAAAATGTGCATGGGAGTGAAAACGAAAACTGAAATCTACCTAATAAGCCAAATGGGTATCCCGATCTGCCTTTAGTTTTTTGTTTTGACCTCATTTTGACTGCCTCATATTGCATGCCAATGGGGAGGGTTTTTGTGTCATTTTTTGCATTTTTGGCACGTGTTTAATTTTTTTTGCATGTGTGTTGGGTACCATTGGAATCAGCGTGGAATTCCGCACCCAGCCATGCAATTTTTATCGATTTTTAGAGGTTCACACGTGTGGGGTGTGAACCGTACGGTTCGCACGTGTGGGGTGCGAACCACATTTTTTGGCATTTTTATGGATTTTTGGCATCTGGGTTGGTCATAGTTTGGCCAAATTTGTATTTTTTATGGAATTTTTCATGTTTTTTTGGTGTGCATGTGGATGCAAAATGCATGGAATGCATTGTGTAAATGAGCACTGAATTAAGTGTATATGTACATCAATTCAATTTCTATCTAATAAATGCTTAGAAATAGTAAAAAATGTGTGCATTTATGTTACATATGAATGTAAACAGATTATGTACAAAAATGTGAGTGATTTCTAACATGTGGTGTGTGTTATGGCAGGTGAAAGTAGTATTTACACGCCATCGACTTTGGACTTGTAGGAAGGAGTTGGAGGCTCAGTGGAGGGAGGCAGATGTGGAGTGGCTGAAGATAGTGGGGTTTTATGGGGTATGGGTGATGCGTGAGGTTCATGTGAACCATGCATATATGGCCGCGCTATGTGAGAGGTGGGATCCTGAGAGGAACACCTTCCATTTACCGATCGAGGAGATGACGGTGACATTAGAGGACATCTACCGGATATACCGATTGTCGATTGATGGTGTGATGATGATGGTGGTGAAGAAGGAGGACCAAGATGGTTCTAGAGAGGACCTTTGGGGAGAGGTGGAGGTGGGTGGAGGCGAAGAAGGGGGTGGACTATATGTACTATTGGAGGAAGAAGGAGAGGTGGCTCTCATTGCATCATGCAATGGGGATGTTGTTGGTGGCGAGTCATGCCTTACCTGATGCTTTCAGGGTGAGATTCCCCTGGAACATGATGGGGGTTATTTGTGACATGGTGGAGTAGGGGGTACGATATGCATGGGCACCCACATTGTTGACTCAGGTGTACCATGAGCTGCATAGAGTGGTATGGATGGATAGGATGGGCCTGTGTGTACTTCCATTGCTGCAGATATGGGCGTGGGAGCATATTACCATCTTGAGGCCTACAAATTTTCCATATGATGCACATGCACATGAGGGGGTTGAGATACCTTATGCTAGGAGATGGTGGGCAGACATGGAGAAGAAGAGGCGGGAGCATGTTGGTGAGTTGATTGTCTATCAGGGGAGTTGGGGCAGTTGACTATGGAGCATGTGAGGTGGAGGCCATGGTGAGGAGGGCCAATGTGGGATCAGGATCCTGTGCACTTGGCATGCATTCGATATGGGAGGTGGATGGTGGGGAAGTACATGGAGGAGGTGGAGTACTTTCCATTTTTGAGGGTGCAATGATAGTTTGGGTTGGTGTAGGGGTGGCCTGATGTGCCTATGGAGATTTATAGGGTGAGGGGAGATAGGGGGCCATAACCTATAGTGCCACCACTAGACTTGATTCCAGATGAGGTGATTGATGTCCCAGATGTGGACAATGTAGGGATGACAATGGAGTATGAGGTGTGGTGGGTGAGGTAGACTTGGGAGCCTAGGCGAGGTGTGGTGGATGGATGGGTGGATGTAGCAGGGGCTCTACCCTATGTAGGTCTACCAGGAGGGGCGAGAGCAGGGTCACCGATACAGGATGTGGAGGAGGAGGAGGATACAGGGTCACCCAAGCTAGAGTAAGGAGGAGGATGTTGAGTATGAGCAGTTGTTGAGGTATGTACGAGTGCATCGAGATGAGCATGATCAGTTAGTGCATGATGTAGGCATGGGAGTAGTGGTAGGAGGTAGTGGTGGGATGATGGCTATGGAGGATGTGGTCATTATGGATGAGTGGTTAGTGGGGAGTAGTGGTGTAGGGCCATCAAGAGGAGGTGGTGAGAGGGTGGTGGATATGGAGGATGTTCCCATGATGGACATGGGAGAGGACATACCAGGTGAGGGGTCATTGTTGGGGGAGGGGTTGATAGGAGATGTGGAGGATTTTGATTTTGGGGGTGATCTTCATGGTGCTCTATCAATAGAGGCTGAGGTAGAGCGACTTCGGGTGGAGTTGCGAAGGATGTAGGACATGTTATTTGAGTGGGAGATAGAGTGGGGGACTGAGCGATCATTATGGGAGAAGGAGAGGGAGGAGGCAGATGAGGATCTGAGGGCCACATTATAGGAGTGGGATGTGGTAAGGTACGAGTGCAATAGATGGTAGAGGAGATGGTGGCACTTAGGATGGAGTGGGATGGGCTTAGGTGTGAGCATGATACTATCCGAGGGGAGTGGGATGAGGTGGTTGAGACCATGTGATAGTACCAGTGGTTGGCCGAGGAGGTGAGGATGGAGATGGAGGCCATGAAGGCCCACCATGTAGATCAATTGGAGGAGTTGGTGTAGACTATGAGAGAGACACAATAGGCATGAGAGAGGGTAGAGTAGGAGATTGCCCAATTAGGTGATGTAACGATGTAGTTGGAGGTGATGCATATGGAGATAGCACAGTTATAGGTGGGTAACCACCTGCTTTTGGCATTGAATACTAAGGAGGTAGGTAGGTGAGCGAGATGTGAGGGGGAGTTAGCTATTTAGGGGATACCTATCCTTATCTATGAGGGATCACTAGCCTCATAGATTGTGTAGCCATAGTAGAGTGTGCCATCCATGGGTGGTAGAGTGTAGAGGTTCATGGCACCTATGATGTCATAGGCACCAGTGAGGATGGGACCACCTAGACAGGTGGAGAGGGTAGGAGTGGTGGATGTAGGAGAGGTAGAGTCCTCATAATAGGTAGCTGGAGGAGGTGGTGTAGGTGAGGAGAGTGGGGAGACATCAGGGGACAATACCCGCAAGGACCTATAGAAGTAGTTGGTGGATGACTTTTTTTTTTTATTTTGTAGGTGCTCATGAGGAGCAAATTATTTTTGTGGGGAGATGTACCTGATGATGGTGCATTCCTTATTGTAGTCGTATGGCAGTTTTGTGGATGGTGATGTATAGACATGGATATGTGATGATGTGCCCATATGGGCCCACACATTTTATTGTAGCCTGATGGCATTGATTTTTTATATATATATATATACATATGAGATTTTGTGGCACTTGTGTTTATTTGCATGTTTGTGTTTGTTTATTTCTGCTTATGATGATGTATGAATTATGTGAATGCAATGATGGTTAAGTGGTTGTGAATGTGGAATTTTGGATGCATGAAGTAATTGGTGTGAATGGTATAAAATAATGTAGTATGATATAACAAAGTAAATGTATTGCTTAGGGATAGCATTTGCATCATCACAATAGTCAGTTGATGTAATCCATTCCATTATTTCAATGAGGGTGGATGTGAAACATGACTTGAGTAAATTCGAACACTACAGTTTATAGAATCAATCCCATTGACTAACTGAGCAAAACTTCGTGAAGCACTTGGAGGCTATCTCGGTAAACAAGACCTCAATCCTAGACTTGTGTGTGGAAAGTGATGTTCATTGTACCATTCTGGAATAGAGTGGGTTGTAATTGCATGCCAACTTAGCTTGTATGCTAGCTCATTGATAAAGACCTGAGGACTACAGGGATTCAAGCAATTACTACTCTTGAGGCATTTGGCTTGTGTTTTCAGCCTCCTTGGATATGACTATCTTTGTATTGGTAGGACTCTTTTCTATTTTTATTTTTCTTCTTTTCTTTTTTTTTGTAATACTTGCTCAGATTAGATATAGAGCAAAGAAGTTTTCTTGGGTTGCTTTTTATGAAATACTTTCTCATCTTAATATAGATCTAAGAAGGGATTTTATTCTCTGGATTCTCTAGGATACTTGCTCAGCTTAGATATAGAGCAAGGGATTTTATTCTCTATGTTCTCTGGGGTACTTGCTCAGCTTAGATATAGAGCAAGGGATTTTATTCTCTGGGGGGAGCTTGTCCTTTTGTCGGTCCTCTGGTTCATGAGAAATCATGTGAATGATATAATAAGTAGAGTGATTTTCACTAAGCATCAACTAGCATGCAACGTAATCATCCCCATTTCTAGAATGTTATTAGTATGTAAGTCATGCAATTAAATCCAGGAAAGAGAGCAATACGACCAAGGGAAGCCTAAAAGTATTTTTGAAATATGCCAACATTGGATGGTGGTTGATTATAAAATTGTTTGTGGGTGAAGCCATCAAGGCATATCTCTAATCTAGTCTCCTAAAAAGGGGATGTGGGCATCATTCTGGTATGCTAGCATGTGCATGTTTAAATCCCCAAGAATGATATTTACAATGGATATGTACAAATGCCTATGTAGTGGTAACAAAAGGTGCAAATGAATGTACATGGGTGCCCCAGTTTTTATGGACATTGGACTGAGGTGTGAATGGGATGGATTGTGAAATTGAAGAATATAATGAGGAAGAAAAGGGGAGGGAGAAATCAAAGAAGAAAGAAACCTATCAATGGTATGTAGCCGCTCGAAGCGTGACCATACAACATTGATGAGTAACTTAGAGGAATCAGATTAGAAGAGATCAAAGAAATGAAACCTATCCAAGGTATGTAGTCACTCGAAGCGTGACCATACAACATGGGTGGGGTTCGAGGTGGAAAGAAAAGGAGAAAAGAAAGAGGAGATAAGTAGAAGAAAAGGGAGAAGGACTTTGGGGGAAAAATGAAAGGTATGTAGCCGCTCGAAGCGTGACCATACAACATTCATGAGAGAAGAAAGAAAGAAGAGGAGAAAGAAGAAAGGAGATAGATGAAGTAGGTATAAATGTATATGCAAATTAACTTAGTGCCACAGAATCCCAAAAAGAAATGATGATGTGATTTTTTGTTGTGTGGTTTGAATTCTTTTTTTTTATATACATATGGACAATTGGTGGTGAGATGTAATGCCTACAACTAGGTATAGAATGCTCACAAATGAATAATGTTAATGGGCTCAAGTTTGGAAATGCCTTCCAATGTGGCCAGATGATATGCCCCAGATCCAAACTTATGAGTAACCATGTAAGGGCCTAGCCAGTTAGGTGCAAATTTGTCATGGAGATGGCATGGTTGGCTAGTGATTTGTTGGTTCTCCTTAAGGACTAAGTCTCCAACTTGAAATTCACGTTGGTGTACCTTGGAATTGTAGGCACGTCGAAGATGATCTTGATAAACTTGCGTATGCTCAATCGCGTGAATGCGATGTTCATCTAGTAAGGTCAATTGGTCAAGTCGGGCTTGGTGGGTTGTATCATCATCAATGAATTCTTGCATGGATACCCATAAAGATGGTATTTCAAGCTCCAAGGGCATGATGGCCTTAGTGCCATAGACAAGGGAAAATGGGGTTGCCCTAGTTGGAGTGCGGATACTAGTACGGTAGGCCCATAGTGCTAATGGCATTTGATTGTGCCAATCACGGTGTGACTCTGCAACTATTTTGTGAAGAATGGCGCAAATGGTTTTGTTTGTAGCTTTCACTTGGCCATTACCCTGTGGGTAGTATGGAGTGGAGAAGCTATGTTGGATATTGAATTTTTCACAAAGTGCATGAACATTCTTATTTTTGAATGGAGTGCCATTATCTGTGAGGATTTTGGAGGGGATACCAAAATGACAAATGATGTGTTGAGTGATGAAATCAACAATTTTGGGGCCGGTCATTTGGATGAGAGGAATGGCCTCCACCCATTTCATGAAGTATTCAGTTGTGGTAATGATGAACTTATGATTGGTAGATGATGCAGGTGTGATTTTGTCGATAAGATCCAAGCCCCATTGTGAAAAGGGCCACATTGACTGGATAGGTTGTAGAGCCTGAGAAGGTAAGTGTGTGAGATTGGCATGATGTTGGCATTTAACACACTTTTTGACATAAGCACAATAGTCATGTTCCATTGTGGGCCAGTAATAACCCATTCATAAGATGCGCTTGGTAATGGCCATGCCACTAAAATGGCCACCATAGGTACCATCATGGGCCTCTTGAGTAATGTGTTGGGCTTCAGATGGTTCAAGATAGTGGAGTAGTATGCCATCATAACTTCACTTATAAAGGATATCACCTAGCAATGTGTAGTGAATGGCATGCAATTTAAAAGCTCATTTATGAGTATGACTGAGATCAGGTGGTATGATGTCGAGCTTGATGTAATCCTTAACTTGGGAAAACCATGGGTCATGCGGTGTGGCTTCGACGATATTGATGCCATCGTCATGAGAAGGTGGCTTGTTGGAGATGGCAGAATGGAGAAGGGTGTGAATGGACACGTGAGTGGTGTCAGAAAGTGGGTTTTGTGGAATGAGGGAGCCTAGAGAGGCCATGGTATCAGCAAAGTAGTTTGTGGAGCGTGGGGTAGCGGTGATGTCATACCACTCAAACTTAGCCAATAGATCTTCGGCAACCTGCTTGTATTGTTGTAAGACTAGGCAATGACATTGCCACTCTCCCTTGATTTGATTGACAATGAGGAGGGAATCTCCAAATATGTCTAGGTGATGAATGTGCATGGAGAGTGCTTGCTTCAAGCCAAGGATAAGAGCTTCATACTCAACATTGTTATTGGTGCATGGAAAGCCTAACTTAAAAGAGAAGGGGAGGGGCTCCCCTTGTGGTGTGAAAAATACTATTCCTGCACCCCCAACATGTGTGCATCGGGAGCCATCAAAGAAAAGAGTCAGTTTAGCAGTTGATTCAGGCTCTACAGGTTCTTCGGCTTCGCTTATGTGAAAAATTGAGTCATCTAGAAGCTGAATAAGCACTGGCACGTTATTTGGTAATGGGGCCTCAGCTAATTGATCAACGATGACTTGGCCCTTGATGGAATTTTGGCTAATGAATTTGAGATCAAATTCTATGAGGAGCATGATCCATTTGGCTGTGCGGGTGTTGTTGTAGCTCCTACTGAGCATGTAGCGAAGTGGATTATCATGAGCAACTACGTAGGTAGTGTGACTAAGCATGTAATGTCGCAACTTCTAGGTGGCAAAAACAATGGCAAGACAAAGTTTCTCCATGTATGCATACCATGTTTCATAATCAATTAGGGTGTGACTAATGTAATAGACCACTTGCTCTTTGTCATTCTCATTCTTTTGGGTGAGGAGTATACCCAGGGCAACATCAGTAGCGGAGACGTATAGGTAAAATGGGCAGTCTGGATGAGGTGGGGTGAGAATGGGTGGTGATGTAAGGTAGGCTTTGATGTCATCAAAAGTGGCTTGACATTTGCTATCCCATTTAAATGGGACCCCCTTCTATAATAGATGATTAAACGGTTGACATTTGTCGGACAACTGGGTGATGAATCATCGAATAGATTGGATTCATCCTTGGAGGCCATGTAATTGCTTGAGGTTCTTAGGGGGGGCATGTCAATGATGGCTTGGAATTTGGTGGGATCTACTTCAATGCCTCATTGGGATACGATGAAACCTAATATTTTTCTAGTGGTGACACCAAAGACACATTTCTTCGGGTTCAATCAAACATTGTGTTCTAAGAGGTGATCAAATATTTGTCGCAGATCTGCAATATGTTGACCACGGGTTTTGGATTTAGCAATAAGATCATCTACGTAGTCTTCAAGAGTTTTATGCATAAGATCATGGAAAATATAAGTCATGGCACGTTGATAAGTTGCCCCAACATTCTTGAGGCCAAAAGGCATGACTTTGTAACAAAAAGTCCCCTAAGGGGTGGTGAAGGAGGTCTTGTGTTGGTCCGTTAGATTGACACGAATTTGATTGTAACCTAAAAAACCATCCATGAGTGACAGTATTTCGTGTCTAGCTGTAGCATCGACCAAAGTGTCGATATTAGGGAGTGGAAAATTATCCTTGGGACAAGCTTTGTTAAGATCCCTAAAATTGGTGCAAATGCGGATACCCCCCTTGGGTTTTCCGATGGGAACCATGTTTGAAACCCACTCAGGGTAGTCAATGGGGACAATGAAATCAACATCGAGGAGTTTTTGTAACTCCCCTTTTACCATAAGGGCCACAATAGGGTGCATGCGGTGCAAATTTTGCCTCACAGGTTTAGCATTGGTGTCGAGGACAAGGTTGTGCACCACGAGTGACGAGTCGAGGCCCGACATATCCTGATAGGACCAGGAAAACACCTTAATGTAGCATCGAAGGAAATTGGTGTAAAGGATACGCTCTTCTTCCGTGAGGTCAGTGAGGTAGACGATGTGAGGATGGTCGGGATCATTGCCAATGTCAACTTCAATGGTGTCCTCAACAAGCATGTGAGAACCATCTTGAAGTTGTGCTGGGATGGGGATGAGATGGAGGTCATCAATGGAGTCAGGGGTGAGGAATTCATCATCGAGATAAATATCTACATTATGAATCCATGGGATGTGGGGTGGGATGGTAGGTAATGGTGCGCTAGTAGAGTGGATCATGTGGGGTGTAGGGAGGAAATCAGTGGCAGATGGGGTGGAGGAGATATCATCAAAGTTGACAAAATCATCAATGGGAGGTGGGGTGTAGTTAGGTTGATTTGGGTAGTGAAGGGGAGCATAAAGGTCGACGAAAATCATGTTGACCGATGCGCTATAAATGGATGAGGTGGGGGAGGAAGGTTTTGAAGAGTCGGAAGAGGATAGGAAGAAATTAGGAATGGGTTGGTGGTGACCGAGATTCAAGACTATGGGGGTGAAGGTGTATGAGCGATTTGGCATCGAGACGGTATGGTTTCATACCTTGGGAAAAAGGGAATGGTAGGTGGAGAGGATGGGGCTAGAGAGGGAGGGGAAGATGGATCGATGGGTAGGGATGAATGTAGGTAGGGATGAATGGGAGGGATCGATAGGTAGGGGTGATGGTAGGGGATAGGTAGGGATTCATCAATGGTGAGGTAGGTGAAGTGATAGACAAGGGTATCGATTTCCTAGGGGGAAAGGGGGTCATGAGGTGGAGATGGGGGAAATAAGGTGGATGGGATGTCAACTATGGAATGAGGAGAAGAGCTATCAGGTGGCATAGAAGGTTCAAATTCCTCATCAGGCAGTAGGTCCAGAGGAGTAAGAGTCAGATGTTGAAAATCATGCTCAAGATGCTCAAGATGGTGGACCATGGTGGGATTGTAACCCAGTCTGGATCGGTGAGAGGGAAGGTGAGTGGGAGGACTGATATAGGAATGACATCCTTGTTCATATCTCCCGAGGTCGTACCCATGCCAGTTATACCGATACATATATTTCTAGGAAAAAAGAGGATTAGACATGTGGTTCAGATTACCGTAAAATCTGGTTTGTGGTAGTGGAGGTGCGGGTGGTAGCACGGATGAGTCAAGGCCTCCATAAATAAAATTCATGGAATTATTGGGAGGACCGAGAGGAATGACAACCCCAATAGTCAAGGGCACATCATGAGGTCAGCCAAAATCATGGGTGGTTTGGAAATTGGATGGTGAAACACGAGAATCGGTAATGTGATACTCACCAGGGCTAGGTGCGGTCATGTGGATAGAAACATGGGGAGGATTAGTATGCTTGAGTGGAGGGGAGGACCCCCTATGTGGTCAGGGTGATGGTGCAGTAGGTGGAAGGGGAGTGTTGGATGGTGGATGGGCATCCGTATAGGTGGATTGGGCTAACTCCACATCAAGTTGAGTGGCACATTGTGCCCACTCATAGCATTCAATGGGAGATCCAACAATGGGATGATTAGCATGTTGAAATTGGGATGGAGGCGAAGGAGAGGGAGTGAGTGGGTGATGGACCATGCGCACCCATGTGGATCATGGCACAAAGTAGTGAGGGGATGGTGTAGCAGGGGGAGGTGTGGCATTGGATGATGGGGGAGGGGTTGGCATAGCGGAGAAGGTGAAGGGTGGAGGTGTGAAGGAGGAGGAAGCACTATGAGAAAAATTAGGAGCAGGTGGCGGTGGTGGAGGTTGAGGTGGGTTGGAGGAAGTGGAGGTGATATTTCTTAGGTCAGGTGTAGGGGGTGGATGTGATGATTGTGGATAGGTGTGATCTAGTGTGCGGCATGGAATGAGGGTGAATTGTGTAGATGATAAGGATGGACCAGGTGGTAGACTGATGATGTTGCAAAATTCAAAGGGATCACCATCGATGGGGATGCAATGGACTAATCCATTATGAACATATTTGATACAATGATGAAGGGTGGAAGGGATGCATTGCATATCCCAAATCCATGGTCATCCTAAAAGGATGTTATACTGCATCTCACCTTCAATAACATGGAAGAGAGTGGAAATGGTTTTGGCACCTGCCTTGATGGGCAAGACAATAGTACCAATGGTGGGATGCATGGAGCCATCAAAAGCTTGAAGATCCATGGATGGGGTGGCAAGATGAGAAGGAGGAAGGTGAAGGTGGCTCAAGGCGGCCGTAGAAATGATGTTGATGGAGGATCCGGTATCAATGAGCACACATTTATAGGTAACAACGTTGATGGAGGCTTGGATGTGCAACGGAGGATCCACTCCCTCACCTACAACTTCTATAATTTCATGGTCATGGAAGCTGATAGAAGGTTGTAAGCATCTCTGAACATTGCCAACAAAATTTGCAAAGGAGTTGGCATCTTGGGTTTCGAGATCGAGAGAGCGAAGGATGGAATCAAGGGCTTCACGATGCGGTTGGGATTGCTGCAAAAGGTCATAGATGGACAACCTTGCAGGGGCGGTATGGAGATGGTGAGAAATACTACCATGGATGGTGATGACATTCCATGGGAGAGGTGGAGGAATGGGTGGGGTGACGATGGTAGTTGTAACAGGTGGTTGTTGTGAAGTGGAAGGTTGTTGGGTGGCCGCAAGGGGTGGATAGCATTGATTATGAGTAGAGATATTGATCATACCCATGAATCCCTATTGAGAAGGTCCTCGATTGACATGATTGACTTGGCATGGATCGGTTTGAGGTGGATTACCCCCATGCTCAGGTAATGGATTTTGGAATATCCCCAAGTTTTGATTTTGTGGTGCGAGGGGATTAGAGACATGAATAGTGCCTCGATCGATAAGGTCTTGCACAGCATGGCGAAAGATGCGACAGGAATCGATAGAATGGCCATGTTGTCGATGGTAATCATAGTAAGCCTATGGATTATGGTCCCATGGGAGAGGGTAGTTTGGATCAAGTGGTTGGACATTAGGGAGATGGATGAGGCCACCCTCGATCAGTCGATGAAATAGAGTGGGCATGGGTTCAGATAGAGGTGTCCAATTGCATGGGGGGCGAGGTGGACATGGATTGTGACCTTGGTATGGATTAGACTGAGGTGGAGGATTGGGGGATTGTGGAGTGGGAAGAAGTGGAGGATTAGCTTGGAATTGATTTTGGGGAGATCATGGAGGAGTGGGTTGTGGAGCTTGCGTGGATGCGACTTGGGGTGGAGGATATGGAGAATTGAAGAGAACTTGATTGGTTTGAGGGGGTTGGGTGGTAGGCGGTATGTATAGAGGGTTATTATAGCAGTAATTGGTAGGGTAGGGTGGCTTCTGGTGCAATTTGATTTTTCCCATGTGGACCTTGATGTCCTCGATTACTTTGGCTTGGGAAATGGCTTCCTCAAATGTTCGGGCTTGATGGATCTGCAATGTTTGGGATATTTGTTTATGACAACTCTTGGAAAAGAGTGTGATGAGCTTGGATGGTGGGAGGGGGTGGGCTAGATCATGAATGACCACTCACCACCATGTGAAAAAATCGGTAATAGGCTCATCATCCCACTGATGTAATGCATAGACATCGGACAGGGTAAGCTTGGTTTTAATGTTTATGGAGAAGTGCTCTAGAAATAGATTGGCCAATTGTTCAAAAGTGAATAAACTATGGTGAGGCAAATGATTGTACCAATCTAAGGCTTGTCCCCCAAGTGAAAGTGGGAATGTGCGGAGCATGAGGGGGTCACTACCATGGAGTTGATGACAAGAAAAGTGGTAATTATTGAGATGCTCTCTAGGATCCTCCTTACTTTTAAATTTGTCAAATTTAGGGATCTCAAATCTGTAAGGGTAAGGATGCATAAGAATAGATGGGTGGATTGGTTCATTGCATAGCTCATCATATGTGGGTTTTTGAGGCCCATAACCAGTTGTACGTAGATCCAACACATGCAGTTGCTCCTGCATAGCCTGAAAGTCACTAGAGAGCATGGTGGTGGTTTGAGGAGGAGCGAGAAATGGAAGTGGTGGTACGGATGTAGGTGGTGGCTATAATGAGGCCTGTGTGTAATCCAAATGTGGTGGATATTACAACTATTGTTCCTACCATTGCTGGTAGTAAGCATCATGTTGTGGAGTAGGTGTTGTCATGGAGTGGTACTATGGGACAGGAACCTGAGATGGGTGAGGTGAAATGTATGAAGCCTGGGACATGGGTGGTGGCTACTGGGAGGGGTCATAGTATCCAGGGGGTGCGGGACCAAGAATCAAGATCTACTGCTAATGTGGATCATAATATCTAGGAGCCTATGGAGGTGGCATGGGTACCTATTGCTGTTGCACGTATGAATAAGTCGATTGGGCCTAAATAGTAGGGGTGGAGGACCATGTGGGAGGTGAAGTGAAAAATGTGGAAGGTGCGGACAAGGGGGGTGGAAGAGATACTGGTGTGGTGAAGATGGGCTACTGTGAAGAGGTAGTTGGGACTGAAGAAAAGGATGGGGAGACTGATGGAATGGTGAGAAGGGATTCTAGATGGACCGAGTATCGAGGTTGATGACCCTGATAGGTGGGGTTCAATGATGGAGGGAAAAATGAAGGGGGAGGAGGTAAATAAAATGATGAAGCAGGAGTCGATGGTGGTCCATAAGATGAAAAGGGTGGATAGCTGGTAGGTGGATATGTGGGGAACTATGGTGTGAAAGGAGGAGGCTACGGAGTGAAGGATGTAGATGATGGGAAGGCCTAAATGGAGGGGTTTGTGAGACCTGATGAAGCGATGTGATAACCCTGATATGGGTGTGAATAATAGGTGGGGGGACCAGAGGCTAGAGGCTGAGATGAAGGTGGGTGACTGGATGAGGCCTGCTGGGATACCGGTATCTATGATGAAGATGGTGTGGAGGAAGGAGTGGAAATCATACCAACTATCTGGATAGTGGTGACGACATCGGGTATGATTTGAGAGACAACTGGTCCATAAGTGTCTCCCAAAAGTGGATGGGATGAATGCTCGAGGAATGGATGGTGAGCCAAAGGTGAAGCAGGTGGAGTGAACTCTTTCATCATCATAACAAGGATAGGACGACCAGGTACAATATAGATGACATGCTGGTAGAATGTGGATGAGGGGTTGGGCGAGAGTTCTTCCAAAGGAGGGGTCTCCTCGAAAGTCTCATCCAATAGATGGGATGGAGTGGAAGATGGTATATGAGACATGGGACTAGCATTGGGGGTGGAAGGCCCCATCAATATATTAGGTGTAACACAGGATGAAACCTACTCAAACTAGGAGGGTGGATCTATGGTCTGAGAAGAAGAGGCCCTAATGGTAAGAATAGTCCATTGGGCATCCTCGGTGGCACGATGAATGGCTTCACGCATATGACTATGCGTAACCGGCATGGTGAGATATGCAGTAGGTGGGGTAACAATCAACAGGTGTAAAATCTGAACTCAAAAACTGTCTGTGACTGACCAGGGTACTCTCTGGTGGTAAGTACATAGGTTCGTAGGTCAGGGGTGTAGACCAAATTGGTTCACACTCCAGAGGTGCGGACCACCAAAAATGAAAAATAGAGTGCCAAAATGTGTAGTATGTGTCTCTGTGTGCAATCTATGCTATCTGGAACCTAAAAAATAGGTTCGCAGTCCAGGGGTGTAGACCAAAATGGTTCACACTCCAGGGGTGCGGACCACCCAAAAGTGTAGTAGAGGGTAAAATTTGTGTTGTGTGTACCCTCTCTATGTTGTGTAGAGCTGTGTGAATCAGTATGGTAGCCTGAATGCTATGTTTTTGCATAGAAGCATGCAAAATGAGTTTGAGTGGAGGGAGACCATGCTGGGGGGCGTAAGTCACCTAAAAACAAACTGTGCAGTGAAAACCATGGTAATGAAACTGTGAGACAATCCGTAAGTGAGTTATAGCGCTTTTGATGCACTGTTGTAACCACTTTTCTTGAGACTCAACAAAAGCAAAAGTTCTTTATTTTTTGGTTTTTCTATGTGTTTTGATGATAGAATATGCATCCTAGGAACAAAACCAAGGTAGTGAATGATCTTCTAATTTGAAATAGGTATATTGGAGCACAAAACCTCTTGCAATGCCCAAAAGCACACATAATAGAACTATGGTTCCAATAGGAAAATGGCTACCTAGGTGTAAAACGACATAGCAAAATGATATCCAAAAAGGGGGGTGTACTCACTATGCTGAAATGAGCTCACAAAATCCTCTTACGAGAAGAGGTGGCACTGTCTGTGACGTGCTAGACAGGGTTGGCGTACCCCCTACTTTCGCTTCACCCTCGAATGGGCTTGGTCAAGAATGATAGTTTACCATGTCCACTAATTATAATAGCCTTGTGGACAAAGGCTCTAATACTATCCCACTCCGTAGGTAACCGTTGGTGATAAAATCCAGGGCCCAGTCACAAAAGTGGGGGATTTTTTGATAATGAAGCCCAGAAAACCACTCGTAGGGTGGGGCTACTAGGTGTCTAACTGGAGGTGAGTCAGTGGAGAGTAATCCCAGACCTCACTAAACTCTGGTGGTGAATTGGTGATGAAATCCAATTCGGCCTGGAGATGAAACCCAGGTCCTTACACCGTTTAAGATAGAACGTGAGTGTGTGGTGTTTGTTTTTGTGGTACTATTTTAGAAGCAAATCTACTCTAAATGCCTTTTCGAAAGAAAACTATGCTATGTGGTTGTGCGAGAAGTAACTTTAAGCTATTGATTTTTTGAAATAAAAAGCTATTTATGTGGTATACACAAAAGTAAATTTATGCTATTGATTTTTCAAAAGGAAATCTAATTAATTACTTTGGAAGGGAAATGACTTGAAGGGAAATTTCTGAAATTAAATCTGATCTAGAAAGCAAATTGAAATCTAACTACAACAAACAAGCATGTGTGATTGCATGGAATTTGTAGCTCACTACGAAATATTAGCTCGAAATAGAAGGAAAATGAAGTTTTTTCAGGCAAAACCTACGTCCAGGTGAGTATGAAAGGCTCCAGGATGTCCTCTGGTCCAAAACTATGTAGATTTGGGAGGTTCACACTCCTGAGGTGTGAACCTATCTTCTGCAAAGTGGTTCACACGTGTGAGGTGCGAACCGGTATCCGAATATTGAGCTGACTATTTCTGGGATCTTGGTGATGATTTTGAAGCTTCTGGAGTGATTTTAGCACAAATACCTGCACAAAAATTTCCAAAACTCAATTTTTTGCTAGCAAGATAACCAAAAACTTATGAAAATTTTGCATATACCTGATATTAACTACAAAAAGTAATATTAACTACTGATTTGGTGCCAAAAAATACAAGGACGCTTTAACCTTGCATACATCGTGGCAAGAGACAGTTTGGGATCTAGGTATGGAAGCACACAGACTCTGAGAACATGAGGCTTTTAACCTCCCCTGACTTACCTTGTCGTTGGTTGTGGGTGTATGCACAAATACCTAGGTATCAAGTATCAAGTGTGAGGCAGATTAGGGGAATACACGCGCCCAAGCACGTACTCTCTACTCTCTTTGTAAGCTCACCGGTGCACCAGTGAACCTTTGTTGGTTTGGCCTGAGATGTCTTTCAGGGCATTTTTGGTTTGTGGTGTTCTTCAAAGATGACAACTACCTGCCATACAAAATAGACCACAATTTTTGGTTAGAAGGCGATTAAGCTTATGCTTGGTGGAGGTCCCACCAGGCGTGCCAGAATGAAACTACCAAAAAGACACCATAACACTTCATTCAAATATTATAGAATCTGCTGAATTTGCATTTATAATCATAAAAGGGGTTACAAGAGGTAATGTCCTTTTACAACTTTGCCCTGAAGGCTACAATGGAGTCTCCCCTAAGGGAGCTCTTTGATGATGGTACAAAGACAACAAGACCAATCTTTTGTGGGTTCCTCGATGTAGGTGGGCTTCTTGCTCATGAGCCACCACTTGTTGGATGCTTCCTTATGCTTTTGCTGGACCTATAGAACCTGCAAAATCTTATTAGTGCATTGGGGGGTCTGCCTCAGTCAAACCCCATGATTATGAAGACAAAAGACTCATAAAACTACTCAAAACATGAAATTAACTATTAAAAACTAGCATAAAATAGTAAAACAAGTTATCCTTACCTATCCGAATGATTCTGGTGCTTATTTTAGAGGTTCGCACTCCGTGTGAGGTGCAAACCGGCCCTTTTGAAGTTGGATTACTCAGGTAGGGTCCCTGGATGCTTCTGATTGGTTCTGTCGGTGTATTTTATTGGGTAGAGCTCCTGAACAACAAATCTTGATAATGAAGTCAACCTGTCTCACTCATAGAATGGGCATAAGCATGAGGCAAGCTGATTGTGATGGTCGTATGATAGCTATGCAATGGATATGGGATGGATGTAATGGCAGTGGTGATTTCAGCAGAGTTTCGGTATGTAAAAGTGTGATGATCCTAAATGGTGAAAATGGCCTTCTATTTATAGAGTGGGCCAGGGTGAGAGAAAGGGGATGAGGTGTCCCCTGTGAGGTGTTATTGGTGAGGTGTCCACCAGAGAGGTGTCCCCTGAGGTGTCCCGGGTCATGAGTGAAGTTGGGTGAGAGAATCCCTCACCCATACAAAAGCAATGATGATTAAAAGTAAATATCAATTTGTCATTAATATTCACCTTTATGGGAGCATCGTAGGATTAATTAATCATTATTATGTGCAAATGTCTCTATCTTGCATTAATGACCCATGGGTGTGTGATATGGAGGAATATTTAGGTGAGAGGTGGTAGGGCTAGGATAGGGTAGGCTAGGTGAGGTGGAAGGCTAGGCTAGTCAAAGTAGACTAGGTGAGGTGGAGGTGTTTAATTAAATCAATATTAGATCTAATTAAGCATGAAATTAGCCATAAAGCACAATTTGACCAAAATATTGACTTTTTGACCATAAAGTGATTTTTGACCATGGTAAAGGTTTCAACCTTAGTTGAGTTGGCATGAGGTCACATGAGGACCTAGGGTTAAACGTAGGAAAGGGCTTAGCTAGCCCAAAGGGGCTAATGGTGATGAATAGTGATTTTTGGGTCAATTTATGCAATTTTTGATGGTTTTGCATATTAATTAACCATGGGAATGGGGAGAGGGACAATGTGTGACTTTTTGGTGTCTACACTGTCATCCAAAATATATGAGAATAATCTACAAGCAATATCCTCATGATAAATTTGCCATTGAAATAATATGCTCTTGTAGATATGCAATTTTTTTATGTATCCTAATATCTCATCTTGATTAAACTGTCATAAAAACTCCAATACCATTTCAGGGATTTGATAGTGTATTCCAAACATAGGATAACACTCATAATACTTTCCTAAAACCGATACCATGCTTTCTCTTAAAGATACCACTTGCTCCTCAAATGTCGCCATTAGTGGAACTCAAAAGAATAACTTCAAAACCAATTTGTTAGTCAAATAAAAATATCTTGCAAAGAAACATGAAATGGCTAATAAACTTTAAATGTTTAACATATAAATCATCATATCTGCCTCAACCAAAAGGTATACATCCATTAAACCATGACATGAAATAACATTCTCAAATTTGCCAAAAGTTTAATATTAACACATCATCAAATAGAGAATGTTAGAATCAATGAAAGTGATCAACAAAATCTCATTAGTCAAAACCAATGTCTTTAAATAAATATGTCAAGTAACATGAAAAATCTAGCATCTAAATAGCAATAAAATAAATCAATTCAAATCCTCCTGGCTCCCAAAGTGTTGAGTTCTAAAAGACTACCAAAGATGCTAATCAAATGAACTTGAAATATTTAGCAATTAAAACTCTTGAGTAACCATGAACAATATAGCATTTAAAACCACAATGAATTGCTTAGCATAAATAAAATAAAGTAAACCAATTCATGCCCTCCTTCTAGCACCAAAAATGTTGAGTGACAATTTTACCCAATTGTAAAATTACCCTCACATTTAGGATTTAGCATGAAATCCTCTCTTGTAAAGAAACCTGAGTTTCTCCAAGGTTCTTTGATATTGCTTGCACACCTACATGATGGATTAATAAGAAAGCTAGAATAAATCAGAGATTAGCAAGCAGTTGTTAACAAGGGGCCTGAACAAGTTTTACTTTATTTTATTTCAATGTCGTAGATGTATTTTATTGAAGGGCTAGAGTTCCTTTTTTGTGTGGAAATGAAATAAATATTAGGGAACAATTAAGAATTTTTACTTTTTATTTATTAAAATAAAACCCACTCCCCCAAGTAATCGAATTATTATCTTGGATCTTAATGTGATTTTGGAGTCAGCACTTTGGTGTTAATGGGTTCCTTTTATCTTAAATATTTAGTGCAGATGTGGCGTTAGTAATCGTTTTCTTATCTGATAGATTTAATGAAGATTTGGTGTTAGTAGATTCATTTTATCTAAAATCCTTAATGAAAATTTGCGTTAGTGGGTGTATTTTATCTAAAAAAATTTAGTGGAAATTTCACGTTAGTGTGTTCATTTTATCTATTTTTTTTAATGAAAAAAAACTAAAAATAAATAACAAAATTCTGGAAATGACCAGAATGAAAATGAAATCAAAGTTTGCTTAAGCTGAAATTCTAGAGCAAGGACCAGAATGAAATAAATTTAAATTTTAGCATAGATTTTGGAGCAAGGATCAGAATGGAAAATGCATCAACTTTGAAAACAACCACTTAAGCAAGAAATTCTAGAGAAGGACCAAAATAAAAGAAGATAACAAAAAAAAATGCTTGATTAAAATTCTGGAAAAGTGGACTAGAATGGAAAAAATATCAAAGAAAATTGAATCAAGCACACTAGTTCACCTACAGAAAATGTTAGTTCCTGAACACAAGAAACATAACCAGATTAGACCAGCATTAAACTCAATCTAGATTCTGATTATGGTGAGAGTTTGAGGAATAAAATGCATTAAAAATATCCAATGTTGCTACCGACTAAATGCATAAACAACATTAGAATAAACTCAATGCACAAAGTGAAGAATGAAGCAATAATATTTCAGATTTGTGTTTAGAAAATAATCTAGAACTGCATACAATGGTGCACCAGAGTTTTTTACAGCAGAAGCAATCTTCCAATCTTTCCTTCCTTCTGATCCAAAAATTCCAGCCCCTATTTCCTTTGCTTCCATGGCTTTTTAAAGCTTTCCAACCCTAAAATAAACTCTTCATTTAATTTTCCCCCCTTTTCCTTTGGTTTAGTCACGTAACTTCTTTGTAACTGCAATATCTTTCAAATGAAACACTTATTCCATAATGATTTTTGTCAATAATAAATTGGTAAATATCTTCTAAATGAAATGTTTCTTCCATAATGCTTTTTTTTCTGCCAATAAGAAATTTGGTCAATAACTTCCAATTCCTTCTGATCCAAAATTCCAACCCCTATTTCCTTCGCTTTCATGTCTTTTTAAAGCTTTCCACCAACCCTAAAATAAACTCTTCATTTCATTTTCCCCCCTTTTCCTTTGGTTTAGTCACGTAACTTCTTTGTAACTTCAATATCTTCCAAATGAAACGCTTCTTCCATAATGATTTTTGTCAATAATAAATTTGTAAATATCTTCTAAATGAAACATTTCTTCCATAATGTTTTTTTTTGCCAATAAGAAATTGGTCAATATCTTCCAATTGAAACACTCCTTTCATAATGCTTTTTTCTAATAATAAATTGGTAAGTATCTTCTAAATGAAAAGCTTCTTCCATAATGCTTTTTGCCAATAATAAATTGGTAAGTATATTCCAAATGAAATGTTTCTTCCATAACACTTTTTAACCAACAATGAATTAAATAATGCATTTCTTTTATTTAGAAACCTCCCAACATCAATATAAAGCATTAATTCAAACTAACTTTAATAAAATTATAAAGTCAACATAGAAATTAATACCAAACCAATATGTAAAGAAATATTAGTGTACCATGAGAAAAAGAAATGTTATTCTTTTGTTTTATTTTATTCATTTTGTTTTTATATTATATATTTTTATTCTTATTTGCTTTTTTTTTTGTTTTTTTTTGTTTTTCTTCTATTTTTATTTTCTTTTCTTTCTTTATTTAAATTTTACTTATTTTCTCTCCTTTTTTAATTTTAAATTTGATTTAATTAATTTCAAATTTTTGAATTGGTTTAATTCAAAACATTAAAACTAAACAAAACAATAAAATAACAAAAAATAAGAAAGAACCTAACCAACACACTAGACAACTTAAAAGAAACCAAAAGGAGACACTAGTCAACACACCAACCTATCAAAATTATCACGCAAAGAAACTAAAATTCAACAAAAATTCCAAAAATTAAAGGTGGGTCCCCAAGTCTGGGGCTAGTTGTGAAATGGCCTTGACGAAAGAAAATCTCCTTAAGGAAAGCAATTTGATTAAGTGAATCTAGTATAGTCTTTGTAATTTGTAGGCTTCTAGAAGGCTAAGAACTTGCATTTTCAACTTGTCAAACAATATTAATTTCATTATATCCATATTTAGTCCAAGGGATATTTCTTCTTTCCTTTAGCATACAAAGGAATACCTAGATATGTTAGTGGTAATTTTTTAACATTAAACCCTATAATATCCATAATAATTCATTGTAAATCTAGAAGAGTGTTAATGAGAAAGATACCTTATTTTGAAGTATTAACCAATTGTTCAACAACCTTCTCATAGCTTGATAATATTGATTTAAGCTCCTTGGCCTCATGGACTAAGAGATGACCAAAAAGAAAGATATCATAAAAAATTTGGAGATGATATTTGAATGGACCATTTATTGCAACATGAATACTTTTGATTTTTATTTCTATTTTTGACATTGAGAAAGATCCCTAGAGTGTTGGAATTCATAATATTTTCTATAAATTAATAGAAGAAATCCACTCAAATATTTTATCTAAAGTGTAAAAGGATGAAATAAAGAAAAGAGAAACACAAAGATTTTTTTTTTTTGGAAAGCATCCCAGAAGGGATGCCACTTTCGAGTAAGACCCAAGGAGGCAGGGATATCTATTCCGCCATAATTACCCAGGGCTCGCACCTGACCTACCACCTTTGACATACTCAAGGAGAAAACAAACACACAATAAGATTAAAATAAATAAATAAAAATAAAAATAATAAAATAAAATAAAAAACATTCTCCTTGAGTGAGTCGAAAAGATAAAGCACAACCAACCACACATACAATAAGATAAAAAAAAAAAACCACAACACGAACCACATAGAAAAAGCACAAGAACAACATAAAAAACATAAACATGACAAAAATAATAGAACGCTACAAAGACATAACCAACAAAAACATGAAATTAAAAAACAACCAAAACCTAAAAAATAAAAAACAACCAACAACAGAAAATAAACAAAAACAAAAAACATAGAAAACACCCACACACAAAAACATGAATTAACACAAACATACAGAAGCACAAGAATAAGAACAAGAAAAACACAAGAACAATAACAAAAAATACAAAAAAATTAAAACACAAGAACAAAAAAAAACAACACAAAAAACACAAAAATAAAACTAAACAAAAAAAACACACCTCAAAAAACTAAACTAAAAAACAAAACAGAAAAAATAAAAAAATTGAACACAACAATGACCTTTCTAGACCAAAAGACTTTTAAGGCAAGAATCAACAAAGGAAACAAAAGAAAAAATAGTTTGAGCTAGGGAACTAAAATACCCTAATCGAACCAATGAGAAGCAAAAATAAAACAAGAAGAAACTAGGTGTTGTGGCCATTCCACAACTAGCCCCAAACTTGGGGATCCGCCTTTAAATTTTGGAATTTTTGTTGAATTTTAGTTTCTTTGTGTGATAATTTTGAAAGGTTGGTGTTTTGACTAGTGTCTCATTTTGGTTTCTTTTAAGTTGTCTAGTGTGTTGGTTAGGTTCTTTCTTATTTTTTCTTATTTTATTGTTTTCTTTAGTTTTAATGTTTTGAATTAAACCAATTCAAACATTTGAGATTAATTAAATCAAATTTAAAATTAAAAAAAAAGGAGATAAAATAAGTAAAATTTAAATAAAGAAAGAAAATAAAATAAAAATAGAAGAAAAACAAAAAAAACAAAAAAAAACAAATAAGAATAAAAATATATAATATAAAAATAAAATGAATAAAATAAAACAAAAGAATAACATTTCTTTTTCTCATGGCACACTAATATTTCTTTACATATTGATTTGGTATTAATTTCTATGTTGACTTTATGATTTTATTAAAGTTAGTTTGAATTAATGCTTTATATTGATGTTGGCAGGTTTCTAAATAAAAGAAAGGCATTATTTAATTCATTGCTGGTAAAAAAACGTTATGGAAGAAGCGTTTCATTTGGAAGATACTTACCAATTTATTATTGGCAAAAAACATTATGCAAGAAGCTTTTCATTTAGAAGATACTTACCAATTTATTATTGGCAAAAAGCATTAGGAAAGGAGAGTTTCAATTGGAAGATATTGACCAAATTTCTTATTGGCAAAAAAAAAGCATTATGGAAGAAACATTTTGTTAGTTTCACAATGACACTGAGAGGGGGGGTGAATCAGTGTGGCTCTTTATAGCTTAAAACTTCAACTCTTAAAGCCAAAACAATGAAAACTTAAAACCACATAAAGCAAATATAACAAGAGAGCATCACACAACACAAGATGTACCGAGGTTCACCGATTTTGGCTACTCCTCAAAAATTGACTGTTTGGACTCCCATCCAAATCCAGCCTTTGCAAAATACCAATTTTACAATCAATTTACCAGCACCAACTGGAAGGAGCACCAACCCCTGATTTATCTGCACCAACAGAAAGGAGCACCAACCCCTGATTTACTAGCACCAACTGGAAGGAGCACCAACCCCTGATTTATCTGCACCAACAGAAAGGAGCACCAACCCCTGATTTACCAGCACCAACTGGAAGGAGCACCAACCCCTGATTCCAAGCACCAACTTGGACTTTTTGAAGCTAGAAGATTGACATAAAAATGCCTTCACATTTACAAGACCCTGATTGGTCTATTGCTCACTCCACATCGCCCACAAATCATATAACACATACCCTTCTCGGTCGCCTGTCGCGCACCTCTCGCTCTCCTCTCACTCTCTTCTCGCGCTCCTCTCGCGCACTTCACAGAATTAATTCCCCCAACTAAAATTCTCCAAGCAACGCTCCTTTTATAACCATATTGTCTCTTTGTAACTCCTTTCATTTCTCATATGCCACTTGTCAATTGTAACGCCTTCTATATGTAACTCCTTTTGTATATATAGAGTAGGCATTTCGTTAAACACGTTACATGCAACGAATTGACACATATACCTCTACCATGACTGTTCGTCTTCTTGGTCATGACTATTCGTATTCTCCTTAGTGACTGTTCGTTTTCTTTTCTGTGCATGCATGCATTTTCATTTCTATTTTTACGACTGTTCGTTTTTCTCCTTCTTCGACTGTTCGTTTTCTCCACTTGGGCATGCATGCGTTTTCTCTGTAACTACACCTGTAACTGACGTACTGACTTCAGTTAACTCTTCTTATTTTAGCTGCATGATTTTCTTCTACAACTGCACCTGTAACTGCCGTATAACTTCAGTTAACTATCACATATCTTATTTCGGCTTGGTTCTCTTCTTAGCTCATGCCACAGTGACCTATCATGAAATCGTGACACTTCTACCTCTTTGTCCTCTTCTCAGATTTTGCCCACGAAAACACAACATGTCGCGATATCGTGACACTTTCGCCTCCTTGCTTCTTTTCTTTGCTTGTACCCGCAAAAACAACATGTCATGATATCGCGACACTTTCACCTCCTTGCTACTCTTCTTGGCTTGTACCAAAAACACAACATGTCACGATATCATGACACTTTTGCCTCCTTGCTACTCTTCTTGGCTTGTACCCAAAAACACATGTCATGATATCGTGACACTTTCACCTCCGTACTCTTCCTCTTTACTTTTGTCGTGATATCGTGACACTTCTGCCTTCTTACTTTCTCTCTCCTCCTTTAGTCGCGAAAATGCGACATGTCGCGATATCGTGACACTTTCTCTCCTTTGCTCTTTCTCTTGCCTTCGGGTCGCGAAAACCCGACATGTCGCGATATCATGACACTTTTTCTCCTTTGCTCTTTCTCTTGCCTTCAGGTCACAAAAACCCGACATGTCATGATATCGTGACACTTTTTCTCCTTAGCACTCTCTCTTGCAATATGTCACGAAATCGTGACACTTTTTCTTTCGGACTCTCTCTCCTACAATATGTCGCGAAATCGTGACACTTTTTCTTTCGTACAATCTCTCTTGCAATATGTCACGAAATCGTGACACTTTTTCTTTCGGACTCTCTCTCTTGCAATATGTCATGAAATCGTGACACTTTTTCTTCTATACTATCTCTCTTGCAATATGTCACGAAATCGTGACACTTTTTCTACTTGCCTCTCTCTCCTGCAATATGTCGCGAAATCGTGACACTTTTTCTTCCGTACAATCTCTCTTGCAATATGTCACGAAATCGTGACACTTTTTCTTTCGGACTCTCTCTCTTGCAATATGTCACGAAATCATGACACTTTTTCTACTTGCCTTTCTCTCTTCCAACATGTCGTGAAATCGTGATAGTTTTGCTTGCTTGCACTTTCTCTCCGAACATGTCACGAAATCGTGACAGTTTTGCTTGCTTGCGCTTTCTCTCCGAACATGTCACGAAATCGTGACAGTTTTGCTTGCTTGCGCTTTCTCTTCGAACATGTCACAAAATCATGACAGTTTTGCTTGCTTGCGCTTTCTCTCCGAACATGTCACGAAATCACGATAATTTTGCTTGCTTGCGCTTTCTCTCCGAACATGTCATGAAATCGCGATAGTTTTTCTTGCTTGCACTTTCTCTCCGAACATGTCATGAAATCGTGACAATTTTTCTTTCTTCTCAACATGTCACAATATCGCGATAGTTTTTATTTCTTCTCAACATGTCGCGATATCATGACATTTTTCTTTCTTCTCAACATGTCGCGATATCATGACAATTTTTCTTTCTTGCTCAACATGTCGCGATATCGTGACAGTTTTCTTCCTTGTGATTTTCTTTTGATTTTTAGCATATGGGCCACTTCGATCTTTTGGAGAATCACTGTACATACTCTGAAGAACCTCTTAACTCTGAAGAACCTCTTAACTCCTGTCCACTGCATCAACCGATCTGTCTAATTGTGTTGACAACAATGACAATACTATTCTTGCACCTTGCTCAACAATCTCCCCCTTTGGAATTGTTGGCAACACACGTGCAATTTCCTGTAATTCTTCTCCCCCTTTGACAATAATACCAAAGGGCTGCTGCAGACTCCCCTTGAGTCCATGCACAACATTCTCAAGCACACGTTATGACAGTTAGCAAAACTTACAAATATGAGCAAAAAGATAATCAAATATATAAATGCTCCCCCTGAGAATGTGGTCCCGATAGCTAGTCAGTTCTTGGGAAGCATGACCACTCCCAATTTATTGCGAAGGTATCCACTACTGACTGGTGGACCTCTCTCCAATTGTTATATTATAGAAGACTTTGTCTCTCTATTGCACTAACTGGTGGACCTCTCTCCACTTGAAGAATCCTCACTCAGATCTATCTTCAACTATGTTGGCTGCTGGATCTCTATCCATTGGGACTTTGTCCTCTGTACTCTATCAATAGGCTCACACAGAACCTGCTTAACAAGCTCACATAGAACTTGTCCAATGCTAAATAACAAGCTCACATAGAACTTGTCCAATGTTGAATAACAAGCTCATACAAAACCTGTCCAAATCTGCTCTAGAAATCTGTCCCAACACTGTCCTCAAATATTTCCCAAAGGCCTTCTCAAAGGCTCAATCAATCATGCTCAAGTAGTACTCAAATTCTTTCACAACCAATGGGCTTCAACCACTATGCTTATAACTCGTTCCTTACCTTTATCAACTTTAACATCGGCAATCTCCATAATTTTCTTTAGCCTCTTGACTGCCACCTCCTCCGTGACTAACGACTTTGCCTCGCATCCGTTGTGCAACTCAATGTCTCTAGTTTCTAATGGCTGCCATGAATGTTTTCATCTCCTATGCAGGTATTGACAGTGGACCATTACATCTAGCGTTGGAACCTCAATCTGCGCGCAGTCATCAACACTCGGTATTTTGCTTCTTGCTAGGGCATATGTCAGGGCTACTCAATGTCTTTGCCTTGCATGTGCCAATTTGCACTCTTGACCAACTGGGTGCTAGTGCCACTCTTTGCTTTGACTCTGGCATCTCTTTGATAATTGCTACTTCTTTAGAGAAAATTAATGCTCTCTTATACCAAACGATGTGTTGTATTTTTTGGTTAAGAAATGCATGCCTTCCAACTCACAACATGGATTCTATTTTATCTACAGATTGGGAATGTTACAAGCTTCAAAACCAGCACCTGCCAGCTTATGCTTCCATGACACGTTGACCTGTGCTGCATGTTCTATCTCAGATAACGCCTATCAACTGCTGCATCGAAAACCTAGCTGTTCACCATGTTGTTCTACTGAAGCACATCAGTTTGATACTATCTCCACAAACATCTACATGAACTGAAACACATTTTGACAACTATACGACAACTCCCCGACTACTTTCCTTTCATCCTCAGATATCCACACAAATACATAGGAGCATTAAAATAAAACTTTAACATTGCTCCCCCTGAGGATGTGCTACCTGTAGCTACTTAGTGCAATAGAGGAGTAATCTCCTTCAGTCCAAGGAGACACGATTTCCTCTCTTCTTTCTTTCTCCAATATTTCTTGAACTTAGGTTGAAGGTTTTCAACTGCATCCCTATTTTGAACCTTTTCGTGAACTTGAACATTTCTCTTGGGTGGTTGTCTCTTGTACATCCTTGATGGATGATTATTTTCCTTTCTTTGATGCACATGATTTCTTCCCTGTCCTGTGTTGCATTCTTTGCGTCCGATGAAATCTACTTGTCTTGCCTTAGATTAGATACAAAAGTTCTTGGACAAGACCTTGCTATGTGCCCATGAACATTACATTTAAAAAATTGCACATGGTGTTCAACCAGAATAACA
This sequence comes from Wollemia nobilis, assembly GCA_028583015.1. Lineage (NCBI taxonomy): Eukaryota > Viridiplantae > Streptophyta > Pinopsida > Araucariales > Araucariaceae > Wollemia > Wollemia nobilis. The sequence goes on from JAQPPZ010016981.1 coordinate 37,416,551, forward strand.
GATGTATTTCTACCAGACATAACTCTTTGATCTATTATTCAATCCACAATAAATTGCCTTGTGACCATAATGGTTGCATCTAAAACAATAGCCATTAAAAGCATTATTATGAATAAAGTGAGAGTGATAGAACCTCTTTTGTTGTGGTTGCTTTGCTGTAGATCTCCTTTGAGATTTTCTTCCTTTTGAGGATTCAGACTTCAAGCTTTTCTTGCTTTGATCCTTCAATAGTGGATTTCTTCTTCTCTCTGATTTAGAAGATGAAGGTTGTTCAACTTCACATCCAAGACCAAGCTTACACATGGGGCTTCTTTGTTGCCTTATCATTTTATCTAGCAGCTCTGTGCTCTTCTCAAATTTGAGATTTGTATTGGCCTCTTCTAGTTGTTTCCTCAATAACACAATCTCCTCTTCTTGTTTGCAGCAAACAATCTCTTTCTCATTGATCTGTGACTTCAAGGCTTCTTCTAGTTTCTTGGCTTTATGAATTTGTAAGAAGAGATCTTCAATATTACCCTCATATTCTTCCAACTTCTTGGACAGTCTTTTGTTCTTTTTCCTTTCTAAACCCAACTCTTCAAGTGCAGCGATCAACTCACCTTCTAGATCTACTTCAACCTCTAGGTTTTCATCACATACTTGTTCTTTTTTTGTTTTTTCTTCTTTGAGTGCCATATAAAGAACTTCACCTGTTTCCTCTTCAGAATCCTCACTCAGTTGTCTTCTGATGAACTGACATTCTTGGAGATGAAACTTTTCTTCTTGAAGTTGCCTTTTTTGAAATTTGTTTTGTTCTTCCAGTCACTTCTTTCTTGGTGCGATCCTTCATCACTTATGTTCTTCTCATTAAGTGGACATTTAGCTGCAAGATGCCCAATGCCTCCACAATTGAAACATTTAAACGGTAACTTTCCTCTGTATTTTCCTTTTCCCATTTTTAGTTTTCGAACAAAGTTTGCTTCCATTTCATCTGATGTCTCTTCTTCCTCGGATTCTTGTTTTGCTTTTATATTTTTATGTGCTTTAAAAGTAGCTTCTCTATCTATGGGTTTAGTTTTTCCTATTCTCATCTCATATGCAGTCAAAGAACCATGCATCTCATCCATACTAAAAGTATTTAGATCTTTAGCTTCTTCTATTGCTGAAACTTTAGAATCAAATCTTTGGGGAAGAGATCTTAGTACCTTTTTCATGATGACAACATCTTCCATTTCCTCGTCGAGTCCTCTAATCGCATTAATGATTCCATTAACTCTCAGCATGTATGCCTCTATGTTCTCATCGTCATTCATCTTTAATGCTTCGAACCGAGCTCGATGCATTTGTAACTTGGCCTCCTTGATCTTGTCGTCTCCTTCATGAATGCTCTTTAGTTTGTCCCATATGTCTTTTGCCATTTTACAACTCATAATCTTTATCAGTTCGCTGTCCATTAAACCGCACATGATAGCATTCTTTGCTTTAGAGTTATTCTCAAACAGTTTCTTACCGACAACATCGGTTGGAGGAGTGGTGGGTATTGTGTATCCACTATCTACTGAATCCCAAATGTCGTATCCCAAAGCACAAAGATATGTCTGCATCCTGAGTTTCCAAAATGTGTAATTAGTTCCATCCAACAATGGTGCTTTGTTTGATGAGAAGCCTTCACCACCTGCCATTGCGTACTAATCCAAGATCAACCCTAGCTGATTTAGCCTGACAAGGGAAACTGGCTCTGATACCAATTGTTAGTTTCACAATGACACTGAGAGGGGGGTGAATCAGTGTGGCTCTTTAAAACTTAAAACTTCAACTCTTAAAGCCAAAACAATGAAAACTTAAAACCACATAAAGCAAATATAACAAGAGAGCATCACACAACACAAGATGTATCGAGGTTCACCAATTTTGGCTACTCCTCAAAAATTGACTGTTTGGACTCCCATCCAAATCCAACCTTTGCAAAATACCAATTTTACAATCAATTTACCAGCACCAACTGGAAGGAGCACCAACCCCTGATTTATCTGCACCAACAGAAAGGAGCACCAACCCCTAATTTACCAGCACCAACTGGAAGGAGCACCAACCCCTGATTTATCTGCACCAACAGAAAGGAGCACCAACCCCTGATTTACCAGCACCAACTGGAAGGAGCACCAACCCCTGATTCCAAGCACCAACTTGGACTTTTTGAAGCTAGAAGATTGACATAAAAATGCCTTCACATTTACAAGACCCTGACTGGTCTATTGCTCACTCCACATCGCCCATAAATCACATAACACATACCCTTCTCGGTCGCCTGTCGCACACCTCTCACTCTCTTCTCGCGCTCCTCTCGCGCACTTCACAGAATTAATTCCCCAACTAAAATTCTCCAAGCAACGCTCCTTTTATAACCATATTGTCTCTTTGTAACTCCAGTTGTAACTCCTTTCATTTCTCATATGCCACTTGTCAATTGTAACGCCTTCTATATGTAACTCCTTTTGTATATATAGAGTAGGCATTTCATTAAACACGTTACATGCAATGAATTGACACATATACCTCTACCATGACTGTTCGTCTTCTTGGTCATGATTGTTCGTATTCTCCTTAGTGACTGTTCGTTTTCTTTTCTGTGCATGCATGCGTTTTCATTTCTATTTTTATGACTGTTCATTTTTCTCCTTCTTCGACTGTTTGTTTTCTCCACTTGGGCATGCATGCGTTTTCTCTATAACTGCACCTGTAACTGATGTACTGACTTCAGTTAACTCTTCTTATTTTATCTGCATGATTTTCTTCTACAACTGCACCTATAACTGCCGTATAACTTCAGTTAACTATCACATATCTTATTTTGGCTTGGTTCTCTTCTTAGCTCGTGCCAAAGTGACCTATCATGAAATCGTGACACTTCTACCTCTTTGTCCTCTTCTCAGATTTCGCCCATGAAAACACATGTCACGATATCGTGACACTTTCACCTCCTTGCTACTTTTCTTTGCTTGTACCCGCAAAAACACAACATGTCACGATATCGCGACACTTTCACCTCCTTGCTACTCTTCTTGGCTTGTACCACGAAAACACAACATGTCGCGATATCGCGACACTTTCACCTCCTTGCTACTCTTCTTGGCTTGTACCAACAAAAACACATGTCACGATATCGTGACACTTTCGCCTCCGTACTCTTCCTCTTTACTTTTGTCATGATATCGCGACACTTCTACCTTCTTACTTTCTCTCTCCTCCTTTAGTCGCGAAAATGCGACATGTCACGATATCACGACACTTTCTCTCCTTTGCTCTTTCTCTTGCCTTTGGGTCGCGAAAACCCGACATGTCGCGATATCGTGACACTTTTTCTCCTTTGCTCTTTCTCTTGCCTTCGGGTCGCGAAAACTCGACATGTCGCGATATCGCGACACTTTTTCTCCTTATCTCTCTCTTGCAATATGTCGCGAAATCGTGACACTTTTTCTTTCGAACTCTCTCTCCTGCAATATGTCACGAAATCATGACACTTTTTCTTTCGTACAATCTCTCTTGCAATATGTCACGAAATCGTGACACTTTTTCTTTCGGACTCTCTCTCCTGCAATATGTCGCGAAATCGTGACACTTTTTCTTCCGTACTATCTCTCTTGCAATATGTCGTGAAATCGTGACACTTTTTCTTTCGGACTCTCTCTCCTGCAATATGTCACGAAATCGTGACACTTTTTCTTCCATACAATCTCTCTTGCAATATGTCACGAAATCGTGACACTTTTTCTTTCGGACTCTCTCCTGCAATATGTCGCGAAATCGTGACACTTTTTCTACTTGCCTTTCTCTCTTCCAACATGTCACGAAATCGTGACACTTTTGCTTGCTTGCGCTTTCTCTCCGAACATGTCTCGAAATCGTGACAGTTTTGCTTGCTTGCGCTTTCTCTTCGAACATGTCACGAAATCGTGATAGTTTTGCTTGCTTGCGCTTTCTCTTCGAACATGTCATGAAATCACGACAGTTTTGCTTGCTTGCGCTTTCTCTCCGAACATGTCACGAAATCACGACAGTTTTGCTTGCTTGCGCTTTCTCTCCGAACATGTCACGAAATCGTGACAGTTTTGCTTGCTTGCGCTTTCTCTCCGAACATGTCACGAAATCATGACAGTTTTGCTTTCTTGCACTTTCTCTCCGAACATGTCACGAAATCGCGACAGTTTTTCTTGCTTGCGCTTTCTCTTCGAACATGTCATGAAATCGCAATAGTTTTTCTTTCTTCTCAACATGTCACGATATCGCGATAGTTTTTCTTTCTTCTCAACATGTCGCGATATCGTGACAGTTTTTCTTTCTTCTCAACATGTCGCGATATCGTGACAGTTTTTCTTTCTTGCTCAACATGTCGTGATATCGCGACAGTTTTCTTCCTTGTGATTTTCTTTTGATTTTTAGCATATGGGCCACTTCGATCTTTTGGAGAATCACTGTACATACTCTGAAGAACCTCTTAACTCCTGCTCTGAAGAACCTCTTAACTCCTGTCCACTGCATCAACCGATCTGTTTGACTGTGTTGACAACAATGACAATACTGTTCCTGCACCTTGCTCAACACATTTTATTTATAAGATATTTAAGTGTTTCATTTGGAATATATTGCAGTTGCAAAGAAGTTACATGACTAAACCAAAGGAAAATGGGGGAAAATGAAATGAAGAGTTTCTTTTAGGGTTGGAAAGCTTTAAAAAGCCATGGAAGCAAAGGAAATAGGGGTTGGAATTTTTGAATCATAAGGAATTGGAAGATATAGACAAAATTTCTTATTGGCAAAAAAAAAAACATTATGGAAGAAACGTTTCATTTAGAAGATATTTACCAATTTATTATTGACAAAAATCATTATGGAAGAAGCATTTCATTTGGAAGATATTGCAGTTACAAAGAAGTTACATGACTAAACCAAAGGAAAATGGGGTAAAATGAAATGAAGAGTTTCTTTTAGGGTTGGAAAGCTTTAAAAAGCCATGGAAGCAAAGGAAATAGGGGCTGAAATTTTTGGATCAGAAGGAAGGAAAGATTGGAAGGTTGCTTCTATTGTAAACAACTCTGGTGCACCATTGTATGCAGTTCTGGTTTATTTTATGAACACAAAAATTGAAATATTATTGCTTCATTCTTCACTTTGTGCATTGAGTTTATTCTAATGTTGTTAATGCATTTAGTCGGTAAAAACATTGGATATTTTTAATGTATTTTAATCCTTAGACTCTTGCCATAATCAGAATCTAGACTGAAAAGGCTATATGTATATGTATATGATGTCACTTTTAATATTACCAACAAGTATGACATTCAAATTTGATAAAATTCAAAGAGATTTTCTTTGGAAGGGATGTGACAAAAAATTTAGGTTTCTTCTTTATAATAGGGATAGGGTTCACAAAGGAAGAATACTGGAGGGGTAATATTATGTAATTATAGATTTATAAGTTTAGCATAGGGAAAAACCTAGTTGTAGATTATTCAAAGATTAAGGAAAGAGTTCAATAAAATCATATTTCAAAAATATATAGATTTTGTTGATTAAATAAAATTGCTCAAGAAATGAACCCTTCCTAAAATATTCACAACATGGAAATTTGTGTAAGATAGTTTGTAACTTATCAAGAAATATATTATATGGTTAATAAATGAAATAAATTCCATAAATTTTGGATAGACGATGTTTGGATGAAGCTTTATACTTATTTTTTATACTCTAAAATGGAAACCATTGGGTTAGGCATATGTAGCTTATTAATGTCCAAAGATCAAAATCCATACTATCATGAGAAACATTTCCAAATCATGGATTTCTATCAGTAACCTTGTTGAAGAAGAGAAATCAAACAATTAATGGTTGGGATTCAAAAGTTACTTTAAGAGATTTATTTACTACTTTTATATAGAACAATGAGCTAGTTTAGAATCTATCAAAAATATATGGTGGATATTCAACCAAGTTGGAATATAAGTATTTAGCACAATAAAACTTTCCTACTACCAATAATTCCCATTAAAATAATGTTCAATCACTTGAGAATATCCTTAGGGCCTCAACATTTATTTAGTTAGAAGTCCAAAGCAATATTATTTTAGGTGATATTTTTCAATGAAGAGGATATCATGAATATTTTAAGTATTCCTTACTTGTTCATTGTCCATTTGCTTACACCATTGGGGAATTATTATTCAAAAATATGAGAATATATTGTGTAGCTCCATTAACATTGAAAGGGTTAATGAAAGGTTGGATTAAATATTTTAAAGCTAAAATATAATTCATTCTATGGAGAGTTGGTCCTACCATTATTTGTTGGAATTTATGGCTTGAAAATAATAATGGAAATTTTTTTTTTTAAATATCAAAATCATGACCAAATTTCAAATCATACAATTGCATCTCTTGTAGAATGTTTACAAACATGGTGTTATCATGGGAACTGATGAGTGCAGAAAAAGAGGTACTGGTATTTTGACTACATGATTTGGATATACATAGAAGGGTTATGTATGACAATGGAGTTAACACAAAGAAAGTACTTTGGTATCTTAAAAAATAAAAATGTCCAAAATATAGATTTATCAAAATTATTATTGATGGTGCTTCTAAAGGAGGTTTGAGAAAATTTGGTGAAGGTGGCATTTTTTAGAACAATAATAGCTAAATTCTCCTCATATACTCATAATTATATGGAACTTCACCTGACAACAATGCATAGACTAGGGAACATCTTTCAAGGTTAAAAATTACCATTAAAAAAGGATGAAAATCTATTTTAGTTAAGGGGATTCATAAATTATTATTAATACTATCAAGAATAAGGGCTGTGGAGATTGGATCAAAAATGATATTATTTCTCATGTCCATTAACTATTGCTAGAGGTAGTATATTGGAAATGTTAGCACATCTATAGAAAAGGAAATTGGATAATAGTTAATTTAAAGACAATTGTGGTTTTCATCTTCTTTGTAGTGAAATCCAAATTTGAGAAGGTAAATGGCCAAGTGAGATTTTATTTATATGTGAAAATTATGCCAAGGCATTGATTGTGAGAATATATTGGTTTGAGAAATATGGAATCAATATTTGATAGAAAAGAAAATAAAGGAAATTTGAATGTTAGAGTATATTACATTATTTGATATATGTCAATTATTTGATTACTATGTTAAGTGGTTACTTGGGAAAGAAGTAATAAATGCACAAGTGTCAATGTGCAAGTTGTAAATGTGCATGTATTCCACATGTCCATAAGTCCTAGGTAGAGTAAGGGCGAAGGAAAATATCTTAATATATAATGGAATCTAAGCTCCACTCTTGATTATAACACTTCATTATTTATAATACAAAGTGATACTTCTTTTCTTTAGTCATAATAGTTTTAAAACTATCATTGGTATTAGATATACAAAGGGATCTAAGGAAAAGAGCCAGAGAGAAGAGTGGAACTCTATTGAAAATTGAAGGAGTTATGGATAAAGTAGAATTTGGGACAATTGTTGCCATCCGATAACAAGCCCAAAGGAAGGAGAGTTAGAGAACTATTTTGGACAACCAAGTAGAGCTGCAAGTTCATCCAATCAAGAACAAAAACTTGGTGAATCAAATCACCAGGAAAACCACTATCTGTAAACGTTCTAAAAGGTAAGCAACTTGGGTGCAAAAGGTTCATTATTTGAACTCTAGAATTAAAAAATATTAGAGATTCATTAAGCATCATATTAAAATTAAAATTTGCAAGGAGTGAATCCATTTATACGAGCAATAAGGTGAGATTTCTATTGTTCTTAAGATCATCAAGATTGAAGATATTATAAGTGTAAAGTTAAACCTCTTGTATAGCATATTAGTTGCATGATTGAGAACTTTGATTCATTCTTAGTAAGTTGTCCAAGTGCAAAATTTAGAGGTCAGTGTTGTCTATTAAGGAAGGCAACATAATTTGCTCTTAAGAAGTTATCTTATCAGAGAAGTTAGAAATATTGTAAAAGAGACTTTTAGTCCAAAACTTGGTTCAAGTTAGCTATTACAATTGTATTTACAGTTAAAAAAAAAACATCATTCTTGTCCTTTAAATAACAATAGAAGGACAAAGTTAATACCACTAAAAGGTACTACAATCATCCAACATTATACAGTCATCAAGTGCCCACAACATCGATGTCAGGGGGCAGATATCAAGGTAGTGAAATCGAGCCATCAAAATGGCTCATAAGTTGGTTTCCAAAGGTGTAGAGTAACACCAGATAAATGCCTACATAATAAGAGCCTGCAACACATAAAAGGAGGTATAGCACCCATTGTAAGGTAGATAGCTCTAAGGATAACCAAGCATAGAATACAAGAGGTGGATAAGGGATACATTACCCAATTGATTACTTGGACAAACTACCAGTTAAAGCTATTATCGATTGGAGATAAATCATTAGTGAGGAAAAGAGTGATCAAATTAACTATATATTGAAGCCATATAATCTACCAAACGAGCAGTGTTGGAGCATCCTAGAAATGCCATAGTCAGAGCAAACCTTGAGGAGAATGCAATCATCTTTCGTTGGAAAATGTACAAGCTAGAACTCATTGGAAAGAAGGAGAAAAGTATTGAAGCTAATATTGAATAGCTTGCACCCATTGAAGAAGAAATATTGAAGGAAAGGAGACATTGAAGATGTCCTCACATGCAAGTGCCACTTGGTGGAATAAAAGGGAGTGTTACATAACGCCTGCACAAGGAGAAAGCACATCTAGAATATAATGCTCATATTGGAAGCATTAAAGGTATATTTCAAAGAAGTGAAAAATGTAATAATCATTTTAGCCAGCCAAAATTATTGAAGACTCATTAAACCAAAACTCGAAGAGACTTTAATGTCTATCTACCATCTGAGCAATGAATACACCAAGTGTCAAAGAGCATCAATGTATTACAAGGAATATCGAGCATTAAATGTAATTCTTGAGTGACACTTGTTCAACATCAAGAGATGTATGTGTTATTTAAAGTGCCTAAACTCAAGGAGGAGAGAAGTAGATCCATAGCGAGCATAAGCGAGTGTCCATACATAGTAAAAGAGGAATATATAGCATTAGATACCAAGGTTAAGGTTACCAAAAGGGTCAAAGTGGTATTAAAGTATAGCTACCATTGTCATACATCTACCATTGAAGGAGAGTAGCGCACAACAAGACATCGCCCAATGTTCAATATTTAGGATTTGGAGCATTATAAAGGTAAGGGTTTTACCTTAATCAAATTGCTTTCATTAAGGAGTTATAAGGAGTATAATATAAGGTTGAAACTATAGCAAAATCAACCATACATTTGAAAGCAAAATTAAAGGAGACTTATATACTTAAATAGTTTAATATTTACAATTTAAAACCATAGGAGATATAAGGGTTTCTACTTGGAAAATTAAAACTCTATTATTGCAAATATTATTGTTTTCTAATATTCTAAATTAGGGATTTATAAGGAATATTACACCAAAATAGATTATTGGAATTTAGAAAAATTACACTATTGAATACCAAGGGCTATAAAAAGAATTTCATCATTTACTTAAAGGAGTTGAAATTATATACTTAAACTTGTCTCATGATCATATTAAAGGAATAAAAGAAATCCAACCATAGAGAACTTCAAATTAAGTGCATAGTCCATTAGGAGAGATAAGGTGAAATAGAAATTGATTATTGCTATTACAAAATCAAAAGGTTGAACATTAGGGAGTCAAAAGAGATTCTACTAAATCCAAGAAATCTGAGCAAGATTGATCATGTCCTCATACTAAAATATTTAAAACTTCATCACCATGGAATATTGGTACATAGATTCAGGAGAAAGCAAATATATGACTGGAAGCATACATCTATTTGATTCACTTAAAAAAATGAGAAACCAATCACTATAGCAGATAGTAAGACTTATAAAGTAGAGGGGATAGAAAATATTTTAGTTGATCTAATAAATGGAAAAGGGATAATTAAAAATATTTTATATATCTCTGGATTGACTAATAATCTCCTCTCTATTTATGGATCAAAATATGACTATTGAGTTTAAGGTTTCCAATGGAAGAAAACAATGTCAAATTCTTAAACATAGAAAAAAGGTAGCATCAGGTACCTATATAAATGATCTATTTGCTTTAGATATTACTACACATTCAACTTTCTCAATCAAGACTTCAGATCTATGGCACAAAAATCTAGGACATACCAGTGTATCTTATTTAAATAAAATGTTCAAATATCAAATGGTTGAAGGAATACCAAATCTATCTCTAGAATCCATTGTTTATCTAGAATGTTTAGCTGGAAAAAATACAGAGTTCCCTTTGAGCTTCGTCAACACAAGACTCAATGATAATTAGAACTAATATATACAGATCTATGTGGTCTAATGAATGTCACTAGCATTTGAGGACATAAGTACTTTCAATTATTTGTTGATGATCACACCAAAAAATTATGGGTATTCTTCATGAAGTATAAATCAGAAGCATTTAGTTTTTTTAAACAATTCAAACTACAAGTAGATAAAATATCAAGAAACACTATCAAATATCTTCTGTATGATAGAGGAGGTGAATTTATCTCAAAATATTTTGATTCCTTTTTTATATAAAATGAAATTAAAATACAACTTACTACAATATACTCACCACAAAAAAATGAAATTGTAGAAATAAGAAATACATCTATAACAGAAATGGTCAGGTGTATGTTAAAATAATCTCTTCTCAACCATAAATATTGGGTAGAAGTAGTTAAAACAATAGTATACTTTCCAAATAGACTAACTACAATAATACTCAAACATGTTACATTAGAAGAAGCATGGTCTGGATAACAAACCATACATAGAAAAATTAAGAAATTTTGGTTGCAGAGCTTATATGCATATTCCAAAACAAAAAAGGACTAAATTAGATGATAAAAGTATGATAGGAATATTTTTTGGGTATGATTATTGTAGGCCCAAAATGGCCACATACTTAGGAAAATTTTGAAAATTTTTACCTAAGTCATGAAGTTCCCATTCCACACATGTTTCAGTGTATTTTGGAGTGGATCCGCAACAAAGGCTACAAATCCGCCCAACACTTGGTGAATTTTTGCACTTGGAGCAATTTTGCATAATTTCCTATGTCCTTGGCTCCGGACTAGCGACGTATCCCGAATCCGCAAAAGTTTTTGGGGAAAGATGACGTTAGCATAAAATAAGTGTGGATTGGTGACCGCTTTATATTTTTTATATCTTTTGAGCGGCTAAGTGTTGGAGAGCCCGATTCTAGGAGGTGCATAGAATATTTTTGCTCGGAATGGTGATAGAAGGTGGAAAGCAAAGTATAAGAGATGTGGATTCATGACGAAGGGTATTTTTGACTAACTTTCTTCCGAAATGGTGACAAGCAGCGTTTTACTCTGAAGCCAATGCGGAATGGAGGAAGAGTCACTTTACATTGCGATGGGTTCGGAATGGTGTTCTCAGACCAATACACTTGCTTAGGTCTGGAATGGAATCCATAGAAGTTTCAAAGGAGATATGATGTCATCGAATTTTTTGTGTGGATTGGTGAATGCTTCATCGCCAAAGAAGAAAAAATGAAGGATAAGGAGTGGATTTCATCCTACTTCACTTTCAAGGCATTTTAGTGTTGGATTGGCATTTCATAATTTTCTGAAGCATGAAAGGTGATGTCATCAATTTTAAAAGTGGAATGGCATTGTGTTCTCCCCTACCATTATATCAAGCTTATGTCAGATTAAATCGTAGCCATACGATGGGGGAGATCGATGGTTGAGATTTTGCCAAGAATTTTGAAGCATATAAAAGGGATCTCTCATCGGAATTGAAAGTACAGTCAGTTGGAGGAGGAAGCCGAAGCATCGAGGGTTTCAAGAAGATAAGAACCAGAGATGGTTGTAGATCGACGATGGCAGAAGGTTTTCAAGATAGATCAATGATGCATATGTAGTCTCCAATGGCCAGAACTTTAGTTAGCATCGAACAACCAACAAGTTGCAGAGGTTTCAAGCTGCCATGGCGGTCCACTTGCAGTGGATTTCTTGGAGGTTGAACCAGTAAGAGAATGCCAGCAAGAACTCTCTGTTGAGCTATTAAAATTTAATCTTTGTAATGTTCCTTATTATTTTAATTTTTCAAACTATAAATAGAGGTCGAACCCTCATTTTTAAGGGTCGGCTCTAGTGTGTTTGTCTGTGCTACTGTAAATATTCCCAAGGGCTAATGAAAGGAGCATTACATTGATTTTCACCTCAAATTTTGTGTCTTCATAATTTGATATCAGAGGTTCGAATTCTTAAGTTGTATTTCTGTAAATACTTGAATGGTTAGTTTGTGCTAGATTAATGGATTACTAACTGCTAGGGTAATTGAAATCTACTTTTGAATTAGATCTTTGTTGTTAGGGAGTGCATTTCTGTAAAATCTAGATATTGATTAATTTTGCTATTTGGATTATCATTGTTTAGATATTGAAATTGTTTTTCTTTAATGAATGAAAGTGCATTTAATTTGGGATAATGTTGATCTGAGTAATGTGCATTCAAATTGGTTTATGGGAGCTTTTTGTTGTAGTAACAATGTTGTTAGCCTATCCATCCACTCTTGTTCACATTTTCTAACCCTAATATTTTCTTACCCTAATCTCTAAAACCCTAAGTGAGCATAATTGTGTCAACACCCTATTTAAGTTGACAAGGAACCAACCTACTCTAGAGGTTGGATTTGAAACCCCTATTTTAGTCCATCCAATGTTGAGTGTTGAGTTGTAGCTATCGGGTGCAAGCCTGGACAGAAAGTAGGAAGATAGACAGCCACAGTATTGAGTAAAGCTTGATGCAATTTAGTGCCCAACAATTTTTGGCATGCCCGGTGGGACCAGTTCACAAGGAACACGAAAATCCATCATATGAGTTATTGTTTATCTCAACCTGGAGGAATCAAGATTTGGTGAATTATCTTGACCTTGTAAGCGGAGAATAGCAAATTCACCTAGTGACTCCCTGGTCCTTGAAACCAGAAAAGAATTACCCCTATAGACCAGTGTCCTTTCATGTATACCAAGTCTTTCAAAAGGAATAACCCTAACTCCTATTTCTATTGTGAATTACCTTATAGAGGGTCTACTGTTGTCAGAATTTTGAATCAATATTTCCTCTCAGAAGAAGAGCTTCCTGAAGAAAATCCTATAGTTAATCCAATAGCCCCTCCAACAAGACCTACACCTAGAAATATGGCACAAAATGTGGCTCCTAATCAGCCATTACAGAAGTACCCCAGCTGGAACACAGTTGGTCCCCTGAGATTTAGCCCAAATGAATGTCATCCCCTAGGCTGTATCCAAGGCTATCCCCACTTATGATGGATTGGGGAAGACAAATTATGAGCACTATCAAGATATTTTAAATCTGGTAGTAATTCACAACATAAAAGAGGAGGATATTATTGTAAGAATTCTAGCCCTATCCTTCAGAGGAAATATTTTGCATTGGTTTAGAACTCTGGAAGATAACACCATCACTTCATGGCAAGCATTGGCTGAGCCATTTGTGGAAGAATTTAATGAATCTGTTGACCCTTTCTCTCTGCTCAATCAGTTTACATCCATGCAAAAATCTCAACAAGAAACTATCTCAGATTTCAATTTGAGATTTAGCAGAACATGGAAGAGAATACCTCCTATAGCTAGACCAGCTGCATGTTTGGCCTATATGTATTATATCAGAGCTCTTGGATTAGATTTAGGCTTGTAGACACAACAATATAGAGTAGAAACCTTCCCCCAAGTTTATAATGTAGTAGTTCATGCTGAGAATATCCTAATTAATGTGGGGAGACTACCCCCCAAAACTGTGCTTCCTTATAACTCAAAAGCCACTAATGGCCAAAGCCAAGCTGCAAACCCATCTTACATGGATCCCATTTCTTTATCATCCCCATCTCCACAAATGAATGCAATCCCTCAACCAAAGCCATCATCCTCTATAGTTCCTTTCCCTCCCCTTCCTTCTCAACCATCTCAAGAATTTTCTGCTATTCTTGATATACAAAATACTCTGAAAAATCTAAGTAACAGAATGAATTCGATGGAAAAGAGAGACCAAGAAAGATCACAACAAAGGAGATTTCCATATGTGAATAAATATTAGAGACCTGGTCCTAGTAACAGTACTGGGGTCAGGGTGAATGCAGCATATGAGGAGCCAGAGTGTTCTTCAGATACTACTCTTACAAATATCTGGTGTCTGGTATGTAATGATCCTCATGACTCATAGTCTTGTATTATGTACCAACACCATGTCCAACAAGCTATGGATCAAGCTGAAAGAAATAAAAAAGGGAGAGTAAACATGTTATGGTAGCCTGATCAAATCATGGTTGGGAAAGAGCTGGATGAGGACAGCCCAATTGTTGTTATGACAAGGTCTGGAAAGAAAACCTTGCAAGTAGATCCCCAAAATATGGGGCAATTCCAAGTCCCTTCTCAAAAAATAAATGATCCCCTTCCTCAAAGTGGTGATACTTTCCCCATTCCTCAAGCTAAAGGGAAAGAGAAGACAGAAAATCTTCCTAAGAGGTTGGAAAAGGAAACTGAAGGAGACCGAATGAGATCTAAATATGAGGCTCAAGAAAGGCTTAGATTCCCCTCTATTACCAAAAGGTAAAGAATAGAAGCCACTCAGAAGTATAAAAGAAAATATGGTGAGCCAGAAAGAAGGCCTAAAAGACCTGCCCTAGCTAGGTCTGAGTATAATATTGTTGAAGAGATGAAAAATATTCCATCAAAAGCTAGTTTGTATGACACTCTGTTCATTCCTGGTCAGATAGACTAGCTTAAGGCTTCTCTCAACAAGTATCCACAATAGAAGTAGGCCACCACAATCCTAGTATACCATCAAAAAAGAAAGAGATGTCCCCTACTATTTTAAAGAATAAGCCCCCTCCTTTCTATATCTCTCTAAGGATGGAAGGTTGGATAGTCCAAAATTGTATGATAGATTCAGGAGCATCAACCATAGTTATGCCCAAAGCAGTCTGTGAAGAAATGGGTATGGAGTATACCCGATCTTGTCCTGGAGTATTACAATTGGATGGGACACCTGTTAAGATAGTTGGAGTCATAAAGGATGTTTTAATGAGGCTGCATAGAGCCCCTGAGGTGACAATAGTACAAGAAATAGTGGTGGTTGACCTAGAACCCTACTTTGGATTATGCCTTTCAAGGGAGTTTACTGTAAAATTGGGTGGATGTATGTACATGGATTATTCTAGTATGGTGATTCCTTTCAAAGGAAAGAGAATAAGGATAACACCTAAAAATCTAGTAGCTTATCATATTGAAAATATTGAGGAAGACATGTGCAATCTTACCCCCTAGAAGAATTTGAGTTGGTTGAAAACTTTGAGGAGTTGGATATTGAGGATGAGTTGCCTTTCAGAGAGGATTATAGTCAGTTTGGAACTGGTATGGGGACATATAGTATCTCAGATAAATCAGAGAAGAAAATCCCTACTATATCCAATCAATATCTGAGAGAAAAGGAAACATGGATCATGCACTTTGATGATGCTAAATGTAGAAATGGTGCAGGATCTGGTGTGGTTTTACAGTCCCAATCAGAGGGGACAAAGAATTTTTCCTATAGACTAACATGGTCATGTACAAATAATGCTGTAGAATATGAGGCCTTATGCCTTAGACTGATGCAGGAAGAAAGCATGGGCATTAAAATTTTGAATATATATGGTGACTCTGAGTTAATCATCCATCAGGTAAGAAATAGGTGTAGCAGTAAGCACCATTACCTAAAAGCTTACAAAAATAGGGTATGGGATCTGATGGAATCCTTTGATGCCCTAAATCTAAATTTTGTTCCCAGAGAGAAGAATACTCTAGAATATTCCTTAGCAACAAATGGAGCTAACTTCAACCCTTCTGTAGACTTTGGAATCAAGAAAGCCAAGGGAATCAAAATGATTTTCAGACCTACAGTACCAGACAAGCAAATTTTTTGGTAGGTTTTTGAAAGTGATGAGTAGATAATTGACTTTTTGGTAAGAGAAGCATGTCTCTCCACTATCCAAGAAGAGAATCTAGAATATATTGATCAACAAGATGTTATTCAACTAAGAAACAATCACATTCCTAGAGGGTTGGTCACCCTAGAGAGCTTGTTTGACAATGAGGACAGAAAAAGACCAGAGCTATGAAAGTCAATGGAAAAATTTATAAAGAAGTTGAATTCGGTACTAAAAAGAAGCTCAATGTTGGAGTTCGATGTTCACCAGAGGAAGTAGAAGATATCAAAGCCCTATGCCTAAAATACCAAGATATTGTGGCTTGGTCATATGAAGACCTCAAGGTATATGACAAGAAAGTTATCCAACATACTATTGAGCTAGAGCCTGATGCAAAGCCTTTTAGGCAGAAGAAAAGGCCTATAAATCCAAGGATCGAAGCCATTATGAGAGAGGAGCTCTTAAATTTATTAAAGGCTAAGATCATATATCCAATAAAACATTCAACCTGGGTAGCCAACTTGGTACCCGTGAGAAAAAAGAATGGGGATATTCGTTTGTGTGTAGATTTTAGAAATCTTAACCAAGCATCCCTTAAGGATCACTACCCCCTCCCACATATTGATCAGATCTTACAGATAGTGGTAGGGGTAGAGAGGTTCTCATTATTAGATGGCTACTCTAGGTACAATCATATTTGGGTGAAAGATGAAGATCAGTATAAAACAACATTCACCACAAAATGGGGCACATTTGCCTACCAGAGAATACCTTTTGGGTTGTCCAATGTGGGAGCCACATTTTAGAGAGCCATGGATTATGCCTTTGGGGCACTAATAAATAAATTCATTCTGATTTATTTGGATGACATGACTGTGTTTTCCCATGATAAGCATGACCACCTATCACACCTAGAGCAAGTTTTTCAAAAGTGCAGAGAATTTGGTATTTCACTCAATCCTAAGAAATCATTCTTTGCAGTTCATGAAGGAAAGCTACTAGGTCATGTGGTCTCAAAAGAAGGTATGGCCATAGATCCAGATAGAATTAAGTCCATTCTTTCTCTCCCATTGCCTACAAACAAGAAGGCCTTATAGTCCTTTTTGGGTCAGATAAACTTTGTCAGGAAATTCATTTTTGACTTTGCACAAAAAGTAAGGCCAATATCTGAGTTACTCAAGAAGAATATTGAGTTTAAGTGGACTAAGGTCAGGAAATAAGATTTTGATATTATCAAGAAGTCCATTGTAATGGCCCCAATACTGGTAAATCTATATTTTAGTAAATATTTTATCCTTTATGCTTATGGAGCTGAAGAGAGTTATGCCTCAGTGCTCACTCAAAAAGATGATCAAGGTGAAGAGCATCCTGTATTATTTTGGAGCCAGACACTCCATGACTACCAGGTCAAATATAAATTTATTGAAAGACAAGTATTTGTTGTGATGAAGTCATTGAAGAAGTTCAGGTAGTACTTGGTACAGAGTAAGACCTTGGTATATGTTGTTCATCCAGATGTAAGAAGTTTTATCCTTCAGGGTGAACTAGGAGATAAGAGGGCTGGTTGGATTACCAAAATCTAAGAATATGATGTAGAGATACATCCCACCAAGTTGGTGAGGGGAAGGACCTTATGCCAAGGTCTGATAGAGGCAGCAACATTAGTAGAAGTGACAACTTTCCAGATAGTAGAAGAGGATCAGGTTGAAGGAGTACAAACAATAGACTCTGATTGGGTTGATCAGATGATCAAATACTTTCAAACTAGAGTATGCCCCCCCAATATAAATGCATCCCAAAGGAGGAGATACAAGCTTCATGCTTTGAAATATGTGTTACTACCAGAAGGCCTGTACAAAAGAAATTTGGATGGAGTTCTTCTAAAATGCTTAAAATATGATCAACAAAAGAGGGTCATTGAAGAGTTCCATGGAGGACCAGCTGGAGGACATAGCTTAGGCAGAGTTATAGCTTTGAAAATAATAAGATAAAGATATTATTGGCCTACTATATTTGTTGATACTTTTAGGGTTACTAGGGCCTGTGACAAATATCAGAGATATGTTGGAAGGACAAGGAATGCTTCATTCCCCCTCAGGTCGATACAAGTTGAAGAACCTTTTCAACAATGGGGGCTGGAATTCATAGGGGTCATCAACCCTAATTCCTTAGTAGAGCATAATTTTATCCTAACTACCATATATTACCTTACCAGGTGGGTAGAGGCCATTCCTACAAAGAAATCAAATCAAGAAGTTGTGATCAATTTTATGGAGAACTTGATTTCAAGGTTTGGAGTTCCAGAAGCCTTGGTGAGTGACAATGGCCCAAATTTTATAGGAGCCAAGTATATTGAATTTTCTAGCAAGTATGGCATCACTCTCAAGAATACTTCAAATTATTACCCTCAAGGTAATGGACTTGTTGAATCTACCAATAAGAACCTGTTAAGGATTTTGAGGAAGTCACTTGAAGGGAACAAAAGAAGTTGGCACCTACAGTTGGACCAAGATTTGTGGGCAGACAGGATTACTATCAAAAATTCCATTAAAACTTCTCCTTATGCTCTGGTGTATGGAAAAGAGGTAGTATTACCGGTCCATTTGGAAATTCCAGCACTTAAGCTTGTCAATACAGAGGAAGAGTCAGAGGAAGATTTGGTAAAAACTAGGTTGACCCACTTACTACAACTTGAAGAGAATAGAGCTCAGGCATATGAAAATTTTCAAAAGCATTCCTCAGATATCAAGGCATGGTTTGATAAGAAGGCTAGATTCAAAAAATTCCAGGTTGGAGATGCAGTTCTCAGGTGGAATGTTGATAGAGCAAAACCGGGAAAACATGAGAAGTTTGATTCTTTTTGGGATGGCCCTTTCAAAATAGTAGAGGCCAAGGAGTCCAATGTGTTCCAGCTTGAAGATCTAGAAGGGAACATACAACCGATTCCAGTAAATGGTTTCCATCTCAAACTCTACTATGATTGAAATCATAAGCTCATTGTAACATATGTATATACATTGTATTATATTTCCCTTTCTTTCTACACTTTGTATTCAGTTTCTTTCTGCACTTTGTATAAGCTCATTGAAAAATATTTGCAAAAAATGGCTAAGTGTTGGCAAAGGATTCAGTGAGGTTCCATTCCGCATGTGAATACACGTAAAGTATAGCGAAATGGTGAGCATCTCCAATCCGCATCAAAATACATGAAGAGCTTAGCAGAATGGAACCAATGTGATCCTCCGCACATGAAATGAAGTGATTGTTAGTGGAATCAAAGACATCATCAGTCCATTTTGTTCTAAGGACTAAGGTGGAGCAAAGTGGTGATTACGTAATTGTGCCACGTGGAGAGAAGGGAAAAATCCCACATTCAATGCTAATGAACCCATGCTCAAACCAAAGAGTAGCCAAAGCGACGCCATGAGGTGGTAGCCAGATTTGAATTTTCAGCCAATAAGAAACAAGAACACCACCTTTGAGCCACCAAAAGGAATGAGTGGGAATTGGAAAGTGTGCTAGCAAGTAGATTGTGCAGTAGCCACATTAATGGTGGAAGATATATGTGCACCAGGAAATAAAAGCATAAAAAAGCATGAGCAACGTTCATTCAATGGCAAATCACATTCATAGAGGAGAAGAGAGTGAGATATTACTTAGAAACATTCACTGTAAATTTTAGAGAGAACACGAGGTTGTTGCTAGCAAAATGGCTCCAAAGAAAGTGCTCACGAAAGCACAGAAGATAGGAGCAGAGTTGCAAGCTCATGTGCATCAAACCAGATGAATTATAGACACAATAATGACAAGAGTAAGGAGGACCCTTCTAAGGACAAGTTTTGAATTTAGATACTTCGAGGGAAAGCCAATGCGATGACAAGGTACTATAGCTATAAAATCTTTCTTGTTCTCCTATATCTGTGATTCTGCACATCATTGTCTCGAGTTAGTCTCTGCTATGATCAAGTTCTATGATTTCGAAAATAGAACGATAAAAACCTCTGAAGGCATTCCCCTATTCACAATTACCAAAGATTTTTACCATGAATTATTCACCATAGGAGTAGGTCCACCTTCAAAACCCAAACCATTTGACATAGTAGAGCAAGCAAGGGCTTATACCTCATTGATAACATCATAAAAAAAGGGAGCTATAGAAAAATGGCTTCATCTCAATTTCAAAAGAATAAGAGAGGAAGATGAAATGCCTAAAGTTCCTATTCACATTGATGAATTTGCAAACCCCGAACTATTCTCTATGTTGGCATGTATGGAAGGTTTAGACTTTGAAAGAATGGTGTATGGCTGGAAAATTTTTGTAGCCTATTGTATTTCAAATGAAAGAATGTATGAAGAAGGTGCAGAGGAAAAAGGGACTAGGGTTATCTATTTTTATTGGCCAACCTTTCTTGCTCAAAGGATACATGAACAGTTAGTAAGAATGAAAAGGGGCTCTGATGCTCCTAGTTTTAGGTATTGCTCAAGCCTGGTTTGGATGTTTTATGTTGCTATTAAGGATAATATGCCTTGGATTCTGGTTAAGGACAAAACCAGTGATGGGGAACCCTTATCGATTTATTATTGGACAAGTCATTTGAGGAGTAGTGAGTCTTTTTATAGATTCAATTTGGAATTCCTTGGACCTGCTTTGAAAATAATGTATGGAGAGTGCCCTAGATTTCCACCCTTGGCTAAGAAAATTCTGAGAGTAGAGGGTGTCGAAGAAGGATATTGGTATCTTTTGACTGAGGGCACAGTAATCAGACTATATGGTTTCATGGGTAAACCTTTTCTCCTACCCCATTTTATCACAGATAGGCTCTTTGCCTTGGAATATTTGAGGTAGGTAGAGTACATTGATTTGAATTATGGTTCAGGAAGGAAGAGAAAATCTCTGCTAACCTACCGCACTGTGGATGATATTACTATCACAAAGAAGGGGTAGAGTGACCAAATTGACCAATACCTTGATAGGTTAGGTCTATTTTATATTCCACAAATATGGAGTTATGACCTTGATGATATTTTCACCAAAAGGAATGTAGCCCTAAATGGAGACAAAGCTTACAAATTTGAAAAGAGGCCTAGGGCTCATTTTGAACAAGGCATGAACAATGATGAGACCACTCTTTTGGAGTGGAATGTTTCAAAAATGGGTCAACTACCTCCATGGTTAGATTTCTATGAACAGATTATGGATTTTTATCTAGACAAGAAGAAAATTCATCGGCTAACAGAGGCCATCATGCATGATATTGAGGAGAAAACCAGAAATAAAAAGGACCCTCAACCTGATGAGGACACTACTGAAGAAGTAGAAGAGGTAGAGTAATGGAATGTAGTGAAGATATCATATTGGTGGAGAATGAGAATTGAAATTGGGAAACCTAAGTCCAGGTTTGGCATGAAGATTGATAATGAGTTTTCTAAAAAATATGATGAAAATATCAAGACCTGGAAGCCTAAGGACATCAGAAACATAGTGTTAATAGTTGAAAAGTCCCAGGCTGGTTCTAAATATCTCTCTCCACCCATAGACCAAGAAGCTCCAATAGAAGAGCATGTGACTCCTTTGATGGCTGCTGAGGTCCCAAAGACATTCCAGCCTACCACTGAACAGGTAGAGAAGTTTCCTAAGGGAGCACAACTTTTGAGCAAAATGCAATATTCAAGTGAAAAAGTTGTCAGTACTCCAGTCATAGAGGCAGTGACTAGGCCTAAATGCTTAGCTCTAGGGGGAAAGCCTCTAGATACAGATATTGACTGGAAAAATAAGGATGAAAGATTCAGATTTACTCCCCTCACTTTCACTACCGCAGCATCAGTAGAATTGCATCCCATTTCTGAGCAAGTCTTGCTTACAGAAGGTAGCACAAGGAGAAGTATCTGAGGAAGATTTAGAGAGTGAATTGGCTTCTTTTCAATTGATTCATAGAAGAGCTAAAAGAGCTCCAAAAATAAGGGAAAGAGAGGTTTCAAAGAAATAGAGGTTGGATATGGAGGAGATTGCTAAAGAGGTAGCTATTTCAACTACAGAAGAATTGACTCATCAAGAGCACAATAGGAAATAGAGGTAGAACAAGAACACCCTACATCTATAGGTGAAGGTATGGTTTCTAATCCCTCTTCTCCTCTTCATCCTCCTGAATCCCCAAGGAAGTCTCCCTCCCTTTCTATTCAAGAAAATGTGACAAAGGTACCTTCTCCCTCTCATAGTCCACCCCATGTTTCATTGGTCACCACTGAAGTACAAGTCATCCCTTCTCCCCCAAAGTCACCCCAAATCCCACTTTCATCATCTGAGGTTCCCACTTCATCATCTCCCATCATTTCATCTTCACCATTGAAATTGCCACCCCCATCAAAGGGACAAATTGTTCCAAGCACCCCCATTCATCCAATTGTTAGTCTTGCTTCAATTTCTATGAGTTTACCAGTAGCTACCACAACAGTAGTTACAGAGTCCACTGTTGTTACAAAAACTACTGTAATTACTTCCACACCACCATTGTCAATGGTTGAGTCCGCCCTTACATTCCTAGTGTCTTCATCTCCCATGGCTGCTAGTTATTCAAGTCCTATAACTTTGCCAAAGGAGCAGGCAACCACACAAAAAATAAATGATTTTTGGGCAGAGAAGCTATCAAAGCCTTCCAGCAGGATGGTTGTAAGAAGAAGGAGCATGTATGTCGATCTGGTCTCAAGGAAAAGGATATCTAGGTCCATGGTCCCCCTTGTAAGCAAGCCTAAGACCGAGATGACTATCCAAGATTATCGAGTTGAAGAAATAACAGAGGACATTGAGAAGCTTCCTGAAGAAGATGAGCTGGTAATGGCTAGAGCCCACTTAGAGACCTTCTATGTGAAGAATGATATATCCAAAGAGAAGGTGGGTAAACTAGAGAAACAGATTGAAAAGCTTCAGAAGACTATGAGTAATCAAAAGGAAGTGGAAAAGGCTTTGAAAAAAGAGGCCAAGAGCTGGCAAGAAAAGTTCCAAGAAGCCAATAAGCTCAAAGACCAACTAGGAGAGCAAAAGAAGTTGAATGAAGAACAAGCAAAAGAGATTCAAAGTTTGAAACAATAGCTTCAAATTGAGAAAGCTAAGTCTTCTGGCTTTTCTAAAGCTGTATTAAAGAATATTAGAAAATAATTGCTCTTCGAGGTCCAAGAGAAATGTTCAGGGCTTTAGCTTATGATTGACTACCTAGATGATGCCAACCGCTTACTCCCCAATGTTCAAAAATATTTAGATCAAATCACTGGAGAGTTGTAGCCTATGGTGATTCCAGTAGAACAGATGTACAAGCTGGTTGATAGCAGACTCAATGATTCTTCTAAACCAATTCCTAATAAAGAATGGAATCTCGCCAGAGTTGCTACTAGAACCATGGTCAAGAAGCATAGGGCACTTCAAAAAGCCTGGTTGTTGTTTGATAGGATTGAAGGAATGATTAAATATGTGGTGGATGTAAACAAAGAAATGATTCAAGTTGGTTTCAAAGGTCTATGGATGGAGGATCACAACTTGCTATCCATGGAAGAGATCCAGAAAAGCATTGATGAAAATTTGTAGGATGAATCTAGAATTGATTCTCTTGAAGAGCCACTAAACCAAGAGCAAGTTGCTCAACTGATCATTGATTTTACCAGGCTGAGAGATCTCATGGAAGATCTGGTAAGCAGAGGGAATGCTGCTAATTATGAGGATATTGGAGAATTGTAGTATATTTATAAGTAGCTGAAGGAGACATCTAACCCCTCTGGAGCAGCCTGGAATCAAGCTTTACATTCTTTAAAGTTGATGATTCAATTGTTTGGTGACAATTCTGGAGGAAGAAATAAAAAACAATCTTCTCCAGAAGAAGAAAATGAAGAAGAAGAAGAAGAGAATGAAGAGGAGGCCGAGGAAGAGGCCCACCAAAGAAGAGCAGGATGGAACTATCACAGGCCCGGAAGGGGCCCACACTTAGTTCATTTTTGTTTTTGTACATATACACAAATTTTGTATTTTTGTTTTTTGCTCTGACATGGTCAGAAATAAACAATAAAGGCATGAAGCCTATAGAGGCACAGAGAGCAGCAGATTTTGTGTGAAGGTATTTTTGTAATAAGGCCTTATAAGAGGAGTAGAGCTATACCTTATTTTTTTGAAGACAATGGCAACAGGTCTGTACTTTTGGCATAGTCTCCATATAAGCGGATAAGTTCTAATGTTTTTGGCATGGTCTCCATATGAACCTTTACTCTCTAAAAATACTATTAGATTTTTTAGAGGGTAGTGTTTATATGGAAATCATTCTTTAAAGCATATTTTTGAAGATGAGCATTTTTTGACTCCTGAGGCCCAATGGATAAGACTCTGAGTTCTATGGCTTTGCAAGCAAATCCACCTAGGAGGCACCAGAATGTAGGCCCAAAATGGCCACATACTTAGGAAAATTTTGAAAATTTTTACCTAAGTCATGAAGTTCCCATTTCGCACACGTTGCAGTGTATTTTGGAGTGGATCCACAACAAAGGCTACAAATCCGCCCAACACTTGGTGAATTTTTGCACTTGGAGCAATTCCGCATAATTTCTTATGTCTTTGGCTCCGGACTGGCGATGTGTCCTGAATCCACAAAAGTTTTTGGGGAAAGATGATGTCAACATAAAATAAGTGCGGATTGGTGACCGCTTTATATTTTTTATATCTTCTGAGCGGCTAAGTGTTGGAGAGCCCGATTTTGGGAGGTGCATAGAACATTTTTTCCCGAAATGGTGACAGAAGGTGGAAAGCAAAGTATAAGAGATGTGGATTCATGACGAAGGGAATTTTTGACTAACTTTCTTCCGGAATGGCGACAAGCAGTGTTTTACTCTGAAGCCAGTGCAGAATGGAGGAAGAGTCACTTTACATTGCGATGGGTCCGGAATGGTGTTCTCAGACCAATACACTTGCTTAGGTCCAGAATGGAATCCATAGAAGTTTCGAAGGAGATATGATGTCATCAACATTTTTGTGTGGATTGGTGAATGCTTCATCACCAAAGAAGAAAAAATGAAGGATAAGGAGTGGATTTCATCCCGCTTCACTTTCAAGGCATTTTAGTGCTGGATTGGCATTCCATAGTTTTTGAAGCATGAAAGGTGACATCATCAATTTTAAAAGTGGAATGGCGTTGTGTTCTCCCCTACCATTATATCAAGATTATGTCAGATTAAATCATAGCCATACGATGGGGGAGATCGATGGTTGAGATTTTTCCAAGAATTCTGAAGCATATAAAAGGGATCTCTCACCGGAATTGAAAGTACAATCAGTTGGAGGAGGAAGCCAAAGCATCGAGGGTTTCAAGAAGACAAGAACCAGAGACGATTGCAGATCGATGATGGTAGAAGGTTTTCAAGATTGATCAATGATGCATATGTAGTCTCCAATGGCCATAACTTCAGTTAGCATCGAACAACCAACAAGTTGTAGAGGTTTCAAGCTGCCATGGTGGTCCACTTGTAGTGGATTTCTCGGAGGTTGAACCAGTAAGAGAATGCCAACAAGAACTCTCTGTTGAGCTGTTAAAATTTAATCTTTGTAATGTTCCTTATTATTTTAATTTTTCAAACTATAAATAGAGGTCGAACCCTCATTTTTAAGGGTCGACTCTAGTGTGTTTTCTTGTGCTACTATAAATATTCCCAAGGGCTAATGAAAGGAGCATTACATTGATTTTTACCTCAAATTTTGCATCTTCATAATTCGATATCAGAGGTTCAAATTCTTAAGTTGTATTTCTGTAAATACTTGAATGGTTAGTTTGTGCCAGATTAATGGATTACTAACTGCTAGGGTAATTGAAATCTACTTCTGAATTAGATCTTTGTTGTTAGGGAGTGCATTTCTATAAAATCTAGATATTGATTAATTTTGCTATTTGGATTATCATTGTTTAGATATTGAAATTGCTTTCTACAATATTTCTCTATTGTTCTTTAATGAATGAAAGTGCATTTAATTTGGGATAATGTTGATCTGAGTAATGTGCATTCAAATTGGTTTATGGGAGCTTTTTGCTGTAGTAACAATGTTGTTAGCCTATTCATCCACTGTTGTTCACATTTTCTAACCCTAATATTTTCTTACCCTAATCTCTAAAACCCTAAGTGAGCATAATTGTGTCAACACCTTGTTTAAGTTGACAAGGAACCAACCTACTCTGGAGGTTGGATTTGAAACCCCTATTTTAGTCCATCCAATGTTGAGTGTTGAGCTGTAGCTATCGGGTGCAAGCCTGGATAGAAAGTAGGAAGATAGACAACCGTAGTATTGAGTAAAGCTTGATGCAATTCAGTGCCCAACAATGATGAATCCGTAGGGTATGAAATACTAGATCCAAGTACAAAGAAGGTATATATAAATAGAGATGTGATTTTTTATGATAAAATTAAGGTCGATGATGAAAAACAAAGTAAAAATACATAGGTCATATTAAATTTTCTAGAAGAAGACTCAAACATAATAGAAATAGAGTCGGAATCACATGATGTAGAAAGTGAACATATAGAACCATCCATAATTTTCCAAAGGAAGGATCCTTATTTGGTATAGAGATACACTCAGAGTAGCAAACTTAGAACAAATACCAAATATTACCATCACCAGACCTCTAAATTTTAGCCAAACTAGAATGAATAGAGGATTACTGAGTACATCAAAAGAACCACCATCAACACCTCAATCCCTAAGTCAATAACATTAGAAATTAGTTATGGAATTTTAATATGCATCAGTTAAAATAATAAAACATGGGATCTAGTAGAGTTATCTCTGGGTAAGAAAATAGTGGTTTGTAAATGGATTTACAAAATCAAGTATAAAGCATATGGACCTCTTGAAAAATACAAGGCTCGGTTAGTAGCCAAAGGTTATACTTAGATGGAGGGAATTGATTATGAAGAGACCTTTGCACCAATAGCTATAATGAATACTATCATAATAGTTTGCACTCTAGCAGCACATCATGGTTGGAAACTTCATCAAATGGATGTTAAAAGTGCCTTTCTTAATGGTGATTTAGAAGAAGTTTACATATCACAACTAGAAGGATTTGTTTCTAAAGGATAAGAAAATAAGGTATGCAAATTAAACAAATATTTATATGGTCTAAAGAAATCACCCAGAGTATGGAATATAGAAATCATTAATCACTTATTACAACATAACTTCAAACAAATTACTTATGATCCTAGTCTATATACAAAAAGAATTGAAAATGATGTACTAATTCTAATAGTATATGTTGATGATATAGTGATCACTAGAAGCTTAGAAAAACTAATAAGTGAAATTAAAAGAGATATTTAAAAGGCATTTGAGATGATATATTTAGGACTAAAGAATTACTATCTTGGCCTATAAATTCATCAAAATAAATACAACATTACAATTACTCAATCAAAATATGTTGAAGCTTTACTCGATAGATACAAAATGAAGAATTGTAAGGAAAAAGATACTCCTATGGAACAAGGGATTCAATTATCCAAAAATGATGAAACACCTTTAGTTTCAGCAACCATGTATCACCAATTAATTGGAAGTCTTCTATACATAACAAATAGCTTACCTGACTTAGTCTTTGTTGTAAATTATCTTTCCCTATTCATGCAATAACCAAGGGAAAGTCATTGAAAAACTAAAAAGGGAATATTACAATACATTAAGAAGAATATTTATTATGGTCTAACCTATATGAATAATGTTAAGGATATTTGTCTACAGGGTTTCTCAGATTTAGACTATACTGGTTCTATTGATGATAGAAATTCTACTTCAAGGTATGTGTTTTATCTTGATTTAGGACATATATCTTGGCATAGTAATAAATAACATACAGTGGCACAATCATCTACTAAAGAAAAATATCGTGTATCAAGAGATACAATATGTAAAGAATTATGGATACAATATATACTATCTGACATGGGCATCAAACGAACTCCAACCTTGATACATTGTGATAATCAAGGAGCACTCACTTTGGTTAAAAATCCAATTATACATGAACGAACTAAGAATATTGAAGATCAATATCACCTCATTAGAGAACACTTCCAAAATTATCATATCATATTAAAATACATTCCTACATAAGAATAGTTGGCAGATATCTTTACAAAAGCACATGGGAGAAACAAGTTTTGGACTTTCAGAAATCAATTATGCAATTCAAAGGAATTTTATAAAAATAATGTAATACAAGGGGATGTTAGAGTATATTTCATTATTTGATACATGTCAATTATTTGATTACTATGTTATGTGGTTACTTGGAGAAGAAGTAATAAATGCATAATTGTCAATGTGCAAGTTGTAAATGTGCATGTAGTCCACATGTTCATAAGTCCTAGGTAGAGTAAGGGCCAAGAAAAATATTTTTCTATATAATGGACTCCAAGATCCATTCTTGATTGTAACACAAATACAAAGTGATACTTCTTTTCTTCAGTCACAATAGTTCTAAAACTATCATTAAATTGGTTTAGTTGATTTAATAGCAATGTAATATTAAGTTATTTTTATGGGAGTATCCCCTAGAAGAATCCATAAATAACATATTTAAAAAAATATTCATATTATGTAAAATTATGTGATATACATCTTTGATACTCATAAAAAATCAAAAGATAATATTTATAAAAGTCATAAATAAATATACTTATCTATTTTATGAGATTTATTTTATATCAAATTCAAAATATTTTCTATTTGTAATCCCTTTTAGTTCTCAACTAAATTAGTATTTTTCCTTGTTAAATTTTAAAGTAATATCTTTTATAAATTATATATTTGATTATGATCTTAAAGTTAGTTTAATTATGATTAATTTATATTTGTACTTATAACTTGGTAACTTGGTGTTCAGAACTCTAAGTGTACATATTCACACAAAAATATTATCATCATAATCATCATCATTTTTTTCAATGGGTTATATGGGGTTGAAACGAGCACCACTAGTATTACATATTGATCACATAGTGGTATTACAATAGCTTGGCAATTATGCATGTATCAACAAGATTCAAACCTTGGTCTCATCCTTAAAAGTTGAGAAAATTTAACTAGTTGAACTAATTCCATTTGATACCATCATCACCATCATTATGATGATGATAATTATAATAATATTTTATGATTGATAATAATATTATTATTAAAACAATTGTAGAGTTCTAATGTTATTATTAATAGTAATATTAATATTATGAGTTATTACTATTTAATTTTAATTTAATTTATTTATTTATTCTAATGTCATTAGTTATAATGCTAATATGAATGTGATATAGGAGCAAGCTTTACATTTTTATTCTTTTAGAAAGTAAGCATGTATTATAGGTGCAAGGAGCAAGCATGAGCATGAAGTGTCAGCAAGGAGTGAGCACCACTTCTTTTCTAGATCTTAGGAGAAACCCAAAAACTAAAGGATTCATATAAATAAAATATAGTTAATGTGGAAGGAAATAGAATCCTTACTCGAAGTAATAATGCCATAGTTGGGAGTAAGGATTCCCTAGTTGGAAGTATGGATATCATAGTTATTGATAAGAGGAAGAACAAATCTATGGACAACCCTATCCATGTGGAAGATACTACAATAGAAGTTATTATTAAGAATGAGATGATAGAGCATAATATAATGATTCTTAAAAGTAGAGGGTTAATATGCATATTCCATGGATATTGGCCAAGTTTTTTAGAGATTCAAAATTGGGTCAAGTGAAAGTGGGGATTGAATTCAAATTACTGCATGACTTTTTTTTTTTTTTTTTGTGGAAAACATCCCAAAAGGGATGCCACTTTCGGGTAAGACCCAAGGAGGCAGGGGTATCCATTCCGCCAAAAACGCCCAGGACTCGGACCTGGCCTACCACCTTTGACATACTCAAGGAGCAAACAAACACACAAAACCAAATTAAAAAAAGTAAATAACAACAAAAATAATAAAATAAAATAAAAAACATGCTCCTTGAGTGTGTCAAAACCAAAAGCACAACCAAACACGCACAATAAGATAAAAGAAACCACAACACAAACCACATAGAAAAACACAAGAACCACATAACAAAACACAAACAAGACAAAAACAACAGAACACTACAAAGACATAACCCAAAAAAAACATGAAAAATAAACACAACCAAAACCTAAAAAATAAAATAAATAAAATAAAAATAAAAACAACCAACAACAGACAATAAAAAAAACAAAAAACATAGAAAACACTCACACATAAAAAAATGAAATAACACAAACAAAGAGAAACCCAAGAACAAGAACGAAAAAAACACAAGAACAATAACAAAAAACATAAAAAAAAACAAAACAAAAACACAAGAACAACAAAAAACAACACAAAGAACACAAAAACAAAACAAAACAAAAGAACCCACCCACCTTAAAAAACTAAACAAAAAAACAAAGAAGACAAAAGAAAAAAAATGAACAAAACAATGACCTATCTAGACCAGAAGACTATTAATGCAAGAATCAACAGAGGAAACAAAATAAAGAATAGAATGAGCTAGGGAACTAAAAAAACTGAATGAACCAAAGAGAAACAAAAAAAAAAAAACAAGAAGAAACTAGGTACCTTTAGAACTGGAGCCATCCAAAGAAATGATAGAAAGAAGAGCTTCCCTAATTTGAGAAGCCCACCATATAGGAGGGTGGCCATAACAAGTAAGATCACCTTTGTCCAAAGCCCAATTAGCTAAAGCATCAAGCACTCTTGTTTTGATCTCTGACCACATGATTGTAATCAACTTTCAAAAATCCCATCCTGGATTAACTGAATCTTCTCAATAATTCTTTTTATTCTCCAATCCACCTTATGATTCTTAGAAGGAGTCTTCAAGAGATTAATCATAAGTTGAGAGTCAGACTCAACTAACACCTTTTCCCATCCAACCTTAGTAGCCTCCTGAAGGCCTCTAAGGATACCATACCCCTCAACAAGGTTATTGGAAAGAATACCCAAATTCTCAATAAAAGTAAAAACCAGGGAGCCATCTGAAAGTCTACCAATTCCTCCCACACTCGCTTTTCCAGGGTTCCCTCTAGAGGCTCCATCAGTATTGACTTTTCCAAAATCCTTAGGAGGAGGTTGCCAATTTCTAGTCCTATCCATCTTACTAATACTCACATTCCCTTTAAGTTGGTTGCCCTTAGAAGGTTTAATCTTCAATCTTTGCATCACTTGATCCCATCTTTGGTGGGAGTTTTGGGGGTGATTAAGGAGTTGATGGACTGATTCAACTAAGTTGGCTATGGTCTTTTGCCAAATATAGTGAATATCCTTCCTATCTTGATTAAAAATTCGGTTGTTCCTTTCATTCCAAATATTCCAAAGAAGAATGGTAGAACCCATCCAAACTAACTGCCTAATAAAATGATCAACACCCTCTTGATTAGGCCAATCCCTCCAAATCTGTTCAAAAGTGAAAAAATTGGACCACTGTAAGCCAAGTAAAGTTGCCATTCTCCTCCATAGCTCAGAGGCTAAAGTACACTCAATAAAAATATGGTTGATATTTTCTACATTCTCTTCACACATTTCACATCTAAAAGGGCCATGAAAACCACGCTTCATAAGTTGCTCACCAGTAAGCACCCTACGATGCAATAAAAGCCAATTAAAGAACCTCACCTTAGGCCAGAGCTTTTGAGCCCACAATTGAGAAAATATGTCAGAAGAATGGTTGGGATTATTATGGCATAAGGTCAAATAACCTTGAGCAACTGAATACTCACCCTTAGTAGTGTTGTTCCATCCAAAACAATCTTTTTCATGGGACCAAGAGAGGGATCTCATATGAAGGATGCCTTGGATATCTTGTCTTTGCCTTTCTGGGATTTGAATAGGCCAGTCCTCAATAGGGATCCAATATCTACCAACCTTTGAATTACCAAGTATGGTACCGATAGTAATTAGCCACCTTTATCCAATTAGCTCGGTGAAGCTCCTCCATCCAAGGCCTCCAATCGAGAAACTGAGTTATCAAAGGCTTGTGACCATCCCAAGAATCTGTCCAAAAATTTGCATGTTGACCATTATGAATGATCCAAAATAATTTTTTCTTTATCAAATCCTCACCAGTCTTAAGAACTGCTAAAATGGGAGAACCTTTGGTAGGAAGTTGATAGCGAACAAGGTCTTCAGGACTTTTGTTCTCAAGATATTTAGCACGGAGATTATTGGCCCAAAGAGCATTGGGGTTATGCAACATCCTCCAATATAATTTAGCAGCTAAAGCTTTGTTGTTATTAATTGAAGACCGGAATCCTAACCCCCCTTCACTCTTAGGAAGACATAAAGTATCCCATTTCACCAAGGCCCATTTTCTTTTCTCCTTAGTACCACTCCAAAGGAAACGATGACTGATTTGATCCAATTCTCGAAGAACAACCTTTGGGATATTCAAAATGGAAGAAACATAAATAGGAATAGCTTGAAGGACTGATTTTACCAAGGTGATTCTACCCCTAGAAGAAAGCCACTTGTTGGTCCACTTTCCAATTTTCTTCTTGACTTTGTCCAACAACCAATTCCAATATTTATTTTTCTGCCTTTGAATATTTATGGGAATACCTAAATAAGTGATTGGAAGAGAGGTCTTCTTATATCTTAATTTATCCAAGACCATGGATTCCTGTCTAGCAGAGCAGTGTGAAAGAAAATAACTTTAGATTTGTCTTCATTGATCAACCGCCCGATAGCCTTAGAAAAATAGCTAATGATTTGCTTAATATTAGAAGCTTCCTTAACTGTAGCTTTACCTAAAAGGGTAGAGTCATCCACAAATTGAAGATGAGAGATAGGTCTAGCTCCATGAGCAATGGTAACTCCCTCAAGGGTTTTGTTTTCCCTCTTTTTGGTTATAGTCCTACCCAAGCATTCAGCAAGAATGATGAATAAATAAGGGGATAGCGGGTCACCTTGCCTAATACCTCTGGAAGTCGGGAACGACTGAGAAGGCCTGCCATTGATAAGAACTAAGTAGGAAACCGAAGAGATACATCCCATAATCCAATCCATCCAATCCTTAGAGAAACCAAATTGCCTCAAAACTTTGATAAGGAAGTGCCAATCCACTCTGTCATAAGCTTTGGATAAGTCTAACCGGATGAACATAGAAGGAGAATTTTGCATATCCATGGAATGGATGGCTTCTCGAGCAAGAACTATCTCATCTACTATTTGACGTCCTTCCACATATCCCCCTTGCTCGGGGAAATAATCTTATGTAAAAGAGGCTTCAACCTTTCTCGCCATGATTTTAGTAATAATTTTGAGAAGAACATTACATAAAGCAATAGGTCTAAAAGCTGAGATATGATCAACCTCTTGAGCTTTTGGAACAAGAGTAATATAAGTTTTATTGATAACCTTCAAAATTTCTTTGGATTTCCTGGCTTCTTCCACCACCTCTAATAAATCAACATGAAGGATATCCCAGAACTCTTGGTAGAACTCAATAGGAAAACCATCAGGACTTGGGGTTTTCCCTTTTTGCATTTTAAAAACTACTTGTTGAAGCTCATTGATAGTAACGAGAGCAATCAAAATAGAGTTCTCCTCAAAAGTGATAAGAGAAGGGATTGCTTGAAGAACATTTTGTTGAGAAGCTGAGTCAAGAGGAGTAGCAGAAAAAATATTGGAAAAGTAATCAACAACAATAGAGTTCATGCCATCCCAAGTATAAACAACATCTCCAGAATCTGATTTTAAGGAAGAAATAAAGTTGTGAGATCTTCGAGCTAGAAGAGATTTGTGGAAGAAATTTGTGTTTCGATCTCCTTCTTTGAGCCATTGAATTCTAGATTTTTGCTTCCATAAGATTTCTTCTCTTTTTTCCCATTCCTCTAACTGAGTTGTGAGTTTAATTTCATCTGCACTTCTCTTCTCTGTGAGGCCATCTAAACGGATTTTCTTATTCAAATTTTCAAGATGAGCAATAACTTCATGTTTTTTTTTATGAACATCCCCAAACTCTTTCCAGTTCCAAGTCTTGATTTTGGATTTAATGTATTGCAATATTTTGGCAAAACAGAACATCTTAGTCCCATGCCTAGGTTTACCTTCCTTCCACCATTGTTGCACATGAGGTCTGAAGGAAATGTCTCTAAGCCACATTAATTGAAAACGAAAAGGAGAGAAACTCACATTGGTTTTCCACATTTCCACCATGATCGGCCAATGATCCGAACCAACATTATTAAGAGTCTTCACTTTAGGAATGTGACCATGGATTAAGAAATTTTCAGAGAGCAAAAACCTATCCAATCTCTCCATTATACAAGCTAAGCCTTGCCTTCTGTTAGACCAAGTCATAAGGCCATTATCTGGTTGGATATCCACAAGATGGAGGTTTGCAATATATTCGCTCATGAGGTCAGTACTTTTGTCCAAATTTCTATTTCCCCCCTTTTCTCATCCAGAGAGAGGATGGTATTGAAATCTCCTCCGATCAAGATCCAAGATTTAGGAAAATGAGAGATAATATGAGTAATATCCTTCCACTGTCTTCTTTTTTCCTCCAAAGAAGTTGGGGCATAAACAGTAATGCAGAGCATAATCTGGTTGGAATGTCTACTTTGAATAGCTATAGCCAACAAACCCCAACTGCCAACCATATGGTGAATAACTACCTCTTTTGGGTCCCAAAGACAAGCAATGCCACCCGAAGTCCCTTGGGAACCGAGGGAAACCACTTTTCCAGTTGGCCAAATTTTACTTGGCAATTAAGTCCATATCCTCCATTGACATCTTTGTTTCTTGAAGGAAAACAAGATGTGGATGATTTATCCGAATCATTCTTCTAATTTCATTTTGTTTTGAAAGACTCCCTTTGAGTCCTCTAATATTCCAAGTGATGATCTTCATTAATACCAGGGCTAAAAATGTTGGGAAGGGCATTAATCTTACCTTCCTCTACAAGCTTTTCACCTTCTTTTACCATATGATATTGATTGGTCTTGCGACCTACTTTTTTATTAGAATCCATCTTCAATTTTTTTTCCCTGTTTCTTGACTTATTCCAATTGAATCTGAGATGGCTTCTAACCTTGAAGAATGCTCATACACAGCCAAAATTTTACTAGATGGTTCAATGGAGTCTATATTGGGACCTGCATTATTTGAAGTTTTGACATTTGAAATATTGTTTTTCTTGTGTAAATTTTCTCCTTTTTTTTCTGTTGAAAACCTTTGATTTGTTGGTTTGTCTCCGAGTTCTTTCCTTCATATTTAAATTGTGTTTCTAAGATTTTAGTTTCCATTATTTCCTCTTCCTCACTTGGGACATCATTTGTGGAAAGGATTTCAAACATATTAGCAAATGACTTTGATTGATCCTTCATTATTGGTTTTTTTTTAGTGTTCTTCTTCTTAGGTATTTGGAAACCTACTTGAGTTTATATCTTCTTTCTTTTGATCAGGAATTTTATTTGGGCAAGCACTAGCCAAATGACCATATTCATGGCAAATTCTACAACGAAAAGGAATGTTCTCATAGTCCACTACTTGCTCCCAAGTGTCTTCCCCAAATTGTAATGTGATATTTTTAGGTAGGGGTTTGTCAAAATCCATTAAAACACAAATTCGAGCATAAATAATATGTTCAAAATTTTGAGTACAATCAGCGGTCATCATAAAAGTTCCTAAAGAGTTTCCAATTGAAGAAAAAATAGTAGGATTCCAAAATTCAATAGGGAGGCCAAAGAGTCTAACCCACATGGGAGCTATAGAAGGCATCTCTTCTTCGGCTTTAAATTTAGTATGCCGGGGCTTCATGAAAAGCCCTGCCCTTCCAAAAAACCAAGGACCCCCTTGAAAAGTTTTCTCTCTATCTTCATTATTAGCAAATAAAACAAGAAAATAACCATTTGGATAAATAGAGATTTGTAACTCACCTTTAGTTTTCCAACTTTTTGCAGCCCAGAATTTGAAAGCAGATAGACTCGAACGAAAACCCATGAACCGACAAATTAGTCCTCTTTTTTCCAAATCTTCAATGCCAGTCTGAATGTTACCCATATCAAGCTTAACAATAGGAGTTCCATCAACTGCTTTAAGACATCCTGACTCCATTTTCCTTGGGATCAATCTTAGGCATTCTTAGAGGTTTATGAGAAGCCCTAATATTGATATTAGCATTGGGCTGAGGCTGTCCACCACGAAGGGCATCCCTAAAATTCATTTTTGGGACCGAGTCTTCAAAATTCTTACCCTTGACAGGGGTTTTCACAGTAGAATTATTTTGTGGGTGCACCTTAGCACCAGATTCACTTGAGATATGAGCCATTTTTTGATCAACTGCTTGAAACTTATTTCGTGGTCTCTTTAATCCTTGCCCTAGACGTCGTGGAAAGGTATGGTTTTCACTTTTCTTTTGTGCAGCAAATTGGAAGCCGTTGTCACTCAAGTTCACAGTATGATCCGTTGAAAGACAAATTTCTAACCCATATTGTATCCCCGGCAACATTTCTTGCTAAAATATTGAGCATAAACCACAAAAATATTGGCCGCTAGGGCCCGAAGGCCCTAAAAACCAACCTCTGGAGCTGCTTGCACTCAACCCAGATGAAACCCTCGCATAGCCGCTTGCCAAATATATCGTTCACACATAGGGATGTGCTAGGATCTATGTTGCTCCAAATGATATGAAAATTGGTGGAGACATTCTAGGGTTTTTTAGGCATCTACCCTCAAAATTTTAGCTCAATCCGAGTTTGGATGAGTGAGATATGGCCGAAACGAGTTCGGCAGTTTGGGTAGTCCTGCGAAAAACGTCTCTACCATTCAACTCCTATTTTTGAAACTTTAGTGAAAAACCACTCTATGGAAAATTACTGCATGAATTTTCTTTCAAAAGGATTCTTTATCATTATATTCTCTAGTTCTGAAATAAGGAATAAAATAATCGATGTGGGACCTTAATTTTGGAGCAAATATGCATCATATTTAAGTCACAAAGTGAGATTTTTTTTTTGTGGAGACAAAGACTATTAAAAGGCTTTTGTGTAGGGAGTCCATACAAGAGGGACCAACTACTAAGAAGATAATGCATGTTGTATACACTTGAATATGTGTTCCCATAGATATTTTAAAACCTTTATTATTGTCCATTAGGATCAAATCTGGATCAAAATAATGGGATAAACAAGTGGATTATGAAAACATTGCATTCTTATGTAGCAAATATTATGATATTGAACAAAAAAAAATATTACAAAGTGAAAATTATGGATAAATAGATGGAAAATTTTATGCATAAGATAAAATTCAATATAAAACAAGGAGATCATATCATAGTAGAAGCTGGGTCAAATCAAGAATTGTCCACTCCTAAGAAAGTAGAAAAAAAAGTGTCTAGATCATAAAATGGTAAAGGCCATTACAATGCACTTAAATCAACCATTAAAAAGTGACACTAGGATTGAGTAAGTACAATGTATAAGATCAACTTTAGGATTTAAAGGTATAAACGAATATGGGGAGAAAATTTTAAATTGAATGAGGTGATGGGGGTTAACATTAAATTGAGTAACACATATTCATTTTCTTCAAGTAGCATAATATCCTCTCCTTGCAATAAAAATAAAAGTATTTAAAAGTGTATCTATTGCACTTTAGGGTTTCAAGAACAATACACTAAATAAATACATATGGAGGATCATCCTTATACTTTAGGGTTTCTAGGGCAACTTAAAGCTTTAGAAGATAAGTATCATTGTGAATAATATGGAAAAATAGATGAGATTTATGAATATGAAAGTGTTGGTGGGATTGGAAAAGGGAGAGTAAGGAAATCAAAGCATGAACCAAGAGAAAATAAAACTCAAAAGGATATCAATTTGGAAAGCCAAATAAAAATATCATAAGTTTTAACAAGAAGTGGGGCTAAGACCACTATTAAAAATAAGAAATTATAAAAATAGTATCATTGAACATTAGGGGACTTTGGACCCTTAAAAATAGATTTTATAATAAATTAATAGGTTGTTATATCTTTAGTTTATTTTAATACTAGAAACAAAATTAAGTAGTGAGGAATGTAAGGATTCTTTTAAAAAATATTTGGAAGACAATGAATTGAATGAAAGTTTTTTCTATAGGATATTTTTATGGTATTGCAACAATATGGGACAAACACAATTGGGATGGACAATTATTAGAAGCAAAAATTAATTGGGTTGTTAGACTATTTTGTGGGAAAGACGAAAACATAAAATTTGGGATTATAAGTGTATATGCTCTAGCTACAATTACTCCTCATTAAAGATGTCAAAAGGATCTTATCATTTTTTGGTTAAACACAATGATAATTCATAGTTGTGATCTATGGATTCTTGGGAGTGACTTCAACACAATTCTATCTCCCTCATAAAATAAGGTTGGTACTCATAGATGGTCTAAATCAATGCAAAAAAAATCTTTGCCAATTTAAAAGGCCTTTGGATGTTATTCCTTCATTTTTACAATACACATGGGATAATAGATGCATTAGATAAACTCTTGAGTATAAAAATTATATAGATTATATTTATCCAACACATGGTTACAAACAAACTATACAATCTCTTTAGATATTTTATTTCAAGCAAGATCAAACCATAACCCCATTCTTTTAACTTGTAATTTACTCAAAAAATGGTCATCCAAAGCCATTTTGCTTCCAGTCCATTTGGCTTCAAGACCTTGATTTTTCTAGATGGTTATGTTATATTCGGATGAAGCAAAATGTGAAGGATCATTTATGTACAAGTTTGTTCAAAATATGATAGATCTAAAGGGACAAATGAGTATTTGGAATGCCAAGTATTTTGGTAATATTTTTAAAGG
Source organism: Wollemia nobilis (assembly GCA_028583015.1). Classification (NCBI taxonomy): domain Eukaryota; kingdom Viridiplantae; phylum Streptophyta; class Pinopsida; order Araucariales; family Araucariaceae; genus Wollemia; species Wollemia nobilis. The sequence goes on from JAQPPZ010016981.1 coordinate 37,455,501, forward strand.
AAAGAAGAAAATTGAATCCAATCTCAAAAAATTACAAGAGAGTAGGAATCAATGGAATAGAACAACATTATTATGTACAATAAAAAATTCTTTCTTATTATCATAATGCATTGAAAAAAGGAGTCATATTAGTTCAAAAAATCTAGAGAAAATGGCTCAATGAAGGAGATAAAAAATCTGATTTTTTAAAGTTATAATAAAACAAATTTTTTTATTTCATAAAAACATTTTTGCTTTAGATGAAATAAATATTAAGAGAGGAGAAGATGTCAAGAAGGAAGCAATTAATGATTTCAAATATATTTTGTTAGATATTAGGCAAGATAACGAGACACAAGGTAAGTTTTTGCAAAATATCCCATCAATTATCACACACATATAAAATGAAAGCTTGATGAAGAAGATATCTATAGAGGAGCTACATGAAGTAGTTTTCTCTTTCCATCCTAAAAAGGCACTTAGACCCAATGGATTTAATATAATTTTCTTTCAAAAAAATTTGGGATTTATTAAAGAGTGATATGTTGGTTACAGTGAAGAGGCCTAGAAAAAAAGGCTACAGTAAATGATTTATAAGAGCATTTCCAAAAAAAGGTGAGATGATAGTTTGCAAATTTTATTACATTGGTTCCAAATAAAGGTGAGACAATATTTTTAAAATTTCTATCCAATAAGCCTTTGTAATATGATTTATAATATTATTTTCAAAATTATGGCAAACACGCTGACAAGCATTCCAGATTGTGTTATCTCAGAGAAACAAAGTGGTTTTGTTCATGGTAAACAAATGATTGATGGTGTAATAATTGCATAGGAGGCCATGCATTCTCTTTAGTCCATGAAAAAATTAGGTATTCTTATGAAATAAGATATGGACAAATCATATGATAAAGTTTGCTAGAGTTTTCTACATGATATTCTTAAAAACTTTGATTTTGATCAAGGTTGATGTAAATGGATTAAATGTTATTTTAACACTATAAAATATTTTATTTTGATCAAAGGTACTTCTACTAGTTACTTTATGTCATATTGTGGACTCCATAAAAGTGATCCACTATCTTCTTATCTATTTATTATTCATGTAGAGGTAATAGGAAGAGTGTTTTCAAAGGCAAAAATGAAAGGAAAAATCAAAGGTATTTAGGTTGCAAAAAATGGTCCCTTCAAATATCATCTCTAATTTGTTGATGGGACTTTTCTTTTGTGTTATCCCTCAGTAAATGAGACCATGGAGTTCAAATCAATATTATCATGCTATGAGAAAGCTACTACATAGTTGGGTACTACTACAAAATTCAGAGTTTTTCATTAACACTAGTCTAGGCTTATAACAAATTATTATGGATATTTTAGGGTTTAAAATTTAAAAATTCCATCAACCTACTTGGGTATTGTTGTCTCATAAATAAATAATAAGGTTTGTGTCTCTTGTATGGATAGAATGAGAGCTTCTTTGGTAGGTTAAAAAGGTAAGCTCTTAACCATGGTGCAAGGGCTACAAATTATAAAGACTATATTGCAATGCATCATTTTAGAATATATATATATATATATATATATATATATATATATATATATGATGTTAGTTTTAAGATTACCAATAGGTATAGCATCAAAATTTTATAAAATTCAAGGGATTTTTTTTGAAAGAATGTGAAGAATTTTTTAGGTTTACTCTTTGTAAGTGGGATAGGGCTTGTAAATGAAAGATTATTGGAGGGGCATACTTATAGAATTTTAGGTTTATGAGTTTTTCCTTAGGGGAAAATTTTGGGTGGAGATTATTTAGAGATCAACGAAAGAGTTGGGAAAAATATTACTTAAAAAATTTATAGGTTCTCTTGATGCAACAAAATTATTTAGGAAAAAACTACCCAATAATGGCCAACATGGAACTTCATTTTAGATAGTTTGCAATTGATCAAGAAACCATGGACTTGGTCATGTCTAGTTTGTAATTGATTATTGGTTGAAGCCTCATCCTCTTTTTTGTGGTTCAAAATGGTAACCATGGGCTTGGTCATGTCTAGCTTGTAAAGGTACAAAGGTTAAATATTATACTAATGTGAGCAACAACTCCAGATCATAGATTTCTATTAGTATCCAGGTTGAAGGAGAAGAACTTAAAAAAATTACAGATGAATTTCACAATATGGTTTAAGAGTTTTATTTTCCTACTTTTACACAAAAAGATGTTGTTGGACATTTTAAGTCAAATTTGTCATTGATGTCAAGGAACGAAGTTGTCATTGATGTCAAGGAATAAGCTACAGTTGATGTCAAAAGGTCAAAAGGAATAATGCAAGAGGTTGATTGAAAAGATGTCATAATATTATTTTTATATTATGTGGAAGCATAAGATAAAGGGTTTTTATTAAAACCATGGTGGCAAAATGATTTTTTATTAAATCATTATGAGCAAACAAAAAGTTTTTATTTAACCCCCAAGGAGGCTTTAATTTTTATAAAGCCAAAGGTTACAAAGTTAATTTATAAAATTTAAATTCTAAATAGAATTTAAATGATTTATAAATTAATTATGCATATTATAAAGGCATCGACGTCCAAGTTTAATACACCGTCGACGTGCAAGATTTGGAAGGCAAAAGGTATTTAAACCTTTGCCTAAGTTCAAAACCATAGCATTCGAATTACCTTCGATTATCTCATGATGAAAATTGCACTAAGGTTTGTGCCAAGGAACAATGAAAAGGCTCATGTATACGTTAAGGAGAGAAGCAACAAAGAGGCTTGTGCACATGCATTAAGAGGGGAGCGCATCGAATGGCTACGTGGCAAGAGGAGAAGGGAGCCAAGGGCTCTAAAGGTTTCGAAGGAGAATTAAAGTGCCTTCTATGCTTTTAATCAGCACGTGAGCGCTTGGCTCACATGGCTAGCAAGCCGCGGCCAAGGCGCTAGCAAGGGAGAGAGTGCAAGATCGAATCTCGTGAAACACGGAGCGGGAGATATAAAAGGTTTTTATATTTTTGATTTAATTTTTAATTAAGTTGCTAAGGTTGTGGAGAGATAAGGGTTGTTAATAGAAATAAAAATTATTCTTTGCTTTGCTAAGGTTAGGGAGAGATAAGGGGAAAATTGGTTATGATATTTACCTAAGTGGTAAATGGAAATTTACTAGGGTAATATTGTTTTTACCTTAGGGAATTAAAAATTTATTTATTGCATATATTTGGTAAAGTGACTTAATCAATTATTGCAATATTGAGAAGAGTAAGGTGTGTTTGGTCAATTATTATTGATGGATGATTTATTTAAGATGGAGTAATAAGGTGTATGTATGTTTTGATAATTGCATTGTACCTTTGAGAGAGTTTATCATCTTATAACTTCTTTGAGCTTGGAAAAGAAGTGTTTGTGGTTGTGGTAGATTTTTGAGGTTCCTTCATCATCAAGAAAAAGGTATGGGCACATTCTTCCATAGTTGAGTTGATTGGTTGGTTTTCTGGAAAACAAGTTTGGAGTGAAAAGGACTTAATTAGATTTTCTTATTGAGTGTGTTGAGTTAATGCTTCAAGGTTTTTTGGAATAAAGAGTTGATGTTAAAACCTTGTTTGATAAGCATTGTTGTTGAAGCCATTGGTTAGGTGAAGAACTTGAACTAGGGTTTGAAAAGAACATGAGTATCATTGTTATGTGAGATTGTTTGATAAGCATTATTGTTGAAGCCATTGGTTAGGTGAAGAACTTGAACTAGGGTTTGAAAAGAACATGAGTATCATTGTTATGTGAGATTGATTGATAAGCATTGTTGGAAATATTTTGAGTGAGTGTTTATATGCTTGGACTAGGGTTTGTAAGCAAGGATTGCTTCATTGAGTGATTGGTTGAGTAGAGTTGGTTGAGCCTAGTCAAGTGGATGTGTGAAGTGATTGTTCAAGTTCTATAAAATAAACTATTCTATATTCTAAATTGATTTGAGAAAGTGATTGAGCATTGAGGTGAATGTGAAGCATATTGAGTCTCTAACAATTATCTGTATGTTTTTGAAAGAGTGATTAAAAGTGATTGAGCATTAAGGTGAATGTGAAGCATATTGAGTCTCTAACAATTCTCTGTATGTTTCTGAAAGAGTGATTGAAAGTAATTGAGCATTGTGTTGAGTATAGAGCATATTGAGTCTCTAACAATTCTCTTTATGTTTCTATGAGATTTGGACAAGTTCTAGTGTGGACTTGTTGAGAAGATTTGAGACAAGTCTTTGAGAAGACTTGTGGATAGATTTGGGTAAGCTTTTGTGGAAGCTTACAATACATATTGAGAGCAGATTTGGATAAGTTCTTGTGAGAACTTATTGAGTAGATTTGGACAAGTTCTAGAGAGGACTTGTGGATAGATTAGTGTGAGCTTTTGTGGAAGCTTGCAAGGTAGATTTGAGACAAGTCTTTGAGAAGACTTGAGAGTAGATTTGATTGATTTGTTCAAACCTTGAGTTAAGGTTTGGGATAGATCCAACAGAGTTGATTTGAGATTGAGTCAAGCTTTGAGTTAAGGCTTGAGGAAAGAGATTGAGGATAGATTTGTGCTAGATCAAAGGACTATGTTTAGTACATATTCGAGGATAGATTTTGGTGTAGATTTGAGGATAGGTTTGTGCTAGACCAGAGATAGAGATTGAGTAGATTTGTGCTAGACCGAAGGACTAAGTTTAGTACAAATTTGAGATAGAGCTTTGGAGGTGATAGAGTACAGAGGATGAAAGTCTCCAGTGGATAGAGATCCATTAGCCAGGGTAGTGAGGACAGGTGTCTTCAGTGGATAGAGATCCATTAGCCAGAGTAGTGGGGGCAACAGTTCTTCTAGAAGATCACCAACTAGAGCAAGAGGAGAAAGGAGTTCTCCTATGGATAGAGATCCATGAACTTGATTAAGGGGATTGGTGTCTCCTTTGTACAAAGGTCCATAAACATTGTAATAGGGAAAGGATTCCCAAGAGATTGATTGAGAAAGTTTTAGTAAAATATTTTCTTCGTGGAGTAGCCCACATTGGGTGAACCACATAAATTTGGTGTCTCTATTGTGTGTGGTGATTTGTGCATTGCTTTGATTACTGCTATTGATATTGCTATCTATACATTGCATAATATTGATTGGGAAAGAAAAGTAAAAAGTGGTCTTATACTGTTCACCCCCCTCTCAGTATAAGCTTGTGTTCTTCAATTGGTATCAGAGCGGGTTCCTTCGAAAGAGTTTAACAGCTTGAAGGAAAAGCCTACAAGAACACAATGGATTCTAAGAATGGATCATCAGATAATTCAGCACCAATATTTTATGGAAGTGATTATATATATTGGAGTCTGAGAATGAAGATTTACCTGATGGCACTTGGCAATGAAATTTGGGAAGCAGTTGAAAATGGATACGACCCATCAGTTGATCCACCTACAGATAAGGAAGGTAAGCTTCTACAACATTACAATTCAAAAGCAATGAATGCAATTTTGAGAGGTTTGCATAGAACAGAGTCCATAAAAGTTATGCATTGTCAAGATGCAAAAGGAATGTGGGATAAGTTGCAAAGCATATATGAAGGAGATAAAGGTGTCAAGAAAGAAAAGATACGAAATCTAAAAGGACAACTTGAAGAGTTAAGAATGAAGGATGAGGAAAACATTAGTACTTATCTACTTCGAGTTGATGAGGTTGTTAATGCTATGCAAGGACTTGGACTTAAGGTTGAAGAATCAGATGTTTGTGATAAGATCTTAAGATCTCTTCCAAAAATATTTAGTGAAAATGTTTCTACTATAGAAGAGTCAAAGGATGGTGATTCTTTGACAAGAGATATGTTGCTTGGTATTCTTACAACTTTTGAGTTAAGAACAAAAGAACCTAATCCCAAAAGGAAGCAACCTTCAAAGCAATCAAGAAGACAAAGGGTAAGAAGTCAGAATCAAGCAATGAGTCATCCAGTGATGAAGAAGCAAATTATGGCAGAAGGAATAAGGATTCAAGAAGATTTAAAGATACAAAATCTATTAAATGTTTCAATTGTGGAAAGTATGGTCACTATGCAACTGATTGTCAAGAAGCTAAAAATAACAATGATGAAGAAAAATAGGATCACAGAAACAGGGAATCAGAAAGATACCGACACCAAAAGAAAAGCAAGGATGGACAAAGTAGACAAGGAAAGAAGTTCTTTCAAAGGCAAAAGAGGAGCTACTATGCAGATAAGGCAAGTAAGTACTCAAGTGATAGTGATGCTAGTTTTTCAGATAATGATAGAGATGAAGTCCTATTTATGATTGAAGAAAAAGAGGTCAAGAAAAGGTCACCAATAATTCTCAAGTGTTTTAGATGTGGTAACTTTGGACATCTTGAAGATAGTTGTACAAGGAATGGTTATAGTTTTAGTGATGATGAATATGAGGATGCACTTGAAGGACCAGAAGAGAATATTCTAATGGCACTAGAAGAAGAAGAAGGTGATCCTATAGAAGACAAGTCAAAAGAAAATGAAGATGTAGACAAAGGCAAAAAAATAGAGGAAGAATCAGATAAATAAGGATATGATCTCAAGGGAGAACTTATTTATGCTCTTGACATAGTAAAAAGGGTAAGAAAGCAAAACTCTAAATTAGAATCTCAGTTTCAAGAATGTGATGAAGAGAGAAGAATGCTTATAGAGGATCTAGACAAATCAAAGGCTAAGACAAAGAAGTTCAAGGAGAAGTTAGAAGCTAAGGTTCTAGAATGTAAGAAACTAGAACAAGAGGTAGCTTCATTAGATATGGAAGTCAAAAACTCCAAATTCAAGCTACAAGGGTTCAAAAATAACTCAAAGAACTTAGATAAGTTCATCAAGATACAAAAGCCTACATCAAGCAAGATAGGTCTTGGATTTGAATAGGAACAAAATAAATGGGAAGAGAAGTCAACCTCAAGTTCTGAAGGAGAAGAAACTTTAGAAGAAGATAATGTAAGAGAAAGTGAGACATCTAAGGATGAGTTGGACAACAGAAAGTTCAACAAGAACAGGAACAATGCACCAAGGAGAAACAGATGGAACAACAATCAGAATAGGTTAAGAGAGACTAAGAGACCAATGAGGTCAAGACAAGGAAACTTCAATGGAAGATGTTTTTCATGTCACAGATTTGGGCACATGGCTTCATAGTGCAGGACACATGAAAGATAGGAAAATGGAAATTTTAGAAACAAGCAACTTTTCCATGGGTATTGCTACTCATGTAATCAGTTTGGTCACAAGGCAATGGATTGCAAGGTTCATGACAGAAAAGGATATGGCTTCACTAGGAGAAATCCTAAGACATATGCACCTCCAAGGAATAATAACATTAAGTGTTACAAGTGCAATAATGATGGACATACAACAAAGTGGTGTAGAGCAGATATTCTAGAACCAAGCAGGAACAGGAACAAGAACATGGATATGAACATGAACAAGAACAAGAATAGGAATATGGATGTGGACATGAACAGGAACAAGAATAGGAACATGGACATGGAAAGAAATAGTCAAAGGAATCAGAAGAATCAGATGAGAAGAAAAGAGGATAAAGGTAAAGACCAGTGCTTGTTGGGAGTAGAAATACTCCCACCCCATAATTAACCACCTCAAGAGGAGGTGTGGGGGAGGGGCTAAGCTAAGAAACTCATTCTTAGCCTCGAGCCCCAAAGGTGACCCTTTGCCATTGATGTCAAAGGGGGAGAGATTTGGTATTTGAGTAAAGAGGAGAGATTTGAAGAGAGCATTGAGCTAGGGGGAGCAATGTCCTAGGGGGAGCAGAACAAAGAAAAGGTTAAGTTTTTGGTAAAAAGAATTTGGGTTGCCATCAATGACAAAGGGGGAGATTGTTGGACATTTTGAGTCAAAGTTGTCATTGATGTCAAGGAACGAAGTTGTCATTGATGTCAAGGAATAAGCTACAGTTGATGTCAAAAGGTCAAAAGGAATAATGCAAAAGGTTAATTGAAAAGATGTCATAATATTTTTAATATTATGTGGAAGCATAAGATAAAGGGTTTTTATTAAAACCATGGTGGCAAAATGATTTTTTATTAAATCATTATGAGAAACAAAAATTTTTTATTTAACCCCCAAGGAGGCTTTAATTTTTATAAAGCCAAAGGTTACAAATTTAATTTATAAAATTTAAATTCTAAATAAATTTAAATGATTTATAAATTAATTATGCATATTATAAAGGCATCGAAGTCCAAGTTTAATACACCATCGACGTGCAATATTTGGAAGGCAAAAGGTATTTAAACCTTTGCCTAAGTTCAAAACCATAGCATTCAAATTACCTCCGATTATCTCACGACAAAAATTATGCTAAGGTTCATGCCAAGGAACAATGAAAAGGCTCGTGTATACGTTAAGGAGAGAAGCAACAAAGAGGCTTGTGTGCATGCGTTAAGAGGGGAGCGCATCGAATGGCTACGTGGCAAGAGGAGAAGGGAGCCAAGGGCTCTAAAGGTTTCGAAGGAGAATTAAAGCACCTTCTACGCTTTTAATCAGCACGTGAGCACTTGGCTCACATGGCTAGCAAGCTCCAGCCAAGGCGCTAGCAAGGGAGAGAGTGCAAGATCGAATCCTATGAAACGTGGAGTGGGAGATATAAAAGGTTTTTATAATTTTTTATTTAATTTGTAAATTAAGTTGCTAAGGTAGTGGAGAGATAAGGGTTGTTAATAGAAATAAAAATTATTCTTTGCTTTGCTAAGGTTAGGGAGAGATAAGGGGAAAATTGGTTATGGTATTTACCTAAGTGGTAAATGGAAATTTACTAGGGTAATATTATTTTTACCTTAGGGAATTAAAAATTGATTTATTGCATATATTTGGTAAAGTGACTTAATCAATTATTGCAATATTGAGAAGAGTAAGGTGTGTTTGGTCAATTATTGTTGATGGATGATTTCTTTAAGATGGAGTAATAAGGTGTATGTATGTTTTGATATTTGCATTGTACCTTTGAGAGAGTTTATCATCTTATAACTTCTTTGAGCTTGGCAAAGAAGTGTTTGTGGTTGTGGCAGATTTTTGAGGTTCCTTCATCATCAAGAAAAAGGTATGGGCACATTCTTCCATAGTTGAGTTGATTGGTTGGTTTTCTGGAAAACAAGTTTGGAGTGAAAAGGACTTAATTAGATTTCCTTATTGAGTGTGTTGAGTTAATGCTTCAAGGTTTTCTGGAATAAAGAGTTGATGTTAAAACCTTGTTTGATAAGCATTGTTGTTGAAGCCATTGGTTAGGTGAAGAACTTGAACTAGGGTTTGAAAAGAACATGAGTATCATTGTTATGTGAGATTGTTTGATAAGCATTGTTGTTGAAGCCATTGGTTAGGTGAAGAACTTGAACTAGGGTTTGAAAAGAACATGAGTATCATTGTTATGTGATATTGATTGATAAGCATTGTTGGAAATATTTTGAGTGTTTATATGCTTGGACTAGGGTTTGTAAGCAAGGATTGCTTCATTGAGTGATTGGTTGAGTAGAGTTGGTTGAGCCTAGTCAAGTGGATGTGTGAAGTGATTGTTCAAGTTCTATAAAACAAACTATTCTATATTCTGAATTGATTTGAGAAAGTGATTGAGCATTGAGGTGAATGTGAAGCATATTGAGTCTCTAACAATTCTCTGTATGTTTTTGAAAGAGTGATTGAAAGTGATTGAGCATTAAGGTGAATGTGAAGCATATTGAGTCTCTAACAATTCTCTATATGTTTTCAAAAGAGTGATTGAAAGTAATTAAGCATTGTGTTGAGTATAGAGCATATTGAGTCTCTAACAATTCTCTTTATGTTTCTATGAGATTTGGACAAGTTCTAGTGTGGACTTGTTGAGAAGATTTGAGACAAGTCTTTGAGAAGACTTGTGGATAGATTTGGGTAAGCTTTTGTGGAAGCTTACAATACATATTGAGAGCAGATTTGGATAAGTTCTTGTGAGAACTTATTGAGCAGATTTGGACAAGTTCTAGAGAGGACTTGTGGACAGATTAGTGTGAGCTTTTGTGGAAGCTTGCAAGGTAGATTTGAGATAAGTCTTTGAGAAGACTTGAGAGCATATTTGATTGATTTGTTCAAACCTTGAGTTAAGGTTTGGGACAGATCTAGCAGAGTTGATTTGAGATTGAGTCAAGCTTTGAGTTAAGGCTTGAGGAAAGATTGAGAATAGATTTGTGCTAGACCGAAGGACTATGTTTAGTACAGATTCAAGGATAGAGTTTGGTGCAGATTTGAGGATAGGTTTGTGCTAGACCAGAGATAGAGATTGAGCAGATTTGTGCTAGATCGAAGGACTGATTTTAGTAAAGATTTGAGATAGAGCTTTGGAGGTGATAGAGTACAGAGGATGATAGTCTCTAGTGGATATAGATCCATTAGCCAGGGTAATGAGGATAGGTGTCTTCAATGGATAGAGATCCATTAGCCAGAGTAGTGGGGGCAACAGTTCTTCTAGAAGATCACCAACTAGAGCAAGAGGAGAAAGGAGTTCTCCTGTGGATAGAGATCCATGAACTTGATTAAGGGGATTGGTGTCTCCTTTGGACAAAGGTCCATAAACATTGTAATAGGGAAAGGATTCCCAAGAGATTGATTGAGAAAGTTTTAGTAAAATATTTTCTCCGTGGAATGATGCAGGAGCATCCGATGGCAGCAGAGCAATCTTGCATCAACAAAATTTTTTTTTCCAAGTGTTAGCTTTGATGTCACAATATCGTGATATCACGACATGTCATGTTTTCGTGACTCAAGAAGGAGAGAGAAGGCATGGAGCCAAAAGTGTCATGATTTCATGACATGTCACGAAATCACGACCAGAAGACGAGAGAAGGCGCAAGGGAGGAAAAGTGTCACGATATCGCGACATGTCGCATTTTCGTGACAAAAGGACGAAACAAGACGTAGGAGTGAAAAGTGTCATGATATCGTGACATGTCGCATTTTCATGACAAAGGGACGATAAGAGGTGCAGGAGTGGAAAGTGTCACGATATCACGACATGTCGCATTATCGTGACCAAAAGGACAAAACAAGCGCAGGAGTGAAAAATGTCACGATTTCATGACATGTCACGAAATCATGACCGAAGGAGCAGAAAAGGAAGCAAGGAAGAAAACTATCATGATATCGTGACATGTCATGATTTCATGACCCGAAGCAGAGAGCGAAGATAGAAGGCAAAGTTGTCACGATATCGTGACATGTCACGATTTCACGACCCATAAAGGCGAGAAGAAGGCAGAGAGCAAGATGTCGCGATATCGCGACATGTCACAATTTCACGACCGAGAAGGAAGAAAGAAGAATCGAAAGGGAAGATGTCACGATATTGCGACATGTCATGATATCACGACCCACCGAAGAAGAAGACAGTGAGAAAGAAAAATGTCACGATATCGCGACATGTCGCGACATCGCGACCTGAAGGAGGGGAAGGCCGAGAGAAATAAAAATGTCACGATATCATGACATGTCGCGATATCATGACCCGAAGGAAAGAAATGTTGCAGGGAAGGAAAATGTCACGATATCATGACATGTCGCAATATCGCGACCCGAAGGAAAGAAATGCTTCAAGGAAGGAAAAATTTCGTGATATCGTGACATGTCGCGATATCATGACCCGAAGGAAAGAAATGCTGCAAGGAAGGAAAATGTCGTGATATCATGACCCGAAGGAAAGAAATGTTGCAGGGAAGGAAAAATGTCGTGATATCGTGACATGTCGCGATATCGCGACCCAAAGGAAAGAAATGTTGCAAGGAAGGAAAATGTCACGATATCACATGTCGCGATATCGCGACATGTCATGATATCATGACCCGAAGGAGAGAAGGGCAACAAGCAAGAAAAATGTCATGATATCGAGACATACTGCTGGTTCTCTATTCGAAAAATCATGCATTCCTAGACGGTGTTTTATGAGGTGGTTAGGGCCTCATTAATGCATGATTTCTTGCCCAGTAAGCTCACTGAGCATGGCGGCCATTCGAAGACTAAGCCCAGAAGTCAGATGGCTCATCAATGCATGTATCCGTGGCCAACCCGGTGGTAGTTGCCAGTTAGGGAAAGATGTAAAGGTTCAGTCAGGAGGATGTATTTTGGGGCAGGTGGGTCATTAATGGCCTAGAGGGTCGGAACCTCGAAAGAGGCCCAGACATGGTTATAGAAATAGGGAGTGCATCAAGGAAAGGGGGGCTGGAAACGAGAAACTACGCCTGTTGGCTAGAATTGTAAATTTGCTTTTGTAAGTTTAATGAAAGAAAAATCTTGAGTGATTCTCTGTGTTACTGTGTTTCTGTGTTATTCATTCCCTATGTATCTGTGTCCCCATCAAGTGGTATCAGAGCGGGAGTTCCTGAGTGTGTGAGCAGATCGTCGAAAGTGAGGCAACTTGCACCAGGATCTGTGGAAGGGTTGTGAGAAGAGAGTGAAGCAAAATGCCTCCATGAAGAAACCATGGTGGTGGAAGAAACATGGTGCTAGTAGAAGATTTCAGAGCTTTGCAGAGGCAAGTTCAGGCCCTGCAAGAGGAGCTGCACAGAGGACTTGAGCCCCGAGGGGAAGAAGGAAGTGAAGATGAAGTTGATGAAGAAGAGGACCAGTTTGAGGAAGAAGAAGAGGTTGTAGATCCTACACAAGCCAGGTTATACAGAGCCATCTCTCATATTGGGAAGAGACCGAAGATGGAGGTTTCTACGTATTCTAGAAATCTTGATCCAGAGGAGTTGATTGACTGGATCAATGATTTGGAAGAATACTTTGAGTATGAAGAGGTTGAAGATCCTAATAGGGTCAAGTTTGCTAAGACCAAGCTGAAGGGTCATGCCAGCATATGGTGGAAGGGAGTACAACTGGAAAGAAACAGAAGAGGAAAGGAGAGAATAACCAGGTGGGATAGAATGCTAGAAAATTTAAAGAGGCAGTTCATCCCAACTGACTATGAGATGGATCTGCTAAAGAAAATGCAAGGTTTGAAGCAAGCCAACAAGTCTATTAAAGAATACACAGAGGAGTTTTACAAGATTGTAATCAGAATAGGCCATTCAGAGGCCAGCAAGGAGAAGGTAGCCCATTATATTAATGGGTTACGAGCAAGTATTCAAGAAGAGTTAAGCCTGGTCAGGATGACCACCATAGAGGATGCTTACCAGTTTGCTCTGAAGGTTGAAGAGAAACTAAACAGGAGGTTTGAGAGCAAGCAAAGAGGAAGAGGTCATGGTGGAAGAACTAGTGGAAGGACCAGTGGAGAAAATTATAAAGATTAGAAGAAGGCTGGTGAGACCAGTAATACCCAAGAACAGAAGGAAGGAAGCACCTACCAACCCCGTAACCAGAACAATGGTTATCCGAGAGGGAGGGGCAGATCTGGACGTGGATTTGGAAGAGGAGGATTTCGTGGAACCTATTTCCACTATGGTGAAGAAGGACATCGAGCATTTGAGTGTCCACAACACCAAGAAAGGATGAATAAGAGACCTGAGGGTCCTGCCAGAGCTGCTGTAGCAGATGAAGGTGCTGAATCAGAACATTCTGAGGAGGTAGAGAGAGGAGAAGTTATGGTCACTAGGAGGACCCTGTTAAATGAGGAGAAAGGATCAGACCAGAGGAGGAGCCTATTTCGCACAAGGTGCAGAAGTTCGGGTAAGGTCTACAATATTATCATAGATAATGGTAGTACTGATAACTTGGTTTCAAAAGAAATGGTTGCCAAGTTACAGTTAAAAAGGAGAAGACACCCGCATCCATACCGGATTGCATGGTTACAGAAGGACCATAGAGTTTTGGTCAGTGAACAATGTTCAGTGAAGTTCAATATTGGGAATTACTGTGATGAGGTCCTGTGTGACATCCTGCCTATGGATGCTTGCCATTTGCTGTTGGGAAGGCCATGGCAGTTTGACCGGTGTGCAGTACATGATGGTCGTGCAAACACCTACTCAGTGACGAAGAATGGAGTGTGCCATAAGCTGAAGCCCTTGAAGGAGGCGAAAGAAAAGGTATGCAGTAGTGCTAGAATTTGTTTAGTTGAAGGAGGAAAATTTTTGAATAGTTTAAAGCGTGAGCATATGTGCTATGCATTAGTTCCTAGAGTTAGGAAGGAAGAATGCAAGGATACCCCTGTAGAAGTCTTAGGGCTGTTAGAGGAATTTCCAGACATTATATCTGATAATGTGCCTAAGGGTTTGCCACCAGTGAGGAAGATCAGTCACCATATAGATTTGGTACCAGGATCTAGCTTACCCAATAAGGCAGCACATAGAATGACTCCTACAAAAACTGAAGAGCTGAACAGACAAGTCCAAGAACTACTGGAGAAGGGACTGATTCGGGAGAGTTTGAGTCCATGTGTAGTACCTACAGTACTAGCACCAAAGAAATATGGAGAGTGGAGAATGTGTACAGACTCTCGAGCCATTAACAAGATCACCATAAAGTACAGATTTCCATTGCCAAGGATGGATGACATTATGGACTATTTGAGTGGAGCCAAGTACTTCACCAAGATTGATCTGAAGAGTGGTTATCACCAGATTCGTGTCAGAGAAGGAGATGAGTGGAAGACAACCTTCAAGACCAGAGAAGGTTTGTATGAATGGTTGGTCATGCCATTTGGGCTGACCAATGCACCAAGCACATTCATGCGGTTAATGAATGAGGTATTGAAGGAGTTCTTAGGCAAATTTGTTATTGTCTATTTGGATGATATTCTAATATTTAGCAAAACCCTGGAAGAGCATCTGATGCATATCAGAAGGGTTTTTGAGAAGCTACGGGAGGAGCAGTTGTTGATTAATCTAAAGAAATGTAATTTCGTGAAGAAGGAGTTAGTGTACCTAGGATTTGTCATCTCAGCCGGAGGTCTAAAAATGGACCCAAAAAAAGTAAGAGCTATCATTGAATGGCCTACTCCGAGAAGCACGACTGAGGTAAGATCATTTCATGGTCTAGCAAGTTTTTACAGGAAATTCATTAGGAATTTCAGCGGTATTTGTGCACCCCTTACAGAAACAATGAGAGGGAATAAGAAAGAATTTAAGTGGACCTTAGGAGCAGATAAGAGCTTTGATATGTTGAAAAGGAAGGTTACAAAACAACCTATTTTGGCACTTCCAGATTTTAATAAGGTATTTCAGGTAGACTGTGATGCTAGTGGTAGTGCCATAGGAGCTATTTTGAGCCAAGAAGGTAAACCTGTTGCTTACTTTAGTGAGAAACTCAATGATGCCAGAAAGAAGTATTCAGTTTATGATCAAGAGTTTTATGCTATAGTTCAAGCTCTAAAGAAGTGGCGACATTACTTGTTGCCAAAAGAGTTTGTTCTATTTACTGATCATCAGGCCTTACAGTATATTAATAGCCAAGGGAAGCTAAATCAGAGGCACCTGAAGTGGGTTGAGTTTCTACAGAGTTATACCTTTGTGTTGAAGCACAGGAGCGAAAAGTCCAATAGAGTTGTAGATGCCTTAAGCAGAAGGCAGTGTTTGTTGATGAAAATGAAGGTGGAAGTGGTAGGATTTGATGAACTGAAGGGTTTGTACCCTAAAGATCCTGATTTTGCAGAAGCCTGGAAGGCTTGCTTGGCACCTGTTACTTTGGACAGGACCAAGTGGCTGGATTTCCTGATCCAATATGGGATGTTGTTCAAAGGAGGTCAATTATGCATTCCACGAAGTTCAATGAGGGAGAATCTGATAAAGGAGAAGCATAGTGGAGGACTAGCTGGACATTTTGGTCGAGATAAGACCATTGCCCTTGTTAGTGAAAACTACCATTGGCCATAGTTGCAGCAAGATGTGACTAAATTTGTGCAGGGTTGTAGAGTCTGTCAGATGGCTAAGGGAGTGAGACAGAATACAGGATTGTATCAGCCATTACCTGTGCCAGAGAGGCCATGGGAGGACATCAGTATGGATTTTGTTCTCGGCCTACCAAGGACACAACGAGGGAGTGACTCCATTTTTGTTGTGGTGGACAGGTTTTTGAAGATGGCTCATTTTATTCCATGTCAAAAAATGAGTGATGTAGTTCATATTGCAGGCTTGTTTTTCAAGGAGGTGGTACGCCTTCATGGTCTACCCAAGAGTATAGTATCTGACAGAGATACCAAATTTGTGGGTTATTTCTGGAAGACTTTGTGGAAGCAGATGAAAATGGATTTGAAGTTCAGTTTTGCATACCATCCGTAGACTGATGGGCAAACAGAGGTGGTGAACAGAAGTTTGGGTAATCTCCTAAGATGCCTGGTGGGAGATAAGCCCAAAGGATGGGATTTGATTTTGCCACAGGCAAAATTTTCTTACAACAATTCCATCAATAGAAGTACTGGTAAATCCCCATTCCAGATTGTGTATGGGAACAACCCAAGGCATGCTTCTGAATTGAGAATGATGGGTAAAGGAGAAAAGAGTAGTGCTGAGGCTGAAGATTTTGCAGAGCACATGAAGAGTTTACATGAAGAGGTAAAGCAGCATATCAGTAAGATGAGTACTCAGTACAAAGCCAAAGCCGATCAGAAGCGGTGTTTCAAGGAGTTCCAAGTGGGATATGAGGTCATGGTTCACTTGAGAAAGGAAAGGTTTCCTAGCAAAACCTACAACAAGCTGAAGATGAAGAGGTTTGGACCATGCAGGATCATAGGTAAAAGAGATTCGGGAAATGCCTATGAAGTGGAACTGCCAAGCGAGTTGAATATCTCACCTATTTTTAATATTTTAGACTTGGTAGAATACCATGAAGGAGGTAATAGTGAGACACCAAGAACAGATTTGTGGGATATTCCAACATCTACTACAGCAACAGACGAGATCGAGGAAATACTAGACACTCGAGCAGGCAGAAGTACCAAGAACAGGCAGTATTCTGAATACCTGGTCAAATGGAAGGATAGGCCTATCGAAGATGCAACTTGGTTGTCAAAAGAAGAGGTCGACCGCTTGAGTCTTCCTCCAACAGCACAGAAGTGAAGGACACTTCTCAATCCACCTCGGGTGTCTGATGCAGGAGCATCCGGTGGCAGCAGAGCAATCTTGCATCAACAAAAAAAAATTCCAAGTGTTAGCTTTGATGTCGCGATATCACGACATGTCACGTTTTCGCGACTCAGGAAGGAGAGAGAAGGCACGGAGCCAAAAGTGTCATGATTTTGTGACATGTCATGAAATCATGACCAGAATACGGGAGAAGGCGCAAGGGAGGAAAAGTGTCGCGATATCGTGACATGTCGCATTTTCGTGACCAAGGGACGAGAAGAGGCGCAAGAGTGAAAAGTGTCACGATATCGCGACATGTCGCATTATCGTGACAAAGGGACGAAGCAAGGCGTAGGAGTGAAAAATGTCACGATTTCGTGACATGTCACGTTATCATGACAAAAGGACGAAGCAAGGCGCAGGAGGAAAATGTCATGATTTCGTGACATGTCACGAAATCGCGACCAAAGGAGCAGAAAAGGAAGCAAGGAAGAAAACTGTCGCGATTTTGTGACCCAAAGCAGAGAGCGAAGACAGAAGGCAAAGTTGTCACGATATCGCGACATGTCATGATTTCGCGACCCATAAAGGCGAGAAGAAGGCAGAGAGCAAGATGTCGCGATATCGTGACATGTCGCGATTTCGCGACCGAGAAGGAAGAAAGAAGAACCGGAAGGGAAGATGTCATGATATCGCGACATGTCACGATATTGTGACCCACCGAAGAAGAAGACAGCGAGAAAGAAAAATGTCATGATATCGTGACATGTCGCGACATCGCGACCCGAAGGAGGGGAAGGCCGAGAGAAAGAAAAATGTCGCGATATCGTGACCCGAAGGAAAGAAATGCTGCAAGGAAGGAAAAATGTTGCAATATCGCGACCCGAAGGAAAGAAATGCTGCAGGGAAGGAAAAATGTCACGATATCGCGACATGTCGTGATATCATGACCCGAAGGAAAGAAATGTTGCAAGGAAGGAAAATGTCACGATATCACGACATGTCACGATATCGCGACCCGAAGGAAAGAAATGTTGCAGGGAAGGAAAAATGTCACGATATCGCGACATGTCACGATATCGCGACCCAAAGGAAAGAAATGCTGCAAGGAAGGAAAATGTCACGATATCGTGACATGTCGTGATATCACGACCCGAAGGAGAGAAGGGCAGCAAGCAAGGAAAATGTCATGATATCGCGACATGTCACGATATCGTGACATACTACTGGTTCTCTGTTCAAAAAATCCCGCATTCCCAGATGGTGTTTTCCGAGGTGGTCAGGACCTCATTAATGCATGATTTCTTGCCCAGTAAGCTCGTTGAGCATGGCGGCCATTCGAAGACTGTGCCCAGAAGTCAGACGGCTCATCAATGCATGTATCCGCGGCCAACCCGGTGGTAGTTGCCAGTTAGGGAAAGATGTAAAGGTTCAGTCAGGAGGATGTATTTTGGGGCAGGTGGGTCATTAATGGCCTAGAGGGTCGAAACCTCGAAAGAGGCCCAGACATGGTTATAGAAACAGGGAGTGCATCAAGGAATAGGGGGGCTGGAAATGAGAAACTACGCCTATTGGCTAGAATTGTAAATTTGCTTTTGTAAGTTTAATGAAAGAAAAAGCTTGAGTGATTCTCTGTGTTACTATGTTCCTATGTTATTCATTCCCTATGTATCTGTGTCCCCATCATGGAGTAGCCCACATTGGGTGAACCACATAAATTTGGTGTCTCTATTGTGTGTGGTGATTTATGCATTGCTTTGATTACTGCTATTGATATTGCTATCTATACATTGCATAATATTTATTGGGAAAGAAAAGTAAAAAGTGGTCTTATATTGTTCACCCCCACTCTTAGTATAAGTTTTTGTTCTTCAGATGTGTTGTTTTTGAATCTATAAAAGTATGATAAAAACTTAGTCAAGTTGGGATATGAAGATTTAGAGTAAACAAAATTTTCTACTCCTAGATATTTCCCTTGAAAGAATGTTTGATCACTAGAGGCTCTACCTAAGGCCTCAACACTTATGTGGTTAGTAGTTTAAAGTAATATTATTACAAGATAGGGTCTATAAAGAAGAGGATATCATGGACCTTTCATATATGCCTTATGTGAGAAGGATTTAGAAACATTAGACTAGTTTTGTCTTTATTGTCTCTTTGCTCACATCATTTGGGGTTATTTTTCAAAAATATAAGAATATATTGGGTAGCTCCATCAATATTTAAAGAGTATATGAAATTTTAGATTTATTATTTTAAAGTTAAATCATTACATGTTTTGTAGAGTATTGGTCCTGCCATTATTTGTTGAAGTTTATGGCTTGAGAGGAATAAAAGAAATTTTAAAATAAGTCTCAAAATCATACCCAAGTTTGACACTATGTTATTGCCTCTCTTGAAAGATGGTTGTCGATATGGTGCTAATCATGGGAAGACTCAAGTGTAGAAAAGGGGAGTTAGCCACTTTGTTACATAGTTTAAATATGCATGGAAGAGTCATCTACAACAGTGATATTAAAATAAAAGATCAAAATTGATCTATAATAAAACGAAAAATATCTAGAACTTGGGTTTATCAAAACTAATTTTGATGGTGGTTCCAAAGGAAATCTGGGAAAAGTTGGTGGAGGTGGTATTTTTTGAAATAATGAAGGTAAATTCTCCTCACTTGCTTATAATCATGTGGAAATTCAACTAAAAACTATGTAGAGGCTATGCCACTTCTTACAGGGATTAAAAATATTAATTAAAAAAGGATGGAAATATATTTAAATTGATGGGGATTTATAAATTATCATTAATGCTATCAACAAAAATGCATGTGAGGATTCGAAAAAGTAATAATATTTTTTTTTGTTAAGTAACAGTATATACATAGCGGGTTTTTTAAGAGGATCCCAAAACCTTATAAAAAAAAAAAGGAAAGCACCTTTAAGGCCGCAAGGTTGAGACCGAAAAGCAAGTCTCAGACCAAATTACAACAAATTTAAACATAACAGTCGATCCCCACACGAAAAACAAAAAACTCCCTAGCAACAAAATCTTGGAACCGAGCGAAGAGAGTAGGAAACGCTGACCATCTTAGATCTTTTTGGGGTCCTCCTGACCGCCAGAGGGTCCACCCGAGTGCTCCTTGAGTTTGCAGAGGCAATGGATCACCGATTCAGCTCCCTTGGTGATGTTTCCCATGGCATCAATGGCCAGATCAATAAGCAAGTTTAGTGGCACCTTATTCTGCTCCGAGTCCGAGTCCGAGCTCAGATGGAGCGGAGGACCGGCATCGACTTTCACCTTTGATTTCTTGAGCTACCACATCAGATATGTCTTGTGGAAACCCGTGATCCCAGATGGTGAGACTACCGGAGGAGGATCCTCTGTTGGCCAAGAGGTCGGCCAGGGCATTCCTTTATCGGTAGATGTGTTGGCATCTATGGTTCCTGCTTTGAAAGATTCACCAGGATTCCTGGATGGTGTTGAAAACTTGCCATGTAGGAATCTCATCCTTAATCAGATAGTTGATGATGTTCATGGAGTTGCCTTCTACGATGACTGCTCGAGGATCCTCTTTGATGAGAAATAGGCCCCTCCACAGGGCCCTAGCTTCTGCAACATGGTTGGTTTGGTGGCCCAAGTCTTTAAAAAAAGCAAGTAGGACCTTTCCTCGGTGATCCCTAACCGCACCGCCAGCACTAGCCGCTCCAGGTTTGCCTTTGGATGCCCCATCAAAATTTAGCTTGATCCAACCATGGGGGGGAGGAATCCACCGGGCAAGGGTTCGGGGGTGAGGTAAAGGGTTCTCCACGGGGGAATCGACCGAGATATTGAGAGACTTGAGGATGAGGTCTTCCCGAGAGGACGAACGAGGACTGGGACAGTTAATAAGATTAGCATTTTCAGAGGCGAAGGTGAGGGCTCTGGAGGTGACAGAGGGAGGATCCCAGACAAAAGACCCAAATACCCTTCTATTACGCTCTAGCCATACTTTCCAGACCAGGTGGTGAAGGCATATGTCCCAGAGGAACCGAAGTTTGTGGTTAGCAAAGGGTTGGGGCCATTGGAGGAAAACTTCGCACAAATACTGATGGGGAGCCAATTTTAATTAACAAAGAAAAGACGTAATTTTATTTTGACGCATGGAAAGCTTTACAATTTAGAACTATGGAAGATTACACAGTGTAGAAAAATGCCAAAAGAAGTCGTAGCTTTCCTCTCTCTAGCCTCTACAATCCTTCAAAAAATCTCTCTTTATCAACACAGGTTCTTGCTGCAACCATCGTTCGTAACCCTCCCTGTAACCACTGCAACGGTTCCCTAGAACTGCCTTAACGGCTTCTAAAACTACCAACTGTCATTCTGCAATAGTCCGTGAAAAAGTAACATGTCACATTTTTGCGACACCTTTGCATTCTGCTCTTCTCTCTCCTAGCCGGGTCGCAAAAACGTGACACTTTTTCCTCCATGTCCATCTGTCACGATATCGCGACACTTTTTTGGCTTTTGTCTTTGTTGGCCAATGTGTCACGATATCGTGACACTTTCGTTTGCTCACAACTTTGCTTTAAGTTCGTCGCGATATCGTGACACTTGCCATTTGCGCCCGCCATTGTTTTTGAGTTGTCACGATATCGCGACACTTGCCATTTGCGCCCGCCATTGTTTCTAAGTTGTCGTGATATCGCGACAACTTTTGTGTCACGATATAGTGACACTTGTGATTTGTGCCCACCGTTGGTTCTGAGTTGTCACGATATCACGACAACTTTTATGTCACGATATCACGACACTTGTGATTGCACCCATCGTTGGTTCTGAGTTGTCATGATATCGTGACAACTTTTATGTCGTGATATCGTGACACTTGCGATTTGCACCTGTCGTTATTCTGAGTTGTCATGATATCACAACACATTCAACACTTAGACTATTTTTTTATATGTAGAACTTTTTTTGCTTGTTTCGATGCAAGATTGCTGTGCTACTCCTAGATGCTCCTGCATCAGACACCCAGGGTAGATTTAGAAGTGATCCTCACTTCTGGATGGTCAGAGGAAAACCCAGACAATCAACCTCTAATTTGGACAACCATGTGGCATATTCAATAGGTCGGTTCGTCCACTTGACCAAATACTCTGAATATTGCCTGTTTCGAGTACTTCTGCCTTCATGAGTGTCGAGTATGTCTTCAATTTCCTCTTTGTCTGGAGGGGATGTTGGAATGTTCCACAGATCCGGACTGGGTGGTTCACTACAACTTCCTGTATGATATTCAACCAAGTCTAAAATATTGAAGATAGGTGAAATATTCAGCTCACTTGGGAGATCAACTTCATAGGAATTTCTTGAATCTCGTTTACCTATGATCCGGCATGGTCCAAACTTCTTTATTTTTAGCTTATTGTAGGTTTTGGTAGGAAAACATTCCTTGCACAAATGAACCATGACTTCATCTCCTATCTAAAATTCCTTGAAATGCTGCTTTTGATCTACTCTGGATTTGTACGTAGCATTCATTTTACGGATATGTTGTTGTACCTCTTCATGTAAATTCTTCATGTGTGCTGCAAAGTCTTCAACTTCAGCACTGCGCTTTTCTCCCTTATCGATTGGCCTCAACTCAGAAGCGTTTTGTGGGCTTTTCCCATGCACTATCTGGAATGGGGATTTACTAGTACTACGATTGACAGAATTATTGTAAGAAAACTCTGCCTATGGTAAAATTAGATCCCATACCTTGGGTTTATCTCCTACCAGACATCGTAGAAGATTATCCAAACTTTGGTTGACTACTTCGGTCTGTCCATCAGTCTGCGAGTGGTACGCAAAACTGAATTTTAATTTTGTTTTCAGCTTCTTCCACAGGGTTCTCCAGAAATAACCCACAAATTTGGTATCTCTATCCGAGACAATGCTTTGGGGTAGACCATGAAGGCACACAACCTCCCTGAAAAACAAGCCTGCAATATGAACAGCATCACTTGTCTTCTGACATGGAATAAAATGATCCATCTTCGAAAACCTATCAACAACAACAAAAATGGCGTCATGTCCACGTTGTGTCCTTGGCAGACCAAGAACAAAATCCATATTGATGTCCTCCCATGGTCTCTCTGATACAGGCAATGGCTGGTACATTCCTATATTCTGGCTAACTTCTTTCGCCATCTGGCACACTCTACAACCCTGCACAAATTTTGTCACATCCGACTACAACTACGACCAATGGTAATTCTCACTAATGAGAGCAATGGTCTTATATCGACCAAAATGCCCTACTAGTCCTCTGCTATGTTTCTCTTTGATCAAAATTTCCCTCATGGAACTTCGTGGAATGCACAACTGGTTCTTCCGAAACAGCATCCCATCTTGGATCATAAAATCCAACCACTTAGTGTAATCCACAGTAGTAGGAGACACACATACCGTCCATGCCTCTACAAAATCTGTATCTGCTGGGTATATACTCTTTAATTCATCAAACCCAACAACTTGCACTCTCATTTCTATCAACAAATTATGCCTTCTACTCAAGGCATCTGCAACTCTATTAGATTTACCACTTCTATGCTTCAGGACAAAGGTATAACTCTGCAAGAATTCAACCCACTTCAAATTCTGCTAGTTAAGTTTACCTTGACTATTTATATACTGCAAAGCTTGATGGTTAGTATATAAAACAAACTCTTTGGTTAGCAAATAATGTCTCCATTTCTTAAGAGCCTGAATGATAGCATAGAATTCTTGATCATAAACAGAGTATTTCTTTCTAGCATCATTTAACTTTTCACTAAAGTATGCAATAGGTTTACCTTCTTGGCTCAACACAGCTCCAATGGCACTGCCACTAGCATCATAGTCAACCTGAAACACTTTATTAAAATCTAGAAGTGCCAGAATGGGCTGTTCTATCACTTTCTTCTTCAATATGTCCATACTGGTACCTGCCTTGGCAGTCCACTTAAATTCTCTCTTATCCCCTCACATAGTTTCTGTTAGGGGTGCACAAATACTGCTAAAGTCTCTAATAAAATTTCTATAGAAACTTGCAATACCATGAAATGATCTTACCTCTATTACATTCCTTGGGGCAGGCCATTCAATGATAGCCTTCACTTTTTCAGGATCCATTTTTAGACCCTCCTCTGAGATGACAAATCCTAGGTAAATCAACTCTTTCTGTACAAAACTGCACTTCTGTATATTTATCAATAACTGCTCCTCTCACAATTTTTCAAAAACTGTTCGCACATGCATCAAATGCTCTTCCAATGTTTTACTAAAAATTAAAATATCATCTAGATAAACTATCATGAACTTTTCCAGGAAGTCATGCAATACCTCATTCATCAACCTCATAAACATACTGGGTGCATTATTAAATCCAAATGGCATAACTCACCACTCATACAAACCCTCTTTGGTTTTAAAGGTTGTCTTCCATTCGTCACCCTCTCGCACACGTATCTGGTGATATCTGCTCTTTAAATCAATCTTAGTGAAGTATGTAGCTCCACTCAAACAATCCATTATATCATCCATTCTGGGTAATGAAAAGCGATATTTAATGGTAATTTTATTAATGGCTCAGGAATAAGTGCACATTCGCCATTCGCCATTCTTCTTTGGTGCAAGTACTTTCGATACTGCACAAGGGCTCAAACTTGCTCGAATCAAACCCATCCTCAACAATTCATGAACCTGGAGGTTCAAATCTTCATTCTATATAGGAGACATTCTATGGGTGGCCTTATTGGGTAAGGTAGATCCTGGCATTAAGTCAATCTGATGACTAATCTTCCTCATTGGCGGTAAACCCTCAGGCACATTGTCTGATATAATATCAAGAAATTCTGCTAACAAATGTTCAACTTCTGTTGGAATGTCGTAGTATCTTCTCTCTTTACAAGTAGGAATTAATGCATAACACATTGAATCCCTCTTTAGACCATCCAAAAATTTTTTGCCATCTACTAAACAAATTCTAGCATTATTGCATACCTTTTCCTCAACCTCCTTCAATGGCTTCAGTTTGTGGCGTACTCCGTCTTTTGTCAAGGAATAGGTATTTGCATGCCCATCATGCGTTGCACGTCTGTCAAATTGCCATGGTCTGCCCAACAACAAATGGCAAGCATCCATCGACAAAATATCACACAGGACCTCATCCTGGTATCTTCCAATTTGAAACTTGACCAAGCATTGTTCACTGACCAATGCTCTATGGTCCTTCTGCAACCATGCAATCCGGTATGGATGCGGGTGTTGTCTTCTTTATAGCTTTAACTTAGCTACCATTTCCTCATAAACAAAATTATCTGTACTACCATTATCAATAATAATATTATATATTTTACCTGAACATTTGCACCTCGTGCGGAACAGGCTTTTTCGATGGTCTGGTTCCTTCTCTTCATTCAACAAGGTTCTCCTTGTGATCATCACTTCTCCTTGCTTTGCTTCTTTAGAGTGCTCAGATTCAACACCATCCTCAACAACCGCAGATCTGGCATTACCTTCAGGCCTTCTGTTCGGTGTTTCTTGGTGTTTGGGACACTCATATGATCGATGCCCCTCTTCCACACAATTGAATCAGGTTCCTCAAAATCTGCCTCTTCCATATCTGTGTCCACCTCTACCTCGTCCCCTTTGATAATCATTGTTCTAATTATGGGGTCGGTAAGCATTCTCCTCCTTCTGTTCTTGGTGATTGCCGGTTTCACCAGTTTGCTTTTGGTCATCATATTTACCTCCACTGGTTCTTCCACCAGTTCTTCCACCATGACCTCGTCCTCTTTGCTTATTGTCAAATCTACGGTTCAGTTTCTCTTCCACTTTCAGAGCAAACTGGTAAGCATCTTCAATGGTGCTCATTCGAACCAGACTCAATTCTTCTTGCACACTGGTTCTTAACCCATTAATGTAACGGGCTACTCTCTCTTTATTTGCTTTTGTATGGCCGATTCTGATAGAAATTTTAAAAAATTCCTCTGTATATTCTTTAATAGACTTGCTGGACTGTCGCAAACTCTGCATTTTTCTCAGCAGATCTAATTCGTAATCTATCGAAATAAACTGTCATTTTAGTTTTTCAACCATTCGATCCCACCTGGTGATCTTTTCTTTTCCTCTACGATTTCTTTCCAGCTGCACTCCTTTCCACCATATGCCAGCATGGCCTTTCAACTTTGTTCTTGCAAATTTTATTCGATTTGGATCTTCAACCTCCTCATATTCAAAATATTCCTCCATGTCATTAATCCAATCAATCAATTCTTCTAGATTTAAATTTCTAGAATATGTGGAGACATCAATCTTTGGCCTTTTCCCAATTTGAGAAATGGCTTTAATCATTCGAGACTTTGTAGCACTCATTGCTTCTTCTTCTTCTTCAGACGGGTCATCAACTCCGCAAGCTTCATCATCGCTTTGGTCTTCTCCTCTTGGCTCTACTCCTCTACGCAATTCTTCTTGCAGGGCCTACACTTGCCTCTACAATGCTCGAAAGTCTCCTTCAGGAACCACGTTCCTTCCAGCACCACGATTTCTTCATGGCGGCATTCTGCTTCACTTTTTCTCAGAACCCGTAACCCCAGATCTTGGTGCAAGCTGCCTCATGTTCGGCGCTCTACTTACACACTCATAATCTTACTGCTCTGATGCCACTTGATGGGGAGCCAATTTTAATTAACAAAGAAAATATGCAATTTTATTTTGAAGCATGGAAAGCTTTACAATTCAAAACTATGGAAGATTACACAGTACAAGAAAATGCCAAAAGAAGCCGCAGCTTTCCTCTCTCCAGCCTCCGCAATCCTTCAAAAAATCTCTCTTTATCAACACAGGTTCTTGCTATAACCGCCATTCGTAACCGTCCCTGTAACCGCTGCAACGGTTCCCTGGAACTACCTTAACGGCTTCTGAAACTGCCAACTGTTGTTTTGCAACAGTCCATGAAAAAGTAACATGTCACGTTTTCGTGACACCTTTGCATTTCACTCTTCTCTCTCCTAGCCGGGTCGTGAAAATGCGACACTTTTTCCTCCATGTCCATCTGTCGCAATATCGCGACACTTTTTTGGCTTTTGTATTTGTTGGCCAATGTGTCGCGATATCGCGACACATTCGTTTGCTCACAACTTTGCTTTAAGTTCGTCGCGATATCGCGACACTTGCCATTTGTGCCCGCCATTGTTTCTGAGTTGTCGCGATATCGTGACAACTTTTGTGTCATGATATCATGACACTTGCCATTTGCGCCCGCCATTGTTTTTGAGTTGTCATGATATCACGACAACTTTTGTGTCGCGATATCACGACACTTACGATTTGCGCCCGTCGTTGGTTCTGAGTTGTTGAAATATCGCGACAACTTTTATGTCGCGATATCGCGACACTTGCGATTGCGCCCGCCGTTGGTTCTGAGTTGTCGCGATATCGCGACAACTTTTATGTCACGATATCGCGACACTTGCGATTTGCACCCATCGTTATTCTGAGTTGTCGCGATATCATGACAACTTTTATGTCGCGATATCGCGACACATTCAACACTTAGACTATTTTTTTATACTTAGAACTTTTTTTGCTTGTTTCGATGCAAGATTGTTGTGTTGCTCCTGGATGCTCCTGCATCAAATACTGGGAAGGAGCCCATTGGATTCGAAAGGTGGAAAAAATGAAACCAAGTGCAGCTGAGGTGAAGTCGTAGTGGAGGAACAGGTGATCAGTGGATTCCTAATTTTCTTGACATAGAAAGCACCTGTTGGAAAGGGGGATGCCCCTTTTGATGAGATTCTTAGTAGTGAGATCTTTGTTTTG
This sequence comes from Wollemia nobilis, assembly GCA_028583015.1. Taxonomy (NCBI): domain Eukaryota; kingdom Viridiplantae; phylum Streptophyta; class Pinopsida; order Araucariales; family Araucariaceae; genus Wollemia; species Wollemia nobilis. Next base: position 37,483,290 of record JAQPPZ010016981.1, read on the forward strand.
GAAGGCTAGACAAGAAAAGAAGGCATTTTTAGGGATGAGGTGTTTCTTCTAGACAATATGAGAGGGCGACACAGGGTGGGTTTTGAGAAGGGAGAAAGCAGACTTAACAGAGTAGGAGCCCTTGTCCGACCTGCACCAGTGGGTTTATCATCCCTTTGCTCGGAGGGGATAGTGACCGCTTGAAGCATAAGGTTAAGGCCATAAATCTTAGGGTTGTTGCCATCGAGGGTCCTCCATCGGGGTTGGCCCTCCTCCCAGACGATGAAATTAGACACCTTCCATTCCCTGCTAGTATCGGAGACTATTTGAAGCCCCACAAGATCACCCCTGTCACTCAGGGGTTCGTCCGTTAGCCATCTATCATTCCAGAAATTGATGTTGCATCCATCCCCGAGAATCCATCGAAGACCTTTTTGAATTAGCGTTTTGGAGTGAAACACAGCTTTCCAAAAGGCAGATCCATTGGGGTGGTTGCTTGATTTGAGGAAGGAGCAATTGCCCATATATTTTTTAGAAACCATTTAGATCCATTCAATTGGGTCTTTAGAGATAATCCTCCAAGCATGTTTGCCCAATAGGGTAGAATCCATGTCGAACAGGTTCTTGTAGCCAATGCCCCCCTGCTGCTTGCTTCTGTAGACTATGTCCCATGCCACGAGGGGAATCCTGGATTTGTCTTCGGATCCCGACCAGAGGAATATTTTCTAGATATGTTCAATTTTCTTGCACACTGACTTGGGGAGAGTGAAAACTGACATGAAGCAAATGGGAATGCTTTGAAGGGTGGAGATTGAAAGGCTGGCTTTCGTCGCTTGGGATAGAAGTTTGCCTTTCCATGCTGCTAGCTTCCATTGGAATCTTTCTAAAACATTGTTCCACATGCTCTCTTTCGCCCTTCCCTAGAATAAGGGGAGTCCCATGTAGGAGGATGGGAGGGATCCTTCAGAGCAGCCCAGGATCTACCCAATTTGGCCCTTGCGCTCGAGGGGGGTGTGCAAAAATAAAAGCTTGCTTTTAGAGAAATTTACCTGCTACCTTGCCGCTTTCTCATAGAGGGAGAGAATGAACTTGATGGTTTTAGCTTGGATGATGGACGCCTGAGTTGAGAGGATGGTGTCATCAACGAATTGCTGGTGAGTGATAGGAGTGGAGTTAGAAACCACTTGAATACCTAAAATTTTCCCCGCCACTCTGGTCGTAGACAGGGATCTGCCAAGGGATTCCGCCAAAATGATGAACAAAAGAGGGGATAGAGGATCCCCTTGGCGGAGGCCTCTAAAGTTGGGGAAGAAACTAGTGGGGGACCCATTGACTAGCATCAAGAACCAAGTAGAGGAGAAGCAATTGTGAATTAGCTGAACCCACTTGGGGTGGAAACCGAATTTCAAAAGGATCTCCTTGAGAAAGTCCCAATCAACCCGATCAAAAGCTTTGGTCATGTAGAGCTTGAGGAGGAAGCTTGATTTTTTGCTGTGGAAAGGGAATGAAGGGTTTCATGAACCGTAATGACTCCGTCTAGAATGTTTCTACCTTTGACCGAGCTCCCCTGGCAAGGGTCAATGATGGAGGGGAGGATGGGTTTCAATCTGGACGCCATTGATTTGGTGAGAATTTTATACAAAACATTGCATAGGCTTATGGGCCGAAAATCAGCCATGGATCGGTAGTCAGGGGATTTGGGGATCAAAGCAATGAAATTAGAGTTGACAGTCTGGGGAATGGGTCGAGATTGCATATCCTGGATGGCAGCACAGACATCTGATCCAAAAATTTCCCAGAAGGCTTGGTAGAAACAAGGAGGGAACCCATCCGGCCTGGGGGATTTATCCGCCTACATGGAGAACACCACGCCCTTGATTTCCTCATCAGAGAAGGGTTTTAGAATGGAGGAATTGGCCTCTCAGGAAACCAGGCTAGGAATGTTTCCCAGGAGAGCAGATTTGGCCCGAGCAGAGCTTTTCGAGGGGGATCCTAGGAGGTTTTGGAAAAAGGAGATAGCCTCATCTCTGATTCCAAAAATATCTTCAGTGGTTGATCCATCACTACGGTTTATCTTGCTAATCTTACTAGATCCCTTGTGCCTCATGGTCTAAGCGTGGAAAAAATTGGTGTTAGAATCACCTTCTTTGATCCACAGATCCCTGGATTTTTGTCTCCAAAAGGTTTCCTCCCTGGCTAATGTATTGTAAAATTCAGCAAGCAGGTTCATTTCCTCTTCTTTGACAGCAACCCTGGAGTCTCCTGCTTCGATCCTGCTCTCAATATCTTGAAGCTGATCTAACAACACTTTCTTGCAAACAAAAATATTACCAAAAACTTCTTTATTCCAAATTTGCAATTTATCTTTGATGAACTTGAGTTTCTGAGTCACCCGAAACACAGGTGACCCTCTGAATTGTTGATTCCATCACTATGCCATCTCACCATGGATGTCCTTGTGATTGAGCCACATGGATTCAAATCAAAAGGGGGTTCGAAAGGAAGGGATTTTACCCACCTCAAGAAGAATAGGATTGTGATCCGATCCAGTTTTGGTAAGAGCTGAGAGGGATGCATTGCCAAAAAAATGAATGGCTTCCTGGGACATTAAAAATCTATCCAGTTTGACCTGGATCATTCTGCCTCCAGTTCTTCTATTGCTCCATGTATAGAGAGTCCCCTTGAGTGGGATATCAATGAGTTCATTGGAATCAATGAAATCCCTGAGATCTTCAGTGGTGCGGTGGGTGGCAACCAATCCACCTTTTTTCTCTGTAGGGAACAGAGGGTTGTTGAAGTCCCCTCCAACAATCCATGATATGGTGCTGAAAGAATCCCTCATCAGAGTGAGGGTTTTCCAAAAATTAGCTCTCTCAAGGGGAGATTTTGGGGCATACAGGTTGGACATGATCCAAGAACGATTGCTAGAAATGTAGTGAAACAGAATATTGAGAACTCTACTGGAAGAAGAGAGAAGTCTACCTTCCACTTGAAACGGATCCCACAGGCACATCAGGCCTCCGTAGGAACCTTGAGTAGGGTTGTACAAAGCTTTGCTGTGATGCCAAATGACTCTGGAAGATTCTTGGAGGAGCTCTCATCACTTTTGGTTTCTTGCATGATGAAAATAGAGGTTTGGATTCCTTTCAAATATTAGCAACAAGTCTTAGCTTGGCTACACTATTAAGACCTCTCACATTCCAGGAGAGCATCTTCATCTGGTAGATTTGAGAGGTTTTTTGCCTCCCTTCGCTTGTTGGAAGGGGGTTTTGGAGCTTTTGGAAACTTCCTTCAGAGGATCATCATTGTCAGTGAATAAGGTCCGTTGGGAGCCATTTGCTATGTCATCCTCGGTTGCCCTGATACGTTGGTCATTGGCAGAAGGTCACCCTCTCCTTTTCTCACTTTCGATGTCCATAGCCTGAGCCTTGCTCCTAGTATTCTTTGGGCTGAAGTTCCTGGATGGACACTAGCGGGTTTGGAAGTTCTTGATCTCCTAGAGGATGGGTTTTAGGGCTTCTTCACTAGTAGCCCCAACTTTAGAAGGAGTAAGGGAAGGTTTCATTGAGACAGCGATAGGAATCATTTCAAGGGGATGGGGATCTACATACGGGATTCCTTCTTGAATCACTTCTTCAAAACCTTGGGTTTCTGGGGAAGCTTTAGGGGGATCCTCTATAGGGGCAGAAGTTTCACATTATTGTCTTGGCTCATTAGTTTTCCTACATTTTCTTCCTGAGACATGCGAGGTGTGTTTCAAGACCCTAGATTGGGGGCATTGGTGATTCAAATGGCCTTGAGTGTTGCAGATGGAGCAAAAGGAAGGTTTGTTTTCATATTCAAGAGGTTGTTTTTTAAAAAGGGTCGAATCTTTGAAGAGATTAACAAAGGAGGGAAGTTCAGATTCTAGATTTGCATTCACATAAATACGTGCATGGACCATACGGGAGCGTACCTTGGTGGAGGAATCGACAGCGATGAGGTTGCCAATGGTGCGGGAAATCCCTCTCAAAATTTCCTCATGCCAGCATTGGAAGGGCAAGTTTGGGAGACGAACCCAAATTGGCACAACATTGATGTTCTGCATTTTCGGGTCGAAGTCCTCGCCCCATATGCAGATGAAGAGGCTTCGTCTTCCCAGGAACTAGGGTCCGCCAGAAAGGATGTTGCGGGAATCTTCTGCATTATTTAGTCTGATCACAAAAAAACCTCAGGATAGGGCCACTAATTGCATGTTACCACTCGTTTGCCATTTGTCGCAAGCCCATTTTGGATCGTCTCCATGTCAGGTCTGCCCCCGATGAACTTGCAAATGAGGGTGAACTTTTCTTGATCAACGTAGCTATTCATCAAACTGCCTGGGATCACCAGGTCGAAACCTGAAGGGATCAGGGGTTGGGAAAGGGTCGGGGAAGGTGACCCTTTCGAGATCGCATGGGCATACGAGCCCTGGATCGGAGGGAAAGACCCTCTATCGGGGGGTTTTCATGATGGAAAGGAATCTCTCCTTCCTCAGGGGGTTCAGACTCTGGATCGCCTGAACCAAAAACTAGGGGACAAGATCCCCGAAGCGGGCTGCCAGACCTTCCGCTCGCCACCGCTTTCCCGCTATCCATTGTCCTCCCGCTCATTTTTTCTTTGGTTCAAAAAAATAATAATATTATTAGTGTTGATGAATTGAAATATATTTTTTGGAATCATGAGAATACTTATAGAATGAAATTGAGTAGCAAATAATTTAGCCCATCGTGATATTGATCTTTGTCTTGGTGAAATTCAAATTTGCGAAGGCAACTTGCCAAATGATATTTTATCTCTTAATGAAAATGATGTCAATGAGCTATATCAGAAACATAGCACTTTAAGGATGATGAAAAATATATAGAGGAAATGAAAAATATCTTTTATAAAATGGTAAGTTGAATATGGTTTAATTGAACTAACAACAAATGTAATATTTTGGTATTTTTATAGGAGTGGCATCTAATAGAAGCCACATATAGATTATTAAAATAGTAGTAGTAGTAGTAGTAGTATTATTAGTAGTATATATATATATATATATCAAATGGCATGAGGACAACTAGTTAAATATTTCAACTTTCAAGGAAGAGACCAAGGTTCATATCTTTCCAAACCAAATATGTATAATTACCAAGTCGTTGTAATACCACTATGGCCATGATGTAATACAATGGGGGTCGTTTCAATCCCATATAACCCATTGAAAAAAAAATTATTATAGTATTATAATAAAAAAATATTAAATATATTATTGTTGTTATTGTATTATAATATTGTTAGTTTCTATGTTAATTCTATTATTACAATTGGAATCATAAACAAGTATAAATTATAAAATATAGAGCAAATGTGTGTCACAATACTATATTATCTAAACTAATTTTTCTTTTGACTTATTGCAACATAATTCATTGCAATAAGCTCCTATACAAAGAAACTTATGGATGAGCAAAAACTAAGGTTGAGGAGGAGCTTGCAGTGTATATAGCAAAGGACTTTGAAAAATAATTGGATGGGAAAATATGACTTAAGTATAAAATTTTGGAACAAGAGAAGAGAATATTGTTGGTTGAGAGAGAAGCACAATGGAGGCTCAAAAGTAGAAAAGTTTAGATTGCAAATGGGGATGAGAACACTCTAAATTTTTCCATAGCTTCACAAACCATAGGAAACAAAAAAATACAATCTGAGAGCTACAAGGTTGAGATGGAAGTAAAGTATCCTCCTTTATAGGAAAGCAAAAATGGGAATAAAGCATTTTGGTCAACTATATAAGGATCCTATTCAATTCAATATAGTTGAAATAGTCAAAATAGCTTCTCGTTTTCCCAAATTTATAGATGAGGAAGCCAATGGTGAGTTAATTAAGGAAATCCCAAAGGATGAGATCAAAGCTATTTTAACTTCCAAAAATATAAGAGTCCAAGACCTAACTTTTGGACTATGGGATTCTTTCATGGGCTCTATGATATTTTTAAGTCTAACCTACTCAAGTTTGTGGAGGAGAGTCTAGGAAAAAAGGAAGGGTAAATGCAATCTTCAACTCTACCTTCATTGCTCTTATTTTGAAAAAGGACAATATTTATTCCTTTTATGATTATAGGTCCATTTCTTTGTGTAAATATGTGTAAAAAATCATAGCAAAATTAATTGCATCAAGAATTAAAAGGTTCTTCTCTAGTTCGATATCTTTTGAGCAATTCGAGTTCCTGCATGATAGAAAGATTCATGAAGCCATTGGTGTTGCTCAAGAAATCTTCATACCATAAAATCATAGAAATCATCGTCAATGGTGATGTAGATGATGTTCTCATTTTCACAGATGGAATAATAGTTTAAAGCAAAAAATGACAACACCAAAGCAATAGATAAGATAATCAACACAAGAACTTATTGCACAAATGAAGATAAATATATTGATATTATTATGAGGGGAGCCTTGATATCCAATGTTACAATATGATACAATGATTACAAATCTAGGGTTTAAAAACTCTTATTCACAAATGAATAAATGGCATATTCTACGTCGTTTTTTCTATAAACAAGTGTGTGGGTGGGCTTGTGTATCCCTATAGAACCACCCTAGCTGCAACAACTTCCAAAAATATGGTTTATGCACCTACAAATAGAAAACAACATAAAAGGGTTAATAGCACCTACAAGGGCTCCACTGTGTGAGGCCCTCTGAATGATAAAACCTATAAACCCTAAATGATGTAATGTTGAACTATAAAAAAAATATAGAAACACAAAATAATGTAACAAATATCTTATCTTTTCAATGTTAATATGTACTCTTGTATCTATGTTTGAAGATCGCACGAACACCCAAAAGCATTCGAGAGCTTGTAGGTTTTAAAATATGCTGTCGAAAATGCCTAGAGGTGTTCGATGATGGTTGTGAATGCCTAACATTGTTCCAAAAATACTTAGAAGTATTCTACAAACTTTGGGTGGCATTCGAGGATGGATGGGAGTGAAGCAGAACTAGATCTAGTTCATAAGGGTTTATGATGGTAGAAATGAAAGGGGCGATGGCGACGATGAGGGAATAATATGATAGCGAGATGACGAGGGTTTGTGAGTGAACCAAATACTAGGGTGCTTGTAATCTTAAAAATTAGGACCTTGATTCATCAAAATGAATCATATTTTATAATCTACCCTTGATCATGTTAGGGTTTCGATGACACCAATGGATGGTTGATATTAAAACATGAGGAAGGGTTGAGATTAGACTTGAGCAAGTCACATGGATTAATATGGATGAATGGCTGAGATTAAGTTATGGTGGATGGCTAGGATTTATTCACATAAATACATATATATTTATTAAATATATAATATAAAATATTAATATTAATGTATATATTAAATATATATATATATATAATGAATGGTTATGATTGGAGGAAAGGATGGATGACAAGTGGCTAGATTTTGGTGTCTACAAATAGGTATGCATATTAATGCATATAATTCAAGAATCTATTTCAAACTTGTGGATCAAGATCAAACTATGTTAATAGGTCATATTTTCATCTATAAAAAATTTGATCTTCAAGAGGGATTTAAATATTTGGGGTTCTTTTTAAAATTCAATGGCTACATTAAACAATACTAGAATTAGTTGATAAATAAGGTGGAATGAAGAATTAATATATGGTGCAACAAATGGATCTCTTTGAATCCAACAAGGATAGTGCGATGGTTGGGGCTTTGGCCTCTCTTTGGGAATGTCCAAGGTTCAAACCAAGACATACCCAAAATGGTATAGGTTGGATGGTAGTGATCAAGTGTTTATCGATTGGCTACCTCAGTTTGATGCCTTGGAGGATCAAGGGTCCCATTGACTTCATCTAACCTAACAAGCTAGGGTTTATAGTGGTAGCATCCAATGATGTTATCGATTCCCCTATGTATTAAAAAAAAAATGGCTCTCTTTTGGGGGAGATTGACTTTGATAAAGTCTATTTTATAGGCTATGTGAGTATATTGGAAATATTTGGCTTATATACCAAAATAATTTTTTGATAAAATTAGACAATTAAGCTAAATTTTTATGGATAGGTAAAAAGGAAAATGAAGGTATTTCCCAAGTTAAATAAAAATCCTTAGCCAAAACCAAGGCAAATAGAGTATGGGGACTTAATAACATCTTCCTATTTAGAAAGGCTTTAGTAGCCAAGTGTGTTTGGAAGATAATATCAAAGGTAGGCTTATGGAATATGATTATACATAAAAATTATTTAGAGCCACTCATAGTTGAGGAGAGGATAGGGGACCTAATGAAGCAAACCCATAGTGTTTTAATATGTTGGAAGAAAATGATTCAGGTCTTTTATATTGTAGGTGATTGGCTTGTCTAGAAAATAAAGGGTGGTTCAAGGATAATACTAGTTTTAGACCCTTGTATTAGTTGTGGTGATATGCATAGACTTCCAAATAATGTGATTCAAACCCTAAGAGCTCAAGGGATTGGAACTCTAGCTCAAGTAATTGACCTAGAATCATCTACAAATTATGAGAGGAAACTAATCAATTGGTTTGGAAAAATAATGGATTTATAGAGTAGTACACTCCAAACTTTGGGTATAAGACTATTGGAATATTGAAATGATGATTCAGCATGGTGGTGGAAGCCACTCTAGAAGCATAAAGCCTCGATGAAGACAATAATGTTATTATAGCTTACCATGAAAAATAAGGTTATGACATGGGAGGTATTACAAAAGAGGATTTGGAATGATCCACGAAGGTTTCATTTATGCAAGTCAAATAATAAAACAAATGATCATTTACTAGTAGCTTGCTCCTTTACTAGCACACTTAAAGCTTCCTATAGGATGGCAAGAAGATTTCCTAGGAGAGTGCTTGAAATCCTAGTTTGAAAATAGGTCTTACAAAGGTTTTATATATTCATGTTGTTTGTGTCATGGGGAGTATGGTTATCTAGGAACATAGAAATATTTTGGGATCAAGAGAAGCCTACTTGACAGGTCTCCTCCCAAATCATTGGAAGTTTCAATAACTATAAGGTTTCAACAACAAAAAAGGTAATTAGATAAATCATCCATCTAAATACCGATAAATAAAGGTCTTGGATATTTTTCTATGGGACTAGACAGGGGGTCCTTGGATTTTATGGAGTATGAGGATTAATATATATTTTGCTAGAGAGGCTTTTTCAAAAATCCCAATCGTAAACTACTAATAATTAAATATTATAAATTATGACAATGTAAATTGATGAATATATATTTTTTTAAGAGAATTGATTATGAAATGAACTATAATGGGTTGTGTGAAGGGGACCATTTTTTTGGGACAAGTGGTTGGAAACGTAAATTTTCACATCATATATCAATGTTCCATTCCCAATGTATGAACCTTAGCATTCTAATAAAATAGCATGAGCTCAAGTGGTTAGATACAAAAACTTTTAAGGCAAATATTTAGGTTCAAATCATATGAAGCAATATATGCATGAATGACAATGTTATTGTAAAACTACTATATGGTTTCTTAAAATACCATGGTTACATGGTCATGATGTAATACATGTAAGATACATTTCGTTCCCTTATAATCCTTAAAAGAGTTGCATAAAGTGAATTTTTGTGCAAAATACATCCATGTCATATGTTCTATTTCCATAGATGAATCTTAACATTTTAATGAAATAGCATGAGCTCAAGTGATTAGATACATCAACTTTTAAGAGAAATATCTAGATTCAAATCTATTGAAGTAATATATGCATAAAATAAAATGTTGTTATAACACTACTATGTGGTTTATTAAAATATCATGGTAACATGGTCACGATGTAATACATGTAATAACCATTTCATTCTCATATAACCTTAAAAAATATAAATGAAAGGAATTGATGTATGAAATACATCTACATCATTATTTAAAGATAAAAATATAATAGTTTAATAGGATATTATTATAATATTATCCATTGCATTTATAAATTAAATGAGATAAATTATTTCCACATTCATTAAATTATAATAAAATTATGTCCATCTGGCACCAAAATTTCCCTCAAAATATTTTTAATGTTGTTGTTGACTTGGAAATACACAACCGGCCCTGAGAGGTATGCTCACCTCAAAAAATTTGATGATGGGAGTGACATAACTACTTCTCCGGTGGCCATCTTCAACTTGGTCCACAACACCATACTTAGTAGCATCATCAATGGCATGGATAACATCAGTGCCTCCCTAAAATTTTGGTCAAGAAACATGGCCAAAAGGGCTCTGTAGCTAAAAATTATCGATGATTAGAGTTGGTTTTTTTTATCTTTCAATCTTTGTTCTCCTATGTGGGAATTTTGGTATTAATATTTTGACCCCTGCGTGGGCACTGGTTTGATTTTGCTTTATGTTCTCCTTAGCCCCTGTGTGGGCTCTCTCTTTCGATATTTTTTCTTGTTAAACAACCCCTACGTGGGTCTGTTTTTTCTCTGGTCTAGTTCATGGAGCGGCTAGGGTGTAGACACCCTATTTTGTGCTTCTCTACATACTTTTCATCATATGCTTATGTTTCTGGTTTTGGGCACCAGTTAAAACCCATATAATATAATTTCTACCACCTACCAAAAAAATAATAAAATTTTGTGCATTAATCATATGATTTCATTTAATATTATAAGTATGGTGAGAACCATAAGCATAAAAGTGAAAAAATATTGAAAACTAAATCTCTTTTCCCCGCATCATTGTCAAGTAAGTTGGATATTAGCCATTGAAGTTATAATAATTGTATTGATAATGTCTTCTTAAAAAATTTATGCAATTATTGTCTATCAAATGTTGGTGGCCATCATCATTAACTTTATGAAATTATTTGGGTTTATTTCCTAAAACTAAGCTATTAATAGCATCAATTAGATTTCTTTTATAAACAAAATCTATGTAACTAGTCCTTACCAATACGAGTGTTTTTGGTACTACAATATGAGCCTTGTAAATTGTTTGTTAGTGGCCATCATTGTTGAACTTTAAGAATTATTTAAGTTTTCTAATAGTATCGATCAAATTATTTTCATAAAAAATTTCATATAATGATAAGTCTAAATCATTGCGATATTTCCTATTAGTTTTTTAGAATGCAATATGATAATTTAGTTGTAATTCATTACAATCTTAAATAAAATCAATATCTTTTACAAAAGGTTGAACAACATAGATATATATAATTGATGTAAATATTGACCTTGCCCTCTTGATTGATAATCTCGATCTTGGCTTCTGGACACCCCCTAATTGAGAATATTGACCTTGCCTCCTTGAAACCCATCATCGATCACATCTTTGGACCCAAAGTCTGCAATTTCATTGATTGTGTTAATGGGAAAAAAGTGTGGAAACCCTTTTCTAGGATCATCTTAAAGGACAGAGAGGACAAGTCTAGAAAATATATCCTCAGAATGCTAAGGACATGCTTATCCCTAATTATGAGTGTCATGATTCTCTTGTGCGCAAGCCTGACTAGGTAAGCTTTTTTTAGTCAAATTTACCTATTACCTTGTAGAAGAATTAGGAGATAAGTGGTTTCCTACCAAGCATGTTTTGCTCAAACATCTAACCTTGAAGATTGCCTTCTTTTTCTAGCTATTTGTTCAAAACAAAATCCTTACCACTGCCAACCTTCTTTTGAATGGAAATTCTCAATAGATGCTACCTATGTAAGATGAACTCCAAATCCACCCAGCATCTCTTACTTAACTACTCCTCCCAAAAATATCCTTCATTTTTTTCTCAACTCCTTTGATTATGCTTGGACCTAACCTAATTGTCTTAAATATTTGTACCTCCAATGGTCCTCCCCCTTTTTAAGTCAAATATTGAGATATTTATGGAGCTTTTTCCTTCCACATTTCCTATGCAAGATTCAAAAAATAAAGAAATAAATAAATTTTATAGATGGATCTAGAGATCATCTTTTCATTGAGATAAAAATATTTGAAGCAATAAAGAAAAATTCTACCATAATCCCATTTCAAGAGGAGAAAGAATCTCAGGAAAAACTTAGGTTTATGGCCTCCTTTGGTCTTCCTCCTCTCCTGCTCCCTTGATCAATAAAGTGGATAGATCAAAGATCAGGTAAATTCCTCCCTCTCTAGGTTGGATCAAACTAAACTTCAATGGTGTTGTTAAGGGTAATCCAAGTCCTTCAAGAGCAGGTGGTATCTTTAGAGACAAAAAGGGATAGATTATGTTGGCTTATGCTAAAAATATTGGTAATCAAATGAGCCATTTCATTAAAGCTAGGGCATTATACCAAGGTATTGTTCTTCTTGATAAGATTATCTCCAATAAAATCATCATCGAGGGAGATTACATGAAAATAATCAACATGATAAAATGATCTCAATATTCAACTTGAAGTATTGACCACCTCCTAGAAGAATCTAAAAGAGGGTTGTAGCAGTTCAATCAACACCTCATCCAACATGTCTATCGTGAAGGCAACCAAGTTGTTGATGCCATGACAAATTTGGGCCTCATCTAGGAGGACCTATCTACATGGAATTACAACTCCCCTCCCCCCTCTCCTCAATGTTAACTCCCTTGATGTAAACTATTAGGCAATATAAGGTCTATTTTTCCCCTCCTTTGCGAAGCTTTCCTAGGTTTCCCCTCACCTCAATCCTCTTGGTCTTCCCGACATGGCCTTCTTGTTGGTCTCAATTTTTTATACCCTGGTTTGCCCTTCTAGCATTTTTTTTCCTCTTCATCCTTAGTCACTTCACTTTTGACGTGGTATTTATTCTTAGCCACTTCATGTATAGTCAGTTTAGGCCTAGACTCACTCTCTTCTATGTGCCACATGTAGTCGAGTTGGGCCATGGGCTCACTTCCCTTAGTGTTCCATACATAGTCGATTTAGACCTTGGTATTACTCTCTTATGTGTGCCATAGATGTTTGGTTTGGGCCCTTGTATTGCTCTCTTCTATTTTTCACATGTCCAACATCATTTTATCCAATTTTGTGGTTGTGTACCTTTGTTCCCTTATTTTTCACATGGTTTTTCTATCAGTTTTTCCTCATTAATCTAGTTTCCCTTGTGTGTGTTCTTCCTTTTCATTGGTTCTTTATCCATGAATTTTTATAATTTCATAAGGTTAAGACGATTTAGCATCCTTACTTGTTTGTTAAGAGGCTTCTACCACATATTCCTTGTTTCAGATCGTTTCCTACTTTTGAATCATGCTTTGGCTCTTTTTCCAACCCCCTACCACCTTGGCAAAGAAGTGTTAGGGTCATGAGTTTATTTTTCTTATTGGCATGATGACTAGGAGTGTGTGCCATGATCCTTGTTTCAATGTCTTCTCCAATAATTTGGATGTGTGGATTGACTTCCCATTCATTGCAATAATCACACTCAACACCATCCTTTACTTCTCACCTCGTGCCTATGGAATGCGATGATTTCGATAAGGATTTCATGGTATGGTAGATGTTATCATCAAAATAGGATTGTGATCTCTTTGAAGCACTTCTATCCATGCTTATATTTGCACTCGTTCTACAACAATCTCTAGAAAAATTCTATAAGAAATGATTTTAGCAATAATTTCCTATCCATCGCCCTCTTTGGTCCAACTTCAAGTGGATTTTCTTCATTCTCTATGTCTCCTTTTCCTCCTATTTTATGTGATCATCCTTGCCCTCTGGCCCTTTTCACTTCCCACCCCTATAATTCTCATCATATTTCTCATGGTCGAGATCGACGATTCAAGATTTGAACTTGAGGTTCTCAAAGTTGAGAAACCTGTGGAAGAAATTGTTGATGAAGTTGAGTTTCAAACCTTTCTAAGAAAACTTAGTGGTAATCATATGAACCTGTCAAAAGAGCTAGCTCATATTTGGAATGATTTTATCAGATGTGTGTTAAAGGTTTTTCTTTCACCATCACTATCGAGTTAATCGTTGAAATCTCTGGGTTCCCATATTTTAGCAAAATTCTCAATAGAGAAATGAATTTAATGGCCTCTAAGTTGCTCAAGTTCAAAGACAAAGAGAAAATTCTTAGTAAGGACAAGGGTGGCTATGTAATGGAATCTCTTCTGAAGTCATGGGATAAGGTGGTTATCCTAATAATTCAATATTTCACCTTGGATAGGCAGACTAATATCCTAAGAAGTTTCCATTTCACTTTCCTCAACCACATTTGAGGAAAGAAAAGCATCAATATCCCTAATTTCCTATTCAAATCCTTAGTCAAGTCCATAAACAATGTGCAAAGTGGATCTTCCACCTATCCCATTCACTAGGGCCTTCATTTGGTCATCTTTCACCATGTTGTTCAAAGGGAAGATGAGAGGGTTGTTTTGAGTATTGGTCTAATTTGTGGTAGTACTTTGTGTGCCTCCCAACCAGAATAATATCAATTGAAAGCTCAAGCAAGGAACCCCAGCCAGAAGTAATTATAGATAGCCCCATAAGGAATAATTTGGAAGACTACACACCTACTTCTCACCCTCAAGTGGTAAGTCATGGTGTAATACTTTAGCCAAAAAGTGAAGAAGGTTCCCCAAAGCTAAATTTGAGTCCCACCATTGCTCTCTAGCCCAAAGTGACTATGGACAACCCCATAAGAGATGACATGAGAGACTTCAAACCTACCCCTAACCCTCAAGTGGCAAGTTGTGGTGTAATACTTTAGCCAAAAGGTGAATAAGGTACCCCCCAAATCTAAAGTTGAGTTCCACCATCGCTTTGTATGAATTATGTCAAAATTTGGAAAAAGGAAGATATCTCCTATTTATATTGAATATATTTCTTTAGAAGAAGACTCAAAGTCTACCAAGGGAGTGCAAAAGCTTAAGAGAAGCAACCACCCCATGCACACTCTGCCTTGCAAGATGACCTCTCACAACAATAATCTTTGTATGCTTAAAGCTCTTCCCTTTATCACAAGTGTCTCTTTCATCAACAAGAAAGGGTACATGCAAGGATTTGAGGACCTCCTTAGTGCCATGCTTAGAGTGGCTCAAATGAACATATCCTTCGTGCAAAAAACCTCTACCTTTCTAGAAGAATTAAAAATAAAATATAGGAATGAAAAAGCGAAAGAGGCCTTAGACACCCCTATTGATGCTAAAGATGATTGAGCCTCCCATATTGGTCTCTATCTTTGCTCTCCTTTTTTTTTTTTTTCTTGTATCTTGCTTTTGTGTCCTTAGACCGAAATGGTATGTTTTGGTTGTTTTTTTATGTTCAAGGTTCACCCATGTTTTGTTTATATTGCTAGTAGCCCTTGTAAGTTTTCCCTATAGGGCCCTCTCCATGGATTTTCTCTTTTTGTAAAAAGGTTCAGGAAGTCTTTGCTCTCCTTTTCTTCTTATATTGTCTTGTGTCTTGCTTTTGTGTCCTTCTTAGACTGAGATAGTATGTTTTATTTTTTTTTTATGTTGAAGGTTCACCCATGTTTTGTTGATGTTGCTAGTAGCCCCTAAGAGCTTGCCCTATAGGACCCTCTCCATGGGTTTTCTATTTTTGTAAAAAGGTTCAAGGACCATTTCAAAACTCCTTCAAATCAATTAATCAAAAAAAATGATGTAAATAATTTTGACATTTTAATATTTTCTCAAATTTTAAATTGTTATTTTAAAGTTAATATTCACTAAACATTATACTATTTGACACCCATGGTCTATATAATCAAAAGGGTTAACAACATATATTTTATGATTAAGATTTTTGTCATGATTGTGCTATGAACCTAAATAAAAGAATAGCAAAATAACATACCTAAAATTATGTTGATAAGGACAAATATTTATTTACAAGTTTTTAACATATGTAGCTTGCTACTTATGTGGCCATGCTTCCAAGTATATTTTAGAAAAATTATAAATTCTAGTTGAATTATACTTTGATATTATTCCATTGTTACCTCAATTATAGTTGTGTTTACTTGATTTTAATTTTATATAGAAGTGTTAGTTTTTGACCATCTGTTTTGATCAAGAATACTAAAATATTAATTCAATATTGATGTTGAGTTACACATGTTACATTTACTATATAAATTGTATTAATAATTTTGTATAGATATGTTTGACATCCATGATAAACCTTTAGAAGAGGATCTTAATATTATTACTGATGTTTATTTTTTGGTTCTTCTCAAGATCCTGGGATCTCTATCATCTCTAGGTTCTTGTGTTCTTTTTTTGGTTGTTTTTCTGGACAAATGTGATAGTTATATTTATGTGTAGTAGTTGGATGGTTAGTTGCGGTTCTATTCTCTACAATCTTTGGTTTTTTCTTGGATTTGCAATGTTCTTTTCTTTGTAAAAGGTTTGAAGATCCTTTCAAAACCCTTTCTTATAATCAATAAAAAAAACTATAGCCTTGGTTACTCACGACATGAATAAAGGAAACAATTTAATTAACAAACTTTTACGACCTCTATTCCAAAAGGTATTTTCAATATACAATTATCAGATAAAAATGTATTATGGACAATATTATATCTTTCACCTAAGGATATTCATGCAACTCCATTTTCCATAAATAATAAATTAACAACTTATTTCTACTACAAAAGTTTATTTTTTATTAAATAGTTTAATATTGCATTTTGTAAACCAAATAAGATATCCTAGTAGATGAAGTGGTTAGTTAATTTAACAATTAAGCTAAAATAATCAACTATATGGGATATAAAATATTTAACTTGTCATCAAGATGCCTTGTTTTAAAACAGATGCTTGATATCATAGTATATAAGGTGGTGATTATAGATTGAGAATTAATACTCTAATAATCCTAATATTATTTGATATTTTAACATCAACCAATTAATTAGTTGATTGCAATGGTTCAAGAATATAGTCTCAAGGGGACAGGAGGACATCACAACGAGGTTTTGGTTCTTTGGGAGGTCCAAAGTTGAAACTGTGGTGTGTGTGGTTGTGTGTTAAATTTCCTATTGATAAGCTTAGCTCCGCACCTTATGAGATGGGGATGCCTAGCTCTGAGTATCAGACCTATGGTTGTGTGTTAAATTTCCTATTGATAAGCTTAGCTTTGTCCCTTATGAGATGGGGATGTCTAGCCTTGAGCATGGGTCCTAGGGGTTTCTCACACTAACCAAATCTATAAATAAATAAATAAATGGTTTAAGAATATCATATTGTCGAAGGGTCAGCCCCTCAAGGCCCAACGACCCTCCACGACACCCCAACTCTTGCTTACTCAACAGACAGGGACTACACCTAACAAACCAACTTTTGGATTTTTTGCCATATTCATGAGATTAACATGTGGGGTTTTCATTAATAGCATTCACACTCAAAGATAAAACTCAACTGCATAAACACAATGCAACACAACCATTGGTCTGAATACAAATATATTCATTAAAACAAGGTTACAAGACACACAATCGTCAACAATCTATCAAGCCATTAACCCCATACATTGGCTGGTGGGGAGATTAAATAAGTGTGTGGCCAAGTCAACCAACAACTCACTCCCACATGCACTCAAAATTCAAATTTAGTGGCAAATAGCCACTTAATTACGGCCAACACAACAGAGTACACCCAATTGGTCATCCACCCGTTTACAAATGGCACAATGGCCAACTGCCAACTAACAAAGCTACCCACTCATCTATTTACAACATAAACCTGAACCCAATACAACTACCTTTTTCCAATCTTGAAAGTCCACTTTACTTTCACTGCATATCCGCACTCTGCTTTATTACATATCAGTTGACAACATTCTTGACACCACTGTCAACACTTATAGGCTTGTCAACACTCTACCTAAGGTACTTTACATTGCTTCACCAAGTTACTGACTAAACTTAGGCACCTATCTTCCATTATCAAGTGCCTGAATTATGTTTTTAGGTGCCTGACTTCTATTATCGGGTGCCTATCTCAAGGCACCTAACTTTCAGTCAACCTTGCTTGCATGGCAAGTAGAATTTATTTAATCCATCATGGCATATTTTACCATGCCACCATTTCCACATGTGTTCTATAGTGGTAATATTCTCCCTATACCTACCACATCCTCCCCTACTAAAATCAATGACGCCCTCATCGTCATGGCATTGCTCACCTCCAATCTCAATTGGGTCCACCCTATTTACTCAGGGTTCAGTTAGCAAGCTTGAGATATTTTTTTAACATCTCGATCTTCGACCTCCATTTCCACAATGCCTCCTCGCACTCCCAACTATCCATTGCACTACCCTTCCAACTCACCAAATATTCTTTATGCTAGCAATTCCTCCCTCTAACTATTTTTATAGCCCACACTCGATCTACCTCCTATCAAGACTTATCCTGAATATTTACTGACGGTCAAGTGGGTTTCATTCACTCGGGGTCGATCTCATTAACCCTCAATATTCTCAATTGGCCTATGTGGAACACGAGATGCACCCGCAAATGTGCAGGGAGTTTCAGTCGGTAAGTCGTGGGGCTTATCTTTTTAGTTATTTCATATGGACCATCGAAATGACAAACCAAGCTCTTTTCTTTTTCTTTTTGTGGTTTGAAGACTTTCAACTCCACCCATAGCAATACTTGGTCACCTACATTAAATTCTTCTAGCCTACGTTTAGCATCGACCTGCACCTTCATTCGTTCAACTGCCCTTATTAAATGCATTCATGCCAATTTGACCCACGCTTGCCACTATTTCAAGTGTTCGGTTGTCAATAGGTAGGCACTTAGGTAACCAGCCAACATAGTATGTGATGCTAACAGATGTTGACCTATTCCCAGTTCAAAGGAGGAATATTGACTTGACCAAGACTTATGGCTGTTGTAGTAGAACTGAGCCATAGCAAGCAAATCGAGCTAGTTCAGCTGATGACTATCCATGTAGTGCCTCAAATAAGCCTCCAACACAGCATTCATGTGTCTGTTCTATATTTCCATCGGTTTGGGGATGAAAGCGCAAGCTCATCATGAGCTTCATCCCCATTTGCCAAAACAATTCCCTATGAAAACTACTCGTGAACCAAGTATCTTGATTAAAAATGATACTTCTTGATTAAAAATGATACTTAGTGGCATGCCCTAATATTTGATGACATATTTAAAAAAGTATTATGTCGCACCTTCTATCATACATGGTTGTGGGAAAGGAATAAACACAACAATTTTTAGAATCGATCGACCACCACCATGATCGATTTAAACCCTTTTGCCTTTGGGATTACAGTAATAAATTCCATACTCATGCTAGCCCATGGTCACATAGGTACCAACAACAGCTACAATAGCCCATTTGGCTTCAGTTTTAATGTCTTGTCTTACTGGTAAATAAGGCAAGTCTAAACATATTGATCGATGTCCTTGTCCATATGCAGCCAGTAAAATCCTCTCTCTAACAAAGCCAACATATGTGCTTATCCCATGTGGCCTGCCTAAATGCTATCATGTCATTCCTTCATTTGGCGGAGACCATCCCATATTGGCACATACAGGCAAGTTTGCGTATACCATAGAAAATAATCTTTCCATTGGAAATGGTTTAACTTCTCCATGTTGACTTATCTAGGAACAACTTCAGTAATGGGATATTTCACCAACCCCTTTGTTACACATGCTAGCATCTCTTTTTTGAGTTCAACCATGGTTTCTCCATGCACCATGGCATTATTGCTTGCCACCTCTTCTATGGTATCCAACTACATCTTTCTACTCAATGCATCGACCACAGTGTTGATTTTTCCAACTGTATGCACCATTTCAAAATCAAACTCTGCAAGAAAATATTGCCAACGCACTTGCTTTCCTATCAGTTTAGCCTACGTCATAAAAAACATGCTAGCAACATTGTTAGTATTTACCTTGAAATGGGTGCCCAACAAGTAATGCAGCCACATTCTCAAGCAATGGATGATGATTGTCATTTCCTTCTCATGAATGAGGTATCTCCACTCCATGTCACTTAACTTGCGTGACTCAAATGCCACTGAGTATCCATCCTACACAAGCATGCTATCGATCACAAAATTTGATGTGTCTACATGCACCTCGAAGGGTTTTGTAAAATCCGCCAATTCTAGGACTGGTTTGGATGTCAACTTGGCCTTTAGAAGATCAAATGTTGCCTGGCACCTTTCCATCCACTTCCACACGTGGCCCTTCTTTGTCAGGTCGGTTAGAGGGGCCGCCAGCTTCAAAAAGTGACTTACAAATTTTCAAAAAAATTTGGTTAGGCCAAGGAACTGCCTAACTCCCCTCACATCACATGGCTCTTCCCAATTAGCTTTGATCTTCTACAAATATGGTTGAATTATGCCTCTGCCCAGCACGTGGCCTAAGAATTTCACCTCGGCTTGTGCAAAGGAGCATTTCTCCTTTTTCACATATAGATCGTGTGCCTGCAAAAGCTTAAACACTTTCGCCAAGTGTCGTTTATGATCCTCCATATTTCAAGAATAGATGAGTATATCATCGAGGTAAACAACAACACATTTATCAAGTAGGGGGTAGAATACATCATTCATTAAATCAGAATGTCATCGATGCATTACATAAGCTGAAATGCATTACCAAAAATTTGAATGAACCATACCTCGATACACAAATGGTCTTCTGTTCATCACCAAATGCAATTTTGACTTGGCAATACCTCGAACGTAGGTCTAACTTTGAGAACACTTACACTCCACCAAACAAATAAAAGCAATCATCGATCCTTGACAAGGGGTATTCATTTTTTATTGTCTATTTGTTGAGGGCCCAATAATCAATGCACAAATGTAAAGACCCATTAGCTTTACACACAAACATCATCGGGGCTCCATAAGGAGATCATGAAGGCCTAAGATATCCGACCTTGAGCAATTCCTCTAACTGGTTCCAAATTTCCACCATTTCCAATCCACTTAATCAGTAAGGTGCCCTGGTCGACGAGGTCAAACCAGACATCAACTCAATGCGATGGTCGATCACCCATCGCAACGATAGGCAGGGCGACAAATTTTTTGGCATATGATCTTGATATTTCTGTAGAACTTCTTCGATTTTAGGTGGGATAGGGACCGAAGGTTCCTCTTCATCCCAACCTCCAAGCATTGCAGCCAAGAACATGGGTTCTTTGCCTTTACATCAAGCAACCTTCCACAAACTCATGGTCAAGCACTCTTGCAATTTGGGTTGCTTCACTGACACTACACCAGTTTGTATTTTCTACACGGACCGCACTATACAATGCTTCTTTGGGTCAAATATGAACAAACTGTCCAGGTGTGGAAACACCGCCACCCTGGCAACACGAATGAAGTCTTGACCAAGCATGAGGTCAAAATCATCCAACGACACCATAGACATATCCAAGTGTCCTTCCCACTCACCCACTTGGATAGCCATGTCACGGGACACTCTGTAGGTTCATTGGATCAGAGTATTAACTAATTTGAGCTTATTTCCTCATCCTCCATATCACAACCTGAGGCTATCGACACATTTGATATTGATGAAGTTATGTGTTGATCCTGTATCCACCAAGGCAATGACATGTTGCCTGGAGATCACCATGTCCACGTAGAATACGCGTTTTCTATCATGAACTTCTTCATCATTCAACCGTGTGTCCGATGTGGCCAGCGCATAAAACTCCCTCATCATTTTCATCCATTCTTCATTGGGACTCAAGGGATCTAGCTGAGTTTCCTGTTGTGCTGTGGTGACATGTGCCCAAACTAGGCATTCCTTTTGTGGATGTGGACCCTGATAGGTCCAAAACCTTAGCCACAATTTATCACTAGTTGACTTGGATGACTCACCTTTAATACATTTTTATTTTGCACTTACTTGGACTTTGTTCGATTTCTTGGGTTCCCTCATGGAGAGAGACGTGAGTTTGTTTTGCTTAGGTAGCAAACCTTTTGCCTTACCCGCGACCTGATTTTGTCCCTTGCCACCTGATGTCGATAGCTTACCTTTTGAACCTTGGCCTAGAGCATTCTTCTTGGTCATACCTTCCACCTGAAAATCAATAAAACTATCAACTATAGCTATTGCTAATGTTACATATTTAGGTTTATGTCGTCGAAGCTCCATCAGAGCCCACGATTGCAATTCAACTTCAAAAGAGAACAAACGGTCAACTTTCGCCATATCTTTGATATCAACCATCAACTCTTGGAAAGCTTTGATATACTCGTGGAGCTTGTCGGTATGGCATAGGCTTCACAACTTGTGCCTAGCCAACCAATCAACATTCTTAGGCCCTAACTAGGTATGAAGGGTCTTCTTCAACTCCAGCCAAGATTCGACCTTCTTTATCTTTCTCGCTTTAGCTGTTGAGGCCAAAAAATTACCTCATTCATGGACCATTTTTGGATATTTGATAAACTATTTGATAAACCTTATGTTATGTTTTGATGCTAATTATGGTGATAGAATGCATTATGTATTAGTGTTTACATGTTTTAAATGTTGAAGAGCATATATTCTATTTTGACTATTTTTCTGTACTTTCTGACCTGTTTCAGCTGAATTCTTTAAGCAAAGTAGGATTTATTTGAAGTTGTAATAATAAGTGTTGATATGTATTTAGTTCTGAAATCATTTCATTAGCTTTCCCCACCGTCTAACCATTTCAAATGGCCAAAAAGGTGCCAAAACTTGTTCAAAATAGTTTGACTGTGCAGAAACAGGAAATTGTCCATTCAAATTCCAGCCAGCTGT
This sequence comes from Wollemia nobilis, assembly GCA_028583015.1. NCBI lineage: Eukaryota > Viridiplantae > Streptophyta > Pinopsida > Araucariales > Araucariaceae > Wollemia > Wollemia nobilis. Next base: position 37,505,999 of record JAQPPZ010016981.1, read on the forward strand.
ACATATACAACATGGCTTGGAATTGGTCCACTCCAGCTCATGCAAAGGATGGAATAAGTCTTCTGGGAAATTATGGAGACTATTCACGCCATCACAACTATTTTCCTGCACCTTTGGGTGCATGAATTAACACAAACTCTGTTATCCTGCCTGATATTCTGGAGCAGCTCCGAAATGAACGCAGTAAGAACAGTTTTGGTCAAAAGCGCCTACAACAACAGTAGAAGGGTGGTAAATGGTGGCTGTAGCTATTTAAGGGATACCCTTATTCTTCCCAACACCTGTCCCTCAATGCATGAAGCTCAGTAGAAGGAATGGATAAGGAATAACAGAACAAATCCCTGCATTCTGGGAAACAGTTCTGCAACAGTTGTAGCAACCCTACATAGCAACACAAAATCCTATCAATATTGTAACCCATTAGTATAAATAATATAGCTCCCATTTGGTTGAGCATATAGGAGCTAGAGGATAGAAAAATAGCAGAAGTTTAAATGTTGTAGCATTGTACTGTAGTAGAATAGTATTCTGTAGGTTTTCCCTACATTGTTGTTATGCTACTATAGATTTAATAAAAGGTGCAGTTTCATCATCTATGTTGGCATTCTGAGTTTAGTGTAAGGTTTAGTTAGTTTAGGATAGGTACTTTTCACCTTCTTCTGGTTCAGGGAGCAAGGGCCACTTCCAGGCCCAGGAGAAGGGACAACATTGACAGGTTTTCTGCTCTTTTCTTGCTGCAGCAAATTAGCAGAAACCTGACTCTATTTCACATTTTTAGTTGTGTTATTTTAGAATGCATGTGATAATTTGTAATGATTATAGGAAGTGTGTGTGCATGTCAGCTGACCACTTAGCATAGATTCTTGCATCCCACAACATTTTATGAAATTCCCTATTTTTCAATAGTTGTTTCAGACTTTGACATTTCTAGTTTGCATCAGAGAATTTCTTGATGTTTCAGTTTTGCAACATTTGATTACTATCCTTTAAATTATGTTATTGTAATTAGGTTCTACTTCATGCAAGTGTGATTTTCAATTCTGCAAGTTTCATTTTTGCTATTTCCATTTCTGCATCCTTTCATTACTGTCATTTTAAATTCTGCAATTTAAGTAGTTTTCTTTTTCCTGCAAAATTTCAATTCCTGCAATTTCATTTCTGTAAAGGTAAATAGGAGTCAATTTCAGTTCATAGGATTTAAAGGTGACATCAAACCCCCAACATTAACTGCTCTACCAATAAAGCCCTCCTCTGAATGAACTGATCCTTTAACTGCCTGACTTTCCTATCGTATACAACCATTGGACACCGCCCTGGATTGACAAGAATAATGATTAAATGATGAATAATTGATGACACTCATCATTTTTGGCATCATTGTCGAGGATAACTTTAGGTGTTGTTAGGAAAAGCATAGTAGTTCTTGAAAACTGAATTCTAGTTCATTTAGTGGATGAGCATGGATGAATAGGCCAAGAGACGAAAGAGGAAGGTTTATCAGAACTGGCTCTTTTCCACCAAGGCGTTCTTCATGATCAGGTGAAGATCTACCTGTGTATGAACTTCCTGAAAGACTTAAAAGAGAATCATCTTCTTCATCAACTAAAATTTTAGGATCTTTGCAAGAAGAGCTCTTAGAGGCACTTGCTTCTAGACATACCCATAGGGCTGATCCATCTGAACCAGTTGAACAAGTCAAAACTGAGGAAGCACCTATGGCAGAACAAGGAGAACGTGATAGGGAAATTGTTGGTCATGATGCTGACAATCCTGTTAGAACTTTTGAATACCCTATTCATCTGAATCCTACTCAGAATGCTCCTATGAAAACAATTTCACCCTCAATATTGCCAATATTTAGGGGAATTATTTCTGAAGATCCTGATCAGTTCCTATTTGAATTCAAAGTTCTGTGTCAGACTTATGACTATGTCAATGACAACCAAAAACTGAAGTTATTTCCCTCTACACTCAAAGATGCAGCCTTACGATGGTTTATGAGCCTTGAACCAGATTCAATCCGCACTTGGGATCAAATGGAAACTGCATTTTTGGATAAGTATCAGGAGTATTGTAGAGTGAGAAATAGGAAGGATGAGTTATTTCGGATTAGACAAGAAGAGGATGAAAACTTAGAGGATTATCTTGATAGATTTACCTTTATTCAAAAGAGATGTGGTCCTATGGAAACTGACTTATTAAAAACTATATTTCTGAGAGGTTTGCAGGATGATTCCAGAGAAGTATTGGATTTAATGGGAAAAGGAGATATAAACCAACTTGAGATTAATGATATTGTAGAGTTATGCAAAAATTATTCCCGCACTAGGCAAAGAAGAAGGAAGCGAAATCCTGGTAATACTGATATAAAATATTTGATGGAAGAAATGGCTAACATGAAAACTGATATTCTTGTTCAATTAAATACTGCATTAGGGGAAAGGAATGCAAAATCCAATTCTTCACCACCCCTAGCTATCTATTGTCCTAGATGCAGGAATAAGCATGCCCTACATGATTGTCCTTTGGATAGAACCTCTATCTCAACTATTTGTGGCATATGTTCAAAAGAGCATAACACTGATAAGTGCCATCTCCTGCCTCACCTTAAAAATATTTTGCAAACCCAAACTGAAGAACTTAATGTTATTGGGCAGAGGCCAGGTGGCAACTTTTCACAATACCAGAATGCCCCTCATTTTCCTATAGGTTGGGGATAAAATCCTTGGAATATGCCTTGGGGATATTCAGAACCACCTTCACAACCATGGAATCAATCTTGGGCATCTTCCCAAGATTGGTCACATCCTCCATGGAATCCTGTTAATCCACCTTGGACACAGAATCAACAATATGGGCAAATATGGGGGCCACAATACCCATCATATCAAGGGCAGCAGAGGTATCAAGGACAGACTCAAAACCTGTTGCCAGCTCCTAATCAGAACTTTCAAGGAAGAATACAACCTCAACAAGCACAACCAGTTAAGCAACCCCCACTTCCAGCTCAGCCTGTTGCTAACCCAAATAATACCAGACAAGCAACCCCTATTTATGGAGCTGAGTCTAAAGATTCTGTTGTAGTTCATGTACTTGATTGTAGTAATATCTAGTTACATTCAAGGAAAGTTTTACCTGACCTTGCTCCACCCACCATTGAAGAGATTGATGGAAAGCAAGAATCTCCACATTCAGAACCAGTGCAAACAAAAGAAAAAGAAGAAAAATCAGAAAATGAGCAAGAAAAACAAGAATCCCCTGCAGGAGAAGTACCATACCCTGAAAGATTTAAAAATCTTGCAACTATTCCTGAATCAGAATTAGTTACAGAACTTAAGAAAATGACAATTTCTCTTCCTTTGTTGCAAGCAATAAAGGATGTGCCCTTAATCAAGAAAACCATTCAAGATTTATGTATCAAGAAACCTGGTAGAAAGAAGAAAGCCTTTCCTAAAACTGTGCAAGTAGAAGGGAAGTTGGTTGACCTGCTATTTGGAAAACTAGTGCCTCCCAAATATAGTGATCCAGGAAGTCCAATAGTCACAATTACTATTGGGTTAGTGCAAATTCCAAATGTACTAATTGACCTTGGAGCTGCAATCAATGTAATGACTAAGGAAACAATGCAACAACTGCATCTCAATAATCTCAGTCCTACCACTACAGTTTTGGAAATGGCAGATAGGTCAGTTGCCAAGCCAGAAGGAATCCTAGAAGATATTGCCATTGAAGTTTCTTCCTGGGAGTATCCTATAGATTTCTTGGTGTTGCAGCCTAGAAATTCAGTTAGTGGTTATCCCATCATTCTAGGGTGACCTTGGCTTGCTACTACAACTGCTTTTATAGACTGTAGGTTAGGAGAAATGACTATTTCAAATGGCATTGACCTTAAGAAGATTTCCCTGTATCCACCAGCCCAACCTTCAACCAAATTTTTTGGACAAATATGGTATCCTGAGTCTGATGAAGAACAAGAAACTATTGCCACTTTGGCTACAGTAGTAGTGAAGGAACACATTGAGGAAGTCAATTCACCAGAAAGGGAAATTTTTGAAGATGAAACTGTCCTAGTTGCCACATTACAAGGACTTAAAGATGATCAAATTCTTGTTCATCGCCTACTATGGAAGGATGAAGAACAAACTTCAGAACATCTATCACCTATTCCCATACAGGAAAGCTCTTTCACACTGCCACATGGATGGCATCATCATCTTCTTACCTCTTTCACATGTCCTATGCAGGGAATGATTCCATCCGGCATCACTTATGAAATAGAATCCAGAGTATTTCATACTCTGTAGCCACATCATTGTCCATTAAATTCTTTAATCAGCAGATATGAAGCAGTCAATTCTGTTTATCCAGGGATTAAACAAATTGAAATACAGCCAGGGAAATTTCTAAATATTAATAGTTGGTTGACTAATGAACAGGAAGCCAAACTGTTTGTTGTCCTACAAAAACATGTTCAGGCTTTTGCTTGGAATTATAAGGACATGATTGGCATTCATCCTGATGTGTGTACACATAGGATATACACTGAAGATGTCAAACCAAGTGAGACAACCTCAAAGGCCCTTGAATCCTGCTCCGAAAGATATTGTTAAAGAAGAAATTGAAAAACTTTTAGATGTAGGATTCATTTACCCAATTTCATACAGTAAGTGGGTTTCTCCATTAGTCATTGTTCCAAAGAAAAATGGGAAAATGAGAGTGTGTGTGGATTATAGAGAGTTAAACAAGGTAACACATAAGGACCATTTCCCATTACCTTTCATAGACCAAGTGTTAGATACCCTTGCTGGCAAGAAATTTTTCTGTTTTCTTGATGGATTCAGTGGTTATAATCAGATACAAGTTGCACCTGAAGACCAAGAGAAAACTACTTTCACATGTCCTTGGGGAACCTTTGCTTATAGGGTTCTGCCTTTTGGTTTATGTAATGCTCCAACAACATTTCAAAGAGTTGTTTTGGCCATATTCTCTGATTTGACAAATGAGAGTGTAGAAATTTACATGGATGATTTCACAGTATTTGGAGATAGTTTTGAGTATACTTTAGAACAACTTGAAAAAGTTTTAATACGTTGTGAAACATACCATTTGTCTCTTAATCCTGAGAAATGCTTCTTAATGATGGAGGAAGGGATTGTCCTTGGTCATCATATTTCCTCTTATGGGATCAAGGTTGATCCTAAAAAGGTGGAAGTCATAAAAAACCTTCCTTCTCCAAAAACTCAAACTGATGTAAGGAGTTTTCTGGGGCATATTGGTTTCTACCATAGATTTATTGCCAATTTCAGTACCATAGCCAATCCAATGTTTGCATTACTAATGAAGGATTCTAAATTTTCTTGGTCTATTGAGTGTCAAAAGTCTTTTGATGAATTGAAAGAAAAATTAACCACTCCCCCTGTATTGAGAGGACCTAATTGGGAATTGCCCTTCCATATTCAAACTGATGCTTCCAATACTGCTATTGGAGCTGCATTAGGACAAATTGACAATGGGGAGCATTATGCCATTTACTATATCAGTAAAAACTTGACAGGAGCTGAAAAGAACTACACTACTACTGAGAAGGAATTCTTAGTTGTAGTATATGCTATCAATAAGTTTCGACACTATATCACAGGATATCAGGTATTCATTCATACAGATCATGCTGCCATTAAATACCTGATGAATAAACCTCTGGTTAGTGCAAGAATTATTCATTGGTTAATATTGTTGCAGGAATTTGATATCACTATAGTTAATAAACTAGGGAAAGCTAATGTAGTTGCAGATTTTCTGTCAAGATTGCCAAATGCAGATACAGGAGAGTTGGTTGAAGATGCATTTCCTGATGAGAAACTATTTGCTATTTTTGTGCAGTCTCCATGGTTTGCAGATATAGCTAATTATTTGGCTACAAGAAAAATTCCTCTTCACTTTACTCCTAAACAAAAGAAATAGTTAATCAAGCAAAGTTCTTCTTTCAAATGGATAAGAGGTTTACTTTTCAAATGCAGTCCTGACCATGTTTTGTGCAGGTGTATCCGCAAGGATGAAGTATATGATATCCTACGGGCATGTCATGATGAACCATCAGGAGGACATTATTCAGTAAAGAGCACCATTCAAAATATTTTGGGTACTGGTTATTACTGGCCATATTTACATAAAGATGTGAAAAGGTATGTTGGACATTGTGATGCATGCCAAAGGATGGGAAAACCTACCTTCACTAGTGAAATGCCATTACAACCTCAAATAGGAACATAACCATTTGAGAGATGGGGGTTAGATTTTGTAGGACCCATTGACCCTCCTTCCCAAGGGAAAGTGCATATCTTGGTATGTACTGACTATGTAACCAAATGGGTAGAAGCCCATGCTTTTAAGCATGCTCGAGAAGACAAAGTTGTTGATTTCCTGTATTCATAGATTTTCCTATGTTTTGGGGCCCCACAATCCATCACCACAGATCAGGGACCTCAGTTTACTTCAAGAGTTGTTGAAGCCTTCACTCAACTATATGAAATCAAGCACAGGAAATCCTCACCTTATCATCCACAAGCCAATGGTCAAGTTGAAGTAACAAATAGGGAACTAGAGAGAATCTTAACCAAAACCATAGCTTCCCATAGGAGGAATTGGATGGACAAACTACCTGAAGCAATTTGGGCTTACAACACTACTTGGAAATCCACTACTGGATTCACACCATATGAATTGGTTTATGGTAAAAAGCCTCTTTTGCCTATTGAATTTGAGTTATTAACTCTTCGAACTGCTTTGGATGTAGGTATTGATTTGTCATAGGCACAAACTAACCGAATTCTGTAGCTCAATGCATTAGATGAGCTACGGAGGGATGCATTGCACCAGACTAAGATGATCCAAGCACAACAAAAATTATGGCATGATAGTCACATTCAGCAGAGGAAGTTTCAAGCAAGGCGATCGGGCTTTGTTGTTTGACTCACGTTATGAAGACTATCCTGGAAAGTTGCAGACTAGGTGGCTTGGACCATATCATATTGAGGAAGTATTTGAAAATGGAGTTGTTCGCCTTTCACCCATTGATGATTCACGACAAAAATTGGTGGTTAATGGACATCGCCTTCGGATATATCATAAACCACTATCAAAGGAGGAGTTTCTCAAGCAAGTGGAGAACTTGGATGTACACATGTTGGAAGAAAACACTTCTTCCACACCGGACTCAGTAGAGTAACATGAAAGAAATTAAAAAAAAACAATAAAAAAAAAGTAAAAAAAAAAAAAAAATGAATAAATTCAGAAAGTGAAAACCTCTTTGAGGCGCCTCTGAATTAGGCTTGCATGAAAACCGGTCTTCCGGCATGTTTGCCTTAGTGACTCACCATTTGTACCCACCATCATTGTTCCATATTTTCTCACAATCATTGTTTCACCTATTTTCATATTGCACCTGTCTTAGTCCATAGAGCAGCCAGCTGAGAATCAACAGAAACAACCACTGTACAATTGTGGATAAATGGTTATATCAGGTATGTGCCTTTTTCATTTTAGAACAATGTTGATATCTAGTATGTAGTGTATAATATCCCTAGTTAGTATATGAGGCATACATAAGGTTAATTCAAAAAGTTATCCATCTAGTCAATGGAAGATGTGAAAAGGGCAGAAAAATTTTATCCATAACCTTCAAATGTTTCAGCATGATAATGCTCCAGAATAAATGGTACTCATAACTACTTCAGAATGATGATAACTCTAGAACCAAAACAAAGAGAAAAGACGAGAACAACTTCAGAATAAAAATAAACATATGCTTCAGAATGAAGGAATGTTCATACTTCAAGAAAAACTCCAGAATGAGTAAGAATAAGGATGAAATGACATGTGGCATCACAATCAAATTTCTATTGTTCAGAGTAAGGAAAAATTATGGCATAGATTTCAAGACGTAGGTTTCCAACACAATGATGGAAATGAGGTTGTTGGGAATCATCGCACATTTCATGATATGCAAAATCTTTGGCACACTTCACAAGGACTTCGAGAAAAAGGGAAGTTCTGTACATTGTCCATAACCCAACCAATAGACAACTGCCACATCAATGCATCGTAATCATTTAATCAAACACAGCAGATCACGTTCCTATGGGAAATAGGAGTCTGCCACGTGAGATAGAAGAAGGAAATTTAATTTCCAAACGTTCCAACACATTTCGAAGCATTTTTTTGATGCTGTAAAAATTTAATTCCATAGCCCAGAACCATTTTGAGCCCTACAGTTGCAAATAGTTCGATTCAGACCCAAGAACGACGTTGTCTTTCGACACTGAGAAAATATAGAACACAAGAAGATTAAAAATGGGGGGTAAGAAGAATCGGATTGAGCCAAAAAATGTAGATTGCCTACAAGGAGATCCTGAATCGCTACATATTTTTATAGAAGGAGGATTTCTGCCCTTTTTGCACAAGTTCGATGGGCATTCAGAGGGATTGGCCACTGAGTTTGCATGCACCTTTCGCAACAATCAAATTCACATCAACGACATGACAATCCAGGTAAGCCCCAAAATTCTCAGTCAAGTTACTGAAATGCCATTGCATGGGGTTCAAATTGGGAAATCTAGCAAGAATACTTTAAATGAATTAGTAAACCAGTTCAGGGGAGATGAGGATAGGCCCACTGAGTTTGTATTGAGTAATAATATCTGCAAGGGGGTCAAAAGAACAAGTTTACAACCTCCTTGGGATGAAGTTGCAGTATGGGTCATTAGGTTTTTGACCTGCGATGGGCAATTCCCTATCCTATCTAGACATCACATGAGAATTTTGACCCATCTACGCCATGGCAACTCAAATCCTGAGCTTAGGGTAAACCTTCCTCTGTATTTATATCAAGAGCTGGTAAATATGGCCAAAAAGTACCAAGCAGGAAGAGGGTCTCCCAAACACCATGGGCTCATCAAGATCATCTACAAACATCACTTTAGAGGAAACCCTAGGAGTTTTGAATGGTTCTTCTCTACCTGGAATGAATTGGAGAGTGAAAGCCCTAAATCTGAGGAAGAGGCAGAAGGTGAGAAGTCTGAATCTGAAGATGAAGCAAAAATTACAAGATCTGAACCTGAAATTGAAATTGAATCCTTTGAAAAAGAAATCCCCTCCTCACCACAAGGACCTCCATCCTCTAGGACTAGGAAGCAAAAGGAAAAACAATCTAAGTCTGGTCCTGTGGGAAAAAGGAGAGTTACATTTTCTGAGAATGTAACTATTTTTCCAACACAACCTATTGGGCAACCTGGTAGTTCAAGAAAGGAAGGGCGGCTAGAGAAAGAAACACTTGAAGTAGGTTCTGCTCCAGAATCATCAGAATTTGTTCCAGAGTCACCAAAAAGGGTTAAACAAACTCCTGTGGGGTTACGAAGGTCTTCTAGACTTCAAAAACAAAAAGTAATAGAAGAAATAGTGGATGAAGAAGTGACACCACTATTTCAACAGTTAAATACAGAGCAGGAGCAGGAAGTGCTTGTAGAACAATTTACAGAAGAAATATCAGAGGAAGTATATATGGACATAGAAGAATTGGAGGTAGAGACAACAATCACAGATACAGAAATACCTACAGTCTCACTTGTTGACTATTCAGATTCTGAAGATTCTAATTCTGGCAAAGAATCACTAAGAGAAGAGGAAGAGCCTGATATGCAAACCTAGTTACATGTTGCTAAAAGTGTCATTAAGACACAAATGGGTTGGATTGAACAACATGAAGCCTCTATCATAGAAAAAGATAAGCTTATTGCTAATTTGCAGGAAGAAGTGAACAAACTAAAGGCTCAGTTGTCCACTCTGGAGCAACAACCTACAGAATCTGATTCTGAGGATGAATTGGCCAGAATTTTGTTAGAATTGGTAGAAGATCATAGGGAGATAGCCCTACCTGAGGAAGAATCACCCATCAGAGGAGTGGAAATAGAAGAGACAACAACACAAATCTTCCAGCAGGATGTCAGCATGACAGATTCAAGAGCTTCTGCAGAACATTCTAAAAATTTACAACAAGGGGCACAAACATCACAAGCAGTTGAGGAGGCCAATGAATAGGGAGAAGTGCAAGAACAGGTAAATATACATTCTCCTCAATTATCTATTGAATTAATTACAGCTGAATCACCTCAAGTTGAAACAACAGAAGTTGGAGTACAAGTAGATCTACTCTCTGTTAACACATCAGAAATTGGTATACAAGTGGACTTACCTCCAAAAATACAATCAATCATAAGGCCCCCACAAATAGTTACAATGAAAAAATATAATGAGGACATAGCACATTGGATGTTGCAGTGTCAACAGATGGAGGCACAAATTTCAGCCTTAAAACCTTTGAAGCAGAAGCTAGAAGCCCAAACTGCAGATATAACTAAGTTACAGGAACAGATACAGGATATGTGCCAAATTGTAGAGTACTTAGTTCAATGCAGAAGGCCTGCAAGGTTTTATACTTTGATCCTAAAATAAAAATACCTCCGTTGGCAGTTAATGAGGATTATTTCCAAACTTCCTTACAAACTGGACACTACTGAGGAATTTGTAGAAACATATCTGCATAGTCCAGAGGAACAGAGAAATCTGCTTTGTGAATTATTTTTGCATAACTTCTTCTTACCTGAGAATGGAACCTTCTTGCCACACATATTTACAGGAGATATCCAGTTGAGAGCCTTCATATCTCTAGTGCAAAATCAGATTCATTGGGAGGAGGAGAAAAAGGCAAGCAAGGAAATGGAGTTGAAAGCTGAGTTACTAATAAGACGGACCCATACTAATTATAGGGAATCCATAAACCAACATTTCACTATGATGAGGGAACAAAAAATCAGAGAAGTATATAAGAGCAATCTTACTGATTGTATCAGGAGTTTTCAGGTCTTTTGTAACCAACATTTTGGTAATGCTCTATCAACTTGTAAGAGCAGGTGGGGAGAATTACCAATATCACTTCAAAAAAGGGAACCTATCTCACCCAACAATTTGTTGTGGTCCAGAAGAAGAGCAGAAGGCATAGTGCAGGTCATCCACAAACTGCAAGATCATTGGGTAGGTTTGAGGTATAGGCTGCCAAATGTTATAACCCCTATTCCATATTTCTTTGATAATGATCCCCAATCAGATGAGCAGTTCCAGGAGTGGCTCAAGAAAATACAAGAAATCAGAGGATATTATAAGGTTCCAGGGCCAAAACTGAGTTATGAAGAACGAAATTTGAACATAGATCTATGTGTTGTTGTGGCTTCACATAATGCATGAGGACATGCATTATAATAGGTTGGGGGAAAATGATGAGGCCAGAAAATTGCCTCATTCATGGACCATTTTTGGATATTTGATAAACTATTTGATAAACCTTATGTTATGTTTTGATGCTAATTATGGTGATAGAATGCATTATGTATTAGTGTTTACATGTTTTAAATGTTGAAGAGCATATATTCTATTTTGACTATTTTTCTGTACTTTCTGACCTGTTTCAGCTGAATTCTTTAAGCAAAGTAGGATTTATTTGAAGTTGTAATAATAAGTGTTGATATGTATTTAGTTCTGAAATCATTTCATTAGCTTTCCCCACCGTCTAACCATTTCAAATGGCCAAAAAGGCGCCAAAACTTGTTCAAAATAGTTTGACTGTGTAGAAACAGGAAATTGTCCATTCAAATTCCAGCCAGTTGTACATATACAACATGGCTTGGAATTGGTCCACTCCAGCTCATGCAAAGGATGGAATAAGTCTTCTGGGAAATTATGGAGACTATTCACGCCGTCACAACTATTTTCCTGCACCTTTGGTGCATGAATTAACACAAACTCTGTTATCTTGCCTGATATTCCGGAGCAGCTCCGGAATGAACGCAGTAAGAACAGTTTTGGTCAAAAGCGCCTATAACAACAATAGAAGGGTGGTAAACGGTGGCTGCAGCTGTTTAAGGGATACCCTTATTCTTCCCAACACCTGTCCCTCAATGCATGAAGCCCAGAAGAAGGAATGGATAAGGAATAACAGAACAAATCCCTGCATTCTGGGAAACAGTTCTACAATAGTTGTAGCAGCCCTACATAGCAACACAAAATCCTATCAATATTGTAACCCATTAGTATAAATAATATAGCTCCCATTTGGTTGAGCATATAGGAGCTAGAGGATAGAAAAATAGCAGAAGTTTAAATGTTGTAGCATTGTACTGTAGCAGAATAGTATTCTGCAGGTTTTCCTCGCATTGTTGTTATGCTACTGCAGATTTAATAAAAGGTGCAGTTTCATCATCTATGTTGGCATTCTGAGTTTAGTGTAAGGTTTAGTTAGTTTAGGATAGGTACTTTTCACCTTCTTCTGGTTCAGGGAGCAAGGGCCACTTCCAGGCCCAGGAGAAGGGACAACATTGACAGGTTTTCTGCTCTTTTCTTGCTGCAACAAATTAGCAGAAACCTGACTCTATTTCACATTTTCAGTTGTGTTATTTTAGAATGCATGTGATAATTTGTAATATAGGAAGTGTGTGTGCATGTCAGCTGACCACTTAGCATAGATTCTTGCATCCCACAACATTTTATGAAATTCCCTATTTTTCAATAGTTGTTTTAGACTTTGACATTTCCAGTTTGCATCAGAGAATTTCTTGATGTTTCAGTTCTGCAACATTTGATTACTATCCTTTAAATTATGTTATTGTAATTAGGTTCTACTTCATGCAAGTGTGATTTTCAATTCTGCAAGTTTCATTTCTGCTATTTCCATTTCTGCATCCTTTCATTGTTGTCATTTTAAATTCTGCAATTTAAGTAGTTTTCTTTTTCCTGCAAAATTTCAATTCCTGCAATTTCATTTCTGTAAAGGTAAATAGGAGTCAATTTCAGTTCATAGGATTTAAAGGTGACATCAAACCCCCAACATTAACTGCTCTACCAATAAAGCCCTCCTCTGAATGAACTGATCCTTTAACTGCCTGACTTTCCTATCGTATACAACCATTGGACACCGCCCTGGATTGACAAGAATAATGATTAAATGATGAATAATTGATGACACTCATCATCAGCATTTGTTGCAAGCTTTCTCCACCATGTTTTGGCAGTACCATCAAGATACCTTGTGGTAGTTTTAACCTCCATCTCAGGCGTCAAGTCCCCCAGGGCCGCGAGATACTCACTAACGTCCTAGAAGAAGTTATCGAGGACTTTATCATCACGGACACCATTGTATGGTTTTGGCTCCCTCAATTGAGGTGCCTTAGCAGTTCCTGCGCTAATGCCATTCCCACTAGCATGTTGGTTGACTATAGCAGAAACAACCACGTGGAGCATCACAATTTCGTCTTGCATTTTGCGCAAGGCTTCATCATGAGCCGTTTGCATCTCAACTTCTTTCTTTTCATGGTCGGTTTGCCAATCCACGAGCCCTAAGAGGGCCTCATCCACCGTTTTCTTCCAGTATTGAAACAGACTTTGCAGTGAAAGGATTAAACTTTCAACCTCACCGACCTTGCTACTCACGCGCTGCTCGAGATCTCCAACAACACAAGTCCTTGAGGCTCTATGACTACCTCCTGCATCACCACCTAGTCGGTTCTTACCGGCAGAGTCTATCATCTCACAGAATTTAAACAGAGAGCATCAATCTTTAGAATAACCCACGCGTCTTTGCGAACAACTTCTAGACACTGGCTCAGCGCCATGTCTCAACCAACTTTGATACCATCTAGAGTGTCAGCCCCTCGAGGCCCGATGACCCTCTACGACACCCCAACTCCTGCTTACTCGGCACATGGGAACTACGCCTAACGAACCAATGTCTGAAGTCTTGGCCATGTTCACGAGATTAACATGCGGGGTTTTCATTTAGCATTCACACTCAAAGACAAAGCTCAATTGCATAAACACAACACAACACAACCATTGGTCCGAATGCAAATGTATTCATTAAAACAAGGTTCCAAGACACAAAATTTTTAGCAACCTATCAAGCCATTAACCCCATACACTGGTTGGCGGGGAGATTAAATAAGCGCATGGCAAAGTTATCCAACAACTCACTCCCACGCGCGCCCAACATTCAAACTGAGTGGCAGATAGCCACTTAATTACAGCCAACACATCGGAGTACACCCAATGGGTTTCCCGCCCGTTTACAAATGGCACAACGACCAACTACCATAAAGGCACTAACTACCCGAGCTGCCCACTCAGCTCTTTACAACGTAAACCCAAACCCAAGGCAACTACCTTCTGCCAATCCTGACAATCCGCTTTACTTTCACTGCATATCCGCATTGTGCTTTATCACATACCGGCTAACAACATTCCTGACAATACTGTCAACATTGATAGGCCTATCATTGCTCTGCCCGAAGGTACTTTCCATTGCTTCACTAAGTCACCGACTAAACTTGGGCGCCTATCTTCCTTTATCGGGCGCCTGACTTCCATCATCGGGCGCCTGTCTTTTGTTTTCAGGCACCTGACTTCTGTTAGCGGGCGCCTATCTCTGGACGCCTAACTTCCGATCAACCTTGCTCGCATGACAGGTAGACTTTCTTTAATCCATCCTGGCATCTTTGACCATGCCACCATTTGCACACATGGTCCACAGTGGTACGGATCTCCCCATACCTACCACACATATCCATATGTTGTAAATTAAGCTATAAGATACATGTGAGATATTATCCTTTATATTAAAGTATCTCAAGCTTTGTTTATAATGTAAAAGTAGAAATTACTTGTATTTTGTATCTAATTTAGCTTGTGCATAAGATTTTTTAAGTTTAATTATTAAAATGTTTTAAAAACTACAATATAAATAACACAAGTTTAGTCAAGGTAATGGCAGGCTAATAACATTCAACAAACATTGCCACTTTTAATGAAGAAAATAGGCCATGAAACATTGCCACAAATAAGAAACGGCCATATAAGAGGATATATTGACAATATCATGTCATAATTCATGTTTGAAAATAGAATGGTTCAAACTAGTTGAGTCCTACTCAAAATGTTTGTTGATAATCCATATATTGTCCTTTTCTCATTGTAAAATACTGTATAAAATTATTTGTCTGCTATATTCATCCAATATATCATCTTTTTCAACTTATATTTGAAGTCCTATTTGTTTAACCAATTGCAATTGCATAGAAAATTTGATTCAATAAGATAATACAAGGCCTCAAAAAATCTTGGACTTAAGAAGAATAGTTCTAAAACTTAGTCGTTTAATATGTCACTTTGATAGGCATGTTCAGCTAGATTATAAGTTGATAGCAACATTGTGACAAGTTTATCAATGTCAAAGCACAATTATTTAGGAGTTATACAAAACACTGCCACCATTAATGTCTAGAGCTGGTCCTCAAGTAATTGAATAGATTGATCAGTGAGTGGAGCGTTGGAGGAGATTGGAAAACCAATAAGCAGACATCTTTGGATATCTTTTGAGGTTATGGAAATCAACATAAACCAATCCAAACCTTGATGTATATCCTTTTGCCCATTCAAAATTATCCAACAACGACCAGGCAAAGTATCCCACCACATTCGCTCCTTCATTCATAGCATTTATCAAATTCCTTATATAATTTTTGTAGTAGTTTATCCTTGTTGTATTGTGGATCCCAGCTGCTAGTGTCAAATTTCCAGGATCATCCATCCCTGAACTCATGGAAATAATCAATCAAGGGGTGCATGACCAAGGCAAATAACCCACCAGATACTTAACTGAATTGGAAGATAATTATAAGATCATTGTTATCTGATGAATTATTACAATGTTGACAGTTTAGGAGAAACAACGCTCGTATCGGAGTTGCAGTAAGGTAGTATTGCAATTTGCAGATTGAAGCTTACCATTTTCTGTGATAATCAGTGTTGGATTTCCATAGTTGTCTTTTATATACATGACAGCTTTGTATAAACCCCATGGCACAGTATAAAGCCACTCAGAATTAGCCTGCAAATTTTCATCAGTCCTTTCACTAGCAAAAAAAACCTGGTCAAATACTAAACAATCTAACTAAAATCTTAAAATTCAACGACTAGTTTGACCATGCAAATCATGTGAGCATGACTAAGTTTGCTTTGTAACGGGCAAATGCAATGCATAACAGCCATTTTTTTCCATGAGCATGATCAATTTTTAAAGGAATTTGTAGGGAGTTTCATGATGAGGAATAATACTTTAAGCTATGTAACACATTTGTTAAAACCTATCATTCAGGAAAGCATCTAACACAACTACACAACTAATATACTAATAACAAAGTCATCATGTTTTGGCATGTCAAATTTAGAGGTTAACACAATCAAACTTCCTATTAGAGTAAAGCATGCAGTCTATTGGAAAGCTGCAATGTCAGGAGTAAACCTATGCATATGTCTAAATGAAAATATTACAAACTTATGAATAGCACAGACGGAGATAATCATACTCTTGGTCCGATTTGAACTCCATTGCGTGCAAATGACGAGATTCAGACCAAGCAGTTAGTTTTGCCCAGCAGAAAAAAGAAGTAAATTCTATAAAGCAGCAGAACTTTTTTATCATAAATTGAATTTTGTCAAGGCAATTCAAGGTAGTTAATGACAGACAAAAGAAAACTATAAAATATCATGGCGTTTAGAGGCAATATTGAAGAACAGTAATACAGCTAATGTAGGAAGAATGGCATTAATAATTTGATTAATAACAAGAGGATCCTTACATGCAAAACCTGCATTCCAGTCCTTCTGGTAGTCTGTTATGTTTTGTTTTGGTTGCTGAAGATCATACATGTAATATGTAGTGTACTGGTTAAGCCCTAAAAAGTCAATTGAGCCTTTTACAATCATAGATTGTTCGTCTGTAAACTTAGGCAGCCTTGCCCCAACAATTTCTATCATGCTATCTGGATACTTCCCATAGACAATAGGATGAAGAAACCTGTGTACCATAGTAGGGGATATGTCATTCTTTTTTATCTTCCAGAAAACAAACCATGTAACTATATCATTTCGCACAAAAATAAACATAGTGAACTAGGTTCTCCAGGTTATTGATGCTGAGGAACCTAGAGCTGGGAAGGATCTGCTATAGGCAGTAAAACTTGACATCTATAATGTGTGTGCACATTATTACTAATAGGAATTGAGTTTCTGGTAATAACAACCTCTAATAAATACTAGATCAGATCTACTTTGTGTTGGTGAAAATCAATTAGGAGGATAAAATACACACCAACCAAGGCTGAAATCTCTAGACCTCTTTGCTGCAGCAATGTCCCCACTAGAATTTGTAAGAGGTTCATACCACACAAAATCCAGAAGTATCCCAATTTTTCCTTTCTGCTTGGCCTGGAACAGTATCTATACACTCTCAGCTATGTTGGGCCAAACCAAATTTGACATTTGAAATTAAGGAGAAAAGTTTTCTATGAAATTCCACCTGGTACTTTTCTTTGTATAACTTCACAGCAGTAGCATGTGAGAGCAAAAGATTGTGAGCAACTATGTAGGGTTCTGTAGAAGAATTTCCTGCAGTGCAATTTCCAAAGGGGGCAGAGCATCTTCCAGGAGCTGCTATGCCATTGTCATAACCAAGAGCAGCAATATCGCGTGGTTCATTTAAAGTCATCCAGTTTTTCACCGTCCCCATAAGTCTTGAAGCAGAAATCTGCATATTTGACATACTCCTCCCTATTCAAATAACAAAAATTATGTTACTGGAACTTGTATATAAGTTTTGTATTGGACATTCATTTTCAACCACTGAAAGATTTTGCCTGGTAAATGTGTCATAAAGTCATCACAAGCTTTGAGTTTATGATATGAGGAGAGTTAGTTTACATTTTTAATATAGGTTATTGGGAATTCAAGAATTTACAGAGAATGTTTTAGCCTTTAGTTGTAGCTATTTTTTGTGTAATATCAACTGCAGAAATAAATTACAATAAAATTTCGGTGAATGAAAATTACAAAGAAGCACAACAGAAATTCTGAGCAACTGTGCCAGTTCATGGTTTCCTACTGATAGTATGATCAAAGAAGTGATAAAATTTTAGAATTTGGAAACTTACACAATTTTGGAATTTAACCATCCTCCAAATGATTTGTCAAGTCCCTCAGGTAAATCATAATGATAAAGATTTGCATATGGTGTAATACCTAAGAAAAAAAATAACATTGAGCATCATTATGATGTGAAGGGTAATATAATGTAAAAGCATTATATCTTTTGTAGTATGAGTACAGATTGTGCTCGTATAAACTCCAGCCACCCGAGTACAAAAGACATCCTAGGTCTTGCTCCTTAACAATTACAGGCTACGTGTAAGCTAAAGATTCTATTTTTTCATATGGAATGCAATTATAATCAATGATATTGCAGGACAACCCCTAGGACAACGAGGCCAGTTAAGTCCATGGGCACACAAATATGGATAACTTCTTGTAGTGTTCATGTCTCACAAATCAGCATGTCATATCATATACAAAAGTCAAAGAACACCTATGATGTGGAAGTTAGACAGTGGGACTGGTCGGTAAACATACAAGATAATTATAGTCTTAAGCAGTGGGTGGTTTTTGGTGACTACAAACAAAAGTACCATAAGGATTCCTGTCTTCTATACATGGTGAGAAGTATAACATATTTTTCCTTTATTGCTAAAAGAAAGCAACAACGAACTAATCCGATAGGCTATTAGATTTTTTTGGAAGCTGACCGGAGGTAGTCACGGTGTTCAAAAATTCAGCAACCCAATCATGGTGTCAATTCCTGAAAGTCACCATTGACTACAAACATACCACAGACACAGGTATAACCATAAAATGTATGAGATGTATACTTCCTATCTATGTGGTTAGCATGTAAGTTGTGAGGCTCACCTCTTTCCAGTAGGTAGTCTATGAGTTTATTTTAATAATGGACTCCCCTGTAATTTATCTGCCCTGTTCCCTCTGTAACACAAAATGAAAACAACCTTAAAATTGCCTTAGAAAACGTATTTAACAAAATTATAAAAAACATCCCAGTTCTCCATTGTATAATATCAACCATAGTTTGTGAACGAGAAATAACCTTAAATCTGCTGACATAAATCAACTCTAATTTTGCAAACAAACCAGGTTCTCCATTGTATAATATCTACTATTATACATAACTTTCCAAAATAAGCATAGCTGAAGTTTGAGAAATTTAAAATTCCAAATAATTCATCATATAAATTGAATAAAAATAAATTTTTATTACTTGGAAATATTCTTGACCACGAGATGGAAAAACGGTATGCATCCATGTTCATTTTAACCATGAGCTCCACATCCTCCTGCAGATCAATCGTTTGCATTTATGTTTCCTTCAACAGAACAACCAATTTCTTCTTTTGCATTTGGATATCTCTCTAGATTACAATCAAGAGTTGGTGCACTTTAATTACCTCTAGGAATAAATCAACAAATTTTCTATTTGAATTTCCCTTAAAAATCAGAAAAACATTTCCAAGTAGCCGCAGTTTAACCAAGAAATCACCATGCTTACATTGAAACATCATTCAAAGTCACATATAGTTGGGTAAGTTGAATCTAAATTTATTCATTCATTTTTAGAGTTGTACACCATATTTGTTTCAGTTAAATAATCATATATTAGGTGAAATAATATCCTCCATCAAGATAATCCATATAAACTATAACCTCTTGTTTACCATTTCACAAACCACGTTTTTAGGCACTGCATACCGTGATCATTTTTCTGAGTGTAAGTTCATTTAAACCAAAAATAAGAAATGGCGGAGGAGGAAAACGAGCCTTATAGCGATGGTATTGATCGTCTGCAACATCTGCAGTGGCATTGCTGGCTATATTTCCTGCAAAGCGAAAAATAAATAAAAAATCATTGTACTTCAGCATGTTATGTAAATATGTAAAATCCATTCCATGAAGAAAAAACAGTCTAATTTTTTGTGAAAGATTATAATTTTAGAAAAGCTTCACCTGGTTTAGTGGCAAAAACATCCCAAATACTGGGCCCGCGACCTTCCGTCTTCGCAGCTCCTTCGACCTGGTAAGCAGAGGTCGCAGTTCCGAATATAAATCCCTTTGGAAAACTAGCTCTGCTCAGCCCACCGGTATCCATCTCTCTACCTATCTGCCACCCCCACGGCTCCGAAGTGCAAACATTTGAACAAATCCACAACAACCAGAACAAGAACAGGACTGTAGTTTTGGTCTTCATTTCTCCTTCGTTGCTCAGGTTTCCCTTGAAAGTCTTTGGGCTGAGCTTCAATTATTATAAAGGAATTACCGTATGTAGCTAAACCCTATCAGAAACCTGAAAAAGTTTTCAGTGAAGTTTAAATGGCTTATTTATATGATTTTGTTACCTGTACCTCTTCACTAGAATTCAATCGGTTTTGTTACCTGTACCTCTTCACTAAATAAAATGAACACGCTAAAACTATTGCCCTGGTTTTGTGGATTTCTGTCACTCGTTGAACGTTTGTCTGTATCATAGACGTGAAATTAAAATTGTTGTTTTCTGTCAAGCTTTGGAAGCTAGTACACTCTCTAGCTTTTGCTTTCTTATTTCTGTCGTTTCATTAGCAACATCTATGTAACTAGTGGAATCCTTCTTATGTTAGTCACAGTGTTTTATAAAAGGCAGGAACACCAGTGGGATTCAAACTCTGGCGTTTTTACCACCAGGAATCCACTCTACTCTTGACGGTCATTAGAATCGACAAAAGAAGCCGACTGTGTAATTGATGGATGGAATTCCAACATTTTGGAATTTGGACAAGTTAAAGCCTGGGAGCATCTACTACCATTTAAGAAATCCAAATTGAGATTTTGGAGATTGGACCTATTGCATTTCTGCCTATGGATCTGTAGTTTATTTCATATTTCCTTATATATGCCAAAAGCATCTCAGGATTTGGACAATACAAAATTATACTAGAGGAGGATGGAGGATGGTGAGGTCAACATTAAGCCTCACTACATTTTGAAATAGAGAATAAAATTTGGACCATACAAATTTATACGAGAGGAGGATGGAGGATGGAGAGGTCAACATTTAGCCTCACTACATTTTGAACTAGAGAATAATTAGCTTAGGAAGAGGCATATATAGGTAGTTTTGATACAATGGATTATTATAGTGAACAATTTGCTACTTGGAGGGTTGTTGCTAAAGAATAATTAGCTTAGGAAGAGGCATATATAGGTAGTTTTGATACAATGGATTATTATAGTGAACAATTTGCTACTTGGAGGGATGTTGCTAAAATATAGTGAGCACTTTTTGAAGATGGTATTTATTTATTTATTTTTATTTTTTGGGACGGGTTAGGATGAGATTATATATTTGTGTTTAGACATTATAATTATTGATATTGTTGTTTTCTCAATATTATTTTTTTATTATTCATAGGATAGTTGCTTTTCCAATATATGAGGATGTTACTTGAACAGTATAGGTTGTATAACTTGCTTTACGTATCAAACATAGACAAGCACTTAAAAGATGTTATGATGTGTTGTTATAATAGAATGATAAATTCACTGATTTGAATGTATAGAGTAAGATTTTTGAAGAGAAATAAAGAGTCTTGATAAACTAAAACAGAAAAGTAGTAATAATAGAATAAAAAAAAAAAGATCGCAGATTCACACATTACATACTATTTATCCTAGAAACCCTCAACCAGGAAAAAACTATCACAGTATTATTTTATTATTGCATTAACTTGATCGTCTTCAATACAATAATATTCTATTTATGTCCCTTCAAACCCTAATGCAAGTGCAATATAAGGCGTATGCACGGATTTATATAATATCATGGGCAAAAAAGCATGGGTTCAAATATAGTAACCCTAAAAGCCCATCGAATATAGGTACAAAGTGTCCAATACCTTTTAGTGTTAGCCTCACCATAATAACATGAAAAATATTCAACATATTTCCAACATTCTCCCACTTATTGAATACTTTCCATAGGGGTCAAAAATTGCCATTGTCAACTGTCAAGGGCAACCATGCCCATAGATCTTCTACACCAAGAAATTTTTTGAGTAGGTACAACCTTTGTTAATGAATCAATAGTATTCTTCTCTATATCAACTTTCTCCAATATCACCCGATTCTCTTCAACCATCTCTCTCAAAAAATGGTACTTGATATCAATATGTTTTGATCAATCATGAAAACCAGGAT
Organism: Wollemia nobilis; assembly: GCA_028583015.1. Taxonomy (NCBI): domain Eukaryota; kingdom Viridiplantae; phylum Streptophyta; class Pinopsida; order Araucariales; family Araucariaceae; genus Wollemia; species Wollemia nobilis. Next base: position 37,528,226 of record JAQPPZ010016981.1, read on the forward strand.
TATTGACAAAAAATATCGCACTTTGACTATCACTGTTAATTCTCACAGCCTTCTGTTTAAGACCAATTGTTGAACACAACCTCTGTAGCCACATTGCTTATTTACAGACATGAGTTGCTGCAATGTACTCTGCTTCTGTAGTGGATAAAACAATAACTGATTACTTTTTACTCATCCAACTCACTGCCCCTCCAAATAGCCTAAACACATAAGCACTAGTGGATCTTATCTTGTCAAGATCTCCAGCCCAGTCAGCATCCACAAACCCTTGTAGATTTACAATATCATTACCTCCAGAATTTCCTCCATAACAGATAACATAATTTGTAGTTCAATGCAAGTATTTGAAGATTCTCTTCACAATATGTAATAGGCACCCCTGTTTGCTGCTCTGAAATATCTGAGGGTTTTGCTTTATTTCCGTTTTTTGTGATGTCTGATTTTTTTTGCTTTTTCTGATGTTTTGCTAATAGGTATGATATGCAATTTTTTTGGGGTTTTTGTGCTTTATAATGTGTGAACATATGCATAAAGAAAAACTCTAAATTGCATAAACATAAACTGGAATGAAACAAACTGAAACCCAACACCAAACAACATTATTTTATTCAATTTTATGACCTAGAAATGCAAGTACAGGTCTAATACAAAATTCGGAAATGAACCATACACAGCTGAACACACCAAAATGCTCATAACTTCAACAAGCGGGCTCCGAATGACATGCTGTAAAATGCAACAATCTTGTACAAGCTCGGCGCCAATGTCTGGACAACAAACACACCCGAAAGTTGACTAAATTTATTCACACTTTCCAAGGTAATGGTACGACATACTGGAAAAGGTACGACCAACAAAATAAATTCACTCTAGCTCCAAACCCTCATCAAAATGCCTCCATTCTCATCGCCCAAACTTGGAAAACATATGCTAGGAAACCCAAAATGAGAAATTTCCTGGATTAAGAGATATGAATACTTTACACGTTCTCCAATGCACTCCTAAATGGTACGACCAACTTTAAGAACCCTCAAATCACACCACAAAACACTAAACTAAAGCACACCCAGATGAAAATGACCAAAAACTAGAAGACGCAGAAGATCTCCTCAAACACCCACTGAAGTTGTTGAAATCACAAACCCTACCGCTGCAAATCAAGCTCAAATCTGTGTCCCCTGAAGTAGAAACACACAAAACTGACTAGGGAGGACCTTTAACCCCCAAAACCAGTGATACCAATGGAGGTTTTCATCTCCAAAAGCCAAAGTCTACAATTGTTAAAGCAAATTTGATAGAGTTATATTATGTTTCCAGAAAGAAGACGATGCAAATGAGCTCCAAAACTCCAATATAAACCCCACGTCTCATTTTAGGTTATTTGGCTCCAAACACATTTCAAATTAATATTATTTTATTGCCTTAAGAACTCCTATACCCCCCCTTGACCTAGTAGGAGAACGTTGTTTTTAAAAAAAACATAAAGTTACTTTTTTTTCATTTGGTCATTTTTAATTAAAAAGTAACATTAATAACTTCCAAATATTTCACCCAACCTTAGCAACAGAATAAATTCATCAAATAAGGTAACCCGAACATTGCAAATGTGGAATGAAGCAGACCAAAGTTGACACTGCCAAAATTAGCAGTTACTATAAATAGTAACTTCATCATAATCACCCAATAGAGCCCTCGGAAGGACTCTGAACTCCTTAGCACTACTCTGAAAAAAAACCCATAAAATTCATCACCATTGAACGTCTTAGCTCCGACTTACTAAAAATAGTAAGTTTCTAAAAATAGTAAGTGGTGGAAGAAAGCTTCGAAACACCTCCAAAAAGAAGCATAAGGAATCTGGCGAAGCACTGATGACTAGGGAACAACTCAAATAGGGTTTCCAATCACCTCAGTTTAGCCTATGGGAACCTAGAAATAGGCTAAATTACCACAACTCAGTGACTACTCAGAAAGGGGACATTACATAATAGTCCAATGTTCCTTTCCTGGATTTGACATATATCTGCTAACTACTCCCACTGCATGTGCAATATTAGGTCTAGTATAGACCATTTCATACATTAGACTACCCACAACACTAGCATAAGAAACATGATGTATTTCTTCAATTTCCTCATTTGTTTTAGGACACTGTTTAATAGGTAACTTTTGACTAATTGGATATGGAGTACATACTGGTTTACAATCATGCATCCTAAACTTTTGTAGTATCAAATCAACATATTTCCTTTGATTTAACCACAAATTTCTATTTGCACGATCCCTTATTATTTTCATACCCAAAATAAATTTTGCAACACCCAAATCCTTCATGTCAAACTCATAAGATAATTGAGATTTTAGTAACTTTATCATCTCCTTACTGTTACCAATTAACATGTCATCCACATACAATACAATGATAACAAAATTTTTTCATTCATTTTTGAAATATACACATGGATCTGCTTTGCTTTTTCCAAGCCCAAGTGTCAAGACAAACCTATCAATTTTTTGGTTCCACATCCTTGGAGACTGCTTCAACCCATAAAGAGACTTCTCCAACTTGCATCCTATGTCCTCCTTACCTTTTAATTTAAAGTATTATAGTTGTGACATATATATATCTTCATCAAGTTCACCATGTAGAAAAGTTGTCTTTACATCCATCTGTTCTATTTCAAAATCAAAAGCAACAAAAATAGCCAACAAAAATATGATTGAAGTTAGTTTAGCCACAGGAGAAAAAATCTCACCAAAGTCAATTATCTCAACCTAAGAAACTCCTTTTGCTACCAAGCGAGCCTTGTACTTCTCCAAATTTCCTTCTACATTGTACTTCTTGAATAACCACTTACAACCAATAGGTTTTCTACTAGGAGGTAATTTCACCAAGTCCCATGTCTTATTTTTATCCATGGACTCCATTTCTTCTTTCATAGTCCTTTTCTAAGACTTATTCTCACTTGACTGAAGTGCCTCCTTTATAGTCTTGGGTTCTTCATCAGTAACTGATAAATAAAATGTAAAATAAAAATTTGAAGGACTATATCTATATGGAAGTCTTCTCTCTCGATCTGATCTCCTCAAAATTGGAGTTCTAGGTTCTACATCTTCAGCTTCCTCCTCACCTTCTTCCTCTGAATATTCCTCTTCAAACTATCTGTAATTAAGGTTCTACCATAGGTTCTTCCTCCTGTTCCAATTTTACTTGCACTATTTATGGTTCTTTACTTGGTTGTATTTCCTATTGTTTCTCTAAATATCAAATTACTATTGTAAACAACCTTATGTGTTTATGGGTTCCACAACTTATATCCTTTAACACTAGTGCTATAACCCACAAATATGCATTTTTCAGATTTATAGTCCATCTTAGTCCTTTTCTCTTTTGGAACATACATATAAGCATCACAACCAAAAACCCTTAGATGTCTGAGAGAGGGTTTCTTACCAGTCCATATTCTTGTGGAGTCTTCTCCACCAAAGTTGAGGTAGGAGATCTATTGATGAGATAACAAGTTGTTAACACAACTTCTACCTAGAATATTTTTTCTAACCCTGCACCACTTAGCATACTTCTAATATTATCCATCAATGTCCTGTCCATCCGTTTTGCAACTCCTTTCTATTTTGGAGTATATGGAGTTGTTCTCTGCCTTTATATTCCATAGTCCTTGCAAAATTGCTCAAATTCATTAGAGCAATACTCACCACCATTATCACTTCTCAAAACCTTTATCTTTTTCTCTATCTGATTTTTTACAAGAGCCTTAAACTCTTTAAATTTATTAAAAACCTCAAATTTGTTCCGTAGGAAGTATACCCAAGTCTTTTTTGAGAAGTCATCTATAAATGTAACAAAATAAATAAATTTACCTAATGATGGTACTTTTACAGGTCCAAAAACATCATTGTGAACTAGATATAGAATTCCTTCAGACCTTGTAGCACTACTTGGAAACTTGACTCTAGTTTATTTTCTAAAAACATAGTGCTCACAAAAATCAAAATTTAATGGGCAATCAGAAAGTCCTTTAGCCATACCTTTCATTTTCAATGTTCGAAGTCCTTTCTCACCAATATGCCCCATGTGTTTATGCCACAACATTGTCTTCATTGTAGGAATACTTGGAGCTATTTCAACCGTATTATTTTCCTGTACAATTGAAGAGTTATTGCAATTAATACCTATAGTGCTAGCCTCAAGTCTAAACAAATTTCCTGTGTGAACTCCTCTTGCCAACACCAAGGATCCACATACCATCTTGCAACTATCCTTATTGAATACCACATTCACACCTGCATCATTCATCTTACTCATAAATATTAGATTCCTTGCCAAACCCAAAATATGCAACACATCAGGAATGATTTTAATTATTCCATATTTTAGCATCAGCTTGACTCTTTCTCAAACCTATTATTTTATATGTCGAATTATCTCCTAGGAAGACTTTACCTTCATCTATCTTTTCATATTCATAGAATCCCTCCCTATGAGGAGTCATATAAAAATAAGCACCTAAGTCAATCAACCATGAGTCATCGCATTCACTTGAGCATGTTGCAGCTAAGAATAAGTCCCTTGAATCTTCATTTGTGGTCTTCATTTATGTAGAAGTTCCTTCATCAGATGATCGATTATTATCAACCTTTTTAGATCTATTGTCTCTTTTATAATGTCCTGCTTTACCACAATTCAAACATTTTTTATTTTTTGGAGCAACAGATTTACCCCTATATTTTGATTTCTTTTTGCTTATTTCTTGAGAATGACCCCTCATTATCAAGGCTTCCTTTTGATGATAATCCTCAAAATATTTTTGTCTCATCTTTTCAAACAAAAAAGTTCCTACTATATCCTCTAATTTCAATGTATATGTAGTATTGGTGATAGTCATAACAAGGTTATCCCATGAATCAGGTAATGAACAAAGTAAAGGAATACACTTTTCCTATTCATCCATTTTTACTTCTACAGAAGTTAATTGACTTACCACATTGTTAAAAGTATTCATATGTTCAACAACAAAGTCACCATCATTCATCCGAAGCGAATACAACTTCTTTCAGAAAAAGAGTTTATTTACCAGTGACTTTGTCTGATACAATATTCCCAAATTCTACCATAATAACTTTGTCATGGTCTCTATAAATACATTCAACAATACTAAATCAGATAAGCACAATCTGATAGAGCTCCTTGTCTTTCTATCGATTTTCATCCAATCCTCATTTGTTATCGATGTTGGTACTCCTGAGACTGCAATCCACTATATCTATTAATCAATAGATCCTCCATCTTGAGTTTCCATAAATCAAATTTTTATCCTTTAAATTTTTCAATCTCTATTTGTGTGCTTCCCATATTTCTCCTTTGCATGGATCCTTTTGCATACGACTCTCACTTAAGAATTAATTTATCACAGGGTTGAAACCCTTACTCCTCAAACAAAGCTAAAACATAGTTTCGATACCAAATAAAAAGAAATAAAGAGCCTCGATAAACTAAAATATAAAAGTAGTAATAGTAGAATCAAAATAAGAAGATCACAGATTCACACATTACACAATATTTATCCTGGATTAAATTGACCGTCTCTAATACAATAATATTCTCCTTCTATCCCTTCAAACCCTAATGCAAGTGCAATATATATAACAAAGGCACATGCACATATTTTTACAATATCATGGGCGAAAAAGCATGGGTTCAAATATAGTAACCCTAAAATCCCATCAAGTATAGGTACATAATGTCCAGTTGGTTTTACTAGTAGCTCCACTAGAATAACATGGAAAATATTCAACATACTTCTAGAAATTTTCATAAGTTTTAAAGCTCAATGGATGTATTGTGATATTTTAATTTAATTATATTTATAGTGTAATAATTCTTCTAAGAGAAAGTGTGTTTGGATTGTGATACTTTGCAAGACTAGGTAGTCAAAGACCATTAAGTGGAGAAGAAAAATCATTTTTTTCTTGACTTTGATGTTTGTATTATGTAAAACATATGAATTTGTTTGCAAGTTAAGATATTTTGTTAAGTTTAATTCTTAAATTAAATGTCTTTTGAGGTCATGAATGATGCAATATAGGTCCTTCTTGTTAGAGTTAAAGTGCACTATGCCTTCACCTTGACACTTGTCAGTTTCTCTTGACAAGTGTCATGTGTTTCATATAGGCCTTCTACCTATATATGTAACTCATTTTTATCAATAATACAACCCCCTTCAGCTTCAGTCCCAACATTTGGTATCAGAGTGGGCTTTCCCTGCCCTGTGAAACCTCTTGAGGGGGGATTTCCCTCATGGAAATCCTTCCTCCCCCATGATTTTTTTCTTCCCTATTTTTTAAAAGTTTTTTTACCGAGGGAGTATGCTCTTCATCATTTGATGGATCAGAAACCAGATGGTAAAAATATTAAAAATTGGGAGGTCATTTTTAGTTTTTTTAGGGTTTACAGAATGGCTACCATTTTTTTGTTGTCAGATTTTTTTTCTCGTGTGTAGATGGCTTGGATGTTTGTTTGGCAAAGCAAGCCATCTACGGCTATTGCAGGAGCAGATTGGTACAACAGTCAGGAATAGCTTAACCTTTAAGTTTTTTTTTGTTGTTTTTCACTATTTTTTAGAAAAAATGGAAGCCTCTAGGTTCGATCTTGGCTTGGAGACAGGCTACGATGCCACGGTTTCATGACCACGCTTTCGAACACGAATTCCTTCAAGGGATCCATGTTCGATGGCGATGACATCTCGCTCTACCTAGGCGTCCACATGCGATAGCCAGCCACTGTAGCAGAGGAGTGACCTATAATAACGTCTCTCCACAAAAAAAAAGGAACGTTTACGCATTTTCTCAAATCTCAGGCAATATTGAATGGTTCAAGTTCCTCTGCAATCTCTACACAGAAATTAATGCAGTGTAGGGCATGCGTGGGCAAGGGCCAACTGGCAGACTTCTTGCAGGACACAGTCAAAAGACTTGGTGTAGTCCAGGGGAATCATGATGGAGCCATGGCAGAATCATGATGGAGCCATGGCAGAATGTGGGCGTAATCTTTGTATTGGTGATGGATGTTTGAGGGCAAGATGGCAGGGGATGCAGAGGCACGGATTTCAGGAAAAGAACCGGCAGAGAGCTTTGTCTTTGACGGTGTGGAGAATGGAGGGGCCTGGGTGGTGGCCGAAGCTGAGGAGGAGCATGGCCATGGCAGCGCTATCGAAGATTTCGATGGGGTGGTTGGGGCTGTACGATCCGGCGCTGGACCGCGATGCTTGCGATGTCGAATTCATCGCTGACCTCACTGCCAAGCCCAACCGCAATACGATGGTGGACGCTCTAGAAATGCTGGTGTGGATGTCCCATCGTGGGGCCTGCGGTTGTGAGTCCAATACTGGCGATGGCACTAGAATTATCATTGCTTTTACTCATGACTTCTTGACTGAGGCTGTCAAGGATGTTGGATTTGAGTTGCCACCACTTGGAGAGTATGCAGTTGGCATGTTCTTCTTGCCAACCAATGAGACTCAAAGGGAGGAAAGCAAAAATGTCTTTAACAAGGTTGCAGAGTCACTAGGACATGTTGTACTAGAATGGCGACATGTGAAAATAGACAATACAGGATTGGGTAAATCAGTTCTTCAAACAGAGCCTATTGTTGAACAGGTCTTCCTTACAGCAAGCTCCAAATCTAGTGCAAACTTCGAGCAACAGATATACATATTGAGAAGGACCTCAATGGTAGCTATCAGGGCTGCATTAAACTTGCAGCATGGAGGAGTGAGAGATTTCTACATATGCTCCCTTTCATCAAGGACTATCGTCTATAAAGGCCAACTCAAGCCTGATTAATTGAGAAATTACTACTTTGCAAAAATTAATTGCCTTCCCCATGTAGATGAAGCTCGGGATCTGAAAGTTGGTTTTCCTGTCAAATTTGATTTCCCGTCGTTATAGCTTGGATGTTAGTTTCAGTTGTGGGTAGTCGCAAGCCTGTTTGAAGCACACGTGGTGTCTGTTGTCCCTGCTGATGGAACCCCACAACAGGAGGTCGTTCGCTATGCTCCGGCACAACAGGAAACCACTATGGTAAACGACGACAATGACGGTGCCCAGGAGTCGGGATGTGATGAAAGCTTGGTGTTTTTTGTGGAGACAGACGTAGCTACAATGATCGGTGAAAGGTGCATAGATGTCGATGATGCTTCAGTGTATGTAATAGCATTTTTAATGCATAGGGGTCCATTTTACTTAGACTCTGAGTGATTCTCGGGAGGTTATCTCCTGGCCGTGGCCTATTGTGGCAGAGGTCGAACCGAAATCACTGTTGCTGATGAAAAGAAGAAAGTCGACGGCCGACATTATAGAAACCTGTGTTGAGTTGATGCAGCATGGAGTGCAATATAACTGTTTTACGTGTAATCCAGAGTTGGAGGGGCCAAGATTTTTGGCATGATTTGTGTAAAGTTGTGTTGGAGAGTGGGTGATAATTATAACCTTGAAGACATTTCAGCATGGTTGGCCATATAATTTTTTTTGGTCATTAGTACCCGCAGTGGGTGGGACCCACGTGCATGCGTCAAATGGAGAGGGGCCCTTTATATTTTTTTTATTGTAAGGGTATGGTCGATGACAGTTTTTTTAAAGTGAGGGGCAATTTTTTATTAAAGTGGAAGGGCCACTTTTCAAATTTGTATGGGGAATTGGATGCTCGTGCATGAAACTTTTTTTTTAAATTTTGCAAGTGCGATGCCACCACCGTGCGATACCAGGAATATGATATTCCTGAGGTTTATTTTTCTGCCTAGAGAGGCGTGCTGTTGTTTTCCTAGCAAGTTGCAGGCCCCATTTAGACATAAGTATAGGGGTATTTATAGTCGTTGGAAATGGTTTTCCGCGACGGACACAATGGTGGTGTCATATTGTAATTTTGAGGCTATTTCAATTGAGTTTTTTAGCCTCAAAGTTTTTTCTACCTTGGAGTGCACTTTTGGTTGTACCTAACACTTCCAAGGTAATTTCATATGTGATCCTTGTACCTAGTGATCTTTTCTATACACTTGGCGAATGCAGCGGCTGGTTACCCATGCATTTCGGTGGGATGACATGGTCACCATAAGGACACTTATACTAGGGACTATAGACATAGACACCCTAGACTCTATCCGAGGATTTTTTCGGATCTACTTCTAAAGACTACAGATGAAGACACTTCAAAAGATTCTCTTATTTTCTTCTTCTCTCCTCCTATTTTGATCTATGGCTCATTTTATTGTATTGAGTGCATTTTTGACAGAGACCGACACTCTTATATGGCTCGTTTTTCCTTTGTATTAGGTGCATTTTTGGCAGAGACCGACACCTTCTATATTGAGTTCACCATGAGGAGGGATTTGATATTCATGGTGAATCTAGTCAGTGACCTACGAGAGGCAACATCCTCTGAGGATGAACTGTAGAGGCAATAGACCCAGAAGTGGCTGATCCTGAGGCACCCATGATGACCCTGAGGCACTTAGACGATTGACCCAATGGCAATAGACCTGTGGAAGTGGCTGACCCTGAGGCAACAGACCGAGATGTATACACAGTGAATCTAGCATTATTCACAGTTGGAAAGCCAAGCGCAAAGAGCACGAGCCTAGAACAAATCAACAATAAGAGAGGATGATAGGTCAGTTAGAGAAGTCAACATTAAGAGGGAATGTTACCTAATGTTGACTTGTTTTGTTTCTTCTTTAGTTAGGATAGTGCACTTTAAGGGGGAATGTTAGAGTTAAAGTGCACTATGCCTTCACCTTGACACTTGTCAGTTTATCTTGACAAGTGTCATGTGTTTCATATAGGCCTTCTACCTATATATGTAACTCATTTTTATCAATAATACAACCCCCTTCAGCTTCAGTCCCAACACTTCTTTTCTTAATCTTAGGTATGGTGTTGTGCAACTTATTCTAATTGTGATAATTACGAATAAGATAATAAAAATTATTAATTGAAGAAGTGAGGGGAAAATAGGGGTATGCATGAATGAAAGGGAGTGAGAGGTGATATGTATTGGTGGAAAGTGGGATAAGATGAAGAACTAAAGGGTTGCATAGGAACAAAGGGAGAGGAAGGGGAGCATGAAAAAAGAAAAAAGTTATTACCAGAAAGAGGAATTAGGGAAGGTAAGGAGAAAGAAAAAGAAGTAGATGGAATATTCAAGAACAATAGTAGGGAAAAGACTAGTTAAATACTATACAAAAGAAGGGAATAATACAAGTTATGTATCCCATTATCACTTAAGAAATTTAATAACAATAAAACTTACAAATTGATGTTTTTTTCTTTGATTTTTCCCTATAGAAATTTTGATATATGAATTGCGTTACTTGTATTTTGTATGATGTTCTTTATATTGTTAAGCTTGTACATAGTGTTATGTGTTGGTTCTATTTTTATAAGGTTATCTAAATTGCTTGAAGTATTATAAACTTGATTAGTGAAATGTGTAATATCTAAATAATTGTTGCTAGATCTAAATCCATGAGGCTTGTTGTATGTTGGGATATGGCATGTTGGACATTTCTTGGTATGTCAAGATATTGAGAATTGACACTATTTTTTGAATGGTGGATGTTATGAGGAAGAAATAATTGAAATGGGATAAAATAGATCCGAGCTAGGATGTCTTCAAGGTTTTATCTAATTTTTAGAACCCATGGTTGTGCATATGGCAATTGTTGATTGTTGTATTGCTTGTGTGGATTTACCTTTATTGCTCACAAAATAGATTATTCTTGTTGCTTAATGAATGGAAAATATCAATTCTATTTTTCTATGTGTGATGTGATGGTTTATTTGCAATGCATCCAAAATTATGTTAGTCCATGATGAACAAGTAGAGCTTTGTAGGGGATGGAGGCACAAGTCTTTTCCCATGATGGTTTACCCATAGGAGTATTTTTTCCACCATAAGGAATCATGCATTGGGAAATAAGTACCATTACCTAAAACAGTGAAGGATTTTAAAAATAAATTGCTTGTGCCTAAAGAGTATTCATATAAGTATTTATATCCTATACTATAATTTGATTGGGATATATTTTTAAATTGATGTAAAGAGAAATTTTTATCTGTTTGTAGAAATATTTTCCTATAGTAATTGCCCTTGAAAAGTATAAAGGGATTTAACTCTTCTCATTATGAAATATGATTTTCATATCTATAATAAAATGTAAAAGATATGTATTCTTATATTTGATTGTGTAATTCCAAGTTGTTCTTTATTAAATATATGAAATATATAAATGAGTCTCATACCTACAAATAAACCTAAATAAGATAGGAATAAAAATAAATAATTTTTGTTTTTATTTCCATACATTATTTTCTCTATGTGCATTTCCAAAAAATAGAAAAAGCAATAAAGAAAAAATGTTTTCTAATGTCACGACCCAAAAATAACTTATCAAAAAATTTTGCTTTGAACATCAACATTGCTACTCCACCCAACTTTTGTTAGTTTCAGGTATAAATATTTCACACTTCAAGACTAGTCACCACTGCAGCTGGTGTCTTAAGTGCTCGGGACTGGCCAACATCCCGCATGATATCACCTTATAGGATCCTAACTCCTTACTCGAGTATGTTTGGGTCCTGGCGTGGGGTTGTCCTTTCAGGGCCCATATCACCTGAAAGGGTGGACGTTGTAATCCCCTGTCCAAAGCACAAGGATTCACAATCCTTATTTACATTGGTCCTCTGACCCATTTGCTTTGGAACCAACATTATTATGCTAGTGCTAATCATTGACCCTCTGCTAAGGTTTGACTAGAGTCCGCCATCGCATGGCCTATGGACTAGGTGTTCAAGATTCATCTCTGATTGACAGTAATGCTGCCCATACCATCTACCGTTGGATCTTCCAACAACATAGTTAGCTCTCTAACCATGTTCCTCATTGGCTACTCCACAACCCGAGAGGAATAATGAACACCCGCACTTACTAACTGACTGCCTTCCTGGAGCAATGTCCCATACCACCACTCTTTACTCTCAATAGCTTGGACCACTGTCCTTATTGGTTGGAGAATGGACAACACAGTCTCACATAAGTCGCCTCCGTGGCTTAATGTGGTTGGGTGAGTTTAGTCCTTTCTCGACAAGACCCAGTTTAGTACTAGTCTAAAGGTCAAAAGTTTATGTCTCAACCAAATAATATAAAGCCATATCTTTAACAAAAGTGCTTATTAACCATACACAAGCTATCCTGATGTTATTCTATAAAAATTCACATGTTAAGAGTATATAACATTCTTTAATATCAATGTAACAAACTAACTTAAGAAAATCATCTCTTAACTTAATCAAACATTTTTAAATAATATCTCATAAAACTAACTTGAGAAGAATATTGATAATTTTTAAAGAATAAGGAATCTTGGCTGCAATATCCAACTTCCATATGAAAAAATATAAATACATGCTTACTTAAAGTAATGATGAGGCCAGGAACTGCCTCATCTATGAACACTTTTTGGATACATTCTACTTATTTGAATCACCCTTTTTATTATGTTTCTATGCTAATTTTGGGTAAAATGCATTATGTAATGATATTTGCATATTCTGAAATGTTAAGTGCATATATTCTGTTTTACTGTTTATTTCTGCAGTTTCACCTGTTTTCAGCTAATTTGTCAGTAGTAATTTAAAATCAGTAGTAATTGTTGAGTGTTTGGTGCTTAATAGTAGTATTCCTCTATTTGAGCTAATTCAAATGCAAAAGGCGCCAAAGACCTTGTCCCCTATAGCTGACTATGCAGGAAAACAGACTGTGACTGTGACAGTTCCAGCCAGCTGTACATATACAATAGGGCTTGGAAATAGTCACTCCAGCACATGCCACCAATGCAAAAAGGATGTACAAGATAAAGGAAAACATTCTAGGTGGTCAAACACTTCTTCCCTACGCGTTTGGAGCATGAAATAGTAATTAAATGTCACTTCCTGTTATTCCGGAGCAGTGCAGGAATAATAGCGCAGGAATAGGGAATAGCGCAGGAACAACAGAGGATGGTCAAAAAGTGACAGATCGGTAGAGGAAAGTATTGGCAATTGACCAAAAAGTTGCCCCAACTCATATTAACTGATTTCCTCAATGAATGCAGCTCAATAAGGTTGAATGGATCAAGTTTGACAAAGCAAGCTCATGCATTTTAGGAAACAGTTGTGCAAACAGTTGTAAATCCCTACAAATCAGCAACCAAGCATATCAGCATTACATTATAAATAAGAAAGCTCCCAGCACGGTTGAGCATATAGAGATATAGGCATATAGGCATATAGGAGAGAAATAGGCAATAGAGTGTAGTTATTTCTATAGCAGAACAGTAATCTACAGGTTTTTCCTGCATTACTGTAATGCATTTCTAGATTTAATAAAAGGTGCAGTTTTTAGTTATCAATTAGCATGTTGAGTTGATGATTAGCATTTAAGTTTCTTTAGCATAACTCTTCACCTTCATCTGGTTCTGGAAGCAAGGGCCACTTGCAGGACCAGAGGAAGGCATCTTCTGACAGAATACATTGCTAATTTCTTGCTGCAGCAGGTTAGCAAAATTCTGCCAGTTTTCACTTCTTTAGCAGCTTTAAATTCAGATTTCAGTCTTGATAACATTTTTCCATCATTCCATGCAACTTCAATATTTATGTTTCAGATTTGCAGCAATTTCCAGTTTTTTGTCATTTTATTGTAATTTCCAGATTTGTGACATTTTCTAGTTTTGCAATAGATGATAGTTTGAATTTCTAGATTTAGAACATGCTCAGGGAATTGTAGTTAGTTTATTTTTCTGCAACTATGTGTGATTTCAATTCTGCAATTTACCTTTCTATTAATTTCAATTTAGCAACATTTCATTTTCTACTATTTCAAATTTTGCTTTTCTTACAAGTTTTAATTCAGCTTTATTTTTTGCAATTTGATTTCCAGTTCTAGGAATTAGAGGTCACACAAAAACCCCCAAAAACACTAACTGTTCCACCAATAAAACCCTATTCTTGAATGAATTGAACCTGCAGCTGTGACACCTTCTATCGTATATAGCCTTTGGACACCGCCCTGGACTGACACATATAATGATTAAATGATGAATGAACAATGACACTCATCATTTTTGGCGTCGTTGTCGGGGACAAATAGGTGTTGTTAGAAAAAGTGAAACAGGTCAAGAATTGTGTTACAATCCTTGAAATACTGCATTTCAGTTTATTTAGTGAATAGGCATGAATGCATAGGCTAAGGGACGAAAGAGGGAGGTTTATCCGAAGTGGCTCTGAACCACCAAAGCGACCTGCTCGGTCAGATGAAGAATTGCCTATATTTGAAATCCCTAGGGAAAATAAGCAAGACATACCTTCTTCATCAGCTGAAGTTTTGGAAAAATTAGAAAGAGAGCTTTTTGAAGCACTAGCTGCTAAACATTCCCCTCAAACTGGACAATTCCCATCATACTCTAGAAAGAAAACAACTATGGCTATAGCAGTAGCACCCCTAGGTGGATATGATAATCTTGATGATCCTCCTAAGACTTTTGAGTATCCCATAAGATTGGATCCACTTCTAGATGCCCCCATGAAAACAATTTCTCCATCCATATTGCCAATTTTTAGGGGAACTATTTCAGAAGATCCTGATCAATTTCTGTTTGAATTCAAGGTGTTATGTCAAACTTATGACTACATAAATGATAATCAAAAATTGAAATTGTTTCCTTCCACACTTAAGGACGTTGCTCTCCGATGGTTCATGAGCAATCTTGAACCTAACTCAATCCGTACCTAGGATGAAATGGAGACTGCATTCTTAAATAAATATCAGGATTATTGTAGAGTAAGAAACAGGAAAGATGAGTTGTTTAGGATCAAGCAAGAAGAAGATGAAAGTTTAGAGGATTACCTTGATCGCTTTGCCTTTGTCCAAAAGAGATGTGGTCTTGTAGAACCTGATTTCTTAAAGCCTATCTTCTTAAGAGGATTGCAAGATGAATCTAGGGAAGTGTTAGATTTAATGGGAAAAGGAGACATAGATCAACTTGACCTTGAAGATATTGTGGAGTTATGTAAAAACTATTCCCGCACTCACCAACGAAGAAAGAAGAGAAATTCTGGCAGTAATGACATAAAAGAGTTGATGGAGGAAATGGCTAATTTAAAAACTGATATCCTTGTTCAACTTAATACTGCATTAGGTGAGAGAAATACAAAATCTAATTCTACACCACCTTTAGCAATTTATTGCCCAAGGTGTAGGAGTAAGCATGCCTTGCAGGATTGCCCCCTAAACAAAACTTCTATTTGTGGAATTTGTTCCAAGGAACATTCAACAGATAAATGCCCTTTGTTGCCTCATCTAAAATCTATTTTGGGCACCCAAACAGAAGAACTCAATGCTATTGGGCAGAGATCTGGTGGTGGTTATGCACAATATCCCAATGCTCCTAGATTTCCAAACTGGGGACAATCTCCTTGGAATATGAATATGCCATGGGGACAGGCAGAAGTTTCTGCACAACCTTGGAACCAACCTTGGACAGCTCCTCCAGATTGGTCACAATCTGGATGGATGAACCCACCTTGGCATACCATGCCTCCACAATGGACACAACAAGGACAAATATGGGGACAACAATATCAACCCTATCAAGGACAACAATATCAACCCTATCAAGGACAACAAAAGTATCAGGGACAAGCTCAAAACTTGTTGCCTGCTCCTAATCCCAATTTTTAGGGAAGAATACAACATCAACAAACTCAACCAGTGAAACAACCTCCACTCCCAGCTCAGCCTGTGACTAACCCAAATAATGCCAGACAAACAGCCCCTATTTATGAGGCTGAGTCTGAAGACACTACTGCAGTTCATGTACTTGACTGTAGTAACATCCAGCTGCGTTCAGGAAAGATTTTATCTGAACCTGTTCCACCCACCATTGAAGAAATTAGTGAGAAACAAGAACCTCCAAATCAAGAGGCATTGCAACAAAAACAAAAAGAAGAAAAAATAGCAAAAATGCAGGAATCTTCTCCAGTAGCCTTACCATACCCTGAAAGGTTTGATCATGTTGATACTACCCCTGAATCAGAATTAGTAACAGAACTCAAAAAGATGTCAATTTCTCTTCCTTTGCTGCAAGCAATAAGGGATATACCTTTAATCAAAAAGACTATTCAGGAGTTATGTATCAAGAAACCTGGTAAAAAAAAGAAAGCCTTTCCTAAAACTGTTCAGGTAGAAGGGAAATTAGCTGATCTATTGGCTGGGAAACTAGTTCCTCCCAAGTATAGTGACCCAGGCAGTCCAGTAGTTACAGTTACTATTGGAGTGATGCAAATTCCTAATGTGCTAATTGACCTTGGAGCTGCAATTAATGTAATGACTAAAGACACAATGCAAAAATTGTAGCTCCATAATCTCAGTCCTACCACCACAGTCTTGGAAATGGCAGATAGGTCAGTAGCTAAACCAGAAGGTATCTTAGAAGATGTGGCCATTAAAGTCTCTTCGTGGGAATATCCTGTAGACTTCTTGGTGTTGCAGCCTAGAACTTCAGTCAATGGATACCCTATCATTCTAGGACGACCTTGGCTGGCTACTGCAGCTGCATTTATAGACTGCAGGTCAGGGGAAATGACCATTTCCAATGGTATTGACCTGTAGAAAATTTCTTTGTATCCACCAGCTCAACCTTCAACTAAATTTTTTGGACAAATTTGGTATCCTGAATCTGATGAAGAATCTGAACAAGAAACCATTGCTACTTTGGCTACAGTCGTAGTGAAGGAACATATTGAGGAAATCACTACACCAGAAAGAGAAATATTCGAGAATGAAACTGTCCTAGTTGAAACATTACACTCAGAAGGACTAACTGATGATCAAATTCTTGTTGATCGGTTGTTGTGGAAGGAAGAAGAACCAATGTCATCCATGTCTAGTCAGGAAAGATCATTCACATTACCTCATGGATGGCATCATCATCTCCTTAACACCTTCAAATGTCCTCTGATTCCATCAGGTATCACCTCTAAGTCAGATTCTAGAGTATTTCATAATCTATAGCCACATCATTGTCCATTAAATGCATTAATCAGTAGCTATGAAGCAACTAATTCTATCTATCCAGGGATCAAACAAATTGAAGTTCAGCCAGGGAAATTTTTGAATATTAATAGCTGGCTAACTGATGACCAGGAATCCAAACTATTTGCAGTCTTACAAAAACATGTTCAAGCTTTTGCTTGGAACTATAAGGACATGATAGGCATTCATCCTGAGGTATGTACACATAGGATATACACAGAAGATGTAAAACCAGTAAGGCAACCTCAGAGACGCTTGAATCCTGCTCTAAGAGAGATTGTGAAAGAAGAAATTGAAAAACTCTTAGATGTTGGATTCATTTATCCAATTTTAGATAGTAAATGGGTTTCACCATTGGTCATTGTTCCAAAGAAAAATGGTAAAATGAGAGTATGTGTAGATTATAGAGAGTTAAATAAGGTTACACATAAGGATCATTTCCCATTACCCTTCATAGACCAAGTATTGGATACCCTTGCTTGGAAAGAAGTTTTTCTGTTTTCTTGATGGTTTCAGTGGGTATAACCAAATTCAAGTTGCCCCAGAAGATCAGGAAAAGACTACCTTTACATGTCCTTGGGGAACCTTTGCTTACAGAGTTTTACCCTTTGGGTTATGTAATGCTCCGACAACATTTCAGAGAGTTGTTTTAGCAATTTTTTCTGATTTAACCAATGAAAGTGTTGAAATTTATATGGATGATTTCACGGTATTTGGGGATAGTTTTGAATATGCATTAGAACAGACTTGAAAAAGTGTTGATTCGTTGTGAAACATACCATCTCTCTCTTAATCCTGAGAAATGCTTCTTAATGATGGAGGAAGGAATTGTTCTAGGACATCATATCTCTTCTTTTGGAATCAAGGTTGATCCTAAGAAGGTTGAAGTCATCAAAAACCTTCCCCCTCCACAAACTCAGATTGATGTACGTAGTTTCTTAGGACACATTGGTTTTTATCGTAGATTCATTGCTAATTTTAGTACCATAGCAAATCCCATGTTTGCTTTGCTCATGAAAGATTCTGAATTTGTTTGGTCTTCTGAATGTCAAAATTCCTTTGAAAAGTTAAAGGAGAAGTTAACCACTCCACCTGTTTTAAGAGGTCCTAATTGGGAGTTACCCTTTCATATTCAAACTGATGCTTCCAATAATGCTATTGGAGCTGTGTTAGGACAGATTGAAAATGGGGAACATTATGCAATATATTATATCAGTAAAAACTTGACAGGAGCTGAGAAAAACTACACTACCACTGAAAAAGAATTCTTGGCTGTAGTCTATGCTATTAACAAATTCTGACACTATATCACAGGGTATCAAGTATTCATCCATACAGATCATACTACAATCAAATACTTGATGAATAAACCATTGGTTAGTGCAAGAATTATTCGTTGGTTGATTCTATTGCAGGAATTTGATGTTACCATAGTAAACAAGCCTAGAAAATCTAATGTAGTTGCAGATTTCTTGTCAAGAATACCAAATGCAGATACAGGGGAAGTTGTAGAAGATACCTTCCCAGATGAAAAGTTGTTTGTTGTCTCTGTACAATCTCCATGGTTTGTAGACATAGCTAATTACTTAGTTACAGGGAAGATTCCTCTTCACTTTACCCCTAAACAAAGGAAACGGTTAATCAAGCAAAGCTCTTCTTTTAAATGGATAGAAGGATTACTGTTTAAATGCGGTCCTGATCATGTTTTACGTAGGTGTATCCGCCAGGATGAAGCATATGACATCCTACGAGCATGCCATGATGAACCATCGGGAGGGCATTATTCAGTCAAAAGCACTATTCGCAAAATCTTGGGTACCAGATACTATTGGCCATCTTTGCACAAAGATGTAAAAGGTACGTAAGACATTGTGATGCTTGCCAACGAATGGGAAAACCTACTTTTACTAGTGAAATGCCATTACAACCTCAAATAGGAACAGAACCATTTGAAATATGGGGTTTAGATTTTGTAGGACCCATTAATCCTCCTTCCAAAGGCAAAGTACATATCTTGGTATGTACTGATTATGTTACCAAATGGGTAGAAGCTCGTGCCTTTAAGCATGCTCGTGAAGAGAAAGTTGCTGATTTTCTGTATTCACAGATTTTTCTGCATTTTGGAGCCCCACAATCCATCACCACAGATCAAGGACCCCAGTTTACTTCAAAAGTTGTTGAAGCCTTCACTCAACTCTATCAAGTCAAACACAGAAAATCCTCACCTTATCATCCACAAGCCAATGGCCAAGTCGAGGTGACTAATAGAGAATTAGAACGAATTCTGACCAAAACCATAGCAGTCCATAGAAGGAATTGGCTAGACAAGTTACCAGAAGCTATTTGGGCTTATAATACCATGTGGAAATCCACCACTGGATTTACCCCATATGAATTAGTTTATGGAAAACAACCTCTTTTGCCTATTGAATTTGAATTACTAACTCTTCGAACTGCTTTGGAAGTAGGTATTGATCTATCACAGGCACAAGAAGATCGCATTCTGCAACTTGATGCATTGGATGAACTACGCATGGATGCCCTACATCAGACAGAGATGATCCAAGCACAAAGGAAGATGTGGCATGATAGTCACATTCAGCAGCGAAGATTTCAGCAAGGTGACTGGGCCTTGTTGTTTGATTCACAATACAAGGACTTCCCTGGAAAGTTGCAGACCAGATGGCTTGGGCCGTACCAAATTGAGGAAGTGTTTGACAATGGAGTTGTTCGCCTTACACCTATCGATGACTCACAATGCAAATTGGTGGTAAATGGACATCGTCTTCGTATGTACCATAAACCACAAAACAAGGAAGAATTTCTCAAGCAATTGGGAAGTTTGGATGTACACATTTGGGAAGAAAGCTCTTCTTCCATCTCGAATTCAGCAGAATGATACAAATTATAAAAAAAAAAGAGAAAAAAAATAATAAATAAAAACTCAGAAAGTGAAAACCTCTTTGAGGCGCTCCTGAGTTGGGTTCACATGAAAACCGGGGTTCCAGCATGTTTACCTAATTGGTTTCACCCTCATTGTTCCATGACCATTGTTTCACCTATTTTCAGATTGCACCTGCCTTAGTTCAAAGACTGGTTAGCTGGAAATTTCAGCAGGAGCACCCTGAAATGTAGATAAAATGGTTTTAACAGGTATGTGCCTTCTCATTTTCTGAATAGTGTAAATTATTAGTATATAGTGTATATATCCTTGATTAGTATAAAGCATGTAAAAAGGGGAATCAAAAGTAGAAAGTGTTTTACAAATGCCTCTGCCTAATTCTGCTCTAGAATGCAAAAATGAAAACTACATCGAAATCAGTAACCAGGAAGCGCAGGAATAAACTATTTTATTCCCAAAGCGCAGGAATAAACTATTTTATTCCCAAAGCGCAGGAATGAACTATGTAAACCACTAAGCGCAGGAATGAACTATTTTATTCACTAAGCGCAGGAATAAGTCATTAAGGGCAGGAATGGGTTTTGTGTAAAAATTTTATGACACGTGGCCTGCGGTAATTTATTTGGTTGAAAAGGGAAAGTTCAAGTCTTGGATTTCGTGCAGCACGTGAAAGTTGACAACCATAACAAAACCAACGAAAATTGGGGGTTGACGACATCGTAAACGCTGCCACGACATTCTGCATGTTCCGAAGCAGTTTCGACGCTGAGGAGTGAAAAGCCCTAAAAATAGAAAACACAAACGCAGGTCATAAAAATTTGCAGCCACCGACACACAGAAAGTAGCAGAAGATACCATGGGTGGAAAGAAGGTTAGAGCAGAACCTGAGAACATCAGCTACCTAGAAATAGATGTTGCATCCTTACAAATTTTTACCAATGGAGGGTTTCTACCATTTTTACACAAATTCGACGGTTATTCTAAAGGCCTGGCGATAGAATTCGCACGTACCTTCCAAAATGATAGAGTACACATTGCTGGGATGTTTATCCAGGTAACCCCTAAAATACTTAGTCAGATTACTGAATTTCCCCTTCAAGGTTTGCAAATTGTTAAAACCGACAGAAATACTTTACCAGACCTAGTAAATCAATTTACGAAAGAAGGGGATAGGCAAATCAAATTTTTAATGAATAAAAATGTGTGCAAAGGGGTAAAAAGGTCCAGTTTGTAGTCTCCTTGGGATGATGTCGCAATGTGGGTAATGCGGTACATTACCTGTGATGGCCAGTTTCCTGTTGTGTCTGGCCCACACCTCAGAATCCTTAACCATTTGCGCCATGGAGCAGCTAGACCAAACTGTAGGGTCAACATTCCTCTGTATCTTTATCGAGAACTTAAAGCCATGGCTCTAAAATATCAAGCAGGGAAGGGAGGCCCTAAACATCATGGGCTAATTAAACTCATCTGCAAATACCATTTTAGGGGAAACCCTAGAAACTTTGACCGTTTCTTCTCTCCATGGGCAGAAATTAATGATGCAAACTCAGCACCAGAGGGAGAGGAAACAGAAGAGGAAACAGAGGAAGATGCAGAAGAAAATCCTCAGCCAGAGCCCTCTGAACATAGAATTTCCCCTTCACCTGATAGTCCCCCATCTTCCAGAACTAGGAGACAACATGCATCAACATCTGAATCCTGGATAAAAAGAAGAAGGGTGACATTTGCAGACAATGTACAGCCCAACAGAGAAACTGGGGGTTCCAGTGAGCAGGCATCTGCTCCAGAATCAACAACAGAACCCATGACTATTCCTCAATCTGTAGTTGCTCTAAAACAAGCAGAAGCTGCATCTGCTCAGGAACATCCAAGACCCACAGGGTTAAGAAGGTCTGCAAGACTTCAGAAAATAAAAACCTTGTCAGAAACACTAGTACATATTGCAGACCCAATCAGTTTGTCAGAAGAAGAAATTAGGACAGACAGTTCACAGGAAGCTGCACAGGAAACAGAAATACAACCAATGGAATTGGACCTAACAATAGAAGAAACTGTAATAAGCCCTATCTTTCCATTGGTTGATTATCCTGACTCTGAATCTGAAGAGCATATAAACTCAGATACTGAACCAGCTAGGATTGAGGAGCATATTCCCATGTATTCTAAGTCTGACAAATATTCTAAATTTGAAAAATATACTGAGTCTGAGACACATTCTACGTCTGAGGAAGAAGTTGACATCCACACTCAGTTGCATGCTGCAAGGAGTGTTATTAAAACCCAGACCAAATGGATTGATCAGGCTGAAGAGGCCATGAAAGAAAAAGATCAACAAATTTTTTAGCTACAGCAGCAAGTTCAAGAATTGCAAAACAAATTGTTGTAGTTGGAAAATCAGTCTACAGGATTGACAAAAATAGTACCTGATGAATGGGCTCAAATTCTCCTAGATTTGGTTGGACAATCAGAAGATGACACAACATAGGCACAGGGATCACCTGTCACAGATGCAGCAGGAGTAGAGACATCTGATGGTATGCTTCTGCAAGAAGATCCATCTAAAATTTTGATGCAGAATGATAGTCCTCTTCAGCAGGGCATTCAAACATCTTCTATACAGGACCAAACAGTTGCAGCTCAGGAACAAGTGTCTACACTCTCTCCTCTGGCACAAATGCTTCCTCATGAAAGTCCAATCACTATAGTTACAGCAGAATAGGGGACACAGACAGATTTGCCAATAGCAACATCAACTGTAGAAGTTGGGGTACAGGTGAACATAGTGGCACAGATGCAACCGATTTTGAGGCCCCCAAACACAGTGCCCTTGACTAGGTACAATGAAGACCTAGCCTATTGGATGACTCAGTGTCATCAATTAGAGGGGAAAATTGCAACTTTGAACTCTGCCACAACCAAACTAGCAGAGAAAGAAAAAGAAGTCAACAGGTTGAAAACACAGGTAAAAGATGTATGTCAAATTGCAGAGTATGCAATACAGTGTAGAAGGCCACCTAGGTTCTATAGCCTCCTACTCAAGGAGAGGTACCTACGTTGGCAGATTATGAGACTGGTTTCTGAGCTCCCTCACCAGTTGACCACTCCTGCAGAATTTGTGGAAGCCTTTGTGCAGAGTCCAACGGAGCAGCAGAACTTATTATGTGAGTTATTCTTACATAACTTCTTTTTACCAACAGAGAGCATGTTTTTGCCTCACATTTATACAGGAGATTTACAACTGAGGGCCTTTATGTCCACCTTACAAAATAATATTTATTGGGACTCAGAGAAGAAGATAGCCAAGGACTTAGAATCACAGGCAGTTTTACTTGTCAGGCCTGCTCCTCTCAATCACAGGGATTGTACCAGTACTCACTACTCCTTTATGAGGGATCCCAGAATAAGACAACTTTATCTAGGAAATCTGCAAAAAGGTATAACTCAATTTCAAAAATTTTGTGCAGATTTCTTTGATGATGTTGTGGCAGCATGTAAGAACAGATGGGGTGAATTGTCTATCTCCCTATAGAAATGGGAGCCAATTTCTCCCACTAACCTATTTTGGTCAAGGAGAAGGGTAGAAGGTATTATACACATTATTTCAGAAATCAAAGAACATTGGATAGGGCTAAGATACAGAATGCCCATAGTTATCACTCATGTCCCCTATTTCTTTGATAATGATCCACAGCCTGATGAGGACTTCCAACAATGGTTTCAGTCTATAAAAACAGTCAGTGGGTTCTACAAAATTGGTGGTGCATTGTTAAAATTTCATGAAAGATGTCTGGATCTGGACCTGTGTGCCTCAGTAGCTGCACAAAATGCATGAGGACATGCATTACCATAAGTTGGGGGGAAAATGATGAGGCCAGGAATTGCCTCATCTATGAACACTTTTTGGATACATTCTACTTATTTGAATCACCCTTTTTATTATGTTTCTATGCTAATTTTGGGTAAAATGCATTATGTAATGATATTTGCATATTCTGAAATGTTAAGTGCATATATTCTATTTTACTGTTTATTTCTACAGTTTCACTTGTTTTCAGCTAATTTGTCAGTAGTAATTTAAAATCAGTAGTAATTGTTGAGTGTTTGGTGCTTAATAGTAGTATTCCTCTATTTGAGCTAATTCAAATGCAAAAGGTGCCAAAGACCTTGTCCCTTGTAGCTGACTATGCAGGAAAATAGACTGTGACTGTGACAGTTCCAGCCAGCTGTACATATACAGCAGGGCTTGGAAACAGTCACTCCAGCACATGCCACCAATGCAAAAAGGATGTACAAGATAAAGGAAAACATTCTAGGTGGTCAAACACTTCTTCCCTACGCGTTTGGAGCATGAAATAGTAATTAAATGTCACTTCCTGTTATTCCGGAGCAGTGCAGGAATAATAGCGCAGGAATAGGGAATAGCGCAGGAACAACAGAGGATGGTCAAAAAGCGACAGATCGGTAGAGGAAAGTATTGGCAATTGACCAAAAAGTTGCCCCAACTCATATTAACTGATTTCCTCAATGAATGCAGCTCAATAAGGTTGAATGGATCAAGTTTGACAAAGCAAGCTCATGCATTTTAGGAAACAGTTGTGCAAACAGTTGTAAATCCCTACAAATCAGCAACCAAGCATATCAGCATTACATTATAAATAAGAAAGCTCCCAGCACGGTTGAGCATATAGAGATATAGGCATATAGGCATATAGGAGAGAAATAGGCAATAGAGTGCAATTATTTCTGTAGCAGAATAGTAATCTGTAGGTTTTTCTTGCATTACTGTAATGCATTTCCAGATTTAATAAAAGGTGCAGTTTTTAGTTATCAATTAGCATGTTGAGTTGATGATTAGCATTTAAGTTTCTTTAGCATAACTCTTCACCTTCATCTGGTTCTGGAAGCAAGGGCCACTTGCAGGACCAGAGGAAGGCATCTTTTGATAGAATACATTGCTAATTTCTTGCTGCAGCAGGTTAGCAGAATTCGTCATTTTTCACTTCTTTAGCAGCTTTAAATTCAGATTTCAGTCTTGACAGCATTTTTCCATCATTCCATGCAACTTCAATATTTTTGTTTTAGATTTGCAGCAATTTCCAGTTTTCTGTCATTTTACTGTAATTTCCAGATTTGTGACATTTTCCAGTTTTGCAATAGATGATAGTTTGAATTTCTAGATTTAGAACATGCTCAGGGAATTGTAGTTAGTTTATTTTTCTGCAACTGTGTGTGATTTCAATTCTGCAATTTACCTTTCTGTTAATTTCAATTTAGCAACATTTCATTTTTTGCTATTTTAGATTCTGCTTTTCTTGCAAGTTTTAATTCAGCTTTATTTTCTGCAATTTGATTTCCAGTTCTAGGAATTAGAGGTCACACAAAAACCCCCAAAAACACTAACTATTCCACCAATAAAACCCTGTTCTTGAATGAATTGAACCTGCAGCTGTGACACCTTCTATCGTATATAGCCTTTGGACACCGCCCTGGAGTGACACATATAATGATTAAATGATGAATGAACAACGACACTCATCAAGTAATTTAGTCTCATTTCAATAATCTAAGAGCAATAGGCCTAACAATCAAACATAAATCATATAGTCCTATTATCATTGTAAAGACTTCGACAATTTAAGGCATAATCCAACACTAAATTTATTTTCTACACTTGTATCTTAGAAAATGTTTTGACCTTCTTTCTCTAAAGAATCGTGGTATTATTTCCTTAACCACTATATTTGTTCTATAGTTCCCATAGTTCAAGCTACAAGCTAGGAAGGTTTTGGAATAATACAACGTATCTCCATTATCCATTCAAGACATACACAAAAAAAAATGAATCTATGGTTGCATGCATTTAAAAACTTTAAATGTATAATATACCTAACAATCGTTTCCACCCTAAGCTTTCCCTGCTTGTCTAAGTTCTGGCAGTCATACATATCTACTAAATTTTATATTTTATTTTGCTTGTTTTCTGGAAATATGATAGCAGATGCTATTGTATTAAGAAAGGATTTCACACAATTTCTCATATAAAGAATCAATGCAGGTTTACTTCATTCGTTATCAAGGTACAACAGATACAAGGACAATTTTACACAATTTTGTTTTAGAGACATCAAGACATGTTGTTTACAGAAGTAAATAACCACTCATTCATTCTCATGAGATTTCATTCTCAGAGTACCCATCAGTTTCTATACAACAATATAATCTTTTTTTTTTAAAGATAAAAGCTTTTGGATAACATATAATTGATTTGACGCTTTCTCAAATTGAACAAAACGTTTGGCGTAGCCAAACAAAGAATAAATCAAATGCTCTTCACTTCAGACAACGCTGGTTTTGGAAGACCTTTCACACAACCGTAGTCTTTAATTTTTGACACCAACCGGATTGCCCACCCTCACAAACGTCGGTCAACATAATGGAAACTATGAGTGGATCAGCTTGGTCCTTTTTTAATCTATATGCCACACTATCATGCATAGAAGACAAGCAAAAATGAAATGCATGCAGAATGAAATGATAGAAGGTACTATTTTCTATGGCAAAGCATTCACACAGTGGTGGGTAAATAAATTATACGTCTTCTTTCCCAAGCCATAGTAAAGCTTACTCACAGAGGAAAGAAGATAATTACCCCATACCCTCTCCATTCCGACGCATGCATAGCAGAAGATAAAATGATACTCTAAAACATATCTGGCATCTCCAAAGCTTAACACACACATGCAGAATACCTTCTCCATTCCAACGTATGCATAACAGAAAACAAGATGATACTCTAAAACATATCTGGCATCTCCAAAGCTTAATACACACATGCAAAATATTTTTTTTAAGAAATTCAATTCTGGTTTCATCGTTTTTGAATAGCACTTGCTCACATATTAAAAATAAATTGAATCCTTTCCAAATTCCATGCGAAATTTATATGTCTCTCATGCATAGAGTTAAACGTCTTCAATACCCAGATGAATGTGATACCCTCACACATAAAATATGAGAAAATATCCATTTATTTCATCTTAAAAAAATACTTTTAAACAAAAAGCCTCTTAGTTCATAATATTAGCAAGACATTCAAACAGTATTGTCATATTACTTTTTACACATCATCAACAAGACAAATTTCAGATTCCTGACCTATTTTCCCAAGATGTCACAGTTGGTTGAAGAATGGTAGTGCTTTTCCCTCTATCCCGCTCGAACCAGATAGAACAACCCATAACATCCACTCCTCTTACCAATTATATATATAATATTATGAGCCAAAAAATTGGCACCTCCAAAACTAACATGCCCGGTATGACCTCAAGACGTGTCCAGATGAAAAGACCTCACTCATCCGAGTGGATGTTGACAGTTATATATTTTAATCATTTTAAGATAGTCTTTCCCATGCCTCACCAGCACTGTTTAATTTTTATTATTTATTATTTTTAATTATTCTTTTTGAATTGCTTAATCTTGAGGTTTGCCCTACGATCAAACCTGTAGCTTAGCCATCTTCATATAGTTCAAAAAATGAATCAAGGTGATAGCCTTCTATATAGCTTTGGTAATAAACTTTTACACGACTTTGGAAAATCTTATAAGGAATGGGTTCCTTTATATAGCTTAGGCCAGTCTTAAAAGGTTAAGTTCTTTTTTATAAATTAAGAAGTAATCCTTTTGTTATTATATTATTATTATTTTTTATTTCTATAATTCTATATTTACTTATACATACTTTATTTCAATATATTTATTTACATAATTATATTTTTATATTTCTTTCTTCTTCTATTGATATTTAAATCAATGATATGCGTTAAACAAGATAATAGCAAACAATTTTCAATCAGGCAATTATGCAATGATAGGCAGAATGCAATGCATATGCAATTTCTACAGTGGGCTTCCATGTACCCATGGACCAAGGTGCTGGTGGCACAACATCATATCCCACCTTACCTGACATTTCCAACAATCGACCTAGTCAGGGGGTGGGTATTCTCTTCCACTTCCTGCTCGGAAACCTGTGCCTACAACACATAAAACTAGATGCATAATCATATTCTTTCAAATAAAATAAGTGTAAGCAGCGGGGATGTGACATACTCCCCCTCTTAGAATTAACATAGTCCCTATGTTAGATTAAGAGAAACATTATATACACAAGTAAACATACTTTTAAAATATTTAACTGAAAAGATAATTACATAGCAACCATGTCTGATATGCATAACAAGTCCCATTATGTCATACATAAAGAAAATATACATCATGATCACAAAATAGCAAATTGTCTTTTGATATCAATTTTCAAACAAGTATGGAAATTGGTTTCTCATGGTGGAAATATCTTCCCAGGTGGCATTTTTCTCAGAATATTGGTCCCATTGGACCCTACATTGCTCCACAGTCCTCTTCCTTAGTTGTTTGGTTCTAAAGCCCAAAATTTTTACTGGTTGAACCTCAATGAACTGCAGGTCCGACATCTACAAATGAGTTATATCCAAAATGTGGGATGGGTCAGCTACATATTTGCATAGGAGGGATACATGGAAAACACTATGAATTTTTGATAAGTTTGGTGGCAGTGCGAGTTTGTAGGCAACAAGACTGATTTTGGCAGTTATCTCAAAAGGGCCGACAAACCTAGGACTCAATTTGGTGGATTTAATGGAACTTTTGGTCGGCTTGACTCTAAGGAAGACCTTATCTCCAATGGTAAATTCACAGGGTGTTCTTTTAAGGTCAACATAACTTTTCTGATGATCAGCGACTTCATGTAGTCACTGAAAAATTTCCTTAAGATGGATCTCCATTCACTTTATAGCTTTAGGACTGATCACTTCTCGATCATCCAAATTATCCCACGTTAACGATGTCTTACACCTTCGCCCATATAGGGCCTCAAAAGGGGCCATGCCCAACATGGTATGATAGTTGTTATTATAAGCAAATTCCACCAAGAAAAGATAATCTTCCCATTTGCTCTGGTGGTCCATACAATACATGCGTAGCATGTCTTCAAGCACTTGATTGACCCGCTCGGTCTATCCATCCATATCTGGATGATAAGCCATGCTGATGTTCAGCCTAGTTCCCCAGGCTCGATGCAAAGCTTACCAAAAATCTGAAGTAAATCATGAGTCCTTATCTGAAATGATTACTTTAAGAAATCCATGCAACCTCACAATTTCTCGTGCAAATTTTTATGCTATAGTAGAAGCATCATCACACACACTACCTAGTATAAAATGTGCCACTTTGGTTAGCTTATCCACTACTACAAATATTGCATCATGTTAAAATCGGGTTTTTGGAAGACCCACAATGAAATCCATGGATATTACTTGCCACTTCTGTTCTGGTACCTCAAAAAGATGCAATTTTCCACCAGGATGTTGATGTTCCACCTTGACCTTTTGAAATTCAAGGCATCTTGTAACAAATTGCACTACGTCTTTTTTTGTTCTAGGCTAGTAATAGTCTTTCTTCAAATTTTCCCTCATTTTGACTACCCCTGGATGAGCAGAGTAAGGAGCATAATGAGCTTCTTGTAGAATAGTTCTTTTAAGCCCTTCATTGTTGGGTACCACTATTCTATAAATATACCAGATTTTTCTTAATACTATAATCTCTATGCCGATTTGGTTCTTGCTCGACCTTTTTACGACATAATTTGCAGAACTCATCATCCTTCTGCATCTCCATTATTTGTTCCTTTAGATCATACTAACTCCTTGTGAAAGTTGCTATATGCCTTATCCTACTGAGAGCATCTGCAATTTTATTTTATTTTCCCTTGATATATTCGATACCAAAATCATATTTAGCTAAAAATTCCATCCATCTACGTTGTCGAGCGTTTAGTAATGGTTGAGTAAAGATATATCTCAAACTCTGGTGATCAGTTTTAAGCTCAAATGGTTTCCCTAATAGGTAGTGCCTCCAAATTTTAAGGGCATGAACCACTATTGCCAGTTCTAAATCATGTGTAGCATAGTTTATCTCATGTTTCTTGAGTTTTTTGGACTCGTATGCAACTATGACCTCATATTGCATTAATACACCACCTAGTCCCTCTAATGAGGCATCGATACAAACTGTGAATGATTTGTTTAGATCAGGTATTTTCAATATTGGTGCAGTTGTCAGCTTCTCCTTAAGTGTTCTGAAGGCTTCCTCACACTGAGTTGTCCATCAAAATGTTTTTCCTTTCCTTTGTAGGTTGGTAATGGAAAATGCAATTTTTGAGAACCCATTCACAAATCATCGATAGTAACCAGCCATTCCCATAAAACTTCTTACTTCTGACACATTGGTTGGGGCTGGCCAATCTATTATGGCTTCAATATTCTTGGAATCTACAACTATTCCTTCAACCGATACAATCGACAAAAAATATACAAAGGACAATGCGAGGCCCAAGAAGTGGCTATCTTTTGTTGAGACTCTTAGAGGAAAAAGAAATGAGGTTCTCTCTCTTCCACCCCTAGTTCCAGTAAATAATAAAATTTCAGCCCCGAAAAGTTCCATGAGCCCTTTTATTTTAATGGAAGAATTCTCCCTAGTAGGCAAGTTTTTGGGAGGTAGGCCGGACATGGAGACTATCAGGGCTTGGGCGATGGGTAAATGACGACCGGTAGGGAGCTTGGAGTTGGTAGCTCTAACTCAAGGGTTCTTCATTATCCATTTTAACAATATGGAGGATGATAACCGTATTTTAACAGGAGGTCATTGGTTTCTAGGCAAAAGAGCCTTTTTCTCAGATGATGGGGTGAATATTTTGACTCTGAAAAGCAAAATATTAACATTACCCCTATTTGGGTTCATCTCCCAAGTCTACCTGCCAAGTTCTTCAATGAATATTGGCTACAAGGCATAGCTAGAACTATAGGGGACCTGATCTCCATTGACCATGCGACCTTGGCCAGGACAAGGATGACTCATGCACAAATCTGCGTAAATGCTAATTTGAATAATGAATTGCCAAGGTTTGTGGAGCTAGAGTATGGAGAATACTATAGAAAATAGTCGATAGAATACGATAATAGATCAAAATTCTATGCAGAATGTAAAAATCAAGGACATCTATGCAATCAATGCCCTAACTTGGCAATGAATAGAGAAAAGCAGAAGCAAGGAATGCTAGACAGAGGAAATTTGAGGAGTTTCCCTGGCAAAGGTGATTTCAATCAGGTAAACTATGTCTAACAAAAAAAGAAAAAAGAGGGTGCAGGGTCTCAGCAAGACAAAGGAAAACAACAGGTTGTTGGCAACCAAAATACTCAGGTAAGTTATGATCCTCTAGTTTCAAATAAATTTTCAATTCTATCCAATATGGGAGTAGGAGGATTATCAGAATACATGGAAGCCCAACACTTTCAGGCTAACCTTTTCAAATATCTCGAATCCCCATCCAAGTCAGGATCCTCAAACCCTAATGCTAAAATTATTGTAAGCCCCGTGGGCATCACAAATCCAAACCCTAATGCACGATCTAAAGAATCCACATCCAAGTTAGGATCCTTAAATCCTAATGCTAGAAATACTTCAAGACCAGTGGGCATCCCAAAGCCAAACCCTAATGCTGAAGAACTTAGGAAAAAAGTTGAGGCATTGGAAAATAAAAAATCTCATCTCCCTAACATCATCAATAGGAGCCAAGTGAATCCTACTGAGGGGTCATCCCGCAGACTAGGGGAATATAAGAAAAAAGGAGAAGATTTGGATGTAGGGGTGGAGATATGTGAAACTCTTTAGACTGAGGGATATGGCAGTCCGATTCTGTAGCAAATTACCTCCCCTTAGTTTAGTCCTAAAAAAACCAAGAGCACTGTGAAGTCTCCTATAGATTTTGGTAGTGAAAAAAGAAGAGGGAGAATATCAAATGTTGACCATCAAAAAATTAAAATTGATAATGAAATTGCCAATGGAAAACAGAGAACATTGTTTCAACAGGTTATTCCGGGTTTTGAAGACAAAAAATTAGGAAAACCCCCTCAAGGGAGAGGGAGAGGAAGAAATCCCAAATAATCTAAATGAAATTCCTCTCATGGAATGTGAGAGGCCTCAATGGCCTTCCCAAACACAAGGAAGTCAATGCAATAAGAAATCAAGTGAATCTAACTATTATCATGTTGCAAGAAATAAAAACTGATGAGATTCAGTAAAAAAAAATAGCAAAACAAATCTGGAATCAAGGGGAGATGGTTTGTAAATCATCCAGAGGAGCATCTGGAGGCCTTATGACTTTGTGGGATCCCTAGATAGTAGAAGGCATCATTATTCAGAAATATGACAGGGTTCTTAGTGTTTTATTTAAGGAAATAAATAGCAACAGGTCGTGGATCCTTTCAAATATTTATGCCCCGAATTCAATTCAAGGGAGAGCTCTACTATGGGAGTACTTAGGCAATTTGAGTGAAATATTCCATAATGTCCCCTGGATTATGGCTAGGAATTTTAACAACTCTCTTTACCCTTCAGAAAAAATGGGTGGAAATGGACCACCTATCAGGAGCATGGATGAGTTCAATGACTTTGTGAACTCCAACATGTTGATGGATGTAAAAATTAGAGGAGTGAATTATACCTGGAGCAATCGGCGGATAGGGTGTCATCTCATTCAAGAAAGGCTTGATAGGTTTTTTCTATCAAAGGAGGCTACAACTTTGTTCGGTGATTCTACCCTAAAAGCCCTTCCTAAAATTGCCTCTGATCATAATCCCATTTTTTTGGAGATCCCTAACTCTTTGTCCTTCAAGAAACCTTTCATATTTCAATCTATGTGGATCAAACATTCCAATTTTAGAGATAAATTAAGTCAGTGGTGGTAGCAACTGTCAGGGGTAGTGCAACTTTTAAACTTATTGGCAAATTAAAGTTTGTTAAGGAAAAGCTTTGAACTTGAAACAAAGAGGTCTTTGGGAACCTCTTTGAAAATAAAAAATAGGTTGTTGAATGTTTGAAGATAATTGATCAGAGGATCCAACATGGTGATGCTGATGAAACTACTAGGCAGGAGGAACAAACAAAACTAGCAGAGTTTCATAACATTTTGGCCTGTGAGGAAATCTATTGGAGGCAAAAATAAAGGGCTCTTTGGTTGAAATATGGAGATTCAAATTCCAAGTTTTTTCACGTCACCATGCTTAGAAATAGAAGCAATAACAAGATATATTTTTTTTAAAAAGTAAATGGTTCTATTACTCAAGACTTAATAGAAATCAGAAAGGATGTAGTAACTTATTTCAATTCTATCCTTGGTTAGGAATCACAGTGCAATGAGGAGGCTAAAGATATTCTCTTGCAATCCATTCCTAGCATAATAAATGAGGATATAAACCTTAAGCTTCTAGCTCCCTTTTTTGATGAGGAAATTAAGGAAGCCTTGTTTAGCATGGAGCCAGACAAAGTCCCGGGACTCGATGGCTTTCCCCCTTTTTTATATCAAGCTTTTTGGGACATTGTAAGTGAGGATGTAATTTCTGCTGTCAGAGAATTCCAAGCAAACAATAATATCCCAAAAGGTATCAAATCTACTTTTATTTCTCTAATTCCTAAGAAGCAAACCCCTGAATCTATGGCTGACTTTAGGCCAATCAATCTATGCAATGTTTCTTACAATATCCTAACTAAAGACATTGTAAATAGAATGAGAGATATTCTGCCACGCATCATAGATCCATGCTAGGGAAGCTCTGTTTAGGGTAGGTCAATCTTGGATGGAGTTATCACAGTTCATGAAGCTCTCCACTCTTCTCATAAGACTAACAGGTCTATTTTTTCCCTCAAGCTTGATATGAACAAAGCATTTGACAGGCTAAATTGGGACTTTTTGATTGCTATCCTCCTTAAGTTTGGTTTTCACTACCAATGGGTTAATTTGATCAAAGAATGTATTTCTAAAGCATGGTTCTCAATTCTAGTTAATGGAACAACTGCTAGTTACTTTTAAAGTCATAGAGGAATTCGACAGGGGGACCCTATCAGCCCCATGTTATTCATCATTGTGGCAGAAGCTTTAGGAAGAACCATAAAAAATGCTTGTAGTTCAAGGCTAATATCGGGAATCAAGGCAACATCTCTCACTAGGGTTGTTTCTCACCAATAATTCATCGATGATACCCTTATATTGACTAAGGCATCAATGGTTGAGGCCAAAATAATTAAATACATCTTGCAACTCTACGAGGATGCTGCTGGTCAGAAAGCTAATTTTAGTAAAAGCAAGTTATATTTCTTGAACACCCCCATTCAGAGGCAAGGAAGGATTGCAAAAATTTTAGGGTGTGATATAGCAAACCTCCCCACTTCGTATCTTGGTCTCCCTCTTCTCATTGGTTCAATGAGAGAGTCAATGTGGGATAGGGTTATTGAAAGAATTCAAAAAAAACTTGTTGGATGGAAAGGTCATCTTCTATCTCAAGCAAGAAAGTTGACCCTCACTAAGGTGTCTATTCAAAGTATTCTAGTATATTTTATCTCCGTTTTCAAAGCCCCTGTGAAGGTTTTCTATAAAATTGAGAAACTCCAAAAATAATTTTTATGGACTGGATCAGAGGAGAAAAAAAGGATACACCTTGTAGGATGGACCAAAGTGTGCAGACCCAGGGAAAATGGGGGCTTAGGTCTGAGGAGAATTGCTCATATAAATTTAGCTTTACTAAGGAGCACTGAGCCAATGTTAAGTGGTCTCCACCTCCTACAGGTTGGTTTAAGATTAATTTTGATGGAGCAACTAAGGACAATCCTAGTAGAGCAAGCGCTGGTGGCATTGTGTGAGATCATAATGGGAATATGATGCTTGTGTTTTTTGAATATTTGAGAACAAGGACGAACAACGAAGCTTAAGCTAGAGCTATATGGAGAGGCCTTCAAATGACTCAAGACTTAGAAGGCAATTTGATCATAGAAGGAGACTCTATGCATGTTATAAATCTCCTCAATAATTGGAAAACACCTCTTTGGAGGATTAAAACAATTGTTGAAGAGGCTAGGATCCTTTTCTAGGGAAGACCGGACATAAAAGCCCAATATGTCTTTCGGGAAGCTAACAAAATTTTTGATAAGCTGGCCAATTTGGGTGTCGATGGTGACATAATTTTCAAATGGGAACACGGTGTCCCGAGTGAAGTAGAGGAGCTTATTCAACAAGAATTCCAAGAATGATAGTCAAATTTACCAACAGGGAAGGAACAATAAGTTCAAATGCTAAGAGTATTCCCGTCTCTTTTTTGAATTGGACTCACAATAAAAATTATCTGAGCTGTCAGTCTTCATGGATTCTGCTTAGAAATACCACAAAGACTAATGGGGACAGTCACATGTCAGATAACATGGCTCCTAGTCGTATTAGTAATTTGAGGTTGGTCGATAATCATAGGTAAGGAAATAAATGGCAATATAAGACTTTGAACCAAAGCCACGTGGACCACTAGATAGCCACCGCCATAAATCTAGCCAGTAGGTTCACTTCTCCAAGGTTGATTGGCCAAGATAGTATGTGGTACCAAAGCATGTAATATACGAAAGAAAGCAATTACCAAAGAATTATTAAGAGTAACTATCAATACAGAGCTTGTGGGAGTTTTTTTTAGTACTCTACTATGTGTGTCTACAATTTTTTTTTTCCATTGTCTCAAGGAAGGGATCCGTGTCTGTTTATTTTTTGTAATTATGATGCATGTGTGTTTTCTCTGGGTATACCCAAAATGTTGTATGGGAAGTTTCTTTTTGATAACAGGCTATGTGTCTTACTGGATGTAATGGCTTTGGCGGCATGTAGATTTTACATATATAGGATCCTTAGTAAGGATATGTTCATCAACGACCCTAGGCTGATTTTTGTAAAAGGTTTTGGGTCAACCTGTAAAACCCGGTATTAATGCTATAGTATCTTATCTACCAAAAAAATACAATGTGTCCCAAGTATTGCACTTGTGGTGTATAAAATTCACATTTGGACAAATTTCCATATAATTGATTTTTCTTGAGAACTTCTAACACTATCCTCATGTGCCTATCGTGTTCTTCTCTGTTTTGGGAGTAAATCAAAATATCATCTAAAAATATAAGCACAAACCGGTCTAACTATTCTCGGAACACACTGTTCATCAAATTCATAAATGTAGTTGGAGCATTGGTTAACCCGAATGGTAAGACTGTGAAATCATAATGACCATATCGAGTTTGAAAAGAAGTCTTATGTTCCAATTCACTTTCAAATATATAATAAACCCCTTTCATTACATAGTTACCTATTAAATTCACCATTAATATTTGTGATATTTATTTTTTCAAATATTATCTCATTAGTTGTATTAGTTGTAAGGATACCTATATATTTTATCCTTATTTATTGATTATATACATAAATAGTATGATATATCACATTCTAAATTTCCTATCAATGGAAAATGCTGAATCTTATGCCCACTAAGCAATGTAAGAAATTGATTTCTCATTCTAAAATTTTTGTTCTAGTCATAATATACTTTGAGGAACCCTATTTTAATAATATTTATTTACAACCTAAAGTTCAATCACTTTTTTATACTCCTACTATATGAGATTAATTATTTAATTATACTATGATTTTTCATCAACCATGAAGTATTTCTCACAATATTATGAAATATTTGAATTGATATAGTCATATTTTAAACTTTTTCTAACAACACTCTATATTACTACTTTATTAGGGATAATGACTAGGATACATATCAAATATAGGGATTTATCAAACAATATATGAAATATTAACGCTATGTCATCTCCCTATGGTAGCCTCATTATGTTATAACTAAAGAAATATGGTACGTGACATGTATCCATAACCTATCATTCACTTAACAAGATATCTTTGAATAATAAGCATTTAGTACCTTACATGGACAATGTTTTAGGTCAACTATAGACAACATGCTACTTCACCAAAATTAAACTCAAGTAAGATTATCATATATTTTACATCGATGATAAATACATCTAAAGATAAATTTAAAGACCAAGGATAATGTATTTGAGTAGTTAGTTAAAATTTCTAGTCTAACCAATATGCTAACCTCATTCCTACATTTGATGAATTATATTTTAAGACCGTTCAATAATTGATCTAGTTCTATCTACTTAAATAAAATTCTCATTCATTTTATGGCATGGTAAAACCATATTGAAGATGTATGATAAGTCCTTATACTATGCATTAACATTGTTAGAGTATATTACATCATTTGGATCATGTAAATGTACCACCCTTGGTACATAATTAGAGTAGTAGATTACTTTAGGGGGTAGTTAGCTAGTTAATTCAAGGAATATAATAAATGCACAAGTGTCTATGTGCAAGTTGTAAATTTGCAAGGTGTCCCCTTGTACAACTAGGTAGAGTGTTGGCCAATCAATCCAAATTTCTATATAAAGGACCTCATAGTGAGTGATTATATATCATTGTACATAGTAGTATATATACTGGGTAGATCACCATATAGATTGGTGATGGATACAATGTAGTTCTTTAGCATCAATTCTGGAGTGTTTATTTCCTCCATATTGCATTGTATCATTTTCATCACTTTCCATTAATAGCATATTTCAAAATCTTATATTTCTATGTATTTTTAACCCGTGATTGCATTATCCCTTGGCATACACCATAAAAAGATAATAGTGGTATCAGAGCCATGGTAGGTCGATAGGAATAGGGAGAGCTACAAGAGAGGAAAATCAGATCTCAATTCCAAAATTTTTGAGATTGCATTTGGCTAGAGTCTTTTCACAGAGTTGCAAAAAAACTCATGAAGACTATGACTCAATATTCGTTCGACTAGATTGAAAAATCAACTACTGAATATTCATCATTGAAAATATTTTTAATCATCTTACTAATATCTTGTTGTAGAAAAAGGAAACTAAAGGAAACCCTGTTGTAGACCTACACATTGTAGAAGAAAATGCCACAAAATATTTATTGCAGAAGAAAAGGCCACAGAAGCCTTATTGCATAAGAAAATGCCATAGAAGCCTTATTGCAAAAGAAAAGGCCATAAAATCCTTGATATAGAAGAAAAGGCCATATAATCCTTGAACCTAAAGAAGACTCCAAAGAATATTTTGTGAGAGATAGGAGATTGGTGATCTCCTTTGCTGATAGAAGACTTCCTCTAGAAGAAGCTAAAGAAGACCCATCAAAGGTCTCATTGAAGAAATTCCATCCCTGGAAGAGATAGAGAAGGACTATCAAAATTCCTATTCCAGAGATCCAAGAAGAAGATCTCATTGCCAATAATTTTATAGTTGAAGGTTGAAGGAAAGATCTCATCAAGAAGACTAGAGAAGTTGCTATAATAAAGACCTTGGAGAGGTATCAAGAAGAAGGCTTGGAGAGCCTCATTGTAGAAATTGAAGAGGCCATAAAAGAAGTTCCTAGGAGAAATCATTGGAGAAATTCACTACTAAATATAGTAAAATAATTGGGATAATTATCACCATCCAATAACAAGCCCAAAGGAGAAATATTTGGTAAACAATTTGTTAAAATTTAGAGAGAAAATTTGTGGAGACCTCAAGGCATGTAGATTCTTGAGAAGAAAGCCATGTTTGAAGAATATCTCAGGTAGAAGAAACCTACAAAATCCAAGAATATTTGGATATTGTCCTTCATAGCTAAAGAAGACACATTTCAGAGATAGATATTTGTTGGATTCATAGAAAAATACTGAAAGGATTCTATAAAGACAACATTTCAGTTAATAGTTTGATTGCTAAAGGAAAACAATCAAGATATCATTACTAGCTATAATACTTTGGAGTTCCAGGACAGATATTGAAGGAGAAATTGAAATCAATCTCAGAGCAACAAACTAAAAGCATTCACATTTACGAGAAACCACCATTCCAGACAAGAAATTTGGTGAATCAACTCATCAAGATATTCATCAAAGGCAAGAAAATTAGGTGCAAAAGGTTTGTTACTTGAACACTTAATTTTAATTACTAAACTTTATCAAGCACCTTATTAGAATTCAAAAAGTTATAAAATTAGAAGGTTGTATTTTAAGTCCTCAAATAAAGTGCAAAATATGGTTTCTATTAAGGTTCATTACCTGCACATTAATAGGATTTAGATACATTCTCCCTATTATCTAATTATTGAGAAGAGGACTGCATTAAGAAATTTGTAGTGAACATTAGTGCATTTGAAACTACTTTGAAAGCTTATTTATAGGAGCAAAAAGGTGAGATTATTGTTACCTTTAAAGTGCATTAAGTTGAAGGTATTATTGATTCATTACACTATACTAGTTGTTCATTAACTAGTTACTCTCAGAGAGTTATTTTGTGTATTGATTGTTAAGATCAAGGACACAAAAATCTGCAAATATCAAAGTGTCTAAAGACACTATTTAGAACTTAGTACTTGCAAGGTATTGTGGCCTATAGAAGCCACCAATCAGATCGAAATTCCTCCAAGGAGTGGAGAAGAAGAAGGTAGCTATTAAATTAGTGATAGAAGCTACAAATTGAGACTTGGTGAGTCCTAAATTTGAGGTGCACTAAAGCTTTCATTAAAGGTAAAAGTTAGCGTAGAAATTACTCCTTCAAAAAGCATATTATTTGCATGATTATTAGATTGGTTTCATTACTAAATTAACCAATCAAAGGAGAGAGTTGTATAACAAAGAAGATAACATTGAATCATCCTATACCTAAAAGATATTATTCAAAGAAGCCATCATCAGAACTAGCAGAAAGCAATCTTTCAAGAAGACTAGAAATAGGTGCAAAATAAAATATTCTATTCTAATTTTTTGTAAAGTTGTGTTGTGGCTGATCCACAACACACCCCAAAATTGGGGACCCACCTTTTTTGCATGCTTTCAAAGAAGATCTCAGTGACCCAGATGCTAAAAATCAAGAAAAAGGCAAAATTGCACAAGAATGAAAAAGTGTCGCGATATCGCGACATGTTGCTCCGTCGCTGCCAAAAATGAAAAGTGTCACGATATCATGACATGTTGCGCTGTCGCTGCCAAAAAATGAAAAGTGTCACGAAATCGCGACATGTTGCTCCGTCGCGGCCGAAAATGAAAAAGTGTCGCGATATCGCGACATGTTGCTCCGTCGCGGTCAGAAAATGAAAAAGTGTCGCGATATCGCGACATGTTGCTCCGTCGCGGTCCAGAGAGGAGAGAGAAAGATAGAATGGAAAATTGTCGCGAAATCGTGACATGTCACAAAATCGTGGTCAAAACAGTCAAACAGGGCAAGGCACTAAAAGCGTCGCGATTTCGCGACAAAAAGTAGCAAAGGGGCACGAAGCAGAAAAGCGTCATGATTTCGCGACAGAAGCAGCAAAGTGGTACGGAATGGAAAAGCATCGCGATTTCGTGACAGAAAGCCGCAAGATAGCATCAAGTGAAAAACATCACGATTTCGTGACAGGTTGCGGCCAAAAGCGTACCAAGTGAAAAACGTCACGATTTCATGACAGGTTGCGGCCAAAAGCGTACCAAGTGAAAAACATCATGATTTCGCGATAGGTTGCAACCAAAGGCGTACCAAGTGAAAAACATCATGATTTCACGACAGGTTGCAGCCAAAAGCGTACCAAGTGAAAAAGCGTCACGATTTCATGACAGAAAGCCGCAAGATAGCTCCGAATGAAAAAGCGTCGCGATTTCATGACAGGAAGCAGCCGAGGCATACGGAGATGAAAAACGTCATGATTTCACGACAAGAAGCAGCCTCACAGCTCGAAACAGAAAAACGTCACGATTTCACGACAGGTTGCATTGGCAAGGCTGCTGGCAGGAAAATGTCGCGATATCGTGACATGTCACGTTTTCGCGATGAAAGCAAAGGAGCAAAGCTGCATGCATAAAAATGTCACGATTTACATGGGGCCGTTACAGAACGTGCATAGGAAGCGCGAAACACGTGGCATACAGGTGTCAGGGTTACAGAAGCGTTACATGTCAACAGAAAATATCGAACGTTTCGGCCTTGAACATAAATTCAAAAGCAACGAAAAGGTGAGAATACGAAGCGATGCATTCTGGGAGGTGAAACGAAGCGACGCAGGGTGAAACAGAGAGTCGTATCAGATGGTATAAAATTAGAAGAGCAGATTGATACAGGGGTTGGAAATTGCTGCTAGCAGAGTTGTAGAGCCAAGGGCGACAAGCCATTCTGGGCCTGCTATTGGAGCAATTTCCTTCACTTGTTCTAGATTTGTTAAACCTGGAACATTCTGTCATTGTAACTGATATATTATTTTAATACAGAAATACAGAGAGTTGGCATCTCATTGATAAGAAAGGAGTCATTTTTGCATGCAAGATTTAATGTTTTACCTTTCCCTTTCAGATTTCTAGGCTTCTAGGTGAAGTTTAATGCAAGTGTTCTTGGTTGCTTCATGCGAATGTCTAAATCTGAAATTATAGTAAAAACCCTAAAACCCGCACCTAGCTTATCTGGATTGTGTGAATGTGCAGATTCAATAGGTTAGGTTGCATGCGTAAAACCTCATTATCTTCGGTTTTGTCAAATCAAGATGGTAGCACTATGGACATAGTTTAGTTTCATTTTCATTTGCATTTCTTTTATTTTCAATCCTTTATTTTATTTTTTTACCGTCATTTAAATAAATAACTGAAAATCCATCAAAGTTCGAAATCGAAATATATTCATCTCTTAGATTTATTCACTTTGAGTCCATTACAATTTCAAATTAAAATAAACCATAGTGCCCCTTGTTAACATTCACTTGCAACACTAAGGTATTCCCAACATTTAAATTGAACAACATCATTGGTATACAAAGAGCTAGCATAACAGGAACCTTGGAGAAATTATCTATTGTAATTTCTTTGCAAGCAGAGGATTTTGGGACTCAGATCCTACCGGAGAGTGTGCTTTCACAACTGGGTGAAAACACCACTCAACAGATTGGCGCTAGAAGGAGGGCCTGATTGGTTTACTTTATTTTGATTTTCATACATAAGTAATATCTTTTTGATTCGATTTTGAAATTATCTCTTAAATCTCACAAACGGCTAAACTACAACATTTGTTTTTCTGTTGCAGGTTTTCTTGGAGATAATCGAGAGTTTCGTCAGGCAGGCTGGACCCACCGTGTCGTATTGCGACTAGGTCCCAAACAACTGGGGAAACCATATTCCATGACCTTACACTCACTGGTACTCCCAAGAACAAAACCAAGCAAGTTGTAAGCTTACCAGTAACAAAAGATCTTTTTGCTCCAGGAACATCGAGTGGACCTACACCAGGAATATCGCCTGCCACTAGTGTACCTATTGTCGATAATATTTCCACCGCTCTTGTAGGGTTGTCCTCTTCGATTTTGAGTCAAATGGCTCAACCTCCAGCAGCCCCTTGGTATGGAGCTAATAATATTCCTTTGAACATTGCAGGGGATATCCATGAAATCCCTAAGAACATAGAAATATTTTTGCCCAAATACAAACCAGATGGCCCAAGAACTGCAGAAGAACATATCCAAGCCTATAGGGATGTTTTAATAAGGTTGCAAGTCCAACATGAGGATGTGGCTTGCAGAATTTTCCCCATGAGCTTAGATCCAATAGCATATGAATGGTATATATGCTTGCCAACTGGTTCAATCACTTCATGGGCACAAATGGAGAATGCCTTTGTCAATCAGTTTAGGTCACCTTTGGATCCCGCAACCATTTACAATCAATTCATTACATGCAAAAGGGGCCAGGGTGAACCAATCAGAACATTTAATCAAAAATTCCAAAAGTGCTATAATAGAGCAGTTCGGCATTTTGCCATAGATCCCGCAGTGGCCTTGCAAATATATTTTGGGGCATTGGATCCCATGACAGCCATGTTTGCAAGACGAAATCCTCAAGTCACCACGCTCGCGTTAGCCTACAATGAAGCCATGACCATCGAGCAACAAATGACACCACAGGGCTATGGATTTCCCCAGATGCCTATGATGGGACAATATGCTCCATATGGTCAAGCTCCCTTGGCAAATCAGATCATGGCACCGCAAATGCCAAGCATGAATGCCTTCCCATATCAACAACCGTATCCACCAGCATTGACTTATGCACCCATTCCAATCCAACCAACCACATCCATTCCACCTGTTCCCGCATTTTTGCAAAATAGTCAATCGACTATGCAAGGAACCAACCAAATAAATCTCAGGCTATAGTTCCTTTCCCAAATCCAACTCCGATTCAAAGTGTCAATCCATACGTGAATCAAATTCCTCAAAACCCGACCCAAATGTTGAATCAAGACCCCACCAATTATGCAAACCCAACGGGAGTTAACAACAATGTAGGGCCACCGAAGGAGATTTATTCGGAGGTCGAAGAGCTCAAGAAGATAGTTCATAAACTGAGCAATGACATGGTTCAAAAATAGAAGTATGAATCCCATGCCCCTCACTCAAATCAAAATTTTAACAATAGAGGGAGACATTGGAACACAAAGCCAAACAATGGGGGAGTACCCGCCCCATTGCCAATCAACTAGATACTTCTACAGGACCTAGTCAATCCAGCTCCCTTTTGAATCTTTCCGATTTGGCATGGGAAAAGGGGTGTAGGTTGCACAACACAAAAGAGCACAATGAGAGGAATTGTCCTGAAATTGCTAGATACACTCAT
Organism: Wollemia nobilis; assembly: GCA_028583015.1. Lineage (NCBI taxonomy): Eukaryota > Viridiplantae > Streptophyta > Pinopsida > Araucariales > Araucariaceae > Wollemia > Wollemia nobilis. The sequence continues at coordinate 37,571,946 of JAQPPZ010016981.1, forward strand.
TGTCTCCAGGCCCAAGTTGATGATTTGGAACTGGTGTCAAATGAGGGTCCATCGCAACATCAGGATGATAACATTATGGTGGTGGAAACTTTGTATCGTCAAGAAGGTGAGAGTGAGGAAGAAGAAGACGAAATTTTGGAACAGGAGGTGCAAGCTTTTCGAGATTTTAGAAAGGGGAATCACGGATACCATTTGAGAAGTAAATCTAAAGCCCCTAAAACCTCATCAACACCACCAAACAACTCTATTCTTCCTCCGGATACTAAGGCAGATAATAATCCTCCTCCTCCACTTAGAAGAGAAATGTCTAATGACGCGCAGAAGACAGTCAAATTCGAAAAACCAAACTATGACATAGTGGAGGATCTAAAGAAGTCCAAATCTAGCCTTTCGTTCTTAGACGCGGCTAGATTGCCTGGCCAAAAGGAGGCGTTGATAAAGGCTCTAACTCACCCGATCAAATGTGGAAGGGAAAAGGAGTTGAGTCCCATCTGATTTTACGAAAGGAGAGACGGGATGTCCCGCCATTCTTATTGACTCCGAGAATTGCGGGTAAGAATTTGCATAACTCGTTTGGTGGACACGGGTGCCACGAGCAACCTCATGCCTTCGGAGATATGTCAAATGCTAGGTCTACAACCTGTTTCATCCAAATGCAAGGTCTTGCAATTGGACCGATCAGAGGTAAATGTGGTAGGGACCCTATATGATGTCAAAATTCAATTAAATTCTGAACCCAGGGTCCAGCAGGTTGTCGACATTCTGGTTGTTAATATCCCAAGTAGATATGGAATGCTACTTGCAAGGGATTGGATGAAAACTCTGAATGGCTATTTTTCAACAGACTGCTCACATATGTGGCTACCCCGGAAAGGAATTGCAAATCAAATCAGAGTGGAAAATGAACCGAGGCTTAAAGAAATCATAACAAAATTTAACAAGCCAAATGAAGTTCAGTTTTCTGAGCCAGAACTGGGGGTCTATGCACTTGATGTTGAGGAAGCTACTGAAGAGCCTAAAAAGGAAACATGTCATGGTGGCTCTTTTGAGGAAAATGATTTCACATGGTTGCTCAGGTTTGATGGATCCAAATCTAGACAGGGAGCAGGAGCTGGAGTCGAGCTCATTGGTCCAGGAGGTAAACCATTATTGGCTGCCTATAGATTGCAATTTCCTTGCACGAACAATGTGGCAGAATACGAAGCACTGATCTTTGGTTTACGTCTAGCATTGAGCAAACAAGTTAAATGCTTGAAAGTATTGGGAGATTCTGAACTAGTAGTCAAGCAGATTAAAGGACAATATACATGCCGTGACAGGAGACTGAGCCTTTATAGAACTAGGGTTATGGACCTCATTGAGGAATTCGACGCGTTCAATATAGCCCTTATTTCTAGAAAAGGAAACCGAATAGCAGACTCTCTTGCAGTCGCCACGGGCATGTTAAATCCAATTGACATAAAAAGGTGTAAAAAGTTCTCCATTGAATTGGTTCCTTGTCCATCAATACCCGATAATGTCAAGAATTTCCAAGTTTTTGAAAATGACAGACACATCTTCAAATTTGTCACGAACTCGGGTATTTTTGAAAATCAGGTGATTGATGAGGAGCAAAGGTGGCAAGATGAAATAGAAAACGAGAGTGAAACCGCATGTCAATCCAACAAAATACCTAAAGACGTGGTTTCATTGGAGAAAATGTTCGACATGGGATACAAGACCAGAAAAGGAAAAAGGGTCCCACTCCCCAAAGATGCATGTGATTCAATTAATCTAGGGAGTGCAGACAATCCAAAGGAAGTGTACATTGCAAAGGCATGTACAACTGAAGAAAGGAGCAACATAATACAGGCATTGAAGCATTACATGGATTGCATTGCTTGGAATTACAATGAGCTGAAAACATACAACCAAGACATCATCACACATACCATCCCTCTAAAGCCGGACTCCAAGCCTTTTAGGCAAAGACAACGAGTTGTTAACCCGCTATTGGAGCCCTTAATAGAAAAGGAGGTCAAAATATTATTGGAAGCGAAGATCATTTTTCCTGTTAGGCACTCAACCTGGGTTGCTAACCTCGCTCCAGTAAGAAAAAAGAGTGGAGAGATTAGGCTGTGTATAGATTTTCGAAATCTTAATAAAGCCTCTCAAAAGGATAATTATCCATTGCCATCCATTGATGAAATTCTACAAACGGTAAATGGATCTGAAATGATGTCTTTTCTTGATGGGTATTCTGGATACAACCAAATTCTTATACATCCAAATGACAGGATGAAAACAACCTTCACCACCAAGTGGGGGACATTTGCATACAAGAGAATGTCGTTTGGACTGTTAAATGCTGGTGCAACATTTCAACGCGCCATGGACTATGCATTCAAAGGGCTTATAGGCAAATGTATCATTGTGTATGTGGATGATATTCCAGTATTCTCAAAGAAAAGAGAAGACCATGTCAAAGATTTGAAGAAAGTGCTTCAAAGATGCAGAGAACATGGAATTTCCTTAAATCCCAAAAAGTGCATTTTCGGAGTAACAGAAGGAAAATTGCTTGGTCACATCATTTCAAAAGAGGGCATATCCATCGACCCAGAAAGGATACAAGCTATCCAAAACTTGCCTCTCGCAGGTAGTAAAAAAGAATTGAGATCTTTCTTTGGGCAAAGTTAATTTTGTGAGGAAGTTTATCTCAAGCTTTGCCGAGATAGCCAAACCTCCGAACAAGATGCTCAAGAAGGATGTAGATGTCAAATGGAACGAGGAAAGTAGGGTGGCCTTTCGTAACATCAAAGATGCCATTTCCGGAGCCCCTGTCCTCATAAGTCCAGACTATTCTAAGCCTTTCTATATTTATGCTTTCGCATCAGAACACTCTTTTGCGAGTGTCTTGACCCAAAAAGGTGAGGATAGTGCAGAAAACCCCATAGCATTTTTAAGTGCCCCTTTAAAAGATGCTCAATTAAGGTATTCCATCCTTGATAAGCAGATGTACGCACTTTTTAAAACGGTAAAAAAATTTAGACATTACATTGTGCACAACAGAGTTATTGCCATCGTGCCTGACCCTGCTGTTAAGACCATGTTTTTACAGAACGAACTAGGTGAGAAAAGAGGGAAATGGATTTCCACCATCCAAGAATTTGATCTCGAAATCCAACCTATGAAACTAGTTCGAGGACAGGGACTGGTGAAGGCGATCGCTGAGAATAATCCGCAAATGACATGCCAATATTCGAATACAGAATACATTTCTAAGGATGACTGGTATGTTGACATTGTGCAATTTTTATTGAATGGTAAGTGTCCTTCTAATCTGAATTCAACCCAAAGAAGAGCTTTAAGGCTTAAGTCTATCAATTATCTGATGAAATCTGGTGTTCTTTATAGGAAAAATCATGAAGGGATCTACTTGAGATGCCTGAACAAAGAAGAATCTGCCAAGGTGTTGCAGGAATTTCACGGGAAATATGGAACTGGTCATGGTGCGGCAAACGCTACAACGCATCAAATCCTGAGAGTAGGATACTACTGGCCCCACATTTTCAAAGATGCACATGCCCATGTACGATCATGTCACATTTGTCAAGTGGCCGCCAATAGAGAAAGAAATGCAGCCATGCCATTACAACCTGTAGTTGAAATGAGACCATTTGCACAATGGGGACTAGATTTCATTGGGGTTATTAACCCAAATTCTTCTGATTCCCATAAATTCATACTAACAGCTACAGATTATTGTACAAGGTGGACAGAAGCAATTCCTACAAAACATGCCACCACAGACGTTGTAATAAGATTCCTTGAGGACCACATTATAACAAGATTCGGAATGCCCGATTCTATTGTCAGTGACAATGGTAAAGCTTTTATTTCTACGCAATTTGCAGATTGGGCATATGACAACAAAGTGAGCTTAAAATTTGCATCTAATTATTACCCTCAAGGAAATGGTTTGGCCGAATCTTCAAATAAAAATTTGTTGAATATCATTAAGAAATTGCTGGAAAAGAACCCTCGGGATTGGCACAGCCAGTTAAAGTTTGCCCTTTGGGCAGATAGGACCAGAGTAAAAGAATCCATAGGGAATACTCCCTATCATTTGGTCTATGGGCAAGACCCGATATTTCCTGCAAACTTGAAGTTGCAAACCTTGCATTTCATACAAGAGTACTTGGGGACAGAGGATCAAGTTGAAGCCAGGTTAAGTCATTTGCTACACCTTGATGAAAAGAGGGAAGAAGCCATGAGTCACATGAATAAACACCAGGAGGTTATCAAAAGATGGTTTGATAGAAGGGCTAAAATTAAGTCCTTCAGAATTTCAGATTTGGTATTACTATGGGATAAAAGACATGAGGAAAAAGGGAATCATCAAAAATTTGATTGTCTTTGGTTAGGCCCTTATCAGATTTCAGAAATTCTCGGGAAGAATACCTTCAGGCTAAAAACTTTAGAAGGGAAGGATTTGATGTTACCGGTTAATGGGCGTGTTTTAGAGCATTATTTTAGTCCTTAGGTCGTAAGAGATTGATGTTATTCTTTTCGGTTTTGGTGGGGTTTTTCATATTTTGTTTTCATTGTTTAGGATTGTTAGTCTAGTTAGGATTTAGGTTGTGGGTGTGATTTCAATTGACATGCTTTGTTTGTTTTTATAAAAATATATATATAAATATATATAAATATATATATATATAAAATTGAGATGTCAACTTATGCTTAAGACTAGGAGAATATGAAATATTGGAATTGTCTTGTAAAAGCTCCACAAGTAACACAAACATTTTAAGTTATATCGTTTGAAACTTGTGATGCATGAAGTAGTCAATTTTGTATGGCAAATATTTCATCTCGCAATTCAAGAGATAATGCATTCATGTTACATCTCACTTTACATATACATTCCATCTTAGTTGCATATGCATCTTAGGTACAAATCATTAAAGTGTGTCAAATCCTCTTAGGGTTGTGCTATAACATAAATGTGAAAAAATCCTAAGGTTGGAAACTGAGTCTTGTGATATCTAGAACTAAGCACATCTTATACACATTAAAAAGGATCTTGAGCAAAATGATCAAAACCTTGCTTGGAAGAAAAGGTTGGGCGAAAGAAGTATTTCATGTCTATCCTATTATGCAACATGATCCTTAAAACAATGGTTTTGACCACTTCCATAAAGCTTAAAGCCTAAAATCATAGTAGTAAGGATAGGGCTAAATCCTCATCAAACTTAGGTTGAGGATCCAACTCCCCAAAGCTTTGATTTGACCTACATGGAGTAGTAAGGATAGGGCATAAATTCTCATCTCGCTTAGGTTGAGAATCCGATTCCCCAAAGCTCCTATGTCTCATTTCATAATAAATCTTGGATTGGAAGGATCGTACTACTTGTCCTCTCGCAAAGGATGGGTAGTCATCCCCAAGGTCTAAGCAATAAAATTAATATTTTCCATTTTTATCCAAAGCTTGGATTGGAAGGATCGTACTACATGTCCCTAGCAAGGATGGGTAGTCATCCCCAAGGTCCAAGAAGTAAAAAATTAATTTTTCCCATCTCATATTTATATTGGATTGGAAGGATCGTACTACTTGTCCTCTCGCAAAGGATGGGTAGTCATCCCCAAGGTCCAAAGAAATGAAGGTAAGTCTTGGATTATGGGGTTAGGTATGCCCATGCATGGCAACATGTCTTGTCTAAAAAACAAGACCACAGATTGTTCAAAGGGTTAGACTAGCATGACCATTTCTTCCATAATTGGTTAAATTATTTTGCTCAAAGTGAGGTAATGAATTCCAAATCAGAATAGTAAGGATAGGGTTAAACTCCCATCTCCGGTTAGGTTGGAAGTCCGATTCCCCAAATTTCTGATTTCACGTTCACTTGCACATGGGTTCAAGATAGTAGGGACTCATAACCAACTTTGGGATATAATAAAGCAATTCATTAGTGGATCCTAAGAGGGTTTGGTAATCTTGAATGTTTGTGCATGATACTAGAAAGTTTAGGCCTTTACAAGAGCAAAATCTCTAAGCATAGTTATCAGGGTTACACAAATCATTCACAATCTCACATATGCATTCATGTAAAACCGACAATGGAATGTTGATCAATTTCAAACGATAGGGAATGAAATACATTGCACACACCGAGCTAATACTTGATGATTCTGATGATTCATGTACTTTTGATCTTTGGGCATTTGTTTATATTTCTTATGTGCTAACACATGTTTTCGAGTTTGTATACTTCTAGGTAGGGTTCTCACTAAAATGCTCAAGAGCATTTGATAGCAGAGTCGCCATTTGTTGTGGCTGATCCACAACACACCCCAAAATTGGGGACCCACATTTTTTGCATGCTTTCAAAGAAGATCTCAGTGACCCAGATGCTAAAAATCAAGAAAAAAGGCAAAATTGCACAAGAATGAAAAAGTGTCACGAAATCGCGACATGTTGCTCCATCGCGGCCGAAAAATGAAAAGTGTCACAATATCACGACATGTTGCTCTCTTCAAAAATGAAAATTGTCACGATATCATGACATGTTGCTCCGTCATGGACCAAAATGAAAAAGTGTCACGATATCGCGACATGTTGCTCCGTCACGGCCGAAATGAAAAAGTGTCGCGATATCGCGACATGTTGCTCCGTCGCGGTCCAGAGAGGAGAGAGAAAGATAGAATGGAAAATTGTCGCGAAATCGTGACATGTCACAAAATCGTGGTCAAAACAGTCAAACAGGGCAAGGCACTAAAAGCGTCGCGATTTCGCGACAAAAAGCAGCAAAGGGGCACGAAGCGGAAAAGCGTCGCGATTTCACGACAAGAAGCAACAAAGTGGTACGAAACGAAAAAGCGTCGTGATTTTTGCGATACATGACCATTTTCGAAAGTTGCGCCAAAGGCGTACCAAGTGAAAAACATCGCGATTTCATGACAGGTTGTGGCCAAAAGCGTACCAAGTGAAAAACGTCACGATTTCATGACAGTTGCGCCAAAAGCATATCAAGTGAAAACGTCATCGATTTCACATAGAGTTGCGCCAAAAGCATACCAAGTGAAAATCATATCCGATTTCATGAAAACTCATTTCAGAAAGCACCAAGTGAAAAGCATCACGATTTCGTGACATAAAGCCGTAAGATAGCTCCGAATGAAAAAGCGTCACGATTTCACGATAGGAAGCAACCGAGGCGTACGGAGATGAAAAACGTCATGATTTCGTGACAAGAAGTAGCCTCACAGCTTGAAATAGAAAAATGTCATGATTTCGCGACAGGTTGCATTGGCAAGGCTGTTGGCAGGAAAATGTCGCGATATCGCGACATGTCGCGTTTTTGCGATGAAAGCAAAGGAGCAAAGCTGCATGCATAAAAATGTCATGATTTACATGGGGCCGTTACGAAACGTGCATAGGAAGCGCGAAACACGTGGCATACAGGTGTCAAGGTTACAGAAGCGTTACATGTCAACAGAAAATATCGAACGTTTCGACCTCGAACATAAATTCAAAAGCAACGAAAAGGCGGGAATACGAAGCGATGCATTCTGGGAGGTGAAACGAAGCGACGCAGGGTGAAACAGAGAGCCGTATCAGATGGTATAAAATTAGAAGAGCAGATTGATACAGGGGTTGGAAATTGCTGCTAGCAGAGTTGCAGAGCCAAGGGCGACAAGCCATTCTGGGCCTGCTATTGGAGCAATTTCCTTCACTTGTTCTGGATTTGTTAAACCTGGAACATTCTGTCATTGTAATTGATATATTATTTTAATGCGTAAATACAGAGAGTTGGCATCTCATTGATAAGAAAGAGGAGTCATTTTTGCATGCAAGATTTAATGTCTTACCTTTCCCTTTCAGATTTCTAGGCTTCTAGGTGAAGTTTAATGCAAGTGTTCTTGGTTGCTTCATGCGAATGTCTAAATCTGAAATTATAGTAAAAACCCCAGAAACCCGCACCTAGCTTATCTGGATTGTGCGAATTTGCAGATTCAATAGGTTAGGTTGCATGCAAAAAACCTCATTATCTTCGGTTTTGTCAAATCAAGATGGTAGCACTCTGGACGTAGTTTAGTTTCATTTTCATTTGCATTTCTTTTATTTTCAATCCTTTATTTTATTTTTTTACCGTCATTTAAATAAATAACTGAAAATCCATCAAAGTTCGAAATCGAAATATATTCATCTCTTAGATTTATTCACTTTGAGTCCATTGCAATTTCAAATTAAAATAAACCATAGTGCCCCTTGTTAACATTCACTTGCAACACTAAGGTATTCCCAGCATTTAAATTGAACAGCATCATTGGTATACAAAGAGCTAGCATAACAGGAACCTTGGAGAAATTATCTGTTGTAATTTCTTTGCAAGCAGAGGATTTTGGGACTCAGATCCTATCGGAGAGTGTGCTTTCACAACCGGGTGAAAACACCACTCAACAAGTTGTTTACATTAGTTTCTTGCACCATTATAAGTACAAGCTCGAGTTCCATAGAAACACTTCAACAACCTCAAAAAATTACAGCATCATCCAAGAAAGAGAAGGGATCCACTGAAGAGCTCATAGTGCTCAAGATTCAAGGTGCCTAAAGACACCATTGCTCCAAATCAAATAAAGCACCTAGAAACAAGCATTCACCTGCAATATTAAAGCTAATACAAGAAGGCTATTATTGATCGATATCTACATGGAGAAATAATAGCATTAAGGTCTACATTATAAGGTGCTTATCTACGTAAAACATCAAAATATACATCTATCTACGTGGACAAAACAATATTATTAATCTTAGTACAAGGAGCTATTACAAAGGCATTATATACATTACAAAAGTAGCACTCAATCAACACATTGAAAGCATAAGAGAACAAGGGAAAATGTGCTATACCCAAGGCCATAGCTTGGAGAGAACATCCACCTAGAAGAAGCACTCAAATCAGCCATAAGACCGCTATTCAGAGCTCCATAGAATCTTGGAGTATCACAACTAGAGACACCCATCATCTTCATTAAAACAACATGCAAAAAGAAATATTGTTTGTTGTCAAAGAAACAAAGCAAACCAACAAATAATTTGAAGGAAGAAATATTATAATGTTCATCCTTGGAGCATTAAAGAAAATATTTACATACAAATACCTTGAGTGCCACTTGGCACAAATACTTTGAGTACCATATCATTCCTCAATGCTCAAGAATTAATATATTACCTACCTTGAGGAGTTAGAAAAATCATTTGGGAGGTTACTTAACTAAGTCATCATTACACACAAGAATGAATGTTGAAAGACTATCAATGCCTATCTTCCATGTGACACTTGTTCAAAGTTGGAAGGAATATATTCTATTTAAACTACCCAAATTAGATGAAGATTAAAAAAGGATGAAGTAAAAGCAAGGTCAAGCATGTAAAGGTGTGGAAGCACATTTGTAGGAAGGAGCTAAATCAAGCATGTGCACCATTTAAGAGGAGTGTAATCTTGCATTAAAGGCTTGTCATAAACTAACAACTCTAGCACTCTTAAATTGGAGAATACTTATATTGGTCAAGTTCCATTAAAGGAGGAAACAAGTGCCATTCAAGAAGGAAACAAGCACCATACAAAGAGCAAACCATCATCGGTCAAAGAGAGCATTGAATGCTCATTAGCGTCACATTTTAGAAGCCTTCACTACCACCAAATCTGTTGGTTCAACGTATCAAGGGGATATAATCCACAAGGATTACTAAGGTATATCATGCACCCATATTACTATGGTTATTTACTTGCTTTTATTAAAATATAAAAGGAACTATAAGGTGGTTTTTAGAAGGTTTACTATTACATTGAATAATACAAATTCAGCCAAGCAATAGTATATAATAAAGCAAGTTTATATTTCAAAAAATTAATTATTGAGCTGCATACACATAATATAATATTTTCAATCATCACGTAGGAGATATAAGGTTGTAAACCTTGATTAAATCATTATTAAATTGCAAATACCATTATTTTCTAATATTCCAAAGAGTAGAAAGATATAAGGCATATAAATTCAAACTATATACATATAATTGGAATTTAGAAAATTAATCTATTGGAAAGATAAGTAAATAAATTACCTACATATATAATTGTAATTGATTGGTAGAAATTGTCTCATACTAATTCTAAGGAGACAAAAATAAATCCAACCATTAAAGCATACTTCATTGGAAAAAATAAAGTAAAGTTGATTATTCTCAAAATATTACAAAATAAAATTAGAATGTGAACTAAACATAATATAATTATTAGGAAGATATAATGAAGCCTACAAAAACATAATTCTAAGAAATTTTTCATGAAATTAGTTCACATCTCTTAACTAGAGAGATATAAGGAATTCTACAAAACCTAGAACTATATAAAGGTTTATTGAATTGGCTCACATATCTTAAACTAGGGAGTCATAAGGAAGACTACTACAAAGGTCCTAAAAATACTTCATATTACAATGGAAAGAAGAGCATATTATCACCAAAGAATACAAGAACAAAATACACATAATACATCATGTATCAAATGCAAAATGATTTCTAGCATAACAAATCTAAAGAATAGAAGAACATCTGGTATATTTACTTAGGTATCAGTCATCACATGAAAAGAAATCTACAATGGTTTAAATGTATTGAAGTTATTAATGGTTACAAATTGAGAATAGAAGATAGCAAGACTTATCCTATCCATGGATATGGATGCGTAACACCTAGCAAATCATTTCCAAAAATTTTGCTACAAAAAGTGATGTATGTTCCTATATTAACATTCAATCGTATTTTAGTAGGCAAGCTAGTAGAAAGTAATAGAATGGTTGATGTTAGATACATAAATGGAGATAATGCATGTCTCATTATGAATCAAGAAAATATAGAATTCAAAGTATCTCTCCATGAAAATATATACACCCTAGACACTGATGATAACTCACACGACATTGTTGTATTTCAAAACAATACTAATACATTTCTTGAGGAACAAGTTATAGAAAATCAAGAGCCTAATTATCATAAAAGTAAGAAGAGAAATAGAAGATTAAAAATTAAAAGGATGAGAGGACAAAAATAATATGCTCTACTCAGTCATCTACAATCTGAAGAAGAAACAAAACTAGATGAAGATACTCATAAATATTCAAACAAAGGAAATTAGATAAAAGAGGATGATGTACCTGATGAAGACAAAGAATGTTCAAGAGAAGAAGATCCATATTGAATACTAAAGTCTTAAATACCCAAATAATGCAATACATGGGGGTGTTAGAGTATATTACATCATTTGGGTCATGTAAATGTACCACCCTTGGCACATAACTAGAGTAGTAGATTACTTTAGGGGGTAGTTAGCTAGTTACTTCAAGGAATATAATAAATGCACAAGTATTTATGTGCAAGTTGTCCCCTTGTATAGCTAGGTAGAGTGTTGGCCAAGCAATCCATCTTTCTATATAAAGGGTCTCATAGTGAGTGATTATATATTGCTATAGGTAGTAGTAGGTATACTGGGTAGATCACCATATAGATTGGTGATGGATACAATGTAGTTCTTTAGAATCAGTTCTAGAGTGTTCATTTCCTCCATATTGCATTGTATCATTTTCATCACTTTCCATTAATAGCATATTTCAACATCTTACATTTATGCATATTTTATAACCTGTGATTACATTCTCCCTTGGCATACATCATAAAAAGCTAACAAACATATTTGTTATAATCCATCATAGTCAATTGACTTTTAAAACATCTAAAAATTCAATTGTTAGGCCACATTATTGACCATCATGTTATACATATGCATCTAGAAAAGGTTAAATTAATCTAAAAGTAGCATTTTTGAACTAACCTAGTTATAAATTTTTTAAACTAACTAACATTGAGACCAAGATTTTGTTATACCACTATGATACCTATAATTAATATTTGGATTCCATATGTTGGCTGCACTAATTTGATATTTATATGAGCCATAAATATCACTCCTTTTTATCCATGCTTACAAGTACCACTAGTAGTATATCCATAGTTTTTCTCGTATGATTCAATGTATGTCCATTGTAGTTATTTTGTTGCTCTATTACTTGTATCCATAATTGTAGCCTCTCATGATGATGTGGATTGTGATATGCTACAACCTTAGCCCATTGTTCTAATTTAGTTGAATCTTCAATATTTTGTGCCTCTAAATTTATGCTCTTCTCTTTTGCTCTCGTATTTTGGTTTATCCTTAGAGTTTGATTTTGTTTCTTCTTTGATCTCTACTATTATATCCTCCTTAGACTATATTTTAGGTTCTTCTACTTGTTCTTAAGTTTATTTCTCTGTATTAGCTTCTTGTTTTTCCTTAGATCCTTGCATCTACACTAAGAAATATATTTTATTGTTTTTTCTTTTTCCTGTACCAAAACTTAATGAATTTCTTTTGCACATTAGTGTTAATAGTACCTAAATAATAAAACCAATGACAACACAAAATAATATCCTCATTACCCATATCAATAGCATAAAAGTTTGAATGTAAAACATATTTATCCATGGTGATATTCAAATTGATGAGTGTTGTTAATGCTCTCACTTTAATTCTTTTGTCAGACCAGGGTAATATCCTAAGGATGTATGGAATAGAGGTCTTAGAATTATGTCTTGGCTATCAGATTTCTAGATTAACCTATGGAAATTAAGAATCATAATGTCTTTGTAGTATTCATGAAGAAAAATATACTAAATATCACACTTTATTACTAAAAGGAAACCTAGTTTTAACTATAATCTGAATGCAAAAATTAATCAAGTAGCAATTTGTAATTAATTGAAAAGAACTAAACTAATCCAAACTAAAGAAAAACTAGAATTTAATGCTAATATGAAAATATCTTTAACAAGAATTATATTGTAGAAATAAAATATAAATAATATCACACACTTGCAAAGAAAGAAAAGTGAATTACACTATGTTGGAAATGAAAATTAACTAAGGAAAAAAATAAAAGTGAACTCATCAACATTAACTATGATATTCCAATTGCTGAAATGAATGACAGAAAAAAATTTAATCATAAGAACCTACAATTACACTAATGGTCCTTCCACCATTCTAGAAAGTGGGCCCTTACTCTGAGGTTCAATGAGAGGAAGCATATTTCAACATAAAACTAGACTAAATAAGTCAAAATCTCATATGCAAAAGAGCTAAACAATTCAAACTTAGGATAATGTGTTGAGGATAAAATAATTGCATATTTTATTCAAACTTCTTCAATTCATTCATTCTAACTATTGAAACTATTAACTTTGCCCAATAGTCTTACGATATTATTTATAGTTGAATTCCTAACTATTCAACCTATGAATAAGCTTTTATTTTAGGTAGTGTCCTATATCTTAATTAAATACATAAGCGTACGTGTTATATCTGACTAATCAAATTATAACAATAGGTTGATTTGGATAAGTCTTTCCTATTTATTCACTCTCATTAGCCATGGATAAGCTTGGAATAAATTTGAAGCAATATGAAACTTCTAGAATGATCACCCAACTATGATCTACATTCATCAAAGGTCCCTGTCATCATGTATTTCCATGTTATTTAGACATGAAATAGTAGCAACAACTCTAGAATAAGTGGCAGGTTAACTCCCACATTCATGCATGTAAATGCAAATTCACAATCACACTAATTGGTTAGAATTTAGTTCAAACTTGTGATTCATCTCCTTTATCAAACACTTCCATGATGAATTGACCACTTAATTTATTCTTTCCTCCCTTGCACGAATATTCTAGAGAGATTCCTCTTCTATTATTGTAATATTCATGCCCTGTTATTTAGACACCTGGGTTATTTTGGTGCCCAGCTGACGCATAGATTATTATGGAACACAACTAGTGCTAAATTACTACTTAGGTGTAATATCATTCCAACAAGTACTTCAGAGGTAGTTTTCCAATCATTTTAGATTAATAGATCTTATTCTCAAAACTTCAAAAAAACTATTGCTACTTTATTCTATCTTTCAATAAGAAAAAAAAATGCAATTAGTCCTTAAAACCCACAAAAATCAATTCAAAATAGCTAAAGGAAACATCTTCTTTAATTCACTATATTAACATTTAATATCAACATAAATAATGATTAATACTTGGTAGGTACTATGGTATTTTAATAAAAAATGGATAAAAAGAGTTAAACTATTTGAAAAATGAGATACTTTTGTAGTCTCATCACTCCTCCCCACTGATTCTAATGCATGTCCTCATGCATTCTACCTTGCCAAAGTTGTATGTATATCTATATCCTTATAAAGGTTACTCCAAAATTGATGTTCTAGAGAATGATATCCCTTTTTCTTTTGTACCTCTGATAACCATTCCTAAAATTGGTGTTCTAGTTGTGGCTTAGTATCAAAATAATATGGAATAAGGACAAGCACAATGGGTGGACAAAACCATAGGCCTATCCATTCATGTTGCAATGCTCCAATTACCTCCATCATTATAGTTACTCTTTGATGAGACCAGATGAGGTTGGTTGGAGAAATAGGTTCCCTTTTTCTTAAGGTGATAGATAGTTCATCCCACCTTTGTCTACATGCAAACTTGGCTCTATTAAAATTATCTCTATAAAATTTTAATTTTTTTTAAACATTAATTGACATGATTAAAATATCTTTCTTTGATATCTGAATTTCTCATCATAGAATAATGTGCATCAAAAAGAGCCCTTGGATTTGGCTAATCATGTCTTAACCACAAGCCAAGTACTAATTTAGTTGACTTATACTACTTCACATTTTCTTGCCATTTCAACTGATTACGAAGAGTGGAGGTAGATGCTTGTATCTAAACATCACCTATATAGATATGTGGAACAAATTGGACATCATCCAAAAGTGCAAATTTATGCAAATACAATTCACATAATAAATCATTTTTTTCCATCAGACTATGCAAGAATACCTTAATAAAATCTTGAGCATAAGTCAACTCATATGGGAGATTGAAGTAAATTCTCATTACTTGCCATCTATAATATTGTTCTTTTAGGAATGTAGGAAATATTCCTAACCTTAGCATTGAGATTGGTTATTTATTCACTCTATTGTTTGTTCTATTCTTCTAGAGCTCTTAATGTTGCAATTGCACAAGCCTCCTTTATTTTTTTTTAGGGGGACATATACTAATTTTGGCACAAATAATTGAGTTATTCTAGCACATCTAAACTATTATTTTGGAGTAACTTTTCAATTCTGGCACACCGAGATTGATATTATGAAGTAGCTTGTCAATTTTGGCACACCAAGACTATTATTCTAGAGAAACTATTAATTATGGAGAAACTCAGGATGAATCCAACATAACCAAGGATGTTCTAGAGTATCTTTTTGGGATACTAGTGGGATACTATTTTTCCATTTTATATATACATAGGTATGCCAAGAAATTAATCCTAATTTATGTAATATTAAAGCCAATAATAGTAAAGTCAAAGAAAATGCATACCTTACTATTAGAAAGATTCCATGCATATTTTGGATGCCTTGCTTATTACATACTTAGGAGTTCTAAAATCTGAAAGGTACATAGATGCAATCATTAGAATTTTACAAACACTAGAAATTTTTGCAAGGCAAACAAGTCGAAGACCGGTTTTCATGTAAGCCTTAATTCAATAGCACCTCAAGGAGGTTTTCACTATCAAATTATTCATTTTTTTAGGGTCATATATGATCATTTTGAGTCCATGGAAGAAGAGGAAGCCTCTTCTATCACATGTAAGTCTGACTGTGAAAGAAAGTATTGAGCAAATTCCACCTTTGTTAGTGGCTTATGGTACAATCATAAACGATGTCCATTTACCACCAATTTTCTCCTTGAATCATCAATAGGAGAAAGTCGAACAACTCCATTCTCAAACACTTCTTCAATTTGGTATGGTCCTAGCCACCGAGTTTGTAGCTTGCCAAGAAAATCAACATAGTGAGAATCAAACAACAATGCCCAATCACCTGGTTTGTACTTGTTGCTCCTAATGTGACTATCATGCCACATTTTTTGTTGTTATTGAATGATCTCTATTTGGTGAAGTGCCTCCAATCAAAGTTCATCCAATGCATTCAATTGTAAAATTCTCTCTTGTTGTACCTATGACAACTCAATGCCTACTTCCAAATATGTACGAAGTGTTAGTAATTCAAATTCAATTGGAAAAAGAGGTTTCTTACCATAGACCAATTCATAAGGTGTGAATCCCATGGTGGATTTCCATGTAGTATTGTATGCCCATATGGCCTCTAGCAACCTGTTCATCCAATATTTCCTATGAGAAGCCACTATTTTTGTTAGAATATTTTCTAATTCTCTATTTGTGACTTCTACTTGACCATTTGCTTGGGGGTGATAAGGTGATGACTTCTTATGTTTGATTTCATAAAATTTAGTAAATGCTTCTATAACCTTGGATGTAAATTGGGGTCCTTGATCTGAAATGATAGAGCGTGGAGCACCAAATATTTAAAAATTTTGGGTATACAGAAAATCAACTACCTTTTCTTCATGAGCATGTTTGAAAGCATGCACTTCAACCCACTTTGTCACATAATCAGTGCACACTAGAATGTGTTGCTTTCCTTGAGAAGGTGGGTCAATGGGTCCAATAAAATCTAGTCCCCATCTCTCAAATGGTTCTAAAACCACTTGAGGTTGTAGAGGTATTTCATTTGTTGTGGTTGGTTTACCCATTCGTTGGCATGAATCACAATGTCATACGTATTTCTTTACATCTCGATGAAGTGATGGCCAATAATATCCTACACCCAAATTTTTTGAATGGTGTATTTTATTGAATAATATCCTCTTGTTGGTTCATCATGACATGCATGAAGGATATCATACACCTCATCTTGTCAAATACATCGATGTAAAACATAATCAGGTCCACATTTAAATAGTAGACCATTAATCCACTTGAATGATGAACTTTGTTTAATTAACTATCATTTTTCCCTAAGAGTGAAATGAGGGGGAACCTTTCCTATTGCTAGATAGTTGGAAATATCAGAAAACCATGGTGATTGTACTGAGATTGCAAATAATATTTCATCAAGAAAGGAATCCTCTACTAGCTCATCTTCACCTATGATGTTTAGTCTTGATAAGAAATCAACTACTACATTAGCTTTACTAAGTTTATCAACTATAGTGATGTCAAACTCTTATAGTAGTAATAACCATCATATTATTCACCCACTAACCAATGGTTTATTCATGAGGTATTTAATTGCAGCATGATCAGTATGAACAAACACTTGATACCTAATAATGTAGTGATAAAATTTATTGATGGCATATACCACTACTAAGAATTCCTTTTTAGTAGTAGTGTAATTTTTCTTAGCTCTTATCAAGTTTTTACTAATGTAATAGATGGTATAATGTTCTCCATTTTCTACTTGGCCCAAAGTTACCCCAATTGTAGTATTTGATGCATCAGTTTGGATGTGAAATGGAAGTTTCCAATTTGGACCTCATAACATAGGTGGAGTAGTCAATTTTTCTTTTAATGTGTCAAATGCAATTTGACACTTCTATCCATTTGAATTTAGAATATTTAGTCAATAAGATAAACATGGGACTTGTGATTGTACTAAAGTTCTTGATAAAATAATGATAAAAACCAATATGACCCAAAAACTTCTAACATTTGTTTGAGTTTGAGGTGGAGGTAAGTTTTTAATAATCTCTATCTTCTTAGGATCTACTTGTATTCCTTTAGATGAGATATGGTGTCCAAGAACAATGCCTTCATCCATCATCATAAAATATTTCTTAAGATTTAGGGCCAAATTGTAGGTTTCATAGTGGGTTAATACTTTATCAAGATTTTCTAAGGTTTCATCAAAAGTTTCACCACATACTATGAAATCATCCATGTAGATTTCAATGCAATCATTGGTCAAGTTAGAGAAAATAGCAAGAACAACTCATTGGAAAGTTGTTGGGGCATTATAGAGTCCAAAAGGTAAAACTTGATAAGCAAAAGTTCCCCATGGGCAAGTGAAAGTTGTTTTCTCTTGATCTTCAAGAGCAACTTAAATTTGATTGTATCCACTAAATCCATCAAGAAAACAAAAATACTTTTTCCTAGTGAGTGTATCTAACACTTGATCTATAAATGGTAATGGAAAGTGGTCCTTGTATGTGACTTTATTTAATTCTTGATAATCAAACACACACACATATTTCCATTTTTATTTGGAACAATAACTAATGGGGAAACCCATTGACTATCAAAAATAGGGTAAATGAATCCTACTTCTAATAATTTTTCAATTTTATCTTTAACAATATCATGTAGAGCAAGATTCAATCTCCTTTGTGGTTGTCTTATAGGTTTAACATCCTCAATATAAATATGATGAGTACATATATCTGGATGAATTCCTATCATATCTTTGTATTCCCATGCAAAAGCATTGGAATGTCGACTTAGCACGTCAAACAATTTTGCTTCTTGATCATTATACAACCAACTATTGATATTCAAAAACTTTCCTGGTTGTATTTCAATTTGTTTTGTGCCAGGATGTATTAAATTGATTCCTTCAAAGTTACTAACCAGTGAGTTGAGAGGACAATGGTGTGGCAAAAGAGAATGGAAAATTCTAGTTTCTTTATCAAAAGTAATTCTTAAAGGGATTAAATTTGATATAGGGCAATGAAAGGATGAGAGGAGATGATGATGCCATCCATGTGGTAAATTAAAAGAGTTATCTTGTATTGAAATGGGTGATAAATATTCAGGCTCTTGTTCTTCGTCATTCCATAGTAATCGATGAACGGTAATTGGTTCATCTTCAAGTCCTAAGTCATATAATTTATTGAGCAAAATAGTCTCATCTTCAAAGATAACTCTTTCAGATGGATCCAATTCCTCTGCATGATCCTTTACAACTATGGTAGCCAAGGTTGAAATGTTCTCTTCATTTTCCTCATCCGATTCAGGAAACCATAAGTTACCAAAAAAATTGATTGAAGGTTTTGTAGGAGGATATAAAGAAATTTTTTTGAGTCAATTCCATTAGAAATGGTCATATCTCCTGACCTACAATCAATAAAAGTGGTTGTCGTAGCAAGCCAAGGCCTTCCTAGAATTATTGGGTAACCATTCATAGTAGTTTGGGGTTGTAATACCAAAAAATTGACTAGATATTCCCATGATAAAACTATTACAGGAATATTTTCTATTATTCCTTCTGGTTTAGCGATCGATCTATCAACCATTTCCAATATTGTAGATGTAGGATTTAGATTGTTTAATTGTAACTTTTGCATTGTATCCTTTGTCATAACATTAATAGATGCCCCTAGGTCAATCAAAACATTAGATATCTGAATTGATCCTATGGTTACTGTGACTACTAGGCTTCCTAGATCTCCATACTTTGGTGGAATAAGTTTTCCTGCAAGGAGGTCTACTAATTTTCCATCTACTTGTATGGTTTTGGGATACATTTTCTTTTTTCTTCCTTGTTTCTTAATACACATTTCTTGAATAGTCTTGTTAATCATAGGTACATCTTTAATAGCTTGTAGTAAAGGGATTGTAATATTTAAATATTTTAACTCCTTTACCAAGTCAGATTCTAAAGATGTTTCTATTATTTCAAATCATTCAGGATATGGTACTTTCTTCAATGAAGAGGGCAAATTGTCTTGAGGGAGGTTTCTTTTTATTTTTCTTCTTCTTGTTGCTTAGGTGTAGGTGGTTCTTCTTGTTTATTCTCATCAACTCCCATTTCTACAATGATAGGTGGAGTAGGTTCAGAAGTGTTCTTCCTAAATGCAATTGGATGTTGTCATAGTCAATGATATTTAGCATGGTTGTATCTTTTGATTCAACCATATAGATAGGGGCTGCTTATCTAGTATTATTGGGGTTGGCCATAGGTTGAGCCAAAAGTGGAGGTTGTTTTACTTGTTGTTGTTATTGTCATCCCTAAGAGAAATTATGGGTAGGACTAGGTAACAAACCTTGTTGTTGGTTTTGATACCAATATTGCCCTTGGTACGGTTGGTGTTGTTGTACCCATTGGTGACCTTGCATTTATGGAGGTAACCATGGTGGATTTTGTTGATTCCAATGTTGATTCATCCATCCAGGTTGAGACCATTCTTGGGATGATGCCCATGGTGGTTGACCCCAAGGTTGTTGAGGTGGTTCTGAAGTGGACCATGGCATGGACCAAGGATTGTTTCCCCAATTCATAGGAACTCGAGAAGCATTTTGGTATGGATATTGAGAAAAATTACCCCCTTGTCTTTATCCTACAAAATTAAGTTCTTCTATAGGTTGAGATTGCTTTTCCATGATAACTTTTTAATCTAGGTAACAAATGACATTGGTCCATAGGATGTCCCTTTTCACAAATACTACATATAGCAGATATAGAAGTCTTATTCAAAGGACATTCATGAAGAGCATGCTTCTTCCTGCATCTTGGACAATAGATAGCTAAAGGTTTAGTAGACCTATTCTTTGCATTCATTTCATCTAATGTTGTATTAAGATGCACTAAAATATCAGTTTTTAGATTAGCAAACTCTTCCATTAATTCTTTCAGGTCATTTCTATTGTTACCAAATTTACGTCTTCTTTGTCTTGTACAGGAATAATTTTTACAGAGTTCAATAATTTCTTGAAATTCAAGTTTATTTATATCTCCTTTTCCCATAAGATCCAATACTTCTCTTGATTCTTCCTGCAATCCTCTCAAGAATATGGTTTTACTTAGTTCTAGTTCTACACCTCCACATCTCTTATGAACAAAGGCAAATCTATCCAGATAATCTTCCAAAGTTTCATCTTCTTCTTATTTCATCCTAAACAATTTATCCTTTCAATTATTTACTCTACAATATTCTTGATATTTTTCCAAGAATACTCTTTCCATTTCATCCTAGGTTTGGATCGAATTAGGTGCTAAACTCATAAACCATCATAGTGTAGAGTCTTTTAGAGTGGAAGGAAATAATTTGAGTTTTTGATTATCATTTGTATAATCATAAGTTTGACGAAAAAATGGGAGGCGGGAAAATGAGCTCTGGCAATTTTTTCCTCTGAACTAGGGTTTCTGGAACTTCGAAAAATCTCGGGCTTCAGCTGGATTGCAGAAGTGTCTTTGGGGTACGGTGGATCTGAAGGCTAGATCGGTGCCCCAGGAGGGTCCAATGGGGACTTCTCCGGCTCCTTTTCCAGGGAGTACCAGCTCATACGCTGATTTGTTTAAAGAAAATTCTCCTCCTAAGAACGACGAAGCGCAAAAGATGGCATATAAAAAGCTCTTCACGGCTGCTGGGAATAGGTCGACAACACATCGTGTGAATGGTTGTTTGCCGTAGGCCGAATCCAGGCCAAAAATCGTCATCGAGCCAAGTATGGTTGAAGAATCAGTCATCTACAGAGCTAACCACGATTTAATCTGCAAGTTCATGGGTATTCGCCCTTCCCTGAATTTTTTGCACTCTTGGATCCGTCAAAACTGGGAGCCTCGCGGTGAGTTCTCATTGTGGTTTATTAGCAATGGTTATTTTATTGTTAGCTTTTCGGCTTTGGCCGATAGAAATAAGGCTTTCGAGTCAGAGAAGAAAAATCATGGCCCGACAGGGCTATTTGTTCAACCATGGAGAGTGGGATTCGATCCCCGTGTTGAACCTACAGCTGTCCCAGCATGGATCCATCTATATGCTCTTCCAATGGAATTCTGGGGTGAGCAGGTGTTGGCAAGGATTGGCAATGCTATTGGTAGACATCTGGGTGTTGCCAGAGACACTATTGAAGGGAGCATGGCAGTGTATGCAAGAATATGTGTGGAGATGGACCTCAGCCAGCCTTTGCCGACAGAGTTGGAAATTGAATTGGCAGGTCTCTCCTGGATTCAACAACTGGACTATGAGGCCCTACCCTTTAGATGTAGGGTTTGCCACAAACATGGACATTTGGCCCGTTTCTGTCCTATTAATATGAATGCTAAAATGGAGGCCCCTTCAGGAATGCCAAACCTGCCTAAAGAGGATAAGGCAACACCTAATAAAGATTCTAATAGCACCGGTCAGGGCCAGGAAGCTCAGAGAGAGGGTTTTGAACAGCCCAAAAGAAAAATACGGACAAAGAAAAAGGAGGGAAAGGAGCAATCCCATCTCAGGCCTGCCAATAGGTATGAGATATTTAAGTCACTGGTTGACGAAGAGGAACAATTTATGGAGGGCATGGAGGGTTTTAAAGAAACTTCTAATATTCCCGAGCAACTCCCCCTTTCATCTCCTCCCGTCATACAATAGGTAGTTGAACCCTGTGAGGTATCACAGCCAGTGTGTTCAGGTGCCTTAGTAGTGCATAACCAGGAGCAGACAGTTTCTCAGGATGTCCGCATGGGAATAGCAGAGAAGAACAAGGAAAGGCCATCTTTGGGGATAACCCAAGTAGAAAAAAGATCAAAAAATAGCAATTCTCAAGGAGTAGGTAGAAGATCCAATAAGGAGTTGCTAGCAGCCCAAGGAGACAAATTGATCATGGGAGGATCGGTGAGGACAATAGACTCTTATTGCTCCTAGGGTAACCAATGATTATACAATCATGGAATGTGAGGGGTTTAAACAGTAGAACCCATCAATCTGCTGTTCAAAGACTATTAGAGAATCGCAATACTGATTTTTTGCTTTTACAAGAGACTAAGATGTCTTTGGATCTTATGTCTAAAACAGTCAACATAATTTGGAGGGGTGCTGGTCATATGGATGTGGCTGCCCAAGGTGCCTCAGGGGGGATTGTTACTCTGTGGAACTCTCTTGAATGGTCTGCAATTGAACATCTTGCCTGGAGGGGTGTTCTCACTTCTCTTTTTAGGAATAATGTCTCTGATGGAATTCGTTCTAATCACAAACTTTTATGGGTCTCAAAACCTAGAGGGTTAGAGGCAGCAATGGAAGGTTGTGCATAACATGCGAACCTCAAGGGAAGATCTAGACTGGATTATAGCGGGGGACTTTAACGCTAAATTATCTTCTAGAGACCAGGAAGGGGGAACACCATTTTTGGACCCAGGGGACCGTTTCATGATTGCCCAAGTCCAGGCTTTGCACCTAGTGGACATTAAATGTCCTGGCAATAACTTCACTTGGACTAATAAAAGGCGGGAGCCACATAGCAGGAAGGTTAAGCTAGATCATTTTCTGGTTTCAGAGGAGGCGTTTGTAAAATGGAATATAAATTTTTAGATTTTAGAAGGCCCTGTTTTCGATCACTGTCCCATTCTGTTGGAAGGCGGGACTAGGATGGGGCAATATCACAAACCTTTCAGATTTGAGAATTTTTGGCTTCAGAAAGAAGAACTTCGGGAGAAAATTCCATAGTGGTGGGAAGAAGGTCGTCCAACTTATGGGAGAGCAATGTTCAGAATCCATAAACAACTGCAATATGTCAAAACTCAGTTGAAGTATTGGAGGCGTGCTAATAAAATTGACTTCCAGGCCCAAAGAGCTCCATTGGTGGCCGATGGGATGAGGTCCAAAAATAGTTCAGAGAAGGAGTAATTACAGACCAGCTCAAAGCTGAGGATGATGCCTTGCATACAACGGTTGAGGACATTGACAACCAGGAGGAGATCTATTGGAAGCAGAGAGCAAGAACCACCTGGTTATTAGAAGGGGACATAAATACAAAATTCTTTCATCGGACTGCTTGTGCTCGAAGATAGATGAATAAGATGGAGGCCCTTCAAGATGAGAACGGCCATTCCTTTGATACACTTCCAGGTATACATTCCCATGCTATGGATTATTTTTCTAAGCTTTTTAAGGAAAGTGTGGTACAAGATGTAGAGGCCCAAAATGAAGTTATTTTTGTCATACCTGCTATTATTTCGGAGGATGAAAATCAGGCCCTCCTCAAACCCATTGATAGAGATGAATTGAAAACTGTGGTCTTTGGAATGAGCACTGGTAAAACTCCAGGTCCATATGGCTTCCCAATTGAGTTTTTTCAAGCTTTCTGGGACTACTTAGAGGAAGATGTAAGGGCTGTTGTTGAAGAGTCCAGAGAAAATAAGAGAATGCTTAAAGCTATAAACCACACTTTCATTACCTTAATTCCAAAAGGGGAGGAGGGGGTTCATATTTTAGATTTTAGGCCTATTGCCTTATGTAATGTGCTGTACAAAATAATCACAAAGGTAATGGCTGAGCGCCTAAAACCTCTTCTTCACAACATTGTTTCCTCTGAGCAAGGGGGTTTTGTTGAGGGTCGGTAGATTCTGGATGGGGTGGTTGTGGCCCAGGAAGCAATCCATTCAATGCACACTTCTGGTAATAAAGGGATGTTCATAAAACTGGACATGTCAAAGGCTTATGACAGGGTTGAATGGAGTTTCCTGGCTAAAATGATGGCAGCCTTTGGCTTCTCTCAGGGCTGGATAGAGTGGGTCATGAGCTGTGTCTCTTCCCCGACTTACTCTGTGCTAATCAAGGGCCTTCCTTCGCAACCATTTGGAGCTTCTCGAGGACTGCGCCAGGGGGATCCTTGTTCTCCTTATCTTTTTCTCATTCTGTCTGAAGGTCTTGGCAGAATTTTCTTGAGGAGAAGACAACAAGGTAGATTATTGGGTATCAGGGTGGGTGACGAAGTTTTAACGCACTTGCAGTTTGTGGATGACACTGGTTTGGTGGGAGTGGCCAGCTTCAGGGAAGCAAGAATGATTAGGGATACTCTCAATGTCTATCTTAGGGCTACTCAACAGGTCATTAATGACAAGAAATCCAAAGTGGTTTTTTTTATCTGGAGCAAAGGCTTCAGAATAGAATTTTAGAAATCTTGGGATTCACAAGGACTTCTCTCCCAATGGTTTACTTGGGGGTCCCCTTGCACTTCAAGAAGCTGACATTAGACACATGGAGGAATCTTCTGGAGTGTATCAAGGACAGAATTAATCACTGGTCTCACAAGTGGTTAAGTTATGGTGGCAGATTAACTTTCTTATAGTCAATCATTCAAGCCATGCCAATTTACAAATTCTCTATCCTGGCTGCCCCGATTACAATTTGGAAAGAGTTGGACAGGATGGCTAGAAATTTTTTATGGGAAGGAGCAAAGGGAGAGAGAAAGTGGGCCTTAGTGGGTTGGGACAAAGTTACCCAACCCAAGGATAAAGGAGGTCTGGGTTTGAGAAAATCTAGGCTGAATAATAAAGCTTTGGCTAGAAAGTTGTACTGGAGATGGATCTCCCAACCCACCTCCCTATTCAGTAGAATCCTAACTAGCAAATACCTGGGTCAGGCCAACCCAATCGATGTTGCTCGCCTCCCCTTGGATGGTTCTGGGTCCCTTGTTTGGCAGGCTCTCAAGTTAGGGTCTCAAGTTGTTAAAGACCGCTTATTTTGGAAAGTGGGAAGAGGGGAGAAGGCTCATTTTTGGATAGATTCTTGGGATCAGTTCCCACCCATCATTGCTGAATTTCTAGAATTACAGCCAATAAAAGCTGCCATTGAAGCCAAGGGATGGATCTATATTGAAAGTTACTTCACAACTTCTCAGTTGGGGGAGTGTAAGTTTAAGCAGTTCAAGAAGTTGGATGAGTGGCCCATTTCAATCCCCTCGGATTTGACTCCCATCATGACTAAAATTTTGATAGAAATATTTCTTACAGGGGGAGACGTGGAGGATGAATTAGCCTGGGGCTTTGGGAGTCTTGGCATCTATACAGTAAAGGATGGATATGACAGCATTCTCCCAGAGCCCCCCCTCATACTTTTCTGGTTGAGGACTGGAGGAAAATCTGGCACTCTAAAGGCTGGCCGAAAGTCAACTTTTTTGCCTGGCAATGCATGCACAATGGAATCCTCACTTTTGATAATCTCGGATCAAAAGGTATCATCGGCCCTTCTCAATGTGTTCTATGCCACAAGAGCGAGGAAACCGCCGACCACTTGCTCGTTTGGTTGCCCTTTTACCCGACATATTTGGCTGCGTTGGTTTGCATACTTTAAATTTCAAGTAAGTGGTGACCTGAATCGGATGAATATCTGGGCAAAATGGTAGAAGGGTAGATTCAAATCTAAAGCTCTTCATTTTGGCTGGGAGATCGGGTTAAGCTTTATCTGGTGGCAAGTATGGCTGGAAAGAAATGCCAAAATTTTTAGAGAAACTTTTACTGCTCTAGACGGGGTTTGGCAGACCATTTGGAGCAAGGTTACCGAAACTGTGGCTGTTCATGCGGAGGAGGAAGCTCAAATTGCCATTGGAGCTATGGACGACCGCGGTGAACTGCTAGAGGGACAGGACAGAAATTGTTGGAAACCTCCCCCTGTTGGTTGGATTAAAATCAATACTGATGGAGCTGCAAAAGGTAATCCGGGTAGAGCCAGAATTGGAGTGGTGTGCCGGGACCATGCTGGGACTGTGCTCTATTGGGAATTGCAAGGCCTGGGAAGAACCACTAACAATGAAGCTGAAGCCATTGCCATTAAGTCTGCTTCTGTTTGGGCAATGAAACATGGCCACCGCAGGATTATTCTTGAATCAGACTCACAAATTTTGGTTGGAGCTCTGGACTGCATGAGGAACTTTGATCTGAAAGCTTGGAGGTTGAGGGCTCTTGTTACCCAAATTAAAGAATTATGGAAGGAATTGGAGGACGTGATCCTAGTTTATGCGAGTAGAGACTTGAACAAAGCAGCTGACTTTCTGGCTAAGATGGGTGCGGAAAAGGAGGTTGGAGTTCAGTTGCACAGTGACATGGATATTGAGGATGAGGTGATTAGACAGGGTCTGGAAAGGTCCTTGCACCAATGATCAAAGAAAATGCAAAGGGTGGAAAGCTGTCACGATATCGCGACATGTTGCGCCGTCGTGGTCGCTGGAGGAAAGTTGTCGCGATATCGCGACATGTTGCGCCGTCGCGGTCGCTGGAGGAAAGTTGTCGCGATATCGTGACATGTTGCACCGTCATGGTCGCTGGAGGAAAGTTGTCGTGATATCGCGACATGTTGCACCGTCGCGGTCGCTGGAGGAAAGTTGTCGCGATATCGCGACATGTTGCACCGTCACGATCGCTGGAGGAAAGTTGTCGCGATATCGCGACATGTTGCGCCATCGTGGTCACTGGAGGAAAGTTGTCACGATATCACGACATGTTGCACCATCACGGTCGCTGGAGGAAAGTTGTCACGATATCATGACATGTTGCACCGTCGCGATCGCTAGAGGAAAGTTGTCACGATATCGCGACATGTTGCACCGTCACGGTCGCTAGAGGAAAGTTGTCATGATATCACGACATGTTGCGCCATCACGGTCACTGGAGGAAAGTTGTCACGATATCATGACATGTTGTGCCATCGCGGTCGCTGGAGGAAAGTTGTCACGATATCGCGACATGTTGCACCGTCGTGGTCGCTGGAGGAAAGTTGTCGCGATATCGCGACATGTTGCGCGGTCGAGGTCGCTGGAGGAAAGTTGTCATGATATCGTGACATGTTGCGCTATCGCGGTCGCTGGAGGAAAGTTGTCACGATTTCGTGACATGGTGCGCCGTCGCGGTCGCTGGAGGAAAGTTGTCACGATTTCGCGACATGGTGCGCCGTCGCGGTCGCTGGAGGAAAGTTGTCACGATTTCGTGACATGTCGCTCCGTCGCGGCCAAGGGAGGAAAGTTGTCACGATTTCGTGACATGTCGCTTTGTCGCGGCCAGGGGAGGAAAGTTGTCGCGATTTCATGATAGGTTGCATTTTCATGGCCAAGGGAGCTTAGGTGTCGCGATTTCGTGACATGTTGCTATTTCGCGGCCAATGGAGAAAAGGTGTCGCGATTTCGTGACATGTTGCTTTTTTGCGGCCAAGAGAGAAAAGTTGTCGCGATTTCGCGACATGTTGCTTTTTTGCGGCCAAGAGAGAAAAGGTGTCGCGATTTCGCGACATGTTGCATTTTCGCTGCCAAAGGTGATAAGGTGTCGCGATATCGCGACATGTTGCCTTTTCGCGGCCAAAGGAGAAAAGGTGTCGCGATTTCGTGACATGTTGCACTTTCGTGCCCAAAGGAGAAAAGTGTCACGATTTCGTGACTTGTTGAGTTTTCGCGGCCAAAGGAGGAAAATGTCGCGATATCGCGACATGTTGCTTTTTCGCGGCCAAAGGGGAAAGGTGTCACGATTTCGTGACATGTTGCTTGTTCGCGGCCTAAGGAGAAGATTTGTGTCACGATTTCGTGACAAGCTACTTCATCTATTGTAAGATTGTGTTCTCTCTAAGTTCGGCTGGGAAGAGTCTCTTCCCTTATTGTAATTGATCTTTGTTTTAATACAAGTTTTTTCAAAATTTTCAAAAAAATAATCATAAGTTTGACATACAACTTTAAACTCAAATAAAAATTGATCAAGATCTTCATATACAACTCCCCTAAAAGTTGGTAATACAAAAGGTGAAAAAATTTCATGGGAGATTTTTGGTCAAAATTTAATCAAATAGGATATTAGAAAGTCCTGGCAGGGATGCTAGTTTCACTAGGATGAAGGACATTACTAGCTCTCTCTAGATTGTCCTATAATTCAGCCATTATATGTTCCCAATAATAAGTATAAATACTTTTAAATTGTCTTGATGGTATATATTTATCATGGGTAGGTGGTGTTGAACTACTAGTTTGTTCTCCTTGCTCTTCTCTCTTAGGAAATCCTATATTTCCTAAATCTGATGATTGTAATTCTTCTAAAATTCTAACATTTTTGGGAATCACTACGATAGGTAAATCAAGAGTGGATATAAGTTCAACCTCTCATTGTGGATGTCTTCTTATGGATTATGGAAATTTTGTTATAATGAATCTACCTCTTTTGTCTCTAAGTCTATTCATAAATTTTATTTTAAAGAATCCTATTCTAGTGGCCTAATGTCTTAAATGCAATTATGTGCAATGAAACTATATTTATGTAAAATTGACTTTTTTTTAGGTATTAAAAATTATTAAAAGAATTTTTAATCTACAAAAATTCATAAGAAAACAATTAACATATAATGACTTATGTGTTCTCTAACAATGCAAATGTGTTCCCTGGTAGTGACACCAAAAATTGATGAGTGTCAATGATGCTCTCACTTTAATTCTTTTGTCAGACCAGGGTAACATCCTAAGGCTGTATGGATAGAAATATTAGAATTACATATTGGATATCACAGTTCTATATTAACCAATGTAAATTAAGAATCATAATGTATTTATAGTATTCATGAAAAAATATATGAAATCTCACACTTTATTACTGAAAGGAAATTTGGTATTAATTGTAATTTGAATGCATAAATAAATCAAACAACAACTTGTACTTAATTGAGAAGAATTAAACTAATCTAAACTAAAATTAAATACAATTCATTGCTAAATAAAATAATAGAATTTAATGCTGAAATGAAATTATATTTAACAAAAATCATACTATAAAAATGAAATGGAAATAACACCACACAATTGCAAAGAAAGAAAAACAAATTACGCTATGCTGAAAATGGTAACTAACTAAGGCAAATAGAAAATAAAAGTGAACTCATCAACTTTAACTATGATATTCCTATTGCTAAAATGAATGATAAAAAAGAAGTTAATCACAAGAATATTTAGTTACACTAATGATCCTTTTGTTGTTCCATAGAGTGGGCCCTTGCTTTGAGGTTCAGTAGGAGGAAAAAAGGTTTCAACAGAAAACTAGTCTAAATAAGTCAAAATATCATTTGCAAAAGAACTAAATAATTTAGAATTAGGACAATGTGTTGAGGGTTAAATCACTGCATATTTTATTTTCATTCTAACTATTACAACTTTTAACTTTACCCAATAGGCATGCATTATTATTTATAGTTGAATTCATAACTTTTCAACCTATGAATGAGGTTTTATTTTAGGTATTGTCCTATATATTAATTAAATACATAAGCCTACATGTTAAATCTAACTAATTAAATTATAACAAGAAGTTGAGTTGGATAAGTCTTTCCTATTTTTGCACTCCCATTGGTTGTTGAGTAGCTTAGAATAAATATGAAGTAATCTAAAACTTCTAGAATGCTCATTTAAATATGATCTACATGCATCAAAGGTCTCTATCATCATGTGATTCCATTTTATTTAGGCACACAATAGCAACAAAAACTCTAGAATATATGACAGGTCAACTCCCACATTCATGCATGTAAATATAGATTCACACTCACACTGATTTGTTAGCTTTCAGTTCAAACTCATGGCTCATAACCTTGATCAAACACTTCCATGATGAATTGACCACTTAATTTATCCTTTCCTCCCATGCATGAATATTTCATAGCAGTTCTCCCTCTATTATTCTAGAATGGTATCCGTACCCTGTTAAGCACCTGAGTTATTCTAGCGCATAGATTATTTTGGTACACAACTATCGCTATATTGTTGCTTAGGTACAATGTAATTCCAACAAGTACTCTAAAGGTAGTCCACCAATAATTTCATATTAGTAAATCTTATTCTCAAAACGTAGTAAAAATTATTTCTACTTTATTCTATCATTCAATAAGAAGAAATCATGCAATTAGTCCTTAAAACACACAAAAATCAATTCAAATTAGCTAAAGAAAACATCTTATTTAATTAACTATATTAAAATTTAATATCAACATAAATAACAATTAATAATTATGCTGATAGGTGTCCTACAATGGCAGCCAGGAAGGTCAGCCATGTCGTAAACAATATTAATATTTTATTAAAAAACCGACATTAAGAAAATTATCCGCCGACATTAAGGGTTATAGTGGATTTAAAATATTTAAACTAGCTTAGATATATAAAATATATATCTATAAACGCCGAGAGTTATCAATATTGAGGTGCCTATCTATCACACCCCCAAGAAATGAGATAGGTGCCTCGAGATTGATAACTCTTGGCGTTTATAGATATTTATTTTATATATCTAAGCTATTTGGTAGGTACTATGGCATTTTAATAAAAAAATGGACAAAAATAGTTAAGTTGTTTGGAAAATAAGAGACTTTTGTAGTCTCATCACAAATCTTGAAAATTTTGAATATTTTTACCCTCAAGTTTTATGTCCTTATTTTTTCTTGCTTGAACCTAC
This sequence comes from Wollemia nobilis, assembly GCA_028583015.1. Classification (NCBI taxonomy): domain Eukaryota; kingdom Viridiplantae; phylum Streptophyta; class Pinopsida; order Araucariales; family Araucariaceae; genus Wollemia; species Wollemia nobilis. The sequence goes on from JAQPPZ010016981.1 coordinate 37,603,128, forward strand.
AACCTTTTAGTCGAAACAATATTAATAAAATTGTACTTGCTACTAGGGTTAATAGAAATAAAAACCTTTTATTTTATAATGCAACCATGAACCTGCAAAATAGAATTTTTAACATTGAGCAAATCCCACTAATTGCTCTTTGTCTTATCTGACACTAATGATGTGGTTCCTTCAACTTGCACATTGTCATATATATTTTTCCTTCCATCATATCCTCTTTATTCATTTTTTTGTTCCCCTAGAAGCCTTTTTTCCTTCTATACAGGCTTTGAATGTGAATCTAAACTTAGTGAGGGTTGTATTGAAATATTCTCTAGAATTTTTTTATAACTCCATGATCTCAACCCCAAAAAAATCTCAAAGCAACTAGGGTTTAATAAACTGGAATTTCTCCCAAAAATAAAATTTCTCAAATCTCATCTATTCCTTTCTATAAACAATTAAATCTACAAATTTTCTTCAAAACAAAATAAACTGCATCTGATTTGCCTACCCTAATTGATAAATATCTTCAAATTTTATTTAAAAAATATGATTCAAAAAATGTTATTGCCCTTGTTTCAAATACTTCAATACTAATTATATTCCTTCATATGACCACTCTTTTTAAAGTTCTTCAAGTTTTGAGTAAAACGACATAGGAATCATCTGAATTGGATAGTTGAATTGAGAGATGAATTTTTTTCTTCTTAATTTTTTTTGCATAGTGTATCGACCCAAATTTTTCACGCCCTTACCTTCAAGCTATAGGATCCGTGCCCGAAAGGGGGATGCGAGAAGGATGGGACAATACCTCGGATAGAGAGGCCCTTTCAAGGTCGTGCCTCTCGGGGAGGGGTATAAGGGTGAATTTTCGATGGATGGTGGGGTTCACCAGGAAACTTTGAGTGGCAGTTTCCACGCCTAGGTTGAGAATGGGTTTGATGTGTTCATTTTATTCTCGATCATTCATATCCCTAGGTTGGCCAAAATGAATCTAAGCTATTTTATATGAAAATGCTGATTTATATGAATATAGAAAGCATGAATAAATCCTAAATACCAAGAATATGTTAAATGAGAAAGAATGCACCTGATTTCGGATGTCTGATGAAGATTCTGAAGCTTGTAGGAGTCTAGATCATCCCGAATATGATAGGATCATCTGCAATTGTACAGAATCATCCCAGATCATAGGCAATCATTTGAGATCAGACAATATCATCGTCTATCTAACGAATTCGTTAGATGAATTCGTCAAAAATTTGAAATCACAGAAACAGACATCAAAAACTAAAAATGCGACTGCAAGAATAATGCAGGATGATAAAAATGATAGTATAAATGCTTAACTGATAAATATAGATAGCATATTAAAGAAAATGCATTGTTTTAATAACTTATTTTAACTTTATCATGCATTTATGCTAAATGAGGTGAACTCCAAGATGCAGAATCAAAATAATCAAGCTAATGCATAATAAAATAAGGAAGGAAGATGAGAAATGCAAACTCAGGGCTCTGATTGCCCCCAATATGAACTGCAGTCGAGATCGCCTCCAATCGTACGAGATCATCACCGATATGTGATAGGATCATCCAAAATCATGTGGAATCACCTGCGACGATCCGAGCTTCCTCCAGCTGAAGCATAGTGAAAACCTACAATGAAAACTTAAAACTACGAGTGCAAACAATGGTAGATAGGACGTATTAACACAACAAAGCTAAATGGTAGGGAAAATCAATCAGGGAGAGAGTTAGGAGAAGATCTAGGGGGATAAATTAAGAAAATCCTAGTTTATAGAGGATTAGGGGGAGGTTAGGAGGTTGGAGATCATCCCAATCTGGGAAATCTCCAACTACGCAGACACGCTTCTGCCCAAGTCGAAGAGGCTATTGAAATAGAAGCTAATTATGAAACTTTGGTTTTGGGATGAAATCGTCTGGACGTTCTGTTCTAGACGAATTCATCCAATTTGGGATGATTTCATCTGATCGACGACGATATCATCCAACGATCAAAACAACTCCTAAAAATGGCACAAAAAATAGGGGGAGCGGTTAACGGGCGGTTTCGGGGTTAAAATTCAAAATTGTATCTTTTTACTAAGGGTTTAACTGCGCCAATTTTAGGGTGCTACATTTTGCCCCCTCTTTAGCAAATTTTTTGAAGAAAATGCGTTAAAGACGAGTTCTTCCCGATTTACGAGAAAGCAAAAATTTATTCCATTTTTTAGATGATGATTCTAGGTCGAATCGTACAACTGCTTGCTATGGTGCCCCCTCTGAGTTTTTACCCAAATCGAACATTTGAGGTACAAGCACTAAAAAGCAAAAAATTTTAAAAAAAGTTGTTTTTTTAATAAAATTACAAAAAATAGGGTAAAACCCTAATTCATTGTTACTATTCACTTTTGTTGTTTCAGAGCTCTGTAGGAAAAATGATGGAAACATCACACAGATCGATAGAGGCCCGACGCAGGTTGTGGGTAAGGATCTTAACTTGATGAATTATGTTTTTAATTTGATTTGTGTGATTTTTAATTTGAATTTTGACTATTTTTGGGGTATTGCGACCGTTTTTAGGCCATCGATGATGTCGGGATGAAATCGTCCCAACTTCATCGAAATTGTCCCTAGATCGCCGATTTCGTCTAGGGGCAAAATCGGTGAAATAGGGGCGATCCCGTCCAACAAGGGACGATCCCCAAGTTGAGAAATAGGAGACGATTTGGTCCTACCAAGGATGATTTGACCTAATTTAGTACGATATCGTCCAATAATGGACGATATCATCATTTTTTTATAAGATGAAATTGATTTAACTTATTTTAATGATTATCTATTAATGATTTTTGTTGTTTTATTGTTTATTTTGTAGAGGGTATTACTAAAAATTTAGGAGTGGAAATACGGGGGGCTCAGAGATGATGTAGCTACACTCGACCAGGAAGAGCGAGACCGACTATCAGAGGTTGGGCTACATCATGTGGCAGAGATGTCACAAATACCTATAGACATGAGGCTACTGACAGCCCTAGCAGAGAGGTGGTATCCGGGGTCATCCTGCTTTTGGTTATCGACAAGGGAGATGGCTCCCACTCTAGAGGATGTATGGAGGATCTTGAGGATCCCCATACATGGGCGGTTGATGACTCCTATGGCTAATCAGGGCCATGCCATGATGTGACTGTGCGGAGACCCTAGCTTCACCTTGGAGAAGGGCAAAGTGAACATCGAGACATTGAGGCAGATGCCTGGGGCATCTCGATTGACTTAGGTTTTGGTAGGAGTAGTGGGTGGCCTACTGCTATGCCACCAGAGCGGATGCAGGTTACTGTGGCTGCTATTAGATGTGGTCTACGATATGAGAGACCATGACTATAGGTTTTCTTGGGGTAGTTTTGTACTATGTCGCTTGTATAGGATCCTCTACGGGGTCATATACAAGGGAGGTCGATGTCTGGTACTGACATCGTTGCTATAGGTTTGGTGCTGGGAGCACATTATGATGCGAAGGCCGATAGGGCTTCCACTAACATGGGTTGATCGAGAGAGACCCTGATTTTTCTATTGGTGGCTCCAGAGAGGGTCACAGTGGCGGATAGATCTATCGATGTCTCGAAGGTTGCTAGATGACCTCATCCTTGACCAGATCACCTGGAGGCCATGGAGAGAGAATCTAGGGTGGGGAGAGGATGGATAGGAGTTGGCTCACATTAGGTGAGTCTTCTGGCTGAGGATGGAGTGGGGAGAGGTAGAGCTCCACCGCTATGACCAAGTTTTGAGGCAATTCGGTCTACAGTAGGGGATCCCTTCTCTCAGAGACTACAAGTACTCCTAGACTGTCTGGGATAATACTACACTGAGCAGGGCTCCAGATATGCAGCGATTCTGAAGTGAGGATGTTGATGATGCCCCCATTCAATCAGTGGATGGGGACGACGTTGGGGTCATAGACGGATACGATGCCTGGTACATAGGCATCCGCCCTCCTGAGATGATGAGGGCACAGGGTCCGATGCATGCTATGGTGCGATGGATGGGGAGGTAGCACCAGGCTGCCATCAATGCAACAAGGAGTTGCGAAGGGAGGGAGCAACGACGACCTCCTCAGGAGAGATTTTAGAGAGCACCATAGGCTTCAGAGGGACCACAGTAGCTATAGAGGAGGGAGGAGGGACTCCCTTCTTAGCAGAGGGATAGGCCACCATCACTCGATAAGGGCAAGGGTGTCAAGGTGGGGGAGAGTAGCGATATGGTGACTCTCTGGGCTGAGATGCCTGCCTCCAGGCTTAATTGTAGACACTGCAAGATGAGGATACATGACTCAGGGCTCAGAGTGGAGGGGCAAGAACTTAGGATCTGGTACAGGCTATTGCTCATACTGTGTTCTACCAAGGATTATACTATCATGTGGTTCTAGGGGGGCAGAGGATATCGCTACCAGCTAGCATTGCAGAGCCGATCATGATGGGATCATCGAGGATGTCCTCACGATCGACATTGAGGACCCACGATACAACATGGACCTCGATGGGACCACCTCCTCCATGCTAGGGTGGGAGAGAAGATGAGGCTGAGAGCTCGAGGGCTTCTCGAGACTAGCTACTTTGGACTATAGACTGTATATTTGAGAGGATTGAGTATGCCAGGGTATATATTGTGGCATACCAATCCAGTTTTGATATGATGTACATAATTTTGAAATATATATATAAATATATATATATATATATATATATGATCTTTTTGTGATATGACTTGTCCATATATTTTATGATGCTTTAAATTTTGAATTGTTGATTGTTTATTCATGTAATTATGTCGTTGGAAATAGTATAATTTTATGTCATGCTGTAAAATTTTAAATGAAATAATCTGCTGTAAATAAATTGGTTGTTGTGGTATGATTTAATGAAAAATAAAGGGACTTCTAAAAATAATTTCAAAGGACATTGTCACTGTCATATGACCATTTCATGGAGTCGTCGCTCGCTAGGTCGTCAAGCTAATCCTAGTATAGAAATATTGCTAAAAGTAAAAGAGTGCTTAAGAGACTGTCTTAAGATTGTGTGTTGTGATGATGAAAAATGATGATGGTGATGATTTGTTTTCAGATTTTCATGAAAATATTATGAATGAAATATATAAAAAATATGGTTTTTGTTAGGCATAAATTCCTAAGTGTGATAAAATCTTGAACAATTCCTTAGGAATTATACCATCGTTTCAAAATTGAATATTGACATAATGAAATAAAATAGAAAAAAGTGTTCATTCTTTTTAAAGCACAATTGTGTGACATAATGATGTAAGCCATATATATTTTTTATGAATTAAATAAAGGGGAAATAAAATTAGAACAATGGTTTGCGCTAGGCATAGAATTATAGGTGTAGACTTATACCATCATCGCGAAATCCAAAAATAAGTTTATTACATAATTGATTTTTTGATTTTGAGATAAACAGAAAATATATAAGATGAGGACTTGTGCTAGGCATAAAATTCCAGTTTAGGTTTTTAGGAACTATACCATCGTTGCGGAAGTTGAAAGTATATATAAACGTGACTTTATTGCTAGATTTTTGAACATGTTTTGAAAGAAAATTTTGGATTTAAAAAAAAAAATGTATTTAATTATTTTTTACGCTAAGCAGATGTTTCTCAAATAAGAAGATGAAATTATTCCAAAATATTTGCATAAATATTTTAAATTATCTCAAAGACAAAATATAGATTTATAAGGAACCCTCATGTGCATATGTGAGTTCACTGTCGATCTTGATTTATCATAATGATACAAAATCTCTCAAATACAAATGTGTGTGCAATTGTATTGTTCATTTACCAATTTTGAGCAAGATAATTTGATGCAAGTAATTTGAATTAACCAAATAAGTGTTCGTTGACCATGATTTATATGCATGTAATCGTACCAGACTACTATGTAAGTCGGGTCATTAAGAGCTAGCTGATCCATAAGTAGACATAGGTCTATACAAAAGGAGGTCACTAATGTGACATACATATCACCACGCTAGGAGTTACCCAAGGCCAAGTGGGTTGGGCACAAACCACCTGTTATGGGGCTTACCTCATGGTTTTCGAATAATTGAGAATTCCAGGGATTCAAGCTCATTCACCCTTCTTTTCTTTTCAAGGGGTAGGGAAACAAATTTATTGCATTTTGCTTTTTCTTTTCTCTTTCTCTTCTTTTCTTTTTTTTTTTTTTTAATTTTTTTAATTTTTGCTTAGAACTGAGATAATGCTAAAATATTGCTGCGATGGTACAAAATGATATTTTTCTTTTTCTCATTTTCTTTGCTTTTCTTTTTCTTCCTATACTAGGGATACTTGCCCAGATTTGCTGTAGAGCAACAAATTTTTATTTTGGGCAGGGGTGAGCTTGACCTTTTGTCAATTCTCAAAGATTCTAGACCATGTGCATGATAGGATAGCAGGGAAACTTTTCGCTCAAGAAACCACGTCTACTATGTAGCATCGTTGTGAATTTGCAATGAAATCATTTTAATGTGAAGAGAAATACTTGGTTCAAGTAAATAAAAAGATCAATTCTCTATGCTCAAAACTTTATTTAATTCAACTGTGGACTTTGATATAAGAGAGATTAATAATCATACCAAATAAAATCAAGATATTTATTCATGTTAGTGTGAAAGTGTGGGATTCCAAATAAATGCTAATTTATCCAAAATAATTGAAAATATGACTGCACTATTTCAAGAATTGACAGGTGCAAAAAGAGAAATTTTTTTTGAATATTTTTATGATTTTGATGTTTGTTATATTATGGTTTTAATTTATGAATTGAAAGAACAAATAATATTACTATTTTTTTTTTTTTGAGAATGATAACTATCCAGGGGAGCTTTGCTAGGGTTTGATGAGGAAAGCTGCTTTGCTGGAATTTTTTTGAGACCTATCTGGTGGGCTCTGCGGGGATGGCAGTAGTTTCTGGAGGAGGTATGAACAACTGGAGGAATGTAGTGATGGCATCAGGTCCGTCACAGAGCGTGCATGCTAGGGCTGGTATTTCTTTTAAAAATGATTGGAAGGAATAGGATTTCCCATTGCATGCTAGGAATCACTTATTAAAGAACAATGGATGTTTGGAATGATGTGAAGCCAGGTCAGTTCTAGTGGTTCAACTAGACTCGATGGCAAAATATGTGGAGTATTTAACCAAACATGCGCTTATTGGTAAATTTATGGGCATCCAAATTTCTCTTCCCTTTATGGAGGCTTGGGTTAGGAAGACTTGGAACCCTGAAGGTGATGTGGAGGTGATGCTGAGTGCAAACAACTATTTTATGGTGGTTTTTTCTTGTCTTGCGGATCATAACAAAGCATTTGAAGGAGGTCCCTATTTTTGTAACCAAGCGGGACTCTTTCTTAAACCCTGGCATGTGGGTTTCAACCCATCAGAGGAGCGACCGTCACGGGTTCCGATGTGGGTTTGGCTTTTATGGCTCCCATTGGAATTTTGGAGAAATGACATGTTGCATATGATTGCCCTTCTACTTGGGAAGCCGGTTGGGCCGTCACGATAGATGCTGGATAAAAAGGTAATCTCTGTTGCCCGTATCTGTGTTGAAATTGATTTAAACAATCCTATTCCAGATTCTATTGAAATACAGTTCGGATCAACCAAATGGGTTCAAAAACTTGACTATGAAGCTCTTCCATTTTGTTGCCAGATTTGCCATGAATATGGCCACTTACAAAGAAAATGCCCTAATTTTGTCCTGCCTGTGGCTTCAAATCCTGGGCCCTCTCGAGCTATACAAAATATGGATAAAGGAAAAGCCCCGATAAAGGAGGGAGATCAAGATAAGGAAGGCTTTGTTACGATAAAACATTGAAACAAAGGAAGAAAGGCAAAAAGAGACATTAAGGATAACTAGCCAGATGCTCAGCTCAACCATTTTGAAATTCTAGAGAATCTTGATTAGTGTGTGGAGATACCTGAAACATCGCTACCTGTTATAGATATAACAGGACCAAATCAGTTGTCTCTTCATGAGGTGGAACCAAGGGAACCAGATATAGGGGGTTTAAATGAAGAACAAAGGGCTCTGGTTTCGAGTATAGGTGATATGGTTGGCCCTAGCCCTGGAAGTGAAGTTATCTTAGAAAATGGCACAAATTTAGATATGCCTTCTCCTACCCGAGCACTCGATGCGATCATCCATGGATCTGTAAAACTCCTACGGTCGTCGGGATTGCAGCAAAAAATAATTAAAAAAAATGCTTCAGATAAGAATATGAAGGTGGGTCGAAAGAAATACTAGGATAAAATTAAGTTAATGGGGGAGACTTTGGTAGAGTCAGGTTTGGTGAGAACATTGGACTCCCATTTTTATAACCCCCAAAAATGATTATACTTTCATGGAATGTAAGGGGGTTGAACAACATCCCTAGACAAAAAGCTATTCGTGATTTGATTCGTGTTCATTCTCCGGATGTGGTTTTTATTCAAGAGACTAAATTAGCTATTGATAGTTTGTTCAATATTTCTCCCAAGTTGTGGAGAAAGAGGCAATATCAATGTATTGGTGCATGTGGATATGCTGGTGGCCTTGCTTGTTTATGGGATCTAGTTAAGATCTCTCCTCTTACCTGGATTTCCAGCATGTGGTCTATTTCGATGATTAGGCATGATAATGAATCTGGTGAGACCATCCTACTTACAAACATGTATGCTCCTATTGATTACAATGGTAAAGTGAATTTATGGGAGCACATTGGCTTTGTGAGAAGTTTGGCTCCCCTGTACCCATGGATTTTGGCTGGAGACTTCAATTCTATCACTTGTCTAGAGGAAAAACGTGGTGGGATTGATCATCTTGAGCCTTTTTCTTCTATCTTCAATGCTCATATCCGGGCCTTGAACTTGGTTGACATCAAGCTGGATAATGGGATATTTACCTGGCATAATAGAAGATGTGGGGAATATTCCATTTTAGAGAGACTGGATAGGTTTCTGATCTCTAGTTTTTGGATTAGCAATAATAGAAGCTCTAGTTCTATGATTCTGGAGGGTAGAGGATCTGATCATTGGCCTATCAAACTCTCTACTCTGGAGTTAGGGCTAAAAAAGAATCCCTCATTTAAGTTTTAACTTATGTGGCTGTGAGATCCTAAGCTTCATGATTTCATGCGAGGCTGGTGGACTAATGGCAAACCTCCTCATGGCACCGCTATGTGCTCCTTTATGAAGCGGCTTCAATTTGTTAAGCATAAATTGAAGAGATGGAATAGACTAAATTTTGGGAACCTTTCCTTGGCTAACCTGGTAGCTCTTAGGAGGGTGGAAGAAGCCTCAAGGAAGATTAGAGATCAGGGACTCACAAAGGAGCTTCTTGTTGAGGAATCCGAGGCTGTAAAAGACCTTGCTGAATGGGAACTGAGGGAAGAAATTTTTTGGAAACAAAAAGCTCGAGTAGATTGGCTTCAAGAAGGGGATAGGAACACAACCTTCTTTTATAACTCTGTTAAGGCTCGTCATAATGGTAACCTGATTATCTCTCTTGTTAATTCTCAGGGTGCCCTGCTTTCTTCTTTTAGGGATATTTCAGAAGAGACTAAGAGGTATTTTTCCTCTCTCTTCAAGGAGGATGCCCTCTCAGATGATGAGGAAGAAAAAATTATTCTAAACTGTATTCCCTCAATTGTTTCTAGAGAGATGAATGAGCACTTGATGGATCCAATTTCCCTTGAGGAGCTAAAAAGTGTTGTATTCAAGATGAAAAATGGGAAAGCCCCGGGTTCGGATGGATTCCCGATTGAGTTTTATCAAGAGTTTTGGGAGTTAATCAAATTTGACCTTTTGGAAGTGGTCCGTGAGTCCCAAAATAACAAACAGATGCTAAGGGCCCTAAATGCTACCTTTGTGGTGCTTATTCCCAAGAAAGAGGGAGAAAATTCCCTGGATATGTTTAGGCCTATTGCTCTCTGTAATGTTGTATATAAGATCATCAGAAAAATTATTGTTGAGAGACCTGAAGATATGGTTGAGCAAAATCATCTTTGAGGAGCAAGGTGGGTTTGTTGCTGGCCGAAAAATCATGGATGGGGTTGTTATTGCTATAGAAGCTATTCACTCAATGGAAACTTCTAAGGAGAAAACTATGTTCATTAAGTTGGACATGGCAAAAGCCTATGACAAAGTTAGATGGTCCTTTCTTCAAAAAGTTCTTGCTACTTTTGGCTTTGAGGAGGAATGGATTAGATGGGTGATGAGCTATATTTCTTCTTCCTCATTCTCTGTTCTTGTTAATAACAAGACAACGGAGCTGTTTGATGCCTCAAGGGGATTGAGGCAAGGAGATCCTCTATCTCCTTATTTGTTTATCATTATGACAGAAGGGTTGGGAAAATTACTCAAGTCTTAGGTCAGGCATGGTCTCATTTAGGGGTGGAAGTGGGATAACAGTTTGCCACCTCTTTCCCACCTTCAATTTGTTGATGATATTGCTTTGTTGGGAGTTGCCACTATCAAGGAAGCTAGAAATATTAGATAGTCTCTTGACATATATCTTGGTGCTTCTGGACAGGTGATTAATGAGGACAAGTCCTTTATTTTCTTCTTCAATACCCCCCTCTTATTCAAGCCAGGATTGCTCGCATTCTAAGATTCCAGGTCGGGACTCCCCCTTCATTTATCTTGGGATCCCAATTTCATCTCATCCTCTGCCTAGATATTCTTGGTAGTCTATACTTGATAAGTTTAGAAGGAAGGTAAATCATTGTACTGTCATATGGCTATCCTCTGCAGGTAGAGTATTGCTTTTAAAATTTGTTATTCAAGCTTTATCCATTTATAGATGTTTTGTGCAAATAGCTCCTTCTCGTTTCATCAAGGACAGGGATGCTCTATCAAGATAGTTTTTGTGGTCTAGCAAACTTGATCAATATAAATGGAGTTTGGTTAGATGGGATTCCATTTGTAGGCCAGTTCAAGAGGGAGGCCTTGGGTTGCGACAGGCAACTCTTTCTGGGCAAGCTTTGGCTGCAAAACTTTATTGGAGATGGTGTACCTCTCAAGATCAGATTTGGGCTAAAATATTATCTTATAAATACTTGAGAGGTATTTCTGAGGTAGATATCCCTAGATCCAATTTGGTTGGGAAAGGTTCTGTTATCTGGGACACTCTGAAAAGAGGAACTAATTTAATTAAGCAAGGTTTGTTCTAGATTTGCAATCGGGGATCAAATGTTCTTTTTTGGGAGGATTCTTGGGATGGCCACCCTCCTATCTTGACTCAATATCCCAAGTTACATTCCCTAAGCATTTGTTTCTTGGAAGCGGGCTGGTCTCATGTGGAGGACTTTAAAAAAATCCAATATTTTGGAAATTTGGAGATGTACATATGGAAAGATCCACAGGAATGGCCCCAAGGGGGATTGGCCGAGGATAGAGAGGTTCTTGCTCTTATTCTTGCAGGGAGGTACTGTTCTTCATTGAGGGATAAAGACATTCTGGCTTGGAACCCTAATCCCAAGGGAACCTACTCTGTAGCCTATGGTTATCAAGTTCTTGATAAGCAAACGTTCGTGAGTCTCCCTATCACATGGTGGAAAAAGGTGTGGAATAGATTTGCTTGGACGAAATGTAACTTTTTTCTCTGGCTGGTAGCTCGTAATAAATGCCTCACTTGGGATAACTTGAGGAAGAGGGGATTTCAGGGTCCCTCTTTATGTGTCCTTTGTGGTAAGAATGAGGATGACTCTTCTCATTTATTTTTCCAATGCTCCCTTGCCAGAGACATTTGGAACTATTGGTGGAGTGCATGGAACCATCCTTGTTTTCATGTGCTCTCCCTAGTGGAGTTTTGGAGTAGTCTGGACAAACCTCCAACCAAGGCCCCCTTCCTCCAAGTGGCTTGGAATTTGGGCCCTTCTTGCATCATCTGGCAGATTTGGCTCGAACGAAATCGACGCATTTTTGAGGGAAGTCATTTGGCTGTTCAATAGATCTAGCAAAGGATCCTGTGTATGGTTCAAGAAACTATCCATAGTAAATGTGATGTGGACCCTCATTTGGACTCTAGGGAGGAGAAGGTACGACAGGCCCTTGGTTTGTTTGGGGTTGGTGTGAATTCTTCTAGCCCTAGTAGGATTCCTCAGATTAGCAAGAAGGTTAGGAGAGATGGTAGATGGAGACTGCCCCCTAGAGGAGTTTTAAAAATTAATACTGATGGGTTGTCTAGGGGCAATCCTGGACATGCTGGAATTGGTGGTGTTGGGAGAGATTCTGTTGGCGTGGTCAGTTTTTTCTTTTCCATTTATAAAGGTGTTCACTCCAACAATATTATGGAAGCTCTGGCAATACTTGAGGCCTTGCAAAGGGGGTTTTCTCTTGGCTGGTGTAGGATTTTTTGCGAGTCTGACTCTCAAATTTTGGTTAATATTTTAAACAACAAAAGAGTGGAGGATGTTAATTGGTAGTTGGCCTCTGTGACCATTCAGATTCTCAGAATGAGTGAAGAATTTGAATTTATATCCTTTGTGCACATTCCAAAGGAATGGAATGGGGTTGCTGATTACCTGGCCAAAAGGGCTTCTGAGCTATTGGATACTCAGAGTATTGATAACTGGGAGAGTCTCCCGTCTGGGGATTCTCAACACCTACAGGAGTTGATCCATAAGGATGTTCAGACTTAATGTGGTTTTTTTTTTTTGGTTTTCTTTGGGAGTTGACCTTGTTTGGTGATTTAGCCTGTCTTGTTGCTTATTTGAGTCCTGGGTGGGGGCTCAGCTGTACTTTGTAATCCAGAATTTTTATCAATAAATTTTTACCCCTTTATTTAAAAAAAAATATATTACTATTTTTTTTTAAATTTTTATATGAATTACTAAAATGAAACAATATGCAAAATAACAATATATACAATAATGAAATGACCAGATTTATGCATAATAGCATTTAAGATGCATAATTTTCATAGGTTATTTAATATATTTACCATCTAAGGTAGCTAATATGTATGCTCCCGAGCCGAATTTGGCAGTGATAATATATGGTCCAAGCCAGTTGGGCTCGAATTTACCTTTAAGATCTTTAGTTGCATTAGTATTTTTTTTATTTTCTTTTAAGACAAGGTCACCGATCTCAAAGGATCGATGATGAACTTTCTTAAGGTATGCTCATTTAAGCTTGTTCTAGTAGGCTCAAAGATGTTCCAAAGCATTGATGCGCTTCTCATGTAGGAGTTTTAGCTGACTAAATCTTCTAGCATGATATTCATCTCCTACTTCAGAATATTGAAGTAGTAGAGCTAAAGAGGGAACTTCTAATTCAAAGGGAAATACTGCTTCAGTGCCATAAACCAAAAAAAAAGGTGAAGTGCCCGTGGGGGTACGAACGCTAGTTCGATAAGCCCACAAAGTAGGATATAATTGAATGTGCCAATCTCGGCCAGATTTATTGACTAGTATTTTGAGGATTTTAATTAATGTTTTATTAGATGCTTCTACTTGGCCATTACCCTGAGGATAATAGGGAGTGGACCAACGATGTTGAATTTTATATTTTTGACATAATTTCTTGACATATTTATTTTTGAAACAAGTTCCATTATCCGAGATAATATTTACAGGAATTCTGGACCTACAAATAATTTGATTAAAAATAAATTTGGAAACTTGGGTTCCAGTGCAAGAAGCTAAGGGCATAGCTTCAACCCACTTTGTGAAATACTCGATGGTGATTATGATGAATTTGTGTCCATCAGATGACACAAGATTGATTTTTCCAATGATGTCTAAGCCCCATTTTGAAAAGGACCAAGGAGATGAAATAGCCTATAGTTCTTGTGCAGGTGCATGGACAAGGTCAGCATGTTTCTAGCACTTGTCACAATGGTGCACGTAATCATGTGCATCATTCTCCATGGTAGGCCAAAAATATCCTATCCTAAGGAGCTTCTTAGCAATGGTGCTACCACTAAAGTGTACCCCACAAGATCCATCATGGGATTCACTTAAAGCTGATCTAGATTCTTCTAGATTCAAACATCTCAATAGGATACCTTCAAAAGATCTCCTTTATAATGTATTGTCAATTATTACGAAGCGACTTGCTCGTCTACGCAATAACCGACACTGGTTTCTATTAAAACCTTTAGGGAAGGTCCCATTTTGAAGAAAATTGAATATATCAGTGTACCAAAGTTTAGGAGTAGTTTCGTTGATTAGAAACACATCCAAAGGTTCTAAGCATGATTTATTTGAAGTGGGTTCCTGGAGTCAATGAATAATGATGGTAGCATATTTTTCATCTAACTCCAAGGGTAAAAGAGATGCAACTGTAGCCATAGCGTCAGCCACACAATTATTAGTTCTAGGAATAGCTTCCAAGGTAACTTGATGAAATAAAGATATTAATTGTAATACATATGCTTTATATGGGTGCAATTTATCATCTCTAGTCTGATAAACATAATTAATTTGATTTATAACAAGTTGAGAATCATCAAAAAATAATAGATTTTTAATTTTTAGTGCCAAGGTAGCTCGTAAGACAAGGATTAGAGCTTCATATTCAGTAGTGTTATTACTACAAGCAAATGTTAATTTAAAGGATAGAGGTATAAGATGTTTCTTTGGAGATATTAGAATAATACCTGAACTAGCCCCACTCATGCATTGGGCTTCGTAAAAGTATAAGGACCATTGCTCTGGATGGTCTGCCTCTAGTTTAAGGCATTCGTCAAGAAACTCAATGATGAGGGGATGGTTAGACTCTAAGGGTGCAAAAACTAATTGAACTGCTATGATTTGACCCTTAACAGACTTCTATCCTATAAATGTGAGTTCAAACTCACTTAGATCAAGAACCCACTTTGCTGTACGACCAAATAAATAAGGTCGACTCATGAGATACCGTAAAGGATCGAATTTAGCAATAACATACATTTTCTGACTGAGCATATAGTGGTGTAGTTTTTGTGTAGAAAATATGACTGCTAGACATAACTTTTCTAATGATGTGTAGCGGGTTTCATAACTGATTAATGTTTTTCTAATGTAATAATTGGCATGCTCTCTTTTATCATCATCCAGTTGAGCTAACATAGCTCCTAAAGCAAAACCAGAAGTAGAAATATATAATACAAATGGGTGATCAGGTCTAGGCAGCGAAAGCATAGGCGGGTTAAGAAGATATTGTTTGAGGAGTTCAAATGCTTCATAACATTCATTGTCCCAATGGAAAGAGACATCCTTCTTAAGAAGCTTAAGAAAGGGTCCAGTTTTATCTGCCAACTTATCGATGAAGCGACAGATAGCTTGAAGCTTACCTTGAAAACTTTGTAATTTAGATATATTTGTGGGCGCGAGCATATCAGTGATAGTCGCAATCTTGAGAGGGTCAATTTTGATGTCACGTAAAGAAACTATAACCTCAAATAATTTATTGGACTTAACTTTGAATATGCATTTGGTTGGATTCAATCGGATAAGATATTCCCTTAACCGATCAAATACTTTTCTCAAGTCATCTAAATGGTCATCTTCGTTAATAGAACGAGCTATAATGTCGTATACATAATCATGTAGTATATCATGCATCATATCATGAAAGATATAAGTCATGGCTCATTGATATGTTGCACCTGCATTCTTCAAACCAAATGGCATCACTTTCCAACAAAAGGTCCCCTAAGGGGTAATAAATGTTTTTTTAGCCTGATCTTTAGGAGCTATCCTGATCTGATTATAACCAAAAAATCCATCCATTAAGGATATCATTCCACTCCCAACAGTAAAATCAATGATCTAATCCATATTGGGAAGAGGAAAATCGTCTTTAGGGCATGCAACATTAATATCTCTAAAGTCTGTGCAAACCCTAACTTTGGTAGCTTCTTTCTTAGTTATCGAAACTACATTCGAGATCCATTCTGCATAATCAATGGCTTGTATAAAAATAACATTCAGGAGTTTTTCTAACTCCCCTTTGACTAGTAAGGCCACTTTAGGATGCATTTTTCTAAGTTTTTGTTTAATAGGTTTAGCATCCGGATGGACTACTAGGTGATGCATAACTATAGAAGGGTCTAGACCTGGCATATCTTCATATGTCCAAGCAAAGACATCTTCATAGTATTTAAGAAATGCAATGTATTTATCCTATTTTTCTTGACTCAATTCTGATCCAATGTTGATTATGTGAGGATTATCCTCGGTTCCAATGTTAGTTTTTATGACATTTTCTACTTCCATGTGTAGATCTTTCTCAAAATTAGGTGGGGAGGGTGAAATACCCAATTCTTGTAATTCTTCCAAGGTTAGCTTGGATAATTCGTCTTGAGGAGTTGTGGCCTCAAGCTGGGCTATACTAGGTATAGAGCCGTCAAAATAAAATTCATTATGTAATAATTCCTCGATGGAGACATCATGGAAGATATCTCCCTCCAACTCATCATCGAATTCAGCGATCATCTCAGGGTAATCTATAGATAGCATATTACATGTAAATGGCTTATTCATTAAATGCAAAGTATCGCGTTCATCCAAATAATATTGGTAACATATGAGATGGTCATCATCCTCAAATGGGAAGGGCTGACCCTTACTAGGAAATAGACCCACACCACATCGGGCAGGCCACGACTCTACCTCAAAGGGTTCTTTCATATCATTTTGGAAAGGTCTTAAACCTTTCCCTTTATATCCCAATTTAAGAATTATAGCTTTGGCTTTAACATACTCATTAGTAAAATAACATCGAGCATATCCATCATAATGAGTCTTGATGTTTCTAGGTATTCTACCCCAGTCATATCCCTTATAAATAAAATCACAACTCCCGACTTGGTAAATACTTCCCATAGGCTATGGGAGGCCCAAGGTACGAGGAGATGGTGGCAATTTATTTAAAACAATAGAATCTTGCATAGAAGCATTCATTTTCTTTAATATAAGAATTTTAGATAAATCAGGTAAGAGCTCGTCAGTAAGAGCATAAGAGGTAGAAGGAACATTTCCTACATCTTCTGATGTGGAAACTAAGACTTTGGTGGATGTAGATGTTGTAGAGATGTTGATATATGGGTCTATTATAGGTATAGAAGTTATAGGAGGAGAAAAAGAGGCATTGGTTGTGGGATTAGGATCTTTCTTAAGTCCTAATGTGGTTTTTTTAGAGGATGGTTGAGTTGTATGTAGGGGTGGAACTGATGGAGAAGAAGTATATGGTGCTGTGGGTGTGTGTTTCACATGTTTAGATGGATAATAAGAATTAGGATGTGTGGATGACAACGCGGGGCAAAATTGAACTCCAACAAGTTCTGCCAAAGCACACATATCAAAAGGTCTAGGATCACCATGAATGGTAACCAACTGATTCTTAAATTCGAATTTAACACATTGATGTAAAGTTGAGGGAATAGCTCGCATCACGTTGATCCAAGGGCAACCCAAGAGTATATTGTACGATGCAAGAAATGTACAATAAACATAGTCGTATCCAAGGTTCTCGGACCAACCTGCAATGGAATGGTAATAACTCCACACGTTTCTTGTGTTTCGTCATTGAAGGCTTTTATGATCATATCATTTCTTTTCATTTCATAACTTCTAAACCCAAATATTTGGTAGAAGTTGAAAGTGCAGATGTTTAAAGATGAACCATTATCAATCAAGACTCATTTAACTGCTACATCTCCAATTAAGGTAGTAATATATAAGGGGTTATCCTTATGTAAACTATGTTGCGGTATGTCTCTATCCCGGAAGTCAATACAATCAACTTCATGAGTTATTATAGTATTGGCCATGGCTTGGGGTTGAATGTCTTATGGTACTATCATCTGGCTTAATTTAAGCATTAATTCATCTCTATGTGTAGGAGAAGATCTTAAAAGGTCCAAAAGAGAAATTCTAGCTATAATATTTGATAGTTGTTCATTAATATTGTAAGGAGGTTTAGGTTGAACATTAGGTGCCTGATTCCCTTTATTAGGAACTTTCAAAAAAAATGGAGTTGATCCATCGTTTGGCATTTGATCTTGTTGAGAGTTTTGAGCCCGTTGTCTAGTAACAGCTCGGATGGTACCCACAATATTATTCTGTGGATGATGAATGGGTCTCAGTCTAACATTTATGGCTTGCTCATTAGAAATTAATTAGTGAGAGGATGGTCTAGTAGTGACTCTTCTTGGAAATGGTTCCTCTGGAACCATATAACTTGTGATAGGGAGAATAGGATCCGATTCATCTTCAAAGCTATTAGATTGATTTGATGTGATTTCCATATCACTCTCAGTTTCATATTATGTATCACTAAGATCAGGTGTCCAAATATTATGTAGAGGCCTGGTCGTAACCATGGATAAGGTTGTGTCAAATATTTCCAGCTCATGAGCAGGGACATGCCCACTAATATCCCTACATATCGGGTAGGAGGGGGAACATTATGATGTTCAATTTGATTAGCCACTTCCTTACCATGTTTTGGTAAAGGATGTTGAAAGATGTCCAATGACTGGTTGGCATTCTGATTTTGGTTTTGGGGGATGTTCTTTTGAGCATTATTAGGAGGATTTTGCTTAGGTTGAAAGGCTTGTACCTCCATCTCATTGTTATCAATCAAGTCCTATATTTTATGTTTTAATATTTTACAAGAGTTGGTAGTGTGTCCAGGTCCTTTATGGAAGTCACAATGTAAATATGCTTTGTATCCGGGTATAGTTGGATCAGGTTCTCGGATATTTGGTAATTGAATCAAACCTCATTCTAATAATTGCAGTATAATGGTTGATAAAGGTTGATTTAACCTAGTAAATTCTTGAGGAGGTTTATCGGGAGGTTTCAGTATAAACTTCTTCATTGTCTTCGTAGCATTAACAATAGCAATATTTCTACTATCGGTGACTCCATCACCCATAAATTGTTTATTCTTATATTTATTTCTGGATGTTTTCTCATCGTATTTCTTTTTAAGCTGACCTCTCCTAATGAGAGCATCTTCCACTCGTCTGGCTAAGTCTATAGCCTAATCGAAGGTGGTCAAGGTAGCAGTTGATAATTTGTAAGATAGTTGCTCTTGAAAATTATTAATAAATATGTCCAACATCTCCCTATAAGGTAACACAAAGTGCAATTTTCCTATCAACTATCTCCACCTAGCTAGGAAATCAGCAAAGCATTCATCTTTGTCTTGTTTTAAGTTGTACAAGTCTTTAATGGTCACATGCCTTTCGATGTAGGCACTAAATTGATGAACAAAATACTTGGTTGTTTCTTCAAAATTCCTCAAAGAATTAGTGGGTAATTGATAATACCACTCTAATGCCATTCCTCCTAAACTTTTTGGGAATATTTTTAGCAATAATAAGTCATCATGTGATATATCATGACATGCTATCCTAAACATACGAAGATGCTCTATAGGATCTTCCGTTCCTTTATATATGGGCAGGATAGACATAGGAAAATGTTTAGGATATGGCTGTGCTATAGCTATAGGATCTAAATGCTGACTACACATCTCTCGATAATTGTACTAGGGATGGTAGGGATCTATCTGATCCATGCGGGAAACTAATTGTTTCACCATGGTTTCATGGTTACTATTTTGTCCACCATGTTGGTTCGGTGGGACATAGGTATGGGATTTATGAGTGTATGATGGTGTGACATAAGGATTAGATGCTATATTGCTATTATGCAAAGTGTTGGTAGGAAGAGCATTATTAAGGGGATTTGTAATAGTATTATATTGTATCCCAGATTTTTGGTAATTGGTGTTTGGTTTTGTTTTGGGATTTTATTGATTTGAAGTATGTTTCTCAATAACTTGGTGAAATAGAGCAGTAAATGATGGTTTATTTTGTGTGGGAATAACCCTAGGCTTGCTAACAGGCACTTTAGATGGTTGGGTAACCTATTGTTGTTGCATGTTCTGGAATATAGTGGCCATACCCAAATTGGATGGTCTAGCTTGATCACTTTCTTGATCAATAAAGGATAAGGGATTAGTGCGTGTGTGAAATACGTCTTCTAGAGTTGCTTGAGTGTCACTAATTCGATCCTTGTCCATATGGACTGCTCTATTAAGAACACCAATATTAGTATTAATGAACTTCCAGAATTGTTCCATGTTTTCAAAAGTGACGGCTCCTCTCGAAGATATTTTAGGGGATGAGGATCCTTCCTCTCTAAAATTTTCTTCTTGTTCATTTCTTACAACAAGCTATTCTTCTTGCTGGTCTAGGGTTTCTTCTTCCTGAACTTGATCTTCAAGAAGGACATCTGGGTTATTTAGTGGTTTTCCTAACCAATCTTCTTCTTCTTCGATCTATTTTCCATTCCTAAGTCTAGGCATTGTGCTTAAACTTAGATTTCAGCAAATATATATAAATATATATATATATATATATATATATATATATATATATATATATATATATATATATATATATATATGCGATAGGTTTGAGAGGTATATATTTTAATTATATACCTACTATAAAGAGGAAATGTTTTGATTTTTGTTTTTGTTTTATAATATTATTATAAAGATAAAAAAATAGCATTCTAGTTGCAAAAAGAATAACAATAGTAAAAAGGATGACATAGTTTTCTATAAACAGTTTATGGATATCATTAATAGGATCAAGTTCATCAGGAGTCATGAAATGCTCCTCTTCAAATTGGAAATGGTTTTTCAAGAATTTGACAAAGTGTGCTATGGTAATATGATATGTTTCGGACTCTGACTTGTAGAAATAAATTTCATGGCAATACTATCGTTATAACACAGCTCTAGGAACTCTATTCCATCTCTTTCTATTCGTAAGAATGACTTCTTGATCCTCTATACGAGATAGAAATTTGTGTACTACAACTACATTCTCAAGGTATTCCTCAAAGGTGTATAATTTAGAAGACACAAGTGCTCTTTTATCTGCTAACCACCTATGGCAAGCTCTCTGAAGTTCATGGTACAAAGTCACCTGATCAGGATCCAGGATTCTATCTAGGACAAACCTCTTAATTTGCCTAATTTCGATTGATCTAGATGAAATAATATTCAATATCCTATCAAGTTCATCCCACAAAGGTTGGACCCTATTTGTTTGAGGTACTCTAAGTACAGAAGTAATCTTTATGGCTGTTAATTGATTTTCAACATTTATGGTGACAGCTCGTATTTTATTATAATCTACCATCTAAGTCTGATATGCAATTTTAACAATTTTCTAATGATTCTAGATGTTCTTAACAATGCATTTATATTTATATTTATTTATTTATTTATTGTTTTCAAAAGGCTTTTAGTTTCATGTCGGGTTCACCAAAATGTACTGACCCAAATTTTTCATGCCCTTACCTTCAGGCTATAGGATATGTGCTTGGAAGGGGGATGCAAGAAGTATGGGACAATACCTCGGACTGAGAGGCCCTTTGAAGGTCACGCCTATTGGGGGAGGGGTATAAGGGTGAATTTTTGATGGATGGTGGGGTTCACCAGGAAACTTTGAGTGGCAGTTTCCATGCCTAGGTTGAGAATGAGTTTGATGTGTTCATTTTATACTCGATCATTCGTATCCCTAGGTTGGCAAAAATGAATCTAAGCTATTCTATATGAAAATTATGATTTATATGAATATAGAAATCATGAATAAATACTAAATACCAGGAATATGTTAAATGAGAAATTATGCACCTGATTCCAGATGTCTGATGAAGATTCTAAAGCTTGTAGGAGTCCAGATCATCCCGAATATGATAGGATCATCTGCAATTGTACATAATCATCCTAGATCACAGGTGATCATCTGATATCAGACAAGATCATCTTCTATATGATGAATTTGTTAGACGAATTCGTCAAAAATTTGCAATCATAGAAATAGACACCAAAAACCAAAAATGCGACTGCAAGAATAATGCAGAATGATAAAAATGATAGTATAAATGCTTAACTAATAAATCTAGATAGCAGATTAAAGAAAATGCATTGTTTTAATAACTTATTTTAACTTTATCATGCATTTATGCTAAATGAGGTGAACTCTAGGATGCAGAATCAAAATAATCAAGCTAATGCATAATAAAATAAGGAAGATGAGAAATGCAAACTCAGGGCTCTGATTGCTCCCAATATTAACTGCAATCAAGATCACCTCCAATCATATGATATCATCGTCGATCTATGACAGGATCATCTAAAATCGTGTGGGATCGCTTGCGACGATCTGAGCTTCCTCCAGCTTAAGCACAGTGAAAACCTGCAATGAAAACTTAAAACTATGAGTGCAAACAATGGTAGATAGGACGTATTAACACAAAAAAGCTAAATGGTAGGGAAAATCAATCAGGGAGAGAGTCAGGAGAAGATCCAGGGGGATAAACTAAGAAAATACCAGTTTATATAGGATTAGGGGGAGGTTAGGAGGTTGGGGATCATCCCAATCTGGGAGATCTCCAACGGAGGAATATCCAACTATGTAGACACGCTTCTACCCAAGTCGGAGAGGCTGTTGAAATAGAAGCTAATTATGAAAATTTGGTTTTGAGACAAAATCATCTGGACTTTTTGTTCCAGACGAATTCATCTGATCTGGGATGATTTCGTCTGATCGGCGATGATATATTCCAATGGTCAAAACATCTCCTAAAAATGGCATGAAAAATTGGGAGAGCAGTTAACAGGCGGTTTTGGGGTTAAAATTCAAATTTTTATCTTTTTACTAAGGGTTTAACTGCACCAATTTTAGGGTGCTACACATAGCCAAGAAAAACAATATCGATAGCCTAAATTTTAACAACCATAACTCCTTCAATACTAATTAGAATTTAACATATGATCAATCATGTTTGTAGTACTCAAAATGATCTACATGATAGTGCAAGAATATTATGAGTAGGAGTATTGAAAAGTGATATAGCTCCCTCAAGTTGATATTATTTCTAGAAAAAAATCCCTCATTTTATAATCCACAAAAAACACAATTCCCACTTTGTCAGAATCGTTACTCTAATAACACTTGTCACAAACCTCTATTTTTATTAACATTAAATCATTCACCAATATGCTTAAATATCAATTCATTCATCCACAAATAAAATCCACAATAACAATCCACAGAATGAGACATATAGATAGATACTACCTTTGAGGTAGGACAATACCAAAAATAATCCTTAAGGAATAACTCCATATCCACTTCAAAAGCCAAGACTATTACATGAGAATATTTAATATGATCCCTTACAATAATAACATCCCTTCTTCACATGCCTATGCTCCTAAGCCTTTTATCTTTCTAAACCCTTCATCTTCCTCATTATTAACCAACCTTGGGTTATGTGTGTGTCTATATCAAATATACAACACAATATTTTATATTCACATATTCCTATCCCTAGGTACATAATATATGCCTTTAGTTCAAACCTAGTAATATTTAAATATTGCCTTCCAATAAACTATTAGCATCTAATCAACATCCTGGACCACTTGAAGTAGAAAAATTTAAGCATTTCTTTTAACACATCCAACATGTACAAAATCAATTTTAATATATCCTTAAGCATAAATAATAGATGTACAAGAGTGTCACGATCATGATCATATTGTTTATAAAATTTAGTTTGGAGATAAAATTTGGATCAATATTCAAGGAGGATATATCCTAAGTCCATAAAAAAATATTTATCCCTTGCTTTACTATGCTTACATTGTTATAATATAAAAATAAAAAAGTTTTCTATTATTCAACTAGATCATATCTAAAAGTACATTCAAACCTTAGCTATCTCTGTTGGATTATATTACATTATTTGGTACATGTCATAGATTAGGATTTACTTTATGTGTTGTAATAAATACTCATGGGTGCATAATATTCAATAGTGTAAATATGCACATTTGTCCATGTGTACATGAGTCCATAGAAAAGGAAGCTGAATAGTCTAGAAGTGGGAAGGCCAAGAGTGCTTCATATGAAGAGTCTCATTACATTATATACGCATGGTTATGTTGAGATCTAAGTGACACAATTGTAACAACATTACTTGGTTATTTTAGTGCTATGGCTCCATTTTCATGAGCCTTTCTTTATGGCATATTTAGGAGTAGTTATTTGAGTTATTACAATATTTTATACTTACATAATATTTCCATTATCATATGCATTAGTTTGGTACTTTATTTTATTTTTGTAAGTTTGATTATCTTAATTAATAAGCATCAAAAGCTAACAATGGTTTCAGATACACAAGGGACCTTGATAGGAGATAGGGAGAGCTATTGAAAGGATTGGACTTGCATAATTTTTTGAAGTTGTGAAGGAGAAACCAGTGAAGGTGAGGAGACTATCTCTGGAAGGTGAAACTAGAGAAGATTGAAGAATTTCTATTCCAAAAACAAATTTAGAATAGAAGGAGATTTTAGGTCTTGAAGTCAGACCTTGACATTGTGGAGATTAAGGAGAATAAGAAACCCACAAAAGAGGTTTTACTAAAGGAATTGGTAGATTGAATAAGAATACAAATTGCAGATTGGCTAGAGTCTTTCCACAAGATTGTGAAGACTAGGACTCAGCACATAATTGGTGTTAACTTTTGATGCCACATACATTGGGAGATACCAAACACAAGATGCAGAAAGAAATACAATAAATCTACAAGATGATTTAAATATGATATAAATAGAAATGGTAAAAATATTACAATAGTAGCCATGGATAAAATAGGTACTCCATAATATGTGCTACTACTCCATGAGGGAGCTTTGAGCTTATAGCTCACACACACTATCCTACTGCCTATCTACCACACACTGACTATGATGCTATATCCTAATGCTATATCTATGACCATTATATAGGAAGATAAGTTCCTTGGTTGACACTCTATCTAGTTGTACAAGTGGACACCTTGCACATTATAGCTTACACATTGACACTTGTGCATTTATTACATTGCATGAAGTAACTAGATAAATTATTCCTAAAGTAACCTAATGTCCTAAGTATATACCAAGGAAGGTACATTTACACGACCCAAATAATGTAATATTCTCTATTTATAACATCCCCTAGATTACAATATTTGGGTATTGAAGACTTTAGTCTTCAATGTGGATCTTATTCCATCTGATGGCTTTGAATTGGATCTTCATCTTTGAAATGATCTTTGGCTTCAATAGATTCATCATTGTTGTCTTCTATCCATCCACCTTCATTGGTCTCCTTGCACGTATCTTCGTTTGTTTTTGAGTATTGATGGCTCAATAGAGCATGGTGCACTTGTTCTCTCATATTCTTGATTTTAATTCTTCTATGCTTGGCTCTATGCTTTACTGGTTCTTAATTTTCATCAACATGTTCCTTTGGAAATATGTTAGTATCATTTTGAAATATCATAGTATCTTGTGAAATTTCCATTGAATCTAAGATGTATGCATTTCCATGGATATATCTTGTTGCTTTAATTTCACCTTGATTCATGATGAGACATGTATTGATTCCATCCATATATCCAAATTTTATCATATAATTATCTTATACCAACTTGCTTACTGAAATGAGATTGAATGTTAATCTAGGAACATACAATACATTTTTTAGTAGAAGATTTGAAAATGATATGCTAGGTGTTACATATCCATATCCATGTATAGGATAATTTTGGCTACATGTAATTCTTAATATGTAGTCATTGGTATATTCAAGATAGTAAAACCATTGTATATTTTATGTCATATGATGACTTGCTACAGAGTCAATGTACCACATATTTTCATGTTTTGTAGACTGATTTCTATTTAAGCAAATTCCACATTCTTTATATGCCATTTTGAAGAGATGAGATAGGATTTTATTCTGATATAATTTTATAAGATTGATCTGATAAAACCTATATTAATCCTTGATCCTTGTGGGCTTCCTTATGTCTCCCTAGTAATGAGAATGAGTACTCAAGGATTTTTAGATTTTGTAGATAGCTTATATATTGCTTATGGATTTACAACTTGATAAAAAATAGAATATGATATTACCTAGTTTAGTAGAATACCTTATGATTCCCTAGTATGTTTTGAATAAGATATGAAGTGATTTTGTGAGATATAGTTCAATCTTGGTTTATTTTGTAAATTTATGAAAATGCTAAAATCAACTTCTATTGTCCTTATTGCTCCTATTGAACTAAACACTTTTTCTATATTTCAAGAGGTTTTAATGTTGGATCTTTTATATCTATTTGAGAGGAATTTGAGATAATAAAATATTATAATTTCCAATTTCTATATGTTTTGACAAACCTATTATAGTGGCCCTTTGATATTTGATTTCAATTTTTCTAATTTCCAATAAATCAATTTGTAGTAGTAGACCTTATGATTCCCAAATTTGGAAAATTAGAAAAGATAATAATATTTCCAAAATATTTAAATAATTCAACCTAAGTAGAAGGTATTATATCTCCTAGGTTAATTTCCAAATAGTATTATGATTTTGGGAAGTTATCTCCTATATCTTTTGCTTTCTCAACCTTAAAAATAATCCATAAAAAATATAACCTTATTTCACCAATGTTTGAAAGTAATATTAATGAGATATTTTTCTTACCTTAGCTCTATTGACTTCACACTTGGATGGTGCTGATGTTGACTGAAATATGACAGTACTCAATGTACCCTTTCTACGGTGCTTAACTTGATGAGGTTGTGTAAACAAGTGTGGTATGGCTACCAGGCTTTCTCTTTGATTCTTGGAGAGTATATGATAGTCCTTTCAATGGAGTCTTAAATGCTCCTTTCCTCTCCTTATACCACACTATGGATTGATTAGACTGTGCTTGCTCTTTACACACTCTACAGATGTTGAACATGAATAAATATCCATTTTATCTCTACACTGCATATATGGGTAATATTTGGTGGACAAGTGGCACTCTCATAGCTTAGTAATGTTGTCTCCTCTTCTTGTAACATTGTTGTTCCAGTTGTTACTCCTACATAATGTATCCTTCTTGCTTGAGCGCTCTTAATGTTCGTCTCTTGAGCGTCAGAGAAATTATAGTCATAAGGGAATAATGTTGCAAGTGTCACTCAACCCTTTTGCATGGATTTTCCTATGTAACACCTCCAAGGATATTATAACTCCTTCAAATGTCTTTCTCCTTAGCTTGTGTCAATTTCTTGAATAGAAAGCAATGTATTTTATTTTGCAAGTAATCAGTGAGCCACCTTGGAAATTTGGATGAGGATGAGGTATCTCTCTTTCTACCATTTTTTGATGCTACTCCTAATGTAGCATTCATTTTCCTTTTGTACACTTATACCTATGCTATGTATCATGTTCATGATGATAGAGGTGAAGCTTGATGCTTTTGAATGTTAAAATATGTTCTATCTTTTATTTTATGTAGATAGCTTCTTTTACCTTTGCTATGATTTATGTAAAGATTCATAATAGATTTCATTTGTCTCCTTTAGCTTACGTAAATAGCCTTTGAAGGCTTGTTGTTATTTACGTAAAACTTCCTTTGTCTACAGGTTCGATCTTGGAGATATTTTCCTTTTGATGTTGGAGAACGCTCGATCCTTTGGCCCTTCCTTTGGTTACTTTTCCCTATACCTGTTGTGCCTATTGTGGCACCTTTAAATATACTCCTTTCTCTATGATTTATGTATTGTAGAAGTGAAAAACCATATAATATTTACATGTATATAGAACCCTTTTATTAAACCTTTTCCTTGCACTCTTTTACAGGTTTGAAATTCTTATTTTTGTAGCAGATTGATGAGTGAAAATGAGGGTTTTAAGGATGTCTTTTTGGCTAGACTCCTTACCATTTTTCTTGGATGATTGATGGTGAATCCAAGCCTTGTAAATGTAGTAGAAAAAAATCTTTCTTTTAGTTGCACTAACCCTAAGTGCTTTGGATTTGAGACTCACAAAGTCTCAATATTAAAAGATTTTTTTTGGTTATATTTTTTCTTTTTTCTTTGCTTGTACTAATCAATTTTAGTGGCTTCTATTGGCTACTATGAGTTGCAGGTTTATGTGATTTAAAAGTGTCTTTAGAAACTTGATCCAAACTGGATTTTATAGCCTTTATTTCAAAGCACAAAACTAATTTATTTTGGGAGTAATAACAGTGCAAATAAATCTAACAAATTCTACTTTTAATGCACTAACAGATTACACCTTATCACTCCAATCTACTCTCAAGAAAATTCACTTAATTAATTCACTACAACTAATCAAGAATAATATCAAATGAACCTTGAATATTTATTCTGTAAATTTCTACAAGCAAGATATTAGGAGATAGTCTTCTTTTGCTTTCCAAAGTAATAGGCTAGTTGATAGATTATTAAAATTCTAAAACCTAATAAATTCCTAATGTGCAAATGAACCTTAAAAATACTTTTTTCTTTTTGCACACTTGAATACTGTAATACAAATCTCTTTTTTGCAACTTTAATCAGGATGAGGGTGCTTTAATAAATCTGACAAGTAATCTACCTAATGAATCTTACTTGCATTGATAGTTGCTTACCTTTTTTTGAATGTTTTTGTAGATCCTTTTCTGCTTTTGTAGAGGATGTAGATCTTGGTGTCTAATAACACCAAGTTGCTACCTTGAATAGGATCTTGCAGCTCTTTGTAGACTATTTTGAGTAGTTCCTTCTTCACCAATTTGATGGTCTCGAACTTTATTTCATGAGCCTATGATTTTGTGACTTTGATCTCCTCTTATAATCTCCCCCTTCTATTGTATATTTGGAGAAGATAGTATCTCTAAAGCAGTGACCTATTTTTGTAGGAGGAAATCTTCAAATCTCTTGGATTTTATAAGATTCTTCTGCTTTCAAGTCTTCTTGTAAAACTTTGACTTCAATTGGGATCTTCTCCTCAAGATTCTGAATGTCTTGATGTCTTTATTGTATTCTTATTTTTCTCAGATTTGGCACTCCTTGCCAAATTATCCTCCTCTTGGGATTGTTTTTAGATGGCAACAATTGTCCTAATTCATTCACTATCAGCGGCTTCTCCTTGGTAGTGGATTTCTCCAGTGAGTTCTCCTTTGAGGATTTCTTCAACAAGGATCTCCTACCCTTTTAATGGATGCTCGTCGAGACTTAGTCAAGGTATTTGATCTTACAACTTCTTTTGGTCTTCCTAGAGATCTTATCTTCAACCTTCTACTTATAAACGTGTTGGCATTGATATATGATTTTGTTGCTTTTGGATAGGAGAAGGACTCTCCTAGTCCTTCTTCTTCTTCCTAGCCTAGAATTTCTTCAATGAGATCTCCTCCTGATCTCTTTTGCTTTAGGTACTAGATTGATTCTGAAGAGATTTTCCTTCCTAAATTTCTTGTTGGAATATTTTCTAACTTCCTAGATCACCTTTACCTACAATAAAAATATTAGTATTGAAATCTTCTTCTGAATTAGATCCTTTCCTTTGGAATATTTTTTAGGATAAAAGGTATCTAATGCATGTTTCATTTCAAGGATTTTATGGGTTATTCTTCAATATCAATGCTTCTATGGCCTATTATTCAATATCGAGGCTTCTATGGCTTGTTATTCATTATCAAGGATTCAATGGCTTGTTCTTCAATATCAAGGCTTTTATGGCATTTTCTTTTGGATCAAGGCTTCTATGGCCTTTTCTTTTGGATCAAGGTTTCTATGGCATTTTCTTCTAAATCAAGGTTACTATGGCTTTTTCTTCTTGTGAAGTTCTCCAATATATCAATAGAGATCTCTTGTCTCTAGACTTCACCATGATTCTTTTTCAAAATATTCTTTTAAATTATCTTCCTCTCTACAATAACTAATATATGCACTATGAAAGCACTATGATCTGTAGACACCTAAAATATATCATTCTTAGGGGAGCTGCTCACATAGACACATTCATAAGATCAGATGACATAATTTTGGACTTTCCAAGCATTAATAGTGGTTCTCACCACTCATTTGGGGCCTTTTCAAGCCATCCAAGCCTAGCCGCTCAAGCCAAGAGTGGCTAGATCCTAGCCACTCAAGCCTAGAGAAGCCAGACCTTAGCCACTGTAGATGATAATGGCCAAATCTTAGTCACTGTAGATGACAGTGGCTAAACCCTAAAAGTAGTTTTACCAAAAAATAGGCCTAATCACAGGTGAAAGTGGTAGTCTACATGACATAGGAGACTTGAGTTTGCATTTAGAATTTAGTTAAATGACCTCCAAACATAAACAAAGGATAAAATCTTCTCATGCTAACGACCAGTTTGCATAGGAGACTCAATTTGGCAGTTATATTTCAATTAACTGGCCTCCAAACATAGAAAAGATAAAAATATTCTCATGCTAACTTGCACTACACATGAGAAATTCATTCCTAGGGCTTGGACATAGACCTAGGGTTTCACACTATAAAAGGTGCAAGCCTAAGAGCACCAGGGAGATCTATCTTTTATCCATCGATCTTGGAAGAGAGGAGAGACATATTTTATCTAAGAGATATTTATCCAGACAATTTATCAGGATAGGTCATTGAGGAGAGATTTCGAGACTTGGAGAGTTCCCTTGGATATCACGTGTACGACGAAGCCCTAACAGATTGGAGAGCATAGAAACCATTATTTCAACATCGGATACAAGATTTGATCCATAGCTTTGGAGCAAAGAGGACGAGAGTCACTTTAGTGACCGCTATCTTGGACAGTGGCTCGTAGGCTTAGCTTAGGGTTTAGACATTAGATTCATTATTTTGTTTAGCATATCATTAGCATAGCATCATTTCATTCATTCACATTCATAGCATTAGTCTAATTTGCACTTGCTTTCATTTGTTATATCCATTGCTAACAACCTCATCCGGGGAGGTATTCTCGGACATCTAAGTGTGTGTTGTTGTTTCATTGCTTACAGGGCCACAGGTTCATCGGATGAAATCTACAACATACGAGAGAAAAATGGATCCCTCTAGGAAACATGCCTGGAGAAGGAGGCATCTGTAAGCCCTCATACATTTTCATGTGTGAAACCGGGAAGCTTTTTGAAAGAGCACCACCTCTTCATGAAAGGGGTACTCTTTACCTATTTGTAACCTTATTGTATTGAAATGGGTATCCCTAAGAGGGACCAACATGTAACCGGGTTTCAATATGAATAAAGAGATCCATATTTGTTATTTTCGTGTTATATGCTTTTCATTGTCTTCCATTTCATCTTGGGTTTTTAATACATTTCAAGTAGCATAAAAAGAGCGGTGTGTGCATCCTAGGGTCACTATAGATGGTGATCATGGTGGGACCTCCACTGATTTTTCATTTTTTGCCTAAATACTAACTTAGTTTTGTGTGTAGGTCTAGCCACTCTGAGCTATAGTGGCCAAAAATAAGCCGCTCTGAGCTATAGTGGCCAATAGAGATTTAGCCACTCCCACTAACAGTGGCCAAGAACCAACCGCTTTGGTCAAAAATAGCCAGAATTGGAGTGCAGCAGAGGTCAAAACACTGACTCTCTAAGCTGGATCAAAGGTTGGTACAACTTCTCTGATATTTTATAGATTTATATCTACTTTTGTCTGTCTAAAATAGATAACTTAAAGCACATTTATGTTTGGAAATTGAAAGAATAAAAGGAGAAAGAATTAAGCATTTTGCATATCTTAGATCTTCTTTTAGATTTCCACTAGGCATTGCTAGGAATAGTGGCTTATGCCTAAAAAGTTCACCCTAGAATCCAACGTGCTAGACATTGTATGTTGTTTGCTTGCTTTGAGGCCCTGCTAGAGGCCATAGCTGCACAAAATAAAGTGTGCTCATACAAATCATAGTAGTTCATGCATATTTTTGAATATTGAAACATATTTTTGCACTTAGGCATATAGGAAAGACTCATTGCTGCTATATGATGCACTTTATATTATGCAAGCTTAAAATGAACACCACACATGCACATCTCATTTAAACATTGGGGAGTTGGATTTCATAACAAACCTTCAATTCAGTCTGATGACATTGGAATTCATATCTTCCACTGGTTTACCCCCTAGAGCTTCCTAGAAATGGATTGAGAAACTTACTTATAGTGATACTAAGTTACTTGTGCTCAAAATGTCTCCCACTGTTGGAACAATCATTGGTTCAGAGTGGAAGAGCTAGGCAAACCCCCCACTGGGTCTTCAATGGTGTACCCTAGATTCTTTTGAGAAAACCATGTTTGGCATGGGTGTACTTGATTTTCACTATGGATGAGTCTTCTCATTCTTAATCCAAGAACAAGAGCAAGAAATCAAAAGAACAACACATCAAAACACACCAAATAGTTTAGGGCACACTTAAATCGATAATCAAGATAAAAATTTGTTTGGTATTGTGTGGCTATTCCTAAATTGCAACTCAAAAGATCAATTCATAGACAACATGGTCAAAACAAGAAGTAAACACCCTCGGTCTGATATCGAGGGAGAGACTGAAGCAACTCATACCCATAGGCAGAGTCGTAGTAACATTGAACGACCTACCCATAAGACCATGATACGTAGCTTCACGAGCCTAAGGGGTGATAAATCAACCCTTGGGGGATCTCCTCGAGAAACCCCAAGTAGGGAACCACATCATGGAACAAAGTCACATAGACAAAAAGAGGCTTCACAACCATCCTCATCAAGGAGACATGAGGAGACCTCAAGGGCCTCCTCTAAACACACAAAAACATCTCAAAGACATGAGGAAGCTTCAAGGGCTTCCTCCTCACATGGACATAAAGAAGTTTCTAAAACTCATTCTTCACATAGGGATGATGAGACTGCTACATCTCCATCCACATGGAGAAAACATGTCACCACAAATCCCTCTTCATCAAGAAGGCAAGCAAGAGTCGCAACACCTCAAGATTCACAAGAAACATATGAAATAGGTCTGCCCACTGAAGGGTAGGAAACTAGAGCTACATCTAGTCATGGGAATCATATAGAAGAAACCCTTCACACAAAAGGAAATATTCCCATAGACTATGACCTCATAGGAGTGAATGGCACCCCATAGGACCAACCATGGAAAACAAGACAGCTAGACGGGTTGGATCGGTTTCCTACATGACCAACTCAAAGAACTATAGCTACTGAGAACTCTACATCTAGAAGCTCATGAACTGTGACTTCTAAACACATCTCTTAGTCTGGGGGTACCTCAGAGTGACCCCGTAGTAGACACATGAATTCTGATCATAGGGATACTCAATAGTACATTGAACAAGTCACATTAGCTAGCAAGAGTACAGGTACAGAAAAAACCTCCTTGAGGAATCTGCGAGTCAAGACAACAAGAACAAAGTCAGATAAACATGAGTATTCTATGAAAATGTAAACTGACCATGTGAGGTGGTTAGAAAATGCATTATGTAAGGAGCGAGAGCTAGTGGAAGCTCTCGAACAGGATAAAAAAAGAGAAATACTCTTGCACCAACATAAGCAATGCTTAAGAGAGCAGGCTGAGCGGCTAGCTCTTAAAAATTTACAGAAAAATGGTGGTGACCACCAAAGAACTAGACTCATTGACTCACCTAAGGAGAGGCACACTAGAAAAGATAGCCCACAATGAAATACCCCACCAAACCATGAATGAAATCCAACTAGTGGGGAAAGGGCAAACATAACAAACTAGGATCACAATCCTGAGTCCCCTCATAGGAGGGAGGAAAAAGGAACAAATAAAATGTATAGAGTTACCTCCATTGCCACTATGAGTAGGCCTACAATAGGAGGAAATCCATGCATCAAGGGCATTTCAAGAGCTTGCTAAAAAGATGAAAGCCTTTGAGAAACAAGAGGCAGCCGGGAACTTGCCAACATTAAGCAAAATACACAACCAACCATTGTGCCCATCAATCCCTAGCCCTCCATATCCTAAGCACTTTGAGATGCCTAGGTTAGAAAAATTTAAGGGTGAAGAGGATGCACAAGAGCACATCACCAATTTTATCAATACCTATTTTCATCTTGAAGACAATGACGCTCTCATGCTAAGAACATTCATAATGATATTTTTAGGTGCTGCCACTCAATGGTTCAACCAACTACCTAAGCATAGCATAACCAACTTTGAACAACTAGTAAATGCATTCCTAAAGCATTTCTCCTTTGGTACTAAGAAAAAGGTGAACCTTTCAGACCTGGCCAACTTGAAACAGTATGATGATGAGCCAATAATGGATTATAGGAATAGATGGAGAAAAGTCATGGTGAAAATATCATTCTCCATTCCCACAGAAGAGATCATTCACATGTTCACCAAGAGTTTCTCTAAACACATCTTTCTCTTGCTAAAAACTCATCAGTATCCTTTATTTGAGAAAGCCTTGGCATCGACCAAGCTCATCGAAGACATAAAAGTAGATGAGGGAACCATTAAACTCCGAAACAAAAAGGAGTGGAACAAGAATGGTAAGAATGACAAGTACAAATAGAATTAGGGCAACCTTGCTCTAGTAAATCAAGTCGTATTGGCTACACCCAAGGATGGGGGTGCACAACAACCCTAGAACTATAAAGCACATCCCCCACCAACCAATTACGACCAAAGGAACAATCAGGGTCAAAATAAGGAATGCAAACCACTTCGCTATTTCATACCTCTGATAGAATCAATGCAATCAATCTTCAATCAGTTGAGCGAGGCTGGGAGGATCAGATTTCTTGATATACCTCTTATAGATCCCAACCATCCTAAGCCAAAATGATATAGGGAAGATCAAATTTTCCCTTATCATAGGATACCGGGGCATGACATTGAGGCTTGCATTGGTTTTAAGCATCAAGTGCAAAACATGATTGAGGTGGGAGAACTCAAAGTTGACAACCCACTGGCTCTCAATAACAGAGACATGGGCATATACAGAAACCCGTTGCCCAATCATGAGGCCCCTAGAGAGCAAGGGGTCCAAGTCAATCAGGTTTGAGCTGATATACCTACCCACGGATGCATTGGGATGGTTGAGATTGTTAACATAGCAACGAGGACCAGGCGGTATGGTCAACCGTAACCTCCTATAGCTCCCATGAATGTCCCAGCTACACCTAGGTAGAGGTAAGACAACCTTCCAGGTCCACCAACATGACCTGTGGTAACTATTTGGAGTAGATTGGAGCAAAACCTACAGACGACTCCAACTAAGTTATCCATCTATGAGCTCATACAATAGTCCCCAAAGCATAGGGAGACTCTAATGGAAATTTTAAGGACAATTGAGCTCCAACCACAAGATGCGAATGCATTCACTCACTTTGTGGGACAAGTACAAGAATGCTAGGAACCTATAATTTGATTCTATGATTATGAGATTAAGACAATACCTACTGCCTTACCAGACCCTCCACTAAAAATTATGGCGGCAATAAATGGCTTACCTTTCAAGAGGGTCTTGGTTGATACAAGTTCATCAATAAACATCATTACAACAACAACAATAGAGCACCTCAAGATCCCCAAGTCCAATATCGTTCTAGGAGCTTACACATTGAGAGCTTTTAATGATGCTTTATGCAATACTATGGGAATGATAGTCCTACCCATCAAGGTGGGGCACAAGACCATCCCTGTGATGTGTCATGTCTTGGAAGGAGCTATGAAGTACAACATCCTCTTAGGGCATCCTTGGATAAGGGCCATGAAGTGTGTGCCTTCGATCTTGCACTAGTGTGTCAAGTATGTGCACGAAAACAAAGTCTATGTGGTTCTGGCCGATGAAGAGCCTTTTAAATACGTCCATCAGGTGGACATTCCAAGAGAATTTGTAATTCCTTCTACCCACCTATACGTAGCACCTTCATATCCAACCACACAAATGGATAACAAAGACAAAAGGGTAAGAAAAGACCCATGCACATCAACACCTCCTGGTGCACTCAAAATAGTCAATGCTTCTAAAGTACCATCAACATCAAAACCAAAAGATAATCAGAAGCTAAAGGTGCCCTTAGTCAAATAAGAAAGGCCCAAGGAAGTGCCAACCGTAGCCATTGCTGAAATGCCAAGTCCTATGGAAGAAGAAGATCTTCAAGATCAAGATGAAGATAGTGATTACCACCCCACTTCGCTAGTATCATCCGTAGGGTCATCCACGTCACATGCATCAATACACTTGGCAAGCACAGGCATAGGGGAGTACCTTGTGCAGAAAATTACCTTTACACCTATCATTGAGTCTACACAAAATATGGGAAGACCTAAGGACTTGAGGCCACTAGTGGGAACAGTGGTTCCACTTGGAATCCCTCCCAACCAAACCAATTTTGTCTATGCTAGCCTGGACTGCGCCCATAAGTCTTCATACATAGAAGAGGATAGTGATGAATTATTCATGGTCAATGTTCATTACCTCTCTAATACCAAGTTTTCTCTAAGCTACTTTGAGCATTGCCATTGGCATGGCTATGGCCTTGGTATATATGAGCAGGGGTGCAGGCGGCCATACGAGCCACAATATCAGCTTCCCTCCGATAGGTTTGGGTTAGGCTATTATATCGGAGGTCGAGATGACTCTCTTGTAGTGGCATTGGATAGATTAAGCTTAGGGTTAGGAGAAGACATCGATTT
The DNA here is from genome assembly GCA_028583015.1 of Wollemia nobilis. NCBI lineage: Eukaryota > Viridiplantae > Streptophyta > Pinopsida > Araucariales > Araucariaceae > Wollemia > Wollemia nobilis. Next base: position 37,639,706 of record JAQPPZ010016981.1, read on the forward strand.
CATTCCTTATCACCCCCTAAGAACAGGAAATTTGAGCAATAGATAAGTGGCCACGGTAAACATACCACCACCAAAAATTTATCATCCAAACATCTCAATTGATTCCACCCCAATAGGGTACAACTCATGGGATGAGGAGAATGGATATGAAGCAAGTGATGATGAGGCACAACTTGGCTTAGCCTACCAGGGGCCTCACTATTTACAAATATTCACATGGTCCATCCATGATGAGAGTGGATATACATTAGAGGAAAGTGACTATGAATCAAAAGACTCAACAGAAAGAGCCTACTTAGGCCTGAGCCATCAACCCCTGACTTTGGGGCAAGAGACAAATGCAAATGGATTCTTCATAAGTGACGAAGAATATGAAGATGAAATAGAGATGGCCTACTTAGGGCCAAGACATGAGCCCCTTGTCTTAGGGCTGCATACCAATGCTAATGTTTTTTGGATAAGTGATGATGACTTTGAGGATGAGACCGAGATGGCTTATCTTGGGCCTCGCCACTTGTGGCAAGTCAATGAGCTAGTAGAGAGAGAGGTGGCACTCCGTGCTATAGACCCTCATCTATGATTTTTGGGGAGACCTATTGACCTAGCTGCCATTCACCAGATGGTCAATCCCCCTTTGCCTACATTCAGAGAGTGATTAGAGCCCAATGATCCTATTATCCACCCTGCTCATGGGCCAGATCCAAAAATTCCCATTCCTCTAGAACCTCATCATAAGTATGGAAGGGAAACCCTTGAGATAAGATTACACCCATGTGGTCCTAGAGATTTCATCCCATCCATCAACATGATCTCCATTGATTTGACCACTCCACTTCATAATCTAGCAGATCCTACCAAATCATTGCATCTTGATGTAGAGGCTATTGATTGGGATCACGCTAATTCACCCATTGAGCCTGAAGACCTCTTCCCCAATGAAGAGATGTTACAGCCATTTCATTTTGCCTCAGGTTGTGCGTATGACGTCTTCCATGTTGGTTTGGAACCTGAGTCAGTAGGTCCTGTAAATCCTATCGATGACATTCATTTGATACCCATGCCTCATCAACTAGAGGATGGGTCACATATGGCTATAGAAGTGACTTTCGAGGTGGACATCAACGATGATCCTACCCAACCAAGGAAAGTCAAGTTCGAAGAAAGTCTATCTCTAGAGGAACAAGCCATCCTAATTCCTCTCCTCAAAGAGAGGCCAAATATTTTTTCTTGGACTTACAAAGACATGCCGGGGATAGATCCAAAGTTAGTCATTCACAACCTTTCATTGGATCCCATGAAGAAGCCAATCAAGCAAAAGCTGAGGAAAATGCATCCAACCATCGCTTTGATGGTGAAGAACGAATTGCAAAAACTATTGGATGTAGTATTCATAGTCCCTATAGACTACCCTGAGTGGGTGTCAAACATGGTACCCATGGGGAAACCCGATGGAAGAGTTCGTATCTGCATGGACTTCAGATATTTAAATAGGGCAACACCAAAGGATTCATTCCTATTGCCAAACATAGATGCTCTTGTAGATGCAACCGCAGGTCATGAGATGCTCTCCCTAATGGATGGTTTCTCCGGATACAACCAGATCCAGATTAAGCCCGAATATCAACATAAAACTACTTTCATTACTCCATGGGGGACATTCTATTACAAAGTGATGCCATTCGGTCTCAAAAATGCTGGTGCCACATATCAGTGGGCCATGACATACATATTCCATGACTATATGCATAAGATCTTAGAGGATTACATGGATGACTTACTGGCCAAGTCCCTATTGTGGCAAGAGCATGTTGAAGTCCTTAGACAAGTCTTTGATCACCTCATAGAACACAATGTCTGATTGAATCCTAAGAAGTGTGTATTTGGCATAACTTCTGGCAAGCTTTTGGGATTCATCGTATCCAAGAGAGGCATCGAAGTAGATCCTGCAAAGGTAAAGGCTATATTGGAAATGGCCTCCCCTACCAACATTAGGGAGCTGAGGAGCCTACAAGGCAAGATAGCATCCATCAAAATATTCATCATGCAATTATCAGACAAATGCCGACCTATGAATCGGTTGCTATGCAAGGAGGTCCCCTTTCATTGGGACAAAGAATGCCATCAAGCCTTTGCAGAGATCAAAACTTATCTAGCAACACCGCCAGTATTGGCTCCACCAAGGCTAGACATACCATTTTTACTATATATATCGACTACTAATTTCGCATTGGGCACCATGTTAGCCCAAAATAATGCACAAGACAAAGAGCAAGCCATATATTACATTAGTCGCACCTTGGTGAGTTATGAGCTAGGATATGCGTATGTTGAAAAGTTGTGTTTAGCAGTGGTCTTTGCAACTCGAAAGTTGTGACACTACATGTTGAGCCATACGACCTACGTCATATCAAAACAAAATCCTTTGCAGTACATGATGAGCAAGACATATCACAATACACGTACCGCAAAGTGGATCATGCTATTGACAAAATTTGATCTAGAGTTCATAAGCCAAAAGTCCATCAAGGGACAAGTCATAGCAGATCAATTAGCAGAGGCGCCTCTTCAGGATAACAAGCCTCTCACTATAGAATTTCCTGATGATGCGGTCTTTGCATTATCAGATCTACTAGAACTCAAAGAACCTAAGAAAGAAAGAGATATGTCATTGTTCTTCGATGGTTCAAAGTGTGAAAAAGGGGGTGGAGCAGGGATTGTCTTCATCACACCGTAGGGTGCTCCATTGCCCTTATCATTCAAACTAGACTTCCCTTGCACAAACAACAACACAGAATATGAGGCATTGATCTTGGGACTCCAAACGGCCATAGCAATGGGCATTAAAATATTGAATATATTTGGTGACTCCTTGCTCATAGTAAACTAGGTCAAAGGACTATTCCAATGCAGATGCCCACTCCTGAAGACTTACAAGGAACTTGTTGACACCTACCTAGCCCGGATGGAATGGTATGACATCGAGGCAATCCCTCGTACATTAAATAGATTTGCAGACACCATGGCCTCTTTGGGATCCTTAATCCCTCAGAATCTATCTAGTGATTTTACAACCATTCATGTGAAAGTGCTTTCGCACTCAGCAATACGTCATGAAGCTTTTGACAATCAAGAATCAGTCAACATGATCAACATCGAGCCAAATCAGGATTGGTCCTTCACAGCTAGAGATTTCTTGCAAATGGCACCTTGGGGGTCTTTGATCTCCCAAGGACCTGTGGAGTGTGGTGCAACCATACACCATAGAGTTGTTCCTCAATCCGTGTTCACCAGCTCAAAAATACAAGAAAAGCAAGCCATATTTTCTATAGAAGTCGTGGCTTATCAGGATTGGCTTTCCCAATTGTGGGACTTCCTAAAGCTTGGAATAGTACCTCAAGGTTTGTCGCATACTGAAAGGCGAACGTTCAAATAGAAAGCAACAAGATACATATTGCTAGGAGAAATCCTCTACAGACGAGGATATGATGGAGTATTACTCCATTGTCTTGAGCCCCAGGAAGCATCCTGGGCAATTTTGCAAGCTCACGATGGCACATGTGGAGGGCATTTTAGTGGCATGGCCATCGTTAAGCGCATATTGAGAATGGGTTACTATTGGCCCACCATGGAAAAGGACTGCTATGAGTATGTCAAGAAATGTATTAAGTGCCAACATCATGCAAATCTAATGCACTTACCATCGCAAGCCTTGCAACCCATCCAGGTAGCATGGCCATTCTCATAGTGGGGACTAGACTTGATTGGGAAGATCTCACCCCCATCCTCAGGTTGACACACATTCATCATAACAGCCACAGAATACTTCACTAAATGGGTGGAAGCGATCCCCTTAACATCAACAACTGGACCAAGGATTGCGGAGTTTATACTCCACAATATCATAAGTCATTTTGGGGTCCCTTCGAAGATAATATCGGATAATGGGCCATCTTTCAAGAACAAAAATGTGCGTGCTTTAATGAACAAATACCATATTCAGCATAATTTTTCAATGCCTTATTATCCACAAGCAAACGGGCAAGCAGAAGCCTCCAACAAAACAATAATCTCCATCTTGAGGAAGACGATGCAAGACAATCACAAGGATTGGCACATGCAGTTACCTCTTGCACTATGGGCATACAGGACTAGTATATAGATGCCCACTGGGGCAACACCATTTTCACTAGTATATGGCACTGAGGCCATCATGCCACTAGAGTTGGAAATTCCAACTCTACGCATAGCATTAAAGGACTTCATAGATGATGATGCCACGTGACAAGGCCACCTTGATCAGTTGATGCTTCTTGATGAACGTTGAGTCAATGCTTTAGAGCATCTTCACGTTTACCAAGATCACCTTGCATGAGCTTACAATAGTAAAGTCCACTTAAGGGAATTCAAGGTTGGAGATCTAGTGCTCAAAGAAAACCAGCAGAATTCAAATCTGTCACCGCATCTGCGAGACAAGTTCACGGTAAACTGGATAGGCCCATACATGATTTCACAGAGAGTTGGGCCTGGAGCATATCACCTTATATCATTAGATGGTGTTGAGGAGCCTAAACCTCTCAATATCATTCACTTAAAGGTATTCTACACATAAAACACAAAAACATTCAAATATGTCAAAAATACAAAAAAATTCAAATAGGTCAAAAACACAAACAAATCATAAAAACATAAAATTTCAAAATACAATCAAAGGCTCCAAGGGTATCCAAGCCACTTGGTCAAAATCAAATTCAAAAGGCTCCAAGGACATTCAAGCCGCTTGGTCAAAATCAATAAAAAATGCTCCAAGGGTATTCAAACCGCTTGGTCAAAATCAATTCAAAATGCTCCAAGGGTATACAAACCGCTTGGTCAACTTCAATAAAAAATGCTCCAAGGGTATTCAAACCGCTTGGTCAACTTCAATAAAAAATGCTCCAAGGGTAATTCATGCCACTTGGTCAAAATCAAAAATCTCCAAGGGTACTTCATGCTACTTGGTCAAAAATAAAAAAGCCCCAAAGGCATAATAAGCCCTTTGGTCAAAATTAAACAAAAATACAAAAACAACATAAAAATAAAAAATACAAAAACAATTGCATCTCACATCTTGCATCCACATAATTGCATTGCATTTTTTTTACATCCATTACAATTGCATATGTCATGAGAGCCTTAAAAGTGATACCAAATTTCATCACATAAATCATTCAAATCCATACCTCCATCAACACATGTGTGTAATTGTGTTTTTCAACACAACCATTACTTGTTGCTATACATAATATACTAAGGTTTTTTGGTTAATCAACCACACCTAGTGATCTTATCAACTTTTGTGGAAAACAATCTTGGTTAGTAGAAGGTACGGTCTAGCTATGATAATGCCTTGGATATTCAAGATCCCATCACTAATTGAAACACTAAAATCCTAGTTGGTACAAGGAAAAGATGAAAGCTGCAAAGCGGTCTAGGTTACCTTAAGCAAAAAGAATTTTCCTTGCTTATCCCCCTATGCAACCGGTTTAAAGGTGCTGAGAATTGGCAAAAGGACAAGCTTTGCCCTATCCAAATCCCTTGCTTAAATCAAAATAAGAAAAAAACCCGAAGCAAAGTACATATTCAAAAAGCCAAGCATACATTCCATATTTCAAAGCAATGATCCGATACACAAATCAGAGATTCCAAGAAACCTCGCTCAAAGAAAAATCAATAAAAAATAAACAGTGATTTTCATCACTACATATGAGAAAAATAAACAGTGATTATCATCACTACAAAAATCCTCGCTCAAAGAAAAATCAATAAAAAATAAACAGTGATTTTCATCACTACATATGAGCAAATATCCAAAGCCAAAAGGAAGAAAAGAAGGGAATAAAGCTTGAATCCCTAGAATTCTCAGCATTGTACAAAACCGGAAGGAGAGATCCTTACGCATGATGATATGTCTACCACAATTGCTTCATGCATTTGTGTAGACCAATGTTTGAATGTGGATGAGCTAGCTTAGGTAACCCAATATTGCCTAGTGGTATAGTCCAACTAAGTCCAACTTAGGATGAGATGAACACTTGAGAATCCCTGATCTTAGCAATGGGCTGAAAGAATCCCGCCTGACATCGAAGGAAATGCTTGAGTTCTATCTCAAAATATACAATCACTTGCACACACAGAGATCATGAATATCCAGGTCCATGGTAAAAGCCTTACTTTTCAAAAGTCTAGAGTGGTCAGTAGACAGCTGTTGATAGGGTAACTAGAGTGTTTGAATCTCCGAAAAGCCCCAAAAATTCTTACATAGCAACAAATCATATCATCATTCACACCATCACTTTCTTTATAAGATTCTATAAATTAGGGGGTGTCAACATAGTAGGACAGATACCGCATATATATTAGAAATAGTATATAGACGACCACTGACTACTCTATATCTTTTAATTTACAAAAACTTATCAAGAAAATACATTACACACCATTACATCTCATATATGAATACTTAATCAATTCTTATGATAAGAGTGATTATTTAAATTCATGATTATTTTTTTACTTTATGTGGTATCACCCATTAAGATTGTCAATGTCATATGCATTCCTTATGTTTTAAGTGATTAGAGCATACAGGTTCATTTATACCATCCCATCACATAAGTTAGATGCATACAATTAAAGCAAAATTAAACATGCATTTAACAATAACATCGCATCCACAAACACAAGTCATTAATCGTCCATCATCACATCATAGAGCACATCATAAAACATATAGGCAATATCCATTTGCATACAATCATGAATTCATCATTCATCATCAAAATACATCACGTCATATCATCAAATCATATAAGCATCTACACATCCATATAAGCATCTACAATATCATCTATCATCTAACATATACATCAAATCATCATAACGCCATCATCACATCACATCATAAAACAAAATAACAACAAAAACATGAGCAATAAATGATACACATAATGAGTCATAATGCAAAGATATCATAAAAGTATGTGTGTCAAGTCCATGGATATACAAAAATGCCCATGGGCTACAGTCATATAGGTCAGTCGACCTCAAAAATGAATCAAAACCAAGAGCATCATCAATCGAATACTGGGCCTGCACCCCCTATAGCATCGCCCCCTATGGACGGATCTCTGGGAGAATGGTGCGAGCTGGACCCTACTGGTCTCTCAGTACGAGTTCGGGCCCCATGACCAGGCTGGATGGAAGACTACCCTGCTGTAGAGCTCCTGCTGACCTGTGACCCACCTGTGGCCCCTCTCTCCCTAGGGATGGCTCCTAGCCTCCTGATCTACCTCGAGAGAGCGGCAATCTGGGCTGCATCCTCAACAATCTGAACATCACTCTCATCCAGAAAACCCTGTAGATGACTGATCTCACCCTCAAGAGCTACCCTCGAAGGACCCTCGAGAGTAGGAGGAGCAACAACAACCTACATCTAGGCAGCTCCTCCCATAGCGGCCTGCAAAGCCTGTATCTGGTCTGATAGCTGAGCTATAGTAGTATCCCTCTGAGCTATGATGATGTTACATTGTTGTACCTGTATCTTGGCTAATTGGAGCTCAACCTCCACATCATGTAGTTATGCCCTAAGAGGATAATCTCTCTCCTTAGGCTCCATCTCCTCCTCCACCTCCTCAGGAGCCTCCTGCTCCTCCACTACCACCTACTCTGCTTGTTGGCCCCACACCATAGTCCTAGCATGAACCTTGCACCCTGATGGATCTGCCCCATCTCTACCATCATCCTCTCGACCCAGAATACCCTCACCATACCACATCAGGTCACCCCACCACCATGCAAATGCATCTATAACTCCACTAGCCACTCTAGGATCAATAGTTGGGGCATCCTCCTCATCAGCTAGCTCTATAACCTATCAGGGAGGGAGGTCTCTCTCTACTCTGATGTACCTATACAAAAATGGTACTAGTGGCACATCCTACTGCAACCCATACTGACGAAGAACCTAAGAGTAGAAGAAGTGCTCTCAGATGTTAACCTTATGGCCAATGAGCCATCACTCACACCACATCCTAGTAGTAAAATTGGTAGGGTCATCCCAAGTAGGACACTCATGATACGGGTGCCATATGACATCTCCAGCTCAGAGTCTAGTAAAAGTATTAGTGTAATGAGTCAGCTCCCCTACAAAAGTGTGGCTCTTGCACTCCTCGCTCTCTCTAGCCCATCTAGCACCATAGCACTGCATCCTCCTATCCACAACTATGATCTTAATAGGAAGCCCCTTAGGGTGATCTACCCTAATGTGCTCCCATCCCTAGATCTGCAAAAGCCAACTACAGGTGATGCTAACATGACCCCTCCGATGGATGTGGTACAACTCATCGTAACACTGAGCCAATAGAGACCTACCCCATGCATAGATGATAGGCTCCTCACTATCCATCAGGTCCTGAACCATCACAAGGAGGTTCCAAGGGAACCTCAAGCCTGAGTAGTCTGGGATAAGGACATTGCTGATGACCATCAGCAACACCGCATGCCTCGCTGTGAAAACATGCTCCTAGTACCAGTGGATGATAGACACTCCCCTAGACCTGGTGTCCTTGAGAGCATCCTTAGAATACCTTCTAAACACCCGAGTGAAGATGACCACCTGATCATTAGTGGTCAAAGAAACAATAGCCACCCCATCAAAAGGGATCCGGAAGATCTTATACACATCCTCTAGCATAATGGTCATCTCATTGGTTGGGAGGTGGAAGGTATTAGTCCGAGGGTCCTAGCGATGGGCCAAAGTCGTAAGGTAAGCCTGGTCCGACATAATATGAGGTAGTCTGGTAACATACTAGAGCCTGTGAGCCTTAAGCCACCTCCAATCCATGTCATCCAGAAGAGGTAGAAGGTCATTCATGAGCCTCGGGTCCCGAGCCCGAACAGTAAGGATCTAAGCAAAGCAAAAGAAATATGAAACATAACTACAGTGCATCTAAGGCATAAATCCTAATAAAACATAAAAAAATCTAACACTCTCCTAAATATGAGCAAAGAAGGGGAGGAATAAATGCACCTAGGCGTGCAACACATGCTAAAGAGTAGTTCAAAATTCTAAAAAAATTATTAAACTATCTCAAAAATCCAATAAAAAGCAAAAAATTGTGCAAAATTGGCTAAGGGGATTAGCCGCTATCGCCTACAATGGCCAGAATCTGGTCGCTGGAGATAGCAATGGCCAAATCCCAACGATCAAATTTTTGACCGTTGGGGTTCAAACTTAGCCGCTCTGAGTGACAACGACCAAATTTCCATCGCTCTGAGTGACAACGATTGAAAGGTAACATGACAAACCCATGAACCCTAGGCCATAAAATTCAAAAAAATTGGAAAGAACAAAAATGGGGACCAACCCACCACTTAAAAACCTAAACTAAGCCTAACTACGAATTCGTTCATTACCAACAGGTTTAGTGGGGTTCATTTGCCATTTACTTAGTGAGGTTCAATTTTACCCAAAAGCAAAAAAGAGGTTAGGGTTTAAAAAAGAATACCCGAGAAGCTCTAGCTCCTCCAACAGTTGATGCCTCACCTTGTGCAACCATGTCCTCGATGCAGGTAGCTTCATAAATCGCAACTGTCGTTGTCTCACCAGAGCTCTGAAAAGTGAATTGACAGCAAATGAAAGTGATAGGTCAAAACCCTAAAAATACATTTTTTATATTTTCAAATTATGCCTTGGCTGCTATTGGCATCAGCGGCCCAAACTTCGTGGCCGCTCAAGGCGACAACGGCCACAGGTAGAAACTCAGAGGCCGCTGGACCTGACAACGACCTGCTCCATAGATAAAAACAAGAAAAATCCTTCCATGGGGGGATGACAAAAACATTAAATAAATGCATTTTGATGAATTGAAGTCATCTTAATGACCAAAATAACAAAAAAATCACATAAAAGCATAATCTCAAGCAGGCCTCGTACCTAGTTACTTGCTCTATCCACTCGATGATTGCAACGATTCACACTCCATGCATTTCTATGAGATGAGTAGGCTACCATAAGGCCACTTGGGGCAAAAACATTTCATTTTGGAATTACGATGTGCCACCCTTCAATCCCGAAGAAGACCAAGATGGTCGGACTGCTCCACGGGTGCGAAAGGATCATCCTAATTCCCCTATGATACCAAAAACATTAAGCCAAAGTGATGCAATATGAACATAAATAGAATCACTCATCCTAACTCCCTAAGAAAGCTATTGATAGCTGGACCGCTCCTCGGGATAGGGATAGATGATTATCATAAACAATTGGAATCACACTTGGATGTAGGATTGCCCATTAAAAGCAACAAATGCTAGAAAGGAACCAGATTAGTCATATTGGTCAAGCGACTTGTCGCTTCATTCATTGTCATTTCTTCACCAATCCATTGTGTGAGGAAGTAGTTCAAAACTTCAACATAATCATAATCAAAATCAACAAAATATCACTCGATCATAACAAAATCGTGTTCGTCCTACGAATCATTGCATACAACAATCAAAAATTTCCCTTGTTTGTTGGGAACGTAAGCAGACATGACATATTCAATTGTAGCTCTCCTACCGATCGAAACTATTGTAGCAGCTGAAGCTACCCGATTGAGTTTGAGGAATGAGTGCAATTTAACATGCCCAAGCCACTGAGCTAAGTCCTCTAAATATTGGGGCAATGATTCAAGGGATGCGCGCCATCTTGCATGATTGGGCCATCCAACGTTGATCAGACCATTGATCACCATACACCCTACAAATAGATCAGTCTACATTTTTGCTCAGCGTTGTGTTTTCCACATAGTGCATCACAAAAAGGGGCATCTGTAGACACCTAAAATGTGTCATGCTTAGGGGAGCTACTCACATAGACACATTCATAAGATCATATGACATAATTTTGGACTTTCCAAGCATTAACAGTGGTTCTCACCACTCATTTGGGGCCTTTTCAAGCCATCCAAGCCTAGCCACTCAAGCCAAGAGTGGCCAGATCCTAGCCACTCAAGCCTAGAGTGGCCAGACCTTAGCTGCTGTAGATGACAACGGCTAGATCTTAGTCACTGTAGACGATAGTGGCTAAACCCTAAAAGTAGTTTTGCCGACAAATAGGCCTAATCATGGGCAAAAGTGGCAGTCTACATGCAATAAAGGTGAGCGGGAGTAACTTTGCATTCCTTTTCATGACCAGTTCACATAGGAGACTTGAGTTTGCATTTAGACTTTAGTTAACTGGCCTCCAAACATAAACAAAGGACAAAATATTCTCATGCTAACGACCAGTTCGCATAGGAGACTCAAGTTGGCAGTTATATTTTAGTTAACTGGCCTCCAAACATAGAAAAGACAAAAATCTTCTCATGCTAACTCGCACTACGCATGAGAAATTCATTCCTAGGGCTTGGACATAGACCTAGGGTTTCACACTATAAAAGGTGCAAGCCTAAGAGCACCAAGAGATATATATTTTTATCGATCTTGGAAGAGAGGAGAGACATATTTTATCTAAGAGATCTTTATCCAGACAATTTATCAGGACAGGTCATTGAGGAGAGCTTTCGAGACTTGGAGAGTTCCCTTGGAGATCACGTGTACGGTGAAGCCCTGATAGATTGGAGAGCATAGCAACCATTATTTCAACATCGGATACAAGCTTTGATCCATAGCTTTGGAGCAAAGAGGACGAGAGTCACTTTAGCGATCGTTGTCTTGGACAGTGGCCCACAGGCTTAGCTTAGGGTTTAGACATTAGATTCATTATTTTGTTTAGCATATCATTAGCATAGCATCATTTCATTCATTCACATTCATAGCATTAGTCTAATTTGCACTTGCTTTCATTTGTTATATCCATTGCTAACAACCTCATCCAAGGAGGTATTCTCGGACATCTAAGCGTGTGTTGTTGTTTCATTGCTTACAGGGCCACAGGTTGATCGAACGGAATCTGCAACATACGAGAGCAAAAGGGATCCCTCTAGGAAACAGGCCTGGAGAAGGAGGCATCTGTAAGCCCTCATACATTTTCGTGTGCGGAACCGGGAAGCTTTTTGAAAGCGCACCACCTCTTCGTGAAAGGGGCACTCTTTACCTATTTGTAACCTTATTGTATCGAAATGGGTATCCCTAAGAGGGACCGACATGTAACCGGGTTTCAATACGAATAAAGAGATCCATATTTGTTATTTCTGTGTTATATGCTTTTCATTGTCTTCCATTTCATCTTGGGTTTTTAATACATTGCAAGTAGCGTAAAAAGAGCGGTGCATGCATCCCGGGGTCGCTGCACTGACCTTCAAGAAATGAAGTTGAGGTCTCCTAGCTTTCTATTGTAGGAGGTATCCCAATCATATGAGTATTAATTCCCTACAATAAAAGAAAATTTTAGGTAAGTATTTCCAGATCTCTTAGCTTCACTAGTTGATTCATAAACTTAGTGGATCAAATATTGAGTCCTAGTATTCACGAGTTTTCCTTCAAATTTGTGCAAAGACTCTAGTCCTATGCAATATCAGTATTTCTAAAACTGAGATTTTAGTCCTCACTTGTGACTCTCCCTAATTCTACCACCTAGACTCTTATGAGAATTTTTGATAGTTACTCGTCAAATGGTGCGTTAGGTTCTCAAAAAAATCATGATAATAAAATAATGGTGGTTTACCTATAGACCTACTATGGCTTGATATACCGTAGCTCTAATACCACTATTAGATTTTGATACCACATACATTGGGAGATACCAAACAAAATATGTAGAAAGAAATAAAATAGATTTGTGAGATGACTGAAATATGCTATAAATAGAAATGGCAAAAATATTATAATAGTAGCCATGGAGGAAATGAGCACTCCATAATATATGTTACTACTCCATGAGGGAGCTTTGAGCTTATAGCTCACACACACTATCCTACTGCCTATCTACCATACACTGATTGTGATGCTCCTCTATGATGTTATATCCTAATGCTATATCTATGGCCATTATATAGGAAGATAATTTCCTTGGCTGACACTCTATCTAGTTGTACAAGTGGACACCTTGCACATTGGCACTTGTGCATTTATTACATTGCATGAAGTAACTAGATAAATTCCCCCTAAAGTAGCCTAATGTCTTAAGTATGTACCAAGGAAGGTACATTTGCATGACCCAAATAATGTAATATTCTCTATTTCTAACAATTGGTTCCACTAGGTTTGAGAATAACTAGTGAAGTTGATTTATTCTACAATTCCAAAAATTCTAATATATTTGGCACTACTATCTAAGTTTCTAGTTGCAGAAAATTAACACCTAGAATTTGAGAAGATTCCTACAAAGGATAGAGATGAATTTCACCTTTGTTGCCTAAAATTATATATGCTTTTCTTGTGCATGGATTATTTACGTGTTGCAGAAAATTAGAGATTAAATATTGGAGGAGACTCGAGAAGGAAGTCCCCTAGAAGATTGCAGATAATAAAGTTGCAAATTGAAGAAGTTGAAGAGACCCAAAAGAGGTTAGTTTCAACAAATTCTAGGTTTGGAAGATTCAATATTAGAGATAGAAGATTGTAGGTAGAAGATTATAGATTGGAGATTGAAGAGACCCATATAGAAGGTTCTCATCACAGTTTGAATATTGGAGAATTGGAAGACCTAAGAAGAGGTCCTGCTATATATTTGAGGAGAATCAAAATTTAGAGATCTAAGAAAGTGATCTCATGGCAAAATTCCCATAGTTGGGAGATTGAAGAAACCAGGAAAAGGTTTTAGTAAAACTTTGAGAAGAGAAGTTGAAGAGTTGTGAGAATAATTTGAAGACCCAAGAGAGAGGTCTTAAGAGATTTTTAAGGAGAAGAAGAAGGCTAGAGAAAGCCTTGTTGCAGGATTTGGAAAAGCAACCATTGAAGGTATCTTTGAGAAAGTGAGAAGTAGAATATTGCAAGCAGAGATGAGATTTGAAGAAAGTTCATGACAAGAGACTGCGAGCAAGGAGAAGTTTTTGATTTGGGATAATTATTACCATCCGACAAAAATCCCAATAGAAAGAAGTGTTTGGCAAGAAGTTTGCCAAATTTTGGAGACAGAGTTAGAAGATCTCAAGATATTCAGATTATTGAGAAAGGAGACAACATTGGAGATCAATTTTGAAGTTAGAATTTGACAAGGATATTGTAGGAGAAGAGAATATTGAGGAGCCCAAGGTTTTGGAAAATCTAAGGACAACCACAAAGTTTTGAAGGTTGATTTGCAGGAGAGATTATAGGTTTTGGAACAAATATTGAAGAGTTGCAGGAGAATAGTTTGAAGGTATCCTAGAGATATAGTTTGAAGAAGTTTTGGATAGATTTTGGAGTGCCCATGGATAGGATATTGAAGGTGTTTAGATAGAAACAAAAGCCAATATTCTGGAGACTCTCATTGCATATTTAAGCCAATGAAAGAAGGAAGGATTTGACTACAGAGTTGCAGGTTTATGAAAAATAGTTTGGGCAGCATTAATAGCTGCTAATTTTAGAGTGTGTGAAGACAATATTGAAGGAGATTTGAAGCCAAAAAAATAGATTTTATGGACATAATTGAAGGAGGATAGAAATCTATAAAGCTGGACAATTTTGGAGCAATTTTTTGAAAGGTTATTTTGTAGCACACGAGTAGAAGTTGAGAGGAAAGCAATGCTACAAATTTGGTAAGAGTTAAATGATAAAAGTCTAGGAGAACATTGGTGTCAAGTTCATAAGTTTGAGATAGCAAGTTGGATGAATTAAATCACCAACAAAATTAGCAAAATAGATAAAATAAGGTATGTAATATTGGTGCAATCTATGTCTATTATTCGAGTATTGATATCATCTATACATTAAGTTTTAAGAGCACCATATTATTATTATTTGAGATCTATATTGCATTATTTTGAAATCAAAAAATTAAGAACTTAAAGAAGTTCTTTAAGTTAAGGTATTAGTAGTGTTTACATATTAACAATCTACAAAGACAAAGTAGCAATACTAAGGAGAAATAATAAGTGCATAGTATTGTTAGTGAATGCTTTGTTATTACAGATTTATTAAAGCAAAGTGAAAGCAATAATATAAGCTAAATGAAAACTAAATAAGGGTTAGAAATTTGACAAAATTTTGAAGTGTTTAAAGACACTAGAATAAGCATAAGAGTCTTAGATGAGCACAAGCATTGAGAGGTATTGAAAATGTTATTGTAGAAGAAGAATCACCACTCAAAAGAGCAAGATGAAATACCACACAAAAGGAGTGTTACCATTTCTCTAAGGAGGAAAAAAAATTAATCTCTATACCATTAGAGAGATGTGGGTAGAAGCTCCACACCATTGAAGATATGTATATGATATCTACACCATTGGATGTCATTAAGGAGATAAATCCACCTATGAAAGCATCAAATAAAAGAAGAATATCCACCCTTGAGAAACAAGCATACTACTGTGAAAAGTAAAGCGTAGGAATACGTTGAGAAAAACATATTGAAGCATGAAATGAAATGGTAACAACAAATATTTACGTTGAAAGTAGCGAGCAACCCTAGGAGGAATGGTCTACATTTAAGAATCATGTTGATTAATGTTGGAGAAGCAATGAAGGAGCATTATGAGTAATGCCCATTGCCATAATAATTTTTTCCAGATAAAGAAAATGTATTGCAAGGGAGGTAGAAGAGTTGGAGTGCCAAGTGGCACATACAAGACCAAAACTTGAAGAGTCTAGTGCCAATTTCATCAATTGGCAAGTAGAAACCAAAAGATCAAAGGTTAATTTGTGCCCAGTGAAGAAAATATTCTCCCAAGGTGCCAAAACATTGAAGAGTCCATTAATAAAGATGGTAGATTAGTGCAAGAAAAAATATGTGAAGGATATCAATGATTGGATGTAGTAAGAGAACCTTTGGAGGTTACAAATTACATAAGTAAATCTAATATTGGTGTGTAGGTTTATTGAAGCCATATTGGGAGAAGTTATCTCTCAAATAAGCCAACGAATCAGGCCAATATATCATGTGTAAATACATATTTCATAGACGTATGTAGTAGAAAAATTCCAAAGAAGTCAAGCATTGTTGACTAGAGAATACAAATCTAAGCCTAAGGTAATTTATTTCATTCAAATTACTCATAAGATTGAGTTAGGAGTAATAAGTATTTTTATAAGGATATTATTTTCTAAGGTGAAAAGGAAAGGTATTTTGAGAAGAACAAGTTCATAATTGAAACCTTAGATATAATAGTAAATTGAAGAATTATTAAAGGAGTAATTCTTTAGTAGAAGACATTGGATATATATATATATATATATAAGAGTTTTGTAATTTAAAGTTACAAAACTATTTTAGAACATTTGAAATTTAATTGAGTTGGAGTAATAAGGGTTTCTACAACAAATTGAATTTATAATAATTGCAAATACATTCTTCTAAATTTCTAAATTTGGAGATATAAGGTATTCTACATCAACTTAGAAATTAAGAAATTTAGAGATATTATTCTCTTGTGACTAAGATAAAATTCTTGAAACTACATTACCATTTGGAGTCCAAAAGAATCTCACTCAAAGGAATATGGATGAAATAGTTAAGAAGGTATTTAAGGAAGATAGTGAAGAAATGCTACATGCATTCAGATTTTATGCACATGGGTTAATACCTAATATTGATGGAGATCAAATATTTAATATTCTAAAGGATAGACTAAGCTTATTTCTTAAGGAAGCTAAGGAAGGAGAATTTATCTCCTTTATTGAGTATCTTCATGAAAAGCTCTTTAGATCCTATTGGGAATCTCAAGACATCATAGTATTTAATACAGGAGAGTGTCTAATGATGTATCTGTCATTAATTACTTTTGAACTCTTTCAGAGAAAGATACAAGGTGGAAAAAATATCTCATATAATAACCTTAAGGAAGAATATCCAAATTCTAGTCAATATCACTATGATCTTGTTGAAGAAGAATATCTAACATCAGTGCAAGAGAAGGTAAAGAAAATTCAGACCAAGAAAGAGGATATATCTATAGAGAAGACACAAAATAAAAGAAAGAAAAGGAGGAAGAGAAGATATTGTCACAAAAATGTAAAACAGGGATCATTTCATGAAAACTTAGAAATCAAGTACAAACTAGAGAATCAAATTGAGGACCCATATTGAAGACAAGTCTTCAATAACCAAATAATATAATACGGGGGGATGTTGGAGTATATTACATTATTTTGTACATGTCTTAGATTAGGATTTACTTTGTGTTGTAATAAATGCACATGGGTGCATAATATTTAATAATGTAAATGTGCACATTTGTCCATGTGTACATGAGTCCATAGAATAGGAAGTTGAATAGTTTAGAAGTGGGAAGGCCACGAGTGTTTCATATGAAGAGTCACATTACATTATATATACATGTTAATGTCGAGATGTAAGTGACATGATAGTAATAATATTACTTGGTTATTTCAATGCTATGGCTCCATTTTTGTGAGCATTTCTTTATGGAAAATTTAGTAGTAGTTATTTGAGTTATTACAATATTTTATACTTATAAAATATTTTCATTATCATATGCATTAGTTTGGTACTTTATTTTATTTCTATAAGTTTGATTATCTTAAGTAATAAGCCTCAAAAGATAAAAATATGGTTTCTTGACCATATAGTTTACTCATACATGTGTTTAAATATCTATAATTTGATTTTATTAGGCCAAGGTCGATAATGGTAAAAGATGGATGTTCTTGATATAGTCTATGATTAAGTACTTTTTAAGCTTAAGAGCATCATTTATGTAATTCTATGAGTGTTATTTATGTAAGGTCATTGGTGTAATTTATGTAATTCTATAGGTGTTATGTTTATCTAATACTACAAGCAATTTTTATGGATTCACCCTTAGAAATATTAGGTAAACCTATTTGGTTTACCTTAGCGGAAGGGTCTAATCTATTTAGTATATTATTATTTAATATTCAAGTTAGGTTATGCAAGTAGGTTAGTAATTAATTAAGGATTAGGTATCACTATAAATACCCTAAAATTATTATAATGTTGAATGAATTTTTTATGTGAGATCATGGGGTGATCATGGAAACTAAATATTTTTTCCTTTCCATCTATCTTTCTCTCTCTATTGCATCTAATTTATTTATTTAATGCACTCCATTTTCTTGCATATGATTGTGGTGAATGTATGTTCCATAAGATTTATAGGAAGTGTTATGAATTTTAACATGGTATTAGAGCCAAAATAGAACATCATTATTTGATTATGCAAAAAATGTTTTTTATGATCAATGATTTAAGATGCGATTCACAAAGGGATTTTTTCCTTTTTGAGCAAAAATTCAATAATTCTAGCACCAATGTTCATGCCAATTATTACACTATTCTAAAAAATATGTACATGCTATTTAACTTCTTTTGTATGGATGCCAAATCAAGTGGTCAATTTTACAATAGAGAATAGTTGTCTTCCATAATTTGTTGGGTACTTAGAACACATCTAAAGCTTCTACTATGATGAAAAGTAGGACTATCTTTATCCAAAATATATCACAAGTTCTAATTATTCTTGAAGCATTACTTTTTATTATTAATAGGATGAATTCCATGTAAGGGTAGACATAAACACTCACAATACTTCTACAAACACCAAATGAATCCTTGTGAGTTATATACCTAACCTACTCAATGGCATGAAAATTTATACATTGCTTTACATAGGAGTCTTATGTTCAAAACCCACTGAGTCATCCAATTTATTTTTACTACATAATAAATGATAGGTAGTTATGTTTTAGTGTATGCACTTTGAAAAATCATTCTATAACTCTTAAAATTATCATAGGTCTTCTAAAAAAGCTAACCCCTTTATTGACATGGTAGTTGGTATGTTTCTTTGTTTCTAAAATTCCAATGATTAAATTTTGGCAAGGCAACTATGTACTCATGTGGTACCTCTCACTCATCTTATGTAACTAGATGGATTATATCTCTAACATAATATTTATATTCCTAGTTGGTACAATTTTTATGTAAATAGGATCATGTGTTCAGTTTGTAGAAGTGACGTATGAAAGCATTTTTATTATTTGATTCAATATCCTTTAAACTATCTAGAAAAATATTAGTGGTTAGTTTCAATTAGTTCATGTGGTTGTATATATGTTAGGAGTTATAAAATCATGTATAATGTGAATGTAAGTTGAGTAACCATTCAACACATGGTTTGTGAGGTTCACTAAGGGACAAGGGTAGTTTTAGGTTGTTATACCATCTTTGGGAAACCACTGCATTTAAATACCCTTTCACTTTCACTATATAATCATTAAAGTATTGAGTTCTACTATATGGTATCAAAGTAGGTAGAAGAAATAAAAGTTATTCTCTTGATCCTCCTCTAGATTCAATATAAAAAAGGCTTAAAGAGCACTTTATTTGAGAAAAGAAGTTTCAAGGGTAATATTTTGCTATACAAAATTGTTTAAAATAAACCTCAAAATAGAGGAAAAGCATATCCATGAATAAAATTCCATGAAGCATTCAAAATTTGGATTCTACCTAGACAATAACTAGTGCCTATCATAAAATATTCAACCACTACATTCAAGTGGAAAAATTTTTAGAGAGAAGAGAGGCAACTAAAAAGTTCCATCAAGTAGGAAAGAACATAACTTGAAACATTCAAAATATTTCTAGAATTCTAAAATATTTTTGGTATATTTTACCAAAGAAAGAAGCTTTAACTTAAAAACATCAACCAAGAAGAAAAGATACTAGAACAAGAAAAGAAAAATAGTCAAAGTACTTTCAACAAGGAAAAAAGAGTAGTTGACACATTCAACACTCATAATAGTATGTAGATTTGAAGTGAATATCCAAAGTTTAGCAAATGGATATATTGTTTCACTAGTTCACAAGGATACAAGGGAAACATTCATTTACATACAAATAAGAGAATTTATTGGTTTTAGAACCATATTTCACCCCTTCACAAGGATACTAAAATAGAATTTACACGAGGAAATAACATTGATTGGTTGTAGAACCAGTTTGGGAAGAAGACAAAGACCAAGCACTCATGCACAAAATATAAATACAGGTTAAAAGTAGGCAATACAAAACTACAAATTCTCATATTCTAAGAACTCCATGAGATAATGACATTTGAACTATATATTTATAACAAAAGGAATATTTGAATAGAAGAGAGTAAAAAAGTACCCCTTGGAATGATGAATCAACTCATATAAATGAATAAGCATCTGCTACATGTCAAAATACACTCACCCAAAGGATAAGAGTAATTATTTGGATACTTGAACATCAAAGGAACTTGCCTAGACAAAAAAATTGTCACCTATAAACAAAGTGCCTATTAGAAAGATAAAATACTCAAAATAATGTTGCAGAATGAAGGTATTCAACAAAAGGAAAGAAGAAGCCTTACAAAGTCTTTCACAGCTAGAACATAGATGTTACATGCACATGTTTAAATAATTTTACCTAAGAAAGGGCTGCTCAAGGAAGAGGATGACTATCTAATTCACCACCCATATGATGTCAAGCAAGGTTAACATCTCACAAAAATGTGAAAATTAAATATTTGCCTAAGTTATTTCCAAAGGATGAATGTGTTGGTACAATTTCCAAAAAAATGGGTGTGAAGTCAAAGGTTTGATTGGATTATCATCAAATATTGGAGAAACAATATTCAATTAGACTTTAATATTTTCTCACTTTATAGTGGGAAGAAGAAAAATAAAGGTACACAAAATTAGAATAGAAAGAATAAATATTATTGTTATAAAAATATATTATTCATTTACAAAGAAAGGAATTTTTTCACCTTCATATGTCTTTTATTCGACATAAATTAAAATTTGAGTATAGGATTATATATACTCATCAAAAAGTATTTTTTGAGTCTGATTTAGTGAAAAGAAGAGATTAAAATTTTGTGAAAGTTTACTATGGTTAGTGGAGCACCAAAGTTATTGTTTCCAAATTCTCAATAGTTGAGGATAAATAACTATTCTTCCTAGAAAACCAAACTCAAAACACAACTAGAGTTTGATGAAGTATGACAAGTAGTAAATGAGATCACTACCCATATTGAATTAGAAAATAAAGACCAAATAAAGTTTGACAAGGCAAATAGAAAGACAAGATTAATCATCATATTAGAGTAATAGATGAAGTCCAAGCATACATTCAAGATTCAACCAAGGAAAAATATGGATGGGAGAAGCTAAATATAGTTTTTTAAGCAAAGAATAAATTAAAATTCTATTCCTCTAGATCCAATTCCATTGTTTGAAAATGAAGTGTGGAGAAAAGTTGGAATCATACATGAGGAGAAATTTATAGTTACAAGTTTCATTACAAGCATTAGGAACTCAAGTATCTAATGAAATATTAGTTCCCATTATTTTGAAATATCTCCCATCAAAGTACAAATTGTTTTGTGAAAACATAAAATATCACCAAACAAACACCAAGCTTTGAAAAGTTGGTGAACATACTTCAGAAAAATTGAGGCCTCACATACAATAGATGAAGAAAAGAAGTATATCTTACAAAAAGGAAGCAATAATTAAGAATAGGGATAATATCTCTATAATGCTTCAAATGGAAAAACAATTCTCTTCAACAAAAAATGTCATCAATAAATTTAGGTTGGAAAGTGAAGCCTCAAAAAAATAAAAATGTTACCAAAGCTAATAATTCAAAAGGAAAATTATATGTATTTTTTGCACATTCTATAAAAATTAATCTCAATTATATTTGGTATGTTGATTCTAGAGCAACTAGAAACATGAAAAGATAAAAATATTGGTTTCAAAATCTAAACTACTACTCTAGACATGTAGGAAAAGTCTCCCTTGGGGATGACACATCTATTAGAAAATGACCATTGTTTTCAAAAAATTATTAATCACTGGGATCAAATAATATATCAAGAATAATAAGGAATAAATGAGCATAAATTCACTCAATCAATGCAAAATAAAGTCATTGAAATATTTATCAAAAATACATCTACTAAAAGCAATGCATTAATGCAATACTTCCTTGATACATATTATAGATATTTATCTTTAATATACACATAAATGAGAATCTTCATTTGCACATGACTCTTAAATTACATAGACTCTTCATATCCTCAAACTAATGGGAGATCTAACTCTTCCCATTTCTCTCTCACATAATAAATCTCACATATTACATAAAGATAAAGTTTCTCATGATTATACATAACTCTTCACTTATGATCTTGATACATAAATCAAACTTACTAACAAGACACCTCATAAAATTATTTATATGACACATACTCTCACTTAATAACATGTCATATAAGCACTTGGGGATGCAACACAACGGTTTGGGCTTTGGCTCTTCTTCGGGATGTCCAAGGTTCAAACCATGGCATGGGTGAGTGTGTGAGTGGGTGGGTGTGTGTCTCCCTATTGGAGTTGTTGTAACAGGTTGGGGGATTCCTGGTCAAAACCCCCATATCTTAATATTACCAAAAAAAAAAGAGCCTAATAATTATGATTTTTTAAATTAAAAAAAAATATATGTCATATACTACGGAAAAAAATATTAAACTCACACTCTAATATAAAAATTTACAAGGTACCAAATAATGTAATACCTCCAACAACATACTATGATATAAAAGGCATAGGTGATATAAAATTATAGCTTGAGTCTAACACATGTAAAATTAAAGAAGTCTAGGACTCAACAAGAATTCACTCTCCATGAATCAATTAATTGAACACAACTTGAAGGTTGAGTTTGATAAACAACAAGGATCCAAGGTATGCTTAATTCATGATAAGGCTAAGAATTCTAATATTATTGCATATGCAAAAAAAAGGAAAGATGTTTGAACTTCACACAATTCATCAAAAAACTTATCATTAGTTGTCAACTCCAATATATTTGCATCACTATTGCATCGATGATATTATCATCTAAGTTATGGTCATCTTATAGCATTACAAAACAAATATATGGTTGATGGTCTTCCTTTTTAATAAAATCCTGCATGATTTGTTCTCATTGCTTAGCTAGGAAAAAACATCAAGATCCCTTAAATACTACATAATATTAGACCAAGAAATCTCTTGATTTAATACATACTAATCTATGTAGTCCAATGGATCCAAGTTACAATGGGTCCAAATATTTTTAAATATTTGTTTATGATCATACTAAAAAAATGTGGGTATATTTTTTGAAGAAAAAAGATGAAGATTATTTCTACTTTTAGTCATTTAAGACCCAAGTAGAGACTTCCATAGAAATAAGGATCCATATCCTCTTCTCATGTTAAAGGGGGAAATTTTTAACAAGGAATTTCTAGCATTTATGAAAGAACATAGCATTTAATGATAGTTGACAAATGCCTACTCGTCATAAAAAAATGGTATTATAGAATACATTAATAGAACAATCATGAAAATGGTACAAAGTATGTTGAAGTATTCTCAAATTGTACACTCTTTTTGGGTAGAAGTAGTACATACAATAGTTTACTTACTCAATTGTGCACCCATTGCATCACTTGAACACATCACTCTAGAAGAAGCATGGAGTGGACATAAACCATCAATCTATCATCTTTAAGTATTTGGGTGTATAACATATATGCATATTCCAAAGGACAAAAGAAATAAATTGGATGAAAAATATTAGAAATGTATCCCACTAGGCTATACTGATGAATCAAAATCCTAAAAATTATGTGATATAACTTCAAAGAAATTTTATATTAGTCATGTTGTTTTGAGGACAAAGAAAAATCATCTTTATCAACACAAGAACCTTCATCTAAGTAAGCTCTAATAATGATTGAGAGTTATGAAAAAGTTACTAATAGAGAAATTTTCAACAATTAAAATGATAAAGTAGATCTATCTGCTCCATCATAAAGCACAAGGAAAATACCCAAGTGGTACACTAGTACATTGAAAGCATCTAGAATAGATGGAATCCCAAACACTTATTTTATAAGACCAAGAACACAAAGTATGACTCACAATGCAAAAAAAATAGCTCTAATGAGTACAATTGAACCATCTATAGTACCTTCAATTTGCTACCTAGAAAAATGCCATGAACACTGAACATCAATCACTATTGAAAAAAATACTTGGGGTCCTATTGATATTCCACAAGATAAAAGAGCTTTTGGATGCAAATTAATTTCAAAGTTAAATATAAATCATATGGTAGAATAGAGGAACACAAAGCACAACTTGTAGCAAAGGGGTATGCAAAAAAATAAGGTATATGTTATGAAGAAAATTTTATCCCTATAGAAAAAATAAAATCCATAAACATTATTTTTTCTCTAGCTATACAAACTGGATGGAGAATTCATCAAACATATGTGAAATTCTCTTTCTCAATGGGAACTTAAAAGAAGAAGTTTATATGATCCATACAAAAGGATTCATCATACTTGGAAAAGAAAAAAAAGTATGCAAATTGGTCAAATTTCTATATGGTCTCAAACAAGTTCCATAGGCATGGTATATAAATATAGATGAACATTTTGGAAAGTTTTTTCATATGATCTAAGTTTATATAAAAAAGAACAAGGGGAAAATTGTATTCATCAATGTATATGTAGATGATTTGGTCATCACAAGAAGCTTTGAAATAATAATTCTAGTTGCAAAGGAATATTTGAAGAAGTCTTTTGACATAACCAATCTTAGGTGATTACACTACTACCTAGGACTGGAGGTGAAGTAGAACTATCATCATATGTTTATTTCACAAAGCAAATATACCAAAAATCTCCTTGAGAAATATCACATGGAATATTGTAAGCCTATAGCAACTCCTATGGAATTAGATACATAACTCTCATACTTTGATTCCTACCTTCGAATAGATACAATTATGTATCAACAGTTAATTTGGAGTCTCATATACCTAATTTACACAAGACTAGATATTAGTTTTCTAGTATTGTCTCTCATATTTCATGCAAGAACCAAACATGACACATTGGAAGGAAATACAAATATTCCTAAGATATATACAAGGCACTATTGAGTATGGTCTAGAATTAAAGAGGGGTGATTAGCTCCTCTTGACAAGTTATACAGACACATGTTACATAGATTGCATTGATGACGAAAACTCCATATTTGAACATGTATTCTTTATAGGGTCTACACCTATATTATGTGGAAGAATGAAACAATAAAAAATTTCTCAATATTTCATTGAAGAATAATATCGTGTAGTAGGAGCTATTTGTGAAGAAATATGGTTAAAATATATGTTGACAAATATGGGATTGCCACAAGATAAAATTATAATCATGAACTATGACAACCAAGGAGTACTAAAACTTGTTTGTAATCCAATATTCTATTAAAGGACCAAGATCATTGACATGGAATACCATGTCATCTGTGAACATGCTCAATAGCAGAACATCCAACTCAAATTTTATCCTACTCAAGAGCAACATGCAAACAATTTCACCAAATCACTTGGACATTTTAAATTTGAAGAATTTAAAAGTTTCCTCTTTAGTACTATGATGTAAAAAGGGTGGAATTCTAGGAGTTATTACATCATGTATTTTGTGAATGTAAGTTGAGTAACTACTCAATACAATATTTGTGAGGTTCACTAAGGGACAAGGATAATTGTAGGTTTTTATGCCATATTTGGGAAACCATTGTATTTTTTGGTAGATTAATAATTTTATTAAAAATAGGGCATTTGAAAGGTGCCCTAACACCTTGTACATCAGAGGATAAAAAATGAATAGACGAAAGAAACTTTGAACTGCTAGCTAAAACAAAATTACAACCTCAAAATTACATCCGAGACTAAAAGGAGCCAACAACCTTAGAAAAGCAGCCACAGAGAGAAACTCCAAAGCTAAAAAATAAGTAGTACTCAAATAAAAAGGAACTCAAAAGACATGATCCACCACCGCAGAGAACCCAAAAAATAGAGGAAGAACCATCAATCGTCAAAGGGAATATCCATCTGCATGAGGGACGAAGCAGCACCTTCCAGACCAGCAACTTTTACTTATGTTTTAGAAGTCTCCTAAGTGCTATCTTTAGGAACAACAGTGCATGCTTCCTTAGCGATCTCCATTACATCTTCATCATTGAAAGCATATTTGATGTCAGTTTTGGTGTCGAAGGACACATCAACACCAACCAGGGCTAAAATATTTTTGAAATTATCACAGAAAAATAAAAGGCTAAGTGCATGGTGCTATTCTTTGAGGGTTGCAAACACCTTTTTAATGGCCAAGTGAGCAGTTTCAAGATGGTCAATGGTGGCATAAGTAGCATGCATAACCAGCTTGTGAAGATACCTTTCGACGAGGTCATGAGAATTAGACTTATCCTTTGGAGTTTTACAGAAGTGGACGGAGGGGTTTTGGAGGCTTATTTATGTTTCAGCCTCTGGGAACTATGAACAAGGGTCTTTTCAACTTTGGCCTTTTTCTTGGCGGATAACTCAGAAATAGATTTGCCCCCTTTATATTTTATTTTGTATTTGGAGGTTTTAGGGCTTGGGGTTGAGGATGAATTCTCCTCATCAGAATAAGGGGTAGGAAGATTACCTGAAGGGAATTGCAGAAGGAGGTACTTGTAAAAGACCTTAAAAAGACCCTGGTGGTAAGGTTTGGTCTCATCCTTTTTGGAACGGTTGGTGGTAATGGTATAGTACATGGACCAGAATAGGGCAGCATGAATGTTCATCATTTTTTAGTCCCAAAAATTATTTACAAATGCAATATGTAAATAACATAATTGAGACTCAGGGTTATTACAAGTAAAATATTGCATTATTGGCTTAAGTATTTATTTCCATGGAGTTGACAAGTGATGGTGAAACAAACCTTTTTTTACCTTCTTGTGGATGGGTGAATTTTTCTCGAAGAGTTTCAACTCTGCCTCCCAGTTGTGCTTGTTTCCTCTGATGATTTTTTCATCCAAATATTGCCCTGTTAGGTCCTCCAGCATCTCAAAGAAAATTTAGAATTGGACACCATGGATGGAAACCAAACCATTATCCCAAGTTGTCATGAAAGCCTTAGTAACTTCATCGTCCACTCCATAGAACAAATTGAAAAAATTGATGATCCCATGCTTATCCTTAAACATATTAGTAGAAATGGAATCTAGTTCAACAGTTTTAGGCTCAATGAAAAAAAATTTCCCTTCCTTCAAGGTGGCAAAAGGAATTAAGGAAGGAATGTAAATGGGAGGAAAAATACACAGATCATAGGGAACAACAATTAAATTATATGTTTGCTAAAACGACCACAGGAGGAATAAATAGAAAGTAATGCTTGACCAAAAAGGACAACTCTGGCAAAAAGGATAATGATGGTTAGAACATTGGGCATGGTGCAAAAAAGGGTGATGAAAATGGGTAGGAATAATAGGGCAGATCACCGTCCCAAGGAAAATGGATCTTCTGGTGATACTCACGTAACAAGGCCAATGGCAAAAGCAGACACGAAACCCATAAGGGATTGGGATGCACATTCCAAAAATCCTCAAGAGAATGCAAAAGGCAAAGCGTTTAGATAGGGTTATCGAAAAGGTAAAATTACAAGCATCATTCCACACAAGAATGAAATGATTTAAAATTAGGGTGAACATAGCATCGGGATTCCTCATGGAAACAGTTATAAAAAAATAAGGGGCAACCATTGTATTTAAATATCCTTTCACTTTAATAATAAAACCAGTCAAGCATTGAGTTCTAACAATATATAGTCTAAGATTTTTTGTAAAGCAATGGTTAAAGGTCATATTTAAATTTTATTTGGTGTTTTTTGAAGAGGAGCATTCATTTAGATAGAAAATTCCTTATCTTCCAAAAATATCATGAGCATGATTGGATTGGATCACAATTGTATGGTTCTTATTCCATTAATCAAGAAGTTTAAAGCATATTGATGATGCATAAGATCAATCCATCTATATATAGAAAATCCAAATAATCCAAATTTGATGATTGTTAACACAAATTTGAGCATATATTATATATGGTGTCATAAAACTCCTAATCCATTTGTGCTAAGTAATAGTCTTATATTTTATGAAATTTTCTTTAGGGTTTGACAATTTTTTATGTTAGTGGAACTAGATGTACTTTCTCATATTAGAGGGAAGAATGATCCCATTCAAGTATGAACAAATTTAAAGGTAATCTATGAAAAAGTAAGTTTAACTAAAGTTAATAGTATAGAGATATAACTCTCCAACATTATGATTTTAGATTTGGATAACATTAAAGAACACATGCTTCATTTCATAGATATACATGAGGTCCCAACTCTTTCAATAGGTGAGGTAAAAGGTGATGAGGATTATGTAAAAATTGTTGGGACTGAACAAAAGGCACCAATTGTATTGATGAAGTATGTTACAATATATAGGCATCAAGCCTATGAGTGATATTTGACAAGTGTCATAATATCCACTCCAAGTGTCATGCAGAAGACACATAACTCCAGTTGGAGAACTCAAACTAGAAATCATAAGACAAGTGGTATAAGACAAGTGTCAAAATGAAGGCATAGTGCACATTATAATATTATAACATTGCCCATTAATGTGCACTATCCTAACTATAGAAAAAAGAAGTCAACATTAGATAAAACTCCCCCTTAATGTTGAATTCTATTACATACATAGACCAATTTGGTAAACTGAGAAAACTTGTCTAGCCCAAGTGACTTGGTGAAGATGTTAGCCATTTGATATTGAGTTGGTATATACTCGATGTGTATAATGTCTTCTTAGACCATTTCTCTGATGAAGTGATGATGAATCTCAATGTGCTTTGTTTTGGCATGGAATATTGGATTCTTGGTCATCTTAATGGTACTTTTATTGTCATAATATATATAAGTTGGAACATCTATGAGTAGCCCAATGTCCTGAAGTAATTGCCTCCTTAGTTACCTCAACTTTTACTCTATATTTAACCTCTACTAAAGATAATTAAATTGTGTTCTTCTTCTTGGTGCTCCATGAAATAGAGCTCTAATCCAACTTAAAAAAATAACCTGATGTGGATCTTCTAGTTTTAGGACAACTAGACCAATCTAAATCTATGTACCCAATCAAATAAAAATCATCACATGATGTGTACATAAGACCATGATGAGGGGTGGCCTTGAGGAATATCAAAATCCTCTTAGCTGCTATCCAATGGCTCTTCTTAGGATCTTGCATGAATATGGAAACAAGGCCAACTGAATAGGAAATATCTGGTCTAGTTGAAGTTAAGTAGATCAAACTTCCAACTAGTTTCTTGTAAAGGGTGCCATCAACCCTTTCTTCATTATCACTATTAACCAATTTCAACTTGGTTTCCATGGGAGTGAGGGAGGACTTACACTCCTCCATGTGAAACATATCCAAAATAGATTGAATGTATTTAGCCTATGAGATAAAAATCTTACTAGGTTGTTGCTATACCTCTATGCCTAAGCAATAGTTGAGGAGGCCTAAGTCTATCATCTCAAATTTTTTGCATAAGTCCTCCTTGACCAATCTAATTACTTTTGTGTCATCACCTGTAATGATAAGATCATCCACATACAATGTAACCAAAATTATGCGGTTCTTCCAATGTTTCACATAGAGAGTAGATTCTTATACAAATCTAGTGAAACCAAGGTCGATGAAATAGGAGTTAATCTTTGCATACCAAGCTTGGGGTGCTTGCTTAAACCCATATAGAGCTTTCTTCAATCCAAAGAATTTTTTTTCTTGACCTTAAACTATGTACCCTAGTGGTTGGTTCACATACACTTCCTCCTTCAAGTTACCATTGAGAAATGCACTTTTGACATCCATTTGATATATAGGCCAATTTTTTTGAGCTGCTAAAGCAATAACTGTGCGGATTGTAGTCATTTTTTCCACAAGAGCAAAAGTCCCCTCATTTTCAATTCCCTCTTCTTGCTTGTAGCCTTGAGCTACTAGGTGAGCCTTGTAGCGATATAATGAACCATTTGTTTTATATTTTGCCTTGTACACCAATTTTTTGCCAAAGGTATATTTACCTTGGGGTAAATCAACTAACTCCCAAGTGTGATTCCTTTCAATGGAATCCAATTCTTGATCCATGGCAAGAACCCATTTAGGATCACCAAGTTCTTCTTTGATATTAGAAGATTCAGGTTGGCTAAGGACTTTGGCCATGAGGGCATAATTCACTTGGTGTCTTAGGGCTGAAGGCATTTTACCTATATAACTAGGCAAATGAATTAGAGCTTCATCTATGGTGGCTTGAACCCACTTCGATAAAGGATTGGATGATGTGGCTTGATAATTAGATGGAGGAGTAGGAGGAAATGGATAATTTGTGGGGAGTTCCTCATGTGGAGGAAATTATTGATTTATAAGTAAAGAGGAAGGCCTAGATGATATTGTAGGCATCAAGGGAGCAACTATTTCATTAGTTAATTTAAAAGTGGGGGCCATAGGAGGAGGATTATATGGGGGATACTCATGAAAGGTAACATCCCTAGATAAAATATCCTCTTGGAAATAGGATCATACAAATTATAGGCATTGGCACTATCACTATAGCCAACAAAGATGCATTTTTGACTCTTATCATCAAACTTCTTCATTTTATTATGAGGAATGTGACCATAGGCATCACATCCAAAGACTTTGAAATGACCCACATAGGGCGTAATTCCACTCCATGATTATTTAGGTTTTCTATAAAATAAGGCCTTAGTGTAGGACCTATTAGTGAAGTATGCAACAGTAAGAACAACTTCTCCATAAAATGTGTTAGGCAATGTAGCAGCAAGTAACATTGATTTTGCTCTATTTTTGATTGCTTGATTCATTCTCTCAGCTAATCCATTTTGTTGGTGGGTATAAGGAGTTGTGAACTGCCTCCTGATCCCATGGTACTTACAATTGGAGATATATTCTCCACCATTATCTAATATTAAGGTGGATATTTGGTAGCCACTTTCTCTCTCAACAAGTGCCATGAATTCCTTGAATTTATCAAGGGCTTGTCATTTGTACTGAATTAGGTAGATCCATACCTTTTTGTTGTAATAATAAATGAAGGTGATGTAGTATCTAGCCCTAGTATAATATTGAACAAACATTGGCCCACAAATATCTGAATGAACCAATTGTAATGGTCTATTGTTTCTCCAAGCCTTTCTTGACTCAAAAGGTTGTCTATGGTGTTTGGCAATAACATATGGTTCACAAAAATATTTAGACTCCCTTATGCAAGGATATCCTCTTACCAAACTCATTATTTCCATCATTTGAAGATTATGAAAATTTAAATGCCCCATTATTTCATGCCAGATGTACTCCAAAGAGAAAGTAGTAGTTGTATGCAAAGAGTTTTGAGTTACAAATTTGCTAACATCCTTTTTGACTCGTATGGCTTTGACAGTGCTATTTGGTTCTTGAATGTAGGACTTGTCCTTTTCAAAATAGATAGTATAACCCTTATCTGTAAGTTACCTAATAGAAAGGATAATCCTCTTAATACCAGGTACATACAAGATATCTGTTGCAGGAACATTATTTCCATCATGTAAAGTAAGCGGTGCCTCTCCAACACCTTCAATGGGAATGGCATTTTTATCACCAAAAGTAATGAATTGATTAGAAGTAGGGTGAACCTTGGTCAACCAATCCTGCCTTCCTATCATGTGCTTAGCTGCTCCAAAATCTATATACCAACAAATCTATATCTTCAACATTAATTTGATTTGCTACATACAATGTGTTGAGCTTATTATCTTGTGGACCCCTTTGATCTCTTTGTCTTTGATAACAATTAGTGATATTACGATTCCACTTACCATAATAATCACACCCTTGCTGATTTTTGTTTTGAGGCCCTCTATTAGAATGACCCCCTTTGGGAGGTCTTGTTTACCATCTTCATTGCTGATTTGGCTAATGATTATATTGCTATCATGGTTGTTGCTGATGTGGCTGCTATGGGTATCTCTGATGTTGTCTACATCTCTAATTTTTATTCTACTAATTTGGAATCTTGTTGTATCTAGGTTGTAAGGATTCCTTGGTGGCATAATCTCCTGATGAGGATTCAAACTCTTCATATTTTATTAGGGCTTGTTCATATTTCTTAAGTAGAATTTCTATTTCCTCAAGTGATGAATTCATTGTTTTACCACTTAGATATAACATGGTAGCATAGGAGTGAAATTTTTAAGGAAGGCCATGTAACATTATAGGAATCAAATAATCATCATCAAGAGTTTTTCTAGTAGCTAATAAATCATTCCTAATAGACTTCACTTCCATAAGGTAATCGGTAAGTGAGCCTTTCATACAAAGATTATGTAATTTTTGTTTCAGATACAAAATATTATCTTGACTAGGCCTATCAAAAAATATTATTAAAGCATCTCAAGCTTGTTTAGGTGTAGTTGCAGCCCTTATAGTTTCTCTACAATGAATTCCTGTAGCTAGCTTGATGAGACTTAAATCTATATTGGAATTATTTTCAAATAGTGCTTTTTTTGGAGGGTCTTCAGGTG
This sequence comes from Wollemia nobilis, assembly GCA_028583015.1. Taxonomy (NCBI): domain Eukaryota; kingdom Viridiplantae; phylum Streptophyta; class Pinopsida; order Araucariales; family Araucariaceae; genus Wollemia; species Wollemia nobilis. Next base: position 37,672,330 of record JAQPPZ010016981.1, read on the forward strand.
CTGTGAGTGGGTCTTCACCATATTTCCTATCTATTACAAAATACCACATGCCATTCATCATTAAGATGGATTCCATTTCATATTTCTAATTTGCAAAAGAGTGTGCTCCTTCAAGATTTTTTGTGAGATCCTTCACCTAGTTTTCCACTTTGAATCATCAAGTGGTTCCAACAGTAGGAGGGATAACTTGAATACAAGTGCCATATTCCATCCAAAGAGAGTAAGAAGTGAAATTTCTTATTACAATGCTTTCTTGCTTACCTTTTAATAATTTGTTACAATATATGTGCCAAATTTTCTAGTGCTTATATGTTGTGACAAGGTTCTTGTGTGCTTGCTTGCTTGTAAATGTTGCAAAAAATTCAAGTGTGTATATGCAAAGGAACTACACTTGATTACAATTATATAAACCCCAAATACATGCAATGGTTATAACAAGCATTAAAATGAATAACAAGACCATATGATGAGAGACAAGCACCAAACATAATGTGGCCAAGACAATGCCACAATAAGGACTCCACAAGCAAGGTAAAAGGGGCCCTAAATCACCCCTTGAGTTGATGATTGTATTAGAATAGGTGGCTAAAAGATAACCCCAAATGTACCTAAAAAAAGATACAATATCAATACCTCCAATGATAATAATATTCCCAATTTGCCAACTTCAATGAATAAGTTGGTCTAATATTCCCCCAAAGACATAACAATGAGCTCCCCTCAAATTTGCCAAATGTTCCACCCAAGAGTGTCGGATACAACTAAAAATGCACTCTGTTTTACAATGTCAACTTCAAACTTCAATTTAACATAGAAAATGATGTCAAAACTAAAAAAAGACTGCATCAATGGATCCCCTCAAAAAAACCTTTCCAACAACTATATATAATCTTATAGTCGGATACAAATTGATCCTTGAATTTGTGAAACAAACAAGAGATCTCTTGGAAGCAAAAAATAGGGTAGATTACCCTTTACAACTTTTGAAATTTGAAATTTGAATTTCTAGCGAACAATTTTTGACGGGAAATTTCAAATTTGATATTTGGCAAAAAAAATTGGTGGGAGTTTTTGAACTTGAAATTTTGATGGGGCAATTTAATATTTTGGTGGCAAACTTAAACAAACTCCAAGCTTTGAGAAGGTTTTGTTTTATGGAGGTTCAAATAACACCTACATTTGGTACTTCAAGGAGTGCATGGGCCCACCACGTAGACGTACCACTTTTACATACAGAGCAATGCCCTGTGAAGATGATAGGTGCCTAGAAATTTTAATGTCACTGGACACATTCATGAAAATAGTAAGTATGATATTGCGTAATCATCATATCCACAAGTAGTTGTGTTTCCAAAGGACTTCAATACTATCACCTATTTCAAGTACTTGCATGTCTTCATCCTTCACTAATTTCATCATCAAGATGAAGTCAAATCCAATCAGCTCAAATCATTTCCTTGCAAATCACACAAAAAAGCTTCCAAAAAACACCAATATGAATCGAAATCTCAAAAGACAATCGTTAAGCACAAGAACAGGGTGAACAAATTTAATTCAAGTTAGGAATACCTTTTTTTTTACTTATACAATGGCTTTTGATTTTAATTTTATTGTTTATATAAATGATCTCCTAAAAACTTGAATAGTAGTTAATAAAATCATAGGGACTAGCACCGAGCTCATTCCAATTGATTATGCTTTGGACCACCAGTCTCCCATAACCTTCGAATGCATTATGACATCAAATAATATCATTGTTGATAGGAACAATGTTGGTTTCATAGATGCTTCTATCACCTCAAATGACTGCAATCTTATTAAAAAACAAATATATGCCAACTTCAAAAACACCTCCTCGTAGTCCTCGTAGTAAACTAGATGATCATAGAAAAACTTCACTGCACTTCTTCACAGAAAAAACTCCACTACACTTCTTTTGGATTCGAACATGCGATCAGGAGGTGGAGCATGAAATCCTCTAAATCTTCTTGCTTTGAAATCTCATCGATAGTTTGGTGTTTTTGCATTATGTAGGGGGCCAAAAATAGAGGGGGGTAGTGCATGATTAGGTCAGTCAGCTGCCAATGAGGAATTCCCACCAGACATGCATCGATATATATATATTTTTACTGCTGATCTAAAGTTGTACAGGTCTGCTATTGAGTGCGCACAACAAAAAAAATTCTTTTAAAAAAATTAAAACTCAAATATTTCACAAAAACCTCAAAAACTTTGGCTTCCTTCGATAATATGAAAATGGTCGTGAAGCCAAACATCATGCCATTGCAGTGCACAAGCAACGAGGCCACATGCAGCTTGAAAAATAGTTTTCTCAGCATATTTTTATCTACGTGAACAAATTACAGATTGTCATGATCACATGCCAAAAAATTATAGAGCGTACAACATTGACGTAGGGAGATCACTTTTGTCACCAACGACCCACTGTATGATCGAAGAGATTTAAAAAAATATCAAAAATAAAATTTTCAACACAAAAGAAATACATTCTACAAGAGTATAAATATTTCCTTCATTTCTTATTCACAAGATCAACTTCGCAAGTGAAGAGGATACTCCGAGAAAAAAAAAATAATTCTAAAACACACTCCACAAACCCTAAATGTCCCCACAAGCAGATCTCATCACTCTGATACCAAATGTTGGGACTAAACAAAAGGTACCAATTGTAATGATGAAGTATGTTACAATATATAGGCATCAAGCCTATGAGTGAGATTTGACAAGTGTCATAATCTCCACTCCAAGTGTCATGTAGAAGACACATAACTCTAGTTGGAGAACTCAAACTGGAAAGCATAAGACAAGTGGCATAAGATAAGTGTCAAATTGAAGGTATAGTGCACATTATAATATTATAACAAAAATATATTACTTCAAATATTACTCCAACTTTTGACATAGTTGTCTTGGTTCTTTATGGGAATATTATGACTATCAAGGATCCAAAATCTCTAACTCTTAAAGGTCTTTCTTGAATATTCTTGCTCATTATAAAGTTGGTATGAAGAATTATGGATCACTTCCTCATATACATGCCCATCCAAAGGAATCCAAATTAATTAAGGCTAAGAATTACCTACCTAAGGTTAAGTCAAAGTATTTAAAGTAATCAAGCACATTTGAATTATATAAAAACAAAATAAAATCAATCATTACATGTATAACAAGATTAAGGAAGATTGAAATAACATTCTTAAAGTCAAATTGCAACCTGTTGGCATTTTTGCCACATTCAAATTTTGCCAAATTTTTTCCTAAGTATGAAATGAAGTTTTTCAATGAAATCATCTTCCTGGTAGTTTCACTAGTGAAATAATCTTCTAGCAGTTTTTCCAGTGAATTCATATTCTTGGAAATTTTTCCAACGAAATAATATTCTAGCAATTTCTCCAATGAAATAATCTTCCAGGTAGTTTCACCAGTGAAATCATCTTCCAGGCAATTTTGCTCTTGTTTGTAGTGAAATTCATTTTCACTCTATTTCTTAGCGAAATCCATTCTTAGATGAAAGAGCAAATATCCTAGTGAAAACCCTTTTTGGGTAGTAGTTGCAGCGAAATCAATTTTTAGGTGAGCTTTATTTTCGGTAGTGAAAGCTTGTTCTAGGTGAAGTCCTGGCGAGGAGGCACATTCAAAGGAAAATCCAAACAAAAATTAGTGAAAATCAGTGAAATCCTTTTGGTGTGAGCTTCTCAACGAAATCCCATTTTCAGTTCACAACCCGACACAATTCCATTTTTGCCCATATTTTTAGCAAAATTCCTTTTCGCCCCAATGCTTTGGCAAAATTCATCTTTGCTATTTCCCTCTGGTGAAATATTTTTCATGGGCACTTTCAATGCAAATAATTTTTGGAAAAGATCAAGGACTGGTAAATTCAATTCTTGGGGCAAAAAAGTTAATATCTCCAGAATTATTGTTGAAGGATTGTTGAGGTTAAAAGTTGTTCACTTCATCCTTGACTCTAGTGTGATCTTGTTGATTTTTAGGATCCATCCATTGTGGTGGATGTTCATTTTTTATGCACCATAATGGAGATTAAATTTTGGTCGATGATTCCTGCTAAGTCCCGATATGCCATGTGTTGAAATTGCTTGTTGCTTCTCATTGTACCATTGGATTTGTTCATCATTGTTGTCTAGGAGAAAATTGCTACTGTACAATCTTTAGTTGGCCAACATTTTATTTAATTAACATTCAATTTTGGAGGTGAAATCCTCTATAAATACTAAGAAAATTGATGTAAAAAAGGGGGGGAACATTTTGCTGAAAAACTCTTTGAGTTTAAACTTCTGCCTCAATTGAAATATTTTTGAATCTTTTTCCTTGGATCAGTTGTGTATGTGATTGCTTTCTGTCTGTTATTTCTGTTATATTCATGTCTGTTAGATAGATTGAATTCTAAATTTGAATTTAATTTCTAGTAAAGAAGTGAATGTTGAAATGTTAATTAGAAGTCATATTTGCAATTTGTGAAAGGTTCCTATGTTGTTCTTTTTTTTAAATGATGGTTAGATATCGACTTGGTTATTTAGTTGTTAGTTCATCCCCACTCTATTTTTTTTCTTAAAGCCATATTTCCCATATCTTTATGTTAATTTCTCTCCCTAATATTTATATCAATTTTTAGATTAGTAAGGAAACCAGCCCTCTCTGGATATTGGCCCAAAGGACATCTCTTTCCTTCGACCTTTCAATGTTGGTTGAGTCTAGGGTGCATATGTTTATACTTAGGTATATTCGTCACCAATAGTTTTTGGCACACCTGGTGGTACCAAAAAGTTCCACCTTAAGTAGTAGTAAGATTGATGTTCATATTTTGCTATTTTATTAGAACATCTAATGACTCAGTTTTACCCAACAGCCTCTGAATGTGAAGTTAGGAAAAGCTTTAATTCATGATCATAAGATCAAAGGCAAAAAATTTAGAAAATCCTATTGAGTTATTTGAGCTTGACACCCAAGTATTAGGAGAGCATCCTAGATTAGTCACTCTGACTATCCCATCAATCGTAACATCTTCACAAGTAGCTGGTGAATTTTTCATTCCTTCAAGTCCTTCTAGTATTGCCACTAGCTTTCCCCGTAAATCAAATTATTCGATCCAAATGGTCCAAAATACACTACCACCATGATAGTTTCTAGCATGGAATCATTCTAAATATTTGAATCTATAAGCTTAGAACCTAATCTCGCTAGTAGCATTGAAGGCTTTGCCTACTTATGATGGTACAGGAAAAATAACTTATGAGTATGCTCAAGATGTGGCTTCTTTGGTGACTATTCATTGCATCATAGACGAAGATGTCATGGTCAGATTATTTATGCTCTCTCTTAGAGGGAAGTTACTTTACTAGTATCGGTCCTTACCACCTGCCACTATTACCACATGGGACCAGTTGGCTGAGTTAATGATAAAAGGCTTCAATGAACAAGCAAATCCTTTTTCTTTGTTGCATAAATTTACTAACATTCAAAGGTATCCATAAGAGGAAATCATTGACTTCAATATTTGTTTTTCTCAAACTTGGTAGCAAGTCCTCGAAGGGCTCTGATTGACTCTTGAACAAGCTACATTTTATTATCTTTGAGCCTTCAATTATGACATTAGCATGGCCATCCATTAGTCCAATGTTGATATATTTCTAGCCTTGTACTTCACTACGCAAAAGGCTAAAGCTGATTTAATTGCTATTGGTAAGCTCCTACCAAAGATGATGATGCCTATCTTCCCTAATATCCCACAATATTTATATTTCAATGCATCTTCTTAGTCTTTGCCAATGTCCCCCATGTATCTGGTCCCTTCATGGAATTCTAGTTCATCTCAAACCCCAATAGTTTTTATCTTGCAAATACCTACCCCTTCTATTCCATAGCTACCCCCTCCACTCTTATTATTAACATTATCATCTCTACCAGTGCCACTATTATTACCAAATCCTCAAGCACCCTCAAATCCTATTTCTCAAGACAAGTTTCTACAAGAGATGCAATCAATAAACTCAACAATGAGAGCAATGACCAATGAAATCACAAATATTAAGAAAATACAAGTTGAGAGAGATTTCCAGCCTATGAGATTTCAACCTCTACCAATCACCAGAGATCAAGAAACTTCAACCAACAAGATGCTTGAAAGGAATCCAACTTTGTTGATGAATGAAGAAGTTGGCCCATCAAATAAAACATACTGGTGTTCTACCTGAAATAATTTGCATGGCAAATAAACTTGCATGGTTCATCTTAACTATGTATAGACACTAGTAGATAGCTCTTTCGATGGTCATATCAACGTGATTAGAGAAGCTGATCATAATTTTATGGTCCCTTACTTAGAACAAGTTTTAGTTCTCACGAGAGCTAGGAAAATCCGGTCATAGTGGACCCACCTGAGATGAAGTTGTTGAAGGCACCTACTGAACTGAAGGTGCAGAATGAAAAGAAATAAGCACATGTGAAGGCACCTAGTTCAACATCTAATTTAGAATAACCTATTATTTTAAATGATATCTTGTCCATACAAGTGAAAGAGAATATCTCAAGTGAAGGCATAAACCTCACAAGCACAAAATTAGATGAAGGAACAGACAAAAGAATACCTCAAATACCCATATTTGACCAAGTGTCAGAGGGTGGAAGCCACATAGTAGTATCAGAGTAAGTATGAGGCTAATAAAAAAGGAAGGGAGTCCAACTAATCCACTTACAATATTTTTGAAGAATTAAATAAAATTCCTACCAAGGTTAGTCTCTTTGATGCGTTGCAATTACCTGGAAAATTTGACTTGTTGCAAGAATATTTGAAGTCTGTTAAATATAAAAAGAAGAATCCTACCCAGACTGTGTTAGCTCAAATTCTTACAACTTTGGCTACTAGAAAAAATAGACCACCACCATTTTATTTGTCTCTCAGGATGGAGATTTGGATTGTGCATAACTGCATGATCAACTCTGGTGTTGTGACAACTATCATGCCAAAAGTGGTTTGTGAATTTATGGGTATGGAGTATACTAGGAGTAGCCCAAGAGTTTTATATTTGGATGGAACCCTTGTGAGAATAGTAGGTGTCATCAAATATATCCCCATTGTCCTGCATAAGATGCCTCATATCACCATGATCCAAGAGATGGTTGTAGTTGACCTAGAGTCATATTTTAGTAAGTGCCTCTCAAGAGATTTTACTGCCAAATTGGGAGGTTATCTATCCTTGGATTACTCTCACCTAGAAGTCCTTTCAAAGGAAAAATAATCTGAATCTACAATGAGAAGCCTTCCACGTTTCATGTAGAGAGGATTAAATAAGAATAAAAATCCATGGATTTTGTCAATATGATGAGTGAAGAACTAGAAGAATTGAATTTGATGGAAGAATATCTGGATGAGCTTCATACATAATATGAATTTTTGATGAGTGATTTTAGTACAATTATTGAAATTGAGACTGGTTGCTATACCATTTTCAAGTTTAAAAATGCTGAAGTAAAGGTATCTGATGATCATGATCCTGTTCCAAATCAGTTGTGAAATCTCTACTTTGATGGTTGAAGATGCAAAAATGGTGCAGGGGCTAGAATTATCCTCATCTTCCATTCTAGAATACAGAAGATATATTCATATCGACTGACATGGAGCTATACAAATAATGTTATCGAGTATGAAGCATTGTGCTTAGGTTTGAAGAAAGCAGAGAAACTGGGGATCAAACTACTACAGATATTTGGAAATATTAAGCTAATTGTCAATTAAGTGACTAACGAGTGTGTCTTAAAATACAACTAAGTGATTTTAGGACCTGTTTGAATCCTACATGAAATTAAAAATCTAAGTGATTTTGCAAGGAACAAAATAAGCATGTTGACCTTTTGGCATCTCTTGGTGCCAACTTTTCTATAATTGAACACATGATGAAAAAACCAAATACTATGAGGTTGGTTTATAGACCTTTAGTTCCTGATAAGAATATTTATTGGCAAGTATTTGAAAGTGATGATCATATCATGAACTTCATAATAAAATAAGTTAGTAGTGTGGAAGGAAGAACACTTGATGAAGAAGAATCTAAGGGACTAATCCAGTTAAGAAATAATCATATCCCAAAAGGATTGATTTTGCTCAAAAGTCTCTTTGATCAGAATGATAGAGATGAAAAACATAAGATCAAAGTAGATGAGAAGGAGTACACCGAGTTGTAGTTGGAACCTAAAAATTTAATCAAGGTTGGAACTAATTGCACTCCAGAATAACTTGAGCAAATCAAGGAGCTATACCATGAATTTCTAGATATTGTTGCCTGGAGTTATCAGGACCTCAATGGTTACAACAAGAATGTGATCCAATATACTATTAAACTACAGGAAGGAGTGAAACCCTTCAAGTAGAAACAAATACCAGTCAATCCAAAAATTGGAAAACTGATGAAATTTGAATTATTGAAAATGCTAGAAGCTAAAATTATTTAATTAATCAAGGATTATACCTTGCTAGCTAATTTTGTCCCTATGCAAAAAAAAGAAGATATTCGCTTGTGTGTCAATTTTCAAAATTTAAATCAAGCTTCTCTGAAGGATCATTATTTTTTGCCATAGATTGATCAGATTCTTCACATAGTTATAGGAGCTCAAATATTTTCTCTATTAGATGGATTATCTAGCTACAATCAGATATAGGTCAAGGATGAAGACCAATGCAAAATGGAATTCACCACAAAATGGGGTACATTTTCTTATCAGTGAATACCTTTTGGTCACTTGAATGCTAGAGCAACCTTTCAGAGCGTGATGGATGTGGCTTTTGGTGAGTTACTAAACCGAGTAATTGTTATTTATTTGGATGATATGAATGTCTTCTCTCATAACAAGGAGGAGAACAACATGCATTTAAGATAAGTGTTTGAAAAATGCTGAGAGTGTGGGATATCCATCAAACCAAAGAAGTCTATCTTCATGATGGAGGGAAAGATCCTAGGCCATGTAATCTTAGAAAAATGTTTAGCTATTGATCTAGATAGAGATGAGGCTCTTTTGAAGCTTCCATTTCTAGCCAACAAGAAGGGTTCATAGTCATTTTTTGGTCAGATTAACTTAATTCGGAAGTTTATTGTAGATTTCTCCCAAGTTGTGAAACCAATGACTGAACTCTTGAAGAAAGATATTGTGTTCAAGTGGACTGAGTAAAGGAAGCAAGCATTCTAGGACATCAAGGAAATAATTTCTCAAGCCCCTATTTTGATAAACCCTGACTATTCAAAGGATTTTATCCTTTATGATATTGATGAAAAATAAAGTTATGCAGTTGTCCTTACACAGAAGGGAGACGATGGAAACAAGTGACCAATCGTATTTTTAAGCTGTCATCCAACCGCATGAAGAAAAGTAAAATTTCATAGAGAAGCAAGTGTATGTAGTAATGAAGTATCTGAAGAAGTTTTGACATTTCATTTCATAAAGTAAAACAATCATTTATGTTGTTCATCTGGATGTTCAAAGATTCATTATCTAAGGTGAGATTGGAGATAATAGAGTTGGTTGGGTTTCTAAAATCCAAGAATATGATATCGAAATTCAACCAACCTAGCTGGTTCGTGGTCGAGCATTATGTCAAGAGCTTGTGAAGAGCGCTTCTCCTGAATCAATGGTGTGCTAGTATGAAGATTCAATAAGTGAAAGTAATCTTGCTAATCATTCCTCAGTTGACCATAATTGGATAGAGGACCTTGTCGAACAATTCAATTTAGGAAGGTGTCCTTCACATCTCAATGCTTCAGAAAGAAGAAGATTTAGACTATAGGCTCTTAGGTATGTTATGTTGCCAAGTGGGTTGTTTCATAAGAACATTGATGGAGTGCTTATTAGGTGTGCTAGAGAGTCAAAAAAGTAGAAAATACTAGAAGAGTTTCATTCTAGATTTTTAGGAGGCCACTATGCGGGAAGACCCATGGCATTAAAATTTATCAAAGAAAGTTATTTTTGGCTCAACCCTTTTTCAGATGCATTTAAGGTCAGTAAAAATTGTGATAAATGACAAAGGTATGTTGGTATGAGTGTTGGCAATTTTGGGTACCTTGAGTACTTTGCCTTTGCTCAAGTATAGTAGTTGTCATTGATGTCAAAGGAGCTCTTGGTAGTTGTTGTCTTTGATGTCAAGGAGTTCTTGAAGAAATTTGATTTGTTGTCTAAGTATGTGTTTTGATGAAGGTTTCAGCTGGTCAGTAAGTCTCCAAGAAAATCAGAGTAGCTCAGTTGCAAAAAATCTAGAAAAAGATAAGTTAGAAAAAGTTGGCAGGCTGCTGAAAAAACTGTTGCGATTTCACGACATGTTTTAGGAGAGAGAAAGCGATGGCAAAACTGTCACAATTTCACAATATGCTGGAAGGCAGAGGCAAAGCTGGCAAAACTATTGTGATTTCATGACATGTTTTAGGAGAGAGAAAGTTTGAGCAAATCTATTTCAATTTCGCGACATGCTGGAAGGCAGAGGCAAAGATGGCAAAAGTTTCACGATTTTGTGACAAGTTTCAATGAAGTTGTACGGATGCAAAGAGAAAAGTGTCACGATTTCATGACAAGTTGAGTTGGCAGTTTTGAGTTGTAGAAAGTGTCACGATTTCACGACAAGTTTCAAAGAAGTTGTATGGATGCAGAAAGTGTCACGATTTCATGATAGGTTGATTTGGCAACTTGCAGGTGGCAAAAACGTCACGATTTCGTGACATGTTCCAGTTTCACGAGCAGTTGGCAGAAAAGAGCTTAAGGCAGTGAAAGCATCACAATTTCATGACATGTTCTAATTTTGTGAGCAGTTGGCAGAAAAGTGCTTAAGGCAACGAAAGTGTCACGATTTCACGACATGTTCCAGTTTCACGAGCAGTTGGTAGAAAAGAGCTTAAGGCAGTGAAAGCATCGCGATTTTGTGACATGTTCCATTTTCGTTAGTGCAAACCGAGAAAATGTTGAAGAAGCAAGAAGTGTCACGATTTTGCGACAAAGTTGCAGATGATGTCAGCAAGAGGCAAAGGTGTCACGATTTCATGACAGAAGTCGAGAAGAAGGCTTTGGAGTCTAAAGCGTCATGATTTCGTGACAGAGTTGTTGATGACATCAGCAAAAGCAGATGTGTCATGATTTCATGACAAGAGCAGAGAGGGAGGCCTTACAGACTAAGGTGTCATGATTTCACGACAAGAATCATGATGACGTCAGCAAAGTCAAAAGGCATAGCGATTTCATGACAACAAACCAAAGAAGGTGCACAACAGGCAGTAGTGTCATGATTTCGTGATAGCAAGTAATACAAGGTGTACGATAGACAAAGGCATAACGATATCATGACATGTTTGAGTTTCGTGCTAGAAAAGCTACAGAACAGTAGAGGCGGTTGAAGCCGACGGAGTTAACCTTTGCCGATGAAGTGTAAGGTTGTGTAGCCGACGATTGTTTTAAGGATTTACAGTCGACTAAGATCAAGAATTTAATCATGAATAGTTGCTATAAAAGGAGGACTATTTTTGAGTTTCATGTATCGAATGGGTGAGCGTTGAGTTTGTGCAAGTAAAGTCTGCGATGCGCAAAGAGCAATCATATCGAATCGATCGAAGTGTGCGTTTGAAGTGTGACTATTTGTAGAAGTAGAGTGTAGGAAGAATTTCGATCGAGGAGAAGCAGACTATGCAAAGAGGGTGTTGTTGTGGTTGCACATAGGCGCATAAGTTGTTGTGTGATTGAGTGCTACAGTATTTACACAGTCTATGTAAAGAAAGCAGAATGTGTGAAGACTGCACTGTGGTGTATGTGCAACAGAGCAGAAGCTAAGTTGAAGAGATAGTGCTACTGTAATTTGAGAAGACTATGCTGCTGTAGTTGCATAGATAGTGAAAAGTTGATTTCGACCAAGTGCCAAAAGAGAACAGAGGAAGAGGACAATTTGTGCTAGATCGAAGGACTGTGTTTAGTGTAATTTGAGGACTAGCTTTGCGGTGATAGAGTTGAGGACAGAGATCTCCAGCCAAAGCAGGGAAGACAGGTGTCTTCTGTGGATAGAGTTCCACTTGCTAAGGGTAGAAGAGGTAGAGGTCTTCTAGAGGATCACCAAGTAAAGCAGAATTAGGGGAAGGTGTCTCCTTTGAGCTGAGGCTCATAAATATTGTAATCAGGAAGGATTCCTAGAGGACTTTGATACAACTTTTAGAAGAAAAGTTTTATCCATGGAGTAGCCCACCTTGGGTGAACCACGTAAATTGTTGTGTCACTTTGTGGATTATATTTTGTGCATTGTTTTACTGTTGTTATTACTGCTATCTTTATTCTGCATGTTATTGATTGAAAGTTATTTTGATAGATAAAGTTAAAAGTAGTCTTATACTTGTTCACCCCCCTCTTAGTATAAGCTTGTGTTCTTCAATTGGTATCAGAGCCGGTGCCTTCAAAAAGTTTAACAGCTTGAAGGAAAAGCTTGCAAAGAACACAATGGACTACTCAAGTGGCAATGTAGCACCTATTCTTGATGGATCAGATTTTGGCCTATGGAGTGCAAGAATGAAAGTCTATCTAATGGCCCTTGGTAATGAGGTATGGGAAGTGATTGAAGATGGGTACACCATTCCTGAAAATGGTCCTTACACTAAAGAAGATAGGCTTCTACATCACAGCAACTCAAAAGCCATGAATGCAATCCTGAAGGGTTTACAGAAGGCTGATCTTACCAAAGTGATTCACTGCAAGACAACTAGTGAAATGTGGAAACAATTGCAGGTGGTTCATACAGGTGATGCAAATGTTTGAAAGGCCAAATTGAGACATTTTAAAGGTATGTTTGAACAACTCAAGATGAATGATGATGAAAATATTAGTGATTACATGCTTCGAATGGATGAGGTTGTTAACTCCATGAAAGACTTAGGTCTTGAACTTGCTGAAAATGATGTGTGTGATAAAATTTTAAGATCTCTTCCAAATAGATTTAGTGAAAATATTTCTGCCATTGAGGAAGCTAAAGATCTAGATAAATTGAAGAAGGATGAGCTCCATAGTATTCTTGTAGCATTTGAGCTGAGAACTCAAGTGAAAGTTGATGTAAAGAAAGAGGCAGCCTTCAAAGCTACCAAGAAATCAAAGGGCAAGCAGATTCAAGAGAGTGATGAGTCTTCTAGTGATGAAGAGGCATATTACAACAAGAAAGGCAAGTTTTCCAGGAAGCACAAAAGCAAGAAAAATATAAGATGTTTCAACTGTGGGAAATTTGGTCATTATGCTACTGACTGTACTGTTTCCAAAAATGAAAGTGATGAAGATATACAGGATGTTAAGAGCAAGGATTTTGAAAAGCATAGGTATTACAAAAAGAGCAAAGATGAGTACAACAATCACAAGAAAAGCAAATATGAGTACAACAATCATGGAAAGAGGCATTCTCACAAGAATAAGAAGAGCTTCTACTTAGACAAAGCAAGTAAGTGTTCTAGCAGTGATAGTGAAAGTTCTTCTAGTGATGATGAAAATGAGATGCTTGTTCATTTCAGAAAAAGGGGAGGAACCGAAACATAAATTCATTATCATGAAATGTTTTAGATGTGGAAATTTTGGGCACCTTGAGGATGATTGCAAAAATAATTATTTGGTTGCTAGTATGTATGAGGATGCTTCAGAAAACTACAAAGAAGATGCATGTATGGTTTTTGAAAAGGGTAGCACCTCTAGTGATAAGAAATCTGAAAAAGGCCTTGATAATTCAAAGTGCAATCAAATAGAGGATCTTGAATGTGAACTCAATAATGCTCTTAGTGTTTTGAAAAAGGAAAGGAAGAAGAATGCTAGACTCAAGGATAAGTTAGATGAATGTTGTATGGAGAGAGATGAACTTATAGAAAATCTTAAAGTCTCTATGGCTAAGTCACAAGAACTCAAGAATGAGTTGGATTCTAAAATTCTGGAGTATAGTGAGTTAGAAAAGGAAATGGCTTCTTTGAAAGAAGAAACTAAAAAATACAAGGATAAACTGTACAGGTTTCAAGAAAGCTCCAAAAAGGTTAAGTCTCTCATCAAAGGTCAAAGAAAACCAATAGATAAAATAGGTCTCGGTTTTGTTGAGCCGCACAAGAAATAGGTTGGGGAATCTAGCAAGATATTTCAAAAGGAAGAGAGTTCTGATGAAGAAAGTACTTCAGGTCATAAATCCATAAGTGATGGATACGCAGAAACAAAAAATGATATTCAAATTGAGAAGAAGAAGATTTCGGGACCCAAGAAGTCGAATAAAAGAAAATTTCACGGCACATGTTTTGCGTGTCACAGATTTGGTCACATGGCTGTACATTGCATGACTCAAGTGAAGAAAGTAAATGACAGTTTTAGGAGACGTAATTTCTTTCAAGGGTATTGCTACTCTTGTCAACAATTCGGGCACAAGGCAATTTTCTGCAAGGCAAATAACAGGAACTGGGTTAGTCAGAACAGGCGGATTCAAAGAACAGCCATGCCTGAAAGAAATAATATTGTTACTTGCTATAAGTGCAACAATGAAGGTCACCTAGCTAGACAGTGTAGAGCTGATCTTCCGAGATACAAGAACATAAATAGTAGTATGAACAAGTCCAAGGATCAAGGCATGGATAAGAATAGGAATGATAACAAAAATAGGAAAAGTGATATGAACAGGTTCAAGGATCAAGGTATGGAGAAAAATAGGAATGATGAAAGGAACAGGAAAAGTAGTATGAACAGGTCCGAGGATCAAAATAGTAACAAGAACAAGAATGTGGAAAAAGAATTCAAGAGAAGGCCCGACAAAGAAATAGTAGACATTAATGATGATGAGTGTCTAATGGGAGTTTCACTCCCAACCCTATTTTAAATCACCTTAATAGGAGGTGGGGGAGGGACTAAGCTAAGAGACTCATTCTTAGTCCCAAACCCCAAAGGTGACCCTTTGCCATTGATGACAAAGGGGGAGAGATATGAGTAAGAGGGAGAGATATGAGTGAAGAGAAGAGCTTCAAGTCAGGGGGAGCAAAAACTTCAAATACAGATTCTCAGTTGTTGGATCAGTTGGTTCAATTTTGGCTCTTGAGGAGATATGTTTTTAGTTAAGGGTTGCCATCAATGACAAAGGGGGAGATTGTTGGCAATTTTGGGTACCTTGAGTACATTGCCTTTGCTCAAGTATAGTTGTTGTCATTGATGTCAAAGGAGCTCTTGGTAGTTGTTGTCTTTGATGTCAAGGAGTTCTTGAAGCAATTTGATTCATTGTCCAAGCATGTGTTTTGATGAAGGTTTCAGTATGATCAGTAAGTTTCAAGAAATCAGTAGCCTAGTTGCAAAAAGATCAAGAAAAAGACAAGTTAGAAGAAGTATTTGGCGAGGCTGGAAAAACTATCGTGATTTCGCGACATGTTTTAGGAGAGAGAAAGCACTGGCAAAATTATCGTTATTTCGTGACATGCTGGAAGGCAGAGACAAAGCTGGCAAAACTGTCATGATTTCACGACATGTTTTAGGAGAGAAAAATTTTAGGCAAATCTATCGTGATTTCGTGACATGCTGGAAGGCAAAGGCAAAGCTAGCAAAAGTGTCACGATTTCGTGAAAAGTTTCAATGAAGTTGTACGGATGTAGAAAGTGTCACGATTTCGCGACAAGTTGAGTTGGCGATGTTGAGTTGGAGAAAGTGTCATGATTTCGTGACATGTTTCAAAGAAGTTGTATGGATGCAGAAAGTGTCACGATTTCACGACAAGATTGAGTGGAAGATTGTAGGTGATGCGAAAGTGTCATGATTTTGCGACATGTTCCAATTTTCACGAGCGATTTCGCAACAGAAAAGAGCTTAAGTATGAAAGCGTCGCAATTTCATGACATGTTCCAGTTTCGCGAGCAGTTGGCAAAAAAGTGCTTAAGGCAGCGAAAGCGTCGTGATTTCGTGACATGTTCCAGTTTCACGAGCAGTTGGTAGAAAAGAGCTTAAGGTAGTGAAAGCGTCGTGATTTCACAACATGTTCCATTTTAATTAGTGCAAACCGAGAAAAGGTTGAAGAAGCAAGAAGTGTCATGATTTCACGACAAAGTTGAGTTTGACGCTCGAAGAGGCAGAAGGTGTCGTGATTTCATGATAGAAGTTGAGATAGAAGGCTTTGGAGTCTAAAGCATCGTGATTTCGTGACAGAGTGAAGATGACGTCAGCAAAAATCAGAAGTGTCATGATTTCATGACAAGAGTAGAGAGGAAGGCCATGAAGACAAAGGTGTCACGATTTCGCGAACAAGAATCATGATGACATCAGCAAAGTCAAAAGGCATAGCGATTTTGTGACAACAAACCAAAGAAGGTGCACAACAGGCAGTAGTGTCGTAATTTAGCGACAACAAGTAATACAAGGTGTATGGCAGACAAAGGCGTAGCAATATCATGACATGTTTGAGTTTCGAGCTAGGAAAGCTATAGAACAGCAGAGGTGATTGAAGCCGACGTAGTTAACCTTTGCCGACGAAGTGTAAGGTTGTGTAGCCGACGATTGTTTTAAGGATTTACAGTCGACTAAGATCAAGAATTTAATCATGAATAGTTGCTATAAAAGGAGGACTATTTTTGAGTTTCATGTATCTAATGGGTGAGCGTTGAGTTTGCGCAAGTCAAGTCTGTGGTGCGCAAAGAGCAGTCATATCGAATCGATCGAAGTGTGCGTTCGTAGTGTGACTATTCATAGAAGCAGAGTGTGGGAAGAAGTTCGATCGAGGAGAAGCAGACTATGCGAAGAAGGTGCTATTGTGGTTGCACATAAGTTGTTGTGCGATCGAGTGTTACGAGTGGTTTACGAAGATCTATGCTAAAGGAAAGCAAAATGTGTGAAGACTGCGCTGCGATGGATGTGCAACAGAGTAGAAGCTAAGTTGAAGAGATAGTGCTACTGTAATTTGAGAAGACTATGCTGCTGTAGTTGTGCAGACAGTGAAAAGTTGATTTCGACCAAGTGCAAAAAATAATAGAGGAAGAGGACATTTGTGCTAGACCGAAGGACTGTGTTTGGTGCAAATAAGAGGACCAGCTTTGTGGTGACAGAGTTGAGGAAAGATATCTCCGACCGAGCAGGGAAGACATGTGTCTTCTATGGATAGAGTTCCACTTGCTAAGGGCAGAGGAGGTAGAGGTCTTCTAGAGGATCACCAAGCAAAGCAGAATTAGGGGAAGGTGTCTCCTTTGAGCTGAGGCTCATAAATATTGTAATCGGGAAGGATTCCCAGAGGACTTTGATATAACTTTTAGAAGAAAATTTTTATCCGTGGAGTAGCCCACCTTGGGTGAACCACGTAAATTGTTGTGTCACTTTGTGGATTATATTTTGTGCATTGTTTTACTATTGTTATTACTGCTATCTTTATTTTGCATGTTATTGATTTGAAAGCTGCTTTGAAAGAAAAATTTAAAAGTGGTCTTATACTGTTCACCCCCCCTCTCAGTATAAGCTTGTGTTCTTCAATTGGTATCAGAGCTAGTGCCTTCGAAAAGTTTAACAACTTGAAGGAAAAGCTTGCAAAGAACACAATGGACTACTCAAGTGGCAATGCAGCACCTATTCTTGATAGATCAGATTTTGGCCTGTGGAGTGTAAGAATGAAAGTATATCTAATGGCACTTGGCAATGAGGTATGGGAAGTGATTGAAGATGGGTACACTATTCCTGAAAATGGTCCTTACACTAAAGAAGATAGGCTTCTACATCACAGCAACTCAAAAGCCATGAATGCAATCCTGAAGGGTTTACAGAAGGCTGATCTTACCAAAGTGATTCACTGCAAGACAGCTAGTGAAATGTGGAAACAATTGCAGGTGGTTCATACAGGTGATGCAAATGTTCGAAAGGCCAAATTGAGACATTTTAAAGGTATGTTTGAACAACTCAAAATGAATGATGATGAAAATATTAGTGATTACATGCTTCGTATGGATGAGGTTGTTAACTCCATGAAAGACTTAGGTCTTTAACTTGCTGAAAATGATGTATGTGATAAAATTTTAAGATCTCTTCCAAATAGATTTAGTGAAAATATTTCTACCATTGAGGAAGCTAAAGATCTAGATAAATTGAAGAAGGATGAGCTCCATAGTATACTTGCAGCATTTGAGCTAAGAACTCAAGTGAAAGTTGATGTTAAGAAAGAGGCAGCCTTCAAAGCTACCAAGAAATCTAAGGGCAAGCAGATTCAAGAGAGTGATGAGTCTTCTAGTGATGAAGAGGCTTATTACAGCAAGAAAGGCAAGTTTTCCAGGAAGCACAAAAACAAGAAAAATATAAGATGTTTCAACTGTGGGAAGTTCGGTCATTAAGCTACTGAATGTACTATTTCCAAAAATGAAAGTGATGAAGATATACAGGATGTCAAGAACAAGGATTCTGAAAAGCACAGGTATTACAAAAAGAGCAAAGATGAGTACAACAATCATCGAAAAAGCAAAGATGAGTACAACAATCATGGAAAGAGGCATTCTCACAAGAATAAGAAGAGCTTCTACTTAGACAAAGCAAGTAAGTGTTCTAGCAGTGATAGTGAAAGTTCCTCTAGTGATGATAAAAATGAGATGTTGTTCATTTCAGAAAAAAGGGAGGAACCAAAACATAAATTCATTATCATGAAAGGTTTTAGATGTGGAAATTTTGGGCACCTTGAGGATGATTGCAAAAATAATTATTTGGTTGCTAGTATGTATGAGGATGCTTGAGAAAACTACAAAGAAGATGCATGTATGGTTTTTGAAAAGGGTAGCACCTCTAGTGATAAGAAATCTAAAAAAGGCCTTGATAATTCAAAGTGCAATCAAATAGAGGATCTTGAATGTGAACTTACTAATGCTCTTAGTGTTTTGAAAAAGGAAAGAAAGAAGAATGCTAGACTCAAGGATAAGTTAGATGAATGTTACATGGAGAGAGATGAGCTTATAGAAAGTCTTGACATCTCTATGGCTAAGACACAAGAACTCAAGAATGAGTTAGATTCTAAAATTTTGGAGTATAGTGAGTTAGAACAGGAAATGGCTTCTTTGAAAGAAGAAACTAAAAAATACAAGGATAAACTGTACAGGTTTCAAGAAAGCTCTGAAAATGTTAAATCTCTCATCAAAGCTCAAAGAAAACCAATAGATAAAACAGGTCTCGATTTTGTTGAGCCGCACAAGAAACAGGTTGGGGAATCCAGCAAGAGATTTCAAAAGGAAGAGAGTTCTGATGTAGAAAGTACTTCAAGTCATAAATCCATAATTGATGGATATGCAAAAATAGAAAATGATATTCAGATTGAGAAGAAGAATATTTCGGGACCCAAGAAGTCGAATAAAAGAAAATTTCACGACACATGTTTTGCATGTCATAGATTTGGTCACATGGCTGTACATTGCATGACTCAAGTGAAGAGAGTAAATGAGAGTTTTAGGAGACGTAATTTCTTTCAAGGGTATTGCTACTCTTGTCAATAATTCGGGCACAAGGCAATTTTTTGCAAGGCAAATAACAGGAACTGGGTTAGTCAGAATAGGCGGATTCAAAGAACAACCATGCCTGAAAGAAATAATATTGTTACTTGCTATAAGTGCAACAATGAAGGTCACCTAGCTAGACAGTGTAGAGCTGATCTTTCGAGATACAAGAACAGAAATAGCAGTATGAACAAGTCCAAGGATCAAGGCATGGATAAGAATAGGAATGATAACAAAAATAAGAAAAGTGATATGAATAGGTTCAAGGATCAAGGTATGGAGAAAAATAGGAATGATAAAAGGAACAGGAACAGTAGTATGAATAGGTCCGAGGATCAAAACAGTAACAAGAATAGTAATGTGGAAAAATAATTCAAGAGAAGGCCCGGCAAAGAAATTGTAGACACTAATGATGATGAGTGTCTAATGGGAGTGTCACTCCCAAACCTATTTTAAATCACCTCAACAGGAGGTGGGGGAGGGACTAAGCTAAGAGGCTCATTCTTAGTCCCAAGCCCCAAAGGTGACCCTTTGCCATTGATGACAAAGGGGGAGAGATATGTGTAAGGGGGAGACCTTCAAGTGAAGAGAAAAGCTTCAAGTGGGGGGGAGCAAAAACTTCAAATATAGATTCTCAGTTGTTGGATCGGTTGGTTCATTTTTGGCTCTTGAGGAGATATGTTTTTAGTTAAGGGTTGCCATCAATGACAAAGGGGGAGATTGTTGGCAATTTTGGGTACCTTGAGTACATTGCCTTTGCTCAAGTATAGTTGTTGTCATTGATGTCAAAGGAGCTCTTGGTAGTTGTTGTCTTTGATGTCAAGGAGTTCTTGAAGCAATTTGATTCATTGTCCAAGCATGTGTTTTAATGAAGGTTTCAGTATGATCAGTAAGTTTCTATGTAGCCCAGTTGCAAAAATATCAAAAAAAAGACAAGTTAGAAAAAGTTGGCAGGCTGTTGGAAAAAACTGTCACGATTTTGCGACATGTTTTAGGAGAGAGAAAGTGCTGGCAAAACTGTCACGATTTCATGACATGTTGGAAGGCAGAGGCAAAGCTAGCAAAATTGTCACGATTTCGTGACATGTTTCAGGAGAGAGAAATTTTGGGCAAATCTGTCACAATTTCGTGACATGCTGGAAGGCAGAGGCAAAGCTAGCAAAAGTGTCACGATTTCACGACAAGTTTCAATGAAGTTGTACGGATGCAAAAAGTGTCATGATTTCACGACAAGTTGAGTTGGCAGTGTTGAGTTGCAGAAAGTGTCACGATTTCACGACAGGTTTCAAAGAAGTTGTATGGATGCAGAAAGTGTCACGATTTCACGACAGGTTGAGTTGGCAGTTTGCAGGTGGCAAAAGCATCGTGATTTCATGACATGTTCCAGTTTCACAAGCAGTTGGCAGAAAAGATCTTAAGGCAGTGAAAGCATCACAATTTCGCAACATGTTCCAGTTTTGTGAGCAGTTGGTAGAAAAGTGCTTAAGGCAGCGAAAGTATCACGATTTCGTGACATGTTCCAGTTTTGTGAGCAGTTGGCAGAAAATAGCTTAAGGCAGCGAAAGCATCGTGATTTCGTGACATGTTCCATTTTTGTTAGTGCAAAATGAGAAAAGGTTGAAGAAGCAAGTAGTGTCACGATTTCGTGACAAAGTTGCAGATGACGTCAGCAAGAGGCAAAGGTGTCACAATTTCATGACAAAAGCTGAGAAGAAGGCTTTGGAGTCTAAAGAGTCACAATTTCATGACAGAGTTGCTGATGACGTCAACAAAAGCAGATGTGTCACGATTTCATGACAAGAGTAGAGAGGGAGGCCTTGCAGACTAAGGTGTCACGATTTTGTGACAAGAATCATGATGACGTCAACAAAGTCAGAAGGCGTAGCGATTTTGTGACAATAAACCAAAGAAGACGCACAACAGGCAGTAGTGTCGCGATTTCATGATAGCAAGTAATACAAGGTGTACGACAGACAAAGGTGTAGCGATATCACGACATGTTTGAGTTTCGCGCTAGGAAAGCTACAGAACAGTAGAGGCGGTTGAAGCCGACGGAGTTAACCTTTGTCAACGAAGTGTAAGGTTGTGCAGTCGATGATTGTTTTAATGATTTACAGCCGACTAATATCAAGAATTTAATCATGAATAGTTGCTATAAAAGGAGGATTGTTTTTGAGTTTCATGTATCGAATGGGTGAGTGTTGAGTTTGCGCAAGTAAAGTCTATGGTGCGCAAAGAGCAGTCGTATCGAATCGATCAAAGTGTGCATTCGTAGTGTGACTATTCGCAGAAGCAGAGTGTGGGAAGAAGTTCGATCGAGGAGAAGCAGACTGTGCGAAGAAGGTGCTATTGTGGCTGAACATAGGTGCATAAGTTGCTGTGCGATTGAGTGTTGCAGTATTTACATAGTCTGTGTAAAGAAAGCAGAATGTACAAAGACTACGTTGTGGTGGATGTGCAACAGAGCAGAAGCTAAGTTGAAGAGATAGTGCTATTGTAATTTGAGAAGACTATGCTGCTGTAGTTGCGCAGACAACGAAAATTTGATTTTGACCAAGTGCAAAAAATAACAGAGGAAGAGGACATAATTGTGCCAGATCGAAGGACTGTGTTTGGTATAGAAAAGAGGACCAAATTTGCAGTGACAGAGTTGAGGACAGAGATCTCCAGCCAGAGCAGGGAAGACAGGTGTCTTCTATGGATAGAGTTCCACTTACTAAGGGTAGAAGAGATAGATGTCTTCTAGAGGATCACCAGCAAAGCAGAATTAGGGGAAGGTGTCTCCTTTGAGCTGAGGCTCATAAACATTGTAATTGGGAAGGATTCCCAGAGGACTTTGATACAACTTTTAGAAGAAAAGTTTTATCCGTGGAGTAGCCCACCTTGGGTGAACCACGTAAATTGTTGTCTCTTTGTGGATTGCATTTTGTGCATTGTTTTACTGTTATTATTATTGCTATCTTTATTCTGCATGTTAATGGTTTGAAAGTTGTTTTGATATATAAAGTTAAAAGTGGTCTTATACTGTTCACCCCCCCCTCTCAATATAAGCTTGTGTTCTTCAATGATCAAATATGTACCTTTACCTCTTCACCCGATCCAAGTAAAAGTACCATTCAGACAATGGGGTTTATACTTTATTGGGGTCATTGATCCTAATTCATCTTTAGAATATAAGTACATTCTAAATGCAATTGATTATTTCACCCGATGGGCTGAAGCAGTCCCAACTTAGAAGGTAGACCAAGAGGTAGTCATCACTTTCCTTTAAGGATTGATTATTCACTTTGGCATACTAAATGGGATTGTAACAAACAACATAACTCTATTTATCGGTGCCAAAATTAGTGAGTTTACAAGTAAGTATGATATTTATTTGAAAACTTCATCAAATTACTATTCGCATGGAAACGGTTTGGCCGAATCTATGAATAAGAATATGCTTAGGATTTTGAAGAAGACTCCTGGTAACAACAAGCGAGGTTGGAATTTGATCTTAAACCAAAATTTATGGGTTGATCGCATCTCAATTAAAAATTCTATCAAGACATCCTCCTATTCTTTGGTATACAGTAAGGAAGTAGTCTTGCCCATTCACATTGAGTTACTTGCTCTTCAATATTTGTAATTGCTTGATGATGAAGATGATGAATTTTATCCCATGAGCGCAAGGTTGGTTTAGTTATCACAGTTGGAAGAAGAAAGGGAGAAATCATATAACTCTTTCACGAAGCATGCTCAAATGACAAAAAAATGGTTTAGCAAGAAGACTTCAGAGAATGCATTTAAGTTTTGCGATATTGTGTTAAAATGGAATAAGAATAAGGTGAAGCCAGGAAAACATCACAAGTTTAAGGTAATTTGGGAGGGACCATTTCAGATTTCCAGTGTGAATCAATTTAATTCATATTATTTGCAGGAAATGAATGGCCATGTGTTGCTGATTCCAATGAACAATCTTCATTTGAAGGATTAGTAAAGAATTCAGGATCAAGAATGTAAATATGTACATAGTTTGCCAATTTGATTTATATGTTTTAAAAAAAGGGGAACAAAAGTAATTTTCGCTGGCTAAAATCATTTTTTCTAGTGAAAATATTCTTCACTTATGGATAAAAAAAAACTTCAAGGGGAGAAAAAGTTATTTTCATTGGGTGAAGGTAGTTTCGCTAGCAAAAATCATTTTCACCAATAAAATTCCTTTTCACCCCTTCCTTATCCTTCCAGAGTGAAAACATGAACTTTGCTTAATTTTTGGCACCCAAGTTGGAAAATACGCTTAAAAATCGCTCATGTCCTACTTTTTTTTGGTAGAAAAAATATCAAAAGGCTTTGTCGGTGCATTGAATCAATGAAAGCACATGGAGACTTCAAAAATTTATGATTTTTTGGTACATGGAGTTAAGGGGCACTCAAATTAGCAAAAACACTTGATATAAAAGAGTAAAAAAGAGAACAGCTCTGCTCAAAAAAGGGATTTTGTCCATGCCCATCTAGCTTCACACCATCGAAGAATATTTTTAGTGCTTCGGGAGCTCAAGTTGGTGAAAGCCATTTTTAGTGTCCAAAATAGAAAAATTGAATTTTTGCCATAATTTGTTTTAGCGAAACTCCTAGATGCTACTTTTTCGCCAGCAAAATAAAAATATATATATTTTTGGCACTCCACTTCAGTGAAACAGGTGCCCATCACGTAGTTCAAGGTGAAAATAAGGTATTTGCACCTCCCAAAACTAATTTTTAATTATTAGTTACGCACCCCAAAAAGAAAAAATACAAAGCAACCTATCACAATGCCAAAGAAAGATATGGTAAAACAATTAGAAATCATGGGAAAGCATGAGATTTAAAGCACATATTTATCCAAATTTAACAAGTGCACTGCATGCATTAAATTTGGTAGTTGTATTCAAAAGCTATAAGAAGGGTGAATGCTTCACTTGAATAGAGAAACGAAATTGCAGAGCTCCTATGTGTTAGGTCATTGCTTGAAGCGTGGAATTGATTTTTATTTAGGGTTTTGTTATTTTTAAGTTTTCTGTTGTCCAACAGTCAAATATGACTAGGAAGAACACAAAAAAATAAGGAGAAGGCCAAAAATAAGGTCGACACAAAAAAAATCAACGAAAAGATAAAAGGGACAAAGAAGAAGAACTGACACCTTATTATGATCGATTGGCAAAGATCAGTGATTGTGAAATCACAAACAAAGGCATGGAAATTTTTTGGTAAGACATCAAGTTTACTCTTTAGAAGGTATCTAACGATATTTTACACACCACGATATTCTATTCTCATGTTTACTGGTATCTTTGTACATCGGTGCATATATGTACAAAGTTGGTGCGGGTGGTTGCTTGGTTTTATGATTCTTCCACGAGAGTCATTCGAAATGCCTTTAGAGACAAGATGTTCAACATTTTAGTTAGCTCCATAAAAAAATTTGTCACTTGTGGTGCAAGACCTCCTCCTGATGTCATTTTCAAGAAGCTCAATATTTTAGAGCATGAGGAAATATACTAGTGCATAGTGACCATACGGTATTTCATGGAAAGCCAATTATTGAAGATGCCTTAGTTTGGAGAATTACCAACCTTACTACAGTTTCTAAAATTATTTAAGAGCCCAAACCTATATTCAATGTTGGTATGGATTGTTGGGCTATCCACAGGCTCCACAGTTTATAAGTGGTAAGCGTTATTGGTGCAATGTATTTCTCAGGTTGAATTTTACGTTCCCATCATCATGAAGGTGAATACAAATTCCATATTATTTGGTTGGGTAGATTTTATAGCTTGAAGGATGCACACTCAATTGGATAAGGTGTGGAATGAAAAATATGTCACATTCAAGCATTGCTCTTTCTTGTTCTAGTATTTCTTTTATTTTTTGCATCATAATTTTACTTTTGTAGCAGTTAAGAAAACATACGAAGCAAATGGAATTTTTCTAGTTTATTTGTGGACTCAAAGTATGTCAAAGGAGTCCTATTATAATTTTAACTGAATATTTTTGGGACCTATACTTGAGCTTATTTATGGTACGTGCGATAGAGTGTCAAACCAGATGAAGGATAAAATCATTGAAGAATAAAATGGTGATGTATTTTTGCTGATGCAAGGAGTTGTCATTATACTATTTTGTTTTATAGAAAGCCTTTTATTCTACCATATTTTACCATGGATCATCGTTTTGCATTGGAAGTACCCCGATAGAGTGATTTTATCAATGATACATATGGCTATGGTAGGATAAATCCAAGTACGTACCCCATACCTTTTCACTTTGGTGACATTAAAGTGACTCAATGCAGGTAGAATGAGTTGATTGCTGAAACATTGTATGAATATGGGTAAGTTGAGCTTCCCCAATGATGGTGATATGATCCTTTGGGTATTTTTGGGAAGTTTATCAAAGCCAAGAATTTTTATTACTGTTCTAGAGAAGATATCTTGCAACAGAGGAATAATCCCAAGGGATGTGATCTTGAATGGCATATTTAAAAGATGATGGCATTCCCTCCTTAGCATGATTTCTATGAGATTGAAGTCGAGTATGATCCCATAAATAATCTATAGTAGGTTCCTTAAAGAATTTATTTAATCAAATGAAAAACAAATTGCCCAAATGGTCTGATGAGAAGATTGACAACTAAGGAAAGCATATATTGGCTTATCTATTGAATTTGGATGAAATATTTTCATAGATTTATTATGAGAATTGCAATAAGTACTAGCCCATATCTTTCACTGACTTGGTACCTTGAAGTATTCAAATCCCTAACAATGAAGAGGTCGTGGTGAGAGGAGAAGTCATTGATTGAAGAGGAGTCAGTTGTCAAGGAAGAAAAGGAACACCTACCCAAATAATAACTTTCTTTTAAAAAAAGAAAAGCTAGTACAAAGTCTTCCTAATATCATAAAGAAGCCTAAAACTAGTGCAGTTCTTGCTCCTAGTGCAAACCCTATTTCTTCACTACAAGTTGAGAAGATCAATTCTAAGGAGGCACTCTCTTTAGTTTAGGAAGGAAAACTGAGCTAGATGGTGAGGATAATAGATCTCAAAGTAGAGGAAGTAAAATATGAGGAAGAGAAAAATCCAATAGTGTAGCAACCTTTACTGTTGTCTCAAACAGTGTCAGACCCTGTAGGTACACACTTTATTTCTTCCTCTCTTAATGATAAGTATTTGATGACTACTATCTCCCATCCTACAGTTTCTACTTCCACTTTAGTTCAATTTTTTGTAACTATTTATTTTTCTTTCTCCTCCATTTCATAGTCATTAATCACCAATGCCCCTACTTCATCTTTCATCCCTTCTATTCCTCTATATTTTAGTTTATTTGCATCTGCTCCAAATCCATTTTCCCTTCCATAATCCTCCATTCAATATTCTATCCTTGTCATATCCATTACCACTATAAGTATGAAAGCCCCTACAAGAGTAACTGTAACTATAACACCTTCCACTTCCACTCCCTCTACTGAGCCAAATCCCAGTAGGTTATCTTCATGTTTTCCCTTATTTTTGTAGCACAGGAGCCACTGGCTATAGAGGTGGAGCTTCTCCCAAAGTGCCCTATAGCAGAGAAGATAAGCAGAGTATGGTAAAGTTCCTCATGACAGTTGAGAAGTTGCAAGAGGAAATATGTTCAAGCCCCAACTAAGGTGATGAAGAAGGTGAATTTTTATCTGGAGGCCATGGAGGTGCACACTATGAAGATGATCCTGTAGGTCTAGAAACTCCAAGGAGAAATGATGTCAAAGGACTATTCATATCAGGTCATCACTAAGGACCTCACAAAAATTGATACAACTAAGAATATGGGAAACATGCAAGTGGAAATGAGTTCGATCTACTTGTACGATGAAAATTTTAAAGATCATTTATTCCAAGTTAAAGCAAAAATATTAGAGCTAGAAGATGCTTTAGCTAAATAGAAGGTCCAATTAGAAACTGCACAGTCAAAATCACAATGATGGTAGTAGAGAGTGATAAGCCTAGAAGGTGATATTGAAGGATACAAATAGGTGGCTGAACTGCATCAGGCGACACGTTAGGAAGTTGAGCAATAGGTTCAAGCCTTGAGAGACCAGATTCAAAATCTGTATGATCAGTTGGTAGAAAAGGGGATGCAATCAGTAACCCTCATGAAGGAGAAAGTCAAGGAGGCTTGCAGTCATCTACTTATTGATTGTTTGACCATGGCATCGAAGGTAATATTTATTCTCATGTTTCTCCAAGAGGTGCGATAGGTTGTTTCATATGACTTGCATGTAGTGGAGTATTTAGAGGACTTAGAACTAAAATTATAACTAACTATGAAGATACAAGCAATGGATAAAATATATCTTAGTTTTAGCTTAACGCGTGACATAGCTCGAGCTTGGGAAAATGCCAAGATCACACTATGCATCTATTTTCTAGGTTGGATATGGTTAAGGAAGCTCAAAATCTTCTAAACACGTTTGAACAAGAGAGGTACATTTTTTTGGTTTATTTTGAGACTATAGCAAATAACGGTTTCCCTAGTTTCACTAATGAACAAGGGAATATTCTTATAAAGAAAAACCTAGATGTGGTATGGGTTATTTTTGTAGATGATACTTCAGATATTGATGACTAAGAAGAGCCCATCATCAAAGATCATGTGCTACCATTGATGAAGAAACTTACTCACATTGAGTGTGGTTTGTTGGAGCTCAGTCAAAGGGTCAACTACATTGATCTGGAGTAGGTTCATACCTTTTGGTACCTTGTTGATACACTCCAAACTCATCATATGATCAACATTGATGCTTGGGCTAAAGCTATTGTGGTATATGAAATCACATGTTCACATATCAAAGGGCAAGAGAAAACTGGTGCAAGCAGTAGACAATAAAATGCACCCAACAGTGGTAACTATACACCCAATGGATAGAGGCCAAGGGTCGATTGCATTCAAGCGAGCTGAATATCCCACGAGCTTTTAGAATGTTGGAATTTTTGCCACATTTATATTTTACCAAAATTTTGCCTAAGTATGAAACAAATTTTGCTAGTGAAATCATATTCCTGGTAGTTTTGCTAGAAAAATCATATTCCTAGCAGTTTCACTAGTGAAATCATCTTCCAAGCAGTTTCGCTAGTGAAATCATCTTCAAGGAAGTTTCACCCTTATGTGTAGCAAAATTTATTTTCACCGTATTTCTTAGAGAAATCTCTTCTCAAGCAAAAGAGCGAATATCCTAGCAAAGACCCCTTTTTGGGCAACAGTTGCAGTGAAATTAGTTTTCAAGCGAGCTCCATTTTTGGTAGTGAAAGCCTATTCTGGGTGAAGTCCTAGTGAGCAGGCATGTTCAAAAGGAAATCCAAATGGAAATTAGTGAAATCCTTTTGGGGTGAGCGTCTCAACGAAATCCCATTTTCAGTTCACAACCTAGTGCAATTCTATTTTTACCCATATTTTTAGTGATATTTCTTTTCACACCAATGCTTTGGAAAAATTCATCTTTGTTATTTCCCTCTGGAAAAATATTTTTTTTGGGTGCTTTCAATGCATATCATTTTTGGAAAATATCAAGGACTGGTAAATTCAATTCTTGGGGTGAAAAAGATAATATCTCCAAAATTATTGCTGAAAGATTGTTGAGGTTAAAAGTTGTTTGCTTTGACCTTGACTCTGGTGTGATCCTATTGATTTTGAGGCATTGTCCATTGTGGTGGATGTTCATTTTCAAGGCATCATCATGGAGATTAAAATTTGGCTGATGATTCTTGCTTAGTACCGATATGCCATATGCTGAAATTGTTCATTGCTTCCCAATGTACCACCGGATTGGTTTGTCGCTGCTACTAAAGAGAAAATTGCTATCGTGCAGTATTTGACTAGACAACATTTTATTTAATGAACATTCAATTTTGGAGGCGAAATCCTCTATAAATACTAAGAAAATTGATGTAGGGGAACATTTTTCTAAAAAACTTTTTGAGTTTAAACTTCTACCTCAATTGAAAGAATTTCGACTTTGGTTTTTGTATCATTTGTGTATGTGATTGGTTTTTGTCTATCATTTCTAATATATTCATGTCTTTGTTATATAGATTGATTTCTGCAATTGAATTTAATTTTTGGTAAATAATTGAATGTTGAAATGTTAATTGGAAGTCATATTTACTATCTATGAAAGGTTTCTATATTGTTCTTTTTGTTAAATATTGGTTAGAGCTTGACTTGGTTATTTAGCTATTAGTTTATCCCCACTCTATTTTTTTGGCTTACAACCATATTTCCCATATCTTTCTATTAATTTATCTCCCTAAGATTTATATCAATTTTTAGATTAGTAAGGGAACCAGACCTCTTTGGAGATTGGCCCAAAGGACATCTCTTTCCTTCATCCTTTCAATGTTGGCTGAGTCTAGGGCACATATGTTTATACTTAGGCAGATTTGTGACCAACACAACCTTTATGCTTGATAAGAAGAATTGAATATTACAAAGTAGAGGTCCAAAAGAGCATCCATTATTTTGGGAGAGGTGTTACCATCCCTAATGTATCCTTTCCTTTGTCCATTGGATTAGATTATGGGGGTGTTACAAGGTTATGCATAGTGGTAAATTATTGTTAATTCGTGAGTATTAGAATTTTTAAAATTTAGAATTGGAGAATATGGGGACCCTTGATCAGGGCCCAATCACTTGAACTTCTAGGTGTAATTTTTTTTTGTCGATTCGCCCTAATTTGATAATAATTTCATCATTTTTATTTTAAATCTCCAAAAATTTCATTTAAATTGTGAACCTTTTCATCTTTAAATTATATTTAAATTTTATTTACACTACCAAATTTACCTATTATACCACCAATATATACCTAACATGACAACACTACTCCTACATCAAAAATTGACATGTAGTAGCAAATAATGTTAGGTAAAAAACATATATGAATGATAATTGGAATAGACAATCGATAGTAGATAAAATTAGATACAATTGACAAAATAATAAATAATCAATAGTATAGAAAAGTAGAGATGATTTATAAAAAATAGATACGATCAGTAGTAAAGAAAAGTAGAGACGATCAGTACAAAGCA
The DNA here is from genome assembly GCA_028583015.1 of Wollemia nobilis. Lineage (NCBI taxonomy): Eukaryota > Viridiplantae > Streptophyta > Pinopsida > Araucariales > Araucariaceae > Wollemia > Wollemia nobilis. The sequence continues at coordinate 37,702,899 of JAQPPZ010016981.1, forward strand.
AAGATGATCAGTAGCAAAGAAAAGCAAAGATAATTGATAACACATAAAAGCAAAGATGATAAGTGAAAATAAGAGATGATCAATAGAAATCAGAGAAAAAAAATAATAGGAATAGATGATCAATAGCAGAGAAAAGCAAATATGATCAACAAAAAGTAGAGATGATCAGTAGTAGAGAAAAGTAGAGATGATTAATATAAAGCGTAGACGATCTGCATAAATAGAGATGATCGATAGCAGAGAAAAGTAGAGATGATTGAAAAAAAGTAAAGATGATCAAAAGTAGAGAAGAGCATAAACAATTGAAAAAAAGTAGAGATGATCAGTAGAAAGTAGATATGATTGATAGTATAGAAAAGTAGAGATAATCAATAGAAAACAAAGATGATCAATAGTAAAGAAAGTAGAGATGATTAGTAGAAAAGAAAAGCAAAGATGATCGATAGTAAAAAGTAGAGATAATTGATAGTATATAAAAGCAAAGACAATTGATAGAAAGCAGATACGATCAACATAAAGTTAAGATGATCAATAAAAAATAAAAGTAGAGATGATCGATAGCAAAAAGTAGAGATGATCGACATAGAATAGAAATGAGCGATAATACTAATAGACGATCGATATCAAAGAAAAGTAGAGACTATCATTAGTAGAATAGACATTATATAAGCTATAAAAATCAAGAATAGTTATAATAAGTGATGCAAGAAATAGATAGCCTACGATCAATAGTAGAACACAAATTCCCTTAAACCGGTTATAAAATTTTCACAATTTTTTTCAACATCATGTTTATTTTTAACATGAAATACTTTTTCTATATAGGTAAAATGACACCTATTTGGAAATGGAAATAAGGGAGGCCAATATTCTATTAAAAAGACTATCCTAAAATATTTTAGCCATATATCGAAATCAAGTGAGCCATCAACATCTGCACAAATTCAAGGTACATACCCATTTTACCTACTAAATAGTTAATTTTGGTAAGTAATTACAAAAAATGATATATAACACCTTTGTATGCAAGAAAACACTATTGACCCTGACATGTCTCCACTTGAAGTTATTTCCAAGGATGAGATGCCTCTACATAATTTTTTTTTTAATAATGACATGTAACAACCACTTGAAGAGATTCTTGAAACTAACATACCAACCAAAAAAGAAAATGATTATTCTAATAAAATGCTAACTTCTAGGGACTCTTCTACTTAGAAATATAAATATAGAAAGTTAACTAGGTGGACTATTGGAAGGAAATTTTAGCTTGAATTATCATCAACATATCCATTTATTAGGCCAGTTTAGTCAAAGAACAATAATGATATACCAATAGAATGTAGATGCATGATTTGTAGTTGAAAACTAGGAAAGGATCATAAGATGCAACTTAAGTTGGATACAATAGAAAAATATTATGGGAAAGTTTATGCGATAGTAAAATAAAGTGATAGAACAACTAAAAAACAATTAGGTGGAAGGATTCGTCAAAATGCATACATGCTAGATATGCATAAGAATATGAAAGAAATGAAACAACACATGTTTGTTGAGAATGGTGGAACGATTCAAGCTCAATTTCAAAAAATTCATAAGACCACTTTAGATTCAAAATTTTTGTAGTTTGTTGTTGTATATACTATTCTTAAAAAGGATAGACCTATGTTTGATTTTATTTATTTTAAGCATATATTTCAACTAGCTTATGTGCAAAACATTCCTAGTACTTATTGGTTAGATTGAAGTGGTTGGAAAATGGTCAAATGTATCTCATTAGTTAAGGTGGACCTGAGAGAGAAAGTAAAACATGCCAAATTAATTTAATTTTTAATTTATGAGGTAACTGTTGTTGACAACACATCTTGTTTACACATTTCAAAATTATTTAAGGCAACCTCATGTACTAACACTACATAAGATGGTGGAAAATTATAATGCAAAACATTTCACAATATTGTTGTAACTAGTTTAAAGGATACCACAAGAATGGATGATATATAAATAATCACAATGTTAATATACATTGGAGCTATCGATGCTACTACAATGCAAGGACATAAGAATGGTCTTTGTGTTTGACTTCAAATATTAGTTACCCCATATTTGATCCTAATTCATTGCATGGCTCATAGAATAAATATTGCATACAAAATTGTGATCACATTTGAAAATGTTGTGAGAGTAGAAGAACTTATCCATGAAATACATGCTTATTTTTTGTGTAGTCCAAAAAGGTTTGTAGAGTTTCAACAATTTGCACTAGGAGCTACTAAAGGTATAAAATTGTTAAAGGATGTAGATACTAGGTGGATTTCATTTTTTTAACCTACATATAGAGTTTTCAAAGAATATCAATCCTTAACATGGTTTATGTATGCAAACCATAAGGAAGTTGATAAAGCAAAATATTTGTTATACCATATGATTGAATTGGAAACAATTCTCACATTATGTGTGTTTGAACCTAAAATATAACTGCAAGAAAACACACATCAGAGAAAATGTTTTTTTCTTACTATGGTGAGGGATTCAAAAACCCCTAACCCACCTTAGGTTAATCTAATGTTTAAAAATCCCTTAAGTTTATGAAAGAGTTACATATCATGAAATACCCTTACACAAGTCCATTTGTGTAGGTGTATTATGTGTTACCATAAATAAGTTTATCCATCTCATCATTCTTGATGAGTTAAATTTATCACCTTCAGTAAATCGAAGGTATACACCCATATCCATACCATACACAAGCTAATCTATGTAGGTATGCCACATGTATTACAAGTTAAGCTATTAATATCATCTCCACGATGAGCTATCTTAACTCAGATGTAATATTTCCATAAACTTAGTTACCAAACTCCCTAAGGGGTATTAATCCCTTAGGCCACCTATGTTCACCCTAAGGGGTCTCAATACCTTAGGTCATCCTCTAAGTTCAACCTAGAACTTGTTTCTTAGGTTTTTTTAATTAGCAAAAAAACAAGAATAATTCTAGATACTAAATATAACAAAAGTATAATTCAAAAAGCATTCAAAGATACTAGGAAGGAAACAACATTTAAAGTAAGCATTAATTAAATGAAAAACTAATACAAAACATAAACAATTCATAGCAGTAAATTAAAAGACATAGTCCTCATCATTCCACATTTATTACATACATATTAATATGGCAAAACCCCCCATACTCTAAATAACAAGTAATACATCATATTCATTTAGGGATATCTCCCTACAATTCTAGTCTATTTGAGCATAAGTAAATAATTTGCAAGAAGAGAACAAACTGGAGCAATGGTTCCAACTACCTTTTCAATCCTCCACCTATTTCCATTGATCAATTGAGGATAGTAGGGGATCAAGACACTCATGGTTCTATGATAGACATGCTTCTAAATACATTTTCTAATTCCTTTTCCAAAACAACTATACAAATTAAATAAAAGTATCTAACTATCTACTAAATAGTTGATATCAATAAAAATCTTAATTTTCATTTTCCCCTCTCATTACCCAACAAGAGTCTTTCAACAATTACAGCTAGATCATAGGTTTTACTTTAATCAATTCATTCAACCTTTATTTGACAAGTTAAAGTCTCATACCTTAAATCATCAAATAACTAGGTTCCTCTACTTCCATAAATTAAGCCTCATTACTTAATTCATAAAATAGACCATCTTCTTTTATTTCATAAATCAAAGTCCCATACCTTCAATCTACGAAATAACCATTTTCCTTTGCTTTATAAATTAAAGTCCCATACCCTTAATTTACAAAACAAACTATTTCCATTTATTTAATAAATCAAAGTCACTTACTTTAATCCATAAATAAATCATTTTCCTTTATTTTATAAATTAAAGTCCCATACTCTTAATTTACAAAACAAACTATTTCTATTTATTTAATAAATCAAAGTCACTTACTTTAATCCATAAATAAACCCTTTTCCTTTATTTTATAAATTAAAGTCCCATACCCTTAATTTACAAAACAAACTATTTTTATTTATTTAATAAATCAAATTCACTTACTTTAATCCATAAATAAACCATTTTCCTTTTATTTTATAAATTAAAGTCTCATACCCTTAATTTACAAAACAAACTATTTCTATTTATTTAATAAATAAAAGTCTCTTACTTTAATCCATAAATAAAACTTTTTTATTTTATTTTATTTTATAAATTAAAGTCCCACACCCTTAATTTACAAAATAAACTATTTCTATTGATTTAATAAATCAAAGTCACTTACTTTAATCCATAAATAAACCCTTTTTCTTTATTTTATAAATTAAAGTCCCATACCCTTAATTTACAAAATAAACTATAACCCCTTTCTTTCTCATTAACTAAAGCTCACAATTTTAATTAATGAAAACATAATATAATATCTTTATTTTCATTAACTAAAGTCTACAACTTTTATTAATAAAACATATTGTAATATCTTTCTTTTCATTAACTAAAGCCTACAACGATCTCTGTGCTAAATATGTTGAGAACAAAAGTCCTGAAGACCTTGTTCGCTATCAATTTCCTACCAAAGGTTCTCCCATTTTAGCATTTCTTAAGACTAGTGAGGATTTGATAAAGAAAAAATTATTTTGGATCATTCATAATGGTCAACATAATTTTTTTTGGATAGATTCTTGGGATGGTCACAAGCCTTTGATAACTCAGTTTCTCGATTGGAGGCCTTGGATGGAGGAGCTTCACCGAGCTAACTAGATAAAGGTGGCTAATTATTGTCGGTACCATACTGGTAATTTAGAGGTTGGTAGATATTGAATCCCTATTGAGGACTGGCCTATTCAAATCCCAGAAAGGAAAAGACAAGATATTCAATGCATCCTTCATATGAGATCTCTCTCTTGGTCCCATGAAAAATATTGTTTTGGATGGAACAACACTACTAAGGGTGAGTATTCAGTTGCTCAAGGTTATTTGTCCTTATGCCATAATAATCCCAACCAATCATCTAACATATTTTCTCAGTTGTGGGCTCAAAATATTTGGCCTAAGGTGATGTTCCTTAATTGTATTTTATTGCATCATAGGGTGCTTACTTGTGAGCAGCTTACGAAGCATGGTTTTCATGGACCTTTTAGATGTGAAATATGTGGAGAGAATGTTGAAACTCTCAACCATATTTTTATTGAGTGCACTTTAGCCTATGAGCTATAGAGGAGAATTGCTACTTTACTTGGCTTATAATGGTCCATTTTTTTTACTTTTGAACAACTTTGGAGAGATTGACCTAGACAAGAGGGTGTTGATGATTTTATTAGGTAGTTAGTTTAGATGGGTTCTACCATTATTCTTTAGAATATTTGGAATGAAAGGAAAAACCAAAATTTTAATCAATATAGGAAGGATATTCACTATATCTAGTAAAATACCATCACCAACTTAGTTGAATCAGTCCAATAACTCCTTAATCACCCCCAAAAATCCCACCAAATATGGGATCAAGAGATGCAAATATTGAAGATTAACTCTCCTAAGGGCAACCAACTTAAAGGGAATGTGAGTAATTGCAAGATAGATAGAACAAGGAATTAGCAACCTCCTCCTAATGATTCTGTAAAAGTCAATACAGATGGAGCCTCTAGAGGGAACCTTGGAAAAGCTAATGTGGAAGGAATTGGTAAACTTTTTGATAGCTCCCTGGTTTTTACTTTTGCTGAGAATTTGGGTATTCTATCCAATAACCTTGCTAAGGAGTATGGTATCCTCAGAAGGCCTTCAAGAGGATGCTAAATTTGGATGGTAAAAGATGATAGTTGAGTTTGACTCTCAACTCATGATTAATAATTTGAAGACTCCTAAGAATCATAAGGTTGATTAGGGAATAAAAAGAATTATTAAGAAGATTCAGTTAATCTAGATGGGATTTTTGAAAGTTGATTACAATCATGTGGTCGGATATTAGAACAAGAGTGTTGATGCTTTAGCTAATTGGGCTTTGGATAAAGGTGATCTTACTTGCTATGACCACCCTTCTAGATGGTGGGCTTCACAAATAAGGTAAGCTCTTCTTTCTATCATTTATTTGGATGGCTCCAATTCTTGAGGTACCTAGTTTCTTCTTGCTTTATTTTTTCTTCTCTTTGGTTCGGTCAGGGTATTTTAGTTCCCTATCTCAAACTAATCTTTCTTTTGTTTCCTTTGTTGATTCTTGCCTTAAAAGTCTTTTGGTGTAGAAAGGTCATTGTTGTGTTCAATTTTTTTTTGTTTAGTTTTTTGAGGTGTGTGTGTGTGTTTTTGTTTTATTTTTATTTTTGTGTTTTGATGTTGTTTTTTGTTGTTCTTGTGTTTTTGTTGTTTTGTGTTTTTTGTTATTGTTCTTGTGTTTTTGTTGTTCTTGTTCTTGTGTTTCTGTATGTTTGTGTTAATTGTTTTTTTGTGTTTTGGTGTGTGAGTGTTTTCTATAATTTTGTTTTTGTTTGTTGTCTGTTTTTGTTTTTGTTTTTATTTTTTAGGTTTTGGTTGTTTTTATTTTTCATGTTTTTGTTGGTTGTGTCTTTGTAGCATTTTCTTGTTTTTGTCATGTTTGTGTTTTGTCATGTTTTTTTTGTGTTTTTTTGTGTGTTTGTGTTGTGTTTTTTTAATCTTATTGTGTGTGTTTGGTTGTGCTTTATCTTTTCGACACACTCAAGGAGCATGTTTTTTTAACTTATTGTGTGTTTGTGTTTATGTGTTATTTTTTATTGTTTTAGGTTTTCTCCTTGAGTATGTCAAAGGTGGCAGGCCAAGTGCAAGCCTTGGGTGATTTTGGAAGAAGAGATACCCCTGCCTCCTTGGGTCTTATCCAAAAGTGGCATCCCTTCTAGGATGTTTTCCATAAAAAAATTAAAGCCTAAAATTTTAATTAATAAAACATATTATAATATATTTCTTTTCATTAACTAAAGCCTACAACTTTAATTAATAAAACATATTATAATCAAGTGAATCCAACTATTATCATGTTGCAAGAAACAAAAACTAATGAGATTCAGTCAAAAAAAGTAGCAAAAAAATCTGGAATCAAGGGGAGATGGTTTGCAAATAAGCCAAAGGAGCGTTTGGAGGCCTTATGACTTTGTGGGATCCCCAAATAGTAGAAGGCACCATTATTCAAAAATATGACACGGTTCTTAGTGTTTTATTTAAGGAAATAAATAGCAACAAGTCATGGATCCTTTAAAATATTTATGCCCCGACTTCAATTTAAGGGAGAGCTCTACTATGGGAATACTTAGGCAATTTGAGTGAAATCTTCCATAATATCCCCTGGATTCTGGCTAGGGATTTTAACACTCCTCTTTACCCTTCAAAAAAAATGGGTGGAAATGGACCACCTATCAGGAGCATGGATGAGTTCAATGACTTTGTGAACTCCAAAATGTTGATGGATGTAAAACTTAGAGGATAAAATTATACCTAGAGCAATCGGTAGATAGGGTGTCATCTCATTCAAGAAAGGCTTGACAGGTTTTTTCTATCAAAGGAGGCTACAAATCTATTTGATGATTCTACCCTCGAATCCCTTCCTAAAATTGCCTCTGATCATAATCCCATTTTTTTGGAGATCCCTAACTCCATGTCCTTCAAGAAACCTTTCAAATTTCAATCTATGTGGATCAAACATTCCAGTTTTAGAGATAACTTAATTCAATGGTGGCAGCAGCCTGTCAGGGTAGTGCAACTTTTAAACTTGCTAGAAAATTAAAGTTTGTTAAGGAAAAACTTTGAACTTGGAACAAAGAGGTCTTTGGGAACCTCTTTGAAAATAAAAAATAGGTTGTTGAAAGTTTGAATATAATTGATCAGAGGATTCAACATGGTGATGTTGATGAAACTACTAGGCAAGAGGAACGAACAAAACTAGCAGAGTTTCATAACATTTTGGCCTGTGAGGAAATATATTGGAGGTAAAAATCAAGGGCTCTTTGGTTGAAATATGGAGATTCAAATTCCAAGTTTTTTCATGTCACCACGCTTAGAAACAAAAGCAATAACAAGATAAAAAAAAAAAAAAGCAGATGGTTCTATTACTTAGGAATTAACAAAAATCAGAAAGGAGGCAGTAACTTATTTCAATTCTATCCTTGGTCAGGAATCACAGTGCAATGAGGAGGCCAAAGTTATTCTCTTGCAATCCATTCCTAGCATAATAAATGAGGATATAAACCTTAAGCTTCTCGCTCCCTTTTCTGATGAAGAAATTAGGGAAGCATTATTTAGAATGGAGCCAGACAAAGCCCCGAGACCTAATGGCTTTCCCCCTCATTTCTATCAAGATTTTTGGGACATCGTAAGTGAGGATGTAATTTTTGCTATCAAATAATTCCAAGCAAGCAATCATATCCCATTAGGTCTCAACTCTACTTTTATTTCTCTAATTTCTAAGAAGCAAACCCCTGAATCTATGGCCGACTTTAGGCCAATTAGTTTGTACAATGTTTCTTACAAGATCCTAACTAAAGACATTGCAAATAGAATGAGAGATGTTCTACCCCGCATCATAGATACATGTCAGGGAAGCTCTATCAATGGCAGGTCAATCTTGGATGAAGTTATCACAATTTATGAACCTTTGCACTATGCTCATAAGACTAACAAGTCTATTTTTGCCCTCCAGCTTGATATGAACAAAGCATTTGATAGGCTAAATTGATAATTTCTGATTACTGTCATCCTTAAGTTTGGTTTTCACCACCAATCGGTTAATTTTATCAAAGAATGCATTTCTAAAGCATGGCTCTCGATTCTGGTTAATGGAACAACTGTTGGTTACTTTCAAAGTCATAGAGGAATTCGGTAGGGGGACCCTATCAGCCCCATGTTATTCATCATTGTGGCAGAAGCTTTAGGTAAAACCATAAAAAATGCTTGCAGTTCAAGGCTAATATCAAGAATCAAGGCAACATCTCTCACTAGGGCTATTTCTCACCAATAATTCATCGATGATACCCTTCTATTGACTAAGGCATCGGTGGTTGAGGCCAAAAGAATTAAATACATCCTACAACTCTACGAGGACACTGTCGATAAAGTTAATTTTAGTAAAAGCAAGTTATATTTATTGAACACCGCCATTTAGAGGTAAGGAAGGAATGCAAAAATTTTAGGGTGTGATATAGCAAACCTCCCCACTTCGTATCTTGGTCTCCCTCTTTTCATTGGTTCTTTGAGAGAGTCAATGTGAGACAGGGTTATTGAAATAATTCAAAAAAAACTTGTTGGATGGAAAGGTCATATTCTATCTCAAGCAGGAAAGCTGACTTTCACTAAGGCCTCTTCTTCAGAGCATTCTAGTCTATTTCATCTCCATTTTCAAAGCCCTTATGAAGGTTTTCCAAAAAATTGAGAAACTCCAAAAATAATTTTTATGGACTGGATCAGAGGAGAAAAAAAGGATACACCTTGTAGGATGGACCAAAGCGTGCAAACCCAGGGAAAATGGGGGCTTAGGTCTGAGGAGAATTTCTCATATGAATTTAGCTTTACTAGCTAAGCAAGCGTGGTGCCTCATTTATGGTGAAGAAAATGAATGGATAGCTACCATCAAATGAAAGTATCTTCAAAATATGGAATTTCTAAGTGACTCAGTTCTAATCAGAGGTTCTACTTTTTGGAAAGCAATTCTCAATTGTAAGGAAATCATCAAAAAAGGTTTAAGATGGGTTTTAGGCAATGGTGAGAGGATAAATTACTGGAATGATAGGTGGGCTAAGGATGAAACACTAACTCAATATCCTAAATTAGCTCGAGTCAGAGATATCACGAAATAAATCATTGGTAGAAAAGTCTCTAATTATATGGTTGAGGATAAAGGTAGAATTAAGTGGAAATAAATAAGGATTCAGGGATTTCAAGCAGAATAAAATGATCTTTGTAATATTCTTGGGCAACATTTTATCCCCATGAGATCCAAGGAAGATCAAGTGACCTGGGCTCCTATGGAAAATAGACAATTCACTGTTAAATCAGCTTACAAGCTTCTGCTTGATGACAAGGATTTTGTCCTCCAAAAGGACTTAGTTTGGATAAAAAATTTAATTCCAAAAATTGTAGTCTTTTCATGGCTGGTTATCCAAGGAATAATTATAACCATTGATAATATGATGCATAAAGGTATTTGTATCACTAATCACTTTTATCTATGTAGGGCTAATTGGGAGACCATTTATCACATTTTCCTTGAGTGCCCTTTTTCCTTGACTGTCCTAAGTGGGGTTTTTTTAGGCCTTCAATATTTCCTGGGTTAAACCAGCCATCGTACTTGATTTGTTCATCTAGTGGCCTTACCCCTTTTCAAACCAAAGACTTAGATACATGTGGAATATTTGCCTCAATCACTATCTTTGGCAGGTGTGGTTAGAAAGGAACCATAGAGTCTTTATTGAGTCTATCCATGATCATCAAACTATCATTGCCAGGATCCTATCCTTTGCCAATGAGAATGTGAACCTTATCCCTTTTGATAACCATAAACCTCATCTACAAGAGACCACGATTTCTCAATATTAAGCTTAACCTTGTTAGATGAGTCTATGCCTAGGGTAGTCAACCCCAAACCTAATGTTAAGTGGTCCCTACCTCCTACGGGTTGGTCTAAGCTTAATTTTTATGGAGTAGGACAATCCTGGCAGATCAGGAACTGGCGGCATTGTGTGAGATCATAATAGAAATATGATGCTTGCATTTTATAAATATTTGGGAACAATGACAAAAAATGAAGTTGAAGCTAGAGCTATGTGGAGAGGCCTTCAAATGACTCAAGACTTAGAAGGCAATTTGATCATAGAATGAGACTCTATGAATGTTATAAATATCCTCAATAATTGGAAAACACCTCCTTGGAGGATTAAAATAATTGTTGAAGAGGCTAGGATCCTTTTCCAGGGAAGACAGGACATAAAATCCCAACATGTCTTTCGGGAAGCTAACAAAGTTACTGATAAGCTGGCCAATTTGGGTGTCGATGGTGACAAACTTTTCAAATGGGAACACAATGTACCGAGTGAAGTAGAGGAGCTTATTCAACAAGAATGCCAAGAATGATAGTCAAATTTACCAATAGGTAAGGCACTGTAAGTTCGAAGACTATGAGTATTCCCGTATCTTTTTTGAAATGGACTCACAATAAAAATTATTTGAGCTTTCAGTCTTGGTGGATGCTAGTTGGAAATACCACAAAGACTAATGGGGATAGTCACATGTCAGATAAAATGGGTCCTAGTCATCTTAGTAATTTGAGGTTGGTTGATAATCACAGGGCAAGAAAGAAATGACAATATAAGACTTCAAACCAGAGCCTCGTGGACCACCAGATAGCCACCACCATAAATCTAGCCAGTAGGTTCACTTCTCCAAGGCTGATTGGCCAAGATGAGATGTGGTCCCAAAGAATGTCATATATGGAAGAAAGCAATTACCAAAGAATTATTAAGAGTAACTATCAATACAGATCTTGTGGGAGTTTTTTTCAGTACTCTGCTATGTGTGTCTATAGATTTTTTTTTCTCCACTATTTCAAGGAAGGGAACTGTGTCTGTTTATTTTTTGTAATTATGATGTAGGTGTGTTTTCTTAGGGTATACCCAAAATGTTTTATGGGAAGTTTGTTTTTGATAACAGGCTATGTGCCTTACCGGATGTAATGGCTTTGGCGACATGTAGATTTTACATATATAGGATCCTTAGTAAGGACATGTTCATCAACAACCCTGGGCTAATTTTTGTAAAAGGTTTTGGGTCAACCTATAAAACCCGGTATTAATGCTATAGTATATTATCTACAAAAAAAAATAAAACATATTATAATCTATTTCATACCAACACAGGAACACAAGAGAACGACCCATGCACAATAACACAAGATCTATAATGGACGTCAAAGAGGAGGATATCAATAGGTTGGGAAAATGACGCACACACCACAACACTCTTGTGCATATCTCAGTTGGATAGAGGGATAGAAGGGTTTGACCAGGGGTACCAATAGACATAACTCACCTAAGCCCTAACATGCATTAGGTATTTTCTAAAATCCTCACAATGAGGAAAACCCAATCAAAGGAGAGAGATGCCAATGAGGTAAGATGGGTTGACAATCCAACAAACCGAATAGTAAGGAGGTGGTTTACCCAATTGGCAATAGGGTATAGTGCTACTAAAACTTCTCTAACTAAAAGGATCCTCAAAGGGGTGATGTAATAGTAAGTGTTGTCTTCAAGAAAATCATTATTCTAAGAGAAGGCTCAACCAGAGGAGCTAAGAGCTAAAGAGGTAACCCATGGCACAAAAGAAACTAGTAACCTAATATAGAAATCCCAATCCACACAACCATAACCAGATGATGCTAAATATGAAGTGAGGTGCTGAGTAAACTAGTGCCCATAGGGGTTTCTTTACAATGAGAACATATAGGCCTAAAACTCATTAAACAAAAAGAAGAGTCGCCCTCCCCTCATGTATGTGAAAGGAAAGAAACTAGTCTTAGCAAAGAGGAAAAGGAGGTAAGCCCAAACATCTAACAACACCCAACAAGAGATAGCTTGATTCGAAGATCAAACTAGACAACCAAGTCCATGAAAAAAACCCAACATAACAAGAAAAAGCATTAACAAACCAACCTATTATTTAATGGATTTGATCTAATTTTATTTTTTTCCCTTTGGTTTTTCTACCTTCAATGATTATTTTGTTATTTTGCCATGTAGCTTCTTCTTCTCCTTTTTATTGTCCACCAACAATAGAACTCATGGCCAACCTCCTCCCATAAGGAGAAGAGTTCCTCTTGCCACGTCTCTTTTGTCAACTACCTAGGATTATGCATAATGGGTTGGACTCGAAATGTATTTGTAAAAAAATGGTGAATCCTAATTGGAATCAAGGTGAATCTTAAGAAAATAAAATCAATCATCTTCACACCCAAATTTGGGGTATATGAAGCCCTAAAAAGTAAGGTTATATTTGGGGCTAATTTTGACCTACTAAATCACATTATAGATTTGTAGAAATACCACCATTAGATCATGCTCAAAAAGAGCTTTCCAACGAGTACAAATATGCCTATGTTTGGATATAAATTGTGATAAATTAACCCTAAGAAGAAATTGGTCCCAAAAATTTCAGGCCAATGGGCCCACCTCGAATGTGCTCATATTCGCCAATTTCCAATTTTGGAAATCCTAATATTTGCCACTATGCATAACCCTGCAACCACCAGCTCTGAATGCCATTAATATCTCATCTACCTTTTTGCGGTAAATCTGATATTTTGAGTTTTAAAACATTCTTACCAGTTCTCCAAAATTTGACTTTAAGGAGCTGACGGCAAGAAACTTCTCCTCATAGTACCTTATCTACTTTTGAATAAAATATCATTTTATATGAAGTAGATTCAAATTAACTAGAGAGTAGAATAGATTCAAATTATTTTAATATAATTAAAATTTACCTCAAATTATGCATTATCTTCAAATGAAATTCTATTATCATTTAAAATAAAACCACTATTATTTATAAAATGAAACTCTATTATCATTTTTAAAATAAAACTTTTATTATTTATAAAATGAAACTCTATTATCATTTTAAAATAAAACTTCTATTATTTATAAATGAAATTTCATTATCATTTTAAAATAAAATAACTATTATTTATAAAATGAAATTCTATTATCATTTTAAAATAAAACTTACTTTATGTAAATAAAATATAGAGTAAAGGTGTTCTTTTTTAATACTAACATCATGCTATTATTTTGAAAGGTTTAAGCAAAACAAGGAGCTTTCAAAGGCAACCAACTTATGCATGTTTTCATTTTCCAAACCATTGATGCAACAAGTGATGAAGTAAAAGACAATCAATAATATGCAACAGACAAAGAGGGAGTCTTTCCATCAACTCAGTCACCTATCTCAGCCTGAGAATTTACGATAGCTACTAGGCTATCAACTTGAGGCTCAAGGTGGCTAGCTATTGATGATTATCCCTAACCGATAATGCATGCCTATATGAAGGTATCTATCCATGTTACCCCTGAGTTGCCTTAATCATCACTTCCCCAACCTCAAGTACCCTTACTTTTGGTGGATGATTCTACTTCTTCCACCCATGAGTGTACCTGATCCTGCACATTGGCAATATGTCAGCAGTACCATGTTCTTCAAAAATCAAACTAAACATCGCATAGCTATTCAATTGCACAAAACTAAGTATTAAAGCATCATCAATTAATACATTGTTTTTTCATGCCACAAAGTCCACCAGGGAGGGTCATGACATCCTACCCCCTGGGACTAAACACCATCCTGGGTGTTTCTAGTTTTACAAAAATAAAATTATTACATCATATATTTTCAAACAAGAAGGGAAAATATTTTTGCATATCATCCACTTTCTCCCAAGTGGCATTTCTTTCAGAAAACCGGTCCCACTGGACCTTACATTGTTCAAGAGTCTGATTCTGCATAGACTTAGAATGGAACTCAAGAATATTTATCGGCATCACTTCAATAGCCTCTGGATTTGCCATCTACAATTTAGAAACATCCCACACATGTTTAGGGTCAGCAACATATTTCCTAAGCAAGGATATGTGGAAGGTGTCATGGATATTTGATAGGTTAGGTGGTAAAGCAAGTCGGTATGCAACCAAACTGATATTTTCAGTGATCTCAAAGGGTCCCACAAATTGAGGATCCAAATTTATGGATTTGATAGCACTCTTCATTAGTTTAACCCTTAAAAACACTTTATCTCCAACTGAGTACTCTCTTGGAGTCCTCTTTAGATCAACATAACTTTTTTACCTATCAGTAACTTCTTTAAGTCTTTGCCTGATTACCTTTAACTGATCTTCCATTTCTCTAACCATATCTGGCCCAATCACAACTCGATCTTCTAGGTTATCCCAAGATAATGGTGTTCTACACTTTCACCCATACAAGGCATCGAAAGGAGCCATTCCTAGAGAGGAGTGATGTCCATTATTGTAGGTGAACTCTACAAGATGTAGGTAGTCTTCCCAATGAGACTTATGATCCATGTAGTACATGTAGAGCATATCTTCTAGTACTTGGTTTACCCATTCAGTTTGACCATCTATCTCAGGGTGGTATGTCGAGCTCATATTCAGTTTCATGCCTACTGCACGATGGAGGGCTTTCCAAAATTTAGAAGTAAATCTGGAATCCCTATCTAAAATGATTACCTCAAGAAATCCATGCAATCGGAATACCTCTTTGGAAAATCTGTTAGCCACCACATGAGCATCATCCTTGATGTTCCTTGGTATGAAATGTGCAACCTTAGTCAATCTGTCGACTATTACAAGGATTGCATCATGTTGATACCTAGTCTTGGGTAAACCTACTATAAAATCCATAGATATAACCTACCATTTATGCATAGGTACATCATGTGGATACAATTGTCCTATAGGATGCTTGCATTCAACCTTAAATTTCTAACATTCGAGGCATCGAGCAATAAAATCGGTGATATCCTTCTTCATTCCTACCTAGAAGAAGGTTCTTTTCATGTTTTCCCTCATTTTGGCCCCTCCAAGGTGAGCAGAATAAGGGGATCTATGGGCTTCTTGCATTACTAATTTCCTTAAATCACCCATTTTTGGTATGATGATCCTACCTTTGTAGCACAAAAGGTCATATTTCATGCCAAATTCCTTATTACCCTCAGGGTCTCTTCATCCTAGCTCAAATTTCCTAGCAATACTCATCCCGAGATTGCTCCTATCTCACTTGATCCATTAGATCCATGTGACTTCTAGTTATGGTTGCTATGTGTTTCCTTCTGCTCAAGGCATCAACAACCTTATTCTATTTTTCCTTTATGTACTCAATTTCAAAGTCATACTCAATGAGAAACTTGACCCATCTTCTCTATCTCGCATTGAGTATAGGTTGGGTGAATATATACCTCAGACTTTGATGGTCAATTTTCAATTCAAAGGGCCTTCCCACCAAGTAGTGGTGCTAGACCTTTAGAGCATGCACCACTACAACTAGCTCTAAATCATGTGTAGCATAATTAACTTCATGCTTCTTGAGCTTCCTTGAAGTATATGCTACTACTGACTCTTCTTGAGAGAGTACTCCTCCTAACCCTTCCAGTGATGCATCCATGCATACTAAAAAGTCCCCTTGAGGGTCAAGAATTTTTAATATTGGTGTGGTAGTGAGTTTATGTTTCAGCAATGCAAAGGTAACTTCACACTTCTTTAACCACTTGAATTCCTTTTCCTTCTTCTGAAGGTTAGTTATTGCCACAACAATCTTGGAGTAATCCTTTATATAACATCTATAGTAGCCTCTTAACCCCATGAAGCTTCACACTTCAATCACATTAGTAGAGGGTGGCCAATTTAGGATGGCCTCAATTTTCTTTGGATGATATACCCAAGATATCGTACCTCTGAAACATAGAAATCACTTTTGGCTAGATTTCCATAGAGTTGGTTCTCTCTCAACAACTCTAACATGATCTTGAGATGTTTATCATGCTCTTCCTTGTTCTGAGAGTATATTAAGATATCATCTAGAAATACAAGGACAAAATGATCCAAATATCTTCTAAACACACTATTCATTAGATTCATGAATGCAGTTGGGGCGTTAGTTAGTCCAAAGGGTAGGATTATGAACTCATAATGCCCATACCTAGTCTTGAATATCATTTTGTGAGTGTCCTCCTCACGTATTCTTAATTGATGATACCCTGATCTTAGGTCAATATTGGTGAATACTGTGGCATCTCTCAATTGATCGAATAAATATTTGATTCTAGGTAGGGGATATCAGTTCTTGATTGTAGCCTTATTAAGCATTTTGTAATCAATACATAATCTTAAGGAACCATATTTATTTTTCACAAATAAGATCGGTGCACCCCAAGGTGACACACTTGGTTTTATCAATCCCTTTTCTAATAGCCCTTGTAGTTGAACCTTTAATTCCTGCATCTCGATAGGATTCATCCTATATGGAGATCTATGAATAGGTTCTGCTCTTGGCATAAGGTCAATAGTAAAATCAAATTCTTGCATAGGAGGGAGTCCAAGTAAATCCTCTAGGAACACATCCTTAAAATCCTACAAAATTGGGTGCTTCCCTAGCACCTCTCTCTTCTGATCATCTCCTACTTCATTGAGTTTTACAACATAGACTATCCCTCCTTTCTTGAGGGCTTTCTTCAATTGCATAGTTGACAACATCTAGGGTTTGAATACCCCCTGCTCACTATGAATTCTTAGTCTTTCCTTACATTTCTCTGAATACTCGATCCATCTATCTTGGAAATTGATCAAGGCTTTATGGGCCTACAACCAATCCATCCCTAGGATCACATCAAAGGCATGAAGTGGAGCTACATACAAACAACCTTCGATGGTACCACTAGCTAAAGTAATCTCTACCATTAGAAAACACTGGTTTACTGAGTAGGTTTACCCGAACCATACTCTACCTTCCAACCATGGGCCAAATATCCTAGCCTTTTTAGCATATCCCTTGCTAAACTAGAAGAAATAAAGCTATCTGTGGCCCCACTATCAATTAAAATTTTTACTTGCTTATTAAAAATCTTACCTTTCACAAGCAATGGGGTAACTTGCCCATCTAGCTTTTGATTCCTAGTTGTAGCATAAATCTAGTGCATAGGTTCCTTTCCTTTGGTATTGGATGTACTTGGCCTTGGTTGATATGGACACTGATTAGCATAATGAGGGCCTCTACAATGATAACACCCATCCTTGGGTCCTTGCTTCTTTTCTAGTTTTTTCTCCTTCACCTTACTTGTTGGAGCTAAAGTTTATAGTTTTTGAGGGTGAGGCTTTGCATTGTTGGGATTATTATTGGTTTTCTTTTGGAAGTTCTTCTTGAACCTTCCATATTTTCCATTATTTCTCTTCTCAAAATTTTGAGGGTTCATGGTCTTTCGATCCTGTTCCTCTTCCCATTTCAAGAATCCTTGACTATTCCTCTTCCTCAATGCTTGTTGATCTTGCTCAGATAGGGTAGCATAGTTAAATTGTAGGTGAGACTCTACTTTCTTTACCAAGTCATATACCTTTTGTAATGATTTAGGCTCATGCATGTTTACATCATGCTTCACTCTAGATTCTAACCCATGAATAAACTTGTGAACCCTCATCTTCTCATCATAAGTAGGCACATATTTAAGTAACCGAACCAACTTCTTATAGTATATCTCCACTATTTTAGTCCCTTGCCAAAGGCTGGAAAATTCTTCAAACTTTAAGGCATAGAAATGTTCTATAAGAAACCTTTTTTTGAAGATTTCAACAAAATATTTCCATGTAATATCAATAGGTTCAATCTTATTCTTCTCATAGTAGGTTTCCCACCAATCTAGAGCAGCCCCTTCTAAGTTGATCATGGCCCAAACTATTCAGGTTCCTAGGGAATAGCCTTTTACTATAAAATAAACTTCTAATTCTCTCAACTAAGCTTTAGCTACATCCCCTTCACCTTCTCCACAAAACTTGGAGATACAAATATTTTTTAGATCCCTAGTCATTTCCTTTTCTAGAAGGGCTCTAGCTTGCAACTATTCTGTAGTTAGTCCATCAGCTTGGCTAACCTCTGAGTCTCTAGCTTGCGAGTTCTGATTCGCAATAGTTTCCAATATTTGTCTCATCTAATCCTGCATGGCAGCAACCATAGTAGTGAGGTCTTCTACCTCTCTATTAGAATTTCTTGGATCCTCATCTTGGATCCCTTATTTGATATTATTTTGTCGAGTTCATCTAGTTGAAGGTGTAGGCCTCTCTTTTTGGCCTTAGGTGGCATTTTAACCTAGTTACAACCAAGAAAATATTAGGTTACAACTTCACTTGAACTGTACCACTAATTCAAGCCACAATACAAAGTTCTCTTGCTAAAAGCATCAATAATCTAATTAGGATGGTATTCCAAGGTTATGATGTAACTTCAATACCAAAGTCCATACTTACTATAAGTAAGGTATCATAACATTTCATTCACCCTTGGGATTAGTTCCCATTAGATTCTAGCAAGTAAGAGATTCTAGGTCTTCCTAGCTTTAGCTTAAAACTTAAGCAAGCCTTCATTGAAAGACATCCAAATCCCTTTAGCACATAAGAAGCTCTATACCCTCATACCTAGAGCTCTGATACCAAATGTAATGACCCCAAAATCTAACTACAAGAAAACACACATAAAAAAGAAAATTTTTTTTTTTACTAGGAGAGGGATTCATAAACCCCTAACCGACCTTAGGTTAATCTAATGTTTAAAAATCCCCTAAGTTTCCCAAAGAGTTACATCTCACGAAATACCCTCACACAAGTCCATCTATGTAGGTGTATTATGTGTTACCACAAATAAGTTTATCTATCTCATCATTCTTGATGAGCTAAACTTATCACCTTCAATCAATCGAAGGTATACACCCATCACCATACCATACACAAGTCAATATGTGTAGGTATGCTACGCATATTACGAGTTAAGCTATCCATCTCATCTCCACGATGAGCTATCTTAACTCAGATGTAATATTTCCATAAACTTAGTTATCATTCTCCCTAAGGGGTCTTAATTCCCTTAGGTCTTCCTATGTTCACCCTAAGGGGTCTCAATCCCTTAGGTCACTCTCTAGGTTCACCCTAAGATCTCAATTTCTTAGGTCCTTTTGTTTAGCAAGAAAACAAGAATAATTCTAGATACTAAATCTAACAAAGAGCATAATTCAAAAAGCATACAAAGATACTAGGAAGGAAGCAACATTTAAATGAAAGTAAGCATTAAATGAAAGAGAAATTAATACAAAGCATAAACAATTCATAAAAATAAATTAAAAGACATAGTTCTCATCATTCCACAATTATTACATATAAGCAAGTATGGTAAATCCTCCATACTTTAAAAGAATAACATAATACATCATATTCATTTAGGGATATCTCCCTACAATTCTAGTCTATTTGAGCATAAGTAAATCATTGTAAGAAGAGAACAAACTGGAGCAATGGTTCCAACTACCTCTTTGGTCCTCCACCTCTTTCCATCAATCATTTGAGGATAGTAGGGGATCAGGGCACTCATGGTTCCATGATAGGCATGCTTCTAAATGCATTTACTATTTACTTTACCAAATTGTAACTATACAAATTAAATCAAAGTATCTAACCATCTACTGCATAGTTGATATCAATAAAAATCTCTATTTTCATTTTCCCCTCTCATTACCCAATGAGAGTCTTTCAACAAATACAACTAGATCATAGGTTTTACTTTAATCAATTCATTTCAACCTTTATTCAAAAAATTAAAGTCCCATACCTTTAATCATTAAATAAACTAGGTTCCTTTATTTCCATAAATCAAGTCTCATTACTTAATTCATAAAATAAACCATCTTTCCTTTATTTCATAAATCAAAGTCCCATACCTTTAATCTATAAAATAACATTTTTCTTTATTTTATAAATTAAAGTCCCATACCTTTAATTTATAAAATAAACTATTTCCTTTATTTAATAAATCAAAGTCCCATACCTTTAATCCATAAATAAATCCTTTTCCTTTATTTTATAAATCAAAGTCCCATTCCTTTAATTTATAAAATAAACTATTTTCATTTATTTAATAAATCAAAGTCCCATACCTTTAATCCATAAATAAACCATTTTCTTTTATTTTATAAATTAAAGTCCCATACTCTTAATTTATAAAATAAACTATTTTTCTTTATTTAATAAATCAAAGTCTCCTTACTTTAATCCATAAATAAACCATTTTCCTTTATTTCATAAATCAAAGTCTCATACCCTTAATTTATAAAATAAACTATTTATCTTTATTTAATAAATCAAAGTCTCCCTACTTTAATCCATAAATAAACCCTTTTTCTTTATTTTATAAATCAAAGTCCCATACCCTTAATTTATAAAACAAACTATTTTTCTTTATTTAATAAATCAAGGTCACTTACTTTAATCCATAAATAAACCTTCTTCCTTTATTTTATAAACTAAAGTCCCATACCCTTAATTTACAAAACAAATTATAACCCCTTTCTTTCTCATTAACTAAAGCTCACAACTTTAATTAATAAAACCATAATATAATCTCTTTCTTTTCATTAACTAAAGCCTACAAATTTAATTAATAAAACATATTATAATCTCTTTATTTTCATTAACTAAAGCCTACAACTTTAATTAATAGAACATATTATAATATCTTTTTTTTTTTTGGTAAATAAAAGTCTTCATTAATTATCGGGTTTTGTAGGTTAACCCAAAACCTATTACAATATCCAACCTTCTGCTGAGATTGTAGATCCTAGTCATCCTTGAAACTTTCTTACCAAAAATTGTGTTGAATCCCCTACAACACCTTACTAACAAAGCACACCCATACCTAAACATTACTTACATTGACAAGAATTGAAGTTTGGAACTTTGCACTTGTGAAACCTGTTGCTTGCTCATTTCCTATTCTCTGTCGAAATATTCCAAGGCTTATACCCTGTTACCTTCATTTCCAATTTGGTATGATTTAGAGGGAAACCCCATAGTTATTACCAACTCCATGGGGAAATAACACCCATTCATATTTCTCCTTAATGGGTAGGTTTCTTTTCATGACTAATAATGTTTTCCATTTCACGTGGCCCACCTTGTGTCCATGTCACCAAACTACTAACATCAACACCTATGTTGGCTAATTTTTTAGCTGACCTATTGGCCTCACGATACACATGACGAGCCCTACTGTTCTATCTTGCCACAAAAAGGATCCTCACTTCATGGATGAATCCCTCAATTCTCTATGGAGGTTTTTTTCCATTGGTTAACAGGTTGATGATGTTCATAGAATCACCTTCAATCATCAAGTTACCTTGAGTTGCTTGGGCTACTTGCAACCCTCTCCAAAGGGCTCTAGCTTCTACTTCGTTATTAGTTCTGATTCCCAATGGTTCAGCGAAGGCCTTGACCAGATTCCCTTGATAATCCCTGATTATTCCTCCAGCTCTAGCTCTTCCCGGAGTTCTCCTTGGCTACACCATCAAAATTTAGTTTAAACCAACCCTGGGGGGTGGCTCCCAAGAAATCCCATTTTTGGGATTGGGCAAAGGAATGGAAGGTTTGTCCTCAATACCTAAGGCCCGAGCTAATTGTTTTTCTTGGGGAATAATTGAGTGGTTCTCATCCACTAAGGTGCTAAGGTTTTCTTTCGCAAAGACAATAATCCTGTTGAGGATGGTTTTTGGGTTGTGAATGGTATCCTTAAAGGCTCTATGGTTCCTTTCTAGCCAAATTTTCCAAAGAAAATGATGCCAATAGATTTTCCATAGGTACTTAAGTTTTAGGCTAACAAAGGGTTGAGGCCATTGATGGAACACTTCGGATATAAGAGCAGGCTTAACCCACGAGATCCTAAAGGCTTGGAAAAGTTCATCCAGGATGGACTCCGCTACCGGACACTCCAGAAACAAGTGTTGGGTTATCTCCCATCCTGCCCTACACATGTAGCAATGGTTAGCAATAGCCATACCTTTGGATAGCATATTTTCCATAGTGAGGATTTTTCCTTGAATCACCAGCCATGAAAAAAATGATATTTTCGGAATTAAGCCTTTGATCCAAACCAAACTCAGTTGAAATTTTTGATCTTCCACATTGAGAAGAAAATTATAGGTAGAATTAACTGTGAAGTCACCACTTTTAGTCTTAGCCCAAACAATGTGATCTTCATCCTCTCCAGAGGGAATAATTTGCTGAGTTAAAATGTTATAAAGCTCTTCAGACTCCGCTTCAAAACCCTGTACTCTGATGTGTTTCCACCTGTTGATATTTAAATCCTACCACATATAATTTGCAACTGTCTTCCCAATATGCTGCTCCATATGCTCTTGAATCCTATCCAAACGAGGATTATGGGATAACTCCTCAAGTCTCACCCACTGAACCTTCCAAAAGTCTATTGTTTGCCCATTTTTTAGAATCCATATAAGACCTTTCTTGACAAGATCCCTGCTCATGAGGATTGCCTTCCAAAAAGTAGACCCCCTGCTTGCTAAGTTGTCATTAAGGAAGTTCACACCTTTGAGGTATTTCCTCCTAACTATGGTAGTCCATTCATTATCGACCTTAGTCAATAACTGCCACGCTTATTTGGCTAACAGAGCTGTATTGA
Source organism: Wollemia nobilis (assembly GCA_028583015.1). NCBI lineage: Eukaryota > Viridiplantae > Streptophyta > Pinopsida > Araucariales > Araucariaceae > Wollemia > Wollemia nobilis. The sequence continues at coordinate 37,726,118 of JAQPPZ010016981.1, forward strand.
GATGAGCAACTCTCCTCAATCCTAACCCCCCATTAGCTTTAGGTTTGCAAACCTTGTTCCAACCTACTAAATGGATCCTTTTCTTATCCTCAGTCCCTGACTAGAGAAATTTTTTTTGAAGCTGCTCAATTTTATGATACACCTTGCTGGGAGCTCTGAAGATTGATAGGAAGTAAACGGGTATACTTTGAAGTGAAGCCATAGTTAAAACTGCTTTGCTTGCTTGAGATAATAGATGTCCTTTCCAACTTGCTAGCTTTTTTTGGATCCTCTCCAGAACTAGGTTTCACATTTATCGTTCAGGTTTCCCCGTAAATAGGGGAAGACCTAAATAGGAGGTGGGAAGGGATGCAATCTGACATTCCATGATATTTGCTATGCTATTTTGCCTAGGAATGGGGGTATTGATGAAATAAAGTTTGCTCTTATCAAAATTCACTTTCTGTCCAATCGCTTCTTCATACATTATGAGAATATTTTTAATCCTTCTTGCCTCAACCACAAAAGCCAAAGTCAGTAGCAATGTATCATCAACAAATTGTTGATGTGTCACCGAGGTAGTTAGCGATGTGGCCTTGATACCTGATATGAGTCCAGCTACCGTTGCTGCCTTAATGGTTCTTCCCAAGACCTCAGCTACAATGATGAAGCCAAATTTTAATAAAACTGCCTCTAGGAATTCCCAATTTATCCTGTCATAAGCTTTGTTCATGTCTAAATTTAAAGCCATGACTACTTTTTTGGTCTGAGCGGTTGTATGAAGAGCCTAATGAATAGTAATAACTCCATATAAGATTGATCTTCCTTGTACAAAACTTCCTTTAATTGGATCAATGATAACTGGTAGAACTTTCTTCAAATGGTTGGCTAAACTTTGGACAAAATTTTATAGGATATATTACATAGGCTAACCGGCCTAAATTCAGCCATAGTCTTGGGGTTAGGGCCTTTAGGGATCAAACCAATGAAATTTGAATTGAAACCCCTTGGAATATGATTTGAAATTTGGAACTCCTTGATTGCAGCAATAACTTCTGCTCCAACAATATCCCAACAAACTTGGAAAAACCATGGTGAAAACCCATCCGGCCCAGGAGCTTTGTCAGGATCCATGTTAAACAAAGCCTCCTTGATCTCTTCATCTAAAAGAGCTACTGTAAGAGACTCGTTAATCATTTCATCAATGAGTTGTGGAATGAATTTAAGGACAGAGTCCTTTGCTTGGGCATTATAGGCCCGTTCTTCACCCAATAATGAACTCAAAAAATTAACAGCCTCATCCCTGATCTCCTGAATGTTTTGAGTTGAGGATCCATCCACCTTAGTTAAATTTCTAATATTATTGTTTCTTCTATTGTTCAATGTGGTAACATGGAAAAATTTTGAACTAGAGTCCCCTTCCTTTAGCCATAATGCCCTTGATTTCTGCCTCCAATACATCTCTTCTCAAGCTAAAATATTATAAAACTCACAAAGGGTTTCCTTCTCTTCAGTCCTTGTCGCCTCATCATAGGTTCCATTTTGGATTTTGCTTTCTATTATTCTAATTTTTTCTCCCATTGCTCTCTTATTCTCAAAAATATTTCCAAAGACTTATTTATTCCATATTCTAAGGTTGTTTTTCACCATCTTAAGTTTTTGAGATAGTTTGAAGGAAGCACTTCCCTGGATAGGCTGCTGCCACCATTCCTCTATTCGTTTCTTGAAGTCCAGATGTTTAACCCACATTGATAGAAATTTGAATGGCTTTTTAAAGGAGTTAGCCTAAAATTCCTCCCATAGAATAAGATTATGGTCTGAAGTGCATTTAGGAAGGGCTTGTAACGTTGAATCACCAAACATTGTTGTAGCTTCCTTGGATAAAAAAATCTATCCAACCTTTCTTGAATCAGCTGACTTCCTATCCTCTTGTTACTCCATGTAAATTTGGCTCCTTTTAGTCTTACATCCATCAATTCATTTGTGTTAATGAATTCATTGAAGTCCTCCATGCTCCTTGAGGGTAACCCAGATCCTCCCTTCTTATCATATGGGTAAAGGGGGGTATTGAAATCTCCCCCAATAACCCAAGGAATGTCTTTAAAAGCTTGGCTCAAATGCCCCAAAAACTCCCACATTTTAGACCGCCCTTGGACAAAGGTGGGGGCATAAACATTTGACATAATACAATTCTTATTAGTATGAAAATCATGAAATAATGATCTTAAGACTCTTTCATTTGCCTGAATAATACTTCCTTCTATTTTAATAGGATCCCATAAGATCATGAGGCTCCCAAATGCTCCTCTCGCCTGTTGAAAGGCCACTTCCCCTTGCTTCCAAATACTTCTAGCTATAAGTGCTGATTGTGTCACATATATTTTGGTTTCTTGAAGAAAAATGATAGTAGGATTTCAATCCTTCTTTATAGACTTCACCATCCTTTGTTTTGGTGGGCCGTTTAGGCCTCTCACATTCAATGAGAGAACCTTCATATAGACTGTTTGATATTTTTCCCCACCCCCTTCCCTAATATAAAGGGGGTTTGTCAATTTTGCTATTATCCTGGCCATGAATAGCTTCTTGTAACAATGTTCTTTGCTTTCCGTTTGCAATTTCTTCATTGATTCTCATTCTATAGTGCTCTGTTGTAGATATTCTCCCTTTATTTCTTTCACTTCCATAATCTATCGAAGGCTTGGTAGTGCTTCTAGTCTATTTTGGAATGAAATGAGGGGGCATATACTGTGATAATATAGGGCTTGAACCTTCTTCCTCATTTTGGGGGTTTTCAATTCCCTCTTCATCCTTAGCCTTGTTTTGGTTCACCTCTCCTATCTGGTTCCTAAACAGGGGGCTTTCCTTCAAGGAACATTTTACCATTGGGCTCATCTGATAAGGGATAATTTGCTCCACTACCGGATTAGGAGCTACATTCCTGGCTCTTGTTTCCACAACTTCGACTCTTGACTCTATTTTTTCCATGTTTAAACTAAAATGACCTGAAATTTTTCTTCATTTTGAGCATAGCTTTTGGGGCTTTTTGTCATAGTTGTGGATGGTCCCAATTTGGATGGGGAGTCTAGGGTTTCAAGAAACTTGACGTTGATGGTATCATCCTTACTGTTTTATTTTTCAACTTCTAGATTTGCTAGGATATAAAACATGTTCAACCTGGGATCTTTATTACATACCTTATGATTTTTGCCTCCCTCATTATGTTGCTTTCCTTTCTCCTAGATTTTTTCTAGTTCTGTGTTGGCTTGGTCAGCCTGGTTATTCTTAACTTGTCTGTATCCTTCCAAGTTAAGACACGGTCCTTGAAACTTTGGTATCCCTCTCCCATTAGCTTTCCCCAAAAAACATTCACTCGTGGCTTCCTTGTTTGCAGTTATTATTAGACATTGGGCTTGAAGGTGGCCCTGGGTTTTGCACACACTACAAAATGTTGGCTTGTTCTCATACTCCATAGGCTGAATCCTTAGAAACTCTCCATATGCTAGTTCCACATGAGAAGGTAGATCAAAATCCAAGTTTGCATTTACACAGATCTTGGCATGCGTCAATCTAGTCCTTGCCCAGGTTGAATGGTCTATTGCCACGAGCTCTCCTATCATATTTGCTATGCCACTAAGCCAGTACTCATTAACAAACTGGGTCGAAAGGTTTGGTAAGCGGACCCAAATGGGTGCTATATTAATGTTCTGCTTCTCAGGGTTGAAATCCTCCCCCCACTTCCTCAGAAAGAGGCTACACCTTCCTAGAAACCATGGTCCTCCTGTTAAGATGATCTTTGCATCATCTTTGTTGTTGAGTCTTATCATAAAAAAACCTCTTGACATGGCTACGATTTCTAAGCTTCCAAAATTTTTCCACTTTGCCATGGCCCATGAGCGAATAGTATCAATGTCCGGCCTTCCTCCCAAAAACTTGCCCACTAAGGATGATGCCTCCATATCCAATAATCTTTCCATAATCTCCACTGGTGTAGTTAACCTATTGTTGTTTGGTATTAGGGGTGGTATTTCACTAACTGGCTCCTTCTTTTTCCATTTCAGCATTTCCAAAAAGGTTGGACCCTTGTTGCCAGCTCCTAAATCCCAGTGGGACCCTTTGTCTGAGGGTTTATCTGGAGGATCTGTACCTTTAGCCTTTTCGAACTGAGCTAACAAGGAATCCTTTTCCTTTCTAGCTACAACATTCTACCCTACCTCTGGATCTTCTCCTTTCGTTGGTTCAAAATTCTTGCCTACCGTTTTTGCTCTTCCGCTTCTCTGCTTCCTATATTTCTTTTCATTAACTAAAGCCTACAACTTTAATTAATAAAATATATTATAAACTCATTCATACCAATGCAGGCACATAAGATAACAACCCATGCACAACAACACAAGAGTCTACAACGGATGTGAGGAGTACGTCAACAGGTTAGGAAAATGGTGTACACAACACAACACTCATGTGCATATCTCGACTGACTAGAGGGACAAAAGGGATTGACCAAGGGTCCTAGTAGATGTAACTCACCCAAGCCCTAACCCACATTCGGCATCATCTAAAAGTCTCATAGTGAGGAAAATCCAACCGAAGAAGAGCGACATCAACAAGATAATATGGGTTGATAATCCAATAAACCAAACAACAATGAGGTGGTTTACCCAACCGGTGATAGGGTATAGTGCTATCAACACTTCTATAACTCAAATAGTCCTCAAAGGGATGATGTAATAGTAAGTGACATCTTCAAGAAGACCATTTTTATAAGAGAATGTCCAACCAGAAGAGCTAAGAGCTAATGAGGTAACCCATGACACAAAAGAAACTAGTTACCTAGTTTACAAATCCCAACACACACAACCACAACTAGATGATGGTAATTAAAAAGTGAGGTGTTGAGTAAGCCAACACCCATAGGGGTTGCTTTACAAGGAGAACATACATGCCTAAAACTCATAAAATAAAAAGAATATTTTGCCTCCCCTCATGTAGGTGAAATGAAAGAAACAAATCTTAGCAAGAAGGGAAAGGAGGTAAACCCATATGTCTAACAAGACCCAAAAATAGATAGCTTGGTTTGAAGCTAGAACCAAACAACCAAGTCCATGCAAAATCCCAATATAACAAGGAAAAGTTTTAACAAATCAACCTATTGTTTAATGAAGTTGGTCTCAGTTTTTTTCTTTACTATAGTTTTGTTGCCTTCAATGCCTAGTTCGTTGTTTCACCACTAAGATTTCTCTTCTCCTTTGCACCTTCCACTAAAAATTGCACTCATGGCCAACCTCCTCCCATAAGGATCAGAGTTCCTCTTTCCCATGTCTCTTTTGTCAACCACCAAATCTGACTACCATTAACATCTCATCTACCTTTTGGCGGTAAATCCGATATTTTAAGTTTTAAAACATTCTTCCCAGTTATCCAAAATTCAACTTTAACGAGCTGATGGTGAGAAACTTCTCCTCATAATACCTTATCTACTTTTAAATAAAATATTCTTTTATATGAAGTAGATTCGAATTAACTAGAGAGTAGAATAGATTCAAATTATTTTAATATAATTAAAATCTACCTCAAATTATCCGTTATCTTCAAATGAAACTATATTATCATTTAAAATAAAACCACCATTATCTATAAAATGAAATTCCATTATCATTTTAAAATAAAAATTCTATTATTTATAAAATGAAACTCTATTATCATTTTAAAATAAAACTTCTATTATTTATAAAATGAAATTCCATTATCATTTTAAAATAAAACCACTATTATTTATAAAATAAAATTCTATTATCATTTTAAAATAAAACTTACTTTATGTAGATAGAATATAGAGTAAGAGGTATTCTTTTTAATACTAACATCATGCTATTCTTTTGAAAGGTTTAAAAAAAAAAAGAACTTTCAAAGGCAACCAACTTATGCATGTTTTTCATTTTCTAAACCACCAGTACAGATAGTGATGAAGTAAAAGATAATCAAATATATGCAACAGATAAAGAGGGAGTCTTTCTGTCAACTCAGTCACCTCTCTCAGCCTAAAAATTTATGATAGCTACCAGGTTATCAACTTGAGGCCTAAGATGGATAGCTATTGATGATTATCCCTAACTGATAATGCATACATATATGTAGGTATCCATCAATGTTATCCTCGAGTTTGCTTTAATCATCACTTACCCAACCTCAAGTAACCTTGCCTATGGTGGATGATTATACTTCTTCCACCTATGAGTGTACTTGATCTTGCATATTGGTAATTTTCAGTAGTACCATGTTCTTCAAAAATAAACTAAAATCGCATAGCTATTCAATTGCATAAAACCAAGTATTAAAGCATCATCAATTAATACATTATTTTTCCATTCCACAAAGTCCGACAAGGAGGTTCATAACAATGTGGTATTCTTCTAATGTTGTAAGAAATGAATACTTTGATTAAAATAGCGTAATAAATATCCCTTCATATTATCAATTTTATTAGAATGAGAAAACAAATATGTATGTGCATTGATAGGTTATACTTGTGTAGATAAAATTTTATGGATCCATTGTTTGATAGTTGGAGAAATTTAACAAATATCAATGACCTAAAAGTATTTTCAACATAAATGATCACTTTGTATTAATGTTCATGTAATGGATATACATGTATATTATTTTGAAAAGTGATTACATATAGTTATAGACAATGTGGAACAAATGCCCATAACATATAGTGAATTTGATATAGTTTTACACAATACAAATATTAAATTGAGAAAAATAATAGAAACCTTGATAAGAGAAATAAGAGAGTATTTTCAAAGATATGAGTTGCATGAGGTCATGGGTGTGGTTAACCCCATATTTTGGGATCCTTGTACTAACTACAATAATACAGTGAGTTGTTTATAAAATATAAAGGTACTCTTGTTAAAAAAAATTAAAACATGTGGAAGTCAATGGTATTGAAATCAATGGTATTCTCAATAAAGAACTTTTGACAAAACAATAGACCATTTTGGATTGACAATGGTTGATCAAATTTCACGTTTGAATAACCCTCATAAGCTAGGTCCTATTACATGTTTGTGGAAAAATTGTATCCCAATAGTATCTTACAAGATATGATTAGTGAATATTTTCATTCATATGAATTATGTCAAACAATGATTTTGGGATCTATAGAAGATAATAAGGTTTTTAGTTCACTATATTTTATGAAATATAAAGTTCATAGTTGGTTGGATAAAAATTTGGAAAACTATTTGAGAATATGTGTCATCTTATGAGCTAGATAAGTATCCTTATGATAGATCTTTGGGCATATTAGAAATATCTAGTAGATAGAAGAGGTGTCACTAATACTCATGGTAATGAGGATAATGATATTTGTAGTGATCATATTATAGAGACACAAAGATCAATTATGCATATAAGTAATTTTGGATAAGTTGAGAAGTGTTTGTTTTAGCTTCCTCCATTGTAATATTTGCATGATTTAAAATGTTTGATATATTTGACAGTATTTGTTATCAGTTGTTGTCTATTACATTATGAAAATTGACTTTCTGGTTAACTAAAAGTATCCAAAAATAGTATGTTCATAAAATTTTATGTTTTATATCATCACCTTGTTCATAAAATTTCATTTTTTATATCATAGCCTTGTTCATAAATTTTTATGTTTTATATAATAACCTTGTCATTGGATTATGTGTCTATGTTCGTAAAATTTTATGTTTTATATCATAGCCTTGTTATTAAATTATTTGTCTATGTTCATAAAATTTTATGTTTTATATCATAGCCTTGTTCATAAAATTTCATGTTTTATATCATAGCCTTGTTCATAAAATTTTATGTTTTATATCATAGCCTTGTTATTGGATTATTTGTCTATGTTCATAAAATTTTATGTTTTATATCATAGCCTTGATAGTAAATTATCTGTTAAGAAGGAGGACATCAATGAGTCTGTAATTGCCAATTGGCTTTTGTTTTGTGGTTTTACATCTCTATCCCTTATGGTTTTTCCTTGCTTATTTTTGGTTAGTTATTTCTTTCCTTTCCATTCCCAGGTCCTTAAGTATGCTTGTTTTTTTTTGTGGTCTATGCATCCTTTTTCTCTTCTAATGTTTTAAGGCATTAGGGCGCATTTCAAATGGCCTCATCAATGAAAAATTTCTAACTTACCAAAAAAAAAGTTTTATGTTTTATATCAGAGCATTGTTTTTCTTGATTGAGCATTACAAATAATGATTGGCTTTTGAATAAATTTAAACCCACCCATGCATGCATCCTTTGTAAATATTTGTATTATAGAAAGTATTGTATGTATTGTAGAAAGTGCTCTATGGCTCAACTGAGTTCTTAGATATTTGTATAATATAAATTTAAATTCCCCCTAGGTACATATATTTTGCAAATAACTATACTATAGAAAGTGCTATATGGCACATTAGAGTGATAGAGTCCATAGATAGTTACTTGGGGCCAATCTAAAGTTCCAATAGTAAACATAATTGCATTATTATCAAAAATTTTAAACCAATACACAAATATAAATCTAAACAATAATTAAAAAATATGATACAAAAATTTAGGAAATGATTTTTTTATTAATTTGAAAAGCAAATTATTACATTTTATAAATTATTGATTGCCATACAATAAAATTTGTAGTCAACTAGTGAACTATGTGTTCACTTTTTTAGTCTTCAGTTACGGGACCCAAGGCAGATTCAGGCTATCCTTGAGTTTGAGGTTGTCTTCCCTCATGTCTTTCCTCAATAATTTTTCCTTGAAGTGCACCAGTTTTCACTAGGCCTTCCTTTGTTGTGTCCAAACTTGCCAACAACACCCTATCTTCTTTCACAGGATCTTCTTTTATTATTGAAAGTATTTTCTTCTCTTTCTACTTAAGCAAAATCTTAGGACCTATATTGTGTTCCTTTATGTTCCTCTTGAAGGTATTCTCTTTTATTGTGATATATAAACGTTCCTTCAATTTTATAGCACCTTGTAAATTTCTCTTTGCATTGTTTAGGTAAATATACAAGTTATAAACCTATTATCAAAATTGGAATGCACAAGATATAAGAAAAAATATATTAGTTGACAAATGTATGAAAAAATAAAATAAATAAAATTACGACAACTTACCTCAACTACATCCTTTGCAACCTCAACAACTTCATATTAGTTATTGTCAATAGCCTAGTAAAATATGTCTGGGATTTTAGCATTAAGGTTCTCTAACCTATTCAAAAGAATATCTAAAATATCATCATTATACATATAGGTGGCCTTCACCTTGCCAAATTTAGCTTGATGTAGCAAATCTTCAAGATTTTTTTGGTTTTTTCTCCACCAAAACAAATGTCCTCTATTTTTTATTTTTTTATATCAGGTATTAATTTCCTTGATAAGGACTTTGACCTAATACTCTCACTCTCTTATTTTTGCAATATCTTGAAGCACCATTTTTTAATGGTTGCTTCACAATTATCAAATAAAATAATATATTTAGAAAAATTCAATGCTCATCCTCAGTTAGAGGAAGAGGATCACTGATTTGAAAAGGAGAGGATGAGGGTTGGGAGTAACAACTAACTCTTCATTTTTTTGTGCTTCTTTATGTAACACATCACTTGCTTTAAATAATTCAAGAATGTTACCTTGAAACAAATAATCCTCATCAAGTGGAGGATTATCTAATTCTAAAATTCCATGTAGACTTGAAATATTTCCAAGAGAAATATTTGGAAAATTTGATAAAGTTTAGCTTTGTGCTCCTCGACACCTTACAATAAATAATTATTTACCACTTATACGTTGACCTCTCATAAATTATAGCCATGATGGAGGTGGTAGTGGCATTATATGTTGTCTTCTATGAGAAAATTATCATGGTGCCCTTAAAAAATATTACAATAAAATTTTATTAAAAAAATATTGTAAAAAATGATGCAAAAAAATTTAATAAAGTAAATGGGTATTAATTTAAGTTAATTACACTTATCGTATGAGGATGTGACTTGTTGGGCCGATCTAATCTATAAATTTGGTTCCATATGTATTTATGGATTGATATAGCATTACTCTAAAAACATATAAAAAATTCAACAAAACTAAGTATAATTTTAACTAACTGAATTGCTTGAACCCAAGTTTGAAACAATATGCTTACCTATTGTATGCATGGGTTGGTTAACTTTTTCACTATCAATTTCAACATGATGTGTACCTATTGGAGGTGGATTGGAAATAAAAGAAGTAGAAGGCCTCAAAAATTTTGCAGATCTTCTAAATAATGATGTTGATTTTGACTATGTATTAGAATCTTCGGTGGCTTCTTACATATGACCCATTACTACAACCTCCTTTCTAGTAGACTAAGAGTATGATATTCCCTACATTTAAGTACAAATAAAAAAATAAAAACTAAAAAAAATATTATAATTACTTAATTAAAAAAATCAATTTAACCTACACCTATTTGGTTGTCCAGCCAATAGTCCTTAGGTTTGGTTGTAGTGAGGTTGGTACTGTGACATTTTGTGCATAATAATAAGCTTTGTAAAAAAAGAAAGTATAACATTTTTTGTGGAGACAATGGCAATAATTTTTGTTTGGGCACTATGGATATCTGATCTAATTTAGTTCAAAACATAGGTACTCTAGTCAAATTTATTGTGGCCAAGATACCAAACCAAATATGCCAACATCTAGAATGGAATGCCAATCATTGTTCCTTACAAAATAAGTCATGCTTGGAAAATTTTGATGCAAGCTCTAAGGAACTTGTCTATAGTAGTTAAAAAATTCAAGACCATTCTAGACTTAGTGGAGTTAACTGCAAATAAAATTATAAGATTAAATTAATACTTAAGAAACTTATTCAATGCTAAGAATTAAAAAAAAAAAATTGAAATATGGAGAGTTATGATTGCCAAAAAAATTGAAGAGACATTGAAGATGGTTTGTAGATATGCTTTGTCATAATTAGTTAAAATGTACTTTGGAGTGATGGGATCAAAAGCCTTGTGTGGTAGACCTATTAGTATCTAGAAGTTTGAGGATTTTATAGTGAAATAGAAAGTCATGTTGTTGATAGTGATATTGAAAATCAACCCATCATCATCGTACAAGCTAACAATCCTCAACAAAAAATTATTGTTGGTGTTGTACTAGGAAATGGAAATTAATACTTGAAGACCAAAGTTGACCCATGTAGTGTCATATCCTAGAGTTTTCTAAAAGAATTTTTTGAAGGAATAGGGGATGAAGAGCTTTCCATTACTATAAGTGTTAGAAAATTTTGTAATGTTTGAAGGATCAAGGCATAGGGTGTAAGGTAACAATTTGGAAGAGGTAGGGTGTTATCTGCTTTGCTCTAATGTGCTTTACAGTCAAAAAATATTAAAAATAATTGTGCATGTCTTTTTATAGCCATATGCATGTGTGAATTAAATGCGGGTTTGACACATGGCTACATTTAATTGGAATTGTTGTAGGCGATGATACCAGTCATCAATTATTGATTATGTTGGTATCGATCATCCATTGTTGGTTATGTTGATATGATTACCTATCATTGGTTATGTTGTTACCGATTTTCTATAGTGTTGCTATTAATCATCTATCATCCATAGTGTTGCTATTTATTTTCTATCACCCATAGTGTTGCTACCAATCATCTATCACCCATAGTGTTGCCATAGATTATATATCATCCATAGTCTTTCTATTGATAATCTATAATCCATAGTGTTGCTACTGATCTTCTATAATCCATAGTGTTGCTACCAATCATCTATCATCCATAGTGTTGTTACCAATCATCTATCATCCACAATGTTGTTATCGGTAGTCAAGAGTCCATCGTCCATAGTGTTGTTGTCAGTAGTCAAGAGTCTATCATCCATAATGATATGTTTTGTAGTCAATATTTTATCATCAATAGTATTGTTATCAATAGTCAAGAGTCGACCATCCTTTGTGTTGTTATTAGTAGTCAAGAGTCTATCATCCATAGTGTTGCATTAGTCATTTATCTTAATTAAAGTACAATCATTCAATGCTACCATGGCCTTTAATTATATTCAGTTGAGTACATTTTTAATTTTTACAAGTTTTTGAAATATTATGATAAATTTACCATATTTTTATAATTTTTGGTGGAAAAAATGCAATTTTCCATGTCTCCTACATGATTTTGGACACGATTTGCCTTGATTTTGAAATTGATTCGTCCTATTTTCATAAACACATTTTGATTGTGACCCCTTATGCATAACCCTGGGCTGTTAAAATATCTATAATATAATCTTATCACTTGCCAAGGCTAACATTGGTAAAGTACCTATGGGCATTTTTATAATTTATATACATCCTTTATGTAATCCTACAAGTGTTATTTATATAAGCCTTTGGATGTCATATTTATGTAGGCCTATAGGTCAATTTGATGTATTCACCCTTAGCAATATATATATATATATATATATATATATACCTATGCATCTATGTATGCATTTTTTTCTTTCACCCTTACCAATATTGGCTAAACCATCTGTGTAGCTTACCTCAACTTTTGGGTTTGGCCCATTTAATATATTTTAATTTAACCTTTAGGTTAGGTTATATCAACTTGACATTAGCAATTAATTGGGAATTAGATATCTCTACAAGTACCTCCTAATGATTGATCTATTGAATGAGTTTGTGATATGAAATTATGAGGTGCATACGAGAACCCATCCCTTATTCCTTTTCTTCAATATTTCTCCATCTATTTATTTCATCTAATTGTTTTATTTATTTTTATATTATATTTTTTTTGCATATGATTATGGTGAATGTATGTTTTGTGATATTTATAAACATTATTTTGAATTCTAACAACTTGAATTTTTATAGCGCAACATCCTTTAGAATTATATCAACCTTAATTATTTCTAGCTTTATAGGTTTATTTGATTGATTTCGCCAATAAAAACAACCCAAGAAACTCAAAAAAAAATCAAGATTATAAAATATAGGTAATTAGATGCTTGATTAGACCAAGTGTTGATTTCCTCAAGTAGAGTTAGATATAAATGGGACCATTACTCAAAAACTATTTATTTGAGAAAAGAAGAGGTTGTTTAAGCCACAATTCATACTAAATCTAAATTAAAATAAATATTAGTACAAGGAATAAAATTTTCTCTTCGTACCATCTTGAAGATGAATTCTATATTTTTATCCCAACTTCTAGTCTAGCACCAACCAATTTCTAGTCACTAGCTTTAGTAGCTCTTACTATTATTATGCCTATGCTATATTCCAACACCAAAATATAGACAAGTTTCATTCTCCAATATCTAGTGCTAAATCTTGATGACCATGTTCTATTAAAATTATCTCCACATTGCCAATGTCAAAAGAAATACACCACATATCAAATTATATTATCATCTAATTGGAACCACAAGAAGGGATATAAAAACCTATATCATCATTTGTCATAATTTTAGTCCTATAGCTTTAAAATCTAATTTGTTTTTACTTTTACAAGGTTTTTATAATTAATTTGTATATTTATATATAGGATAGTATTTAGTATATATGTATATCATCAAAATATCCTAGTATTACAATTATTCATCCAAGGATAAACATAGATGTTCTATAAGCATTAATAAAGGTGGTAGGATTTAATTATTTAACATGCTTACTATCACAAAACTACCATTTAAACCCATTTTCTATAACCTATGGCCTATGTTAGTTATTGACATTGTAATATTTATAATATTTCTATATCAATACTAAGAGTATTATGTTGTTATTTTTATTTATTTAATTTATATAAATAAATCATTTCTAATTTTTCTATATTTTTTGTTGAAATATTTAGTGTTAATCTTCACTTAAGGCCATGAACAACTTTGTGCCATATTCATTCTTATAGTTCCCTATGGGCCATTGTACACCTTCTATAAGTGGATTTATTGTAATTTTACAATAGTAAACCTTAAGGTTGATTTTTTAACCTTTACCTAAGTTCACTTATAATTTGGGTATTTATACCCCTTGAGTCCAACCATTTCATCATCAATATAAAAATATTTTCCTACTAGTGATATTATTTTGTATCTAAGGGCACCTTTCATATCATGTTGTGCTTAAGATATTTATCTTTTCTTTGTTTGGCATTGAGTTGATTTCTTTATTTCTAAATATAAAGATAAGTCTAATATAGTATCAAAATAAATGTCGATATTTTTTACTTGATCTAAAAATTTGATCCATGTTCTCCTACAATGATTGTAGAAGTAGTGTGATTATTTAAAGGCAATTTCTAAATATTTGATATGTCTAATAGTTTTTATGATTTCACCCAAAAAACCAAGATTGATCTTGGATAATGAGGATATTTATGTTGTAGTAGTTGATCAAATCAAGAGAAATATTCACTGATAGGTTCATTATATTTCTCTCTTTGAAATTCAATCCATTTGCTTGATTTTATGATTTTATGATGGATTATTTTAGTGGTTTCATGCTAACAAAGAAGTATTTTTGATGAAAAGTGGTGGATTGAATATCTTGATATTTTTATGAACTTGTTTACATTTTATGTAAACAATACAAAAATCCTTTTCTTTATCTATTTTGAATTTATAGAACAAATATAACATAGATGAGATGATATTTTTCATGGTTTTTGAAGAAATTAAGAAGAGGATGAATAAATTTTGATCATCCCCAATTGCCAAACAATTATGGGTAAGCTTTAGTGCATGAAAAAGACTAACCACTTTATAGATTTGTGAGAATGATCCAATAACTTTCATGTTACATTTATAGATGATGATGGATTGACACGTTAGCTTTAAGAAAAAAGGAAGATTATAAAAGGAAAAATGTGATGGATATGGATGAACTATTATTACTTTTGGATTATTTACAAAATTTAATACGGATTCAAATTCAATAGTTTTAATATTTCATCAATAATTTTGTAATTTTTTCCTTTGAAATATTCAAGTTATTGTGTCTCTAAAATTTTAAATTTTAAATATGAAATATTCCATGCAATTATCTCTTTCTTGGTAGTTAAAGGAATGACAATGTAAAATTCATGATATTATATGTGAGTACATGATGAGTTAAGATCTCCTAGATCAATATTGGCATGCATAATGCTTCATGGCTTGAAAACATGAGGCCATTGTGTTAGAATTCAACTAGATAAAGGTCATGGATTTGATCCTCAAATTATTCACCAACCTTTATATTTTGAAAGGATACATGTAAGTAATAATATCCTCACTTTGCCACATCATTATGAATCTCAATAATGTTTCTAGTTATATGTGGAATACAAATATTTGGTGACTATAAGGGCATGGATCAAAACAATACACTATTCATTTTTCTAGATGCTTTATTGAGAGTACCAATGGTTCATACAAAAAATGCATGATGACCCTCACTCCAATTTTATTTATATGCCAATAAGGATGTAGTGGATTTGAGTTGTTGTGTGGCATAGAGGCCATGTATATAGTTGGATGTGTATTAATACTTAGTATTGAGTATTTTGGGGTTCAAATCTATGCCCCTCCTCTTTGCATTGTTGAATATTATAATGAATATTGGTTGTTATAGGTAATGAGGTTCTAACTTCGAGGTTATTCATCAATTTTAAATACACGCACACACACACACATAGAGAGAGAGAGAGAGAACAAATTTCAACTCAAAGTATTCTTTATAATTTTCCCTATAGCTTATCGAGTTAGCATATATATGACACCCCATTTGTTGCCAAGTTAGTGTCATTTGGAAACAATGTATTCACTAATTTCTTACCCAATAACTTGCACAATCAATATGCTAATGCTACCCCTTGAGTTCTAGATTAGTGATGCTTAGAAGTAGTTGATTTCTTGATGGTAAACTAAGATTTTTTAATTATTTCAAAGGATTTTATAAATTTTTATTAATTTATATGGAATAATTTTGAGCTCATTTTTCTAATCATATAGTTTTCTAAACTTTGTACTATGGCATTGTTATTTCTAAAAAATTATACATGGAGGAGACTATATTTTGGTAGGAATACAATGGACCTTCACTATACTTGTCATATACCAATGGGCTAAACAATGCCTTATGGAGGATTAAGACTAAAGCTCTTTTGCATTGTAAGAGACTATTGAGATATATTAATCAAGTTCTAGATAATGCTAATTATAAAGAGAAGAATTATCTATGCAAGGATATCAAGGAGGAAGATAATGATGTGATTTCTCTTTATGTAGATATAATATATCAAGATCATGTTATCAATTATTTTAACCTAAAGAAATTTTTATATGAAACTTCCAAAAAATGTGTAGTTTTATTGGTTAATTTCAAATCAATCAATTAGAAGTATATCTTAACACATTAATTATAAATAGTCTTGGGATAATTTAAGAATATATTAATCATTTTAAGAAATTTTAATAAAAAATTCATATTGCTAAAGGAACCAATGATAAGAAGAAAAATGATAATGAATGCCTTGATATGGTGTTCAATAATATTTTATAAACATATTAGATGGTATCTACCTTCTTTGATATGAATCACTTATTAATTCCTAACTATCAAGTTCCTTGTATCTAAGATGTGTTTACCTGCCTTCTACACTAGAACACTTAGAAAATGCATAAAAATGATGTATTTCACTTTAGACTTGTGTAAATAAAGTACCCAAGTCAAAGTTTAAGAATATAAAAAATAAGAAAATATAGGGAGAGAATAAAACCAAGAAACTTTTGTGTGATTTTTAAAATAAAGGACAAAAGGTAAAGTTTGATCTATAATAGATTAAAAATATTGATGCATCTAAAAAGATAGGTGGTGATGTCTCTATTTTATTTACTAGCATGTTGATAAGCACAAGAGTGAGACCTCACATGCACATATTGTTACTAGTTTATCCTTTGGGTATTCATAACTTTAGAAGAATATATTGTAGTAACATGGTACATGATAAAACATTACATTCTTTTGATAATCTATAGCAGATAATACTATGATGAGCATGTTGCCATTTGATATTATTCTATTTCCAGGTTCATAGATGTGATGATATGAATATTGGATTCTCTTTATTCAAATAAATTCCTTTATGTTCTAGGTGTGGTCCCAAAAGTTCTTTATATTTATTAGATCACCCATACTTACAAGAAAGGAAGAATGTTTTAGTCATTGATGGGTAATTAAGGAAACTGATGATAATTTTCTAAGATAGTAGGTTTAGCATATTTTGATTAATCTAACCAAATGTATAAGATTAGTGGCATCCCTTCCTATTATTATTTATCTAAGAAGAAATTATTTTTTTGCTATGGTGGCTAAGACAAATGATATTAAAGGATGTTTAGCATCATAGGATTAATCACATCAACTAGTGATCCTTGAGGCATTTGAGTTAACTTGATATGCTAGAGGGTCTTTGTTTCTATAGTGAAATTTCACTACACTCAAAAGAAGAAATGCCTTAATAAAAATTTCATAAGCCATCCTCAAGAAGGATAAAATTTTTTGGCTAAGAAAATGAAGAAGGTAGAGAAAGAAATTTTATACAGATGTAGCAAAAAGTTCTGGTCAAGGAGTGGCAACAAGTTATGAAAGTTTTGACCAAAAGAGGACACAAGTTTTGATAGTTCGTGCTATCAAAAGTTATGAAATTTGAAGGGTGGTATGAGGGTTTTTTTAGAAAATTATCAATACTATATCACAATATAAACCCATAAGATCTCACAATAACATGCATAAATGAAAAGCTTCAATAATGAACAATAATCTCACTAAAATCTTTATTGAAACTACTAAAGCAATGCATAAATGTAAAGCTTCTTCGAGTTACGTATTACATGGATTTGTCTTTAGTATAGACATACATGAGACTCTTCATATTACATTAATATTGACCTTTGCTCTCCTAAAACTCATGGGAGAACCAAATCTTTGTATTTCCCTTTTACATAATAAATCTCACATTTTACATTAAAAAAAATTATCTCATGATTGTAGATAAATCCTCACTTCTAAACTTGACACTTCACTAATACAACTCACACTTACTATCAAGACATCTCACACACATAACTCCACACTTATTTACATGAAACATACTCACACTTAAGAACTTGATACATACTATAGACTCAAATATCAAACACACTCCCTAATTAAATATTTACAAAGGTACCAAATAATGTAATACCTCCAACACCCCCTCCATTTTACATTATTTGGTATGAAGGTCTTTTGACTTCATGTTCTTTCTTCTTATTCATGCATGCTAGCTATGGTACTTCTTTAGTTTCTATCACTATATCTGTCCTTTTTACCTATATTTTTGAAGAAGTCATCAAAAAGGATATCGTCATGTCCTTTTACCATGAAAATCTTGTGTTCAATATAATACTTCTTTTGAAATAATTCTCTTGGAAAAAGTTGATCCAAATGTTTTTGTGACATTTCTATTACATCTAAATAAAATATGCCACATTTGTAGGATCCCATGGTTTCAATTTTATTTAGTATCTTAGTTAGACATATCTTATTGCTATTAATGTTCTTGAAATCCACTATTCTTCCTAAACAATGTGATATTGAAATAAGATTATTTGCTATCCTAGGAACATAAAGCACATTTTCCAATGTACATTCTGAATATGGTAGACTCAATGTGACATTCCTTGATCATTGAACTTGATAAATTTTATTATATACTATCTTAATTATTTTATTTGGTTTTACTTGAATTGAATCAAATCAATAAAGATTTTTTGTCATATGATGGTTTGCTCTAAAATCAATGTACCAAGAATTGTCTTCATATTCCATTTTTGGTTTTCATTAAATTTCTTGTGTCTTATTATGTATTAGCACATGCCTATGGTGATATTTCTATTTTTGAAAGTTTCTCTTCATGAAGCTTAGTCCTTTAAACCTATATAGTCTTTTTGATGTACTTATTTTATTTTAATCAATACAAATTCACTTTAATTTTTATTTTCTTTGATGTAAACTCCTTATTACTCCTAAATTAAAAATCTTCTCAATTTATTCAATTTTGTAGAAATCCATTTATCTCCAAAATTAATATTTTATTTCTCTTTTTTAGTCTTCAATTTAATATTTCACCTTCACATTTTATTCTTCCTTTCAACATTCAATTTTCTTCTTCCAATTTCAATTTCAATCTTTCATTCATAAATTTTTATTCTTCTTTATTCAAAATTTTAAATTTCAATTTTCAATTCTTCTTTTCTTCTAAATCATCAATTTCTAACTTCAATATTTAATTCCGTTTTTCTTTCTTCAAAATTTATTCTTTTCCTTCAATTTCAAATTTCAAATTCTTTCTCCAATCATTTTTAATTTTTACATCTTCTTATATCTCCCTTTTTCTCAATAATTCAATTTATTCAATCTCATCAATTCTTTAATTCATTTCCTTCAAGCATCAAATCAATTTCTTTTGTCAATTAATTAATTATTTCTTCTTATGACTCAATTTATTTCATTTAATTTTTCTTCACTTTTTTAATTTATATATTCACCTTTTTATATCTCCCAAAATCAATTCAAATAAAATAATTCATTTCAAATCAAATGTATACCCAACTAATATAAAGGTCAAAGTATACCTTTAATTGCTAGTGCTTTTTCATTGCATTCAGATGTCTCATCAACACAAATTAATATTGCTTCTCATTAGGTCATTACATCCACACATTTAACCTTTTAATAATATTCCTTTGCCCCTAATCGTTATTGCACTTTGAACAACAACAAAAAATAATGTTACATGTTTTACCCCCTATCATTTTCTAATAATCTCTCCATCAAGTGTTCATGCATTCATCTCCCCTCACAAGTTTCATTCTTTAGAGGTCTCTAGATAATTGGATGAAAATATTTACTCTCTTATGGAAAACGTATTTGGTCTTTGGAATGCTTGCAACATAATTTCTTCTCAATGCTCATCGATTTGTTTCTACTCATTTCTACGATCGATGCACATTCTTCTCATACAATCTATGCTCTCTCTAGACACAAGATGCTTCTCTTTTTTTGTATCATCCAATAACATTGCCTACACTCATCTTTTCGTCTAGCACTTAGCACTATCTTCTTCTATATTTCTCTGGTACTTTCTCCTTGCAATTATTCTTCCTTCAATACTCTCACTCCTGCTCTCTAACATGTTTCTAGAGGTGCTTGTTCTTTATCCAAAAACTGCACATGCATCTCCTTCAACGTAGCTCTCTTCTTCTCCTTAATTATCTTCTCTTCAATAATTGTTCTTCACCTATCTTCTTCTTTTTCTTCCAATGTTGCTTTTCTAATGTGGATTCATATAAAATCACACAAGGTGGCTTTGATACAACTATTAGCAAAGTATCAATATTATCTCATAGAAAAAATTCATAAGATCTCATAATAACATGCATGAATCAAAAAAATTAATAATGAACAATAATCTCATTGAAAGATTTATTGAAACTATTAAAGCAATTCATAAATACAAAGCTTCTTTGAGTTACATATTACATGGCTTTGTCTTAAATATATACATACATGAGACTTCATATTGCACGACTCTTAAAATTTGCTCTCCTCAAACTCATGGGAGAACCAACTCTTCATATTTCCCTTTTACATAATAAATTTCACATATTACATAAAGATAAAGTCTCTCATGATTCTAGATAACTCATCACTTTTAAACGTGACACTTATACAACTCACACTTACTATCAAGACACCTCACACACATAACTCCACACTTATTTTACATGACACATACTCACACTTAAAAACTTGACATATACTATATACTGATAAGGATCAAACTTTAGAAAATCTTGCTTGATTTTTGTTGATAATCAACCATATATTTATACATGATACAAAACTATTGGAAAATAAAAAACCATGGATTTACTAAAATTACCTATTAACAGATAAACCTAACAAACTAACCTGGTAAACATAGATTTATAAAATACATAAAAAACCTGATAATTTTAGGGCAAAGCCCTGACATTCTTCTATAGATGACAAATTTTAATTAAACCTAATTGTTTTAGTAAATTAATTAAACGTAAAGTTTAATTAATTAATATTTAAATCCCTTACACTCATCCCAACTACAAAAGCATTGGACTCCAATGCATGCAAATGGGAAGGAGAAACAATCTTGAAAAATACCATAGACAAGTGACCCAAACTTTATCACTTTAACAACCAGAACATATATTCACAAAACTCAAAAATGATGATTCCACTAGGTCGGACTCAAATATGCCTATATTTGTGATAGAATGCCACCTTGATTTGTGTGAAAAGCAAAATTTCACTGAGCAACAAAAAAAAAGAGTGCAAAGGTTTCTCTCCAAAAAGGAATGTCTAATAATATTCTTCAAAAGGAAATATTTTTTTTTGGTAAGTAACAGAATATTTACAGTGGGTTTTTTAAACAGGATCCCAAAACCTTAGTTACAGCATCAGCCAAGACTGAAAGAGCAAACCAAAAAATGGGGTTACACCCAAGGTGGCAATCCGGGACCCGGGGCCCTAGCCTCGGGCCCTACAAAAATAGCTAGTCACCCACAAAACCATGGCTAGCAGCCATAAAAATGAGAAACTACCATTGACAATTCGCAGAAGCTGGACGCCATGAACCACTGGGCCCAGCGGTCACACCTGACCAGACGGGGCCCCACGTCGGACAAGCTACTCCCTGCCAGGGCCGTCACCTAGCCTGTGACGGAGCTCAGCCAGGGCAGTGGCAGCGAAGGAGGTTGCTTGGGCATCCACATTCAGAGAGCCGATAGTCGCATCAAGGAGGCCTCTAAAAGCCAAGTTCTACAATCTACTGTCTACCTCAGAACTAACGTCGATGGGCTTCGGGGTTACCTATTTGGATATCTTGGCACTGCCAATAGCCCTGATGCTGCCAGGGAAGGGATCTTTGCAGGTGCCCCCAGGAGTTAGGGACCCACCTGTGCCTTGGGCCAGAGTCCTGCACTTTTGGGTTGGCCTACGGTGCTTCGAGGCGAGGGAGCCATCATGCGGGGGGGACTCCTTGGATTGAAGGTGAGGGGAAAGGAAATATGGGGCCCCGGCAGGAGACGGGCCTAGGGGCAGGAGGCAGGCAAGAGGTGGTCCTGGGCCAGGCGATGAGGTGTCACATGGAAAGAAGACTTCGGTCCTCTAGAGACCGCGCTAGTGGAAATATGGGGCCTCGAAACGAGGTAGGTTAGACACCAAGGTCCTCCACATTACTAACCTGATCTTGCGAGATAATGAGAACCAGAGCTTTAGGAAAGTCCGTGGTCTAGGTAGTGAAGGCATCAGCAAAAATGGCTTGGTTCGCCATGAATTCGGTCGCCCTGTTGCCTTCCCTATACACGTGTTGGAAGCTATGGTTGGGGAATCCCTAAAGAATAGAGAGGGCTTCCCAGATGAAGTTGTGAATGTGCCAAGAGAAGATACCCAAACTGCTGGCAGCATTGATGATGACTTGAGAGGGAGACTCCCTGAGGACGTTTAGACCACTTAGCAGAGCAGTTGCTTCGGCAAAATTGTTGGTCTGGAGGCCAAGCGAAGCAGCGAACGCCATGATCAGGGCCCCGTGGCAATCATGGATAACCCCACCCACCCCAGAGGGCCTGGGATTGCCTTTGGATGCACCGTAAAATTTGAGCTTAACCCAACCAGAGGGGGCAGTCCATCTGGTCAAAGCATGACAGGAGGGGGCAGGAGGGGACCAGGGGGGAGCTGGATGCTGAGAGAGGAAAGGAGAGCAGCTTTGCCCTATCGTCGGGGCATATCGATCAGGGGAATGGATCATGAGTTTTCAAGGGAAAATGTCACCGCCTTGGTCATAATCCACAGGGGGAATGGGCCGAGGAGGAAAAGGCTCTGCTATTGCGCTCAAGCTAGAGATGCCAGAGCATATGGGGGAGGCACGAATTCTAGAGAAAGCGGGTGAAGGGATGGACAAAGGGGTTGGGCCACTACAACATGAGGTCAACAATGGATCTGGGGCCCGCCCACTAGATGGAGAATTGAGAAAGGATGAGGCCCAAGACTTTAGCTGAAAAGGGATAGGTGACAAAGAGGTGGTTGCTGG
The DNA here is from genome assembly GCA_028583015.1 of Wollemia nobilis. Lineage (NCBI taxonomy): Eukaryota > Viridiplantae > Streptophyta > Pinopsida > Araucariales > Araucariaceae > Wollemia > Wollemia nobilis. The sequence continues at coordinate 37,749,282 of JAQPPZ010016981.1, forward strand.
ATTCCTAGGCATCACAGCAAAGGTAGCATCTATTTAGGATCTGGAAGCCCCTCTTGATGAGATTTTTGATCGTCAGGATCTTGTTTGGATGGTCTTCCAAATGAAGTGGTTGATTTTGGGGATCATATTCTTGGCCCACACCTGATAGGTTGGGAAGGGAGCCTTGTCGGGGACTCTCTAGAGATTGTAAGCAAATTTGATGGAGAAGACTCCACTGGGGGTACCGTGCCAAATGCATCTATCGTCACCTCCAAAGGATGGGATGACAGTCACCGTGAGGAGGCCCTAGAGTCTGCAAGCTTGAAGCAAGTGCTTAGGGTCCAGGATGTGTGCCTAGGATGTGCCGCCCCTAATCTTGGAGAGATAGCCCACAACCTTGGGGCATCTATCCGCTAGGTCTGGCTTGAGAATGAGGAGCTCTCTATCAGCAGACAAGGCCTCATCCTAAATCCATATGTCATCCCAAAAATCAATCTTGGCACCATCTTCGAGGATCCATCTACTTCCTTTTTGGATAATGTCTATGGTGGAGATCAGGGGCTTCCAAAAGGTGGATCCATCGCGGGGCTAGGACCCACTGAGGAAGGGGTGGCTATGATAGTATTTCTTGTGCACAATGCTGACCCAATCATCAGGGGTATTGGTGTGCACCTTCTAGGCATGCTTGGCCATGACAACCCTGTTCATGGGAACCACCCTCTTGAGCTCGATCCCTCCCCCTGATGGCAAGGTCGAGATTACAGCGAACAGCTTCTCCTTAAATTTCAGTAAAATAAAAACTACAGTCTATGTTACAATGTCTAGGCACACTACTTCTTTCCCCAATCCCGAACTCACCATCCCTTTCCCATACAAATTTTCCCCGTTTTAATGTGGTCTCGGCCTTCCCTGCAATTAATGCTCCCGCCCAAAGACCAATTCGAATTTCATCTTCCCTCCATTGAAATTTCAAGATTTTCCTTTCCTTTTGTTTTCTGCCATAAATGGCAACTGTCCGATCCGTCCAGAGCCTGCATTCATGGCTTCCCATACCCTACACCCACCGTTTTAATCTGACTGTCTTTAAGTACCGTTGTCTCCGCCATTAAGTCTTTCACCTGTAACTACGGTTTCTCCAGAAACAACATTCCAAGATACTTAAACTTGGTCGACATCTATATCTCTCTCCTCCGATTACGTGGCCCTCATCCTTTTGATCTGTTACAAGTGTGTCTCCACGTGTCAAATTTAACTCTATCCCCCACTGGTCGTGTTGCCTTTAAGACACGTGGCAACCACGTGTCTATTTCACCCTGTCCGACCGTCCGCGTGTTCACTTCAGTTTGACCTTTTCTTGGGCCACGATATCGTGACATGTCGCGATATCACGGCCCAACTGACGTCCGCCCTCAGCTTTGAAACAAAGTCACGATATCGCGACGTCGCGATATCACGACAAAAGTACGTCCTGCACTTATCTCTGCCTTTGACGTCGTGAAATCGCGACGTGTCGCAAAATCGTGACGCGTCGCGATTTCGTGACTCCAACCCCCACTCCTTGCAACAGCTTCAACATGGTAACGATATTGTGACATCACGATATCATGACGTCACGATATCGCGACCCCTTCGTAACTTAAGACTCGGCCAACCCAACCGTCGCGATATCACGACGAAACTTGCTCCGCCTTTGCTATAGCAAATGAGGTCGCGATTTCGCGACCTCACACCAACTTTTGCCTTAGTTCCTTTAACAACTTCCCTTTCTATCTTACGACATCTCCTTCCCCGAAAAAGAACCAAATTGCTTCAAAAATACAAGAACTTTAAAGAAAAATTAAAAGATGCAAGATTGCTCATACTTTCAACGGATGCTCCTGCATCAGACACCCGGGGTAGATTAGAAGTGACCCTCACTTCTGTTTTGTTTGGGGAAGACCCAATCGGTCAACCTCCGCCTCCGATACCCAAGTTGCATCTTCAATAGGCCTACCTTTCCACTTGATCAAATACTCAGTATACTATTTATTCCTGGTGCTTCTGCCTTCACGAGTATCCAATACTTCCTCGGCCTCATCTGTGCTTGGAGTAGATGTTGGAATTTGCCATAATTCTGGAATTTGCATTTCTGTACCTTCTCCCTCATGATATTCCACTAAATCTGAGATATTAAAAATTGGTGAAATCTCAAGCCAACTTGGCAATTCCACTTCATACGCATTTCCTGACTCTCGCTTTCCCAATATTCCGCATGGTCCAAACCTTTTCATTTTCAATTTATTATAAGTCTTGGCGGGGAAATCTCTCCTTCTCGAGATGCACCATGACCTCATCTCCTACCTTGAACTCCTTGAACCGTCGCTTCTGGTCCGCCCTCTCCTTATATTGAGTATTCATCTTCACAATTTGTTTCCTTACTTCTTCATGCGGACTTTTCATATGTTACGCAAATTCTTACGCCTCGGCACTACACTTTTCTTTCTGTCCAACTTTCTCGGTTCGGACACATTCCTCGGGCTGTGTCCATATATTATCTGGAGCGGAGATTTATACGTGCTTTTATTAAGCTGAATCGTTATACGCAAATTCTGCCTGCGGTAAAACTAAATCCCATCCCTTGGGCTGATCTGCTATCAAACACCTCAATAGATTACCCAGGCTTCTGTTCACCACCTCTGTCTGTCCGTCAGTCTGTGGGTGGTATGCAGAACTGAATTTCAGGTCTGTTTTCATCTTCTTCCATAGAGTTCTCCAAAAGTATCCAACAAACTTGGTATCTCTATCAGAAACTATGCTTCTTGGCAGACCGTGAAGTCTAACCACTTCCTTGAAGAACAACCCTGCAATGTGAACTGCATCACTGGTCTTTTGGCGGGGGATAAAATGTGCCATTTTGGAGAATCTATCAACCACCACAAATACGAGTCATTTCCTCTTTGTGTCCTCGGTAATCCAAGGATGAAATCCATGCTTATGTCTTCCCATGGCCTCTCCGATACAGGTAATGGCTGGTACAGTCCTATATTTTGCCTTGCACCCTTTGCCATCTGGCATATTCTGCAACTCTACACAAAATTTTGCACATCTTGCTGAAGTTGTGGCCAGTAGTAATTTTCCTCCACCAGTGCAATGGTCTTATCCCGACCAAAATGCCCAGCCAGTCCTCCGTTGTGCTTTTCTTTGATCAAGTTCTCCCGCATAGAGCTTCTTGGAATGCATAATTTGCTCCCCTTGAACAACATTCCATCTTGGATTAGGAAATCCAACCATTTTGTTCGGTCCATCGTAACAGGTGTTAAGCAAGCCTTCCAGGCTTCTGCAAAATCCGGATCTGCAGGGTACAAACCCTTCAGTTCTTCAAACCCCACTACTTCCACTGTCAATCTAATCAGTAAAATCTGCCTTATGCTCAAGGCATCTGCAACTCTGTTCGACTTCCCACTTCTGTGCTTCAGCACAAAGGTATAACTTTGGAGGAACTCCACCCATTTCATGTGCCTTTGATTCAGTTTTGTCTGACTATTAATGTATTGCAAATACTGATGGTCAGTAAATAGAACAAACTCCTTTGGCAATAAATAGTGTCTCCACTTTTTCAGAGCCTGAACTATGGCATAAAATTCTTGGTCATAAACTGAATACTTTTTCCGAGCGTCATTTAGCTTCTCACTGAAATAAGCAACTGGTTTGCCCCCTTGACTCAGTACAGCCCCTATTGCACTGCCACTGGCATCACAGTCCACCTGAAATACCTTGTTAAAGTCTGGAAGTGCCAACACAGGCTGTTCTGTAACTTTTCTCTTCAATGCATCAAAGCTCCTTTCAGCCCCTGATGTCCACTTGAACTCCTTTTTATCCCCCCTCATTGTTTTCGTGAGAGGTGCACAGATCTCTGCTGAAGTTCTTTATGAACTTCCTGTAAAAGCTGGCCAAACCATGAAAGGATCTTACTTCTATTGTGCTTCTTGGGGTAGGCCATTCAATGATGGCTCTTACCTTCTCTGGGTCCATTTTCAGGCCTTCTGCTGAGATTACAAACCCCAGGTATACTAACTCCTTTTTGACAAAATTACACTTTTTCAGATTTATTAACAACTGCTCTTCCTGCAGCTTCTCAAAAACCTTCTTGATGTGCATCAGGTGTTCCCCCAGGGTCCTGCTGAATATCAAGATATCATCTAAATAAACAATTACAAACTTTCCCGGGAATTCCTTCAGTACTTCATTCATCAGCCGCATGAAAGTACTTGGTGCATTGGACAGCCCAAATGGCATGACCAACCATTCATACAAGCCTTCTCTTGTCTTGAAGGCTGTCTTCCATTCATCTCCCTCTCGGATACGGATCTGATGATAGCCACTTTTTAGGTCAATCTTTGTGAAGTATTCAGCTCCACTTAAACAGTCCATGATATCATCCATTCTTGGCAACGGGAACCTGTACTTAATAGTGATTTTGTTGATGGCCCGTGAGTCTGTACACATCCTCCATTCCCCATCCTTCTTTGGCACCAGCACTGCAGGTACTGCGCATGGACTCAAAATTTCCCGAATCAATCCCTTTTCTAACAATTCCTGGACCTGTCTATTTAACTCCTCAGTCTCTACAGGCGTCATCCTGTGTGCAACTTTATTTGGCAAGCTTGATCCCGGTACTAAGTCTATATGATGGCTAATTTTCCTTACTGGGGGTAAACCCTCAGGCACATTGTCTGACACAATATCTGGAAATTCCTCCAGTAGATTTTGGACTTCTGCTGGGGTATCCTGGCATTCCTTCTCCCTAACTCTAGGGATTATTGCATAACATAAATGTTCATGCTTCAACCCGTTCAGGAACTCTCTCCCCTCAACTAAACAGACTTTGGAATTGTTACATACCTTTTCATCCGCATCCTTCAAGGGCTTTAGTTTATGGCGTACACCATTCTTTGTCAATGAGTAGGTGTTGGCACGGCCATCATGCACTGCGTTCCGGTCAAACTGCCAGGGCCTCCCCGACAACATGTGGCAAGCATCCATGGGCAGGATGTCACACAGGACCTCATCACAATAATTTCCAATGTTGAATTTAACGGAACACTGCTCATTGACCAAAGCTCTATGGTCTTTCTGTAACCATGCGACCCGGTATGGGTGTGGGTGCTTCTTCCTTTCTAACTGTAGCTTTGTAACCATTTCCTCAGAAACCAGGTTATCCGTACTACCATTGTCAATAATGATATTGCAAACCTTGCCTGCACATTTACATCTAGTGCGGAATAAACTTTTTCTCTGGTCTGTGTCCTTCTCCTCATTCAACAGGACTCTTCTTACAATCATTGTTTCTCCCCTCTCCGCTTCTTCGGAATGCTCAGACTCAGCATCTTCCTCTGCCACAGCAGCTCTGGCCGGACCCTCAGGCCTCTTGTTCATTCTTTCCCGGTGTTGTGGACACTCGAATGCACGATGCCCTTCTTCACCACGGTGGAAACATGTTCCACGGAATACTCCCCTTCCAAATCCCCGTCCAGATCCACCCCGTCCTCTTGGGTAGGCTGTTACGGTCTCGGGGTTGATGAGCATCCTCCTCCCTTTGATCTGGGCTACCACTGGCTTCACCAGTCTTCTTCGGGTCCTTATACTTTTCTCCATTGGTCCTCCCACCAGTTCTTCCACCACGGCCCCTTCCTCTTTGCTTGCCTTCAAACCGCCTATTCAGTTTTTCTTCTACCTTTAAGGCAAACTGGTAAGCATCCTCAATGGTGCTTACCCGAACTAGACTCAGCTCTTCCTGGATGCCGAGTCTCAACCCATTGATATAACGGGCTACCTTCTCTTTGTTCCCCTCTAAATGCCCAGTTCTAATGGAAATTTTGTAAAACTCTTCGGTGTACTCTTGGACAGTTCTATTCGTCTGTCTCAAACTTTGCATCTTTCTTAACAGATCCAACTCGTAGTCTGTCGGGATGAACTGTCTTTTCAGCTTCTCAACCATTCTGTCCCACCTGGTTATTCTCTCTTTCCCTCGTCTGTTTCTCTCCAACTGTATCCCCCTCCACCAAATGCTTGCATGACCCTTCAACTTGGTCTTAGCAAATCTGACCCGATTAGGGTCCTCAACCTCCTCGTACTCGAAATACTCCTCTAAATCATTTATCCGAGTCAATTACTTCTTACGGATTCAAGTTACCCGAGTACGTGGAAACCTCCATTTTTGGTTGCTTTCCAATGCGAGAGATGGCCTTGTATAACCGAGCTTGCGCAGGGTCCATAGCCTCTTCCTCCTCCTCAGATTGGTCTTCCTCTTCAACTTCGTCCTCACTGTCCTCATCCCTTCCGGGCTCGTGCCTTCTACGTAATTCTGCTTGCAGGGCTTGAACTTGTCTCTGCAAGGCCCGAAAGTCTTCGGCCGGCACCACATTTCCTACCCCGCCACGGTTCCTTCGTGGAGGCATTATAATTTTTTTTTTTTTTTTTTAAATTCCTCCCACAGATCCTGGTGTAACTGCCTCTTTTCGGAGATCTGTTACACGCTCAGGAGCTCCAGCTCTGATACCACTTGATGGCAAGGTCGAGATTACAGTGAACAGCTTCTCCTTAAATTTTAGTAAAATAAAAAAAATACAGTCTCTGTTACAATGTCCAGGCACACTACTTCTTTCCCCCAATCCCGAACTCACCATCCCTTTCCCATACAAATTTTCCCCGTTTTAATGTGGTCTCGGCCTTCCCTGCAATTAATGCTCCCGCCCAAAGACCAATTCGAATTTCATCTTCCCTCCATTGAAATTTCAAGATTTTCCTTTCCTTTTGTTTTCTGCCATAAATGGCAACTGTCCGATCCGTCCAGAGCCTGCATTCATGGCTTCCCATACCCTGCACCCACCGTTTTAATCGACTGTCTTTAAGTACCGTTGTCTCCAGAAACAACATTCCAAGATACTTAAACTTGGTCGACATCTATATCTCTCTCCTCCGATTACGTGGCCCTCATCCTTTTGATCTGTTACAAGTGTGTCTCCACGTGTCAAATTTAACTCTATCCCCCATTGGTCGTGTTGCCTTTAAGACGCGTGGCAACCACGTGTCTATTTCACCCTGTCCGAATGTCCACGTGTTCACTTCAGTTTGACCTTTTCTTGGGCCGCGATATCGCGACATGTCACGATATCGCGGCCCAACTGACGTCCGCCCTCAGCTTTGAAACAAAGTCGCGATATCGCGACGTCGCGATATCACGACAAAAGTATGTCCTGCACTTATCTCTGCCTTTGACGTCGCGAAATCGCGACGTGTCATGAAATCGTGACGCGTCACGATTTCGCGACTCCAACCCCCACTCCTTGCAACAGCTTCAACATGGTCGCGATATCGTGACCCCTTCGTAACTTAAGACTCGGCCAACCCAACCGTCGCGATATCGTGACGTCGCGATATCGCGACGAAACTTGCTCCGCCTTTGCTATAGCAAATGAGGTCACGATTTCGCGACCTCACACCAAATTTTGCCTTGGTTCCTTTAACAACTTCCCTTTCTATCTTACGACATCTCCTTCCCCGAAAAAGAACCAAATTGCTTCAAAAATACAAGAACTTTAAAGAAAAATTAAAAGATGCAAGATTGCTCATACTTTCACCGGATGCTCCTGCATCACCCTCAGCTTTGGGGTGGCAGACCAGGGACCAAGAGACTAGGGGAATCCTCTTCTTGTCTTCACTTCCCAACCAGAGAAAGCATTTTTGAATTTTTTGATGTGAACTGCAATGGAGGCTGAGATTCTGAAGACCGACATGAAGTATATCGGGATGCTTTGTAAGATTGCCATCAAGAGGGTGGCTCTGCAAGCCTGTGAAAGAAGATGACCTTTCTAGGGGGCCAGCTTCCTCTTAATCCACTCAATCACCCCACCCCAGAGGGCCTTGGAGGATGCACCTATGAACAGGGGGAGCCTGAGATATAAGGAGGGGAGGGAACCAGGGGAGTAGCCCAAAATCCACCTTATTCTGATCTATTTAGCCAAGGGGGTGTGAATGAAGAAAATTGTGCTCTTTCGAAGATTGATTTTTTGGCTGGCCGCCTCCTCGAACAGGGTCAAAATATGCTTGAGAATTTTGGCTTGGGGGATTGAGGCAGAAGTGGCCAGGATGGTGTCATCCAAAAACTGCTGGTGAGATACAGGGGGTAAGCCCAACGCAGGCCTGATGCCTAAAATGAGACCATGAGTCACAGTGCCCGAGATGGTCCACCCCAGGGCCTCAGCTAGGATGATGAAGAGGATCGAGGATAGGGGGTCATCTTGGCAAAGGCCTCTAGAGCTGGGGAAAAATTTGGCAGGGGACCCATTGACGAGGATGGAGAACCACGGGGAGGACACACAGTTACTAATGAGCCTGACCCAAGAGGGGTGGAATTCAAACTTGAGGAGGACCTTGGTGAGGAAGGCCCAATTAACTCTGTCAAAGGCCTTGTTCATGTCCAGCTTGAGCAGAAAGAAGGCCTTTTTGGATAGGACAGCTGAGTGAATGGCCTCATGCATGATAATGACCCCGTTAGTGATCAATCTACCCTTGACCAAACTACCCTGGCAGGGGGCAATGATCAGGGGGAGGATGTCCTTGAGATGGGAAGCCATGGACTTAGTCAAGATTTTGTATAGGACATTGCACAGGCTAATGGGGTGGAAATCTAAGAGGGATCGGGCTGCCTGGGACTTGGGGATTAGAGCTATGAAGGTGGAGTTGATACCTCTAGGGATGGATCGGGCAGTCTATAGGTCTTGGATGGCAGCGCACACCTTCACCCTGACCAGGTCCCAGAATGATTGGAAGAAATGGGGGGGGAAATCGTCTAGGCCCGAGGCTGCCTTGGCCTTCATGGAAAAGGTGGGAGAATGGATTTCAGATTCAGACAGAGGTTGCACCAGCATCTGATTTGCCAAGGGAGAAACTGAAGAAGGGATGTGCTCCAGAAGGGAGTCAGCCGCGTCTGGGGACATGGGATGGCTGTCCCAAGAGCTCTTGGAAGAAGCGAGTGGTTTCTACCCGGATGTCCTCTTCTTCCTTAATGATACTGCCATCACTGCCTACCAACTCAGCAATTCTATTGGAGCCCCTGTTCCTGAGGGTCGACGCATCACCATCTCGAAGCCACAGTGCTCTCGACTTTTGTCTCCAAAATATTTCCTCCCAGGCCAGGATGTTATGATACTTGCTGAGAACAAGGCGCTCCTCATCCCTGAGCCCCGGGTCTTGGGAGCCAACTTGAAATCTAGCCTCAAGGGCTTCAAGTTTATCTTTGAGAACAATTTTATTTTCAAATATGTTGATGAAAACCTCCTTGTTCCATGTCTTGAGTTGATCCTTAAGGTGCCTCAGCTTATGGTAGATTTGTTCAGTAGGGCATCCAGGGATCGAGGGAGCCCACCAACACCCAACCTGGGCTCGAAAGTTAGGGTGATGTAGCCACATGAACTTGAACTAGAAAGGCCTCCTGGGTGAGGGCCTATGATAAGTTTCAAGGAGGAGGGGGCTGTGATCAGACCCAATTTTGGGAAGGGCCAGCAGGGTGGCATCAGCAAACATAGGCAGGGCTTCCTTGGACAAGAAAACTCTGTCTAGTTTGACCTGAATATGATTTGCTCCAGCTCTTCTGTTGGACCACATGAACCTGGCACCTTTCAAGCTAACATCCATGATCTCATTGAGGGTAGTTAAGGCACTAAAGTCCTCCATGCTCTTGCCCTGAGCCGCTGAGCCCCCACTTTTATCAAAAGGAAATAGGGGGATGTTGAAGTCCCCGACCAAGATCTAGGGTAGGGGGGTGAAGGCTTCTCTCATCGAGCTAATCTCCTTCCATAGGGTCACCTTATCAATGGGACTGTTGGGAGTGTAGACGTTGGACAGAATCCATGATTGCTTTGACTTAATGCAGTGAACTAGCATGTTGATGATTCTAGGGGACGAAGATATGAGTCTTCCTTCAAAGCATTGGGGGTCCCACATGCATAGCAGACCCTCGACTGAGCTGGCTACAGGGGTATACAGGGACTCACAATTACGCCAGGTAGCTTGGGCTACACACCGAGCAACAGCCTCATCTATTTTGGTCTCCGAGGAAGGACGAACGATGATCCCTGTGGAGCTGGCCGAGGATCCTTTTCTTGGGAACCCCATTGAGGCCCCTAATATTCCAGGTGATGAGCTTCATTTGACACCCTTGAGGGGTCACTTGCCCCACTTCCCAAAGTGAGTGAGGGGTTTGTATCGGTTAGCATCCGACTTGGAGAAACTTGCCCCCACGTCTGACAGAGTAGCCTGAGAGCCATTGGCTATGTCATCTTTAGTGATCCTGGTCCACTGATCGCCCAGGGTGGGGTGCCCTCTTTTGAGTTTGCTACCAAAATCTATGGAAAAAGACCTGCTCTGGGTCATCTTAGGACTGACTTCGTCGGGCCCAAATGAAGAACTAGCTTTGATCTCTTCATCGAACTTCTCAGATCTACACTCCAAGAGGGGAAGCCCAGCAGGGAACACCGAGGGGGCTAGGAAGGGGTCAAGGGAGGGGCAAGGATGGAGGGGGGAAGAGGGGCCCTCGACCAAGGGAGCCGGTGAGGAAGAAGGCTAGACCTACTCACTTGCACAAGTAGGGCCTTGCGGGGAGGGGTTCAAAATAACCTGGGTAGGAGAGCCTGGGATAGGGGCCACAGATGATGACCCAGGGGAGGGGGAAACAAGCAAGGAAGCATGAGGGAGGCCATTCTCCAGGTCAAGTTCCAAGAGAGAATCCTTTGGGGCCGAGGGGGTGGTTCTTGGTGGCCTAGGCCTAGGATCTAAGGCCATCGTGGGGGCCCCCGAGGCAGGGCCCGACCTGATTGAGAAGGGTGTTTGGGTGGAGGGCATTTTGCCTTTTTGGAAATCAAGCATTGGTGAGAAAGGTGGCCCTAAGTACTGCAAGAGGGATAGAATGTAGGTTTGTTTTCATAGATCAAGGTCTGGATCTAGAAGTAGGACCCAGAGGAGATGGTGATTGAGGAGGGGAGCACAGATTCAAGGTTGGTGTTGATGCAAAACCGGGCATGCACCATTCGGGATCCTACCTTGGTAGCAGGTTCAAAGGCCACCAGGTCCCCGACTGACTGGGCAATGAGCCTGAGGACGTCTTCGTGCCACATATGGAAGGGAAGGTCTAGGAGGTGAACCCAAACCGGGGTGAAGTTGATGTTTTGGGTACTGGGGTGGAAGTTAGCTCCATACCGCCTGAGGAAGAGGCTCTTGCACCCCAAAAACTAGGGCTTGCTCGATAGAATATTTTTGGCATCTTCACTATTATTTAATTTGATGATGAAGAAGCCCTTGGTTAGGGCAACCAACTGGATGTGCCTGGAAACCTTCCATTTGGTAGCTGCCCACCTGTGGATGGTTTCCATGTCTGGACGACCTCCCAAGAATTTCCCTACCAAGGAGGCAGAAGAACCAGCTACTAAGGAGGAAAAGACCTCCTCCTGGATAGATATGTGCATGCCCTCGAGGGACAGACCTAGCCCCGAGGCCCGAGAAGGGGCCTTGGTGCCCGCCAAGATCTAATGGAAGGAGGGTTTAGACCCGCCCAGGACAAAGCCCCACTCAGGATCCAGGCAATGATTCCTCGATCTAGTGCTCGCATCGAAGCTCGAATGTGGGCCAGGGCCCAGGACACCCTGGCCCCCAAACAGATCGAGCACAGACCCATCCTCTGGGCCTACTGGGGGCCCTACAGGCCCAAGACCGGGCCCCAACGTGCCTGACCCTAACCCCAAGCCCGATCTCGACTGGGAACCTACACCAAGCACTGACCCTACCCCTAGCCCTACACCTGCTCCTACTCCCACACCTGCACCTGCACCTGCTCTAGCTCCTGCTCTTGCTCCTGCCATTGCCATCATCTAGTTCTTCTTAATCTTGATCATGTGGTCTCCTTAACATTGTTTTCAAAATTATAATTCAACTATATCCTTCAAAAGGAAATATTATTTAAGGAATCTCCAAGAATATTCTTCATAAGGGAATATTCTATTGAATGTGTTTGTTTTACAAAACTCAAAAATGATGATTCCACTAGGTCGTGCTCAAAAAGAGTTTTTTGATGACTACAAATATGCTTATATTTGTGATAGGATGTCGTCTTGATTTGTGTGAAAAACAAAAGTTCCCTAAGCAAAAAAAAAGACAACAAAGGTTTCTCTCCAAAAATTAAACTTCAAGAATATTCTTCGAAAGGAAATATTCTTTAAGGAATCTCCAAGAATAATTTTTGAAAGGAAATATTCTATTGAATGTGTTTGTTTTACAAAACTCAAAAATGATGATTCCACTAGGTTGGACTGAAAAAGAGTTTTTTGATGACTATAAATATGCCTATAATGTTTCTCCAAAAAATAATCTCCAAAAAAATTCTTCGAAAAAAATATTCTTTAAATAATCTCAAGAATATTATTTTATAGGGAATATTTTATTGAATGTGTTTGTTTTAAAATTATATGCGCGCCTTTTATTTTCTATTTATTTTTTTTGGGTTGAAGGTATATTCACATTTTGGAGGAAACTGAATATAAAGTAAGATAATTGTATGTGGGATAGGAGAATTAGAAGGCTGGAGAAAATGTGCCATGGCCCGATATGCTGGGTTTTAGAGAGGGCAGTTAGTGTGGTGAGGTTTCTCCACGTGGTGACAAGCTCATGAGAGTAAGAAAATTACTTGTCCAAATGACAAAAGGGACAATGGACACCGTGCATGGTAGCAACAAGACTCGAAGGACATGTTGTGCATATCCTTTGTATTCAGGAGATCCATAAGGATGGGTGACGTAATACTAGCAGGATTGGAAAGATTGTGATGAACCATGTGGGTAGCCTTCATGTATGGTTAACTAGGAGCACTATAGAGAAGATTTTTAGTCCCAAAAAAAATATTGTGGAGTAGTAGGGATGTAAAGAGCAAAAATATTGTAGCCAAGAATAAAAAATGAAATGGGGATGCTTCAGAGACCAACAAACTAGTAGATAGCCATGAATGACTATTGTGGATATGTCCCAATGTGAATCCACCTAAGGAAATTTGTGGGATTGTGAATCCACCTAAGGAAATATGTGGATCGATGGAAGAAAATTTTAGCAGTAGTGACAACTACAAAATCACGATGGGAAATTTGATAATGAAAGAACTTGGGCAGTGTGACTGGTTGCATATTTTAGTTAACATTGTGGGATAGTTGGTCAAATTTTTCTATTAAAATTATAACATGATTGATGGTTCCACATAAATAAAATGTGATGATGGCTTGTGGTGGCACTATGTGTACTGTGGAGCTAGTGATATGGCACACTATGGGTATGACTAAGAAAAACCAAGGTAGAGCTTCCAATGATAATCAAAAAATAATAATTGGGCCAATGTCGGGTGGCACACTTGCTATTGGAATGAGAGGTGATAGATCATTATCGGGTGGCACAAAATGTGTAGCGATTTTTGAATAAGGGGTGGCCATGGAGATGTCACAATGGCAATCAACAGTAGCAAGGGGTGGCCATGGAGATGTCAAATTATTGAGTGCATAATAGAAATGCACTATCCCAGTATGGTAGAAGTGTAACTTGATGTGGTGGAAGAAACATATTTAAAACATAATACAATAGAACCATTTGATAGGGTTGCACACATACAACATACTAGACGATGAATAGAAGAGAAATATATACTATGACCATCTTTGTTAATTAGACTAAAATAATCAGATATGACTATTTTTGAACCTGGATGAAGCAACGATCGACAAAATTGTGATGGAGACACATCAGGTGGCATAACAAGGACTTCAATAATAGTATGTCAACCAAAAAGAACAACATCTATTGAAACATAAACGTCATTTTGTTCTTCTAAGTCTTCATCAAACAAAGTAGCAACACCATTATCAAGTTTTTATTTCCTTCTAACAGTGAAATTGTTTTCTTCAAAAATACTTTCTTCTATCATAGTAACTTTAATCAACATGATTTCAAATGAGAGCTTTTTAGCTTGTTCAAATATCTCTTCCATAGAGAGATTAGATAGCATGATAGCATGGTTTCTGAAAGAAAATTACCCCATAAAGAAGGATTGAGGTGCTCTAATAAAGATATATCTTTCAGAGAGATATTAGATAGCATGATAGCATGGTGTCTAAAGAAGAGTACCCCATAAAGAAGGATTGAGGTGCTCTAATAATACTGATGAGGTTCAAACTTTAAGAAGGCTTGCTTAATTTTTATTGATAATCAACCATATATTTATACATGATAGAAAAATATAGAAGACTAAAACACCATGATGGAAACCATGGATTTACAAAGTCTGCCTACTGATAGATAAACCTGACAAACTTATCTAACATATATAGCTTTATAAAAATCTTTAAAAACCTGAAAATTTCAGGATAAGGCCTAACATTCTTCCATAGGCTTATGTGACAACTTTGAATTAAATATAATTAATTTTAATTAATTAGTTAAAAATAAAGTTTAAATAATTAATATTTAAATCCCTACCCTAGACTCAAATATCAAACATATTCTATAATCTAAATATTTACCAAGGTACTAAATAATGTAATACCTCCAAAAAGTTTGAAGGGAAAAAGCGTGCAAGAAATAAAAATTCCAAAAGATGAAAAGTTTTAGAAGTTTTGATAAAAGAAAAAGAAAAAAAGTTCCAAAATTTGGACTATACAAAGGAGGCCCAATAAAAGTTCCAACCAAGGTAAAAAGGAAAAAGTTTTGATGGTCCTAATATTGTCTTAATAAATTCCAAAGGTTAGAGAGTGAAGAAAAGTTTTTAATATTGGAGGACAAATAAAAGTTTCAAGGGATGAGTCTTCCAAAAAGCCCCAATAAGATATTGGAAAATTTTTTGATGATCTGTGTATAAATAAAATCCCTTGAACCCCTGCATGAAATGCCACTAGCCCCCGATACCCTCCCAACTAGGGTCACAAACTTAGATCCCACACATTGTGTTGAGGTATATAGTCTTCTAAGGTGTGCAATATATTTTTCAAAGAATACAACACATCTCCTAAATATGGTAGTTAAGATTATAAAGTTAACAGTTGCAAAAAAAACCTCAAATCCACCTACCTACACTATTTAAGCATTGAATCCTAGGAAATTAGTTAACACATTAAAGACAGATGAGATGAGATCCATAATGGGAGAAAGCCTTGATCCAAGTGACATTAATTATAAATTATGTCCACACTCATACTTTGTGAATCCCCAAAAAGGGTAGATGGAAACAGTAGAGGTAGTTGAGCATCCAAAGGCTCCAAAAAACCCAAAATTAATTATTCCAAATCTAGAGTGCTTAAAAGGATAAATGATATAAATGTGGATATGGCTTGGCATGCAATAGAGTAGTCATTTTGAGATTATTTCATAATTTTTGAGGAAAAAACTCCCCAATTTTATCAATAAATATATATTGTTTAGTCATTATAAAGGATTAGTGAATTGCTTATTCAAGCCTTAAGCTTCATATGTAACTTTCCCTTCATTTTATTTTGTATAGTAGTACCTAAACCCTGAGTGGTCTTGTAAGAAAGATTTTGAGCCCCCACTTCTAGCATAATATATAATTTCATATTCATATATACATGCTTGAGGCTATGACTATTTGGTTGTTTCTATCATGTTTCTTGTATGTGTGTATGGTTATGTGTATATACTAGAGGTTGTGTCTATTTGATTCCTATCTCTTTTCCATTATAAGCAATATGTGCTTAACATGTTGAGAGGAGGAAGTGTTTACCTTATAGTTGTTGACACATTACAGTCATGCATTCATGTGTCTTATTTTTATGCAGGGAAATCTTATTATGAACTTGGTGCATCACCCCTTATTAGCGTAGGTTAGCTTAGGATCTTTTTTCCTTTCTACTATATTTTTTTTTGTGGTTTCTCTCTCTCTTTTCCCTCTAAAGTTGGTTAAATTAGAATAGAGTAGGAAGAGCATTGAAGATCACATCTTAAAAGGATTCAGACTTGTAAAAAGCCCTAGAGGTAGTTTAATTGAGCTACTCATCATACTCTAAAATCTACCTTGTTGTGTCACTTCATGTAAGGTGTGATAGTCTGATCATTTGATCCATGCATTTGGTGATTATGACAATTGGATAGGACAATAGTTTCATTATTCACCTAGTAATTTCTATGAGGGATGCTTTTGGGTAATCATCATTAAGACATTTCCTAAAAGGGAAAACTAGGCATACTACTCAACCACTAGGGATCATTTACAATAATATCTATTGACTAATGAATCATTGTTGTATTTATAATATTAGGCATTTTATCAAATTTATTGATGATTTTTATAGGTATTTCTAAAAATTTGTCATTTGCACAAATGATGAAGCCTTTGAAAAATTCAATATTTTCAAATATCTTAAAGAGAATAGGTTTGAGAGGAAGATGAAATACATTTGGACCGATAGTGTAGGTGAATTTTTCATTCATATCTTTGGTTATTGAATGGTAATTGATGATATTTATATTCAAAGGACTATTCACTATGTCCCCAATAAAAATTGGGCTCCCAAGAAAAGAATAAAATCTTTTTAGATATGGATAGATATATGTTGAATGAAGCCCAAGTCGTAGGGAAAATCTATGACTTTCATGTACATATTATCAATATAATTCTAACTTAGGTAGTGCAATATATAACACCTCTTGAGATATTAATAGAACATAAACCTAATATTTTATAGCTTTGTATATTTGGTTTTGGTGTATGGACTTGTATTTTGATACTTCTAATGCCTATTATGTTTATAACATAGTCAAGTAGGTTATCAACTTCTCAAAGTACTAGACCAATTCCTCTAATGGATCTTAATGATACACTTTTTTTTTAATTATAAACTCTTTATCAACATCCATTCTAATTATAGAACATACTTATAATTATTTTGAAATGTATATGCATTTTATAATAGTGATAAATATTGAGATTATTGGTTAGCATTTTTTTATTCTTTAGTTTTCTCTTTTGATGTCATTTCCATGCAGGATGTGCTATGTCCTTCTATAGTGTTTGATGCCAAATTGGATTTGGAATTTTTTTTAGGATGCTTAACCCATTATCTCTTAGGAGAATCATTGAAATAGCCCCTCTTGATCCTTAGTTTCAAATTTTATGATTCCATAGGTTATTTTTAGTACTCCTAGGCCAAGAGATGCCCTAAGTAGGACAATGCTATGTTACTAGAGCATGAATTATGGATGAAGAATTACACATGAGGGCTTGTTCCCCTTGCCAAGAATATTATTTTATGCTTGTAAGTGGTTTTATAAGATCAAGTATACATTTTATTTTTAGATTGAGAAGCACAATACATTCCTTATTTATGGGGATTTTCCTAAGAAATAGAAAATTGACTACTTAGAGGCCTTTGTACCTTTTATAGAATAATGCTTTTCTTGGATGATATCTCTATAGTAACTTACTATAGTTGGTAAGTACATCATATGGATATGAAGAGCGTATTTCTTTAAGGTAATTTTAAGACAATATCTATTTACGACAACCACCTAGTTGATCTTGAAGAGCCTTCTCCTATGGTTTATCATATCAATAAGTCCTTGTATGGGATTAAGAAGGATTATCATCCTTGGTATGAGGTGATTTATCCATTATTTATTAGTTATGGTTTTCAGTGATACGAGGTAGAGTATGATGTGTACATAAATTATCAAAATGAATAAATTTTGGTCATGGTGTATATGTTGGTGATCTTCTCATCTTGGAAAGATTAACATGATTCATATAGAATATGGAATTATGGATTTGTGAAACTTTTAATATAAAAAATTTGATACTTATTCATTACTTCCTACGAATTGAAACTAATTAGTCACCCTCAAAAAACACATACATGGAATAGGTACACCATGGATCTTTTATGATAGTTTTGAATGGAGAAGTGTAATCCTCCATTCAAAGCTTAAATCTTTGAATATATTGTACTAGTCCTTTAGTATATACCACCTTGCACCAATCTCTTGTTGTGGGACTTATTTACATTATAGACAATACCTTGGATATTACATTTACTAATAGTTAATTCTAAGTTTATGTATGCAACTAGTGAGAGTTTAGATAGTAACCTAGTAGATCCTTTGGTATAGTAGAGGTATATTCTAGGTGAATATTCACTATTTATTGCTAAAGGCTCCATTATTATTGATGGTATTCTCTAATGTAGATTAGAAAGTGATATAAAATAATGGTGCTTGACCACTCATTTTATATTTTTGTTAATTCTAGATTGATCTCTTGGTGTTGTAGTCTATAGTACACCATATCCAGATATTCTATGGAAATTGAGTATTAATTATCATTGGTATATATTCATGATTATAAGGAAATATTGTATTTATTAATAGTTTTGGTGATCTTTTATTGTGATAATTAGAGTTCCATAAATCTTGTTTATGATTTAGTCTTTCATAAATTGATGAAGCCATTGTGTTTTGGATGCAATATATAAAATAGATTCATGCTTTAGTAATGAATGATCCAATCCAGATGCCTTCAATGAAGTAGATAATAAATATCCTAAATAGGATCATGTCTAAGGTGTCATTATGTTATTGATAGTGTCTTAGAGTAGGAGAGTATAACCTAAGGAGAAATTATTATAAGGGCATCACTACATGTCTCTTGTTCAATTTAAGATGGATGTCAAAATAAGTAGAATTGATCTTCACTTGAGACCATGTCCAACTTTATATTGTATCCATTCATATATTACCCTATGGATCATTGTACACCTTCTACTATTGGATTTATTCTAATATGTTAATAACAAAACTTAATATTTGATCTTTAACCTTACTCTAAGATCACTTGTAATTTAGGTATTTATACACCTTTAGTCCAACTATTTCATTATTGGTTGGAAATACTTATTTTGTTGTTAGAAAAATTATATGGCATTTAAGAAAAACTTGCATATCATGTTGTGTTTATATGATTTTCATATTTTATTTGATGCATAATAAGTTCATTCATTTTTTTTCTAAATATATTGATAAAGCTAATACTTTTCCTAATTGAAATTTATCTTATTTATTCATTTAGAACATCTCAATACTTAAGTTATTATTTGTTATTCCCTATACTTCTATGCAAATCCAAAGTACAACTTATCCTACCTTAACCATTTAAGTTGGAAGGTTCCTTGTAACTTATATTACCTATTTTGCTTGATTGATGTATGGTGTGCTACCTTAGTCAACCCTACATCCAATGCTAGTCTATGCCTACTTGATACAGAAGCTAACCTCTCTAATTTACCTATTATGCATTTATGTACATACGAATCCATTTTGGTAATGAATATTTTTCTACCTCGCACAAACCTACAACCCCTTTTATTGGTCCCATGAACTTTGGTGATTTAAATATTACCCTGTCCCTCCTCAACTCAAGGATGATTCCCATATTTTTATTGAGGAAACTATGGAATTAACATTGGTATAGATGTTGATCCTAATATCCTTAAGTTAGGCATGACACTTACCCATGATGAATGTTTGGAATATATGGCTCTACTTTGAGAGTTCCATGATGTATTTTCATGGACCTATGTAGGAATTCCTGGGATGGATATATCCCTCGTCATTAATCACTTAGTAATTTTACCTATTGCTAAGCTCATCAAATAGAAGCTTTGTAAAATGCATTCTAAAGTCACTCTCCTTGTCAAATATGAGTTTTAAAAACTCCTAGATGTTAACTTTATTCTGAATGGATTTCCAATATAAGGAAAGTGTCATATGTGTTTGCATAAACTTTCACAATATCAATGATGAATATCTAAAGGATGACTTTCATTTTCCTATTATTGACATGATCATCAATTTTACCATGGGATATGGTATGTTGTACCTTATGGATGGTTTTTTGGGATATAATCATATCTAAATTGCTCTTGAGGACCAAGCCAAAACTACCTTCACTACTCTGTGGGGTAGTTTCTATTAGCAAGTCATGTCTTTTGGACTTAAGAACATTGGTGCTACATATCAACATGCCATAACATATATCTTTCATGATATAATGCATGACATTGTTGAAGATTATGTTGATGACATTCTTAGCCACTCAGCCTATGATGAGGATCACCCCCATGAACTTCGACACATATTTGAATTCCTGAGATCTTACAATGTCTCCCTAAAATCTTAGAAGTGTGTCTTCAACATTACCTTGGGTAAATTACTAGGTTTTATTATCTCTTTCCATGGCATTGAAATTGATCCTACCAAGACTAAAGCCATAATTGATATGTCTCCCCCTCAAATGTTTATCCAATTGCATAGATTTTAGGCTAATATTTAGGCCTTTAGGCAATTTATCACCCAACTTATCGATAAATGTCATCCATTCTGTAAGTTTATTTGAAAGAATAATGTATTTATCTTGGATACCAAATTCTAATTAACATTTGATGCTTTGAATTCTTATCTTTTATCTCCACTTGTTTTAGTCCCATCTAACCCCTAAGCCTTTATTATTATACACATCTACTTTTTCCCATTCATTTGGCATAATGATGGCTCAATATGATGATCAACAATGTTAGCATGTTATTTATTATATTATCCATACCCTAGTCAATTATGAAAGCCATTATACTTACATCAAGAAGTTGTGCCTCGTTGTTATATTTACCATCTAGAATCTCTAACATTAGATGCTTAGTCATAAAACTTATGTGATCACTATGAATAATCCTTTTTGTTACCTAATGTCTAAACCCATTTGTTTGGATGAATCACCAAATGGTTTTTATATCTCAATGAGTTTGACCTAGATTTCATTAATAAAAAACTATCAAGGGCCAAGTCATTACAATTCGATTATGTTCCTCTTCATTATAAGACATTCATTTGATAGTCATCAAATTTTTAGATGATTTTGTTTTCTCCCTTGAGGTTGAGCCACCGACCAGTTGGACCTTGTTCTTTGATGATATCCGCTACACTAAGTATGCAAGCATGGACATTGTTCTATGTTGGAAATTTTGAGTATATTGTTGTCATTGATGTCAAAGAATTAATGGAATGGGTTAATGACATTGGTTGTCATTTTTGTCAAGAAAAATAAAGGTTTAATGGCTTTACCATGGTGGCATTTACGAAATAAAAAGGAAGAGGTTTTCCAAAGAAAAGGTCCAAGAAGAAAGAAAAATATTATAATATTTAAATCTATGAAGATTTAAATAATTATAATAATTAAAAATTAAAGGACCCAAAAGGTTAAAATAAAAATTATTATAATATTTAAATCTACCTTAGATTTAAATTATTATAATATTTTTGAAAAGGTTTAATAGCGCCAAAAATCAAAATTGCATGGAGGCAACTTTTCCAAGTTGAGCCGATGTCCAAAGTCAAAAGGCAATGTGTATAAAAAGGGTAATGATTTTGCAAGCCATGGTGTTCGATTAATCCCCGAGAAATTAAGACTTGCAATTTTCAAATTCAGCAAAGTGGTGGAGGCAGAGAAAGGTTTTATGTGAATTTTGAGGTAGTGCAGATATTAAGACAACGGGTGCCCAAACTCCATCCGATGGTGGATGGTAGCCTAGATGGAAAGCTCAGCTTGTGGAGCATGTTGTAGGCAGAAGATTTGGTGTTCTATTTGCATGGAGGCTTTTGCGTGTCAAAGTATTTTACACCAGTGGTAGAGAAGAAGAAGGATCACATGCTCCTTGGGCTCGTGTGGGTTTCTATCCCACATGATGTTTGCCCTTGTGTTAGGGCACGGGGGCCAGCGAGGTTGCAGGTTCAAACAGTGGTGGTAGTGCTTGAGGGAAGAATTAAAAATTTTAAAGGTAAGCACTTTAATATTGGTTAGGGACTTATAAGGGTTAGTTAATTTTTATTATGTTGATGTGAAATGGTTAGGGAGCCATAAGGATAGTAAAGTGGTTTAATTTTTTTTTTTTAGAAAGGGTTGAAAAGGTGAAATTTCAGATTTCTAGTGCTTGGTGGATGCATGAGATGAAGTGATAATTTCTTTGGTCTTATTGAAATTTGAAGTGCATTATTGTATTTCGTAAGAAGGAGGTATAAGGTGTATATGTGAAATTCATGTGTGTAATTTTTTGTTTGTTTTGTTGAAGCATTATTTTACATGAAAGAATAAGAGTAATAAGGTGTTATAGTGGTTGATATTTATTGTAATCTTTGTATGGTGAAATGTATTTTGAAGTAAAAATTCATGTGGATGATTTGAGAAAATATCTTGCAATCTAACCCTTGAAGTGAAATTATAAGAATCAGTTATTTGTGAGACAGGTTTTGAAGACATATCTCCATAAGAGAAAATTAAGAGGTATGGGCACACCATCCTTTGTTTAAAGTGTTTTTTTGAAGTGAAAATTTTGAAAACATAAGGTGGAGTGAAAAGGATTGTTTGATAAGAATTTTTGGAAATATTTGAGTGAGTATATTGTGCTTGATTGTTGAATATTTTGGAAACATTTGGGATAGAATTTGAGACAATCTATACTTCTATTTTTGAAAGGGTTTGAGACATTTAAGATAAATATTGTGAACTACTTGTAGTAGGGTTGAATACAAGTTAGTGCATCTTGGTGAAATATTTTGAACATTGATTTAAGAGATATTGATAGCAATTGTGAAGGTGTTTGAGATCAATTTTATGAGGGAAATTGTGCATTGGTGTGATTGATCTTTGAGATAAAATTTGCAAGAAGAATAAACCAGTTTTCTTATACATTATTTTGATTTGATTTGAAAGGGATTTTGGAAGAGATAGAGAGTGGTTAATTAAGTACAATATTTGTGAGTGTAAAACATATTGAGTTTTTTTGTTCCAAAGGTTAAATGAATTTTGAGTAGAATATATCTATTTGAAAAAATATTTTTTGAAAAAATATATAAGCTTGGTTTGTGTGCAAAGTTTGGAAATATATGAATAGGTCAAGTGAGCAGCATTAGAAGATTTGAGCAAGTCTTTGAGAAGGCTTGAAGGTATATTTGAGAAAGTCTTTGAGAAGGCTTGAAGGTAGATTTGAGCAAGTATTTGAGAAGGCTTGAGGGCAGATTTGAGCAAGTATTTGAGAAGGCTTAAAGGAATATTTGAGAAGATTTAAGGACAAGTTTTGAGCAAGTATTTGAGAAGACTTGAGGATAAATTTGAGAAAGTCTTCTAAAGACTTGAAATACGATTGAGATCAGGTTTTATTGATGATTTTTTCAAGATTTGTGTTAAGGCTTGGGGCATATTTGAGATAGAATTTTGGTGTATATTTGAGATAGAGATAGAGCATATCTGTGCTAGACTTGGGATAGAGTTTTGGTATAAATTTTTTAGTAAAGTGAGAGTAGATTTGTGCTAGACCAATGGCAGAGTTTGGTATATATTTGAGACAAAGTAGAGAGTAGGATTTGGAGGTGATAGAGCAAAGAGGACAATAGTCTCGAGTGGATAGAGATCCACAAACCAGTGTAGTGGGGATAGATGTCTCTTGTGGAGAGTACGATTCTAGAACACATGCACCTACTGTATTTGCATCATAATATCAAATATAATGCAAGAAAACATGTATGAAAATAAATTAAAAAGTGTAAAGCCTCCATTTATTAATTCATGATGAAACTCAATTACATGTACATCCCTCTTAGGGATACCAAATTTGATACAATGAATACAAATGATATGAAGCCCCACAATAGGGGGTGGTGCAATTCGTAGGCCTTCTAGAATTGACACGAATTGATTGAGGGCTCACAAGGATACCTCCTTATCCATTTATCAAGAGGAACTTGATGTTGAGAATGCTTTGAAGCTTGAAAGAACCTGTAATCTGCATACAAGAAACAACAAAGCACAATTAAAAGCATATGAGGCCTCTCATGATGAGGCTTTTGTCAAGAAATGTAAGAAATAGGGCTAAAATTGAAATAAGCATAAATATATGCAAATATAACCAGGAAATAGCTAAATCAATGCAAAGCATGAAGTAAAACACATAGATCTAGCTAATCTAACATGTTATTTGCAATAAAAGCATGAAATGAAGCTAATCTATGAAGATTAATGAAATCTAGCAAATATGACCAAGTGAAGGCAAAGCTACCTCTAATATTGCTAATTAACCATACAAATCTCCATGATAGTAACGAGGTCACAGTGCTATGGGGCTAGGTGGCCATAGGATGTAGAGGAGCGATAGAGTCATCATCATGCAGGGTGCTTATCTCATAATGTAGGTTCTTTGACTGGTTTATAGGCTAGGGATATCATTTGGAGACCCTATTTGGATTTCCCTACTTGGATGGAGGTAGACCAGTTCCTAACTCAAACGAGCTTTTTAACTTCTCCTTGGTTACCAAGAAGTTTGGGATTCGATAGGATATCCCACTAGATCCAGTTCTATACAGGCAAGTTTAGGGAGAGAGATATATCCCCATGCCACAGGTTACAACTCTTGTAGAGGAGGAATATCCTCCTATAGTTGATATTGGTATAGCTGATACCGGTACTACAGAGGCCTACACTCAGTGGTAGGTGACATAACTATGACATGATGGTGGCATCCTAGGGTGATCCAAGGATGAGGTAGTTAAGGAGGATATTTATGGGTGATGGGTGTGGCCTAGGATAGAGGAGGAGTAGGGTAAGGTTGTAGAGGAGTAGGCAACATCAGAGGAGGAGGTGGCTCCAGAGGAGCAAGAGTCTCCTCTCTAGGCAAATATACATAGTGTGGAGGCCAAGCTATAGATGGCCCATCAAAAATCCTAGAGCAAGATTCCTCTCTCACTACAACATAGATCCAACTAGCAGTAGGGTAGGTGAGATGGTGAGGGTCTCTTTGTAGACTCAACTAGATTCAACATTGATCAGGATAGATCAGATCACTATGGAGAGAGATCTAATGTAGACTACTATCGGTGCTCTAACTAGTGAGTGGGACTCTCCATGATTGCAGTTAGGGGTTTCTCTGGAAAGATAGGTTGCGCTAGCTACTTCGGCTATTTAGGGTCCAACAAGATTGGATCTAGGGGTAGAGCTCAGGTGGATGTAGGCCTTAATATCAAATGGTGAAAGGTGATAAGTAGTAGATACATTGCACATTGCTCTCTTATAGGCTAAGGTAAGACTACGCAATGGCATGGTGCCATCTAGGTCTACTATAGTGGGGACTCATCGCACTAGGAGGAGTGCATATGGGTAGTCATAAATGTGGTCCAATCATAGGATAGGTGCCTGATTTGAAATATCAACAGGAGGGAGCTCTAGGTATACTTACAGGGATGGAGCTAAGGGTGGTAGTGAGCCAGGGGGTGTAGGCCTAGTCTGATATGGCATGATGCCTTTGTACCATTTTGAGTGTAAGGTCTGAGGACCTACACAGTTGTAGCCTACGAGCATTTTTGTACTATGACATTTTGACACATATATCTATGATATTTTATTTCATCTCATTATGTGTATTATATCTTTGCTTTATGTTCATGTGATGCAAATATGTATGCAATGCTTAGATGATTTGGTTATTGCTATATGATGTGATGTATTGATGACATGCACTAGCTAGATGTGTAGATGATTAGATTTTGTGATATAGATGTGTAGATAGGCTACTTGTGATGTATGCATATATGGATGTAATGTGGAATGTTAAATGCATGCTTAATTTTGATTTAATTATATGCATCTAATTTATGTTGTTATGATATGGTGAATGCAATGTATGTAATGCATTATTTACATGATGTGATCTAATGTAAATGAACATGTATTCTTTAAACACTTAAAACATAAGAAATGAATGTAATATGTGTTTAAAAATCTAATGGATGATACCATAGAATGCATAAAAATCATGAATGAAAATGGTAACTCTTGCCATAAAAATTAATCATTTAAGCATCCAAATATGAAATGAGTTGATGTAAGATGTGTGGTTTTCCCTTATGAGCTTCTGTAAATTAAAATATATGCAGAAAATAGTCAGTGGCCGTCTAAATATCATTGTTGATATCCATCCGGTATCTATCCTACTCCATGAACACCCTTTAATAAACAAAATTTCACAAGGAAAATTGTGTTTAATTTATGAGATGACTTGTTGCTATAAGGGATTTTTGAGGTTTTCCATGAGACTCAAACACCCTAGTTGATTAATCAAAAGTTGTATAATGACCATACAAGACTCATGAAAGAAGAATTTTTTGTAATGAATACCAAGATATTCATTATCCCTGTGTATGCAAATGAATATATTAGATGAGACATAATACTACCTCATTGCCAGACATGATTCATTCAGCCCATTGTTGTAATTAGGATCACAAAATGTTCACCTTGATCCTAAGTTTGGACGCAGTGAAACTAGACCACTAGGTAATACATGCCACCTAAAGCTAGCTCATTTGTAAATTGCTTAGAACTACCCCAATTCTAGGAGAGATTCATTCAGCCCATTGTTGTATTATGTATCACTCAATGGATTTGAGTAGTGACCATTGCAAGGATTCAAGCTCTTCACACCCTTATTTTCTTCACATTTATTGGGATACTTGCTCATGCATAGTGATGAAAATCACTGTTTATTTTGCATTTGATTTTTTTTGTTTCAGGATTTTGCTTATTTTGATGTAAGCAAGGGATTTCTTTGGGTAGGGGGGAGCTTGTACTTTTGTCAATGATCAACACTCTATACCATACGCATCACAAAATAAGCGAGTAAAAATCTTTCGTTTAAGGTGACTACGACCACTTTGTAGTGTTCATATTTCCTTGTCCTAATTAGGATTGTTAATGTGTTTATTAGTGATGGGATTTTAACATATGCTAGGTGTTACCAAAACTATACCTCATCTCCAAAAGTAAAAATAACTTTCTACAAAATTTGAGAAGATCACTAGGTATGGCTGAATTACCAAAAAATCCTAGTATATTTCTTATAGCAATAGGAGGGGTTGTATTGAGAAACACAATTACTCACAAGGGTGATGGATGATGATGATGTATAGATGCATGATTAAGATACAAACGTGGTGTCATTTGTAAGATTGAAAACACAATCTATCTGAATTCAAGTACAATGGATGAAACATACCTAATGCAGTGCAATTTAAATGAATGCAAATGCAAAATGTAAAATGCAAATGTTTTTGTGTTTTGATGTTTTCATTTTTTTTTGAAATTTTATTAAATTTTCAATTGTTTTTTAAATTTTATGATTTATTTGAATGTTTTTGAATTTTGAATTTTTATGTGTGGAATGCCTTAAGATGAAGAATGTTGAGATGTTGCTCTTCAACACCTTCAAGCGATGTTAGGTGATATGTTCTAGGTCCAATATTATTTGAAATGATATAAGGACTTAACCAGTTGGCCATAAATTTGTCTTGCAAATACGGTGGCAGGTTTGAATTATGCTGGTTATCTTTCAGCACAAGATCCCAATCCTTAAATTATCTTAGATGGAATTTATTGTTATAAGCTTATTTTAGGCATTCCTAATAAACATGAAGATGCTCAAGGGTATTCATGCGACGTTCATCGAGAAGCATCAATTGGTCAAGGTGAGCTTGTTGCATAGTTTTGTCATCGATTAAATCTTTCAATGCGACGTGCAGGGTTAGAATTTCCAACTCCAAGGGCATAATGGCCTCAGTTACATATATAAAAAAAAATGGTGTTGTCCTAGTGGGCATCCATACGCTAGTTTTGTAAGCCCATAATGCAAGGGGCAACTATAGGTGCCAATCCTTATGATTTTCTTAAACCATATTTTTAAATATGACTACTACTATATTGTTTGAGTATTTTGCTTGCCTATTTGCTTATGGATAATATGGTGTTGTAATTTATGCTGAATTTTATATTTGTATGTTAAAGCCTGCACATATTTTTTCTTGATTGACGTACCATTATCTAAAATTATCTTGGATGGGATCCAAAAGTGATAGATTATATTGTGAATAATAAAATCCATAATTCGTGCTCCTATCATTGATGTTAAGGAGATCACTTTCACCCACTTGGTAAAATACTCAGTGGCTATTAATATAAATGTGTATCGGCCTAAATATAGGGGAGAGATCTTACTAATTAGATCAAAACCCCACTGAGAAAATGGCCAAGTCACTTGAATGGGCTATAAGACCTGTGATGGTAGGTGCATCAAATTCGCATGATGTTGACACTTAATGCACTTCATAACATACACACAAAAATCCTTATATATGGTGGGCCAATAATAACCCATCTGAAGGATACACTTGATGATGGCCATGCCACTGAAATGGCCACAACACGAATCATTGTGATCTTGCAAAATTTCCCAACTTGATTCTTGGGGCTCAAGGCAACAAAGGAGGACTCCATCGTAGCTTCAACGATACAATATATCTCCTAACAAGACATATCTAGTTGTTTTTTGTATAAATGCTCATTTTATATCCTACAAAAATCTGTGTGGGATTATTCCAAGTTTAAGAAAATCTTGTAATTGGCTTAACCAATTCTGATAAGCTAAAACATCAATAGACAAGACGACTTGTTCCTCATATGATTTAATATGCACAAATGTAGATTGGTAAACAACCTTATGGTGAATGGTGGTGTCATTCCCTGTAGGACCCTACGAGATAAAATACCCCTAAGGTGCCTTATTTAGAAATTCTCTAGATCTATAGAAGCACTCATGGTTTGGTTCTATATAAATCATGTTAACTTATTCTTGATTGTCAAAAGCCTCATGTTGCATCGTAGCGTGCAAGAGCATATTCACATGAATGGTAGTAAAGTTAGAAGATGGATTCTAAGGGATTAAAAATCTCAAAGAAGCCATGGTGTCTACAAATATATTTGATGTATGAGGGATTTCCTTGATGTCATACCAATCTAGATGGGCTAGATAAGTGTCAACAAGATTCTTACAAGTTTTCAGGATAGGACACCTACACTGATATATTCCCTTGAATTGGTTAACAATATGAATGGAGTCACCAAAGATGTTTAGCTTTTTAATATTCATGGTGATTTTTTTGTGGAGACCCAATATTAGGGCCTTGTACTAAATGTTATTATTGGTGCAAATAAAGTCTAGTTTAAATGAAAAGAGCATTGGAGCACCTTGCAACATGAAAAACACAATTCTTGCACCACCCCCTTGCTCACACTTCAAACTATCGAAGAACAAAGTCATGTCAACTTTTTTATATGGTTATTTGGATTTGGGTGACTTCGATAATGCAAAAAATACACCATCAAGAAGCTCTATGATGAGAGGTCTACTATCTTGAAGAGGTGCCTCTACCAATTGATCAGCTATGACTTGTCCCTTGATGGAATTTTGGGTAATAAATTCTAAGTCAAATTCTATCAGTAGCATGATCCACTTTGTAGTATGTGTATTATGATATGTCTAATGCAAAGGATTTTGTTTTGATATCACATACGTCATATGACTCAGAATGTAGTGGCACAACTTCTTAGTTGCAAAAACTATTTCTAAGCACAAATTTTCTATGTATGTGTATCCTAGCTCATAGCTCACCAAGGTGTGGCTGATATAATATATGGCTTGCTCTTTGTCTTACATATTATTTTGAGCTAACATGATTCCTAGTGCAAAGTTAGTAGCCGATATATAAAGCAAGAATGACATATCTAGCCTTGGTGGAGCTAGTATTGGCGATGTCACCAGATATTGCTTAATCTCAACAAAAGCTTACTGATATTCTTCATCCCAATGGAATAGGACCTCTTGTATAGCATTTGATTCATGGGTCGATGTTTATCCAATAACTATGCAATGAATCACTTTATGGATGTTACTTTGCCTTGTAGGCTTCTCAACTATTTTATGTTAGTGGATGGGGCCATTTCTAGGATATCCTTTACCTTTTATGGATCAACTTTGATCCCTCATTTAGAAATGATGAATCCCAATATTTTTCCTAAAGTTATGCCAAATACGCGCTTCTTAAGATTCAACCTGACATTATGCTTTATCAGGTGATGAAGACTTTTCTCAAGATCTCAACATGCTCTGAACACAATAATGACTTGGCTAGTAAGTCACCAATTTAATCCTCTAGGATCTTATGTATGTAGTCATGGAAGATATATGTCATGGATCGCTGATATGTGGCACCAATGTTTTTAAGACAAAATAACATTACCTTGTAACAGATGGTCCCCCATGGTGTTGTGAACACAGTTTTGTGTTGGTCTTCGGGTTTAATCTGAATCCAATTGTAACCAAAAAAACCATACATTAGGGAGAGCATCTATATTGGGAAATAGAAATGAGTCCTTTGGTGTTTCCTTATTGAGGTCTCTAAAATTCATGCAAATACGAATTATTCCATCAGGTTTTCCTATAGGTACCATGTTTGATACCCATTCCAAATAGTCGATGGGAATAATAAAGACTACATCCAATGGGTTTTGAAGTTCATTCTTTACCATCAATGCAATAGTAGGATGCATCTTCCTAATTTTTTGCTTGATTAGTCTCATTGTAAGATCTAGTGAAAGGTTATGAACAACCAATTTTGGATCTAAACCTGGCATATTCTTGTAGGTCCAAGCGAAGAGATCAAGTCTCTCCTTCAATAGAGGTATGAATATGTCCCATTCCTTAGGAGATAAGATTTATTCAAATTTAACTTTATTTGGATTAGATGGATCGTTATTGATGTCCACTTAAAAATTTTCCTCTATTGACATGTGTGACCCCTCCTCAAGATGGTGAGGTGTAGGGATCAGATGGATATCGTCTGCTATATTTAAAGCTTTTATTGAATTAGGATTGAAACCAGCATGATAAACATCATGGGTGCAACCTGGTGCAAAGTTAAATAGTTGTATCATTTCTTAATTGGGGAAGAAATATTCAATCTCCAAGGGTGAATCAATGCAATCCCAATCAATAGCATCTAGATTAAGACACAATGGTTTAGAAGGATCGGTTGGGTTGTGGATTTGAGTGGTTAGCTCAATGGATATCATGTTGATGTATGGGATGGAATATCTAGGACCATGTGGGTGCAAATCTATATTTTTGATGTTATTTCCATACCCAATATGTAGCTTTTGGGGTATGGGGATCTCAAGATCCGGTCTATGAACAGACAAGAAGATGGGATCGCTTGGTTGTAGGATTTTTCTAAATGTAAGAGGATTGGAGAATATTATGTGATAGATTTCATATAAATTTATTGGTATCCCCTGAGTTGAGGACCAGGATATACTCTACAATACATCTCATCTATGTCAAATGGTTCATTGAGTTGACATAAGTACTGAGGAACAAGGTAGGCCATTTCGATCTTATCTTTGTAATCATTTTCATATATGAAATATCCATTATTCATATCCAATGGCTCTGTGAGGTGATGTGAATGTAGAGGCCTAAGGTAGGCTAATTCAATCTCATCCTCAACCTCACTGTGATCTATGATGTGTTCATTATCTTATTGCTCATAACCATAGCCTGGTTCATCCTTCCACAAGATAAGTCTTGATGGGCTTGCCTCGAGAGAGAAATTTGGATGATACACAATGGTTGGTTCTATAGTGACCATGGTAACCAACCTGTCATCCATGTAGCTTATGTTTGGGTGATAGAGATTTCATTTTATGTCTTACCCAAACCCTAATATCATTCTATCCAGAGATGCTACTAATGAATCATCGTAGCTTTGAATATGATATCCTATGCCAGACCTATTAGTAGGTAATTGATTTTGTAGCTCCATTGGGTTTTTTCACCATTGCTCATACAAACCTAAACCATAGCCATGCCAATGGTTGCATTTGAAGTATATAAGAGCAAAATCAAGGTTGGATAGATAATGAATGTTTTTTGTAAATGGCTTATCATTGTCCTCTTCAATGTCTAAGGCATCATGGGCTTGGTCCAAACTAGCATAAATAAAATTAGTCTGGTTGGGTGGCATCACCAATGGTACCACTGTTCCTATGGGTAGGTTTGGGACTCTTGGTCACCCCATATCTTGTGCAAAATTGATGATCAGAGTGAAAGTCATATTTTTCACAAGATATTCACCTAGTCCTATGTTGGCTAAGTGAAATGTCACTTGTGGTACAGATGATGCTAATGACAATGCAGGTGAGGCAGGTTGAGGTACCTCCTTGACTATGTCTTGATGATATTCTTCCTTTAGGGGAGTTGGAATTTCCAATATTCCTATGGTTGGGATTACCCAAGGTTATTCCTCCACCATATGAGCTTTTAACTTCTGAGAGTCTAGTGGTTTAGACATTGTTGGTTTCTCGAAAGCACTAGTAGTTTTGGAAGTAGGAGGTGGCATCGATGTGGACAAATCACCTCACACTTATCTTGACTTACTTTCTAGCTGTGTGGTAGGGGATGAAGGCCTCATGTATAATTGAGTATATTGAAGAATGAAATCCCCTAGCAAGTCCACCTGAATCACATATTTAAATGATTCTTCATTTGATGGTACTACGTGCAGCTGTCTCTCATGTACGTATTTAACACATTGATGCAATATTGAGGGAACACACTTCATGTCTCTAATTTAAGGATACCCTAGGAATATATTATATTACATAGCCCCTTCTAACACATGACACATCACCAGGATGGTCTTGTGCCCCTCCTGAATAGGTAGGACTATTATACCCACTATGGAGTACAATGTGTCATTGAACGCTCTAAATATGAAAGAAGAAGGGATTATTTTGGACCTAGGGATCTTTAGGTACCCTATATCTTTGGTTGTTATTATGTTAATAAATGAGCTTGTGTCGATTAGAACCCACTTTAAGGGTGTGTGATTGATACACGTGATGATGTGCAGAGGTGGGTCTGCTATGGTAGTTGGGACTACCTT
The DNA here is from genome assembly GCA_028583015.1 of Wollemia nobilis. Classification (NCBI taxonomy): domain Eukaryota; kingdom Viridiplantae; phylum Streptophyta; class Pinopsida; order Araucariales; family Araucariaceae; genus Wollemia; species Wollemia nobilis. Next base: position 37,782,201 of record JAQPPZ010016981.1, read on the forward strand.
TATTTCATTATCATAAAAATGAATCACAGGATCTTGGTACTATTGGACTTACCCCAAAAAGTTTGTAAATGATTTAGGGTTCTGGGGTAGGAGCTCAATCAATTTCAATATTTCCATTAAGGTCTCCCTATGCCTGGGAGATTGCTAAATGAGCTTGTATATTGATAACTTAGCCAACATTGTTTGAATACTTTGTGTAAGTCTATTCTGGATCATTATCATAGGTCATGATGGTAGAAATGGAAGATTATTTTGCATTGGCCTCTATTGATATGGAGCCATGATATATATGGGATCCACTGGAGGCTCTGGTTGTTGTGTCACCAGTTTTTGGTAACCATATTGACCATTCTAATGAATCCTTGAGTGGGAGGTTCAACTTGGACTTGGTTCACTTGAGTGTCCTTATTTATAGGGGCTTCATGATTTAGCAATAGGTTTTTGAAAATTCCCATATTCTTGTTATCAGGAGCTAGTGTATTGTCAACTTATAGCTCACCCTTTTCAATCATGTTTTGTACAATATTTTTGAAATCAATGCATACTTCAATATCATACCCCTATATTCTATGGTAAGGGCAATAATGACTGTCTATGTATCCCTTGGGCTTGGGATGGTTAGGATCAATAATTTTAAACTTAGGTAATCTGAGTACCATGCCTCACTCAATTGATTGAATATTGATGTCAAATATTTTGATAATGGCGTATACTAGCGAGGCGATTGACATTGCTTGTCTCGATCCTAGTTATTATTATTTTAGTTGCAATTAGTTGGGGTGGTTGACCTTCATAATTTTGTGGCTATTGAATATCCTCCCATTTTGGCATATTTAATACAACCTGGTTGACTAGTGCAAGCTTGACCTACTGTTATTGATTACGGTTATTACGGTTGTTGTTCCAATATTTCTTGTTATGGAATTTAAGATCTCCTTATTCTAATTTGATGTCATCTATAAGCTTGACCTATGCCAAGGCTTCCTCAAATGTTTCTTACAACTAAAGCTATAGAAGCAGCGAGATATGCTTGGTACAAATCTTGGTGAACATTCGAGTGAGCTCTAAAGTGGGAATAAAAAATGATAATTTTACCATTACATTTCACCACCTATTCCCATAGTCGTGGACCAGCTCATCACCATATTGTTTAATATTGGATAGGTTAGACAATTTGGTTTTATTCCTAATGCCAAATGAAAAGCGTTCAAGGAAGGTATTCACCAGTTTCTCAAAGCTGATGATGCTATGTTTGGGTAGTTAGTTAAACCACTTTGTTGTTGTGCTTGATAATGTCATGATGAATGTTCTTAACATTAGGGCATCATTATGTTGGAGTTTGAAGCAAACATTAATGGAATTGGTAACATGCCCTTGTGCATATTCCTCTCCTTTAAACTTATCTAATTGAGGCATATCAAAATGCTTCAGATAGGCAGGACTTGGTACCGATGAGCACAAGGGTTGATTATGTATCCTACTTAAGGTCGACTTCTATCCAACTGTATCTTGCTTCTCGAGAGACTTGATTCTCTTGGTAAGTACCTTGTAATATTTTTAAGATATGATCTCTTCATCCTGAAGATTATTTTAGAGTGGCCAAGGAGGTAATCATTTTGCATTGGACCGAATTTGTTGATTATATTCCTCTTCCATGGATGATGGTTTAGGATAAATCTATTCTTGGTCATCCATATCTACATATTGTTCTTTTTCATGCTCTACATGTTCTTGCATTATGCACCATTGGTGTCTCAAAGCATGTTGTGATGTGTAGTGAGTGCGATCATCTACCTGTTTGCCATGCCTCTAGGGTTGAGAAGTAGCACATTTGTTGGAGTGGTAGTACTCACTACCCACATGTAGATTGGCTCGAGCCAACCTATTTTCTTATTCCTCACATTTATTTTACTCTAGGGTTTTTTGTTCCCATACTCACTTTTCATATGGATGTTGGCACCATTTTCTTTTTTCTTGTGCCTCTTCTTGTTCAAGTTTATCTAGGTGCTCTTGTTCTGTGTGCAATGCCTCCATTTTATCTTAGATTACTTTTCTTGGTATTGTGCATATTCATACAACCTACGCATGCGATCAGATTGATCCACCACTGAAGGTTTATGATTTTGTAACTTCGTGCAAGGATTCACTATGGTGAGGTTCCTTGAAGGACCCCCACTATGCTTTTACCTCTATCTATAAAGGTAACATTGTCAGTGTGCAATAGCATATGTTCTATACCTTCATGATCGAAAGTAGGGTGAGTGTTATGGGGATGCTTTGAATCTTCCCCCTACTCATTAGTGTGTCTCACTATTTGATGACTACACAAAATCATAAAAATAGAGTGTGTAGTACTAGTGTTTTGTTGCATTGGCCTTAGGAGAACCCGATCAAGTTCATCTAGTTATCTAGTTCTCCATGGATGGTTTGGTAGAGTACCATTTGCTCCAATAATGTTGGTGTTTATTATAATTCTACCACCCTCAATGTTGTTAGGAGTTGTGGCGGGTCTACAATTGGATGTAAACCTTGTATTTTTCTCTCATTGGGTTGATCTTTCCTAGATCTATCTTGTGAGGATTAGGGCCTTGAAGCTCCTTCCTTTATAATGTGAGAAGAACCTAGATCTGGTTCTCTAGCTGGGGTTCCTTGAGAATTACCCCCATGGATTGAGTTATCCCCCTTAAGGCTCACTAAACTTCATCCAATGATATTCTGTGTTGGCAACTCAACATCAGTGTTGTTGTGATTGTTATTGGGTGGAGCACTAGTTCCCGCCTCGATGTTGGATCGAGGGTGGTTGCTCCATGTGAAAACCATGACAATGTGAACTTATCTCTTGTGTAAATTTTTAAGATACACAAACAAAGTAGACAAATGTGTTTATCTCTTTTAAGGATTTGATGTGTGTTCTAAGAATTGGTTTTGTGTGTTTTTTATTTATTAATTTTTATAAATATCTCATGTCATGTGTTTTCTTTTGTTGGATGATATTCTTTTGTTAAAGGGGTTTTCACCTATATTCTCATAGCTCAACAATCATAAATGAAATTTCAATCATGTAAACCCACCAAAGTATGGAGATGAATCCCATACCTGATCAGGGAGCACATGTCCTACCAATCCTCACTCAGTCTCACTTGGTCAGTGTTATACCCTTTAAAGAGAAGTACATGCAAATTTTCCAAGCTACGTCGGTTCTTGGAGCTAGATTTGGCCAAAAATAGGGTTCATAGGATTTGAGCCAATGTATGGAGATGAAGCCCACCATCGTTGATCTCTATTAGTGGTTGGGTATAAATTCCAACTCACTAATGTTTAAGTGTGATGTGGTAGTTATTTTTAATTTTGCATGAAACAAAATGCATCATAGAGCACTCAAATAATTTTTCTATATGCTTAAAAAATGTTTCTATTTTAGAGAATGGACATCTAAAAGCTAGATGACATTCATATAATGCAATACTAGTTATGAAAAATAGCCTCTAATTAGGCCCCAAGCATGCAAATCCTTGCATGCAATATAGACCACTGGAGACTAGGGTGGATTACAATCATAGACAACTATTCCTAGCAATGACTAACAGAAAACTTAAGAGATATTTATAAAATTTATTTACATTTTCTCTATGTTCTCTAATTAACATTCATCTACTGCATTTTAGAAAATAAAAACACAGACAAAGAAGCAAAAATATAGAGAATTTCAACCAACCTAAAATCCAAGTCTGTTGATGATCTTAAAATCCAAGTCTGCTGATGAGCTGTCTGCTATTTTCAGGTTTTTCTATCAGCCATTGTTGCTCAGGGCAGCTCTAAATTTGGCCACTATCTTCAAAATTTGTTAAGCTCTACTAGCCACTGTCAATTAGAGTGGCTGCACCTGTATGAAAAAACATGCAATAGATCAACAAACAATGCAAATTTTGGGTGTTTCCACCATGATCACCATTTGTACGATGCTAGAACACATGCACCTACTGTATTTGCATCATAATATCAAAGATAAAGCAAGAAAACATGTATGACAATGAATTAACAAAAATGTAAAGCCTCCATTTATTAATTTATGATGAAACTCAATTACATGTACATCCCTCTTCGGGATACCGATTTTGATACAATGAATACAAATGATATGAAGCCCCACAACAAGGGGTGGTGCAATTCATAGGCCTTCCATAATAGACATGAATTTATTGAGGGCTCACAAAGATGCCTCCTTCTCACTTTTTCAAGAGGAACATGATGTTGAGAATGCTTTGAAGCCTGAAAGAACCTGTAATCTACATACAAGAAACAACAAAGCCCAATTAAAAGCATATGAGGTCTCTCATGATGAGGCTTTCATCAAGAAATATAAGAAATAGGTCTAAACTTGAAATAAGTATAAAGATAAGCAAATATAACCAAGAAATAGCTAAATAAATGCAAAGCATGAAGTAAAACACTGAGATATAGTTAATCTAACATGTTCTTTGCAATAAAAGCATGAAATGAAGATAATATATGAAGATTAATAGAACTAGCAAATATGACCAAGTAAAGGTAAATTTACCTCTAATATTGCTAATTAACCATACAAATGCATGGAAAATAAAAAATATACCCTAATATAAGCTAATAAAGTAGAAATAAATGGAAAACTAGGCTAATAATTGAGAAAATTGTAAATCAAACCTTAGCCAATTTTGCTTAGGGCAACTAATATGTTAGTCATTGTTGCTATTGGTGTTGTGTCCTACAAGCCATTGTCAATGATAGCAGCCACAAACTATGACTTCTAGCTCTTGAATTAGGGGTTGCGACACATAATTAACCAATTGAATTGATGGTCAAGGGTCACCTACTTTTTTAGAGATAGATTGGTAGTTGAAATCATTCAAATTTGCATCATATTGGCAAGGAATTACAAGTTATGCTTCTCAGTCCTTTGGAAACTCCATTATTATTTATATGCTTGTCACTCCACAATTGGGTAGCACTTTGACTCTCCTCAAGGGTTATCAATTCACTATCCAATCCGGTAGAGCTTCACTGCATGAACATTGTATATCTTTTGCACTCATGGGAGGGCCTATAAATAGGCTTCTCAAATTCCAATATTAGCTTCATGGAGAAGCCAAGATCAAGAATTTCTAGCCTATGGCAATTGGGAGGAACCTTCTAGAAGATTCGTCACCTAAAAATTTCCAAGATCAGTTGCATTTGGTTATTACAATTAATTTTGGCTTGGTCCAGGAGGCTGAGATGATTTAAGATCTAGCCACTATCAACAGGAGTGGCTAGAATCGTAACCACTATGAGCATCAATGACTAGGTTGGTAGCAACTATGAGCATAAGTGATTGAGCTTACATAAGACTAGACTACCCCAGATGAGTGGTTAGAACCACTGCTACCTCTTGGAAAGGTCCATTATCATTCATATGGTCTGCAAAGTTGCTCATATGAGTAGTCTCCTAAAAATAACATATTTTAGGTGTCTACAAAGAGAGATCCACAAGCCAAAGCAGTGGAGGCATAAGTATTCTATAATATCACCATCCAAAGAAAAGGAGATAGAGTTATCCTATAGAGAGATGCACAAACAAAAGCAAGGAGAAAGAGTTCTCCTATGGAGTGATATCTATGAACTACCTGGGAAGATAGATTTCTTCTATGGAGAGAGATCTACAAACCAGTTGAGGAGATAGATTTATCCAGGATCAAGTTCCACAAACTAGAGAAAAGAGGAAAGAGTTATCCTGTGGAGAGATATCCACAAATCAGAGAAGGGTTATGCATAGCGATGAAATTTCATCGTTGGGGCAAAAAAAAACAACATTTTTGAAAATTCAAATTTGCAAAATTTTTGAGACCCGGACGTTGGCCATTTTTCCAAAAATTTCAAGAAAAAATAAATTTTAGGTGTCGGTTAGCCGTCCTTTGATGAGAGTATCATGAATATTTTGAAAATTTCGCAAGTAATCCCGCCTAAATAAAGTTCCCTTTTTGCCCTAAAATTTTAAAATTTATAAATTATCCCACCAAACTCACCAAGTATACCTCTATATATAATTAACACCCTAGGTATACATTTTTATTTTTAGACCATGTTCTATACCCGATAAATATATTTTCATTTTTGTGATTGGTCGTATCCAATTCTGCAACCGAACAGACAACTTTAACATCCGAATCCTGTTCTGCAACCATCCAGAGCAATTTCTGCAACATGAACCTCCTCTATAGCTAGACAAAACCACATCTACAACCGAAACTTGTTCTACAACCATCCCGAACCACTTGTACAACTAGAACCTATCGTGCACCTAGATAGAATCACATTTTAGCTAGAACCTATCGTGCACCCAGACAATACCACTTTTTAGTCAAAACTTATCGTGCACCTAGATGGAACAAGCTCTGCAACCAAAACATTTTTAACCGGTAAACTCAAATCTCAAATATCATTTTTAATCGATTATTTTAGGAGTTATTTCAACTAATATCATCAAATGATGGTCGATTTTGTGAGACGTGTTTAGATAGCATGAATTAAGGTTACATGTTTTCCTTGCTAAATAAGTCCCCATCATCTGTGATCTATGTTTATGTAGATAGCATGAATTAAGGTTATATCTCTGCAATCGGTCGTATCCAATTCTACAACCGGACGGAACAAATTTTGTAGTAGGAACCTCCTCTATAGCTAGATGGAACCACTTTTGTAGTTGGAACTTGTCATTCAACCGGGTGGAACCAATTCTACAACTAGAACATTTCTAACCGGATACTAGAGCGCAACGGACCTCTTTTCACACTAGGTTCTCTATCACTACTTTGCTTGCCATGTTTTTCTTTATTTTTCCATGTTCTGCATATTTTTCTTTATTTAATGATTTTTCAATCCTGTCCACACCAATATTGGAGCCCTCTTCTGCATCTGGAATGTCATTGCTCTATTCCCATGTTTTTATCTATTTTGCCATGTTCTGAATGTTTTAAAACTCTTTGATTCTTATTTTCAATTCAGATATTTTTTCCTTGCTAAGATTATACATGAGTAAATGCTTTGGTTCTCTAAAGACATATTGATGCTCTTTTTCCCAATTAAAGTGCTTTCACCAAAAAATGAACCAGTGGCATAAACTGATAAAATCACAATAAAGAATGGCAGGAAAAAAGTATGTATAATCTACCACCCAAAGAATTATTTATTTTATTTACAATATTATCTTAAGGCCTCCAGAAAGTACACCCTCTCTAACATTTTATTTTTTGTAACAAGTAAAATGTCACCCAGTGATGGAAAGAAAGGACACCAAATCTTCTACTGAAAAGAGTATCCTCAAATATTTTAGCCAGACTTTGAAATTCAACGAGCCAATGACATCCGTGCAAATTCAAGGTACAAATGATTTTTGTCTTCCCAGTATGTGCTTGATTGACGATTTGAATATTTTTTTGTAAATTTTTTATCCAAGAATGATAAAAAATATTATGATATGCTACTATGCATAATACCCTGTCAATCCTGATATGCCTCCACTTGAAGATATTCCCCAACAAGAGATGCCTTTTATTTAAAATCCCCTTGAAAATGACATCCAAAAAACACTTGAAGACAACACAAAAAATGACATCTCAATTAAAAATGAAAGTGATAAATAAAAATCATTACAAGCTTCAATTGAATCTTCAACCAAAAATTCCAAAAAAATAAAAGTGTCTCTCTGGATACTTGGAAGGGGATTTAGGAAATAATGGGTAGAAATATTTCCCTAGCTAGAGCCTGTCATGACTGAGAATAACCAAATCGATGAAAAAGAATGTAGATGCAAAATTTGTAGTTGGAGACTTGGTAAGGATCATAGGCTTCAAAACAAGATTGATACAATTGAAAAACATGCTAGCAAATCTTATGTAAAAGTTATAAAAAGTAATGGTGAATTTAGTAAAGAATTTAAGTGGAAGGATGCATCAGAATGTATGCATTTAAGATATGCTATAGAATATGACAATCACTTAAAGCAACAACAATATCTTGTTGAGAAAGGTGGAACAATTGGAGCCCAATTTCATAAAATACATAAGACTATTTTAGCTTCAAAAAGTATGTAGTTTGTCGTTGTTTACAATATTCTCAAGAAAGGTAGACCAATGTCCAATTTTTTTTTATTGTAAGCAACTATTACGCCTTTTTAATGTGAAAAACATTCCTAGTTCTCATTGGTCAGACCAAAGTGGTTGGGAAATGGAAAAATATTTATCTTTGGTTGAGAAAGAAGACCTAAGGGAGCAAGTAAAACTTGCCAAATTCATTTCACTTTCTATTTATGAGGTAACCGCTATGGATAACACATATTGGATTTGCATGCATGTGTACACATTTCAAAATCATATAAGAAGGCCTATTTTTTTGGGATTACATAAGATGTTGGAAAGTTCAAATGCATAAAATATTTATAATGTTGTTATGAAAAGTTTAAAGAATATTGTGGGAATGAATGATATAGATATAACAACAAAGTTAATTTGCATTGGAGCTGATGGAGCTGCTATTATGCAAGGTCACAGTTCTTGTCTTTGTGTTCGAATCCAAACCATAGTTCCCCCATATATGATCCCCATTCACTGTATGGCTCATAGAGTTAATCTTGCATATAAAATTGTGAGCATATTTTCAAATGTTGCTAAAGTAGAAAACCTTATTCGTGATATTCATTCTTATTTCTCATTAAGTCCCAAAATATTTGCAGAGTTTCAGTAGTTTGCACTAGGAGTTACAAAAGGCAAAAAATTATTAAAACATGTGGATACAAGATGGATTTCATTGTATCAACCTGCTTAGAGAGTTTTGGCAGAATATCAATCATTGAATAGGTTTATGCATGCAAATCATAGAATAGTTGATAAGGCAAAAGATATGCTATTCCATTTGACTGAATTGGAAACACTTTTGACCTTATGTGGTATTCTTCCAATGTTAAAAGAAATGAATAGATTAATTAATCTTGCACAAGAGAGATCCATCTATATCGTTGATTTTATGAGGATGAGAAAATAAATATGCATGCTTCTTGATACATTATATGTGTCTAATGCTGATTTTATAGAATATGTATTTGATAGTTGGAATACATTGATAAACACGAACAATCCAAAAAGCTTCTTGAAGTTTGACATCAATGATCATATTTGTATTAATGTTCATGAAAAGATGATACCTGTTTATTGTTTTGAAAGGCAATCAAGTATAGTTGTGGAAGATTTTGAATAAGTTCCTATAACACACAATAGATTTCATGTTGTAATACATAAAACAAAGAGTAATTTGTCAAATATAGCAAAATATTTGACAGGTGAGATAAGAGAACATTTTTAGAGAGATGAGTTGCTCGAGTCCATGGGTGTGGTTAACCCCATGTTTTGGGGACCTTGTACTGAATACAATTTTGCAAATGAGTTGTTTATTAAATATATGGGTAACCTCATTGACCATTTCAGTAAGAGTGTGGAATTCAATGGTGTTGAAATTAAAGGTATACTCAATAGTGATCTTTTGAAAGAACAATCATCGCATTTTGGAAGAACAATGGTAGTGCAAACATCACTTATGACAGGTGTCCATGAGATTGGTTCCACTGCATGTTTGTGGCAAAAATTGTATCCAAGCATAGTATTAAAAGATACAATAAGTGAATACTTTCATTTATATGAATTATGTGAAACAATGATTTTGGGGTCAATCGAAGATGAAAGAGTTTTTAGTGCACTTTATTTTGTTAAATCTAAACTCCGCAACAGACTCAACAAGAATTTAGAAAATTGTTTAAGAATTTATGTGTCTTCATATCAGTTGGATACATTTCTGTATGAAAGAGTGTTGGAACATTGGAGTTCCTTGGTAGACAGAAGAGGAACGTTGAATACGATCGATAACGATGATGTTGATGCTTTCAATGATCATATGGTGGAGACACATATTTTTGCTATGCTTCATAATGATTCTGGACAAGCTGATATGTTTCAGCTTCCATAGTGATAATTTTCCATGATTTCATTGAAAATGATAAACACGAATTGATTTGATAGCATATTTCTCAATATTGTTCCATATTTATATGATTTCAAAGAATTGTTGTTTTAAATCACATTATTGTTGTAAAATTACATGGCTTATATAATTTTTGTAGATTGTAAAATTGTATGTTTATGTCTTAGTGTCTCAACTCTCATTTCATTGACAATGATAAACACAAATTGATTTGATAGCAGATTTCTCAATATTATTTCAGATTTATATGATTTCATAGAATTGTTGTTTTAAATCACATTATTATTTTAAAATTACATGGCTTATATTATTTTTGTAGATTGTAAAATTGTATGTTTATGTCTTAATGTCTCAACTCTCATTTCATTGAAAATGATAAACATGAATTGATTTGATAGTAGATTTCTCAATATTATTCCAAATTTATATGATTTCATAGAATTATTGTTTTAAATCACATTATTGTTTTAAAATTACATGGCTTATATCATTTTTGTAGATTGTAAAATTGTATGTTTATGTCTTAGTGTCTCAAATCTCATTTCATTGACAATGATAAACCCATATATTACATAATATTTTCAAACTCAAATATTACATAACATTTTCAAACCCAAATTAGATATTGCAGTCTTTTTAAAAAAAATTCAAATAGAAATTACATTACATTTTCAAACAGAAAATTTCATAGTAACTAGTTAAAAAAGACATATATTACATCATTCAAATATTTTTAAACCAAAATATTACATAACATTTTCAAACTCAAATATTACATAACATTTTCAAACCCAAATTAGATATTGCAGTCTTTTACTAGTTCAAACTCAAATATTACATAACATTTTCAAACTCAAATATTACATAACATTTTCAAACAGAAATTACATAACATTTTCAAACAAAATTTCTTTTTTTTGGTAATTATTATAATATATTAATAGTGGGTTTTTATAGAGGATCCCAAAACCTTATGTACAAAATTAGCCAACTTTCTAATGATGCATCATACCTCTTGGTTGTAACAATAAACCTAAATGAAAATAAAACCATCCTAATTCTGCAGACTTGAAAACAACAAAAAGGGCTTTTAGGCCTGGAGACCCAACAATAAAAAGAAAATAGGATAGACCCAAGAGAAACCCAAAGAGATGCCGCAAACAAAGAGACAGACACCATGGATAGCTAATCACGATCCTCCTGTCCTTCCAAATTTGGGCGCTGCTGGTTCTACTTTAGGATAGAAATCATGGAGTTGACAGAAGTAGAATGGAAGCAGCCAGGTCTAGGCCTTCCAAAAATGCCATGCCACCCCAAAAAATGTCGAAATGGGCCTTCCAAAAACTACGTAAGGAAAACATCAGGAAGGGATGTCTACCTTAGCCAACCTTTCCACCTCGTATGGGAAGCGAGACCGCCACACAACCGGGCACGTGGTCGCAAGCCCTTTATTGGCCATGTGGTCAGCCATGCAATTACCTTCTCTCAAAATATGATTTTCTTTCCATCTACCATGATAGGAGAGAAGAGATATAGCCTTGAGGATGATGTTATAGACTTTCCAAGACATATTTTTGGTGCCAAGAAGGTAATTCACGATGTTGAGTGAGTCACCCTCAATGATAAGAGGTCGGGGATCCTCAAAGAGAATCTAAATACCATTCAGAGTGCCTTGGGCTTTAGCATAATGATTCGTCTGGGAGCCCAAATCTTCACAATAAGCCATCATAATATTCCCATCATGATCACGGACAACCCCATCAACACCAGCGGACCCAGGATTCCCCTTAGCCACTCCATCAAAGTTTAATTTAATCCACCCCACAAGGGGTTTGGTCCACACAACATTCCTTCGACAGGGCCCTTTAACAACCTCCATAAATGGCCAGATATTCATCATTTTGAGAATAGCTTCTTCGCTCGAAATATGGGGATGGGGACTAGGAATAGCAATAGAATTCTCAATGGCGTAAGATAACACCCTTTGAGCAACAAAAGGGGGCCCTCTAGGAGCTCTGCCAAAGATTCTAGCATTCCTCTCTAACCAAATTTGCCAAATTAAATGGTGGAAGGAGGCCTCAAGGAGGAAGCAAAGCTTGGGATTCTTGAAAGGATTAGGCCATTGGTGAAAAGCATCTCTAAGGGATTGGAGAGAGCACCAGAGGATCTAGAAGGAGGATAGGACAATGCTCAAAATAGAGCGGGAAAACAAGTAATGCAAGAATAAATGATCCCTCGTCTCACAATCTGCTAAACACAAGTAACACCTATTGGGGAAGGCAAAACCTCTCTTGTGAAGGTTTTCAATAGTTAATGCTTTATTGTGGAAAGAAATCCATGCGAAGAAGTTGATTTTAGGAATAACTCCTTTCCTCCAAATAGTATTCCACCTGTAGTCCAGAGCAGGCTTGGTGGAGAGGAACTCATAAGATGATTTAACAGAGAAACGCCCATCCTCTGTACCACTCCATATGATCCTGTCATTTCTCCTGGCAGAAGGAATTAAAATCGACTAAAGGATATTATTGAGGAAGGTAACCTCATTATTAAACCCCTCCATAATAGGAAGCTTCCACTGAGGGAAACAAGTGCTCTGATCTATGAAACCCGCCACCCTGATCTGGGCGTTAGGGTCGATCAGGCTTCTTAGCCCAGTGAGGTATGCCCTTGACCCAAGGGCTTCTTCAGTCGCCCACCTGTCCTTCCAAAAGGAAATGCGAGTTGCCATCACCCGAGAATCCAGTGGGCTCCCAGACTGATCAAATGTCGGGTTTGGAGCATAGATTTCCAAAATATCGATGCCACGAAGGATGTTTCAGCATCCAAGAAGGGAGTGGGGCCAAGATACTTCATTTTAACCAGCGAAACCCACTCCATCGGGTCATTAGACATAATCCTCCAAGCGTCAAACAAAAAATTTTATATTAACTAGTTCAAAAAGAAATATATTACATCGTTCAAACATTTTTAAACCCCAATATTACATAACATTTTCAAACAGAAATTACATTACATTTTCAAACAGAAAATTTCATAGTAACTAGTTAAAAAAGACATATATTACATCGTTCAAACATTTTTAAACCCAAATATTACTTGCAATTTTCAAACTCAAATATTACATAACATTTTCAAACCCAAATTAGATATTGCAGTATTTTACTAGTTCAAACTCAAATATTACATAACATTTTCAAACCCAAATTAGATATTGTAGTCTTTTACTAGTTCAAACTCAAATATTACATAACATTTTCAAACCCAAATTAGATATTGCAGTCTTTTACTAGTTCAAACTCAAATATTACATAACATTTTCAAACAAATATTACATAACATTTTCAAACAGAAATTACATAACATTTTCAAATAGAAAATTTCATATTAACTAGTTCAAAAAGAAATATATTACATCGTTCAAACATTTTTAAACCCCAATATTACACAACATTTTCAAACAAAAATTACATAACATTTTCAAACAAAAAAAATCATATTAACTAGTTCAAAAAGAAATATATTACATCATTCAAACATTTTTAAACCCAAATATTACATAACATTTTCAAACCCAAATATTACATAACATCTTCAAACCCAAATTAGATATTGTAGTCTTTTACTAGTTCAAGCTCAAATATTACATAACATTTTCAAATAGAAAATTTCATATTAACTAGTTTAAAAATAAATATATTACATTGTTCAAACATTTTTAAACCCAAATATCACATAAAATTTTCAAACAGAAATTAAATATTGTAGTCTTTTAACAATATTTTCCAACTCAAGTCTCAAATATTACATAACAATTTTAAATAGAAATTACATATTACAGTCTTTTAAAAATATTTTCCACATTTTAAATCATTTGATTGGTGTTTGTATGCTTCACTAGTGGTTGGAGTTGTCGTTTCTTTTCCTTTATCAGCTTTTGTGACACTCTCTTCTAGCAATGCTCCAACTCTAACAAGGTTGTCACGTACGTTCACAATACTTGACACACATGTTGCTTCTTCTTTGTTTGGATCTTCAAGTATTGTTGGAAGTGATTCTTTTATTTTTTCAAGCACCTTATCCAGATCTTCTTACAACTTCTCTTTGATGTTTTTTTAAACGGTTATTTTCTGAAACCTTTGCCTGTATTTTTTTCATTTCCATTTATTTCATCAAACATGTCTTTGCTATATGAATATTGACATCCATGCTCTTAACTTGTGTTTTCAAATTTTCAAATTTTGACTACAAAAACAAATTGAAAAATTAATTCGAAAGGGATATATTGAAATTATTACAAATTTTCTAGAAATATAAAAATTTAACTGCAATAGAAAATTGAATACATATAAATTTTTTACCTCAGCCAATTCTCTTGCAGTCTCAGCAATTGCAACCCTGTCCTTATCAGAATCCCATTTATTGTAATATACTTGGGCTTCAGCATTAACATTCTCCAATCTACCAATATCAACATTTAACAAATCATCATCATAAGTAAGATCAAATTTAACTATTCCTGATGTAGCCTATTTTAGCAAGTCATCAAGCTTTTTAGGTTCATATTTGACCAAAGAATAAATAGATTCTCTTTTTTCATAATTTTTATATTGGGCATTAATTTCCATAATAAGTACCTTTTACTGATATTCCCATTCTTTCAAATCTTGCAAATATTTCAATACAAACTCCTTAATTTTTGACTCGGTACTTTTAACCAATGAAACATTTTCATTAAAATTGACATCATCCTTAGTTTGAGGACCTTGAGGATGAGGGTTGTCTCCTTGAGCGGGTGGTAATGATGTTTGCTCAGCTACAGGGGCTTCTTCTTCTTCTGTTATATCTTTAAGCACATTTGTTGCCTTGAAGCCTACAATGTTGCCCTGCAACATGAAATCCTCATCAAGTGGAATATCATCCAATCCTTGTCCAAAATATTCTGGTGCCTGTGAATTTATAGAAAATGTAAATTGAGACCATCCATGCCCAGAACTTGCTGTTGGCATGTGTGATCTCTGTGGGTGTGAAAACCCATACCCAAAACTTCATGTAGTGCCCTGTGATCTCTATGAAAATAATCATTTTCCAACACCGACTTGCCCTTGCATAGGCATTATTGGAGGCTGTGGTGGTGCCTCTTGCTGATTTGGTGGAAGTGGTGGCTATGGTGAAACTAGTGAGTGCGATGCATGTGGAGGTGGTCATGGCATATGCCCTCTAACTTGTGATGTTACTAGTTGAACATGAGAATCACCTAAAAATAGTCAAAAACATTTTGTTAGAATTTTGCTTAAAATAAAAAATGTCTTAATTTAAATTAACTACACATATATTTACCTAAATATGATGAAATGCACTGCAATTTTCATGCATTGGGGGAGGGGTTGGCCACACTGTATTTGTCTTGCACATTTTATACATACCTAGGTGTACGAGAAACCCCAGGAGTAGCTGCTTACCTGGAATATTTGCGTGACCTCTGCATAGGACCAGGTGTTGCTTCCAAGCCTGTGCCTTTAGAATCACCTATTTATTTTGTCTTGTGACCCCTAGTGGCAGCAATATGTTTACTCCTTGTATTGTCTGCCTTATCCTACATATAGATGAAAAAAATTAAAAAATGGAATGTGGTAAACTATAAAATAGTATGTCAAGGATAATGATGTAGTTATTACCTTCAATTCCTCTGCTGACATGGCAATAGACTATAGTGTTGAATGCACTATATTTGGTACAAGAGTAGTCAAAAAATTATGAAAACACTCAAAATATAAATCTAAAATAAAATTTGCAGTGCCCACAATGGGCTCAGTCTTGCTAGTTTCTAGTTAGACCGTGTGCAACTCAGACCTAATTCGATCTGAAATATAAGTACACCAATAAAAGTTTTGATTTTTCTCATACTTAACAATATAAGCAAGTGCTCAAAATGGAATTTTTGGTATTCCCATTAGAATAAGTCTAGCCTAGAAAAAATTTATAATGGCCTTCAAAGTTTGATGGTTCATATCGTTGATTGATAAACCTCTTTTTGATTTGGTGGAAGAAGCTGCATAAAACAAGTTAGATGTCAATTTACAAATTTGAAACATTGAAAATTAATAAAATATAATTAACAAGATTTATACCTTCCAAATATTCCTATGAAATACCGTACTTGCTTTTGAGGTGTGCTTTATCATCTAGAGAAAGTTGTGATCTTGTCAACACTTGAGTAAAACCAATGAATGGAAGACCTATATCTCTAGGGGTGATGTTGATTACCATATTTCTATTTCATACTTTAAGGTTCACTATAGCCATGTTGTGGTCATAACCAAATATAATATGTTGTAGGAGAACTTTATCTGTTCTAAATTATCATATGGAAATGAGGTTTGATAAACCTATATTATTGATCCACTGAAAGTTCATCCCTAGTGTTGTTATTAGATCTGAAATCAAAGTGTATGAAAAATTCTTTAATTTTGGTATGATTGTGGATACCTGATTGTGGAAGAGGTATCCATCATAAGAAGTTGGAAGTCAAAGAAAAAGGATTGGGAATCGAAACAGAAATATTTATTGAAAATTTTAGCTCTGGTTGTAGTAGAGGCAAAAAGGAAATGGAAAAATGACAGATGATACCCTTTTATAGATTGAGAAATAGAGTTGAAATGTGGAAACATCATATTGGACATGTAGTATTACTGATTGGACATGTGACATGTGGTAGACAAACCTTTTTGCATCTGATACAATGTAGTACCAGGTTCTATTATATATTTGAGCAATGCTCGGATCATATTGTGCACCCAGTTTGAGAGCAGGTCAAATTATGCACCTAGTTGGTGATCGGATCTGAGTATGTATCCAGTATGAAAAAAGAGCAGATTATACATTCGGTTGAAGACCAGATCATAATATGCATTTGGTCGATAGTCGAATCATTTTATACTATCGGTTGATAGTTGGATTATTGTATGCATTCAATAGGTGATCGGACCAGACTATGCATCCGGTCGTGATCGAATAGTATGATGCATCCGATCCATAACTGGATGCATAATATGATCTTGTTATGGATTGGATGCATAATATAATTTGGTTATGGACCAGATCATATTATGCATCTGGTTCGAGCCTAGATTAAGATTTCAAAAATGTATTACATCGCCAAACTCCTTTCTCACCTGGTCCGATCAGAACTTTGAATTTCACCATTTTTTAACAATTTTTTTGAAAAATTGAAGTAATTTGCCATGCCATCATACATGTAGTTTTTCAAGATTCATCGAGTTTTCAAAATATATTAGCCATTTTTTTACAAGTACCTTTCGGGTCCTACCTCTTATGCATAACCCTGAATTAGAGCATAGGGGATTGGTGTATCCTTTGGATAGATATCCATAAACATTGTAATAGGGAATTGATTCCAAAGAGATTTGTTGAGAAAATTTAGAAAAAATATTTTCTCCATTGAGTAGCCCACATTGGGTGAACCACATTAAATTTATGTCTCTCTTATTCGTGATGATTTATACATTTCTTTGATTACTGCTATTGATATTGCCATTGATAATATTGGATAATATTGCTTGGAAAAGAAAAGTAAAAGTTGATCTTATATTGTTCATTGCCCCTCTCAGTATAAGCCCGTGTTCTTCAATTGGTATCATATTGGGTTCCTTCGAAATATTCTAACAGCTTGAAGGAAGATATTATAGGAACATAGATGACATCGCAGAATGGATATTTATCAAATAATACACCATTGTTCAATGGGAACAATTATGATTTATGGAGCATAAGAATGAAGACTTACTTGATGACACAAGGATATGAGACATGGCAAGCAGTTGAGGATGGGTTCACACCTACAACTAATCCTCTCACAGATAAATATGGTAAGATATTGCATGTGAATAATGCCAAGGCTATGAATGGAATATTGAGTGGATTACATGAAGAAGAATTTGTGAAATTTATGCATTTCAAATCAATAAAAGAGATATGGGGAAAATTGAAGCAAACCTATGAGAGAAATAAAAAGGTCAAGATGGTAAAACTACAAAATCACAAGAAAATGATTGAATATTTGAAGATGGAAGATGAGGAAGATATTGCTACATACTTTCTTCATGTGGATGGAATTATAAATACCATGCATGGACTTGGATTCAAAATTGAAGACTCTAGTGTTGCTCAAAAAGTACTAAGGTCACTTCCTATGAGGTATGATGGAAAAGTTTTAGCTATAGAAGAGATGAGAGATATTTATCAGTTGACTATGGATGAGTTACATGGAATTCTCATAGCTTATGATATGAGAATAGTAAAGGATCCCAACTCCAAGAAATAGTTAGCTTTCAAAGCATCAAAAAGATAAAAGATAAAGGTTCACTTCTCCAAGGCTGATTGGCCAAGATAGTATGTGGTACCAAAGCATGTCATATACGAAAGAAAGCAATTACCAAAGAATTATTAAGAGTAATTGTCAATACAAAGTTTGTGGGAGTTTTTTTCAGTACTCTACTATGTGTATCTACAGCTTTTTTTTTCTTCATTGTCTCAAGGAAGGGATCTGTGTCTGTTTCTTTTTTGTAATTATGATGCATGTGTGTTTTTTTGGGGTATACCCAAAATTTTGTATGGGAAGTTTCCTTTTTATAATAGGCTATGTGCCTTACCGGATGTAATGGCTTTGGTGGTATGTAGATTTTACATATATAGGATCCTTAGTAAGGATATGTTCATAAACAACCCTGGGCTGATTTTTGTAAAAGGTTTTGGGTCAACCTGTAAAACCCAGTATTAATGCTATAGTATCTTATCTACCAAAAAAAAAGATAAAATATAAGAAATTAGAATCAAGTGGTGAGTCAAGCAGTGATGAAGAATATAACTATGTTAGAAGAAACAAGGACTTAAGAAAGCACAAAGGTATGAAAATAGTGATAATGTTTCAATTGTGGAATTTTTTTTCACTATGCATCTAATTGTCCAGAAGCTGAAAGTAGTAGCAGTGAAGAGAAATAGGATCATAATAAAAAGGAAGTAGGAAAATCCAGGTATGAAAAGAAAAAAGGTATGGACAAGGTAAGCATGAAAATAAGTTCTTTCAAAGGCACAACAAGAGTTTCTATGTTAATAATATAGGCAAGGCTTCAAGCTACAGTGATGGAAGACCCTCAGATAGTGAAGAAGAAGAGATTCTATTTTTGGTAGTAGAAAAAGAAGAGGACACTCCTATTAAAGATCAAGTTAAAGAAGATGTTGGAAAAGAAGCTAAGAAGGAACCAAGAATACTCAAATGTTTTATTTGTGGTAACTTTGGTCACCTTGAAGATCATTGTACAAATAATGGGTTTAGTAGTAGTGAAGAAGAATATGAAGATGCTCTTGAAGACCTAGAAGAAGATTCAGAAATAGAAGAAGAAGCCACAATAAATCTAGAAGAGGAACTTATTGTTGCTCTTAAAGAATTGAAAAAGGTTAGAAAGCATAATTCAAGATTTAGGTCTCAAGTTCAAGAATGTGATGAAGAAAAATAAAAGCTTATACAAGACCTGACAAACTTAATAACTAAGACAAGGAGATTTAAAGAAAAGTTAGAGGTAAAATTTTTAGAATGTGAAATATTATAACATGAGGTAGTTTCACTAAGGATGGAAGTGAAATATTCTAAGGACAAACTACACAAATTTTAGAAAAGTTCAAAAACTTTGGATAATATTATCAATGCACAAAGATCTTCATCTATCAAAACAGAACTTGGTTTTGAATAAGGACAAGGGAAACAAGAAGAAGGGTCAAGTTCAAGCTCAAAGGAAGAAGTTTCATAGGAAGAGAGTGAAGGAGAAATTGAGACTTATAAGGATAAGTTGAAGAATAGAAGCTTCACTAAGAAAGGAAACAATGCGCAAACAAGGAACAAAGATCACCACAAAGAAAAAAGGACTAAGAGAGCAATGAGCTCAAGACAAGATTTCTTTAAAGGCCATTGTTTTTCATGTAATCAATTTTGTCACAAGTCTATGCATTGCAGGACTCATGGAAAGGAGTATGTTTTTTCTAATAGAAACTTCAAATATGGATATCTCTTTCAAGGGTATTGCTACTATTGTAATCGATTTGGTCATAAAGTAATCCACTGTAGGGTTCATGATAGAAATGAGTATGGTTTCACCAGGAGGAATTTCAAGACATTTGCACCTTCTAAGGACTATAAAATTAAGTTTTACAAGTGCAATAATCTAGGGCATAAGGCCAAGTGGTATAAAACAGAGTTTCTAGGAGACAAGCAAGAACAGGGACACTCAAAAGGATCAAAAGGGTATGTTGAGAAAGAAGGTTGACAAAGTAAAATAGCATTATATGGTGGGAGTAGAGATAATACCACCCCAAAATTAATCACCTCAAGGAAAGGAGGTGGGGAGGGGGCTGAGCTAAGAGTATTATATTTAGCCCCAAAGGAGTCCCTTTTCCATTTATGTCAAAGAGGGAGATATTTAAGTAAGGGGGGGAGCATTCATTCAGGGGGAGTAGTTTCTTAGGGCGAGCAAATTTGGATTTAATTAGTTTTGAAAAAGGAATTTTTAGAAAAAGGTTTCCATCAATGACAAAGGGGGATATTGTTGGAAATTTTGATTATATTGTTGTCATTGATGTCAAATAATTAATGGCATAATTTAATGACATTGGTTGTCATTTTTGTCAATAAAAATAAAGGTTTAATGGCTTTACCATGGTGGCATTTGCAAAATAAAAAGGAAGATGTTTTCCAAAGAAAAGGTCCAAGAAGAAATAAAAAGATTATAATATTTAAATCTATGAAGAATTAAATAATTATAATAATTAAAAATTAAAGGACCCAAAATGTTAATATAAAAATTATTATAATATTTAAATCTACCTTAGATTTGGATAAGTGACCTTGGATCAACATAACTTACAAGCTGAGGAGAGAGATGGTGATAGCAACAATGACCTCGATAGCCCTGGCGACAACAGGCAGGATTTCCCAGGCCCTTGTAGGGGATTTTGAACTGGAACAAGGAGATATTCCCCCTTCGGATGAAGCTACCAAGGTGGATGATCCCAAGGGCCCAGACCCTGATCCTGGTGGGTTGGAAAGCCTGAACTGTGACCGACCATGGGAAAACTACAAGGGGTTTGTTCCTCCCCTCCCAACCAACAACCCTCATCCATAGAATGGAGCTCCTCAATCATACCTTGAGAAGGTAATGGGCACTCCAAATCCTAGCTCTTCTGGGACCGAGACCCATCCCCCACTGATTACCTTGGGTGAAAATCTTGTTATCCCAGAATCAATAATGGCAGCAAAACTGTCTATTGAATCCCTTTCCCTTGTGGGGAAATTTGTAGGGGGCAGACCCGATATGGAGTCCATAAGAAAATGGGCTGGGTACAAATGGCGAACAATAGGAAGCTTTCAGTTGGTGGCCCTATCCAGAGGGTTTTTTTTGATCCAGCTAAACAACCAGAATGACTATGCCTGCATCCTCACAGGAGGGTCATGGTTTTATGGTAGAAAGAGTTTGTTCCTCAGAAAATGGGGGGAATATTTTAACCCCCGAACTCAAGACATCAACTTTGCACCCATCTGGGTTCACCTCCTAGATCTTCCCATCTAGTTCTATCACGAAGATATCCTACGCGGGATTGGGAGATACATTGGGGATCTTGTTGCCATCGACCCTGCAATGAAGGCCAGAACCCGCATGGCTCATGCCAGAATCTGTGTCAACGCCAACTTGGCCTCCCAGCTTCCTACTCGCATAAACCTTATATATGGAGCCTTCCAGTGGTGCCAGGAAATCGAGTATGAGAACAAGCCAACATTTTGCATCGAATGCCAATCTCAAGGACATCTCAAGTCTCAATGCCCATCTCTCAAATCCTAGAAAGAGGTGCCAAGCTCCAAGCTTCCCCCTAGAAATAGAGCACCCAAATGGGAATACACAATGAAAGACCCAAAGCCCCTATCAACAAAAGGTGGGAGAAAGAATTTAAAGGGAAGCAAATTGTTAACCAAGAGCGCTCCTCAACCATCCTTCTTCAGACTCAGACCAGGTATGCTCCATGTTTGCTTTTCCTAATAGGTTTGGACCTTTATCTATCTCCAATGATGAAGTCCTATTCCTTGAATCTGCCCCTCCTCCCCCACCCCCCCTCACCCTCACCCCTCCCCATCTAGATCTGGACCATCCTTTTCCCCCTCAATCGTGCCCCCATCCCCAACCAAATCCACCTCTAAACCTCTAACCATAAACCCCTCCCATGGAGGGGTTGATCCCCCCTCTCCCTCCCTAGATGAGTCCCTATCCCCAACCAAATCCATTGTTGAATCCCTGAAGGAAGCTGCAAGTCCCACCCACAGCAGAGCGAACCTCAGTCCCATCATCACCAGAAGCAAAAAAGGCCCTGTTGACACTAGGAGTGAAAATAAAAGAGGTAGACCTACCATATCCGAGAAAATAAAAAAGGACACTAAAAACCAAGTTGCCAATGGTGTGCAGTCAACCTTGTTCCTAGAACTGTTCAACCAGACTAAGGATGAATCCAAAAATCCCAAACCTCCCCCTACCGAGAAAGGGAGGCAAGAAACCCAACAAAGTTTCCAGATGAAGATCCTCTCTTGGAATATTAGAGGTCTCAATAGCACGAGCAAACAGAGATTAGCTCGAACCATCAGGAAGGACTACAAACCTACCATTCTCATTTTGCAAGAAATGAAATCCGATGCTTCTAGAACCAATAACATCTCTCAATGTGTGGAAGAATTGCCAATGGGCCTCCTCCCCTACCGAAGGATCATCTGGAGGCCTCCTATGCCTCTGGGATCCATATAAAGTTGAAGGTAGGGTAATATCATCCTCTGACAGAATGTTGAACTTGGTTTTCTATTGCAAAGAAAATCAGTTCACCTGGGTTTTATCCAACATTTACGCCCCCAATAATCCTCTTGAAATATGCACTCTATGGAGATCCCTATCATAGTTGAAGGATGCCTTCTCCAACCTCCCCTGGATGTTAGCAGGTGATTTCAACTCCCCCCTCTTTCCCTCTGACAAGAAGGGTGGCATCTCTACTCCTTCCAAAAGCATCCAAGATTTCCAGAACTTTGTCATGGAGAATGAACTCATGGATATTCAGATTAAAGGCTGCCAATTCACATGGAGTAACAAGAGAGCGGGTCCCAAGCACATACAGGTCAAGCTGGATAGATTTTTCCTATCCCAATAGGCTATTCCCATATTTGGAGATACCTCTCTCATCTCTCTTCCCAGAATCGGTTTCGACCATTGCCCCCTTCTCCTGGAATCCAACAGGGCCCCATCCTTCAAAACTCCTTTCAGATTTGAGAACATGTGGATCCAACATGCTGACCTGAGGTAGAGGATCTCTGAGTGGTGGGGGCTCCCTTTCCCTGGGTCTGCTATCTCCCGAGTGTCCCAGAAACTGAAGGCAATCAAGGAGAACCTCAAAATTTGGAACAAGGAAGTGTTCGAGAACATATTTGAGAGCAAAGAGCAGATTTTGGGCAAGCTCAAAACCTTAGAACAACAAATTTAGCATGACCAGTGGACCCCTCAGTTGAGAGAAGAGGAGAGGCAACTCCTGTCAGAATACCACAATATTCTGGCCAAAGAAGAGACCTACTGGTGATAAAAATCTTGAGCCCTATGGCTGAAATATGGTGATGCAAACACGAAGTTCTTTCATACCTCTACTCTACAAAATCGAAGCACGAACAAGATCAAAGAGCTCACTCTATCCGATGGCACAGTCTCATGAGATATCTTCAAAATTAGAGATGAAGCATCATCCTACTTTAGCAACATGATGGGAGCCATTCCCCCTAAACATCTTGAAGCCCAAGAGGCCCTCCTACAGAACATTCCCCCTCTGGTTACTCCTGAGATGAATTCCTCCCTTATCCAACCCCTTAGAAAAAAAGAAATCAAGCTCGCTCTATTCTCCATGCAAGCTGACAAAGCCCCTGGGCCAGATGGGTTCCCCCCCCATTTCTTTCAAACATTTTGGGATATCCTAGAGGAAGATATCTGCAATGCCATCATGGAACTCCAACAAACCAAGATCATTCCCAGAGGGACGAACTCCACTTTCATTGCCTTGGTCCCCAAAACCCCTCAATGCAAATCCATGATGGACTTCAGGCCAATTAGCTTATGCAACATCATCTACAATATTCTAACCAAATATTTAGCATTAAGGCTTAAGAAGATCCTTCCCACGATCATAGATCCCTATCAAGGAAGTTTAGTGGAAGGTAGATCCATCACTGACAACATCATCTCTCTTCATGAAACGCTTCACTCAACCTTGTGCAACAAAAATGTGGCCATGTTCTTGAAGCTAGACATCAACAAAGCTTTTGACAGGGTTAACAAGGACTTCCTTCTTAAAGTCCTCTCCAGGTTTGGGTTTCACAAAGAATGGATCGACCTCATCAAAGGTTGTATCACCTCCCCTTGGTTCTCGGTGTTAGTAAACGGATCTGCTATAGGTTATTTCCCTAGCTCCAGAGGCCTTAGGTAGGGAGATCCCCTATCCCCCTTCCTCTTCATCATTCTTGTTGAATCCCTAGGAAGAGCCTTCAAATCTGCCTGTGTCATAGGGAGTGTTTCTGGGATCAAAGCTTCATCTAACTCCCCACCCCTGTCCCACCAGTAGTTTGTAGATGATACTATCATTGCTACCCTGGCCTCTATTCTTCAAGCTAAGTCCATAAAGTTTACCCTTGACACCTATGCTTTAGCATCTGGGTAGGAAATTAACTACCTAAAAAGCAAATGCTACTTCCTCAACACCCCTGGCAGTAGACAATGCAAGATTACTCGTATCCTTCAATGTTGCATTGTTGATCTTCCCACCTCTTACTTGGGTCTTCCCCTATTCACCAAAATCCTGAAAGAGTCCATGTGGGACAATGTCATCGAAAGGATCAGACGCAAACTCGTAGGGTGGAAGGGTTCTCTCCTATCTCAGGTGGCCAAAGAAACTCTCACTATGGCAGTCCTCCAGAGCATCCCTATCTATTTCATGTCGGTGTTCAAAGCTCCAGCTATCGTTCACTCCAAGATCGAGCAGATTCAAAAGAATTTTTTATGGTCAAGCCCAGAGGAAAGGAAGAAATTTCACTTAGTCGACTGGGACAGAGTTTGCCAACCTAAATCCCAAGGAGGCCTCGGCCTCAGAAGATCAGCCAACATGAACCTCGCCCTCCTTGCCAAGAAGGCATGGAAAATCTTCATCAACTACAAAGCAGAGTGGGTTTCCATCGTTCAAGCCAAATATCTCCAACACATGTCCCTATTAGAGGACAACGTCCCCACTAATGGATCTACTTTCTAGTGGGCTGTGATTCAGGCTAAATCCCTCATCATCAAAGGCACTCGGTGGTAGCTAGGCAATGGTTCAAATATCAACTTTTGGGATGATACTTGGTTAAAAGATAAACCTCTTGTGGAAATCCCTAAGGTCTCCATTCTCAGACCTATCCTTGAAAGGAGGTGGGGTAGCAAAGTTGTGGACTACATTGACAACTGGTGCAAATGGAAAACCATTCCCACTACCAATGAAAGTGGCCAAGTTGTCAGAGCTAGGAATTTCTTATCCCGCTTACTCAGAACCACTATCATCCCAACCATCACCACCCCAGACTACCCCATATGGAAAGGAAATGATAGTGGGGATTTCTCCGTCAAGTCAACCTACTCTTTCCTGCTCAGCTCCCAGGTTTCCCCTATTCCCTTCAGCTTGGTGTGGGTCAAGCATCTCATTCCCAAGATAGGTTTCTTCTCCTGGGTTGCCATCCAAAACAAAGCCCTCACTATCGATAATCTCATGAAAAGAGGCATCCCTATCCCGAACAGATGTCACCTATGCCTTTCCAGCTAGGAATCTATCAACCACCTTTTCATGGACTGTGACTTTACTAAAGAGGGACTGAGTCACATGCTGACTACTTTTCAGATTCAATGGGCCCCTCCCAAATCCCTTTTGGACCTTTTTGTTCAATGGCCTATCCCGTTCAAAAATCCCAGAGTCTCTTTCCTTTGGAAGGTCTGCCTCCACCATTTCCTATGGCAAATTTGGCTAGAGAGGAACCGCAAAATTTTTTCCACATTGTCAAATGACCCTGTGTCCACAGCTACCAAAGCTATCACTTACGCTGCTAAAAATTCCCAACTTCTTCCATGCTCTAATCCACCTACTTGCAGCTTTGAAGTTGAGATTCTCCGATCCTTGAACATCCCCATCCCTTCCAATTTATCCCCTCCCATTCCCCATCCCAGAAAGAAGGCTCATTGGAGACCTCCCCTGGAAGGTTGGCTGAAGCTCAACTTCGATGGCACATCCAAAGGGAACCCAAGTTTAGCAGGAGCAAGTGGGGTTATCAGGAACCATAAAGGTGAAGTTGTCATAGCCTTCTCTGAGAACTTGGATCACCAGACCAACAATATGGCTGAGGTATGGGTGTTATGGTGAAGCATGCATCTCATCAGGGATTGTAGAATAAACCTCCAAGTTGAAGGGGATTCCCTCAACATCATCGGATACATCAACAATGATAAAATCCCATCGTGGAACATCCGATCCCTGATCCAAGAAACCAGAAACCTCATTGGTCAGCAAAAGTAGGTTGTAGCTGCCCACGTGTACCATGAAGCCAATAGGCTTGCTGATAGTCTCACCAACTTGGGTACCACCCAACCAACCATATCCATTTGGTGTAGCTCATTACCGCCAAGTGTCATC
The DNA here is from genome assembly GCA_028583015.1 of Wollemia nobilis. Taxonomy (NCBI): domain Eukaryota; kingdom Viridiplantae; phylum Streptophyta; class Pinopsida; order Araucariales; family Araucariaceae; genus Wollemia; species Wollemia nobilis. Next base: position 37,809,030 of record JAQPPZ010016981.1, read on the forward strand.
CACATAGCGGTCATGGATTGGCCAAGGCAGACCAGGTGCCTTTAATGTTTTCCACCCTAATCCATGATTTTTCTAATAAAGTTTTTGCAGGTCTCATGGTGTGAAATTCCTCGGGCGTTATCTCCATTTTGTGCACCCCATCTCCATCAAATGATTGGCCACCCACCTGGCCCCTCTGATTGTGATGCTCGATCTTGGATGCTCATTTCAAACTTCACTAGATTCCAAAGCACTTTTTGTAGTACCGACCATGAGTGCTCCACTGCCTCTCTACCAAATATTTCACCCAGCTTAGCTATCACCAAGTCCCTATGGCATTTCAACTCCACCCATGTGGATATCGCTTTGAGGACCCACACCAATCCCCAGTCACCTTCCCCTTTCCACCACCTTTCCACCTATTGTCATCCTATGGCTAACGACATGATCGATGGCTTACCTAATGCCTATTTAAGACTAGGGTGAGTCACCATGCAGGCCTATGTACTTCATCTCCACCACCCCAGCCACTACCTAAGCTCCCCTACTGCCTTCCATCGGCCCTCTATTACCACCACCATGGCCTTCCTCGAGTCGAGTAGTCTTCAACTTGATACCCTTTCGGCCTCCTTTCTGCAAGGTTGTGGCCTTATCCCTTTTCTATCAAAATTCAAGGGTGTTGAGGCCGACATCATGTCTGATTTTGTGAGAACCTGGTCGAACGACCATGTTATAGTATGACACATCCAGTTCAAAGTAACTCCTGCTCTCATCATCGAGGTGTCTGGCCTTCCTCTCATGGGGCACCTGGTCTAGTGAGACAAACATAACTGGGACCAGGAGCTCGAAGGGTTCCCTAATTACCAAGAATTCAAGTGGCTAGGAGTTTCCCTAGATCGTGAATCCCTCCCCTCCCCATGGCCCATCATAACTATCCCTCTACTCTAGTATATGTCCTATGATGACCCTTCCAAACCGCTCTCTAGCTTTCATCTTGCGTTGGTCAACCACCTTCGGGGATATAGGCCTATGAACATCCCTACTTTCCTCCACCGGTCCATTCGGCTCTCTATGCTCGACGCTCGCAAGAAACACTCGACTCCCACTCATCAGGGGTTGTTTGCTGTTTTGTTCCACCATGTAGCCACCTCCACCCCACCACCCATTTTGGCCAACCCCATCCAATCCAACCCCCCCATCCCTCCCCCACTCACAATCCTACCCATTCCCTGTCCAGTGAACCCCTGGTAAGTGAGGAAGCCCCTGAATTCCACACTCCTATATCCAAAAAGGGATCCCCATCTACTGCTACTCCCTCTAAACCCCTTGCTACGAGTGGCAAAAAATCGGCATTAGCTAAGCGCAAAGTCAAAGCTGAAGAGATCTCCACCCAGGTCCGAAGGTCTTCCAGAGTAAAGAAGGTTAAGGCAGAATCGAGCCAGAATTCCCCTGTCCACATCTCTGAGGACATTAGCGAGAATTCGATCCCCGACTCTGTGATTTCTAGCAGAATTTCTAGGATGTTCCTCAAGAGTTTCATTGTCACCTTCGAGAGCGCCAGTTTAGCCATGAAACAGTACCTCCAATAGAGCGCAACCAACACCAAGGAGGACTCCCTAGAAGTCGAGCCCCTCTAAGCTAGCTTTCGCATCCAGGAATCTGCTACTATGGGTTTTTTGGTCTATCTGGTTTTTTGGTTTTTCTAATAATTTTGCTTCATCCTTTCCATGTCTATAAATTTATGTTTCTCAGATGGCCCCTGTGTGGGTTCTGGTCAGTATGTTGTCAAAATTTAGTTTTTGTGGTCTTTCACCCCTGCGTGGGTAGGTTTGCTTTTGTGATAGTACCACCATCCCCTACGTGGGAAATTTTGCATCTATCATCCCCTGCATGGGATTATTAGTCATTTTTATGTCTATCCTCCCCGGTATGGGATTTTCCAATAGTAATTTCTCTCTATCGATCAAGGTTTTATGTACATCTGGGATTGGGACCCAACCAAAACCCACATAATAGAACCACCAAATTACCAAAAAAAAAATCTACCTTAGATTTAAATTATTATAATATTTTTGAAAAGGTTTAATATTACCAAAAATTGAAATTGCATGGAGGCAACTTTTCCAATTTGAGCTGACATCGAAATTCAAAAGGTAATGTGTATAAAAAGGGTAATGATTTTGCAAGCCATGGTGTTTGATTAATCCCTAAGAAATTAAGACTTACAATTTTTGAATTCGTAAAGTGGTGGAGGCAGAGAAATATTTTATGCAAATTTTGAGGCAGTGCAGACATTAAGACAGCGGGTGCCCAAACTCCATACGACGGTGGATGATAGCCTATATTGCAAGACCAGATTTCAGAGCACGTTGTAGGCAGAAGGTTTGACATTCGATTCACATGGAGATTTTTGCATGTCAAAGGGTGCGGAGGCTAGTGAGATCATAGGTTTGAACAACGACGATAGCACTTGAGGGTAAAATTAAATATTTTAAAGGTATGCACTTTAAGCTTGGTTATGGAGTTATAAGAGTTAGTTATTTTTTATTATGTTGATGTGAAATGGTTAGGGAGCCAAAAGGAAATTAAAGTGGTTTTAATTTTTTGTTTTAGAAAGGGTTGAAAAGGTGAAATTTTAGATTTTTAGTGCTTGGTGGATGCATGAGATGAAGTGATAATTTCTTTGGTATTATTGAAATTTGAAGTGCATTATTGTGTTTTCATAGAAGGAAGTATAAGGTGTATATATGAAATTCATGTGTGTAATTTCTAATTTATTTTTTTGAAGCATTATTTTGCATGAAAGCCTAGGAGTAATAAGGTGTTATAGTGGTTGATATTTTATTGTAATATTTTTATGGTGAAATATCTTTTGAAGTGAAAATTCATGTGTATGTTTCGAGAAAATATCTTGCAATCTAACCCTTGAAGTGGCATTAGAAGAATCAGTTATTTGTGAGACAGTTTTTGAAGACATATCTCCATAAGAGAAAATTAAGAGGTATGGGCACACCATCTTTTGTTTAAAGTATTTTGTTGAAGTGAATGTTTTGAAAACATAAGGTGAAGTGAAAAGGATTGTTTGATAAGCATTGTTGGAAATATTTGAGTGAGGATATTATGCTTAATTGTTGAATTTTTGGAAATATTTGGGATAGAATTTGAGAAAAATCTATGCTTCTATTGTTGAAAGGGTTTGAGACATTTAAGATAGAGATTGTGAACTTCTTGTGATAGGGTTGAAGACTAGTTAGTGCATCTTTGTGAAATATTTTGAAACTTGATTTGAGAGATATTGATAGCAATTGTCAAGGTGTTTGAGATCAATTTTATGAGGGAAATTGTGCATTGGTGTGATTGATATTTGAGAGAAAATTTGCAAGAAGAATAAACCAGTTTTGTTATGCATTGTTTTGATTTGATTTGAAAGGGATTTGCAAGAGATAGAGAGTGGTTAATTGAGTACAATATTTGTGAGTATGAAACATATTAAGTTTTTGATAGAGCATATCATTCTCTATATGTTACAAAGGTTAAAGGAATTCTAAGTAGAATATATTTGTTTGAAAAAAGCTTTTCCAAAAAATATATAAGTTTGGTTTGTGTGTAAAGTTTCGAAATATATGAATAGGTTAAGTGAGCAGCATTAAGGAAGATTTTAGCAAGTCTTTGAGAAGGCTTGAAGGAAGATTTGAGCAAGTCTTTGAGAAGGCTTGAAGGCAGATTTGAGCAAGTCTTTGAGAAGGCTTGAGGGCAGATTTGAGCAAGTCTTTGAGAAGGCTTAAGGGCAGATTTGAGCAAGTCTTTGAGAAGATTTGAGGATAATTTTTGAGAAATTCTTTGAGAAGACCTAAGGATATATCTGAGCAAGTATTGTGAAGACTTGAAACATGATTGAGAGCAGGTTTGTTTGTTTATTTGTTCAAGATTTGTGTTAAGGATTGGGGTAGATTTGAGATAATATTTTTGGTGCAGATTTGAGATAGAGATAAAGCAAATTTGTGCTAGACTTGGGACAAATTTTTGGTGTAAATTTGTGAGTAGAGTGAGAGTATATTTGTGCTAGACCAGTGGTAGAGTTTGGTAAAAATTTGAGATAAAGTAGAGAGCAGGCTTTGGAGGTGACAGAGCAAAGAGGAAAATAGTCTCCAATGGATAGATATCCATTAGCCAGTGTAGTGGGGATAAAGATATCCTGTGGAGAGATATCCACAAGCCAGAGCAGTGGGAGTAGAAGTATTCTAGAAGATCATCAGCTAGAGCAGAGGATATAGAGTTATCCTATGGAGAGAGATCTCTAAAAATCATCAATGCCAACTCATTCCCTTATATTTTAAGCTCAAATTGTCCTACACTAATAACATTGTTGAGTATGAAGCTCTTGTTTTAGTTCTTCATGCTGCCATCACCCTCCAAATAAAAGGTTTGTTATTTTTTGGGATTTTGTATTGATCATTAATTAGGTCAGTGACATATATAATACTAATGATGATAAGCTAAATCCCTATAGAGTTATTTTTGACCAACTTTTATCTTCCTTTGATTAGGTTACCATTGAAGTTGTTCTTTGTTCTAGTAACTGCCATGTGGATGCCATGGCTACTGCAACATCCTTAATCCTTTTAAAATCAAAGATGAGTAGGATGCTATTATAACTCATCAAATTAAATATATTGTTACTATATTATCTAGCATTACTCCCCTTGAGGTCCTATTGATTGAGGCTTCTTCTCTTAACATGCCCTGGTATGCCTACTTCTTGACATTTCTTCACAATGATACCATCCCTGATGACCTCGATCGACATGAATATAGGAATTTGTTTTTAAGAGCATACCATTATGTTATCCTAGGAGACATCTTGTATCACCTCTCCTTTGATGGTATCTTGGTTCATTGCTTGACCACTAATGAGACTTAAGCTACTATCTAAGATGTCCATAATAGTTCTTATGGTGGCCATTTTAGTGGTATTTCCATTGTTTAAAATTTTCTTTAGATGGGTTACTTCTAGCCTAGTATGGAGAAGGATGATTGTGATTATGTTAAGAAGTGTAAGAAGTGTCAAAAAAATGATCATCTAGTCCATGCTACCACTCAAGACGTATAACCAATTTATGCTCCTTGGCATTTCTTTGTATGGGGCCTTGGCATCATTGATAAGATCAATCCTCCTTCTATAGATGGCCATGAATTTATTTTAACTAGTACTAAATACTTTACTAAGTGGGTTGAAGCCATACCCATATCTTCTATCACCGATGCCCAGGTGTTCAAATTTTTGCTTAACCAAATCCTCTGTTGATATGGGATCCCATTGATAATCCTCTTCAAAAATGACACACCCTTTAAAAATAAAAATATTAATAAATTCTATGCTAAATACAAGATCCAACATAAGTGGTCAACATCGTATGACCTGTTGGGTAATGGATAAGTAGACGCATCCAAAAATACTTTAATCAAGATTATCAAGAATCTCATTAATAAAAATGGACACGATTGGCATATCCAACTCTACCCAACCCTCTAGGCCTATGCACTAGTGTTTGTACACTGATTGGTGCAACTCCCTATGCTCTGGTATATGGAATTGAAGTAGTTTTCCCTTCAAATTGGAGGTCTTGTCCATTTGCATTCTCCTCCAATATGTTTTGGTCAATGACAAATATTATTTTGGTCATCTTGCTTAATTAGATATACTAGAAAAAACTATGCTAATGCTCTAGAGAACCTACAGATTTATCACACTCATATCCAATGTGCCTATCATAACAAGGTTTGATCCCACACTTTTGAAATTGATGATCTTGTCCTCAAAGAAAACCAAAAAATTACACATGCCAAAGATGACCTCAAAGATAAATTTGAACCTAATTGGCTTGTCCCTTTCATTATCACCACAACCTTTGGATTGGGGGCATATCACCTATCTACCCTTGATGGCATCAAACTAAAGTAACCTATGAATATCATGCATCTTAAGAGATATTATGCTTAGCACATAAAGTTTTGTATGCTTGCTTGTGCATGTTTGCCTACTCATTTTCCTATTTGCATGATTTCATATTGTTTGCATTTTGCATACATGTCTTTTCCATTAAAAAACACTTTTTATTTTGCATCATATACTTGTATATGCATGATTTCCTAGGTTGTTTGTTCATATATAAATTTTTGAGGAGGCTTCACAATGAGGCAATTATACTCTCTATAATTACATATATGGACTAGATAAATGAGCTAGTGAACCTCTTTGACATGTCTTCTTTGGTATTACACCCTTAATTTTGGAATATGATGAGGAACTTGATGCCTCATCACCAGAAAGTAATAATCATTGCATTGGGATACCTCGATCTCTCCTTTAATATTCCTCCTTTTTTGTACTAACATATTTTTTGCTTACTTTAATCACTATCATATCTTGTTTAATAATATTTATAGCTTCATATATATCTTATTCCATAACATTTTTATTCAATTATAGTCTACCTACATCTTCTTCTTCCATGTATTTTTTTATGTCTGTGTCACAGGTACCTCAACCAATGGTGACTTTGCTTCATGTAGTATAATGGATTTTTAGTCATGCTTTACTAACGATTTCATAAGGCATCATTTTTCACCAGTACTTTTCCACTTCAACATTTTCTAATGAAGTCACCCCACTAAACTCATTTATCAAAGCATGACCCTATGCTAACTCTATTGGGGGCAGTTTAATTTTCTTTTGCATACTTTTGAAATACCCATTTGGATGAGCATACTTTTGAAACACCCATTTGGGTGAGCATACTTCTAAAACATCCATTTGGGTGAACATACTTTTGAAACACCCATTTGGGTGAGCATACTTTTGAAATGCCCATTTAGGTGAGCACAATTTTTGCACAATGTATTATATTCTCACAATAATTTTCTTATATCCTTTCTAGATTTTTTAGTTTAATAATATATATTTTTTATAGGTTTATCAATCACACAGGCATTAATATCCCATTAAATGTAATTTCTCATATTTACTCAATAAAAACAATATATGTATAAAATTTATTCAAACCACATGGTATTTACAATTATTTCCCCTTACATTACATATCTCCCCTTCTTTACCTTCTATAATTTTTTTACCTAGTGGTTGAAATCATAAGATTCCATTATCATCGTATCCTCCATTGTGTAGTATCCAAAGAACATCATCTTGATACCAAATCAGTTCTTCAACTCTATATCTTATCCAAATGCTTTCCAATAATCTAGGACTAGGTGCCATAGCATGGAAACTAGAATTTTAATCCTATCCAGGTCACAAATAGTTCCCATAGGCTTGCCACCATCCATGATACCCTTATCCACATTGTTACCTAGTTTGGAACTAAAATTTGTTTCCTTCATTGTAGCACCATTTACAATTCATCAAACCTTTGTGCACTCCCCTTCAATATGTTAGGACCCTCCTAAAATGTCCTAATTACTTATATTATTTATTCATTATATTCTAGGGTCACAACCCTTCACTCTTACAACTATTAGACTAGGTATTTAAATGCAATCCACATATGATAATAAGGCATCATTGAACAAATATATAAATTAAGTCTATTGTGGGTTTTCTACCTTACAATCAAAAGCAATTCAATATAAAAACAATATTGATTCCCGCACCATTTAGTTTCATACCATCTGGATCAGAGCTAGATCAAGGAGCAAATTCACCATTAAAAATTTTTCCCACTGCACATTTCAGCCAGTCCACATTCGCGAGGATGCAAACAACATTCACGCTTCATGGATCCGTGTCAAAATCCTCGTAGAAAATTAAACCTTCTCCTAAGGTATGAATTAATTTATCTTACACCCAAATTGCTCGACCTTTCACGTGGTGACCGGTGGATATTTTGAAAAATCTAAAATCTTCAATGAAGCATCAAGGTTTTTGATGTCCGAAACACAAAGGAAAAAATTAAAATTATTTTTTTATTTTTTTTGCTCACCTGTACCAAGTCATATTGATCGTTACCTACACCAACCACAATGGCTGAAGGACGACAATCACTGGATTCCATTCATGAGAAACACAAAAGGCTCGCTGAAGAATTTCAACAGGAAAGAGAGGAGAATACCCATACCACAAGAGAACTCTTCGAGAAAATATTTGCAATGGATGTTAAAATTGATGCCATCAGTCAAAATCAGGCAACGACACATGCAAATTCACCCAACCACGGGTCATCAAACTGAGCAATGTTAGGAGGTCCACAAACTTCCATTCTACCATAGACAACCAAATTAGACTTCCCAAAATTTTAAGGAGGAGACCCTACAAACTGGATCTACCGAGCAGAGCAATATTTCTCACTAAATCAAATTTCAAAAATGCAAAAAGTTCATATCGCCTCCTTCCACTTGGAAAATGATGCCATCCAATGGTACCAATGGTTCAAGAAAACTAACGGCACTCCAACATGGTCAACCTTTACACAGAATCTATTAGTGCGATTCGGCCCTAGCAAGTTTCAAAGCTTTATAGGGGCCCTCACTAAATTATGCCAAACCACTTCGATAAGCGAATACCAAGCACAATTTGAAAGTCTAGCTAATCGAACATCCAAATTAGACATTGCCTTCTTTCAAGAATGTTTTGTTAGCGGATTAAAAGAAGAAATTTGAATAGAGGTGCAAATGTATAACCCTACAAACATGTTAGAGACCATCGGCTTGCTGAAATTAGTGGAGGACAAAATCAAGGCACAGAATCGGTTCATAAAACCAACTTGGGGGAAACCATCAAACACTTATACCAACCCCAAACCAATGCAAAATGGACGAACACAAAACTCCTACACAACCTCCAAAATTAACCCCGCTCTACCAATTAAGCGTTCGAGTTTTGAGGAAATGAAGGAAAGACAAGCTAAGGGTCTTTGCTACCATTGTGATGAGAAATTTGACAGAAATCATAAATGTGCCTCACAAAAATTATATATTCTAGATGCCACAGAGGAAGGGAATTCTACTGAAGAGGAACCTGAACTCGAAGTAGAGGTATTATCCAACACACTTGAAAGTGACAAAGAAAATGCACCAAAGGTTTCCTTCAACGCCCTTGCCAAATTTTTTGCCCCTCAAACAATGCGAGTTAAAGGGTATTTTAAGAAATAAAACCTTACCATGCTGCTAGATTCTAGTAGCACACACAATTTTATCGATCCAAAGGTGGTTAAACAAGAAAAAAAATTTATATACCCTTGCAATAACTTTGAAGTGATGATTGGAAACGATAGAAAAATTGCATGCAAAGGAAAATGCAAAAATATAAAACTAACTATGGGGGTTTATAACATGAAAGGCGACATGTACGTCCTACCCCTAGGTGGGTGTGACATTGTACTAGGCATACAATGGTTATGAACCTTGGGCGTAGTCCAATGGGAATTTGATGAACTATGGATGAAATTCATAGCAAATAACTAACCCTATATTATCCAAGGCCAAAAATTAGGACCTTCCCAAATCTTCAACTCGCATAGAATGGAGAAAATTATCCAAAGAGGAAACAAAGGAATGGTCGCACAATTATTTTCAATTCAACCTAGTCACAAAGAAGATGAGACACCAGAGTTACAAAATATTTTAGACCACCATAAGGCGGTATTCAATGAACCAAAAGGACTACCTCCACAACGAAGTCATGATCACACTATTCCACTATTTCTAGGGCATCACCCTCCTAATATTAGACCTTATCATTATCCATACCTCCAAAAGACCGAAATAGAGAAATTAGTACAAGAGGTTCTTAAGGCAGGAGTCATTAGACCTAGCAAAATCCCTTACTCCTCTCCAATTATTTTAGTTAAAAAAAAGCATGGCTCGTGGCTTTTATGTGTCAATTTTTGAGCGCTTCATAAAATGACCATCAAAGATAAATTTCCTATTCCGGTCATAGACGAGCTATTAGATGAACTCCACGAGGAAGCTTATTTTTCCAAGTTAGACTTATGGTCAGGCTACCACCAAATACGAGTTAATGAAAAGGATATTCCTAAGACGGCCTTTCGCACTCACGAAGGGCACTACAAATTCTTGGTGATGTCATTTGGCCTGACCAACACTCCTTATACCTTTCAAAGTCTACTGAATAAGGTATTTCACCCTTTTCTTCATAAATTTATATTAGTTTTCTTTGATGACATTTTGATTTATAGAAAAACATGGGAAGAACATTTGGACCATGTTAGACAAGCATTCCAAATCTTGGAGGAAAATCAACTTTATGCAAAAAGATCAAAGTGTTCCTTTGGAAAACAAGAAATTGAATACTTAGGGCATATTGTCTCAAAGGAAGGAGTTATGGTAGATCCTTCCAAAATCAAGGAGGTGAAAAATTGGCCTATTCCAAAAACCTTAAAATCTCTACGTGGGTTTCTTGAACTAACGGGATATTATAGAAAATTTGTCCAAAAGTATGGTAAAATCGCTGCTCCTCTAACAACATTACTTAAGAAAAATGCTTTCAAATGGTCGTCTAAAGTGGATGAGGCCTTTATCACCTTGAAAACTGTAATGTATACCACCCCTGTTCTATCCATGCCCAACTTTTCTAAACCGTTCGTCATTGAAAGTGATGCTTCAGGAATAGGAATGGGATCCGTACTCATGCAGGATGAAAAGCCTCTAGATTTTATAAGCAAAGCATTTTCTCCTAAGAATTTATCTTGATCTACATATGAAAAAGAGATGTTGGTGATTGTCCATGCTATTCAACATTGGAGGCCTTACCTTATTGGCCAACATTTCATTATATGCATCGACCATCATAGCTTGAAGTATTTTTTGGAACAAAGGACTAATACCCCAGAACAACAAAAATGGGTTACTAAACTTCTTGGCTATGATTATGAAATTACATATAAAAAGGGAAAGGACAACATGGCAGTCGATGCACTTTCTAGAAAATTTGAAGATATGCCTCAAGTCCATGCTCTTTCCTCCCTTATTCCTAAATGGGTAGATGAGGTGCATGAAGAATGGATAAATGATCCTACTATCCATGCCTTAATTCAACAACTTCAACATAATCCTAGTAGCAAAACTCCATAAACTTGGAAGGACAATATATTAAGATACAAAGGGAGTATGGTCCTCACCCCCAATTCAACTTATCATGAAAAACTTCTTCATGAGTTACATACCTCACCCACTGCAGGCCACTCAGGGTTCTTAAAAACCTATAAAAGAGCCACTACCTCCTTCTATTGGGTAGGAATGAAAAATTACATCAAAAACTTTGTAAAATAATGTGAAGTTTGCCAAATACAAAAGGGGGAGACCCTCGCTATTCTAGGATTACTTCAATCTCTTCCTATACCCACCAAAACATGAGCAGATATTTCTGTGGACTTTATTGAAGGATTACCAAAATCAGGAGGAAAAACAACCATTTTTGTAGTCGTTGATCGTTTATCTAAATATGCCCATTTTTGTTTCATGGCTCATCCTTATACCGCTAGCACTATAGCCCACCTCTTCCTATATAACATCTTTAAATTACATGGTATGCCCTCCATAATTGTTAGTGACCGCGACCCAACTTTCACTAGCACCTTTTGGAAGGAATTGTTCAAATTACAAGGTACTCAACTTCGTATGAGCTCCACTTACCATCCTCAAACCGATGGCCAAACAGAAGTTGTAAATAAATGCTTGGAAACATACCTTCGATGTTTTGTTTCTACTCAACCACTCCATTGGGTAAAGTGGCTTTCACTAGCGGAATGGTGGTATAACACTTCATACCATACATCCATCAAAATGACTCCTTATGAAGCACTATATGGTCAAACACCACCAACCCTCACTTCCTATATTCCAGTGACTACAAAAGTCCATGCGGTGGAAACAGAACTTGCTAATAGATATGACATACTATGGATCCTAAAAGAGAACCTACACATCGCCCAACATCACATGAAGCAGCAAGTTGATCAACATAGAAGTGAACGTAGTTTCCATGAGGGTGATATGGTTTTCTTACGTCTCCAACCTTACCATCAATCCTCTCTTAAACAAAAAGGTTCCCAGAAGTTAGCACCCAAATTTTACGGGCCGTATAAAGTTCTCCAACGTATTGGGACCGTTGCTTACAAACTAGAGCTTCCTCCCTCTTCCAAACTTCACCCTGTATTTCATGTATCTTGCCTTAAGCTTGTAGTGGGAGCCCATATCACGACACAACCCACTCTCCATGAATTCTTCGATGATGGAGTACTTCTAGTCGAGCTAGAATCTATCTTGGATCATCGCTCTTGTCACCTTCATACTCGCGATATCATAGAAGTTTTAATCCATTGGAAAGGTCTACCTTTAGAAGACGCAACATGGGAAAATTTTCAAGATATCCAGCAACAATTTCCAAATTTCCAGCTTTGAGGACAAAGCTCCTTTAAGGGGGGTGGCATGTTAGGACCCTCCTAACATGTCCTAATTACTTATATTATTTATTCATTATATTTTAGGGTCAAAAACCTTCACTCTTACAACTATTAGACTAGGTATTTAAATGCAATCCACATATGATAATAAGGCATCATCGAACAAATATATAAATTAAGTCTATTGTGGGTTTTCTACCTTACAATCAAAAAGTGATTCAATATAAAAATGATCCTTCTTCCCGCACCATTTAGTTTCATACCACAATACTTCTCCTAGCTTGATATTCACTATTTGGGATAATTGCAAATACTATTTGTCTGCTTCTTCTTAATGTCTTCCATAACAATCTTAATCACATTATAATAGTTCACTATCTTCTTTGGATTTTGATGCTCTACTTGTATCATTAATACCCCTATTCTCTTATGCATCTTGTAGGCCTCTGCCCATATTGGCCTGCTCACCTTTGTCTACATCATCAATAGTAATTCTTGTTATTGAACATCCCCTACTATCATATTTAGCATCTAATTTGTCTTCTTTGACATTACATAATTGTGCAAATACACTTTGCACAATAGGTCTTGCTATTATGGAGGACTTGAATAATAGACATCTCAAAATTATTTTGGATTTTCCAACTTCCATGGCATCCTAGAGATGAGTCTATTTATTTTATATAAGAGATATTGCTCTCACAACATAAAAAAATATAGTTGTGTTGGTCGATTGCATTACAATACCTACAATATCAAACCTCCCATGATCATCATCCACTCTTGTGTTTCCTTCAATCTTGTCTATAGACTTGTTGCCTCTTGTTCTTACTCACCTTTCTACATCAACTCTTTTCATTTATCTCACAACTATTCTATTTGTTCTTGTTGCTCCTCCCAACACCTTTGCCATATCATTTCCTTTAGTTTTAGTATCTCCTCATGTTGTTCTCGTGCTATCCATGCTTTTTATCTTACTTCCCTTATCCTTTATCCACTTCTTCCTATATTCATGGGCTCTATATTCCTTTCATATTTTTGTAGACACCTAAAAATATCCTAAATAACCTCTTGCAAAAATAATTAACATTAAAAAAATAAAACAATGCAAAATCAGTTCAAAAGAATAAATCAATGCAAATCAATTCAAAAAGGGGATAAAATATTACAAAAACAATTCCAAAAACCTAAAGTCAAATAAAAGGGCATTCAAAATCCTAAAATATGGTAGATATTTCCCAATTCCAACATAAACACCCTTACACCCCTCTCATGCGCTTTCCAAAGCATCCACTTTTACCCTTTTTCAAGAATCACCCACCCTCCTTAAAGGGCATTTAAGCCAAATGGTTGAAAAAGGGTTTTGCGCTTTCCCCTAAGTCTTACAAAGGCATGGAGCACCCATTACACTTAATGCACAAGGTAAGAAATTATTACCCATTAGTTAGGCCTTGAAGAGACCTCTCCTCTCTCCTCCACATCACCCCCCTTTACTTGCCTAGAAAATCTATAAATACAAGAGCATGCCTACGAATTTAGGGAGGCAGAAAATTGTAAGGTTATGCTTTCAAAATGCTATATGATGCATCCAAAACCCATTTAAGCATGTAGAACAATTTTCTACATCTCTTTTTTAGGTTTAATGTGGTCTACAACACCGAAAGGACATCCCCAACTTTCAAACTAGCACAAAACTGCTCCAAAAGGCTCCACAAGTGATTTTTTGACAAATTCAAGAAATAAAATCCAAAATACACCTCAAGGTGCAAACACACCCAAAAAATGCACCCTAAGGTGTATTTTCCACTTTCTAGTTATTATACCAATCTGCAAGGTAATATATTACCCCTGTATCAATTTTAGTTCATTTGGAATCTCTATTATGCACTTTTTATTAGATTTGGACTATATGTCTTTTTTTATAGGAGGCTTGATTGAGATAGGCCTCCAAATGATCTGACAATATTTTCTAGGGTTATGTAGGATTTAAGATTAGGTGTAGCTCATAGTGGCATGCATCATAAGCCCACTCCAACCTTGAGAAATTGAGAGAAGATGCATGTTGTGCTAAAAAACCTATTATATGCCAGGGTCCCTCTTCATGATCCCCTCTTTTGTCACCCTATGGGGTGTTTTGTAAAATGCCATCATTTCCTTATTGTAACATGTTTTATAATAAATATATATGAAGCAACATGTTTTTCTTTCACTTCATTTTGGTGATCACAGTGGGACATGCTTGTATTAGTTTGATAGATGTCTAACAACTTGTGTGGTCTTGTTATCGTTAGAAGTCTTACAAAACTGGGCATGGACTCTCCCAAAACCCTGAGATACACTTCAAGATCCATATCAACAACATCATGTTTTTCCTTGTGTCACTTTTTCATATTTTGCATAGAAAATAGATTTTCTTTACATTCATAAAATTATGCTATTTTTTGGTAAAATTGCAAGTACAGAGCAGAAACACACCTAGTTTCTATCTTCTAGACCTGCTACAAGTCCAAAAATGGCCAAAACACCACTTTTGGGGTAAAACATACCCTGAGGTACATTCTAGCCTGAAAACACACCCCAAGGTGCATTTTACATTCTAACACTTGTGGTGGATTTTGGCAGACCACAAAAGCCATCCAAAGGCTGGAAAACACAGGTAGACCATTCCAAATTCTCAAATTTCAATTGTTTTTATTTAGTTTAAACTTGATTTTGCACATAAAATCCTCATTTGTATTTTGTTTTCCAAAAGGCACCTAGAACATTAGGTCACTTTGTGACTTATTTTATATTTAATTTCAAGAGGCACCATAATCATGTCAATTTTCAAGTTAGCTTAGCTTTCTTTTCACATGCATTTTGAATTAAAAAAATATACATCAATTAGTGTTAACTCATTTGCATAAGGTTTGAAGAGCCCTCTTAATCTCTTCATCTCCATGAGCTAGGAGTATGATTTCAATCCTCTACCTCATATATAAATCTCTAGGAGACATCTAGCCATAACCTTAACAGGCATATCTTGGCTAGTGTACACAAATTTGTGCCTAAGCAAATCTTAGATCAATTCAATGAAATCAAGTGACCATTTTCATTGCTTCTTAGCATAGCATTGCTTTCTTGTTTACAAAACATGATTTTCTAAGTCTATCTTGCATTCTTTGCATTTCAAAAAGAACATTTCCTTTTCCAAAATAAAAAATCTCAAAATAAAAGTGCATTTTTTTTTCTTAAAGTATTTCATTTCCAATATTTTACCACGTTCTTAACATAGCATACACACACATGCACGCAAGGCATAAACATTGGTTTATGTTGGATTTAATAACCAACCACCAATAAATACCAATAATGTTGGGCTTCATATCTAACCGTTGGCTCACCCCCTAAACACCTTATTATCCCCCCATGAATGGTTTTTGGACTTCATCACCAAAAATCCCCCTAATTTTGGGTATATTCCAAATTAGGATAGGTTTAGATGCCCCTTAACTATAGGGCTTAATAATTAGTAGACACAACTATCATTTATGCCCAAGCTTGCACAAGGGTGAAGTGAAAGCCTATATGGGCTGATAGCAAGGCAGTAGATAGTGCAACCCATTCCTTAGAGGGGCATTTTTCCCATAAGGATACCTCTAATCCTTTCACTGACCTTGCAAACATTTGTTCATTTTTACCTATTCACTCCTTGCATACTTTTGAGTATCATGGGAAGGGTGTGCATTAACATACCTTCTCTAGAAATCATCCATATACCTTGATTTTGTAGTTGTATTTTACATCAAAACACACCAAACATACAAATCAAGATAATATCACATTAACTTCAAGCTAAAATACATAATTTATTTGTTGTTTATGATCTACAAAATTTGGTTACAAAATATCACAAAACAGTTACAAAATCTCTCAAAACACCACCAAAATTGTTAAAATCTACACAAATCTGGTTTCAAAGGCCTTCAAAATCAATTTTACCACTTTCTAGGTTTCATATACCTATTTTTACTAAAAACATAGGTCAAGTTACATTTTGACCTAAAAATACACCCTGAGGTGCATTTTCTAGAAAATGGTTTCTATTTCACAATATAGGACCTGTCACAACTCAAAATATTATATTTTGTTGATTTTCACTAACAGAGTTCGTTTACATTCATTTTTCGGCATGATATGGTCCATACATGGTCTAAAGCGCACACCCAAGAGCGTGCACTCCTAAAACATGCACTCATGAATCCACTGTTTGAACACCAAGGAGAGCCATCACAATAAGAGCAATTGGATGAGCCACGAACTTCATCATATTTGATAAGCATCACTCAAAATACTCTCCTTTCTCATTAGCACATCCTTCAAATGGAATCACTGATTGTCTCTCAACTCGACATGCTAATATTTTAAATTCATCTTCCACAAACATCATCCTCCATCCCTTATAATCATAATCTATTTGGAACTACATCTAGCTCCTCCACCTTCATATTATCTAGTCCACCATTGAATGGATTGCATGAAACTTCTCCCTTAGGTCATCCAAATTCCATTCCTCCATCCACTAGCATTTCACCTTCCACAAACATGGTCTTTACATTTCCTCCCACGCAATCCGATACCACCCCTCCTCTTCCTCAACCACAAATGCAACTCACTACATTCACATATTTGGCCCCTAAGCAATCCCTTCTCAATCAACTGTCTCCTTATGAAGAAACCACAACCTAATTATTCACTACTACACCTTATTGGAAATCCACTCATCCTTCCATATCATATCTTAGACAACCTATATTTACCTCAGTCGCACAAGGATTTTCTCAACGCACCTTGAAAAGTCAAATGCCCAATTAGGGGCTCAATCAACAAGGATTTTCTCAAATCCCTTTGAAAAATCAAATGCCCAATCAGGGTCTCAATCAACAAGGATTTCCTCAAATTCCTTTGAATAATCAAATGCCCAATCAAGGGCTCAATCAACAAGGATTTTACTCAAATCTCTTTAAACAATCAAATGCCCAATCAGGGGTTCAATCAACAAGGATTTACTCAAATCCATTTGAACAATCAAATGCCCAATCAAGGGCTCAATCAATAGGAGTTTACTCAAATTCCTTTAACCAATTAGGGGCTCCATAAATAGGGGTTTACTCAAATCCCTTTAAACAATCAAGTGCCCAATCAAGGGCTCAATCAACAAGGGTTTACTCAAATCCCTTTGAACAATCACATGCCCAATTAGGGGCTCAATCAATAGGGGCTTTGTAATGAACCTATTTTCTCATTCCATATATCTTTCAATAATATATCAAAATATTCAACATGCAACCACAAATAAATTAATTACATAATAAATTTTTCACAATAAAATAGAGATTGATTATAACCTTAAGGTAGAACAACACCATACAATGCTCCTTTTGGAAGGAAGCCACTCCACAAGATCTATAGCTCCACGATCCAAGACTTCTCTAAGAATACATCATAGATTATAGATTCCTTTTACAATTGGGGTGCATCTCTCTTTATACAATAGTGTTATGGTTCACCTTCCATAAGTTACAAGATCACCCATATGGAGGTTCACCTTCCATGAGTTACAAAGTGCATGACAATATTATTTGCGGTTACATATGATAATATTCCCGCAACGGTTACAAAAAAGTAAATTTGCAATTTTTCTTCAAAAAAAAATAAACAACAACTGATTTTCTTACTCGGATTGAAAGTTATGAATTTTTTTCCCCTTTTTGCTAGTAACCCAAAAAACAACACCAAAAGCCCAACTTGCAATAGTTGTAACTTCCTCAATACTTATCAAAATTTTACAATTGAGTAGTCATTTTTGTAGTACTCAAAATAACATGCATGTTTATGCAAAAATATTCTAAAAATGATTGCTACAAAATTTAATACGAATTTTTTCTTTTTGAAAAAAAAATCATGCAATCAAAAAACAACTTGAACAACCCAACTTCAAACAATTGTAACTCTCTCAAAATTATCATAAATTCACAAATGAGTAGTCATTTGTATAGTACATAGAATAATCTATATGTTGGTGCTAAAATATTCTACAAAATACTACTAAAAATTTTAATACAAATTTTTTTATTTTGAAAAAAAAAATCGTGTGGCCAAAAAACAACAAAAATAACTCAACTTCAAACAACCATAACTTTATCAATACATATCAAAATTTGACAAATGAGTAGTTTTTTTTGTAGTACTAAAAAATATCTACATAATGGAGCAAAAAAATTCTAAAACTTATTGCTAAAATAAAAAATATGGCCTCTGTAAAATGTGACATTTTTCTAAAAAATGTGCCCTAGCTCTACAAAAAACAAACTCACTTTTCCCAAATCGTTGCTCTGATACCAAATGTAATGAACCTATTTTCTCATTCCATATATCTTTCAATAATATATCAAAATATTCAACATGCATCCACAAATAAATTAATTACACAATAAAATAGAGATTGATTATACCCTTGAGGTAGAGCAACACCATACAATGCTCCTTTTGGAAGGAAGCCACTCCAAAATATATCTAGCTCCAAAATCCAAGACTTATCCAAGAACATATCATAGATTATATATTCCTTTTACAATGCGGGTGCATCTCTCTTTATACAAGAGTGTGATGGTTGACCTTCCATGAGTTACAAATCACCCATATGGAGGTTCACCTTCCATGAATTACAAAGTGCATGACAATATTCCTTGCATTTACATATGAAAATATTCCCTCAATGGTTACAAATATTATTCTATGACATACCTATTTCTATTTTGACATGTGGCCTTCCTTACTCAATAATTAATTTATGGCTCATACCATTATACAATACAATATTAAATTATTCAATATTAAATACCTATCTTGGTACCTAACAGGCATGCTCAAATCCATTTAAACAATCAAGCACCCAATCAGAAGCTCAATCAATAGGGGTTTACTCAAATCCCTTTAAACAATCAAGTACCCAATCAAGGGATTAATCAACAAGATTTTACTCAAAACTCGTTAAACAATCAAATGCCCAATTAGGGGCTCAATCAACAAGGATTTACTCAAAATCCTTTGCATGATAAAATGTCCAATCAAGGACTCAATAAATAAAGGTCTCCTCAAATTTCCTTCTAATAGCAAATGCTCAATCAGGGCCACAATTAATCAAGGTATGTTCAAATACCCTTACAACAACAAGTACCCAATCAAGGGCTTGCTCAATCGAGCTCTAATCAAACACATCAACAACATAAAATGTCCAATCAGGGGCTCAATCAATCAGGGTATGTTCAAATTCCTTTACAACAATAAATGGTAGTTTAGGGTCCATCCCAACAACGGTATATCTAACCAAGTCCTAATCAAACATTATTTCCTCCCATGGAAAATCAATAAGTGTCTGATCCTGACTGGTACACACAAACACCCTACCACAACACACAACTTTAGGTACCCACACAAACTTAGTATTATGAGGGGCCTAATCAAGTCTATCAACAAGAGACCATTACTATGGTCAATCAAACCCCACATCAGAATGTGCATTCATGTTTCAATCAAAACCCCATCACTCCTAATTTCACCAACTATCATACCCCCAATCCCAATCACCAAGAGCATTCATTGGTTACCACCTTAGTTGGTTCCAACCTCATTGTGCCAGTCTTACCATAAGCTATTTAGACTTTGCAATATCATATTAAGTAGTTTTAGATGCATTCCAATAGTTATGGGTGTAACAAACCCAATTATAGTAAGTTGTGCTTTGAACCCATCCATCCATTTGTACACATGCTACCCTACCCCTCCAAATTTGACCCTAAATTTGATAAATTTAGAGGTAGGGAGGACCCCCATGAATATTTTAGCAACTTTCGATTTGCATGTTACCATATCAGTGACTATGATTCTCTCATGCTCAAAACTTTCCCATAGTCACTTTGGGGACCAACTTTAAACGGGTATGATAACTTACCTTGCCAAAACTTATATACATTTCAATAGTTGGCAAATACATTCCTTGAATGCTTCACCCTCAATATCAAGAATCAAATATCACTTCTAGACTTCTGCAACTTATGATAGTTTGAGGATGATTCCATAAATGACTATGTCATATGATGGATAATTTCTATCAACAATATTGTTTTCTCTCTTCCTCAAACAAAATCGGTTAAGGTATTTGTCAGGATTTGCATTAAATCCATCTCCAAAAACTTATAAATGCAACCACATAGCACATTTGAGGAAGCATCCAATCATGCCAATCTAATTGATGAGGTTAAAATCCAAAAGGGGAAGATCACACCCCACAAAAAGTTTAACTACAATCCAAACAAATTTTAAAAGGGAAATTCTAGCCATTATCAACCTAAACCCCCTCAAACACCAACCTGGTGCTTAATACAACAACCGCACCACCCATTCAAAATATCCCATTGCAACCACAAGTTGTAACACCCCAAAATCATGAAACAAAAAAACACACAAACAAAAATAAAAGTTTACATATTATTTTTTTTAACTAAGGAGAAGGATTCATAAATACTCAACCCACCTTATACCAACTTAATGTTTGACATCCCCTAAATTTCTCAAGAACTATACCACACAAGATTCCCTTCATGCATGTCTCATATGCGTAAGCCTATCTTATGATATGCACATAAGTCTATCCCTCTCATCAGTCTTGATGAGCTAGACTTACCACCTCCAATTGTTAGAAGGTGTACATGCATCTCCATATCCACACAAGTCATTATGTGTGGGTATGCTACATGTACTATGAGATAAGATATCAATATTTTCCACTGATAAGCTATCTTAACTCTGGTACAATATTCCAAACCTAGTTACCAATCTCCCTAAGGGGGTTTCAAGCCCTTAGGATAACCTCTAAGTTCACCTAGAACTTACTAATGTTTTTTTCTTTTTAACATCACAAGATCATAAAAAATCTAGATACTAAATCTAACAAAAATGAACTATCAACAAGCAAGAATAATCAAAGCGTAAAGAAACAATCACCAATAAAACATACATTAAAATATTTAAATACAGGAAACTAAATAAAGAGATACTAAATGTAGTAGTTGCAATGTTCATTTAGATACATAAGTATGGTACACCCCATACTTTCCACAATACTTTACATCCATTTCATTGGGGAAATCTCCCCATAATCTAATCTATTGCATAAATAACAAGATGTAAGGTAGAGAGAAAACTTGTGAATTGGTCCATATTATAACTTTGGTCTTCCTACTCTTCCATTGATCAAGTAAGGATAGTAGAGGATCAGGACACCCATGGATCCGGATAGACATGCTTCTAAATTCACTTGTTTCATTGCCAAATTGTAACTATACAAATAACCCAAGCAATTCAACTTACTAATGCATAGTACTTATCATAGAAACTACCCTTTCCATTTCTCTCTCATCCAACTTGAGAGAATCAGTCAACCATGCATTAGCTCATGTGCTCTATTTGCAATAAATGAACTACCCTTCTCAACAATTAAAGTCCCATACCCTTAATTGCTAAGTAAACTAGGTTCACACATTTCGTCACTTAAAGCAACTACTTTAATTCCCAATAAACTTTTTTCTTCATTTCATAACATAAGGTCCCATACCCTTAAATTACAAAACAAAACATTATTCCATCTCATTTCATAACATAAGGTCTCATACCCTTAAATTACAAAATAACCATTATTCCATTTTATTTTACTAAAATCCACAATTTTAGTTAATGGACAATAATTAGAGCTTTCACACTTCATTATTCTAAAATCTATCATTTAAAATAATGAGCAACACTTAAAGCTTCTGCACTTCATTATTCTAAAATCGATCATTTAATTAATGAGCACGCTTAAAGCTTCTACACTTCATTATTCTAAAATCTATCATTTAAGTAATGAGCATGCTTAAAGCTTCTACACTTCATTATTCTAAAATCTATCATTTTAAATAATGAGCATTCTTAAAGCTTCTAAACTTCATTATTCTAAAATTTATCATTTAAAATAATGAGCAACACTTAATGCTTCTACACTTCATTATTCTAAAATATATCATTTAAATAATGATCACGCTTAAAGTTTCTACACTTCATTATTCTAAAATCTATAATTTAAGTAATGAGCAACACTTAAAGCTTCTACACTTCATTATTCTAAAATCTATCATTTTAAATAATGAGCAACACTTAAAGCTTCTACACTTCATTATTCTAAAATCTATCATTTTAAATAATGAGCAACACTTAAAGCTTCTACACTTCATTATTCTAAAATCTATCATTTTAAATAATGAGCATGCTTAAAGCTTTTACACTTTAGTGAACAAGAAGATGACCAGCCTCCAACAAGGAAAGACACAGGGTGGACTAAGGTTCGACCAAAGTGGCTTCTACCTTGACATCTCAAGGTAGATGGTACTTACGTACCTACGGTGCTTATAGTTGCCATGATATAACAGATCATCCTTAGTGCTAATGGCACCCAAGAAGAGTTCTCATCTAAGTTGCGACTACAATGGGGGTTACCCGTGACACTATTTGACTAGCTACCTCCTAATACACCTAGTTGACTGCCAACGGTTGTGGCAAGACGATGATACCATTGCATCTAGCATACATAGGAAAAGACATAGACCATGCTTCCAATGATAGTGGCTACTCACAAAATTTATAAGAACATAGACCACACTACCAATGGTAGTGGCTACATAGCATTCACAACATTCACAAGGAGAACGTAGACCATGCTGCAAATAACAATGGCTACACAACATTCACAAAGATAAAACATACCACACTAACAATGGTAGTGGCTACACATAGCTTCACAACATTTACAAGGAGAATTTAGACCACACTACCAACAACAATGGCTAGACAACATTCACAAGGAGAACGTAGACCACACTACCAATGGTAGTTGCTACACATAGGATTCACAACATTCAAAATAATAGCATAGACAACATTGCAAACAGTAGTGGCTACACATAATTCACAACATTCACAAGGATAATGTAGACCACACTACCAGTGGTAGTGGCTACACAACATTCACAACATTCATAATGAGAACATAGACCATGCTACCAATGGTAGTGGCTCCACAACATTCAAAAGGAGAACATAGACCATGCTACCAATGATAGTGGCTACACACAACATCCATAACATTCACAAGGAGAACATAGACCACATTTTTAATGGTAGTGGCTACACAACATTCACAAGTAGAACACAGACCACACTACCAACGACAGTGGCTACACACAACATTCACAAGGAAATAAAGATAGAAAAAGTTTTAATATGAACCCACCTGGACCACCTGCACTGCTCTTGTGGACGTTCGTCATCTGCTATTTTTTTCTCTCAATGTTCTTCCTCTATTCATGCTTATTTTGCTCTACTTTGCACTCCTCTCCTCATGTTCCTTTTGATCTGCTTCAACCTTCTCCCCTCTCGCTCCCTTCCAACTCCCACTTCCCTTCATGTTTTTCTCCCTCATGCATCTTCTCTCCCTCCTCGGTCTACATCTTTTCCTACCCACCATTACTTCCTCGACCACATATGATAGGCGGTAGGGTGGACATACCTCCCTCCTCTTACTAAAGTGATTGCAATAAAGATATTTCACTTCACATCATGGGAACTTCATGCATCTGATCCAATCGAGTCTTCAAAGGGCAATCCAAACCATTCTTTTGAATGTCATATTATCGCATTTATGCCTTATGGGTCGATCATCAGGTGGGCGGTGACTTCCTAAACACGCCATGGCAAAGACCTTACCTTGGAGCTTTTAAATAATTGTATTTATTTTCTTATTTTTATTTCAAGGTAAGTTCTCCACTAGCAATCGTTTGGTAAATTGATTACTTCTTTGCTTATTTCAATGATAATGCTATTAAATAAAATTAATCATTTTATTACAAATAACATCTACCAACATCATTTAAATAATCAACTGCTCATTTTCAATGAGATCTTTGCTTTTATATAAAATAATTATTTATTTAAACAACATCTTCTTGCTTTTTAAATAAATCAAACATTTATTTAAACAATGTCTTTTTGCTTTTTAAATAAATAAAACATTTATTTAAGCAATATATTTTTTCTTTTTAAATAAATCAAACATTTATCCAAACAATATATTTTTTGTTTTTTAAATAAATCAAACATTTATTTAAACAATATATTTTTTGCTTTTTAAATAAATCAAACATTTATTTAAACAAGCACACATGAAGTTGTGAAGGTAAACCATTTACTCCATGCTCACCAGTTATCAAGGTTAATAATACTAAAGTAAAAGACAATCATGCAAGTGCATCAAAAAAAGAGGGAGTCTTTTCATCGATCTAATCGCCTATCTCAGCTTCTAGAACTTATGATGGCTACTAGGCCATCAGTCTAGGGGTCAATGTCGCTAGATATTGATGATTATCCCTTAATCGAATGCATGCCTATATGAAGGTATCATTTCATGTTACCTTTGAGTTACCTTATCATAATTTCCCATTCCTCAAGTACTCTCGTATCCACTGGATGACTCAAATTCTTCCACTCACGAGCACACCTGATCCTACACATTGGTAATTCATTGATAGTATTATATCCTTCAATATCTATTTATTATTGTGAGATTGCTTAATTGCACAAAATTGAGTATTAGTCACATTTGTTAATACATTGATTTTCCATGTCCAAAGCTCCATCTGGGAGGGTTATGACACAAGCTCATCCAAACTTGAGAAACACATTTTCCCCACCATTGTAGCCTAATATGTGAGCCCCTCAATGTCAGGGTGATTGTCCACCCCGCACATGGAACCCTTTAACCAAACTTATGGGTAGCATATTTTAATGATTACTGATTATTGGTCATCTATTCTTACCTCAAATTCAACCAAAATATCCTACCATACCCAAACCAAAAGGGTACAATGAATATGCTCATTGTGACTATCTTCATTGCAAAGAGCATGTCATTATTAATTGCTACTAGTTTTGACACCTCATCTCAGATCTCATTGATAATGGTTCCATTCAGGTTGACACTCCTTTGGCTCCCCCCAACAAAAGCTTAGATGTCTTTTGAAACACTCTATTGCAACATATAGCCCCCCAAATGCAAGCTTCCATATCCAATGCACAAGGATAGAACCCTAAAGTAAATTAGGTCAATCACATATCTGAACAACAAGGCTTTATCAAGATGATCAATATCATCATATAGAATAATAGACATGCAACTCAGCCTAATCCTCCATAGGCACCAGTGCTTTCCCCACCATATTCCATACCCCCACTATCCCAAGGTCCACCTCCACCATCGAGGCCCATCATCACCATCCAAAGCAGTCTTACACATCAGCTTCAAATCACTTGTTCTAAGCTATCTATCTATCTATGACCTTCTACAACAATAACAACCTCATCATGATGCATTAAATGACATACTATGATAGAACCCTGAGTTCTATCATGATCGAATAAATTAATTAATGCAAACTAGATTATAAATTGCAAAAAAATATCAAAGAATCACGGTTGGTAAAGGAATCACAATGCCTCTTATAAGGGGGCTCCCTCCAAATTAAATAATTAAATATTATTTTTCTTCTTGGATGATTTCTTACACAACTATCTACCCTATTTTATATCTACCTAAAGCTATTATGAAAGGACGTGATGGTCCATTGTGAAAATAAAACATAAATAATTAGTTAATTAAGTGATAAAGTTAGGTTAGGATGTGGAATCCTAACATGCCACCCTCCTTAAAAGAAGCTTTGTCCTCAAAGTTGAAAGTGAGGAAATTATTGTTGGAATTGATGAAGCGCTTCCCAAGTAGCATCCTCGGAAGGTAAGCCCCACCATTGAATCAGAAGCTCGGTGATGGTGTGATGGTGAAGTTGATGAGTGCGATAATCCAAGATGGCTTCAGGTTCAACCATGAGTGATCCATCCTCGATGAAGTCAGGTAGTTGAGTTTGTGTTGTAACGTGTGCGCCAACGACTGGTTTAAGGCAAGATACATGAAACACGGGATGAATTTTGGAAGACTCGGGTAACTCCAATTTATAAGCAACGGGTCCTATGCGTTGTAAAATTTTATAAGGCCCATAGAACTTGGGAGCTAACTTTTGTGAACCTTTGAGCTTGAGAGAGGTTTGGCGGTAAGGTTGAAGTCGAAGGAATACCATATCGCCTTCTTGAAATTCACGTTCGATCCGATGTTGATCCGCTTGTTGTTTCATGCGATGTTGTGCTATGAGTAAACTGAGAGATCTGAATCAAAAACAACCATATTGGTACATCCTGGAATATAAGATGTGATCGTTGGTGGTGCTTGGCCATATAAGGCTTCATAGGGTGTCATTTTAATGGCAGTATGGTACGAAGTATTATACCACCATTCTGCTAAAGGAAGCCATTTTACCCAATGAATGGGTTGAGCAGAAGTAAAACAATGCAAGTAAGTTTCCAAACATTTATTTACAATCTCTGTTTGACCATCGATTTGGGGATGATAAGTGGAACTCATACGGAGTTGAGTGCCTTGGAGTTTGAACAATTCCTTCCAAAAATGACTAGTGAAGGTGGGGTCACGATCACTGATGATGGTGGAAGGCATACCATGGAGTTTAAAAATATTATCAAGAAATAGTTGGGCGATGGTAATAGCCTTGTAAGGGTGGGCTAAGGAGAAAAAATGAGCATATTTAGACAATCGATCCACCACTACTAGAATAATAGTTTTGCCTGATGATTTGGGAAGACCTTCAATAAAATCCATCGAAATATCGGTCCATGTTTTGGTCGGAATAGGGAGAGGTTGAAGAAGTCCAGGGGTACCCATGGTTTCTCCCTTTTATCTTTGGCAAATCTCACATTCGGCCACAAATATTTTGATATCTTGTTTCATTCCTACCCAATAAAAATATCGAGCCACCCTTTTATAAGTTTTCAGAAATCCAGAATGTCCTGCTGTAGGTGTGGCATGTAGCTCATGGAGTAGTTTGGTTCGATATAAGGAGGTAGGAGATAGGACAATACGCCCTTTGAACCTAAGCATACCATTGCTCCAAGTATAGTGAGGCTTACTGGTGGGATCTTGTTGGATTTTCTGAATTAACTCTTGTGTTGTAGTATCACTAAACCATTCTTTTGTTACCTGGTCTATCCATTGGGGAATAGGTGATGAAAGCGCTTGCAACTGGGGCAATTCTTCAAATTTTTGGGAAAGGGCATCGATGGCCACATTGTCCTTTCCTTTATGATACACGATCTCATAATCATACCCTAGTAGTTTAGTGACCCATTTTTGTTGCTCAGGGGTGGATATACGTTGCTCAAGGAAATATTTTAAACTATGATGATCGGTACGGATAATGAAATGTTGACCAATGAGGTATGGTCGCCAATGTTGGATGGCATGAATGATAGCCAACATCTCTTTCTCATATGTAGATTGGGCTAAGTTTTTCCTAAAAAATTCATTGCTTGTAAAAGCCAATGGTCATCCTTCTTGCATGAGAATGGCTCCCAATCCTAATCCAGAAGCATCACTTTCGATCACAAAGGGCTTGGAAAAATCTGGCATGGCCAACACAGGAGTGGAACACATGGCATCCTTTAATTTGGTAAAAGCATCGTCAGCCTTGGAGGACCAAAGAAAAGCATTCTTTTTAAGTAAAGTTGTCAAGGGGGCAACAATATTGCCATAGTCTTTAACAAATTTACGATAGTACCTAGTTAATCCAAGAAAACCACGCAAGCCTTTCAATGATTTAGGGGTAGGCCAATTTTTCATATCTTCAATTTTGTGGGGGTCCACCTTAACCCCATCCTTGGAAATGATATGTCCAAGATATTCAATCTCTTGTTGTCCAAAAGAGCATTTTGAGCGTTTGGCATATAGTTGGTGTTCCCCCAAGATTTTTAAGGTTTGTTCTAAGTGAAGCAAGTGATCTTCCCAAGTCTTGCTATAAATCAAAATATCATCAAAGAAAACCAAAATAAATTTTCGAAGATAAGGGTGAAATACCTGGTTCATTAGGCTTTGGAATGTTGAAGGAGCATTGGTAAGGCCAAAAGGCATGACCAAAAATTCATAGTGTCCTTCATGAGTTCGGAAGGCAGTTTTTGGAATATCATTTTCTCTGACTCTAATTTGATGATATCCTGATCTTAGATCCAATTTTGAAAAGTATTTAGCACCGTGAAGCTCATCCAGCAACTCATCAATAACAGGAATGGGAAATTTATCCTTGATTGTGAGTTTGTTAAGAGCACAAAAATCAACACATAGACGCCATGATCCATCCTTCTTATGGACCAATAATATGGGAGATGAATAAGGGCTAACACTAGGTTGAATAACACCTGCCTTCAATAATTCTCGCACAAGTTTCTCAATTTTAGTTTTCTATAGGTAGGGATATCGATAAGGTCGAATATTTGGGGGTTGATTCCTAGGAAGAAGTTGTATAGCATGATCGTGACTACGGTGGGGGGCAACCCTTTTGGTTCATCAAATACTCTGGAATGACATGTTAGGAGTTGTAATTTTGTCACTTCATTTTGTTCCTTCTCGATTGGTTGAATAGAAAATAATTGTGCCACCATTCCCTTACCTCCTTTGCGAATAATTTTTTCCATGCGGTGAGAACTCACTATTTGTGAGGGGCCTAATTGTAATCCTTTAAGAATATATGTCTAGTTTTTAGTTGTGAATTTCATCCATAATGCCTCAAAATCCCATTGGATTATTTCGAGTGTTCGCAACCATTGCACCCCTAGGATGATATCACATCCTCCTAATGGAAGCACATACATATCATTTTTTATGTTGTAATCGCCCATGGTGAGCTTAATATTTTGGCACTTCCCTTTACAGGCAATCCTTCCCCCATTATCGATCATGACTTCAAAACTATTACAGGGTTGTATATAGCAGTTGGCTTGTTTGGCCACACGTGGGTCGATGAAATTATGTGTGCTATCAGAGTCAATAAGCACAATGAGGTTTTGTCGTTTGAAGTATCCTCGAACTCTCATAGTTTGTGGAGAAGAAAATCCTATGAGGGCATTGAAAGAAACTTTTGGTGTATTCTCAGTGTTGTCTTTGGGTGTATCCATCACTACTTCTACTTCTATCTCATTTTCTTCTTCTGTTGAATTACAAGGATCAACTGCATCCAGAATATATAACTTTTGTGTAGTGCATTTATGATTTGGCACAAATCTCTCATCGCAATGATAGCAGAGGCCCTTTGCTCATCGTTCCTTCATTTCCTCAAAGTTGAGATGTTTAATTGGTAAGGTTCGGTTAGGTTTGGGGGTAGTGTAAGTGATTTGTGATTTCCCAATAGGTGGTTTTCCTACTCGACGTTGAGCATTGAATTTATCTTTAGCTAATTTGGCCAATCCAATGGTCTGCATCATGGTACTGGGATTGAACATCTGCACTTCCAATCAAATTTCTTCTTTTAATCCATTGATGAAACAATTTTGAAAAAATGAGGCATCTAGCCCTATTGTGCGATTGGCTAATTTCTCAAATTGAGCTTGGTATTCGCGCACCAAAGTGGTTTGACACAACTTGGTAAGGGCTCCTGTGAAATTTTTGAATTTACTAGGGCCAAATCGTACCAATAGATTATGCGTAAAGTCTATCCAAGTAGGCATGCCATTAGTCTTTTCATACCATTGGTACCATTGAATAGCATCATTTTCAAGGTGGAAGGATGCAATACGAACTTTTTGTGCCTCAAGAATCTGGTTTAGGGAGAAGTATTGTTCTTCCCGGTAAATCCAATTCGTGGGATCACCTCCTTCAAATTTGGGAAAATCCAATTTAGTCATTCTTGGAAGGATAAATGTTTGTGGGCCCCCAAGATGCACCTGGTGTGTTGGCCCTCCGGTGGGTTGGTCAGCTAGAACTAGTGCCATATTTTGATTCATCGTATTCATAGTTTGACTTATGTCATCTATTTTCAAGTTTAACCCTGATATCCTTTCTTCAAAATCTAGCAGCATAATGAAATTTACTTGAGAAAATTGGTCCTTGAGTTGGCGAATCTCATGGTCAAGTTTTTTGAGAGTAGGGTCTTGTGATATTCTTCCATCAACCATTTAAGGAATCTTTTCCCAAAATTGGCACCTTGAAGAAAAAAATAATTATGTGGAGTTTAGAATGTGTCAACTAAAAAAGGAAAACTATAATTTGCTAAAATTTATGTTTATCAACTGTGTTTTAAACTCCCTCCATATGATTGGATAGGATTTTGATTTAGTCCAATGATCAATACTCGATTTAATCCAACGGTCACTAAGACTATCGACAAGGGACCAACGATCACTAAGACAAGGGACCAACGGTCACTAAGACTGATGACTGATGACAAGGGATGATTTGATGAGATTTATGATAGTGGTAGGTGGACAAGGGGACATCGATTGACAATAGACGAACGAGGGAACAATGAATAATAGGGGATAGCGATAGGTAGATGAGGGGATAGTGGCTAATGACAACAACATGCAGACGAGGGAATAGTAGTAGGTGGATGAGGGGAAAACAATAGTGGTGCAGATATGAGGGAGAGGTTGTATGATAAAAATCACAACCAGCTTATGGTGTTTGGGAAAATATATGAAGTGCTTTAGTACCTTTGGCCTTGTCAATGTGGGACTAATGTCCCATAAAAATAAAAATAAATGTTCCCTCTAATGCTTTTATCTGCTCGTATTTGTTTCGTTGTGTGTGCGTAGGTGGAAAATAAAAATTTTAACGATGCCAAAAATTAATTTAAAACTTAGGCAGCTTTTTAATTTTTTATTCCCAATTTTTTGAACGTTTCTCTAGAGATTGATGTTGCACAAGGAGAAGTTTAGCTTGCAGGGATGTGGTGATTGAAAAACAGAAGATTTTGGGTAGATGAATTTTGAGCTTATTTTTGTAGATGACTTTGGCTCGATTGGATGTATTTTATGAACTTCTAATATTTTAATATTCTAAAATTTGAATTGACAAAGCAAAAAGAAGAATTAACACTTACTTACAATTGGATGTATATGATGAATCTACCTGATTTCATATTTAAAGTGGCCCAAGTAATTCCTAAAACTTACACTCTGATATCAAAATGATAGAAACCTGAGTTCTATCTTGATCAAATGAATGAATTAATACAATTTGGATTATAAATTGCAAAAAAATATCAAAGAATCACGATTGGTAAAGGAATCACAGTGCCTCTTATAAGGGGGCTCCCTCCAAATTAAATAATTAAATATTGGTTTTCTTCTTGGATGATCTCTTACACAACTATCTACCCTATTTTATATCTACCTAAAGCTATTATGAAAGGATGTGATGGTCCATTATGAAAATAAAACATAAATAATTAGTTAATTAAATGATAAATTTAGGTTAGTATGTGGAATCCTAACATACTAAGGTCAATTGATCTTAAAACAAATGATAATAATGCTTTTGCTAATTTCATTGGCAATGTGCATAAAATCATGCAACCATCCATCATGATTTACGATCATGAGATCACAACTCTCGTAGGACCTAGGTCAGACCCTCCTATGCACATAATAGTAAAATTTTATGGCACAACCTACAAACATGTGTTGATTGACACTAGGTATTTTATCAACATCATCACCTACCCTCAACCATATCAATATTTCACTCGAATATTGCTCTACCCCTACAATGGAATTACAGTATTTCAATTTCACACTCTAGTCAAATATTGGGTATAATTGTCCTACTGATCAAGGTAGGTTTCAAGAAATATCCACTCATTTCCATATCATAAAGGGTGATATGTAATACAACCTTCTCCTCGGTCGACCTTGGATTCATGACATGCAATGTGTCCCCTAAACTATTCATCACTGTATCAAATATTTACATGTAGGATAGGTACACCGCATCTAGGTTAAAAATGACCCATTCTAATTTTGTAATTTTATCACCTTACCGCATGCTACCACCCTTCCTTCCACCCATCTTGCAACCACACCAATCATACCTCCCATCATTACCCAAGTAGCAACCACAACAACATCTACATCCTCAAATACTTCTCCAGTCACCCCTCCTCATCCTCCCCCATGATCATTTTCTCAACCACCCCTTTCTTCTAATTCACCTCCTTCTCTCCCTCCACCTTCCCAACCATTCACAACCATTCTCCAACCCCCTTCCTTCACCCCTCTTGCACCACCTCACCAATATTCATCCTCTAATCCCCCAACTCTCATCTTCCTCCTAGAACTAGTATCTTACCACCCCTCATCTCCTCCCCACCCATCAATCTTCCACTTGAATCCCAAGCATCCACTTCTTCTACCTCACCTTCATTCAATTTAGGATCCTTGATATCCCAAACATATCCTGAGACACCACATCTATCAGTACTTATGACTAGTCCAAGACCTAGAGAGTATATTGTATATAACGCTCGCTTCATCTTGCCTATCATCCAATCCACATGCAATTTTACCATCCTCAAAATTCACCTTTGATAATCAACACAATCATTCCAATGGGGGTTCCCATGAATCAAACAAACTTCATCTATGTAGGTATCGATACCTCCTTACAATCACTCAAACCCTCTACACTTGAGCTTCCATTATGTTCAAATATTGATTATATATCTAATCAAAAAAAATTCTTACATTATTTTCAATGACATAATTGGTAGGGATATGGGTTATATCACCATGAATAAGGGTGACACAACATCATCAATCCTACCTTCCTACAACCCAATAACATATCTAATAAATGATATCGAAGCACAAATTAGGATGGCTTGATGCATCAATTTGAACAGTTCAACATTACACTCATAGATTTTGATGAGGAAAATTCTATAGATCTAGACTACCCTTCTCCAATAGGAATCCAATCCTCTCAATCATCCATTGACATTCCTTCATATTTCTTCCAAGTAGCTATGATTCACCAAGAATATTCTGACATATTTGACGATGATTTCGATATACAATTTGATACACTTTCTATCCATTCAGATAGCTTAGATAAAATGTCCATCCCCATATTTCCTATCACCGAACCACCAGAAGTAAATAATAATTTTCTTCACATGTTTCCCATCCCCTTCCAATCATTCCACTTTTTCTTCCTTTTGAACATCCACCACCACAAACCCTATGCCAACCTGTTGATCCTGATACTACCATAGTGCAATGCACACCATCCACACAACCTATGATCAACATGATCTCTATTGACCTCTTTGCCCTTCTTCACTACGATGCACATCCTGATCGTATCATAGCCATCGATCCATATTGTATCAATTTTGATCAGCTTTCACCCAATCCATCCCCACACCATTTCCTCCTCACTCCACAAGTCCTTCACCATGCCAATACCTATGTCCCCCCTTCCCATCTATTTTCTAGTGTGAACCATGTGGACATAGCTAACAATGATGACACTCCCATTACAAATGTAGCTGATGATTTAAATATTATTCCTATACCCACCCAATTGGAGGATAGATCACACATGTTTATTGAAGATACCATCAATATCAATATTAGTAATGATCCTTAAAATCCATGTATTATCTAGTTAGGGGTAATTTTATCATCCAATAAATGACAACAACACACTGCATTCCTCATGGAGTATAAACATGCATTTGTTTGGTCATACACCGATATGCCTCACCTTGATCCTAATATGGTGGTCCACAACATAACACTCGATAAATATGTTAAACCTATTAAGCAAAAAAATTGAAAAATGCATCCCACCATTGCTTTGATGGTAAAATATGAATTACAAAAGCTTCTAGGTGTTGGGTTCATTCAGGAAATTGACTACCCTGATTGGATATCAAACATCATTCCAATAGGAAAACCAAAAGGAGGTATTTACATCTACATGGAATTTTGAGACCTTAACCTTGCATGTCCTAAAGATAATATTTCTCTTCCAAACATCGACACACTAGTTGATTTATATGTTGGTCATGAAATGTTTCCCTAATGGATGGATTTTTTGGATACAATCAAATTTTCTTTCACATCGACAATCAACATAAAACATCCGTCATAAATCCCTAGGGGATATTTTTCTATAAATTCATGTTGCTCGGCTTGAAAAATGTAGAAACTACATATCAACGTGCCATGACCTACATATTCTATGATTACGTGTAAAAAAATATGGATGACTATGTACATGATCTTGTGGTAAAATTTGAACAAAATCAACACCTTGATGTCTTATGCAAGATATTCGATTGCATCCTTGAACATAATATCAAATTGAATCCAAAGAAATGTGTCTTTGGAGTATTATCCAACAAACTCTTAAGATTCATTGTTCCTTAGTGGGGCATCAAAGTGGACCCTCACAAAATCAAATCCATCATTAAAATGCCAACCCAAACAAACCTCAAATAGTTGCATAGTCTACAAGGTAAAATTCAAACGATCAGTTGCTTCATCACATAATTGTCATACAAGAGAAAAAATTTCAACCACTTTTTACAAAATGGGTGTCTTTCAAATGGGATCAGGCATGTCATGCCATCTTCTATGATATCAAGTGATACCTTACATCACCACAAATCTTAATACAACCCCATCCCAATCTATCATTTCATTTGTACATCCCAGCCACCAATTTTGCTTTGGGTACTCTATTGGCCCAAAAGAATTAGGGTCACCAAGAACAAGACATCTACTATATTAGTCACACATTAGTCAGCTATGAGACTTGATATGAATACATCATTAAATTTTACTTAGCACTTGTATTCATCATAAAAATTCTTTGACATTACCTAATCAATCACACTACCTACTTCATTGCTAGGGATAATCCTCTATGATACATAATGGATCACTCATACCAAAATGCATGAATGGTTAAATGGTTAATGCTACTCTCTGAATTTGACTTAGTGTAGACACCAAAATCTAGGCATTTGCATTTCATCACATAATTTTGCATATTAAATTATATGCCTAGGTCTAAACTTAGGCATATCAATTATTGTACATTTCACCCACATTGCACATCATAATTTTGTATAATAATATATGCCTAAGTCTAAACTTAGGCATATAATTCCTGCAAACCACATTCACATTTCATGTTCCAAGCATTCATAATAAAATTTTGTATGCCTAAGTCTAAACTTAGGCATATTATTCATTCATGTTGCACATTTCAGTTATGCATAACATTATGTGCCTAAGTTTTGACTTAGGCATAAAATCTTGCACATAATTATATTTTCTAGATTTTATTAAATATTGGAAATATCCTCCTAGGATACCCTCTCTTCTCACTTGACATGTATCCTATCCACACCACCCATTTCACCCTTTTCCCTTCATATGGGACATCCCTATACACTTCATCCTACTTGCACCTATGTACTTACCACATCTCACACCTCCCTCCACACTTCATTCCACTTCCACATACCCACTTACCACATCTCTCCAGTTAAGTGAGACACTTCTAGTGACTTACTACAACTACCTAGGATAGGGGGTTGTCCAGTCCCTGCCACTTGGTAGCCCTGGCTTGCCACCTATCCTTCCCTCCAAAAACCCTCAAAGGCTTATAAAGGTACAATCACATGACCAAGAAAAAAGAGGAGGAGAATGCTAATTTATGCTACCTAGATTGTACCATGTAAGTGAGAATCATAATCATTGTTTTTTTATGCAATTTACATAGTCATTTTATTGCATTTATCATATTCATTGTGATAGGTGCTACTAAACCCCTGGTCATTTACATGTGTGCAAGTTCCAGGTTCAAAAAGCTCAAGGTCATCACTGTGGTCATGACAAACCCACCTCCCACATTGTTGTAGCATGAAGAAGAATGAAAGACACCATATATTTTATTTGTAAAAGGGATTACCCCTTGTGGATATTTTATTGTAAAATGCACCCTCAAAGGGTCAATTTGTATCCCAAGGGACCACCTTAAATTTAATATAATGTGTCATATTTATTGCAATGGTGTTAATTTTTATGTTACACTTATAATTCATACATGAGAAGTCCATCAAAGGATAAGTGATTGCAGATCAATTTGCATAAGCTCCATTTCCAGATAATAAGCCTATTCTCATCAAACTTTTTGATGATTTAATATTTCATATCACTGTACAAGAAGAACATGTCGAATTAAATGATAAAGTGGACTTTAAAATATTCTTTTATGGAGCAAAATTTCAACAAGGAGGAGGTTTTTGTTGTGTCTTCTTCACGCTTGATGGGCTTCCAATCCCATTCTCTTTTAAGTTTGACTTTCCATGCATGAATAACAACATAGAGTATGAAGCCCTCATCTTGGATCTCAAAATATCTCTCTTAATACACATTAACCATATACACATCTTTGGTGATTCCTCGCTAGTAGTTAACCAAGTCACTGGAAAATTTAACTATTATGACACCATACTCAAACAATACTTGCATGTTGCCAAAGAATTAATAGCATAATTCACATGGTATGATATTGAAGCTTTACCAAGGATAAACAATAAATTTGCTGACACCATGGATTCCCTAGGTTCTCTCTTTCCTTAGAATCCACATGTGGATACTACTCATCTCTCCATAAAAACCATATATAAATCTTCCATTTCACCAAAAAACTCTAAATGATAACATCGATGTAAACTTTATTCAAGCAGAACCTCCTAGTATTTAGATGTATGAAACCAAAGACTATATCAAATTAAGTGTGCTCCCTCTTGATTTATCTCAAGCCACAAAAATAATTCAAGCAAAATGCCATCCACTTCATATTTTTTGGGGATATACTCTATAAACAAAACTATGATGACATCCTCCTTTGATGCCTAGAGTCACAAGAAGCTACTCATGTCATCGTTGCTACCCACAATGATACTTGTGGAGGTCATTTCAGTGGAATGGCCATCACTAAGTATATATTGCACATGGGTTACTATTGGCCAACAATGGAACATGATTGTTGTTCTTACATAAATAAATGTGTCAAATACCAATAACACGCCAATCTAAGACATTTACCACCCCAAGCATTGTAACCAATTCAATATATGTGGCCCTTATTGCAATGGGGTATCGACCTCATAGGTAAAATCACCCCAACATCATCCAATAAACATAAATTTATCATCACAACCATGGAATATTTCACTAAGTGGGTAGAGGCTATTCCACTCATCCAAATTATAGGACCTAAAATTATTGAATTCATTCAACAACATCTTATATGTCATTTCGATATTCCTTCACACATCATCTTCGATAATGACACACCATTTAAAAAATAATATGTTCTTGCTATATGTAAAAAATATAACATCCAACATAATTTCTCCACTCCTTATTATCCTCAAGGAAATGATTAAAGTTGAAGCAACGAACAAAACCATCTGTGCCATCCTGTGCAAAATGGTAATTAACTCTCATTATGATTGGCATAATCAAATCCCTCTAGCACTATGGGCATATCGTACCAAAATCCAAATATCCACTGGAGCAACCCCATTCTCATTGGTCTCTGGTGCTAAAGAAATCATGCCCTTAGAATTAGAGATCCCATCTCTTTGAATCACCTTGCAAGAGTTCATTGATGATAACACTGCTTTTCAAGCTCACTAAAATCAACTCAAACTACTTGATGAGCATCACATAAATGACATTGAACATCACCACATCTACCAAGACTATGTTCATAATGCATACAACAAAAACATCAATCAACGTGAATTTAAAATAGGATATCTAGTGCTCAAAGAGAACCAACAAAATCCAAACAAGCCATGGCATCTATGTGAAAAATTTACTCCTAATTGGTTGGATCCATTTATCATAACTAATAAATATGGTTCATGGGCATATCAACTTGCCAATATTGAAGGAATAGCATAACCTAAGCCTCTTAACATCATTAATCTCTGTGCATTCTACACATGATTTCATGAACAAAGGATGAAATATTCTTGTACATTCTCTCTCAAAAATTCACAAAAATACAAAACAAATTCAAAATCAAAAAAATACAAAAACATTTCAAAAACAACGAAAAAGCAAACTAAACACAAAAAGAACCACTTTGCAACACAATGCAATCCTTCTTCAAAGTCATATTTTCGCTTCCCTCTTTACTCTTTCTTCTTCTTCTTATTAATTTTTTGTATGGTCACGCTTAGAGTGGCTACATACTAGGAATAGGTTTCTTCTTCTCTTCTTTCTTCTTTTTTCCTCTTTCTTATTTCTCCTATATTTATTGTATGGTCACACTTCAAGTGGCTACATACCAAGGATAAGTTTCTTATTTTTCTTCTTCTTCTCTCATTCTTTCTTCTTCTCCTTATTCTTTCTCTTTCTCCATATTTTCACCAAATCATTAATACTGCTACCAATATATATTCACAATTTCATCATCCATTACATTCATATATCATCTCCTGATACTTCTATGGTGTTATTGTCTCCCTTTTTGGATAAGCGAATATATGTTAAACACTCACATGTGGTCTCCTTAATCAATGACAAAGTCCATCCTATATTTTCTTATAAATAAGCATAACCTTGTTATGCATTGCATTCGTGTTTGCATTCTCACATCATTTTGCATTTAATCCCATATATACATTTTTCACTTCATACAACATCATACACTAAGTCATAAAAACTAGCATAATGTCATGTTCTATCTTATGCATAGGTTTCTTAGTAATAGAAGTATTTTCTATTAGTCAAGCACTTTAGTTGACCTCATCAAGCTTTATCCAATGTCATTGGATTCTAATGCAACTTTAGACTTCCCTTGCATGACTAGAGTCCCTTCATGGATCAAAACACATGTGCACACTTAACAAATTTTGAGTCTAGGAAAGACAATACCTTACATACACTAGCCCTTGAGCGAAAGGTTTTCCCTATTCATCCTATCATGCACATGATCTAAAAAAATAATAATTGACAAGAGGATAAGCTCATTCACAACAAAAAATAAAAATATAGAAAATAAAAGCAAATACCTAAATGAGCACTACAAAAGAAAAGAAATGCAAGAAAAATAAAAGAGACACAAAAAAACATCATCAAAGAGTTTGAACCCATGGAATTCTTAGTTTTTGACAACCATAGGATGATCTCCATCTCTAGAAATATGCTATAGATTACTTCTTGGTAGTGGAGTAACCTTACGAGTTGTGACATGTCTGTCATATTAGTGACCTTTTGTATAGACCACTGCGTGCTTGTGGATGAACTAGCTTATGTGGATTAGTTTACAAATTGGTTAGTCCAACCTCACTCAAAATAGGTAAATGAACTAAAACACTCTATACACACATTTATCCATGATAGGCTCAACCTTAGTCAAGATGGTCTAAGTTTCAGTAGAATATCAATCGACTAATAGATGAGTTTGATGACAAAACTCGAATATTTGACTCTCTAGAAATCATTTCTACAATCTGAAACATCTTTGCAAAATAAACAAACATACATGTTGCTTAGTTGTAAAAGTAGTAATTTGTTGATACAATACGTATTGTCTATACATAAATCAGTTTGGAATTATCATTATCATTTGCATACACACCATGCTTAGATTTGCATTATCATACATATTACATAATTCATTATGTCATCATTTGTTCATAAACCAAATGCAATTATTATTATGTCATTGATTACTTTTACCATACGTGGTGGTCTTAATGAAACATACATATCAAAAAATCTTGAATACAAACACATTTAAAAGTCTCAAAATTCACAAAACATTTCATAATATTCATCCCCATGCATAAATAACATCTCAACATCAAATCACATACATCCATGATTACCATCACCAATAATGTGTCTCACATAATGAAAAACATCAATATATATATATATATATATATATATATATATATATATATATAATATATATATATCACTCAAAATCAAGTACATACATCTCATCACATACATCATAACATCTCACCATAAATAATGCATCTATCTACTATGTATACATCATACAAAAATAGTGGCACATGGGCCACACCAAAAAAGAGAAAGATACATCAACCCTATTGTTCACTTGGTGACTCACCACTCGCATCTTGTCACCTTGATACCTCACCATGACTCCTCTGTGAGCTATCACCTCTTTGCATCGAGGCTGATTCTTCCATTGATGTTACCCTCAACTCTCTGAAGCATGGTCCTAAAGGATTCACTTAATTAATACTCCTATGGATGCAATGTGATAATGAACTAGAACGTGATGGCAATGTTGTTTGATTCACCACCAAAAAATTTATGTATGCTATTGCATGTTCTTGCTCTCAAAAAATTTCATGCCCATACACATATTCCACTTATTGTACTCATGTGTTCTCAACCTAAAAAATTGACCTGACTCCCTCAACCCTCATACATTCTACCTCATCTCATAGGTGGGCTCTCTCTACCATATCATCATATTGTGCATGCTATAACTCAACCACCTAGATCCTCAATTACTCGATCACTTTTTCCACCTCCTCCTTAGTAGACACTACCCCATCATGCTTCTACCATAACCCATCCACCTCTACCCTAAGCTACCCTAGCTCATCCACATGCAATCTCATCTCTATCACCTGCACTCTATAATGCTCTACCTCAACTCGTAGAGCATCCCTCTCAACCTTTTCTTGCTCAGCATGATCATGCCAATCATCTGTACCCTGAACATGGCCCCATATCTCCTCGATGTACATCTTGGCCACCTCATCTTGACCCCCATCCTTAGGTCCTACACCCATCTCCACTAATTATGATGACCTTACCTCATCACCATGTCATGTCCACACACGTTATCTCAACCAAAATTCATCCTTAGATGTCTTCTCAACCTCCTCCTCTATAGCGACCACTTCCTCACTAGTCCATGCTACACCTCCTCTAGTGTCCATATCTTCTGGCCTCTCTGCTATCATCAGTGGACTCCTTGGTGCTACCTAAGGGCTTACCTACCCTACCCCATCTATCACCCCTCAATCAAGCTCCCACTCCTATATGGCACATCAGGTATCAAACTCCCCTATTATCCCCACATTATCAATATTTGATAGAGCCAAAACCTCATCCAAAGGCATCATAGGCCATTCCTTGTGGTCATGCTCCACGATCTCCAAGACAACACTAAATCACCACAGACAGA
Source organism: Wollemia nobilis (assembly GCA_028583015.1). NCBI lineage: Eukaryota > Viridiplantae > Streptophyta > Pinopsida > Araucariales > Araucariaceae > Wollemia > Wollemia nobilis. Next base: position 37,850,742 of record JAQPPZ010016981.1, read on the forward strand.
TCTGGTAGGCCTTGTAGTAGTCCAAACTACCTATGTACTCAACTAAAGGAAAAAACTCTATTTAGAATGCATACCAACCCATCATCCACCTCTTTGTTATCATTAGTAGACTCCTCAGTGCTTCCCAAGTACCTGCCTCCCTTACCCTATTTATCATCCCTAGACCAGGATCCTATCCCTGTGTGGCCCACTAGACATAAAATCCCCTAGTGTCCCTACATTATCAATATTTGATAGATCCAACACCTCATCCAAAGACATATCATAGGCCACTCCCCAAGTTCATGCCCCACAATCTCTAAGAAAATACCAAACTACCACAAGTGGATATGGTAGGCCCTATGGTAGTCCAAACTACCTCTATACCTTACTAAAGGGAAAAAACTCCATCTAGAATGCATACCAACCCATCATCCACCTCCCCTGTCTCAGCCATCCAACTCCACCCCATTCTATGGCCAAGTTGGACCCCCTCCATATAGTCTCCATATGATACCCCTTGGCCTCAACTTGCTCAACTACTAGCGATAATATAATGCATACCCCTTGTGGTCCTTCTTCCTACTATCCTCCATATTATGTCACCACTACATGGCATAAGGAACATTCATACTCACCAATGCATGCACCTAAAATGGAAGGTCATTTAGTCTCATCATTGCTATATGCTCCTAGGTCCATAGTTGGATCAGTAAACTTCTGCACAATTAGTTCCTAGTCATCATATAAACCCCATGTAGCTCTTAAAAGTTTTGAGCTAACAATATTGATTCCCATGAAAAGCGCATCTTGTGCTCCACCATATCACATATTATGCTCCACCATATCACATACCATACACATTAGATTATAGAGGAATACAACTCCTAATGCATTTAATAACACATAATTATTGATGCACAACGTCAATAGTGCATATCACCAATGCAACCATTCAAGTGCATACCAGCCCTGATACCTGATCCTCCTACTAGTTAGCCTCACACTCCACTCATCCCCAAACATCCTCTGTAATACCACATGTTGTGCATCATCACCTTGCACAACCATCACCGTCATCCCATCTACTAGCAAATGATATATCCTATACACATCCTCTAGTGTAATAGTCATTTATCCTATTATGAAATGAAAGGTGTTCCTATCCAAATACCACCTCTCACAAATTGTATTCACATACGCGTGATCACACCACATTGTGTCCATTTGTATCACCTCATAGAATCCAATATTCTCCAACCACTCCCACTCTACATCATCCAAAAACCCTTCAACATCATGGCTAATGGTAAAAATCAGTGGTGCGAAGTCAACTTATTCACCTGCAAACACAATCAACACAAATTTTTCAGCAATTTTTCAACAACATTTCAAAAAAATCAAAGTTTTAACGAAAACCAACAAAAGAAAAAAATTTTAGCAATTTTTCGACAACATTTCAACAACTTTTTGATGATTTTCAACAACTTTTCAGCACTTTTTTAATGATTTTTCAATAACTTTTTGACAATTTTCCAATAAAAATGAAAAACTGATGATTTATCGACAAAAAAAAACAACTTTGCAACAAAAATGAAAATTTGATGATTTTTCAATGAAAAATGCAACAATATGACAACTTTTCAACCAATATAGAAAAATGACATTTTTTAATAAAAAAGCATCAATTTGACAACTTTTTTAGACAAACAAAAAATTGATAAAAACAACAACTTGACAACTTATTTGTGAAAATAAGACATCAACAAATTTTCCACAAAAAAACATAAAAAAATTCATTGAAAACACAGAAAGGCTCCAAAAATGAAAATTTTGCTCAACATGCACCCCGAGGTGCATTTTCATATGAAAAACATACTATGAGATACGTTCTTGTATAGTGCATGCACCTTGAGATGCATTTTCCAAGAAAAGGGTATTTTTGGATACCCTTTTTCTTGAAACACTCAAATATGCAAGCTTTTTCAAATTTACCAGTTAAATTTTTATAGATCTAAAAAATAAGGTTCATTTTATTTGTAATACATGAATTTGATGAAAAATTACTTACCTCCAATGCAAATCCACCAATACTTACTCCTAATCTGTTATGGGTCATCTTGTCCATTTTTTTTGCTAATATAGTAGCACTCCGCATCACTCGCCCACTCACGCTTGCTCATCTCTCTCCATTTTTAAAACTCCAAATGCACAAATGAGCTAAACACACATTTGTGCATCATTTTATAGGTTCTTCATGGATGAAATACACCCTGAGGTGTGTTTCTATGTAGAAAACCTCAAGGTCCATTTCCATATGGCACATGCACACCAAGGTGCATTTTTAGAAAAAAATTACATATTTGAGTACCCATTTGCCCCAAAACTCCAAAAATGTGAGATATTTTTCCAAATTCATCATCAAATCATGCAAAACATCACTTTCCATAATTTTTACTGACCACTCACTTCCACTTCAATCTATCAAGCTATTCGTGATAATATTAAAAATTTTTGCTCACCCACTCATCACTTAAGGGGGTAGATAACATACACAAAAATTTATCCAAAAAAAATTGCTAAAATCATCATACACCCTCATTTACTAGGGAAAAAAAAATGTAAAATTATATTCTAAACGACACTCTAATTCAATCAAATTTGGTATATTGTATGTCATAGACTATAGGATTACTCATACAAATATTTCAAGGTCAACAATCGAGTCCATCGAAGCAATGATGGCCATACATACATATGATTGACCAGTTTAACAATCCAAATGGTCTTAAAAATATATCAATGGAAAAATTCAAGGACATGCATCCCCATCCATGATTGGGGCATCTTACATCTACTCTTCTCAAGAGAAATCACTTTTCATCACCCACTAAATCTAGGCTATCTTGAAATCAATCACCAAATAGGTGTCATACGTTTTTGCACTACATCGTATCTTCAAACAATGCAGTAAAAAAATGGGCAAAATGTAGACACCTAAAAATGTCCTAAATAATCTCTTGCAAAAATAATTAACATTTGAAAAAACAAAATAATGCAAAATCAATTCAAAAGAAGAAATCAATGCGAATCAATTCAAAAGGGGTAAAATATTACAAAAACAATTCCAAAACCCTAAAGTCAAACAAAAGGGTATTCAAAACCCTAAAATAGAGTAGGTCTTCCCCCCTTCCAATATAGGCACCCCTCACATCCCTCTCATGTACTTTCCAAAGCATCCACTTCTACTTTTTTCAATAATCACCCACCCTCCTTAAAGGGAATTTAAGCCAAATGGTTGAAATATGGGTTTTGCACTTTCCCCTAAGTCTTACAAAGGCATGAAGTACCCATTTCCACTTAATGCACAAGGTAAGAAATTATTACCCACCACTCAGGCCTTAAAGATGCCTCTCCTCTCTCCTTTACATCACCCCCTATTTACTTGCCTATAAATTCTATAAATACAAGAGCATGCCTACGAATTTAGGGAGGTAGAAAATAGTAATGTTATGCTACCAAAATTTTGGCTGATGCATCCCAAATTCTCTTTGAGCACGTGAGCCCCCTTTTCTACATTTATTTTGTAGGTTTAAGATGGTCTACAACATTGAAAATACATCTTCAACTTCCAAACCAACACAAAACTACTCTATAAGGCTCCACAAGTAATTTTATGATAAATCTAAGAAAAAAAATTCAAAACACACTTTAAGGTGTGAACACACCTAGAAAATGTGCCTTGTGGTGCATTTTCCACTTTCTGGACATCATACCAGTCTGCAAGGTAATATACTACCCTTGTATCAAATTTAGTTCATTTGGAATCTTTGTTATGTACTTTTTATCATATTTGATCTATATTTCTTTATAGGAGGCTTAATTGAGATAATCCTCCAAATGATCTAACAATCTTTTGGAGGGTTACACAGGATTGAGGATCAGGTGTAGCTCATAGTGGCATGCATCATAAGCCTATTCCAACCTTGAGGAATTGAGAGAAGATGCATGTAGTGCTGTAAAACCTATTCTATGCTAGGGTCCCTCTTTATGAGCCCCTTTTTTGTAACCCTATAGGGTGTTTTGTAAAAGGATATCATTTCTTTATTGTAACCCATTTTATAATCAATATATATGAAGCAACATGTTTTTCTTTCACTTCAATTTTGTGCTTCCCAATTTTTTTGTTTTCTTCCTCTAGCAAGATGGTATTACCACTCAAGGGTAGGATGGATGACTCATTGCATTAATAGTCAACTATTGAGGTGTGATTTTGTATAGTTACAAAAATCACTCGACAACTAGGATTCAAAATCCTCTCTTGCAAAGAAAGTATACTTCTCCAAGGTTCTCACTTAACGTTTTTATATATCATGCATATGTGCTAAAATAAGTGCTTGAACAATTCTAGTAGTTTTCAAGTAACTGATAACAAGGGGCCTGGGAATCAGGTAATTAACTTTAAATTCATCATGTGTTAAGTGTATTTTACTCCAACTCTTTCTTTAAGCAATAATATATAACTTTACCTTTTTAATTTTGATAACTCGTGAAAATTTATTCTATAATCTCAAAATAATATCTTAATTAAAATGCTTCAAATGATTTTGAGATAGAAATTTAATCTAGCATTTTTAATATTAAATTTCAATTAACTTTAATAAAATCTAAGTTTATAAAATTTTAATGAAATTGATTAAATATAAACCTTAATTATAAAGTCTAAACTTTATAAAATTCAAAATTAAGGTGTATTTAATGTAAATATTTGTTCATCCAAATATGAAATTGAAATTGAAATATTCGGAGAATGAACAAATATAATAATGATTAACCCAAATTATAAGGTTTTGAAACCTTAATAATTATGAAACATAGGGTTTAATTTAAAACTAATCTATGAACTTTTGAATTTTATGATATGAAAATAAATTTCATAAAGCATCTTCTTCCCATAATATTTATTTCTTAAATATTTATTGAATTAAATATTTAAGAACAAATATAATCCTAAAATGTAAAGTTTGGATCTTTGGATAAATTGAAACCATATTAAAATAAAACCCAAACTATTTAATGAAAAAAATATCAATTCTAAATTCTCAACTTTATGAAATTAAATTTGGAATCGGAATAGTTATTTATCCTCGATAAATTTATTTATTCAAATATTAATTAAATTTAATATTTGAATAATAAATTTATTTATAACCTAGTTATAAAGTTTAACTTTATAAAAATTAAACTAGGTTAAATGTCTACAAATTTAATATGAAATAAATTTCAAAAAGGTTTAAAGTAAAGAAATAAATTAAATCTCGGACAAACAACTACAGAATGGAATACATAGAAACTTTAAAACCAATTTTATGCCTACCAGAAATCACATAGTATGACAATAAAAATGGTGCAATCTTCAATGGAAATTTAATTTATTAGAACTATATCAAATTATTTTATTAAAAATTAAATACCATATTCACATATATTTAAATCAAAATAATTTGATATAATAGTTGGATCTTACAATAAAATCTCTGCAAATCCGTGTTATTCCAAACCCTGTAGTCTTCTTCTGCTCTCCACTTTTGCTCCTTCAATCCTTTTATCCTTTCTCTCCCCTGCAAATGTTCGACCATGTTCTTGGCTTTTCATTCTTCATTTATAGTTTGAATAATTCATTACATGGTTGGTTATTTCATGTTCCATTATGGTTTTCGTACAGTTTTAAAAATGAATTCTTAATGAAACCCTAATGTCACCAATGCATTTTTCAAAGGATTTAATATCTCTTCAATGAAAACCTAATGTCACCAATGCATTTTTCAAATGATTTAATATTTCTCCTCATTGTCATTTGAAAATTAAATTTAAGACATATCAATGAAACCCATGAACACATCCTCTATTCAACATACTTTAATAATCATGCCAACAAGACAAATATTTATTAGAATATAAAAAATTTATAAAATAACCTTCTTAAATATAATTAAATTATAAATTTATAAAACTTTATAATTTAATTAATTTAAATCAAGACATAACTAAACATAACATACGAACATGCAACCTATATGAACACCACTATAAACAAATAGAACACAACAAAAAAGAACAACATAAAACAAAACTTGACAAAACACAACATAACAACATCAAACAAGAAAATCACCATTTTAACATGAAATCAAATCCGCTAGTGAAATCATCCATAATACAACATTCCTAGAGATCGATTTTTTTAACACCAGGTGATGAAGACAATCAACAACGAGCAAAAGCACAGATTAAAACAATTTTCAAAATTCAAGTGGGTCCCCAATTTTGGGGTCGTTGTGAAGGAGTCACAAAAAATGATGACTCTGTTGGTAAATGTCCCTAGACATTTCGGACTTAAAAACCAAACTATGAAAACAACAAAAACCCAAATATTAGAATCATGAGCGTCAATAATATCCAGAGAATGAGAATAGACCAATTCAACATGAACCATCAGAATCATCAGCATCAGCTCAGTGTGTGTAAAGTGATTCATTCTATATATTTTGAAACCATTTAGCCTTCCATTGTCAATTTTGCATTTCAAGCTATGAACATTTTCTCCTTGAAGAAATACCTCCACCTGGTTCTCTTCAGACATTGCTCTACTGCCTGCCGAACATCTATAGCTTCGGTAGAGATTATATGAAACTCCCAAATATTAGGTGAATTTTGGATGTTGCATTTCCTTTATTCTAGACATAGCTTCACTGCCAGCCGAGCGTCTATAGCTCCGGTGAAGATTATCTAGTTCATGGTGATAGATTTGACTTTATTTTTCATTGTATTCATCATTTTTCTTTTATTTTTTATTTTTTTTATTTTCTCTCTTTTATCCGGTAATATGGTACTTTGCAACAAATCCACCTGCCATTTGGGTTAGAGATCAGGTAAAGTTGAAAGAGTATATAAAATATTTCACCTTAATTTGCAAAACTGACAACTTCATACTTCCAAAATTTCAAAATATATTCCTTAATGTGTTTGTGGTACTCGTGAAGCTTTTGCAATATGATTCTAATATTTCAAATTTCCTTATCTTAGTTCACATTCATGAAGATATAGACTAACATCTCACTTTTCCTTTTCTTCAGGTTTTACAGGTTTTCAAAACAAGTAATTTCATCCTATATGACCCAGGACCAAATACCAAATAAAACCATCAAATGACTAGTGTCTCGGTAACAACTACCTTAATCCTTAAAAACCTCACTGAAACTTTGTCAAATTCAACAACACACATCAAAATAATGAAACTCCAAAATCTGGCAAAGCCAATTTATTACTATACTAAAAACACAACCAAAAATTTGATAAATACTAAACAAAAAAAATAAACATCAACAACATTACCAACTAATAAAATCAGCAAAATAACTAACTAACAAGCTCACAAAATAACAAGCTATACAAAACATAAATTTGCAAAACCAAAATTGCAAAGTTGATAAAGCGAGTGAACCCACTTCCTAAACTTGACAACATTGACAACAGAACAAATAACAAAACATTACAAAACCACAACTTATGTACAAACACAAAAATAAGAAAACAAAATCCAAAAGACTATTTACAAAAATATACATTATGTACAAGACACTACAAAATTTCTACCATCATTTCCCTGGATCCCAAACACAATTGGCATACTGTAAGAGACATATATTGTTGTATGCATGCCAAATATTATATAACTCTAACCAAAAGAAAATTGGGCCAAACAATATAACCAATTTCATTTTGCCTTTCTCATCCCACTGATTCGATTCAAAATTATAAGCAGTTCCATGTTTAAGATTTGATTTATTAAACTTAAAAGTGAAAACATGATTTTCGATTATCCTTTGCTTATTCAAAAAGGTGTAAATTTCACAATTTGATTCATAATTTAGAACTAGGCTCCCCTTTTCAAATAGGAGATCTTGCAAATAAGAACCTATTTCTAAAAATTTCAAATTCAAGTCACTTTCAAAGTTTTTAAAGCAATCACAATCATTCAAGAATTGACAAGCATCTAGGACATTTGGTATAAGAAGATCATTAAAAATTTGTGCCCTAGATTCACTAGTTGATTGCTCATGAATTTGATTAAGCATTTCAAACATGTTTTCCTTCATTTCATTTATGGAAAAAATTTTAGAAGTTGTCTCCAACTTCTTGTTAACAACATTTGACATTTCATCATTGATAGCATTAGCATCCAAAAACTTATCATGCAACCCATTACCTAAAAATTTTGTAACCAATGAGAAAGGTGAATATTTTACCTCGTCATCTATACTCAACACATCATTATTAGCATTTACCAAGATTTGATGAGCATTTGTCACTTTTTCCTTTTCTTCATGGTCTCCATCATGGTCACCTTGTAGTTCTTTGTCTTCATCAAATACCTATTTATTAAAGACACCAAAATTAGGCACCCAATTAAACGTATACCCATCCTTTTCAAACCACAAATCTGACTGATCACAAGATGTGTTAAATAACAAATTTTCTTGATCAACCACCTGAGTTACTTTAGATAGATTAACATTTTCCTTTAGGTCATCACCAACATTAAATCCAAACCATTCATGTGAATTTGTACTCAAATTTTTATTAGTCACGGGTAAAAGAGATGACCTTACCTCTTCTTCATTATTAACAAATGAGTCATAAGAAATATTTACCATTTCTTCATTTTCAATTTCAGCAAGGTTTTCAATAAATTCATCTTCAAAGTGATTCAATTTTAGAACCTTCTCTATTTTTGCAATTGGCATGTCATTTTATGATTGTGTAGGAATTGTGAAATCTTCATTTGAGATAGAAGTTTCAACATCCTGCATATCAAGTGAAACAAAAATTTCATCAGTCGAAGAGTGAGAAAACAAAGATTCACCATACATACCCCAACCATTATAATAATTCTCTTCTAAAATCGAAGGGTGATATCCTATCGTGTCTTCAAACAACATATGATCTTTTGGTTGTACAGGAGTTGTAGGTTCTTCATGTAAGATATCAATTTTAGCATCCTGCATATTAGATGAAGAAAAATTCTTATCAGTAGGCATAAAATAAAAACATTCATCATATCTTCCCCAACCATTATAAAAATTATCTTCTATAGTTAAAGGGTGAGATTCAACCATATATTTTGTGCAAACTTTGGATAGGTCTATAATTTCCTTTTCAAATTCACCTTTATCAATCACCTGAGATGAAGACCTACTAATTTCTTGTTGTATGAGCATTGTAGAATCCTTAAGTGACACAAGGCTTTCAATTTCCTGCACATCATCTGAGATAAGAACTTCTTTGGAAATTGTGAATAAAGTGAATAATTCTTCTTCATGATCTGAAATAACAAAATCATTATCTTTCTGAAGCACTTGGTGACATTCCATATTTTCTTTCATACCATATTTGGATTCATTTTCTGATTCACCTTCTTCAATAAAGAATTCATCTTCAATTTCAAACAATTCATCTTTCTCAAGCAATAAGATTTTAGGATCAGTCATTTGAACCATCATCGTCGAGGTATTATTTTTTTGTAATCCCTTGCAATCTTCAATGAAATCACATCTATGATCATTCAATTCTTTAACTTTACCTATTTGAACATCACACTCATTATCCTCCTAAAACAAATGATGAAAATCTATCATTTCTTCTATATATTCTTCAGATTCATTTTCAAATTCATTTTCTTTAATTTCAAAAAATTCATATTTCTCAGATTCATCCTCCTCAATTTCAAAGAATTCATCTTCCTCAAATTCATCTTTTGGTAAGACAAGGGTTTCTTCAGTGGGATCAATTTATGTATTTTGTTTTATAAGATCATCCCAATCCTCTTTTGTGAATAATGACTCTAAGTCAGTTTCTATATTTTGATCAACTTGATCATCACAATGTTCATTGATGGGTATTGAATCTGAAACCTGCACCTCATTCTCAACATCTAAGGTAGTTGTGACATCTAAACTATCAATCTCAACTTGACTCATTTGTGATCTTTGATTATGAGTTTTAGGTCTAAGTCTGTATAGTTGTTCCATATTAACACCTTGAGATATCAATTGTTGTTCAAATGTTACTACCTCATTGTAAGCTCTAGACAATGATGTAATTTTAAGACCTTTCCCCAAAAACATAGAAGTAATGTGATCTAAGGCTCCCATGTATATTTGAGTAGCTCTTTCTTCTGAAATGATATAATGTATCCCCACCTCAGTATACAACTTATGGAATTTATCATTAAATGATCTCATGGATTCGTTAATTTTTTTACGGATGGAGACAAATTGATTTAACATCATAACTGGGTCATCCAACTTTCCAAAATGTTTGAGAAATGCTTTTTCTAGTTTAGCCCAAGAAGTAGCAGACCTTACAGGTAATTGTATGTACCACTTAAGCGCAACCTCATCCAATGGGTATGAAAATAATATGCAAGGAACATCTCCCTGCATAAGCTGCAAATGACTTAACACACTCTTGTATCTTTGAATATGTTCCTTGGCTTGATCCACATCATGCCTAAATTTGGGTAAACAAACTTCTACACCTTCAAGAATTTGATGAATAGGCATGTTTAAACTGCTATAATAATCACCTATCCAAGATGCCATTATTTTCTTTACTGAAGTAAGCGATGCCATTAGTGAACTTTAAAGAACACAAATTTAATGCCAATATTATTAGTCAAAGAAATATATCTTGCAACTAAGCATGAAATGACTAATCAATTGATAAAAAATATGCATCAATTAAACCTTGGCATTAAATAACAAATTTGCAATTTTATTTTTTTTAAACTGAGATTTGAATGATTTCAAATGAAAATAAAATATTTACCTTTCAGGCCCTCCTTCTAGCACCAATTTGTTGAGGTGTGATTTTGTCCAGTTACAAAAATCACTCGACAACTAGGATTCAAAATCCTCTCTTGCAAAGAAAGTATACTTCTCCAAGGTTCTCACTTAATGTTTTTATGTATCATGCATATGTGCTAAAATAAGTGCTTGAACAATTCTAGTAGTTTGCAAGTAACTGATAACAAGGGGCCTGGGAATCAGGTAATTAACTTTAAATTCATCATGTGTTAAGTGTCTTTTACTCCAACTCTTTCTCTAAGCAATAATAGATAAATTTACCTTTTAATTTTGATAACTTGTGCAAATTTATTCTATAATCTCAAAACAATATCTTAATTAAAATGCTTCAAATGATTTTGAGATAAAAATTTAATCTAGCATTTTAATTAATATTAAATTTCAATTAACTTTAATAAAATCAAAGTTTATGAAATTTTAATGAAATTGATTAAATATAAACCTTAATTATAAAGTCTAAACTTTATAATATTCAAAATTTAAGGTTTATTTAATGTAAATATTTGTTCATCCAAATATGAAATTGAAATTGAAATATTTGGAGAATGAACAAATATAATAATGATTAACCCAAATTATAAGGTTTTGAAACCTTAATAATTATGAAACATAGGGTTTAATATAAAACTGATCTATGAACTTTTGAATTTTATGATATGAAAATAAAGTTCATAAAGCATCTCCTTCCCGTAATATTTATTTCTTAAATATTTATTGAATTAAATATTTAAGAACAAATATGATCCTCAAATGTAAAGTTTGGATCTTTGGATAAATTGAAACCATATTAAAATAAAACCCAAACTATTTAATGAAAAAGATATCAATTCTAAATTCTCAACTTTATAAAATTAAAGTTGGAATCAGAATAGTCATTTATCCTCGGTAAATTTATTTATTCAAATATTAATTAAATTTAATATTTGAATAATAAATTTATTTATAACCTAGTTATAAAGTTTAACTTTATAAAAATTAAACTAGGTTAAATGTATGCAAATTTAATATGAAATAAATTTCAAAAAGGTTTAAAGTAAAGAAATAAATTAAATCTCGGACAAACAACTACAGAATGGAATACACATAAACTTTAAAACCAATTTTATGCCTACCAAAAATCACACAGTACGACAATAAAAATGGTGCAATCTTCAATGGAAATTTAATTTATTAGAACTATATCAAATCATTTTATTAAAAATTAAATACCGTATTCACACATATTTAAATCAAAATAATTTGATATAATAGTTGGATCTTACAATAAAATCTCTGCAAATCTCTGTTATTCCAAACCCTATAGTCTTCTTCTGCTCTCCACTTTTGCTCCTTCAATCCTTTTATCCTTTCTCTGCCCTGCAAATGTCTGACCCTATTCTTGGCTTTTCATTCTCCATTTATAGTTTGAATAATTCATTACATGGTTGGTTCTTTCTCGTTCCATTATGGTTTCCATACAGTTGTAAAAATGAATTCTTAATGAAACCCTAATGTCACCAACACATTTTTCAAAGAATTTAATATTTCTCCTCAATGAAACCCTAATGTCACCAATGCATTTTTCAAATGATTTAATATTTCTCCTCATTTTCATTTGAAAATTAAATTTAAGACATGTCCATGAAACCCACGAACACATCCTCTATTCAACATACTTTAATAATCATGCCAACAAGACACATATTTATTAGAATATAAAACATTTATAAAATAACCTTCTTAAATACAATTAAATTACAAATTTATAAAACTTTATAATTTAATTAATTTAAATCAATACATAACTAAACATAACATACGAACATGCAACCTATATGAACACCACTATAAACAAATAGAACACAACATAAAAGAACAACATAAAACAAAACTTGACAAAACATAACATAACAACATCAAACAATAAAATCACCATTTTAACATGAAATCAAATCCACTAGTGAAATCAACCATAATACAAAATTCCTAGAGATCGAATATTTAACACCAAATAATGAAGACAATCAACAAGTAAAAGCACAGATTAATTTTTTTTTCAAAATTCAAGTGGGTCCCCAATTTTGGGGTCATTGTGAAGGAATCACAACATCAACCAAGCCCTATTTTTCCCCTATTCTATCTATGGTCTACTCAATCCACTCCTTATCCTCTTCTCCCCTCATCTCTAGTTCTTCTCCCTCTTTTACCATCTCTTTTGACCCCTCTAGCATGTCTATACCCTTATCTATCCCCTTTACACTTTTTTCATCATCCCTTCTTTCTATAATTCACACTGCTTGAGTCACCTCTATACTCTATTTCTTATCTTGGAGTTCTAGGGGTATCTCCACTTTCCATCCTATAACATCTTCTCCTAGTGCGCATCCTCATTTTACATCATGTATCCTTTCAACATTATGAATCATCAAAATTGGTTCTACCCTCTGACCTTTCTCTATTCTCTAGATCACTGAGTCTATCTTCATAGTCTATCTCTACTTTGAGCTATGCTTTCTTGGACCCTATTCCATCCATTGAGGCATCAAGACATAAAATTATTCTTCGTCCTCCAAGGTATTGAATCATTTTTTGATCTTTGAGCTATTGGACCTTATTTTTTATTTTGTGCTTGTTATGTGCTCAAAACTTCATCACTTACTCCATTGGTTCTCTCCTCTAACCTCCCATGGCTTAGATTTTTCCCTCATATTTCCAACACTTCCACTAAACTATCTTCCACCTCTAGCTAAGGCTCTCTTACTCCAACATTGCTTCCTCCTATATCTAGACTCATTACTACTCATTTCAATTATGTGTTCATTATCACTTTACAGCTTCCCTCACCCACACAACTTATTTTGTTCACTTTCTTTTCTTATCTCTATTTCACTTTTATTTGCAGCTTAACCACCTGCACCGACATTCTTGCCACCTCTTCTTCGAGTACTCCTTAATGTTTTTTATATGCTTCCCACTTTTATTGCATTTTATTTATTACTTCTATCACCTTTGTTACTTCTTTTCTATCATCCCATCCTATTTCTCCATCCTCCTATGTTCTATATGCAACTCTTATCCTTCTAATATTACTTGTTCCCTTTTCTCACTTTTTCTATCTCAACATAAATGCTTAGTTAACTATCTTTTCCATGGTTGGCTACTTTTTGATACTCATAGACCTTCTCTTCATTTCTCTAAGGTCGCTCTTGCATTCGTGTACAATAGTGAAATTAGCCTATGATATGCTAGTCCTTTGTTGTCATCGTTGTGTTGATATTGCTCACATAGGCCTCCAAAGACCATGTTAAGTAATATGAGAGACTCATCCTATACCCATCACTTTCCCTCCCCTTCTTCAAATGCATCAACAATCATAAATGGTGCCCCACTAAAATTAAACATTTTTAAGTGTTTGTTAAATACTTTAGACAAAAGAGGGTTACCACATTATAAGGGGTTAGCAGAGATATCCTATAGATATCTCCTTGTCCCACTTAAAATTTGTTTGCCTCTATCCCAAATAAAATTTCTAACTACCACATTGGGTTTATCAGTTCTCAAAAATGTTCTTCCACATCTTTTGGTAAACTTGAAACCCTAGGAAAAGCTTCTCATGTTATGGTGGTTTCTACCCCTTGAACCCTAGTGCACCATTTATTAGAATTGCTACAACTTCTTCTACAACACCCTTTTTATATCTCCTAATACTCAAATAGAACTCCCATAAATCCTCCTGTTCAAATATCCTTTGCTCATTTACCCAATTTTCTAGCTTCTAAATACTATCTAGTTCTTGCCAATGGGTTTTCTTCCCTTAGGTTTTTGACATTACTGGTCCTTCATGTGTTTTCCTACTTTGGTCCCTTGCCTTTAAGAACCCCATGCTCCTCATTCTCTTTCTTCTTATCATCATCTCTTCCTACCTTCCTTGTCTTCTCTTCAAACATTTTCTCCCCGATTTCCCTCTCTCTCTCTTGATCCTCATGCCACTGATGCCTCTCCTACCCACTCAGTGATCCTAATAGTCCATCTATATTTTGATTTATCCTATCTCCCCACCTTTCAAACTTTGCTTTACTAAGATCCCAAACTCTATCAATATCCATATTAACCATTCATAATTACTCCATTATATCCCCATATTTTGTAATTATTTACCCTTTTAAGTTTTAGTTTATTTTACCCCCTTTGTCTATTCTCTCCTCTTAACCCCTTCTTAATATATTTCTTGGCATGCAACCTTTTATTATTATTATTTTCTTTCTCATTACACATACATTTATTATTTCTAATATCCAAACATATTACACTAAACATTCCTTTTTTTTATTAACCTAATCAAAAAAATAAATTATCACACATATCACATTTCAATGATTTCATATCACTTTCCTATACATACTAACAAAAGCATATTTTTGCATCTTTTACATCAACCTTTGTTCCATCACACTCACCAGTTGTCTTTTACCCATTCACTGAAGTCATATAGACTTTTGTAACCCACCTCATCCCTCCCCAAAAAACCATCTACTCCTATGAAGTAGTCAAACTCATCATCGATTTCCTATTATATCACAACCAATGGTTCCCAATAGTCGGGTATTAGATATCATAATAAAAATTAGAAATATAATCCAATATATTTAGTTTGTGGATATTTAGCCACTACATCAACCACCATACCTTGGTTATAGCCACCATTGAATTCATGGATGACACTAGCTCCCATCGAAGTGATGTCCATAGTTCCTAGCTACACCACACCCAACTTCCATCCAGCACACCCTACTCAAACTTTCCAATTACCATAATTTTCTCTTGATAGTGCTCACTTCCCTAGAATTTCTTGAAATCTACTTATATCACCTTTGGAAACATTTGTTTAGCCCACACCATAAGTCCAAAACTCTCTTCTTTATATTAATACTTCTTTTGTTGGTGTCCCACCTTTGCCTCTACAACCATTGTCAATAGAAACCCTATCAATTGGATTTCATCCACATATGGATTGGGATTCCATTCTGTATCATTAGGGACCACTATGTTATGCACACACATCCAACATAATATATCTTGGTGCTCGTGCACATTATTGAAAAATAATTCATAATTTTTTTTGGGTGTATCCACATTGTAAATGGAATCTAAAATCACCTTGGATATTTTAAATAGAATCCATTGCTCATACAATATCAATGCATAAAATTAGGGTGGACTTCAAAACTTCACTAAGTTTGATACTAATCAACCAACCATCACTTATGTGCTTCCAGATGATCTACTTTTGACTACAACTATATCTTCTCTTCCTTCTCCATATATATTTCTTATTCCTTCTTCTCCACCTTATGAATTCACACTACCAACTCTTTGATGTGGTCTTCTAAATGTTTCTTCACTTTTTCAAATTCTTACTTCTTTTCCTCCATCATCATCATCATCACTTGTGTCATCAAGTCTACCAAGTGGGATAACATATATAAATTTGTTTTTATGGCTATAAAATTGTCGGTTTTCTTGCCTTAATGGATAGTAAATCTCATGATCATTTTCCTCCCATATGTTGTCCATGCATACCTCGCTCTATTTTGCTCAGGCATCCTCCTAGTCCTACTTGGAACTTCTCTCACCATAGTTGCACTTTTACGTCCAATTTTATAATTCTTCATTGTGTCTCCCATAACCTCTTCCTATGATGTTAGCTTCATCTTACCTCTTTGAATTACCAATCACCTTCACATTATGCCTATCTCCTCTGAGTCAATCTCCACCATTTTTGCTTGGCATATATCTTGTTCTTCCTCATGCAACTCCTTGCTCTATGATTCTCTACTATCTTCCTCATTAACTACCTTTGCTATTATCATTTTCATGACTCCCACTATGATGCACTCATTTTTGTAGTTATTTTTGATGTGTTACCCACATGTTGTGACCCCTAGCTAGCCATGCATCCTAACCCACCCTCATTCTATTAATGCAATCTATCACTAATAGTTTCACCAACCCTTGGTTAGACAAACTCCACACTATTTTGTGCACCCAATATTGTTCACTCATTACTCTGAACACCCATGCAAGGTAATATGGTACATTCATATTAAATTCCT
This sequence comes from Wollemia nobilis, assembly GCA_028583015.1. Taxonomy (NCBI): domain Eukaryota; kingdom Viridiplantae; phylum Streptophyta; class Pinopsida; order Araucariales; family Araucariaceae; genus Wollemia; species Wollemia nobilis. The sequence goes on from JAQPPZ010016981.1 coordinate 37,867,741, forward strand.
CCTCGTCATATCCCCACTTTAAATAAATAAGAAAGCAAAAGTCGTGTCCCGTGATGACTGATAATTGTTCATTGGCTATAAAATATTTTAACATGAACAAAGCAATTGTGTCATATGGTTCTGGCAATGAAGTTCACATTGTTGTTATGTCATCAAATAGTTCATAGTAATTCTACTCCTATGGTAGTAAAAATGTCTCATGCACTCACTGCATCGACCATGCCTCCCAAAAACATATTTTTCCTTTCATTTTTAGGCCCATCACTTGGGTTATGTTTTTTTCAGACACATTTATATCCAACCCCTACATATGACTATAACCATCTCATAATTTTTTTGTAAAATCCATAACTATTTTATCATCATACACCCTTAACTAGCAAAAATACATCATCCATCCTACCCATTCCATGAAAACTTTAGTTCTTTCTATAAATAGAATCTTGATTACATATATGGGCTCTCATCAGCTTGTCTTCATTGCAATCTTGTATGCACCCTTATTCTTTATCATCTACATCTAATTACCCTCATATCACCTTTTAATGTTGTGGCCTTGTTTCCCATGCCACATGCTTTTTCCCCAAAATATTTCTCATTCCAATGATACCTTCCTATGTCACTTTTCTAATTTTATCCTTCCTTATTTTTTAACCCCTTTACACATATATTTAGATCTCTTCTCGATATCATTTGCTATTTGTATTAATTTGCATACCTTAACACATTTTCACCCATACCTAATTCCTATGCCTCCCCATATAAAGTTAGCATTTGTGGTAGTGTATTTCCCACATGCCTTATTCTTCACACCATCGCCTTGTCATCCACTACCATGACTAATCCATCACCTTATTGTCAACCACCATTTTTCTTACCTATTTTTGAGTTTATTTGGACATTCTTCATCATGAACTTGAGGAGACATACCTTACACCATTAAATTTAATATTTCATAATTATTTTCCTAGATGGCATAAAATATCATAATTATGTGTGCTTTATTCCATTTAAAGTTAAATATTAAAGTAATACTATCAATGTAAGACTTTAATCATACATTTTGTAAAATTGTAGCATAAGTTAAAAACTTTTTTTTTATGCATCTTGAAATGCTCAAAATTGAGAGCACAATAACTTAAAAAATTATGATTACAAAAATACAAGCTATTAAATCATAACATCATGATAAAACAAGAAAATATATGGGGTGGATCCATTTTATTAATGATAGCTTGTTTTCTCAAAATATGGTTACAACTTCATCCCCTCGAGGGAGTTCATCATTTTGATACAATCGATACAATAAATAATTGAGAATATTTGATTCTCTTCTCGAAATATATATGGTGCACTTTTGGGGTTCCCTCGCATCCACAAACCATCATGCAAAGGGTTTCTTCATGACCTCTACAAGGGGTGATATCAAACTCTTGCATTCCTCCTTCCTTGCACAAAAACCTGTAATCTGCACACAAGGAACACAAAAAAGGTTAATAGCATGTGCAGATGAAATGATAAGTAAAAATGATAAATAACTAAAACATGATGAGTAAATATGTAAAAAAATGTAACTATGCTAATATTATGAAGAATGCAAATATCTCAAGGGTTCGTGGTTGAATTCTAGCAGCACTTCGTCACTTGAAAACTCTAAAACTTGGGATATCTTCAAATGAGGGTGAATGCCAATATATAGATTCCTTAAATAGATGAAAAAAACCCTTTGCATGGGAGAGGTGGCTCACATTCTCTTATCTAAAATCCTATGCAATTCCATTTGGCTATCTTGGCCTACACAGTGCTATTTTTGTCTCAAGCGTGTGTGCTAATGTGGGCTTGAGCACACACATGAATTCTCTCTTTTTATTCCACTTATGGTGTGATCATCTTAGGTTTAGATGACCTTGAATGGGGGTCGTCCCTTGGTGAGATAGCCTTGACTTAGGTGTTGGTAATTTGAGTTATTTTATGTTGTCATTGATGTCACATGGATCATTGATGTCATATGGATCACTTTGAGTTTTTGTGGGAAAATGATATTTTTGAAAGCATAGCTAAAATCAGGGTTTTTGTGAAAACCAAGGTATGAAAAATAAAAGGTTTTATTTAAAACCATGGATGGCATATTTGAAATGGATTTTTCTTAAAACCCAGGTTGGCCTTTCATTTCATCAAAAAAGGTGCCCCAGTGATGGAGATATTTAATTTTAAATATTTAGTTTAAATTTTAATTATGTAAAATTTTAATTTTAATTTTAAAATTAAAATTAAAGTTAGCGCCGACGTCTAAAGAAAGAGTAAAAATCAATAATGCACCGATGTCATAAAAAATGAGGATAAAACTATATAAATGGGAATCCTAAGGTTCATTTGAAATCATCCTTTCTCATGTTAATCGTTGGCTAAGCATCCGAAGAGAGCTCATGCGAAAATCATTTTGAAAAGGGAGACAGTGAATAAATCCAAGGTTGATCGAAAGCCCAAGATATTGTGGGCAGAGTGGCGCATTGGCAATTGGCTTTTGTTAAGGTGTGTGGTAGCGCTTTACGTCAAGGTTCGAATCTCCTTGATTGCATTCAAAGGCATTGGAAGGAAAGCACTCAAAGTGCTTTTGGTTTGCATGGAAGAGAGGAAGGACTTAAGGCACATCATGCCTTTTCCTTTTGAATGAGTGGCTAGCTCGTATGGCAATCTTAGCTATGACTAATGCGTTCGCGGTGTGGGCAAGTTGGGGGTTCGAATCCCTTGAGGAGGTAATTACGTTTTGCTCTAATTCAATTTGGTTGATGCCCTAGGATAAGAGTTATAAGGTGGTTAAGGAATAATTAAAGTTTTAATTAAACTTTATTTTTATAAGGGTTGTGATTATTATTTTAGAGGAGATGAGTTGTTGATTTAAATTTGATATTCATGAAATTGAAAATTAAGATTTAGGAGAAATAAGGAGTTGTTATAAAATATTTTTGAGAGCCTTGTTGATTATTATTTTTTATAAGGGTTTTTATTAAAAAGGACTTTGGTGGATGTGTTTTTTAAGTTGGAGTAAAAAGGTGTAAATTGAGTTATGCTTATCTTGTGATTATTATTTGAAGTGCACTAACCCTTATTGAGATTGGAAAGAAAATTTGTGTTTATTGTGGTAGATTTTATGGATAACTTCCTGGCATAAAAAAGGTATGGGCACATTCTCCTATTGATTGTTTATGGTGGATGATTTCTGAAATATCATTGGAGTGAAAAGGATTGATTGTGGTTTCCTTTTCGAAAGTGGTTGGTTGAATACTTCAAGGTTTTCTGGTTTGAGATTTGTGTTTAAACCTTGTTTTATAAGCATAGTTGTTGAAGCCCATTGGTTGTGAAAGAATTAGAAAAGAACATGAATATCATTGTTATGTGATATTTATGGTTGAGCATTGTTGGAAATATTTTATTTGGTTGATACATGCTTGGACTAGGGTTTTTGTGAGAAATAGTAGTCCCTTGTGGTGATTGGTTTAGTTGAGTTGATTGAGCCTAGTCATGTGATTGTGTGAGATGATTGGTCAAGTTCCATGAAATAAACTATTCCATAATTATGATTTGAGTTGAGATTAATCTTAGAACATATTGAGTCTCTAATAATTCTCTCTATGCTTCTATGAGTTGACTTGAGTTGAGTTGAGATTGATTTGAGTTGAGTTGAGTTGAGTTGAGTTGATATTAGAACATATTGAGTCTCTAACAATTATATTTATGCTTCTATGAGTTTATTTGAGTTGGGTTGATTTGAAATCATTGTGGATCATTGTTGTCATCCATTGAAGAGTGCATTGCCATTCATTGTTGAATTCATATTTGAGCTTTTCCTTGATATATTTGTGGATGAGATTTGAGTGCTACATGTACATGATTGATTGAGCCTTTGAGAAGGCCTTTGAGGACAGTTTTGAGATAGCTTTGTGGATATTTTTGGGACAAATTTGTGGACAGTTTTGGGACAGCTTTGTGGACAGTTTTGGGACACCTTTATGGATAGTTTGGGAAAGCTTTGTGGATAGTTTTGGGACAGCTTTGTGGACAAATTTGTGGAAAGTTTTGGGACAGCTTTGTGGATAGCTTTGTGGATAGTTTTGGGACAAACTTATTGGAGAAAATTTGGGCAAGTTCTTGGTGAGCTTGCTAGAGCATATTTGAACAAGTTCTTGGTGAGATTGTTGGAGCAGATTTGGGCAAGTTCTTGGTGAGCTTGCTAGAGCAGATTTGAACAAGTTCTTGATGAGCTTGTTGGAGCAAATTTGGGCAAGTTCTTGGTGAGCTTGCTAGAGCATATTTGGACAAGTTCTTGGTGAGCTTGTTGGAGTAGTTTTGGACAAGTTATGTGTGAGCTTGTTATTCAGTATTGGACAAGTTCTATGTGAGCTTGTTATTAAGTTTTGGACAAGTTTTGTGTGAGCTTGTTATTCAGTTTTGGACAAGTTCTGTGTGAGCTTGTTATTCATATTTGGAAAAGTTATGTGTGAACTTGTTATTTAGTTTTGGACAATTTCTATGTGAGCTTGTTATTCATATTTGGACAAGTTTTATGTGAACTTTTTATTGCCTATCTTTGAGTAGATCAAAGAAATCATTGTATTATATAAGGATCCTTATTTCTATTTGAAATATTATAAGGATATTATATGGTGGAGTACCCCACATTGGGGGAACCACGTTAAATCTTGTGTCTCAATTATGTGTGGTGACTTGTGCTCTTGCTTACTACTTCTATCTGAGTTATTAATGCACATTGCTATATTTGGTTATTGCAATTAAGGACATTAATTGATATTGATTTGGAAAGAAAGTAAAAAGTGATCTTATATTGTTCACCCCCCTCTTAGTATAAGCTTGTTTTCTTCAATTGGTATCAGAGTGAGTTCCTTTGGAAAGGCTAATAGCTTAAGGGTAGATTCTACAAGAACACAAATGGCTTCACAGAATGGATCATCTACAAATAAGGCTCCATTGTTTAATGCTAACAATTATGCTTTCTAGAGAATGAGGATGAAGAAATACTTGATGTCACAAGGATATGAGGTATGGCAAATGGTTGAAAAAGAGTATAGGGTTGAAAGTGATCCTGAGGCAGATAAGACTATCAGGAAATTGGTTGAGATCAATGCAAGAGCAATGAATTATATTTTGAGTGGGCTTCATGAGATAGATTTTTCAAAGGTCATGGTATGTAATTCATCTAATGAGATGTGTACCAAGTTGTGAAATACTTATGAAGGAGATTCCAAGGTAAAGTTGGAAAAACTACAAACTCATAAAAAAATATTTGAGGAATTGAAAATGGAATATTCTAAATATATTGCAAAGTTTTTACTTCGAGTTGATGATATTACTAACACCATGAGAGGCCTAGGTTTTGAGATGAAAGAATCAAAAGTTACTCAAAAGGTTTTGAGATCACTTCCCATGAAATATGATGCTAAGGTTTCAGTAATAGAAGAAACAATGGATATCAACAAGCTAACAATGGAAGAATTGTAAGGAACTCTTACAGCTTATAAGATGAGGGTAAGTAAGCATCAGGTTTCAATAAAAGAGATTGCATTCAAGGCTTTATAAAAATAGAAAGAGAAATTTTTAGAGATAGATAGAGTTCCAAATAATGATGAGGAAGCTAACTTCATCAAAAGGAATAAGGACTCAAAGAGTTTTAGGTATATAAGGAAAGTCAGATGCTACAAGTGTGGTGATCTTGGTCACTATGCATACAGGTGTCCACATGAAGAAAATAGTGATGATGAAAATCATGGTCAAAGAATAAAAGAAGATGGAAAGCATAAGCATGAAAAAGATAACAGATACAAGAAAAACAGGTATGAGAAGAAGAAAATTTTTCAAAAGGTAAAGAAATCTTACTACATTGTAGATGCAAGTGATAGTTCAGATTACAGTGATAGAAACCAATCATATGAAGAAGAATGTACATTATTTGGAATAAATGAAGAAATGTGAGAACATCTATTCCTAGGTATTGAAATTAAAGAAGAGGATATATCTATTTAAGAAAGACATGAAGAGCTTGCCATAGCCATTGAGCAAGAAAATAGGTACAAGAAAGGTCTAAGGATATTAAAATGCTTCATATGCAAATATTTTGGGCATATAGATGATGATTGCACATACTACAACAATTACAACAAGGAAATTTTATTTGTTGAAAAAGAAAGCAGTAGTTCTAGTGACAATTCTAGTAGCAATGATGATGAAGAAGAGGATTCCACAAAACAAGAAAATAAAATCAAAATATTGGAAAAGAAAATCAAGAGGCTTGAAAATAAGGTTCATGAAAATGAAAAGGTCAATATGATGCTCAATCAACACATTCAAGATTTGGAAAAAGAGCTTCAAGAAAAAAAAGAGCTTGGCATCACTATTTCTGAGAAATTGAAGGAAATAAAATAAATATGTAATTAGTTAGAAGAAGAATATCAAAAAAAAATTGGGACCTACATAAATGAGTTAGCATGATTTCAAAGAAATTCAAAAACTCTGGATAATTTTTTGGATTCACAACGAGATCCATTTATAAAAACAGGGCTTGGTTATGAAGGGAAATAAAAAATAAGTACACAAGGACCTATATTTGTATAAGGAGATTTTGTTTCAAAAATCTATAAGGAAGACCAGTTTCCAAAGAAAAATAAGCAATAGAAATGGATACTTGCATTTCAGAGGCTATAGAGATGTCTGCCAATTTGCTACTTGACACAAATAAATAGAAAGAAGAGGAAACTTCCAAAGCACCAAAGGTCTCATTTTTTAGGTTTGGGGAATCACACTCAAAAGGAAAGGAAGTTCTAAAATATGAAAGCAAGGAAACACCTAATATTTGTGAGGAAAGTTCCAAAGTTCCTATGGATCCAAATATTCAGTTTGGTTCTTGTTTTGAGATAGGTGAATCAAGTTCAAAAGGAAAATAAATACTTGAAGAGAAAATCAAGGAAGAAACTAAGGAAGATGAGTTAGATACTACAAATAAGGTTCAAGGATGCAATGCACAAATTGAAAATGATCATAAGGATAATGGTTAAGAAATGTATGAAGAACCAAGGCATGAACAAAGGGTTTTTCAAGGACATTGTTTTTCTTGTAATGGATTTGGACACAGGGCTATACACTGCAAAGCCTATGGATCAAAAAAGTTTTATTTTTCTAGAAGAAACCTCAAATGAAGAAGGTATGGTTTTTAGGGGCATTGCTTCTCATGTAACATGATTGGTCATAGAGATTTTTAGTGCAATGGAAATAAGCAACATGGTTTTGGTTTTAGAGCTTCACAATTTAGAAGTCATTGTCATAATGGTTATGAAAACAAAGATTCACAATATAGGGTTAAAGAAAGGAATGGATATGGAAATTATTTTAAGAATGAATTCAGGACATGGGCACCATCCAAAGGCTACAATATCAAGTGTTTTAATTGTAATAATTTTGGGCATATTGCAAAATGATGTAGGACTCAATTCCAAATAGGTTCAAGTCAAGAAGGTCAAACAGGTTCAATGCAAGAAGGTCAAACAGGTTCAAGGCAAGAAGTTCAAACAAGTTCTAGATAAGAAGATCAAGTAATTCATCAAGAGAAGGATATCAGAAAAACATGGAAGTAAGTTGATAGAGGAAAGAAACAATGTGAGATGGGAGTAAAAGTACTCCCACCCCAAAATTAATCACCTCAAGAGTGAAGGTGGTGCGGGGGCTAAGTTTAAGAGTCATATCTTTTAGCCCCATAGGTATCCCTTTTGCCATTGTTTTGGGACAGCTTTGTGGATAGTTTTAGAACAACTTTGTGGACATTTTTGGGACATTTTTGGGACAGCTTTGTGGACAGCTTTGTGGACAGTTTGGGACAGCTTTGTGGATAGTTTTGGAACATATTTGTGGATAGTTTTAGAACATATTTATGGACAACTTTGTGGATAGTTTTGGGATAGAATTTTTGGAGTATATTTGGGAAATTTCTTAGTGAGCTTGCTAGAGCATATTTGAACAAGTTCTTGGTGAGCTTTTTGGACCAGATTTGGGCAAGTTCTTGGTGAGATTGCTAGATCAGATTTGACCAAGTTCTTGATGAGCTTGTTGGAGCAGAGGGCAAGTTATTGGTGATCTTTCTAGAGCATATTTGAACAAGTTCTTTATGATATTGTTGGAGTATATTTGTTTAAGTTCTTGGTGAGCTTGCTAGAGCATATTTGGACAAGTTATTGGTGAGCTTGTTATTCAATTTTGGACAAGTTCTGTGTGAGATTGTTATTAAGTTTTGGACAAGTTCTGTGTGAGCTTGTTATTTAGATTTGGACAAGTTTTGTGTGAACTTTTTATTTAGTTTTGGACAAGTTCTATGTGAGCTTGTTATTCAGATTTGGACAAGTTCTATGTGAACTTGTTATTGCCTAGCTTTGAGCAAATCAAATAAATCATTGTATTGGATAAGGATCCTTATTTATGTGTGAAATATTATAAGGAGATTATCTGGTGGAGTACCCAACATTAGGGGAACCACATTAAATATTGTGTCTCAATTATGTGTGGTGACTTGTGCTCTTGCTTACTACTGCTATCTGAGTTATTAATGCACAGTGCTATATTTGGTTATTGCAATTAAGGATATTAATTGATATTGATTTGGAAAGAAAGTAAAAAGTGGTCTTATATTGTTCACCCCCCTCTCAATATAAGCTTGTGTTCTTCATTAGGGCCATCCCTTGGTGATAACGACCTTGATTGGGGGCTATTCTTGATGAGATGACCTTTTAAAGTCATCCCTTGGAGAGACGACCAAAGCTACAAAGTGAAATATCCTTTGTTTAAGTGGTGAAAACCATTATTTTAGCCCTAGGTTTACCCAAAGTGGGTCATATGTACTTCAAAGAGTCCATATAGGTAGTGTTCTTAATATGATATGATTTAGGTGTCTACAAATACCCCTTTTTGGGATGCATTATGTGAAACCACAATGCAGAGGAAAAATATATGACCCAAATTCAAATTGAGGGCTGAAGATGTTTATTGATCTGATCAATGTTAGATGCTCCAATCATGAAAATAGCATGTATTTTTGAACCATTACTTCTAAAAAATTGAAGAGCTTATCCAGGTAAACCTTTCAACCGAGGCATAATATTCTATAAGCTTGAGGTATAGTTGATCTTGGTATACTTTTTTAGCCATGGGTAGACATAAGGGTCTATAAGCCTTCATGATTCAAGAATACCAAGTATTTTTTTGGTTAATTTTTTTTTGCTTGTTGTCTGCCCCAAGAAAAAAGGGCATGATTTTATCTTTGGAAATGATTCTTGAATGAATGCAACTTGCATGATTGATTTTTTTATTATTATTTTTTATTATGAATTGTGTGATGTATGACTACCCCCTCAAGCGATGAGTCGATAAAGAAATAGAAAAATGATGAAAGTGATGAGACGCTTGACCAAGATGATTTTATTTGGGTATTCTAGGATCATTTTGATAGTTAAGAGGGCTCATGTCCTCATTACAACCTTGATTGTGACCCATTTATTACTTCTTTTTGGTGAGGGATCTTATGGTGATTTACTCATCCTATCGAATTGCATGGACAACCAGTCACTATAATCGCCATGTTTATAATGTAAATCACTAGATATGAGATTCACTCAAAATTTTCTAGATTTTATGTGATCAAAGGAGTTAGGTGCATTTTGGAGCCTTTTTATGGTGACCAAAGGAAATTGGGTACCTTTGGAGCCTTTTGTGATGATTTAACCAAAGGGCTTAAGTGTCTTTGGGTTTTTTGGTATAATGATGTGCCATATTTTATGATATATCCTTAAGTTGGGAATTTTGCTTTCTTACCTTCTTCAATGTGTTAAGAGCATAAATAATATTTCCCTCAAGGTCAACTTCTCATTTTTTTTTATTCTTCCTCTATTTTTTTGCCTTTTAAAACATCTTCATTCTTTTCTAACTTATTTTCTATAGGATCACCTCCTTCTTCTTCTAGTGCCATTAGAATATTCTCTTCTAGTCCTTAAAGTGTATCCTCATATTCATCATCACTAAAACTGAAACAATTCTTTGTACAACTATCTTCAAGATGTCCAAAGTTACCACATTTAAAACACTTGAGAATTATTGGTGACATTTTCTTCACTTCTTATTTTTCTTCTATCAAAAATAGAACTTCATATTTATCATTATCTGAGAAACTATTATCACTATCATTTGAGTACTAACTTGCCTTGTCTGCATTGTAACTCTTCTTCTATCTTTGAAAGAACTTCTTTCCCTATTTGCCTTGTCCATCCTTACCTTTATTTTTGTACCTTTATTTTTTTGATTCCCTATTCTTATGATCCTATTTTCTTCATCATTGTTATTTCTAGCTTCTTGAAAATTAGTTGCATAGTGACCATACTTTCCACAGTTGAAACATCTAATATATTTTACATATTTAAATCTTCTTGAATTCTTATTCTTTCTACCATAATTTTCTTCTTCATCACTGGATGACTTATTTCTTAAATATGACTTCTTGCCCTTTGTCTTCTTAGTAGCTTTGAAGGATGCTTCCTTTTGAAGATAAGGTTTCTCTTTTGTTCTCATCTCAAAAGCTATAAGAATACCAAGTAATACATCTCTTGTTAAATAATCACTATCTTTTGACTCCTCTATAGCAGAGATATTTTCACTAAATATTTTTGGGAGAGATCTTAAGATCTTATCACAAACATCAGATTCTTCAATCTCAAATCCAAGTCCTTGCATGGCATTAACAACCTCGTCTACATGATGTAAACAAGCACTAATATTTTCCTCATCCTTAATTCTTAATTCTTCAAATTTTCCTTTGAGATTTTGTATCTTTGCCTTTTTGACACTTTTATCTCCTTCATATATGCTTTGCAACTTATCCCAAATTCCTTTTGCATCTTTACAATGCATAACTTTTATGAACTTTATTCTATGCAAACCTCTCAAAATTGCATTCATTGATTTTTAATTATAATGATGTATATGCTTACCATATTTATCTGTAGGTGGAGTAGCTGGTGGTATGTATCCATTTTTAACTACTTCCCAAATTTCATTGCCAAGTGCCATCAGGTGAATATTCATTCTCATACTCCAAAATACATAATCACTTCCATAAAATATTGGAGTTGAATTATATGAGGACCCATTCTTAGAATCCATTGTGTTCTTGTAAGCTTTTCCTTCAAGTTGTTAAACTCTTTCGAAGGAACCCACTCTAATACCAATTGAAGAACACAAGCTTATATTGAGAGGGGGGTGAATAGTATAAGACCACTTTTTCCTTTTCTTTACCAAATAGTATTATCGAATATAATAAATGGAAATATCAATAGAAATAACCAAAGTAATGCACAAATCATCACACACAATAGAGACACCAATTTAACGTGGTTCACCCAATGTGGGCTACTCCATAGAGAAAATATTTTACTAATATTTTCTCAATAAATATCTTGGGAATCCTATTACAATATTTATGGACCTCTATCCAAAGGAGACACCAATCCCTTAATCAATTTCATGGATCTCTATCAACATGATAACTTCTTTCGCCCCTACTACACTGGCTAATGGATATCTATCCATTGAAGACTCCTATCCTCACTGAGAAGACCTATCCTCACTACCCTAGCTAATGGATCTCTATCCACTTGAGGTTGTTGTCCTCTATACTTTGTCACCTCCAAAGCTCTGTCTCAAATATGCACTAAACATGGTCCTTTGGTCTAGCATAAATTTTCTCAATCTCTTTCTCTGTTCTAGAAAAAACTTTTCCTCAAACTTGCCCCAAACTCTGTCCTTAAATATGCACTAAACACAGTCCTTTGGTCTAGCACAAATTTATCCTCAAATCTCTATCCTCAATTTTGCACTAAACACGGTCCCTCATTCTAGCACAAATATATCCTCAATCTATGTCCTCAAGTCTACACTAAACATAATACTTCAGTATAGCACAAATCTATCCTCAATATCTATCCTCAAGCCTTAACACAAAGCTTGACTTTATCACAAATCAAATCTACTGGATATACCCCTAACCTTAACTCAAGGTTTGAACAAATCAATAAATCAACTCTGCTATCAAGTCTTCTGAAAGACTTATCTCAAATCTGCCTTGTAAGCTTCCACAAAAATCTCACACTAATCTATCCACAAGTTATCTCTAGAACTTTTCCAAATCTGCTCAACAAGTCCTCACTAGAACTTTTCCACATCTGCTCTCACTTTCTATCCTCAAACTATATTGTAAGCTTCCATAAAATCTCACACAAATCTATCCACAAGTCTTCTCTAAGACTTACCTCAAATATTCTCAATAAGTCCTCACTAGAACTTGTCCAATCTCATAGAAACATATAGAGAATTTTTAGAGACTCAATATGCTTCACATTTACCATAATGCTTAATCACTTTCAATCTCTCTTTTTACCATAAAAACATATAGAGAATTGTTAGAGACTCAATATGATTCACATTCACCACAATGCTTAATCACTTTCAATCTATATTTTTACCATAGAAACATATAGAGAATTGTTAGAGACTCAATATGCTTCACATTCACCACAATGCTCAATATATTTCAATCTATCTTTTTACCATAGAAACATATAGAGAATTTTTAGAGACTCAATATGTTTCACACTCACAAACACTCAACCTCTTTCTCAAATCAATTTAGAATATAGAACAGTTTGTTTCATAGAAATTGAACTATCACTTCAACACATCCACCTAACTAGGCTCAACCAAATATACTCAACCAATCAATCAATGAATTAATCCTTGGTCACAAACCCTAGTCCAAGCATATGAATACTCACTCAATTGTTTCCAACAATGCTTATCAAACAATCTCACATAAAAATGATACTCATGATCTTTACAAACCCTAGTTCAAGTTTTTCACTCAACCAATCACTTCAACAACAATGCTTATCAAGTGATCCTCACATAACCATGATACTCATTTTCTTTTCGCAAGCCCTAGCTCAAGCATATAAAAGCTTTACTCAATATTTCCAACAATGCTTATCAAACAAGGTTTCTAGAATCAACTTTCATTCCAGAAAAACCAAACTCAACAATGCTTATCAAACAACCCTTTTCTCTCCAACTTAGCATTCACAATATTAAACAATCACTCACTAGCAAGATGTGCCCATACCTTTTTGTTTTATGTAGAAGTGCCCTTCAAAACCTGTACCAATCACAATTTTCTTCTTTTCCAATTTCAATGGTTAGATGATAAAATATCACACTAACACTCTCTCACAATAATCCTCAATTACCAAAAATAATCAAACTCAAATACACCTTATTACTCCTTGAAATTAGCAGTCATCAAATCACACATAAAAAATAATCACTCAAATGCCCCTTATAATCTCGAAATTTAATTAATCAATCTCCAAACATTAACCTTTCAAAATAATATTTGCCTAAACCTTATAACTCCTCTTAAAACCTTACAAATTAAATAAATTAGGCAAAATTTAAACTTTAGGGCTTAAATTTAATCCCTCCAAAAAATTTGGCGCCAAACCAAATGCATACCTTGTCTTTTACCCCAAAAGGGGGTTTGGTAGGTTTTGAACCATCGTCTCCCAAGCGCCAAGCACTTTGGTGTTGTTGTGCCCACCACATGGTCTATAGGCACCCACGAGAAGGAAGGGAAGCCTCCTTCCTTTTACCACCTTCTTTCGTTGTTGATTCTTCCAAAAAGCACACTCCTACGAATTTGAACCTCTGCCACTCGTTGCCCCTAGTGCTTTGCTTTTGTTGTGGCAACCAACTGCGCTACCTGCGCTTGGTGACCAAGGTACCTTCCTCGATGGGTGAAATTCCTCTGCCTGCCTCTTGGAACTTTTTAAAAAATAATGAAACCCTCTTGATATCACAGAATAATTCGCAAGCTTTTTGCATAACACCGAGATTAATTCAAAAGCATACATCATTGGGCTAAGGTGGAGGAGTCCCTTTTTATACACGTTTTGACATTTGACTCCCATGTCGACGCTCGATGGTCAAATTCAAAATTTGAATTTTGACTTTAATAACCCACCTTAGGTTTATTTAAAATAACCATAAATTAATATATAATTAATATTAAAATTAATTAATAATTAATTTAAATAACTTATAAGTTAGTAAATTAATTAATAAAAAAATTATAATAAAATTATATTAATTAATTTATAATTAATTTAAACTTCCCTATATAATATTATAAATAAATATTATAATATTATTTGCTTGGGCTTCTTCTTTGCACTTTGGACCACATCTGACTACCTGGAACTGGGTCTTGATCAATTTGAAGCGGACTCTCCTTTCTTCATTGATTTCAAAACTGCTTCTCCTTGCACTGCTCACTAAAATTGACTTTTTACATCAATGACCATTCACTCTTGACATCAATGACAACTCGTCTACTCAAAATGTCCAACAATCACATGCTTTTTACCAGGTCTTACTACCCCTTAGAATACAAATCCTTGTAAGGTGATGAGCCACCTGCTGACTCACAATTGTATCACTAGTTTATTTATCATGTACAATAGAACCTTATGATCAACATAAAAGGAAAATAGATTTACTAACAAGTAATACCTATACTTTTGTATAGCATATACCATTCCCAAAGCCTCTTGTTCTATTGTGATATAATTTCTTTTCACTCTTGACAATAGATGGCTTGTGAAATAAATAGGTTGATCTAGCCTAAATTATTCTTCCTGATCCAATGTACATCCTATTGTGAAATTGGAAGCATCGATATGGATATGGAACTATTTATCCCAATATAGAAACACCAAAATGGGGCTACTCACAAGTTTTGCTTTTAATTCCTCAAAATCTCCTTGGTGCTCCTTTATCCAACTAAAATGAATGTTATTCTTCGTCAGTGATTCCAATGGGTAGGATACATGTGTGTAATTCTTGATAAACCTTCGATAATATTCTATTGATCCTAAGAAGGTTTTTAATGAACTCGCATCATATGGCTTATCCATATGCAAATGACATGAATTTTATCAACATTAGTATTCAACCCTTCACTGCACACTATATGTCCTAGTAATTTCTCATATGGTACTATTAAATAATATTTCCTAGGATTTAGAGATATCTATGCATTTCTACATTGGATCATTCATTCACTTAGGGCTGGTAGATGGTCCTT
This sequence comes from Wollemia nobilis, assembly GCA_028583015.1. Lineage (NCBI taxonomy): Eukaryota > Viridiplantae > Streptophyta > Pinopsida > Araucariales > Araucariaceae > Wollemia > Wollemia nobilis. The sequence goes on from JAQPPZ010016981.1 coordinate 37,882,979, forward strand.
GATCCAACCATAGATGGACCAATCATCCAAGAATACCTTGAACTTCCCTGTTGCCAACTGATCAAAGATGTATAGAATAATGTGTTGGAATATCATTGGGGTATTACATAGCCCAAATGGCATCCTATTGTATGCATAAATTCCATTTTCCATGACAAATGTGGTCTTCAACTTATCTTCTTTGGCTATACTGATTTGATTATAGCCAAAAAACCTATTGAGGAATGAATAAATTTTATGTCCTACTACTTCCTCCATAATGGAATCTATGAATGGGATAGGGAAGGGATATTTAATCATTATTGCATTCAAACTTCAAAAATATACATAGATCTAAATCTTATCCACTTATTTTTTTAAGGTGACCATAATAGGCGAAACCCACTCACTCGTGGTAACCTTAAAAATAATACCAACATACAACATCTTATCTATATTTGTATTTACTAGAGCTGCATACTTAGGGTTCATCCTATATGACCTCCTTCTCATTGGCTATGCCCTATGAATTAATGTAATATTGTGTTCATATAATTATGGTAGTATGCCTTTCAAATCCTTACACATCCATGCAAAAACATCCTTGTATTCCAAGAATATTGTGAAAGCTACTGCTTTCAATACTGGATCCCAATCATCACCATAATGGATCATTCTAGGTTCACTCTTCATTCCTAGATTCATGTCTATGATTTGAGGTCCCTCATATTTGATATTTTTTGCTCTACCTTAGTATTTTTCTCATTTTTTGAATGTGCTAGTCTCGCATCTATCTCTACATATCCAATTTTATATTCTGTAGAACTCTTAGGAAATGTCCATTTTCTTATTCCTCTTATTTTGGTTTCTTGTTGACCTTCTTCTCATTTTATTTTTAGTGATCTCCTATATATTAACACAGAGGAAGTTGGTCTGAAATACATCATACTCCTCCATATTCCATTGAAGGAGTCCACTATTAGATTGAGTTTCATCCTCACTACATTATTCTAGGTACAACATCCCTTCTTCGTTGGGTTCATATTCTTCTTCACCTAAATAACTGCTTGAATCATCTCTCGTGGAAACATCCTCACTAATTCTTTGATATTTCAAGTTAATAATATACTTATGTTGTCCTTTCTTGAATATAATCTGATATTTTCCCCAATTGTGATTAACTTTGAATACTCGCAGCCAACCTCTTCCCAATAGTGCATCATATGTAGGCTTTTACATAGTAATCACAATGAAATCCAAGATGAACTTTTAGTCAACTATTATCACTTTTTGTGTCATTGATACTTCCTTCATGTCAATGTCATACTGGTCAACACCTTACAACTGAAAACATGGTGCCCACAATGATGGAGCACCAATCTCCCTCCATGTTTTCTCTAGTAGCATATTAACACTAGACCCTCCATCCACAATAACTTCTGTTAATTTATGCCCCAGTATCTCCATATGGCCTAATGATGGATTCTTCCCAACATAAATAATTAATATGGTTGGATCCATAAAATAATCCTTTTGTTTCTTTAATTGTATTGGTTGGCTTTGAACCTCCATCACTTTTTGTGGTTGTATCTCCTCTTCCATCACCTTATGTAGCAATGGTATGGCATCAAGAAAACTAGCCATCTTGATTTTGATTGTTGTATTTAGTACTTGTGTTGCTATCTCTTGTGCATCTGTTCTATCTATTAGACTTAATTTCTTAGATTTATGTGCCTCTTCTTCAATTACCCTTTTTACCACCTGCCATATCTTCTTTTCTTTAGAAGGTTCTCGTTAAGTATCCTTCTTAGCCTAAATTCATGTCGAGGCTAATACAACTTTCTTATTTTCCTCCTCCTTTACTAGGGGTAAATCAATGTCTTAGAAATTCACATTCTACGAGCCACTTGTACCCATTTTCTTAGGATAAGTAACCTCCTTGTGGTTACCTGGACCACACCATCTACACACGTGTGTAGAATTATTTTGCATTATCTCTTGTGTCTAGGGAGAAGGATAATTCTTTATAAAATTCCCCCATTCTTGGTAATTGCAACATTGTATGATCGGTCTTCCTTATGAATCATACTGCAAAAAGCTCTGGCTTCCTTATCAATTTCCTTAATATGGCTTTCCCCTTATATAGTTATTTCTATAACCTCCATTTGTAGCAGCTTGTCCATTCCCTTGAGGCTTTGATTTTTCCTCCTGATCTTGAATTGTAAGAGTCTACTAGTAAACTTTCAAATTGAATGGACATTTCACCACGTTGTGTCCCAACACATTACATATATGGAAGTATTCATTCCAAGGACAATTCAAATTTGTATTTCCCTTGATCTTATATTTCATACACTAGATATCCTTTCGACCTTTCCTCATATCTCCTTTGGATTATTTTATTATCTTATCAAATTCCTTTTGAAATTATTGGATAGTCTAATGTATTGCATCATCTTCATTGCTATTTGAATCTTCATCCCTAGTATATGTCGAGATCCCTAATTATGTCTACTTTACCTCACTCTTAAAATATTTTTCTTTCTCTAGTGCTTCTTCATATGTTGAGGATGGTACTACCTTCATTTTCTTCTTATATCTTGGTAGTAACCCATCAAGAGACCATAGTTTAACCAGTGTGTCATTTGGTGGCATTTGAATTTTATCGACCAGTTGTTTTAATCAATGGTTGTATATTTTAATGTTCTTATCAATGCCTTGATTGATGGTGTATATTTATATTACAATATCACCATCATCTCTCAAGGGATGAAATTCCTTAATGAAAGCATCCTTCATCAAATTCCAAACTAGAAATGCTAGAGTATTCTCTTGCTTTAGATTCCAATATATTGCAAGTCCCCTTAATGTGGTAGGGAACAACTACAACCATTCATCTAGTTGGTTTATACAATTTGATTTCCATATGGTTATACATATCCCAATATGTCTTGTTCGGTCCGCCTTCCCTTCTTCCATAAAAGGTGGACATATTTGTTTTCCTACTCTTATGGCTACGTTAGCCATTGGTGAGGTTCCTTCTTTATCACTTGATGAAGTATCCTCCAAAATCCTTAACTATTTCCTCCTTTGTGTGGGTGATCCACTACATTGCTCCTCATCATATGTTTCTATTATTGGTACCTTATTCTCACTAAACAATCATCTCCTAACCTCTCATGCATCCTTACTCTACAACCTTCTTCACTTGTGTGTTAGTTGTGGCCCTAGGCCTGCTTTCGAAGACCTTACATGTTGTTGCTCTAGTTCTTGACTCCCATTTCCCACACTCCTTTGCAACCTTCTTGTCACTTTTTTAGGAGTTATCATCCACTCGTTGTATCCTTGCATAGGTTCTTCATCAATATCTCCTCTTACACCAATGTTTTCCTTGAATCTTTGTGGTTATTGTACCTCTTCTTCTGTATCTATTAGCAATGTATCCTACCTTTCAATGTCTACTTTGTCCAAAGTCCATACTTGTTCTATCACTAGTTCATTTGTATTTTGTGTGGAGTTGTTCACATTCTCCCTTTGAGAAATTCTTGTGCTTCTTCTTACTAGAATCTACTCCTCTCCTTGATTTCATCTTCCACATCTTCACAAACTTGTATTTATCATTCACCTCCAATTGGTTTCTACTCATAATTATCAATCATAGGTATTTTACAATCATTTGACCCAATTTTGATAGGCAATGGTGCTAAATATAGCATCATTTCATATCCTCGATGATATTCTACAATGACAATGGATTCTTCTCAATAGTAACAATGGGTGCCAAATGTAGCACAGGGGAAGTATTCCTAAAGGGGGAGGTGAATTGGGAGGTTTGGAGATGAATTCTAAGGTCTTGTAGCTAATTTGGCCCAAATTGTACAATTGTATAATTTTCCATTGTACGATCTACAAAATTCATAAAACTAATTATACAGTTCCCAAATTGTATAGTTGTATGATCCAAATCATACAACATCCTAAACTGCATGATTTTCCACTTGTATAATTTTCTAGAAGTTAGTTTACAGGCTAAAACTTGATAGTTTTGTAATCATTCTCTTCTAAATATTCATTTTCCACATTTGACCAAGTCAACTATGCAAATACAATCCCAAAATGAAATAATTTCTCACTTGTATGGTTTGGTTGGCTAATTGTATGGTTTCACCAAACCCTTGTTGCAATCACACGGGTGCATATTTGCTAAATTAAACTCCAAATATTATACAAGTAAGAATAGTCTATCTATATGATGCAATTATCATCCTAGTTTGCTAACATGCAAGTCCAAAACTACTATCTATGATTATTGCCATCAATATTACTTATTGTGCATTCCTAGAAATCATACAATAGCATGCAAACATCTCAATATCACTTGCAATAACATCCATTCAATATTATATGCATTCACAATGATCACACAAGGTTTAGGAATCATCAATGCTTCATTTCCATTATGGGTTCATTCCTTTACATAGTAATTTGATCACAATTGCACAAGATGTACAATCCATATCCACTGGTAATCTTAACATGAATAATATTCAACACAATGTACAACCATAATATACCATGAATAATAACTCTCCACAATACTGAACATCAACAACAATCTCTCATTAAGCATGAACAATTGATCAACCAACAATCACAATGAACCATTCTTTCGTAAGTATGAACAACCATAAAAATTTGAATGGGGGGATTTTATAATGCTTTCCCAGGCCATTTCAAAGTGGTTCTTGAGACAACCATTTTTCACAACTCTCTTCTCATAAATCAATTAATTACATTAAGGTTTCCCTAAGTCTAATTTAATTTTTATCAAATTAACCTAAACACACATTTCAACTTAATTTCATTTGACTTCTAATTGCACATTTATGAAATTGTACAATTACACCCAATTGTACATTTTACAACCCTACACTGCACAATTAGACAAAATACTACATTGTACATTTTAACCAAAATTGTACATTTGACAAAATTGTGCAAATCCAAACTTATTTCTTCTTCTTCTTTTAGGGGGTGGATTTGTTGCCTACAAGTACTATGGAACTTTGGTACTTTTCTCTAGATTCTTCAAAATTCTTTACTCTCAACTTGAACTCGTTGATCCTCTAGTTTTTTATAGGTTTTTTTCATGATGGATGCATCTTAGGTTTTTTAAACAACTCATTGCTTTCTAGTGGCTTCTACCAATTCGTCTTCTCATATTTATAGCTTTTAACTTTGTCTCACATAACTGTGTTACCTTCAATAGTTATTTTCTACATTGGACTCTCCATGCTAGGACTTCCCAACTCATCATGGAAATATCATACTTCAATATATTCTACCTCCTCAACATATCAATGAGTAGCTTCAACACATTTTGGCTTCTCCATCTAGAAAACTACTTCAATGTCAATAATTTTTAGACATTTAACTTTGTATTACAACTCTAATTAATCTTCCAAACCCTATATCCTCCTTAATTTTGTAACTTTACTCTTACAATTGATATTCTTCAAATATTCAATATTTCTCTTAGTTGGACAATATTATTTACACATTATTCTCATAATACCAGCCTAATTTTCCAATATTCTCTCCAATAATCATTTTACAATCTTTCAATCAATTTGAGCCACTAGCTCAATTCTTCGAACTTCAACAAATAAGACAATCATAATATGAGCCACTAGCTCTTCAACTTTCTCAAAATATTTAAATTACAATTTGGTCAGAGTGTAGCTCTAATACCGTTGATGGCTATTCTATCAAATTTAATCATAGGTTCTAATATCCAAGATCTAATATAAATCACAATATTAAAGCATACAATTCTTTGACCAATATGAGTAAATCAGATTCATAAAATAATAACAGTATTTAAGAATAATAATTACAATAATATTGATCAAATATAAAATAACTCTTATATTCTTCATGATTTAATACTTTATTCAATGCTTCAAATCATCTTTATTACAATACATGGAGCTTTGTCTCCATAAATTAACCTTACACATGACCTTTCAATACTTTGACTATTTCTCTTCTCACATATATTTTTCTATTCCTCACATATGAGGAAACTCTCATGTCCCTTCACTTTACATCTTGACATATATCATGTGTCTCTTCATCTGTATACTTGATACCTATGCACATGACTCTTGATTTATATGACACATTTCACACTCTCACATATTATACACTTGCACACTTTATTACATGATATTTTGCACACTTTCACACTCTACACACTTGCACACTTTATTACATGATACTTGCACTCTTCTCACACATTGATATATACTTTAGGAGAAATATAAATCACACTCCCTAATATAATAAATCACACCTTAGTCTACCAATAATGTAATATCTCCAACACAACTTCCACTTGAATGGCATGGTGCAAATTCCACTTGAAAAACACAGTGCAACCTCCACTTGAACAACAGATCCTTTCATACTAAAACAATTCTCCTATATTCACTTGCAATCTTGCACACACTATTCTATGCAATATACAAGGTGCAACTTTAATAACACAAAAAAAACACCATAATAAATACACATACAACAATTTGAGGTAGAATTTTATGGTATTATAAATGTTCTAGTTGGTTGTATATTATAATATCTTCCGTCTTCATTCCCTTGGCTCCCATGAATTCAAATAAAAAACTAAAAAGCTCTAACCTCTTTTATCTCACTATGCATGTCTTCCTTTCCCTTCCTATTCTCATTTCTTCTCTATATGTGTTGGTCTTTTTGTCAATTCCTCTTCCTCTTCCTCTCTCTCTTACGTGTTGTTCTTCCTCTCTCTTGCCTTGCAATAAAAGGGTATTTTATACACACTGCTAATAGTTAAAAATAGATGGTCATTACTTTTCTCAAAAAAATTGTATGTTCAAATGCCCCTACATTAGAGAAGAACTCTATCCAACCTCACTTGTATCAAACTATCCCCTGATATTTTATTATACCAGGTAAATTTTATCCCATTCAACTCCATATCAAAAAATTAGATATTGACATAAAATTATTAAGGTCTTTCATAATATCCAAAAATCCCTAAGAACCTCCTATATTTTCTCCTAATGTTAAGGGTGTGTTAAAATATATAGCCACTACCCATCTAGACCCTTCAGCATACTGACCAATCTCTTCCAAATCCTTCCATAGCTTCTTCCTCCCTTTACTCAAATTTAGAGCATAGATATTTGTAATTAGACAAGAAAAGTTACCATGATAGTTAATTGATTTCCTCCTTTGGATATTTATTCACCATCAAATAAGGTTGAGTTCCATAAGGTTAAAATTCTCCCTAAAACCCTTCAAACTTCTACCCAACAACTTAGACCCTTTTTTCCAAATTCTTGTTTTAATAGCTTCCCAAGATAATAAGTTTAATTTTATTTCTTAAAGAAGAAGTACATTTGGTTGGTTATATTTTATCAAATATCTAAGTAGCCTTTGTTTTTTAGGGATCTTCATTCTAATAAAATTCTAAGATAATAATTTTATTTATGACTTCTCACATTGGTCTTGTGCCCAATAAAAATTTAGATCTATTTTCATGAGATAATATCCTTTTCTATTTCTTTTATTTGTTTCTCTATAGAATGCAACCCGCCTACCCTCTTCATATATTTTGCTCACAAATCATATTTTTTGTAGCACTATGTGTTAGTCACACATTAGATTCTCATATACCTTTGTAATAGCCTCATTGAATAAAGAATACTCCATCTCCATCTTCTTCACTCCTGGAGTAAAACTGAAGGTGCATGGTACAACCTCTAGCTCTACATCACCTTGGATTTTAACTCCCTTCCACAATTATTTATTATAATCTAGATATACTAGAGACTAATTTTTTTTCACTACTTTTTTTGACATCTTTCTACTAGTTCTACATCCAAATCCTTGCCTTCATTTTTTTTTTTTTAAATACTCCCTTCCAGGATGCTCCCTTGTAAAGCTCTTCTATCTCCCATAGGATTTGATTGCATTTCACAAATTTCATCCTCTACCATTTCATTCCACATTTGGCTACCTTCCATATGCTTTTTACCATTATCAACATGAGGAAAATCCTTTTCTTTATCAATAGCATGAACTACCTTTGGCTCACACACTCCATCCTATATATTCGTAACAATATTTACAAGTATATTTGCTTCAAGACTATCAAAGTTGTTAAACCTTCCTCTTCCACACCTTGCCACCAATACCCTCTTCAAATTTAGAATTAACTTTGTATCTTCCCTTCAGATTTCTCTTTTCTTTAATTAGGATGTTCCTTGCTATATGGTATTTTTTATCCCAAATTTTGTAGCTAAAAGGATCACTTTCAAAAATAAGGGTCTAAGACAAGTTCCCCACTTGGAAACCAATTTTATATGATCTAGAAGATCCTTCCCTTACTCAACCAACATACACATTCTAGCATAAAAATTTATTTTTATTTCCTTTGTAACATAATCAATATTCAAGAATATTTTGAAAGTGTTGGCTATACTTTCAAATACCTCTTCCCAAAATTCAAGGGGTAGACTAGGAATCTTGATGCATAAAGGGGAAACATCTATTTTATCTATTTTAGATTTGAATCTCGATGCCCATTTCTTCATAAAAATCCCTACTTGACCTAGAAACCAAGTATCTCCTAATAAAACCTTTTAACAATCCTCTTCTACTATGGAAGAAGCTAAAAAAAAAAACTCTTTTGGCATAAAGAAGAAATCAACATGTCCTTTGATTTTCTAACAAGTAGATGGCCATTTTTTTATTTGTTCCAAATTTGGGAATAAGCCCTATAAATTTCCCTATTAGGCTATTGTGAAGCTTTTTTTGTACCCTTCCAAATATCTTATCCAAAATATTAAAAAAAACTCCCTTAGAGTTGGACTCAGATGATATAACTAGATGTTGATATTTCTCCTCCATCACTTTCTTCTTACCTCAAACATACATTTCTCATCTTATGTTTTTTTTTCCACCTATCCTTACCAAGTCCTTTCCCTCCTTAGAAAAATTATCTTTCTCTTAATCTTCCTTGCACACACCTCCCACACCCCCTATTTGATCTCACCACTAGGCCCAAGATCTTTCGCTCCTCCAAATATGTTTACCTTCCCATCTACATTCTACAACTTGATCATGGTAGGAATTTCCTTTGTATTTTTATTTCCTTCATGTAAACTCATTCTAGGATCCATCTAATAATTATCAAAAATCAATCTATAACATCTAAAACCAACATGACGTTGATAAATTGAACTCTTGCTCTACATAAAACCTTGCTTTACACAAACCCTCATTCTACCAACCATGTAAGAACAAACCCTTGCTCTTCATAAACCTTATATTTGCACAAACCCTCACTCTACAAAAAACCTCATTTTGTACAAATCCTCACTCTACACAAATACTTGCACTCACAATTGAGCAAGTACACACCCTCAATCTACACAAACATTTTTTCTACACAAACTCTCACTTTGCACAAACCCTCACTCTGCTCTTTCCTTGCACTTTTTTCCTCTCTTTTTTTCTTATTCTTTTCTTTTCTCTTTTTATTTTATTTTTTTATAATGGTAAATCTAAAAAATACTATTCCACCCACAATAAATAGAAATACAACACATATTTAACCAAGATTTAGAGAAATCACACCTCTAAAAATTATCAAACATCAATCTACAGCATCTAAAACTAGCATGATATTGGCATATTGAACCCTTACTCTGTATAAACTCTTACTTTGCACAAACCCTCCCTCTACCAACCATGCAACAACAAACCCGTGCTCCACACAAACCCTCTCTCTACTAAATAAAAAATCCTAATTTTAAATCAATTATTACAATATAAATTGCCACTGAATTAGGTCTCTAATGTACCGCACTTTATCAATTTCTTGATCAACGTTGTTTGGGGAATGTATAGGCTTGATTCAAGTTTAATTATTAGTATTATTATTGTTATTATATTAATAATTTTATAATTATTATAATAATATTATTGATGATAAAAAATTATTATATTTATCATTGCCATAATAATAATAATAATAATAATAATAATAATAATAATTGTGTGTGAATATATGCATTTTGAGTTATAACACCAAGTTATACATATAATAGAAAACAAAAAAAAGCAAAAAAAAATAGAGCTAATCACAATCAAACTAACTCTAATATGTAATATGTATATTTAAATCAAATTGTATTATTAGTTGTTGAAACCATAAACCTTAAAAACCTAAATTATATTTTTTTAAAAACCATTAATAAGTCCTATGAAACTAGATCTATTACAAAAAATAATTTGGGCTTTTAGCACCAACTTACAAAACATACCCATAACACACATTACAAATATTAATTAAAAAAGAACAAAAAAAGAAAAATAGAGGAGGAGAGCAGGAGTGGAGAGGGCCTATTTAAGGTTTAATATATGTAGCAATATTGGATTTATAAGCTTTTGGTATAGGATGGATTAGGGATTGCTAAGATGCACTAAGCTTGAAATCATCTTCTCTATTGATATTTATGGGTTGTTTTCATTCTCCAGGGTCTCTTTCACTTTTCTCTTACTCTAATGATCTTCTCTTGTGAATAACGTAGCTTCTTCTAGATAATATATTCTAAACGAGTAGTATGCTAATGCTGACTTGGAAAATATGTTATGTTGTATATCATCTTGTTGCTCCTTCAACATAGTTTTAAGGATCTTCTAGTTTCACCAATGTATGGCACCCTACATAAGCAAGAAAATCTATAGATACCTTTTGTAGAGTTTAGGATCTACTCTATCTTTCACTCTATTTGTCATTCCTCAAAATATAATAATTGGTTTGAAAGTTATATCTAGATTTTTTATTTTTGAGATTCTTGCTAATTTTTCATTTGTTCAATCCATTTATGGTAAAGTAACTACAATGTGTTTTGAATCTCTTTTTTTTTTGGCTTTGTGCTTCTAAAATCCTTGTAGATATGAAAGAATTTTAAAAGATAAATATTTTTATTTTCTAATTGTTCCACGTCAAATACCATATATACCCTAATTTCCCATGTTCACAACCATCTTTTGAGTTGTATGATGATGTGATTCCTCATTCAACTCTTAAGTAAATATTAGTATGGGTTTTCTTCCTATACACACCACATCCTAATGTACCATCTTGATTCTTGTGAATTAGGATATCTAGAAAAGGCATTTGATTTACTTCTTCAATTCCCAACGTAAATTTTATATTAGTTGATAGATTTTTTATGTAATTCAAAAACTATTCTAATTGTTTCTTTCCATGAGATCAATTAGCTATATTTTCAACTACAAACCTATCCCATCATCTAGATTTTAATGAATAGTCATTTAGTATTTTTCTTTTAAAATCCTCCATAAAAATATTGTTATTATTTGTGATAGTGATGATCCCAGAGCTATCATTTAGTTTATTCATAAAATTCTCCTTTATATATGAAGCATGTTGATCTTAGGTAAATTTTAACAAATTTTTAAATGTTTTGATGAACCAATTTGATTACAACATCCATTGCTCTATCTATCATGATCTTAGTAAAAAATGAAACAACATCAAAGCTAACCAATAATTCACCTTCTTCTAGTATTCTTTCTTTGATTTTCTTGATGAGAAATTCTAAATATGTTAGAAATGAAGGTATGTTGCCAATTAAAGGCTTGGAGAGTACTTAGTATTATTAATTTGTCTCAATGGCACACCATACTTATGGATATTCATGGATCCATATATCCTTACCATGATCTAGTTTTCTAAGGCTAACCTTATTTTAATTTATTATCTAGAAAGGAACTTTTAATCACCTTATTGACTTCTCTCATAAATTAGGGTGAGGGATCATAAGAGACCTTTCTATAAATTCCACTCATACTAAATTGTTCTAACATTTTTTAATCATATTCATATATATTCATGATGACCATCACATACCCTTATCTACTTTTAAAATGACAATATAATTAATTTTTAAGTATTTTTGAGGTCAACTATTCTTCTTTTGTGATGTTCATCTTTTTAGGTGGTATAACTTATTTCAAGATTCTTCTAGATTTAGTTTTTTAAATTTCCATAATGCCTGCTTCAATATGGCTCACAAAGTCTTCATAAAGAATGTAGTTTGGGGTAATTGCATAACCTAAGCCCTTACTAAGGATATTTATGGAATGGTCATCAATATTAATATTGGAAAGGTCAATATTATAGAAAAAGCTATTAAACCCATTATCAGTTGGATTGTGATGAGATATCAAATTGAGGGATTCGTGAGATAAATATGAACCACGTGACATCTAGGTATCAAAATATGATGTTATACTACTACTAAGTATGAATTGCATTTCAATATCATCTATCATAAGTTTATCAGAGTTGTCCTTTCTTTATTAGATCATTGTTATTTAGTTAGTGTTTGTGGATATTTGCATATCATTTTTTACATTTTATGCAAATGAATTCTAAATGATAATCCACACAACCTTATATAGAGTTTCTAAGTTTTGAATGTAATCCCAATCTCCTTTTTTATAATCTATCCAATTCCCTACGAGTCCAATTAATTTTTGTAGTATGTTATGTCTTGACTTGCTTTTTATAGGATTTGATTAATATTTTCTCTATTTCTAGGATTACCTTTTATATTCGTGAAGACTATAAATTTAGTAAGTTTAGGCTTGCTAGATTCACAATACTTTTCAAATATTGAAAGCATAGCATTCACCACCAATCATGTGCAAAATAATAAATGACTATTTTTGAAAGAAAATAAACAAAATAAGAATTAAATATTAGAGGTGTGTTTCCATGGGCATCAGCAATCTATTATGTTGATGCCACACTCATACAATATACTAGTGATTGAGGTTATTTATAAAAAAATACCTAATCCCTAACACTAACAATTACATATTGTAGTAGTCTAGGTGAACATGAGTCTCAAGGTTAAGTAAAATTCAATCATAAGTTATTAAAACATTAATAAATGTATAGTTAATGGTGACCATACAAGTGTTTTAACCAATCCACTAGGGGTAAATACATTAAAAAATTGCTTGTATTATTACTTAAGGAGTACATAATACTTGCCCTTAGGCTTACATCATCACTATTGGTGTTGGCCAATAAGGTCACATTAATAGCATCCCAACACAAAAGAAGAAGAATTTCTTTAGGTATCCACACAATTTATCAATATAAAATTATATTGATGTATTGGATTGAGTGACTATGGGGTATAAATACCAAGTTCATAATAATTAATTAAAAGTTACTTAACATTTTTTATCATCACATTAAGTATAAAAGATTAGTAAAGGTTAAGCATGACAAGGGGGTCCATCAACTACTTACATTAATTAATAATAAATGCATCTTTAATAATTATCCATAGCCTTAGATATGATTACATTAGACAATGCCCATCTTAGTCAATAAATTCAAATTAAAAAAATTTCAACACTAGAATGGTTAAGAAGAAATTGTTGAACGTGTATTATAGATAGGCAATATGCATTTCATATTCTTAACTTTCATCATATCCAAACAAACAACATCCTCTTTGGTGACATAAACTTTATGAAAAGGAAGGAAAAATAAATTTTTCATTGTGTCCATAAACTCTTTTTGGAAATATGAACAAAAATTTAGTTGATGAAGGTACACATGGTAAAGTTGGTTGAGAAGTTTGATATAGCTTGTAATATTTTTAAAATAATTTTCTAGCTATTATAATTATCATCCTTATTATTTTGGTCATTCTTTAAAACATAAGATTTCTAAAGTCTAATGCCAATCAAGTTGACAAATTATGGAGGTTGTTTATAAGGTAAAATGCCCCCATGTCTTCTCAATCATGTCAATGAAATTAATGGTTGTAACAAGGTTGTATTGTATAGATCATAATATTGATATACTAGCATTGCTTATAAATTAGCAAAAGAATGTTGTTATGGATCAAATAGACACAGTTTACTAGGATATTATCAGCTCATATTTGTATTGGGATTTTTAAACAATTTTTTTCTTTAAAATCTAGGTAAGAAATATCGAAGCTTGGGGTAAAGAATCTAGTTTTTAAATAAAATTATCATCACATGGTATGATCCAAATATCATTAAATATAGTACTAACATTATATTTTCCTAAACATGATACATCATTAAATATTATAAAGGTTTGATGAAGTAGTAATAATTTATAAAACGATGTGAATCCATTGCCAAAATTTTATTTCAATGTGCAAGATAAATGTGTCTTAAGAAGAAAACTTGAAATAAAGTATAACTTGAAAATTTCTTCTCATACTTATATTCATTCTTAAATATTTGTTTGCTCTTTTCAACTAATACTATAATGTTATTAAATATTCTAGGAATATTTTGTCCAAAATTTGCCTATGGTTGATTATTGCACCCAAGACTTGGCCAACATTGAATGATCGAGCAAGCTGCAGAGCTTAACCATGTCAATATCCAGAGAGGGTTGGCTCCTATGATATTCTAATAGCTAAAACTATGATTGGGGAAGGAAAGGAGTGCTTAAATAGAATAAACATAGATGGGACTTAAAATAGTACATATTAAACAACAACAAGAAATGCACAAAGATAATGAAATGAAGCAACCATTAAAAGCTCCTAACAAACCAACCAGTTTTTATCTCATGCAGAACAATCTTAGTTAATATTTAGTTCAACAAACTATAAGTTCTAAAAACCAGAGAACAAACATGCACAAGAATACAGAAAGCAAAATTGATGTCATGCACATTCATATAGTTAAATAAAAATATGCATACATACATATTGTAAGATGTTGAACCAGAGGTCAAATAGTTATTTCCTTTGTATTGCTTCTTCCACAAATATTTATACATGCAATTTTTAAATGCCTAAGAGCCAACCCCCTACATAAGAGGTTATTGCTCTTATTTATAATACTTCTATTGTTCAATACTCAAGAATACACAAGTATCTTTTATTTAAAACCGTTACAACAAAACACTAGGCAACCAGATTGGTGGAATCATTGCACAACATCATTGACCCAAAAAATAGGACATGCTAATCATATTTTGAGTACAGGTTGAATGCTTCATGCATGCAAGGGAGTAGTGGATATGATCTTAAATTTGATCCGTTTTTTATTCTTGAATCCATCCTCCACCATTGATTTGTAACAGATATTGTCAAACTTACTTTCCTCTAAGAATTCTACTTTCTATAAATATCATGATTGTGTCACAGAAACATGTTAGGATGTCACATTATATATTGTTCTTTTGGACCTTTCAAACATTAGTGACCATGATCCAAAGACTTGTCGTAATGTCATGATAATTCTCATTTTTTTTGGGTTTCCCAAACTTGGCAACCGTAACATAGTGATATGTCATGATGTTACATCTTCCCTTTCCTATTTGACTTAATCAAGCCTTGATTATCATAACACAAAAACATGTCATGATGTTACACCCTTTTTCTACTTTAGTTTTTTTAGTTTTATGTGATTGTTACATAGGAGCATGTCACGAAGTTGTGATGTCTTTTGACTCCTTAGCTACCTTCACCTTTTATGATCATGATATAGACGTATATCATGATATCACGATAATTTTCTGCCCTTACATTCCATGAGCAACTATGGCCATGGTACAATGACATGTCATGGTGTCACACCCTCCTTTCTACTACAATTCTTCCTAATACTTTATGACCATGACATAGTGATCAATCACGATGTCATGATATCGCACCTTTAGCTTTGTTCTTTCAACTCTTCTACAAATTTTGACTATCTACCTCTTATTGTTGAGCCAAAACATGTTTGGTTTTTGTCATACTTACCTTTAATACTAATGCAGGAGCATCCGGCGACAGTAGATCAATCTTGCATCTTCCAAATTTTTTTTAGTTTTCTCTAAGTATTTTGCACCTTGATTTAATTATTCTCAGTTCGGGAGAAGTTTTGTTAGGCAATGTTCGGGTTGGGGAAGGTTTGGCAAAGCAAAGGGGTGGGGTCGCGAAATCGTGACCTCCGTAAGCTGCAAAGTGACTTGTTAAGTTCCGTCGCGATATCGCGACGTCGCGATATCGTGATAGTATGTTGAAAGCCATGGCAAGGGGCCACTGTCGTCGCGATATCGTGACATCGCGATATCGCAACGTCGTTGTAAAGGCTAAGGTAAGCGGCCACAGTCATCGTGATATCGCGACATCGCGATATCGCGACGTCATGATATCACGACGGTTTCATGGAGAAAGGCAAAGCGGGGAGTAAAGGCATAGATGGAGAAGGGGGGGTCACAAAATCATGACCCCAAAGGACTTTAGCATAGTGGAGACGTTGTTGGTCACGATATCGTGACATGTCGCGATTTCATGACCTGTCACGATATCGCGACATGTCATGATTTTGCGACCTGTCGCGATATCGCGACCAGGTAAAAGCACAGCCGAAAGTAAACCAGTGGGCGGCCTGGCAAGGCCAACTTGACACGTGGGCAGTATGGAAGACACGTGTATCAACTGTATTACGACAAGGAGAGAGAGTGGCCAGATTTACACGCGGTCGATCGGCTACGTGTAAGAAAACAAGGATGAGGGTCAAGGAGGTGGATAAGGGAGTGTCGGCCACGCATTTTTTTTTCTTTATTTCTGGCAACACAAAAATTGTAGGAGATGGATTAATGAAGGAGACAACAGTGCAGAGGACAGTCAGAACAAAGCGGCCGGTGCAGGGAGGCCATCAATGCTAGCATCATGGTGGATCGGGCAGTTGCCTATTTATGGCAAAAATTCGAAAACTCAACCGGAGGGAAAGTCAAATTTGAATTTTGTTAGACAGGGGCATTAATTTTCTGGAGGATCGGGGCCTCGATAAAAACCCAAAAAATTGTAATGGGAGGGGATGGTGAGTTCGGGATTGTGGAAGAAGAAGTATGCCTGGAAATTGTAACAGAAGACTGTATTAAGCAATTTTACTGCAAATTAATGAGAAGTTTGTTGTTTGAATCTCGACCTTGCCATCAAGTGGTATCAGAGCGGGAGCTCCTGAGCGTGTGACAGATCACCGGAGAGAGGCAGTTACACCAGGATCTGTGGAAGGATTTGAATCTAAAAAAATAAAAAATAAAAATAATAATAAAATAATGCCTCCACGAAGAAACCGTGGCGGAGTAGGAAATGTGGTGCCGACCGAAGACTTTCGAGCCTTGCAGAGACAAGTTCAAGCCCTGAAATCAGAGTTACACAGAAGGCACGAGCCCGAAAGGGATGAGGAAAGTGAAGACGAAGTTGAAGAAGAAGACCAGTCTGAGGAAGAAGAAGAGGTTGTGGATCCTGCACAAGCCAGGTTGTACAAGGCCATCTCTCAGATTGGAAAGCAACCTAAAATGGAGGTTTCTACATACTCGGGAAACCTAAATCCAGAAGAGGTGATTGACTGGATAAATGATTTAGAAGAGTATTTCGAATATGAGGAGGTGGAAGACCCTAACCGGGTCAGATTTGCTAAGACCAAGTTAAAGGGTCATGCCAACATTTGGTGGAGGGGAATACAATTGGAGAGGAACCGAAGAGGGAAGGAGAGAATAACAAGATGGGATAGAATGGTGGAGAAGCTAAAAAGACAGTTCATCCCGACAGATTACGAGTTGGATCTGCTAAGAAAAATGCAGAGTTTGAGACAGACAAACAAAATTGTCCAAGAGTACACCGAGGAGTTTTACAAGATTTCTATTAGAACTGGGAATTTAGAGGCAAACAAAGAAAAGGTAGCCCATTATATCAATGGGTTGAGACTCGGCATCCAGGAAGAGCTGAGCCTAGTTCGGATAAGCACCATTGAGGATGCTTACCAATTTGCCTTAAAGGTGGAAGAAAAAGCTGAATAGGCGGTTTGAAGGCAAGCAAAGAGGAAGGGGCCGTGGTGGAAGAACCAGTGGGAGAACCAGTGGAGAAAAGTATAAAGACCCGAAGAAGACTGGTGAAGCCGATAGTAACCAGGATCAAAGGGAAGAGGATGTTTATCCGCCCCGAGATTAGAACAGCTACCCAAGAGGACGGGGTGGATCTGGACGAGGATTTGGAAGAGGAGTATTTCGTGGGACATGTTTCCACTGTGGTGAAGAAGGACATCGGGCATTTGAGTGTCCACAACACCGAGAAAGGACGAACAAGAGGCCTGAGGGTCCAGCCAATGCTGCTATGGCAGAGGAAGATGCTTGAGTCTGAACATTCGGAAGAAGCGAAGAGAGGGGAAGCAATGATTGTAAGAAGAGTCCTGTTGAATGAGGAGAAGGACACAGATCAGAGAAGAAGTTTATTCCGCACCAGATGTAAGTGTGCGGGCAAAGTTTGCAATATTATTATTGATAATGGTAGCATGGATAACCTGGTTTCAAAAGAAATGGTTACAAAGCTACAGTTGGAGAGGAAAAAGCACCCGCATCCATACCGGGTCGCATGGTTACAGAAGGACCATAGAGCTTTGGTCAATGAGCAGTGCTCCATTAAATTTAATATTGGAAATTATTGTGATGAGGTCCTGTGCGACATCCTGCCTATGGATGCTTGCCATATGTTGTTGGGGAGGCCTTGGCAGTTTGACCGGAGTGCAGTGCATGATGGTCGTGCCAACACCTACTCATTGACAAAGAATGGTGTACGCCACAAATTAAAGCCCTTAAAGGAAGCGGGTGAAAAGGTATGTAATAACTCCAGAATCTGTTTAGTTGAAGGGAGAAAGTTCCTGGACGGGTTGAAGCATGAACATTTATGTTATGCAATAATCCCTAGAGTTAGGGAGAAGGAATGCCAGGATACCCCAGCAGAAGTCCTAGATCTGTTGGAGGAATTTCCAGATATTGTGTCTGATAATGTGCCTGAGGGTTTACCCCCAGTAAGGAAAATCAGCCACCATATAGATTTGGTGCCAGGATCGAGTTTGCCAAATAAGGCTGCACACAGAATGACGCCTGTAGAGACTGAGGAGTTAAACAGGCAGGTCCAGGAATTGTTGGAGAAGGGATTGATTCGGGAAAGTTTGAGTCCATGCGTAGTACCTGCAGTGCTGGCACCAAAGAAGGATGGAGAATGGAGAATGTGTACAGATTCACGGGCCATCAACAAAATCACTATCAAATACAGATTCTCGTTGCCAAGGATGGATGATATCATGGACTGCTTAAGTGGAGCTGAGTACTTCTCGAAGATTGACCTAAAAAGTGGTTATCATCAGATCCATATCCGAGAGGGAGATGAGTGGAAGACAACCTTCAAGACAAGAGAAGGCTTGTATGAGTGGTTGGTCATGCCATTTGGGCTGTCCAATGCACCTAGTACCTTCATGCGGCTGATGAATGAAGTACTAAAAGAGTTTCTGGGAAAGTTTGTCATTGTTTATTTAGATGATATATTGATCTTCAGCAGAACACTGGAGGAACACCTGGTGCATATCAGGAGGGTTTTTGAAAAGTTGCGGGAAGAGCAGTTATTAATAAATCTGAAAAAGTGTAATTTTGTCAAGAAAGAGTTAGTATACCTAGGGTTTGTAATCTCAGCAGAAGGCCTGAAAATGGACCCAGAGAAGGTGAGAGCCATCATCGAATGGCCTACCCCAAGAAGCACAATAGAAGTAAGATCATTTCATGGTCTAGCCAGCTTTTACAGGAAGTTCATAAAGAACTTCAGCAGCATTTGTGCACCTCTCATAGAAACAATGAGGGGGGATAAAAAGGAGTTCAAGTGGACATTAGGGGCTGAAAGGAGCTTTGATGCGTTAAAGAGAAAGGTCACAGAACAGCCTGTTTTAGCACTCCCAGACTTTGACAAGGTATTTCAGGTGGACTGTGATGCCAGTGGCAGTGCAATAGGGGCTGTACTGAGTCAAGGAGGTAGACCTGTTGCTTATTTTAGTGAGAAGCTAAATGATGCTCAAAAAAAGTATTCAGTTTATGACCAGGAATTTTATGCTATAGTTCAGGCTCTGAAAAAGTGGAGACACTATTTATTGCCAAAGGAGTTTGTTCTATTTACTGACCATCAGGCTTTACAGTACATTAACAGTCAAACAAAACTGAATCAAAGGCACATGAAGTGGGTGGAGTTCCTCCAAAGTTATACCTTTGTGCTGAAGCACAGAAGCGGGAAATCAAACAGAGTTGCAGATGCCTTGAGTAGAAGGCAGAATTTACTAATTGAAATGACAGTGGAAGTAGTGGGATTTGAAGAACTGAAGGGTTTGTACCCTGAAGATCCAAATTTTGTAGAAGCCTGGACGGCTTGCTTGATACCTGTTACTATGGATAGGACAAAATGGTTGGATTTCCTAATCCAAGATGGAATGCTGTTCAAGGGAAGTAAATTATGCATTCCAAGAAGTTCCATGCGGGAAAACTTAATCAAAGAAAAGCACAGCGGAGGACTGGCTGGGCATTTTGGTCGGGATAAGACCATTGCCCTGGTGGAGGAAAATTACTACTGGCCACAACTTCAACAAGATGTGCGAAAGTTTGTGCAAGGTTGTAGAATATGCCAGATGGCAAAAGGTGTAAGGCAAAACACAGGACTGTACCAGCCATTACCTGTACCTGAGAGGCCATGGGAGGACATAAGCATGGATTTTATTCTTGGATTACCGAGAACCCAGAGGGGAAATGACTTTGTATTTGTGGTGGTTGACCGGTTCTCCAAAATGGCACATTTTATTCCCTGCCAGAAGACAAGTGATGCAGTTCACATTGCAGGGTTATTCTTCAAGGAAGTGGTACGACTTCACGGTCTACCAAGAAGCATAGTTTCTGACAGAGATACAAAATTTGTTGGGTATTTCTGGAGAACTTTGTGGAAGAATTTGAAGACAGATCTAAAATTCAGTTCTGCATACCACCCACAGACTGACGGACAGACAAAGGTGGTGAATAGAAGCCTGGGTAACTTGCTGAGATGCTTGATAGCAGATCAACCCAAAGGATGGGATTTAGTTTTACCGCAGGCAGAGTTTGCGTATAACAGTTCAGTCAATAAGAGCACGAATAAATCTCCATTCCAGATAATATACGGGAACAGCCCGAGGAATGTGTCTGAACTGAGAAAGTTGGACAAGAGAGAAAAGTGCAGTGCCGAGGCAGAAGAATTTGTGGAACATATGAAAAGTCTGCATGAAGAAGTAAGGAAACAAATTATAAAAATGAATACTCAATATAAGACAAGGGCAGACCAGAAGCGGTGGTTCAAGGAGTTCGAAGTAGGAGATGAGGTCATGGTGCATCTCAGGAAGGAGAGATTTCCTGCCAAGACTTACAACAAATTGAAGATGAAGAAGTTTGGGCCATGCAGAATACTGGGAAAACGGGAGTCAGGGAATGCATATGAAGTAGAATTGCCAAGTTGGCTTGATATTTCACCTATTTTTAATATTTCAGATCTAGTAGAATATCATGAGGGAGGAAGTACAGAGGTACCAAGTGCAGAATTATGGCAAGTTCTAGCATCTACTCCAACCACAGATGAGGTCGAGGAAATATTGGACACTCGTGAAGGCAGAAGCACCAGAAACAAGCAGTATTCTGAGTATTTGATTAAGTGGAAAGGCAGACCTATTGAGGATGCAACTTGGTTGTCGAAGATGGAGGTTGACCGCCTGGGTCTTCCCCAAACAAAACAAAAGTGAGGGTCACTTTTAATTTACCCCGGGTGTCTGATGCAGGAGCATCCGGCGACAGTAGATCAATCTTGCATCTTCCAAATTTTTTTTAGTTTTCTCTAAGTATTTTGCACCTTGATTTAATTATTCTCAGTTCGGGAGAAGTTTTGTTAGGCAATGTTCGGGTTGGGGAAGGTTTGGCAAAGCAAAGGGGTGGGGTCGCGAAATCGCGACATGTCACGAAATCATGACCTCCGTAAGCTGCAAAGTGACTTGTTAAGTTCCGTCGCGATATCGCGACGTCGCGATATCGCGATAGTATGTTGAAAGCCATGGCAAGGGGCCACTTTCATCATGATATCATGACGTCGCGATATCACGACGTCGTTGTAAAGGCTAAGGTAAGCGGCCACAGTCGTCACGATATCGCGACGTCGCGATATCGCGATGGTTTCGTGGAGAAAGGCAAAGCGGGGAGTAAAGGCATAGATGGAGAAGGGGGGGTCACAAAATTGTGACCCCAAAGGACTTCAACATAGTGGAGACACTGTTGGTCGCGATATCGCGACATGTCACGATTTCGCGACCTGTCGCGATATCGCGGCCAGGTAAAAGCACAGCCAAAAGTAAACCAGTGGGCGGCCTGGCAAGGCCAACTTGACACGTGGGCAGTATGGAAGACACGTGTATCAACTGTATTACGACAAGGAGAGAGAGTGGCCAGATTTACACGCGGTCGGCCGGCTACGTGTAAGAAAACAAGGATGAGGGTCAAGGAGGTGGATAAGGGAGTGTCGGCCACGCATTTTTTTTTCTTTATTTTTGGCAACACAGAAATTGCAGGAGACGGATTAATGAAGGAGACAACAGTGCAGAGGACAGTCAGAACAAAGCGGTCGGTGTAGGGAGGCCATCAATGCTAGCATCATGGTGGATCGGGCAGTTGCCTATTTATGGCAAAAATTTGAAAACTCAGCCGGAGGGAAAGTCAAATTTGAATTTTGTTAGACAGGGGCATTAATTGTCTAGAGGATCGGGGCCTCGATAAAAACCCAAAAAATTGTAATGGGAGGGGATGGTGAGTTCGGGATTGTGGAAGAAGAAGTATGCCTGGAAATTGTAACAGAAGACTATATTAAGCAATTTTACTACAAATTAATGAGAAGTTTGTTGTTTGAATCTCGACCTTGCCATCAAATACCTCTGTTCATAGCCTTAAATATTATTTTTACAACAATGAGAGTTGGGTGGATGAAGAGAACACAAAAATCACCCACATTATTGGTGACTCACAAGGAAACATTGCTTGCAAGGTTTGCAGAACCTAGATTGCCTTACCATAGAGCCAACACTTTCTAAATTCATAGAAAGGCTTAAGAAGAAAAGGATAAAAAGGTAAGTTGAGTGACAAAAGGAGTTAACAAAAGGATAAGGGGTATTTTCTCTTACAAAATTTTGTCACTGGGTAATAAATAAAGGATATACAGAGACAGGAAGCTCAAAATGATACATGAAAAATCATAAAAATGAGGGCAGAGGGAACACTTACACATGATAAAATTATAGAGAGGGGATATTGAAAAGGATAAAACACAATATAAAAATCCACTAAAAACAAAGGGGGATACCCAAAAAGGGGGAGAATGTGATATATTCACGAGTGAGAAGGAGCAGCACTAGAGTGTTGGAGATAAGGAAAAGAAAGAAATAAAATATGAGAATTGGAGGTACACAAATTAAGGAAACCTCCAACAACAACATACCTCCATATATATACTTCATTAAGGCTTGAAGTTGTTTCCAAAGTAGACAGGTTTCTATGAGGTGGCATCTCTTGAAGAGCAACTGTTTGCTTCTCTTGCATCTCTTCTGTCTCCTCATATAGGAAGATATAAGTTTCTTTGGATGCTCATACTCCTCTTTGCAACTCCTTGTTTGCACTATCAAACCCATCTCGTTTGTTGAAATTTCATTCTTTTGATTTGATATGAGCATCCATCCTTATATAAGGTCGAGCTGAGAGGAAAAATCCCATCAATTGGTGATCAAAAAATCATACCTCGTAGATTTTGAGCAATATTTGGGGCACTTAAGCTAGCATTCACACATCAGCTGAGTCTTTCTCACATGCTTCTTCTAATCAAGTATGATGCATGATGCTACACCTTGTTTGCACATGTTTTAGTGGTCTCGCCTCTGCCATATTGTATTCTTGGGTGTACCTCATGCTATTTCAAAAACAATCTACCTTTATCCATTGGGCTATAGAGTTAGAGAAAACATCATGAAAATAAAATATATAAAAAAAGGAAAAAACACAAAGTAATGTTTTTCTCTATATTTTGGTAGTTGCATCATATGGCCCTTCTGATTTCACTGCAATAACAATCCTTTGAAATAAGATTTACTCTATCAACTCTTTGTTTACTTGAAATGTATGTACAAGATATTGCAAGGCACATGCTCTAACATGGAATAAACCTACTTATTCATAATGACTATAGTCAGTCACCTTATATATATGTCGATTATGTACACAAAATATGATGTGTATGCTCACACCCATATTTTGAAGCATTTTCTAAACCTACCCATGAACCTATAATGCCCAAACCATATGGTATCGAATTTGAGTCCTTCTTCATGGTCTTATTGCCATTGTGCCTAAATACCACTAACCATAGTAAAATTTCATTCTATTTTTTGTTCTTATTTTGAGATATTTACATTCCAAGCATCTAGTATCGTCTCATCGGCCTTATGAACAGACATCAAATTTTTTTATTATGCATACAAATTCTCTTCTCCCTGGGATCCAATTCTACTCTTTACCTAAATTTTATGATTTTTGAATGATCCTACATCATGATTTGTCACCTTCTAATGAAGATAGTTGTAGCTCTTTGTACTCCTTGGATTTTAAAAACTTGTCACTGAGCTATTACGGGATTTTTGATCAAACAACTAAAATTTTGATTTAGGTTGAGTAAAATACGCTTTGGTGGATTACCAAAGTTTTTATCCTTCCTCTTACATATGGGATCTTTTATGGGATTTATCCTTTTCTTCTTGTAGCCCTTGATGTAAAAAATGTGCAAGCCTTGATTAGGCATTGTGATAATATTTCTGGCCAATGACATTAGTATCTAGTCTTGCATTCGCATCACATATCCTTCAAGCTGTCTCAGCAAACCTTGGGATAGGTACATCCTAAACAATGGAGGTAGATCAACTTTCACATCTTAAATTACAGCTAAATTTGGATGCCCGCATATCAACATTGGTATTTTATGTAATGTTCCCATCCTTTTCAACTCCTTTCCCTTGAAATGCAATATGTCTAACTCCTATGTATCTAGGCTTAGACCTAAACTTCTACAAATTTTCATCAGTATAATTGATACCTAAGCCTTTGGATCCAACACACAATTATGCAATTTTCCCTTCTCCAAGAAAAGAGACAAATAGAAAGGAGGAGGATGGCCCTTTTGGAAAATGGGGAAGGAAACTTGTGTAGATGTACAACTTATTTCTAGGAGTTATCCAATGGAAACATTAATTAGTTCCACCTGATCTGATACCAAAAGTTCTCTTTTTAATTCTACAAACTCAAGGGTAGAGTTTTTGAAAAAACTATGAAATTATTTTACCATTTCTACTCTTTGCTCAATTGTTGTAGCAGGGAAATACAATCTCTTACATATATCTAATCTCTTCTAATTTAATATATGATCCTTCAGGAAGGGGATATGAACAAGCACCTTATTTCTTGGGTTAGTGTCATGTGGTGGTGAAGATAGGATGGTAGCATCTTCATGGTTCCTAGGTTGAGATACTGCAGGACTTACATTTTCCCAGTGTTCATAGTCTTGTATTGTATTACATGTCATTGTTTTACCCATAAATGGGAATCTTCTTATCTTCTCCAAGTGGTCTTCTCCCATTTCAAAATGAATTTCATTATGGAAAAAAGGCTTAATAAAAGTTTTACCAATTGCTCGTTTTCTATCATTGCCCTATTGTTTTCCCTTTTTAGAATTTGTCCTTAATTTTATTGTGAGCTAAAAATAGTGAGGTTGATGAATTTGATGTGTTATAGAACCATAATCATTGGGATCCTATCTCCTATTCTATGATATCTATCTTTCCATGATTTTCATTTCCTTAGTTAGCCTCTAAATCTCCACCTTCAAATCTTGCTTTGTTCGATGCCTATGTTCCTGGAACTTGGTGGGATAACCACATTATACGATTTGGCATAGGTGTGGTCTGATATCTTCAGGGGAAGGTATGAATACTAAACTTTAGAGGGGATAGGGGTTTTCCCTAGGTGATATTTTTCCTACTTGGATCAAAATATTTTCAACACAAATGACTTCTTTAAAAATTTGTGGGAAATTATTTTCTCTAGATTGTTAAATAAGAATGATTATATTTGGGTGGAAAGCATAGATATAATATGAATATTCTTGATCAGAGGATGGTTGAAAATCATGAGGAATCCTTCTCCACATCCTTTTGAATCAGATATTGAAATTAAATATTTTTGTAAGGTATGCTTTTTTAATGAATGAGAGTTGAGTGAGAAGCAAGAAAGGATCTCCAAAGTCATCAAAGGCATCAATGAGAGATTCAACTAAATCTGCCCATGTATAGATATATTGATCCTCTAATATCTTATACCACAACAAATCTTTCCTTTTGAGGGATATAAAAAGCAACTTGATCATTACATATTCAAATGTGATGTTATGCATAGTAGCCAAAGAAGCTATATCTTGACAATGCTCAAAAGTAGTCTTCCATGTACCATCAAAGCTTGGTAAATTTTTCAAAGTAGCCTTAGGAATATTGTGCATATACTGGATATTAAGAGGATCTGTATCATTCCACCAAGGACAATGACATTGAGTCATTGATCCTTGGTGTGACATTGGCCCTTCAATATTATAGGGTTATTTCTTTAGGATGGAGTCACCATATGGTCATGATTTCTGCAACTGCTCATTAGATCTTGGATCCTCCAAGAAAGTAGAAATTGATTAGGAATTTTTTAAAGGGTTTAAAATGCAACCAATCATAGGCTTGGATCTAGGATTTTAGCAAAGTCACCAAGTGATTTGAAGAAACATATTGCTCAAAATAGGGTATCACTGAACCCTTATTTACTGTTAATGGTGGGATAGATATCCCACCGAGTGTACCAAAAATTGTTGGTCCAAAATTTGCCTATGGTTGATTATTTCACCCAAGACTTAGCCAACATTGAATGAACGAGTAA
Organism: Wollemia nobilis; assembly: GCA_028583015.1. Lineage (NCBI taxonomy): Eukaryota > Viridiplantae > Streptophyta > Pinopsida > Araucariales > Araucariaceae > Wollemia > Wollemia nobilis. The sequence goes on from JAQPPZ010016981.1 coordinate 37,909,935, forward strand.
GCTGCAGAGCTTAACCGGGTCAATATCTAAATAAGGATGGCTCATATGAGGTTCTAACCAAATAAAAGTATGATGGGGGGAGGAAAAGACTACTAAAAGAGAATAAATGTAGCCAAGAATTAAGATGGTATAGATTAGATAACAATAAGAAATGCACAAATATCATGAAATGAAACAACCATTAAAACCTCCTAACAGACCAACCAATTTTTATCTCATGCAGAACAATCTTAGTCAATATTTAGTTTAGCAAACTATAAGTTCTAGAACCAAAGAACAAACATGCATAAGAATCCATAAAGTAGAATTGATGTCATGCACATTCATCTGGCTAAATAGAAACATTCATCCATTCATACATACATTTTTTGCAAGATGTTGAACCAGAGGCCAAATAGAGATTTTCTTTGTATTGCTTCTTCCACAAATATTTATACATGCAACTTGTAAATGCCTAAGAGCTTACCCCCTACACAAGAGGTCATAACTCTTATTTATAATACCTTTATGGCTCAATACTCAAGAATAAAAAATATATTTTATTTAAAATCATTACAATAGAATGTTATATGACCATATTGGTGGAATCATCGCACAACATCATTGATCCAAAAAAATGGGACGTACTGCTCGAATGCTGACTATGGGTTGAATGCTTCATGCATGCAGGGGAGTAGTGGAGATGAGCTTATAACTAATATGTTATTGGTTCTTAAATCCATCCTCCATCGTTGATTTGTAATAGATGTTATCATACTAACTTTCCTTAGAGAATTTTTCTTCTTGTAAATGTCATGACCACACCATAGAAACATGTCAGGATGTTGCATTTTATCTCATTTCTTTGGACCTTTTAGACATTAGTTACTGTGACATGGAGACTTGTCATGATGTCACCATAATGCTTAGCTCTTTTGGATTTCATGGACTTGGCAATCATGACATAGTAACATGTCATGATCTTGTATATTCCTTTTCATGTTTGATTTAATCAAGCCTAGGTTATTGTGATGTAGCAACATGTCACGATGTCTCACCCCTTATTTTTGTTTTAGTTTTTTTGGTTTTCTATGATCGTGACATAGGAGCATATCACGATGTCGTAATATCTTTTGACTCCTGGGTTGCCTTCACCTTTTGCGATTGCGATATAGACATATGTCACGATATCATGACAATTTTCTACCCTTACATTCCATGAGTAACTATGATAATGGCACAACAACATGTTGCGATGTCACACCCTCCTTTCTGCTAAAACTCTTCCCAATACTTCATGACCACAACACAATGACCAGTCATGATGTCGTGTTTTCAAATTTGTTCTTCCAACTCTTCTAAAAATTTTAACTATCTACCTCTTGTTGTTGAGCTAGAACACATTTGGATGCTACCGTACTTGCCTCTATTATCTCTGTTCATAGCCTTAAATCTTCTTTTTACAACAACGAGAGTTGGGTGGATGAGGAGAACACAAAAATCACACATAGAAACTATGGAAATAGATTCTTAATATGTTTGGTAAATGCAATGGTGATGAATGGTCTAATTGAAGAATGGATAAAGAAATGGTAAAACACTTTTAAAAGTGAGGCATTACAGATAATTTGGGATATATTGAAAGATACAATACTTTGAATTGTATGGCTAGAAATGAATAGAATAATATTTAAAGGAAATAAAAGTTATTTAGAGGTAATGAAAAGGAAGATTTGTTTTGCCATAAAGGATTCTAAACCACCCCTATTAACTCATCCAATCCCTAATATTGAAGTAGAAATCCTTGATAAATAGATTCAAGTCATCAAATGGAATTATGATGTTGGGTACAAGAAAAATAAAAGGAAGACAAGTAATATAAATTGGAAACCATCAGAAGTGGAGTTAGTCAAATTGAATTTTGATGGATCATATAAAAGAAATTTGGGACTATGAGGAGGAGGAGGAATAATTAAAAATAATGGGGGTGATATTTTTTCACATTATGCTTTCAATAGTGAATTTAAGACAAAAAATAAAGTTAAAGCTTGGGTGACTTTGGAAGGGTTCAAAATTTGTAAACAAATTAAATGGAGCAAAGTATGGGTGGAAGTCGATTCACTAATAGTAATAAATGTAATTTTAAGGAAAGCAAAGGCTTCATGAAACATATAACAGATCATTGTGGAAATACAAGACCTTGCTATAGAGTTTAAAGAAATTAGGTTTATGCATGTGTTAAGGAAAGGGAACAAATTTACAGATAAGCTAGCCAATAGAGGGGTTTTACTAGAGGATCGTGAAATTAAATTCTATTTTTCATGGTTAGATGAAGTAGTAATTTTAGTTGAAGTTGACAAGAAAATATTGATTGCCTGAACCAAATAATGATTAATATTTAACTGAATGTTTTCCATTGATAATAGTTGTATTTTATAACATTAATGTGTTTTCATATAAACTATTTATTACAATTCTTGTGGTTGCACTTATGCTTCAAGAAGGAAACTAGAAGTCCAAATCTTGTAAAGTGGACTATGATAGCATGAAGTTTTGGAAATATTACTCTACTAAGATGCAATGTGTAGACAGTAGAGGTGGATTTTTGGTATTTTGAAGGTTGTTGTAGGAAAATGTCAAGAAGAAGGATGTTGATTTTAGAATATTTGTATTTACAAAGAAAAATGAAGATATAGAAAATGAAAATAAAAAATTTAAACTTTTTATGAAAAAGATGTAGGTATCGAGCTATAGCAATTGAGATGAGAATTGAATCTATTTGTAAATTCTCAAGTTCTAAAGGAGAGAGTTGTGATTTGTCAAGGGTGGGAGACCGGGTTCAACCTCTTTTTCACCTATATATATATATATTGGTGAAATAATTATTTAGAATACTATTTCAAACAAAGTATTAATTGTGGCATAAAAGTGTCTAGAAGGATGTACTTGCAAATAAACAAAATTTTAAAGTGATATCTATGGAACAAATGTAACCAAAAACATTAAGGATGAAAAGAGAAGGAAAGGAATCAAGGCCTCTTAAATATGGTGGCTAGTGTCCCACAATTCTATGTGGGGTTATAAATATGGGCATTGATTTAACTTCTTTAGTGACCATTGTGTGCTTACATAGTTTTTTTTTTAGATATAGAAGGGGTTTTGAAAGGGTCCCCAAAAATTTTATAATAGGAGAAGCCCTTCAAAACTTGTCCTAAGACTAGCAATATTGGGACAAGAACAACTATAACACACTACAACTGGTCACCCATCACCAAGTGAACCAACTACAACTTGATACAAAAAAAAATGGAATAGTGTTGGTGAGGCCCCCAGCCAACCAACACTCCAACCTTCTTGTCCATAAAACATTTCTTCATAAATAATAAAATCTTACAAAGCATAAAGAAGCATGCATCGCTAAATCCAATTGAATAAGACCTTCGAAAAAATTATCTCTCCAAACAAACAGACCATTGAGACTTATACCTAGGTTTACCATAAATTCAATATGGCAGTTTCCTTCTCTAAAGATATGCTTTATCTTCCTATCATCTCTCGCCTGAATAATCCACCTAGATTCCATAATCACAGCCTCAATTTTCAAATTGGGGACTGAATCACTTTTGACCAAGTTTATAATATTAAGTGAGTCTCCTTTGATGTAAACTTTTTAGTATCCCATCTTCTCCACAAGTAAGAGACCTTGGTAAAGGGCTTTAGCCTCTACAACATGGCAAGTTTGGATATCTAAGAATTTGGTATATACCAGAAGAATCCCACCTCTATCATCCCTAAGCACCCCACCAACACCAACATTATTGGGATTACCCTTTGAAGCTCCATCAAATTTTAGTTTAACCCAATCTAGAGAAGGAGGTTCCCACCTCACAAGGGCCCGAGGATTAGGACTATGAAGACCATAAACCCTATTACTTTGTTGAAAGTCAATTTTTATTTCAAGCTTAGCCTCCTCAAATTTGCCCTCCTCCAAAGCCAAAGAGGACACATTCTCCAGGGTGGAAGCCAAGGCTCTGGCACAAACAAAGGTAGAATCTCTTTGGAAGTTTTTTAAAAATTATACTATTCCTCGCCTTCCACACTCACCAAAAAAGATACGGCAAACAAAATTTCCAAAAATATTTTAGCCTTGGAGAGTAAAAAGGAGATGATCATTGAGTGCAAACATCAACAAGCGAACTCAAAACCACCCAACTCCATCCTAAAAAATTAAAAATAAAGTTAAGAACTTCCATAAAGAATGAGCATTTAAATAATATATGGATTGTATGTTCCTCATTAGCACCACAAAGGCAACATCTTTTCAGCATCAACCAACCTCTTTTTTTAAGATTTTCAATGGTTAAAATCTTATTCTCAGTTGCCAACTAGAAAAATATATTCATCTTTTGTGTTATACCCTTAAGCCAAACTTTCAAATGTGAGATCCATGGAGGATTCTTGATAGCCAGTATATTGTAGGTAGACTTGACTAAAAAGGATCCATCATTTTCCCTTACCCAGAAGATTTCATCCTCTTTATTTCTCTGTTTGATGACCTAAAACTTCAACTTATTAGCAATTAGAATCCAATATTCATGTTTAGTGTTGTTGAGAATAGACTGGTATAATTATTTCCAAACCTTCAACCCATTAACCACCTCGATAAATTCAACCACCTTAGTTCCAAAGACCACTTTGGTCCTAGGCTCCAAACACGCCAAATTTGGAATTTGCACAAGAGATTGGTCCATCAACCAAATATATTTCCAAAAATCAATCTTGATTCCATCACCCAACCTCCACCTACAACATTTAGAGACTAGCACCCTCGACTTTTGCAAACTCAACCAAAAGGTTGAACCAAAAGTTGGCAAAGGATCAGCAAGCAAAAAATTATTTTATCTCAAGTATCTAGCTGACACAATATTGTGTCAGGGAGACAGATCTTGGATAGTATAATAGTTGTCCATGAAATTCTTCATTTAGCTAATAAAAGTGGTAGAGTTGGTATCCTCCTCAAATTAGATATAAACAAGGCTTATGACATGGTTTCATGGGAGTTTTTGTTAAAGGTTTTGAGAAATTTTGATTTTTTTCAAAGTTGGATAAAACTTGTCCATGCTTGTATCTATTTTACCAAGTTTTTGGTCTTAATAAATAGGTCCCTAACAGGTTATTTTTCAAGTCTAAGAGGAATTCACCAAGGGGACCCCTTGTCCCCTTACCTCTATATCTTAGTGGAAGAAGCATTGGGTAAGGCTATCAAGTTAGAACCCTTTATGAAATATATCAAGCCTGCTTTGTTGATGAATAATATTTCTCATCACCAATTTGTAGATGATGTTATAGTCTCCGTCCTTGCTTCAATTCCCAATGTAAAGGAGGGAGAGTAGAACATCATCTGCAAATTGGTGATGAGAAATAGGATTCATCAACAAAGCAGGCTTGATATCTTTCACAAAGGGTTCTAACTTCATAGTCCTACCCAAGGCTTCTTCCACTAAGATATAGAGGTAAGGGGACAAGAGGTCCCCTTGGTGAATGCATCTCAGACTTGAAAAATAACTTGTTGGGGATCCGTTTATTAAGACCAAAAACTTGGCAAAAGAGATACAAGCATGGACAAGTTTTATCCAACTTTGGAAAAAACCAAATTTTTCCAAAACCTTTACAAAAACTCCCACGAAACCCTATCACAAGCCTTTTTCATATCTAATTTGAGGAGGATACCAGCTCTACCACTTTTATTAGCTAAATGAAGAATTTCATAGACAACTATTATATTTTCCAAGATCTGTCTCCCTGACACATCCACTTTGGGCTAAATCAATCAATATTGGAAGAAAAAGTTTAAATATGTTAACAAGGGTCTTTGTCAAAATTTTATAAACAATGTTGCATAAGCTAATGGGTCTAAAGGCACCAAATTCCTTTGCACCAACAACCTTGGAGATCAGATTTTAAAAAGTAGAATTCACCCCGAACATATCCTTAATATGAGTAGCATTGGATCCACCAAATTTTTGAATTTCTCTAATCCTATTGGTGCTCTTGTGCTTCAAGGTTATGATGTGAAAAAACCTAGAACTTCTATCTCCCTCTTTTATCCAAAACACCTTGGACTTATGTTTCCACAAAATTTCCTCCTTGGAAATAGTGTTATAAAATTTGTCCAACACCTCCTTTTCTTTATATATGATCTCTTGAGATTGATTTCCAAGTTCTATCTTAGATTCAATAGCTTTCAGTTGAATTTTTAGGTCTTTCTTCTTTTGCAAAATATTCCCAAAAATCCTTTTATTCCATTCTTTAAGGTTGTTTTTAACAACTCTAAGCTTTACCACGATTTTGGAAAGGTCAGAGCCTTGGACCCTTGTTGACCACCAATTTTTGATTTTAGCTTTCAACTGAGGATGAAGGCACCACATTGCCTCAAACCTCAATCGCTTGCAGAATTTAGTTTCTTCATGGACCACTTCAAAACATAAGGGATTATGGTCGAAGCCAATTCTGGGAAGAGAACAAAGAGATAGATTTATAAACAATGGAAGGCACTTCTTGGAGATAAAAATCTTGTCCAACCTAATATGGATGAGTTGATTACCCACTCTCCTATTACTCCAAGTATACCTTGAACCCTTTAACTCAACATCCAATAGCTCATTGCCATTCACAAAATCTGCAAACTCTTCCATGTTTATTGATATTGGGGAGTTCCCTCCTTTTTATCTAAAAAAATAGAGGGGAATTAAAATCCCCTCCTAGGCACCAATATTCTTGATAAAAAATCCTTCTCATGGAAATCAAAGTTTACCACAACAAATTTCCACTAGACCCAGAGTTTGGTACATACACGTTAGTCATAACCCACCTTTTATTACTTTCTCTATTGAAGAAGAGAATATTAATAATCCTATCCGAGGAAGAAATTACAGAGCCCTCAAACTTGTTGGAATCATAGATACAAAGGAGTCCCCTAAAGGAACCATTGGATGGGCTTGTAGAAAAATGGGCTTCTTACCAAATCCTTCTTCTAAAAGTTTCTATATCCTTACCATCCAACTTGGTTTCTTGCAAGAAAAAAATATTAGGTAAAATTTCTTTACATAGGGAATTTACCACCCATTTTTTAGAAAGCCCATTCAGGCCCCTAATATTCCAAGAGAGGCACATCATTTACGAGATTTAGGATTAGAATTATTTCCCCCAGACACCTCATGGTTATTCTAGAAGAAATATTCTAGCTTTAGCTATCTTACTCCTATAGCCTTCCTTTTTTCATGTTTGAGCAGAGGCTAAGATCCATTCACAATCTTAGAATATGTTTCCCTCTTCCTCACAGACTTGTTAGGGGGCTTTCCTAACTTCTTCTCAACACCCACATCCACATTGCCCTTCCTTTGTCTCTGGGTTTTAGGACCCGAATAACCTTTCTCCAAATAGGTCTTTAGGGAGCTAATCGAAGACCCTACCTCAAGGGTCACCAAACTGAATAGGGTTATGCATAAGAGGTAGGACCCGAAAGGTACTTGTAAAAAAATGGCTAATCTATTGCGAAAACTCGGCGAATCCTGGCAAACTGCATGTATGATGGCATGGCGAATGACCTTATTTTTCAAAAAAAATGGCAAAAAATGGTGAATTTCAAAGTTCTGATCGGACCAGTTGAAAAAGGAGTTTGGCGATGCAAGCCACTTTACAAAACTTGATCCGATCTCGGACCGGATGCATAATAAGATCCGATAATGGATCGGATGCATAATATGATCCGATCGTGGACCGGATGCATAATATGATCTGGTTACGGATCGGATGCATAATATAGTTCGATAACAGACTGGATGCATAATATGATCCGGTCAAGTACCGGATGCATACATGATCCGATTTTGGACCGAAAGCATAAAATGATCCGTCCAACGACCGGATGCATACTATGATCCGATCTTGGACCGGATGCATAATCTGATCTGGATTTGAATCGGATGCATAATATGATTCGATTTTGGATCGAAAGCATAAAATGATCCGACCATCGATCGGATGCATACTATGATCCGATTTTGGACTGGAAGCATAAAATGATCCGACCATCGATCGGATGCATACTATGATCCGATTTCGGACCGGTTACATACTATGGTCCGGTCACCCATCGGGTGCATAATATGACCCGATCTCGGATCGGGTGCACAATATGATCCGGTCATCGATCGAATGCAGAATAGGATCCGATCCTACATTGTAATGGATGCAAAAAAGGTCTGGTTCTAGGGTGGTGAGCCTCATGCGGAATAAGGTCTGGTTCTTCTGCCACGTGTCACACGTTCAATCAACAACACCGCATGTCCAATACAATGCTGCCACGTGTCAACCCTATTTCTTCAATCTATAAAAGGGCATCAACTATCATTTTTTCCATTTTGTTTCTATGACTACTACAACTAGAGCTAACCTTTCCAGTCAACCTTTCGATTCCCAATCCTTTTTCTTTGACTTCCAACTTCTTGCGATGGCCACCCCTTCCACCCCTGCACCAAAATTCAAGAATTTTTTGTGCACTTTGATTTCAGATTTGATGACAACCCCAAGGATGGACTTTAGGTGGCTCAATAATGCAGGTTTAACAACCCTCATTTCCATGCCACAATTCAGAATAGATAAAGTCCTCTTGCAACATATTATAGCCGGTTATGACCACGATAGGGCTACAGTGAATATTAAAGTACGAAATAGAAATCTGCTTTTCAGCATCACCCCTAGAGATATTAATAGATTGATAGGTCTTCCATTCATTGGTTTTCCACAAGTGTCGATGAGGTTGCAGTTATCTCCAGATGACAAAGCACACCTCGAAAGCAAGTATGGTCTCTCATCGAAAGATTTGGCAGGTATAAATCTTGTTAATTATATTTTATTAATGTTCAATGTTTCAAATTTGTAAATTGACATCTAATTTTTTTATGCAGCTTCTGTCGCCAAATCAAAAAGAGGTTTATCAATCGATGATGTTAACCATCAAACTCTGAAGGCCATTATCAAATTTTTCTAGGCCAGACTAATTCTGATGGGAAGACCAAAAATTCTATTTTGGGCACTTGCTTATATTGTTCAGTCTGAGCACAATCAAAAGTTTGATTGGTGCACTTATATTTTGGATCGAATCAGGTCCGAGTTGCACACGGTGCAAATGGCAACCAACAAGACACAACCCATTGTGGGCACTATTAATTTTATTTTAGCTCTTTATTATGAGTGTTTTCATAATTTGTAGACTACTCCTGTACCAACTGTAGTGCATGCAACACTACAGTCAATTGCTATGTCAGTAGAGGAATTGAAGGTAATAACTACATCATTGACCTTGACATACTATTTTATAGTTTATCACATTCCTTTTTTTTAATTTTTCTTTTCATCTATATGCAGGGGAAGGCAGACAATACAAGGAGTAAACATATTGCTGCCACAAGGGGTCACAGGCCAGAACAAACTGGTGATTCTGAAGACACGGGCTCTGAAGCAACACCTTTGCAGAGGTCACACAAACGTTCCAGGCAAGCAACTACTCCTGGGGTTTCTCGTACACCTAGGTATGCACAAAATGTGCAAGCCGAATCTAGTGTGGCCAACCCCTCCCCCATTGCAACACAAATTCAACATGTTTCATCATCTTCAGGTAAATCTATGTGTAGTTAATTTAAATTAAGATCTTTTTTATTTTCAAAAGAATTCTAACAAAATGTTTTTGACTATTTTTAGTTGATTCTCAAAATCAACAAGTAACATCACAAGTTAGAGGCCAAATGCCACCACCGCCTCCATTACAGCAAATGGTTGCATCACGCTCACCGGTTTCACCACAACCACCACTTCCACCAAATCAGTGACAGGCATCGACACAGCCTTCGACAATGCCTATGCGAGGGCAAATCGGTGTTGGAAAATGATTGTTTTCACAGAGATCACAGGGCACTGCACAAAGTTTTGGGCATGGGTTTTCACACCCATAGAGATCACACATGCCAACACCAAGTTCTGGGCATGGATGGTCTCAATTTACATTTTCAACAAATTCACAGGCACCAAAAGTTTCTACAGAGGGATTGGATAATATTCAACTTGATGAGGATTATCTTTTGCAGGGCAACATTGAAGGCTTCAAGGCAACAAATGTGCTGAGAGGTGAAGGACATCAAGGAGAAGCCACTGAACCTGTAGCTCAAGAGACAACATTGCCATCAGCTCAAGGAGCCAACCCTCCTCAGGGTCCTCAAACTGGGGATAATGTTGTAGATTTTAATGAAAATGTTTTATTAGCTGAAACCATAGAAGCTAAAATTAATCAGTTTGTGTTAAAATATTTGAAGGAATTGAAGGAATGGGAATATCGGGCAAAGGTCCTTTTAAGGGAAATAAATACCCGATATAAAAATTATGTAAAAAGAGATTCTCTTTATTCTTTGGTTCAATTTGAACCAAAAAAGCTTGATGGCCTTCTAAAATAGGCCACATCAGGATCTATTCAGTCTGATTTTATTTATGATGATGATGTTTTGAATGTTGTTGTTGGTATATTGGAGAACATTAATGTCGAAGCCCAAGCATTTTATAACCAGTGGGCTTATGATAAGGAGAAAGTTGCAGTTGCTGAGGCTGCAAGGGATATGGCTGAGGTAAGAAAATATTTTATGTTTCTATTTTGTATTGTAGTAAAATTTTTATATTTCTTGAAAATATTAAATAATTTCAATATAACCCTTTTTAATTATGTTTTCAATTTATTTTTGCAGTCAAATTTTGAACACTTAAAAACACAGGTTAAGAGCATGGACGTCAATATTAAAAGGGCGAAGACATTTTTGAATCATGCAATGGAAATGAAAAAGAAAATGCAATCAAAAATATCAAAAAATAATCGTTTAAAAAAATACATCAAGGAGAAGCTCAAAGAAGATCCGAAAATGGTGCTTGAGAAAACAAAGGAAACGCTTCCAACAATACTTGAAGATCCAAACAAAGAAGAAGTGCAATTGGTGTCAAGTATTGTGAAAGTACGTGATAACCTCGTGAGAGTTGGAGTACTGCAAGAAGAGAGGGACACAGATGCCGACAAAGGAAAAGAAATGACAACTCCAACAGATAGTGAAGCAACCAAGCACCAATCAAATGTTTGAAAATTTGAAAATGTAATATGCTATCAAGTTGACTGTAGTCAACAATTTTGTACAATGTAATATGTTTCTTTTTGAACTAATGATAATGACATTATCTCATTTTGTGTTTTCCATCATTCATAGTTTACTTGCATTTATAAATATGTGTTGCAATTTTAGTTTATTTCTGGCTAATATTGTTCACTATGGTCATCTCAACAACAAAAGCATTTTAGATAACATTACAGATGAACATTAATATACCAATAATAAAATTTAAAACATGAAACATAAATATTTATCAATGAAGAGAGTTGAGACATCATGACATAAACATACAATTGTAAAAACTGCAAAAAAATATAAGACATGTAATTTTTGAAACACTAATGTAATATAAAACAATAATTCTATAAAATCTTATAAATCATTAACAATATTGTGAAATATTCTATGAAGTTTGTGAAATCAAAACACTATTGTGTTTATCAATGTCAATGAAATCATGGAAAATTATCATTATGGAAGCTGAAACATTTCAGCTTGTCCAGAATCATTATGAAGCATAGCAGAAATCTGTGTCTCCACCATCTGATCACTGAAAGCATCATCATCATAGTTATCGATCGTATTCGACGTTCCTCTTATATCTACCAGGGAACTCTAGTGTGCCAAAGCTCTATCATACGGAAATGTATCCAACTGATATGAAGACACATAAATTCTTAAACAATTTTCTAAATTTTTGTCGAGTCTATTGTGGAGTTTAGATTTAACAAAAGAAAGTGCATTGAAAACTCTTTCATCTTCGATTGACCCCAAAATCATTGTTTCACATAATTCATATAAACGAAAGTATTCACTTATTGTATCTCGTAAGATTGTGCTTGGATATAATTTTTGCCACAAATGTGCAATGGAACCAATCTCATGGACACCTATCATAAGTGATGTTTGCACAACCATTGTTCTTCCAAAATGTGATGATTGTTCTTTCAAAAGATCATTGTTGAGTATACCTTTAATTTCAACACCATTGACTTCCACACTCTTATTGAAATGGTCAATGAGGTTACCCATATATTTAATAAACAACTCATTTGTAGAATTGTATTCAATACAAGGTCCCCAAAACATGGGGTTAACCACACCCATGGACTCGAGCAACTCATCTCTCTGAAACCGATCTCTTATCTCACTTGTCAAATATTTTGCTATTTTTGACAAATTACACTTTGTTTTTTGTATAATAACATGAAATCTACTGTGTGTTACAAGAACTTCTTCAAAATCTTCCACAACTATACTTGATTGCCTTTCAAAACAATAAACAAGTACCATATTTTCATGAACATTAATACAAAGATGATCATTGATGTCAAACTTCAAGAAGCTTTTTGGATTGTTCACGTTTATCAATGTATTCCAACTATCAAACAAAGGTTCTGTAAAATCTGCTTTAGACACATATAATGTATCTATAAGCACGCATATTTGTTTTCTCATCCTCATAAAATCAACGATATAGATGGATCTCTCTTGTGCAAGATTAATTAATCTGTTCATTTCTTTTAACATTGGAAGAATACCACATAAGGTCAAAAGTGTTTCCAAGTCAGTCAAACGGAACAACATATCTTTTGCCTTATCAACTATCCTACGATTTGCATGCATAAACCCCGTCAATGATTGATATTCTGCAAAAACTCTCTGAGCAGGTTGATACAGTGAAATCCATCTTGTATCCACATATTTTAACAATTTTTTCCCTTCTATAACTCCTAGTGCAAACTGTTGAAACTCTGCAAACCTTTTTGGACTTAATGAGAAATAAGAATGAATTTCACGAATAAGGTTTTCTACTTTAGAAACATTTGAAAATGTGCTCACAATTTTATATGCAAGATTAACTCTATGAGCCATACAATGAATGGGAATCATATATGGGGCAACTATGGTTTGGAGTCGAACACAAAGACCAGACCTGTGACCTTGCATAATAGCAGCTCCATCAGCTCCAACGCAAATTAACTTTGTTGCTATGTCTATATCATTCATTCCCGCAATATTCTTTAAACTTTTGACAACAACATTATAAATATTTTTTGCATTTGAACTTTCCAACATCTTATGTATTCCCAACAAAATAGGCCTTCTAATATGATTTTGAAATGTGTACACATGCATGCAAATCCAAGATGTGTTGTCCACATCTGTTACCTCATCAATAGAAAGTGAAATGAATTTGGCAAGTTTTACTTGCTCCCTTAGGTCTTCTTTCTCAACCAAAGATAAACATTTTACCATTTCCCAACCACTTCGGTCTGACCAATGAGAACTAGGAAGGTTTTGCACATTAAAAAGGCGTAATAGCTGCTTATAATCAATAAAATCAGACATTGGTCTACCTTTCTTGAGAATATTGTAAACAACGACAAACTGCATACTTTTTGAAGCTAAAATAGTCTTCTGTATTTTATGAAATTGGGCTGCAATTGTTCCACCTTTCTCAACAAGAGATTGTTGTTGCTTTAAGTGATTGTCATATTCTATAGCATATCTTAAATGCATACATTTTGATGCATCCTTCCACTTAACTTCTTTACTAACTTCACCATTACTTTTTATAACTTTTACATAAGCTTTGCCAACATGTTTTTCAATTGTATCAATCTTGTTTTGAAGCCTATGATCCTTACCAAGTCTCCAACTGCAAATTTTGCATCTACATTCTTTTTCATCGATTTGGTTATCCTCAGTCATGATAGGCTCAAGCCAGGGAAATATTTCTACCCATTCATTCCTAAATCCCCTTCCAAGTATCCAGTTAGACGCTTTTCTTTTTTTGGAATTTTTGCTTGAAGATTCAAATGAAGCTTGTAATGATTTTGATTTATCACTTTCATTTTCAATTGTGATGTCATTTTGAGTGTTGTCTTCAAGTGTTTGTTGGATGTCATTTTCAAGGGGATTTTCATTAACAGGCATCTCTTGTTGGGGAATATCTTCAAGTGGAGGCATATCAGGATCGATAGGGTATTCTGCATAGTAGCATACCATAATATTTTTTATCATTCTTGGATAAAAAAATTTACAGAAAAATATTCAAATCGTCAATCAAGCACATATTGGGAAGTCAAAAATCATTTGTACCTTGAATTTGCATGGATGTCGTTGGCTCGTTGCATTTCGAAGTTTGGCTAAAATATTTGAGGATACTCTTTTCAGTAGAAGATTTGGTGCCCTTCTTTCCATCACTAGGTGACATTTTACTTGTTACGAAAAATATTTTCAATTTAGTAGAGTAATAAAATGTTGAAGAGGGTGTACTTTCTAGAGGCCTTAAGATAATATTGTAAATAGAATAAACAATTGTTTGGGTGGTAGATTATACATACTTGTTTCTTGCCATTCTTTATTGTGATTTTATCAGTTTATGCCACTGGTTCATTTTTTGGTGAAAGCACTTTAACTGACAAGAGCACAAAGATAATTAACATTCAAATTGAAATCAATTTAAGAAAAATATTCTTTAAGCAAAAAATAATTGGTGATACATATGTCAAAAAATATCATATTATAGCACAAAATGGTCTAGAAACAGAGAATCAAAATGTGTTCGGAGAAAAAGAGCATCAATATGTCTTTAGAGAACCAAAGCATTTACTCATGTATAATCTTAGCAAGGAAAAAAAGATCTGAATTGAAACTAAGAATCAAAGAGTTTTAAAACATTCAGAACAGGGCAAAATAGAGAAAAATATGGAAACAGAGCAATGACATTCTAGATGTAGAAGAGGGCTCGGATATTGGTGTGGTGCAGAACAAGATTGGAAAATCATTAAATATACATGTCAAAAAATATAAGATTATGTACAGGGGATAACATGCAGAACATGGAAAAATAAAGAAAAACATGGCAAGTAGAGCAGTGACAGAGAACCTAGTGTAGAAAGAGGTCCGATGTGGAACAGGATCCGGTTAAAAATGTTCTGGTTGTAGAAATGGTTTCGGTCGAATGCAGACCATGACCCGCTTGCAAAATGGTTTCGTTCGATTGCAGAAAAAGGTCCGACTACAAAAGTGGTTTCGTTCGGTTGCACGATAGGTTCTGATTGTAGAAGTGGTTCAAGATGGTTGCAGAATAGGATCCGGGTGTAGAAGTGGTTCTATCCGGTTGCAGAGAAGGTTCCTACTATAGAAGTTGTTTTGGATGGTTGCAGAATAGGATCCGGGTGCAGAAGTGGTTCCGTCCGATTGCAGAAGTGGTTCCTGCTGTAGGAGTGGTTTCGAATGGTTGTAGAATCCGATCTGACTACAAAAATGGTTTCGGACGGTTGCAGACGAGGTTCCCGATGTAGGAGTGGTTCCAAACGGTTGCAGAATCCGATCCGGTTGCAGAAATAGTTCTAGATGGTTGCATACGAGGTTTCATCCAGTTGCAGAACTGGTTACGATCGATCGCAGAAAAGGTTTCGGTCTTGTGAAGAATTATGTCGATATATTCGTCGGGTATAGAACACGGTCCAAAAATAAAAATGTATCCCTGGGGTGTTAATTATATATAGAGGTATACTTGGCGAGTTGGGTGGGATAATTTAGAAATTTTAAAATTTTAGGGCGAAAAGGGTACTTTATTTAGGCGGGATTGCTTGCAAATTTTTAAAAATAACCATGATACTCTTATCAAAGCACGGTGAACCGACACCTAAAATTTATTTGTTTCAAAATTTTTTGGCTAAATGGCCGACGTCAGGGTCCCCCAAAATTCGCAATTTTCAATTTTTGAAAATCGTACTTTTCGCCCAAATGGCGAAGTTTCGCCGCTATGCATAACCCTGCAACTGAATCACATGCTCCTCAAGAGTAGAACCAATACAAAACCCATAAAAGGAATTATGAAGAAGAGCCTTAGAAACAATGGTTTTAGAAATGATATCTAACTGACATACCTCAATATCACCAAGCTTCGAGGCTACGTTCTTCTCCTTAGATGCATTTTCAGTCACCACTAGATTGACTAGTATCAATTTCGAGGGTTGCAAAACCTCCTTTGCTAGAGCCTTCAGCTTTTGAACCTCGTCCATCTAGGGCGGAGCTTCTCCTTCCCCCACATTTGAGTAATTACCACCCAAATACTTTGAGAGGACTTGGCCCAAGTTCTCCTTCTAGATTAATTTTGTTCTTACAGTTTTCTTTTCCTTCTTTGCTTGTGTCTTGAGGGGATATTGGTTCACATGGTGACCCAATTTTCCATAACTAGAGCATCAAGTTGGCCTATTTTCGTAAATAATAGGTTGGTCCCAAGTACTTAGGAATGAAATAAGCTTGATATAAGAGGGGAGATCTACCTTTGGATCTGCCATAATACATATTCTTGCATACACCATTCTTGATTTGGCTTTGGTTATTAGTTGATAAAAAGGAGATCCCCCACAACCTTGGCCACACCTCTCAACACATATTTATGCCAAAGATAGTAAGGGAGGGCAGGGAGACAAACCCACAAAGGCACAAAGTTAACCCTTTGCATATGAGGATTGAAATCATATTCTAACTTTTGCAAAAAATACCTCTTTTTCCATAGAACCAGGGGCCTCCTCCTAGGATACGATTTGCATCGTCCTAAAATTTAATCTAATGTAAAAAAAGGCTTTAGGGGTCACTACAATTTTCATGGAGCCTAGAGGTTTCCACTTCGCTAGTGCCCATCCTCGAATTGAATCCAAGTCTAGCCTCACCCCTTGGAACTTTTCCACAAGGTCACAATTGCCATCACCCATGGTGAACTTAATTAGTTCACTCAAGATGCTAATGGTATTTCCCATAGGGGATATGTTGCAAATAGGTTTTGAGAAGGTCTCCCTCGCACATTTAGATGTCATCGCAACATACAAAATATCGAGGCTTGAGTTTTTAGGAAAAAACTATAGGCCATATGAACGAGACCCAACCTCCAACTTATTGTTTGACGGCCTATGGCTTCCCAAAGGACCTATGAAGCCAGTATTGGGACCTTCTACAAACACACCATCTGGTTGACCCCATATTTACATCTAAGCTAGTTGCCACCTCCACATATTTCCAGAGCTCCCATCACTCTTTCACAAACCTGCACAAACCAAATTTAAAGTCTCCCACTCCCACCCTTTCCCACCCTGATCACCACCATTCAAATTGTATCTCTCGCTCCTCCATTGAACCCTTTTCCACATAAACCCTCTAATGTCATTGCTCAATTTTATTTGTAAAACCCTCTGATGCCCCTTTGCTTAGATTTTTTGCAAAACCCTCTAATGTCGTTGCTCAGATTTTTTTCCATAGAAACCCTTTGACACCGTTGCTCAGATTTTTTTCCATAGAAACCCTTTGACACCGTTGCTCAAAGCCCTCTAACTCCCCACTGCTCAGATTTTTTTCACAAAACCCTTTGATGCCTTGCTACTCAATTTTTTTGCAAAATCCTTTGATGTAGTTGCTCAGATTTTTTTCCATAGAAACCCTCTAACGCCACTGCTCAAGTTTTTTTCACAAAGCCCTCTAACTCCCTGCTACTTAAATTTTTTACACAAAACTCTCTGACGCCATTGCTCAATTTTTTCACAGAAATATTTTTTCCACAAAAACCCTCTAACACTGCTGCTTAATTGTTTTTGCAAAACCCTCTAATGCCATTGCTCAATTTTTTTCCACAAAAACCCTCTGATGTCACTACTCAGATTTTTTTCA
The DNA here is from genome assembly GCA_028583015.1 of Wollemia nobilis. Classification (NCBI taxonomy): domain Eukaryota; kingdom Viridiplantae; phylum Streptophyta; class Pinopsida; order Araucariales; family Araucariaceae; genus Wollemia; species Wollemia nobilis. The sequence continues at coordinate 37,927,799 of JAQPPZ010016981.1, forward strand.
CAAAACTCTCTGCTGCCCCTCTACTCAGATTTTTTACAAAACCCTCTAACATCATTGCTCAATTTTTTTCCCACAAAAACGCTCTAACACCGCTGCTCAAATTTTCTTTTCACAAAGTCCTTTGACTTTGTGTGCTTACATAGTTACCCTTACACCTATTATTATAATAGCATGACATAAAGGAGAAAAGTCCTTGAAAAGTGTGATCATGGCACATGGTATGGGATGCTTGACGTTTCAAATACTAAAAGGTGAGAGGGCATCCCTCATGTCAACATTGAGATGTGCATGTTCTAAGGGCATCCCATGAGCTCTTCTCCTCACTTTTTGTATTCTTGAGCAGTAAACCCCATGGGTGCATGGAAAGTCGTGAATCTATCCATTGCATACTGAAGACTATCTTATTGGTCTCCTAGTTGGCCCAACTAGATTGGACATCAACATTATTGACTCATGTTGTCAAATTTGCCATGTCTATGAACTTTCTATAATTTATTTATTATTAGAAACTCTAAAGATTTTACAAGATGAAGCATGTGATATCCTCAAACAATAAACAAACACTTTTTCCCTGTAAATATCCTTGAATGATTCATCTAATGCATTTAATGTGACATTGAATTGAACAATTGATAATTAATAATGATGTATAGGATGTCCACATTATAGCAAACTCCGTATAAAAGCCTATGAGCAAAAGTGTTTCAAATAGTATGAATGTTGACATTCTATTTAATTTGGTGAAAAGTTTAAATATTTTTTATTCACTCTACTTAAGTTTGAGTTCAGTTAATGTAGCTTATGGGAAAGGGTCATTTTGTTTGACAAATTGATATATTATAGATTATAATTAGATTTGCTTTCTTGGATAATATGTATTTATGTTTTACACCATTATAAATATTCATTTAGTATTTAAGGATTACGTGGATTATGATTATAATGAAAAATAACCTTTACTCTAATAATAATTATAATTTGGACAAACTTAGTTACAAGCTCATAGATAATATACAATTTATAAATTTATATAAATTATTATTATTATTATTATTATTATAATAATAGTTTTTTAAACATTCACAATCATTATACATTAATATGATTTTTGTTTTTGCTAACTTTGCTATAATATTATATCTTTTATCCCAATGGTACATCTAATAGTTTTATAATACCATATACATAATCATAAGATCTTGGTAAGGTTTGAACCTAAATCTTTACTTGGAAAACCTATATTTTTTACCACTCAAATTCATATCATTTGATAATTTAAAAACAAATAAAATATAATATAAAATATAAAATATAAAATATATATTTTAATATGTAACTACATTGTATAATTTACAAAATTTTATTTTTTTATTTTTTATTTTTTTGAATTTAGCGAAAAACCAACCACGACCATACAAAATTTTAATTTTACAATTTTTTTTTAATAAACTTAAAAGAATTTTGTTCCTTTTTTTTTCAATGAGTTGACTAGGGTTTGAACCTTGGACCTCTCAAAAAGAAGACAAAACCCTTACCACTGCAGCAAACATTTTAATTTTACATTTGTTTGTTATAAATTTTGAAAATACTAACTTTTTATATATATAATTTTTAAAATATTAAAGAATATTATTTAATTTTGTTTAATCATATTACCTCTAAAGGCTTTTAAGTAAGCCACTATTTTAGGAGATCTTATTTTCATAATTTTTGTAAAGAGTAAAATTTACTTATTATTTACCCAGGTGTTGTAGGCGAGTTGGAGAGGAGAGGGCAATCCTCCAAGGGAGGTCCCAGGTTCAAATCTCCACCCCACCAAAAAGTTGAATTGGGTACCCAAAATCCAATTGATAATGTTGGTGCGAGCAGGGTCGGGTGCGACCCTCGGGTGACTTTGATGGTATAGAACCCCCTATTCATGGTCTCTCAAACCAAGGCGGCCCCGCAAGGGGTTTTTCGCTTAAAATATATATATATATATATATATATTTACTTATTATTTTTGTTTAAGCATATTACCTCTAAAGGCTTTTGAGTAAGCCACTGTTTTAGGAGATTTTATTTTCATAATTTTTTGCAGAGTATAGTTACATTCCACCTTTTTTGTTGTGCAAATAAAACATCTAGACTTCGATGCACATTCTCATCGTTTGATCTAGGATAAAAAAAATTGTAATTGTAGAAGTTATATATCAAAATGGTATTATTTTTATTGGTTAAATTTTTAATTTTAAAGGAAAGATCTTCTTAAATCATTTTTTCGCAAAAAAAATTATAATTTTTATTTTTGAGATTGAAAAAAAATTACAATGTATGGATATGAAGTACCCTCAACAATTTTAGTTACGTTCTATCTAAGAGTTGGTCTAAACTAAACTAGAAGAGTATTGGCCTCCCTGTTACAATATGTTATAGTCAGCTTATAATCCAAAAACATAATCCTAATGACAGGACTGACAAGTGGAAAATAGGAATTAGTTATTGATCAATCACAATTCTCGACTAACTCTTACTTGAATACAAAAACAAGACTCAAGTTTCAATTCTAAAGACAAACACTATTTGAAGTATGTCTTTCTATAAAATAAAGGCAAGGTTCCCTTTTCAAACTCCTTTGTTTTTGCTATTAATAAATTTATGATATAACCTTTAATAAGAAGATGATTATTAGATCATATATATATATATATATATATATTGATTGATAGTAGAAGGGGTTTTAAAAGGGTCCTCAAACCTATTACAAGTAGGGTTTTGAAAGGCACCACCAAACCTTAATCTAGCAATAAGACATCAAGAAAGATTGAGCTGGATTCCACCAGGAATCAAGCCCGAAAATCCAATGAAACAACCTCCTAGCAAATAAGCCGCAGTTTTTAATCAAGCGTATATAAGAGATTGTCCCATGATCAAACCACCATGTGCTTTGAAATCTAAAGCAACAGAGAAAAACAACATAATAATGAAAATGCTATTGGTTAAACATAAATTTACAAATAAAAATTGCCCAAACTGAAGCATTTGTCGCCCAACATGAAAAGAGAACAAAGAAATCATGTCATCACAATCAACAAATCTATACAACAAAGCAGATAAGAGAAGAACCCCTTATGAGAATAGTTGGTTTAAGAAAACAACACTAGAAATACTGGCCAACAAAAACCATAGCCTAAAAACCATCAGGATATCTACATAAGAAATTCCATGAAACTTGCAAATCCCGTTGGAGCCAACCAAAAAAGTTTCAAGAACAACCGCTCTCAAGTACAATAAAAAAGAGATAGCAACATTCCACACTACACCTGAGAGGGAGAAGGGTAAGATCCCAAAAAAATAAGCCTTAGAACCCTAGGATCAAACAAACCGAAGCATTTGTTGCCTAACATGAAAGGAGAACACAGGAATCCTGTCATCACAATCAACAAATCTATCCAACAAAGCACATAACAAGAGAACCCCTCATGAGAATAGCCGATTTAAAAAAACAACACTAGAAATACTAGCCAACAAAATCCACAACATAAAAACCATCCAGGAGATCTGCACAAGAAATTCCATGAAACCCGTAAATCCCGTTGGAGCCAACCAAAAAAGTTTCAAGAACAATCACTCTCAAGTACAAGAAAAAGGAGATAGCAACATTCCACATCGCACCTGAGAGGGAGAAGGGTAAGATCCCGAAAAAATAAGCCTTAGAACCCTGGGATCAAACACACCACCACTGTTGGAACTGGAGAAAGAGATCTTTGTAGACCATCGAAGCTAGGAAACCCACCAGAGACATGGGACCAAAAGCTGAAAACCACCGTAGCATAACAACCCACTTTCACCCCAATTGGTTTGGGTCGGTATTTGACCCTGTCTCCCGAAATAGCCAGATACAACAAGAAATTACCGAACCCGAAATAAAGCAACACAAACCAGCCACAAACCCACTACTAGTAGAGAACCCTAGCAATAGAACCATCCAAGCACCATCCAACTAGAGTAGACAAGCCATCAAAGTTGAAGCCAACCAAGGGAACATCGTCAGATTTTTATAGTCAAACACCATACCAAGCTCACCCCAATGGGTTTGGATCAGTAGATGACCCTTTCCTCTCCCTGGAAAGCCAAAAAAAACATGAAACTACCGAACCCAAAAGAAATGTTGCACAATCCAACCAAGTCCCCGAAACTAGCAAACAACCCAAGAAATGCAACCACCCAACACACCCACCAACCAAAGCAAGAGCTAGCCAAGGGGTCAATAGCCAGAATTTTCCACTGCATTATAACGGCCTAGGATCACCCCTACAGGTTTGGATCAGCATTTGGCCCTCTGCCCCAGATAAGAGTGATAATGCCAAACCCATAAGAGAGCAGAACATACCAACAAGACCCCCAGCAAGCAAAACACCCTGGTCATGAACCGCAACGGAGAAACCAAGCATGACTAGCCCAAATCTAGAATGGGAGAAAGGAGACCTCCCGCGCAAAGGGTTTCAGAGCATCGAAGTTGGAGCGGGAGTAAAACCCTCGCAGAGGAAGCCCTCACGGGCCCTCTTTGCCATGGTGAGGCTCAGACCCTCTTAGGCCTTCTCTGCCATGGTGAGGCGCAGGCCTTCTCTATCATGGTGAGGCTCAAGCCGGAGGAAGCCCTTATAGAGGAAACCTCATGAGCCCTCTCTACCACGGTGAGGCTCAAACCCTCTCTACCATGGTGAGACTCAAGCCCTCTCACGCCCTCTATATATATAATAATAATACTATCACTTATTTTTAGTCTTATTAACTTATATATAAAATTATGATGATAAATTTCAATTTCATATAAAAAAAAATTATTAGATCTTATCATAGATCGTTTTCTTATAAATTGAAGTATTTATTTTTTATTTTTTAATTATTAAGTTCACATTATGAAAAGTTTGTAAATGTCAACAACGTAAAATTAAATTCTTTTAAATATCGTTGTAATGTGAACGTCATGCCGTGTCTAGCTTTTAGCTTGACGGGTGGGGTAGCCCCAACTGGTGAATAATCATCGTATCCCAAGTATCGTGTGAGTGTACATGTAAAGGACGTCGGTCAATAATCAATATTAATAAAGACATTTTTTTTTATTTTATTAAATAACGGAGTTGTTTATCTCCATTGTTTTTAATAATAGTTTATTTGTCTAGTTGTTGTTGAGCTGGTCGTAAGATAGAGATCACCGGTCCTTCGTCATCGTTATCATTGATCTAGTACGCACTCACAGGATTCAGAACAGACTACTACACGCACTCACAGGATTCAGAACAGAGTACTACCTTTGCTAAAACTGGTAGTGTGCTCCCAAAATTTAAACCTGAATTTCTTCTTACTAAATACTTGGCCAATCAAGCCTTTGTCAATCTGCTAGTCTTTAAAAATAATATTTACAAAAACTTATCATCAAAGAAATATACCTTTTTCATAAGACGGGAACTTGTCAATCCACTAGCTCTTAAGAGCAATATTCACAAATACTTATCATCGTCATCGTCAGAAGTATACACTTTTCATAAGATAGGGACTTGTCAATCCACTAACCCTTAGGAGTAATATTCACAAAGACTCATCATCCGCAGAAGTATGAACAATATTCACAAAGACTCATCATTATCAGAAGTATACAAACACTAACCATAGTCTGAAGTATACATTTTTCATAAGATGAGGACTTGTCAATCCGCTAACCCTTAGGAGCAATATTCACAAATACTCATCATCCTCAGTGTAAGATGGGGACTTGCCAATCCACTAATATAGGAACAATATTCACAAATACTCATCATCAGTATACACTTTTCATAAGATAAAGACTTAACAATATTCATAAATATGCATCATGGTAAGAAATATACACATATTCACAAATACTCATCGTCAACATTATAAGAATTGACATCTATATTAAAGTGAAAGTGGGACACTTGTCTAATCGCTCAAATTTTCGAGGGCCATTTCAAATGTTGGTAGGACCAAGGACGAAATTTAATTGAGTCCCATATTGACTAGGTACTCTAGCGGTAGATATGTCAAACAAGGATAGGACAATACTATTGTATATATATTCTTTATTTGAATAAAGAACAGTTTTGATCAGGTCTTGGTCTCAAAAGTATTTTTCTTTTCTTTTATAGTATAGGTTTACTTTATGGATTGTTCAATCGTTACTCATTACTTGAGATTTTTTAGTGAACGATTTGTTTAAGTTGATTTTGAAAGATTGTTTTATCACATTGTTAACTTGTTGTGATGCTTTTATTTATTAATTTATTAATTATTTTATTTTTTAGTTGAAGAAGTTATAATGGAAAAAATTTAAATTTAACTATGAAACCTTTTTTAGGATTGATTGGATCTTTCAACCTGGGTGCACTTTTTCTTGGAGGTTTTTATTCATAAGCATGGAATCACCTTTCATCTCAATTTTCTAAAGATTGAGAGACTTTACTTGCTTTAGCCCCTGAAGGACTACCTTGGGTTCTACCGCCACATTATTGGTAGTTGATCCATAGTTTTTTTAGTATGCCAGTAAGACTTCACCTAATGAATCTCTAATGACCCCTTCACCCCTTGCTGCCCTTGGATTTCTTTTGGCAGCACCATCAAATTTTAATTTGATCCATCCTTTCTTTGGAATATTTTATTTGCAATTTTTTCTCAAATTAAAATTGTTTTTATCTTCCTTTTTGTGCAATGTATACATGTCAAGTCTCTCTCTCACTGCAACCATGATAAGAATAAAGGTTCTTTTATGAGAAACTTGTTTGTTCTTGAATATTCTATTGTTTCTTTCCAACCATAATGCCCACAAACAATAAGCCTTAAATAGATCCAAAAGCTTTGTATTTTTCTCTTTGGTTATATGTCCCTTCCATTAGACCCATATATCTCTACTCTACCTAGTCAAGACCTAATAAGTTTTATTCTCTTTTAAAAATAGATTCCACACTTCCTTAGCATAAGTGAACTTTAGGAATAGATGATCAATATTCTCTTTATTAATCTAACATCAGGGGCATATGCTTGGACCATGGAATCCTCTTTTCCTAAGATTGTTCCATGTAAAAAATATGTTTTGAAAAGCTAAACAAGATAAAAAAATTGATCTTAGGGACACAGGGGTTTTTCTAGACTGAGTCCCAAGGAAAGGAAACCACTTCTAAATGAAATTTGTCATAAACTCTTGACTATATAGTTTCTACTACACTTTTACCCTCAAGAAGACTAGATAGTTGTAGACAGGATATATCCCACATGTATTAGTGGGTATGATAAAGCAGTGTAATAACACTATATACCCTCTCGAGGGTCTCTTTGGACAGGTTGAGTGTTTTGCTAATATAGCTTTGGTGCACTACAATGATGCATTGGTGCTCTTCTGTGCTCGATTGTGTTTCCTTTGGTGTTCTTTTTGGTGTTCCTGCAATAATTGTGTATGATTTGTGTTGTTTCTGAAGATACAATATTTTGGAGGAAGAACTACACCAAGTGGTATCAGAGCTAAGTTTTGAAGGGAAAAAATGGGTACAAATTTGTTTTTCCTTCTCCGTTGTTCATATTTGATTTTATTTCAAAAAATTAGTCGAGCTCTATCATTTCTATTTTCAAAATTTTCTAGTTAAGTGGCATCATTATTCTAGAGTATTTTTAGCACTCAAAAATATGTTTGTGTTTTACCTTTGTATCTATATTTGTTTAGGGTTTTACAATCTTCACCCATTGTATGCTCTCACCTCACCCTTGTGGATCTTGGTGATCAAAAAGTGGAGAATCAGTCCTTTCTATTCTTTAGGGTTTTAGAGTCTCCACCCACCATATGCTCTCATCTCATCCTTATGGATCTTGGTGATTAAAAAGTGGAGAATCTCTCCTTTCTATTTTTTCACTTTCTAGATACATAACATCTGGTATTAGTTATTAGCTCGATACTCTATGAATACCCCAAAGCTAAATGCACACCTCAGACTGAGTCAAACCTTGAAAAAAAATTCTAGAAAATTTTAGTCTAGAAGGTATATCTCTTTCCTCAGAGCCTAGATTGACTCAAAAATTTAGCAAACACCTCCATATACTATTTCAGATAAAATTATCCTTGAGAGCCCCATACCAAATTTCACACTGACTTATATGAAATTGCCAGTTTCTAATTTTTCTTGTTAAGGCCGCAACTTCCCCATGATCACTCATTCCCACCCAAAATTTTGGGAATAGAAGCAACCCATTATTCTTCCCAAAGACCCTATCTAGTCCAACTATGAATTTTGAGCCAAAGTTGCAAAATTTGCCCCAACATATAATTGAACCAATCCAGGAGATCACAAACAGTCAAAGAAGTTGGTATATCTCCTCATTGCGCACTCAGATCGACCAGACATAACCCTAGTCCCAGACTTAAAACTGTGTTTCAAACCTTTTTTCAATAATTTTTTTTTCAAAAAAAAACTATTTGGGGACATTTCAGTTTTAGCTATCAATTCAAAGAAAACAACATATGGACATCCTACCTACTCAATTATAACATTGGGGACAACGGGCTATAGACACCCTAAGCACATTCCCCTCCACATCCTCCCCTCTCCCTTCTCTAAGTAAATCCTAACTTCTTAAGAATATTTTGTGTCCATCTAATCTCACCTTCCATTATCCCCTTCGTCTATACCTATCCCTTCTTTCTAGTTTATTTTCATGGCCTCCACTCCAATTTTTGATCGAGTTTTTTCCCTTGAGACCTAGTTCCCTTCAGTGCAGGAAGCCATAAACAAACTCGTTGATGAGATGGCTAACCTATCACGCTCTCTTTCTTAGAGGATGGACAATTTTGATAACCAAATAGCCACCATGTCATCTACCACAACTTCCTTGGGAAGTTCCCTACCTCCATCACACCCACCACCTCATCGTCAACCACTCCACCAAAATATTCAAGTTTCTACTTTTGATCTTGACCTTGATCGGTCCTTCGCTCATAGTTGGGTAGAACGTCTCAAGTCATATTTTAGTCTCAATCCCATGTTAGTTGTTGACCAACTCACATTTGCATCCATACACCTTGCGAGAAAATCTCATCACTGGTACCATTGGTGGTAGTGTGAGTGCCCTAATAACCAAACTTGGGCCTCCTTCGTAGCTATTTTTTTTATCAATATGAAGACACCTAGGCCCACTTATTCTTCAATCAGCTTACTTGACTCAAGCAACTAGCGGCTATTGAAACATACACAGATGAATTTTAAGCTCTACAAAACCATAAAACTTAGTTGTTAGACCAACAATCCATCATCAATATTTTATGTTTTAGGCCTGAAATACCACATCCAACTTTGACTCAAGATAACGCCCATAAACAATCTTCATGAAGCTATTTCTATGGTAAAATTCATTGAAGCAAAGTTCACCAATGAGTGCCCCATGTTCAAGAAAATGGTATCATCCAGTTTTCATGCCCTTGACCTACCAATCCATTACAACGATGATCTAATGATCCACTACATCCTCCAACATCAGAATCAATAAACTCTACTCATGTTCCCACAACAAAAGTCACTTGACAATGAGAAGCCAACCTATGCATCCAATGCTCAAAGAAATGGACCTAGGATCATCCATGATTTTATCATGCTCAACATGTCATCTCCACCATAGACCCAAAAATTTTACTTGATGACAAAACTAACCTCGATGATGAATCACTACATGAACCAACTTCGATCAACCTGATGAACCCCAACTTGATATCTCCCTTACTATTGTCTCCTCCACTTCAAGTCCTAAACCACTCAGAGTTAAAGGTACCCTAGAAAAACCCCCACTACCATCCTCATTGATGGAGGTGCCTCCCTTAACTTTATTGGAATTCTTCTTGCTCACCAATTAGACTTGATCATCGTCCCTAAAACTGGGTTCCCTTGTTCCCTCTTGGGCTACCATACTCCCCACTCCATTGGGTTAATCAAGAACCTACATATCCAAACAGGTACATACACATTGGTATTTTACTTCTATGCCATGTCCATTGGTAGCTCTAACACTATCCTAGGAGTATAATATCTATAAACTATGGGAACTTGTAGCACCAAAAATTCACCTACACACCCCTTCATTCTCTTCAAAGATAGCATTGACCAGTCCCATAAACTACATGGCATCACCCCACCCCCTAATAGACTAATCTGACCAAACCAAATGTGAAAATTATTGAACTCTAGTGTCATGTTTATCATCCGCATCAAAATTGAAGACCAAACCAACACCCACCCTGAAATCCAACAACTCCTCTCCTAATACCAACTAGTATTTCCTCCCCTTCCCCTGAGCACACCACCCCCTCATAACCTCAAGCACACTATTGATCTCCAATAACCACATGACCTTGTTAGCCTCTGTCCATACTACCACACTTAAAAAAAATAAAATAGAGAAACTAACATTTGAACTCATTACCATGGGTATTATCCAACCATAAGTAAAATCCCCTATGCTACCCCTATCGTCTTGGTTCAAAATAAATATGGATCCTTTCATCTCTGTGTTGATTGCCGATAGTTAAATAAACTAACAATCAAAAATAAATTTCCCACCCCATGAATTGATGATATGTTGGATGAGATTCATGGTGCATCAATCTTCTCCAAGCTTGACCTACAATATGGTTATTACCAAATCCCCATTGCTCTAGTAGATTACCACAAAATAGCCTTTCACACCCACCATGATCACTTTGAATTTTGTGTCATGCCTTTTGATCTCTGTAATGCCCCAACCACTTTCCAAGCCCTTATGAACAAAATATTTGCTCCATATCTCAATAAGTTTGGCATCGTTTTCTTTGATGATATTTATAGCATCAATATCACTAGCCACCTAACTCACCTCAATACTTTCTTGCAAGTCCTATCCAAACAACTCTATGTTAAGTTTTCTATATACATATTCAGCCAATCCTAGCTCCAAGTACTTGGGCCACATTATCTCAGTCGATGGATTTTGTGTCAACCCTAATAAAATTTTTGCCACTATTTCATGGCTGTAACAAAAAGCCCTCACTCAGCTTCATGCCTTCCTCTGCCTTACTAATTTTTATCGTCACTTTGTAAAAATATATACCTCCATAACGACACAACTAACCAACCTCCTTCGCTCTAAATCACTCTAGTGGTCAGCCATAGCCAAGGTAACTTTCCACAACCATAAATAACTCATGACTTCCACTCTAGTTTTGGCCACCCTTGACTTAAAATATTTTCAACTTGAATGTGACACCTCTAGGATAGGTCTTGGAGCAATTCTCATGCAAGACATCCACCCCATTGCCTTGAGTTGCAAACTTAAATATCATGAGTGTCGCCTCTCTACTTACCAAAAATGAAAGCTATCCCGCATACCTTCGAGTATCTCCTTAGCTCCAAGTTCACCATCCTGACCAACCACCATAGCCTTTGTCTACTGCTAGATCAATTGACCCTATCATAGAAACAAGAAAAATAAGTTGATTACCTCTAAATATTTGACTTCATGATCACTTACAAAAAGAGATTGGACAATGTGGTTTTTGATCCTCTATCTTGTCTACCCAACACACCTACCCTCCAAGCCATCTCCTAGTCCCAATCTACTTGGCTCACAAAGCTAGCGATTGCCAATGAGTCTCAACCAAACTTTGGCCTATGGACCTCAAAAATTCACTCTCAACTAGGTTTGTCCTTGCACAATGATCACCTCTTTATAAAAATTGTATCTTTGTCCATCCTTCATCCTCATTCATTCCTCACATCTTGTCTGAGTATCACTCCACTCCCCTCGAGGGCCACTCTAGGTTTGAAAAAATGTATCGTTGCATTCACTCATATTTCTACTATCCCAAGATGAAAACTCAAATTCTCTTCTTTATTTTTGAATGCGACACATGCCAACGTAATAAAGTTGAGACTATCACCCAAACTGACCTTCTTCGACCTCTTCACATCCCTTAGGGCAAATGGTAGGACATTGCCATGGACTTCATCTTAGGGTGCCCCACCTCTACCAAATTTACCTCCATCCTAGTTTTTATTGATAGACTCACCAAATATGCCCACTTCCTCCCCATCTATACTTCTTGTACAACCCCATGCCTAGTTGACCTATACATCCAATCTATCTTTCGACTTCATGGTTTTTCATCCACCATAATATGTGACTGTGATCCTAAATTCAATGATAACTTTTGGAAAGAATATTTTTTTACCTCGGGCACCTCATTTAATATGAGCACCACTTACCATCCATAAAGTGAACCAATCCAAAGTCCTCAATAAAACCTTGAAAACATATTTTTGATGTTTCTCATCTAACCACCAATCCAAATGGACCTCCTAGTTATTCCTAGTTGAATATTGGTACAATTTCTCTCACCACTCTACTATTGGAATATCCCCTTTCATGGACTTATATGGCTATCCCCCCTATTCACACCAGACCCTTGCCACCAACCTTTGTATGACCAATATCTAAAAAAAACTACAATACATGGATCTTATTCTTTGCACCCTAAAACAAAACCTCTTAGTCACCCTAATCACATGAAACAACTCACCGATTGGCATCATTCTGATTGCTAATTTATTTTAGGTGATCTAGTCTTCCTCCACCTACAATTGTACAAAAAACACTCCCTCAAGCATCTTAGCCAATACAAACTTATTCCCCACTACTATGGCCATTATAAAGTCCTTCAGTGCATTGAAGAGGTGGCCTATGCCCTCGACCTTCCCCTTGAATCCCAAATTCATAATATCTTCCATGTCTCGTACCTCAAAAAATATATTGGGCCAAATACCACACCCTAAATTGTACTCTCTATCCTTGTTGATGAACAAATCCTCTCCATACCACTTGATTGTATCCTAACAAGCCAAAATCATCACCTACATAATCATACCATCTTCGAGTACCTTGTGAAATGGCTTGGTAGTGAACTAGAGGAAGCAACCTAGGAATCTAAGGATTTTGTGTGCCAACATCCCCACCTTCTTGGCTTCGAGGACTCAACATCTTAGGGAGGGGAACATGCTACACTTCTACCCTCAAGAAGACTAGATAGTCGTAGATAGGATATATCCCACATGCATCAGTGGGTATGATAAGGTGGTGTAATAACACTATATATACCCCCTTGAGGGTCTCTTTAGACAGGTTGAGTATTTTGCTAATATAGATTTGGTGCACTACGGTGTTACATTGGTGATCTTTTGTGCTCGATTATGTCTCCTTTGGTGTTCTTTTGTGCTCGATTATGTCTCCTTTGGTGTTCTTTTTGGTGTTCTTGAAATAATTATGTATGATTTATGTTGTTTCTGAAGATACTTGTGATATTTTAGAGGAAGAACTACCCCAATTTCCTTTTGCGGTGTGAGGCCATAAGGGAGCTTCCACCTACTAAGAGGAAGTGTCATGACCCTCCCTTGGCCAATTTTTGGTTTATGGTTTGCTAATGTTTTCATGATGTGCTAGTGCTACTTTTGAAAAATGATGGACTTTGCTAATGTTTTCATGATGTGCTAGTGCTACTTTTGAAAAGATGATGGATTAACTATCTATTTATTTATCATGAAAAATTATGTGTTGTTGATGGAATTATGTGGTGATTTGATTGATCATCTTCTCATGCTAACATCCTTGCAAACTTGGTTTTATGAAAGAATAATATGTTGCTAATGGAACATCACTTTTTGCAGGAAAAAGGTTGCTATGGGTGGCAGAAATAATTGGTCACCGAGAAAGGGAATGTCCACGGGAAATGATGTGATGGGTTATTCGACGAAGTATTTGGAAGCAACATGAATGAGTGCTTCTTTCAAGGAGAATGCATAACATGACTTGCATAAAAGGAACTAACCATGTTGACCTTTAGCTAAAGAAATGCTTATCATGAAAATGGGTGTTTTGATTAAAATGGATAAGTGGCTATGGAATTGATTGCTTGTTGTTGAGCTTTCTAGGGAAAGGAATCATGTGTTTTATTTAAAATATATTTTTATTATAAAACCTAGAAAAAAAAAGAAAGATTTTGTTTATAAGTATGGATTCTAGTGTTGTGTGCGATTTCCTTCTTTTACAAAAAAAAAAAAGAGGAGCTTGTTCATTGTAGAATGGTTATTCAAAATGTTTTTGTTTCATGGCTGCTATGACGTCTTAATGTTGGCAAAAACTTAGTTTCACTCAAAGATAAATATATTTCAGATGGTTGTTAGAGAGCAATCATGAGAGCTTGAGTTGTAATGTTACCACCATCACTCTTAATGTAATTTTGGTTGGAATCCCTAGTGGTGGACGGAGGAGAGAAATATGTCGAGCAAGGAGTATGATATCCTTGGGAGTGGGAGGTTCAAAAAGATGAGTGATTCGGTAAGTAAGAAAAAAAAAAGTAGTTTTTTTGGGTTTGGTTGGAAAAAGGAGTGCAGGAGAGAAGGATCTATCCGACAATGAAGGAAGGTTGAGTTGTAGGTAGGAAGCATTTAATATAGGCGATGATCAATAGGTAGACCCCTTTTAAAGAAGGCAAATTGGTTTATTGTATGATGCTTGAATTATTTATCTTGTGGTAAGTTTATTTATGGGTCAGCCAATGGTCTTTAGTGGATAGAATTCCTGTTGCACTTGCTGCTAAATGATTATGGAAAAGTTATTTTATTTTTGCTATTGTGGAAAGGAAAAAACTTGTGCTTGATCTCATTTATGGATAGCATTGTGACTGAAGCTAATGCTTGCTTTATTTTACCATGGATGTTTTACTATTGCATCCTTTTCAAAGCCATGTTTATTGGGTTTCTTTGGGAAAGTTATTTTTGAGTAAAGTTTCCTTAAGGGTAGAGTTAGCTGGGAGTTGATGGTATTTATCTCTTGTGCATGTTGCTCTAGTGTAAAAGTTGAATTTTTGAATTGAATGGAACTTTAGGAAATATTCATTATTGATTTTTTAAGAATACCTTATGAATACGTTTGGCATACCTGAGTTCTTAGAACCTTGCATTAATGTCAAGTGGAGTGGGGTTTAGGCCAACTATGGTAGCATAGACTAGTTATTGAAATAACTTGAGGTGTTTCCCATTGGAATGAAGCCAGACCTCTAGAAAGAAATGAAGGTTGGACTTGAGATCTTAATGAATGTTGTTGTTTACGTAAACCTTATTTCTTTTGAGGGCTTGCTAGTAATTTGTGTATGGGGAACGAATGGGAAATTTTATGTGTATTTTCTATGTTGTCTATTTAGAAGAAAATAGTGAACGTAGGATTTATTATGAACAAGATTGTTTAAGAAATTTCCTTGCTCTATATTGCATGATGTTTGAGATAGAATTCTCTTTGTGTGATGCTATTTTGGAATGCTTTGATAGAACGAAGTTTGGTATGGTTGTCGTGTGCAAGTTTCACTTTCAAATGTGATTATGTGTTAGAATTTGTGTTCTTTCTTATGGGAGTCATCTCTAATCCCAGAGCATGGACAATCCCTTTCTAGTGACCAATGTTAAATCTATTTTGGTATGTTGAATCTAGTCTTGTTGTAGTGTCAAGTGGTAATGGATAATATTTTACCGGAGAAGAGTCTTGGAAGAGATGCAGTAAAGAACCTCTCATTGGTGAAACAGGGAAGCTTCGATTTTCCATGCATTGGTAGCACCAGATAACTCCTTTGTAATTTGGTAGGTTCAATGGAAGACTATGTTAAGGAGTCTTGAGTATGAAGAATATTGTAACTAGATATTATGTGGAAACTTACTATGTAATCTCCACGTCTGAGGATGACTTTGAGCCTCATTGTTTGTAATGTGAACCTTTCAAGTTGAATATGGTATATCTAGATTTTGTTGAAAGAATTTCTTTATGTTCTATTTTAGCTTGTGAATATGTTAAATGGGAATGGTGAATAGATTAATGATGCTATAAACTTTGTGTTTTACTTTCGTATGATTGATTACACGATGTGTTTAAGGGATACTTTAGAGAATGCTTGATTATGTGATGTGATTAAGGTTTTAACATAAGCAAGTTCACTGGGAGTGCAACTTGACTCGAGATAGAGTTTGTTAAAATGAGAAGACTCTCGAAGCTTTCGAGAAAGCATAAGTATACCCCATGAGCTAAGAGCTTGCATGGACTAGGAAGGGCTTAATTGAATAAGCCAAGTCATTCGGATGGCATATCTAAACTAGTGTGTAGATCCATCCTTAAAATATTTACTCTCTTGAGCTATGTGGATGTCACACTAAAGAAATGAAGCTTATGAAATTAGTAAATCAGAACCCCCAGATTAAACCAAGTGACAATGGTTACGATTCCATTTCTACTATGTTAAGTAAGGATGGTTGCTACCAGGTAGGCCAACCCCTTAAATGAAGAAGGGGTATACCAACCATTGCTAGCATAATGCAACTCATTGAATGACCAAAGAGGTTTGTAGAGATATGCACAACCCTTTTCGATGGATAGGAAAGGGAAAAATCTACACTAAGTGACTTGTGTAGTGTGATGTGATGGGCATTTCCTTCCAAAATACGGAGAAGGTATGTTCCTACATTAAATAAAACTTGTAGAGGTCTGGACCTACTAGAATTACCCTTTCAAAGGAAAGAAAGGGGAATGTGGTAAACTGATATTAACTAAGAGAAATTATGATCTCACTAAATACCTAATCACTTATCCGTGGGATAACATGGTTAGAGAATGGTGTGGGTTTTAAGAGGGTTAATGTCCTTAAGCTACTTGGAAAAAAAAATTGTGTGGAATTTTGGGTTGTTACATTTGGTATCAGAGCATGGTTCAAAAAGGGGAATCGGCTCATTATGCAAACTTTTTGGGAATGATTAGTAGTAGGTTTACCTTGTTGGATTGTTTTATAGGAAAGGGCAAAACCAACTATTAATCTAGAAGTTAGTCGGTAGGAGAAAATACCAAAGAAGAATTGGAAAATTGACTCCTACTACCTCTTTTGTGTGTGGTCAGGGGACAATGCCACCAAAAATAAGAAGAGGGAGTGTTGCCCCATCAATGAGGGTAACTCGAGGAACCAACGTAGAAAATAGAGCACCTAAGGTTGGAACAGAGAATCCTGATGGAAGTGAGAATCTTACTGAAATAGTGGCTCTACTTTGTGAGCAGGTGGAGATCCAAAAATAGTTGTTGGAGGTTATGCTGAGTCGAGAAACACAATCTAGTAATCCGAGAAGGGGACAAGTAGATGAACCACTCACTGAGGCACAGATGGCTAGAGTTCGATTGGAGGCTGAGTTGGGCAAGGAAATGAAATATCTGAAGTCTTCCAAGTTTAATGGAGAGGAATATGGGGATAAGGTCGAGGCTTGGTTGAAGGAGATAGAGACATACTGCATCATGAAGAATTTTTCTTTAGGCACTCGAACATCCTATGCTACACTGCATCTGCAAGGAGATGGTTTAGCTTGGTGGGAAACCCTTAGTGAGGAACGGAATCTAGTAGCTGTAGTTGACTTGAAATGGGAAGAGTTTGTTAAAGCCTTCAAAGAAAGGTTTCTTACAGAATATTTCTATTCCCAGAAGTATGATGAATTCACTAAAATTCATCAAGGAATTAGAACAGTGGAAAAATATTATCAAAAATTTGTTAAGTTGGTGAAATATGTACCCGCTTATACTAAGAAAATGAAGATCCACAAGTTTATACTTGGAATAGATCCTCGGATAGGATAGGAAGTGGACATGCGAGAACCCAGAACATTGCAAAAGGCCTATGAGTTGGCAAGGAAAGTTGAGACATACCTCAAACCCTACTTTGACTATGAGGGGTTAGATGAGCAGGGTAAAGAAGCATTAAGGAAGAGAAATAGTTCAGGGTTCATGAAGTGGGAATGTGAGCAAGCTATCAAGAGCGTTCCTAAGCAGGATGGTAAAGAAGATAGTAAGCAAGGGAATTTTAGAAGAAGGTTTCGAGGAAGGAAGCACAGATGAGATAATCATGGAAACAATGGCAATAGATCACCATAGAGATAGACTAACCTGCCCAAGGAAGAGGGAATAGTAGGAGAGCTAAAATGAAAAGAACATCTAGGACCCAAGGAAGGATGTTTTCTTTGTAAGGGAGCTCATTACGCCACTAATTATCCACAAAGAGTAGGGATGAGTTCGAAAGGAAAGGAACTAATGAACAAGGAAACTGCACCTAAGGAACCAATGCACATGATATATGCAGCTATAGGAAACCAAAATTTGGATGGACAAGCCACTCCTTTGGTAATAAAAGGTAAAATTTTTGGTAGAAGTGTTAGAATCTTATTTGATAGTGGTGCTACTGACAACTTTGTTTCCACTAGTTTAATTAATCATATATCTATAAGGCCAAAATTTTTGACACATGGGTGGAAGGTTGTGTATAGTTCAGGAAAAACCTACTCTATAAATTAGTGTTATCCTAGGGCGATCATCACTTTGCCTAGTAAAATGACCATAGGATGCTTATATGTTGCACCATTGCATACCTTTGACATAGTGATAGGAATGGATTGGTTGCAAGCACATAAAGCAGTGATTAATTTTCAAGACCATTGGATTGATTATACAGATGCTGATGGGATGGTTCAAAGAGTGAATAGCCTGCAAGGGGATTTTCAACCATAAATTCTCTCGACTTTGCAACTTAAGAAAGCCATCAAAAAGGAGGGATGGTATATACAGTTAAGATCAATGAGTTGAAGGAAGAAAAGAAAGAAGAAGTGTTTGGGAGACACCCTATTCTTCAAGAGTTTAAAGATGTTTTTCGGAATATTTACCTAGATTACCTCCTAAAAGAGAATTTGACTTTTCTATTGAACTTCAACCAGGAACTAAGCCTATTCATAGGGATCCCTATAGAATGAATCCCATTGAAATGCAAGAATTGAGGGTTCAACTTCAAGGTTTGTTGGAGAAAGGACTAATAAGACCAAGTGTGTCACCTTGGGGTGCACCAGTTCTATTTGTGAAAAAGAAGGATGGTTCTTTAAGATTATGCATTGACTACCAGATGTTGAATAAAGCAACTATCAAAAATAGATATCCTTTACCTATAATCGAAGATCTCTTTGATCAACTCAAGGATGCCACAATATTTTCAAATATTGATTTGAAATCTGGATACCATCAACTGAGGATCCGAGATGTGGATACTCACAAGACAACTTTTAAGAC
This sequence comes from Wollemia nobilis, assembly GCA_028583015.1. Taxonomy (NCBI): domain Eukaryota; kingdom Viridiplantae; phylum Streptophyta; class Pinopsida; order Araucariales; family Araucariaceae; genus Wollemia; species Wollemia nobilis. The sequence goes on from JAQPPZ010016981.1 coordinate 37,946,987, forward strand.
CTAGTATGGGCATTATGAATTTACCATCTTGCCATTTGGTTTAACGAATGCACCAACCACATTCATGAATTTGATGAATAGCATCTTTAGGAAGCAATTGGACAAGTTTGTTATGGTATTCTTGGATGACATACTGATATATTCCTAGAATAAAGTAGAACATGATAGGCATCTCAGAATTGTGTTGGAACTATTAAGGGAAAATCAGTTGTTTGGGAATTTGTCTAAATGTGAGTTTTATGTGACAAGAGTGCAATATTTGGGTCATATTGTGTCAGCATATGGGATCATAGTAGATCCTAAGAAAATTGAGGCTATCCTGAATTGGCCACCACCGACCAATGTGATAGAAGTCAAAAGTTTCATGGGTTTAACTAGATACTACAGGTGGTATGTTAAGGATTATGCCAAAATTACTGCACCTATAACTAACCTACAAAGGAAGGGAAAGGAGTTCATATGGTCTGATAAGTGTAAAGAAGCTTTTGAACTACTTAAACAAAATCTCACTATGCCTCCTATATTAAAGATACCCGAACCTCAGGGAAGTTTCTCAGTATGCACAGATGCATCTATGGAGGGTTTGGGAGGAGTACTCTCTCAGGATGGAGCAGTGGTTGCCTATGGGTCCAGAAAGTTGAAAAGACATGAGAATAATTATGCAACTCATGATTTAGAGTTGGCAGCTATAGTGTTTGCTCTCAAAAGTTGGTGATACTATCTAGTAGGAAGACCTTTTGAACTAAGGACTGACCATCAGAGTCTACAATATATCTTTACTCAACCTCTACTCAATGCTAGGTAGAGAAGATGGATGGAATTTCTTGTAGAATATGATTTTGGTATTGAGTATATAAAAGGGAAAGAGAATAAGGTAGTAGATGCTTTAAGTAGAAGGAAACACATTGTTGTTTTATCCCATTTCTATTTTGACTTGATGGAACAAGTCAAAGAGAATCAGAAAATAAGACATTTATTGCAAGCAAATTAGGAAGATAATGGAAGAGAAACCAGATATATACAGGGATTTCAGCTTCAAGGATGGATTCCTCTACTTTAAGGACAAAGTGGTAATACCCAAAGTTGGAAATTTAAGGAAAAATATTATGAGTGAAGCTCATAGATCCCCATATTCTACTCACCCTAGTGGAGCAAAGATGAGGGAGAACATGAAGAAAAATTTCTACTAGTCTGGGATGAAGAGGGACATAAATGAATATGTCGCTCAATATCTTGAATGTCAAAAAGTTAAGGTTGAGCATAGGCATCCAATAGGACTATTAAATCCTCATGTCGTACCTGAGAAAAAGTGGCAAGTAATTTCCTTGGACTTTGTAGTAGGGCTACCTAAAAATAGGTTCCAACATGATGCAATCCTAGTAGTGGTCGATAGACTGACCAAGGTTGCACATTTTATACCTAGAAATACAAAGGATGATGTTGTGGTAGTGGCTAATAGATTTTCCAAAGAGATATTTTGGCTTCATGGATTTCCAGAAGTGATTATATCAGATAGAGACTCAAGATTTACCTCTGAGTTTTGGCAAGCTTTGCATCATTCCATTGGAACTAGACTAAATATTAGTTCTGCATACCACCCAAAAATGGATGGGAAAATGGAGAGAGTAAACCAAGTGCTAGAAGATATGCTTCACATGTACTGTATGGATCAGAAAACCCATTGGGAGGATTATCTGCACTTGGTGGAATTTACCTACAATAATGGGCACCATTCAACCCTAGGAATGGCACCTTTTGAGGTATTGTATGGAAGAAAATGCAGGACACCATTATCATGGGATAATACCGAGGACCAGATTGTGTTGGGACCCGATATGGTTAGAGAAATGGAACAACAATTAAGAATGATCAAAGAATGACTAAAAGAAGTTGCAGATCGATAGAAGAGTTATGTCGATCTTAAGAGATCCCCAAGAGAGTATGCAGTGGGTGACAAGGTGTTTTTAAGGGTAAAGCCAAGAAAGAGTGCAATCAAGTCCATGAAACTTGATCCTCGCTATGTTGGACCCTTTGATATTATGGAGAAGATCAGTCCTATGGCTTATCGACTTGCCTTACCACCTAATCTATCTAAGATTCACAACACTTTTCACATTTCTTTACTTAGAAAATACATTGCTAATCCTGAGCATGTGTGGGATTTCTCTAATTTGCAGATGGTGAACCCCATGGCTATAGAGGTTCAACCAGTAAGGATCCTTGAGTACCAAACCAAGTCGATGAGGAAAGGAATGTTGGAGTAGTGTAAAGTATAGTGGGATCGATATTCTAAAAGGAATGCTACTTGGGAGAAGGTGGCGGACATGCAGAATCATTTTCCATTTCTGTTTGAAAAATATTTGTAAATAACTTGCTTGTTTATAAAAACCTTGGGAGACACAGAGGACTGTGTTAAGCCTAAGGGGGGAGTATGTCATGACCCTCCCTTGGCCAATTTTTGGTTTTATGGTTTGCTAATGTTTTCATGATGTGCTAGTGCTACTTTTGAAAAGATGATGGACTTTGCTTATGTTTTCATGATGTGCTAGTACTACTTTTGAAAAGATGATGGACTATCTATCTATTTATTTATCATGAAAAATTATGTGTTGTTGATGGAATTATGTGGTGATTTGATTGATCATCTTCTCATGCTAACATCCTTGCAAACTTGGTTTTATGAAAGAATAAGATGTTGCTAATGGAACATCACTTTTTGCAGGAAAAAGGTTGCTATGGGTGGTAGAAATAATTGGTCACCAAGAAAGGGAATGTCCACGGGAAATGATGTGATGGGTTATTCGATGAAGTATTTGGAAGCAACATGAATGAGTGCTTCTTTCAAGGAGAATGCATAACATGACTTGCATAAAAGGAACTAACCATGTTGACCTTTAGCTAAAGAAATGCTTATCATAAAAATGGGTGTTTTGATTAAAATGGATAAGTGGCTATGGAATTGATTGCTTGTTGTTGAGCTTTCTAGGGAAAGGAATCATGTGTTTTGTTTTAAAATATACTTCTAGTTTAGAACCTAGAAAATAAAATAAATATTTTATTTATAAGTATGGATTCTAAGTGTTGTGTGCGATTTCCTTGTTTTCAAAAAAGAGGAGCTTGTTCATCGTAGAATTGTTATTCAAAATATTTTTGTTTCGTGGCTGCTATGATGTCTTAATGTTGGTAGAAATTTAGTTCCACTCAAAGATAAATATAGTCTAGATGGTTGTTAGAGAGAAATCATGAGAGCTTGAGTTGTAATGTTACCACCATCGCTCTTAATGTAATTTCGGTTGGAATCCCTAGTGGTGGACGGAGGAGAGAAACATGTCGAGCAAGGAGTATGATATCCTTGGGAGTGGGAGGTTCGAAAAAGGAGGAGTGATTTGGTAAGTAAGAAAAGAGAAAAAAGAGTGTTATTGGGTTTGGTTGGAAAAAAAAAGGAGCATAGGAGAGAAGGATCTATCCGATGGTGAAGGAAGGTTGAGTTGTAGGTAGGAAGCATTTAAGACCGATGATGATCAATAGGTAGACCCATTTTAAAGAAGGCAAATTGGTTTATTGTATGATGCTTGAATTATTTATCTTGTGGTAAGTTTATTTATGGGTCATCCAGTGGTCTTTAGTGGATAGAATTCCTATTGCACCTGCTGCTAAACAATTATGGAAAAGTTGTTTCATTTTTGTTGTTGTGGAAAGGAAAAAACTTGTGCTTGATCTCATTTATGGATAACATTGTGACTGGAGCTAATGCTTGCTTTATTTTACCATGGATGTTTTACTGTTGCATCCTTTTTGAAGCCATGTTTATTGGGTTTCTTTGGAAAAGTTATTTTTGAGTAATGTTTCCTTAAGGGTAGAGTTAGTTGGGAGTTGATGGTATTTATCTCTTATGCATGTTGCTCTAGCATGAAAGTTGAATTTTAGAATTGAATGGAAATTTAGGAAATATTCGTTGTTGATTTTTGAAGAATACCTTATGAATGAGTTTGGCATACCTGAGTTCTTAGAACCTTGTGTTAATGTCAAGTAGAGTGGAGTTTAGGCCAGCTATGGTAGCATAGACTAGTTATTGAAAGAACTTGAGGTGTTTCCCATCGGAATGAAGCCAGACCTCTGGAAAGAAATGAAGGTTGGACTTGAGATCTTAATGAATGTTGTTTTTTTATGTAAACCTTATTTCTTTTGAGGGCTTGCTGGTAATTTATGTATGAGGAACGAATGGGAAATTTTATGTGCATTTTCTATGTTGTCTGTTTAGAATAAAATAGTGAACGTAGGTTTTTTATGAACAAGATTGTTTAAGAAATTGTTAGAATAAATATTTGTTCTCTTAAGTTATACTAAGATAGTCTTACTTGAGTTACCACTCTTCCATGAGTCAGGTGAACTCTCATCTTAGACTAGTTTAGATTTGTTGAGTTGTTGTAATCCAACGACTCACATTAATCAACTTTGCTATTTATACAAATTTGATCCCATGGAATAATCAATCACTTCTACTTTTCTCGTCATAGTTCTTGTAATGCTTTGTATGTCTATTCTTGGGAAATTCTAACATGGTACCAGAGCAGGATAGATTTCGTTAAGCATTCTCTCTTGAAGTCTCTTATAGGAAGTGTTTCATTGTATTTTTTTGACATATCTCTTGTAGACCACTCCCACTGCTTTAGTTACAAGTCCACAATTTTTTTTGGCAAATTGGTTATAGTTATTTCTTATAGAATTATATTTTTTTGCAATATTGTGTAAAATTTTCTACTAGATGATAGCTTTATTCTTCTTACAAATATGCAAATGATAAGAAGGGATTTTTTTTCACTGTTGTAGAGCCTTTATTTGCCTTGCAATATGTATTCACAGTGAAATTGTTTAAGAGAAATATATATATATGATATTTTTTTGGCCAATTTGCTTTCGTAAAATTGGCCTCATAATATCTTTCCCCACTTACTTGCTGTACTACACAGGAAAGCAATCAAGTCTGCCATCATAGTCATATTTTTTTGAGAATTCTACCACCTCCTCGATGTCATTCACATCTCCCTTTTAAGATGCTACCATCAAAGACTTTTTCAAAGAGGATTTTTGCCTCCTCGATGTCATTCGCATCCCATGTCAAATCCTTGGTGTAATCCCTTTTTTATGGTCGAATGACTTCCACCATTGCAAATTACATCACGTATGATCCAAAATTTCAATACAATCCTGTTCCATGGAGAAACCTACAGTTAGTGGCATGGCGCGTTCCTAAGATAACATTGAATTCCACTCAGTAGTGCAGTCCCTTTATTTGATAAATTTCCTTCCACTCATGGGCATGTTTTTAAGGAATATTTGACTTACACTCAACAAGTATTGAATCTCTCCATTGGTTTGTCGACACGCTATTAAACAAGCTGCTTTAAGATTTTAAGTGTAAAATAAGTTTTAAACCTATAGTATATCAGTGGTGACAAAGTGTCCACTCCAATAAGCTAACAATCATCCAAAAGGTTAGATATTAGTTTAAACTGTGGTTTCTTGATCCTCTCTCATCGAGTGATATTCAAGACATGGCACCAATATTCTTCCTATGACATTCGATCATCTTTATAAGGAGAATTTTTTTTTATTATATCACTTTTTGAATATCGCTTCTCCAAGCTTCTTGCCAATGTTCTTCCTATGTAGTATACAGTGCATTTCTTGACGAAGTTCACAATCACAGAATCAAAGCCAAAGAGATACGTTCTTCCTGTGCAGCATACAATGCATCACCTAATGAAGTTGGCAATCATAGAATTGAAGCCAAAGAGGTAGCAAATCGCTTAAATCTTCCTTGAACATCATGGCCATGGTGCTATGAGCATGGAGGACAAGATGAGCCGAGGGTAACTATTATTTTTATCTTTTTTGGGTTTATTTTGTGAATCTCACCCTCGGATATGCAGTGATAAAAAAGGCATGAAGCGATGTCGTTTAATTTCAAGGCAAGGAACGTAGTTGCTCGTCGAACGAAATGATGTAGATAGAGTTTTTTGTTACAAAGAGCTACATGTCTTTTTTTCTTATATTGGCTTGTTTTCTAAAGTTTTTCATCAACTATCTATTGGTTCTACATAAACAAAATGTTTTCATCCTATTGTTATTTCTCTAAAAGACTTTACCAATAATTTAAAGAGAGTTGATGCTTCTATTTCCAAATATTGTAACCTCCTCTTATTAAAACTTAAGTCAATTTTTTGTTCTATGCATTTTTATTGCACTCAACAACTGACAAGTCCATTTGTAAACGGAGTTGAAGCTTCTGTTTCAAATTATTGTAACCTCCTCTTATAGACTTCTATCATTTTTTTGTCTTGTGCCAATTTATATCACTCAACAAGTGACAAGTCCATTTTTAAACTCTTAATACAATTTTTTTTTGGGGGGGGTTAATGGTGTTGCTTCATGCACCTATTTTTTTGACTTGATTCAGGGGATTCTTTCTTTGTTGCTGCTGCATTCCTTGTGTGGGTAGATTGGAGGACATTTTAGTGGTGTGGCCCTATCTTGGCTACTTGGTATTATTACTTGCTTCTCACTCTTTTAGAATCTTGTAAATGTTCTAATAACATATCTGGGGTTTCATAAGATACTTGATATTATGAACATACAAGCAAGCCACCATTAAAAAGCATTTATTCGAGAAATACATCAAAGTTTGGCCAAAATCTCTAATAATCGCCTGTGTTCCATGTATCATTATCCAAAATTTACTTATAGTTTCCCTCATGTAATGGTGGGTAAATTCAAGAGTTCGGTATAAGGGTCTGACATATTATACTTGCTTCAAATTGTCTATGTTCCACGTATCGCTCTCCAAAATTTACTTATAGTTTCCCTCACGTAAGGGCAAGTAAATTTAAGAGTTCAGTATAATGGTGTAGCTTCTGCTGCATTTATTCAACTAAAGTTTCTACTGGTGCATCATTACCCTCTCTAAAAATATTGCAGTTAAAGGGGGGAATATTGGTTCACTACATTATTTTTTTGGCAAAATGAATAAAATTGACCCATTGACCCCTCATAATTACCACACATGGAAACCAAAAATATTAAATCTCATTTATCAAAAATGGCTCACACACTTGCTAGAAGAGGAGCAGCCTGAATTTGAAAAGGAATATGAAATATTTTTTCATAAAGGAAAGATGTATGAAACAATGGGTATTATAAGCACAAATGTAAATGAAAGCATATGGTTTCACATTTCAGAATGTAAAAATCCATTTGAGAGTTGGTAAAAACTAAAGAACTTATTTGGTAAAGTGGATCAAACAAGGTCAATGCAGCTAGAGGCAGAGTTAACAACATTATCTCCTAAATTCTTCAACAATATTGTTGAATTTCTCATCGAATTTAAAGAGGTCCTCACTCAATTAAAAGGTAGTGGCAAGAATAAAACAAAAGAATAATGCATCTATCTTATTCTCTCTAAGTTAAATGGAGTATATCAAATTTTTGCAACCATATTTTTGTCTACAAAATATGCACTTGGTACAAGTTTTAAAATACCCTCTTTAGAGGAATTTTGTGATAGGCTAACTAGAGAGGAAATGAAACTTGAAAATATGAGATCTCTCCCTCTTTATCAAAAGCTTTGGTAGCATCCACCTCCACTAAAGAAAAATTAAAAAAATATAAAGTCCCCATAACTTGTACACATTACAAAAATGATGGTCATTCTAGGAATAAAATTTGGAAAAGACTTCAACAACTAGCGACAACAATGAACGATCACAAAATAGAAACTAAGAAGCAGATAGGAAAAGCCTTAAATATTCAAGTCAAAGCTATAAAAACTTCATAAAAATATTGTGTTCTAGATTCAGGGGCAACTCATCATATGACTTCCTCTCATGAGTCATTCACTTCAATCTCCTCAAGCTCAACTTGTAGCATAGAAGTTTGTGACTCATAATTTATCCTAATCAAAGGAAAAGGTGGCATATCCATTGAATGTGGTTATATAAATAATGTTCTCTATGTACCGAATATAGCTACAAATATCCTCTCCATCTATAATATTTTCACTTCTACAAAGGGTAAAATAGTTCTATTTTCACCAACAGGAGTTGAGATAAGAGACTTTCAAAAACCACACTCTCTCATAGAACAAGGAGATATTGATCATAACACTCATCTATATCACTTATAGGAATTCAAAAATTCATATGGGACCTCCTATTTTGTTGCACATGGAGATCTTGAAAGTTAAATTTAGCATGAAAGTTTTGGACATCTTAGTTATAGCTATCTAAAAGAGTTGAATACTCATGAAATGGTAACTAGGTTTCAAAAAGTCTCTTCTATTGATGGAGTATGTCCTGGATGTGCTCTTGGAAATAAAAATCAAGATCCTTTTCACCCAAGTGGTTCTAAAAGAGCCTCATCCCCTCTAGAATTAATCCATAGTAACTTGATGGTCTTCCCAGAGCCTTCTTTCAAAGGAGCAAAATATACCTTAACCTTCATTGATGATTTATCAAGAAGAACTTGGGTATGCTTTCTAAAATACAAAAGTGATGTTCTATCCCACTTTAAAATCTTCAAATCCTTAGTTGAAAATCAAGCCACTTGCAAAATCAAGCAAATTCATACAGATAATGGGGGGGAATACTTTAGTAATTAATTATCCACTTTTCTCTCAACTCATGGCATGATTCATCAACATTCAGTCTCCCATAATATGCAGAAAAATGGCATTGCATAAAGGAAATGGCAAACTGTATGCTCCACTCAAGGGATCTTCCAGCAGTTTTTTAGGCCGAGGCAATTAACTGTGCAAATTATATCCAAGACCGCACACCTCATAAAGCTCTTGGCCATTTGACTCCCGAGGAAGCATGGAATGGCTCAAAACCTAATGTCTCTTTCTTCAAAAATTTTGGGTGTACCACTTAGGCACATATCTCAAAGAATAAGAAGAAATATTTAGACAAGAAAATCAAACAACTCATCTTTATTGGTTATTGTGAGGAAATAAAAGCTTACAGGCTCCTTGAACCCACAACTCATGAGGTATTTTTCATGGAAATGTTCAATTTTATGAAACATTCCCTCATAAATATCCTCAACCATCCTCTTCCAACATTATTTCTCTTGAGCCATCTCCAATATTTGAGGTTCAATATAATAAAGATCCCATACTTCAAATAAATGACCAAAATGAGGATCCTATACTCCAAACTCCAACTCAAAGTCATGCCATACACATTACTCCTTCCACAATACCAAAATGGTCCCGCACCATAGTTCAAGAGGCCACTCCTTACATCCAAAATATGCCATCATCCATATTAAGCAACTCCATGGATTCTTGTCTTGTATGTTAGTCTATTTCCACAGATCCTCAATCCTTAAAAGAAGCAACTAGTATAAAAGAATGGGATGATTCCATGGAGAATGAATTTTCATTCTTAATCAAAATTAAAACTTGGGATCTAGTACCTCTACCCAAAGGAAGAAAATTGGTTTGCTGTAAATTGATTTATAGAACTAAGTATAGACTTGAAGAAAAAAATTGAAAAACACAAAGCTCGCTTGGTAGCTAAAGGTTTCTCATAAATTGAAGGCATTGATTATTCTAAAACCTTTGCACTAGTTGTGAAAATGTATTCTATTAGGCTGGTACTTGCACTTGTTGCTTCCCAAAAGTGGCCTATTTTTCAAATGGATGATAAAAGTGCTTTCTTAAATGTTTAATTAAAAGAGGAAATATTCATGGAATAACCTGCTAGATTCACTCAAGACTCCTCCCTTGTTTGTAGACTAAGAAAATATCTCTATGGTCTCAGACAAGCTCCTAGATCTTGGTATGAAAAAATGGACTCCTTTCTTCTTTCCTCAGGATTTTCTCATTGTGAGGCTGATTCCATAGTCTAAATTTGGAGAGATGAAGAAAAAATCACCATAATTGTTCTCTATGTTGATGATCTACTACTCACTGGTAATGACATTTCTCACATCCAGACTATCAAAGACTCCATTTTTGATAAATTTGAGATGGTTGATCTGGATTTAGCTCATTACTTCCTTGGAATTCATATAACTCAAATAGATGCAAGAATTTAATTATGTCAACAAAAATATACTCTAGATCTTCTTCAATGATTTAAGATGACTGATTTTAAGCCATCTTCTACACCTTTTCAGTATGGAGTCACTCTAAGTACTTCCTACAAATCCCCTCAATGTGATACCACGCTCTACAAAAAACTTGTAGGAAGTATATTATACCTCACTCATACTCACCCAAATATTTCATATGTTGTTGGCTTAATATCTAGATTCTCACATCAACCTCATTTCAACCATTGGCAAGCAGTAAAAAGAATCCTCCACTACTTGCAAGTAACTACTCACTTTGGAATCTTATATGAGGGAGGATCCATGGATATCATTGGTTTCATAGATTCTTATTAGGAAGGTTCAGTTGAAGATAGATGTTCCACTTCTAGCTATGTTTTTTGTCTTGGTTCTTCACACATTTCTTGGTCATGTAAAAAACAACAAGTAATAGCATTATCATCTACAGAAGTAGAATACAGGGCAGCAATTTTAGCCAGTTAGGAAGCTCTTTGTCTTTGTAAGATACTAAAAGAATTTGGTTTTTTCCATGACCAACCCATTACCATTTGGTGTGACAATCAGAGCATAATTCATATTGCTCGCAATCCAATTGGGCATCATCACACCAAGCACATTGAGATTCACATGCACTTCATTCAGCAGCATATTCAGCAAGGGGATCTACACTTGGAGTACATTCCCATAGAAAATAAAATTGCAGGCATATTAAACATATCCTTTCCTTCTCTGCACTACATTCAGTTGCAAGATAAACTTGGGGTTAGGTAGTTGAATTAGAAGAGTGCACAGAGGTTTTCACCTATCTCTTCTTCTTATTTTTCTTATTTGGAAGATGGTTTTTTTCCATGTGGTTTTTTCACCATCTCTCCTATATGAAAGTACATTGTACATGAGTACCTAATAAGGTCATATTGTTGGGACTCATTATTTTTTGGTGTTCAATAGAGTAAAATATTTTCTATAAGAATACATGCCTCTTCTTATTCTTCTTCTTCTTGAAATATGGTTTTTTCCATGTATTTTTTACCATCTATTCTATAAGAGTTCATTGTACATGAGTACCTCATCAGGACTTGTTTTCGGTACTCATAGACTATTATTACATTCACCCCTAGTATCACTTAAGGGGGGTGTTAGAACAAGTATTTGTTCTCTTAAGTTCTACTAAGATAGTCTTACTTGAGTTACCACTCTTCCATGAGTCAAGTGAACTCTCCATTTAGACTAGTTCAGATTTGTTGAGTTGTTGTAATCCAATGCCTCATATTGATCAACTTTGCTATTTATACAAAGTTGATCCCATGGAATAATCAATCAGTTCTATTTTTCTCTTCATAATTCTTGTAATGCTTTGCATATCTATTCTTGGGAAATTATAACAAAAATTGCCTTGCTCTATATTTCATGTTGTTTAAGATAGAATTCTCTTTATGTGATGGTATTTTAGAATGTTTCGATAGAACAAAGTTTGGTATGGTTGTCATGTGTAAGTTTTACATTAAAATGTGATTATGTGTTGGACTATGTCTTCTTTCTTATGGGAGCCATCTTTGGTCCTGGATCTTGGACAATCTCTTTTCGACGACCAATGTTAAATCTATTTTGGCATGTCTAATCCAGTATTGCTATAGTATCAAGTGATAATAGAAAATATTTTGCCAGAGAAGAGTCTTGGTAGAGATACAGTAAAGAACCTCTCGCTGGTGAAATAGGGAAGCTTCGATTTTTCATGCATTGGTAGCACCAGATAACTCCTTTGTAATTTGTTAGGTTCAATGGAAAACTATGTTAAGGAGCCTTGAGTATGAAGAAGATTGTAACCAGATATTATATTGAAAATTTATATGTAATCTCCACATTTGAGGATGAATTTGAGCCTTACTATTTGTAATGCAAAAATTTCAAGCTGAATATGGAATATATGGCTTTTGTTGAAATAATTTCTTTATGTTCTATTTTAGCTTGTGAAAATGTTAAATGGGAATGGTGAATAGATTAATGATGCTATAAAATTTATGTTTTACTTATGTATGCTTGATTACATAATGTGTTTAAGGGATACTTTAGAGAATGCTTTATCTCCATTCACATTAGTATGGTGTAACAAATCCTTGCTATTATCACATGAACGTATGTATGGGGACAAGCATTAAACATCTTTTGAGTATTTATCTTGGTTGTCTCAAAGGTAGACATTAAGGTTTTAACATAAACAAGTTCATTGGGAGTGCAACTTGACTCAGGATAGATTTTTTTAAAATTATAAGACTCTCGGAGCTTTCGAGAAAGCATAAGTATACCCCATGATCTAAAAGCTTGCATGGACTAGGAAGGGCTTAATTAAATAAGCCAAGTCATTTGGATGGCATATCTGAACTAGTGTGCGAATACATATTTAGAATATTTGCTCTCTTGAGCTATCTAGAAGTCACACTAAAGAAATGAAGCTTATGACATTAGTAAATCAGAACCCCCAGATTAAACCAAGTGACAATGGTTACGATTCCATTTCTACTATGTTAAGTAAAGACGATTGCTACTAGGTAGGCCAACCCATTAAATGAATATGGGTTATACCAACCATTTCTAGCATAATGTAACTCTTTGAATGACCAAAGAGGTTTGCGAACGTATACACAACCCTTTTCTATGGATAGGAAAGGGAAAAATCTACACTAAGTGACTTGTGTGGTGCAATGATCTGGGCAATTCCTTCCAAAAGATGAAGAAGGTATGTTCCTACATCAAATGAAATTTGTAGAGGTTTGGGCTTACTGGAATTACCCCCTTTAGAGGAAATAAATGGGAAGGTGATAAACCAAGATTAACTAAGAGAAATGATGAACTCATTGAAGATTTAAACACTTAGTTGTGGGATAACGTGGTTAGAGAATGGTATGGGTTAAAAGCGGGTTAATGTCCTTAAGCTACTTGGAAAAAAAAATTATGTGGAATTTTGGGTTGTTACAAGAAGGGATCTGGTAGGTTTTTTAATGTTATCTAATATATTCTTTTCAATATTTAAATCCTCATCCATCCAATCATCTTCTATATCTATCCAACAAGGTTTGTTATTTCTAGTTAAGGAGATATAGTCCTTTTTTTGAACCCCCCATAAGTCAATCAAAACTTGTTTTATTTTCTACAAGCCCTAATGATTAGCCAGTGGAATATTATAAATCCATCTATCATACCAAATATTTTTATTGCTATTCTTATTTACTTTCTATATTAAATTTTTTCTTAGTAGAAGACTACTTTCTATCATTTGAGTCCATATGGTTGATCCAATAGGGTATTCGTCCTCCTCAATATTAGCCAAATTTGATTTTTTTTTATGATTTTTTTTTTAAATATTTGCACCCATGGTTTCTTACTAAATGTCAAAAAGTGCCACACAACTTTCCCCTAATATCATGTTCAAATCATTAATTTTTCTCATACCTAAACCACCAAGCAGTTGGACAAAAGATAAACTACTTTAAGAGTAAGGTATATTTTCTTAACACTCCTCTATCCAAGTAGAGGAAGATTGTAGAAATCCTTGGTTGTGGTATTGTTGAATTCCTAAAAAATTACTTGGGCCTACCCTTATTTACAAGTAGAATGTAGGAAATCCTTTGGGACCTGATGGTGGAAAGGATGCAGAGGAGACTTGCTAGTTGGAAAGGTGCATTTTTGAGCCAAGCAAGAAAATTTTTAATGGTCAAGACGGTTCTCCAAATCATTCCCATTTATTTTATTTTTATCTTCAAAATTCCTGTTAAAGTTTTATCCAAGATAGAGTGCATGCAAAAGGTATTTCTCTGGGCTGGGGCTAAAGATCATAGGAAATTTCACTTGGTGTCTTGGAATCAATCCTGTTCAAGAAAGAAATGTGGAGGATTGGGCCTTAGGAATCTTCATCTTATGAATGAAGCACTAGTTATGAATCAAGGTTGGAAAATTTTGAAGGAGGAGTTGGAGTGGGCCAATATTATTGTGACCAAATATTTAAACCCGTCAGGGAGCTTCCTGGTGGACCCCCTTCCTAAGGAAGGTTCTATATTCTGGTAGAATCTATGCAAATCTAAAAATGCTTTAGTCAAAGGTTCCCATTGGATCCTTGATAATGGGAGGTCTATAGATTTTTAGAATGATTCATGGCTTTTAGACTATCCTCTGTTATAGGATCCCAACATTTCACCAACGGAAAGCTTTACCAGGATATTTGGATGGACTAAGGTGGCTGATTTTATTGATTATGATGGTGGTAGAAGAATTTGGAAATAAGTTCCTACTTTCAATGTTAACAGAGAAGAATTCACTACTTGGAAATCTATTCTAAATTTTATTAATATGCAGGTTTTGAAGTCCCAAGAGGTGGAGGATTGTATTATTTGGAAAAGAGAAAGCAATGGATATTTCTCGGTCAAATCAATGTATTCTCTGCTTGATGCTAACACTCCTCTTTGGCTCCCCCCTTGTAAGGTCTGGTTTAAACACTTGATTTTGAAGGTGAATATTTTTTATTGGTTGGCCATTCAAAATAAATTCCTCACTATAGAAAATATATGCAAAAGAGGGATGACCCTTCCCAATAGGTGTTATCTTTGTGGGTCGATAGAGGAAATGACTACCCGTTTGTTCATTCAATGTCAATTTTTCTACGTTGTATCGAAGCTCATCACCAACTCTCCAAGGGTTCAATGGGCATTCTCAATTTTTGTTTTGGATGTTTGCTCATAATGGTTTCTCCTTTTAAGTCCCAACATCTTACTTGGATTTAGAATTTTTTGCTCCTCTACACCTTCTAGGGAATCTAGTATAAATGAAATCAAAGGGTCTTTAGGAACTTTAAAATGGACTCGATTACAGTCTGTTTAAAAATTATTGGGAGCATGATGGATAATGTCATCTCCTGTTTTCCATATTTTGATACAGGTAGGCATGATAAAGAGAAAATGAAGCTCCTTCTCGGATTTCCTCCTATTTTAGGCCTGTTGAAAATCCTCATTCAATACAAATAAATGGTGTGAGGTGATCCCTGCCCTCATTGGGGTGGGTTAAGATTAATTTTGATGGTGCCTCAAAGGGGAACCCTGGACTCATTGGGGTTGCTGAAGTAATTAGAAATGAAAGATGAGAACTTATTGGTGCTTTTGCAGAAAACATTTCAATCCAAACTTTTCACTTTGTGGAAGCTAAAGCTTTGTTTCAAGGGCTCCTTATTGAGACTTTGGGCTTCAAAAAATTCCTAGTGGATGGTGATTCATTGAACATAATTAACCTCCTTAAATATTCTTCTCCTTTGAATTGGATGATTGCTAATATGATTTTGGAAGCTAATAGAATCCTTATTTCCAAAGAGGGAGTTTAGATCTAGCATATTTTTAGGGAAGGGAATATAGTGACAAACTTAATGGTAAATTTGGGCCTTTCCTAATAGGGGCTTAAGGTTTAGAACTCAGATTTCCCTCAAAGCCTTCAGAGAGTGATAAGTGATGATAGTGGGTGGAACTAGATCCCTGTTTGATCAAGTCTCTAATAGGTTTTACACCTATTTTCATTCTCACTCTGTTTGGCTTATTGTTAGGATTGGTATTTTTTGCTCGAGGTTAATTAGAGACCTATGAGAATGGTACCATAGTTGGTCTCAAGGTTGTTTTTAATTTGAATCCTTTCCTATGACATCCCTTTTTGGTGCCCTGGTTTTTGAATTATTCCTTTTAGTTTCAAATAGTTGTCATAAGATGGGTACTTTTTTTAATGTTATCAATTGCTACCTGGGTCTAAGATTTGTTTTTATCGTCACACAACTTACCCCAAATTTGGGGACCCACCTTAAATTTTGGTGTTTATGGAAGTTTGGTTTGCATTGATTGATTTATTGAGTAGTTATACCGAGACATTTTTTGACCTCCTGTTTTTATCACATCCCATTTCGAGTGCCACATTGCTCATGTTCTTAAGATTTGTCTAATGATTTTTTGGTGTTATATAGGATTAGTTCAAGGTTTCACATCGAACCATGAATGAATCCAGTTCATTGATTATCCGTGAATCAATAAATAATAATAATAATAAATAAAAATAATATATATATGTGTGTGTAAATACATATATAATATAAATGAACCAAAATAAAGCCAATGCATATTCCAATTTAAAACATTAATGCATTTTTCAAAAAAAATTATGGACGGTTTTGTTTTGGGGAAGGTTGATGTTATTAATAGGTTTGTTTTGAAAAGTTTAATTTATGTGATTTTGATTTTTATGACAAGTTATAAAAAATTGTTGCCACAATTTTTGAGATGAGTCCCCCAACCTGGCCAACCAGCAAAAATAACACCAAAGCATGATCAATTTGGAGGTATGGATACTGAGGAGTGTGATCAAAGTCAGAGCCTAGTTTTCAAGGTGCGGTCACCAAGTAGCACAACCAAGTGGTACAAGTGAGAGGCACATGGGATGTTTGGGGTGAACAACTCATCATAAGGCACATTGCATGTTTATATTGATAGATATTACCTCATGCTATCATACGATACATGTGAGATTGAAATTACAATAGAGTTCGATAATACAAGTAAGCTATACGAAGATGGCTTCACAGTTTTCAAGGATAGTGCATGGATGAAGGATATTGCATGAGATTAGATGACTCATTTGATGGATCGTGGATGCTCGACTATGTGTATGGTGTCACTTTCAATGATGGTGAAGAAATGGTGAATTACGATGAGTGCGATGTCTGGGTTCACACTCATTTCTCCTTCTTTATCAAGGGCCACACCTAATTCACCTACAATAAATTTAAGAATGACACTAACAATAGGATGTAACGCTACCACCAACAAAAACAACAATAATGCAATGGGGAGAAATTGAGAAAGAGAAGACAAGGATCAAGATTACAAGGTGTAGGGTGATGTAGAACTCAAAAATGAAGCTGGTTTATTCCTGTGTGCAATAAAATATATAGTGTTACAATATAATATCATGTATGTTAAGTGGTTGTAACAATTTTTTGAACATGACCAACCACTTAAATAATAGATAACAATCTGCTAATCTAGGATGACAACTACCTGCTAGAAGAGAAAGGACCAATCTAATAGATTAACTAGACATCCAACAACTTAACAACCTATTTCCAACATGGGCATACTATGCCTCAGGTGAATACAAAGAGCAATAAAAAGAAAATAATAAAATAATTAACTTAGGCTTTAATGGATAAGCCTAAGTATCCTCAACACTCCTCTCAACCATAGAAACATTGGATCCCAATGCTCTCAATAATTGTATAGTCATGGGCCATCTTATGGTGAGGAATCTAGCGAGCCATGTGTGGGAAGTGACTGCAATAGGTGATAAGGTAAGTAGTGGAAGAACCTATTGAGTGTGATGAGTCTTCATCTTAAAAACTCTATCTAAAATAAGTGAAAACTGACGATCAGGTGCCACTATTGCTGTAGGGTTGATAATAGGATTAGGTACCAAAAGAGGATCTTGAAATGGTGTCTCTAGAAAGCGTCACTTATCCAAAGGAATCCAGACTCTATATCCAAATTGAGATGAATGAGGACTGTGATGCTTGCACATCACACTCTACTTCTCCTGCAAATTCTCTTGCGAGTCCTATGTTATCTTTCCTTGAAGGCTCTGCCAGTGCTAAATAAAAGAAGTGACCTTAGCTTGCTCCTCCATGTGTGCAATGGTGGGAGGGGGCAAAGCCAAAGGTAACTTTTGTGGAGCAAGTGGTTGTGTGTCCAAAGGTGTACCCAAAATGATGCCAATAGAATGAATAGAATATTTCTCATGAGTGAGAGTGATGGGTTCCTTAACCATGAGCTCTTGTGATTGTTCATTTTGTGGAAGTGAAGCTTCTTCTTTACCATGTTCATTTGATGGTGCTTGTTCTTCATTATGTGTGGAACTTATGCAAGTAGGAGCCAAAATGAGTGATTGGCTTAATGGCTTATAAACTTACCTACAACTTAACATAAAATTTGATGTGGATGTAGTGCTTTGTATCAAATAGGTTTTATCATGCAAATCCAATGTGTAGGTATTATTTTTAGCATGATAAACAACATTCCTATCAAATTGATAGGGTTTACCTAGCAATAGTCCACAATAATCCATCTCTGTGACATCACATCTTACTTTATCCACAAACTTATCATCAAAAGAAAAATTCAAGGTGCAAGTGTGTGTGATGTTAGATGTGGAGTCTACATCCTTCCACCCAAGTACATATGGTTGGTGATGTGGATTTATGGGAAGCTTCAACTTATCAACAATGAACTTCACAATGAGGTTCTTTTGCGATCCATTATCTATGATACAATCCACATAAAAATCATGTGTAAGGTATGCTCTAGTGAAAAACAAATGGTCATGACCCCCTTGAGAAAACACATTTGACATGAGGGTAACTTTGTTTAATTTACCCTTTAAATCAGGATACTTTTTTTTGTCCCTGTAACCACAATGGGATTATCATGTGATTCCTCACTTGTAGGCTATACAATTAGGGACTTCTTAATTTTTTCAAAATTAAAGCATTTGGATTTTACATGACCATGCTTTTTACAAAAATTACAATACATTGAAGAAGAAGGATCTTTAGAGTGAGAAGAAAAAAAATGTGCTTTAGTAGAAGTGGAAGGAGAAGAAGAATAAGGGGAAGAAGTGTTATTCACCTTGTGTTGATACTGATTTGCTCCTTTGGAACTGTTGTCCTGTCAAGATCTTTGAGAAGCACCAACTTTATCCTTTGTGAGAATGACATGCTTGAATGCCACATCCAAAGTGAGGAAATCAATGAACTTGATTTATCTAAAAATTTGATATTACAATCCACACATGAACTTGTTAATCAAATCCTGTTCTAAATATTTCACACCAATAAGCACCCTTAGCCTATTGAATTGGAAAATGTAGTCATAAACTAACATACTATAGGCTTACCTCAATCTATACCACTTGGTTGTGAGGTCATTTTGGTAATTTGGTGGAAAAAATATGTTTTTTAGAATCTAGATCAATTCTTTCCAAGTCATGGCAACATTATGGCTTTGTCTTTCTACAATTAAAACTTTCACTAAGCCTGTGAGTTTGACTATAGCAAATGCAACTTGTTCATATTTAGGAATTTCAACATAATTGAACCAAGTTTGCATACAATTTTACCTCACATTTAGCTTTGTTGGCATGATTGTAATGAAATTTTCTATCACTAGGAGTCAATTGCACAACAATATATTTTACCTTATTTTCCAAAATGTCTACTACAACAGTAAGATTTTCCATGTTTTATTTGAGGTCATTAGCCATGTTTTTTCTTGTATATGCCAGACTAGGAGGATTACAAAATGTTTTTGCAAGACTATCTAGGCTCTTAGGAATAAATTTGATGATTTCCTAATGCACAATTGCCTAGATTTTTACAAAACTTTACCTTCCAATGGGTTACTATAGTTCTTTTTACAAAATTAAAATCAATTTTGCAATACAAGAAATAGCACTAAAATGATAAATTTAGCCCTTAAAAATGCAAAAATTGACTTGGGAGGCAAAATTATGAATATTTGCAAAAAATAAGGCCAAAATTTGCAAAAATGGCTAAAAAAATGAGGCCTAATTTACAAAAATTAGGAAAAATCACCTTGTTGTTGTTTGTGGTGGCAAATTTTGAATTTGGGGGAATATTCCATCTGTGCATCAAACATTTTTAGAATTTGGGGTGGTCAAACCATCGATCAACCACCAATCAGGCCAAACAGTCCACGACTAGAGCATAGAGCATAGAGTTGTTGAGTGGTAATTTTACCCTGATGCAAAATCACACTCACAGTTAGGATTTTGAATAGAAAACCCTCTCTTGCAAAGAAATCAAAATCTCTCCAAGGTTCCTTTTATTTAATGTAGACTTGTGTGCTTGTTAAGATGTACCAAAATAAATGCTAGGAATACCTTAGTGACCTGCAAACAACTGTTAAAAAGGGGTCTATGTTGATTTTACTTTGATTTTGCCATGCTATTATTGTTCATTAATTAAAAGGGCTTGAGTTCCCTTATGTGGGTAAATAAAATGATGAATGAATGCTTAAAGTTGATCCTAATTCATTTTATTTTTGATTTATTAAAGTGATTTATCCCTGAATCCCTGTTAGCAAATATCTTTTATCTTCAATTAAAATGTTATGTTATCAGGTGTTGTGGCAAACCACTTCATTTTATATTTGATTTAATGTGAAATTTGGAGTTAGTACTTGTTGTTAGCAAATTTATTTTATCTTTAGATTAAAATATTACTATTAGCAAGTGTTGTGGAAAACCACTTCATTTTATCTTTGCCTTAATGTGAGATTGGGATTAGTAAATCCCTCCCTTGAATGCAAATTAATTTTATCTTAGATGGTTAAGCTTTGTCCGAGCAAGAAAATAAAGTGACTGAAACTAAATGTGAAATGTGAATCTTGAATGAAGCTTCAATTCATTTTATCTTACATTGAATAAATTTTATCTTGCATTGCTTTGCTTTAAACATGTGAGGAAATAAAGTAAATGACTGATATTTGAAAGTATAATAGCCTTTCCATGCCATACAAATTACCCCATTTTAATGAAATGGTAATTTTCATAAAGGGAGTCAATTTATTGCTTGAAAAACAAAATGCAAAGCCTGAAATAATTTTTTTTTTTAAACTGTGAAATCATGCAAAACTGAAATAAAAATTCCTACTAAAAATGTGAACTTCAAATAATTTTGGAATTTTGAATTTAAGTTAAAACAAAAATATACTTGCTTTAAATGGAACATTAAAGCTTATTATTTCAACTTATGTAACTCTTTTTGGAATTTTATATTTTTTTCATTTTTTTATTTTATTTTAAAAACTTAAAAAAAAATGAAAAAACAGGGTTAGAAAATAAAAATAAGATAACATGAAATTCTAGAATATGGACCAAAATATGGAGAAAACCAAAGAAAACTATTGCAAAAAAAAATAAAAAATAAGATAACATGAAATTATGGAATATAGACCAGAATATGGAGAAAACCAAAGAAAACTACTGCAAAAAAAATCCAACATATGTTACAAAAAATGTTAGATTCCGAACACAAAACACAATCGGGTTAGACCTGCATCCACACAATCTGAAATCTAGTTATGGCAAGAGTCTAAGGAGTTAAAAAAACATGCAATAAAAAAACTGAAATGGTGCAACCATATCAATGCATAAACACCATTAAACACAATTAGTGCATGTGAGAAAGATATTCAATAAACACAAATTTGTATTCAAAACTTCATTTTCTGCATACAATGGTAAAAAAACAACTCCATGGTAGTTTTAATAAGCTTCCAATCTCTTTCCATCGCTTCTTGTTCCAAAAAAAACAACCCCCATTTTATTTGCTTCCATGGCTTTTTAAAGCTTTCCAACCCTAAAAGAAACTCTTCATTTCATTTTCCCCTCTTTTCCTTTGGCTTAGTCACTTAACTTCTTTGTAATTGCAATATCTTACAAATGAAACACTTCTTCCATAATGATTTTTGCCAATAATAAATTGATAAGTATCTTCTAAATGAAACGTTTCTTCCATAATGATTTTTTCCAATAATAAATTGGTAAACATCTTCCAAATGAAACGCTTCTTCCATAACATTTTTTTTTTTTGCCAGCAATGAATTAAATAATACCTTTCTTTTATTTAGAAACCTGCAAACATCAATATAAAGCATTAATTCAAACTAACTTTAATAAAATCATAAAGTCAACATAGAAATTAATACCAAACCAATATGTAAAGAAATATTAGCATGCCATGAGAAAAATAAATGCTATTATTTTGTTTTATTTTATTCATTTTATTTTTATATTATATTTTTTTGTTCTTATTTGCTTTTTTTTTCTTCTATTTTTATTTTATTTTCTTTATTTATTTAAATTTTACTTGTTTTCTCTCCTTTTTTATTTTAAATTTGATTTAATTAATTTCAAATGTTTGAATTGGTTTAATTCAAAACATTAAAACTAACCAAAACAATAAAATAATAAAAATAAGAAAGAAACTAACCAAGCACAAGACAAATTAAAAGAAACCAAAAGGAGACACTAGTCAACACACCAACCTATCAAAATTATCATGCAAAGAAACTAAAATTCAACAAAAATTCCAAAAATTAAAGGTGGGTCCCCAAGTTTGGGGCTAGTTGTGGAATGGCCACAACAAGAGTATCCAAAAGTAAAAGCAACCACTATGCGCCCAATGGTCATAAACCAAAACACAAAGGTCAAAACAGAATAGTACCAACTATCACAACATGTGCACCAATAATCGATGCAAGGTCCAACTATCAGACCTTCCTTGGAGAGGGTGCCACCAATCAGTACGGGATCCTAGCCCTTATGTGACCACTGAAAGGTGCTCACAATACCTTTACTACGTGTTTGTGTTTATATTGCATCCAAAACCTACAACATCCTAGATGTGTGACAAAGTCCCTTAGGTTTTTAAATGAACAAAAAAAAATCTTTCCACCTGAAGAACCTGTCAGCGATTGGAACACCAGAACCCTACCAAAAATTGTTAAATTGATGCCTGAAACTGCTGAAGAATTTTGGAAATCAGGATTCTGTCGAAAAGTCTTATCTGTCGCTGGTGAAATCCAGATATCATGTCGGATATCGGAGACCCTACCGCACTTTCATGAAAACTATCAAAAATTTTCAAAACTAGTTGGAAGTTTATTTAATCATCAAAAACGTAATCTCACGTTAAAACATTACTGGGAATATCGAAAACTATTAGAATTTCTCACCCATAAAAATGACACATGTTTGAAAGGGGTTGACCAGCATTGATTTCCTCAATGCTACGGAGGTTCCACGTGGCAAAAAATGATTCAGTGTGGCTTAGGATTTTGAGTCTTGGTGGTGATTGGCCAAGTTTAAACCTTAGCAAAGAAAATATTATTTTTCTATGATTTCTTTCATCTATGCATAGTTTTTCAATGTCTATGATTTGTGTCTATGATGCACTATGTTTTTATCACCACCTGCAACTTGAGATCAACACTGCAATTTTTCTCGTCAACTTATTTGCGAAAACTCCTCCTACGTCGCGATCATGATATCTTTCTCTACCATATTTTGTCTGGTTTTCACTTGTAATATAATCACCTATGAGACGATCACCTATAACCTCTTAGATACCATGGATCATCCTTTATTCAAGGTTTTGGAACTTGCGGTCTATGCTCTCATCTACAAATGAGCATCGAGTGCTTGTGATTTCTTTTATCAAATGCTACGTGGAGCACAACGTGGGAGGCACTCGATTCACTAAGATTTCAATTATGACATCGATGGTCAGTGTAAGGGAGGAGCCACCATTAGAGGTGATCTTCGTTGGCCTTATTCACTCTATAGAAGTGGTCAAAAGTGGTTTGCTACGTTTGATAGGGCTGGTCATCAATGTCTAGCCGATCAGTAATGAGGAGTCGCCCATCAGTGGTCGGTGGATATGGCCTATCGATTGGACAGTGGTGATGGTGGGCCACCTAAACTATAAATTTGCACCAAAATAAACCAAATGAAGCCTAATTTTGATTTTAGACCAATAAAATATTAATATTAATATTAAATTTTAATTTGGTTGCATGGAGGCCTTTTTTTCAATTGGCTCTCTTTCGACAAAGGCTACTAATGGTTTCTTTTTGGCCAAAAATTGGCCCCAATATTGTGGAACCAATTTTCAAATATATTGGTCTTCTGATCTTCAAAGTAGACCAATAATTTTCCAACAAGAAAAATCTTTCTTACCTTTCTCTTGGCAAGTAGATTTACCCTCTGATTTTTGCTAGGGTTATTCGGTGCAGGGGTAATTTTTACCCTCTGCTACCTCTTGAGCTTCACAAATGGATGTTGTGGCTAGCCTCAAGCCAATTTCACACAAGCATCTACCTAGGATCTTGATGAACTAGTTGTAAAACTCAACTAGACACCTAGCAAAGAAGTGGCAGTTTGCCTTCTTGCAAAAACAAATATCCTATGGCTATGATTACCATTGATGTAGAACTCAAATGTAAAGCTAGTTTATTTATGTGTGCAATAAAATATATAATTCTACAATAGAATCTCATGTAGGTTAAGTGGTTGTAACAATTTGCCAAACATGACCAACCACTTAACTAATAGATAAAAAAAAGCTAATCTTGGATGATAACTAACTTCTAGAAGACAAAGGACCAATCTAACAACTTAACTAGACATCCAACAACTTAACAACCTATTTCCAACATGGGCATACTATGCCTCACGTGAATACAAAGTGCAAGAAATAGGAAATAATAAAATAATAAACTTAGGCTTTAATGGATAAACAAAAGTATCCTAAACATAGGGGGCATACACGCATCAAAGAGACATCTACGATTGATGTAAAAGAATCCCAAGGTCAGGAAAAATCCCATTGCGTAAAATTTCTTGAATGATGACATGAAGGCACAAAGCAATGGATGCACAAAGGATGAGCCCCATGAACCTACCTGCCATAATTCTATATCTGGTAAAAAATTAGAGGTTCATAATTGTGAAATCGAGGAGCTTGTTGGCAAGTGCACGAGTTTGGATAAGTGAGATATAAAAAGTGAAGAATGCATACAAACACCAACTCAAGATATTGAATTATATGGGACATTCAAGTTGTAATAAGATCTCCAATATTTACATGGATTTCCATGGTATATGGGTCATTAATATGGCAGTATTTCCCTCGGTTGGAATGATCAAAGTGGAGGACTCATCCACATCATGTTATAGATCTGCCTATAAATCATTGATAAATATATGGAGCTTTTCTAAAGGAGTAGAAGAAATGGGTCTGGATCTAGAAACACCTGATAGTTCGATGGAGTACCACTGCTCTTTTGAGATGATACGTACGTAGCAAATTACTGTATGTGGGAGGCTCTCACAAGGAGGATACACGACTTCAAAGGTGCAAGCCAAGGGAATTGGATATGCAATGTAGTTTCTCCACTTGATGGAGATTGGTTGTGGCCATAGATAAGATTTTCCTTTTATATGAGGTATAAATCATAGATACTGATAAAAAAAAAATGAAGAAAGCCAGGGGTAGCACAAGGAATAGTTTAAGTTCATTATCAATCCAAAGTTCATCCTCGTCAATGGTGTGAAAACAATGTTGATTATTTACTAGATATCTCACGGTGGTTTTATTACATAATTACCGAATCAATGGCCTCCTCTTTTACAAGTCAACTTAGATACAAAGGACTATTAAATAAATAAGAATATATGATTTTGAAAGAAGACAAAGATGAGTGAAATGTGTTTTAAACCTTTTTTTTTAGATGATTATGCTTTATCTTATGGTAAAAGCATTATCAAAAGGTTTTAAGGAATGGGTAGACCATTTTCATCATGTGTCCCAGGCCTTGTAACACTTTATAAGAGATATATATGGATGCAATGGTTACACATGGAAGAAAAGGGAAAAGGCAAACAGATACATGGAGGAAGAGAAAATGTTATGAAACCAAACAGAGGGGAAAAGCAAATGGAGGGTTTTATTTTAAATTCTAAAAACCCATTGAAGCTCACAAAACAAGGTCAAAGAATTTTTAGAGCAAGTGCACGTTGGAATTCGAATTTGTTTTTGAGCCTCTCCTCCCAAGTTGTTGGACTGCACCTAATTTCACCATTGTAATTTGTTGAAGCAAGGTATTCTGCAAGTGTATTCATTAAAAAAAAATTATGTTGGCAATATATTGGAATTCAATAAGTTTACGCATGCAGATGATAGACTTATTTAGTTTTTCTTAATATATTGTGTCATTTTTTCCTCTTTAAAGATTGCACCACATTAATTTTGGATTGTGTGAAACTGGTCGTATTAATGTTTCTTTAGTGCAAGATATTCGCTTATGTAGATTCGGGTCAAAATTAAAAAAAAAATCAGTGACTTGTTCTTTTATTTCATTTTTCTAACCCTAGCCTATTACATTTGTTTTTAATTTCATCCAATACAAAATACAAAAAAAAAAAAAAGTAAACCCCTCATCGAAAAAGAAACATGGTAATTCCAAAATTAAATTTCAAATTCTCATTTTACACAAATTCACATTTTTAAGGGAAATTCAAAATTTTAAACTTTGCACATTTTTCAAAATAATCAAATTAATTTCATTTTATGAAAATGGAAATTTCAATAAAATCCAACTTTTCATTAAAATGAACAATTAATATGATATTCCAAAGTTCCTACATTGCAAAGTTAGATTTTAGTCATTTCTATTTTTATTCTCAAGCAAATATTAACAAAGGAAGATAAAATTTGGTTAACAAAAGAAGATAAAATTGGTTAACAAAAGAAGATAAAATTGGTTAACAAAAGAAGATAAATTTGGTTAACAAAAGAAGATAAAATTGGTTAACAAAAGAAGATAAAAATTGGTTAACAAAAGAAGATAAAATTGGTTAACAAAAGAAGATAAAATTGGCTTAACAATCGAAGATAAAATTGGATTAACAATTTGAGATAAAATTGATTAAATCACCTTTCAAATATTGTTATTTCAAAGTAAATAGTTGATCAATAATCACACATTTTCACAAATTCCATGAACAACAAAGATCATTGCAAATCAAATCAATACAAAAATAGGCCCCTTGTTAACATGTATATGCAACACTGAGGTATCCAATTAATTTTTAGCATTTCACATTTTCACTAAGCATTGCAAACAAAATTAACACATTAAAATAACCTTGGGAAAATTACAAAGGTTTTCTTGTTGTTGTGGAAATATTTGAATATCCTTTTTGACTATCACACTATTCAAATCCTTGGAGACCCACAAGCAGATATGTGAGCTCTGGTTGACTCACCACTTCATCCTAGGATAGCTTGGAAGCTAAACAGGCCAGGTCTGGACACCCTAATATGAGCTTATACAATGTTCATTAGAAAAATAGCTCAACTAGATTAATATAGATAGTAAAATAACATTGACCAAGCATACAATGAAAGCATTTCAATAGTTAAAGCAGATCGGTGCCTTGTCCATTGGGCTATCATAGCAATTTTAATCATTCACATGAAAAGAATAGAAGGGGAAAGAAGGACTGATAAACCTACATTCATTCGAATATCATAATCAACATAGGTTCTTAAATCAGTGAAGAAACATTACCTACATATTCAAATAATGTAATATGCAAGCAAGATAACATACACACATTGCACAAGAAAGTTTGCCAAAAAGTGAGAACCAGATATTTTGTATTATATTCAAAATGAAATGTTTACAATGACAAAGCCTAGTAGAATACTCAGGTCTTCTGATCAATACAATACATGAGTCACCCCGTTCGAATGACGTAATAGGGGATTATTATCTACTATCCTAAATGTAGTGACATATAGACTCTGGCTCTCTTGAACAACTCCTGGAAATGATCTCAGATATAGATTGCTCGACTTTTGGCTATACCTGCACAAGAGTGGGATGAACTTAAGAAGATGACTAAAACAAAGAAAAACAAAGGGAATACGATAACCCAGATGAAACACTCAGAATACCTCACATGAGCTTGCTATGAGATTGCTTGATGATGAAGCTTGGTTGCCTTGACTCCTTTTATAATTGGGCTATCCAAAATTAGTTACAGATGCTTGGTGCAGGTGTTGCCACTTGGAAAATCTTCAACCACTACTTTATTAGGTGCTTTATAGGCTGGCTTGAGTTGTCTCACACTGGTAAAATTGACTATGCTCTGCCACCTATTCTTGAGACTATTATTTCTATTGTTTAGGTATAGTGGATGATTTTGTTTGCTCTTGAATCTCTATAGTGGGGGTGACGTCGGTTGTTTCTTCCTTGTATTTTTCTGTGGGACCCACTTGGTTGTCATCTTTTTTGTTTTCTTCTACATTTTCAACTCCTAAAAGTTTAGCGATTTCTTCCCATGCTTCGTTTGAAAATGTGGAAGTTGACCTGACCTCATGTTCGATATTCTTTATTTGATTGAGGTACTTTTTTGTCAGTGGCCCATTTTGTTCTACAAATAAGATTGCTTCTATGTTTATCGAAGCCAAATATCTAAGTTGTAGTGCCAGTTCTTTCTCATCTTTGCCATCACATTTGACTTCCATTATTTTATCAGCGATGAGTGTTTCCATTTGAGTTGATGCAATAACTTCCCTGAGTGTTTCCACGTTTTGCAGCCCTACATTACCCAACTCTTTCGTCCATTCATTTATGCCTGATATGGAATCTTCCCAGTGGAGTCTATCCTAAAAATAATTCTTCAGCTTCTAGAATTCAGTTTGGCAGTCATACACTCATCCATCAGGAATGGTTACTTGCTCTTCCATGATTTGGGTGTATTCTTCCTTGTATTTTTGGTAAATATGAGCAATTTTTACTGCTCTTAGGTCTATTTCTTCCATCAGGCTTTTGATCCATTGAGTTGTGTTCATGATCTCTAGAAGGTCTTGGAAAATATTTGGCATTGGCTTGACTCGGTCTTTAGTCAATTTGACCAATCCTGATTTGAATTGATCGACAAGCTCTTCTTTGTCAAAAGTTCTTTTAGGCAAGACTGGTGATTTTTGCTTCTGCAGCTTAGTCACTTCTTTCTTTAGTCTACCTATTTCAGCTTGAAATGCCAAATTTTCACTCTGTAGCTGCTCTTTTTCAGTTCTCATCTGTTCGAATTGAGCCTTTATTGCTCTTAATTCTGTGAGCTCTCCTTGTATGGCTGTAGCTATTTGCATATGAACTACCACATCTGCTTTCAACATTTCAATATTATCCCCTATCCATTTTACTTGTTTGGCTATGG
The DNA here is from genome assembly GCA_028583015.1 of Wollemia nobilis. Taxonomy (NCBI): domain Eukaryota; kingdom Viridiplantae; phylum Streptophyta; class Pinopsida; order Araucariales; family Araucariaceae; genus Wollemia; species Wollemia nobilis. The sequence goes on from JAQPPZ010016981.1 coordinate 37,975,979, forward strand.
GGTCAATGAAGAATTCAATCAACTTTTTTGGCAGAGGTACTATGATAGTCACTTCTGAACCAGCTTGTGTAACCCCTTGTTTAGCCAACAATTGTTGAGCAACCTTCTCATCTGTAATTGCTTCCACCACTTCTAGTTGTTGTTCTTCCTCAACACTGAATTGTATATTAGTTTCTTTGAATTTTGTCAGTATTCTAGAGTGAGAGGTCTCAGAGGCTGATCCAGATTCAATACGAGCTCTTTTGGCTGGTGGAGAACCAGGAGGGGATGTTTCTTTAGGCACTAGTTCTCTCAAAATATTTTCTAGTCCTCCAGCTTGAGTGACCTTCTTCATAGCAGCTTGAGGAATTTTTTGCTTCTCATTGTTCACTATCAAATGCATGGTGGTGGTGCTCTTTGGCTTCTGTGCTTGAGCTCTTACAAGTGACTTTTTTATTTCTTCTATGACTTGAGGTTCTGAACCTGAGGCCTCTTCAACTACTATGGAGGGACTTGCTACCTGGGCTGTGATTGGCACTTCCTCTTCCTCAACCTGAGATAATTCTCTTGGAGAGCTTGCTTGGGGGGTTGGCTCAATCTATGGCTGGTCTATTTCAATAACAAGAGCTTCCTCAATGACTATCTCCAGTTTTTGCAAGTCTTTCTCTATAATTTGCAAGAAAGGGTCTTCAAGTTCTTCAGGCCTAGTTGTTGGGACTAGAGGAGCATAAAAATCAATAGTGGCTGCTCTTAGTCTATTTAAGGTTGTCCGATAATTTCCAACCTCTTCGAATTGGGTGTAGGGTCTTTATTTTATTTCCTAGACCTTTCTGAGATGTTCCCTATTATTGATAGTAATTTGCATGGCATCTTCAAAAGCGTCCACCTCATGGCCCATGTGCAATTTCATCACTTTTTAGATTTCCTTGTCATATACTCCATCTGGGTCATAGGCTCTCCACATAAGTTCAACAAAACAATAGTCATCCATCTTCCACATAGCTCTGAGTAGACTGAGATATCCTTTGAAAATATAATGCCCCATTTTGAAAGGCAATTTGAGCCAAGGGACTCTTGCTTTACCTCTATTCACTCTTATTTTGACTTCTTCAACTACCTACCTTATGATCTCTAAGGTGACAATGGACATTGGGTAATATTTTGGGAGTACTTTAGGTGGGACCTTCGTGCCATACAGCCTGATATAAGTGAAATCTTCTACGAAGAAGAAATTCCTAGCCTTAGTCTTATTTAGGAAATTGCTTATTCCTATGCTGATCCTTGGAGGATCTTCACCACACAACTCATTATGGATGGCCACCATAAAATTTCCAATGAACTCGATGATATCAGACCAACCTTCTTGAATCCAAGGTAGTCTATCCTAGAACACATTCAACATTGACTCCTCCTAGTGTCTCTAGAACTTTGGGACTTAACTGGCCAACTATGAGATGTATAAGAAAGGAATAATACATAAATTCAGGCATTATTTCTTCCTTATCCTTAATGGCTTTCTGTAATGCTTCAAGTTGTTCATTTATCTTCTTCTCTAAGACCTCTTCCCAAGCATACATAGGTATTTTTCCAGTTTTATTCAATTGTGAAGCCATGTACATCACTTCTCTTTTTATATTATCTAGATCTTTATTTTCCATTATAATATTGATCATATCTACATAATCTTTGGCCCATACTCTGAGAGCCACTTTTGGTATGGGGAATTTGTATGATACATTATAGTCCAGACCAAACATACTTCGATAAAAATGAGTACCTAGCATACATGAGGATTGTATCTTGAGCACTTTATCATTTGGGACTAATTTGGAAGGAGAGAGATTAAATACCTTGATGAATAGCCTCCTTAGTGATTTTGAAGATCTTCTGGTTCTTGTGGTTGAGGATGGCCTTTGTTTCTGGGTCGTATACCATGGCTAGCCAGGAGAGTAGGTTAGACGAATGGTGGATGCATGGGCAGATGAGCTTTCCAAGTTACTATTCCATCTGTTGCAGTATGGACTATCATCATAACGCTTTTCCCTGGCCCTTTGAAATATATCTTTGAGCATCATTTGATGTCTTCGATAATCTTCTTCTATCTACTCAAAATAGAAAATGGTAGCATCCTCATATTCTTGCTTTTGCTCCTCAATAATCTCTCTCATTGACGCTTTCTTCTCTAGTGTCTCTTGTTGCTTCTTCTTTATGGGTTTACCTTGTAGCTCTTCGTAAGGATAAGCCTATGATACTCTCAAAACTCTATCTATGATTTCTTCTTCGATAGACTAAACAGTCTTGGTAGGATTCTTTTTGGATGAGCTGGGAGTTTTCTTTGGTTTGTTAGATGAGGCCATGGTGCAAGATTGTGATGTTGGTTGTACTTACTTCTTTACTATCATACTCTACAAATTTTACTCAGACAAAGTTCTATGAGGGAAGTCAAAATTTGGTGAAGGAGTGTTTAACATGGCTTGAGAGTATGCACATGCAGAGTCTTTATTTCTCTCAACCACCTTCCTTGTCCATCTTTTGAATAATCATGCTTTGCGATATATGCGTAACGATAATTTTGAAAGGGGTCCTCTTTTATGATTTGTCCAACCAGGCTTACATTTTTGAGTGTCACTCTCTCATTGGTGCCACGTTGTCTGTCCCTCTCTATCATCACAAGTTGGAGACTCATCATGGGTATTTCGTTGATCTTTGTGTGCCTCGAGGAGATACATTCATGCCTTGGGCCAACTTTGATTTTGCCACCTCTTTCAGGATCGTTGCCTTTGGATCTTGGGTTGTCCACCTCATCATTCTTTCTATCAGTCTTTGGGTAGTGAACCATGCACCTTCCCAGGTGAACTATGCATCGTTGATCTTTCCCGAGATGATCTAGACCATTGGTGCTCTTTTCGCTCTTCACCTTGGTCTATCGTTGATGCATCTTCGATGAATATTTTTGATGAGCGATGAATACTAGCATGGATTTCACTATCACTGATCATCTAGGGCTATCATTGATGAATCGATGATCATATGTTCACAAGAGTGATGGCCAAACTTATTTGTTGATGGGTTTATATTGTCATTGATGGATGAGAAAAGGTGACCTACCATCGGTGACAGGTGACTATAAGTCATTTGGATTGACTTAGGCTATAGACTTAGTAAACACACATTTGAGGAGGGGGAATACCTAGGACCATGATGACTTGACCCTTTGGATGACTTCAAAAAACTTTTGTCACTGATAAAACTTCATCATCGTTGATGGATCGATGATAGGATTTTTCTAAGGGTGACAAAGAAGACCTTTTTAGACTAAGTCCTTTCACGATCACTGATGGAGATGAGGTTTCACTGATTGGATCGATGATAGACTCTTTTGATCGATGATAGGTTAACTTGGACTTAGGGGATATTATTTAAGTGGGAGTTAATGCTTATGACTTAGGTGGATGAAAACCAAGTTATAGACTATGCGATCCAAGGCTAGAACATCATTGATGGAAAATACTATCATTGATGGACTGGCAATGGATCAACGATGGAAAGTTTGGAAGAGCGACGAAGGCTTCATACAGGTTTTAGACCATCATCTAATGAATTACTATGGTTATGGATAGATCAATGATAGGGCTTTGGGTGCATGACTCCATATTTAAAATAACTTAACTTGACCAAATTCTATCGGGAGGGGGACTGGTTAGGCTGACGTTGGTAAGACCCTTGTTTTGAACTTAAGACTAGTTGTCACGGATGGGATTGAGCGATCACTGATCAGATCAATGATAAGGCATTCATAAGAGCGATGATGGACTTTGCTTTATGACTAGGTTTTAACATGGTCATTGATGGAAAGAGGTTGTCGGAGATGGATCGATGATGGGAGGCTTGGATGAGCGATAGGCAATTTTTGAACTTAAGCTTGTCATTGATGGTTGACTTGGGTCATGGATGGGATCGATGACAAGGTATTTGGATGAGTGACGATATTGCATGGGGTTAAGTCTATTGATGATAGCTTAGTGTAGTCATGGATCGGATCGACGAAGGGGTTTCGGAGGAGCGATGGAGATTAAAGGCCTTTTAAACTTGGCAGATGACTTAGGAAAACCTTAGGAAGAATATTTAAGTGGACTTAGGGACTTAGCTTTAATAAAATAAGGTAGACTTGGACAATTTTTGGTCATGGTCTAACTTAGGGATGCTTTATGTGATTTTTGACTTTATAAGATGACTTTTTAAAGGTTATGCAGTGGGTAGGCGATATTTAGACAATATGGGTTTAGATGGGACTATGGGGATAGAAATGTATATGGACTAAATGCATATTTTAAAGGCATGGGCTAAGTAATGGGGGTGGCCTAAAGATGATTGAAATGAAAAATATGATATGGCTTAATGGTATGGAGATGATGACCTTACTAATGAAAGGATGAAAAGGGATGGACTTATGAAGAGTGAAATGCAATACTATAAGACTTAGGCTTACCCTTTTAATGACCATGGAGGCTCTCTTCAAATTAAGATTATTTTATCAAGGCTTCCCTCTCTTTTTGGACTCAATATTACATCCTACAATCACCTAGACATTCAGGCTTTGCCATCTTATTGAAAATTAGGGGTGAGAATTAAGTTGGGATTTTTGAAGCCCAACACAGGCTCTGTCTGGGACAAGAGAAATGTTTGGTCTGATAGGATAAAAATTTCTCTTGAGGACTCTAGAATCTTTGGTTACAAGCAATATAGACCTGACTGAAACCATTCCCCTATGGACTTCTTGCAATAGGCTTCACATAAGTATTACCCCTAAGGACCTGATTTTTAGCTCAACTTCTAAAGACTCTATGATTCTCAGCTTCATGACCAACCTGACTAAGACTAAATAGAACTTGAGAGCATATTATAAAAAAACTAATCACCTAAGAAGATAACAGACTAAAAACTTACTAGACTACTATAGACTAAAATGAAAACACACAGGACAATGCTAGAATACATCTACTAAAGCTGCAGACACAAATAGTTCATACAAACTAATCCCCATTACAGGGATGGTACACCTTCAGATGTTGGCCATTTATTAGAAATTGCATTTCTTCACCTTGCAGGGTCTACAACCTGTAGGTATGTTGGCCTATTTTCTAGAAAATCTGATAAGGGCCTAGCCATTTGGGCTCTAGCTTGCCTTTTTCTCCTGGTTTGTCATTTTTTGGATCCCAATACAATACTATGTCTCCTTCTGCAAATGGATTTCCCCTGGATTTCTTGTTGAATACTTGTGCAGTTCTCTGAATTTCTTGGGTCATTCTCTTGAGAGCATCTCTCCTATCTTCTTCCAGTTTGACAATCTGATCCATTCTTCTCTATAGACTGTCAGGCTTTTTGTGGTCTTGGAGTAACAAAGCCAAGGCAGGTCTTTCAACTTGTGGGGGAAGCAAGGCCTATTCTCCATATACCAATTCATAAGGTGTTCTTCCTATAGCTCTTTTGATAGAAATTTTGTCAGCCCATAGAGCAAATTTCAACTCACTATCCCAACTCTTTTTATTCTTGCCCAGAGATCTCTTTATCCTGGTTATGAGATTTTTGTTTGAGGATTCTGCTAGGCCATTTCCTTGGGGATAGTAGTTAGTTGAATGGGCTAATTCAATATTGTACTTACTGTAAAACTCCACCATTTCATAAGAAATAAAACTACTACCATTGTCAGTTACTAACTTTTTGGGTACCCCAAATCTGGTGAGGATACTTTCTTCTAAAAACTTGATGATTACCTCAGTAGTAGATATTTTTAATGGAGAAGCTTCTACCCACTTAGTGAAATAGTCTGTGGTAGTTATTATCCATCTATGGCCTCTTGATGAATTTGGGTTAATCTCTCCTATTAGGTCTAGACCCCATTGAGTGAAAGGAGCTTCTACTATCATAGGTTTTAAAGGCATTGCAGGAAACTTTTTCTTGCCATCAAATATCTGATAGTTTTGACATCTTCTTACTAGTTGGTGTACATCCTTGAACATGGAAGGCCAATAGTATCCTACCCTCATGATGTTGTTAGTAGTTGCTTTTGGTGCAAAATGTCCTCCACAAAAGCCAGCATGAAATTCCTCAATTATTTGAGATACCTCATTATGGAAAAGGTAGAGCAATAGTACACCACTTGGGTGCCTCCAATAAAGCTTATCTTCCTGGATATAATATTTTTGTGCTTGCAATTTGATACTTCTCATTCTATTCTGAGTGCAGCCAGTAGGGAATGTTAATATCTGCAAATAATTCATAATGTCTTTATACCAATCATCTTCAAATGCTCTCTTTTTAGTAGTTTGTTGTACATTAACTATCTCCACTGTATTATTGAAGTCTTCCCCTCCTTTAGTTGCTATATACTTGGCCAGACCTTGCCCTTTTATGGTCTTCACAGCCTTGAACTCTACCACATATTGCTGTAACTTGACCATCCATCTGGTTGAACTACCTGTAGGCTCATTCTGAGTGAAAACATCTTTGATAGCTGAGAAGGAAATACAGGCTATGACTTTGTTAGCTCCAAAAATTCCTTTGAAATGTTCTAAATATTTTATGAGTGTGAAGGCTTACTTATCTATCATGGTGTACTTTAGTTGTGATCCTTTTAATCCTGAGCTCATAAATGCCACTGGTCTCTCTATGTTTTTTGCATCCTTTTGTGATAGTACAACAACAATGGTGTCTTTTGAAGCAAAAGAATAGATATTAAAATCCTTGTGATAATCTGGATAGGCTAATACAGGAGCTTGGGTGATAGCATCTTTTATTTTCTGAAAAGCCTGCAAATTTTCTTCTGTCCATCTAATAATGCCTTCTTTCTTGATCATGTTATTTATAGGCTTTGCAATTTGGGTAAAATTTGGCACAAACCTTCTGATGAAATTAATCTTCCCAAAGAATGATCTGACTCCTTTCAAGTTCTTGGGTGGAGGGATCTTTGCAATGGCCTCAGTTCTTTTAGGGTCTATGCTAATTCCTTCTTTAGAGATGATGTGCCCCAATAGCTTGCCCTACTTTTCTTTGAAGATACACTTCTTGGGATTTAGTGAAATACCAAATTCCTTACACCTAGAAAATACTTGAGTGAGATGCTCAAAGTGATCTTCAAGATTTTTGGAGAAAACAGTTATGTCATCCAAGTAGACTACCACCATTTTAAACATCAAGCCCTTGAAAGCAAAATCCATAGCTCTCTGGAATGTGGCTCCTGCATTCATCAATCCAAAGGGCATTCTGAGGTATTCAAACATTCCCCAGGGAGTAGTGAAAGTTGTCTTATGCCTATCCTTAGGGTTAACTTGAATCTGGTTGTAGCCAGAGAATCCATCCAACAGAGACATTCTGGTTGATCCTGCAACAACCTGTAATAGTTGTTCCATGTTGGGCAGAGGATAATTATCCTTCAAGGAGTTTTTATTTAGATTTCTAAAGTCTACACACAGTCTGATATCTCCATTTTTCTTCCTCACTAGCACCAAATTTGCTATCCAGGTTGAAAATCTGACTTTTCTGATAATCTTGGCATCTAGTAGCTTCTGGACTTCTTTTTGCATCATAGGGTGTAATGTTGGATTAAACTTCCTCTGTTTTTGTCTATGTGGCTTGGTGCCCTCCTTCAGTGGGATGATATGCTTCATTACCTCAGTATTAAAAGTTCTGAGGTCTTCATAGCTCCAAGAAAAAGCATCTTTATGCTTTTTTAGGTACTTTATGTAGTCTCTTTTTTCTTTCTCTGACATGGATTTTTCAACCTTCACCATTTTGGGCTCTTGTTCAGTGCCAATATTGATTTCTTCTGCTTCCAATCCTTGCAAGGCTGGTTTATGGGCTTTATCAAAATCATCAAATAAACTTTCTAGTGAAATTAGACCTTTGGGCAATTTGTTAGTCTTCAATTGTATTACCTCCATTGGCTCTCCGATCACCTTTTTCAACTTCTCTTCATCCTCTTCATCACATATAATCTCAGCATATTGATTTTGCAATGTCATAAAATATTTGATGTCTATGTCATCCTGAAAAACTTGCAGATACACTATGTTGTCTGGGATAGATGGATGATACACTAAAATGGTAGGGAACCTTTCTTGATACTTTGTGTCTATCTCTAGATTGTCTGAAATGGAGGTATTTATGGCTAATAGATTGGCTACCTAGTTTTGTTCCCTAGGAATGTATGTGATGTTGAAAGCTAGAAATTTATTAATTTCTTCTTGAACAACCTATTTATACTGCTTCAGCCTGGGATGTTTGGCCTGATATTTGCCTTTAATCTGTTGTATTATTAATTTGGCATCACCATATACAGTCAGATAATTAATTCCTAGTTCTTTGGCCTTTCTCAAGCCTAACAACAATGCTTCATATTCTACCACATTGTTTGTGCATGGGAAGTGTAGTCTGTATGGAATACCTAAATAGTTTCCATTAATGTCAATCAGGTTGACCCCTGCTCTTGCTCCAGTATGTGACTTAGCTCCATCAAATGTTAGGGTCCACATTTTATATGTCAATATTCTTGTAGACTCAACATCAACTTCTGTTGTTGTTTGTGGGTCCATGTCTACTACTTTGGGTACCTTAGCTAGGAAGGGGGAATGCCAGATAGAATAGACTCCTATCTCTTTCTCCTCAAAATACTGGACTAAGTTGACAGTGGTGTTATCAAAATTTTTAAGCTCAATAGAATACCTATGGAAGGGTTCTCTCCTGAGGGTAGCCTGCTCTTTAGCTATAAGGGGAATAGTGGCATAGGACCAGTCTAATTGGATAGATCCTCCTAATTGTTCAGCCCAATGTCTTGACAGTAGTAAAGAGAAGAATGGGTCTACATCAACTACAACCACATCCATAACTATGCCTTTCTTTGGGTATTGGTCTAAATAGACTAATAGTCCTGTAATAATTCCTGCACATGGGATTTGTCTACTATCCATGACAGATATTGGGGGAGAGTCTTTGGTGCATATTAGACCTAACTGATCTACCACTTGTTTAGGCATGACATTATGTGATGCTCCACTATCTAACATACAATTATGGATTACATATTGATCCCCAAAGTCTGAATTATATCTTAAGGATATATAGAAAGGTCTGACTACTGATGGATTTCTAGGAATGGGCTTGGGCTTTTCTACTGCTGAGAAATTGCATATATGATTATTAGATGGCTCAACCAAACCAAAGGCTCGACACACCTGATCTCTATACTTTGGTATAGTCATTAATTCTCCAAAGGTGATATTAATATTTTGTTTAGCCAGTTCTTGGCCTGCATCAAATTCAACCTTCTTGACTTCAGCATTCTTGTCAGAATCTGACTATTTTTGAGCTTCATTCCTTGCTTCAACCTTAGAGGTTGCCTGTTGATTACTATTGTTTTGTTTCTTGGTAGCTTTATCTCTATTTTGAGTTTGTTGAATTGTGTCAACTTTATTAGACTTATTTGTCTTATCAGGCACTGTTCTACCTCTCATATTAATAGCATGCATTCTTTCTAGGGTTTCAACTTCTTCAGCTATTGGAGTAATTTTACCTAGCTTCATCATTTCATACCTACTCTCTTGAGGTCTTTTTAGGATTTCCACATTCTCAAGGACCATAGCTCTGGGTTCTTTTTTTGACTTAGGTAATTCATCCATTTCCTTTTCAAACTATTTTTCCCTTTCCTCATCTTCTTTAGTCCAACAGGTATTTATTCTTATTTCCTCATTTGATTCTTCAGTGGCCATGGGGTTTAGGACTGCATCCATATATTTTGGACCTTCTATCATTTTCCAACCATTATTTCCATTTTTGCTTCCTTCTTCTCCATTATTTCCATTTTTGCTTCCTTCTTCTCCATTATTTCTTGCCCAGTTTCTATTAAAATTTCTTTAAAATTAAGGTCTATTATCAGAATGCACTTGGACTGGTTGTTCATCATTTACAGACTTATCCCTCTCAATTTTGGATAACCTATTATTGATTGTATTAAACATTTTGATAAATTGGCTGGATAATTTTTCTAGGGGATCTACTTCAACCTTCTTCAACATTGAGAACCCAAATTTCTTAGGCTTCCTATCTACTTGGCTGGAACTTGACTCAGAGGTGTATGGCTTCATTTTCCCACTATCTAACATATTTCTCTCTATTTCTAGGGCTTGCTCCATATAGTCATCAATGGTGTTGGTTCTATGTTATCTTAACTCATAGCTGAATTCTCTAGAAAAGGTATTCTTATAAAAACATATGGCCTGATGATCAGTGGGTCTCAGGGTTGTGGGGATTTTATTTTGAAGAACACAAGCTTATACTGAGAGGGGGGTGAACAGTATAAGACCACTTTTTACTTTTCTTTACCCAAACAATATTATCCAATATATCAATGGCAATATCAACAGTAGTAATCAAAGCAATGCATAAATCACCATACACAATAGAGACACCAATTTAACGTGGTTCACCCAATGTGGGCTACTCCATGGAGAAAATATTTCACTAAAATTTTCTCAACAAATCTCTTGGGAATCCTTTCCCTATTACAATGTTTATGGACCTCTATCCAAAGGAGACACCAATACCCTAATCAAGTTTATGGATATCTATCCATAGGAGACACCAATCCCCTCAGCTGGTTCATGGATCTCTATCCACAGGAGAACTCCTTCTCCTCTACTCTAGTTGGTGATCCTCTAGAAGACTACTACCTCCACTACACTAGCTTGTGGATCTCTCTCCACTGAAGACTCCTATCCTCACTCAGAAGACCTCTGTCCTCACTACCCTAGCTAATGGATCTCTATCCACTAGAGACTACTATCCTCTACTCTATCACCTCCAAAGCTTGCTCTCAGCTCTATCTCAAATCTGCACTAAACATAGTCCTTCGATCTAGCACAAATCTGCTCAATCTCTATCTCAAATCTACACTAAACATAGTCCTTCGATCTAGCACAAATTTGCTCAATATCTATCTCAAATCTACACTAAACATAGTCCTTCATCTAGCACAAATATTCTCAATCTCTATTTTTCACAAACATATCCTCAAATCTACACCAAACTCTATCCTCAAATCTATCCTCAAGCCTTAACACAAAGCTTGAATCAATCACAAATCAACTCTGCTAGATCTACCCCAAACCTTAACTCAAGGTTTGAAAAAATCAATCAATCAACTCTGCTCTCAAGTCTTCTCAAAGACTTACCTCAAATCTATCCACAAGTCCTCTCTAGAACTTTCTATCTCAAGTCTTCACCAAGACTTACCTCATCTCAACAAGTCCTCACTAGAACTTGTCCAATCTGCTCAACAAGTCTTCACCAAGACTTACCTCAACTTCTCAACAAGTCCTCACTAGAACTTGTCCAATCTGCTCAACAAGTCTTCACCAAGACTTACCTCAAATCTATTGTAAGCTTCCACAAACTCACAAATAATTCTCAATAAGCTTTCACAAACTTTCAACTCAACTCAATCTATCATAGAAAACCTCTTCAATCACACAAACAAGTTTCACACATAATCTTGTTTTAATCTCACAGAAACATATAGAGAATGGTTAGAGACTCAATATGCTTCACACTCACAACAATACTCAATCACTTTCAATCTCTCTTGCTTTACCACAGAAACATATAGAGAATGGTTAGAGACTCAATATGTTTCACTCTCACACAACACTCAATCACTTTCAAACTCTCTTCAAATCAATTAAGAATAAAGAACAATTTGTTTCACAGAACTTGAACTATCACTCCAACACTTTCAATCAACTAAGCTCAATCAACTCCACTCAACCAATCACTCAATGAAACACAACTTGCTTACAAACCCTAAACAAATGTTTCACAATGCTTTCAACAACTCACACTATGAATCTCAATCCTTGACTCAAGATGATTCCAAATTCACATAACAATGATACTCATGTTCTTTTCACAAACCCTAATCATGCACATGAAGGCTCACTCAAATATTTCCAACAATGCTTATCAAACAAGGTTTCTAGCATCAACTTTCATTCCAGAAAATCTTTATCAATCAATATTGGATAGTTCAAAACCAAACTCAACAATGCTTATCAAACAATCCTTTTCACTCCAACTTAGCATTCACAACATTCAATCCAACAATATTTCACTCACAAGGAAGATATGCCCATACCTTTTTCTTGATGTAGAAATGACCTCAAAAACCTGTCTCAATCACAATCAACCTCTTTGCCAATCTCAAGGGTTAGATAGCAAAAATCCTCACTCAAAGATTACAAGATTAACAAAACTCAAGTACACCTTATTATCTCCAAACTTTATCAAATAAAGACTTCAACCATTCAATTTCACAATAATCCCTTTTCAAAAATTTAATGCATGAAACAATCCAAACACTACTTATGTCTCCCTACTCAATATTGCATTTTTCAAGTAATTAACTTTATAAAATAGTGCAATATATTTTTAACCCTCAATAAAAAATATTTCAACTTCTCTAAGGTAAAAATTAATTACCTTACCCTTTTAACTCCCTAAACACTTTAACAAAAATAAATAACCCCACGTGCTAATTTTCCCTCTTCACACTACACTCCAAGCGCAGAAATAATCCAAGCGCTTTGAGCGCTATCATCAACCTTAGGGCAATACACAATTTAATAAAAAATTAAATACCTCCTCGTGCGCTCCCTACGGGATTCGATCCTTGGTCGAAGCGCCTGCAACGCCTTAGTCATGCCTCCCTTGCCGCGTGAGCTAAGCGCTCACATGGGAGTCAAAGGTGCCTAGGGCGCTTTGACTCCTCCTTGCCCACCAAAAGCCAAAAGGCTTTTTCCACGTCATCGATGGAAATCGAACGCAACACCTCGCATTCCAAAACCTTTGCACACCTTGGATTCATCGCTAGCCCAACCGTTGGTTGGTGTTTAGCCTTTCCACCTTTATCGCTTTGACTTCCGCAAATATCGAGGGTAAACAAAATTATCACCTTGTCCTTAGCTTTGCTCACGAAAATATTTCGCCTTTCCTCAAAGTTGCATGCATTAAAAATATTTTGGAGACTTGCTTTCCTTAGGGGTAAGGCTATGGTATTTATACCATATGCCTCCCTCTCTCCCATGTCGATGGAGATATAAAATTAAATTGTTTTTGGTGCCCAACCCAACTTTGGGTTATAAACAATATTATTTTATAAATAAATTTATAATATAAATATTATAAATTATTTATAAACTACCTTAGGCATAATTAAACTTTTAATATTATAATGAAATATTATAATATTATTTCCATTGGGCCTAGGTGATTTCCTCTTTCGCCCTTAGGCCTTTTTTGACCGCCTTTAATATTATAATAATAAATATTATAATATTATTTCCTTTAGGCCTTTTCTTCAGGGTATTTAACCATCCTTTTGACCAATCATCTGGAGCTCTTAGATCAAATCTCTTGGGATTAAAATATAAATATTTTAACCCTTCTTCTACCAAGTCCTGCACTGATTCCTGACACTGACTCTTGACATCAATGACAACACAACTAACTCAAAATTTCCAACAATCTCCCCCTTTGTCATTGATGGCAACCCCTTTTTTTACCAAACCTTTTCCTCTTTCAAAACTACTCCCCCTAAGAAACTGCTCCCCTGACTGAATGCTCTCCCCCTAACTCAAATCTCTCCCCCTTTGACATCAATGGCAAAGGGTCACCTTTGGGGCTTAGGGCTAAGAATGAGACTCTTAGCTTAGCCCCTCCCCCACCTCCTCTTGAGGTGGTTAATTCTAGGGTGGGAGTATTTCTACTCCCAACATGCACTGATCTTTACCTTTGTCTACTTTCTTCCTCAACTGATCCTTTTGATTCCTCTGACTATTCCTGTTCCTGCTTGTCTCTGGAATTTCTTCTCTACACCACTTTGTTGTATGCCCATCATTATTGCACTTATAACACTTAATGTTGTTATTCCTTGGAGGTGCAACTATCTTGAAGTTTCTCCTAGTGAAGCCATATCCATTCCTGTCATGAACCCTGCAATTTACTGCCTTGTGACCAAACTGATTACAAGAGTAGCAATACCCTTGAAAAAGATGCCTATTTCTAAAATTCCCATATTCCTGTCTTTCATGTGTCCTGCACTGTGTAGCCTTGTGCCCAAATCTATGACATGAGAAGCATCATCCATTGAAATTACCTTGCCTTGACCTCATTGGTCTCTTAGTCTCTTCTACCCTATGTTGCTTCATGTTCCATATATTCCTCATTTGTGCATTGTTCCTTTCCTTGTTGAACTTTCTATTGTCCAACTCATCCTCAGAAGTCTCACTCTCTCTTACACTCTCTTCTTCTGAAGCTTCTTCTTCTTCGGAGCTTGAGATTGACTCCTCTCCTTGTTTTCTTTGTACCTGTTCAAATCCAAGACCTATCTTGTTTGATGTAGGTTTTTGTATCTTGATAATCTTATCCAATTTCTTTGAGCTTCTCCCAAACTTGTGTAGCTTATCTTTAGACTCTTTTACTTCCTTCCTTAGTGAAGCTACCTCATGCTCTAACTTCTCACATTCTAAAACCTTTGCTTCTAACTTCTCTTTGAATCTCCTTGTCTTAGCTATTGAGTTGGTTAGATCCTCTATAAGCTTTCCTTTCTCTTCATCACATTCTTGAAATTGAAGCTTGAGTTTTGAGTTCTGCTTTCTTACCTCTCTTAATGCATCAAGGGCAGAAATAAGCTCACCCTCAAGATCAACTTCTCCTTTCTATGATTCTTCCTCTATTTGTTTACCTTTGGGATCATCTTCATTCCTTTATGATTTATCTCCAATAGAAGCACTTCCTTCTTCTATTGCCATAAGTAGACTTTCTTCTGGTCCTTCAATAGCATCTTCATATTCATCATCACTGAAACTAAATCCATTCCTTGTACAACTATCTTCAAGATGACCAAAGTTACCACATCTAAAACACTTGAGAATCATTGGTGACCTGTTTCTAACCACTTCTTTTTCTTTTGCTAGAAATAGTACTTCATCTTTATCATTATCTGAGGAACTTTCATCACTATCACTTGAGCTCTTACCTACCTTGTCTGCATAGAAACTCTTCTTATGCCTTTGGAAAAACTTCTTTCCTTGCTTGCCTTGTCCATCCCTACTTTTCTTTTGGTACTTGTATTTTCCTGTTTCCCTGTTCTTATGATCCTATTTTTCTTCATCATTGCTATTTCTAGCCTCTGGACAATCAGATGCATAGTGACCATATTTTCCACAATTGAAACATCTAACTGATTTTGTACCTTTATACTTTCTTGAGTCCTTGTTCCTTCTGCCATAATTTGCTTCTTCATCACTGGATAACTCATTGCTTGAATCTGACTTCTTACCCTTTGTCTTCTTAGTAACTTTGAAGGTTGCTTCTTTTTGGGAATAGGTTCCTCTTTTATTCTCATCTCAAAAGCTGTGAGAATTCCATGTAATTCATCCCTTGTCAAAATTTCAATATCTTTTGACTCTTCTATAGCTGAAATATTTTCACTATACCTTTTTGGGAGTGACCTTAAAATCTTATCACAAACATCTATTTCTTCAACCTTAAGCCCAAGTCCTTGCATGGAGTTAACAACCTCATCCACATGAAGTAGATATGCAACAATGTTTTCCTCATCCTTCATATTTAGGTCTTCAAATGTTCTCTTGAAATTTTACAACTTTACCCTTTTGACCTTTTTATCTCCTTCATATATGCCTTGCAACTTATCCCAAATTTCCTTTGCTGATGTGTAATGCATAACCTTTATAAACTCTATTTCATGTAAACCTCTTAAAATTCCATTCATTGCCTTTGAATTACTCAGTTGTAGGAGCTTACCATATTTATCTGTAGGTGGAGTTGTTGGTGGTATGTATCCATTCTCAATTGCTTCCCATATTTCATTTCCAAGTGCCATTAGGTGAAACTTCATCCTTGTACTCCAAAGTGCATAATTGTTCCCATCGAACAATGGTGCTGAATTCCCTGAAGATCCATTCTGAGAATCCATCTGTGTTCTTGTGAGATTTTCCTTCAAGTTGTTAAACTCTTTCGAAGGAACCCACTCTGATACCAATTGAAGAACACAAGCTTATACTGAGAGGGGGGTGAACAGTATAAGACCACTTTTTACTTTTCTTTCCCAAACAATATTATGCAATATATCAATGGCAATATCAATAATAGTAATCAAAGCAATGCACAAATCACCATACACAATAGAGACACCAATTTAACGTGGTTCACCCAATGTGGGCTACTCCATGGAGAAAATATTTCACTAAAATTTTCTCAACAAATCTCTTGGGAATCCTTCCCTATTACAATGTTTATGGACCTCTATCCAAAGGAGACACCAATCCCCTAATCAAGTTCATGGATCTCTATCCATAGGAGACACCAATCCCCTCAGCTGGTTCATGGATCTCTATCCACAGGAGAACTCCTTCTCTACTCTAGTTGGTGATCCTCTAGAAGACTACTACCTCCACTACACTAGCTTGTGGATCTCTCTCCACTGAAGACTCCTATCCTCACTTAGAAGACCTCTATCCTCACTACCCTAGCTAATGGATCTCTATCCACTAGAGACTATTATCCTCTACTCTATCACCTCCAAAGCTTACTCTCAGCTCTATCTCAAATCTGCACTAAACATAGTCCTTTGATCTAGCACAAATATGCTCAATATCTATCTCTAATCTGCACTAAACATAGTCCTTCGATCTAGCACAAATATACTCAATATCTATCTCAAATCTACACTAAACATAGTCCTTCATAGCACAAATTTGTCACAAATCTATCCTCAAATCTACACCAAACTCTATCCTCAAATCTATCCTCAAGCCTTAACACAAAGCTTGATTCAATCACAAATCAACTCTGCTAGATCTACCCCAAACCTTAACTCAAGGTTTGAACAAATCAATCAATCAAATCTGCTCTCAAGTCTTCTCAAAGACTTACCTCAAATCTATCCACAAGTCTCTATTTAATCCAACTCACATCAAGTCTTCACCAAGACTTACCTCAAATCTGCTCAACAAGTCCTCACTAGAACTTGTCCAATCTGCTCAACAAGTCTTCACCAAGACTTACCTCAAATATGATTGTAAGCTTCCACAAAAGCTCACATTTTAATCTCTTAGACTTCTAATTACTAGCTTTCAAAAGCTTATTCAAATCAACTCAATCTATCACAGAAAACCTCTTCAATCACACAAACAAGTTTCACACATAATCTTTTTTAATCTCACAAAACATATAGAGAATGGTTAGAGACTCAATATGTTTCACACTCACAACAATGCTCAATCACTTTCAATATCTCTTGCTTTACCACAGAAACATATAGAGAATGGTTAGAGACTCAATATGTTTCACTCTCACACAACACTCAATCACTTCCAAACTCTCTTCAAATCAATTAAGAATAAAGAACAATTTGTTTCACAGAACTTGAACTATCACTCCAACACTTTCAATCAACTATGCTCAATCAACTCCACTCAACCAATCACTCAATGAAACACAACTTGCTTACAAACCCTAAACAAGTTTTCACACTTTCAACAACTCACACTATGGAACTCAACCTTGACTCAAGATGATTCCAAATTCACATAACAATGATACTCATGATCTTTCACAAACCCTAATCATGCACATGAAGGCTCACTCAAATATTTCCAACAATGCTTATCAAACAAGGTTTCTAGCATCAACTTTCATTCCAAAAAATCTTTATCAATCAATATTGGATATTTCAAAACCAAACTCAACAATGCTTATCAAACAATCCTTTTCACTCCAACTTAGCATTCACAACATTCAATCCAACAATATTTCACTCACAAGGAAGATATGCCCATACCTTTTTCTTGATGGAGAAATGACCTCAAAAACCTGTCTCAATCACAATCAACCTCTTTGCCAATCTCAAGGGTTAGATAGCAAAAATCCTCACTCAAATATTACAAGATTAACAAAACTCAAGTACACCTTATTATCTCCAAACTTTATCAAATAAAGACTTCAACCATTCAATTTCACAATAATCCCTTTTCAAAAATTTAATGCATGAAACAATCCAAACACTACTTATGTCTCCCTACTCAATATTGCATTTTTCAAGTAATTAACTTTATAAAATAGTGCAATATATTTTTAACCCTCAATAAAAAATATTTCAACTTCTCTAAGGTAAAAATTAATTACCTTACCCTTTTAACTCCCTAAACACTTTAACAAAAACAAATAACCCCACGTGCTAATAATTTTCCCTCTTCACACTACACTCCAAGCGCAGAAATAATCCAAGCGCTTTGAGCGCTATCATCAACCTTAGGGTAATACACAAATTAATAAAAAATTAAATACCTCCTCGTGCGCTCCCCGTGGGATTCGATCCCTGGTCGAAGCGCCTGCAATGCCTTAGCCGTGGCTCCCTTGTCGCGTGAGCTAAGCGCTCACGTGGGAGTCAAAGGTGCCTAGGGCGCTTTGACTCCTCCTTGCCCACCAAAAGCCAAAAGGCTTTTTCCACGTCATCGGCAAAAATCGAACGCAACACCTCACGTTCCAAAACCTTCGCACACCTTGGATTCACCGCTAGCCCAACCGTTGGTTGGTGTTTAGCCTTTCCACCTTTATCGCTTGACTTCCGCAAATATCGGGGGTAAACAAAATTATCACCTTGTCCTTATCTTTGCTCACGAAAATATTTTGTCGTTCCTCAAAGTCGCATGCATTAAAAATATTTCGGAGACTTGCTTTCCTTAGGGGTAAGGCTATGGTATTTATACCATATGCCTCCCTCTCTCCCACGTCGGCGGAGATATAAAATTAAATTGTTTTTGGTGCCCAACCCAACTTTGGGTTATAAACAATATTATTTTATAAATAAATTTATAATATAAATATTATAAATTATTTATAAACTACCTTAGGCATAATTAAACTTTTAATATTATAATGAAATATTATAATATTATTTCCATTGGGCCTAGGTGTTTTCCTCTTTCGCCCTTGGGCCTTTTTATGACCGCCTTTAATATTATAATAATAAATATTATAATATTATTTCCTTTAGGCCTTTTCTTCAGGGTATTTAACCATCCTTTTGACCAATCATCTGGAGCTCTTAGATCAAATCTCTTGGGATTAAAATATAAATATTTTAACCCTTCTTTTGCCAAGTCCTGCACTGATTCCTGACACTGACTCTTGACATCAATGACAACACAACTAACTCAAAATTTCCAACATTTTTCTAGTCTTGAAAAATCATCTATTAAAATTTTCTACTGACTCATTTTCCTTTTTCTTGACTATTGCAAGCTCTGTTAGCAAAGATTGTTCTTTTTTTTTCTCCATATTTCTTTAAAAATACTCCTTCTATGGTTTGGAAATTAGGAATCTAGCTGACTAGGAGACAATTGAACCAGTATCTTGCATCATTCTCTAATATTTTTAGGAACAGTCTAAGAACTATATCCTCATATTCAACCTCCAGGCTATCTAATACATATAGGAGGCTTTTAATGTGATCTTACCTAGTGACAGTAGTGTTACCTTGGAATTTAGGTAAATATTTGTGGGCTTTGGATGGCAAGGGATGTAAATTTTAGGGTAGTCAAAAAGGCCTGTACCTATTAGTCCTCCATACTTGAAGGTTCTTATTTGGCTGTGCCATAGGGATGACAAGGATACTGACCACATGAGTGCTAATAGTAGGATTAATCACAGGGATATTATTTTTGGTAGACTTGCTACCAACATTGTAAGCCCCATTTTGATAAATAAAGTTTTTAAGGACTAGGGCTTTTCAGGTATTGGTAAATACCTCTAGGTCTTCAAATTCTAGGAAGAGCTCTTTGCCACTACATCTGGTGTGCGCCAGGTCAGATTTTTCTTCTTCTTCTTTTGGGTTCATTCAGAGTCACCAACACTTTGGTGCAAGTAGAACCTCACGCAGGATAAGATTGCTTGGTTGTTAAATTCCCTCAATATCTTAGATGTGCTTGAAAAATCCTAGTACACATAAGCTCTCAGAAAATTATAGTTTATCAAAAAAATCAAATTATAGAGAACTATGGTATTAAAAAATAATTTTCATAGGATATAAACGTTATAAAAGCGGTGAAGCTAACACACAGGTCTATCCCCAACAACAATGTCAAAAAACTATTGTGGAAAGATTTGAATATCCTTGCTATCTATCATGCTATTCAAATCCTTGGAGACCCACAAGTAGATATGTGAGCTCTGGTTGACTCACCACTTCATCCTAGGATAGCTTGGAAGTTAAATAGGCCAGGTTTGGACACCCTAATATGAGCTTACAATAGTATTCATTAAACAAATAGCTCAACCAGATTAATATAGACTATAAAATAACATTGACCAAGCATACAATGAAAGCATTTCAATAGTTAAAGTAGATCGATGCCTTGTCTATTGGACTATCATAGCAATTTTAACCATTCACATGAAAATAACATAAGGAAAAAGAAGGACTGATAAACCTACATCCATTTGAATATCGTAATAAACATAGGTTCTTAAATCAACAAAAAAATGTTACCTACAAATTCAAATAATGTAATATGCAGGCAAGATAACATACACACATTGCACAAGATGTTTACCAGAAAGCGAGAACCAATTTTTTTTTGTATTATATTTAGAATGAAATGTTTACAATAACTAAGCCTGGAAAAATACTTAGGTCTTCTGATCAATACAATACATGAGACACCTCATTAGAATGATGTAATATGGGACTATTATCTAATATAGTGACATATAGACTCTGGCTCTCTAGAATAGCTCTTAGAAATGATCTTAGATAGACTGCATGACTTTCGGCTATACCTGCACAAGAGTGGGATGAACATAAGAAGATTACTAAACAAAGAAAAACAAATAGAATACGATAACCCTAATGAAACGCTCATAATACCTCATATAAGTTTTCTACATGATTATTTGATGATGAAGGTTGGCTACGTCGACTCATTTTATAACTGGGCTATCCAAAATTATTTACATATGCTTGGTGTAGATGCTACCACTTGGAATATCTTCAACCACTAATTTATTAGGTGCTTTACAGGTTGGCTTGAGCTATATCACATTGGTAAAATTGATTGTGCTCTTCCACCTATCTGCCACCTATTCTTGAGATTGTTATTTCTATTGTTCAGGTATAGTAGCTAATTTTGTTTGCTCTTGAATCTCTATAGTGGGGGTGGTATCGACTGTTTCTCCCTTGTATTTTTCTATGGGACTTGCTTGGTTGTCATATATATTTTTTTTTGTATTTTCAACTCTTAAAAGTTTAGCGATTTCTTCCCATGCTTCATTTGAAAATATAGAAGTTGACCTAACCTCGTGTTCAATATTCTTTATCTCATTGAGGTACTATTTTGTCAGTGGCTCACTTTATTTTGAAAATAAGATTACTTCTATGTTCATTGAAGCCAAATATCTAAGCTGTAGTGCTAGTTATTTCTCATCTTTGCCATCACATTTGACCTCCATTATTTTATCAACGATGAGCGTTTCCATTTAATTTGATGCAGTAACTTCTCTGAGTGTTTTCATATTTTGCAGCCCTACATTACCTAGTTCTTTCGTCCATTCATTTATGCCTGATATTGAATATTCCCAGTGGAGTCTATCCCAAAAATAATTCTTTCAATTTTGGAATTCAGTATGGAAGGCATACACTCATCCATTAGGAATGGTTACTTGCTCTTCCATGATTTAGGTGTATTCTTCCTTTTATTTTTGGTAAATATGAGTAATTTTTACTGCTCTTAGGTATGTTTCTTCCATCAAGATTTTGATCTGTTGAGTTGTGTTCATTATATCTAGGTCTTCGAAAATATTTTGCATTGGCTTAACTTGATCTTTAGTAATTTTGACCAATCCTGATTTGAATTGATCGACAAGCTCTTCTTTGTCAAAAGTTCTTTCAGGAAATACTGGTAACTTCTGCTTCTGTAGCTTTATCACTTCTTTCTTTAATCTGCCTATTTCAACTTGAAATACCAAAATTTCACTCTCTAGCTACTCTTTTTCAGTTCTCATCTATTTGAATTGAGCCTTTATTGCTCTTAATTCTATGAGATCTCCTTGTATGGCTATATATATTTGCACATGAACTACCACATCTTCTTTTAGCATTTCAATATTATCCCCTATCCATTTTACTTGTTTGGCTATGGGATCAATGAAGAATTCAGTTGACTTTTCTATACCAGTCTGAACCAGTCTATGTGATGCCTTGTTTAGCCAACACTTACTAAGTAGCCTTCTTATCTGTAATTTCTTCCACAATATCTATTTTTTGTTCTTCCTCAACACTGAACTATTTATTACTTTCTTTTATTTTTGTTAGCACTCTGGAGTGATGAGTCTCGAAACTGAACCAAATTCAATACGAGCTCTTTTAGTTGGTGGGAAACCAAGAGGGAATGTTTCTTCAGGCACTAGTTCTCTTAAAATATTCCCTAGTCCTCCATATCGAGTGACCTTTTTCATGGTATCCTAAGGAATTTTTCTTCTCATTATTGACTACCAAATGCATGGTGGTGGTGCTCTTTGGCACATGTACCTGAGTTCTTATGAGTGAATCTTTTGTTTCTTCTATGACTTGAGGTTTTGAGCCTATGACCTCATCTTATTACTATCAATGGACTTACTACATGGGATTTTATGGCATCTTCCTCTTCTTGACCTAAAACACCTCTTTTGGAGAGATTTCTTGGGTGGCTAGCACAATCCGTGGCTGGATTATTCTAGTAACAGTCACTTCTTCAATGATTATTTCTAGTCTTTGTAAGTCTTACTCTGTTATTTGCAAGAAAGGGTCTTTGAGTTCCTCAAGCCTAGTTTTTGGGACTAGAGGAGCATAAGAATTAAAAATGGCTACTCTTAGTCTATTTAAGGTTGTCCAATAATTTTTGACGTCTTCAAATTAGGTGTAGGGTATTTCATTTATTTTTCAGACCTTTCTGAGATGCTCCCTATTATTGATGGTAATTTGCATTGCATCCTCAAACCTATCTTCATCATGACCCATGTGTAATTTCATCACTTTTTTTAATTTCCATGTCATATTCTTTATCTGGGTCATAGGCTCTCCACATGAGTTTTTCAAAACAATAGTCGTCCATCTTCCACAAAGCTCTGAGCAAACTAAGATATCCTTTGAAAATATAATGCCCCATTTTGAAAAGAAATTTGTGCTAAGGGACTCTTGCTTTGCCTCTGTTTACTCTCATTTTAACTTCTTCAGCTACCTGCCTCACTTTCTCTAAGGCAACAATTGATATTGGGTAATATTTTTAAAGTACTTTAGGTGGGGTATTCGTGCCATATAGCCTAATATAAGTGAATTATTTTGTGAAGAAAAATTTCCTAGCCTTATTCGTATTTAGAAAATTGCTTATTCCTATGCTGATCCTCAAAGGATTTTCACCACACAGATCATTATGGATGGTCAGCATAAACTTTCCAATGAACTTGGTGATATCAGACTAGCCTTCTTGGATCCAAGATAGTCTATCCTGAATGCATTTGGCATTTGCTCCTCTTAGTGTTTCTAGAACTTTAGGACTTAACTGGCTAACTATGAGATGTATAAGAAAGGAATAATAGGTAAATTTAGGCATTATTTCTTCCTTATCCTTGATGGCTTTCTATAGTGCTGCAAGTTGTTCATTTACATTCTTTTCTAAGACCTCTTCCTAGGCATACATCGATATTTTTCCAGTTTTATTTAGTTGTGAAGCCATGTACATCACCTCCCTTTTTACATTGTCCAGGTATTTATTTCCCATTACAATATTGATCATATCAACGTAATATTTGGCCCATACTCTGAGAGCTACTTTTGGTATGGGGAAATTATATGATACATTATAGTCCAGACCAAACATACTTTGATAAAAGTTAGTACTTAACATACATGAGGATTGTATCTCGAGCACTTTATTATTTGGGACTATTTTGGAATGGGATAGATTAAATACCTTATGGATGACCTCCTTTATGATTATGAATATCTTCTAGTTTTTGTGGTTGAGGATGGCCTTCGTTTTTGGGTCATACACCATGACTAGCCAGGAGAGCAAGTTTGATGAATGGTGGACACACGGGAATATGAGCTTTCCAATATTACTGTTTCATATGTTACAATATGAAATGTCATCATAATAATTTTCCTTGGCCCTTTGAAATATGTCTTTATGCATATTTTGATATCTCCGATAATCCTCTTCCATTTGCTCAAAATAGAAAATTACGGTATCCTCATATTCTTGCTTTTGCTCCTTAGTAATCTCCTTCATCAATGCTTTCTTCTCTAGTTTCTACTGTTGCTTTTTATTTATGGGTTTTACTTGAAGCTCTTTGTAAGGATAAGCCTATAAAACTCTTAGAACTTTATCTATAATTTATTCTTCTACAGACTGAATAGTCTTAGCAGGATTATTTTTGGCTGAGCTGGGAGTTTTTTTTGGTTTGTTATACGAGGCCATGGTGTAAGCTTGTGATGTTGGCTATACTTGTTTATAGTCGTACTCTACAAATATTACTCAGACAAGTTTCTGTAAGGGAATTCAAAATTTGGTAGGGGAGTATTTAACATGGTTTGAGAGTATGCATATGCAGAGTCTTTATTTCTCTCAACCACCTTCCCTGCCTATATTTTAAAAATTATGCTTTGCGATATATGCATAATGGTAATTTTGAAAGGGGTCCTTTCTTATGATTCATCCACCCAGGCTTGCATTCTTGATTGTCACTCTCTTATTGGTACCACGTTGTCTTTCCCTCTTTGTAGCTAGAAGTTGGAGACTTACTGTGGGTGTTTCATTGATATTTGTGTGCCTCGAGGAGATACATTCATGCCTTGGGCCTACTTTGATTTCACCACCTCTTTCAATATCACTACCTTTGGATATTGGGTTGTACACCTCATCATTTTTTCCATCAATATTTGGGTAGTGAACCATGGTCTTCCGAGGTGAACTACTCATTGTTGATCTTTCCTGAGATGATCTAGATCATTGGTGCCCTTTTCACTCTTCACCTTAGTCTTTCACTGATGCATATCTGATGGATGTTTTTGATGAGTGACAAAGAATAGCATGGATTTTACTATCATTGGTCATCTAGATTTGTAATTTATAGATCGATGATGATGTGTTTGCAAGGGAGATGGTCAAACTTTGTTCGCTAATGAATTCACACTGTCACTGATGAATGAGTGAAACAAGAACAATTATCAATGATAGGTGACTATAAATAATTTATAATGACTTAGGTTGTAGACTTAGTGAACACACATTTGAGAGGGGGAAGACCTAGGACAATGATGACTTGATCCCTTGGATGACTTGAAACACTTTGTCACTGATGAAACTTCATCGTCGCTACTGGATCGATGACAAAATTTTTCTAGGGGAAATGAAGAAGACATTTTTAGATTGAGTCCTTTCGTTATCGTTGATGAAGATGATGTTTCACTAATTGGATCGATGATAGACTCTTTTGATCGATTATGGACTAACTTGGACTTGGGGGCTACACTTTAAGTAGGATTTAATGCTTATGACTTAGGCAAATGAAAACTAAGTTACAAACTATGAGACTCAAGGCTAGAATGTCACTTATGGAAAAGACTATCATTGATTGAATGACAATGGATCAACAATGAAAAGTTTGGAAGAGCAACAAAGGGTTCACATGGGTTTTAGACCATTATCGATGAATTACTATGGTCACAGATAGATTAGTGATAGGGCTTTGGGTGTATGATTCCATATTTAAAATAATCTTAACTTGATAAAATTCTATTAGGATGGGGACTAGTTAGGCTAACGATTATAAGACCCTTGTTTCGGACTTAAGACTAGCTGTCATGGATGAGACTGATCGATCGTTGATCAGATCGATGACAAGGATTTTGTAAGAGTGACAACTAACTTTGCTTTATGAATGGGTTTTAACATGATCATTGATGGAAATAGGCTATCGAATATGGATCGATGACAAAAGTCTTGGACAATTGATAGGCAATTTTTGGACTTAATATTGTCACTGATGGCTGACTTGGGTCATGAATGGAATCGATGACAAGGAATTTGGATGAGTGACAATGTTGCACAAGGTTAAGTCTATCATCAATGACTTAGTGTGGTCATGGATCATATTGACAAAGGGTTTTTGGAGGAGTGGTGGAGACTAATGGTTTTTTAAACTTGGTGGATGACTTATAAAAACCTTAGAATGAGTATTTAAGTGGACTTAGGGAGTTAGCTTTAATGAAATAGGGTAGACTTGAAAAATATTTTGGTCATGGTCTAAATTATGAATTCTTTATGGTTTTTGACCTTATAATATGACTTTTTAAAGGTTATGCAGTGGGTAGCCAGTATTTACATAATATGGATTTAAATGGGACTATGGGGATAGAATTTTTTATGGATTGAATGCATACTTTCAAGGCATGGGCTAAGTAATGGGGGTGGCCTAAAGATGATTGAAATGAAAAATATGATATGGCTTGATGACATGGAAATGATGACCTTACTAATGAAAGGATGAAAAGGGATGGACTTATAAAGAGTGAAATGCAATACTATAAGACTTAGGCTTACCCCTTATAATGATCATGGAGGCTCTTTTAAAATTGAGATTATTTAATCAAGGCTTCCATCTCTTTTTGGACTCAATATCACATTATACAATCACCTAGACATTTAGGCTTTGCCATCTCATTGAAAATTAGGGGTGAGAATTAAGTTAGGATTTTTGAAGCCCAACACTTGCAAGAGAGGATATCCAGGCAAAATCTTGACTGTGAGTATATTTTTGTAATTGGGTGAAAATATCACTCAACAGAATTGGCACTAGAAGGAGGGCCTAATTGAAGGTATTGGCTTTGACTAACAAGTTTTTTGTTGAAATTTATTCACATTTATTGATTGGAAAATTCTCTAATTGATGATGCATTGATGCTAACCTTTTACAAATTTGAGAATGTTCCTTATTGTTAAGATTTGATTGATGTCTTATAATGCACATGATGACGTATCAATTAAACTTTTGAAAGTGGGAAATCATTTTATTTCAAGAGTACTAAGAACTTTTTGTCTCCATTGTTAATTTTGGAACCAAAAGTTGTAATCACAAGATCTAAGGCTTCGGAAGATACTCTTTTACATAGCATTTCTTCCACAAAGAGAATCAGAAGGTCTAAGAGTCAGATGATTTTTATTCCATCCAGTAGTGACTCATTGTTACCCATCATATCATTTGTTCCTCTATTTGTAATTCCAATGGTAGGATTTGTAGATTTGTTAGGTGCTCATAGCAGTCCTTTAAACATTGCGGGAGATGCTAATGACATTCTCAAAAATGCTAAAAGATATTTACCCAAATATAAACATGATGGGATTAGAATTGTTGAAGAACATATTCAAGCTTACAAAGATGCAATGATTATACTACAAGTTGAACATGAGGATTTTGCTTGCCGAATTTTTCCTCTCACCTTAGATGAAATGGCATATGATTGGTACATTAGTTTGGCAGCCAATTCCATTACATCTTGGGCTCAGTTGGAAACAAATTTTGTGAATCAATTTAGGCTACCCATAGATCCTACTATAATCTATCATCAGTTTGCATCAACCAAGAGAGAGCCTAATGAACCTTTGAGATTGTTCAATACTCATTTTTATAATTTGTATAACTAGTTAGTTGCTCCTTATACTCTTCAGGCATCTACTGCCATATAGATGTACTTTAGGGCATTGGACCCTTTAACATCTATATTTGTAAGGATAAATAAAATCACTACTCTTCCCATGGAATACAGTGAGGATTTTACTGTAGAACAACAATTTATGCCACAAGGTTTTGGGATAGGATAGTTACCTTTCATAGGATAGACAAGCATTTATAATCAAGTGTCTATGATCAATCAAGCTTTGTCACAAAAAATGCCTATGTCAAATGCTATGTCATTCAACAATTTTAATTTGCCATACAATCCACCCATTATAACCACTTATCCTACCACTCCACTATATTTAGAAAATAAATTCACCACTCATAAAATGGCTGAAACAAATGCTCAAATCATGCCTTCATTATTCAATACAACACCCACTCCAAATGCTTCAACATTTCATCAAAACAACACAGCCTTTCCATAGGTTATCCAAAATTAAAATTTGCCAAGTTTTCTAAATCCCACTGCAAGTAACATAAGAAATCAAACTACTTGTTGTGACGTCCTTCACAATGACCCCAAAATTGGGGACCCACCTTAAATTTTGTGATTTCGAGGGATTTTTGTTTATCCAATTTTGCTCGCATCAAGGTCTTGGAAAATTTGCTTTCACTTTGGAATTGTTGACATATTTGCATTTTGAAGGTTTGAATGTAGTTGCAATGCTTGAAAACTGAATATTTTGATTATTTGCATATTAATTGCATTATTTCGAATCAAATAATTTGATTAAAATCATTTTCAAAGGTTTAAATGATTAATTTTCATTTAAATAATTAAATTTTATTTTAGGGTTAACCCTAAAATTAATGCAAAATTGAAATGGACATATCTTGAGGTAGAAAACTCCGTTTGATCTCATTCAAAACTTGGTAAAAAGATATGGATTTTCTCTTTCTAATGATACCAAACTTGCAAGATTCTAGATGTCGGTTTCACCAAAAAATAGCAAGTTAGTTTAGCAATATGAGAACTTTGAAATACTTTTGAAAAAAAAGGAAAGTTACGGGAAAGTAAAGTTTGGTTTTGTTTTGATATTATGATTATTGTTTCATTATGCAGGTAATACAAGGGCAAGGGTTTGAAGAAGATAGTTATAAAATCCGTTCCCGGTGAAGAAACAGAATAACTAAACTTTTCAAATTATAAATAAATCATTGAGATTCATGGAAAGGGTCGGACATTTTATACAGAGAAGGAGAGGAACGATTGGAAGGAGCAAAGCTACACATTCATTGGAGGAAAATGGAGAAAGCCATTTGCAGAACAATGGAAATTATTGTAAGATTTTATAAATTGTTTTAAGCATTTTGGATCCAGATTTGTGCACAGTATTGTATTTGGAATTAATAAAATGTTTATTACAATTTCTTAATAGTTTGTATACCTTAGAAGATTGCATCAATTCATTTGATTTCATTGTGTGAATACTGGTGAACATTGGATTGGTTTTAGAATTATGTAGATGGAAATCTGATCTGTGGATTTTGTCCGAGACATTAAGTTAATTTCTAAAGTTTAAAATCTTTTATTATTATTTTTTATTATTTCATTCTGAAAACTATATATTATAACCTAGCATAATTTTTATAAAGTGAAATTATATGGTTAGGTTATAAATTAAATTTATTATTCAAATATTACATCAATTAATATTTGAATTAATAAATTTAAGAAGGGATAAATGAATATTCTATTCCTCACCTTAATTTCATAAGGTTGAGGAACTAGGATTGATATCTCTAAAATTCAATTTGGATTTGATTTATAATATAGTTCTATTTATTTTAGAAGTCCAAATTTCAAATCAGAGATCACATTTACTCTTTTGAATATTTAATTTCATAAATATTTCAAAAGATAAATATTATAAGCAAATCTAATTTATAAACTTTATTTTATCATAAAATCCAAAGTTTATAGATTAGTTTCATATTAAGCCCTAAGATTTTATCATTGACAAGGTTTTGGAACCTTATAAATTGGGCAAGACATTATTTCATTTATTCACCTCTTTTGGGTTTGATTTATAATTTCATAAGGGGGTTTGAATAAATAATTGCTTTATCAAATAGACATTTGGGAAATGAATTTATTATAAATTTATTATATTCCAAAGGTTTATTAAA
This sequence comes from Wollemia nobilis, assembly GCA_028583015.1. Lineage (NCBI taxonomy): Eukaryota > Viridiplantae > Streptophyta > Pinopsida > Araucariales > Araucariaceae > Wollemia > Wollemia nobilis. Next base: position 38,005,934 of record JAQPPZ010016981.1, read on the forward strand.
TTTATAAAATTTCATTTACTTTGATCTTTATCAAAGTTAAATTGAAATTTAATACAAAATGCTAGATTATTTTTATGCTAATTTCATTTAAAGCATTTTGAGACATTAAATTGAAGAGAGGAAATAAAATTTGGTATACTTTAACCTAAGATCATAAAACAAATTTTATTTTGTTGAATTGATATCAAAGACATACTCCACATGATGGATTCAAAATCATTTACATGATCCCAGACCCCTTGTTAACAACACTTGCAAGACCCTAGAGTTTTATTCTTAGCACTTATATGAGTTTATGCATAAAACATTGAATACAAGAACCTTGGAGATATATATATTTTTCTTTGCAAGAGAGAACTTAAAGTTCTAAGTTGTCGAGTGGTTTTGTGACTTGACAAAATCACACCTCAACAAATTGGCGCTAGAAGGAGGGCATGAAAGGTAATGATTTTGATTTTAGCATGTGCAATTTGTTATAAAAAATTGTTTGAAATTTTCAATTTATGTTGCATTAACGTTAATCTATCATAAATTCAAAAATTAGGTTATGATGCAATTTTTGTGAATTTTCATACATAGCCTTGCATATTAAAGTTGGTTCAATGGCAAAAAATGATTTACCATTTTATAAGCATGATGGAACGATTACGCCAGAAGAACATATTCAGGCATATAAAAATATTATGCTTAGTTTTCAAATTATGCAGGAAGATGTTTTCTGTAGAATGTTTCCATACACATTGGATGAAGTTGCTAAAAATTGGTTTATCAATTTACCTGCAGGTTCTACCGCTTCTTGGAATCAACTTGAAACAACGTTCCTTGAACATTTTAGAAAATTGGTTGACACAGATTTGTTATCAAATCAATTTGCCTCTATTTGTAAAAAGCCTAATGAATCCATGAGTCATTTTAACGATAGGTTTCATAAGTTATATGCTGAAATAGAGACACATTTTATTATTTTAGAAGAAGAAGTTGTTCAAATATATTTGGAAGCTTTAGATCCTTTTACGATTAAGTGTTTAGAAATGTTTCCTAAGGATTTATCCTTATCTAGCGTGTATGGTGGGGCAGTAGCTATAGAGCAATGGTTGATTTCAAGAGGAATTGATGTGGGTAGATTATCATTACATCACCCTAAGGTTTCAAATCAATTACCATCTATGAGTCATGATATGCATTATTTGACATCATCGAATGAAATTGAATGTCCTAGTTTTTCAACCACTTTTGATATTATCCAAGAGGAAGTGCAAGTTTCAAAGCCAATATCCATTAATGAGGATTGTAGTAATCAAGTTTATCAAAATGTAGAAATGCATGAGTCTTCAGATATTGGAGGAGTTTTAGATTTAACTAGCTTTGAAACATTTGATAGAATAGAATCTTCCATAGAGTTGAATGAAACAACTGAAGCTCCAGAATTGAAATATTCTAGAGGTAGTTTCATTATGAATGATCATAAAAGTTTATTACTTGAGGAAGATGAATTTCTTATTGAGGATAGATTTTTCGAAAGTGAAGAAAGTGAATTTGAAAAGCATTCAATTGTCAAATTTACAAAATGTGAAGATATGGTTGAATCTCACCCTTTAGCTTTAGAAGATAATTATTATAATGGATGGGGTATGTATGGTGAATCATTGTTTTCTCACACATCTACTGATAAAATGTTTGTTTCACTTACTATGCAGGAGGTTGAAACTTCTATTTCAAAAGAGGATTTCACAATTCCTATGCAATCAGAAAATGATATGCCAATTTCAGAAATAGAACAGGTTCCAAGAGTTGATCATTCTGAACATGAGTTTGTAGAACATTCTTCTGCAGTAGAAAGGGAAGAAATGGTAAAACCTTTTTATGATTCATCTATTTTAGATGAAGAAGAGGTAAATTCTTCTCTTTCATTCTTGAATGTTGAAGGTTTGAGTGAAAATTTTCAGGATTGTATTGAATACTCAAATGAAGAAACTTCATGTATGGCTAGCAAAGAATTAGAAGTTCCTATTCATCCTAAAGAAACTATTGCTTTGTTTGATCAACAAGATTTATGGTGTGGAAAATATGGACACATTCTTGATTGGATGCCAAATTTTGATGCTTCTGAAAAGCAGGTTATTGATGAAGGAATACAAAATGATGGTGGTGATGATAGAGATCATGGAGAAAAAGAAAATATTTCAATGGCTCATCAGGTTGTGGTAAATGAAAGTGCACAAAAGGTAGAATCTTATCCTTTGTATTCAAACATTCAAGAATCAAGTAAATTTTTGCATAATCATTTATTGGTTTCCATTGTTATTTATGATGAGATGTCATTAGAGGTCGATGAAGCAATAAAAGGGATTCTTATTCCCACCACCAATAAGATTGTATTGTCAAATGAAAAAGAAGATATGCTTGAGTTATTGAATCAAATTCATCAACAACTAACAATTCAACCTAGGATACAAAACTATAATGATCCTTATTTTGTAAACATCCTAGATTCTTGCAAATTGTTACATGAATATGATTGGCCTATAAACATGGATGATGATGTTGCTTTAAAATTTTCAGAAGTTGCTTCATATTTGAAAGAAATCCTATATACTTTTAAAAATGAGAATTTAGGTCAAAATGATGAATCAGGGTTTGAAATTCCTACCTTGTTGAATAAGCATAAGATCTTGGAAGATCGTGTATTTGCTTGTAAGGTTAATGAATCAAATATTAAACACATAATTGCTTATAAGTTTGAATCAAATCAGTGGGGTGTGAAAGGAAAAATGAAGGTTGCATGGTTTGGCCTAATCTTCTTTTGGTTAAAATTGTGTAAATCTTGGAATGCAAATCATGAGATATGTCTTTTAAGGTGTGTCTATCATGTATGGGATCCAGGGAAATGATGGTAGACATTTTGGTAGTGTCTTGTATATTATGTATATTTTTTGTATATACTATTTTGTCATGTGATGTGTTGTTGTCATATGTTATTGTTGTGTTGTTGTTTTTTGTTGTTATGTTTGTTTTCCATATGTCTTGTTACATTTTGTTGTGTATTGTTGAGCTTAATGATAGTTTGACTTCGCCAGACCTTGTTGGAATTTCGTGATTGAATGTTTTTCAATTTGGCAAATTTTAGGTGAGTCTTCTAAGAGTAGGGTATTTTGATTCTGGATTGAATAGGATGAGATTACCTAGTTTGAAAGCTTGTGAAACTTGAAAAAGAAGAAAAGTGAGGTATTGGTTTATGTCCTCATGAATGTGAACTAAAGATAAAGCAAATATGAAAAATTGGAATTGTATTGCAAAAACTTCGTATCCTTGCATACACTCGCATTTCATAACACATTTCATAATATTGCATACATCACCCTCACATTCCATATTTCACATCCCATAGAAAGATCATTTATCAAATTCAAAAGTTTTAATTGGTTTTATCAAAAGTCATGTTGCTTTAATCAGGGGCACTTTCACAAAGGCATTTTGTATAAAATTGTAAAAGATAAAGCTTCATGTTTACACACCATAGCTTCCAAATTTCTAAATGTTTTTGGTCACTCAACCATTTCTAGTATGGTAGGCAATCATCGAAAAGCATATCAGATTCTCTTAGGATCATTGCACAATATACAATAAAAGGATCTTGAGATCGGGGACTGATGTTGAAATTATCTGGAACCAAGCACAATTTACACATATTAAAATATTTTGGGTAAAATGGTCAAAACCATCCTTGGAAGAAAATGTAGGGTGAAAAGGGGCATCCTTGTCAGTCCTATCATGCAACATAGTCCATAAAACTCATTATTACCACAAATATTTGAAAACTCTAAACAAAATCAGAGTAGTAAGGATAGGGTCAAATTCTCATCATACTTTGGTTGAGAATCCAATTCCCCAAAGCTCTGAGTCTATTTACATCACATATCATCGACTATTGGATCGTAAGGATTCATACTACTCATTCATCAGAAGGAAGGGTAGTCATCCCCAAGGTTCAAGAAATCAAAATCCAAACACATCAGTCACTATTGGATCATAAGGATTCATACTACTCATCCATCAGAAGGAAGGGTAGTCATCCCCAAGATTCAAGCAATCAAAAGCTAAAATTATGGACTATGGGGTTAACCTCCATCGGGGCTATAGATGCTTGACTGGTAGTGGAGTACGCTCATGCATGGTGATATGTCTCATTGAAAAGTGAGACCTATGATCATTTCAAATGGGCAGGCTAGCCTTGTGTTTCTTTCATAACAGGTTTAATCATTTTGGTCAAAATGAGGTAATGAACTCACTTGCGCACACACTGGTTCTGGATGATAGTAAGGTCATAACTGAGCTCTTGATCTGGTAAGGAACTCACAACACACACTTTTGGTCCTAAGAGGATTAGATAAGTTTTAGTGTGTTTGTTTATTGTACTAGAGTGTTTGAGTCTTTGTAAAACATGTCATTCATATTATTACATCCTGTTAATACATGTTTTAGTTTACGTCATATCATTTTCATATCATCTTATTTTCATGAATGTTCATTTTAGGGCCCCTGATTAAAGTATGATGACAAGCATGGCCAAAACAAATATTTATATTGAGAATGATCATTAATACATATCACCTGATCCCAACCAGTAATACATCACATTATGCATAAATCATCTCTGATTTCGGTGATTCATATTTGTATTGGTCTATTCACATTCTCTGGATGCTTATCAATGCTTGTGATTCTAATTTTCATGTTTTGTGTGTTTTCAGAGATTGGTTTTTAGTCCAAAATGTCCAGGGACATTTACCAGCAGAGTCGCCAATGTTGTGACGTCCTTCACAATGACCCCAAAATTGGGGACCCACCTTAAATTTTGTGATTTCGAGGGATTTTTGTTTATCCAATTTTGCTCGCATCAAGGTCTTGGAAAATTTGCTTTCACTTTGGAATTGCTGACATATTTGCATTTTGAAGGTTTGAATGTAGTTGCAATGCTTGAAAACTGAATATTTTGATTATTTGCATATTAATTGCATTATTTCAAATCAAATAATTTGATTAAAATCATTTTCAAAGGTTTAAATGATTAATTTTCATTTAAATAATTAAATTTTATTTTAGGGTTAACCCTAAAATTAATGCAAAATTGAAATGGACATATCTTGAGGTAGAAAACTCCGTTTGATCTCATTCAAAACTTGGTAAAAAGATATGGATTTTCTCTTTCTAATGATACCAAACTTGCAAGATTCTAGATGTCAGTTTCACCAAAAAATAGCAGGTTAGTTTAGCAATATGAGAACTTTGAAATACTTTTGAAAAAAAAGGAAAGTTACGGGAAAGTAAAGTTTGGTTTTGTTTTGATATTATGATTATTGTTTCATTATGCAGGTAATACAAGGGCAAGGGTTTGAAGAAGATAGTTATAAAATCCGTTCCCGGTGAAGAAACAGAATAACTAAACTTTTCAAATTATAAATAAATCATTGAGATTCATGGAAAAGGTCGGACATTTTATACAGAGAAGGAGAGGAACGATTGGAAGGAGCAAAGCTACACATTCATTGGAGGAAAATGGAGAAAGCCATTTGCAGAACAATGGAAATTATTGTAAGATTTTATAAATTGTTTTAAGCATTTTGGATCCAGATTTGTGCACAGACTGTATTTGGAATTAATAAAATGTTTATTACAATTTCTTAATAGTTTGTATACCTTAGAAGATTGCATCAATTCATTTGATTTCATTGTGTGAATACTGGTGAACATTGGATTGGTTTTAGAATTCTGTAGATGGAAATCTGATCTGTGGATTTTGTCCGAGACATTAAGTTAATTTCTAAAGTTTAAAATATTTTATTATTATTTTTATTATTTCATTCTGAAAACTATATATTATAACCTAGCATAATTTTTATAAAGTGAAATTATATGGTTAGGTTATAAATTAAATTTATTATTCAAATATTACATCAATTAATATTTGAATTAATAAATTTAAGAAGGGATAAATGAATATTCTATTCCTCACCTTAATTTCATAAGGTTGAGGAACTAGGATTGATATCTCTAAAATTCAATTTGGATTTGATTTATAATATAGTTCTATTTATTTCAGAAGTCCAAATTTCAAATCAGAGATCACATTTACTCTTTTGAATATTTAATTTCATAAATATTTCAAAAGATAAATATTATAAGCAAATCTAATTTATAAACTTTATTTTATCATAAAATCCAAATTTTATAGATTAGTTTCATATTAAGCCCTAAGATTTTATCATTGACAAGGTTTTGGAACCTTATAAATTGGGCAAGACATTATTTCATTTATTCACCTCTTCCGGGTTTGATTTATAATTTCATAAGGGGGTTTGAATAAATAATTGCTTTATCAAATAGACATTTGGGAAATGAATTTATTATAAATTTATTATATTCCAAAGGTTTATTAAATTTATAAAATTTCATTTACTTTGATCTTTATCAAAGTTAAATTGAAATTTAATACAAAATGCTAGATTCTTTTTATGCTAATTTCATTTAAAGCATTTTGAGACATTAAATTGAAGAGAGGAAATAAAATTTGGTATACTTTAACCTAAGATCATAAAACGAATTTTATTTTGTTGAATTGATATCAAAGACATACTCCACATGATGGATTCGAAATCATTTACATGATCCCAGGCCCCTTGTTAACAACACTTGCAAGACCCTAGAGTTTTATTCTTAGCACTTATATGAGTTTATGCATAAAACATTGAATACAAGAACCTTGGAGATATATATATATTTTTCTTTGCAAGAGAGAACTTAAAGTTCTAAGTTGTCGAGTGGTTTTGTGACTTGACAAAATCGCACCTCAACACTCTCTGTAGGACCAAATAACCTATAAGGGGTTGTCCAAAAACTCAGTAGTTACAAGGTTAAAATTTAGAAACAATTGCCTCAAAATTCTCATCAAAATACGAATTTCAATTTTCATAGAAAAAAATGGAATACTCGTTTGAACAATGGAGGAGTACCCAGTCCCATGGTCAATCAAAACAATGCTACCACTAGTTCCAATCAAATCACCACCATTGTTAATAATTTAATTTTGGCTTTGAAAAATTGGTGTAGGGTTCATTCTATGACACAACATAGTGAGAATGAGTGCCTTGAATTCAAAAAAGCACTAGATATCCTACAAAAAGATATGGATAACATGGAAATTATTTCAGATGAAGATCCTTCCCAATAGGCTAACACTAGCAAAGGTAAAGAATTAGTGCTAGTAGTTGAAACATTTGAATCAATTGAAGAAGATGAAGAAGGGTATGATGGGTCTATAGAAGAGGAAGTTCAAGCCTTCAGGAAATTTAAAAATGGGAATCATAATTACAAACTTAGGAGTAAGACTAAATCTCCTTTTAATTCTTCTACTCCCCAAATGACACCATAATTCCTCCTAACACACGGGCTAGTAACAATACCATACCTCCATCTAAGGTTGATATGCCTCAACCACCACATGAAAAAATTGCATATAATATTGTGGAGGATTAGAAGAAAACAAAAGTGAATATATCTTTATTTTATGTTGCTAAGTTGACTAATCAGCAATATTTTTTTATGTAAGCTTTTGGTGATAAAAGCAAAAACAAATCCCAACCTAGACTCAAGGATTTTATTACTGAATATAACAAAACAAATGAATATTTTTACAATAATTCTAATTTAGGTATTTACACTTTGGAAACACAATTGGATATAGGTGAATGTGAGAATGAAACACCATCTATTAATCCAATTAAAGATGAAATTCTTGTTTGGATGCTTAAATTTGATGGATTGAAATCCAAAAAAGGTAATGGAGCTAGTGTGAAATTGATTTGTCCTAAAGGTAAGTTATTTCTAGAAGCTTATAGGTTACAATTTCCTTGCACTTGTAACACTACATAATATGAAGCCTTAATATTCAATTTGCAGTTAGCCCTAAAGAAAAACATTAAATGTTTGAAAGTGCTAGGAGATTCAGAATTGGTTGTTAAATAGGTGAAAAGCCAATCACATGTCATACAGGATGTGCGAGTGATGGAGAATGAGAAGATAGGAGAAGGAGGGAAACCAGACCTAGGAGGTAAGTTTGGAGGTACCAAGGATGAAACCTCTACAGGTAAGGTTGGCAGGTCACCTACGACCAAGAGCAACAACAGAGATAAGGACGAGGACTCAGAGGACAAGGGAGACAAAGGAGATGGACAAACAATTCCTACCAAGCCTCAGGAGTAGGAACCTACTTTTTGGGGAGATGATCCTTCTCAGTCTGAGGCCCCTGGCTGGGGTCCCACTATCGTTCCTTCCAAAGGACTTTCATATGCTAATATTTTAAATGGATGGGGCCCCCCTAAACCCCCAAGCACCACCATTGTCCCAAATGGCCAAAATATCAAAATCCCTGATGACATTGCTGACAAATACCTAGCCATGGAAAATTTTACATTGGTTGGGAAGTTTGTAGGAGGTAGGCCTGACATCGAAACCATTCGTAGGTGGGCCTTCACCAAATGGAAGACCCTTGGAGACATGGAACTGGTAGTTTTGTCTAGGGGTTTTTTTACCATCAGGTTGAGCAATGATGAAGACACAAAGCGTATTCTCACCAGTGGCCCATGGTTCTTAGGTCGCAAGAGCCTGTTCCTAAGGAAATGGGACCCAGATTTCAACCTGGATACCCAAGATATAAATTTTACCCCCATTTGGGTCCGTATTCCTGACCTACCCTTCCACTGCTGGCATGATGACGTTCTTCTCTCTATTGCAACTGCCATAGGAGACCTCCTGGCCATTGACCCAATAACCAAAGCACGCAAAAGGATGAACGTAGCGAGGATCTGCATCAATGCAAATTTAGCGTCAAAACTTCCTACTTATGTTACCCTTTCTCACAAGAATTTCTTCCTAAAACAGGCTCTGGAATATGAAAACAAACCACCTTTCTATGTGGAATGCCATACTCAAGGACATTTGAGGTCGCAATGCCCTGTCCTCAAAGCTAAGTCTAATCCTAGAAAAATTCAATCGCAAGCTGCAAGCATGCCCCAAAGCGAGGTCAGAGGCAAAGGCACCAAACCCCAAAAGAGAGGGCAACAACAATACCAGGCTAAGAACCACCAAAAAAAATTAGCTTCAACCCCTATCGGAGGACTCCAATCTCCCAGAGGCAAGGAGAAGATGAACCCAGATCACCACCAAGTAAGTTCCTCTATCATTACTACCAACAGGTTTAATATACTCAATGAGTCTGATGAACTGCAAGAAGGAAATGCTTTGGTTTCCTCCATCCCGATTTTCTCTATTGAGGTCTCCCCAAAAGGAGGTGCTAACTCTCGAGACCCTGCGTCTACCAACCCCAGTCAATATGAGGCCCCACCAGATCCACCCAAGTGTTTAGAAACCCTTCCTGAGCCTAACATTGATCTCAGTTTCCTTAACACCCCATCCAAATCTGGACCGTCTCGAAGCCCCCTTGACGAATTAGCAGCCAACCCCAACCATTTGGAGGAAACTTCTTCACCTAGACTAAGTCAGGCCACTAGACCCCTCAACCCAATTTTGGAATAGATAATTCCTTACAAACCCAGTCCTAAGCAAACTAGAAGCTCTACCAAATCTCCTGTGGATTTTGGGGGTGAAAGGAAAAGAGGAAGACCATCTAAAGAAGAATTAAGGAATTCTCAAACAGTGGATGACATAGCAAATGGAATCCAGAAGACACTTTTTCCAAATATTACTTCTCAGCTTACAGAGGAGAGTAAGAGCTCCAAACCCCCTCACCCAAGTGGTAGGGGAGGTCGAAAAACCCCCAAACCATCCAAATGAAGATACTCTCATGGAATGTGAGAGGCCTCAATGGGGCATCCAAACAAAGACTTGTAAAGTCTATGAGAAAGGACATTAGACCTTCCATCTTCATCATGCAGGAAACAAAAATAAACACCAACAACTCTATAGTAACTAATGCCATATGGAAAAATGTAGAAGTTATAGTCAGCAATGCTAGAGGAACTTCTGGAGGCCTCATGTGTTTGTGGGATAAGCAGATATTAGAAGGGCACCTCCTCCACTCCAGTGAAAGACTCTTAAGTATCCTCTTCCATGACATCAATAATGACTCATCCTGGGTCCTTACCAATGTATATACCCCCAATACGATTGCAGGGAGATCTCAGTTGTGGGAGACTCTAACTAGAATGAAATATTCCCTTCAAAATATTCCTTGGATCGTGGCTGGTGATTTCAACACTCCTCTTTATCCCTCAGATAAGAAAGGAGGATCTGAAACTCCTACCAAAAGTATGGAGGATTTTATTGAATTTGTCAATTCTAACAGTCTTATGGATGTTAATCTCAAAAATGCCAGATACACATGGAGTAACAGAAGAGTTGGGGCACAACACATCCAAGTCAAATTAGATAGAGTGTTTCTTTCCCAAGAAGTAGTGCAGGTCTTTGGTGATGCGGTCCTCCATCCACTTCCTAAAGTGGGATCTGATCATAATCCACTCATTCTGGACATCGACAGACCTAACCCTTTCAAAAAACCCTTCATATTTGAAAATATGTGGCTACACCACCCAGATATCAGGAAACATGTCTCTCACGTATGGCAACAAGACTGTCAGGGGCGCCCTTCCTTCAGACTATCTCAGAAGCTTAAAAATCTCAAATCAGACTTGAAAATATGGAATAAAGAAGTCTTTGGCAATCTATTTGCCAATAAGTTATCTCTAAAAGAAAGACTTAACCAGATTGAACTCAAAAGTGAATGCGGAGAGCTAGATGACCAAACTAGAAATGAAGAAAAAAAGATCCTTGCTGAGTATCATAATGTCCTTGCTTGCGAAGAGACCTTTTGGCACCAAAAATCCAGAGCCCTTTGGCTAAAAGAAGGAGATTTGAATACCAAATTATTTCATGTGGCTACCCTTCACAATAGAAGCAACAATAGCATCAAGAAGCTAACCAAAGAAGATGGCAACACCACGTCAGATATTGAGGAAATAAAAAATGAAGCCTGCTCCTATTTCTCAAAGCTTCTAGAGGATGATGATTCTTGCTCAGTTTTAGCCCAGGAGGCCCTACTTCACCACATCCCTCCAAATTCCATTCCTGAATCAATCAATTCCTCCCTCATTTCCCCTTTTTAGGATGATGAAATTAAAGTTGCCCTCTTTTCGATGAATCCCGACAAAGCCCCAGGTCCAGATGGGTTTCCTCCTCGCTTCTTTCAAAATTTTTGGGACATTGTTGGCACTGATGTTTGCTTAACTGTAAAATAATTCCAATATTCCAGAAGGATACCGCGTGGGTTTAATTCAACATTTATATCCCTCATTCCCAAACACCAAACAACCAAGTCCTTAGCTGATTTTAGGCCTATTAGCCTCTGCAACATAGTCTACAAAATCCTCACCAAAATCATGGCTACTAGAATGAAAATTATCCTACCTTCCATCATTGACCCCTGTCAAGGGAGTTCGGTTCAGGGTAGGTCAATCCTGGATGGGGTCATCTCCATTCACGAAGCCCTTCATTCTACCTCCAAATCTAAAAACCCCACTTGCATCCTCAAGCTTGATATGAATAAAGCCTATGATAGAGTGAACTAGAATTTTCTCTTAGCCATCCTTTGCAAGTTTGGGTTCCATCCCGATTGGATTGATCTTATCAAAAACTGCATTTCCTCGGCTTGGTTCTCTATCCTCATTAATGGGTCTGTAGCAGGCTATTTTCAAAGTAGTAGAGGTCTTAGGCAAGGAGATCCCATATCTCCAATGTTATTCATCATCTTAGCTGAAGCTCTAGGTAGAACAATACAGGCTGCTTGTAGAACAGGTCTACTATCAGGGATCAAAGCTTCCTCTCAAACCACACCAGTCTCGCATCAACAATTTGTGGATGACACCATTCTTTCAACAAAGGCTTCTATCCTTGAAGCAAAAGTCATCAAATTTATCCTCCACCTTTATGAAGAAGTTGTTGGCCAGAAAGTCAATTTCAACAAAAGCAAACTGTACTTCCTAAATACTCCCTTGCAAAGGTAAATCAAGATTGCTAGAATCCTTGAATGTTCCATAGCTGACCTTCCTGCCACCTACCTTGGCCTTCCTCTATTTTATGGCCAACCCGCAGCTTCTATGTGGCACAATGTTCTTGAGAATATCCAAAAAAAACTTGCAGGGTGGAAAGGAAATCTATTGTCCCAAGCTGCCAAATGTACTTTAACTATTGTGGTCCTTCAAAGCATTCCTATGTATTTCTTATCCATTTTCAAGGCCCCCACCCTAATCTCAGCAAAAATAGAGCAAATACAAAAAAATTCTTGTGGACAGGCACTGACAACAAGCAAATAATTCATCTGGTGGCTTGGGACAAGGTGTGCAGACCCAAACTTCAAGGGGGATTAGGACTCAGGAGGATTCACACCCTCAACACTATGCTGATTGCCAAACAGGCCTAGAGGCTGGTTTCTGGAGACAACAATGCTTGGATCACCATCATAAAAAGAAAATATCTCCAAAATGGTGATTTCTTCAATGAAGGCATCCCAAACAGAGGGTCAACTTTCTGGAACTCTATCCATGGTACTAAGTCCCTCATCATCAAAGGACTAAGGTGGATGTTGGGAGATGGAAGAAGCATTAATTTTTGGAGTGATAATTGGATCACCCGAGGACCCCTCCTCAATGATCCCATTTTGTCCAAACTCAAACCTTTTACTGATGACAAAATAGGCCACAAAGTCTCCAAATTTTTCACTCTGAGTATACCTCCAAACTGGATTCCCATTGCTCACCCTGATCTACCTATAAAATCCAATCTATTAAATTCCCTCCTGTATTCCACTATCATCCCTTCTTCCATGCTACCTGATCATATCATCTGGGAACATACTAAAAGTGGAAATTACTCTATCAAATCGGCATACCTTCTCCTCCTTGATTTTGAGGATATTTTGCATCCAGTTGATAAAGTTTGGGTCAAGCACCTCATCCCCAAGATCTCCTTTTTTTCTTGGCTAGCCATTCAAGAGAAAATCCTCACAATTGATAATCTCATCAGAAAAGGCATGCCCATTCCTAACAGATGTTATCTTTGCCTTAATGATTGGGAATCCACCAGCCACCTCTTCCTCCACTGCCCATTTTCCACTTCCATTCTTGATTCTATTTTCCATCACTTCCATATACAGTGGGCCCAACCTTGCTCTATAGGAGATCTCTTCCATCAGTGGCCTACCCCTTTCCATGACCCCCATCTTCAGTTTTTCTGGAAGATATCCCTCCACCACTTCCTTTGGCAAGTATGGCTCGAAAGAAATAATAGAGTTTTCTCCCTCAAGCCAAAATCCCCAAAGCTTGTTTTAGCTAAAATCTTGGCCTTCGCATTAGAGAACACCTTCCTCATCCCCCCTTCATCCAAACCTACTTCCAAGGCTGAATCGGACCTAGGAAAGGAGTTGGGATTATCTTTAGAGGATGTTCATCCTCCCTGCTTCATCCAACCAGAGATTGTTTGGACTCCTTCCCCAGTTGGTTGGCTCAAACTTAATGTTGATGGAGCTACCAAAGGTAATCCTGGGAAGGCTGGAGCTGGAGGTATCTTGAGGGATCATCAAGGAATATCTTTCTCTAAGGCCCATGCTAAGATCAACATCCATGTCAACAAGCTCCACATGTGGTAGGCGTTAGGTGTGCAAATCACTGTCAATATCCTTAAACACCTGGACATTCGGCCAAGAAAGAAGTGGAAAGTTTGGTTCTACCTTGGAACTCCCAACCCTTTGCGTACTGATTTCCTAGCCTATCGCATGGTTCCAAAAATTTATTTAGACCTTGGTGATCGGCCCTCCTTGGTTAGGCTTCCCTTCCCTATGTGTGAGCCATCTTTCCTCCACTTGTCCCCCCTTCATTGCTTTCACCTCGTTCACTTCCTTTTTTCACTTCAAATTACCAACCCCTCCACTCTGTTTCTTTTTCAACCTCCCCCTTCCTTCTCCATTTTAAATTTCACCCATTTCCCCTGCACCTCCCTCCCCCCGATCGACCTGTCTCTTTCTCTGCTCTATCACCCATAATGTCGAGTGAATATGTCAAGCCCAATGCCTATGTGTGTGACCCTCTTGCTGACCCAGTCCTTGACAAATATTTTTTCCTTTCCTTCACCTCTTCTCCAATGATGAGATTGAGATAACTATGGATTTCCTCAAATCATGGGATAATGATGTTGTGTCTATCTAGGGGAGGGATTTCGTCATCGATGCTCACCTTCTTGCTTCCATCACTGGCCAATTTTTTGAAGGTGGTCGGTCCATCCATCGCCACAAGCACAATTGGGAAGTTGAGTTGGACCATTTCAAAGGAAATGAAAAAATCATTAAGAAATTCAAGGGGCCTGGCCTTTTCAGAAGTGACCTATCCATACCCTAGAATGTTGTCATGAAACCCATTATGGAGTTCATTTGCATTGATGACCCTGATAAACCCATGAAAACCTATCATTTGGCCTTCGTCAACCATTTTAGAGAATTAAACCCCTTGAGCATTCCTCTGTTCTTCCTAAACTCCATGAACCACTCAATTTCCTCCTGTAGAGAAAAGAAGAACCACGACCTTCCTTGGCATCAAGGTATGTTTAAGGTTATTTACACTTATATCATTGCCAATAGTCCTAAGGCTAACCCAGACCCTAGAAGCCCTACCAAAAATAATTCCCCTACCGAACGCCTATCCAAAGTGAAAAAGAAGAAAAAGGCAACTGAAGCCCTTTCCAAATTGAAGGTGAGGAAAAGCATTACGTTTGATAGCAGTGAGGAACCGGTGAGAAAGTTGGCACAAATTCAGAACCTGACTGCCAAGAGTAAGGTGATTGATATTAGAGATGACAATGAGGAGAACAAGAAGCTTAAGGATTACATTATTGCCTCTACTACGACAATGATGAACTACATGATGAATTGTACTATGGACATCAGGGAGGGGCTCCACAAGCTATTCTACACTGATCAGATTACTCAAGCTGACATTGCTGCTGCTGAACCGACCTTGGTGACTGTCAAGACTGAACCCAAGGATGATGAACCTAAGGAAATGGCTGAAGAGGATGATAAGGAAGAAGAAAAAGTTGAGGCTGAGGAATGACTTCCTTTGTCTCACCCTGTTCCCTTTGTTCCTTTTTGTTTACATTTTTCTACCCTCATCGCTTCCCTGCGTGGAGCCTAAGTATTACTAGTCTTTAGGTTTTTCTTGTTAATGTATGTCCTATGTTTATGTATTTTCTTATTTTAGACTTATCCTTCTATCTAAGTTTGGGTTTTGGTTTTGGCTTATGGTATGAGGTTGTGTCCTCGCTTTTGGGTCTATAGGGTTGTCTCTAGTACATCTAAGGCTGAGGTTGTGTCCTCTTCCATGACCTTCACTAATATGGTCTTCTACTGGGGTCCTCAGTCGTCCTTCCAACATGGCACTACTTTTTTGATGCTTATGTAAATAGGTTTAGGGATCCTTAAAACCCTTTTTTTGCAATATAAACCTTTTACTTAGCAAAAAAAAAAAAAAAGGATAATTTATTACAAAAATAGAGTTAGGAATTTGGTTGATTAATTTCATGCTTTCAATATTTCATTGATATCTAGGAAGAAAAATCAAATTGTCGATTTTTTAGTTATCACAGTAGGTACTCTTAAAACTATTGATAATAGGAGGCTAAAAAAAAATTGAATTGAATTAATACCCTATCCTTCTATACCTAACAATATGAAAACTTTACAGGTATTTGAAAGTGATAGGCATATTTTTTATTTTGTGACTAATTTGGGTGTTTTTGAAAATAAGGTGATCGATGAGGATGAAATATTGCAAGAAGATGATAACAAATATCATGAGGTAACAAATAAGGTCAATGCTATTCCAAAAGGTATTGTTTCTCTTGAGAAGCTTTTTGACATTGACTATAAAAGCAAAAGTTGTAATAAAACCTCACTCCCACAGGATGCTTATAATTCCATTGATCTTGGGATTAGTAAAGACCCACATAATGTACTCATAGGAAATGCTTGCACACATCAGGTTCAAGAAGGAATAATTCAATATTTTAAAGATTACGTGGATGTAATAGCATGGAGTTATGAGAATTTAAAGACTTATAATGAAAACATCATAACACATACTATCCTTTAAAGCTAGATTCTAAACAATTTAGACAAAAGAAAATATAGTTAACCCATTTCTAGAGTCTCTTATACAAAATGAGGTTAAAAAATTGATGGGTGCTAAGACTATCTTTCCAATGAGACACTCTACATGGGTAGTAAACTGTGTTCCAGTTAGGAAGAAAACAAGTGAAATATGTTTGTGTATTAATTTTAGGAATCTCAATAAGGCTTCACAAAAAGATAACTACCCTTTGTCTTCCATTGATCATATTTTGCAAATGGTTAATGGTTCTGAGATGATGTCTTTTCTTGATGGTTATTTTGAATATAACTAAATTCTCATTGACCCAAAAGATAGAATGAAAATGGCATTTACCAGGAAGTGGGGTACCTTTTCTTATAGAAGAATGCCTTTTGGATTGCTTAACACAGGTGCCACATTTTGGAGAGCTATGGATTATGCATTTAGATATTTGATAGGTATATGCATATTCATTTATGTTGATGATCTTCTTGTTTTCTCAAATAATAGATCTAACCATGTTAATGATTTGTGAAATTTTCTTCAAAGGTGTAGAGAACATGGCATTTCCCTAAATAAATAAAAAATACCTTTTTAGAGTAACTAAAGGTAAACTTTTAGGCCATGTCATCTCAAAATATGGAATTTCCAGAGATACTGAAAGAATCGAAGCCATCCTAAAAATCTATTTTCCTGGTAGAAAAAAGGAATTATGATCATTTTTTGGGAAAATCAACTTTGTTAGGAAATTCATTTCAGGATTTGCTGAAATAGTCAAACCATTAAATGATATGTTGAAAAAGGATGCTAAAATTAATTGGATTGGTGAATCTAAAGAAACCTTTCAATATGTTAAAAAATAAATATCTTTTGCACTTGTGCTTATGAGTCCTAATTACAAGAAACCTTTTTACATCTATTCATTTGCTTCTGAGCATTCTTTTGCTAGCGTATTAACTCAAAAGAACGAAGATAATTCAGAAAATCCTATTGCTTTCTTGAGTTCACCACTAAAATATGCATAGTTAAAATACACTATTCTGGATAAATAGGTATATGCTATTTTCAAAATTGTGAAGAATATTAGACATTACATTTTGCATAGTAGAATTTTTGTAATAGTACCTGACCTTATCGTCAAAACAATGTTGATGCAAAATGAATTGGAAGAAAGGAGAGGCAAATGTTTGGCTACTTTGTAGGAGTTTGATTTAGAGATCCACCCAATGAAGCTTGTTAGAGAACAAGAGTTGACAAATTCTAGCTAAAATCAATCCTCAAATAGCGTGTCATCAATATACTGCAGAAAGCATCACCACATATGAATGGTATAATGATATTGTGTATTTTATTTTGAATGGTAAGTGCCCTAATCACTTTAACACTATGCAAAGAAGTGAACTTTGATTGAAAAGCTATAATTTTATGATTAAAGCTGGTGTGTTATACAAAATAAATCACAAAGAATTTTTCCTTAGAAGTTTGAGTAAGGATGAGTTTATACAAATTTTCAAGGATTTTCACGATAAGTATGGGAATGGGCATGGATTAGCTAATGCCACATCACATCAGATTTTGAGAGTTGTTTATTATTGACCCCACATTTTCAAATATACCTATGTCCATGTTCGTTCTTTCCATACATGTCAGATTACCGCTAACAAATAATGAAATGTTGACATACCTTTATAGCCCGTATTTGAGGCTAGACCATTTGCACAATGGGGTTTAGACTTCGTAGGAGTTATAAACCCAAATTATTCACATGGCCATGAATACATTTTAACCACTATAGATTATTGTACCAGATGGATTGATGCCATTCCCACTAAGAATTGTACTTTTGAAGTGGTTATTCAATTTTTAGGACACATTGTTACTAGATTTGGTATGTCATATTCTATTGTTTGTGATAATGGTTCTGCTTTCACTTCACTTCAATTTGTAGAATGGGCATACGACAATAAGGTGAGCATCAAATTTTCTTCCAATTATTATCTGCAAGGTAATGGTTTAGCAAAATTATCTAATAAGAACTTGTTATCAATTATTAAAAAATTGCTTGAACATAATCCTCAGGACTGGCATAATAAATTGAAATTTGCATTATGGGCAAATAGAACAAGAACTAAATATTCCATAGGAACATCACCCTATCATTTAATTTATGGTTAGGATCTAATTTTTCCTTAAAATCTTAAAATACAAACTTTATAATTTATGAAGGAATACCTCAAAATAGTTTACAAACTGATGCTTTTCTTACTCACCTTATGCATTTAGATGAAAAATGAGAGGATGTTTGACTTCATTTTAGTAAACATAAAGATATGATTAAGAGGTGGTTCAAAAAACAAGCTAAGATTAAGGTGTTTAGTATCTCTTATTTGGTTTTATTATGGGATAAGGCACATGAAAATAAGGGTGATCATGATAAATTTGATAATCTTTGGTTAGGCCCCTACCAAATTTTTAATATTCTTAGGGAGAATGCATTTAGATTGCAGAATCTAAGTGGAGAGAACATTCCTCTGCCTATAAATGGGCAGTTTTTAAAGAACTATTTCCATCTCTAAGATAAAAAGCACATCCATCACTTGTATATATTCATATTTTGTACAAAGTTTTTTATTTTGTGAGCTTTCTTGTGCATCGCTTTGTTGTTTTGTTTTTTTTTGCTTGTACATAGTGTGTGTGTGCATACCATTTGGATGCAGTCCCCACTAGTTGGTTTATTTTGTTGTTTTCATTTTTGAAATTTTTTTTATGTTTTTGCCTTTTAATGATGCAGGTTCTTGCAAAGTTTTGGGTTAGGTTCCCATTTTGGCTTCTTCATTTTCATAGCAACTTTTGGTTTTGGTTTCCATATTGCAGTATAGTTGTGTGGTTGCAGTAAAATATGTCACTCAGTTGGATATGTTTCTTAGTATTGGAAGATGCATTACCTATTTGAAATTAGGTGAAATTGAAGTTAGTGAAATTAGATTGTTTAGTAGTTATTCTGGAATTGTGGATTAAAGTAGTGGATATTGAAGTAATATGACATGTTGCTAAAGCTTCACATGTAAAATCACATTTAAAGGATATTTTTGACTCTTGAAAGATGAAATCATTCTGGTTTGTTGATTAGGTAAAAATTTGTATAGACTCCATATTAAGCCTTAGGTGATCTCTAACCCAAGAGGCGTGATGAGCATCAAAAATGCTAATATTTTGTATAAGTTTCTAACAATTTTTGTGCGGAAACATTATCATAGTTGTATATTTTTATGATAATTTATATATATGTTTGACAAAATTATGTGCATTACCTAACTTGTGTGTAGAGTGTGTTTTGTGTAGATTTCTGTTTGATTTTGTCATTTTTTACATAGTCATCAAGGTCCTACATGGACTTGGCATATTTTTGCTTCAGTGAACCCAAGGCATAAATGGAATACGCCTTCAAGAAGGTGCCTTGATGAGAAAGGCACCTTGATGAAGAAGGTGCCTTGATGAGGAAGGCACCTTGATGAGGAAGGTGCCTTGATGAAGAAAGCACCTTGATGAGAAAGGCACCTTAATGAAGAAAGCACCTTGATGAGGAAGGCACCTTGATGAGGAAGGTGCCTTGATTTACAAGAAGGTGCCTTGATCTTAAGCGCCTTGACCTTGCTACCAATGGAGACCATGTTGACCATGGTAGACTATTGACTCCACATCATATGCACCGATATTGGATAGCTGCCAAAACATGTGAGCTATCTCATTTACACAAGAGGAAACAACATAACTACTGGCTAAAGTAGAACACGAACAATAATGAGCTAGACCAAAAAATCTACCATCTTCAGAAAAATATGAAAAGTGTTGTTCGACTATTGTAATTGCATCTGTTACTGTAACTAAACTACCTTAGTTTATACTGTAGCAAAATTCTTCATCGTAACAACATTGTAACAAAATATTTGTGTGTATTATATAAACACACAGACTTCTGCAAGGGAGGATCATTAGTGAGTAAAAAAAATATTGTACTGCAATTTTTATAAATAAAGAGTTCACTCAAGAGTTTATTTATCCATATTTCATCTTCACAACTTATATGAGTAGAAGCTACTGGAGCCTAGGCCCACTCCAAGATAGTATTCCTCCCCTTCTTTTTTTCTTACTTTCTAGATTAGATTATTTATTTTTAGTGTGTTGCATTTTATTTTTGCAAGTGTGTTTATTTCTTGCTTTCCTTTATTTTTAGTATAGTGTGGTGTGATTTTCTTTTATGCAATTTATTTCATGCAAGTTTAAATTGGTGTGGATGAATTAATGTTATCTCAAACACTCCCCCAATGATAGGCTTAGTGGACTCATCTCAAAAATGGTGTTGTAACTAGTATTGAACTTGGTACTTCAAAAGCTTACAAGTTCCCTGGTTTGATAAATTAAATGAAAGGATTGTGATAGAAATAGGACAAATTTAACCAATGTTTTTGCCCCAACATTTTGGTGTTGTTACCGAGGAAATATAAATAATAGATTTTATTACAATACCTTAACTCTTCCACCTGATTTTGTATGAGTCCATCAAGAAATAGAGGACCAGATGGTTGATTCGTAATAAAATTCCCACAAGAGAATCCTGAACTAGATGTAGATTTTGAATTCAAATTAGAGTCCCCTAGTCACCCCCAACCATGTATTGGACTGAACACCTCACTTTTACACAAGGCTCTTCCACATACTATCAACCAAGAAAGGAGTGGATCATACAAAATTCTCTATTTAAGAGAACTCCATATGAAGAGGATCTGTTGTGGAAAGCTATTGAGGACAAAACCATTTTACCAACTGATTTACAGGCTCTCATGTAGAAAGTTTAGAATGATCGAAAGGCCATAGAAATTGCTTTAGAAATAGAGACCACATTTCCTAAAAATATGGTTGAGGTAGAAGAGACTTCAACCAAATTTAGCTTCCCAATAGAATAATGTAGAGGAGATACTAAAATGAAAAACATATCCCCTACCCATATTCCTACCTTCAAAGGATACCCGATAGAAGACCTTGATCTATTTTTATTTAAGTTTGATGTCTTATGCAGGTCTGTAGATTACAAATTAGATGCTTAGAAGTTGAAGCTCTTTTCTTCAATACTGGATGATTCAACCCTGCGTTGGTTCATCGACTTGGGGAAAAAATAGATCACTACCCGGGAGGAGATGAAAAAGCTCTTCTTAGAGCAATACCAATATTTTGGTAGAGCCTGGGATTCCAGGGAGGAGGTCTTGAACATGATGCAAAGAGAAGAAGAATCCTTGGTTATGAGAACCAGAAATGCTCATTTTATATACATTTTTAAGGGGCATTGTTATTGGTTTAATTAGCATTAGAGATGTATTTTTATATAACTTATGCATATAATTGATAGAAAATCTAGTATTATGCTTGACTGGTGTTTTTAGTGGAAAATGTGTATAAATACAAATTTTGCTACTAATCTAGTGTTTTCCAATCTACATCCCACTTGGACCTGGCATGCTTCTGCTTCAATGAGTCTAAGGAATATTGGGAAGGCACCTTACTCCACAAGCAGGTGCCTTACTCCACAAGTAGGTGCCTTACTCTTCAGGTAGGTGCCTTACTTTAGGCACCTTACTCTTCAAGTAGGTGCCTTACTCTTCAGGAAAGCATCTTACTCTACAGGCAGGTGCCTTACTGTAGTTGCCTTACTCTGACCAAATCAACAGATAGTTGCCTTACTCTTCATGCAGGCACCTTACTCTTCAAGCAGGTACCTTACCCTATAGGTAGGCACCTTACTATAGGTGTCTTACTTTGACCAAATCAACAGGCAAGTGCCTTATTCTTCAGGTAGGTACCTTACTCTTCAGGCATGCGACTTACTCTTTAGGCAGACACCTTACTCTTCAGGCATGCGCCTTACTCTTCAAGAAAGCATCTTACTCTATAAGCAGGCACCTTACTGTAGGTGCCTTACTTTGACCAAGTCAACAGGAAGGCACCTTACTCTAACCAAGTCAACAGGAAGGTGCCTTGATGAAGAAGTAGGCGCCTACTTGTGGCACCTTACTCCCACCTTGCTCCCATTGAGAAGATGCACCAAGCCAACTTTGACCAGTTGACCAATGGGCTAAGGAGGTTGTTGCATGTGAAGACAAAGGAGAAATATTTTAATCATGCATTATTATTAAAATAGAATAAAACACTTATTATTAACCGATTGGTCGGTTGACCTTGTAAATCTCTTAAAGCATTATTTTTAGGATGCATTAATTTAGGATTTGTTTGTTACGTACACCTAAGGATTTTTATATTTATCCTTCTCATGAACGGACATACTTTAAAATATCAGAATAAAATGTGTATAAACCAATTGTAATTAATCATATTATGTGATTAAAAATAGATTGATTTGTTATTGTAATGAGATCTGGCTGCACTTTATATAAAGACGTAGGCCAGATGAATGAAAGAAGATGAATCAATTACACATAAATTTATTTCATTTCATTTTTTGTATATTTTATTAAGAGTGCAAATCCTCTTACTTTCTTAAAGCAAGCTCTACGTAATTAGTCGGGTGGACTATCTACGGGAGCTTGGGCCCACTCCTTGTAGTAGTCCTCCCCTATTTTATTTATGTTATTTGTTTTTTGTAGATTAGATTTATTTTTTTATTTCCTGCTTTCTTTTAATTTAGCTATGTGTTTTATTTTCCTGCATTTTAATTTCCCACACTTTTATTTTCAGCACTTTAATTTTAGTTTATAATTTATTTATTTAATTTTCCACACTTAGTTTTATTTGGTTTTTCTGAAATCAAAATGCATAAACATTCCCCACTAAATTAAAGAGGTACAAAAGGATTCATTCCCCTGCACTGCAGACATATACTATGTGTAACACTCATAATTTTACGAATTTACCGGATTGATAATTTATGGAAGAGAAATGATTTTTTTTTAAACATATTTTTTGCTCACTATTTTGGCACCATTTGTTTTTTAAACATATTTTTTGCTCACTATTTTGGCACCATTTTCGGGGAGTGTCAAAACTGTAGTGTTATGATTTACAGGTTAGTTAAAATGCCCATTTAAAATTACCTGTAGATATTCTACCTGAGAGGCATAAGTCCACCAAGGGTCATTTTTACAATGCCAAAATAGTTGTTGACACGATCAGAGCCAAATCTCATAGGCAACAATTTAAATTTACCATATTCTTAGGTAAATACGGGAATGAACTTGATGTACCATATTAAGTGTAGAAGTAGGAATAAATTGTGTTGTTAGGCAATGAAGGAATTCCATCACATTTCGAATGGTTTCAAGAAGTCAGAGAAATGACACAACCCAGGTATGATATAGTTGAAATTTTTTGCTATGAGGGGTGTGTTTATTTACACAGGAACCATTGGGAAATTATGCCTTTGGAAGCTTAGTTTTATCAATTTCAGGATTGACGCTTTGCAACATATTGGTAAATTATTTTAATGTTGCAAGAAAAATGAAAAAGCTAAATTTAAACAAAACATCTTGTTATGGAGTATGCTCTTCACTTGCGCTTAAGGCGACCTGGTGAATCAAAAACTAGCACATGTTTTTAAAATACTACTATGCCATGTTTTCTCCAAAATTCCAGCCCATAGATAGTCATTTTTTGGCCTGCATATTTTACCATTACGTTGAAAGAGTTTGGTTGTGAGGCCATGAAGGAAAATACTCTTCTCATGCTACAACATATCAAACTAGTTGATAAATAAGGAAATGATTTTTAGAATACTAGTTCATATGTAGGCATGGGAGGACCCCACCTTCATCATTACCACCAACAACACAATGAACGTTGTTTATAGTGTTCATGAAAAAAGAAAAAAAAAGAAAAAATCTCTTCTGTTGAAAAGGCTCCAAGTTAACATGCAAATCAGAAATAGAGCTTTATTTTCTACTACCTGTTGGAAGAGAGTATCATTTTTTCCTAGGACTAGCTTGGTCTATAAGGGGAATGAGAAATCTCCAACTGGTAGCTAAATAAAGCAGGGGAGGAGCCTAAAAGTAAGCAGATGTCAATTATCTACAAGAAGGCCACATGGTACCAAAGCATGATAAATCATATGAATGGAGCTCGTAGTTTCTAGAAATAAGCAACACATGGTGAGAAAATAATGAGGCACAAATTTTAATCCCTATGATGCATCCAAAGAGTTAGCACTCTTAGAAATGTCAAAAGTCGGATTAAAATATTTTTATGTGTTGTTGATGAGGAGCTTGGTGTTTCAAAATTTTGAGTTGTTGGTTGTCATAAATCCTTTAATAGTGGTATATGGGATGCAAAATTTTTGCACACCAGGCTACATAGTTACCTAGCTAGACCCTTCAAATTATAGCTTACGTAGCCTCCAATTTATAATGCACAGTTCCAATATTATATTTTTTTATGGTAGCATTTCATTTTGTTAAAATATGTGGGAAAATAAAATACAGAGAAGATAGAATCTCACTATGGTGGAGGAGAACGCCAACTTTGCAAAGAGATGGTGAGGATCTAAAATCATGGAGAAGTTTGTTGTCATAGTGAAAAGAGTTTATTATTTCTCACAAATATTTTGGTGGAGAAGACGTTCCAATACACAGCACATTCAGCCAAATTCCCAGGATGAATCATTGACAGTCCTCTAGCTTGGCCACCTAATTTTAAAAGTCACCAGCTCCAATTGTTGTAGTTTGACTTTCTGTTCTCTGATGCAGATGATGAAAAAAAAAATTAGTTAGAATTTTATTTTAATGCCTTTAGTTTAGGTTTTTTATGTTTTGCAGGACAACATGAAGTGTGATATAGACAAATAAGGAGATGTCAGTGAAGATTTTGTGAAGTGAGATTTATATGCGAAGTGACATCGACATGGGGGAGACCCCATACCATACCAAAAGTTTTCAAGAAGATGCCTTGATCATCAGGAAGACACCTTGGGAAGGTGCCTTACTCTTCAAGAAGGTGCCTTGGTCAAAGGTGCCTTATTCTTCAAGAAGGCACCTTGGCAGAAGGTGCCTTACTCTTCAGTAAGGTGCCTTGGTCAAAGGGCACCTTACTCTTCAATAAGGTGCCTTGGTCAAGGGAACCTTACTCTTCAATAAGGCACATTGGTCAAGGGCACCTTACTCTTCATTAAGGAACCTTGGTCAAGGACACCTTAGTATTGGCAAAAGGTGTCATACTCTTCAGTAAGGCACCTTGGTCAAAGGCATCTTGTTATCCATTAGTGGGGATGCCTAACTTCTATTGAAAAAAATTATGAGGCTCCTTGACGCCATTCAGTAGAGGCACCTTGATCATTAAAAAAAAAAGATCGCATGGAACATGTCCTACTTGGCATAAAATTTCTTTTTGCTTTGGAAGAAATTGTGAACCGCATGCAAGTTGCAGGAATCCTAAGATCCAAGGCCTAACAGACATGGATGTCATGATTCCTATTTTTCCTTCTTTTGTGTGTTGCACATTTTTTTAGGAGGTAGAAACTTGATTGTTTCCATCAGGAGGAGATAGTACCCATATAGGAATTTACGTGGGTGTTAATTTCCTGCAAAGGAAAGAGGTACCCACCTCTGTGTTTGGATGAAGTAGGTGTTGATGTAGTACAAAAAAAAAATTGGAGGGCCTGATAAACTCTGCAATAGAAAACGCATCAGCAAATACTCACTTTTCAACACCAAGAGGGCACCTTGATTTCAAGCATTCTTGAGCACCTTGATGTCCAAGAGGTTTTCTTGATGTCATGCATTCTTGGGCACCTTGATCCTATTGATTAGAGGTGCTTAATTTCTGTTGAGAAGTCCAAAAAAAATAGCCTTGTGGAGAATCTGATGGCTAGGAAAGAAAAGAGTGCTAAAAAGAAGTTGTAGGCCTTCCTTGAGAAGAGAGCTACAAACCCACTTTATATCCAGAAGTTTTCAAACTTCTTCTCCCTAGGATGGGGGTGCTCGTTGTTCATTGTAGGACCTGATGTTTAGAGGGTTGCAAACCTGTTACACAGAGGGACCTGTTATTAGTGACGAGGGCATCACCAACTTAAGTGGGGGAGGATATGGGTGAACCTGAATCTCCTACAAATAAAAATATTCTATTGATAAGACTCCCAATTGAAATTTAAATAAAAAATAGAGCTCTATTTTTTGCTATTTGTTGGAAGAGAGTATCCTCTTTCCCTAAGACCAACTTGGTCCAGAAGGGAAATGAGAAATCTCCAACCAGTAACAATAAAATAAAATAGGTGAGGAGCATGAAGCTAGTGTTAGTATTATATGGTAGCATGCTTACCCTCAAATGGATAATTGTCACTGCATGGCAACACCAATAGAAGAGGGCTCAGGTTGAAAAAAAAATAGTGGTCAATTATGGCTGCGATGCTAGAATTGTTAATGTCCACACATGTAGAAAGAATGCCCCAATGGGTAAGATTGATTATGGTACAGAAGGTTGTGAAACAAAAATTTCATATTCTCTGTTGCATTCAAGAAACTGCATAGAAAAGATCACCGAGGGAAATTCAAAACTGTATTATTTTCCAGATTTTCATGTTTTTAGAATCTACGAGAAATAATGTTGTCTTCACTAACTACCAAGGGTTATTGAATGGAAACTAGCTCATTCTACATAATTTATTCTGAGTAGTGAAGTTATGAAGAGAAAATTGGTAGTAGTGGTGGGGACCCCATGGTTGCAGTACAAATTCAAATGGACCACAAACACCATTGCACAACACTGCCATCACAGTTTTCAATCAACGCTCAGAGGAAGAACAACGAAGATGATTAGTGGTGTGGATGATGAAGGCATCTAGAAAAAAAAATTCTCTAAATGCACCAACGTCACAACAATATCATTTTTTGGTACACCATGATTATAGGCAACATGAAGATGTTTTCACACCACCAACATCATACAGATCAAAATATATGAAATTCACCCAGGTATGTACTGAGTTTTCCATTGATTATGTGTATAGTTATTTTAAAAATCATTTCTATGCTAATACCAGTAGATGCCCCCATAAATTCTCTATCAAAATATCCCATTAGAGTTCATCCACCTAACATGCCTTCGATCTAATAAAATTTCATTACCCCAGGACCGTCTAAAAAAAAATTGCGGGGGGCACCTTACTCTCAAAGGTGTCTTACTCCCGACGCCTTACTTCCATATAAAATATGCCTTACTCCCATATAAAAGGTGCCTTACTCTCGGTGCCTTACTCCCGATGTCTTACTCCCATATAAAAGGTGTCTTACTCCTAGCACCTTACTCCTGGTGCCTTACTCCCATATAAAGGTGTCTTACTCCTGGTGCCTTACTCCCATATAAAAGGTGCCTAAATCCCATTAAAATGTGCCTTACTCCCAGATAAAGGCACCTTACTCCTGGTACCTTACTCTTGATGCCTTACTCCCATATAAAGGTGCATTACTCCCATATAAAGGTGCCTTACTCCCATATAAAGGCACCTTACTCCCGATGCCTTACTCCCATATAAAGGCACCTTCCATATAAAGGTGCCTTACTCCTGGTTCTTTACTCCCATATAAATTCACCTTACTCCCGATGCCTTAATCCCATATAAAAGTGCCTTAATCCCATATAAAAGCGCATTACTCCCATATAAAGGCACATTACTCCCATATAAAGGTGCATTACTCCCATATAAAGGTGCCTTACTCCCGGTGCCTTACTCCCATATAAATGCATTGAAGAAAAAAAAAATTGGGGGGCTATTGTCAAGAGGGCGTGACAATATTTAGGCATGGGGGGATGATGAGCACCAGAAATACTTATTTTATATACATTTTTAAGGGGCATCATTATTGTTTTAATTAGAATTAGAGATGTATTTTTATATAACTTATGCATATAATTGATAGAAAATCCAGTATTATGCTTGACTAGTATTTTTAGTGGAAACTGTGTATAAATGTAGGTTTTGCTAC
Organism: Wollemia nobilis; assembly: GCA_028583015.1. Taxonomy (NCBI): domain Eukaryota; kingdom Viridiplantae; phylum Streptophyta; class Pinopsida; order Araucariales; family Araucariaceae; genus Wollemia; species Wollemia nobilis. The sequence continues at coordinate 38,034,117 of JAQPPZ010016981.1, forward strand.
TAATCTAGTGTTTTCCATTCTACATCCCACTTGGACCTAGCATTCTTCTACTTCAATGAGTCTAAGGAATATTGGGAAGGTGCCTTACTCCACAAGAAGGCGCCTTACTCTACAAGGAGATGCCTTACTCTTTAGGCAGGTGCCTTACTGTAGGCACCTTACTCTTCAGGCAGGTGCCTTACTCTTCAAGTAGGCACCTTACTCTATAGGTAGGTGCCTTACTATAGGCACATTACTCTGACCAAGTCAATAGATAGGTGTCTTACTCTTTAGGTAGGTGCCTTACTCTGACCAAGTCAATAGGCATGTGCCTTACTCTTCATGCAGGTGCGTTACTCTTCAGGAATGCACCTTATTGTAGGTGCCTTACTCTGACCAAGTCAACAGGTAGGCACCTTACTCTTTAGGAAAGTGTCTTACTCTTCAGGTATGTGCCTTACCCTTCAGGCAGGAACCTTACTCTACAAGCATGCACCTTACTATAGGCACCTTACTTTGACCAAGTCAACAAGAAGGCGCCTTACTCTGACCAAGTCAATAAGAAGGTGCCTTGATGAGAAAGTAGGCACCTACTTGTGGCGCCTTACTTCCACCTTGCTCCTATTGATAATATGCACCAAGACAAATTTTACTCGTTGACCAATGGGCTAAGGAGGTTATTGCATGTGAAGACAAAGGAGAAATATTTTAATTTTGCATTATTTTAACTGAAGGAAATGGAAGCAACCCCCTATGGGGAATATGCCAGCTGGAATGCAAACCTACGGAGGAGGAAATTACATGCCACAAGGGTAGGTCCAACCACCCAATATGGGATGGTGGGGATCGCCACATTGGATGAATGCCCCTCAAGGAACCACATTTTCCAACCAGCACCTATGGATGCCATACCAACAATCTGGGTAGCAATGGATAAATTATGGTACGTGGAATTCAGCTCCATAGAATGTATTGCAAGCTCCACTACAACAAAACTTACCAACTCCCCTTGTAGTGAAGCCTGCATAACTCCCAACATAGCTAATGGTCAACCCAAATAACAAGACGATTCATCATGCATATCAATTAGGAGAGATGTTTCCAATGTATAATATTAGGATTTGCAATCTAATTCAGCTTAGATTAGGTAGACATATAGGAGTAGAGGCTCCTCCTTTGATAGAAGAGGTGGATAACATAGAAGAATAACCTCTGGTAGAAGATGTTGAAGGATTGTTTGTTGAGAAAACAAAATCTCCTCCATGTCCTAAGAGGTTATAGGAGCAGAAGAAGCCAATACAACCTAAGTTCAACATCCTTTCAAGCTTGAAAATTTTGATAGTTACCATCCCACTATTTCAAGCTATCAAAGGCATATTGATTTATACCAAGGTGATCAAGGAACTATGTCTGAGAAGGCCAATATGTAGGACATCCCAGACCATAAACATAGTGGGGAAGCTAGCTGATTTGATGTTGGGAAATACATGCCACCCCAAATATGCAGATCTAGGTAGTCCAATACTCTGGTTGACTTAGGAGCAGCCATCAATGTCATGCCAAAAGAAACCTTACAAAATTTGAGGCTCACAGACCTAAATCCCACCAATATTGTGTTGTATCCAACCGATAGGCCAATGGTAGCACCAGAAAGAATGTTAGAAGACATCATTGTAATGGTGAACACATGGGAATACCCGACAGACTTCTTGGTATTGCAATCCAAATCTGGATTGGGTGGCTACCCACTCATCTTGGGAAGGCCATGGATAGCAACAGCTAACAGTTACATAAACTATTGAGATGGACAAATGACCATATCATATGGTCAAAATGTCAAGATATTGACTATTTCTCCATTTTCCAGTTCATGGACACATTGGGAGAACCTACGTGGGACAACCAAGATGAAGGAATGTTGTGAATGCTACAATTGGTGATGGCATTGAACAAATTAGAGGAATAATTTTATGAATATGGCATAATTACAAATTCCTCCATGGGGAGTCCTCCCATATCATTCCGAAATCACCATTGGTAGGTAGCCAAGACCACCACATCAAGTAAATTGAAATAGAGCCTGAAAGGACATTGAATGTTAGCAGTGACTTAATTCCCACATAACTAACTAAATTAAAGAAGATATTGGCTGGGAATTAGCAAGTTTTCACTTGGGATTACTCTGACATTAAAGGAATCAAATCAAAAGTTTGTACCCATCAAATTTACCTTGAAGAGTAGGTGACTCCAATAATACAGCCACAAAGGAGAATGAACCCCACCATGAAGGAGACAGTCAAAGCAGAATTACAAAATTTCTTTTTAAATGGATTCATCTTGTAGATTAAAGATACAACGCCAAACAAAAGATAAAGAAATCATGATAAAAAGTAATGCAGAACACAGTTGTACAAAACAAACGATTTTTATTAATCAATGGAGTTTAGAAACTCCTTTTGAGTACAACAGGGCCTGTAACCCTTTCCATGATACAAGATTACAATTTGTGCTAGGGTTCTCCGAAACCCTAGCTGGCACAATATGGTGGCGTCTCCGAAGAATGTATCCTTAACCTCAACAGAATGAGTGGGCTTCGTTGTATCCTTTGGCTCGGACCACTCCAGCTTAAGCAGTCGCTATCATCCAATCAAATCTGCCATTAAAATCCTGCACACATTAAAACTACAAAAAGGTTAGAAACTAGTAAGAGGGCTCCACTATGTGAGCCCTCAAAAATAGTCTAAAACCCTAGAAATGAAATAAATAGAATGAAGAATCTAACGACGGATTAATACATAAAAAGATTACTTGCTTTAGAATCTATACCTCTTTTTTTGTTAACGCGGTGAGACCAGGCGGCACCTGGAAGTGATGTAACTGTCAAATCGGCTGCGGAAGGCGCCCTGGTGCGATCGCTGAACGCCCGCATGCTTCTGGATCGGGGTTGCAGATGCTGGTCTGCGTCTGTGGCTACGGGTAAACGCCCGTGGGCACTTGCGACAAGAATGTGGAATTCTGCAGAGTGCTACAGAAGAGATGGTGATGAATTTGGCGACGAATGCGGCGATGGATGCGGCAAAAAGGATGCGGCGATGGATAGCTAAAGAGATAGATGAAATAGAAGAGATAGGTCCAAAAGATAGCAAAGATAGCAAAGATAGGAGAAGAAGATAGGTTTTGAGCCATCAAAGTGACTCAATTTATAATCCACTCTTAGGGCACACTTTAGGGTTTTAACGACACTTTGAATGTGTGGCTAAGATTAAAGTGGATCCAAGGGTAGAGAATAAATCTAGGTTGTGAAACGGATTAAGATGGATGGACAGATGAGATTAAATGAAGGATGGACGGCTTAGATTAAATCACTTAAACTATATTTATATATATATTAAAATATATTAAAATATTAAAAAATATATATAAATAATAATTTAAATAAATTTGGGGATGAAAAATGGCGGGAAAGGTGAAATTGGGCCAAATAATGGCGGGAAGGTGTGGATTTGGGCCAAATAATGGCGGGAAGATGTGGATTTGGGCAAAATAATGGCGGGAAGGATGGATAACTGACACGTGGCTAACAGGAAGGTATAGATGACTTACAAGTGGCTGGATTTTGGTGTCTACGAGATGCCCCTTTTGAAGCCGCCTTGTGTGAAGACACAATGCAGCACAAAAACTTAAGACACCTGAAAAGCTGGATCAGACGCAACTCTCTCTCAAGACTAAAGCACAACTTTGAAGACCAAAGAAATAAAAGAATATTTAAAAATTTTCAGCTTACCCCCTCAATTGGCGAGTGAGAATGGTTCTCACAAGCCAATTGGAAGAAATTTGAAAGAAAATGAACCGTTTTTGCCCCACCGATGAAAAAAAAAGGGGTTGGTGTATGAACCATCTTTTTATGTCCCAACAGAAAAGGGTTTGGTGTACAAATGATTTTTATTAATCAACGGAGTTTAAAAACTCCTTTTGAGTACAACAGGGCTTGTAACCCTTTTCGTGATACAAAAATTACAGTTTGTGCTAGGGTTCTCCGAAACCCTAGCCGGCACAATGGGTGGCGTCTCCGAAGAATGTATCCTTAACCCCAACAAGGTGAGTGGGCTTCGTTGTATCCTTTAGCTCGGACCACTCCGGCTTAAGCAAGTTGCTATCAACACACCAGATCTGCCATTAAAATCCTGCACACATTAACACTATCAAGGAGGTAGAAATTAATAAGAGGGCTCCACTGTGTGAGCCCTCGAAACAATTTAAAACCCTAGAAATAAAAAATAGAATGCAGGAGTTCAACAACAGATTAATACAAGAAAAGAAGTTACTTGCTTTAAACTGATTTATACCTGTTCTCTGTTAACGCGGCTAGACCAGGCGGCACCTGGAAGTAATGTGGCTATCAAATCGGCTACGGAAGGCGCCCTGGTGCACTCGCTGAACGCCCGCGTGCTTCTGGATCGGGGTTGCAGACGTCGGTCTGCGTCTGTGGCTGCGGGTAAACGCCTGCGGGCACTTGCGACAAGAATGGGGGATTCTGCAGAGTGCTGCAGAAGGGATGGCGGCGAAGTTGGCGACGGATGCGGCGATGGATGCGACGAAAAGGGAGCGGCGATGGATGGGTAAAGAGATAGATGAAATAGAAGAGATAGATAGAGATAGATAACAAAAGAGAGATAGTAAAAGAGATAGGGTTTGAGCCATCAAGGTGACTCAATTTATAATCTACTCTTAGGGCACACTTTAGGGTTTTAACGACACTTTGAACGTGTGGCTAAGATTAAAGTGGATCCAAGGGTAGAGAATAAATCTAGGTTGTGAAACGGATTAAGATGGATGGACGGATGAGATTAAATGAAGGATGGACGGCTCAGATTAAATCACTTAAACTATATTTATATATATATAAATATATTAAAATATTAAAATATATATATAAATATTAATTTAAATAAATTTGGGGATGAAAAATGGCGGGAAAGGTGAAATTGGGCCAAATAATGGCGGGAAGGTGTGGATTTGGGCCAAATAATGGCGGGAAGGATGGATGACTGACACGTGGCTGACAGGAAGGTATAGATGACTTACAAGTGGCTGGATTTTGGTGTCTACAGATGCCCCTTTTTGAGCTGCTTTGTGTGAAGACACAATGCAGCACAAAAACTTAAGACACCTGAAAAGCTGGATCAGACGCAACTCTCTCTCAAGACTAAAGCACAACTTTGAAGACCAAAGAATAAAAGAATATTTAAAATTTTATCAACTTACCCCCTCAATTGGCGAGCGAGAATGGTTCTCACAAGCCAATTGGAAGAAATTCGGAAGAAAATGAACCGTTTTTGCCCCAACGGTGAAAAAAAGGGGTTGGTGTATGAACCATCTCGTTTATGTCCCAACGAGAAAGGGGTTGGTGTACAAACCAGAAAAGAATATGATTGAAGACGATATGAGTGATGTGAAAGATGGACCGTTTTCTGCCCCAACGGTTATAAAGGGATTTTTGCCAAATTGTAAGTTCCATGATCATGTAAGATGAATTCCACTATAGGAAAATTAGAAATTGATAACGGATGCCCCAACTCCTGTGTGTGAATCCATACTGTTGATGAAATTGCCTTGTTGGCGCCATTGATATGCAGAGATGAAAGATGCATGAAAAGAGTCCAGAACTCGGAGATGCTCCTAGTGACTGTATGGATAATTCCTCGGGTCGGAACCAATCAACCTAGGTAGCCTCAATCTCTAGCAAGACTCAAAATAATGATGATATTAAAGATTGTCCATGTTTAAGGCCCCATGAACTAGGCCATCAATGACAACTGTTGAGCAAATTAATCTTGGTATGAGGTCACTTGAAAAGTAGAATACCCAAAATTGATTTCCAATTTTCAAACAAGTGAAATAATTGATGATGATAAATGGTAAGTGTCCTTATGGTGGTTTAATCCTCTTACCGAATTGCATGGATTCAAATCGCTGCAATCGCCAAGGTGATAGAATATACCACTAGATACGAGGTTTACTTTAATTTGATTTGGCAAAAATATGCATGATGAAAGAAGAATGAATGAAATTGACGATAGATCAGAAGAATTGATGAATGTGGTTAATTTTGTGAAGGTTTTGAATATTTTTAACCCAATTTGTAAAACAATGATGAATGATGCGCTTTTTGAGCGAAATGACAAAATTTGTGTCCAAAACTGTTGTAACCTTCACAAAATGTTTTATTATGATAAGAAGAATGGATGAATGCAATTTGATGAAATTTGGAGGAGGTAAGCTTCAATTTTGCAAGTTTTGTTCCTTTATTCAATACTGACACCAAACGCCGGTCTGCATTTGTGGTTGGCAGAGACGCCCGCCGGTGTTTAGGCGCTCTGCAAATGTAGGACTGCATCTAAATGCGCCATGAAACGCCCCACTGCATTTCAGGGCGCCAAAACCAGCTATTTAAACAGTTTCAGCGAGAATTTCGCTCATTTGTGCGTTCGAGCTTGAGAGAAGTGCGTCTGAGGGAGTGGAGTGAAGTGGAGTGAGAAGTTGTGAAGCACGCGGGAGCTATGGCGGAGATGGGAGCGGACGCGCCAGTGCAGCCAGCTGAGGTATTTGTTCATTTAAGCAAGTACTTATTATGTGTTTTTTTTTTTTTTTTTTTTGGAAAAATTTGTAACAAATTTTTGTTTTGTTGTTTTGCAGCTTAGGGTGTTAGAGGCACGACACCGATTCTCCCCTATCATTCCGGGGATGAGGAGGTCGTTGTCCCGGAGACTGGGAGATATTGGAGGCAGTGGGACTAGCGGAGGCAGCCGGTTGGAGTAGTACACCACTAGGTCTAGGGCTCCTACTAGGTCTCGGGGGTCCTCTTTTGATGGTTAGCTTAGTGCTTAGATGCACTCTTTATGAGCCTTGGTGCTCTATTGTATATTGTAGCCTTTTGGCATTCATTGTACAATTTGACCTTTATACATATATATACATGGCTTTTATTTATTTGGTGTTTTACTCTCTTTTGTGTGAATGCCTATGTTTTTGTGATGCATGTTTTTATATGTTTTAATGTTTTTGATGCATATGTGATGGAATGGAATGCAAACTTATAGATGATTAATGCGTGACTAAGTAAATGAAATATGCACTAAGAAGCACTCATACTTTTAGATAGTTAGATTTAGCCAATTGTTATCATAATTGTTTAATTAGGGGCACCGAACTTGGTGGCTTGTGAATGGATGACGTATGGAATGACATGAATATGGAAGAAGATATGGAGGGTGATATGGAGGAAGATATGGAAGACTGTTTTACAAAGACTCAAACATGCTAGTGGTATCAAACAAACTTACTAACACTTCCTAATTCAACTAGGACCAAATGTGTGTGCATGCGAGTTCATTAACCAAATCGGAAGCATGGTAGTGACTCTAGGCAATCAAAAACCTGTGTGTGTGCAAGTGTGTTCATTAACCTCATCTTGCATAAATTAGGTAACCTCTGTTATGGAGAAGACCCCGAAGCTAGTTTGTCCGTATGAGCATTCGGAGGTCTCTTTTTGAGGAGAGACATGTCGCCACGCAATGAGTATACTCCACTGCCAGTCAAGCGTCTATAGCCCCGGTGAAGGTTAACTCCATAGTCCATGTTGTTTTTGACCTTTGTAAGCCTTGGGGATGACTACCTATCCGTCTGATTGGACAAGTAGTACGATCCTTACAACTTATTTGGGATCAGTGGTGTGTGAAAAATGTTCATTTCCTTAGAGCTTTGGGGAATCGGATTCTCAACCGAAGTATGATGAGAATTTTACCCTATCCTTACTACTCTGTTTATATTTATATTTTGTGATTGCTTGTGATAGTGGTAAGAACCACTGTTTTATGGACTATGTTTGCATGATAGGACAAACGAGGATTACCCTTTTCACTTCAAGGCACAACCCAAGGATGGTGTTATCTCTCTTTGACACAAGATGTTTTTAAGATGTGAAAATGTGATAGGTTCAAGACCGCTTTTGAAATCATTTCCCAATACTCAAGATTTTATTTAGTGTAATTTGTGATATGGCCCTAGAGAACTTTGACATGCATTTCAAAGTTTGCTTAAAACACTAGGAATGGCTGAGTGATTGAAAACATTTTGGCAATGTAAATATGTGCAAATGGAAAATGGGTGTACGAATGACAATTCGGTTTGATGGATTTTATGAAGGTGCCCCTGATTAAGGCAACATGACTTTTGCTTGACCAAATTTTATATCCAAAAGATAGAATGGTCTCTAACATGATATGCAACTATGGCTGAAAATGAAATGTTATGGTTTTCAATGAGATGTATGCACATGAAATGCAATGTTTTTGAATGAGATGTATGCAACTAACAATGAAATGCAAATTCTTTTTATTTTATTTGTTTTTTTTTTTTTTTTTGTTGTACAAGCCATGTATATATGTACATATAAAATTCAAACTATGCGTAGAATGCCCTCAAGTGTATAACATTAAGTGGTTCGGGTTCTTCCTCTCCCTCTAAACTGGCAAGTCTATAAGTTCCATTACCCACTCTTTCGGTGACCATATATGGACCTAACCAATTAGCCGCGAATTTATCTCGAAGATGCGGCAATGCATTGGTGTTTTGTTGATTCTCTTTAAGGACAAGATCCCCTACTTGAAATTCTCTTAGATGAACTTTGGCATTGTAAGCACGTTTCAATCGGTCTTGATAAACTCGCACTAATAGCTCTAAAGCATTGATTCATTTTTCATTCTATGAGTGTGAGTTGATCAAGACGTGCTTGTCCCTAAGGCAATATCATCATCGATAAATTCCCTAAAGAAATTCGCAAGGAAGGGATCTCGACGAGGCGGAGCTAAGACGGCGGAGACGCTAAGTACTGCTTGATGTCATCAAAGGCTTTTCGACACTCATCTGTCCATGAAAATTGTACCCCCTTTTGTAGTAGGTGGCAAAATGGCCTACATTTATCGAGAAAGTTGTGCAATAAAGCGACGGATTGAATTAATCTTTCCTTGTAAACTACGCAACTCCTTCAAATTAGTTGGGGGACACATTTCCATAATGGCTTTGACCTTGTTTGGGTCCACCTCAATACCTCGTTTAGAGATAATAAAACCTAGGAGTTTGCCTGAGGTAACACCAAAGACACATTTCTTAGGGTTCAACCTTACTTTATGCTCTAGAAGTCTATCAAAAACTTTTTCCAATACATCAAAATGCTCTTGTCGAGTTTTAGATTTTGCCAATAAATCATCCACATAATCTTCGATAATCTTATGCATATAATCATGGAAAATATAAGTCATGGCTCGTTGATAGGTTGCACCTGCGTTCTTAAGGCCAAAGGGCATCACCCTGTAACAAAAAGTTCCCCAAGGTGTGGTAAATGTTGTTTTGTGTTGATCTTCAGGGTTTATTCGAATCTGGTTGTATCCTGAAAATCCATCCATGAACGAAAGCATTTCATGACCAGCGCAGGTGTCGACAAGAGTATCAATGTTTGGAAGAGGAAAGTCATCCTTAGGACACGCTTTATTTAGATCTCAAAAATCGGTGCAAACACGTATCCCCCGTTAGGCTTGCGAACGGGTACCATGTTAGAAAGCCACTCAGGATAATCAATCGGGACGACAAATTTAACATCCAAAAGTTTCTGAATCTCCGATTTAACTATGAGGGCCACGGTAGGATGCATTTTCCTAAGTTTCTGTTTGACGGGTTTAGCATCTTTTTGTAAGGTGAGGTTATGGACAACCAAATTAGGGTCTAGGCCTGGCATGTCTTTGTAAGACCATGCAAATATCTCCTTCTTCCGCTTGAGTAGAGCAATCATTTGCTCTTGTTCCTCTGATGATAGACTTTTAGCCAGTTTCACAATTTGGGTGCCATCTTGGTCTGGACTAAGGTCTACATCGATAGTTTCTTCAATAGACATGTGGGAACCTTCCTCAAGGCGATGGGGAGTAGGGATCGGATTTATGTCATCTAAAATGTCATCAAGCTCCTGTGCCTTGCTCTCGTCTATGTCTTCCTGGAAGACCTCCGGCTTAGAAGATGAAGGTGAATGTGGAGGTGAAGGAGGAATGTAGTTGGCGGAAGCCCTTAACAATTCCTCGGAAAGGATGAACTCTGAAATAGATGGAGGGGATGAAATCCGATCCATGTCAATCGAGCTTGGGTTGATCGGGATTGGCTTATCCGGATCATATGGATTATGGAGCGGGGTGAATAAGTCTTCAAAATTCATTGTCGACTTATGGAAGAAAGGATGGGCGGAATGGAAGGGAAAACCGGTGAAGACCTCGGAAGACCTGAAATGCAAAACAACATAGTTTTTCAGTTTTTTTTTTTTTTTGAGTTTTTTTTTTTTTTTGTAGTGGTGAAAACCACTATTACACACATACATAAAGCAATAAAGTATTTTTATATATTTTGATTTTTTTTTTTTTTTTTGGAATTTTCTGATTTATTTTTTTTTTTTGGTAGTGGTGAAAACCACTATTTTAGTATATACATATAATACAGGTTTGGATTATGGCTTATGGATGTGGCGGAGGGGGTGGTTCACCTCGTTCTTGTGGAAGAAGCAAGCGAAAGATGGCCTCTTGGAGAGGGAACAATTGGAGATAAAACTCGTCTTGTTCAGTGAGGGGAACAATGGGCGCCGACTCTTCTTCAGATTCATCACCATTTGACATGACGTCAAATTCTTCATAGGCTTCATCTTCGGATTCGTCGGGGTGGAGGATTTCTTCTTCGAAATTAAGATTAATGCTTTGAAAAGCTCGTTCAAAAGAAGAAAGGGATGGAAGTGGTTGGTAGCCCGGACCAAAACGCTCAGTGGGTCTCTGGTATGGCATATCGATGCGTTCAGTTACCCCTTGCTCGTATCGACCTAGGCCAAATTGCTGCCAATTATGTCTGTGGAAATAGCGAGAGGGAAAACCCTCCATCCTTTCGATATTGGCAAGGACTGGATGCTTGGGTTCTAGTATGGTGGTAGGACTAGAAGATGACTCTATTCCCCCATATACAAAATTAATGGAATTTGGCATAGAACCCATGTTATAAACCGATCCAATGGATAAATGTTGGTCATGTGGACGACCAAAATCTTTAACTGTTTGCACATTGAACGGTGTGATGTGGACATCTTGGATGGCATACTCACCAATACCTGCATCAATGAGATGGACCTTGACTTGGGAGGGAGATGGACTAGATGATGGAATAGAAGAATGTGGGATAGAAGAATTGGAAGGATTTGGTTGGGTTGATGCTTCACTAACTTGTGAAACATCAGTTGGTGATGGTTGGGAAGATGGAGGAATAATAGGTGATGTTGAAGAAGGTGTAGAAGAAGGGGGTAATGACGTGGAAAGAGATGATTGGTCATGGCCACATGTGCATGTGGTCACTGATGAAGAAGAAGGAAGATTAGGAGATGAAGAAAGTGGTGAATGAGATGGAATAGCGGAAGAGGAAGATGGTTGCGATATGATGGGTAGCTCCTCGGGAATGGGAGCTTTAGAAGAAGATGGTATAGAAGAAGTAGATGGGGTCAAGAAAAGATGAGTGGATGGCAACACAATCTCATAAGGATTTGAGACATAGTTGCAATGTTTGAAGGGTTCAATGTCGGCAGGTACACAATGAACTCTGTCCCTCATATACATACTTCGAGACATTGATGCGGTATAGAAGGGACACATCTCATCTCCCTAAGCCAAGGCCGTCCAAGCAATACATTGTATGCCATGGACCCTTCCAAGATGTGAAACAAGGTATGCAAAGTTCGGGCCCCTACCTCAATGGGCAAGATAACCGTGCCAACCGTGGAAGATAAAGCATCATTGAATGCTTTAAGAGTAAAAGTCGACTTTGTGATAAGGGATGGCGACAACTTTAGATGACTCAACGCCGATGTTGTAATGATATTGATTGAGGAACCGGTGTCAATTAAGACTCTCTTGAATGGCTTGTGATCGATCTTGGCCATGATATGCAGTGGAGGATCTATACTTTCTGTTGACATAGGTTTGATTTCAAAATCATAGAAAGTGATGGAGGGCTCCATGCATGTTTGAATACTCCCCACAAAGTTGTTGAAGGCATTAGTATCTTGAGTTTGAAGCTCGATTGACTTTAATATTTCCATTAATGCCTCTCTATGCGGGGGAGATTGTTGAATGAGGTCATAGATCGATAACTTGGCAGAAGCCATTTTTAAAGTGGTAGTTAATCGGCTACTCAATGACATGATGGGTCGTTGGCGTTGAGTAGAATGATTTAGCGGTTGTTGAGAAGTACTAGCACGTCGTTGGGTCATCTGTTACATGAGGTGGACTGGGGGTTTGTACAGGTGGTTGTGGTTCAGCCTGATTTGGTTGGTTCGCCCTTTGACCCCGGGTTACTACGTTAATAGTACCCACAAAACCTTGGTATTGTTGTACATGGTTGACTTGATTAGGAGGAGTTACCTGAGTTACTCCCCCTGAAGTTGTTGGAGCTTCCTCCCGATGTGGAAGGGGTGTTTGAAATATACCAAGATTTTGATTTTGTTGGGCTAAGGGGCTATCCAATTTAATGGCTCCAATCTCAATAAGATCTTGGATCACATGTTTGAAAGGTGTACAATTATTGATATCGTGCCCATTTTGCCTATGATAAGGACAAAATAGGTACTCCTTGTAATACTTCCCCCTTCTAGATGGTTCTAAAGGTTTAAACTCAGGTAAAGTTAACTGATTTGTGCTATATAACTTGTTGAATATGACCGCATATGGTTCATCTAAAGGTGTGAACTGTCGCTTGGGACGATTTTTTTGCCAAGGTCGAGTTTCCATGGTTGGCCCAGTATTGTGATCTGGTTGAGGAGGGGCGGGTACCGCATGATAAGCAATTGGTTGCGGTTGACTTTGCATTACTTGTTGTTGTTGAGCCATTACGGGCTGGCTCGCCACCACTTGATTAACTTGGTTAACATTTGAGGTTGTACTAGTCTGTGCTTGTTTGTTTTGGCCATAATTATTATTTCGTTGTTGGCCCTTTTGTTGCCATTCTTTTCTACGGGGTTTTAAAACACCCTCTTGGACTTTAATGTCTTCTATGATACTTGCTTGGGCCAAAGCCTCTTCAAAAGTCCTGTATTGTTGTAATTGGAGTAACCAAGAGATAGGTTTTAGACAACTCCGGGTGAACATTTTGGTTAACTCCTCCATTGGTAGGGAGAATGGCAATTTATTAATGATAGCCCTCCAACGGTTTCCAAAGTCATAAACAGTCTCATCGTCATGTTGCTTGAGCTTGTATAAGTCGGACAATGAGACTTTCCTTTGTACATTTAGGGAGAATCGTTCTAAAAATAGATTAATCAATTGCTCGTAAGCATAAATGCTATGGTGAGCTAAATGATTGTACCATTGTACAACATCTCCTCCTAATGTCTGAGGAAAAGTTCCGAGCATAAGAGCGTCATTATTTTGGATTCTAAAGCAGGCATGCATGAATGAGCTCACATGTTCATGAGGATCCTCAGTTCCTCAAAATTTGTCAAACTTCGGTAATGTGAAATCAATCGGATATGGCGGTGAAGGTACCGAAGGATGAATTGGTTGATTGATCAACGACCTTAGCGTAGGTTTCGACTAGATGAGCCGGGCATGTTGAGCATAAGGTTGTCAATCTGTTGTTGCATAGCATGGAGTCGAGAATCTTCATGAAAATTTTGATTCGTTTGATGATTATGATGATGCAATGGAGGAGTGGAAAAATGATGAGATGGGATGAAATTGCCTGGATTAGGCGGTGTGGAATGGACAGGTTGTTGGTATGGATGATACCGAAAAGAAGGTGATTGGGGTGAATGATGAACTGGACTGGGTTGGGAGAAAGGTGGGGTAGGAATGGACACCACCGAAGATTGGGGTACCCAGGTGGGGCTTGAGCTAAGAAAAGCTGGCTGGGTAGAAATTGGTTGGGGTGTAGGATTTACTACGACAGGTGGTTGGGCATTTTGTTGCTGTTGTTGCTGAAGCAACTTGTCGAGGTACTCCCTAACCTTATTAATCTCTAACCCAAGGGAGGTGGGATGATTGGATGAAGGTGGAGGGCAGGCTGCCATGGTAGTCATAGGAGACTGCATAGCAGGGGCAATGAAGGTGGCTGAAGTAGGCGGTACCTGGGAAGAAACAGTAGACTGTGCCCCAGGTAGGGTGAAACCATAAATGGTTTGGGAAGAAGAGTGTTGAAATTGGTCATGGCTAGAGGAGGTTCCACCGGCCTCATAGAGAGAATTGGTGTACACCCGGGTAAATGGAGGAGAAAGTGGTCGGGAAGACACTACATTTGTCTCCAAAGGAGGACAATTGAGCATCTGGGAAGATGTTGGAGATGAAGCCGGCTGAGCGGATACAACATTAGCCTCAAAAAAAGGGTTAGTGTAGACCTGAGTGAAACCAGCGGGTATGGTTGATGCAATATCCTGCTGAAAAATAGAATCTTGCATAGGGGAATCTTGGATTGGCTCAAGGACATAACCAGTGCCATCTCTTAAGTGAGTTTGCACTTGGGCCATATCAATGTGGGTAATATGACAGGAATTGTCTTCCTCCATGGGCATGGCCATGCGATAGACGGTAGAAGGACGTGAAAGACCTGCAGGCGAACCTGCCTGAAATTCACTAGGATAAGTGGCCATGTTGGTGGTGGGGATGTTCTGTGAATTATTCATTTGATTATTTAGATTTAACACTTTAGATTGATTCCTTGTTAAGACCATAAAGCAATAAATCTAAACAAATTCAGAAAAGAAGAATGCAAAACTTGAATGATAAATTTACACTAAAGAAATTATCAGAAAACAGTCACAACCTAGGTTTCAACCAATGTGTCTTACCTGCGGTTAATTAATTATTTTCTGATCTTAATCTGTAGTAAATTTTAAGTGTCCGGTTTATGAGTTTTGCATGTGATCTAATCTTGAATTATTCACAAAAAAGGTAAAAACTATGGCTAGGAAAGGACAACGAGATTCTTACTGGTGATGAAATCCAACAAGTTTGCTCGGGGGTGACCTATGGTGTCTAAGGCAGAAGTTTAATGGATGGAGATGAATTCCACCGTCACTAAACTTCAAGCAATACCCGGTGATGAAATCCAGATATTACTTGTTTTAAATGCAATATGAAATGCGGTGAATTTTATTTTAAGTGTTTTAGTTGTCTAATGTATACATACAAAGCTATAAATCAAAAGTTCTAATGATCTAAGCAAGAGGCCTACTGAAAACATGCCATTTCCTCTGAAGAAGTGGAGTACACCGTTTAAAACCCCCTGCCTACCAATGATATCAGATATCAAAGGAGCAACCGGAAGGTTCGTCCACTTCTCTGCCTGGAATCACCCAATGGCAGGAGTACTATTGACATCCAATCAATAGTCCTACTTAGATAACTAAAACAGATAATTCGTAGCTATTCTAATATGCAGCTAGGTATGCAATTTTTTTTTTTATGCAAGCAACAACCAATAATGCAATGCAAAAAAATGTAACTAAAAATAACTGTTCTTTCCAGATTACTTAGTTTTTGTTCATTTTAAAGCAATGATCTGAAAAAGAAACAGAATACAGCAGAAAAACCAAAAACGTAAAAAGTACAGTTTAACAAAGAAAAAAAACGCACTTACTCGGAAGCCTACGCTTTCTCTGTAAAACTGCCTTCAAACGCCCAAGGGAGTTTGCGAGGCTGAAACGCACCTCTGCGTTTCGGATTGGACTTCCAGACGCCGCTCTGCGTCTGCTGCGTTTTTGCAAACTCCTCAGAAACCCTAGTTCGCTGGAACAGTGAATTTCATGATTTTTGAAACCTGCAAAATAAAACAGAAAATAGGAATAGATCAGTAAAGCAAGTATTAAAAACATGAAACCCTAGGGGGTCCCACCGTGATCGCCATTTGTAGATTAAAGATACAATGCCAAACAAAAGATAAAGAAATCACGATAAAAAGTAATGCAGAACACAGTTGTACAAAACAAACGATTTTTATTAATCAATGGAGTTTAGAAACTCCTTTTGAGTACAACAGGGCCTGGTAACCCTTTTCGTGATACCAAGTTACAATTTGTGCTAGGGTTCTCCGAAACCCTAGCCGGCACAATGTGGTGGCGTCTCCGAAGAATGTATCCTTAACCTCAACAAGGTGAGTGGGCTTTGTTGTATCCTGTAGCTCGGACCACTCCAGCTTAAACATTGCTATCAATAAACCAGATCTGCTATTGAAAACCTGCACACATTAACACTATCAAAGGGATTAGAAATTAATAAGAGGGCTCCACTGTGTGAGCCCTCAGAAACAATTTAAAACCCTAGAAAAATAGAATGCAGGAATTCAACAACAGATTAATAAAAGAAAAGAAGTTACTTGCTTTAAACTGATTTATACCGTTCTCTGTTAACGCGGCTAGACCAGGCGGCACCTGGAAGTAATGTGGCTGTCAAATCGGCTACGGAAGGCGCCCTGGTGCAATCGTTGAACGCCCGCGTGCTTCGGATCGGGGTTCGGACGCGGTCCGCACGTGGCTACGGGTAAACGCCCGAGGGCACTTGCGACAAGAATGGGGGATTCTGCAGAGTGTTGTAGAAGGGATGGCGACGAAGTTGGCGACGGATGCGGCGATGGATGCGGCGAAAAGGGACGGCGATGGATAGCTGAAGAGATAGATGAAATAGAAGAGATAGATAGCGATAGATAGCAAAAGAGAGATAGTAAAAGAGATAGGGTTTGAGCCATCAAGGTGACTCAATTTATAATCTACTCTTAGGGCACACTTTAGGGTTTTAACGACACTTTGAACGTGTGGCTAAGATTAAAGTGGATCCAAGGGTAGAGAATAAATCTAGGTTGTGAAACGGATTAAGATGGATGGACGGATGAGATTAAATGAAGGATGGACGGCTTAGATTAAATCACTTAAACTATATTTATATATATATTAAAATATATTAAAATATTAAAATATATATATAAATATTAATTTAAATAAATTTGGGGATGAAAAATGGCGGGAAAGGTGAAATTGGGCCAAATAATGGCGGGAAGGTGTGGATTTGGGCCAAATAATGGCGGGAAGGATGGATGACTGACACGTGGCTGACAGGAAGGTATAGATGACTTACAAGTGGCTGGATTTTGGTGTCTACACATCTATCCCATATCTGATAGTGAATGGGTGTCACCACTAGTGGTGGTGCCCAAGAAAAATTAGGAAATGGTAGATCTGTGTTGACTATAGGTCGTTGAACAAGGCAACCAAGAAGGATCACTTCCCACTGCCTTTTATTGATCAGGTTTTGGATACACTGGCAGGAAGGAAGTACTTCTCCTTTCTAGATGGATTTAGTGGATATAACCAAATCCATATTAGAGAAGAAGATCAGGACAAGACAACATTCACTTGTCCATGGGGAACATTCACATACAAAGTCCTACCCTTCAAACTATGCAATGCACCAGCCACCTTTCAAAGGGTGGTGCTGAGCATTTTTTTAGACATGATGGGAGAAGCAGTTGAGGTCTACATGGATGATTTCACCATCTACAATGAGACATTTGATGAAGCTATGACTAATTTAGAATGTGCACTCCAACGGTGTGAAGAAAACAACTTGTCCCTAAGCAATGAGAAATGCTTCATGTTTATGCAAGGACGAAATAGTGCTGGGACACCACATCTCATCATAAGGGATCAAGGTGGACAAGAAAAAAATTGAAGTTATCAAATATCTACCCAGTTCTAAGACATAGAGAGATTTAAGGAGCTTTCTTGGCTCTACTGGGTATTATAGGAGGTTCATAGTAGATTTTAGCAAGATCACCAAACCTCTACACACACTGCTCTCCAAGGATGTGGAGTTTATCTAGACAAAGGACTATGAAAAAGCCTTTCAAATGTTGAAAGAAAAGTTGATCACTGCCCTAGTGTTGCGGGGCCCAAACTAGGCCATCCCATTTCACATCTACATGGATGCATCCAACAACATGATTGGAGTAATCTTGGGATAGAAATATGGTGAGAAATTCTATGCCATCTATTATGTTAGAAAAAATTTAAGTGGGGCTAAGTTCAATTACACGGTGACTGAGAAAATGTTTCTTGCGGTTGTCCACACCATCAACAAATTATACCATTACATTACCGGATACAAGGTGTTCATGCATATAGATCATGCAACCATCCAGTATTTAATGAACAAACCTGCAATTAGTGGTAGGATAATTAGGTGGCTCTTACTCCTATAGGAATTTGATATCACCATCGTGGACAAACCAGGTAGATAAAATGTGGTGGCTGACTTTTTATCCAAATTAACACCAACCGATCATGTAACCACAAAGGTTCAATTCCTAAATGAACATTTTTCTCTCTAAGTGAGCAAACACCGTGGTATGTAGACATGGCCAATTACTTAGCCACTGGTAGAATATCTCATGCTCTTTCACCTCGTGAAAACTAAACACTAATAGAAAAGAGCACATCGTTCTCATGGATTAACGGTTGCCTGTTCAAAATAGGGCCTGATCAAATTGTGAGGAGATGTGTTACTAAGCATGAATTTCTAGAAATCCTCAAGGCTTACCATAATGAACCGTGCTATGGATATTTTGCAGGGAAGAGGACTATGTACGAAGTATTATAGACTGGATATTACTGGCCTACATTGTTCAAAGACACATCCAAGTACACAAGTCAATGTGATGAATACCAGAGGATGGATAGACCATCCTTCAGGGATGAAATACCTCTCCAACCACACATTCACATTGAACCCTTCGACAAATGGGGGATGGACTTTGTGGGGCCAATCAACCCACCATCAACCAAAAAAAGGTATATTCTGGTTTGCACTAACTATGTAACCAAGTGGGTTGTGCAGACACTAAGAGATTCTAAAGAAGGAACGATGGTAGAATTCCTATTTTCACATATTTTTACGAGGTTTGGGATGCCTAGAGAAATCACAACTGATCAGAGGCCTCAATTCACTTCAAAATTAATTCAGGAGTTGATGCAACAATACAAAATTTAGCACAACAAAACCACCCCCTACCATCCATAGGTGAATGGACAAGTAGAGGTTACCAACCGAGAGTTGGAGAACATCCTTATGAAGACTATGCAACAACACAAAAAATATTGGGCTATGAGACTACCAAAGGTAGTATGGGCCTATAGAACTGCATGGAAGACTACCATGGATTTCACTCCATTTCAATTGGTATACAAGAAAAATGCAATGATACCCATTGAGTTCGAAATCAAAACTCTTAGGACTATAGTAGAATTAAACTTGAGCCTGGATGATGCATAGAAGGAGAGGATTCAATAGCTGAATCAACTGGATGAATACCGATTGGATGCCCTGCATAGAACATAAGTCACCCAGAGACAAAGGAAATAGTGGCATGAACGCCACATTAAACTAAAGTAGTTCAAAGTAGGAGAGTGGGTGTTACTGTATGACTCCAAATTCTAGAAATAGAAGGGTAAACTAATGCAAATATGGATGGGACCATATGAAGTGATTGAACTAATCAATAATGGTGTTGTGTGTGTCAAGACAATTGATGGTAACAACACCATATTGATAGTTAACGGCCACTAATTGCATCCATATCACATATCTAAAAATTTGGTAATGGAGTCCAAGATAGGCATGGGGGAGACCCCATCCAACTAAAAATGTTTTAATTTCTCAGAAAAATAGTGGACACAGGATTGTCCACTTAAAAAAGTTTTTAGTTTTTAGTTTTTCTTTTGTGTTTGCTTTTGTAGGTATAGTGCCTGCATGCAAGCTACAGGCATCCTGAGAGCTAGGGCCTAATAGGTATGGATTGCACTGAACTGTATTTTACCGCTTTTGAATTTTTCTTGTTTTGCAGGTACAATGCTCGCATGTAAGTTATAGGTATCCTAAGAGCTAGGGCCTAACAGGCATGGATTGCACCAAACTACATCTTACTGCTTTCTAGTTTTTCTTGTTTGCTTTTGTAGGTGAAATGGCCTGAATACATGAACAAGCATCTTGGGAGACAAGGCCTAACTGACACAACATCCATAAACTTGCACGTTCAAATTAGGAGGTAGAAACTTGATTTTTTTTCCATCTGGAGGAGATAGTCCCCATATGGGCATGGATGTGGGTGTTAATTTCCTACAAAGGAAAAAGGTACCCACCTCTGTGTTTGGACAAAGTAGATGCTGATACAGCATAAGAAAGAAAAAAATTGGAGGGCCTAATCAACTCTGCAACAACACTAGACACATCAAAAAACTGCTGACTTTTCAACAATAAGAAGGCACCTTGATGCTCAAGAAGGTGCCTTGATCTCATGTATTTTTGGGCACCTTGATGCTCAAGAAGGCACCTTGATCTCATGTATTTTTGAGGTACCTTGATATCATGTATTTTTGGGTGCCTTGATGCTCAAAAAAGTGATGAGGCACCTTGATCTACAAGAATGTGGCTTGATGTCATGCATTTTTGAGGTGCCTTGATGTCATACATTAGGGGTACCTTGATCTACAAGAAGGTGCCTTGATGTCATGCATTTTTGAGGCACCTTGATCTCTAGGAAGGTGCCTTGATGTCATGCATTTTTGAGGCACCTTGATCTTCAGGAAGGTGCCTTGATGCCATACATTAGGGGGCACCTTGATCTACAAGAAGGTGCCTTGATGTCATACATTTTAGAGGCACCTTGATCTACTTCCAGCACCTACGTAGTTCGATGGCATAGAGGAGCGATCGAAGCCACATCATCACCCCACATGATGAAAATTTTAAAATCACCTGGAATTTATGGAGCAATCATTTGAAAGGATTTTTATGCATATCCCAAAGCAACCATAAATTGGATACATGCCCTCCCATGTGAGCCAACCAGATCTCCAAATTTTTAGCACGAGACCTTGAGTGAATGAAGTTGCAGTACCCAAGATAAATTAATAACCACATGGGGAATACACCATTGCTCTTATCATGGACTACCTAATCGACATGCTCCAATATGCACAAACCACCAATAAGGTATGTGCATAATTTTCATTAAATATTTATATAATTTTTCATAATTAAGTACTCTAAAAATAATGTCATCGTAAGAATTCGACTAATCGTTATTTGCCCCCCATGTTTAATACGACATGTACCAAAAATCAATTTGGGTGGCTATATCCTATTGACCCCAATGCAAATTTAATTCGTTGGATATGCACCTTGATTTATAAGAAGGCACCTTCCTAAGAAGGTACAACACAATGTCAAGCCAGTTCAGGGAGAAAGGGAAGGAGCCAAGATAGTCTAGAGAATTTGCAAATGGGAGGCAAATCAAAGAATCATGGGCAGAAGAAGAGTGAACCCTGCCATGTTGGAGGGATCAATGGGGAAGTTTGGGACCAGTTTGAGGCTATTGGGTGGATGAATTATTACCACCTGGTTAGCCAAAATCAGGACCCCAAAGCAGCAAAGGAATTTGTTGCCTCAGTAAGTGGGGAGGTTGCTCGACTATGCAGAATAGAAATTCTAGTCACGCTAGAGTTTATAGTGATAGTTACCAACCTCCCCCTCATGGGAGAATGCACCTACAAGGAGGGCATGCCAGCCCAGTGCATGGAGTAGCTTCTATAGTAGGGACACATAAAATTTGAGTTTGTAGGGCTATCAAAATAGAAACTCTTGGAGCCCCTACAGAGACTCTTCGATCAGGTGGTGAGATTCTTCACCTGCATGGGTAAATACACCCACCTGAATGCCAATCACATATAGTTCTTGAATCATCTGCTGCATGGGAAGAAAATTAACATCCCATTCTATCTGGTGAGTGCACTAAAGGATGAAGCCCATAGATATCAGGTAGGGGTAGCTACTACCCTAGCTCACCATGAGCTAATTTTAGCCCTAATTTAGTATGCCAAGGAGCATAGATAAACCCTACTAGCTGGGGAAGAAAGGGTCAAGGCTTCTGATGCACGAGCAATTGACCATAGAAGGGCCAAAAATAGAGCAGCAGGTCAAATTGAAGGAAATTACCATCAAAGTAGTATAAGAACAACCATCGGTCTCCCATGATGACACAACCAAAGAAGGAGAGGAGGGACAAATTCCATTACCCCACTCAAAAGTTGGGCTAGATTTTCCTAGCCCTGACCAAGCGATTGATCACTCTCTTTAGGATAATGAAGAATTCGATGTGAGAATGCCTAACCTTGATCATACAAGCCACCATACGGAGTGCATAAGAGGGAGAAAGTAGCTAAGGTGGCTAAATTTTTCAAGTGAAGAAGAAGAAGAGGATATGAAAGTTGGGTTTGCAGCCCAGACACTACAAAATTTGGCTACTAGAAGTCTGCTAGACCAGCAGACTTCAGAGGACCTACGATGGTAGTTCGACTTAGCACTCAAAGAAGCCCTCACTTGGTAAACTAAATTCTATGAATAACAAATACTCTTCAAAGAGTTTCAAGAAAATGTTGCAAATAAGCCGTAGGAACATGAAGCCATTGTATCTCAGTTGCACCAGATGGTGCAGTATCTCACTGAATAAAATTAGCAGTTGAAGGCTAAGGTGGTGGATAAATTGGATGCTTACACCCAAATAGACTAGGTGATAGAAGTACCCATAAATTTGCTGACATCTCTAGAAAGAGTCATTTCATCGGGGCCATTCATATCGGATGCAAGAAATGAAGGAGAAGCAGGGGATTGCTCATTTGTTTTAGTCAGAGCAATTATTGAAGAACAGTGGAACTCTGTTCTTCAAACAAGACCCCCTATTATAGATATCCTCGATGATGAAGGTGACCAATCAAGTCATAGCTAGCATCTAGACCCAAAACCTGATGGAAAGGCTGAATTACAATAACAAGTGCACATGATGGAAGGGCAAGTAGAGAAGTCACTGGGTGAGCAAAGAACAAAGGAAACAACTACTGTTGAATCGATACCATAGGAGCCAAGACTTGAGCCCTCTAAAGACAAAGGAAAAGCACCTATCATGGAGGAGGATGACATCCCCACTCATTCTACCATAATAATAATTCCCTCAAGGCCCAAGAGGAAGGCATCTAAGGTACCAAAGAAGAGAGCCAAGAGTAAGGTCAAAATTACAATTGTAGAACCGATTGGCCAGTCATATGAAGAGTGGGCTGAAGGTGTGAAAAGTTTTTCCAAATGAAAGGAGTAGTTTGAAAAATTTTGAAAAGAATGTGAGGTGGAAAAACTAGTAAGAAAAACCTTTAATAAGGTTGAGAGAGGGCCCAAGATTTGTGTTGACCCTACCTCAAAGGTGTAATTCTGCTGGCTATATGGCTTAGCCCTAGGTTGACCCTCATGGATGAGGAAGTATTTGGAATGATACGATGTGTTTGGGCTAGAAGTAGAGGCAGCCACAATCACCAAAGAAAATGTTGACCTCACTCCTAAAGTGGCTTGGTTATTCAAATCCAGAGTAGTCAAACGTGAATGGGATGATTCAGACATCCCGCTAGCAGAGCTATGGCCTCAGCATGCTGATATTTGGAAATAGGCCAAAGCTGTATTCCAGAAAGGAGAACCCACCATAGCTACATTGCCCAACATAGGTGCAAGGCCAAGCAAGATGGGGAAATGTAGTCAACGCAACTGAAAGCCACCACAACAGACCAACACCCCTCAGCAAAAATGTAAACCCTATAACAAAGGAAAATCCAAGGTAGCCAATCAAAAAAGAAAACAATAGAACAAGGCTTACTGGGAAGGGGTTGACAGAATCGAAGACTACCAATTTTAGGTGCCACAAGGATGTGGCACATAATAGGCATGGGGGGATGATGAGCATAAAAAATGCTCATATTCTATATAAGTTTCTAACAATTTTTGTGCGACAACATTATCAGAGTTGTATCTTTTTATGATAATTATATATATATATATTTGATGAAATTATGTGCATTGCCTAACTTGCATGTGAAGTGTGTTTTGTGTAGATTTCTATCTGATTTTGTCATTTTTTGCATAGTCATCAAGGTCCTACGTGGACCTGGCATATTTTTGCTTCAACGAACCCAAGGCATAAATGGAATACGCCTTCAAGAAGGTGCCTTGATGAGAAAGGTGCCTTGATGAAGAAGGTACCTTGATGAAGAAGGCGCCTTGATGAAGAAGGCACCTTGATGAGGAAGGCACCTTGATGAGGAAGGCACCTTGATGAGGAAGGCGCCTTGATGAAGAAAGCGCCTTGATGAGAAAGGCACCTTGATGAGGAAGGCACCTTGATTTACAAGAAGGCACCTTGATCTTAAGCGCCTTGACCTTGCTGCCAATGGAGACCATGTTGACCATGGTAGACCATTGACTCCATGTCATATGCACCGATATTGGATAGCTACCAAAACACGTGAGTTGTCTCATTTACATAGGAGGAAATAACATAACTACTAGTTGAAGCAGAATGCGAACAATAATGAGTTGGACCAGAAAATCTACCATCTTCAAAAAAATATGAAAAGTGTTGTTCGACTATTGTAATTGCATCCGTTACTATAACTGAACTACATTAGTTTAGATTGTAGCAAAATTATTCATCGTAACAACATTGTAACAGAATATCTATGTGTATTATATAAACACACAAACTTCTGCAAGTAGGGGAGGATCATTAGTGAGTAAAAAAAATATTGTACTGCAATTTTTATAAATAAAGAGTTCACTCAAGAGTTTCTTTATCCATGTTTCATCTTCACAACTTAGTCGGGCAAAAGCTATTGGAGCCTAGGCCCACTCCAAGCTAGTATTCCTCCCCTTATTTTTTCTTGCTTTCTAGATTAGATTATTTATTTTTAGTGTGTTGCATTTTATTTCTGCAAGTGTGTTTATTTCCTACTTTCCTTTATTTTCAGTACAATGTGGTGTGATTTTCTTTTATGCAATTTATTTCATGCAAGTTTAAATTGGTGTGGATGAATTAATATTATCTCAAACACTCCCCCAATGATAGGCTTAGTGGACTCATCTCAAAAATGGTGTTGTAACTAGTCTTGAACTTGGTACTTCAAAAGCTTACGAGTTCCCTGGTTTGACAAATTAAATGAAAGGGTTGTGACAAAAATAGGATAAATTTAACCAATGTTTTTGCCCCAAAAAGGAGCATATGATATTTGCAAAGCAATCAAATGCTTAATATATATATAAATATATATATATATATATATAAGAGAAAGGTAAATCAATCAAATTCCTTGGTGTTTCGTATAATCTCTACCGAGGCTATAGATGCCCGGCCGGTAGTAGAGCAAGGTCTAGAAGAGATCAAGGTCATCTCCATCGGAGCTATGGATGCTTGACTAGAAGTGGAGCAATGCAAAGGTAAATTTTTATGAGTAAAATTTTTCATAGCCTAATTGTAAAACAAATGATGAACTTCTAATGGACTCAAAAATAAATAATAAATTTATAAAACACACACTAAGTTGAAGTGAATGAAGTGTTTGCTTTCAGTTGAAGCTATTTAAACCCCACATTTCTTGGATGTTACTAGGTAATTTATAATTTACCAATATTTAGTTTCCATGATTTCAGATCAGGTTCTTTATCCAAAATTCTCAAGAGCATTTTCCAATAGAGTCACCATTTGTTGTTGTCGCACAACTTACCCCAAATTTTGGGGCCCACCTTAAATTTTGGTGTTCACAGAAGTTTGGTTTTCATTGAGTGATTTCTTGAGTAGTTATACTAAGACATTGTTTGGCCTCATGTTTTTATCACATCTCATTTCGAATGCCACATTACTCATGTTCTCAAGATTTTTCTAGTGGTTTTTTGGTGTTATATAAGATTATTTTGAGGTTTCATATCGAACCATTGATGAATCCAGTTCACTGATTATCCATGAATCATTAAAAATAAAAAATACAATAAAAATCAAAGAAAAGAAAGAATAAATAAAAATAAAAATATTAATAATATATATATATATGTATATACATATATATAATATAAATGAACCAAAATAAAGGTAATGCATATCCCAATTTAAAACATGAATGCATTTTTTAAAAAGTTTTATGGATGGTTTTGTTTTGGGGAAGGTTGATGTTATTAATAGGTTTGTTTTGAAAAGTTTAATTTATGTTATTTTGCTTTTTATGACAGGTTATAAAAAAATTGTCACCATAATTTTTGAGACGAGCCCCCCAACCCGACCAACAAGCAAACACAGTGCTAGAGCGTGATCAATGTAGAGGTGCAAATACCAAGGAGTGCAATCAAAATTAGGGTTCGATTTTCAAGGTATAGTCACCAAGTGGCATGAGTGAGAGGCATGTGGGATGTTTGGGGTGAACAACTCATCATAAAGCATAGTGTATGTTTACATTGATAAATATTACCTCAAGTTGTCATATGATACATGTGGGATTGAAATTACAATAAGGTTTGGTAATACAAGTGATTTGGGTGGAGATGGCTTCACAGTTTTCAAGGATAGCGCATGGATGAAGGATATTGCATGAGATCGAACGACTAGTTTGATGGATCATGGGTGGTCGACTGCGTGTGTGATATCACTTTTGATAAGGATGAATAAATGGTAAATTGTGATGAGTATGGTGTTTGAATTCACACTCGTTGCTCCTGCTTCATTAAGGGACACACCTCCTTTGCCTACGATAAATGCAAGAATGGCACTAACAATAGGATGTAATGCCACCACCAACAACAGTAGTAGCAACACAATGAGGAGAAATTGAGAAAGAGAATATAAGGATCGGGATCACAAGGTGTAGGGGGCACACACGCATCGAAGGGCCATCTATGATTGACGTAGAAGAATTCCAAGGCCAGGAAAAATCTCGTCACACAAAAATTATTGGATGATGACATGAAGGCACAAAGCAACGGATACACAAATTATGAGCCCCATGAACCTACCTACCATAATTCTATATCTGGTAAAAAATTAGAGGTTCATAATTGTGAAATTGAGGAGCCTGTTGGTAAGTGCACAAGTTTGGATAAGCGAGATATAAAAAGTGAAGAATGCAAACAAAAACCAACTAGAGATACTGAACTAGATGGGAAATTCAAGCTGCAATAAGGTCTCCAATATCTGCATGGCTCCCCATGGCATATGGGTCATTAATGTGGTAGTATTTCCCTCGGCTAGAATAATCAGAGTGGAGGACTCATCCACACCATGCTATAAATCTGCATGTAAATCATCGATGAAGATATGGACCTTTTATAAAGGTGTAGAAGAAATGGGCCTGGATGCAGTAGCACCTAATGGTTCGATGGGGTACCACTACTATTTTGAGATGATACACACATAGTAAATGACCACATGTGGGAGGCTCTCATGAGGAGGATACATGACTTTAAAGGTGCAAACCAAGGGAATCAGATATGCAATGGATTTTTCCCACTCGGAGATTGATTGTGGCCATAGATAAGATTTTCCTTTTATATGAGGTAGAAATCATAGATGCTAATAAATAGAAAATGAAGAAATCCAGGGATAGCACAGGGAATGGTTTAAATTCACTATCAACCCAAATATTACCCTCATCAATGGTGTGAAAAACAATGTTGATTATTTACTAGATATCCCACGGTGGTTTTATTACATAATGGCCGAATCAATGGCCTCCTCTTTTACGAGTCAACTTAGATACAAAGGATTATTAAACAAAGAACAAGTGATTTCAAAAGAATATAAAGAGGAGTGAAATGTTTTTTAAACCTTTTTTTGGATGATTATGCTTTAGCTTATGGTAAAAGTGTTGTCAAAAGGTTTTAAGGAATGGGTGGACCATTTTCATCATGTGTCTCAGGCCTTGTAACGCTTGAGAAGAGATATATATGGACGCAGTGGTTACACATGGAAGAAAATGGAGAAGGCGAACGGATGCACGGAGGAAGAGAAAATGTTACAAAACCAAACAGGGGGGAAAAGTAAATGAAGTATTTTATTAGAAATTTTAAAAACCCATTGAAGCTCACGAAACAAGGTCAAAGAATTTTCAGAGCAAGTGCACGTTGGAAGTCGGATTTTTTTTTTAGCCTCTCCTCCCAAGTTGCTGGAATGCACCTAATTTCACCATTGTAATTTTTTGAAGCAAGGTATTCTACAAGTGTATTCATTTAAAAATATTTTATGTTGGTAATATATTGGAAATTTCAGTAAGTTTTACGCATGTAGATGGTAGACTTATTTAGTTTTTCTTAATATATTGTGCCCTTTTTCCCTTTGAATATTGCACCGCATTAATGTTGGATTGTGTGAAACTGGTCGTATTAATGTTGGTTTAGTGTAGGATATTCGCTTATGTAGATTTGGGTCGAAATTTAAAAAAAATCAGCGACTTGTTCTTTTATTTCATTTTTCTAACCCTACCCTTTTTACATTTTTTTTAAATTCATCCAATACAAAATACAAAAAAAAAAGTAAAACCTCCCCCAAAAAAAGAAACATGGCAATTCCAAAATTAAATTTCAAATTTTTATTTTACACAAATTCACATTTTTAATGAAAATTCAAAATTCTACACTTTGCACATTTTTAAAAATAATCAAATTAATTTCATTTTGTAAAAAAGAAAATTTCAATATTGTAATGAGTATGTTTTTTACGGGAGCTCTGGCGATTTGGCGGGAATTCTTCTGAACTGTCGGAGGCCGAAGCTCTTGGATTCTGGCTCGCGGCTTCTTCCTGGATCTCTGTTGGTTTGACCTCGTTCCCCTCTGCAGGCTCGTTCGTTTCCCAGGGAGGGCCCCATGGGGTCTCCTCCAGGTTCTCTTGACGGGAAGAAGAGCTCTTATGCCGAGATTCTAAAAGAAAATTTTGCGTCTTCTTCTGATGAAGCCCAGCGGGGTGCTTACCAAGCGCTTCTCAAGAATGTTGGCAAGGGTTCTTCTGCAAACAGAATTAATGGATGCCTCCCGCAATCAGCTTCCAGACCTAAGATAGTCATAGAACCAAAGATGGTTGAGGATACGATCACCTACCGTGCTAACCATGACTTGATCTGCAAATTCATGGGAATCCGACCCACTTTGCACTTTCTGCACACAGGTTAGACAGAACTGGGAACCTATCGGTGAGTACTCCTTATGGCCTATAAGCAACGGGTATTTCATTATTAGTTTCTCTTCTTCGGTAGATAGAAACAGAGCATTTGAATCCGAGAAGAGGACCCATGGCCCGGCAGGGTTATTTGTCCAACCATGGAGAGTGGGTTTCGATCCTCGCATTGAGCCCACGGTACATTCCGAGTGTGGATCCGGTTGTACGCTCTCCCGATGGAGTTTTGGGGCGAGCAGATTCTTGAGATGATTGGTAACTCTCTAGGTAGATTTATGGGAGTTTCCAAAGATACCATAGAGGGAAACACTTCTTGTCTTTGCTAGAATCTGTGTTGAAATGGATATCGATCGGCCACTACCGGTGAGGTGGGCCGGAGTTAGCGGGACAATCCTGGATACGAGCAGTTAGATTACGAAGCCCTACCTTTTAGATGCAGGGTCTGCCATAAGCATGGCCATTTGGCTAGGTTCTGTCTGAATACCTTGAGCACAAAAGCGGAGGCCCCGCTAGGAATCTCAAATCGACCCAGAGAGGGTAAGTTCACCCCGGTCAAAGAATCACAAAACACCCCCAAGGTTATGAAGCCCAGAAAGATGGCTTTGAACAGCAGAAACGAAGAAGAAACAAAAAGAGAAATGGCAAGGACCAAGCTTCACTCAAGCCAACCAACCGGTATGAAATCTTTAAATCCCTGGTGGATCAGGAAGACCAAGTTATGGATGGAGTGGATGGGAACATTGAGGATTTTAACATCCACTCTCATGTTTCTCCCTCTTCAACTCCTGCCCGCGAGCAGGTGCTTAAACCCACTGATTTTTTACAGCCAGAGAACCCAGGGGCATTGGTTATCCATCCCTCAGCACAGCCAGTTATTCAGGATGTCATCATGGGAAGTGCCGAAAAGAATAGAGAAAGGCCGGCCACAGGGATTACCCGGGTGGAAAAACGGTCCAAGAATAACATTTCTCAAGGTGCGGGCGGGAAGTCTAATAAGGACCTAATAGCATCGCAAGGAGACAAGCTGGTCATCGATGGATCAGTGAGAACAATTGACTCTTACTGCTCTCAAGGTTTCCAATGATTATTCAATCTTGGAATGTTAGGGGTTTAAACAGTGAGAACCCATCAATCTGCTGTTCAAAGACTCATAAAGAAGGGTAAAACAGATTTTTTACTCCTCCAAGAGACAAAAATGTCTTTAGATCTTATGTGTAGAACAGTTGGTAAAATATGGAGGGGAGCTGGATATATGGATGTGGCAGCTCAAGGGGCCTCAGGAGGAATTGTTACTTTTTGGAACCCCCTGGAATGGTCTGCTTTAGAACATATAGCTTGGAGGGGTGTTCTCACATCTCTTTTTAGGAATAATATCACGGCGGAGCAAGTTTTAATTACAAATTTTTATGGGGCTCAAAGCCATGATGGCCAGAGGCTTCAATGGAAAGCGGTTCACAACATGAGGTCCTCAAGACAAGCTTTTGATTGGATCATTCCTTGGAGATTTTAATGCCAAATTATCCGTTCGGGATCGGGAAGGTGGTTCCCCTGTTTTGGATGCGGGGGATCGGCTTCGATTGCCCGAGTTCAAGCTTTTCACTTAGTTGATGTCCAAGGTCCTGGAACTTTTTTCACTTGGACTAACAAACGGAGGGATCCACACCTGTTGTAAGGTAAAGTTGGATCGCTTTACGGTCTCGAGAGGAGGCTTTTGTTAAGTGGAATGTGCAATTACAGATTTTGGACGGTCCTGTTTCGATCACTCTCCCATCATCTTTGAAGGGTGGGACTACGACAGGGCAGTTCCATAAACCGTTTAGATTTGAGAATTTTTGGCTTCAGAAGGAGGACCTTCATGAGGTAATTCCGCAATGGTGGGAAGAAGGTCGCCCACCTTTTGGGACAGCAATGTTTAAATTTCACAAACAACTTCTTTTTGTCAAATTTAAATTGAAACAGTGGAGGCACGCCAATAATTCGGATTTCAAGCTGCAAAGAGCCCCCTTGTTGGCCCGCTGGGATGAGGTGCAGAAACAATTTAGGGAAGGTTTAATTTCTGAACAACTTAAAAGCGAAGATGATGCCTTGCGCAAAGTTGTTGAGGACATTGATAACCAAGAGGAAATTTCTTGGAAGCAGCGGGCTAGAAATTCTTGGCTTTTGGAAGGAGATAGAAATACAAAAATTTTTCATCGTTCAGCATGTGCTAGAAGACAGATGAATAATATGGCAGTTTTAAAAGATGAGAATGGTCACTCCTTTGATACTCTTCCGGGTATGCACTCCCACTCTGTGGATTACTTCTCCAAGCTTTTTGCAGAAAACAGGGACCAAGATGTGGGGGCTCAAAATGAAGTTCTTGATGTTATTCCCCCTATTATCACTCCAGCGAGAAAATCGGGCTCTCCTCGGACCTATTGATCGTGATGAACTAAAAGCGTGGTCTTTGGAATGAGCACGGGCAAATCTCCCGGTCCGGATGGTTTTCCTATTGAGTTTTTCAGGCCTTTTGGGACACCTTGGAGGAAGATGTTTTGGCTATAATTGAGGAGTCCAGATCTAATAAGAGAATGCTCAAGGCTCTAAATCATACCTTTATCACGTTAATTCCAAAGGGGGAGGAAGGAGTTCATATCTCTGACTTCAGACCTATTGCTTTATGTAATGTAATTTATAAAATTATCACAAAAATTATAGCTGAACGTCTTAAACCTCTCCTTCATTACATCATTTCTTCAGAACAGGGGGGATTTGTTGAGGGTAGACAGATCTTGGATGGAGTGATTCTTGCTCAGGAGGCTATTCATTCAATGCAAAACTCTGGTAACAAAGGAATGTTCATCAAACTGGATATGTCTAAGGCTTACGATCGGGTTGAGTGGGGTTTCCTGTCAAGGATGTTGGCTGCCTTTGGCTTTTCCCAGGAATGGATTGACTGGGTTATGAGTTGTGTTTCGACGCCTTCATATTCGGTTCTCATCAAGGGGATTCCCTCGCCTCCCTTTGGAGCCTCTCGTGGCCTCAGAGCAAGGGGACCCTTGCTCGCCCTATCTATTCCTTATCTTAGGTTGAAGGATTAGGCCGACTCTTCTTGAGAAGAAGACTTCAAGGCACGATAACGGGTATTAAGGTTGGGGATGAAGTCTTGACTCATTTACAATTTGTGGATGACAACGGCTTGGTTGGAGTGGCTAGTCTCGGGGAAGCTAGGGGAATCAGAGACTCTCTTTATGTTTACCTTAGGGCCTCCAATCAAGTTATCAATGACAACAAATCTAAAGTTGTCTTTTTCAATCTTGCCCAACGGATGCAGGACAAAATCTTAGAGATTTTGGGCTTCTCTAGATCATCTCTTCCTTTACTCTATCACGGGGGTTCCTTTGCACTTCAAGAAATTGAAAAATGACATTTGGAAAGATCTTACGGATGGCATCAAAGATAGAATGAACCACTTGGTCTCACAAATGGTTAAGCTACGGTGGCCGTTTAACTTTCTTACGAGTCGAGTTATTCGGGCCATGCCTATCTATAAATTTTCTATCTTGGCTGCTCCTCTTTCTATTTGGAAAGAGATGGACAAACTGGCTAGGCGATTCTTATGGGAAGGAGCAAAAGGTGGGAAGAAATGGGCCTTGGTTGGGTGGGACAAAGTTACTCGGCCCAAAGAAAAAGGAGGGTCTGGGTTTGAGAAGCTCTATTCTCAACAATAAAGCCCCGGCGAGTAAATTGTATTGGAGATGGATCTCCCGGCCATCATCTTTATTCAGCGAGAATCTTGACCGACAAATATTTGGGTAACATCCACCCCCATGAAATTTGCCGTTTCCCTCCGGATGGTAATGGTTCCCTAGTTTGGCAAGCTCTCAAGTTGGGCTCTCAAGTAATTAAAAATCAATTGTTACGGAAAGTGGGAAGGGGGGAGAAAGCACGTTTACGGACTGATTCATGGGACAAGTTTCCATCCATCATTGCGGAGTTTCTGAACTCGCTTCCAATTAAAGCTGCCATAGAATCCAAGGGCTGGGTCACTATTGAGAACTATTTCTTCACTAGTCAATTGGGTGAGTATAAATTCAAGAAATTTAAGCGACTTGAGGAGTGGCTTGTCACTATCCCTCCGGAGCTGGCAACCACTACGACCAACATTTTGTCTGCAAGATTTCTCACGGGCGAGAGATGAAGAAGACGAGTTAGCTTGGGGTCATGGGAATCTTGGAATTTACACTGTGAAGGCTGGTTATGATCAGCTTCTCCCAGAGCCTCCCCCGCATTTATTTTCGGTTCATGAGTTGGAAGAAAATACGGCATTCCAAGTCTTGGCCGAAAGTGAACTTCTTTGTATGGCAGTTTATGCATAATGGCATCCTCACCTACGATAATCTCAGAAGCAGAGGAATTATTGGTCCTTCTCAGTGTATTTTGTGTCGTAAGCATGAAGAGACTGCTGACCATTTGATGTTCGAATGTTCCTTCACTGGGCAGATCTGGAATCGATGGTTCTCTCTTTTTAATCTCCAGGGTAATGGTGCTCTGACTCGGAATAATATCTGGAAAAAATGGAAGAAAGTTAGATTTAAATCAAAAGCCCTTCGATTGGGGTGGGAGCTTGGTCTCTTCTTCATCTGGTGGCAAGTGTGGCTGGAAAGGAACGCTCGAATTTTCAGAGAAACCTTCTCCTCTCTTGATGGAATTTGGCAGGTTATCTGGAGCAAAGTCACTGAGACGGTTGCCTTACATGCTGAAGAAGATATTCTGGTTGAGCTGGGCCCACAGGAAGAGAGAGTTGCTGCTCACGTTAGAGAAAACATGGTTAGTTGGAAACCCCCCCCGGTTGGCTGGATCAAAATTAACACGGACGGAGCTGCTAAGGGCAATCCGGGCAACGCTGGAATCGGTGTTGTGTGCCGTGATCATACTGGATCTGTTCTTTATTGGGAACTCCAAGGTATGGGAAGAGCCACCAATAACGAAGCCGAAGCTTTTGCCATCAAAGTTGCTTCTTTACGGGTCTGTCTCTCGGGGATACGAGAAAGATAATCCTTGAGGCTGATTCTCAAATTTTGGTTGGCGCTCTTGATTGTATGAGAAATTTTGCTTTGAAAGCGTGGAGGATTCAGATCTTAGTCTCTCAAATCAAGGTCCTTTGGAGGGAACTTGAGGATGTGATCCCTATCCATGTGAATCGGGATTCAAATTCGGCGGCCGATTTCCTTGCCAAGTTGGGTGCGGAAAAGGAGGTTGGAGTTCAGCTGCACAGTAACTTGCCTGTGGAAAATGCTGTGATTAGACAAGGTCTTGCAAAATTTCTGAGCAAATGATTAATTCTGTCTTGGGAGTTTTTCGTCGTGTTTTCGTGACCTGCTGTGTTATCGCGACCCTCGGTGGCAACCTGTCGCGATATCGCGACAGGTTTTGTCGCCACGGCCTTTGGAGACTTCCTGTCGCGATATCGCGACACTTTTGGCGCATTGGTGGCATTTGGAATTTGCGTAGCGATATCGCGACAATTCTGAGGACTGTTTGCTTTGTGATGTTCCCGTCGCGATATCGCGACATCTTTTGTGGTCGGGAGCAGCTGGACTTGGTGGTCGCGATTTTGCGGCATGTCGCGATTTTGCGACATGTCGCGATTTTGCGACATGTCGCGAAATCGTGACACTTTTGGTGCAAAAGTGGCAACTGGAAAATTCGTCGCGATATCGCGACAATTCTGAGGACTGACAGCTTGGTGATGTTTCTGTCGCGATTTCGCGACATCTTTCGTGGTCGGGGGCTGCTGGCTTTGGCCGTCGCGATTTTGCGACATGTCGCGATTTCGCGACATGTCGCCAAATCGTGACACTTCTGGAGCATTGGTGGTATTTGGTTGATTCGTCGCGATATCGCGACAATTCTGTGGACTGACCGCTTTGTGTTGGTTCGGTCGCGATATCGCGACATTTTTTGCGGTTGGGGGCTGCTGGCTTTAGCTGTCGCGAATTCGCGACATGTCGCGTTTTCGCGGCCAGTTGTGCGGTTGTGACCTCGGCCGGCTTGTCTGTCGCGACATCGCGACATGTCGCGATTTCGCGACATGTCGCGATTTCGCGCCTTGTTTGTCTCTTGTGCTTAGTGTTGGTTTGTGTTGCCCTCTCTCTCTCTGCTGAGGTCTTGTGTCTCTGGGTTCTTGGTTGGGATGTTCTTGCTCCCTCTTGTACCTGCTCTTTGTTTTAATTCAAGATTTTCAATTTTTTTCAAAAAAAAAGAAAATTTCAATACAATCCAACTTTTCATTAAAATGAACAATTAATATGATATTCCAAAGTTCCTACATTGCAAAGCTAGATTTTAGTCATTTCTATTTTTATTCTCAAACAAATCTTAACAAAGGAAGATAAAATTTGGTTACAAAAAAATAAAAAAAATTGGTTAACAAACAAAGATAAAATTTGGTTAACAAAAAAATATAAAATTGGTTAACAAAGGAAGATAAAACTTGGTTAACAAAAGAAGATAAAATTGGTTAACAAAATAAGATAAAATTGGTTAACAAAAGAAGATAAAAATTGGCTTAACAATCGAAGATAAAATCGGATTAACAATTTGAGATAAAATTGATTAAATCACCTTTCAAATATTGTTATTTCAAAGTAAATAGTTGATTAATAATCACATATTTTCACAAATTTCATGAACAACAAAGATCATTGTAAATCAAATCAATACCAAAACAGGCCCCTTGTTAACAGGTATATGCAACACTGAGGTATCCAATTAATTTTTAGCATTTCACATTTTCACTAAGCATTGCAAGTAAAATTAACACATTAAAAGAACCTTGGGAAATTACAAATGTTTCCTTGCAAGAGAGGATGTCTGGGTAGAATCCTGACTATGAGTATATTTTTGTAATTGGGTGAAAATATCTCTCAACAGGACCTTTCTCCTTGAATACTATCTTAGTCTTTATTTTTTTGAGTGGTGATTGGATCATGAATAGACTTGGAGAACCTAGGGTTGATCTGGGCTCATGGGATATTTGGTTGGTTATGGAATATTTTGATTGGATGCCTTGGTCCATGTGTCCTACTTTCAGTATGCTTGGTGGTATGTTCATGCACCATCTTAGGGCCCTTTCCTTTGGCACACTTTAATTCTTCCATGGGCCTAGGCTTAAATTTTGCTATTGGTTTTGGTAGTTCTCTCATATTTTTTCAAGGGTATTTTTCCCTAGACAACTTGATGATAGTGTTTCACGAGTTGATGGGATTGGAAACTACCAATCTCTCCTGTGGCACTCGTGGGGGATGGATTACCCCTTTCATGCTTGGTTATGGATTTATATTGTCAATATCAAAAGCCTTGGGTTGGTTAGAGAGTTTTGGATTGGGCCCAACTCGCATTGTAATCATGGAAGGGAGTATCTTTTCTTGTGGCTCTGAGTCCCCTAGAAAATACTTCAAATTCTCATTGAAGCTAGTTGCCAAGGACCGCTTGGGACTTTAGGCTCACTTGCTTGGTCTAATTTAGTTCTCTTTAGTACAATCTGATTCTAGTCTCTTCCTTGTAGGATCTGATCCCTTTGATGGTTTGCTTATTTTGGATCTTGGTATTATCCTGTATTTTGTATTCTCAGTCTATCTTGGTTAGGCAACTTCTCGTTAAGTGATCATATTTTATTCTGTTGTTCTTGCCTAAGTCTCGGGGTGTGACCCTGATCTGTGGCAATTTTTGTTCTATAAAAAAGGGTTAGGGTCCCTTTCAAAACCCCTTATTTTATCTAATAAAAAAAACACTTTTTTTTTATGATAAAATTTATCCAAACATATTAGTAAAAGTCTTTTTTATCTTCAATTCCTATCCATAGCAAATTCTTTTGGATGGATTTAATGATATTTGCAATCTTCATTGACATTTTGAAAAGAGACATAAAATAGATTGGGGTAGACTGCAAAGAAGTTTTTAACAAGGCTTTACCTTCTTGTGAGAGATTGTTCCCTTTCAAACCTACTAATATAGACTAGATTCTATCAAAACATACAAATTCAAATTTTAAACAAGATTTAGAAATATTGTAAAGTTTTAGTGAATACTTCAAAAAATTTAAAACTTTTCATTGTCGAAATAGAATATCCATTCTACGTATGTATGGATTATTGGATAGGGAGATAAACTATAGTCTTCTCTAAGTATCCTCATAGATAATTGTCACTAGAGAAAATGTCCATATGTCAAGTTGATTCAACTATCAATATGTAATTATTACTGAGACACATTTGCACATGCACTCTTACTTTTAATGAGCCTCATTATTTTTTTGAGAAAAGCTAGTTTATATTATGTCATCAACCTAAACATTATAATAATATGGCACTAGCATAGTCCACCAATAAAAAAACAAAGTGAGATGGATAAGGAGTAAACTTCCATAACTAAATACACATAATAATAAAAGCTAATAGAAACAAAAAGACTATAGTTGTATCTTGTTGCAATATGCCAGATATCATCACTCATTTATGGGAGAGCCTCACTTTTAAGAAAATAGTGAATAAAAGTATTAACCTTTTTAAATTGATGACAACAAGACTAGAGGGGTGAGTCACTCCCATTTATAATTATATTAATGCAAAGTCTTGGTGGAATGGTGTTGTGAAGGCGTTTAAGATTATATTTTCTTTTGAAATATGAATTTTTTTAAATAAGGTTATTTTATGAAAAAATATTTCTCTTTGGCAATGATGTAAATCATAGAAAATATTTTCTTATTACAAAATTTCATTGGTTTTTATTTAGAATAAATGATTTTGTTTACCTTTTATTTTAGAGTTCAACTAGTAAAGTTACAAAATTATATGCATAAACCAAGTTTAACTAGTAAAGTCATAAAATTGTATGTATATATTGAATCAAATTAAATAATTATTCTTCTTTTTATTGGAAGGGTAACTTTCAATAACACACTTCTATAGTAAAGGGTTGAAATAAATTTCATTTTCTTTTATAAATAAAACTAAAATTCACACATGGAGGTCCAAGGAGATTCTTGTGGCTTAATTACTACATGGAAAAATGAGGAGATCAAAGGAACCTTAGTCTACAAATCCAATAACCAGGTAACCATCAATTTCACTTCTAAAAAATATTTTTTTTATTACCAACATCTATGCTCCCAACCACCCAAGGTGGAGGAAACATCTATGGAACTACCTGGTGGAGATCAACTCTACCCTAGGAAGGAATAGATGGTTGTTAGTTGGTGACTTTAACACTCCATTAACTACAACAGAGAAGAAAGGAGGAAGGATGGACTTCAATGATAGTATGATGGACTTAAAAGTATTTATGACTGATTGTAACCTAGTAGATATCGACCTAGAAGGAGCCACCTTCACATGGTCAAATAGAAGAATAGGAGATCAATATATCCAAAGTAGGTTAGATAGAATGTTGATGAACTAAGACTGGTATAGTAGTAATGAAGAGATAAACCTTAAATCTCTCCCAAGAATTGGGTCTAACCACAACCCTATTGTCCTAACCATAGAAGGAGGAGCAAGACCAAAAAACTCACCTTTTAAATTTGAACTAATGTGGCTTCAACACAAGAACTTTCACAACAAGATGGAGTGGTGGAGTACTATGGTAAGAGGAACAAAGATTTTTTGCCTGAATACCAAGCTTAAGAAACTGAAAGAGAATCTAAGGGTATGGAACAAAGAAGAATTCAACAATATCTTCAAGCAAAAAGAAGAGTTGGAAATGAAAATAGATGAAGTCAACAAAATAATTGAGGGACAAGTGCATAGAATACTTGAGAAATGAGGAACATGATCTTCTTATTGAATATCACACCACCCTAGCTAGAGAAGAAACCTTCTAGAGGCAGAAGTCTAGGGAAACCTGGCTAAAGGAGGGTGATAAAAACTCTAAATTCTTTCATTCTACCTTAATCAAACACAAGAGGGCATCACAAATTAAGGAAATATCCAATGGGTAAAATGGCAGAGTCACAAATGATAATAGAATTATTCAAGCATAAATTCAATGATAAATGGGAAGAAAAAAAATATGTGGAAGAGATCCTAACCAACATCCCGAAACTAGTCACAACTTCAATGAATAGGTTCCTTAATAAGAAGCTTTTTGAAGAAGAAATTAAAAATGCCCTCTTCACAATGAAGAAAGACAAAGCTCTTGGACCAGATGGTTTTCTAGTTGGCTTCTTCTAGAGTTGTTGGGATATAGTTAAAGAAGATGTAGTAGGAGCAATCCAAGAGGCCTAGGAGAAAGGCAAGATAGAAAAGAGAATGAACAATACCTTCATAGCTTTGATAAAGAAGAAAATAGGAGCCACTCAACTTGACAATTTTAGACCAATAAGCCTATGTAATGTGTCATACAAAATCTTAACTAAGGCTCTAGCAATGAGATTAAGCAAGATTCTGCCTTTCATTATCTCAGAACAGCAGCAGGCCTTCATCAAAGGAAGACAAATCCTAGATGGTATAGTGATTGTTCATGAAACCATCCACTCCCTTAAAAATAACAAACAAGTAGGCATGTTAATCAAACTAGACATTAGTAAAGCCTATGATAGGGTGTCCTAGAGGTTTTTGTATAGAGTCTTGGAATATATTGGCTCTTCATATTAGTGGAGGAAACTAATCAAAAATTGCATCTCTAATGCTACCTTCTCCATATTAGTCAACTGATATCTTGTTGGCTATTTCAATAGCTTGAGAGGGCTCAAACAAGGAGATCCCATCTCCCCAACTCAATTCACTATTATGGTAGAATCCCTAGGTAGATCTATAAAAAATATCAAATAGACAGTCTAATAAGTGGAGTGCAAGTAACCAACAAAACCCCAAATATAACCCATAGCCAATTTGTTGATGATACTTTGCTCATCAAAAAAGCCTCTATAAAATAAGCCAAAGATTTCAAGCTCATCCTCAACCATTACAAAGGAGCCTCTTCCCAATATGTCAATTTTGACAAAAGCAAAATCTATTTCCTCAATACCCCCATCACCAAATAGAACAAAATCAAAGCAATCATGAAATGTGAAATCGAGAAACTACCTTCCTCCTATCTAGGCATGCCCCTTTTCATCAACCAGATCAAATATTCTCATTGGAACACAGTCATTGATAGGCTCAATAAAAATTTTGTATGGAAAGGAAACCTCCTTAGCCAAGCCAAAAAGATCCAGTTGATCCAATCCACCCTCCAAAGCCTACCAATCTACATGTTATCAATGTTCAAAATGCCTATAAAAACTACAAAAGCAGTTGAAGCCATCAGTAGGAATTTTCTATGGAAAGGTATAAAAGAAAGAAATAGATACCATCTAGTGAAGTGGGAGAAGGTATGCCTCCCAAAATCCTATGGAGGCTTGGGTCTGAGAAACATGAAAACTCTCAATAGAGCATTAGCATCAAAACTAGTTTGGAGATTGATAAAAGAAGATAGCAGCCCATGGACCAACATAATGAGGACCAAATATATCTAGGATAATGAGCCAACAACAATACTCAAAAGCAACCAGATAATGGGAGGTTTAGCCATCTAGAACCATATTTATGAAGGAATAAGCATCATAGACAAAGGGTCTCGATGGAATATTGGTAAAGGAACAAATGTGGATTTTTGGGAAGATAAGTGGTGAGACTCAGGACCTTTAGATCGAGATCCAAACCTAGCAGAGTTAAAAAAGACCCTCAAACAAGAATGGGGCACCTATTTTAGATCTTACATAGTCATATGGGGAGATGGCACAAACACTTGGAGAACAAACATTAGGAACAAGGTTTTAAGGCAAGATCTAGAGGCCCTCCACGCAAAACTAGGAGACTATCTTAACCTAGACTCAAAGGAACCTAACCAATTAGAGTGGACCAGATCAACAATAAGAAACTATACAATTAAAAGTGGATACAATGAAAGCCTAGATCTACCTCAACAAAAAACACCTTGGAGGAACTTATGGGGAAACAAATATATTCCAAAGATAAAAGTATTTACATGGTTGGTTCTCCAAAATAAAATACTAACTTGGGACAACCTGATCAAAAGAGGTTTTCTAGGCCCCAGTAGATGCCACCTTTGCAAAAGAAATGAAGAGACAACAAATCACCTATTCATGAAATGTCCATTTGCTCAAGCTATGTGGAACCAATGGATGAAGACTACAAAGGTATCCTGGGTCATGCCCAAGAAAATCCTTGATTGGTGGTGTCAATGGATCCCTCCTTGCAAGGAGAAGAAACTAATATGGAGCCTAACAATCCCAACCTTCCTTTGGTGTATCTGGAAGGAGAGAAATAGCAGGATCTTCAAAGGAAAAGCAAGGAGCTTTGAGGCTATTTTCAACCAGCTTCAAGTTAGTCTATCTAAACTAGTTATGTTTGAATAGATAAACACAAACCAACAATGGAGATCAATTTTGAGCCAAAACCAACAATAGATTCTCTTCTTGCAGCTAGACTTCTAGATTAGTTTGGGTCATCAAATGAATAGAACTACCCCATATGAGTCCTCAATAGCAACTAGTGAGTCCCAAAATCTAAGCTTCCAAATACAAGGACTCCTAATGGATTTCAGATTGGAAGGATATTGGTGATGTTTCACCAAACTCTCTTCCATAGAAGGTCTACTTGGTTGTTTGTTCAAACCAACCTCAATAAGGCAATCATCTTATCACCCTAGAAACAACATGCATATACTAGGGACACCCCTCTAGAGCTCCTAAACTCTTCAAGCTCCATGCACAAAACTCAAAGCTAAACTATCAAGCATAGATGCATAGGCCAAGTAGAATCTCAATAGGAATCTAGCACTTTTGGCCTTTAGTGGTTTTTGCTACCCTAAGGGCTCACTTTTCGTGTAAAAGGGTAGGGGACCCTTTTAACCCTCATTTTTTTTAATAATAAAAAAAGAAGTAAAAGTCACACATCACTTTTAAATGTATATTGATATTTTCTTAAAACTTGATATATTGAATTGAAAAATGCTAGTCTTGTATTATA
Organism: Wollemia nobilis; assembly: GCA_028583015.1. Classification (NCBI taxonomy): domain Eukaryota; kingdom Viridiplantae; phylum Streptophyta; class Pinopsida; order Araucariales; family Araucariaceae; genus Wollemia; species Wollemia nobilis. The sequence continues at coordinate 38,076,242 of JAQPPZ010016981.1, forward strand.
TCTATTTCAAGAAACTATTTTTATTTTTTGTTACAACAAATTAAACTATCATAGTTCAAATTATTATAAGAATTATAGTGTATGGACTTGACCTAAGATCCCACCCATATGATTACAAACCATTTAACATTTGTGATGTATACTAATATATAATTTCTTTTATTAAGTTATACATGGCTTTTGTTGGGGCTACTTCTATCAACATATTAAAATATTATATTTGTTGTTAGCTTAATTAGACTTCATCTAATTTTCATTTCTATCAAAGATATTATTCATCTTCGTCAAACTACTATGTTTCCTCTATCAACTCATTTATATCATTTTCATTAATAGAGAAAATTTCCTTAGCTAGTTACTTTCCAAAATTTGAAATTTATCAATATGAAGATCAACACTAGGATTGATTAAATTATTTGTTATCCTATTTTCTTGTCTATAGATGTACTAATATTTCCAACATAATTTTCTAAAAATAGTTTATGGATTGAAAAATAATATTATTGTTGATCCAATTTACATATTTGTTTTTCTTAATGGCATTAATAGTAATTTCTGAATACCCTCAACTAAAATGTATCTCCATTTTTTTAAGGAAATATTGAATTCACATAAAATGTGACCTAACCTCTACATAGATGTTAGTTGAAGTTCCATATCGTTTTTAGTAAGTGAAAAAAATTTAGCCTTCATTATTATGAAATACATCACCTTTTGTTATGAACCTCTCTTCTTATCAACAATAAATCATTCACCAATATGTAGAAATGTACAACATGCATTCACAAATAAATTGCACAAGATGAATCTACACAATAAAATAGAGATTGATAATACACTTGGGGTAGGGAAACACTGTACAATGCTCCTTATTAGTAGGAAGACACTCCACAATATCTCTAACTCCACGAGCCAAGACTTCTGCAAGAATACTTTATATATGACCTTTTACAATGGGGGTACATCTCTCTTTATACAAGATTGTGATGGTTCACCTTCCATGAGTTACAAGATCACCCATATGGTGGTTCACCTTCCATGAGTTACAAGATCACCCATGTGGTGGTTCACCTTCCATGAGTTACAAAGTGCATAATAATATGACAATATTCCTTGATGATTACATATGATAATATTCCTTGACAGTTACATATATGATTCTATGACATTATTCTCCTACCTATTTCTAATTTGACATGTGGCCTTCCTTACTAATGAGTAATGGTTACATAAGTAACATTTATATCATAACAGTCCACATTAGCCAATAATTCATTTATGGCTCAATACAATATTAATTTATTAAGTACCTATCTTGATACCTAACATTCCACCCTCCTTACAAAATGTTTCTTCCTTAAAACATTAGAAGAGGCTAAATAATATGATCTTCTGAGCCATGTTGAGTAATGGTGCCAATCTTGATCATCCATTCATATCAATCAAACTGTGATTGGTGGTGGTCTTCTTTGATGCCAATGCCATGTTTTGAAAGCATAAATTTCACTTTTTTTCATCCATACTTGCTTGCATTTACAATAAAAGTTTGGGTTCTTCTAGTTTCTTGTATGTCCCTCATAGCTCCTTTGTTGCTCTATGCCTTGTCTCCATGATTTTTGCCTCTCATGGTGGTGTGGATGGTGATATATTTGAACCTTAACCTACTGTTCTACTTGGTTTCACTCTTCTTTCTTACTTCCCTAATTTAGTTTATTCATTGCTTTTACTTTTGTTATTACTACTACTGCCTCCTAATATTCTATTTTAGGTTATTTTTTTTGTTCTTCACTTTGTTCCCCTACAATAGTTACCTGTTTGTCTTAACACTAAGAAATGTCTTGTAATGTTATTGTTGGTTAGATATCCAGCACTGAGGGTGCAAACCAGTGCCAACATCGAACAACCACCACTGCAGCACTTGGAAGGGAGGACGATTGGGTGATCAATCTCCAAAGAAGGATGGTTCCTCTATGGGGGTCCTAGTTACCTACGCCATGAATAGGGAAAGGTAAAAGGGAAAAGGGAAAGAAACTAAAAGGGAGGTCATAGCCAGAACTTACAAGGATGGTTTATGACCGCATCAAGATGCATGTACCCTCAACATCATCGGTGGTGAAACAAGCACACTACTTAATAGATAACCCAGATAGATTCTCACTTCGTGATAAGAACGATAGGTTGAAATTTAATTCTAGGATCGAATAATAGGTGCATGAAATTAGAATTAGGGCACACCCGTCTGACCAACGTTTTACAAAAATAAACCCCCAACCCAATTGTAAATATGAATTCCATAACTATCGAGTAAACCCCATGAAATCTAATTTAGCAGAACTAAATTAGAATCACTCAAGTAGCCAAATCATAAATAAGCATTCACATTCAACACAAAATGTAAGAATGATATTGGAAACCCAAAAATAGTATTCTTGTATTCACACAATGATGAACAGTATTACATGAGAATTATAATGGTCAAAGAGTCACCCTTGGGAATGACCAGCATTCCACTATTTATAGATAAATTACAATGAATTCAAAATACAAGCATTAATAGGGATTGGTGGGAAAACTACGCTGGATTAGATAGACGCTCAACTAGTACTCTACTCCTCGAGATGGTGGTAATATTATGTAAGGAGGTAAATAATTTTGTGTTGATCCGAGCCCTTGATTCCTCTATCATTTCTACCCAAGTCTTTAATCCTTATCTACTCTTCCCCTTAGTTCAACTAGCGATCCTCCAGTTAGATGATGAATAAAAATAATTAATCACCTAGGGAGTAGCACATTTCAAATCAATAACTTCTACGCACAAACAGTTGGTATTGGGCAGCTGCGGTAATAAATACCTCCTTATTTGAATTTTTAGGTGATGGCGAGAGTCTAGATATCGGGCAGTTACTTCGCTTACCTCGTTGGATAACAACTTTTTTGCCCAAAATGATATTATGAAGGAGGGTGAGCATTTCCTAAAGGTTCTACCCAATTTGCGCTCCAAAGTCCCACCCAACAATGGGTGGGGGTCTTCACCTTTTGAGTGGGTAGGTCTTTAGGATGTTTTCACCCTTGCTGGAAAATAGAAATATTCGCCCGATGGGTGGGCAGGTCTTTTGGATACCACCGCCCGAAGTTAGAGCCTAAACATTCACTCGCTCTATTATCCACCCACTTTTCTTGAACAACCTTCCACCCGCATACTTCTTGTAGCCGCCCATCACTACTATTGTCACCTCCATTTTTTGCCTGACCACGAGTGCTTCAAAACTTGGTGAACCCTTGAAAAACATCATCTCAAAAAAAGCAAAAGTGGGTGGATGGTGCAAAATTTCACCCACATTTCTCTTCTTTTCCTTGTACCATAACTTCATGAATTTCTTTTGCAAATAATGTTAGTAGTACCCAAATAATGCAACCAAGGATAACCAATGACAATATCTACATCATTAATCTTAATAGCATCAAAATATAAATGTAAAACATATTTATCCATGGTGATTTTTATATCTTTAAAAATTTGAACATTTTGACCCTCAAGTTGTATGTCTTTGATTTTCTTTGCTTGAACTTACAACCTTTTAGTCAAAGACATATTGATAAAATTATATTTGCTACTAGGATTAACGAAAACAATAAAATATATATATATATATATATATATATATATATATATATATATATATATATATATATTGAATGCAACCATGAACTTGCAAAATAGAATTTTTGCATTCAAAAAACATTGACCACTATTTGGCCTTGACACACAAGGTGTAGTTTCCGTAGCCTACACATTATTATCCTTTTCTTTTGATCCCCATTTGCTTAAGAATGCAACTTCAAAGTCTTCCCATGTGTATATATTTATGAGCATACATAAAGTTTGAAAACCAAGAATAAGCTTCCTCTTGCAAAGAAAAATAAAGGCTACATTTCCATAGTGACTCATGAGAATTAAAAAAATTAACTTCTTCAACCATTCATGGCATTACTATCATCCTTGCCAATGAATTTCGACAAATCCATAACCTCAACCCAAAAAATTCCTAAACAACAAGGGTTTTTTAAATAATCGAAATTTCTCAAAAATTAAAATTTCTCAAATCTTATATATTCCCTTCTTCAACAATTAAATTTACAAATTTTCTTCAAAACATAGCAAACGATAAATTTGCTTACCCGAGGTGAGAGTTATGAATTTTTTCCCTTTTTTGTGCACCCCAAAAATAGCACCAAAATTCCAACTTGCAATTGTTGTAACTCCATCAATACTTAACATAATTTAACAAGTGAGTAGTCATTTTTGTAGTACTCAAAATAACCTACATGTTGGTGCAAAAGGATTTTGAAAATGACTGCTTAAAATTTAATATTAATCTTTTTATTTTGAAAAAAATGCGCAACCAAAAATAACACAATTATCTCAACTTCAAACAATTGTAACTTTCTCAATACTTATAATAATTTTACAAATGAGTAGTCATTTTTATATTACTCAAAATAATCTACAAGTTGGTGCAAAATTATTCTAAAAATGACTGCTATAAAATTAATACGAATTTTTTCCTTTCAAAAAGAATTCGTGCAACCAAAAAATAACACAAATATCTCAACTTCAAATAGCCATAAATTTCTCAATACTTATCAAAATTTAATAAGTGAGTAGAAATATGCAAAAATAAACCAATTGTTACGAACCTCTCTTCTTATCAACAATAAATAATTCACCAATATGCAGAAATATACATCATGAATACACAAATAAATTGTTCAAGATGAATCCACACAATAAAATAGAGTGTGATAATACCCTTGGGATAGGGAAACATCGTACAATAATCACTATTGAAAGAAATCCACTCCACAAGATCTCTAGCTCCATGAGCCAAGAATTCTACAAGAATACTTCATATATGACCTTTTACAATGGGGGTACATCTCTCTTTATACAAGAGTGTGATGATTCACCTTCCATGAGTTATAAGATTACCCATGTGGTAGTTCACCTTCCATGAGTTACAAAGTGCATAATAATATGACAATATTCCTTGAAAGTTACATATAACAATATTCCCTGACAGCTACATATGTGATTCTATGACATTATTCTCTTACCTATTTCTAATTTGGCATATGGCCTTCCTTACTAATGAGCAATGGTTACATAAGTAACATTTAGTTCATAATGGTGCACATTACCCAATAATTCATTTATGACTCAATACAATATTAATTTATTAAGTACATATCTTGGTTCCTAACATTTCATCCCCCTTACAAAATTTTTCTTCCTCAAAACATTAGAAGAGGCTAAATAATATGATCTTCTTAACCATGTTGATTATTGGTACCAATCTTGATCATCCATCCATCTCAATAAAATTGTGATTGATGGTGGTCTTTGTTGATGACAATGTCATGTGTTGGAAGCATAAATTTTACTTTTTTCATCCATACTTGCTTGCATTTACAACCAAATTTTGGACTCCTTTGGTTTCTTATATGTCCCTCATAGCTCCTTTGTTGCTCTATGCCTTGTCTCCATGATTGTTGCCTCTCATGATGGTGTGGATGGTGATATACTCCAACCTTAACCTGTTGTTCTACTTGGTTTCACTCTTTCTTCTTACTTCCCTCATTTGGTTTGTTCCTTGTTTTTACTTTTGTGATTACTACTACCACCTTCTTTTGATATTCTATTTTAGGTTCTTTTGTTTTTTTCACTTCGTTCCCCTACAATAGCTACCTGTTTGTCTTGACACTGAGAAATGTCTTGTAATGTTATCTACTTTTTCTTGTACCATAACTTCATGAATTGCTTTTGCACATTAATGTTAATAGTGCCCAAAGAATGCAACCAAGGATAACCAAGGACAATATCTACATCATTAATCTTATTAGCATGAAAATCTAAATATAAAACATATTTATCCATGGTGATTTTTAAATATTTAAAAAATTGAACATTTTGACCCTCAAGTTGTATGTCTTTGATTTTCTTTGCTTGAACTTACAACCTCTTAGTAAAAGACATATTGATAAAGTTATACTTGCTACTAGAATTAACAAAAACAATAATTTTTTTTTATTTTGAATGCAACCATGAACTTGCAAAATAGAATTTTTGCATTAAAAAAAAATTGACCATTGTTTGGCCCTGACACACAAAGAGTAGTTTTTGTAGCTTGCACATTATTATCCTTTTCTTTTGATCCGCATTTTCTTAAGAATGCAACTTAAAAGTCTTTCCATGTGTATATATTTATGAGCATATATAAAATCTAAAAACCAAGAACAAACTTCCTCTTGCAAAGAAAAATAAAGGCTACATTTCCATAGTGATTCATGAGAATTTAAAAAAAATAACTTCTTCAACCTTTCCTGGCATCACTATCATATCTTCTAGTGAATTTCAACAAATCCATGACCTTAACCCAAAAAATTCCCAAACAACAAGGGTTTTTTAATAATAAAAAAATTTCAAAAATTAAAATTTCTCAAATTTTATCTATCCCCTTCTTCAATAATTAAATCTGCAAATTTTCTTCAAAACACAACAAACGACAAATTTGCTTACCCAGATTGAGAGTTATGAACTTTTTTCCCTTTTTCGTGCAGCTCAAAAATAACACCAAAATTCAAACTTGCAATAGTTGTAACTCCATAAATACTTAACATAATTTAACAAGTGAGGAGTCATTTTTGTAGTACTCAAAAAACCTACACCTTGATGCAAAAGGATTTTGAAAATGACTACTTAAAAATTTAATATGAATCTTTTTCTTTTCTTTTTTTTAAATCCGCTACCAAAAATAGCACAATTATCTCAAATTCAAACAATTGTAACTCTCTCAATACTTATAAGAATTTTACAAATGAGCAGTCATTTTTATATTACTCAAAATAATCTACAAGTTGGTGCAAAATTTTTCTAAAAATGACTGCTAAAAAATTAATACGAATTATAAATATTTGAACCTCTTGACATATTATTCCTTCTATAAAAGGTAGAAGACTTTTTCAACATGAACTAAATGAGATGCCTAGGACTTACTATAAATTAGGATATCATCAAAGAAAACTAATACAAACTTACAAAGAAGAGGATAAAAGATAAAATTCATTAGGCTCTAAAAAGTGGAAGGGGCATAAATCTTAAGACCAAAGGGCATGACCATGAACTCATAATGATTCTCGTGTGTATGGAAAGTAGTCTTTGGAATATTCTTTTCTTTAGCCCTAATTTTATGAAACCCAAAATGCAAGTCAAGCTTGGTAAAATATTTAGCACCATGTAGTTCATCTAACAAGTCATCAATAAAGGCAGGCGATGGTGAAAATATTAGGCGAGACACATATTCTATGACAGACGAATTGATGCACTTTAGAGATAAAGTTAAGTTTCTTGCCAAAAAGGAAAATTACTTCGTTCAGGAGGATATCCCATAGTTGTGGAACAGAGTGCTAGTGTCTCCCAAGCTCTAAGTAGGTGGGCCTCTCTGTAGTTTTTCCATTTTTGGTTCCCTTGTTTGATTGGCAGTGGGACTATCTCTTCTTTGGCGATTGTGGTGGCTCATCTGTACCCTTGCTCATGTTTTGTTATTTTTTGTGAGGTCATTTTCCTAGGATCCTCCCTTTTGGGTAGTTTATCTTAGGGTTCAAATTTCGTTCAGGATCTTCCTTTTAGGCTTGTAATAAGATTTTGGGATCATTTCAAAATCCTTTTATCAATAAAAAAAAAAAAGTCATCAATAACTGGGATAGGAAACTTATCTTTGATTGTAATCTTGTTGAGGGATATAAATTGGGACACATGCACCAAAAATTACCTTCTCTCAAACCATGACCATTGTAGATGAATAAGGGATAGTGCTAGTATGGATAATGCTTTGATCTACCATCTCTCGAACAAGCTTCTATATTTTTGACTTCTAGGGCTAGGGATAGCGGTAAGGACAAACATTGGATGGTTGGATTCCTAGGACAAGATGGATGACATGATCATGTGTTCTTTAAGGTGAGAGATCCTTGGGTTCATTGAAGACTGGAGAATATCTATCAGTAAGAGACTACATGTGAGAAGAAATAGTAAAAGAGGATTACTCATTGGCCTATACTTCCATGCAATTAATTTAGATAAAAAACCTCTATTACCATTCTTAGGTATTTTTCCTTATGGTGGGATTTGACAACCTTGAAAAATTTTGGATACCCCAGAGATGAATGACCTTGCCATTTGTGTTCATTGTACATACAACCACTGTATACTCAAAGTAACATCCCTTAACTAAGATAACTATCGAGCCCCTAAGATAATATTTGCACTACCCAATTCCATTACATAAAGATGGTTGGAAAAGGTATAAGAATCCATCTAGATATAGATATTTATAATATGGCCCACATATTGAGCCTTGTCCTCAATGGCAATTAGCACTTGGAATTTTTTGTAGGTCAAATTCTTAATATATAAACCTAGGGATTTGGTTGTCTTGCTATAAATAAAATTATGAGTACTACACTAATCAATCAACATAATGGCTTGTTGGTATTTGATGAAGCCCTACACCTTGATTGTGTGATGAGCTTGGAGTCCCATAAGGAAAAATGCTAAAAGAACCATAGTATCTATGTCTCACTCTTAAACCTCTATGTTGGTTGGTAACTCCTATTGAAGAGGAACAAACTCTTCTTCCTTTAAAACTATTGCATCCCCTCTTTCAAATGGAAGTTATAATGCTCCTCATAAGCCTAATCCTAAGGATGGTGAGATTGATATTTATAATAAAAGAACTTTGGTTGATTCTCTTCATTGAAATTAATGAAGTATGGTCAAGAGGGATTGAAGTCATGTAAGACAAGTGGATCTTCTTTTCTATTGCATAAGCCAAATGATCGACATCATGGAGGGTATATAAATCATACGTATCTACCTCCCACCTAATGTCATCCTTAAGACCATGTTAAAATGTTGATACCACTATTGTTGAATCCAAATGATAGGCATATGTGAAGGGCCCATGAACTCAATGTAATATTCCTCTAACATGCTTGTTTGTTTGGTCCAAGCATCAAATAGACCACATAAGAGTTAGAGGAGTCCTTATCAAACGTGAGTTGGAACATCTTTTTGAATATTGACCATGAAATAGGATGACAATGATGCTTGAGTTCTCATAGAAGCTATTTATGAGCATGGATACCCATTTGAGAAACCAATAAGATGAGACAACCGTTCTTTGGAATATAGTGCAAACATATGAGGTAATCCATCTTGGATATCCAACTACAAGGGTTAATATTCTCAAAGGCCAAAATATCATTTCAAGGAACTAGACATCATGATGCCATTCAAGCAAAAATGCATCACTTTCTATGGAGGAATCAAAATTAGTAGCAATTTCTAAATTAAGCTTACCCATAACTAAAAGGGTTTTCATGGTCAAGCAAGTATGCATGTGGATCGAGTGAGAACAATTGAGCTTTTACCCAAAAGTGGGCTACTAGAAGAATCCTATATCTTGATGTTGGAAAGACCTTGGATCATACCTATAATAAGGCTATTAGAAGTTTATAGGATCTTGAAACTAGAATTTCCTAATAGGAGGAGGTTCATTTGACTAAAACTCAAGCCCCTTCTACTTATCTTGTTGTTGCATCCCATAACCCTATTGGAAATCATCGCACAATGAATGCTTAGTTTGGGGAGGGTCATTACATTATTTTTGGTAACATTGCCAATTGATTTTGGATTGTACCAAGCTGCCCAAAGAGTTGTTGTTGAAGACTAATGTCAAAGATCATATTATTTGACCTTACACTCATTTGACAAATACTCATAAAGATTGAAAGAAATGCCAAAAAGGAGGAGGTAAGCACCTATAGGAGAAGTGGTAGGGATACTCATAATACCTAAAGTAAAAAAAGCATGAAGATCAAAACTATTGATGTGGTATGCTATATTATGATGCTTGCCTAAATGTCTTAGTTGTCATTCCTTTTGGTCCATACAATCAATCATTATATTGACATTGTAAACTACCAATGACTTGTGCCCAACAAGAAGAATTTAAAGGTTTACATATACATTATAGACCAATGACAAAAGCTCGAATATTTCACTTACCACTTATGAAAAATGTGTTACCAAAGATATATTATGTTTTGATGAGCTTGAAGTGACGACCATAATGATGTAAGTCTCCCACAATGATTCAAACGCTTTTGACATTGACTTCAAGAAAAGCAAAGGGTTATGCCTAAACCATAAGATTACAGAAAAAATTATGTTTGGAAGAATACAATAGAAAAAATATAAAAATCACATGATTGAAAAAAACAGATATGGGAATAATTAAAATGATCTTCATTCTCTGGATCACTCCCTAAACTAAAATCATAAACTTACAGTACTGTACGTGCTATAGGACAATTTTAATGAGTTGTATACATTCCTTGTCCTAAATACCTTCGAGATTAAACCTCCACACCGGCCCATACTGCTAGAGCGGCCAGGGAGAAAAGCCAACTAGACTAGTTGAAATTGCACAAGAGTCTTACAAAGACTAAATAAACCTCCACACCGGCCCATACTGCTAGAGCGGCAAGGGAGACAAGCCAGCTAGACCAGTTGAAATTACACAAGACTTAAAGGTGGGGCAATTTTTTAAAGAAGGCTGTTGGTTCAAATTTTTATCTTATCAAGTATCCAAAATCCAGTTGATAATATGGGTGAGATCAGACGCAACTTCCAATGATTTTGAGGGCCACGGCAAAAGATTTTTTACTAATGTAAAAAAACAAAACCTAAACAAAAATTAAAAATATTAAATAAAGATCAATAGAGTAATCATTACCTAGCAAGGTGGTGGCCCACCTCTGGATGACAGCAGCCTTTTTTTAACTTTTGGCAGCGTCCTTACACCCTATGTATAGTCTTTCTTTTCATTCAACCTGAACGTCCAAGTAATGATGAAGTTAAGATTCCCATGACCACCACCCTGACAAATAAACGGTCCAATAAAATAATCGCATCGCTTTCGTCATCGGCTTAGAAATGATTACACCGACTCAAAGAAAATCGAATTTAATTCTTAGACTAGGCGTCGACGTCAAACCGAGTTGCCACCTTTTTCGGACCGCGATAAAAGGTCACGCGTACACAAATCCACCTGAATACGACAGCCTCGCTCTATTATTATTTAGGCCGTCGGAGGGAACAACGGAGGCGGCAGAGATTCCGGCGGCCTGTCTCCTCTGACATATGCGCGTTACCGACACCGCGTAACTAACTGCGATCGAGGTCAAGGTTCGAGGGTTCGAACCTGAGAAGGTTAGGCTACTACAGGTACGGTTACGGTTTCGAGTAGCCTTGCCTAGTCCTTCCAGTCCCGTCTTTAACGTAAAAGCCGTGTTCTGTCTGTTGCAGCAGAGCAGAAGCATACGAATTTACGGGTTACTTGACAGATTCAGATCTGAAATTATGACATACTGTTGCTGTGAAGAAAATGGGCCCCGTCTAGATGCGAATTTTAAGTACATCCCTCTGGTATGATGCAAAGGGTCAAAGATTGTAATTTAATACGAATCTAAATTTTATATATGATTGAGGCATCAACGCTGACTGGATCCAGACGCGCATTATGTAACCCTAACCACTAACCATGGACGATAGTACGTACTCTGAATTTGAAGAGTCTTTCTAATGTTATTATTACGATATTACCACTTGGAAACCCAGTTCAATTTAAATGTACTGAAAAGTATTTAAGCTACTAGCATCTTTATACAAAGACAGATAATGTGTATAGACATATGTCTATAATTTAGTGATTGTTACATAATTTAGGGATTGTTACATATGATGTTAAACAAGTCAGGAACCCTTTTTGCTTAAAGTAGAGGAGGGAGGTATTATTAATGGGGAACGAAATTCCATGATATAGGGTCTAATAAAAAAAAGTTAGTGTAGTCAATCATTTTGTCTAGCAAATTTAAAAAAAAAAACTTTACACGATTTCCAAAAAGAATTTCTTTAGTAGACTAGTGATGTAAGCTTGGTTTCAATCAACATTTTTCAAAAGCAGTTAATACAGTAAACTAGTGACATAAGCTGGGTTTCAATCAACATAGTCTGGGGTCATCAACATTAGCATTTCAACAGAAATGAAAGGCAAAATATTGCACTTACATATGGACAATAGGCTTGAAAACTCTAATTAGTTCAAAGGTGGAGCAGGGCCTCCTTTGAGGAAACTAACCTCTTTCGATTGCTGGTCTATCATATTTTTAATACTAGTTTTAAATATTAAAACATAAGTTAATTGAATTAATTTTTTTCGAGGAAACTCGTTTCCCGTATCTTCTTCGAGGTTAAGACTTTTCGTTCCCGAGGTCTGGGCCTGTCCTATTCGGTATATCCCTTAGGTTAACTGGTTTTTTTTTTGGTATCCGACGCAGGTTTTTTTTTTTTTTTTTAAATCGACGCAGGCCACAAAGCTTGAACCTTGGACCTACTTTCGAGGATTAAGGGAACTTGCCAATAAGGTACTTGGTGCGGATAATTGACCTAGTTTCTAATACATTAGATAACAAATTTAAGAGAAAAAGAGTTAAATATTTTTAATTAAAATAAATAAAGTGAATAACAAAGTAATTTTTGAATCAATACAAGAGTAACGAGTTTCTTCGGAGTATATTAATGCTTTAGATTCTTATTATTAATGCATGAAACATTATTTTCAAAAAAATCACTGAAGCGAACGAATACTAAGAGAAAGAAGAGACATGAGCGGGTGCAAGTCGAAAGCGAGTGTAAGGCAAAAAGGAGTGCAAACTGAGAGCAAGTGTGAGCCAAGAACAAGCCCACTAGCTGGTATGGAAAGAAAATCATATTTGAAAGCCCTAATGGGAAGTTAGAATGCCCTAGCTAGAAGTGTGAAGGCCCAAGTTAGAGATAAATGGAAGAACAAATACATGACAAGTTTGATCCAGTCATATTTGAAAGCTCTAATGGGAAGTCAGGATGCCCAAGTTGGAGATAAGCGAAAGAACAAATACATGACAAGTTTGATCCAGGTGGCACCAGAAGTATCAAGGATGAGATGATTGAGCATTATATAATAGTTCTTAAAAGTAAGAGGTTAACATGTAAGTTCCATAAACCATGGCTAGGGTTTTTGGAGATTAAAAATTGGATCGGGTGGAAGTGGGGATTGAATTCTCTTTTCCATTTAGAAATTAGAGATAAAATAATAGGTGGTGGCCCATGGTTTGGGGGCAGAGATGCACTTTATTTGAGACCAAGAATGAATATTTTCTATTGAGACAAAAACTATTAAGAAGCTTCTGATGTGGGTTAGGCTTTTTGGACTTCCATATCAACTTATCAATAAGGATTTTTTGAAGAATATTGGAAATACCCTAGAGGAATTCTTGAAGGAAGGACTAAGTATTAAGGAGCAAACACATGCTACATATATCCGAATATGTGTTGCTATGGATATTTCAAAACCTTTGCCACAATCCATTAAAGATTAAATTTGAATCAAGAGAATGGGATCAAAAAATGGATTATGAAAATATCTCATTTCAATACCACAATTGTTATGATATTGGACACATGTAAAGAGTTTGCAAAGTGAAAACTATGAAGAAAGAGAAAAAAATATTGGTCATGAGATAAACTTCAAGACAAAGCAAGGAAATCATGCAGTAATAGAAGCTAGATTAGATCAAGGATATTTTATTCCAAAAGAAGAGACAAAGAAATCCTATCTACAACATCATTTGGCAAGTTTAGAAGGAATTAAAGGTGCAAAGGGAGATGTGGAGGAAAATCCTAAAACAAAGATGAAAAAAATGTCAAGTTTATTCGAGGTAAATCATCTTCATTTTTCTCAAATACTATAAAATCCTCTCCTGGTAATAAAAGTGAAAGTGGTGTAGATGTTAACCCTTGCACTTTAACGTTTCAAGAGTAGCATAATAAAGAAATGAAAATGGAGGAAATCCCTACAATTTAGGGTTTTAGGGTAAAATAAGAATGTAATTGTTATGGAAGAGCATCTTTGCACTTTAGGGTTTCCAATGGAAATATAAAGAATAATGTGCAGGTCATTCCTTATGCTTCATATCCTTGAGAGCAAGAAAAACCTAAAGATGATAAGTCAGACTATGAGTAGTGTGAGAATATTAAAGAGATTGATGAAGATGGAAGTATTGTCGGGAATGAAAAAGAAAGGAAAACCCAAGAAGCAAAAACAAAAGGAAAAAATAATTAGAGGGATATTGATATAGGAAAACAAAAGTAAATATTACAGGTGTTAACAAGAAGTGGGGCTAAATTCACAAATAAAAACAAAAAATAACAATGAAAATAATATCTTGGAATATTAGGGGCATGAATAAGAACCTTTAAAAAAAGATATTAATAGTTTTTCTTGTTATAGACAAGATATTTGTAGATATGGAAATTGGGCAAAAAATATTTTAGCCATTTGCGGTGTTAAATTTCATCTTGAGAAAATTTAAAGTTTGGAAGACATTTGATATAAAGGAGTTGATTGTGAAAAATTAACAATTTGAGGAAAATGGAAAATATCTTTGATAGAATGACCATTTGGATATAGTTTAATTAACTTGTTAGAGATGTAATGAGAGCAATGCAATGTTTTGTTTTTGTAATGGGAGTGCCCCCAATAGAAGCCACACATAGCTTATTATATATATATATATATATATATATATATATATATATATATATATATATATATATATATATATATATATAGAGAGAGAGAGAGAGAGAGAGAGAGAGAGATCTATTTATTGGATTTATTAGGGAGTCATCACATAGAATCAATTGTAACATAAAATAATAGAGAGTAAAAAAAGAGCTAAAAAGAGTAAAAAAAAATGGTTGTTCTTATGTACTCATCATTAATGGTGAACAAATGATAACCGATTGGTAGAAATGAAATATAAATACTCTTATATTATTTTATTGGAACATGTTATACCAATAGAAATGATTTTTTCTTGTTTTTGTTTTAATTTGAAGTTGTTATGAACCTTTGTATCGTGAATATACTATGAGATACATGGACACAACATGGTTAGTATTTTTTTGGTCTTGTTTTGAGATAATAATGAACATTAGTATTGTGAATGTAATATAAAATATATGGATAAATTCCTTATGATATATTTCCATGATATTTTTTATACAAGAAACCAAAAACAAAAAACTATCTTGTAAGGACTTTGTCTATGTATTTTACATTGCATCACAATACAAATGCTTATAAATATTTCAAATTAAAACAAAAAAAAAATTCATCCTTTGGTCTAACTCGTTCCTTTAAAATGATGCTAATTATAAAATAAAGTATCATACAACTTGATGAGGGTAAAATGTGCATGTTTTATGAAGTATTTTATATGCCTTTTATCTATAAATGTGTGCAAATGAATGTATTATGATGGTTGATTATATCTTATTTCTATGATTTATGAGTAAATTTGATTTATGATGATAAAGTGATAAATATTCATATTTTACGCAAAATATGCAAGTTTATGTGTGTTTTAGATAGATGAATGTTGCAGAGGCTTTGCAAGGACAAATGTGGCAAGATAGACTACAAAATTGAAGAACACAAGCTTATACTGAGAGGGGGGGATGAACAGTATAAGACCGCTTTTTACTTTTTCCTTTATACTTCAAAACAAGTAAAGCAATATACCCAAAGCAATATCAAAGCAATGCACAAAACCATCCACAAAGTGACACAACAATTTATGTCCACAAAACTTTTCTCTAAAAGTTATCTCAAAGTTCTTTGGGAAACCTTCCCAATTACAATGTTTATGAGCCTCGGCTCAAAGGAGAAACCTTCCCCCAATCTGAATTTATGAGCCTCTGCTCAAAGGAGATACTTTCCCCTACCTCTGCTCTGGCTGGTGATCCTCTAGAATACCTCTCCCTCTGCTGCCCTTAGCAAATAGAACTCTATCCACGGAAGACACCTGTATTCCTTGCTCTGGCTGGAGACCTCTGTCCTCAACTCTATCACCTCAAAACTGGTCCTCGAATTTGCACTAAACATAGTCCTTCGATTTAGCACAAATGTCCTCATCCTCTGTCTTTGATCAGCACCAAACACAGTCCTTCGGTCTGGCACAAATCTGTCCTCGGGTTCTTCTCATAGAACCAATGCACATCTATCCTCAAGTTCTCTGATAGAACTATCAACCTCAGCTTCACAAGTCCTCTGCTAGGACTCGTCCAAATCTGCTTACAAGTCCCCACAAGAACCTGTCCAAAACCTGCTCACAAGTCCTCAATGGAACCTGTCCAAAACCTGATCACAAGTTTATCAAGAAAACTTGCTTGGCATGAACCCACAAAGAGAATGGTTAGAGACCCAATGTGATTCATCCACCTCATAGAAGCATAAAGAGAATTGTTAGAGACTCAATATGTTCTATACTTAACTCCCAATCTCAATCTCAACTCAATCTCAAATCTCAAAAGAATAAGATAGATGTAGTATGCTTTTCTCAAGAACATGAAACACAACCCAACAATTGCCAACCATGCAATATCTCATATAACAATGATACTCATGTTATTTCCAACAACCAATATCTTTTCTCAACCAATTAGGGCTTCAACAACAATGCTTAAAGACAAGGTTTAACCAACATCATTCAACTCAACATTAACCTTGAAGCATTCAACCAATCATCACAAGAAAAAGGAAACAAGTAGAAATCCTTTTCCCTCCAAAGATATTTGAACAAAACAACCACCAACACAATATCACCAAATGCATAGAATAACTTGTTCAAATCAACTCAATGGAGTAAGCCCAATATCATGTATCAAGTAAAGCATTAACTTGATCAACACAACCACTATGGAAGCACTCATCCATCAATATCAAAATAGCCAACTAAGGGTTTCACCAACTCAAAGTAAGTAGCAAGACTCACAATCATAAACCCTAGTGCACAATGCTTCCACTACCTCAAACCGGAATTATGCATTCACCAAAACTCTCATCAATGATAACAATGCATAAGTAGTCTTCAACAAACCAAAAACTAGGATTTACCCCCAACCAAAGGAAACCTTGTTGAAAACCTTTTCACTCCAATCTTATTTCAGGAATAACATACACCACTCATTACTCATAAGAAGAATGTGCCCATACCTTATTGAAGTGAAGGAACCCCTTTGGAAATCTGCCACCATCACAACATTCTTTTGCCAATCTTCACAAGGGTTAGTAGATCACAAAATAATCAACATTATTCCACCTTTCAATAATCATCACCAAAGCCTTTAATTGCACAACTCTCTTATCTCTCCTAAAACCACTTGTACCATAATATAAAATAAATCATAACATTGCATAACCTTATAACTCCCAAAACCACTTATACCATAAAATAAAATAAATCACAACATTGCATAACCTTTTATTGCAACAACATATTGTAGATTCCAAGATTTAATCAAATTAAAACATATACACATAACCCTTATAACTCCCAAAATCATGTGCCAAGCATACCTTATAAAAATTATTATATTGCCTCAAGTGCACCCACCTTACTTTGAACCCGTGTCATCACTCATGCAAAACATCGAGGAGCATGCACTTCTGTTTCTCCACTAAAAAAAAACCGGCGCGTCTTCCTAGTCAAAGAAAAGGATTGCGTAGCGATTCGAACACTTAACTTCTCGGCTGCTACGCGCTTTGAACGCTTTCCTTCCACCTAGGCTATCTGCCCATGTAAGACGAAAAAGGTGTGCTACGATTTTAGTCTTTTCGTTGGCCTTGGAATACGCAAAAACTTGTCCTCTTCTTTGCTCCCTCACGTGTTCGAGCGGATGCGAATACCTTAGCCTTGCATTAATCGCTCTCCTTTGTATCTTTGCAAACTTTACTTCCTTCCTCGACTATTTCATCGAACGAGCGCATTTCCAACATTACACCATTAAATGGATTTAATAGCTTCATTATATATGCACTTTCACTTCGCCCTTTATTTCCAAATACGTCGGCATTTCCAACCACAACGGAAAGTACATTAATTTAATTTTAAAATATTAATTTAAATTTTAAATAAATAAAATTTAAACTAAATATTTAAAATTAAATATCTTCGATGGAGAGGGAAGAAAGTAGAGAGGGGAGGGCTCTGGTCCCTCCCCTGCTCCCCCTCCCATGGCTCCTGGTTCCTGCCCAGTCCCTGGTTCAACCCAGGTCATCCCTCCCGGGGAGTGGTTGTTTGCAGATGATCTCCGGGGGGAGATCCTTCTCCACTATCTGTGCCCCTCCCGGCCGGCTAGGGTTTCCTTGGTTGTTTTTTCGGATCGGTGCTTCCCGGGGATCCCTGTTTGGTTGGGGATCCCTTCCCTTTTTCCCTCGAGGCTTCCCCACGGGGTTTTTGCAGGTTATTCGCATGGATCTGGTCCCCTGCGTTTCTCGGTGCGGTGGAGGTGACGGTTTAGGGTTTGGACAGCTTCCCCTTTTTCTTATGAATCCTCGACGGGCTCTGTGCTTGGACGAGATTCTTGGTCCCTGCTGCTGGGATCCTCTTCTGTTTTCCGAAGGCGGGTTCCTTGTGGTGCAACTCTCTGGTCACTTCCTGATGGGCTGGATCCTCTCTGTGCTGGCTGTCGGCTTCCTGTAGGATGGCTCTTGCTGAACGAAATGTTTTCCCGATGGGTGGGTTGGTTTCTCCATAGGGCGGGATCCGCCAAATCCGTCGATTTTCCCGCAAGACGAGATCCTTTCTTTTCTGTTGGTTTCTCGGATGGCGGGATTTCCCTGTTGCTTCCCGCTAGGCGGGACTATTTGTGGTGGTTTTGACTGCTTCCCGTGAGGCGAGATTTTATTGTAACGGTTTTTCTTTGCTTCTTGCTGGGTGGGATCTTCTCGATGGTGGTTTTTGGCTACTCCCCGCTAGGCGGGATCTCCAAAACTACTTTCTTTCTTATTTGTTTGTTTCCCGTTGAGAGGGATTGTTTCATGCTTACTGTTATCACTGGGCGGGATTTATGTTTTGGTGTTCAGTTTCAAGGGATTGATGCCCTAGGCCCATTTCTTATGTAATCAGGTTTTGGGATCCTTGTTAAAACCCGTTGTAAATACAAACACTACTTACCAAAAAAATTAAATATCTTCATCACCGGGGCACCTTTTTCAACGAAACAAAGAGCCAACTTGGGTTTTAAGAAAAACCCATTTCAAATCTGTTGTCCATGGTTTTAAATAAAACCTTTTATTTTGTCTGCCTTGGTTTTCACAAAAAACCCTTCTTGACATCAATGACAACATCAACACTTGAGCAAAGGCAATGTACCCAATGTACCCAAAATTGCCAACAAAAATAAGCGTGGGAAAACCATGTGAATGATGTACTCAGAAGGCTTGAGGATGAACGTTAAAAAAAGATGTTATGGAAACCTGGAAAATATCTATGAAAAACCTGTTCATTTAATAAACATGCCACATATGTTACAACTTGATCAAATGCCACATGGGCAGTGGGAGAATCAAACAAGAACAAGTTCAAATGCCACATGGGATGACTCATCATTATTTATTTAGGCATATAAATTTGTTATGATATTTTTTATAAAGCTACGTGTATGCTTATAATAAATATGTCCTTTCCTAAAGAAAAGGATAAAGTTGTTGGAATAAGTCTAAATTAGTAGGTATGTTGTATTAAGTCTAAATTAAAGGTTATGTTGTTACGTAGTTGGTGGAACAAGTCTAAGTTAGTAGTTATGTTATTATGTAGTTGTTGGAATAAGTCCAAATTAAGTGATTATGTTGTTACGTATTTTTAGAAGTCCAACTTGGATTCATTCAATGTGTAACAAAGAGAAGTTGTAGCTTCTCTCGTAAAGAGCATAATGAAAAGCTATAAATTAAAAAGCTCTTTATGTTAGAAAAGGCTAGATACATAGGAAAGAACGAAGAATATTTCTACAGCCATTTTACATTGTACGAGTCATACAGATTGGAATAAAAGAATACAGTTAGCATTGTTTTCTTTCTCCTATGAGTATGGTAAAATCATTCTTTGTCTTCTTTATGTTCTGCTTTCTACTGTAAGCTTTCTTTTATTTTCCTGCAACCATGAAATGATTAGCATTAGATTAATTTAATGAAATAGTTTACTGAAGTTAAAATAGAGTAGAAAAAGGGGAAGGGGTTAATACTAACCTTTCGGAGGCAGGGCCCACTTCGAAAGGTTAGTCCCTAAATATCTTCCCCCCACTAACACGGTAGATAGAATTAGAATATAGATTAATTTGCATAAAAACATAATTAGAAAATATATTAGATAAATAATGCATTAAGTAAATCATTATGTGGATCCACATTAGACTAAGTCATAAATTGCATTTCTTTACATTAAGCACAATTTCATTTCATTTCATTTTCTTGCAAACCTTTATTTTCTATAACCTGATCTTAAGAAATTGAATTAAGTAAGCTGGTTAATGTCATGGAATATCTATACTGGATATCTATTTTTATATCAATTAAGACCTGGATTGATAAATTGAATGATTAGTTGTTCAAGCTAGACACAACTTTAGTATAGTTTTTATCACCATTTCTAGTTTAATTTTTATTCACTATGATTATGAAATGTGTATATCCTTAAAAATGCAAACATAACTTTAAAATTTATAAACAACAACTAAAACTATTATGCATCATAAAGTATTAGGTAAAAATTATTAACAATTAAATTGAAATTTTTTCAAAAGATAATTATTGACTATTACACAACAAATTATTGTTTATAACCTATTCTCTCTTTGTAGACATGGAAAATTGACCCATCAAAATGAGTCAATATTTCTTTAGATCCCTAGGAAGCCATCCAAGATTGCTAAATATAAAATTGGGGCCCTTTTCCCCTTTTCCTTTGTCTTTTTTCCCTAGCTTTACCAAATTCGTTCCTAGTCCATACGGGGCACGAATTTGGCATTCTAGGAATTTTTCTCTCAAAAACCCCATCCCTTGTCGACTCGTTTTGGTGTCGGCCCTTGCCTCATGGTGAACTTTCATTTTTTCATCCTTTAGCCCTCCAAACCTCTTATAAATAGAGGATTGGACTCCCTCTTTCCCCCCAATCAATATTTTAGAGAATCCTAGATCTCCACTCACTCATTATTCACTAACAAGTGCTCTTTTGTTGCAATTTATTATTTTTATGTTTTCCTATTGTGGTGTTGGCTGCCCTTGGGGATCAAGTGGAGGAGTATTACAGTTGGATAAGTCCACCATTCTAGAGTGCTTACTTCATATTCTCATTGCTCCTTGCTTCCTCCATCAACTAACCAAGTTCTTTACTTGCATTATTAGTCATTAACTCTATTTTTTGTAGTTTTGCATCATATGTTTTGGTGTTTTAGGACCTGAAAAATGCATCTAAACCAAATTCGTGCCTCACATGTATAGGGTGTAAATTTTGCAATTCAGATTTGTGCCCCCTTATTATAGGGTACGAATTTGGTCAATTAGTGCTTGGGGGTAAAGTTTTGCTTTCCAAAACCCTAGTTCATTGCTTATATTTTAGCTTTCTATCACTTGCATTTTGTTTGATCTCATTTCACTGTTGCATGTCCATTCCATTTTGATTTTTCTTATTCTAGAGGTCAAAGATAATTTTATTTTCAAATGATTAGCTAAAAGGACCAAGGTGGCTTGAATGTTACGCCTCCAAGCTCAGACATATAGTGGCCTAAGTAGGCCCCGATTGTTGATCAAAGTTTTTAGTATTTTGTAAGTTATTTCATAGGTTTGAAGTTGTTTGGATATTTGGGATGTAAGTTAAAGCTAGGATCAACCATCGAATTAAGTTCCCTAGTAGATCTTTAGGCTGTTTGGTGAGTGTCTTTGTCCTTTCTATTTTATATTTTGATCATAAAAGGAAAATAAAATATTTGATCTTCTATTCCTAGGCATTTGAAGAACAAAAGTATGTAGTCTTGCATCCTAGGGTTAACTTTGTTTGTGCATTCTATTAAACCCTTGCTCAAAAGAAAAAGGCTTACTTTATTGCAAGTTAGGGTTTACTTATCATCAAAAATTAAGAATTATTCTAGGGTTAGTTTCTTGTCTTCTTGCATCTTTGGTTGTCTTGCATTGTTATTTCATTTTATTATATTAGATTTTAGAAAGGTCAACAATAGATTTTTACTAAATATACACATCAAACATCTTGAACCTGGACTTGGAGTGAGTCCTTAAATCATTCTTGGTGAACCCCTAGATCCCAAGCCCCCGAGTGTAGAGAATATAACACATCCCTATGGTCACCTCAACTTCCAATAGATCTAACCAAGAATCATACGTGGTAGGGAAATTTTCCCCCTCTACATCTTTGGTGAACCTAATGTGAAAACACATCTTAGTGGCCAAGATAGGAAGTCTCTTCCTTTTGTTCTTCTTATAAAAACTTTAAGCAAGACCACTAATTTTATTTGATTATAATTAGAAAAAATTAAAAACACCTTAAAAACCTTCTTGTGTGTCTTTGTTAGTTTTATCCTCTATTCTTTATCTTCCTCATAATTTTTCCCACCCTTAGGAGTAAGAAAAAGCTTTTAGAATATGATCAAATTTATCAAGAAGATGATCATATTGATAGGGAGAATCCCAATCTAGATGTAAAAGAGGGAGAACATGAAGAAATTGGTACTAACTTTGATCCTTTTGAGGGGCCTAATGGAGGCTTCACTTTCACATCATTTGATCATATATGAGGTTTTATAAACCACCATAAGGAGGCTTTGGTTAAGGCTATGGAAGAGGAAGCCTAACTCGAAAGAGGTGGGATGCCTCCTCCTCCTACCATCTCTCCTAGGAATGTTCATAACAATCCCTTGTTTGAATCTTAACATCATGTTAATCCTTTCTATAAATTGATATATGCTACTACCATGACCACCAATATTGGAGGAATTCCACAAGCTCCTCCAACCAATAGTGCATCCCAAAATAATGCTCAATATCCTTCTCATTCTGCTCATCTCAATATTCCTACTTTTGTTCCACCAAATGTCAATTATCCTTCACATAAAGATACCACATATTATAACCCACACCATAATAGTGTCAATACCTCCAAAATTGGCTAAGTTTTCTTTCAAAAACCTACCTATACCCCTCCCCTAGGGAACCTATGGGTATTGCACAACAAAAATCCCAATATGCAAAGTTAGATTGGTTTCAAGAGTGGATATTATTCAACCTCCAAGTTTCACCTACAACTACAAGGATATGTGAAATTAGCCATTAGACCCTATTATCACTTCTAGGCTCTACCCTAAGCATTTTCCAATACCTGTTTTTCCTAATTATAAGGGATCAGAGGATCCAATTGAACATTTAAATATGTTTAGAAAAACATGCCATGATATTTATGATGACATGTTGTTACTAAAGAAATTACCGAAGAGCCTTGGTGGTATGGCATTGGAGTGGTAGTATCAATTGCCTCATCAATATTTGAGAAATTTTGAAGAGACAATGAAACTATTTGTTCAGCAATTCAAAGATTATGTTGAGAAAAATATGACTTTAAAAGATGTTTATATGTTGAAACAAGGTAAAGAGGAAATATTTTTAGAATTCTTGTCTCATTGGAGGAGTCTAGTTGGATGATTATGATATAACTTACCTCCTTGACATGTTTGAGATATTTATTAGAAATTTATAAGAGCAAATATTGCATGAATTGAAAACAACCACTATTACCTCTTTAACCAAGCAATTGATCTAAAAATAAGGGTAAAGAAAGCCCTTATTCGAAGAGGTCAAATTAAGCCAAGGAAAGAAGAAGATATAACCATAAAAAATCAATATAAGAATAAACATGTAGTTGGTGATGGGATAATGGATAGTAGGCCTGTTAAAAGTGTTGTTAACACCCTACAAAAGATGGTGCTTAGCCAACCTCAAAACCCCCACCAAGGAATTTCATAAGACTCAACACACCTATGAATGTGGTCCTAAAGTAACTTTTGGAAGCTAATATGATTTATTTACCTCCCATAAGGTAACCCAATACCACGACTAATTGGTATAAGCCTGGTCAACATTGTGAGTATCATAGAATGGACACATGACAAATTCATGTAAGAGGTTGAAACATATGGTTTAGGACTTAATTAATGAAGATCACCTTGTAATAGAGGGTCCTCAACCTAATCCTCCAATAAAAAATCAACTTCCTACTCAACAAGCACCCACAACTAATCAAGACATGGGGATCTTCCAAGACCTCCTACTCGAGCATAACCATAAATTGGCACGTGTACCTTGGCACGCGTACCTAATCATACACATTGGCATGCGTACCTTTATCTTTGTGAGTATAACCCTTGAAGAAAAGATCCATGGTAGCAACCCTCTCCAGTAGAGTGTTCTTATACCCATTATTACCTATCCAATGATTACCCATTTCCCAAGCAAATCCTATCTAGCATGAGATATATAGGTAAAGGTTTGGGGCCACAATAGAAAGGTATTCAAAAGCCTTTAGAATTTGAGCTTTAGCTTAATAGATGTGGCATAGGCTACATACCTAATAAAAACCAACCTTTACCCTTTGATAATGATGATCACCTTTTTACTTATGCTGAATATTTAGATCATCAAGGCTTGGAGTAGAGTGATGAGGATGAGAGACCGCCTTATCCCACTAACATTCTATTTTACAATGTGGTAAATTTGGTGCATCTTGAGTTAGTTGCAATACCAAGGGAGTATGTTGAAGGGGATACTCTTTGTAACATGGATCATGAGGATGTCCTTCATAATAGCTTCTTCTTTGATAGTTCAATCCCTTGTGTTGCACATGTCGAGTCTTCTAGTTCTCAAGAGGACTTTGGTTGTATGTCTTCTGAGGACCTTGAGCAACTAGGAGTCATTCCTACCCCACCTCATCTTAAGGATGAGTCTCACATTCTCATTGAGGAGACCATAGATGTTAACATAGGTTCTAAGGAGAGCCCTAGAATCCTTAAGTTAGGAAAAGCCTTGTCCATGAACAAGCAAGAGCAATCGACCAATTTGTTGAAGGAATTTCATGATATTTTTACTTGGTCATATGCCAACATGCCAGGGCTTGATACCTCCCTTGTTATGCATCATTTGGTAGTGAAGCCTAGTGTTAATTCTATTAAGCATAAACTTAGGAAGATGCATCCTTAGGCCACCCTTTTGATCAAGGAGGATCTCCAAAAACTCCTTAACATCAGTTTCATAAAAGCTATCGATTATTCTGATTAGATCTCCAACAACATTCATGTGGTTAAGAAGGTAGGAACATTTAGAATATGTACTAACTTTAGGGACATTAACTTAGCATGTCCCAAGGATGATTTTTATCTCCCCAACATAGATATGATCATATATTTAACCACCAAATGTGGTATGGTTTTGCTCATGGATGGATTCTCAAGATACAACTAAATCATGGTTACCCCTAAGGACTAGGCCAAGATAACTTTCATCAAACATGGGTAGCTTATATTATAAAGTTATGCCTTTTGGCTTAAATAATGTTGAAGACACATATCATAGGGATATGACTTATATTTTATATGACATGATGCATGCTTATTCTAGAGGACTATGTGGATGATTTTCTAGGTTATTACATATATTGTTAGGTTCATGTTCATGATCTAAGACAAATATTTGAGAAGCTTCAGTAGTTCAGGGTTTTTCTTAAACCCTCCAAGTGTGTGTTTGAAGTAAAAAATGGTAAGTTGCTAGGTTTCATTATTTATAGGTGAGGTATTGAGGTGGACCCCACTAAGATAGTGGTTATTACTAACATACCTCCTCTATGCATCCTAAATGAGTTGCATAGCTTGTAAGGTAGGCTTCAAGTTATTTATCAATTCATAACTTAGTTAGCCAATAAGTGTCAGCCCTTTCTTAAGTTTATTAAGAAAGATATCATGTTCTAGTGGGATTCTAAGTGTCAGTAAGCTTTTGATCATATCAAATGGTATCTCACTTCCTCACCTATCTTAGTTCCTCCTAGATCATATAAGCATTTTATTCTTTACATAACAACCATAACTCACACTTTGAAAGCCTTGTTGGCTCAACATGATGACCAGAATAAAGAGCAAGCTATCTACTATATCAGTAGAACCTTGGTTAACTATGAAACCTGGTACACTTTCTTAGAGAAGCTTTACCTTGTCGTGGTGTTTTCTTTCCAGAAACTAAGACACTACATGCTCAACCATAAGATATTGGTGGTTGCAAAGTTTGATCCTTTGTTATTTTGATGTCTAAGCCCCACATTTTAGGTAAAATTTCTAAGTAGGTTTTAGCCCTTAGTGAGTTTGACCTCACCTTCATATGTTAGAAGGCTATCAAGTTTTAGGTGATTGCTAATTAGTTAGCCTTCGCTCCCCTAGAAGCTACCCATACTTTGGTCATTGAGTTCCTTGATGAGTTCCTTAGTGTAGAAGTCAAAGAACCAGAGTATTGGACTTTATTTTTTGATGGATCCTAATGCTTGAAGGGCACTAGTGTTGGAATAATTCTAGTTATGCTCATCCCCTTGTCATTCAAGCTTCATTTATCTTGCATGAATAACACTGCAGTGTATGAAGCTTTGATCCTTAGTATTAGAGCATCCTTAGCCTTGAAGGTTAGTGTTATTTTAGTCTTTTATGAATCTCAACTTGTGGTGAGTCAGATTAACGATTTTTATCAGAATCGAGATGATAAGCTAAAACCTTAAAAACATATTATCACCAAGATTCTATTCGTGTTCGATTGAGTGACCATAGAGTTTATCCCTAGATCCTCCAACCATTATGTAGATGTCATGGTTGCTACTGAATCCTTATTTCTCTTGGAGTTGGAATATGATCAAGCATTTATTATCATTAGACAACTTCAGGAGCCCATGTCACTTAGTTCTAGTCTTGTTTCATTAGATGTTTTGACCATTGGAGCTTCCCCATTTGAGCCATGGTATATCGACATATTTAAATTCCTTAAGTATGGTTCGATTCTTGATGGTTTAAATTAGAATTAGTGTACAATTTTGTACAAAAGAGCATACCAATTCATTATGATTGGAAATGCTTTATATCGATATTCTTTTGAAGGCATCCTCTTTCGATGCCTTAAATTTGATGAAACCCAACTAGATTGTAGTGAGGCTCATGAAGGTTCATGTGGAGGCCATTTTAGCGACAATGCAATTACCAAGAATATCCTTTATATGGGGTATTATTGGCCTTTTATGGATAAATATGCATGTGACCATGTTTAGTGCTAATGATAAGTGTCAATGCCATGACAATCTTGTTCATGCTCCTTCTCAAAACCTTTAGGTTACTTCTTATCCCTGGATATTTTCCATGTGAGGATTGAAAATCATAGGGAAGATTAACCCAACATCATATGATGGTCAAAAGTATATCATAACAATTACCGAGTACTTCACTAAATAGATTAAATCCATACCCCTAGTCATAGTGACTGGTGCTCAGGTCTCCAAGTTCATCTTCAACCAGATCCTTTATAGGTTTTGAATTCCTTCGATGATTATTTTTGATAATGGAACTCCTTTCAATAATAAGGATGTCCATAAACTTTGTGCTAAGTAAAAGATTTAGCATAGGTTGTCAACTCTATACTACCCCCAAGGTAATAGACAAGCCAAAGCATCCAACAAGTCTTTGATCAAGATCCTCAAGAAGTTGGTTAGTAATATCGGTCGTGACTGCAATATCTAGCTTTATCCTACCTTGTGGGCCTATTGTGCTAATGTGCAAACTCCTATAGGTGCTTCTCTGTATGTCTTGGTCTATGGGACTAAGGCAGTTGTGTTGTTAAAGTTAGAGGTTCCTTCATTGCTCATCTTGTTGCAAGACACCTCATTCGATGATGAGTATCACTTTGGTCATTTGCACCAATTGGAGATGTTGTATGAAGAGTGCATTCATACCTTAGAGCATATTTGAGCTTATTAGAATAGGTTCAAATGATCTTATTCCAATAGAGTTTACAACCATCCCTTTGATTTTGGGGATCTTGTCCTCAAGGAAAATAAGAAGAACACCAATGCTTGTTCAAATATTAAAGGTAAATTCTAGTCCAAATGGTTAGGTCCTTTGTCATAACTTCCAATTTTGGCTCAAGGGCCTATCATTTAGCTTCTTTAGATGGTGAAGAAATTAAATAACCAATGAATATAAACATCTAAAGAGATACTATGCATAACTTGGCACTCTACATTTTTATATTGAATTTAGATTAGTTTTCATATTGCATTTAATTTGCTTATTCATACTGCATGACTACCTATCATATCTCACATGATTTTCCTAACATTCTATTTTATTTACATTTTTACTTGTCATATAATTGCATTTTTGCTTGACCATATTTGCATGACTGCTTGATCCTATAGATTTTTGAGGACTTCATGAGGATGGCAAGTGATTAAACATAGTTAGGTCTTACCTCACATGCATTGTACTCATACTAGGGCTTTGATGCCTAGCGAACCCCTAACCTAGGGCTCATCTCTATGCATTTTCATATTTACATTTTGTCAATCTTTTCTTCTCTTATATCCCTTGACCTTGAGAGTATAAAATGATCTTCAAATTTATCTCCAAGTCAAGGGATATAGTTCTTCATATCTTGTATGTCCTGTTAGGAGGGAAAACTTAAGGGATTATTTTATTGATAAAAATAGGTTACATATATAGGCAGAAGGCCTATATGATAAACATGACACTTGTCAAATGAAACTGACAAGTGTCAAACTGGCATAGTGCACATTACATTAACTCTAACATTCCCCCTTAATGTGCACTATCCTAACTAAAGAAAAAAAAACAAGTCAACATTAGGTAACATTCCCCCTTAATGTTGACTTCTCTAACAAAAATCTACATCCTCCTTATTGCTGATTTGGTCTAGGCTCGTGCTATGTGCTCTTGGCTCTCCAACTGTGAATAATGCTAGATTCACTGTGTATACATCTCGGTTTGTTGCCTCAGGGTCAGCCACTTCCACGGGTCTGTTGCCACTGGGTCAGCCGTCTAAGTGCCTCAGGGTCATCATGGGTGCCTCAGGTCAGCCACTTCTGGGTCTGTTGCCTCTGTAGGTCATCCTTAGAGGATGTTGCCTCTCGTAGGTCACTGACTAGATTCACCATGAGTATGAATCCCTCCTCATGGTGAACTCAATCTAGAAGGTGTCGGTCTCTGTCGAAAATGCACCTAATGAAAGGAAAAATGAGCCATATAAGAGTGTCGGTCTCTGTCGAAAATGCACTCAATACAAAAAAATGAGCCATAGATCCAAATAGGAGGAGAGAAGAAGAAAATAAGAGAATCTTCTGAAGTGTCTTTGTTTGTAGTCTTCAGAAGTAGATCCGAGAAAAACCTCGGATAGAGTCTAGGGTGTCTATGTCTGTAGTCCCTAGTATAAGTGTCTTTATGGTGACCATGTCATCTCACCGAAATGCATGGGTAACCAGCCACTGCATTCGCCAAGTTTATAGAAAATATCACTAGGTACAAGGATCACATATGAAATTACCTTGGGAGTGTCGGGTACAACCAAGAGTGCACTCCAAGGTAAAAAATTTGAGGCTAAAAAACTAAATTGAAACAGCCTCAAAATTACAATATGACACCACCATTGTGTCCGTCGCGGAAAAACGTTTCCAACGACTATAAATACCCCTATACTTGTGTCTGAATGGGGCCTTCAACTTGCTGAAAAAACAATAGCATGCCTCTCTAGGTAGCAAAATATGCTTCCCATAGTTTAAAACATATTTAAATCATCCCCTTACAATTTGCATACCCATACAATCTGAAGAAACAATGGTCCCTCCACTCTTAAATAAGTATTCCATGTGTTTTAATAAAAGGTGTCCCTACCATGTTTAAATATCCCACTAAAAAAACAATAAACAAACATATTTGGCCCAAGTATGCCAAATATCAACATTGCGGTCCCCGTCGCCGTTATGTCAGCTCGCGACGGCGATCCACTAAAAATCAACCATTTGTTTTGGATCAAGTACTTCAACAGCTCGTCACCTCCATGCACCATAGCAATAATCACATTAAAACTACCGCCAACATACAGAATCCACTTTTGCGCCTGCATTTTTTGTCCGTTAATGACGCTGACGTAGTCTCCGACGCGTGGCGAGCCGTCTGTCTGCGAGGATTGGCCGGGATGGCCCCGTCGCCGTATCCCGTACCAGAACATCCCTGAATACCATCATAAAGGTACATAAAGTTGTTTTGAAAACCACCAACGGATCGAATCAAACAGGGGAAAAACCATAAGAGAAATCATGATCAGGAATGCCTCAACGGATCAAATGGGGCAGAAACGCAAAGACAAAAGCAGCAAAGATAGAGGGAACAACTGTCATGGAAGCTGCGCCAGTCACCATGGATGGACTCGAACTTGGGGCTTCTGCCTCCTCTGACTTCACCACAACCGCCGATGAGAGAACGGGTGCATTACGAACAAAAATATGATTGATTCGAATACCGTCTTACAGGTATTCCCGAACACAAAGACCACCAGCAGCACTTGAGAAGATATCAATACCAGAATGTGGGTTGTAGCGATACCCAGAATGAGACTTCAATCAATCATCGGAGGAGACTTCAATCGAATCGAAGAGCTTCGCTACAGATTCCTGGGAGGAAAACGAGATTTTTTCAAAACGGGTACATGTAATACCAGAGAGTGGTGATTGATGTAATGCGGGGCTGGGCCGAATTATTTGTGTAAGAAATTGGGTCATACATATTCTCATCCATTTCCGTTACCATTAGCATTTGAAAAATAATTATAATGGAGAACAAATCATCGCTCCGCTGGGCCTGCCTGGTGCTGGTACAAGGCCTAATTGTGGGTGTGATGGCATCATTAACTCTGTCCAGGGCTAGTGCTTCAATTATATCGGCAACGGTAAACGTTGCAGACGTCTCCACCTCCACATATTATTGCGGATATGAAGAGAGCATAAGGATTTGGAAATATTTACCCCTTTAGTAGTGGTTAAGCAGCTACAAAATGGTCGTCCGCTTCAAAGACTGGGTTTCCAGGCAGTACAGATGAGCCCGTCGACGAGCGGGCGTCGGTTTTTGATCCGCTCCTGCACTTTTCGGATGGCCCGGCTGTGCATCTCCTCCGACAGGGGGCCATAGATCGCCCTCCATATGAACGCCCGCCATCGGATCCACTGGTAAAAAAACTTAACGACAGCATGATGGGCACTATCACTACCCATCGAAAGTGCACTATGAAATCCACCCACGAAGGTGGTCGCTTCGCCCTCTATGTTTTGCTCGGCAAACTCACTGAAAGCCTCACGTCATTGTAAATATGTGGCATCGCCTGCTGCTATGGATTCATGCTGCAGGATGTTGACCTATTTCACGATCTGCAGTCAAACACATTGCTATGGTATTCTCCATAAAACTGCAAGAATAGATAAGACTAAAAAATAATAATTTCCCAAACACAAACTGCAGATTTTTTTTTTCAACTTCTGGTTTCTGATCCATCCAGCAAGGGATGGAGAGCATACTCCCTCGGTATCCAAAAAAAAAAAAAATGAATGAAAAATGTGGGGGAGGGAGGATTTCCATGAGGGAAATCCCCCCTCAAGAGGTTTCACAGGGCAGGGAAAGCCCGCTCTGATACCAAATGTTAGGAGGGAAAACTTAAGGGATTATTTTATTGATAAAAATAGGTTACATATATAGGCAGAAGGCCTATATGATAAACATGACACTTGTCAATGAAACTGACAAGTGTCAAATTGGCATAGTGCACATTACATTAACTCTAACATGTCCTTTGTCCTTGAATGTTTTAATTATTTCTTATCCTCCCCAAAACAAAGGATGTATGTTCCTTCTTCTCTCTGCTTTTGCTTTTGCTTTTGCTCACACCTTCTCCTTCTTGATATTTCACCTATTAAGGGGTCCTCATAAGATAGGGTATATACCATATGGATATCATTTATGGTACTCATACGACCACTAACTATCTTACACACACCTCTTAGCTATTGAATTATCACTAAGGATGCACACACACACTATCTATAATCTCTTGGTTCTCTCTTTCTTTTATCTTATTCTAACACACACACACACTCACCTCACTCTGATTTGCTCATACATATTTTGCACACACCACACCTTATTGAGCAATACTCATTTTGGCAACACCAATCACATATTAAAATCCCATACAAGATAAGCTTCATGACCACACGTTAGGGACAACCTCCATTTTGGTCATTTACGAGCATATATCCTAACGAGTATCTCTTCATCTTTGGCCATTAGTGAGCACTACATCCATAGTGGGTATCACTCCACACATATCCATATTTGTGAGCATAACACCCTTGTAGGATAGTGATGAGCACAAAAAATGCTCATATTTTTATGTGGATTCATAACATATAGTGTGATATTATTTTGATAGAATGTACTTTTTGTGAATAGGAAACTATGTATATTATCTAATATGTGTTTTAAGTGTGTAGATTCGACAATTTTGATATATTTTCAGCATATTTACGTCAAGGTCCCATGTGGATCTAGAAATTCATGTTTTATGGTGGAAACATAAGGATAATGGTGACTGCAACAAAAGATATGTACACTAAGTTAAGGCACTTGACTCCCGACTTCGAGATCAAAGGTGTATGACTCCCAAATTTGGGGTTGACGATGCCTGACTCCCGACTTTAGGGTCAAAGGCACCTGACTTCTAAATTCAATATCAAAGACACCTTACTCCCAGCCTCAAGGTCAATAATATCCGACTCCTGACTTCAGAGTCAACAACCCCTGATTTCGAGTGATAGGCTAGATGACGCTTGAATCCCATGGAGCAGTAGTATAACAAGAACTATATTTTTAGAAGAAACAAGATGGTAGTTTCCAAAAATATATGCATATGAAAGACAACAAGATGAATCGAAAATATTATTAATTTATCATTAATGGCTAAACAAACATGTAAATTGAGCAAACACACAAATCAATTATACAAAACTGATTGAAATCTATTTGCAGTGTAATTATAAGTATATTATATCGATAAATAGAACACACCTAATTTATCCTATGAAGGATAATATTAGTATATGTTCATTGTTTGTGATCATTTTGCATGTGTTTTTTATAACAAAAAGTTTGAAATAGACTTGCCTAATATTGTAATCGGGGATGGTCGTGCACTATATAAATGCACAAACCAGCCCTAAAAAGGGATCCTAGACATTTTTACCTGTAATATTATTTTTAAAGCTACAATTAATTTATTTGAGTGTTCATATCAAGATTTCTCAGTGCCCGATGTGCATGATTTGATCTGGGAAAAATCTGTTGGAAGCCTGGACCCACTCTCAATAGTATTCCACCACTTTTCCTATTTTTTGTAATTAATTTTTGCATTATTTATTTACTATTTTCATTCTTTGCTGTAACCATTTAATTTTTGCACTTCCCTTATTTTATCTATATTTTCCAGCAAGTTTACATTTTATTTTCTATAGTTATTTCCAGTCATGTGTTTGATAATATAGGCTAATTTAATGGTTTGTACAAGAAACAAAGATACACCACAACCATCCTCTCAAACCTTAAGATGTATTGGACTCATATCACTGGTGTTACAGGCATAAACTATGCATGGTACTTCATAAGTTTATGATCTTTACTAGGTTTTATAATTTAAATGGAGGCAATAATTCAACTATAGATATAACCAATGTTTTATCCAACATTTGGTGTCATTGCAGGGAAAGTACCAATGGTAAAAACCAGTTCAGTAGGAAGTCAATCTGAACATTTTAGGTTAAGTTATCTACATAATATTTCCACCTAATATTGTATGAGTCCACCAAGAATCAGAGGGCCAGATGATCATTTTATTAAGAATAAAAATATTGTTTCACAAGAAGCCCCTGAATCAGCTGCACCAGATTCTGGAAGTAAAATTTCTTCACCTCCATCACCTCCACCTGTGCATTGGAGTCAACATCTAATTTTTGCACAGAGTCATTCTCTACCAAAACAACCAAACCTGAAGAGTTGGTAGGAGATAATATAATACTTAGAAGAACCCAGTCTGAGGAGGAATTGTTGTACAACCAATGTTGGAAGGCAGTAGAGGATGAAACCATATCAGTAGTTGAGTTGGATATTCTACTCTAAATGACAAAATATATTTAGAGACTGCTTTAGAAGCAATAGGTGTAGAGACCCCATTTTCTGAAAAGATGATTGACAATGAAGAGACATCCACCAGTTTTAAATTTCCAATAGAAGAAGCAATATGAGATACAATAATGAAATACATCTCCCCTACCCCATATTCCTATTTTTAGAGGATTTCAGACTGAAGATCCTGACTTTTTCCTTTTCAAGTTTGATGTCCTATGCAAATCAGTATATTATAAGATCGATTCCCAAAAACTGAAGTTGTTTCCCTTAACCTTAAATGATTCAGTCCTATGCCGGTTTATTAGTTTATAAAATAATATATTACTACCTGGGAAGATATGAAAAGACTCTTCCTAGAATAATACCAAGACTTTGGTAGAGCACGAGATTCCAGAGAAGAAATCTTTGATTTGAATCAGAAGGAAGATGAATCATTGGAGGAATATTGGGATAGATTTAGCTTTAACCTATAAATATCTCCCCATACAAGACTGAGTGATAGGTCCTTGAGAGGTATATTTTTAAAATAACTCACTTATGAGTCTCTTGAAGCACTAAATATGATATCTAGAGGAGAATTTTACCAACAACAAATGGTAGATATTCGATGATTATGTCAAAATTATTCAAGAAGAAAAGGTAAACCAACCTCCAAAAATATCAAAACAATAACCACATCCACCAAAAAAAAAATAGATAATATGTTAGAAGACCTAAAAAGTGAGATGTTGTCATCTCCTACACTTCATATGGATACTCTTTTACTTAAAAAAAAGTAGGAGAATGAGGCTGCATTAGCATATTTCTGTCTCAAATATAGAGGGAAATACCCAAAAATGCATGTATAGAAAACAAGGTTAGAGTATGTGATGTTTGTCAAAAATATCATAAGATAAAGTTGTGTCCACAATTACCAAAATCTAGGGAAACTCCTAAAGTAGAGGAAGTATATTTCATAGGAAATAGGAGAAATTGGCAATAGTCTCCTATGGGAAACAACATGCTAGTTGGAATGCCACCCTATGGAGGAGGTAATTACATGAATCTAGGTCAAGTTCAGCCACCCAATATGGGTTGGTGGGGACAACCACCTTAGACAAACACTCCCCAAGGAAACACTCCTTATAATCCATACCCATGGATGCCATATTAGCAACCTACACCCTAGTTGAGAAACTATAATGTGTAGAGTCCAACTCCACAAAATGCAACACAAGCTCCACTACAACAGAGTTTGTCAGCTCCCCTTGTTTTAAGACTTGCACAAATTCCTACATAGTCCACATCAAATTCCAACAATAGAACCAATCAGCTAGCATACCAAGTGGAAAATGAGATGTTTCCAATATATAATATTAGAGTAGGATGTAATCCTTATATAATTAATATTAGGTAGACAAGTAGGAGTAGCCATAGCTCCTTTAGTAGAAGAAGATGAAAACATAGAAGTAAAAAGTGAGAAATCACCTAGTGTAGAAGAAGTAGAAGAAGAACCAATTACTGAAATATATAGAGAAGAGGTTCCACCTTTTCCTCAAAGGTTACAGGAACCAAGAAATCCAGTACAACTAGAGTTTGAAATTTTATCCAGTCTAAAAAATCTAACAGTCACAATTCCTCTTTTGTAGGATATAAGAGATGTTCCAATTTACACAAAAGCCATATGAGAATTATGTTTGAGAAAACCAGACTGAAAACCAACAAAAGCAATTAATGTGGTAGGTCAGTTAATTGACTCATGCTAGGAAACACCTACACCAAAAATATTTAGACCTACAAAGCCCTATTTTAACTATCAAAATTGAAGGCTATACATTACCCAACACACTAGTATATTTGGGGGCAGCCATTAATGTCATGCCTAAGGATACCATGCTGAAACTCAAACTCACAAATCTAAAACCAAAAAAAATTGTTCTTCATTTGGTTGACAGGTCTATAGTGCTCCTTGAAGGAATGCTGGAAGACATTGTAGTTACAACATATGCATGGGAATATCCCACATATTTCCTAGTATTACAATCAAAATCTGGATTGGGTGGTTATCCACTCATCTTAGGAAGACCTTAAATGGCAACAACTGATGCCTACATAAGTTGCAGGAATGGAAAAATGACCATTTCTAATGGTCAAAATGTTTAAAATATAATTATTTCTTAACCTATCCAATCCGTTGATTTATTGGGAGAACATGACTGTGAAAATAAGAATGCTAGTGATTTATCAATGATTCAATCCATAATGGCATTGAATGAGCTTGAGGATGAAAATGATGAGGATAAAGGTATAACAAAATTTTTTCAAGGAGAGACCTCCTACCCTCCTCTAGAATCGTCATTTTTTGGAAATAAATATCACCACATTAAACAAATTGAGATTGAACCTGGGAGAATATTGAATGTAAATAATGAGTTGAGACTTGTTCAACAGGATACCCTGAAAGATATACTAGTCAAACATCAAAATGCTTTTTCTTGGGACTATTCAAACATGAGGAGAATTGATCATGAAATCTATACTCATCGTATATATTTGGATGAACAATTAAGACCGATAAGACAACCACAATGTAAGATGAACCCAGCCATGAAGGAGATTGTTAAAACTAAATTGTAGAAACTCCTAACAGTTGGATTTATCTACCCCATATCTAATAGTGAGTGGGTATCACCTTTGGTGGTGGTACCCAATAAAAATAGAAAGTGGTATATCTATGTTGATTATAGAATGCTTAACACAAAAATAAAGAAAGACCACTTTCCCCTACCCTTTATAGATCAAGTCCTTAATACCTGTAGCACCCTAAAATTGGTGCAGTAAACCTTAGTAATAATTCAAAATTCAAATTTTAACCCCGAACCGCCTGTTAAACCGCTTTCCTTGTTTTTCGTGCCATTTTTAGGATTTGTTGTGACCGTTGGACGATATCATCGCCGATCAGACGATATCGCCTCAGATCGGATGAATTCGTCTGGAGAAGAACGTCCAGACGATTTCGTCCCAAAACTGATTTTTCATAATTAGCTTCTGTTTCAACGACGTCTCTAAGTTGGGCAAAAGCGTGTCTGCGTCGTTAGAGACCTCCCCCGTTGGAGATCTTCCAGATTAGGATGATCTCCAACCTCCCAACCTCCTTCCTATGCCTATTTAATCTTAGGCCCTCCCCTTGACATTCCCCTGGCTGAATTTTACTGCACTTCGAGTTTTACATGCATTAGAATGTCTTAGACTACTGTTTGCCTTTGTCCCCTTTCAAATTTTCTTGTAGGAACTTTGTCATTCTTCAGTCGGAGCAAGCTCAGATCATCGCAGATGATCCTGTACGATCTCGGACGATCACGCCACAATTCAAGACGATTATGTATTTTGTAGACGATTTTGACTGTAGCCAACATTGGGGGCAAATCCATGCCCTGAGTTTGCATTCTCTGTCCATTATCTACTATTTTGCTTTGCATTAGTTAGGCTTATTATTATTTTGCATCTTGGAGTTCACCTCATGTAGCATAGATGCATGATATAGTCAAAGTTAGTCATTAAAACAATGCATTTTACTTAATTTGTTATCTAAAGTTGTCATTCTAGCATTCATACTTTCATTTCTATCATTTTCCCTTGCTTTTGCAATTGTATTTTTTGTTCTTGGTATCCATTTCTGTAATTGCAGGTCTCTAACAAATTCGTCAGATTAGAGACGATCTTGTCAGATCAGAGACGATCCTGTCAAATTCCAGATG
Organism: Wollemia nobilis; assembly: GCA_028583015.1. NCBI lineage: Eukaryota > Viridiplantae > Streptophyta > Pinopsida > Araucariales > Araucariaceae > Wollemia > Wollemia nobilis. The sequence goes on from JAQPPZ010016981.1 coordinate 38,114,303, forward strand.
ATCTGGACTGCTTCAAAAATTAGAACCTCCATCAGACATCCGGATCAGGTATGGCTTTTCTAATCTAGTATATTTCCTGTATTTTCTGTTTAATTCTATTTTCTGTATTCATATAATCAGCATTTCATATAGCTTAGCTTAGATTCATTTGGCCAAACCTAGGACTTGAATGATTAAAGCATAAAAATGAACACATCAAACACATTCCCAACCTAGGCGTGGAAACTGCCATTCAAAAGTTTCCTGGTGAACCCACCATCCATCAAAAATTCACCCTTATACACCTCCCCCGAGAGGCGGGACCTTCAAAGGGCCTCTCAGTCCGAGGTATTGTCCCATCCTTTTCACATCCCCCTTCCGGGCACGGATCCTATAGCCTGAAGGTAAGGGTGCAAAAAATTTGGAGCGATACATTTTGGTGAACCCGACGTGAAACTAAAACCTTTTGAAAAAAAAAAAAACATAGATGCATTTAAAATCGTTAAGTTGCATATCATGTTTAGATGGTAGCTCCTAAGAAAAGACTAGTTGTCACTATTAATGTTGAAAATCAAATAATAGCCATAGAGTTTAATTCTTTGCTTAGACTATCTCAAACATATAGAGTTCCACCTTTGTGGGACGAACTTAATAGGAGATTGGGTATTATTTCATCTAGATCAACCGAACTTAGGCAAATTAAGAGGTTTGCCCTAGATAGAATCCTGGATCCTCATCAACTCATTTTTTATCATGAACTTCAGAGAGCTTGCCATAGGTGGTTAGCTTATAGGAGAGCTCTTGTGTCTTCAAAATTGTTCACCTTCGAGGAATACCTCGAGAACGCAACTGTTATACACCAATTCCTAGGTCATGTAGAAGACCAAGAGGTCATTCTTACGGATAGGGAAAGGTGGAGGAGAGTTCCTAGAGCTGTGTTATATCGAGAGTATTGCCACGAACTTTATTTCTACCAACCAAAGTCTGAGACAGATAATATCACTATAGCACTTTTTGTCAAATTCTTGAAAGAAAATTTTCAATTTGAAGAAGAACATTTCATGACTCTTGAAGAACTTGAGCCCGTTAATGATATTTATAAATTGTTTATAGAAAACTAGATCATTGCTTTCATTATTATTATTTCTTGCATTTAGTGTGTTGTTTGTTATCTTTATAATATTGTTATAAAAAAAACAAAAAAAAACAAGAAAAACCAAAAACATAACAAAACCAAAACATTTTATTTTAAATACTATAGTAGGTATATAATTAAAATATATACCTCTTAAGCTTGTTGCATATATATATATATATATAAATATATATATATATATATATATTTGCTGAAATCTAAACTTAAGCACAATGCCTAGACTTAGGAATGGTAAACAAAGCGAAGAAGAAGAAGAAGAAGATTGGCTAGGAAACAAAACAAAAAACCCAAATGTCCTTCCTGAGGATTCAATTCCGGAAGGAGGAACTCTAGAACAGCCGAGAAGATGAGCTTGTTGTAGATGAACAAGAAGAAAATGTTAAAGAGGAAGGATCCTCATCCCCTAGAATGGCTCCGAGACAGGCTGTTGCTTTTGATAATATAGATCATTTCTGGAAATTTCTCAGTAATAACATTGGTGCTCTTAATATGGCGAGTTCGTATTGATAGAGGACAAATTAGTGACACTCAAGCAGCCATGGAACATATGTTTAACGTGCACACTAATCCTTTGTCTTTTATCGATCAAGAAAGTGATAAAGCTGGACCATCCAATATAGATATGGTCACTATGATTGAGAACATGCAAAAACAACAGGTTACCCAACCCCCTAAGGAACCTGTTATTGAGCCTAAAATCATTCCCACACAAAAGAGACCTTCATTCACTGCTTTATTTTGCCAAACTATTGATCAATATGCTTCAAATCGACAAAAACCTAAAATGAAGCCAAACACCAATTTTCAACAATTCGGGATACAACATAATACAACTTCAAAACTTCTTCATAACACCCTTCCTACCAACAATTTACACAATAGCAATATAGCATCTAATCTTCATGTCCCTCCATCATATGCTCACAAATCCCATATTAATACCCTACCGAACCAATATGGTGGGCAAACCGATAATCTGGAAGCCATGGTGAAACAGTTAGCTTCCCGCATGGACCAGATAGATCCCTACCGTCCCTCGTACAATTATCGAGAGATGTGTAGTCAGCCTTTGGATCCCATAGTTGTAGCACAACCATACCCTAAGCACTTTCCCATGCCCGTCCTGCCTATATATAAAGGAACTGAAGATCCCATAGAGCATCTTCGCATGTTTAGGATAGCATGTCATGATATATCACATGATGACTTGCTATTACTAAAAATGTTCCCGAAAAGTTTAGGAGGAATGGCATTAGAGTGGTACTATCAATTGCCCACTCATTCTTTGAGGAATTTTGAAGAAACAGCTGAATCTTTTGTCCATCAATTTAGTGCCTACATCGAGAGACACGTGACCATTAAAGATTTATACAACTTAAAACAAGACAAAGATGAATGTTTTGCTGATTTCTTAGCTAGATGGAGGCGGTTGACGGGAAAACTGCACTTTGTGCTACCTTATAGGGAAATGTTGGACATTTTTATTAATAATTTGCAAGAACAAATATCCTATGAATTATCAACTGCTACCTTAACCACCTTCGATCAAGCTATAGACTTAGCTCGAAGGGTGGAAGATGCTCTCATTAGAAGAGGTCAGCTCAAAAGGAAAGATGATGAGAAAACATCCAAAAATCAATATAAAAACAAACAAGTTGTAGGTGACGGAGTCACTGATAGTAGAAACATTGCTAATGTTAATACTATGAAAACAACGGAGAAGTTTATATTAAAACCTCCTGATAAACCACCTCGAGAGTTTACTAGATTGAATCAACCATTATCAACTATTCTACCCCAATTACTCGAAAGAGGTTTGATTCAATTACCAGCTATCCAGGAACCTGATCCAACTATACCCGGATACAGAGCTGATTTACATTGTGATTTTCATAGAGGACCTGGACATGCTACAAACTCTTGCAAAATATTAAAACATAAAATACAAGACTTGATTGATAATAATGAAATGGAGGTGCAAGCCTTTCAACCTAAACAAAATCCTCCTAATAATACTCAAAAGAACATTCCCCAAAATCAGAATCAAAATGCTAATCAATCATTAGATATATTTCAACATCCTTTACCAAAACATGGTAAAGAGGTGGCCAATCAAATTGAGCATCATAATGTCCCTCCTCCTACCCGATATGTAGGAACTATTAGCGGACATTTACCTAATCATGATTTACAAAAATTTGACACAACTTTATCCATGGTTACGTCCAGACCCCTATATAATACTCAAACACCGGATCCTAGTGATGTAGAATCGGATACTGAAAGTGAAATAGACATCACCTCAAATCAATCGAATAGTTCTGAAGACGAATCAGATCCTATTCAACCTATCATAGATTCTATGGTTTCGGAAGAACCATTTCCTAGAAGAGTTACTACTCGACCCTCTTCTAATCAGTTCCTTCCTAATGAACAAGCCATAAACGCTAGACCGAGACCAATTCAGCGTCTTCAATATAACATTGTAGGTACCATCGGAGTTGTTACCAGACAACAGGCTCACAATTCTCAACAGGATCAAACTCAGGATGATGGATCAGCTCCATTTATTTTGAAAAATCCCAATAAAGGGAATCATATGTCTAATGTTCAACCTAAGCCTCCTTACAATATTAATGAACAATTATCCAATACTACAACCAGAATTTCCCTTTTGGACTTGTTAAGATCTTCTCCTACCCATAGGGATGAATTAATGCTCACATTAAGCCAAATGATGGTACCTCAAAATATTCAACCTGAAGCCATGTCCAATACTATCATCACTCGAGAAGTCGATTGTATTGACTTTCGAGATAAAGATATCCCACAACATAGTTTACATAAGGATAACCCCTTATATATTACTGCCCTAATAGGAGATGTAGCAGTCAAAAGGGTCTTGATTGATAATGGTTCATCTCTAAACATTTGCACTTTTGACTTCTACCAAATATTTGGGTTTAGAAGTGATGAAATGAAGAAAACTGACATGATCATAAAAGCTTTCAATGACGAAACACAAGAAACGTGTGGAGTTATCACCATCCCATTGCAAGTTGGTCCGAGAACCTTAGACATGACCGTGTTTATTGTACATTGCCCCGCATCATACAATATACTCTTGGGTCGTCCTTGGATCAATGCAATGCGGGCTGTCCCATCAACTTTACACCAATGTGTTAAATTCAAATTTAAAAATCAGTTGGTCACTATCCATGGTGATCCTAGACCCTTTGATATGTGTGCTTTGGCAGAACCTGTTGGAGTTCAATTTTGCCCTGCTCTGTCATCCACACATCCTAATTCTTATTTTTCATCTAAACGTGTGAAACACACACCCATAACTTCATCTATTTCTCCTCCATTAATTTCACCCTCATATATAGCTCAACAATCTTCTAAACAAACCACACTAGAACCTCAAAAAGATCTTAAATCCACAACCAATCCTTCATGTTCCATCCCTATAATTTCAAAACCTATAGACCCATTTATTAACACCTCCACATTATCTACATCTATCATACCTTCCACATCTAAAGATATAGGGAATGATCCTTCTACCTCTTATGCTCTTTCTGATGAACTCTTACCTGATTTATCTAAAATTCTTATATCAGAAAAAACAAATGCTTCTATGCAAGATTCCATTATCTTAAGTAATTTGCCACCTTCTCCTCATACCTTGGGCCTCCCACAACCTATGGGAAGTATCTACCAAGTCGGGAGTTGTGCTTTTATTTATAAAGGATATGATTGGGGAAGAATACCCCGAAACATCAAGACGCATTGTGATGGATATGCTCGATGCTATTTTGCTAATGAATATATTAAAGCTAAACCCATAATGCTTAAATTGGGATATAAAGGGAAAGGCTTGGGACCTCTCCAAGATGGTATGAAAGAACCCTTTGAGGTAGAACCATGGCCCGCCCGATGTGGTGTGGGCCTATTTCCTAGTAAGGATCAACCCTTCCCTTTTGAAGATGATGATCAACTCATATGTTATCAAGATTATCTAGATAAACAAGATTCTTTGTATCCCAAGAATAATTCTTCTACCTGCAATATGCTATCCATAGCCTATCCTGAAATGATTGTTGAATCCGACGATGAGTTGGAAGGAGATATTTTCCATGATGTCTCCGTGGAAGAGTTGTTACACAATGGTTTTTATTTTGATGGTTCTATACCTACTATAGCCTAGCTTGAGGCCACGACTCCTCAAGATGAATTATCCAAGTTAACCTTAAAGGAATTACAAGAATTGGGTGTTTCACCTGCCCCACCTAATTTTGAAAGAGATCTACACATGGAAGTAGAAAACGTCATTAAGGTTAACATTGGAACTGAGGATAATCCTCACATCATCAGTATTGGATCAGAATTAAGTCAAGAAAAACAAGAGCAATACATTGCATTCCTTAAAGAATATGAAGATGTCTTCGCTTGGACATATGAAGATATGCCAGGTTTAGACCCTTCTGTAGTCATGCATCATCTAGTAGTCCATCCGGATGCTAAACCTGTTAAACAGAAACTCAGAAAAATGCATCCCAAAGTGGCCTTGCTAGTCAAAGGGGAGTTAGAAAAACTCCTGAATGTTGTTTTTATACAAGCTATTGATTATGTTGAATGGATCTCGAATGTAGTTCCAGTCACCAAGAAAGAAGCTACCAAAGTTAGGGTTTGCACAGACTTTAGAGATATTAACGTTGCATGCCCTAAAGATGATTTTCCTCTTCCAAACATGGATCAAATCATTGATTTTACTACGGGGAGTGGAATGATGTCCCTAATGGATGGATTTTCCGGTTATAATCAGATCAGGATAGCTCCTGAAGATCAGGCTAAAACAACCTTTATTACCCCTTGGGGTACCTTTTGTTGGAAAGTGATGCCATTTGGTTTAAAGAATGCAGGCGCAACATATCAACGAGCCATGACTTATATCTTTCATGATATGATGCATGATATCCTACATGATTATGTAGATGATATTATAGCTCGCTCTATTAATGAAGATGATCATTTAGATGATTTGAGAAAAGTATTTAATCGGTTAAGAGAATATCTTATTCGATTAAATCCAGCCAAATGTATATTCGGAGTCAAGTCCGGTAAATTATTAGGGGTTTTAGTTTCTTTACGTGGTATCAAAATTGACCCTCTCAAGATTGTGGCTATCACTGATATGCCCGCACCTACCAATATATCTGAGTTACGAAGTTTACAAGGTAAGCTTCAAGCTATCCAGTCGCTTCATCGATAAGATGGCGAGACAAAACCAGTCCCTTTCTTAAGCTTCTTAAGAAGGATGTCCCTTTTAATTGGGACGACGAATGTAAGGAAGCTTTTGAACTTCTCAAACAATACCTCCTTAACCCACCTATGCTTTCACCGCCTAGATCTGATCGTCCTTTTATCTTGTACATTTTTGCTTTTGATTCTACCTTAGGAGCTATGTTAGCTCAGCTGGATGATGAGAAGAAAGAACGTGCTAATTATTACATTAGCATAACCTTAATCAATTATGAAACTCGTTATACCATATTAGAGAAATTATGTCTAGCGAGTCATATTTTCTACACAGAAACTATGACATTATATGCTCAGTCGGAAAACCTATGTTATTGCCAAATTCGACCCTTTGCGATATCTCATGAGTCGACCGTATTTATCTGGTCGCACAACTAAGTGGGTTCTTGCGCTAAGCGAATTTGAACTCACCTTCATAGGACAAAAGTATGTTAAAGGTCAAATCATAGCTGATCAATTAGCTACTGCACCCTTAGAATCTACTCATCCCCTCCTCATTGAGTTTCCTGATGAATGCCTTAAACTAGAGGCAGACCATTCAGAGCAATGGTCCTTATACTTTGATGGAGCCCGATGCATGAGTGGGGCTGGTGCGGGTATTATTTTAATATCTCCACAAAAACATCTTATACCTCTGTCCTTCAAATTAACATTTGCTTGCACCAATAACACTGCCGAATATGAAGCTCTTATCCTTGGATTACGAGCTGCTTTGGCATTGAAAATCAAAAGTTTATTGGTTTTCGATGACTCACAACTTGTCATAAATCAAATCAATGATGTTTATCAAACCTAGAGATGATAAATTACGCCCATATAAAGCATATGTTTTACAATTAATATCTCTATTTGATCAAGTTACCTTGGAAGCTATTCCTCGAACTAGCAACCGTGCGCTGACGCTATGGCCGCAGTTGCATCTCTTCTACCCTTGGAGTTAGATGACGAATATGCCACCATCATTATTCATCGACTCCAAGAACCCGCTTCAAATAAGTCATGCTTAGAACCTTTGGATGTGTTTCTAATCAATGAAACTACTCCTGAACCTTGGTATACGGATATATTTGATTTTCTTCACAATGGGACTTTCCCTGCCAGTTCTAATAGGAACCAGCGTCGGTTATTACGTAGACGAGCAAGTCGATTTGTAATAATTGGCAATACTTTATATAGGAGATCTTTTGAAGGTATCCTATTGAGATGTTTGAATCTAGAAGAATCCAAATCAGCTTTGAGTGAAGCCCACGATGGATCTTGTGGAGGACACTTCAGTGGTAGTGTCATTGCTAAAAAGCTCCTTAGGATAGGCTACTTTTGGCCTACCATGGAAACTGATGCACATGATTATGTGCGCCATTGCGACAAGTGCCAGAAACATGCTGACCTTGTCCATGCCCCTGCACAAGAACTGCAGGCTATTTCATCTCCTTGGCCCTTTTCAAAATGGGGCTTAGACATTATTGGCAAAATTAATCCTGTGTCATCTGATGGACACAAATTCATCATAACCGCCATTGAGTATTTTACGAAGTGGGTTGAAGCTATGCCTTTAGCTTCCTGCACTTGGAACACAAGTCTCTAAATTTATTTTTAATCAAATCATTTGTAGGTTCGAAATTCCTGCAAATCTCATCTCAGACAATGGAACTTGTTTCAAAAATAAAGATGTTAAGAAATTATGCCAAAAATATAAGATTCAACATCGTTGGTCCACTCCCTATTATCCTCGGGGTAATGGCCAAGCAGAAGCATCTAATAAAACATTAATTAAAATCCTTAAAATATTGGTCAATAAATCTGGCCACGACTGGCACATTCAATTATATCCAGCTTTGTGGGCATATCGCACTAGTGTTCGTACTCCCATAGGTACTTCACCTTTTGTTTTGGTTTATGGTGCTGAAGCTATTTTTCCCTTTGAATTAGAAGTTCCTTCTTTGGCTCTACTACTTCAAGATACCGAAGTAGGAGATGAATATCGAGCTGGCAGACTCAGTCAGTTGGAACTCCTAGATGAAAAGCGCATCAATGCTTTGGAGCATCTTCGTGCCTACCAAAACAAGCTTAAAAGATCATATGCTAAGAAAGTTCGTCATCGATCCTTTGAGGTCGGCGACCTTGTTTTAAAAGAAAATAAAAAAAATACTAATGCAACTAAAGACCTTAAAGGTAAATTTGAACCCAACTGGCTTGGACCATATATTATCACTGCTAAATTTGAATCGGGAGCATACAAATTAGCTACCTTAGATGGTAAATATTTAAAAGAACCTATGAATATTATGCATCTTAAGCGATATTACGCATAAAATTTGGTCATTTCATCATTTGTATATATTTTGCATGTTGTCTCATTTTAAAAATGTATAAAACTATTTAAACAAAAACAAACAACAATATTATTGACTCTTTCGAAACCAAAAAAAAAATAGAGAAGAAAGAGAGAGTCAAAATTATCAAACTCCTCAAAAATATTTGTTGTATATATTTCTTCTTAAAGTATTGCGAGTTATATTTTCAAATTATTTTGGATAAATTAGCATTTATTTGGAATCTCTCACTTTTGCAAACACAAAAATAAATATCTTGATTTTATCAGGCATGATTACTAATCTCTCTTATATCAAAGTCCACAAAATTCAATTAAATAAAGTTTGAGCACGAGAGAATTGATCTTGTTATTTACTTAAACCAAGCATATCCTTTCACAATAAAATGATTATATTTGTAATGTCCATGCTATGCTACATAGTAGAAGTGGTTTCTTGAGCGAAAAGTTTCCCCTGCTATCCTATCATGCACATGGTCTAGAATCTTTGAGAATTGACAAAAGGACAAGCTCACCCCTACCCGGAATAAAAATCCCTTGCTCTACAACTAATCCGAGCAAGTATCCCTAGAATAGGAAGCAAAAGAAAAAGAAAAATCAAGCAAAATCATGAGAAAAAGAAGCATTATTTCAGAATCATTTTGTACTCTCTTAGCACTATTTCAGCATTATCTCAAATATCAAAGCAAAAGATACGAAAAAAGAAAAATACAAAAAAAAAGAGAAAAGAAAAAGAAAGCAAAACAAGCAAAAGCAAAAGCAATAAAATCCCTTTCCCTACCCATTGAAAAGAAAAGAAGGGTTGATGAGCTTGAATCCCGGAATTCTCAATTATTCAAAAACTGTGAGGTAAGCCCCATAACAGGTGGTTTGTGCCCAACCCGCTTGGCCTTGGGTAACTCCTAGCGTGGTGATATGTCTGTCACATTAGCGACCTTCTTTTGTACAGACCTATGTCCGCTTATGGATTAGCTAGCTCTTGATAACCCGACTTACATAGTAGTCCGATACGGTTATATGCATCTAAATCATGGTTAATGAACACTTATTTGGTTAATTCAAATCACTTGTATCAAATTATCTTGCTCAAAACTGGTAAATGCACAAAGCAATTGCACACACATTTGTATTTGAGAGATTTTGTGTATCATTATGATAAATCAAGATCGGAAATGAACTCACATACGCACATGGGATTCCTTATAAATCTAACTTTTGTCTTTAAGATACTTTGAAATATTTTTGCAAATTGTCCGGAATAATTTCATTTTCTTATCTGAGAACAGTTGTTTAGTATAAAGACAACTACATGCATTATCAAAAAAATCAAAATCATTTTCAAAAAACATGCAATAAAGTTACATTTATATATAACTTTTTGACTTTCGCGACGATGGTATAGTTCCAAAACCAAAATTGGAATTTTATGCCTAGCGCAAGTCCTCATCTTTATATTTTCTTATTTATTTTCAAAAATTAAAAATCAACCATACAATAAAACTATTATTTTCTTCTTTGGATTTCGCGATGATGGTATAAGTTTATACCTAAATATTCTATGCCTAGCGCAAACCATTGTACTAATTTTATTTCCCATTTATTTAAAATCATAAACACATATGACTTAAATCATTATGTTACACAATTATGCTTTAAAACAACGCACATTGTTACTATTTCATGTCATTATGTCAAACTTCAATTTTGCAATGATGGTATAATTCCTAGGGAATTATTCAAAAAATTTATCACACTTAGGAATTTATGCCTAGCAAAAATCATTTTTAAAAATATATATATATATATTTCATGCATAATATTTTCATGGAAATCTGAAAACAAATCACCATCATCATCATCATTTGCATCATCACAACAAAGTCTTAAGACAGTCTCTTAAGCACTCTTTTACTTTTAGCAATATTTCTATACCAGGATTAGCTTGACGACCTAGCGAGCGGCGACTCCATGAAATGGTCATAAATAGCGACAATGTCCTTTGAAATTATTGTTAAAAGTCCCTTTTATTTTTATCAAATTATCCCACAAACAACCAATTTGTTTACATCAGATTATTTCATTTAAATTTTAAAAGCATGACATTCAAACCATAATATTTCCAAACGACATAATTACATGAATCATCAAATCAATCACATCAAAACATTAAAGCATCATACAAACACATAAGACAAGTCATATGATCAAAAATATCTCATCTATATATATATCAACAATATATACATCATCTCAAAACTGGATCGGTATGCCACAATCTGTACCTCGGCATACTCAATCCTCTATCAAAAATAATAAACACTATGTATCAATCTATGTAGTGCGATGCGTAGCAGCTAGCCTCGAGAACCCCTCGAGCTCTCGGCCTCATCTCCTCCCCCACCTCGAGGTGGACGAGGTGGCCCCATCGTAGTCCGTGTGGTGCTATGAGTCCTGGACTCTGATCGTGATGATGTCCTCGATGACCTCATCATGATAGGCTCCGCAATGGGGGCCGACAGTGGTAACCTCTGCTCCTCCGGCACCATATGGTGGTATAGCATCTAATAGAATGTGATCTGGGCAATAGCCCATGCTAGGTCCCGAGTGCTCGCCCCTCCGCTCCATGCTCTGAGGCGTGCGACCTCATCTCTGAGGCTGTGTGGCCTCCTCTCGATGTCGTGCAGCCTCATCCTGCAAGGACTGCACCCGAGCCTGGAGACGGACAGTCTCCACTCGGAGAGTAGCCATCTCGCTACTCTCTCCTACCTCGACACCCTTGCCCTTATCGGGCGATGGTGGCCTCTCTCTCCATGGAGAAGGGGGTCTCTCCTCCCTCCTCTCCCACTGCCATGGCCTCTGCTGAGCCTGTGGCCTCCTCTGCTCTCTCCCACCGTGACCTTGTGCCGCCTCAATGGCTGCCTGGCATCGCCTCCCCATCCGATGCACAACTGCATGAATCGAACCCTGAGCCCTCATCATCCGAGGAGGGTGGATGCCTGCATACCAGGCATCATAGCCGTCAACAACCCCTACATCGTCCCCATCCACTGGCTGAATGGGGGCATCATCCGCATCCTCACTCCAGAAGCGTTGCATATCTGGAGCCCCACTGACTGTAGTGTTATCTCGGACGGTCCGGGAAAACTCGTAGTCCCTGAGAGATGGGATCCCCTATTGTAGACCGAACTGCCTCAAAACTCGGTCATAGCGGTGGAGCTCCACCTCTCTCCTCTCCATCCTCAGCCAGCAGGTTCGCCTAATGCGAGCCAGCTCCTGTCCATCCTCGGCCCACCCTGGATGATCTCTCCAAGGCCTCCAGGTGATCTGGTCGGAGACAAGGTCGTCAAGTAGTCTCCGGGACATTGGCAGATCTATCCGCCATTGTGACCCTCTTCGGAGCCACCAGTAGAAAACTCGGGGCCTCTCCCTATCAATCCCTATTAGTGGGAGCCCTACCGACCTCCACACCATGATGTGCTCCCAACACCAAACCTACAGTAGTGATGTCATGACCAGACATCGATCGCCCTTGTATACGACCCCATGCAAGATCCTATACAATCGGCATAGTACAAAGCTCCCCCAAGAAAACCTATACCCGTGGTCTCTCATGTCGTAGACCACATCTATCAGTAGCCATGGTAGTCTGCATCCACTTTGATGGCATAATAGCAGACCACCTACCACCCCGGCCAAAACCTGTGTCAGTCTAGATGCCCCAGGCATCTGGCGTAGCGACTCGATGTTCACTCCGCCCTTCTCCAAGGCGAAGCTCGGATCTCCGCATAGTCGCATCATCGCGTGGCCCTGATTGGCCGTAGGAGTTATTAGCCATCCTTGTATGGGGATCCTCAAAATCCTCCATACATCCTCCAATGTGGGAGTCATCTCCCCTGTCGGTAACCAGAAACAAGAAGAACCCGGATACCACCTCTCTGCTAGCGCTGTCAATAGCCCCATATCTGTAGAAACCTGTGGCATATCTGCCACATGCGTCAAGCCGACTTGAGCCAACTGATCTCGCTCTGCTCGAGATAGAGTGGCCAAGTCATCCCTCAGCCACTCGTATTTCCATTCCCGGCTCTTTAGTAATCCTCTCTGCAACATAAACAACAAAACAATAAAAATCATTAATAAAACAGTGATTAAAAATGCAAGTAAAACAAGTTCAATCTCATACAAATGATGATATCGTCCACTATTGGACGATATCGTCCAAAATTTGAGCAAGCTCGTCTCCGATTTTGCAAGAGGGAATCGTCCCTTATTGTACGAAATCGTCCCCATATCGTCGATTTCGCCCTTGGACGAAATCGGCGATATCGAGACGATTTCGACGAAATTGAGACGATTTCGTCCCGACGACGTCGACGGCCCAAAAACGGCCGCGATGCTCAAAAATCATTCAAAATTAATCTAAAAAGCATGAAATTCAAAATTAAAGCATTCTAAATTAAGTTTGGACCCTTACCCGTAGCCCGCGTCGGACCTCTGTCGATCTGTGCGCTTGTCTCGACCATCTTGTCTGCAGAGCTCTAGAAACCAGGAAAATGAACAGTAAAAATGAATTAGGGTTTCTCCCTATTTTTCTTAATTTTATTCAAAAACAATTAAAAACATTTTTAAATTTTTTTTTGCTTTTTCGCGTTTTTACCTCAAACGTTCGATTTGGGTAAAAACATGGAGGGGGCACCATAGTAAGTTGTCGTACGATTCGACCTAGAATCGTCGCCTAAAAATGGGAATAAATTTTTGCTTTCTCGTAGATCGAGAAGAACTCATCTTTAACGCATTTTCTTTGGAAAATTCGCTAAAGAGGGGGCAAAATGTAGCACCCTAAAATTGGTGGTAGCACAATAATTAAAATTACCTTAGTAATAATTCAAAATTCAAATTTTAACCCCGAACCGCTTTGTTAAACCGCTTTCCTTGTTTTCTGTGCCATTTTTAGGATTTGTTGTGACCGTTGGATGATATCGTCGCCGATCAGACGATATCGCCTCAGATCGGACGAATTCGTCTGGAGCAGAACGTCCAGACGATTTCGTCCCAAAACTGATTTTTCATAATTAGCTTCTGTTTCAACGGCGTCTCTAACTGGGGCAAAAGCGTGTCTGCGCCGTTAGAGACCTCCCCCATTGGAGATCTTCCAGATTAGGATGATCTCCAACCTCCCAACCTCCTTCCTATGCCTATTTAATCTTAGGCCCTCCCCTTGACATTCCCCTGGCTGAATTTTACTGCACTTCGAGTTTTACATGCATTAGAATGTCTTAGACTACTGTTTGCCTTTGTCCCTTTTCGAATTTTCTTGTAGGAACTTTGTCATTCTTCAGTCGGAGCAAGCTCAGATCGTCGTAGATGATCCTGTACGATCTCGGACGATCATGCCACAATTCAAGACGATTATGTATTTTGTAGACGATTTCGACTGCAGCCAACGTTGGGGGCAAATCCATGCCCTGAGTTTGCATTCTCTGTCCATTATCTACTATTTTGCTTTGCATTAGTTAGGCTTATTATTATTTTGCATCTTGGAGTTCACCTCATGTAGCATAGATGCATGATAGAGTCAAAGTTAGTCATTAAAACAATGCATTTTACTTAATTTGTTATCTAAAGTTGTCATTCTAACATTCATACTTTCATTTCTATCATTTTCCCTTGCTTTTGCAATTGTATTTTTTGTTCTTGGTATCCATTTTTGTAGTTGCAGGTCTCTGACAAATTCATCTGATGAATTCGTCAAATTAGAGACGATCTTGTCAGATCAGAGACGATCCTGTCAAATTCCAGACGATCTGGACTGCTTCAAAAATTAGAACCTCCATCAGACATCCAGATCAGGTATGGCTTTTCTAATCTAGTATATTTCCTGTATTTTTTGTTTAATTCTATTTTTTGTATTCATATAATCAACATTTCATATAGCTTAGCTTAGATTCATTTGGCCAAACCTAGGACTTGAATGATTAAAGCATAAAAATGAACACATCAAACACATTCCCAACCTAGGCGTGGAAACTGCCATTCAAAAGTTTCCTGGTGAACCCACCATCCATCAAAAATTCACCCTTATACACCTCCCCCGAGAGGCGGGACCTTCAAAGGGCCTCTCAGTCCGAGGTATTGTCCCATCCTTTTCACATCCCCCTTCGGGCATGGATCCTATAGCCTGAAGGTAAGGGTGCAAAAAATTTGGAGCGATACAATACCTTAGTAGGAAGAATATTTCTTGGATGGGTTCAATGGATACAATTAGATAAAAATTAGGGAAGAGGATCAAGATAAAACAATGTTCACTTGTCCATGGGGAATCTTTGCTTACTGAGTCTACCTTTTGGTTTATGCAATGCACCTGCCAGTTTTTAAAGGGTAGTATTGAGTATTTTTTTTATATGATTGGAGAAACTATGGAAGTATATATGGATGATTGAAGAAGCCACAACAAATTTGGAAAAAGCACTTCAATGGTGTGAAGAAACTAATATGTCCCTAAGTAATGAAAATATTTTATGCTAATTTAGGAGGGGATAGTATTAGGAAATCATATTTCTACATATGGGATAAAGGTAGATAAAAAAAATTGAGGTAATAAAAAATTTGCCCACTCCTAAAACTCATAGAGATGTCCAAAGTTTTCT
This sequence comes from Wollemia nobilis, assembly GCA_028583015.1. Lineage (NCBI taxonomy): Eukaryota > Viridiplantae > Streptophyta > Pinopsida > Araucariales > Araucariaceae > Wollemia > Wollemia nobilis. The sequence continues at coordinate 38,129,736 of JAQPPZ010016981.1, forward strand.
TGGCTCTGCTGGATACTACAGGAGATTTATATTAGATTTTAGCAATATTGCTCAACCTTTGAACACATTGTTATCAAATGATGTAGAATTTGTCTAGATAGATAAACGTGAATAAGCATTTCAAACTTTGAAATAAAGACTGATCACTGCTCCAGTACTGAGAGGTCCAAATTGGACCATTCCCTTTCACATATATGCAGATGCATCCAATAATGTGATAGGGGCAGTACTGGAAAAAAATATGATGAAGAATTTTATACCATTTATTATGTCAGTAAACATATTACATGTTCCGATTTTAATTACACTATCACAAAGAAAGAATTTCTTGTAGTTGTTCATGTTATTAACAAATTTCACCATTATATTACATGTTATAAGATTTTTGTGCATAATGATCATGCAACCATCAGATACTTGGTGAAAAAACCTACAATTAGTGGTAAAATTATTATATGGCTTTTAATTTTGAAAGAATTTGATATTACAATTGTTGATAAACCATGTAAAAACAACATGGTTGCAAATTTTCTTTCCAAATTAACACCTCTAGATCATACATCCACAAAATATCAATTTCCAGATGAGCATTTGTTTGCTCTTGATGAAAAAATACCATGGTATGCAGATATGGCTAATTACTTAGCCATTGGTAGAGTATCCCCTACACTCTCATTGCATAAAAATAAACATTAATAGAGAAGAGTGTAGCCTTTTCATGGATTGATGGTTGCCTGTTTAAAACTAGGCTAGATCAAATCATGAGAAGGTGTGTTGCTAAAAATGATATTGCAGAAATTATTAAAGCTTACCACGATGAACCTTGTGGTGGTCATTTTTTAGGTAAAAGGACTACATTTAAAGTATTATATGCTGGTTATTTCTAGCCTATACTATACAAGGATGCAACCAAACATGTGAGTCAATGTGACTAGTATTAGAGGATGGGTAGACCAACTCTTCGAGATGAAATACCCCTTCAACCACATGTGCACATTGAGCCATTTAAAAAATGGGGAATGGATTTTGTAGGAATCATTAATACACAGTCAACATGTAAGAGATATATCTTAGTTTACACTAACTATGTGACTAAATAGGTTTAAGTGCAAGCATTGCATGATTCCAAGGAGAAAATTGTAGCAAAGTTCTTGTTTCATCCATCTTCACATGATTTTGTGTTCCAAGAGAGATCACTAATTATTAGGTATCCCAATTCACTTCGAAGCTAATCTAGGATGTAATGTAGCAGTACAAAAATAGGTACAACAAGACCACTTATTACCATCCTAAAGCAAATGGGTAAGTAGAAGTCACTAACCATGAGTTGGAAAATATTCTGACAAAAACAATGCAACAACACATGAAAGACTAGGCTATGAGATTACCAAAAGTAGTCTGGGATTATAGAACTACCTGGAAAACTACCATTAGTTTTACACCATTCCAATTGGTATATGGAAAGAATGCTATGATGCCTATAGAGTTTGAAATCGAAACTCTCAAAACTATAGTAGAACTGAATTTGAGTTTGGATGAAGCACAAAAATAATGGATTCAACAAACTAGATGAGCACCGACGTGATTCTTTGCATCGAATAGAAGTCATTTAGAAATAGATAACCTGATGACATGATCATCACATTAGGCCAAAATTGTTCAATGTGGGAGAATGTGTATTATTGTATGATTCCCAATTCTAGGAGAGGAAGGGAAAGCTCATATGAGGTGAATGAACTAATCAACAATGGTGTTTAAACTAATCAACACTGGATGGGGCCATATGAGGTGATTGAACTAATCAAAAATGGTGTTGTTCATGTCTGAACTATTGATGGGAGCAACACTGTGTTAACAATTAATGGCCATAGATTACAACAATATTATGCATATGAGAATTATGCGATTGAGGCTAGAATAGCCATAGGGGAAATGCCATTTGATTAAAATTTTGAAACCTTTTCAGTAATATGTGGACACATGTTTGTCCACATGACCCAAAAATAATTTATTTTTTTATAAGTCCTGCAATTTTCTTTCTTTAGTTGTGTTTTTGTTTTACAAGAACGATGCCCTAAATGCAATCTATAGGTATCCTAAGAAACCTAGGCCTATCAGGAATAAAATCCATGAACCTATGCATTTATAGCTTTCTAGGAGGTTAATTCCAATAGAAGTACACTCATCCCCATATAGAGGGGGATAATCATGCTTGGATGTGTTGAGTGAATATTTTGTCCTTTTACAAAATGAACACACAACTAGAGTCTCTGACAGGAAACTCTTTCTTGCAAAGAAAATTTGTTATTTTAATTTCTCCAAGTTTCTTGTGAACAAACATTCATATGCATATAACCAATTAAGACCTAATGCAAATAAATGAATGTAATCTAGAATAACTTAAATCCTGCAAGTAACTGTTAACAAGGGGCCTTTGATGATTCACAACAAACTTTGTAACCCTAATCTGTTAAAATAACCAACCGCGTAAAGCAAAAGAAAGAACAAAAAATCCCTTTCTTCTTTTATGCTCTTGAAATTAATGAAACCCTCCCGAAAATAAATTAGCAACCTCTTTTATCTTTTGGCTTAAAGAAAGATTTTAAATGAGAAAATGCGTGGTATAGGCCACTTCATTTTAAGCTCCGTGCCTTTAGCATGAGGTTCATTTTACAGTTAATTGGTTCATTTTATCTTTGTTTAAGTGTTCTGCTATTTCTACGTTAGCTTTTGGTGTTAATAAAATTTTGCAAAGTATTCTGGAATGTACCAGAATCCGAAACTCAGATTTTCAAATAAGATTAAAAAATATATCAGAAATTGAAACAGAAATGTTCTTTCTGAGAATCAGCTGGAAAAACTGTAGAAGGACGTTAATCTGGTTAGCAATCTCCTCCCTGCAAAACCCCAAGTTATGAGATGAAGCTCTAAAACAACCTGACCTAACAGACCTGTAATAAAACACAGTCGAATCAGATCAGATGCTAGACTCTAAGGAAATAAATAATTTGCATCATTCTATCATTCACCTATCGCAACCCACATTATGGTGTAAACGAATAGATACAAAACAAAATAATGCAAAGGAAAGATATACAGAAATAACAGTAGTCTTAGCCTTCAATCTCCTTTTGGTTTCACACACAAAAGTTACTCTTGCCAAATAAACTCCTTTATTCAATAAAAATAATGCTTTCTGTTTACAATTTCCAGCCCTTGTATCTACATTCGCTTCTGCTTTTAAACTTTCTGTTGCGGCTCTTGGTTTCCCTCTGTGACGCTTCGTTTCATTTCCCATAACGCTTCGTTTCATTTTCCCGCTTCTTTGATGCTTTGACCTTTCGCTCGAACCTGAAACGTTTGGTCTTCTCTGCTAAATGTAACTGTCGATCTGAAGCGTTACCATGACCCTCATGCCTTTCTGCCACGTGTTCAGCGCTTTTTTGTATGTTCTATAATGGCCCCATGTAAATCATGACGTTTTTATGCATGCAGCTTTGCTTCCTTGCTTTCACCGCGAAAACGTGACATGTCGCGATATCGCGACATTTTTCTACGAGCAGTAGCCTTGCCAATGCAACCTGTCGTGAAATCATGACTTTTTCATCTCCATACGCTTCGGCCGCAACCTGTCATGAAATCGCTACCATTTTCTATTTTGGTCCATCTCGTCGCAACCTATCACGAAATCGCTACCATTTTCTATTTCGGCCATCTCTCGCAACTGATCACTACCATTTTACTACATTCTTCACTTTGTGATTTCATCGACGTCTTTCTTGTCGAAACGTTTCACCAAAAGTTGCATGAAATCGCTACGCCTTTGTGCCTTAGACTCTTTTCATTCACCCGGCGAAAATGCGACGCATCACGATTTCGTGACACCTTTCGACTTATGCGCTTTGTCTCAATTTTCATCATGATTTCACTACACTACTGGGCCTTATTGCCTTTGGCTCAGTTTTGTCACGATTTCATGACCATTTTATACTTTATGCCTTCTACCCGTTTGCAAGCCGCGAAAATCAAACACGTCACGATTTCACGACAGTTCCGCCCACCTGCTGCCGTTGACTGCGTTGACCATGATTTTGCGACATGTCACTGATTTTGCTACGCTATCTTACCATTTTGACATGTCACGATTTCGCTACAATTTTCCATTCTACCTTTCTCTCTCCTCTCTGGGCACGACGGAGCAACATGTCGCGATTTCGCTACACTTTTTCGTTTTCCGACGGAGCAACATGTCACGATTTTGCTACACTTTTTCATTTCGTTTTCGACGGAGCGACATGTCGCGATATCGCGACAACTTTCGGCCGCGACGAGAGCGACATGTCGCGATATCGCGACAACTTTTTCCTTAGTGAAATTTTTGCCTTTTTCTTTGATTTTCTTAGCATCCGGGTCACTGTTTTCTTCTTTGAAAGCATGCAAAAAGGTGGGCCCCCAATTTTGGGGTGTGTTGTGGATTAGCCACAACAAATGGTGACTCTACTGTCAAATGCTCCAGAGCATTTTGGTGAGAACCCAACCTGAAATATACAAGCTTAGATACGAGCGTCGAGCACATAAAAGATAAACAAATACCGACGGATCAGAAGTACATGAAACATCGGAATCATTAGTATTAGCTCGGTGTGTGCTATTTGTTTTCATTCCATATCGCTTGAACTTGATCAACATTCCATTGTCAGTTTTACATGCATGCATATGTGAGACTGTGAATGATTTGTGTAACCTAATAAATATGCTTAGAGATTTTGCTTTTACAAATGCATAGACCTTCTAATATCATACACAAATATTCAAGATTATCAAACCCTCTTAGGATCAACCATGTGTATAATGAATTGTTTTATTAGATCCCAAAGTTGGTTATGAGTCACTACTATCTTGAACCCATGTGTAAGTGAAAGTGAAATCAGAGCTTTGGGAAATCAGACTCCCAACCTAATCGAGATGAGAGTTTAACCCTATTCTTACTACTCTGATTTGGAATTCATTACCTCACTTTGAGCAAAATAATTTAACCAATTATGGAAGAAATGGTCATGCTAGTCTAACCCTTTGAACAGTCAGTGGTCTTGTTTTTTTAGACAAGACATGTTGTCATGCATGGGCATACCTAACCCCATAATCCATGACTTAACTTCATTTCTTTGGACCTTGGGGATGACTACCCATCCTTTGCAGAGGACAAGTAGTACGATCCTTCCAATCCAATATAAATATGAGATGGGAAAAATTAATTTTTACTTCTTGGATCTTGGGGATGACTACCCATCCTTGCTAGGGACATGTAGTACGATCCTTCCAATCCAAGTTTTAGATGAAAATGGAGAATATTAATTTTATTACTTGGACCTTGGGGATGACTACCCATCCTTTGCAGAGGACAAGTAGTACGATCCTTCCAATCCAAGCTTTATCATGAAATGAGACATAGGAGCTTTGGGGAATCGGATTCTCAACCTAGGCGAGATGAGAATTATGCCCTATCCTTACTACTCCATGTAGGTCAAATCAAAGTTTTGGGGAGTTGGATCCTCAACCTAAGTTCGATGAGGACTTAACCCTATCCTTACTACTCTGATTTTAGGCTTTAAGCTTAATGGAAGTGGTAAAAACCACTGTTTTAAGGATCATGTTGCATAATAGGATAGACATGAAATATTTCTTTCGCTTGACCTTTTCTTCCAAGCAAGGTTTTGATCATTTTGCTCAAGATCCTTTTTAATGTGTATAAAATGTGCTTGGTTCTAGATATCTCGGGGCTCAGTTTCCAACCTTAGGATTTTTTATTTATGTTGTAGCATAACCCTAAGAGGATTTGACACACTTTAATGATTTGTATCTGAAATGCATATGCAACTAAGATGGCATGTATATGCAAAGTGAGATGTAATATGAATGCATTGCCCTTTGAATTGCAGATGAAGTATTGCCATAATTTGTAAAACTGACTACTTCATGCATCACAAGCCTCAAACGATATTATTTAACTGTTTGTGTTACATGTGGAGCTTTTACAACATAATTCCAATGTTTCATATTTTCCCGATCTTAGGCATGTGTTAACATTTCAAACTTTTATTCTTTTTTTTTTTTTATAAGAAAATAAAACATGTCAAATAAACACACCACCTAAACGTCCAACCTGCACACACAAAAGAAACAAAGCACGACATTAATACAAAACCTAAACATGTCAAACAAACACACAACTTAAATATCAAATCTGCACACACAAAAGAAACAAAGCATGGCATAATTACATATAATACAAAACCCAGCCGCTTCAAGCCTGGAAATAGTGTTTCAAGTGCAACCCATTGACAGGTAATGCCAAATCCTTTCCATCCAAGGTTCTTAGTCTAAAACTATTTTCCCCTAGGACTTCTGAAATCTGGTAGGGACCCAACCATAAGTAGTCAAACTTATCATGATCCCCTTTCTTCTCATGTCTTTTATCCCATAACAACACTAGATCTGATATTTTAAAAGCCTTGGCTCTAGACTTTTTGTCAAACCATATTTTTACTACATCCTGGTGTTTACTAAAATGAAGCATAGCCTCATCCCTTTTTTCATCCGGATGCATTAATTGTGTTAGTCTAGACTCAAGTTTATCATCAGTTCCGAAATAATCTTTCATGAAATGCAGTGTTTGTAACTTGAGATTTGTAGGAAAAATGGGATCTTGTCCATAAACCAGGTGGTAAGGAGATGTTCCTATTGATTCTTTGACTCTGATTCTGTCAGCCCAAAGAGCCAACTTAAGTTTGTTATGCCAATCTCTAGGATTTCTTTCCAACAATTTTTTTATGACGCATAACAAATTCTTGTTAGAAGATTCAGCCAATCCATTGCCTTGCGGATAATAATTGGAAGAGAATTTTAAACTCACACCGTTGTCAAATGCCCAATTAGCAAATTCCAAAGAGGAAAAAGCTGAACCATTATCACTTACAATGGAGTTAGGCATCCCAAACCGAGTGACAATATTATCCTCTAAGAATTTAATAACAACCTCCGAAGTAGCATTCTTTGTGGGGATAGCTTCAATCCACCTTGTGCAATAATCCGTAGCTATCAGAATGTATTTGTGGGAATCGGATGAATTGGGACTGATAATCCCAACAAAATCCAGGCCCCATTGCGCAAAAGGTCTAGACTCAATTACGGATTGTAAAGGCATGGAAGCACCCCTGTCTCTATTGGCTGCGGTTTGACATGTATGACATGACCTCACATGAGTATGGGCATCTTTGAACAGTCGAGGCCAATAATAACCGGCTCTAAGGATTTGATGGGCTGTGGCATTAGCGGACCCATGTCCTGTCCCATGTTTACCATGAAATTCCTCGAGTATTTGCACTGCCTCTTTTTGATCAACACAACGAAGGTAAATACCCTCATGGTTTTTCTTGTATAACGTGCCAGATCTAATTAGGAAATTAGCAGACTTCAAGCGCAAGGCTCTTCGTTGAGTAGAATTCAAATGCGGTGGACATTTACCATTTAGTAGAAAATACACCACATCTGCATACCACTCATCTTTGGTTATATCTGCGACTTCATAATGTTGACATGAAATTGCGAGATCCTTTTCTGCTATAGCCTTAACCAACCCTTGTCCCCGCACTATCTTCATGGATTGAATCTCCAGATCAAACTCTTGCAAAGTTGAAATCCACTTACCTCGTCTTTCACCTAATTCATTCTGTATGAACATGGCTTTGACTGCAGGATCCGGGACTATAGCAAACACCCTACTGTGGACTATGTAATGCCTGAATTTTTTAACGGTCTTGACTAGAGCATACATTTGCTTGTCCAAGATGGAGTATCTCAGTTTCGCATCTTTGAGAGGACTACTCAGGAAGGCAATAGGATTTTCAATGTTGCCTTCACTCTTATGAGTTAAAACACTCGCAAAGGAGTGATCTGAAGCAAATGTGTAAATATAGAAAGGCTTCGTATAATCGGGACTCACTAAAATCGGGGCTTTAGAAATCGCGTCCTTGATATTTTTGAAAGCATCTCTATTTTCATCTGTCCACTTGATCTGGACCTCTTTCTTTAACATGTCGTTCAAAGGCTTTGCTATTTCTGCAAAATCTGCAATAAATTTTTTGACGAAATTGATCTTCCCAAAAAATGATCTCAACCCCTTTTTGTTGTTGGGACAAGGAATCTGTTGTATGGCCTCTATTCTTTCAGGGTCAATGGAAATTCCATCCTTAGATATCACATGTCCCAATAGTTTTCCTTTCGTTACCCCGAAAATGCACTTCTTTGGGTTGAGAGAAATGCCATGTTCCCTGCATCTTTGAAAGACTTTCTTTAGATCCCTGACGTGGTTTTCCCTGTTCTTAGAAAAGACAGGAATGTCATCTACATAGACGATGATGCACTTACCTATGAGCCCCTTAAAAGCAAAGTCCATAGCTCGTTGGAATGTGGCACCTGCGTTCAATAGTCCGAAAGGCATTCTCTTGTATGCAAAGGTGCCCCACCTTGTGGTGAAAGCAGTTTTCATCCTATCACTAGGATGGATAAGGACCTGATTATATCCCGAATAACCATCCAGGAATGACATCATCTCCGACCCATTTACCTTTTGGAGTATTTCATCAATGGTGGGTAACGGGTAGTTGTCCTTTTGTGAGGCTTTATTAAGATTTCTAAAATCGATACATAACCTTATTTCTCCACTCTTTTTCCTCACGGGGACCAGGTTAGCAACCCATGTGGAATGTCTAACAGGAAAGATGATCTTAGCTTCTAACAGTCGCTTTACCTCTTTCTCTATCAAGGGTTCTAATAATGGATTGACTCGCCTTTGTCTTTGCCTGAAGGGTTTGGAGTCTGGTTTCAACGGAATCGTATGCATTATGACATTATGATCATAGGTTTTCAGCTCCTTATAACTCCAAGCTATGCAATCTATGTATTCCTTTAATGTATTGGCAATGGAATCTTTCTCCTGCTTGGTACATGCTTTTGCTATGAATACTTCTCGAGGGTTTTCTGCACTTCCAATGTTAACCAAGTCACGAGGCTTCTCATGGGAGGTGGAACCTTTTTACCTTCTCTTGGTTGGTATCCGATATCGAAAGTTTTTTCTAATGAAGCCATCTCATCTGGCATCTTATTACATTTTCCAATAATTTTTTCTTCCAAATCTGCCTCCTCTAAATCCCTCTCATCTTCATCTATAACCTGCTTTTCAAATATACCAGAATTAGTGACAAAATGGAATATGTGCCTGTCACTATCAAACACTTGGAAATTCATGACATTATCTGGTATCGAGGGACAAGGGACCAGTTCTATGGAGAATTTCTTGCATTTCTTATGGTCCACTTGGTTTCAACATACTCGTAGCTACGGCTAGAGAGTCTGCCAGATGATTGCCTTTTCTAGAGATCAAAGATATGTTAAAGGCATCAAACTCATCTATTAAATCTCTAACCCTGGTTCTGTAAAGTCTGAGCCGCTTGTTCTTACATACGTATTGTCCCTTCACTTGTTTTACCACCAGCTCCGAATCACCAAGGACCTTGATACACTTAACTTTCTTTCGAAGGGCCAATTGAAGTCCGAGAATCAAGGCCTCATATTCTGCCATATTGTTGGTGGCAGGGAACTGTAGTCTATATGCAGCGAACATAGGCTCTCTGTCTGAACATGATAATTCAATACCGGCTCCTGCTCCTTGTCTGGACTTGGATCCATCAAATCTTAAAGTCCAAATGTCCTGATGTCCTTCAGTAACGTTGCATCCAATCCTTTCATTTTGGGAATTTTCAGGTGTTTCTATGTCCAAACAATATGCTCCCAATTCCGCTTCAATGTATTGGATCTCATTCGGTTTGTTGTACTCTGTGATCATCTCCTTGAGCCTAGGTTCACTATCAATCCGAATTTGGTTGGCCACTCCCCTCCAAGGCAACCACATATGTGAAGAATCTATCACAATGTAACCGTTTAGGTTTTTACTCCAATCTCTTCCCAAAACCATGCCATATTTGATAGGAATGTCGAGCACCAATATGTCTATGTGATGTTGAACCCTAGGTTCTGAATTGACTTGAATAAGAACATCACCCAATTCTCCCACTGCCTCCATGGTTGATCTATCCAGCTGCACCACCCTGCTTCTAGAAGGTTTTGGTGTAAGTCCCAATTTTTTATAGATTTCTAGGGGGCATAATGGTAGCCGAGGCCCCTGAATCTATTAAGCAATTGTGCAGGTTTTTACCTGCAATTCTAATGGTTATCAAAAAAGGAGGTATATCTCATTTTTCCTTTTTTAAAACCAATCGGGACTCAACACTTTTAGCTTCATGAACTTGGGCGAGGTGGATCTAAACTTTTTGGTGGACTTACTTCTTGGCCTAATAATCGGGACATATCATACATTGAGACATTGGCCTTAGTTTTCTTCATGTCTTCCACCAAGTCATAAGTGGGTTTTCTGAATGTGACATGTTTTGCACCATCTTAGACTTTTCCACCATGGATGGAGGAGAGGGATTGACATCTCCTTTGAAATCGGGAGGGAGTAATTGGTTGTTTGGAGGAGTAGAGGAAGTTTTGGGCTCCTTAGAACTCCTAGTGTAATACTTGTGATTTCCTTTCCCAAAACGTTTGTTGGCATGAACTTCCAATGTTTCTTCATCTTCGTTTCCAAAAAATTCCACATCCTCCTCTTCTTCACTTTCTTGGGAATGTATAACCTCAGTCAATATAGACTCATGCTTCCCGTGGCCACAGTGCATACAATCGTTGTCACAAGGTCCTGATTCTCCAAAATCTTTCGAGACATCTGCATGATTGGCTACGGGATTGGGTACTCGCCCATTATTCGGCTGCGTGTTGTATGTTCCTTTTCCTCTATGGTTATGAGGCCGGTTATGACCCATGGCTTGGTCCACCTTTTTATTGACATTTCCCACCGTAACCAAAACTTTGGCCAAGGTTTCCTTCATGTTTTCTATGGCGGATTCGGACCCTTGTGGTTGAGGCATTGTAATTTCGGGTCCGGTTGTGTTTGCTTGCATTAGCCACCTCTGGAATAGGTATAATGGCTTGGGTCTAGGCAGGTGGATTCCATCCTGGATTCACACTTTGAATCGGAGTGATTGTTGGGTAAGTCGTTGGGCTTGGCGTGCTAATCGGAGCAAACCCCAGCATGGTCAACAAATTACTGCCCATGCCGAACCCAGGCAAACCCATCGGGCTATTTTGAATTAATCCCTGCGTTTGAACGGAGGCATTAGGATAACTTGGAAATGATGCCACTTGGGTGGGTGTTTGGAAATTGTTCATCATAGGAACCTGTGGTGCCATTAACTGGTTCATCATGGCAAATTGACTGTATGGACCATATTGTCCCATCCCAGTCAATTGAGACAATCCTGCTCCTGGCAAGTTCATTTGTTGTTCGAGAGTCATTGTCTCTGCATAGGCTAAAGGAAGCGTTGTAACCTGAGGATTCCTTCTAGTCAACAAAGACGTTAAAGGATCTAAGGCTCCGAAATATAATTGCAAGGCGACCGCAGGATCTACCGCAAAGTGACGAGTCAGATTCGTGTATAGTTTTTGGAACCTCTGGTTGAATGTTCGTATGGGCTCATTGGGTAATATTTTGCATGATACGAACAAATTGTAGATTATGGAGGGATCCAATAACATTCTAAATTGGCTTATGAAGGCGGTTTCTAATTGGGCCCATGAAGTGATGGACCCTGTTGGAAGATTTCGATACCATTCATTGGCCGTGGGGTCTAGACTAGCAGGGAAAACTCGGCAAGCAACATCCTCGTGAGTAACCCCTTGCCTAAACATATAATCCTTGTAGATTTGGACATGATCTTCTATTGTTGTGGGACCATCGTGCAAGAATTTGGGTAATCCCCTTTCAATGTTTCTAGGCAAGTCATGGACTGCCCCGGGAATATCTAAGGGGGAACTTTGAGCACCATACCAAAGGGCAGGTGGCTATTGTTGTTGTTGTTGTTGTTGGGCCATGCTGTTCGAAGGTGTTAACCCTGTGGGAACAATGGAAACGCTTGGAACTGTGGAGACAGATACACACGGTGTTCTTGTCGCACTTGAAATTAAGGGCTCAGGCCCGCTAGACGTACTTGAGTCTAAAGAAATCCCTAACTCAAGTATCTTGGGTGGTATTTCGATCTCTAATGTTTTGTTTTTCGGCTTCCTAGCAGTGGGAGAAAGGCTTTGGAAAATAGTTTCCCCTGTGGTTTTGGACCTAGTAGCTATGTACTCAGGTTGGGCCAGCTTGGAAACTCTAGAACTTAAAAGACTTCTCTCAACTTACTTGCAAAATACAGTATCTAAATGTTATACCTGCAAGCACAATAGGTGGAAACAAAACTACCCACGTTAATTGTTAGAACAAATCATAATCACAAAGCAATAAAGAAGGCCCTCCTTCTAGCGCCAAAATGTTGAGTGAATATTTTGTCCTTTTACAAAATGAACACACAACTAGAGTCTCTGACAGGAAACTCTTTCTTGCAAAGAAAATTTGTTATTTTAATTTCTCCAAGTTTCTTGTGAACAAACATTCATATGCATATAACCAATTAAGACCTAATGCAAATAAATGAATGTAATCTAGAATAACTTAAATCCTGCAAGTAACTGTTAACAAGGGGCCTTTGATGATTCACAACAAACTTTGTAACCCTAATCTGTTAAAATAACCAACCGCGTAAAGCAAAAGAAAGAACAAAAAATCCCTTTCTTCTTTTATGCTCTTGAAATTAATGAAACCCTCCCGAAAATAAATTAGCAACCTCTTTTATCTTTTGGCTTAAAGAAAGATTTTAAATGAGAAAATGCGTGGTATAGGCCACTTCATTTTAAGCTCCGTGCCTTTAGCATGAGGTTCATTTTACAGTTAATTGGTTCATTTTATCTTTGTTTAAGTGTTCTGCTATTTCTACGTTAGCTTTTGGTGTTAATAAAATTTTGCAAAGTATTCTGGAATGTACCAGAATTCGAAACTCAGATTTTCAAATAAGATTAAAAATATATCAAAAATTGAAACAGAAATGTTCTTTCTGAGAATCAGCTGGAAAAACTGAAGAAGGACGTTAATCTGGTTAGCAATATCCTCCCTGCAAAACCCCAAGTTATGAGATGAAGCTCTAAAACAACCTGACCTAACAGACCTGTAATAAAACACAGTCAAATCAGATCAGATGCTAGACTCTAAGGAAATAAATAATTTGCATCATTCTATCATTCACCTATCGCAACCCACATTATGGTGTAAACGAATAGATACAAAACAAAATAATGCAAAGGAAAGATATACAGAAATAACAGTAGTCTTAGCCTTCAATCTCCTTTTGGTTTCACACACAAAAGTTACTCTTGCCAAATAAACTCCTTTATTCAATAAAAATAATGCTTTTTGTTTACAATTTCCAGCCCTTGTATCTACATTCGCTTCTACTTTTAAACTTTCTGTTGCGGCTCTTGGTTTCCCTCTGCGACGCTTCGTTTCATTTCCCATAACGCTTCGTTTCATTTTCCCGCTTCTTTGATGCTTTGACCTTTCGCTCGAACCTGAAACGTTTGGTCTTCTCTGCTAAATGTAACTGTCGATCTGAAGCGTTACCATGACCCTCATGCCTTTCTGCCATGTGTTCAGCGCTTTTCTGTATGTTCTGTAATGGCCCCATGTAAATCGTGACGTTTTTATGCATGCAACTTTGCTTCCTTGCTTTCATCATGAAAACGCGACATGTCGCGATATCGCGACATTTTTCTACGAGCAGCCTTGCCAATGCAACCTGTCGTGAAATCATGACGTTTTTCATTTTCGTACGCTCGAACTGCGAAATCGCTACCATTTTCTGTTTTGGACCATCTCGATGCAACCTGTCATGAAATCGCTACCATTTTCTATTTCGGGCCATCTCGCCACTTAAATCCTACCATTCCTCAGTCAAATCGCTACCATTTTCTCCTTCGCATGGTCTTCACTTTCACGATATCACGACGTCTTTGTCTAGCTGGAACGTTTTCTCAAAAGTTGCGTGAAATCGCTATGCCTTTGTGCCTTAGACTCTTTTCATTCACCCGCACCGTAAAAAGCGACGCGTCATGATTTCACGACACCTTTCGACTTATGCGCTTTGTCTCAGTTTTCGTCATGATTTCGCTACACTGCTGGGCCTTATTGCCTTTGGCTCGGTTTTGTCATGATTTCATGACCATTTTATACTTTATGCCTTCTACCCATTTGCAAGCCACGAAAATCAAACACGTCACGATTTCATGACGGTTCCGCCCACTGCCTTTGCGTTGACCTGATTTTGACTATCCCTTACGATTTTGTGACATGTCACGATTTCGCTACAATTTTCCATTCTACCTTTCTCTCTCCTCTCTGGGCCGCGACGGAGCAACATGTCATGATTTCGCTACACTTTTTCATTTTCAGCCGCGACGGAGCAACATGTCGCGATTTCGCTACACTTTTTCATTTCCGCAGCGACGGAGCGACATGTCGCGATATCGCGACAACTTTTGGCCGCGACGGAGCGACATGTCGCGATATCGCGACAACTTTTTTCCTTAGTGAAATTTTTGCCTTTTTCTTTGATTTTCTTAGCATCTGGGTCACTGTTTTCTTCTTTGAAAGCATGCAAAAAGGTGGGCCCCCAATTTTGGGGTGTGTTGTGGATTAGCCACAACAGGACGTATATGTGGGTGTTTTTGTATTCATAGAGAAAAGTACCCAAATGCTAGTTCACATAGTATATGATGATGTTGTCCTTGAATGATGAACGCTGAAAGTTTGATCAATCAGAAGTTCTCAACTATGGACACACTAGAAAATGTTGAATATTCAAATAATGGGGAGGCACCTAACTCCCAAATATCATAAAGGTTTTTGAATCCCGTTATTGAATATTTCCCCCCCAAAAAATGCGTCTGATTTCTAGCGAGAATATTCCTGTATTATGTTGTGAAAGGTGCCTAATTTCTAGCGACAAGGTACCTGTATTATGTTTGAGAAGGTACCTATTTTCTTCTTTAGTAGGTGCCTGATTTCTAGTGAAAAAGGTGCTTGAATTTAGTTCTAATGATCACCTGTATCCTATATGGGAGTAAGGCGCTTGATTTCTAGCAAATATTTGTATGAATCCTATTCTACCAGGTGCTTATGTTCCGAGTATTGAAGTAAGGCACCTGATTTCTAGAAAAAAGGTGCTTGAATTCTATTCTAATAAGCACCTAATTTTACAATATACGAAATAAGCCTTCGATATCAGGAAGTGACCAAAGCCACATCAACATTTTATCCACATGATCAAAACTCAAAATTTTTATGGATAAAAATACTTTTTTCATTGGATATTTGTGCACGTTCCAACACAATCAACAAATGACTTCCAAGGAGGGATGTGTTTCATGCCATGGAAAAATATTAATTTAATATTTTCTTGCATTGTTTTTTAGTAGGGAACCTCGATTGAAATAAATTGCAGCACCCAAGAATGAATTGTTTAGAAAAGTATTTCCTCACATGGAAAATATGCATGCCATTGTTTATTTTGGTAATCACAATCATCATGAGACAACCAATCCATCTGCACCACGAGTGTCTACATATCATGCATGTGTGAAATACTAATTAGGTATGTACTCAATTTTCTATTTTATATGTATATAATTTTCATTAGAAATGCATTCCTATCAATAGTATTGTCACATTGTTTGAAAAAATATCCATCCAATCATCATACCCAACTCTGCATTTTTCCATGTGCTAGAAAGCAGTTGGGTAAAAAGTTATAACAATCATCCATTTAGAAATCTAACACACAATTTTATGATGTTTGCACAAATCATTATAATTATTTCTAATTATGGTGCAAAGATGCCTAATTGCACGGATACGGTTGCATTGAAACGATATGTTAAAAAAAATTTTGTGAGCCAGGGTAAGTTGCAGAGAAAAACTAAAAAAATTAGAATAATTATAGATGAAAACAAAGAGTAATTTGCCATGGGAGGAAAATACACAAATCACCTACTTAATAAAAATAAACCCAAAGACCTTTTAGGGGTTAATGAAGATGTTCAGAGGTAATTTGAAGTGGTCAGTTGAATGGATTACTACCGCCTGGTTAGTCATAACCAGGATGTTGAGGTAGCCAAAGAATTCATAGAATATATGAGGTATGAGGTTGTTTGAATGAGAGGACTAGAAATTCTAGTCATAGAAGCCCACATCACTATGGTCACCAGTCTCCCTCAAACAAGGGACCGTGTATACAAAAACAATAACTCTAAAAATTACGTAGAGAGAATTTTTGGGCAGTCAATGACATACTTGACACATTTTGGACTATTGAGGCAGTACATCCTAGATCTTTGGAGCCATTTTTTTGAGCAGATCACTAGATTCTTCACCTACACTGGTAGGTATTCATGGCTCAACACAAATCATTTCTATTTTCTAAATCATCTGTTACATGGGGATAAAATCAATGTCCCATATTATTTAGCATGTGCCCTAAGAGATGAAGCTAGAAAATATCAAGCTAGGACAACCACTGCCCTAGCACACCATGGGTTGATTTCAACCCTAATCAAGCATGCAGAGGCACATAAAGAGGTACCAATTGAAGAAGATGCTACTATTATAGAATAATAGGAGACACGATTAACTTAAGTTATTGACTTAATTTCTAATACGTTAGATAATAAATTTTAAGAGAAAAAGAGTTAAATATTTTTAATTAAAATAAATAAAGTGAATAATAAAGTAATTTTTGAATCAATACAAGAGTAACGAGTTTATTCGGAGTATATTAATGCTTTAGATTCTTATTATTAATGCATGAAATATTGTTTTCAAAAAATCATTGAAGTGAATGAATACTACGAGAAAGAAGAGACATGAGCAAGTGTAAGTCAGAAGCGAGTGTAAGGTAGAAGGGAGTGCAAATTGAGAGCAAGTGTGAGCCAAGAACAAGCCCACTAGCTAGCATGGAATGAAAGTCATATTTGAAAGTCCTAATGGGAAGTCCAAATGACCTAGCTAGAAGTGTGAAGGCCTAAGTTAGAGATAAGTGGAAGAACGAATACATGACAAGTTCGATCTAGTCATATTTGAAAACTCTAATGGGAAGTCAGGATGCCCAAGTTGTATATAAGAGAAAAAATGAATACATGATCCAAGTAGCACCAGAAGTATCAAGGAGGAGATGATTGAGCATTATATAATAGTTCTTAAAAGTAAGAGGTTATTATGTAAGTTCCATAGACCATGGCTAGGATTTTTGGAGATTAAAAATTGGATCAAGTGGAAGTGGGGATTGAATTCAAATTACTTCATTATTTTACAGTTTAGAAATTAGAGATAAAATAATAGGTGGTGGTCCATGGTTTAGGGGAATAGATGCACTTTATTTGAGACCATGGAATGAATATTTTTTTTTGAGACAAAAACTATTAAGAAGCTTCTAATGTGGGTTAGGATTTTTGGGCTTCCATATCAACTTATCAATAAGGATATTTTGAAGAATATTGGAAATACCCTAGGGGAATTATTTAAGGAAGGACTAAGTACTAAGGAGCAAAAACATGCTACATATTTCCGAATATGTGTTGCTATGAATATTTCAAAACCTGTGCCACAATCCATTAAAGATTAAATTTGAATCAAGAGAATGGGATCAACAAATGGATTATGAAAATATCGTATTTCAATGCCACAATTGTTATGATATTGGACACATGGAAAGAGTTTGTAAAGTGAAAACTATGAAGAAAGAGAAATACAATTGGTCATGAGATAAAATTCAAGATAAAGCAAGGATATCATGTAGTAATAGAAGATAGATTATATCAAGAATATTTTATTCCAAAATAAGAGGCAAAGAAAGCCTATATACAACATAATTTGGAAATTTTAGAAGGAATTAAAGGTGCAAAGAGAGATGTGGAGGAAAATCCTTAAACAAATACGACAGAAAGGTCAAGTTTATTCCAGGTAAATCATCTTAATTTTCCTCAAATAGTATATAATCCTCTCCTAGTAATAAAAGTGAAAGTGGTGTAGATGTTAACCCTTGCACTTTAATGTTTCAAGAGTAGCATAATAAAGAAATTAGGATAGAGGAAATTTGTACAATTTGGGATTTTTAGGGTAAACTAAGAAGGTAATTGTTACGGAAGAGCATCCTTGCACTTTAGGGTTTCCAAAGGCAACATAAAGAATAATGTGCTTTTGAGGTCATTCCTTGTACTTCATATCCTTAAGAGCAAGAAAAACCTAAAGATGATAAGTCTTACTATGAGTAGTGTGAGAATATTGAATATATTGATGAAGATGAAAGTATTGTCTAGTATGAAAAAAAAAAGAAGACCCAAGAAGCAATAACGAAAGGAAAAAAAACTTAATAGGGATATTGATATAGGAAAAAAAAAATATATTACAGGTGTTAACAAGAAGTGGGGCTAAATTCACAAATAAAAACAAAAATAAAAATGAAAGCAATATCTTGGAATATTAGGCACATGAATAAGAACCTTAAAACAAAGATATTAAGAATTTTTCAAGTTGTTATAGACAAGATATTTGTAGATATAAAAATTGGGCAAAAAATCTTTTAGCCATTTGCGGTGTTAAATTTCATCTTGACAAAATTTAAAAAATGGAAGACATTTGATATAGAGGAGTTGATTGTGAAAACTTAACATTTTAAGGAAGATGGAAAATATTTTTGATAGAAAGGCAAGTTGAATATAGTTTAATTCACTTGTTAGAGATGTAATTAGAGAAATGTAGTGTTTTATTTTTGTAATGGGAGTGCCCCCAATAGAAGTCACACATACCTTATTATATATATATATATATATATATATATATATATATATATATATATATATATATAGAGAGAGAGAGAGAGAGAGAGAGAGAGAGAGAGAGAGAGAGAGAAGAGAGAGAGATTTATATTTATTGGATTTATTAGGGAGCCATCACATAGAGTCAATTGTAACATAAAATATTAGAGAGTAAAAAAAGCTAAAAAGAGTAAAAAATGAAATGGTTGTTCTTATGTACTCATCATTAATGGTGAAAAAATGATAACTGATTGGTAGAAATGAAATATAAATACTCTTATAACTAATATTATTTTATTGGAACATGTTACACCAATAGAAATGATTTTTTTTGTTTTAATTTGAAGTCATTATGAACATTTGTATAGTGAATATAATATGAGATATATGGACACAACATGGTTAGTATTTTTTTGGTCTTGTTTTGAGATGATAATGAACATTAGTATAGTGAATTTAATATAAAATATATGGATAAATTCCTTACGATATATTTTCATGAGATTTCTTATACAAGCAACTAAAAACAAAAAACTATCGTGTAAGGACTTTGTCTATGTATTTTACATTGCATCACAATACAAATGTTTATAAATATTTCAAATTAAAAAAAATTTATAAATACATCCTTGGTGGTCTAACTTGTTCCTTTAAATTGATGCTAATTATAAAATAAAGTATCATACAACTTTGGTATAATTTTTGTCACTATTTCTAGTTTAATTTTTATTCACCATGATTATGAAATGTGCATTTATCCTTAATAATGCAAACATAACTTTAAAATTTATAAAAAACAACCAAAATTTTTATGCATCTTAGAGTATTAGGTAAAAATTACTGACATTTAAATTGAAAACTTTTCAAAAGATAATTCTTGACTATTACAGAAAAAATTATTGTCTATAACCTATTCTCTCTTTGTAGACATGGCAAATTGACCCATCAAAATGAGTCAATCTTTCCTTAGATCCCTAGGAAGCCACCCAAGATTACTAAATGTAAAATTGGGGTCATTTTACCCTCTTCTTTTTTTATTTTCCCTTAGTCTTACCAAATTCGTGCCCAGTCCATACGGGGCACGAATTTGGCATTCTAGGGATTTTTATCTCAAAAACCCCACCCCTCGTCAGCCCGTTTTGGTGTCAGTCCTTCCTACGATGAAATTTAATTTTTTCACCCTTTAGCCCTCCAAACCTCTTATAAATAGAGGATTGGACTTCTTCTTTTCACCCAATCAATATTTTAGTGAATCCTAGGTCTCCACTCACTCATTGTTCACTAAAAAATGCTCTTCTGTTGTGATTTATTATTTTGTTGTTTTTCTACTGTGGTGTTGGCTGCCCTTGGGGATCAAGTGGAGGAGTCTTACGGTTGGATAAGTCCATAATTATAGAGTGCTTACTTCATATTCTCATTGGTCATTGCTTCCTCCATCAGCTAACCAGATTCTTTACTTGATTTATTAGTCATTAACTCTATTTTTTGATGTTTTGCATCATGTTTTTTGGTGTTTTAGGACCCAAAAAGTGCATCTGAACCAAATTCATGCCCCGCATGTATAGGGTGTAAATCTGGCAAGCCATATTTGTGCTCCCTCATTACAGGGTGCAAATTTGGTCAATTAGGGCTTGGGGGTAAAGTTTTTCTTTGCCACTATCCTAGTTCATTGTTTGTATTTTAGCTTTATATCACTTGCATTTTGTTTCATCTCATTTCACTGTTGCATGCCCATTACATTTTTATTTTACTTGTTACAGAGGTAAAAGATCATTTTATTTTCAAATGATCAGTTAAAAGGACCAAGGGGACTTGACTGTTGTGCCTCTAAGCTTAGTCATATAGTGGCCTAAGTAGGCCCCCAAATTTTGATCAAAATTTTTAGGATTTTGTAAGTTATTTCATAGGTTTGAAGTTGTTTGTATATTCTGGATACAAGTTAAATATAGAATCAAACATCGAATTAAATTTCCTAGTAGATATTTAGGATATTTGGTGAGTGTCTTTGTCCTTTCTATTTTTGATTTTGATCATAAAAGGAAAATAAAATATTTGATCTTCTATTTATAGGCATTTGAAGAATAAAAGTATGTAGTCTTGAATCCTAGGGTTAACTTTGTTTGTGCACTCTCTTGAAACCTTGCTCAAAAGAAAAAGGTTTACTTTATTGCAAGTTAGGGTTTAGTTATCATCAAAAATTAAGAATTATTCTAGGGTTAGTTTCTTGTCTTCTTGCATCTTTGGTTGTCTTGCATTGTTCTTTCATTTTATTAGCTTAGATTTTAGAAAGGCCAAACATAGATGTTTTCTTATTATACACATCAAACATATCCACCCTAGACTTGGAGTGAGTCCTTAAATCATTTATAGTAAACCCCTAGATCCCCAAGCCCTTGAGTGTAGAGAATATAACACACCCCCATGGTCACCTTGGCTCCCAATAGATCCAACCAAGAATCGTACGTGGTAGGGAAATTTTGCTCCTCTACATATTTGGTGAACCCGATGTGACAACACGTCTTAGTGTCCAGGATAAGAAGCCTCTTCCTTTTGTTATTTTGTAAACTTTAAGCAAGACCACTAATTTTGTTTGCTTAGAATTAAAAAACATTAAAAACACCTTAAAAACCTTCTTGTGTATATTTGTTAGTTTTATCCTCTATTCTTTCTCTTCCTTCTAATTGTTCCCACCCTTAGGAGTAAGCAAAAGCTTTTAGAATCTGATCAAATTTATCAAGAAGATGATCATATTGATAGGGAGAATTCAATCTAGATGCAAAAGAGGGAGAACATGAAAAAATTGGTACTAATATTGAACATTTTAAGGGACCTAATGGAGGCTTCACTTTCATATCATTTGATCATATACAGGGTTTTATAAACCACCATAAAGAGGATTTAGTTAAGGCTATGGAATAGGAAGTCCAACTCAAAAGAGGTGGGATGCCTCCTCCTCCTACCATCTCTCCTAGAAATGTGCATAACAACCCCTTATTTGAATCTTCACATCATGTTAATCCTTTCCATAAATTTATATATACTACTACCATGATCGCCAACATTGGAGAAATTCCACAAGCTCCTCCAACCGATAGTGCATCCCAAAATTATGCTCAATATCCTCCTCATTCTACTCATATCAATATTCTTGCTTCTGTTCCACCAAATTTCAATTATCCTTCACATAAAGATACCACATATCATAACCTGATGTGCAAGGTGCAGCCAAAGTATTGTCATTGTTGTCAACACAGATAGAGGATCGGTTGATGCAATGGACAGGAGTGCAAATGTCATTAGATGGATCGGTTGATAAAGTGGACAGGAGTTCAAAGGTCGATCAGAGCATGTACAGTGAATTTCCAAGAAGAAATAAGTGGCCAGATTCAAAGAATCAAAGAAAAAGACAAGTAAGAAAACTGTCACGATATCGCGACATGTTTTCTATCGCGATTTTGCGACATCTCGGAGGAGAGAGAAAATGCTGTCAAAATTGTCGTGATTTCGTGACATCTCGAAGGAGAGAGAAAATGCAAGCAAAATTATCACGATTTCACGACATGTTGGAGGCAAAGAAGCCAAGTGGAAAACTGTCATGATTTCATGACATGTTGGCGAGAGAAGAAGGCAAGAGAAAACATCATGATTTCATGACATGTTGGAGGCAAAGAAGCCAAGTAGAAAAATTGTAGATTTCATGACATGTTGGAAGCAAAGAAGGCAAGTAAGAAAAGCGTCACGATTTCATGACATGTTTGGAAAGAAGGGCAAGAAAGAAAATTGTCGTGATTTCATGACATGTTTGGAGAGAAGGCACAGGCAAAGAAAACTGTCACAATTTCGTGACAGGTTCACAGAGAAAGCGCCAAGGAGAGAAAGTGTCGCGATTTCGTGACAGGATCGAAGAGAAAGCGCTAAGGAGAAAAAGTGTCACGATTTCGTGACAGGTTCATAGAGAAGAGCTCAAGGAGAAAAAGTGTCACGATTTCGTGACAATTTCACAGAGAAGAGCTCAAGGAGAAAAAGTGTCATGATTTCACGATAGGTTCAGAAAGAGCTCAAGGAGAAAAGTGTCGATTTGAAGTTAAGAGAAAGCTCAAGGAGAAAAAGTGTCACGATTTCGTGACAGGTTCGAAGAAGCGCCAAGGAGGAAAAGTGTCATGATTTCATGACATGTTACGTTTTCATGACCCGAAGAAGAGATAGAGTGCAAGGCAAGAAGTGTCGCGATTTTGTGACATGTGTTTTCACGACCCGAAGAAGAGATAGAGTGCAAGGAAGAAGTGTCACGATTTCATGACATGTCGGTTTTCGCGCCAAAGAGAGAAAGGAGGAGGCAAAGTGTCACAATTTTGTGACATGCTTCATTTTCACGAGCCAAAGACAGAAAAGGCACAAGGCAGCGAAAGTGTCACGATTTCGTGACATGTTCCGTTTTGACAGGAAAAAGGCAAAAGAAGGCACAAGGCAAAATGTGTCACGATTTCATGACATGTCAGGTTTTCATTGGGGCTTGCAAAGAATAGTGTACGAAAGAGAAAGATGTCATGATTTCGTGACATGTTCCATTTTTGCTGGTTGAAGCCAAGAAGAGTAGCGAGGAGGCGTAAGTGTCGCGATTTCATGACATGTCTTGTTTTTGCGGGTAGAAGGCGAGAAGAGTGCAAAGAAATAGAAGTGTCACAATTTCATGACGGGTTGCTACAACACGCTCGAAGATCAAGAAAGTAGAACAGCGATTATAGAGATATCGTTGCAGAGGAAAATCAAGCAGTAAAAATAAGTAGAGTTAACTGAAGTTAGTGCGGTAGTTAAGAGAATAGAGAGAGCGTTGCTGAGATGTGAAAAGAGTCGTCGGATAGTGAGATAGTGCTACGGGTTGTAAGTGAGAAGAGAGAGCCGAACATAGGAGCTGTAAGATTGCATTAAGAGTGAGCCATAAGAAAGCCGCTCAGAGTGAAAAAGTGCTGCAGAAAGAGTGTGAAAGTGCTGCTGAAAGAGAGTGCACAGGAGGCGAGTGAGCAGGGTGTGTGTCATGTGTAAAGAGTGGGCAATGTTGAGAAAGCAATAGACCAATCAGGGTCTTGTAAAAGCGAAGGCATTTTTATGTCAAAAAGATTCAAAATAGAATTCTGAGTTGGTGCTTGGAATCAGGGGTTGGTGCTCCTTTCTGTTGGTGCAGATAAATTAGGGGTTGGTGCTCCTTCCAGTCGGTTTTGGTAAATTAGGGGTTGGTGCTCCTTTCTGTTGGTGCAGATAAATTAGGGGTTGGTGCTCCTTCCAGTGGGTGCTGGTAAATTGTTTGTAAAGTTGGTGCTTTGCAAAGGCTGGATTTGGATGGGTGTCCAAGCAGTCTATTTTTGAGGAGTAGCCAAAACTGGTGAACCTCGTTACATCTTGTGTTATGTGATGCTCTCATGTGATATTTGCTTTATCTGGTTTTAAGTTTTCATTGCTTTAGATTTAAGAGTTAAGTTTTTAAGTTTGAAATAGCTACACTGATTCACCCCCCCTCTCAGTGCCATTGTAAGACTAACAATTGGTATCAGAGCCAAGTTCCTGAACAAGCTCAATCGGCTAAGGTGATCTGGGAAGTGCCACAATGGCAGTTGGTGAAGGATTCTCATCAAACAAAGCTCCATTGTTTGACGGGACTAATTACGCATTCTAGAAAATCAGGATGCAGACATATCTGTGTGCGTTGGGATACGACATATGGGACTCAGTAGAAAGTGGATACACAATACCCACCACTCCTCCAACCGATGTTGTCGGTAAGAAACTATTTGAGAATGACTCAAAGGCAAAGAATGCTATAATGTGCGGTGTAGCAAACAGTGAACTGGTAAAGATCATGAGCTATAAAACTGCAAAAGAAATTTGGGACAAATTGAAGAGCATTCATGAAGGAGACGATAAGATCAAGGAGGCCAAGTTGCAAACTCATCGAACTCAGTACGAAGCGTTAAAGATGAATGACGATGAGAACATAGCGGCATATATGCTTGAGAGTAAATGAAGTCATTAATGCCATTAGAGGACTCGACGAGAAAATTGAAGACCCTGCAATCGTAAAAAAGGTATTAAGATCTCTTCCCAAAAGATTTGATTCTAAAGTATCAGCTATAGAAGAAGCCAAAGATCTAAATACGTTTAGTATGGATGAGATGCATGGTTCGTTGACTGCGTATGAGATGAGAATAGGAAAGTCTGATCCCACAGACAGAGAAGCTACGTTTAAAGCCCACAAACATACGAAAGCAAAACAAGAATCCGAAGATGAAGAGACATCCGATGAGATGGAAGCAAACTTTGTCCGAAAACTAAAAAGGGGACAAGGAAAATACAGAGGAAAGCTACCATTTAAATGTTTCAGTTGTGGAGGCATTGGGCATGTTGCAGCTAAATGTCCATGAAATATGGAGAATGAAAGTGATGAAGAATCGCACCGAGAAAGAAGTGACTGGAAGAAAAAGATGAAGTTCAGAAACAACCACTTCAAGAAGAAAAGTTTCATATCCAAGAATGTCAGCTCCTCTGAAGACAGATCCGGTGAGGATTCTGAAGAAGAAACAGGTGAAACTCTGTTCATGGCATTCGAAGAAGAAAATACAGAAGAAGAACAAGAAAGTGATGGAAACCTTGAGGCTGAGGCTGAAGTAAATCTAAGAGGTGAGTTGATTGCTGCACTTGAAGAATTGAGGATAGAAAAGAAAAAGAACAAAAGACTGTCCAAGAAATTGGAAGAATATGGAGATGAGATTGAAGATCTCTTCTTACAGGTTCAAAAGGCCAAGAAATCAGAAGAAGCCTTGAAGACACACCTGGATGATGAGAATTATGTATGCAACACAAGTGAAGAGGAATCTAACAAAGTTATTGTTGATCTAAAGCTGCAAGTAGAACAGTACAAAAGGATTGAAGATATTCTCAGGTCTCAAATCAATGAGAAAGAGACTGTTTGCTGCCAACAAGAAGAAGAGATTGTTTCATTGAAGAAACAACTAGTAGAGGCCAATGTAAATCTCAAATATGAGAAGAGCACAGAGTTGCTAGATAAAATGATAAAGCAACAAAGAAGCTCCACAACTAAGCTTGGTCTTGGATATGAAGTTGAACAACCATCATCTTCCAAAAATGCAGAGAAGAAGAAGTTCACTGATGAAGGAAAGAAGAAAGAAAAGTCTGAAGCTGAATCTTCAAAAGGAAGAAAATATCAAAGAAGATC
This sequence comes from Wollemia nobilis, assembly GCA_028583015.1. Classification (NCBI taxonomy): domain Eukaryota; kingdom Viridiplantae; phylum Streptophyta; class Pinopsida; order Araucariales; family Araucariaceae; genus Wollemia; species Wollemia nobilis. The sequence continues at coordinate 38,155,876 of JAQPPZ010016981.1, forward strand.
TACAACAAAGCAAACACCACAAAAGAGGTTCTCTCATTCTCACTCTTCTCATAATAATGCTTTTAACGGTTATTGTTTTAGATGCAGCCATTATGGTCACCAGGCAATTTACTGTGGATTGAATAATAAATCAAGGAGTTATCTTTGGTAGAAATACGTCTGCTCTTCTGAGTGAACACCATGTGCAATGTTTTAAATGTAATGGTCATGGGCACATAGCAAGGTTTTGTCCAAGCACCTCTGCATCTAATCTAAGGCAAGACCGTAGATTCCATCAGACACAAAGAGTGCAACACAGACAGGAAAATAATTATCCATCAAGAATGCACAAGAGACAACCACCCAAGAGAAATGTTCAGGTTCACGAAAAGGTTCAAAATGTGGATGCAGGTGAAAATTCTCAGCCTAAGTTCAAGAAAAACTGGAGAAAGAAAGAAGAGAGGAAATCGTGTCTCCTTGGACAGAAGGAGATTACTCCTCCATTGCTCTAAGCAACTCCAGTTGGCACATCCTCAGGGGGAGCAATATTAAAGTCTTATTTTAATGCTCCTATGTATTTGTATGGTTTTCTGAGGATGAAAGGCAAGTGGTCGAGAAATTGTCGTATTGCTGTTAAAGTGTGTTTTTCAGTTTATGTAGTGGTTTGTTGAAGTGCCGTGAAGTGTGGTGATTAAATGGAGAGCTGTCACCATTGGTAGTATTGCTTATGTCATTGTTGCTCTGTTGATGATTCTTCTGCCACTGTTCAAAATTACGGATCATAACAGTTCAGATTTTTGGTTTGATGAAAGAATGCGTGCGTGCCCTAGCTGCGTACTTGTGTTTTGATGCAGCAGCTGATAGGCGTTATCTGAGATAGAACATGCAGCAAAGAGATGCCAGAGTCAAAGCAAACAGTGGCACTAGCACCCAGTTCGTCAAGAGTGCCAAGTGGCACATGCAAGGCAGAGACATTGAGAGAATAGCGCCCAGGTGGTGAAGCGCCAAGGAGGTCAAGATGCCTATGCACCTAAGAAAGTCTTGCATTATTTGAGGAATGCGAGATATTGCCTGAGGAAGCAGAATACCGAGAGTTGATGACTACGCACTGATTGAGGTTCCAACGCTAGAGGTAACGGTCCAGAAGTATGAGTTTGAGTAAGGTGTAAAAGGATATATTGTTTGTATGCTTTATATTTCTTTTTATAGTTGACTTCTAAGGATTGGAGTCATAAGGTGTTTTAAGGAATAAATATTTTTGTGGTTACTTTTATGATCTAACCCTAACTTGGTGGCAAAGTTGAGGGTGGTGTTGGTAACAGGTTGAAGATCTATTCTCTTCTTCCTCAAACAAAGAGGAAGCATTTTTCACTAGGGTTTATGTTAGTAAGTCTTGCTACTTGCAGTGAGATGGTGAAACCCTTAGTTGGCTATTTTGAGATTGATGGTTGAGTTGCTTTCATAGAGGTTGTTTTGATCAAGTTAATACTTTACTTGATACATGATTTGGGCTTACTCCATTGAGATTGATTTGAGCAAGTTATTCTTTGCATTGGTGATTTATGTTGGTGGCTGTTTTGTTCAAATACCTTTGGAAGGAAAAGGATGTCTATTAGTTTCCTTTTCATGCAGTGATTGGTTGAATGCTTCAAGGTTAATCTTGAGTTGAATGATGTTGGTTAAACCTTGTCTATAAGCATTGTTGTTAAAGCCCTAAATGGTTGAGAAAAGATATTGGTTGTGGAAAGATCATGAGTATCATTGTTATATGAGTTATTGCATGGTTGGCAATTGTTGGGTTGTGTTTCATGTTCTTGAGAAAAGCATACTACATCTATCTTATTCTTTTGAGATTGAGATTGAGTTGAGATTGAGATTGGGAATTTGAGGACAGTACTAGGACATATTTCCAAATGCAGATTTAGGCAGGATGTGTAGAGGACAGAAAGAGTACCAATGGAGGTGCATTCTATCATAGAGATAGATCTGAGTAATGTGAATTATAATTATCAAGAGTGTTCTCTATCCAGGGAATGAAGTGGTAATATATTCCAGAGAATAGTGTAAGAATTGACTAGCTATCGAGATTTGGGAGAATTTATATATTTAATTATCATAGTGCTCATATTTATAATTTTTTCTAACTGTCATAATTTTTGCCTGAGAATGTTGTGCATGGACTCAAGGGGAGTCTGCAGTAGCCCTTTGGTATTATTGTCAAAGGGGGAGAAGAATTACAGGAGATTGCATGAGTGTTGCCAACAATTCCAAAGGGGGAGATTGATGTGCAAGGTGCAGCCAAAGTATTGTCATTGTTGTCAACACAGACAGAGAGATCAGTTGATGCAGTGGAGTCAGTAGAACATGTACAATGAATTTCCAAGAAGACAAGTGGCCCGGATTCAAAAAATCAAAGAAAAAGACAAGTAAGAAAACTGTCACGATATCGCGACATGTTTTCTATCGCGATTTCACGACATGTCGGAGGAGAGAAAAATGTCGTCAAAATTGTTGCAATTTCATGACATGGCGGAGGAGAGAGAAAATGCAAGCAAAATTGTCATGATTTCACGACATGTAGGAGAGAAAGAAGCCAAGTGCAAAATTGTCATGATTTCATGACATGTGGAGAGAAGAAGGCAAAAGAAGCAAGTGAAAAACTATCATGATTTCGTGACATGTTGGAAGCAAAGAAGGCAAGTAAGAAAACTGTCATGATTTCATGACATGTTTGGAAAGAAGGCAAGAAAGAAAACTATCACGATTTCGTGACATGTTTGGAGAGAAGGCAAGAAAGAAAATCATCACGATTTCACGATATGTTGAGAGAAAGCGCAAGGAGAAAAGTGTCACGATTTCATGAGAGGATCGAAGAGAAAGCGCCAAGGAGAAAAAGTGTCACGATTTCATGACAGGTTCACAAGAAGAGCTCAAGGAGAAAAAGTGTCACGATTTCATGATAGGTTCAGAGAAGAGCTCAAGGAGAAAAAGTGTCATGATTTCACGAAGTTCAAGAAAAGCGCAAGGAGAAAAAGTGTCACGATTTCATGACAGGTTCAAACATAAAGCACCAAGGAGAAAAAGTGTCACGATTTCATGACAGGTTCAAAGAAAAAGCGCCAAGGAGAAAAAGTGTCACGATTTCATGACATTGTTTGAAGAAAAAAAGAGTGCACGACGACAAAGAAGAGAAGAAGGCAGTCACGATTTTGACATGTTTCAAAAAAAGAAAGTGTCACGATTTCGTGACATGTTCCATTTTCAGGCCAAAGACAGAAAAGGCACAAGGCAGCGAAAGTGTCACGATTTCGTGACATGTTTTGTTTTCGTAGGCAAAAGGCAGAAGAAGGCACAAGGCGAAATGTGTCACGATTTCATGACATGTTCCATTTTCATAGGGTGCAAAGAGAAGTGTAAGAAAGAGAAAGTGTCACGATTTCATGACATGTTCTGTTTTCTAGTTGAAGCCAAGAAGAGTGAAAGGAGGCCGAAAATGTCATGATTTCATGACATGTCATGTTTTCACAAGTAGAAGGCGAGAAGAGTACAAAGAAACAGAAGTGTCACGATTTCATGACAAGTTGCTACAACGTTGAATAAGTAGAATGACAGTTATAGGTGATTTAGATAGAAATCATGTAGCTTTTTAAAGAACAGTCGAAGGACAAGAAATCGAATAGTCGCAGAAATTGAATTGAAAAATGCATGCATGCACAAAAAAGAATACGAATAGTTATGACCAAGAAGACGAACAATCATGGTAGAGGTATATATTGCATTTAACGTGTTCGACGAAATGCCCACTCTATATATACAAAAGGAGTTACATAAAGAATCAGTTACAGTTGACAAGTGGTAGAAGGGAATTTTAATAGGCTGCATGCGTGAATATGGAAGTCAAGAATAGAAATAGAACATCATTATAAAAGGAGATTTGCATGAAGTAGTGACGTTGAGCTCCTGGGAAGAGAGATGTTGAAGAAGCGTGAGTGAAAAAGTGTTGCAAAAAGAGTGTGAAAGTGTTGCTGAAAGAGAGTGCGCAGGAGGCGAGTGAGCAGGGTGTGTGCTGTGTAAAGAGTGGGCAATGTTGAGAAAGCAATAGACCAGTCAGGGTCTTGTAAAAGCGAAGGCATTTTTATGTCAAAAAGATTCAAAATAGAATTCTGAGTTGGTGCTTGGAATCAGGGGTTGGTGCTCCTTTCTATTGGTGTAGATAAATTAGGGGTTGGTGCTCCTTCCAGTCGGTGTTGGTAAATTAGGGGTTGGTGCTCCTTCCAGTGGGTGCTGGTAAATTGTTTGTAAAGTTGGTGCTTTGCAAAGGCTGGATTTGGATGGGTGTCCAAGCAGTCTATTTTTGAGGAGTAGCCAAATCTGGTGAACCTCGTTACATCTTGTGTTATGTGATGCTCTCATGTGATATTTGCTTTATCTGGTTTTAAGTTTTCATTGCTTCAGATTTAAGAGTTAAGTTTTTAAGTTTGAAATAGCTACACTGATTCACCCCCCCTCTCAGTGCCATTGTAAGACTAACATAACCCACACCATAACAATGTCAATACCTCCAACATTGGCCAAGTTCCCTTTCAACAACCTACCTATACCCCTCCCCTAGGGAACCTAGGGGTATTGCACAACAATAATCCCGATATGCAAAGTTTAACAAGTGTGGTGAAGCAATTGGTTTCAAGAGTGGATATGATTCAACCTCCAAGTTTCACCTACAACTACAAGGAAATGTGCAATCAACCCTTAGACCCTATTGTCACTTCTAGGCCCTACCCTAAGCATTTTCCAATGTCAGTTTTACCTATTTATAAGGGAACAGAGGACCCAATTGAACATTTAAGGATGTTTAGGATAACATGCCATGATATTATATATGATGATATGTTGTTGCTAAAGATATTCCCTAAGAGCCTTGGTGGTATGGCATTGGAATGGTATTATCAATTGCCTCATCATTCTTTGAGGAATTTTGAAGAGACAACATAATTATTTGTTCAACAATTCGGAGCTTATGTTGAGAAAAATGTGACTATGAAAGATGTTTATATGTTGAAACAAGGTAAAGAGGAAAGTTTTTTAGAATTCTTGTCTCATTGGAGAAGTTTAGTTGGATGATTGAGATATACTTTACCTCCTCGAGACATGTTAGAGATCTTTATTGGAAATTTACAAGAGCAAATATCTTATGAATTGGAAACAACAACTATCACCTCTTTTGACCAAGCAATAGATCTGGCAAGAAGGGTAGAGCAAGCCCTCATTCGAAGAGGTCAAATTAAGCCAAAGAAAAAGAATATAGGACCATAAAAAATTAGTATAAGAACAAGCATGTAGTTGGTGATGGGGTAATGGATAGTAGGCATATTAACAGTGTTGTTAACACCCTACAAAATATGGTGCTTAGCCAACCTCAAAAACCCCCACCAAGGAATTTTACAAGACTCAACACACCTATGAATGTGGTCCTAAAGCAACTTTTGGAAGCTAATATGATTGAGTTACCTCCCATAAGATAACTTGATACCATAACTAATTGGTATAAGCCTGGTCAACATTGTGAGTATCATAGAGTGGAGGGGCACATGACAAATTCATGTAAGAGGTTGAAACATGTGGTTCAAGACTTAATTGATGAAGGTCACCTTGTTATAGAGGGTCCTCAACCTAATCCTCCAACAAATAATCAACCTCCTACTCAACAAGCACCCACAACTAATCAAGACATGGGGATCTTCCAAGACCCCCTACCTAAGCATGGGCAACAGGCAACTAATCAAGTGTCATATCATAATGTGCCACCTCCCTACAACAATATGGTTGGTATGATAGCAATAACTACAAGGCAACAAGCTCAAGCTCAACCGACTCAATGATCTCAATAGGAGATGAGTTCTACATCCAATCAACCTTCAAAACCACCCTTAGTTTTGAAGAGTACCCAAAAAAGGAGCACAAGAGTAGAAAACCCACCTTTAGTGTTGAAACCACAACCTAAAGTCTCCTTTGACATTCAACAATAGTTAGCTAGTACCCCAACTAAGATCTCCCTCTTAAAACTTTTACAAACTTCTCCTATTCATAGGGAAGCCTTGTTGAAGCTTCTAAGACAACAATCTATTCCTCAAGATATTTCCCCTAGTGCTATAGTTGATGTTGTAGGTTCTCTTGGGATACATCATATCACATTTTTAGATGATGATATTCCTTCCTCAAACTTATGAGGGGATTCTTCCCTCTATATCACTACATTTATTAGGGAAACATTTATCAAGCAGATATTGATAGATAATGGTTCTTCCCTCAATCTATGCACTTATCAATTTTTCCAAAATTTTGGATTAAAAGAGGAAGATTTAACTAAATCTGATATCATCATCAAAGCTTTCAACAATGAGTCCCAAGAGGCATGCAATGTTATATCTCTCCCCTTAGGGTTGGACCTAAGATCTTAGATACCTTGTTCTATGTGGTATCTTGCCCTGCATATTTTAATCTTCTTCTTGGATGCCCTTGGATTCATGTGATGAGGGTTATCCCTTCTACTTTTCATCAATGTTTGAAGTTCAAATTCAAAGATCAACTTGTCACCATTCTAGGTGACCCTCATCCATTTCAATATTGTTCAATGGTTGAGCAAGCTCAATATGATCTCAATTTATGTCCATCAATTTCTTCATATCACATCACCAAGCAACTTGAAAATCTAAAGGTGAGTGAGGAACCACTAATCAAAGTTTCATCATAGGATCAAGTCAATCCTTTTCTTCAAGAACCTCTTCTAGATCTTGCCAAGCTACCACCTTCACCGAGGACTATGGGTTTACCCTATAAGAAAGGTGAAGTTGTACACATTGGCACATGTACCTTTATCTTCATAGGAGTCTCCCTCAAAGAAAATATTCATGGTAGCAACCCTCTTCCTATAGAGCATTCTTTTACCCATTGTTACCTATCCAATGATTACCCACTTCCCAAGCAAATCCTATCTAGCATGGGATATATAGGTAAAGGTTTGGGGCCACAACAGAAAGGTATTCAAGAGCCTTTGGAAGTTGAGATTTGGCCTAGGAGATGTGGCATAGGCTACATCCCTAATAAAAACCAACATTTACCCTTTGATAATGATGATCACCTTATTACTTATGCTGAATATTTAGATCATCAAGGCTTGGAGTGGAGTGATGAGGATGAGGGACCACCTTATCCCACTAACATTCTATTTTATAATGTGGTAACTTTGGTGCATCCTAAGTTAGTTGTGATCCCAAGGGAGTATGTTGAAGGGGATACTCTTTGTGACATGGATCATGAGGATATCCTTTAGAACAACTTCTTCTTTGATGGGTCAGTCCCTTGTGTTGCACATGTTGAGTCTTCTAGTTCTCAAGAGGAATTTGGTTCTATGTCTCCCAAGGACCTTGAGCAACTAGGAGTGATCCCTACCCTACCTCCTTATGAGGATGAGTCTCAGATTCTCATTGAGGAGACCATAGATGTTAACATAGGTTCTGAGGAGAGCCCTAGAATCCTTAAGTTAGGTAAAGCCTTGTCCATGGATGAGCAGGAGCAATTGACCAATTTGTTGAAAGAATTTCATGATATTTTTGCTTGGTCATATGTCAACATGCTAGGGCTTGATCCCTCCCTTGTTATGCATCATTTGGTAGTGAAGCCTAGTGCTAAGCCTATTAAGTAGAAACTTAGGAAGATGCATCCTAAGGTCACCCTTTTAGTCAAGGAGGAGCTCCAACAACTCCTTGATATCAGTTTCATAAAAGCTATTGACTATTCTGATTGGATCTCCAACATCATTCCTATGGCTAAGAAGGTAGGAACAATCAAAATATGTACCAACTTTAGGGACATTAACTTAGCATATCCCAAGGATGATTTTCCTCTCCCCAACATAGATATGATCATAGATTTCACCACCAAATATGGTATGCTTTCACTCATGGATGGTTTCTCAGGATACAACCAGATCATGGTTACCCCTAAGGACCAGGCCAAGACAACTTTCATCACACCATGGGGTACCTTCTATTATAAAGTTATGCCTTTTGGCTTGAAGAATATTGGTGCCACATATCAGAGGGCTATGAATTATATTTTTCATGACATGATGCATGATATTCTAGAGGACTATGTGGATGATCTTCTAGGTCATTCCATACATCGACAAGATCATGTTCATGATCTAAGATAAATTTTGAAAGGCTTTGATAGTTCAAGGTTCATATTAAGCCCTCCAAGTGTGTGTTTGGAGTCACATCTAGCAAGTTTTTAGGTTTCATCATTTCTAGGTGAGGTATTGAAGTGGACCCCTCTAAGATAGTGGCTATCATTAACATACCTCCTCCTCACACCCTAACCAAGTTGTGTAGCTTGCAAGGTAGGCTTCAAGCTATTCATCGATTCATAGCTTAGTTAGTCGATAAGTGTCAACCCTTTCTTAAGCTTCTTAAGAAATATGTCATGTTCTAATGGGATTCTAAGTGTCAACAAGATTTTGATGAACTCAAAAGGTATCTCACTTCCTCACCTATCTTAGTTCCTCCTAGACCAGATAAGCATTTGATGCTTTACATAGCAACCATAACTCATGCTTTGGGAGCCTTGTTGGCTCAACATGATGATCAAAACAAAGAGTGAGCTATCTACTATATCAGTAGAACCTTGGTTAGCTATGAAACCTGATATACTCCCTTAGAGAAGCTTTGCCTTGTTATAGTGTTTGCTTCCTAGAAGTTAAGACACTACATGCTCAACCATAAGATATTGGTGGTTGTAAAGTTTGATCCTTTGTACTACTTAATGTCTAAGCCCCACCTTTTAGGTCGAGCTACTAAGTGGGTTTTAGCCCTTAGTGAGTTTGACCTAACCTTCATAGGTCAGAAGGCTATCAAGGGTTAGGTGATTGTTGATCAGTTAGCCTCCACTCCCCTAGAAGCTACCCATCCTTTGGTCATCAAGTTTCTTGATGAGTGCCTTAGTGTAGAAGCCAAAGATCCAGAGTCTTGGACTTTATTTTTTGATGGAGCCCGATGCTTAAAGGGCATTGGTGCTAGAATTATTCTAGTTACCCCACAAAAATAGCTCATCCCCTTGTCCTTCAAGCTTTGTTTCTCTTGCATGAACAATACTATAGAGTATGAAGCTTTGATCCTTGGTCTTAGAGTAGCCTTAGCCTTGAAGGTTAGTGTTCTTTTATCTTTGGTGACTCTCAACTTGTGGTCAATCAGATTAATGATGTTTATCAGACTCAAGATGATAAGCTAAAACCTTACAAAGAGATTATCACCAAGCTTTTATCCATATTCGATCGAGTGACCATAGAGTCTATCCCTAGATCCTCCAACCACCATGTGGATGCCATGGCCACTATTGCATCCTTATTTCCCTTGGAGTTGGAAGATGATCAAGTATCGATTATCATTAGACAACTCTAGGAGCCTACATCACTTAGTTCTAGTCTTATTTTATTAGATTTTTTGACCATTAAAGCTTCCCCATATAAGCCATGGTAAACCGACATATTTAATTTCCTTAAATATGGTTTGATTCTTGATGGTTTAGATCATAATTAACATAATATTTTGTACAAAAGAGCATGTCAATTCATTATAATTAGCAATACTTTATATCAATATTCTTTTGAAGGTATCCTCTTATGATGCCTTAACTCCGATGAAGCTTAGCTAGCTCTTAGTGAGGCTCATGAAGGTTCATGTGGAGGCCATTTTAGTAGTAATTCCATTACCAAGAAGCTCCTTCAGATGGGGTATTATTGGCCTTCCATGGAGAAATATGCATGTGACCATATTCGATGTTATGACAAGTGTCAATGCCATGACAACCTTGTTCATGCTCCTTCTCAAAACCTTTAGGTTATTTCTTCTCCTTGGCCATTTTCCATGTGGGGATTGGACATCATAGGGAATATTAACCCAACATCATCTGATGGTCATAAGTTTATCATAATAATGATAGAGTACTTCACTAAATGGGTCAAATCCATACCCCTAGCCATGATGACTAGAGCTCAAGTCTCCAAGTTCATATTCAACTAAATCCTCTATAGGTTTAGGATTCCTTTGATGATTATTTTTAACAATGATACTCCTTTCAAGAACAAGGATATCCATAAAATTTATGCTAAGTACAAGATTCAACATAGGTGGTCAACTCTATATTACCCCTAGGGTAATGATCAAGCCGAAGCATCCAACAAGTCTTTGATCAAGATCCTCAAGAAGTTGGTTAGTAAGATCGATCAAGATTAGCATATCCAACTTTATCCAACCTTATGGGCCTATCATACTAGTGTGCAAACTCCTACAAGTACTTCTTCATATATCTTGGTCTATGGGACTGAGGTAGTTTTTTCATTCGAGTTAGAGGTCCCTTCATTATGCATCTTGTTGCAATATGCCTTGATCGATGATGAGTATCACTTTGATCATTTGCACCAATTGGAGTTATTGGATGAAAAGTACATTCATGCCTTAGAGCATCTTTGAGCCTATCAGAATAGGCTCAAGCGATCTTATTCCAAGAGAGTTCACAATCATTCTTTTGAGGTTGGGGACCTTATCCTCAAGGAAAACCAAAAGAACACCAATGCTCATTCAGATCTTAAAGGTAAGTTTTAGCCCAATTGGTTAGGTCCCTTTATCATAACAACCAATTTTGGCTTAAGGGCCTATCATTTAGCTTCTTTAGATGGTAAAGAACTTAAAGAACCAATGAACATAATGCATCTAAAGAGATACTATGCATAACTTGGCACTCTACATTTTCATATTGCATTTAGCTTAGTTTTCATATTGCATTTGGTTTGCTTGTTCATACTGCATGATTGCCTATCATATTTTGCATGGTTTGCCTGACATTATATTCCACTTTGCATTTTGCTTGTCATATAATTGCATTGTTGCTTGACCATATTTGCATGATTGCTTGATCATATAGATTTTTGGGGACTTCGTGAGGATGGCAAGTGATGAAACCTAGTTAGGTCTTAGCTCACATGCATTGCACTCATACTAGGGCTCTGATGCCTAGTGAATCCCCAACCTAGGGCCCATATCCATGCATTTTCATATTTGCATTTCGTCCATATCTTCTTCTTTCTTCTCTTATATTCCTTGACCTTGAAAGTATAAAATGATCATCAAATTTCTCTCCAAGTCAAGGGATATAGTTCTTCATCTCTTGTATGTCCTTTGTCCTTGAAAGTTTTAATCATTTCTTATCCTCCCCAAGACAAAGGATATACGTTCCTTCTTCTATTTTTTCTCACACCTATTGATATTTTAAGTGTTAAGTGGTCCTCGTGAGATAGGGTAGATACCACATGGATATCATTTATGGTATTCATACGACCATTGACTATCTTATGCACACCTCTTAGCTCTTGAAATTTCACTAAGGATGCACACACACACTTATTTCTTCTCTTCTTTCTCTCTTCTCTTCTTCTAACACATGCACACACTCACTATTTTACTTTGCTCATACATATTTTGCACACACCACACCCCTATCAAGTAGTACTCATTTTGGAAAAATCAATCACATATTTTCACCCCATACAAGATAAGCTTCATGGCCACATTGAGGGGAAAACTCCATCTTACCATTTGTAAGCATACATCCTAGAGGGTATCTCTTCATCTCTGACCATTAGCGAGCACTACACCCATAGTGGGTATCACTCCACACTTATCCATATTTATAAGCATAACACCCTTATAGGATAGCTTCATGGCCACACGTGAGGGGTAGCCTCCATCTCGATCATTTGAGCATACATCCTTACAAGGGTTTCAATCCTATTTTTCTTTTCTTTTTGACCTTTTTCATACTTTGCTTTCTTCTTCTTCTACCTTTATCTTTCTGTCATCATTTTTTTCCTTCTTCTCTTCTTTTTATTTCTTTCTTCTTTTTATCCACTCACTCATGCATTTCATTTTACATTCATTTTAGATTATATTTTATTTAGTTAGATTCATTCATACATTTCATTTAGTTAAGCTCATCATGCATTGCATTCATCAAGTCTATGATCATCATGCATCAATAAAAATACAAAAATAAAGTAAACCATAATAAAACATCATTCACATTTAACACAATAAAATTAAAGTAACTTGTATTACTCGAAAGCACTAAGTGCATGATTAGTGTGCCATAGTAGAGAGCTTGACACACTCGACCATCCCTAAGGATGCATACCACAATCAAAATTGATATGTCATCCTGATCCTATCCCTAGCCATGTGAGCCTATCCCCTCTACTCTACCTACTAGAGGTGGTGGAGGAGCCATGTTCATAGATCATGAACCAGATCATACCCATAACTACGAGAGACTCTATGATCATATAGATGATGATAGAGGAACCCTATGATATGTTAGAATGATATGGAAGTATACCATCTAGTAGTAGGATTCCCTCTACACTACCATCTCATATGACTCCCTCATCCTCTATAGCTCTACTAGTAGTAGGTGGCCTCCCTCTCTCTATTGGTTACTTGCAATGATAGCCATCCCCTCTACCTAAGCCTATTGTTGCTATCTCTCCAACTAGCCCATCTCCTCTCTAAGGTGCTCTACCTTAGCCCTCACCTTATCCCCCTCTACTCGAGTTTGGTCCAACACTCTGCAGATGGTATCCACAATATCTGCCATCATGGTCTATAGTGCATTTATCTCCCTCTACCTCTCCCTTGACCTATTACCTCCTAGGTCCTACTGTCACTATGGGGGTAACTCCTGTAGATCCCCTCCCCTTGAGCCAGAGATGGTGACAATCTCCCCTTATGGCTATCACTATCTCCACCTAAACCTATGACCAAGTTGGTCTCGATGGGATTGTACCCCTCTGTTATCACTCTATGGTGCATCAAGTGGCCTCTTGAAGTGCTAGCTACACTCATTAACTCATAACCTAGCATCTCTACATTAGCACTAGTGGGGAGATCCTTAGGGGTGCAATGCTCCTATACCATCTCCTATACCCGAAGGCCACCCCAACATCATCCACCTCTTGGATCCACATATAGTGGGTCATCCAGGTCCTCCTCTACCCATCTACCCACATCAGGAGTACCTCTAAATCCTGGTGGGTCCCTCCTCACCCTCCTAAACCAGTAGTCTTCAAGGTCTAAAATATCTTATAGAATATCTAACTAGCATTGTACTCGATCAAATCAGTATAGCTCTTGCTCACCCTTCTCATTTAAGATCCATCGATCCTCCTCACCCAAGCCAGCTCCTCTATATCCTCCATCCAGCTAGGGTGTAGATGCCATGGTCACCATATGATCTGGTGCTCCTGTAGCTCATCTATCACCCACCTCCCTAGTGGTAAGACACCAACATATACCTTGTGCCCATGCTCATAGTGTTGGCTCCACCTATATGTTGCTGGTTACTCCATGTTGGGAAATGGCCCTAGTAGTGCATTCAACCTTCAGATCATTATGTGCTCCTAGCACCACACCTAGAGCAACATCGTACAGATCAACCTTATCTATCACTTATACATGATGTCATGTAGCATCCTGTACAAGCGAGCCAGCACATATGGTCCCCATGTGAATCTAACTCCTTGATATTGCATGTCTACCACTACTCCCACCAGTGCCCATGGTAGGTGTTGCCTACTCGTGTGGCACACGACACCCCCATTCGAGGAGTTCTACTCCTCTTACCCTTCTGTACCTACCATACAGTAATTCCTCAAAAAAGGATGAGACACATCCAAATTTCTCCCACTTTTTGAATACTTTTCCAGTACCATTTCAACTGTACAAAATCTAAACTTTTTTGTGCTAACTACCTTGGTTAAAGCATCTGTGACATTTTCCTTCGTATAAAATTTTTCCAGCAACACTTTCTTCTATTCGATCATGTCCCTGTTGAAATGTAACTTTGTATTAATGTGCTTCATTCTGGAATGGTAATCAGGGTTCTTTACTAGAAATATAGCACTCTGGCTGTCATAATTTATCTTCACAGCCATACTTGCTTCCTAGTTTTAGCATATAGTCTTTGCATCCATACTACTTCCTTACTGGCATCGGTGGCTGCCATGTACTTAGCTTTATTGGTTGAAAGAGAAACAATAGTTTATATTTTGCTCATCCAACTAATAACTCCTCCAAACAAGTTGAATACATATGCACTAGTAGATCTTATGTTGTCTAGATCTCCAGCCCAATCTACAACAACAAAACCTTCTATATCCAAGGATTTGTCTTCTTTACCTGTACCTTCATAATAGATAGAAAAATTAGATGTACCACACAAATATCTAAAAACCATTTTTACAATAGTCCAATGCTCTTTACCAGGTTTAGACATATATCTAATCAAAACTCCCACTGCATGGGCAATATCAGGTCTAGTACAGACTATGCCATACATTAAACTCCCTACAACATTTGCATAAGGAACATGGGAAATTTCTTCTACTTCTTCTTCTATTTTTGGATATTGTTCAACAGAAAATATTTCACCCAATGGAATAGGTACCTTCACTGGTTTGCAATCCTGCATATTGAATCTCTTCAACACTGTCTCAACATATTTTTTTGATCCAGCCACAACTTTCTGTTAGAACGATCTCTGTTTATTTTCATACCCAAAATAAAATTTGCAGGGCCAAGATATTTCATGTCAAACTGAGATGCTAACTGAGACTTCACTTCCCTGATCATTTTCTTACTGTTTCCAATTAGTAACATGTCATCAACATACAAAACTATAATGACAATTACATTACCAATTTTCTTTGAATATACACAATGATCAACATTGCTACGAACAAAATCAATTCCTAAGACATAAGTATCAAATTTCTGATACCACATTCTAGGTGACTATTTCAGTCCATACAAATATTTCTTTAACTTACATACAAGATCCTCCTTTCCTGCAACAATGAAACCTTTAGGCTACCTCATATAGATTTCTTCCTCCAAATCTCCATGAAGGAATGTAGTTTTTACATCCATTTGCTCTATTTCAAGATCAAAAGCAACAACCATAGATAACAGAAATCTAATTGAGGTTAGCTTTGCAACAGAAGAAAATACTTCACCATAATCAATTCCCTCTACCTGAGAATAACCTTTAGCAACCAGGTGAGCTTTGTATTTCTCCACTTTACCTTCAACATTCTTCTTCTTGAAAATCCATTTGCAACCTATTGCTTTTCTTCCACTAGGTAATTTCACTAAATCCCATGTTCTGTTATTTTTTAGGGCCATCATTTCCTCATCCATGGCCTCTTCCCAATAGTTTGCCTCTTCAAAATTAACAACTTCTCTAACTGTTCTAGGATCTTCATCAGTAATAGATAATACAAAAGAAGTAGGAAAAGCAGATGGACTGTACCTTTTAGGTTGCCTTCTTTCCCATGTTGATCTCCTTACCACAAGTGTATGAACCTCTTGTTCATCCTCATCCAGATCCTCATATGTTTGTTCCTCTTCCAGATCCTCTTATGTGTGATCTTCTTCCATGAGATCAAATTGGACCTTTTCAGGTTCTTCTTCTGTTACTTCCTTCCTATGATCACTTTTCATTTCCCTAAACACCACATCTCTACTGTAGACTGTACTTTTAGTTTATGGATTCCAAAGTTTATATCCTTTAACACCATATTTATAACCAATAAAGATACATTTAACAACCTTATTATCAAGCTTACTTATTTTCTCCTTTGGAATATGCATGTATGCATCACAACCAAAAACTCTAAGATGTGAGAGAGAGGGTTTCTTACCAAACAATGCTTCAAATGGAGTTTGATCCGACAATGCTGATGTAGGAGATCAATTTCGCAAGTAGCATACCACACTCACTGCCTCAGCCCAAAATTCCTGTGCCAAACCTGCACCATTGAGCATACTTCTAGCCTTTTCCATGAGTGATCTGTTCAATCTCTCAACAACTCCATTATGTTGGGGTGTATATGGAGTAGTCTTCTGTCTTGCAATACCACATTGCTTACAAAAATCCTCAAATTTATTTGAACAATACTCTCCTCCATTATCAGACCTCAACACCTTAATATTTTTCCCAGATTGATTTTCAACAAGTGCTTTAAATTCTCTAAACTTATCAAACACTTCATATTTACTCTTAAGAAAATAAATCCATGCATATCTTGAAAAATCATCGACAAAAGAAGCATAGTATCACGACTTTCCAAGGGATGGTATAGTAACAGGACCAAATATATCACTATGAATCAAATCTAATACCCCTCTTGATCTAGCAGCACTAGATGGGAAACTCACATGATTCTATTTGCCATAAATACAATGTTCACAAAAATAAAAAACCATTGAGCAATCAGGGATACCATGAACCATACCTTTTGTGTGCAGGGTACGCAATCCATTTTCTCCAATATGTCCCATTCTTTGATGCCAGAGTGTAGAGATTTTATCTGATTCAACCTCAGGAACAATTGAGCTATTGCACTCATTTATCATAGTGCTTCCTAATAACTTATACAAAGTTCCAATCCGAACTCCTCTTGCTAACACCATAGATCCATGAACCATTTTGCATGAATCCTTACTAAAACTGACATTTACTATTGCATCAACCATTTTGCTTACAAAAATTAAATTTCTAGCAAGGCCCAAAATATGCATCACACCTGGGAGGGTTTTAACCCTACCATCCTGCAACAAAATTTTCACCCTTCCATGACCAATGATTCTAAGTGGTGAATCATCTCCCAATAGTACCTCCCCTCCATCATATCTTTCATATTCACTGAACCACCCCCTATGAGGAGTCATATGAAAAGAGGCACCAGTATCGATCAACCAATCATTTTTATCTGATCGTGTGGAGCAGGATGCCAGATATACATCCCCTCCTTCATTAGTAGATTTATGTGTCTCTATGGAAGTGGATTCATTAGACCTCTTTCCAGAATCAACATTCTTTGATCTGCAGTCCTTCTTCATGTGACCAGGCTTGCCACACTTCCAACACTTTCTCTCAAACTTTCCATGAGACTTGGATCTACCTCTAGACTTAGATCTATCACCAAATCTTGTTTTATCCTTTTCCTTGGCACGCCCTCTCACTGTTAGGGCATCCTTTGAAGTGCCCTCCATGGCTTTTCTCCTCATATCCTTTGATATTAGAGATGCCATAATATCCTCAAACTTCAATGTGGATGAAGTTGTACTACCAATTGCTACCACTAGGTTATCCCACGAATCTGGTAAAGAGCATAGCAAAGTAATACATTTATCTTCCTCACTTAACTTAATATCAATAGATGTAAGTTGACTTACCACTGTATTGAATGAATTCAGATGATCTGCAACTGAATCTCCTTCACTCATCCTGAGATTGTATAGTTTCTTTCGGAGGAATAATTTGTTCACCAGGGACTTAGATTGATACAGAGCCCCTAACTTCTCCCAGAGATCCTTTGTTGTAGCTTCTCTAGAAACATTGATTAGGACTGAATCTGCAAGACACAGTCGAATCAAACTTCTTGCTTTTCGATTCATCTTTTCCCAATCTTCATCGGATGTACTCGTAGGTTTTGTTTTTTCAAAATAGCAGCCCACTGATCTCTGTCCATGAGCATATCTTCCATATTTAACTTCCATAGCTCAAAAATTTTACCATCAAATTTCTCGATCTCTATCCTTGAATGATTTCCTATCATTTTTTCCTTCAAGCTCCTTCTGCGTAACTCCCACTCCGAAAAAGGTTTTCTCTCACTTCTAGAAACCCTAAATCCTCTTCAAATGAAATGAAACCCTAGCAATAAAGGCGTCCCCCTATGGCTAATCAACTTGGCTCTGATACCAAATGAAGAGATCTACAGAAAACTTATTCCAAAAATAAAGTAGAAATAAACAACTTAGAAGAAATGACACCACACAATGCACATATGACACACGATATTTACCCTGGTTCACCCGATGTGGGCTACTCCAGCAAAACAAGAGCCACTCCTTGATATTATTATTCTCTTTCTTGCCCGAAAATGGGACATTACAATAAAATATAAAGGAAACTCTTACAACCCTAAACCACTATGTGGTATTAGAATACAATGGGCACAACACCGTGGGCTAAACCACCCACACCCACCAACCACCCACCAACCATGGGAATCCCAAAAATCACTCCAAAAAAAAGGGGAAATTTTTTTATGCATTGTGTCGAACACCTTCGACGTGGTCGGGGAGGCTATCACCCCCCTGGACCCCCCCGACACCCCTGTTCGAGGAGCCATGCTCCTCTTACCCTTTTGTACCTACCATACAATAATTCCTTGGCAAAGGATGAGACACATCCAACACCCAAGACTTGTTTATCATTCACCTCCCTAGTGGAAAAACACCAACATTTTCCATGTGCCCATGCTCATAGTGTTGACTCAACCTATACGTTGTTGGTTACTCCATGTTGGGCAATGCCCTTGGTAGTACATTCAACCTTTAAACTACTATGTGCTCCCAACACCACACCTAGAGCAACATCATACATAACAACCCTATCTGTTGCTTATACATGATTTTGTGTAGCATTTTGTACAAGCAAGCACACACATATGGTCCCCATGTGAATTTAACTTCTTGATATTTGATATAGAGCTACACACAACACACAACAAGAATGCAGAAATCAACAATGCACAGGCCAAAAATTCCAGCAAGTTTCATTAAACAGAGGTCTCTCCTCGAATACACAGCTATCCCCAAAAATAAATGGCCAAGAGTCCTTCAATACAATGCATGCGCGCCTTTTATCCTCGGCCGCCACCTCCTTCTCCATCATTACGCAAAGTGCGGGCCTTTTTTTTTATCCCCAGGCCCGACTCTCTTTGGACCATCATTACCTTGAATGCGAGACTCCCCATACCGCCCGCACGAATGCTCTTCCCGCCTGCATGATGCCGCCAGTGCATCAAAAAAAAATCATGGCTCGTAGTGGCGGCATGCCCCGCAGCCGCTCGTCAATCCTCCGCCAAGTCATCATTCATAAGAATGCGCCATGGCCGCTTGCGCTGATGCCACGTGTCCCACCGTCATGCTCCCCGTAACCGCTTCATACTCTCGAGCCACCCGTAACTTCACGCCACGTGTCCCTCTCGCACTGGTCTCTATAATCGTCGGCTGGTCAACGTCGTGAGAGCTCTGGTCGCGATATCGTGACGTTTTTGCTCCAGTACTTTCTCTCTTCTCTTTGGTCGCGATTTCGCTACACGTCACGAAATCGTGACGTCTAGGCTTTTCTTACTCGCCTTCCTCCCTTGGGCCGCGAAACCGTGACATGTCACGATTTCGTGACATCTTTGTGTTCCGTACTTGCTGCCTCGTTCCGGGCCACGAAACCGTGACATGTCACGATTTCGTGACATCTTTGCATTGTGGAACCTTCCCTCCGGATATGTCACGATTTCGTGACATCTTTGCATTGTGGAACCTTTCCTCCGGATATGTCATGATTTCGCGACATCTTTGAGCCTTGTCCATGAAGGTGTCGCGATTTCGCGACGTCCTGGAACCTAGTCTTCGAAGGTGTCACGATTTCGTGACGTCCTTGAACTTTGTCTTCGAAGGTGTCACGATTTCGTGACGTCCTTGAACTTTGTCTCCGAAGGTGTCACGATTTCGCGACGATTCTTGTGCCTTAGAACTTTTTGCCAAAGATGTTCCTGTGCTTTCAAACCTTGCTTCCCGGATGTGTCACGATTTCGTGACCACTTGGCACTTAAGTGACTTTGCCTCGGAGCTGTCGCGATTTCGCGACCGTTGGGCGCTGAAGCTGCATTCCTTGAAAATGTCACGATTTCATGACAGTTTCACGCCTTGGCCCTTTCCATGAAAAAGCGTCACGATATCGCGACAGGTTGGCCCATTGGCGACCTTCTTCAAAAAGCGTCGTGATATCGTGACAGTTTTGCACCTTGGCCCTTTTTATCAAAAAGCGTCGCGATATCGCGACAGTTTGGCCCACTGGCGCCCTTCTTCAAAAAGCATCGCGATATCATGACAGTTTTAGTACTTAACAAAAAAATACATTTTGGGTGATGCAAGATTGCAGCTTCGCCACCGGATGCTCCTGCATCAGACACCCGGGGTGAGTTTGAGAAGTGACCTCACTTCTGATCTTTCCGAGGTAGACCCAGGCGATCAACCTCAGCCTTTGACAACCAAGTCGCGTCTTCAATGGGTCGGCCCTTCCATTTGACCAAGTACTCCGAGTAACTCCTATTCCTAGTACTTCGGCCCTCACGCATATCCAGAACTTCTTCTATCTCGTCCGCAACTGGAATGGCTACGGGAATGCTCCACAGATCTGGACTGGGTATCTCACTGCTTTCTCCTTCATGATACTCGACCAAATCCGAGATGTTAAACACGGGGGAGATGTTGAGTTCGCTTGGTAACTCCACCTCGTACGCATTGCCCGAATCTCGTTTGCCAATGATCTTACATGGTCCAAATTTCTTCATTTTTAGTTTGTTGTAGGTCTTGGCAGGAAACCGTTCCTTCCGCAGATGGACCATGACCGAATCTCCTACTTGGAACTCCTTAGCTCTACGTTTTTGATCCGCCCTTGTCTTGTACTGAGCATTCATCTTGGCAATGTGTTTTGTCACTTCCTCATGCACTCCCTTCAGGTGTTCAAGAAAGTCTTCTGCTTCAAGACTGCATTTCTCCCTTGTATCTAGCCTTCTTAACTTTGAAGCGTTCCTTGGGCTGCTCCCATAGATAATCTGGAATGGTGACTTGTTGGTACTCCGATTGACCGAGCTGTTATACGCAAACTCAGCTTGCGGCAGAATTAGATCCCATCCCTTGGGCTTGTCCCCTACCAAGCATCGCAGTAGGTTGCCCAAACTCCTATTAACCACCTCTGTTTGTCCATCCGTTTGGGGGTGGTATGCATAACTGAACTTTAACTCCATCCTCAACTTCTTCCACAGGGTCTTCCAAAAATAACCTACAAACTTGGTATCCCTGTCTGACACAATGCTTCTTGGCAGCCCATGAAGGCGTACCACTTCCTTAAAGAACAAACCAACTACATGGACCGCATCGCTAGTCTTCTGGCACGGGATAAAGTGTGCCATTTTCGAAAATCTGTCCACTACCACAAATATGGAATCGTGCCCCCTCTGCGCCCTAGGCAAACCAAGCACAAAATCCATACTAATATCTTCCCACGGCCTTTCGGGTATAGGTAGCGGTTGATACAAACCAGTAGGCTGCCTCATACCCTTTTCCATCCGGCAAATCCTGCAACTTGCACAAACTTTGCCACATCCTCGCTGCAATTGTGGCCAGCAATAGTTTTCACTAACCAGTGAGATGGTCTTGTC
This sequence comes from Wollemia nobilis, assembly GCA_028583015.1. Taxonomy (NCBI): domain Eukaryota; kingdom Viridiplantae; phylum Streptophyta; class Pinopsida; order Araucariales; family Araucariaceae; genus Wollemia; species Wollemia nobilis. The sequence goes on from JAQPPZ010016981.1 coordinate 38,177,252, forward strand.
ACGACCAAAGTGTCCAGCTAAACCCCCACTGTGCTTTTCTTTAATGAGGTTCTCTCTCATTGAGCTCCTCGGAATGCACAATTGATTCCCCCTAAACAACATTCCATCTTGAATCAGGTAATCCAACCATCTAGTCCTGTCCAACGCAACAGGCGCAATGCAGGCTTTCCAAGCTTCTACGAAATCGGGGTCTGCAGGGTATAAGTTCTTGAGCTCAAGAAACCCTACAACCTCCACTCTCATTTCTGTCATCAGACATTGCCTCCTACTCAATGCATCTGCCACCCTATTGGATCTTCCACTCCGATGCTTCAAGACAAAGGTATAGCTCTGCAAGAACTCTACCCATTTCAGGTGCCTCTGATTCAATTTTCCCTGACTGTTAATATACTGCAGTGCTTGATGGTCGGTATAGAGAACAAACTCCTTGGGCAACAAATAATGCCTCCATTTCTTAAGCGCTTGGACTATGGCGTAGAACTCCTGATCATACACCGAATACTTTCTCCTGGCATCATTGAGCTTCTCGCTGAAATAAGCTACAGGCCTACCTTCTTGGCTCAATACGGCTCCTATCGCATTGCCACTCGCATCGCAGTCTACCTGAAACACCTTATTGAAATCTGGAAGTGCTAAGATGGGTTGTTCAATGACCTTCTTCTTCAAGCATAGCAAAGCTTTTGTCTCGCTCCAACCGTCCACCGAAATTCCTTCTTGTTCCCCTTCATTGTCTCTTGTAAGAGATGAGCAAATACTGCTGAAGTTTCTAATGAATTTTCTGTAGAAACTGGCCAGACCATGAAATGATCTAACCTCGGTCACACTTCTTGGGACAGGCCATTCTAGGATAGCCTTCACCTTTTCGGGGTCCATTTTGAGACCATTAGCTGATATGACAAATCCTAGGTATACCAGCCTCCTTCTTCACGAAGTTGCACTTCTTCAGATTGATCAAGAATCGTTCCTCCCGTAGTTTCTCAAAAACCTTCCCGATGTGCATCGGGTGCTCCTCTAAGGTTCTGCTAAAAATCAGTATATCATCTAAGTAAACAATAACAAATTTGCCCAAAAATTCCTTCAGAACTTCATTCATTAACCTCATAAAGGTACTAGGTGCATTGGTTAATCCAAATGGCATAACCAACCACTCATACAACCCCTCTCTGGTTTTAAAGGTTGTCTTCCACTCATCCCCTTCTCTAATGCGGATCTGATGGTACCCACTTTTCAAGTCAATTTTTGTGAAGTACTCAGCTCCACTCAAGCAGTCCATGATATCATCCATCCTTGGTAGTGGGAACCTGTATTTAATGGTGATCTTGTTGATTGCCCGAGAGTCGGTGCACATCCTCCATTCTCCATCCTTCTTGGGTGCTAGTACTGCTGGTACAGCACATGGACTAAGACTCTCTCTAATCAGTCCCTTCTTCAACAGATCCTGAACTTGCCGATTTAGTTCCTCAGTCTCCATAGGCGTCATTCGATGTGCAGCCTTGTTTGGCAAGCTCGATCCAGGCACCAGATCTATGTGGTGACTGATCTTCCTAACAGGCGGTAAACCTTCAGGAACATTATCTGAAATGATATCTGGGAATTCTTCTAACAGTCCCATGACTTCCATTGGAATCTCCTTGCATCCTTCTTCCCTAACCCTGGGGATTATAGCATAGCACATATGATCCGGCTTCATGCCTTCCAAGAATCTTCTCGCCATCAACTAGACAGACTCGTGCACCGCTCGCATACTTTCTCATCTTCCTCCTTCGGGGGTTTTAACTTATGGCGAACTCCATTCTTTGACAGAGAATATGTGTTGGCTCGACCATCATGAACAAGCACTTCGGTCAAACCGCCATGGCCTCCCAAGCAGCAGGTGACATGCATCCATGGGCAAGATGTCACATAAAATCTCATCTCGGTAAGTTCCAATATTGAACTTCACTAGACATTGCTCACTCACCAGCACCCGATGGTCCTTTTGCAACCATGCAATTCGATAAGGGTGTGGGTGTTTTCTCCTTTCCAACTGCAGCTTGGCAACCATTTCCTCAGAAACCAAATTATCAGTGCTTCCATTATCTATGATGATGTTACATACCTTGCCTGCACACTTGCATCTTGTCCGAAATAGGCTGTTCCTCTGGTCTGTCTTTTCTTCTTCATTTAACAGACTCTTCTGATGACCATTGCTTCTCCTCTTTTCGCCTCCTCTGAGTGCTCAGACTCTACACCTTCGTCTCGCTACAGCAGCTCGGGCCTGACCCTCAGGTCTTCGATTTGGCCTCTCTTGATGCTGCGGGCAGTTGTATGCCCTGTGTCCTTCCTCTCCGTAGTTGAAGCAGGTTCCTCGAAAGACACCTCTGCCAAACCCTCGCCCAGACCTACCTCTTCCTCTTGGGTAGTTGTTGTTCGGATTGCGTGGGCGTTGGTCATCCTCCTCTTTCACCTCTTTCTATTTTTGGCTGCTGCTAGCTTCACCAGTTTTCCCAAAATCTTTGTATCTTCCACCACTGCCTCTTCCACCAGCTCTTCCACCCCTGTCCTTCCCTCTCTGCTTGCCATCAAACCTTCTATTTAGTTTCTCTTCCACTTTTAATGCAAACTGATATGCATCCTCCACTGTGCTCATTCTAACCAGCCCCAACTCTTCTTGAATGCTGGTTCGCAATCCATTTATGTAACGTGCGACCTTCTCTTTGTTCGCCTCCGAATGGCCGGTTCTGATAGAGATTTGATAGAACTCTTCAAGATATTCCTTGACAGTCTTACTAGCCTCGTCGAAGACTCGCATTTTCTTTAACAAGTCCAACTCATAATCTGCAGGGATGAACCGCCTCTTTAGTTTCTCTACCATCCTATCCCACCCGGTGATCCTTTCCTTTCCCCTCCTGTTCCTTTCCAACCGCACTCCTTTCCACCGGATGCTAGCATGTCCTTTCAGCTTGGTTTTCGTGAACCCGATCCGATTTGGATCTCGATATCTCTTCGTATTCAAAATACTCCTCCATATCGTTGATCCAGTCTATCAACTCCTCGGGGTTGAGGTTCCCAGAGTAAGTGGAGACGTCAAATTTTGGCTTCTTCCCGATCTGGGAGATAGCCCGATACAACCTAGCTTCTGCTGGATCCAAGGCCTCTTCCTCATCAGATGGAACTTCTTCTTCCCACACTTCATCTTCGTTGGGTTCTTCCCTTCTCGGCTCGACTCCTCTTCGAATTTCCTCTTGCAGGGCCTCAACTTGCCTCTGCAGGGCTCTTAGATCGACCTCCTCCCTTCTTGCTCGCCTGTGTCTTATACCACCACGGGCTCTACGCGGAGGCATCTTGCTTCTTCTTCACAACCCCACAACCACGGTCCTGGCGCAAACTGCCTCTCTGTTCGGCGATCGGTTTGCACTCTCAGAACCAACCTGCTCTGATACCACTTGATATAGAGCTACACACAACACACAACAAGAATGCAGAAATCAACAATGCACAGGCCAAAAATTCTAGCAAGTTTCATTAAACAGAGGTCTCTCCTCGAATACACAGCTATCCCCAAAAATAAATGGCCAAGAGTCCTTCAATACAATGCATGCGCGCCTTTTATCCTCGGCCGCCACCTCCTTCTCCATCATTACGCAAAGTGCGGGCCTTTTTTTTATCCCCAGGCCCGACTCTCCTTGGACCATCATTACCTTGAATGCGAGACTTCCCATACCGCCCGCACGAATGCTCTGTCCCGCCTGCATGATGCTGCCAGTGCATCAAAAAAAAATCATGGCTCGTAGTGGCAGCATGCCCTGCAGCCGCTTGTCAATCCTCCGCCAAGTCATCATTCATAAGAATGCGCCATGGCCGCTTGCAGTTGATGCCACGTGTCCTACTGTCATGCTCCCTGTAACCGCTTCATACTCTCGAGCCACCTGTAACTTCACGCCACGTGTCCCTCTGCACTGGTCTCTGTAATCGTCGGCTGGTCAACGTCGTGAGAGCTCTGGTCGCGATATCGCGACGTTTTTGCTCCAGTTATCAGCGTTTTGCGTTAGGCTTCTCTCTCCTCCTTGGGGCCGCGATTCCGCTACACGTCGCGAAATCGTGACGTCTAGGCTTTTCTTACTCGCCTTCCTCCCTTGGGCCGCGAAACCGTGACATGTCACGATTTCGCGACATCTTTGTGTTCCGTACTTGCTGCCTCGTTCCGGGCCGTGAAACCGTGACATGTCGCGATTTCGCGACATCTTTGCATTGTGGAACCTTCCCTCCGGATATGTCACGATTTCGTGACATCTTTGCATTGTGGAACCTTTCCTCCGGATATGTCACGATTTCGCGACGTCTTTGAGCCTTGTCCATGAAGGTGTCATGATTTCGCGACGTCCTGGAACCTAGTCTTCGAAGGTGTCACGATTTCGCAACGTCCTTGAACTTTGTCTTCGAAGGTGTCGCGATTTCGTGACGTCCTTGAACTTTGTCTCCGAAGGTGTCGCGATTTCGCGACGATTCTTGTGCCTTAGAACTTTTTGGCCAAAGATGTTCCTGTGCTTTCAAACCTTGCTTCCCGGATGTGTCGCGATTTCGCGACCATTTGGCACTTAAGTGATTTTGTCGGAGCTGTCGCGATTTCGCGACCGTTTGGCGCTGAAGCTGCATTCCTTGAAAATGTCGCGATTTCGCGACAGTTTCACGCCTTGGCCCTTTCCATGAAAAAGCGTCGTGATATCGCGACAGGTTGGCCCGCTGGCGACCTTCTTCAAAAAGCGTCGCGATATCGCGACAGTTTTGCACCTTGGCCCTTTTTATCAAAAAGCGTCGCGATATCGCGACAGTTTGGCCCGCTGGCGCCCTTCTTCAAAAAGCGTCGCGATATCGCGACAGTTTTAGTACTTAACAAAAAAAATACATTTTGGGTGATGCAAGATTGCAGCTTCGCCACCGGATGCTCCTGCATCAATATTGCATCTCTACAACTATTCCCACCAATATCCATGAAAAGTATTGCCTACTCATATGGCACACACACATCCTCACCAGTACTCCATATAGTATAGACATCAGTTCCCCACATCAACATGGAATCCACTTTAATGGACCACATGTGTTGGGTCCCTCGATATCATCTCCAATGCCATAATTGGTACTCATTACATATAAAATTTTCTCTCCCTAATGGGGATCCTCAAGATGTGCCACACATCCTTTAATATTATGGTCATATCCCATATTTGTAACCAAATGTGGATTATTTTTTTACCATATCTTTGTCAGAGCCATCAGTAGTGCCCTATCAACCTCAACATGGGGCAGGATTATGCATAAGAGGTTGGACTCAAAATGTACTTGTAAAAAAATGGCAAATCCTAATCAAAATCAAGGTGAATCATGGAGAATTCTAAGCAAATAAAATCGAGCATCTTCACACCAAAATTTGGGGCATTTGAAGCCCTAAAATGTAAGGTCAACTTTGGGGCCACATTTGACCTATTAAATCATCTTATATCCTCCTAAAACCACCACCATTATATCAGGCTTGAAAATATATTTCCAATGAGTACAAATATGCCTATTTTTGGATATATATTGTGGAAAATTGACCCTAAATAAATTGGTCTTAAAAATTTTAGGAGAATGGGCTGACGTCGAGGGTCCTCATATTTGCCAAATTCTAATTTTGGAAATCCTAATATTTGCACAAATTACGAATATTCACCACTATGCATAACCTTGACGTGGGGTATCTATACCAGATGCAGAATCCCCACATTCTCTAGTGTCTCTCTCTCTACTGCTATGACCTCTTTCATAGAATCCTTGAGTGTGCTTGACCACAACTCTTTGCTCCTGAGTACATCTAGCTACACAATCAACATACCAACATTCAAATATTTCATCAGGATTCATTTTCAAAAAAGAAAATAAAAAGGTGCATTTTCAATGAAATTGATCAAATTCGTACCTCAGAATGATTGGGCATGAATTTTTCAAGGGAACTTGACCAAATTTGTGTTTCATGATTTTATTCATGCTCCACGATTTTGTAAAAAAAATGCTTAAAAAGCCCTAAAAAAATAAAAATTTTGCTAAATTTTTTTGTTTGTAGGTAAAGAATATAATTATAGCAAGTTGGTGTCAATCCATACCTTCACCCAATCTACAACAGTGCCAACATCACCTCTCGCCACAAAAACACAGTGAGTTGGAAGCACCATTCTCCTTTTTCTCCTCTAGAGCTCTTTTCTCCTCCTCATGTGGTGAAAATGAGCTCATTTTCCCTTCTTTTCTTCTCTCCCTTTTATTTTTCCCCTCCTTTTCTTATCTCTCTTTCCCTTTTCCTTTTTCCCTCCCTTTCTTCTCTCTCCTCCCCTTCTTCATTTTATCTCTTTTTCTTATTTGCTTTTATGGTTTTTGCTTCCTTTTTTGCACCTTTTCAATTTTTTTTTTAGGAATCTCATATTCCTTCAAAAAATCAAGGGGGAACCCTAGCCTTAGAGGCATTAATGGTAGTAATTCCTTGAATTGCATGTAAAATTGTGATGTTCAGGGTAACACCCCTTCGTCCAAACCCAACCACCCTTTTTTTGTGTGTGTTTGTCATTTTTTCCATAGGAGTCTACATATTCTTTTGACACATCTATTTGGCTATAAATGCATCAAAGAGGGGGGAAAATGTAGACATGGAAAATTGACCCATCAAAATGAGTCAATATTTCCTTATATCCCTAGGAAGCCACCCAAGATTGCTAAATGTAAAATTGGGGCCTTTTTCCCCTCTTCCTTTATATTTTTTCCCCTAGCCTTACCAAATTTGTGCCTGGTCCATGCAAGGCATGAATTTGGCTTACCAAAATCATGCCTTGTACTTATTGGACATGAATTTGGCGTTCTAGAGGTTTTTATCTAAAAAATCCCACCCTCATCGATCCATTTTGGTGTTAGCCTTTGCCCACAGTGAAATTTAATTTTACTACCTTGTAGCCCTCCAAACCTCTTATAAATAGAGTATTGGACTCCCTCTTTCCCCTAATCAATATTTTGGAAAATCCTAGGTCTCAACTCACCCATTATTCACTAACAAGTACTCTTCTATTGTGATTTGTTATTTTGCTATTTTCTTGTTGTGGTGTTGGCTGCCCTTGGGGATCAAGTGGAGGAGTCTTGATGGTTGGATAAGTCCACCATTATAGAGTGCTTACTTCATATTATCATTGCTACTTTCTTCCTCCATCAACTAACCAGGTTCTTTACTTGCATTATTAGTCATTAGCTCTATTTTTTGTTGTTTTGCATTGCATTTTTTGATGTTTTGGGACCCAAAAAGTGCATCTGAACCAAATTCATACCTTGCCCATATAGGTTGTGGATTTGGAATGCCATATTTATGAATTCTCATTATAGGGTATTCATTTGGTTAATTAGGGCTTGGGGGTAAATTTTTGCTTCCCAAAACCCTAGTTCACTACTTGTATTTTAGCTTTCTATCACCTGCATTTTGTTTCATCTCATTTCGTTGTTGCATGTCCATTCAATTTTTCTTTTGCTTGTTCCAAATATCAAATATCATTTTATTTTTGAACAGTCAGCTAAAAGGACCAAGGGGACTTGATTGCTACACCTCCAAGCTTAGTCATATAACAGCCAAAGTAGGCCCCCTAACACTGATAATTTTTTTTAGGGTTTTGTAAGCTATTTCATAGGTTTGAAGTTATTTGGATATTTTGGATGCAAGTTAAAGCTAGGATCAACCATCGAATTAGGTAAGTTCCCTAGTAGATATTTAGGCTATTTGGTGAGTGTCTTTATCCTTTCTATTTTATATTTTGATCATAAAAGAAATAAAATATTTGATCTTCTATTTCTAGGCATTTGAAGAATAAAAGCATGTAGTCTTGCATCCTAGGGTTAACTTTGTTTGTGCATTCTTATAAATCCTTGCTGAAAAAAAAGATTACTTTATTGAAATTTAGGGTTTAGTTATCATAAAAAGTTAAGAATCATTCTAGGGTTAGTTTCTTGTCTTATTGCATCTATGTTTTTCTTACATTGATCTTTCATTTTATTAGCTTAGATTTTAGAAAGGCCAAATATAGATGTTAGCTTAATATACACATCAAACATATCCACCCTAAATTTGAAGCGAGTCCTTAAACCATTATTTGTGAACCCCTCGATCCCCAAGCCCTTGAGTGTAGAGAATATAACACATCCCCATGGTCACCTCAGCTCCCAATGGATCCAACCAAGAATTATATGTGGTAGGGCAAATTTTCCCCTCTACACTCTCTATATAAGTATATTATAAGATGGAGAATTTATAAAATTATAATTTTTTATCAATGATCATATTCTATTAAGTCACTAGAAGTTTATTTTAGTTAATTCACATAAAATTTTAATATACTTATTAAATCTTAGTAATATTACTTATGCTTAGGAATAATACAAAGTATTTTTCTAGAATTGAAGGCATTACTTGTATTCTATGTTGAAAACCCATGGATTACTAGAATACATCATCAGGAATGAGTGAACTAAGGTTTACCAGGTGTAGTAGGAGTGAGGGTTTGAATTTTCTAGGCAGGAATCTCAGCCAAGATGGCAGAGGTAGAGCAGGTACGAAAGGGGTGGGTGGGAACCTCGAGCATGGATCAAGCAAGGATCCAGAGAAATACGGTCAGGCTATGGTATATTTGGATGTGGGCATCACGCGGGGGCCAGACCCTCCTCAGAAAGACCCCAACAAAAAAAATACAAAGGAAAATGTGGGGCCCAAGAAGTGGCTATCTTTTGCTGATACTCTTAGAGGAAAAAGAAAGGAGGTTCTCTCTCTTCTACCCCTAGTTCTAGTAAATAATAAAATTTTGGCCCGACAAGTTCCATGAGCCCTTTTATTTCAATGGAAGAATTCTCCCTGGTAGGCAAGTTTTTGGGAGGTAGGCCGGACATGGAGACTATCAGGGCTTGGGCGATGGGTAAATGGCGACCGGTAGGCAACTTGGAGTTGGTAGCTCTAACTCGAGGGTTCTTCATTATCCATTTTAAAAATATGGAGGATGCTAACCACATTTTAATAGGAGGTCCTTGGTTTTTGGGCAAAAGGAGCCTTTTTCTTAGACGATGGGGTGAAGATTTCGACCCTAAAAAGCAAAATATTAACATTACCCCTATTTGGGTTTGTCTCCCGAGTCTACTTGCCCAGTTCTTCAATAAATATTGGTTGTAGGGCATAGCCAGAATTATAGGGGACCTGATATCCATTGACCATGCGACCTTAGCCAAGATAAGGATGAATCATGCACAAATCTACGTAAATGCTAATTTAGATAATGAATTGCCAAGGTTTGTGGAGCTAGATTATGGAGAATACTATCAAAAATAGCTGGTAGAATACAATAATAGACCGGTATTCTATGTAGAATGCAAAAATCAAGGACATCTATGTAATCAGTGCCCTAACCTAGCAATGAATAGAGAAAATTAGAAGCAAGGAATGCTAGACAGAGGAAATTTGAGGAGTTTCCATGGTAGAGGTGATTTAAATCAAGAAAAATATATCTACCAAAAAAATAAAAGAGAGGGTGCAGGGTCCCAACAAGACAAAGGAAAACAATAGGTTGTTGGAAACAAAAATACTCAGGTAAGTTCCAATCCTCTAGTTTCAAATAAATTTTCAATTCTGTCCAATATGGGAGTATGAGGATTATCGGAAGACATGGAAGCCCAGAACCTTTAGGCTAACCTTTATGACTCTCTAGAATCCCCATACAAGTAAGGATCCTCAAACCCTAATGTTGAAATTACTGTAAGCCTTGTAGGCATCACAAAGCCAAAACCTAATGCCCGATCTCTAGAATCCCCATCCAATTCAGGATCCTTAAACCTCAATGCTAAAAATACTTCAAATCCAGTGGGCGTCCAAAAGCCAAAACCTAATGTTGAATAACTTAGGAAGAAATTTGAGGCATTGGAAAATAAAAAATCTTATCTCCTTAACATCATCACTAGGATCCAAGGGAATCCTACTGAGGGGTCGTCCTGTAGACTAGGGGAATACAAGAAAAAAGGAGAAGATTTGTATGTAGGGGTGGAGATATGTGAAACTCTTTAGACTGAGGAATATGACATTTCAGTTCTACAAAAAATTGCCTCCCCACAGTTTAGTCTAAACAAATTAGGAGCACTGTGAAGTCTCCTATAGATTTTGGCAGTGAAAAAAGAAGAGGGAGAATATCAAATGTTGAGCATCAAAAAATTAAAATTGATAATGACATTGCAAATGGAAAATAGATAACCTTGTTTCAATAGTTTATTCAAGGTTCTTAAGACAACAAATTAGGAAAACCCCCTCAAGGGAGGGGGAGAGGAAGAAATCCCAAACAATCTAAATGAAGTTACTCTCATGGAACATGAGAGGCCTCAATGGCCTACCCAAACACAAGGAAGTTAGTGCAATAAGAAATCAAGTGAATCCAACTATTATCATGTTGCAAGAAACAAAAAATGATGAGATTCAGTAAAAAAAGTAGCAAAAAAAATCTAGAATCAAGGGGAGATGGTTTGCAAATTAGCCAAAAAAAGCATCTGGAGGCCTTATGACTTTGTGCGATCCCCGAATAGTAGAAGGCACCATTATTCAAAAATATGATAGGGTTATTAGTGTTTTATTTAAGGAAATAAAAAAAAATAGGTCGTGGATCCTTTCAAATATTTATGCCCCAATTTCAATTCAAGGGAGAGCTCTACTATGGGAGTACTTAGGCAATTTGAATGAAATATTCCATAATGTCCCTTGGATTTTGGTTGGGGATTTTAACACTCCTCTTTACCCTTCAGACAAAATGGGTGGAAATGGACCACCTATCAGAAGCATGGATAAGTTCAATGACTTTGTGAACTCCAACATGTTGATGGATGTAAAACTTAGAGGAGCGAATTATACCTGGAGCAATCGACGGATAGGGTGTCATCTCATTCAAGAAAGGCTTGATAGGTTTTTTCTATCAAAGAAGGCTACAACTCGTTCGGTGATTCTATCCTGCAAGCCCTTCCTAAAATTACCTCTGATCATAATCCTATTTTTTTGGAGATCCCTAACTCTCTGCCCTTCAAGAAACCTTTTATATTTCAATATATATGGATCAAACATTCCAGTTTCAGAGATAACTTAATTCAATGGTGGCAGCATCCTATCAGGGATAGTGCAAATTTTAAACTTGATGGCAAATTAAAGTTTGTTAAGAAAAAACTTTGAAATTGGAACAAAGATGTCTTTGGGAACCTCTTTGAAAATAAAAATAGGTTGTTGAAAGTTTGAAGATAATTGATCAGAGGATTCAACATGGTGATGTTGACAAAACTACTAGGCAAGAGGAATGAACAAAACTAGCAGAGTTTCATAACATTTTGGCCTGTGAGGAAATATATTGGAGGAAAAAATCAAGGGCTCTTTGGTTGAAATATGGAGATTCAAATTCCAATTTTTTTCACATCACCACACTTAGAAATAGAAGCAATAACAAGATAAAAATTAAAAAAAAAGTAGATGGTTTTATTACTCAGGACTTAACAGAAATAAAAAATGAGGCAGTAACTTATTTCAATTCTATCCTTGGTCAGGAATCGCAATGCAATGAGGAGGCCAAAGATATTTCCTTGCAATACATTCCTAGCATAATAAATGAGGATATAAACATTAAGCTTCTAGCTCCTTTTTCTAATGAGGAAATTAATGAAGCCTTGTTTAGCATGGATCCAGACAAAGCCCTGGGACCCTATGGCTTTCCCCCTCATTTCTATCAAGATTTTTGGGACATCGTAAGTGAGGATGTAATTTCTATTGTCAGAGAATTCCAAGCAAGCAATCATATCCCAAAATATCTCAACTCTACCTTTATTTATCTAATTCCTAAGAAGCAAACCCCTGAATCTATGGCTGACTTTAGGACAATTAGTCTGTGCAATGTTTCTTACAAGATCTTAACTAAAGCCATTGTAAATAGAATGAGAGATGTTCTGCCCCACATCATTGATCCATGCCAGGGAAGCTCTGTCCAGGGCAGGTTAATATTGGATGGATTTATCATAGTTCATGAAGCTCTGCACTCTGCTCATAAGACTAATAGGTCTGTTTATTCCCTCAAGCTTGATATGAACAAAGCATTTGACAGGCTAAATTGGGACTTTTTGATTGCTATCCTCCTTAAGTTTATATTTCACCACCAATGGGTTAATTTTATTAATGAATGCATTTCTAAAGCATGGTTCTTGATTATGGTTAATGGAACAACTACTGGTTACTTTCAAAGTCATAGAGGAATTCAGAAGGGGGACCCTATTAGCCCCATGTTATTCATAATTATGACAGAAGCTTTAGGCAGAACCATAAAAAATGCTTGCAGTTCAAGGCTAATATCGGGAATAAAGGCAACATCTCTCACTAGGGCTATTTATCACCAACAATTCATCGATGATACCCTTCTATTGACTAAGGCATTAGTGGTTGAGGCCAAAAGAATTAAATACATCCTACAACTCTACGAGGACGTTGCTGGTCAGAAAGTTAATTTCAATAAAAGCAAGTTATATTTCTTGAACACCCCCATTCAGAGGCAAGGAAAAGGATTACAAAATTTTTAGGGTGTGATATAGAAAACCTCCCCACTTCGTATCTTGGTCTCCCTCTTTTCATTGGTTCTCCGAGAGAGTCAATGTGGGACAGGGTTATTGAAAGAATTAAAAAAAAAACTTGCTGGACTGAAAGGTCATCTTCTATCTCAAGCAGGAGAGCTAACCCTCACTAAGGCCTCTCTTCAGAGCATTCTAGTCTATTTCCTCTCTATTTTCAAAGCCCCTGTGAAGGTTTTCAAAAAAATTGAGAAACTCCAAAAAGAATTTTTATGGACTGGATCAGAGGAGAAAAAAATGATACACCTTGTAGGATGGACCAAAGTGTGCAGACCCAAGGAAAATGAGGGCTTAGGTCTGAGGAGAATTTCTCATATGCATTTGGCTTTACTAGCTAAGTAGGCATGGTGCCTCATTTCTAGTGAAGAAAATGAATGGACAACTATCATCAAATGAAAGTATCTTCAAAATATGGAATTTTTAAGTGACTCAGTTCCAATCAAAGGTTCTGCTTTTTGGAAAGTAATTCTCAATTGTAAGGAAATCATCAAAAAAGGTTTAAGATGGGTTTTAGGCAATGGTGAGAGGATAAATTGCTAGAATGATAGGTGGGCTAAGGACAAACCACTGATGCAATATCCTAACTTAGCCCGAATCAAAGATATCACGAAAGAACTCATTGAAAGAAAAGTCTTCGATTATATGGTTGAGGACAGAGGTAGAATGAAGTGGAAACAAATAAGGATTCAAATATTTCAAGTGCAATCAAATGATCTTTGTAACATTCTTCGGAATAGTTTATCCCCATGAGACCCAAGGAAGATCAAGTGACCTGGGCTCCTATGGAAAATGGGCAGTTCACTATTAAATCAACTTACAAGATTCTGCTTGATGACGAAGATTTTATCCTCCAAAAGGACTTAGTTTGGATAAAAAAATTAATTTAAAAAATTGTAGTATTTTCATGGTTGGTTATCCAAGGAATAATTATAACCATTGATAATATGATGCGTAAAGGTATTTGTATCACTAATCATTGTTATCTATGTAGGGCTAATTGGGAGACCATTTATCACATTTTCCTTGAGTGCCATTTTTCCTTGACTGTCCTAAGTGGGGTTTTTCAAGCCTTCAATATTTCCTAGGTTAAACTAGCCACCGTACTTGATTTATTCATCCAGTGGACTTACCCCTTTTCAATCCAAAGACTTAGATACATGTGGAAATTTTTTCTCAATCACTATCTTTGGTAGGTGTGGTTAGAAAGAAACCATAGAGTCTTTAATGAGTCTATCCATGATCATCAAACTATCATTGCCAGGATCCTATCCTTTGCCAACGAGAATGTGAACCTTATCCCTTTTGATATTTGTAAACCTCATCTTTAGGAGACCACAATTGCTCAATATTTAAGCTTAACCTTGTTATATGATTATATGACTAGGGTAGTCAACCCCAGAGCCAATGTTAAGTGATACCCACCTCCTATGGGTTGATATAAGCTTAATTTTTATGGAGTGACTAAGGAAAATCCTAGAAGAGCAGGCATTGGCGGTATTTTCTGAGATCATAATGGGAATATGATGCTTGCATTTTATGAATATTTGGGAACAAGGACGAACAACGAAGCTAAAGCTAGAGCTATGTGGAGATGCCTTCAAATGACTCAAGACTTAGAAGGAAATTTGATCGTAGAAGGAGACTCTATGCATAATATAAATCTCCTCAATAATTGGAAAACACCTCCTTGGAGGATTAAAACAATTCTTGAAGAGGCTAGGATCCTTTTCCAGGGAAGACAGGACATAAAAGCCCAACATGTCTTTCGGGAAGCTAACAAAGTTACCGATAAGCTGGCCAATTTGGGTGTCGATGGTGATAGACTTTTCAAATGGGAACACGATGTCCTGAGTGAAGTAGAGGAGCTTATTCAACAAGAATACCAAGAATGATAGTCAAATTTACCAACAGGGAAGGCACTATAAGTTTGAAGGCTATGAGTATTCCTATCTCTTTTTTGAAATGGACTCACAATAAAAATTATCCGAGTTGTCAGTCTTGGTGTATGCAACTTGGAAATACCACAAAGACTAATGGGGACAATCACATGTCAGATAACATGGCTCCTAATCATATTAGTAATTTGAGGTTGGTTGATAATCATAGGGCAGGAAAGAAATGGCAATATAAGACTTCAAACCAGAGCCACGTGGACCACTAGATAGCCACCGCCATAAATATAGCCAGCAGGTTCACTTCTCCAAGGCTGATTGGCCAAGATGGGATGTGGTCCCAAAGTATGTCATATACGGAAGAAAGCAATTACCAAATAATTATTAAGAGTAACTGTTAATACAAAGTTTGTGGGTGTTTTTTTTAGTACTCTGCTATGTGTGTCTGCAGCCTTTTGTTTCTCCACTATTTCAAGGGATATGTGTTTGTTTCTTTTTTTATAATTATGATACAGGTGTGTTTTCTCGGGGTATACCCAAAATGTTGTATGGGAAGTTTCTTTTTGATAATATGCTATGTGCCTTACCGGATGTAATGGCTTTGGTAGCATGTAGATTTTACATATATAGGATCCTTAGTAAGGACATGTTCATCAACAACCCTGGGCTTATTTTTGTAAAAGGTTTTGGGTCAACCTGTAAAACCCGGTATTAATGCTATAGTATCTTATCTACCAAATAAAATACAAAGTATTTTTCCTTCAAAATCCAAATAAAAATTCACATTTTACTTCCACACATATCTCATTTGTAGAGAATACAGATATTTACATTTCATTGTTCATGGTTAGGAGTAAATTCTTATTCATGGACTTCATGATTTTCCCAGCAATGAACTTTTCCAAATATGTGTTGAGACTACATTTTTAGGTAAGACCTTTGATCCTCTCAAACACTTTACATACGTGTCTTAAGTATATTTTCATCTATAGATGCTTCATCTATGCAAGTAGACCAATATCCACTTTCATTCTAATTATGCCTAGTGACTATGAGACTTTATCCCTAAGTACTGTCATAAAAGAGTAAATCAAACTTAATCCATAGTTGCTTGTTTATAAATTAATTAGTGCATATTTATATTAATGACCATTAAAATTTATCATCCATTAAATCAACAAAGGAATAAAAAAACCTCCATGGCCTTGGTAAGTATAGAAAGCCTATTTTGCTCTAGAAAATTGTCAATTGTAAGATTGCCAATGGCATTGATTAACATAGTAATAACAACATTTTCAAATGACTCATGGTTATTATTATTGACTAGAGAAAGCACTTGGTTGTGTATGTGCCTATTATAGATTGATTTTTTTTTTTCAGAACTAGAATTAAATTACTTGAATTTTCACCATGAATCAATGTAAAATCCCATAAAATAAAATTTGAAAAATCACCAAAAGAAGGGGGTAAAATATCTTCAAATTACCCTACCATAAAGGACCACTGTCATTTCTCCTTTAATTATAATTTTTTGAGTAGAAGGTAAAAATTTATTCAAAAAAAACTGATCATCTTATACAAATCCATTTTGATATCCTACCTTTCTTGGCAAGGCTCAAAATGCAATTTTTCTGTTTTCTTTTATTTGCCCAGGATCTCTGAATCCCTTGTTATTTAAAATTTACCTCTTTATTAACTATATATGTCCTCTTCCAAAAAATATTACTGAAGCCCTCTTTGTTTTTTTTTCTATTACTTATAGCTTTCATGTTGCATTTGATTCCATAGTTGTACCCAAATATATTGTTCTACCTCTATCATTGGAGATTCTTCCTTTACTTTGGTATGCACTATTTCTAATAACTTCCTTAACAGAATCCCCTAGGTCCTCTCTTCTGAGTCGAATTCCTCTTTAAAAATTTTGTTATTTCATTCCAACCATATTTTCCAGCAGATGAAGCCAATTCCTAAATTCCATGTTGTGCTTAGTGTTTTGGATTTGAAGGTGTTATGTGACCAATAGTCCCAAAAATTACTACCATTAGGAGGATACCATTCTATTTGGCTAAATATGGAGTACCACCAATTCTAGATTGTGTAAGCATAGGAGCAATAAAAAAGGAGGTGGTTTATAGTTTCTACCTCTTGGAAGCACATTACACATCTACAGGGTCCAATGAACCTATTTCTCCTCATATTATCTTGATTCATAATGCTTTTGTGAGCAACATGCCATATAAAAAAATTAACCTTTGGTCAACCTTTTGGTTGCCATATTTATTTCTAGGGATGTTGTTGGGGTTGGTTCTTGCTACTTTGGTGAGCCTTTCGATATCTTTCTTTCACTTTGTAAGTACATTGTTTCCCATATCCCCATGCTAGTTGGTCAGGTCCATATTTCCATAGCCATGTTCTTTTTTCTAGAATTTATTTTAGTTCACATTTTTCAGCTTCCCATTCTTCACCTAACCACTAGTCCAAATTTTGCCATCTTCCTGAAGTTGCTAGTTGTTGGCTTGGGGGGATGAGATACTGAGATATAAGAATTTAGCCATTATTATGAAGAGTCTCTCTAATACCACTAAGATGAGGGTATTGTTTTATAAAGGGGGGGAATTCTCAAGAATCATCCCATAGTCTAAATTTTCTCCCATAACCTAATTTCCAATGTAAGTCTTCCTTAATCAGTGAGACCTCTCTTTTGAGTGTATCCATATCTCTGATCTCACACCTATAACTAGAAACCATGGAACATCCTCCATTTCATATGCAAGGTAATATTTTGCTTTTAGAACTTGACTCCATAACTGATATGGGTTTGTGATCCACCACCAGTATAACTTCCCTATTAGTGCTAGGTTGTTTGTTTATGCAACTCCGATTCCAAGACCTCCCTCTTCCTTTGGTTGACAGACTTTCTCCAAGTTTATCAAAGCATTTTTCTTATTTTCTTGTGCTCTTGACCATAAGAATTTTCTCATTAGTTTATCGAAATATTTGAGTATGCTCTTTGGGGCTGCTAAAATGGAAAATTTATAAACTAGCATTGCTTGTAACACTGACTTCAAAAGTGTGACTCTGCCTCCAAAGCTTAACCATCTATGATACCAGTGTGACAACTTTGAGAAAATTTTATCTTTTATGGATTTCCAATATTTATTTTTTAGGATTTTTTTGTTAAGAGAATTCCCAAGTAATCTAATGGACACGAGGCCATTGAGAACCTAAGAATATTTGCTATCTGATCTCTGATTCTCTTATGAACATTAAAGAAAATATCTTTGGATTTTTCTTGATTTAGAAGTTGGCCAGTGGTTGTAGTGTAGCAATCTAATATTTCTCTAATACTGGTTGCTTATTTTATTATTGCTTCCCCCCATAATCCTATATCATCTACGAATTATAGATGAGTGATAGCTATATCTCTATTTATTTTAATTCCTATAATGTTGTTCTCTAATTTTTCTTCTGTATGATTCTTCCCAGTCCTTCTACATAAATAATGAACAAATATGGAGAGAGAGTATCTCCTTGTCTAATTACTTTTCTACCCTTGAATAGTGGGGAGGGGGTTCCATTGATGAGCACTAAAAAGGATACTGTGGAGATGCATTCAAGTATCTAGTTGATCCAATATTTATGGAATCTAAATATTTACAATATTTGATGCAAAAATTCCCAACTCACTCTATCATAGGCCTTGGATAGATCTAACTTTAGGAACATTCATTTGTTCTTTATTTGGACCATATGATGTATAGTTTCTTGAGCTATTACAATCCCATATAATTATTTGCCCTGCATAAATCCCCCTTGTTTAGGAGATATGATATTTGGTAATATAGCTTTAGTCTATTGGCTATTACCTTGGTGATGATCTTGTAGATCACATTGCAGAGGGCTATTGGTCTGTAATTGGTTAGATTCTCCATCTCTCCTCCCTTTGGAATAAAATATAGAAAATTATGGTTGAGGGATTTGAGAATCCTACCACTGGATCTGGCTTCTTCTATTGCTCTAGTTATATCTTCTCCTATAATATCCCAAAAATATTTATAGAATTCTATTGGTAATCCATCAAGACCTGGGGTGTTTACTGATTGCATGGATAAGATTATTTATTTCACCTCTTATTCTTTGATCTCTTTCATAATATCATCATTCTACTTTTGAGAGACTAATATGGGGATACTTCCCAAGATTTCCTCCTGGGATTTTTTTGATAGATGTGAATTTGTTGTAAAAAAAGTGGAGAAATACTCATTAACTACTTTCATACCTAAAGTGGTGGTTTCAAGGAGTCCTTATGCATTTGTTAAAGCATCAATCCAATTATAGTTTTTCCTAGTTGTGGCTAACTGGTGAAAGAAATTTGTATTCCTATCTCCTTCTTGAAGCCAAGTAATTCTAGATCTTTGCTTCCAATAGGTTTCTTCTTTCTTATCTAGCTCCTCTTCCTCCTGCATTAAGATCTTTTCATGGGAGAGTAATTCCTCTAAAAGGGGTTTCGAATGAATTATTTCTACAACTCCTTGCATTCTCTCAACTAGCTCTACTCTTTGTTGCTAAAAATTTGATCTAGTTTTTCAATTTATATTTGATATATTTCAATTTGGAGTGTAGATGAAATTGTGCCTTTCCAAATGCTGGTTTTCCTTGTTGCCACCATTGTTGAACTAACTCTGGTAATTCTTGGTTTAGAAGCCAAAATTTCTCAAATATGAAGGGGTGATTTTTGGACTGGAGTATTCTATTTGTGATATTTAGATGTACCAAGAAATGATTGAAAGATAACATGTTTATGAAATCTTAATGACAACTCCATAACGGGTTATTTTTTTCCTCTATCAATATCCTATCTAATATTGATTTTATTGCTTGGTCTCCTTTCCTTTTATTGGTCCAAGTAGTACCACATCATGGAGGTGGAATTTCAATCAGATTTAGATTATTAGCTTGGACAATTAGGAGTTTTTCCTTCTCACTAAGATGATTTAGGCCTCCATCTTGGTCATTCATTGACATATTGGCATTAAAGTCTCCATCCACCAAGAACCTATATTTTGGGTAAGCTTATCTAATAGCCTGAATTGACTTACATTGGGTTTTTTATTCCTACACTTCCTTCATACCATAAAAGTTAATAATCATCCAGACTTATTCTGATTCTCTATCTCAATATAGTCATCAACATCCCTCTAGTTGATATTACTCCTACCTGCTAAAAAGTGTCTCTATTCCACAAAGTGGCCATTACCCAAAGAAACCCCGAGAAGCTTGGGCCTCATAGTCTCAATTCCTCCAACATCTCTTGGATATTGTTTGAATTACTTCCAATGATGCTCTAGTTTCCTGTAATAAAAATACATATGGGTGGTTATCTTCTATCATACGTTTAACAACCAATTGTCTGGGGTGGCCATTTAATCCCCTTACATTCCATGTGTGTATAATCATTGGGAATCCATGTTGTAGAAGTTGGCTATGGGTTTAACCACGCCTGCCTCTCTCAAATGTTCTCCTTGTTGTTGTATTTTTTCTTTGTTTGTCTTTCTACCTACTCCTTGAGAGTTTTCATTTGTCAGCCTTTTCTCCATTTGGCTTATCCCAAGGGTTGTATTTTCTTTGTTTTTTCTCTACTATTACCATAATTACCTTCTTAGATGTAGGTGGCTCTTTATTAAATAGTACTAGATCTCCTTCTGTATCTAGTTGTGGCTACTCTTTATATTCTATTTGTTGTTCTTTGGTTGATACAAATTGTACTTATATGGATTATCCTTCTTCTACCCCTTTTATTATTTTTATGTATTGTTGTTTTTTTGTATCTATATGTTGTGGATGATGAACCTCTTCTACTATCAGTTTCTCTAGATTTTATATTTGATTTGAGTGTGGTAGTTCCTCTCCTTCCATTGGATCATCTAGCCTAAGGATCTCATATTTTTTGGATGGAGCTCTTACTTCTTGGCGTTGATTTGTATTTCCTCCCTTCTATTGATTTCTTCCTCTTTCCTGGTTATTATTTTTTGTTCCTTTTCTCATAACCATTTGAAATCCTTGTTCATTTTATTTTTGCTAAGGTTGGTTTCTTTGGTTTGGATTTGTTGGATTTGTCTCTCCTTTGGCTAGTTTGGGGTAGCCTCTCACCAAATATTTATATTCATGACATGCTCTACATCTAAAAGGCATAAATTCATAGTCTATTTGTTGTCTCCATATATTCCTTTTGACTTTGAGGTCAATTTTCACTGGCAATGGTTTTCCCAAGTCCATATCCACACAAATTCTAGTATACATTATTGATCCTCCTTCTGTTGATTCTCTTGATCTGCCTATGTATTTTCCCAAGATATTACCTATCAACTCCAAAATTTCCTCTTTCTAGTATTCTAAAGGAAGTGCAAATAATTTTATCCAAATTGGAGCTACTAAAGGTTTAGTTCTAGGATAAAAATGGGTCATCATGGTTGCATGAATAGACCTGCAGGGCCTATGTTATACGAACCTCCATCAAAAGCTTTGTCCTTGTTAGATATCTTTGTGAATTCAACTACAAAGTATCCATTCGATAATGTGAAGATATCCAATTCTCCTTGTGGTACCCAATGCTTTCTAGCCCAGGAGTACAAGAACCTTGCAGAAGGTCGGAGTCCCATAAACTTGCATATTAAGGTATGCTTGGATTTATACATAATCTCATATGCTATGAGTTCTTCTACAATTTCTAGCATTGAAATTGTTTCTATCTAAAGTAAACATTTATTTATTTTGGCTTGTTTAGCTTTAGTCTCCTTTCTTTTACCTATGGCTTGTAGGATTTTTTGGACCTATTCTCTTGTATCATATCTCTTTCCAATACTGCCTCTGATTGCTTTCGAAAAGGATTACGTATTATATCCCTTGGGAATCTAAATCATTCCCTCAGAAGTCCCCTATGTGAACCTTCCTATGGAGGATTCTCCCATTGAATTTGCCCCCCTTGTAAACCCTAATTTTTCAATTTCAAGCATTCTCAATTTTTCCAAGTATTCTATTAGGGTTTTCTATTGTAACCATTAAATTACACAAAATAATGTAAAAAAAAATCTAAAGCCATATTAAAACTTTAAAAATATGAGTTTCAACAAAATACATTAACAAACCATACCAAAAAAACAAGCCAATTTTCTCCCTTTTTTCGCAATACAACTTCGATCTATAGCAAAAAACCCCTAGTATCCTGATATTCTCCCTTCGCCTATATTTTTCTGAGCATCCCATTCCTCATTTAATTCTATTTTTACCATGACAATTAAAAACTACTTATTTTTACCATTAAAGCAAATTGTAGTAAGTATACTTATTTTTTAAATTGCCCATAATAAGCCATGTGGTTTTACAGTATTCCATGCACAAAATCCTATGCCTATACACATGCAATTTTAATAGTTAGTCATGAGGCAAGAATATAACAAATTTCTAGTCATTTAAATCTAATTAAATATGGTAAAACTAATTTTGTGTGTATGTTCTAGTTGTAGGGTGGCAAGTTTATGAAAGAAAGCAATACCTCCCTCATTTGTAGATTTTTTTCCAATATAATGGTATGCTTCTCTAAAAAGTCTATACTTCATATATATTTTTACTATAGGAAAATAACAAAAGGTTGTATGGCAAGGTATGGGGGCCTACACATCCAACTCTAAACAAGACCTTAGAGGTTATGTTAAAATTTTAAGTGTGAGTCTTAGGAAACTAGTCTAGGAAATAATAGATTAAGAAAGCTTGTACTAGACCTAGTCCTAAAGTAATATTTTAAGTAAGCCTATACTAGGCCTAGTATTGATTCTCATGGAAATAAACTCAATAGAGTGAGTATAAAATCTTTAAATATTTGCATTGCTCAATAACTTAAATCCCATATATAAAGAACCAATAAAAATTGTCAGATGAAGATTATGTATTTTGTTGATTTAAGATAAAATAAATATATTGTAGTACTTAAAGAATATTCCAAGGAGAATTTGTCCAAAGAAATGGATTTTAAAACTAGAAAAAAAATATGGAACCCATAAACCAATTATTCTAGGAAGAATCCTTCATCTTAAAATCTATTTTAAAGGGTATGCTAGCAATTTGATGATTTCTTAGTACAAAATCAACATTTCAAACTATTAATAGATCTCTAATGTATTGGCCTTGGGTACTACATGACCTAAATTCTATATAGTACTTTTTATCCCTTTGTTTCTTGTCATATTCGATTGTCCTGATCAAAAAAATCATACCTCACAAAGAGCAACATAACAGGGCCACAACCAAGAGTGAAAGGTTTGGATCAATAAGAGACCTTTGAGAGTTTTTTTACAAGGCCATATCCTTGTTATGATGTGATATTTAGACACACTTAAAATCATGGGAAGGAAAAGGGTGAGAAAAAAATAAAATAACTCAACAAAAGAAAAAAAGGTGGTAATGTGCCAAAATATCTGATAATATCTCCCTACACAACAAGCTTGAATGTTATGTGCCAACAATAAATACTTCCTCTCCTCAACATAGTTAAACACAAATGAGATTTACCAATTTATATGTGCATAAAAAAATAGGTTAGTAGAGAACCACCAATGGCTAGTCTAAATATTGATGTAAGCCTCCCACACACACATATATAAGCAAAACCCAATAAATACATAAAAAATTCAAACATATACACATATAAAATGGGTCAGTGGAGAACCACATATGGCTAGTCTAAAAATTGATGCAAACATTTATCTATATATATATGCAAGTAATCTTATAAAAATATTGTGTCAAAAGTGAGGGTTCAGTTTACCCACAAGCTACTCAAGAACTTACTACTCTATAGAAAGAAATTAAAGGAAATCTTACAAAGAATACAAATGAAAACTTATTGATCCTTTTTATAGTCTATACTACTACTATTTATAGGTTATAACAAGGAGAAATTCCCTTATAAATTGTATACTAGTGGATTTGAATTTTTTAGCTACCTCTTCTAGGGATCCTAAACATTAAATGAGGTACCCTTGGTCATAACAATTATCAAATCTAGGAAAACCAACACCATACTTATCTTAAATGAATCCAATAATCTAATAAATTAGGATGTCATCTAGTAGGTTGTCTTTCTTTTCTTAGATAAGTATATATTTACTCCAATAACCTACCTCTACCATAGTTCCATTCACTTTGACCTGTATAAGATGTTGGTGGTAGCTTAGAATTTTAGCATGTCCCATGGTTCTTTCAAAACTCAAGATCTTCCTGCAAAGTAGTCAAGACTTTTGTTGCTAGTGCTTATTCTAGAATCATAAAATTTTTGATATCGGGGTTTCATCAAAAGAAAAAGACTCCATCTCTATCTCCTCATTGTTGCATCTGTCAAGGCTCTTCTTATCTTCAATTAACAAGGTTTATATAACTTTTTACTTTCAAAACTCACTCGATGTGCCTCGAGAGAAAAAGGTTGTCTCATTGGTTCAATTTTTATAAAGTTTTGGTCACCTATGGTCAAAAATTTACCTTAAGTGCAAATAAATATTGAGAAGTCACTACAATTTTTGCAACTCATAGGATTTTTCTAGCTTACTTAAAGGAGAACTCAAAATTACCTTTATCCTTGGGCTCAGTGTCAAAATTTGATTATTATTGCAAAAAGAGAACACAAAAAAAACTAAAACGAGATCACAAGATGAAGAGCTTCCATAGTGCTTGCTTTATATCTGTCCATTCTTCATCTAATGGACATTAGGTCTATTGGAAATCACTATATAATGCAAGTACTTCATAATTGATCCATTACTTCATGCACTTGTACTTGATAATTTTTTGTTGGTCCATTTGGACCAATTCCTTTGCATCAAGAGGTTTTATATGCTATTTAGGAAAAAGAGAAAATTATTTATTCAATTCAACAAACTTTAGATATTCCTCATTTGAGCAAAGTTGGCTAGATTGTTTCCATGGTGAAGGAAGCCCTAATTTCACCAAAAATTCCACTTTCACTAAAATATTGCCAATGGTATTGTATAGGTCATTGGCCTACTTAATATACTACTTTACTAATTATTATTTTTTGAATAGGCTAGTCACATTTTGTGCAATGGCCTCTCTATTTAATATCCTAACAGTAGCAATATTAGAGTTAGGTGCTTTGGCCACTTGAGATCGATAGATTTTGGCCTCCTCAAGATTTTCACTAATTCTTTCAAGGTCCACTTTTGCATCCTCATCTATATTGATGTGCAATAGTGTTATTGAATCTATGAACTCAAAAATTGGGAATAGCATTAGTGTTGCACTACCAATTTTGAGCCATTGCCTCTCTTCACTTCTTTATCTAAAATATGTTAGCTCCTCTAGAAGGGTATTCTTTTATTGGTTAAATTAGGCTTGTTGAGTGGTAAGCTAATTTGAGAGCTCTTTTAATTGCTCCTCCTTTTCCCTTAGGATAGCTTCAAATTTTTTCTCTTTTAGTTATGTAGTCAACAAATTTATTTGGTTTTATAGAGTTTTGGATTCATCCTATGAGTCCTTTAGGAATTTCTTGGTCTAATCTAGCTCTTTCTCTTTTCTTTGTAGGTTTTGGCTAGTTGAATCATAGTCATGTTCAACAATTTTACTGACCTCTCTGGTGAGATTTAGCATATCTCAGGGCTATGCATCCTTCAAATTTAGTCCTATTATCGATATTTTCTAATCTTGATCTATCATATATTTTATTGGATTTTCCACAAATGGACTTCTATTTTCCAAAAATAACACTTTCCACTGAGGAGCAAAATGGAAATCCAGTTCACTAATAGCCATTTGCTCAGATGATTAGGCTTGTCTCTCCTTATTGAATTCTATTGTTTGTTATTGGATCCTATGAAATATTTGCCAAGGAGTGAGAGCTACTAAACCTCTCACTCTCTTCTTGTTGTTCTAAAACTAAAGTGAATACCTCCAACAATTTAATTAGTGAAGAGACTAAAGTGTGGGACATTAGAGTAACTAGACTTTTAGCTAAAGGGGATACCCTTAATGAAGATAATATTTATCTCTCTTCCTGGTAAGGGAAGGTTACTAAAGGAGTTAAAAATGATGCAATATGTGTGGTAGGGGACTCTTAGTCCCTTTATGGTAATACCACTTCTCTTGAATTTTGGGCCCTTTCCTTGATCACACAGAAGTAAGGTTGACCCAAGAATAAGATTCTACCCTCACTTTTTTTCTATTGAGGTTGTGTTTTGTTTAATAATTTAATTATCTTCACCTTATTAGAACTATATGCATGTTCTAAATTTATCTTTCTCTTTTCTTAAATCTCCTGCCTCAGTGTACCAAGTAGGGGTGATTATTGGAATGATGAAGAAAATATCCCTTCTTTTTAAGGGGTAGAAAATTTTGTATCATTTTCTAGGGGATTTAGAAATAGTTCTTATACCTCTTCTTGTTCTAACCTATCTATCCCTATACTTTGGGGGGCTTCACTAACAACTCCATCCTCACTAGACTACACATATTCTAATATTTCTGCATATGGATGCTCTTCATTGTATAGTTCACTAAATATTATGTCTTATTTTATTGAGCCAGAATTTTCTTCCCTTTTTCTACTTAGCTAACTCATATTCCCAATGCCTCTTCGTGAGTACTTCCACATCATCTTGATTCACTTTTCCCCATGGGTTAAGGCTACCATTTAATTCATAAAAATATTAGTATAATTTAAGAGTAGGTGGAGGTGTGGTATGCTCTCTTAGAGGGTGTGTTAGTGTCTCATCCTTGGTAATTATAAATTTTTTAATCTTAGGCCTCTACTCATGAGTGAATTTTGGTCCCTTTCTTATTTTTAGACATGCATCAAATTTCTTTTCAAGGTCATATTTTCATCTATCTTTAATTTATTTAAGACCCAACCTTTTCAACTTGTCTTTTATAAGGGATGATCCACCTTTTTTGTGTAAGATTATCCCTCCTAGACTGAGTGGCTATAGGTAATATGATGCTTTTACTTTGCAACTACCATGTTTAAAGTCAAGGGTATCAATTTGTTTAAATACTTATAATGTAAATACTCAATCAGGAACATGTCTAGGTAGGAGATAAATAGAAAAACTAAAACCATACATTTTAATAATAGTTCCTTATTTAGCAAAAACCAATCCCCCAAAATTGCATCCTCTATAAATTTTTTACAATATTGTGAAAATCGCTCAATTGGGGATCCTCTTTTTAAAGGAATGGTCAGGGTGGAGAAATAGTTAATGAAAATCTAATAGGAAGAACCCTTAGTCAATTCTCTTGTCTAGGTATAGACTGACACACCATTTCATTTCAGATTCTTTTATTCTATTCTTAACCCAGGAAACATAATTGGCTTTTCGAATGAAATTAGATGTGTTAGGAATGATGAGTACCTAAGTGCTAGTGTTGACCAAAAATACCTTAGGCCTTCTCTGATCTATTGTACTACCAGCTCAACAAAATTCAAGGTTCTTGGTATCTACTTCATTTTATACAATATGTCTAATTGGGTCGTGCTAACAATTTTGTCATGCACCCTTTCCAAGAGGAAAGCTATCATGCTTAAGGAATTTCTCAAGATTTATTTCAAAAAATTTAAGAAAATAAAACCCCCTAGGATTGGGTCATTTTGATATTCACTTCTGTATTTTTACCTTTAAAAAACCATCTTCTCTTCTTGTAGAAGCTTTTCAAAATTTTCCTTTTCTTCCTCTTCATTGATATGTACTTTACCTTTTGGTAACAACATCCTTATAATAGTGGTACTATCAATATTTACCTTGAATTTTCCACATTGGGATCAAATTTCTTGGGCATTTAGCTCATGGAATTCTACATGTGTTCACTAGCTCATACAAAATTTTTACTTTAGACACCATTTATTACACCAAGAAATTGGTCTATATTATTGCTTTGAAAATTAAAAGCTTAATAGTTATAAAGTGCTCAAAGACATCCACTCTTAATTTCTTGGTCCCTTTACAGGTGTATGGGTTTGAGTAGTCTTTAGCTGTATCACTCAAACTTTTGATGTTGGAGGAGTATGTGTGTATTGGTACTTTTGGCATCTCTACAATATGAGAATATTTTGGATTTTTCATGCTAGACTTGAATGTAGATTTCCCTTATAATTTGATAATGGGTGCCAATTGCAGAGTATTCACTAAGGTCTTTACTATGGAAAAGTATAATGCTTGTACACTTTAGGTTTCAAATAGTTATAACCTTCCCCTTTTCCTCACTTCTTTCACTTTCCCTACATTCCATGCATTTATTAGCCTTTGCCTAGTCATTTTCCAAAGAATTCCCATATATTTCAGGTAGTGCCTTTGTATATATCCATGCTATACAAGGTTAATTTATTCCTAGAATCTTCCTTGTCAACTTTTATTTTCAGATAGAGTGGCTCTGGCTTAGATATGGTATTTAATGCGAGTTTTTGCGTGTGGTCACAAAATTTTCATTCCTAAGGATTCTCTTGGTGAGAGAGCCTCATCATATTTCTTTTCCAACGAGCTAGTAATTTAAATTTTAGTCATTGATTTTTTTGTGGTTGGTTTGCCTTGGTTGACCAGTTTTGGTTGATGATTTTTTTGAGACAAATTTTTATTAGCTTGTGTATATAATATTGTACATATTTGGATTTAGATCACATATTATGATTTACCATTGGCTATTTTTCCTATAAAAGGTGTGAGGAATTTTGATTATTTTATCCCTCAACTTGGCTTCCTTCTTGCTAATAGGAATAAGATGGAATATTTTCCCCCAACCTTCATTTGTATAATGTATAGGATTCGATGTATTTTCCCCTAGGGGTTTCTTCTTCATTAATAACATGCTATCATTTATTAATGAGGATTGATAGGGTAAGAATTTTGGTTGGACTTGCTTTGACATCCTTAATATTGTTTCTCTAGGCTTAATTTCCTAGACTAATTGAGGTTGGATCATAACTTTTCCCTTAGCTAATTATTCTGGTGGGTATTCCTTATTATAGGTTATGAGTTATTGGATATTTTTATATTGGGGAGGTCTAGGTTGAATACTGTATTGGTTTATTTGGTCTATATAAGAGGTGGTAGGGACTTCTTCCTCATGGGCCAGTTTATTTTTTATTTAAATTTACTTTTTTCTCAACTTTTGTTATGAGATCATCCATGAGAAAAGAAGATAGTTGATCCTATTTTGTGATTGAATAATAAAGAGATTCATATTTTTGGAGTGCCTTCTCCTTGAGTGATGCTGCTAATAATATTAGATCCATATCTTGCTCTATAATAGTATGTGTCTACTATACAAATACCAACTCCTTTAAGTGCTCTAACAGAGTGATTGGACCTTCATTAGTATATTCTAGTAATATGGTCAATATTAAATTTGGGAGTTTTATATATAAAATAGGTGTCCTTGGGAGGCACAATAGACTTGGACTATCCCATTTTAGGGATATATTTTCTAGGGCGATGACCATGTCTTTAAATTTGGTATAACAAAAATATTAACAAAAGTTTTAATAATGGATTTGCTTACATATATTTGGGTTTCTTTGGTTGATGTAGTTTCTAGGTGAATAAGAGGTGGTAGGGACTTATTCCTCCTGGGTTGGCTTATTTTTTATTTAAATTTATTTTTTCTCAACTTTTGTTATGAGATCATCCATGAGCAAAGAAGACAGTTGATCCTATTTTATGATTGAATAAGAAAGAGATTCATATTTTTGGAGTGCCTCCACCTTAAGTTATGCCACTAATAATATTAAAGCTATATCTTGCTCTATAATATTGGGTGTCTAGTATACAAATACCAAATCCTTTAAGTGCTCTAGTAGAGTGATTGGACCTTCATCGGTATATTCTAGTAATATGGTCAATATTGAATTTGGGAGTTTTATCCATATAACATGTGGCCTTGGGAGGCACAATAGACTTTGAATATACCATTTTAAAGATATATTGGCCAGGGCGATGACCATGTATTTAAATTTGGTATAACAAAAATATTAACAAAAGTTTTAATATGGATTTGCTTACATATATTTGGATTTCTTTGGTTGATGTAGTTTCTAGGTGAATATGTCTTGCACTATGAAAAAATATAGATCAAGGGCTTCACCATATCCTTAATATAGTGTCTTCAAATAATGACTCCTTCTAATGTCTATTTTGGAGAAGAGTTGTGAGGTGAGTGAAAAGGTGCTTCAACAAGTAAGGGTAGGCATAGACCCTCACCAAGTCTAGCCTAACTTGTTGTTGTAATAATGGGACCAATGATAGATCATTGGGGTCCCATAGAGTGTTCCATTAGTTTTTTGTGATCTTTGATTATTTTGATCATAACAATAATGCCTTGAGAGGAGCATAACAATAGGGCTACAACTGAGAGCATAGGGTTTGGCTCAATCAAGGGCCTTTGGGAGTTTTTTACAAGGCTAGATCCTTGTTATGATGTGATATTTAGGCACACTTAAACTTAGGAGGAGGAAAAGGGATGAGAGAAAAATAAAACAACTCAACAAAAGAAAAAATATGACAATGCACCAAAAGACCCACTACAACAAACTTGAATGCTATGTGCCAATGATGAATTATTCCTCTCCTCAACACAGTTAAGCACAAATGAGATTTACTG
This sequence comes from Wollemia nobilis, assembly GCA_028583015.1. Lineage (NCBI taxonomy): Eukaryota > Viridiplantae > Streptophyta > Pinopsida > Araucariales > Araucariaceae > Wollemia > Wollemia nobilis. The sequence goes on from JAQPPZ010016981.1 coordinate 38,207,458, forward strand.
ACAAATATTTTCATAGAGACATGGTTCAAAAAAGGACCATAGATGGCTAGTGTAGAAATTTATGTAGGCCTCCCACACAAATGTATATAAGTAAAATTTAATAAACATGTGAAAACTAAAAATACATACACACATACTAAAATGGGTGAGTGGAGAACCATAAATGGCTAGTTCAAAAATTGATGCAAACCTCCATATATATATGTAAGTAATATTATACAAATATTATTACAAAAGGAAGGGTTTGATTTTCCCATAAGATGCTCAAGAACCAACTACTCTATAGAAATAAATGAAAGGAAATATTACAAAAGAATATAAATGCAAATATGTTGATCCTTTTTATAGTCTAGAGTATTACTATTTATATATTTCAATAGGGAGAATTTCCTATAAAAATTGTTTACAGGTGGATTTGATAATTTTAGCTACCTCCTCTAGGGATCCTGAACATTAAGATGTCATATGGTAGGTGGTATTTCTCTTCTTAGATAAGAATACATTTACTCCACTCACTTACCTATTCCATAGTTCCATATCCTTTAACCTAGCCAATATGTTGTTGGTAGCTCAAAATTTTGGCGTGTCTCTTGGTTCTTTCAAAAAATAGGGTCTTTCTATAGGCTAGTCAATATGATTGTTATTGGTGCTTATTTAGGAATCATAAATCATTCAAAATTGAGGTTTCTTCAAAAGGAAAATACTCTTTCAAATTTATCTCCTCATTGTTGCATCTATCAAGGCTTTTTTTATCTTCACTTAACAAGTTTTGCATAACTTTCAACTATTGAAAGTCATCTTGACGTGTCTCAAGGGAAAAGGATGTCTCCTCGGATAAATTTTTATAAATTTCCATTTTCTTGTAGTCAAAAATTTTCCTTAAGCACACATCAGTAGTGATAAGTCACTACATTTATTATAAAGAAAGAGACCATACCCCTATTGGAGGTATGAGGAGAAATGACAATGCTAAAAATTAATTAACACTGATGGCTTTAATATCCTACCATTTGGAGGACCTATAAGAACTAGGGATGTCACTATAATATAAGCAAATGCCACAAGGAAACATATGAAGAGGAAGAATCACCAATTATGGCAATGATGCTCATGGTGGATATAAAAATACCCAAAAATAACTTACCATTGTTACCGTAAAGAAATGTAATGACATCACTAGCCATGAGTTTATTCTAGTTAATAAAGGTGCTTTGGCCCATGGTGAATAGTTGGAAGTGAGGGGTTCATTTGTATATGTACCAAAATTTTAAAACCTTGTAATGCATGTATTTTTCTGATATTATCTATAAAGGGGGGTTGGATTAGATGATGTAGCAAAAAAATTCTAGAAATAGCAACAACATTAGAAATCAAGAAAATTAAAATAGAAATCATTAATTGGAATACAATTCATATTCCATATTAGTAGACCAACTATTGCAAGTAACAAATCCAAATTATAAATCATTAAGAAATCCTAACCTCTTAGGGAAAGATCCCACTACTTAGAGGGAGTGAATTTTCATATGCACATTAGAGGCTACTTAGTTTTATAAGTATAACTAAATAAAATAACAACAACATAACTCCTATATTTATAGACTACAACTAACAACCCTAAATACTAATGGTTAAGGGATGACTAACCTAATCCTAGGACCCAAGTTAACTATAATAAAGATAGATGATGTGGCCATATTAGACCTATTACATGGTCCCCCATAAAAAATATTTGTCCTCAAAGCTAAAAATAGTTGGAGAATGCTCACTTCCTCCAACAACACATATTTATCCAAATGATCCTACTGATTGATGAGAAACTCCGACACCTAATGAGACTTCAATTTACAAAATTAGGACTACAACACTATTTTCAACTTGCTAAGAACCTTTTATTCTCATAAAAATAAAAGCATAGAAAAATATAATGAATATTAAATAAATCAACTATAGTAATTAATCCACACAGAGACAAGATGGATAATACCCTTTAGGTAGAGCAAAACCAATGATATTCCTTATGAAAGGAGTCAATCCACAATATATCTCAAGGTAAGAATCACTTAGTGAGCAAAGATGATTGTAGTAATAATTAACCTAGATTAGATGATTTAAAACTAATATCTCCCTTATTATATAATCATCTAATGCTATTTTTGGGAATGTTTAACCCCAACCTTATCTAACTCAATATTATAATATAAGTTTGTAAAAAAAGATCTCATATTATTTATATTCCATGGTAATTACATATTACAATTGGGTTATTATGTCTCATTACAACTACACAATATGGTTGGGTTATTTATAGATCATTCGAAGTATATAATACAATATTATATTATTAGATACTTACCCCTATGTACCCTAAAATTTTATCCACATTTAGAAAGTAGATATAAGATGAAACCGAATAGTATGATCTTCTAAGCATTGTTGACAATTGGTACAATTAATAATCACCTAACTATCCAAGTAAAATCTTGATTGATGGTGGCCTTAATTTATACCATTATTATATTGAGCCACTTTGATATGCATCAATACTCTTGTGGTCCAATGTGTTGATTACACTACACTAATATTTATGATAACTATAAATATTACAAATTTTCATCTAAATTTGCTTCTACTTAGCATTGGTTATATATCCATGGTTTTTGGTCCTATGGTTCCATGTAATTCCATCATAGTTTTTCATGCTCTATGACCTATCACCATTATTATTACCTTTCATGGTGGTGTGGATGGCAATATACTACAACCTTAACCATGTGCTTTTTTTTGTTTGAACTTTTAATCTTTTGTTCCATTGTTTTAAATACTTTATCATGCACTTATCTCTTGTTCACATATTTTGGTTCATCCTTATGCTCTTCTAAATATGATTACTTGGATTTTGCTTTTGTTTCTTTCTTGCATTCTGCTACTATCTTCTTGGACTACATTTCAAGTTCTATTAAATCTTCAATTTGTTCTCTTGTAATAGCTTCTTGTTTTCCACGGGATCCTTGATCCTTGAGAAATATCATGTAGTGTTATCTTTTTTTTCTTGTACCATAACTTTAAAAACTTCTTTTACAAATTCATATTAATAATACCCAACGAATGCAACCATGGATAACCGTGAACAATATTTACATCATCCATAACTATGCCATAAACATTTGAATGTAAATTATATTTATACATGATTATCTTCAATCTTTAAAAATTTGAACATTCTAATCCTCAAGTTGTATGTCCTTAATATTATTTGCTTGAACCTAAAATTGCACATGATACTAGGGTTAATAGAATTAATAACCTTTCCTTCTGAATGTACCAATGGACTTGTAAAATATAATTTCTTGATGAAAATATTTTTTTGTGACCTTTCTTTTGCTTTTCTAAATATATGGCTTCCTCATCCTTATCAATATATATTTTTATTTTTTTATTTCTCATCCTTAAGTCTATTGTTCTCTACTAACTTGGCTAACATTATGGTTGCACTCATATTTTAGTGGTTACACATTTTTATTTTATCCTATATTTCTTCCTTTAAGCTATTGATGAAAAAAATTTGGACAAGGTATCATCTAACCATTTTATCATTATTGATAGTTTATCAAACTCTATCTTGTACTCATAGATTGAATGTATTTTTCTCAATTTTGTTAAGACTCCTATGAAATCCTCTCTAACAAACATTTGTATCTTTAGGAGCTCAAATCAATTTTTTTCAAATGCAACTAGGGATTTTAAAAAATTCCTCCTCATCAAATATCATCCAATTTTTCATAAATAGTTAAATTGAAAAATTTTCTTTAAAATAGAATAAATAAAAAGTATTTGCTTACATGTATTGGGATATATTATTTTTACCTTTTGACAAAGTTTTGTGTAGATGAAATCCAGCTTGGATAGCCCAACTTCAAATGGCCATGACTCCAATATTGCTTAGAATTTGGCTTATGACTAGTCATTTTAGTAGTACTTGAAACAATTTACATGATGGCATAAGGATTTATTGAATTTATAACTCCTTTGAAAAGAAATACATTTAAAAAAATATGATGAATTTTTATTTTTCACCCAAAAAATTAGCAACCCTAAAAAATAATCATTGCAAATATAGAAACTCTATAAATATTCTCCACTATGCTAGAACCATTTTAGTGATAGTAGATGTTGAGAACCTTTTTTCTCATAAATATATAAAAATTCAAAATATTCTAATTACTAAATAAATAAACCACAATAATTAATTCACACAAAAATTTCAAAGTGGCCAAAAAATTGAAATGGGTGAAGGTAAGCGTAGCTCTGGTAATGGGCATGGAGGTGGAGTAGGTCTTTTGGCTAGGTTGGAGATAACTAGTATCAGGGTAGGTTTGACCCTCAATACTAGAACCCCTAAGATTCCCTTTTAGGATCCCCCTTCCTTTTCCCTTGACTATAGTCCCAAATCCTATGTTGTGGTCATTTGAAAGGACTATTTCTTAGAGTTGGATCAACAGTATTGTTTATTTACAACTAGCTTAGGGTAAGCTTTATGTTCCTTCATTGCTCTTGAAAATGGCTATGGTTCAAGAAGTAGGCTCATTGTTGGGGAAGTTTCTTGGATTGCACCTTGATATTGAATCCATATGAAGGTAGGATTTCTCCAAATGGAATCCATAAGGGCACATGGAGATAGTGGCATTCCCCAAAGGTTTATTTCTAGTCAAGTTGATCTATGCAGAAGACTCAATTCATATCTTCAAAGGTGGACCTTGGTTCTATGGTAAGCATAGTCTATTCCTAAGGAAATAGGGTTCAAACTTCAACCTAAACACCAAATGTATCAAATCAACTCTATTATGGGTGAGACTCCCTAGCCTACCTATCTAGTTTTGGCATGAAGACATCCTTATTGGGATTGTGAGAGCTATAGGTGATATTGTCTCTTTTGAACCTTCCACAAAAGCAAAGTCAAGGATGATCTATGCTAGAATGTGCATCAATGCAAATCTAGAATTTGATCTGCCAAATTCCATCAAGCTGGTCTCTGATGTATCTTCCTAGATTTAAGAAATATAATATGAAAATAATCCTTCCTTTTGCTCCTCCTACAAGAAGCAAGTTCACCTCTCTTATCACTACTCCTATTTGAAGAACCATCTAGAAACCAAGAAAGTTTTGTCTCGTAAGGATTCCAAGAAGTATTTTGGCACCTCAAAGACTCTCCAGGAATCTAATCCTACCTCCAATGTGCTTTAAAATTGAACAATGAGGAATCTCAACATACCTCAACTTAGGTAAGCCAACCTAATTCCATTCTTATCAAACCCTCTCTTAATCCACTTTAGGGAAATCCTTTTTCTTTTTTGGAGGGATAAATTTATCTAGTCTCAAAGGGATTTATGATATCCTAAGAAGATGATCCTATTGATGATGAGACTTAGTTTTGTGCCCTTAAATTACTAATAGAGCTCCTGTTATCACATGATCATGATATCCTAAATCTAATTACCTAAAAACCAAAAGAAGGTAACAAGAAAAGCACATCATGCCCTATAGCCAAAAATAAAAAAGGGAGTGCATATATTAGTAGTGATAGAAAGGTAGGCAAGCCCTTGAACCAGGACCACAAAAAAGAGAAACAAAGGTAGAAATTTTAAATGGATCACAATCTATGATGGTCTTGAAAGGAAAAGAAAACCACCAAGCAAAGTCTATTTTTGAATCAAGGCTAAAAAACAAACTCTCCTCTTCCTTGGGTAAGGAGAAGAAACACCTATCAAAACCCCATAAATGAATATCATCTCCTAGAATATGAGAGGCATTAATAGTCATGCCAAACATAGACTGTTAGCCTCCATGAGGAAAGGTTTAAATCCCTAGTTCATCCTTTTGCAAGAAACTAGAGTTGAAGAATATAATATAGAAAGAGTACCAAATACTATATGGAATAATGCAAAATTCTTAGCCAATCCTACCTAGAGAGCTTCAGGAGGACTTATATGCTTTTGGGACCCTCTAAATATTGAAGGAAACCTTATCTCCTCCTTGGACAAAATTTCCAATATACATTTTTTTGTAAAGGAACAAAGTGCATATGGGTCCTATTTAACATCTATGCCCTGGATTCTATCCTTGGAAGAGTCTCCTTATGGAACACTCCAAGTTAGATGAGGAGTGTTTTTAGTGGAGAGGCTTGGATGCTGGTAGGTGATTTTAACCCCTTCTTTGCCCATCAGACAAAAAGAGAGGTAATCCTATTACTTCCAAAATCCTCAAGTATTTTACCCAATTTGTCTATGTCAATGAGTTGATGGAAATGGATTTGAAAGGCATACAATTCATCTAGAGAAATAGGAGAATGAGAAGTCATCTGATTCAACTCACACTTGATAGAATATTTATCTCCAAGGAAGGGATTCTCGTCTTTGGGTATGCCTCACTATGCTCCCTCTCAGAAATTGACTTGAACCATAATATGCTTGCCTTAGAAGCCTTACAACCTATTAGGGCTTTTAAAACCCCTTTTAGGTTTGAAGCCACGTGGTTCCACCATGATGACCTTATTCAACTGGTGACTAGATGGTGGGATCATAATTTCTTTGGCTCTTTGGTATCCCAAATAGAAAAATATCTTTGATTTATTAAAGCTAATATCAAAGGGTGGAGTAAATTTATCTTTAGGAAACTCTTTCATAGGAAACAAGATCTACAAAAGCAAATCAACAACATAGAATATTCTATTCTAGAAGGAGACTCCTCGAAATACATCATACTCAAAGAAAAAGAGCTCCTATATAATTTCCACAACACTCTAGATTGTGAAGAATCCTTCTAGAGGTAGAAATCAAGAGCCCCCTAGCTAAAGGATGGAGACCACAACACTAAGTTCTTCCATGCCTCCACACTCAGACATAGAAGTTTCAACAAAATCAGGGAAGTTGTCAAAGTTGAGGGAACCTCGATTAAGGACTAATTGGAAATTTGGGTTGAAGCTATCAATTTCTATAAAAAAATCTTGGGACTAGGTGAAACCAACAACAATCAAGCCATGACCAGGCTCCTAGAAAACATCCCTTCTATCCTCCCCCAAGATATAAATGCCTTTTTTTTCAGTCACTTATTAGACAAGGAAGTGAAAGTAGTAACATTTTCCATGGCAAGGGATAAGGCTCTAGGGCCTGATGGATTCCCAGCTATATTTTTCCAAATTATTTATAACATCATTGAGACATAAGTGGTGGATGGTATTAGAATAATCTAGAAAATGTAGCACATCCCCAGAGATGTAAAATCCACATTTTTGGTTCTTATTACCAAATTGCTAGGGGCTAAAAATTTCAAAGACTTTAGACCCATTAGCCTATGCAACACCATCTACAAGATACTCTCTAAGGCTATGGCTAATAGAATAAAAAAAATACCAATCCCTTGTCATTGACCCCTACCAATGTAGCTTTGTAGTGGATGGCTTATCACAGATGGTATCATCAAAATCCATGAACTCATTCACTTCATGGATAAAAGTGGGAAATCAAGCCACTTCCTAAAGTTGGATATGAACAAAGTTTTCAACAAAGTCTTCTGGTATTTCTTGCTCAATGTCTTATACAACATTGGTTTCCAATAGTATTGGATAAACCTTACCAAGGAATGAATCTACATGTCCAGTTTATTTGTCATTGTCAATGGCTTTTCCATTGACTACTTCAAGAGTTTTAGGGGCCTAAGATAAGGAGACCCTCTTTCCCCCTATATTTTCATCATTTTGGTTACAACCCTAGGGATATATTTGAAAGGTGCCTTTACCCAAGGGATCATCAATGAAATTAGGCTGGCCTCCTGTCTAAATCCTATAACCCATCAAAAATTTATCGATGATACTATCCTAGCAATAATTTCATTAGTTTTGAAAGCTAGAACCATTAAAGATATTCTAAGCCTCTATGAAAGTGATGTTTGGTTAAAATTTAAATTTTTAAATAGAAAAATTTTCTTCCTAAACACCCCCATCAAAAGGTAAAGGAAAATATATCAGATACTTGGGTGTGGAATTTCAAAACTCCCCTCAAGCTACCTTGGGATGCCTCTTTTCAAAGGGAGGATTCAAGATGGTCTCTAGAACCCTATCCTAAAAATAAATAAATAAACTAGTTGGTTGGAAGGGTGCTCTCCTCAACCAAGCAGACAAATCTCAATTTATCAAATCCACCTTGCAAAGCATTCCAATTTTCTTTTAATCCCTATTCAAACTTCCTGCTACCATTGGCCAAAATATTGTGCAAGCCTAGAAATATTTTCTTTGGTTTGGTTTAGAAATCCATAAAATATTCCTCTTTATGGAGTGGGATCAGGTCTGCTCCAAGAAATAATTAGGTGGTATAGGTTTTAAGAAAGTTATGTAGAGGAATAAGGCCCTAATTTCTAAGAAAGGATGGAAGTTTCTAAGAAAAGATAACACTATATGGGTCCAAAATATCGTAGCTAAATTTATTTTGTAGGGAAGAAACTTCCTAGAGGAACCCTCTCCCCCCAAAGGTTCTTCATTCTAGAACAACCTCCTTAAGACTAGAAATTCATCCAAACTAGAGTTAGATAGAAATTAGGATTTTGAAATAGGGTAGACTTTTGGAAAAATCCCTAGATCATGGATTCCCATCTTATCTCTAATCCAAAATTTATTTTTCTTAAACCCCTTATCGCCTGCATCTTTGGCAATAAAATATCTAATTTCATAGAAATATCCAATGAAAGTAAATTTTGGAGGTCTATCCCCATGCAAAACCTAAATGATAAGAAAGAAAAGATAAAATAAAAAATCTCTAGGATGTTGAGAATTCATTTCATCCTAAATTCAGAGATCGATGACTCCCTGATTTGGAAGGCAAACAATAATGGCATTTTATTGATAAAATTTATCTATTTCTTAGAGGAGGAAGGGGGGGATGGTTCCTCGTCAAACATGTTTGGATAAACTATCTTATACCAAAAGTCACATTTTATTTTTGGCTAGTAATTCAAAACAAGATTCTCACTATCAAAAACCTTTAGTCTGAAAGAATGATTATCCCTAATAGATGCTACTTATGTAGGGCTAGTTATGAATCGACTCATCATATTTTTTTGACCTATCCCTTCTTCTTGTTTGTTCTCCATTTTATACTAAGCTTCTTTGGTTTATCATGGGTCCAAACCAATTGCATTGAAGACTTGTGTCGATAATGGTGCCTACCTTCTTTGGCAAGAGGTTATGATCCCTTTGGTCCTTTTGTTTATCTCATTTTCTTTGAGGGATTTGAAAGGAAAGGAATAAAAAAGCATTCAAGAATGATCAAAGAGACCCCTTCTCTATTGGAATTGGAATATAGGAAGCAGCTAAAGAAAATACCTTTTTGATCCCCTCCCAAGATGAAAAGCAAAATGTCTTTGAATCTGGTAGGACCCCATCTTAACATTATTTTTATAATTCTCATTTGAGTATGTAATGACCCACTTCCAACTTGGGTATCCCCTTATAATGTGATTTTGTAATACTTTTGTAATGGTATGTGGTAAGTAAGGTGCCTAGATAAGTGAGACTATTTCATTTAACCGTTATGAAGAATATAACCAATTTTTGGTAGAATATTATAGATCGAGTGGCATTTTGCATGTAAGCCAACTCTAGAGCTTAGGGTTAGGGTTGCATGAAGAATATATTTAAAAGACATGGAGCCATGTACAGATGTATATTTTTTCAAGTTAATGAAATATTGAAGGAGGTTTCTTCCTCGAAGAGGCCCATGATACTAAGTTTTGTGAGATTATTTCAATTTTGTAATTACTTTCTGCATAATTTTTTTTCTGTAATTTTATAAATTTATGTTTATTTATAGTATTTTGTGTGAGTGAGTTTATTTTTGATAGTAGATTCCTAGCAAGTGGTATCAGAGTGCTTTCTAGGTCCAAGTTTTTTTATGAATGCAATAATTCTTACCCATTCATTCTGAATGTTAAGTATAATTTTCTTGTGTTTTTTGTTTTCTGTTATCCTTTATTAAAAGCAAAAAAAACAAAAAACCAACAAAAAATAGTCCATTTTTTTAATGCAATTGTTGAATAGGTTAGAAACCCTATGCCAAGGGTTTTAAAATATCAAGGAGAAGTTGTCATTATTGGCTAAGATAGATATCCCATAAAGCATCTAGTGAAGTGAGGAACGATCAAACTCCAATACCTAGGCCTCAAATAACACCCATGCACAAAATTGAGCTCCCATGTATCTTTGAGTATTTAGGGAGACCATCTATGGTTAAATAATTTTTATCTATTAGGAAGCTTTTTGTTCTTGTATTATCCATAGTACATGTGACACAACATCTCGAAAGATCACCCTCCCAAAGAGAGGTAAATAGTGTGCTCAAGGGTATGTGTAGAATCCTCCTTGGGTAGTGGTCTAAATATTGGTCCGAGCACTATTGTTCATTACTATGGTATAATAGAGAGCATATGGGTATTACATACTCTTTTGCTTGGAATACCTTGGTTCTGTCAAAAATTTCAATTTACAAAAACAAAGCCTTCATGTTCTGCTAAACCTACATTTTTTCCCCATAAAATTGAGCATACAGAGGAGACTTCCCTATCATGAAAAAACTACATGCACCAAACAATTAGGGCAATATTTTTGGAAATATGAGCAAGATTTGTTGTCATTGATGTCAAGAGTCAGTTTCAGTGAGCAGGACAAAAGGAAGGATGTCAAGAGTCAGTTGTGCAAGAAAAATATTGCTTCTAGACCTAAGGAAAATAATATTATAATGTCCCTAATTATAATATTCAAGGTGGTCAAATGAGGTCTAAAGAGCAATAGGAAGGCCCAAGAAAAATAATATTATAATATTTTATTATAATATTAAAGGTCTAAGGTTGAGACCTAAAGATTAAATTAATTATAATAATTTCATTATAAATTAATTTATAATTTAATTTTATTAACTCTAAGAGTTATTAAATAATTATAAGTTAATTATAATTTAATTATAAGTTAGTTTATAACTTAATTTAATAAACCCTAAAGGATAGGGTTATAAGGGGCATAAAATATTAAATAATTTGAATTAAAATGGTCATCGACATTTTGAACACATGACATAATGCATATAAGAAGGGGCAAGTTTCATTCATTTTATTATCCATGCGATCGATTGAAATCCAAAGTAATTCATGCGCAAAGAGGAGAGAAGTATTCGCATGTGTTTTGAAAGGTTTAAGGAAATAGAGCAAAGGACAATAGTGGGGAGCCCACTTCACGTTGCAAGGTGCTTGGTAGCATGGTTGGCAGTCGGCGACTACGCTAGGATGTTGCAGGTGCAAGGTCAGGGGTTCGAGTCTCACGGTCTTCATTTTGTGAAGCGGAGAAGGTTTATTATTGATTGCACCGTCGGGGAAGGTTCAAAGGGAAGGCATGCCTTTCCCTTTGTGTGGAGGCACGTAGCCCACTTGGTGGGTGCACGCTGTGCAAAGGTACTTGGATAGAGGGGTTCGCGTGTTTGAAACCCATCGAGGCCATTTTTGGTAGTTGGACAAGGTATGTGCTCACATTTGCTAAGGTTTGATTGTTGCATCCAAAATTGCAAAAGTGGAAATTTTTTTTTTAATTTCTTAAAGTTTGGTTAGTTGGAAATTGCATGTTTAAAAGGGATTAAAGAGTTATACAAGGGAGATAAAAGGGTATGCAAAGTTTTATTTTTGTGTTTGATTTTTGAGTGGTTAAAGTTAATAAAAGGAGAAATAAGGTGTGCCAAGGGTGTTAGATATTTTGTTGAAATAAAGTTATATTATAAAGATTGTTTTGAAAGGAGAGATAAGGCATAATTGATTTTTGATATTTTGACTTGGTGAAATATTTTTGAAAAGAAATATTAAGGATGGATTTTTGTTATCTAACCCTTGAGATTGGCAAAGAGAGTAATTGTGATTGAGACAGGTTTTGAGGTCAAAATTCATCAAACAAAAGGTATGGGCATATCTTCCTTGTGAGTGAAATATTGTTGGATGTTGTGAATGCTAAGTTGGAGTGAAAAGGATTGTTTGATAAGCATTGTTGGAAATATTGAAGTAAGCTTTCATATGCTTGAACTAGGGTTTGTGAAATATCATGAGTATCATTGTTATGTGAAGTTGAGAACTATCTTGAAACTAGGGTTTGTGAAAGATCATGAGTATCATTGTTATGTGAGATTGTTTGATAAGCATTGTTGGAAATAATTGAGTGAGTGTTCATATGCTTGGACTAGGTTTTGAAGCAGGGAGTGTTTCATTGAGTGATTGGTTGAGTGGAGTTGATTGAGCCTAGTCAAGTGGAAGTGTTGAAGTGATAGTTCAAGTTCTGTGAAACAAATTGTTCTAAATTGATTTGAGAAAGAGATTGAAAGTGATTGAGCATTGTTGTGAGTGTGAAGCATATTGAGTCTCTAACAATTCTCTATATGTTTATATGAGATTAAACAAGATTTTGTGTGAAGCTTGTCTAAGTGATTGAAGATGATTTTGTGTTAGATTGAGTTGAGTAAGCTTTTGTGGAAGATCATAAGATCATAAGTATCATTGTTATGTGAAGTTGAGAACTATCTTGAACTAGGGTTTGTGCAAGATCATGAGTATCAATGTTATGTGAGATTGTTTGATAAGAATTGTTGGAAATAATTGAGTGAGTGTTCATATGCTTGGACTAGGGTTTGAAGCAAGGAGTGTTTCATTGAGTGATTGATTGAGTAGAGTTGATTGAGCCTAGTCAAGTGGAAGTGTTGAAATGATAGTTCAAGTTCTATGAAACAAATTGTTCTAAATTGATTTGAGAAATAAACTAAAGGTGATTGAGCATTGTTGTGAGTGAATCATACTATATCCTTAACAATTATCTATATATTTATGTGAGGTTAAATAAGATTTTGTGTGAAACTTATCTAAGTTATTGAAGATGATTTTATGTTATATTGAATTGAGTAAGCTTTTGTGCAATCTTGCAATGCAGATTTGAGGTAAGTCTTGGTGAAGACTTGTTGAGCATATTGGACAAGTTCTAGTGAGGACTTGTTGAGCAGATTTGAGGTAAGTCTTGGTGAAGACTTGTTGAGAAGATTGGACAAGTTCTAGAGAGGACTTGTGGATAGATTAGTGTGAGATTTTGTGGAAGCTTACAATGCAGATTTGAGACAAGTCTTTGAGAAGACTTGAGAGTAGAGTTGATTGATTGATTTGTTCAAACCTTGGGTTAAGGTTTGGGGTAGATCTAGTAGAGTTGATTTGTGATTGAGTCAAGCTTTGTGTTAAGGCTTGAGGATATATTTGTGCTAGACCGAAGGACTATGTTTAGTGTAGATTTGAGGATAGATATTGAGGAAAAGATTGAGAAAATGGGGTAGGTTTAGGTTAGAAAAGATTGAGCATATTTGTGCTAGATCGAAGGAATGTGTTTAGTGCATATTTGAGGATAGAGATTGAGTAGATTTGTGCTAGATCGAAGGACTATGTTTAGTGCAGATTAGAGAAATATATTGAGTAGATTTGTGCTAGACCAAAGGAATATGTTTAGTGCAGATCAAAGACAAAGATTGAGCAGATTTGTGCTAGATCGAAGGACTGTGTTTAGTGTAGATAGATAGAGATTGAGTAGATTGGTGCTAGACCGAAGGACCATGTTTAGTACAGAGAGCAAGCTTTGGAGGTGATAGAGTATAGAGGATGAAAGTCTCCAGTGGATAGAGGTCCATTAGCCAGGGTAGTGAAGATAGGTCTTCTAAGTGAGAGAAGGAGTCTTTAGTGGATAGAGATCCATAAGCCAGTGTAGTGGAGGTAGCAATTCTTCTAGAATATCACCAACTAGAGCATAGGAGAAGGAGTTCTCCTGTGGATAGAGATCCATAAACTTGATTAGGGGATTGGTGTCTCCTTTGGATAGAGGTCCATAAATATTGTAATAGGGAAAGGTTTCCCAAGAGATTTTTTGAGAAAATTTTAGTGAAATATTTTCTCCGTGGAGTAGCCCACATTGGGTGAACCATGTTAAATTGGTGTCTCTATTGTGTGTGGTGATTTGTGCATTGCTTTGATTACTACTATTGATATTGCCATTGATATATTGCATAATATTGATTGGGAAATAAAAGTAAAAAGTGGTCTTATACTGTTCACCCCCTCTCAATATAAGCTTGTGTTCTTCAATTGGTATCAGAGCGGGTTCCTTCGGAAGAGTTTAACAACTTGAAGGAAAATCTCACAAGAACACAGATGGATTCTAAGAGTGGATCCTTAGATAATTCAGCACCAGTGTTTGATGGGAGCGATTATGTATTTTGGAGTATGAGAATGAAGATTCACCTAATGGCACTTGGAAATGAAATATGGGAAGCAATTGAAAATGGATACACACCACCAACTACTCCACCTATAGATAAATATGGTAAGATTCTACATCATTACAATTCAAAAGCAATGAATGCAATTTTGAGAGGTTTGCATAAAACAAAGTTTATAAAGGTTATGCACTGCAAATCAGCAAAGGAAATTTGGGATAAATTGCAAGGCATATATGAAGGGGATAAAAAGGTCAAAAAGGTAAAGTTGCAAAATCTCAAGGGAATTTTTGAAGACCTAAAGATGAAGGATGAGGAAAACATTAGTGCTTATCTACTTCATGTAGACGAGGTTGTTAACTCCATGCAAGGACTTGGACTTGAAGTTCAAGAATATGATGTTTGTGATAAGATTTTAAGGTCACTCCCAAAAAGGTTTAGTGAAAATATTTCAGCTATAGAGGAATCAAAAGATAGTGATATTTTTACAAGGGATGAATTACATGGCATTCTCACAACTTTTGAGATGAGAACAAAAGAGGAACCTATTCCCTAGAAAGAAGCAGCATTTAAAGCCACTAAGAAGACTAAGGGTAAGAAGTCAGATTCAAGCAATGAGTCATCCAGTGATGAAGAAGCAAATTATGGTAGAAGGAACAAGGATTCGAGAAAGTATAAAGGTACTAAATCAGTTAGATGTTTCAATTGTGGAAAGTATGGTCACTATGCATCTGATTATCAAGAAGCTGGAAATAGCAATGATGAAGAGAAACAAGATCATAAGAATAGGGATGTAGGAAAGCACAAGTACCAAAATAAAAATAGGGATGGACAAGGTACAAAAGGAAATAAGTTCTTCCAAAGACATAAGAAGAGTTTCTATGCAGACAAGGCAAGTAAGTATTCAAGTGATAGTGATGATAGTTCCTCAGATAATGATAAATATGAAGTTCTATTTCTGGCAAAAGAAAAAAAAGTGGTTAGAAAAAGGTCACCAATGATTCTCAAGTGTTTTAGATGTGGTAACTTTGGTCATCTTGAAGATAGTTGTACAAGAAATGGATTCAGTTTCAGTGATGATGAATATGAAGATACACTTGAAGGACTAGAAGAGAATCTTCTAATGGCATTAGAAGAAGAAGGAGGTGATCCTATAGAAGATGAGTCACAAAAGAATGAAGATGTTTTCAAAGGCAAAAAAATAGAGGAAGAATCAGATAAAGGAGAAGTTGATCTTGAGGGAGAGATTATTCATGCCCTTGATGCATTAAAGAAGGTAAGAAAGCAAAACTCCCAACTTAAGCTTCAGTTTCAAGAATGTGATGAAGAGAAAGGAAAGCTTATAGAGGATCTAAATAAGTCAATGGCTAAGACAAGGAAGTTCAAAGAGAAGTTAGAAGCAAAGGTTTTAGAATGTGAAAGGTTAGAGCATGAGGTAGCTTCACTAAGGAAGGAAGTAAAAGATTCTAAGGACAGGTTACACAGGTTTGGGAAAAGCTCAAAAACCATAGATAAGATTATCAAGGTACAAAGACGGTCAACAAATAAGACAGGTCTTGGTTTTGAATAGGTACAAAGAAAACAAGGAGAGGAGTCAACCTCAAGTTCTAAAGAAGAAGAAACTTTAGAAGAAGAGAGTGTAAGAGAGAGTGAGACTTCTGAGGATGAGTTGGACAATAGAAAGTTCAACAAGGAAAGGAACAATGCACAAAAGAGGAACAAATGGAACAAGAACCAACACAGGGTAAAAGAGACTAAAAGACCCATGGGATCAAGGCAAGGTAATTTCAATGGATGATGCTTCTCATGTCATAGATTTGGGTACAAGGCTTCTTAGTGTAGGACACATGAAAGGCAAGAATATGGAAACTTCAAAAATAGGTAGCTTTTTCAAGGGTATTGCTACTCTTATAATCAGTTTGGTCACAAGGCAATGAATTGCAGGGTTCATGACAGGAATAGATATGGCTTCACTAGGAGAAATCCTAAGACATTTGCACCTCCAAGGAATAATAACATTAAGTGTTATAAGTGCAATAATTATGGACATACAACAAAGTGGTGTAGAGCAAAAATTCTAGAGATAAGCAGGAACAGGAATAGTCAGAGGGATCAAAAGGATCAGATGAGGAGGAAAGTGGACAAAGGTAAAGATCAGTGCATGTTGGGAGTAGAAATAATCCCACCCCAAAATTAACCACCTCAAGAGGAGGTGGGGGAGGGGCTAAGCTAAGAGTCTCATTCTTAGCCTTGAGCCCCAAAGGTGACCCTTTGCCATTGATGACAAAGGGGGAGAGATTTGAGTAAGGGGGAGAGATTTGAGTTAGAAGGAAAGCATTCAGTCAGGGGGAGCAGTTTCTCAGGGGGAGCAAAATAGAAAAAGGTAAAGGAAATGATAAAAGGAAAATGGGTTGCCATCAATGACAAAGGGGGAGATTGTTGGAAATATGAGCAAGATTTGTTGTCATTGATGTCAAGAGTCAGTTTCAGTGAGCAAGACAAAAGGAAGGATGTCAAGAGTCAGTTGTGCAAGAAAAATATTGCTTCTAGACCTAAGGAAAATAATATTATAATGTCCCTAATTATAATATTCAAGGTGGGATTCAAGGTGGTCAGATGAGGTCTAAAGAGCAACAAGAAGGCCCAAGAAAAATAATATTATAATATTTTATTATAATATTAAAGGTCTAAGGTTGAGACCTAAAGATTAAATTAATTATAAATTAATTATAATAATTTCATTATAAATTAATTTATAATTTAATTTGATTAACTCTAAGAGTTATTAAATTAATTATAAGTTAATTATAATTTAATTATAAGTTAGTTTATAACTTAATTTAATAAACCCTAAAGGATAGGGTTATAAGGGGCATAAAATATTAAATAATTCGAATTAAAAATTGAATTAAAATGGTCACCGATGTTTTGAACACATGACATAATGCATATAAGAAGGGGCAAGTTTCATTCATTTTATTATCCATGCGATCGATTGAAATCCAAAGTAATTCATGTGCAAAGAGGAGAGAAGTATTCACATGTGTTTTGAAAGGTTTAAGGAAACAAAGAAAAGGAAAAAAGTGGGGAGCCCACTTCACATTGCAAGGTGCTGGGTAGCATGGTTGGCAGCCGATGACTATGCTAGGACGTTGAAGGCACAAGGTCAGGGGTTCGAGTCATGCGGTCTTTATTTTGCAAATCAGAGAAGTTTTTTATTGATTGCGTCATCGAGGAAGGTTCAAAGGGAAGGTGTGTGCCTTTCCCTTTGTGTGGAGGCACGTAGCCCACTTGGTGGGCATGCGCTGTGCAAAGGTGCTTGGACAGAGGGGTTCATGTGTTCAAAATATGCTGAGGCCCTTTTTGGTGTTGGACAAGGTATGCACTCACATTTGCTAAGGTTTGATTGTTGCATCCAAAATTGCAAAAGTGGAAATTAATTTTTTAATTTCTTAAAGTTTGGTTAGTTGGAAATTGCATATTTAAAAGGGATTAAAGAGTTATACAAGGGAGATAAAAGGGTATGCAAAGTTTTATTTTTGTGTTTGATTTTTGAGGTGTTAAAGTTAATAAAAGGAGAAATAAGGTGTGCCAAGGGTGTTAGATATTTTGTTGAAATAAAGTTATATTATAAAGATTGTTTTGAAAGGAGAGATAAGGCATAATTGATTTTTGATATTTTGACTTGGTGAAATATTTTTGAAAAGAAATATTAAGGATATATTTTTGTTATCTAACCCTTGAGATTGGCAAAGAGAGTAATTGTGATTGAGATAGGTTTTGAGGTCAAAATTCATCAAAAAAAAGTATGGGCATATCTTCCTTGTGAGTGAAATATTGTTGGATGTTGTGAATGCTAAGTTGGAGTGAAAAGGATTGTTTGATAAGCATTGTTGAGTTTGGTTTTCTAGAATGAAAGTTGATACTAGAAACCTTGTTTGATAAGCATTGTTGGAAATATTGAAGTAAGCTTTCATATGCTTGAACTAGGGTTTGTGAAAGATCATGAGTATCATTGTTATGTGAAGTTGAGAACTATCCTAGAACTAGGGTTTGTGCAAGATAATGAGTATCATTGTTATGTGAGATTGTTTGATAAGCATTGTTGGAAATAATTGAGTGAGTGTTCATATGCTTGGACTAGGGTTTGAAGCAAGGAGTGTTTCATTGAGTGATTGATTGAGTAGAGTTGATTGAGCCTAGTCAAGTGGAAGTGTTGAAGTGATAGTTCAAGTTCTATGAAACAAATTGTTCTATATTCTAAATTGATTTGAGAAAGAGATTGAAAGTGATTGAGCATTGTTGTGAGTGTGAAGTATATTGAGTCTCTAACAATTCTCTATATGTTTATATGAGATTAAACAAGATTCTGTGTGAAGCTTGTCTAAGTGATTGAAGAGGATTTTGTGTTAGATTGAGTTGAGTAAGCTTTTGTGGAAGCTTACAATACATATTTGAGGTAAGTCTTGGTGAAGACTTGTTGAGCATATTGGACAAGTTCTAGTGAGGACTTGTTGAGCAGATTTGAGGTAAGTCTTGGTGAAGACTTGTTGAGCAGATTGGACAAGTTCTAGAGAGGACTTGTGGATAGATTAGTGTGAGATTTTGTGGAAGCTTACAATGCAGATTTGAGATAAGTCTTTGAGAAGACTTGAGAGCAGAGTTGATTGATTGATTTGTTCAAACCTTAGGTTAAGGTTTGGGGTAGATCTAGCAGAGTTGATTTGTGATTGAGTCAAGCTTTGTGTTAAGGCTTGAGGACAGATTTGTGCTAGATTGAAGGACTATGTTTAGTATAAATTTGAGGATAGATATTGAGAATGGAAGGACTATTTTAGTATAAATAGAGATTGAGTAGATTTGTGCTAGATCGAAGGATCGTGTTTAGTGTAGATTAGAGGATAAATATTGAGAAAATTTGTGCTAGACCAAAGGAATATGTTTAGTGAAGATCATAGGACATATATTGAGTATATTTGTGCTAGATCGAAGGACTGTGTTTTAGTGTAGATCAGAGAAAGATATTGAGCAGATTTGTGCTAGAACAAAGGAATATGTTTAGTGTAGATTAGAGACAAATATTGAGTAGATTGGTGCTAGACCGAAGGACCATGTTTAGTACAAAGAGTAAGCTTTGGAGGTGATAGAGTATAGAGGATGATAGTCTCCAATGGATAGAGGTCCATTAGCTAGGGTAGTGAAGATAGGTATTTTGAGTGAGGGTAGGAGTCTTCAATGGATAGAGATCCATAATCCAATGCAATGGAGGCAACAGTTCTTCTAGAAGATCACCAACTAGAGTAGTAACTGCATAGTATAGAGAATCCTAGATTCAATGACTAAATAGTGTTAGTGGCTATAGTACAGGTGATAGGATAGTGTTAGTAATGGTCAGTATTTAGAATATATAAGAAAAATTTAGTTGATACAATACCCAACTTTTGAACCTAACCTTTGAAAAAAATTGACCTCACTAGCACACATGTCAAAACAATTGTAAAAAAAGGCCTAGGATGCCCAAAACCAGTGTTGTGGGGTATAGCTCATTGTGACCATATTTTTGAGCTGATAATTTTGATATATAGCACCCAAGAACTTGTTTGGACTTATTACTAAAAATAGTAACCCTTGAAATCACATTTCTATTTTTAGTAAGTCACTAGTAATTGCTCAAATCACATCAAAATGGTTGCTGGTACTCGTGGATACCAAAAAGAGATTGAAAAAACATCCTTAATGCTGGAGACCATCATAAAAATAGGGTTATGCATAAGGGGTCGGCCCAAAAATGCATTTATACAATTTGGCAAATCAGTTTCAAAATCTAGGTAAATAGTGTCCAAATGCATGTAGAAGGTTCACTATTATTAGGGGTAATGTTGGAAATTTAAACTTAAAATGGATAATTATTATAAAATTGGGGTGAATCAATCCAAAAAAATAATTGCACCCAAGAATTTTTGGTTAATGGGCCCTAGTCAAGGGTCCCAAATATTAGCCAATTCCAATTTTTTTTTTAATTTACATGGTGGAATCGGTAGCCATTACAAATTTGGGCAGGCTATCCGACTTTTATGGATACCATAGTATTCTGCGTTGTCTACCCCATAAGACACCACGTAGTACTTCATGCAATCCACCCCTATAACCACCATGTCACAATAATTTTAAACCTTTTACACCATTGAAAGCACCAGGAAAGGGACAAGCGTTCAGTTTGATGACCAATTCCAAATTTTGAAAATCCTAATTTTGGCCAAATTTGGTGATAAATAGCCACTATGCATAACCCTGCATCAAACAACTTATTTCCATTCTCTAAGATAATAAAATAATTCAATATGACACCTAATGCTTCAAAAGTGAATAGATTACCTCCAATATTGGAATTCAAGAACAAATTCTAGAGGTTGAGTTTAAGCTTCAAGGTGGCCCACAAGTATTTGTAGACACCTAAAACATGTCATTCCGAGGGCGACTACTCATATGCACATGCTACAAGACCATATGGATGATCTTGGATTGACTCCAAGATAGAGCAATGGTTCTAACCACTCAATTTAGGCATTTTGTCCTAATCAGTCTGAATCACAGTTCAGACCTACGGTCTCCAGTCTAAACCGTGGTTGACACCTGTGGTCTACAGTCTGGACCGCAAATATGACCTGCACTCTTAACTGAATTTTAGTCAGGCCTTCCATCCAAGACAAATTGATTCGAACATCCAAAATATCTAGAAGAAGGTAGTTGAATGACAAAATATTCTAGAGGCTTCCATCCCAACTGTCCTAACCACCCTTCTTGGTCTTAGCTTCTCCATGAAGCCACCCCTAGCCCTAGGGGCATGCTATAAATACCCCCTACAAATGGGGAGAAAAAGAAGTAGGCATTGGAGATTTAAGCAACGAAGCCCTGGTGAATTGTACACTCAAACTGATTATGCTAAGAGATAGAGCTATTGCATTTAATCCCTGATCCTTTTGCCACCATTCATGATGAATTGCATTATGGATGCCCTATGTGCCTAGGAGGATCAAGAAACACAAATCTGGGCAAACGAAGGCCCTTCACATAAAATTGACCACCAAATCAATCTAAGGACAACAAAGGCAACCCTTGAACATCTTGGACAAGGAGATTAAGCCCACTACCCTTGAGTTTGAGGGTAAACTGATCAGAGGTCAAACCACGACTGTCAACCATGGTTCACAGTGCAGACCGCTCACCAGAGCTACGGTTTGCAATAGGTGACAGATCACCTTACACTTTTAATTTTTGTTTGTTTAAATAGGTTAGATTAATCATTTCTTAGGTTTAATTATAATTTAGAAGAATTCTGACCATAGGAATTAGCTTAGAATAGATAGTTCATGCTTTGCATTAATTAGGATATTTGTGGATCTTTTATGCACTTCTATGCTTCTATTTTGTTATCTGATCCATGCATTATTTGTCTAACGATATCCTTTATGCTATATTATAAATCTTGATTCAATTAACATAGTTTAAAGGTTTTATTTATGTTTTCTTGATTATTAGTTTAAGTGGGATTATCATGTATGTTTCCTTAAAGGGCCTCATTATGAGAGGCTATCTATCTTTTTGATCGTGTGTTGTTGTTTCTTGATCATAGGAAGATAGGTACAAGAGGAGTCCATATCATAAGACTTCCACACCACGAAGAAGGGGGTCAACTCCACCCCAAGGCATTTTGCGACTAGTCAAAGGGCAATATTAATGTGCCTACCCTATTGAGGGCATTGGCAATTGTATAAACTGTATCATCATTCAAGTGACCCTAAGAGGGACATATGTGTAATAGAGATCCATTTATAATCAATATAAGAAGTATCATCTTGTTGAATTTATGCAATGTGTAAATATTTTATGCTTTTGTGATGACTATAGACTAATACAGTAGATAGGTGCATGCTCTTTTCTTATGTCAGAAGGCGATCACGACAAGACTTCACATTTGTAGCCCCTGAGTGCTGATATTTTTGAGTTTGTTTATCTCAGGTGCTAACCATAGCTAACAACTATTATTATTTTTTGGCCCGTAGATTTCACCTGCGGTTTACACTGCAACCTGTAGACCAGAGCTACGGTTTATAGTAGAAGCAACAGATAGCAGTGAAACCACTTGGCATCAGATCTGGAACTGAGGTAGGCTCTATTTTTATTCTCTATTATGTATTTTCTACTTTGTGTTTTTACAATGAGCTTTAAATCAATTGCAAATTAGATACACTAAAAAAAAGGGGTGAATGAATAGTCCTAGTTTGCTTTCACATTCCTTCCATTAGAAAGGCGCTTCTAGGAACAACGAACCTTTGATTGGAGTCCACCCTAGAATACAGTGACATTGATTAAAATTGAGTGGTCGTTTGCATTCTTGAGGGTCAATTAGAGGCTAGGTCATCGTAATCACATTATCATAACATCATGTAGGACATAGCATGCATAGATTTCTAAATTTGAAACGTTCCTTTCTTTTTATGCATATCATGTAGGAATGATCATATTAATGCTCTTTTATGCATTTGTATTTATGCAAAGTAAAACGAACCACACACACCATGTTTCATTTAAACATCAGTGGCGTTGGGCTCCCACATCCAAACCATTTGATTGAGACCAATAGTGGGTGTCATTACCATTTGGTTGGTTCATTTGAAATTGTATTATCAGGACCCACTCGTTGCCAAGGCCATCCCAAGAACTATCCTATCCATACAAAATAACACGCACTCATCTTTGGAAGAGTGTATCTCTGCGCACGGTGTGTTGGGTGAGGGTTGGTAGTACCTATGATACCTCATTGAGTATGGACTTCATTCCCATATTCGGCTTGTGCGAGTATATAGGTGGAAGTCAATTAAACTAAGAATAAAATCTAATGATTTTGCAAAACATGCGGGAGTTTCTCATACTGATACAACACATTTTGAAACAACATCAAACAGTTTAAGACACATTTCAAAATTTAAAAATAAGATAAGCATCATTGTATACCTTTTTTGATAATAAAAGATACATCTAGATGTTAGGTACACTATGGTGGATACAAGGGGTAGTCGAAAAAGGTGCAAGCCTAAAGTCAATGACCAACCCCCAACCGGTTCACAAATACATGTGTCTAGTCCTCAACCACATGAGCAAACTGAATGACGTTCGATAAGCATTAGATGAGACAACTCGACATGAGGGGATCCCATTGAGCATACCCCTGATAGACTAGCATCAGTGCATTCTGTTAGACATAGATTAGAGCATGGGGATTCTCAGCCTGAGGGTTCTCCACTTGGAAGCCATTACTGAGACCATAGTGCACGCATGTCCATGGGATAGGCCAAAGAGTATGTCATGCAGGGGACTAGATTGGTACCCATTCACACTAAGTATACAGGGTGTGCTATACCCCCATATTATGAGTATATAAGGAATAGATATTCACCCATTCAGGGGCAACTAAATGGGCTCCCTTTTGAGTGCAAGTCTAGCCATATTCCCATGTGTACTATAGCATGCAAGATCACCATCGATATGTCAAAGGTGGGAGCTAATGGAACACCATCCCATGAGAGGTGGAAGTCTAGATAGATAGATGGTCTAGGTAGTGTGTTAGAGTAGCTAGGATTCAAGCCTTTAGCTCTGCCCACTTGTGCTTCGAGTGAGCATAGCGAGAGCACCATTAGAACTACTAGAGAGCATGGAGAGGATTCTAAGCACCCTCATGTCTCACATCCACCATCCACGCATGGTGGCACACAACATAAGACACAACACGATGCTAATGCCATATTCATAGACAAAGGAAAAGGCACAACACAACAGTTCTATGGGTATAGAACTCACAAGGTCGTTCATATAGAGCAAGCATACCAAAGGCCTCTGACGGCTGACTAGGTCAAAATATCATATCGATCGACATCT
The DNA here is from genome assembly GCA_028583015.1 of Wollemia nobilis. Classification (NCBI taxonomy): domain Eukaryota; kingdom Viridiplantae; phylum Streptophyta; class Pinopsida; order Araucariales; family Araucariaceae; genus Wollemia; species Wollemia nobilis. Next base: position 38,231,715 of record JAQPPZ010016981.1, read on the forward strand.
GAATAGAAATGCCTACTCCTCCAAGATCAATTGGAGGATGCTCACCTAGAGAGGCAGTGCATTGAAGATGAAGATATTCAAGCGTAGAGGCTCATTATACAGAGGTTGTATAAGCAGTGCTTGTGCGAGGAGCACATCCTCATCCAAAAGGAGCATGTAGAGCAGGAATATAGGTTGGCTAGGGTTGACCTATATTATCAGGATGAGCATAGAGAGCAGGTGCACATGAAGGATTTTTCACAAGCCGACATGCACCATGAGTGTGTAAGCATTCACACTCATATCACTGCCCATCAAGGAGAGCAACCACCCTCGATCGACAATTAGAGGTAGCAAAATTATGAGGAACAATATGGGAAAAGATGCAACCAGGAATATCCTGATAGTTCTTGAGCTGAGGAGGAGGAAGAGAAATGTCCTTCACCTTGATAGAAGAGAAGTGTACCTCCCAAACTGCCTTAGCACTGACTTAGTGAGGAATTTTTGTTTTTTGAGGCTTACAAAGCTTTGGCTGAGAAATTCAAAGCAATTGAGAAACAAGGCATGACTGTCCAAAAGCCAACACTAAAGAAAATTCACAATGAACATTTAGATCCATTGGTGCCTATGGCCCCATACCCTGAGTATTTTGAGATGCCCAGGTTAGAAAAATTCAAGGGTGATGAAGAGGCACAAGAACATGCCATGAGCTTTCTGGATGCTTGCTTTCAGATAGAAAATAATGATACACTATTGTTGCATACATTTGTCACAACACTCTCTAGGCCAGCCCAAGAGTGGTTTAATCAGCTAAAGAAACATAGCATAACAAATTTTGAGTAATTAGCTAATGCCTTTCTTGAATGCTATTCCTTCGATGTTAAGAAATAGGCAAACCTTTACAATTTGGCTGCGCTAGCTCAACGTGACGACAAGCCAATAGAAAAGTACAAGAAGAGGTGGAGGAGATTAATGGCAAATTTACCATTCCCGATTTGTGCCACAAAATTAACCCGAATGTTTACAAATATTTGTGCCAAGCACATCTTGCTACTATTGTAGCTGCAGCAGTATGCTATATTCGAAGAAGCTTTGGTGCAAGCCAAGGTAATTGAGGACATCAAGTTGCAGGAGGGCAACTTGAAGCTCAAAACCAGGAAAGAGGGATATAGGAAGAGTACCTCAAAGCAACAGAGCATGCAGCCCATGTGAATCAGGTGGTATTAAATATCCAAAATGAGTATAAGGGGCAAAAGAAATAGAATTATCAAACCCATCCTCTTCCTGTGCAATACAACCAGCGTAGGAATAAATACAAGGGCAAGAACAAAGAGCAACGCTCGCCTCACATATTCATGCCATTGACGGAATCATTGACATCAATTTTTCATCAGCTATGCGAGGCCAAGGCAATAAGATTACCCGAAGTCAAGATGGTTGATCCTAATCAACCCAAGCCCAAAGATTATCAAGAAGATCTATTTTGCATATTTCATAGAGTGAAAGGCCACGACATCGAGGTATGCTAGTATTTCAAACATATTGTGCAAAATATGATAGAAATGGGAGATCTTGTGGTACCAAGAAATCCCTACGCATCGGATAACCAAAACATGGGGATTTTTAAAAATCTGTTACCAAACCATGAGGCACCCCGTAACCATGCTGGCCACATCAATCAAGTGTGAGTTGAACCACCTACCCAGGGGTTCGTCGATATGGTCAATGTTGTTACCATACATGGGAGGTACAAATTACCAAATAAACCTTGTGCTCCCATTCAAATACAAGCCATGCCCCAACAGTGGTAGACACAAAATATTCTAGATCTACCAAAGAGACCGATGGTGACCATTAGGAGTAGGCTGGTTCAAAACTTGGAGATGACTCCTGTGAAATTGTCTATATATGAGCTTATACAACTGTCCCCCAGGCACAAGGAGACTCTTATAGACATTATGAGGTCCATTGAAGTATAGTCCTAGGACGCACAGGTATTCACAAACTTTGTGGGGCATGTACAACAGTGCTAGGAACCAATGATCTAATTCTAAGATCATGAAGTGAAAATGGTTTCTGCAAGCATGGCTAACTTGCCACTACATATCATTGCATGTGTTAACCACGTGTCATTCAAAAGGATCTTGATTGACCCTATTTTGTTGATCAATATAATTATGACCAAGGCACTGCACCATTTGAAATTGCCTAAATCACTCGTCGTACCAACCACCTTTACATTGAGAGCATTTAATGACGCACTATGCTCTATGGTTGACACAATTTTCCTACCTATTTAGGTGGGACTAAAGACCATTCCTGTAATGTGTCACATGATAGAGGGTGCCTTGAGGTATGACATCCTACTAGGGAGGCCATGGATTTGGGAAATGGGTTGTGTTCCCTTGATATTGCATTAGTGTGTTAAGTATATACATGAGGGACAAGTTCACATGGTTTCATCATATGAAGAACCATTCAATTTCATGAACTTAGCAGATTTGACAGGGGGTTTCATACTCCCATCAAGGCACTTGGACATACGACCCACATTATCAGTAAGGTTTCCAAGAGGTAAACAGGCGATGCATGTTCAACCATAAATATCTGTATCAAACATATATAAACATACCACTGCAACTTCTCTGAGACTGAGTGCATCAGTAATGCGTCAGGATGACAAGAAATTAAAGGTAAAATTGGGCAGGAAAGAAGCAAAGAACGCACCCAAACCAGTCCCTGCTGAGGCTGCCACTCCCATGGAGGTGGAGGAAGCCTAGGAACAAGTTGATGGGGCACCTAATCTTGCTTCTATAGCATCATCAGTATGATCATCCACACCGTGGGTGACTGTTCACCTAGCCAGTACATGTCTGGGTGAATATCTTGTACAAAATGTGACCTTTGGTCCTATTTTAGAGACTGCACGAGACATGGGCCAGTTGATAGCCCATCGATACCCAGTTTGATATATGGTTTCATTGGGTGAGCCACCCAACCAAAAAAACTTCATATATTCCAGGTTGGATCAAGTTACAACGTGAGCACCCATGAAGATGGATGATGATGAACATTTCATGGTGAACGTTCAATACTTGTCCAACCCAGAGGATGCCATGCACATTTTTGATCTCTATCATTGGCATGGATACGGCCTTCGTATTTTTGAACAAGGATGAAGAACCCCTCTTGAACTACATTATCATTTGGCAACTGATAGGTTTGGATTGGGATTGTAGATTTAGGGACATGATGATTTACTTACTGCATCATTGGATCGTTTATACCTTAGTCTAGGGGACAACATGGATTTTAATCCATATCATTCTAACATGTCTAGTATTTAGGGCAACAACCCAATGGTGTCAGTCATCACCATCAAGAGACCGAAGCTTGAACATGAAAAGTTCTCAAAGCAGAACCCTAGAGGCAACCTAGGTCATCAAAATCGTATCACAACCGACGATACTGGCATGCAGGGGCACAACCCTACCATTCTAGGTGATATCGAGTCAGGAGATATTTGTAGTGAATATGGAGAGGATTCCACATTCAAAATAAGTGGACCAAGTTATGATGCAGATGGCAAATCCTCAAATAATGATCAATCCAAAGAGGAAATTAACCGAGCCTTCGTGGTTCCGATATTTCTACTCCATTTACTACCTAGAGAGCAATTAGATGAGATAAAAAAGCATTTCATGATCGATAGTGATTATGAAGATGAGACAGAGTAGGCCTACTTAAGGCCTCATCTAGCTAATGCCCTAACATTTGTGGACATGATAGAGTGGTCTACTCATAGTAGCAATCATAGCGATGAGGTTGAGATGACTGATCCAAGGCTAGTATATCTGCTACATCTATTTTCTACGGAGTCAAAGTATGTTATAGAAGAAGTGCCTCTTAACAATGATCACTCTAAAGAGGAAGCAGAGCTAGTTTTTGCACTGGTGTCATATATATGATTGTTTTATCTGGTTTATCTGGATAGTGATGATAGCGATCACAGAATTAGATACATGGGACCATATATGATAGAGCACCCCTTGCATATGGGGGGAAGTGAAGGATTATATCTATATAGTGATGATGAGGATTCATTAGAGATGGCCTATTTGGGGCCTCATCACCTACGTAATTAAAATCCACCTTGGGGTTCACCACCTATTATAGTTGTGGGTTTGCATTGAGAGATTAATCTCCAGTGCCACCTCAGGGAAAGAATAAATCTAGAAGAGGAATATCAAAGACTCTTTCCCCATATGTCTACTTATGCTGAGCTACTTGAGCTAAGATATCCAATTTTGTAGTTAGTGCATAGAGAGGATCCAGTTGTTTGGGCATCCCACAGGGAGGACCCGTTCATCCCTGTACCATTCAATCTAGATCTTGGGTATGAAAGCTATGCAGATGATGTAGACTTCAGTCTGTGTGGTCCTGGATATCAATTCCATTCCATCAACATGGTATCCATTGATTTGACCACTCTGCTCCATAATCCAGTAGATCCATCCAAACCATTGCATCTAAACATGGATGCTATCGATTGTGATTGCACTAATTCGTTAGTAGAGCCTGAAGACTTCTTCCTAAATGAAGAGAAGCTGCAACCATTGTTAGTCTCACAATGACACTAAGAGGGGGTGAATCAGTGTAGCTCTTTAAAACTTAAATATTCAACACTCAAAGCCAAAACAATGAAAACATAAAACCAAATAAAGTAAGTATAACAAGAGAACATCACACAACACAAGATGTACCAAGGTTCATCAATTTGGCTACATCCCCAAAAATAACTGTTTGGACTCCCATCCAAATCTAGCCTTTGTAAAGCACCAAATTTACAATCAATTTACCAGCACCCACTGGAAGGAGCACCAATCCCTGATTTATCTGCACCAACAGAAAGGAGCACCAACCCCTCTACCAAGCACCCACTTGATTTTGATATTGATAATAAAATAACATATATGAATGTATTCACTGAAACCAAAACCCTATATGGTCTGTAAGCTCAAAATCTAAAAATTTCTATTTCACCTAGTATAACATCCCTCTCTCTGCATTACTCATAATTTGAATCTTCTCCTCATAAAAAAAAACTGATTATTCTCTTAGATCATTCTACCAATTGCTAAACGCTTTCTGGGTATTGTGCAACACTTTGTTGGAAAAATCCTCTCACAATTTAAGCCAAAATGGATAAAATATGAGAAATTTATGCCCAAAATACTGAAGTGATGTTTTTCACCTATCTCCAAAAATGACGGATTTTCACTCTTTATTTTTCTCCACACACACTTCTCTCTTCACAAAATAAAATCCCCACTTTTCAATAAAATACCTTGTCACTTAAAAAGCACACACTTGCATTCTTTTTTCCCTTTTCAATTTTAAAAATATTTTCTTTAATGAAGCTTCTTAAAACAATATAACTTCCTTTTTTTATTTTGAGAAGGCATTTCATCAAACACGTCACATGCAAAGAATTGATACCTTACTCGTTCTCTTACTTCGGAGCCACGTGACACCTCAAAAAAAAAACAAAATATGCTTTATTTGATGCCTTGAAGATGTAACAACACTGAAACCAAAACTCTGGTGACTCTGCAAGGTTGAAACGGCCAACTGAAGGATTTTGCACAAGTGGAACAAATTGACATAAAAGTGACCTGTACCATTTTTGCAACAATCATAACTCTCACCTCGTAACTATGTTTTCTCTAAAATTTTAAACGTAGAATATCTATAATTCTAACTACATCCAGTATGAAAATCGCTACATAAATCCTTACGGTTCACTTGTACCACCTCCACAAAAATTGTTGCTGACACACTTTTTCTAAAAAGAGTGTTTTTGTGACAGTCTTGCAACGCTTGTAAAATTCACCTCGTTTCTCTGTTTTGGTAAAAATTTGGAAAACATGTTGTTTAATATAACAAAAAAATCTAGTTCAAATTTCACTATCAAATTATTCTTGGTTTACTCGTAGTGCTTTTGATAAAACTACCCTTTTTCGACCTATACAACCACTTGCCAAATAATCCGCCAAGATACAAAAATTATCACCGATCAATCCAAACACTGTGCTAACACCTCAAACATTGTTCTGGAATATTTATTGACATGCTGACATGTTCCAAACTGATCCACCCTATCCTACTATGCTCGTGATGACTTTTGTAATTTTTTGACAACTTCTTGATGTTTTTTTCAACTTTTGCAAATTTGCACGAACAACATGTAACAACTTCACCCGAACATCAAAAACATCCTCATAAGCATTGAAAATCATTGTACATACTCCAAAAAACCTCTGAATAATTTTCCACTACATCAACCTATCCATCTGAGTGTGTTGACAACAATGACAATATTGTCGTTGCACCTTGCTCAACAATCTCCCCCTTTGGAATTGTTGGCAACACGCGCAATTTCCTATAACTATTCTCCCCATTTGAAAACAAAACCAAAGGGCTACTGCAAAATCCCCCTAAGTCCATGCACAACATTCTCAGGCAATAATTATTACACTTAGGAAAAATCACAAACATGAGCAAAAAGATAAACAAATACACAAATGCTCCCCCTGAGAATGTGGCCCCAATAGCTAGTCAATTATTGGGAAGTGTGACCACTCCCAATTTATTGTGAAGGTACTCAAATAATTCCTTGGGCAATGGTTTGGTGAAGATATCTGCTACTTGCTCTGTTGTTGGAACAAAATCCAACTTAACCTCACCTTCCGCAACTTTCTCCTTCAAAAAATGATATCGGATAGCAATATGTTTTGTGCAAGAATGCATAACCATATTCTTTGAGATGTTAATGGCATTGGTGTTATCACACTTAACTAAAATTGACTCACTAAAATTAATGCCAAGATCCTTCAGAGTTTATTTCATCCATAACACCTATGTACAACATGTTGTCACTGCAATGTATTCTGCCTCTACTGTGGATAAGGAGACTGACTCCTGTTTCTTACTGTTCCACGTGACCAACCTATATCCAATATAGAATGCACCTCCACTAGTACTCTTCCTATCATCTACACATCCTACCCAATCTACATCTAAATACGCAATAAGGGTGAAGTCCTTACCTTTCGGATACCATAACCCATACTCCATAGTACCCTTGAGGTACCGAAGAATCCTCTTCACTGCTATCACATGAGTCTCCTTGGGACTAGCTTGAAATCGTGCTACCATGCATACTGCCTACAAAATATCTAGTGTGGTAGTTGTCAAGTACAATAAGCTCCCAATCATAGATATATACATAGTTTGATCAATATATGGATATTTGTCATCCTTGCTCAACTTGCAACATGTCATCATGGGAGTGCTAACTAGATTACAATCCTCCATTGTGAAATTTTTTAGCATCTCTTTCACATATTTAATTTGATAAATAAATATGCCCTTCTCCTTTTGATTAACTTGCAATTTGAGAAAATACGAAAGTTCACCAATCATTGACATTTCAAATTCTTTTTGCATCTTATTTTCTAAATATTTACACAACTCATCTTTGCTACTGCCAAATATGATATCATATATGTATACAACAAGAACAATATGATGACCATTTTCTATTTTGACATACAAAATACTATCCACCATACCTTTCTTGAACCCTTGTCGAGTAATATAATTGTCTAGCCTTGCATACCATGCTCGAGGTGCCTGTTTTAAGCCATATAATGCTTTCTTCAACTTGCAAACCAAGTTGGGATCATCACCAAGCTGGAAACCATCTGGCTACTCAATATAAACCTCTTCTTCAAGTTTCCCATTCAAAAATGCTAATTTCACATCCATTTGATAAACTTTGAAATTCTTGTAAACTGCTAAAGCCAAAAAAATTCTAATTGCCTTTAGTCTGGCCACAGGTGCAAAGGTTTCTTCAAAGTCAATACCTTCAACTTGTGCATAGACTTTGCATACCAATATTACTTTGTTCCTGACTACCTATCCGTCTTCATTCAATTTGTTTTGAAAGACCCATTTAGTACCGATTACATTTTTATTTGCGGGTCTTGGTACTAACTCCCAAGTGTTGTTTTTCTCGATCTGATCTAATTTTTCATTTATTTCCTTTACCCAACTTTCATATTTGCTTGCGTCAGCAATATTTTTGGGCTTAATTCTAGATAATAAAGAGTAGTTACTTACTAATATTCTTCTTGTTTGAACACCAACTGTGGGGTCTCCTATTATTTGCTCTCTAAGATGATCTTTATGCCAGCTGCCTATTTTGAATTTCTTGTTTTCTTCCACTTCTGAATCATTGTTTGAATCCTTTGAGTCAATTTTTGGTTTCTTTTCCATTTCCTTTTCCTCATCTCCTTCAATGACCTCTTCATAAATTGGGTAGTTCTCTTCATAGCTAATTTCTCATTCACTTCCTTCATCAACTTTAACATCGGCACTATCCATAATTTTCCTTAGCCTCTTGTTGTAGCATTTGTAAGCTTTGATTTTTGATGAATAGTCAAGAAAAATACTGTCATCCGCTCTATCTTCAAACTTACAAGGTTTTATTCAGTTATTTTGATATAACACTTGTTGCCAAAAACTTTAAAGTATCTTGTTGTTGCCTTTTTACCGAACCGCAACTCATAAGGAGTTTTGCTTTCATGCATCCTCAACATGCACCTATTTTGGATGTATACCGTAGTATGTACTGCCTCTTTCCAAAATTTGTCTACTACTTTACTCTTAGTCAACATAGTCCATGCCATTTCCTGCACTGTCCTGTTGTTTCTTTCTACCACACCATTCTGTTGAGGTGTCTTGACTGCTGAAAACTATCTCCTAATGCCATATTTTTCACAATACTCTATGAAATCCTCTGAAATGAACTCTCCTCCTCTGTCTAAACTTAAATATTTAATCCTTTTGCCTATTTGATTCTTAAATTGGTTTTTAAAAACATTGAACATATCAAAAGCTTCTAATTTATGCTTCAAAAATAGTACCCATGTCATCTTGGAATAGTCATCTATACACAACATGAAATATTTGTCACCGTTTATGCTTTGCGTTCTCATGGGTCCACATAAATTAGTATGTACTAGTTCCAAAGGTTTGTTTGTGTAGTACTATTTTGTTTTAAATGAGACTCTAGTTTGATTCCCATTTTTACATGAAGCACAAATTCTATTTGATGGTTTTCCAATGGTGGGAATATCTCTCACTGCTTTATTTTAGCTGCTTTTTACTAGATTGTCAAAACTGATATGACCAAGCCTCTTGTGCCACAACCAATTCTCTTCTTCCTGTCCAATCAAGCAATCTCCTTATGAATTCTTTGAGAGAGTGTACATGTTTCCACATGTACTTGATCTAGTTGCTATCAACTTCCCATTATTTACCTTTCTTACTTCACAACCTTGCTTCTTAAAGATCACTTCATGACCTCTATCACAAATCTGACTTACACTCAACAATTTATGCTTCAGACCAACCACAAATAAGACTTCTTTTGACCTGATTTTTCCTTCACTAATCTTAACTGAACCTCTGCCAACTATATTAGCTCCATCATTGTTTCCAAAATTTACTGAACCACCTTCATATTGCTGCAACTTCTCAAATTTTTTTTTGTCACCTGTCATATGACTGGAGCATCCACTATCAAGTATCCATGGTGCGGATTTATTCTGCGCTTTAAATAACGTCTATATGATCAAGGATTCCTTTTATTCCTTAGGTCACTCTTTTTCTTTCCACTTAGGTTTGATTACAATTTTGGGCTCTTGTTTTGGCTTTTCTTTTTTAGTAGCTTGTGCATGTTTTTCGGGAAATTTTCTATTTTTTCTTATTCCATTTGGCTGAAATTTTCTTCCCTAAAATTGATTTGATGCAAATGTACTTCGACAATTTCTTACAATATGCCCAAATTATGATAGTTATAACATTCTACTGCATAATACATCAAAGGTGAAAAAGCATTTCTATTGGTAAAATTCCTTGGTCCTACATTATACTTGCAATCTGAGATCTTATGTCCATAACCATTGCATTTAAAATAGTAACCAGAAAAGAGATGATTGAACCTGGGTGGTGGTCTTTGCCATGTTGTCGTAGGAGCCATAAATATTCTTCTTATTTTATGTGTGACATTGGTGAAGCCATCATTGTCAATTCTCCTTTCGTGCCTTGCATTATGGCTCTCCTTTGCATGTTTCATTTTTGCTTGATCAACTTGTTTCTTCTCTTCATTTATGGCCTTTGATCCATTTGACAATTCTCCTTCATCAAAACCCAAACCAAATTTGATGCCTGTAGTCTTTTGGTTATTTATGATATTATCCATCTTCATAGAACTTTCCTCACGTTTGTGATAACAACTAATTTTCTGATTCATCTCTTCTAGATGCATTCTTAAACCAACAATCTCTTCTTCTAGCTTGCTGCAATAATATTTTTTCATGGTTATTTGCACTTCGAGATCTTTGGAGATTTTCTTGGATTATTCTATCTGTACTTTCAAATTTGTTATGATTTCATTTGCATCCTCAAGTTTTCTTGAAATTTTCTTATTCTTTTTTCTTTCTATCTTCAATTCATCTAGAGCTGCAATTATTTCCTCTTCCAAATTCACTTATGTGTCAATTTCTTCTTCATCACATTCCTGTTATTTTTTTGGTTTTTCTTATTTGAGTGCCATGAAAAGAGATTTACTTATTTCATTTTTAGAATCCTCACTGGAGCTATCTTTTGATGAACTAACATTCTTGGAGATAAAACTTTTCTTCTTGAAGTTGCCTTTTCTGAAATTTGTTTTTTTCTTCCAGTCACTTCTTTCTTCGTGCGATCCTTCATCACTTCTGTTCTTCTTATTAAGTGGAAATTTAGCTACAAAATACCCAATGCCTCCACATTTGAAACATTTAAATGGTAAATTTCCTCTGTATTTTCCTTTTCCCCTTTTTAGTTTTCAAACAAAGTTTGTTTCCATTTCATCTTATGTCTCTTCTTCCTAGGATTCTTGTTTTGCTTTCATATTTTTATGGGCTTTAAAAGTAGCTTCTCTGTCTGTGGGTTAAGATTTTCCTATTCTCATCTCATATGTATTCAAAGAACCATGCATCTCATCCATACTAAAAGAATTTATATCTATAGCTTCTTCTATAGCTAAAAATTTATAATCAAATCTTTGGGGAAGGGATCTTAATACCTTTTTCATGATGATAGAATATTTGATTTCCTCATCGAGTCCTCTAATTGCATTAATGATTTCATTAACTCTCAGTATATATGCCTTTATATTCTCATTGTCATTCATATTTAATACTTCGAACTGAGCTCGATGTGTTTGTAACTTGGCCTCCTTGATCTTAACGTCTCCTTCATGAATGCTCTTCAGTTTTTCCCATATTTCCTTTGCCATTTTACAACCCATAATCTTTACCAGTTTGCTGTCCACTAATCCACACATGATAGCATTATTTGCTTTTGAGTCATTCTCAAACAGTTTCTTACCGACAACATCGGTTGGAGAAGTGGTGGTTATTATGTATCCACTATCTACTAAATCCCAAATATCATATCCCAAAGCACAAAGATATGTATGCATCATGAGTCTCCAAAATGTGTAATTAGTTCCATCAAACAATGGTGCTTTGTTTGATGAGAAGCCTTCACCACCTGCAATTGTGTCACTTCCAAGATCACCCTAGTCGATTAAGCCTATTCAGGAACCTCTCTCTGATACTAATTGTTAGTCTCACAATGACATTGATAGGGGGGTGAATTAGTATAGCTCTTTAAAAATTAAATCTTCAACACTCAAAGCCAAAATAATGAAAACATAAAACCAAATAAAGCAAGTATAACAAGAGAAAATCACACAACACAAGATGTATCGAGGTTCACCGATTTGGCTACATCCTCAAAAATGACTGTTTGGACTCCCATCCAAATCTAGCCTTTGCAAAGCACCAACTTTACAATCAATTTACCAACACCAACTAGAAGGAGAACCAACCCCTAATTTATCTGCACCAACAGAAAGGAGTACCAACCCCTGATTTATCTGCACCAACAGAAAGGAGCACCAACCCCTCTACCAAACACCCACTTGATTTTGATATTGATAATAAAATGACATATATGAATGTCTTCACTGAAACCAAAACCCTCTATGGTATGTAAGCTCAAAATCTAAAACTTTCTATTTCACCTAGTATAACATCCCTCTCTCTGCATTACTCAAAATTTGAATCTTCTCTTCTCACAAAAAAAAATTGATTGTTCTCTTAGCTCGTTCTGCCAATTGCTAAACACTTTCTAGGTATTGTGTAAAAATTTATCTGCAAACTTATGACCAAAATACTGAAGTGACGTTTTTGAACTCTCTCCAAAAATCACGGAATTTCACTCTTTATTTTTCTCCACACACACTTCTCTCTTCACAGAATAAAGTCCCCACTTTTCAATAAAATCCCTTGTCACTTAAAAAACACACACTTGCATTATTTTTTCTCTTTTAAATTTTTAAAATATTTTCTTTGATGAAGCTTCTTAAAACAATATAATTTTTTTTTATTTTGAGAAGGCATTTCGTCAAACACGTCACATGCAAATAATTGACACCTTACTCGTTCTATTACTTTAGAGCCACGTGACACCTCAAACCAAAAATTAAAGATGCTCTATTTTATGCCTTTAAGGTTTAACAAAACTAAAACCGAAACTCTGGCGACTCTGCAAGGTCGAAACGGCCAACTGAAGGATTTTGCACAAGTGGAACAAATTGACATAAAAGTGACCTGTACTATTTTTGCAACAATCATAACTCTCACCTCGTAACTCTATTTTCTCTAAAATTTGAAATGTAGAATCTATGAAATTCTGAATACATCTAGTATAAATATCGCTACATAATTCCTTATGGTTCGGCTGTACCACCTTCACAAAACCTGCTACTGACACACTTTTTCCAAAAAGAGCATTTTTGTGATAGTCTTGCAACGCTTGTAACATTCATCTCGTTTCTCCTTTTTGGTGAAAATTTGGAACACATGTTCTTGAAGATAATTACCACCTCCCATTCGAATTTTTCTATAAAATTCTTCTTGGTTTTCTCGCAGTGATTCTGACAAAAATACCCTTTTTCAGCCTGTACAACCACTTGACAAATCATCCGCCAAGATACCGAAAATGTCATCGATCAATCCAAACACTATGCTGACAACTCCAAAACTATTATGGAATATTTCCTAACATGATGAAATGTTCTAAAATAATCCATCTTATCCAACTGCCCTCGTTATGAATTTTGTAATTTTTTGATAATTTTTTGATGATTTTTTCAACTTTTGCACAAAAAAAACACAAACAACCTATAACAACTTCACCCGAACATCAAAAACATCCTCATAAGCATTAAACATCATTGTACATACTCTAAAAAACCTTTGAATAACTATCCACTGCATCAACCTCTCCATATGAGTGTGTTGACAACAATGATAATACTGTCACTACACCTTGCTCAACAACCATTTCATTTTGGACCAGGCTGTGCTTATGATGTCTATCATGCTGAAAATGCTTCCAAAAAAGAACATATAAATCTAGCTAATGACATCCATTTGATCCCTACACCTCTTTATCTTGAGGAGGGATCTCATATGTTAGTAGAGGAAACCTTTGAAGTGGATATCGGTAATGACCCCACCAATCCAATGAAGGTTAAATTTGGAATGAGTCTCACTCCAAATGAGTGTGCTAGCATCATTCCTCTACTGAAAGAGAGACTTGACCTTTTTTCTTGGACATACAAAGATATGCCCGGTCTATACCCAAAGTTGGTTACTCATAACCTTTCGGTAGACCTATCCAAGAAGCTCGTCAAGCAGAAGCTCAGAAAGATGCATCCAATAATAGCCTTAATGGTGAAAGATGAATTACAAAAATTTTTGGATGTAGAATTTGTCATTTCCATCAACTATCCATAATGGGTATCAAATATGGTGCCTATAAGAAAACCATATGGAAGGATTCATATTTGTATGGATTTTAGATATCTCAAAAAGGCAACACCCAAAGATTCATATTCGTTGCTCAATATCGATGCTCTAGTAGATTCTACTATTGGTAACGAAATGCTCTCCTTAATGGACAGTTTTTTTGGTTACAATAAAATTCAGATTAAGCCCGAAGACCAACACAAAACCACATTTATAACACCATGAGAAATATTTTTCTACAAAGTTATGCCATTTGGTCTCAAAAACGTTGGTGCCACATACTAGCGGGCCATGACATACATTTTTCATGACTATATTCACAAAATTTTGGAAGATTATATCGATGATTTTTTAGCCAAGTCATTACTATGAGAAGAGCATACACAGATCTCAAGAAAAGTCTTTGATCGCCTGATAGAGCACAACATTAGGTTGAATCCTAAGAAGTGCATATTTTGCGTAACTTATGGAAAATTACTAGGGTTCATTATCTCCAGGAGAGGCATCAAAGTAGACGCAGTGAAGGTCAAGTCCATTTTAGAGATGTGTCCTCCCACCAATATTAAGGAATTAAGGAGCCTTCAAGGTAAGGTAGCCTCGATAAAGTGATTTATCACCCAACTATCAAATAAATATCGACCCATGAATCGATTTCTACATAAGGGTGTCCCATTCAACTGGGATGAGGACTGCAAGGTAGCATTCACTGAGATAAAGCAATACCTGGTAACATCACCAATATTAGCTCCACCAAGGCCAGAGGAGTATTTTTTGCTATATATATCGGCAACATACTTTGCATTAGGGACCATGTTGGCCCAAAATAATGTACAAGGCAAAGAGCAAGCCATATATTACATTATCCGAACCTTGGTGAGTTACGAGCTAGGATATGCATATGTGGAAAAACTATGTTAGGAGTAGTGTTCGCTACTAAGAAATTGTGGCACTACATGTTAAGTCACACGATATATGTGATATCAAAACAAAATCCTTTGCAGTATATGATGAGCAAGACATATTATAATACACGCACTACAAAGTGGATCACTCTATTGACATAATTCGATATAGAATTCATAATCCAGAAGTCCATTAAGGGATAGGTCATAGCAGATTAGTTAGCTGAGGTGCCACTATCCAACAGTAGGCCTCTAACAATCGAGCTTCCAAATGATGTAGTTTTTGTAGTATCCAAAGCTCCCAAACCTGAAGAACCAGAGAACAATGCTGATATGACTTTGTTCTTTGATGGTTCAAAGTGCGAGCAAGGAGTTGGCACAGGGATAGTGTTTTTCATGCCACAAGGAGCTCCAATACCCTTGTCATTCAAAATAGACTTCCCATGCACCAACAATAACACTGAATATGAAGCCCTAATTTTGGGCCTCCATACAACCATCACCATGAATATCAAGATATTAAACATCTTTGGTGATTCCTTGCTCATAATTAACCAAGAGAAGGAACTATTTTAGTGTTGATATCTGGTACTAAAATCCTACAAAGATCTTGTTGCCACATATCTGGCTAAACTGGAATGGTATGACATCGAGGTAGTCCCTCGTTCATCAAATAGGTTCATAAAAACCATGGCATCTTTGGGATCCTTGATCCCTCAAAATTCGTCTGTCGACTTCACTACCATCCACGTCAAGATGCTCTCACATCCTGCAGCAGAGCGTGTAGCCTTTGATAACAAAGAATCAGTCAACATGATTAGTGTAGAACCAAAAGCTGATTGGTTTTACAAAGCTAAAGACTTTCTTAAGAAAGCACCCTGGGGGTCTTTAACCTCCCAGAGTCCTACGGGGAGTGTCACCACCATTCACCACTAGGTTGTTTTCCAATCTGCATTTACAAAAGTAAATATGCAGGGGCTATAGGTTGTCTTAGCAGTTGAAGTTGAGGCTCATCAGAATTGGATTTCATAGATCCAAGACTTCCTAAGACTTGGTTTTGTCCTGGAGGGACTGTCGCATGCCGTAAGATGCACATTTAAACAAAAAGCAACTAAATATTTCTTGGTAGGAAATATTTTGTACTGCTGAAGTTACAATGGAGTCCTCCTTCATTTTATTGAGCCCCAAGAGTCATATTGGGCAATTTTAGAAGCTCATGATGGTACGTGCGGTGGCCATTTCAGTGACATGGCTATCATCAAGTGCATCCTTTGAATGTATTATTATTGGCCCACTATGGAGAAGGATTGCAATGTATATGTTAGGAAATGCATCAAATGTCAGCATCATATTAATCTTACGCACCTGCCATCACAAGCCTTATAGCCCATCCAAGCGGCTTGGCCATTTGCTTAGTGGGGGTTTGATCTAATTGGCAAGATCTCTCCTCCATCATTAGGCCGACATACATTAATTATTACGGCTATTAAGTATTTTACAAAGTGGGTGGAAGCCATTCCCTTAACAACAACCACTAGAGCTCGCATAGCAAAGTTCATAATGGAGCATATCATAAGTCATTTTGGGATACCATCCAAAATTATTTTAGATAATGGAACTTCTTTTAAGAACAAAACTGTGTGAGCTTTAACATCTAAGTATCACATCAAACACAGTTTTGCAACTCCATACTATCCATAGGCAAATGGGAAAGCTGAGGCCTCAAACAAGACTATGGTAGCCATCTTGAAAAATATAGTGCAGGAACACCACAAGGATTGGCATAAACAGTTACCACTTGCATTATGAGTTTATAGGACTAGCATTCGGACTCCCACTAGGGTGACTCTATTTTCACTAGTATATGGCGCTGAGTCCATTATGCCCTTAGAGTTGGAAATTCCAATGCTGCAATTGGTATTGAAAGAGTTCATCGATGACAAAACCATGAGGTAAGCTCGAATAGACCAATTTATGCTATTGGATGAATGTCGTGTGAATCACCTGGAGCATCTCTACATCTATTAAGAGCAATTGAAATGAGATTACAATATCAAATTCCACTAGAGAGACTTTGAATTTGGGGATCTTATGCTGAAAGAAAACCAACAAAACTCGAATTTATCACCTGATATGCAAGACAAATTTGTGCCTAATTAGTTAGGACCCTATATAATATCTAAAAATATTGGTCTGGGTACCTATCGTCTGACATCTCTAGGGTGTGTTGAAGATCCTGAACCTCTCAACATCATCCATCTTAAGGTGTTCTATGCTTAGAGAGTGTAGCAGAAAAAGCTCCAAAGGCATCTATAAGCCCTTTGGTCAGTCAAAAATATACCAAGGATTTCTAAAAATTGGTTGGTCAACCCAAAGGCTCTGAGAGTTCATATAACTAATCGGTCATCCTAAAAGACTCCAAGCTCTCATTCGAGTGATTTGGTCATGTCAAAAAAATCTCCAAAGGCATCTATAAGCCCTTTGGTCAGTCAAAAAGGCACCAAGGATTTCTAAAAATCGCTTGGTCAACCCAAAGGTTTCGAGGGTTTCTTAAAGCCACTCGGTCATCCCAAAAAGGCACCAAGGATTTCTAAAAATCACTTGGTCAACCCAAAGGCTCCGAGAGTTCCTATAGCTTCTCGATCATCCTAAAAGGCTCCACACTCTCTTGCTAAGATTTTGGTCAACTAAAAGGTTCCAAAGGCGTCTGTAAGACCTTTGGTCAATCCAAAAAGCTCCAAGGATTTCTAAAAATCACTTGGTCAAACCCCAAAATCTCCAAAGGCATATATACTCATCATTTGGTCAAATATGAAAGCTCAAAAATTCATAAAAATTTGAAAATATATAAAATTCCAAAAAAAATTGGTAAAGCATAAAATCCAAAAACATTTTCTTTTGTAGTTTGCATTTTCATACATGCATTCACATCATCATATTGCATTTAGGCATTTGTCATTCATTGCATTCCACAATAGAGTGTAATATGTCTATCAAAATCTTACAAACGGTCGCACATTTGTGTTTCAATCATGCACCCTTGCATTTATCATAATTCATTGCATTCATACACGATACCTGTTGCAGAGAAATATGTATGTATATTGAGTTTTACAATCATTCAAACATACCTAGTGGGTTCTTCAGATATTATAGAAAGACTGCTTTGCTATTATAGATGAGGTCATTAGTTGGGATAGTGCTTCAACATATCAGGATCCCATCACTAAGCAAAACAATATAAAATTTTGCTAAGACAAGAGATGATGAAAGCTATGAAAGTAGTCTTAGGTATCTAGAGATATGGGTTTCATGACCTGCTTATCTTACAAATAGGTCGGTCTAGAGTGGTGAACTTTGGCAAAAGGTCAATAATTTCCCCTATAAATCCCAAAGTTACAAAGTTTAAATCCCAAGTTACAAAGTGCAAATTTCAAAGTACAAAGTTCAAATCAAATGTAAAGTGACATAGTGAATCAAAAGCACTATAAAAATCCCTTGCTCAAAGAAAATGGCAACACGTGGACTAACAGTGATTTTTATCACTACATATGAGCAAGTAAGAAGGGTGAGAAATTGAATCCCTGGATTGTCCACATTTTGAAAGCCATAGAGTGATCCTCGATCGCAGTAATGGGTTGGAAGAGTCCCACCTGCAATTAGAAGGGCAGTTCTACTGGGTGATCCCAAAATGTAGCAATGGGTTGAAAGAGTCCTGTCTACATTTGGAGGGGTAGCCCTAATCAATTTACAAGATGAGCTAGCTCTAGGTACCTAGGATTGTCTAGTTGTATAAGTCTAATCAAAGCTGAAACAAGGATGGTACGATCATATGAGGAACCCTATCTCACATATGGGTTGAAAGAGTCCCGACTGACATACGGGGTATGCTTATGGTATATCTAAAATACTCACATGCACACACAGGGATAATGAATAGTTGGGTCTATCACGACAAAAGCCTTATCCAATAAAATCCTTGTACAATTAGTTTATGATTTTTGGATAAGTCTACTAGAGTGTTTGAGTCTCATGGAAAACCTCAAAAAGTTCTCTAATAGCAACAAAACACCAAATATCATTAGACATCAAAAATACGAGTCATTCATTTATCAAAATGCATTTTACAAACCACAATCAAACATATATAATAGATACCGCATGAATATTAGAAATGATGTTTAGACGACCACTGACTATATAGTGCAGTAAAGAAAAAATATACAGAATGACATATTCATTCATTAGTATTATACCAATCCATTTCACGACATTTCATATATGGGTGATTAATTGATTAAGTTATTGTAATGAGAATTATCAATTATTTTGCATGATTGTCATACATTCTATGGTGTCGTATTTTAAAATTGATATACACAGTTTACATTAATTCTTTATATTTTAAGTGATTAAAGCATACAAGTTCATTCCCATTAGATTACGATTATGTACATAATGCATTACCATACATTGCATAGCATACCATAACTTCATAAAAATGAATGCATGCCCACAAAGCAAGAACAAATATGCGTTCAAAATAAATACTGCATCCATTTGCATCCATCATAAATAGCATATCTAAACATATAGATCACTGCATAAAATTATCATCATAAATAAAATAGCTAGCTAGTGCATGTCATCCATACATTGCATCATATAAACATAGCATCAACATAAGAATTGCATCCATGTGCATCAAATAAACATAAAATCAAAAATAAATAATCAGTACACATTAATGAGCCATAAATGATAAAGTTGTATATATATATATATGTGTGTCCAACAGAGTACATAGGGAGTGTATCAAAATGCTTATAAGCTACAAAGTGTGTAGGTCCTCGACCTTACACCCAAAATAAATGTGGGATATCAAAAATATAGTCTAAATCTAGCAGAGCCTAGATCTAGTATGCTCCCCCTGTATCAGAGCTCTCACTGCCTCCCTCAGCACTATATGCTCTGGAGCCTACTCTCCTGTCTACTCTAGCACCTGGGGTGGGTCCTACTATGGATCTTACCTGCCTCCAAATCCTAAGGCACCCAGCACATGAGAAATTGGTAACTCCAATAGGCTAGTATTCTGACTGGTGGCCCGTAAAGTCTCCCTTGCATCTCTAGTCCTGGCATGCGATGTTGCACCATGTAATCTAGAGTACCTATGCATGCTCTCAGGACTATGAGTCCTATGACTCGAGCTCATGATAGAATTTTTAGAGGTCCTAGACCTAGTCTACTAAGACTCTAAATTGAAAGGATCCTCAGGAACCTGTGCATCTCAATATAGCTGGCTAGGTGATCAACATGAGTGATCCGGGCTGCATGCATCTCATTGGTCCTCATGACCATGCTATTTAGTCACTCTACCTCAGCCATCAAATCTTGAACACCTACTGGAGCTACCGTTGGTGCTATTGGAGGCCCCATAGTAGCCTAAGGAGGTAGCATAGCACCCCTCGATACCCAAAAGAGATCCCTCGTTGCCTCTACTATAGTCCACTGTGCTTGGGCTAACTCCAGTGTAGTCTATAGTCTCTAAACCTAGGCCTCTACATCTATGGCCCGTGCAGTAAGATATTGTATCTGACCCTATGTATTAGTAAGGTTCCTATCCTTGTCATTGCTCTCGCCTCTAGAGTGGTGATAGTAGTATATCGCTCTAGTTGTTGTGTATGGAATCATACGAGCTGACTCTACAAGTCAACCACCTAAGCTAAGAGTAGATCCTTTGTGTTGTTGGGAGGGACCTCACCCTCCTATGTAGCCTCCTCATCTAGGTCAATCTCGAGATCCTCCTCGATGGTGGCCTCTGCACCCCAACCACCCTTTATCCGTTGGCACACCCTGTGCCCATCAAGATCTACCTCTACCTTTGCCTAATCTAGCTCTCTATCCAGAGGCCCTATGCCATACCATGTGAACATGGACAACCACCTATCATAATATGGAGTGGTCCCACAATCTCAACTACAGTCTCTTGGTAGTCATCCACAGCATCTCCCAAAGGCTTAGGAATGATCCACTGTAGATCATGCTCTGTAACCAAGCATCTATATCTAAGTGGGATATCTAGAATATCCTTTATGAGCCCAAAATACCATAGGACTTGAGAGTAGAAATAGTACTCCCAAATTTTGACCTTATAGCTGATTAGCCATTTATCATGATGCACCTATCTCAGCCATTGTACCTCCTCTAGCAACACTGGGCAATCCATATAGGGCCACCACTGAACATAATTTGGGCCAAGTGCCAAAAAATGAGTAATATAATGCTACAAATCACTAGCATGGATTTGACTACAAGTACCCTCCTCCTCATGAGGCAAAAGGCGGTATAACACTGATGTTCATAAGCAATATAAGTGATGCACAATGAAAGATCTACAGGACGCTCAATCCGGATGTGCTGCCACCCCTAGATCTATAACAGAAGACTACAATTGAGGCCCTTATGGCTATGCTCAGTAATATGATACAACTCCCTGTAGAGTTGACATAGTAGGGTGCTCCCCCATGATAGAAGTAAGGGCTCCTCTATAGAACTTTGAATAACCCTCCAAGTAGTGGATAAGAGGTTCTAAGGAATCCTCACACCCGAGGAGTCTGGAAGGACAATATGTACTATGAGGTGCATGAAGAGGGCTTCCCATGTAGAGAAGACATCCTCATGATACCACTCGTTGATGTGCACCCCTCCGTGGTCAATCATGTCTTGAGCGTCCTTGCCCTGGTCACCGAAGATATAATAAAAAATAGCCTCCTTTACCCTGGAGGTAGAGGAGATGATGGCCTTGCCATCAATGGGGATCCTAAATATCCTATAGAAATCCTCCAAAGTAACATTCATTTTACCTGTAGGTAGCTAAAATGTGTTGGTCCATGCATTCCAGCGTCAGGCCAACATAGTTATGTAGGCTTGATCCACCCTAATGGTGGGAAAATCCATGACATAGCCAAACTCGACAGCTTGAAACCAATATCGGTTGTCATTAGATAGAGCCTCATGGAGAGTCTTCAGAATGTCAGGCTCTCGGGCTCTAGAAGTCAACCTCTGAAATAAAAAGCATAATGTAAAACAAAATCTAGCTAACCAGAGCTAAAAACAATGCTAAAAAATGACAAAAACATATATAAAAAAACACCATAGCTGAAACCTATGGTCCCTAATTTGCAAATTGGTAACCGCAACTGAAACATGCGGTCCCTAATTTGCCAATTGGGAACTGCAGCTACTAGCTATGGTTTAGGAGAGGCACCCATTTTGGGTACCCTCCTAGTCCACTAATTCACAAAATTAAATCCTAAGCTAACCTGCACTAGTGGGGTTCATTGCTAGCAATTTAGTGAGGTTAATTACCCACATTACTTAATGTGGTTCATTTTACTGGTATGGAGTGCGAGGTCTCAGTTTTGAGTTACCTTATCTGCACCATGGCATTGGATAGTAGATGGTTGATTAGGATCTACCATCGAGGTAGATGAGTGTAATTACGATAGAGTGTGGTAGCATTTTAGATCAAGGAAGGTTCTCTCACTCTTAGAGCTCTCAAATTGCTAGTGCTTGCCATAAAATAATGAAAAATTTCAAATGGGAATTCAATTTATAGGTTCTCCTAGTCTTGGCGAACCATAGCTGACACCTACGGTTCCAAAACTAGGGTTTTCCACCCACAGGTAGAACCTGTAGTTCCCAAAATTTGAAAAATTAAACTGCAAACCATACCCATGGTCTACAGCTAGCATTAAATGCACTTAAAACCCATCGTGGAAAGGTCTAAAAGAGCAAATTAATGACTCCCATTGGATAAAAATTCAAAATCAATGATTACAATTGCCAATTTGGTGATGTTAAAAGCACCAGGATCCATCAAAATACAAAATTAAAACAAAAAAAATCAAATAATTAAAAACCAAATGTGCCTCGTATTCAATGATTTATCCTATGCACTTGGCGGTTGCAGTGAGTTGCGATCCATGCAATCCAACAAAATGAGTAAATCACCATAAGGACATTTGGGGTAAAATTGTCATTTATTTTATGACATCTTTCAACAAATCATCGATAACTATGATTCAACACAAGTCTAATTGCATTTGTATCATTTTGATTCCTTAAGACGACTATTGTAGCCTGACTACTCCATGGGATAGAAATGTGCAAATACTACTAAGAGTTGCAATCATAAGCTGAACTAGGCCTAGTCAAGGCATTAAAAGGCTCGAATATTAATTTATTTAGGATCATTCATTATGGTCAAGCAATTTCATCGCTTCATACATTTTCATTACCCTCATTAACTCATCGCTTGAGGGGGTAGTCATAATTTCATAATCATAATCAAAGTCAGCAGAAGATCCCTGAGATCATAGATACCTTGATCTTGTCAAAATTACATTCGTTATTGCAAATCATTGTCAACAACTATCATAAGCTTCCCCCTTTGCTTGGGGAAAACAACAAATATGATAATTGGTTTGTAACTCTCATCCTTCAGATTTATGGGTCAGAAGTTACCCATACTTGGCATTGATGCTATCCAAACATTTGATGATGAGTGTAGACTTGTTAAAATGTAAGCCTTTCACAAGTTGGAAGCAATGATTCTAAGATACACATCCTTTTGCTAGACCTGGGGTATCTAATGTTGATCCAAATAATGATCATCATAGAACCTTAGGCATCATTTTAGTATGTATATTTTTTCTCAGTGTTATTCAATATGACAATGCATCTTAAAAGGGGCATCTGTAGACACCTAAAACACGTCATGTCGAGGGTGACTACTCATATGGACATGCTACAAGACCATATGGAGGATATTGGATAGACTCTAAGATAGAGCAGTGGTTCTAACCACTCAATTTAGGCATTTTTGCCTAATTAGTATGAATCATAGCCCAAACCTGCGGTCTCTAGTCTAAATCATGGTTGAAACCTATGGTCTGTAGTTTGGACTGCAATTGTGACCTGTGGTCTTAACTAAAGTTAAATTAGGCCTTCCATCCAAGCCAAATTGGTTGGAACGACAAAAAAATCTAGAAGAAGGTAGTTGAAGGACAAAATATTCCATAGGCTTCCATCCCAACTATCCTAACCACCCTTCTTGGTCTTGGCTTCTCCATGAAGCCACCCCTAGTCCTAGGGGCATGCTATAAATATCCCCTCCAAATGGGGAGAAAAAAGAGAAGCAAGCATTGGAGATTTAAGCAGCAAAGCCCTGGTGAATTGTACACTCAAACTGAGTATGCTAAGAGATAGAGCTATTGCACTAAATCCATGAACCTTTTGCCACCATTCGTGATGAATTGCATTATGGATGCCCTAGGTGCATAGAAGGATCAAGATAAGCAAATTCGAGCAAACAAAGGCCCTTCAAAATGAATTGACCACAAAATCAGTCTGAGGAAAATGAAGGCGACCCTTGAACATCAATTTTGACAAGGAGATTAAGCCCACTGCCCTTGATTTTGAGGGTATACTTATCAAAGGTCAAGCCACGGTTGTCAACCACGATTCACAATGCAGACTGCTCACCAGAGTCGCGGTTTGCAATAGGTAACATATCATCTTACTATTTTTATTTATGTCTGGTTAAATAGGTTAGATGAATCATTTCATAGGTTTAATTATAGTTTATAAGAATTCTGACCGTAGGAATTAGCTTAGAATAGATAGTTCATGCTTTTCATTAATTAGGATATTTATGGATATTTTATGCACTTCTATGCTTCTATTTTGTTATCTGACCCATCCATTATTTGTATAATAATATCCTTTATGCTATATTGCAAATATTGATTCAATTAGCATAGTTTAAAGGTTTTCTTTATGTTTTCTTGATTATTAGTTTAAATGGCATTATCATGTATGTTTCCTTAAAGGGCCTCATTATGAGAGGCTATCTATATTTTTGATCATGTGCTATTGTTTCTTGATCGTAGGAAGACAAGTACAAGAGGAGTCCATATCATAATCCTTCCACATCGCGAAGAAGGGGGTCAACTCCACCCCAAGGTAGTTTGTGACTAATCAAAGGGTAATATTAATGCACCTACCCTATTGAGGGCATTGGCAATTGTATAAACTGTATCATCATTCAAGTGACCCTAAGAGGGGCATATGTGTAATAGAGATTCATTTATAATCAATATAAGAAATATCATCTTGTTGAATTTATGCAATGTGTCAATATTTTACACTTTTGTGATGACTATAGACTAATACAGTAGATAGGTGTATGCTTTTTGCTTATGTTAGTATTTAAGTATCAGGACATTGAAAAATCAAGATGAGAAAGAGGATCCCATAAGGAAAAGTAAGGTTTTTACCCTATTTTTGCCATGATACATACCTTCAAGATGTCTAAATTGGACTTTTGGAAAGATGCAAATTGGTGGTTATGTCATGTTGATAAATTCTTCCAACTCCACAATGTACCTAAATATTACTAGATCAAGATGGCTTCTTTCAATATTGAATCAGAAGCATTATAGTGGTACCAATGGTTGCAACACACCATTCCTAATCCTTCTTGGGAGTATTTTGAGTTCCAATTACTCACTCGATTTAGCCCTAGTGAGTATGATGACTTTCAAGGAGCATTGATAAATTTGAGATAAACCTCTATAGTTTGGGATTACCAAACCTAATTTAAGAAATTGACTAACAAAACTAAGGGTTTGAATGAAGATTTTTTTATGAGTTGTTTTATTAGAGGCTTGAAGGATGCTCTCTAGGCCAAGGTCAATATGTTCAAACCACAAACAATGATGTAGGCTATAATATTGGCATGGTTGTTTGAATCCAATTTCTTAGCTCAAAGGAGGACATTTAAAATTCCACAAACTAAACCTTCATTTCCTCCCAAGCTTCCAACTTATAATTAAAATAAAATCATTTCCCATAAACACTTGACTACAAAAGAAATGGATGCTTGACGCACTCAAGGTTTGTGCTATAATTGTGATGAAAAATATGTTCAAGGGCATCAATGCACCTAATAGAAGTTTTTCCTTAGAGATTTTGAATATCCTATCAATAATGCCCAAAGTGATGATGAAACAGAGCCAGTAGAAGACCCACCCTAGAATGAGGAAGAAATAAAAGAACAACAAACATAAATTTTGCCCATGTTCTTGTCAGGATTACTACACAAACCACAAAATTTATGGGTTTTTTCAAAGGCCAAAGCCTTATAATCCTTATCGATTCAGGAAGTACACACAACTTTATTGACCCCTAAATCACCAAGCAAGCCAAATATTACATACACACATGTAATTCCTTTGAGGTTATGGTGGCCAATGAAGGGAATTTTTCTTGTAAAGGTTAATGTCACAATGTTAAAGTGAAAATAGGGGATTATGAGCTCAAAATTGATATGTTTAATCTATAATTAGGGGGATGTGATATTGTATTAGGAGCTCAATAGTTAGGTACATTGGGAACCATCTCATAGAATTTTGTAGAGTTGTGGATGTAGTTTTCATAGAATGGATAGTCTTACACTCTATGAGGTTCAAAAGTAGGGCCTCCTCATATTATTAGCTCAAACCATATGGAAAAGTTGTTAAAAAAATATTCTCAAGGGGTCATCACATAAATATTTGTAATCCAACCACCTACTTAAAAAGTGGACCAAATTATTGAAGATTTGCAACTTTTTTTGACAAAACATAATACGGTTTTTGTTGAACCATCAGAATTACCCCCATGTTTCTCCCATGACCATGCCATTCCATTGGTACCTAAAAGTGTACCACCTAACATTAGGCCATACCAATACCCTCATGCCCTTAAGTTAGAGATACAATTTAGTGCAAGAATTGTTAAAAGTTGGAGTCATTCACTTGAGTAACATCCCTTACTCTTCTCCTATATTATTGGTGTGAAATAAATATGGGTCTTGACAATTATGTATCAATTTTCATGAGCTCAATAAGCTCACCATTAAGTATAAGTTTCCTATTCCTATGGTAGATGAATTACTAGACGAGCTGCATTGGACTATGTTTTTCTCCAACTTAGGTTTTTTATTTGAGTGCCATTAGATTAGACACAAGGATGAAGATATTCCCAAAACCACATTTTGTACTCATGAGGGTAATTATGAATTCTTGGTGATGCTATTTGGATTGACCAATGCACCTTCCATATTTCAAAGCCTCACAAACAATATTTTCATCCATTTATTTGTAAATTCATTTTGGTTTTCTTTGATGACATTTTGGTTTATAGTTGCTCTTGGGAAGAGCACCTTTCCCATGTGGATCAAAATTTATAACTTTTGACACAACATCAACTTTATGCTAAGCGGTCCAAGTTTTCTTTTGGGTTGATGAAAGTGGAGTATTTGGGACACATTATCACCAAAGATGAAGTTAAATTTGACTATAGGAAGATTTAGATAGTTCAAGAGTGGATGAAACCTCACACTCTAAAATATATTCATGGATTTTAGGTCTTACAAGCTATTACCACAAATTTATTTACAATTATGGGAAATTACTACTCCCATAACATCCATGTTAAAAAATGATTCTTTTATTTGGACCGGGCTAACTGAATAGACTTTCCTAGAGTTGAAGCAAGTTAGAACAACCTCTATGGAAATACCTAATTTTTTAAAGCATTTTTTAATTGAAAGCAATACTCCAAGCAATGGTATTGGTGAGGTGTTGATGCAGGAAGGGTGCCCCTTCGATTTCACTAGTAAATCACTTTCCAATAACAATATAGAAAAAACAATTTATGCTAAGGAAATACTTACCATTTTGTATGCAGTCACTCATTGGTGATCTTAGATAATTAGGTATCATTTATCCATTAAAATAGATCATCAAAGTCTCAAATATATCTTATAGCAATGGGTTGCCACCCTTGAAAAATAGAAGTGGGTCTCTAAGATCATGGACTATGATTATGATATTACTTATAAAAATGGCAAGGATAACATTGTGGTGGATACCCTCTCTCAAAATTTGAGGCTCATAGTATACTATGTGCCATTTATTCACCCATTCCTAAGTGGATAAATTATATTTGTGAGGAGGTGCTTAAGGATTCAGGATTGCAAACTTTGGATGCCTCCCTTTAGATAGAGCCTACCTCATATCTTAGATATACTTAGGATGAACAAGATTTACACTACCACCATCATATTATTGTTCCTCATACATATCCACTCTAAGAAAATATCATGAAGGAAATGCATGCTTCCCCCACTACAGGCCATTCTAGGTTTCTCAAAACCTATGAAAAATTAAGCGTACCTTTTCCTAGAAAGGTATGAATAAGGACATACACCATTTTGTGGCTGTATGTGACACCTATAAATGGATGAAAGGCAAAATGATGCATTCTACAAGAACTCTACAACCCTTGCCTATTCCTGAATAGGTTAAGATAAACATTTACATGGAATTTTTTGAAGGGTTACCTAAGTATAAAGGCAAATTAGTTATTTTTGTGGTAGTGGATTGTATTTTGAAGTATGCTCATTTTTGTTCCCTCTCCCATCCTTACATGACCTCCATAGTTGCCCCGATTCTATCTTCCACCTTCATGGCATGCCCACCTCCATTGTGTTTGATCGTGATCCTACATTCACTAGTAGTTTTTGGTAATAATTACCAAGGTTGTAGGAAAATCATCTCAAAATGAGTTCAACTTATCATTTGTAAATGGATGACCAGACTAAGGTTGTTAATAAATGTTTGGAGATCTAATTTTATTGCTTTACCCCTAATCATCCTACACAATGGGTAAAGTGGATTTCCTTGACCAAGTGGTGGTATAATACTTCCTATCACATGACAACCAAGGTCACCTCTTTTAAAGTAGTTTATGGATGGCCTCCATTCACACCCTCCTCCTACATTCTAGGTAGCTCCAAGGTCCATGTAGTCAACACTACACTCAACCAACATGCCAAAGTCCTCTATCAACTGAAGATGAATTTGGAAGTGGTCTAGAACCAGATGCATCAACAAGTTGATAAACATTATTCTGAGTGTAGGTTCTATGTTGGTGATATGGTCTTCCTTCACTTGCAATTGTTCAAACAATCATCCCTCTAGCTTTGAAGGTGCCAAAAACTCATTGCCAAAAACTATGGGCCCTACAAAGTTTTACAATGGATTAGAGCTATGACCTAAAAATTGGCCCTACCATCGACATCCAAGATCCACCCTATTTTTCATGTATCCTCTCTCAAGAATATTATGGGAAATCAGGTATAGGTTTAATATACCCTCCCAAAATTGGTTGAAGAAGGTTCTATCTTGCTCCAACCATAATAATTTTTGGATCATAGGATGCACACTCTTTGCAATCGATCCATTATTGAGGTCCTTGTTTAGTAATATGGTTTATAACTAGAAGAAGCTACATGGGAGTCTCTCCAATAGCTCCAACACTAGTTTCCTCATCTCCACCTTTTAGGACAAAGCTTTTTGAAGGGGAAGGACATGTTAGGATCCCATCCTAACATTATTTTTGTAATTCTCATTTGAGTATGTAATGACCCACTTCCAACGTGGGTACCCCCTTATAATGTTATTTTGTAATACTTTTGTAATGGTATGTGGCAAGTAAGGTGCCTAGACAAGTGGGATCATTTTATGTAACCATTATCAAGAATGTAACCGATATTTGGTAAAATATTCTAGCTCAAGTGGTATTTTGCATGTAAGCCAACTCTTAAGATTAGCGCTAGGGTTTCATGAAGGTTTTATTTAAAATACATGGATCCATGTATGAATGTATCTTTTTTCAAGCTAATGAAATATTGAATGAGGTTGCCCCCTCGAAGAGGCCTGTGATATTGATTTATTTGTGAGATTGTTTCAATTATGCAATTACTTTCTATATAGTGTTATTCTATTATTTGATGAATTTATATTTATTTATAGTATTTTGTGTGAGTGAGTTTATTTTTAATAGTATATTCCTAATATAATCTCATTTGGTTGTCTCTCTTAATCTCCCCAAAAAACCTCCACAATCTTATAATCTAGTAAAATTTGATCGCACCCAAGTTAAATGTATCCCCCCACCACCTGGATGGATAAAACTAAATTTTTATGGGTCTTCCAAGGGTAACCTACTGACCTCTAGAGTTGGTGGTGTTATTAGATATGATAAATACTAAATTACTTTGGCTTAAACAAAAAAATTGGGGCTTTAGACCAGTAATTTACCTAAAGCAAGAGCCCTATTCCAAGGAATAAAAATTCTAGGAAATATACCAATTGAGAAGGTACTCATCGAATATGACTTCATGGATATCATCAATTCACTAAAAGGATATCAAACCCCAACATGGAGCATAGAATACCTCTTAGAGGAGGCTAAAATATCCTTTTTATTGTTGGAAAAATCCTGTTAGAATTTCCCAAGAATAGACATGCAAAGCATTACAAGAACTATGAAGAGAAGAATAGAATTGATTGATTATTCCATGGGATAAACTTTGTATAAATAACAAATTTGATCATTGAGAGTCATTGGATTACAAAAACTCAACAAATCTAAACTAGTCTAAATTGAGAGTTCACCTAACTCATGGAAGAGTGGTAACTCAAGTAAGTCTATCCTAGTAGAACTTAAGAGAATAAATATTTATTCTAACACCCCCCTTAAGTGATACTAGGGGTGAATGTAACAATAGGATATGAGTCCCAAAAATAGGGCCTGATGAGGTACTCATGTACAATGATTCTTATTGAAGATATGGTAAAAAACCACATGGGAAAAATCCATCTTTCAAAAATGAAAAGAAGAAAAATAAGAGGTATGTCTTCGGATTGCGAAGATTTTCCTCTATTGAACACCCAAAAAAATGAGTCTTGGTAACTAGGGCTAATGAGGTACTCATGTACGATGTACTTTTATATTAGGATAGATGGTGAAAAAACCACATGGGATTAACCATCTTCCAAGAAGAACAATAAGAAGGGAGAGGTGAAAACCTCTGTGCACCCTTCTAATTCATATGCCTAACCCCAAGTTTCTCTCGCAACTGAATGTAACATGGAGAAGAAAAGGATTTTGTGAAGATATCTGCAATTTTATTTTCTATGGGAATGTAGTCCAAGTGGATATCCCCTATATAAATATGCTGCCGAATGAAATGCATGTGAATTTCAATGTGTTTGGTGTACTGATGCTCACTTGGATTGTGGGCAATATGAATTGTGCTCTAATTATCACACCAAAGGGTAATAGGTTTATCATGGAAAAAACAAAATTCCCTTACTATCTAAAGAAGCCAAAGAGCTCCTTGACTAGCCAAAACTGCTACCTTGTTTTCTGCCTTTGTAGATGATAATGCTAATGCTTGTTGTTTTTTGCATGACCAAGCAATAGGTGAAGAACCAAGACAAAAAACATAGCCAGAAGTTGAACCTCTATATTCTACTAAACCTGCCCAATCAGAATCTATGTAACCAATGATTTCCTTGGATGTACCCTCATATAAGAGCCCAAAGTGAGTAGTTCCTTGCAAGTAGCGGAGAATCCTCTTTGCTGCTAGCCAATGGCTAAAATGAGGTTGATGTGAGAATCTAGATATTAAGCCAACAACATATAAAATATATGGGTGAGTATGAGTGAGGTATAATAGACTTCCTACAAGCTATCTGTAGAGAGTAGCATCACATAGAGAGGTCTTGTAGGAAGTACTTAGAGTGACTCCAGACTGAAAAGGTGTAGAAGAAGGCTTACAACCAATCATCTTAAACTGCTGAAGAAGGTCTAGAGTATATTTCTATTGAAACAATGAAATTCTTGCATTTTTTTGAGTTATCTGAATGCCAAGGAAGTAATGAGATAAACCCATATTAGCCATCTCAAATTTCTCAAAAAGAGAGTCTTTGATATTCTGGATGTGAGAAATATCACTACTAGTGATAAGTAGATCATCAACATAGAGAAAAAGTATGGCATCAGACTGTGGCATCAGACTCACAATGAGAAAATCCTAAGGAAAGAAGGAAGGAGTCCATTTTTTCATACCAAGCTCTAGGAGCTTGTTTGAGATTGTAGAGATATTTTCTTAGTCTACAAACAAGGGAGGAGTCTTGAGTGAATCCAGCAGGTTGTTCCATGAATATTTCCTCTAAATTTCTATTTTTCCTTTTTGCAATACCATTTTGCTGCAAATTATGGGAGACTGAATGTTGATGAATTATGCCATGATTTGATAGAAAATTTGAGAACTCATTACTGAAGTATTTCCTCCATTATCTATATGAATTTGCTTGATTTTGCAAGTGGCTTGATTTCAACTAAGGCTTTGAATATTTTGAAGTGGGATAGAACATCACTTTTATATTTTAGAAAGTAGAACCAAGTTCTTCTGGAAAAATCACCAATGAAGGTTAAGGCATATTTTACTCCTTTGAAAGAAGGTTTTGGGAAGACCATCAAGTCACTATGGATTAAATCTAGAGGGGATGAGGCTCTTTGAGAACCACTTGGGTGGAAGGGATCTTGATGTTGCTTTCAAAGAGCACATCTAGGACATACTCCATCAATAGAAGAAACTTTTGGCAACCCTGTTACCATTTCATTAGTGTTTAACTCCTTTAGATAGTTATAACTGAGATACCCAAACCTTTCATGCCAAATTTTGCTTTCAAGATATCCATGTGCAACAAAACAGGATGCCCCCTCTAAATTTTTGAATCCCTTGAAGTGAAATAAGTGATTGTTATGATCAATATCTCCTTTTTCTATGAGAGAGTTTGGTTCTTTAAGGTATCTTATCTCAACTCCTATTGGTGAGAAAAGAACTATTTTGTCCTTATCAAAAGTACAAATTTGATAGATGGAGATATTTGTAGCTTTATTTAGGACATAGAGAATATTATTGATATAACCACCTTCAATGGATATGCCACCTTTTCCTTTGACCAGGATAAAGGATGAGTCACCAAATTCTATGCTACATGTTGAACTTGAGGAGATTGAAGTGAATGACTCATCTGAGGAGGTCATGTGATGAGTTGCTCCTGAATCTAGAACCCAGTATTTTGATGAAGTTTTTATAGCTTTACCTTGAATATTTAAAGCTTTTCCTATATTATTATTAATGTCTAACTTGTGATCATTCATTGCTGCCTCTAGTTGTTGTAGTCTTTTCCAATATTTTTTCACATAATGACTGTCCTTTTTGCAATGTGTACAAGTTATAGGACTTATTTATTTCCTTTTGAATTTTTCTTTAGTGGAGGTGGATGCTACTAAGGATTTTGAGGAAGAGGGAGAGATATCATATTTTGCAAGTTTTTTTTCCTCTCTAGTTAGCCAATCACAAAACTCCTCTAAAGAGGGTATTTTATAACTTATACCAAGAGCATATTTTGTAGACAAAAAAGTGGTTGCAAAAATTTGAAATAAACCATTTAATTTAGAAATAATTATATAGATTGATGCACTGTCGTTAAGCACATCATTAATTCTAAATTAATTTGTCAATCCAGGTCAGTGTACAAGGCTATCTACAAAAGGAGTGAACAAGGCTATAATTTAAGGTCAATTGGGAGCAACAAGTCTTATTGGTGGAACTGATTGTGTGGGGGTTTTTAGGTCTCTTCTACCTCTAAATTGCATAAATTAAACTTTAATCTAATTGCAAGAATGAAAACTAATTGCTTATTATAAAAATGAAACCTTAGTTACAATTGCAAGAATGAAATCTGATTAAATTGCAAAATTAAAACCCTAGTTATAGTTGTAGAATTGGAAACCTAATTATAGTTGCAAAATGAAAGTCTATTTACTCTTGTAATAATGAAAACTAAAATTAAGTCCTGTCAATACTTTGTAATAGAAGGTTGTCAATCTTCTATGCAGGGGTTGACAACAAAAACAATAATGTAGGAAAATTGTAGAAAATTGTAAATTGCTGGAAATGGAAATTGCAGTAAATTGAAAAGTTGTTGGAAAGAAAAAAGACTAATTAGATCTACTACTAATCACATTACAAAATTATCTTGAATAGGAAATAAATTATTAGGATTGAAATGGATGTTAACTACTACAAAATAATGAAATTGACAAGTTTTACAGCTTATTCTACTGTAGCAAAATCATAACAAAACCTATCTGTTAGTCCTCCTCCTAGGTCTGGAACTGGCCAGCCTCCTTTTCCAGAAGAAGGTATGAGTTCCTTTCTCTATAAATATTACTCACACTCAAACATAACAGAATAAATAGAAAAACTTGTACTTTATTTATTCAGAACATGATTACAAATTTCTTTGCTAAAACTCGTTACTGAAGCGTATACGAGTCTCGATTTTCTCACTTATTCTTTATCTATCTTTTCTCTACTACTATTTATACTTTATTATTATTATTATTATTATTATTATTATTAGATCAACATGGATGGGAGCTATCTTTTATAGATTCCTAAAATCTAATTACAAAAGAAAATATACTTTGCAAATCAATTCATGTTATTCTGCAGTATTCCCTGGGTTTATCTTAGAAGAGGATCTTTTCCATAAATTATGGCTTTGGATGGAAAGGACGACAAAGTTATATGGGAGATATTTTTATTTAACCTCCTTAGCCTTCTCCCATTTTTCCACCATCAAAAATCAGTCAATAGGTCAAAAAGTGCTTTCTGTTCTCAATCCGGAGCTAAGTGGCTCAATCCGAAGATATTCGCTCAATCCAAAGAGACTGTATTTCTCAATCCGAAGATCTTCGGAATGACCAACTATGTACTCTTAAATTTATTTCAGTTGCATTTCTCAGGTGGATTAGTCCTTAGGATCAGATTGCAATAGCCTTCATTCCTCTTCATGTGTGAATTCCATGCCTTACCATTCATTGGTAGTTGGCTAGAATTTACACAGGAAAACTAGTTTCTATTGCATAGTAACAGTTCTTTGCACTATTTGCTAAATTCAAAGAAATTAATGCTTGAGAAACATCAAAATAAGAATAGGAAAATGTTGCTATCAGCCTAAGCATATCCCTTATGTAACAGGTCATGGAAAAGTGACATAAACTACACAAAAACTATAAAAATCAGCATATAATATTCCAAACACATCAATCATACAAATAATTAATACATAGCATATTAGATCAACTTAACTAGTATATAAATTAAATCACAGAGTTTTAGGAAAGTTTTAGTTGTTCAAAACATGCTATGATTGAGGTATTTCCAGGCCTCATCATTTCCCCCCAACTTATATTAATGCATGTCCTCATGCATTTTGTTGGGCTATAGAATCACAGATATCCATATTCAAGTTCCATGATCTGTAGAAATTTTTTTTGCCTATATAGTATCCTATGTTCTCCTGAAGGTTTTTGAGCCAATTTTCAAACTGCTCATCTGGTTGAGGATCCTCTTCAAAATATTAGGGAACTAGAGTAATGATGGTTGGAGGTCTAAATCTGAGACCTATTTAGTTATGCTGCATAATTTCAATAAGTAGTATCACCCCTTCTGCTCTTCTTCTAGATCATTCTAGATTAATGGGGGAGATAGGCTCCCTTTTCTATAAAGACATGGAAAGTTCTGCCCATCTATTTCTACAATGTGATAATGCTGGAACAAAATTGTCATTACAGAAATTCTGGAATTTAGTTACACAGTCCCTCACATTTCTCAAATACATATTTTTGATATCATCTCTGTTCATCATGAGAAAATGTTGTCTAGTGATAATCAGATGATTTGGCTGAATTGCTCTGACTAACAATTCAGTTCTTAATTCAATTTCTTTATTTTACCTTTTTTCTTTGTCCCAGTAAAATTGATTTTGTAAGGTAGAAATTAAAGCTCTCAATTGCACATCTCCTATGCAAATATGGGGTGGAAATCTACATCCTATGGAATGAGAAATCTATGTAGAAATAACTCACATATCAAGTTTTTCTGCTCTGTAGGACTGTTGAAGTAAGCTTCCAAAAACTCTTCAGCTTTTTCTAGTTTATAGGGGAGACTTGAGCTAATTCTCATAACCTGCCATCTCAGACATCTCTCCTTCAGAATGAGACTATAAGCAACAATCATTCTGTAGATACAATGCAACAGTCATTTCGAAGATACAACAAAAACCAACATTCTTCTTTTAAAACATGTTTTGCTTATGCCAACTCTTATGAACACTTTTATACTAATGGTTAATTGTCATATACTATATATCAAATATTTACAATGAGAAAAGTGCAAGAAACATATACCTGGTTAAAACAAGTTAATGCAAGTTTTTGAAAGATGACTGCTTTTGTTGATGCTCTACTGAGGCTTACTACAATACTTCAAAAACAAATGTAGTTGGTGAATTTGTACAATGGTGACTCAAAAGTTTTCAAGGTTATGCATGCCAAAAAACTGGTTTTCATGCATACCAACTCAGTAGTGCCTTAGAAAAAGGTTTTCACTATTGAGTTATTCATTTTTTTCTTTTTCTTTTTTTTTTATTCTGATTATGCCCATGAAGGAATTCACAACCAAAATTTATTCATCTTTTTGTTTTTTGATTTTTTATTTTTTGTATTTTTTTGTTTTCTTGAAATCCATGATTATGCTCAATCTGTGGCAATTGTGGTGGAAGAGGGAATCTCTTCTACCTGTTGTGCATCCAAGCTATCAAGTTGTTGCAAGAACTCCTCCTTAGTCAGAGGTGTATGGTACACTTGAAGGTGATGTCCATTCACTACCAACTTTCTCCATGAATCATCAATGGGAGAGAGGCGAGCTGCTCCATTGTCAAATACTTCTTCAATCTGGTACGGTCCAAGCCATCTAGTCCTTAGTTTTCTAGGGAAGTCCACATAGCGAGAATCAAATAACAAAGCCCAATATCCTTGCTAAAATTTTCTCTGTTGCAGGTGGCCATCATGCCACAACTTCCTCTACTCTTGAATTACTTTAGTTTGGTGTAGAGCATCCAACCGAAGTTCATCCAATGCATTCAGCTATAGAATCCTATCCGCTTGTGCCTGTGACAATTCAATTCCAATTTCCAATGTTGTGCGTAATGTTAGTAGCTCAAATTCAATAGGTAGGAGGGGATTTTTACCAAAAACCAGTTCATAAGGTGTGAATCCAGTAGTGGATTTCCAAGTAGTATTGTAAGCCCAAACTGCTTCAGGTAATTTATCTAGCCAGTTTCTCCTATGAACAACTACTATTTTCATCAAGATCCATTCCAATTCTCTATTTGTTACCTCAACTTGGCCATTTTCTTGTGGGTGGTAAGGTGATGATTTCCTATGTTTGATTTCATACAACTCTGTAAAAGCCTCAATAACTTTAGATGCAAATTGGGGTCCTTGGTCTGTGGTGATAGACCGTGGAGCTCCAAATCTCTGAAAATTTTGGTTATACAATAAATCAGTGACCTTCTCTTCACGAGCATGTTTGAAAGCACGCACCTCTACCCACTTTGTTAGGTAATCAGTGCATACCATAATATGCACCTTTCCTTGAGAAGGTGGATCAATAGGTCCCACAAAATCAAGCCCCCACCTCTCAAATGGTTCTAAAACCACTTGAGGCTGTAGTGGAATTTCATTTGTGTGAGTGGGTTTCCCCATTCTTTGGCATGCATCACAATGCCTGATGTACTTTTTCACATCCTTGTGAAGAGATGGCCAATAATATCTTGTTCCTAAAATTTTCCTAATTGTGCTTTTTACAGAATAGTGTCCACTAGAGGGTTCATCATGACAAGCCCTAAGGATATCATATACCTCATCCTTTCGGATGCACCTACGTAACACATGGTCAGGACTACTCTTGAAAAGCATACCTTGAATCCATTCAAAAGAAGAGCTCTGTTTGATCAATTGTTTTCTTTGTTTGGAAGTAAAATGTGGGGGAACTTTCCTTGTGACCAAATAGTTGGCTATATCTGCAAACCAAGGTGATTGGACAGATATAGCAAATAATTTTTCATCAGGAAAAGTGTCCTCCACTAATTCCCCTTCCTCTGTGTTCTACAACCTGGACAAAAAATCTGCTACAACATTAGCTTTTCTTGGTTTATTGATTATTGTGATATCAAATTCCTACAGCAACAGTAACCAACGGATAATCCTTGCACTCACCATAGGCTTATTCATCAAATATTTAATGGTTGTGTGATCTGTGTGAATGAATATTTGATAACCTATGATGTAATGCCTGAATTTATTGATGGCATAGATTACTGCCAAGAATTATTTCTCAGTTGTGGTATAATTTTTTTAGCTCCTGTCAAGTTCTTGCTAATGTAGTAGATAGCATAGTGTTCACCATTGTCGATTTGTCCCAATGCTGCTCCAATTGCAGTATTGGAAGCATCAGTATGTATGTGGAATGGTAATGTCCAGTTAGGTCCTCTTAACACAGGTGGAGTTACTAATTTTTCTTTCAGAGCTTCAAATGATTCCTGACACTTTGTAGTCTAGGAGAATTCAGAATCTTTAGTCAATAGGGCAAACATGGGATGGCCTATTGTGCTAAAGCTAGGAATAAACCTATGGTAAAAACCAATGTGTCCTAGGAAGCTTCTGACATCAGTCCGAGTTTTAGGAGGGAGAAGGTTCTTGATAATTTCCACCTTCTTTGGATCAACTTGGATCCCTTGAGGAGAGATGTGATGACCAAGAACTATTCCTTCCTCCATCATCATAAAACATTTGTCTGGATTTAAGGATAAGCTGGTAGGTTTCACAGTGAGTTAAAACTTTATCAAGGTGTTCCAATGTAAAGTCAAAAGTCTGTCCATAGACTGTGAAATCATCCATGTATATTTCAACACTATTGGTAGTCAGATCAAAAAATATGGCTAACACTGCTCATTGAAATGTTGTTGGGGCATTACACAAACCAAAAGGTAAGACCCTATAGGCAAATGTTCCCCATGGACAGGTAAAGGTTGTTTTCTCTTGATCTTTAGGTGCAACCTGAATTTGATTATATCCACTAAATCCATCAAGAAAACAAAAATATTTCTTTCCAGCAAGAGTATCTAACACCTGATCTATGAATGGCAATGGAAAATGATCTTTGTATGTCACTTTGTTCAGTTCTCTATAGTCTATACATACTCTCATTTTTCCATTTTTCTTAGGCACTATAACCAATGGAGAGACCCATCGGCTATCAAAAATTGGGTAAATGAATCCTACTTCCAGAAGTTTTTCAATTTCTTCTTTCACAATATCCCTCAAGGTAGGATTCAGTCTTCTCTGAGGCTGTCTTATAGGCTTGACATCTTTAGTATAAATTCTATGAGTACATACATCAGGGTGAATCCCTGACATATCTTTGTAATCCCAAGAAAAAGCATGGATATGCTTCTACAAAACAACTATCAATTTTTCTTCCTCTTCCCTAGTAAGTTGGCTATTTATGTTCAAAAATTTTCCTGGTTGGACTTCTATTTGTTTCGTATTTGGAAGGACTGAATTTACTTCTTCACAATTGTTGACTAGGGAATTAAGAGGACAATGATGAGATGGGAGGACATAAGAAGTTTTTGTCTCATTGATTTCTGATGGAAGCATATCCTGTATGGAACAATGAGAAGGGAAGATCAAGTGATGGTGCCACCCATGTGGTAGTGAAATAGATGTTTCTTGTGATGGTATAGATGGCCTTTCTTCAGAACTTTGACCTTCTTCTCTCACTAGCAATTGATTGATATTGGCTGCTTCCTCTTCTAACCCTTGTTCATGCAGAACATTCATTAGGACTATTTCATTTTCTAAAATTTCTGTGTCATGGAGGTCTTCTGTGTGTTCCCTTACTACCAAGGTGGCTAGTGTGGAAATAACCTCTTCTGGTTCTTCATATGAGTCAGGAAACCATAACTGACCTATGAAATTGCTTAAAGGTCTTGCAGGAGGATATAGAGAAATCTATTTTAGGTCAATACCATTTGAAATTGTCATTTTTCCAGATCTACAGTCTATAAAGGTTGTTGCAGTTGTAAGCCAAGGTCTTCCTAGGATAATGGGATAGCCATGTGCTGAGTTTCTTGGCTGTAAAACCAAAAAATCTGTAGGGTATTCCCAAGAAGAAACTTCTATAGGGACATCTTCAATGATACCTTTAGGTTTTGCAACTGACCTATCAGCCATTTCTAAAACTGTGAATGTGGGGCTGAGATGTTTGAGCTGTAATTGTTCCATTGTATCCTTGGTCATGATATTTATTGCAGCTCCTAGATCAACTAAGATATTTGATATTGGTATTGAGCTTATGATCACTATGATAACTGGACTTCCTGGGTCACTATACTTTGGAGGTACTAGTTTTCTTGACAAGAGATCAGCTATCTTTCCTTCAACATGAACAGTTTTAGGAAATGCTTTTTTTTTCTTCCTGCTCTTCTATTGCACAAATCTCAGATAGTTATTTTAATCACAGGTATATCCTTAATGGCTTGCAATAAGGGCAGTGATATGGTTAATTTTCTGAGTTCTTTCACTAACTCTGATTCAAAATTTTTTGTTGTAGTGTTAAGTCTCTCAGGGTATGGAATTATCCTTGATGAAGGTAACTGTTCTGCCTATGGTTCTATTTTTTCTTCTTCTTCTTTCGTTGTTGGTTTGAATTTGCTTGGTTCAATAGGTTCTTGAATTTCATCTTCTTTCACTTCAATTATAATAGGTTCAGGTAAAACTTTCCCTAAACATAGTTGTATGTTGCTACAATCCAGAATTTGCATATCTAAATTTCCTTCAGAATCAGCCATATAGGCAGGAGCTGCCTACCTTATGTTATTTGGATTTATTATAGGTTGAGCTGGTAATTGAGGTTGTTTCACCTGTTGCATTTGTTGATTTGGTTTTCCTTGAAAATTTTGATTTGGTGCAGGCAACAAATTCTGAGTTTGACCTTGATTTCTTTGCTTGCCTTGGATAGGACTGGTATTGTTGACCCCACTATTGTTGATTTTGCATCCAAGATGGATTACTTTGATTCTGAGTCCATGGTGGGTTATTTTGATTCCATGATGGGTTATTCTAGTTTTGATTCTAGGATGGATTATTCCAACTTGTCTATGGCCATTCTTGAGAATTTGTCCATTGAGAATAATTCCAAGGATGTTGGGGTGGTTCTAACTGTCCCCAAGACATGTTTCCATGGTTGTTTCCCCAATTTGTAGGAAAATGAGGGGTATTTTGATACTGTTGAAAGTTTCCCCCTTGTCTTGGTCCCACATAATTGAGTTCTTCTATTTGAGTTTCTAGGATAGTTTTTAGTTGTGGTAGTAGATGACATTTGTCAATCAAATGTCCTTTTGAGCAAATACTACAAATGGCTGAAATGGATGTTTTGTTTAGAGGACATTCCTGTAAGGCATGTTTATTCCTGCATCTTGGGCAATAAATTGCTAAAGGTTCTATGGTTTTTTCTTTAGCAGAAATTTCTCCCAGAGCTGTGTTTAATTGTACCAAGATATCAGTCTTAAAATTTGCAAGTTCCTCTATTAGGTCCTTCACATCAGTGCCATTTGTACTCTTTTTCTTTCTTTTCTGCCTAGTGTGAGAGTAATTTCTGCAAATATCCACAATCTCATCCATATTACGAGTACTTACATCCCCATTTCCCATCAAATCTAATACCTCTCTGGATTCATCTTGTAATCCTCTTAGAAAAATGGTTTTGCACAATTCTGGTTCTCCTAGTCCACACCTTCTTTGAACAAACACAAATCTATCAAGGTAATCTTCTAATGTTTCATCATCTTCTTGTTTAATTCTGAACAACTCATCTTTCCTATTCCTTACTCGACAATACTCTTGATACTTGTCTAAAAACACAGTCTCCATTTGATCCCAGGTTTGGATGGAATCTGGTTGTAAGCTCATGAACCAGCGTAATGTTGAGTCCTTGAGTGTTGAAGGAAAAACCTTGAGTTTCTGATTATCATTTATATAGTCATAGGTTTGACACACTACTTTGAACTCAAACAGGAACTGATCAGGATCTTCGAGATGCAACACCCTAGAAGGTTGGAAGCACTGAAGGTGAGATTGTTTTCATGGGAGAGTTCTGTGTGGGATTTAGAAGAATAGGATATTCAAATGTTCTAGGAGGTTGGAGCACATCTTGATCATCTTGATCATTTTCATTATGGACACGACCATGTTGGTCATCCCCATCTAGATTGCCTCTTTTTGCCATAATTTCTTGTTCTTTAGAAATAGTTAAACCTATCCAAATTTCTTTCTCAAGAGGTCCAAAACCTTCTATTGATAATGAGTCTGGTAATTTTTCTTGCTCAGGAGATTCTGATGATGATGAAGCTGGTGGTTTTTGTTTTAGTTTTTCTGGTAGTTCAAACACAGGTGATTCACCCCTTAGGCGTGAAGATCTTCTTAATGGAATAATCCAGGGATCTCTTTGGATAATTTTTCCTTCTTCATCCCTAGGCCTACTCATTCATGCCTACTCCTTAATGACATAAATTATAAGTCAATAATTGTTACTTAACCAACTGTTATATTCATATTTTACCCTAAATTTTCACAACTCAGTCTAATTAACAACTATTGAACTGTTGACACCTTCTAACAACACTCTCCCTAAAAACGACGCCAAAATGATGTGTTGTCATTAAGCACATCATTAATTCTCAATGAATTTGTCAATCCGAGGCAGTGTACAAGGCTATCTACGAAAGGAGTGAACAGGGCTATAATTTAAGGTCAATTGGGAGCAGCAAGTCTTATTGGTGGAACTGATTGTGTGGGGGTTTTTAGGTCTCTTCTACCTCTAAATTGCATAAATTGAACTTTAATCTAATTGCAAGAATGAAAACTAATTGCTGATTATAGAAATGAAACCTTAGTTACAGTTGCAAGAATGAAATCTGATTAAATTGTAGAATTAAAACCCTAGTTACAGTTGTAGAATTGGAAACCTAATTATAGTTGCAAAATGAAAGTCTATTTACTCTTGCAATAATGAAAACTAAAATTAAGTCCT
Source organism: Wollemia nobilis (assembly GCA_028583015.1). Taxonomy (NCBI): domain Eukaryota; kingdom Viridiplantae; phylum Streptophyta; class Pinopsida; order Araucariales; family Araucariaceae; genus Wollemia; species Wollemia nobilis. The sequence continues at coordinate 38,274,563 of JAQPPZ010016981.1, forward strand.
ATCAATACTCTGTAACAGAAGGTTGTCAATCTTCTGTGCAGGGGTTGACAACAAAAACAATAATGCGAGGAAAATTGCAGAAAACTGTAAATTGCTGGAAATGGAAATTGCAATAAATTGGAAAGTTGTTGGAAAGCAAAAAGACTAATCAGATCTACTGCTAATCACATCACAAAAGTATCTTGAACAAAAAATAAATTATTAGGACTGAAATGGATGTTAACTACTACAAAAGAATGAAATTGACAAGTTTCACAACTTATTCTGTTGCAGCAAAATCAGAACAAAACCTGTCTGTTAGTCCTCCTCCTAGGTCTGGAAGTGGCCAACCTCCTTTTCCAGAAGAAGGTATGAGTTCCTCTCTCTCTAAATATTACTCACACTCAAACATAATAGAATGAATAGAAAAACTTGTACTTTATTGATTCAGAACATGATTACAAATATCTTTGCTAAAACCTGTTACAGAACTGTAATAGTCTCAGTTTTCTCACTTATTCTCTATCTATATTTTCTCTACTACTATTTCTACTTTATTATTATTATTATTAGCTCAACCTATATGGGAGCTATATTTTATAGATGCCTAAAATCTAATTACAACAAAAAATATACTCTGCAAATCAATTCCTGTTATTCTACAGTATTCCCTAGGTTTATCCTAGAAGAGGATATTTTCCATAAATTGTGGCTTTGGATGACAAGGATGACAAAGTTAGATGGGAGATATTTTCCTTTAACCTCCTCAGCCTTATTTCCCTTTTTCCACCATCAAAAATCAGTCAACAGGTCAAAAAGTGCTTTTTGTTCTCAATCCGGAGCTAAGTGGCTCAATCCGAAGATATTCGCTCAATCCGAAGAGATTGTATTTCTCAATCCGAAGATCTTTGGAATGACCAACTATGTACTCTTCAATTTATTTCAGCTGCATTTATCAGGTGGATTAGTCCTCAGGATCAGATTGCAATAGCCTTCATTCCTCTTCATGTGTGAATTCCATGCCTTGCCATTCATTGGTAGTTGGCTGGAATTTACATAGGAAAACCAGTTTCTGCTGCATAGTAACAGTTCTTTGCACTATTTTCTAAATTCAAAGAAATTAATGCTTGAGAAACATCAAAATAAGAATAGTAAAGTGTTGCTATCAGCCTAAGCATATCCCTTATGTAACAGGTCATGGCAAAGTGACATAAAACTACACAAAAACTATAAAAATCAGCATATAATATTCCAAACACATCAATCATGCAAACAATTAATACACAACATATTAGATCAACTTAACTAGTATATAAAGTAAATCATAGAGTTTTAGGCAAGTTTTAGTTGTTCAAAACATGCTATGATGGAGGCATTTCCAGGCCTCATCATAGATGCATTCTTCTTCTATTTTATTCTTACCATTACCTTTGAATTGAGTGAGGACTTATTTAAATTTGGTGTGAAAGTCAACAATATTGCTGAAGTCTTCGGGAGATAATGCTGTTAATTCTGCCTCTAATTGCATTGACCTTATTTGATCCACTTTTCCAAACAAATTTTTTAGTTTCTGCCAACTCTCAAATGGAGTTTTACATTCTAAAATGTGAAACCATAAGCTTTAATTTACATTTGTGCTTATAATACCCATTGTTTCATACATCTTCCCTTTATGAATAAATATTTCATATTCCTTTTCAAATTCAGGTTGTTTCTCTTCTAGAAAGTGCGTGAGCCTTTTTTGAGAAATGAGATTTAATATTTTTGGTTTCCATGTGTGATAGTTATGAGGGATGAGTGGATCAATTGTATTCATTTTGTCAAAGAAAAATTGAAGTGAACCAATAATCCCCCCCTTTAACTTCAAGAACTTCTTAAGAGAATACAATGAATCTCTAGAAAAAAACACCTATTTATTGAAGGCAACAATAGCTCAACCTTTATACCAATTTATTTAATTTCCCCACCCTTATGAGAGGGAAACTATAAGTAAATGAGGAGAATTGATACATGGAACATAAGCGTATGAAGCAATAATAATCAACCAGACCTTTATACTGATTCTTCTCAATTACTCGCTCTTACATGAGGGAAACTATAAGTTAATGAGAATAACGCTATGTGGAACATAGGTTTTATGTGTTCTTTGGAAATATTTTATGTTTTTCTTACTTTATTGCACAAATTTTCATGTTTAAAAAAAAAAAAAATAGTTATGCAGATAGAACATTTAGAAGATGCTGAAATTGAGATGTAAGCAACAATACCAAGTGGGAATAACAATTCCACATTTAGGCTCCACCACCAAACGTTACTCCTAAATCTGCCTACTTAAAGGGATGTAGCAAAAAAGGAATGTGTGAAAAAAACTAAGGACCAAAAAAGGATGCAAGGACCAACACTAAAAACCACCCTAAACTCTTGAAAATGGGTGCAAGAAGTTGCACCTCAAAAAAAAACCCCCCAAAAAAGATATTTCATTTGGATGTTACAAGGAGACCCATCACTCTCTTGCATTTATACATTAGGGAGATAAATAGTGAGAGGGGCATTTAAACCATGTAGTTATTTTACAATATTTGAAAAAATATATTTAAAAAGGATAATACAATGACATTAAAAGAAATGTCTATGTAAACCATCAGTGAAATTCTGAAATGACACCCTTTGTTCCTAGCGCAATTCAATGGATTAAAAAAATCATGTAGTGATCTCTTGATGCGGTGATTCTTTCAACATGCAAGCTTTCGAATGGATTCAGGTCTATTAACATGGCTACTCCCCTCTATATACAAAATGTTGGGTGACCAAGATTTGGCAAAGCACATCAAAACGTAGTCCTTCAACATTGTCTTTCAAGTTTTGAATGCAAGTCATTGTCTTCACTGCAGTCCCTAAACTTTGTGTCTCTAGAGGATTTTTAAGGCAACATAGGTCTTTAAATTCAAATGCAATTTATTGTCTTCACTCTAGTTTGCATAGCACATCAGCATGCAGTCCTTCAACGTAGTCCTTCAATCTTTGAATTCAAGTTGTTTTTTGCACTTTGGTTTACATAGCACATCAACACATAGTCTTCAATGTAGTCCTTCAATCTCCATATGATAGCACCAAGTATGTATGTCTTTGAACATCAAACAAAGGAATGCAATTCTTCATTATATTCTATGCACTCTCGAAGCCTCCAATAACCAATAGATAATTTCCAATCTATGCAATGAAATAAGAAATCAAATGAAGGTTTTCTTATAAAATAAAAAGGTAGATGTTAGCTTGGAAATATCGAAAGGAATGCGATATCCATAAAATCTCAAAGAATATTTGAGATTAATGGTAAATTTTAGAGCGCAATGGATTTAAGTTGCAGATTTTTTTCATGAAGGAGAGCGCCAGCTATGTCAAGTGTAGTGAACATGATCGAATCCAATATTTACTAGAAGTGAAACGCTTTGTATCCCAAGAAGGGAACAACATTTACAATGTATTAATTTTGGAACAACATGCAAAAGAAAGTGATGAACACTGAGTATTGTATTTTCCACCAAATTTTATGTAATACTCCCTCATAAATGTAAAGTACACACGTGGTTGTTGGCCAATGTGTGTGAATTGGCTTCGTGGATGATGGCATCTTCGGCAGTCTCAATAATGGAGACTGTATATGCTAGATTGCATACATCTTGACTTCATGGTAGATGGTGCCTTTGGCTTGCTTGAAGTGGAGAGCGATGGATGCTACAGTCCCCTTTGGAGAGGGGAGAAAAAAATATGGTGGACATCGAGGATTCAAAAAGTGGCCTGAGATTTCTAAAATGTCGTAGAGAAAAAAACGTTAAAAAAATAATTTGAGTCTAAGATTGCGATAGCAATTTTTGGCCAATTTTTTTATATAATTCACTAAAATAGTAGTGAAGTTCTCCTTTTTTTGTATATCTTTTAAGAAGACAATAACATTAAGAAGAAACCATTTTTACATGTATTTCAAAAAAAATATAGTTAGAAAGAACTATATATAAAAAAATTTGTAGACTTGAACAAATGTAGTGAGTAGTCTACAAGAGATACAATGAACCAAATCCTAGAAACTTCAAGAGAGAATGCTAGAAAAATCTATCCTACTCTGGTACCATGTTAGAATTTCCCAAGAATAGATATGCAAAGCATTACAAGAACTATGAAGAGAAGAGTAGAACTGATTGATTATTCCATGGGATCAACTTTGTATAAATAGCAAATTTAATCATTGAGAGCCATTGGATTACAACTCAACAAAAATTGACTAGTCTAAACTAAGAGTTCACATGACTCATGGAAGAGTGGTAACTCAAGTAATTCTATCCTAGTAGAACTTAAGAGAATAAATATTTATTCTAACAAATCCTTGATCTAGCATGTTTATCTAAAGGGAAATAAAGCTACGGACTCCTTAGCCAACCTTGACATCCTTCAGGAGGACCTCTCTATTTGGAGTAGAAACTTCCCTCCAACCATTTTATAATATTATAGCTACGATGTTTTGGCCTCCCATGGTTGACTTTGGTCTTGCCCCTCCCATGAGTTTTTGGTGTTCCTTTAATTAGCCCTCTTATTTTCCATTTTTTTTGCTTTGTCTTTCTATCACCCTTATGGCTAATCAGTGCCCCTCTATTTTTCTTTCTCATGGGACCCATATTGGTTGACCTATTTTTTTGGTGGAAGTTCTTGATCCCTTTTCTTCCCACCCTCAAGATTTATCTAGCTAGCTATTGTCCAGTCCTAGTTTCATCAATTTTATTTCTTCCTATTCTATGTGCAGCCTAATTTGATATCCCTCAAAGTAGTCTAGCTAGTTTGGTTAGTCTCCCTCCTATGTGGGACCCCCTCTCTCCTCTACTCTACCAGTATTGACATGGTAGTTTAATTTTTAGCTTCTATTTAAATTTGTTTTTTTTGCCACCAATCCCACTTCATCCTTAGAGTGACCCTCTAAGTCAACTAGTGGGTCATGGAATTCAAGTGTGCATTGGCTTAATGTGATTCATGTTGGCCCTTCCGCTGATGACCCTTAGAACTATGAGTTGCTCCCCATTTTCACCATTGATAGATTTGGTATTTTATTATACTCTACTCCTCCTAGGCCAATGCAACATGGCTCCTACTTCCTATGATCGGATGCCACATGTTTCTCTCTGTTAAAACCTATAGATGGACTTAGGATCAAGATTAGTTCTCTATTCATTCTAATGAGTGCATTTTTTCTTATATTTCCACTCTTCCCTCATGCTGCATGGGACTAACCCCAAGGTGAATTTTTTGGTAGGGATGGAATTTTCATCCATCTTGGAAGGTTTTATTTCCAATTTCATCTAACATACCTCTCAAAAATCCCCTACCTTGAAACTCAAATTATTGCCATTATATTGAGGGTAGATATAACATACAATAGTTCATTCTCAGTATTTTACTTCACTCTCCTCTCCACCTGAAAGTGTTTGCTTCTCCTTCTAGGCCACCCAAATATGGATGACATCGATAATAGAGTAGAGGCTATATTCCTAACCTTGGACAAGTTGGTTGAGAAAATATTGGATGATGTAGTTTTTTTTTTTGTTTCTTAGAAAATTTAATGGCCATAATCATGACCTCTAAAAGAAAATGACCCATTTTTTATATTATGGTAGAGTAAACTCTAGGAGCCTTGATTTCACCATCAACGTGGTCTTAATTATAGAAGTCTTGGGTCTTCTAGCTACTGGTAAAAGTATCAATAAAGATAACCAATCTATTTCAAATGAATAACTTATCTTCAAGAACTAGGGTGAAAACTTGAATAGACACTAGAATGGTATTCTCAATTTGTCCTTGCCGAAGCCCTAGGACAAAGTGCTCATTCCTATTATTCAATGCTTCATGTTGTATGGCTAGACATCTATAGTCAGGAGCTTCTAGTTTAGTTTGTTGAATCACATCCATTGTAGGAAAAACATCATATTAGATTTTCCTTTTTAAGTCCATGGAAAAGTCATTGAAACAAATTCAAAAAGAGATTTATTCCTTCTTGATCCATAAAAGACTCCACATGCTTTTGTTCCATAACATAGTGAAGAAAGAGGGACAAAGTACACTAATGAGCCTCAATAGCTCTTATTCTATGATAAGATACAAATTCTCCTATATTTTGAGGGGAAAGCCTCCAAGAAAGTGACTCAGTTTGAGGCTATCGACCTTGTGACCTGGTTTGAGGGTGTTGACCCTATGATATAATTTGAATATGATGACCTTGATGTGGTTGTTGAGAGCTCTCTCATAGGTGACAACAAAGGCATGAAGAGGGAGGTCACCCTTGAATTACTAAAGAATATAAAAATTATCAAAGACTCAGTTTAGGGTGATAGTGATGCGATGACTCCAAAAGATAGGACTAATTACTAGAGGTTATCCAAATGCCTAAAATCTAAAGTGATGAACAGGAGGTGCTCCCCCATCCAAGTTACTTCAAAATAAAAATTTTAAGATGCCTCAAAATCCAATCCCTTCATGTGGTTGGCCAAATATGGAAGCTTTGCTTAGTTGTGTACTCCCTCCTAGAAGGTGACCATACACTATAGTGCCCCTCCTACTTTGGAATCCTCTCTTAGAAACTGGTCATCCCATTTTCTAAACATTGGGGTTACATACAAGCCTTGAATAATATCATTAGATCATTGTACAAAGTGGGGATTGCAAGAAGTGACCACCCTCTTGGAGGACTACAAAAATATATACGATGATGCTGACCTTGATGATTTGATGGACACCTCTATTGCTGGTGCTTGACAGGACTAATCTCAAGTGGTTTACCCTATATTTTTATCCCTAGATTTCCTCTACATTCTGTTTCTTTGGATCCTAGTTTGATCTCTCTATTTTTATTTATTCTTGGGATCTTACCCTTTTTGGTGGATCTAGGATGTTATCCACTTTGTAACTTTCAGGTTGTTCTCATACTATCCTCTTTTTGAGGACCTTTCTTGATTGTAAAATGTTTGGGATCCCTTTCAAAACCCCTTCTTTGTATCAATAAAAAAAATTAATCCAGACAAAGACAAGATGTGATAATACCCTTTAGGTAGGGCAACACCAATATTATTTATGGAAGAAATCATTGCATAATATATCCCAAGTTGAGATTCACTCCATGATAAAATTTGATTACAATTAAAATTAACTTGAATTGGATGATTTAAAATTACCAGCTACCTTATTTATATAATCATCATTCAATGATATTTCAAGAAAGGTATAACCCAAATATTATCTCACTCGTTATTATAATATATTTTTTCAAAAATAAATCTTGGGTTATTTATAGTCCATGATAATTACATTATACAATTGGGTTATTTTTGGTTTACACCTACCATACAATATAGTTGGATTATTTATAGACCATTCCAACTATAAAATATAATATTATATTACTAAGTACCTACCCTTGGGTACCCTAACACCATATGTTAAGAATATTTACTTTGATTTTAGATGTTAAGATTTGATAATAAAAACAACCCCAATATGTTGATAATTAAGCAAATAAACCATAATAATTCATCCACACATATGAAATATATGATAATAACCTTTAGATTGGATAATACTAATGTTATTCCTTATGGAAGGAATCACTTTGCAATATATCCTAGGGCTACTTCATGAGAAAATATAATTATGATAACAATTAACTTGGAATGAATGATTTATAATTACCAACTTTATTCTTTTTTATGTTTATTAAAAAATAATTAATCATCCTATAGATCATTAGTACATTAATTTTATTTGATAAGATAGAATATTACTAGTTACTTTAATTTAACATGTTTTTTATGTTTTAAGGGGATACTTTTATTGATAAAAATGGGACCATATGAATATAATAATTTACATTATTCAAGTCACAAAATATAGATGAATTTGTTTTCTATGTAGGGACTCAACCAAACTCGACCAATATTCTAAAGAAATTCCATTTTTTTACCTATTTTAACATGTGAAAATCTCATCACTAATTTTCTAAAAAAAAATTATACTTCCTAAGTGAGGTTGCAATGCACCTCTTCTGCTCATGCAAATATTTCACCTCAAAATCCTTAGCACAAAGCTGAATTGAGATAAGATATTCAATGCCAAAGATAATATAACTATGATTCACAGAGTATTAATGAAAGCAACATAAATATCGATAATAAAAGCATACATGCATGAAAACATAAGAACAGTAATTGTAGGAATTTAGAATGAGAAATGTTACTATCATGGGCCACTTTGAGGGGGAAACCTCCTTACAAAATATGTAAATTCTTCTCTAGCCTGTGAGAGTTGCATCCTTCCCATTGTATAACATTTATAAGAATATTTCTTGACATCTTATGACATTGTTCTATGACACCCTACTATGATAGTATTATATGACAATATTCTTAATGTACCTAATTTATGATAGTTACATTCATAATAATAGTGGTTACATTCATAATTCTATGACAAAAAATAGATTATATGACAAAGCAATTATACACATGATTCTATAGCAACAAACTCTCCTAACATAATGCATGGCCCACTTCTAACTAGATACATGGTCCACTTTATTATGATAACATATTCCCTAATGTATTACAAGTGTTAGGTATGTAACATGCCACACCCCTTAAAGAAGATTTTTCATCAAAGTTGAAAGGTGGGAAAGTACTACTAAAAATATTATAATGAATCCCATGTGCATATTCTGGAGGAACCCTTGCTAATGCACTAACACTTTAGTGATATCCCATGTATGTTCGATGATAAATAATGGTTGTGGGCTATAAAAAATGGATCATTCTTCATCCAATTTAGGAAGGATATTTTGTACTTGAGTATGTATGACTACCACCTTTGTCAAGGAAGAGACATAGACAATAGGTTGAATCTTGGATGTGGTTAGTAGTTCCAACTTTTAAGCAACCTTCCTTATCCAATGCAATATCTTGTAGGGCCCATAAAACTTGGATGCTAGCTTATGTCAATTATTTCATTTGAGGGATAATTATTTATAGGTTGAAGACAAAGGAAGACCATATCACCCTCTACAAACTCCCTCTTAGTTTTATGTTTTTTTGCTTGTTGTTTCATGCAATTCTAGAAAATATTCAAATTCTACTTAAGAGTTGCTAAGACTTCCTACCTACGAATAAAGACTATGTCCATTGCATCTATCTTTAAACTACCTGATAAGTAAGATATGAGTGTTAGGGGTGGTTGACCATACACAACTTCATATGGTGTCATCCTTGTGGTAATGTGAAAGGTGATATTTTATCACCATTAAGCTAAGGAAAGCCATTGAATCCACTTAGATTGATTATCTAAAATAAAATAGCATGGATAGGTCTCAAGATATTTATTCACCACCTCTATCCAACCATATATCTATGGGTGACATGAGATTCTTCTTTTCAACTAGGTCCCTTGAATGTGGTGTAACTTATTCCATAATATCCCAGTGAATATCTTATCATGGTCACTAACTATGGAATTTGGGCTTCCATGTAATCTAAATATCTCATCCATAAAAATCTGTGCCATTATCCTATAAGTACATCCATGGAGATATATGTCCTTGGGGACTCTAGAATGGGTAAAGGTTGAAGTAATCCTAGTGTAAGAACTGTTTTCCCCCTTTTGGCACTGATAAGTATCAAAACTATCCACAAACTACTTGATATCTAATTTCAACCTTAGCCAATAGAAACTATGCTTTACCCATTCCTAAGTTTATAAGAAACTTATATGTCCCCCTATCAGAGAATAATAGAGCTCTTGAAGAATCTAAGATTTAAGTTTTAAGGAAGTTGGAGCAACAATATGATGCTTATAGCATAACTCCCCTATTTCAAATAATAAATAGGATGGTCCTTTGTTGTTGTCTATAAATCTTGAATAATATTTACAAGTGTGGGGTCTACCAACCAATCAGACTTAAGTGTATCTAACCAATAAAACTTAAACATGGACACTGCATATAGGATATTTTGTATTTCAGGTAACTTAGAAAGAACATCAACAATAACATTTTTCTTCCTTTGTGATAGACTCTCTCATATTCATATCCCAAGAGCTTAGTGACCCAATTCTACTGTTCCAAGGAAGAAATTCTCTACTCTAATAGATAATTAAGGCTATGATGATTGATGATGAAGTGTCAGCAAAATAAATTTGGTCTCCAGTGGAGGATATTAAAGATAATGACCATCATCTCCTTCTCATAAGTTTATTTTGTAAGGTTTCACCCTAAGAGGGCCTTGCTTATAAAATAAAGTGATAAAACTTCTTGCATGAGTACCACCCCTAATACAACTCCTGAGGCATCACTTTCAATGGAAAATATTTTGGAAATATCAAGTATGGCTAGGATTTGTGTACGACACATGGTATCCTTCAAAGTTAGAAAAGCCCACTTAGCTATATTGTTCTATGTGAATGCATTCTTCTTAATCATAACTATTAAAGAAGCTACTATCTTCCCATAGTCCTCGAATTGTTTTTGATAATATCTAGTAAGGCCAAAGAATCCACAAAGGCTCTTAAATTTTTTGGGCTTAGGCCACTCCTTCATAGCCTCAATTTTAATTGGATCTACTTGGACACCATCTCTAGAAATTATAAGCACCAAATATTATACTTTAGTTTCCCCAAAAGTGCATTTTAGATTGCTTGACATACAACTGGTTTTGTTGTAGGAGCTTTAAAACTTGATCAACATGTTATAGGTGCTCTTCCCATATTTTTTTGTAGATTAGTATGTCATCAATAAATACCAATGAAAATTTTGGAGGTAGGGTTTTAAAACCTAATTCATATAGCCTTGGAAATTTGATGGTGTATTGGTGAGGCCAAAAGGCATGACCAAGAACTATAATGCTCCTCATAGATCTTAATTATTTTTAGGGATGTAATCCTTGTGAACCCAAATTTGGTGATAGCTGAATTTAAGGTCCAACTTGGTGAAATACTAAGCACCATGAAACTCATCTAATAAGTCCTTAATCACTAGAATTGGGAATTTATCCTTTATGGTGATATTATTGAGTTTATGGAAGTCTACACACCTTTTCCATGACCCATCCATCTTCTTGACCAGTAATATTAGAGCTAAAAATGAACTTATGCTTAGATGAATGAGTCCTACACCTAGTAATTCATTTACCAATTTCTCAATATCATTATTTTGGTGATAGGGATACCTATATTGCTGAATTTTTGGAGGTTGACTCCTAGGAATGAAATTAATTTTGTGATCTTCCTTCCAACTAGGTGGTAGTTGTTTGGGTTCAAGGAAGAATTTCTAATTCTTAGTTAGGACCACTAATATTTTTTAAGACACCTACTCATCTTGAATAACACATAACTACATCTAAAAAACCTCCTCGTAATTGGTTGATAGCCCTTATTAATTAGTCAGTAAATTTGGTGGGATGTTACAAGTTTAGAATTGCTAATTTTTACAACCTAAATATTGTGGGTTCTATTGTTGACAATGAATTACATCCAAAGTTCTAAAAAATTTAAGGACATTGTTCCCAATATTTTTATCCAAGGGTACTCCAATACCATATCAATTCCAACCAATGGGACTACATAGAGTAGAGAAAGTATTTTATGAGGGTATACTTGATTATGAATGGTGGGATTTGAGGGAAGTGCATGGTTATTTTTAGGTGTATATGAACCCATTAATAGTCCATGTTAACTCCTTATTGTAATTAATGTTTTGTTACCTTGACATAAAGCATAGTATAGTGGCTATGCATATTATTCAATGCTCTTTAGCCCTAAAAGGACACATCTTCAAATCACTGCCCTTCCATGATGGATATTTGACATACATTATTTTGGTGTATAAGGGAAGATGCCTAGTGGATAATATATGAATATGACTTAAATAAAAATGAATCCAACCATTTTTAACCATAATAACCCCATGTAGGTATTGTTAGTACAAGTGGTGATAGGACTTGTCATGTGGGAGGTCATGGTTTCAAATCCCTACGTGGATATTTTAATTATTTCATTTCACACTGGTTGGTTGGTGGATGACATGGTCTTGTTGGAGAACATGGAATTATAGAGGAGGTGTTGGATTTTTTTTCTCCTATAGAAGAGGGATTGACCAATAAATTCAAGATATATTGTATTTGCTTATTCAACTATTGCCAAATCATTCAATAAATCATTATCAAACTTGGTGAACAAGTGAAAATTTATATTTAAAAATATGGCATGCGGTAGATTTCAATTCATTAGTATCCTATATAATTGATTGCATAATAAACATCCAAATAGCGTCACCTTTCCTAGTTCAATGACACTTGGGTGGTGATTGGTTTCCTAAAATTATGCCTATTTGGTTGTCTATTTAATGCATAGTTGGAATCCCCTAGTTTTCTAGACAATGATATGTAGCAATTCATGATTCACTAGAGTTATTTTTTATATAATTTGAAAGCTTTATTATTTTTGTGTAATTTTTAGGCTAAACTTCTGAAGGCCATATTTCTTGCATATAAAAGTAATTTGGGCCCATTGTTTTTTCATATTGTATATTTTTTAGAACTCTTTACATTGATAGTATTATTTTTGGTCACGATATACATAAATAATATATTTGTTAAATGATATGGATAAACATGTATCTTTACTCAATGGACCTAACGATACCTCCTAAAACATCAAGATAGAAGCTTTTCTACAAAGGGTCTTCTCAAATATTTGAATGAGGATCCTAAAGATATTTATTTTGAGGATTTAAAATAATTGTTTAGGGATAAGCAGGAGGAATTCCATGGTATGATTGCCTTATATATTGACAATATCTATGACACTCACATCAACCATATCTTACATCCAAATAAGTTTTTACAAAATTTTCAACAAATGTGTGATTGTGTTGATTCCACTTAGATTAGTAGATTTGAGGAAGATTTTGCTACATTGAACATGGAATATTTTGGAACCATTGATGAGTGGATTGCACATTTAAGGTCACATGTTTGAATTAAGAATACTATTGAATATCTCAATATAGAGTGCAACAATATTTTAAATACTTATGAGATAGTAGCCATTGTCCTTGAGATGCTTTAACTATACTTCCTCAAGGATTCTTATATATACATTTATTATAATTTTACGTTCCTTCACCATGCCAATGATGTAAAAATTACTCTCTAAACATAAAAAATTATTCTAATGAGGTAGCTAGAATAGAGATCTATAAAAATAGAACCATGGAGAGAAGAAAGCCAAGAATCTAGATACTACAAGAAGGAAGGATGCAATGCAAAATTTTGTTAGAAATATATTAAGAAGTTTGAAGAAGTAATAAATAAGGGTATTGATAGTGCTTTCCTCTTTTATTATGTGAGGATGATGAATACGGATAGACCTCATATGTAGATGTAGCTATTCATTCAACTTATTAGACATCCACCTCTTCAAAAGAGTGGACTATAGATTGAAGGTCAACCTAAAACATGAAGTAGAATTACCATGTTTTGAATAAATACAATGGTCAATATCATGGTGAATGTGTAATAATTGGTTATGAGTCCTCCTTATATATTTCTAGATGTAGCAAAGTGATGGTTCCTTCTCATTTGGAAAATTTTTTCATGTACTAGGTGTGGATTCTAATATTCTTTTTATTTATAAAATATTTCATACTAGTAAAAAAGAGAAAGGTCCGGGGTGTAGATAAATTGGTTTTACCAAACCTCATAAGAGGGGTGGAGGTCCATGGTTCAAATCTAAGGCCTCACTAGATTGAACGATTATCCCTTTCCTGGTGCTTTTAGTAGCATAAAAGGTTTAAAATTATTATGGAACGGTGGTTATAGGGGTGAACTAATATGTTTGTTGTGGTGCAGTGGTGAATGCCCTTGGTGATGGTAGAGCCCGACCCAAGTTACATTCCCCTTGTCTCCATCTTGTAGATATATGGTATTGTTAGGAATGTCCTATGTGCTAGTAGAGGCTGAAAAGGCTCCATACCTCCTACACCCAACTCATTGAAAGTGGCACCCCAAAAGGGGTGTTTTATACTATAAATTATATTTTAGCTGTAAGCTTACTACAATGGTAAGGGCCTTGTCCTCTCTTTGAGAGGTTCAAGGTTCAAACCCCACTCAGTATGAGGGGACCAGGACCCCTCATAAATCCTATGTAAATTTATGAAACCCAGGTGTTGTAGGTGAGTTGGAGAGGAGAGGGAAATCCTCCAAAGGAGGTCCCAAGTTTGAATCTCCACCCTACCAAAAAGTTGAATTGGGTACCCAAAATCCAATTGATAAAGTTGGTGCAGGCAAGGCTGGGTGCGACTCTCAGGTAACTTTGATGGTGTATAGCCCCCTAGTCATGGTCTCTCAGACCAAGAAGACACCCCAAGGGGTTTTTTGCTTAGAAAAAAACACCCAGGTGTTGTAGGTGAGTTGGAGAGGAGAGGTCAATCCTCCAAGGGAGGTCCCAGGTTCGAATCTCCACCCTACCAAAAAGTTGAATTGGGTATCCAAAATCCAATTGATAATGTTGGTGTGGGCAGGGTCGAGCATGACTCTCGGGTGACTTTGATGGTGTAGAACCCCCTGGTTGTGGTCTCTTAGATCAAGGCGGCCCTGCAAGGGGTTTTTTGCTTAAAAAAAAAGTGAAATGTTGACAAATTAGATGGGTGATTAAATATATTGATAATTTATTTAGGATAGTTACCTTAGGAAATTATGTTAAGTTTAATTACATGTATAGCCTTGGTAAACATCTTTCCTTTTTGTCATGTTCTTCAACAAAGAGAGAATTTGTTGCTATGTTGGTGTAGGAATATGACATCAATAAGAAGTTACACCATAGACTTGGACATATCGATTATGGACCATTAGGTACATGAGCTTGTAAAAGATGAAAAAATTATATTCCTCCTATTTCTCCTTTAAGTGGTATTTTGAGGGTTGTATTTTGGGAAAATCATCATTGAGAGCCTTTCCAAAAAGAGGTATCTAGCAATGTTATGCAACTATTGTAACTCACGAATAGTGATATTTATAGGATAATGGGATTACCATATCTAATTAATAATTAATTTCTCCTATTTATTGATTATTTTTACCAATATGTGTGGATTTATATTATTCACACAAAATATGAATCTTTTTTATATTCAAGGAATTCAAAATTCTTACAAAAAATTATTATAAGAGAAATATCAAAGGTTTTATGGATCAATGGGGGTGAGCATGTTAGTCATGTTTTTTATGATTTTTTAATGTCTTCATGCCATTAATTTTCATAGGAATATTAATTATATCCTAGAGAAAAATTGAGCGATTGAGCAAAAGAATAGAGCTATAATAAATATGGCTAGACATATGTTGCATGCTAGGTATATGGATCCCAAGTTCTAGGTGAAGCATTGAATCATGAAACACATTTAATTAAAGAATTCTAATTTAGGTAATTCAAGAGAATAATTATCTTAAAATATCATTAAGGGATAAACCTAAAATTTCTATGTTTTGCATCTTTGGATCTACTATATGGGATCACATTTCCAAATATACATAAACCTAGGTTACTTTGAAGAGCCATTGTTATATTTATGTGGGGTATTTTTACACCTATAAGGCCTATAACCTTTATGATCCTAATAATTAGGATGTTATTCTTTAAAGGGATGTGTTTTTTGATGAGGAAATTCCATTTTATTCTTTGAGACCTTTTATCATTTTCTTAGAAGACGATTTACTTTTACACATAGCTCCTCTAGAGGTCCCTGTTTCTCCTATAGAGATTATTGTAAGCACTATTCTAGAATTTTAAGCTTCTCATCCTATCATATTGAGTCCATTTTATGTTCAAACTATTTTGGAATTTCTCTCCTCGATCCTCCTCCAACATCTACTCCATATCTAGATACTCCATCTAACAAGATTGATTCTTCCATACATTATACACCACTATTTTATTTTGAGGTTGATGGAGAACATGGATTGATGCTTCAATACCATTGTTTAATACTTCAATATAGAGGTTTATGTGCCACAACATCCTTTAGGTCATTTAATGGCCAAGTTATCCTACACTCTCCTTCTGGATACTTAGCCCATTCTATCTCAAGAGTGTTAGTGGAAGGTCCCTTCCTAATCCCTATTTTTGAGAGTTGATAATTTTGGAGATCCTATCATGTATGCTCAAGCCAAGGCTTGTCCAAAGTAGAGAGTGATATAATAGTAAATTATAAGTCATTAGCAAAGCATCAAAAATCAAAGCTTCTTCCTCTTCTTGAAAGAAAGAATATTTCTATCTACAAATAGGTTTATAGGACAAAGTACAATTTTGATGATCAGGTGGAAAACCACAAAGTATGCCTTATTGCTAAGGTATTTTCTCAAAATAAGGGCATCAACTATTTTAAGATCTTATTAGGATAAATATTGTTAGGATTATTCTCTCTATTTTTACTTCTTATGGATGGGAGATGTTGGGGACTGAAAATGGTCCTTACACTCTAGGTGCTACTCCTCTCACAATACAATTTTTGATAGGTGTATCCAGTGCTTGTGGTCACATGAAACACTAGTTTGGGAAGTCTAGGGAGTGTAGGACATGGCTCCTTCAGATGACCTTTAGGTTTTTTATGAAGTTTGGATCCTTTTTTAGATGCAATATTTGATGCTCTTCTCCTAAACTATCCTAATATGTCAGGTTCCTATCAGGAAAAATGGGAAAGGGAGAAAATAATAAAATCTAACTAGCCTATGCTAAGTGTGGCAATGAACTAAATATTATAGCTTCCATATTGCTTATCAATGGTATTAATGAACACATGCATCAAAACATGATAGCTAAAATGAACATGATCTCAACCATATATGACTACAATAGAAAGATCCGCTATGAAAACCAAGACATATACTAGTCATGGCTCCCATAGAAAGATATACAAATATAAAGACTAGGATGGAATTCATGGTAGTCATATCTCCTTACATTAATTTAAAGCACCATTATATTTATATAATTTAAAGAGGCTTAGTGGCTTGTAAATGCAATGATTCAAGGCTCAATTCTAGAATGACATACAAAATAGAAAGGAGAAAGAAAAATTGCTGAAGGTCAAATCCTAGGAAAAAAAACAATTCAACCTCCTTTCAATGAAGAAAATATTTAATATTTATAGATAAAATTGAGGAAATTTTCCTTCCAAATTCAAAATACCCCTTGTAAAATTCCCACTTGGCTACAATTAATGTTGTTAGGTTTGTGGTCACTTCTCAACAATCTCCATGTTGTTGTCTTTAATGCATTAACTACCCTATTGGATATGTTGTACATTTTTGTAGAAGGACTGTACACCTCAACACAATGTGTGGGGCCTAAGTGGTGTAGACCTGACCAAAATATAGATCAATGTCCTTTTGTATGCTATTTCCCCTTTACCCTTCAATTGAAATTTTGGTCTTTAGGCTTTTGTGCATTTTTGGTTTGATTGGTATATTGTGCAATTGACTTTTCATCTACTTATATTTGATATTATAGTTATTACTACTACCAAATGTATAATTGGATGGAAATGCCCAAGTCATTTGTTTTTGAATATATTACATTATTTGGTACATACCAATGTACCATCATGGGTACATCTATAGATTAGGAAAGAGTGTCTTAGATTAGGATTTACTCAATGCAATGTAATGCATAAGTGTGCAATGATATTTTGGCAATGTAAATGTGCATAGTCGTCCCTATGTACATGTGTCAATAGAGTAGGAAGAGTGAGGGCCAAGAAATCTCTATATGAAGAGTCACATTCCATTATATATATGAATGTATTGATGTAAAAGAAATATAACAAAGGAGAAAGAGTCACCTATGTAAGAAATGGAAGGTGATGTAGTATGATGTATTTTGAGCTCTTCATTCAATAAATATTTCTTAGTATTTTTGAGAATTTATCATTAGCACTATTTGAGTTATTAAATAGTTTATTTTTAGTTTATATGCTTAATTTATCATCATTATTATAACTTTTCATTGCAATTGTATTATTGATCTTGAGGTAATATTATTTTGAGTATTTACTCATCGAAAGCTAACAGTGGTATGAGAGCCACAAGGGATTACCATTACTACTATAAATCTTAATCTCATTACATCTTTGAAAACCAGATCAGCCACTGTGTACCACTACATGCAAACATCGTTGTTTTGGAATTTTTTGATAGAAGTCATAATATAGATCATAAGAAAATAAGATTTTTACTGGTTAAGAAGAGACCAGTAAAAAAAAAGGAATTACGTCTAGAAAAGGAACTAGATAAGATTAAGAAATTACCTCTAGAAAAGAAACCAAAGAATATAAAGGAATTAAACCTAGAAAGAGAAACCGGATAAGATAGCATGTCTCACTGTATTGAAGGAAAACCAGTGATATTTAAGGATATACCTATTCTAAGAGCAAAATCGGAATAGAAGGAGATAGTAAGATCTTGAAGAAAAAACTTATAATTTAAGAGGTTAAAAGACCCTTAGAAGAGGTCCTATTGATAAAGAAAAACCTATGAAGGCTAAGATTCAGTATAGATTTGATTCCACTAGTTTTTAAAGATAGCTAGTGAAGATTATTATTTCTAGAAATTTGAATACATCTGATTATTACTATGTAAGTTTTGATGCAGAATATTAGTTCTTAGAAGTTGAGAATATTCCTACAATAGATAGATAATAATTTCATATTCGATTACCTAAAAGTCTGTGCTTTTCTAGTAGAGGGATTAACTCTTTTATTGTAAAAAAAGTAGACATTGAATGAGGTCCAAGAAGGAGATCTTATTGATGATTGCGAAGAACCAAGAAGAAGGTTCTCTTTACAAGATTGCATATTGAAGATAAATATCCAAGAAGAGGTCACATTGAAGAAATTCCAAGTTTTGGAAGATTGAATATTGAATGCTGAAGATAGAGATCCAAGGAGAGGTCATATTGAAGAACTTCCAAGATTGGAAGATTGAAGATAGAATATAGAAGGACTACAGAAGGTCCTATTGCAGATAGAAGTAGTAGAGTCTAGAGATCCAAGAAAGAGATTTCATTGAAGAATTTCCCATAGTTGGAAATTTGAAGAAACCAAGGTAAGGTTTCATTAAAGCATTTACTAAGATAATTGAAGGTTGTAGGATTAGAAGACCCAAGATTAGAGGTCTCAAGAATATTTCATTGAAGAAAGAAAAGGAAAGAGAAAGCCTTATTGCATAAGCTAAAGCAGTGACCATTAGAAGAGATTCAAATTAGAGTTCATGGTAGAAGATTACAAGCAGAAGGAGAACCTGAATAGAAGAGATTGGGACAATTATTACCATACAACAACAAGCCCAAAAGGAAAAAGGATTTGGCAAGAAGTTTGTCAAATTTTGAGAAGATCTTGACATCTAAATTCTAGTGAAAGAAGACAGAGAAAGAGGTCATATTTGAAGTCAAAATTCAGAAAGAAGTTAGAAGAAAGTAAGAATATTGCAGAGTTCATAGTGTAGAGAGATTTGGAGGCAACCACAAAATATTTGTAGGCTTATTTGTAAAAGCACAAGTTGCTGATTCTTGAAGGAGAAGACGAAAGGTCACATGACAACAAAAAGTAGAAGCAAAAATATGCATTTTAGAAAATATTTGGAGAATATTTTGAAGCATTTTTGTATAGAAAAATAAGATAATGCTTGAAAATAAAAGAGAGCATCAGATTTGGAAATTCATGGGCATCACCAATGAGATTTTGTAAGCAATAATCAGACGAGTTTAAGCTGCAATTTTTGGCAGCATTAAAAGAGTAAAGCTAGCTGTATTTTGGAGGAGTTTTTGAAACATTTTTGGAATAGCTTTGGAAAACAAAGCTCAAGCATTCTTAGAAGCACCTAAGGAGGAGATTGATTGCATATTTGAATAGTGAAATGGCAGCATTTGGAGCTGCAAATTTCAGAGATAGCTAGCACATATTTGAAGGAGAAGAAAACAGATTTTGGGCAGCAACTATAGCTGCAAATTGAAGAGTCCACTAACAACAAAAGAAAGGTGCATTACAACAAATACAAGACAACAAGCTATAAAGAAAGGAGCTACAAAAATGTGTGTTAAATTTGATGCCATATAAAGTATTATTGCAGATATTTTGAAGGTGCATATTAAGAGTTTTTTAGAGCATAAAATTTTAGAGCTATTTAGAGCTAGCAAAAGGAAATTTTTTTAGAGTGTCATTAAGCCAAAGAAAATACACTATTACACACCATTATTTTTAGAGAAATATGCAAGATTATAACAGCATTAGTTAAATATTTTAAAGGAGTGATAAGTGAATAGTATATGCTATTTTTTAAGTAAATTTAAGAGTAGATTTATCCTACGTTTGTGAGGAAGAATATCCCTAAAAATACAGTAGATTTTGGAAAGCAAAGAGTTCCAAATTTAAAGGTAGATTTTAGGTGTTTAAAAACACCAGATGTGTAGTCAAAAGTGGTGAAGAAAACCACTGAAAGAGTGGTGTGGATCACCACCATATTAAGCACCATTGAGCAACATATCACAAGGGGGCAAGATCTTCATCAATGTCCACCCATTTGCAAGAAAGAAGCACTAACAAGAGTGCTTAAGGAAAGAGCCATTAGGCTCAAGAATCATCCAACCAAGGAGCTAGAAGATGTCAACTACAACCTACAAAATATTACCCTACATAAATCCTATGTAGCACAACCATTCTATCTACACAAAGCAAGGTAGATTGCAAATACATGGTGCATTATCAAAGGAATATTACCAATAGATAAAACTATCAAAAAGGAAGCACCATAGAGCCACCATTGGAGTGCTCTAAAATAGACACAGTTGGAGCCAACCATGGGTGAATTCATCATCATCCAAAGAGAGAAGAAACAACACCAATTGCTATTACAAAGAAGCAAGAATACGTTGGAGGAAAAGTGAAGAAGGAATACATTGGAATAATCTTGAAATTCCATATGTTGGAGAAGGAAGCGCATGCATAGAAGGCTGTAACACTTATCCTAAGCAAGGAAGAGGAATATTACCATTTGGCACAAGGGTGAGAGTTGGCACATAGTCATAACATACATCTCCAAGAAAGAAGAGCGCTCAACGCTCTAAATCATCACCCAACACTCAAGGAAGGATTAGTAACACCCAAACAACACAAGGAATATTATGCCAAGTGTCCATTCATCTTACAAGAATGTTAGAACCACCTAAGGGGAGTCAAGAAGTCTCCATAATGTATGCTACAAGTGGCACATTGCACAAGAGGACAGAAGCACCCATATAGCTGCCAGTGTAAGAGAGTAAAGGTAGATTCGTAGCAAGTGTGAAGCAAGAGCATTGAAGGTACATTCAAAGTACATGTTATCAAGTCCAACAAAATTTGACCAGAAGGAGGAGCACCCAAAAAGTCAAGGAGGAGCGCCTAAATAATTAAGGTAACATTTACCATAATATTTTCATATTAAAGTTTATATTGGTAGGAGGAATAAGGAATAAAGTGAATATATTCTAAGGTTAAATATTTGAAGATTTTAGTGGAGTGATAAGCATTATAGAACCTTAGAAAAATATGGATATTGCATTTTGAAGTCTTTTATCAGGTTTTGAAGAATATTTTGAAATTGAAAGCATATATTTAGGTTTTGTAAAATTTACATATTAGAGTTTACAAAACAAATTGAATATTTGTAAAATTAATAAGCTTGGAGAAATAATAATTTATACCCTAAACATAGTTTTTGAAATTTAGAATTTAATATCCATAAATTTGGGAGGTAAAAGAAATTCTACATAGAATTTTTTGGCAAAGGAAAAAATGCATTAATAGTTTAATCTCTAATTCAAAATTATTAGAGATATAAATTTGAAGATTTATAAAAATTTGAAATTGCATTCAAATCACTCATTGATTGATAAAAGTAAAGCATTTATTCTTGAAGCATAGAAGTTGAAAATTATATTATCTTTCAAACATTAGGGAGACACAAGGTGTTCTACAAAACATAGAATTGAAAGAACTACATACTCAAAACTAGGGAGTCATAAGGTAGTCAACCTCAAAGGATTAGAACCTCCAAAACTAAAGCAATTATGGATATAGGAACTAGTAAACTTACAATAGAAAATACTCAATGGATTGATCACCTTAAAGTCTCAAATATTTTTAGTTTGAAAGAGCTAATTACAAACCTCAATTTAGTAACCAAATTGATTGAAAGTAGAAGGATGGTTGAATTCAAGTATGAAATAGAAGGTACAAAACCTATTAATAATGGTACATATGCTCAAGATTTATTTGGGTTCACACAAGATATTGTTGTTCAAAACAACACTAATGGATTCTTTGAGAAACAGATTACAGGGAATGAAAAGGAAAATGGATCAATTGTGATCCAAATTTACCTTCCATATTCATACACAAGAATCAAAGAATGGAGATGATGAAGCAAAAGTTTCTAGATAGGAAAATAAAGGATAATATGATTCTAAGAACAAAGGAAAAAGAAAAATTCTTATACAAGAATTTTATGACTATGAAAGAGCTCAAGAAACTTGTAATCTTGAAGCCACAAAGACTGAAATATACTAACTATTCATTTGATCAAGTAAATAGAAAGGTAGTATATTGGAGAAAGTAGAAAAGACTACATCAATACAGAGAAGGAAATCAAAAGGGGCACTTAGCCCAAGAGATATAGGAAATACAAGAACTATAAGATACTATAGGAGTCCATGAAGCTAAAGCACTTTTAGCAAATACAATATTTTATGAAATTTATTTGATCAAGATACAAACATGAAGCATGACAAAGAAAGTGACAAAGAAGAATACAGGTTCAAGGAAGAAGATGAAGATCCATATTGAAGACTAAAGTCTTCAATAACCAAATAATGTAATACAGGGGGTGTTGGAATATATTACATTATTTGGTACATACCAATGTACCATCATGGGTACATCTATAGATTAGAAAAGAGTGTCTTAGATTAGGATTTACTTTATGCAATGTAATGCACAAGTGTGCAATGATATTTTGGCAATGTAAATGTGCATAGTTGTCCCTATGTACATGTGTCAATAGAGTAGGAAGATGAAGAGTCATAGGAAGAGTGAGGGCCAAGAAACCTCCATATGAAGAGTCACATTCCATTCTATATATATGGATGTATTGATGTAAAAGAAATATAGCGAAGGAGAAAGAGTCACCTATGTAAGAAATGGAAGGTGATGTAGTATGATGTATTTTGAGCTCTTCATTCAATAAATATTTCTTAGTATTTTTGAGCATTTGTCATTAGCATTCTTTGAGTTATTATATAGTTGATTCTGAGTTTATATGCTTGATTGATCAACATTATTATATATTTCATATTGCAATTGTATTATTGATATTGAGGTAATATTATTTTGAGTATTTACTCATCAAAAGCTAACAATTTTATCTCTTTTGATTTTGATCATTTCATGCATATCCATCCTTTCCAAAATTTTGGTTTCCTCGCCTTACTATCAAATTTGTACTCGATGGCTCAATGATTAGATTTTTGCACTTTGTCTTGCTTGAATTCCTGCTCAAGAACCCGATTCATGCACATCTAGTCTTACTTCAACTTTCATCCAAATTCTAGGTATCTTGCTTCCCATAAAAGCCTCCCTTCAAAAAACTAGGGATGTGAAGAGTGCCTTTATTTATGGAAAGCTTTAGAAGGATATTTGTGAGATAACCATCAAGACTTGCATTTGATAGGCCTACTCACTTGATGTATAGTCTAAAGAAGTCCTTCTATGGTATTAAGTAGGATCCTCATGCTTGGTATGAGAAGATTAATTATTTGTTTCTTAGTTGTGGATTCTACCAATGTGATATAGAGCAATATGTCTACATAAAGAAATGGAAAGGTCAAATTTTGGTGATTGTGTTGTATACTAATGATTTTCTCATCATGGAATTCCTATTATAATTAATCTAGGAGATAAAGTCATAAATTTATGATACTTTTGAGATGGATTTGGGTCTCTTACATTTTTTTTTAGGATTTACATCAATCAATCACCCTCTAGGACCACCATTTCTCATCCCAAGTATACCTTCTATATTTTTATATGATTTTAGGACTCTAAATCTGCTTAGAATCCCTTTGCTTATGGCTTAAATCTTTGAGTGGATTACACTACCCCTTTGGTGGATGTCACCCTATACAAATCACATATCAAAAGACTTTTTTATATATACATATTAGATGGATATTCACTACTCAATTGGAGAACCTCTACTTTTGATAGGATTCTTTAGTGTAGGTTCCATGTTGGTGATATGAACTAGTGGTTCTCTACCAAAGGATTTATTTTTTATCCTAGTTTTAGATTGGTATCTTGGTACAATAGAAAATAGTACACTATAATCTAGTCTTATTTAAAATTTGAATATTAAGCCAATAAGGCCACCAAACAAATTTGATAGATGCTCATGATTTTCAAGTAATTGGGTGTTTCATAGTAGTTCTTGATAACCCATAATTATGACAACTAGAGATCCACCAATATTATTTTTAATCTAGTATTTTATAATTAAAATAACCACATCAAGGTTTAGATACGCTATGTTTAATGGATTCATTCTCATTTGATGCTTGATCTAGTATGTGTATCATCAATGGATAAAATAACAAATATCCTACCGAAGCTCATGTTTGAGGTATCGTTTAAGCAATTATAAGAGCAAATTGGAGTAGGAGAATTCTCCTTGAGAGGAATCACTACTAATCATAAATTTCTATGTCACTTATTCTACTTATATATGGTTTTAAACATAACTTGACACCATGGTCAAATATTGTACTATACTTATTATATATATCTTTGGGCCTATATACACCTTGTACAGGTGGATTCATTATAATAATCTAATAACAAACCTTAAGGTAAAATTTTTAATCTTTGACCTAAGTCCACATGTGACATGGGTATTTATACCCATCAAGACCAACCATTTTAGTATTGCTTAGAGTTGTTTTTC
Source organism: Wollemia nobilis (assembly GCA_028583015.1). Lineage (NCBI taxonomy): Eukaryota > Viridiplantae > Streptophyta > Pinopsida > Araucariales > Araucariaceae > Wollemia > Wollemia nobilis. The sequence goes on from JAQPPZ010016981.1 coordinate 38,299,642, forward strand.
TATAGTGAGATTATTTTGGTGTCTATGGGCACTATTCATATTGTATTGCAATTTTTATGAGTTATTTTTCTTTCTAGGCAATATGCTCATTTAATTTATTCTAAAAAGTATTGTTGAATCTAATACTAAATAAACATATTTAAATTACGAAATCCCTTTTACCATGAAATATTTTAATACATAAAATCCCTAATGGAGTGAATGCATATAATAATTTGATATAGTGGATGAACCATTTAGGATATAAAATAATAGTGGTTTGAGTTAATTGAGGCTATTGACCATTTGTGAATTATAAGAAATATTTTCTAATATTAAGGTATCATTGAAATTGATAGAAAAAATACCTTGTACACACTCCATATAATCTTGTCACTAATAATTTATAGCCTAGTAAGGTTAGAGATATATCATATAGTATTATATTTAGTCAAAATATTTTTGTATAATGAATCTTTTATTTTAGTAAGATGTGTATAATTTTTAATTCCTATCTTTTTAAAAAGTATGTTGTCTATTATTTTTGGTGTCCTTCCACACCACTTGAATCAAACCCAATGGGATTAAGATTCATCAATAGGATTGAAACCTTGTTTTATGATATGGAACTTCTCATCCATCATTGCTTACCCCTAACTAGATTATTAAATTAGATTGAAACCATAAGCCTCACCCATATTATGTCTATTTAAATGTTGTGTACAATGTCTAACATTTTTGGATTATTTGAATTCATATTGTTGGAAATATGTTGAATATTTTCCATTTTATTCTAGTGGGGTTAACACTAAAAGGTACTGGATATTGTGTACAATATACTCACCCATGATAGTGGGGTTTTTAGGGTTTTTTAAGTTATATTTAGACCCATATGGGATTTTAAAGTTACTATATTCGAAACCTTGCTTTTTTGCCCAAGATATTGTAAAATCTGTGCATGTGCCTTTGTTATATATATTGCACTTGCATTAGGGTTTGGACAGAGATAGAAGAAGAATATTATTGTATTAGATACGGTCAAGTTAATGCAATAATAAAATAATACTATGCTAGTTTTTTCTTGGTTGAGGGTTTCCAGGATAAATATTGTGTAATGTGTGAATCTGTGATCTTTTGATTATGTTATAATTGTTTTTCTATTTTAGTTTATCAAGGCTCTTAATTTCTCTTCATTTGGTATCAGATCTAGGTTTTAGCTTAATTCTTGAGTGGGAACCGTATGTAAAAGGATTAATGCAAAGAAGAAAGATGGAAAATACATGAATAGAGATTGAAAAATTTAATGGATAGAATTTTGAGTTGTGGAAACTCAAGATGGAGGATCTGTTGGTTTATAGAGATCAGTGGATTTTGATCTCAGAAACAAAACCAACATTAATGACATATGAGCATTGGCTAAAATTCGATAGGAAAGTAATGAGCTCTATAATATTGTGCTTATATGATTCAATATTGTTGAATGTATCTATAGATACCATGACAAAGTTTTTATGGGAGAAGTTGGGAATATTGTATCAGACAAAGTCACTGGTAAATAAACTCTTTCTTTGAAAAAAGTTGTATTCACTTCGGATGAATGATGGTGACTCTATGGCTGAACATATGAATACTTTTAAAACTATGGTAAGTCAACTAACCTCTGTAGAAGTAAAAATGGATGAAGAAGAAAAATTTATTACTTTACTTTGTTCATTACCTGATTCATGGGATAACCTTGTTATGGCTATCACCAATACTACATCTACATTGAAAGTAGAGGATATAGTAGGAACTTTTCTATTTGAGGAGATGAGATAAAAATATTCTGAGGATTATCATAAAAATAAAGCCTTGATTATGAGACATCGTTCTCAAGAAAGAAGCAAAAATAAATTAGGAGAAAAAAATCAAGAGAAAAGAAATCAAAATCTAGGGGTAAATCTGTTGCCCCAAAAAATAGGAAATATTGGAACTGTGGTAAAGAAGGGCATTATAAAAGATATTGCAGATATAAAAAGGCTAATGATAATTGATCATATGATGAAGGAAATTATACAAAAATGAATACCAAAATGAAGATTTAGGGGACTTATTCTTAGTTGCAACATGCTCAAGTGAATGTTAAGATTCATGGTTGATTTACTCAGGTGCTTCTTTTCATATGACTCCTCATAGGGAGTGGTTATGTGAATATGAAAATATAGATGGAAGTAAAGTCTTCTTGGAAGATAATTTGACATATGAAATAATAGGTTGAGGAAGAGTCAAGCTGATGCTAAAATATAGAAGAATTAAAACCCTTCTCGGTGTGTTGCATATTCCAAGTTTGGCAAGGAATCTAATATTTATGAGTAAGATGAATGATGCGGGTGTGAATGTGGTATTCAATAAGGATAGTTGCAAGATGGTATGTGGATCCTTGGTGTTGGCAAGAGAAGTTCACACAAGAACTTTGTTTAGACTTGAGGCTAGCACTGTAAGTATTAATTGCAATAAATATTTAGTTGTACAAGAAAATAATACGGTTGAAATGGCTCGAGTATTCCTATAATGAAGAAAATGTTGTGGTATCAATGCATGGGGCATATTGGTGAGAAAGGACTTCAAAAATTTAAAATAAAAAGTATGGCTAAAGGAATTTTATATTGCCCATTAAATTTTTATTTTTATGATCATTATATTTTTGGAAAACAAACTAGAGTCAAGTTTCCAAGTAGTGCTACAAGGTCTAAAGGAATTATACATCTAGTTCATAGTGATGTGTTTGGATCGGTAAAAGTACCATCATTAGGTAAATCTATCTATTTTGTTACATTTATAGATGACTTCTCAAGAAATATATGGGTATATTTTCTACGAAATAAATATGAGGTTTTTAATAAATTTAAAGAGTTTAAGGCTCTTGTAGAAAATTAGATAGAGAAAATATAAAGGTTTTGAGAAGTGATAATGGTGGTGAGTATTGATCTAATAAATTTGAGTAGTTTTGCAAGGACTATGGAATAGAAATGCAAAGAACAAATTCATATACTCCACATTAGAATGGTGTTGCAGAACATATGAACAAGACATTGATGGATAAGGCTATAAGCATGCTAAGTGGTGCAGGGTTAGAAAATAAGTTCTAATAAAAAGCTATTTTAACAAATTGTTATCTCATAAATATATCTCTCACCTTAGCTTTGGTGGAGAAGACTCCACGGGAAGTATGGATTGGTAAGAAACCCTTTCTCAAACATATAAGGGTTTTTGTTTGTGATGCTTATATGTATGTCCTAAAAGAGAAAAGGACTAAGCTATAATATAAATCTAAAAAATGCATATTTATGGGTTATAGTACTAGTGTTAAAGGATATAAGTTGTGGAAACTAGAAATACAGAAGGTTATTTACAGTCGTAATGTGATATTTAGAGAAACAAAAGGGGTTTTAAAACAATAAATGCAACCAAGCAAAGAACAAGAAATAGTGCAGGTAAAATTGGAACAAGAGGAAGAACTAGTGATAGAACCTGAATTACAGAGAGAGTCTAAAGAGGAATATTTAGAGGAATAAGGTGAGGAGGAATATGAAGATGCAGAACCTAGAACTCCAATTTTGAGGAGATCAGATTGAGAGAGAAGACTTACAGATAGGTACAGTCCTTCAAATTTTTATTATGTATTTAATTTATCAGTTACTAATGAAGAACCCATGACTGTAAAGGAGGAACTTCAGTCAAGTGAGAATAAGTCTTGGAAAAGGGCTATGGAAGAAGAAATGAAGTCCTTGGATAAAAATAAGACATGGGACTTGGTGAAATTACCTCCTGGTAGAAAAATTGTTGGTTGTAAGTGGTTATTCAAGAAGAAGTACAATGTAGAAGGAAATTTGGAGAAGTACAAGGCTCACTTGGTAGTAAAAGGATTTTCTCAAGTTGAGGGAATTGACTTTGGTGAGATTTTTTCTCCTGTGGCTAAACTAACTTCAATCAGATTTCTATTGGCTATTTTTGCTACTTTTGATTTTGAAATAGAACAGATGGATGTAAATATAGCTTTTCTACATGGTGAACTTGATGAAGAATAATATATATATATATATATATATATATATATATATATTTAAGGTAAAAGTTAAGGAGGACTTGGTATGCAAGCTGAAGAAGTCTCTTTATGGATTAAAGTAGTCTCCAAGGATGTGGAACCAAAAATTTGATAGGTCTGTCTTGACACTTGGGCTTGGAAAAAGCAAAGCATATGTGTATTTCAAAAAGGAAGGTGAAAATTTTGTTATCATTGTATTATATGTGGATGACATGTTGTTAATTGGTAACAATAAGGAGATGATAAAGTTACTTAAATCTAAGTTATCTTCTTAATTTGACATGAAGGATTTGGGTTCTACACAATTTATTTTGGGTATGGAAAAATAAGGGATAATGCAAATATAAAGTTATGGTTAAATAAAAGAAAATATGTTGATTTGATACTACAAAAGTTTAGAATGCATGATTGTAAATGAGTATGTACTCCATACTAGTTGGTCAAAAGTTATTTGTTGAACAATGTCGCAAAAAAATAAGGAAATTGAATAAATGCATCATGTTACTTATGCTAGTGTTGTGGGTAGTTTGATGTATGCAATGGTATTTACTAGACCTGATATTGCACATGCAATAGGAGTAGTTAGCAGATATATGTCAAATCTAGGAAAGGAACATTGGACTGTTGTGAAGAGGATCTTCAAATACTTGTGTGGAACTACAAATTATGCTATTTGTTATGAAGGAAAATTTGGAGATAATGATATTGTAAATCTACAAGGGTTTGTGGATGCTGACTAGGTTGGAGATCTTGATAAGAGAGATCCATGAGTGCTTATGTGTACAGGATATTTGGAGGGACAGTAAGTTTGATGAGTAAAAAATAATCAGTTGTTGCTTTATCCACTATAGAAGTAGATTACATTACAACAACTCATGTCAGTAAAGAAGAAGTGTGGCTACAAAGGTTATGTTCAATAGTTGGCATTAAAAAGAATACTGTGAGAATTAACAATGATGATCAGAGAGAAATATTTTTGGCAAATAATCCTGGTTTTCATGATCGATCAAAACATATTGATATAAAGTACCATTTTGTGAGAGAGATGGTTTAAGAGAACCGATGATATTGAAGAAAGTTGATACAGAGAAGAATATTGTTGATTCATTAACAAAGGCTATACTTGCTTAGAAATGTTCTTGGTGTAGAAGTTCTATGGGTATGGTTTCCATTGATAGTTGACAATGGCAATTATTAGCCCCTATGGAAAGTATTCAAAAAGTAGGATAATGTTGAAAATATGTTGAATATTTTCCATTTTATTCTAGTGGGGTTAACACTAAAAGGTACTAGACACTGTGTACGATATACTTGCCCATGATAGTGGGGTTTTTAGGATTTTTTAAGTTATATTTAGACCCATATGGGCTTTTAGGGTTACTATATTTGAACCCTTGCTTTTTTTCCCATGATATTGTAAAATTCGTGTATGTGCCTTTGTTATATATATCACTCTTGCATTAGGGTTTGGATAGAGATAGAAGGAGAATATTATTGTATTGGAGATGGTTAAGTTAATGCAATAATAAGATAATACTGTGTTGGTTTTTTCTCGGTTGAGGGTTTCCAGGATAAATATTGTGTAATGTGTGAATCTATGATCTTCTTATTTTGATTCTGTTATTATTGCTTTTATATTTTAGTTTATCGGGGCTCTTAATTTCTCTTCACATATGAGGTCAAAAATTTCCATCCATATTTTATCTATTTAAAATATTTTGGTGTTTAAACCCTCGTATCTTTAGAATTAAAAGCTTTGATCTCTTATATGGGCTTCCCAAGACTTCAAAATCAGAACCATTTAGGATATATTACTAGTAGCATTAACCAAGTAATGAAGCTTTATTAATGCCAAATACAATAGTCTAATTACTAATGACATCAACATTTTCTTAAAGAAAAATTAGTAAAGTAATATGAATATCTTTAGGAAATATTTAAAACATTCAATAAATAATTTAATATTGATCATGGATTAAAAATATAGAAAAGACATCATTTTTCTAACCTATATTTAGAAAAAATCTTAATAAAAAAGGTAAATTAATTGTACATAATAAACTATTTCAACCCTTATTATAGAAATACTGAGAAGGAAAATTTTGTTAACATAATTATAATAATATTGTAAAGCGAAAATGAACAACACCAAGATAACGAAAACATATCAAACACAATAAATATTATAAAATAAAGAAATGATATTATATTGATATTGTGGGAGCCTTGATCTTTGTTATTACAATGCAACTTATGTTAATACGAATGATTTTACAATCAGTGGGTTTAAAACCCTTGTTCAAATGAATATTTGGTGTTTCTGGATCATCTTCACTCCAAAAAATTTATGAGTGGGCTTGCATATCCCTACGATGCCACTCGTGGATACAAAAAACATCAATGTAAATGCTCCCTATAACTTGCACATAAACATATTAGAATATAGGTTAGTAACACCTGCAAGGCCTCCATAGTGTGAGGGCCACTAGAATTCAAAAGTATACAATATTAACCCTAACTGAAATGGTTGATAAAATAAAGTGCAGATATACCAAAAATGTAAGTAAAGAAATAACAAATGATCCCTTGTCAAAAATGTGCCTGTATTTCTAATCCATGCTTTTGGTTCCCCAATTTGGTGATGCACGAACATCCACGAGCATTCAAAGGTTTATCGACTACAAACCAGTCCAAGGAAAATGCCTAGGTGTAACATCCCTATAAAATATAGCTTTTTGTATGCCTACTTTGTTGCAAGAATGAGGTACTATTTATCCTTTTGTGGTTGCAAGAACAGGCCAGTGGAGCAAGAAATGAACATATCCTCCTAAAATACAGACAAAAATATCAAGCAAAAGGTAAGTTGGGAAAAATGATGAGCAACAGGGTATTCATCGTTGTTAGGTACAAAAAGCCCTATAGGTAGTACATATGCCAGTGGTCCATGTAGTTGCATTCATGTAGCCACATCTAGGAATTTTGTATTTTATATTTTGTAATGATGTTTGGGATGTTTTCAAAAATATTTATATATATATAATAAAAATTAATAAAGATAGTATATATATATATATATATATATATATATATATACGTAGTAATAAGATATATAAAAAGTAATAAAAAAATATAATAATCAATAGAATATAAATAAATAAATAATATACAAAAGATTATATAAATATAAATATATGTTAGTTTCATTACATAATAAAATAAGGAATTAAAGTAAGAATGAAATATACAAGATACAGATAAGAAAAAATTAAAAATATTGTTGGGCACTGAATTGCACCAAGTTTTACTTGATACTATGGTTGTTTATCTTCCTACTTTTCATTTAGGCTTGCACTCGATAGTTGCAGCTCAACACTCAACATTGGAAGGACCAAAATTGGGGTTTTCGATCCAACCTCCAGAGTAGGCTGGATCCGTGTCAACTTAGCAGATTGTTGACACAATTATACTCAATTAGGACTTGGAGTTTAGGGTAGGAGAAGGTTAGGGTTAGAGGGATGTAGATATCAGTGGAAAGATAGGTTAACAACATTGCATCACCATAAAAAGCTTCCCAAAAACCATATTAAATATATACATTCAAATAAATCTTTATTCCATGATAGCTCATTTTAGATATTAAGGCATAGCAGAAAAATGTTATAGAAAGCAATTTCAATATCCAAGAAATGATAATCCAAATAGCAGAATTTACCAAAACTAGATTTTATAGAAATGTACTTACTAGTAACACAGAACAAACTTCAAAGCAGATTTCAATTACTCATAATAGCTAGTAATCCAAGATAGGCACAAAATAACCATCTAAGTATTTAAAAAAATATAACTATGAAATCTAAACCTCTGATATCAAGTATGGAAACGTAGCCTTGAGGCGAAGATCAATGTATTGTTCCTTTCATTCAGCTCTTCAAAAATATTTACAATGGTACATGTAAACACGCTAAAGCCGACCCTTCAAAACGAGGGTTTGACCTCTATTTATAGTTTTTCATATTACAAATCAAGAAATAATACATCAAATCTTGTTACAACAACTTAGCAAAGATATTATATGGCATTAGCTCATTGGTCAGATCTTCAAGAAATTTTTTGAAAGGGAAACCACCATGGCAGCATGGGTTCTCTACAACTTGTTGGTCACTCATTAGGATTGTTGTTCAGAACATTCCAGATCATGCACTTCCATAGATATTTCTTGGGAGTAGAGCACCACCACAAATCTAAAACTACATCTGGTTTGATCTTCTTGGAAACTCTCGATGCTTCTTCTTTCAGCCAATATGTTACATTTCTAGTGCAGGAACATCCTTTTAAATGGCCCAGATTTAGCAGACTAACCTCCATCGTTGATTTTATTTATCCCATGGTCCAGATTAGATTTGGTACAAGCTGAGAGCCCATCTGCTGGACGACGTCACTTTAATTAGTAGTAGAACATCCAATCTAGATCTAAAAAATTTGAACCTTGAATCTGCTTCGAAGTTTTTATATTTTCTAATCTGCATTAAAATATTGATGGTCACCTCTTCTTTATAACTTGTGCAAATTTTATTTCTAATAGAATGAGTGTCTTCCTTAATCCGAAACCAGAGTTAAGTTCTTACACCATTTCATCATTCCTCCTTATCTTCATTCAGGATAGAAAAAGACTCGTTTATTCTTCAGATTGTCAATTCACACTTTTTCGCTACTTACATCATCATCTCCTTGAGACTTTTATGGATTTGAGGATAACGCTAATCCGAGGAGGAGAACCAAAAGAGTTTTCAAAATTGGGTATATGCAAAAGGGCCATTCCGCACTTTTAAACTGCTGATGTCACCACCTTTCACAAAATTTTGTGGATTTTGTAATCCTACTCCAATCCGAACTCAGAATGAAGTTCCTCGGAATAATTTTAAATAAGAAAAAATGCATGACTGTTAAGTGGATTTGTCTTATCAACCTTGTTCCAGAGCGGAATGGCAGTTTTATCACTTAGTAAAAATCACACAAAATTTTACTAAGTATGTGGCCATTTTTGACCTACATTCTGGCACCTCCCGGGTGGATTTGCTTGTAAAACCAATCGAATCCAGAGTCTTATCTTTTGGGCCTTAGGAGTCAAAACAAAGCTGATTTCATAAAACCCACTTGTTCGGCTATAGAATTGTGTCCATAATACCAGTACTATTATTGTTTTCCAAAAATATACACAACTCTATCTCCTTTATAAAGCTTTATTTCAAGGAATGACTTCATACAAAAATGTTGCTCTGTAGACTTCATATCTTTATTGCTTATTTCTGACAATCGTCAAGGTAAAAAATAGAAATACAAAAATTATGAAATATGTACAAACATATAATATCTTTAGGATGAGCTCCTCCTGGGTCTATAACTGCTCAATATTATTCTTGTTCTTCTACAACCTCTTCCTCTTCATCCTCTCTAGGAGTTTGTACTTCCTGATTATATTTGCCAATGATATCTTTGAACACCTAAATCATTGATTCTAAAGATTAAAGAGCCTGCTTCCAGGCTTGCTCAGAAGGAATTGATGTTTCTTTGAGCTACTTATAAACGTATTATAATTCTTCCACATCCTCATAATCAACAAAATTTCCTCTAATAACTATATATTCCATGAGATCTCTTAGTCATGTGTAGCTCATGATTAGCTTAGCAACTTGTTCTTGATATAGTGGTTCTTCTAATGAACCGATTCCAGCCTCATCCTGTAAGCTATCCTTAATGATTTTTTGGACTTATTCCATAGATAACAAGCTTTGATATTCCTTCCAAAGTCCTCTAAAACTGACCTTAATCATTTCCTCATTTAATTCAATGATCTCTTTAATCCCCCTGTCTATTCTGTTAAACAAAAACCAAGATTTCTGCCTTGTGTTTTTTTACGATTATCTTGGAGGCTACCCTGGCTATATTCCATTCCTTACTAGGAATTGATTTAGCGGCATCACTAAGCCTACTATAAACCAATCTGTACATTCATTTTTCTAGAATAACCATAGGTTGCAACTCTCCAGTGATCTGATCTAAGTTCTTCTGAATGGTAGATAGAAACTGGCTGACATATTTCAAGTAATCAATGATAAGTTGAAGGCCTAAACATTTTTATTGAATTTCAAAAAGCAATTCCTTGATATTTTTCAAACCATATTTAGAAAATCTAGTGGGTTTGGCCTTCTCAATATGAAGCTGATGTTTTAAATTTTGAATTTGTTTGTCCTGATGCTCATTCAGCTTCTTTTGTTCCTCCAGAAATTCTTTCAACTCATTAGCTTTATGGAACCTTTCTTGCCAACTCTTAGCCTCTTTTCTCAGATATTTCTCCACCTCTTTCTGATCATGAAGGCCTTTTTTAAGCTTTTCAACTTGTTTTTTCAACTTTTCTACCTTATATTTTGCTATATCCATCTTCACATAAATGGTTTCTAAACGAGCCTTGGCCATCCCCAATTCATCTTCAGTATGAAGCTGGTCAATATCTTCTACGACTTCTTCTTCTCTATAATCCTAAGCAGTCATCTCATTCTTAGGTTTGCTTACCCATGGAATCAAAGACCTTGAAACCCTTTGCATAGTTATGGGGTTAACATACATACTTTTCCTAGTCATAGCCATTCGACTGGAAAGCTTGGTAAGCTTCTCTACCCAATAATCATTTATACTCTGAGTGCTTTCCTGATCTTTGGATATAGCAACATATCTTGAAACATCGACTGCCAAAGGAGATAATGGTATTAAAAATGGGCAGACTGACTCTTTTTTGGTAGGGATGAAGACACTTTGACAACATATTCTATCATAATGGTGGATTCTGTGACTATTGCTGCTATGAACATAGGTAAATTCAGAGATACAGGGACCAAACTAATAATGGATGGGATGGATGGATTCAGAATGTAGCTTCCCATTGATGGTGATAATGAAGGAGTTGATAGAGATACAATGATGGACATAGGAGTGGGTATCCGAGAAGTAGAAGGTGGGTTCGAAGAAGGTTGTGACACCACAAAATTGATCAGTACCTCGATAGCTAATGATAAAGTGATGGAAGAACTGTCAAGTGGAGGAGGTAAGTTTGCCACATCTTGACTAGAAAGGTAGGGAAACCCGTTTTGGGACTTATGGGGATGAGAAGGATAAAATGGATTAGAAACTGTACCTTTGCCTACAGATGTAGGGTGATACTTTTTAGCTTCTATTACCAGCTGTTATTCTTGGTCAACTAACCCTTCTATAGTAGAAACAACTACCTCTTTAACAATTCCTCTTACACTTATTTTCTTCTTCTTGGAGACCTCACTCTTCTTTGTTTTTAGGGCCCTCTTATTCCTTCTGTACACTATTTTATAAGTGGTATTTCCCCTTCAAAATTTGTTCTCTCTTCATCTCCCTATTCTACCCTTGAAAGTAGGGATTGCTCAGATATGGGAAGTAATTCAATTGAGACTATGGGGATAATATAAAAAGGTGGGGATATTATTTAAATTAGCAGGATATTGACCGCTATATATTTGGAACATTGTGTCTCATTTGTCTATTTAGCCCTCTCGAGAAGCTTCTCCACCTATTCAGAAAGAGGTTTAGAGATTCTAGGTATTTCAGCTGTGGTCGAAAGAACTTCTTGTACTTCTGTCTGAATTCTCTGATGTGTTAGAGGAAGTCATGATTTAGAATCATTTTGGGGATTTTCACTTATCAAAACCATATTCTTGAAATCCTTCGGTCTCCAGGTTTCAAAATTTTTATTATAAATTCCAGAAAATTCCTTACCCATTTTCATTCCAAACTTTTATTTGTGAAAAAAATTTCCAATTTCGACCCTCATACGCCACCAATCTGAAATATTTTTTACCTTCCATGGCCCTTTCTCTACTGGTTTTCCTCTCTACGATATGTCTTTTTCAGAAGGAAGGTCTTTCAAATTAGTAGATTCAATTCTTACTTTATCAATCACATTTTTTGTAAGCCGATGACTGAGCTCATGTTCTAGATCAAAATCTATCACCTATTCATAGAAATACAACCATGGAGGCAACTTACCCATATTTGAAATATTCCACTATAACAACGTAGTTTCATCATTATTCCTCCCCTGTTCAAATTTAGCCCTAGGCCTTCTTTCAAATTTATAGGGTTTGTCTCCATTGAGGGTTTTATTTCTCATAGTAAAAATACCATCAGGATCATAACTCCACCTTTTAGGAATATAGAACAGACCTAATATGTTAAGGTATTGCTCAATTTTTTGGCCCTGCCACTTAGATAAAATAATATTATTTTTATGGTGGTAAGTAATTAAAGACCTCTTCTTCCTTTTAGAACCATATCTTGCATCAATGTATACCACCTACCTTAGATACTCTAGGGTGAATAACCTTTCTATGACAAAGTGAGGTAAGAGAAAGGGTTTACCTATGAAAAAATACAACCTGATTACTGTGCCCTCTATTAGCAGATACCAATCTCCCTCTTCATAGTACTCCTTTCTCAGAATCTGCTTAGCTAAGGAAACCTAGGGCACTCATTGTACATTATTTTAAGGGCAGGTTCCAAAAATTCCAAATTGAATCTGTAATGGGACTTGCTCCTTTTCAAAATATCTATCCAATAATAGACTGGCAAGGGTTCTCCATCACTGGTTTTATCCCTAGATGGAATCCATGGCATTCTATCTCTGACATCTACATAGAACATCCATATCAGACTTGAGCAATTCCTAAAACTGGGAGTACCGACACCTTTCTTCATGTTTACCATATGCTCATGGATTATTTGAGTGAGAAAATACAACCAGTCAAAGTAAATTACTCTGGTACCCCTATCTCTTGCCCCTTTCTTGTACATTCTCTCATAAAACATACAATATGTCACAACGATTTGCCAACCGTGTACCATCCTTTCAGAGTCCAAACCCTCTGTACAATCCAACATAGAAAATAATTCTAGGTATACAATTTCATCAATATGAATTAGGACTTCAGGCATCTCGGCTTCATTCCTTATCCTTATGAAATTAAAATGAAGCCATTTTTCTAGTGCCTCCATTTTCTCTTCTATAGCCATCATGTTATTATAATCCCTATTTAGCTCTACTATGCTAAATGGTCTGAGATTTGATGGTGGTTCTACCCCTACAACAAATAATTCATAGCATGCCGCTTTGGTAATAGAAAATAGGGAAGTTCCCTCAAGGGTTTTAACTATTCTATTATCAGGATCATAGAACTGAATCATAGTAGTGTAGCACCCTAAAATTGGTGCAGTAAAAATTACAATAATTACATTCACCTTAGTAAATAATTTAAAATTCAAATTTAACCTCCCAAACCGCCCGTTAACCGTCGAGAAATCTGTTTCCCCCTTTTCCATGCCATTTTTAGAGGTTGTTTTGACCATTTGACGATATCGTCGCCGATCAGACGATATCGCCCCAAATTTGACGATTTTGTCTGGACTAGGACGTCTAGACGATCTTGTCGCAAAACTAATTTTGCAAAGTTGGATTCTGTTCCAACGGGTCTCCAATCTGGGCAGAAGCGTGTCTACGTCATTGGGACCCTCCCCCATTGGAGATCTCCCAAATTGGGATGATCTCCAACCTCCTAACTACTCCCCTAAGCCTATTTAATCCTAAACTATTCCTTTAGCACCCCCCTAGCCGAAATTCTCTGCAAGTTAACTCCATTCATGTTAAATCATCCCTATTCTTCATTTGCACTAGTTCCATATCAATTTTGTTGTAGGTACATCACTTTTCTTCAGCCGGAGCCAGCACCTATCATCACTGATGAACCTGTTCAGATCGAAGGCGAACCTATTGAATTCGAGGCAATTTTGTACTGATGTGAGACGATCTCGACTGCAGTCTGTATTAAGGCAATTAGTGCCTGAAGTTTGCCTTTCTCAACCTTTTCTTTGTCATTTTATTCTGCAAATTAGATAGTCTATTCAGTGTTTTATGTTATTTTGCATTTGGAGTTCACCCATTTAGATTAAGTGCATAATTAAATCCTAATTATCATCTAATTAGAACGATTCATTTCTGTCTCTATGTTTAAGTTTCAGTTTGATAACATTGATGCCATTTTATATCATTTCCCTCTGTTAGCACTGTAGTACTTTTTGTATTTTGCATCTATTTTCGATTTTGTAGGTCTCTGAAGAATTCATCTGACGAATTCGTTAGATCTCAGATGATCTTGTCTGATTGCAGATGATTCTATCAAATATCAGACGATCCAGACTGCTTCAACATCAGAATCTTCTTCAGACATCCGGATCAGGTATTCCTCATTTGCATTCTATAATCTCTCTATTTTCTGTCTTTAAACTTGTTTTATGTATTTATGGAATTTGCATTTTCATATAGATTAATCTAGATTCATTCAGCCAAACCTAGGATATGAATGCTTAAGGTTAAAAACAAACACACTAAAACACATTCCAAAACCTAGGCGTGGAAGCTGCCGTTAAATGTTTCCTGGTGAACCCACCATCCGTCAAAAAATCATCAAAATACACCTCCCTTGAGAGGCGGGACCTTCACAAAGTCCTCTCAGTCTGAGGTACCGTGACATCCTTTTCCCATCCTCCTTTCGGGCACAGATCCAATAGCTTGAAGGTAGGGATGCAAAAAATTTGGAGCGATACATTTTGGTGAACTCGACGTGAATGCATCATAACCTTTTGAAAAGCAAAAAAAAAAAAACAAAAACAAAAACATATATAGAACAACTAAAACATAGATGCATTTTAAAATATTTAAGTTTGAAAACATGTTTAGATGGTAGCTCCTAAGAAAAGGTTAGCGGTTACTATAAACGTAGAAAATCAATTGGCAGCCATAGAAGTAAATTCTGTCCTTAGTGTGCCTAAAACAAGTAGAAATCAATTCCTGTGGAATGAACTTTATAGAAGACTTAGTCTCATCTCATCTAGGTCCACACAACTTAAGCAAATCAAGAGGCTAGTCCTAGATAGAATCCTGGATCCTCACCAACTAGTTTTTTATCATGAACTTCAGAGAGCCTGCCATAGATGGTTAGCCTATGGGAGAGCTCTAGTATTTTCAGATTTGTTCACCTTCAAGGAATACCTCGAGAACGTAGCCATTATGCACCAGTTCTTAGGTTGTGTAGAAGACCAAGAGGTTGTTCTTACAGATAGGGAAATATGGAATAGAGTTCCACGAGCTGTGTTATATCGAGAGTATTGCCACGAGCTTTACTTTTATCAACCAGCATCTGAAATAGACAACATCACTATAGCTCTTTTCATCAAATTTTTAAAAGAAAACTTTCAATTTGAAGAACACTTCATGACTCCTGAACAACTCGAACCTATTAATGATATTCATAAATTGTTTATAGAAAACTAGATTATTACTTCAGTATTATTTATTGCATTTATTGTGTTATTTGTTGTCTTTATTATATTGTTTCAAAAAAACTAAAAAACTAAAAAATCAAAAACTTAGCAAAAAACTTAAACATTTCATTTTTCAAATATTGTAGTAGGTATATAGTAAATATATACCTCTTAATTTGTTGCATATATATATATATATATATATATATATATATATATATATATAAATATATATATATTTGCTGAAATCAAAACTTAGCACCATGCCTAAACTTAGGAATGGTAAAGAAAATTTAGGAGAAGGAGAAGATTGGTTACAAGATACAACTAAAGACCCAAATGTCCTTCTTGGAGATTCAAATCCGGAAGGAGAAACTCTAGGTCAATCAGACGAAGACTTAGGTGAAGATAAGGAACAAGAAGGAAGTGTTAAAGAGGATGGACCCTCATCCCCTAGAGTAGCTCCAAATGGAACTATTGCCTTTGACAATGCAGAGCATTTCAAGAAATTTCTCATGGATAACATTGATGACCTTAATGTGGCAATTCGCCTTGATAAAGAGCAAATTGGTAACACTCAAGCAGCCATGGAATATATGTGCGATATGCGCACTAATCCCTTGTCTTTCATTGATCAAGAAAGTGACAAGGCTGGACCATCCAATACGGATATGGTCACTATGGCTCAAAACATGTCAAAAAAACAAGTTACCCAACCTCCTAAGGAACCTGTTATTCAACCTAAAATCACTCCCATACAAAATAAATCTTCCTTCACTACTTTGTTCCACCAAACTATTGAGCAATATGCTTCAAGTAAGCAAAAACCTAAAACAAAGCCAAATACAAACTTTCAACAATCCGAAATACAACATAATCCAACTTCAAAATTCCTCCATAATACTTTTCCTACCAATATTTTACACAACAGTAACATGGCATCTAATCTTCATGTTCCTCCATCATATTCCCATAACACTCATGTCAATACCCTACCGAACCAATATGGGGGGCAAACTAGTAATCTGGAAGCCATGGTGAAACAATTAGCTTCATGTATGGACCGGATAGATCCCTACCGCCCCTCGTATAATTATCAAGAGATCTGTATTCAACCTTTGGATCCCATAGTTGTAGCTCAACCATACCCTAAGCATTTTCCCATGCCCGTCCTACCTATATATAAAGGAACCGAAGATCCCATAGAGCATCTTCGCATGTTTAGGATAGCATGTCACAACATATCGCATGATGAATTTCTATTACTAAAAATGTTCCCCAAAAGTTTAGGTGGAATGGCATTAGAGTGGTACTATCAATTTCCCACTCATTCTTTGAGAAAATTCAAAGAAACAATGGAATCATTTGTCCATCAATTTAGTGCCTACATCGAGAGGCATGTAACTATTAAAGACCTATACAATTTAAAACAAGACAAGGATGAATGCTTTTCCGATTTCTTAGCTAGATGGAGGCAATTGATAGGAAAACTATACTTTGTGCTGCCTTATAGGGAAATGTTGGACATTTTCATCAACAATTTACAAGAACAGATATCTTATGAGCTATCGACTGCTACTTTAACTACCTTCGATCAAGCTATAGATTTAGCTCAAAGAGTAGAAGATGCCCTCATTAGGAGAGGCCAACTCAGGAAGAAGGATGATGAGAAAACATCCAGAAATCAATATAAAAACAAACAAGTTATCGATGACGGAGTCACTGACAGCAGAAACATTGCTAATATCAATGCAACAAAGACAACAAAAAAATTCATATTGAAACCTCCTGACAAGCCTCCTCGAGAATTCACTAGATTAAACCAACCCTTATCAACTATTTTACCTCAATTACTCGAAAGAGGTTTGATCCAATTACCAGCCATCCAAGAACCTGATCCAACTATACCCGGATATAGAGCTGACTTGCACTGTGATTTCCATAGAGGACCTGGACATTCTACCAATGCTTGTAAAAGATTGAAACATAAAATACAAGATTTTATTGACAATAATGAAATGGAAGTGCAAGCCTTCCAACCTAAACAAAACCCTCCTAATAATACTCAAAAGACCATTCCTCAAAATCAAAATCAAAATGCCAATCAAACTCTAGACATATTTCAACACCCTTTACCAAGACATGGTAAAGAGGTAGCCAATCAAATCGAACATCATAATGTTCTCCCTCCTACCCGATATGTAGCGGACAATTACCTATTCAAGATCCTTAAATATTTGACACGACCTTATCCCTGGTTACGACTAGGCCCTTACATAATTTTCAAACTTCTGATTTTAGTGATATAGAATCAGATAGTGAAAGTGAACTAGACATTACTTCAAACCAATCAAATAGTTTTGAAAATGAATCAGACCCTATTCAACTCATCACAGATGCTATGGTTCCAGAAGAACCATTTCCTAGAGAAGTCACTACTCGAACCTCTTCTAATATATTCATTTCTAATGAAGAAGCCATTAATGCTCAACCGAGACCAGTTCAACGTCTTCACTATAACATTGTAGGTACCATTGGAGTCGTTACTCGACAACAAGCTCAAAACTCTCAACAAGAACCAAACCAAAACGATGGATCAGCTCCATTCGTTTTGAAAAACCCCAATAAATGGAATCATGTTCCTACTGTTCAATCTAAACCCCCTTACAATATTAATGAGAAATTGTCCAATACTATGGCCATAATTTCCCTCTTAGATTTATTAAGATCCTCTCCCACCCATAGGGATGAGTTGATGCTTACATTGAGCCAAATGATGGTACCTCAAAATATTCAACCTGAAGCTATGGCTAATACTATCATCACTCGAGAGATTGATTGTATTGAATTTCGGGATAAAGATATCCTACAACACAGTTTACATAAGGACAATCCCTTATACATTACTGCTTTAATTGGAGATGTAGCCATCAAAAGAGTTTTGATTGATAATGGCTCATCTCTAAACATTTGCACCTTTGACTTCTACCAACGATTTGGCTTTAGAAGTGATGAAATGAAGAAAATTGATATGATTATCAAAGCTTTTAATGACGAAACACAAGAAACATGTGGAGTTATTACCCTCCCATTGCAAGTTGGCCCTAGAACCCTAGAAACAACCGTGTTTATTGTACATTGTCCAACATCATACAATATACTTTTGGGTCACCCTTGGATCAACGCCATGAGAGCGGTCCCCTCAACTTTACACCAATGTGTTAAATTTGAGTTTAAAAATCAGTTGGTCACTATTCATGGTGACCCTAGACCTTTTGATATGTGTGCTTTGGCAGAACCTGTTGGAGTGCAATTTTGCCCTGCCCTGTCATCCACACATCCTAGTTCTTATTTTTCATCCAAAACTATGAAAAATAAACCCATAACTTCACCTATTTCCCCTCCATTAATTTCATCCTCCTATATAGACCAACAACCCTCTAAAAAAATCATTTTAGAACCTCAAAAAGATTTTAAATCTACAACCAATCCTTCAAGTTCTATCCCTATAAATTCAAAACCTGTAGACACATCTATCATACCTTCCATAGCTAAAGACATAGGTAATAAGCCTTCTACATCTTATGCCCTTTCTGATGAACTCTTACCAGATTTTTCTACAACCTTAATATCAAAAAAGACAAATGTTTTCATGCAAGATTCAAACCTTTTAAATAACTTACCGCCATCTCCTCGTACTTTGAGCCTCCCACAACCTATGGGAAGTACTTCCCAAGTCAGGAGTTGTGCCTTCATTTATAAAGGATATGACTAGGGAAGAATCCCTCGGAATATCAAAACTCATTGTGAAGGATATGCTCGGTGTTATTTTACCAATGATTATATTAAAGCTAAACCCATGATGCTTAAAATGGGATATGAAGGGAAAGGCTTGGGACCTTCCAAAAATGGCATGAAAGAACCTTTCGAGGTAGAACCATGGCCTGCACGCTGTGGTGTGGGCCTATTTCCTAGTAAGGGTCAACCCTTTCCTTTTGAGTATGATGATCATCTCATATGCTATCAAGATTATATGGATAGGCATGTTGGTTTGCCTATTAAAAATCAGTCATTTTCATGCAACATGTTGTCCATAGCATACCCTGAAATGATTGCTGACCCCGATGAAGAGTTGGAAGGAGATATCTTCCATGATGTATCTCATTGAAGAGATGTTACACAATGGATTTTATTTTGATGGTTCTATACCAACTATAGCCCAACTTGAAGCCACTAATCCTCAGAATGACTTATCTAAATTAACCTTACAAGAATTACAAGAATTGGGTGTTTCACCCACCCCACCTAACTTTGAAAGAGATCTACACATGGAGGTAGAAAACATCATTAAAATTAATATTGGAACTGAGGATAATCCTCACATAATCAATATTGGATCAGAATTAAGCCAAGAAAAACAAGAACAATACATTGCATTCCTTAAAGAGTATGAAGATGTCTTCGCTTGGACATACGAAGATATGCCAGGTCTAGACCCTTCTGTAGTCATGCATCATCTAGTAGGAGATACTGAAGTAGGAGATGAATATCGTGCTGGCAGACTCAGTCAGCTGGAACTCTTAGATGAAAAACACATCAATGCTTTGGAGCATCTCGTGCTTACCAAAACAAGCTTAAAAGATCATATTCTAAAAAAGTTTGTCATCGCTCCTTTGAGATCGGTGACCTTGTTTTAAAAGAAAATAAAAAAAATACAAATGTAACTAAGGACATTAAAGGTAAATTCGAGCCCAATTGGCTTGGACCATACATTATTACTACTAAATTTGAATCAGGAGCATACAAATTATCTACCTTAGATGGTAAAGAACTTAAAGAACCCATGAATATTTTGCATCTTAAACGTTACTATGCATAAATTTGGTCATTCTTCATCCTTGTATATATTTGTTTTCAAAAAAATTTATATTTCTTTCAAATTTATAAAAATCCAAAAACATCAAAAATATTCATAATCTTCAAAACTATCTATTGCATTTATTTAAAGCACTTGTTAATTTTTTTTTTTTTTTTTTATGCTAAAAAAAAAAAAACCAAAAATCAAAATAATGATAAAAATATAATAACAACTATATGCTTGACTCTTTCGAAACCCAAATAAATAAGAAAGCGAGAGTCAACAGTCTCAAAACTTCTCAAAAGTGTTTATATATATTTTCTTACAATTATTGCAGTTATATGTTTTAAATTATTTTTGGATAAATTAGCATTTATTTGGCATCCCTCACTTGCACACTCACAACAATAAATATCTTGATTTTATCTGGCATGATTACTAATCTCTCTTATATCAAAGTTCACAAAATTCAATTAAATAAAGTTTGAGCATAGAGAATTGATCTTGTTATTTATTTAAACCAAGAACATCTTTTCACAATAAAATTATTATATTTGTAATTTCCATGTTTTGCTACATAGTAGAACTGATTTCTTGAGCAAAAATTTTCCCCTGCTATCCTATCATGCACATGGTCTAGAATATTTGAGAATTGGCAAAAGGACAAGCTCACCCCTACCTAAAATAAAAATCCCTTGCTCTACAGCTAATCCGAGCAAGTATCCCTAGCAAAGAAAAAAAAAAAAAAAGTTCAAGAAAGAAAAAGAGAAAAGAAAAATGTTATTTCAGCAATGTTCCAAGCATTATCAAGCAAAATAAATACAAAAAGAAAAATAAGCAAAGTTCAAAAGAAAGCAAGAAAGCAATAAAATCCCTTCCCTACCCTTTGAAAAGAAAAGAAGGGTTGATGAGCTTGAATCCTGGAATTCTCAATTATTCGAAAACCGTGAGGTAAGCCCCATAACAAGTGGTTTGTGCCCAACCTCGCTTGGCCTTGGGTAACTCCTAGCGTGGTGATATGTCTATCACATTAGCGACCTTCTTTTGTACAGACCTATGTCTGCTTATGGATTAGCTAGCTCTTGATAATCCGACCTACATAGTAGCCTAGTATGGTTATATGCATCTACATCATGGATAATGAACACTTATTTGGTTTCTTCAAATCATTTGTATCATAGTACCTTGCTCAAAACTGGTAAAAGAACAATGCAATTGCACACACATTTGTATTTGAGAGATTTTGTGTATCATTATGATAAATCAAGATCGGAAATGAATTCACATATGCACATGGGATTCCTTATAAATCTAACTTTTGTCTTCAAAATAATTTGAAATATTATTTTTTGCAACTTGTTTGGAATAAATCAAGTACAGTTGTTTACCATACAGACAACTATATAATACAAAAATCAAAAATTTCTTTCAAAATATACAATAAAAAACATATACATATATATCTGGTTGACTTTCACGACGATGGTGTAGTTTCAAAACCAAAATTGGAATTTTATGCCTAGCGCAAGTCCTCATTTTCATATTTTCTGTTCATCAAAAATCAACCATGCAATAAAACTATCTTTTTTGGATTTTCGTGATGATGGTATGAGTCTATACCTACATATTCTATGCCTAGAGCAAACCATTGTAACAATTTTATTCCCCATTTATTAAAAATCATGAAAACCATATGACTTAATTCATTATGTTACACAAATTATGCTTTTCAAAAACAAACACATTTTCATTATTTCATGTCATTATGTCAACCTTCAATTTTGCAATGATGGTATAATTCCTAAAGAATTATCCAAAAAATTTATCATACTTAGGAATTTATGCCTAGCAAAAATCATTGTAAAACATTATTTCATGCACAAATATTTTTTATAAAAATCTGAAAACAAATCATCATCATCACCATTTGCACTATTACACCAAAGTCTTAAGACAGTTTCTTAAGCACTCTTTTAATTTTTAACAATATTTCTATAAATGGGACTAGCTTGACGACCAAGTGAGCAGTGACTCCATGAAATGATCTATAATAGTGACAATGTCCTTTGAAATTATTGTTAGAAGTCTCTTTTTATTTTTACATTTCATTACAACAAATCAAATTGTTACATCAGATTATTTCATTTAAAATATTACACGCATGACATTCAAATTATAATATTCCCAATGACATAATTACATCCAATTATCAAATCAATCAATCAAAACATTAAAAGCATCATAAAAATACATAAGACAAGTCATATGATGAAAAATATCTCATCTATATATATCACAAATATATGTACATCATCAAAAATGGATTGGTATGCCACAATCTGTACCTAGGCATACTCAATCCTCTATAAAAAAAAACAAATATAATACAATGTCAGTGTCCAGTCGTCTAGCCTCGAGAGCCCCTCAAGCTCTCTGCCTCATCTCCTCCCCCACCCTAAGGTGAACGAGGTGGCCCCATCGCCGTCTGTGTAGTCCTCGTCCTTGATCGGGATGTGGTCCTCGACGACCCGATCCTGATCAGATCTATGATGTTAGCTGGCAGGGGTAGTCTATCCGCCTTTGGCACTAGCTAGAAGTATAATGTCTAGTAAAATGTCAGCTGGGCAATAGCCCGTGTCAACTCCCCAGAGGTCACCCCTCTGCCCTGTGCCCTGAGGCGTCCAATCTCATCCCGTAGCTGTGACACCTCAACCCGGTGTCGTGCAGCCGCATCCTGTAGCATCTGCACCTGGGCCTGCAAACGATCTCTCTTCACCCGGAGAGTAGCCATCTCGCTACTCTCTCCTGTGTCCACACCCTTGCCCTTATCGGGCGATGGTGGCCTCTATGGAGATGGGGGTCTCGCCTCCCTCCTCTCCCTCTCTCTCTTTCGTGGCCGCTCCTGTGCCTGTGGCCTCCTCACCTCTCTCCCGTCGTGACCTTGGGCTACCTCCATCACCGCCTGGCACCGCATCCCTATCCAATGCACAACCGCGTGGATCGGACCCTATGCCCTCGTCATCCGAGGAGGGTGGATGCCTGCATACCAGGCATCATAGCCATCGACTCCTCCTGCATCGTCCCCATCCACTGGCTGGATGGGGACATCATCTGTGTCTTGGCTCCAAAATTGCTGCATGTCGGAGCCCTGCTAACTGTAGACCAAACTACCTCAAAACTTGGTCGTACCTATGGAGCTCCACCTCTCCCCTCTCCATCCTCAGCCAGCAAACTCGCCTAACGCGAGCCAACTCTTGTCTATCCTCTGGCCACCCTAGATGCTCCCTCCATGACCTCCAGGTGATCTAGTCTGGGACTAGGTCATCCAATAGCCTCCGAGACATCGGCAGGTCGATCCGTAGCTGTGCTCCTTTTTGGAGCCACCAATAGAAGACTAGGGGCCTCTTCCGGTCAACCCCTATCAGAGGAAGCCCTATCGGCCTCCGCATCGCAGTGTTCTCCCAGCACCAAACCTATAGTAGCGATGTCATAAATAGACATAAGCCGCCCTTGTACACGACCCCATACAGGATCCTGTAAAATCGACATAGTACAAAACTGCCCCATGAGAACCTGTACCCGTGGTCCCGCATATCACAGATCACATCTGCGAGCATCCACGACACGCTGCACCCGCTTTGGTGGCACAACAGAATACCACCAACTACTCTAGCTAGAACCCATGTGAGTGTAGATGCCCTAGGCATCTGGCGCAGTGCCTCGATGTTAACTCCGCCCTTCTCTAGGGCGAAGCTCGGGTCACCGCACAGTCGTCCCATAGCGCGGCCCTGATTGGCTGTAGGAGTAATCAGCCGTCCTTGTATGGGGATTCTTAGAATCCTCCATACATCCTCCAAAGTGGGAGTCATCTCCCCTGTAGGTAGCCAAAAATATGAAGAGCTCGGATACCACCTCTCTGCTAGGGCCGTCAGTAGCCCCATGTTTATAGAAACTTGTGGCATTTCTGCCACATGTAGTAAGCCGGCCTGTGCCAGCTGATCCCGCTCTGCCTGTGTAAGAGCGGCCAAATCATCTCTCAACCCACCGTATTTCCATTCTCTACTCTTTAGTAATCCTCTCTGTAAACATAAACAACAAAACAACAAGCAATCATTAATAAATAATTCAAGTAATCAATAATGCAAGTTAAAAGTTCAATTTTGTACAATTGATGATATCGCCCACTATTGGACGATATCGTCCCAAATTTGAGCATAATCGTCTCTAATTTTGCAGTTCGAAATCGTCCCTAATTTGATGAAATCGTCCCCCTTTCGACGATTTCGCCCTCAAGCGAAATTGCTGAAATTGAGACGATTTCGTCAAAATCGGTACGATTTCGTCTCAACGACGTCGACGGCCCAAAAATGGCCGCGATGCTCAAAAATCATCTAAAAATTACCTACAAAGCATGTAAAGTTAAATTAAAGCATCATAGATCAGTCTGGACTCTTACCCGTAGATTGCGTCGGACCTCTGTCGATCTGTGCGTCGTCTCCACCATCTTTGCTTCAGAGCTCCAAAAACCCAGAAAATGAACAGTAAAAATGAATTAGGGTTTTACCCTATTTTTTTAATTTTATTCAAGAATAATATTTTGCTTTTCCGCGTTTTTACCTCAAACGTTCGATTTGGGTAAAAACACGGAGGGGGCACCATAGTAAGCTGTCGTACGATTCGACCAAGAATTGTCGCATAAAAATGGGAATAATTTTTGCTTTCTTGTAGATTGAGAAGAACTCATCTTTAACGCATTTTCTTTGAAAAATTCTCTAAAGAGGGGGCAAAATGTAGCACCCTAAAATTGGCGCAGTAAAAATTATAATAATTACATTCACCTTAGTAAATAATTTAAAATTCAAATTTAACCTCCCAAACCGCTCGTTAACCGTCGAGAAATCCGTTTCCCCATTTTTCGTGCCATTTTTAGAGGTTATTTTGACCGTTTGACGATATTGTCGCCGATCAGACGATATCGCCCCAGATTTGATGATTTCATCTGGACTAGGATGTCCAAACGATCTTGTCGCAAAACTGATTTTGCAAAGTTGGATTATGTTCCAACGGGTCTCCAATCTGGGCAGAAGCGTGTCTACGCCGTTGGGACCCTCCCCCGTTGGAGATTTCCCAAATTGGGATGATCTCCAACCTCTTAACTACTCCCCTAAGCCTATTTAATCCTAAACTATTCCTTTAGCACCCCCCTGGCCGAAATTCTCTACAAGTTAACTCCATTCATGTTAAATCATCCCTATTCTTCATTTGCACTAGTTCCATATCAATTTTGTTGCAGGTACATCACTGTTCTTCAGCCGAAGCCAGCACCTATCGTCGTCGACGAACCTATTCAGATCGAAGGCGAACCTGTTGAATTCGAGGTGATTTCGTACTGATGCAAGACAATCTCGACTACAGTCCGTATTAAGGCAATCAGTGCCTGAAGTTTGCCTTTCTCAACATTTTATCTGTCATTTTATTCTGCAAATTAGATAGTCTATTCAGTGTTTTATGTTATTTTGCATTTGGAGTTCACCCATTTAGATTAAGTGCATAATTAAATCCTAATTATCATCTAATTAGCATGATTCATTTCTGTCTCTGTGTTTAAGTTTCAGTTTGATAACATTGCTGCCATTTTATATCATTTCCCTCTGTTAGCACTGTAGTACTTTTTGTATTTTGCATCTATTTTTGGTTTTGCAGGTCTCTGAAGAATTCGTCAGATCTTAGAAGATCTTGTCTGATTGCAGACGATTCTGTCGAATCTTAGACGATCCAGACTGCTTCAACATCAGAATCTTCTTCAGACATCCGGATCAAGTATTCCTCATTTGCATTCTATAATCTCTCTGTTTTCTGTCTTTAAACTTGTTTTCTGTATTCATGGAATTTGCATTTTCATATAGATTAATCTAGATTCATTCGGCCAAACCTAGGATATGAATGCTTAAGGTTAAAAATGAACACACTAAAACACATTCCAAAACCTAGGCGTGGAAGCTATCGTTAAATGTTTCCTGGTGAACCCACCATCCATCAAAAAATCATCAAAATACACCTCCCTTGAGAGGCGGGACCTTCACAAAGTCCTCTCAGTCCGAGGTACCGTGACATCCTTTTCCCATCCTCCTTCCGGGCACGGATCCAATAGCTTGAAGGTAGGGATGCAAAAAATTTGGAGCGATACAAGTAGAGACTAGTTCAGGATAGTGGTGCACAAAATCACATATATAAGAGAACAAAAATGATTTTATGGCTACCATACCTTACCGTTGCATCGACTTCCCTTCAAAATATAGAAATTCAAAATCAGTCCTGAGGTGGGTCCTCCCTACTCTTGCCATCATTGTATCTACAACCCGACTGGTGTGATGTGCATGCACCTATAACCTTATCTCTATTTTCACTAATTCAACAGATGATTTCTTGGGTGCCATCTTGACAGTAGCAAGCTTCGTCCTCCTGATTTGTAGTAAATCCTTCAAGGTATCGTTGTACCTCTTCTATATTTTTGTAGATGCAAGGGCCTCTAAATGAATTTGGCATATGTTTTTTATTACTTCTCTCTTCTGGAGACTGCATATATTTTGCCATTAATGCAGCTGCTTCATGATATCTTTGTAGGTACACTTTCCAATTTATTTCATTATTTCTTTGGTGGCTCAAAAAGTGGCATCTTCCCTTCTCATTGGCCAAATTTTGAAATCGTGTTGCCAACTCATCGCATCCCTTCGGCTACTCTTCAATCCTCACACAAGTTTGTTAGAATTGAATGTGTGAGCAATATTTAGCCTCCACATGTCAACCTAGGACTTGTTGTTCGGCTTTACCCTGATTTCGCTTCGGCTATCTTCAGCTTTGGGAGGTTCCCGGATTAGTACCATTCTCATTTTTCTTTTGATGGACCTTTCTTGCGAAATCGCCAATCCGGATCCAACCATGCAGTCTTGAGGGCGGAATGTCACTCTGGGGAGTTTCACATGACACAATGTGCAGGATGGAATATTACCATGAATCCGGCCAATACTTAGTCATTTCTTGCAAAACTTCTTTCTCTCTCTTCTTTTTTTTTTAGCATTTCTCCGAAAAAGAACTAATTACAAAGTGCAGAAAGAAAATGAAATAGAAAGTGCAGAAAGGAGAGGGAAATATTTGTACAATGTATATACATATGTTACAATGAGCCTATTTCTCATATATAGTAAATCTTAAGGTGGAAACCATTCACCAAAATTGGTTGTATGTTTCCCTCTAAGTCTTTCAACTGAAATACATTAGACTCTTTTGCTTCCATAATTTCAAAAGGACCATCCCAAAAGAAATCAAACTTTTCATGCTTACCCGACTTTGCTCTATCCACATTCCACCTGAGAACTGAGTCTCCTACTTGAAGTTTTTTGAACCTAGAATTTTTATCGAACCATGCTTTAATGTCTGATGAATGCTTCTAAAAATGATCATATGC
Source organism: Wollemia nobilis (assembly GCA_028583015.1). Lineage (NCBI taxonomy): Eukaryota > Viridiplantae > Streptophyta > Pinopsida > Araucariales > Araucariaceae > Wollemia > Wollemia nobilis. The sequence continues at coordinate 38,327,425 of JAQPPZ010016981.1, forward strand.
TTGAGTTATGCTCTCTTCCAGTTGTAGCAAGTGTGTCAACCTAATTTTTACTAGATCATCCTCCAATTCTTCTTCTGTACTGACAAGCTTAAGTGTTGGAATCTCTAGGTGAATCCGCAGTACTGCCTCTTTTCCATATACTAGTGCATAAGGAGAAGTTTTGATAGACTTTTTAATAGTAATCATGTCTACCCATAGAGCATGGTCGAGCAATAGGTGCCAACTCCTTTTGTTACCTTCCAGAGACTTTCTCAGAATCCTTAATAGGTTCTTGTTGGTAGATTCTGCAAGTCCATTACCTTGTGGGTAATAGTTTGAAGTATTTTTAAGAGTGATGCCATACTTGCTGGAAAACTCAATGTACTTAGCCCCTATAAAATTAGGGCCATTATCACTCACCAAAGCTTTTGGAACTCCAAATCTGGAAATTAAACTCTCCATAAAGTTGATCACAACTTCCTGGTTTGCCTTCTTTGTAGGAATAACCTCTACCCATCTGGTAAGATAATCTGTAGTTGTCAAGATAAACTTGTGCTCTATTGAAGAATTAGGATTTATGACTCCTATGAAATCTAATCCCCATTGTTGAAAAGGCTCCTCAACTTGAATAGGCTTTAGGGGGGATGCAACATTTCTAGTCTTTCCAACATACCTTTGACACTTATCATAGACCTGGGTGACTTTAAAAGCATCATTGAACACATTAGGCCAATAATAGCCTGCTCTTATTATCTTCAAAGTTGTAGTCCTACCTGAGCTATGGCCACCTGCTGACCCTCCATGGAATTCTTCAATGACTCTTTTTTGTTGGTCCTCCTTCAAAAATTTTAGGAGAATACCATCCAAGTTTCTTTTGAACAACCCTTTAGGAAGTAATACATATTTTAGAGCATGAAGTCTATACCTCCTTCTTTGATAAGGATTTAGATTAGGTGGGAAAATTCCCATTTGGAAATACCTGGTCATTTGTTCGATCCAATCAGAATTCGGAGTGTGGACAATCTCTACTTGATCCTCTTTTGTTATCTGACAAGCTATCACTCCAGTCAATGTTGAAGTATCTATCAATCCTTGGCACAAGGCCCTACCTCTTACCAGCTTGGTGGGGTGTATTTCCATGTTGTACTCCTGGATCTTAGTAATCCAACCAGCCCTTTTATCTCCTAGGTCACCTTGTAAGATAAAACTTCTCACATCTGGATGAACCACATACACCAGAGTTTTGCTTTGTACCAGATATTGTTTAAACTTTTTAAGTGACTTCATCACAACAAACACTTGTTTTTCAATAAAGTTATATTTTACTTGATAGTCATGTAAAGTATGGCTCCAAAATAATACAAGGTGTTCATCCCCTTGATCATCTCTCTGGGTGAGCATCGAAGCATAACTTTGTTCAACTCCGTAAGCATAGAGAATAAAATCTTTGCTAAAATCAGGATTTATCAAAACTGGGGCTGTGGAAATGGATTGCTTTATGATCTCAAAAGCTTACTTCCTAACCTCAGTCCACTTGAATTCTACATTTTTCTTGAGTAGTTTAGATATAGGTCTCACCTTCTATGCAAAATCAGAAATGAACTTCCTGACAAAATTGATCTGACCTAAGAAATACTGTAGCATATTTTGATTAGTAGGCAATGGAATAGCTAGAATTGCTCTAATTCTATCTGGCTCTATGGCCATACCTTCCTTTGAGACCACATGTCCTAGTAGTTTTCCCTCATGTACTGCAAAGAACGACTTCTTAGGATTTAGTGAAATACCAAATTCCTTGCATTTTTGAAAAACCTATTCCAAATGAGATAGATGATCATTTTTATCATGAGAAAACATAGTCATGTCATCTAGGTAAATCAGAATAACTTTATTTATAAGTGTACCAAAGGCATAATCCATGGCCCTCTAAAATGTAGCTCCTACATTAGATAGACCAAAGGGCATCCTCTGATAGGCAAATGTACCCCATTTTGTAGTAAATGTTGTTTTGTATTGATCTTGATCTTTTACCCAAATTTGGTTATATCTAGAATAACCATCCAATAGTGAGAATCTCTCTGCTCCAGCTACCACTTGTAAGATCTGGTCAATCTGAGGAAGGGGATAGTGATCTTTGAGGGAAGCTTGATTCAGATTTCTAAAATCCACACATAGGCGTATATCTCCATTCTTCTTTCTTATGGGTACCAAATTGGCTACCCAAGTGGAATGTTTTATCGGATATATTATCCTAGCCTTTAGCAACTTTAAAAGTTCTTCTCTCATAATGGCTTCTATCCTTGGATTGACAGGCCTCTATTTTTTTCGAAATGGTTTAGCATCAGGTTCTAACTCAATAGTATGTTGGATAATCCTTTTGTCATAAAATTTAAGGTCCTCATATGACCAAGCCACAATGTCTTGGTATTTTAAGCACAAAGCTTTGATTTCTTCTGCTTCCTCAAGAGAACATTGGATCCCAATATTTAGCTTCTTTCCTATTCCAACTTCTACCTCCTTATAGATCTTCTCACCAACCTTCATAGCTCCAACCTTCTTCCTATCTTCATTATCGAACAAACTTTCAAGGGTGACCAATCCCCTCGGGATATGATTGTTTCTCAACTGGATGAAGTCTTGTTGATCTATCTCCTCCAAGTCTTCCTCTTGGACAGTTGTGAGGCATGCTTATTTTATCATAAAGTCTAGAATATGTTCATCACTTTCAAAAACCTGCCAGAATATTTGCTTATCCGACACTGCAGGTCTGAAAACCATTTTAATTCCCTTGGTCTTCTTAGTCCCAAAATCCATAGGAGGATTGAAATTAGCTCCCTTTGTTTCCAATGCATCTGCCAGGTGATTCTCTTCTCTAGGCACAAAAGTTAGGTTCAGGGCATCAAATGAATCCATTAGGTCCCATACTCTATTCCTGTAAGCCTTTAAGTAATGGTGCTTACTTCTACACTTATTCCTTACCTGATGTACAATTAACTCAGAATCACCATATATGTTCAAAATCTTGATGCCCATGCTTTCAGCTTGCATTAATCCAAGGCACAAAGCCTCGTATTCTATAGCATTGTTGGTACATGACCATGTCAGTCTATAAGAAAAATTCTTCGTTCCTTTGGACTGTGATTGTAAAACCACACCAGCCCCCACACCATTTCTACATTTAGCACCGTCAAAGTGCATAACCCATGTTTCATTGTTTCTTAGGGATTGATTAGAAATAGTAGGGAGTTTCTTTTCCAATTTATTTGTGATGTTGTATGTACCCATACCAGTTCCAAATTGACTGTAATATTCTTTGAAAGGTAACTCATCTTCAATGTCTAGTTCCTCAATGTTTTCTACTAGCTCAAATTCCTCCAAAGGGTTAAGGTTGCACATATCTTCTTCAATTTTTTTCAATATGATAAGCAACTAGTTTTTCAGGAGTTATCCTTATCCTCTTTCCCTTGAAAGGTATTACCATGCTAGAATAATCCATATACATACATCCTCCTAGCTTTGCAGTAAATTCTCTTGAGAGACATAACCCAAAATAGGGTTCTAAATCTACCACCACTATTTCTTGTACTATTGTCACCTCAGGGGCTCTGTGCAACCTCATCAATACATATTTAATAACCCCAACTATCTTGACAGGTGTCCCATCTAACTGTAACACTCTAGGACAAGACCGGGTATATTCCATACCCATTTCTTCATAGACTGCCTTAGGCATAACTATGGTTGATGCTCTTGAATCAATCATACAATTCTGGACTACCCATCCCTCCATTCTTAGGGATATATAAAAAGGGGGAGGTTTGTTCTTTAGAAAAATAGGTGTCATTTCTTTCTTTTTTGATGGTATACTGAGGATGGTAGTGGCTGGTCTATTCTGGGGATTTTTGCTGAGGGAAGCTTTAAGCAGGTCAATCTGGCCTAGGATGAAAAGGGTATCATATAGGCTAGCTTTTGATGGAATCCTTTTCATCTCTTCCATAATGTTATACTCAGACTTGGTTAGGGATAGTCTTTCTAGTCCTCTTTCTGGCTCACCATACCTCATTTTGTATTGTTGGGTTGCCTCTAACCTTTGTCTTTTGGTAATAGAGGGGAACCTGAGTCTTTCTTGTTCTTCACCCTTGGATTTCATTCTATCTCCTTTTGTTACTCTTTCCAAATTTTTAGGGAAATTATCAGTTTTCTCCTTTCCCTTGGCTTGGGGAATAGGAAAAGTGTCACTATTCTGAGGAGGGAAGTCAGCCTTCTTTTGAGAAGGGACCTAGAATTGTCCCATATTCTGAGGGTCTACTTGTAAAGCTTTGTTTCTAGACCTTGTCATAACAACAATTGGGCTTTCTTCCTCCAACTCTTTTCCAACCATGATCTGATTAGGGTGCCATAACATATTAACTCTCCCTTTCTAATTTCTTTTAGCTTGATCCATGGCTTTTTGAACATGGTGTTGATACATCACACAAGACTATGATTCATGGGGGTCGTTGCATACTAAACACCAGACATTTGCAAGAGTGGTATCTATAGAACATTTTGGATCTTCATATGTTGCATTCACCCTAACCCCGATACTATTACTAGGGCCAGGCCTTTGATATTTATTTACATATGGGAATATCCTCTGTTGTGACCTTTCCTGATCTCTCTTCTCCATTGAATTCATTATGTTACTCATATTTTTCATGGTATTTTGTATGTCCAGAATAGCAGACAATTCTTGAGAAGGTTGAGAAGAAAGAGGGGGAAAAGAGGGCATGGAGGACACAGGTTTAGGTCCAGGAATCAGATTTATCTTAGGATATGGAGATGGTAAAGAAAGGGGGTCCATGTAGGAATATTTTGTGGATTGCTCATGGCTACTACTGGTTTTTGAATTGTAGGGCAACACGGTCTTTACGAGAATTCTTCCTACATTGATCAGGATATTCTCGACATGGATGACTGCATTATAAACTTGAGGGAAAGTTTCAATTCTAGATTGTTGTGTTTGCAGACCTAGCTCTGATCCTAGGGCATGGATGTAATACATATAAGCCAAACAAGTAGTTGGTCTAGCAGTAGGGGGAATTCTCTTCCATGTTCTGTTAAATCTCAAATTAAAGTTTGAGATAGTTTCTTGCTGAGTTTTTTGCATGGTTGTAAACTGATTCAACAGAGAAAAGGGATCAGCAGATTTATTAAATTCTTCTATGAATGGCTCAGCCAAATATTGCCATGAGGTGATAGAATTATCTTCTAGAGTTCTAAACCAATGCAATATCTTTCCACGAAAGGATAGGGCTAGAATTTTGACAATAACATTTTCTTCTTTTATGTTGTGGATTGCTTCCAGATTCAGGATATCTTGGCAGTGCTCGTAAGCTATTTTCCCAAATCCATCATATGTGGGGGTTGCCTTAGACACAACCTGAGGAATGGCATCCATTTATGCTAATCTAAGGGGCCCAGTTGAATCCCAATTAGGGTACTTCTGTAGTGGCTGATTGGGAGCCACATTTTGTGCCATATTTTTGGTTGTAGGTCTTCTTGGGGGAACTATTGGGTTTTCTTCTAGAAGTTCTTATTCTTCAATAAAATCTTGATCTAAACTTTTGATAACAATAGCCCCTCTCTAAGGTAACTCACAATGAAAGAAATAATCAAGGTTGTTCCTCTTATAAGACCTGGTATACATGAAAGGGTACTAGTCTACAATACTTTTTTAGGGTCTTCTGACCAGGGAGTCACCAGGTGAACTTTCTTTTCTCCACTAATAATGTCAAGATAATTCACCAAATCTTGATTCCTTTGGGATGAGATAATATTAACTCTTCTAGATGGGTTTCGTGTTCCTTGTGAACGGTCCCACTGGGCATGCCAAAAACTATTGGGCACTAAATTGCACCAAGTTTTACTTGATACTACGACTGTCTATCTTCCTACTTTCTGTTTAGGCTTGCACCCGATAGCTGCAGCTCAGCACTCAACATTGGAAGGACCAAAATCGGGGTTTTCGATCCAACCTCCAGAGTAGGTTGGTTCCTTGTCAACTTAGCAGATTGTTGACACAATTATGCTCAATTAGGGCTTGGAGTTTAGGGTAAGATAAGGTTAGGGTTAGAGAGATGTAGATATCAATGGATGGATAGGTTAACAACATTGCATCACCATAAAAAGCTCCCAAAAAACCATATTAAAGACATACATTCAGATCAACCTTTATCCCAAGATAGCTCATTTTAGATATTAAAGCATAACAGAGAAGGGTTATAGTAAGCAATTTCAATATCCAAGAAATGATAATCCAAATAGTAGAATTCACCAAAACTAGATTTTATAGAAATGTACTTACTAATAACATAGAACAAACTTCAAAGTAGATTTCAATTACTCATAACAGCTAGTAATCCAAGATAGGCACAAACTAACCATCTAAGTATTCACATAAATACAACTATGAAATCTGAACCTCTGACATCAAGCATGGAAATACAGCCTTGAGGCGAAGATCAATGTATTGCTCCTTTCATTCAACTCTTCAAAAATATTTACAATGGTACAAGAAAACACGCTAGAGTTGACCCTTCAAAATGAGGGTTTGACCTCTACTTATAGTTTTTCATATTACAAATCAAGAAACAATACATCAAATCTTGTTACAACAACTCAACAAAGAACTTAGCTGGCATTAGCTCATTGGTCAAACCTTCAAGAAATCCATTGAAAGGGAAACCGCCATGGCAACACGGGTTCTCTGCAACTTGTTGGTCACTCATTAGAACTGCAGTTTAGAACATTCTAGATCATGCACTTTCATAGATCTTTCTTGGGAGTAGAGCGCCACCATCGATCTACAACTGCCTCTAGTTTGATCTTCTTGGAAACTCTTGACGCTTCATATTCTAGCCAATCTATTATAGTTTTGGTGTAGGAACATCCTTTTAAATGACCCAGATTTAGTAGACTAACCTCCACCATTGATCTTCTTTATCCCATGGTCCAGATTAGATCCGGTATAAGTTGAGAGCCCATCCGTTGGATGACATCGCTTTAATTAGCAGTAGAACATCCAATCCGAATCTTGGAAATTTAAACCTTGAATCTGCTCCGGAGATTTTATCTTTTCTAATCCGCATTAAAATATTGATGATGTCACCTCTTCTTTATAACTTGTGTGGATTCCATTTTGGATAGAATGAGCATCTTCCTTAGTTCGGATCCGGAGTCAAGTTCTTACATCATTCCACCATTCCACCTTATCTTCATTCTATGTTAGAAAAAGACTCGTTTATTCTCCAGATTATCAATCCATACTTTTCCTCTACTTACATCATCATCTCCTTGAGACTTTTGTGGATTTGAGGATAACGCTAATCCAGGATGGAGAACCAAAAGAGTTTTCGGAATTGGGTATATGCAAAAGGGCCATTCCGCACTTTTTTCTTGCTGACGTCACCACCTTTCACAAAATTTTGTGGATTTTGTAATCCTACTCCAATCCGGACCCGGAATGGAGTTCCCCGAAATCATTTTAAACAAGAAAAACTGCATGACTATTGAGCGGATTCGTCTTATCAACCTTGTTTCGGAGCGGAATGGCAGTTTTATCACTTAGTAAAAATCATACAAAATTTTACTAAGTATGTGGCCATTTTGGGCCTACAAATATATAGCAAAAAGAATATACATTTTGATAGTGAGCACCATCTGGTGGACTAGAAGCCATCCCATATGCATGAAGGAGAACAAGTGTTGGTAGCTTACCAGATAGATCTACTTATTTAATAGATATGGTGAACTAAGGGGGGTCAATTTTGGGGGGAAATTTGGGTAATTCGGAGAATTATGGGAAAGATTCAAATGTGGTCAGGTGCATCTTTTGGAAAGCATTTATCAGGTTGGTTAAAATCTATATACATAATTTTTTTTACAAGAATAATGGGGAAAGAATGAATCAAAGAATTTAACATTGTTGTTCCTATTTTGATAGTGTTATTATGAAGGTTTCATTCTTTTTCTCTGGGTTTGGTGACTTTAAAGTAATCATATGGCACATTTTGAATTGGTTAATGAAGTGTAAATTTGAACAGAAAGGCAAAGGCTTGGTATTTTTTTCATATAAAACTAGAATTTTCATTGTGCTTATCAATATGTCTGCATATAGGAGGTAGTCATGCATACATTATAGGTTTGGCCACTCTGATATTCCCCATATCAAACTTCTTGTTGAAACTTTGGTACACGAGTAGTCACGGTGGTCTGAAGCAAATGTTTTGCAGACAAGACATCAAGAGGGAAGCATCACAGATATGCATCTAAGAACATGGGTTAATGTGCTATTAAGTTGAATACCGCTATTTTGTTCATGTGTGTTGCCCTTAGATGAATTTGGAAGAGTAATTTGGTTGAATACAATAGTGTATTGCAGTGAAATATTCTCTTAGTTGAAAAATGACCTTTGTGCAAAATCATACTCTAAGATAATAGCTAAACTTATTCTTGAAAGATTTAAAATTAGATATATTTGGTAGGATTGTGCAAATGAGTCAAGTGTATGTTGATTTTCATATTATAGATGCCTGTGGAATTATAATTACATAAAAGGGTCAAACATTTTTTTGACTAAATATAAAAATAGCTCATAGCGTATGTTTGGCTTACCAAGTAAGTACATTAAAAAGGAAATTCAGTGTTTTTTTATTTTAAAAAAATATAGAATTTGTGAATTGTAAAAAATAAACCATAAGTATAGTCAATTTAGCTGACATGCTAGAGATAATATACTATTTCAAAATATATGAACTCCTTTATGAGGATATTAAACTTAAACTGAGAGTAGTAGGAGGGCGTTCGCATGGTTGATAACCATAGGAAAGTAGAAGTAGGGTTGTTATTGGATTTTCCTCAGCTAAGCATTCAATTTGAGAAGAGTATACCAGTAGATACACTTTTTGGTAAAATGTATTCAACCATCTCTAGTTGTACTTTAGTAAGTGGGGTTAGTAATTAATTGAACACTGCATCATTACGCCAGCTCATCACTCTGTATAAATAGACTATATATTAAGGATAAAATATGACTCATGAGCTCCTCAAAGAAATCACGGATGCCTTTTCAAAGTTGCAGTAGAATTATGAAAACAAATTATATAAATAATGAAAATAGTAGTCGTAGCTTAAAATTAGATGATAATTCAAATTTGGTTTCAATGTTTATTTAAAGGTGTAAAAAAATCCTTTGATTTATATCCGCTTGAGGATCTTGGATGTAGATCCACAATGTTACACTTAATAAAGTTAGGGATAGATTTATAACAATTGCCTTATTTAAATAAACAGGTTATTAAGAGTGCTTTACACATTCTAGAAAATAAGCTTTGGTTATTTTAATTTTAAAGAAGTTAAATGGACACATTAAATATTATATTTTAGTTTACTTTTATTTGATTGAAGAGATTAATATAAAACTTTATAAACATGTAGGATAAATATTACATGACATCCATAACCAAAGCTACCATAAGACACCATTTAATAAAATAACTCTAGTAATAAGCCCATCACTTGCTCGTGAAAATATAAGACTCGTCTTTAAAGGAAAATTGATTGAGTAGTATTGTTTTAATAAAAACCATGGTATAAGGATCATACACATGTTTTCTTTGTTGATATGAGTGCTACGTATATGAAGTAGAGTAATATGTTTATCTAATATTTGTATGTATAACATTTTTCTTACCTGTTATCAAAGCAATGAGAGCTGATTACACTTGTATGGATAGAATCTCTATATAGCAAGTATATGTATAAAATGTCTTGAACTACTCTACTTTCATATTATGTAGTATATTACTTATCTTTAATAGTAGACAAATTTGTATTAAAAAATTATGGTTACTTTGTTACATAGTTTACAAAGAATTAATTTGTTATGAAGCTTATAAATTCTCTTAATAAATTACACTATAGCCATAGGATAATACATGCACCATAAAAAATTAGTTTTAGAATCTAACCTTCCCAAATTAAGTTATCCATTGGGTTGGATGGAAGGGGAATAACATAACAACAATTTTTGAAGGAAGGTCAATTACTGAGAATAGGGATAGATGCACTTCTAACAAGAAGGATCATATTGGGAGGTAAAATAGGATTAAATGGGCATTGCTCTTAGGCTGTCTCCTATATAGTACATTGAGGGGGTACCTGATCCTAGGATGGTTAAGAGATAATTCAATGATGCAATGGTATGGGATATTACATCGTTAATCATACCAAGATAACATACTCTCGATCCATAGTCAAGGTAATAATAGACCCTAGATGGTTGTAGGGAAGGTGCAAACCCATCTAGCATATGTCATGTATATGCTACTCTTGGCATGACTCAGTGACGACATGCTAAGGAATGGGGAATTATGCATCATACCTCTAGGTGAAATGGGGCCTTGAGGAGAAACCCCATGCCAAGAACTTAGATCTTGGGATGAGAGGATAAGTTCTATTAAGGCACCATACTACAAAACTTGGCTAGTATTGACCACACGGGTGATCATCTGTAGTGATATACATATCCTTTATAGGTTAAATCACATGCCAAGTACTTTAAAAGCTATGGATGTTCATTTTTCCATCAATATTTTTCTTTCAAGTATCCGGTAGGAAGGACTAGATAAGAAAACCAAGTGGGTAGGACTTGGGTTGTTATAGTTGGTATCAAAGGCCTAGGTTGTGAACCCCTGGGCCAAAAAAACTCTAGGAAAACCTATGTTAAACATAATACTTATGTTAAATATTTGAAAACTTAAACCAAAATAAAAATAATTAACATAGTTTTTTTCTAAAAGGCAATGGCATATGGAATAAAATCTAGCTCATCGAAGAGACATGCGGTATCTCAGTAGGAAGGGCAGACTAAAAAACCTAAGAGGGTCCTTTGAAATATTGTGAGGATAGGAATGTCAGATGAAGCCACAAAATCTCCTTGAATGGTTAGAAAAGAGAAATAACCCATTCAAAAAAAAGATAAGATGGTCAAAATGATACAATTAATGCAATAGTAGTTAGGTGAACAAAAAGAGCATATGGACCAACACTGAGCCCAGATGGTTGAGCACATGGAACAACAAAAGACCTGGATGTTGGAACATATGGAAAAATAGAAGGCTCAGTTAATTCAGTAATAGGAGATGATTGCTCAACAATAGAAAATAATTGAGAATCTATCCAAAGGGAAAGAACCAGTGGTAATAGAAGAAGATACATCTATTTATACTAGAAGAAAATAGGTGGGCACTGAGCTAAATAGGGATATGAGGAAAATTGACATATCCAAGTTTTATGGTAAAGGAGATAGAGAGGAGGCAGAGAGATAGCTAAACAATGTAGATGCATATTTTACTATCATAACTCTCACCTCCAAATCAAAAACTTCATGGGTGGTATTCCACTTAATTAGATCCACAGCTGATTGGTGGGATGCATATAGAAAAATCCATAATGTGGAGGCTACTGATGTCCACTGGGAAACAATGAAAGCATTTAAAGATAGATTTCTGACACCACAATTTTATCTTAAGAAATCCATGAAATTTTCAAGATTAACTCAGGGGAGTATGACCGTAATATAGTACTACCAATATTTTGTGCAATTGCTCAAGTATATGCCTGAATATGAACATCAAACTGAAATCAAAGTGCAAAATTTTCTTTTGGGATTACACCAAAAATTGGTCATCTTAGTTTGTTGCTAAAAACCACGGATATTACTACCACTTGTGATTTGGCTTGTCAAGAAGAAGCCAACCAGAAGGCTAAAAAGGGCTACTATCAAAAATCCTCTAAGAAATAAGAGTCATAGAAAAAGAAGAATGTTGGCTCAAAAAAATGGGACAAGAATTAGAATAAGAAAAATAGAGATGAAGACAAAACCAGATTTGATAAGAAAAAGAATAGATATCAAGGAAACAAAGCTAATAAAAAAAATCGAGGTAACCAGGACATAAGAAGTTTTAGAAATTGAAATGATAAAAGAGCTAATGCACTAGGAGTAGGCACTCAAGAACACATTGATGGAAATAAAAGAGAAAGGGCACCTCGAGATGGATGTTATATCTGTCAAGAAGCACATTATGTTGATAAGTGTCCTCTAAGATCTGATAAAAGGAAAGAACCTACGGAGCCTACCCACAAAATTTATGCAATAATAGGTAACCCTAAACTAGATGGTCAGGAAATACCTTTTCTATTGAATGGTAAAATCTATAATAGAAATATATGCATTTTGATTGATTATGGAGCAACTAATAGTTTTATTTCTTCTAGAATTCTAAGGAACATACCGAAAAAACTTAGATTTATGGTAAATGGATGGAAGGTTGAGTATGGGTCTAGGAAAACCTATATTGTTAGTCAATGTTTATTTGACCCTCAAATAATGTTGCCTAAGGGGAAAACTAGTTGAAATTTGTATGTGACTCCATTACATGCCTTTGAAATTATCCTAGGCATTGATTGACTTAAAGCTCATAAAGCATTGATGAATTTTGAGGAAAGATGGTTGGATTTCACTGATGACACTAAGCAAAGAATTTGAGTTTATTGTGGATGTGAATCAGTGGAACCCCATATTATAACAACCATGCAAGTCAAAAGAGCCTTAAGGAAGGGTAGTAGAGTTTATGTAGTCAAGCTAAATAAAAAGAAAAAGAAATGTGTATGGTACAAGCCTCTTCCAAAGCTATCTAGTATTGAATGATTTTCGAGATGTGTTTCCTGAAGACTTTTCGGGTCTTCCGTCCCAAAGAGAATTTGATTTCTCTATTGAAATATTACTCGGGGCAACACCTATAGACCGAGAACCTTATAGGATGACTATAATAGAATTGCAGGAGCTCAAGACTCAACTCTAGGACCTATTGGAAAAAGGACATATTAAACCTAGTGTCTCTCCATAGGGTGCACCAATTCGATTTGTTCAAAAGAAGTATGGGTCATTAAGGCTATGTATTGATTACATAATTCTCAATAAAATTATAGTAAAAAATAAGTACTCTATACCCAAGATAAATGATCTATTTTATGAATTAAAAGGGGTCATGATTTTCTCAAAAATTGATCTCAGATCAGGATATCATCAACTAAGGATTTATGAAGAAGACATCCACAAGACTGCTTACCAAACCAAATATTGCCATTATGAATTCATAGTATTAACCTTTGGGCTTACTAACGCCCCAACAACCTTTATGAATATGATGAATAATGTATTTTGAGAACAACTTGATCACTTTTTACTCATATTTTTAGATGACAAACTGATTTATTCAAAATAAAAGGAGCATGATCGTCACATGAGAATTATTCTCAAAATACTTGAGAAAAATTAGTTATACGATAAACTATCTAAATGTGAGTTTGACTCTTTCTAAGTACAATATCCAAGACATGTGATTTCCACTAAGGGGGTGTTTGTTTATCCAAAGAAAATAGAGGCCATCATTGATTAGTCTGCACCTAAAAATATCATAGAGGTGTGAAGCTTCATGGGAATGGTTGGGTATTATCAATGTTTTGTGAAGGTATTTTCTCAATTGGCTTATCCAATAACCAATATTCATAAGAAGGGAAAGGCTTTTAGGTGGACGACATAGTGTGAGGAGGCATTTAGGAAACTTAAAGAAAAGTTAACCATTACCCCTATTCTTAGAGTACCTGACCCTAGTCTTCCATTTATAGTTTGTATTGATGCCTCCATTGAAGCCCTAGGTGGAATCCTCATGCAAAATAAATGTGTCATAGCCCATGAGTCACAAAAAATCAAGAAACATGAGTTAAACTATGCCACTCATGACTTAGAATTAGCAACAGTCGTACATGCTCTTAAAATGTGGTGGCATTACTAACTTGGAAAACCTATTGAGCTTGGGACTGATCATCAGATCCTAAGATATATCTTTAGACAACCAATGCTCAATGCAATGCAAATACACTTGATGAAATTTCTAGCAGAATATGACTTTGGCATTGAATACATTAAGGGAAAATAAAACAAACTAGCAGATGCTTTAAGTAGAAGAAGGTATATCACTGCTATGTCACAATATCAATTTGAGATAGTTGAACAGATAAGATACCTTAAAATTCAAGATGAATTTTCTCAAAAATACCATAATCTAATTCAACAAGGATCTAAGGAAGTAAAGGAATTTGAAATCCGAAAGGATATTCTATTCTTTAGAAATAAAATGGTAGTTCCAAGTGATATAAATTTAAGAGAAATGTTGCTGCAAGAGGCACATTGTGCTCCTTATTCTGCACATCTAGGCTATATAAAAATGCATAAAAACATGAGAAAATATTACTATTGGCCAGGAACGAAAAAGGATATTACTAAATTTGTGGAAATTTTTTTGGAATGTCAAAAGGTGAAGGCAGAGCATTTACACCCAGCTGGATGCCTGTATTCACATGAAATTCCAATATATAAATGGTAGGTTGTTACTATGGACTTTATAGTTGGCTTACCTAAAAACCATTTTCAACATGACACCATTCAAGTAGTGGTTGATAAGTGGACTAAAGTAGCACACTTCATACTAGGAAATGTTAAGGATGGTGCTCCTTTTGTAGCCCATAAATTTGCTAGGAAAGTGGTACGACTACATGGTTTTCCTAAAATAATCATATCAGATAGGGATTCTTGATTCACTTCAAAATTTTGGTAGGCATTACATCAAGCATGGGGAACAAAACTTAACATTAACTTTGCCTACCATCCAAAAATAGATGGACAAAATGAGAGGGTAAACAAAGTTTTGGAGGATATGCTACGAATGTATTGTATGGATCATCAGATAAAAGTGGGAAGACTACCTTTTCCTGGTAGAGTTTTCCTACAACAATGGCTACCATACTTCAATAGGTATGGCTCCATTTGAGGCTCTATATGGGAGAAGGTGCAGAACACCATTATCATGGAGCAATTCGAAGGATCGAGTGATGATTGAGCTAGATATGGTTAAGGAAATGGAGGAGAAACTTAAAAAAAATTGTTGGAGGCTCAAAGAATCTTCAGACTGACAAAATAACTATGCAAAACTTAAAAGAATACCAAGGGAATTCACTGTGGGATATAGAGTATTCCTGAGAGTTAAACCAACCAAAAGCTCCATTAAATCCTCTAAACTCAGTCCAATATTTGTAGGACATTTTGCTATTATTGATAAATATGCCCAGTTGCCTATAAGCTATCCTTGCCACCCAGTTTGTCAAAAATCCATGATACATTCCATGTGTCCCTTTTCAAGAAATACATACCATATCCCTATCATGTTTGGAATGTTGATCATTTGTAGATGGTCGATCCCCTACACATTGAAGTGAGACCAGTCACTATTCTTGGTTATAGAATAAAGCAACTAAGAAAATGCAATAATGAGTAGTGTAAGGTCCAATAGGACCAATATTTTGAAAACAATACCACTTGGGAGGATGTGGCTACCATAAAAAATAATTTCTATTTTTGTTTGAACAATGATATAATAATATTTTTGGTTTGGGAAAAGTAATATTTTTGTTATGTATGTATGCATGTTATTTGTGCTATGAAAAGTATTTGGCCATGTAATTTTTCTTTTTACTGAACATTGTACATGTAATATTTTATCAAGCAGTGCAAACATAGGGACTATGTTTAATCCTAGAGCGGGAGTATGTAACATCCCTCCAAAATCTAGCTTTTTGTATGTCTACTATGTTACAATAATTATGTACTATTGATCCTTCCATTGTTGCAGGAACAGGTTTCACCAGTGGAGCAAGAAATGAACATCTCCTCCTAAAAGGCAGACAAAAAGAACAAGCAAAAGTTAAGTTGGAAAAGATGATGAGCAGCGGGGTATTCACTGTTGTTAGGGACAAAGATCCCTATAGGCAGTATGTCTGCTAGTGATCCATGTAGTTGCATTCATGTAGTCGCATCTAGGAATTTTGTGTTTTATATTTTGTAATGATGTCTCAAATGTTTTCAAAAATATTTATATATATAAATAAAAATAATAACAATAGTAAAAAATATATATATACACGTAGTAATAAGATATAGAAAAAAATAATTAAAAATATAATAATCAATAGAATATAAATAAATAAATAAAATACAAAATATTATATAAATATAAATATATGTTAGTTTCATTACATAATAAAATAAGGAATTAAAGTAAGAATGAAATGTACAAAATATATATAAGAAAGTTAGAATTAAAAATATATAGAAAAATTAATATATATTTTGATAGTGAGCATCATCTAGTGGACTAGAAGCTAGCCCATCTGAATGAAGGAGAACATGTGTTGGTATCTTACCTGATAGATCTACTTATCTAATGGATGTGGTGAACTAAGGGAGGTCAATTTTGTGAGACAAGCAAAGTATCTCCAAGATCGAAGAATGCTCCACAAGATCAATCACACAAAAGAGGTAAACCCACAACACAAATATTGAGTGGTAAAACCCTACTTCAAATGAAGAAGGGAAACATCCAGTATGAAGCTCACTATATTACTCAATGATTCAACAGTACAAGAATGCTTCAATGTTATGCAACAATATGCATCAACATAACCTACAACACAAGTCAATATGACAAGATACGATAAGATATGATAAGATCTGATAATATGTAGTAGAAAACACCCCTATTTAAAGAGAAGCTTTTCTACTACAACCCTAAATCTTATCACAATCTAATATTATCACAATATATCAAATATTAGAAAGTTCTTTAGTTAGTTTCTAATTTTATCACAATCTAATCTTTGAGATATGTGATAAGTGGCATCTAAAAAATATTCGAAAGTGATTAGTTACTTTCTAATATTTTCTAGAAAAGGGAAATAACTTTTTCCCAAGAAATTAAATATTCCTAGCACCCTTAATTTATTTATTAATTGGGTGGGAATATTTTACATAAGATAGAATTATATTCTAATTCAAATATTATTCTTTAGACTTTATATTTTAGTCTAAGAATAATTATTTTTTGTTTAAAAAAAAAAAAAACAGTTTTGCTTTATTAAAAAAAAAAAAAATAGTTTTGTTTTTTTGAAAAAGTTTTGCTTTATAAAAATCTTTAAACTTTTTCATACCATTTTTTTATTAATAAAATAAATTTTATTAATTTAATTGCATTTTTTAAGATTTTTTTTGTCTCACATTAACAATGGTTGTTTGTGAGTTTGCTTGTTTTGCAAGGTTATCCAAGTATGTTTTGGAGTATACAAGGTAATTTTGGATCAACTTTTTCACTCTCTTCCCCTATTTTTATTAATTTCTTCTAATCTCTCTCCAGTATTTGCTTGAAGCATACTGTAAATTAATGTAACTTGTATATCTCATTATGAAAGTAAAAGAGAATAAAAGTAGAGAGAGAGAGAGAGAGAGAGAGAGAGAGAGAGAGAGAGAGAGAGAGAGAGAGAGAGAGAGAGAGAGTATTTGTGTTTTGCTTTGTGTCTCCACTATCTCTTGTTCATATTTCTTACATTTTGCATCTCAACTAATCTAACTACTAACTTGCTACTAAACAATCTACTAACCAACTAACTTGCAATTTACTAATTTTCATATTAATCAAGAAGGTTAAAAATGAATCAACTTACTAACCACAACTTTAGTATTTAATTAAAATTTACTTAATATTGCAACACAATTTATATTTTCTAAACACCTATTGAATCCAAAAGAATCCGCTCTATTGGTAGCAAGTCCTTTTTGGGTCCTCGTACCTGTACCCTTTTGGGTAGCTTGGTTAACCTTGGGTCAGATGAATTGGCAATTCATTAGGCTATAGAAAAACCTAAAATGAATACTAACTTACTAACTTATTGACTATCTAACATTTAACAAATGTTTTATGGTTCAATTCAAGTTAGTTTATTTTATTGCAAGATGATTGTTATGGTTAGTTACCTTCTTATTGCAAGTTGATCTTGGTTTATTCAATTGTAATATGGTTATAGTTGTTTATTGCAAGATGGTTATAGTAGTTCATGATTATCTTTCATGATGATCAATCAGCTATTGCCTTGGCTAAAAATCTTGTAATGCATCAAAGGACAAAGCATGTTGAAATCCAAACCCATTTTATCAGGAGAGAAGGTATTGGATGGGACTATTCAGTTGGAGTATTGCCCATCATCTTCTAATTCTGCTGATTTGTTCACCAAACCTCTTCCCAAGGAGCAGTTTTGTAGTCGAGGGACTCACTTGGTTTGGTGAAGTTGTCCTCAAGGGGGAATGAAGTGTAGTTACACTTGTGTGATGACAACTTCATCCTTATGAGGTGTTTTTTGCTATATATGAGTTGATATTTAGTGGTATAATTGCTTTTTGCATCTCTTTTGAACATGGTACTTTCTTTTTTGCCTTGTGCAACTTTTTTACATAATACTTTGTAGATGGCATTGTGCAATTATGGTATATGATGCAATTGCTTTATGCGACTCTTTTACATGGTACTTTTTTGTTGTCTTGTGCAACTTTGTACATGTTTTTATGTAGTTGGCATTATGCAATTATTTTATCATGGTACTTTCTTGTTAGCATTTATGCTACTTTTGTACATGATATTTTATGGTTGGCTTTATGCAACCGGTGTACACACTTTATTATTTTCATATATCTTATGCAACTCTTGTACATGGTACTTTTTTGTTATCCTTGTGCTACTTTTGGACATGGTACTTTAGAGTTTGCATTATCATGGTACTCCTTGTTTGCTTTATGCAACTTTATACATGATATTTTTTGATCAACTATATAGCACGTGACTATAAGTATGGCTTGGAATCTTTTTGTGATGACTTATAGTTCACTATTTGTTAGATCAATTTTGTTATCATATTTGGATATTCATATATGTTGTGGTGAATATATTTATGATGATGTATCTAACTGATCTTATGTTGAGTTGCTTGTAGCTTGTAGGTACTTCCGTTTGGGGTTTTGCAGGCTTACTAAAGACACCCTTGTGATGTTTTCTTCTTGTCATTTAAAACCACTTGTGGTTGATGGATGGCTTTGTAAGCTGCTTGTATCTGAAGCTACTCTGTTGGGGGCTTGCAGTCTCATTTTGGCCCATTTTGTATTGGTACCTTATTATAGACCATTCTTGGTCATAGAAGCTCATTGTAACTATATTACTCATTTGATTCTCATCCCCATTTGTATCTTTCGGGGGAGAATGTTTCTTTGTGTCATAATTCCTTTCCCAAATATTGCATTAAGGGGGAGTATTGGAATATGTAATGCAACATTGTGTAAATTATTCCAACAAATTTTGGGAGAAAATTTGGGTAATTCAGATAATTATAGGAAAGATTTAAAGGTGGTCAGGTGCATATTTTGGAAAGCACTTATCAGGTTGGTTAAACTCTATCTGCACAATTTTATTTTTACAAGAATAATGGGGAAAAAATAAATTAAATAATTTAACATTGTTGTTCCTATTTTGATAGTGTTATTATGAAGTTTTGATAGTGTTATTATGAAGTTTTCATTATTATCGTATGGCACATTTTGAATTGGTTAATGAAGTATAAATTTTAATAGAAAGGCAAAGGCTTGGTAATTTTGTCGTATAAAATTGGAATTTTTATTGTGCATATCAATGTCTTCATATAGGAGGTAGTCATGCATATAATATAAGTTTGGCCACTCTAATATTTCCCATAGCAAATGACTTATTGAAACTTTGGTACATGAGTAGCCGTGGTGGTCTAAAGTGAACGTTTGACGGATGAGATACCAAGAGGACAACATCACAGAGACGCACTGAAGAACATGGGTTATTGTGCTACTTGAATGAATACTATTATTTTGTTCATGTGTGTTTCTCTTAGATGAATTTGGAAGAGTAATCTGATTGAATACAATAGTGTATTGTAGTGAAGTTCTGTTAGTTGAAAAATGACCTTTGTGCAAAAATCATACTCTAAGATAATAGTTAAACTTATTCTTTAAATATTCAAAATTAGATATATTTGGTAATATTATGAAGATGAGTTAAGTGTATGTTCATTTTCATATTATGAATGTGGAATTATGATTTCATAAAAGGGTAAAAGATTATTTTTACTAAACATCAAAATAGCTCATAGTTTCTATTTGGCTTACCAAGTAAGTAGATTAAAAAGGAAATTCAATGTTTTTTATTTTTATTTTTTAAAATATAGAATTTATGGATTGTCAAAAATAAACCATAAGTACAATCAATGTAGCTAGCGTTCTAGAGATAATCTGCTGGTTCAAAAGTTATGAACTCCTTTCCAAGGATGTCATTCATACGCTTAAACTAAGAGTAGTAGGAGGGTGTTCGCATGGTTGATAACCATAGGGAAGAAGTAGTAGGGTTATTGGGTTTTCATCAGCTGAGCATTCAATTTGAGAAGAGTATACAAGTACATACACTTGTTGGTAAAATGTATTTAGTCATCTCTAAATGTACTTTAGTAAGTGGGGTTAGTAATTAATCGAACACTACATCATTAAGCTAGTTCGTCACTCTGTGTAAATAGACTCCCTTTTAAGGATTTAATATGACCCATGAGCTCTTCAGAGAAACCATGGAGGCATTTTCAAAGTTACAATAGAATTATGAAAACAAATTATATAAAATATGAAAACAGTATTTGTAGCTTAAAATTAGATGATAATTCAAATTTTGTTTCAATGTTTATTTAAAGGTATAAAAAAATCCTTCGAATTATATCTGCTTGAGGATATCGAACATAGAGCCACAATGTTACACTTAATAAAGTTAGGGATATATTTATAACAATTGTCTTATTTAAATAAACATGTTATTAAGAGTGCTTTACACATTCTAGAAACTAAGCTTTGGTTATTTTAATTTTAAAGAAGTTAAATGGATACATTAAATATTATATTTTAGTTTACTTTTATTTGATTGAAGAGATTAATATAAGACTTTGGAAACACGCAGGATAAACGTTGCATGACACCCTTAACCAAATCTACCATAGGACACCATTTTATAGGATAACTCTAATAGTAAGCCCATCACTTTCTTGTGAAAAGATAAGACTCATATCTAAAGGAGAATTGATTGAGTAGTATTATTTTAATAAAAACCATGGTATAAGGATAATACAAATGTTTTCCTTGTTGATATGAGTTTTGCGTATATGAAGTAGAGTAATATGTTGATCTAATATTTGTATGTATAGTATTTTTCTTACATATTATCAAAATAATGCAAGCTGATTACACTTATTTGGATAGAATCTCTATAGAGCAAGGATATGTATAAAATATATTGAACTACTCTACTTTCATATTATATGGTATGTTACTTATATTTAATAGTAGACAAGTTTGTATTAAACAATTATGGTTACTTTATTACATAGTTTACAAAGAATTAATTTGTTATGAAGCTTATAAATTCTCTCAATAAATTACACTATAGCCATAGGATAATACATGCATGATAAAAACTTAGTTTTTAGAATCTAACCTTCTCAATTTAAGTTATCCATCGGGTTGGATGGAAGGGGAATAGCATAACAACTGTAATTGAAGGAAGGTCAATTACTGAGAATAGGGATAGCTATAGTTATGAAGCGAAGGGTCATATTATGAGGTAAAAGAGGATGAAATGGGCTTTGCTCTTAGGTTGTCTCCTAATACTGTAGTGAGGGGGTACCTGATCCTAGGATGGTTAAGAGATAATTTAGTGACACAATGGTATGGGATATTACATCATTAATCATACCAATATAACGTACTCTTGATCCATATTCAAGGTAATGATGGGCCCTAGATGGTTGCAAGGAAGGTGCTAACCCATCTAGTACATGGCATGTATGCACTACTTCTAGCATGACTCGGTGACAACATGCTAAGGCATGGGGAATTATGCATCATACCTCTAGGTGAAATGGACCCTTGAGGAGAAACCTCGATCCAAGAACTTAGAGCTCAATATAAGAGGATAAATTCTCTTAAGGCACCATACTACAAGACTTGGCTAGTCTCTACCACATGGGTGATCATCTGCAGTGATCTAAATACCCTTAATAGGTTAAATAACATTCCAAGTACTTTAAAAGCTATGGATGTTTATTTTTCCATCAAAATTTTTCTTTTGAGTATTTGGTAGGAAGGACTGGATAGGAAAACCAAGTGGGTAGGTCTTGGTTTGTTACACCAGGAGTGTCTAAGAATAGTTGTGGACACCCTACAATGTTCTAGGGGTGATCTACAGTGTTTGGGAAATTCCCTAGAACATTTGTGGGTTGTGGGGGGATGTTTTGTAGAACTAAATTTGGTTCGCAAAGGTTTTAGCGGTGGATATGGTAGTGAGGATTTTTGGGGATGATGAATATGGGAGATATTAGTAGAATGCTAGGGTTTGTAAGTGGAAAAATGATCAGTGCTCTTCCAATGTTAATTTTTTGGACCTTGATTCACAAAAATGAATCATATTTTATAATTTACCCTTGATCATGTTAGGGTTTCAACAACACCAACAGGCAACCAAGATTAAAACATGATGAAGGGTTGATATTGAGCTTGAACAAGTGACATAGATCATGATGAATGAATGGTCAATATTAAGTCATGATGGGCAACTAATATTTATTCACATATATCCATATATATATTAAATATAAATATAAATATAAATATATATATATATATATATATATATATATATATATATATATATAATATATATATATATATATATAATGAATGGTTGTTATTTGAGGATGCATGGATGATAAGTGGCTAGAATTTGGTGTCTACAGATGTCATTTTTTGTATCACATTGCATGAAACACAATACGGTGCAAAAACAAGAGACACTTGGTTTGGTGAAGCAACTTATTTTCTTTGGTACACAAGAAGATTGTGAGGGCAAAAATTATTGTTGTAGCTTACCCCATCAATTAACAAATAAGTGAATAATTAATCTAATGAGGTCAATTGATAGAATTGTGGCTGATATGAATGATGTAAATTACTATGGATGTTGTAATGAGTGTAAACGATGTAATGAGTGATTATTTTTTTTCCCTAATAGAAGGGGTTTTTGGAAATGTGGATGATATGAATGATGTAAATGATGTAATTAATAATTCTACTTTTGCCCCAATAGAAAAGGGGTTGATGATATGAATTTTGTGAATTGATGTGATGAATGATTTTGCTTTTTCCCCAATAGAAAAGAGATTTTTATAAAATGTGTATGATGTAATCGAATGTGAATGATGTATCTCGATATGGGAAATAAAAATCAAATATGATTACCCCAATTTTGGGGTGTTTCTATGTTGTGGAGAAATAGACCTTTTTAGTATCATTGAAATGCAAAATGATGAACATGCAATAGAAACCAATCATCCTAGGCTTCTGATATCCCTAGGTCATTCACAATTTCTAAATGTGAAAATAAATGATGTAGTAAAAGGTATCCATTTTTGGGACTCCATGAAAAAGGGCATCAATGAAAAATTTTGAGAAAATTAGTCTGAGCACAGTATCACTCAAAAATAAGGGACCAACAAGATGTTTTCAAACAAGAGGATATTGGATGATGATATGGATAATCATCCTTATGGTGATTTATCCATCCTACCAAATTACATGGACAACCAATCATTGCAACCACCAGGGGAAGAGTAAACCGCTAGATACAAGGTTCATTTGGATGATATGAATGATGTAAATGAATATGCATGATGTAGTGCATGTGAATGGTGTATTGTAATGATTGATTTATGCTTTTGTCCCAACAAAAAAAGGGGATTTTGATTGGATGATATGAATTATGTAAATGGATTTGAATGAACAAGCATCCTTATGGTGATCTACCCATCCTCCTAAGTTGCATGGATAACCAATCACTACAATCCCTAAGGGAATTGAGAAAACCACTAGATACGAGGTTTTCTTGATAATGCAAGTGACTTTGACAATGTTGAGTGGAAATGCATTGAATTATGGATGATATGAATGATGTAAATGAATTTGAATATGAATGGCATCATGAATGTGAATGATGCAATTATTGATGGGTGAAATTTGATGATTTTGTGAAATTTAGAATTTGATTTGGGATATTTTTGAAGCAATTTAGAGTATTTATGTGATTTTTGGTTGGAATCAAGAATTACCTATCTAAATCCATCCAAATTATCAAAAAATATGATGGAATTATGTGATGAATATTTATAATAGTTATTGTGGTAGTTTGTAATAATTTGGACTGTTTTGAGGCATTTGTACATGATTTAGGTGTTTTTGTGACTTTTGGTCACAGTAAAAAATGAAGCATCCAAATTGATTTGTATCATCACAAAACATAATGGAATGATGTAATGGATGTATGGGTGGAATTTGAGGTGATTTTGTTATATTTTGCTATAGTTTAAAGCCTTTTAAGTTCTTTTGCAACATTCTAGAGCCAAATTCCAACCAACATCCACATCATGCACATATGCGAGAGAGAATTTGCCACTTGGCAGACATAAGGGAGTGTTTGAGTGCACCAAAAATGATTAAAAAAGGGTTGCAAAGGTAAAATTTGATTCATTATTGTGTTTGTGAGTTTGAGAAGTAGTGTCTAAAGGAGAGTGAGTGAGTGTGAAGGAGTGAGGTGATGGCAATGGAGGGCATGTATGCGACAGAGGGAGTGGAGGTGCAAGTGGATGAGGTAAGTGCCCTTAGCACTCTTGTTTGGATTTTTGAAATGTTTTTTTTTTATTATGCAATGAATATGATAGTAATATGCATTTTCTATTGTTCTTGTGCTGTATTTGAGGATCTTGGAGGCTTGGCATCGATTATCATCCATCATACCAGGGGTGAGAAAGGTACTATGAAAGGTTGACTAGGATTGGCTAGAGTGGGTGGGATTGATAGGGTGTACCCGCATTGAGGTGGTGAGGGATGATGAGGGGTATATCTCTACCTTAGAAAAGAGATGGGATTAGGATAGGAGGACCTTCTAGCTCCCTACAAGGGAGATGACAGTGACACTAGAGGACTTATACCACATATTTCAAGTACTAGTGGAGGGGTTACATGTCCAAGTTAGGCATGATAGGGAGTATGATATGGGTGGAGGGGTTACGTGTCCAAGTTAGGCACGATAGATTTTTGGATATGGGTGGAGGGATATGAACATCTGAGATGGAGGGATCAAATATTTAGACATGTATGTGATGAAAGAGTTGGAGGCACTACCTACCTCAGTCATGTTAGTTCTAGCTAATATGTTGGTGCCTAACACAGGCTTCTAGTTCCCATGGAACATGATTTAGTTGGTGTTTGATATGAGTGATGAGCCTCTATTGTATGCTTGGGCACCTACTTTGTTAGCTTAGATGTACTTGGAGCTATATGAGGTGAAGAGGTAGGGGTAGAAGGGGTTGGGATGCAGTGTGCTACTACATATCTAGGGCTAGGAGCATGTTAGTGTGGCTCATCCTATGGGCTTGCCATCCAAGGAGTGGGATAGGGATCAAACCTATGCTTTAAGATGGTGGGTAGCTGAGGAGGTCCAATAGAGTCATCTTGGTCATAGTGGATAGGAGTGTAGAGATCTATGGTTAGGGATGACATCTGATTAGATGTATTGGAGACCATGGTGATATGTTAGGTGGTCAACTAATGAGAGTAGATATAAAGGATCCAATAGGCTAGATGGATGGTTGGGTGACATGGGAGTGAGGTGGAGCTGATCTAGTTCTCATAAGTATTGTGATAGTTTGGGCTATGTTAGGGGGTACCTTATGCTCCCATGCTCTATAGGAATCAATATGATGAGTCAATATTACCTTGTATGGAGTAGTAGGTGGAGTATGAGGATTATGAGGAGATAGATCTTCCTGATGTGGATGATGTAAGGACCACAGTGGAGTATGATGTATGGTTCACTTCACAACCTCCATGGGTATCTAGTTAGGATTTTTAGGATGGCAGTGGAGATGATGGAGAGGTAGTAGTGGAGGTTGAGAAGACTCCCTAGCATTAGAGATATTATTGGTCTAGAAGTAGAGGGAGATAATCGAGGTCCACAATAGAGAAACCTCAAAAGATTAGGGTGATGGTGATGGTGGTGGTGGTATGGAGGAGGTTTCAAAGAGACATTCTAATTGGAGTGAGGAGGAATGGGATAGGCTCAAGGCCGAGTGAGACCAACTCTAGCAGATGGTGGTGAAGTGGGATGCAAATATTACTTGACTGCAAGTAGAGGTGGATGCAAAAGTAGCAGTAGGTTGAGGTGAGGATGCGATAGTGAGGCTCCAGGTAGAGCTGGCATGGAGGGATTCTCATCAAAGGTAGGATGTGCTATAGCTTTGATCTCAAGAGGGATATATCAAGGATTTAGAGTATATACTTATGTAGCACCATATTGGATTTCTAGAGCAGCCTTCCTCTTCCCTATCAGGTTCTGTTAGGTATAATGACTCTAGGTCTAGAGCTCCATCTAGATCATAGGGGCCTACCTATGGGCATTAGCTAGTGCCTAGATGCACTTTTGTATGTGAGCCTTAGTGCTCTATTATATTTAGCCTTCGAGTATTCATTGTACATGTGATATTTATATATATACATGGACTTTGTGTTATGACTTTATGTGAATATTTATGTGAATGCATGTGTATGTTATGTGATGGATGACAATATAATTATGATGTTTATGCTTTATGGTAATAATGCAAGTGAATGGATATACTAATGATCATTTGTGATAGTTTAATTTTTTTTTGGCCATATTTATCATTGTCACTTAATCGAGGGTACCAAAATGATGGTATGTGAAATGGAAGACTCATGTAATGATATGACATGGACGTTATGTTGGCTTATGAATGGATATTTTTAAATTATTTTACAGAGACTCAAACATCCTAATAATTTCAAACAAACTCACTAAGTTCTATCTAATTTCTCCAAGACCAAATGTGTGTGCAATGAAAGTTCATTTACCAATCATGAGCATGGTAATGACTCAAAGTAATCAAGAACCAAAGTGTGTGCAAGTGAGTTCATTAACCCATATTGAGTAAATTAAGATGAAACCTATCATGGAGAAGATCAAGAAACTAGCTTATCCTTATGTGCGACTAGAGGTATCTTCAAGAGAGACATGTTACCATGCATGAACGTACTCCATTGTCAGTAAAGCATCTATAGCCCCGATGGAGATTAGATCTATAGTCCAATGATCTAATCTCTAAGATTTGGGGATTCATACTACCTAACCATCTATATGGAAATGTAGTTCTATCCTTACTACTTGAGGATCTATGGTGTGTGATGTGTAAAACAATTAGAGCTTTGGAAAACCAGATTCTCAACTGAAGTGTGATGAGAATTTTACCCTATCCTTACTACTCATTATTTTATTTGGAAGTGTTGTACAATGGTGAAAACCACTATTTTGATTTTGGGATATGTGCATAATGGGACAAGCAAAGATCATTTTTTTGCTTTGATTTTCAACCCAATCATGGTGTTATCCCTTTGTGACACAAGATGTTTTTAATATGTGTAATATGTGTTTGGTTCAAGAATGTTAGAGTCAACTCTTGGAACTCCAAATTTTATTAGTTAAAATATGTCCTGGTCCTAGAGAAAACTTGACATGTATTGGAGTTTGCATGAAACACTAGGAGTGGCTAAGTGATTGAAAACACCTAGGCATGATGGAAACTTGTAGTGCAAATGATGACTAGATGTATGAAGTGGTACAATGGGATGGATGTTGACTTAAAGTTCCCTTGATTATTGCAACTATTAGCTTTTGAGGATATATGCAGTGGGAGAGATCTAACACAAGTACTTATAAGATGCAAAAAATATGAAAGTAATTCTGCAATATGACTAAAATATACTATAAATAGAAATGATAAAAATACAATACAATATGGAGGTAATGGTCACTCCATTAATACAAGCTAAAGAGCTAAATTGTACTCCATACAGGAGTTCTACTACTATCTACTACTCTCTACTACAATGCACTTGATATGTGATATATCTCTATGAGGCCCTTTATATAGGAAGATAGATTCCTTGGCCAACACTCTATCTAGATGTACAAGGTGACACTTTGCACATTACAACTTGCACATTATCACTTGTGTATTTATTACATTGCTTGAAGTAACTAGCTAACTCCCCCCTAAAATAATCTCCTACTCTAACTATGTACCGAAGGTGGTACATTTACATAACCCAAATGATGTAATATACTCTAACTCTAACATCCCTTGTATTACATTATTTGGGTATTGAAGATTTAAATATTCAATATGGATCTTCTTCTTGAGAATGGTCTTCAGCTTGATTTGGTTCTTTGTATTCACATTGCACTATATGCCTTCTTGAATTGGTTCTTCTTCTTCTTCTTCTTTATTGGAGTCAAAATTGGAACTTGTATTCTCCTTCATTGCTTATTGTAATCTGATCAAGCAAGTAGTTAGTGTCTTCATATGATGCAAAGAGAGTTGTAGCTAAGGGTTCTTCAGTCTTTATGATTTCTTTTCTATTCATGTCTTCTTTTCTAAGATTTCTTTTAGCATGTATTTTCTTCATTTTCCTCCTTCTCCTGCATTTTTGCATTGATACTAGTGGAATTTTTGCTTCATGAGGAGTTAGTCTATCATCAAAATAATATTTATTTGCATTTCTAGCTTGCTTCATGTGTTGGGTGAGTACAAAAACAATTAATAATAGGTAAATCATCAAACACTCCTTGGATGTGAATATAACTATATTTTGTGAATTCCATCATGCCTTAAAGAGGTTTTCATGAAGATAACCAATTAATGCTTCAAAGCTACCCTCTTTTGCTTCTTTAAAAAATAATGAGAATCTCTCCTTATCCCTAGTTGATATATTTTCATATTTTTCAAGGGTATATATCAAGTTTTGAGAATATAATTCCATTTCATGAAATAATTCTTTATTAATAAAGGCATTTCTTATTATTTCATCCATATTCCTTCTTGATAGGTTTTGAGATAGTGTTTCTTGTTATTCCTTAGAATTGTAAATATGGATTTGATAGTAGTCCTTTGAATACTCTGAATTGAATCTTTGAAGTAGTCTACCTTATGACTCCTTAATTTATGGTATGTGAATTTTATTTGATAGATAGAGCTTAGGTTTTGTAGGCTTCCATATGTCTCCCTAGTCAAGAAATTTGATTAAATAAAATGCTTCTAGAATTTGTAGAAACCATATGATTCCCAAATGGATTGAGTACTTGATAAATTTTGAATGAATGCTATTATTATCAAGTTTTGTGGAATGCATTATGTTTGCCTAGTGATTTTGAATATGTTGTATGAGTGATAAAGTGTTTTTGTGAATAGTAGTTCAATTTTAGGTTGATTTTGTAAAGTTTTGTAAATACCAAAATTAAATGTTTGTTACTCCTTATTTATCCTACTGAACTAAGCACTTTATAATTTGATGAGATTCTAATGGTTGGGTTTCTTTTACCTCTTTAAAGTAGTTTTGAGACAAGAATACCAATTAATTTCCAACTCTTTATAATTCTTAATGAACCTCCTTTTATAGATTTTGATATTTGATATTTAATGTTTCTAAATTTCAATATCCTACTTTGGTGTAGTATTCCTTATAACTTCTTAATTTGGAATATTAGAAAACAATAATATTTGCAATAATGGAATTTTTATTTTCTAGGTAGAAATCCTTAATTTGCAAATATTAAGCTATAAATTTTCTTTAATTTTACTTTCAAATATGGTTGATATCTCTATAGTTTTCAACCTTATATTATACCCTTATAACTCCTATTAATGAAAGGAAATTACAATAAGGTAAATTATTACCTTTATAATGTTGCAAACCTAAAATATTCGATGCTGAATTCGGTCGTAGATGACAATAAGCTTTATGTCCTTTGTTTGGGTGCTATAGCCAATGCAATGCTTTGATTCTTACATGACTTCAATGCTTTGATGGTGATGCCTAAATTTTGGAGTCTTTCCAGAGCCTTTAATGCTCTTCATATTTCTCCCACGTTGCAACTCGAGCTGCTATAAATGTGCTATGAATGCAGCTATGAATGTTGTTATGAATTTTGCTATGAATTTTGCTATTTGGCTATGAATGTTGCTATTCAACTATGAATGCTGACCTCCTTGGTATTTGGTACCTTTTAATAGAAGAGGAATATTGAAATGTGTGACAAGTGTCACAACGGTTATCTTTGAGCACTTGAGGGATGAGAAGATGCTTATTACCACTTGTAAATTTCTACCAAGTAAAGGATAAGCATTACAGTCTTGGATGAGCACTCATTATTTTTATGACATGTTTCTTCCTTCTAATACACCAACCTTCTTCCTTGTAATATTTTCTTGGTCAAACTTGTAATGGATGGGCACTATTGTGGAGTTTTTCTGCTTACCCTCAAAATATTTGTCATGTCATGAAAAACTCTAGAGATCACAATCAACACTATGGATTCTTGCAGAACCACCTCATTAACCTAGGACAAGATTAATTTGGACAGCTCAATATAGACTAGGTTGGGTAAGGAAACCCCAGACGGTGGGTTCATTTAATAATTTTATATGATGCACATACCCACTATGTCAGAAAAAAAAGTTGTTACTTTGTTATTTTGATATTTTTTTAGTGACCAAACCTATTAGTATTGAAACCTATAAAACCTAGACCGGTGCCTTATCCATTATAGAGTCGTAGCAGTTTGATAGATGATCCTAGGGAAGATAACAGAAGGAAGAACTAGTATGTTTTACTCCATTCAAATGATGTAATGTAAATAAAATAGTTAACTAGTGAAATAAGGCATTATTTATGGATTTTGATTACAGTAATACATAAACAAGCTAACACAGATCATTCACACAAAAATATGCCAAGGGAAGAGTTGATATTTTCATTAATAAAATATGTGCATAGAACAGAATAGTAGAGTGCTTGATCTTCATATGCCATTTGATTACAGTAAATCCCTGTTTTGAATATTTAGAAAAGGGATATCTCCTCTCTATCTTGATTGCATGATGTAAGAGTCCTCAACTCCGATGTGTTCCACAATAAATAATCTTAGCGAACAACGCACCTCAACATTCCCTAGTGAATGACAAGAGAAAGGGCGATAAGACATACAGACAAGAGACACAAGAAAAAATACAACATAAATAATGGATAAAGTTATACTTGGCTTTTCTCTCTCAGAGGTTCGATAAAAATTTGTTGCTATAGTAGTCTTCCTTATATAGCATTTGGTTGCTCGAGCGAGGCTACAACTATTTTCTCCAGGTGGATCAATCTCATTCCCTTAAAAATTAGGATGTAATAAAAAATGGGCACGTAGCCCATACCTTATGTGTACGTAGGTGGTGGATGTGACTGCATATAATATCCTCTACTACCCTATGCCAAGCCATACTTATAGTTACGTGCTATATAGTGAACTATAATTGATCTAACAAATAGTGAACTATAAGTCATCACAAAAAAATGCCAAGCCATACTTATAGTTACGTGCTATATAGTTGATAAAAAAATATCATGTACAAAGTTGCATAAAGCAAACAAGGAGTACCATGATAATGCAAACTCTAAAGTACCATGTACAAAAGTAGCACAAGGCTAAAAAAAAAGTACCATGTACAAGAGTTGCATAAGGTATATGAAAATAATAAAGTGTGCACACCGGTTGCATAAATCCAACCATAAAATATCATGTACAAAAGTAGCATAAATGCTAACAAGAAAGTATCATGATAAACCAATTGCATAATGCCAACTACATAAAAACATGTACAAAGTTGCACAAGGCAACAAGAAACTACCATGTAAAAGATTCGCATAAAGCAATTGCATCATATACCATAATTGCACAATGCCATCTACAAAGTAACATGTACAAAAGTTGCACAAGGCAAACAAGAAAGTACCATGTTCAAAAGAGATGCAAAAAGCGATTATACCACCAAATATCAACTCATATATATAGCACAAAACACCTCATAAGGATGAAGTTGTCATCACACAAGTGTAACTACACTTCATTCCCCCTTGAGGACAACTTCACCAAACCAAGTGAGTCCCTCAGCTTACAAAATTGCTCCTTGGGAAGAGGTTTGGTGAACAAATCAACATAATTAGAAGATGATGGGCAATACTCCAACGGAATAGTCCCATCCAATACTTTCTCTCTATTAAAGTGGGATTGGATTTCAACATGCTTTGTCCTTTGATACATTACAGGATTTTTAGCCAAGGCAATAGTTGATTGATTATCGTAGAGCAAATGTGAAGGACCAAATTGCTCAAAGTCAATTTCCTTCATGAGGATACGAAGCCAAACCGCTTCCTGTGTAGCTGTTTTCATAGCCTTATAATCCACTTACATTGTAGAAAGAGCAATTGTATCTTGCTTCTTGGAAGACCAAGAGATAGCTGCATACCCAATACTAAAAATATATGATGTGGTAGAATTTCTTCTATTCTATCCCCTCCAAAATCAAAATCAACATAGCCAGAAAGAGCAAATGAAGGAAGCCTAGAATACTTGAGTGCCAAATCTCTAGTACCTAAAATGTATTTTAGAATCTT
Organism: Wollemia nobilis; assembly: GCA_028583015.1. Lineage (NCBI taxonomy): Eukaryota > Viridiplantae > Streptophyta > Pinopsida > Araucariales > Araucariaceae > Wollemia > Wollemia nobilis. The sequence continues at coordinate 38,360,066 of JAQPPZ010016981.1, forward strand.
CTTGGTAGCTTGTACATGCTTAATATAAGGTTTCTACATGAACCTAGCCATCATACCAACCACAAAAGAAATATCTGGCCCTATGATGGTAACATAAAGAAGACTACCAATGAGCTGTCTATACAATGTAGCATCAGCCAACTGATATTTTGTACTTACTTCCAACTTAACCCCTGTAGAAATAGGAATGGAAGTAGGATTGCCATCGTCCAAATAAAACCTCTTAAGAAGATCTTCAATATACTTGGATTGACTCAAAAAGGTACAATCCTCATGTTGATAAACTTGCATGCCAAGATAGTAGTGTAGAAGACCAAGGTCAATCATTTCATACTCTGACTTTAATTTGGATATGAAATAAAAAAATTACCTCATTCTCATTTCCAGTCATAACAAGGTCATCAACAAATAGATCAATTAAAATTACCAAGTTATCCTTCCTAAGAACATAGAGATCTGTATCTGAATAGCATTTATCAAAACCAAGAGACAAGAAGTAACCTGAAATCTTCATGTACCATGCTCTAGGTGCTTACTTTAGACCATACAAGGTTTTCTTTATTTTACACACAAGTGTTTCCTTACCTTGTACAACTAATCCTTGTGGTTGACTCATGTAGATTTCCACATCCAAATCACCATTTATAAAGGCACTTTTCACATCAAGATGAAAAATATTTCAACCTTGACCAGCAACAATAGAAATGAGAAGCTGAATGGTGGGCATTTTGGCAACTAGTATAAAGGTTTCATCATATTCAATGCCATGTTTTTGAGCATAACCCTTAGCAACCAATATATCCTTATACTTTTCTATCTCTCCATTAGAATCATACTTGATTCTATAGATCCACTTGTTCCTAATAACATTTCTCTTATTAGGATAAGGCACTAGATCCCAAGTTTTATTATTTAGAAGAGAATCCATCTCAACCTTCATGGCATCAACCCAACAAGAGTGTTGTGAAGCTTCTTGGTAAGAATTAGGCTCATGATAATTCTCTATATTATCTAGAAGAGACATGTTAAGGGTCATACTTCTAGTTATCCTTTGGCTAACTGAATTCTACTCTTTAGGACCCCTAGAATGATCCAACCACTTGGTCCTTTTGACACAAGGCCCAAAATTTTCTAACTCAATAAGTTCTTCATTGAATTTGAGATCTCTTGAAACAAATATAATGTATGAAGAAGGTCAGTATAACCTGTAGCCCCTATGTTCTGCATCATAGCCAACAAAGATGTATTTTGGAGACTTTTTTTCCAATTTATTCCTCTTTTATGAAGGAATATATGAAAATTCATCACATCCAAAAACTCTTAAGTGTGATAAATTTGGCTTCTTACCATTCCAAACCTCATAAGGAGTCTTCCCCTCAAATGATTTTGAAGGACACTTGTAAAGAATATAGATTGATGTACTGGCTGATTCACCCCAAAGAAATTGAGGTAAGTAGTCACCAAGCATGCATCTTACCATCTCCATGATTGTCCTATTTTTCCTCTCTGCAACACCATTTTGTTGAGGAGTGTATGGATAAGTAAACTGCCTTTTGATCCCATGAGAAGAATAAAACTCATTGAAATCATTGCTATTGTACTCCCCTTGATTGTCACTTCTAATAATTTTGATTTTTGCTCCCTTTTGATTTTCTACCAAATATTTGAACTCATTGAATGTCTCAAAACAATCTAATTTATTCTTAAGTAGATACACAAATATCATTATTGAATAGTCATCTATAAATGTGAGAATATAGGATGCACCACCAAGTGATCTAATATGTAATGGACCCATAATATCTGTATGAATGAGTTGAAGAATTTGTGTGGCCCTTGTTGACTTATCCTTTACAAAATTTTGTTTGCTCATCTTGCCTAAGATGCATATTTCACACAAACCATGAATAGGTGAAATGTTAGACAAGCCTTCAACCAAATTTTTGAACTTCATCATTTGAATATTTTGATAGTTTGTATGTCCTAACCTTAAGTGCCAAAACTTACTACTAGGAGAAACATTAGTTGCTAAACACACTTTAGGAGGAGCATCACCTAACACATAAATATTATTCTTCACATAACCTGTAATGATTGGTAGCATGCCTTTCCTAATGCTCCATGAAGTTGCATTGAACTCAATAGTGTGACCACTTCTAGCAACTTGCAAAACTGGAATTAAATTTCTCCTAAGGTTAGGCACATATAGGACATTATCAAGTAATTTCCTTTCAATTACAACATTGCCAACACCTTCTACTTGAAGTCTAGTATTATCACCAATGACAACTGAATCTGAAGAGTACTTATGAAAGTCCACAAAATTATCCTTTTCAAAACACATATGGTTAGTGCATCCAGAATCTAACACCCATTCATTAGAAGTAGATGAGTCAATGGAGTAGAGGGCACAAACAAAGGTATTTTTATTAGAATTTTGCTTTACATTGTTGTTCTTTTTATTTCCCTTACCAAACCATTTCTTAGGTCCTTGTACCTTAGCCTTTTCTTGCTCTTCCTTTTTTGCAATATTCTTCTTCTTGAAACAATTTTGTTCCTTGTGGCCTTTCTTGCCACAAAAGTTGCAAGTGAAATCAACTCTAGGCTTGTTGGGTTGGAAATTTTGATTTTTATTTCCCTTGTATTTCTTTTTGAAGGAAGCCTTAGTGGCACTCAAGGCAACATTATTCTCCTTGACAACTTGACCATTCACTTTGTCTCTATTAAGAGACTCTTCATGTTGAATCAATAATTGTGAAAGAGTGTTGAGAGGAATACCATCCTCTTCTTGCTCTAGCCTAGTCTCAATAATTGTGACAAAATTCTTGAACTTGCTTGAAAAGTTCCTCAAAATGATAAAGCTTAAGAGTTTCTCACTTATCCAATCACAATTACAAGCCAATAGTTGAGTTCTCATGTCTTTCATCTTTAAAAGGAAGATCAAGGCACTTTCTTCTTCACCTTGCATTGTGCTAAGAATTTTTGACAATAAAGTGAATTTCCTTGATGTGTTGGAACCTATATGGACTTGTTTTAGCAAATCCCATGCATCTTTAGCATTCTCACAATGGATTATAGTGAGCAATATCTCATCACTCACACTATTGATAATCATGGAAAGTGAAAGGTGACTCTTGTTGTTGTATGTCTCAAGTGCCCTTGCCTGGGTTGGGATTGCTTCATCTCCATTCACAATGGGCCATAAATTTCTTGCTTAAAATTCAGCCCTCATCCTTGGTTCCCATATTCCAAAATTTGATCCATCAAGGATGTGCTTAGGTGTGAAGGAGATTCCATGATAAACCATTCTATAAAGTGAACATAATCAAAACATAAGATGCATTGACAAAGGAAATAAATGATGCAATAATAAAGTAGATAAACATACTTGCATATATAAAAAAATATATAAATTTCAAGAAATATACTTTTCAATCATCAAAGATAATCATCATGAAAGATAAACATCATGAAAGATAATCAAAATTAAGCATCATCAAGAGAGATAAACATCATCATGAAAAATAATCAACATCATCATGAACTACTATAACCATCTTGCAATAAACAACTATAACCATATTGCAACAGAATAAATGAAATAAACCAAGATCAGCTTGCAATAGATTAACTTGCAATAAGAAGGTAACTAACCATAACAATCATCTTGCAACAAAATAAAATAACTTGAATTGAACCATAAAATATTTGTTAAATGTTAGATAGTGTTCATTTTAAGGTTTTGCTATAGCCTAAAGAATTTCCAATTCATCTCACCCAAGGTCAACCAAGCTACCCAAAAGGGTACAGGTACGAGGACCCGAAAAGGACTTGCTATCGATAGAAAAAATTCTTTTGGATTCAATAGGTGTTTAGCAAATATAAACTGTGTTGCAAGATTAAGTAAATTTTAATCAAATACTAAAGTTGTGGTTAGTAATTTGATTCATTTTTAACCTTATTGATTAATATGAAAATTAGTAAATTGCAAGTTAGTTGGTTAGTATATTGTTTAGTAGCAAGTTAGTAAGTTAGTACTTAGATTAGTTGAGATGCAAAATAGGCAAAACACAAATACACTCTCTCTCTCTCTCATTTTCATTCTCTTTTACTTTCATTATTAGAGATACAAGTTACATTAATTTACATTATGCTTCAAGCAAATAATTGAGAGAGATTAAAAGAAATTAATAAAAATAGGGGGAAGAGAGTGAAAAATTTGATCCGAAATTGCCTTGTATACTCCAAAACATACTTGGATAACCTTGCAAAACAAGCAAACTCACAAACAACCATTGTTAATGTGAGAAAAAAAAATGACTATAAGGTCTAAATTATTTGACAATTTGACTAAAAATTTGCCAAAAATTGCATAAAAGGATTCTAGTTGCATTATACAATAATAAAAAATGCATTTCAATTTATGCAAAAAAAATGACTATTAGGTCTTAAAATAAAATAAATGATTGCTTTTTTATTAAAAATAGAATAATAAATGACTGTTTTTTATATTAAAAAACAAAATAATAAAAAATGACTTTTTACCCAGGTGTTGTAGGTGAGTTGGAGAGGAGAGGGCAATCCTCCAAGGGAGGTCCCAGGTTCAAATCTCCACCCTACCAAAAATCTGAATTGGGTATCTAAAATCCAATTGATAATGTTGGTGTGGGTAGGGTCGGGTGCGACCCCCGGGTGACTTTGACGGTGTAGAACCCCCTATTCGTGGTCTCTCAGACCAAGGAGGCTCCGTAAGGAGTTTTTTGCTTAAAAAAAAAATGACTATTTTTTTTTATTAAATGACTGTTATTTTTTTTATTATAAAATAGAATATTAAAAAAATGACTGTTTTTTTATTAAATGACTATTTTTTATTAAAAAACTGAATAATAAAAAAAAATTAGACTGTACAGAAAAATGGGTGGGGGTCCATTTGGCCCCCAAATAAAAAAAAAATACCTCAGATTTATTTTTCACCAAAATAGGGCAAATAATATATGGAAATAGGGTTTTTGGGCCTTCCAAACACAACCATGGGGTCCGTTTGGCTCCAAAACCCTTCCAGCAAAAGCTCAATGCCAAAAATTTATAGATTTAAAATGAAAACACCATTTGCAAAAGATCTAACTAGATAAAAAAACACAATAAATCTATAAACCCTAATGGCAAATTTGCAAAATAAGTTTACCCAAATATCAAATGCATAAAATACCCAAATATCAAATGCATGCATTAAAAAAATATGTATACCTTAATGGTTTTTTCACCTCAAAGGATTGAAGACACTTGATGGAGATCCCAACCACTCTAATACCAAATGTGAGACAAACAAATTCTCCCCAAGATCGAAGAATGCTCCATGAGATCAATAACACACAAAAGAGGAAAACCCACAACACCAATATTAAGTGGTAAAACCCTACTTCAAATGAAGAAGGGAAACATCCACTATGAACCTCACTATATTACTCAATGATTCAATAATACAAGAATGCTTCAATTTTATGCAACAATATGCATCAATATGATATTTGACAAGATGTAGTAGACAACACCCCTATTTAAAGAGAAGCTTTTCTACTACAACTCTAAAATTACCCTAATCTTATCACAATCTTATCTTGAGATGTGTGAAAATTCTTATCACAATCTTATCTTGAGATATGTGAAAAGTGGCATCTATCAAATATTAAAAAGTGATTGGTTACTCTTTAATATTTACTAGAAAAGGGGAAATAACTTTTTCCCACAAATTAAATATTCCTAGCACACTTATTTTATTTATTAATTGGGTGGAAATATTTTTACATAAAATAGAATTATTTTCTAATTCAAATATTATTCTTTTGAATTTATATTTTAGTCTAAGAATAATTTACACAATGTTGCATTACATATTCCAACACAAAGTTTAACATAAATAGCGCGCACACATTAATGGGGCACACATCATTAAAATGTGGTGCATAACTCATGTGCTCTTCAAGATAATTATGCGCTCTTAAATATACTTGTGCACTCCATATGATATTCTCAAATTTTAGTTCCATTGTGAAGATTGGATCAAGCTCTTTCCCCCAGTTTTTAGATTAGCTCAAATGGAGTCTTCTAGCTCAAGTTATGGCCCTATCAATTTACATCTAAATGCAGGGCAAAAGTGACAAAATTGGAGCGGTCCTAAATGAAATTTAATTAATTAAGCCTTTGAAAATCTTCAAAAATGCTCAATCCAAACCATTGCCACTAGACCCCGACCTTCAAGATACAAATCTCAACACTTTTGCAAGCCAAAAATTTAGATTAAACCCAAGCCTTAATTTCTTTGGAGTCATCAAAAATTTGACCTTGCACCCTAAGCTCACCTAGAAATTAATTTTATGAAATTTTTCAAAATCAATGGGGTGAAAACTAAGTTGTAACAATGGGCTACAACACCAGCTCTGACTGGGATAGGTAGTATGAATGGCACATGAATGCTCCTGAGAACTCCAGAATCTTCGGTTGATAATCAAGAGACCACAAAAATTTAGACTAAAAGCCAAAAAGGAAAACAAAGGCAACAAAGAAAAAATACTAAAGGATGGACCTTGGTTTTGATCAGTAAAATCTGATGACCCAGTTTAAAAACATATGAACTTTGAATTATGGGGCAACAATGTCTTAAGATAGAGTTGAGGCAGATCTATTTGGAGTTGTTGTGTCATCATGCCTAGGCTTGTGTGTGTTTTGTGTATTCATTCTTATCCCTTGATCAGTTAAAAATTCACCATATTGGCAGGAGCTGAGCCTATTAAGTGTTTCACTTTGAAAGATATTCACCTTAACATTGCTCCACTGCCAGGCCCCAGTGGAGATGACCTCAATTTTCTCCAGACCTGCTCTACTTCTAGCTAGACATCTATAGCCTCGGTAGAGGTTATTTGGATATCCCAACATATAACTTCTTTGCATTATTTATATTTTTCTTCTTTTTGAGAAGGATTATGATGAATTACAAAGCTCATGTTGGGTTAGAAATCTGTAAGGCTAAGGAAGTAGAGTGCATATATTTTTAGCTCAAGGCATCCTGTTAATAATGACTTCATTCTTCTTGATCATGGGATATTATTAAAATATGTGGGAGATGTGAAGCTTCAGCATAACGTACCGCACCTTCCTCCTAATCTATTTTAGCTTCGAATTTGTTGGACCTGGCCCACTAGATCTCATTTTCATCTGCCCTTACTCTAGGTCTTCTTTCTTTGACTAATTAGAACATGCCTATCAAAATTGCAGTGTGCAACAAAAAAATTTGAAGGAGATAAAATCATAATCACTACTGGATACTGATGGTGATTGTACAAAAGGGAAATTACCTCATTGGAATATTTACAATGACAATCAACTTTCCTAGGATAATTTTTGTGAAACCTAGAACAAGATGGGGGGTGATGCTTCATTTTGCAAAAAGAGCTTGATGACCTCAGGATGTAGAGTGAGTTCAAATTCCTTTCATTTTTGTCTGCATGGCCTAGGACACACTCTCAATTCTTGATGACTCCAGAGAAAAATAGACTGTAGTTGATATTTATGCATTATTTTTATCCTTGTCTTTTTCATGATGTATCTTCTGTCAGACTGGCCAATTCTTATGGGGTTCCTGATGATGGGTTGGGCATTGGGGAATTCACTCTGAGATGAGATAACAAATGCAGTATTACCTAGGACTGGGGCCTTGTTAATGAATATGATGGTGAATTCAACAAAAGGACCAAAGCCATTTTCTAGACCAATGAATTTATCGATTTCATTTGATTTATCTTGTTTTAATCTGACTAATTTTGCACTAGAAATAGGGAGATAGTTCTTTGCAGACGAAAGACTCAACATATCAACTATGATTTTACATGAAGTTCTATTATCAGGCGGGCAATTGCAAACAATGTAGTCATTCATTGAATTCAACATATATCTTTGGAAAACATGGAGGGGCCTCATTTTTAATTGATTAATAAGCTTACAAGACCTAGAAAATTCATCTTCCTTTTGTGCTATGATTCTTTGACCAATATATTTTTTAGACTTAACCATACTTTTAGGCTTGTGATTAGTTAGTGTTGTTTCAGGGTCTACCTCTGCATTGGGATTCACAAGGAGAACTACATATTTGGATAAATCATCCCCAATAATTGACCTTTCATCTCCTTTTCATCTTCAACCTCCACAGTGTTTTTGGTCAATGCCTCTTCCTCTAAATGTTGTTATGGAATTTCTAATATGTTGAAATCATCAATTTGAAGGCTTTTTGGAATTTCTACTATTAGTGATTGATCTTGTTGGCTTTCATAAAAATTGTCATGAGGAGCTTGATGATGATGTTCTTTTTTGGGAAACAAAGTCCTTTTCTCATTACTGATAAGGCAGATGTTGGTATCTTCTTCAATCCATGGTTTGTGATTGGTGCATTCTATTTTGTGGTTCTCTTCCGCATTGGACTTAAAAAGACCCCCATTTTTATACTCATCATTATTAATTGTTGTCCCCTTATCAATTTCTTCTTCTTCAATTTGCACTATTTTTTTCGATAGTGCCTCTGCATCTAAGTGTTGTTCTCTCATCTCATCCATATTAGGAACATTCATCTCATCTATCGTACTCTCAAAAAAATGGCATGGCTTTCTTGAAAAATATCCACTGCTACTATAAGTGGTTCCCATTTGGATCCATCAAGTATGGCATTAGAGGTTTCAGGATAAATTTTCTCTCTTTTGGATATTAAATTTTTATGTTCTTGATAGACCTCAATATCTCCTTTAGATTTAGTGTGTTTATCCTTGCATTTTGAACTGGTCCTAACTGCTTTACTAGTCCGATCCTTGAGGTTTAGGCTAGGGTGTGAAGATAAATAGATGGCACAACTAGAAGGCTTATGAGGTGAATTACAGGTAGGGCAATAGAAAGGGAATTTACTACCGACCATCTTCCTTTCTACGTGAACAACCTTATTCATGCACTCATCAATAGTGTTTACTCGCTCTTCCCTAGTTCATGATTCAATTTTGTAGAGAAAGCATTCTTATAAAAGCAAATGGATCGTCAATCATCGAGAGCTAACTTATCAAAAATTTTATCCATAACTTTGATGAATCTTTTGTTGAAGTCTCTAACCGATTCATTTTTTTTTTTTTCATTGTAGCCAATTCAGTTATGAGCAAATGTATATTTATCTCCTCACCATACCTTCCTAAAAAGGCTTCTTCCATTTCCTGGAAACCCAATATGCAATGTGGGGGAAGATGATTGAACCAATCTAAAGCACCTTTCTCTAGTGTCTGCCAAAATAGCCTAAGGGCCACATCTTATTCTTCAACTTCCAATATATCCATGGCATACAAAAAATCTTGAATGTGGTCTTCCCCAGTTACAGCGTTATCCCCCAAGAATTTGGATATGTATTTGTGGGCTTTAGGGGGTAACGGATTTAAGATCGGGTGTAAGATAAAAGAATTGTATCTATTTGTACGCAAATTGTTTAAAATATGATTGCCCATTTTTGTAACTGGGCCCCTTGGAACAAGAGGTACAACATACAAACTAGTACTTGATAGATGGAGACTTTTAGAAAAAAACTAGTATTGTTGTTCCTTTCTAATCTTACATAGATGGAAAAGTACCTGTGGATTTGGAAGTTCGGGGCAGAGTTCCTTTTCGTTGCTTCTTGTGATCGCCAGATCAGCTCCTTGTTGATGATCGGTTCTGCAAAGTCACCAACATAAAGTATAAAGTAATGAATATAGGAGTGCACTCTGGCCAAGATTTATTAGCCCAATAATTCTAAATATCACAGGGAAAACAAAAATGACCGGGGAGACTTTGTAGATATTTAGTGGAAGGTTAGTCCCCGACAATGGCGCCAAAAACTGTTGTGGAGTTTTTTTGCTTACCCTTAAAATATTTGTCACATTATGAAAAACTCTAGAGATCACAACCAATACTATGGATTATGACAAATCCACCTCATTAACCTAGGACAAGATTACTTTGGACAGCTCAAGACAGACCAGGTTGGGTAAGGAAACCCCAGACGGTGGGTTCATCTAATAATTCTATATGATGCACATACCCACTATGCCAGACAAAAATATTATTACTTTATTATTTTGATATTTTTTTAGTGACCAAACCTATCAATATTGAAACCTATAAAACCCAGACTGGTGCCTTATCCATTATAGAGTCGTAGCAGTTTGATAGATGATCCTAGGGAAGATAATAGAAGGAAGAACTAGTATGTTTTACTCCATTCAAATGATGTAATGTAAATAAAATAGTTAACTCAAGATATTTGTGCACCCCTCAAGACCTTTGTGTGCTCCATAGAAAAATGAGGCACATAAAATTACCATGGGGCATACTAGTTTAACATGGGGCGCACAACCTCGTGCGCCCCTCGTGATTTCGTGCACTTCAAAATTATGGCAAAAATAAAATTTGTCAAAATTTTATGAATCTAATCAAGAGCATAAAAAAGCCAAATGGGTATCCAAATAAGTTGAGATAATCAAAAAATTCCTCTCGGTTCATGAGATATTGCCCTCCAAAGTTGGACGTAAAACTGTGTGCGTCAATGGGGCGCACAACTTTAAAATGAGGTGCACAACTTGTGCACCCTTCAAGACCTTAGTGTGATCCATTGGAAAATGAGGCACAAAAAATTACCATGGGGCATACTAGTTTAGCATGGAACACACAACCTTGCGTGCCCCTCAAGATTTCACACGCTCCAAAAATAGGGCAAAAATGAAAGTTCTCAGAATTTGACAAAATTTTGCAGGTATCTAAATGGGCCAAATGGGTACTCAAATTAGTTGAAATAATCAAAAAATTCCTTCCTGTTTGTGAGATATAGCCCTACAAAGTTGGACATAAAATTACGCGCACGTCAATGGGGCGCACAACTTTAAAATGGGGCGCACAACTTGTGCATATTTCAAGGCCTTAGTGTGCTCCATTGGAAAATGAGGTGCCTAAAATTACCATGGGGTAGATTAGTTTAGCATTGGGAACACAACCTCATGTGCCCCTCGAGATTTCACACACTCCAAAAATAGGGTAAAAATGAAAGTTCTCAAAATTTGATGAAAATTCTTAGAGGTGTAAACGGGCCAAATGGGTATCCACCTCAGTTGAGATAATCAAAAAAAATTTCCCGGTTCATGAGATATTGCCCTCCAAATTTGGATGTAAAATTACGTGCGCATCAATGGGACACAACTTTAAAATGGGGTGCACAACTTGTGCACCCTTCAAGACCTTAGTGCACTCCATTGGAAAATGAGGCACACAAAATTACCATGGGGTGCACAACCTCATGCGCCCCTCAAGATTTCACGTGGTCCAAAATAGGGTAAAAATGAAAGTTCTCAAAATTTGACAAAACTTTGTAGGTGTCTAAATAGGCCAAATGGGTACTCAAATCAGTTGAAATAATCAAAAACGTCCTATTTTTTTGTGAGATATAGTCCTTCAAAGTTTGAAATAAATAGCATGCACGTATTAATGGGGCGCACAACCTTAAAATGGGGCACAGAACTTATGCGCTCTTCAAGATACTTGTGTGCTCTTCAATATACTTGTGCACTCCATATGATATTCTCAAAATTTAGTTCCATTGTGAATATTGGATCAAGCTCTTTCCCCCAATTTTTGGATTAGCTCAAATGGAGTCTTCTAACTCAAGTTATGGCCCTATCAATTTACATCTAAATGCAGGGCAAAAGTGACAAAATTGGAGTGGTCCTAAAACAAAATTTAATTAATTAAGCCTTTTACAATCTTTAAAAATGCTCAATCCAAACCATTGCCACTAGACCCCAACCTTCAAGATACAAATCTCAACACTTTTGCAAGCCAAAAATTTAGATTAAACCCAAGCCTTAATTTCTCTGGAGTCATCAAAAATTTGACCTTACACCCTAAGCTCACCTAGACATTAATTTGATAAAAAATTTCAAAATCAATGGGGAGAAAACTAAGTTGTAATAATGGGGTACAATAGGCACTCATGTGGAAAACGTTAGGATCCTTCTAGGTGCCAAGTGCTACCTTTCCTTTGTGCATGAGCTTTCTACATAATGCCTCTTCAATGGATATTTACAATATTCTTATTAACAATGCAACACAACCAACTCTATCTTTATTTGACACTTGGTATGAGTTGGTTCTAGTTGGAGTGGAGAGCAACACATTTGGATACTTAGAGCTAGAATTTGAGCAATGATCTTGAAGGCTTCAAGCACTGCTATGGTGGAGTTTGAAATACTCCAATGATGCTCCTAGGACATACATCTAGTGTAATATTTTATGCTTTATTTACCTTTTTTTAACCTATTATGAAATCCCTTTTGTAGATAATATTACCCTCGAATATAATTCTTCTCCTTTCTTTGTATTGTGCTTTGTTTTCTTGCAGGTTTGGCTATCCAAATCGTAGAAGATATGAGCATTTTGAGAGACTCTTCTACCTTGCTTGGAGAATGCTCTTTACACGATCGCTTTGAGTTGTTTTAACTTTGTGAAGAATGTGCCTTTGAGGCACTTAAACTCTTACCTTCTTACTTCATAGGATAGATTGATATGGTGCAATATAATGTAAATAAACTTGTAAATATAATACCTTCATTTCGCATCTCCTTTTACGCTTTATTCTACTGGTTTTAATGGTGGATTTCTTGTAGTTAAGGTTTGATTTGACATTGTATCTTTTGCTATAAAACTCTCTCCTTTTATTGGTTACTTTGGTAATAAACCCAAGATAATAACCACATAGATAGAAGCTTTTTGTAGAAGTAATTTCTGCACTATTTTTTTTAAATTGCATTAAGTGCACTTTGAATTTGAGACTCACCAAGTCTCAATTTGAAGCTTCTTTTGCTGATTTGATGGTGGTTTTCTTCTCCACTTCCTTGGAGGAATATTATCTAGTTTTTGGTGGATTCTTTGGGCCATGAAATGTTGCAGAATCTATGCACAAAATAGTGTCTCTAAACACTTTAATAATCTACTGGTTTTTGCGTCCTTTGATCTTTAACAAGCAATAAACACAAACTAATCCTTTTGAGAGTAACTAAAAGATTAACTAGTGTAGTGCTAATGGATTAATAATGCACTTTAATGGTAACAATAATCCTTCTTTATTGCTCCAAGAAACTCTCAAAATAATTTTTAAATGCACTTAATAGTATTCTACAAATTTTTAAGAGTAATTTGTTATGAACCCTTAATGAGTATTCTACAATCAATATTGTAGCATGTAGTCTTCTTACTTTCTAAATAGACAAAATGTAGATGATAATTTTATTTATTTTGAAAATATCTAACTCCTATTAAATTTTCAAATATATCTTAAAATGAATTCTCCTTTTTGCACTTTCTTGAAGACTATAATATGGGTTCTTCTTCTTGCAACTTTTAATCCAAATATGGTGCCTTAACGAAGTTTGATAATAATCCAATTTGTAGTTTAATCAATGAACCTAATTGCACCCAAGTTGCTTATATTTTTTATGGCTTCTGAAGTAGATATAGATCTTAGTGTTTGATTCACAAATTTTCTACCTTGTAGTGGATGAATTCGTAGCTTCTTGTAAATTGTATTGAATAATTTCTTGCTTCACCAAACTATGGTCTTGAAATTTCTATCTTGAGCCTAGGGTTTGGTGGCCTGATCCTTCCAATGATATTTTATTTTCTATTGTAGATTCAGAGAAGTCTTTTATTTGAACTGTGCCTTCTTGCTATGCGAGCCAATCTCCAAATCTCTTAGATTTGGTAGGCTTTTTTTATCTGAATCCTACTTCAATATTCGTGTAAAATTTTGTCTTCATATAGGATCTTCTTATTCTCAATATTTTGAATATCTTGAGGTCTTCACTGGATTCTTCTTCTGGGATTTGGCACTCCTTACCAAATTATTCTTCTATTGGGCTTGTTTTCGGATGGCAAAAATTGTCCCAAGTCCTTCACTATCAAGAGATTTCTCCTTGGTAGTGGATTTCTCCAATGAGTTCTCCTAGGAACTCTTTTGATGATGCTTCCATGAGCTCTAAAAAAAGGCTCTCAAAGACTTATTCTTTTTTCTCCTTAAAACCTCTCCAAGGTTTTATTTCTTGCAACTTGTACGGTATTACAATTGAGACCTTTTCTTCAACCTTCTACTTTTGGAAGTGTTGGTGATGTGATCTTCTTCTAGGATATCTAAAATCTGCTGCTACTCTGATCAGGAATAGAGATATGTTAGTCCCTTTCTATCTCTTCCAATATTAGAAGTTTTTCCAATGAGATCTACTTTGGATCTCTTTAGCTTCTTTAGAAAGAAGTCTTTAATCAGTAAAGAAGATCACTAATCTCCCATTTCATGGAATATTCTCTGGATTATTCTTTAGTAAATATTCTTTGGAGTCTTCTTCTGAATCAAGAATTCTTCTTATGAATTAGGAACTCTTCTCTAAATTCTTTAGGAACTCTTCTTTGGAGTCTTTCTTCTAAATCAAGAATTCTTCTCTAAAGTCTTCTTAGAATTGAGGCTTCTACAACCTTCTTTGCTTCTACGCTCTGTAGGTATTGATATTGAATGAAGATTACCAATTTCCTATCTTCTTCTTAACTCAACTTCTAGAGTCTATTCTTCCTTGAGTCTGCTATAAGGCTACTATAGTTGTTTCTTCACTTCTACAATCCACAGGATTTACAACTCTTGTAATGGGACCTTTTTTTCAAGGTCTTTAAAATATTTAGTCTTCTCTTTGTTGCAAGTTCTGGAATGATTCTAAGAAGATATTATTCCTAGCTCTCTTTTAGGAAGCTTCCCAACATTTTTTTGAATCTCCTTTTCCTACAACAAGTTGTTACAAGTGGAAATAAAGAATTTTTAATTTTGAACCAAGTCTTCTATGGCATTTTTATGGATCAAGGCTTCTATGGCCTTTCTTCTAGATTAAGGATTCTATGGCCTTTTTATTAAGGCTTCTATGGAATTTTTTTATAGATCAAGGATTCTATGGAATTTTTTATAGATCAAGGCTTCTATGGCCTTTTTTCTTTGCAATGTGAAGTTTTTCAATCTAGCAATGGATATCTCCAATATCTAAACTTCACCAAGAGTCTACTCCCAGAGTCTCTTCCAAACCTGAATGGTCATGCGTTCCTTGATGGTAATCCAAACCTTAATGGTCATGCACTTATCGATATGGAGTTTCAATGAGATCGTGAATACCATGTTCATGCTATCCTAGGCCGTATCCTTACCAATTGACTCGATGAAAGTATCATGATGGTAAATTGGTCATGTACTCTATACTGACAAGGACTAGTTGCTTAGGTTTAGCTGGGGAAAATTTGGATTGGATGATGAATCGACCATCCCATATATAAAGTTGATTTTGTTAGGTGATAAAACCACATTGTAAACTACTTCTATGGATAAATGTGGGTCACATGGGAAATTATAATCCCTAATAGTTTGAATGCTTAGCGGTGTAACTATGAAATATGGGACCATGTATTCACCAATGCTAGGATTTACGAGGTGGACTACAACTTGTGTGGGTGATGAGGTGGATGGAGTGGATGTGGAGATGTGGGGATCATGGGTGGCTTGTGGCTCCAATGAGGGAGGAGATGAATGGTGAAATGGCATCTCATAGTCTATCAAATTAACTTGTGAGACATCAACTGGTGGAGATGAGGATGAAACTAGATGAAGTATTTGATTGATGTCTGATGATGCTGATGTGGATGGAATGATAGTGGGTGTTTATAAATTTAATTGGATGGATTATGATGAATGAGTGGTGATAATGGATGATGTGGATGACATGGATTAGGTTCTACCACATGTACATATAGCTGACTGTAATGAAGGTGGGGGTGTGGAAGAGGAAACATGATGTGAGGTAGTGATAGGGAGCTCCTAAAGAATGGGATATTTTGATGAAGAAGTGGTGTGATGTGAAGTGGATGGTGTGGTTGATGGATTTAATACTAGGTAATTGGATGGAAGTGTGGATTTGTATGGATTGGAAATAAAGTTGTAGTACTTAAAAGATTTGATATTTGTTGGTATGCAACAAATCTGTCTCTCATGTATATATTTTAAGAATTGATGCAAAATTGAAGGGACACATTTCATATCCCTTATCCAGGGATGTCCAAGGAGTACATTGTAAGCTATGGACCCCTCCGGGATATGGAATATAATATGTAATATCTTAACCCCCACTTCTATAGGTAAGAGGACAGTACCAACTATAGAATAAAGAACATCATTGAATGCTCTCAAGGTGAATGTGGATTTGGTTGTGTGAGGGTGGAATATTGAGATGTTTAAGGGTAGAGGTGATGATGATGTTGATGGATGAGCTAGTGTCAATCAGTACTCATTTAAAGGACTTTCTATCAACTTAAGCCATAAAATATAATGGAGGATTTGATGATTTTTATGATATTGATTTAATTTCAAAATCATAGAATGTGATAGATGATTTCATACACGTTCAAATACACATTCAAATACTCCCAACGAAATTGTGATTGAAGTTCAATGGACTTTAAATTTTCCATTAATACCTCATGATAGAGGGATAATATTGTATGAGATCATAGATGGATAGTTTGGCTAAAGCCATTTTAAGCTTAGTTATTAGTCGACTACTCATGGAGATGATTGGTCTTTGTTAATTTTTTGGAAGATGAGTAGGTTGGGGTGGTGACATGGAAGGTGAATTTGTTGAGATGAATTGGTGGAAAAATGGATGGATGATGATGAATTGGTAGGCTATGGAGACACACTTTCTTGTGGTGCCATAGGAGATTGAATTACCTACTATTGTTTATTTTGTCGATTGGTGCTTCTTTGACCTCGGGTGACTACATGGATAGCCCCCAAAAAACCTTGGTACTATTACACATGATTAACTTGGTTAGGAGGAGTCATTGTATTTGATCCCCCT
Source organism: Wollemia nobilis (assembly GCA_028583015.1). Lineage (NCBI taxonomy): Eukaryota > Viridiplantae > Streptophyta > Pinopsida > Araucariales > Araucariaceae > Wollemia > Wollemia nobilis. The sequence goes on from JAQPPZ010016981.1 coordinate 38,377,051, forward strand.
ATCATTTTTTATTGTTACTTATGATGAGGAAGTGGAATTTGGTATATACCAAGGTTTTTATTTTGTTGTGCTAGGGGATTATCAAACTTAATGGCCCTGAGGTTTATCAAGTCTTGCACCATGTTTTTAAATGTAAATAACTTGTTAATGTCATGCCCTTTCTATCGATCGAAATAATAAAACAAGTGATCCTTATAGTTCTTACCATGTTTGATTTGATCTTCTGGTTTAATTTTGCGTAAGGCAATGGTATTAGTGTCATACAACCTACTAAAATGGGAGGTATAAGAATCAGGTAAGGGTGTGTAGGTGTGATCTTGTCAAATAGGTTGTTGATGTTGATGGTTTTCCATAGTTGGCACTATATTATGAAGTTGTTGTGATGGGGGCACCGCTTGATAAGTTACTTATTATGGTTATTATGGTGATTGATGTTGTTGGTGTTGATTGTGGGATTTCAAAGTCATTTGGGTTTGAATCAAAACCACTTGATTCCTGGTTTTGATTGTCCAGAATAATTTACTTTGTATTGGCCCTTATTTTGCTATTATTTTATTTTTTTGTTGGATCACGCCTTCTTGGATTTTTATCTCTTCTGTTACACGAGCCTGAGTGACATTTTTCTCAAATGTTCTGTATTGTTGTAGTTGCAATAACATGGATATGGATTTTAGGGAACTCATTGCAAAAAATCAAGTCAATTCTTCCATTGGTAGGTAGAATGGCAACTTAGTGATAATCACCCTCCAATGGTTTCCAAAATCATAGACCGACTCTTCGTCAAATTTTTTAAGGTTGTATAAGTCGATCAATGTGGTTTTATTACAAACATTGAGGGAGAACCTTTTTAAAAATTTATCCATCAATTATTCATATGTGTAAATGCTATGGTGTGGCAGATGATTATACCAATCTAAGGTGTTTCCCCCCAATGTTTGAGGAAAGGTTTAGAGCATTAGAGCATTCTTTTCTTGGATTCAGAAACATGAATAGATGAATGTGCTAATGTGCTCCCTAGGATCCTTAGTCTCTTTGAATTTGTCAAATTTTCATATTGTAAATTCTATCAGATATGGCAATGATGGTACAAAAAAATGAATAGGTTGATTGATCAGATGTCTTAGTGTAGGCTTCTAGTACATCATACCAGGAGTATACATAATCATGCTATCAATATATTATTACATGACTTGGATTTTAGGGTCTTCCACATGTGTGTAGAAGCCCTAACTTATTTGATGATTGTATGGAGGTGGGGTGTGTGAAGTGGTGAATTTTTAAGATGGAATGTGATGTTTATGGCTTGATGGATTGAGGGATATTTGATGATGTTGGGTATGTTGTTGGGCTTGGTGATGGAGTAACTATTATTGATGAAGTGGAGATGAGGTTTGTGGAATGTGAACGTGCTGGGTTGTGGAAGTGGGGTTGATGTGGGTGAATGGAGGTGTGGGTATAGCAACCTGAGAAGATTGTGATATCCAATATGGATTAGGTATGAAGAAATTATGTTGGCTTGGAATGGAATAAGGTTTAAAATCTACTACTTGTGATTTCTATTGAGGATATTAACAAGCATCTTATTGGTCCATGACCAATTTATTGAGGTGTTTCCATGCTTGTTGTATGGTAATATTTGATGCAGACTGTGTAGTTATGCTGGAAGTGGATGTAGGTGAGGTGTGAGTGTTGGCAATGTTGGTGGAGGTTAATGGAGGGTAAATTGTGAAAGGAAGCACAATTGAATGGGTAGTGGTGTAGGTAGATGGAATGGAGGTGATTTGGCTACACTGTGGTAGAGGAAATTTCTGTGAAGGTGCAAATATTACCTCAAAAATAGGGTTGGTGTATACTTGGCTAAAGCTGGTGGGATATGAGTAAAAAAGTTCCTGTTGAGAAGAAAGAACATGTTCAGATGGAATTTTGAGTGGTTCTAGATCTAGATTAGTTGGTATTAAGTAAGCTCCAAATTTTTCCATATCTATATAGGTGATGCGAGGGTCAATTGGTGTGGATGGTTCTATTTCTAGAATGGAGGTATGGATGGCTCTTTGCATCACATCAACATTTGAAGTGAATACTATGTGAGAAGGTACTACAGATAAACCAAAATAGCTTATCTATGTTATGCTAGTTGGGTTAGCCACAAAAGTGGTTGAGGAAGAAGTGGAGCACTCCATGGATGAGGTTGGTTCTTGATTCATGGCTCTAGATTATTTTTTGGTCAACACCATAAGCTATGAGCAAGAAGGGGTACCTAGTGTGAGATATGTGTGTGGAACGTGAGATGATAAATGAGACACACACAAAATAAAATATATAATTGTATCCTATGTCTTGCAACAGTATTTTTTATTTTGATTTTTTTGTGTGTTTTGTGTGTTTTGATGTGCAAAATATCTAAGCCTAACATAACTATGTAGAGTGGCTTTATAAGGTGGATGTCAAGTGAATATTTTTCTGGTGATGAAATTCAAAAAAATCACTCAAATGCTCCTAAGGTATCTATGGGAGGAGCTAGTGGATGGATATGAAGCCCACCATCACTAGTATCGATCAGTGGTTGGTGATGAAATCCAAATCACTGATGCTAAAAGTGAGATGTGCGAAGTGTGTGGATTTTTTCTAATTTTTTTTGTCTATGGTGTTTTTCACAAAATACAAAGAAACCCTATTTCACTCAACCAAGCTAATGACTAAGAATACTAATACCAAGCCCCTCAAAAGAGTCTAGGGTACACCTCTTAAGATCCACTTTGAATAATCAAGTGTTTCTAGTATTGGAGGGTTTGCCTAGCTCTTCCACTTTGAATCAACGAGTGTTTCCAACAGTGGGAGGAAGATTGAGTACAAGTGACTTTGTTCTAGCCTAGAATAGTGAGGATTGGGAAACTTTAGCCTAAAGTGCAACTACTATTTTTTTGAGTTTTTATTGCACATAAAAACACAAAGTAGAAAGCAAAAATACCATGAAAAAAAAAACTTGAATCAATTGTAATTAATATCTAATGCAACTAAAATGAATGCATAGTGCAAATTTATCCCTATGTGAAATTCTATATAATTTTAAAAATTATTATGAATACCTAAGATGTTTAACAATGGAATATGTTGCTTTTAAAATAGAACAATAAATATTTATTTTTAAAAAGCAAAAAGTGTGAGCAAAGTTTAGATAGGACTTACCAGAATTCCTATGTATCTTTCTCCAACTCTGCAAACGTGATGCAAAATCTCATAGTTTTCTCTAACGAAACTCATAATTTTTTTTTTCAAAACTTGTAGATGCTTTACAGAATGCCACAAATTTTCTATAAAATCCACGTGGATGCTAAGTGGTATCCCTTGAATATTGTGTGGCATAAGTACGACCACAAATCAAATATTGTTGCTTCTATAAACCCTAGCCCTAGATCTCATGATTTTTGTGCTAATAGATTTTTGAAACTTGCAATAGAAAAAAATGTAGATCAAAAATATTGACAAGGTAAGTTAAAATGTGAAACCCTTTGGGGGTCCCACCATGATAGCCATTTTGTAAAGAAAAAATGAACAACACCAAGATAACAAAAATAGATCAAACATAAGAAATATTTTAAAATAAATAAATGATATTATATTGATATTTTGATAGCCTTGATCTCCACTATTACAATGAAACTTGTATCGATACAAATAATTTTATAATTAGAGGGTTTAAAACCCTTGTTCACTCCAAATAATTTATGAGTGGGATTATGTATCCCTATGAGGCCACTCATGGCTGCAACAACCATCAATGTAAATGCTTCCTATAACCTACACACAAACAAATCAAAAAATAGGTAACACCTATAGGATCTTCATAATGTGAGGCCCACTAGAATTTTAAAGTATACAATATTAACCCTAACTGAAATGCTTGATAAAATAAAGTGCAGATATATCAAAAATATAAGTAAAGCAATAACAAATGATACCTTATTGAAAATATGCTTGTGTTTCTAATCCACACTTTTTTTCCTTGATCCAGTGATGCACAAGCACCCGTGAGCATCCGAGGGTTTGTCAACTGCAAACCAGTTAAAGGCAAACACCTAGGAACATCCATGAATGGTTGTGGATGCCCTAAAACATCTTAGGGGTTCTCTACAATATTTGAGAAATTCCCTGGAGTATCTATGGGTTGTGGGGGGATGTTCTACAAAACTAGATATGGTACATAGAGTTTTCTATGGTGGATATGGTGGTGAGGATTTTGAAGAAAGATGAATATGGGAGATATTAGTAGAATTTTTGGGTTGGTGAGTGGGAAAATGATCAATGATTTTCCAATATTAATTTTTGGGACCTTGATTCACAAAAATGAATCATATTTTATAATTTTCCCTTGATCATGTTAGGGTTTTGATAACACCAATGGGTGATCGATATTAAAACATGATGAAGGATTGAGATTGATTTTAAGCAAGTGACATGGATCATGATGAATGAATGGTCAATATTAAGTCGTGATGGACGAATAAGATGTATTCACATATATACATATATATTTATTAAATATATATAAATATAAATATAAAATATTTATATATATAAATAAATAATGAAGGGTTGTGATTTGAGGATACGAATGGATGACAAGTGGCTAGGATTTGGTGTCTACAAATATTACCATATTTTGTAATGGTTGTTGAATATAAAATAGAATTATAATTGATATCATCTAATTATTAATATAAATAAAATGTACAAGTATATTTTTTTGAACATTCACACAATTCTATAATGATAAATATATTCTAGAATCATTATAAATATGAAAAACACTAAATTTAAAGTATAACTAACAAGACTCTCCCACTTTCTATCCATGTAGATCCTATTTCACAATGCCATCCTTTACTTTGTTTCATATAAGCAATAATACAACTCTTTAGAAAGAAAATGAAAGCAAACAAGTTAAGAAGAAACCATTCAGTGTAAACATTTGACATTGCAAATAATTGACAATAATAACAGGAAAAGTTAACATATTTTTCATATTTGATATATTTTGAAATCAAGGCCAGCTAATTAGAATTTTAAATCAATCAAATACACATGCATAAACTATTACCTATCTAAGAACAACTATTTATGTTTACCAAAAGTAATAATTAAAAGAGAAAGTAATATAATTATTCATCTTGTATCTGAGTAGGATCTCACAACAACATCTTGGGAACAACACATAACAATATGGAAGAGGCTATTGGATGATAAATTGGGTTAAAATTGGTTGTAAAGAAAGGAATCACTCATATCATAGTTTACAAGGATTCTAGACTGACAATAACAACTCTTGCCAAAAATAAAGATTTAAGATCTTTACAACTAAAGATTATTTAGGACATGATTAGACAACTAGGCAAGATAATTGGTAGAATATCCTCTCAACATGTAAGGTAGTAAATCAAAAAAGAGGTCGACACACTAGTGAATTAGGATATAAATATAGCCCCTAGTTATTATCGTCAAATCATCAAGAAGTAGAAGGGTAGGGATGGTATGTGAGGATGATGAGGACTCCAATAATGAGGTCATTTTTTGTCTTCATGTTCTATTTTCTAGAATGCTTTGTTCACTTTTATCTCCCTAGTCAAATATTTTTGTATCTAATAAATATTTTTCTTATATATATATATATATATATATATATATATATATATATATATATATAATCATTCATCCTATGTATTCATGCCAAAAATTTACATAGACAAAAGCTTCTCAATAAGTATGGTAGTAAGTCACAATTTCTTGGAAATGAATCTATATTCAACTAAACACATCTTCAAAAATGTATTCTATCTAAAAATCACTTGTTTTTAAGGTAGTAGTTATGTTAAGTTTAGATACTTGACCTAAACTATACCATGTTTTAATGCTCTCTCTCTCTCCCTTAAATCATTATATTATACTTGTAGTTTTTATTATGTTATTTTATTGCTTGGTCTAAATTAGTATATACTATATAGATATTATATTTTCCTTGTTATAACAATATGATACTTTCTTTTACACATATATCCTCTTTATAGGATTCTTCATATGACCTAATCTTATTTATGTTTACATTATTCTTTTGAATTTTTATCTGTCTTGGATTGAACTTATGTTACCTTCACTCATGGGTGTAATACCTTTTATGTCTTGTCCAAATATGTATAAAACATCTTGGTGAACATGTGAGAATTTATTATATCATATGCCATGTAAAAAGGCAAGTGGTATAACCACCAATCACAAGGGCTATGGGTGTAGTATAGGACATAGATAATTGTAAGTCTGTTTAGAAGTTTGTTATGTCTAAGATATGTATTCTATGTATTTTAATACCTATCAATTCATAATACAAGACAAGGAATCCTTTATTTCTAACATATGGTATCAAAGCATGTAGAAGAAACGTAAAATATCCTTCTGATACTCCTCTAGCTTCAATATAGAGAAGCCTCAAAGAGCACTCTATTTGAGAAAATATGTTTCAAGGGTAGAAAAACCTATTGAAGATTAATTAATAAAACCTTAAAAGAGAGTTAATCATCTATGTGAAGCAAAATTCTATGGTATATTTAAAGATCTCAGGGTGAAAAATTCCTACCAAAGACTAGAAAGGAAAAAACCTTCAAGCATTAAAAATGGTCTCAATCCCTTCTGATACTAATAAGGTCATAATCCTACAAGTAACGACAAGGTCAAGTTTAGCAAAAGGAAAGGGGTCATAAGTTTCCCCTAAATAATCAATTTCCATTTCAAAAGGCATTAATAAATTCGTAGAATCTCCTTAAAAATTATAAGAAGATAAGGAATCCATAAGAGCTCCTTATTCTAAAAAATTACTAGCTTCAAATGAGCAACTTCAGACTACAAGAAAATAAAGTAGGACTTGGTTGTTACATTATCCTTTCTAGGTTGTTCAAAATCATATTATTTGGATAGGAGCATTTACTCTTCATCAAAGAAAAAATATATTTTATTATTACTTACCTATAGAGAAATGATATTGCATAAAAATTCCAAGAAGGAATATAAGGAATCATAAAACAAGAAGGTCAAAGTTGAATGACCCATACAATTTATAGTTTTTGTAGAAAATGCTTGTAATTGCATAAGTTTCAGCCTCAAGGGGAGCTAACAACTAGGGAATAAAATTTTGTCCTTATCAAATCAAACAAGGACATTTTAAAATTGGAACAACACTTAAAGAGTGTGCAAAGTAGCATGATCCATCTAGAAGTAGACCTTTTCAAAGCATAAAACTTTCTAATTAGAACAAATATTAAAAGGTAGAATTTGCATGAAAAAAGGAACAAGGAGAGTGAGATATATATATATATATATATATATATATATATATAAAAAAAAAATAGAGAGAGAGAGAGAGAGAGAGAGAGAGAGAGAGTTGTAGGTGGACATTCAAGGTGCTAGACTATAAATGATGTAAGGTACAAAACATAAGGTAATAAGACAAAGTAAATGTTGGTTCAAGAAAGAAGCACGTATTATATGAAGTAGGACATTGGTCTAAAATAGATAGCATTCAAAAAATACATATAAAGGATCCTTCTAGTATACAAATTGTCCAAGGAAGAAGGTAAGGAATTTGTAATTTTTAGCACAAGAGCATTGTGATGAGTAGAAGAAAAATATAAAATAAATGATCTTGAATTAAAAATGGTGCAAAATATGCATAACATCTTTGGGAGCCTCAACATAGTCACTCAAATAATTTTAGAATGCTATAATTACAAAGAAAAAATAAGTCATAGAAGATAGAGCCAATTAGATAAAAGATAATTCATGTAGTTGGAGCACTTAATATATCAAAACCAAAATAGAATGTCTATTAATTAAGAGGTGACTTAATTTTTCCCAATTCAAAATATTCAACCCACAAGTCCAAAAGGAAGTGCTTACATTAAGCTAAGTTTAAATATATATCCCACATTTCAAGTGGATGAATAATTAAAAGAATATAAAAGGGAACACTTAAAAAAAGTTTCCTCTAATATTTTTTTTAAAATAATGTAACCAAAGAATTGAACACAATTTATTTAAATAAAAACATAGGGAGAGGGAAGTTATTTTGCCAAAATTCCCCTTTTTGTATTAATGGTGATATAGTGTGTTACAAAAAGGATTTTTGAATTGCCCCAAGCGTGTTGGGAGCAATGTTACAATGCTTCTTCCTGTCTATCTGATATCCAATGCTTTCATGGAGGAGGGGAGATCTTCCAGCTCCTTCATAGGGTGTGGTGTTCTTTGTTCCTCTATTACAACTTCAAAGGGGTGAGTGGGCTTTGGTATCTAGTAAGGGACCACTCCAGCTTCAACAGCTTATCCAAAGTACCTGTCACCTGCACACATTCCAATCGACAAAAGGGATTAGTAGCACCTGTATATATGAGAAATAAGAATAATGCATGCATAAACCCTAAGCAAATAATAATATGAAACAAGTGACATAACAAATCAACAAATAAAATCCTTGCTAATAAAGTGAATTTTGTTACAGATCTCTGATGTGCGTGCAATTCGTGCTCAGGATTGTGGAACCATGGGAACGCGGTTACGGGTTGGAAACCACGAACCTACGATTGTGAAACTGCGGATGTGCATTTTCAACTGTAAAACCACAAGAAGGCAATTTCAATTGAGATGACAGGTCACCTTAGGATGCATGCCAATGATCGAATTCGAGCTTGTGCTCTCAGTTTCTCATCGGGTCTGGACGTATCTGACATACTGTCGATATGTAAATTCAGCTCCCTTTGTTTGGTGGATTGATGGTACCTTTATAGGCTTTATGGAGCTTTGGATGGGAATGTGAGGTGGCAAGCCTAACTTGCCAAGTGGCAAATTTGGACTGGCAGGTGGAAGGGGAAGTTACAATGAGTCATTCAGTGTGGTTCACTTAACTGGGTGATGTGGCTCCAAGTGGAGTGGGATGTGGGATGATGTTTTATGTGAAGGGACAAGGGGACAACAACAAAGGAGTTGTGGCATGGGTGTTGGGAATATGTCTCATGTGTAAGGACAAAGGGGATAGAAGTGGGTGAGATGTGGTAGGGATGTTGGGTGAGATGTCCAGGACACATGTCCAATGGGTAGACAGGGTATCCTAGGGTGATTTTCCTAATTAAGTCAATTAGGAAAATATAATGATGTGCATGATTTTATATCCCTAAGTTAGAACTTAGGCATATATCTTTATTATGCAGGATTTGATGGTGAGGTGGTGAATGTGAAATAAAGGGTGCTATATTTTGGTGTCTATAGTTGCCCCTTTTTGTACTGTGTTGTGTACAACACAATGCGGTGCAAAAATTAATGACATCTAACTTTATTGGGCAAATGGGTTCATTTCTCTTTGACACACAGAATGAATGAATTTAAAATTTTTGATTTGTTTGCTTACCCCCTCAATTGACGGTTGGGTAAAGGTTGACACCCATAAGACAATTGACAAAATATGGATGTTAAAAGTGGGTTGTTTATTGATGTTGATGTGATGTTTTGAATTTTGTCCTGATCTCTTTGTGCCCCAAGCTTGGGCTTATTTGTGTTCTTGCAATTTTGCTTTTGGTTTGATTAATGTTTAGAAAATTTGGTAAAATTTTTGACCACTCTTTTGAGTTTTCGTCCACTATGACTTTAGCAATTCCTTCCAAAATATGGGTTTAAGGAACTAGTCATCGAGGATTTTATGCTCAAGAGGTTTGGTTATTATTACCAAATTGTTGTTTTTTGTTCCGCTTTTGACCCAACGAAAGGTTTTTATAGGATTACCTTGGAAAATCAGTTTTAGAACACATTTAAGCTCATAGATTTAGGGACTTATCGACTTGGTTCATTGTGGTTTTTTTTTTATGATTTTTGAATGAATTTCCTTATGGTGATTTACCCATCCAACCGGTTTGCATGGATTTCTAGTCAAACTGCTATGTGTATAGGATAATCCGCTAGATACGAGTTTCACTCTAGATGATTAGGTGGATTGTAGTTTTTTTATTATTTATTTATTATTATTTTTTTTGAAACCACTGACTTGCGGTTATTTTGGCGAAAAACACGGATTCGCATTTTGCTTTATGAGACCACGTTTTCGTGTTTTTGCACCTCAAAACATGGGTTTGCATTTTTACGCATCATGAAAAATGCGAGCGCACATTTTTTGCCACAAAAAGTGGCTATTTATAGACTGTTGTCATTTTCAAAATCATTCTGCCAGTTGTCATTGGTTGATTGGTTGAAGTGATGAGTGAGATGGAGGTTTGCAAGGGGAGCGGTGGTGGTGGCTCGGTTGGAGCGGAAGTTGGTGGTCGGTTTGCCGAGGTAGGCGTGTTGCCTTTTTTTTTCATTTTTTTTTTGTTTTGTTTTTATTACCTAGGGTAGGTAAAACTTTTTGTTTTTGCTTTTTAATACCTATGGTATGTAAAAAAAAAATTATTTTTGCTTTTATTACCTAGGGTAGGAATTTTTTTTTTCATTTTTGCTTTTATTACCTAGGGTTAGTAAAAAAAAAAAATCAATTTTGCTTTTATTACCTAGGGTAGGTAAAAAAAAAAAATCGTTTTTGTTTTACTACCATGATTAGGTAAAAAGTTTTTCTTTTTTGCTTTTATTACCTAGGGTAGGTAAGAAAATTTTTCATTTTTGTTTTACTACCATGATTAGGTAATTTTTTTTTTTTTAATACCTAGGGTATGTAAAAAAAAAATTGTTTTTGTTTTACTACCATGATTAGGTAAAATTTTTCGTTTTTGCTTTTTAATACCTAGGGTATGTAAAAAAAATTTTGTTTTTGTTTTACTACCATGATTAGGTAAAAAAAAATCGTTTTTGCTTTTTAATACCTAGGGTATGTAAAAAAAAATTCATTTTTGCATTTTTAAATAAAGGGGTAAAAATTTATTAATAAAAAGTTTGGATTACAAAGTACAACTGAGCTTCCAACCAGGACTCAAATAAATAGCCAAACAGGCTAAGACCACTAGACTAGAATGACACCTAGAAAAGACAACAAGAATAAACCACATTAAGTTTGTACATCCTTATAAATCAACTACCATAGGCGTTGAGAGTCCCCAGATGGGAGAATATCCCAATTATCGATACTCCAAGGATCCAGCGGCTCAGAAGCCCTTTTGGCCAGGTAATCAGCAACCATATTCCATTGCCTTGGAACATGCACAAAGGATATAAATTTGAACTCTTCACTCATTCTGAGAATCTGAGTGGCTACAAAGGCCAATTGCCAATTAACTTCCTCCACCCTTTTACTGTTTAAAATATTAACCACAATTTCAGAGTCATACTCGCAGATAATCCTATGCCATCCAAGAGAAAACCCCCTCTGCAAGGCCTCAAGAATTGTAAGAGCTTCCATAAAATTGTTGGAGTGAACATCTTTATAAATGGAAAATAAAAAACTAACACCACCAGTAGAATCTCTCCCAACACCACCAATGCCAGCATGTCCAGGATTAACCCTGGATGATCCATCAGTATTAATTTTTAAAACTCCTCTAGGGGGTGGCCTCCACCTACCATCTCTCCTAACATTCTTGCTGAGATGAGGAACCCTACTAGGGATAGAAGAGTTCACACCATCCTCAAAGAGACCAAGGGATTGTTGTACCTTCTCCTCCCTAGAATCCAAAAGAGGTTCCACATCATATTTGCTATGGATGGTTTCCTGAACCATATACAAGATACTTTGCCAGATCTGTTGAAAAACCAAATAACTGCCCTGAAATATGCGTCGGTTCTATTTGAGCCAAATTTTCTAGATGATGCAAGAAGGGCCTAAATTCCAAGCCACCCGAAGGAAGGGGGCCTTGGTCGGAGGTCTACCCAGACTACTCCAAAACTCCACCAGGGATAGTACATGAAAACATGGATGGTTCTAGGTGCTCCACCAATAGTGCCAAATGTCTCTGGCAAAGGAGCATTGGAAAAATAAATGAGAAGAGTCATCCTCATTCTTACTACAAAGGACACAAAAATAGGGACCCTAAAATCCCCTCTTCCTCACATTATCCCAAGTGAGGCATTTATTACGAACTACCAACCAGAGAAAGAAGTTACATTTTGGCCAGGCAAATTTTTTCCACACCTTTTTCCACCAAGTGACAGGAAGACTCCCATACTTTTGCTTGTCAAGAACCTGATAACCATAGGCTATCGAGTAGGTTCCCTTAGGATCAGGGTTCCAAGCCAAAATATCTTTACCCCTCAATTAAGAACAAGGACTCCCTATAATAATAAGAGTAAGCACCTCTTTGTCCTTGGCCAGTCCCCCTTGGGGCCATTCTTGTGGATCTTTCCACCTGTACATCTCCATATTTCCAAAAGACTAGATTTTTTTAAAGTTCTCCACACAAGACCAACCTACTTCCAAGAAAAAATTCTTAGGGAATGTAACCTAGGATATTGATTCAATATAGGAGGATGGCCATCCCAAGAATCCTCCCAAAAAAGAGTATTTGATCCCTGATTACAAATCCAGAACAAACCCTTCTTGATTAAATTAGCTCCTATTTTCAGAGTGTCCCAGATAACTGAACCTTTCCCAACCAAGTTGACTCTAGGGATTTCAACCTCAGAAATACCTCTCAAGTATTTAAAAGATAATATTTTAGCCCAAATCTGATCTTGAGAGGTACACCATCTCCAATAAAGTTTTACAGCCAAAGCCTACCCAAAAAGAGTTGTTTGTCACAACCCAAGGCCTCCCTCTTGCATCGACCTACATATAGAATCCCACCTAACCAAACTCCATTTAGATTTATCAAGTTTTCCAGACCATAAAAACTATCTTTACAAAGCATCCATGTCCTTGATGAAGGGATAGGGAGCTATTTATAAAAAACATCTATAAATGGGTAAATCTTGAACAACAGATTTTAAAAGAAACACTCTACCTGTAGTGGATAGTCATCTGAAAGTCTAGTGATTCACCTTCCTTCTAAACTTATCAAGCATAGAATGCTAAGAATATCTAGGTAGAGGGTGAGATAAAATTGGAATACCAAGATAAATGAAGGGGGATTCCCAACTTGGAATCTTAGAATGCGAGCAATCCTGGCTTCAATAAGAGGAGGGGTATTGAATAAGAAAATGGAAGACTTGTCCTCATTAATAAACTATCCAGAAGCACCAAGATATATGTCAAGATACTGTCTAATATTTTTAGCTTCCCTGATAGTGGAAACTCCCAACAAAGCAGTATCATCAACAAATTGAAGGTGGGAAAGAGATGGCAAACTACTATCCCACTTCCACCCTTGAATGAGACCCTGCATGACTTGAGACTTGAGCAATATTCCAAACCCTTATGCCATAATGATAAACAAATAAGGAGATAAAGGATCTCCTTGACTCAATCCCCTTGAGGCCTCAAATAGCTCTGATGGCTCATTATTAAAAAGAACATAGAATGAGAAAGAAGAAACACAGCTCATCACCCATCTAATCCATTCCTCCTCAAATCCAAAAGTAGCAAGAAATTTCTAAAGAAAGGACCATTTGACTTGATCATAGGCTTTGGCCATGTCCAACTTAATAAATATAGTTTTCTCCTTAGAATTTTCCATCGAGTGAATAGATTCTATAGCAATAACAACCCCATCCAAGATTTGTCGGCCAACAACAAACCCTCCTTGCTCCTCAGAGATGATTTTGCTCAACCATATCTTTAGCCTCTCAACAATAATTTTTGTAATGATATTATACACAACATTGTAGAGAGCAGTAGGCTTGAACATATCCAAGGAATTTGCTCCCTCTTTTTTGGGTATAAGCACCACAAAGGTAGCATTTAGGGTCCTTAGCATCTATTTGTTCTTTTGGGACTCATGGACCACCTCCAAAAGATCAAATTTGATTAAATCCCAAAAATCTTGATAAAAATCAATTGGGAATCCATCTGGGCCTGGGACTTTTCCTTTTTCATCTTGAATACAACATTTTCCAACTCCTCAAGGAAAATTGGACCCATCAAGTGCTCATTCATCTCTCTAGAAATAATTGCTGGAATACAATTTAGAATAAGCTTTTCATTCTCATCATCTGATAGGGAGTCCTCCTTGAAGAGAGGAAAAATATCTCTTAGTCTCTTCTAAAATATCCCTCAAAGAAGAGAGTAGGGCACCCTGAGAATTCACAAGAGAGGTAATCAGGTTACCATTACTGTGAGCCTTAACTAAGTTATAAAAGAAGGTTGTGTTCCTATCCCCTTCCTAAAGCCAATATACTCGAGATTTTTGTTTCCAAAAAATTTCTTCCTTCAGTTCCCATTCAACAAGGTCTTTCATAGCCTCAGATTCCTCAACAAGAAGCTCCTTCATGAATCCCTGATCTTTAATATTCCTTTAAGCTTCTTCCATCCTCCTAAGAGCTGCCATCTTAGCCAAGGAAAGGTTCCCAAAATTTAGTCTATTCCATCTCTTCAATTTATGTTTTACAAATTGTAGTCACTTCATAATGGAATACATAACGGTGCCATGAGGAGGTTTTCCAGTGGTCCACCAGCCTCACATGAAATCATGAAGCTTAGGATCATGAAGCCATATAAGTTTAAACTTAAAGGAGGGATTATTTTTTAGACCTAACTCCAAAATAGAGAGTTTGATAGGCCAATTATCAGATCCCCTACCTTCCAAAATCATAGAACTAGCACCTATGTTATTACCCATCCAATAACTGGATATCAAAAACCTATCCCGTCTCTCTGATATGGAAGCTTCCCCACACCTTCTATTGTGCCAAGTAAAGATCCCATTATATGGATTGATGTCAACCAATTTTAGGGCCTGGATATGAGCACTAAAGACAAAAGAAAAAGGCTCGAGACAGTCCACCCCACCACGTTTCTCCTCTAGACAAGTGATAGAGTTGAAGTCTCTAGCCAAAATTCATGGGTATAGGGGAACCAAACTTCTAACAAAGCAAATGTGCTTCCACAAATTCACTTTACCATTGTAATCAATAGGAGCATACACATTTGTAAGTAGGATGATTTCACTAGATTCATTATCATGCCCGACCATTGAAATAGACCATCTATTGGAAATCCAAGTAAGAGGGGATATCTTAATCGGATCCCATAAACAAGCGACGCCACAAGCATATCCACATGCACCAATACACTGGTATTGCCCCCTTATCCACAACTTGGGAGCAATATTGAACATAGTATCAATAGTCAATTTAGTCTCCTGAATAAACACCACATCCAGAGAATGCACACGAATCAAA
Organism: Wollemia nobilis; assembly: GCA_028583015.1. Classification (NCBI taxonomy): domain Eukaryota; kingdom Viridiplantae; phylum Streptophyta; class Pinopsida; order Araucariales; family Araucariaceae; genus Wollemia; species Wollemia nobilis. The sequence goes on from JAQPPZ010016981.1 coordinate 38,392,336, forward strand.
TCATGACCAACTTTTTGTCTGGGGATGCTATTCAACCCCCTTACATTCCATGAGAGGATAATCATTTTTGGGGGTTATAAATATGGGAGTCCAATGTTCTCACCAATCCTGAATCCACCAAAGTCTCCTCCATTAACTTAATTTTATCCTGGTCCTTCTTTGGACCCGCCTTCATATTCTTATCTGAAAAAAAAAAATTAATTATGTTTTGCTGCAATCCCAACACCGTAGGAGTTTTGCAGTCCAAGGATGACTACACCAGTGCCTAAGTAGAAGAGGGAATAACTAAATCTATACCACTTTCCAAAATAGTTTCCCTTATAGGGCTAGACCCAACCATGTCCCCTATACTTAGATCCAAAGCCCTTTGTTCTTCATTTAAACCCCCTAGATCTGATTCCTTAATTTCCCCCTCAAGAAGAGACATCTAATTCGGCCTTGTTATATTTGCATCATGTAGTGATGTTTCAGGTATCTCCATGCACTGATCAAGATCATCTAATATTTCAAAATGGTTGAGTAGAGCATCTGGTTGGCTATCCTTAAGGTCTTTGTTTGCCCTTTGTCCTCTATTTTGGGATTTTATCGAAACAAAAACTTCCTTATCTCATTCCCCTTCCTTTATCGGGGCTTTTCCTTTATCCAAAATTTTTCCAGACCGAGAGGGCCTAGGATTTGAATCCATAGGTGAGACAAACTTAGGGTATTTTCTTTGTAGGTGGCCATATTCATGACAAATCTGGAAACAAAATGGAAGAGCTTCATAGTCAAGTTTTTGAACCCATGTAGTTGATCCAAATTGTATTTCAATAGAATCTGGAATAGGATTATTTAAGTCAATTTCAACACAAATATGAGCAATAAATATTACCTTTTTATCCATTGTATGTTGTGACGGTCCAACCGGCTTCCCAAGTAGAAGGGTAATCTTATGCAAGATATCAGTTCTCTAGAATTCCAATGGGAGCCATGGAAGCTACACCCATATTGGAACCCGTGATGGCCGCTCCTCTGATGGGTTGAAACCCACATGCCAGGGTTTAAGAAAGAGTCCCACTTGGTTATAGAAATAAGGACCCCCTTCAAATGCTTTGTTACAATCTGCAATACAAGAGAAAACCACCATAAAATAGTTGTTCGCACTCAGCATCACCTCCACATCACCTTTAGGATTCCAAGTCTTCCATACCCAAGCCTCCGCAAAGGGGAGAGAAATTTGGATGCCAAAAAATTTGCCAATAAAGGCATGTTTGGTTAGATATTCCACATCTTCCTCCATCGAGTCTGGTTGAACCACTAGAACTGTCCTAGCTTCACATCGTTCCAAACATCCATTGTTCTTTAACAAGAGGTTCTTGACATGCACTGGAAAATCTTGTTCCTTCCAGTCATTTTTAGATGAAAAAATATCACGAGCATGCACTCTCTGTGTCGAAACTGATGCCATCATGAAATTCCTCCAATTTTTCAAACCTCCTTTGGAAGTTACTGCCATCTCCGTAGAGCAGTTTTTCTTCATCAAACCCTAGCAAAGTAGTTTTTCCTCATCAAACCCTCGAGTTGTTTCTTTTAGTTTTTGCTTTTATTACCTAGGGTAGGTAAGAATTTTTTTCATTTTTGCTTTTATTACCTAGGGTAGGTAAGAATTTTTTTGTTTTTACTTTTATTTCTAGCATGTTGTGCTAAATTTTGTTTTTTATATGTTTTTTTTTAGGTTAAGCTTCTTGATGCTTAGAATAGGTGGCCGAGGATCATTTGGAAAGTGCGAAAAGCAATTTATGATGATGATTGGAATTTACTTCAGACCATTGGTTTAGACGGTTGCAGGCAATTAGGCACCGTCCGAGCTGATGAGGACCTCCTTTTGGCACTCGTTGAGCATTGGGATCTAGATAGGGGCATATTTCAACTCCCAATAGGGGATCTGACTATCACTCTCAAGGACATACACCGTATCTTCTGCATTTCTATTGAGGGTCCTACCATTCATGTTGATCTCAACAAGAAGGAGGCCCTTTTCCATATGTTTGGTGAGATGTGGGACATTGATTGCAGCGAGGGCGACATTGCATATTTGGATCTCTTTACAACTGACAACTTGGGTGCATTGCTTATCTTTATGATGTACATATTGAGCAACATATTGTTGCCCAATTCCATGGGATCGAGGATCCCATGGAACTAGGTGCCTATTGTTATTGATTTGATAGTTGATCCTCATAGGTTAGCTTGGGCTCCCACTCTTCTCTGTGAGGTTTATAGCGAGCTCTATAAGGTGAATATGCATGGGTGTAAGGGCCTGGGCTATAGTTTGTTGCTCCAAATTTGGTGTTGGGATCATATTATCATTGGTCACCCTATTGGTTTGCCTTGTGGCATGGATGCCACCTTTCCCTGGGCATATAGATTGTTACTCAGTGAGGAGTTTAGTCGATCTGTTGTGAGTGCTTCGAAGTTTAGAGATATCTTGAGTTCTCTAACTAGGAACTTGATGTGATAGCGGCCTTGGAGGGGTTTGTATTGGGTGACGGATGTAGCGGAGCTTCATCGCGTTAGGCAGGGATGATGGGTTTTCAGTGCCCATTTGAGGGATATGGAGTTTATCCAATTTTCTCATGTACTATGGAAATTTGGGCTCATTCAAGATGTTTTGGATGCACCTGTTACTTATAGGAAATGGGGTGATGAGTTGGGGTTTCCTGTTGCTCCTATTTTTTGGTGATTCAATGATATTGCTGAGGACTCATAATTGGAGGTGCTTGAATTGGATGATGTTGGCACGACTACTGAGTATGATGCTTGGTTTACGAGTTAGCCTCTGTGGACTCCTAGTGTTGTTGTATATTATGATGGGAGTGGTGATGATGTATATGTGGGTGGATGGGTTCCTTGTTCAATGAAGCACTGACATGGTAGCTCTTCGAGAGCTGACACGGGCATGAACGTTTAGCATCTTGAGGAGGGTGGTGGTGATGATGAGGGTGTACCTCCTTGATGGTCAGAGGAGTAGGGGATTCTCCAGACTAAGTGAGATAGCCTAGATTTGGAGTTGGGTCGAGTGAAGGCTGAGTTAGCATGGTATCAGGGTGAGGTGACTCATCTTTAGGCTAACGTGGATAGGTTATGGGTTGGACCTAGCAGTGTTGCTCTAGTTTCTAAGGATGCAGAGATCACCAGACTTGGCAATGAGATTACTCATTTATAGGGTGAGCTTTCTCAATTTTAGTCAGGTGCTAGAGGTGATGATTCTGCTTTGACTATTGCATCTCTATGGGAAGATATTTCTTAGAGGATCGCTTTCCAGGGTGTTGATTTTAGGAGCCTGTGTAAGCAGGCTATCTACATCGAGATGTTGGAGAACATTCTTCATGAGCATCAGATTCCTTTATCTATTCCTCCTTCATCATCTGCTACCACTGCTACCCGAGGGACTGAGACGAGTTGTAGGACTCATCATACTTCTAACTCTCACGGGGCTTCTACAACACAGGGTCCATGAAGGGATCCTATTGGCATTAGCTAGTTGTTGTATTGCTTTATTTTTATTTTTTGTATATTTTATCTTAGTATGAGCCCTAGTGCTCCGATGTATACTACCTTCAAGCATTTTATACTTTGTAGACTTTCATTTATATATATATATATATATATATATATATATATATATATATATATATATATATATATATATATATATATATAATATATATATATATATATATATATACATGGCATATTATTTTGGTATTCACATGTGTTATTGGTATATGCATTCTTCTTGTTTATGCTTTGCAATGTTTATATAATGCAATATAATATTTCTATGGTATTTCTATGATAATGAATGCAACTGAACTTGTAAAATGCATTTGATTTTTATTCATGTAACTAAATGAAGGTACTCATGTTGCTCATGTAATATTTTTTAGCTCAGAGTATTTGACCTTTACTCATTCATATTTGCAATTGGGGGTATCCCACTTGATTATTATTTGTGGTGATGTATCTGGTATGTATAAATGGTATGTGGATTGTGATATTGATTATTAGTTGGTTTTTGATATGTAAATGAAAGTATTCTCAAATACTCAAAGAAGCTAGTAATTTTAACCATTTTTATTGATTTTATCTTACTTTCTTTAGGACCATATTGTGTGCAAGTGAAGTTATTTTACTAAATCTTGTGTGTTGATGACCCTAATCAATCTAGAACCAGTGCATGTGATTTTGATGTTTATTACCCCATATTGAGTAATTTTTGGATGGTACCTTTTTGGGTTTTCCTTTTGGCTAGCTTACTCGTATGTGCATTCAGAGGTCTCTCTATTGAGAGAGAGACATGTCGCCCTACATGAGTTTACTCCACTACCAGTCAAGCGTCTATAGCCCAAGTGGAGGCTCACTCCATAGTCCAATGGTTTGATATTTAAGCCTTTGTGATAACTACATAACTTTCTAAGGGGAACATAGTATGATATTTTTAGCTTTAGAGATCTGTGGTGTGTGTTGTTAATTGTTTTTTGTACAGAGTTTTGAGGAATCGAATTCTCAACCAAAGTATGATGAGAATGTGACCCTATCCTTACTACTCTACATTTATTTATATTTGTTGTTTCACTATGGTAGTGGTGATAACCACTATTTTTGTTTTTGGACTATGTTGCGTGATAGGGTAAGTGAATAATTTTAATTTTTTCTCTTTGAGGTTTACCCAAATTGGCGTTATCTTTCTATCATTCAAGATGTTTTAAGATTTGTAAAAGTGTATTTGGTTCCAGATTTCTTTTGGGTCAATCTACCATACTCAAGATTTTCTTAATGTGATGAAAGTGCTTTGGTCTTAAAGAAAATTGGATACTTTGTGAAGTTTGATTTTTCACTAGACATGTTTGAGTGACTTAAAATTGTATGATATATCATATATGATGTATATAGTTTGTGAGTTGTAAATAATCTTAGTTGAATACCCCCAACTCTTGGAACTTGTTTTCTTGGTCGTATCATCACCACTATTAAAGATTACTGAGCAAGGGATGGGATGGATGCAACTTATATATATATATATATATATATATATATATATATATATATATTTGTGTATGAACATATAATTGAAATGCAAATGCAATATGAAAAATGCAATTTAAAATATGTCTATTTACAATGTGAAATGCATGCAATGTTGTAAAATGAAATCTTTTGTTTATTTATTTATTTATTTATTTTAGCCATGTACATATATATACATATATTGCAAGTCATTTTATGCATAAAATGCCTTTAGGTGCATAATGTTCAGTGGTTCTGGCTCCAATTTCCCTTCTAAATTGTAAATTCTATACGTTCCTTGTCCCAATTTTTGCTTTACTATATATGGGCCCAACCAATTTGCTACAAATTTATCCCTTAAGTGCAGTAAAGCATTAGTATTTTGTTTATTTTCTTTGAGAACTAGGTCCCCCACTTGAAATTCACGAGGATGGACTTTTGTGTTGTAAGCGCGCTTGACTCTATCTTGATATACTCATAAATGTTCTAGAGCATTGATGCATTTCTCATCAATAATTGTCAATTGGTCAAGACGCGCATGTCTAGTTGTATCATCGTTCATGAATTCCTGTATCTCGATTCGCATGGATGGTATCTCGAGCTCTAATGGTAATATTTCTTCTGCACCATAAACTAGTGAAAATGGTGTTGCTCCTGTTGGTGTTCTTATGTTTGTTATGTAACCCCATAGTGCTAAAGGGAGGTGAGTATGCCAATATCGATGATTATCTTTTACCACTTTCTTGAGAATAGATATGACTTTTATTTGTTGCTTCAGCTTTCCCATTTTCTTGTGGGTAATAAAGTGTTGAGAAGCTGTGTAGGATTTTGAATTTTTTGCACAATGCTCTAACATTCTTATTCTTAAATGACTTTCCATTATCAAAAATTATTTTTGAGGGTATTCCAAAATGATAGATAATATCCTGAAGTATAAACTCCGCTATTTGAGGTCCAGTTGTAGTTGTCATTGGAATTGCTTCCACCTATTTTGTGAAGTATTCTGTAGCAGTTATGATGAATTTATGTTGTCCTGATGAAGTAGGTTTTATTTTACCGATCAATTCAAGGCCCCATTGTGAAAAGGGCCACAAAATTTAAATGGGTTGCAAATTTTGTGATGGCACATGGGTCAAGTTTGCATGGTGTTGGCACTTTTGGCATATTTTGACATATTTGCAACAATCATTTTCCATTGTTGGCCAATAGTATCCCATGTGAAATATTATTTTTGCAATTGCCATTCCACTGAAGTGACCACCACAAGTACCATCGTGGGCTTCTGATATTGCTCTTTCTACCTCAATTGTATTAAAACATCGTAGTAATATGCCATCATAACTACGTTTATATAACACATCTCCAAGTAAAGTGAAACGAATGGCTCTTTTTTTTAATGTTCTTTTTGCAGTTCGTGTCATTTCTATTGGTAGTGTGCCTGACTTGAGAAAATATTTTATTTCATCAAGGTAAGAATTGTAAGGTTCGACATGTATCAAACAAACATTCTTCTCACCTATATATTCTACTTTTTGAATTTATGGTTTAGACAATGTTGTTATGATTAGCGGTTGCATTTCTCCATGTTCATTTTTAGGGATGAGAAATCCCAAGGAAGCCATTTCATCTACAAATCTATTTTTCAATCGTGGCAAGTTACTAATTCCATACCAGTAAAATTTTCCTAGCAACTGTAATGCTACTTTGTGGTATTTCTTTAAGACTAGTTCTTTACATTGGGATTCTCCTTTTATTTGGTAGACAACCAATTGAGAATCACTAAAAATTCTTATTCTTTTTATTCCCATTGCTATAGCTGATTTAAGACCTAGTATTAAGGCTTCATATTTTGCATTATTGTTAGTGCATGTGAAGTCGAGTTTGAATGATAAAGGAATGGGTATTCCTTTAGGTGTGTAAAACACAACTCTTGCACCTTGCCCTTTTTTGCACTTTGATCCATAAAAGAACATTGTCATATCTACTTCATCCTCAGGTGAAACTACTTCTTGTTCTGTTACAGAAAATACTGAGTCGTCGAGAAGCTCAATTATTAATGGTGTATCATTGCATAGTGGAGCTTCCACTAATTGATCAGCTATCACTTGCCCTTTTATGGATTTTTGACTTGTGAATTCGAGGTCTAATTTAGTTAAAAGCATTATCCATTTACCAGTGTGGGTGTTGTTGTAAGTGCAAGTCATCATGTATCGCAGAGGGTTTTCTCTAGCTATAACATATGTGGTATTGCTTAGCATGTAATGTCTAAGTTTCTTGGTGGTGAAAACCACTGCTAAGCATAAATTTTTAACATAAGCATATCTTGTTTCATAACTTACCAATGTTTGACTGATGTAATAAACTGCTTGCTCTTTATTTTTCTCATTCTTTTGTGCAAGCATTGTTCCTAAAGCAAAATCTATTGCAGAAATGTATAGGTGAAATGGGACTCCTATTTTTGGTGGCGTAAGAACCGGCGGTGAGGCTAGATATTTCTTTATATCATCAAATGCCTCCTAAAATTTTGTTGTTCAAGAAAATATCACTCCTTTTTGTAACATGTGGTTAAAAGGCCTGCATTTATCTGAGAGTTGCGCAATGAATCTTTGAATAGATTGGACTTTTCCTTGCAAACTTCGCAACTCTTTCAAGTTTTTGGGAGGTGACATTTCTAATATTGCTTTTACCTTGCCTGGGTCTATTTCAATGCCTCACTTGGAAACAATGAATCCTAGAAGTTTTCCTGATGTGACACCAAATACACACTTCTTAGGATTTAACCTTACCTTATGTTCTATTAATCGATCAAATGCCTTTTCTAGCACATCTATGTGTTCAAGATGCATTTTTTATTTAGAAATAAGATCATCTACATAATATTTGATTATCTTATGCATATAATCATGAAATATGCACATCATGGCACGCTGATATGTAGTTCCTATGTTATTTAACCCAAAAGGCATCACTCTATAGCAGAATGTCCCCCAAGGTATTGTAAATGTTGTTTTATATTGATCTTCGGGATTAATCCAAATTTTGTTGTATCCAAAGAAATCGTCCATTAAGGAGAGCATTTCATGACCAGCACAGGAGTCTAATAATTGATCAATATTTTGCAAAGGAAAATCATCCTTGGGACATGCTTTGTTTAAATCTCAAAAATTAGTGCATACTCGTATCCCCCCATTCGGTTTACGAATGGGTACCATGTTTGAAATCCATTTAGGATAATCGATTGGTACTATGAAGTGTACATCCAATAACTTTTACAACTCTTATTTCATAATTAATGTGATTGTTGGATGAAATTTCCTAATATTCTGCTTGAATGGCTTGGCATCATGTACTAGCGTAAGGTTATGGACTACCAAGTCCGGATCTAAGCCAGGCATGTATTTTTAGGACCATGTGAACACTTCCTTCTTTTTAATAAACATGTTTATAATGCGCTATTTTTCTTCTGCGAACAATTCTTTTGCTATTTTGACAATATGGGGATTATCCACGTCTTCACTAAGGTTCACATCTATAGACTCTTCTATTAGCATGTGAGAACCTTCTTCTAGCTGATGTGGAGTTGGGATGAGGTGGATATCATCTGCCACATTTTCAAATGTGTTTGGGGTGTCCCCCTCTATCTTAGTTTGAAAAATTGAATTGTTTGATGATGAAGGTTGCGGAATATAAGCGTTTGAAGCGTGTAATAACTCTTCAGATAGGATGAAGTCAACAGTGGATGGCGGGGATGAAATTTTGTACATGGCTATGATACTAGTGTCAATACGGATCAGTTTTATCTCATCATATGGATTGCGGAGTGGGGTGAGAAAATCAACAGAAATCATGGTGACTTGATGGAAATGAGGTGGTTGCAATTCAATAATTGATGACTCGTATTCTCCAGGTTGCAATTTACCTAATGTGTATGATTGGTTTTGTTGTATGCTTTGCCAATGTGATGGAGGAGGTTCTGGTTCAGGACCCTCACACTTTTTTTTAGCCAAAAAAGTGTGCGGTCTATTGGAAACTTCTATTGATACCAATTATCCCTCTGCATGGTTTCTCCATATATTATCTCTTCATGAGGTTCTTCTTCTTCTTGATTAAGCCATTCAGGATGTGCTTCATCTTGAATCATTCTCCTAGCTTGTATCTCAAGAGCATGGTTGATAAAAAACATTTTAGTTTCATCGTCATCACTATCACTCATCCAAAATCCATTAGCATTTGTATGAGGTCCTAGTATTAGTGGCTCAACATCTTGCCTAAGGTATGTCATCTCAGTAGGATATTCATAATCTACTTCTCATTGTAAAGCTTGCTCTCGAGGGTAAAAATTATGGATTTGGTATCTACTTTACATTTTTTCATCCTTATCATTAGGTTCATCCTCCTCATTGCTCTTTTCCTCCTCTTGTTTGCATTCTATGTCCAGTTCTTAGAAAGCTTGATTAAGCAAAGAGCTTGTGATGGAAGGTTTATAGCCTAGACCAGAGCGGTCACTTGTATCTCTATATTCTAGTTCACTAATGTGGTGAGGACCTTGTTCATGTCTTCTAAGTCCATATCATTGCAAACTAACCCATCAAAAATATCTCACTAGGAAACTTGGGTTTGATAGATAATCAATGTTTTCATTAAACTCTTGTAAATAGTTGTTATTTTGAGGAGGTGGGTTTGATGAAGAATCCATCCCTCCATATACGAAATCGATTGCATTTGTTTGAGAACCCATTCTATATATATCACCAATAGCTAAAGGTGGGTCGTTAGGGTGACCATAATCTCTGACTGACTCGATAGGTGGTGTAACTGTGACACTTTCAATAATGTACTCATCAATACTTGGATTGGTGAGATGTACTACAACTCTAGATGGTTGTGTGGCTAATGGATTGGTAGATGAAGAGGGTTCTTGAGCCTTAGCTCTTGGTTCTACTGGTGGTGGTGGATTATCTCTAACAGGTAGCCCTATTTGTGAGACTATCGATTCTAATGATTGTGAAGTAGTGGCTGATGATGTGGGTTGTGCTTTGAATGTGAATGGTGGCTTTAAATCTAGAAGTGTACTAGATGGAGTTAGCAATTGATTAGCAATATGAGTGGGTGTAATTTGAAAATGAAATGCAATGTTTGAAGGATGCGCTGAGCTAACGCTTTTAGATGTGAAAGTTGGGTCAACTATAGGCAAATCTTCTGGAATTGGTGCTTTTGATGATGTGGTGCTTGATGGAATGGTTCTAATGACTAGTGGTTGGATGGTTAGATGTGTTGATGGGAGTAAAGGCTCATATGGATTTGAAATAAATTTGTAGTATTTGAAAGGTTCAGTGTCAACTGGTATGCAATGTACCTTACCTTAATGTACATATTTTAAGAATTGATGCAATATTGAAGGCACAAAATTAATTTTCCTAATCCAAGGGTGTCCAAGAAGTATGTTATATTGCATTTCCCCTTCCAATATGTGAAAGAGAACATGTATTTTTTTCACCCCCACTATGACGGGAAGAACAACATTCTCTACAGTTGAGCATAAAGCCTCATTAAAGGCCCTAAGAGTGAATGTGGATGTTGTGATGTGAGATGATGGGATGTTGAACTTCATCATGATAGGTGTGGTAATGAGGTTGATTGAAGAACCTGTATCAATAAGCACTCTCTTGAAGGGTTTTTTGTCAATATGAGTTACTATGTGCAATGGTGGATTAGGTGAATCTACTGATATTTGTTTTTATTCAAAGTCATAGAATACTATCAAGGGTTCCATGCACTTTTGCACACTACCCACAAAGGAATTGAATGCATTGGGGTCTTCTGATTGTACTTGAATAGACTTTAAAATTTCCATCAATGCTTCCCTCTGAGGTGTTAATTATTGTATTAGTTCATAAATTGACAATTTTTCTGAAGCCATCTTCAAAATCTGTGTCAACCTATTATTCAATGTAACAATAGGGAGGTTGTGGAATGGTGGTGGTGGCCCACTCGATCCAAGTTGTATGGGAAAATTAGTTGGTGATGTTGCCAGATACTGGGTTGTGCGATTAGCTTGCCTTTGTCCACATGTAACTATACTGATAGTCCCTACAAAACCTTGTGGTAGTTGAGATACATAATTAAATTAATTGGGAGGAACTGTAGAAGTTGATGCTCCCATCGGTTGTTGATTCACCTCTCGATGTGGAAAAGGTGTCTGATATATGCCTAGCTTTTGGTTATTTTGGGCTAGTGGGTTGTCAATTTTGATTGTACCCGCTTCTAATAAATCTTGCACAATTCCTTTAAATCCATGACAACCTTAAATATCATGTCCTCTTTGTCTATAATAGATGCAAAAGAGGTATTATTTGTAACATTTTTTCTTTGGTTTGTTAGGATCATTAGGTTTCATTTTTGACAAATTAAAAAGTTTTGCCGCATACAACTTCTGAAATACTAATGAATATGGCTCTTGTACTGGCATGCAATTTCTTTTTGGCTTAAAATGACATTGTTGCCTTTCCACAGGTTGTGTCTAATTTTGTGCCTACTATGGGGGTGGAACCGCTTGATAATTCAATTGGTGTGGTTTTTGTTGTTGTTGGGGTTGTTGGATTTGTGTTTGAGCCAGTTGATTTGACTGTGGTTGGCTCAAAATTATCTGATTAACCTATGCGGTATTGGACTGACCATGGTTATTCCTATTTTGATTCTTATTGTACCACTCTTTCTTCTTAGGCTTAATATTTCCTTCTTTAATTTTGATTTCTTCAATCAGTTTTGCTTTGGCTAGTGCCTCATCGAATGTTCTATACTATTGTAGTTGTAGCAAATGAAGAGATGGGTCTACCAAAACTCTTCGTGAAAATTCACAGTATCTATGGCATAGAGAGTAAAAATGGTAACTTGATCATGACTGATCTCCATCTATTACCAAAGTCGTAGACTGATTCATTGTCATATTATTTTAGGTAAATCAAATTAGTCAATGTTGTTTGTTTTTTAATATTTAGGGTGAATATTTCCAAGAACTGGTCTGCTATTTGTTCAAAGGTAAAAATACTTTGATGTGGGAGGTGGTTGTACCAGTCTTGGGCTTCCCCCCTAATGTTTGAGGAAATATATGTAATAGCAATACATCATTGCTTTTGATTCTGAAGCATGCACTCACAAATCTTGTTACATGCTCACGGGGATCCTCTTCTCCTTTAAATTCAAGCTTTGGTATTTGGAAATCATGTGGATATGGTGGCTCTAGTACCAAAGCATGAATAGGGTGATTGAGTAGTTTCCTTAAAGTTGGATTTTGCTATTGCAAGACTAGGGTTTGCATGGCAAGACTATCAATCTGACTCTGTAGAAAATGGTATCTAGGATCATCTACAGGACTGACACTCGAATTTACTTGATGCTATTGGTAATGGGGTGGATTGTATGTAGGTTGGGGATGATAAGACATGTTTAGCAAAAATGTTTTATGGTATGGATGTTGAGGGATGTTAAGATATGGATGGGGTGATGGAGGTATGATGTTATGCTAACCTACTATGTTAGCATATGGGTGCAGTGGTTGATTGTGAACCATAGTGGTAGAGGGAGGATGTATTATCCAAGACGAATCTTGGATAAAGGCATTAGGTTGATGAGATGTAGGTGGAAGATTTTTCTCAATCCCTTGGAAATATTGGTTAGGATCAGGGTTCATGCTACGGTTAGCATTATCAAAAATCATTTGCTGCAACTGTAAGAAATTCTATTGCATAGCAATTGTATTTGACATAGGGACTACTACCTATGATGTGGTGGACTGAATTGGTTGTGTAACAACCATGGTAGTGGAGGTAAATGAGGGGTAAGTAGCAAAGGGTATCGCTACTGACTGTGGAATGGTATGAGATGTATTTCCTACAAGTGTGGATGGAGGAATTGATGCTGGGGCTTATGAAACAATAAGAATTATTTCATACAAGGGATTAGTGGTAATGGTCATTTGTTGTGATAATGTCTGGGGAATTTGGTTGGATGACAATGGTTGATTAGCTAATGCTACAACAACCAACTCAAAGAGAGGATTGGTGAAAATATATTATGACTATTGTGGATAGGTGAATATGGATTCTTGTTGTGATGAGGGTACGACATGTGATGGGATGGAGAGTGGTGGTAATCATGGGAAGACCATTCCAGTCATATTCAAGTATATTCTAACAGTGTCCATATCTATCATGGTGACCTGACTATCTACCACTGCAGGAGGTTCACTCCTAGGTGTCTCAGGTATAGTTGTGTGAGTAGATCTATGCATAATGTCTATGTCCATGTTGGGGACATTACTAGAAGGCCCTACATCAAGACTTTGGGACATAGAAATGGGCATACCTACTTGTCCCACCACCGAAGTGTGAGGGACATTACCATACTGAGAGGCCATAGGGGAAGACCATTGACTACACTAGTTTCTTAGCTTGAATACGAGTCACTACCATATGCTACTATTTGGTAAAATGCAGAGTGAGACTATCTATGCAAGTAAAGTGACAATACAATGCAATACAACATACAAAGCAAATAAACATACAAAATTTTTGATGCTATATTTTTGTGTATATATATATATATTTGAAATTTGTTTGGAAAATGAAAAAGGCTTGTGCTCAATGTTTTTCCCTAAATGAATCTAGGATTTCACCTGTATACTCGTAGCTTGACAACCTAGCTATGAACTCCAGGTCACGTAATCCTGCCTATAATATGTGGTAATGAAATACATACACAACCAGGGAGCATAGGTCTTACCAATTCCTCACCCAATTCACCCGTAGTCTGTGATACACCTCTTCGAAGAGAGATGTGTGCTATCACCCACGGGTTATGATGGATCTTGGAATTTGCCTTGGCAAAGAACAGGGTATAGTGTTGGTGGTTCGATGATGAAATCCAAACCTGACGGTGATGAAATCTAGACATTTTTGAACGTTTATGTGAGTGTGTGGTGGTTTTGTTTAACTAGGATGTTATGCAAAATTACTATGCAATTTTGTTTCAATGGCCTAAATGTAGAAAAGCAAAAAATAGAGAATGAAAGACAACAGATCAGGGGAAAAAATACCAATTTTAGATCTAATTTAATCAGATTATGTTTAACAAGGCTAACTGCAGGTGCGCGGTTTGCCAACCACGTGTCTGCATTTGGGATATACCAACCATGGATGCACGGGTTATTTCTGTCAAAATAAACCGAATAATATTATAGACCCGATCCTAAAATAAACACCTGAGATATTCCTAACCAGGTGAATGCAATATTATCTATTTTCTACTATGCAAATGCAATTTTTTTTTTTTTTTATGAATGCAAGGTTTTTAAGTACTTTCTTCTACCTCTAAGATCTAAGTGCACACAAAGACATACATGAATAGGACTCTAAAGAACACAAGCTTATACTGAGAGGGGGGGTGAACAGTATAAGACCTCTTTTTATTTTTTCCTTTATACTTCTAATAGTAAAGCAATATACCCAAAGAAATATCAAAGCAATGCACAATATCATCCACAAAGTGACACCAATTTTAACGTGGTTCACCCAAAATGGCTGGTCTACGTCCACAAAAAATTTCTCTAAAAGTTATCTCAAATTTCTTTGGGAATCCTTCCTAATTACAATATTTATGAGCCTCGGCCCAAAGGAGATACCTTCCCCTAATCAAAATTTATGAGCCTCTGCTCAAAGGATATACCTTCCCCTTTGCTCTAGAAATGATCCCTCAGAAGATCAACCGCCTCTACCTCTTGCCGACACGTGGAACTCCTTTCCACTGAAGACCTCCTATCCTCAATGCTTAGCCTAATAGACCTCTGCCTTCTATGATCACGTCCACAACAGCTCAACAACCTGTACCAAACATAGTCAGTCGGTCTAGTACAAGTATTCCTCTATTTGTCATATATGTCCAATGCTTGAACAAATCAATCCTCTACACACAAGCCTTCTCAAAGACTTGCCAAATATGTCCTCAGGTTCTTCTCAAAGAACTAGTGCACCTCTATCCTCAAGTTCTCTGATAGAACTATCAAACTCAACTCACAAGTCCTCTGCTAGGACCTGTCCAAATCTGCTCACAAGTCCCCACCGAAACCTATCCAAAACTGCTCACAAGTCCCCACCGAAACCTGTCCAAGACTGCTCACAAGTCCTCACCGAAACCTGTCCAAAAACTCAGCAAGCTCACCAAGAAAAAAAAACTTTCTTAGTAGGAAATCACAAGGTGAATTGTTAGAGACCCAATGTGATTTGTCAAACTGACGCAAGACTAGAATAAAACACAGGCCAAAATCAAGCCAATTTCATCAACAGAGGTCTTAAATTTGGAAATACAACAGTCATTTTTTTTTTAAATGGCCAAGCCCCCTAATACAATGCATGCACGGCCTTTTATCCCAGACCCCAGCTTCTCCCGACATCATTACACTAAGTGCGGGCTTCCCTCTAACCATCCGCATGAAGGTTCTATTGCCGCCTGTAAGATGTTTCCAGGTGCCCCGTATTATCATGGTCTGTAATGGTGGAGTGCGCTGCGGCCGCCTGTCAATCCATCCGCCAAGTCATCATTCAAAGGGATGCACCATAGCCACTTGTAGTTTGTTGCCACGTGTCCTTTTTCCAGAGTCCCAGTAACCGCTTCACATTCTAGGACCACCTGTAATTTGATGCCACGTGTCCCTCTGCAATGGTCCCTACAATCACCGACTGGTCAGGCGTCGTGAGCGTTTTGTCATGATATCGCGACATTCTTGCTCCCATACCTTCTCTCTCCTCTTTGGTCGCGATATCGCAATGTTTTGCCATTGGCCACTCTTCTCTTCCTCGGGGGCCACGATTTCTTGACACGTCACAAAATCACGACGTCTAAGCCTTCCTTGCTCGCTTTTCGCCTTTGGGCCGTGAAACCGTGACATGTCACGATTTCGCGACGTCTTTGCGCCTTCAAGTCTTGCCTCCCGGAAGTGTCACGATTTCGCGACCATTTTGTGCTTTCAAGTCTTGCCCCCCGAAAGTGTCACGATTTCATGACGTCTTTGTGCCTTAGAGCTGTGCCTCCGAAGGTGTCACGATTTCACGACCATTTTGTGCTTTGGCCTCTTTACTTCGAAAATGTCACGATTTCGTGACCATTTGGCACTCAAGTGGCTTTGCTTCGGAGCTGTCATGATTTCGTGACCATTTGGTGCCCAAGCTGCTTTTCCTCAGAACTGTCACGATTTCGTGACCATTTGGCACCTTGACCTCTCTACTTCAAAAATGTCACCGATTTCGCGACCATTGGGTGCTCGAGCTGCTTTGTTTCGGAACTGTCATGATTTCGTGACCATTTGGCGCCCGAGCTGCTTTACTTCGAAAATGTCATGATTTCGCAACCATTTGGCGCCTTGACCTCTCCGCTTCAGAAATGTTGTGATTTCATGACCATTGGATGCTCGAGCTGCTTTGTTTTGGAATTGTCACGATTTCGTGACCATTTGGCGCCCGAGCTGCTTTACTTCGAAAATGTCACGATTTTGCGACCATTTGGCGCCTTGACCCTTTTCATCAAAAAAGCGTCACGATATCGTGACGTTTTGGCCCCCTTAGCGCCCTTCTTCAAAAAGCGTCGCGATATCGCGACAGTTTTGGCACTTAAAGAAAGAAAGAAAAAAAAAACATTTTTGGGTGAGGCAAGATTGCTCCTTCGCCTCCGGATGCTCCTGCATCAGACACCCGGGGTGAGTTTGAGAAGTGACCTTCACTTTTGATTTGCCTGAAGTAGACCCAGGTGATCAACCTCTGTCTTTGATAACCAAGTCGCATCTTCTATGGGCCTGCCCTTCCATTTGACTAAATACTCAGAGTAACTCCTGTTTCGAGTACTTCGGCCCTCACGCGTATCAAGAACTTCTTCTATTTCGTCCGCAACTGGGATGACTGCTAGAATGCTCCACAAATCTGGGCTGGGTATCTCACTGCTTTCTCCTTCATGATACTTGACCAAATCTGAAATGTTAAGCACGGGAGAGATGTTAAGTTCACTTGGTAACTCCACCTCGTATGCATTACCCGAATCCCATTTGCCAATGATCTTGCATGGCCCAAATTTCTTCATTTTTAGTTTGTTATAGGTCTTGACAAGAAACCGCTCCTTCCTCAGATGGACCATGACAGAATCTCCTACTTTGAACTCTTTAGCTCGGCATTTTTGGTCCGCCCTTGTCTTGTACTGAGCATTCATCTTGGCAATGTGTCTTGTCACTTCCTCATGCACTCCCTTCAGGTGTTCGACAAAGTCTTCTGCCTCAGCACTGCATTTCTCTCTCGTATCTATCCTTCTCAACTCTGAAGCATTTCTTGGGCTGTTCCCATAAATGATCTGGAATGGCGATTTATTGGTACTTCGATTGACCGAGCTGTTATACGCAAATTCTGCTTATGGCAGAACTAGATCCCACCCCTTGGGCTTGTCCCCTACCAAGCACCATAGTAGATTGCCCAAACTCCTATTAACCACCTCTGTTTGGCCATCTGTTTGGGGGTGGTATGCAGAACTGAACTTTAAATCCGTCTTCAGTTTCTTCCACGGGGTCCTCCAGAAATACCCTACAAACTTGGTATCCCTGTCCGACACAATGCTTCTTGGCAGCCCATGAAGGCGTACCACTTCCTTAAAGAACAAACCAGCCACATGGACCGCATCACTAGTCTTCTGACACGGGATAAAGTGAGCCATTTTTGAAAACCTATCCACTACCACAAATATGGAGTCGTGTCCCCTCTGCATTCTGGGCAAACCAAGCACAAAATCCATACTAATATCCTCCCATGGCATTTCAGGTATAGGTAGTGGTTGATATAAACCAGTAGGCTATCTCACACCTTTTTCCATCTGGCATATCCTACAACTCTGCACAAATTTTGCCACATCTTGTTGCAATTGCGGCCAGTAGTAGTTTTCACTAACCAGGCAGATGGTCTTGTCACGACCAAAGTGTCCAGCTAAACCTTCGCTATGCTTTTCCTTGATGATATTCTCTCTCATTGAGCTCCTCGAAATGCATAATTGGTTCCCCCTGAACAACATTCCATCTTGAATCAGATAATTCAACCATTTAGTCTTGTCCAACGTAACAGGCGTAGTGCAGGCTTTCCAAGCTTCTACGAAATCAGGGTCTGCAGGGTATAAACCTTTGAGCTCAGCAAACCCTACAACCTCCACTTTCATTTCCATCATCAGACATTGCCTCCTACTCAAGGCATCTGCCACCCTATTGGACCTTTCGCTTCGATGCTTCTAAACAAAGGTATAGCTCTGCAGGAATTCTACCCATCTCAGATGCCTCTGATTCAATTTCCCTTGACTGTTAATATACTGCAATGCCTGATGATCGGTATAAAGAACAAACTCCTTTGGCAAAAAATAGTGCCTCCATTTCTTGAGTGCTTGAACTATGGCATAGAACTCCTGATCATACACCGAATACTTCCTCCTGGCATCATTGAGCTTCTCACTGAAATACGCAACAGGCCTACCCTCTTGGCTCAATACGGCTCCTATGGCACTGCCACTCGCATCGTAGTCTACCTGAAACACCTTATTGAAATCTGGAAGTGCTAAGACGGGTTGCTCAGTGACCTTCTTCTTCAGCATAGTGAAGCTTTTGTCTGCTCCAACTGTCCACTGGAATTCCTTCTTGTTCCCCTTCATTGTCTCCGTAAGAGATGCACAAATACTGCTGAAGTTTCTAATGAACTTTCTATAGAAACTGGCCAGACCATGAAATGATCTAACCTCGGTCACACTTCTTGGAGCAGGCCATTCTAGGATAGCCCTCACCTTTTCGGGGTCCATTTTGAGACCATTTGCTAAGATAACAAATCCCAGGTATAGCAGCTCCTTCTTCACGAAGTTGCACTTCTTTAGATTGATCAGTAACTGCTCCTCCCGTAGTTTCTCAAAAACCCTCCTGATGTGCATCAGGTGCTCCTCTAGGGTCTTGCTAAAAATCAGGATATCATCCAAGTAGACAATAACAAATTTGCCCAAAAATTCCTTCAGGACTTCATTCATTAACCGCATGAAGGTACTTGGTGCATTGGTCAGCCCAAATGGCATAACCAACCACTCATACAGCCCCTCTCTGGTTTTAAAGGTTGTCTTCCACTCATCCCCTTCTCTAATGCGGATCTGATGGTAACCACTTTTCAAGTCAATCTTTGTGAAGTACTCAGCTCCACTTAAACAGTCCATGATATCATCCATCCTTGGCAGTGGGAATCTATATTTGATGGTGATCTTGTTAATTGCCCGAGAGTCTGTGCACATTCTCCATTCTCCATCCTTCTTGGGTGCTAGTACTGCTGGTACTGCACATGGACTAAGACTCTCCCTAATCAGCCCTTTCTTCAATAGATCTTGAACTTGCCGATTCAACTCCTCAGTTTCCACAGGCGTCATTCGATGTGCAGCCTTGTTTGGCAAGCTCGATCCAGGCACCAAATCTATGTGGTGACTGATCTTCCTAACAGGCGGTAAACCTTCAGGGAAAATTATCAAAAATGATATCCGGGAATTCCTCTAACAGTCCCATGACCTCCACCTGGAATTTCCTTGCATCCTTCTTCCTTAACCCTAGGGATTATGGCATAGCACATATGATCTGACTTTAGGCCTTCCAAAAATCTTCTGCCATCAACTAGACAGACTCGTGCACTGCTGCATACCTTCTCATCCGCCTCCTTCAAGGGTTTCAACTTGTGGCGAACTCCATTCTTTGACAAAGAGTATGTGTTGGCTCGACCATCATGTACAACACTTCGATCAAACTGCCATGGTCTCCCAAGCAATAGGTGACATGCATCCATAGGCAAGATGTCACATAAGACCTCATCTCGATAAGTTCCAATATTGAACTTCACCAGGCATTGCTCACTTACTAGCACCCGATGGTCCTTTTGCAACCATGCAATTCGATAAGGGTGTGGGTGTTTTCTCCTCTCCAACTGCAGCTTGGCAACCATTTCCTCAGAAACCAAATTTTCAGTGCTTCCATTATCGATGATGATGTTACAGACCTTGCCTGCGCACTTGCATCTTGTTCGAAATAGGTTGTTCCTTTGGTCTACCTTTTTCTCTTCATTCAACAGGACTCTTCTGACGATCATTGCTTCTCCCCTTTTTGCCTCCTCAGAGTGCTCAGATTCTACACCTTCGTCTGCTATAGCAGCTCGGGCCTGACCCTCAGGTCTTCGATTTGGCCTCTCTTGATGTTGCGGGTAGTTGTATGCCCTGTGTCCTTCTTCTCCGTAGTTGAAGCAGGTTCCTCAAAAGACACCTCTTCCAAACCCTCACCTAGGCCTACCTCTTCCTCTCAGGTAGTTGTTGTTCTGATTGCGTGGGCGTTGGTCATTCTCCTCCTTCCCTTCTTTCTATTTTTGGCTACTGCTAGCTTCACCAGTTTTCCCCAAATCTCTGTACCTTCCTCCATTGGTTCTTCCACCAGCTCTTCCACCCCTGTCCTTTCCTCTCTGCTTTCCTTCAAATCTCCTATTCAGTTTCTCTTCTACTTTCAAGGCAAACTGGTATGCATCCTCCACCGTGCCCATCCTAACCAGTCCCATCTCTTCTTGAATGCTGGTTCACAACCCATTGATGTATCGTGCGACTTTCTCCTTATTCGCCTCATAATTGCTGGTTCTAATCGAGATCTGATAGAACTCCTCTGTATACTCCTTGACATATTTACTTGTCTGTCGAAGACTCTGCATCTTTCTCAATAAATCCAACTCGTAATCTGTAGGGATGAACTGCCTCTTCAATCTCTCCACCATCCTATCCCACATGGTGATATTTTCCTTTCCCCTCCTGTTCCTTTCCAGCTGCACTCCTTTCCACCAGATGCTAGCATGTCCTTTCAGCTTGGTTTTCATGAACCTAATCCGATTTGGGTCTGAGATCTCTTCATACTCAAAATACTCCTCCATGTCGTTGATCCAATCTATCAGCTCCTCGGGGTTGAGGTTCCCAGAGTAAGTAGAGACATCAAATTTTGGCTTCTTCCCGATCTGGGAGATGGCCCTATACAACCTAGCCTCTACTGGATCCAAGGCTTCTTCCTCATCGGATGGACCCTCTTCTTCCCAAACTTCATCCTCACTGGGTTCCTCCCTTCTTGGCTCAACTCCTCTTCTAATTTCCTCCTGTAGGGCTTCAACTTGCCTCTGCAAGGCTCTAAGATCGACCTCTACTTGTCTGTTCCTCACACCACCATGGTTCCTACGTGGAGGCATCCTGCTTCTTCTTCACAACCCACAACCACAATCCTGGCACAAACTGCCTCACTATCGGCGATCGGTTTGCACACTCAGAACCTTCTGGCTCTGATACCACTTGACGCAAGACTAGAATAAAACACAGGCCAAAATCAAGCCAATTTCATCAACAGAGGTCTTAAATTCGGAAATACAACAGTCTTTTTTTTTTTAAATGGCCAAGCCCCCTAATACAATGCATGCGCGGCCTTTTATCCCAGACCCCAGCTTCTCCCGACATCATTACACTAAGTGCGGGCTTCCCTCTAACCATCCGCACGAAGGTTCTGTTGCCGCCTGTAAGATGCTGCCAGGCACCCCATATTATCATGGTCCGTAATGGCGGAGTGCACTGTGGCCACCTGTCAATCCATTCGCCAAGTCATCATTAGAAGGGATGCGTCACAGTAGCTTGTAGTTTGTTGCCACGTGTCCATTTTCCAGAGTCCCAGTAACCGCTTCACATTCTAGGACCACCTATAATTTGATGCCACGTGTCCCTCTGCAATGGTCCCTGCAATCGCCGACTGGTCAGGCATCATGAGCGTTTTGTCGCGATATCGTGACGTTCTTGCTCCCATACCTTCTCTCTCCTCTTTGGTCGCGATATCGTGACGTTTTGCCGTTGGCTACTCTTCTCTTCCTCGAGGGCCATGATTTCTTGACACATCACAAAATCACGACGTCTAAGCCTTCCTTGCTCGCTTTCCGCCTTTGGGCCATGAAACCGTGACATGTCGCAATTTCGTGACGTCTTTGCGCCTTCAAGTCTTGCCTCCCGAAAGTGTCGTGATTTCGTGACCATTTTGTGCTTTCAAGTCTTGCCCCCCGAAAGTGTCGCGATTTCATGACGTCTTTGTGCCTTAGAGCTGTGCCTCCGAAGGTGTCACGATTTCATGACCATTTTGTGCTTTGGCCTCTTTACTTCGAAAATGTCACGATTTCGTGACCATTTGGCACTCAAGTGGCTTTGCTTCGGAGCTGTCGTGATTTCATGACCATTTGGTGCCCAAGCTGCTTTTCCTCGAAACTATCA
The DNA here is from genome assembly GCA_028583015.1 of Wollemia nobilis. Taxonomy (NCBI): domain Eukaryota; kingdom Viridiplantae; phylum Streptophyta; class Pinopsida; order Araucariales; family Araucariaceae; genus Wollemia; species Wollemia nobilis. The sequence continues at coordinate 38,414,743 of JAQPPZ010016981.1, forward strand.
CGATTTTGCGACCATTTGGCACCTTGACCTCTCCGCTTCGGAAATGTCACGATTTCGTGACCATTGGGCGCTCGAGCTGCTTTGTTTCGAAACTGTCACGATTTCATGACCATTTGGCGCCCGAGCTGCTTTACTTCGAAAATGTCACGATTTCATGACCATTTGGTGCCTTGACCTCTTCGCTTCGAAAATGTCACGATTTTGCGACCATTGGGCGCTCGAGCTGCTTTGTTTCGGAACTATCGCGATTTCGCGACCATTTGGCACCCAAGCTGCTTTACTTAGAAAATGTCACGATTTCGCGACCATTTGGCGCCTTGACCCTTTTCATCAAAAAAGCGTCGTGATATCGTGATGTTTTGGCCCCCTTAGCGCCCTTCTTCAAAAAGCGTCGCGATATCACGACAGTTTTGGCACTTAAAGAAAGAAAGAAAAAAAAACATTTTTGGGTGAGGCAAGATTGCTCCTTCGCCTCCGGATGCTCCTGCATCACAAACTCATAGAAGAATAAAGAGAATTGTTAGAGACTCAATATGTTCTATACTCAACTCCCAATCTCAAAACTCAACTCAAATCAACTCAGCTCAAACTCAATCTCAAATCTGAAAACTCAACTCAATATCTGAAATGGATAGGATAGAATGCTTTCTTTCAAGAACATGAAACACCAACAATTGCCAACTATGCAAAGAATCACATAACAATGATACTCATGTTCTTTTCACCATCAATTAGGGCTTCAAAAACAATGCTCATCAACCAAGGTTCAATCAACACCATTCAACTCAAAACACAACCTTGAAGAATTTCACAATCAACATCAGAAAAGGAAACAAGTAGAACTCCTTTTCTCTCCAATATTGTTTGAACAAAAAGCATCCACCAACTCAAATCACAAAGCACAAAACAAATTTTCAAATCATCAACAAAGGAGTAAGCCCAACACTTTAACCAAGTAAAGAATAGCTTGATTATTACCAATTTAATGAAAGCAAATGTCAATCTCAAAGCTACCCACTTAAGGTTTCACAACTTCACACAAGAAGCAATTTTAACCTTAAAACATCATGCTTTCATTTCCATAATCAACCAAAAGCACTCTCAACATTACAATAAAAATTTATCCCTTATACACCTTATTTCTCCCTTATAGTCTTATCAAAAATAAAATTTATTTCTCATAAGAATGCAATAAGATATTTCAAACAACACCTTCAAAATAATATTTTATCAAAATAAAACAAGCTTTAAACTCCTTATAACTCCTAAGCTGTTTTTCCCTCTAATAAACTTCCTCCATTCGCAAAATACACTTAGCAAAAATTAATTTCGAAAATACCTTGGCCAACATCAAAAATCACACTATGGAGAAATTGCGCATGAATTCTAACACCACCCGCTGCGTCCACTTCACGATGAAAAACCCTTTCATGTTATTCGAATGCGAAACCTCCTATTCGGGTAGCACGCCAACAACCTAGCCACTACCGGTGCGCCAAAGGCACCCGGTGAGGTTTAAACCTCACGTTGTTAGCCTTGTTCCTTCTGCACCAGGGATTAAATAAAACAATAGTGCCTCCCTTTCTTCTGATGTGAACATGAAGATGAAAACCTTAAGACGGATTTACGACAAACGGTGAGTACAAAAAAATGAACAGCGGATTCACAAAAACGACGAAGACACAGTCAAACAGCAGATCACAAAATCACAGCGAGCAACCCTTTTCAAAATACAAATGGGATAATTCTTGATTTTCATTGAGGGAGATTTATATGCATTTTTACCATAAGCTCTTAATGTCGGCGAGGAGTTTAACACGTCGGTGGAGGTCTTGGCTAGCACCCACAATCTTAAAACATAGCACCATGGGTTAGGAGAACCCATTGTAAACAATAATTTAATATTTATTTAAAAATAATTATAGGGAACCTTAACAAGGTTTTTAATTATTTAAATAAATACTTCCTCCTGGACCCAAATGCATTAAACTAATGCATCCACCTATAATATTTAAACCTGCCAACTTGGGGTTTACAAAAGACCTTTGAAACTGTCATGCCGTAACCTTCATCAAAACAAATTATTTGACATCAAATCAAATTCCTTCAAGAGCTTCTTGACATCAATGACAACTTATACACTTGAGTAAAGGCAATGTACCCAAAGTACCCAAAATTGCCAATAGACTCTTAATCTAGTTAAATGCAATCTAAACTGAAATTAAGACAAAAATTAGACAAGAAGCACAAAGTACATACCTGTGTTCCTTCCTACTATAAACCGTCGGCCCGTGTTTATGATGCAGCAACTATGTTTCTGTGTTTTCTCAAGAAAAAACCACGTGTCTACGTTTTCTCCTACCGGGAATTGTGCGCCTGTGTTTTCTCATACAAAAACCATGTTTTCGCGTTTCCACAGTAAATGATACAACCGCAAGATTTTTTGAATATATCAATTTTGGGTCGAATCTGTGTGCGCTTTGAATTCCCGAAACCTGTAGGTGTAGACAAAGATTAGTAAACAAATTTAGATAGCAAGGCAAAAAAAATAGGACCTTTAGGGGGTCCCACCATGATCACTATTTTTATAACCAAAGAACTGAACATAATTTATTTAAATAAAAACATAGAGAGAGAGGGAAGTTATTTTACCAAATTCCCCTTTTTGTATTAATGGTGATACAGTGTGTTACAAAAATAATTTTTGAATTACCCCAAGCATGTTGGGAGCAATGTTACAATGCTTCTTCCTGTGTATTTGATATCCAATAATTTCATGGAGGAGGGGAGATCCTTTGACTCTTTCGTAGGGTGTGGTGTTCTTTGTTCCTCTGTTACAACTTCAAAGGGGTGAGTGGGCTTTGGTATCCAGTAAGGGACCACTCTAGCTTTAGCAGCTTATCCAAAGTACCTATCACCTGCACACATTCCAACCTGTTAAAGGGATTAGTAGCACCTATATATATGAGCAATAAGAATAATGCATGCATAAAACCTAAGCAGATAATAATATGAAATAAATGATAGAAAAAATGAACAAATAAAAGCCTTACTAATAAAGTGAATTATGTTATAGATATCTGATGTGCGTGCAATTTGTGCTCAGGACTGTGGAACCACGAGAACGTGATTGTGGGTTGGAAACCATGGACCTGTGGTTGTGAAACCACAAATACATGTTTTTGATTGTAAAACCATGGGCGGGTAGTTTTGTCTGAGATGACAAGTCACCTTGGGATGCGTACCAACAATCAAATTTGAGCTTGCACTCTCAGTTTATCATTGGTTTTGGACGTATTCCGATAGCCTATCAGTATGTAAATTCAACTCCCTTTGGTTGGTGGATTGATGGTGCCTTTATAGGCTACCTAGGGCTTTGGAGGGGAATGTGAGGTGGAAATCCTGACTTACCAAGGGGTAAATCTGGACTGCCAGGTGGAAGGGGCAGTTACAGTGAGTCATTCAGTGTGGTTCACTTAACTGATGTGAACCATTCACATTTTCAACTATAAAACCATAAGAATGTGGTTTCAATTGAGATGACAGGTCACCTTAGGATGCATGCCAATGATCGAATCGAGCTCATGCTCTCAGTTTCTCATTGGGTCTCCTGTCGATACATAAATTCAGCTCCCTTTGTTTGGTGGATTGATGGTACCTTTATAGGCTTTCTGGGGCTTTTGAGGGGAATGTGAGGTGGCAAACCTAACTTTCCAAGTGGAAAATTTGGACTGGAAGGTGGAAGGGGCAGTTACAATGAGTCATTCAGTGTGGTTCACTTAACTGGGTGATGTGGCTCCAAGTGGAGTGGGATGTGGGATGTTGTTTTATGTGAAGGGACAAGGGGACAACAACAAAGGATTTGTGGCATGGGTGTTGGGAATTAGGATCATGTGTAAGGACAAAGGGGACAAAAATGGGTGAGATGTGGTAGGTATGTTGGATGATATGTCCAGGACACATGTCCAATGGGTAGACAGGGTATCTTAGGGTGATTTTCCTAATTAAGTCAATTAGGAAAATATAATGATGTGCAGTATTTTATATCCCTAAGTTAGAACTTAGGCATATATCTTTATTATGGAGGATTTGATGATGAGGTGGTGAATGTGAACTAAAGGGTGCTAGATTTTGGTGTCTACAAATAGATATAAAAAATAAAAGGAGGGAATATTCCAATAATGAAGAAAAAACACACCTCCATTTTACAAGATAATTATTTCTTGTAATTTTTAAGCATCAATTACAATTTGAATATAGGCTTATATATACTCGTCAAAAAATTAGTACAGTTTTTTTTTTTAATTTTATAAAAGTCTACTATGGCGAATGGATAATTGGAGTTCTTGTTTCCCAATTTCCAACTACTGAGGGGAAATGACTATGCTACCTATAAAACTAAACTTAGAACACAACTTGAGTTTTAGGAAGTATGATGAGTGGTAGATGAGACTATTACCTATCCTAAAGAAGAAAGTGAAGACCAAATAAAGTTTGATAAGATAGATAAAAATGCAAGAGTAATCATCATGTCCAAATTAGTAGATGGCATGCAATAATACATTTGGGATTCAAACAAGACCAAATATGCATGAGAGAAGCTAAAAATAATATTTAAAGCAAAAAAATCAAAATTAAATTCTATTTCTCGAGAGCTAGCTCCATTGCTTAAAGATGAGTGGAGAGAAACTAAAATCATTCTTAGGAGAATAGCTGAGTTGTGAGCATCATTTCAAGTGTTAGGATAAAAGGTATATGATATAGTTGCAATTATTTTTAGATCTCTCCCATAAAAATACAATGTTTCTATGATAACATTAAATATTACTAAGCAAATACCAAGCTTTGAAAATTTGGTGAACCATTTGAAAAAGTATAATTATCATAAATAGCAGATGAAGAAGAACTATTACTTCTTACATATAAAATGAGGAATCAACCATTTAGAAGAGGTACCAGACCTCTGCAATGCTTTGAATAAAGAAACAATATTTAAAGATATTAGAATAAGAGAAATAATTCTTAAAAAGCTTAATTTCCACACACAAATGATGTGTGAAAATTATGGTAGAAATGACCACATCATAAATAAATGTAGGCATAATCCATTAAAAAATGGATCTCCTTCATAAAAGATGAACTAGTAGGAATATAAGCCATCTTCAAATACGCAAAATCAAAATTGGAGAAAGGCACGATAAAATAATGTATCCAAGGAATATCAAGGTAAATAAGAAGAAAAAAAAGATCAATAAAAATAATAAAAATATGTTTGTTGCACAAGCATAGCTAAGATATCACAATAATTCTTGGCATGGCACCAAAGAAACCAAACAAATGATAGGTCAAGAATTTGGAATCATTCAAATCATCCAAGAAATATTGCATTAGTTAATCACCCCAAACCAAGGAACCAATAGGAGGGAACATTGCCTAGATACAAAAGTAACCTTTACAAGTGTAATCTATATGATACCTCTAAGGCCAAGAAGTTCATTACATTTTGGAATGAAGATGGTACATTAAAATTCAGTTCTTTTTCACTCACTTTCCCTAGTACAAAGAAAAATATTTTTAGTATGAATGGCCTATTGTGAAAAACGCTCTGAAGAAGCACGATATAGCTTGCAAACTCAATCTTGTTTAGATAAGATTAACTATTTTTGCAACTTGGATAATAAATCCATACATCATTATGAAAGCCTAGGATATTATAAAAATATCATCAAGGAGTATACCAATACTACAAAAAAACAAGATATTAAATGATAAGATGCATTACGATATCATCAAGATTGAAAACATAATAAGGGGTAAAAGAAGATTTGTTAGACATCGAAAATAGTTGTTGGTCCCTAATGGTTCAAATCTAAAAGCTATAGATAACTTGATATATTGCTACATTCTTGTTCAAGGAAAAATTATGGCATCTATGGGATCATTCAAATGGTTGAAACAAGTATACAAAATTGCTAAACATTACATTCAAAATATACATCTTATTCATCATATCAAAGATCTTATGATAAAATGAGAACTTGCAAAGTATCCAATATTTGATCACTGAGAAATAAATGAAAAGTAAAGAAAGATAAAGCAATAGAAGAAGCCTTATATAACCTTATTTCCATCACATGCAAGACAAAAATTGGTGAACAATTAGTTCAATGGTGGATACTAGATGCATGGTAGCACATACACCACTTGAAAAAATGGAGAAAACATATAGTTCATGCACTACATTTTATAACATTGAAAGATTATTTGTAATAAAAGTATTTTTGGAGTGCATGATCAATGTAAAACAACACTTCTAAATATATTAGTAGGAAGTCTACATGAAGGGGGAAATTTCTCTCTCAAATCTATAGATTCTAGCATCACCCTAGATTTTTTTTGGCATAATCCAAAAATCGAGCTTTAACTATGATGTAATAAAGGGGCAATTTCTAAGTGGACTCCTCCACCAAGGGGCTGGTATAAATTAAATTTTTATGGAGCAACTAAAGATAATATTGGAACTCCAAGAGCAAGGGGCATCCTTAGATACCACAATGGGAAAGTCATATTTTCTTTTGCAGAGCATTTAGTATTCTAGACCAACAATGTTTCTGAAGCAAAAGCTATGTGGTGAGGGCTTGATTTGGCAAAAAATCATTCTGGAAACATCATCATGAGGGAGACTTGATGAATCTTGGAGGGTTGAGGATTGTATCAAGGAAGCAAGGATCCTTTACCTCAGCCATTTGGAGACCATATTTCAACACACTTTTAGGGAATCTAATAAGGTTGTAGATATCCTAGCTAATCAAGGAGTCAAAGCTAATAGGTTGATCACTTGGATGATTGACCTTCCCCAAGAGGTAAAAAGCATTGTGGCCCAAGAATATTTTTGAAATATTTGATTTTGATCATTTAGCATTTTTGTATTTAGCATCGTCTCTTAGCTTTCAGGTTTGTCTGATCACTCAGGCTGATAGACCGCATCCTCGATACACCATTTTGGGTAACTTCAACATCTATTACCAAGATAACAGTAAGGGTGGGGAACCCAACCGAGTCATATTAGCTTTCAAAGTCTTGACCATCACCATTGATCACTTTACACAAGTTCAAGGCTTTTTATTTGGCTCAAAAAATGTTGATAACACTACGAATCCCAAGGAAGGGAGTTTTTTCCTTGTCTACTACATTACAGGTTAGGGTTTTTTCATTGGATGAGGTAATGTTGGTAATGCTATGACTCCCAAGGTGACCTTTTGGCTTCCCACATCCAACCATAATTTCATCAGTTGGCTCACGTGTGACTAGCATAGATGGATTAGTATTGAAAATCTAAATTTCCCTCCCAATGCTATAAGTGATGTGTCCTCATGTGAGTTTTTTGAGTGGTGGTACCTTGAAAATAAAAAATTCCCTACGGTAAATCGAAGAAAGATGAGGAGCCCAAAATTGATAAGGGAAACATTCAAAAAAACTTCCAGAAGAGTTGGGCTCCAATTCAAATAGGTGAACCTCTCGAGTGTCCTAACCTTGTTAATGACCACAAAAGTATCTTTCCCTCTACCTATTTCCTAAATCTATTTGTTACTCTCAACCTAGAATTATTTCCCAAGATGAGCTTTGTGGAGCCAATCCATGTAGATTGGGATCTGCTTGCTAAGCGTATTTTGAAAGAGAGAGGGTTTATCCCATTCTTTAGGAAATTTTTTGATGACGAGGTCGATATCACCATGGATATCCTAGAGACCTGGGAGAATGGAAAAGTCACTATTTGAGGGAGAGAATTCCTAATTGACATACATCTCCTCTCCACTATTACTGGGCAACTAGTGAAAGGGAGGTCAATCCACAGAGAAAAGCACAATTGGAAGGTGGAATTGAAGGAGTTTAAGGACAACAAAATATTCGAGGTGAAACACAGACTGCACTAAAAAACCTTCCCACCCCCTGGAATGACATAATGAAGCCTATGATGGAGTTTATTATGATGGATGATCCATAGAATGTAATATGTAGATTTCATTTTGCTTTTTTAATCACTTTAGGGATGTTAACCCCATTAGCATTTCCTATTTCCTTTTCAATTCCATTAGTTATACGATAGGGGCCTACAAAAAGAAAAAAAGTATTGATCTCCCATCTCACCAAGGGATTTACAAGATCATATACAACCATATCCTAATTAATAGCCCTTAGGTCAATCCCACCCCTTCTAAAAGAAAACCCAATCCTCTTGGAAAATTGAGTGCTCCTTTTCCTACTTCCCCATCCTTGGGTGCCAAGAAAAGAAAGGTGATAGAGGTGGTCCATGAGCTGAGGCCGAAGAAGAATATCAAATTTGAAAAATTTGAAGGTCCTACTAGGAAATCATCCTATCTGAAGGAACAACTCACCCAAGGAAAATAAAATATTATTGACATAAAGGATGATGACAAGGAAGATGATGTTGTTTCCAACAACTTGAAGAGGTTCATAATTTCAACAACCACAAACATGATGAATTCCATGGTGAATTCTATTACTGAACTCAGGGAAGCCCTATATTTGTTGTTCTACAATGAGCAATTCCAAGTCAAGAGGAATCCAAGAAGGAAAACGTTAATTCTGATGATGAGTCCAAGGAAGAGGTCAAGGAAGATATGAAATGTGAGAACAAGGAGGACGATGAGTATACCACTGAGGATTAGCTTCCTCGTCTATTCACTTATGTTTCTTAGGCTACCCTGTGTGGAGTCTGGTTTACCCTTTGTTTATCAGGTTCTTGATGGGGTGCATCCCCCTTTTATTTCTAGGTTGTCTTGACTATGATTGGTGTTGCATCCCCTATTTGGTTTTAGTGTCTCTTTTCTAGGGGTTGCATCCCCCATTAGATCCTGTTTTTTGACATCTTTTAGCAGTTCCTTGCTAATTTTGTAAATAGGTTTTGGGTTCTTCCTCTAAAACCCGAATATTTATAAAATTTCTAAACCTATCAAAAAAATAAAGGGGGGCATTTTAGGAGTTATTACATAATAGACCATGTGAAATGCAAGTGGTATAACCACCCATCACAATGTCTATGAATGTAGTATAGGACAAATATAGTTGGATGTTTGGTTAGGAGTGTGTTATGCCTAAGATAGGAATTCTATGTATTTAAATACCTATCACTTCATAACACAAGATATTTAATCATTGAGTTCTAATAAAACCTAACCTAAATGACTTTTTCTATGGGTTTCACACTCATAAGTATCACATTTAAGATTTCTATATGAATTCCAAAATGGATAATCCTTTTACGACAAAAAAAATTTTGATCAATACAAAGATTAATCATGGAACTTTTGTGATCCAAACAAGAATCAATTTTAGGAAAAAACATACCAATAAAAATTAAAATAATTAGTACAAATATCAAAACAAAATATTCTCACTTATCGATATGAATAAAGTTACCATTATAGACAAGACACAATAGATCAATTTGATTAAAATGTGGGTTCTCCACCTTCACCCAAAGGTTTAAGACTTTATCCTATAGATATTGAAGAACTAATTACGAAGATACCTAAATATATAGATACTCCTCAAGAGGAATTTAAAAAGTATTGAGAAAAAAAGAACAACAATGACACCCTCTAAAGAACAACAACAAGAAGAACAACATTCTTTAAAAATTATTATCCATGATATTAATAAAGGTATAAAATAGATCTTATCAAGTTTAGGCAACAACAATAGCCACAAAAAAAAAAATGAAATTTAAGCTAGTTGCACCATCAACCAAAATTATAGTGACAACAACAAATAGTAATTCCTAAAAATATAGAAGAATTGGTCAAACTAGATCCTAACCTTTTCTAATTGTCCAAAGAAAAATAGGAATTCCTACATGACCTACAAAATAAAACAACCAAAAAAAAAAAATCAATTACCTTTGAATACATTCTTAATGCTAATCCCTCACTTAGACAATTGTCAAGAGAAGAGAAAAAGGAAATGTTTCTAATATTGCATGATAGTAATAGATATATTCAACAAAGTACAAATAAAAGAAATACGACTCAAGAAAAGAAGTCAAGTAAAACTATGAACAACCAACATGATCAAATTTATTATTGAAAAATGATTTAAAAAAATAAATAAGATCAAAAATATGGTGTAGTATTTAGGCCAATAAATGCAGTCCTTGAAACAACAATAAAATTCTAAAAATTATACATGGGGGTAAAAATTTACTCAAGAAAATCCAAATGATTGTGGATACATAAAAATATCAATATTATAAGTTTCCAACATCATCCAAGTCCAAAATCCCAAACATAATAAATGGCTCAATGAAACATTATCACCTAATATTTGTAGCTATACACTACATCTAGTAACAACACTTTATAATGATGGGAAATAAACATGGATAACTTCCTTGGTGGGATCTTTAACATCTACAAAGTTTGAATAGGCTTTAATATTGATGTCGCAAAAACTTTGCTCGTAAGATTATTTACAGGAATAGTATTGAAATGGTATGCAAATGTACATAAAGGTTCTATCAAGAGTTTTGAACTTGTAAATATGATTACATCTAATTTTGGATCTAGAACATCAATAATTACTTTCATTAACAAATTTTATACAAGCAAATAAGAACCAAATAAAAGTAGATATTTTCACTAGTATTTTTTTTAGTGACAAAAGGTAATCAATAATTTTGAGGCTAATCCCATTTTTACCTTAGAAAATAGTATAATTAATAGTTTAAGATTTATCCTAGATAATATCCTAAAATAATTGGATCAGTGAAATACTAATCCATAAAACAACCAAATATGTAAAAATGTTAAAATAACTAAGCAAGGAATAATGCTATTACCCTATAGTAATAGTATTAGTAGATACCAACACTCCAATAATAAGATGCAACTTATATGATCTAGTAAAACAATAAATAATCATAGAAAGATAATTTCTCACACACATTCATAGACAATAGCAAACAATATAAGATAATATTACTTACATTAAGCTTTCACTAGGCTAAGAATTACACTATGAAAGGACTAATATAAGCAAGAGGACAAAAGAACTATGGCACAATCACAAAGGCTAATGCTACTTTACAAGAGGCACCCCATATAAATAAATTAAATAGTGTAAAGTTATAGAGATACTATATCCATGCACAATCTTATTACAATAAATTTTTTATGGATAAGTACATTCATATATCTTCTATTACAAAAAAAAATTAGAACTACCAAAGAAAGGAGACATTAGAGCTCAACAAAAGGACTCTATAATTTTCTAAAAGAAACTTATTTATAACCATAAATCTTACCCATATCTAATATTATGTGGTAAATTATACCAATATGATTGATGCCTACATAGCCTATCTGGTAGCCATAGATGCTTCCATTCCATAACTACTATTTTAGATATTTACTAATTGTTTTTGGTTTCTTGGGACTACTATAATAGTTTTGTAAATTAGGTTCATTCTTATTTTACCATATCACCTTATACTTTTGGATATGGTGTCTTATTGTTGAAGATAAATCTTTACAATCCAATTACTCTTTGATATGATTTCTATTTATTATTTCTCCAAGATATTAACTTTATATCAAATATGATTATTCTTTAGGTGGAACAATATATACTAGTTGTGATGCTTGATACCTATTTTATACCTACAATATTTAAAATATTTAAATTTTTGGCATGTTCTTTCTTCTAGAAAGAATATGTTAGAAAATGAGTTTTTATGTTTCCATTTGGCTACTACAGTAGATGGGCAGTACTTCCTTAATTACTAGTTGAGGTAATGTCATGTTCATGGATTCCAATTTGTTGCTAAAAATTACACTAAGTATTGGAGTAAGAACATTGAAATTTGAAAGTATTGCTCTATTTTAAATACAAAATACTCTCTAATTGGTATGTTGATAACCTTGTTGTTGTTAGGTACGAATATCTAAATAAAATTTTAAATTATAAAAGTATTTAGACAGAAATACCAAATTCTTAGTAAAGGCAATTCTAATGATTTGAAAATTTGACTCTAAATCAATACTAGATGTCTTTTTGAAACTTGAGCCCACTTATTTGATAATATGACCTTGTTTTATTTTCAAAAAATGATTTTTTTTTTAGTCTATTAAGTTAGCATAATCTCTTGATGCTCTAAATAACTTGATCTTTACTAGCTTGAGCGGTTTGAAACCTTGAAATAGTATTTCATATTTGAAATATTATTGATTTTTATATTCATATTATAGTCCTTGGATATCATGTCTATCTCTAAGTGGTTGATTCACTATTTTTGACTGAATTTTGAAATTTTGAACCTACTTCTAAATGTTTTGAAATATAAAGATATTTGTGAGATTTGATAAAAGTAATCAATATTAAAAATTTAATTTTGAATATTTTTTTGAGTACTTTATTAAAAATTAAGTTAGTGAATAAAGTTTACTATATTTTTGGTGACTTTCTTGGATAGCATGCATACTATGCTATTCAAAACCGAATGCCTTATCCATTAAGCATTGACTCTTTTGTAGAGAGCACCAAGTCACTTTCAAGAAGCACCAAGTAATTTGTATACATCCTTTTTTTGGCTGTAAAATAACATCTAATATGCATAGGATAATAAAAAAATATCCATAGCCACTATGGTTTAATAAATCCATGCATTGGTTCAACAAAGTAGTTATTTTTTGTAATTATTACAATTCACCATACAAGTATGTTCAATGCAAGAAGAAATATAGAACAAAATTCACGTATTATGAATATTCCTCACTATCTTCTTTTGTTCTAGATGTTGACTCTTCCTTGAGAACCTCATTTTAAGTATGAGTTAATATGAAAATATAGATCTCATTTTAGTGGTGGTCGTTCTTCTTCAACTAGACAACTTCATTATAATAATTTTGACTTGAAGAAGCCTTGTTTTTCAAAATCATGAAGAAACATACCTTTATGAGCTTGTAAGCATCTATGATACAATATAAAGGGTTTTAGTTATTATATTATTCAAACAATGTTGTGTTTCTTATATGGATAAGGATTGGTTTCTTAGATTTTATGAGACACACCCTTTGATTCTCCTAGAATAGCCTATAAGATAATTATATTTTACAATTTTTGAAGTTGGATTTGGATACTCTATAACATCATCATGTTCATCTACATCCTTATTATTGTGTTGCTATGTCGATGTATCCTATTGATTTATCAGAAATGGTTGGAACTTTGGCTGCTCCACTAATGCACCTTCTTCATTTTCTTATGTAACTAGCAAGATGTTTACATATTCTTATTCTAAGGTCATATCTTATTGTTTCAAGGAACTACAAGATAGGATGACCCAATTTTCAACATATAAGGGATGACAATACAAAAAAGTCAATTTCTCATTATTTGAAGACACTAGTGTCAGTAAATTTTTTATGGGTCTAATAAAATATTATCTAGCATATAGATTATGTTTTTCATACCTTTTAGGGCCATATTCATCATGAGTAAATTGACCTATTGCTCCTTCCCCTAGGTATTCATAACTTAATCCTATCAAGTTATTGATCCTTTTGCATCAAATCATGATTTTTATTATCACATTATTAACTTGCTCCTATAGTATTTTATTTGATCCTCTCAAATTGATATGAAGACTAGAAAAAAATTATACATAGCAAGTGGGTGAGAAAATTTGTAAGATTGGAATTATAGGGATAATTGTTGTGGATATTAAGATGATGATAAGGAGATTATTCTTATTTTTATTGATATAGGTGATACAAGTGGATCTCTTCTATATCATATGAGAATTTATAGCATCATTACAAACTAGTGGAAATTCCACTCTATTGTTCTTCCTAATAAGCCCAACTAGATCAAGTTATAGGGCCTTAATGTAGTTCCAAAGTCTCATAATTTATTTACCCATATGATTTTTGGGATTTTACCTTATGTATTAATTAATTATATTTTAAAACAATGGTGTCTTCATTAGGACTTTGTCTTATGCTACAAAAATCATGAATAGAGAGCATAAGGATCCATCATATCTCTAAATGCTTATAGAAGTTTATTAGCTACATGACCAACAACTACAAATAATAGTAAGTAACGTTTGTACCATATAGTAGCTTTACCTTTTATGGGATCAATCCAAGGTATGGTACATGTATTCTTCCTACTATTTTCATAAAATATTGCTAGATTATAAAAATATTTTAGGTGCTTATAGGTCATTTGATCATATTCACCATTAAAAGTGTGTCATTCCATCTTAGCTATTGAGTTAATAATATTTTAAATCATGTTATCCAATATAAATAATAAATTTGTGTTGTTCATGGTATTTAATAATTTTGCTAATGATAAAAAATTCATAAAATTGATTCAATATTTAATGGAGTCACCACTAAATAATATTTAATATAAGAAAAATATAGGGCATTGGTCACATGATTTGAAAGAAACTATGCTTGATGTCATGAACCTCTTTTGATGGAATTTTCTACATGTTGGATTTATATTTTGGCTAGGTTATCTCTAGATGGAATGATTAATTTTGTCAAAATGTATTGTAGTAGAGAGGCATGTTTTGTAGAGAATATTATGAATCTTGCTGACTAGATGATTGATAATTTTATGACTAGTTGTTGCAAACAATGATATCATGAATGAATGGATGTTGCTAATGGAAATTGCTCATTTGTAGGAATGATCATTTTTAATAGGTCAAAGAAAGATCGACCATTGAGTGTGGGATGTTTAAAAGGAAAATGATGAATGCTCTTAAAGACGATAGCCCCAAGGAAGACAAACCTTCCTTTCATGTAGTTGCATACTTTATGGATTTTGTTTGATGCATATTTGTGTGAGAGAATACACCATTGACAATGAGGTTGTTTGTGGTAAACAAAAGAGTCGATGAGGAAAGAAAAAGAAAGATTAATTTTGGTTTGAATTTCATGGAAAAGGATTTTTCTTGACAGTTGTTTGATTGATAGACTCTTGGATAAAGGTTCATTTCTTTTGTCCTTGCTTTGGAATGCCTTATATTTTAGAATATACATAGACTAAATATATATATATATATATATATATATATATATATATATATATATGTCCTTGGTGCTAATTTTCTTACTCTAAAGGTTTACTTTGTCATTCAAAACTCGTTATGGAAGATAGAATTGAGTTGCCAAAGGATCCACTCTTCATAAAGAAAATAAAGATAATAAAACTAATGTTTGAAGTATTGTAGATATTGATATTTATTTAAAAAGAATGATTTCTTGGAATTTGATATTGTGATGACTTTAGTTTAGCTAAAGTGGCTATAATTGTCTTCATTATTCAATGCAACTTTGTGGTTAGATAAGTTATTTACTATCGAAGGTAGAGCAATGGAGGTTATGATTCATGCATGACATTGTCTGCAAGGAGAGGATTCTATGGAGAAGGTACAGTGATAGCAACAAACCTAAATATGGTTGAATAAGAGGGAGGATAAATATCGCAATAGGTTTTTGGGAGAGGGGAGAGAAAAAAAGAAAAAGGAGAAAAAGAAGAAAAATAAGATAGCTTTGGAAGGAAGGATGGACAAAGGAGCATGCAATGGAGATCATTGGGAGATACTCAAAGAAGAACTAGGTAGTCTAGTTGTCTATTAAGATTTTCATTAATGCCAAAAATCTCTGGTTTTGCATGCTTATGGTCTGGTATTATCTTACTTTGTGTTTTGTAAAAGCAAAATATCTCTCTCTCTATATTTGGTTGTCAAGTTGTTTCCAAATGAGTTTTAGGAGGCTTTTTATTTCTAAAAATGTATTATGTAACCTTTGCATAGTCTTGAGCATATGGTGGTAAACTGGGTTGGAAGAATAGTAGGTGGTGGGAAGTTATAGACCAATAATACCTTGAATCCCTTGGTAGGGGCTTGTGTAGCTTAGCTTCCTAGAGAAAAGATCCTAAAGATTTTTTTTACTTCAACCCAGACGTGTACAATTCTATGATAGTGAGAAAGTGTTTATCAAATATCTTTGGAGATAGTGTTTAGTTGTAGTTGCTTGGAGTTGGTACTATGCATCAGAGGAAACCTTGTAACTTAAAAAGATATTTGACATATATCTTGTGTTAGTGCAAGGAGTCAAGGAAGGGCAGTGCAGTTGCCCTTCACTGTGTGATACTTTACATTAGGTGCTATTAAAAGGAATCTGCTATTAAAGGCATGGACGTCCCTTGGAAGTCTTGAATATAGAAACTATGGAGTAAACATTAAAACCTAGATGTGCATTTTATGTGTCACTAGTTGGTTAATTAATTCATGGGTTTGTGGAAGTTCTTTACCGAATAAAAGAATTGCATGTTGTGGCTTTGGTTTGTCTAGGTGATTATGTTGGTTTGGATTTTTAACTAGATGAGCCTTTACAATTAGAACTATATTTAAAGAAATTGGTGTTGTGTGAGTAATGCTTAGTAGCTCACCATTTTTCCTTTATGATTGTATTGATGATGGAATGAAATTAGTCAGTGAGCTTGAATGAATAAGTGTTTGGTTTGTCATGGCATATTTGCATCTTTAAGTTTATGTATTTGCTCTAAGATTACACTGTTATTAGTAGGAGTTCTTCTATATTCCTTACAACAACTGCATCTCCATGCTTTGAGAAGAAGACATTGAAGATATTGAAGGAGCTTAACAAAGTTATTCCTTCATTGTGCCAGTTATCTCTAGAAGTAGAAAAAGAGATTGTAAAATTTCTAAACTTCTTATGAGAGCTTCTAAAATATAGATTTGGAAAACTTGATAAATTGTAGTGTCCACGGACTAGATTTCAATGTAGAATAATGTTTAATGTATAAGAATAATTACATGTATGAAGTAATAGAAACTCTTGTAATTATATCGATTCTTTTGGAATTTAATGCAAGCATTAAATGAATGAAATACTATGGTGTTGATAGCTCTGTGATAATGAATCTAGTTTTTATGAGTTTAGTGATGTATGTTCATTATAATATATTCATATTTTGGTTATCATGAAGAATAAGAATCAGAATGCTCTTACTGCTATATGAGAGTGTAATCTAGGAAAAATAAGTTTATTGGTTTCAAGTTACAGTCTTGTTTCATTGCTAAATTGTGAATGGTAGATTAGATAGAAGTCTAAAGTGTTATGAGAAATATTATGGAGAATTTTAATGAATATGCCAATGGTTTAAATAGCTTCCAGTAGACTAACGTAAGAAGATCTACGATGTCCTTTAATGTGGATTTTTGGTAGCCTGTTTTGTAAATAAGAGACACTGTACATTGATATTTTAGTTTGTTTGACAAGATATCTCTTTTAAAATAGACTCTTTGAAAATATTAGGTAGTGGGTTTTGTAACCATATTTTACGTAGTTAAATTTGGAGCAATTGGGTCCTATACAATATTATCGTAATGTCTCATAAGCCTGTATAAGGAATACTAGCTCATATTTAGACGAGAAGGATAGTCATAATTTTACCATGCTTTGCACCTATGTTGATAGAACAATGTAGGGTGTAAATTATGGTGTACCTCCTTCAATAGATGGAAAGGATGAGAGAACTAACTCATTAGGGTTGATGAGAAATATAGTTCTAGGGGTACACTCCTTTTGATGGATAGAAATGAAGTGAGAGCTAGCTCATTGGGTTGATGAGAAATATGGCTCTACTAGTGGACATGGCACCTAGTGCACTTACATTGGTAGAATTATGTAAGTGTAGTGATGGGTGATCTAATTGATAGAACTATTTATGATCAAACATTGTATTGGGTGCTTAATACCTTAGTGGGATTAGGAAGTACTAGGTTAAAAAAAGACTTTCAACCTAGTGTGTGAAATTGGGTTATGACATTTTGTATCAGATCCTAGGTTCATAGTGGAATAGACTCACAGTGTAAGGATAATTGGGATGTATGATAGAAAACACACCTTAGCAGGGTTACTACTTTATCAGGATAGAATGATTAATAATCCCTTTAATATAATGAATTGACTCCTAATGACTCTTCTGTGTGTGGCCAGGGACAATTCCATTGAATAGGAGAGGAGGTGTTACCCCAATGATGAGGCAGACATGACAAACCAATGTAGAGGGCGGGACCCCATATTTAGATTTAGAGAACCCTAGTGATGAAAGAGAGGACCTCACAAAAATAGTGGCCTAGCTTTGATAACGGGTAGAAACACAAAGATAAATTTTGGACACCATGTTGAACCAAGAAACATTGGCTAGAAACTCTATAACAAAAGAAGCAAATGAACCCCTCACAAAAGAATAATGGGCTAGGATTAGTTTGGAAGCCAAATTGGGAAAATATATGAAGTACCTAAAATATTTCAAATTTCATGGAGAAGAAGATGGTGAAAAAACCAAATCTTGGTTGAATAAAATAGAAACCTATTGTATTTTGAAGAACTACTCCTCTAGCACCTGAACATCCTATGCCACTCTGCAATTGCAAGGTGATAGTGCAAATTGGTGGGAGACCTATATTCAAGGACTAGGACTTGTGACTATAGTTGATTTGATTTGGGAAGATTTTGTAAAGGCCTTTAAAGATAGATTCTTCATAGAACACTTATATTCTTAAAAATTTGAGGAATTCACTAAGCTTTGACAAGGAATTAGTATAGTGGAGGTGTATCATATCGATTTGTTAATCTCCTAAAATATGTTCCTGCATACAATAAGAAAATGAATATACACAATTTTATAAATGGAGTGAACCCAAGAATAGGTCGAGAGGTGGATATGCGAGAACCTTCCACACTAGAGAAGGCTTATGATTTGGCCAAATAGGTTGAAACCTATCTCAAATCCTGCTTTGATTATTAACGGTTGGATGAGTAGGGCAAAGAGACACTAAGAAAAAGAAATAGTACAATGTTTGTAAATTTGGAAGGAGAGCAGGTAAATAAAGATTCTCATTGACAGTATCAAAGGAATTATAGGAAGTAGGGGAGGTTTAAAAAGCAATTTCAAGGAAATAATCACAACTCCAACAATCGCAATAATGAAAATAACAGATCATCTTAGGGATAGGTAGTTCTCCCATTATAGCAGAGAAAGTAGTTGAGGAGCATAAATAGAAAATGCACCCAAGACCCAAAGCCATATTGTAGCACCCTAAAATTGGCACGGTTAAAACATTAGTAAAAAGATAAAATATTAAAATTTGAATTTCAACCCCAAACTGCCCGTTAAACTGCCTTTTACCCGCTTTCCCATTTTTCATGCCATTTTTAGGATTTGTTTTGACCGTTGGATGATATCGTCTCAGATTAGACGAAATCGTCCCCGATCTGACGAATTCGTCTGGAACAGAACGTCTAGATGATTTCGTCCCAAAACCGAATTTTCATAATTAGCTTCTATTTCAATGACCTCTCCAACTCGGGCGAAGCGTGTCTACGCGAGTTGGAGATTTCCCTGTTGGAGATCTCCCAGATTGGGATGATCCCCAACCTCCCAAACCTCTTCCTAATCCTATATAAACTAGGATTTTTCTAGTTTATCCCCCGATTCCCCCTCTTCCTGATTCTCCTTGAACTCCCAACCCCTTAGTTGATAGATTTCATTGTAGAGTTAGCTCCTTATTCCCCTCGCACTACTTTTCTTGCATTCTATATTTTACATTTTTATTGCAGGAACTCTACTATTTTTAGTCGAAGCTAGCTTGGATCGTCTCGGACGATCTCGAATGATTGCGGACGATCTCGTACGATTGGAGGCGATCCTGATTGTAGTCCAGATTGGGGGCGATCCGAGTTTAGAGTTTGCATTTTCTTAGCTTTTTCTGTATTTTTCATATCAGACCTCTGCACTATTTTAAGTTATTATGTTTTATGCATCTTGGAGTTCACCTCATTTAGCACAATCGCATGATAAAGTTAAAATCAACCATTAAAACTATTGCATTTCCTTATTTTTTTATTAGAATCTATTATTCAGGCATGTTTGCTATTATTTCTACCCTTATCCTCTATTTTTGCACTTGCATATTTGGTATTTTGTATCTATTTTTGTGATTGCAGGTTTCTGACGAATTCGTCAGATTTTAGATGATTCTGTCTGATTTCAGATGACCTCCTATGATTTGGGATGATTACGTACAAACTGAGACGATCTAAACTGCTACAAGACTCAGAATCTCCATCAGACATCCGGGATCAGGTATGATACCTTCTAGTTAGCATATTCTCTATTATTTGCATCCATTTCTATTTTCTGTATTCATTTAAATCAGCATTGGCATATAGAATAGTTTAGATTCATATCGGCCAAACCTAGGAGTTGAATGATTAAAGCACGAAATGAACACATCAAACACACTATCAACCTAGGCGTGGAAACTGCCATTCAAAATTTTCCTGGTGAACCCACCATCCGTCAAAAATTCACCCTTATACACCTTCCCCCGAGAGGCGGGACCTTCAAAGGGCCTCTCAGTCCGAGGTATTGTCCCATCCTTTTCCCATCCCCCTTCCGGGCACGGATCCTATAGCCTGAAGGTAAGGATGCAAAAAATTTGGAGCGATACATTTTGGTGAACCCGACGTGAATAACATAGGCATATTTCTGATTCAAAAATATAAAAAAACAAAAAAAAATATATATATATGTATACAAGAAAAACAAAAACAAAATCATCATTTCAAGTTTGTATGTTTTAGATTCAATTCTAAATAGTAGATACTAAATATTACTTTTAGAAGTACTAAAGAAACCATGAGTTTTTACTCAAATCAATATGAGCCCATCAGTAATGTTGGAAGAATTCAGCCAAATACATTTGTTGATTATGACCAACCTCATCCCTATTCAACATCACCTCCATCACACTTTTCTCATTTTTCATCCATACCCCAACAGGACAATCCCTTTTCCAATCCTCTTCATAACGATATTATCTATTCTCCCATATATCCATATTATGTCTATCAATCCACATACAATCCTCCTCCACCCTTTCAATATTCTTCTTTCAATACAACACATCCATTTCAACAAGAAAATACTTATTCTTCCAATCCTACCATGCACTCACATCATACTTCACAATCTTCCTATCATCATTCTACCCATAACAAAGAAAAGAGAGGTAAAAAACCATTAGGTCCTTTTATGACTGAACTCCTAAGGCACTTATCAAAAACCTCTCAAAAACCTTCATCACGTACATTTACAAAGCTCAATCAACCAATGGATATAATTCTCAAGCATTTACTTGATACAAATAAGATTGAACTCCCTTCCATAAGACAACTTGATACCACAGCAGATTGGTTTAAACCTGAGCTACATTGTGAATATCATAGAGTAGATGGACATATGACACAAAATTGTAAAGATTTAAGATGTGCAATTCAAGATTTGATTGATGAGGGTCTTTTTAATATAAAGGAATTACAATCTACAACTGATTATAAATCTCCAAGTAAACAATCAAACTCCTACACAACAAATACCAATAATCAATCAAGACATGGGGATCTCCCAAGAACCCCTATTCAATTATCAACAACAGGAAACCAATCAAATATTGCATGTTAATGTGTCCCATCATGATGATATTACTAATATTGTAACAGAAACTACAAATGAGCAACCTCAAGTTCAATCAACTCAATCTGATATTCAAGATATGGATTCCTCATTTGACCAACCTTCAAAACTATCTTTGGCTCTAGAGAATGATCCAAAATGGAATGTAAGCATAGAAATCTCATCTTTAGAATCAAAATCTCAATCTGAAATCCACTTTGATAGCCAACAACAAGTGATTAATCCTCAAGCAAAGATATCCCTTTTAGAAGTATTACAAAGTTCTCATAAGGAAACTTTGTTCAAGATACCTAGCCAACAATTTGTTCCTCATCATATTTTCCCTAAGAACATAATTAATGGTGTAAACCCTCTTGAGGTTAACCATATTTCATTCTATGATGAGGAGATTCCTTCCTCTACTCCACAAGAAGACTCCTATCTTTACATTACAGGATCTAGTAAAGAAACACCTGTTAAAACTATCATGGTAGATAATGGCTCCTCTCTTAATTTATGCACTTATCAATTATCCCAAAAACTCAAATCAAAGGAAGAAGATCTTAATGAATCAAATGTTATTATAAAATATTTTAACAATGAAATTCAAGAAGCTCAAGGTACTATAATTTTTCCCTCAATATTGGATCCAAGATCCTGGATACTTTGTTTTATGTAGCATATTGCCCTTCACCTTACAACCTACTTCTCAGAAGTCCTTGGATTCATACGATGAGGGTTGTCCCTTCTACTCTTCACCAATGTTTAAAGTTTGAACTTGCAAATAAAATTGTTACCATACATAATGACCCAACACCATTTGAAGAATATTTAACGGTTGAAACATCAAGTTCTATACATTCTCTATTGTCACAATTATCTTCTATCCATCACTTTTCTTCATCCATATATGATCATCCTTGTTTACCAAATAACACCCATGCATATCTTTCACATATGCTCCCTCCATCTTATCAAGACTTGGAAGATAGTGATAAGAATGAAGAACCTTCTTATCCTTTTGACATTTTATTTTGTAACATGATCAATTTTACACATATAAAAGTAAAATCTTTTGCTACATTATTCTACATTATAACAAAGCTTTTGTTATCGCTACCTTTTATTCATCACCTTTTGTTCTTACCTTCAACACAACCAAATTATCCTTCAAAACCTCCTTTGATTTTGAAGCAACCTTAGACATGCTATACTCAAATAACCTTGTATAGTGTATATAGATCATCTTGTATATACCACCAATTCAATTCATCAATTAAAATCAAAATATAAAAACATCAAAATCATCAAAATCTTCAAAAACATATTTTATTCATACCTGTCAATTCTTGGAGTTTGCGATTATATTTTCAATTATTTTGGATAAATGAGCATTTATTTGGAATCCCGCACTTTCACACTCACATGAATAAATATCTTGATTTTATTTTGTATGATTATTAATCTCTCTTATATCAAAGTCCACATTGGCATTAAATAAAATTTTGAGCATAGAGAACTGATCTTGTTATTTACTTGAACCAAGTATATCTTTTCACATTAAAATGATTTCATTGCAAATTCAATATGATGCTACATAGTAGAAGTGGTTTCTTGAGCGAAAAGTTTCCCCTGCTATCCTATCATGCACATGGTCTAGAATCTTTGAGAATTGACAAAAGGACAAGCTCACCCCTACCCGGAATAAAAATCCCTTGCTCTACAGACTAATCCGAGCAAGTATCCCTAGCATAGGAAGGAAAAGAAAAGTTCAAGAAAAAGAGAAAAAGAAAAATGTTATTTTGTATCATCACAACAATATTTCAGCATTATCTCAAATATCAAGCAAAACAAAAAAATACAAAAAAAAAAAAAAAAAGAGCAAAAGAGAAAAGCAAAAGCAAAATGCAATAAAATCCTTTCCCTACCCCTTGAAAAGAAAAGAAGGGTGAATGAGCTTGAATCCCCGGAATTCTCAATTATTCGAAAACTGTGAGGTAAGCCCCATAACAGGTGGTTTGTGCCCAACCCGCTTGGCCTTGGGTAATCCCTAGCATGGTGATATGTCTATCACATTAGCGACCTTCTTTTGTATAGACCTATGTCGGCTTATGGATTAGCTAGCTCTTGATAACCTAACTTACATAGTAGTCTAGTACGGTTACATGCATATAAATCATGGTCAACGAACATTCATTTGGTTACGGCAAATTACTTGTATCAAATTATCTTGCTCAAAATTGGTGAATGAACAATACAATCGCACACACATTTGTATTTGAGAGATTTTGTATCATTATGATAAATCAAGATCGGTAATGAAGTCACATTTGCACATGAGGATTCCTTATAAATCTACATTTCTCTTTGAGATAATTTAAAATATTTCTGTAACTTTTTTTCGGAATAATTTTATCCTTTTATTTCAGAACTTTTTGTTTGTATAAAAGCAATTACATACATCTTCTCACAAAATCTTAAAAATATATATATATATATATATATATTTTCAAACAAAATTTTCATATTATTATTTTTCTATTTATCAAAGGTCAAAAATTCATCTTGCAATAAAACCAACAATCTATTTTCTTCTTTGGATTTCGCGATGATGGTATAAGTCTATACCTATAATTCTATGCCTAGCGCAAACCATTGTTCTAATTTTATTTTCCATTTATTTTAAAACCAAATTCATCAAAACATATGACTTGCATCATTATGTTACACAATTATGCTTTACCAACGAACGAACACCTATTCTATTTCATGTCATTATGTTCAAATTCAATTTTGCAACCATGGTATAAATTCTAAGGAATTGTTCAAAATTTTATCACACTTAGGAATTTATGCCTAGCAAAATTATATTTCTTTTCGTATCTCATGCATACTATTTTTATGAAAATCTGAAAACAAATCATCAAACCATCATTATCTCCATCATTACAACACAAAGTCTTAAGACAGTCTCTTAAGCACTCTTTTACTTTTAAACAATATTTCTATACTCGGGATTAGCTTGACGACCGAGTGAGCGGCGACTCCATGAAATGGTCTATAACAGCGACAATGTCCTTTGAAATTATTGTTAGAAGTCTCTTTTTATTTTTTATCAAATCACACCACCACAACCAATTGTTTACATCAGATTATTTCATTTAAAATCTTACAGCATGACATCAAATTATAATATTTCAAAACGACATAATTACATGAATCCTCAATCAAATAAGCAAACAATTCAAACATTAAAGCATCATAATACAACATATACACAAGTCATATCATCAAAACGATAACATCATATATATATCCAAAAATTATATACATCATATCAAAACTGGACTGGTATGCCACAATCAATACCCTGGCATACTCAATCCTCTCAACAAATAATAATAATATATACAATATCTATGCAGTGAGCAGCTAGCCTCGCTCAATCATACCATAAACAGTAACAATGAATTAGGGTTTTACCCTATTTTTCTTTATTTAAAAACAACATTTTTTTCAATTTTTTTGCCTTTTCGCATTTTTACCTCAAACGTTCGATTTGGGTAAAAACACGGAGGGGGCACCATAGTCAGCAGTTGTACGATTCGACCAAGAATCGTCGTCTAAAAAATTGAGTACATTTTTGCTTTCTCGTAAAACGGGAAAAACTCGTCTTTAACGCATTTTCTTCGAAAAATTCGCTAAAGAGGGGGCAAAATGTAGCACCCTAAAATTGGCACGGTTAAAACATTAGTAAAAAGATAAAATATTAAAATTTGAATTTCAACCCCAAACTACCCATTAAACCGCCTTTTACCCGCTTTCCCTATTTTTCGTGCCATTTTTAGGATTTGTTTTGACCGTTGGACGATATCGTCTCAGATTAGACGAAATCGTCCCCTATCTGACGAATTCATCTGGAACAGAACGTCCAGACGATTTCGTCCCAAAACCAAATTTTCATAATTAGCTTCTGTTTCAACAGCCTCTCCAACTCGGGCAAAAGCGTGTCTGCGCAGTTGGAGATTTCCCTGTTGGAGATCTCCCAGATTGGGATGATCCCCAACCTCCCAAACCTCTTCCTAATCCTATATAAACCAAGAATTTTCTAGTTTATCCCCCTGATTCCCCATGGCTGATTCTCCCTGAACTCCCAACCCCTTAGTTGACGGATTTCATTGCAGAGTTAGCTCCTTATTCCCCTCGCACTACTTTGCTTGCATTCTATATTTTTACATTTTTATTGTAGGAACTCTACTGTTTTCAGTCGAAGCTAGCTTGGATCGTCTCGGACGATCTCGGATGATTGCGGACGATCTCGTACGATTGGAGGCGATCCTGACTGTAGTCCAGATTGGGGGCAGTCCGAGTTTAGAGTTTGCATTTTCTTAGCCTTTTTTGCATTTTTCATATCAGATCTCTCGCACTATTTTAAGTTATTATGTTTTATGCATCTTGGAGTTCACCTCATTTAGCACAATCGCATAATAAAGTTAAAATCAACCATTAAAACCACTGCATTTCCTTATTTTTTTATTAGAATCTATTATTCAGGCATGTTTGCTGTTATTTCTATCCTTATCCTCTATTTTTGCACCTGCATATTTGGTATTTTGTATCTATTTTTGTGATTGTAGGTTTCTGACGAATTCATCAGATTTTAGACGATTCTGTCTGATTTCAGATGACCTCCTATGATTTGGGATGATTACGTACAAACTGAGATGATCTGAACTACTACAAGACTCAGAATCTCCATCAGACATCCGGGATCAGGTATGATACCTTCTAGTTAGCATATTCTCTATTATTTGCATCCATTTCTGTTTTCTGTATTCATTTAAATCAGCATTGGCATATAGAATAGTTTAGATTCATATCGGCCAAACCTAGGAGTTGAATGATTAAAGCACGAAATGAACACATTAAACATACTATCAACCTAGGCGTGGAAACTGCCATTCAAAAGTTTCCTGGTGAACCCACCATCCGTCAAAAATTCACCCTTATACACCTTCCCCCGAGAGGCGGGACCTTCAAAGGGCCTCTCAGTCCGAGGTATTGTCCCATCCTTTTCCCATCCCCCTTCCGGGCATGGATCCTATAGCCTGAAGGTAAGGATGCAAAAAATTTGGAGCGATACACATATGTTTTGATTTTCATGGACTACATTATGCTAGTAATTGTCTATTTAGAGTACGAATGAATTCGAAAGGAAAGAAACCAATGCACAAGGAACCTATAAGTAGGGAACCTACTCACATGATTTATGCAGCAATGAGAAAGCAATATCTAGATGGGTAAGACACTTCATTGCTAATAAAGGGTAAGGAATTTGGTAAAAATATTAAGATTTTGATAGATAGTGGTGCTACAGACAACTTTATTTCCATTAATTTAATTAAAGACCTATCTGAAAGATCCAAAATCTTGGTACATGGGTGGAATGTTGAGTTTTGTTTGAGATAAACCTACTCTATGAGTCAGTGCTACCCTATGGCATAAATTGCCTTACCTAGTGGAATGACCCTAGGATATTTATATGTTGCACCATTGCATGCCTTCGATGTTATCCTAGGAATGGATTGGTTGCAAGCGCATAGGATTGTGGTCAACTTTCAATATAGATGGATAGAGTACATGGAAGATAGTGGGAAGGTGCAAAGGGTGTACAACCTACAAGGAACTTTCCAACCCCAAATCCTTTCGGTGATGCAACTCAAGAAAGCCATGAAGAAAGGGGGAATGGTATATGTTGTTAAGCTAAATGAGATAGATGATGAAAATAAGGAAGAAGTATTTGGAAGATACCCACTTTTGTAGGAGTTTAGGGATGTATTTCCAGAAGATTTACCTAGATTACCACCTAAACGAGAGTTCAACTTCACAATTGAGCTCCAACCTAGAGTAGAACCCATACATAGAGCTCCCTATAGAATTAACCCCATAGAAATATAAGAGTTGAAAGTGCAACTACAAGAGTTACTAGAGAAAGGACTAATAAAACCAAGTGTGTCACCTTGGGGTGCACCAGTTCTTTTTGTTAATAAAAATGATGGTTTCTTAAGGTTATGTATAGATTATAGGATGTTAAACAAGGCAACTATTAAGAACATATATCCCCTACCCAATATCAAAGATCTCTTCGATCAGCTAAAGTATGCCACAATATTTTCAAAGGTAGATTTGAAATATGGATACCACCAACTGAGGATCCAAGAGAAGGATACTCACAAGATAACATTTTAAACTCTCTAAAGACATTACGAGTTCATGGTTTTGCCTTTTGTTTTAACAAATGCACCAACTGCATTTATGAATTTGATGAACAATATCTTTAGGAAGCATTTGGACAAATTTGTGTTGGTATTCTTGGATGATATCTTGATTTATTCTTGGAATAGGGTAGAGCATGATAAACACCTTAAATTTGTGTTAGAACTACTAAGAAAAAATTAGACATATGGAAATTTATCCAAGTGTGAGTTTTATGTGTCAAAAGTGCAATATCTAGGACACAGGAATTATGTGAAAGACTACACCAAGATCACCTCTTTAATGACTAAACTATAGAGGAAAGGGAAAATTCAAGTGGTCATATAAGTGTGAATCAACTTTTGTATTGCTTAAGCAAAATCTTACCACATTGTATATTTTAAAAGTACTTGATCCTCAAGGGATTTTTTCTGTTTGTACAAATGCATCTTTGGAATATTTTGGAGGAATGCTCTCTTAGAAAGAGATTGTGATAGCTTTCATGTCATGAAAGATAAAGCAACATGAGGTCAATTACATGACCCATGACCTAGAACTAGCAGTAGTAGTGTTTACCCTCAAGAGTCAGTGATACTATTTGATAGGAAGACCTTTCAATTTAAGGATAGACCATCAGAGTCTATAGTACATTTTCACTCAACCTCTAATTAATGCTAAACATAGAAGGTGGATGGAATTTCTTGCAAAGTATGATTTTGGCATTGATTATATCAAAGGAAAAGAGAATAAAGTAGCTGATGCACTGAGTCAGTGGAGATACATAGTCATATTGTCTCATGTCCATGTAGACTTAATGGAACAAGTCAGGAATGTGCAAAAATAGGATGCATACTACAACCAAATTATTGAAAATTTGGGAAGGAATCTGGATGATAACAAAGATTTTAGCTTCAAGGATGGATTCCTATGCTTCAAGGATAGGGTAGTTATTCCTAAATCTGGTGATTTAAGAAAAATGGTCTTGAATGAAGTGCACAAATCACCCTATTCTTCTCACTTGGGGGGAGCCAATATGAGAGAGAATATGAATAAATTTTTTTATTGGACCGGGATGAATAAGGGAACAACTGAATTTGTTGTTCATTGCCTCGAGTACTAGAAAGTTAAAGTAGAACACAAACACCCTATAAGAATTTTGTATCCTTATGATGTACCTATGCAAAAATGGTAAGTAATTGCAATGTATTTCATTGTTGGGATGCCTAGAAACTGATTTCAATATGATGCAATTCTAGTGGTGGTCAACATATTGACCAAGGTTGAACATTTTATACCTGAAAATACTAAAGATAACATCATGGTTGTGGCTAATAGATTTTCTAAAGAGGTATTTTGACTTCATGGTTTTTTTGAAGTAATCATATCATATAGGGACTCAATATTTACATTTAATTTTGGGCAAGCCTTTCATTATTCCATTGGAACTAGATTGAATATGAGCTCTGCTTATCATCTCAAAACTAACAAAAAGACTAAGAGAGTGAACTAGGTGTTAGAGGACATGATTTGCATGTACTTTATGGATTAGAATATTCATTGTGAGAACTACATACATATAATGGAGTTTGCCTACAATAATAGACACCATACAACCTTGGGGATGGCCCCTTTTGAAGCATTGTATGGTAGGAGATGTAGAACCTTCTTATCATGGGATAATCTAGAAGAGTGGATTGTAATTGGTTTAGACATGCTAAAATAAATGGAGCAACAATTAAGTATGATCAAAGGATATCTGAAATAAGCCATGAATCGACAAAAGAGTTATGCTGCTTCGAAGAGGAAACCTCATGAGTTTGGTGTGGGTGACAGAGTATTTTAAGGGTGAGATCATTGAAGAGAACTATTAAATCCACAAAATTGGATCCTCACTTTTTTGGAGCCTTTGAAATTATATAGAATATTAGCCCTATGGCATATCGACTTGCCTTACCACCCAACTTGTCCAAGATTCACGACACCTTTCACATTTCTTTATTTAGGAAATATGTGGCTAACCTTGAACATGTGTGGGATTTTTCTAATTTATAGATGGTAAACCTAGAGGCTATAGAGGTTAGATCTAATTTAATGCAAAAAAATATTCTCGTGCAATGGAACGTCTAGTGGGATCACTTTTTTGAAAGAGATGATACTTCGAAGAAAGTAGCAGATATGCAAAAACATTTCTCATTCTTGTTTGAGGATTCAATGTAATCTTGTTTTGTTAAACTTTGAGACTACACAAAGGACTATGTTAAGCCTAAGGGGGGAGGATTTCATGACCCTCCCTTGGTGAACTTTTATACATGTTGGATTTATGTTTTGGCTAGGTTATCTCTAGATGGAATGATTAATTTTGTCAAAATGTATTGCAATAGAGAGGTATGTTTTGTAGAGAATATTATGAATCTTGCTGACTAGATAATTATGTATTATGTAACCTTTGTATAGTATTGATCATATGGTGGTAAACTAGGTTGGAATAATAGTAGGTGGTGGGAAGTTATAGACCAGTAGCACCTTGAATCCCTTGGTAGGGGCTTGTCTAGCTTAGCTTCCTAGAGAAAAGATCTCAGAGATTTTTCTTACTCTATAAGTTTGAAATTTGTCCAAGTGTGAGTTTTATGGGTTGAAAGTGCAATGTCTAGGACACATTTTTCAATGTAGAATTATGTTTAATGTATAATAATAATTACATGTATGAAGTAATAGAAACTCTTGTAATTATGTTGATTCTTTTGGAATTTGATGCAAGCATTAAATGAATGAAATACTATGGTGTTGGTAGCTATGTGATAATAAATCTAGTTGTTATGATTTTAGTGATGTATGTTATTTAAAATATTTTCATATTTTGATTATCATGAAGAATAAGAATCATAATGCTCTTACTGCTATAGGAGAGTGTAATCTAGGAAAAATAAGTTTATTGGTTTTAAGTTACAGTCTTGTTTCATTGCTAAATTGTGAATGGTAGATTAGATAGAAGTCTAAAGTGTTATGAGAAATATTATGGAGACTTTTAACAAATAGGCCAATGGTTTAAATAACTACCAGTAGAATAACATAAGAAGAGCTATGACGTCCTCCGACATGGGTTTTTTGTAGCCTTTTTTTTAAATAAGAGAAACTATACATTGATATTTTAGTTGGTTAGTCAAGATAGCTCCTTTAAAATAGACTCCTTGGAAATATTAGGTAGTGGGTTTTGTAACTACATTTTAGTTAGTTAAATATGGAGCAATTGGGTCCTATACAATGTTACTACAATGTCTCATAAGCATGTATAAGGAAGACTAGCTCATATTTAGATGAGAAGGATAGTCATAATTCTTCCATGCTTGGCACCTACGTTGATGGACCAATGTAGGGTGTAAATGATGGTGTACCTCCTTTGATAGATGGAAATGATGAGAGAACTAACTCATCAAGGTTGATGATAAAGATAGTTCTAGGGGCACACTCCTTTCGATGGATAGAAAGGAAGTGAGAGCTAGCTCATTGGGTTGATGAGAAAGATGGCTCTACTAGTGGACATGGCACCTAGTGCACTTACATTGGTAGACTTATGTAAGTGTAGTGATGGGTGATCTAATTGATGGAACTATTTATGATCGAGTGTTGTATTGTGTGCTTAATACCTTAGTGGAATCAGGAAGTGCGAAGGTAAAAAAAAAAGACTTTCAACCTAGTGTGTGAAATTAGGTTATGATAGCTTGGTCCCAAGGCATATGTCAAAAAATATAATATTTAGTGACCACCAATAGTCATCCCTTTTGAGACTAATCCTATTCACACCTTGTCTATTAGTATAATTGAAAATATCAAATTTATTGCAAACAATCTCCATCAATGAATGAATACATTAAATACTAGTGTACAATGATATCATGAATGAAAATGAAAGATAAACCAATCAAATATTCAAGAGAAAATAATATATAAATAACTCTCTATGAATTATAATATGTGAAATGGAAATAACCATATTTGCATAGAATCTAAAATAACTAAGCAAACACTTAATCTATCACCCTAGAAAAAGAGGATTAATAGAAACTAGTCCTTCAATAATTTGAGGCACTTCAAATTATCTAATAAAATAGTGAATATTAATTGAGGTACCAATGATTACACACAATAGTAAATAACATAACATAATATTACTTGCATTATAATTTCACTAGGCAAAGAGTTACACCTTGAAAGGAATAATGGGAGTAAGAGAACCAAACAATTATGGCATAGTGTTAGAGTCTAATGGTATTCTATGAGAGGCACATAATAAAATAAATTAAATAGCACAAAATCATAGAGACGCTAGATCCATGCATAATCATAGCACAATAAAAAGACTTATAGCTAAAAAATATGAACATATATTCCACTTTAGATACAAAAGAGTTGATGATGCATCAAATATCCACCTCCATATCCATATTATTATATTATGAATAAATTATTAATGGGATATCCTAAAAATAGAGGCTTTAGATCATGATAAAAGGCCTCGTTTTTACTCTTAAAGGTACTTGTTTATAGAAACAAAGGTTATCCAACTCTAAGCCTAGGAGGTAAAATGTTATCAACTATGATTAATGATAACTTAGACTATTTGTTATTTGTAGCTACTTACATTCTTAAAGTAAATGTAATCATATTACCATTGTATATGCATAGTAATTAATTCTATATCCTTGGGATTGCTTCTATTTTTTACAATAAAGTTCATTCTTTTCTACCATCCCACCTTATCCTTCAAACTATATATTAATTTTCTAGGGATAAATATTTCTAAATTATTCTTATATAGATATAGTTATTGATTTTTATTTCCTTAATACTAGTATTAAGGAAAGTTCAACTGAAGCTCTCTCTTTTTACTATGGTAAATGAGGTTTTTTTCTAGGTCTTCAAACTAGTTACAACCCCCCCCCCCCAAAAAAAAAAAAAATGGATACCCTTATTCCCATTACATACATTGGATTTAAATAGATATATTGAACTCCTTAGCATAACATAAACTAAAAATCTACAATACCATCACAAAAAAAATATTGCTTAAAATAACATAAAAATTTAGCTATAACATAAAAAGTCTTAGACAAGAAAAATTTCTAGTATTTGATGAATACCAGGTTTTCATTCCTTTCTACCCATATAGTCCAAAGTATTAAGAGCGGAGGATGTCGATGGGTGGGAAGTCTGCAAGGGAGATCAGGAGCGGTGGTGGTTCGGTCCTTGGACGCAGCGAATCAATCAGAGGGCATCAAGATTCTGGTGGAGCGGAAACGCCCGGGCCCATTGAAGATGACCGGGCTAGCAATGGTGTTGGTCGTGGTAAAGACCCACCAGACAAAGGGGGTGGTGGGGCTCAAAAGTCTTATGCCTAGGTAGCGGCCTCAAAAACCCTAAAAAGATTTTTTACCAAAGAATTGTTTCCGGTTGGGGATGAGCTGGACATCCCGACGGAAGTTCTTTCAAGCTTCATGGAGTTTGAGAAATTTACCCTAATAGGTAAATTCATTGAAGGTCGTCTCGACATGGAAACTATCCAAAAATGGGCAGCAAGCAAATGGAGGACTTCTGGCCATTTGGAGTTGGCGGCCCTATCCCGGGTTTTTTTTGCCATTAGATTGAACAATAAGGAGGATTACTATAAAATTCTGGCTGGGGGTCCATGGTTTCTGGGCCGCAGAAGTTTATTTCTCAGGAAGTGTGACATGGATTTCAGTCCTGAGACCCAGAACATCAACATTGCCCTAGTATGGGTTAGGCTCCCAAATCTTCCCCTCTTTATGCAAATTTCATAATAGGTATTACGCGTTCCATTGGGGAGTTGGTCACCATTGACCCTCCCACCCGAGCTCGAACAAGGTTTGTCCAGGCTTGTTTTTGCATTCTGGAAGATTTGGAGGCAGAACTCCCAACTTCCATCACTCTTCGGTCTGGAGGTACCTTTCTTCATAAAAAAGCTATTGTCTATGAAAATAGACTAGCTTTCTACACCCAGTGTCGGTCCCAAGGGCACCTCTAGTCCCAGTGTCCTCTTCAAAAATTGAGAAAATAGAAACGTGAAAACGACAACCCCCTAGAGCACAAGGAAGACCAGGAAAAGCAACCAAATCTTCCAGACGTGAAGGGCCATGGATCCCCAGGCCCCTCTAGAGACTATGGCAAACTCTCGCAGCCTGAAGAGAATCCCTGTCTCCAATCAGACCCCGAGCATCTTGAGGCTGACAACCGACAAGGAGAAGACTCCCACTTGGAAAGTGAATCGTAGGAAGATATGGAATGGACCCTTCCCAATTTTTGCCTCAGGCTATTCCTCTGCTCCAAGATACGGGTCTTCCCAATTTTATTCAGTCATAGATGCTGCTATAAGATTACCTCTTAGGAAGGAGGGGTGAAAATTTCAGTCACATTAGCCCCTGGAATACAAGGAGCTGAAAGCAAAGTGTGGATTTTGGTAGTGAGAGGAAGCAGGGTCATCCTCCTAACAAGGAAAGGTGAGACAAAGATACTGCAACTGACGTTGCAAATGGAACCCAACGTTTGTTGGTTCTGGATGACTATGACACACAGTCGAACGAAGCACATGCATCAAAACCTTCCCCTCAACAAGGAAGGGGAGGCAAGAAAAACTTCAAACTGTCCAGATGAAAGTCCTCTCATGGAATGTGAGAGGACTGAATGGTGCAGCCAAGTGAAGGTTAGTGGCTGATCTTCATAGGAGGATTAACCCTTCTATCCTTATTTTGCAAGAGACCAACCTTGATGCTATCTCCTCTGACAAAGTGGTGAAGGCCATTTGGGCCAAGGAAAATTGTCTGTCCAGCCCTGTAGTGGGAACAATTGTAGGACTCATGGTTCTATGGGACCCTTTGAGGTTTGAGGGTAGCTCGTTGTCAACTTCCAATAGAATCATCAATGTACTATTCCAGTCCAAAACATCCAATTTTTCCTGGATTCTATCCAACGTTTATGCTTCAAATTTTGCCATAGAGAGAGAAGAAATGTGGAAAGCTATCTCTTTGATGAGGGAGAATTTTAGCAACTTTCCTTGGGTTTTATAGGGTGACTTCAATTTTCCCCTTCATCCCTCAGAGAAAAAATAAGGGTCTAACCATTCCAGCCGTATCTTGGAAGATTTTAGAGATTTTGTCTCTGCTAATGGCCTGCTTGACATCAAACTCAAAGGGGCTTCCTTCACATGGAGTAACAGAAGGATTGGGGGCAATTTGATTCAAGTCAAACTTGATAGATTCTTCATTTCCCCAGAATCCATTCCCATCCTTGGTGGGGCTATCCTTTCGACTCTTCCAAGGATTGGGTCTGACCATAACCTTATTTTCTTGGAGGAGAACGATGGGCCTATTTTTATGACCCCTTTTAGATTCGAATCCATGTGGATTTCCCATAAATACTTCAAAGGATTGGTTTCAGCGTGGTGGCAATCGAAGGTGGAAGGAAGTGCTCCTAGGAGGGTGGCTTTAAAGCTCAAAATGGTCAAAGAAAAACTAAAGATTTGGAACAAAGAGGTGTTCGGCAACATTTTTGAGTCCAAAAAATGCATTTTTGAGAACCTGAAGGTTGTGGAGGAAAGGATGGCTATCGAAGGTTACACTAAGGGTCTCAGGGAGGAAGAGCAGAGCCTTTTGGTGGAATTTCATTCTATTCTCACTAGGGAGGAAACGTATTGGCACCAAAAATCTCGTGACCTGTGGTTGAAGAATGGAGACTCCAACATGAGATTTTTTCACGCGTCTACTATGAGGCACAGGGGGGCCAACAAGATCAGAGAAGTGACTTGTAAGGATGGGCACATTACCAGAGAGATTGAGGAAATTAGGAGTGAAGCAGTTACTTTATTTTAGGATTTGCTTGGCACTCCTCCGGATAGCAACCTCCAGGTCCAAAAATCTATGCTTGCCAATTTTCTGACTAAAGTTCCCCATGAGGTAAGCATGAAACTTCTGGAACCTTTTTCCTCATATGAGATTAAGGAAGAATTGTTCTTCATGCAACTAGATAAAGCCCCTGGGCCCGATGGTTTCCCCCCCCAATTCTTCCAAGTTATGTGGGAGGTCGTGGGCCCGGATGTGTGTGATGCTATTCGGGTTATCCAAGCATCCAGATCTATCCACCCGAAACTCAATTCCACATTTCTTGCCCTCATTCCTAAGTCTCCTTCCTGCAAAAGTTTCTCCGACTATCGGCCCATTAGCCTATGCAATGTTTTTTAAAAGATCCTTACCAAGTCTATAGCCAATAGACTCAAAACAGTCCTCCCCCTCCTGATTGATCCTTGTCAGGGAAGCACTGTCAAAGGCAAAAATATTCTTGATGGTGTTATCACTGTTCATGAGACCCTTCATTCCACTTACCACTCTAAGAATGCTACTCTTTTTCTTAAGCTTGACATGAACAAAGCCTTCGACCGTGTCGACCAAAATTTTTTATGTGCAGTCCTCCTCAAGTTCGGCTTTCATCCCCACTGGATTGACCTTGTCTACAGCTGTATATCCACTCCCTTTTTTTTGTCTTGGTCAATGGGTCCCTAGCTGGGTATTTCCAAAGCTCCAGAGGCCTCAGAAAGGGCGATCCTCTTTCTCCCATCCTGTTCATTCTTCTAGCGGAGGTTCTGAGTTGGTCCATGAAAGAGGCTCTTCGACAGAACAAGATTTTTGGCATCTTGCCAATTTCTAGAATTAATCCTGTCACTCATCAGCAATTTGTGGATGACACCCTCATCTCCACTGGGGCATCCTTTGCTCAAGCCAAGTCGCTCAAGAGGATCTTGTTCCGTTAGGAGCAAGCTGCAGGGCAAAAGGTCAATTACATCAAGAGCAAAATTTACTTTATTAACACTCCTCTACGCAGAAAAATTTGGATTGCTAGAATTCTTGAATGCACTATTTATTCCCTGCCTACGTCCTATCTAGGGTTGCCTCTATCTTATAGCGGGTAGGCTAGTGGGGACATGTGGAACTCAATTCTTGAGCGCCTTCATAGGAAACTCGACAATTGGAAGGGCAAACTCCTATCACAAGCTGGGAAAGCCACCCTTACCAAAGCCTATCTTTAGGGGATCCCAACCTACTTCATGTCGGTGTTCATGCTTCCGAGTGCAGTTCACTTCAAGATTGAGAAGATTCAGAGGATATTTATTTGGTCTAGTAATGAAGAGAAGTCTAGACTTCCCCTTGTAGCCTAGGACAACTTGTGTTCAAGGATTGATCAAGGTGGCCTGGAGTTGAGAAGATCAAGACTTATGAATTTGGATCTGATCATGAAGCACGCTTGTAGTATTATGTCTAATGACCCAGTGGAGTGGGTTACATTGGTTAAAATGAAGTATCTTGGCCCGAATCCCTTCTTGGATGTTGAAACATCCTCCATGGCATCGATAGTTTGGAAATCTATGCTCCAAACCCGGCATTTGATCAGTCTTGGAGCCCGCTATATTCTGGGTGATGGCAACTGCATTTTCTTTTAGAAGGATAGGTGGGTGACTGAAGAAGCCCTTGGGTCGAGGGTGAACCTCGCTGGGCTGAGAAGCTTGACCGACCCTAATGCCCAGCTCAGGGTGGCGGGTTTCATAGATCGGAGCATCCATTTCCCTCGATGGAAGCTTCCTATTGTGGAGGGGTTTAATAATGAGGTTACCTTCCTCGATAATATCCTTCAGTTAGTTTTAATTCCTTCTACCAGGAGAAATGATAGGATCATCTAGAGTGGTACGGAGGATGGGCGTTTCTCTATTAAATTAGCTTATGAGCTCCTCACCAACAAGACTACTCTGGACTACAAGTGGAATATTGTTTGGAGGAAAGGATTTGTTCCTAAAATAAACTTCTTTGTGTGGATTGCTTTCCACAATAAAGCCTTAAATATTGACAACCTTCACAAGAGAGGTTTTGCCTTCCCTAATAGGTGTTACATGTGTTTAGCAGATTGTGAGACGAGGGATCATTTATTCTTGCATTGCCCATTTTCCCACTCTGTTCTAAGCATTGTCCTATCCTCCTTTGGTGCTCTTCCCGATCCCTTAGAGATGCTTTTCATCAATGGCCTAATCCTTTCAAGAATCCCAAGCTTCGCTTCCTCCTTGATGCCTCCTTCCACCATTTAATTTGGCAAATTTGGTTAGAGAGGAATGCCAGAATCTTTGGCAGAGCTCCTAGAGGGCCCCCTTCTATTGCTCAAAGGGCGTTATCTTATGCCATTGAGAATTCTATTGTTGTTCCCAGTCCCCGTCCCCATATTTCGAGCGAAGAAGCTATTCTCAAAATGATGAATCTCTAGCCATTTTTGGAGGTTGTTAAAGGGCCCTATCGAAGAAATGTTGTGGACCAAACCCCCCATGGGATGGATTAAATTAAACTTTGATGGAGCGGCTAAGGGGAATCTTGGGCCCACTGGCACTGGTGGAGTTGTTTGTGATCATGACGGGAATATTGTGATGGCCTATTGTGAAGGTTTGGGCTCCCAGACGAATCACTATGCTGAAGCCCGAGGCGCTCTAAATGGTATTTGAATTCTCTCTAAAGATCCTCGGCCTCTTATCATTGAGGGTGACTCGCTCAACATCATGAATTACCTTCTTGGCACCAAAAATCCATCTTGTAAAGTCTACAACATCATCCTCGAGGCTAGATCTCTTCTCTCCTATCACGGTAGATGGAAATCAAATCATATTTTGAGAGAAGAAAATCGCGTGGCTGACCTCATGGCCAACAAAGGGCTCGTGACCACGTGCCCGATTGTGTGGCGGTCTCGCTTCCCTTCTAATGTGGAAAGGTTGGCCAGGGTAGACATCCCTTCCTGATGTTTTCCTTGCACAATTTTTGGAAGGCCCATTCTGACATGTTTTGGGGTGGCATGGCATTTTTGTCTACTCCATTGGGCGAGTGTGGGCGCAAGTGTATTGTGATGTGCACCCATGTTCCCAAAGCATTTTGTTTTTCAAGTATCCAGGACTCTCTAGAGTTGGCGCCCTATAGACTCTCTACTCTTATTTCTCCACCAAGGCGGATTATCTGGTTTGTCCAATCCTGGCATTGGTTCACAGTTGGATTTTCAAAGTACCCCTTTCCAACGATGCCCACGTGTGTGTGGTTTATTGGTTGTTCACAAGATTGTTTGGGCTTGGTTCTTGTCATATCCTTACCTTGGATTTGGCATGCTCCTCTCAATCCGCCCTATGCATGCAAGACTGGTGATGTTATGACTAAAAGGGTGGTGAGACCACGTAGCTTTTTTAGACAAATTAGAGGTAAGTTCAGGATCTGCGTGGCACCTTTCTTTTGTGACCGTGGCTTACGAAATTGGATCTGGGTCAACTGTGGGAGGTGGCTCATGGTCAGGTTTATCCTCCCCCATCCTGTGGTGTCTGTCTCTTTGTTCTCGGCCTCTCTTTGGGTTTCTCTCGGGTCTGTCCTATTTTCTTTTTGTTGTTGGTCTCCAGGCCTAAAAGCCCTTTTTGTTATTTTCAAGTCTATAGCATTAGGATGATTTTATTTTCATTTAGGTTTATTGTTACAACCAAGAGGTATGATGCATCATTAGAAAGTTGGCTAATTTTATACATAAGGTTTTGGGATCCTCTATAAAAACCCACTGTTAATATATTATAATAATTACCAAAAAAAAAAAAAAAAATTCTAGTATTTTTTGTTTGGTATTTTATTTTTCCTTTACTCATTAAATATTCTTGGAATTTTCTAGTCTCTCTTGGTCCCTTGCAATTATTCTACTTATTGGTTTTTGTAGTGGCTTACCTAGTCTCCAATACTAGCCTGCTTTCTTGCTCACTTCTTTATTTTCCAATGTGTATACCTGACTATTTCCTTCCTTGAAAATATATTGTGCCTTGTACTTTTTCTCCTAACCTATTATTTTGTAGTATTACTATTTATATCTCTAGGCTACTTATATATGATTTAAGTAGCCTATGTTTCTTAAGGAAATTAAAGACCTTAACATTCCATGATAGAAAAACTATATCTTCCCTCCATTCAAGGCTTTTTATGCCCCCATAAAGGCTTCCTCAATGCCAACTTGTTTGCTAGCAACAATTTCCTTTTCTATATTAATAATCTATAATATATGCTCTAGCATTATATCCCTACCTCTACCCATACCTCCCATGTCTAATAGCTTCTTCCTATTGTATTTTATATTTAGCCTTAATCCAATAATGAATCTTTAGTCTATTACTGGTGCCCTTTCCCCCTTTGGTTATACTATTACCCTCCCCTTTTTGTTCTATTTTATTTGTGTTTTTGGAACTATTTCATCCTTATTATTTTTTTAAATTTCTCCTCTTCCTTAGTATACTTATACATTTCTTCATATCATTATTCCTTTTCCTATGCTTCATCTGGTTATGTTATTTTATTTCTTGCTACATCATCCTCATTCCTTTTTATCTATTTTTCTTGCAAGGGAGCTAAATGCTCTATAAGGGCCAACTCAATATTTGTATCATCCAATTGTTGTTTTACTATGATGTATTATTTATACTTTATTTCTTTTCCTTTTGCCTCTATTGGCTATTATTGCTTCATTTATTTGTTTCCATGCACCTTATAAGGGTGAGAATTTTCTAGATATATACACATGATAGAAACGATAGTACAAGGGTAGGTTTTCATAGTCAATATCCTATATGTAGTTTTGAAAGATAGAATCCAACTCTACCATATTTAGTAGTGGATGTTAAAGAGAAATCTTACTGCATATTCATGCATAAAATAATTGAGACCTTTTCTCCATTTTGTGGGTTATGATAACATATTCCCATAAGACATTTCCAATTCCCTCTAGGAATTTTTTCAGCCAAAAATCTATTGGAAGACCAAATGTTTAGGTCCAAACTGGGAAACTATTCTTAACTTATTAATTTGGGTTAAATCATAGTTCCTATTGTCATATACACAAATATAAATGACCTAGGAACCATGGTCCACCTATAAAGCCTTAATGTTGTCTTATTTCTGAGTAAAATATACTAGAAATTTTTTTGGCCATTAGGGTTATAGAAGCTTCACCCTTTAATGCCCATTTTAGGTGGATCTAGTTTTTAATGGTCAATAGAACTAGCCATTGTTCCAATAAAATTACAAATAATTTTTTTTAACTCTTGTATCATATTCTAGATACCCTCTTCATCCATTCAATTTATAAGGATGTCGTCATTTGTTTACAATATTTAACTTGTTCTTTGCTGTCTAAAATAGTGGTTTCAAGAAGGGTTTTGTCTACAAGGTTTATATTTTTCTCTTAGAGCATCTATAAAAGAGAGCTCCATAGGTTTTCCCCCAAAAAAACTTGAAACTAGAAAAGATCCTTCTTTGTTTATAAGGACCAAACTAGGCCCCAAATTTGATCCTTTACCTACATTGACCCTATAATTTGGCTCACCTGACATTTCTTGACCACCTTGCTCATTTTATTTCCATTTAAGCTTTCTTAACTCTAATTAGAAATGGTATTAATAGATAATTAAAACTTGTAACCTAAGAAGATCATATGATAGATGCTAGACAATTAGGAAGGCTAGAAGAATAAGAAGGTTATCTAAATACAAAAAAATAGTAGAGGTTCTATTAAATATGGTATCAATAATGTTTTTGTTACTATAATGTATGGTTACTAATAATCCTAATAGACAAAATGGAAACCATACTATCTACTTGATGAAGAAAACACAAGAGGATAAACATTAAAAAATTAATAGAAAAGTGTTGCCTTTGATAGGGTCTTAGCCATGAACTAGACTAACTTAATTTTTTTCCCTAAGTGTCAAGATAAACCAATAATGTGGAAAATGAGAAACCAAAACCACCTTGTTTTTATGATGACTTATTTTAATTTTGGTATGGTATTCTTGAACACACCTTTGAACATTGTTACCATTTTAAGAATTTCTTATACCAAATCATGTTTAGTGAGAACTATTCTTTTAAGCTATTTAAATTGAATAAAAAACTATATATGATGCTTTGATCATTGGATACATTGATAAGAGTCACAATTCAAAATCTCTAAAATCAGAATCTTGAAATTTATGAAAATCCAATGCAAGACCATTCCCAATAATCCCCTTGAAAATGATAAATGTTGAATTATTTCAATAAGAGGCTATAGTAATACCTTCATATGGGAGTGTTATCCATAATTTGTAGACAAATGGCCAATCCATGGTGTACATAAATTTTTTCAAAAATCCTTCTAAGATTATAATTTAAGGATCTCACAATGTAGTCAAAGAAAAAGATTCCACTTTTTTCAACCTTATTGATGATGATATTTACTTGAGATTATTGAAATGCAAGAAAAATTATCATAGTTCTAAGAGATCCAAACATGAAAAATCAAGAATTTAAGAACCTAAGTTTACCATAGTTGACCAAAGGTATCTTTCAGAATTGCACAAATTCCTTCTTGCATAAATGGAAAAGTATAATGATAAATCTAGTGAGTTTACAAATATCCTAGATTATTTAAAGCTAAATAATTAATGCTCTAGTTTCCACTATGTATGATATGCCCATTGGTTTCCGAGATTCCATCAATCATCTTATTACATAACCATTCACTAGGAAAATCAAATGTATTAATAACTCTATATACACTTGATATTATTGCATTTTAGGATTTCTCCTAGTCCTAAACATGGTATAATTTAAACACAAACCTTTCCATTCTAGTTCTATTCATTTTACTCTATTTATTAAATATTTACCTACACATGTCATTTCCAATCATAGATCAATAAATATTAGTCCAATCTACTAACCTAAGTCATGCACCAAAGGTGAAACTATATCTTCACTATATTAAATAAGTCCTATTCAAAAATAGATAACAATACAATAAAATATCTTATTTATGGCAATAAATATGAATATTCTCATAGATATAATTTAACTTATATTTTTATTGACTCTTAAAAATTAAATAATTACATTACATATGCCCTTGATGATAACACTTCATAGGCCCATCCTTGTAAGCATATCATTTTTTTAGTTTATGTATAATACCTATTAAGGGCTTCCTCCAACCCTCCCACCCTAAATGGATTGGTCTTTATAGTAATGTGTTTCACTCTATATTCGTTATTATATTAGACTTTATTTTGATCAAGGACAAGTATTATTTGCTTATCACCATATATATATATTCCCTTCCACACCTTGTTTCTCTATGATTGCCCCCTCATATTTATAGAATTATTAATAAATGTTCTATGGTGTAAGATGAATTCTTGAAGTCTTTCCTAACTTGTACAAATACATGATCTTGAAAATTTTCTTAAAATAATTTTTGCAAAATGGTTGTTAAATCCCAATAAATATTTATTAATATTCTACATACCATATCCAATATCTACTATAAAAGTTCTTCATTCAATATATATTTCTAACATGAGGTCATTATTTTCATGTGATATGTCTTTGCTACAATAATCATAATTTTTTTTTCTTATTATTATAAATACTAAGTTTTTTCATGACTCCACCACTCTATAATATCTATAAAATTAATACCAAGGGTTGCCACTGATTCTTTATTAGGACATTAGGTATTCCAAATAAAACATTAATATTTGTCTCTCCAATTTAAAGTAAAAAATACATAGAAAATTAATAAATAGATGCATTATACATGTATGAAAATTAAGAGCATGTGTCATAAAAATGAATTAAAAGAAAAGTAAATGGTAAAAGTAAAGGCGGAGAAAATCCATTGGAAAGACAAAATATGATTAGCCTTATATAATATTCAACACCTTGAAAAGAGATTGATTTCCATGATTACATTTTTCAACACATATTATCTTGATATCTTTATATTATGAAATATCTTGTTTATCAAATTATTATTTTATATGATATTTCCTTATGATACTTGCATCTATATAAGATCATGCATTATAATTTGAGCATCCTTTATGGACCATGGATATTTGACCATTAATATTATGCATCCTAAATTGATCATGAAAAGTCATTCCCGATTTCATTCATTACTTGGATTACATTATGAAAAAGATGAAAATTTCATACTCCACTAAAAACTAGTGCAAAATTATCAAAAAAATTGATAAGGAAATCTAAGCTTGTAATTTTTAAAGCAATTTAATTTCCCTTTTAGGTACTTATAAATTTATCCATATTGATTCAATTTTACCCCTTTATGATCATTTCCTATGTAATAATTTGTTGGTCTCTTTGGGTATTTATAGCTAATTTTAATAAAGTTCTAAATTTTTTAATATATGATATAAATTATATTGCATCATTCCAACTTAATACTTATATGATATGATCCTTATCCATTTCATTATTTAATAAAGGATATACCATTTATACTTCTCATTATGCCTAACATCGTTACAAGTATGGATTAGAAAAAGGAATATAATGATATTTATGCATTGCAACATGAGGTGCATTAAAACATAACATACATATATTAAAAATAAAGAGGTATTTAAGATTATATATATATATATTATATATATATATATATATTTATATATATATATATATATATACCTAAAAAAATCACATGAATAATATATATATAAAGTGCTTTATATGATAAAGAACCTAAACATCTCTTTCTCTCTCTATATGTAATAAAAATATATACAATCACCAATGGGGCATTGCCAAAGATACATGAGACTATACATTAGTATACATGTGCATATCTTATACTTTTCAATATCTCCCTCTTAGGATGCTATTGCAGACTCCATGATATCCCCTAAGACATCATCCTTAGTTTATCTATCTCTATCTTCTAAAGTGTTTATTAAGTCCTACTTCATGATTCCTCTCCATGCATGATAAAGGTTATTTCTCAAAGTGGTTATTTTTCTAATATGATCATCTATATCCCTCA
Organism: Wollemia nobilis; assembly: GCA_028583015.1. NCBI lineage: Eukaryota > Viridiplantae > Streptophyta > Pinopsida > Araucariales > Araucariaceae > Wollemia > Wollemia nobilis. Next base: position 38,459,512 of record JAQPPZ010016981.1, read on the forward strand.
TATTTTCCTCCCACATCATCATCTCTCTTATATTATGCTCCACACAACTACCCCTCTCATTTTATCATGCTAGCTTTACCTCTAGAAAAGTTATACAACTCCTAACTAATGCTTAAAACTTCTCTTCTACATGATACACTATAGAAAACACATCTACATATTTTCCCTCTAATGGGTTAAAATCTAAAGACAATGTAATAGTACCAACCATAAATAGAATTTAAACATTTATATTCAAGCAATGAGGTCTCACTATCCATGAAATATACCTTTATCGATTGTTTAATTAATATATTTATTTCATTTTATTCCATAGTATTTTACTTTATATGCATATATACATGCTTAGATGGGTAATATCATAAGTCAAAGTATTATAATACTATTAGAAATATTGATATGTCATTGATGTCAAAGGGTGTTCTTCAAGGATGATAAGTTTAAAAGGTTGGACAAAGAAAACAATGGATAATTATTCAAGGTAAGGTATATCTCAAAGTAAAGGATTATAATATTTAAATATCATATTTAAATATTACAAGAAGTGGACAAAGGTTTAAAAAGTTGCTTGGGTAAAAAAAAGGGATTTAAAAGTGGGACCAAGGATGGACATATTTAAATATAAGAGTTTAAAAGGTTAAATATTTAAATCTTAGATTTAAATATTATAACCATAAAATATTTGAAAAGAAAAGGTGCCAAACATTATTGAAGAAGTGATAAATTTTGAAAGCAAAAATTGAGCCGACTACCTTGGACAATTCGAAGCACTTTAGGAGGCATATAAATATGTGATAATATTTCACCTTTATGAGATGCATGAAATCAAATTATTCTTGCATGAGTGCGAACAACAGAAGAGAGGAGGAAGACAACAAAAATTTTCAAGGCAGTGATAGACAAAGATAAAGGATACATCGTGCACTTTTGGTTTCGTTCATTGGGGTAGCCCAACCGATTGTTGGCTGTGCATGGAGCGCTACTAGGAAGAAGGTCAAGGGGTTGAAACCCCTCGATGCCATTTTGCTATGTGATTTGATGGTTGTTTGAGGCAGAGATAGGTTTAAATATTTTGGGTGCCCCTTTTGTTTCACCAGTCATGGTAGTGCAGCTGGTTACAAGCGCTTGGGAAAGCGTTGCTATTCGTGAGGTCAGAGGTTCGATTCGCAGCAGTGCATAAGGTATTTAAATTTTATTTTATTAAGTCTTGATTTAGGAGAAATAAGGGTTAAGGTGCTAATTTAATGTTATAATTTTTGCACATTAGTGAAAAGGGAGAAATAAGGTTTTGTGGTGTTAGTGTAAGGTGTCATTCTGAAAATTAATATAAGTGTTGTGATTTCTGAAATTAAATAATAGGAGAAATAAGGATTGAGGTGTTAACATAAAGGTTTTATTTTTGAAAATTATTAAAAGGAGATATAAGGGTTTTGTTGATTAATAAAGCTTTATTTTTGTGAGTTTAAAAAGGGATATAAGGTATTATTCTTTTTAAGCTTTATTATGCACATTTTTGACAAGGGTTTTTAAATGTGAATGATTTGATATCTATTCAAGAAAAAGAGATTTGCTAACCAATTTTGAAGTGGCAAAAGAAAAGAAAATTATTTTTGTCAAGACAAGCACATGCAAAAGAAGACTATCATCATTGAGGTAGATTTAGAGGTATGGTGATTTAATTCCTTTCTCAAGGGTGGTTTTGTTTGAGGAAAATATTTTTGATGTCATATGGTTGGAGGTATAAGGATTGATTTGATGTGCATTAGTTTTGATTGATATTGGGAGTAAATGTGCAAGGGTTATAGATCAGATTTAAAAGCAAAAGTTGTGCATTGTTTATGATTGATTTTGGGAGTAGATGAGCATGACAGATTTGTGGATTGTTATATTTAGTTTTGGGTATAGATGAGCATTGTTTGTATGCAATATTTTGGATCAGATTTGAGTAGGTTTTTGTTAAGTGAGAAAATTATGAGCAGGTTTGAGCAGTTTGTGAGTAGGATTGAGCAGAATTATGAGTAGGTTTGAGCAGGTTTTGTGAGAAGATTTGAGTAAAATTATGAGCAATTTTTGGAGTAGATTAGAGTAGAGGAGATTGGTATCTCCTATGGATAGAGGTCCACAAACTAGAGTAGATGGGATTGGTGTCTCATGTAGATAGAGGTCCATGAACTAGAGTAGAGGGGATTGGTGTCTCCTATGGATAGAGGTCCATAAACCAAAGTAGAGGGGATTGGTGTCTCCTATGGATAGAGTTCCACAAACATTGTAATAGGGAATTGGTTCCCAAAAAATTTGTTGAGAAATTTATAAGAAATATTTCTTCGTGGATGTAGCCCACATTGGGTGAACCACGTTAAATCTGTGTCTCTCATGTGTGTGATGATTTGTGCATTATTTCATTATTGCAATTGATAATATTGGATGATATTGCTTTGGAAAGAAAATTAAAAGTTTTATCTTATACTATTCACCCTCCTCTCAGTATAAGCTTGTGTTCTTCAATTGGTATCAGAGTAGGTTCCTTCATGAAAGCCTAACAACTTGAAGGAAGATCTTACAAGAACACACATGGCCATTAAGATGAAAGAAGATGCCCCTATGGTTGAAATCAAAGAGAGATATCTAAAAAATGGAGAAGAAGCCATGGTTGACATGAAAGAGGAACTTATTACTGCTCTTGGAGAATTGAAAAGAGTTAGAAAGAAGAATTCAAGTTTGAAAGCTCAAGTTCAAGAGGATGAGGAAACAAATACAAAGCTTCTACAAGATCTCATAGACTTAAAAGTGAAGGTTGAAGAGGCAAAGAGAATTGAAGAAGTTATGGTTGAGAAATTAAAGGTAAAAGAGTTAGAATGTGAAAAATTGGAACATGAAGTTGTCTCTCTAAGAAAGGAAGTAGAAAAGTCTAAGGATAAGTTACAACAAAATATAAGGTTAGAGAAATAGAAAGAGGAGTCAAGCTCAAAAGGAACAAAGACATCAAAGAAAGTAAGTAAAGAAGAGCCCATGACCTATGTTGATGTATTGAAGGGTAAAAGCATCAAGGAGGAAGAAAACAGAGAATCATCATGGACAAAAGTCAATCACAGAAACAAAAATGAAAGAACCATGTGACCATATCATCCAAGGTAATCAAACAGGTTTCAATATTTCTTCCATGGTTATTGTTTTTCATGTAACAAATATGGTCATAAAGTTGTACATTGCATGGTCTATGTGAAAAATGATGTTGGCTTCATCAATAGAAATTTTAATTCATTTGCACCTCTCATGAATAACAATATCATGTGTTACAAATGTAATAATTTTGGGCACAAAGCTAGATGGTGTAAAATAGTATTTCCTAAACTTCCTAAATCAAGCAAGAAAGAGGAAGGTCAAACAATTCAAAAGGAGATGTCCTCAAAATTTTGGAAAAAGAAAAAGGAACAAGAAAAAGAAAAGTCCATGTTGGTACAAACAACTCTTCATGTGCAAAATGAAGGGAATCAGTGGTATATTGATAGTGGTTGTTCAAGTCATATGATAGGTGACAAAAGTAAATTTCTTTCTCTCAAGAAAATAAATGGAGGAACAATAAAATTTGGTGATAATGCTTCTACTAAAATTATTGGAAAAGGGACTTTGAGTTTGGATAATGGAAGATCAAGGATAGAAAATGTGTTATATGTTGAAGGATTGAAGCACAACCTACTAAGTGTAAGTCAATTATGTGATCAAGGGCACACTCTCACATTTCACCCAAATGGATGTGAGATCAGGAAATCCAAGATAGGAAAGCTTATTGCAGATGCCAGTAGAACTACAAACAATCTCTACATGTTGAGCAAAATCAAGGGAGAAAAATATTTTTTATCACAAGAGGATGAGATATGGTTATGGCATAGAAGGATGGGTCACTTGAACTTTGACAACATAGTGAAAATAAGCAACAAATAGGCAGTCAGAGATTTTCCCAGGATAATAAAACCCCCAAGTATGATTTGTGCACAATGTCAGCATGGTAAGCAAACAAGATCAAGTTTCAAATCAAAGGAGTTTTCTTCATCCAAGCCTTTGGAACTAGTTCACACTGATCTATGTGGTCCTACTAGGACAAAGAGTTTACAAGGTGAGAACTATTTCATGTTATTTATTGATGATTTCTCTAGAATGACTTGGGTAACATTCTTAAAGGAAAAATCAGAAGCATTTGAAAAGTTCAAGGTATTCAAGGCACTAGTAGAAAATGAAATAGACAAAAATATCAAGTGTCTAAGATCAGATAGAGGAGGAGAATTTACTTCAGGTGAATTTGTAGAATTTTATGAATAATATGGAATCAAGAGATAATACTCAACAACAAGAACTCCACAACAAAATGGAGTAGTTGAAAGGAAAAATAGAATTGTTTAGGGTATGGCCAGGGCTATGTTAAATGAATCTAAGATTTTTGATGCTTTTTGGAAAGAGGTAATTCATACAACTATCTATATCATCAATAGAGCTCAAGTAAGAGTAAATCACCATAAAACCCCTTATGAGCTTTGGAAGGGAAGACCAACTACTATGAAGTACTTCAAAATTTTGGAAGCAAATGCTACATTAGATGAGAAGAGAAAAATTTGGGCAAGTTTGATTCTAGGTGTGATGAGGGTATCTTCCTTGGTTATTCCACTAAGAGCAAAGCCTATAGATGCTACAATAAAATATCACATACAATTGTGGAAAGTGCAAATGTAAGAGTTGATGAAGAAATAGATCTAAGAGAACCAACTCAAGAGATTGTGTATCAAGAAGGAGAAAGTTGCAAAGAAGAAGAAGGTGAAGAAACTGAAGAAGATGAGACACAAAGGGCACCACCTAAGACACCATCCAGGTATGTGCAAAAGAATCATCCAAGAGAACTGATTATTGGGAATCCAGATGAGAGACAAACAAGGAGGAAGATAATAGGAACAGGTGAACATGTAAACTTTTCTTTGCTATCTAAAGTTGAGCCCAAGGATTTCAATGAAGCAAGTGAAGATAAATATTGGATTAAGGCAATGGAAGAAGAGTTAGACCAAATAGAAAAGAGTGAGACTTGGGAACTTGTCCCACATCCAAAAGACAAGAATGTAATTGGCACCAAATGGGTCTACAAAAATAAGTTGAATGAAGATGGTCAAGTTGTCAGAAACAAAGCAAGACTTGTGTGCAAAGGCTATGCACAAGTTGAGGGGATTGAATTTGAAGAGACATTTGCTCCCGTTGCACATCTTGAAGCCATAAGAATGTTCTTGGCTTTCTCAAGTTTCAAAAACTTCAAGGTGTATCAAATGGATGTAAAATCAACATTTCTCAATGGTTACTTAGAGGAAGAGGTCTACATAGAGCAACCAGATGGTTTCAGCCTGACAGATAAGCTGGACTATGTATGCAAATTAAAGAAGGCTCTCTATGGACTAAAGCAAGCCCCTAGGGCTTGGTACTCAAGATTGGATAAGTATCTCCAAGAACAGGGTTTTAGAAAAGGTATAGATGATAGTAATCTATACATAAAAAATGAAGGAAATAACTTGTTGATTGTAGTGGTCTATGTGGATGATATCATTTTTGGAGGCAGTAATGATAAGATGTGTCAAAAATTTGCAAAGAGTATGCAAAATGAATTTGAGATGTCTATGCTTGGTGAGTTATCTTTCTTTCTTGGTTTGCAAATTTCATAATCAGATAAAGGTATATTTCTCTCTCAGACCAAGTATGTGAAAGAAATGTTGAAAAATTTAGGATGGAGGATTGCAATCCTGTGAGTACCCCCATGGTTACAGGATGTAAGTTAAGTAAATATGATGAGTCTCCTGAAGCAAATCAGACATTGTATAGATCCATGATTGGAAGTTTACTATATGTCACAGCTACTAGACCAGATATAATGCAGGTAGTCGGATTGGTGGTAAGATTTCAAGTTGCACCAAAAGAAACACATGTACAGGAAGTAAAGAGAATATTTAAGTATTTGAAAGGAACTATGAGTTTTGGACTGTGGTACCCCAAATGCAATAATTTCACACTCACTGCATATACAGATGTGGATTGGGCAGGCAGTGTTGATGATAGAAAAAGCACAAGTGGAGGAGCATTCTTTCTTGGAGATTGTTTAGTCTCTTGGCTAAGCAAGAAATAAGCATCAGTATCCTTATCCACTATAGAGGTAGAGTACATTGCAGTAGTTGCTTGTTGTACACAGGTTTTATGGATGAAGTAGACTTTAAGTGATTTCAAAATAGAACATGATCATCCTATCTCCATACTATGTGATAATACAAGTGCCATTAATATTTCAAAGAATCTAGTGATGCATTCAAGGACCAAGCACATTTCAATCAAATATCATTTTTTGAGAGAGCAAGTGACTGATCAACAAGTCAAATTGGAATACATTGCTACAAAGGAATAGATTGTTGACATCTTTACCAAGCCACTTCCAAAGGAAACTTTTGAGTATCTCAGAGGAAAGTTGGGAGTAACTTCACTCCCATCTCAAAATTGATCACCTCAAGAAAAGGAGGTGGTGAGGGGGTTATGCTAAGTGTCTTATTTTTAGCCCCAAGGAGCCCTTTGCCATTGATGTCAAAGGGGGAGAATTCAGTGAGGGGGAGCAACTTGTCAAGGGGAGCAGATTTGGAATCTAGTTGCAGTAGAAGAAATTTTTTGTAGGGTTGCCATCAATGACAAAGGGGGAGATTGTTGGAAATATTGAGTTGTCATTGATGTCAAAGGGTGTTCTTCAAGGATGAGAAGTTTACAAGGTTGGAAAAAGCAAACAATGGATAATTATTCAAGGTAAGGTATATCTCAAAGTAAAGGATTATAATATTTAAATATTATAAAATTTGCTTGGGATTAAAATTTAAATATTATAAGAAGTGGAAAAAGGTTTAAAAAGTTGCTTGGGTAAAAAAAAGGGATTTAAAAGTGGGACCAAGGATGGACATATTTAAATATAAGAGTTTAAAAGGTTAAATATTTAAATATTAGATTTAAATATTATAACCATAAAATATTTGAAAAGAAAATGCACCAAACATTATTGAAGAAGTGATAAATTTCGAAAGCAAAAATTGAGTCGACTACCTTGGAAAATTCGAAGCACTTTAGGAGGCATATAAATATGTGATAATATTTCACCTTTATGAGATGCATGAAATCAAATTATTCCTGCATGAGTGTGAACGATAGAAGAGAGGAGGAAGACAACAAAAATTTTCAAGGCAATGATAGACAAAGATAAAGGATACATCGTGCACTTTTGGTTTCATTCACTATGATAGCCTAGCCAGTTGTTGGCTATGTATGGAGCACTACTAGGTAGAAGGTCAAGGGGTCGAAACCCCTTGATACCATTTTACTATGTGATTTAATGGTTGTTTGAGGTAGAGACAAGTTTAAATAATTTGGGCACCCCTTTTGTTTCACCAATCGTGGTAGCACAGCTGGTTACAAGTGCTTGGGAAAGCATTGCTATTCTTGAGGTTAGAGGTTCGATTCATAGCAATGCATAAGGTATTTAAATTTTATTTTATTAAGTTTTATTAAGGAGAAATAAGGGTTAAGATGCAAATTTAATGTTATAATTTTTGCATATTAGTGAAAAGGAGAAATAAGGTTTTTTGGTGATAGTGTAAGGTGTCATTTGGAAAATTAATATAAGTTGTAATTTCTAAAATTAAATAATAGGAGAAATAAGGATTGAGGTGTTAACATAAAGGTTTTATTTTTAAAAATTATTAAAAGGAGATATAAGGGTGTTTTTAATTAATAAAGATTTATTTTTGTGAGTTTAAAAAGGGATATAAGGTATTATTATTTTTAAGCTTTATTATGCACATTTTTGACAAGGGTTTTTAAATGAGAATGATTTGATATCTATTCAAGAAAAAGAGATTTGCTAACCAATTTTGAAGTGGCAAAAGAAAAGAAAATTATTTTTGTCAAGACAAGCACATGCAAAAGAAGACTATCATCATTGAGGTAGATTTAGAGGTATGGTGATTTAATTCCTTTCTCAAGGGTGGTTTTGTTTGAGGAAAATATTTTTGATGTCATATGGTTGGAGGTATAAGGATTGATTTGATGTGCATTAGTGTTGATTGAAATTGGGAGTAAATGTGCAAAGGTTATAGGTCAGATTTGTGAGTAAATTTGTGCATTGGTTTTGATTGATATTGGGAGTAGATGAGAAGGAAAAATTTGTGCATTGTTATGATTGATTTTGGGTATAGATGAGCATTGTTTGTATGTAATATTTTGGATCAAATTTGAGCAGGTTTTGTGAGAAAATTTGAGCAAGTTGAGAGGAGGATTGAGCAAAATTATGAGCAGGTTTGAGCAGGTTTTGTGAGCATATTTGAGCAGAGTTGTGAGCAGAGTTGAGTAGGTTTTGTGAGAATATTTGAGCAGAATTGTGAGCAGGTTTTGGAGTAGATTAGAGTAGAGGGGATTGGTGTCTCCTATGGATAGAGGTCCACAAACTAGAGCAGAGGGGATTGGTGTCTCCTATGGATTGAGGTCCATGAACTAGAGAGAGGGGATTGGTGTCTCCTATGGATATAGTTCCACAAACATTGTAATAGGGAATTGGTTCCCACAAAATTTGTTGAGAAATTTATAAGAAATATTTCTCCGTGGATGTAGCCCACATTGGGTGAACCACGTTAAATCTGTGTCTCTTATGTGTGTGATGATTTGTGCATTGTTTCATTATTGCAATTGATAATATTGGATGATATTTCTTTGGAAAGAAAAGTAAAAGTTTTATCTTATATTGTTCACCCCCCCTCTTAGTATAAGCTTGTGTTCTTCAAATAATTACTAGGATGTCCTTCAATATGTAGACACCTAATTTTGAGTGCATCATCAATATACAAGCTTTCTAATATCTTCATCAATCAACCAAATTAAATCAATTAACTCTATGACAAAATTTGTAGCATTTATTACTCTAGAAGCAAAATCATCAAGGCATGTTTTTGCCTCCAATGTAGTTCTTTTATATAAAAAAACTTTTCATCATTTATTTCCTAAATTTGATTACCAATAGTCATTTTGAAAAAAGTGCTAGAGTGTTAGTGCCACTAATGCTATCAAATTCTAATCCTTTTGACTGCCATATACCAAAACCAAAATTTTTTTATTGCTAGTACTATCTTAAAGCTACCCATCATTAACGAATCTAATCACCAATACCTGATTCACAACCCCCAAAAATCTCCAAGGTTCAAGAATTTTTTTTGGTAAATTAATAATTTTATTAATAACAGGGGCATTTGAAAGGTGCCCCAACGCCTTGTACATCAGAGGAGCAAAAAAGGAATAGAGGAAAGAAACACGGAACTGCAAGCTAAAGCAAAATTACATCCTCAAAATTACATCCTTAGACTAAAAGGAGCCAAAAGAAATAGCCTTAGACAAACAGGAACAAAGAGAAATAGTCTGAAAGGTGATAGAGCCCAAAAATAAGTGGTCCTCAGCAAAAAAGGAACTCAAAAATAAATGATCCTCCACCACAGAAGAACCAGAAAACAAAGGAAGAGTCGTCAGCTATCAAGGAGAATATCCATATGCATGAGAGATGAAGCAACACCTTCCAGACTAGCATCTTTCACATATATTGTAGAAATATATTTAGTGCCATCCTTAGGAACAACAGTACATGCATCCTTAGCAATATCTATTACATATTCATTGTTGACAACATATTTGACGTCAGTTTTGGTATCAAAGGATACCTCAGCATCGACCAAGACTAGAACATTATCAAAATTGTCATAGAAAAATAGGAGGCTCAGTGCATGGTGCTATTCTTTGAGAGTTGATATCACCTTTCCAATGGCCAAGTGAGCAGTTTCAATATGGTCAATGGTCGGTAGAAGTTGCATGCACATCGAGCTTATGAAGATACCTTTCGACTAGGTCAAGAGAATTAGACTTGTCCTTAGGAGTTTTTACTGAGGTGGATGGAGGGGTTTTGGCAACTTATTTATGTTTTAGCCTATGGAAACTACGAAAAGGGGTATTTTCAACTTTGGTCTTCTTCTTGGCGAAAAACTCAGAAACATATTTTCCCCCTTTGTCTTTTCTTTTGGATCTAGAGGTTTTTGGGCTTGGGGATGAGGATGAATTCTCCTCATCAGATTTAGGGGTAGGGATATACCTGAAGGGAATTACAGAAGGAGATACTTGTAAAGGACCTTAAAAATACCCTGGTGGTAAGGTTTGGCCTCATCCTTATTGGAACGGTTGGTGGTTATGGTATAGTCCATGGACCAGAATAAGGCAGCAGGAATGTTCATCATTTTTGAGTCCCAAAAATGATTTACAAAAGCAAGATGAAAACAACATAGTTGGGACTCAGGGTTATCACAAGTAAAATATTGCATTATTGGCTTAAGGATTTCTTTCTAGGGAGTTGACAAGTGATGAAGAAATAAACATTTTTTTACCTTCTTATGGATAGGTGAATTTTTCTTGAAGAGCGTCAACTCTACCTCCCAGTTGTGCTTGTTTCTTCTGATGATTTTTCCATCCAAATATTTCCCTATCAAGTCCGCCAGTAGCTCAAAGGAAATTTGGAACTGCATGTCATGGATGGAAACAAGACCATTGTCCCAAGTTGTCATGAAATCCTTAGTAACCTCGTCATCCACTTCATAGAACAAGCTAAAGAAATTAATGATCTCTTTCTTATATTTAAACATATAAGTGGAAATGGAATCTAGTTCAACAGTCTCGGGCTCAATAAAAACAACTTTCCCTTCCTTTGTGGTGGTAAAAGGCATTAATGGAGGAAGGAAATTGGAAGGAAAAAGACACAGAACGAAAGGAACATAAACAAAATTATATATCCATTAATAATACCACAGCAGGAATAAATAGAAGGTGATGCTTGACCAAAGAGGCAAACCCTGGTGAAAAGGATAATAATGGATAGAACATTGGGCATGACACAAACAAAGGTGATGAAAATGGGTAGGGATAATAGGGTAAATCACCTTCCCAAGGAAGATGGATCTTTTGGTGATACTTACACAAAAAGGCCAATGGCAAAAGCAGGCACGAAACCCAGAATGGATTGGGATTCACATTCTAGAAAGCCTTAGATGAATACGAAAGGTAAAAGCGTTTAGATAGGGTTATCAAAAAGGCAAAATTATAAACATCATTCTACACGAGAATGAAATGATTTAATATGGTGGACATAGCATCGAGATTCCTCGCGGAAATGACTATCAAAAAAGGAGGGTCATACGTGAGAGGTGGCGGAGAACTTGAAAATATAAACATAGATCCCTTTTCAAAGAAAGATAATGAAAATGATGAATAAAATCTACATTTTGGAATATTTTGGAACTTGAAGAACACAAGCTTATACTGAGAGGGGGGGTGAACAGTATAAGACCTCTTTTTACTTTTTCCTTTATACTTCAAAATAGTAAAGCAATATACCCAAAGCAATATCAAAGCAATGCACAATATCATCCACAAAGTGACACCAATTTTAATGTGGTTCACCCAGAATGGCTGGGCTACGTCCACAAAACTTTTCTCTAAAAGGTATCTCAAAGTTCTTTGGGAATTCTTCCCAATTACAATATTTATGAGCCTTGGCCCAAAGGAGATACCTTCCCCCAATCAGAATTTATGAGCCTCTGCTCAAAGGAGATACCTTCCCCTCTGCTCTGGAAATGATCCCTCAGAAGATCAACTGCCTCTACCTCTTGCCAGCACGTGGAACTCCTTTCCACCAAAGACCTCCTATCCTCAATGCTTAGCCTAAGAGACCTCTACCTTCTATGATCACATCCATAGTAGCTCAGCAACCTATACCAAACACAGTCAATCGGTCTAGTACAAGTCTTCCTCTGTCTGTCAGATCTGTCCAACTCTTGAACAAATCAATCCTCTGCATACAAGCCTTCTCAAATACTTGCCAACTGTCCTCAGGTTCTTCTCATAGAACCAATGCACCTCTGTCCTCAAGTTCTTTGATACAACTCTCAAACTCAGCTCACAAGTCCTCTGCTAGGACCTGTCCAAATCTGCTCACAAGTCCCCACCGAAACCTGTCCAAAAACCGCTCACAAGTCCCCACTGGAACCTGTCCAAAAACTCAACAAGCTCACCAAGAAAAAATTTCTTAGTAGAAAATCACAAAGTGAATTGTTAGAGACCCAATGTGATTTTTCAAACTCATAGAAGCATAAAGAGAATTGTTAGAGACTCAATATGTTCTATACTCAAATCCCAATATCAAAACTCAACTCAAATAAACTTAGCTCAATCTCAATCTCAAATCTGAAAACTCAACTCAATATCTAAAATGGATAGGATAGAATGTTTTCTTTCAAGAACATGAAACCCCAACAATTGCCAACTATGCAAAGAATCACATAACAATGATACTCATGTTCTTTTCACCATAAATTAGGGTTTCAACAACAATGCTCATCAAACAAAGTTTAGTCAACCAACACCATTCAACATCAACCTTGAAGCATTCAACCAATCATCACAAGAAAAAGGAAACAAGAAGAAATCCTTTTCCCTCCAAAGATATTTGAACAAAACAGCCACCAATACAATATCACCAAATGCAAAGAATAACTTGCTCAAATCAACTCAATGGAGTAAGCCCAATATTATGAATCAAGTAAAGCAATAACTTGATCAAACAACCTCTTTGGAAGCAACTCAACCATCAAACTCAAAACAACCAACCAAGGGTTCCACCAACACAATGCAAGTAGCTAGACTCACAAATATAAACCCTAGTGCACAAAGCTTCCACTATCTCAAACTAGAAATTATGCATTCACCAAAACTCTCCTTAAGGATGACAATGCATAAGTAGTCTTCAACAAACCAGAAAATAGGATTTACATCCAACCAAAGGAAACCTAGTTGAAAACCTTTTCACTCCAACCTTATTTCAGAAAAACATACACCAATCATACTTATAAGAAAAATGTGCCCATACCCTTTTTGAAGATGAATAATCCCTTGAAAATCTACCACAATTAATAATTTTGATCTTCCCTAAAAATTATTAACCCAACATTGGCATGTCAAAATAACTCAACCACCATGGCAATTATTTCCCCTTTAATTTTCAATCCGACTATAGCAAAAATATTAAGCTTGCATTCCTTATACCTCCCAAAGCTAACTTTATAAAACCTTAGCAAGCAAAATATTAAAATTTAATTGCCACTCTTTCTGCAAAAATTGGAGCGCATACCTTTAGTAAATATCCCATGAATTTCGGAGAGCATACACTACCCTCAAAAGGGTCTTCGGTGATTCGAACCGCCGATCACCATGCTACTAAGTCCTTTGACCACGTCGCGTGGGCTAGGAGAGCCCACGTGAGGGAGAAGGGAATTCTCCATTCTTATCACCGTGTGCGCCTCCTCCTTGGCGCCAAGACCAACCCATCACACCTTTGACCACGCAACGCTTGTCTTCCTCCTTCGCTAGCACAGGGGCTTCGATGTCGAAATCAAAAATTCTCAGGGATTAATTTCGAACTCTTGGCTAAACATAAATGAATTCATTTGCCTCATTTTATATGCACTTTGATGCATTTCCAAACATGTCGGCTGAATTCGAAAAGTAATTTCGAATTTAATCGAAATTGTTTTCTAAAGGGTTTAAAAACCCTTAAGATAAATTAAAAATAATTTCTCCCTTAATTAATTAAATAATTAAATAATTAAAACCTTGAAGGGTTTTAAATAATAATTAAATAAATAATAAATAGAACCTCCATTGGTTTTAATAAAAACCATTTAACTTGGTTTTAATGAAAAACCCTTGCCAATGGAATCTCTCCGGATTCTCTTGGAATCTTCCACCTTTGAAGCCAACACATCCTCTTAACATTAATGCCATTTCCTTTTGACATCAATGACAACTCATAGACAAGAAGCTAGGATCTCAAACCCAAAATTGCCAACAGAACTTTGGACATGGACCCAATGAATCACGAAAAAAAGGAGGTCTTGGGCAAAGTAAAAATCAAGGATTTCGAGGTTCATCATGACTAATTGTATTTTGATCATAATTGACCAACTCAACAACTTCATTGGGGAGGACATCTGTCCAAGTCATCAATCCTTGAGCATTAACACCAATGTTGGCCAATTTTTTAGTTACAGAATTGCCCTCCCTAAAAATGTGTTGAACCACAACATTGACTTGCTGACGAAGAATTTGCTTACTTTCTTCAATAAGACTCCTGATCCTCCAGCTACTGGGTTTGGATGTTTTAAAAAAAATTATGATATTAATAGACTTCAATAATTATTTTTCCAGGGATGTCTTTTAATAATTGAAGATATCTCCACACCGCTTTGGCTTCAGTGGAATAATTGGATATGATTCCTAAAGGTTTGGAAAAGGCAAATATGGAGTTGCTAAGGTGATCACGGAGGATTCCTCCAGCCCCAACAACGCTAGGATTACCTTTTGCAGTGCCATCAAAATTAAGCTTAACCCACCCAAAGGGAGGAGGCTGCCATTTAATGTTAGTCCTAGACGAAGACTTATTAGCAGGCCTTGGGACATCAATAAAAATATCATAGGACTTCAGGATGCCCTTCTCAAAAGGTGAACAAGTAAAAGGATCAAAAGAAGTAGCAAGGGCATTTTCCTTAGCATAAAGGATAATCTTATTGGCAATAATGTTGGCATCCAAATATTTTAAGTCAAAAATTATTTTATTGCATTGTAACCATATTTTCCAAAGGAAATTATGCAAACAAAACTTCCAAAGTCCTCTGAGTATAGGATTTTTGAAAGGATTTGGCCATTGTTGGAATAAATCAATAATTGAAGGAGGATAGGCCCAGGAAATATTGAAGGTGAGGAAAAGTTTGTTAAGCACCATTCTTGAGAAGGAACAAAATAAGAAGAGGTGAGAAGTACATTCCCAATAAAAAAAGGTAGATATGACATCTGTTAGGTAAAAGAATGCCCCTTTTAATGAGATTCTCCATGGTAAGGATACGATCTTGAATAGATAACAAGGAAAAGGAGGTGATCGTAGGAATCAGATATTTGGTCCATACAAGCTTGAATGGGATAGGATTTTCAATAATATTGAGAGAGAGCAAGTATGTTGACTTGACAGTAAAATCTCCAAAATCAGTAGGTTCCCAAATAGGACAATCAGACTGGTCATTTAAAGGAATTCTGACAGTAGAAAGTTGATTGTATAAGAAATAAATTTCATTTTCCTGATTAGGGACATCAATCCTTTTCCATATTTTATGACCATTGATACAAGATATGAAATTTACCACTAGAGTTTCAACCAACTGAATAGTAATATTCCTCAACCTTTGAAACATAGGATTTTGATTGAGAGGCCAATACCCAATCCATTTGTCATCCCAGAAAGAAATAGATGTGCCATTACCAAATTACCACCTTAGACATTTGATCAGGAGGGAGCGAGATTCACAAATAGACTTCCATAAAGCAGGCCCGAAAGAACGAACCTCTCCATGGGGAAATGGGATCCCTGAATATATTTCCTCTTTATGATCTTGATCCAAAGAACATTTTCGTTAGAAATCAACTACCAGGCTTGTTTGGAAAGAAGGGATAGATTAAGAGGATAAATTCTTCTAAGCCCTAATCCTCCAAATTCTTTAGGCTTATACACTTTATCCCAATCAACCAAATGAAATTTTTGTTTATTTTCAGATCCTGTCCAAAGGAATTATTTTTGGATTTTTTTTATTTTTTGTAAACACTTACTGGAGCTTTGAAAAGAGAAAGGAAATAAACAAGAATACTCTGAAGGCAAGCCATGGTGAGAATAATTTTCCCCACTTGAGATAAAACATTGCTTCTCCAAGTAGTGAGTTTTTTCTATAGCCTCTGAATAACATTTTCCCATAAGCTATCTTTGATATTCTTAGTGAAGAGAGGTAAACCTAGATAGGTAGAAGGCAAAGGAGCTATGGAACAATTAAGGATATCAGAAATGATGTTCTATCTTCTTGGCAGAGTGTTGAGGAAGTAAATTTTTCTCTTTTAAAAATTAATCCTTTGACCTACAACAAGCTCATATAGGAAGAGTATCTCTTGATAATCTTTGCTTCATTGACATATGTGATTGTAGATAATAGAGTATCATTAATAAATTACTGATGTGTGATAGGATCGCATTGAGAAGTTTTTTGGATTACAAAAAGGAGACCAACATTTTTTTCTTCAATAATTGCTCTTCCCAAAGCCTTAGCAACAATTATAAATCAGAGAGGAGATAAAGGGTCTCCTTGCCTTAGACCTCGACTATTTTGAAAATATCCTACAGGAGAACCATTGATGAGGATTGAAAACAAAGTAGAGGAAATGCAACCTTTAATTAGAGAAATCCATTTAGGATGGAAGCCAAACTTGTTGAGGATAGCAAAAAGGAAATCCCAATTTAGTCTGTCATAAGCCTTGTTCATGTCTAACTTGAGAAGGAAGGTAATTTTTTTGTTGATTGAGACTAAGTGAATTTCTTCATGCACTGAAATGATGTCATCTAGGATTGATCTACCTTTGACAGAACTGCATTGGATCTAATTAATAATCAAAGGCATGACTTCCCTCATGCGAATGGTGATGGATTTTGTTAAAATATTGTAAATGACATTGCAAAGACTTATTGGGCTGAAATCATTGAAATTACAAGCATTAGGATTTTTTAGAATAAGTGCACTGAAATGATGTCATATAGGATTGATCTACCTTTGACAGAACTGCATTGGATCTAATTAATAATCAAAGGCATGACTTCCCTCATGCGAATGGTGATGGATTTTGTTAAAATATTGTAAATGACATTGCAAAGACTTATTGGGCTGAAATCATTGAAATTACAAGCATTAGGATTTTTTATAATAAGTGCAATGAAGGTGGAATTGAAGCATCTTGGAATAATTTTAGAATTTTGGATCTCTCTTATGGCTTTGCAAACATCCCTGTTGACAAGATCCCAAAAGGCCTGAAAGAACCTTGGAAAAAAACCATTTGGGCCAGGAGCTTTGTCAGGATCCATGGAGAATAAAGCATCGTTAATTTCCTCATCAGAAAGAGTAGCCATAAGTCTTCTATTGATACTATCAGAGATAATATGAGGAATGAACTAGAGAAAAAAATATTTTGCCATATGAGAATTTGGTCGATTCTCTGCCTGAAGTAATTGTATGAAATGGGGAACGCCTTAATTCCTGATTTCTTTAATATCATTGATGATTTCTCCTTACTGAGTGTGGATTTCCTTAATTTTGTTGTTGCTTCGGTGTCTCATAGTATAAGTATGGAAGAATTTGGTGTTAGAATCCCATTTTTGGAGCCATAAGTCACGGGATTTTTGTCTCTAGAAAATTTCTTCACATTGGAGAATGTTGTGATACTTGGCTAGCAATTCCTTCTCTTATTTTTTAATCTCAACAGTAAAATCACCATTCTCCTGATTATTTTTTCAATCAAGGATAGCCTCAGCATTACATCCTACTTATTATGGAAAATGTTGCCAAATATGTCTTTGTTCCATACTTTAATATTCTCTTTGATGATTTTGAGTTTCTGGGACAGAATGAAGGAAGGTTTTCCTTGAACATCGGTTTGCCATCATTGATTGATTCTTTCCTTGAAGTCAGGATGTTGCATCGACATTGCTTCAAACCTGAAGGGGGTTTTGTAAATTTTTGGATTATTTATATCCAAAATAATGGGACTGTGATTAGAGCCATTTTTGAGGAGTTATTGAAGATTGGCATCTCCCCAGTTTTCAAAGGCTTCCTAAGAAAACAACACCCTATCTAATTTAACTTGAATTAGTTGTGATCCACACCTTCTATTTCACCAAGTAAACTAATTGCCTTTTAGATTAACATCAATCAAATTATGTACATTAATGAAATCCTAGAAATCCTCCATACTATTAGAAAAAGAGCCAACTTCTCTCATTTTATCAGAAGGAAACAAAGGGGTGTTGAAGTCACCAATATGAATCCAAGGCAGATTAGAAAAATCATTTTTGATTGAGGATAAATTTTTCCACGTATGAAATATCCTAGAAATGGAATTAGGAGCATAGATATTGGTCAGAACACATGAACAATTGTTATCTTTATCAAAAAAATGAATGCTCAAAATCTCATCATTAGAATGGATAATATTTCCTTCCATGAGAGAAGGATTCCATAGGCATAAAAGACCTCCAGAAGCACCCCTGGCATTGCAAGCACAAAAATCACAATTTTTCAAAATAAAATTGCAAATCTTTTTATTAAGAGGTTCACTAATATTGGATTCTTGAATCACAAAAATAGTCGGTTTGATTTCTTTCCTTAATGATTTAGCCAGCCACTGCTTAGCTATGTCATTAAGGTCTCTCACATTCCATGCGAGGATCTTCATTTGGAGGATTTGGAAAGTTTTTTGCCTCCCTTTCCATGTGGTTGGGGAGGTTTGGTACACTTTATTTCTTCCTTGGAGATATTGATTCCAGTAGAAAACAAAGTTTTTGTACACCATTAGCAATATCTTCATGCGTATATTTGTTCCTTTGATTAGAATGAGAAGGTATTCCTCTCTTTTTTTCCATTCCATAATCTATAGGAGACTTATTTTGGCTCTGAAGAATTTTGGGATTGAAAGTAGAAGAGGAAATTCGCTAAATCATAGGACTCATGGTTCAAGGAAGGATGAAGGAATGGAAACATCTTCAATAAAGGGTTGATCATCATTTAGAGAAAGGTCCTCGGTCAAGGGTTTAGGGTTCTCAATAATCGTATCAGAAGATGGTTCTTGAATAAGATTCTTTGGATCCAAGGGAGGATTGGAATTAGTGTTTGGATCATTATTTTTATCAAAAATATCCTCAAAGTTAAAATCCAAGGTTCAAGAATTGATATTTATAATATTTCTCTATTAATTCCCTCTTGATCCTATTTCAAAATTTTAACATCTCCAATCCTATCATATTTAATGCAATCCTTTCAAAAGTAGCCATGGATTTCTATAAATCCATCACTTAAGGTGCTTAATGGAGATCATCTTGTAGAGCAAAAAAATTCTACTAAATTTCATCTAGATTCATAGGAAGTCATCTTCATGCATGGTATGGTTATGCTAAAATACTATCATAATTTTATGAAGGTATTTTTCAAGTATTCAAGCACTCAAGTATCCATGCATTCAAACATTCAAGCTCAATATTAGAAGTATCTACAAGAAATAAGCAATTTTCAATCAAGCTTACATGACAAGGAAAAGCAACCTTAGCATCCTAGAGTAACAAGTGTGCTTTGGTAGATTCATTGTACCTCCTGGTTAGGGACATTCCTCATATGAACCATCAAGTCATAAAATATTGATTTTAATTTTATTTTTCTACACTTTAAAGCAAAAACACTATTGTATTATAGGTCCAATGGTGCTATTGCTCTCTATTTTACATAGTCATGGAGAGAGAAATCATTGTATATCAAGAAAAAGTGTCAATAGTGATATTGCCAATCCAATGGTGCTATTATTATTAATAATTTAATCCACTATTTTAGTATTTATTACTTTTAAGATCTATATAAATAATAGATAAATGCTATCCAAGGGATCTTAATACTCTCCTCTAGCTTAAGAAAACCCTATTACCATTGATACCTCATTTCTCTATCTATCTTGCAAGAAGGCAAAAGCTCCATTAGGACACTATAGCACTAACAATACTTCTATAGTACCAAAAATTCTTCTACCTATATTGTAAAAGTAGGTTAATTTTATCCATACCACTTTCATTTACATATTTTGATTTTTAGATCTATTTTCTATTTGAAAAAAATAATTTTTTTCTTTTTCTTCATTAAAATAAATAAAATAAACAAAGGAACTAGTTTAGTACTTTAATCATTTATGGGACCAACTAAATAATTAATATTCTTATCATCAAGTCATAATTACATATAATTCCTTATAGAATTTTTGTTACATCCTTCTTGAGCCCTTGCTTTTAAAAGAGAAATTATTTTTTCCTTATCATAAAAATAAAAATTTTGCTAAATTTTAGGACTTGTTGTTGCATTTGCATGGTGTGTTAGGTTTATATTAAGGTTAGGATTCATAAAATAACATCTTAGGAGAAATGTAGGTGTTCTTTAATTAATCCATCAAACTCTAGACTATAAGCTCACAATTGCCCCAATCCTAAAGGAAATAACAAAGGAGAGGGAAGCATCATGAAGATATCCTTCACAATCCCCTTTCAATCCCTTTCATCCTATCATATTTTGGTGAACCTGAAATTAACAACACCATGGATCCCAAATATGTTTTTGACCAAGCTAAAATTTAATCAAACTAAAATTTATCAAACTCTAATCAATATTATTTGTTTAGATTAAATCACATTAAATCTAGATAATAATAACATAACCAATTGCTAGTCTAACTAAGTACCTTTATAATCCTTTGAGTAATTATCATATTATCTACTTGGTTAGACTAGGTATATAGCAAACCCAGACCGGTAGACACCCACATAGGGTCTCACACATACTTATGCCTACTAAGGAGTATATAATAGTAGGCTAATGGGAGTCATAATGAGGTATTACTATTACTCCTAGTGTACCATATTGGCCATGTATCTAGGTCACTTTCATGTATCATTGGCAACCCACATATCAATGCTCTCTCACATAACAATTACTATATAGATAGGATTTAGGTATATTGAAACCTTTGGTATATAGAGATGCCCTTGAGGTATATTGGTCAAATATGATTTTTGAGGGAAAGGAATAAAAGGTTTCTAAAAGATCTCATCTTTATTCTTTAACCAGCTCTATAAACTTAAAAAACTAAATATTATTTTCTCTTTTCCTAAAACTATGATCAATAAATACCACCTAACCCATAGTATTGCTCATCAATTGGCCATTAACCTTAATCCTCCTATGGAAGGTCGTGATGACCAACCCAATTTTGAGAACCTATCCTTTCAGTGAAAAGAGGTGGCTTGTACACATTCAGGTTCTATAAGCCCTAGCCATGATGAGGATGAAAGAGTAGTCTACCAATCTAAAGCTAATATGGATTACTTTTTGTAGAAGCATAAAGATATTGAGGAGATGTTTTTTATGGAAGGTCATAACATCCTAGGTATTTCTATAGGGGGGTTAATTTATGGATTATCTCCAATAACCTAGATCAAATACCTTGTATTTAAAGTAATTGGATCTATCATTTGGGTCTATAAATAAAAACTTGAATGCATCAACTTAGATATTCCTATCATCACCACTTCGATGGATGTTGGGAGACAAAACCTCATGCCTCCTTTGGAACAACATTCATATTTTCCTACACTTCAAGAACTATTACAAGATAATGTTAGTTGTCCTATATCTCAATAGGTAGGCACAAGTCACACTCCCAACTAGGGTGTATCATCAAGTGTCCCAATATCTAATCCTCATATGGGGATATAAAACCCTAATATTATAATATTCCATCCATTTTATAATACTTTCATATTACTTGCCTTAGGAGTGAAGCTGTAGACACCTAAAACACATCATGTTTAGAAGACTACTCATATGGGCACCTTTGCAGACCATATGAATGACCTTGGACCTTTCCAAGACCAAGTAGTGGTTCTAACCACTCAATTTATGCAACCTAGGCCCTTTCAGCCTTAGTCATGGGTGACAATCGTAGCTACAAAAGCTTGCTTATTAGTCGTGGATGACAACCGTAGCTAGGATCCTGGTTGCATTGAGAAACCACGACTAGCTCTGTAATAAACTTGGGTGACCAGAGCCAAGTAAAATCAGTTACAATAATCAAATTGCAATAGTTATGAAGCGGTTTGGGCTTGGAAGTGTCTAGAAGCTTCCTCCAAAATACCAACTCTTATTCTTGGCTTCTCCATGAAGCTAGAGCAAGGATTTTTGGAGTCTATTTAAGACCCCAATTTCAAAGAGCAAACCCTGGTTGTCTTCTCTAATTAAGTGCTACCAAATTATTGAAAAATAACTCAATTGCATTGTAGCGAAGCCCTACCAAACTAGAGAGTCAATTGCACCTTGTGGAGAGTATGGAGATGCTGTCCAAATCCAGTTTGACAACCAACTTTGCAAAAATGGATATCTCAAGAGCTTGAGGAGAAAGCTTGATAATTGACACACTTCCATTGCCAATTCCAGTGAATTCAACCACCAATCTATTTTAGAACACCGAGGTGACCCTTGATCATCAATTCCTTGGAGGATTTGAGAGTTTCTGGCCCTAGTTTCAAGAGAAAGGGAAGTTTTCCAATAGTCAAGACTGTTGGCTATGACTAATAGAGCTAGTTGCTTTAAGCACCCATGGCTAGGGTTTGATTCTCTCTTTTCTTCATTTTAGCAATAGATTTCCATTTCTAGTTATGCAAATATCTTAATATAGCATAGGTTAACATTGTAGCAAACATTTAACCGATTAATTTAGGATTGATAGGTATATTTGCTTCCGTTTCCTTGCAATTGTTAATTTAGACTAGTTTCATGCTTTTCAAGTTCTAATGGCTAATTGAGATTCTTAATTATTATATTTCATGCTTTCTTTATATAGTTTATAGTAATTTGATGATTTCTTGCATGTCTTCATAGATTTATATGATTTCTTACTTTATTTATCATCGATTTATGCAATTGTCTATCAAAAGACTCATCAAGAGAGGCCTCCTTTGTCATTAACTCATTTCATGTTGTTTCTTGAACGTGGGATTTATTGGAACTAATAATTTTCAAGGCATTCAAGTTAGCATATGCCTCCAATCACATGAGAATAAGGCTATTTTTGGCCTTGAGTAATTTGTGTACCTTCTAAAAAGTTTGTGGATTACACCTCCCCCTCATTTAGAGGGTATTCAATATTGTATCAATTGTATCCCTAAGAGGTACGTAAATGTAATACAATTTTGACAAATTTTTAATAAAAGGAAACCCCATTTCTTGTTAAATTCATTATTGTCTATTTATTTATTGCTTTAATACTTAATTTCAATTGATGCACTAGTAGGGTGTATGCTTTTTAGATCGTTACAAAACCGTATGATGATAACTTTAATATGATACATCCAAGTGTATCCACCTCCATCTTCCATCAATTATCAACAAATTATTTACGTATATCAATGCATACCTTTTGTGCCATCAAATTCTATTTCTTCCAAACTTCAAACATTGACTTCTTAATTAGGGGAATTGAAATAATAAACGGATGTTATTCAAGGGTCTTCATCCAACCATAAGTACTCATATGATGACTTGTGAGACCAACCACTAGATATATTTGTAGTTAGTCATGTTTTTCCTCCTAAATTTTAAACTCATGAGTTTTAGATTTACAAAGGGGAGGAATATCCTATCAACTACCTTAGGTTGTTTATAATACTTGTAGTGATATTTCTTATGATAAAACATTGCTACTTAAGATCTTCCCTAAAATATTTAGTAGCCCTACCTTGAAATGTTATTACCAATTACCAAGGTATTTCTTAAAAATATTTAGGGACCTTGTTGAAATGTTTGGCAAGTAATTCTCCATCTACATTGAGGAAAAGGTCACCATTAGTGATTTATACCAACTCAAGCAGTCCAAAGTTGATAATTTTACCAACTTATTAGCAATATGCAAAGCCCTAGTGAAGAGGCTACAATATGCTGCTCCAGCTAGAGACTTATTAGATATCTTCATGATCATATTTAATGAGTAATTGACATTCTATTTAGAGATGGTCAATGTGTCTTTTTTTGAAGATGTTATTGACATGGCCAAGAATATTTCCTTGTTAAAAGAGGGAAATTGAAAACTAAGTCTCATAAAGAGGAAGATAAAACTTCTAATCCAAAGGGACAGTGGAGGAATATGATAATACCATACCAACAACACTAGTGTTATGAAAAACATTAAAAAATTTGTCTTAGGCAAGCCACAATAATAAAAACCTAAAAGGAGGTACTCTTGATAAGAGAAATCTCCTTTTACCATCTTGAATTGACACTTGAAAGATAAAATAGTATAACTCCCATCTATAAAATCTCTTAAACTAAAATCTAAAAGGCTCCTTGGTTTCATACTAATAAGCAATGTGTCTTTGATTGCATCAATGGTCATGTGATTGTAGATGAATGAGCCTTAGAAATATGATCTAAGACCTAATTGACAAAGGTCAAGCTATTATTAATAGATATAATTTATAATCTAATTCTAATCACGATCTTAGATTTTTTTAAAATCTACTACACAAAAACAATCATAATCAAATCATAGTGAATAACATTCACTACAAGAATATCCTAGTCCAAATCATGGTATGGTTGACACAATTCACTTTCCTAATTATATACCTCATATTTATATTATAACCATACAAAAAAATAGAAATATGTCATATAATAAACCTTGAAAACCTTCCTTGGTCCTTCATGCAAAACAAAATTAACTTGAATGACCTTCATCAATAGTCCAATCAAGGATGAAGGCTATGGGAACTTTTGATTTTCTTTAGAAACTTGAGAGTACCCCAATTAGAATCTTCCTTTTTAAACTCAAGAATTTTTTGGCTCATAGAGACATCTTACTCAATTTTTTTAGCAAACAGGTTATTTCTGAAGACCTAAACCCAAATGACCTTACTTATATTGTAGGTTATATTAGGATTAATCAAGAAACTATGTCATTCCATGAGGATGATATCCTTTAAGCATTTAGGGTCAAAGATATCCCATTATACATTATATACCACATTGATGAGAAATTTATCAAGAAATTCCTAGTTGATAATGGTTTTGATCTCAATATTTGTAGCTTGAGATTCATTAGTCATATTAGGCTAACCAAACAAGACTTGGAAAATTCAAAATTGTCATTAGTAATGTCAAAAATGGGGAATATGAGGCCAATGTCACTAGAGTCTCACCCATTAGAGTTAAAATCTATACTCTCAACACGCCTATGTCATGCCATGTGACATAACCTGTAACATTCATCTTGCATGGCCATGGATCCATGGGATGTGAATCATCCCTTCAACCCTCCATAAATGCATTAAATATGAATATATGAGAAAGGCTTATCATATTCCATCCAACCATGTGTTGAGGTATATTACATTATTTGTTATATGCTAATGTACCCCATGGTACCTTCATGGCACATTTGTAAATATGTAATAGAATAGGTTTGAGTCTATAGTTTAGAGTGTGATTTATATTTTTCCTTTTATGTAAGTTTCAATGTGTATGAAATGCATAAGTGTCATGTGAGAGTGCAATGTGTAGGAATTATACAAGTGTCATATAAGTTATAGTGCAAGTGTAGATTTATAGAATGTACATAAGTGTCTTGTATGTAAGAGTACAAATATGTAATGTGAGGATGTGCACAAGTGTCCTATATTAGGAGTGCACGTAGAGGTTTAAGAGTTATGTAGATGTGTGCATGTCTTGTAGAGTCAAGTGTCCATATAGTATGCAAGTGTTAAGATGATAAGCCAAGATTCATGAGACTTGGCATATAGAGAGAAATAGGCAAGTACTTGAAGAGTCATGTTACTTTGGCTATATATTATGGAGATAATAATTCATTAGAAACAAGGAATATTTGATATTCATATATCATAATATGCTTGTAAGAGGAAGGAAAGGAATAAATATTGTATATGAGATTTTGAGTAATTAATATTGTAAGTTTTATTCATGCATAGCTCATGAATGACATAGAAAATTTACATTCATATTAGATTATATAAGTGAATGGTTATTATGGTTTTATATAGTTCATGATATACATATTAATTTTCTCATTCTACTCATATTATTTTTATTATTTTGATCTTTATTATTTTGGCTATTTTATATAGGGTACCTATGATATTTTGTGGTAGTAAGGCTTAAAATAATAATAGTGGTATCAGAGCTACCACAAGACTCTATCTAGTTTGAAAGAGTTTATTGAGCTACCATTATTAATTAATTTTATCTATTCTTTGATAAATTTAATTTAGAGTTTGTCCACTTTAAAGGCAGTGGATACTTGGACTCTATTTTTGAAGGTCTTATTAAGTAGAATTTGAGAGGAAAAGTATTAGTCACCCATATTTTAATGCTAGGGTCTTTCCACTAGTTTGAAGAAAAACCATTGAAGACTAGGACTCAACTAGATTGAAGAAAATGGCTAACTTGGAAGAAAAGTTGGACATTTGATATTGGAAACCAAATTAGAAGAAAAAATGGATATTGGTATTTTGAGGTATGACCAAATCAGAAGAAAGTTGGTCTTTTAGGGAAATATTCATCGTGGAATTGATATTGGGTTCTCTAGTAAGGAGGAGAATCATATTTTATTCTTAGTTCAACCTAAGACATTGAATTTTTTAGAATTTAATACCGAGAAGAAGAAAAGCAACATCACTACAAATTTTTGAGAAGCTTCCTATAGATATAGAGAATAATATTAGATTCTAAGTATAGATATAAGATATTACAAAGAGAGAATAAAAGAAAGCAACATAGAGAAGAAATATCAAGTACAAAACATACAAAATAAGATAATTGTGGAGCCATCATCCACATAGACAACAACATAAGAAAGGATAAAGCCAAAGTGGCCTTGAAAGATAAAATGGTCTTGATATAGAATAAAATTAGAATAGTCTTGAAGGATAAAGTAGTATAAATCCTATACGACCTTATATAGAAGAGAATTACAGAGCTTATTTTATAATGCTATCAAGTTGAAATATGAAATCAACATTCTAAAGTAAATAGACCAAAATATGTAGACCAAAACTTCCATACATAGACACTGATTTATAATACCAACATACATAAACCTATATTCATAACTCAAGCATAAGAAAAATAACATACATAGTACAAGCATGCATAGACCAAGCCTACATAGCTAGTGAATAATCAAAGTGCATGTAGAAATATTTAAGAAAAATTAGCAAAATGTAGTATCTCCAATAGAAGACAAAAGAAGGAGAGCTTTGTCTCTCAAGAGAAGATTACTGTAATATTTAGGAAGATAATAGCAAGCACTATTTAAAGAGAAGAAACATAACATTGTCTATGTTTCTAAGTAACTAGCACCATGTAGCATTGTCTATGACCAATTCCATATAGCATTGTCTTTGACCAATGCCATATAGTATTATCTATGACTAGTTCCATATAGAATTTTCTAAAATCTACTAATGCCATTCGAAGGGAGCATAGCAACCAATACTATTTAGAGAAAAATATCTAGAAAAAGAGGTTAGCTTGAAACAATAGAGGAGGCCATCTTGAAACAACAAAGGAGTCTAACTTGAATAATCCAAGGATGTCAACATGAAGAAGTAGAGAACACAACTTGATTATAATAGTGAAGGAGGCTAAGAAAGGTGGAGCATTACAACAAAGGAGTCTAGAATCTAAGGAGGATATAATTCTAGCTATGGAAGTGTATTTGTAAACTAGCAAATATTGGTGACGAGGAAGCAAAGCATCAAATATTATGGGTTAAGAAATCAACAAGAAAGGTGAAGTGTCCAACATCATAGAAACTAGCAAGGAAGGTGTAGCATCCAACAAGTAAAGTGAAGCCTCCAATGGTGTAGCATATACACTTGAGTAAGGAAATGAAAAGTTTAATTATGGAAGACAAGAACAATAATACCTGTGTAAAGTAACGACGTAATAATATTTTTGTAACACATACTTGAGTTGAATGTTATTGCAAAAGAGAATATAATTTTACTAACATTCTTACTTAAGCATGTAGAATTCCATATGGACGTAAGTTATCAAGTGGTATGAATTACTTAAACTAAGGTGCAATAAAGGATGGTGTGTTCAACACATCCAGTGACCGTGTGGAGATCATATTGAAGAGCGAGGAGATTAAGGATAAGAATAAGGTAAGTTGAAAAATTAAATCTTTTAAATGTTTTAATTAAATTTTTAAGATAATATTATAATTGGAGTTATAAGGTGATTGCATGCTAAGGAGGAGTAATAAGGGAATTATAATTTAATAGGAGTTATAAGATTTAGTTAGTATTTTTTTTTTTAATTTCATAAATTTTGGAGTAATAAGGGTTTCTACTAATTTATTTGATGAGTCAATTTATTTATTTATTTTAAGTTTGAAGATATTTTAAATTTCTTAAGGTAGAAGATTTATTTCAACAAAAATTAAAATTAAAAAATATTAAAAGTTTTTGAATTTTTGCAAATTTAAAATTTTTGGAATTAAAAGGTTTTCTACATCTAAAATCTATTTTTTTAGAATTTTCAAACTTCATATTTGATTAATTTTTTAATTTGGGAGTTATAGGGCTTATTAATTCGAAGGAAATAAATCATTGAATTGATTTATATCATGGAAGAAATTATTAGAAATGCATTCAATGAAGATAGTGAAGAAATGGTGAACAAAATTAAGTTTTATTCTCAAAACTTAATAGATGATTTTGATGGAAAGAAATAAATGACAAATATTTTAAAATAAAAACTATCACTATTTCTAAATATGCAAAATATAAAAATTTTACAACATTTTTAAGCTCTCTCCATGAATTTTTTTTAGAACATGGTGGAATTCACAAAACACCATTATACTTTCATCATAAGAATGCGTAATGATGTTTTTTGTCATTACTTAGCTTTAAGATATTTCAAGAAAAAGGAGAAGAAAACAAATATGCCACATACAACTTGAACGAAGCTTATGTTAGCTTCAATGAAGAATAATTGAAATAAAGAATGTATTATTATGATTATTTACTAGCTCAATGTTCATAACCCACATCATCAGGTACATCACACTTAAATATGATGAAGAAAAGAGGAAATATAAAAATAGAAGAAATCACACAAGGAAGGCTAATAGAAAATTTGAATCCAAAGTCAAAGAACCATATACTATAGATTCAAATATTGATTTGAAATAGGTGGACTAAAGACAAATCTCAAGCAAAGGTTCATGAACAATGCAAGATCACTTGAAGATTGAAGATAAATATGAAGACCAAAATTGAAGACTAAAGTATTCAATAACAAAATAATGTAATACAGGGGATATTGAGGTATATTACATTATTTGGTACATGCTAATATACCCCCATGGTACCTTCATGGTACATTTGTAAATATGTAATAGATTAGGGTTGAGTCTATAGTTTAGAGTGTGATTTATATTTCCTCTTTTATGTAAGTGTCAATGTGCAGGAAATGCACAAGTGTCATGTAAGAGTGTAATGTGCAATAAATGCATAAGTATCATGTAAGTTAGAGTGCAAGTATATATTGAGATAATGTGCACAAGTGTCTTGTATGTAAGAGTACAAATATGTAATGTGAGGATGTGCACAAGTGTCTTGTATGTAAGTGTCCTAGATTAGGAGTGCATGTAGAATTGTAAGATTCATATAGATGTGTGCAATTCATGTAGAGTCAAGTATCCATCTAGTATGCAAGTGGAAAGATGATAATGCAAGAGTCATGATACTTGGAATAATAGTAAAATACTTGAAGAGACATGTTACTTTGGCTATATATTAAGGAGACAATGGTCCATGAAACAAGGAAGATCTAATATTCATATATCATTATTTGATTGTAAGAGGAAGGAAAGGAACAAATATTGTATATGGATTTTTGAGCAATTAATATTTTAATTTTCTTCATCCAAATTTCATGAATGACATAGGCCATTTACATTCATATTTTATTATATAAGTGAATGTTTATTGCAGTTTTTTTTAATAAGCTATGTGTGGCTTCTATTGGGGGTCACTCCCATTACAAAAACAAAACATTACATTGTTCTCATTACATTTCTAACAAGTTAATTAAAACATATCCAACTTTGTCTTTTTGTAAGAGATATTATTCACTTACCCTTCTATCAAAGATATTCTTCATCTTCCTCAAAATGCTAAGTTTCCACAATTAATTACTTTTATATCAAATGCCTTAAAAAATTTAAATACTGTCAAGATGAAATTCAACAATACAAATGGCTAAAATATTTTTTGCCTAGCTTCTATATCCAAAAATATCTTGTCAATAACAACCTCACAATTTCTTAATACCTTATTTTAGGGTTCTTATTCATTCCCCTAATATTCCAAGATATTATTTTCATTGTTATTTTTTATTTTATTTGTGGGTTTAGCCCCACTTCTTGTTAAAACTTGTGATATTTGCTTTTGTTTTCCCATATAAATATTCCTTTGTGTTTCTTTTCCTCTTTGTTTTTTCTTCTTGGGTCTTCCTCTCTTTTTTCATTCTCAACAATACTTTCATCTTCATCAATATCTTCAATATTCTCACATTGCTGATAGTAAGACTTATCATCTTTAGGTTTGCCTTGTTATTAAGGATCTAAAGTGCAAGGAATAATATCAAAATCACAATCTTCTTTATGTTACCCAAGAAACCCTAAAGTGCAAGAATGCTTTTGTAGCAATTACCTTTTTATTATACCCTAAAACACTAAGTTGTTATGGGTTTCCTCAAATATCATTTCTATATTATTCTGCTCTTGAAACCTTAAAGTGAAAGGAATAACATCTTAGCCACTTTCACTTTTATTACCTGAAGAGAATTCTATACTACTTGAGAAAAATGAAGATGATTTACCTGGAATAAACTTGACCTCTTTTGTTGTCTTTATTTTGGGTTTTATCTCCACATCTTCTTTTGCATCTTTAATTCCTTTTGAACTTGCCAAATGATATTGTAAATAGGCTTTATTTATCTCTTATTTTAGAGTGGAATATCCTTGATCTGATCTATATTATATTATTGTATGATTTTCTTTCTTCATATTGAAGTTTATCTCATGGCTAGATTTTTTTATCTCTTTCTTCATTGTATTTACCTTGCAAAATCTTACCATATGTCTAATATCAAAACATTTGTGGCAAAAAAATATAATATTTTTATAATCTACTTGTTGATTCCATTCTCTTGATTTAGATTTAATATTAATGGATTGTGGAAAAGAATTTGAAATATCCATAGAAACACATTCGAGTATATATTGCATGATTTATCTCCTTAGTTTTTGGTCCTTGCTTGATCAATTCCCCAAGGGTATTTCCAATATTATTTAGAAAATGCTTATATATAAGTTTATATGGTAGTCCAAAAAGCCTAACCCACACTTGAAGCTTTAAATTTTCTATCTCAACAAAAAAATTTCATTCCATGTTCTCAAATAAAGTGCATATCTTCTTCTAAACATGGGCCACCAACCATTATTTTTATCCCTATTTTTTGATTTAGAAAAGATGATGAGGAAAAATACCTTTAGGAATAAAAGTCACAAAATAATTTGAATTCAATCCCCACTTCCACTTGATCCAATTTTGAATCTCCATAAACCTGGCCATGATCTATTGAATTTACATATTAACCCTCTACTTTTAAGAACTATTATATCATGCTCAATCATCTCATCCTTGATACTTACTTCTAGTGTAATATCTTCTACCTGGATCAAACTTGCTATGTATTTTCTCTTCTACTTACCTCCAACTTGGGCCTCCATACTTCAAACTATGGAATTTTGATTTCTATCTATGGCATCCTAACTTTCCGTTAGGGATATTAAAAATGACATTCCTTCCACAATAGCTAATAGACCTAACTCTTGGCTTGCACTCCCTCTTGGTTCACACTCCCTCTTTGCTTGCACTCATTGTTTCTCTTGGCTTTCAATATTTCTTTCCTCATACTTGCTTCTAGTTTGCACTCCCTCCTAGCTCATAATTACCCTTATCTCTTCTTTTTCTTGATATTCCTTCACTTCAACATTTTTTTTGGAAAATATTCCATTCATTCATGGTAAGGATTTGAAGCATCAATGCACTCTAGATGAACCTACCGCTCTTTTGCCATGAATAGATCTTGGATCACACTCCCTCTTAGTTTACACTTCCTTTTGGCTCACACTCGCTCTTGGATTGCACTCTCTCCTACCTCACACTCACTTCCATATTGCACTCCCTCTTGGCTCATAATTACCCTTGTCTCTTCTTTTTATCGGTGTTCCTTGGCTTCAACATTTTTTTGGAAATAATGTTCCACACATTCATGATAAGGTTTTGAAACATTTATTCACTCTATATGAACCCATAACCCTTCTACCATGACTAAATATTTGCTTGCACTTCCTCTTGGTTCACACTCCCTCTCTGATCTCATTCACTCCTAGCTTACACACTCCTAGCTTACGTTTGCAACCACTGCTACACCTACTCTAGATCACATTCACACTCACTTTTGGCTAAACTCACTCATACTCACTTTTAGCTATAGTTTATCACACTTGATTTTAGTTGCATTCACTCTTGACTGCTAAACTTACTCTCAGCTCATACTTGCACTTGCTGGTGCACTTACTTTTGGCTCACACTCACACTCACTACTACACTTACTATTGACTTGAACTCGTACTCATTGTTGCACTTACTCCTAGTGCTTGTGCTCTCACTTACTGCTACACTTACTCCCAATGATCATTCTCACATTCACTGCTACACTTCAATATTTATTGCAGATTTATATAGGCCATGATACATATTAATTTGCTCATTCGACTCATCTTATCCTTATTATTTTGACCTTTATTATTATGGCTATTTTATATTGGGGACCTATGATATTTTATGATAGTAAGGCTTAAAAATATAATTCCATTAACCCTTCATCCATTCCAAGGTGATCAAGGTAAAAAATCCTAAAGCTTGTCTTTTCCCTTCTCTTAATTCATGTCTTGAATCATATTTTTATTATTCTCAACTTTCTATCACTAATGCATTGAGGTCCCTTATTTTATAAAATTTATCTAACCTTGAACTTAAAAGTAAAAGTGCTAATCCAACGTGTATTAATAATAATAAATTAGATAATAACCAACTTGTTGTATACCTAGCCAAGCTTCCTTCATCTCCTCAAACCTTAGGTTTGATTTTTATAAATAAGGGTAAGATAGTACAAATAGCAAGTTGCTCCTTAATTTGTGCTAGTACTACAAATGAAAAAAAACATAACAATAACTCTTTCTTGGTTGAACAATAATAATCTTCATGCTTCTCATCAAACATGTATTCCCTCCTTAATTAAATGCTATTGAATATATCAAAGTAAAAAAATAGTCTTGTATGTCACTATATCATATTCAATAAATAACAATAAATCAATCTTAGATCTTATGGATATAGAGATCCTAGGAGTGCTACCGGCTTCCCTTTATTAAGAGGATAAAACTTATATTTTTATTAAGGAAACTATGGACATTAATATTGAACCTCATGAAGATCCTATAATCCTGAATCTAGGTAAGGTCTTGATCTTAACTGAGCATGAGGTATACACCTAGATTTTGACAAAGTTCAAATACATATTTGCTTTATCTTAAATCAATATTCCTAGTATTTAACCTTTTCTAGTTATCCACCACCTAGTCGTCACTCCTAATGCAAAAAATATAAAATAGAAGTTACAAAAAATCCATCTAAAATTATCCTTATTAGTCAAAGAGGAACTTCAATAGATCCTTGATGTAGAATTTATCAAAGCTATTGAATATTCTAACTACATCTCCAACATTGTTCTTATTACCGGTAATATATGTAGCATTATAGCGTGTATTGACTTTTGGGACATTAATAAAGAATATCCTAAGGATGAGTTCCCTTTTACAAATATTAACATGATCATAAATTTCATTGTAAGATGTGGAATGTAATATTTAATGGATGATTTCTCAATTCATAATAAAATTAATATCACTCCTAAGGACTAAGCGAAAAAAACTTTCACCACCCTATGGAGAACATTTTGTCATCAAGTCATGCTCTTTGGGATAAAGAACATAGGATATACATTCCAAAGAGCCATGATGTAAATATTTTATGATAAGATGCATGACATCATGTAAGGTTATTTTGATAATATTCTTGGTTTATATTTAAATTAATAAGATCATGTTCAATACCTAAGGGGCATCTTTGGGTATCTATAGGAGTACAAGGTATGTCTAAAGCCTCAAAAGTGCATCTTTAGGGTTACATTAGAAAAACTATTGGGATTCATCATATTCTCATGTGACATGAAATTTAATATTAACAATATATTGACTAGTGTTGATATGCCACCCCCTCAAACTCTAGCCTTTCTTAGGAGTATCTAAGGAAAAATCTAAGTTATTTAGATATTTATTTCCTAGCTAGTCATGAGGGTCAAACCTTCACAAATATTTTTAGGAAGTATGTGGTCTTTGAACAGTATGCTAACTAGCCTTTGTTGCTCTCAAATCCTTTATTTTTGTTTCTTGTCTAGTCCCACTTAATCCCCATATGTCCTTGTTACTATACATAGTATCCATAGACCATGCCTTAGGAGATATGTTGGCATAGTATCATGATGAACATAGAGAGAGCCAATTACTACCTAGATCTTCGAAAATATAATTTTAGACTTTATCAAAGAGATAGAAGGAAGAAAATATTGGAAACCTATCCATATATATCATGGACCTAGATCCTAGAGGGGTGAAGGTCATTAAAGAGCTCTCCAGAATGTAAATAATCCAATATATAAAGAACTATGATGTAAAAGACTCTTTGATCTAGAAAGTGTAAAATAATGGATTATTCTCTATCAAATTGGCATACTATTTTATGGAGGAGGGGTTGGATCTTGGTGAACTAGGTATGGCTTAAAAATATTATTCCAAATATTAATTTATTCTTTTGGTTGGTTGTTAAAAAAAAATCCTTACAATTGAAAGTGTCAAAAAAAGAGGCTTGACCATTCCTAATAGATGCTACCTTTGTTAATCCAACTGAGAAGATACACATAATATTTTCTTGGAGTGCCCCTTCTCCCAAGAGATTTTTAATATCATCCTTAGAATTTTTGAAGTTTCTTGGGTGACTTCTAACAATATGTCTAATATGTGCATCCAATGGTATTCCTCTCTTAAACCATAATTGGATAAGCACCCTTTGGAAGTTGAGTTATCACAATTTAATAAGAGGAGTTTGGAAGGAAAAAAAATAACAGAGAATTTAAAATTTTAAAAATAGATCTCAAGTTAGTTGGTTTTAGAATCATTAACACTTTGGTAGAAAATATTTTCATCCTCCTTTTTAGTAATGAGTGGAAAAAAGAGTCTAAAACTTGAATTGTAGAGAAACTTGTGTTCCTAAGAGGAAGAATCACATGCTGAAGTAGGGGAATACTTATCGCTCTCAAGTTAGATGGAAACCCCCACTTCCTGGTTGGTTAAAGCTAAATTTTGATGGGCTATAAAAGGGAATTCTAGAATATCTAGAGGAGGGGGTGATGAAAAATAATAAAGGGAAAATTCTTCTTGCTTATGCAAAAAATATAGGTTTGCAAACTAGCCACTTTGTGGAAACTAAAGCCCTTTTATAGGGTGTTAATTTGTTAGGAGGGTTGAATAACAAAAAGGTTATAATAGAAGGCAAAATTTTTAATATCATCAATATCATAAAAGAATCTCAACCTCCTATCTAGAGTATTGAATATTTCTTAGAGAAATCAAAACAAAATATCTAAATTTTGGAGGACTCTCAAATCAAACATGTGAAAGCACTAGGATACGGAAGCAATGGCGTACCGGGTGCGATGCAAACAAAAGCAAATGTAACGCTAGCTCCTACGAATGAAGAAAGGACTAAAGTGCATGAAAAGGGAAAACAAACGAACTGAAACGAGATATAAAGCAAATGTAAAGTGCAGCCCCTTTTTTTATTAATTTTTCTTTGAGATCAGGTTACAATACGTCTCCTTCCTTTTTAGGGGCTAGGAGCGTTAGATATAGTTTTGTTACACCACGGATGGTACGCTTCCCTTCGGGATCTTCCGCGTGCCCACATTTGAAATGGGCGGGCCAAACGTCACCGCCGCTTGCGTGAATGCATCTGTAGTTCCTTGCTACCCCTCCGGTGTCGAGATCCTACGTTCAGAGAAATAGCAAACGATTAATAGCACCTGCGGATGGAGGGAAACATGCAATCCCCAAGGCCTCCGGTTAATGCATGCATGAAATAATTAAAACGGTAATCAAAACATGTCAGAATAAGATGAAATTTGGATAGAAGCATGCAAACACCATCATGAACACACTGCAAAAGGAACAGTCAAGAAATATATTGTAGATTTCTAATCGCTCCGGGGTGGGACGATTAGGACTGTCATAAAATGTCAGAAAGCAACCTCCTAAATGTCCCATCCAGAGGCCTCCAAAACACCTACAAAGTTGGGGTTAGGCAAAATAGGGCATTTTGAGATGACCCAGAAGGTCGGATTTTGCATATTCGGCCCCGATCGCCCTGTATCCGAAGATGCTCCCTGTATGTTAGTGAAAGCGAAAAACAATGAAAACACAGTCAAAACTCATCAGAATGGCATGAAATTTGAATGGCAGCATATATGAATGACATAAAATAAGATGCAAAAGAAATAGTGAAGAAATATGCTACAGATTTCTAATCACTCCGGGGTGGGGCGATTAGGACTGCAGTAGTGCGGGGGCGCCCGGGGGCAGGACGCCCACCGTTTGGGGCTTGGTTTCGACACCAATCCACTTGGGATGGGTCCAAAACCTCCTAGGGGGTTGTGTCAGAAAATTGGGTGGGGTATTGTGGCCAAATGTTTGGGTTTTGGGTCCGGATTGCGCTTCCAATGTTCACCCAATAACCTCCCTTCCAAAAGAGAGATCAAGGATGTAAGAAGCACAAGTGAGGGGTGAGGATGTAATTCGGTAGCACTCCATTGCTCCAAATGCTCCTGCTCTATCCTCATTTTTGGGGTGAGAAGACTCACCATTTTATAGACCTGAAGGTCTACTTTGAATGTGCATGCAGGGGCGCCACTTGGCCATCATGCCTTCCCAAGGGAGAGAAGATTCCTCCCTGATTAAGGGCTCCATGACTGCCTCTATGACTGCCTCTTTGAGCTCAAAAATGCTCACTCGCACTCCCATGCATTGAAGGTGGAGTTGAGTGGTGGATCTCGGCTGCCATTTGTCAAGGTTTGACCTTTTTCCCATCAAACCTGCTATTCGCCCCACCCTGGAGCGATTGTTGCTAATCGTCCCGGGGTGGGGCGAATAGCATTCTAATCACCCTAGGGTGGAACGAGTAAGGAGCAGGGTGCTTGAAAGGTGCCAAATTGACCTCTGACCTTCCAAAACTACTTTGGGAGTGGTTAGGACCACTTTTTAACCTCTGGGGGCTGCCCTAGGGGCTATGTATGCCAATTCGATCAGTGCTTGTATCCACATGATCAGATTGGTGTTGTTTTGGTGTCTACAGATGCCCCTTTTTGGGATGCATTGTGCGTGGCGCAATGCTGAGAAAAAATAGATAACCAAAGCACTTAATGATTAGGGTTTCTTGGTAACCTAACCAAATTTTGATGCCCCAAGTATGGAAAGGGCACGCATTCTTGAATCCTTGCTTCGACGAGCTAAGGAGCTTAATTCAAGTGTTAACCTTTTTTGGTGAGGTGTTACTTGATCTTGGACATTGTTCGATCATGAATAGGCAAAGGGCGCAACCTTTTGTCTATGGGAACCTTGAGTTCATGATTCTAGAATGCCAAGTGTTTGATCAGCTTGTGATTATTGCTTGTTTGCTGCCCCAAGCAGGAGCGTGATTGTCTTTGTCAATGATTCTTTGAATGCATGCCATTTCCTTGATTGGGTGTGTATTTGTTGATTGGTGACTAAGTGTGACTACCCCCTCAAGCGACGAATCGATGAGGGAATGACCGAAATGAGAAAAGCGATGAGTCACTTGACCCAAGATGACTTTTGTAAGGGTGCCTTCAGTTGTTTTCCATTGAATGCTTATGTAGTTTCCCAACAATCGGACCTATTTTTGGTGGGTTTTAACCCTTTTTGTGACGCCTTTTGGAGCTGAAATTGTCAAAAATTCGTCCTCCCGTGGAGCGGTCCGGCTATGGTAGCCTTCTTAGGGAGTAGGATATTGATAATTTGTGGCCCCGACATTGGTTTTGTATGCCAATAATGTCAGGCGCAAAGGCGCCTTTGTTCGGCAATTTTATTGCTATTTTTGGGTGGGTTTGGACCCTTTTTGTGACGCCTTTTGGGGATGAAATTCTCAAAAATCCTTCCTCCCATGGAGTGGTCCAGCTATGGTAGCCTTCTTAGGGAGTAGGATAGTGAGGATTTGTGACCCCAACATCAGTTTTGGATGCCTTGAAGCGCAGGCGCAAAGGTGCCTTTGTTCGACAGTTTTATTGTTATTTTTGGTGCATTTTGGATGCAATTTTGGTTGTTTTTTATTTTCTTGCTCTGTAATCGTCCCAGGGTGGGATGAATACCAGTTTTGTAATCATCCCAGGGTGGGACGAGTGCTAACTAGAGTGCTCATCCCAGGGTGGAACGATTACAGGCCTAAGAGCCTATATAAGGGCCAAAACTAGGTTTTGGGCTCATTTGCAATTATTTTTTCTAGCGATTTGGAGCTGTGAGGAGGAGGAGTTCGAGTCTGCGTAGCGGAGCGCTATCAAGATTTCATGGATACCATGAGTGCACGGACCGGATATTCGAGTGGCAGAGCCGAGGCAAGACCGGTAGGTGCTCCTTCACTTTATTTTGTTTTTTTTTTTTTTAAACTAAGATCAAAACCCTAGTTTAATTTTTTTTTTTTTTTTTGTTTAAACTAAGATCAAAACCCTAGTTTTAAAAATTGTTTTTATTTTGTTTTTTTTTAGTTTAAACTAAGTTAAAAAACCCTAGGTTAAAAATTTTGTTTTTATTTTGTTTTTTGTTTTTTAGTTTAAACTAAGGTTAAAAACCCTAGGTTAAAAATTTTGTTTTATTTTGTTTTTTGTTTTTTAGTTTAAACTAAGGTTAAAAACCCTAGGTTAAAAATTTTGTTTTTATTTTGTTTTTTGTTTTTAGTTTAAACTAAGGTTAAAAACCCTAGGTTAAAATTTTGTTTTATTTTGCGTTGTTTATTGATTTTTTTGAATGTTTGTACTGTACATTTTGTTAATGTTGTTGTACAATTTATTAAATGTTTTTGTTGTACAATTTGTATACATTGTTGTATATTTGTTTTAGTGTTGTACATTTTTTTTGTTGTCATGTTTTAATGTTTTTGTGTTGTTTTGTTTTGTAGGTGGTGAAGAGTCGGTACCATCAGCCAACGGTATTTTCTGACGCACAGGATGCGCTGACTATGGCGGACTGGGATTGGCTTGATGCCCTTGGGCTCAAGTAGGTGACTCGGTTAGAGCCTATGGTGGGGGATCGGGCATATCTGACTGCCCTGATCAATTTGTGGGATCCCCGCACCAACACCTTTCATCTCCCAATAGGGGAGATGACAGTGACTCTAGAGGACGTTTATCGGATTCTATGGATTTCGATAGATGGGCTGCCCATTCGGATGACTCCTCGGGATCAGTGGATGATGGTGCTGACACGGTGCTTTGGGCATGCGCCGGAGATGGGGGTGGATGGGGTGGTGGAGAGGGTAGAGGGGGACTACCTGATTGGTGGGATTCTAGTGCGGTGGTGGTTTGAGAAGGGCGTGTTGGGGGTGAGGCATACATTGCTTATGACCCTCATCTCCAACATGTTGCTTCCTGACTCCTCAGGTGTGAGGTTCCCTTGGAACCTGCTTGAGGTAGTGTTCAGACTGGTGGAGTGTCCGATGGTAGCACCACTGATTATGAGGTGGGGTCAGACGCTACTGGCATAGTTATATGATGAGTTGTACGAGGTCCGCTGCCAGAGGTGAAAGGGGATTGGGTGCAGCTACCTATTGTAGTGTTGGGGATGGCAGCACATAGCTATGGAGTGGCCACAAGGGTTGCCTTGGACCACTCGAGGAGAGATGGTGGATAGGGAGATTGGCTATGCTGCCCTATGGTGGAGGTCTGAGGAGCAGGGGCAGAGTCGGCGATGGGCAGGTGTCGTGGGGCACTATGTTGATGCCTTCTCACGTCTTGCTCTAGGAGAGGTGTTCTGGCGGCCATACCGAGACTATCCAGCCTGGCCAAGGTTGGGGAGTGGCTTCGACGGGCGCGCAGGGGGAGGTGGCTGATCGGGCAACATGAGACCGAGCAGGAGTACTTCCCATACGTCCGGGTGACTCGATAGTTTGGGGTGCACCAGGGATTGCCGGGTGAGCCCTTGATCTATCGATGTCAAGGTGACGAGAGGACTTTGGCCTGGCCGATCATTGAGCCATTAGGTGAGGAGTCGGATGCAGTGATTGATGTCCCCGACATGGACAATGTCGGGGTGACTAGAGTATGACCAGTGGTGGATGATGCGACGATGGCGGGGTGAGGGGCCTCTAGGAGGTCCAGATGTGGATACGACAGCAGCAGGTGGTGAGGATGCAGAGGCATCGAGGGAGGGTTAGGGAGCTCCGCTCGATGATGCGGATATGGTGGAGGTTGATGACTTGACTAGGGATGACCTAGGGGTTCAGAGCAGCCAATACATAGGACGTTCCAGAGAGTGGGTGTCGAGCAGCATGCCATCCGAAGATGCCCATGCCTCAAGGATCTCGAGGGATATGGAGGCTAGGTATCATGCTGAGATAGCATGATTGGAGGAGCTACTACAGAGATGGGATGAGGAGCACAACATCGAGAGGGATCACCTACAGGCTCAGTTGGCATAGTGGGATGAAGCATTGGCTGCATACCATCGATGGGATGTGGAGTGGGGTCGATTCCGGGTGGAGTTGGAGGCCGAGATTATCCACCTTGGTGGACAGTTACCTGAGCTCACTAGAGGTGGATCTTCATGCCGAACGAGAGACAGTGAGACTGAGCAGTCTGCTTCCTCTCATCGTAGGCGGGTGGGTGAGGGTAGCGCTAGTGGGCATGATGCGGGGGTGGCAACAACTGCCCTGAGAGGTCCCATAGGACCCACACCACTGGGGGTAGTTCCAGTCGCACCGATCCTACGTGATCATGGTGGCCGACTCCCTAGGCTTGGGGTTTTTGATTTTTTGATTTTGTTGTGAGGTCAGAGGACCGACTTATTGTAGCCTATGGGCATTTTTGGAAATATATATATGACTTTCTTTTTTATTATACACTTGTCATGATTTATTGTTACTTTTATGCACATTTATTTACGTTGATGTATGCATGGGTTATTATGAATGCGATGTTTCTAATTATATGATGTATGCATATGGAATGGATGAAATGATTTGTTGATAACTTGGCGGTGGCACCATAGACTGTACAGGATTTATTGGCTTTCTGTACTATGTGATGACTTTGCATGTGTATATATTTTTTTTTTTGTATTTTCTGATGGTGATGTAAGAATGGAATGTACCACAGGTGTGCTAGAATGTAGTTAAGGTTTTCTGAGACTCAGATGTTTTAACTAACTAGCCAAGACTGTACATTTATCTTACAAGACTTTTGAACAAGGTACGAATCAGACTTGAGTTTGACCAAGTTATTTCACATCCCTGTGTGTGCGATTGAATTTGTTTATGTGGTAGTTGTCAGGATACCACCAGTGCCAGATAGGCTGTCAACCAAACTTGTACTGAGGATCACCTAACTAGCTCCACTAACTCCTTTGTTGTATTTAGTAAGATTAATCTACGGTGCAATCTAGGATACCATAAGCTAGCTCATCCACATGCAAACATTGATCTGTACACAGTTTAATGCGATAGATATATCGTCATGCGGGAGGTTTGCCGCCAGTGACCAGCAGGCTATCCACCAAACCGGTACTGAGGATCACCTCATGACCTTCCGAATGCTGAGAGTTCCAAGGATTCAAGTTCGACTCCCTTATTTTCTTTACTTTTATTGGGATACTTGCTCTCGTATGTAGTGATAAAAATCACTGTTTATTTTTCTCTTGTTCTTTTGAGCAAGGGATTTGAATTTTGAGTGATGAGGATCACTATTTCTTGTGCCTTTTGATGTGTGCACTTTGAGGGGTTTGGATATCAAACTTTGGAGTTTGTATTTTGAATTTTTGCAATTTTTGATGTTTGCAACCCTTTGAGAATTTTGGGATTTTTGATAGTGGTGAAAACCACTATTTATTTTGGGGGAATTGGGTAGGGAAGATGCTTGTCCTTTTGCCAACTCTCAGCATTCTTGGGGTCATTCGCACAGGGGGATGAGCAAGATAACCATTTC
This sequence comes from Wollemia nobilis, assembly GCA_028583015.1. Lineage (NCBI taxonomy): Eukaryota > Viridiplantae > Streptophyta > Pinopsida > Araucariales > Araucariaceae > Wollemia > Wollemia nobilis. Next base: position 38,501,790 of record JAQPPZ010016981.1, read on the forward strand.
ACGTATGGTAACCTAGCCTGCTATGCAGGTTTCATCTTTCGTTCACACAACTTGGGAATTTTTATGTGTTTTAACTTGTGTTGGGATGCTACGTAACAAGGTGTGATCCAAGGAAAATTCTACCTTTGTAAAAATCTGTCTGACTTTGTACAATTTTTGGCTAGAAATCTAAAGACAGCTGAATGACGAAAGCCCGGAATACATTAGAAGACACTGATTATGATATGGTGAAAAATGTGGATGGCGTTTATTTTTGCTGGACTATTTACAAAGTGGAAAAATGCGGAAAATGATGGAATTGCCGAGTAATTACAGTCTATGGTGCATTTGACCTGTATGACCAACAAATATGCAATGTATGTTTGCGATGCCTAATGCAACTTATTTTTTTGTGTTTTGATTTTTAAGAGTATGCATGGAAGTGAGATGCAATTTTTTTGTTATTTTTGATTATTTATTGTTTTTGAAAATTCTTTATGGTTGGTTTATCCCGAGTGGGTGCGGACCGAGTGATTCTTTTGGATCCTTGGAGGTTTTGACCAAAGGGATTATAGATACCTTTGGGGCATTTTGGGTGACCAAGCGATTGTGGGAACCCTTGGGGCTTTTGGTTTGACCAAAGGGTTTATAGATACCTTTGGGGCATTTTGGGGTGACCAAGCGATTATGGGAATCCTTGGAGCTTTTGGTTTGACCAAAGGGATTATGGGCACCTTTGGGGCATTTTTGGGTTGACCAAGCGATTGTGGGAATCCTTGGAGCTTTTGGGGTGACCAAGCGATTGTGAGAATCCTTGGAGCTTTTGGGGTGGGCCATGGCTCTTTTAAATGTGGAATGGCCTCAAATGACTGATGTTCAAGGGTTCTAGTTCCTTGATTCCTTCAAGAGAGGCGAGCCGGTATGTTCCAGGTCCTATTTTACTATCAATTACATAAGGACCTAACCAGTTTGCCATGAACTTGTCCCTTAGATGGGGCGGCAAGTTAGAATTTTGTTGGTTCTCTTTTAAGACCAAGTCACCAACCTGAAAGTCCCTCAGGTGAACTTTCATGTTATATGCTTTCTTAAGTCGCTCTTGATAGATACGTAAATGCTCGAGAGCATTGATGCATCGTTCATCGAGCAACGTAAGCTGGTCTAACCGGGCCTACCATGCAATGTCATCATCGATGAACTCTTGCATTGATATGCATAGGGAAGGTATTTCCAACTCGAGAGGCATGACTGCCTCGGAGCCATACACCAACAAAAATGGAGTTGCCCCCATGGGCGTCCGAATGCTAGTGCGATAAGCCCAAAGAGCAAGTGGGATTTGAATGTGCCAATCCTTATGACTATCTATGATCATATTTTTAAGGATGGCAACTAGCATTTTGTTTGACGCCTCTGCTTGCCCATTTGCCTATGGATAATAAGGTGTTGAAAAACTATGCTGAATTTTGTACTTTGTTGTCAAAGCACGCACATCTTTGTTCTTAAATGACGTCCCATTATCCGAGATGATCTTGGATGGAATACCAAAATGACATATGATGTTATGTAAAATAAACTCCGCAATGCGGGTCCCAGTCGTAGAGGTAAGCGGAATTGCTTCCACCCACTTGGTGAAGTACTCTGTGGCCGTTATGATAAACGTGTGATGACCTGACGACGTAGGGGAGATATTTTCGATTAGATCTAAGCCCCACTATGAAAATGGCCAAGCCGATTGGATCGATTGCAAGGCCTGAGAAGGTACGTGTGTCAAATTAGCATGGTGTTGACATTTCATGCACTTCCTTACATACGTGCAACAATCTCACTCTAAATATGGCCAATAATAGCCCATGCGAAGGATGCACTTTGCGATGGCCATACCGCTGAAGTGGCCACCGCATGTACCATCGTGCGCTTGGGTGATCGCCCAAGTGGACTCCTGCTGGTCCAAGCAATGGAGGAGGATCCCTTCATAGCTTCGATGGTACAAAATGTCTCCTAGCAAGACATGTTTTGCCGCTTTCTATTTGAATGATATTTTCGTGGTGTGCATCAATCCAAGTGGGAGGTTACCTAGCTTGAGGTAGTCTCTTATGGGTGTGTACCAATCCTGCTGATCAGAAACCTCGATGGTATGAACTGCCAATCCCTCTTGAAGTTCATCCCTAGCAAAAGTTGAGCGGGAACGAACTTGTAAAAATAGCGTTGTGTTGCTATCAAGGGGAATAGGGGAGAACAAGGACCCCTAGTTGGCATGATTCAGGCTATCATGGATTCGAGAGAACCTATCCTGAGATGGTTCAATCTGGATCAGGTGGATTCCTAGCATTATGTTAGAGCTTGCACGCTCCATCATGGATTGTGATAATGTTTTGACTTGAATGGTTGTCATCTCACCAGAAGGGTCTTGCGGGATTAGTGACCCCAAGGAGGCCATAGTGTCCACAAAATGATTCGATGATCGAGGGAGTGCCTCGATGTCATACCATTCAAGTTTTGCCAAGAATTTATCCACAAGGGCTTTGTATGCCTGTAGAACTGGGAATTTACATTGGAATACCCCTTTCACTTGGTTGACGATTAACAATGAATCACCAAAGATGTTCAAGCATTTGATGTTCATGGTGATTGTTGTCTGAAGACCTATGAGCAAGGCTTCATATTCGGCATTGTTGTTGGTGCACGGGAAATCAAGTTTAAATGATAGAGGCATTGGAGCCCCTTGCGGTGTGAAGAATATGATTCCCATGCCACCCCCTTGCTCACATTTAGAACCATCAAAGAATAAGGTTATGTCGGCCTGTGACTCAAGCTCATCAGAATCTGGCGATTCTGAGACATGGAAGACCCCATCATCGGGTAGCTCTATGGTCAGAGGCTGATCATCTTCGAGAGGAGCCTCTGCTAGTTGATCGGTGATGACTTGACCTTTGATGGACTTCTGTCCAATGAATTCGATGTCAAACTCCATCAACAACATGATCCATTTGTCCATGCGGCTACTATGATAAGTATGACTCATCATGTACCACAATGGATTCTCCTTAGACACAACATACGTCGTATTGCTCAGCATGTAGTGGCATAGCTTTTTGGTGGCAAATACCACTGCTAAGCATAGCTTCTCGACGTATGCATAGTTAAGTTCATAACTGACCAGGGTGCGGCTAAGATAGTAAGTAGCTTGTTCTTTATGTAGTTCATTTTTTGGGCTAGCATGGCGCCCAGTGCCACCTCAGTAGCTGAGATGTATAAATAGAACGACACTCCTGGTCTAGGTGGTGCCAATACTGGCGATGAAGCCAAGTATTGTTTAATGTCATCGAAGGCTGACTGGCACTCGTCATCCCAGTGAAATGCTACCCCCTTGTGTAATAATTTATTCATGGGTCGGCACTTGTCAGATAATTGTGCTATGAAGCGCTTGATTGACGTGACCTTTCCTTGCAAGCTTCGAGCTGCTTGATGGTGGTTGGGGGAAGCATTTCAAGGATTGCCTTGACTTTATTTGGATCTACCTCGATGCCTCATTTTGAGACTATGAAACCCAAGAGTTTTCCAGATGTGATGCCAAATACGCACTTCTTGGGGTTTAGTCTGACTTTGTGTTCGATGAGGCGATCGAGGATCTTGCTTAAGTCATCCAGATGATCTGGGCGCAAAAGAGATTTGGCCAACAAATCATCCATATAGTCTTCCAAAGTTTTATGCATGTGATCATGGAAGATGTATGTCATAGCACGTTGGTAGGTGGCACCAACATTTTTAAGGCCAAAGGGCATGACCTTATAACAAAATGTCCCCCAAGGCATTGTGAACGCCATTTTGAGTTGATCATCGGGATTGATACGAATCTGATTGTATCCCGAGAAACCATCCATGAGGGAAAGCATTTCATGGCCTACTGTAGCGTCTACCAATGCGTCGATGCTAGGCAAGGGGAAATCATCCTTGGGACTCGCTTTGTTTAGATCTCAAAAATCGGTGCATATGCGAATCCTCCCATCAGGCTTCTTGATGGGTACCATGTTGGACAACCATGGTGGGTAATCCATGCAGATGACAAACTGTGCATCCAACAACTTTTGTAGCTCATATTTTACCATTAAGGCTACTGTTGGGTGCATCTTACGTAGTTTTTGCTTGACTGGCTTGACTGTCGGATCAAGCGTTAGATTATGCGTGACTAGCTATGGGTCTAGCCCCGACATGTCTTTGTAGGACCATGCAAAAACCTCCTTCTTCTCTTTGAGAAGGGCAATGTAATCGGCTTGCTCTTCGGGGGATAGACTTACCCCCAGCTTGATGGTTTGCGGATTCATTGGATCAGAGCCGATGTCTACGTCAGTCGTCTCTTCGACTGACATGTGGGACCCGTCCTCCAACTGGTGTGGAGTTGGGATCAGGTGGATATCATTTGCTGAATTTAGATCTACGTTTGGAACGTCGGGTTCCTCTTCAGCGTGGAAGATATCCTGAGTTGGTCTTGGGGTGAAATGAAGCATCTCACCGCAAGGCCAGTACTCTGATGGGGATGGTGGCGAGTTAGCACGATCCCAGTCTATGGCATCTAGGTTTAGATACAATGGTCATGTTGGATCGGCTGGATTGCGGATGGGGGTGGTTAAGTCAATGGAGATCATGTTGATGAAGTGAATTTGGTCTCCATTACCATGCGGGTGGTGACTCGGACATCCTTGGTGATATTTGTGCTCCGGATCTGGCTCTGTGGGTATTGGCACAAATGGATCGGCCCTATGTGCGGATAATAGGACAGGGTCTACCCTTGGCACTGATGGCTCTATAGGGTCTCTGGGTGGAAGGTGCTCTCTGTATGCCTGAAGTGGTGGGTGCAGCACTTGGTCTAACTATGCTTGGTTTAGGTGCCACCTATGCCTTGGCCCCATGTTTAGTTGTTCAAACATATCATCAATGTCCATGGGGTATTCTCATTGTTGTTGCCACATGTGGTTGAGATATGCCATCTCAGTCTCATCTTCATAATCGCTATCAGAGATCCATAGGCCTTCATTGGCTCTGACAACTATTTGTGGCATGTGAGGCTCGTTCTGCTTGAGCAAGTTGATTTGGTCCCATCGGGGTTGTTTCGCTCTCTACGGGAGGACCTGATTCTCTTGAGGTGGCATTTGCTCGATTGGAGCATTGAAGGGGAACATTGTCATGAAGTTCTCCTGATAGTCATCTATGGGCGTCACTTGCGAGTGATTGCTATCAGACTCGAAAGGGTCCCAAGGTGCTACCTCATACTCCGACTCATCTTCTGAAGATCCTTCTTGGCCTTGTCTATATCCCTTTTGGAGGCAAGTTCTTGAACTTTCCCCTTTCTCGATCAAAGGGGAGGAATTGTTGAGGCCCACAAGGTTGGTTGTTAACAATGGGAGATAATCCCCCAATGTGTATGTTGTGTTAGGATTGGCATATGGATCTTGTGCCAACCCATCCTTGTTGCCTAGCCCTAGGCCTTGCATGTTCTCTACCAAGATGTCAAGGGGTAGAGGGTGGTTGAACCCTACTCCTGATTTGTCGTACGACATCTGATATCTTGGTTGACAAAGAACGTGCACCCCTTGTTCATATCTGCCTAACCCATATCCATGCCAATTACATTGGCCAAGGTATTTCAAAGCGAAGTCTGGGTTGGATAGATAGTTGACATTCTCAACAAAGGGCTCTTCGTCCTCTTCCTCTTGTAGGTAAGGTTCAATGCCATTGTCGAGGCCCCCATATACAAAATTTTTCTGATTTGGTGGGTAGCCCAAAGGGACAATAGTGTCGATGGGGAGGCGAGGTCTCCCCATGTCCTGCATGGACTCAAGCATGGGTGTTGCTACAATGTTCCACACTAGATACTCCCCCAGGCCCGTATTGGCCATCTCAACGGTGATCATTGGCGGTTGAGGGGGAGGGAATGGGAGTTCTTCCTGAGTCCACTCCATGTCGGGTGAACTAGGCATCTCGACTTCCATTCGGCTAGGCACCTCTTCGATAGAGATGGTTGAGACTGATGGCGGTGCCTCTTCCAGGGGTTTCTTCCCATTGTCCTTCGGTGTGGCCACCATAGGTGGCATCGTTGGTGAAGGACCAGATGATGAAGATGGACCCGGATAGGTGATTTGAGGGACTTAACAGCGGGGATGTATGCGGAATCGGACCCTATTTGGATGGATTCAACTAAAAGTCCAAATGTGTCGATGGAAGGGTCGATTGTGGCATCAGCTACACCGCATTGCAATACTTGAAGGGCTCTAAGTCTACCGGGACTACATGCACTTGCCCTTCGTATGTGTACTTTAGGCATTGATGGGCTATCGAAGGGACACACTTCATGTCCCTGATCCAAGGCCGACCCAATAAAATATTGTAGGCCATCTCACCTTCCAGGATGTGGCACAACGTAGGAATAGTCTTTTGTCCCACTTGGATGGGTAGGACAATTGTGCCAACCATCGAGCATATCGCGTCGTTGAATGCTCGAAGGGTATAGGTGGAGGCCACAATGTGAGATGCTGGCAACTTGAGGTGTTTCAATGCCATTGTTTCAGGTCTAGGAGGTCTTGGAGGCAACACTTGATAAGATCATGGAGACATGTCTTGCACCAAGGGGTTGTGCCTCTCATACAACTCTATCCTATGTGTGAGATGGGTTGGGACCCTCTCAAGCATAGTGTTCTAGAGAAACTCATCTGTCTGATGTTGAATGAGCTCTTTGCTAAGGCGATATAGGTGCTCTAACTATTGTTGGTCTTGCTCAAGCTACATGATTTGCACTTGGTGAGTGGTATGTTTGGAAAATGCTAAGTTGATTTGTTCCATTGTCTTGATTCTAGGAGGCCTAGATGCCTCCCCTACACATATATCTTGGTCATGGTGATCTAAGATTTCTATAGGTCACTTCCCTCTGTCGAGGTTAGCGACATTCACCAAAGGCTCTGGCCTTCGTAGGTGATCCTGATAAATAGCAGGTGTAGAATCCCATTGTTCCCACACTGTGTATTGCTCTTGAGTAATGTAGTGGTTTTCCTCATGCTCCCTTTCATATATGTGAAAGGGGTGGGCAGAGTTGGCTCGCCCTGTCTGAAGAGCCTTACGCTCTGGATTTGGCCTATTGTTTCTAATAGTAATCAGGGGTAGAGGAGGGATGATGTAATCATACAGCCCCTCCTTATGGACCCTATGTTTTTCTAGTGCTTCATCGCATGGTGGCCACTCATAATGAGTGTCTAATGGAGCCCTCCCATCTATGTTGAGTGCCACGTGTATGGACTCCTCCTGAAAGGGTCTATGTTGCATGGGCATGCCCATCGAAGGGGTGCCTCTATAGTCCCGTTCCATCATGGTATGATGTGGACTATTTTGTGGGTCCACCAAGGTGGTATGACCAAGTCCTTGGGGCTATAGAAGATGCGACTTGTGTCCCATTGTACACTTTTCGTAGCTTCTACCCATGATTGGGCTTGGCTGCGGGTGTACACCATGGTGGTGTCTCTCTACAATATATGTAGGTTTTTATCTTCTTTATATTTTTTTATGCTACACTAAACAAAAGGGGACCACGCAATCAAGGCAATGATTATCTCATTTATAGATTAAAGGTGTGCCCTAGATTTGGTTTAGTGTGTTTTGATTTTGTGGTGAAAACCTTGTAAAGAAAATTTTGTTGTATATGCAATATGAGGGCTCTTATATCTCCCAAAATGGTTGCCCCTTCAATATACCACTGCCAGGCTATTATACTAAACCTCTCAATATACCCACCCTTACGTGAGGGAAACTATTGGTACATGAGAGCAGAACAGTATGTGGAACATAGGTGGTACGGAAGGGGAATCACCTTGTTTTTGACACCTACCATAGAATACTTATCCTCATGCACTGGGAATCACCCTAGCTACACTTGGTTAGATTTCATCAGGATTTACATATAGCAATAGTAGCGATCGGGGTTATGTATGCAAAAATTCAAGCCAAGGTGGTGATGAAATCCACCGTTGGTCTTGATCAAGTGTTGGGGTTTTATGACCAACTCCTTGATGTTTATATTATCACGTGGTGTGTGTGGTTCTTTTTACTTGCACAAAGAAAGGAAACATGCAGTAAAATTTTCCATGCAAGCAAAGAAAATAGAAAAATCATAGAAATAGAGATAGAAAATTATAGAGGATGTTCAGAAAACCTACCTCTCCTCTGCCCAAATCGGATGCCTTTGAGTTTCTGCTTAGAAAATCCATAGAGATATAATCATCTTAGGGTGGGATGAATAGAAAATTTGTATTCATCATAGGGTGGGATGAATGTCTTATTCATCCTAGGGTGGCATGAATTCTAGTCTGTATTCGTCACAAGGTGGCACGAGTAGCAGTCCAGCGCTTGAAGGATTAACACCTGCAAACAAAAACACAAAATTTTGATCAAAAATTTGATCCCAAAATTAGGGGATAGGGTCCCACCATGATCACCACTAAAAGCACTAGGATACGGAAGCAATGGTGTACCGGGTGCAATGCAAGCAAAAGCAAATGTAACACTAGCTCCTACGAATGAAGAAAGGACTAAAGTGCATGAAAAGGGAAAACAAACGAACTGAAATGAGATATAAAGCAAATGTAAAGTGTAGCCCATTTTTCTTATTAATTTTGCTTTGATATCAGGTTACAATATGTCTCCTCCCTTTCTAGGGGCTAGGAGCATTAGATATAGTTTTGTTACACCACAAATGGTACGCTTCCCTTCGGGATCTTCCGCATACCCACATTTGAAATGGGTGGGCCAAACATCGCTGCCACTTGCATGAATGCATCTATAGTTCCTTGATACCCCTCTGGTGTTGATAACCTATGTTCATAGAAATTTCAAATGATTAATAGCACCTACAGATGGAGGGAAACATGCAATCCCTAAGGCCTCCGGTTAATGCATGCATGAAATAATTAAAACGATAATCAAAACATGTCATAATAAGATGAAATTTGGACAGAAGCATGTAAACACCATCATGAACACACTACAAAAGGAACAGTCAAGAAATCTACTGTATATTTCTAATCACTTCGGGGTGGGACGATTAGGACTGTCATAAAATGTTAGAAAGAAACCTCCTAAATTTCCCATCCAGAGGCCTCCAAAACTCTTGCAAAGTTTGGGTTAGGCAAAATAGGGCATTTTGAGACAACCCAAAAGGTTGTATTTTCCATATTCGGCCCCAATAACCCTATATCTGAAGATGATCCCTGCATGTTAGTGAAAGCAAAAACAATGAAAACACAGTAAAAACTCATCATAATGGCATGAAATTTGAATGAAAGCATATATGAATTACACAAAATAAGATGCAAAAGAAATAGTGAAGAAATTTTCTATAGATTTATAATCACTCTGGGGTGGGGTGATTAGGACTGCAACAGTGCGGGGGGCACCCGGGGGTAGGACACTCACTGTTTGGGGCTTGGTTTCAATACCAATAAACTTGGGATGGGTCCAAAACCTCCTATGTGTTAGAAAATTTGGTGGGTATTATGGCCAAATGTTTGGGTTTTGGATCTGGATTGTGCTTCCAATGTTCACCCAATAACCTCCATTCCAAAAGAGAGATCAAGGATGTACGAAGCACAAGTGATGGGTGAGGATGTAATTCGATAGCACTCCATTGCTCCAAATGCTCCGACCCTATCATCATTTTGGGGTGAGAAGACTCACCATTTTATAGACCTGAAGGTTTTCTTTGAATGTGCATGCAGGGGCACCACTTGGTCATCATGCCTTGTCATGGGAGAGGAGATTCCTCCTTGATTAAGGGCTCCATGATTGCATCTATGACTGCCTCTTTGATATTTGAAACACTCACTCGCACTCCCATGCATTGAAGGTGGAGTTGAGTGGCGGATCTAGGCTGCCATTTGTCAAGGTTTGACTTTTTTCCTATCAAACTTACTATTTTCCCCACCCTATAGTGATTGCTGCTAATCATCCCTGGGTGGGGCAAATAGCATTCTAATCGCCCCAGGGTGGAACGAGTAAGGATCAAGGTGCTTGAAAGGTGCAAAATTGACCACTGACCTTCCAAAACTACTTTGGGAGTGGTTAGGACCACTATTTAACCTCTGGAGGTTGCCCTAGGGGCTATGTATGCCAATTCGATCAGTGCTTGTGGCCACATGATCATATTGGTGTTGTTTTGGTGTATACACTATGTGTATCATGAAGTAAATAGGGTTTTTGACTCTATGGATAATGTTGGTCTTCATCAGGAAACCCTCATGATCTAGAGATAAAGGTTTAACCAAGAATATACTCATACCATAGTTGAGAAATCTATTAACACCTCCTCTTGATGGTGGAATTTATTATCCTCTTGTGGTTCTTCATAGGAATGATTTTAGGGTGGTGGAGGTTTTTACCTATGATGTATAAATTGCTATCATCATCCTAGGTTTTTTGTATTTTAAACCTTCATTTTTTCATTCCTTGTTTTGATGATATAATTTGATGGCTATGATGAGTTGGCATAGAAAGGGCCCCACCTGCCTTGTTATCATGTTTAAGAGAAATCAATACATTTTTACTTAGAGTTTCTATGCCACATTTGAAAATAAATTATTAATTTTTTTGAGTAGCAGAGTTGCTCCTTACCTGAGGTGTACTTTTAGGAAGATTTAGGACAACAAGGGGGATTGGGAAGTGTCTCTCCCCATATTTTAAGCCCCAACTCTCAATATGATTAACAAAAATTAATTAGGGGGTATGCATGAACATGACTAAAAATTCATGTGGAGTTTCATGTTTTCCCATATCCTATGTCCCATTTCCATTTCTACATATGATTATTTCCTTACCCATTAGTCCTATGATTTATATAAAAAGTGTCTAAAGGATGCAATGGGGGATGAAGAGCAAATAATTGAACCAATGAATTTAACTTTAGACAAGGATGTTTGGGATATTTTTGTGAAGGGAGTTCCTAAATTTCTTGAAAAAATTCAATGGGATGGATAGAGAGCTATCCATGGAGCTAGTGCATTCATGGGATGATGGGAAATTTAAAGCCAAATAGGTTGAATTCACTATCAGTGTGGCACTAATCATGGAAGTTTCTATTTTCTTAGCTTTTTATAAATGTATTATCAAAGAAAAGCCTTCTTCGACAAAATAGTTAAAAAGAATTGTAGTAAAGGTGAGAATATGCATAAATTCCATAATAGTATTATGTGTGAATCCATCCCTAAGCCTTGGGATAGGATGGTCCTCATTGTCATGTAGTACCTCATGCTTGATGGGCATTTCTCCATTGTTAGAAGCTTCCATGTTGCAATCCTCAACCACCTTAGGAGGAAGAAAAGGATGAATGTCTCAACTTTCCTTTTTAATTCTTTAGAGAAGACTATGAATTAGGTCTAGAAATATAATACCTCTATCCCTATACACTAGGGTCTACTCAACATCCTCTTTCTTCATTTTGCTAAGAAAGATGGCAAAATAAGGGTGGTGAACCTAGGCCTGGATTATGGGAGCTCTTTAGAGTTGGATAAGATCCCAAGTTTCTCAAAGAAAGCTTTAAATTTTGGGGATGAAATCCAAGGTTATGGAGAGAATAAGGATACCTCCTTTGATTTCTTTCATTCATGAAAATCTGAATAAAATTTGAGTGGTGCCCAACAACTAAAAGGAACCTCTACCAATAAGGATCCTGGTCATGATGTGGAGGATGTTGAATGTTACAAAATGAAATTATAAATCCAAAGGTATTCCAAAAGGTTGAATATTAAGTATGAAAGAGTAGAAGGAACCCATACAAATATTAGTTTTGATGAGAAATCAGAGGACTCCTATAAATCTAGTTTGATATCTCCATAAAAAAAACATCTTGTGCTTCCCACTTAAATATAGTTAAACATCACTTTAGTTCCTCTGCTATGAAGAAAGTTTTTGTGGAGTATCTAGATCCTCATTTGGATCTAAAGAAATACTTTTTAGGCCTAAAGGATCTTATTACTTCAATGCATTGGGTGAGAAAAATGATAGTAACTCATATAGATGAGGCTTCTCTTCTCTTGGGTGACTTAAAGAAGAAATTTATTGATTTGGGTTCAATTTTGGAGTAGCACTCTCAAGATGAAGGGGTTGTGAAGGAAGTTGTTTAAGTGGATATTTCTAGGTTTTTATTTGTTCCCTAGTGGGGGTTTTCTTGATCTAGTATAGTATCTACTTTTGAATATTTGTTGTTACTCTGCTTGGATACCTTTTGGTAGTTGGATCCTAGAGTGTTTTTCTACAATTCAATTTCTAAGTCTCTCTTGCTTATTTTTTCTTATTGGTTGTAAAATGCTTAGGTATTCTTTCAAAACCCCTTCTACCTAATAAAAAAACATATAGAGAGTCATTTTCTATATTATAAATACTATGGTTATTTATGAAGAACACAAACTTATACTAAGAGGGGTGAACAGTATAAGACCACTTTTTACTTTTTCTTTCCCAATAAATATTATGCAATGTATCAATAGCAATATCAATAGCAATAATCAAAGCATTGCACAAATAACCCCACACAATACAGACACCAATTTAGCATGGTTCACCCAAGGTGGACTACTCCACGAAGAAAATTTTTTACTAAAATTTTCTCAACAAATCTCTTGGGAAACCTTTCCCTATTACAATGTTTATGTACCTTTGTCCAAATGAGACACCAATCCCTTAATCAAGTTTGTAGATATCTATCCATAGGAGACACCAATATCCTTAGCTACTTTGTGGATATTTATCCATAGGAGAACTCGTTTCTCCTATGCTCTGGATAGTGATCTTCTAGAAGAACTGTTGCCTCCACTACACTAGCTAATGGATCTCTATCCATTAAAAACTCTTGCCCTCACTCAAAATACCTATCCTCACTACTCTAGCTAATGGACCTCTATCCACTAGAGACTCTCATCCTCTATACTCTGTCACCTCCAAATCTTTCTCTTAGCTCTATATCAAATATACACTAAACATGGTCCTTCGATCTAGAATAAATCTACTCAATATCTATCCTCAAATTTGCAATAAACACAGTCTTTCGATCTAGCACAAATATGCTCAATATATGTCCTTAGATATACACTAAACATAGTCCTTCAGTATAGCACATCTCTGCTCAATATTTATCTTTGGTCTGGCACAAACCTGCCCACTAATTTGCACCAAAATCTATCCTCAAATCTATCCTCAAGCTTTAACATAAAGCTTGACTCAATCTCAAATCAACTCTACTAGATCTGTTCCAAACCTTAACTCAAGGTTTGAACAAATCAATCAATCAACTCTTATCACAAGTCTTCTCAAAAGACTTACCTCAAATATGTCCATAAGTCCTCTCAAGGACTTATCCAATCTAATCTCAATATATATCTTCAAATATTATTGTAATTTTCCATAAAATATCACACCAATATATCCACAAGTCTTCTCCAAGACTTACCTCAAATCTGCTCAACAAGTCCTCACCATAACTTGTCCAATCTGCTCACCAAATATTCTCCAAGACTTACCTTAAATCTGCTCAACAAGTCCTCACTAGAACTTGTCCAATCTTCTCAACAAGTCTTATCCAAGAATTACCTCAAATATGCTCAACAAGTCCTCACAAGAACTTGTCCAATATGCTCAACAAGTATTCTCCAAGACTTACCTCAAATTTGTATTGTAATATTCCATAAAAACTTACTCAAGTCAATTCAATCTAACACAAAATCCTCTTCAATAACTTAGAAAAACTTCACACATAATCTTGTTAAATATCATAGAAACATATAGATAATTGTTAGAGACTCAATATGCTTCACACTCACAAAAATGCTCAATCACTTTCAATCTCTTTCTCAAATCAAATTAGAAAATAGAAAAATTTGTTTCACAAAACCAGAACTATCACTTCAACAATTCCACTTGACTAGGCTCAATCAACTCCACTCAATCAATTACTCAATTAATCACTCATTGCTTACAAACCCTAGTCTAAGCATATGAACACTTACTCAATTATTTCCAACAATGCTTATCAAACAATCTCACATAATCATGATACTCATGATCTTGCACATGCCCTAGTTCAAGATAGTTCATAACTTCACATAACAATGATACTCATGATCTTGCACAAGCCCTAGTTCAATATAGTTCTCAACTTCACATAACAATGATACTCATGATCTTGCACATGCCCTAGTTCAAGATATTTCACAACTTCACATAACAATGATACTCATGATTTTTCACAAAATCTAATAATGCATATGAAGGCTCATTCAATATTTCTTATAATTCTTATCAAACAAGGTTTTTATCATTAGCTCTCACTCAAAAAAACCTTTAACAATCAAACTAAACAATGCTTATCAAACAAGGTTTTTATCATAAAATATCACTCAAAAAAACCTTTAACAATCAAACTCAACAATTCTTATCACACAACTCCTTTTATATCCAACTTAGCATTCACAACATCCAAAAATCACTCACAAGGAAGATGTGCTCGTACCTTTTGTTTGATGAAGAACTGTCCCTAAGAACCTGTATCAATCATAACCACTCTCTTTTCCAATCACAAGGGTTAGATGCCACAAATACACCTTATTACTCCCTCTAGATTTTAATGCACTTCTATAAGAAAAATAATCACCACTTCAAAATATTCCAAAGGATTGACAAGTTTTTTCTTGATTTTTAATCAAATTATTTTATCTCCCTTTTATAAAGCAAGATCATAATAAAATTCCTTTTTCACCTTTTAATTCCACTCTCTAATTCATTTCCAAGGCATCAAAGAATTAAAATAAACTATTTTAATCCTTATACCTCCCTACTTCAAACACTGCCCTCTTAATAATATGTATGCCTCAAAAAACCTGTATTATAACATAGGCCTTGAAAAAATAAAATTAATATTTCATACCTTAGAATTTGCACCAAAATATTTGTGCACCACACAAACTACTTCTGCATGAATTTGAACCCGAAACCTCACTACCAACGCTATATCCTAGCAAATGCTAGGATTTTTGCATGTGCTATGTGCCCACTTGAAACAAAGAGCACACGATGTCCATTTTATCCTTGTCTTCCATGCCAAATACATCGAATGCAAAAGGTATTTCTTTTCTTCCTTGAAAAATGAAATCGTGCGACTTGAAACCATGACCTAGCCTCCATGAAAGTCTTATCACTGCCTTGCCTACTGTCTGCGCTACCTAGTGTGTCATGTAGGATCTTTGCACCCTCACTGATTTAACACACAAACCTTTGTCCTTTTTGAATAGCATGAAGATTCCTCCCTCAAAGTACACGCACAACATATTACTCTTCTCAACTCTATATTTGAATGCTTGATCAACTTTAGGGAAATAATTTACCCCCTCTTTATATGCAATATGATGAATATGAATGCGTCGGCCCTCATTTCAATTTTGCCACCATTTTTCAAAAAGAACTTTGCATTTTGAAAATAATATTTTAATTATAATTATTTTAAATTCAAAATGAATTTAAATATTATAATTAAATATTTAAATGTCCTTTGGGCCTTTTTAAATAAAATAAAATATAATATTTCTTAGGTTTTTAGGAAAACCTTTTTTATTTTCACCTTAGAAAAATAAGCTTATTATTTTCTTTCAACCACCATGGAACAGAGATATCTTTTCAACCCTTTTCTTTTACCCAAATATTATAATATTGTTATCCTTATTGCTTCTCTTTTGGGGTATCTAGGCATGTAATATTTAAATTAAATATTATATCCTTGCCTCTTAGAAAATCAACCATGAACCATTTTATTAACATTCTTTTGACATTTGCTTCATATTACTTTGACATCAATGACAACAAATCTTGCTCATATTTCCAATAAATTACAAATTATAATGAACTCATCTACAAAAGCTTTATCTACCTATAGTGATCGCTTCCAAAAAAAGGTTTAGGTATCCTTTAAAAACCCTTTATACCTAATAAAAAAATATAGAGAGAGTCATTTTCTATATTAGCAATACTATGGTTAATTATGAAGTATAATGAACTCATATACAAAATATTTATCTACCTATAGTGTTTGCTTCCCAAAATATTAGATACTATATGGCTAGCTACAAAACCTTTATCATTTTGAGGGTATATCCCTTACATTATATCACCCAAGCCTCATATCTTAGGGATAACCATTAAGTAGGTCATTGTACTAAGTGAATTTGATCATGAGATTGTCAACCAAAAATCTATGAAAGGTGAGGTCATTGTAACCAATTAGTAGATGTACCTTTAGAAGCTAGTCATCCCTTAGCTATAGAATTTCTAGACAAGTTAATATTTAGCCTATAAGTAGATCAACCTAACTCTTGGACCTTGTACTTTGATGGTGATAGATGTATCAAAGGAGTGGGGATAGGATTCACATTGGCCATTTCTTAATAGTAGTTTATGCCTTTGTAATTTAAGATCAAAATTTTCTCTACCTATAATATTGGTAATTATGAAGCCCTTATATTAAATCTACATGTAGTGTTAGCCCTTTAGGTTAGAATATTATCTTTATTTGGATACAATCAACTAGTAGTTAACAAATTCAATTATTTTTATCAAATTAAAGATGTAAATATCAGTCCATATAAATATATTATTGATTAACTAAAGGTTACTTTTGTAAAAAATACCATTGAAGCTATCCCTAGGTCTAATCCCTTGATTTGGGATACGTGTCCCTATCCAAAGGCCCTACCAATTAAAGTACATAAACTTAACTTCCATGTCTATGCTATGTCCTCAACTACATCCTTTATCCCTTTAGAGCTCTACGATAAAAAAACTACAATTATCATTTATAAAATAAGGGAGCCTTCATACCTAGGATCTAGTCGGATTTCTCTAGGAGCCCTTTCTATAGAATCAACTCTATCAACTTATTCTTGGTAGAAGGATATATATCCCTACCTTAAATATGACAATTTACCTAATGGTTTTAATTTTAATGAGCACATGAACCTCAAGAAACAAGACTATAAGTATGTCATCATTGATAATATATTATACTACCATATACTTGATGGTTATTTGCTTAGATTCTTAGCCTCAACTAAATATTAATTAGTGTAGCACCCTAAAATTGGCGCAGTAAAACCTTAGTAATTAAATTTACTCTAGTAAATAATTCAAATTCAAATTTTAACCTCCAAAACCACTTCCAAACCGTCACTTAATCCGTTTCCTCCTTTCCCACGCCATTTTAAGAGTTTGTTTTGACCGTTTGACTATATCGTCGCCAATTAGATGATATCGCTTCAGATTGGACGATTTCATCTGGGTTGGGATGTCCAGACGATCTTGTCCCAAAACTAATTTTTCACAATTAGTCTCTGTTCCAACGGCATCTCTAATCCGGGTAGAAGCGTGTCTGTGCCGTTAGAGACCCTCCCCGTTGGAGATCTCCCAAATAGGGATGATCTCCAACCTCCTAACTTCCCTCCTAAGCCTATTTAATCCTAAGTCCTCTCCTTAGCATCCCCCTGGCTGAAATTCCCTGTAACTCGACCTCACATGCATTAAGACATTCTAAATTGCTATTTGCATTAGTCCTATCCAATTTTGTTGCAGGTACCTTAGTATTTTTTAGCCGGAGCAAGCTTACATCGTCGTAGACGATCCTGTTCAGATCGGAGGTGATCTTGTCGAATCAGAGATGATTTCGACTGCAGTCAACATTGGGGCAATCAGTGCCCGAAGTTTGCATTTCTTCATCCTTTTATTTTATGCATTGTTCTGTATTTAGTTAAATCTAAGTTTATTTCTTATTATTTTGCATCTTGGAGTTCACCCATTTAGATCAAATGCATAATTAAGTTATAATTGTCATTAAATCAGTATAATGCATTCATGTTTCTGTTTATAATTTTTAGTTTGATATTATTATTGTCATTTTACATTGTTTCCCTATGTTAGCATTGTTGTATTTGCTGTGTTTTGCACCTATTTCTCTGTTTGCAGGTCTCTGTGTTGGCAATTTTGGGTACCTTGAGTACATTGCCTTTGCTCAAGTATAGTTGTTGTCATTGATGTCAAAGGAGCTCTTGGTAGTTGTTGTCTTTGATGTCAAGGAATACTTGAAGCAATTTGATTTGTTGTCTAAGTATGTGTTTTGATGAAGGTTTCAGCTGGTCAGTAAGTCTCCAAGAAAATCAGAGTAGCCCAGTTGCAAAAGATCAAGAAAAAGATAAGTTAGAAAAAGTTTATAGGCGGTTGGAAAAACTGTCGCGATTTCACGACATGTTTTAGGAGAGAGAAAGTTATGGCAAAACTGTCACGATTTCGCGACATGCTGGAAGGCATAGGCAAAGCTAGAAAAACTGTCACGTTTTCATGACATGTTTTAGGAGAGAGAAAGTTTTGGCAAAACTGTCACGATTTCGCAACATGCTGGAAGGCAGAGGCAAAGCTGGAAAAATGTCACGATTTCGTGACATGTTTTAGGAGAGAGAAAGTTTGGGCAAATCTGTCACGATTTCGTGACATGCTGGAAGGTAGAGGCAAAGCAGGAAAAAGTGTCACGATTTTGTGACAAGTTTCAATGAAGTTGTACGGATGCAGAAAGTGTCACGATTTCGTGACAAGTTGAGTTGGCAGTGTTGAGTTGCAGAAAGTGTCGTGATTTCATGACAGGTTTCAAAGAAGTTGTACGGATGCAAAAAGTGTCACGATTTCGTGATAGGTTGAGTTGGCAGCTTGCAGATGGTGAAAGCGTCATGATTTCATGACATGTTCCAGTTTCGTGAGCAGTTGGCAGAAAAGAGCTTAAGGCAGCGAAAGCATCGTGATTTTGCGACATGTTCCATTTTCGCTAGTGCAAACCGAGAAAAGGTTGAAGAAGCAAGAAGCGTCATGATTTCATGACAGAGTTGCTGATGACATCAGCAAAAGCAGATGTGTCATGATTTCATGACAAGAGTAGAGAGTAAGGCCCTACAGTCTAAAGCGTCATGATTTTGCAACAAGAATCATGATGACATCAGCAAAGTCAGAAGGCGTAGCGATTTCATGACAACAAACCAAAGAAGGCGCATAATAGGCAGTAGTGTCACGATTTCGTGACAACAAGTAATACAAGGTGTACGGCGGACAAAGGCGTAGCGATATCGCGACATGTTTGAGTTTCGTGCTAGGAAAGCTACAGAACAACAGAGGCGGTTGAAGCCGACAGAGTTAACCTTTGCCGACGAAGTGTAAGGTTGTGCAGTCGATGATTGTTTTAAGGATATACAGCCGACTAAGATCAAGAATTTAATCATGAATTATTGCTATAAAAGGAGGACTATTTTTGAGTGTCAAGGATCGAATGTGTGTGTTGAGTTTGTGCAAGTGAAGTCTGCTGTGCGCAAAGAAGCAGTCGTATCGAATCGATCGAAGTGTGTATTCGTAAGTGTGACTTTCATAGAAGCATAGTGCGGGAAGAAGTTTGATCGAGGAGAAGCAGACTGTGCGAAGAGAGTGCTATTGTGATTACACATAGGCACATAAGTTGTTGTGCGATAGAGTGTTGCAGTGTTTGCGAAGACTGTGTAGAGGTTGGAATTTGAACAAGGGCAGTTGTGATTGCGACTGAGTTCACGTAGTCTGTGTAAAGAAAGCAAAGTGCATGAAGTAGATGTTGCTGTAATTGTGAATTGTTGTGAAGGACGAACTATGATCAATTGCTGCTGTATATTTTACAAAGACTGTGCTGCTATGTTTTTCATAGAAACATGCGAAGTCTGTGCTACTATGTTTTCACAGAAGCAAATAAGTTGATTGAGTGCTGCTGTATTTGCGTAGTCAGTGAAAAATTATTTTTGACCAAGTGCAAAAAAGAACAGAGGAAGAGGATAGAATTTTGCCAGATCGAAGGACTATGTTTGGTATAGAAAAGAGGACCAGCTTTGTAGTGATAGAGTTGAGGACAAAGATCTCTAGCCAGAGCAGGGAAGACAGGTGTCTTCTGTGGATAGAATTCCACTTGCTAAGGGCAGAGGAGGTAGAGGTCTTCTAGAGGATCACCAAAGCAGAATTAGGGGAAGGTGTCTCCTTTGAGCTGAGGCTCATAAACATTGTAATCGGGAAGGATTCCCAGAGGACTATGATACAACTTTTATAAGAAAAGTTTTATCCGTGGAGTAGCCCACCTTGGGTGAACCACGTAAATTGTTGTGTCTCTTTGTGGATTGCATTTTGTGCATTGTTTTTATCGTTGTTATTACTGCTATCTTTATTCTGCATGTTAATGGTTTGAAAGTTGTATTGATAGATAAAGTTAAAAGTGGTCTTATACTGTTCACCCCCCCTCTCAGTATAAGCTTGTGTTCTTCAATTGGTATCAGAGCCAGTGCCTTCGAAAATTTTAACAGCTTGAAGGAAAAGTTTGCAAAGAACACAATGGACTACTCAAGTGGCAATGCAGCACCTATTCTGGATGGATCAGATTTTGGTCCAGTGGAGTGCAAGAATGAAAGTCTATCTTATGGCTCTTGGCAATGAGGTATGGGAAGTTATTGAATATGGGTACACCATTCCTGCAAATGGTCCTTACACTAAAGAAGATAGGCTTCTACATCACAACAACTCAAAAGCCATGAATGCAATCCTGAAAGGTTTACAGAAGGCTGATCTTACCAAAGTTATTCACTGCAAGACAACTAGTGAAATGTGGAAACAATTGCAAGTTGTTCATACAGGTGATGCAAATGTCCGAAAGGCCAAATTGAGACATTTTAAAGGTATGTTTGAACAACTCAAGATGAATGATGATGAAAATATTAGTGACTACATGCTTCGGATGGATGAGATTGTGAACTCCATGAAAGACTTAGGTCTTGAACTTGCTAAAAATGATGTGTGTGATAAGATTTTAAGATCCCTTCCAAATAGATTTAGTGAAAATATTTCTGCTATTGAGGAAGCTAAAGATTTAGATAAATTGAAAAAGGATGAGCTCCATAGTATTCTTGCAGCATTTGAGTTGAGAACTCAAGTGAAAGTTGATGTAAAGAAAGAAGCGACTTTCAAAGCTACCAAGAAATCAAAAGGCAAACAGATTCAAGAAAGTGATGAGTCTTCTAGTGAGGAAGAGGCATATTACAACAAGAAAGGCAACTTTTCCAGAAAGCACAAAAGCAAGAAAAATATAAGATGTTTCAATTGTGGGAAATTTGGTCATTATGCTACTAACTGTACTGTTTCCAAAAATGAAAGTGATGAAGATATACAGGATGTTAAGAGCAAGGATTCTAAAAAGTACAGGTATTACAATAAGAGCAAATATGAGTACAACAATCACAAGAAAAGCAAAGATGAGTACAACAATCATGGAAAGAGGCATTCTCACAAGAATAAAAAGAGCTTCTACTTAGACAAAGCAAGTAAGTGTTCTAGCAGTGATAGTGAAAGTTCCTCTAGTGATGATGAAAATGAGATGCTGTTCATTTCAAAAAAAGAGGAAGAACCGAAACATAAATTCATTATCATGAAATGTTTTAGATGTGGAAATTTTGGGCACCTTGAGGATAATTGCAAAAATAATGATTTGGCTGCTAGTATGTATGAGGATGCTTCAAAAAACTTCAATGAAGATGCATGTATGGTTTTTGAAAAAGGTAGCACCTCTAGTGATAAGAAATCTAAAAAAGGTCGTGATAATTCAAAGTGCCATCAAATAGAGGATCTTGAATGTGAACTCAATAATGCTCTTAGTGTTCTGAAAAAGGAAAGAAAAAAGAATGATAGACTCAAGATTAAATTAGATGAATGTTGTATGGAGAGAGATGAACTTATAGAAAATCTTGAAGTCTCTATGGCTAAGTCACAAGAACTCAGGAATGAGTTGGATTCTAAAATTCTGGAGTATAGTGAGTTAGAACAGGAAATGGCTTCTTTGAAAGAAGAAAATAAAGAGTACAAGGATAAGCTCTACTGATTTTAGGATAGCTCCAAGAAGGTTCAATTTCTCATCAAAGGACAAAGAAGTCCAACAGATAAAACAGGTCTCGGTTTTGTTGAGCCGCACAAGAAACAGGTTGGGGAATCGAGCAAGAAATTTCAACAGGAAGTGAGTTTTGATGCAGAAAGTACTTCAGTTCATGAATCCGTAAGTGATAGATACGCAAAAATAGAAAACGATATTCAGATTGAGAAGAAGAAGTTTTCGGGACCCATGAAGTCGAATAAAAGAAAATTTCATGGCACTTGTTTTGCGTGTCACAGATTTGGTCACATGGCTGTACATTGCATGACTCAAGTGAAGAAAGTAAATGACAGTTTCAGGAGACGTAATTTCTTTCAAGGGTATTGCTACTCTTGTCAACAATTCGGGCACAAGGCAATTTTTTGCAAGGCAAATAATAGGAACTGGGTTAGTCAGAACAGGCGGATTCAAAGAACAGCCATGCCTGAAAGAAACAATATTGTTACTTGCTATAAGTGCAACAATGAAGGTCACCTAGCTAGACAGTGTAGAGCTGATCTTCCAAGATACAGGAACAGGAACAACAGTATGAACAAGTCCAAGAATCAAAGCATGGATAAGAACAGGAATGACAATAGAAACAAGAAAAGTAATATGGACAGGTTCAAGGATCAAGGTATGGAGAAAAATAGGAATGATGAAAGGAACAGGAATAGCAGTATGAACAGGTTCAAGGATCAAAACATTAATAAGAACAACAATGTGGAAAAAGAATTCAAGAGAAGGCCCGACAAAGAAATAGTAGACATTAATGATGATGAGTGTCTAATGGGAGTTTCACTCCCAACCCTGTTTTAAATCACCTTAATAGAAGGTGGGGGAGGGACTAAGCTAAGAGACTCATTCTTAGTCCCAAACCCCAAAGGTGACCCTTTGCCATTGATGACAAAGGGGGAGAGATTTGAGTAAGGGGGAGAGATATGTGTAAGGGGAAGTGCTTCAAGTGAAGAGAAGAGCTTCAAGTTAGGGGGAGCAAAAACTTCAAATACAGATTCTCAGTTGTTGGATCAGTTGGTTCATTTTTGACTCTTGAGATATGTTTTTAGTTAAGGGTTGCCATCAATGACAAAGGGGGATATTGTTGGCAATTTTGGGTACCTTGAGTACATTGCCTTTGCTCAAGTATAGTTGTTGTCATTGATGTCAAAGGAGCTCTTGGTAGTTGTTGTCTTTGATGTCAAGGAATACTTGAAGCAATTTGATTTGTTGTCTAAGTATGTGTTTTGATGAAGGTTTCAGCTGGTCAGTAAGTCTCCAAGAAAATTAGAGTAGCCTAGTTGCAAAATATCAAGAAAAAGATAAGTTAGAAAAAGTTTGCAGGCGGCTGGAAAAACTGTCATGATTTTGCAACATGTTTTAGGAGAGAGAAAGTTTTGGCAAAACTGTCATGATTTCACGACATCTTTGGAAGGCAGAGGCAAAGCTGGCAAAACTGTCACGTTTTCATGACATGTTTTAGGAGAGAGAAAGTTCTGGCAAAACTGTCATGATTTCGCGACATGTTGGAAGGCAGAGGCAAAGCTGGAAAAACTGTCACGATTTCGCGACATGTTTTAGGAGAGAGAAAGTTTGGGCAAATCTGTCACGATTTCGTGACATGCTGGAAGGCAGAGGCAAAGCAGGCAAAAGTGTCATGATTTCGTGACAAGTTTCAATGAAGTTGTACGGATGCAAAAAGTGTCACGATTTCATGACAAGTTGAGTTGGCAGTGTTGAGTTGCAGAAAGTGTCGCGATTTCATGATAGGTTTCAAAGAAGTTGTACGGATGCATAAAGTGTCATGATTTCATGACAAGTTGAGTTGGCAGCTTGCAGATGGTGAAAGCGTCATGATTTCGTGACATGTTCCAGTTTCGCGAGTAGTTTGCAGAAAAGAGCTTAAGGCAACGAAAGCGTCATGATTTCGTGACATGTTCCATTTTCGCTAGTGCAAACCGAGAAAAGGTTGAAGAAGCAAGAAGCGTCGTGATTTCGTGACAGAGTTGCTGATGATGTCAGCAAAAGTAGATGTGTCATGATTTCATGACAAGAGCAGAGAGTAAGGCCCTACAGTCTAAAGCGTCATGATTTCATGACAAGAATCATGATGACGTCAGCAAAGTTAGAAGGCGTAGCGATTTCACGACAACAAACCAAAGAAGGCGCACAATAGGCAGTAGTGTCACGATTTCATGACAGCAAGTAATACAAGGTGTACGGCGGACAAAGGCATAGCGATATCATGACATGTTTGAGTTTCACGCTAGGAAAGCTACAGAACAATAGAGGCGGTTGAAGCCGATAGAGTTAACCTTTGTCGATGAAGTGTAAGGTTGTGCAGTCGACGATTGTTTTAAGGATATACAGCTGACTAAGATCAAGAATTTAATCATGAATTATTGCTATAAAATGAGGACTATTTTTGAGTGTCAAGGATCGAATGTGTGTGTTGAGTTTGCGCAAGTGAAGTCTGCTATGCGCAAAGAGCAGTCGTATCGAATCGATCGAAGTGTGCATTCGTAAGTGTGACTTTCATAGAAGCAGAGTACGGGAAGAAGTTTGATCGAGGAGAAGCAGACTATGCGAAGAGAGTGATGTTGTGATTACACATAGGCGCATAAGTTGTTGTGTGATAGAGTGTTGTAGTGTTTGCGAAGACTATGTAGAGGTTGGAATTTGAACAAGGGCAGCTGTGATTGCGACTGAGTTCATGTAGTCTGTGTAAAGAAAGCAAAGTGTGCGAAGTAGATGTTGCTATAATTGTGAATTGTTGTGAAGGACGAACTATGATCAATTGCTACTGTATATTTTACAAAGACTGTGCTGCTATGTTTTTCATAGAAACACATGAAGTCTATGCTACTGTGTTTTCGTAGAAGCAAATAAGTTGATTGAGTGCTACTGTATTTGCGTAGTCAGTGAAAAATTGTTTTTGACCAAGTGCAAAAAAGAACAGAGGAAGAGGACAAAATTTTTCCAGACCGAAGGACTGTGTTTGGTACAGAAAAGAGGACCAGCTTTGCAGTGATAGAGTTGAGGACAGAGATCTCTAGCCAGAGTAGGGAAGACAGGTGTCTTCTGTGGACAGAATTCCACTTGCTAAGGGTAGAGGAGGTAGAGGTCTTCTAGAGGATCACCAAAGCAGAATTAGGGGAAGGTGTCTCCTTTGAGCTGAGGCTCATAAACATTGTAATCGAGAAGGATTCCCAGAGGACTATGATACAACTTTTATAAGAAAATTTTTATCCGTGGAGTAGCCCACCTTGGGTGAACCACGTAAATTGCTGTGTCTCTTTGTGGATTGCATTTTGTGCATTGTTTTACTGCTGTTATTACTGCTATCTTTATTTTGCATGTTAATGGTTTGAAAGTTGTATTGATAGATAAAGTTAAAAGTGGTCTTATACTGTTCACCCTCCCCTCTCAGTATAAGCTTGTGTTCTTCACTCTGACGAATTCGTCAAATCTCAGATGATCTTGTCTGATAGTAGACGATCCTGTCAAATCAGAGGCGATCTTGACTGCTTCAAAAATTAGAATCTTCATCAGACATTCGAATTAGGTATTGATATTTAATCCATATTATTCTCTCTATTTTCTATCTAATTTTGTTCTCTGTATTCATTTAATCTACATCTTCATATAGAATAGCTTATATTCATTTGGCCAAACCTAGGACTTGAATGTTTAAGGATAAAACTAAACACATAAAACACATTCCCAACCTAGGCATGGAAACTGCCATTAAACGTTTCCTGGTGAACCCACCATCCGTCAAAAAATCACCATAATACACCTCCCTCGAGAGGCGGGACCTTCGCAAGGCCTCTCAGTCCGAGGTACCATGCCATCATTTTCCCATCCTCCTTCCGGGCACGGATCCTATAGCCTGAAGGTAGGGATGCGAGAAATTTGGAGCGATACAATTAGTCATAAAAGATATCCATGATGGATCACTCAATTACCACTTTAGTGGTGTTTCCATTGCTAAGAAACTATTACTAGTGGGTTATTATTATCCCTATATGGAAATGTACTCTTGCAACTATGTCAAGATGTGTGATGAGTATTATAAACATAACAATATTATCCACACCCCATCCCAAGCTCTCTAATATTCAACCTCTCTATGACCTTTATCTATCTATGGCTTAGATAACATTGGATATATAAACCCAAAGTTGTATGATATATACAAGTTCATCATAAAGATTACTAATTCACCAAGTAGGTCAAAACCATACCTTTAGCCTAAATCACTAGAGTTTAAGTCTCCAACTTTATCCTCTACTGGATCCTTAGCCATTTTGGTATTTATTCCATGCTAATATCTAATAATGTAACTTCCTTTAAGAATAAATATGTCTAAAAATATGTGCTAAATACAAAATTCAACATAAATGGTCCATGCCTTACAATCCTCAAGGTAATGATCAAGCTGGATCTTCTTACATGACTCTAATCAAGATCCTTAAGATTTTAATTAGAAAAACTAGTAGATATTCTAAAATCTAGTTGTATCCTACCTTGTGGGCCTATTACACTAGCATCAAAACTTAAACTAGAATGACACTCTCTAATTTGACCTATGGAACTAAAAAAATATTTTCTTTTGAGTTAGAGGTACATTTCTTGCATATTTTGTGGTAAGAAAACTTTGTTGAAGATGAATACCATCTCACTCATTTTAGCTAGATGATAATGCTTAATAAATTATGGATCTACACTTTAGATAACCTATGGGTCTATAAATAAAGGCTTAAGCATGCTCATAGCAAGAAGGTATAATCTTATTCCTTCAAAGTTGGTGATATTATCCTCAAATAGAATTAGAAAAACACCAATAACAAAGCTAAGTGGAAAGATAATTTTAAGCTGAATTGGATAGGTCTATACATCGTAACCACAAAGTATGATTTATTTTCTTATCACCTCATCACACTTTATGATAAATAACTTAAAGAACCAATGGACATAATGCATTTGAAAAGGTATTATATTTGAATCTACATCAATTGCCTATTTGTATTTAGCTACTTGTCACTGCTTGCTGATATTTGTTTGATCTTATATTTACCTACATGCACATGCCTATATCTATATGGACCACTTATTGCATATCAAATTAGAATTTTTGATGACATGCAAATGATTATCCTGGTTAGGATAGTTCATTTTTATTCACTAATCTACTGATGCAGGTGAATCCTCCTAGTTCCACTTTGCAAATCAATTAGGGTTTGCATAAATATTGATTTATCTCAATCTATCTCTCTAATTTAATGTACCTAAAGAATTTATCCTCATATATTATTCAAATATTCAATCACTTGATACATAAAAAATATTATAAGACTTTTAGGCATTTATGGCAAGATCAATCAAATCTATTTCTTCTATCTTCCCAATCTCTTACCATATGATGAAAGTGATGAGATTTTCTAGTGATGGGAGAAATATCAATCATACCATATTTCATATCCTATGTACCACCATGCATAGGGATAATTGTTCAATAATGTATTCTTACTCCCAATTGCAAGCATATTTCATTGTCATATCAATTGATTTTTAATCATAAACTTTCTATAACACTTTTCTACAAGGAAAATCAATCCAAGCAGAATTTCTTTATGTAATTTTGTAAAGAAAAATATCAAAGCTAAATCAAAATTCATTGCATGTCATCCCTAACTGAAATAATTCAGGGGAGTCATATCCTTCTTCTTTGAAAATAAAGGAATATAGGACTCAAGGAGGAGTTTATGTAGTTAAATAAAAAATACCACTGAGAGCCCAGAATCCTCTTAGAACCCTAAAATATGAGATGAATACCATTAAGGATATTCTAAGGTCTCTTTTAAGAATAATCAAAATTATTGATGTGCACACAAAAGAGGTTACCTAGAATATGAGGAACTTTCAGAATATTCAGACTAACTTTGAGGAGGGTGGACCTTTTTGAAGAAAAATGGTATCAAGGCTAATGATGGTCTTCTGGTTCCTTTTGTTTTCTCAATTTATTTTTTAGCTTTTTAGCTTTGATGTGCTATGTCCTTTAGTCCCTGGTGGGGTTGTTCCATGTATATTTTGTGTTAGTTGTCTCTCTTGATGTCTTTGATATAAGTTTGTAAAATATTTAGGGACCCTTTCAAAACCCCTTCTTCCATCTAATAAAAAAAATCCTATGGATAATGCTAAATCAAAAGTCCTATGGGTAAATCTAAATCATAATAAATTTGGTTCAAGCAAAAGTCCTTTATACATTTGTTTCAAGGTAAATATTTTATTTTTTTATATTTTTACATATCTTTATATCATATCAATATAACCAAAATACCTCTAGGTAAAGACAACTAAAATCCCCTTAGGTAAATATTAAAGCTAACATGCAGTCCTCTAGGAAAAGCTAACTAAAATCTTCTTGCATAAATCTATAAGGAAATATTCGTATATAGTTGTATATATCTATACATACATATTTTCTTTTCTCTAAGCTAAATCCCCCTTGGGAAAATCTAAGCTAAATTCCCCTTGGAAAAATCTAAGCTAAATTCTCCTTGGGAAAAGCTAAATCTATTCATAGCTATATATAGTTTTATTATAGCAATACCTCTTGGTATTATCCAAAGTTTTATTAAGTACATAAAACTATCTATCACTTATCTATCATGTGAATATTTAGAGATTATCATCATATCTATTCTCTTCTAATTATCTTATTAGTGCATTTAATCATTATCAATAATGCATCATTCATTTAATTCATAACATTACACATCTTATCATACTAAATCATTGTTCATTAATCAAATTGCATTAAACATAAACTTATCATAATTTCATTGATCATTACAAGAATATTTAATAATTATTCCATCTAATAATTAATCTAAAAACTATCCATAAATTAATCACCATACATATTAATTACATATAATCAAACATAAGTACAAATAAATCATACATAAATATCATAATGTAATCATCACATAGAACATGATCAATAAACTCAAAATTCTAATATATATTATATTAAAGTATTTACATAAATTCATAATGTATGAAGTCATAATCATAATATAATCATGGTATAATAGTATACAATGTCTCAATCCAAGATAGTATCCCAAAATCTAAATAGCTGTAGGAACTTGTGTTTAACACTCCTATGACTCATCCTCACTACCTGCTATGATTGGTATGTCATAGAATGAGAGTTGGTCTATGTCCCTATACTCATTGATAAAAATAGGCATATTTTTCTTGGATGATAATATGGTATGCTACTATATACTATACTACCTAGTTGATATCTACCTACAAGTCCCTCTAAACCTATGCCATTTGGTCTAACCACATGACTCCTTTTAGATCCTCCTATTTCTACTACTCTTGCCATCACTATATCTCACTCTATAGTCAGATCTTGAGTGGTCTACTATATTCCTATTACCCTCCTTTATCAATTAGTCTTTATTTGTCACTCATGCTACTACTTTTACCTTAGAAAATACTAGTGCATTCTTTAGACTATCTACTTTACTAGATAGGGCATCTGAATTTACCTTTATGATAGATAGAAGTGGCCTAATCAGTCTTGTGTCATATACCATGCTTATGAATAATACTAGAAGTGGAGATCTTGCTATTTCTACTTCTATTGCTACTTCCTATGCTTATACTTCTTATTATTTATAACACTCATAGTATTGCTTAACCAAAACAAGTACTAGTTTTTATGACCTACTTAGATTCCTCTACTTTCTTGGCTACACCCCAACAACGGTCATTCTATGTATCTTGATGGTCTAATACCATTGCAAATACCCCTTGTTAATTCCAATATCTTTGCTTCTAAAATCTAGAATAGCTAGACCATCAATGTCCACCTTCATATAAGAGTTAAGATCAGGTTCTACCCCAAAATATCTCTCTACTAAATAATTTGTATGAGACTAACCATTCTAAAATATCCTACCTGATGTCAAATTGATGAACCACATTATCAAAACAATATACCTACCACTCTCCTTTTAGTCCTACTAGCCACCTAACATGTTTGACACAAGTTGAATTGTAGGTATCCTATTTCTAGACTAGATGAAGCCTATATGGCTACCATATAATATTATTAGACTATTGATCATCCATAGCCCTCATTTCCATTGCTAGCACATCCCTGCTAAGCATAACCCATATATAGGCCATTGGTATCTCTTTGTTTTACACCTAACCTAGTAGTTCAAGTGGTCTCATTAAAGTAATGTTCTCCAAGACCAACACTAGAGCAATGTATAGCAAGATAAGCTCTTACCTCCTTGATAGACTATCTAATGTAGTGATTGATATAGGTATGCCAACACCATATTACCCCATACAAACATTTTCTAGGAGTCATGCATGTTAGTCTTGACATTATTGAATCCCTAGTGGATCACCCTCTAGCTAGTGTCACCAATGAGTACTCTAGAAGCCATAGTACATAGAAGAGTAGTCCACCTGTCTAAGTGGCCACCAACATAAGTGATATTGATGTTAATTTCTAATCATACCATTGGTAAGTTTATTTCATATGTCAACCTATCCAACAACCACCTCTAATACTAACTAATGTGCATCTATGCACATGATCAACACTCCAAGGATCCTTTAAACATACTCAAGTGTCATAGTCATCTCCCCTATAAGGATCTAGAAGGTATTAATTTTTGAATATTGTCACTCTGATAGTGCTATGAGAGCTCTATTAAAATATATATTTGGCATTGAGGATATATGATATAGCCCTAATACCACTAGTAGAGTATGGTCAATAAATATTAAGAGACTTTGAATGGTCATGAGTATGTGAGGGTTCTACTCTTGGTACTATAATATCTACAATTAATCCTACATCTACGTGAAAATAGAAACCCTATTAGCCTCAACTTACAAACTCAAGATACAATTAATAAAAAAAAATGTGTAGCAAACAAAAGTACCATTAGGTAGTGAAAGCACCATCAAGGCATAAAAGCATCGTAGCATAAAAATACTATCTATTCTCTTGGTTATGATTTTTGAGCAAGAAATATGACCTAAACAATAATTTTTTGATATGTACAAGAAGAGATAAAAATACGACACCAAGAAATGCTAAAAATAAAATTCAAATAAACTAGATATTGCACAACAAATAAGATTTATATTAAAGGGGGGAGCCTAAAAACTCCATTGTTACAATAGTGGATGTAAGAATCCCTTGTGATACAATTATTATAAATATTACTAGGGTTCTCTGAAACCCTAGCTACAATAAATGGTGGTGTCTTTAGTTGTGTTTTTCTTCCAATAGATTTGAGTGGGCTTCAAATATTTATTGAGCTGGGCCACTCCAACTTAAATAGATATGCAATTATAATGAATCTCTAGATCTTCAAACATAAAAATAATAATAGGGAGTTACTAATAACTGTGAGGTCTCCACTGCGTGAGAACCTCAAATATAAATAAAACCCTAGCTATTGATAAATTAAATTGCATGCAAATATAAATATATTGAAATGAAATAAAAGAGATATTTGATTTACCTTGCTACTTGTTGGTTGTCTATTGTTGGCTAGATCTACTACAGGTCAATGGTAAAGGTGTACCCTAGTGTCACTTGAAGGCTAGGGGGCTATCATAAGGGCTAACATAAAATACTTACGGGTGCCTGGCAGCTGCAGAAAATACCTATGGGTACTCAAGATTGGTAGGTAGGTGCCCAAAGGCACCTGGTGATAGCAGAAAGCACTTGGAGGTGTCCAGTGGATGAAGGAGGATTCTATAGAAGCAGATATGGTGAGTGTGAGGGATGTAATGGTGGTGATGGCAAGCGAGAGAAAAGTGAATATGATGAATGGAATGGGGATTAGGGTACCAAGGCTAGGTTGGAAATCTCAATAACTTAGAGAACTTAGGATCTCAAGAAATTCAAAAACTCAAGCACTTAGGGGTTGAGCCATCAAAATAGATCCTATTTATAATCTAACCTAGGGTATGCTAGGGTTTCAACAACACTAATAATGTGGCCGAGATTAAAGGACATATAAGGGTAGATATTAAATTTAGGGTGTGGTGTGGATTGATGAAAATGTATGACTAGGATTAAATGAAATCATATGGCTGGGATTGATTTATTTATATATATTTATTAAATATATATAAAATATAATATATGAAATATTATTATTTAAATACATATATAATAAATATATATAAATAATAGGTAAAAATCATGGGAAAGCTAGGATGGAGGGCAAATGACTATGTTTTGATGGTGGAAATGGTAGGAAAGCATGGATGGAGGACAAGTGGCTAGATTTTGGTGTCTACAGATACCCATTTTTATACTGTGTTGCATGAAACACAAAGTAGTGCAAACATACGAGATACCTATTTTTGCTAGGTGCATAAGTAGCTTCTCTTGGGATGTGGAACATGAGCTTGAAGACAATAATAAAAGAATTTGAGTTTTGAATAGCTCACCCCCTCAATTGGCGAATGAGTTTGCGTATGAATCTAATGAGCCAATTGAAAAATCTATGCAAATGTAATGTGGATGATATAAATTATGTAAAATGTGATACCATTTTTGCCCCAACGGTGGGAAGGGGATTGGTGAAAAGGGTGTCTATTTTTTCCCCAACATATGAAGGATTTTGTGGAAATGTGTGATGGAAAATGTGTTTATTTTTTCCCAAATAGATGAAGAGATTTTTGCCAATGTATATGCCATGATCATGTAAGATGTATCCCATTGTGGGAAAGTCAAAACTAGATGTGGTTGCCCCAAATTTTGGGGTGATTCGATGCATTTGAAATATTTTTACCTTTTGACATCATTGATATGCAAATATGAAGATGAAAAGAAAAATAAAAAGAGTTAACCTTGAAGGGCCTGCAAGTGACTGTTGAATAATTCCTACGATTGGAACCAATCATCCTAGCTAGTTCCTATCTCTGTGATGACTATCAAGGAATTGTGAAATGTTATTTTTATCCATGTTTTAAACCCCACGGACTAGGCCATCAATGATAGTGTTTGTGCAAATTGATCTTGGCAAGGTTTCACTCAAAATTTGAAGTATCAAATATGATTGTGATATTGAACAAGAATATAAGTGATGATGATCATGAAAAAGTTTCATTATGGTAGGCTATTCATCTTATTGAATTGCATGGATGCAAATTGCTGCAATCTTCAAGTATATAGAATAACTCACTAGCTACATGGTTCACTTGAATATTGTTTAAACTTGGGAAAATATGCAAATGATGATGTGAAATTAAGTGAAGATGATGTATGAATGATGAAAATAATGATGATCATCATTTTGTGAAGATTTATACCCTTTTGGGGTGCTTTTGTAACTTGGTTGGTGAATTTTGCAATATGAGGTCACAAATAATTTTTTTGCTTCCAAATTAGTTTTAATCTTCACAAAATGTGATAAAATGATTAAATGTATAAATGTATGTAGTTTGGAGTGATTTAGTGAAGGTAATACACTATTTTGTGCAAGATTTATCTTTTATCAATATTGACGCCAAATGCCCATGGGTGCTTGATATCTGCAGAAACACTCACAGACACTTCAGTGCACCATGAAATGCCCATGTGCATCCCAATGCACCTGAAGAAACTATAAATATCTTGTTGGGAAAGATTGAATCTCATTTGTGTATTTGAGATTTTGAGAAGCTACGCCTGATGAGTGAGGGGGAGTGAGGAGTGAAGTGATGTATTTAGAATTTGGGCATGGAAGTGATGGTGGTGGAGGGAGCTGGTGCGGGAGTCGAGGCTATGGATGGGGTGTGAGTTGTGAAGGTAACATTATGTTGTGCAATTTTTTTTGTGTTTTTGTAATTTTTTAAATTATTAACTAATATTTTGTGTTGTGCTGTAGCTTAGGATTTTGGAGGTTAGACATTGGTTTTTGCCTTACATCCCTAGGATGAGGAAGGTGATTACAAATGAGGATTGGGAGTTTTTGGTGGATGTGGGGCTAATGGAGGTAGCCCGATTGGATGTGGTGAGGGCCAATGAGATGTACCTCTCTGCATTGGCAAAGAGGTGGGATGCAAAAATGGGGACATCTCATCTCCCTATGGGTGAGGTGATAGTTACCTTAGAGGATGTATATCAGATCCTCAAGGTACCAATGGAGGGGATCCAGCTTGAGGTTGGCCTTAGTAGAAATATAGAGATGATGAGGATGTTTAGGGATGCATGACAGGGGGTAAAGGTGGAGTGTGGGGGCATCCCTTATTTATCCATGTATGTGGACAAGGAGTTGGACCCCCTTCGTGCTTTGGTGATGTTTGTGTTGGCCAACATTATGGCCTCAAACAACACTAGTAGCAGGTTCCCATGGAACCTGATAGGAGTAGTGAGTGACATGCTCACTAGGAGATAAGTGCATGCATAGGCTCCTACCTTACTCATGTAGGTATATCAAAAGTTATATGAGGTTGCTAGGTGGGAGTGGAAGGGATTGGGGTGCAACCTATTGTTGCAATACTAGGGCTTAGAGCATTTTAGGGTTGCTCGAATGAAGGGTTTGCTTGTGGGAGAGTTTGGTAGGGAGAAGCCCTTCACTAGGCTATGGGCATTGGCTGAGGAGGTGTAGCCAAGTTTTCCAATGAGGATAAGCTGGTGGAACAGGGAGTTGTGGGCTGGATTGACATCCACCCAAGTTGTGTGGAGGCCATGGTTGGGTACTTAGTGGACCAGGGATGAAGAGAACCTGCATTGGGTGCAATAGGGTAGGTGGGTTATTGGAAGGCCATTGCATCTACAAATATATTAGTCTAATGTGGAAATCTATTTATTTCATACCAATTAAACTTGGAGATAAATTTCATTACTACTTCGTGATAAAGCCACATTGGTTGAAATGTAGCATTGGTTGTTTGTTTCCTTAAATATTTCAATTTTTGTGTTACATTTGATAGTTTAATCTATATTTTGATTTATTTTCTTATGGTATTAACTAGAAACCAAAATAAAGCTATAAGTCAAGATAACTTAATGGAACCTTCATCCACCTTCCCCACAACTTCTATGGTAGATTCCTTGAATGTGACATAGACATATTTATCTGTAGATCCCTCACATTACTTACCATCCATAGCCTTCCTTATGGCCATGCACCAAGAGGAGTCAACCTCCCCTACCATAGATAACCATATTACCCATATAGACATGGTAATAGTAGAATCTTTCATGAAGTCTTCTAGTTATATATTAGAGTCCATTCCCAATTCACCAAGATAGGATTCTACTTTATAGAAAGAACCTATTTATTATTAGCCTCCATCCACCTTTAGCCAAGTGTATACTGACCCTATTTTTGAGGCATCCATTGAACCTTCATCCCATGTATCCATTCCCCAACCTTCATGTGGTCCTAGCACCTCATATATCTCCATTTACATCAATCCCTTGTATGAAGCACATGTTAATGCTGCTTCACAGGTTCCAGCCTCACAAGTTGCCATGCCTAGTGTAACTTGTACCCAAACCACATCTTGAATGGATATATATATATATATATATATATATATATATATATATTGCTTATTTTAATTAATTAAAGTCTTTCAATGACTTCTCCATTATCATTAAAATGAACACCTTTAATTAACTAAAAAAAACTCTCATCTATTAAATAAAATGAGGTTTACTAATGAGCTTAATTAAATCAACCATTATTTAATCAAACTTCATTGATCCTTTTGAATGAACCTTCATTTAACATTCAAATTTAATATGCTTTTCTCTATGAAAATGATGCTCTATATTTTCTTTAACAAAACAATTAGTTTTATGCATCCACATACATTTGGTAGCTATTTTCCTATAGCAGTTCCAACATTATGCTACTTCAACCATGATGCAACAAAGAGCAAACAAATTTATAAAGCAACAAAGAGGGAATCTTTCCATCGACCCAGTCACCTATCTTAGCCAGATATTTTATGATAGCTACTAGGCTATCAACTAAGGCTCAAGGCGATCAGCCATCGATGATTATCCCTTCCGACAATGCATGCCTATATGAAGGTATCTATCCATGTTACCTCCGAGTACCTTAATCATCATTTCCCCTGATCTTAGGTACCCTCATTTCTGGTGGATGCTTCTGCCTTCTCCACCTACGAGTGTACCTGATCCTGCACACTTGGCAATATGTTAGCAATAACATGCCCTTTTCAAATCAACTAAACATCATATAGTTGGTTCAATTGTTCAAACTAAGTATCACCACCATAGGTTAATACATTGTTCCTTTGTGCCATAAAGTCAACTAGGGAGGGTCATGACATCCTCCCCCACTAGAATTAAACATCATCCTCGGTGTTTCCAGTTTTCCTTTGTTTTAACAACAACAAAAATAAAAGTTATTACATCACAAAGTTTCAAATAGAAAGGAAAAATATTTTTGCATAACCTCCACTTTCTCCCAAGTGGCATTTTTCTCAGAGAACTGGTCCCACTAGACCTTACACTATTTGAGAGTCTGATTCCATAGAGACTTGGAATGAAACTCAAGAATATTCACCGGTAGTACTTCAATGGCCTTCGGATTTGCCATCTACAAATTAGAAACATCCCACACATGTTCAGGGTCAGCAACATACTTTCTAAGCAAGGATATGTGGAAGGTGTCATGGATTTTGGATAGATTAGGTGGTAATGCAAGTCGGTATGCAACCGGACTGATATTTTCCATGATCTCAAAGGGTCCCACAAAATGTGGATCCAACTTCATGGATTTGATAGCACTCTTCTTTGGCTTAACCCTTAAGAACACCTTATCTCCAATAGAATACTCTCTTGGAGTCCTTTTTAGATCTGCATAACTCTTCTGCCTATCCGCAACTTCTTTAAGCCTTTGCCTAATTTCCTTTAGCTGCTCTTCCATCACCCTGACCATTTTTGGACCAATCACAACTCGATCCTCTAGGTTATCCCAAGATAATGGTGTTCTACACTTTCACCCATACAAGGCATCGAAAGGTGCCATTCCTAGCGAGGAGTGATATCCATTATTGTAGGCAAACTCTACCAAAGGTAGACAATCTTCCCAATGAGATTTGTGATCCATGCAGTACATGTAGAGCATGTCTTCCAAAACTTGGTTTACCCACTCTGTTTGGCCATCTATTTTAGGGTGGTATGCTGAACTCATATTCAATTTTGTACCAACCACACTATGAAGGGATTTCCAGAATTTAGAAGTGAATTTGGAGTCTCTATCTGAGATGATTACCTCAGGAAATCCATGCAATCAGAATACCTCTTTGATGAATCTGCTAGCCACCACTTGAGCATCATCCTTGGTATTTCCTAGTATGAAATGGGTAACCTTAGTCAATTTTTCAACCACTACAAATATGGCATCATGTTGGTACCGAGTCTTGGGTAAACCCACTATAAAATCCATAGATATAACCTACCATTTCTATGTAGGTATATCATGCAGACATAGTTTTCCTATAGGATGTTGGTGTTCTGCCTTAACTTTCTGACATTCGAGGCATCGAGCAACAAAATCCATGATGTCCTTCTTCATACCTACCCAAAAGAAGGCTCTTTTCATGTTTTCTCACATTTTGGCTCCTCCCGGATGAGCATAATAAGGAGATCTATGAGCTTCTTGCATTATCAAGTTCCTCAGATCGCCCATATTTGGTATGATGACTCTTCCCTTATAACATAGAAAGTCATATTTCACACTAAATTCCTTATTTCCTTCAGGATCTCGGTCCATATTGACTCGAATTCCTTGGCAATACTCATCCTGAGATTGCTCCTGTCTTACTCGATCCATCAGGTCCATGTGAATTCTAGTTATGGTTGCTATATATTTCCTTCTACTTAAAGCATCAACTACTTTATTCTCTTTTCCTTTTATGTACTCAATCTCAAAATCATACTCAAGAGAGAAATTCCACCCATCTTCTCTATCTTGCATTGAGTATTGGTTGGGTGAATATGTACCGTAGACTTTGATGGTCGATTTTTAATTCAAAGGGTCTCCCCACCAAGTAGTGGCACCAAACCTTTAAAGCATGCACCACTACAGCTAGCTCTAAATCATGCATAGCATAATTAACTTCATGCTTTTTGAGCTTCCTTGAAGTATATGCCACTACTAAATCTTCTTGTGAGAGCACCCCACCCAACCCCTCTATTGATGCATCAGTGCACACTAAAAAGTCCCCCTAGGGATCGGGAACCTTCAATATTGGTATCATAGTAAGCTTATGCTTTAGTAGTTCAAAGGCAGCCTCACACTTTTCTGACCACTTGAATTCTTTCCCCTTCTTCTGAAGGTTTTTTATGGGTCCAACAATCTTGGAGTATTCCTTTATATAACATCTATAATAGCCCATTAACCCCATGAAACTTTGCACTTCAATGACATTAGTAGGGGGTGGCCAATTCAGAATAGCCTCTATATTTTTTGGATCCACAACAATCCCCTTTGCTGATATAATGTGTCTGAGATATCATACCTTCAGGACATAGAATTCACTCTTAGTCAGATTTCCATAAAGTTGATTCTTCCTTAACAATTCCAACATGATCCTAAGATGTTTATCATGTTCCTCTTTATCTCGAGAATATATAAGGATATCATCTAGGAATACCAGGACAAACTAGTCCAAATATCTTCTGAACACACTATTCATTAAGTTCATGAAAGCAGTTGGGGCATTAGTCAATCCAAAGGGTAGAATAGTAAACTCATAATGCCCATACCTAGTCTTAAATGTCATCTTGTGAGTGTCTTCCTCATGGATCCTTAACTGGTGATACCCTGACCTTAAATCAATCTTAGTAAACACCTTGGCATATTTTAATTGATCAAATAAATCTTTGATCCTAGGTAAAGGATATCGATTCTTGATTGTAGCTTTATTTAACATCTTGTAGTCAATACACAATCGTAGTGAACCATCCTTATTTTTCATGAACAAAACTGGTGCACCCCATGGTGACACACTTGGTTTTATCAAACCCTTCTCCAATAATCCTTGCAATTGAACCTTGAGTTCTCGCATTTTAGTAGGATTCATCCTATATGGGGATCTATGAATAGGTTCGGCTCCCATCATAAGTTCAATTATGAAGTCAAATTCCCATATAGGAGGTAGCCCCGGTAGGTCCTCTAGAAATACATCCTAAAAATCCTATAAGATCAGATGTTGTCTTAGTATTTCTCCTTTCTCATGGTCTTCCACTTCATTAAGTTTTACCACATACACTATTCCTCCTTTCTTTAGGGTCTTTTTCACTTGCATAGCAGACAACATCTACGGTTCAAATGCCCCTTGCTCGCTATGAACTCTTAGTCTCCTTCCACCTTCTTCTAAATACTCAATCCATCGGTCTTGAAAATTGACCAAGGCTTTATGAGCCTACAACCAATCCATCCCTAGGATCACATCAAAGGCATGTAAGGGAGCTACATATAAACAACCTTCCATAGTTCCACTTGATAGAGTGATTTTTGCCATAGGATAACATTGGTTCACCGAGTAGGTCTACCCAGAACCGTACTCAACCTTCCACCCTTGAGCCAAATATCCAAGCCTTTTCAACACAGTCCTTGCTAGACTAGATGAAATAAAACTATCAATGGCTCCACTATCTATCAAAATGTTTACTTGTTTATTGAAAACCTTACCTTTCACAAGTAATGGGGTGGCTTGTCCCTCTAGCTTCTGCTTCCCGATTGTGGCATAAATCCGATGTTTGTTCCTTCCCTTTCGCATTAGCGGTGCTAGTCCCTGCTCGATATGGACACTGATTGTAGTAATGAGATCCCTAAAAATTGTAGCACCCTTCCTTGGGTCCTTGCTATTTTTTAGGTTTCTCATTCCCATTCTTAACTACTAGAGTTGGAGCTTGCGACTTCTGTGGTTGAGGTTTCGTGTTGTTGGGTTTGTTATCCTTCTTACGAAATTTCTTCTTGAACTTCTTCTGATTTCCATAAGATTTCTTCTTAGGATTTTTGGGGTTCTTAGCCTTTCGCTCTTGATCAGACTCCCATTTTACAAACCCAACACTATTCCTCTTCTTTAACTCCTACCGAGCTTGCTCGGGTAGAGTGTCATATTTATAACAGAAGTGTGACTCTACTTTCTTTGCTAGGTCATATGCCTTTTGCAATGATTTAGGCTCCTGCATTTCCACATCATGCTTTAACCTAGATTCCAATCCAAGAATGAACTTGTGAACCCGCATTTTCTCATTATAAATAGGCACATATTTGAACAACCTTACCAACTTCTTGTAGTACACCTCTACTATGCTGGTTCCTTGTCTGAGACTAGCAAATTCTTCAAACTTTAAGGCATAGAAATGCTCAGTGAGGAATCTCTTTTTAAAGATATTTATAAATTCTTCCCATGGAGTATCAATGGGTTCAATCTTAGTTTCCTCATAGTGGGTTTCCCACCACTCCAGAGCAACCCCTTCCAGGTTAATCATAGCCCAAAGTGTTTGGGTTCCTGATGAGTAGCCTTTTACCATAAAGTGAACCTCTGCTTCTCTCAGCCATGCTTTCGCTGCATCACCATCACCCTCTCCATAAAACTTAGAGATACTGATGTTTTTCATGTCCCTAGCTATTTCCTTTTCTACTAAGGCTTTGGCTTGTACTTGTTCTATAGTTAGTCCACTTTCTAGACCGATATCTGAACCATGAACTTGTGAATTCTGATTCATAGCCATTTCTAGCAACTGTCTTATCTGATCCTGCATAGCAATGATCATAGCGGTGAGGTCTTCTACCTCCCTATTGGGGTTTGTTGGTTCCCCATCCTAGTTTTCCTCTTCGACATCACTTTGTCGAGTTTGTCTAGGTATAGGCCTCCCTCTTCTAGTTTTAGGTGGCATCTTAACCTGATTCCATCCAAGAAAGAGGATTAGATTACAGTTTCATCTTAAGTTGTAACTCTAATTCAAGCCATAATACAGAGTTCTCTTGCTATATGCATTAATCAATCTAACTAGGGTAATATCCTAGGCTAGGATGTGTCACTGATACCAAAGCCCATACTAAGGTATCCTAACATCCTTGCTCCCTTGGGGTTAATTCCCATCAGATCCTAGAAAATAGGGTATCCTAGATCATCCCAGCTTTAGCCTTTACCTTAAGCAAGCCTTCATTGGATTCATATGATTTCCCTTAGCACACATAGAAGCTCTATACCCTCATACCTAGAGCTTTGATACCAAATGTAACGACCCAAAAATACACAAATACAAAAATACAAAAAAAGTTTTTTTTTTACTATGGAGAGAGGTACATGAACCCTTCATGGACCCCTAACCAAACCACTATTTTCCTAAAGTCTCAATCTCCTAAGTTTTCCTGAAAGCTACATCTCACGAGGTACCCTAACACAAGTCCGTCTATGTAGGTGTATCATGTGTTACTACAAATAAGTCCATCTTTCCCATCATTCTCGATGAGCTAGACTTATCACCTTCCATCCATCGAAGGTATACATGCATCTCCATGCCATACACAAATCATTATGTGTAGGTATGCTATGAGTATTGTGAGTTAAGCTATCTATCTCATCTCCATGATGAGCTATCTTAACTCAGATGTAGTCTCTCCACAACTTAGTCCTTTATCTCCCTAAGGGGTCTCAATTCCCTTAGGTCTCCTATGTTCACCCTAAGGGGTTCTCAATTCCCTTAGGTCACCTATGTTCACCCTAAGGGGTTCTTAATTCCCTTAGGTCACCTCTGAGTTCACCCTAGAACTCTACACTTAGATTTCTAACATCAAGCAATCCAAACAATGATACATCTAGATACTACAACATCAGAAAGCATTCACCAAGCATCTAGAAAACAAGCAAGATTAACTCTAAAAGAGAATCAACTACATAACATAACCAAATACAAACATAAAGTAAAAATACCTTCTTTAATCCAATGAACAGTTATTGCATCAGAATTTGCACGGTAAATCCTTCTTACTTTAAGGAATATCACAGTAACTACATTGGGGATATCTCCCCATAATTCTAATCTATTTGAGCATAAGTAAAGCAACATAAAATATGATTACCTATACTTCACTTCCATTGAACTCCTTGCTTCTCCTGGCTTCCCATTGATTCTTTGAGGGTAGTAGGGGATCAGGGTACTCATGGTTCAGGATAGGCATGCCTTTAAATGCATCTACTCATTTACTTTACCAAATTGCAACTATACAAAATCTAATTAAGTTTCCAACCATCTAATGCATAATGGATATTATAAAAGATCCGTTACTTTTATCTTCACCTCTCAAGTTCCCTTAGAGAGACATCCAACATGTGCTACTTAGATCAAGGTCTAACTTTAATCAAATCCATTCATGTCTTAAAGCATTAAAGTCCCATACCTTTAACCTTTAAAGCAATCATTCATTCATTCCCTAAATCAAAGCCCCATAACTTCAATTTAAAGAATAAATCCACATCCCTTTTAATTCACAAATTCCAATCAAATCAATTACTATTTTAAGCATTAAAATCACATCCCTTTAACCTTTAAACAAGCATTCATTCATTCCCTAAATCAAAGCCCCATAACTTCAATTTAAAGAATAAATCCACATCCTTTTTAATTT
This sequence comes from Wollemia nobilis, assembly GCA_028583015.1. Classification (NCBI taxonomy): domain Eukaryota; kingdom Viridiplantae; phylum Streptophyta; class Pinopsida; order Araucariales; family Araucariaceae; genus Wollemia; species Wollemia nobilis. The sequence continues at coordinate 38,544,453 of JAQPPZ010016981.1, forward strand.
TAAAAACCCTAAGAAGATCATCAAAAACAAAGGTTTCCTTTTTAATTAAAAACCCTAAGATAATCAATAATAAATCAAAGGTTTCCCTTTTAATTAAAAACCTTAAGATAATCAATAAAAATCAAAGGTTTCCTTTTTAATTAAAAGCCCTAAGATAATCAATAATAAATCAAAGGTTTTCCTTTTAATTAAAAACCTTAAGATAATCAATAATAAATCAAAGGTTTCCTTTTTAATTAAAAACCCTAAGATAATCAATAATAAATCAAAGGTTTCCCTTTTAATTAAAAACCTTAATATAATCAATCATCAAACAAAGGTTCTCCTTTTTTAAATACCCTTCAATACATTCCACATAAATCAAAGGTCTCTATTTAATTAATATCCTTCAATATTCAATATAAAGGTCTCATTTAATTTAAATTTCCTTCAATATTCCACATATTCAAAGGTCTCTATTTAATTAAATATCCCTCAATATATTCCACATAATCAAAGGTCTCTATTTAATTAAATATCCTTCAATATTCCACATAATCAAAGGTCTCGATTTAATTTAAATTTCCTTCAATATTCCACATATTCAAAGGTCTCTATTTAATTAAATATCCCTCAATATATTCCACATAATCAAAGGTCTCTATTTAATTAAATTTCCTTCAATATTCCACATAATCAAAGGTCTCTATTTAATTAAATATTTCCTTCAATATATTCCACATAATCAAAGGTCTCTATTTAATTAAATATCCCTCAATATATTCCACATAATCAAAGGTCTCTATTTAATTAAATATCCCTCAATATATTCCACATAATCAAAGGTCTCTATTTAATTTAAATTTCACAACGAACCTTCCCAAAATAGATTAACCAAAGCTAACGCCCTTCATGGCAATACTAGCAACCTCTGGTGCACGTTTAAGGAACAACCAAGCCGAAAGTTCAATAGGCACAACAGAGTAGTCTGGTACTTCCTAGACGTAGTCCTTCTTCAAACCTACGGGTGGATTTTCCATAGGTGGTGCTCCCAAAAGTGACGTCCCCCTCTTCCTTTGGACATGAAGGTCTAAGGCACACAATGCTCTCAAATTATTTTAGTGCTCTAGAGACACACCCGACACTCTTGAACTCACACACTCTCAGCTTTCTAAAATGCTAACAGAGTCTTTAAACAAAAACCATGCCTTCAGGCTTACACAGGCGGTTTCCTAAAAAGCACAACACCTTCAACTTGCACAGGTTGTTTCCTAAAAAGCACAACACCTTCAACTTGCACAAGTGGTTCCTAAAAAACACAACACCTTCAACTTGCACAGGTGGTTCCTAAAAACACAACACCTTCAACTTGCATAAGTGGTTTCCTAAAAACACACAACACCTTCAACTGCACTAGTGGTTTCCTAAAAATACACAATGCCTTAGCTTGCACAGGTGGTTTCCTAAAACACACACGCCTTCAACTACAGGTGGTTTCCTAAAAACAACTAAGCGCATAGCTTTCACCAAAGCAACAGGTGGTTTTTAAAACACCAACAGGGCAGAAGCGCATAGCTTTCAACAGAGCAACAGGGTGGTTTTTAAAACACCAATAGGGCAAGAAATGCATAGCTTTCAACAGAGCAATAGGGTGGTTTTTAAAACACCAACAGGGCAAGAAATGCATAGCTTTCAATAGAGCAACAGGGTGGTTTTTAAAACACCAACAGGGCAAGAAATGCATAGCTTTCAACAGAGCAACAGGGTGGTTTAACCAAGTTTCAAACCATGATTTCACCATAGCAAAGCATGTAAACAAAGCAGGTTAAAGTCTAAACACTCCAACCTCAATACTGCTATGGAATGGGAATCGGTGGCATCTCGGCTACCTCTCCTTCGCTCGTGGTGCATTCCTCTCCTTTTCCCATCCCTGGTCTACATTTTCTCCCTCTGCTCCTTCATCCTCACGTCGTCCCTTCTACTCTTTTTTTTTTTTCTGTCATTTATTTTGGCTTCTCTAGCACCATACGTGCTCTCCTCCTCTAGGTGGCCCATCTCAAACCTCGAGCCCTTTCTCGAGCCCCCTCTACCTTCAATTATTCATCCCTTTCTCTAGCGGCAAGGAACCCTTCATCCGATGGTTTCCATATTTGGAAACTTAGCAGCCACCCTAGATTATTTCATAGCTTACAAGCTATAAGGGAATGGGATATTTACATATTTTATATTATCATAAATGCTAGACTGAGACCAATTTAGCATCTTCAATATAACATTGTAGGTACCATCAGAGTTGTTACCAGACAATGGGATCAAAACTCTCAACAAGATCAAACTCAGAATGATGGCTCAGCTCCATTTATTTTGAAAAATACCAATAAAAGGAATCATATGTCTAATGTTCAACCTAAACCTCCTTACAATATTAATGAACAATTATATAATACTACAACCAGAATTTCCCTGTTGGACTTGTTAAGATCTTCTCCTACCCATAGGGATGAATTAATGCTCACATTAAGCCAAATGCTGGTACCTCAAAATATTCAACCCAAAGCCATGTCCAATACTATCATCACTCGAGAAGTCGATTGCATTGACTTTCGAGATAAAGATATCCCACAACATAGTTTACATAAGGATAACCCCTTATATATTATTGCCCTAATTGGAGATGTAGCTGTTAAACGAGTCTTGATTGATAATGGTTCATCTCTAAACATTTGCACGTTTGAATTCTACCAAATATTTGTGTTTAGAAGTGATGAAATGAAGAAAACTAACATGATCATAAAATATTTCAATGACGAAACACAAGAAACGTGTGGAGTTATCACCATCCCATTGCAAGTTGGTCCGAGAACCTTAGACATGACCGTGTTTATTGTACATTGTCCCGCATCATACAATATACTCTTGGGTCATCCTTGGATCAATGTAATTGGGGTTGTCCCATCAAATTTACACCAATGTGTTAAATTCGAATTTAAAAATCAGTTGGTCACTATCCATGGTGATCCTAGACCCTTTGATATGTGTGCTTTAGTAGAACCTGTTGGAGTTCAATTTTGCCTTGCTCTGTCATCCACACATCCTAATTCTTATTTTTCATATAAACATGTGAAACACACACCCATAACTTCATCTATTTCTCCTCCATTAATTTCACCCTCATATATAGCTCAACAATCTTCTAAACAAACCACACTAGAACCTCAAAAAGATCTTAAATCCACAACCAATCCTTCATGTTCCATCCCTATAATTTCAAAACCTATAGACCCATTTATTAACACCTCCACATTCTCTACATCTATCATACCTTCCACATCTAAAGATATAGGAAATGTTCCTTCTACCTCTTATGCTCTCACTGATGAACCCTTACCTGATTTATCTAAAATTCTTATATCAGAAAAAACAAATGCTTCTATGCAAAATTCCATTATCTTAAGTAATTTGTTGCCTTCTCCTCATACCTTGGGCCTCCCACAACCTATGGGAAGTATCTACTAAGTCGAGAATTGTGATTTTAATTATAAAGGATATTATTGGGGAAGAATACCCCGAAACATCAAGACGCATTGTGATGGATATGCTTGATGCTATTTTGCTAATGAATATATTAAAGCTAAAACCATAATGCTTAAATTGGGTTATAAAGGGAAAGGCTTGGGACCTCTCCAAGATGGTATGAAAGAACCCTTTGAGATAGAACCATGGCCCGCCCGATGTGGTGTGGGCCTATTTACTGGTAAGGATCAACCCTTCCCTTTTGAAGATGATGATCAACTCATATGTTATCAAGATTATCTAGATAAACAAGATTATTTGTATCCCAAGAATAATTCTTCTACCTACAATATGCTATCCATAGCCTATCCTGAAATGATTATTGAATCAGACGATGAGTTGGAAGGAGATATTTTCCATGATGTCTCCATGGAAGAGATGTTACACAATGGTTTTTATTTTGATGGTTCTATACCTACTATAGCCCAGCTTGAGGCCACGACTCCTCAAGATGAATTATCCAAGTTAACCTTAAAGGAATTACAAGAATTGGGCATTTCACCTACCCCACCTAATTTTGAAAAATATCTACACATGGAAGTAGAAAACGTCATTAAGGTTAACATTGGACCTGAGGATAATCCTTACATCATCAATATTGGATTAGAATTAAGTCAAGAAAAATGAGAGCAATACATTGCATTCCTTAAAGAATATGAAGATGTATTCACTTGGACATATGAAGATATGCCAGGTTTAGACCCTTCTGTAGTCATGCATCACCTAGTAGTCCATCCGGATGCTAAACCTGTTAAAAAGAAACTTATAAAAATGCATCCCAAAGTGGCCTTGCTAGTCAAAGGGGAGTTAGAAAAACTCCTGAATGTTGTTTTTATACAAGCTATTGATTATGTTGAATGGATCTCGAATGTAGTTCCAGTCACCAAGAAAGAAGCTACCAAAGTTAGGGTTTGCACAGACTTTAGAGATATTAACGTCGCATGCCCTAAAGATGATTTTCCTCTTCCAAACATGGATCAAATCATTGATTTTACTTCCGGGAGTGGAATGATGTCCCTAATGGATGGATTTTCTGGTTATAATCAGATCAGGATAGCTCCTAAATATCAAGCTAAAACAACCTTTATTACCCCTTGGGGTACCTTTTGTTGGAAAGTGATGCCATTTGGTTTAAAGAATGCAGGCACAACATATCAATGAGCCATGACTTATATATTTCATGATATGATGCATGATATCCTACATGATTATGTAGATGATATTATAGCTCGCTCTATTAATGAATACGATCATTTAGATGATTTGAGAAAAGTATTTAATCGGTTAAGAGAATATCTTATTCAATTAAATCTAGCCAAATGTATATTCGGAGTCAAGTCCAGTAAACTATTAGGGGTTTTAGTTTCTTTATGTGGTATCGAAATTGACCCTCTCAAGATTGTGGCTATCACTAATATGCCCGCACCTACCAATATATCTGAGTTATGAAGTTTACAAGGTAAGCTTCAAGCTATCCGTCACTTCATCGATAAGCTGGCAGAAAAAACCAGTCCCTTTCTTAAACTTCTTAAGAAGGATGTCCCTTTTAATTGGGACGACGAATGTAAGGAAGCTTTTGAAATTCTCAAAAAATACCTCCTTAACCCACTTGTGCTTTCACCACCTAGACCTGATCACCCATTTATACTGTATATTTCAGCTTCGATTTTGCTTTAGGAGCTATGTTAGCTCAACTTGATGATGAGAAAAGAGAACGTGCTAATTATTATATTAGCCAAACTTTAATTAGTTATGAAACCCGCTACACAACATTAGAAAAACTATGTCTAGCAGTCATATTTTCTACATAGAAATTATGCCATTATATGCTCAATCAGAAAACATATGTCATTGCTAAATATGATCCCTTGCGGTATCTCATGAGTCGACCTTATTTATTGGGTCGTACAAGAAAGTGGGTTCTTGCTCTAAGCGATTTTGAACTCACATTCATAGGACAAAAGTTTGTTAAGGGTTAAATCATAGCAGATCAATTAGCTGATACACCCTTAGAGTCTACCCATCTCCTCATCATTGAGTTTCCTGATGAATGCCTTCAATTAGAGGTAGACCATGTTGAACAATGGTCCTTATACTTTGATGGAGCCCGATGCATGAGTGGGGCTGGTGCGGGTATTATTTTAATATCTCCACAAAAACATCTTATACCTCTATCCTTCAAATTAACATTTGCTTGCACCAATAACACTGTCGAATATGAAGCTCTAATCCTTGGCTTACGAGCTGCTTTGGCGCTAAAAATTAAACATCTGCTAGTTTTTTGTGATTCTCAACTTGTCATAAATCAAATCAATGAAGTTTATTAGACCAAAGATGATAAATTATGCCCATATAAAGCATATGTTTTACAATTAATATCTCTATTTGATCAAGTTACCTTGGAAGCTATTCCTCGAACTAGCAACCGTGCGATTGAGGCTATGGCCGTAGCTGCCTCTCTTCTGCCCTTGGAGTTAGATGACGAATATGCCACCATAATTATTTGTCGATTCTAGGAACCCGCTTCAAATAAGTCATGCTTAGAACCTTTGGATGTGTTTCTAATCAATGAAACTACTCCTGAACCTTGGTATACAAATATATTTGATTTTCTTCACAATGGGACTTTCCCTGCCAGTTCTAATAGGAACTAGCATCGCTTATTACATAGACGAGCAAGTCAATTTGTAATAATTGGCAATACTTTATATAGGATATATTTTGAAGGTAGCCTATTGAGATGTTTTAATCTAGAAGAATCCAAATCAGCTTTGAGTGAAGCCCATGATGGATCTTGTGGAGGACACTTCAGTGGTAGTGTCATTGCTAAAAATCTCCTTAGGATAGGCTACTTTTGGCCTACCATGGAAACTGATGCACATGATTATGTGCACCATTGCAACAAGTGCCAGAAACATGCTGACCTTGTCCATGCCCCTACACAAGAACTGCAGGCTATTTCATCTCCTTGGCCCTTTTCAAAATGGGGCTTAGACATTATTGGCAAAATTAATCCTATGTCATCTGATGGACACAAATTCATCATAACCACCACTGAGTATTTTACGAAGTGGGTTGAAGCTATGCCTTTAGCTTCCTGCACTGGAACACAAGTATCTAAATTTATTTTTAATCAAATCATTTGTAGGTTCGGAATTCCTACAAATCTCATCTCAAACAATGGAACTTGTTTCAAAAATAAAGATGTTAATAAATTATGCCAAAAATATAAGATTCAACATCGCTGGTCCACTCCCTATTATCCTCAGGGTAATGGCCAAGCAGAAGCATCCAATAAAACATTAATTAAAATCCTCAAAATATTGGTCAATAAATTTGGCCATGACTGGCACATTCAATTATATCCAGCTGTGTGGGCATATCGCACTAGTGTGTGTACTCCCACAGGTACTTCACCTTTTGTTTTGGTTTATGGCGTTGAAGCTATTTTTCCCTTTGAATTAGAAGTTCTTTATTTGGCTCTACTACTTCAAGGTACCGAAGTAGGAGATGAATATCGAGCTAGTAGACTCAGTCAGCTGGAATTCCTAGATGAAAAGTGCATCAATGCTTTGGAGCATCTTCGTGCCTACCAAAACAAGCTTAAAAGATCATATGCTAAGAAAGTTCGTCATCGATCCTTTGAGGTCGACGACCTTGTTTTAAAAGAAAATAAAAAAATACTAATGCAACTAATGACCTTAAAGGTAAATTTGAGCCCAACTAGCTTGGACCATATATTATCACTGCTAAATTTGAATCGAAAACATACAAATTAGCTACCTTAGATGGTAAAGATTTAAAAGAACCAATGAATATTATGCATCTTAAGCGATATTACGCATAAAATTTGGTCATTTCATCATTTGTATATATTTTGCATGTTGTCTCATTTTAAAAATGTATAAAACTGTTTAAACAAAAACAAACAACAATATTATTGACTCTTTCGAAACCAAAAAAAAAATATAGAGAAGAAAGAGAGAGTCAAAATTATCAAACTCCTTAAAAATATTTGTTGTATATATTTCTTCTTAAAATATTGCAGTTATATTTTCAAATTATTTTGGATAAATTAGCATTTATTTGGAATCTCTCACTTTTGCAAACACAAAAATAAATATCTTGATTTTATCTGGCATGATTACTAATCTCTCTTATATCAAAGTCCACAAAATTCAATTAAATAAAGTTTGAGCACGGAGAATTGATCTTGTTATTTACTTAAACCAAGCATATCCTTTCACAATAAAATGATTATATTTGTAATTTCCATGCTATGCTACATAGTAGAAGTGGTTTCTTGAGTGAAAAGTTTCCCTGCTATCCTATCATGCACATGGTCTAGAATATTTGAGAATTGACAAAAGGACAAGCTCACCCCTACCCGAATAAAAATCCCTTGCTCTACAGCTAATCCGAGCAAGTATCCCTAGAATAGGAAGCAAAAGAAAAAGAAAAATCAAGCAAAATCATGAGAAAAAGAAGCATTATTTTAGAATCATTTTGTACTCTCTTAGCACTATTTCAGCATTATCTCAAATATCAAAGCAAAATACAAAAAAAAAAAAAAAGCGAAACAAGCAAAAGCAAAAGCAAAAGCAATAAAATCCCTTTCCCTACCCATTGAAAAGAAAATAAGGGTTGATGAGCTTGAATCCCTGGAATTCTCAATTATTCAAAAACTGTGAGGTAAGACCCATAACAGGTGGTTTGTGCCCAACCCACTTGGCCTTGGATAACTCCTAGTGTGGTGATATGTTTGTTACATTAGCGACCTTATTTTGTATAGACCTATGTCTGCTTATGGATTAGCTAGCTCTTGATAACCCGACTTACATAGTAGTTTGGTACGGTTATATGCATCTAAATCATGGTTAATGAACACTTATTTGGTTAATTCAAATCACTTGTATCAAATTATCTTGCTCAAAACTGGTAAATGAACAATACAATCACACACACATTTGTATTTGAGAGATTTTGTATCATTATGATAAATCAAGATCGGTAATGAATTCACATTTGCACATGAGGATTCCTTATAAATCTACATTTCTCTTTGAGATAATTTAAAATATTTCTGTAACTCTTTTTCGAAGTAATTTTATCCTTTTATTTCAGAATTTTTGTTTTGTATCAAAGCAATTACATACATCTTCTCACAAAATCTCAAAAATAATTTCAAACAAAAGTTTTCATATTATTATTTTTCTGTTTGTCAAAAGTCAAAAATGCATCTTGCAATAAAACCAACAATCTATTGTCTTCTTTGGATTTCGTGATGATGGTATAAGTCTATACCTATAATTCTATGCCTAGCGCAAACCATCGTTCTAATTTTCTTTTCCATGTATTTTAAAACAAAATTTCTCAAAACATGTGACTTGCATCATTATGTTACACAATTATGCTTTACAAACAAACAAACACTTATTTTATTTTCATGACATTATGTTCAAATTCAGTTTTTGCAACCATGGTATAAATTCTAAGGAATTGTTCAAAATTTTATCACACTTAGGAATTTATGCCTAGCAAAATCATTTTTCTTTTCGTATTTCATGCATACTATTTTCATGGAAATCTGAAAACAAATCATCAAACCATCATTATCTCCATCATTACAACACCAAGTCTTAAGACAGTCTCTTAAGCACTCTTTTACTTTTAGCAATATTTCTATACCAGGATTAGCTTGACGACCTAGCGAGCGACGACTCCATGAAATGGTCTATAATAGCGACAATGTCATTTGAAATTATTGTTAAAAGTCCCCTTTTATTTTTTATCAAATCACACCACAACAACCAATTTGTTTACATCAGATTATTTCATTTAAATTTTAAAAGCATGACATTCAAACCATAATATTTCCAAACGACATAATTACATGAATCATCAAATCAATCACATCAAAACATTAAAGAATCATACAAACACATAAGACAAGTCATATGATCAAAAATATCTCATCTATATATATCAACAATATATACATCATCTCAAAATTGGATCGGTATGCCACAATATGTACCTCGGCATACTCAATCCTCTATAAAAAATAATAAACACTATGTATCAATCTGTGCAGTGCAGTCTATAGCAACTAGCCTCGAGAACCCCTTGAGCTCTCAGCCTCATCTCCCCCCCGCCCTGAGGTGGACAAGGTGGCCCCATCATAGTCTGTGTGGTGCTATGAGTCTTGGACTCTGATCGTGATGATGTCCTTGATGACCTCATCACGACAAGCTCCGTAATGTGTATCGATAGCGGTAACATCTGCCCCTCTGGTACCATATGGTGGTATAGCATCTGATAGAATGTGATATGGGCAATAGCCCATGCTAGGTCCCGAGTGCTCGCCCCTTCGCTTCATGCTTTGAGGTGTGTGACCTCATATTTGAGCTGTGTGGCCTCCTCTTGGTGTCGTGCAGCCTCATCCTGCAAGGACTACACCTGATCCTGGAGATGGATAGTCTCTACCCAAAGAGTAGCCATCTCGCTACTCTCTCCTACCTTGAAATCCTTGCCCTTATCGGGCGATGGTGGCCTCTCTCTCTATGGAGAAGAGGGTCTCTCCTCCATCCTCTCTCGCTACCGTGGCCTCTACTGAGCCTGTGGCCTCCTTTCCTCTCTCCCGCTATGACCCTGTGCCACCTTAATGGCTGCCTGGTGCCACCTCCCCATCCGATGCACAACTGCATGAATCAAACCCTGAGCCCTTATCATCCGAGGAGGGCGGATGCCTATGTACCAGGCATCGTAGCCATCAGCAACCCCTACATCATCCCCATCCACTGGCTGAATGGGGGCATCGTCCGCATCCTCACTCTAGAAGTGCCGCATATCTAGATCCCCACTGACTATAGTGTTATCCTGAACGGTCCGAGAAAATTTGTAGTCTCTAAGAGATGGTATCCCCTGTTGTAGACCGAACTGCCTCAAAACTCGGTCGTAGCAGTGGAGCTCCACCTCTCCCCTCTCCATCCTCAGCCAGTAGGTTCACCTAATGTGAGCCAGCTCTTGTCCATCCTCGACCCACCTTGGATGATCTCTCCAAGGCCTCTATGTGATCTAGTCGGAGACAAGGTCGTCAAGTAGTCTCCGGGACATTGGCAGATCTATCCATCATTGTGACCCTCTCTGAAGCCACTAGTAGAAAACTCAGGGTCTCTCCCCGTCAATCCTTGTCAATGGGAGCCCTACCGGCCTTCACACCATGATGTTATCCTAGCACCAAACCTGCAGTAGTGATGTCATGACCAGACATCGACCACCCTTGTATACGACCACATGGAGGATCCTATACAATCGGCATAGTACAAAGCTCCCCCAAGAAAACCTGTACCTGTGGTCTCTCATGTTGTAGACCACATATGTCAATAGCCATGGTACTCTGCATCCACTCTGATGGCATAGTAGTAGACCACCTACCACCCCAACCAAAACCTATGTTAGTCTAGATGCCCCAGGCATCTGGCATAGTGACTCGATGTTCACTTCGCCCTTCTCCAAGGCAAAGCTCGGATCTCCGCACAGTCGCATCATCATGTGGCCCTGATTGGCCATGGGAGTTATTAGTCGTCCTTGTATGGGGATCCTCAAAATCCTCCATACATCCTCCAATGTGGGAGTCATCTCCCCTGTTGGTAACCGACAACAAGAAGAACCCGAATACCACCTCTTTGCTAGGGCTATCAATAGCCCCATATCTGTAGAAACTTGTGGCATATCTGCCACATGCTGCAAGCCGACTTGAGCCAACTGATCTCACTCTACCTGAGATAGAGCAGCCAAGTCATCCCTAAGCCCGCCATATTTCCATTCTCAGCTCTTTAGTAATCCTCTCTGCAACATAAACAACAAAACAATAAAAATCATTAATAAAACAGTGATTAAAAATGCAAGTAAAACAAGTTCAATTTCATACAAATGATGATATCGTCCACTATTGGACGATATTGTCCAAAATTTGAGCAAAATTTATCTTGGATTTCGTAAGAGGGAATTGTCCCTTATTGTACGAAATTGCCCCCATATCACCGATTTCGCCCTTCGACGAAATCGACGATATCGAGACGATTTCAACGAAATTGAGACGATTTCGTCCCGATGACGTCGATGGCCCAAAAACAGTCACGATGCTCAAAAATATTTCAAAATTAATCTTAAAAGCATGAAATTCAAAATTAAATCCTTCTAAATTAAGTTTGGACCCTTACCCGTAGCCCGCGTCGGACCTTTGTCGATCTGTGCATTGTCTCGACCATCTTGTCTGCAGAGCGCTAGAAACCAAGAAAATGAATAGTAAAAATGAATTAGGGTTTTTCCCTATTTTTCTTAATATTATTCAAAAAAAATTAAAAACATTTTAAAATTTTGCCTTTTCGCGTTTTTACCTCAAATGTTCGATTTGGGTAAAAACACGGAGGGGGCACCATAGTAAGCTGTCGTACGATTTGACCTAGAATCATCGCCTAAAAATGGGAATAATTTTTGCTTTCTAGTAGATCGAGAAGAACTCATCTTTAATGCATTTTCTTCAAAAAATTCGCTAAAGAGGGGGCAAAATGTAGCACCCTAAAATTGGTGCAGTAAACCTTAGCAAATAATTAAAATTACCTTAGTAAATAATTCAAATTCAAATTTCAACCCCAAAATCTCTCCAAAACCGCCTGCTACCCATTTCCTCATTTTCAGCACCATTTTTAGGATTTGTTTTGTCCGTTGGATGATATCTTCGTTGATCAGACGATATCACCTTAGATCAAACGAATTCCTCTAGAGCAAAACGTCCAGACGATTTCGTCCCAAAACTAATTTATCATAATTAGCTTATGTTTCAACGGTGTCTCTAACCAGGTCAAAAGCATGTTTACGTGGTTAGATACTTCCCCCGTTGGAGATCTCCCAAATTGAGATGATCTCCAACCTCCCAACATCCTTCCTATGCCTATTTAATCTTAAGACCTCCCCTTGACATTCCCCTAGCTAAAATTTCCTGTAACACGAGTTCTATTTGCATTAGACCATCTTAAATCACCATTTGCCCTCGTATTTTTCCAATTTTGTTTGCAGGAACTTCATTTTTTTTCAGCCGGAGCAAGCTCAGATCGTCATAGAAGATCTTGTACAATATCGGACGATCACGCCCCAATTCAAGATGATTTCTACTGCAGTCAACATTAGGGGCAATCAGTGCCTAGATTTTGCACTTTTCCTATACCTTTCTGCTATTCTATTCTGCATCTAGTTAGTTTTATTATTATTTCTTGTTATTTTGCATCTTGGAGTTCACCCATATAGCTTAAATACATAATAAAATCATGATTAGCTATTAAAGCATGATAATTTACTTGCATTTCTATTTGGGATTATCTTATTAACATCATTATTATCATTTCACATCATTTTCCTTTATCAACATAGCTGCATTTTCTGTATTCTATGTCTACTTCTCGGATTACAGGTCTCTGATGAATTTTTCTGTCGAATTCGTCAGATCTCAGACGATCCTGTCTAATTTTAGACGATCCTGTCAGATCAGAGGCGATATGGACTGCTTCAAAAATCAGAACCTCCATCAGACATCCGAAATCAGGTATGGTTTTTCTCACTTAGCTTGTTCTTTGTATTTTTTGTTTAATTCTATTTTTTGTATTCATTTAAATCTGCATTTCCTAATAGAATAGTTTAGATTCATTTGGCCAAACCTAGGATTTGAATGATTAAAGCTAAAACTAAACACATCAAACACATTCCCAACCTAGGCATGGAGACTGCCACTAAACGTTTCCTGGTGAACCCCACCATCCATCAAAAAATCACCTTAATACTCCTCCCCTAAGATGTGGGACCTTCAAAGGGCCTCTCAGTCTAAGGTATTGTCCCATCCTTTTCCCATCCCCTTTTCGAGTGTGGATCCTATAGCCTGAAGGTAAGGGTGCAAAAAATTTGGAGCGATACACACCCATACAAGGCATCAAAGGGTGCCATTCCTAGCGATGAGTGGTATCCATTATTGTAGGTAAACTCTACCAAAGGTAGATAATCCTCCCAATGAGATTTGTGATCCATGTAGTACATGCAAAGAATGTCTTCCAAAACTTGATTTACCTGCTTCGTTTGGCCATCTATTTTAGGGTGGTATGTTGAACTCATATTCAATTTTGTTTCAACTGCACTCTGAAGGATTTCCAAAATTCAAAAGTGAATTTGGAGTCTCTATTTTAGATTATTACATCAAGAAATCCATGCAATCGAAATACCTCTTTGATGAATCTTCTAGCCACCACTTGAGCATCATACTTGGTATTTCCTGGTATAAAATGGGTAACCTTAGTCAATATATCGACCACTACAAATATGGAATCATGTTGGTACTGAGTCTTGGGTAAACCCACTATAAAATCCATAGATATAACCTACCATTTTTGCATAGGTATATCATGCAGACACAGTTTTCTTGTAGGATGTTGGCATTCTACCTTAACTTTCTGACATTCGAGGCATCGAGAAACAAAATCCATGATTTCCTTCTTCATATCTACCCAAAAGAAGGCTCTTTTCATGTTTTCTCACATTTTGGCTCCTCCCAGATGAGCATAATAAGGAGATATATGATCTTATTGCATTATCAAGTTCCTCAGATCACCCATATTTGGTATGACATCTCTTCCATTATAACACAAGAAGTCATATTTCACACTAAATTCCTTATTTCCTTTAGGATCTCGATTCATCTTAACTCGAATTCCTTGGCAATACTCATCCTGAGATTGCTCATGTATTACTCAATCCATTAGGTTCATGTGAATTCTAGTTATAGTTGCTATATATTTCCTTCTACTTAAAGCATCAACTACTTTATTATCTTTTCCTTTTATGTACTCAATCTCAAAATCATACTTAGTGATAAATTCCACCCATATTCTCTATCTTGCATTGAGTATTGGTTGGGTGAATATGTACCGTAGAATTTGATGGTCAGTTTTTAATTCAAAGGGTCTCCCCACCAAGTAGTGGCACCAAACATTTAAAGCATGCACCACTACAACTAGCTCTAAATCATGCGTAGGATAATTAACTTCATGCTTTTTGAGCTTACTTAAAGTATATGCCACTACTAAATCTTCTTGTGAGATAACCCCACCCAAATCCTCTATTTATGAATCAATGCACATTGAAAAGTCCCCCTTGGGATTGAGAACCTTCAATATTGGTGTCGTAGTAAGCTTATGCTTTAATAGTTTAATGGTAGCCTCACACTTTTTTGACCACTTGAATTCTTTCCTCTTCTTCTGAAGGTTTGTTATGGGTCTAGCAATATTGGATTTTGGGGGTTAGACTTTTTCTCTTTATCAGCCTCCCATTTTACAAACCCAACACTATTCCTCTTCTTTAACTCTTGTCGAGCTTTCTCGCGTAGAGTGTCATATTTATAACAGAAGTGTGACTTTTATTTCTTTGCTAGGTTATATGCCTTTTGCAGTAATTTAGGCTCTTGCATTTCCAAATCATGATTTAACCTAGATTCCAATCCAAAAATGAACTTGTGAACCCACATTTTCTCATTATAAATAGACACATATTTGAATAGCCTTACCAGCTTCTTGTAGTACACATCTACTATGTTGGTTCCTTGTTTAAGACTAGCAAATTCTTCAAACTTTAAGGTAGAGAAATGCTCAGAGAGGAATCTCTTTTTAAATATATTTATAAATTCTTCCCATGGAGTATCAATGGGTTCAATATTAGTTTCCTCATAGTGGGTTTCCCACCACTCTAGAGCAGCCCCTTCCAGGTTAATCATAGCCCAAAGTGTTTGGAATCCTGATGAGTAACCTTTTACCATAAAGTGAACCTCTTCTTCTCTTAGCTATGCTTATGCTGCATCACCATCACCCTCTCCATCAAACTTAGAGATACTAATGTTTTTCATGTCCCTATCTATTTACTTTTCTACTAAGGCTCTAGCTTGTACTTGTTCTGTAGTTAGTCCAATTTCTAGACAAATCTTTGAACCATGAACTTGTAAATTCTGATTCATATTTATTTCTAGAAATTTTTTTATCTAATCTTGTATAGCAATGATCATAGCGGTGAGGTCTTCTACCTCCCTATTGGGGTTTGTTGGTTCCCCATCATAGTTTTCCTCTTCGACATCATTTTTTTTATTTTTTATAGGTATAGGCCTCCCTCTTCTAGTTTTAGGTGGCATCTTAACCTGATTCCATCCAAGAAATAGGATTAGATTATAGTTTCATCTTAAGCTATAACTCTAATTCAAGCCATAATATAGAGTTCTCTTTCTATATTCATTAATCAATCTAACTAGGGTAATATCCTAGGCAAGGATGTGTCACTAATACCAAAGCCCATACTAAGATATCATAATATCCTTACTCCCTTTGGGTTAATTCCCATCATATCCTAGCAACTAGGGTATCCTAGATCATCCTAGCTTTAGCATTTATCTTAAGCAAGCCTTCATTGGATTCATATTATTTCCCTTAGAACACATAGAAGCTCTATACCCTCATACCTAGAGCTTTGATACAAAATGTAATGACCCAAAAATACACAAACAAAAAAATACAAAAATAGAAAAAGTTTTTTTTTTTTTACTATGGAGAGAGGTACATGAACCCTTCATGGACCCCTAACCAAACCACTATTTTCCTAAAGTCTCAATCTCCTAAGTTTTCCTAAAAGCTACATCTCATGAGGTACCCTAACACAAGTCCGTCTGTGTAGGTGTATCATGTGTTACTGCAAATAAGTCCATATTTCCCATCATTCTCGATGAGCTAGACTTATCACCTTCCATCCATCGAAGGTATACATGCATCTCCATGCCATACACAAATTGTTATGTGTAGGTATGCTACGAGTATTATGAGTTAAGCTATCTATCTCATCTCCATGATGAGCTATCTTAACTCAGATGTAGTCTCTCCACAACTTAGTCCTTTATCTCCCTAAGGGGGTCTCAATTCCCTTAGGTCTCCTATGTTCACCCTAAGGGGTTCTCAATTCCCTTAGGTCACCTATGTTCACCCTAAGGGGTTCTTAATTCCCTTAGGTCACCTCTGAGTTCACCCTAGAACTCTACACTTAGATTTCTAACATCAAGCAATCCAAACAATGATACATCTAGATACTACAACATCAGAAAGCATTCACCAAGCATCTAGAAAAACAAGCAAGATTAACTCTAAAAGAGAATCAACTACATAACATAACCAAATACAAACATAAAGTAAAAATACCTTCTTTAATCCAATGAACAGTTATTGCATCAGAATTTGCATGGTAAATCCTTCTTACTTTAAGGAATATCACAGTAACTACATTGGGGATATCTCCCCACAATTCTAATCTATTTGAGCATAAGTAAAGCAACATAAAATATGATTATCTATACTTTGCTTCCATTGAAATCCTTGCTTCTCCTGGCTTCCCATTGATTCTTTGAGGGTAGTAGGGGATCAAGGTACTCATGGTTCAAGATAGGCATGCCTTTAAATGCATCTACTCATTTACTTTTCCAAATTGCAACTATACAAAATCTAATTAAGTTTCCAACCATCTAATGCATAATGGATATTATAAAAGATCCGTTACTTTTATCTTCACCTCTCAAGTTCCCTTAGAGAGACATCCAACATGTGCTACTTAGATCAAGGTCTAACTTTAATCAAATCCATTCATGTCTTAAAGCATTAAAGTCCCATACCTTTAACCTTTAAAGCAATCATTCATTCATTCCCTAAATCAAAGCCCCATAACTTCAATTTAAAGAATAAATCCACATCCCTTTTAATTCACAAATTCCAATCAAATCAATTACTGTTTTAAGCATTAAAATCACATCCCTTTAACCTTTAAACAAGCATTCATTCATTCCTTAAATCAAAGCCCCATAACTTCAATTTAAAGAATAAATCCACATCCTTTTTAATTTTAAAAACCCTAAGAAGATCATCAAAAACAAAGGTTTCCTTTTTAATTAAAAACCCTAAGATAATCAATAATAAATCAAAGGTTTCCCTTTTAATTAAAAACCTTAAGATAATCAATAAAAATCAAAGGTTTCCTTTTTAATTAAAAGCCCTAAGATAATCAATAATAAATCAAAGGTTTCCCTTTTAATTAAAAACCTTAAGATAATCAATAAAAATCAAAGGTTTCCTTTTTAATTAAAAGCCCTAAGATACTCAATAATAAATCAAAGGTTTCCCTTTTAATTAAAAACCTTAATATAATCAATCATCAAACAAAGGTTCTCCCTTTTTAAATACCCTTCAATACATTCCACATAATCAAAGGTCTCTATTTAATTAAATTTCCTTCAATATTCCACATATTCAAAGGTATCTATTTAATTAAATATCCCTTCAATATATTCCACATAATCAAAGGTCTCTATTTAATTAATATCCTTCAATATTCCACATATTCAAAGGTCTCGGTTTAATTTAAATTTCCTTCAATATTCCACATATTCAAAGGTCTCTATTTAATTAAATATCCCTCAATATATTCCACATAATCAAAGGTCTCTATTTAATTAAATTTCCTTCAATATTCCACATAATCAAAGGTCTCTATTTAATTAAATTTCCTTCAATATTCCACATAATCAAAGGTCTTGGTTTAATTTAAATTTCCTTCAATATTCCACATATTCAAAGGTCTCTATTTAATTAAATATCCCTCAATATATTCCACATAATCAAAGGTCTCTATTTAATTAAATTTCCTTCAATATTCCACATATTCAAAGGTCTTGATTTAATTTAAATATCCCTCAATATTCCACATAATCAAAGGTCTCGATTTAATTTAAATTTCATAGCGAACCTTCCCAAAATAGATTAACCAAAGCTAACACCCTTCATGGCAATACTAGCAACCTCTGGTGCGCGTTTAAGGAATAGCCAAGCCGAAAGTTCAACAGGCACAGCAGAGTAGTCTGGTACTTCCTAGACGTAGTCCTTCTTCAAACCTACGGGTGGATTTTCCATAGGTGGCGCTCCCAAAAGTGATGTCCCCCTCTTCCTTTGGACATGAAGGTCTAAGGCACACAATACTCTCAACTTATTTTAGCGCTCTAGAGACACACCCGACACTCTTGAACTCACACACTCTCAGCTTTCTAAAATGCTAACAGAGTCTTTAAACAAAAACCATACCTTCAGGCTTACACAAGTGGTTTCCTAAAAAGCACAACACCTTCAACTTGCACAAGAAATTTCTAAAAAGCACAACACCTTCAACTTGCACAGGTGATTCCTAAAAGCACACACAACACCTTCAACTTGCACAGGTGGTTCCTAAAAAGCACAACACCTTCAACTTGCATAGGTGGTTCCTAAAAACACCACAACACCTTCAACTGCACCGGTGGTTTCCTAAAAACACATAGTGCCTTAGCTTGCATAGGTGGTTTCCTAAAACACACAACACCTTCAACTGCATCGGTGGTTTCCTAAAAATACACAGTGCCTAAGAAGTGCATAGCTTTCAACAGAGAAACGGGGTGGTTTTTAAAACACAAATAGGGCAAGAAAACACATAGCTTTCAAAGAGCAAAAAAGGTGTTTTTAAAACACCAATAGGGGACAAGAAATGCATAGCTTTCAACAGAGCAACAGTGTGGTATTTAAAACACCAACAGGACAAGAAATGCATAGCTTTCAACAGAGCAACAGGGTGGTTTTTAAAACACCAATAGGGCAAGAAATACATAGCTTTCAATAGAGAAACAAGGTGGTTTAACCAAGTTTCAAACCATGATTTCACCATAGCAAAGCATGTAAACAAAGCAGGTTAAAGTCTAAACACTCCAACCTCAATACTACTATGGAATGGGAATCGATGGTATCTCGGTTGCCTCTCCTTCGCTCATGGTGCGTTCCTCTCCTTTTCCCGTCCCTGGTCTATATTTTCTCCCTCTTCTCCTTCGTCCTCACGTCATCCCTTCTACTCTTTTTTTTTCTTCTGTCGTTTCTTTTGGCTTCTCTAGCACCATACGTGCTCTCCTCCTCTAGGTGGCCCATATCGAACCTCGAGCCCTTTCTCGAGCCCCCTCTGCCTTCAATTATTTATCCCTTTCTCTAGCGGCAAGGAACCCTTCGTCCGATGGTTTCCATATTTGGAAACTTAGCAGCCACCCTAGATTATTTCATAGCTTACAAGCTATAAGGGAATGGGATATTTACATATTTTATATTATCCCTTTTTATTTTTAGAAGAATGGCATTTTTTATATCCTTTTTACCTTTTTAACCTTTTTAACATATATCCTTTATTGTGATAATTATCACCATTAAAGTACTTTTATTTACACAATTTCATAATTGCTATTTCTTTAAAATAAAAGACATCTATTTCTTGAATGGATATATATATATATATATATATATATATATATATATATATATTCTTATTTTAATTAATTAAAGTCTTTCAATGACTTCTCCATTATCATTAAAATGAACACCTTTAATTAACTAAAAAAAAACTCTCATCTATTAAATAAAATGAGGTTTACTAATGAGCTTAATTAAATCAACCATTATTTAATCAAAATTCATTGATCCTTTTGAATGAACCTTCATTTAACATTCAAATTTAATATGCTTTTCTCTATGAAAATGATGCTCTATCTTTTATTTAACAAAACAATTAGTTTTATGCATCCACATACATTTGGCAGCTATTTTTCTATAGCAGTTCCAACATTATGCTACTTCAACCATGATGCAACAAAGAGCAAATAAATTTATAAAGCAACAAAGAGGGAATCTTTCCATCGACCCAATCACCTATCTTAGCTAGATATTTTACGATAGCTACTAGGCTATCAACTAAGGCTCAAGGTGATCAACCATCGATGATTATCCCTTCCGACAATGCATGCCTATATGAAGGTATCTATCCATGTTACCTTTGAGTACCTTAATCATCATTTTCCCTGATCTTAGGTACCCTCATTTTTGGTGGATGCTTCTACCTTCTCCACCTACGAGTGTACCTGATCCTGCACACTTGGCAATATGTTAGCAATAACATGCCCTTTTCAAATCAACTAAACATCATATAGTTGGTTCAATTATTCAAACTAAGTATCACCACCATAGGTTAATACATTGTTCCTTTGTGCCATAAAGTCAACTAGGGAGGGTCATGACATCCTCCTCCACTAGAATTAAACATCATCCTCAGTGTTTCCATTTTTCATTTGTTTTAACAACAACAAAAATAAAAGTTATTACATCACAAAGTTTCAAAAAAAAAGGGAAATTTTTTTCGCATAACCTCCACTTTCTCCCAAGTGTCATTTTTCTCAGAGAAATGGTCCCACTAGATCTTACACTGTTCGAGAGTCCAATTCCGTAGAGACTTGGAATAAAACTTAAGAATCTTAACCAGTAGTACTTCAATGGCCTCCGGATTTACCATCTACAAATTAGAAACATCCCACACATGTTTAGGGTCAGCAACATACTTTCTAAGCAAGGATATGTGGAAGGTATCATGGATTTTGGACATATTAGGTGGTAATGCAAGTCGATATGTAACTTGTTGGACATTTTTAGTCAAAGTTGTCATTGATGTCAAGGAATAAGCTACTGTTGATGTCAAAAGGTCAAGAGGAACAATGCAAAGGTTAAATGCAAAAGGGCTTCATAATATTTTATAATATTATATGGAAGCATAAGTTAGAAGTGTTTTTATTAAAATCAATGGTGAGCAAAAATAAAAGGTTTTTCATAAAAACCCAAGGAAGCTTATTGAAAAGCTAAAGGAGGTTTTAATATTTATTTTATAAAATATTTAAATTCAAATTGAATTTAAATTTTATAAATAATTATTATTTATAAAAAGTTGTAAAATGAGAGAAGGCTTTAATAAAGCCAAAGGGATGTAAAAATTAATTTATAAAATTTAAATTCTTAATAATTAAAATAATTTATAAATTAATAAGTTAAAAATAGAAGTGCCAACATTTAAGTTTGAATAAAAATTGAAGCACCGACGTTTATGTGTGAAGGAGGAAATCGATATAAAAACACTATGCCTTAGAGGAATTTAATCATCCTTTTGCTCGAATGATAATGTGTGCAATTGTGTGTTGAGAAATCATGTGAAAAAGAGAAGAGAACATTGTTTTGAGTGCCAAAAAATAAGGATAAATAAATGAGCACCGAATTGTAAGAGCCATCTAGGCAGCATGGCCTAGTGGCAAGTGGATAATGTCTAGAGTGTTTGGGTACGGAGTGACCTATGATCAAATCATGGTGGTAGCATTGTTTTGTTTGTTGTGCTTGTGTTGAGAGTTCCAAAGGAAGTGACACATATTGTTGCATAGGTGATTCAGGGAGGGTTATATAGCATGTGGTGCTCTTTACTCCCAAGTGAATTCCTAGCTTGTGCATCGATTGGAGCCATGACAAGGGTGCTGGTTGAGGCTGCATCGTGAGATCGAATCCCACCAAGGAAAAGGTAATAAATTTTGAATATAATTTTTATATTGCCTAAGGTTTGACATGATGTCTTAGGGAGTTAAAAGGGTTGTTTAAAAAGGTTTTTAGTTGATCATTATTTTTGGTAAATTGGAGGAATAAGGAGTTAGCTTTATTATTGAATAAAGTATTTGTGTCACATTGGTGTATTGGAAATTTAAATTGTTGAGAGGACTTCTTGCCATTGATTTATTTTGAAAAGGATATTGCATTGATATTATTCTTGGTATTAAATATTATTGGAATATTATAAGGTGTATTTGGTTAATTATTTTTATATGTTGATGGATGCTTTCTTTAATATGGAGTGATAAGGTGTATGTGTGTTTTGATACTTGCATTGTATCTTTGAGAGAGCTTAGTGTATTCTAACTCCTTTGAGATTGGCAAAGAGGTGTTTGTGGTTGTGGCAAATTTTAGAGGTTCCTTCATCATCAAGAAAAAGGTATGATCACATTCTTACATAGTTGAGTTGATTGGTTTATTTTCTAGAAAATAGGTTTTGAGTGAAATGGACTTGATTAGGATTTCCTTATTAAGTGTGTTGAGTTAATGCTTCAAGGTTTTTTGGAATAAAGAGTTTTTGTTAAAACCTTGTTTTATAAGCATTGTTGTGAAAGCCATTGGTTGTGTGAAGAACTTGAACTAGAGTTTGAAAATAATATGAGTATCATTGTTATGTGAGAGTGTTTGATAAGAATTATTGGAAAAATTTTAAGTGAAGGATCATATGCTTAGACTAGGATTTGTAAGCAATGATTGTTTCATTGAGTGTTTGGTTGAGTAGATTTGGTTGAGCCTATTCAAGTGGATGTGTGAAGTGATTGTTCAAGTTCCATAAAACAAACTATTCTATATTATAAATTGATTTGAGAAAGTGATTGAGTATTGAGTTGAAGCATATTGAGTCTAACAATTATCTATATGTTTCTGAAAGAGTGATTGAGCATTGAGGTGAATGTGAAGCATATTGAGTCTCTATCAATTATTTGTATGTTTCTAAAAGATTGATTGAAAGTGATTGAACATTATGATGAGTATAGAGCATATTGAGTGTCTAAAAATTCTCATTATATTTCTATGATATTGGACAAGTTCTAGTGTGGACTTGTTGATCAGATTTGAGGTAAGTTTTTGAGAAGACTTGTGGATAGATTTGGTTAATATTTTATGGAATCTTACAATATAGATTGAGAGGAGAATTGGATAAGTTCTTGTGATAACTTATTGAGTAGATTAAACAAGTTCTATATAGGACTTGATGATAGATTGATGTGAGCTTTTATGGAAGCTTACAAGGCAAATTTGAGATAAGTATTTGAGAAGACTTGAGAGCAGAGTTGATCGATTTATTTGTTCAAACCTTGAGTTAAGGTTTGGGGAAGATCCAGAAGAGTTGATTTGATATTGATTCAAGCTTTTAGTTAAGGCTTGAGTACAAATATCGAGGACAGACTTGTGCTAGAACTAAGAACTATGTTTAGTATATATTCAAGGATAGAGTTTGGTGCAGATTTGAGGATAGATTTGTGCTAGACCAGAGACAAATATTGAGGAAATATTTGCGCTAGATTGATGGACTATGTTTAGTACAAATTTTAGACAGATATTTGAAGGTGATAGAGTTTAGGACAGTGATCTCTAGCAAAAGTAGGGAAGACATGTGTCTTCTATGGATAGAATTCCATTTTCTAAGGGTAGTTAAGGCAGAGGTCTTCCAGAGGATCACCAACCAAAGTATATATTAGGATATTGATGTATCCTATGGATAGAGAGCCACAAACTTGATTTAGGGGATCAACGTCTATTTTGGATAGAGGTCCATAAACATTGTAATAGGGAAATATTCCCAAGAGATTGATTGAGAAAATTTTAGTGAAATATTTTCTTCATGGAGTAGCCTACATTGGGTGAACCATGTAAATTGTGGTGTCTCTATTATGTGTGGTGCTTTGTGCATTGCTTTGATTACTACTATTGATATTTCTCTTTGTACATTGCATAATCTTGATTGGGAAAGAAAAGCAAAATTTGGTCTTATACTGTTCATCCTCCCTCTCAGTATAAGCTTGTGTTCTTCAATTGGTATCAGAGCGGGTTCCTTTGGAAAAGTTTAACAGCTTGAAGGAAAAGCTTACAAGAAAACAATGGATTCTAATAATGGATCATCAGATAATACAACACCAATATTTGATGGGAGTGACTATGTATATTGGAGTTTGATAATGAATATCTACATGAAGGCACTTGGAAATGAGATTTGGGAAGTAGTTGAAAATAAATATGACCCATCAGTTGATCCACATATAGATAAGGAAGGTAAGCTTCTACAATATTACAATTCAAAATAAATGAATGCACTTTTGAGAGGCTTGCATAGAACAAAGTCCATAAAAGTTATGCATTGTCAAAATGCAAAAGAAATGTGGGATAAATTACAATATATATATGAAGGATATAAAGGTGTCAATAAAGCAAAGATACAAAATATCAAAGGAAAATTTGAAGAGTTAATAATGAAGGATGAGGAAAATATTAGTACTTATCTACTTTGAATTGATGAGGTTTTTAATGCTATGCAAAGACTTGGAATGAATCTTGATGAATTGGATGTTTGCGATAACATCTTAATATCTCTTCCAAAAAGATTCAGTGAAAATATTTTTGCTATAGAAGAGTAAAAGGATGATGATTCTTTGACAAGATATATTTTTCTTGGTATTCTTATAGCTTTTGAGTTAAGAACAAAAGAGCCTATTCCCCAGAAGAAATCAACCTTAAAAGCAATCAAGAAGACAAAGGGTAAGAAATCAGAATCAAGAAATGAGTCATCCAGTGACGAAGAAGCTAATTATGGTAGAAAGAATAAGGATTCAAGAAGATCTAGAGATACAAAATCTATTAGATGTTTCAATTATGGAAAGTATGGTCATTATGCAATAGATTTTCAAGAAGCAAAGAATAACAATGATGAAGAAAAATAGGATCATAGGAACAGGGAATCATAAAGATATAGGTACCAAAAGAAAATCAAGGATGGACAAAGTAGACAAGGAAAGAGGTTCTTTCAAAGGAAAAAGAGGAGATACTATGCGGATAAGGCAAGTAAGTACTCAAGTGATAGTGATGCTAGTTTTTTAGATAATGATAGATATGAAGTCTTATTTATGATTGAAGAAAAAGAAGTCCAGAAAAGGGCACAATTTATTCTCAAGTGTTTTAGATGTGGTAACTTTGGACATCTTGAAGATAGTTGTACAAGTAATGGTTATAGAATTAGTGATGATGAATATGAGGATGCACTTGAAGGACCAGATGAAAATATTCTAATGGCATTAGAAGAATGAGAAGGTAATCCTATAGAAGACAAGTCAAAATAAAATGAAGATGTGGACAAAGGTAAAAAATAGAGGAAGAATCAGATAAATAAGGTTATGATCTCAAGGGAGAACTTAGTTATGCTCTTGAAACAGTAAAGAAGGTAAGAAAGAAAAACTCCAAATTAGAATCTCAGTTTCAAGAATGTAATGAAGAGAGAAGAATTCTTATAGAATATCTACACAAATCAAAGGCTAAGATAAAGAATTTCAAGGATAATCTAGAAGAAAATGTCTTAGAATGTGAAAATTTAGCACAAGAAGTGGTTCTACTAAAAGAAGATTTAGAAAAATCCAAGAGTAAGCTACAAAATTTTGGAAAGAGTTCAAATATTTAGATAAGATGATTAAGGTACAAAGAAGGTCAACAAAAAAATAGGTCTTGGTTGTGAACAGTCTCAAAAGAAACAATAAGAGATGTCAACCTCAAGTTCTGAAGGAACTTCAGAAGAAGAAACTTTAGAAGAAGAAACTTTAGAAGAAGAAAATTTAGAAGAAGACAGTGTAAGAGAAAGTGAGACATCTAAGGATAAGTTGGACAACAGAAAGTTCAACAAGAATAGGAACAATGCACAAAGAAGATACAAATGGAACAACAATCAGAATAGGTCAAGAGAGACTAAGAGACCAAAAATGTCAAGACATGGAAACTTCAATGGAAGATATTTTTCATGTCATAGGTTTTGGCACATGGCTTCACAGAGGTTTGGGCACATGGCTTCACAGTGCAGGACACATGAAAGACAGGAATATGGGAACAGACAACTTTTCCATGGGTATTGCTACTCATGTAATCAATTTGGTCATAAGGTAATGAATTGTAGGGTTATTCATAGAGAAGATATGGCTTCACTAGGAGAAGTTCTAAGACATTTGCACCTCCAAGGAATAATAACATTAAGTGCTCTAAGAGCAATAATGATGGACATACATCAAAATGGTGTAGAGAAAACATTCCAAAATCAAGCATGAATAGGAAAAGGAATAGGAACTAGAAAAGGGATATGGATATGAATAGTAACAAGAATAGGAACATGAATAGGAATATGAATAGGAACATGGATATGAACAAGAATAGGAATAGGAATATAGATATGGAAAGGAACAGTTAGAGGAATCAAAGGGATATTATAAGAAGAAAAGAGGATAAAGGTAAATAACAGTGCTTGATGGGAGTAGAAATACTCCCACCCCAAAATTAACCACCTCAAGAGGAGGTGGTGGAGGGGCTAAGCTAAGAGGCTCATTCTTAGCCCCAAGCCCCAAAGGTGACCCTTTTCCATTGATGTCAAAGGGGGAGAGATTTGGTATTTGAGTAAAGAGGAGATATTTGAAAAGAGCATTGATCCAGGGGGAGCAATGTCCCAGGGGGAGCAAAACAAAGAAAATGTTAAGTTTCTAGTGAAAATAATTTGGGTTTCTATCAATGACAAAGGAGGATATTATTGGATATTTTGAGTCAAAGTTGTCATTGATGTCAAAGAACGAAGTTGTCATTGATGTCAAGGAATAAGCTACCTTTTATGTAAAAAGGTCAAGAAGAACAATGCAAAGGTTAAAGGCAAAGGGGCATCATTTTGGTACTGAGTCTTGGGTAAACCCACTATAAAATCCATAGATATAACATACCATTTCTAAGTAGGTATATCATGCAGACATAGTTTTCCTGTAGGATGTTAGAATTCTACCTTAACTTTCTGACATTCGAGGCATCGAGCAATAAAATTTGTGATGTCCTTCATACCTACCCAAAAGAAGGCTCTTTTCATGTTTTCTCACATTTTGGCTCCTCCAAGATGAGCATAATAAGGAGATCTATAAGATTTTTGCATTATCAAGTTACTTATATTACCCATATTTGGTATGACAACTCTTCCCTTATAACACATAAAGTCATATTTCACACTAAATTACTTATTTCCTTCAGGATCTTGGTCCATATTGACTTGAATTCCATGGCAATACTCATCCTAATATTGCTTCTACATTATTCGATCCATAAGGTCCATGTGAATTCTAGTTATGGCTGTTATATATTTCCTTCTACTTAAAGCATCAACTACTTTATTCTCTTTTCCTTTTATGTACTCAATCTCAAAATCGTACTCAACGATAAATTTCACCCATATTCTTTGTCTTGCATTGAGTATTGGTTGGGTGAATATGTACCATAGACTTTGATGATCGGTTTTTAATTCAAAGGGTCTTCCCACAAAGTAGTGGTACCAAAAATTTAAAGCATGCACCACTGCAGATAGCTTTAAATCATGCTTAGAATAATTAACTTCATGCTTTTTGAGATTCCTTGAAGTATATGCCACTACTAAATCTTCTTGTGAGAGCACCCCACCCAACCCCTCTATTGATGCATTAGTGCACATTGAAAAGTCCTCTTGGGGATCTAAAACCTTCAATATTGGTGTTGTAGTAAGCTTATGCTTTAGTAGTTCAAAGGCAGCCTCACACTTTTCTATCCACTTGAATTCTTTCCCCTTCTTTTGAAGATTTGTTATGGGTCCAACAATCTTGGAGTAGTCCTTTATATAATGTCTATAATAGCCCGTTAAACCTATGAAACTTCACACTTTAGTGACATTAGTAGAGGGTGGCCAATTCAGAATAAACTCTATCTTTTGTGGATCCACATCAATCCCCTTTGTTGATATAATTTGTCTGAGATATCATACCTTCAAGACATAGAATTCACTCTTAGTCAGATTTTCATAAATTTGATTCTTAACAATTCCAACATGATCCTAATATGTTTATCATGTTCCTCTTTATCTTGATAATATATAAGGATATCATCTAGGAATACTAGGAAAAAATGTTCCAAATATCTTTTGAACATACTATTTATTAACTTCATGAAAGTAGTTGGGGTATTAGTCAGTCCAAAGGGTAGAACAGTAAAATCATAATGCCCATACCTAGTATTAAATACTAACTTGTGAGTGTCTTACTCATGGATCCTTAACTGGTGATATCCTAACATTAAATCAATCTTAGTAAACACCTTGGAATCATTTAATTGATTAAATAAATATTCAATCCTAGGTAAAGGATACCGATTCTTGATTATATCTTTATTTAACATCTTGTAGTCAATACACAAATGTAGAAAACCATCCTTCTTTTTCATGAACAAAATTGGTGCACCCCATGGTGACACACTTGGTTTTATCAAACCCTTATCCAATAATCCTTGCAATTGAACCTTGAGTTCTCACATTTTAATAGGATTCATCCTATATGGGGATCTATGAATAGGTTCAGATCTCGTCATGAGTTCAATTATGAATTCAAATTCTCATACAAGAGGTAGCCCTGGTAGGTCCTCTAGAAATGCATACTAAAAAATCCTATAAGATAGGATGTTGTCTTAGTATTTCTCCTTTCTCATGGTCTTCCACATCATTAAGTTTTACCACATACACTATTCCTCCTTTATTTAGGGCCTTTTTCACTTGCATAGTGGACAACATCTGTGGTTCAAATACCCCTTGCTCACTATGAACTCTTAGTCTCCTTCTGCATTCTTCTAAATACTCAATCCATCGGTCTTGAAAATTGACCAAGGCTTTATGAGCCTGCAACCAATACATACCTAGGATCACATCAAAGGAATGTAAGGGAGCTACATATAAACAACCTTCTGTAGTTCCACTTGATAGAGTTAATTTTGCCATAGGATAACAATGGTTCATCGAGTAGGTCTTCCCATAACCGTACTCAACCTTCCACCCTTAAGCCAAATATCCAGGCCTTTATGACATAGTCCTTGCTAGACTAGATGAAATAAAATTGTTAGTGGATCCACTATCTATCAAAATGTTTACTTTTTTATTGAAAACCTTACCTTTCACAAGTAATTGGGTGGCTTGTCCTTCTAGCTTTTGCTTCCCAGTTGTGACATAAATCTAATGTTTTGGTTCCTTCTATTTTGAATTAATGATGCTAGTCCCTGCTCGATATGGATACTGATTGTAGTAATGAGATCCCCAAAAATTGTAGCATCCATCCTTGGGTTCTTGCTATTTTTTAGGTTTCTCATTCCCATTCTTAACTACTAGAGTTGGAGCTTGCAACTTCTGTGGTTGAGGTTTCATGTTGTTGGGTTTGTTATCCTTCTTACTAAAGTTCTTCTTGAACTTCTTCTAATTTATGTAAGATTTCTTCTCAATATTTTGAGGGTTCTTAGCCTTTCGCTCTTGATTAACCTCTCATTTTACAAACCTAGCACTATTCCTCTTCTTTAAATCCTATCGAGCTTGCTTGGGTAGAGTGTCATATTTATAATATAAGTGTGACTCTAATTTATTTGCTAGGTCATATACCTTTTGTAGTGATTTAGGCTCTTGTATTTCCACATCATGCTTTAACCTAGATTCCAATCCAATAATGAACTTGTGAACCCGTATTTTCTCATTATAAATAGGCACATATTTGAACAACCTTACTAGCTTCTTGTAATACACCTCTACTATGCTAGTTACTTTTATGAGACTAGAAAATTCTTCAAACTTTAAGGCATAGAAATGCTCAGTGAGGAATCTATTTTTAAAGATATTATAAATTCTTACCATGGAGTATCAATGGGTTCAATCTTAGTTTCCTTATAGTGGGTTTCCCACCACTCCAAAGCAAACCCTTCTAGGTTAATTGTAGCCCAAAGTGTTCAGGATCCTGATGAGTAGCCTTTTACTGTAAAGTGAATCTCTGCTTCTCTCAGCTATTCTTCCACTGCATCACCATCACCCTCTCCATAAAAATTAAATATACTAATATTTTCATGTCCCTAGTTGTTTCCTTTTATGCTAAGGATTTGGCTTGTACTTGTTATTCAGTTAGTCCACTTTCTAGATCGATCTTTGAACCACGAACTTGTGAGTTCTAAGTCGTAGTCATTTCTAGCAATTGTCCTATCTGATCCTGCATAGCAGCAACTGTAGTGGTGAGGTCTTCTACATACCTATTAGGGTTTGTTGGTTCCCCATCCTAGTTTTCCTCTTTGACATCACTTTGTCAAGTTTAACTAGGTATAGGATTCCCTATTCTGGTTTTAGGTGGCATCTTAACCTGATTCCATCCAAGAAAAAGGATTATATTATAGTTTTATCTTAAGTTGTAACTCTAATTCAAGCTATAATACAAATTTCTCTTGCTATATGCATTAATCAATATAACTAGGATAATATCCTAGGCTAGGATGTGTCACTGATACCAAATCCCATACTAAGTTATCCTAACATCCTTGCTCACTTTGGGTTAATTCCCATCAGATCCTAGTAAATAGGGTATCCTAGATCATCCTAGTTTTAGCCTTTACCTTAAGCAAGCCTTCATTAGATTCATATGATTTCTCTTAGCACACATAGAAGCTCTATACCCTCATACCTAGAACTTTGTTACCAAATGTAATGACCCAAAAATACACAAATAGAAAAATATAAAAATAGATAGAGTTTTTTATTTTAACTATGAAGAGAGGTATGTGAACCCTTCATGGACCCCTAACCAGACCACTATTTTCCTAAAGTCTCAATCTCCTAAGTTTTCCTAAAAGCTACATCTCATGAGGTACCCTAACACAAATCCATATGTGTAGGTGTATCATGTGTTATTGCAAATAAGTCCATATTTACCATCATTCTTGATGAGCTAGACTTATCACCTTCCATCCATCAAAGGTATACATGCATATCCATGCCATACATAAATTTTTATGTTTAGTTATGCTACAAGTATTGCAATTTAAGCTATTTATCTCATCTCCATGATGAGCTATCTTAATTTAGATGTATTCTCTCCACAACTTAGTCCTTTACCTCCCTAAGGGGGTCTCAATTCCCTTATGTCTCCTATGTTAACCCTAAGGGGTTATCAACTCCCTTAGGCCACCTAAGTTCACCCTAAGGGGTTCTTAATTCCCTTAGGTCACCTTTGAGTTCACCCTACAACTCTACACTTAGATTTATAACATAAAGCAATCCAAACAATGATACATGTAGATACTACAACATGATAAAGCATTCAAAAAACCTCTAGAAAACAAAAAATATTAACTATAAAAGAGAATCAACCACATAACATAACCAAATACAAAAATGAAGTAAAAATACCTTCTTTAATCCAATGAACAGTTATTGCATCATAATTTGCATGCTATATCCTTCTTACTTTAAGGAATATCACAGTAACTACATTGGGGATATCTCCCCATAATTCTAATCTATTTGAGCATAAGTAAAGCAACGTAAAATACAATTACTTATACTTCACTTCCATTGAACTCCTTGCTTCTCCTGGTTTCCCACTGATTCTTTGAGGGTAGTAAGGGATCAGGATACTCATGGTTTAGGATAGGCATACCTTTAAATGCATCTACTCATTTACTTTTCCAAATTGCAACTATACAAAATCTAATTATGTTTCCAACCATTTAATGCATAATGGATATTATAAAAGATATGTTACTTTTATCTTCACCTCTCAAGTTCCCTTAGAGAGTCATCCTACATGTGCTACTTAGATCAAGGTCTAACTTTAATCAAATTAATTCATGTATTAAAGCATTAAAGTCCCATACCTTTAACTTTTAAAGCAATCATTCATTTATTCTCTAAATCAAATCCCCATAACTTCAATTTAAAGAATAAATCCACATCCCTTTTAATTAACAAATTCCAATCAAATCAATTATTGTTTTAAGCATTAAAATCACATCCTTTTAACCTTTAAACACACATTCATTAATTCCCTAAATGAAAGCCCCATAAATTCAATTTAAAGAATAAATCCACATCCTTTTTAATTTTAAAAACCCTAAGAAGATCATCAAAAATAAAGGTTTCCTTTTTAATTAAAAAAACTAAGATAATTAATAATAAATCAAAGGCTTCCATTTTAATTAAAAACCTTAAGATAATTAATAAAAATCAAAGGTTTCCTTTTTAATTAAAAGCCCTGATAATCAATAATAAATCAAAGGTTTCCCTTTTAATTAAAAACCTTAAGATAATTAATAAAATCAAAGGTTTCCTTTTTAATTAAAATCCCTAAGATACTCAATAATAAATGTTTCCAAGAATACTCAAATATTTCCAACAATGCTCAACCACAAATCTCACATAACAATGATACTCATGTTCTTTTCTAACTCAAGTTCTTTCACAACCAATGGGCTTCAACAACTATGCTTATCAAACAAGGTTTAGACACAACTCTCAATTCAGAAAACCTTGAAGCATTCAACCAACCACTTTCGAAAAGGAAACCACAAACAATCCTTTTCCCTCCAATGATATTTTAGAAATCAACCACCATAAACAATCAATAGGAGAATGTGCCCATACCTTTTATGAAGATGAAAAAACCTCTTTGTAAATCTGCCACAATCACAAAATTCTTTTGCCAATCTTCACAAGGGTTAGTAGATCACAAAATAATCAACATTACTCCACTTTTCAATAATCATCACCAAGGCCTTTAATTGCACAACTTCCTTATCTCTCCTAAAACCACTTGTACCATAAAATAAAATAAATCAAAACATTGCATAACCTTTTCACTCCCAAAACCACTTATACCATAAAATAAAATAAATCACAATATTGCATACCTTGTCACCTCATGAAAGAATTAATCCTCTTGAAAAAGAACAAGGCAAACTTCACTTTTGGAACCCCTTTGCAAAATCAGAAATATCTCTTTACACACACCTTATTTCTCCTTCTAAATAAGTTAGTCAAATAGCCCTCGAAATAAGCTTTTCGATGATATATAATATGCCCCCTTTCCAAAATAAATTGAAACCTTTACATATATATATATATATGCCAACCTCCATTAATTGCACATAGGTCGGCCCTCCATTAATTTAAACTTAAACTTTAAACTTTAATATCTTCATCACCGGAGGTCCTTTTTCGATGAAACAAAATTCCACCTTGGCTTTTAAGAAAAGCCCTTTCCACATAAGCCCACCATGGTTTTAAATAAAACCTTTTATTTTGCCTGCCTTGGTTTTCATAAAAACCCTGTATATATCCATGCTCTCCAAAATATCATAGATGATTATCTATGAAGTGCTTTTGCCACCAAAACCAAATATGATCCATGTGACATCAATGATCCATGTGACATCAATGACAACATAAAATGCCTCAAATTAACTCAAATTTCCAACAATCTCCCCCTTTGTCATTGATGGCAACACCTCTAATGCAAATCACCACAATCACTGCAAAAACCATCTCTGAGAATCAAAGTTGCTCCCCCTGACTCAATACTCTCTATGGAGGCTGCTCCCCCTAACTCAATACTCTCTTTGGAGGCTGCTCCCCCTAACTCAATGCTCTCCCCCTTACTCAAATCTCTCCCCCTTTGACATCAATGGCAAAAGGGACACCTATGGGGCTAAAAGATATGACTCTTAAGCTTAGCCCCCTCACCACCTTCTCTCTTGAGGTGATTAATTTTGGGGTGGGAGTACCTTTACTCCCATATTACATTGATTCTTTCCTCTATCAACTTCCTTCCATGTTTTTCTGATATCCTTCTCTTGATGAATTACTTGATCTTCTTGTCTAGAACCTTTTTGACCTTCTTGCCTTGAACCTATTTGGAATTGAGTCCTACACCATCTTGCAATATGCCCAAAGTTATTGCAATTAAAACACTTGATATTGTAGCCTTTGGATGGTGCCCATGTCCTGAAATCATTCTTAAAATAATTTCCATATCCATTCCTTTCCTGAACCCTGTATTGTGAAGCTCTATTTTCATGACCATTATAACCATGACTTCTGAATTGTGTAGCTCTAAAACCAAAACCATGTTGCTCATTTCCTTTGCACTGAAAAGCTCTATGACCAATCCTGTTGCATGAGAAGCAATGTCCCTGAAAACCATACCTTCTTCCCTTGAAGTTTCTTCTAGAAAAATCAAACTTCTTTGATCCATGGATCCTGCAATGTATAGCCCTATGTCCAAATCCATTACAAGAAAAACAATATCCTTGAAAAGCCCTTTGTTCATGCCTTGGTTCCTCATACCTTTCTTGACCATTATCCTTATGATCATCTTCAACTTGTGCATTGCATTCTTGAACCTTCTTTGTAGCATCTAAAACCTCTTCCTTAGTTTCTTCCTTGCCTTTTTCTTCAAGAATTTATTTTCCCTTTGAACTTGATTCACCTATCTCAAAACAAGAACCAAACTGAATATTTGGAGCCATAGGAACTTTGGAACTTTCCTCACAAATCTTAGGTGCTTCTTTGCTTTCATATTTTAGAACTTCCTTTCCTTTTGAGTGTGATTCCCCAAACCTGAAATATGGGACCTTTGGTGCTTTGGAATCTTCCTCTTCTTTCTCTTCATTTGTGTCAAGTAGCAACTTGGCATCCATCTCTATAGCCTCTGAAATACATGTTTCCTTCTTAGTACAAATATCTTGACCTTTTGAGTCATGTGATGGATCAAACTTCTCATGTAGGGAACATCTCAATTCTTTTAGATTCTCCTTAACCTCTTGTAGTTGCTCATGGATAACATTGAAGTCTTCCTTTAGATCAACTGAGACATTATCCTCTTGTTTAACTTCTTCTATTTGGAGTGAATGTTCTTCTTCTACTTCTTTTATTCCATAGAAAAACCCTTCTTCATCTTCACTGTCACTAAGATCATTATAATCTTCTATAGCAAACAAACTCTCAAGATTTCTTTGACCATGCATATTTTCTTGATGTGTCATCTCATCTTCACTATCACTGAAACCATTGCAATACCCTGATCTGTGATCTCTTTGACCACACACAAAACATTGTTCTCTTTCACCTTCTATTCCTAGGAATAAATGCTCTTCCTTTTCATCATCTGAATTGTCTCTATCACTATGATCTGAGCTATCACTTGCTTCTACAATGTAGTAATATTTCTTTGCCTTACGAAAAATTTTCTTCTTCTCATACCTATTTTGCTTGAATCTATCATCTTTGTCATGCTTATGCTTTCCATCTTCTTTTCTTCTGTGACCCTATTTTTCATCATCACTGATTTCTTCATGTGGACACTTGTATGCATAGTGACCAAGATCACCACACTTGTAGCACCTGACTTTCCTTATATCTCTGAAATTCCTTGAGTCCTTATTCCTTTTGATGAAGTTAGCTTCCTCATCATTTTCTAAAACTCTATCTATTTCTGAAACTTTCCCTTTCTCTTTTTCTGAAGCCTTGAATGCAATCTCTTTTATTGGAGCTTGATGCTTACTTACCCTCATCTCATAAGTTGTGAGAGTACCTTGCAATTCTTCCATTGTTAACTTGTTGATATCCATTGTTTCTTCTATTGCTGAAACCTTTGCATCATATTTCATGGGAAGTGATCTCAAAACCTTTTGAGTAACTTCTGATTCTTTCATCTCAAAACCTAGGCCTCTCATAGTGTTAGTAATCTCATCAACTCGAAGTAAGAACTTTGCAATATCTTCAGAATCTTCCATTTTCAATTCCTCAAATATTTTTCTATGAGTTTGTAGTTTTGCCAACTTTACCTTGGAATCTCCTTCATAAGTATTCCTCAACTTGGTCCACATCTCATTAGCTGAAGTACATACCATGACCTTTGCAAAATCTATCTCACATAGCCCACTCAAAATATAATTCATTGCTCTTGCATTGATCTCAACCAATTTCCTGGTAGTCTTATCTTCCTCGGGATCACCTTCAACCTTATACTCTTTTTCAACCATCTGCCATACCTCATATCCTTGTGATATCAAGTAGTTCTTCATCCTCATGCTCCAGAAAGCATAATTGTTACCATCAAACAATGGAGCCTTATTTGAAGATAATCCTTTCTGTGAAGCCATCTGTGTTCTTTGTAGAATCTACCCTCAAGTTGTTAGCCTTTCCAAAGGAACCCACTCTGATACCAATTGAAGAACACAAGCTTATACTAAGAGGGGGGTGAACAGTATAAGACCACTTTTTACTTTTTCTTCCAATTCAATATTATGTTGTGTAAAGATAGCAATATCAATAGCAGTAATAAAAGCAATGCACAAAAACCATACACAATAGAGACACCACAATTTACGTGGTTCACCCAATGTGGGGTACTCCATGGAGAAAATATTTTACTAAAACTTTCTCAATCAATCTCTTTGGGAATCACTCCCAATTACAATGTTTATGGATCTCTATCCAAAGGAGATGCTGATCCCCTAATCTCAAGTTCATGGATCTCTTCCATAGGAGAACTCTTTCCCCTTCTGCTCTAGCTATGTGATCTTCTAGAAGACTCTGTCTCTCTGTTGCACTGACTGGTGGACCTCTCTCCACTTGAAGACTCCTCACTCAGATCTATCTTCAACTATGTTGGCTGTTGGATCTCTATCCACTGAGACTCTATCCTCTATACTCTATCACCTCCAAAGCTCTATCAATAGGCTCACTAAGAACCTACTCAATAGGCTCACATAGAACCTACTTAACAAGCTCACACAGAACTTGTCTAATCACATATCCAAATCTGCTCTAGCAAGCTCACCAAGAACTTGCCCAAATATGCTCTAGCAAGCTCACCAAGAACTTGCCCAAATTTCTCTAGCAAGCTCACCAAGAACTTGCCCAAATCTCATTCCTCAAATCTGTCCCAACACTATCCTCAAATCTGTCCCAAAGGCCTTCTCAAAGGCTCAATCAATCATGCTCAAGTAGTACTCAAAATGAACTCAACAATGAATGGCAATCTCAACTCAAATTAACTTCATAGAAGCATAAAGAGAATTGTTAGAGACTCAATATGTTCTAATCTCACTCTCAACCCAAATCAATCTCAACTCAACTCATAGAAGCATAAAGAGAATTGTTAGAGACTCAATATGTTCTAAACTCAATCTCAACCCAAATCAATCTCAACTCAACTCAAATCAATCATCACAAGGGACAACTCTTTCTCACACAACCCTAGTCCAAGTATGTATCAACCAACTCAAATGTTTCCAACAATGCTCAACCACAAATCTCACATAACAATGATACTCATGTTCTTTTCTAACTCAAGTTCTTTCACAACCAATGGGCTTCAACAACTATGCTTATAAAACAAGGTTTAGACACAACTCTCAATTTATAAAACCTTGAAGCATTCAACCAACCACTTTTGAAAAGGAAACCACAAACAATCCTTTTCCCTCCAATGATATTTCAGAAATCAACCACCATAAACAATCAATAGGAGAATGTGCCCATACCTTTTATGAAGATGAAAAAACCTCTTTGTAAATCTGCCACAATCACAAAATTCTTTTGCCAATCTTCACAAGGGTTAGTAGATCACAAAATAATCAACATTACTCCACTTTTCAATAATCATCACCAAGGCCTTTAATTGCACAACTTCCTTATCTCTCCTAAAACCACTTGTACCATAAAATAAAATAAATCAAAACATTGCATAACCTTTTCACTCCCAAAACCACTTATACCATAAAATAAAATAAATCACAATATTGCATACCTTGTCACCTCATGAAAGAATTAATCCTCTTGAAAAAGAACAAGGCAAACTTCACTTTTGGAACCCCTTTGCAAAATCAGAAATATCTCTTTACACACACCTTATTTCTCCTTCTAAATAAGTTAGTCAAATAGCCCTCGAAATAAGCTTTCCGATGATATATAATATGCCCCATTTCCAAAATAAATTGAAACCTTTACATATATATATATATATATATGCCAACCTCCATTAATTGCACATAGGTCGGCCCTCCATTAATTTAAACTTAAACTTTAAACTTTAATATCTTCATCACCGGAGGTCCTTTTTCGATGAAACAAAATTCCACCTTGGCTTTTAAGAAAAGCCCTTTCCACATAAGCCCACCATGGTTTTAAATAAAACCTTTTATTTTCCCTGCCTTGGTTTTCATAAAAACCCTGTATATATCCATGCTCTCCAAAATATCATAGATGATTATCTATGAAGTGCTTTTGCCACCAAAACCAAATATGATCCATGTGACATCAATGATCCATGTGACATCAATGACAACATAAAATGCCTCAAATTAACTCAAATTTTTATCAATGACAACATAAAAATAACAGTTTTAAAAAATTAATATAAAATTAAAATGACCTCGGAATGAGTCCAAATCTGTTGTGTATGATAGATTTTATATCATTCTTCACAGCCATGTAATTATTTTTGGATTTAATTTTTTTTTTTTTAATTTTTTTTTAATGTCTGAAAATTAAAAAAATATGTAAAATAAAATTTGGAAAACTGAAAAATAAAAATTTGCAACAAATCAAATGCTGAAAATGCAGAAATGCAAAGCTTCATCAGTTTGATAGCACCCCGTCCTACAAAACCAAAGATGTGAGAAACCCTTACATGCAACCTAGCCTTATTTAACCCGCATTTGCACAATCAAAATAAGTTAGGTGCTAGCTCCTAAGGATTCAAAATTTAATTTCAGATTCCAAATATTCACCTAATGTAACCCAAAATGGCATTGACATCATCTACAAATTCAAAAACTAAAAAAGGAAAGATAGTTAAATCCAGCATGCAGAAATTTTCCCCTCCTTTCTTGCTAACAAAGTCTAAATTTCTGAAATAAAAGTTTTGCATTAAAATAAATCTGTCATTTTACATTCCGGCAGCATGTGGCCTTCAAAATATCCAGCCCCTTCTCCTTGTTTGGATGACATATTTAAAATCGCAGCAAAAAGAAACCTTTGGCCCTTCATTTCTTCAATGGCCCTTGATTTTCCAAAATTGCTTCATGAGTTTTCTCCCTTTTCCCTCTTGCTGGTGTTGGTCTTTGTACTCCATTATTTTGCAAATGTATTCTCATTTTCCTCTCCAACCATCACGTCCATTTTCCTTTTTATGTAAAGTTCAAAGCTTACTTGAATATCTTCTTCAAAATATTCTCCTTACGCTATAAATAAAATCTTATAATAACCCTTTCACCATTTTTAAAAAGAAGCCTTATACACCTTTATTTTCTTCTATTGATAATACTTTATTTGAATAAAATATTTTTTACTCATGTATGATACAAATGGTACAATTGCCTCCCTTTTTGTCTTCATTTCTTTTACATCACGTTCCACATCGATTAATGTAGGGTCCACTGTGTGCTGTGTAATTCTAGTGACCCATCTCTTTGTCATCGTCCTCTTTAGAAGACCACCTCTCACCAAGAAATTTTGCTACCATCCACCGACACCTCTGTGCTTTGCTGCATCATCGACACTATCATCCCTACTACCAAAATATCGTCGATGCCCCTTTCATGCAAATCGATCATTGCCCCCTCAACAGATATGAAAGAATTAAAACAATAATCTGAGATAGATTTGGATGATGGACTTCCACTATTTTTTATCAACATTGATTCTATTTCATCGTTTACCTCACTTGATCTGTGTGCCTTTGTAGATAACATATTATTTGGGAGTGTAATCTATTTCAACATCTCCATATGGGTCTTGCTTTCACAATATTCACCATGCCAACTGATACAGAGCTACGCACAACACACAACAAGAATGCAGAAATTAACAATGCACAGGCACAATTCCAGCAAGCTTCATTAAAAACAGAGGTCTCTCTTCGAATACACAGCAATTCCCCCAAAAAAATAAATGGCCAAGAGTCCCTCGATACAATGCATGCGTGCCTTTTTATCCTCGGCCGCCACCTCCTTCTCCATCATTACCTTGAATGCGAGACTCCCCATACCGCCCGCACGAATGCTCTGTCCCGCCTGCATGATGCTGCCAGGTGCATAAAAAAAATCATGGCCTATAGTGGCGGCATGCCCTGCAGCCGCCTGTCGATCCACTGCCAAGTCAATCATTCACAAGAATGTGCCATGGCCGTTTGCAGTTGATGCCACGTGTCCTGTTGCCATGCTTCCTGTAACCGCTTCATACTCTCGGGCCACCTGTAACTTCACGCCACGTGTCCCTCTGCACTGGTCCCTGCAGTCATCGGCTAGTCAACGTCATGAGCGCCCTATCGCGATATCGTGATGTTTTTGCCCCAACACTTTCTCTCTCCTCTTTGGTCGTGATATCGTGACGTTTTGACGTTAGGCTTCTTTCTCCTCCTTGAGGCCACGATTCCGCTACACGTCACGAAGTCGCGACGTCTAGGCCTTTCTTACTCGCTTTCCTCCCTTGGGCCGTGAAACTACGACATGTCATGATTTCGCGACATCTTTGCATTTCGTACGTCTTGGCTCGAAAGTGTCACGATTTTGCGACAGTTTGGCGTCCCGACCGTGCTTCTTCAGAAATGTCACGATTTCACGACAGTTTGGCATCCCGACTGCGCTGCTTTAGAAATGTCACGATTTCGTGACAGTTTGGCGTCCCGACTGCGCTGCTTAAGAAATGTCACGATTTCGCGACAGTTTGGCACTGAAGCTGCCTTCCTTCAAAAATGTCACGATTTCGCGACCGTTTGGCGCCTTGACCTCTTTGCCTCAGAAATGTCGTGATTTCGTGACCATTTGGCGTCTTGACCTCCTTGCCTCAGAAATGTCACGATTTCGTGACCATTTGGCGTCTTGACCTCCTTGCCTCAGAAATGTCGCGATATCGCGACAGTTTCGCATTTTGCACCCTGTTCACCAAAAAGCGTCGCGATATCGCGACAGTTTTGACACTTAGAAAAAAAAAACATTTTGGTTGATGCAAGATTGCCAGCTTTGCCTCCGGATGCTCCTGCATCAGACACCCGGGGTGGGTTTGAGAAGTGACCTCACTTCTGATTTGACTGAGGTAGACCCAGGCGATCAACCTCCGCCTTGGATAGCCAAGTCGCATCTTCTATGGGTCGGCCCTTCCATTTGATTAAATACTCAGAATAACTCCTGTTTCGAGTACTGCGACCCTCACGCGTATCCAGAATTTCTTCTATCTCGTCCGCAACTGGGGTGACTATCGGAATGCTCCACAAATCTGGACTGGGTACCTCACTGCTTTCTCCTTCATGAT
The DNA here is from genome assembly GCA_028583015.1 of Wollemia nobilis. Lineage (NCBI taxonomy): Eukaryota > Viridiplantae > Streptophyta > Pinopsida > Araucariales > Araucariaceae > Wollemia > Wollemia nobilis. The sequence goes on from JAQPPZ010016981.1 coordinate 38,585,946, forward strand.
ACTCAACCAAATCTGAGATGTTAAACACGGAGGAGATGTTAAGTTCACTTGGTAACTCCACCTCGTAGGCATTACCCGAATCCCGTTTGCCAATGATTTTGCATGGCCCAAATTTCTTCATTTTGAGTTTGTTGTAGGTCTTGGCGGGAAACCGTTCCTTCCGCGAGATGGACCATGACCGAATCTCCTACTTGGAACTCCTTAGCTCTGCATCTTTGATCCGCCCTCGTCTTATATTGAACGTTCATCTTGGAAATGTGTCTTGTCACTTCCTCATGCACTCCTTTCAAGTGTTCGGCAAAGTCTTCTACCTCAGCACTGCATTTCTCCCTTGTCTCTAGCCTTCTTAACTCTGAAGCGTTCCTTGGGCTGTTCCCATAGATAATCTGGAATGGTGACTTGTTGGTACTCCGATTGACCGAGCTGTTGTACGCAAACTCAGCTTGCGATAGAATTAGATCCCATCCCTTGGGCTTGTCCCCTACCAAGCATCGCAGTAGGTTGCCCAAACTCCGATTAACCACCTCTGTTTGGCCATCTGTTTGCGGGTGGTAAGCAGAACTGAACTTTAACTCCGTCTTTAATTTCTTCCAGAGGGTCTTCCAGAAATAACCTACAAACTTGGTATCTCTGTCCGACACAATGCTTCTTGGCAGCCCATGAAGGCGTACCACTTCCTTAAAGAACAAACCGACTACATGGACCGCATCGCTAGTCTTACGGCACGAGATAAAATGTGCCATTTTTGAAAATCTGTCCACTACCACAAAGATGGAATCATGCCCCCTCTGCGTCCGAGGCAAACCAAGCACAAAATCCATACTAATATCTTCCCACGGCCGCTCAGGTATAGGTAGCGGTTGATACAAACCAGTAGGCTGCCTCACACCCTTTGCCATCTGGCAAATCCTGCAACTCTGCACAAACTTTGCCACATCCTACTGCAATTGTGGCCAGTAATAGTTTTCACTAACCAATGAGATGGTCTTGTCACGACCAAAGTGTCCAGCTAAACCCCCACTATGCTTCTCTTTAATGAGGTTCTCTCTCATTGAGCTCTTCGAAATGCACAACTGGTTCCCCTTAAATAGCATTCCATCTTGAATCAGGTAATCCAACCATCTAGTCCTATCCAATGCAACAGGCGCAGTGCAGGCTTTCCAAGCTTCTACGAAATTGGGGTCTGCAGGGTATAAGTTCTTGAGCTCAGCAAACCCTACAACCTCCACTCTCATTTTTGTCATCAGACATTGCCTCCTACTCAATGCATCTGCCACCCTATTGGATCTTCCACTTCGATGCTTCAGCACAAAGGTATAGCTCTGCAGGAACTCTACCCATTTCAGGTGTCTCTGATTCAATTTTCCCTGACTATTAATAAACTACAGCGCTTGATGGTCGGTATAGAGAACAAAATCTTTCGGCAATAGATAGTGCCTCCATTTCTTGAGTGCTTGAACTATGGTGTAGAACTCTTGATCATATACCGAATACTTTCTCCTGGCATCATTGAGCTTCTCGCTGAAATAAGCTACAGGCCTACCTTCTTGGATCAAGACGGCTCCTATTGCACTACCACTCGCATCGCAGTCTACCTAAAACACCTTATTGAAATCTGGAAGTGCTAAGATGGGTTGCTCAGTGACCTTCTTCTTCAGCATAGCAAAGCTTTTATCTGCTCCAACTGTCCTTTGGAATTCCTTCTTGTTTCCCTTCATTGTCTCAGTAAGAGATGCACAAATACTGCTGAAGTTTCTAATAAATTTTCTATAGAAACTGGCCAGACCATGAAATGATCTAACCTCGGTCACACTCCTTGGGACAGGCCATTCTAGGATAGCCTTCACCTTTTCGGGGTCCATCTTGAGACCATTTGTTGATATCACAAATCCCAGGTATACCAGCTCCTTCTTCACAAAGTTGCACTTCTTCAGATTGATCAATAACTGCTCCTCCCATAGTTTCTCAAGAACCTTCTTGATGTGCATCAGGTGCTCCTCTAAGGTTCTGCTAAAAATCAGTATATCATCCAAGTAAACAATAACAAATTTGCCCAAAAATTCCTTTAGAACTTCATTCATTAACCTCATAAAGGTACTAGGTGCATTGGTTAATCCAAATGGCATAACTCGACCACTCATACGACCCTTCTCTGGTTTTGAAGGCTATCTTCCACTCATCCCCTTCTCTAATGCGGATCTGATGGTATCCACTTTTCAAATCAATTTTTGTGAAGTACTCAGCTCCACTCAAGCAGTCCATGATATCATCCATTCTCGGCAGTGGGAACCTGTATTTAATGGTGATCTTGTTGATTGCCCGAGAGTCGGTGCACATCCTCCATTCTCCATCCTTCTTGGGTGCTAATACTGCTGGTATAGCACATGGACTAAGACTCTCCCTTATCAGGCCTTTCTTCAATAGATCTTGAACTTGCCGATTTAATTCTTCAGTTTCCATCGGTGTCATTCGATGTGCAGCCTTGTTTGGCAAGCTCGATCCAGGCACCAGATCTATGTGGTGACTGATCTTCCTAACAGGTGGTAAACCTTCAGGAACATTGTCAGAAATGATATCAGGGAATTCTTCTAACAGTCCCATGACTTCCATTGGAATCTCCTTGCATCCTTCTTCCCTAACTCTGGGGATTATAGCATAACACACATGACCCGGCTTCAGGCCTTCCAAGAATATTTTGCCATCAACTAGATAGACTCGTGCACTGCTGCATACTTTCTCATCCGCCTCTTTCAGGGGTTTTAACTTATGGCGAACTCCATTATTTGACAGAGAATATGTGTTGGCTTGAACATCATGAACAACACTTCGGTCAAACTACCATGGCCTCCCAAGTAGCAGGTGACATGCATCCATGGGCAAGATGTCACATAACACTTCATCTTGGTAAGTTCCAATGTTGAACTTCACCAGACATTGCTCACTCACCAGCACCCGATGGTCCTTTTGCAACCATGCAATTCGATAAGGGTGTGGGTGTTTTCTCCTTTCCAACCGTAGCTTGGAAACCATTTCCTCTGAAACCAAATTGTCAGTGCTTCCATTATCAATGATGATATTACAGACCTTGCCTGTGCACTTGCATCTTGTCCGAAACAGGCTGTTCCTTTGGTCTGCCTTTTCCTCTTCATTTAGCAAGACTCTTCTGATAATCATGGCTTCCCCTCTTTCTGCCTCCTCTGAATGCTCAGACTCTACACCTTCGTCTGCTACAGCAGCTCGGGCCTGACCCTCTGGTCTTTGATTTGGCCTCTCTTGATGTTGTGGGTAGTTGTATGCCCTGTGTCCTTCTTCACCGTAGTTGAAGCAGGTTCCTCTAAAGACACCTCTTCCAAACCCTCGCCCAGACCTACCTCTTCCTCTTGGGTAGTTGTTGCTCTGATTGCGTGGGCGTCGGTCATCCTCCTCTTTCACCTCTTTCTATTTTTGGCTGCTACTAGCTTCACCAGTTTTCCCAAAATCTTTGTATCTTCCACCACTGCCTCTTCCACCAGCTCTTCCACCCCTGTCCTTCCCTCTCTGCTTGCCATCAAACCTTCTATTTAGTTTCTCTTCCACTTTTAATGCAAACTGATATGCATCCTCCACTGTGCTCATTCTAACCAGCCCCAGCTCTTCTTGAATGCTGGTTCACAATCCATTTATGTAACGTGCGACCTTCTCTTTGTTCACCTCCGAATGGCTGGTTCTGATAGAGATTTGATAGAACTCTTCAGTATATTCCTTGATGAGACTTACTAGCACTGTCGAAGACTCTGCATTTTCTTCAACAAATCCAGCTCATAATCTGCAGGGATGAACTGCCTCTTTAGTTTCTCTACCATCCTATCCCATCTGGTGATCCTTTCCTTTCCCCTCCTATTCCTTTCTAACTGCACTCCTTTCCACCAGATGCTAGCATGCCCCTTCAGCTTGGTTTTTGCGAATCCGATCCGATTTGGATCTGCGATCTCTTCGTATTCGAAGTACTCCTCCATGTCGTTGATCCAGTCTATTAATTCCTCAGGGTTGAGGTTTCCAGAGTAAGTCGAGACATCAAATTTTGGCTTCTTCCCAATCTGGGAGATAGCCCTGTACAGCCTAGCCTCTGCTGGGTCCAAGGCCTCTTCCACATCAGATGGAACTTCTTCTTCCCACGCTTCATCTTCGCTGGGTTCTTCCCTTCTCGGCTTGACTCCTCTTCTAATTTCCTCTTGTAGGGCCTCAACTTGCCTCTGCAGGGCTCTTAGATCGACCTCCTCCCTTCTTGCTCGTCTGTGCCTTATACCACCACGGTCTCTTCGTGGAGGCATCTTGCTTCTTCTTCACAACCCCACAACCACGGTCCTGGCGCAAACTGCCTCTCTGTTTGGCGATCGGTTTGCACTCTCAGAACCAACCGGCTCTGATACCACTTGATATAGAGCTACGCACAACACACAGCAAGAATGCAAAAATTAACAATGCACAGGCAAAATTCCAGCAAGCTTCATTAAAAACAGAGGTCTCTCTTCGAATACACAACAATTCCCCCAAAAAAATAAATGGCCAAGAGTCCCTCGATACAATGCATGCGTGCCTTTTTATCCTCGACCGCCACCTCCTTCTCTATCATTACCTTGAATGCGAGACTCCCCATACCGCCCGCACGAATGCTCTGTCCCGCCTGCATGATGCTGCCAGGTGCATACAAAAATCATGGCCTGTAGTGGTGACATGCCCTGCAATCGCCTATCGATCCACTGCCAAGTCAATAATTCACAAGAATGCGCCATGGCCATTTGCAGTTGATGCCACGTGTCCTGTTGCCATGCTTCCTGTAACCGCTTCATACTCTCGTGCCACCTGTAACTTCACGCCACATGTACCTCTGCATTGGTCCCTACAGTCATCGATTGGTCAACGTCGTGAGCGCCCTGTCGCGATATCGTGATGTTTTTGCCCCAACACTTTCTCTCTCCTCTTTGGTCGTGATATCGCGATGTTTTGACGTTAGGCTTCTCTCTCCTCCTTGGGGCCGTGATTCCGCTACACGTCGTGAAGTCGTGACGTCTAGGCCTTTATTACTCACTTTCCTCCCTTGGGCCGTGAAACCGCGACATGTCACAATTTCATGACATCTTTGCATTCCATACGTCTTGGCTTGGAAGTGTCACGATTTCACGACATCTTTGGCGTCCTGACCGTGCTTCTTCAGAAATGTCACGATTTCATGACAGTTTGGCATCCCGACTGCACTGCTTTAGAAATGTCACGATTTTGCGACAGTTTGGCGTCCTGACTGCACTACTTAAGAAATGTCACGATTTCGTGATAGTTTGGCACTGAAGCTGCCTTCCTTCAAAAATGTCACGATTTCGCGACCGTTTGGCGCCTTGACCTCTTTGCCTCAGAAATGTCGCGATTTCGTGACCATTTGGCGTCTTGACCTCCTTGCCTCAGAAATGTCATGATTTCGCGACCATTTGGCGTCTTGACCTCCTTGCCTCAGAAATGTCGCGATATCACGACAGTTTCGCATTTTGCACCCTGTTCACCAAAAAGCGTCGCGATATCGCGACAGTTTTGACACTTAGAAAAAAAAACATTTTGGTTGATGCAAGATTGCCAGCTTTGCCTCCGGATGCTCCTGCATCACCAAATTATCCTGGAGGCCAACACCAACCCCCTTCATTCTCCATTGATCTCTTTTGACACTTCCATGGCACTACCAGATATTCAAATCTAATCAAGCCTTCAATGCTCGAAGTGACGATGATGGCTAGAATCTGTCCTCATCAACTTGGACTATTCACACTACATTCATCCACCGTCATTGTTTGGAAGATCATGAAATTCCACAAACCCTTGGATGAGAATACCTATTTCATCTCCTTGAGGTAGCATCATTCCTATACATGGCATATTATATCTGTAGTCATTCTCTATCATCTATAGCTTCTATGCTCTTTGACTAATATCGTGCATCAACTATAGGCTCTCGAATAGCCTTGACATCGATCATCCACATTGATATCTGTGTTGTCCACCATGGCTCACCAATATTCCCTATCATGGAGCAAATCGTATCCACATGCACCATCCAAGTAGTACGTCCCGTAGCCTACCACTATACCTACCCAATGTTTCACTATATTGGCATACTTCTTGTTCATTATAGAGATTTCATAATTCTTGATGACTTTATCCTACCCATCACTACCGTGGTCACTATTTCATACTATGCTCGACATCATTGATACCCATGATTGATGCCCAAATGTCTTCACCTTATCGAAGTTATCACCATGGTGCAAGTTCACACTGTTGGTCGTCTATCGCAATTCCATTTGAGATTTATGTCTTTCGCCGACCGTCCATGTGATATCCACATCGTGGTCTCCCAGGGTTGCGTCCTCCATGGCATTTTCAATCTCTCACATCCATATCGTATGTCCACGGTGGTGTCTTTGTTCAAATGTATCTCAATGTTGCTGCTATCGTTTACATCATACGGTTCGTGCTCATGTCTCCGGGTATAGCACCACCAAAAATCTTAACTTGTAGTAAGGCCAGAAAACATGAATTAAGATATTTGAAAACACACCTATAAACTTTACCTAAGGCTTGAAGAAGGAAACGCAAGACATGAAAGTCATCCGAGACAAGCATCAAATCTTATTTTCTTATCACTATGCTTAGGTAATTAAAGAATTACCCTTTTATTATTTTATTTAAAATATATAAATATATATTCATATTTTCTTTCCTTTCTGTTTTTTTATTTTATTTTATTTGTTCTTGTCTTATTCGTTTTTTTATTTTAATATACATTATCATCATATATATGAAATATATATGATGATAATATATATATATATATATATATATATAAAAATTTAATTTCAATTTATTTTATTTATTTATATTATTATTATATTATAATATATACATAATTATAATATATATAAGGTTTATTGGAACCAACAATTATATTCAGTAAATATAAAAGGTTCCTTTTATTAATGATCTTTTAATTATCATTATTATCATATGAAATATAATAACAATAATAATATTTTTATCTTATTATCATACCTACAAATGAAAGCCAATACGAACATTAAACAAAAAACATCGCAAACAACAAACTTGATGAAAAACTCAACGACACAAAAGTGACGACAAAAAGTCATCGACAGAAAAGAAATCGTCGACAAGAAAAATGTCGTCAACAATAAAAATTGTTGACAATAAAAATATTTCTGAAAAGAACTAACGATAATTGCAAATTGACAACAACACGAAATCATTAGACACTTCAAATAAACTGTAAATATTTCAACAAAGGAACATAAAAGGGTAAAATTTTTACAAGAAGTAGGAAGACCCCCAAAGAATAAGGAACTTCAATGTCCCCTGATGATCCCATGGTTAGGGTTTCATTAACATGCTTGTCCAAAGATAAAAAAATCCAAAAAACCAAAAATTTAAAAGTGGGTCCCCAAGTTTTGGGGCTAGTTGTGGAGCAACCACAACAAATGATGACTCTACTGGGAAATGCTCCTGAGCATTTATGGTGAAGAACCCAACATGAAATGAAAACACATAAGATTAGCGAGACACAATAATTTAGCAACATCTCAAGAAGGTGGGGGTAAACAACTTCAACATGAAAACAACTAATCCATCTGCCTTTGCTCAATGTGTGCAAAAGTGATTCATTCCCATATTTTTGAAAGTCCTCCAGATTCCATCATCCCTTTTTGCATTAGGCTATGAAGTACAGCTCATGAAGTGAAGACTTTTACAGACAAAGCCCCACTGCCAGTTAGGCATCTATAGCCCCGGTGAGGATTATCTAACTCACTCGTGTGTTTGCTTAATGCTTTGCAAAGCCCATCTATCCTAGGTGGGTCTAGATTTTCAATGCTCACTTTTTTTTTTTTTTTTTTTCTCTCTCTTTTCTTCTTTTTTTCTCTTTTTTCTTTTTCTCTCTTTTTTTCTCTCCCTTTTTTCTCTTTCTATGTATCAAACTTTGCCTAGCCAGGGCCCCACTGCCAATCAGGTGTCTATAGCCCCGATGGAGTTTTCCTGAACTAGATGACAGATCTCAAGAGATCTGTTGCATCGCTTGTACTAATGAACTCTTGCAAAAGCATCAAGTCTCACTAGGTTAGAAAGCCAGTAAGTAGAGCATTTTAGATTTTTGCCTAGGGTTGCAAATCAAGACAACTTCATCCTTATTACTTCTAGAAACACCATTTAATGTGTGTGAGTCCCATGTGGAGCTTTGGCTAATCTTTCATTGTTCCACTTTCCACCATTTTGGTCCCAAAATCTGAGCATGATCACCAAATAACTCATCCCCCTTTTCTTAGGTTCATCAATTTTCAAGTTAGGTACTCCAACCTACTAAATAAAGGAGCTTCAAAAGTGCCAGAGACCAAAAGTTAGTGACCACGAAATATTACCCCTAAGCAAAGGGAACAACCCACTACACAAAATTAAAAACACAAACCAACCAACCAAAAATCAAGGACAAAGCCAAAACCGAACACAAAAACCAAAACTATATACAAATGTACAATATGGTACAAGATGGTGCAAAGCTTGGACTATCACTTCCCTAGATCCCAAACATGATTAGAACATTTCAAAAGACATATAACATGATAAGCATGCCAAATGTTGTAGGAATCCAACAAAAACAAGATTAAGCCAAACAATGCAACAATATTCAACTTGCCTCTCTCACCCCACCAATTTGATTTAGTTCCATTAATGATCCCATAGGTGAGATTCAAATCATTAAATTGATTAGACAACATTTGATTTTCAATTATTTCTTGTCTATTCTTTAAAATTTCAATTTCACAACTCAATTCTGAATTTAGAATTAGGCTTTCTTTTTCGAATATAAAATCTTGCAAACAAGAGCCTATTTCTAAAAATTTCAAAGCCAATTCATTATTCATGTTTTTAGGCCAATCAAATTTATGCAAAAATTTGCAAGCATCTAGGATATTTACTAAATGAGAATCATTATAAGTTTTTATCCTAGATTCTATTATTAATTGTTGATGAATTTGATTTAACAATTCAAGTGCATCAACTTCTTTTTCATTCATCAAAGCATTCTTATTAAAGGTGTACGTAGAAATTAATCCTTGTTCTTCATTTACCTTCAATGGCATTTCATCATAAACATCATTCAAATTCAATAAATGGTCATACAAATTTTCACCTGAAGCTTGGATGCTTGGACACAAAAGGTTAGATTTTACCTTTTGCACATTTTTATTTACCAAAACTTGGTGAGGATTTGCAATTTCCTCTTCTACCTCATGGTCTTTATCTTCATTGATTACCTGTTCATCAAACATACCAAAATTGGGCACCCAATTAAAAACATGTCCATCCTTTTCAACCCTCAAATCTTGTTGGTCAAGGTGTGTATCAAGTAACCCATCTTGATGATCAATCATTTGAGTTGCTTCCAATAGATCAACCTCTTTGTCATTTGATTCCAATTCCTTGTTCACTATCCATGGTATCTCTTCATTTGAATCCTCAAAAAAATCATGCAAATTTGTATCCGAATTTTCAATATCCCGAAATGAAAGAGCAGATTTTACCTCTTCCTCATCCAAAATAGATGAGTCATAAGAAACTTTTACCATTTCTTCCCTTTCTATTTCAACAAAATTTTCAATGAATTTATGTTCAACATGATCGAATTTTGTAACCTTCTCAAATCTTGTGAATGCAAGATCTTCATATGAAGTAGAAGTTTCAACCTCCTGCATATCAAGTGGAATAGAAGTTTCATCAATAGGGGTGTGAGAAAATAACACATCTTCATATCTTCCCCAACCATTGTAAAAATTGTCATCCAAATTCATGGGATGAAACTCTATGGTATCCGTGACATGATCTTTTGATTCATCCATCAATTATTTTTCTTCTTTGTCCTTGGTAGTAGGATCGTTATTATCTTCCAAAATTTGATGAGATTCCAAACCTTCTTCCAAAATATTCTCAAATTATGCAGGAGTTGTAATATCTTCCTGTGAGAAAGCGATTGTGTTATCCTGCATATCAATTGACACAAAGGGTTCATTAGAAGGTTTAAAGTGAGCATATTCATCCAATTTCTTCCAAGAGTCATAGTGATCATCTTCCAAAATCAAGTTGTGATGCTCTACTATTTCTTCAACATCTTCCAATTCATCAATATGTTTCTCATCAAATTCACCTTCACCTTCCTTAGATGGTTCAATTATTTCCAAAAGTGGGCTACTTTTTGTATCCAAGTTTGCAAGATCAATATCTACATTTGTAACCCATGATTCAATTTCATCACAATTTGGAGGGTGAGGAATTTCTTGATCATTAGTTTCAACACTCTCATCCAAAGTGTCTTCCAAGAACCAGTGGTGAAATTCTATTATGTCTTCAAATTCATTTATTGATTCTCTTCCAATTTCACTTTCAACCACTTCATTCAATTCTATGGTAGGTTCTGTCCTATCACATATCTCCAACACTAATTAGATTTAGGACACCATTATCTGAATACTCATGCACTTCTAGAAATGAACCCCTCTCTACACAATCCTCATTGGTGGATGTTGGCTTGGCAACTTGCACCTCCTCTTGGAAAATATCTAAGGTGGTTGTAATATTTGGACATTCACATTCATCCCCTTGATCATTCACCTTAGGCATCATTGGAGTGGAGGGTGCTATATTAGATGGTTGGTGTAGGTTGGCATCAATAAATCCAGAAGAATAATATTTCATGGGAACATGTTGTGCCTCCACTTGCCCTTGTTCTACCATTATTGCAACCTCATAGATTCTAGGAAAATATGAGTCATCAAGATTTTCCTCAATAAGTGTAGCAAGTGTGGGGGGTATGGCTCCCATGTATACTTCAATAGCTTCCTCTTCTGGTATGTCCAAACTTTCCCACATTTGAGAGTGCAATTCATGGAACCTCCCATTGAATTGACTCATGGATTCATTAGGCTCTTTACGAATAGAGGTAAATTGATTTTGCAACATATCTAAGTCAACTTGATTACCAAAATGATAAATATAGGCTGCTTCTAGTTGGATCCAAGAAGTCCTAACCTCCATGGGTAATTGACCATACCACAAGAATGATCTCTCATCCAAAATGTATGAGAAGAACCTACAAGCAATAACCTCATGAAATACTTGAAATTGAAATAATGAGCTCTTGTAGACATGCAAATTTTGTAGGTATCCTGATGTCACCTCTTGATTAAACAATCGTAGAAACTCCAATAACATTTCAGGAATTTGATGGGGTGTTCCAAACATAGGAAAACACTCATAATACTTCCCTAACATAGATACCATTTCTTCTCTTAAAGATGCCACTTGCTCCTCAAATGTCACCATTAGTGAAACTCAAAGAATAACTTTAGAACCAAATTTGTTAGTCAAATAAAAATATCTTGCAAAGAAGCATAAAATGACTAACAATTTTCAAATGAGTAAACCACAAATATCATCATGTTAGCATCATCCCAAAAGATATGCATCAATTAAATCATGACATGAAAGAACATTCTCAAATTTTCCAAAAGGTTAGTATTAACACATCATCAAATAGAGAATGTTAGAATCAATGAAAGTGATCAACAAAATTTCATTAGTCAAGACCAATGTCTTTGGATAAATCTTTCAAGTAACATGAATAATTTAACATCTAAATAGCAATAGAATAAATCAAATCAAACCCTCTTATCTCCCAAAGTGTTGAGTGCTAAAAGATTACCAAAGATGCTAATCAAATGAACTTGAAATATTTAGCAATTAAAACTCTTAAAGTTACACCAAATCACATCATTCATGTATGAACAATCCAAAAGCATTAGATCAATGAATACCAATGCATGAATTGCTTAGCATAAATAAAATAAAGTAAACCAATTTGCCCAATCCCTCCTTATAGCACCAAAATGTTGAGTGAATATTTTCCCTATTGCAAAATGATCACCACAAATAGAGTATTAAGTTGAAAACTCTCTCTTGAAAAGAAATTAGATGAAATCACCCATTTCTCCAAGGTTCTAGTAAGAAAACATTCATGCATATATGTAATCAATGAAGATTAAAGTAAAACTGATGTATACCATAATAAAATTAATACATGCAAGTGACAGTTAACAAGGGGCCTTGATAGTCCAATTCAAACAATGCTTAGCAATCATGATCCTTAAACCTCAAAGTGCAAATGATTGGTTCCTTTTAGTGCTCTTGATATTAATCTGACTTACCCTGAATCCCAGTCAGTAAGCTCCTTTTATCTTCAAATTAAAAGGTTCAAAATGCAAAAGTGTGTGGAATAGTCCACTTCATTTTAAATTCCATGCCTTTAATGTGAGGTTCATTTTACAGTTAGTGGATTCATTTTATCTTCATTATGGGCATTCCACTATCACTACGTTAGAATTTGGTGTTAGTAATGGTTAGCAAGTTAGCATGTTAGTGTTCATTTGCTTTATCTACCATTAGTGTGAATTTGGCGTTAGTAACCCCTCCTAAGATTAATTTTATCTAAATATTAACTTAATGCGATTTGGAGGTGTAGAAATTCAGGTCCTGGATAAGGACCTGAATAGAAGTAAATGAACAAAATGCAAAAATGAAATTTTGGAAAATGGACCAGAATAAAGACTGAAATTAAAATGCAGAAATTCTGGAGAGACCAGAATGGAAATAACTAAAAACAAAAATTTTGGAAATGACCAGAATGGAAAACAAATTTATGTGCAAAAATTCTGGAAATGACTAGAATGTAAAAGAAAGCAAAACAAAAATTTTGGAAATGACCAAAATTAGAAAACAACAAGTTTAAATGAACACAAAATTAATCTAAGTTGCAAAAAATAAACAACATGAAATATCTACAAAGTTAGCTGGAAAATAAAAATGACATCAAATTTTGGTTAACAATCCCCTCCCTACAAAACCCCAAGTTATGAGATAAATTTAAAGACAACTTGACCTAACAGACCTACAAAATAAACACAATCATATTAGACCAAGTGCGAGACTCAAAGGATAAAACATAATTGCATTCTATTCGACTTTCACCTATTGTAACCCTTTAATGGCATAAACAGATAGATACAAGTCAAAAAGAAATGCAGAAAAGATACACCATAAATGCAGTAGTCTTAGACATAATCTCCTTTTGGTTTTTCTCACAAAGGTTGTTCTTGCCAAAATGGAAGCATTTGATTCTAAAAAATAGTCTTATTTACACAAATTTCCAGCCCTCATACAATGCCCTCTTTATGACTTTAAAACTCTCTTCAACTGGTTCGTTTCAACTTCCCTTTTAACATCATAAAAAAAATAAAATATTATATTATATTTTTATTTATTTATTTAACACTTATGTATCCATGATCATATATATTATAATGAAATAACCAGTACATAATAAAACCTTTAGGTCCAATCCTTATAACTCCCTTTCTTCTTATAATATATATGAATAACAAAATAAAAACCTCAATGCTTTTTTTTTTTATTATTATTATTACCCCTTATAACTCCCATATACCATATGGTATATATAGAAGAAACTACCAAAAGGGATTACCATTTTACCATGGTGTAAAGCACCTTTAATGTATTTAATAAGTCCAATGAAAACCTGGCTTTCCTCATCGATAAAATAAGGTAGAAGCTAAGGTAAAAAAAAATATTATGACAAGTAGGAATTATTTACCCTGTTCCCATTCCTCCTTATAGCTCCCACTCTGTGCTCTGCCATTTGACCATGATGCCACTTCTACGCTGTTGTATCGATCTATGACATTTCTCCCCTTCGGTTGCGATTCACACCCTATGGTTGCATCTTCGCATCATCACCTATCATGGTGATGATCCTTAGATACCTTTGCAAAACATGAACATAAGCATCCATCACTTGGTGCTCTATGGAAATACTTGGTTTCAAAATACATTTTATTAACCCTTGCTGCTACCGTTCGCCTATGAATTTATAATGTGTACATCAAATCTAGGTCAACTTCAACATTTTTTCTCGATGGATATTGCCCATTATTCATTAGGTGATTATGGCTTGCACTCTGATGACTAGATTTTACATTGTTATGGCTGACAAAACAACCCATTGTTCCTAGAATATCCACTGTTCTCTACATTGATGCCACATTATTTTGAGACTGAAATAAAAGAAGATGTCGAATCTTCATCCCACTGTTATTTCTAGCAAACTATTGTGTTCACCATGTTGACCCATCAAACGAGCCATTCATTGTGGTTCACACTACCCTATCTAAGACCATGCCAAAAATTTAGCTGCTAACATATAATTTCAACCTTGCGTTTCCCCCTAGATGTATGCACACCATTCTGCCTATGCTTTGATAGTCTACCTGTAATCCTACATGGGGTTCTATTTGGAAATTTTAACATTACTTGCTACCTTCGTTCCACATTGTAACAACAAGGTTTCATCATTCACTGGACCTACATCAACATATGATCTTTCTACTTATTTGAGTAAGATTCATGAAAAAATCCCATACGTTGCCTCTATCTTATGCAAGAACCTTCATGATTTCGTATGCTTACCATGCAATGTCTACATTCATCAGCTTCACCATTTTTGTTAGTGATTTTCTATGGCCACACTTGCCATCATAACGTCACACCAAATGTGTGAGTCTTCATCAATTCAGGCTCCACATTGCAAGTCTCCTGTGACTCGTGCCCACTATGGGTGCCATGTTGGCCCCTATCCACTATTTACCCATTTCATGGCATATTCAAAACTTTGCATATTTCAATACCCCTAATGGCCACCTCGGTGTTAGTTATACTGCTACGACTGCTCATCATGCCGCTTATTTTGGCCTATGTTTGCCTGTTGCTCACCATCATTGAAGTGCCCTATTTAACGAACGTAGCTACCAACTATTGTGTTTCATATTAAGGGCTTAATCATGGACCTTGGCCATGCACTTTGTTTTTGTTTATGCTTCATCGGCAAACCTGGCCTCCATATAATTTCTACCATCATTACAACCTCCGTGAAATCATCCAGACCTACCGCATTCACCTTCATCATCGCTAAAGTCCATGTTAAGTCCATGACGTTAGATCCATCTAAGTCTAGGGTTTCTGCGGTTTTGTTGCCATGATCTATCTCTTTCAGCTTTGGAAATCCAATGCCTAAACATTATTGCTATTATCCAATCTACCATGGACAGTCTCCGTAGACCTGCACACATAAAATTAACACTCAATATTTTTGCAGTAGAAGAAGGAAAAACAAGACATGAATGTTCCTGCATAAGACAGAGGCAATGTATGGGAGTTTTTTGTGAATCTCAGTTAAATTAGTAGAAATATCAGATGTTGATGCAGGTCTAGTGAATGATGAAACCTTTTTGTTATAAGGTGGAACGAAGGTAACAGGTAACATTAAAATATCCAAACAGAACCCCATTCAGGATTATAGGCAGAATATCAAAGCATAGGTATAATGGTGTGCATACATCTAAGGGGAAATGCGTGGTTGAAATTAGAGGTTAGCAACCAAATTTTTAGCATGGTCTTAGACAGGGTAGTGTGAACCACAATTAATGGCTCATTTGATGGGTCGACGTGGTGAACGCAGTAGTTTACTAGCAGTAATAGTGGGATGAAGATTCAATGTATTCTTTTACTATCATATCAAAAGAATGTGGCATCAGTGTAGAGAATAGTGGAGAGTCTGGGAGCAATGGGTTGTTTTGTTAGCCATAAAAGTGTAACATCCAGTTATTAGAGTGTAGGTCATAATCACCTAATGAAGAATGGGCAATATCCATCAGGAAAAAATGTTGAAGTTGACCTAGATTCAATGTACACATTATAAATCTGTAGGTGAATGGTAGCAGTGAGGGTTAATGAAATGTATTTTGAAACCAAGTATCATCATAAAGCATCGGGTGAGGGATGCTTATGTTCATATTTTGCAAAGGGATCAAAGGATCGTCGTTGTGATAGGTGATGATGCCAAGACACAGCCATAGGGTGTGAATCACAGCCAAAGGGGAGAAACATCACAGATCAATACAACAACGCATAAGTGGCATCGTGGTTGAATGGCAGAGTGTAGAGAGGGATCTATAAGGAGGAATGAGAATAGGGTAAATAATTTTTTCTTATTATAATGTTTTTCTTTTACCTTATCTTCTACCTTATTTGATCAACGACAAAAGCCAGGTTTTCATTGGACTTATTAAATACATTAAAGGTGCTTTGCACCATGGTAAAATGGGAATCCCCTTTGGTAGTTTCTTCTATATATACCATACGGTATATGGGAGTTATAAGGGGTAATAATAATAAATAAATAAAAACATTGATGTTTTTATTTTTTTATTCATATATATTATAAGAAGAAAGGGAGTTATAAGGACGGGACCTAAAGGTTTTATTATGTATTGGTTATTTTATTATAATATATATGATCAGGGAGACATAATTGTTAAATAAATATAATATAATATAATATAATATATATATATATATATATATATATATTTTATGTTAAAAGGGAAGTTGAAATGAACCAGTTGAAGAAAGTTTTGAATTCTTAATGAGGGTATTGTATGGGGGCTGGAAATTTGTGTAAAGAAGACTATTTTTGAAATCAAATGCTTCCATTTTGGCAAGAAAAACCTTTATGAGCAAAACCAAAAGGGGATTACGTCTAAGACTACTGCATTTATGGTGTATCTTTTTTGCATTTCTTTTTGACTTGTATCTATCTGTTTATGCCATTAAAGGGTTACAATAGGTGAATGGTGAATATAATGCAACTATGTTTTATCCTTTGAGTCTTGCACTTGGTCTAATATGATTGTTTTTGTTTTACAGGTCTATTAGGTCAAGTTATATTTAGATTTATCTCATAAATTGGGGTTTTGCAAGGAGGGGATTGTGAACCAAAATCTGATGTCATTTTTGTTTTCCAGCTAACTTTGTAGATATTTTTTGTTGTTTATTTTTTGCAACTTAGATTAATTCTGGTGTTCATTTCAGTTTGTGGTTTTCTGATTTTGGTCATTTCCAAAATTTTTGCTTTACTTTATTCTACATTATGGTCATTTCCAGAATTTTCACACATAATTTTTTTTTCCATCCTGGTTATTTCTAGAATTTATGTATTAGTTCTTTCCATTCTAGTCTTTCTAGAATTTCTGCATTTTAATTTTAGTCTTTATTCTGGTCCATTTTCCATAATTTTAGTTTTCATTTTTTTTGTTCATTTTTTGGTCCTTATCCAAAAATTTTGCACCTCCAAACCGGATTAAACTAATATTCAGATAAAATAAATGTTAGGAGGGGTTACTAACATCAAATTCACACTAATGGTAGATAAAGTAAATGAACACTAACATGCTAACTTGCTAACCATTACTAACACTAAATCCTAACGTAGTGATAGTGGAACTCCCATAATAAAGATAAAATGAATCCACTAACTATAAAATGAACCTCACATTAAAGGCATGGAACTTAAAATGAAGTGGACTATTCCACACACTTTTGCATTTCAAACCTTTTAATTTTAAGATAAAAGGAGTTTACTGACTAGGATTCAAGGTAATTCAGACTAGTATCAAGAGCACTAAAAGACACCAATAATTTGCACTTTGAGAGTTTAGGATCATGATTGCTAAGCATTGCTTGAATTGGACTATGAAGGCCCCTTGTTAATGATTACTTGCATGTTTTGAGTTTATTCTGGTATACATCAGTTTTATTTCAATCTTCATTGATTACATATATGCATGAATGTTTGCTTACCAGAACCTTGGAAAAATGGGTGATTTCATCTAATTTCTTTGCAAGAGAGAGTTTTCAACTTAATACTCTATTTGTGGTGATCATTTTGCAATAGGGTAAAATATTCACTCAACAAGTCAAAATTTGGTACTTTCCCATCCAAACCCTAATATAAAAATTCAACATATAGGAAAGGAGATTATATCCACCATAAATTAATAGTACTTATATTATCTAGAGATAATATAGAGAATATATAGATAATAAAAAAATATATAGTCAATTAATAGTCATAAGAGCAAATAGCAATTAGTATGATAGTGTGGAAAACACCTTGTCTAGTTGTCTAAACACTACTAATATAGAAAATACCTTGTTTGGTCATCTAAATAACTTCTTGATAACATTTGACCAAAAATTATAGAGATCTAAAAATTATCATTTTAAGGTATAGTCCATTATGAATGTCTCTTCTATTTGATCATTTTGGTATATAGCACCCATGAGCTTTTTTTGGAGGTCAAAAATCATTGTTTTAGGCCATAAATCATTTTGATCACCTTTTTGAGATGATCATTTTGGTATATATCACCCATAAGTGTTTTCAAGAAGTCTATATTACCTAAAAATGGATGGAGCTACTAGGGGTTCCTAGATGGAGCAACTAAGTTACCAGATGAATGAAATAAATGCCCAACTAAGTGCTGAAATAAAGAACCTAGGTGACCAAATGAATCATGTGTTACAAGAGAAGTAAATATGGGAACAATTAATCAATAACAAAACTGAAAGACTTTGAGGGTCATTTATCAGGTATGTATTACATATATAACTAAGTAGGCAATAAGGAATTAGAATGTAAGGAAAGAAGTTCAAAATGGGAAGTATGCAATACATTTTCCAATAATAACCTTTATAAAATACCTAAGTTTTCCAAAATTTGGATATGACCCCACTAATTGGTTATATTGGTCTAAATAGTATTTTTCTCTTCATGAAGATCTCCAATGTCTAATGCTCAAAATAACATTCTTTAATTTCAAATATAAAGCACTTCATTGCTATCGGTGGTTGAGGAATATGCATCCAATTTTTTCCTGGATTGAATTTAAAACCCATTTACTAACTTGTTGTGGACCTAGTGAGTATGATGACTTATGAGGATCCCATACCAATATGAAATAGATCATAATGGTCTAAGATTATCAAATACAGTTTGAAAATTGGCAAATCACACAAGGGGATTGAGTGGTAATTTTTCCAAAGTTGTTTTATCAATGGATTAAAATTAGTTATTTTATTGAAGGTGAGGATATTTAAACCAACAACCATGATTCCAGTAGTTTATTTGGCTAGATTGATTGAAGATAATTTTTTTTTTTTAGAGGCATACATCTTAATTACCACAAAATCAACCTCCACCATAATCTAGGCTAGCAATAAATCCTACAAATAAACTATCCTAGTCTAACATTTGATTAGAGAAGAAATGGAGGTTGAGAAAGCATAAGGTCTATGCTACAACTATGATAATAAATACTCCATAGGCCATAAGTATATGAAACAAAAAGTATATTTATTAGATGTGGGTGAACCTTCCATTTGAGAATCTAATGTGAAAGAGGATAATAGAGAAGAAAGTCAACCTATAAAATCTAAATTGGTAGAGAACCCATTACCAGAGGTTTTTGCACATGTTTTAGTAGGAATTTCCACTCTCAAAACCATGAAGGTAGAAGGGAAATTCAAGGGTAAATTCCTCATAATCCTCATTGATTTAAGTAGTACACACAACTATATCAACCCTTAGATGGTCAAATAGCATACTACTACATATACTCATGCAATTATTTTAAATTTATCATAGCTATTGAGGGAATACTAACTTGAAAAGGAATTTTTTTTTTTTTGGGTGTATATGAGAGACTAAAATATCAACGTGGACATATTTACAATACCTTTCAAGGGTTGTGACATACTATTGGGAACTTAGTGGCTTCATACATTGGGTTTAATAGTCTAGGAGTTTTTAAACTCTATATGTAATTAACTTAAAAAGGGAATCAATACAATATATATAGCATACCTACCATTACTACCCAAACTATTAGTTCCCATCGAATAGAGAAATATTTGAAGAATTCATGTCAAAGGGCAAGGAAACAACTAATTACAATCTAGGCTTAGACTGCCACTAATACAATTTAGTCAACTAAAGTATAATTACTTGTGGAAAAAGACACATCTATGTTGGTTAAACCTCAAAAATTACCACCATAGTGCAATCATAATTAGGCCGTCCAACCTATTCCTATTCTAGAAGCCATTGGAATGAATATTTCTAGGAATTTTATTGAAGGGATTCCAAACTCTAAAGTAAAAATAGTCATTTTGAAAGTGTGGGATCATCTCTCTTAGTATGTTCACTTCTATTCCCTAGCAAAACTTATAATCCAAGATCAATTCCATTGTGTATTTCCCTTTCACCAATAAATTTTAGTAGGAACTATTAAAACTGTAGGACACACCTTAAAGGAGAACTATAAACCATTCCTAGATATATGAGAAAGAAAAAATATTCACAAGTACTTGGAACCAATTTATTAACATCCTTCCCCATAAATTTCTTCCTACATTCCAACTAGTTCTAAAGTTCTAGCAATATATTTCACTTTCTAGAAGCAAGCACTATTTTTCAACACCTTAAAGATAAATTAGAGATGACACAAACTAGTGGATGGAAATGACTTGATCACCACTAGTCAAAGTTCAAATAACACTTCCAAATTAAAAATAGAAGGGTCATTTTTCTTAAAGATCAAAAGCATTTTAATCAATGGACATGCACATTTCAAAATATGCTACATAGAAGTTGTTACTTTAATTCCAATAACAATTTTCTCATTCAAGCTTTGAGAATAAATATTTTCAAATGGGAAGGGCCTATTAGGATCCTATCCTAATATAATTATGTAATTGGGTGCCTAGTGTGCATATGATGTAATTGATATTTATGTAATTATTTCTTTTATTAGGAGCTACTAGCTTGAGTCCCTCACTTGCATGTGGACTGACCCTTGAGCATTAGTAGTAGGGAAGATAAAATATTTATATAGACAAGGGTGGACATGAAATGAATCAAGTACATTTCTTAAATTGTAATGAAGCTCTACTTCCAAGGAGGTTGCTTCCTTGAAGAGTTCTATGATATAATTTTTGCAATTACTAAAGTTATTACAATTTTATTTTAGTATTTTTTGAGCAATTCTATTATCTTTTTAATCACATTTATGTTAATTTCTACAATTAATATTGTGAATGTGCTCGCTTTTAATTGAAAATTCCTAACTTAATAAACCAAATTAAATCAATCATCATCATGACCAAATTTAGAGCATTTATTGCTCCAAAAGAAAAATTGTTAGGGCATGAATGAAATCATCACCAATGCTTTTGCCTCACAAGCAACACTTTCATACAATTTAAATTTTCATCATTTTCTACTAAAATTTGACTACAAATGATCATTTTTGTGAAAGTGTTAGAGCATTAACACTATTAGTGATAAGATATTCTAATGATTTTACTATCATACCCCCAAAATAATTGATTGTTGGTATCTTTCAAAGCCACCCACCATTAATGGATTTGATCACCAAGACCTAATTTGTAGCCCTCGTAGAAATCCCGAGCCCAAGAATTATCATTTACAATATTCCTCTATCAATGGCATCTTGATACTATTTTAAATTCTTACCATATATAATCTTATCACCTTCAATGAAATAATTCCTTAAGGAGCCATGGCTTCCTATAAAGCCAATGCTTGGGGTGGTCAATGGAGATCATCTTGTAGAGCAACATAATTTTACCAAATTTTATCAAGATTCATAGGACTTCATGTTCATGCATGGCAAGGTTATGCAAAAATATTGTTATTATTTTATGAAGGCATTATTCAATTATACAAGCACTCAAGTATCTAAGTATTCAAGATCAAGATCTCAAGTGTCTACAAGAAGCTTCCACAACAAAGGTTGAATATGGATAACATCAAGGAGAAACAAGTGTGCTTTGGTAGGTTCCTTGTACGTTTTACTTAGGGATATTCCTCATATCAATCATCAAACCATTAAATTTTACAATTATTTTCATTTTTCTATGCTTAAAGTGAAAATGCTTCTAGATTACAAGTCCAATGATGCTATTGGTATCTATTTTTACATATTTATAGAAAGTGAAAACACTATTTTTTAGGAAAAAGTGTCAATAATGGTATCACCATCCCAAATTTTTTCTTTCCATTGATCAATTAATTTATGATTTTAGTATTTTATTAGTTTTTAGCTCCTATCTAAATAGGATTTAATGTTGAAAAGGATCCTGATACTCTCCTCTAGCCTAGGTAGACCACTTTACCATTGATCCCTTCTTTTTTCCTATCTTGTAGGAAGCTAAAATCACCATTAGGATGCAATAGCACCAATAGAGCTTCTATGGGACTGCTAACACTTTTTCCTCTATGGTAGAACTAGGTTCTATTAATACATACCACTTTCATTTCAACATTTAGATTTTTATATATATTTACCATTTATAAAAGCAATTTGTTTTTTTGTTCATTTATTCATTAAAATAAAGAAAAAGATGATATAATTTAGTAATTTAATCATATAGGGAACCAAATAATTTGCTAATATTTTTATCATAAATTATAATTACATATAATTATATATAGGTTGTTTGTTGCATCCTTTTTGAGACATTTTAAAAGAGAAATAGTTTTTACTTTATCATCAAAATATAAAATAATTTTAGTTTTAGACCTTGTTGTTGCATTTGTATGGTGCATTAGGTCTATATTAAGGTTAGGATTAGTCAAATAATATCTTAATAGAAACCTAGGTGTTCTTCAATTAATCCATTAATCTCAAAATTCTAAGATCACAAACTACCCCCATCCTTGAGGTGGTAACAATGAAAAGGTAATCATTGTGAAAGTATCCTTCATGATCCCCTTCTAATCTACTTCATACTATCACATCACCTAACTTAATTTTATGGTTATAATTGCATTTGTAGCAATGTATTTTCTAGCGTTTACCTTACCCTCTAGGGTAGCGTTATTCTCATAATGCACCTAGAGATAAACTAAGGTGAAATCCTTGATGGCTAGCATACATAGGGCATCCATCCTTACCCTAACATATCAATGTAATATATCTTTAATCTACATCACTAATATAATGAGGGTATATACTTCTTACCTGTGACATGTCACTAGTGGCATGAACTCATCCTTACCATCTCCTTTACCTCTACCTAGAAGCATGACTTGAACTAAGGGTACATACTATATCTTGAAAATCCTCTATCTCTATAGTTAATTCTATCCAACCTATCGTTATTTATATGTCCATAATGGTATTATTAGATACCTCCATTTTTCCCAAGTATGCTTTCTATAAAATCTAGGAAAGGTGGAATTAGTCCCACTATTCCTAGGTCTCAACATAAACATGATATAGGATGTACCTGCATTATGTACTTATGATAACTACATAAATACTTCCTCTTGATTTCTTTCTAGTCTTATTTTTACCTACTATGTCATATTCATATGGCTATCATACCACATCTATGTTAGGATTCATCTCCATTGGAGCCATGTTTCCCTATACCATATCTCCAAGTCCATATATGGATCAAGGAATAATTTACACTTATCACATCAAGAAACCCTACCTATATTAAAGGAGTTTCTCATATATGTGACCCATTTACAATGTTATCTCACATCTTCCAATGTCCCACATCCATATACAAAAAATGTGATCATGGATATTTATAATAATTATCTCTCCTTATATGAACCTCACACCTTTCTTTATCATCATGTGTGTAAACCCCCTAATGTGTATCAAGAAACTATTGGATTTGTAATTACAAAAAATCTACCCCAAGGCAAATCCACTATGGTATTTTGGAGATGTAGATGGCCAAAAAATCCCACTATATATAAACTCATCAAGATTTATGTTCATCTATGTAAATCAAATAATATATATAAGTCCTCACAATCACATAAATCATGAATACATATCTCCATGATATGTTCACAATTGTGCTCCAAGGAGTTCCCACACATCCTTTATAATGATAGCAAAATCATGCACCACTCCATCAAAATTCCACCTAAAGCATTCAACTTTAGCTTCATGTTTATAGTACCTCCAACACCACCTCATAATGAGGCCTAACATATGGCATTTAGAAATTCTTTTTAAGGCTATAATAATCCAAGGCCATCTATTCCTTATCTAAAAATAAACACAATACATCCCCCAACCATGAGGGGTATCTCACCCACCATAAATGAGTCTCCATTATAAGAGACACTACCATGGCAGTTTGTTCACCTCCATCTACCATAATAGAACTTGCAATAATATTTAGCACCTAAGTGTAAAGGATTACTCTTCATATTATAACAATTCATAAAAAATCAAGATTATTTTATTAAATTCATATATTTTAAATAGTGTGCCATATTTATTAGTGAGTGTATAGCTCTACTACACTTAACTAGAAAATGTACCAACTAGTGCATCTAATTTTGTTGAATTGGTTGACTGTGTTGACAATCAATAGTCAATTTCTAATTAAATAAGTATGCTACATATAAAAAATACCACACTCATGTGACATGATCTATAACATGAAAATGAATTCTAATATACCTATAATCAATAAAATAGCTACTAAAAATACATATTATAGACCTAAAGACTCACATTTAAACATTTTCTAACCAAATTCAAACATAATAAAGCAAGTATGATTTAACCTACAATTTTTTCTAAAAATGAAGGCATCAATATATACAACTCATTTAGTTTCAAATTAACTTTATGGTAAAACTCTAGTAAGCTTAGAAATAATTTATATACATATATTGTTGTAAAATAAGGTCTAGTTATATACTTCAAATTGATAAGTACATCTCAATTTGCAAGGGTAATTAGGGTAATTCAAGTGTAATTTGGCTCATCTATTCACATAAAAAACTTCATAACATTAAATCAAATTATATAGTACAAGCAAATTCACCTTAGCATATAGCTTATATTTTCTTTACTTCTTTGGTTTGAATTTTAAAATGAAGTCCTATATCCCTGCTTTAAACATTGTAGCCCACAAATCTAATATTATAAATATGTCTAACTATTAGTAATAAAAGGTAACATTTTTTTATGATTTATCCAATTTCTCTATCCCTATCATGACCCTCCCTAGCGAACAATTTGGCACAAAGAAACAATGTATTAACCTATGATGTGGTGATACCTAGTTTGAACAATTGAACCAACTATATGATATTTAGTTGATTTAGAAGGGTATGTTATTTCTAACATATTGCCAAGTGTGCAGGATCAGGTACACTCATAGGTAGAGAAGATAGAAACATCCACCAGAAACGAGGGTACTTAAGATTAGGGAAAATGATGATTAAGGTACTCGGAGGTAACATGGATAGATACCTTCATATAGGCATGCATTATCAAAAAGGATAATCACCAATGATTGATTGCCTTAAGCCTTAGTTGATAGCCTAGTAGATATCATAAAATATTCAGCTGAGATGGGTGATTGGGTTGATGGAAATATTCTCTTTTTGTTGCTTTGTAAACTTGATTTCTCTTTCTTACATTATGACTTAAGTATTTTAATGTTGGAATTTCAATAGTAGAACAGCTATAAAAATGCATGTAGTTGCATAAAGTAAATGATTATTTTGAAATGTTATGTGAGCATCAATTTTTATGAAGAAACAAAGGGATTAGGTTTTGAAACGGGTGGAAAGTGGTATTTGGTCTAACAACATAAACACAAAGTATGTTGAACAAGAAAGTTGTATTTCATTTATATTCAAAGATAACATAGGTTACAATAGGGACAAGTTTCCCTTTCATAATGTCTTTTTCAATAAACTTCACAACAGTCTTGATACCGCCTTCTATCGTCCCTCAATGTAGGTGGGTTTGCGATCCACCATCGGGTTGTAGTTGATGGTGTTCTTCCTCTTTTGACCTGTGAAGAACCTACAAAAGGGGGTTAGTTGGTTGGGGGGCTTGCCTTGGTCAGGCCCCTTGGTTATGAAGACTAAATCGACACAAAAACATATTAAAAGTTGCAATAAATGATGCTAAACACTTAGGAATGGTAAATGGAAGCTTACCTGCCAAATCTGAGGTGATTTGGGCTTTGTAGACTGAAATCACCACCCGAGGGGTGAATCAGAACTGGATTCGTGGGGCAGGGGGTGAATCCTACTGTGAGTGGTATTCTACTAAAATGCTCTGGTAGGGAGGCTCCTTGGCTATTGCTATGCTTCTATTTGCTATAAAATCTGACTGTTCAGACTTCGATGTTGAATTCGGTAGAGTTTCTATACTTATGTCATAAATGGAGAGAGAGGTAATTAGGGGTTTAGGACCCACTATTTATAGAAAATGGCAAGGTGTAGGGGGGAGAGTTAAGGAAACTAACCCTAGGCTGAAGTCTAACCAAAGTTAGGTTAGGGTTTGTGAGGTGGAGGTCTCACATTCCTCATAGGAAATATCCTATCCTCACACATGTGTGAGGAAGGATTAAGTCTAATTAGGATTAGGAGGTCCTAAGTCAAATTAGAGCTTGATTAGGGTTCCTAGGAAAATATCTTAGCTAACCCTAATTACACACATGTGGGAGGATGTAATTAGTGTTAATTAAGGATTAAGAGTTCAACTAATCAATTTTGCCCTAAAAAGGTGACTTAAGTGAAGTCAACATTAAATTAGATTTTAAGAATTGACTTGATAATTGCTTTTGTCAATTAATAGCCCATGGGGGCCTCAATTGAGTGCAAATAGGTTATCGAAGGATATCCCAATGCACGGGATGTGATTTTGAAGGCTTATTAGGGTTTTGGACCTGAAAGCTGATGAAGTGGTATATGGAAGTCTACACATTGCTATGGCAAACTATGACAATATACGCATGACTACACATGACTACGCATGACTACAATAGCCTACAATAGCCTAGGGATATCTAGAATCACCTATGGATACATAGAGACAACAATGTGTGACTTTTGGGTGTCTACATTTTACCCCTTTTTGTACTATACTATGTGGAACATAGTTTAATACAAAAATGTGAAGGGTTTGTGCAGGAGGAAAAGGGATAGAAGGGGAATGGAATCCAATCAAAGGTATGTAGCCGCTCGAAGCGTGACCATACAACATTAACTGGATATCCAAGGAGAGAAGAGAGGAAGGAGAGAAGAAGAAGAGGAAAGAAATAAAAATAATGTTGGTGAATGGAAATGGATGATTGCGAATGCAATGCTATGATTTTGTTGAGTCCGTATGACATTTTCAATGCCATACTAGTTGCTTGAGAATGGCAACTTTTGATTGCTTTGCTTTTGCGACCAGATCAACATGGTCCAAAAGTATGA
Source organism: Wollemia nobilis (assembly GCA_028583015.1). NCBI lineage: Eukaryota > Viridiplantae > Streptophyta > Pinopsida > Araucariales > Araucariaceae > Wollemia > Wollemia nobilis. Next base: position 38,613,283 of record JAQPPZ010016981.1, read on the forward strand.
ATAGGACAAAAGCCTATCTAAATATTTGTTGTTGATTGATTGATGAGAACATGGCGACAAGTGTCAAACCATTTGAGCTAAAGGGACATTTGGATTATTCAAACGTGACCAGATCAATGTGGTCATGAGATCCTTTTCCAAATGTTGTGCTAGGATTACATCAAACGTATCATTCATTATGTACTCGATGTACAAGAATGCTTAGATTGAATTCTCCATCGAAATGCATAGCTCTCATGATATAACCCATGTCTAGTTGAGATTGAGATTATTTTGTAAGATAATCTTCAGCAAAAAATTTCGTAGACAAATGTGCTACTCGCACTTTTGGATTTTCAGTTGTGTGGTTGCATGCAAAGCTGAATTTGGATATGAATACCCCCTCAAACGAGGAATCAACAATGAGGTGAATGAAATGTGGTGATTTGATGATGCAACGATTGATAAGATACCAATGCATGATGAAAAATGATGAAAAATAGAGAGGAAAATTTGATGGAGTTCCTAGGGTTTTAGAAGAAATTTGCATGATTTCCTAGGGTTTGGGAATGAATTTGATTGGTTTTGGGGTCATATGCTCAATTCATGGGGAAGGGGTGAATTGGATCCTTGATTCACGGGGCAAGGGGTGAATCAGGCCTAAATCATGGGGTGGGGGTGAATTAGGGTTTAGGGTATTTTTAAGGTAATTTGGAGGGAGAAGGACCTCATTGTGACGTTGACGAGCGGTGGAGAGCGTGCGAGAGAGGCATTCGATGATGTGCGAGCATGATGGTTGGAAGTTTGGATGACAGGATGATGAGGGGATGACTAGGAGCCGGTAGCAGGCTTGGAGATCCATCGATAAGTGGTCCTACCTATCTCATTTTTTTTGTTTGTTTAATTTTCTAGAGAAAAGTAAATTAGGGGGGAGGTTTTCATCCCGTTTTTAAAAAAATTGTGAATTTTAATTGAAATTTGAATACAAAGTGATAAACAAGCCAAATGGGTACCCAAAAATGTAATTTGTTTCTAGGTTTGACTTGTTTTGGTGCCAATTTGATTGGGTAATGGGTAGAGTAGGTGTAAAGTTTGACCTTCCATTTTTGAAGTAATGGTGTACTGTTTTTGAAATGTTATTGCATTTTATCCGTAAAAGTAGGAAATGGGTATCCTGTTATGTGATTGTTATATTTTTATGCCTTCATTTGGCGTGATTTCTGAATGTGTTGTGTTTGGGTGTAAAGTAGTAAATTTTGATCGTTAAATTTGCCACTTTAGAGATAGTATTTTTGAAAACCGACGATACTTTCACCATAGAAGGGCAAAATGGGTATCCAAAAATATTATTTGTTTTTGTAGATGATTTCATTTGGCCTATGTTTGAATTGCGTGCCAAGATGTAGGTAGTGTGAAATTGAAAATGAGTTGTAGGGAGCCCGATTTATATTGTTTTCCACATCTATTTGAACTTTCACCATGAAGTGGGAAAATGGGTGTTCAAAAATGTGATTGTTATTTTGATATTGTGTGTTTTGATGTGTGTTCCATTTTGGTGTCTGTATGGTAAAATTGACCTTGAAATCCGTGTTGATTTGTATGTTGTTTTTGAATTTTGTCAATATTTTTACCGTAAAGTGGGCAAATGGGTATTCAAAAATGTATTTTGTTTTTGTATGTTGAATGAATTGATCATGTTTTGAATTTTGTGCCATAGTGGATGTGTGGGTGATTTTATTTTTGGTTGTTGGAAGCCAAATATGTACTGTTTGTCACATCTATTCGAAATTTTGCCATAAAATGACAAAATGGGTATCCAAATATGTGACTATTTTGTTGATATATTTTGCCATGTGACTTGTGCACTATTTATGTCTCGAAGTGCATGTCAAATTAAATTGTTTTAATTTGTAAATTTGATTGATGGTTTGTTATTGGATTGATTACTAATGTATGTTTTGTTGTGTTTTGTTGTGGATGAATAGGTGAAAATGCTAGAGCCCCATCATCATGTGCAAAAAATGAAGGAGGATTTTGATAAGTTGATGAATAAATCGGATGAGCTGAAGTGGTTGGATGACATATGGTTTCGAGGTGTGTGGGAGTGTAAAAGTATACATGCCAATAGGGCATATGTGTCTGCATTATGTGAGTGGTGGGATGCAGATAGGAACACATTTCATTTTCCCACTAGGGAAATGACTATTACCTTGGAGGATATATATCGGATTTATAAGTTGTCGATTGAGGGTGTTCCGGTGAGAGTGGCAGTTGATGAGAGTAAGGAGGTTATGTTGGAGTGGTTCTTTGGGGTGGAGTGGAGAGGCATAGATGTCTCTAAGATGGATTATGAGTGGTTGTGGTTGAAGAAGAAGATATATGATTGGTAGTGTGCAGCCATGATGATGATCTCCACTTATGCATTACCTGATACTTCTAGGGTTCTATTCACCTAGAATATGTTAGATGTGGTGAGTGACATGGTGGAGCATAGGGTCGTGTTTGCATGGGCACCTACACTATTGGCCCAAGTGTACCGGGAGTTGCATGATGTTGTGCGAGTTAGACACAAGGGGTTGAGTTTGATTCCCTTATTACAGGTATGGGCATGGGAGCACATAGCTATTGAGAGGCCTTCATTATTGCCTCACCCTATGCATGTGAGGGGCAAGGAGTATTTACCCTATGCTTTGAGGTGGAGTACAGAGGTGGAGCAGGGTATTAAGAGGCCTCATGAGGGTGATCCATTATTGTGGAGGGGTAAGTTTGGAGACCTAACACCTGGTGACATTAAATGGAGGTCTTGGTTGGGTGGGGTAAGGTGGGATGAGGATGATGAGTAGCTATGCACCATTCGATAGGGTAGATGGTTAGTGGGGCGATATACTCGGTAGGCTGAGTATTTTTAGTTTGATCGGGTGAGGTGATAGTTTGGCTTATGATAGGATATTCCAAGGGGCTCCTATCATTTACTTTAGGTGGTGAGGTGATAGAGGAGAGCATCCTATGGTTTTACCTTGGGTTGGGGAGAGGGATCCACCTATGGCTACCCCAGATGTGGAGGATGTCGGGATGACTCCAGAGTTTGAGGCCTGGTGGGTGATGCAGGGTTGGGAGCCTGGTAGAGGTGTGATCGATCGATGGGTGGCACCTGATGTTGGGGCACCTCCACCAGAGGGGAGAGCCGATAGGGGGACTCGAGCTAGGTCAGAGGATGTAGTTGGTGATGAGAGGGAGGTTCCTCTATAATGGTCATGATGATGCTTGGGTGATGTAGCGAGCACCCAAGGAGTGGGAGTAGAGGAGGTAGCTATGGATGTTGACATGGCTATGGGGTAGGATATTGGAGTAGAGGAGGAGAGAGGTGGAGCTACTATTATGGGTGATATAGATGATACCATTGATATTGGTGTATTCATAGATTTGGAGGAGATTCCTTTCGATATCCTAGAGAGGTGGGATGTGGAGGAGGCACAGGAGCTAGGAGGTAGGGTTCATGAGTTGGAGGTTGAGCTCCATAGATAGGAGGAGGCTACCAAGGCTAGATATGCTAAGGTAGTAGTTGATATGGAGTAGATGAGGGCCATGATGGCTAGGTAGGTGTAGGCTATTGAGAGGTTGACTAGTCAGTTGGTGGTGGAGTCTACTAAGAAGGTATTATGTGAGACTTCTCTGACGGTGCATGGGATTCCTCTTCCATATTATGCTCAGGTGGTGTCATAGTCTGAGTCATGGTCATGAGTGTGGGCACCTTCACATCATAGTCAACGTAGTGCTACTTCGATGGAGTAGGTTGGGGCCATGGCTAGGGTAGGAGATCCACCTACTATGGTTCAGGCGCCAAGAGCCAGGGTAGAGTCTAGTAGAGCGATAGAGGTTCGAGTGAGCCATGAGGGACGTGGGGAGACTCCTAGTGATAGTTAGGATTACTTATGATTGTAGCCTATGGGTATTTTGGATGATGGATGATGGGCATGGTCCCAATTTGTAACCTTCGGTATTTTTGGATGACATATATATATAAACATGTTTGATTTTAGTTGTTATATATACATGTGTTATTGTTATGGTTTGCAAATGTGTTCTCTTTATTTTTGCATAGATATCATGACATGATTTGTGGGTATGTATAATGAATGGATATGCATGTGTATTGTGATTTAGATTTATTATCATGCTGTAGTGTGAATATGTTGTAGAGTAGACTTGCATGATTTTATTTTGAATGCAATGAGAAGTGATAAAATGTGAAATGATATTTGTAGTAAGTGCCTGTAATGTAAATGATGGAGTATGAGATAATAGATGTATGATGAATGCCTTGATTTAGAATTTGATGTGAGGTATGCAATGTAAATGCAATCATGTAATCCTTGATGTGATGCATGTAATGGAAATGCAATGATGTGATCTATAATGTGATGCATGTAATGGAAATGCAATGATGTGTTTGTGTAATAAATTTGTGTAACATAGATGCATGTATGCATGTATAGGAATGTTAAAATGTGCAAAGGAAGCACTTGTATCATTACATGTACCTATGTGGATGTGATCCCTTCCATTATCTCATGGACGTAGGATAATATAAGGTGTATGTAATGACTTTGACTAATGTAGTTTTGATGATCAAATTTTAGACTCCAAACTATGTGAGTTTATGTGGCAACTCATAACTAGTCGGACTGGTTCAGAATCTGTCATGGACCTGTGTGTGTAAATGAGTGAAGTTCATTTATCCATTTTGAGAAATAGGTAGGATTAGCCCATTGTAGACATGACCGATCTAGCTAGCTCATCCATACATGAATAGTGATCTTGTACAAAAGTAGGTAGCTAATGTAATAGATATATCACCACTTGTAAGACTATTCCATTGGTAGGCAGGCTCTTGGAGCCTATTGCTAGTGATGAAAATCATCCCATGGTGTTATGTTAAACCTAAGGACCAAAGGTGATGAAGCATAACATGGGTGATATCAGGAGGCTTTTCCTTTTGTTTTCTGCCCCTCATCTATTGTTGACCTATTTATTGTGGTACTCTTTTCATCTTTTTTTTCTTTTTTTCTTTTATTTTTTTTTTTCTCTTTTTCTCTATTCTCTTTTTTGCTATTCTCTTTTTCTCTTTATTTCTATTCTACGGGTGTTGGCTTTTGTTTTCTACCCTATTCTTGTACTTTTGCTTATGCTTATCCCTTTGTTTATCCCTAGGTCATATGTTGACCATGCAAGTGATAGGATGAGCAGGGGAGACCATTCGCTAGATGGTGACATCTACTCAAGGTGTCATCTTTCCTAGGCTCAAAATTTGTTTAATGTGTAACCTGTTGTGAATGGTCCATGAGAGAAGTTGAACCAGCCTAAAGAACCATAAGAAGAATGTAAAACCTGTCAGCTAGGAGTGACATTTGATTGACTAAACTAGTGAGTAGTCAAAGCTAAACACGACACCTATGTATACCCTAATCCTGAAAAGGGGAAGTGGACATCCAGGTGGTGATGCTAACAAGTGCATGTATTACTCCTTTTGAAGGTGCATTTTTTTTTTTGGAGGAAGAATGTACAAACTTAAAATGAAATTAACATGAAAAACATATGGATATGTGCAATGGATGTAATGTAAATGATGCAAGTGGAGAAATGCAATATCTACAAGAGGAAATTTATGATGTGTAGAAGGAGAAGTTTAGAAAACTTATTTACAGGTGAGTATGTTGTATCATGATAATCAAAAAGTGTGATGCTATAGTAATGGTTGCCCCAACATGTGGGGTGTGTGTGTAGTAGGTGTATAAGCTGTAATATGTTAGATGCATGCAGTAATTTCAACTAGAGGAAGGGACTACAGATGGTATGTACAACTAGAAGAAATAGTAGAAGAACTGGTCTTTGGTAACCAACAAGAAAAGGGGATTACCAAAGTCAAAGAGTGATAGAAGAAAAGTGGGGTAGATCAGCATAGGTATGTAGCCACTCGAAGCATGACCATACAACTATGCGAGGAAATAAGAAGAAAAAGAAGAAAGAGAGAACAAGAGAGGGGAATTACTGATGGGTGAAGTGTCATGGGTCAAGTCGAGAATGAGATGGTGAAGTGATAGTATGGCTTGGACTTTGGTGATTGGTGTAATTGGAGATGTTGTGAATGTAGTGAGTTGGTGTTGTTAATGTTTCACATGATGGTAAAGTTCTAGGGATGATGCGGTGTGGAGGGCTCAAGATTCGACTAAATGGGATGGAATGTTTAGGTGATGGAGTTTGATTGCCATGCAACATATGGTGGACCAAGTTCTTGAATGTTTGACACTCTTCAATGTCATGACCTGGTTGGCGATGATAGATACAATATTGATTTTCATGGTAGTTACATGGTTTAGGATGCGAAGGGTCAATGGGCCAAATCTCGAGTAGGTCAATAAGGCCCTGATGCATGAGATGGTAGAACATTTTGGATAGTGGAGTGAATGGAACCGACATGGGATAAATGTATGGTTCCACTAGAGGTGAGCGGGGCCTGGTTGAAGGGAGGTCCGATAGTGGAGGTATGGGTCGAGGGTCCAGCACAGGTGGAGTCGAGGTCGAGGGATGGATCTGCATGGTGGTGAGGATGCATGGGTCATGGGAGACTAACATGGATGAACATGACAATGACAATGGCTCATTTGTAGCTCGAGAGCCTCGATACGAGAGAGGAGATGTTGTATCTCATGGTGTGGAGGTGATGGTATCGGGGAAGGTGGTGATCGAGACTCTAATATGTATGGAGTGGCCTGGTATGCATGAGAAAGTGGATGAGGTCATGATGATGATGGGGTGGAGTGGAATGGTTATGGGGATTGGGAAGCTTACTGGAAAGATAAGCCTCACAATGGTGAAGGTGGCATCTTAAGGATAGGTGGCATAGGAGATGGCTCTGGGTGATGACATGAATGGGAAGGGGGCATGTGTGCATGACCAGCTTGGGAAGCTTGAGATGCATGGGCTTGCAAGGCTTAGGAGTAGGAAGATTCTCCACTAGGAAGTGGGGCTAGTAGGCATGAAGGATGGGCTAGATGGGGAGTGTATCCTCTATTAGGAGGGTAGTAAGCTCCTAGAGGGTGATGGGGGGAATCAGTTGGTGAATAAGGGTTCCTGGTATCATCGAGTGGATGAGATGGAGAACCTTGCATTTGGGGATGGGATGTTTCCTCTTTTTTGTCAAAAGAGGAGAGGGAGACCTGACTATCTCCGAAATGGGGTGAGTAAGATGAACCTCGATGATGAGGTGAAAGGCATCTAGGTGAAGTGTAGTGATCTGAATGTGAAGAATGGGAAGGTCATCTAGTATGAAGAGTGCCTGGTGGTCGAGCTAGGTCAACCGATATGATCGATACAGTCTATGGTGGTGGAGGGTCCTACATGATGATGTGTGTAGATGCTATAGTATTCTCCTAATGATGATGTAAATCCTGCAAAAGGAAAAACAAATACCCATAGCATAAAAATGACATAAATATGCAAGTACATGTATAGTGAAATATTAAAGTAAAATAACATTCCTACATGTTGATGTGCTTAGTGATTTGTAAATAGTAATGTGTGGTACTTGTGATGATGAATGCCTTTGTGTATTAGGCATTGAAGGCATGAAGATGCAATATGTTGATGGGTTCAGGGTCATTAAGGCCTTCAATATTAGCCAGATGATATGCTCCTGAACCATATTTGTGTGTAACAATGAATGGGCCCAACCAGTTTAGGGTAAACTTGTCTCACTGTTGGTGAGGTTGACTCATGATTTGTTGGTTTTCCTTGAGAACTAGGTCATCGATTTTAAACTCGCGTTGATGTACCTTACTATTGTAGGCATGACGAAGGTGATCTTGATAGACTCATGTGTGCTCTATTGCATGAATGCGACGTTCATCAAGAAGTGTTAATTGATCTAAATGAGCTTGGCGAGTAGTGTCATCATCAATGAAGTCCTTCATAGATATCCTTAATGAAGGTATCTCAAGCTCGAGGGGCATGATAGCTTCAACCCCATATACAAGTGAAAAAGGTGTTGCCCTAGTAGGAGTACGGATGCTTGTACGATATGCCCACAAGGCTAGGGGTATTTGATTATGCCAGTCACGATGAGATTCTACTACGATTTTACGAAGGATGGAACAAATAGTTTTGTTTGTGGCTTCTACCTAGCCATTACCTTGAGGGTAGTATGGGGTAGAGAAACTATGATGTATGCAAAATTTGTCACATAGGGCTCGGATAGTTTTGTTCTTAAAATATTTCCCATTATCAGAAATTATTTGGGAGGGGATTCCAAAATGACATATGATATGATCTATGATGAATGCTACAATTTTAGCTCCTATAGTTTGGACCAGTGGGATGGCTTCGACCCACTTCATAAAATATTCTATGGTAGTGATGATAAATTTATGGTTGCTTGAGGAAGCTAGTGTAATCTATCCAATTAAATCTAGGCCCCATTGGGAGAAAGGCCACATGGATTGGATAGGTTGAAGTGCTTGGGATGGGAGATGCATTAGGTTTGCATGTTGTTGGCATTTGATGCAATGCTTCACATACTCATAGCAGTCATGCTCCATTTTGGGCCAGTAATAACCCATATAGAGGATGCATTTAGTGATTTCCATGCCACTAAAATGGCCACCACAAGTACCATCATGGGTTTCTTGTACAACCCATTGTGATTCTTGTGGTTCTAGGCAATGTAGGAGCATGTCATCATAGCTACGGTGATAAAGGATGTCCCCCAACAAGGTGTAGCGGATTACTCTCTATTTGAAGGTTCGACATTGAGCATGGGGTAAATCACATGGTAGGAAACCTAACTTGATGTAATATTTAATTTGTGAAAACCATGGGTCATGGGGTTCAGTGTTTACCACATACACACCACCATCATCTGTAGGAGGTGTGGGTGATATGGCAGATCGAGTGAGCGTATGGATGGATACGGATGTTGTGTCAGATGTTGGGTTTTATGGAATGAGGGATCCTAAGGAGGCCATAGTATCTACAAAATGGTTTGATGATCATGGAGCGGCTTCGAGGTCATACCACTCAAATTGAGATAAGAGTTGTGCAATTTTCTTATATTGTTAGAGGACTGGGCAATTGCATAGCCAGAGTTCCTACACTTGATTGACTATCAAGAGTGAATCACCTATGATGTGGAGGCATTTGATATGCATGGAATGTGCTTGTTTTAGTCCTAGGATTAGGGCTTCATATTCTGCATTGTTATTGGTACAAGGGAAGTCGAGTTTGAATGAAAAGGGGAGTGGTTCTCCTTCAGGTGTGAAGAAGACAATGCCTGCACCCCCAGCATGGAGACATCTAGAACCATCGAAGAATAGGGTGAGGTCAGCTATGACTTTAGGTTCAACATATTATTTCGCTTTGGTTATATGGAAGATGGAATCATCGAGAAGTTGAATGAGGAGGGGTTGATTATCAGTCAAAGGGGCTTCAGCTAGTTGGTCGATGATGACCTACCCTTTGATGGATTTTTGGAAAATGAATTCTAGGTCGAATTTAGTTAAGAGCATGATCCACTTAGATGTGCATGAATTGTGGTAGCTCTTGTTCATCATGTACCGAAGGGGATTATCTCGGGTGATGACAAAAGTTGTGTGATTTAACATGTAGTGGCATAATTTTTGAGTGGCGAATACGACCGCTAAGCATAATTTTTCCATGTATCCATATCTTGTTTCATAACTGACTAGCGTATGACTAATATAATAGATAGCCTGCTCTTTGTCGAGCGCATTCTTTTGAGCTAGAAGTGTACCTAGCACAAACTTTATGGCTAAAATGTATAGAATCAATGGTAATTTTGGATGTGGTGGTGACATAACCAATGATGATGTAAGGTAGGTTTTGATAGCATCAAATGCTCCTTGATAGTTATCATCCCATTTGAAGCTTACTCCCTTTTGTAGGAGGTGGTTGAATGGCTGACACTTATCAGATAATTATGCTATGAATCTACGAATAGAAGTGATCTTGCCCTGGAGGCTACACAATTGCTTCAATGTGGTAGGAGGGGGCATCTCGGTGATGGCTTTCACCTTACTAGGATCAACCTCAATGCCTCATTGGGAGACAATGAATCCTAGTATTTTACTTGAGGTAACACCAAACACACACTTCTTTGGGTTCAAGCGCACGTTGTGTTCTAATAATCGATCAAAAATCTGATGGAGATCTTCGAGATGGTCTACACATTTCTTGGATTTGGTGATGAGATCATCTACATAATATTCAATATTTTTGTGCATCAAGTCATGGAAGATATAGGTCATTGTGCATTGGTAGGTTGCCCCAATATTTTTGAGGCCAAAAGGCATGACTTTATAGCAGAAGGTCCCCCAAGGTGTTGTAAAGGAGGTTTTGTGTTGATCGGTTGGGTTGATCCTGATTTGATTATATCCAGAGAATCCATCCATGAGGGAGATCATCTCATGACCTGCTATGGAGTCGACAAGGGAGTCGATGTTAGGTAGGGGAAAATTATCTTTGGGACAAGCTTTGTTTAAATCATGAAAATCCGTGCAGACACAAACTTCATCGGATGGCTTAGGTACAGGGACCATGTTGGATACCCATTCGGGATAGTCGATGGGTACAATGAAATCGATATCTAGGAGCTTTTGGAGTTTGGATTTCACTATTAATGTGATAGTTGGATGCATGCATCACAACTTTTGTCTTACCGATTTGGCATTAGGATCGAGTATGAGGTTATGAACCACTATGGCAGGGTCAAGTCCCGACATGTCCTTGTATGACCATGCAAAAACTTGAATGTACTTGCAAAGGAAGTTTGTGAAGGCAATGCACTCCTTAGGTGAGAGGCTAGTGGCTAGTTTAAGGATGTGGGGATTTTTGGGATCATCACCAATGTCAACATCGATAGTGTCTTCAATGAGCATGTGAGATCCATCATATAACTATTCGGGGATGGGGATGAGGTTAAGGTCATCGATGGCCTCACTGAACTCATATTCATCATCTATGTAGATGTCCGTGTGAGATACCTGAGGGACTTGGGGTGGCATGGATGAGGAGGGAGCATTTTCTACCCGTAAGACATGAGGTGAAAGTAGGAAATCTTGAGGTACTGGTATGGGTGATATATGTATGAGATCTATAAAATTTGGATTTAGGGTATCATCCCGAGTTTTTGGTGACTGTAACGAAGGGGAGAGAGCAAGTCTACCTCAACCATGTTGATCGATGTTGTAGGTGAAGTAGGTGGGGAAGAATCTGGTGAGTAGGGCTCGATGGTTCATGTGCACCCTAAGAGACTCAAGGGAGGTCATAGAACAACTAGAGGTGAATGAGAATGAGCAACTACTCTCTATAATTGCCTATGTATAGGTGGGAATATGGCTAAGTATGTCGGTGATGACTCAGGAGGGACTATATCAGGTTCTATTAGTGGCGCATCTAAGGATAAGGTAGTGAATTGGTTTGTCAATCTATCAACATAACAGAATGAGGAGGTGTCAGACATAGAGGATTCTTGAAAGAAGTCATAGGGGACTACAATGGTAGAATGAGGTGATGAAGTGTCCTCTATGATGTCCATGTCGACATATTCTTCGAGGGTGTGCATTGGAAGAGGAGTAGGATAAAGGGATAGGTCTTGGAGTTCATCTTCTAAGGTATGAACTGCTCTTGGATTATAGCCTATACTAGATTTATCGGTTGGTGATTGAACTCGAGGATCAATAGGTGTGCGTAATCCTTGTTCATAGTGGCCTAGCCCGAATCCATACCAATGAAAATGCTATAGGTAGCACAAGGTGAAGTGAGGGTTGGCCATGTGGTCTAGTATACCACAAAAGTTGGATTGTGGTGGAGGAGAAGTTGGTGGGGGGATTGAAGAGTCGACTCCTACATAAACAAAATTGGTATGATTTTTGGGACCTCCTAGTTGTACGATGGTTCTGATGGTAAGGACCGAGGCTGTAGGGTGACCAAAATCATGGGTAGATTGGATAGGGGGATCACGTACATGGGCATCATATACATTATAGTCTCCTGGGCCAACATTTGTCATGAAAATAGAAATGCATGGTGTGGCATGATCTGGCGACTAGGGTGGGGTATCAGAATTAGATGATGAAGGTGAAATATAAGATTCTATGATAGTAGTGGTTGAAGGGTGTGGGAGTTGTTTATCTGAATTAGGTGTTGGTTGTTCCTATTCATGACATTTGGTTGTTGTAGCTTGAATAGGATGTTTGGTCTATGTGGTGGGAAGGTATCGGCATAGGCATTGGGCTACATGGAGAAGTGAATGTCCTAGGCCATGGTCGAAAAGGAAGGGGAGGTGTTTGTGGCATAGGAAGGATAGGGGCTTCCATAGGCAAGGATGAGGGAGGTAACGTGACAGGTTGTGTAATGGGTGGTGATGGTGGTTGTGGCACCGTAGGTGGAAATTGGAATGGTAGAGGCTGGGATGATTGTGGAGGCCATAAGGATGGTGATGAGAAAGGCATGGTAGAGGTTTTGGGTCCCATGGAATATGGTGCTAATGGTGCAGACATCAAGGCTTGTGCTCTTGATGAACACTGGGATGTTGAGGTGGAAGTTGGGGAGGATATCGATGCTCCTACTAACTGATGAGAGGACATAGGGAATAGTTGGGAGGATGAAAATGATGGTGCAGGGGGAAGGTCTACAATGTTGCAAAACTTGAAGGGATCTCCATCGGTTGGGACACAGTGAACGAGTCCATTATGGATGTACTTGAGGCAATGGTGTAGTGTGGAAGGGACACACTGCATGTCTCTAATCCATGGGTGACCAAGGAGAATATTGTATTGCATTTCCCCTTGGATGATGTGAAAGAGGATAGAGATGGTATGGATGCCTACGTGAATAGGTAAAACTATAGACCCTACGGTAGGTCTCATGGAGCCATCGAATGCACGCAGGTCAAGGGAAGGTATGGCAAAATGGGCTGGCAGGATATGCAGGTGATGTAGAGCTATTGTAGATATAATGCTAATGGATGATAATGGATGAGCCCATGTCAATGAGTACCCACTTGTAGGTGATATCATTGATCATGGCTTGGATGTGGAGAGGGGGATCTGCTCCTTCTCCAATGAGTTCTGTTATCTCATGGTCATGGAAGCTAATTGAGGGTTGGAGGCATCATGGGATATTTCCTAAAAAATTGACAAAGGTATTTGTGTCATGTGTCTCTAGGTCAATGGAGCATAGGATGTCATTCAATGCCTCATGATGGGGTTGAGACTATTGTAGGAGATCAAATATGGATAGTCATATGGGGGCATTATGTAACTGATGGGTTAGGCTACCATGGATGGTAATCACATTTTGAGGTGGTGGTGGTACGGTAGTAGGCATTTGAGGTACTTGCGATGATGTGAACTGAGTTGGCAGGGAAACAATAGGTGTTGTCTGGCATGATGGGTACCATTGGTTCCTCGTAGTAAGGTTGATCATACCTACTACACCACATGATGGAGGATCATGTTGGACATTATTCACTTGGTGAGGTGGCACTGGGGGATTTTTTGGAGGTCTAGGAGGATTGGGTCCTCTATGATCCGATAGAGGGTTTTGAAAAATCCCTAAATTTTGATTCTATGAGGCTAGAGGGTTTGCTACCTGGATGATGCCCCTATCGATTAGGTCTTGAACTTGCCCATGGAAGGAGCGACACGAATCGATATCATGGCCATGTTGCCTATGGAAAGGACAAAAGAGTTGCTCATTATATCCATGAGGCTTGGGTGCATTTGGATCCAATGGGTGGATCTCGGGTAGGAGGAGATGGTTGCCCTCATACAATCTATGAAATAGTATTGGTAATGGTTTGGATAATGGTGTGAGGTTGCATGGTGGAACCTATGGGTGCATGCCTCAGTATTGTTGTGGTCTAGGTGGAGTAGGAGCATTAGTCTGGAATGCTTGTGGTTGTGGTGTATAGGGTGGAGGAGTCGGTGCTAGCGCTAGGGTAGCGGTTGCGACTTGGTTGGCTTGAGGTGGCCGAGGGTAAGGTTGATTTGGTGTGGTCCTATTGAAGTGGAAGTTGGGGTTATAGTTGGATTTGGTTCTCAACTTAATTTTCTCATATTGAACCTTAATGTCTTCAATAAATTTTTCTTGTGAAATGGCATCTTCAAAAGTGTGGCTTTGATGAAGTTGGAGGGATGTGGAGATGTGTTTGTGGCAACTCTTGGAAAAGAGTGTCATGAGCTCAGTAGTGGGGAGGCTATGGGTGAGGTCATGGATAATCGCTCTCCATATAGAAATGAACTCAGTGATGGGTTCATCATCATCCTATCATAAGGCGTACACATCAAAAAATGTGGTCTTTTTCTTGATGTTGATGGAAAAGTGTTCTAGGAAGGAATTGGCTAGCTGCTCAAAAGTATACAGGCTATGGCATGGGAGCATGTTGTACCAGTCCAATGCTGGCCCAATGAGTGAAAGGGAGAAGGTACATAACATGAGGGGGTTACTACTATGAAGTTGATAGCAGGATGAGTGGTAATTGCTCACATGCTCTCTAGGGTCTTCCTTACCTCTGTACTTGTCAAACTTTGGTATTTCAAAGTGATAGGGGTAGGGAGGAATGGGAACTGATGGGTGAACTGGCTCATTGCATAGTTCATCATAACAAGGATTTTGTGGCCCATAGCTAGAGGTGCACAGGTTCAACATTTTGACTTCATCTCATAAGAGTTGAAGTTTGGGTGTCATAGGGGTGGGAGACTAGGCTATGGTAGGCTGAGTCTATGGATGTGGTGGATATTGGTATTGTTGCTCTTCCTAGTATTGTGAAGAATACTATTACACATGATCTTGATAAGGTGGGTACTGGGTGACATGTGTTGTCATATCTATGGGCACACTAGGTTGTGGGGTAGGTATCTATTGTGGGTAATAGTACTATGACTGGGAGGCATGTGGTTGTGGTGTAGGTACTTGTTGGGTTGGAGCCTACTATAATGGTTGGGCCATGGGTGGTGATGACCAAGATGGAGGAGGCGTAAAGAAGTTGGGTGTAACTAATAATGGTGTAGGTGTCGGGGCTACCGGTACTAGGGGTGGTCGAGATGAGGTATCAAAGGATGGGATCTATCTCTATCCTAGAGGGTAGGAAGTGGGGAAGCTAAACTACATGGAATAGCTTGGTGGGGTGGGTGGATAAGCTGTTGGTCTCGATCCATAGGTGGGAAAGATATTGGTTGTGGGAGCTTGGAAAGGAGGAGGTGACGGTATCCTAAAAGTCACCGTAGACAAAGGTGGTGCTAAAGGTTGGGTATCATACACTCTGGATACCTAGGAGATTGGTAGAAAAGCTACCAAAAATGTGGGGTAAGCTACCAAAGTAGGAGCTTGGGTCGAGGGGAAGGTGTATGTGTACACTCCCACTTGGGTTTGTGCATCTTGCATCTGAAGGGGCTATTGGGAGATGCCTTTAGATATGGTGAAAAATGGCTCTTGGGAAGATGATGGCTGAGACTCTTATGAAGAGTATGGGTGTGAGGTTTGAGGAAATGCTTGTGGTTCCTATTGGGGAGGGAGCTATTGTGCAGTTTGGAAGGATGGCTTCTGGTTTCCTATAGTAGAGGAGGATGGGTCGGACACCATTCCTATGGTAGGGGTGAATGATGTGACCTCTAGATGGGTACGGTTTAGGAGGGAAGAATCACTCTCAAAAAGGGATTGAGATAGGTTTTGGAAGAAGGGGTGTGCGAAGGTGGGAGAAGTAGGTATGACCTCCTCATATATGGTAAAGAACGGATGAGGTTGTCCTGGTGCTATGTAGATCACATGGTCGTAGAACGTGGTCGGTGGATTAGGTGAGGATGGGGATGAAAGGAGTGGGTAATCCTCTATGAGTGAAGTAGCGAGGGCTTCACTCAAGGTTGATGTCTCATCATGAGGCATCATGTGTGTGAGCTGTACATCGAATTCTATGCATGAATTAGATGTGTCTATGGTCTTCCTCTTCATGATCGAAGGAGTAAGAGTGGACTGACTAGAGGAAGTGGCAGGCCATTCCTCTATAAAGCGTGCTTGCTCATGCGATCTACTACGGGTGACCACAGGCATAGTAGCATGTGTAAAAAGGGTTTTAGAAATAAACCCTATATGATACAGACTCAACTGTGTCTAATGTAAGTGTAAAGCAAGTGACATGTTGTGTATGGCAAAACAATATGTAGTGTAATGTGATGAGACCGGTCCGTGATCATGCAAACAATGGTAGACCAAAATCAATTCTAAATGCTGAAAAATAAAAGTGTTTTGTTCATTTTTGTGTGTTGTGATGTTGATACTCCCTATGTAGAATCATGGGTAATGGAGTGAATACTCTAGAAAATTGGGAATGTCATCAATATCAAACCTCCTGCAACACCCAAATATGCATAGAATAGAATGGTATCGCAACGTGCAAATGGTGACCTGTATGGAAGGTGCAGTAAAATGATATCCTAGAAGGGGGGAACCCACTATACTAAAGTGAGTTCACAAATTCCTCTCACGAAGAGAGGTGGTACTATCTAAGACCTACTACCAGCATACCCATGCTTTCGCTTCACCCTCGGGTGGGCTTAGTCAAGAACGATAGTTACCAATTCCACTAATTATACTAGCCTTGTGGATGAAGGCGCTAATCCTATCCCACTCTGTAGGTAACCGTTGGTGATGAAATCTAGGGCCCAATCACAAAAGTGGGGGATTTTTCGATGATGAAATCTAGAAAACCACTCCTGTGGGGCTGCTAGGTGTCTAGGGGGTGAGCTGGTGGAGAGTAAAACTCGATCCACACCAATCTCGAGCGATGGATTGGGGATGAAGTCCAATCTCACCACTTGTTTAAATACCACGTGAGTGTGTGTGGGTTTGTGTTTTGCTAACGGTGTATGCAAGGTAAGAAACTAACTAGTTGCCTTTTCAAAAGAGAGACTAACCTAATGCCTTTTCAAAAGCAAATGATTAGATAACTGTATTCTTTGCAAAGAAATAGTCTAGCCCTAAATGCCTTTGTGAAGCAAATTAATCTATTGTGCAAAGCGTGGAAACATGCAATCCAAGTGTGTGGAGTAAGGGGATTAGGAAACCCTAATTTTCAACTTTAGAATGCAAAATTTTTCAAAAATTAAATAACATGGAGAAGGGGATTAGGAAACCCTAATTTAAACTTTAGAATGTGTACTTCTTTTAGCAAGAGATGCTATGAACAAAGGGGGAAACAGTGTAGGCTTATACTATATGTGAAACAAAGAGGAGAAATGTAAATTTATTTGAAAAGTAAATTAAATGAAGTTGCTAGAAAGTTGCAGGTTCTATAACTTCAAAAAAATTTAACGATCCTACAAGCTCGAAATGAAGGCAAATTTACACCTAGAAATTGCCATTTAACTAGTGAACGCTTTATGCTTTCAAAATTTAAACAACAGAGGGATAAAATGGGAAATACCTGCACTCTGATGCTGTGGATAGTCTGATTAGGTCATGTACTACTCACCCCTACAATTTTAGGGGTTTTTGAGGCTATCTGGTTGACTTCGCCACCCGAGGGGTGAATTGAGATCTGATTCATGGGGTAGGGGGCGAATTGGGTCTAGAGACCCCAAATATCTATTCTGAAGGCCTGAGAGGGTTCCCAGGGCTTTGAAAATATTTGTGAAAGTCAGAGTTAGTACCTACAAAACATAGAAATATAGGATAATATCAGATTTATCAAAAAAAGTTAGCCTGACACTATCCATTGTGGGGGTCCCACCAGGTGTGCCAGAATGAAATGGGTGGAAAGTGGTATTTGATCTAACAACATAAACACAAAGTATGTTGAACAAGAAAGTTGTATTTCATTTATATTCAAAGATAATATAGGTTACAATAGGGACATGTTTCCCTTTCATAATGTCTTTTTCAATAAACTTCACAACAGTCTTGATACCGCCTTCTATCGTCCCTCAATGTAGATGGGCTTGTGATCCACCACTAGGTTGTAGTTGATGGTGTTCTTCCTCTTTAGATCTGCTAAAGAACCTACAAAAGGGGGTTAGTTGGTTGGGGGGCTTGCCTTGGTCAGGCCCCTTGGTTATGAAGACTAAATCGACACAAAATCATATTAAAAGTTGCAATAAATGATGCTAAACACTTAAGAATGATAAATGGAAGCTTACCTACCAAATTTGAGGTGATTTGGGCTTTGTAGACTGAAATCACCACCCGAGGGGTGAACCAGAACCGGATTCATGGGGCAGGGGGTGAATCCTACTGTAAGTGGTATTCTATTGAAATGCTCTAGTAGGGAGGCTCCTTGGTTGTTGCTATGCTTCTATTTGCTATAAAATCTAACTGTTCAGACTTCGATGTTGAATTCGATAGAGTTTCTGTACTTATGTCATAAATGGAGAGAGAGGTAATTAGGGGTTTAGGACCCACTATTTATAGAAAATGGCAAGGTGTAGGGGGGAGAGTTAAGGAAACTAACCCTAGGCTGAAGTCTAACCAAAGTTAGGTTAGGGTTTGTGAGGTGGAGGTCTCACATTCCTCATAGGAAATATCCTATCCTCACACATGTGTGAGGAAGGATTAAGTCTAATTAGGATTAGGAGGTCCTAAGTCAAATTAGAGCTTGATTAGGGTTCCTAGGAAAATATCTTAGCTAACCCTAATTACACACATGTGGGAGGATGTAATTAGTGTTAATTAAGGATTAAGAGTTCAACTAATCAATTTTGCCCTAAAAAGGTGACTTAAGTGAAGTCAACATTAAATTAGATTTTAAGAATTGACTTGATAATTGCTTTTGTCAATTAATAGCCCGTGGGGGCCTCAATTGAGTGCAAATAGGCTGTCAGAGGATATCCCAATGCACATGGGATGTGATTTTGAAGGCTTATTAGGGTTTTGGACCTGAAAGCTGATGAAGTGGTATATGGAAGTCTACACACTGCTATGGCAAACTACGGCAATCTACGCATGACTACGCATGACTATGCATGACTATGCAATAGCCTACAATAGCCTAGGGATATCTGGAATCACCTATGGATACGTAGAGACAACAATGTGTGACTTTTGGGTGTCTATAGGTTTAAATGAAAATTAAAGGTGCATATAAACAAATTAATGAGGTTTGATTACATGATGATGTGATTTCATTTAAACTCGTTAATAAACTTTATCTTTGTGATAAATGAAAAATTCATTTAAAAGTAATTGAAGAAGTTTATTTTAATGATATTGCAAATTCATTAATAAATTTAGTGAAATGAAATAAATAAATAAAAATGAAAGAAATCCATTTGATAATAGATAGAAATCTTTTATTCAAAAAAAAAAAAAAAAACAATTAGGAAATTGTTTTAAATAAAAAAGAAAGGAATATATATTTTTAAGTGGAAATAAAATATCTTGAGGGATATTTTATTTGAAAGGGATGCTACTTTCATTTAAAAATTATAATGTCTTTTCTCCATATGAAGTGCAACCTACGTAAATGACCTGGAGGCTCTATTCTTTCCCAAAATGGAAATAATGGATAGGAGAATGCGTGACGCCAGAGTAAGGTGAGATGAGGGATGATAACATTGAAGGGAAAGGAGGCACAAGGATGGCATGGATCTCAAGATATGTGGATGAAGACGGGCCACCTAGGAGCAAGGGTATGTAAGGTAAGGAAGGAAAAATAAATAGAAAGAAAGAGGAGAGGGGGCACAGAGGAGAGAGGCAGAGGAAACGGTAGAAAACATAGAGGAGCACACATCGAGCAAAGGAGGGAACTAACGAAGGAGCTATTGGTTTCTAGCATGCAGGAGAATAAAGGTTGGAGGTTTCTAAGCTTACCATTGCATGCTTTATTTTTATGATGTGAAAATAGTATGGAACCTGGTTAAAACCCCCCTGTAGCATGTTAAGTTCCTCCAAATATTTGAAGCTTAGTTGTTTTAATTTAAACATAGGCAAAAATATATGGCTAGTTTGGGCTCCCTGTAAGCTTCTTTACTGTTTAATTTTATGAAATTTTGGCCTCGTAATAGACCAAGAATTGATGGCAATGCTATGTTTTCCCCACTACGTGAGGAAGTGTTGTGTCTTGTAAGCCACCAAGCGTTGATGGCAATGCTATGTTTTCCCCACTATGTGAGGAAGTGTTGTGTCTTGTAAGCCACCAAGCATTGATGGTAACACTGTATTTTTTCCCACTATGTGAGGAAGTATAGTGCCATGTCTAGAAGAGCCACCAAGCATTGATGGCAACGCTGTGACTTCCCACTGTATGAGTGAGGAAGCACCATGTCTAGAAGAGCCAATAAGTGATTATGGGAATGTTGTAGTTATGTTTTTCCCACTGTAAGAGTGAGGAAGCACCATGACTAGGAAGGCCATCATGCATGTGAGGAAATATTTGAGTTAATGAAACCCTAGGTAGAGTGGAGAGTGGTTGGTTGTCCTCTCCTTGAACTCCAAGGTAGCCATCATTGACCTCCCTACCGAAGCTATGTTACTTCTGCCATGACTTCAGTAATCTAAGGTCCTGGATAATAGTAAGGTGAGATGTCTTATAAAATAAATATTAAGGAAGACATTTGAATATTATATGATGTTTTATAAATTAAATATTAAGGCAAACCTTTGAATATTATATGATGTCTTATAAAATAAATATTAAGGTAGACCTTTATTATTATGAGATGTCTTATGGAATAAATATTAAAATAGACCTTTGATTTTATGAAACACCTTATGGGTCCTTAATTAAAAACAGACCTTTGATGGTTGAAAATTATCTTAGGAGTTTTTAATTAAAGTATGACCTTTAAATAAAGATATAAACTATGTGACTTTAATTAAAGTAAGACCTTTGCTCAATAAGATCATGAAGAGGCTACTTTGTTAATTAAAGTAGTGAGTCTTTGGATAAGGTTAAGAATCTTGAATTAAGGTTATGAATCTTCCAATAAGGTTGTAAATCTTTGATTAAGTCTATGATGTAGGTTTTATTTTAGAGTGTTTCATAAGGTAACATAATTTGTTATAGAATTGATGATAAAGCTTTCATGAATTAAATGGATGGTTAGATTTATTCTTCGAATTAAAGTTATGGGGCTTTGATTTAGGGAATGAATGATGGGCTTGTTTTAGAGGTTAAAGGTATGGGAATTTAATGCTTTAAAACATGGTTGGATTTGATTGAGCTTATATGAATTAAGTGGATGATTAGAATTATTCTTTGAATTAAAGTTATGGGGCTTTGATTTAGGGAATGATTGAAGGACTTGTTTTAGAGGTTAAAGGTATGGGACTTTAATGCTTTAAAACATGAATAGATTTGATTGAAGTGAGACCTTGAACTAAGTGGCACATGTTGGATGACTCTCTAAGAGAACATGAGAGGTGAAAATAAAAGTAAAGGGTCTTTTATAAAATCCATTATGCATTAGATGGTTGTAAACTTAATTAAATTTTGTATAGTTGCAATTTGGCAAATTAAATGAATAGATGCATTTAGAGGTATGCCTATCTTTAACCATGAGTATCCTGATCCCCTACTACCCTCAAAGAACCAATGGGAAGCAAGGAGAAGTGAGGAGTTCAATGGAACCAAAGACTAGGTAATTGTATTTTATATTTATTTACTTATGCTCAAGTAGTCTAGAATTGTGGGGAGATATCCCTAATGCTGACAGTAATAATATTTAGAGTAAGATGGACTTACCATGCAAATATTTAATGCAATAACTGGTTATTGGTGTAGAGAAGGTATTTTTACTTTAATACTATATTTGGATTTAAAATGTGTATGATTCTCTATTCTTTGATGATATTCTCTTTTAGTATTGATCCTTATTTTCTTTTATTTTCTGGATGCTTAGTGATTATGCTTTGCTTATTTTAAAATCTAGGTGTATTCTTGTTTGATTGGAATGATAAAATCAAGAGTAGAGTTCTAGGGTGAACTCAGAGGTGACCTAAGGGAATTGAGAACCCCTTAGGGTGAACATAGGTGACCTAAGGGAATTGAGAACCCCTTAGGGTGAACATAGGAGACCTAAGGGAATTGAGACCCCTTAGGGAGATAAAAGACTAAGTTATGGAGAGACTACATCTGAGTTAAGATAGCTCGTCAGATAGATGATATGGATAGCTTAACTCATGATACTTGTAGCATACCTACACATAATAGCTTGTGTATGGTATGGTGATGCATGTATACCTTCGATTGACTGAGGGTGATAAGTCTAACTCATCAAGAGTGATGAGATAGATAGACTTGTTTGTAGTAACACATGTTACGCCTACACAAAGTGGATTTGTGGTAGGGTATCTTGTGAGATGTAGCTTTTAGGAAAACTTAGGGGATTTAAATATTAGGTAAATATTAGGTTGGGTTAGGGGTTCATGAAGGGTTCATGAGTCTCTCTCCTTAGGAAAAATACCTCTTTCTATTTTTGTATTTTTTTGTTTGTGTGTTTTTGGGTCATTAAATTTGGTATCAGAGCACTAGGTATGAGGGTATAGAGCTTCTATGTGTGCTGAAGGGAATTAGATGTCTCCATTGAAGGCTTGCTTAAGGTAAAGGCTAAAGCTGGGATGACCTAGAAAACCCTATTTTCTAAGATCTGATAGGAATCAACCCCAAGGGCGAGTGGATGTAGGATGCCTTAGTATGGGCTTCGATATCAGTGATACATCCTAACCTAGGATATTACCCTAGTTAGATTTTTTAATGCATCTAGCAAGATAACTATGTATTATGGCTTGAATTAGAGATACAACTTAGATAAAATTGTAATCTAATATTCTTTCTTGGATGGAATCAGGTTAAGATGCCACCTAAGACTAGAAGAGGGAGGCCTACACCTAGGAAAACTTGACAAAGTAATGTTGAAGAAGAAAACCAGGATGGGGGACCAAAAAGCCCCAATAGGGAGGTAGAAGACCTCACCACAATGGTCGCTACTATGCAGGATCAGATAAGACAATTGCTGGAAATAGTTGTAAACCAAAATTTGCAAGTTAGAGGCTCAGAGGTTGGTCCAAGTAGTGGACTAACTATGGAATAAGTGCAAGCCAGAGCCCTGGTAAAAAAAGAGACAAATAGGGACATGAAAAATATTAGTATCTCCAAGTTTTATGGGGAGGGTGAAGGGGATGCAGTGGAAGCATGGCTAAGAGAGGCAGAGGTTCACTTTATGGTAAAAGGTTACTCATTAGGAACCCAAACACTTTGGGCCATGATCAACTTAGAAGGGGCTACTCTGGAATGGTGGGAAACCCACTATGAGGAAACTAAGATTGAACCTATTGACACTCCATGGGAGGAGTTTATAAAAATATTTAAGAAAATATTCCTAACAGAGCATTTCTATGCCTTGAAGTTTGAGGAATTTTCCAGTCTAAGACAAGGAACCAACATAGTGGAAGTGTACTATAAGAAGCTGGTGATATTTTTAAGTATGTACCTATTTATAATGAGAAAATGTGGGTCCACAAGTTCACTCTTGGTTTGGAGTCTAGGATAAAGCATGATGTAGACATGTAGGAGCCAAAGTCATTGTAAAAGGTGTATGACCTAGAAAAGAAGGTAGAGTCACACTTCTATTTTAAGTACGACACCTTATCCGAGCAAGCTCGGTAGGAGCTAAAGAAGAGGAATAGTGATGGGTTTGTTAAATGGGAGGCTGATCAAGAACGAAAGGCTAAGAACCCCAAAAATCTTGAGAGGAAACCTAATGGAAATTATAAGAAGTTCAAGAAGAGATTTCATAAGAAGGATCACAAACCCAATAATACCAAACCTCAACAACAAAAGTTGCAAGCTCCAGCTCTAGTAGTTAAGACAGGGAATCAAAAACCTAAAAAATAGCAAGGACCTAAGGAAGGGTGTTACAATTTTTGGGGACCTCATTACTATAATCAGTGTCCATATCGAGCAGGGACTAGCACAACTAATGAAAAATGAAAAGGACCGGAACATCGAATCTATGCCGCAATCGGGAAGTAGAAGCTAGAGGGACAAGCCACCCCATTACTTGTGAAAGGTAAGGTTTTTAATAAGCAAGTAAATATTTTGATAGATAGTGGAGCCATTGATAGTTTTATTTCATCTAGTCTAGCAAGGACTGTGTTGGAAAGGCCAGGATATTTGGCTCAAGGGTGGAAGGTTGAGTATGGTTCTAGGTAGACCTACTCGGTGAACCAGTGTTATCCTATGGTAGAAGTTGCTATATCTAATGGGATTACGGAATGATGTTTATATGTAGCTCCCCTTCATGCCTTTGATGTGATCCTAGGGATGGATTGGCTACAAGCTCATAAAGCCTTGATTAATTTTCAAGACCGATGGATTGAGTATGTAGAAGAAGGCGGGAGGAGACTCAGAATTCATAGCAAGCAAGGGGTGTTTAAGCCTCGGATGTTGTCAACTATGCAATTGAAAAAGGCCCTAAAGAGAGGAGGAATAGTGTATGTAGTAAAAATTAATGAAGTGGAAGACCACGAGAAAGGTGAAATACTAAGGCAACACCCAATTCTGCAAGATTTTAAGGATGTATTTCCGGAGGACCTACTCGGACTACCTCCTGTATGGGAATTTGACTTCACAATTGAACTTATGATGGGAGTCGAACCTATTCATAGATCCTCGTATAGGATGAATCCTATTGAAATGCAAGAACTGAAGGTTCAATTACAAGGATTATTGGAGAAAGGTTTGATAAAACCAAGTGTGTCATCGTGGGGTGCACCGGTTTTGTTCATGAAAAATAAGGATGGTTTGCTAAGATTGTGTATTGATTACATGATGCTAAATAAGGCTACAATCAAGAATCGGTATCCTTTACCTAGGATTGAAGATTTATTTGATCAACTAAAGGATGCCAAGGTGTTTACTAAGATCGATCTGAGGTCAGGGTATCACCAATTAAGGATTCGTGAGGAAGACACTCACAAAACGATATTTAAGACTAGGTATGGGCATTATGAGTTTACGGTTCTACCCTTTGGATTGACTAATGCCCCAACTACTTTCATGAACTTGATGAACAATGTGTTCAGAAGACACTTGGACCAATTTTATCTTGGTATTCCTAGATGATATCCTTATATACTCTCGATATAAATAAGAACATGATAAACATCTTAGGATCGTGTTAGAATTGTTAAGGAAGAATCAACTTTATGGAAATATGGCTAAGAGTGAATTCTATGTTCCAGAGGTACGATATCTTGGACATGTTATATTAGAAAAAGGAATTGTTGTGGATCCAAAGAAGATAGAGGCTATCCTAAATTGGCCACCCCCTACTAATGTGACTGAAGTACGAAGCTTCATGGGGTTAACGGGATACTATAGATGTTATATAAAGGATTACTCCAAGATTGCTAGACCCATAACTAACCTTCAGAAGAAGGGAAAGGAATTCAAGTGGTCAGAAAGGTGTGAGGTTGATTTTGTACTACTAAAGCAAAATATTACTACCACACCAATACTAAAGGTTCTCAATCCGCAAGGGGACTTCTCAGTATGCAAAAATGCATCAATAGAAGGATTAGGAGGGGTGCTCTCACAAGAAGAGTCAGTAGTGGTATATACTTCAAGGAAGCTCAAAAAGCATGAAGTTAATTATGCTATGCATGATCTATAATTAGCTACAATGGTGCATGCTTTAAAGGTTTGGCACCACTACTTGGTGGGAAGACCCTTTGAGTTAAATACTGACCATCAAAGTCTATGGTATATATTCACTCAACCAATACTCAATGCGAGACAGAGAAGATGGGTGGAATTCCTCATTGAGTATGATTTCAAGATTGAATACATAAAAGGGAAGGAGAATAAAGTCATTGATGCTTTAAGTAGGAGAAAATATATAGCAGCTATAACTAAAATTCACTTGGACCTTATGGATCGAGTGAGACAAGAGCAATCTCGGGATGAGTACTACCAAGAAATTCGAGTTAAGATGAACAAATATCCTGAAGGAAATAAGGAATTTAGTATGAGGGATGACTTTCTATGTTATAAGGGAAGGGTCATCATACCAAATATGGGTGATTTAAAGAACTTGATAATGCAATAAGCCCATAGATCTCCTTATTATGCTCATCTAGGAGGAGCCAAAATGTGAGAAAACATGAAAAGAACCTTATTTTGGGTAGGAATGAAGAAGGATGTCATAGATTTTGTTGCTCGATGCCTCGAATGTCAGAAGGTTAAGGCAGAACACCAACATCCTGCAGGAAAACTATATTTGCATGAGATACCTATACAAAAATGGTAGGTTATATCCATGGATTTTATAGTGGGTTTACCCAAAACTCGGTACCAACATGATGCCATCTTTGTAGTGGTCGACAAACTAACTAAGGTTGCTCATTTCATATCGAGGAATACTAAGGATGATGCTCAAGTAGTAGCTAGTAGATTCATCAAAGAGGTATTTCGATTGCATGGATTCCCTGAGGTAATTATCTCAGATAGAGACTCCAAATTCACTTCTGAATTTTGGAAATCCCTTCATAGTGCAATTGGTATGAAATTGAATATGAGTTCAGCTTACCACCCTAAAATTGATGGCCAAATGGAGTGGGTAAACCAAGTTCTAGAAGACATGCTTCGCATGTACTTCATGGATCACAAGTCTCACTGGGAAGATTGTCTACCTTTAGTAGAGTTTACCTACAATAATGGACATCACTCCTCGCTAGGAATGGCACCTTTTGATGCCTTGTATGGGTGAAAGTGTAGAACACCATTATCTTGGGATAACCTAGAATATCGAGTTGTGATTGGGCCAAAAATGGTTAGGGTAATGGAATATCAGCTAAAGGAAATTAGGCAAAGGCTTAAGGAGGCTACGAATAGGCAGAAGAGTTATGCAGATCTAAAAAGGACTCCAAGAGAGTATTCTATTGGAGATAAGGTGTTCTTGAAGGGTTAAGCCAAAGAAGAGTGCTATTAAATCCATGAAGTTGGATCCACATTTTGTGGGACCTTTTGAAATCATAGAAAATATCAGTTTGGTTGCATACCAACTTGCATTACCATCGAATCTATCCAAAATCCATGACACTTTCCACATATCCTTGCTTAAGAAGTATGTTGCTGACCCTGAACATGTGTGGGATGTTTCTAATTTGTAGATGGCAAATCCAGAGGCCATTGAAGTACTGTCGATGAAGATTCTTGAGTTTCATTCTAAGTCCATGCGGAATAGGACTCTTGAACAATGTAAGGTCCAGTGGGACCAGTTCTCTGAGAAAAATACCACTTGGGAGAAAGTGGAGGTTATGCAAAAACATTTTCCCTTTTTGTTTGAAGATATATAATGTAATAATTTTTATTTTTCTATCAAAAACTAAAGAAATTGGAAACATCGAGGATGATGTTTAGTTCTAGTGGGGGAGGATGTCATGACCCTCCCTAGTGGACAATTTGGCACAAAGAAACAATGTATTAACCTATGATGTGGTGATACCTAGTTTGAACAATTGAACCAACTATATGATGTTTAGTTGATTTAGAAGGGCATGTTATTGCTAACATATTTCCAAGTGTGCAGGATCAGGTACACTCATAGGTGGAGAAGGCAGAAACATCCACCAGAAATGAGGGTACTTAAGATCAGGGGAAATGATGATTAAGGTACTCGGAGGTAACATGGATAGATACCTTCATATAGGCATGCATTATCGGAAGGGATAATCATCAATGACTGATCGCCTTGAGCCTTAGTTGATAGCCTAGTAGCTATCATAAAATATTTGGCTGAGATGGGTGATTGGGTTGATGGAAATATTCCCTCTTTGTTGCTTTGTAAACTTGATTGCTCTTTCCTGCATTATGACTTGGGTATCTTAATGTTGGAATTTCAATAGTAGAACAACTACAAAAATGCATGTAGTTGCATAAAGTAAATGGTTATTTTGAAATGTTATGTGAGCATCAGTTTTTATGAAGAAAAAAGGGATTAGGTTTAAATGAAAATTGAAGGTGCATTTAAACAAATTAATGAGGTTTGATTAAATGATGATGTGAGTTCATTTAAACTCATTAATAAACTTTATCTTTGTGATAAATGAAAAATTCATTTAAAAGTAATTGAAGAAGTTTATTTTAATGATATTGCAAATTCATTAATAAAATTTAGTGAAATGAAATAAAAAAATGAAAGAAATCCATTTGATAATAGATAGAAATATTTTATTCAAAAAAAAAACAATTAGGAAATTGTTTTAAATAAAAAATAAAGGAATATATTTTTTAAGTGGAAATAAAATATCTTGAGGGATATTTTATTTGAAAGGGATGCTACTTTCATTTAAAAATTATAATGTCTTTTCTCCATATGAAGTGCAACCTACGTAAATGACTTGGAGGCTCTATTATTTCCCAAAATAGAAATAAGGGATAGGAGAATGCGTGCCATCAGAGTAAGGTGAGATGAGGGATGACAACATTGAAGGGAAAGGAGGCGCAAGGATGGCATGGATCTCAAGAGATGTGGACGTAGATGGGCCACCTAGGAGCAAGGGTACGTAAGGTAAGGAAGGAAAAAAGAAAGAAAAGAGGAGAGGGGATGCAGAGGAGAGAGGTAGAGGAAATGGGAGAAAACGTAGAGGAGCACACAACGAGCAAAGGAGGGAACTAACGAAGGAGCTATTGGTTTCTAGCATGTAGGAGAACAAAGGTTGGAGGTTTCTAAGCTTACCGTTTCATGCTTTATTTTTATGATGTGAAAAATAGTATGGAACCTAGTTAAAACCCCCCTGTAGCATGTTAAGTTCCTCCGAATGTTTGAAGCTTAGTTGTTTTAATTTAAACATAGGAAAAAATCTATGGCTGGTTTGGGCTCCCTATGAGCATCTTTACTATTTACTTTTATGAAAGTTTGGCCTCACCATAGACCAAGCATTGATGGCAATGCTATGTTTTCTCCACTGCATGAGGAAGTGTTGTGTCTTGTAAGCCACCAAGCATTGATGGCAATATTATGTTTTCCCCATTGCATGAGGAAGTGTTGTGTCTTGTAAGCCACCAAGCATTGATGGCAATACTGTATTTTTCCCCACTGCATGAGGAAGTATAGTGCCATGTCTAGAAGAGCCACCAAGTATTTATGGCAATGTTGTGACTTCCCACTGTATGAGTGAGGAAGCATCATGTCTAGAAGAGCCAATAAGCGATTATGGGAACGTTGTAGCTATGTTTTTCCCACTATAAGAGTGAGGAAGCACCATGGCTAGGAAGGCCATCATGCATGCGAGGAAACATTTGAGTTAATGAAACCCTGGGCAGAGTGGAGAGCAGCTGGTTGTCCTCTCCTTGAACTCCAAGGTAGCCATCGTTGACCTCCCTACCGAAGCTATGTTACTTCCGCCATGATTTCAGTAATCTAAGGTCCTGGATAATAGTAAGGTGAGATGTCTTATAAAATAAATATTAAGGCAAACCTTTGAATATTATATGATGTCTTATAAATTAAATATTAAGGCAGACCTTTGAATATTATATGATGTCTTATAAATTAAATATTAAGGCAGACCTTTGAATATTATATGATGTCTTATAAAATAAATATTAAGGCAAACCTTTAATTATTATGAGATGTCTTATGGAATAAATATTAAAATAGACCTTTGATTTTTATGAAACACCTTATGGGTCCTTAATTAAAAACAAACCTTTGATGGTTGAAAATTATCTTAGGAGTTTTTAATTAAAGTATGACCTTTAAATAAAGATATAAACTATGTGACTTTAATTAAAGTAAGACCTTTGCTTAGTAAGATCATGAAGAGGCTACTTTGTTAATTAAAGTAGTGAGTCTTTGGATAAGGTTAAGAATATTGAATTAAGGTTATGAATCTTCCAATAAGGTTGTAAATATTTGATTAAGTAAGTCTATGATGTAGATTTTATTTTAGAGTGTTTCATAAGGTAACATAATTATGTTATAGAATTGATGACAAAGTTTATGTTATAGAATTGATGATAAATTTATGTTATAGAATTTATGATTAAGCTTTCATGAATTAAATGGATGGTTAGATTTATTCTTTGAATTAAAGTTATGGGGCTTTGATTTAGGGAATGAATGATGGACTTGTTTTAGAGGTTAAAGGTATGGGACTTTAATGCTTTAAAACATGGTTGGATTTGATTGAGCTTATATGAATTAAGTGGATGATTAGAATTATTCTTTGAATTAAAGTTATGGGGCTTTGATTTAGGGAATTATTGAAGGACTTGTTTTAGAGGTTAAAGGTATGGGACTTTAATGCTTTAAAACATGAATAGATTTGATTGAAGTGAGACCTTGAACTAAGTGGCACATGTTGGATGACTCTCTAAGAGAACATGAGAGGTGAAAATAAAAGTAAAGGGTCTTTTATAAAATCCATTATGCATTAGATGGTTGTAAACTTAATTAAATTTTGTATAGTTGCAATTTGGCAAAGTAAATGAATAGATGCATTTAGAGGTATGCCTATCTTGAACCATGAGTATCCTGATCCCCTACTACCCTCAAAGAACCAATGGGAAGCAAGGAGAAGTGAGGAGTTCAATGGAACCAAAGACTAGGTAATTGTATTTTATATTTATTTACTTATGCTCAAGTAGTCTAGAATTGTGGGGAGATATCCCTAATGTTGATAGTAATAATATTTAGAGTAAGATGGACTTACTATGCAAATATTTAATGCAATAACTAGTTATTGGTGTAGAGAAGGTGTTTTTACTTTAATATTGTATTTGGATTTAAAATGTGTATGATTCTCTATTCTTTGATGATATTCTCTTTTAGTATTGATCCTTCTTTTATTTTCTTTTTTGGATGCTTAGTGACTATGCTTTGCTTGTTTTAAAATCTAGGTGTATTCTTGTTTGATTGGAATGATAAGATCAAGAGTAGAGTTCTAGGGTGAACTCAGAGGTGACCTAAGGGAATTAAGAACCCCTTAGGGTGAACATAGGTGACCTAAGGGAATTGAGAACCCCTTAGGGTGAACATAGGAGACCTAAGGGAATTGAGACCCCTTAGGGAGATAAAAGACTAAGTTGTGGAGAGACTACATCTGAGTTAAGATAGCTCATCAGATAGATGATATGGATAGCTTAACTCATGATACTCATAGCATACCTACACATAATGGCTTGTGTATGGTATGGTGATGCATGTATACCTTCGATTGACTGAGGGTGATAAGTCTAACTCATCAAGAGTGATGAGATAGATAGACTTGTTTGTAGTAACACATGTTATGCCTACACAAAGTGGATTTGTGGTAGGGTATCTCGTGAGATGTAGATTTTAGGAAAACTTAGGGGATTTAAATATTAGGTAAATATTAGGTTGGGTTAGGGGTTCATGAAGGGTTCATGAGTCTCTCTCCTTAGGAAAAAAACTCTTTCTATTTTTGTATGTTTTTGTTTGTGTATTTTTGGTTTGTTACATTTGGTATCAGAGCACTAGGTACGAGGGTATAGAGCTTCTATGTGTGCTGAAGGGAATTAGATGTCTCCATTGAAGGCTTGCTTAAGGTAAAGGCTAAAGTTGGGATGACCTAGAAAACCCTATTTTCTAAGATCTGATGGGAATCAACCCCAAGGGTGAGTGGATGTAGGATGCCTTAGTATGGGCTTTGGTATCAGTGATACATCCTAACCTAGGATATTACCCTAGTTAGATTTGTTAATGCATCTAGCAAGAGAACTCTATATTATGGCTTGAATTAGAGATACAACTTAGATAAAACTATAATCTAATATTCTTTCTTGGATGGAATCAGGTTAAGATGCCACCTAAGACTAGAAGAGGGAGGCCTACACCTAGGCAAACTTGACAAAGTAATTTCGAAGAAGAAAACTAGGATGGGGGACCAACAAGCCCCAATAGGGAGGTAGAAGACCTCACCACAATGGTCACTGCTATGCAGGATCAGATAAGACAATTGTTGGAAATAACTACAAACCAAAATTCACAAGTTAGAGGCTCAGAGGTTGGTCCAAGTAGTGGACTAACTATAGAACAAGTGCAAGCTAGAGCCCTAGTAGAAAAGGAGACAGCTAGGGACATGAAAAACATTAGTATCTCCAAGTTTTATGGGGAGGGCGAAGGGGATGCAATGGAAGCATGGCTGAGAGAAGTAGAGGTTCACTTTATGGTAAAGGGCTACTCATCAAGAACTCGAACACTTTGGGCTATGATCAACCTGGAAGGGGCTACTCTGGAATGGTGGGAAACCCACTATGAGGAAACTAATATTGAACCTATTGACACTCCATGGGAGGAGTTTATAAAAATATTTAAGAAAATATTCCTAATAGAGCATTTCTATGCCTTGAAGTTTGAGGAATTTGCTAGTCTAAGACAAGGAACCAACATAGTGGAAGTGTACTACAAGAAGTTGGTGAGATTGTTTAAGTATGTACCTATTTATAATGAGAAAATGTGGGTCCACAAGTTCACTCTTGGTTTGGAGTCTAGGATAAAGCATGATGTAGACATGTAGGAGCCAAAGTCATTGCAAAAGGTGTATGACCTAGCAAAGAAGGTAGAGTCACACTTCTATTTTAAATATGACACCTTATCCGAGCAAGCTCGATAGGAGCTAAAGAAGAGGAATAGTGATGGGTTTGTTAAATGGGAGGCTGATCAAGAATGAAAGGCTAAGAACCCCCAAAATCTTGAGAGGAAACCTAATGGAAATTAGAAGAAGTTCAAGAAGAGCTTTCATAAGAAGGATCACAAACCCAATAATACCAAACCTCAACAATAGAAGTTGCAAGCTCCAGCTCCAGCAGTTAAGACAAGGAATCAAAAACCTAAAAAATAGCAAGGACCCAAGGAAGGGTGTTACAATTTTAGGGACCTCATTACTATAATCAATGTCCATATCGAGTAGGGACTAGCACAACTAATGAAAAAGGAAAGGAACCAGAACATCGGATCTATGCCACAATCGAGAAGCAGAAGCTAGAGGGACAAGCCACCCCATTACTTATGAAAGGTAAGGTTTTTAATAAGCAAGTAAACATTTTGATAGATAGTGGAGCCACTGATAGTTTTATTTCATCTAGTCTAGCAAGGACTATGTCGGAAAGGCCAAGACATTTGGCTCAAGGGTGGAAGGTTGAGTATGGTTCTGGGTAGACCTACTCGGTGAACCAGTGTTATCCTATGGTAGAAGTCACTATATCTAATGGGATTACGGAATGATGTTTATATGTAGCTCCCCTTCATGCCTTTGATGTGATCCTAGGGATGGATTGGCTACAAGCTCATAAAGCCTTGATTAATTTTCAAGACCGATGGATTGAGTATGTAGAAGAAGGTGGGAGGAGACTCAAAATTCATAGCAAGCAAGGGGTATTTAAGCCTTGGATGTTGTCAGCTATGCAACTAAAAAAGGCCCTAAAGAGAGGAGGAATAGTGTATGTAGTAAAACTTAATGAAGTGGAAGACCATGAGAAAGGTGAAATACTAAGGCAACACCCAATTCTACAAGATTTTAAGGATGTATTTCTAGAGGACCTACCTGGACTACCTCCTGTACGAGAATTTGACTTCATAATTGAACTTATGATGGGAGTCAAACCTATTCATAGATCCCCGTATAGGCTGAATCCTATTGAAATGCAAGAACTGAAGGTTCAATTGCAAGGATTATTGGAGAAAGGTTTGATAAAACCAAGTGTGTCATCATGGGGTGCACCAGTTTTGTTCATGAAAAAGAAGGATGGTTCGCTAAGATTGTGTATTGATTACAGGATGCTAAATAAGGCTACAATCAAGAATCGATATCCTTTACCTAGGATTGAAGATTTATTTGATCAATTAAAGGATGCCAAGGTGTTTACTAAGATCGATCTAAGGTCAGGGTATCACCAGTTAAGGATTCATGAGGAAGACACTCACAAAATGACATTTAAGACTAGGTATGGGCATTATGAGTTTACGGTTCTACCCTTTGGATTGACTAATGCCCCAACTGCTTTCATGAACTTGATGAACAATGTGTTCCGAAGACACTTGGACCAGTTTGTCTTGGTATTCCTAGATGATATCCTTATATACTCTCGAGATAAAGAAGAACACGATAAACATCTTAGGATCGTGTTAGAATTGTTAAGGAAGAATCAACTTTATGGAAATCTGGCTAAGAGTGAATTCTATGTTCCAGAGGTACGATATCTTGGACATGTTATATCAAAAAAAGGAATTGTTGTGGATCCAGAGAAGATAGAGGCTATCCTAAATTGGCCACC
The DNA here is from genome assembly GCA_028583015.1 of Wollemia nobilis. Taxonomy (NCBI): domain Eukaryota; kingdom Viridiplantae; phylum Streptophyta; class Pinopsida; order Araucariales; family Araucariaceae; genus Wollemia; species Wollemia nobilis. Next base: position 38,647,568 of record JAQPPZ010016981.1, read on the forward strand.
CCTACTAATGTGACTGAAGTACGAAGCTTCATGGGGTTAACGGGCTATTATAGACGTTATATAAAGGATTACTCCAAAATTGTTGGACCCATAACTAACCTTCAGAAGAAGGGAAAGGAATTCAAGTGGTCAGAAAGGTGTGAGGCTGCTTTTGTACTACTAAAGCAAAAGCTTACTACCACACCAATACTAAAGGTTCTCGATCCACAAGGGGACTTCTCAGTATGCACAAATGCATCAATAGAAGGATTAGGAGGGGTGCTCTCACAAGAAGAGTCAGTAGTGGCATATACTTCAAGGAAGCTCAAAAAGCATGAAGTTAATTATGCTACGCATGATCTAGAATTAGCTGTAGTGGTGCATGCTTTAAAGGTTTGGCGCCACTACTTGGTGGGAAGACCCTTTGAGTTAAATACTGACCATCAAAGTCTGTGGTATATATTCACTCAACCAATACTCAATGCGAGATAGAGAAGATGGGTGGAATTCCTCGTTGAGTATGATTTCGAGATTGAATACATAAAAGGGAAGGAGAATAAAGTCGTTGATGCTTTAAGTAGGAGAAAATATATAGCAACTATAACTAAAATTCACTTGGACCTTATGGATCGGGTGAGACAGGAGCAATCTCGGGATGAGTACTGCCAGGAAATTCGAGTTAAGATGAACAGAGATCCTGAAGGAAATAAGGAATTTAGTATGAGAGATGACTTTCTATGTTATAAGGGAAGGGTCATCATACCAAATATGGGTGATTTAAGGAACTTGATAATGCAAGAAGCCCATAGATCTCCTTATTTTGCTCATCCAGGAGGAGCCAAAATGCGAGAAAACATGAAAAGAACCTTCTTTTGGGTAGGAATGAAGAAGGATATCATGGATTTTGTTGCTCGATGCCTCGAATGTCAGAAGGTTAAGGTAGAATGCTAGCATCCTATAGGAAAACTATATTTGCATGAGATACCTATGCAAAAATGGTAGGTTATATCCATGGATTTTATAGTGGGTTTACCCAAAACTCGGTACCAACATGATGCCATATTTGTAGTGGTCGAAAAACTGACTAAGGTTGCTCATTTCATACCGAGGAATACTAAGGATGATGCTCAAGTAGTAGCTAGTAGATTCATCAAAGAGGTATTCTGATTGCATGGATTCCCTGAGGTAATTATCTCAGATAGAGACTCCAAATTCACTTCTGAATTTTGGAAATCCCTTCATAGTGCAGTTGGTACGAAATTGAATATGAGTTCAGCTTACCACCCTAAAACTGATGGCCAAATGGAGTGGGTAAACCAAGTTCTGGAAGACATGCTTCGCATGTACTGCATGGATCACAAGTCTCACTGGGAATATTGTCTACCTTTAGTAGAGTTTACCTACAATAATGGACATCACTCCTCGCTAGGAATGGCACCTTTTGATGCCTTGTATGGGTGAAAGTGTAGAACACCATTATCTTGGGATAACCTAGAAGATCGAGTTGTGATTGGGCCAGAAATGGTTAGGGTAATGGAATATCAGCTAAAGGAAATTAGGCAAAGGCTTAAGGAGGTTGCGGATAGGCAGAAGAGTTATGCAGATCTAAAAAGGACTCCAAGAGAGTATTCTATTGGAGATAAGGTGTTCTTAAGGGTTAAGCCGAAGAAGAGTGCTATTAAATCCATGAAGTTGGATCCATATTTTGTGGGACCCTTTGAAATCATGGAAAATATCAGTTTGGTTGCATACCGACTTGCATTACCATCGAATCTATCCAAAATCCATGACACTTTCCACATATCCTTGCTTAGGAAGTATGTTGCTGACCCTGAACATGTGTGGGATGTTTCTAATTTGTAGATGGCAAATCTGAAGGCCATTGAAGTACTATCGATGAAGATTCTCGAGTTTCATTCTAAGTCCATGTAAAATAGGACTCTTGAACAATGTAAGGTCCAGTGGGACTAATTATCTAAGAAAAATGCCACTTGGGAGAAAGTGGAGGTTATGCAAAAATATTTTCCCTTTTTTTTGAAGATATATAATGTAATAATTTTTATTTTTCTATCAAAAACTAAAGAAACTAGAAACACCGAGGATGATGTTTAGTTCTAGCAGGGGAGGATGTCATGACCCTCCCTAGCGGACAATTTGGCACAAAGAAACAATGTATTAACCTATGATGTGGTGATACCTAGTTTGAACAATTGAACCAACTATATGATGTTTAGTTGATTTAGAAGGGCATGTTATTGCTAACATATTGCCAAGTGTGCAGGATCAGGTACACTCATAGGTGGAGAAGGTAGAAACATCCACCAAAAATGAGGGTACTTAAGATCAGGGGAAATGATGATTAAGGTACTCGAAGGTAACATGGATAGATACCTTCATATAGGCATGCATTATTGGAAGGGATAATCATCAATGACTGATCGCCTTGAGCCTTAGTTGATAGCCTAGTAGCTATCATAAAATCTTTGGCTGAGATGGGTGATTGGGTTGATGGAAATATTCCCTCTTTTTTGCTTTGTAAACTTGATTGCTCTTTCCTGCATTATGACTTGGGTATCTTAATGTTGGAATTTCAATAGTAGAACAATTACAAAATGCATGTAGTTGCATAAAGTAAATTGTTATTTTGAAATGTTAAGTGAGCATCATTTTTTATGAAGAAAAAAGGGATTAGGTTTAAATGAAAATTGAAGGTGCATTTAAACAAATTAATGAGGTTTGATTAAATGATGATGTGAGTTCATTTAAACTCATTAATAAAATTTATCTTTGTGATAAATGAAAAATTCATTTAAAAGTAATTGAAGAAGTTTATTTTAATGATATTGCAAATTCATTAATAAAATTTAGTGAAATGAAATAAAAAAATGAAAGAAATCCATTTGATAATAGATAGAAATATTTTATTCAAAAAAAAAAAAAAAACAATTAGGAAATTGTTTTAAATAAAAAATAAAGGAATATATTTTTTAAGTGGAAATAAAATATCTTGAGGGATATTTTATTTGAAAGGGATGCTACTTTCATTTAAAAATTATAATGTCTTTTCTCCATATGAAGTGCAACCTACGTAAATGACCTGGAGGCTCTATTATTTCCCAAAATGGAAATAAGGGATAGGAGAATGCGTGCCATCAGAGTAAGGTGAGATGAGGGATGACAACATTGAAGGGAAAGGAGGCGCAAGGATGGCGCGGATCTCAAGAGATGTGGATGCAGATGGGCCACCTAGGAGCAAGGGTACGTAAGGTAAGGAAGGAAAAAAGAAATGAAAGGAAGAGGAGAGGGGATGCAGAGGAGAGAGGTAGAGGAAATGGGAGAAAACATAGAGGAGCGCACAACGAGCAAAGGAGGGAACTAACGAAGGAGCTATTGGTTTCTAGCATGCAGGAGAACAAAGGTTGGAGGTTTCTAAGCTTACCATTGCATGCTTTATTTTTATGATGTGAAAATAGTATGGAACCTGGTTAAAACCCCTCTGTAGCATGTTAAGTTCCTCCGAATATTTGAAGCTTAGTTGTTTTAATTTAAACATAGGAAAAAATCTATGGTTGGTTTGGGCTCCCTGTGAGCATCTTTACTATTTACTTTTATGAAAGTTTAGCCTCACCATAGACCAAGCATTGATGGCAATGTTGTGTTTTCCCCACTGCATGAGGAAGTGTTGTGTCTTGTAAGCCACCAAGCATTGATGGCAATGCTATGATTTTTCCCACTACGTGAGGAAGTGTTGTGTCTTGTAAGCCACCAAGCATTGATGGCAACATTGTATTTTTCCCCACTGCATGAGGAAGTATAGTGCCATGTCTAGAAGAGCCACCAAGCATTGATGGCAACACTATGACTTCCCACTATATGAGTGAGGAAGCGTCGTGTCTAGAAGAGCCAATAAGCGATTATGGGAATGTTGTAGCTATGTTTTTCCCACTATAAGAGTGAGGAAGCACCATGGCTAGGAAGGCCATCATGCATGTGAGGAAACATTTGAGTTAATGAAACCCTGGGTAGAGTGGAGAGCGGCTAGTTGTCCTCTCCTTGAACTCCAAGGTAGTCATCGTTGACCTCCCTACCGAAGCTATGTTACTTCCACCATGACTTCAGTAATCTAAGGTCCTGGATAATAGTAAGGTGAGATGTCTTATAAAATAAATATTAAGGCAGACCTTTGAATATTATATGATGTCTTATAAAATAAATATTAAAACCTTTAATTTAATATAACTTAAATATTATATGATGTCTTATAAAATAAATATTAAGGCAGACCTTTATTATTATGAGATGTCTTATGGAATAAATATTAAAACAGACCTTTGATTTTTATGAAACACCTTATGGGTCCTTAATTAAAAATAGACCTTTGATGGTTGAAAATTATCTTAGGAGTTTTTAATTAAAGTATGACCTTTAAATAAAGATATAAACTATGTGACTTTAATTAAAGTAAGACCTTTTCTCAGTAAGATCATGAAGAGGCTACTTTTTTAATTAAAGTAGTGAGTCTTTGGATAAGGTTAAGAATATTGAATTAAGGTTATGAATCTTCCAATAAGGTTGTAAATATTTGATTAGTAAGTCTATGATGTAGATTTTATTTTAGAGTGTTTCATAAGGTAACATAATTATGTTATAGAATTGATGACAATTTATGTTATAGAATTGATGACAAAGCTTTCATGAATTAAATGGATGGTTAGATTTATTCTTTGAATTAAAGTTATGGGGCTTTGATTTAGGGAATGAATGATGGACTTGTTTTAGAGGTTAAAGGTATGGGACTTTAATGCTTTAAAACATGGTTGGATTTGATTGAGCTTATATGAATTAAGTGGATGATTAGATTTATTATTTGAATTAAATTTATGGGGCTTTGATTTAGGGAATGATTGAAGGACTTGTTTTAGAGGTTAAAGGTATGGGACTTTAATGCTTTAAAACATGAATATATTTGATTGAAGTGAGACCTTGAACTAAGTGGCACATGTTGGATGACTCTCTAAGAGAACATGAGAGGTGAAAATAAAAGTAAAGGGTCTTTTATAAAATCCATTATGCATTAGATGGTTGTAAACTTAATTAAATTTTGTATAGTTGCAATTTGGAAAAGTAAATGAATAGATGCATTTAGAGGCATGCCTATCTTGAACCATGAGTATCCTGATCCCCTACTACCCTCAAAGAACCAATGGGAAGCAAGGAGAAGTGAGGAGTTCAATGGAACCAAAGACTAGGTAATTGTATTTTATATTTATTTACTTATGCTCAAGTAGTCTAGAATTGTGGGGAGATATCCCTAATATGGTAATAATATTTAGAGTAAGATGGACTTACCATGCAAATATTTAATGCAATAACTGGTTATTGGTGTAGAGAAGGTGTTTTTACTTTAATATTGTATTTGGATTTAAAATGTGTATGATTCTCTATTCTTTGATGATATTCTCTTTTAGTATTGATCCTTATTTTCTTTTCTTTTCTGGATGCTTAGTGACTATGCTTTGCTTGTTTTAAAATCTAGGTGTATTCTTGTTTGATTGGAATGATAAGATCAAGAGTAGAGTTCTAGGGTGAACTCAGAGGTGACCTAAGGGAATTAAGAACCCCTTAGGGTGAACATAGGTGACCTAAGGGAATTGAGAACCCCTTAGGGTGAACATAGGAGACCTAAGGGAATTGAGACCCCTTAGGGAGATAAAATACTAAGTTGTGGAGAGACTACATCTGAGTTAAGATAGCTCATCAGATAGACGATATGGATAGCTTAACTCATGATACTCATAGCATACCTACACATAATGGCTTGTGTATGGTATGGTGATGCGTGTATACCTTCGATTGACTGAGGGTGATAAGTCTAACTCATCAAGAGTGATGAGATAGATAGACTTGTTTGCAGTAACACATGTTACGCCTACGCAAAGTGGATTTGTGTTAGGGTATCTCGTGAGATGTAGCTTTCAAGAAAACTTAGGGGATTTAAATATTAGGTAAATATTAGGTTGGGTTAGGGGTTCATGAAGGGTTCATGAGTCTCTCTCCTTAGGAAAAAAAAACTCTTTCTATTTTTGTATGTTTTTGTTTGTGTGTTTTTGGGTCATTACAATCCCAATCTACCTAAAATTTATATAATTTGTATTATGAGCTAATCCAGGGTGGTTAGAGAACCCATATTATCAATTGATATTTTATATTATTTATATTTTTATAGTTTTTTAGCAACTTCTTTCTAATGGTGATTCAATTTTCCTCCATTTTGTGGAAATTTCACCTTATAGGGACAAGATTTATACTAGGAAAATCATAAAATTGAAATTCAAACACAAAGAAACATATGTTCTAAATCATTCCTAGTTGATGGACACTTAGGTAAGGGGCTGCAAAGACTTGAGGTTCATAAACATTATATACCTGTAGGTTCCTACTAATTTGATGAAAATAACTAGGATTAGGGTTATTGTTAGTCAATTTAGCATTGATATAGTGATCCAAATTATTAAAAAAAATGCCACCAAAATTTTCACACTTTTTTTTCCAATTGTTCTTATAGATGGTTTTTGTGGAATCTAAATAGTTCATTTTATTTCAATTTTATCAATTAAATCCTATGGATGATTGTGTATAATGTTGGTTGGTTACATGAAATGTTAACATTAGCAAAATTCTATGAGTAATAAACCAATTTGGTCATTTTTGAATCATTTTTCCAAGCATTGTTTTTGTACTAGCAATAGGCGAGGTCAAATTAGATGACTTAGGTTGAGTACACATAATATTTTTCCTCTCATAGTAGAATCTACATATAGCACAATATGCTATGCTTATTTTCTAATCTCTATCACATCCATCCAATGAAAATTCTACCATTCATATTAAGAAAATAATCTCTTCTTCACCCCTAGATTAACTCTCCTCCTACTAAGTATTCTTTATCTAAAGTTCATTTATTATATTCTTTATCAACCAATAATATTAGGAAGCAAAGGATAATAAGGATATTAAAAGACACTCATACTCTTAGAATATTCAAGCATTCAGGATAAGTATATTTATTAAATGGCATCCATCTAAGAGGTTAGCACCCTTAAATATTACTATTCTCTCTCTCTCTCTCTCTCTAAATTATTATGTTTTATAATTACATTAGCCAATTAGATGTTTTACATTACTATATACTAAGATATTATTTTGCCTTGTTTATCTAATGAAATAATTTCCTTTACACCTCAATGAGTTTTGTATAATTCTTCATATACTACCACCTAACCCAACCAGCGACACATTTTATATTACCCTTTTGTGATTTTATATAGGTTTAGGCTTGACCTTATGTTGCCTTTGCCTATGGGTTTTTGACTTTCATGGTTTGTCCAAATTAATGTAAAATAGTCAAATGCAAGTGCAAAAAAACTATCTCAATATTATAGCAAATATTCATATAGAATTTCTTATAATATATATGTGGCTATATAAAATATCAATATTATCATGTGAAGGAAACAAAAAACTTTTAAAACATACCATTCATCTAAATAATGTCCAATATAAAATAGAGTCCTATTGTTGCTTGCACAACATGCCCTAGTTTGCATGGACTGGGGACCTACTTTTCTTATTAATCCATTTGGTTTTATTTTATTTTACTTGGACCTAATCTAGTGTCTTTGTCTAGTCAATTTATGCATAGTAGTCCATTGTTTGAAAAAGATGGGTTTCCATTTTGTTTTCTTTTATTTTTTTATTTACACACAACACAATCCATCAAAATTTCTCAATTCATATTAGTAAAAAATATCTAGTGTAGCACCTTTGAAACTAAATTAAAAATCTTAATTAAAATTCTTGAGGGTTGGGACACACATTTTTAATTTAGATTTTTATTAATTATATTTTTAATTCAGATTTTTTAATTTAGATTTTTAGAATTCAATTTTTTTTAGATTTTTTATTTTAGACATGTAATTTATATTTTTAGTTCATATTTGTGCTCTTGTCTAATTTAGATTTTAAATATAAATTTTAACATTGGTGAATTTTTAGTGATGGGTGTTACTAGAGGAGATTAGATGGAAAGCTAAAATTTAATGAGGATTGGAGTTTAATGAGGTATGATAAAGGTAATACCAAGGATATTGCATCATAAATAGGTTGAAGAAAAAAATTTAAATTTAGTATTCCTTATTTGGGAATAAGGAGCAACAATTAAATATTGTAAAATATTGTTGCATGAGAGGAGCAACAATTAAATATTGTAATACATTGTTGTATGAGAAGAATGGAAAATTCTATAAATAAAAGACCTCAAGGCTTAAAAACTATATAAATAAAAAATTTCAAGGGAGAGAGGAGTTTTTTGTGGAATTAATTTTTTGTAATCCATCAAAGTGAGAGGAATTTGATCCTAGATGTACTTCATGATATATCTTTGGTAATTAAGAGATTTTAAAATCCTATCTTTAGTTTGCACATGCTAATGGTGGTTGCATTCAATTTACTTCATAATTTATTTTCCATTTGAATATTTTACCATTTTAGGCCTTAGATTTTTTGAATACCAATTAGTCTAGGACTAGTATTGAATCAAATTTATTGCTTTACTGAATTAGAATTGAATTCAAAGTAACACAAGCTTGATTTTTTTATATTTCTCTTATGTTTTATCCTTTGATTTTTCTTTTGAAATATATTTATGTTAGAGTTATATTATCTTCTTATTATTAGTATTCAATCTTACTCCTATTTATAGAGTTGAAATTTATTTGGTTGTAAATTAATCATTGCTAGTTTGTACATGTTTATAATATAAAAGCAATTAAATTATTGATTGGAAATTTACATGATAAAGATTGGGATTTTATGCTTGAGGAATATATCTCTTATATCCACACCAATAGGTCCCTTGGAAGAAAAACCATCATTGACCTTTGAGTTTATCTAAGCCAGACAAGACTTGGTCACACATAAACCTTAGGGGAAACAAATTCCCTTTCAAGAGGGAACAAGATCTATTCCAAGTAAGTTGGCTTATCCTTTGACCTCATCAACAAGTTGGATCTGTGCCACCTAATTTGAAATATGTTATTTTCTTGCTCAATAGAATTGGCACTAGAAGGAGGACCTAAACATTGAGGGTTAGAAATTTATATGTATATTTTACATTTCAAAAATATTAACTATCAAACTAGAAGCAAAGACCATTATCATTAGACTTTTAAGCCTTCCCCAACATAGAAAACCTACAACTAACAAAGGTAGACCCAAAAATAGACCTACCTAGTCCACCAATAGTTTTCCTAGAGCTAATATCCTCTCTTTTTTTTCACCAACCCCAAGGTCAACCAATGGTAGCTCCAACTCCATGGTTAATAGGAAGTAGTCCCTTGAATGTACCATGAACTACTCATGACATGCATAATAATGTTAAAATATACCTCCCTAAGTATATACATGATGTAACAAGGTTAGTTGAAGAACATATTTAGGCATTAAACATGAGGATGTTGCTTGTAGAATGTTTCCTCACACATTGGATGCTTTTTCATGACTAGTATATCAATCTACCTTTAGGATTAATAACTTCATGGGATTAGTTAGAGGTTATGTTTATTATTAACTTGAGACAACCTATTAATGCTATTGTGATGTACCATTAGTTTACCTCTACTCAGAAAGCATAAGGAATCTATGAGAATCTTTAACGTAAGGTTATACAAACTATACACTAGATTGGTAGCACCTTACACACTTATATAAAAACTATTCATCCAAATGTATCTAAGATCCTTGGACCCATTAATTTTTATGTTTTTAAGGGGAGCTCTTACAATCACATATTTACCATTGGCATATAGTAAGGCTATAATCATTATAGAAAAACTAATACCTCAAGGTATTGGATTAGGTCAATTACCTTCATATGGGTAACCAAGAGCTTATAACTAGATACCATTGATCAATCAAACTCTTACACAATAGAATCCAATATTAAAACCTATACCAAATTCCATGTATCCTAATCAAAACCAACTCTTCAATCCTATACCATTAAATCAAATGGTGCCTAATGTAAGTAATCAACATCTTGTTCCTACATTCTTAGATAGACAAGTGATTGTAATGTTTTTAATCATACAAATCAAGTACATAATTCACAATCCTTACCCCCATTCCTAAATATATCCATGTTTACAAGTAGTACAATAGCTCAATGGGATAAAATAAACCTTATACCTTGAATATCAAATTGGACAATATACAAAGGATGGTTTAGAAATTGAGCAATGATATGCTTAAACTACAAAAATAGGTTCCCCAAAATCAACCTATGAACAAAAATTAGAATAATAAATTTAACTTCTAGAGGAATAACCGTCAGTGGAATACCCAACCAAATAATAGAGGAATCCTGCTTCCTACTAGCAATTAGAATCAATCTAACAATAACTCAGTCACTCTAGTGAATTTGATAGATCTTACTCTCCTAATTAATTTATGATCCTATAGACACATAAAATTGTCCCACCCAAATGAGTTATTTTTCCTTGGGTTCCTTTGGGAGGCTCTCAAAATTGTTAGGAGTAAGCTTGACCTCTTTTTATTGTGTTTTGTCTTGCTTTTCTTAATCTTGACCAAATTTGCACTCGATAAAATATGGGGCGTAGATTCAAAAAATTTAGGGTTTTTCTTGAAAAACCTAAATTGAAAGTTGACCTTTTTGGGCGTTGTCTTAATCAAGGTTAAATTTATTTTTCCTACTTTTTAGCCCTCAAATCCCTTTATAAATAAAGGGATTATAAAGGGATTGGATCCCCCTTTTCACCCCAATAATTTTTTAGAGTTACAAGCTAGTAATCTAATAAAGTTCATGCGAAATAACAATTCTTTTGGTAATATTTTGGTGCTTTGGTGTTCTATTTTTGGTGTGTTTCTTGTGATATAAAAGTGGAGAAAGACTTTACGATAGCTTCTCTTCTTGAAGGAGGAAATATCTTCCACCTTTTATCTTGATTCATCCACAATATCACCAGGTTGTTCCTTTGCATTCATTAGTTCATTTAATTTATTCATTCTATGTTTTGTCACATTTTGATCTTTGTTCTGGGTTTTAGAACCCTTTATGTGAATCTACGTCCCATTTTTTATAGGGCATGGATTCAATGAAAACTTTATTTTTGAATGTCATGTGTTCTACATTCATTTTTATCTCTATTTTTGAATTTGTGTTTAGTAATTTATAGGACACAAATTTTATCTAGTTGGATCTTGGGGGGCTTATTCATCCCCAAATCCCAGGGTTTCAATTTGCATGCCCTTTGCATACTATTTCATCTTTGTTTGCATTATATTCTAACTATTATCATTTTTTTCCTTACATTTCATATTACATTAGCCTAGGGGCAATTATTTATTCCCAAACCCTATGTTTTAAAGTTGCATTCTCATTCATTTCATTGTGTCCATTCTGCTTACACTTCATTTACTATTCCATGTTGTCATATTTTTCTATGTTTGTTCCAAAGGTCAAAGATCATTTTTATTATGAATGGTTAGCTAAAAGGACCTAGGAGGATTGATTGCTATACCTCCAAGCTCAATATTACAATGTCCTAAGTAGCCCCCAAATGCTAACCATATTTTCTAGGGTTTTTGTGAAGCTATTTTATAGTTTTGAAGTTGTGGAACATTCTAGACATAATATAAAGCTTGGATCAAACACAATATCAGATAAGTACCCTAATTACATTTTTTAGGTTGTGTGCTATTTGTTTTTTGCTATTTCTATTCACAAGATAGGTTATAAATAAAAAAGGAAAATTATTTGATTTCTTTCTAGGCATTTAAAAGGAAAAAGACATATAGTTTTACATCTAGGGTTTATTCTTGTTTGTGCATTCCCTTGGTCCCTTTCTCAATGAAAATATTTTATTTATTTCTACCTAGGGTTACATATCATTGAATCAAAAAATAATATTAGGTTTAGTCATTATCTTATTGCATCTTGTGTGCTTTGCATTGTTCTTTTGTTTCCATAGTTTAGTTTAGAAAGGTCAAACATAGGTGCTTTACTTAAATAACACATAAAATATTTCCACCCTTAACATGGAGAGAGTCTTAAACCTATTATTGGTGAACCATTTTTCATATCTCCAAGTGTAGAGATATAACACATCTCCATGGTCACCTTGGTTACCAATGGATCCAATCGAGAATTGTATGCAGTAGGACAGTTTTCCCCCTCTACATATTTGGTGAACATGACATGAAAAAACATCTTAGTGGCCAATATAGGAAGCCTTTTCCTTTGCTTATCTCTTTAAAATTTAAATAATTTTATTTTTTTATAAAAATAAAAACACTTAAAACATCTTAAGAATCTTCTTGTGTGTCTTTCATTTTTTTCTCCTCTATCCTTTCATTTCTCCTAATGGATCCATTCCTTAGGAGTTAGTGAAGGTGCTTAGAATATGATCATATTCCTTAAGAATATGATCATATTGATAGGTAAAATACTAATATAGATGCTTAAGAGTAATAACATGTGGAAACTTATATTAACTATGATCCTCATGAGGGGCCTAATGGTGGCTTCACCTTTACTTTGATAATCTATAGGATTTTATGAAACTCCACAAGGAGGATTTGGTTAAGGCTATGGAAGAGGAAACCCAATTCAAAATAGGAGGGATGCCTCTTCCTCCTACCATATCTCCTAGGAATTTTCATAGAAACCCTTTGTTTGAATATTCACATCATGTTATTACTTCTCATCAGCCAACATATGCTCCTACTAGTTCTTCCAACTAGTAGTTCCACTCAATATTATGTTAAATTTCCTTATTATTATACTCATCTCAACATTCATTCTTATGTTCCACTAATTTCAGTTATTCTCCACAAAAATATACCACATATCATAACCCATACCATAACAATATCAATTATTTCAACATTGACCAAGTTCCCTTCCAACAACTAGCCTATACCCCTCCCCTAGGGAACCTGTAGGCATTACACAACAACAATCCTAAAATGTAAAGTTTAACATATGTGGTGAAATAATTGGTTTCAATAGTGGACATGATTCAACCTCCTAGTTTTACCTATAATTACAAAGAAATCTGCAATCAGCCCTTAGACCCTATTGTCTCTTCTAGGCCCTACCCTAAGCATTTTCCAATGCTAGTTTTTCCTATCTATAAGGGAATAAAATATCAAATTGAGAATTTAAAAATGTTTAGGATAACATGCCATGATATCATATATGATGACATATTGTTACTAAATATGTTCCCTAAGAGCTTTGGTGGTATGGTGTTAGAGTGGTATTATCAATTGCCCAATCATTCTTTAAGGAATTTTGAAGAGATAGATAAAATATTTGTTCAATAATTCATAGCTTATGTTGAAAATAATGTGACTATGAAATATGTCTATACGTTGAAACAAGGCAAATATGAAAGTTTTTCAAAAAATTTCTTGTTGGAGGAGTTTGTTTGGATGCTTGAGATATACATTACCTCCTTGAGATATGCTTGAGATATTTATTGAGAATTTACAGGAGCAAATATCTTATGAACTGGAAACTGCAACTATCACCTCTTTTGACCAAGCAATACATCTAGCAAGAATGGTAGAGCAAGCCCTTATCCAAAGAGGTCAACTTAAGATAAAGGAATATAGGACCAAAAAAGCACATTATAAGAACAAGCATATAGTGGGTGATGGGGTAATCAATAGTAGGTATATTAAAAATGTTGTTAACACCCTATAAAATATGGTGCTTCACCAACCTAAAAAAACTCCATCAAGAAATTTCATAATACTCAACACACAAATGAATGTGTTTGTGAAGCTAATATGATTGTGTTGCCTCCCATATGACAACCTGATACCACGACTAATTGGTATAAGCCTGATCAACATTGTGTGTATCACAGAGTGGAGGGCACATGAAAATCTCATGTAAGAGATTGAAACACATGGTTCAAGACCTAATTGATGAAGGGAACCTTATTATAGAAGGTTATAAATCCAATCCTCCAATAAATAATCAACCTCCTACTCAACAAGCACTCAAAACTAATCAATACACGGGGATCTTCCAAGACCCCCTCCTTAAGCATGGTCAATAGACAACTAATCTAGTGTCATATCATAATGTGTCATCCCCCTATGATAATATGGTTGGTATGATATCAATAACTATAGGACAATAGGCTCAAGCACAACTTATTGAACACTCTCAATAGGAAATTAGTTCTTCATCCAAACCACCTTATTTTTAAGAAACACAAAAAAGGAGCACGAGGTTAGAAACCCCACCTTTAGTGTTTAAGCTACAACATAAAGTCTCCTTTGATATTCAATAGTATTTAGCTAGTACCATAGCTAAGATATCCCTCTTAGAACTTTTGCAAACTTATCTTATTCATAGGTAAGCCTTGTTAAAGCTTCTAAGACAACAATTTGTTCCTCAAGATATTTTTTCCTAGTACCATAGCTGATATTGCAAGTTATATTGGGATACATCATATCACTTTTTTTGATGATGATATTCCTTACTCAGACCTACGAGGGGATTCTTCCATCTACATAATCATTTTTATAGGGGAAAAATCTATCAAGTGGATTTTTATTGATAATGGGTCTTCCCTCAATTTATCTACTTATGAATTCTTCCAAAAATTTGGATTAAACAAGGAAGATTTAACTAAATTTTATATCATCATCAAAGCTTTCAAAAATGAGTCTTAAGAGGCCTATGGTATTATATATCCTCCTCTTAGGGTTGGACCTAAGATCATAGATACATTTTTCTATGTGGTATCTTGTACTGCATCTTTCAATCTTCTTCTCAAATGTCCTTGGATTCATGCGATGAGGATTGTCCTTTCTAATTTTCATCAATGTTTGAGTTTGAATTTAAGGACCAACTTGTCACCATTTTGGGTGACTTTCATCCATTCCAATACTATTTAATGGTTGAGTGACCTCAATATCATATCAATTTATATCCATCAATTTTCTCATCTCACATAACTACACAACTTGAAAATATAAATGTGAATGAGGAATAACTCATCAATGTCTCATCATGGGATAAAGCTAATCATTTTATTTTAGAACCTCATCTAGATATTTCCAAGCTACCACATTCACCAAGGACTATGAATTTACCCTAAAATAAGGGTGGAGTTGTACACATTGTCACGCATACCTTTATCTTCATGGTTATGGTCCTCAAAGAAAAGATTCATGGTAGAAACACTCTTCGTATAAAGAATTTTTTTTTGTTGTTACTTATCCAATTATTACCCACTCCCTAAATAGATCCTATCTAGTATGGGATATATAGGTCAATATTTGGGTCCATGACAAAAAGGCATTCAAGAGCATTTGGAAGTTGAGCTTTGGCCTGGATGATGTGGTGTAGGTTGTATCCCTAATAAAAGACAACCATTACCCTTTGATATTGATTATCACCTTGTTACTTATGTTGAACATTTAAATCATCAAGGATTGGAGTGGAGTGATGAGGATGAGTAGCTACCTTATCCTTCATATATTATTTTTTGCAATATGGTAACTTTGGTGCACCTTGAGTTAGTTGTAGCCATAGAGGAGTATGCTAAAAGGGATACCCCTTGTGACATAGATCATGAGGATATCCTATAGAACAAATTTCTCTTTTATGGGTATATCCCTTATGTTGCACATATCATTTATTCTCATTCTCAAGGGGACCCTATTCCTCTATCTCATAGAGACCTTGCAAAGTTGGGGATCTCTCCCTTTTCATCAATGGCACAATCATAGTTTACAATAAATTTTGTGCAACAAATCCCAAATAATATGCTATGGATGATTCTATTTGTAATAAAAACCATTAAGGTATCCTCAATAATAGCCCTTTATTTAATGGGTTAATTACTTGCACTACCATATTGTTTGTTAAGATAGGCAATACAATCAAAATTTATGTTGACTTTAAGAACTTAAAGCACTAATAAAAAAACCCAACAATAAAAACAAAAATACTACACATGAATTTGCATTTTCATCTAGTTTAGTTTTCATAGTGCATCGAGTTTGCTTGATTGATACTACATGATTGCCTATCATATTTTTTGCATATTTTATCTAAAATTCTATTCCACTTGCATTTTTATTGTCATACAATTGCATTATTGTTTGTTCATACTTGCATGGCTACTTGATCATATAGATTTTTGGGTATTTTGTGACAATGGCAAGTGATGACACCGAGTTAGGTCATAGTTCATATACATTGCACTCACACTAGGAATCTGATGCCTAGTTAATCCCCAACATAGGGTCCATTTTAATATTTTATGTATTTTCATCATTGCATTCACCCATACCATCTTATTTCTTCTTCTCTTATATCCCTTGAACTTGAAAGTTTTCATTACTTCTATCTCTTCAAGTCAAGGTATATAGTTCTTCCTTTGTATATCCAAGGCCTTCACATGTTTTCCTTCCTTTATTTCATCAAGATAAGGATATACATTCTTTTTTATTTGCTCATTATTGATTTCAAACTTCTTCCTTCTTGATTTTTGATGGTTGAGCAACCCTTGTGTGATAGGATAGATATTACATGAATATCACTTGTGGTGTTCATATGACCATTGACTATCTTATAGACACCTTTTAACCATTGTAAGTTCAATATTGATATACACATTCATATCTTATTCTGCTCCATTGGCTTTGTCCATATACCTTCTTGCACACACCACACCCCTATCAGGTAGTACTTGTTTTGGAAAATCAATCAAAATTTCTACCCCATATAGGATAGCTTCATGAGTGAGGGGCTTCCTCCATTCGATAATTTGCAAGCATACATCCTAGAAGGTATATCTCTTTCTTTTTGGCCATCTTAGTGAGCACTAAATCCATAGAGGGTATCACTCCAAACTTGTTCATATTTTTATGAGCATAAGACCCTTACATGATAGTTTCATGGCTATACACAAGGGGAAACCTACATCTCAATTAATTATGAGCATACATCCTTACAAGGTTTCACTCCTTTTTCTCTTCTTTTGCTTAGCCTTTTGGAGCTTTGTTTTTGTCTCTTTCTTCTTTGTCATTTATTTTTCTTCTTATTCTTTCCTCCTTTTCTTCTTTCCATATGTCCATGCATTTCATGTTGCATTTCATTTAGGTTTGCATTTAGATGTTTACATTTAGTTATATTCATACCATTCATTCATTTAGTTGCATTCATTATGTTTGTCATTACTTAACAAAAATTAACATAATGCACACACACTTTCACACCATAACATAAATAATAAAAATCATAACATGATATTAGTTGATAGTGGGGAATACATGTCAACTAGCTCAGTGCACTAGAGTCCAATCCTAGAATACTCAACCTTCTCTAGGGATGCATACCACAATCCAAAATTGGCATGTCACCATGATCCCTATCCTAGCTTTATGAGCCTACCTCCTCTTATCTACCATCTAGTGGTGGCCCTAGTGGGGGTATGTTCATAGACTATGTATCTATTTGTGATCAATATTGAAACCTATTCTATGACTAAAGGAAGGTTGGTGGAAGCACCCTCTGATCCACCACCACCTAGAAGTATAGATAATGATAGAAGGTCTCCCTATATAACACTACATCCTACCTCTCCTATACCCTCTATAACTACTTATATAGTAGGTAGATCCCCTTGCTTGGTTGGCTACTCATCACAATAATCCTTTCCTTAACCAGGCTCATTAAGACTCCTATTATATCTAGCCCATCTCCCCTCTCAAGTGGTTCACCTTGACTCTTGTTGCATCATGCTCTATAATGACTTGGCTTAGCTATGCATAAAGAGTGTCTATCTCTCCCTACATGGTAGTCACCCTATTTGGAAATCCCTCCACCACCCTCATTGGGTTTCCCTAACCTATAATATTTCTCAGTCTTGCTTGTGCTACTATGGAGATACATTTAGCTATCCTCATTGTCTCTGACCTAAAGAGAGTGATGGTGGTCCTCATGGTTGTCACAAAATCTACCCTAACCTCTACCCTATCCTATATAGGAGGCTATATAATATGCTCTTATTGATTTACTATGCATAAATTAACCTCTCAAAGTACTAGCTGCACTCATCATCCCATGACTTGGTGAATTTGCACTAGCATCGATGGGAATATCCTTGGGGGTATAATACCCCTATACCATATCTTATATCTGATGGCTACCTCAAAATCATCCACTCTAGGATTGACATATAAGGTATCATCCATATCCTCTACAAACCTAGCCACATTAAGGTCCCATACAACTCCTGATGGATCTCACCTCACTCTCCTATACCAGTAATCCCCTAGGTCTGGTATTCTAACTTGATCCAACTTCCTTTCATTCTTATCCCACCTAGGGTGTAGATACCACAACCACCATATGAATTTATGATATCATAGCTCATCTATGACCCATATCCCTAGTGGTAGAATACCTATGTATGACCTCTATGTATGCTCAAGGTATCCAAACCACCTATTTCTTTCTATCCACTCTAGGTTGAGCAGTGGCCCTGGTAGTGCATCTATCTTCCTGATGGCTATGTGCTTCTAGCACCACACCTAGAGAAAATTTATGCATACTAACCCTATATTCCATTTGTACATGATGTTGTACAACATCCTATATAAATGGGTCAACACATACAACCCCCATGTAAACCACACCTACTAGTCTCACATATCTGTCACTACCCCCACTAGTGTCCATGGCCAGTGTTGGCAACTCATATGGTACACTAGCAATCCCATCACTACTTCATAGAACACATTCATCAGTTTACCAATCCTATGTCACAATAACATGTCATTAATGTGGAATCTGCTCTTATGAATCTCATGTGATGGGTCACCCATCAATATCTTCACTTCACTTGTGGTACTTATACCCTGTAAACCATCATCCCCTTGATGGGGATCCTCAAGATGCACCACATATCCTCTAGTGTGATAGTCATATCTCCCATTGGTAACCAAAATGTGGATGATTTTGGATACCACCACTCTACTAGTGCTATCAATAGCGCTCTATCATCCTCCACTCGTGGTATTTCTACCAAGTGTAGAATATATAATACCCCTAGTATGTGTCTCTCTACTGGTGTGAGCTCTTGTAGTGCCTCCTTGAGGGTACTCATCCACCATTCAATGCTCTCAAGGACATCATGATGCAATAATAATATAGTTTGTTTTTATTAATTTCATAACATAATATTAAAAACATCAACATAAGCATGCTAATATACATTCTATAGTATGAGCAACCTAATCTCTTTTTCTCTTCTTTTATTTTCTCTTTTTTCTTTCTTCTCTAAATTTATGCCCCATATCATCTATGAAGAGAAATAATACCCTGATAAACAAAATCTACCAAAGAAATAAGTGTAGAATAAAAAATAAAAATAGAAAAGAAGAACACATTACATAAGAATTTATCCTGGGAAACCCTTTTAGGAAAAACCCAATAATAATATATTATTATTTTATAAACTTGGTTGTCTCGAATACAATATTATCCTTTCACTCACTTTTCACTTGTGATTACATTTATTGCAAATTAATTACCAAACCCTTATGCAAGTGCTATTTTATTGGCTAACAACACGATAAGGGGTTTTACAATACCATGGGCATAAAACCATGGGCTAACATTACATTAACCCAAAAATATCCATATGTTTTTAAAAATAGCTACTTCCCCCATACCCATACTCAAGGCCTGGATCAGTTTTGAACCCCAATGAGTATAGGGGTGGAGTGTTAATTTATTTTAGAGTTAGCCCCACTTGAATAATATAGAAAATATTCAACACAAGTCCAACGTTCTCCCACTTTTTGAATACTTTACATAGGGGCTAGAAATTGCCACTGTCAACTATCAAGGGCAACCATACCCATATATCTTCTACAGCAAGAAAATTTCTAAGCAGAAACAACCTTTGTTAATGAATCAATAGTATTCTTCTTTGTATCAACTTTCTACAACATCACTTGGTTTTCTTCAACCATATCTCTCACAAAATGGTACTTGATATCAATATGTTTATATCGATAATGAAAACTAGGATTCTTTACCAAAAATATTACACTTTGGCTATCACTATCAATTCTCACAACCTTTTAATTTATTATAACTATTACAAATAACCTCTATAGTTATACTACTTCTTTATCTACATGAGTTGTTGCAATATACTTTGCTTCTATAATAGACAAAGAAAAAACTGATTGCTTTTTACTCATCCAACTTAATACCTCTCCAAATAACCTAAACATGTAAGCACTTGTGGATCTTATCTTTTCAAGATCTCTAACCCAATCAACATCCATAAATATTTGTAGATTTACAATATCATTATCACCAAATTTTCCTTCATAACAGATAACATAATATATAGTTCCACATAAATATCTAAATATCCTCTTCACAAAAATCCAATGTTCCTTTCCTAGATTGGATATATATCTACTAACTACTCATAATGCATGTGTGATATTAGGTCTAGTATAAACCATTGCATACATCAAACTACCCATAAAACTAGCATAAGGAGCATGATGAATTTCTTCAATTTCCTCATATGTATTAGAACATTGTTCAACAATTAAATTTTAACCAATTGGATATGGAATACATATTGGTTTACAATCATGCATCCTAAACCTTTGTAGTATTAAATCAACACATTTCCTTTGATTTAATTACATATTTCTATTTGTGTGATACCTTATTATTTTCATACCCAAAATAAATTTTGTAGCATCCAAATCCTTCATGTCAAATTCAGAAGATAACTAATATTTTAGTAACTTTATTATCTCCTTATTATCACCAATTAACAACATGTCATCCACATACAATACAATTATAACAAAATTTTCACCTTCCTTTTTGAAATATACACATGGAACTTCTTTGCTTTTTCCAAGCCCAAGTGTCAAAATAAACCTGTCAAATTTTTGGTTCCACAAACTTGAAGACTACTTCAACCTATAAACAGACTTCTTCAGCTTGTATACAAAGTCCTCCTTATATTTTACCTTGAAGCATTATAATTGTGACATATATATCTTCATCAAGTTCACCATGTAGAAAGGTTGTCTTCACATCCATATATTCTATTTCAAAATCAAAAGCAGCAGAAATAGCCAACAAAAATCTAATTGATATTAGTTTAGCCATAGGAGAAAAATTCTCACCAAATTCAATTCCCTTAACTTGAAAAACTCCTTTTTCTACCAGGCGAGATTTGTACTTCTCCAAATTTCCTTCTACATTGTAATTTTTCTTGAATAAACACTTACAACAAACACGTTTCCTACCAAGGGGTAATTTCACCAAGTTCCATGTCTTATTTTTATTTAGGGAATCCATTTCTTCTTTTATAGCCCTTTTCCAAGACTTATCTCACTTAAATGAAGTGCCTCCTTTACAATATTAGATTATTCATCAATAACGGATAAATTAAATGCAGAATATAAATTTGAAGGGCTATACCTTTCTAGGAGTCTTTTCACCTGATATGATCTCCTCAAAATTAGAGTTCCAGGTTTTGCATCTTCAACTTCTTCCTCATATTCTTCCTCTAAAAATTCCTTTTTAGGATCTCTTTGTAATTCATATTCTTCTATAATATCAAGTTCTACCACAGGTTCTTCCTCTTGTTCCAATTTTACCTAAACTATTTTTGGTTCTTTGCTTGGTTGCATTTCCTATTTTGGAACCCCTTTTATTTCTCTAAATATCACATTACAACTATAAGTAATATTCTATGTTTATGGATTCCACAATTATATCCTTTCACACCAGTACTATAACCCAAAAATATGAATTTATTAGATTTATAGTCTTAGTCCTTTTCTCTTTTATACATATAATCTTTACAACAAAAAAACCTTATATGATTGAGAGAGGGTTTCTTACTAGTCCACACTTGTGGAGTTTTATCCACAAAAATTGAGGTAGGAGATCTATTGATGAGGTAGCAAGCAATTAACATGGATTCTATCCAAAATTTCTTTTCTAATACTGGATCTCTTAGCATGCTTCTAGCCTTATCCATCAATGTTCTATTCATCCATTCTACAACTCCATTTTTTTGTGGAGTATACAAAGTTGTTCTATGCCTTTCTATTCCACAATACTTGTAAAACTACTCAAATTAATTAGATCAATACTCACCACAATTTTTATTTCTCAAAATATTTATATTTTTCAATGTTTGATTTTATACAAGAGCCTTGAACTCTTTAAATTTATTAAAAAATATTATATTTGTACCATAAAAAATATACCCAGGTCTTTCTTGAGAAGTCATCTATAAATGTAACTAAATAGATGGATTTACCTAATGATGGTACTTTTGTAGGTCCAAACATATCACTATGGTTTGGATGTAAATTTCCTTTAGATCTTGTAGCACTACTAGGAAACTTAACTCTAGTTTGTTTCCAAAAATACAGTGCTCACAAAAATAAAAATTTAATGGGCAATCAAAAATTCCTTCAACCATACCTTTCATTTTAAATGTTTGAAGTTCTTTCTCACCAATGTCCCCCATGCATTAATGTCATAACATTATCTTTACTATAGGAATACTTAGAGGTTCTTCTACCGTATAAATTTCCTCTATAAATGAAGATTTATTGCAATCAATACTTACAATGCTAGCCTCAAGTTTGAACAAATTTCCTATATGAAATCCCCTTGCCAACACTAAGCATCCATGAACCATATTACAACTATCCTTATTGAATTCTACAGTCACACCCGCATCATTCATCTTACTAATAGATATTAGATTCATTGTCAAACCTAGAATATGTAGCACACTATGAATATTTTTTATTCTTCTATTTTTTGACCTCAATTTGACTCTTCCTCAACCTATTATTTTCTTTGTCAGATTGTATTCCAAGAAAACTTCACCTTTATTTATATTTTAATATTCAAAAAACCCTTCCCTATGAGGAGTCATATGAAAAGAAGCATATGAGTCAATCAACCATGAATTGTGGTGTTCATTTGAGCATGTTTCAACTATGAACAGGTCCCCTGAATCTTCATTTGTGGTCTTTGTTTTTGTAGATGTTCCTTCATCAACATTTTGAGATCTGCAACCTTTTTTAAAATGCCTTGTTTTACCACACTTCCAACATTTTATTTTGTTATGAACAATAAATTTTCCCTGATATTTTGATTTCCTTTCTCCTAATTTATTTTTGCTTATTTCTTGAGAACGACCTCTCACAACCAAGACATCCTTTTGATGATAATCCTAAGAATATTTTCATCTCATTTCCTCAGATAACAATGTTCTATCTATATCATCTAATTTGAATTTAGAAGTAGTAGTGGTGATAGCCATAACTAGGTTATCCTAGGAGTCAAGTAATGAATAAAGTAAAGTAATACATTTTTCCTCTTCATCTATTTTTACATCTATAGAGTTTAATTGACTTACCACAGTGTTAAAAGCATTTATATGTTCAACCATAGAGTCACCATAATTCATACAAAGAGTATACAACTTCTTTCAAAGAAAGAATTTATTTACCAGTGACTTTGTCTGATACAATACTCCCAACTTTTCCCATAATAACTTTGTTGTGGTCTGTATCAATACATTCAATAATACTGAATTAGATAAGTATAATATGATAGAGCTCCTTACCTTCCTATCAATTTTTAGCTATTCCTCTATCGTTCCTATTGGTTTTACTCCTGATACTGTGACCCATTGATCTTTCTCCACCAACACATCCTCCATATTGATTTTCCATAACTCAAAATTCTATCCATTAAATTTTTTTATCTCTACCCGTGTTCTTCCTATCATTTTTTCTTTGCCTAGATTCTTTTGTGCATTATTTCCACTAAATAATCCATTTATACTAGGGTTGAAATCCTTACTCCTCAAATAAAGGTAAAACCTAGATTTTATACCAAATGAAGAGAAATAATACCTTGATAAACAAAATATAGCAAAGAAGTAAAAAAACAAAAATAAAAAGAAAGAAGTACACATTACACAAGAATTTATCATGGGAAACCCTTTTGAGAAAACCCCACAAGAATATCTCCTTATTGTATAAACTTGATTGTCTCCAATACAATAATATCCTTTTGTAACCACCAAAAAGGCTCACACCCAAAGGTATCCCTATTGCAATAATTGATAAAAGCATAACATGCATACAAGAACAAGAAATTGACAACAAATGAATCAAGAAGAAATATGCTTTATTCCATTATATTCAAAGTCAAAATCAAATTACAGGTACATCCCTCTTAGGGATAATCACTTTGATACAATATTACAATAGGAGTGTGTAATTGTTTCCCTCTCAAGGGTAGGTGTGATTTCCAAGTGCCTTTCAGGGTGACACGAACTGCTCTAGGGTGGAGGTACCCTCTTCTTCATGATGGGGAAGGAACTTGATGGTTGGTTCTCCTTTGAAACTGTTCCTTGTGGTCAAGAAACAACATAGAAGTGTCAAAAATATAGGCAACCTCTCATGATGAGGCCCTTTTAGGAAAATTGCATAATGACACCATTAAACATGCATAATCAAGAAAACATGAAAAGTGCTTCTAAACTATGCAAATTGAATCAAGATTCATATAATAGCGTAAAGAAAAGTAGCAGCTACACTATGCATGGATCAAATGTGTAAAATGAAGCATAAAAATGCATAAAGAACCCATTTAAGTCCTAATTGAAGCATAACATGAAGAAGCTAATCTAACCTAATTCTATGGTCAGAAGTCTACTAAACTATAATTAAACCATGAAAATAGCTAATCTAATCTAATTAACTGGACATAAATGAAAAGAGGAAGGTGGTGATACCTCTGCTACAAACCGTAGCTCTAGTGAGTGGTCTACACTATAAACCATGGCTGAAAGCCATGGTTAGCACTCTGATAGGCTTACCCTCAATTCCAAGGGTAGTGGGCTTGACCTCCTTGTCCAATTGATGTTCAAGGGTCGCCTTCGGTGTCCTTCTGATAGGTTTGGCGGTTGAATCACTGTGATGGGCCTTCGTTTGCCTGGATTTGCATTTCTTGGCTCTCCTAGACTCCTAGGGCATCCATAATGCAATTCATCATGAATATTGGCAAGTAGGTAGGGGATAAGTGCAATAGCTCTCTCTTAGTATACTCGATTGAGTGTACAATTCGATAGGGCTCCGCTGCTCAAATATCCAATGCTCTCTTTGATATTTTACCCTAATTCTAAGGGGTACTTATAGGACTACCCAAGGGCTAGGGGTGGCTTCCTGGAGAAGCCAAGATCAAGAAGGGGTGGTTAGGATAGTTGGATTGGAAGCTTCCATCCTCTAACCACCTTCTTCTAGATCAAATGGTCGTTCCAACCGATTTGGCTCGGATTGAAGGCCAACTGAACTCTAGTTAAGACCGTAGGTCACAACTACGGTCTAGACTATAAACCGTAGGTCTCAGCCATGGTTCAGCTATAAACCATAGGTCTGGGCTGTGGTTCAGACTGATTAGGCCAAGGAGCCCAAATTGAGTGGTTAGAACCACTACTCTATCTTGGAGTCTATCCAAGATCTTCCATATGGTCTTGTAGCATGTCCATATGAGTAGTCACCCTCGACATGACGCATTTTAGGTGTCTACAGATGCCCCTTTTGAGATGCATTGTGAGATCGAACAATGCTGAGCAAAAATATACCTCCTAAAATGATGTCGAAGGTTCTATGATGATCATTAGTCAGATCAACATTAGATGCCCTAGGTCCTGCAAAAGGATGCGCATCCTGGAATCATTGCTTCCAACTCTTTGGAGGCTTAAACTTGAAAAGCTTGTGCCCTTCTCATCTCATTCGGTGTAGTTATGCATTCCATAGGTATCTTCTGACCCATAGATCCGAAAGGTGGAGAAC
Organism: Wollemia nobilis; assembly: GCA_028583015.1. NCBI lineage: Eukaryota > Viridiplantae > Streptophyta > Pinopsida > Araucariales > Araucariaceae > Wollemia > Wollemia nobilis. The sequence continues at coordinate 38,673,539 of JAQPPZ010016981.1, forward strand.
AACAAGCAAAATCATATTTGCTATTTTCCCCAAGCAAAGGGGTAAGCTTATGATAGTTGTTGACAATGATTCGCAAGGACGAACGCAATTTTGACAAGATCAAGGGATCTACGATTTCAGGGATCTTCTATTGATTTTGATTATGATTTGATATTATGACTACCCCCTCAAGCGACGAGTCGATGAGAGTAATGACAATGATTAAAGCGACGATGTCGCTTGACCACCATGGATGATCTGAACAAATTTAGATTTGAGCAAATTAATGCCTTGGCTAGGCCTAGTTCAGCTTTTGATTCCAACTATTAATAGTATTTGCACATTTCTATCCCATGGAGCAGTCGGGCTGCAATAGTCATCTTAGGGAATCGAATTGATACAAATCCAATTAGATTTATGTTGAATCAAATGATCGATGATTTGTTGAAAAGATGTCATAGAAGAAATGACATGCAACGCCTCATTCCCATGGAGCAGTCCGACCTCGAAGGCCTTCTTAGGGATTGAAAAGAAGCATATCAGATCAATGATGACAATTTTACCCCAAATGTCCTTATGGTAATTTACTCATCTTGTCGGATTGCATGGAGCGCAAGTCGTTGCAACCGCCAAGTGTATAGGGTAAATTACTGAATACGAGGCGCATTTGGTGTTTTTAATTATTTGATTTTTTTGAATGTTTTGATTTATGAATTGAGTTTATTTATTTGGTTGGGAGGTGCATCGCTCCATGAAAGGATTGTCATAGCGACGACCTCGGTTGAATGTACTTTATAATCTCAGCCAGATTTTTGATTTTTAATTGGATCTCGGTGCTTGATTATCACCAAATTTCCAAATTGATTTGATTTTATTGAGTTCTGATCCCCTAGGAGGCATTAGTTGATCATTTTAAACCTTCCCATGGTGGGATTTTATAAAATTGCTTGCCAGTTGCAAACCATGGCTAGGGTCTGCAGTTCCCATTTGCAATTTTGGGAACCACGGCTAGGGCCTATGGTCCACGCAAAATAGGAAAAGCTTATAAAAATCCCAATTTTCAAATTTCTCTCATTATTCCCTGACAACGACTTGCAAACTAGAGCTCTGATAGTGACAGCTAAGAAACTGACCTACATCCTACCAAACTTCACCTACACCCTACACAACACGATGGCAGAGCACGGGCAAGCTTCTTCTAGCCACGATGGATGAGGCGAGGGCAAGGTAATCTGAAACCAAGACCTCACATCCATTACCACTAAAATGAACCCAATTAAGTAATTGGTTAATCAATCTCACTAAATTGTTGGCAATGAACCTCACCTTAGGCTAGGGTAGCTTAGGATTTAATTATTTTTATTTTTTTCATTTTTAGCCATGGTATCATACCCGGCAGGATCTCAATTGGAGATCGCAGGTACCAACTATGGTTCCCAATTGGTCAATTGGGGACCATAACTACCAACTATGGTCAACATTTAAAATCCCAATGGTCAATTTTTGACCGCATGCGGACCGTAGGGTTGACCCGCGGTTCGCAAACTTTAGAAAAAATTTATAAATTTTTTAATTTTTCTAAGTTTTAAAAGGCAATTAATGTCATTTAATGCATTTTTGACCTGTCTGAATGACAATTTTGATTTGTAGGCCTGCATGATGACATGTTTTTGCAATTTTATTAGTTTTTAGATATTTTTGATGATTTTTAGGTCATTTTTAAATGTTTTTGCTTGTTTTAGTTAGATTTTTCCTTATATTATGCTTTCTATTTTAGAGATTGACCTCTAGAGCTCGAGAGCCTGACATTCTTAAGACTCTCCATGGAGAGCTCACTCCTAAGGAGCGAGAATGGTTTAAAGCTATCGACTTTAACTATGTACTAGATCTACCCACTATCAGGGTAGATCAAGCCTATTTGACTACGTTGGCCCGATGTTGGAATGCGCGGACCAACACATTTCACCTACCTACAGGTGAAATGATGGTTACCCTAGAGGATGTCTATAGGATCTTTAGGATCCCCATTGATGGTGAGGCCATCATCTCTTCGACTTCTAGGGCTAAGGAGTCCATATTTGATGCCATATTTAGCACCCAGAGCGAGGAGGCTCAACACAACATTGACCATGGAGGGGTCCACATCGGCTATTGGTAGGGGAAGAATGTCTTCTCCATACGTGAGGCCATTTTTATGCACCTGGTGGTGCAAGTTGTGCTTCTAGACTCCTCGGGCATGAGGATTCCCTAGAACCTTCTAGCTACTATCAAGAGAGTTGTTCAGAGCACCATCCATCGACCACTATGACTAGCCTAGGGGAGCACCCTACTCTACCAACTATATCGAGAGCTCTACCAGATTACTGATCGAAGCCATCGAGGGATCAACTATAGTCTACTTATTCAGATTTGGGGTTGGCAACATATCAGGATAGAGCATCCTAGGGAGCTACCCCTACATATCATAGAGATCGATGATGCCCATCAGTGCTATGCTACCTACTAGCCTCAAGAGGAGGAGGGCTTCTAGGAGTAGGACCCATGTTGGTGATGTCCAACATTATATCACATGGTTTGTAGGACTCGAGCCAGATGATATCGAGTGGTGACCATACATGGAGTGTCCTAACTAGCCTGAGGTCGATGAGTGGCTTCGATAGGCTCATCGAGATAGATGGTTACTCGATCAAAAGGTCGAGATCAGAGAGTACCAATTTTATTCTCACATCCTATGGTAGTTCAGCCTAGTGTAAGACATTCTAGAGATCCCTTTCATCTATAGGCACCTAGCTCTAGAGACGCATCTCCCATGGATCTAACCTCTAACTCTAGGGGATGATCCAGATGATTTCTAGGAGACTAGAGCTGACCAACCTATTACCACTCTAGCATACGATGGATGGTGGTCGATGCTATGATGGCATGGATCAGGGCCTCTAGGTAGATTTGATGATCAGGTAGAGGTAGCGATGGATCCTGATGAGCGTAGGGTGTACCAATAGATAGAGGGTAGATGGGGCATAGAGGCCACCATCGAGGAGGCTCCCGGGGATGACCCAGATGATGAGGCTCTAGAGGAGGGTGAGGTTCCTCCTAACAGCGTAGAGGGGCTGCTCTTAGCTTAGGTTGTTGACTTGTAGAGTCAGCTTGGTAGATATCAGACTCAGCAGCATGAGCGAGACACTACTATCACCACTCTAGAGGTGAAGCTAGCTGACCAAGATAGGTAGCTAGCTAAGGCATAGGAGGAGATCACCAACCTCATAGAGTGAGCTACAGTAGTAGAGGCTCGAGTTTAGGAGCTCACTAGCACCCATGATGTGGCACTAGCATAGTGGGGTGAGGCAGTTGTAGAGAGGGACCTTCTTAGGCTACAGAGGGGAGACCCTACATCCTCTCAGATTGTCATGGGACCTCCAACCGCTCCATTAGTCATAGGTGTGGATCCTATGGTAGAGATCAGATGGCTCACTTCTCTCATGGAGGAGAGAAATGATCGATTGGATGTGAGGGCAGCTCGCATCTCTCAGCTAGAGGGCTTCATCGAGCTGAGGGGTTTATAGGTTCCCGAGGATAGGTAGGCTGTAGGGTCACAGAGGACCAGGACCAGGACCATAGGGCAGTCCTCAGTGAGTTCCAGCCATCAGACTCATAGGACCGAGCGGACTCACCGATCTTCTAGCACACACGGAGCCAGCTCTCATAGGAGCCATAGGGATACAGGGGGTGATTCGTAGGTTGGGGGTGCAGGCCCTCCTTAGTACACATTTATGATATATGTATTGTACCATTTTTGGAGTGTAAGGTCGAGGACCTACACAGTTGTAGCCTACGGGTATTTTTGTACTCCCGATGTACTCTGAGACACATATTTATATATGATATGATCATTATCATTTTATGGCTCATTATTGTGTACTCATTTATTTTTGATTTTATGTTTATGTGATGCACATGGATGCAATGCTTATGTTATGTTGATGCTATATGATGTGATGTATGGATGTCATGCACTAGATAGCTATTTAATTTATGATGATGATTATATGCAGTGATCTAGATGCTTAGATGTGCTTTTTATGATGGATGCATATGGATGCGATATTTTTTCTTAACGCATATTTGATATTGCTTTATTGTATGCATTAATGTATGTAATGATTTATTTACATGATGCTAATCTAATGTAAATGAACCTGTATGCTTTAATCACTTAAAACATAAGGAATAAATGTAGATATGTTTATCAATCTAATGGATGACACCACAGAATGTATAAAAATCATGAATGTAATTGAAAATCCTTAAGATAAGAATTTAATCAATTAATCACCCATATATGAAATGCAATGGTATGCGATGTTTATGATGTGAATGATATAATGTGTCATTCGATTTTATTTTGCAAAATTTGAAAAATATGCATGATATAGTCAGTGGTCATCTAAATATTATTGCTAATATCCATCTGGTATCTATCCTATATGTTGATTGTGCTTTATATAATGATGTATCATGGATTCGATACTTTGCAATTTGATGATTTATATGGTTGTGATTTTTGACATTTTGTTGCTATGGGAGAAATTTTTGAGGTTTTCCATGAGACTCAAACACCCTAATAGACTTATCAAAAGTTGCATACTAACCACACTAGACTTCTGAGATAAAAGGCTTTTGCTAGGATAGACCCTAACTGTTCATTATCCCTGTGTGTGCAAATGATTATTTTAAGATAAGACACGAGCGTTCCCCGATGTCAAGCGGGATTCTTTCAGCCCATTGCTAAGATAGGGGTTCCACAAATGTCTTATCCAATCTCAAGTTTAGATTTTAGTTGGACTAAGCCACTAGGCAATGCAAGACACCTGAAGCTAGCTCTTCCACATTCAAACATTGGTCTTGTTCATAAGCGAGGTGCTAATGCATCAGACATATCATCATGCATAAGGTATAGTAGTGCTGACAATTCTAGGGATTCAGGCTCATTCCTTTCTATCCTTCAATTTTTGGGATACTTGCTCATATGTAGTGAAGCAAGGGAGTCGATTCCATCTTCATTTTGAACTGTCTTTGGATCTTCATTTGATCTCTCTTCGAACTGGATTTTGGATCTTCATTTGATCTTCGCTCGAACTTTTGATTTATGATCTTCATTTGATCTTCACTTTGAACTTTGATTTAAGCCTATTTTTTGATCTTCACTCGATCTTCACTTTTTGGCATTTACATTTGATAATTTTCTTCAAAAACTTTCCTTTGGGGGGATTTACTTGGGAAAACTATTTCTGGTATATCGATTGAGAATATCGATCTTATGATATCAATATGGGATATCACTCTGGGGAGTCGATCTATGATATCGATCTAGGGTATCAATCATGAGGATTGATGTGGGATATATTTATGGGATATTGCTCATTTTATCATAAGCAAGGGATTCTGAATAGGGAACTAACCTGTCCTTTTGCCAACTGCCAACATTTCCCATACCATCCGCATAGAGGGATAAGCAAGAATAACTCTTTTCGCTTCAGGATACCCAATCCTACTTCACGACTTTCATCTTCCCCTAGTCCTTATTAGGATTGTTTAAATTTGTTGATTAGTGATAGGCTTATGATATGCTAAGGGCTATACTAACTGAACCTTAGCTACAAAAGCAAAGCAAGCTTTCTACCAACTCTTGATAAGACCACTAGGTATGGCTGAATGACCGAAAAACCCTAGTATATCTCCATAGCAACATTATAGGTTGTGTTGAAAAACATAATTACTCACATGAATGATGGATCATGATAAATGCAGAGATGCATGATTTAAACACAAACGTGGTGTCATTTGTAAGACTGACAAACATAATCCCTCCTACTACGGAATGCAATGGATGACGAATGCCTATATGCAATGTAGTAATGCAACGAATGCATGTGTAAATGCAAAATGACCATGCAAAATTCAAATGCAAATGCAAATGTTTTTGGATTTTATGCTTTACCAATTTTTTTTGGATTTTATTGATTTTATAATTTTTATGGGTTTTGAGCCTCATAATTGACCAAACAGTGAGTACATGCCTCTAGAGCCTTTAGATTGACCAAGCAATTTTTAAGAATCCTTGGAGCTTTTAGGATTGACCAAAGGGATTATGGGTACCTTTGGGGCATTTTGGGATGACCAAGCGATTTTGAGAATCCTTGGAGCCTTTGGGGTTGACCAAGTAGTTTTTCAAAAACTCTTGGTGCCTTTTGCATTTGACCAAAGGGCTGATAGATGCCTTTGGAGCTTTTTAGGATGACCAAGCGATTATAAGCAAATCCTCAGGGCTTTTAACTAACATGACCAAGTGGTTTCAGGAACCCTTGGAGCCTTTTGGGATGACCGAGCAGTTTTGACCAAACCCTCAAAGCTTTTGAGGTTGACCAAAGGGCTTACAAATGCCTTTGGAGATTTTTGATTGACCAAACCACTGATGAGAGTGTTTGGAGCTTTTTAGGATGACCGAGCAGTTACAAGCAACTCTCGAAGCCTTTTACTATGCTCTTCAAGCATAAAACACCTTAATATGGATGATGTTGAGAGGTTCAGGCTCTTCAACACCCCCTAGCGATGTTAGGTGATAGGTACCCAGACCAATATTTTTAGATATGATGTAGGGTCCTAGCCAATTAGCCATAAATTTGTCTCACATATCTGGCGGTAAATTAGAGTTCTATTGGTTTTCTTTCAAGACAAGATCCCCAAATTCAAAGTCTCTCTAGTGGACTTTGATATTGTAAGCTCATTTTAGTCACTCCTGATAAACATGGAGATGCTCCAAGGCATTCACGTGATGTTCATCAAGTAGCATCAGTTGATCCAGTCGAGCTTGTCATGTAGTGTCATCATCGATGAACTCTTTCAATGTGATATGCAACATTGGAATTTCTAATTCCAAGGGCATAATGGCCTCAGTGCCATATACTAGTGAGAATGGTGTTGCCCTAGTGGGCATCCGAATACTAGTCCTATAAGCCCATAACGCAAGGGGCAGTTGGATATGCCAATATTTGTGGTTTTCTTGTACCATATTTTTCAAGATGGCCACCACTATCTTATTTGAAGCCTCAACCTACCCATTTGCTTGTGGATAGTATGGAGTCACAAAACTATGTTTGATTCTATATTTAGATGTCAAAGCTCTCACAATTTTGTTCTTGAAAGATGTTCCATTATCCGATATTATTTTGGATGGAATCCCAAAATGACTTATGATATGCTCTAGTATAAACTCTGCTATACGAGCTCCAGTTGTCATTGTTAAGGGTATTGCTTCCACCCACTTTGTAAAATACTCAGTAGCCATGATTATGAATGTATGTCAGCCCGATGATGGAGGAGAGATCTTGCCTATAAGATCTAGTCCCCACTGAGCAAATGGCCAAGCCGCTTGAATGGGTTGTAAGGCCTACGATGGCAAGTGCATAAGATTAGCATGATGTTGGCATTTAATGCATTTCTTGACATACACATTGCACTCCTTCTCCATAGTGGGCCAATAGTAACCCATTCGAAGGATGCGCTTGATGATGGCCATGCCACTAAAATGGCCATCGCACGTACCATCATGGGCTTGTGAAATTGCCCATGATGCCTCTTGGGGCTCTAAGAAATGAAGGAGAACTCCATCATAGCCTCATCGGTATAGGATGTCTCCTATTAAGACATATTTGGCCACTTTATATTTAAATGTGTGCTTCATGACACGTGAAAATCCCTCTGGGATTATACTAAGCTTTAGGAAGTCTTTAATTTGTGACATCCAATTTTGATAAATCTCAACTTTGACTGCTAAGATGACTTGCTCCCCCTGCGTATTTACCTTTGCAAATGCAGACTCAGAAACAACCCTATGGTGAATGGTAGTACCACTCCCCATGGGACTCTGAGAGGTTAATGACCCCTAGGGTGCCTTCTTAAGAAAGTCTTCCACTTTGCAGAACCATTCAACTTGTGGTTCTACATTGATCATGTTGATCGATTCTCTATTATCATAGGTTGCACGCTCTACTGCTGGATGTGAGAGCATATTGACATGGATGGTAGTGAAATCAGTAGATGGATTCTGAGGGATTAAATATCCCAAAGAAGCCATGGTATCTACAAACCTATTTGATGATCGAGGGATTGCCTCAATGTCATACCATTCAAGTTTGGCCAAATATGTGTCAACTAGATCTTTATAGGCTTTCAGTATGGGACATCGACACTGAAAAAGCCCCTTGACTTGATTTACTATGAGCAAGGAGTCACCAAAGATGTTCAATCTCTTAATATTCATGGTGATGGTTGTGTGGAGGCCCAGCAGTAGGGCTTCATACTCAGCATTGTTGTTGGTGCATGAAAAATCCAACTTGAATGACAAGGGCATTGGAGCTCCTTGTGGCATGAAGAACACTATTCTGGCACCACCTCCTTGTTCGCACTTTGAACCATCGAAGAACAGAGTCATATCAGCATTGTTCTCTAGTTCTTTGAGTTCGAGAGCTTCAGATATGATGAAGACTGCATCATCCGGAAGCTCGATTGTTAGAGGCCTACTATTTGATAGTGGTGCCTCAACTAATTGATCTGCTATGACCTATCCCTTAATGGACTTTTGGCTTATGAATTCTAGATCAAATTCTATCAATAGCATGATCCACTTTATAGTACATGTATTGTGATAAGTCTTACTCATCATGTACTACAAAGGATTCTATTTGGATATAACATACGTCGTATGACTTAACATATAGTGTCATAATTTCTTTGTAGCGAACACTACTGCTAAACACAATTTTTCCACATATGCATACCCGAGCTCATAGCTCACCAAGGTTTGACTAATATAATATATGGCATGTTCTTTGCCTTGCACATTCTTTTGGGCTAACATGGTTCCCAGTGCAAAGTCAGTTGTCGATATATATAGTAGAAAAGGCACCTCTGGCCTTGGTGGAGCTAGCACTGGCGACATCGCCAGGTATTGCTTTATCTCAATGAAGGCTACCTTGCAGTCCTCATCCCAATTGAATGGGACCCCCTTATGTAGCAATCGATTCATGGGTCGACATTTATCCGATAGTTGGGTGATAAATCACTTTATCGAGGCTACCTTGCCTTGAAGGCTCCTTAATTCCTTAATATTGGTGGGAGGACGCATTTCCAAAATGGCCTTGACCTTCATTAGGTCTACTTCGATGCCTCTCTTAGAGATGATGAACCCTAGTAATTTTCTAGAAGTTATGCCAAATATGCACTTCTTAGGATTCAACCTGACATTGTGCTCTATCAAGTGATCGAAGACTTTCCTTAAGACCTCTGCATGCTCTTCTCATAGCAATGACTTGGCTAACAAGTCATCGATATAATCTTCAAGAATTTTGTGCATATAGTCATGAAAAATGTATGTCATGGCCCATTGATATGTGGCACCAGCATTTTTGAGGCCGAATGGCATAACTTTATAGCAAAACATTCCCCATGGTGTTATAAATATGGTTTTATGTTGGTCTTCGGGTTTAATCCAAATTTGATTGTAACCAAAAAAATCATCCATTAAGGAGAGCATTTCATGACCTATAGTTGCATCTACGAGAGCATCAATATTGGGCAACGGAAATGAATCTTTGGGTGTTGCCTTATTTAGGTCTCTGAAATCCATGCAAATACGGATTCTTCCATCGGGTTTTCCCATGGGTACCATATTGGACACCCATTCTGGATAATCGATGGAGATCACAAATTCCACATCCAACAACTTTTGTAGCTCATATTTCACCATTAAGGCTACTATTGGGTGCATTTTTCTAAGCTTTTGCTTGATCGGCTTCTTCGTTAGATCTAGCGAAAGGTTATGCGTAACCAATTTTGGGTCTAGACCTGGCATATCCTTGTACGTCCAAGCAAACAAATTTGGTCTCTCTTTCAGTAGAGGGATGAGGGTGGCCCGCTCATCTAGAGTGAGACTCTCTCCAAATTTAACCTTCTTTGCACTGGTGGGATCATTACTGATATCCACCTCAAAGGTTTCCTCTACCGACATATGCGATCCCTCCTCAAGTTGGTGAGGCATAGGAATCAGATGGATGTCATCAACCGGGTTGATTGGTTCCATGTTGGAAGCATTTTTGGCATGATAAACATCATATGCATAGCCTGGTGCAAAATGGAAAGGTTGCAACATTTCTTCATTGGGGAAGAAATCCTCAGGCTCAATGGGTGAATCAATGCGATCCCAATCGATAGCATCTTTGTTAAGATACAATGGTTTAGATGGATCTACTGGATTACAGAGTGGAGTGGTCAAATCAATGGAGACCATGTTTATGGAATGGAATTGATCTCCAGGACCACACAGACTAACCTCTACAAAATATGCATAATCCTCATACCCACGATCTGGCTCTAATGGCACAGGCACAAAAGGGTCTTCCCTATGAGGACTATGAATAACTGGATCCTCCCTATGCACTGAATGCAAAATAGGATCATTTGGCTCATGGAGCTCCATGTAGGTCGATGGAAGGGGATTAACCAACCGATGGATTTGATCCAAGTTTAACCGTCTTGCTCTCAGATGCGGACCAACATGTAGCTGTCGATAGACCTCATCAATGTCGATGGGTTGATGATGGTAACGCAAATAAGGAGGACCAAGGTAGGCCCTCTCTAGCTCATCTTCTTCATCACTATCATAATAGAATCCTTCATTCACCCCCACTCCTGGAGGGTGCTCCTCCAAATGAGGCCCCATGAATCTTACTTCTTGCATGCTGTCATCGCTATCCAAAAAAATCGGATAATTATACCTCATGTACGATGCTACCAAGAAAACTAGCTCGATCTCTTCCCTAAATGATCAACATTGGGAAGGATCTCTTCGATATCCTATACTGACTCAATAGGTAGTAGATGACGTGCATATAAAGGCCTTACATAAGCGCCTTCGACTTCATCCTCAGATTCATCATCGTTTGAGGATTCTTCATCTACATCATAGCCTGGTCCACTCATATCGGAGGTGGACTCCACTCCATCTTCATTACAAAGATCTCCTAGCTCGAGATCACTTGTAGTAATGGGGTTACACCCCTGCACATCTATGTCATCGACTACATCATGGGTTTGGTGTCCCAGTTGATCTCTGGGGTTCATCTCTATCTCAATCTACTCAAGGAGCCCTTCACGATGATCTTCGAGTGGCTCAATGGTGATGACAGATATCATAGGGTGATTCCTCCAGAATTTAGAAGGATCCAAATGATATGGATTAAAATCCACATCATCCACCATACTGAGGTACAGATGATCTAGGGATGCTATGAGCAAATCATCCTACCCTCATATCTATAACCCTAGACCGAATCTATCAGTGACTAACTGATAATGAGGTTCCAATGGAGTCCTCCATCCTTGTTCAAAGAGACCAAGGTCATATCCATGCCAATGATATAGCTCAAAAATATGCATGGCATACTCTAGATTAGATAAATAATGAATGTTTACCATGAAAGGTTCCTCATCATCTTCATCCATGGGCTCTCACATTGGAAGCTGGTCTAGCCCCGCATAGATGAAGTTAGTTTGGTTAGGTGGCTCTCCTAATGGAACCACCGATCCAACTAGGTAACGATGAGCGGATGGTCGGCCCATCTCTTGTGCAATCTTTAGAATTGGTCCGAAGGTCACATTTTGCACAAGGTACTCACCTAAACCGGTATTAGCGAGATGTACCATCACCTGCGGTGGATGACCCTACTAAAGATGTAGGTGAGGTAGGCTGAGGTGCCTCCTTGACTTTGTCTTGGGGTTCCTCAACTTCCATGGGAATGGGAACCTCCTCGGTGATTGGCTTGGGCTCATGCTCTTTCTCTTTCTCACCCACTTTCACCTTCAACTTCTTATCATCCCGATGCATGACTGATGTCGATGGTTTCAAGGAAGTGGTAGTGGTGTGCTCCGATCTATGTGACATAGATGGCATTGGTTGAGCATGCACTACCGGTTTACCTCCTGGTTTCTTTATTGGTGATGATGGCTGAACATCCAAGTGCATTGATGGGAGTATGAAACCCCTAGGAAAATCTGCTAGGTTCACAAATTTAAATGGCTCCTCATCTGAAGCCACTACGTGAACCAGTCCCTCATGAATATATTTCATGCACTGATGCAATATCGAGGGGACGCAACGCATTTCATGAATCCAAGGCCTACCGAGTAAAATGTTGTACTGCATGGCCCCTTCTATCACATGACACATTATTGAAATGGTCTTCAGACCTACCTACATGGGTAGGATAATTGTGCTGACAGTCGAACATAGTGCATCGTTAAATGCTCTCAATGTAAATGTAGTTGGCACAATGTGTGATTTAGGTAGCTTCAAATGACTCAATGCCTTGGTCGTTATTATGTTGATCGATGAGCCAGTATCGATCAAGACCCTTTTAAATGGCATGTGATTAACACATGTGATTATGTGCAATGGTGGGTCGACCATAGTTGTAGAAACCATCCTTATCTCATGATCGTAAAATTGGATCATCGGTTCCTGACACTGTTGTACATGTCCCACGAAATTAGTAAATGCCTATGCATCCTGGGCTTGTACTTCAATGGACCTCAAAATGTCCATAAGAGTCTCCCTGTGCCTCGGGGACTATTGTATTAATTCATATATTGACAACTTTGTAGGAGTTATCTGCAGGTTTTGGACCAACCTGCTCCTTATGGTCACCATCGATCTTGTTGGTGGGCCTGGAATATTTTGTGTCGGCCATTGATTTGGCGTGGCTTGTATTTGAATGGGAGCATGAGGTTGATTCTATTGTTCATATCTCCCATGCCTAGTGACAATGTTGACCATGCCTACGAACCCCTGGGTAGGTGGTTCGACTCGCACCTGGTTAACTTGACCAATGTTGTTCCGAGGTGCCTCATGATTTGGCAAGGGGTTTTTGTAAATCCCCATATTATGATTATCGGGTGCCTATGGGTTGTGTGGCACTACAAGCTCACCTTTTTCAATCATATTTTGCACCATGTGTTTGAAATACTAGCACACCTCGATGTCATGGCCTTTCGTTCGATGAAAAATGCAAAATAGATCCTCTTGGAACCCCTTTGGTTTGGGTTGATTGGGGTCTATCATCTTGAATTCGGGTAATCTAATCGCCTTGGCCTCGCATAACTGATGGAAAATTGATGTCAATGATTCTATCAATGGTGTGAACTGGTGAGGTGGGCATTGATATTTGTTCTTGCCCTTATAATTGTTGTTGCGCTTGTCATATTATGCAGGGGGAGGTTGGGCTTGATAATTCTATTTTTGTTGCCCCTTGTCCTCCCATTGGAGATTTAGTACCACTTGATTCACATGGGCCTGCTTGCCCTATTGTTTTGTGGCACTCTTCTTTTGTCCCTCTCTCCTATTTTTGAGCTTCAAGTTGCCTTCCTGCAACTTGATGTCCTCAATCACTTTGGCTTGCGCCAAAGCCTCTTCGAATGTAGGATATTGTTGTAGCTATAGCAGTAACGAGATGTGCTTGGCACAACTCTTCATAAACATTTGGGTTAACTCTGTGGTAGGAATAGGGAATGGCAACTTCACCATTAGTCTCCTCCATCTCTTTTTGTATTGCTCTATTGGCTCATCATCGCGTTGAGCTAGCACAGCCAGATCAAAAATATTGGCCTATTTCTTGATGCCAAAGGAATAGCATTCAAGAAAGGCATCAGCTAATTGCTCGAAACTAGTTATGCTATGTTTCTTTAGCTGATTGAACCACTCTCAGGATGGCCCTAAAAGTGTCATGATGAACGTACGCAACAATAATGCATCATTGCTTGCTATCTAAAAACAAGCATCCAGAAAGCTCGTGACATGTTCCTGTGCATCTTCATCACCCTTAAACTTGTCCAACATGGGCATATCAAAATGCTCAGGGTAAGCCGGAGTAGGCACCGAAGGATCCAAAGGCTCATTATGGATTTTCCTCAATGTCGGCTTTTGAATAGTTGCACCTTGTCTCTCGATGGCTTTAATCTTCTTGGCTAAGGCCTTATAGGCCTTTGAAGATAGAAAGTCCTCCTCCCTAAGTTGATGTGGAGGTGGCTTAGGAGGTACTATCTTCCTCGTACGAGATGGAGGGCATTGCTCTTCCTCCTCCTCAGCTCGAGAGCTCTCAAGATATTCTTGCTCGTATCCATCTCCCGTTGCTTCTTCATGCTGCCTCTACCTTTGATTATCGAGCGGTGGTGGTTGCTCCCTCTGTTCGACACTAGCATGAGTACGAGCATCTCTATGCTCTTGATGCATATCAGCTTGAGATAAAGCCTTTCTATATACATGCTCTCTATGCTCATCTTGAGGATATAGGCCAGCCCTAGCTAACCTATCCTCCTACTCCACGCGTTCCTTCTGGGTAAGGATACACTCTTCGCGCATGTGCTACTCATATAGCCTCTATCTCATGAGCCTCTATGCTTGAATATTCTCATATTCAATGTACTGCCTCTCTAGGTGAGCATCCTCCAATTGATCTTGGAGGAGTTGGCATTTCTGCTCTGATACCAATCGATGTGATCTATCGATCTGATCGACCATGGGAGGCCTCTGGTATCCCTACTCTATATGAGTGACCTTATGGGTTATGTACCCATCGGACTGATGTGTTGTGCCTTTGCCTCTATCTATGAAGATGACATTGGCCTCCTGCTATGTCCTATACTATGAACCACCATGCACAGATAGTGGGTGTGTGACATGAGGGTGCTTAGAAGCCTCCCCATGTTCTCTAGTAGTGTGGATGACACTCACGCTATGCTCACTCGGGGCTCGAGTGGGTGGAGCGGAAGGCTTGTAGCCTAGCTGCTCTAAAATACTACCTAGACCCTCTAGCTACCTAGACCACCATCGCTCATGCGGTGGTGTGCCATTATCTCCCACCTTTGATATATCAATGGTGATCTTGCATGGTGGACCACGCATGGGAGTATGGTTAGACCTATGCTCGATAGCGAGCCTATCTGCCTACCCTTGAATGGGTGGATCTCTAGTCCTTCTATACTTAGAAGGTGGAGCCATAGATCCTCTAATGGACTTAGTATGTAGGGGCACCAACCTGGTCCCCTGCACAACAAACTCTTTAATCGATCCCATGGATGCACGTGCATTGCGGTCTCGATAATGGCTCTCAAGTGGAACACCCTCATGCTAGAAGGTTTCCTATTCTATCCTATGCCTAGAGGAGTGTACTAAAGCTCCTCTATCTAGGGTTTGCTCTATAGGCTCCCCTCATGTCGAGTTATCTCCTCGAATGCTAGCCGAACGATGTTCGGTTCGCTCATGTGGTTGAGGAATTGACATGTACTATTGTGAATTGGTTAGGGGTTGGTCATCGACATTGGATTTGGACCTTTGTCAACCACCCCGTGTATCCACCATTGTGTACCTAGCATCTAAATGTATTATTATTAAGCAAACAAGGTATACAATAATGATTATCTCATTTTAAATTTTAAAAGTGAGTCCTAAACTGTTTGATGTGTTTTCAAGATTTGTTGTATCAGTGTAGAAACTCTTATCATGTTTTGCAAAACTTGTTGGATTTTATTCTTAGTTTAATGGCTTTCACCTATACGCTCGTAGCTCGACAACTTGGCTATGAACTCCAAGTCACGTAATCCAACCTATAATGTGTGGTAATGAAGCCCACACACGGTCAGGGAGCACAAGTCCTCCCAGATCCTCACCCATTTTCTCCCAATCAATGTTATACCCTCCGAAGAGAATACATGCAAATTTTCTAGGGTACGAAAGGTTCTCGGATCCGGTATTGGTCTAGTATCCAAAAGGTTCATGGGATTTGGGCCAACGGATGGAAGTTATGCCCACCATCATTGAACCCTACTAGTGGTTGGATGTCAAGCCCAACTCACTAGCGTTTAAGTGCCAAGTGGTGTGTGTGGTTCCTTTTAATGTACATAAAAGAAATGCATCATATAGCATACATGCTCATTTTCTAAATGCTATGCAAATGAAAGAACATTTCAAATTCAAAAAATGCAAGCTATTCTAGATGCTCTTTAAGACTATGCACATTACGATGCTAATTGGCCACTAATTGGGCCTCACACATGCAAACCATCCACACATCTCTATCAAGCATGTTGTAGCCTAGGGTGGACTACAATCAGAGGTCCGATGTTCCCAGCAATGCCTTTCTATTGGAAGCAAAACATGAAAGCAAACTAGGACGATTGATTTACCCTTTTCTTAGTTCTTTTCCTAATTTGCATTCGAATTAAACTTACTATGAAAACACAGAGAGCAGAAAAGTAATAGAGGGTTGAAAATAGGACCTACCTCAGGTCCTACATTGGATGATATTCTGAATCTGACTATCTATGTTGTCAGAAGGAGACCGCAGGTCTGATCTATGATTCTGACTGTAAACCATACCTTGTACCTACGGTTCAGTTGTTGGCCCATAGATGATAGTTGTGATCTGTACCTACAAGTGCAAAAAAATAAGAAAACACAGTCAGGTCCTATAAATGTGGGGTTCCACCATGATCGCCTTCTATAACCACCAAAAAGGCTCACACCGAAGGTATCCCTATTGCAATAATTGATAAAAGCATAACATGCATACAAGAACAAGAAATTGACAACAAATGAATCAAGAAGAAATACACTTTATTCCATTATATTCAAAGTCAAAATCAAATTACAGGTACATCCCTCTTAGGGATAATCACTTTGATACAATATTACAATAGGAGTGTGTAATTGTTTCCCTCTCAAGGGTAGGTGTGATTTCCAAGTGCCTTTCAGGGTGACATGAACTGCTCTAGGGTGGAGGTACCCTCTTCTTCGCGATGGGGAAGGAACTTGATGGTTGGTTCTCCTTTGAAACTGTTCCCTATGGTCAAGAAACAACATAGAAGTGTCAAAAATATAGGCAGCCTCTCATGATGAGGCCCTTTTAGGAAAATTGCATAATGACACCATTAAACATGCATAATCAAGAAAACATGAAAAGTGCTTCTAAACTATGCAAATTGAATCAAGATTCATATAATAGCGTAAAGATAAGTAGCAGCTACACTATGCATGGATCAAATGTGTAAAATGAAGCATAAACATGCATAAAGAAACCATTTAAGTCCTAATTGAAGCATAACATGAAGAAGCTAATCTAACCTAATTCTACGGTCAGAAGTCTGCTAAACTGTAATTAAACCATGAAAATAGCTAATCTAATCTAATTAACCGGACAAAAATGAAAAGAGGAAGGTGGGTGGTTGAATCACTATGATGGGCCTTCATTTGCCTAGATTTGCATTTCTTGGCTCTCCTAGACTCCTAGGGCATCCATAATGCAATTCATCATGAATCTTGGCAAGTAGGTAGGGGATAAGTGCAATAGCTCTCTCTTAGTATACTCGGTTGAGTGTACAATTCGATAGGGCTTCGCTGCTCAAATCTCCAATGCTCTCTCTATATATTTGCCCTAATTTGGAGGGGGTACTTATAGGACTACCCAAGGGCTAGGGGTGGCTTCCTGGAGAAGCCAAGATCAAGAAGGGGTGGTTAGGATAGTTGGATTGGAAGCTTTCATCCTCTAACCACCTTCTTCTAGATCAAATGGTCGTTCCAACCGATTTGGCTCGGATTGAAGGCCAACTAAACTCTAGTTAAGACCATAGGTCACAACTATGGTCTAGACTATAAACCATAGGTCTCAGCCATGGTTCAGCTATAAACCATAGTTCTAGGCTGCGGTTCAGACTGATTAGGCCAAGGAGCCCAAATTGAGTGGTTAGAACCATTGCTCTATCTTGGAGTCTATCCAAGATCTTCCATATGGTCTTGTAGCATGTCCATATGAGTAGTCGCCCTCGACATGATGCATTTTAGGTGTCTATACATTTTTATCACTTTTTTTATTGTGATTACATTTCTTACAAATTAATTACCAAACCCTCATGCAAGTGTTGTTTTAAATACCAACACAAGAAGTGGTTTTACACTACCATGGGCACAAAACCATTGGTCGATATTAAATTAGTCCAAAAACACCCGTATGGGTCTAAAAATATCTTAAAACCCCCAAAACATTTCCTTGAACCCTGATGAGGATAGGAGCAAAGTGTAAAGTCCTTTTAGAGCTAGCCCCACTTGAATAACATAGAGAATATTCAACACAAGTCCAACACTATAGGGCACATATTAACAAATATACACCCTGTACAATATGAGGCATGGATTTGGTTGTTGCCAAGGTTGATCAGATTTGTGAGTGACTTACAAATCTATATTGGGGTCCAAGTGGTGACTTTTTCTCAAAATTTTAAAAATAATAATAAAACTGCTAAAAATGACCTAAAATCTACATTATAAGCTAGGATGTTGGCTCTTACCTATTCCCAATATACTACTATGCTGACCTCATCCCTCACAACTGTATCTTGGTGTGTGGTAAGTGCCATTCTCTCATTTTATCTAGAGCTCTTTTTTGCTTTCTCATGCGATGAAAATGAATTATAATTTTCACCCTCTTGTTTTTTATTCCTCCTTTTTCCTTTTCTCTCTCCTCTTTTTCTCTTTTTTTGCATATTTTTTGTCATTGACAACTCTCTTTTATTATAAGTTTACCATTTTGAGTTTCCTTAGGAATTTTACATTCCTTCTAAAACTTGAGGGGACACCTTGGTTTGAGAGGTATTAATGTCCTTGATGCCTTGATATGCATGCA
This sequence comes from Wollemia nobilis, assembly GCA_028583015.1. Classification (NCBI taxonomy): domain Eukaryota; kingdom Viridiplantae; phylum Streptophyta; class Pinopsida; order Araucariales; family Araucariaceae; genus Wollemia; species Wollemia nobilis. The sequence goes on from JAQPPZ010016981.1 coordinate 38,692,303, forward strand.
AAATATTTGAAGTGTCTAGAATTAAACCATTTTTGCACCACCCCTTTCTTCTAAATTGAACACCCTTTTTTTTGTTGTGTTTTCCATATTTTCACCCATAGGTGTCTACATATTTCTTTGATGCATTTATTAGGACATAAATACATCAAAGAGGGGGTAAAATGTAGACACAAAAAATTGACCCACCCAAATGAGTCATTTTTCCTTAGGTTACTTTGGGAGGCTCTTAAACTTACTAGGAGCAAGTTTGATCCCTTTTTCTTGTGTTTTGGCTTTCTTTTCTTAACCTTGATCAAATTTACGTTCGATAAATTACGGGGCATGGATTTAGTAAATTTAGGGTTTTTCTTAAAAAAACCTAAATTGTAAGCCAACCTTTTTGGGCATCAACTTAATCAAGGTTAAATTTCATTTTCCCACCTTTTAGCCCTCCAAGCCCTCTATAAATAAAGGGATTGAATCCCATTTTCATCCCAATACTTTTTTGGAGTTACAAGCTAGTAATATAAGAAATTTCATGTGAAATAACATTTTTTTTGGCAATCTTATGGTGCTCTTGGTGCTTTGGTGTTCTATTGTTGGTGTGTTCCTTATGATCTACAAGTGGAGAAAGCCTTTACGACAAAAAATCTTATTTAAGGAGGAAAGGTCTTTCACCTTTACTCTTGCTTAGGTTTTAGTCTTGTTTGTGCACTCCCTTGGTTCCTTGCTCAAAGAAAAAAATTCATTTCTTGTAACCTAGGATTATATATCATTGAATCAAATAATAATATTAGGATTAGTCATTGTCTTCTTTCATATTGTGTGCTTTGCATAGTTCTTTATTTTCATAGTTTAGTTTAGAAAGGCCCCAAAATATAGGGTTATACATAAGGGGTTAGCCTCAATATCTATTTATAAAATCAAGGTGAATTGTATCAAAATATTGATGAATCATTTCCAAGGAGACATGGCGAATTGCATTCATTTTTCACAAAAAAATTCAAACTATGGTGAATTTTTTTGTGTTGGGGGCTATGAATATCGGTTACCAAATTCTAACATTGTACAAAAAATTTAAGGCTTTATACCGATAGAAAAGCTATGTTGATCAGACTATACCTATAGATTAGTGTCGTTAGGAAAAAGCTATGTTTATCGGTCTGAGATGATCAGTTGTAGAAATGACGGTTGGAAAATACCAATTGATTGTAGACATGATGATAAAAAAATGATGATCAGTTGTAGATATGCTGATGTGTTGTAGCAATTATGATCGGTTGTAGCAATGTTGATCGGTTACAGATATGATGATCGATTACAGACATGACGATCAAAAAATGATGATTGGTTGTAGACATGATGGTCAGTTATAGACATGACGATCAAAAAATGATGATCGATTGTAGATATGCCAATGAGTTGCAATAATGTTGATTGGTTGTAGTAATGTTGATTGTTGTAAACATTACAATTGAAAAAGGATGATCGATTGCAGATATACCGATGAGTTACAATAATACCAATTAGTTGCAACAAATACAATCAATTACAGCAAAGCTAATCGATTGCAATAATACTAATATGTTGTGGAAATATCATTAGGTTGCAATAATATTGATCTATTGTAGTAATATCGATAGGTTACAGTAATATTGATCGATTGTAGCAATATTGATTAGTTGCAGTAATGCTAATGTGTTGCAGCTATGATGATCAGTTGCAATAATGTTGATGTATTGCATTAATGCTTATCAGATGCAGTAAATCCAATTAGAAGTGGCAATACCGATCAGTTGTAGTAATACTGATGCATTGCATTAATACCCATCGAATGTGGCAAATTCGATCAGAAGTAGCAATGTCGATTGGTTGCAGTAATGCTGATCTATTTCAGAAAAGCCAATCAGTTGCAAAAAATTTGATCGGTTGTAGCAAATCCGATTGGTTGCACAATATCGATTGGATGCAGTAAAGTTGATCAGTTACAACTCGGTTGTAGCACACCCGATCAGTTGCAACACACTTGATTGGTTATATTAATGATGTGTTGCATCTAAGCCACATATCAACCATCCCTTAAATAATTGCGTGCAGATGCCACATGTTTCTTATTTATTCAATGGTTTCATTTATAAAAGTCTTTATAAAGACATAAATAGTATTTTTTTTGCCTTTTCTAATGTAGTTTTAACCCTTCAAGTTTTAACCCTTCAAGTTTTAACCCTTCGATTTTTAACCCTTCAAGTTTTTACCCTTCAAGTTTTAACGTAGTTTTAACATCATCAAGTATCCAATACCTTCCACCCTACCTCCTAATTTGTATTCCCTCATAGTATCATCTACAATAAAATAATCCAATGGCATCCCCTATCACCCCTAGAATTTTGAAAATTAATTTCAAAAACCTTTTTTGCCCCTTAATTTCCAAAATATAATTAACATCGGGTTACGACATGTCATGGATCCAAGAATTTGGTCTTTGTGATATAGTTTTGATGCCATAGTTTGACATAAACATTAAACTACTGGAGAAGATAATTGCAAGTTATGACATTGATTCAGGTAAGGTAAATGTTGTCATTGATAACAAAAACATCGTATTTTCTTTCACAACCTCTGACATCGCCAGATTGACAACATTGCCTCACACTAGTTGTGATCCAATCACATCAAAATTCACAATAATTGATGATGACAAAATCTACCTGGAGACCACCTTCAATGTGTAGCCATAATATTTTCAAGGTATAACTACACAATTTTTTATTTAATTGAATTTAAATTCCAAGGGTCTACAATTATTGATTTGTTTTTTTTATAGTCACGGCTACCAATTCTAGAAGGGGTTTGATTGTACCAACTATTTAGGATAACTTTATTTAGGCATGTTGCAAATTATTCCTATCAAGACTCATTATGAAATAAATACTAACAAAAATTCTAATGTGGGCATTGACATATTTGGTTTGTTGTATTGCACACCAACAATTCGACTAGTCCACCTATGTCTCACATCGAATTAGAATGGATATCCAAAATATGATAGCCCATGCTTTACCTTTGTCAAAAATAAGCACATGCAACTACATTCTTAGTTTATATGAATATTATTATAATTTGCAAAACACTCTAGTACCGACTTCTTTGCACTCAACCCTAGCCAATGCAACCATGAACAATAAGTTCAGGTAATTTTTAGTTATTATTAAAGTAATATTTTTTATTTTTCTTATGTTTATCAATTTTATAATTTTAATATTTTATACAAAACACATAAAAGGACATCATCTTCCTCTTCAAAGTGGGATGCTACTTTCAAAGGTTATAATCCAAAGGAATAAAGAGACTCCAAAATACTTACGAAGGAAACAATGCCACCACTAAGAAAAATATCAACAAGAAAATGTGTAATATTGAGTTCTCCTAATTCTCAACAACCTCCACCTGCACATCCACTGCCAATGGGTGTAGTTGCACAAGATGTCTCATCTTTGGGAAGTAAGTTTTACAGTCTGCCTTCACAAATTTTGTTACCAAATTTTACTATTTTTTATTAAATTTTATATTATGTTTTCAGATGTACAATGCACCCACATTCCATTTGCATCTATGGCTACATAAGAGGTCTATTCTTCTATTGGTAAGTTTTATAACCAATATTGTAACCAATTTTATAATCTACCTTCACAAATTTTATAACCAATTTTTATTTTGATGTTTTAAGTTCCTATACAACAATTGCATCATCGAAATCAACCATTGATGCTGCCCACTTCTCCACCATGCCAACCTCAGATGTGAGGTCAATGCTTCTCAGGTGGAAAACATATTCTTCAATCTAGGCCATAGAGAGAAGCAACAAAGTAATTTTTAGGATTTAGACCTATGTCTTTTGGTAATTTTATAAGAGGACCAAAACCTTATGGTGTTGGATTGGATAATGTTCCACTTGATCGAGATTTGTTTTACAAGGTGAAGGAAACATACCCAATGGCATTGTTTTTCAAGTAATAAATCTGCTTTGATATCCTAAAAATGAAGAAGTAGAATGTTCAAGCAAATCTCCTCCTAAGGAAACTAGCACCCCTTAGTTTCATCCTCTAACAAAGGATGAACAAGTAAATTTTTTTGAAAAAGAATTAGTTTCTCATAAATTTGAAGCAACCATTAAATATTATCTTGTTCCAAATATAACAAAAATAAAAAAATGAGAGTATCGAGCCAAAGTTTTCATAAAGGAAATAAATGCTCGATTAAAAAAAAATTCAAAAAGAGAAAACCATTTTTCTTTAGTTGAAAATGAATCAAAAAAGCTTGAGGTTCTATTACATCAAGCTAAATTTGGCATTGTACATGTTAGTTCTTCTTACAATGATGAAACTTTAAGGGTTATGTTGAACAAATTGGAGAACTTAAATGTTGAGGCCCAATGGGCGTGTGATAAGAATGAAGAACACAAGCTTATAATGAGAAGGGGGGTGAACAGTATAAGACCTCTTTTTACTTTTTCCTTTATACTTCAAAATAGTAAAGCAATATACCCAAAGAAATATCAAAGAAATGCACAATATCATCCACAAAGTGACACCAATTTTAACGTGGTTCACCCAGAATGGTTGGGCTACGTCCACAAAAATTTTCTCTAAAAGTTATCTCAAAGTTCTTTGGGAATCCTTCCCAATTACAATGTTTATGAGCCTCGGCCCAAAGGAGATACCTTCCCCCAATCAGAATTTATGAGCCTTTGCTCAAAGGAGATACCTTCCCCCAATCAGAATTTATGAGCCTCTGCTCAAAGGAGATACCTTCCCCTCTGCTCTGGAAATGATCCCTCAGAAGATCAACTACCTCTACCTCTTGCCAACACGTGGAACTCCTTTCCACCGAAGACCTCCTATCCTCAATTCTTAGCCTAAGAGACCTCTGCCTTCTATGATCACGTCCACAACAGCTCAGCAACCTGTACCAAACATAGTCAATCGGTCTAGTACAAGTCTTCCTCTATCTGTCAGATCTGTCCAACTCTTGAACAAATCAATCCTATGCATACAAGCCTTCTCAAAGACTTGCCAAATTTGTCCTCAGGTTCTTCTCATAGAACCAATGCACCTCTATCCTCAAGTTCTCTGATAGAACTATCAAACTCAGCTCACAAGTCCTCTACTAGGACCTGTCCAAATCTGCTCACAAGTCCCCATCGAAACCTATCCAAAAAAATTTCTCACAAGTCCCCACTGGAACCTGTCCAAGAACTGCTCACAAGTCCCCATTGGAACCTGTCCAAAAACTCAACAAGCTCACCAAGAAAAACTTTCTTAGTAGGAAATCACAAAGTGAATTGTTAGAGACCCAATGTGATTTGTCAAACTCATAGAAGCATAAAGAGAATTGTTAGAGACTCAATATGTTCTATACTCAAATCCCAATCTCAAAACTCAACTCAAATCAACTCAGCTCAATCTCAATCTCAAATCTAAAAACTCAACTCAATATCTGAAATGGATAGGATAGAATGCTTTCTTTCAAGAACATGAAACCCCAAAAATTGCCAACTATGCAAAGAATCACATAACAATGATACTCATGTTCTTTTCACCATCAATTAGGGTTTCAACAACAATGCTCATCAAACAAGGTTTAGTCAACCAACACCATTCAACTCAACATCAACCTTGAAGCATTCAACCAATCATCACAAGAAAAGGAAACAAGTAGAAAATCCTTTTCCCTCTAAAGATATTTGAACAAAACAGCCACCAACACAATATCACCAAATGCAAAGAATAACTTGCTCAAATCAACTCAATGGAGTAAGCCCAATATCATGAATCAAGTAAAGAAATAACTTGATCAAACAACCTCTATGGAAGCAACTCAACCATCAAACTCAAAATAGCCAACCAAGGGTTCCACCAACTCAATGCAAGTAGCTAGACTCACAAATATAAACCCTAGTGCACAAAGCTTCCACTATCTCAAACCAAAAATTATGCATTCACCAAAAACTCTCCTTAAGGATAACAATGCATAAGTAGTCTTCAACAAACCAGAAAATAGGATTTACACCTAGCCAAAGGATACCTAGTAGAATACCTTTTCACTCCAACCTTATTTCAGAAAACATACACCAATCATACTCATAAGAAGAATGTGCCCATACCTTATTGGAGTAGAAGATAATTGAACCTTCAAGTTGTCACCACACACAACTCTCAAACTTCCAACCAAGTTAGGGTTAGAATAAAAAGAAATGAGCAATAATATAAACTTCCTTTATTACACCTTTTAGCTCCACTTCTTTAAACACAACCACCATAACATGCCAATAAATCAACAATCACCGACTCACACCTTATACCTCCATTTTTAATTTTAGCATAGCAAAGAATAATCTTAAAGATACATCCAAAGAAATATGCCCTTATTTCTCCTAAGCTTTTATTCAATGCTAATCACAAAAGCCAAAACTCATAAAATTTAATCACACCTTATAAATCGCTGTCCAAGAAACTCTGAATTTCGTGGCATAAAGACGTTTTAATAAAAACGTGTGTTACTCTAGCAAAGCACCCCCGCGAGACTCGAAATGGTGACCTCCGCCAATGAAGCGCCCAACAGCAACCTTCGTTGCCACTAGCCCATGCGGGCTACGAAGTTCACAAGTGAACTTCCCTCCACTTCACCCTCGAAAAAACTCCCGAAGATTTTTCAACCGCACGTGCTTCTAAGTCTTCCTTCGATCGCAGCAAATACAGAGCACAAACACCGCAAATTGCATTCAGGGAATTTCGAATTAATTAGCCTTCCAACCTTAGGAGTTGGAGAATAAATAGTCTCTTCGAAGACACCTTGACGTCGGCGGAAATAAAGACCATTTCAAAATTAATCAAAAGTCTTTTCAAAAAGGGTTTAAAAGCCCTTAAATAATTTTAATAAATTAAGAATAAAAAAGGTTTAAAAACCTTTAAGTATTTTTAATAAATTAAAAATAATTTCTCCCTTAATTAATTAATTAATTAAAACCTTGAAGGGTTTTAAATAATAATTAAATAAATAATAAAGAGAACCTCCATTGGTTTTAATAAAAACCATTTAACTTGGTTTTAATAAAAACCCTATCCAACTTGGTTTTAATAAAAACCGGTTTGGTTTTAATGAAAAACCCTTGCCAATGGAATCTCTCTAGATTCTCTTAAAAATATTCTCTTGGAATCTTCCACCTTTGAAGCCAACACATCCTCTTAAAATTAATGCCATTTCCTTTTGACATCAATGACAACTCATAGACAAGAAGCTAGGATCTCAAACCCAAAATTGCCAACAATCTCCCCCTTTGTCATTGATGGCAAACCATGCTTCTCAACAACACAAAAACTCAACATAAACAACTCTCTCTGTCTTGAGGCTCTCCCCCTTACTCAAATCTCTCCCCCTTTGTCATCAATGGCAAAGGGTCACCTTTGGGGCTCGGGACTATGAATGAGCCTCTTAGCTTAGTCCCTCCCCCACCTCCCGATGAGGTGATTAATTCTTGGGTGGGAGTAAAACTCCCATTAGGCACTGATCATCATCAGCATCTATAACTTCCTTGTCGGGCCTTCTCTTGAACTCTTTGTCCATATTCCTGTTCCTGTCATTGTTCTTGTTCTTGTTCTCATCCCTATTCTTGTCCATGCCTTGATCCTTGGACCTGATCATGCCACTGTTCCTGTTCTTGTATTCTGGAATTTCAGCTCTACACTATATGATTGTGTGACCTTCATTGTTGCACTTGAAACACTTGACGATGTTGTTTCTCTGAGGTAAACTGGATCTTTGAATCCACCAGTTCTGACCAAACTTGTTCTAACCAAACCTGTTCCTATTATTTTCCTTGTAATAAACTGCCTTGTGCCCAAACTATTGACAAGAGTAGCAATACCCTTGAAAGTAACTAGCACTTCTGAAACTATCATTTACCTCCTTCACTTGAGCCATGCAATGTGAAGCCATGTGACCAAACCTGTGACAAGCAAAACATCTGCCTTGAAACTTTCCTTTATTTGACCTCTTAGGTTTTGAAAACTTTTTCTTCTCATTCTGAATTTTGTTTTTTGTTTTTGTGCATCTATCATTCAAGGACTCCTTTTCTGAAATACTTTCCTCATCAGAACTCTCTTCCTTTTGGAGTCTCTTACTAGACTCTCCAACTTGTTCCTTGTGTGGCTTAACAAAACCAAGGCCTGTTTTATCTGTTGTCTTTCTTTGACCTTTGATGAGTGACTTAACCTTTTTGGAGCTATCTTGAAACCTGTAAAGCTTATCCTTGTACTCTTTAGTTTCCTCTTTCAAAGAAGCCATTTTCTGTTCTAACTCACTATACTCAAGAACCTTAGACTCTAACTCATCCTTGAGTTCTTGTGTCTTAGCCATAGAGAAGTCAAGACTTTCTATAAGATCATCTCTCTCCATACAACATTCATCTAACTTATCCTTGAGTCTAGAATTCTTCTTTCTTTCCTTTTTCAAAGCACTAAGAGCACTAATAAGTTCACCTTTAAGATCTACTTCACCTTCCTCTATATCTTCCTCTATATGTTTGCTTTTTGAATCATCAAAGTCTTTTTTAGATTTCTTATCACTAGAGGTGCTACCCTTTTCAAAAACCATACATGCATCTTCCTTATAGTTTTCTAAAGCATCCTCATACATACTAGAAACTTTTGTGGTTCATCCACAACACACCCCAAAAGTGGGGACCCACCTTTGTTTTTGCAGGTTTTAGGGAAGATCTCAAAGACCCGGATGCTAAAAATGAAGAAAAGAAGAAAAATGCCTAAGTGTTGAAAGGGTCGCGAAATCGCGACATGTCGCGAAATCGCGACCTGTCTCTCCATCGCGAAAAATTGAACGACGCGACGGAATCACTTTGAAGCACGAAGTTGAGAATGGTAGCGATTCGCTACAAGTTGCTCGAAGGAAAGGTGGTAGCGAATCGCTACCACTTCGTGAAGCAAGGCTCGAAAGAAAAGTGGTAGCGATATCGCTACCACTTCACAAAGCAAAGGATCAAAAGAAAAGTGGTAGCGATATCGCTACCACTTCTGAACAAAGGCTCAAGACCAAAGTGGTAGCGATATCGCTACCACTTCATCGAAGAAGGCTCGAGACCAAAGTGGTAGCGATATCGCTACCACTTCATCGAAGAAGGCTCGGAACCAAAGTGGTAGCGATATCGCTACCACTTCATCAAAGGAAGGCTCGGAACCAAAGTGGTAGCGATATCGCTACCACTTTTTGAAAAGAAGGCAAAGCAAAGTCGGTAGCGATATCGCTACAACGAGCTACTGCGGGCGTACGGACCAAGAACATGTCGCGATATCGTGACATGTCACGATTTCGTGACATGTCGCGTTATCGCGGCTAGGAAACGGAAGAGGCCAAATGCAAATTCTGTCGGGATTTCCATGGGAAAGCGTTACGAAAGGTGCAGGAGACGCAGGACACGTGGCGAAAATGACAGAACCAGAGTAACGTTTCATAACAACGATTCTTGGCCGCAGATCGAGCGTTATGATTGCACGCAAAGGTTAGAATACCAAAAGGCGGGAATTGAAGCGAAGGGTCCGGGAGTCGAAACGAAGCGTCATGGAGCAGTCGAGAACGCGCGACAGAAAGGTTAAATAGCAGAAATGTAGATGGATACGAGGCTGGAGACTGTAACAAAAAAACATTATTTATTGAAATAAAGGATTTTTCTTTGGTAACACGACTTTTGTGTGTAAAATCAAAAGGAGATCGAAGCCAAAACTATTGTTTTCTTGTCAATCTTTCCGTTGCATCATTTTGTCTTGTATCTATTTCGTTTACGCCATGGGATGGGTTACGATAGGTGAATGGTAGAATGATGCAGTTATATTCTTTTCCTTAGAGTCTTGCATATGATCTGATTAGATTGTGTGTTAGTACAGATCTGATCGGTTGGGTTGTTTTGGGGACTTCATCTCTTAACTTGGGATTTTGCAGGGAGGAGATCGTTAACCATTTTAATATCCTTCATTATTTTCCAGTGACTCAAAAATAACGGTTTCTGTTTTATTCCTTGATATGCTTAATTTCATGTCGGAGACTAACATTGAAATAACAGAACTATTGAATAGAGATAAAACGAACGGGTTAACCTTAGAATAAATTGTGAATATTAGAACATCAAAAGGATTTTTGTTTATTTTTGATTAATCAAACAAGTCAAGATTATAAAGTTCATTGAGAATCAACAAAGGCCCCTTGTTAACAACTATCTGCAGGATTTGAGTTATTATGGGATATATCAGTTGTATGTATTAAATTGAAATTCATTTTTATATACGTAAAAGTTGTTTCACAAAGAAGCTTGGAGAAATAATAAAAGGAAGGAAAATAAAATAAATTATTTCTTTGCAAGAAAGAGTCTTTTGTTCGAGACTCTAAGTTGCGTGTTATTATTTGTAATATGACAAATTAACACTCAACATTTTGGCGCTAGAAGGAGGGCCTTATGTATTGCTTTGCAATTTTGATTTGTTCTAACAATTAACGTGGGTAGTTTTGTTTCCACCTATTGTGCTTGCGGGTGTAACATTTAGACATTTTATCCGCGGCAGAGTTGAGAAATCTTTTAGAGTCCTAGAGTTTCCAAGCTGGCCCAACTTTGAGTACATTGCTACTAGGTCTAAAACCACGGGGGAAACTATCTTCCAAAGCCTTTCTCCCACTTGCTAGGAGGCCGAAAAACAAAACATTAGAAGTTGAAATACCACCCGGTATACTTGAGTTAGGGATTTCTTTGGACTCAAGTACCTCTAGTGGGCATGAACCCTTAAGTTCAAGTGGGATAGTAACACCGGTTGTATCTGTCTCCACAGTTCCAGGAGTTCCAATTGTTCCCACAGGGTTGACACCTTTGAATAACATGGCCCAACAACAACAACAACAACAGCCACCTGCCCTTTGGTATGGTGCTCAGAGTTCCCCTTTAGATATTCCCGGGGCAGTCCACGACTTGCCTAGAAACATTGAAAGGGGATTACCCAAATTCATTCATGATGGTCCAACAACGACAGAAGATCATGTCCAAATCTATAAAGATTACATGTTTAGGCAGGGGGTTACTCACGAGGATGTTGCCTGTCGAGTTTTCCCTGCTAGTCTAGACCACATTGCTAACGAATGGTATCGAAATTTGCCAGCAGGGTCCATAACTTCATGGGCCCGGCTAGAAGGCTGCGTTCATAGGTCAATTCGGACAGTTAGTAGATCCCTCCATGACATACAATTTCTTCGTATCTTGCAAAAGACAAACCAATGAACCCATTCGAATGTTCAATCAGAGATTTCAAAAGCTATATACGAATGTGACTCGTCACTTTGCGGTAGACCCTGCAATTGCCTTGCAGCTATACTTCGGAGCCTTAGATCCTTTAACATCTTTGTTGACTAGAAGGAACCCTCAGGTTACAACCCTTCCTTTGGCTTATGCAGAAACAATGACTCTCGAACAGCAGATGAACCTGCCAGGCGCAGGATTGTCTCAATTGACTGGGATGGGACAATATGGCCCATACGACCAATTTGCCATGATGAACCAGGTAGTAGCACCATAGGCTCCGATGTTGAACAACTTCCAAACACCCACCCAAGTTACGCCATTGTCAGGTTATCCGAATGCCGTTGTTCAAACACAGAGTTTGATTCAAAATAACTCGATGGGTTTGCATGGGTTCGGTATGGGCAATAATCTGTTGACCATGTCGGGGTTTGCTCCAATTAACATGCCAAGCTCAGTGACTTATCCAACAATCACTCCCATTCAAAGTGTGAATCCAGGATGGAATCCACCTGCCCAAACTCAAGCCATTCAAAATGGGAATCCAGGATGGAATCCACCTGCCCAAACTCAAGCCATTCAAAATGGGAATCCAGGATGGAATCCACCTGCCCAAACCCAAGCCATTGTACCCAGTCCAGAGGTGGCTAATGCAGCCAACACAAGCTGGACCTGCAATTGCAGTGCCTCAACCACAAGGGTCCGAAGCAGCCATAGAAAATATGAAAGAAACGTTGGCCAAGGTGTTGGTAACGGTGGGGAATGTCAATAAAAAAGTTGATCGGGCCATGGGCCATAACCGACCTCACAATCATAGAGGAAAAGGAATGTATAACACGCGAGCCTAACAACGGGCGGGTACCCAATCCCGTTGCCAACCGGGTAGACATTTCGGAAGAGTGTGGAGATACTAGGATCTTGTGATAATGATTGCCCGCACTGTGGCCACGTGAAACCGGAGTCTATGCTAACGGAGGTCATACATTCCCATGAAAGTGAAGAAGAGGAGGATGTAGAATTTTTTGGAAGCGAAGATGAAGAAGCTTTGGAAGTTCATGCAAACAAACGTTTTGGGAAAGCAAATCACAAATATTACACTAGGAGTTCTAAAGAGCCCAAAACTTCCTCTGCTCCTCCTAATAATCAATTACTCCCTCCTGACCCTAAAGGAGATGTCAATCCCCCTCCTCCATCGAAGGTCGAAAAGTCTAAGATGATGCAAAACTTGCCAAATCCAGAAAAGCTCACTTACGATTTGGTGGAAGATATGAAGAAGAATAGGGCCAATGTATCGATGTATGACATGGCCCGATTATTAGGCCAAGAAGTGAGTTCACCAAAAGGATTAAATCCATCTGCACAAGTTCATGAAGCTAAAAGTGTTGAGTCCCAAGTGGTTGTACAAAAAGAAAAATGAGATATACCTCCCTTTTTGGTAACCATTAGAATTGCAGGTAAAAACTTGCACAATTGTTTAATAGACTCGGGGGCCTCGGCTACTATCATGCCCTTAGAAATCTGTAAAATATTGGGACTTACACCAAAGCCTTCTAGGAGCGAGGGTGGTGCGGTTAGACGCAGGTCAACCATGGAGGCAGTAGGAGAGCTGGGTGATGTGCATATTCAAGTCAATTCAGAACCCAGAGTTCAACAGCGCATAGACATATTGGTGCTCGATATTCCTATCAAATATGGCATGGTATTGGGAAGAGATTGGAGTAAGAACCTAAACGGTTACATTGTGACAGACTCTTCACACATGTGGCTGCCTTGGAGGGGAGTGGCCAATCAAATTCGAATTGACAGTGAACCCCGACTCAAAGAGATGATCACAGATTACAACAAGCCGAACGAGATCCAGTACATTGAAGCTGAGTTGGGAGCATATTTGTTTGGACATAGAAGCACTCAAAAATACCCATGATGAAAGGATTGGGCGCAACTTTATTGAAGGACATCAAGACATTTGGACCTTAAGATTTGATGGATCCGAGGTCCGGACAAGGAGCGAGGAGCCGGTGTTGAATTGTCATGTTCGGACCGAGGAGCCTATATTCGTTGCATACGGACTACGGTTCCTGCCACCAACAATATGGCAGAATATGAGGCTTTGATTCTTGGACTACGGTGGCCATTCGAAAGAAAATTAAATATATCAAAGTCCTTGGTGATTCGGAACTGGTGGTGAAACAAGTGAGGGGACAATACATATGCAAGGACAGGCGGCTCAGGCTTTACCGAACTAGGGTCGGAGATTTAATAGATGAGTTTGATGCCTTTAACATTTCTATGATCTTGAGAAAGGGCAATCGTCGCGAGACTCCCTAGCTGTAGCGACGAGTATGTTGAAGCCGGTGGACCATAAGAAATGCAAGAAGTTCTCTATAGAGTTGGTCCCTTGTCCCTCGATACCGAGATAATGTTACGAACTTCCAAGTATTTGATAGTGACAGGCACATATTTCATTTTGTCACTAATTACGGTATATTTGAAAAGCGAGTACATAGATGAAGAAGAAAGGGACGTAGAGGAGGTAGTTTCGAAAGATAAAAATCCTGTAAAAAACAACGGGATGCACGATGAGATAGCTTCATTAGAAAAAATCTTTGATATCGGATGCAAACCAAGAAAAGGTAAAAGGGTTCCATCTCCTGGAGAGGCCTGTGATTTGGTTAACATTGGAAGTGCGGAAAATCCCTGGGAGGTATTCATAGCAAAAGCATGTACCGAGCAGGAGAAGGATTCCATAGCAAATGCATTAAAAGAATACATAGATTGCATTGCTTGGAGTTATAAGGAGTTGAAAACCTATGATCAGAATGTCATAATGCACACGATTCCATTGAAGCCAGAGTCCAAGCCCTTCAGGCAAAGACAAAGGCGAGTTAATCCATTATTAGAACCCTTGATAGAGAAAGAGGTGAAGCGACTGTTAGAAGCTAAGATCATCTTTCCCGTTAGGCATTCCACGTGGGTTGCTAACCTAGTCCCTGTGAGGAAAAAGAGTGGAGAAATAAGGTTGTGCATTGATTTCAGAAATCTCAATAAGGCATCCCAAAAGGACAACTACCCGTTACCCACCATCGATGAAATACTCCAAAAGGTAAACGGGTCGGAGATGATGTCATTCCTGGATGGTTATTCGGGATATAATCAGGTCCTTATCCATCCTAGTGATAGGATGAAGACTGCTTTACGACAAAATGGGGCACCTTTGCATACAGGAGAATGCCCTTCGGACTATTGAACGCAGGTGCCACTTTCCAGCGAGCTATGGATTTTGCTTTTAAAGGGCTTATTGGTAAGTGCATCATTGTTTACGTCGATGACATTCCTGTATTTTCTAAGAACAGGGAAAACCATGTCAGGGATCTTAAGAAAGTCTTTCAAAGATGCAGGGAACATGGTATATCTCTCAACCCAAAGAAGTGCATCTTCGGGGTAACGAGAAGGAAAAGCTGTTGGGGCATATAATATCTAAGGATGGAATTTCCATTGACCATGAGAGAATAGAAGCCATACAGAAAATTCCTCGTCCCAATAGCAAGAAGGGGTTGAGATCATTTTTTGGAAAGATCAATTTTGTCAGAAAATTTATCGCAGATTTTGCAAAGATAGCAGGACCTTTGAACGACATGCTAAAGAAAGAGGTCCAGATCATTTGGACGGATGAAAGGATAGAGGCTTTTGATAATATCAAGGATGCGATTTCTAAAGCCCCGGTTTTGGTGAGTCCCGATTATACGAAGCCTTTCTATATCTACACATTTGCTTCAGATCACTCCTTTGCGAGTGTTTTAACTCAGAAGAGTGAAGGCGGCATTGAAAATCCCATTGCTTTCCTGAGTAGTCCTCTCAAATATGCGAAGCTGAGATATTCTACCCTAGACAAGCAAATGTATGCGCTGGTTAAGACTGTAAAAAAATTCAGGCACTACATAGTCCACAGTAGGGTCTTTGCTATCGTCCCAGATCCTGCTGTCAAAGCCATGTTCGTTCAGAATGAATTAGGTGAGAAGCGTGGTAAGTGGGTTTCAACTTTGCAGGAATTTGATACGGAGATTCAATCGATGAAGATAGTGCGGGGGCAAGGGTTAGCTAAGGCAATCGCAGAACAGGATCTCGCAATTCCTTGTCAACATTATGAAGTCGTTGATGTAACCAAGGAGGAGTGGTATGCAGATGTGGTGTACTATCTACTAAATGGTAGGTGTCCATCATTTTTGAATGCTACTCAGCGTAGAGCCTTGCGTTTGAAGTCTGCTAATTTTCTAGTTAGATTTGGCACATTATACAGAAAGAACCATGAAGGTATTTACCTTCGTTGCGTTGATCAAGAGGAGGCAGTGCGAATACTCGAAGAGTTTCATGGTAAACATGGGACAGGGCATGGGTCTGCTAATGCCACAGCCCATCAAATCCTCAGAGCCGGTTATTATTGGCCTCAACTATTCAAGGATGCCCATTCTCATGTGAGGTCATGTCACATATGTCAAACTGCAGCCAATAGAGACAGAAACGCTTCCATGCCTTTACAGTCCGTAATCGAGTCCAGACCTTTCGTGCAATGGGGCCTGGATTTTATTGGGATTATCAGCCCCAATTCATCCGATGCTCACAAATATATTACGATGGCTACGGATTATTGCACGAGATGGACCGAAGCTATCCCCACAAAGAATGCTACTGCAGAGGTGGTCATTAAATTTTTAGAAGATAACATTGTCACTAGATTCGGGATGCCTAACTCCATCGTAAGTGATAATGGTTCGGCCTTTTCCTCTCTAGAGTTTGCTAATTGGGCATTTGATAACAGCGTGAGTTTAAAGTTCTCCTCCAATTATTACCCTCAAGGTAACGGATTGGCCGAGTCATCCAATAAGAATCGGTTGTTGTCATAAAAAAATTGTTGGAAAGGAATCCACGGGACTGGCACAATAAGCTTAAGTTGGCCCTTTGGGCTGACAGAATCGAGTCAAAGAAGCAATAGGGACATCTCCTTACCATCTGGTTTATGGACAAGATCCCATTTTTCCTGCAAATCTCAGATTACAAACGTTGCACTTCATGAAAGATTATTTTGGAACTAATGATAAACTTGAGTCTAGACTAACGCAATTAATGCGCTTGGATGAAAAAAGGGATGAAGCTATGCTTCATTTTAGTAAACACCAAGACATTGTAAAAATATGGTTTGACAAAAGGTCTAAGGCCAAGGCGTTTAAAATTTCAGATTTAGTCTTGTTATGGGACAAAAGACATGAGAAGAAGGGGGAACATGATAAATTTGATTACCTTTGGTTAGGTCCCTACCAGATTTCGGAGATCCTAGGGGAAAATAGTTTTAGACTAAAAACCTTGGATGGAAAGGATTTGGCACTACCTATCAATGGGTTGCACTTGAAGCATTACTTTCAAGCATGAGGTGGTTGGGCTTTGTATTATATGTAATAACATTGTAATTTCTTGCTTTCATTTTTCATGTTTAGGTGTGTATTATTTTTTTTTTGACATGTCTAAGCTTTGTATTAATGTTGTGATTTGTTTCTTTGTGTGCAGATTTGATACTTAAGTGTGTGTTTCGGGAGATATCTAGTTTTGTGTCAATGCTTGTAATTTAGTTTCTTGATGTGCAGATTTGATATGTTAGTATGTATTCATTTTTTTATTTCAGGTTTTTCTTGTATTAATGTTGGGTTTTTGCGTTTGTGTGCAGGTTGGACATTTAGGCGGTGGTGTTCCTTTGATTTCCTTTTCATTGCCTTAAAAAAAAAAAAAAAAAAAGGGAATAAAAGCTTGATGTTGAACGCATGCCTAAGATTGGGAGAATATGAAACATTGGAATCATGTTGTAAAAGCTCCACATGTAATACAAACGGTTAATTTAGATCATTTGAAGCTTGTGATGCATGAAAAAGTCAGTTTTGCATGACAAATCATCTCATTTGCAATTCAAGAAATAATGCATTCATGTTCCATCTCACTTTTCATACATTTCACCGTAGTGGCATATGCATCTTAGGTGCAATTCATTTGAGTATGTTGAATCCTCTTAGGGTTATGTTATAACATAAATCTAAGTAAATCCTAAGGTTGGAAGCTGAGTCTTGAAGTATCTAGGACCAAGCACGTTTCATACATTAAAAGGGATCTTGAGCAAAATGATCAAAACCTAACTTGGAGGAAAAGGTTGGGCGAAAATGGTTTTCATGTCTATCCTATTATGCAACATGATCCTAAAAACAGTGGTTTTGACCACTTCCATAGAGCTTAAAGCCTAAAATCAGAGTAGTAAGGATAGGGTTAAATTCTCATCTCGGTTGGTTGAGAATCTAATTCCCCAAAGCTTTGATTGGACCCACATGGAGTAGTAAGGATAGGGCATAAATTCTCATCTCGGTTGGTTGAGAATCGATTCCCCAAAGCTCTTATGTTTCATTTCGTATTAAGTCTTAGATTGTAAGGATCGTACTATTTGTCCTCTGCAAAGGATGGGTAGTCATCCCCAAGGTCTAAGTAACAAGATTAATATTTTCCATTTACATTTAAAATCTTGGGTTGTAAGGATCGTACTATTTGTCCCTAACCAGGATGGGTAGTCATCCCCAAGGTCCAAGAAGTAAAATAAATAAATTTTTCCCATCTCATCCTTATATTGGATTGTAAGGATCGTACTACTTGTCCTCTGCAAGGGATGGGTAGTCATCCCCAAGGTCCAAAGAAATGAAGATAAGTTTTGGATTATGGGGTTAGATAGGCCCATGCATGGCATCATGTCTTGCCTAAAAAATAAGACCACTTATTGTCTAGAGGGTTAGACTAGCATGACCATTTCTTCCATAATTGGTTTAGTTATTTTGCTCAAAGTGAGGTAAAGAATTCTAAATCAGAATAGTAAGGATAGGGTTAAACTCTCATCTCGGTTGGTTGGGAGTCTGATTCCCCAAAGTTCTGATTTCACATCCACTTGCACATGGGTTCAAGATAGTAGGGACTCATAACCAACTTTGGGATATAATGAACCGTTCACTAGTGGATCCTAAGAGGGTTTGGCGAGTCTTGAATGTTTGCACATAATACTACAAGAGTGACTATGCATTTTCTCATGGCATATTCGGTAGGATACACAAATCATTCACAATTTCGCATATGCATTCATGCAAAACCGATGATGGAATGTGGATCAAATTCAAATGATAAGGAAAGGAATTCATTGCACACACCGAGCTAGTACTTGATGATTATGATAATTCATGTACTTCTGATTTTGGGCATTAGTTATATTGATTATGGGCTAACCCATGTTTTCAAATTTGTGATTTGTGTTAGGTTGGGTTCTTACTAAAATGCTCAAGAGCATTTGACAGTGTGGTTCATCCACAACACACCCCAAAAGTGGGGACCCACCTTTGTTTTTGCAGGTTTTAGGGAAGATCTCAAAGACCCGGATGCTAAAAATGAAGAAAGAAGAAAAATGCCTAAGTGTTGAAAGGGTCACGAAATCGCGACATGTGGACATGTCGAAATCGTGACTGTCTCTCCATCGCTACGAAATGAAGCAAAGTGTAGAAAGGTAGCGATTTCGCTACAAGTTGTCGAAAGAAAGGTGGTAGCGAATCGCTACCACTTCGTGAAGCAAAGGCTTGAAAGAAGAGTGGTAGCGATATCGCTACCACTTAAAGAAAGGCGTGAAAGAAGGTGGTAGCGATATCGCTACCACTTCGAACAAGGCTCGAGACAAAAGTGGTAGCGATATCGCTACCACTTCAGCGAAAGAAGGCTCGAAACCAAAGTGGTAGCGATATCGCTACCACTTCAGCGAAGGAAGGCTCGGAACCAAAGTGGTAGCGATATCGCTACCACTTTACAAAGCAAAAGGCTCGGAACCAAAGTGGTAGCGATATCGCTACCACTTTTTGAAAAGAAGGCAAAGCAAAGTCGGTAGCGATATCGCTACAACGAGCTACTACGGGCGTACGGACCAAGAACATGTCGCGATATCGTGACATGTCACGATTTCGTGACATGTCGCGTTATCGCGGCTAGGAAACGGAAGAGGCCAAATGCAAATTCTATCGGGATTTCCATGGGAAAGCGTTACGAAAGGTGCAGGAGACGCAGGACACGTGGCGGAAATGATAGAACCAGAGTAACGTTTCATAACAACAGTTACTGGCCACAGAGATCGAGCATTACGAATGCATGCAAAGGTTAGAATACCAAAAGGCGAGAATTGAAGCGAAGGGTCCGGGAGTCGAAACGAAGCGTCATGGAGCAGCCGAGAACGCACGATAGAAAGGTTAAATAGCAGAAATGTAGATGGATACAGGGGCTGGAGACTGTAACAAAAAGCATTATTTATTGAAATAAAGGATTTTTCTTTGGTAACATGACTTTTGTGTGTAAAATCAAAAGGAGATCGAAGCCAAAACTATTGTTTTCTTGTCAATCTTTCCGTTGCATCATTTTGTCTTGTATCTATTTCGTTTACGCCATGGGATGGGTTACGATAGGTGAATGGTAGAATGATGCAATTATATTCTTTTCCTTAGAGTCTTGCATCCGATCTGATTAGATTGTGTGTTAGTACGGATCTGATCGGTTGGGTTGTTTTGGGGACTTCATCTCTTAACTTGGGATTTTGCGGGGAGGAGATCATTAACCATTTTAATATCCTTCATTATTTTCCATCTGACTCAAAATAACAGTTTCTGTTTTATTCCTTGATATGCTTAATTTCATTTCAGAGACTAACATTGAAATAACAAAACTATTGAATAGAGATAAAATGAACAGGTTAACCTTAGAATAAATTGTGAATATTAGAACATCAAAAGGATTTTTGTTTATTTTTGATTAATCAAACAAGTCAAGATTATAAAGTTCATTGAGAATCAACAAAGGCCCCTTGTTAACAACTATCTGCAGGATTTGAGTTATTATGGGATATATCAGTTGTATGTATTAAATTGAAATTCATTTTTATATACGTAAAAGTTGTTTCACAAAGAAGCTTGGAGAAATAATAAAAGGAAGGAAAATAAAATAAATTATTTCTTTGCAAGAAAGAGTCTTTTGTTCGAGACTCTAAGTTGCGTGTTATTATTTGTAATATGACAAATTAACACTCAACAGAAACCAAATCATTATTTTTCCAATCATCCTTAAGGTGACCAAAATTTCCACATCTAAGACATTTCATGATAATGAATCTATGTTTCGGTTCTTCCTCTTTTCGATATAACAACATCTCATTTTCATTATCACTTGAAGAACTTTCACTATCACTCTAGAACACTTCTTGCTTTGTCTAGGAGAAACTCTTCTTGTGCTTGTACCTCTTTCCTTGATTGTTGTACTCATCTTTGTTTTTCCTGTGATGCTTGTGCTTTTTCAGAATCCTTGCTCTTAGAATCATGTTTATCTTCATCACTTTCATTCTTGGGAACAATACAGTCAGTAGCATAATGACCAAACTTTCCACAATTGAAACATCTTATATTTTTCATACTTTTGTGCTTTCTAGAGAACTTGCCTTTCTTGCTATAATATGCCTCTTCATCACTAGAAGACTCATCACTATCTTGAAGTCGTTTACCCTTGGAATTCTTGGTAGCCTTGAAAGCTCGCCTCTTTCTTGACATCAACCTTCACTTGAGTTCTCAACTCAAATGCTGCAAGTATACTATGGAGCTCATACTTTTTCAACTTATCCAAATCTTTAGCTTCCTCAATAGCATAAATATTTTCACTAAATCTATTAGGAAGAGATCTTAAAATCTTATCACAAACATCATTTTCAGCAAGCTCAAGACCTAAGTCTTTCATGGAGTTAACAACCTCATCCATACGAAGCATGTAGTCACTAATATTTTCATCATCATTCATCTTGAGTTGTTCAAACATACCTTTGAAGTGTCTCAACTTGGCCTTTCTGACATTTGTATCACCTGTATGAACCACCTTCAATTGTTTCCACATTTCACTAGTTGTCTTGTAGTGAATCACTTTGGTGAGATCTGCTTTCTGTAAGCCTTTCAGGATTGCATTCATTGCTTTTGAATTGCTATGATGTAGGAGCCTTTCTTCTTTAGTATTAGGACCATGTTCAAGAATAGTGTACTCATATTCAATCACTTCCCAAACCTCATTCCCAAGTGCCATTAGATGAACCTTCATCCTTGCACTCCAAAGACCAAAATCTGACCCATCAAGAATAGGTGCTGCATTGCCACTTGAATGATCCATTGTGTTCTTTACTAGCTTTTCCTTCAATATGTTAAACTTTTTGAAGGCACCGACTCTGATACCAATTGAAGAACACAAGCTTATACTGAGAGGGAGGGGGTGAACAGTATAAGACCTCTTTTTACTTTTTCCTTTATACTTCAAAATAGTAAAGCAATATACCCAAAGCAATATCAAAGCAATGCACAATATCATCCACAAAGTGACACCAATTTTAACGTGGTTCACCTAGAATGGTTGGGCTACATCCACAAAACTTTTCTCTAAAAGTTATCTCAAAGTTCTTTGGGAATCCTTCCCAATTACAATGTTTATGAGCCTCGGCCCAAAGGAGATACCTTCCCCCAATCAGAATTTATGAGCCTCTGCTCAAAGGAGATACCTTCCCCCAATCAGAATTTATGAGCCTCTGCTCAAAGGAGATACCTTCCCCTCTTCTCTAGAAATGATCCCTCAGAAGATCAACTGCCTCTACCTCTTGCTAGCACGTGGAACTCCTTTCCACCGAAGACCTCCTGTCCTCAATGCTTAGCCTAAGAGACCTTTGCCTTCTATGATCACGTCCACAGCAGCTCAACAACCTGTACCAAACATAATCAGTCGGTCTAGTACAAGTCTTCCTCTGTCTATCAGATCTGTCCAACTCTTGAACAAATCAATCCTCTGCATACAAGCCTTCTCAAAGACTTGCCAAATCTCTCCTCAGGTTCTTCTCATAGAACCAATGCACCTCTGTCCTCAAGTTCTCTGATAGAACTATCAAACTCAGCTCACAAGTCCTCTGCTAGGACCTGTCCAAATCTGCTCACAAGTCCCCACCGAAACCTATCCAAAAACTGCTCACAAGTCCCCACTAGAACCTGTCCAAGAACTGCTCACAAGTCCCCACTGGAACCTGTCCAAAAACTCAACAAGCTCACCAAGAAAAACTTTCTTAGTAGGAAATCACAAAGTGAATTGTTAGAGACCCAATGTGATTTGTCAAACTCATAGAAGCATAAAGAGAATTGTTAGAGACTCAATATGTTCTATACTCAAATCCCAATCTCAAAACTCAACTCAAATCAACTCAGCTCAATCTCAATCTCAAATCTGAAAACTCAACTCAATATCTGAAATGGATAGGATAGAATGTTTTCTTTCAAGAACATGAAACCCCAACAATTGCCAACTATGCAAAGAATCACATAACAATGATACTCATGTTCTTTTCACCATCAATTAGGGTTTCAACAACAATGCTCATCAAACAAGGTTTAGTCAACCAACACCATTCAACTCAACATCAACCTTGAAGCATTCAACCAATCATCACAAGAAAAGGAAACAAGTAGAAATCCTTTTCCCTCCAAAGATATTTGAACAAAACAGCCACCAACACAATATCACCAAATGCAAAGAATAACTTGCTCAAATCAACTCAATGGAGTAAGCCCAATATCATGAATCAAGTAAAGCAATAACTTGATCAAACAACCTCTATGGAAGCAACTCAACCATCAAACTCAAAACAGCCAACCAAGGGTTCCACCAACTCAATGCAAGTAGCTAGACTCACAAATATAAACCCTAGTGCACAAAGCTTCCACTATCTCAAACCAAAAATTATGCATTCACCAAAAACTCTCCTTAAGGATAACAATGCATAAGTAGTCTTCAACAAACCAGAAAATAGGATTTACACCTAGCCAAAGGATACCTAGTAGAATACCTTTTCACTCCAACCTTATTTTAGAAAACATACACCAATCATACTCATAAGAAGAATGTGCCCATACCTTATTGGAGTAGAAGATAATTGAACCTTCAAGTTGTCACCACACACAACTCTCAAACTTCCAACCAAGTTAGGGTTAGAATAAAAAGAAATGAGCAATAATATAAACTTCCTTTATTACACCTTTTAGCTCCACTTCTTTAAACACAACCACCATAACATGCCAATAAATCAACAATCACGGACTCACACCTTATACCTCCATTTTTAATTTTAGCATAGCAAAGAATAATCTTAAAAATACATCCAAAGAAATATGCCCTTATTTCTCCTAAGCTTTTATTCAATGCTAATCACAAAAGCCAAAACTCATAAAATTTAATCACACCTTATAAATCGCTGTCCAAGAAACTCCGAATTTCGTGGCATAAAGACGTTTTAATAAAAACGTGTGTTACTCTAGCAAAGCACCCCCGCGAGACTCGAAACGGTGACCTCCGCCAATGCAAGGCCCAACAGCAGCCTTCGATGCCACTAGCCCACGCGGGCTACGAAGTTCACAAGTGAACTTCCCTCCACTTCACCCTCAAAAAAACTCCCGAAGACTTTTCAACCGCACGTGCTTCTAAGTCTTCCTTCGATCGCAGCGAATACAGAGCACAAACACCGCAAATTGCATTCGGGGAATTTCGAATTAATTAGCCTTCCAACCTTAGGAGTTGGAGAATAAATAGTCTCTTCGAAGACACCTTGACGTCGGCGGAAATAAAGACCATTTCGAAATTAATCAAAAGTCTTTTCAAAAAGGGTTTAAAAACCCTTAAATAATTTTAATAAATTAAGAATAAAAAAGGTTTAAAAACCTTTAAGTATTTTTAATAAATTAAAAATAATTTCTCCCTTAATTAATTAAATAATTAATTAATTAAAACCTTGAAGGGTTTTAAATAATAATTAAATAAATAATAAAGAGAACCTCCATTGGTTTTAATAAAAACCATTTAACTTGGTTTTAATAAAAACCCTATCCAACTTGGTTTTAATAAAAACCGGTTTGGTTTTAATGAAAAACCCTTGCCAATGGAATCTCTCCGGATTCTCTTAAAAATATTCTCTTGGAATCTTCCACCTTTGAAGCCAACACATCATCTTAACATTAATGCCATTTCCTTTTGACATCAATGACAACTCATAGACAAGAAGCTAGGATCTCAAACCCAAAATTGCCAACAAAGAAAATGGTTGATGTTGTTGTAGCTACAAATAATGTTACCGAGGTTTTACTAATGTGTTCTAATTTTTTTTGTTCTCTTTTTTAAAATGTAAATATTTGTTGACTACTTATTTTTTCTTTTGCAGGTAAAGTTTAATAATCTGAATATCAGTTTCAAAACCTACAAGACTATCTATATATGGAAAAGGATTTCTTAAATGCTTCTATGGCAATTAAAAAAGAGCTTAGGAAGCAGTTCGACAAAACAACACTTTTCAAAAAATCATTATCCTAAATGGATTGGATCCTGATGTTCTACTTAAGGATAAGGGTAATGAATTTCTTGCACCACTATTTGAAGATGTTGGGAAATAGGA
This sequence comes from Wollemia nobilis, assembly GCA_028583015.1. NCBI lineage: Eukaryota > Viridiplantae > Streptophyta > Pinopsida > Araucariales > Araucariaceae > Wollemia > Wollemia nobilis. The sequence continues at coordinate 38,717,184 of JAQPPZ010016981.1, forward strand.
AAACACCCTACTCGAAGGCTTTACAAGTGTAGAGAACATCCTTGTTAGTTATGGAATAATTGAGAGTATTGTTAACAAGCTCGAGGGAGGAGCCTTTGAAATACAAAATGTGGAAGTATTTGAAAAGGAAAAAGGAGTGGAACAAGAAAAAGGAGTGGAAAAGGAAAAAGATGCTGAAACTGCCTGAAAAAGATAGTTGGTTCTTTTATTGCTTTTGAAAAATTGATTTTTCAAAAAGATAATTTTATTATATGTTTTCATTTGAAAACAAGATATTTGCTTTTATTACATTACTATTATACTATTTTCTTTTATATTTGTGTGTTATTTTCATCACTTCAGTATTATGGGGTTTCAAATATGCTTGATTTTATGAAGAGTATATGTATGCATGGGATTTAAATTTTCATTTTATTCAAAGTCATTCTTTTTTTTTTAGAAATATTATATTATTCACCCCCCGTCTATCCCGCCCCCCCCCCCACATTTAAAAAAGAGGGCCCCCCCCCCCGCCGCCAAGCCAGCCCAAATTAAACTCCCACCAAAAAAGGCCCCCCACCCCCCCCTCCCCAAGAAACAAGCCCAACCAAACAAAGAGGCCAAAAAGAAGGGCCGCCAAAAAAAAAAAAAAAAAAAAAAAAAAAAAAACCACACCCCCCCCCCCCCCGCGCGGAGCCCCTCATAAAAAAAAAAAAAAATAAAAAAAAAAAAAAAAAGACACCCCACCGGGGGCCCGCCGCCCCCGCCCCCCCCCGCCCCCCCCTCCCCCCCCCCCCTCCTCCCCCCCTCCCCCCTTCCCACCCCTCCCCCCCCCCCCCCCCCCCCCCCCCCCCCCCGCCCCCGCAGCAAGAGGGAAGCGCGCGACCCACCACCCCGCCCGACCCGCGGCGCCGCCGCCGCCACCCCACCCGGGCGGCCGGCGCGGGGCCCGCGGGGCCTCCCCCCCCCCTCCCCCACTCCGCGGGGGGCCCGCCCCCCGCGCCCCCCCCCCCCCCCCCCCCCCCCCTCCCCCCCCCCCCTCCCCCCCCGCCCCCCCCCCCCCCCCCCGCCCAACCCCCACCCCCCACACCCACCCCCCCCCCCCCCCCCGCCCCAACATAACCAAATACCTCCCCCCCCCCCCCCCCACCCCACCCCCACACGCACAACACACCATAACAAAAAACAAATGAGAGGAAATCAATAATTTCTTAATAAATCCCCCCTCTTTTCCCCCCCCCCCCCCCCCCCCCCCCCCCCCACTCCCCTCCCCTCCCCACCCTCTCACCCCCCCCACCCCCCACGCCCCGCAGGCCCCCCCCGCCCCCCCCCCCCCCCCCCCTTCCCCCTCCTCCCCCCCCCCCCCCCCCCCTCCCCCCCGCCCCCTCCCGCCCCCCCACGCAGGCCAGCCCCCCCCCCCCCCCCGCCGCCCCCCCCCCCCCGCCCCCCCCCCCTCATCGCCCCACCCAGCTCCCCTCCACCCCCCGCCGACTCGGTCACTCGCCAGCCACACCACACTCCCCCCCCCCCCCCCCCCCCCCCCCCCCCCCCCCCCCCCCCCCCCCCCCCCCCGCCCCCCCCCCCCCCCCCCCCGCCCCCCCCCCCCCCCGCCCCCCCCCCACCCCCGCCCCCCCCTCTCCCCCCCCCCCCCCCCCCCCCCCCCCCGCCCCCCCCTCCCCCCCCCCCCCCCCCCCCCCCCCCCCCCCCCCCCCCCCCCCCCCCGCGGGGCCCGCCCCCCCCGCGGGGGGGGCGCGCGCGGCGCGGGGGGGGGCGAGGGCGGGGGGCGGGGGGGGCCAGCCCGGGGGGGGCGGGCGAGGGGCGGCGGCGGGCCGCGCGGCGGGGGAGCGGGCGGGGCGGCGCGAGGCCGCACCCACCCACGCGCCCCCGGACGCGGACCCCGAAGCCTCGCCCGGGGGCCCCCCCCGCCCCCCCCCCACCAGCCCCCACCCCCCCGCCCCCCCCCTCCCTCCCCACCGCCCCCCCGCGGCCGCGCCGCCGGCGCCCCCGCCCCCCCGGCCCGAGAGGCCCGAGGGGGCGGCGGGGCGGGCGAGGCGACGGGGCACACGCGCAACGGGCGGGGGGCGAGGGACACAAAAACAAACACACAGGCAGGGGAAACAAGGAGGCAGGGCGAGCACAAAACACAACGACCGCACAACCACACACACCCCCCCCCTCGCCACACCCACCCCCACCCAGCATCCCGCCCTGCGCGCCGCGCTCCTCCGCGGCCCCCGCCCGCCGGGCCCCGCCCCCCCCGCGCCCCCGCGCCCGCCGCCCGGCCCCGCCGGCCGACGGCCGCCCCGCGCCGCGGCGCCGGGGGGCGGCAGCGGCGGCCCGCCGCGCCCCCCCCCCCGCGCGCCCCGAGCCCCCCCCCCGAGGGCCCCCCCCCGGGGAGCCCCCCCGCGGGGCGCGCCCCCCCCGGACCCCCCCCCACCCGCCCCCCCCCCCCCCCCCCCCCCCCGCCGCCGCCGTCCCCCCCGCCCCCCTCCCCTCCCAACCGCCCAACTCCGACCCCCCTCGGCGCCGGCGGCAGCGGGCGCCCCCCGCCCGGGGCGCGCGCGGGCGGGGGGCCGCCCCCGCGGCGGGGGCCCCCCCCGCCCCCCCCCCCGCCCCCCCCCCCCCCCCCCCTCCCCCCCCCCCCCCCCCCCCCCTCCCCCCCCCCCCCCCCCCCCCCGGCGGGCGGAGGAGCCGAGGAACGAGTCCCGCGCGACCACCCCGCCCCCGGGAGGCGACCCCACCCGCCACACCTCCCTCCCCCCCCCCCACGCCACCCGCCCCTCGCGGCCCCCCCTCGCGCGTGGCCCCCCCCCCGGCCCCCGCCCGCCCCCCGCCCCCCCGGCCCCGCCCCCCCCCCCCCCCCACCCCCGCCCCCCCCCCCCCCCCCACCCCCCCCCCCCGCCCCCACCGCCAGGCCCGCCCCGCCACACCGCCCCCACAGCCCCCCCGCCGCCCGCGGGCCCCGCCGTGGGCACACACACGCGGGGGGGGGGGAGGGGGGGGGGAGGGACACAGGCGGGGCCGGCGGGGGGCCCCCCGCGCCCACCCCCGCCCCCCCCCCCCCCGCCCACCCCCCCCCCCCCCCCCCCCCCCACCCCCCGCCCCCCCCCCACACCCCCCCACGGGGGGGGGGGCCCGCCCGCCGACGACGCGGCGGGCGGGGGGGGGGGCCCAGGGGGGGCCCGCGCCGGGCCCCCGGCGCGGGGGGGCGGCACCCGCCCCCCGCGGGCGCACCGGGCGCGGGGGGCCCTCCCCACAAGGCCCCCTCGCGTCCCCCCTCCCCCGCCCCCCCCTCGCGCCGCCATCCGCCCTCGCGCGCGCCCCCCGCCACCGGCGCCGCGCGAGCGGCCAGCGGGGTCCCCCCCCCGGCCGCCCCCGCGGGACCCCCCGCGGGCGCCCGGCGCCGGAGCGCCGCGCGCGGCCCACGCCGACCCCGCGCAGGGGCGCCACCCGCGCCCCCCCCGCCCGCCGGCGGGCGCCCCGCCCGCGGGGGCGGGCGCCGGGGGCGGCGCCCGCCGCCCCGCCCCCCCACCCGCCGCACCCCGGACGCCAGGGGGGCCCCCCCACCAGCGCCGGACACCCCAGGCGCCGGGGACAGCCCCCCCCCAGGGGGGGGCCCGAAGGGCGGACACCCGGGGCCGGGGCCGACGCCGGCGCCACGCCCCCCCGCCACCCGGCGCGCGCCCGCGCGCCCGCCCGCCGCGGGGGGGCGGGCGGGCCCCCCGCGCCCCCCGCCGCGGGCGCCCGCGACCCGCGGCCGCCCCCCCCCCGACCGACCCCCCCGCGCCGACGCGGGCCCCCCCACACCATGGCAGGGGCCACGGCGCAGGCTCCCCCTCCTCCCTACCACGGGCGGGGTCGCGCAAAATCACCCACGGGGGGAGAGGGGGGGGGTGCGGCAGAGACCGGGCGGGGGGGGGGGGGGGGGGGCGGGGAGGCGGGGGGAGAGGGGCGGGCGCGCCCGCGGCGCGGACCCCTCGGGCGCCGAGGACCCCCGGCGGAGGCCCGGGCGCGGGCCCGGCGGGCAGCCCGCGGGGCCCGGGGGCGGGCGCGGGCGCGCCGCCGCCCGGCGCCCGCCCGCCGCGCGGCCACGCGAGGGCCCCCCCGCGCCGGCCACCTCCAGGGGGGAGGCGGAAACGCCCCCGCGCGGCAGGGCACAGGAAGGCGGGGAGGGGGGAGGGCACCGCGCCGGGGCGCGCCCCCGCGGGGAGCGCCCTCCCCGCCCCCAGGCGAGGGACCCCAGCCAGGGGCGCCCCCCTCTCGGGCCGGGCGCCGCGGCCCCGCCCCCGCCCGCCCCTCTTCCCGTCGCCGCCCCCCCCTCCTCCCCCGCCGCCCCCGCCGCCCGCGCCCGCGGCGCCCCGCTCCCGGCGCCGCAGCGCCCCCCGCATCCCCCGCCCCCCCCCCCCCCCCCGCCCGCCCCGCCCCCCCCCCCCCCGCCCTCCGCCCCGCCCGCCCCCCCCCCCTCCCCTCCCCGCCGCGCCCCACCCTCCCCCCCTCCCCCCCCTCCATCCCCCCCTGCCCCCCGCACCCCCCCCCCCTCCCCCCTTCCGCTGCCTCCCCCATCCCCCACACCCCCCCCCCCCACCCACCCCCCCCCCCCCACCGCGCGCGCCCCCCCGCGCCCCCCCCCGCCCCGGCCCCCCGCGCGCCCCGCGCGAGGGCCCCCCCGCCCGGAGGCCTCGCGCCCGCCGCGGCGCCACGCCCGGACGCGGCGGCGCGCGGGCGGGGCCAGGCGCGCCCCGCTCCAGCCCCGAGGGAGCCCCCACCGCCCCCCCGCGCCCCCCCGCCCCCCCCCACCCATCCCCCCCACGCCCCCGACCCCCCCGGCCCGCCCCGCACCCCAGTATCCGGTCAGGGATCAAGCCGCTCACGGCCGCCCCGGCCGGCCACCCGTCCCTCACGACAGGTCGCCTCGCACCCAAAGGCGCCGGGGGCGGCACCCGCGCGCGGGCGCCCCCCCCGCCCCCCTCCCCCCCCCCCCCCCCGCACCGCCGAGCGGGGGGGGCGCCGCGAGCCCCCCCACCAGCCACCCCCCCGCCCCCACGCACGCGCCGGGGAGCAGCCGCAAGCACCCCCAAACACCACCGCCCCCCACACACGGCGCGGAGCACTCACCCGTACCCCTCCACCCAACGCCCCGCCCCCCCCCCCCCCAGACCCGCCGCACCCCCCCCCCCCCCAGACCCCCCACCCCCCCCCCCCCCCCCCCCCCCCCGCCCCGCCCAGACACGGCGCCGGCCGCGCCCGCCCCCCCCCCGCGTCCAGCACGTGCCGGCCCGCCATCGCGGGGAGGGGGGCACCGACAAACCGCACGACCTGCACCTCAGCGCCGGGCGGGAGGCGCGGTGCGAGGACCGGGACCACCCCCTCGCCGCGCCCACCCCCCCCGCACCGCGCCCCCCCCCCCGCCCCCCCCCCCCGGGCGGGCGCGGCCCGCTCCTCGCGGCGGGCGGCGCCGCCCCCCGCCCCCCCCCCGCGCCGGCGACCGGCCCGGTGGCCGCGCCCCGCCGCCAGCCCGGCCCCGCCCGCGCCCCCGGCACGACCCCCGCCCTCCCCCCCCCCCCCCCCCCCACCCCCGCCCCCCCTGCCCCGCCCGCCCCCCTCCCCCCCCCCTGCGCGCCCCCCCCCCCGCGGGCGGCGCGGGGGGCCCCCCGCGCCGCCCCCCGCGCCGCGGGCGGGGGCGGGGGGGCCGCGCGCGCGGCGGCACGGCGGCGCCCCACGCCCCCCCGCGCGGGGCGGCAGGGGGGGGGGGGGGGCCGCGCACGGGCCGGGGGACGCGGCGCGGGGCGCGCGGCCCCCCCGCGGACCGCGGGCGGCGCGCCCGCGGGGGGGCCGGGGCCCGCGGAGGGCGCGGGCCGGGGGCGCCGGGCGCCCCGGGGGGCGCGGCGCGCGGGGGCACGGGGGGCACCCACGAGCGGCGCGCCCCGCGTCGCCCTGGGCGGCGGCAAGGGGAGGGGGTGCGGCGGGCTCGGGCGGAGCCGGAAGGGGGGCCAGCCCCCCCGGCCCCGGCCGGCGCCCCCCGCCCGCCCCCGCCGGGCGCCGCCCCGCCCCCGCCCCCCCCGGCCCCCCCCCGGCCCCCCCCCCCGCACCCCCCCCCCCCCGCGCCCCGCTGGCCCAGCGCCTCCCCGCCCCGCCCCCGCTCCGCGGAGGCGCCCGGAGCGCGCCGGACGCGGCGCCGCGAGGCGGGGGCCCGCGCGGGGGCCGCCCCGGCAGCCGACAGCGCGGACTCGACGCCGAGCGGCGCCCACTCGAGGGGCCGCCGCAGGGCGCACCGCGGCCCGGAGGCCAGCCCCCCGACACCCAGGCGCGCGCGGCCACGCCGCCGGGCGGCGACGCGGCCCGCCCCACCGGCGCGCGCCGCGCAGGCGCCGCGCGCGGCCCCCCCGCCGCCGCGCCCCGCCGCGCGGGCCAAGGCCCCCGACCCCGGCCCCCCCCAGACGCCACCACCAGCCAACCGCCCCCGCCCCCCCGGGCACCGGACCACCCGGGCCCGCCGGGGGCCGAGCCGACCCCCGCCCCACCCCCCCACAACACCACCCCCCCCGCCCCCGGCCGCCCCCCATCCGCGCACGGGCCACCGCCCCCCCCAGCAACAACGCCACCCGCGCCTCCACGCCAGCCCCCCCACCCCGCACAAAACCCCCCCCTCAACCGCCCTCCCCCCGCCCACCCCCCCCCCCACCCCAACCACGCCCCACGCCCGCGGCGTCGCGGTCCGCGGCCCCCCGCCGCGGCCCCCCCCCCGGGCGGCCGAGGGCCGCGCCCCAGGGCGAGCGCGGCCGCGGCGCCCGCGGGCACGAGAGCCCCCCGCCGCCGCGGGGGGCCCGGGCGGGAGGCGGGGAGGGCGCCGGGGGCGCCGCGATCGCCCCCCGCGGGCCATGGGCCTCTCGCGCGGCGTCCCCCCGCTCTCCATATCGCGCCCCCGCCCGTCGACGCCCGCACCCCTCTCCCTCCTCCCCCCCCCTCACCCCCCCCCCCCCCCCCCCGCCCCCCCCCCCCGCCCCCCCCCCCCCCCCCGCGCGCCCCCCCCCGCGCCCCCCACCGCCCCCCCCCCCCCCGGCCGCCCCCCCCCCCGCCACCCCCCCCCCCCCACCCCGCCCCGCCCCCCCCGGCCCCCCCCCCCCCCCCCCCCCCCCCTATTCAAAGTCATTCTTGTTATGATATAAAACTAAGTGTTGTCTTGTGTATTATGCTATATTATTTTTATATTTAAAAAAAAATTACAAAGGATATATCTATGCTTGTGTTTATATTTTTATTTTATTCAAATTCAATCTTGTTATGATTTAAAAGTGAGTATTGTTATGTGTATTATGATATATTATTTTTATATTTACATATCTAGAGTAATATGCTATTTGCATTTTGCCTTCTAGAGTCAAAGCATACATACTAATGATACTAATGATACACATACATACATACATTCAAAGTCAAAGCATAAATTATTAACTTGAGATTTATGCTAAATGCATTGTGCTTTACTACTCTAGACTACATACAACATTTTGTAAAATAAATATTTACTAATTATGTATGCATTCATGGTTTTCAAATTTCCAATTTACTCAAAGCTAAAGCATACATAAACAGTCAACATACACAATTAGCATAGACAGTCAATAACACTTCTAGAGTCAAAGCATACATACTAATGATACACACATACATACATACATTCAAATTCAAAGCATAAATCATTATATTTTATCAACATAGACAGTTAATTCAATAACAAAGCCTTATTGTATTGTATTTTTGTTTTTGTAACTTGAGATTTATGCTAAATGCATTGTGCTTTCTACTATTATAGACTACATACAACTATTTTTAAAATAAATATTTAGTAATTATGTATGCATGCATGATTTTCAAATTTCCATTTTACTCAACGCTAAAGCTTAAATCATAAAATTTTGACAACATAGATAGTTGATAACATTAAAAAGCAAATACACAAAATCATTGATAATAAACTGATTATATGATTTTTTTCAAATCATTGAAATTTTTAAAATGACATCAAATACTGTAAAACATTGATAATATGAATTTTTTGAAATCATTGAAATTTTACAAATGATATCAAATATAGAAAATCATTGATAATATGACTTTTTTCAAATCATTGATGTTTTACAAATGATTTCAAATCTGAAAAATCATTGATAATATGAATCTTTTCAAATCATTAAATTTTTTGGGATTCTTATCAAGATCTTGCTCAATGCTTTTGGGATGCTGGATGGTTGAAGGTGGCAGATTTCAAAACTTTTAAGTCCTTTGGTCAGATGGTTAGTCTCCAGTGGAAGGACCCTCGAGAATGGCCTGCTGGTGGCACTATGGATGCGAGGGCAGAGCTGGCCCGTATTCTCGCTAGCCGTCCCTGCTCTTCTCTACCTAGGGATGATGTGCTAGCATGGGGAAGAGATAATAGAGGGATATTTTTGGTTGCTGTTGGTTATTGTGTTTTGGATCGGCAACGGTTTGGTGAGGAGGAGGTTCCGTGGTGGAAGCAAGTTTGGAATAAGTTTATTTGGCCGAAGTGTAGTTTTTATGGGTGGCAGGCTACTCATAATCGTTGTCTCACTTGGGATAATTTTCAAAAGCATGGGTTTGCTGGCCCCTCTTTATGCTATAACTGTGGGAAGGCTGAAGAATCTATTGGGAATTTACTTCTCCAATGTGACTTTGCTCGACAAGTCTGGAATTATTGGTGGGGAGTATGGAATCACCCTTGTTTGCATGCTTCATCAATAGTTGATTTTTGGAGGAGTATGGGGCGGCCTCCTGCAACGGCTTTCTTTTTACAAGTTGGATGGAGTATTGGTCCTTCATGCATTTTTTGGCAGATTTGGCTTGAACAAAACTGTCGGATTTTCCAAGGTAAGGAGTTAACTACTTCCCAGGTCTGGCAGAGGATTTTGTGAATGATCCAAGAAACTGTGTCTGCAAAATGTCAGATTATTTCTCCCGTGGACCATGCGAAACGTCAAATCATGGAAATATTAGGCTTGATGGTTAATGGTCCGGTTCCTAATGTCTCTTGCAAATGGATGGGTCAGAATAATCAGGTGTGGAGGGCTGGCAAATGGAATTCGCCTCCTCCGGGAGTGCTAAAACTTAATACGGATGGATCTTCTCGGGGTAATCCGGGTAATGCTGGTATTGGTGGTGTGGGGCGGGATAGTAGTGGTACTATACATTTTTTTTTTCTCTTGCTTTAAGGGACATCATTCTAATAACTTCATGTAAGCACTCGTAATTTTATATGCTTTGGAGCAAGGGTATGCTTTGGGTTGGCGTCGGATTGTTTGTGAATCTGATTCTCAGATTGTTATAAATTTGTTAAATTCTGGAGATAGTCTTCATGGTTGTTGGCGGTTGAGTTGGGTTTCTCGGAAAATTCTTAATATCTCTGCTCACTTGGACTTCATTTCTTTTGTGCATATTCCTCGGGAGTGGAATAGGGTAGCGGATTTGTTAGCTAAATGGGCTTCAAAGTTTCAAGATGGTTGGGATGTTCAAAATTGGTCTCAACTTTCTTCTGATTGCTCTCAATCTCTCTCTTCTTTATTGAGAGCTGATATGTCTGAATAGCTTCTGCTTTTTCTTTGTATCATGAATGTTTTGCTGAGTTAATAAATTTTTACCCTCTTTTACAAAAAAAAAAAAAAAAAAAAAAAATCATTGTTGAAATCTCATACAAATTCTTGTTGACTTCTCCAAAAGAACCAGGAATCATTTGTGAATCTCATCATCACTGCAAGTTGACTCATTATTGTCATTATCAACAATATTAGTGAGACCTCTCCTGTTTTCTAGGGACTTCCAATATGTCAAAGCTTTGTCATAGGGAAACTTACCCAACTCATACGATGACACATACATTCTAAAAAAAATCCAAATTTTTTCCAACCTGTTACGAACTTTCAATTTAACAAAATACAGTGCACTGAAAACTCTTTCGTCTTCAACAGATACCAAAATTATTGTCTGACATAATTCATATAAAATAAAGTATTCACTCATGGTTTCTTGTAAGACACTACTTCAATACAATTTTTTCCAAAAACGCATGATGGAACTAATATCATGTGGATTTTTGAAATGTGGAATTTGATTATCCATTGTTATTCCAAAATTGGTTGATTATTGTATCAAAAGTTCTTTGTTTAGAATACCATTGATTTCAATACCATTTACTTCCACACATTTAGAGAAATGTGTCATAAGAGTGCCCATATAATTTACAAAAAAGTCACTTTTACTTCTGTGGTCAAGACAAGGATTCTAAAATATGGGATTAATAGCAGCTATGGCCTTAAGTGTCTCATATCTATAAAAATGATCTCTTATTTCACTTGTTAATGTTTTTACAATTCTTTTCAATTTATTCTTAGTACTATCCAAAACCTCATCAAATCTGTAATGTGTTAAGGGTACTTGTTCAACATCATTTGTAAGTGTATCTAACCGCTTTTCATAATTATATAAAATAATTGTATTTCAATGTATAACAATATAAATATTATCATTGATGTTGAACTTCAAAAATTTGTTAGGATTATTGACTTGAACTAACGTATTCCAACTATCAAACAAAGGATACTTAAAATTTTGTTTAGATAAGTAAATCTTATCAATAAGCATACATATTTGTTTTCTCATCCTAATGAAATTGATAATATAAATTGATATTTCTTGTGTGAGTTTAATCAAAGAATTAATTTCTTGCAACAATGGAAGAATACCACATAATATGAGAAGATTTTCCAAGTCAGTCATACAAAATAGCAAATATTTTGCCTTATCAACATCCCTATGATGTGCATAAACCCCACCAATGATTTATATTCTAAAAAATAACTTTTAGCAGGAAGAAAAAGTGAAATCCACCTGGTGTCCACATATTTTAATAATTTTCTACCTTTAGTTACACCTAGATAAAACTATTGAAATTCTACAAATATTTTTATATTGCATGAGAAGTAAGAGTGCATTTCATGAATGAGATCTTCCACCCTAGCTACATTATCAAATATGCTCACAATTTTGTATGCAAGATACATTCAATAAGCCATACAATGAATGGGAATCAAATATGGAGTAATTGATGTCTGAAGCCTAACACAAATATCATTCCTTTGTTCTTGTATTATAGCCACACCATCATCTCCAACACAAATGAGCTTTGTGGCAATCTCTTTTCAATCAATTATGGCAATATCCTTTAAACTGGTTACAACAATATTATAAATATTTTTTGCATTAAAATTTTCCATCATATTATGTAGTTCTAGTAAATGAGGTTGTCCCAAATAATTTTAGAATGTATAAACATGTTGTAACCACTAGAAAGGGTCACACCCGATGGCGTATCCTATTGCAATGAATGATAAAATATAGCATGCATACAAGAAAATGAAATTGACAACAAATGAAACAAGAAATAAAACACTTTATTCCATTATATTTGAATTCAAAACCCAATTACAAGTACGTATCTCTTAGGGATATTCAATTTGATACATTATTACAATATGAGTGCTCAATTTTTTTCCCTCTTAAGGGTAGGTGTGATTTCCAAATGCCTTTTAGAATGACACAAACTGCTCTAAGGTGGAGGTGCCCTCTTCTTTGCGATGGGGAATGAACTTGATAGTTTGCTCTACTTTGAATCTATTCCCTGCGGTCAAGAAACAACACAAGAATGTCAAAAAGATAGGCAACCTCTCATGATGAGGCCCTTTTAGGTAAATTGCATAATGACACCATTAACATGTATAATCAAGAAAATGTAAAGAATGCTTCTAAACTATGCAAAGTGAATCAAGATTCATGTAATAACGTAAAGGAAAGTAACAACTATACTATGCATGGGTTAGATATATGAAATGAAGCATAAAAATGCATAAAGAAAGCATTTAGGTCCTAATTGAAGCATAAACATAAGAAGTAAATCTAACCTAATTCTACGGTCAAAATTCTGCTAAAATGCTATTAAACTATGAAAACAACTAAACTAATGTAATTAATCGAACATAAAAAAAAATAGGAAGGCAGTTATACCTCTGCTGCAAACCATAACTCTAGTGCACGGTCTGCGGTTAGCACTCTGATAGGTTTTTCCTTAATTCCAAGGGTAGTGGGCTTAACCTCCTTGTCTAATTGATGTTCAAGGGTCACCTTCGGTGTCCTTTTGATAGGTTTGGTGGTCAAATTATTGTGATGGGCCTTCATTTTCCCAAATTTGTGTTTCTTGATCCTCCTAGGCTCCTAGAACTTCCATGGCAAACTGATCATTGGATGAATAGCAAAGTAGCCTTCGAATGCACAAATTCAGTATGCAATCCGATAGGGCTTTGCTACTCGCTTGATCACTTCACACTCACTCGATAATTCGTCAGCACTTCGCTATACAAATCATCTATATATTTCTCCCCATTTGGAGGGGGTATTTATAGGATGCCCTAGGAGTAGGGGTGACAATATCAAGGGATCTACAATATTAGGGATATTCTATTTATTTTGATTATGATTTGATATTATGACTACCCCCTCAAGCGACGAGTCGATGAGGGTAATGACAATGAATAAAGTGATGATGTCACTTGACCACCATGGATGATCTAAAAAAATTTAGATTTGAGCAAATTAATGCATTGGCTAAGCCTAGTTCAGATTTTGATTCCAACTGTTAATAGTATTTGCATGCTTCTATCCCATGGAGCAGTCAGGCTACAATAGCCATCTTAGGGAATCAAATTGATACAAATCCAATTAGATTTGTGTTGAATCAAATTATCGATGATTTTCTAAAAAAGAGGTCATAGAAGAAATGGCATGCAATGCCTCATTCTCGTGGAGCAGTCCGGCCACAAAGGCCTTCTTAGGGATTGAAAAGAAGCATATCAGATCAACGATGACAATTTTTTCCCCAAATGTCCTTATGGTAATTTACTCATCTTGTCGGATTGCATGGAGCACAAGTCACTGCAACCACCAAGTGTATAGGGTAAATTATTGAATACGAGGCGCATTTGGTGTTTTTAATTATTTGATTTTTTTTGAATGTTTTGAATTATGCATTGAGCTTATTTATTTGGCTGGGAGGTGCATCACTCCATGGAAGGATTGTCATAGTGATGACCTCGGTTGAATGTACTTTATAATCTCAACCATATTTTTTATTTTTAATTGGATCCCGGTGCTTGATTATCACCAAATTTCCAAATTAGTTTGCTTTTATTGAGTTCTGACCCAATGGGAGGCATTAATTTATCTTTTTGGCCCTTCCCATGGTGGGCATTTTTCTAAATTTCCTACCAATTGCAAACCATGGCTAGGGTCTGTGATTCCCATTTGCAAATTTGGGAACCATGGCTAGGGCCTACGATCTGTTTAAAATATGAGAAGCCTATAAAATGCTCAATTTTCAAATGTCTCTCATTATTCCTTGATAGTGACTTGCAAACTGGAGCTCTGACAGTGATAGCTGACAAAACTGACCTACAACCTACCACACTTTACCCGCACACCAACTCACAACATGATGGCAGGGCACGGGCAAGCATCTTCTAGCCACAAGGGATGAGGCGAGGGTAAGGTAACTCAAAAACCAAGACCTCACATCCATTACCAGTTAAAATGAACCCAATTAAGAAATTGGAAAATCAATTGCACTAAATTGATGGTAATGAACCTCATCTTAGGCTAGGGTAGCTTAGATTTTATTTTTTTTGCATTTTTGGCCATGGTATCGCACTCGATCGGATCTCAACTAGAGACCGTAGGTACCAGCTGCGGTTCCCAATTGGTCAATTGGGGACCACAGCTACCAGCTGTGGTCAGCATTCAAAATCCCAATGGTCAATTTTTGACCGCATGTGAACCGTAGGGTTGACCCACGGTTCACCAACTTTAGGAAAAAATTGCAAAATTTTTAATTTTTTTGAATTTTTAGAGGCAATTAATGTCATTTAATGCATTTTTGACCTGTCTGATTGACAAATTTAATTTGTAGGCCTGCATGATGACATGTTTTTGCAATTTTATCAGTTTTTTACTATTTTTGATGATTTTTAGGTCATTTTTTAAATGTTTTTGCTTGTTTTTTAGTTAGATTTTTTCTTATATTATGCTATTTATTTCAGATATTGACCTCTAGAGTGTGAGAGCCTGACATTCTGAAGACTCTCCATGGAGAGCTCACTGATGGTGAGAGTGGTTTGGAGCTATCGGCTTTAGCTATGTACTGGATCTACCCACTATCCGGGTAGATCAATCCTATCTGACTGCATTGGCCCAACGCTGGAATGTGTGGACCAACACGTTTCACCTACCTACAGGTGAAATGATAGTGACATTGGAGGATGTTTATAGGATCTTTAGGATCCCTATTGATGGTGAGGCCATCATCTCCTCGACCTCTGGTGTCAAGGAGTCTATCTTCGATGCTATCTTCGACACTCGAAGCGAGGAGGCTCAATGAGCCATTGACCACGGAGGGGTCCACATTGGCTATTGGTAGGGGAAGAATGTCTTCTTCATGTGTGAGGCCATTTTCATGCACCTGGTGGTGCAATATGTGCTTCCAGACTCCTCGGGTGTGAGGATTCCCTAGAACCTCTTAGCTACTATGCGTAGAGTTGTGCAGAGCTCTATCCATTAGCCACTACTCCTAGCCTAGGGGAGCACTCTATTGGCTCAGCTATACCACAAGCTATATCATATCATTGACCGGAGCCGCTATGGGATCAACTGTAGTCTTCTTCTATAGATTTGGGGCTAGTAGCATATCAGGATAGAGCATCCTGGGGAGCTTCCCATACACATCATAGATATCGATGATGATCATCAGTGCTATGCTACCTACTGGCCTCGGGAGGAGGAGGGCTTCCATAGTAGGACCCATGCTGGCGATGTCCAACATTACATTACCCAATTTTCAAGACTCGGGCCAGATGATATCGAGTGGTGGCCCTACATGGAGTGTCCTGACTGGCCTGAGGCCAGCGAGCGACTTTGATGGTCTCACCGGGATAGATGGTTACTCGGTCGAAAGGCTGAGATCTAGGAGTACCAATTTTTCTCTCATGTCCTATGGTAGTTTGGCATGGTGCAGGACATCCTAGAGATCCCATTTGCTTATAGGCACCTAGCCTTAGAGAGGGATCTACCATGGATTTAGCCTCCGGCTCTAGGGGATGCTCTCGATGACTTCTAGGAGACTAGGGTTGATAGATCAGTGACCATGCCAGAGTACGACGGATGGTGGTCTATATTTTGTTGGTATGGGATAGGGCCTCTGGGTCGATGTTGCAGATCAAGCCGGAGTAGAGGTGGATCCTAATGGGTGCAATGTGCACCAACGGATAGAGGGTGGTTGGGGCATAGAGGTTGCCGCTAGGGAGGCTCCTGAGGTTGACCCTGATGAGGATGCTCTCGAGGAGGGTGAGGTCCCTCTTGACAGTGTAGAGGGACTACTCTTAGCATAGGTGGCTGACTTGTAGAGTCATCTTGGGTGATTCTAGACGTAGTAGAGGGAGCGGGACACTACTATCGCTACTCTATAGGTATAGTTGATAGATAGAGATCATCGACTAACGTAGGCTAAGTAGCATATTGCTAGCCTGACAGCCCAAGCTACCATAGCAGAGACCCAGGTTGGCGAGCTCACCCATGCTCATGACTTGGCACTAGCATAGAGGGATGCGGCAGTGGCAGAGTGGGATCTGCTTAGGGTATAGAGGGGGGATCCCTCATCTTCTTAGGTGATTATGGGGCCTCTAGTAGCACTAGAAGTAGTACTACCAGGTGGTTAGGATCCTATGGTAGAGATTCAGTGCTTGTAGGGTTTGCTGATGAGTGCCAATGATAGGCACGCATCCAGGGTTGCTCGGGTAGACCAGCTAGTTGGCTACATTCAGATGCTAGGTGCAGAGGTTCCTGAGGATCCATATGCTCTAGAGTCCCAGCGGACTAGATCTCGGACTACAGGATAGTCTACTGCTAGCTCTAGCCATCACACCCATCAGAGCGAGAGGACACACAGGTCCTCTAGTACACATGGTGGCAGTAATCATACTAAGACTAGGGAGGTAGGGCAGTCTACTGCAACATCCAGCCATAGATCCCGATGGACAGAGGTGCCCATTGCATAGGTGGTAGTTGGACGAGTGCTAGGCCTCTTCGGGCTAGGTGGTACTCAGGGCTCACAACAAGATCCATAGCAAACAATAGGGCAATAGGCAGAGCAGGCTCCTAAGCACAGTACTGAGGGAGGCGGTGAGAGCTCTAGTACAGGGGGAGTAGATCAGAGCTAGAGCTCTACTATTGCAAGATACATTTTTGATACATATCATTTTTGGTGTAAGGTTGAGGACCTACACATTTGTAGCCTACGGGTATTTTTGTACTCCCGATGTACTCTGAGACACATATTTATATATGATATGATCATTATTATGGCTCATTATTGTGTACTCATTTATTTTTAATTTTATATTTATGTGATGCACATGGATGCAATGCTTATGTTATGTTGATGCTATATGATGTGATGTATGGATGACATGCACTAGCTAGCTATTTGATTTATGATGATGATATGCAGTGATCTAGATGCTTAGATGTGTTTTTTTATGATAGATGCATATGGATGCGATGTTCTTTTCTTAACGCATATTTGATATTGCTTTCTTTTCATGCATTAATGTATGTGATGCTTTATTTACACGATGCTGATCTAATGTAAATGAACCTGTATGCTTTAATCACTTAAAACATAAGGAATGAATGCAAATATGTTTATCAATCTAATGGATGACACCACATAATGTATAAAAATCATGAATGTAATTGAAAATCCTTAAGATAAGAATGTAATCAATTAATCACCCATATATGAAATGCAATGGTATGCAATGTTTATGATGTGAATGATATAATGTGTCATTCGATTTTATTTTTTGCAAATTTGGAAAATATGCACGATATAGTCAGTGGCCATCTAAATATTATTGCTAATATCCATCCGGTATCTATCCTATATGTTGATTGTGCTTTATATAATAATGTATCATGGATTTGATACTTTGCAATTTGATGATTTATATGGTTGCAATTTTTGACATTTTGTTGCTATGGGAGAAATTTTTGAGGTTTTCCATGAGACTCAAACACCCTACTAGACTTATCAAAAGTTGCATACTAACCACACTAGACTTCTGAGATAAAAGGCTTTTGCTAGGATAGACCCTAACTGTTCATTATCCCTGTGTGTGCAAATGATTATTTTAAGATAAGACACGAGCGTTCCCCGATGTCAGGCGGGATTATTTCAGCCCATTGCTAAGATAGGGGTTCCACAAATGTCTTATCCAATCTCAAGTTTAGATTTTAGTTGGACTAAGCCACTAGGCAATGCAGGACACCTGAAGCTAGCTCTTCCACATTCAAACATTGGTCTTGTTCATAAGCGAGATGCTAATGCATCAGACATATCATCATGCGTAAGGTACAGTAGTGCTGACAATTCTAGGGATTCAGGCTCATTCCTTTCTATCCTTCAATTTTTGGGATACTTGCTCATATGTAGTGAAGCAAGGGAGTCGATTCCATCTTCTTTTTGAACTATCTTTGGATCTTCATTTGATCTCTCTTCGAACTAGATTTTGGATCTTCATTTGATCTCCCTTCAAACTTTTGATTTATGATCTTCATTTGATATTCACTTTTGAACTTCACTTTGAACTTTGATTTAAGCCTATTTTTTTGATCTTCACTTGATCTTCACTTTTTGGCATTTACATTTGATAATTTTCTTCAAAAACTTTCCTTTGGGGAGATTTACTTGGAAAAACTATTTTTGGTATATCGATTGAGAATATCGATCTTATGATATCAATATGGGATATCACTCTAGGGAGTCGATCTATGATATCGATCTAGGGTATCAATCATGAGGATTGATGTGGGATATCTCTTTGGGATATTGCTCATTTTATCGTAAGCAAGGGATTATGAATAGGGAACTAACCTGTCCTTTTTCCAACTGCCAATATTTCCCATACCGTCCACATAGAGGGATAAGCAAGAATAACTCTTTTCACTTCAGGATACCCGGTCCTGCTTCATGGCTTTCATCTTCCCCTAGTCCTTGTTAGGATTGTTTAAATTTTTTGATTAGTGATAGGCTTCTGATATGCTAAGGGCTATACTAACTGAACCTTAGCTACAAAAGCAAAGCAAGCTTTCTACCAACTCTTGATAAGACCACTAGGTATGGCTGAGTGACCGAAAAACCCTAGTATATCTCCATAGCAACATTATAGGTTGTGTTGAAAAACACAATTACTCACATGAATGATGGATTATGATAAATGCAGAGATGCATGATTTAAACACAAACGTGGCATCGTTTGTAAGACTGACAAACACAATGCCTTCTATTACGGAATGCAACGGATGACGAATGCCTATATGCAATGCAGTAATGCAGCGAATGCATGTGTAAATGCAAAATGAAAATGCAAAATTCAAATGCAAATGCAAATGTTTTTGGATTTTATGCTTTACCAATTTTTTTTTGGATTTTATTGATTTTATTATTTTTATGGATTTTGAGCCTCATAATTGACCAAACGACGAGTACATGCCTCTGGAGCCTTTAGATTGACCAAGCGATTTTTAGGAATCCTTGGAGCTTTTAGGATTGACCAAAGGGATTATGGGTACCTTTGGGGCATTTTGGGATGACCAAGCGATTTTGAGAATCCTTGGAGCCTTTGGGGTTGACCAAGCAGTTTTTTAGAAACTCTTGGTGCCTTTTGCATTTGACCAAAGGGATGACAGATGCCTTTGGAGCTTTTTAGGATGACCGAGTGATTATAAGCAAATCCTCGAGGCTTTTAACTGACATGACCAAGCAATTTTAGGGACCCTTGGAGCCTTTTGGGATGACCGAGCGGTTTTGACCAAACCCTCGAAGCTTTTGAGGTTGACCAAAGGGCTTACAGATGCCTTTGGAGCTTTTTAACTGACTTGACCAAGTGGTTTTTAGGAACCCTTGGAGCCTTTTAGGGAAGGGCATGCTGCCTTATATACCCCTAGTGAGTGTGCCATTCGAAAATGGTGAGGGAGGTGCAATACCTCTAGATTCCTCATTTTTCCTTATCGAATGTGGCGTGGCTAGTGGGAAAGGTATGCTACCTTGAAGACCCCTAGCGTGCATGCTATTTACTAAAAAGTAATCAGCTTGTTCAGGAAGAGTGACAGAACTCAACTCCCCTAGGTGAATATTGGACCTCACCGGTGTGCCTATGCTTTGGCATGGGTGAACGAGAGAGCCATCCTCGTGGATCTCATCTCGTTCGACTAGGTCTTCGATGACCCTCTTAAATGATTGGAAACTCCGAATGTCGTGTCCATGCGCTCGATGATACACACAAAAGGGACCTCTATTAGGTGACCCAGTCTTGGATGCCCTATGCTTAACTTCGGGCAATATGAATGTCTGTGCCTCGTGTAACTTTTGAAACAAAGTTAGAGTAGTCATCTGAAATGAAACTACTCGTTGCACTAGCCTATTGGGCCTACGAGGTGACTGATGACTCTGAGGTCGCTCATGAAGAGGCGTAACCTCCACTTCATCATATTGGGGCACTCTAAGAGAACCATCTACATGGTAAACCCCCTTATCTATCAAATTTTGCACCACACTCTTAAATTCATGACAATATCGAATGCCATGACCCTCTATTCGATGGTAGAGATAGTAGTGATGCTCCCTATAACCCATAGGTTTAACTCTATTTGGGTTTAAAGGGATGACATTAGGCAAGGTGATGACCTTAGCCTCTTGTAGCTTCTGAAAGATATCAGACATAGACTCTTGTAACGGAGTCCCACTATGTTGCGACTATTTTGGGCTCTTGCCCCGCATTGGTTTGCTTTGAGAATCCAATGGTTGGGTTGGCCGCATGGGCTTTTGCTTCCACCGAGGCTTTTCCTGTACTTGCATAGGAAGCGATTCGTCCTCAAGCAAGGGTTGCTTTTGTAATTCCATATTTTCAATCTGGTTCTTGATAAAATGCAATGCTTTATCTTGCTCATCCATTCGATGCTCCATCCATTCTAGATGGCTTAAAATGGATCGCAAGACTGACAAAGAATTCATATGTATTTCCAATGACTGATTTGAAATACCTTTGTCATTTGAAGGAAATAGAAAAGTGGATGCTATGGATCCATTAGGTAATTGCAAATCACCTATTTCCTTCACTTGAGTTGATGTGGATGCTTCTTGATGATACATTTCATCAATGTTATCCACATGCTCATGCATATGACTCAGCTCAAGCTCTTGTTTCACTTCGTTGTGTTGAACTGTGTCACTTTTAGTACCCCCAATCTGATGTGAGGAACCTACTTGTTTGTGCTCTCGAGATGGTGCCATGAGAAATGAGTCAGGAGTGACCAATTTCAAAAATTTTGGCCCTGGCAATGTGGAAACACCACTGGGTTGCCCCATCTCCTACTTTATGTGATTAAGAATCACTTGATCATCTGGCCTAATGTCGACCATCCCCACAAACTCATGAGAAAACTCCACAACTGCATGCATCATGGGTACTTCATCAACATACTGAGGCTGTTCTATTTTAGTTGTGATAACTGAACCTTCCTCATGCTCACATGATGTCTCCCGGGATAGGATCCGTAGGTGGAGACTCGATGAAAAGCTGACCTAAATCTTCAGTGGACTCTATGGTGGGCAGCATCGTAATACTAGCCTCCATAAGCTCTTCATATTCACCATAGTCCTCGTAAGAACTATCTGGTGTCATGATGGATGAAGAGGGTGTGATACACTCGGGTGCATCCATGACCATGCTAGGTTCTCCCTCCTTGATAGGAGTGTGAAGATCCTCTAATGATACCTCCAAAGTAGCTGTGAGCAACTCCGTAAGGGCATTCATTAATCCTTCCCTACTAAGTGGTGTCGAGAGTGTAGGGGTTGTAGGTGACTCCACAGGTGATAGCGGTGGGGATGGCAATTCCAACACCGTCTACGAGGCTACGTCCACACTTTGGATAGGCTCATCCAATTGGGCTTGCAGATGCATAGGCACCTCACCTGGTTCCTATGGATTATCCTTAGGCTTATAATACTTGAAGGGATCTGGGTCCGCTTCAACTACATGAACTTCACCTCCATGGGTGTACTTAATGCACTGATGCACTATTGATGGTACGCACTCCATGGCTCTTATCCACGGTCTACCAAGCAGTATATTATACTATCTTGATCCCTCTAAAACGTAGCACAATGTAGGAATAATATTCTATCCCACCTCGATGGGGAGGACTATTGTGCCTACTATAGGGGATTCCACATCATTAAAGGCTTGCAATATGAAATTTGTTTCCTTGATGTGAGAAAGTGGAATTTTGAGATGCTTGAATGCTGAGGTGGTAATGATATTAATCGATGATCCTGTATCCACCAACACTCGCTTATACGCAATCTGTTGTATCCTCACTATGATATGCAATGGAGGATCAGATTCCCTAATAGGGACAGGTTTGACTTCCTATTTATGGAAAGTAATCATAGGTTCCTTATATGGTGGAATAGATTGTATATGCCCCAAGGATTGTGATGACCTTCGAGCATTGACACTGCTCACCTATCGAACTTGACTACTCTCGACCTCACGCTTATGCATGGGATCCCTAGATGTCTCTTTTAGTTGCTCTTCGATAACCCTAGGCATGTCTATCTATCTAGAAGCATGGCTATCTACTTGCTTAAGTGGCAACTCTTGATGATGCACTGGGTGCGTCACATTGACTTGTTGCCTGAACACTCTAGGTATGAGCTTCTTTTTGGGAATTACCTCACATGATTGTTCTTCACGTGCTTTCTATTGGTAAATCCTCTCTTCACGTCATTGGAGCTCATCCAACCTTTGTTGATGTGCTCTCTTTCTTTCTGTGGACTCACGCTCTAGGCGCTTACGCTGACGATGCGCTTCCTCCAATTGGTCTTGGAGTAGTCGCCTCTCATGGGCTGCATGAGACTCAGATTCCCTATAGGACTGACTCATGGAGTATGATCCATGACTCTCTATCTCCCTAGATGGAGACCTAGGGACTTGGGTTCTCACCATATGTGAAGAAACCCCATGATCTATATGGGTGAACCCCCTGCGTGATGAAGGGAGCTCACGATGACTCTCAGAAGGTCATGCTAGGAGGATTGGATCCTCAGGTGCACAATGAGTGCGATGCCTAGCAAGGAGGTGTACGAGGTTTGAAATATCCTCAGGAGAACATCGAGAGCGTTCAAAGCCCCTCCATGAACTCTCTGACTCATTAGCTCGTGATTGAGCTCTATCATGCCTAGTCATCATGATGAACCGACTAAACAAGACTCGAGAGGTTTCCTCTCTTACTAAAAATTGTGGCCTCAAGGAAGGCCTTATCTTGATGAATTAAGCAATAAAGAAGCATACAAAGTAAACAATGTGATTATCTCCTTTATATTTTAAAATTTGAGCCCTAAACTATTTGATGTGTTTTCAATATTTGTTGTATCAGTTGTAGAAACTCTTATCATGTTTTGCAAAAGTTGATGTTATACTCAAATTGTTCAAAGGTTTTCACCTATATACTCACACAAGCCGAATATGGTAGTGAAGTCCATACTCAACGAGGTAGCATAGGTACTACCAACCCTCACCCAACACACCATGTGCAATGATACACTCTTTCGAAGATGAGTGCATGCTATTTTGCATGGATAGGACAGTTCTTGGGTCGGCCTTGGCCACGAGCGGGTCTCGATAATACAATTTCAAATGAGCCAACCAAGTGGTAATGACATCCACTATTGGTCTCAATAAAATGGGTTGGATGTGAGAGCCCAATGCCACTGATTTTTAAATGAAATGTGGTGTGTGTGGTTCCTTTTAATGTACATAAAATAAATGCATCATATAGCACACATGCTCATTTTCTAAATGCTATGCAAATGAAAGACGTTTCAAATTCAGAAAATGCAAGCTACTCTAGATGCTCTTTAAGACTATGCACATTATGATGCTAAATGGCCACTAATCGGGCCTCACACATGCAAACCATCAACACATATCTATCAAGCATGTTGTAGCCTAGGGCGAACTACAATCAGAGGTCCGATGTTCCCAAAAATGCCTTTCTATTGAAAGCAAAGTACGAAAGAAAACTAGGACAATTGATTTACCATTTTTTTTAGTTCTTTTCCTAATTTGCATTCGAAATAGACCTACTGTAAAAACACAGAGAATAAAAAGTGACAGAGGTCTAAAAATAAGACCTACCTCATGTCCTGCACTATCTAAAATTCTGAAATTGGTTGTCTGTGTTGTCAGTAGGAAACCACAGGTCTGACCTATGGTTCTGACTGTAAACCGTGCCTTGTACCTATGGTTCAGTTGTTGGGCCATAGTTGATAGCTGCGGTCTGTACCTACAAGTGCAAAAACCAACAAAGCATAGTCAGATCCTAAAAATATGGGGTGCCACCATGATCACCTCTGTAACCACCAAAAAGGGTCACACCCGATGGCGTATCCTATTGCAATAAATGATAAAATATAGCATGCATACAAGAAAATGAAATTGACAACAAATGAAACAAGAAAGAAAACACTTTATTCCATTGTATTCAAAGTCAAAATCCAATTACAAGTACGTCCCTCTTAGGGATATTCATTTTGATACAATATTACAATAGGAGTGCACAATTGTTTTCCCTCTTAAGGGTAGGTGTGATTTCCAAATGCCTTTCAGAATGGCACGAACTGCTCTAGGGTGGAGGTGCCCTCTTCTTCATGATGGGGAAGGAACTTGATGGTTTGCTCTCCTTTGAAACTGTTCCCTGTGGTCAAGAAACAACACAAGAATGTCAAAAAGATAGGCAGCCTCTCATGATGAGGCCCTTTTAGGTAAATTGCATAATGACACCATTAACATGCATAATCAAGAAAACATAAAGAATGCTTCTAAGCTATGCAAAGTGAATCAAGATTCATGTAATAACGTAAAGGAAAGTAGCAACTATACTATGCATGGATCAGATATAGAAAATGAAGCATAAACATGCATAAAGAAAGCATTTAAGTCCTAATTGAAGCATAAACATAAGAAGTAAATCTAACCTAATTCTACGGTCAAAAGTCTGCTAAAATGCTATTAAACCATGAAAACAACTAATCTAACCTAATTAGCTGGACATAAATGAAAATAGGAAGGCGGTTATACCTCTACTACAAACCGTAGCTCTGGTGCACGGTCTACACTATAAACCATGGCTGACAGCCATGGTTAGCACTCTGATAGGCTTACCCTCAATTCCAAGGGTAGTGGGCTTAACCTCCTTGTCCAATTGATGTTCAAGGGTCACCTTTGGTGTCCTTCTGATAGGTTTGGTGGTCGAATCACTGTGATGGGCCTTCATTTTCCTAGATTTGTATTTCTTGATCCTCCTAGGCTCCTAGAACTTCCATGGCAAACTGATCATTGGATGAATAGCAAAGTAGCCTTCGAATGCACAAATTCAGTATGCAATCCAACAAGGCTTCACTGCTCACTTGATCACTTCACACTCACTCGATAATTCATCAGTGCTTCGCTATACAAATCATCTATATCTTTCTCCCCATTTGGAGGGGGTATTTATAGGATGCCCTAGGACTAGGGGTGGCTTCTTGGAGAAGCCAAGATCAAGAAGAGGTGGTTAGGATAGTTGGAATGGAAGCCTCTAGAATCTTCCATCCATTAACCACCTTCTTCTAGATCCAATGGTCATTTCAACCGATTTGGCTCGGATTGAAGGCCAACTGAACTTTAGTTAAGATCGTAGGTCACAGCTGTGGTCTAGACTGCAAACCATAGGTCTCAACCATGGTTCAGCTGTAAACCATAGGTCTGGGCTATGGTTCAGACTGATTAGGCCAAGGAGCCCAAATTGAGTGGTTAGAACCACTTCTCTATCTTGGAGTCTGTCCAAGATCTTCCATATGGTCTTGTAGCATGTCCATATGAGTAGTCACCCTCGACATGATGCATTTTAGGTGTCTACACATGTATGCAAATCCAATATGTGTTATCAACAACTGTTACCTCATCAATGGAAAGTGTAATAAATTTGTCTTATTTTACATTCTCTCTCAGGTCCTCAATAAGTGATAGATATTTTACCATTTTCCAACCACTTTGATCTAAATAATAAGAATTGGTAATATTTTTATACATCATATAGTTGAAATAGTTGCTTAAAATCAACAAAATCAGACATGGGTCAACCCTTTTTTAGAATACTATATACAATAGTAAACTACAAATATTTTGAGGCTAATACAGTCTTATTAATTTTTTGAAATTGGGCCTGGATTGTTCTACCCTTCTCAATGAGAGTTTGTTGGTGTTTCATTGTTTTTTTGTATTCAAGTGCATATCTCACATGCACACATTTCAATGCATCCTTAAACCTATGAGATCTATTAATTGTTCCATCACTTTGTATTCCTTTGATGTAAACTTTCCCATAGTATTTTTCTATTGTATCTTTCTTATTTTGCAACAAATGATCCTTTCCCAGCTTCTAAGTACAAATAATGCGTCTATACACTTTATCTATATCATTTTTAAAATCCCTTCCAATAGTCCATTCACTTGTCTTTTGATGTTTAGATTTTTTACTACAAGATTATCCAGAGGTTTGCATGTTAATTGTACTATCATTTCCTTTTTCGGTTGATGTGTCTATATTAGGCATCTCGTGAAATGGTTGTTGAATATCATTATTAAAAAAATTATCATGTGGTTCCCATCTAATCCATTGGAATATCTTCGAGTGGATGCATATCAGGGTTGACAGTGTTTACTACATTCAATGTTTGGTGTTCTATATAATTTTTTGATGTAAAAAAGCACTATTTTAAAGAATTAATAGAATACAATTTTACAAAGCATTTAAAAAGAGGTATATAAGAAGACAATCGTTTATCTATTAATAAATAAAGGCTTTATATTTAATAATAACAAATAAAAAGTAATTATTTTAGGGTAAAATATGTTTGTACCTGCATGTTGTGTAGATGTGGATGTCTTACTACATTTTGATATTTGTGTAAAATATTTTAGAATTGTATTTTTACCAGAAGATTGGCCTCTGTTATTTCCATCCTCAGTAGGTGACATTGTATCTGTAAAGAAAAAAACTTTAGATGTTAGAAAATGAATATGAAATTTGTATTTCTAAGTAACCAAGGTTAATTTGCATTTCTAAGTATCCAAGGTGAAATTATAATTCCATAAAGAATATATGAATATTTAGAAGAAAATATTTTGCCCTATAGAATGACCTATGATAGACAAGAAGTAGTATCTGATAAGAAAAATGCTCCTAACACATGGATACTTGTCTACCATAGTTTTAGATAGTGTATCTACACTACCTAGAAATATATTTTAATAGACAAGAAGTAGTCTTTGACAAGAGAAATGCTCCTAACACATAATAACATGATATGGATACTTGTATACCATAGTTGTAGATAGTGCATCTACAATACCTATGAAACATACTCTAACAGACAAGAAGAAATCTCTGACAATAAAAATACTCCTAACACACAACAACAATACACATTTACTTGTCTGCTATAGTTGTAGATAGTGCATCTACACTACCTATGAAATTGAATAAAAAGAGATTTAGATAACATAACTGTGGAATAAGAATACTCTGCCTATTATCATAGTCATCACAACTTTCTTTCACTGATAGTCACTTTAATATTATTGCAACCACTCGATCATGACCTATTGACACTACTCTATAATCTCTTGATCACATCTAATTGAAAATCCTCTATAATTGATTGACCTATGATGATTGACACTCCTTTGTAATTAATCAACTTAAAATGATAGACACACCTCTATAGATGATTAGCTTATTTTGATTGACACTCCTCTAAAACCGATAGGCTTATGCCAATAGTCACTACTCTACAATCGATTGGCTTATACCGATTGACACTCTTCTACAACTGATCAACTTATATCAATAGACACTTCTTTGAAATTGATCGATTTATGTTGATTGACATTACTCTACAACCGATTGGTTTATATCAATTGAAACTCCTTTACAACCAATAAGCTTATGTCAAAATACTCTTCTCTATAACTGATCAACTTATATCGATAGGCACTTCTCTACAATCAATCGACTTATGTCGATTGACACTCCTCTACAACTGATCAACTTATACTAATTGAAACTACTCTACAACCGATCAACTTATGTTGATAGACTCTTCTTTGCAACTGATCGACTTATGCTAACAAATACTTCTCTACAACTGATCAACTTATGTCGATTGACACTCCTCTAAAATTGATCATATTATACCGATTGACACTCCTCTACAACTAATCAACTTATTTTGATAGACTCTTATATACAACCGATCAACTTATATTGATAGATATTTATTTATAGTTGATCTGCTTATGCAAATTGATACTCCTCTACAACTGATTTGCTTATGTTTATTGATACTTCTCTATAATTTATCAAATTTTGCCAATTGATACTCCTATGCAATCAATCGACTTATACCGATTGACACTCCTTTGCAATTGATTAACTTATGCTGATAGAATCTTCTCTACAACTGATCGACTTATGCTGATAGACACTTCTCTAAAATTGATCATCTTATTTTGATTGACACTCCTATACAATTAATCAACTTATGTTTATTGAAACTCCTCTACAACCGATCAGTATATGTCGATTGACACTCCTCTACAACCGATCGGTTTATGCTGACAGACACTCCTCAACAACCTTGTCAAGTGTTTCGTTGCTTTAGATTTATTTTTGAGTTAGAGTATTTTAGATGTATGTTTATCGGTACCCCCTACAATATTTATATAGGTAGTATATGAGGCAAATTGAGTGATAAAAACAAAATTATTTATTATTTGAAGATGAATTATATGTAGAATTGGGCAAAAGTGATGGGCTTATAAAATAAAAATAGGATAATTATTATCAACGGTGAGTGAATTTACCCCAAACCACCTCATAAATTTTGGGCGAACGGGTCCTAGTGAAAGGATCCAAAATTAGCAAATTTAAAATTTCAAAAATCCTAAATAGAGAAAATTTATGATGTTTCATGCTTATGCATAACCCTGTATTAAACAATTCCACCCCAGTCTTGGATTGAGTCCTAAAACCATTTTTAGTGAACCCTTTTCCATGTCCTTGAGTTAAAGATATAACACACCCTCATGATCACCTTAGCTCCCAGTGAATCCAACCAAGAATCATACACGATAGGGCAATTTCCCCCCTCTACAGGTCCATTCTACAACTCAACATGGTGAAACTGATTATTTAGAATTTAGACCACCTTTAAACATTGTCTAGAAAGAAATAAAAAATATAGGATTTTTATCTACAAATGATAATTGTAGGGATCAATCTAACAAAAATCTAGGGACTTTCTAGTTCTAGAGACATGAAATCTCAAGAGTGGATGAAGATGAACCTAAACAACATTTGGAAGAAGTATAATCTTTTTAATAATTTTAGAGAGGTAACAACTATACTCTCTAGAGCAAAATTAAAGCTTTACTTACTTCTTCCACACTCCCTAATAGTACCTCTATCCCACCTAATGATCAATCCAATAAGAACACAGTCCCACCTAAGGGTCCCATAGTGTGTGTGCAACCAAAAGCCAATATGCCACCACCACAAATAGATAAATCTATAAAGAAAAACAAGTTTGGTATAATATCATTGAATATCTTAAGAAGACCAATCCAAACATCTCTATTTGAGGTAGTCAACTAACTGATAAAATTTTTGTTGCTTAAAACTTTCTCTGATTAGAATAAAAGGGAGACTAAGAAGGTTACTGATGCCCAAGTGGACATATACAAAAAAAATATAAAGTTTCATCCTTGTATTTTAAATGTCAAGATTTTTGGTAAGAATTTATATAGTATTCTTATGGATTCAGGAGTTTTGACAATGGCATGCCCTATGTTATCTACCAAATATTAGAATTGATATCTACTCTATCAAACAAGAAGGTATTTCAGCTAGGCAATATGGAAGTAAATGTAGTTGAAGTACTGAATTAAATCCATTGATAGTTGGATTTTGAACCTAGGATACAATAGTATATTGATATCCAGGTGGTGAATATCCCAAATTAATATGGGATGTTTCTTAGATGTGACTAGTCTAGAATACTAAATAACTAAATGGAAACCAATTACTCTCATATGTATCTTCTCTAGCATATATTAGCCATTTATATTTGAATATGATGGGAGCCAAATCCAAAGTAGTTTATCATTGAGTAAAAAGACATAAATGAGGTTAAGCACATGAAGCTAAAATTGAGAGTTTACATTAAAGAAGTTGATACTAAATCTAAAAAATATGCTTCTACAATGCTTGCTTCACAGATTAAGAAAATAAAAACTAAGGATTAGTTATGGATCCTCATTTTTGATGGATCAAAATAAAAACATGGTGGTAGAAATAAGATTAAATTTAACAACCCTAGAGGCAAATCATATCTTGCTACCTATTGACTATGATATTATTGCATGTGTAACACTACTAAGTATAAATATTTGATTCATGGATTATAGTCCACAATTAAGAAGGGATTTAAGTGTATACAAGGTGTAGGAGACTCAAATCTAGTGATAAAACAGGTATGATATAAATATACTTGTTATGACAAGAATCTTTCAAACTACTGCAGCCATGTCTAGATCTTAATTGAATACTTTTGCACTTTCAATATCCAATCCATTCCTTATAGATAGAGAAATACTATAGATTCATTGGCACTAGTAGAAGTCACTCTAGAACTAGTTGTTCATCTAGGATAAAGTTGTTCTTTGTATAATTTATCACTACCCCCTCTATACTTGATAATTTCAAGAATCTAATTATAACATATTTGAAATAGAGATCAGATATGAAGATGAAAATGACCATGTAGAGTTAGATGAATAAGGTGTAGTGAATTTGAAGATAAATATTATTTCTAAAGGTATGATTTCTTTGGAATGTCTATTTGATATGGATTATCAAGGCCACAAAAAGATAAATTATTCATCTAAAAAATGATTGTTTAAGGTGTGCAACCTAGAATTTGTTGATAATCCATAGAATGTCTTCCTAGGTAAGACCTATATTGATAAGGAGAAAGAAGGAACATCTCAAGTTCTAAATGATTATAGACATATCATATCTTGGAGTTATGAATATTTAAAGGTCTATGATACATCTATAATTATCTATACCATACCACTAAAACTAGATACAAATTATTTCCAACAAAGGTAAAGATCTATGAACCTACTATTGGAACCTCTCATTCTCAAGAAAATATAAAGACTATTGTTAGACCATATTATTTTTTGTATAAGAAATTCTACTTAGATCATAAATTTTGTACAAGTCTACAAGAAGAATTAAGAGATATATTTGTATAGATTTTTAAAATATCAACAATATATTTAAGAGGGATCATTATCCTCTC
Source organism: Wollemia nobilis (assembly GCA_028583015.1). Classification (NCBI taxonomy): domain Eukaryota; kingdom Viridiplantae; phylum Streptophyta; class Pinopsida; order Araucariales; family Araucariaceae; genus Wollemia; species Wollemia nobilis. The sequence continues at coordinate 38,747,806 of JAQPPZ010016981.1, forward strand.
CCTTCCTTAGATGAAGTGCTACAAATGGTTAATGGATATCATATGATGTCCCTCTTATATGGTTACTTAGGATATAATCAAGTAATAGTAGATCCCAAAGATAGGATTAAGACTACATTCACCACAAAATGAGGAATATTTACATATATGAGGATTCCAATTGGATTGATCAACATGAGAGTTACTTTCCAAGAGCTATGTAAATTGCCTTAAAGGACCTTATTGGAAAGTGTGTTGTGATCAACATGGATGGACTTACTATCTTCTCTAAAATATATGGAGACCATGTAGAGGACATAAGAAAAATATTGTAGAGATGTCAAAAGCATGGAATTTCATTGAGTCAAAAGAAGTGCATCTTTGGAGTTACTAACGAAATACTCCTTGGTCATTTTATATTAGAATTAGTTGTATTAATTGATCCAAAGAAGATTGAGTTCATTCAAAAAATTCCTTTCCCTAGAAGAAAAATGGAGTTGAAGTCCTTCAACAAGATCAAATTTGTGAGGAAGTTTATTTTTGAATTTGTAAAAATAGTCCGACCTATGAACACAATGCTCAAGAAATACACCAAAATTACATGGACTAGGGAAGCTTAAAATGCTTTCCAATAAAGCACCAGGGCAATTGTAAATACTCCAATATCGATTAGTCCATATGATACTAAATCCTTTTACACATAACATTCAATTGCTAGTGTTATAAGTTATAAGAAATAAATTGAAGATGAGATACTAGTAGCTTTCATAATCTCATCTTTAATGGATGCTCAAATAAAATATATAGTGATTGAAAAACAAGCCTTTCCTCTAATCAAAGCTATAAAGAAATTTAGAAACTATATCATGCATAGAAAAGTGTTTGCAATAGTGTTAGATCTTGTTGTAAAGATAATTCTAATGTAAAATGAGTTAGGAGAGCATAAAGGCAAGTGGATTTCTATTTTACAAGAGTTTAATTTGGAAATCCAACCCATGAAAATTATCAAAGGATAAAAATTGAGTAATACATTGGATGAGGTTAACTCCTAGATTTGATGTTAACACTCTTTTGTAGGAGAGATCACTAATGATGAGTTGGATTGGGATATAGTTAGTTACTTACTAAACAATGTGTGTCTAGGTTACTTGAATTCAAATCAAAGAAGAGCTCTACACCTCAAAAGTGTAAACTTCATGATATAATCATTCATTTTATATAGAAAAAAATCATGAAGAAATTTATATAAAGTGTTTGAATATACAAGAAGAAATTAATGCCCTTAAGGAATTTCATGGTAAATATGGGATGGAAAATGGTTTAGGAAACATCATAACACATAATATACTAAGAGTTTATTATTATTGTCCACATATCTTTAGATATGCACATGCACACATTTGATCATGCCATGTTTATTAGATAACAACTCATCAAGAGAGGAATCCCCTATACCACTACAACCAATAATTAAAGCTTACCCATTTGAACAATGTATATTGGACATTGTGGGTGTCATTAACCTTAACTCATCATCTAGTCACAAGTTCATCCTTATTGGCATACACTATTGTATCCAACAGATAGATGCTCAAAGATCCAAAAATATACAATGGAGGTCATGATCAAGTTCCTTGAGGATCACCTTGTAACTAGGTTTGGGATGCCTTATGCTCTAGTATGTGACAATGACCCTACTTTTTCTTCTTTGCAATTTACTAAATGGGCTTATAAGAATAAGGTGGTTTTAAAATTTATTTTCTAATTTCTATCCTTGAGGTAATAGAGTAGCTAAATTAATTAACAAGAATATATATATATATATATATATATATATAATATATATATATATATATATATATATATATGATAAGTACAAGAACTGTATTAATGAAGGTTTTGTAAGGAATCCCAAAACCTTGCTACAAAAAAAACATTAAGGAATATTGAGAAGAGGAAGAAGAAAAGCAAAGAGCCATCTACCTACAAGTTAAACCACATAAAAAGAACATAAAACTAGACGCAGACAAGCAGCCTCCAAAAATGTAGTCCAAAAATATCTCACAACTACAACCTTAGAAGCATCTCAACAAAACACCTACACAGTGTCCTTTCTCCAATCCTTAGCCACTTCCTTCACCTCTTCCTTCACCATTTTCTTGGACACCTTAGGTTCAACATAAGCCTTAGGGTCAACCGTAGTGCTAGGAAAATATTCACAAAAAAAAGTAGGTTCATGGCATTTTGCATCTCCTTCAGGGTGGACAAAAAATTCTTGGACTAGGAAATTGTAGTAGAAATCATTTTGATGATAAGTATCTGAAGTACCATGAACATATGGTCATTCCATTCATCATTAGAAACCACTTCCTAAACCTTTTTATGGCTCTGATATGTTTTCCTTTTAAGGAAAGTGAAAGACTTGGTAGCACTTACTGGTTTTTCAACCTTAACCTTCTTACCCATGGAAACATCGATGTACCTATCATATCCTACTAAATTTCTCTTCCTATAGAAAGGGATTGACAAAGGGCTCGTGGCTACGTCATCCTTAAGGATGAACTTGAAAGGACTGGAGTTACCTTGAGGAGGTTCCTCGAGGGGAACAGGGTCGGCCAGGGAACCTTCAGGACAATGAATCAAAAAATAACTATAGATTATCTTAAATAAACCTTGGTGGGATGGAAATGTGATATTCTTCTTTTTATTGTAGGTTTCAATGGAGTAACTCATTGTTAAGATCCTACTATAAAATATACTAAACAACACACTCTCAACTCAAATAAACACACTCTCACACATTTTCTTGGAAATAAACTCACAGAAACATTATAATAGTATTCAGAATTAAATGCATATGATAACATAAATTACTTAAAAGGAACAATCTCACAATAGATAGAATCGTAGGCCTCTTCGATGGGGCAACCTCCTTCAACACTTCATTAATTTGCAAAAATATGATTACATTGGTGCCTTTTCGGGTATTTAAAGAGTTTCCTTCCAAGGTTGGCTTACATGCAAAATGCCACCTGGATTACATGCATAATGCCACCCAAATTACATGCATAGTGCCACTTTGAATTACATGCACAATGCCACTCGAATTACATGCATAATGCCACACGAATTACATGCACAATGCCACTCAAATTACATGCACAAGGCCACCTTACCTAACCTATCTACCATGTGTTATATAGAAAAGGGTGCCATTTGTCATAGGCACTACCTAAGCTAAAACTTAGAATATTACAAAATATTAAACATGGGTACTACCCACGTTCACTAGGAATTATTACATCAAGGAAGTTATTACATTAAGGGTTAGGATGAGATCCTAACATGCCCTTCTCCTTGAAGAAGCTTTGTCCTCAAAGCTGAAAATGAGGAAATTGTTGCTAGATTTGATGGAGAGACTCCCATGTAGCATCCTTAGGTTGAATCCCATGCCACTGAACAAGGACCTCTATAATGGTACGGTTGTGCAGAGTGTGAGTTCGATGATCTAGCAACTACTCAGGTGCAAGTAATATGGAGCCTTCTTCATCCAATTTGGGGAGTGTTGATTGAACCTATACCTTTGTGCCCACAACTTTTCTTGAGAAGGGAAACATGAAAAATAGGGTGGAGCTTGGAAGTGGGGGGAAGAGCCAATTTGTAAGCTGTAGGGCCAATCTATTGTAGAACCTGATAAGGACCATAGAATTTTGGAGTGAGCTTCTGACACCTACAAAGTTGTAGGGAAGATTGTTTGTATGGCTACAAGCGAAGGAAGACCATATCACCCACATCAAAACTACGCTTAGAATGATGCTGATCAGCTTGTTGGTGCATCCGATTTTGGGCCATGTTCAAATTTTGCTTGAGTTGGTGGAGGACCTCGGTGTGTTGACTCAGAGCATTGTCAATGGCCTGGACCTTGGAGCTTCCTAGAATGTAGGAGGAAGGCGTGAGTGGAGGGCACTCGTAAACTGCCTCAAACGGTGTGAGTTTGGTGGCAATATGATAGGAAGTGTTGTACCACCATTCGACCAAGGGAAGCCATTTTTCCCAATGAGTAGGATGATCAGAGGCAAAGCAACGAAGGTATGTTTCCATGCATTTATTAACAACCTCTATTTGACCATCCATTTACAGATGGTAGGCTGAACTCATTTTGAGCTGAGTCCCCTGCAACTTAAACAACTCTTTCCAAAAATTTCTAGTAAATGTGGGATCACGATTAGATACAATGGAGGCTGGCATGCCATGAAGGTGAAATATGGAGTCAAGAAAAAATTGGGCAATAGTGGATGCTGTGTAAGGATGGGTTAGGGCACAAAAGTGAGCATACTTTGAAAGGCGGTCCACTACCATGAAAATAACTGACTTACCTCCAGATTTAGGTAGCCCTTATATAAAGTCCATGGAGATGTCAGTCCACACCTGCTCTGATACCACTTGTTAAGATCCTACTATAAAATATACTAAACGACACACTCTCAACTCAAATAAACACACTCTCACACATTTGCTTGGAAATAAACTCACAAAAACATTATAATAGTATTCAGAATTAAATGAATATGATAACAGAAATTACTTAAAAGGAACAATCTCACAATAGATAGAATCGTAGGCTTACATTGGTGCCTTTTCGGGTATTTGCAAAAAGATGATTACATTGGTGCCTTTTCGGGTATTTAAAGAGTTTCCTTCCAAGGTTGGATTACATGCAAAATTCCACCTGGATTACATGCATAATGCCACCCGAATTACATGCATAGTACCACTTTGAATTACATGCACAATGCCACTCAAATTAAATGCATAATGCCACACGAATAACATGCACAATGCCACTCGAATTACATGCACAAGTCCACCTTACCTACTATCTACCATGTGTTACATAGAAAAGGGTGCCATTTTTCATAGGCACTACCTAAGCTAAAACTTAGAACATTACAAAATATTAAACATGGGTACTACCCACGTTCACTAGGAATCATTATATCAAGGAAGTTATTACATTAAGGGTTAGGATGAGATCCTAACACTCATGGAGTGAAATAGAAAATTAGGAATATTGAGGATGTTTATATCCCTAAAGTGGTTAACAAAGGCAAGGTGGAAGCTACATAGGGTTTTATCAGGATCATCGACAATTATGTATTGCATTATGGGCTTCATGATCTTATTCCAATGAGATGGTAAATCTGACCTATGCATACCTATTTTTTCTAGCTTAAACATTCTATCTTGTCAAGGAACTCCTTGAGCTCCACCTCCCAATTATGCTTCTCCCTTTTCATAGATCTTCTAGTCAAAGGCAATCTAATGATCTTCACAAGTAGCTAAGTATCGACAATGTAATCCTTGCCCTGGATAATGACTTGAATCCCATCCTAGCTATAAAGGAATGTGAGAGTAGTATCATAGTCATTTTCTAAAAATTTCCTTAGGAAAGGGAGATATCCCCTCTCATCGAGGATGGATTTGATGAGCGCATCCAGATCAAGAGTTTCTGTCTTGACATAGAACATGATGATGCATAGAGGAAACCAGAGCCAATTCCATAAAGTAAGAGGATGGATTAATTGAAATAGGGAAATGGAATTTGACATTTTTGGTAGAGCCCAAATAGAAACATGGTTCTTATGCATTGGAAATTAGAAGCTTCGGGGATCAGGTTCAGATTAGAGAATCCATCCTCGAGAGGACGAATGAAATCAAAGGAGTTCTCGGGGCTCCTAGTAATCATCACACACTCAAAAAAGTTGGTGTTGCAACTAGCTCTTGAAGACACACAGGAAATCCCACCAATAGTGAGCAAACAACTCATACATAAGAGGCATTTGGAAAGTGAAAGAGGAGGCATGTGAATAGTGACGGTTGAAGGGAGGAAAATGATGAGGCTCAAGAAAATGTGGTAGGGGTAAAGGATCTTGAAGGGGAAAGCATGGAAAAATCCATGCGGGGAAAGAATATTTTAGCAGTAATTAAGACAAATATAAAAATACTCTAAACTGACATAACAAGCTAAAATATGCATTATGGTCTAACAAAATAAGAAGCAATTTCTTATTATAAATATCATCTTATCATCTAGTCTATGATCAATATCCTAGATTTTCCATAAATATTAATATGCCCATCCTACAATTCATCAAAGATTAAGTTGAGACTAATGATAATATTGACGTCAAATTATATAATTTGATGTGTTTGGATGAAATGAGATGATGCACTACAACATTTTAGTAAACATTAGGCAATGGTAAAATTATTGTTTGATAAGAGATCCAAAATAAAGACCTTTAGCATTGTAAACTTGGTGTTACTTTTGGATAATGCACATGAAAATAAGGGAGACCAAGGAAATTTTGATCCCCTTTGGTTAGGTCACTTTTAGGTATCATAGATTCTAGGAGATAATATATTCAAGCTAAAAATCCTAAGGAGGATGCCCCATTACTAGAAAATGGTAATTCCTCAATCATTACTTCAATGGGTGAAAATATTTTAGTATTATTAAAAAAATACCTTGTAAGTGGCCTTGTAAATAGTTTTGTTGTTTTAAGTTTTTTTGTGTTTTTGTCATGTATTATTTTAGTTTATCGTGGCTTGATTTATATTTAACGTGTTACTTTTGTTGTTTTAAGTTTTTTGTGTTTTTGTCATGTGTTATTATAGTTTATCATGGCTTGCTTTATAGAAATTTTTTTTTGTGTTTTTATCATGTGTTATTTTAGTTTATCATGGTTTGCTTTATATTTTACGGGGAAACCTAAAGGATCAATGTGGAACATAGTTCTAGAGAGGATCCAAAAAAATCTAGCAGGTTGGAAAGGATATCTGTTATCTCAAGCAGGCAAAGCAGTTTTAACTATGGTTTCACTTCAAAGTATACCCGTTTACTTCCTATTAGTCTTCAGAGCTCCCAGCAAGGTGTATCACAAAATTGAGCGACTTCAAAAAAAAATTCTTTGGTCGGGGATCGAGGATAAGAAAAGGATCCATTTAGTAGGTTGGAACAAGGTTTGCAAACCTAAAGCTGATGGGGGGTTAGGATTGAGGAGATTTTCTCATATCAATACAACTCTGTTAGCCAAACAAGCATGGTGGTTATTGACTAACGTCGATAATGAATGGACTGCCATAGTTAGGAGGAAATACCTCTAAGGTGTGAACTTCCTTAATGACAACTTAGCAAGCATGGGGTCTACTTTTCGGAAGGCAATCCTCACAAGCAAGGATCTTGTCATGAAAGGTCTTAGATGGATTCTAGGAAATGGGCAAACAATAGACTTTTGGAAGGATCGATGGGTGAGAGCTGAGGAGTTATCCCAGATTCCTCGTTTTGCTAGGATTCAAGAGCATATGGAGCAACATATTGGGAAAAAGGTTGCAAATTATATGTGGTAGGATATAAATATCAACAGGTGGAAACACATCAGAGTACAAGGTTTTGAAGCGGAGTCTGAAGAGCTTTATAACATTTTAACTCAACAAATTATTCCCTCTGGAGAGGATGAAGATCACATTGTTTGGGCTGAGACTGAAAGTGGTGACTTCACAGTTAATTTTGCCTATAATTTGCTTCTCAATGTGGAAGGTCAACAATTTCAACCGAGTTTGGTTTGGATCAAAGGCTTAATTCCTAAAATATCATTTTTTTCATGGCTGGTGATTCAAGGAAAAATCCTCACTATGGATAATATGTTATCCAAAGGTATGGTTATTGGTAACCGTTGCTACATGTGCAGGGCAGGATGAGAGACAACCCAACACTTGTTTTTGGAGTGTCCGGTAGCGGAGTCCATCCTGGATGAACTTTTCCAAGCCTTTAGGATCTCGTGGGTTAAGCCTGCTCTTATATCCGAAGTGTTCCATCAATGGCCTCAACCATTTGTTAGCCTAAAACTTAAGTACCTATGGAAAATTTGTTGGCATCATTTTCTCTGGAAGATTTGGCTAGAAAGGAACCATAGAGCCTTTAAGGATACCATTCACAACCCAAAAACCATCCTCAATAGGATTATTGTCTTTGTGAAAGAAAACCTTAGCACCTTAGTGGATGAGAACCACTCAATTCTTCCCCAAGAAAAACAATTAGCTCGGGCCTTAGGTATTGAGGACAAACCTTCCATTCCTTTGCCCAATCCCAAAAATGGGATTTCTTGGGAGCCACCCCCAGGGTTGGTTTAAACTAAATTTTTATGGTGCAGCCAAGGAGAACCTAGGAAGAGCTGGAGTTGGAGGAATAATCAAGGATCATCAAGGAAATCTAGTCAAGGCCTTCACTGAACCATTGGGAATCAGAACTAATAACAAAGCAAAAGCTAGAGCCCTTTGGAGAGGGTTGCAAGTAGCCCAAGCAACTCAAGGTAACTTGATTATTGAAGGTGATTCTATGAACATCATCAACATGTTAACCAATGGCAAAAAACCTCCATGGAGAATCGAGGGAGTCATCCATGAAGTGAGGATCCTTTTTACAAAAAGATAGAATAGGAGGGCTCGTCATGTGTACCATGAGGCCAATAGGTCAGCTGACAAATTAGCCAACATAGGTTTTGATGTTGGTAGTTTGGTGACATGGACACAAGGTGTGCCACGTGAAGTGGAAAACATTATTAGTCATGAAAATAAACCTACCCGTTAAGGAGAAATATGAATGGGTGTTCTTTTCCCATGGAGTTGGTAATAACTATGGGGTTTCCCTCTAAATCATACCAAATTGGAAATGAAGGTAATAGGGTGTAAGCCTTGGAAGATTCCGACAGAGAATAGGAAATGGGCAAGCAACAGGTTTCATAAGTGTAAAGTTCCAAACTTCAATTCTTGTCAATGTAAGTAATGTTTATAGTTATGTTTAGGTATGGGTGTGCTTTGTTAGTAAGGTTTTGTAGGGGATTCAACACAATTTCTGGTAAGAAAGTTTCAAGGATGACTAGGATCTACAATCTCAGCAGAAGGCTGGATATTGTAATAGGTTTTGGGTTAACCTGCAAAACCCGGTAATTAATGAAGACTTTTATTTACCAAAAAAATAATATTTAAAGTGTTACTTTTGCTTTAAGATTTTTGTATATTTGTCATGTATGATTTTAGTTTATCTTGGCTTGTTTTATATTTTAGTTTTAACTTTTGCCTTGTTTTTTGTTTTCCATTTTTGACTTTGATTAGTCAAGTCCAACCAACTTCTAGTCACTATAACAATGAAGTGTTCCTATTTATTTTAGAAGTAAATTTCCTATTCTAGATCAATTCAATCTAAAAGTAATATAAAAGGTTGTTATGAATTTACACTAAAAATATTTTAAAGAATTATAAATTGGTAGGAATAAAACTTATTATGGACTAGTCATAAAGTGAAAACTATTTTGATCTTTACCCTCTTGTTCATGATAGTGGTCCCCAAACCCAAAAATATGCGTCAATGTCTATAAATTGAGAAAAAAAATAAAACTCAATTACGTAGGTGGTTTAGATAAACTCTAGTAGGGCTATGGATGCCTAATTGGTAGTACAAAAAGTTCTAGAGTGGAACCAAAGATAATTATATCAAGGTTATGGATATTTATCTAGTGGAAGAGCAATGTTTGGTAGTTGGTAAATTGTTCACCTATGAAGAAAGCACACCATTAGCAGACCAATCTCTGCTTAGGGTGAACTAGCCTGATTTTTGGACTATAATAATGAATTCTAATTGATTTTAAAATGAGAATAAACTCATATACATACACTTTAGTCAATAAAAATTGAGTATTGCTTCTAGGATTTTAATTGCATAGTAAAACCTTGAATAAATACCAAGTGCTTGATGTTATTCATTTTCTAGCCCCTTTTTTTAGGATGGTACATTTTATTTTTAAAATGCTTGGAATAATTTTCTAGTAGTCATAATTTGTTGTTGCTCTCACAAAATGCCCTAGTTTGCATGGACTTGGAGCCCACTTTTCTTTTTAATCTCTCTATTTTTTTCTTTTGTTCATAATTGATCTATTGTCTTTCTTTGGATAATCCGTTCATAGCAATGCATTGTTTGAAGAATTCTAGTTCCCATTTTGTTTTCTTTTTTTTCTTTTCACACAACATAGTCTATTTCTAAATTTCTATTGGTCAAAAATATCCATTGTAACAAATTTTAAACTAGAATAAAAATTGGGACACACATTTTTAATTCATTTTTTAAAGATTTTTTTTAATTAAAATTTTTAATTCATATTTTTAAATTTAGAATTTTTAATTTATATTTTCTATTCATTATTTTAGTTTAGATTTTTTTTCTTGTTTAATCCAGAATTTAAATATGAATTTTAATATGGTAAACTATCGATGGTAGGTGTAACTATTCAAAGAGATCACTTGGAAGGCTAGGATTTCATAGCGATTGGAGTTTAATAAGGTATGATCAAGGTAATATTGAGGAGATTGCATCATGAATAGGCTAGAGAACAAAATATTAAATATAGTATGACCTATTTGGGGAAAAGGGCAATAATTAAATATTGTAAAGCATTGTTGAATGAGAGGAGCAACAATTAAATATTTTAAAACATTTGCATGAGAAAGGTGCAAAATTTTATAAATAAAAAACCTTGAGGGCTAAAATTTATATAAATAGAAAACCTCAAGGGAGAGAGGGGAGGAGTTTTTTGTTGATTTCTTCTCTTTTCATTCATCAAAGTAAGAGGAATCTGAACCTAGATGTACTTCATGATATATATTTGATAATTAAGAGACTTTGAAGTTTTATGTTCAATATGCATATGCTAATGGTGGTTGCATTCAATTTACTTCATAGTTTATTTTCCACTTGAAGATTTTACCATTTTAGGCCTTATATTTTGTGAATACTAATTGGGTTAAGAATAATTTTTAATTAGATTTCCTACTTTATTGAATTAGAATTAAGTTAATGACAACACATACTTGCTTTATTTTATTTCTCTTTCCATTAATCTTTTAATTTTTATTTGAAATTTATTTAGCTTAGAATTATATTGTCTTATGACTATTAGTATTCATTCTTACTTCCTATTTTATAGAGTTGAAATTTATTTGGTTGTAAGTTAATCATTGCTAGTTTGTGCATGTTTATAATATAAAAGCAATAAAATTATCGTTCAAATAGTTACATGATAAATATTGGGATTTTATGCTTGAGGAATATATCTCTTAGACCCACACTAGTAGGCTCCTTAAAGGAACAACCATAATTGACTTCTAAGTTTATTTATGCCAACCAAGATCTAGTTACACATAAACCTTGGGGGAAACAAATTCTTTTTTAAATTGTAAAAAAATCTATTCCAAGTAATTTGGATTTTCCTTTGATCTCATCAATAGGTTAGCTCTTTGACACATAACTTGGATTGTGTAATTTGATTGCTCAACAAGTCCCATAATGCACAACTAAAAATGATAAAAAATTATAAAATTCAACCAAATATTATCAAGTATAAGAGACATACATAAATGATCATCAAGCATAAAATATGGTACCACAAAGATAACCAAATAATGCATTGTAAAATATATCTAAATCATGTAAATAAGGGCAGGATAAGGTAATTTCTTAATCCTATGTTCAAGTCCTATAGAAGTGGAAATACCACTTATATCTTCCCAATATTAAAGATAATAAAATCATAGAGCTAGAATTTCAAAATAGCAGTGTGAGAGTCTAAAAATCTTGACAATTCATTATGTATCTATAAATAAAAACATGTTCATAATAAGAATTTACTTATTCATGATGACATCTTGTCATAAGCTAGAAATATCAAGTTTATCATCAAGCATCTTTCATAACTAAAATTTTCTAGAAATTCAAGAAAATATACTAATTATGCCATCCATTAAAAACCAAGGGTAACATTTTATGTCCATTATGCTAAACATGATTTTGGCTTATTTATTGTGATAAAAAAGAGCAATCCAATATGCTAAGCTAAGGTTATGCCACCTAGATATTTTATTGTTATCTCTATGGCTAAAATATATTATCTCTAATGTAGATATCACTGCCTATTCCCTAATAGAGTAATAAAATCTATATAATATTATATTTTATTATATACAATAAATATAAATAGAGTAAAACATATTATGCATAATATAGTTATTTCTTCTTTAAATAAATGTATATAGTGAATGTAAAATAATATTTATATAATATCATTTAGGAAAGGAATACTAGACTCAAATATTCATAATAAATCATGTTTGTATTCTTTCCTAAGAAAAACTAATTTCTATATGAAAGGATTTTTGTGCTCAGTTGCATAAAAATAAATGAGGCTACATAGAAAAAATACCATTATATGCTATGGCAGAAAAACCATAATAATATTTGTTATGAATGGCCCTTGGGATAATGATGGGTGGAAATTAAGGTAATTACTAACTCTATAATATCTTAGGATATTTCCAATTCCACACGACCTATCCTTTTTAATTAATCTATATCAATTGTAAAGATTATTTATAATTCATTCATGCCACCCCTAGCTAGACTTGGGACAATTTTATTTTGGATAGAGCACTAACATTTATCATACAATTAAAGTACTTTTGTATCTCAACATAGGAGAAATGTGGACTATATTTTATTAGCCCATGTGTAGGATATTGTTGAATTTTTATAATTTAGAATATGTGATTCCCTTGGGTATTATTTGCATTTTTAAAATGTGTGGTATAGTATTTTTTTCATTTGCCTATTTAAGGTGCATAATATTTATGCACCATATAATATGATTTCCCATGATGTTTTGTTTCAATGTGTCTATATCATGGTTGGAACATTGTTTTGTTAACCATTTAGATTTAATCCAAATGGATAACTAATGATATTTTCAAGATATGTAAGGAATACATAATGTATCTTAGAGATTAAATTTATCATTTAGATTAATTATAATATATTCACCTCTTTTAGTTCTAAATTCAATATCCTTGATTCATTAGGGTTTAGTCTTTTGAGTTATTAAAATCCATCAATAATGTGTCATATCTATTGATATTTTTGAATAAAAAATCTTTGCATCTTGAGTTTTTATTATATTTATCAGTCATATTCCATAAGAACATTTTTAATACCATTCCACTCCTTAAGGATATTTATGCTTTTGTTGAACATCAATCTTTACAATTCTTGATCCATCATTCTATATCTATCTTATCTTAGCTTCATTTAGATGATGAAGGTAGATACACTTTATCAATCCTTTTCAAGTTGCCTTGTAGTTAACATGTTGATTCTATCATAGCTAGTTTGGTCATCTCCAAGATCAAGGTATACTTAATACATTTTAATGCATTATGTAAGATAGAATTATTGTAGATTCATTTGATATTCAAAATTGTTAGTATATTATCATCATTTTTCATTTCATTTTTATATTGTAATCATTGCTATTTTATTGTTAAATCTATTTTAATTGTACTTCTCAACAAATCATTATGGTTATTTATTGATATATGTTTACTAGTAATAGTTATTTTATTTTCATTTTATTATGTTAAAATTCTCCTTGTCCTAGATTTTCTATTTTTGTATTAATGCATCTTACCCTAGTGAACCCCATATTTTTAAATAGCTTATCAAGTTATTTTAACTATTAAAATTTTATTGAATCAACAATTAGTATGCCACTTGTTTTGCTTTTCTATTTCAACTAGGTTCGTAACATAGAACAATAAATTATGCTCTATGTAACTTGCTTGTTATACTATCAAATAGTTTATACTATATCTTATCTATGCTTATGTATATCTCTTGTGTTAAAATAGAAAAATATAAATAGTGAAATATTTTAATTGAACTCAACCTATTGATTCTAGCTTGTCATTTGATTGAAATTGGATTTACTTTAAAATATAAGGATAAATTAATCAAGTGGATATAACTTGAATCAAAACCTATTGTATTTATGTTACATATTTTTCTAATATGGTCCCAATATTTAATTTCTAGTAAATATCCTCAAAATTACTATCTAACATAAATGATGAACAAAATCTCATTGAGTTTGAGAAGATGTTCTTGATGAAGAAGAAAACATATTGAATGTTGAAACTAGACTCAATATCAATATTGAAATTATTGACTTAAGATACTAAATATTAGGTAATATTTTTTCTTGAGGAGAGGGATGATTTTTCTAGCATGCCTTGATCAAGTAGTACAAAGGTATTTTTATATTGAATTATATTAACATGCCTACCATGGAATAGAATATTATAGTATAAAATATAGTTACCTATGATTATATTGTTCTAGTTTGCAAGAGGTAGGATGCATTTTCTCCTCTTATGAAAGATACTTTAAAAGGATAAGCCCCAATGAACGGTGTCCAACATATTACCACTTAAAATAATAATAATGCTAGAATAATATATTATGATTTTTGAAACAGTATCCTTAGTTGCATTAAAGTTAAATTCTCATTTTCCTGTATGGATACTATAGTTGATTTATCAATTGTATATAATATGTTATATTTTATGGATCATTCTTATAGCTATAGCTAAATTGAAATTGTCTTTTAGGACTAGAACAACATCCCATGTATAAATTTATAGGTAATATTTTGTTATATTGACATGTTATTCAACCTTGAAACCAATAAACAAGTTACAAATATGCTATGATATATACTTTTTATTATTTAATAAGTAATTTTATAGCCTTACGTAGACAATTTTATTGGAAAATATAGAAAAGGATACTAGATAAGTTCAAAGACATATGTGATATACTATAATAGTATAAAATTTGGCTTAATGCAAGTAAGTATCTTTGATTTAAATAATGGTAAATTATAAGGATTTATGTTGTAATTTATTGGAAATTTTGAGTTAGTTGTGTTGTCATTGATGTCAAGAGTAAGTGTCAATGATCAGTGCAGGACTTGGCAAAAGAAGGGTTAAAATATTTATATTTTAAGCCCAAGAGATTTGGTTTAAGGGCTTCACATGATTGGTCAAAAGGATGGTTAAATACCCCGAAGGAAAGGCCTAAAGGAAATAATATTATAATATTTATTATTATAATATTAAAGGAGGTTAGAAAAGTTCTAAGGGTGAAAGAGAAAAATACCTAGGCCCAAAGGAAATAATATTATAATATTTTTATTATAATATTAAAGGTTAAAATTAAAGCCTAAGGTAATTTATAAATTATTTATAATATTTATATTATAAATTAATTTATAAAATAATATTATTTAAACCCCAAAGTAGGGTTGGGCGCAAATTCGATTTAATTTTTTCTTCCCCCATCGACATTCGAAGGAAAGTAGCATATGGTATAAATACCATAAGACTTGCCTCACAAATGCAAGTCTTCGAATATTAATGCACATGCGATTATTGAAAGTGGAATGTGAAATTTCATGAGAAAATAAGACAAGAGGATATTAATTTTTTATTGTAGCCAAAAAACATGAAGGACAAAGTGACCAAGGCATAAAGCCTTGTCACCAACCAATCGGTTGGGCTAGTGGCAAGTTTTTGGTGTGTAAGGTGCAGGGTACGTAGAGGTTCCGCGTTCGAGTCTCGATGGCTATGAAGGGACAAAGCCTTTTGTTTGGCTTTGGCACTGGTCGAAGAAACAAAGCACTCAAAGCACTTTTACCTCCCACGTGAGTGCCTAGCTCACATGGTAGTGTGGCCGCAACTAGGGCATAGGCGACAACTTGACCTGGGATCGAATCCCACCGAGGAGTGTGCAAAGGTACTTTAATTTTTTTGTAAATGTGCATGTGGTCTAAGGTTGTATTGTGAGCACCTTGGGAGATATAAGGTGATTAAAGAAAATTTTATTTTAGTTAAAGTTTGTGAAGGATTTAATTGTGGTTTAAAAGTGAATTGAATTATTTTTGGAAAGGTGTGTTGATTATTTGATAATGCATTTTTGAGTAGGGAGATATAAGGGAGTTATTTTGATTATTTTATGCATTAAAATTCTGAAGTGAATTATTGTGAAAGTGAGTTAATTGAACCTTTTCTAGTTATATTTTGAAAATATTGGAGATTATAAGGTGTACTTGAGACTTGTTATTTTTGTATGGTGAAATAAATATTGAGGAGAATTTTGAGTGGAGATTTTGAGATAGATTGTTGTTACCTAACCTTGGAATTGGCAAAGAGGTTTTGATTGTGATTAAGACAGGTTTTGAAGACATATCTCTATCAAAACAAAAGGTATGGGCACATCTTCCTTATAAGTGAAATATTATTGGATTGAATATTGTAAAATGCAAAGTTGGAGTGAAAAGGATTGTTTGATAAGCATTGTTGGAAATATTTGAGTGAGCTTTCATGTGCATGATTAGGGTTTGTGAAAAGAACATGAGTATCATTGTTATGTGAAGTTAAGAACTATCTTGAGTCAAGGTTTGAGATTCATAGTGTGAGTTGTTGGAAGTATAGTGAAACACTTGGTTAGGGTTTGTAAGCAAGTTGTGTTTCATTGAGTGAATGGTTGAGTGAAGTTGGATGAGCATTATTGATTGAATGCATTGGAGTGATAGTTCAAGTTTTGTGAAACAAATTGTTCTTTATTCTAAATTAATTTGAAAGAGATTTTGGAAGTGTTTGAGTGTTTTGTGAGTGTGAAACATATTGAGTCTCTAATCATTCTCTATATGTTTCTGTGGTTAAACAAGATTTTGAGTGAAACTTGTTTGTGGTATTGAAGAGGTTTTCTGTAAGAGATTAAGATTGAGTTTTCTAAAATTGTTAATGAGATTTTTGTGAAATTTTAAGGATAGATTAGAGGTAAGTCTTGGTGAAGACTTGAGAGTAGAGTTGATTCATTTGTTCAAGCCTTGTGTTAAGGCTTTGGGAAAATATGAGAAGAGTTGGTTTATGATTTGATCAAGCTTTGTGTTAAGGCTTGAGGACAGATTTGAGGATAGAGTTTGGTATAGATTTGAGAGTAGATTTGTGCTAGAGCAGAGATATATTTGTGAGTAGATTTGTGTAGAGTAGAGGATAGTGTTTAGTATAGATCTGAGATAGAGATAGAGCAAGATTTAGAGTAGGCTTTGGAGGTGACAAAGTAGAGGATAGTAGTCTCCAGTGGATAGATATCCATTAGATAGGGTAGTGAGGATAGAGGTCTTCTGAGTGAGGACAAGGGTCTTCAGTGGAGAGAGATCCACAAGCCAGTGTAGTGGAGGCAGTAGTCTTCTAGAAGATCATCAACCAGAGTAGAGGAGAAAGGGTTCTCCTATGGATAGAGATCCACAAACTTGATTAGGGGATTGGTGTCTCCTTTGGATAGAGGTCCATAAATATTGTAATAGGGAAGGATTCCCAAGAGAATTTATTGAGAAAATTTTATAAGGAATATTTTCTCTATGGAGTAGCCCACATTGGGTGAACCACGTTAAATCATGTCTCTCATGTGTGTGATGCTTTGTGTAATGTTTACTACTTTAATATTACTGATGTTATCATATGGATTGAAAAGTAAAAAGTTTTATCTTATATTGTTCACCCCCTCTTAGTATAAGCTCATGTTCTTCAATTGGTATCAGAGCAGGTCTCTCCATGAAAAGACTAACAACTTGGAGGAAGATCCATCAGGAAAACACATGACTTCAGAGAATGAAGAAGAGACCATGTTTGACATAAAATAGGAATTCTTTGCTACTCTCAGGAACTTGGAAAATATTAGAAAGAAGAACTCAAGTTTGAAGGATCAAATTCAAGAGGGTGAAGAAGAAAATATGGAACTTCTACAGAGTCTCATAGAACTCAAAATAAAGGTAGAAGAAGGAAAGAAAATTGAATAGGATATGATAGATCTATTAAGAGCAAGGGAAATAGAATGTGAAATATTGGAAGTAAAAATTGTTTATCTAAGGAATGAAGTTGAAAAGACCAAGTTACGACAAGATATAAAGTTAGGGAAACAGAGAGAGGAGTCAAGCCTTCAAGAAGTAGAGACATCAAACAAAGATAAGCGAGTGACTCATACTCTGGAAGGAAAAGACATCAGGAAAGAAGAAAGAAAAGAAGAACCATGGACAAGAGTTAATCACAAGAACAACAAAAGGAGGAGCACTCGACCATATTTTCCAAGGTATTCAAATAGGTTACATAATCTCTTCCATGGCTATTTCTTTTCATGTAACAAATATGGTCATAGAGTTGTACATTGCACTGGTTATGTTAAAAAGGATGTCAATAGAAATTTCAATTCTTTTGCACCTCTTATGAATAGTGATGTCATATGTTATAAGTGCAATAATTTTGGGCACAAGGCTAGATGGTGTAAAATGGTATTTCCTGAGTCAAGTAAAAATAATACAACTTCAACAATTAGGAAAGAGAGAAAAGGGCATGAGAAAGCTAGATCAATGTTAGTACAAACAACTCTTCATGTTCAGGATAAGGGAAAACAATGGTTTCTTGATAGTGGATGTTCTAGTCACATGACAGGAGATAAAAGTAAATTTCTTATACTCAAAGAAACTAATGGAGGATCAGTAAGATTTGGTGATAATGGATCAGCAAAAATTTGTGGAAAAGGAACTCTGAGTTTAGATAATGGGAAAACAAAAATAGAGAATGTATTGTATGTCAAGGGGTTGAGGCACAATCTACTAAGTGTGAGCCAACTTTGTGATCAAGGGCACATGGTTACATTTCATCCAAGTAGATGTGAGATCAGAAAATCTAAAACTAGAAAACTCATTGCAAATGCAAGTAGAACTACAAACAACCTTTACATGCTAAGTGAGATTAAAGGAGAAAAGTGTTTTCTATCACAAGAAGATGAGAGTTGGTTGTGGCATAGAAGAATGGGTCATTTGAACTTTGAAAACATAGTAAACATAAGCAACAAGTAGGCTGTCAGAGATTTACCCAAGCTAAAAAGGCCACAAAACACAATTTGTTCACAATGCCAACATGGGAAGCAAACTAGAACAAGTTTCAAGTCAAAAGGATTTATGTCATCTGAGCCATTGAAACTAGTTC
This sequence comes from Wollemia nobilis, assembly GCA_028583015.1. NCBI lineage: Eukaryota > Viridiplantae > Streptophyta > Pinopsida > Araucariales > Araucariaceae > Wollemia > Wollemia nobilis. Next base: position 38,766,775 of record JAQPPZ010016981.1, read on the forward strand.
ACACTGACTTATGTGGTCCTACAAGGACAAAGAGTTTACAAGGTGAAAGTTACTTTATATTATTTATAGATGATTACTCCAGAATGATTTGGGTAGCTTTCCTGAAAGAAAATTCAGAAGCTCTTGAGAAGTTTAAAGCTTTTAAAGAATTAGTGGAAAATGAAACAGGTAAAAGAATTAAGAGTTTAAGGTCAGACAGAGGAGGAGAATTTACCTCAAATGAATTCATAGACTTTTGTGAACAACATGGGATCAAAAGAGAATATTCAGCAGCAAGAACTCCTCAACAAAATGGGGTAGTTGAAAGGAAAAATAGGACAGTTGAGAATATGGCCAGAGCCATGTTAAATGAGTCTAAGATTTCAGATGGTTTTTGGAAAGAGGTAGTGCATACAACAACATATATCATCAATAGAGCTCAAGTAAGAGTAAACCATCATAAAACTCCATATGAGATCTGGAAAGGAAGACCAGCTACTGTAAAGTACTTCAAAATTTTTGGAAGCAAATGTTACATAAGACGAGAAGAGAAAAATTTGGGTAAGTTTGACCCAAGATGTGATGAGGGTATTTTTCTTGGCTATTCCACTAAGAGCAAAGCCTATAGATGCTATAAAAAAAGGACACGTACTATTATAGAAAGTATAAATGTAACAATTGATGAGAAAATAGGGTCAAGAGAACCAGTTCAAGAAATTGTGTATCAAGAAGATGAAAGTTGTCAAGAAGAGTTATGTGAAGAATCAAAACAAAGAAGAAGAAGAAACACAAAGACTTTTTCCTAAGACTCCATCCAGGTATGTACAAAAAAATCATCCAAGGGATCTAATCATTGGGAACCCAGATGAGAGACAGACAAGAAGAAGGATAATAACATCAAATCAACAAGCAAATTTCTCTTTGCTATCTAAAATTGAGCCAAAATATTTCAATGAGGCAAGTGAAGATGAATTTTGGATTAAGGCAATGAATGAGGAATTAGATCAGATAGAGAAAAGTAAGACTTGGGAACTTGTTCCATGACCAAAAGGTAAGAATGTGATTGGCACTAAATGGGTATTCAAAAACAAGTTAAATGAATATGGTCAAGTAGTCAGAAACAAAGCAAGATTAGTATGCAAGGGTTATGCACAGGTTGAGGGAATTGACTTTGATGAGACATTTGCTCCAGTTGCATGACTTGAAGCTATCAGAATATTCTTAGCCTTCTCAAGTTTCAAAAACTTCAAAGTATATCAGATGGATGTTAAATCAGCCTTTCTAAATGGTGTTCTAGAAGAAGAGGTTTACATTGAGCAGCCAGAAGGATTCAACTTGAATGATAAACCAGACTATGTATGCAGATTGAAGAAGGCACTTTATGGACTAAAATAAGCTCCTAGAGCTTGGTACTCAATATTGGATAAGTACCTTCAGGAATAGGGTTTCAGAAAAGGAATAGTGGACAGTAACTTATACATCAAAAATGAAGGGAATGACTTACTAATTGTGGTTGTTTATGTTGATGATATCATTTTTGGAGGTAACAATGATAAGATGTGTCAAAAATTTGCAAAAAGCATGCAAAATGAATTTGAGATGTCAATGCTTGGTGAGTTGTCCTTATTTCTTGGACTTCATATTTCACAATAAAAAAAAGAGTATTTCTTTCACAAACCAAGTATATAAAAGAGATGCTAAAGAAATTCAAGCTAGAATATTGTAAACCAATGAGTACCCCCATGGTTACAGGATGCAAGTTAAGTAAAGATGATGAATCTCTAGAGGCAAATAAGAAATTGTACAGATCTATGATTGGTAGCTTATTGTATGTCACAACTACAAGACCAGATATCATGCAGGCAGTGGGATTAGTGGTAAGGTTTCAAGCAGCACCCAAGGAGACACATGTAGTAGTAAAGAGGATTCTCAGGTATCTAAAAGGGACTATGGATTTTGGGCTCTGGTATCCCAAAAGTGACAGTTTCACTCTCACAACTTATACAGATGTAGATTGGGCTGGTAGCATTGATGACAAAAAAAGCACAAGTGGAGGAGCATTCTTTCTTGGAGACTATTTAGTCTCTTGGCTAAGTAAGAAATAGGCATCAGTATCCTTATCCATAGAAGAGGTAGAGTATATTGCAGTAGTTGCTTGTTGTACACAGGTATTATGGATGAAGTAAACTTTAGAGGACTTCAAGATAAAGCATGATCACCCTATTCCCATATTGTGTGATAATACAAGTGCTATAAATATCTCAAAGAATCCAGTGATGCACTCCAAGACAAAGCACATTCTAATCAAATATCATTTTCTGAGAGAGTAGGTGACAGATAAGCAAGTCAGGTTGGAATATGTTACTACAAAGGAGCAAATTGTGGATATCTTCACTAAACCACTTCCGAAAGAGACCTTTGAGTATCTTAGAAAGAAATTGGGAGTAGTTCTACTCCCACCACAAAATTAACCACCTCAAGGAGAGGAGGTGGGGAAGGGGCTGAGCTAAGAGTCTTATATTTAGCCCCAAGCCCCATAGGTGGCCCTTTTCCATTGATGACAAAGGGGGAGAGATTTGAGTTAGGGGGAGAGCATTCAGTCAGGGGGAGCAGTTTCTCAGGGGGAGCAATTTGGAAAAAAGGAAAAAGGAATGGTTACAGAAAAAGGGTTACCATCAATGACAAAGGGGGATATTGTTGGAAATTTTGAGTTAGTTGTGTTGTCATTGATGTCAAGAGTAAGTGTCAGTGATCAGTGAAGGACTTGGCAAAAGAAGGATTAAAATATTTATATTTTAAGCCCAAGAGATTTGGTTTAAGAGCTTCACATGATTGGTCAAAAGGATGGTTAAATACCCTGAAGGAAAGGCCTAAAGGAAATAATATTATAATATTTTTATTATAATATTAAAGGTTAAAATTAAAGCCTAAGGTAATTTATAAATTATTTATAATATTTATATTATAAATTAATTTATAAAATAATATTATTTAAACCCCAAAGTAGGGTTGGGTGCAAATTCGATTTAATTTTTTCTTCCCCATCGATGTTCGAAGGAAAGTAGCATATGGTATAAATACCATAAGACTTGCCTCATAAATGCAAGTCTCCAAATATTAATGCACATGCGATTATTGAAAGTGGAATGCGAAAGTTCGTGAGCAAATAAGACAAGAGGATATTAATTTTTATTGTAGCCAAAAAATGTGAAGGACAAAGTGACCAAGGCATAAAGCCTTGTCACCAACCAATCGGTTGGGCTAGTGGCAAGTTGTTGGTGTGTAAGGCGCAGGGTACACGGAGGTTTCACGTTCGAGTCTTAACGGCTGCGAAGGGACAAAGCCTTTTGTTTGGCTTTGGTGTTGGTCAAAGAAACAAAGCACTCAAAGCGCTTTTACCTCCCATGTGAGTGCCTAGCTCATGTGGTAGTGTGGTCATGGCTAGGGTGCAGGTAGCAGCTTGACCTGGGATCGAATCCCACCGAGGAGTGTGCAAAGGTACTTTAAATTTTTGTTGTAATGTGCATGTGGTCTAAGGTTGTATTGTGAGCACCTTGGGAGATATAAGGTGATTAAAGAAATTTTATTTTAGTTAAAGTTTGTGAAGGATTTAATTGTGGTTTAAAAGTGAATTGAATTATTTCTGGAAAGGTGTGTTGATTATTTGATAATGCATTTTTGAGTAGGGAGATATAAGGGAGTTATTTTGATTATTTTATGCATTAAAATTCTGAAGTGAATTATTGTGAAAGTGAGTTAATTGAACCTTTGCTAGTTGTATTTTGAAAATATTGGAGATTATAAGGTGTACTTGAGACTTGTTATTTTTGTATGGTGAAATAAATATTGAGGAGAATTTTGAGTGGAGATTTTGAGATAGATTGTTGCTACCTAACCTTGAAATTGGCAAAGAGGTTTTGATTGTGATTAAGACAGGTTTTGAAGACATATCTCCATAAAAACAAAAGGTATGGGCACATCTTCCTTATGAGTGAAATATTGTTGGATTGAATGTTGTAAAATGCAAAGTTGGAGTGAAAATGATTGTTTGATAAGCATTGTTGGAAATATTTGAGTGAGCTTTCATGTGCATGATTAGGGTTTGTGAAAATAACATGAGTATCATTGTTATGTGAAGTTAATAACTATCTTGAGTCAAGGTTTGAGATTCATAGTGTGAGTTGTTGGAAGTATAGTGAAACACTTGGTTAGGGTTTGTAAGCAAGTTGTGTTTCATTGAGTGAATGGTTGAGTGAAGTTGGATGAGCATTATTGATTGAATGCATTGGAGTGATAGTGATGTTGGTATATATTTGAGAGCAAATTTATACCAAAGCAGATATAGATTTGTGAGTATATTTGTGCAAGGTAGAGGATAGTATTCCATACAGATCTGAGACATAGATAAAGCTAATTTTAGAGCAAGCTTTGGAGGTTACAAAGTAGAGGACAATGGTATCTAGTGGATAGATATCCATTAGCCAGGGTAGTGAGGATAGAGATATTCTGAGTGAGGATAGGGGTCTTTAGTGGAGAGAGATCCACAAGCCAATGTAGTGGAGGTAGTAGTCTTCTAGAAGATCATCAACCAGAGTAGAGGAGAAAGGGTTCTCCTATGGATAGAGATCCACAAACTTGATTAGGGGATTGGTGTCTCCTTTGGACAGAGGTCCATAAACATTGTAATATGGAAGGATTCCCAAGAGAATTTATTGAGAAAATTTTATAAGGAATATTTTCTTCATGGAGTAGCCCACATTGGGTGAACCACATTAAATCATGTCTCTCATGTGTGTGATGCTTTATGTAATGTTTACTGCTTTAATATTATTGGTGTTGTCATATGGTTTGAAAAGAAAAAATTTATATCATACTGTTCACCCCCCCTCTCAGTATAAGCACATGTTCTTCATAATTGTGAGGTATATATGTGATACAAATAAAATAAAATATACTAGCTCTATGTCTACCCTTAAAATGATCAAATAAGTTAAATTCTTTGTATGATATCTAGAGAAAATTTGATAGCTTATCCATAATTTTCCTATTAATACCATCCAATAAAAATTCTTGTAAGGATGACAAATAAAATGGGACAAAATATGTCAAATCCTTCAATAAGCTCAATAAATTCTTTTTTCATTCCCTAGCATCGAGGTTACTTTATTCATAAAATTAATTTATATTATATACCCTTGCTATGAATATTTTTCTATGGGTTTTACTTAAAAAATAATATTATAATCATAGAGTATGATATTTATCACATTAATCATGCCATGTTTTTAATATAACCCAATTATACTTCTTTCAAAAAATATTTTCTTCCCATATATGTTGCTTGTAGAAATATGAGCTATTACATATTGTATTAGACAACATATATCTTCATTAGAGTAAATCATTTATGTCATATATTTTAAAACATCTATGCACCTAATGATAGTTGATGCTTACAATGAATAACAAAAAATGTAATAATTTGATATTTAATATTGTGACTCGATGGTTGATCAAATTTTAGAGGATTATTGACAATGGGAAAATACTTGATCTTGTTCATCAAACTATTAAAAATTCAAAATATTAATGAGAAAATGTTTACATTCCTCTCATGATTTTATCTAATAACCTATTTGATTGTTACTAGAACTTGATACCTTTGAGCATGCATTAAATTATAAAACCATCCTAGTCCCTAATTTAGAAAATATAGATTCTAAGTATGAAGTAAAATGAAAGGTTAGAAATATTGATGTAGTTGAAAAATAATGTTGACCTTTATTTTAATACTTGATAAATACACTTTGATGGTTCTAAGAATAATAAAACATTGAGAAAGGAACCAAGATCACAAGGTCAAAAGGGTTTAATATGTTATTATAGGTTTGTATAATTTTTTTTTATACTAATATTATCATACAATATAATGTTGTTATCCTATGCCTTTTAGTTTACCAATGTAGGAATTTTTGACATATTAAGTTCTTATGGGATTTCTAATTTAGGATTTATAAAGTGAACAATAAATATAAGATTTTTTTATCGGTTAAAGAGATTAAAATTTATATATCATATGGGTTTTAATAGGTCCCCAAAACTTGTATACAAAATGACATCAAAATCCATAAAAGCAAAGAAAGGTAACCTAAAGGCCATCCTTCAGGGAATAAACATGAAGGCTATCCTCAGCTAGTAACATGAATTTTTTTTTTAGTTAAAAAAGAAGATCCAAAAAGCCACATAGAACATCAAGCATCAAAATTTTTGAGCAGCAACCCTCCAGGCTAGAAAGGGAGCTATTAACCTTCAGGGCTAGGATTGGCATCAACATCTTGGAGTCCAACATTTAGAGTGTTCGTATCAGCAATGTTATCTTTGGTAGGGATATCCTCAAGATTGATAGTCACCTCCTTCATATTTGCAGTAGGATTTCCTCCCATTCCTTCAATAAATGACTTCCTAAAAAATCATAAATTAAGGGCATTACATAGGTCAACCAAATGGGTAATGCAATTTGTCACGGACTTGATGATGAACACCTGCATGCAGCGATCAAGGCTATCCTTATCGTCCTATTATGAATCAATGACCAAGGACTATTTTTGTATGGCTTTGTTCCTTAGACACACAGAGAAGTGTAAGGGTTTTTGTTTGGGCTCACTATTAGGTTCAGGTGATGTACTTCTTGCTCTCTTCCATAATTTGTGGACAGATTCAATAATTTTATATTTTTTGGTGGACAATATTGGAGTACAAGAGGATTGGGGTGTGGTTTAGGATGAACTGGGTTTCAGGGATCTCTTTTTGTATTTTGGGAGAGGACTCACAATAATACCCTCAGGGTAGTGAATTAACCAATGTTTGAACAAGACATTGAAAAGGCCACAATGGGTAGGTAATTCTGATCCATTTTTCTCCCTACAATGCTCAAAGGTATATTAACAAAATTAAATATAAAATAAGGAATATTGACTACACTTACATCACAAAAATGGTTATAAAAGGAGAAATGAAAACTGCAAAGAGGTTTATCAGGATCATCCACAATCACATACTCCATAATAGGCTCGAGGACACTCCCCCACAAAAAAGGTAACTCATCACACCACATGCCCGATGAGATCTTCTACATAATTTATTGTCCTTGATGTCCTTCAGTTTAGCATCCCAATTGTGCTTCTCTCTCTTAATTTATCTTCTTTTAGGTTGTTTTCCAGTCAATTCCACATGCATTTTGATATCGAGGAGATAGGTCTTGTTGTGGATGGTGACCTAGCCAGTGTCCCATCTCTCCATGAACACCAACATGACTTCGAGGTCTTCACCTTCAAAATTGTGGAAAAATGGGAGGAAATCCTTACCAACAAGAATTCCCTCAACAATGAAGTCCAAAAAAGGCTTGGAAGGTTCAACGAAAGACATGATGACCACATAGAGACAAGATAAATTTTGGATGAATAGTTGAATGGCATAGCAATAAAGGAAGTTTAAAACTTGGGCATTATAAAATGAAATAACCAAGAAGGTAAGAACCGTATTGAACCAATGGTAATCTCAGCACAAGTGCTACCTAGGGTGGTGAAAAGAAAAACTACACACTCCAAAGCACTCTTGGTGGATGCGATAATTTTGATCACTAAAGGAGATCATGTGAGAATACAAACCAAAATTCCACAAATGGGAAATACCAAAGAGATACATCAAAACACGAGATGAGACAAGCAAGAGGGTGATGACGTAGATGTACAAAGTAGGAATATGGAAAAGGATGACGACTATAGATTGGTGACTTTTGCCATAGGTAAGGACAACATAGGATTTACTTTGAAAAATGGATAACCAACATCCCTTTTCAAGACAAGAGAGGGTACCAGAGGCTTTTTAAAAAAAAAATTAAAACCGAAATCCAAGGTTGACAAGACCAAGAATCACATGAAGTCCATAGCCCGAGAAGGAGGGAGGATTATTGGTATGAAATTTAAGACACGCTAGCATGAGGATCATCCGAAGGATGGCTAACTTACTCTATGTCAGCACAAATGATGCCTAAATTTAAACTTTCTTGATCAATAACTTGAGCCAAAAACTGAGGGATATCAATAGTCCAAGTCATCAAATTAGCGATTCTAGTTCTAAAATTTGCTAGGACATCAGCAAATTTGTTGTTTTCTTTGAATGTGCACTGGAATATTATATCCTAAAATTTTCTACTAAGTTTTTTGGCTTCTTTGATGTAGTGCCTTATTTTCCATGAAGGGATTTTAGAATTTTTGAGGTAATTAATGATGGGAAGGGAATCACCCTCAATAAGAATCTTGATAGGCATATCTTTGGCCAATACCAAGCCATGCCATAAATCCCACGTTTCAGTAGTTTGGTTTGACTCAATCCCTAAAAACTCAGCAAAAGCAAGGATGGACCTACCTTTGTTATCTCTGAGGATGCCACCATCTCCTGACCATCCAGGGTTACCCTTTACAACATCATCAATATTCAATTTGGGCCAACCTAGTGGAGGAGGAATCTAAGATGACTGAGCTCTATTGGAAGTAGGATGTGGACTAGAATTTTTCATAATAGGGAATTTAAGAGCCTACCCTAAATAAGCTTCAAATTTGTAAGCAGGATGAGAAGGTAGGGGTCTAAGGGTAGCATTTTCAATAGAAAACGAGAGGATCTTATTGAAGATAAAATCAAAGTTTTGACTAATATTGGAAAATGCTCTATGATTTCTTTCCAACCAAATCTGCCACATGAAATGATGAAGATAAAACTGCCATAACATTTTGAGATGAGGATTCCTAAAAGGGTTGGGCCACTGAATGAAAAGATCAGATATGGATCAAGGTTCAACCCAAGAAATGTGGAAGCATTTCAAAAATGCTATTGAGGATGGAAGAAGCAAAATGACAATTGAGGAAAATATGATGAGGGGATTCCCAATCAAAACAACACAAAAAAAATCTATTGGGAATGGGTAACCCTCTTTTCAATAAGTTATCAATAGTAAGGATTTTCTCCTGGATAGCAACCCAAAAAAAGGAGGCAATTTTAGGAATCAATAGCTTGACCCAGACAAGATTCCTCAAGAGGTAATAGAAGCTTGTAAGCAGTTTTGATAGAAAAATCTCTAGAATAAGTAAGTTCCCACACCAAATGATATTTAGGATTCCCATAGGGGATGATTGAATATTTTAGGAGAAATTGTAGTTCTCTAGTTTCCTTAGGATGAGTAGGTATGAAAAAGGCATCCACTTCTTCCTACCATCCTAAGAATAAATGAAATTTGAAACTCTTGATCCATAGATAATATCAGTATAGTCCTTGAGGATATCCAATCTGGTAATATTTATGAGTGGTTCATTGAGGAGCCATTTATCCTACCAAAAGTAAATTTTATGCCCATCACCCATTCTCCATCGAAGGCCCTATTTGACAAGAGTTATGACTTACAAAAAGGATTTCTAGAAGTAATACCCCCTCGGGAATAAATCAACACTAAAAAAATTAGAATCTTGTAAGTATTTACAATGAACAATAGTAATCCAATCAAGTCCATCCTTTAAAATTAGTCTCCAGGCCTACTTAGCAAGAAGGGATGAGTTAAAAGGTGAATCCTTCTTAGACCAATGCCACTAGACTGCTTTGGCCTACAAAATTTATCCCAGGAAACAAGGTGAAACCAACTTTTGTTGTTCAGATCTTGGCCTTTTTTGAATCTACTTTATTTTATGATAAAACCCTATTGGAAATTTAAATATGGACATAAAGTAGATGGGAATTATTTGAAGCAAAGCATGTGTCAAGGTAACTTTTCCATCTTGAGACAAGATATTGTCTTTCCAACCTGCTAATTTCTTTTGTAGCCTTTCAATCACATTGTTCCACATTGAAGCATTAGGTTATCCCAAGAACAAAGGAAGTCCTAGGTTAGATTAATGTTTAATATTTAATCCTATATCATTAGGTTACCTAGATACTTTAAGAGTGTTTAAATTATTTTATCATATGGTATGCTCTTTGGGTCTCAAACAAAAATTAACTTCTTTTAGTTATTTTTGAGACTAGTTTCTCATGACATAAGAATATTCTTCAAACTAAATTTATTTTACAAGTCAATAATGATCCAATTATACCTTTATTAAGGAGAATATATTTTTAAATGGTTTAGATAACTATATACACCTAGATGATACATTATATGGTGGTATTATTTGGTTTTTAAATAACCAATCTTATCCTCTAGGTGTTAATTCACATGAAAGGTATTGTATTTGAAAGTGAGACTTTAATATATTATAGGAGAAATATTTTTTATTATTCTCCTATAGTGGCTTACCTAGTATAAGGACTTTGAATTAATCAAATTTGTCTATTCAAGAGATTATATTTAGGTATTTCAATGATAATTTTGTGGTGCATAAAAATATATTATGGGTTGCTAATGGATAATATTAAAAAATAATATCAATGATTTTATGTCTAAATATGTATGGATATAAAAATAAAATCCATATATATTTAACACATTGAATTAGAACTTATCTTTCCTAAGCAATTATGAATTGACAAAGCTAGTGCACAATTTTCCCAAAAAATGACTCATTTTTTAAGAACCACATCTTTGCATAGAGTTGTCCAATTTAGATGATTCTTGTGCCATTTTGTGTGGAATTTTAAGGGATTGGTCTTATGAAATAATCCAAGTAGAATTTAGGGAGACACAACTCTATGAAGACATCCATATAGAATAAGGGTAGATTTAGGGAAAATTTTTCTAGAAAAACATCTCATCTTTTAGAATCCATATCTTTGTGAAGGGTTGTTTGATTTAGATGATTATTGGAAAAATTTGTGTAGAATTTGAACAGATTTAAAATATCTAGAAATATGAATAAATATGAATAGTATTGAAGAGGATATGATCCTATGAAGTCATCCATATAGAAAAAGTATAGTGATGATTTTTCAAATCATATGAAACAAAATTTTAAATATCTATCAACTACGGTTTGGATGATAGGAGGAGCAATGGAGGGATAGGACATCAATGAGGTGGGATATTCTATTTGGGAGTATAATTTTTTAGCCAATATTGTTTTATCCTTTCATTATCTTAGAAGTTATGCATGCAGATTACTATAGCTTTATTTTCAAATAATATAATTTCTATAGAACACACTAGTAAATTTTAGAAGATATTGAGTTATAGTTTTCTTCCCATAGATAAATTTATAGCTAAATATTTAGAGTCATACTTAATAGTAGATATTAGAGAGGACCTTATAGATTAGTGATCCTTATTCCTAAAAAATAAAGAAATCATTGGTAAATTTGATGGGTCTTGGCTAAGGACTTTGACTCTAAGAAAATGGATTGATAGGAGATGGAAGTATTTAATAGTGAGTTTATCCTTTCTTATAAAAGGTTTATTCCTAGACATTTTCTATTCTAGGGAGGAAATATATAGAATATTTAAAGGGGATCATTGGTTTATGGGAAGAGCAAGACTCTTCCCTACCCTCTTGTATGAATGCTTTGCACTTGATGACAAAAATCTATCTCTAGTACCAGTCTAGGTCAGGATGTATGGGTTGCCAATTGAATTATAAGAAATTAATTCCTTCAAGGTGATAGGAAACACTCTTGGAGATTTACTTGAGATTTCTAAAACTACCAAATATGAATTCTTGGATATTTATGCCTAGATATTGGTCATGATTGATATCAATAAACCTTTACCAGAATCAATCATTCTTAATTATGGGGGTAAATTATGGACTCAAATCATGGATTATGAAAACATATATTTTAGATGTATAATATGTTGTGAGGTGGGGGATATTGAGAGATCATGCCCTAAGAAGATTCCAATAAAAATATATGTAAAAAACCACAAGAGAAGCTTAAAATTGGATATGAATGAGGATGGTTTTCAACTTCCAAAAAATATGTCTAGATAGATGAAAGTAAATTAATAGTAGAGACCAGTAAGAATATTGGAAGAAAAACCAATTCTTTTGAGGCTTTATCTTGTGAAGAAAAATTATATCAGAGCTTAAAGGATAGGGTACAATAGGATCAATATATTAACAAGGAATAATCCACTCAATATGATATTGATTTAGGGGTGAGCATTCCTAATAAAAATAAGGAATGTGCCTCGTCAAATTTTTAAGACTCTCTTGAAGTACCATGTAATATATAAATTGAGAGTGGTAGAGAAAATCTAGTGTTAGATGATATTACCTCTACCATTGATAAGGAAACACCAAATAATGAAAAAGATAAGTCAAAATATTCCTTAGTAGATCTAGGAGAGGATAAATCTAATGAAAATAAAATATTTGAAAGAATATTGAAAAATGTAAAAAGAATACCTACTCCCAATATTTTTAAAGAAAAAAGATAAAAACCTTCAAATTATCAACTAAGAGATAGCGAAGTAAGAGCTAACATAGAGAAAAGAACACAATATAAATAGGTTCACTTCTCTTCACGAAACAACAAAATGATATTGGTAATTTGTAGGAGGTACTAATGATCCCTAATGAGACATGAATACCATCTCATGGAATATAAGGGGTGATTATGCCCCATCAAAGTAGAGGTGTATTAGGGACCACTGCTTTAGTAATAATCCTAATATTCTTTGTATCCAAGAAACTTAAATGACAAAGGAAGAATTTTCCAAAACTATGAAAATAGTATGGGTAATATGTGAATGGGATGTTATGGATTTAGGAGTGGTAGGGGGAATCTAACACAATGGAATATAGTTAGAATATCCAATGAAACCATTCATAAATATAGGCACTGGATAAACTTACTTGTCACATGCTACTTTATAGATATTCATTTCATCCTTATCAATGTCTATGTGTTAGGAACCTACTATTAAAAATAAACACTCTCACACAAATACTAAAAATAAACATATATGCTCACAACACACTTGGAAATAAAATGCATAATACGAAAGTAAATTATAGAAAAGAAACAATCTCACAATAGCACTGAATCACAAGCCTCTTCAAGGGGGCAACATCCTTCAATACTTCATTAAATTATGTAAAAATATACATACAATATTATGCCTCATAGTTTTAAGGAGTTCCTCTAGCACTTAACTCCCAAGGTTGGCTTACATGCAAAATGCCACTTTTGCTAGAATCTCCAACCTATAATCAATTACATTCTTAAAAAATGATTACATAGAAGGTCACCATTTGACATAGGTGCTTCTTAATCCAAAACTATAATATAATTTTACAAAATATTAACATGTATACTACCCATGTTCCACAAGGACTATTACATCAAGTGTTAGGATGGGGTCCTAACATGCCCTTCCCCTTCAAAAATATTTTTCCTCAAAGCTAAAGGTGATGAAACTACTATTGGATTTTGTGAATAGGTCCCCATATCACATCTTTTGGTTGAAAACCTTACCACTAGAACAAGAAATATATGATAACCCACCGATGAAGGGTACATGATCTTTGATCAATAATGCATTTAGGTTCAAGAATGGTGGACCCATACTCATAAAATTTTGGAAGTGTAGACTACACCTACATCTTATTACCAATAACTTGCTTGAGATATGACACATGGAATATTGGATGAAGTTTAGAACTAGCTAAAAGGGCTAGTTTGTACGTTGTTTTCCTAAGCCTCTGTAATACCTAATAAGAACTATGGTATTTGGTAGTAAGTTTTAGAGAACCATGTAATTGGAGAGATGATTGTTTGTATGGTTTTAAGTGAGGAAATACCATATCACCAATGGCAAAGCTACATTCGATATGATGTTTATCTTCTTGTTGTTTCATATAGTTTTGAGTGATGTCAACTTGATTTGGAAAAGGATGGAGTCACATTGACAAAGAGTGGAATCAACAACCTAAACCTTGGATCTACCTAGAATGTAAGAAGTTGTCATTTATGGAATTTAACCATAGACGGCTTCAAATGGAGTCATAGGTGGTGTTGTACCACCATTCATCCAAAGGAAGCCACTTAGCCTAATGAGTAGGATGTTCAAAAGTGAAGCAATGAAGGTAGGTTTCTAGAAAATTATTAACAATTTTAGTTTGGCCATCTATTTGATAATGGTAGGCCAAAATCATCTTAAGCTGTGTCTCCTACAACTTGAATAGTTCCTTCCAAAAGTGACTGGTGAAGGTAGGATACTAATAAAAAATAGTTGATTTAGGTATTCCATAAAGGAAAAAGATATAATTAAGGAAGATTTGGGTGACAATGGATGCAGTATAAGGGTGGAATAGGGAACAAAAATGAGCATACTTTGAAAGATGATCCACTATTACTGGAATAACCAATTTACCTCTAGATTTTGGTAGCCCTTAAATTAAGTCCATAGATATATCTATCCAAACCAGCTTCGAAATGGGCAAAGGTTGAAGTGTTCTTAGAGAACTCAAAGTTTCACATTTCATGCATCGAAAATGATCACATTTAGCCACAAATGTTTTGATGTTCTTTTTTATTCCCTTCCAAAAAAATGTATGCCTATTTTAGGTATATATTTTGAGAACAGTTGAATGACTAGATGTCAGGAAAGCATGCATTTCCTAAATGAGGAGGTCCTTGATTTGAGACTCATATGGAATAACCAAATGATATTAAAATTGTAAATCCTAACCATCCCAAACATAGCTAGGGTGGGACTAAGTATCCTTTTGAATATTTTAGAGGAGAGTTTGTAATGATGATCTTCAAGAAGTTGATGAATCCATTAGGAAAGAGGAGTAGAGATAAAATGTAATATGGCATGACCCTCATGGAGATGAGACAAGGCATCGACCACCACATTATCTTTACCTTTCTTATAAGAGATGTTATAGTCATACCCCAACAATTTAGAGATCTAATTTTGTTTTTCTAAAGTAGCCACCTATTGTTGTTAAAAAAATTACTTTGATAATCAATTTTTATGGAAAAATATTGGTCAATGAGATATGGATTCCAATGGGTGACCATATGTAAAATGGTAAGCATTTCATTCTCATAAGTGGACTTTACCAAATCTTGCGGAGAAAGTTCCTTACTAGAAAATGCCAATGGTTGAACCTCTACCCCAATGTCCATGCCTGATGCATAACTCTCAATGATAAAGGGTTTAGAAAAATTTTGCATTGCCAAAACAAGGGTGGTGGTCATAACATACTTCAAATCAACAAAAGCCTTCTCGACCGAATAAATCCACACAAAATATTTTTTTTGCAACATGGCTATTAGGGAGGCTATGATATTGCCATATTTTAAAAAATTTCTATAATATCCTGTAAGACTCAATAATCCATGAAGTTCATTCAAAGTATGAAGTTTGGGCCATTATTGCACTACCCATATTTTCTTAGGTTCCACTTGAACTCCTTCCTTAGTGACTATATGCCCTAAATATTCAACCTCCTACTGACCAAAGTAATATTTTGATTGCTTTGCATAAATATGATGTTTAGACAAAATTTTGAGAGTTTCATGTAAGTGGTGAAGATGATCCTTCCATGTGTGACTATATATTAGTATGTCATTAAAGAAGATTAGAATAAATTTACGAAGATGAGGGTAAAATATAGAATTCATCAAACTTTGAAATGTGGAAGGTGCATTGGTCAACCCAAAAGGTATAACAAAAATTCATAATACCCTTTATGATTTTGAAATGCTATTTTATGAATATCTTCATTCTTAATGCAGATTTGATATAGCCCGACCATAAATCCAACTTGAAAAAATACTGAGCCCCATGCAAGTCATACAGTAGTTCATCAATGACAGGAATAGAAAACTTATCATTGATAGTAATATTAATAAGATCTTGATAATTTACACATAGACACAAAGTTTCATCATTCTTTTTGACTAACAACACTAGTGAAGAATAAGGACTAACACTAGAATGGATAATTCTAGAAGCTTAAAGTTCCTGTACAATTTTCTCCATTCCAATTTTTTGAGCATAAGCATACTAGTATGGATGAAAATTAGGAGGTAGAATACTAGGAAAAAAATTGTATTATATGATCATGTGAACACCTAGGAGGAAATCTCTTGGGTTACTTGAAGACATGAGCATAATTTTTTAATATACCCTATAATTATTGTGAGTGACTAGGCTCCCCTTGCTCAAGAGTGATGATAGAAAAAAGTTGAGCTACCATGCTATGGAAATATTTTTTCAATAATTTTCCATCTTATGAGAAGAAAAAAACTAAACCACTCCCACATTTGTGCCACAAAAGATATATTCCTACCCATCCTGACTAAATTTCATCCATAATTTTGCAAAATCCCATAGGACTAGTGATAAAATTCTTAACCATTGCACTCCCAAAACTATATCACACCCTCTTAAGGGTAAGACAAACATGTCAGACTTGAGATTATAGTCTCCAATTTTGAGTTTAACATTACAACATTTACCTTTACACGGTAGGGTGCCACCATTAGAAATCATAACTTCAAAGGAATTGCATGTGGTAATGTAACAATTCCATTTTATGATGATATGTGGATCAATAAAATTATGTGCATTGCTAGAGTCAGTCAAAATGATGATCCTTTGTCCCTTGAAATGGCCAATCATATTTATGGTTTGGGGTGTGGATACTCCTACTAGAGCATGTACAAAAGGTTTTGGTTGGGTTTCCTCCTAATAAACTGAATGGTCTATGGTTTCTATTTCTTGAGGATCCTCCTCATCCTTAGAATATTATGTAGTGGTAACTTCATCCATATCAAGCAAGTAAATTTTTTGTTGCACATAGTTGTGCCCTCTAGTATATTTTTCATCACAATTGTAACACAATTCTTGTGTATTTCTATACTTCATCTCTTTGTGACTCAATATTTTTATAGGTGGATATTTATTAGTTAGACTTGGCATTGGCTTGGTTAAAAAAAATGGCTTAGAGGAAGGAAATTTAGAATTTTGACCAAGAGCCTTGAATTTATATTTTTCCAATTTGGCCAATTGTATGGCTTTTGGTAGTGATTGAGGTCATACAATTTAACCTTATCCATTATGTCATCCTTCAATCCACTCACAAAACAAATTTGGAAAGAATTAAAACTTAGTCCTATGGTTCTATTGGCAAGTTTTTCAAATTGAGTTTGGTATTCTTGAATGGTTGAAGTTTGCTTGAGTTTGAAAAGGGCTCCTATAAAATATTCAAACTTACTAGGACCAAAGCGAGTGAGTAGGCATTACCCAAATTTGGACCCTTAATGTTTAAGTTCAACCTTCCTAAGCCACAAAAACCAATGGAGTGCATCTGATTCAAAATTAAAATAAGCAATGGTCAACCATAGGAAACAATCAATATTATGAAAAGTGAAATATTATTTTACCTTACAAATCCACCCCTCAAGATATTTTCCATCAAACTTTGTAAAGTCTATTTTTGGTAATCTCATTATATTATGGGTTGGTAGAGCTCATTAGTAGTGGCTTGTACCAAATTCTTCTTGGTCATGTTGATATGTGGAACCAATAGAGAATATATTATTCAATTCAACCTTCATTTATTTTTGTGCAAGGGAGAGGTCAGTCATAGTTTCTTGGAAAGAATTGAGTTATGATTGTATTGCCTATAGTTTTTTGTTAATTGTATCCCATATTTTATTTCCCATAGTATCTACTTTGGATTGAATATCCATTTCTAATGCTTGTTGGTGAGTAACCTTAGCCATAATTGATGGTTTGAATCCTTTTGGTGGGATTTACTAAAAATAAATAGGTGGCTTTTAGGAGCTACTATTTTTAGTAAGGGTCCAAAAAATGGTTTGGGTGTGTTATATCAAAATTATTAGCTCAAAAAAATAATCACAATGAGCTATTTACCACAACATTGATTTTGGGTACCCCATATTTTTTTATGTTGTTTTGATGAGTCTACTCGTGTGGTCGGTTTTTCTCTAGAGGTTTGGTTCAAAAAATGAGTTCTATATTGAACACCCTTTTTTGATGATTTGTTTTGACCAATTTGACCACTAACTGATTTTGAACACTATTCTATCCACTGTCTGATTCTGACTCTATGATAACTATTCCATGTTTGTTTTTGTTTTGACTGTTACAAGTTACTATTCTAATTATCCAGGTAATTGTTCTAACTATCATAAGTAACTAATATCTTGATAACCCTATAATGACCATTACTGACAAAAAATCCTAACTGTAATTGAATTTGACCCCCCTGTTGCCCTTATTTTAGTCTCTGTAGTTTTTTCCACCTGATATACTTTTATGTAGTTTTTTATTATCTGTTTTGCATGCAAGAATTTTGAAATATGGATGTCTTCTTCGTATGCTCAACTTTTATGAAGTATATGGTAACAGGTTTGAATTTTTAGTTGTAGGTGTATCGCTCCAAATTTTTTGCATCCTTACCTTCAGGCTATTGGATCCGTGCCCGGAAGGAGGATGGGAAAAGGATGTCGCGGTACCTCGGACTGAGAGGACTTTGCGAAGGTCCCGCCTCTCAAGGGAGGTGTATTTTGATGATTTTTCGATGGATGGTGGGTTCACCAGGAAACATTTAAGGGCAGTTTCCACGCCTAGGTTTGGAATGTGTTTTAATGTGTTCATTTTTAACTTTAAGCATTCATATCCTAGGTTTGGCCAAATGAATCTAGATTAATCTACATGAAAATGCAAATTCAATGAGTACAGAAAATAGATTTAAAGACATAAAACAGAGAATTTATAGAATACAAATGAGGAATACCTGATCCGGATGTCTGGTAATGATTCTGATGTTTGAAGCAGTCAGGATCATCTGGAATTCGACAGATTCATCTGGGATCTGACAGAATCGTCTGAGATCTGACGAATTCGTCAGACGAATTCGTTAGAGACCTGCAAGCAAAAAAATAGATACAAAATACAACGAATACTACTGTGCTAACAGAGGGAAACAACACCAAATGAATGTATGAATATTGAATAATAGTTATGAACAGAAATTCAAGCAAATTACGATATTCTAATGACAAATCATGATCTTAGTATGCAATCTAAGCTAAATGGGTGAACTCCAAATGCAAAATAACATAAACACTGAATAAACTATCTAATTTGCAGAATAAAATAGCAGAGAAAAGGTTGAAAAGTGCAAACTTTAGGCACTGATTGCCTCAATATGGACTGCAGTCGAGATCATCTCGCATCAGTACGAAATCGCCTCGGATTCGACAGGTTCACCTCCGATCTGAACAAGTTCGTCGGCGACGATGTGTGCTGGCTTCGGCTGAAAAATAGTGATGTACCTGCAACAAAATTGGTATGGGACCAGTGCAAATGAAAAAATTGGGATGGTTCAACGTAGATGGAGTTAAATTGCAGAGAATTTCAGCCAGGGGGGTGCTAAGGGGATAGCTTAGGATTAAATAGGCTTAGGGGAGTAGTTAGGAGGTTGGAGATCATCCCAATTTGGGAGATCTCCAATGGGGGAGGGTCCCTAACGGCGCAGACACGCTTCTGCCTGGATTGGAGACCCGTTGGAACAGAAGCTAACTTTGCAAAATCAGTTTTGCGACAAGATCGTCTGGACGTCCTAGTCCAGACGAAATCGTCAGATCTGGGGCGATATCGTCTGATCGGCGACGATATCGTCAAACGGTCAAAACAACCTCTAAAATTGGCACGAAAAAGGGGGAAACGGATTACCCGACGGTTAACGGGCGGTTTGGGAGGTTAAATTTGAATTTTAAATTATTTACTAAGGTGAATGTAATTATTACAATTTTATTGCGCCAATTTTAGGGTGCTACATTTTGCCCCCTCTTTAGCGAATTTTTCGAAGAAAATGCGTTAAAGATGAGTTCTTCTCGATCTACGAGAAAGCAAAAATTATTCCCATTTTTAGGCGACGATTCTTGGTCGAATCGTACGACAGCTTACTATGGTGCCCCCTCCGTGTTTTTACCCAAATCGAACGTTTGAGGTAAAAACGTGGAAAAGCAAAAAATTATTTTTGAATAAAATTAAAAAAAATAGGGTAAAACCCTAATTCATTTTTACTGTTCATTTTTTGGTTTTTAGAGCTCTGAAGCAAAAATGGTGGAGACGACGCACAGATCGACAGAGGTCCGGCGCGGTCTACGGGTAAGAGTCTAGACTTAACTAGGATGCTTGAATTTAATTTTACATGCTTTGTAGGTAATTTTTAGGTGATTTTTGAGCATCGCGGCCGTTTTTGGGCCGTCGACGTCGTCGGGATGAAATCGTCTCAATTTTGGCAATTTTGCCCGAGGGCGAAATCGTCGAAAGGGGGACGATTTCGTCAAATTAGAGACGATTTCGGCTTGCAAAATCGGAGACGATTCTGCTCAAATTTGGGACGATATCGTCCAATAGTGGGCGATATCATCAATTGCATAAAATTGAATTTTAACTTGCATTATTGATTACTTGAATTGTTATTAATGATTTTTTTATTGTTTTTGTTGTTTATGTTTGCAGAGAGGATTACTAAAGAGCAGGGAATGGAAGTACGGAGGGTTGAGAGATGACTTGGCCGCTCTCACACAGAGCAGAGCGAGATCAGCTGGCACAGGCCGGCTTGCAGCATGTGGCAGAGATGCCACAAGTGTCTACCGATATGGGGCTTCTAACAGCCCTAGCAGAGAGATGGTATCCGGGTTCCTCATGTTTCTGGCTACCTATAGGGGAGATGACTCCCACATTAGAGGATGTATGGAGGATTCTGAGAATCCCCATACAAGGACGGTTGATTACTCCTACGGCCAATCAGGGCCACGCTATGGGACGATTGTGCGGTGACCCGAGCTTCGCCCTGGAGAAGGGCGAAGTTAATATCGAGGCACTACGCCAGATGCCTGGGGCATCTAGACTCACACGGGTATTAGCTGGAGTGGTTGGTGGACTTTTGCTATGCCACCAGAGCGGGTGCAGGGTGTCGTGGATGCTCGCAGATGTGATCTACGATATGTGGGATCACGGCTATAGATTCTCTTGGGGCAGTTTTGTTCTATGCCGATTGTACAAGATCCTGTATGGGGTCGTGTACAAGGGCGGCCGATGTCTGGTCATGACATCGCTCTTACAGGTTTGGTGTTGGGAGCACATTGCAGTGCGGAGGCCGGTAGGGCTTCCTCTGATAGGGGTTGACGGGGAGAGGCCCCGAGTCTTCTACTGGTGGCTCCGGAGAGGGGCACAGTGACGGATAGATCTGCCTATGTCCCGGAGGCTATTGGATGACTTAGTCCTGGATCAGATCACCTAGAGGCCATGGAGGGAGCATCCAGGGTGGGCCGAGGATGGACAGGAGTTGGCTCGCGTCAGGCGAGTCTGCTGGCTATGGATGGAGAGGGGAGAGGTGGAGCTCCACCGCTATGACCGAGTTTTGAGGCAGTTCGGTCTGCAGCAGGGGATCCCATCTCTGAGGGATTACGAGTTTTCTTGGACTATTCGGGATAACACCATAGTTAGCGGGGCTCCCGACATGCAGCGGTTCTGGAGCCAGGACACGGATGATGCCCCCATCCAGCCAGTGGATGGGGACGATGCAAGGGTAGCCGATGGCTATGATGCCTAGTACGTAGGCATCCGCCCTCCTCGGATGACGAGGGCACAGGGTCCGATTCATGTGGTTGTGCATCGGATAGGGAGGCGATGCCAGGCGGTGATGGAGGTAGCCCAGGGTCACGATGGGAGAGAGGTGAGGAGGCCACAGGCACAGGAGAGGCCATGGCAGAGGGAGAGGAGGGAGGCGAGACCCCCATCTCCATAGAGGCCACCATCGCTCGATAAGGGCAAGGGTGTCGACACGGGAGAGAGTAGCGAGATGGCTACTCTTCGGGCGGAGAGAGATCATCTCCGAGGCCCGGTGCAGACTCTACAGGATGAGGCTGCACGCCACCGAGCTGAGGTGTCACAGCTACGGGACGAGATTGCATGCCTCAGGGCACGGGGCGGAGGGGCGAGCTCTGGAGAGCTGACATGGGCTATCGCCTAGCTGACATTCTATCAGACATTGTATCACCAGCTGGTGCCAGAGGCAGATAGACTACCCCTGCCAGCCAACATTGCAGATCCGATCAGGATCGGGTCATCGAGGACCACGTCCCGATCGAGGACTAGGACTACGCAGACTGCGATGGGGCCACCTCGTCCACCTCAGGGTGGGGGAGGAGATGAGGCAGAGAGCTCGAGGGGCTCGCGAGGCTAGAGGGCTGGACTGACACTGTACAGACTGACATTGTATTATATGATTATTATTTTGTTGATAGAGGATTGAGTATGCCGAGGTACAGATTGTGGCATACCAATCCAGTTTTGATGATGTATATATACGGTTGTTGATATATATATGATATGAGATATGTTTTTGAGCACATGACTTGTATAATGTGTATACTGATGATGCTGTTATGTTTGATTGATTGATTTGATAATTCATGTAATTATGTCGTTGGAAATATTATAATTTTGATGTCATGCTGTGATGTTTTAAATGAAATAATCTGATGTAACAAATTGGTTGTTTGTGATGTGATAATAATAAAAATAAAAATAAAAAGAGACTTCTAACAATAATTTCAAAGGACATTGTCGCTATTATAGACCATTTCATGGAGTCGCCGCTCACTCGGTCGTCAAGCTAGTCCCATTTATAGAAATATTGTTAAAAGTAAAAGAGTGCTTAAGAAAGCTGTCTTAAGACTTTGGTGCAATAATGCAAATGATGATGATGATGATGGTTTGTTTTCAGATTTTCATGAAAATAGTATGCATGAAATGATATTAAAATAATTTTTGCTAGGCATAAATTCCTAAGTGTGATAAAATTTTGGATAATTCTTTAGGAATTATACCATCATTGCAAAGTTGAAGTTTGACATAATGACATGAAATAATGAAAATGGGTTTGCTTTTTAAAAGCATAATTTGTGTAACATAATGAATTAAGTCATATGGTTTTCATGATTTTTAATAAATGGGGAATAAAAATTGTTACAATGGTTTGCGCTAGGCATAGAATATGTAGGTATAGACTTATACCATCATCGCGAAAATCCAAAAAAAGATAGTTTTATTGTATGGTTGATTTTTGATGAACAGAAAATATGAAAATGAGGACTTGCGCTAGGCATAAAATTCCACTTTTGGTTTTGGAACTATACCATCGTCACGAAAGTCAACCAGATATATGTGTTTTGATTGTATATTTTGAAAGAAATTTTTGATTTTTCTATTATATAGTGGTCTTTGTGGTAAACAACTGTACTTGATTTATTCCAAACAAGTTGCAAAAATAATATTTCAAAGGATTTTAAAGACAAAAGTTAGATTTATAAGGAATCCCGTGTGCATATGTGAATTCATTTCCAATCTTGACTTATCATAATGATACACAAAATCTCTCAAATACAAATGTGTGTGCAATTGCATTGTTCATTTACCAGTTTTGAGCAAGATAATATGATACAAGTGATTTGAAGAAACCAAATAAGTGTTCATTAACCATGATGTAGATGCATATAACCATACTAGACTACTATGTAGGTCGGATTATCAAGAGCTAGCTAATCCATAAGCAGACATAGGTCTGTACAAAAGAAGGTCGCTAATGTGACAGACATATCACCACGCTAGGAGTTACCCAAGGCCAAGCGGGTTGGGCACAAACCACCTGTTATGGGGCTTACCTCACGATTTTCGAATAATTGAGAATTCCAGGGATTCAAGCTCATCAACCCTTCTTTTCTTTTCAAAGGGTAGGGAAGGGATTTTATTGCTTTCTTGCTTTTGCTTTCTTTTCTTTTTCTGTTTCTTTTGAACTTTGCTTCTTTTTCTTTTTGTATTTTTTTGCTTGATTTTTGAGATAGTGCTTGAAATATTGCTGGAATGATATAAAATAACATTTTTCTTTTCTCTTTTTTCTTGAACTTTTCTTTTCTTTTTCTTTGCTAGGGATACTTGCTCGGATTAGCTGTAGAGCAAGGGATTTTTATTCCGGGTAGGGGTGAGCTTGTCCTTTTGCCAATTCTCAAAGATTCTAGACCATGTGCATGATAGGATAGCAGGGGAAACTTTTCGCTCAAGAAATCAGTTCTACTATGTAGCAAAACATGGAAATTACAAATATAATCATTTTATTGTGAAAAGATGTGCTTGGTTTAAGTAAATAACAAGATCAATTCTCTATGCTCAAATTTTATTTAATTGAATTTTGTGGACTTTGATATAAGAGAGATTAGTAATCATGCCAGATAAAATCAAGATATTTATTTTTGTGAGTGTGCAAGTGAGGGATTCCAAATAAATGGTAATTTATCCAAAATAATTTGAAACGTATAATCTGCAATAATTGTAAGAAAATATATATAAACACTTTTGAGAAGTTTTGAGAATGTTGACTCTCTCTTTCTTCTTTATTTTATTTTGGTTTCGAAAGAGTCAAGCATATAGCTGTTTTTATATTTTTATTCTTTATTTTTGATGTTTGGTTTTATTTTTGTTTTTGAGCAAAAAAAATTTAACAAGTGCCTTAAATAAATGCAATAGATAGTTTTTGAAGATGATTATGAATATTTTTGATGTTTTTGGATTTTTATAAATTTGAAAGAAATATAAGATAAAAATTTTGAAAGTATTTTAAACAATTATATACAAGGATGAAATGACCAAATTTATGCATAGTAACGTTTAAGATGCAAAATATTCATGGGTTCTTTAAGTTCTTTACCATCTAAGGTAGACAATTTGTATGCTCCTGATTCAAATTTGGCAGTAATAATGTATGGTCCAAGCCAATTGGGCTCAAATTTACCTTTAAGGTCCTTAGTTGCATTTGTATTTTTTTGATTTTCTTTTAAAACAAGGTCGCCAATCTCAAAGGATCGATGACGAACTTTCTTAGCATATGATCTTTTAAGCTTGTTTTGGTAAGCACGGAGATGCTCCAAAGCATTGATGCATTTTTCATCTAGGAGTTCCAGCTGACTGAGTCTGCCAGCATGATATTCATCTCCTACTTCGGTATCTTGAAGTAGCAGAGCCAAAGAAGGAACTTCCAATTCAAATGGAAAAACTGCTTCAGCACCGTAAACCAAAACAAATGGTGAAGTTCCCGTGGGGGTTCGAACACTAGTTCGATAGGCCCACAAGGCTGGATATAATTGAATGTGCCAATCACGGCGGTTTTATTGACTAATATTTTGAGAATTTTGATTAAGGTTTTGTTAGATGCTTATGCTTGACCATTACCCTGAGGATAATAGGGAGTGGACCAGCGATGTTGAATCTTATATTTTTGGCATAATTTTTTAACATCTTTATTTTTGAAGCAAGTTCCATTGTCAGAGATGAGATTGGCGGGAATTCCGAACCTGCAAATGATTTGATTAAAAATAAATTTAGAAACTTGTGTGCCGGTGCGAGGAAGCTAAAGGCATAGCTTCGACCCACTTCAGTAAAATACTCAGTGGCGGTTATGATGAACTTGTGTCCATCAGATGACACAGGATTGATTTTGCCAATAATATCCAAGCCCCATTTAGAAAAGGGCCAAGGAGATGAAATAGCCTGTAGCTCTTGTGCAGGCGCATGGACAAGGTCAGCATGTTTTTGACACTTGTCGCAATGGCGCACATACTCATGTGCATCCGTTTCCATGGTAGGCCAAAAGTATCCTATCCGAAGGAGCTTTTTAGCAATGACACTACCACTAAAGTGTCCTCCACAAGATCCATCGTGGGCTTCACTCAAGGCTGATTTAGACTCTTCTAAGTTTAAACATCTTAATAGGATACCTTCAAAAGATCTCCTATATAAAGTATTGCCAATGATTACAAATCGACTTGCTCGTCGACGTAATAACCGACACTGGTTTCTATTAGAATTTGCAGGGAAAGTCCCATTTTGGAGAAAATCAAATATGTCTGTATACCAAGGTTCAGGAGTAGTTTCATTGATTAGAAACACATCCAAAGGCTCTAAGCATGACTTATTTGAAGCGGGTTCCTGGAGTCGACGAATAATGATAGTGGCATATTCGTCATCTAACTCCAAGGGCAGGAGAGATGCAGCTGCGGCCATAGCATCAGTTGCACGGTTGCTAGTTCGAGGAATAGCTTCCAAGGTAACTTGATCAAATAAAGACATTAATTGTAAAACATAGGCCTTATATGGGCACAGTTTATCATCTCTGGTTTGATAAACTTCATTAATTTGGTTTATAACCAGTTGAGAATCACCAAAAACTAAGAGATGTTTAATTTTTAGCGCTAGGGCAGCTCGTAATCCAAGGATTAGAGCTTCATACTCAACGATATTGTTGGTGCAAGCAAATGTCAATTTGAAGGACAGAGGAATAAGATGTTTTTGCGGAGATATTAAAATAATACCCGCACCAGCCCCACTCATGCATCGGGCTCCATCAAAGTATAAGGACCATTGGTCGGTATGGTCTGCCTCTAATTGAAGGCATTCATCTGGAAACTCGATGATGAGGGGATGGGTAGACCCTAAGGGTGCAACAACTAATTGATCTGCTATGATTTGACCCTTAACAGACTTTTGTCCTATGAATGTGAGATCAAACTCGCTTAGAGCAAGAACCCACTTGGCTGTGCGACCCGATAAATAAGGTCGACTCATGAGATACCTTAAGGGATCATATTTAGCAATGACATAAGTTTTTTGACTAAGCATATAATGTCATAATTTTTGCGTAGCAAACACGACTGCTAGACATAGTTTTTCCAACGCTGTGTAACGGGTTTCATAACTGATGAAGGTTCGGCTAATATAATAATTAGCACGTTCTCGCTTTTCATCATCAAGTTGAGCTAACATAGCCCCTAAGGCAGAATCTGAAGCGGAAATATATAGGAGAAATGGGCGATCAGATTTAGGTGGTGAAAGCACAGGTGGATTAAGGAGGTATTGTTTGAGAAGTTCAAAAGCTTCTCTACATTCTGTGTCCCAATTAAAAGGGACATCCTTCTTAAGGAGTTTAAGAAAGGGACCGGTTTTATCCGCCGACTTATCGATGAAGCGACGGATGGCTTGAAGTTTACCTTGTAAACTTCGTAACTCGAATATATTAGTAGGTGCGGGCATATCAGTGATGGCCGCAATCTTGAGAGGGTCGATTTCAATACCACGTAAAGAAACTAAAACCCCTAATAGTTTGTCGGATTTAACTTCGAATATGCATTTTGCTGGATTTAATCGAATGAGATATTCTCGTAATCGATTAAAGACTTTCCTCAAATCATCTAAATGATTATTTTCAATAATAGAACGAGCTATAATATCATCCACATAATCATGTAGGATATCATGCATCATATCATGAAAAATGTAGGTCATAGCTCGTTGATAAGTTGCACCAGGCGTTCTTTAAGCCAAATGGCATCACTTTCCAGCAAAAGGTACCCCAGGGGGTAATAAAGGTTGTTTTAGCCTGGTCTTCAGGAGCTATCCGAATTTGATTATAACCGGAGAATCCATCCATTAAGGACATCATCCCACTTTCGGCAGTGAAGTCAATGATTTGATCCATGTTTGGAAGAGGAAAGTCATCTTTAGGGCATGCGGCGTTAATATCTCTAAAATCTGTGCAAACCCTAACTTTGGTAGCTTCTTTCTTGGTGACTGGAACTACATTTGAGATCCATTCAGCATAATCAATAGCTTGTATAAAGATAACATGCAGGAGTTTTTCTAACTCCCCTTTGACTAGCAGAGCCACTTTGGGATGCATTTTTCTAAGTTTTTGTTTAACAGGTTTAGCATCCGGATGGACCACTAGATGATGCATGACTACAGAAGGGTCTAGACCTGGCATATCTTCGTATGTCCAAGCGAAGACATCTTCATACTCTTTAAGGAATGCAATGTATTGTTCTTGTTTTTCTTGACTTAATTCTGATCCAATATTGATTATGTGAGGATTGTCCTCAGTTCCAATATTAATTTTAATGACGTTTTCTACCTTCATATGTAGATCTCTTTCAAAGTTAGGTGGGGCAGGTGAAACGCCCAATTCTTGTAATTCTTGTAAGGTTAATTTAGATAATTCATTCTGAGGATTAGTGGCCTCAAGTTGGGCTATAGTTGGTATAGAACCATCAAAATAAAATCCATTGTGTAACATCTCTTCAACAGAGACATCATGGAAGATATCTCCTTCCAACTCTTCATCGGGGTCAGCAATCATTTCAGGGTATGCTATGGATAGCATGTTGCATGAAAACGACTGATTTTTAAGAGGCAAATCAACATGCCTATCCAAATAATCTTGATAGCATATGAGATGATCATCATCCTCAAAAGGAAAGGGTTGACCCTTATTAGGAAATAGGCCCACACCACAGCGGGCAGGCCACGGTTCTACCTCGAAAGGTTCTTTCATGCCATTTTGGGAAGGTCCCAAGCCTTTCCCTTTATATCCCATTTTAAGCATCATGGGTTTAGCTTTAATATAATCATTGGTAAAATAACACCGAGCATATCCTTCATGATGAGTTTTGATATTTCGAGGGATTCTTCCCCAGTCATATCCTTTATAAATGAAGGCACAACTCCCGACTTGGTAAGTACTTCCCATAGGTTGTGGGAGGCCCAAAGTACGAGGAGATGGCGGCAAGTTATTTAAAAGGTTTGAATCTTGCATGAAAGCATTTGTTTTTTCTGATATTAAGGTTGTAGATAAGTCTGGTAAAAGTTCATCAGAAAGGGCATAAGATGTAGAAGGCTTATTACCTATATCTTTAGATGTGGAAGGTATGATAGATGTGTCTATAGGTTTTGAATTTATAGGGATAGAACTTGAAGGATTGGTTGTAGATTTAAGATCTTTTTGAGGTTCTAAAATGATTTGTTTAGAGGGTTGTTGGTCTATATAGGAGGATGAAATTAATGGAGGGGAAATAGGTGAAGTTATGGGTGTATGTTTCACGGTTTTAGATGAAAAATAAGAACTAGGATGTGTGGATGACAGAGCAGGGCAAAATTGCACTCCAACGGGTTCTGCCAAAGCACACATATCAAAAGGTCTAGGGTCACCATGAATAGTGACCAACTGATTTTTAAACTCGAATTTAACACATTGGTGTAAAGTTGATGGGACCGCTCGCATGGCGTTGATCCAAGGGCGACCCAAAAGTATATTGTACGATGCTGGGCAATGTACAATAAACACGGTTGTTTCTAGGGTTCTAGGGCCAACTTGCAATGGGAGGGTAATAACTCCACACGTTTCTTGTGTTTCGTCATTAAAAGCTTTGATAATCATATCGGTTTTCTTCATTTCATCACTTCTAAAGCCAAATCGTTGGTAGAAGTCAAAAGTGCAAATGTTTAGAGATGAGCCATTATCAATCAAAACTCTTTTGACGGCTACATCTCCAATTAGAGCAGTAATGTATAAGGGATTGTCCTTATGTAAACTGTGTTGTGGGATATCTTTATCCCGGAAGTCAATACAATCAATCTCTCGAGTGATGATAGTATTGGCCATAGCTTCGAGTTGAATGTTTTGAGGTACCATCATTTGGCTCAATGTAAGCATCAACTCATCCCTATGGGTGGGAGAGGATCTTAATAAATCCAAAAGGGAAATTTTGGCCGTAGTATTGGACAATTGCTCATTAATATTGTAAGGGGGTTTAGATTGAACAGTAGGAACATGATTCCCTTTATTGGGGTTTTTCAAAACGAATGGAACCGATCCATCATTCTGGTTTGGTTCTTGTTGAGAGTTTTGAGCTTGTTGTCGAGTAACGACTCCAATGGTACCTACAATGTTATAGTGAAGACGCTGAACTGGTCTCGGTTGAGCATTAATGGCTTGTTCATTAGAAAGGAATATATTAGAAGAAGGTCGAGTAGTGACTCTTCTAGGAAATGGTTCTTCTGGAACCATAGCATCTGTGACAGGTTGAATAGGATCCGATTCATTTTCAGAACTATTCGATTGGTTTGAAGTAATGTCTAGTTCACTTTCACTATCTGATTCTATATCACTAGAATCGAAGTTTGAAAATTATGTAAGGGCCTGGTCGTAACCAGGGATAAGGTCATGTCAAATATTTGAGGATCCTGAATAGGTAATTGTCCGCTAATGGTTCCTACATATCGGGTAGGAGGGGGAACATTATGATGTTCGATTTGATTGGCTACCTCTTTACCATGTCTTGGTAAAGGGTGTTGAAATATGTCTAGAGTTTGATTGGCATTTTGATTTTGATTTTGGGGAACGGTCTTTTGAGTATTATTAGGAGGGTTTTGTTTAGGTTGGAAGGCTTGCACTTCCATTTCATTATTGTCAATCAAATCTTGTATTTTATGTTTCAACCTTTTACAAGCGTTGGTAGAATGTCCAGGTCCTCTATGGAAATCACAGTGCAAGTCAGCTCTGTATCCGGGTATAGTTGGGTCAGGTTCCCGGATAGCTGGTAATTGGATCAAACCTCTTTCGAGTAATTGAGGTAAAATAGTTGATAAGGGTTGATTTAATCTAGTGAATTCTCGAGGAGGCTTATCAGGAGGTTTCAATATGAATTTTTCGGTTGTCTTTGTTGCATTGATATTCGCAACATTCCTGCTGTCAGTGACTCCGTCACCAACAACTTGTTTGTTTTTATATTGATTTCTAGACGTTTTCTCATCATCCTTCTTCCTAAGTTGGCCTCTCCTAATGAGGGCATCTTCTACTCTTCGAGCTAAATCTATAGCTTGATCGAAGGTAGTTAAAGTAGCAGTCGATAGCTCATAAGATATCTGTTCCTGTAAATTGTTGATGAAAATGTCCAACATTTCCCTATAAGGCAGCACAAAGTGCAGTTTTCCTGTCAATTGCCTCCATCTAGCTAAGAAATCGGCAAAACATTCATCCTTGTCTTGTTTTAAATTGTATAGGTCTTTAATAGTTACATGCCTCTCGATGTAGGCACTAAATTGATGGACAAATGATTCCGTTGTTTCTTCAAAGTTTCTCAAAGAATGAGTGGGCAATTGATAGTACCACTCTAATGCCATTCCACCTAAACTTTTTGGGAACATTTTTAGTAATAGCAAGTCATCATGCGATATGTCGTGACATGCTATCCTAAACATGCGAAGATGCTCTATGGGATCTTCGGTTCCTTTATATATAGGTAGGATGGGCATGGGAAAATGCTTAGGGTATGGTTGAGCTACAACTATGGGATCCAAAGGTTGACTACAGATCTCTCGATAATTATACGAGGGACGGTAGGGATCTATCCGGTCCATACGTGAAGCTAATTGTTTCACCATGGCTTCCAGATTACTAGTTTGCCCCCCATATTGGTTCGGTAGGGCATTGACATGAGTTTTATGGGCATATGATGGAGGAACATGCAGATTAGATGCCATGTTACTATTGTGTAAATTATTGGTAGGAAAAGTATTATGAAGGAATTTTGAAGTTGTATTATGTTGTATTCCAGATTGTTGAAAGTTTGTATTTGGCTTTGTTTTAGGTTTTTGTTTACTTGAAGCATATTGCTCAATAGTTTGGCGGAATAAAGTAGTGAAGGAAGGTTTCTTTTGTGTGGGAGTGATTTTAGGTTGAATAACAAGTTCCTTAGGAGGTTGGGTAACCTGTTGTTTTGACATGTTTTGAGCCATAGTGACCATATCCGTATTGGATGGCCCAGCCTTGTCACTTTCTTGATCAATGAAAGACAAGGGATTAGTGCGCATATTACACATATATTCCATGGCTGCTTGAGTGTTACTAATTTGCCCTTTATCAATACGAATTGCCACATTAAGGTCATCAATGTTATCAATGAGAAATTTCTGAAAATGCTCTGCATTGTCAAAAGCAATAGTTCCATTTGGAGCTACTCTAGGGGATGAGGATCCATCCTCTTTAACACTCCCTTCTTGTTCCTTATCTTCACCTAAGTCTTCTTCTGATTGACCTAGAGTTTCTCCTTCCGGATTTGGATCTCCAAGAAGGACATTTGGGTCTCTAGTTGTATCTTGTAACCAATCTTCTTCTTCTCCTAAAGTTTCTTTACCATTCCTAAGTTTAGGCATGGTGCTAAATTTTGATTTCAGCAAAAAATATATATATATATATATATATATATATATATATATATATATATATGCAACAAATTAAGAGGTATATGTTTACTATATACCTACTACAATATTTGAAAATGAAATGTTTAAGTTTTTGCTAAGTTTTTTGGGTTTTTTTTTTTTTTAGTTTTTTCTTTGCTTTTTGAAATAATATTGTAAAGACAATCAACACAATAAATGCAAGAAATAAGACTGAAAGTAATAATCTAGTTTTCTATAAACAATTTATGAATATCATTAATAGGTTCGAGTTGTTCCGGAGTCATGAAGTGTTCTTCTTCAAATTGAAAGTTTTCTTTTAAAAATTTGATGAAAAGAGCTATAGTGATATTATCTCGTCTCGAGATCTTTGGTTGATAAAATTAAAGCTCATGGCAATACTCTCGATATAGCATAGCTCGTGGAACTCTATTCCATCTTTCCCTATCTGTAAGAACAACCTCTTGGTCTTCTACACAACCTAGGAAGCTGGTGCACAATGGCTACGTTCTCGAGGTATTCCTTGAAGGTGAACAATTCTGAAGATACTAGAGCTCTCCTATAAGCTAACCATCTATGGCCAGGCTCTCTGAAGTTCATGATAAAAAACTAATTGATGAGGATCCAGGATTCTATCTAGGACTAGCCTCTTGATTTGCTTAAGTTGTGTGGACCTAGATGAGATGAGACTAAGTCTTCTATCAAGTTCGTTCCACAGGAATTGATTCCTACTTGTTTCAGGCACACTAAGGACAGAATTGACTTCTATGGCTGCCAATTGGTTTTCTACGTTTATAGTAACTGCTAACCTTTTCTTAGGAGCTACCATCTAAACATGATTTCAAAGTTAAAGGATTTAAAATGCATCTATGTTTTAGTTGTTCTATATATATATATATATATTTGTTTTGTTTTTGTTTTCAAAAGGTTATGATGCATTCACGTCGGGTTCACCAAAATGTATCGCTCCAAATTTTTCGCATCCTTACCTTCAGGCTATTGGATCCGTGCCCGAAAGGAGGATGGGAAAAGGATGTCGCGGTACCTCGGACTGAGAGGACTTTGCGAAGGTCCCGCCTCTCAAGGGAGGTGTATTTTGATGATTTTTCGACGGATGGTGGGTTCACCAGGAAACATTTAAGGGCGGTTTCCACGCCTAGGTTTGGAATGTGTTTTAATGTGTTCGTTTTTAACTTTAAGCATTCATATCCTAGGTTTGGCCAAATGAATCTAGATTAATCTACATGAAAATGCAAATTCAATGAGTACAAAAAATAGATTTAAAGACATAAAATAGAGAATTTACAGAATACAAATGAGGAATACCTGATCCGGATGTCTGGTAATGATTCTGATGTTTGAAGCAGTCAAGATCGTCTGGAATTTGATAGATTCATCTGGGATCTGACAGAATCGTCTGAGATCTGACGAATTCATCAGACGAATTCGTTAGAGACCTGCAAGCAGAAAAATAGATACAAAATACAACGAATACTACTGTGCTAACAGAGGGAAACAACACCAAATGAATGTATGAATATTGAATAATAGTTATGAACAGAAATTCAAGCAAATTACGATATTCTAATGACAAATCATGATCTTAGTATGCAATCTAAGCTAAATGGGTGAACTCCAAATGCAAAATAACATAAACACTGAATAAACTATCTAATTTGTAGAATAAAACAACAGAGAAAAGGTTGAAAAGTGCAAACTTTAGGCACTGATTGCCTCAATATGGACTGCAGTCGAGATCGTCTCGCATCAGTATGAAATCGCCTCGGATTCGACAGGTTCGCCTCCGATCTGAACAAGTTCATCGGCGATGATGTGTGCTAGCTCCGGCTGAAAAACAGTGATGTACCTGCAACAAAATTGGTATGGGACCAGTGCAAATGAAAAAATTGGGATGGTTCAACGTAGATGGAGTTAAATTGTAGAGAATTTCAGCCAGGGGGGTGCTAAGGGGATAGCTTAGGATTAAATAGGCTTAGGGGAGTAGTTAGGAGGTTGGAGATCATCCCAATTTGGGAGATCTCCAACGGGGGAGGGTCCCTAACGGCGCAGACACGCTTCTGCCCGGATTGGAGACCCGTTGGAACAGAAGCTAACTTTGCAAAATCAGTTTTGCGACAAGATCGTCTGGACGTCCTAGTCCAGATGAAATCGTCAGATCTGGGGCGATATCGTCTGATCGGCGACGATATCGTCAAACGGTCAAAACAACCTCTAAAATTGGCACGAAAAAGGGGGAAACGGATTACCCGACGGTTAACGAGCGGTTTGGGAGGTTAAATTTGAATTTTAAATTATTTACTAAGGTGAATGTAATTATTACAATTTTACTGCGCCAATTTTAGGGTGCTACAGTAGGTTGAGAAAAAAATAGACTTGGAGAATAGACTTTGTTTATAGATTTAAATAGAACCAGGGTACTCTAGGCAAAGGTGTATATAATATCCATAGGCCCTTTGTTATACCACAGTGATGAAAAATAGTGCTCAAACCAATATTTTAGGCCACTACTCAAGAGGATTCCACACATACCCTTGAGCACAATATCTACCTCTCTAATAGTATGGGAGGGTAGTCTTCTAAGATGTTGTATCTCATGCACTATGGATAATATGAGGTTGAAAAAGCTTCCTAGGGATAAAATTTTGTTTAATATTAGATGGTCTCCTGATATACCCAAAGTTACATGGGATCTCAAATTCGTGCATGAGTGTTGTCTAAGGCATGGGCATTGAAGCCTAATCACACCACTTCACTAGATGTTGTATGGGCTATCTATCTTGGCTAATAATGATAACTCCTTCATGATATTTTAAATTCCTCAGCATAGGGTTTCTAACCTACTTAACTACTATAAAAAATAATGTAAATTTTTTGAATCTTTGCTAGTATATATATATATATATATATATTAATGAGAAAAATTGACAAAGAATTAATTTAACACATAAATCGTATACCTAACACTCGAATTAGCAGACACCATCATAGTCATAGTAGAACACGGCCTTGAGAAGCACTCTAATACCACTTTTTAGGATCCTACTATTAAAAATAAATACTCTCACACAAATACTAAAAATAAACACATATGCTCACAACACACTTGGAAATAAAATGCACAATACAAAAGTAAATTACTAAAAAAGGAACAATATCACAATAGCACTAAATTGCAAGCCTCTTCGAGGGGGAAACCTCATTTAATAATTCATTCAATTATGGAAAAATATACATATAATACTATCCCTCATAGTTTTAAGGAGTTCCTCTAGCACCTAACTACCAAGGTTGGCTTACATGCAAAATGCCACATGAGCTGGAATCTCCTATCTACAATAAGTTACATTCTTGAAAAATGATTACATAGAAGGGCACAATTTGGCATAGGTGCTTATTAATCCAAAAATTTAACAAAATATTAAAAAATATAACATGAATACTACCCACATTCCACAAGGACTATTACATCAAGTGTTAGGATGAGGTCCTAACACTATAGACCTATAACTTAGTCAGGAATATCAAAAATATGGAGTGGGATTTAAGCATTTATGAGAAGTAAATACCAAAAACATTGATTCATTATCATAGGATAATTTAATGTCATAATCAAGCTAGATGAAAAATTTGGGAGAACTAGGAAAATAAACCAAAGTATGAGAAATTTCCCAACTTTTATTCAAAATAATAATCTATGGGAGGTTGATTTTGAAGAAGATAACTATACATGGACCAATAATTAGACAAGCTTAAAACATGATAGCTAAAATAGTGGAAAAATGTATACACTCATATCGTTGGCTAGATGAAGGTACTTGTGCTAAAATTAATATGTTGACAAGTATTGGTTTATATCACTAGCCTATAAGAGTTGAAATGGTGATAAGTGAATTCAAAAAAATGATCATATATTAAATATGAGTAGATGTGGGAAGACCATGTTGGTATGATAGCATAGACATGGAGTTCTTTAGGAAATGGTGAGTTGTATATACTTCCAAAACAAATTAATTTAATGACATCAATATTAAAAGAATGGAACAATAACACTTTCATAATATTTTTGCGAAGAACTAAAACAAAAAATTTCAAATTTTCAAAAAGGTGAGTACAATAATCTAAGTTTTGGGGAAAGGGATTTTCTTAGTGAATACCATAATATTTTGAGTAAGGAAGAGAAAATTTGGAGATTACAATCAAGATAGACTTGGTTAAAAGAAAGAAATAAAACCATAGTTTTTTTATAGGATGATAATAGTATAAAGATCAGCATAAAAAATTAGTATAATTAAACCAGTAGAAGGTGTTTGGATTGAAGAACATAGTGAAATTAGAAACGAGGCAATTATTTTTTTACCAAAATATTATAGGATCAAAGGAGATTAATGTTTTTAATGATAAACTACCACAAGAAGTATATTTTGTTATAACATATGAAGACACTAGCAAATTGGTGGAGCTTATTACTCTAGAGAGACTTCATTTAGATTTTATCTCTTTTTATAAGGATAAATGTTGTATCACTCCAAAATTTTTGCATCCTTACCTTCAGGCTATAGGATCCACGCACAAA
Source organism: Wollemia nobilis (assembly GCA_028583015.1). Lineage (NCBI taxonomy): Eukaryota > Viridiplantae > Streptophyta > Pinopsida > Araucariales > Araucariaceae > Wollemia > Wollemia nobilis. The sequence goes on from JAQPPZ010016981.1 coordinate 38,803,455, forward strand.
AGAGGGATGCGAGAAGGATGGGACAATACCTCGGACTGAGAGGCCCTTTGAAGGTCCCGCCTCTCGGGGGAGGGGTATAAGGGTGAATTTTTGATGGATGGTGGGTTCACCAGGAAACTTTTGAGTGGTAGTTTCCACACCTAGGTTGATAGTGGGTTTGATGTGTTCATTTTGTACTTTAATCATTCAATTCCTAGGTTTGGCCAAGATGAATCTAAACTATTCTATATGCCAATGCTGATTTTTATGGATACAAAAAATATGAATAAATGCTAAACACAGAGAATGTGCTCGAATGGGATAGAACATACCTGATTTCGGATGTTTGATGAAGATTATGAGTTTTGTAGCAGTCCAAATCATCTCAACTCATACGTAATCATCTAAAATTACACCGAATCATCTCAAATCTCAGAAGATCGTCTGAGATCAGATGAGATCGTCGTCAATCTGACGAATTCCACCACAAGAATTCGTCGAAAACCTGCAATCACGGGAATAGATACAAAATACCAAAGATGCAACGCCAAAAGCAAAGTGGAATGATAGAAATAACATCAAACATGCCTAAATAATAGATTCAAATAACAAATAAGAGAAATACGATAGATTTAATGATTGATTTTAACTTTATCATGCGGTTATGCTAAATGAGGTGAACTCCAAGATGCATAAATATAATAACTAAGATAATGTATAAAGAAATGCAAAAAATAATAAAGAGATGCAAACTCTGGACTACGATTGCCCCCAATCTGGACTACAGTCGGGATCGCCTCTAATCGTACGAGATCATCTGCGCTCCTCGACAGGATCATCCGAAATCGCTTGGAATCACTTGCGACGATCCGAGCTAGCTTCGACTGAAAAATAGTAAAGTTCCTACAAGAAAACATGAAATACAGAATGCAAATGATGGTGTGAGGATGCTCTGAGGTGCGTGGAAGTTTAGGGGGTTTAAGCAGAGTTTCAGGCAGAGATTTAGGGGGATAAACTGAGAAAATCTCAGTTTATATAGGATTAGGGAGAGGTTAGGAGGTTGGAGATCATCCCAATTTGGGAGATCTCCAATGGGGGAGACTCTAACTACGTAGACACGCTTTCTGCCCAGGTTAGAGGAGCTGTTGGAACAAAAGCTAAGTATGAAAATTCAGTTTTGGGATGAAATCGTCTGGACGTTCTGTTCCAGATGAATTCATCAGATCTGGGATGATTTCGTCTAATCTACGACGATATCATCCAACGGTCAAAACAAATCCTAAAAATGGCACAAAAAACAAGGGGAGCGGGTAACGGGCGGTTTGAGGTTAAAATTTGAATTTTTATCTTTTTACTAAGGTTTAATTGTGCCAATTTTAGGGTGCTACATTTTGCCCCCTCTTTAGAGAATTTTCTGAAGAAAATGCGTTAAAGACGAGTTCTTCCCATTTTACGAGAAAGCAAAAATGTACTCAATTTTCTAGACGATGATTCTTGGTCGAATCGTACGACTGCTGACTATGGTGCCCCCTCCGTGTTTTTACCCAAATCGAACGTTTGAGGTAAAAGCACGGAAAAGCAAAAATAAATAAAAAGAAAGTTGTTTTTTAAAATAAAATTAAGAAAATAGGGTAAACCCTAATTCATTTTTACTATTCATTTTGCTAGGGTTGTCGATGGATACGATGCCTGGTACGCAGGCATCCGTCCTCCTTATATGATGAGGGCATAAGGTCTGATGCACGTTATTGTGCAACGGATGGGGAGGCGACGTCAGGATGCTATTGAGGTAGCACGGGGTCACGGTGGGAGAGAGAAACGACGGTCTCCGCAGGAGAGATGCCAGAGGATGGCACAGGCTCCATAAAGACCACAACAGATAGGGAGGAGGGAGGAGGGACTCCCTTATCAGCAGGGGAAGAGACCACCATCGCACGATAAGGGCAAGGGTGTCAAGGTAGGGGAGAGTAGCAAGACGGTGGCTCTTCGAGTTGAGGTTGCCCACCTCCGGGACCAGGTGCAGACACTACAGGATGAGGCTACATGGCTCAGAGCTCGGGGTAAAGGAGCGAGCATGCAGGAGTTGGCATGGTCTATGGCTCAGACTGCATTCTACCGGGGAGCATACTACCAGATGGTTCTAGAGAGCCAGAGGTTATAGCTGCTAGTCGACATTACGGGGCCAATTAGGATGGGGTCATCGAGGACATCATCATGATCAATGTCGAGGACCCACGACACAGGGTAGACTTCAATGGGGCCTCCTCCTCCACCTCAGGGTAGGAGAGGAGATGAGGCTGAGAGCTCGAGGGCTTCTCGAGGCTAGATGCTCACTGCATAGAGATTGTATTTATTATTATATATTTTTTGAGAGGATTGAGTATGCCAAGCTATTGATTGTGGCATACCAGTCCAATTTTGATATGATGTACATAATTTGTTGATATATATATATGGTCTTTTTGATGATATGACTTGTGTATATGTTGTATGATGCTTTAATGTTGAATTTTGATTATTGATTATTGATGATTCATGTAATTATGTCATTTTAGAAATATTATAATTTTATGTCATGTTGTAAAATTTAAATGAAATAATCTGATGTAAACAATTGGTTGTTTTGGTGTGATTTGATGAAAAATAAAAGGGACTTCTAACAATAATTTCAAAGGACATTGTCGCTATTATAGACCATTTCATGGAGTCGTCGCTCGCTTGCTCGTCAAGCTAATCCCAGTATAGAAATATTGCTAAAAGTAAAAGAATGCTTAAGAGACTGTCTTAAGACTTTGTGTTGTGATGGTGATGATTTATTTTCAGATTTTCATAAAAATATTATGCATGAGATACTAAAAAAAATATGATTTTGCTAGGCATAAATTCCTAAGTGTGATAAAATTTTGAACAATTCCTTAGAAATTATACCATGGTTGCAAAATTGAATGTTGACATAATGACATGAAATAGAATAAGTTTTCGTTCATTTTAAAGCACAATTGTGTAACATAATGATGTAAGCCATATGTTTTTATGATTTAAAATGAATGGGAAAATAAAATTAGAACAATGGTTTGCGCTAGGCATAGAATTATAGGTATAGACTTATACCATCATCACGAAATCCAAAGAAGAAATTGATATTTTAGTTTTATTGCATGATTGATTTTTGATTTTTGATAAACAAAAAATAATAATATACAAACTTGACTTTATTTGCTAGATTTTGTAATAGGTTGTTTAAAAGAATTTTGGATTTTTGAAAACAATGTATGTAATTGTTTTTATACTAAACAGATGTTCTGAAATAAGAATAAAATTTATTCCAAAAGAGTTGCAGAAATATTTTAAATTATCTCAAAGACAAATGTAGATTTGTAAGGAACCCTCATGTGCATATGTGAGTTCATTTCCGATCTTGATTTATCATAATGATAGAGAATCTCTCAAATACAAATGTGTGTGCAATTGTATTGTTCGTTCACCAATTTTGAGCAAGATAATTTGATACAAGTAATTTGAATTAACCAAATGAATGTTCGTTGACCATGATTTATATGCATGTAACTGTACCAAACTACTGTGTAAGTTAGGTTATCAAGAGCTAGCTAATCCATAAGCCGACATAGGTCTGTACAAAATAAGGTCGCTAATGTGACAGACATATCACCACGCTAGGGATTACCCAAGGCCAAGCGGGTTGGGCACAAACCACCTGTTATGGGGCTTACCTCACAGTTTTTGAATAATTGAGAATTCCAGGGATTCAAGCTCATTCACCCTTATTTTCTTTTCAAGGGGTAGGGAAAGGGATTTATTGCATTTTGCTTTTGCCTTTTCTTTTTCTCTTCTTTTCTTCTCTCTTTTTTTTTTTTTTTTTTTTTTGTATTTTGCTTGGAACTTGAGATAATGCTGAAATATTGTTGCGATGGTACAAAATGATATTTTTCTTTTTCTCATTTTCTTTGACTTTTCTTTTTCTTCCTATGCTAGGGATACTTGCTCGGATTAGTTGTAGAGCAAGGGATTTTTATTCTGGGTAGGGGTGAGCTTGTCCTTTTGTCAATTCTCAAAGATTCTAGACCATGTGCATGATAGGATAGCAGGGGAAACTTTTCGCTCAAGAAACCACTTTTACTATGTAGCATCATATTGAATTTGCAATGAAATCATTTTAATGTGAAAAGATATATTTGGTTCAAGTAAATAACAAGATCAGTTCTCTATGCTCAAAACTTTATTTAATTCAAGCTGTGGACTTTGATATAAGAGAGATTAATAATCATACAAAATAAAATCAAGATATTTATTCATGTGAATGTGAAAGTGTGGGATTCCAAATAAATGCTAATTTATCCAAAATAATTGAAAATATAACTGCAATACTTCAAGAATTGACAAGTATGAAAATAAAATATGTTTTTGAAGATTTTGATGATTTTGATGTTTTTATATTTTGATTTTGATTGATGAATTGCAAGAAGAAATACTATTACTATTTTTTTTGAAATTTTACTAAAATGAAACAATATGCAAAATACACAATATATATAAATGATGAAAAAGGACCAAATGTTATGCATAATAACGCTTAAGATGCATAATGTTCATAGGTTCTTTAAGATATTTACCATCTAAGGTAGCTAATCGATATGCTTCCGATCCAAATTTAGTAGTGATGACATATGGTCCGAGCCAGTTGGGCTCAAATTTACCTTTAAGGTCTTTAGTTGCATTAGTATTTTTCTGATTTTCTTTTAAGACAAGGTCACCGATCTCAAAGGATCGAGGATGAACTTTCTTGAGGTATGCTCGTTTAAGCTTGTTTTGGTAGGCACGAAGATGCTCCAAAGCATTGATGCGCTTCTCATCTAGGAGTTCCAGTGACTAAGTCTACCAGCATGATATTCATCTCCTACTTCAGTATCTTGAAGTAGCAGAGCCAAATAAGGAACTTCTAATTCAAAGGGGAAAACTGCTTTAGCGCCATAGACCAAAACAAAGGGGGAAGTGCCTGTGGGAGTACGAACGCTAGTTCGATAAGCCCACAAAGCAGGATATAATTGAATATGCCAATCTCGGCCAGATTTGTTGACCAGTATTTTAAGGATTTTGATTAATGTTTTATTAGATGCTTATGCTTGGCCATTACCCCGAGGATAATAGGGAGTGGACCAACGATGTTGAATTTTATACTTTTGACATAATTTCTTAACATCTTTATTTTTAAAACAAGTTCCATTATCTGAGATGAGATTTGCAAGGATTCCTAACCTACAAATAATTTGATTAAAAATAAACTTGGAAACTTGGGTTCCAGTGCAAGAAGCTAATGGCATAGCTTCAACCCACTTCGTGAAATACTCGGTGGTGGTTATGATAAATTTGTGTCCATCGGATGACACAGGGTTGATTTTTCCAATGATGTCTAAGCCCCATTTTGAAAAGGGCCAAGGAGATGAAATAGCTTGTAGTTCTTGTGCGAGCGCATGGACAAGGTCAGCGTGTTTATGGCACTTGTCGCAATGATGCACATAAGCATGTGCATCATTCTCCATGGTAGGCCAAAAATATCCTATCCTAAGGAGCTTCTTAGCAATGGTGCTACCACTAAAATGCCCCCCACAAGATCCATTGTGGGCTTCACTCAAAGCTGATCTAGATTCTGCTAGATTCAAACATCTTAGTAAGATGCCTTCAAAAGATCTCCTATACAAGGTATTACCAATAATCACGAAGCGACTTGCTCGTCTACGTAATAACCTGCACTGGTTGCTATTACAACCTTCAGGAAAGGTCCCATTTTGAAGAAAATTAAATATATCGGTGTACCAATGTTCAAGATTAGTTTCATTGATTAGAAACACATCCAAAGGTTCTAAGCATGATTTGCTTGAAGCGGGTTCCTGGAGTCGACGAATAATGATGGTAGCATATTCTTCATCTAACTCCAAGGGCAAAAGAGATGCAGTTGCGGCCATAGCATCAACGGCACGATTGCTAGTTCGAGGAATAGCTTCCAAGGTAACTTGATCAAACAAAGATAATAATTGTAATACATGCTTTATATGGGCGTAATTTATCATCTCGGGTTTGATAAACATCATTGATTTGATTTATGACAAGTTGAGAATCACCAAAAACCAATAAATTTTTAATTTGTAGCGCTAAAGCAGCTCGTAATCCAAGGATAAGAGCTTCATATTTAGCAGTGTTATTAGTGCAAGCAAATGTTAGTTTGAAGGACAGAGGTATAAGATGTTTCTACGGAGATATTAAAATAATACCTGCACCAGCCCCACTCATACATCGGGCTCCGTCAAAGTATAGGGACCATTGCTCTGGATGGTCTACCTCTAGTTTAAGGCATTCATCAAGAAACTCAATGATGAGGGGATGGGTAGACTCTAAGGGTGCAGTGGCTAATTGATCTGCTATGATTTGACCTTTAACAAAATTTTGTCCTATAAACATGAGTTCAAACTCGCTTAGCACAAGAACCCACTTTGTTGTGCGACCAGATAAGTACGGTCGACTCATGAGATATCGCAAAGGGTCGAATTTAGCAATAACATACGTTTTCTGGCTGAGCATATAATATCATAGTTTCTATGTAGAAAATACGACTGCTAGAAATAACTTCTCTAATATGGTATAGCGAGTTTCATAACTGATTAAGGTTCTGCTAATGTAATAATTAGCACGTTCTTTCTTCTCATCGTCAAGTTGAGCTAACATAGCTCCTAAGGCAAAATCGAAAGCAAAAATGTACAAAATAAATGGACGATCAGATCTAGGTGGTGAAAGCACCGGTGGTTTAAGGAGATATTGTTTGAGGAGTTCGAATGCTTCCTGACATTCGTCGTCCCAATGAAAAGAGACATCTTTCTTAAGAAGCTTAAGAAAAGGTCCGGTTTTGTCTGCCAACTTATCAATAAAGCGACGAATAGCTTGAAGCTTACCTTGTAGACTTTGTAATTCCAATATATTTGTGGGTGCGGGCATATCAGTGATAGCCATGATCTTGAGAGGGTCAATTTCAATGCCACGTAAAGAAACTATAACCCCTAATAATTTATCGGACTTAACTCCAAATATACATTTAGCTGGATTCAATCGGATAAGATACTCCCTTAACCGATCAAATACTTTTCTCAAGTCATCTAAATGATCATCTTCTTTGATGGAACGAGCTATAATATCATCTACATAATCATGTAGAATATTATGCATCATATCATGAAAGATATAAGTCATAGCGCGTTGATAAGTTGCACTTGCATTCTTTAAACCGAATGGCATCACTTTCCAACAAAAGGTCCCCCAAGGGGTAATAAAGGTTGTTTTAGCCTGATCTTCAGGAGCTATCCTGATCTGATTATAACCAAAAAATCCATCCATTAGGGATATCATTCCACTCCCAATAGTAAAGTCAATGATCTGATCCATGTTGGGAAGAGGAAAATCATCTTTAGGGCATGCAACATTAATATCTCTAAAGTCTGTGCAAACCCTAACTTTAGTGGCTTCTTTCTTAGTTACTGGAACTACATTTGAGATCCATTCAGCATAATCAATGGCTTGTATAAAAATAACATTTAAGAGTTTTTCTAATTCTCCTTTGACTAGTAAGGCCACTTTGGGATGCATTTTTCTAAGTTTTTGTTTAATAGGTTTAGCATTCGGATGGACTACTAGGTGATGCATAACTACAGAAGGGTCTAATCCTGGCATATCTTCATATGTCCAAGCAAATATGTCTTCATATTGTTTAAGGAATGCAATGTATTTATCTTGTTTTTCTTGACTCAATTTTGATCCAATGTTGATTATGTGAGGGTTATCTTTGGTTCCAATGTTAATTTTTATGATGTTTTCTACTTCCATGTGTAGATCTCTCTCGAAATTAGGTGGGGCGGGTGAAATGCCTAATTCTTGTAATTCTTCCAAGGTTAGCTTGGATAATTCCTCTTGAGGAGTCGTGGCCTCAAGCTGGGCTATACTAGGTATAGAGCCATCGAAATAAAATCCGTTATGTAACAATTCCTCAATGGAGACATCATGAAAGATATCCCCCTCCAACTCATCGTCGGATTCGCCAATCATCTCAGGGTAAGCTATGGATAACATATTACATGTAAGAGGCTTATTCATTAAATGCAAGACATCCCATTTATCCAGATAATCTTGGTAACATATGAGGTGGTCATCATCCTCGAATGGGAAGGGATGACCTTTACTAGGAAATAGGCCCACACCACATCGGGCAGGCCATGGTTCTACCTCAAAAGGTTCTTTCATACCATTTTGGAAAGGTCCCAAACCTTTCCCTTTATATCCCAATTTAAGCATTATAGGCTTAGCTTTAATATACTCATTAGCAAAATAGCATCTAGCATATCCATCACAATGTGTCTTGATGTTTCTAGGTATTCTTCCCCAGTCATATCCCTTATAAATAAAAGCACAACTCCCAACTTGGTAAATACTTCCCATAGGTTGTGGGAGGCCCAAGGTACGAGGAGAGGGTGGGAGTTTATTTAAAATAAGGGAATCTTGCATGGCAGTGTTTATTTTTTTTGATATAAGAATTTTAGATAAATCGGGTAAGAGCTCATCAGTAAGAGCATAAGAGGTAGAAGGAACATTTCCTACATCGTCGGATGTGGAAAGTATGCCTGTAGTGGATGTAGATGTTATAGAGATATCGATGGATGAGTCTATAGGTATGGAAGTTATAGGAGTAAAACAAGAAGCATTGGTTGTAGTTTTAGGATCTTTTCGAGGTCCTAATGTGGTTTTTTCGGAAGATGGTTGAGCTATATGTAGAGGTGTAGTTGATGGGGAAAAAGTAGATGATGTTATGGGTGTGTGTTTCACACGTTTATATGGTTGATGAGAATTAGGATGTGTGGATGATAGAGTAGGGCAAAATTGAACTCCAATAGGTTCTGCCAAAGCACACATATCAAAGGGTCTAGGATCACCATGAATGGTAACCAACTGATTTTTAAATTCAAATTTAACACACTGATGTAAAGTGGAGGGAACAGCTCGCATCAGGTTGATCCAAGGGCGACCCAAAAGTATATTGTACGATGCAGGGCAATGTACAATAAACACGGTCGTGTCTAAGGTTCTCGGACCAACTTGCAAGGGGATAGTAATAACTCCACATGTTTCTTGTGTTTCATCATTGAAGGCTTTTATGATCATATCAGTTCTTTTCATTTCGTCACTTCTAAACCCAAATCTTTGGTAGAAGTCAAAAGTGCATATGTTTAAAGATGAACCATTATCAATCAAGACTCATTTAACTGCTACATCCCCAATTAGGGCAGTAATATATAAGGGGTTATCCTTATGTAAACTATGTTGTGGTATATCTCTATCCCGGAAGTCAATACAATCGACTTCTCGAGTTATGATAGTATTGGACATGGCTTCAGGTTGAATATTTTGTGGTACCATCATTTTGCTTAATGTGAGCATTAATTCATCCCTATGGGTAGGAGAAGATCTTAAAAGGTCCAAAAGGGAAATTCTAGCTGTAGTATTTGATAATTGTTCATTAATATTATAAGGAGGCTTAGGTTGAACATTAGGCGCATGATTCCCTTTATTGGGATTTTTCAAAACAAATGGAGCTGATCCATCGTTCTGAGTTTGATCCTGTTGAGAGTTTTGAGCCTGTTGTCTGGTAACGGCTTCGATGGTACCTACAATATTATTTTGTGGATGATGAATGGGCCTTGGTCTAGCATTTATGGCTTGTTCATTAGAAATTAATTGGTGAGAAGATGGTCTAGTAGTGACTCTTCTAGGAAATGGTTCTTCTAGAACCATAGAACTTGTGATAGGTTGAATAGGATCTGATTCATCTTCAGAACTATTCGATTGATTTGAGGTGATTTCCATGTCACTTTCAGTCTCATATTCGGTATCACTAAGATCAGGGGTCCGAATATTATATAGAGGTCTGGTCATAACTATGGATAAAGTTGTGTCAAATACTTCCACATCATGAGTAGGTGAATGTCCACTAATAGTTCCTACATATCGGGTAGGAGGGGGAACATTATGATGCTCAATTTGATTAGCCACCTCTTTACCATGCTTTGGTAAAGGATGTTGAAATATGTCCAATGATTGATTGGCATTTTGATTCTGATTTTGGGGGATGTTCTTTTGAGCATTATTAGAAGGATTTTGTTTAGGTTGAAAGGCTTGCACCTCCATCTCATTGTTATCAATCAGGTCTTGTATTTTATGTTTTAATCTTTTACAAGAGTTGGTAGCGTGTCCAGGTCCTCTATGGAAATCACAATGTAAATCAGCTTTGTATCCGGGTATAGTTGGATCAGGTTCCCAGATATTTGGTAATTGAATCAAACCTCGTGCTAATAGTTGCGGGAGAATGGTTGATAAAGGTTGATTTAACCTAGTAAATTCTCGAGGTGGTTTATCAGGAGGTTTCAATATGAACTTCTCTGTTGTTTTCATAGTATTAACATTGGCAACATTTTTGCTATCGATGACTCCATCACCCACAACTTGTTTATTTTTATATTGATTTTTGGATGTTTTCTCATCATCTTTATTTTTAAGCTGACCTCTCCTAATAAGAGCATCTTCCACTCTTTGGGCTAAGTCTATAGCTTGATCGAAGGTGGTCAAGGTAGTAGTTGATAATTCATAGGATAGTTGTTCTTGTAAATTATTGATAAAGATATCCAACATTTCTCGATAAGGTAACACAAAGTGTAATTTTCCTATCAATTGCCTCCATCGAGCTAAGAAGTCAGCAAAACACTCATCTTTGTCTTGTTTTAGGTTGTACAAATATTTAATGGTTACATGCCTTTCGATATAGGCACTAAATTGATGCACAAAAGACTCGGTGGTTTCTTTGAAATTCCTCAAAGAATGAGTGGGTAGTTGATAATACCACTCCAATGCCATCCCTCCTAAACTTTTTGGGAACATCTTTAGTAATAACAAGTCATCATGTGATATATCATGACATGCTATCCTAAAAATATGAAGATGCTCTATGGGATCTTTAGTTCCTTTGTATATAGGTAGGACAGGCATAGGAAAGTGTTTGGGATATGGTTGTGCTACAACTATAGGATCTAGAGGCTGACTACACATCTCTCGATAATTGTACGAGGGACGGTAGGGATCTATCTGGTCCATGCGAGAGACTAACTATTTCACCATGGCTTCCAGATTACCAGTTTGTCCACCATATTGGTTCGGTGGTACATGAGCATGGGATTTGTGAGCGTATGCTGGCATGACATAAGGATTAGATGCTATATTGCTATTATGCAAATGGTTGGTAGGAAGAGTATTATGAAGAAGATTTGTTGTAGCATTATGTTGTATCCCAGATTTTTGGAAATTGGTATTTGGTTTTGTTTTAGGCTTTTGTTTATTTGAGGTATATTGATCAATAGCTTGGAGAAATAGAGCAATGAATGAAGGTTTATTTTGTGTGGGAATAACCCTAGGCTTGGTAACAAGCACTCTAGGTGGTTGGGTAACCTGTTGTTGTTGCGTGTTCTAGATTATAGTGGCCATATCCAAATTGGATGGTCCAACTTGATCACTTTCTTGATCAATGAAGGACAAGGGATTAGTGCGTGTGTGATATATGTCTTCTAGGGTTGCTTGAGTGTCACTAATTTGATCTTTGTCCATATGGACTACTCTATTAAGAGTGCCAATATTAGTATTGAGAAACTTCTAGAAATGTTCCATGTTCTCAAAAGTAACAGCTCCTTCTGGAGATATTTTAGGGGATGAGGATCCTTCCTCTCTATCATTTTCTTTTTTTTCATTTCCTAAAACATTTTCTTCTTATTGTTGGTCAAAGGTTCCTTCTTCCTGAATTGGGTCTTCAGGAAGGACATTTGGGTTATTTCCTAGTTTTCCTAACCAATCTTCTTCTACTTCAGTCTGTTTTCCATTCCCGAGTCTAGTAATTATGTCTAAATTTAGATTTTAGCAAATATATATTAATATATTTGCAACAATTTTTTTTGAAAATTTTGAAAAAACTTGTATTAAAACAAAGATCAATTACAAGAAGGGAAGGAACTCTTCCCAGCCGAACTCAAAGAGAACACAATCTTACAATAGATGAAGCAGCTTGTCACGAAATCGTGACACAAATGTTCTCCTTAGGCCGCGAACAAGCAACATGTCACGAAATCGCGACACCTTTCCCCTTTGGCCGCGAAAAAGCAACATGTCGCGATATCGCGACAATATCCTCCTTTGGCCGCGAAAACTCAACACGTCACGAAATCGCGACACTTTTCTCCTTTGGGCGTGAAAGTGCAACATGTCACGAAATCGTGACACCTTTTCACCTTTGGCTGCGAAAAGGCAACATGTCATGAAATCGTGACACTTTTTCTCCTTTGCAACATGCCAAATCCGACACCTTTCTCCTTGCCGCAAAAGCAACATGTCACGAAATCATGACAACTTTCCTCCCTTGGCCACGACAGAGCGACATGTCATGAAATCATGACAACTTTCCTCCAGCGACCGCGACGGTGCACCATGTCACGAAATCGTGACAACTTTCCTCCAATGACCGCGATGGCGCACCATGTCACGAAATCATGACAACTTTCCTCCAGCGACCGCGATGGCGCACCATGTCGCGAAATCGTGACAACTTTCCTCCAATGACCGCGATGGCGCACCATGTCACGAAATCGTGACAACTTTCCTCCAGTGACCGTGATGGCGCAACATGTCATGATATCATGACAACTTTCCTCCAACGACCATGCAACCATGTCGCGATATCATGACAACTTTCCTCCAAGACCGTGATGGCGCAACATGTCACGATATCATGACAACTTTCCTCCAGCGACCATGACCTCGCAACATGTCGTGATATCACGACAACTTTCCTCCAACGACCATGACCGTGCAACATGTCATGATATCATGACAACTTTCCTCCAGTAGCCACGATGTGCAACATGTCGTGATATCATGACAACTTTCCTCCATCGGCCGTGACGCAACATGTCACGATATCGTGACAACTTTCCTCCAAGGACCGCGACGACGCAACATGTCACGATATCGCGACAACTTTTCCTCCAGCGACCGTGATGGCGCAACATGTCGTGATATCACGACAACTTTCCTCCAATGACCATGACAGTGCAACATGTCACGATATCATGACAAAAATCCTCCAACAACCATGACGGCGCAACATGTCGTGATATCGCGACAACTTTCCTCCAATGACCGTGATGACGCAACATGTCGCGATATCGTGACAGTTTTCCACCCTTTGCATTTTCTTTGATCATTGGTGCAAGGACCTTTCCAGACCCTCTCTAATCACCTCATCCTCAATATCCATGTCACTGTGCAACTGAACTCCAACCTCCTTTTTCGCACCCATCTTAGCCAAAAAGTCAGCCACTTTGTTCAAATCTCTACTCGCATAAACTGGGATCACGTCCTCCAATTCCTTCCATAATTCTTTAATTTGAGTGACAAGAGCCCTCAACCTCCAAGCTTTCAGATCAAAGTTCCTCATGCAGTCCAGAGCTCCAACCAAAATTTGTGAGTCTGATTCAAGAATAATCCTGCGGTGGCCATGTTTCACTGCCCAAATAGAAGCAGACTTAATGGCAATGGCTTCAGCTTCATTGTTAGTGGTTCTTCCTAGGCCTTGCAATTCCCAATAGAGCACAGTCCCAGCATGGTCCCGGCACACCACTCCAATTTTGGCTCTACCCGGATTGCCTTTTGTAGCTCCATCAGTATTGATTTTAATCCAACCTATAGGGGGAGGTTTCCAACAATTTCTGTCCTATCCCTCTAGCAGTTCACCGTGGTCATCCATAGCTCCAATGTCAATTTGAACTTCCTCCTCCACATGAACAGCCACAGTTTCGGTAACCTTGCTCCAAATGGTCTGCCAAACCCCATCTAGAGCAGTGAAAGTTTCTCTAAAAATTTTGGCATTTCTTTCCAGCCATACTTGCCACCAGATAAAGCTTAACCCGAGCTCCCAGCCAAGACGAAGAGCTTTAGATTTGAATCTACCCTTCTACCATTTTGCCTAGATATTCATCCGATTCAGGTCACCACTTACTTGAAATTTAAAGTATGCAAACCATCGCAGCCAAATCTGTCGGGTGAAAGGGCAACCAAACAGCAAGTGGTCAGCAGTTTCCTCGCTCTTGTAGCATAGAACACATTGAGAAGGGCCGATGATACCTTTTGATCTGAGATTATCAAAAGTGAGGATTCCATTGTGCATGCACTGCCAGGCAAAAAAGTTGACTTTCGGCCAGCCTTTAGAGTGCCAGATTTTCCTCCAGTCCTCAACCAAAAAAGTATGAGGGGGGGCTCTGGGAGAATGCTATCATATCCATCCTTTACTGTATAGACGCCAAGACTCCCAAAGCCCCAGGCTAATTCATCCTCCACGTCTCCCCCTGTAAGAAATATTTCAGTCAGAATTTTAGTCATGATGGGAATCAAATCCGGAGGGATTGAAATGGGCCACTCATCCAGCTTCTTGAACTGCTTAAACTTACACTCCCCCAACTGAGAAGTTGTGAAGTAACTTTCAATACAGATCCATCCCTTGGCTTCAATGGCTGCTTTTATTGGCTGTAATTCTAGAAATTCAGCAATGATGGGTGGGAACTGATCCCAAGAGTCTGTCCAAAAATGAGCCTTCTCCCCTCTTCCCACTTTCCAAAATAAGCGGTCTTTAACAACCTGAGACCCTAACTTGAGAGCCTGCCAAACAAGGGACCCAGTACCATCCAAGGGGAGGCGAGCAACATCGACTGGGTTGGCCTGTCCTAGGTATTTTCTAGTTAGGATTCTACTGAAAAGGGAGGTGGGTTGGGAGATCCATCTCCAGTACAGCTTTCCAGCCAAAGCTTTATTATTCAGCCTAGATTTTCTCAAACCCAGACCTCCTTTAGCCTTGGGCTGGGTAACTTTGTCCCAGCCCACTAAGGCCCACTTTCTCTCTCCCTTTGCTCCTTCCCATAAAAACTTTCTAGCCATCCTGTCCAACTCCTTCCAAATTGTAGCCGAGGTAGCCAGGATAGAGAATTTGTAAATTGGCATGGCTTGAATGACTGACTGTAAGAAAGTTAATCTGCCACCATAACTCAACCACTTGTGAGACCAGTGATTAATTCTATCCTTGATACACTCCAGCAGATTCCTCCATGTGTCTAATTTTAGCTTCTTGAAGTGCAGGGGGACCCCCAAGTAAACCACTGGGAGAGAAGTCCTTGTGAATCCCAGGATTTCTAAAATTCTATTCTGAAGCCTTTGCTCCAGATTAAAAAAAACCACTTTGGATTTCTTGTCATTAATGACCTGTTGAGTAGCCCTAAGATAGACATTAAGAGTATCCCTAATCATTCTTGCTTCCCTGAAGCTGGCCACTCCCACCAAACCAGTGTCATCCACAAACTACAGGTGCGTTAAAACTTCGTCACCCACCCTGATACCCAATAATCTACCTTGTTGTCTTCTCCTCAAGAAAAGTCTGCCAAGACCTTCAGTCGAGAATGAGAAAAAGATAAGGAGAACAGGGATCCCCCTGGCGCAGTCCCCGAGAAGCTCCAAAAGGTTGCGAAGGAAGGCCCTTGATTAGCACAGAGTAAGTCGGGGAAGAGACACAGCTCATGACCCACTCTATCCAGCCCTGAGAGAAGCCAAAGGCTGCCATCATTTTAGCCAGGAAACTCCATTCAACCCTGTCATAAGCCTTTGACATGTCCAGTTTTATGAACATCCCTTTATTACCAGAAGTGTGCATTGAATGGATTGCTTCCTGGGCCACAACCACCCCATCCAGGATCTGTCGTCCCTCAACAAAACCCCCTTGCTCAGAGGAGACAATGTTGTGAAGAAGAGGTTTTAGGCGCTCAACCATTACCTTTGTGATTATTTTGTACAACACATTACATAAGGCAATAGGCCTATAATCTGAAATATGAACCCCCTCCTCCCCTTTTGGAATCAAGGTAATGAAAGTGTGGTTTATAGCTTTAAGCATTCTCTTATTTTCTCTGGACTCTTCAACAACAGCCCTTACATCATCCTCTAAGCAGTCCCAGAAAGCCTAAAAAAACTCAATTGGGAAGCCGTCTGGACCAGGAGTTTTACCAGTGCTCATTCCAAAGACCACAGTTTTCAATTCATCCCTATCAATGGGTTTGAGGAGGGCCTGATTTTCATCCTCCGAAATAATAGCAGGTATGACAGATATAACTTCATTTTGGGCCTCTACATCTTGTACCACACTTTCCTTAAAAAGCTTAGAAAAATAATCCATAGCATGGGAATGTATGCCTGGAAGAGTATCAAAGGAGTGACCGTTCTCATCTTGAAGGACCTCCATCTTATTCATCTGTCTTCGAGCACAAGCAGTCCGATGAAAGAATTTTGTATTTTTGTCCCCTTCTAATAACCAGGTGGTTCTTGCTCTCTGCTTCCAATAGATCTCCTCCTGGTTGTCAATGTCCTCAACCGTTGTACGCAAGGCATCATCCTCAGCTTTGAGCTGGTCTGTAATTACTCCTTCTCTGAACTATTTTTGGACCTCATCCCATCGGGCCACCAACGGAGCTCTTTGGGCCTGGAAGTCAGTTTTATTAGAACGCCTCCAATACTTCAACTGAGATTTGACATATTGAAGTTGTTTGTGGATTCTGAACATTGCTCTCCCATAAGTTGGGCGGCCTTCTTCCCACCACTATGGAATTTTCTCCCGAAGTTCTTCTTTCTGAAGCCAAAAATTCTCAAATCTGAAAGGTTTGTGATGCTGCCCCATCCTAGTCCCGCCTTCCAACAGAATAGGACAGTGATCAGAAACAGGGCCTTCTAAAATCTAAAAATTTATATTCCATTTTACAAACGCCTCCTCTGAAACCAGAAAATGATCTAGCTTAACCTTCCTACTATGTGGCTCCCTCCTTTTATTAGTCCAAGTGAAGTTATTGCCAGGACATTTAATGTCCACTAAGTGCAAAGCCTGGACTTGGGCAATCATGAAACGGTCCCCTGGGTCCAAAAATGGTGTTCCCCCTTCCTGGTCTCTAGAAGATAATTTAGCGTTAAAGTCCCCCGCTATAATCCAGTCTAGATCTTCCCTTGAGGCTCGCATGTTATGCACAACCTTCCACTGCCGCCTCTGACCCTCTAGGTTTTGAGACCCATAAAAGTTAGTGATTAGAACGAATTCCGCAGAGACATTATTCCTAAAGAGAGAAGTGAGAACACCCCTCCAGGCAAGATGTTCTATTGCAGACCATTCAAGAGAGTTCCACAGAGTAACAATCCCCCCTGAGGCACCTTGGGCAGCCACATCCATATGACCAGCACCCCTCCAAATTTTGTTGACTGTTTTAGACATAAGATCCAATGACATCTTAGTCTCTTGTAAAAGCAAAAAATTAGTATTGCGATTCTCTAATAGTCTTTGAACAACAGATTGATGGGTTCTGCTGTTTAAACCCCTCACATTCCAAGATTGTATAATCATTGGTTACCCTGGGAGCAATAAGAGTCTATTGTCCTCACCGATCCTCCCGTGATCAATTTGTCTCCTTGGGCTGCTAGCAACTCCTTATTGGATCTTCTACCTACTCCCTGAGAATTGCTATTTTTTGATCTTTTTTCTACCTGGGTTATCCCCAAAGATGGCCTTTCCCTGTTCTTCTCTGCTATTCCCATGCGGACATCCTGAGATACTGTCTGCTCCTGGTTATGGACTACTAAGGCACCAGAACACACTGGCTGTGATACCTCACAGAGTTCAACTACCTGCTGTATGACGGGAGGAGATGAGAGGGGGAGTTGCCCGAGAATATTAGAAGTTTCCTTAAAACCCTCCATGCCCTCCATAAATTGTTCCTCTTCGTCAACCAATGACTTAAAAATCTCATACCTATTGGCAGGCCTGAGATGGGATTGCTCCTTTCCCTCCTTTTTCTTTGTCCGTATTTTTCTTTTGGGCTGTTCAAAACCCTCTCTCTGAGCTTCCTGGCCCTGACCGGTGCTATTAGAATCTTTATTAGGTGTTGCCTTATCCTCTTTAGGCAGGTTTGGCATTCCTGAAGGGGCCTCCATTTTGGCATTCATATTATTAGGACAGAAACGGGCCAAATGTCCATGTTTGTGACAAACCCTACATCTAAAGGGTAGGGCCTCATAGTCCAGTTGTTGAATCCAGGAGAGACCTGCCAATTCAATTTCCAACTCTATCGACAAAGGCTGGCTGAGATCCATCTCCACACATATTCTAGCATACACCGCCATGCTCCCTTCAATAGTGTCTCTGGCAACACCCAGATGTCTACCAATAGAATTACCAATCATTGCCAACACCTGCTCACCCCAGAACTCCATTGGAAGAGCATATAGACGGATCCAAACTGGGACAGCCGTAGGTTCAACACGAGGATCGAATCCCACCCTCCATGGTTGAACAAATAGCCCTGCCGGGCCATGATTTTTCTTCTTCGACTCGAAAGCCTTATTTCTATCAGCCAGAGCCGAAAAGCTAACAATAAAATAACCATTACTAATAAACCACAATGAATACTCACCGTGGGGCTCCCAGTTTTGGTGGATCCAAGAGTGCAAAAAATTTAGGGAAGGGTGAATCCCCATGAACTTGCAGATTAAATCATGGTTAGCTCTGTAGATGACTGATTCTTCAACCATACTTGGCTCAATGATGATTTTTGGCCTGGATTCGGCCTGCGGCAAACAACCATTCACCCGATGTGCTGACGACCTATTCCCAGCAGCCGTGAAGAGCTTCTTATATGCCATATTTTGGGCTTCGTCATTCTTCGGAGGAGAATTTTCTTTAAACAAATCAGCGTAAGAGCTGGTACTCCCTGGAAAAGGAGCCGGAGAAGTCCCCATTGGACCCTCCTGGGGCACCGATCTAGCCTTCAGATCCACCGTACCCCAAAGACACTTCTGCAATCCAGCTGAAGCCCGAGATTTTTCGAAGTTCCAGAAACCCTAGTTCAGAGGAAAAAATCGCCAGAGCTCATTTTCCCACCTCGGGTATGCATGATATCATATTTGCAACAAATTTAGGAGGTAGATATATTTTAATTATATACCTACTATAATACTTAAAAGAAAATGTTTTGATTTTTGTTATGATTTTGTTTTGTTTTTATTGTATTTTATTTATTTATTTTTGTTTTTTGTTTTTTGTTTTTTTTTTCAATGCTTATAAAGACAACAAACAACACACTAAATGCAATAAATAACAATAATAAAATAATAGCTTAGTTTTCTATAAATAGTTTATAGATGTCATTGATAGGATCAAGTTCATCAGGAATCATGAAATGCTCCTCTTCAAATTGGAAATGGTTTTTCAAGAACTTGATAAAGTGTGCTATAGTGATATTATCTATTTCAAACTCTGATTGGTAGAAATAAAGTTCATGGCAATACTCTCGATATAACATAGCTCTAGGAACTCTATTCCATCTTTTTCTATCTGTAAGAACGACCTCTTGATCCTCTATATGAGATAGAAATTTATGTACTACAACTACATTCTCAAGTTATTCCTCAAAGGTGTACTGCTCTGAAGACACAAGGGCTCTTTTATCTACTAACCACCTATGGCAAGCTCTCTGAAGTTCATAATATAAGGTCACTTGATCAGGATCCAAGATTCTATCTAGGAAAAACCTCTTAATTTGCCTAAGTTCTATTGCCCTAGACCCAATGATACCCAATCTCCTATCAAGTTCGTCCCACAAAGGTGGAATCCTATTTGTTTGAGGTACTCTAAGCATAGAAGTAATCTCTATAGCTTCTAATTGATTCTCAACATTAATGGTGACAACTCGTATTTTATTATAATCTACCATCTAAATATGATATGCAATCTTTGATTCTAAATGCATTTATGTTTTGTTTTTTGGATTGTTTTCAAAAGGTTTTTAGTTTTTCATGTCGGGTTCACCAAAATGTATCGCTCCAAATTTTTTGCATCCTTACCTTCAGGCTATAGGATCCATGCCAAAATGGGGATGTGAGAAGGATGAGACAATACCTCGGACTGAGAGGCCCTTTGAAGGTCCCGCCTCTCGGGGGAGGGGTATAAGGGTGAATTTTTGATGGATGGTAGGTTCACCAAGAAACTTTTGAGTGGCAGTTTCCACACCTAGGTTGATAGTGGGTTTGATGTGTTCATTTTGCACTTTAATCATTCAATTCCTAGGTTTTATCAAGATGAATCTAAACTATTCTATATGCCAATGCTGATTTTTATGGATACAAAAAATATGAATAAATGCTAAACATAGAGAATGTGCCGAATGGGATAGAACATACCTAATTATGGATGTCTGATGAAGATTATAAGTTTTGTAGCAGTCCAGATCATCTCAACTCGTATGTAATCGTCTGAAATTACATCGAATCATCTCAAATCTCAGATGATCATCTGAGATCAGATGAGATCATCGTCAATATGATGAATTCATAAGACGAATTTGTTAGAAACCTGCAATCACAGGAATAGATACAAAATACCAAATATGCAACTGCAAAAGCAAAGGGAAATGATAGAAATAATAGCAAACATGCCTAAATAATAGATTCAAATAACAAATAAGAGAAATGCAATAAATTTAATGATTGATTTTAACTTTATCATGTGGTTATGCTAAATGAGGTGAACTCCAAGATGCATAAATATAATAACTAAGATAATGTATAAAGAAATGTAGAAAACAATAAAGAGATGCAAACTCTAGACTCTGATTGCCCCCAATCTGGACTACAGTCGAGATCACCTCCAATCATACAAGATCATCTACGCTCCTCGATAGGATCATCCGAAATCGCCTGGAATCGCTTGCGACAATTCAAGCTTGCTTCGACTGAAAAATAGTAAAGTTCCTACAAGAAATAAATAATGCAAATGATGGTGTGAGGATGCTTTGAGGTGCGTGGAAGTTCAGGGGGTTTAAGAAGAGTTTTAGGTAGAGAGTCAGGGGGATAAACTGAGAAAATATCAATTTATATAGGATTAGGGAGAGGTTAGGATGTTGGAGATCATCCCAATTTGGGAGATCTCCAATGGGGGAGACTCTAACTGTGTAGACATGCTTTACGCCGAGTTAGAGGAGCTGTTGGAATAGAAGCTAAGTATGAAAATTTGATTTTGGGACGAAATCGTCTAGACGTTCTATTCCAGATGAATTCATCAGATCTGGGACGATTTCATCTAATCTGTGATGATATCGTCCAACGGTTAAAACAAATCCTAAAAATGGCACAAAAAACAAGGGGAGTGGGTAACAGGCGGTTAACGGGTGGTTTGAGGTTAAAATTTGAATTTTTATCTTTTTACTAAGGTTTAACTATGCCAATTTTAGGGTTCTACAAATGCCTAGGTATGGATGGACTTTTTGTAGCATTCTATCAGCATAATTATTAAATAGTGAAGGATTATTTATTGGTGGTAGTGAAACATTCTAGGGTAAAATAGTACACACCTTATAAAAACAATGCAACATATCTTACCCTAAATTCAAAAAAAAGAGGATATAGAATTATTTGATTCATTTACGCCCATAAGACTATGTAATATGACATATAAGATACTATCCAAAGTGATGGAAAACCAATTAAAACCACTATAAAAACAAATTATTTTATAAGAGTAAGGAGGTTTTACAAAAGGGAGATTGATAGGATCATAGTAGCTCATGAAGTAATGCATTCAATAGTTTCTAGAAAATAGATCAATAATCTTAAAAATTGTTATGAATAAAACCTATTGTTAGGTACCAAATCTAGTCCTTACACTCTAGGCACTACAACCACCCACATGCAGTTAGGTGGGTGTGTACGATGCTCATGTCTCACATGGAGTGCTAGTTTGGAATATATGAGGAGCATGGGATGTGGTTCCTCTAGATGATATTAAGGATTTGTCTCCAAGGTTATCTCTTATTTGAATGCAATATTTGGTTATTTACTTATTTCCTTTCTTCCTAAACTAATTTAAGCTAGAAGTTCTTTCCAAGGAAAAGGGATAGAGATAATATTAGTAAAAGCTAACTAGCTTGAACTAAGGGTTTTAATGTGCCAAGGGTTGCAAGCTCCATATTGGATATCAGTGGGATAAGTAAACACATGAATAAAAAAATAAAAATAAAAATTGAACATAGTCATAAATCAATATGAAAATAAACTAAAATATCTCCTAGGAATACCAAGATAGATACTAGTCACAACCCTCCATAGAAAAATATATGCACCCCAAGACTAGGATAGAATTCAAAGTAGTCATAGGTCTTTGTATTCATATTAAAAGTGCAATTACAATCATATAGAATTGAGAGAGGCTTGAAAACCTATACATATAATGACTCAAGGCTCAAGTCTAGATTGATATACAAAATGGAAAGTTTGAAACATATTGCCTAAGTCTAGATACTAGGCATGAAAATAATTCTTCCTCCCCTCTCCTTTATTTTTTTTTTCTTTTTGGCTCCAAAGTTGTCTATTTATAATATTTACATCAAAATTTAAAATTCAAAATTTTCTCCTATAGGTCAAACTCATGCCCTTATTTGTAAAATCCTTTTGCTAATGCAATTCACTAAAGAAGGAAAGTTTGAAGTTGGTTGGAATCCCTAAGAGACACAAATGGCTTGCACTATAATACTTTAACTTGAAAATAATATTTAAAACAATAAGGTATTTCTTCAAAACATTGGATAAGTATTGGGGATAATTATAGAAATGTGCAAGTTCAAAATTGAACATTCTTAGATGATTTTTAGTAATAACATTATCTTAGCACCTCAAAAGTCCAAAAATGCATTGAAACATAAAGGGAAAAACAACATTGGACTTCTCTAGCATCAATAAAGTTGGAAGGGAATGAACTTGAGCCTCTTCGAGCGATGATGTCAGAACTTATACACCAAAGTCTTGAAATGCACAAAAAGTAATAGGTGCAACAAATCTAGACTCCCAACATGGGAGCTCCATGAAAGTCTAAAATACATTAGGATAAGAAGACAAAGCATTAACTAAGAATGCATGAAATTGGACCATATCAAGAAATGACATCATCCATTCAAACCAAAACTTTAAATTTGTTCAAGACATCCCTCAAACGGGTAAAGAGCCCAATATTTCCATAGGCTTAGCTTTGATACATGCCAACCCAAGGCATATATTTTAAAGTGGCAACCACCTTGATGCCTTCCAACTATCTAGCCAAGGTGGTTGGACTCAAAAGCAATACCTATGACATATAGTTGTGATAGCTCAACCATCTACAAGTAGCAGTTACAAATCTATGGGATTGATTATAAAATACATGTGAAGCACATATGTTAATGAAAATTTTGATAGACCGCATAAAAAAGAGTGTTCTTTTACAGATTTTCCTTCCAACAATTTTTTATAACTACTTTTTAAATGTTACACTACAAGATTCATAGGCATTCTATAAATATCCCAATGCACCTCATAGTGAGGGTTGGCTCTATAGAATTTTCCTAGATATATGCTATGTAATTTTGTTACCAATTAATGAGAAGTGATAGTTGTTTGGCCTCTATTGCTGGTGTCATTGTAGGTTTTTATAAATAAATATCTTTGTTTTAAGTCATTTTTATTACACTTTATGAATAATATAAAGTAAATTTTACTATTTGGATTAATATTAGATTACTTTTCACTAAAATATTTGGAATTATTAAAGCATTTAATTGAACTTGAATGAAATTTATTTTATAGTTGATTATGGTCGATCTATTAAGTATCATTAGGAATTTATTATGCTAGACCTTTGTACAATAGATGTCCAATGTTGTTACAGTATAGTCTATCCATCATTCAACAATTTTTCTAAACTCTTATCTCTTTATAAACCTTCTATTTGTTACTTTCACTAAAACCTTTTTTAGCTAAGGGACAACCCCAAATTAACGAAAAACCCAAACGATAAAAACAAAATAAAAAACAAAAAAAAAAACTAAAAAAAAAAAACAAACAAACAAAGTATAGTTCTACTTCCAATCATAAGAATTCATAAATAAAAATTTGAAGGTGGGGCTCAACAACAACAACAAGATACTATGAATTTCCTATAATGGAAAATTATTAGACCACTTATTCTAGTTGTTCACAATGATATCCTTCAAAAACACTCAAATATTTACCCACATGTGATGGTATGGGGAAAATGGCATATGAAAACTGCCAAGATATGATTTCATTGGTTGTAATTCATAATATCCAAGAAAAAGAAATTATGGTCCAACTTATTTCCATATCCTTTAAATGGAAGATCATACACTGGTACTATGCTTTGGAATATGGGAGTATACACTCATGGGTTGACCTGGCTAGACCCTTTGTTGAAGAAATCAATGAGTTAGCTAACCCTTTCTCATTACTCACCCAATTCATTTTTATCAATAGACATCCTCAAGAGGTCATCACTAATTTAAATATTAGGTTTAGTTATAATTAAAAAAGGATACCTTAAGATATTAAGTTTTTTGATCCTCTGGTATACATCTATTACATCCAACCCTTAGGCCCTAAATTAGATCTCTAAACACAACAATATAATGTAATGACCCTCCCTCAGGTCTATCAAGCTACTATGACCATTGTAAATACTTTAATTTTTGTAGGAATACTACCTCCTAGAGTTGTCATGCCATATTCCCTTGAGATGGCCCAACCCACTCAAAATTAATTAAATTTTATTACAATCACACATCTTCCTTTAGTATCTCTCATTCCTACCACAAAGGCATTACCTTTGGTACTAATTTTTCTAGCATTGCCTACTCTGGAACCAATAGAATATCCCATCATGCAAGGAGTGTTGATTATGTTGAATTATTTGGGTAATAAAATTATGGTTATGGAAATAAGAGAGGTTAAAATATGTAAGTCTAGAACATTTTCTTATGTTTTTAAAGATCAATGGGCTTCCACCAACAATGCAGTTGAAAATATTAACAATATCTACAATGATCAAGAATCAAAACTAATAGCCTCTACATCGAAATGTAGTCCCTAGTGCATGGTATGTAGTAATCCTCATAATTTTGATACTTTCATAATGTATCAATATCAAGATCATATAGTAGCTATAGATAAAGTTGAGAAAGCACAAAAGGGCCAGGTAAATATGTTATGGGATATAGAACAAATTATAATTACACAAGATCCTTTAGAAGAGGAATGCATATTAGTTTTGACTAGATCCAAAAATAATCCATTGTAAGTAGATCCATAAAATATAGAGTTATTTAGATTCTCATATCAACCTTAAAATTCAAAGGAAAAAGTGTTGTTTAATTCTAAAAAATATTTAGTTCAATAAAAATATAAGAATATTTCAATCCCCATAGAGTTGGAACAATCGAATCTAGAATAATTTAAAAAGATAAGGGAGTTTATAGTTGAGTGTAAGTAATAGGCCAAGGATAAATCGAGGTACCCTTCTATAACCAAACAATAAAGGATAAAAGCTACTCAAGACTATAGGAAAATATTTAATGAAGTAGAGAAAGGAGAAAAAAACCATAATCATTAGGATTCAACATCATCAAAGAACTCAAGAAGAATTCCTCAAAAGTGAGTATGTATGATTCCTTGATGATTCTTGGATAGATAAATATCCTATAAAAATTTTTGAAGATGACCAATCCCAAAGGTGTATCAAACTTGAAGATTAATTTAACTCAATAATTACTGACTCGGGGTTGGAAAATAGGTCATTGACATTCTATATGTTGATATGAATGGAGGGATGGATCATGCATAACTGCATGGTTGATTTTGAAGCTACAAACAATATCATACCTAAAGTAGTGTATGAAGCTATGGGTATGGAATACACTTATTCATGTCCCAAATTTTATAATTGGATGGTACTCCTATTAAAATAGTTGGAGTTATCAAAGATATTCCTATGATACTCCATAAAGCATAAAAAATTACTATAAGACAAGAAGTGGTGATAGTGGATCTCGATCCCTCCTTCAAACCCTACCTCTCTTTAGAATTCATAGGAAAGTTGGGAGCCTATGTGTATGTCTATTATTATCACATGGTAGTACCACATAAGGGGAAACCACTTAAAATCTATCCAAAAAAGTTAAAACCCTACCATAAAAAATATAGAGAAGGATTGCATCAACATGATCAATGACTAAGTTGATCATCTAGAAATAAGTATTGAAGAGTTATAGGTAGAGGATGAATTTTCTCTCAAATAATTAAATTCTTTGATCGAAACTAGAGTGGGTATATATCACATCATAGATCCATAACTACAAAAACCATAGGTTGTGTCAAATAAAGAACTCCAAAAAATAGATCTTTGGAATATTTATTTCAATGGAGCTAGATGCAAGAACGATGCTAGATCCAAATTTGTATTAGTATCTCCTTTAGATGGGATCAAAGAATTATCTTACAAGTTAACCTAGAACTTCACCAACAATATAGTTGAATTTGAGGTCTTATGTCTTGGCCTAATGCAAGTAGAGAAAATAAGGATCAAATCACTGCCCATATTTGGAGATTCTAAACTTATTTTCAATAGGTAATAGAGAAGTGCAATAGTAAACACCACTACTTAAATACACATCTGAATAGGATATGGGACTTAATGGAAAGCTTTGAAGCACTAAATGTGAAATCCATTCCTAAGGGATAAAATAAAATAGCTAATGCACTAGATTATTAGGGGATAAATTTGTTCTAGCCATTGATTATTGAAAGAAACCAAACAAGGTCAAAATTGCCTTTAGAACATTAGTCCTAGATAAAAATGTGTTCAAGCAAGTGTTTGAAGATAACCCTCATATTGTTGACTTCTTGACCAGGAAAGTTGTTTTTACAACCTAGCCAAAAGATATGCAACAATACATTGATAAATAAGAGATCATTCAATGAAAAGGACTCAGAATATTATGGAAACAAATAATATAAAAAAATAAATAAAGTACTCCAATACCACACTTGCAAAATTTGAGATACAAAGGTCACCTTGCAGACTAACCATAAAGGCCTTTGAGAAGTCATTGAGAAACAAGCTCAAGAAATATCACCTAGTAGCCTAGGTTCATTCACATGGAATTCTTTTTGTCTTATTGTATCTATAAACATATTCATCCTTACCCTAATTTAGATTTATGTATCGCATAATTTTATAACCCTCAAATGAGAGTAGTACAAAATTACAAAGACCAAGTTCTATTTCATCTAACGACTAACCTTCTTACTAAAGCATTTGCTAGAGGAGCCTAGCATTAGACATCTCCTAAACCCTTTACTACTAAAAAATAGAGAAAATATTATGACATTTGGTGGCACAAAGATAGAGGTAAATACTTCAAAACTTGGATAAATCAACAACTATATCATCCCAAACCTAGCATTGCCCTTCTTGAAACTCCAATTTCAATTTTTGAACTTAAATTTCTAGACATGTTTTCAGTGCTAGCCATCATATTTGGACTGCCAACTAACCAAGAGGTCTATGACTATCAGATTTCCATGGTATATACCATTTCAAATCCTTATTATTATGATTTATCCCACTCTGACTAGTTAAACAACCCTCTCTTATTCGATTGGGATGGATTATTATGTGAAAATGCATGAGCAACTAACACAATTTAAAGTCTCAAAATATGGAGTGTTTTGATACCCATCACAAGTGGTCTGACTATTTCTCTATATAACCATAGAAAGTATGCCATGGATAGAAGTTAATAGGTAAAATAACCAAGGTAATTATAGGGTAATAATGGATTGGACACATCTAATTAGGATGTCCAATTCATATTATGACTTTAATAAATAATTTTCGGAGCTAGCATTAAATATCATACATGGAAATTTCCCTCGACTGCCTTAGAAAATGGTGGAGAGATTACAAAGCCCCTAATTAGAAGGAGGATATTGGTACTTCTTAATATAAGGAATGATGATAAGGTTATATGGTTTCATTGGAAAGCCATTATTGTTATCATATTATGTTACAGACTGGATATTTTCTATGGAATATTGTTGGCAAGTAGATGAGATAAATATAACCTTTAGGGAAGGTGAAAATAAGGTAAATACATATGATTATATTTTAGTTTTAAACCAATAACACTAATAGTAAAAGGGTAAGATAAATATTTGAAGGCTATTATTGAAAATCTAGAGTTGCACAAAATACCACACAAGTGGAGGTATGACCCACTTAATTAATTTAAAAAATAGTTTGGCAGAATTAAACACAAAAAAATCTTCAACATTCAAAAATACCAATCAACTTGATTTTAAATAGCTTTGGAACAACTTAGAGGAAAATTATCTAGACTAGAATATACACAAGATGCATGATTTAAATCCCTTGGAATATTTCTATGAATCAAAGCAAGACTATGATCCTAAAAAATATAAAACACATGTGTTGACTCAAGATAAAATACATGCAATTATTAAAAAATAAGTTGGACAAAAGACAAAATCATGGAATTTTATATTTAAAAATGTGAATTAGGCATAGAAAAATCTAGATACCCATTAGCCATGGATAAAATCTTCTTATAGAAACATGATAAAAATATGGAAACATATAAACCCATAAAGAAACAAGTCAAGGCCAAGGTAGTTGACAACGAAGGAAAATAAGTGCAAATGAAGAGCCCCCAACAAAAGAAGAACACATCAAAAGAGAGGTTTTAATTTTGGTAAAATAACAAGCTAATGGTACTAATGTAATAATTTTGTAACAGCATCAACTCACAAAACTAATTTTGAAATTACTTCAAAAAGTTACCATGCTGGTCCTAGTTGAATCACAATAACTCCCAAAGATATACCACAAATCTCAAAATTTGGCTTTAGGGTCTCCATTTTATAATTCTCTCATGCTTTAAGAAAAAAGTAAAAAGAACAAGTGACCCATGGTATATTCCCCTAATGCCAACACTAAATTTCATACCAGGACCAACATAACACCAAAGTCTTCCATTGCAAGAAGCACCCATAGAAACTGTTCAAGAGCTAAATCAAACTAGAAAGGGGTTTTACATAAGCATAAGATCATATCTACAATAGATCCTATGAACATCATCATCTAGTCATTCCATACTAATAAAATAACAAGATACAATTAAAAGGAATCTTAATTCTCTCAAACAATTATAGAAAAGGGCAAACAAAAGGCACAAGAGTCAAGGCTCACCTCTGGCAATAGAACTAGTAACCAAGCCAACCTTGGAACATCCACAAACAATAGTAACATGTATGATATATCAAAAATATAATTACTTCCTCTACTCCTCTTTTTCTCACTGAGGTTCCCTCCTCTTCTTCTCTACCACAATTCTCTGCCAAAATTAAGTAATCAATAAATAGGAACACCTAAACCACCTCCCATTGTATCTAATCCATAAAAATAGACTCCCTTAAAGTAATATTATTTTAATAATTAAAAACACCCTTTAATCTCATTTTCCTATTATCCAACCCATATCATTATTACACCTCCTGATAATCCATCCACAATCATCACCAACACGCTAAAGGACATGCTAGTGGAAATATAAGCCACCAAGACAAGAAGAAGAACAATAACTCCCTATGCTAATGATAGTGGTTGATCCAATTACATATTAGTAGCTAATATTCATGGCCACTCCAAAATTTAATAAATCAAAATCTGGAAGGATGTCAGATTATTATCATATGTTAATACAAGTAGTAGATATTTCTTGGCTACCATTAGAGGATTTTATGTTTGGTGCACAAAGTAATGTCAACACTATATATCTCCAAGGTTATGGGCTTAGGTATAAGTAAAATAAGTTGAAATATTTAATAAATAACTAAGAAACAATGGCAAATGAGGAGCAAAACATAAATAAATCTATAGAGAGTGAAATTTATAAATATAAGAAAATAATTATGAAGCTCTTGAATCCTCAACATATGAAAGAAAAAGAAGAAATGAATAAAGTATTAATAGAACAACTACAAAGCATGCAACAAGAGCTAGATATGGAAAATAAAAAAGCCTAACCTTCCCACTTCTCCAAAGAAACACTAATGCAAATAAAAGAAGAAATTTGGAGTAAAATGATGGATTTTGAAGCCTTACTATTAATATGAAACTTATAGGATAAATGTCATAGGACTAAATATAATGTAGCTGCAACATAATAAGATCAAATGATAATGTAACTAGAATAATAGAAGACATAATATAAGAATGAAAATTACAATATTTAGAGAGTGAACACAACATGTAGAATTCTATTGTATGACAAGTTTGTACAAAAAAATATATATCTTTGTGTCTATAATATAGCTTTACAAAATGACCTTTGATATTCTTAACTAGACACTTGTCTAAGAAATTTTTGATCTTATCATATGTAAAATAATGTAATATTCTCTAACATCCCCATGTATTACATTATTTTATATGAATCTCTCTTGATCTGCATAGATGATCTCTAAATATTTGAAACTTGTTTCAACCTAAATTTTTTGTAAAAATATCTACAATATATTCTTTCATGGGAATATGTTTCAACTTGGTATGATGACTTTGAAAGTGATCTCTGATCAAATGACGTTAAGATTCAATATGTTTGGTTATTTTATATATTATTAGATTTTCAATTAGATTTTATACTTCTTGATTATGAAAATTTGTTATTACTGGAGTTATTTGGAATCCCATATCTGATAGTATATATTGTAACCTTAATGCTTCATAGACTACATACTTTGCTACATAATATTCTACCTCTATAGATGAAAGTACTTCTACATGTTGTTTTTTACTGTACCATGATATTGACCCTGAACCAAGATAAAAAATATATCCTGAGATTGATTTTTTGTCATCTATAGATCCAACATAATCATAATATGAATATCCTTGTAGACAAAAATTCTTATCATCATTTTTATATGTAAGCCCATAATCTATAGTCTTGTTGATATATTGCATTGTTCTTTTTATAGCTTTACAATGACTTTATCTACATTCTTGAATCAATATTGAGAAGTAATTTTTAGCAAAAACTATATCTGGTTGTGTATTTATCAAATATAGAAGACTTCTAATCAAATGATGATAGGTTGTTGCTGAAACAAAGGAAATTTCATCATTTCTAGATATATGTAGTCATTTTCCCATAGGTGTATCCTTGGTCTTACAATTTTTCCTATTATATTTCTCAAGTAAATATTTTACATACTTTGTCTGTGTTATTGTAATATTGTCTTCATTTTGATTGATTTCTAAACCAAGACAATAATGCATGAACCCCAAATCAATCATTTCAAAGTCTTTTTCAAGATCCCTTTTGACTTCATTTATTAATTTTTTTGAACTTCTTGTAATTACTATATCATCAACATACACAATAAGTATTATTATATCATTTCCAATATTTTTTATGTAGAGATTTGGATATGACAAGCTTCTCTTAAAGTTTTGTTGTAGTAAATAATTATTGATATTTATATACTATGCTTTCAAAGCTTGACCATATATGGATTTGTTTAATTTATAGACTTTGTGTTCTTGTCCCTAAATTACAAATCCCTTTGGTTGTGATATATAAATTTTTTCTTCAAGATCACCATTAAGAAATGCACTATTACATCCATTTGATGAATTTTCCATCCATGGTGTGCTACTAGAGCACAAATAGTTCTGATAGTTCTAATAAATTTCTTCTATTTGTGTATATCCTTTTTCTACTAATCAAGCATTGTATTTTTCAAGTGAATAATTTACTTTATATTTGACCTTGTAAATCCATATACAAATAATTATTTTATTTCTTAGAGGTATCTCAACTAAATTCCATGTTTTATTTTTCAACAATGATGTATATTCTGATTCCATAGCTACCTTCCATTTTGGATGATTTAATGCTTGAAATGTAGATGTGGGTTCTACCATAGAGCTTAATAATCCCCTGTTTATTCTAGTAAGACTATGAGTTTGATGTCTTGTAGAAGTAAGATCTGACATTTGCTCTAGATTTGAATCTCTAAGTGTATTTATAAGCCATATAGGTTTCTTTATCTATAAATTTATAGAAATATCTATATTTTCATTTTGTTCATCTTGAGATTCTACATCTTCATCTGATGAGTCTTCTTATGGAAAATTTAGAAGAACATTTGAATCAACTTTTTATTCTTTAATACTAACTTTAAGGTTTTCATCAAACACTACATCTATGCTTATATAATTTTTTCTCATTGTTGGATCAATTATTCTATATCCTGCAGATCTTTAGGTAATGGATCTTTATAGATTCCAATTTACTAGTTTTTAGGTGCTAAAGGACTATATTTAAGTAATAGATATTTGTAGATTATCATTCTAGAAGCTTATGGTTAGGTAATGGATCTTTATAGATTCCAATTTACTGGTTTTTAGGTGCTAAAGGACTATTAACTCGTAACTGATCCCTATCTATCATGTTTTGTACCATGTTTTTGAATTCATGATACACTTCAATATCATGACCCTTCTATCTTTGATAAGGATAGTAGTGATCTTCCCTGTACCCCTTTGGCTTGGGGTGGTTACGATCCAACAATTGGACCTCAAGAAATTTAAGTGCCTTAGCCTCACATAATTTATTGAATATGGATGCCAAAGACTCAGATAATGGCATGAATTGATGAGGTAGACAACGTTGTTTGTCTTTGCCCTGATTTCTATTGCTTTTATTATACTACACAAGGGGAGGTTGAGCCTAATAGTTTGGTTGTTGTTGGCTCTTATATGATTTTGGAATATTAAACACAACCTAATTAACATGCACAACATTGGCCTGTTGTGGTTGATTGCATGCGTTCTTATTACTCCATTCTTTTTTTGTTCAAAATGTTAAATCTCCTTTTTGTATTTTTATGTCTTCAATGACTTTGGCTTGTGCCAAAGCCTATTCGAATGTTGTGTACTATTGTAGATGAAGTAGCAATGATATGTGTTTAGCAAAAAATTTGGTAAACATTCAAGTGATTTCAATTGTGGGAATTACGAATGGAAGTTTTACCATGATTTTTCACCTTCTATTCCCATAGTCCATTAATGGCTCATCATCATATTGTCTTAGGTTAGATAAGTTTGATAAGTTTACTTTCTTATTAATTCTAAAGGAGAAGCATTCTAGGAAAGTGTTTGCTAACTATTCAAAGTTAGTGATACTATGCCTTGGGAGTTGGTTATACCACTCAAGGGTAGTTCCCAAAAGGGTAATTATGAAGGTTCATAACAACAAGACATCATGGTATTGTAACTAGAAGCACAAATTCATAAAGCTCATCACATGCTCCTGTGCATCCTCATTGCCATAGAACTTATCTAGCTTGTGCATATTGAAGTGCTCGAGATATGCTAGACTCGATACTAAAGTACAAAGGGGTTGGTTATGGATATTTCTCAAAGTAGGCTTTTGATAAGTCGTTCCTTATTTCTAAAGGGATTTGATCCACTTGGTGAGAACTCTATAATATTTAGAAGAGATGATATCTTCCTCCCAAAGAGATCTGTAGACACCCAAAAGTTGCACACTGCTATACCTATGTACTTGAAGATCCTTCTAACACTTGTAGGTTTACATAAGCTATCATAGGTACCCCTAGGCTATTGTAGACTAGTGTAGACTATTGTAGATCATCCTAGACATGCGTAGATTGTTTTAATCAGGCATAGTCATGGTTAGATCACCATAGATTGTTATAGCATCGTGTAGACTCCCATATACTACTTCACCGAATTTTAGGTCCTAAACCCTCATAAGCCTTCCAAATTACTTCCAGCACACTAAAATATCATTCGATGATCTATTCACATGCAATTGAGGCCCCCACGGGGTATTAGTTGGCCAAAATAATTAATAATTCAATACCCAAATTCTAATTTAATGTTGAATTCACTTAAGTCACTTTTTAGGGTAAATTTGATTAAAATAACCCTTAATATTGATTAGCCTTAATCATATCCTCCCACATGTGTGAGATTAGGGTTTGTTGAGATATTTCTTTAATCATGTTTAAATTGGCTTAAGCACCTCCTAATCAGGATTAGCCCTAATCCATCCTCACACATGTGTGACAATGAGATATTCCTCATAAGGAATGTGATGTTTCCATATTGCATTTCCTAACCAAACCCTAGATAGAATAAAACCTAGGTTTAGTCTATCTAACTCCCCCCCCCACACCTTGCATTTGCCTATAAATAATGGGTCCCAAACCCCTAATTAAATCTAATTTCCAAATTCAACAAAGCATAGTTACTCTATAGAAATGGAAAGTGAACATTAGACAGTCAGTTTATGGAGAGCACAAACATATTCTGATAGCATACAAAGGCACCCCAGCTTCCTTAGGACTTATCTATCGAAGAGATATTACTAGAGGAGCATCACAACTCAATTCACAACCTACCTTGTGAATCTGGCCTAAATTCGCAACTCGGGTAATGAATTGGGTCTAAAGGCCCCAAATCACCCTAAATTTGGGAGGTAAGCTCTATTTTAGCATATTATTACCTTCTGCACATTTTATTTTAGTTTTTTTTATGGTTTTATAGTCATTTCATCTTTATAAATATGGGGCCTGACTAAGGCAAGCCCCCCAATGTATTGATCCTTTCTTACAAGTTTCTTTTAGGTTATTCAATAGATTTGAAGGATAAGAACACCAACATACAATAACCCAATGGTGGCCTGCATACAAATAAGCCCACCTACACTGAGGGACATTAGAAGAAGGCATCAGGTCTATAGTGTATTCATGAAAGAAAAAAGGGGAATTCACCCCATTTGTAACCAATACCAAATTTATCATGAATAAATCATTATATTTCTAAATAACTTGTGTTATTACTTGTTGTTAGATCAAATGTCAACTTCTGGTCATTTCATTCTGGCACACCCGGTGGGACCCCCACAACGGATAGTGCTAGATTCATTTTTCTTATAAATATGACATTATCCTCTATTTTTGTGTCTTGCAGGTACCAAAAATGTGTTTCACTAAAGCCTCCAAAGCCCTCAGAATCATCCTAGGCCATCAGATCTCTGATTTGAAGCCTTTGAACCTGATTTGTGACCCACCCTATGATTTAGGTCAAATTCATGACCCAGGTCATGATTTGAGCACAGACACCTCAAAAATCCCCAAATCAGCTAGGGTGATCTTTTTAGGGGCCAATAAAACCCTCCTTAGCATCAGAATACAGGTATTTTCATTTTTTCTGCCTTTGTTGCAAGTTTTGGAAGTAGAAATACATTGACTAGTTGAATGACCATTACTAGGCCTAGTTTTGGGTTCATTGCAAAGTGGTTAAAGCATTAGGGTTTCTAAAAATTTTAGGACCTGTAACTTTCTAGCAAGTTCATAAAATTTATTTCTCAAATAATTTTGCATATGTCTTTGTATGTTGCATGTAGCACAAGCCTACATTGATTTCACTTCACTAATAGCTTTCATTGTTAGAAAGAACTATACATGTTCAAGTAAATCAGGGTTTCTAATCCCCTCTTCTACTTTTGAAATGTCTTTGCATTCTAACAACAAATTAAGGTTCCTAATCCCTTCTTCCTTTGTTTGAAATAAATTTTTGCATTCAAAAGTTTAAATCAAGGTTCTAATCCCCTTCACTCCACACACTTGGATTGCATGTTTCTATGTTTTACAAAGTAGAGTAATTTGCTTTTGAAAAAGCATTCAGGGCTAGAATACTTCTCTTCAAATAATAGTATCTAATAATTTGCTTTTGAAAATGCATTAGGGTTAGTTTCTTTTGAAAAGGCAAGTAGCTAGTTTCTTATCTTGCATACACCGTTAGCAAAATGCAAACCCACACACACTCACGTGGTATTTAAACAAGTGGTGAGATTGGACTTCATCCCCAATCCATCACTCAATACTGGTGTGGATCAAGTTTCACTCTCCATCAACTCACCCCCCTAGACACCTAGTAGCCTCACAAGATCGGTTTTATGGATTTCATCATCGAAAATCCCCCATTTTTGTGATTGGGCTCTAGATTTCATCACCAGTGGTTACCTATGGAGTGGGATAGTATTAGCACCTTCATCCATAAGGCTTGTATAATTTGTGGAATTGGTAACTATCATTCTTGACTAAGCCCACCCGAGGGTGAAGCGAAAGCATGGGTATGTCGATAGAAGGTATTAGATAGTGCCACCTCTTATTGTGAGAGGATATTAGTAGACTCACTTTAGCATAGTGAGTTCCACCCCTTTAG
Source organism: Wollemia nobilis (assembly GCA_028583015.1). NCBI lineage: Eukaryota > Viridiplantae > Streptophyta > Pinopsida > Araucariales > Araucariaceae > Wollemia > Wollemia nobilis. The sequence goes on from JAQPPZ010016981.1 coordinate 38,839,819, forward strand.
GATACCATTTTATTTCACCTTCCATACAGGTCACCATTCGCACGTTGCGATACCATTCTATCCTATGCATCTTTAGGTGTTGAAGGAGGTTTGATATTGACAACATTCCAAATTTTCTAGAGTATTCACTCCATTACCCGTGATTCTACATAGGGAGTAACAACATTACAACACACAAAACAAACATAACACTTATTTTCTCAACATTTAGAATTGATTTTGGTCTACCATTGTTTGCATGATCACAGACCGGTCTCAACACACCATACTATATATTTTTTTGCTACACACAACATGTCACTTATTTTACACTCATAGTAGACACACTTGAGTCTACATCATACAAGTTTTATTCCTAAAATTCCCTTTGACACATGCTACTATGCCTGTGGTCACCCGTAGTAGAGTGCGTGAGTAATCATGCTCTATGGAGGAAATGCCTCCCCCTTTCTCTAGTTAATCCACTCTTGCTCCTTTGATCATGAAGGAGAGGATTATAGACACATCTGATTCACACATAGAATATTATTCACAAGTCACACACATGATACCTCATGATAAGATGTCAACTTTGAGTGAAATTCTCGCTACTTCACTCGCAAAATATTACTCGCTCTTTTCAGCCCCACCTCACTTAATCCACCGACCATGTTCTATGACCATGTGATCTACATAGCACTAGGACAATCTCCCCCATCCCTTACCATAGATGATGAGGTCATGCCTACTTCACCAATCTTTGCATATCCCTTCTTCTAGAATCTATCTAAATCCCTATTTGAGAATGATTCCTTCTTTCTAAATTGTACCTATCTTAAGGTCGCATCATTCACCCCTATCGTAGGAATGGTTTCTGACCCATCCTCGTCCACTATAGGAAGCTAGAAGCCATCCTTCAAAAATACACAATAGATCCCTACCCAGAAATAACCACAAGCATTTCCTCCAACCTCACACCCATACTCTTCACAAGAGTACCAACCATCCTCTTCCCAAGAGCCATTCTTCACCATATCTAAGGTTACCTCCCAGTAGCCTCTTTAGGCGCAAGAGGCACAAATCCAAGTGGGAGTGTACACCTACACTTTCCCCTCAACCCAAGCTCCTACCTCGGCAGCTTATCCTACCTTTTTAGCAGCTTTCTCACCTATCTTCTAGATATTCGAAGGGTATGAAGCCCAACCCTTAGAGCCACCTTTGCCTATGACAACCTTTAGGATACCACAACCTATTCCTTTTCAAGTTCCCACTACCCATCTCCATCCTACCTATGGATCGACACTAGCATCTTATGCACCTACTCAACCAAATTATTCCATATAGTTTAGCTTCCCTACTTCCTACCCTCCAGGGCAGAGATAGATCCCATATTTTGATACCTCATCTCAAAAACCCCTAGTACCAGTAGCACCAAAACCTACACTACCACTAGCTACACCTAGTTTCTTTACACATCCTCCAATTTGGTCATCACCACCCATGGTCCAACTAGTACAACAAGCTCCAAACCAACAAGTACCTATGCCACAATTGCATGTTTCCTAGTCATAGTATTATTATCCTCAATAGATACCTACCTAACAACCTAGTGTACCCATAGACACGACAACACATGTCACCCAGTACCCACCTTATAATGATTAGGCACAACAGTATTCTCCATAGTATTGTGAAGAAAAACAATACCAATATCCACCACATCCACAAGGTCATCCTATCATAGCCCAACCTTCAACTCCTATGACACCCAAACTTCAAATATTGTGAGATGAAGTCAAAATGTTGAACTTACGCACCTCTAGCTATGGGCCACAAAAGCCTTTCTATGATGAATTATGCAACGAGCCAGTACATCCATTAGTTCCTATCTCTCCTTATCCCTATCACTTCAAAATACCAAAATTTGACAAGTATAGAGGTAAGGAAGATTCAATAGAACATGTGAGCAACTATCGCTCGTCCTACTACCAGCTTCATAGTAGTAATACCCTCATGCTACATACCTTATCCTTGTACCTTGTTGGAATAGCATTGGATTGGTAGAATATGCTACCATGCCATAGCCTGTACACCTTTGAGTAGCTCACCAATTCCTTCTTAGAGCACTTTTCCATCAACATCAAGAAAAATACCATATTTTTTGATGTCTATGTCTTATGACAGGCAGACGATGAACCATCACTGAGTTTGTTGCTATATGGAGAGAAATTATCCATGATATTACCCATAGCCTCCCCACCTCAAATTTGGTGATACTCTTTTCCAATAACTACCAAAAATACATTTCCACATCCCTCCAACTTCACCAAAGTCGTACTTTTGAAGATGCTATCTCACAAGGAAAAGTGATCAAAGATATTAAGGTCCAATTTGGGAAGATTAAGTTGAGAGCTAAATCCAACTATAACTCCAAATTTCACTTCAATATACCTACACCAAATCAACCTTACCCATGACCACAACAAACAAACCAAGTCACAGCTACAACTATAGCACTAGTATTGACTTCTCCGCCCTATACACCACAATAGCAAGCACTCGAAGATAATGCACCTGCCCCACCTTGACCACATCAATATCATGGAATGCACCCATAGGGTCCACTGTACAACTTTACACCCTTATTTGAACCATTACCAGCCTTGTTCCATAGATTGTATGAGGGCAACCATCTCGTTCTACCTGATATTCACCCATTGGATCCAAATTCATCTAAATCTCATGACTATAATGAGCAACTCTTTTATCACTTTCATAGGCAGTGTGGCTATAATATCGATTCATGTCACTCCTTTCGAGGGAAATTTCAAGACCTAATCGATAGGGGCACTATTTAGGTAGCAAACCCTTTAGCCCCATAGAAACAAAACCTAGGAATTTTCCAAAACCCTCTATCGAATCACAAAGTACTTGTTGACACTTTTTGTCACATTATACAAGGGGTAGAAGAATAGTAGAATTTTGTATAATATTTCCTTGTTGAAAGTTTTTCTTTTATTTTAAGTTACAACAATTTTGACTCTCCTTATCGCCCCTTTTATAAAATGAAGAAGAAAGAGCTTCGCGACCAAACAGGCCAAGGAAAATAACTTCGCCGAAGAGAAAGAAGGAGAATGTGGAAGAGCTTCGGGCCCGAAGCACTTTAAATTACCACTTCGGGCGAAAGCCTTGCGAAGTAATATCGCCGAAGAAAATACAAAGATAACGCTTCGCACCCGAAGCATTTTCAGTAGCCGCTTCGGGCGAAAGTTTTGCGAAGCAGCATCCAAACGACTTCGCCGAAAGAGGAGAGCATAATCCAAATCAGCTAAGGCAAAGAAACTACTTCGGGCCCGAAGTATTTCTGACACCTACTTCGGCCAGTTTTCACCCGAAGCAGTGGCGCCCGAAGCAAAATGACAATGGTTCGAAAACAGAGAAGTGCTTCGGGAGGATATTCCCCGAACCGCAGTTTTGAGAGAGAATCGGGCCGAAACATTTTCCATCCGAAGCAGTTTCGCCAGCAAAGGACAAAGAACCCCATTTCAAAGATGGAGCCCGCTCGGCACTCGACATCCCCGAAGTAGTTTCTGCGAAGCATTATTTTGCGAAGAACAAATCAAGGAAGATCTACTTCGGCCCAAGGCTTTGGCGAGGCGGAGATGTAGCGAAGCACTTTTTGGGCCCACGTTCCAAGGCGGGCAGCTTCCCAAGGTGATCGAAGGCCCCTTATAAATACCCCCTTTCTTGCCCGATAAGCCCGCTGACCATTTTTGGCAAACGAAAGGGACGTAATAGTCCTCGAAGTAAAACACGACGGGCGTAACGATCACTCAAGCACAGCATCCAGAAGCCAGGGACACTCGGGCGATGCATTAAATGAATGTTTCCATGGTTGACCCGGTCACAGTTGCCAGTTTTGGCAACCGATTTGAAAGCTCAGTCGCAGCAACCGCGAGGAGCCGATTTCTCAGAGCCCGAGGGTGTACTCCGTCATTTTTTGTAATAATGACTCAGAGGGCCGGGTCCTCTATAAAAACCCAGGCTTTGCAATGTAAAAAGGGGGGGAACTTTCTGCTAGAAAGCTGCTGTAACTTGATGTCCTGCGTCTAATACTAAAGATTTTTGTACTCCATTTCTCTCTTTTATGCTGCCTTCTGTGCTTAATTCTTTTGTCTGTCTGCACTCGTATACTGAGACTCTGAATCCTGAATCCGGTGTGCGATTGGGGACTCGTACCCTAAAATTTGCCCCGAAGGATACATAGGAGAGGAAAAACGTCGTATAAGCTTTCTTTTATGCTGCCTGGTGGGTCGTGATTTCTGTTATTCCCTTGTCTTAATCGTTGTTACTCCGAACCCCGAATTCCAGCGAGAGAGAAAGGAGAACCCCGTGAACTCGTCCGGAGGATACATAGGAAAGCGAGTATCGCGTTTCTTTCATCTATTCTTGGTGTTCTTTGCTGCTATTCGAGTTATTAGCGAGTGATCGTGCTTCCTGTTCTCTCCCACCTTAAATCATCATCTTCTAACCCTTACTCTTTTTATTTCTTTCTCTAACCCTTACCCCTTTTTATTTCTTTTCCTAACCCTTACTCTGTTTATTTCTTTCCTGCACTCTTGTCTCAAACCCCAAAAGTAGATTAGTATAGGAGCCGGCCTTTCTCCGGAGATTGGCACGAGGGGCATCTCTTCCCCTCGGCCTTTCAATGTTGGTCGCAGGTCCAGGGCGCGCAAACCCACCGAAAGTCCTTTCCTGTGCGGATTTGATGACCAACAGTTTTTGGCACGCCCGGTGGGACTCAAGGTCCCATATTTGAGAAAATTTCTAGCCCGTCTTCACCGGAGCCAGTAGTTCTAACAAGTTCCCGGTGAGATCCGGTCAGTCTCATCTTCTGAGTAGTGGTGAGAATCGATGCTCTCATTACTAAAAGACTCTTAGCATCTGGCGACTCTGTTTTACCCGAGAATCTCTAAAGTCGTGAAGACCAGTACCTAAGCCTGGTTTTTGTAACCAGGACTCCCTGTGCCTTAAGAAGGTCCGAGTTCGGTGAATCTCTGGCCTGTCTTCATCTGATAAAATCACCTGGCGACTCAGTTGAGCTGAAGATCCAGATTTCCTGGTCGTAGGCGCCTTTCAAATCTGAAAGAAGATATCCCGGAGGAATCGAGGTTCGGTGAGCAGCCTTGACCTCATAAGCGGAGAAAGAATGTTCACCTAACAACTCCAACTCAGCGGTGACAACCGTGATTTCTACAGGCTGCTGCTATAATGGCAGGGGTAGGTTTTCCCAGCTGGGATGACCGAGGCCCCTTGAATCTTCAAAGCTACCACAAGATTCTCGAGATCGCCTTGAAGGCATTGACTACATATGATGGCACCACGGGAATGGCCCGAGAACACCTTGAAGTTGTTGCTACCTTAGCGTTCCTCTACGACATAATCCATGAAGATGTCGTGGTCAGACTTCTGGCCCTATCTCTGGAAGGAAGAGCGCTGCAGTGGTACAGACTGCTCGGACCTAAAAGCATCTGCTCGTGGGATGACTTGGCGGGAGCACTGTTCGAAACATTTGATGGCTCTCAGGACCCCTTCCAGCTTTTGACGTACCTCTCCACCATCAAGAGAGCACCTTTGGAGAGCGTCACAGACTTCAATGTCCGATTCATCAGAAGTTGGAAGAGAATTCCAAGGGAGATCCAACCGACGCCCGCCCAAGCCCACCTCTATTATGTTCGGGCTTTTCACCCAGATATAGGCCTCCTCTTGCTACGATCTGGTGAGCAAAGATTCCCTCAGATATTCGAGGAAGCAGTACGCGTAGAACAATTTTTATCGAGAAAGTGGCAGTGGGGAGAAGCCCCATCACTTTCTTCGATAGTCGCTGCTCCCGTCTATCCAACATAGTATTCTTCATGGCAGACTCCTAATACTGAGCAGAAGCCTGAGATGCAGTCATGTGGAGCTCGAGAGGCAGATCCCATCCAAGTCCAACCATGGCAATTTGTGAGCTTTGCCCCGACGATGAACAATACGGTTGCTTGCGATCTCCATCAGAGGACTGGCCAAGAAGGGGAGCAGGCTCAAGTGGTAGAGCCTGAGAACAAAGAGAGTGCATCTTGGCACTCTTTTTGTATCCCAGAACACAGCACGCAAGTGATCGGTCAGGACTCAACAAGCATGTTCCATCGAGAAGCTGAGCCTGAAGAGATCCTGGGAGTTTGCTCTTTGTCGAAAAAGCCCTGTTACAGCATCAAGGAGATGGAAGAACTTGTACCCAGTCCACAGTTACTGGACTCTTCGGTATTCTGGTTCCAGCCATCACTACAACCAGTACCCCAAGAAGGTCCTCACGTGGCGAACTGCTTCGCCACATCCTGCATCAGCACGGGTACTGGCAGGAGCGACAAACTATTGTATTGCTTTCTGTTCGTAGCATGGAGAACTTCAGGGAGGAGCCATCCGGACTTCAAGAATCAACTGAAGTTCAATCTGATCTGGTCCGGGCATTGCAGATTCACCGGATAAATATCCGAAGCTGAGTTTGTGGTGGCGGCATGCCTATTATGCCGCAAGCCTGTGTGAATATTGTAAAAAGTTTCGCTATTAAATAAAATGCTGCTCAGAAACTCAGGTTGAGTTTTACCTCGACAGCTATATATAAAAAAAAAAAACTCCTTTGGGAACTTGGCTTGCGAAGTAGTGGATGCGAAGTGGTTCGCAGTGAAGTACGATTGGCCGAGCAAGGTTCCGACTAAGGTATGAAAGATGTTCGCCTAAGAAGAGTCCGAGCGAGCTGCTTTTAAAAGGGGGAAAACAAGCTTCACGAGCAGCCTCGCGCAGGAGGAATCACTTCGAGCCCAAAGCATAAAAGATTAACTGGCGCAAAAGGTTCACCGTGAAGTATGTCAGCTCCGATTTTGGCTTCGCTGACCCAAAGATGCACAAGGCAAAAGCATTTATTGCTCGCCTAGAGGAGCGTGTCGACAGTCGCCTTCAAAAGCATCCAAAATAGGTGAGTTAAATGAAAAGGCGTCGGGTACATCCTCAGGGGATTCGGTTGAGAGAAAAGTCTGCCCCTAGGTACCAGGTGGTAGATGGTTGCATTCCCAAAGCAGCCGTAATCATCACAGCGCATGGCCCTGTGTACTACGCCACCGTATGGCCAATCCGATGAACCGATGATCTCTCAGGTGAGAAGTGCAGGATTAATTGTGGCACATGCCATAAATGTGGGTAGTTGTCTTTGGTGGTTATATAACGTAGACTCCAAGTAGCCAAAGGATTACTCGCTCAACGACTCATACAGACCCCACTGCCAACCTGTAAACTTTTCCACTTCGCACTCTAAAGCTTCGACGCCAATTTTCTCCATACTGCAAACTCCGTTGCCCTAAGCATCAACGATGGAAAGTTCCAAGGAGAAGGGAAAAGGGCTAGAAGTAGTAGCCCCAGAGAAACCAAAGGTAAAAGGCCATGGAAAAAGGCCGAAGCCAAGGCCCGTTGATTCGGGCCTCCGCCCAGATAAGCGTGTCATGGAAGAAAAGGGGGATTTCGAGGACGAGCAGCCCCTAGAACCACCAGTCGATAGGTGGGAAAGAATCAAGGATACAGAGCTGTCGAAGAGCGTAGCTGAGCTCAGAAACACCGTTGAGCTCATGAGAAGTAGGCTCCCGACAGAGAGCATACGAGCTGCAACTTACTACTCCCAGATATACTGGTATCTGATGCCCCCCACTCACCATTGCCCTGAGCTGATCAATGCCATCGCGCAGAATTACCAGCCCGCCACCAGACAGGTGTTAGACACATCTGGCCAGAAGCTATTTTCAATTTTGAAAGAAGATGTACAGGCAGCTTTTGCGCCACAGCAGGGTCCACCCGAGGGATGTATGGTTCGCAACATTGTTTTGAGCGAACAAACGGAGAGGTTCACATCTGCTGGCTACATGATAAAATTTTTGCAGCAAAGCCTCAAAAGCGGGCTCCCTTCGGGCAAATTGCCCCAAATGCCCCTTCCCTTGGGGGCCTTTAAAAATGCCGACCTCTTCTCCATCATTGCATGGGTGGCAGGCCTATCTACTGACGCTTCTGTATATCCATGGCAGGTGTCCCTGGCCGAGTGCATTTCCAGAGGAGAGTTCAATGCCCCCGATACTTCGAAACCCAGCACCGACCCAGTCTTTGTCGACTGGGCAGAATGGGTGGCCAGGGGCTTACACGCGCAACTCACCAGCATGAAGAATGCTGGGACCAGCCAGCGCTTCGGGCCCTGCTCCTTTCTTGTTTGGCTATTTTTCTTTCATGTTCATAATAGTTTTCCTCATATTGCCATTACGGCAAGCGGCGAGGATGGAAGTCCTTTGCCAGTATATCAGTGGACTCCCCTACCGTTGATATCGGAGTCCTACTACCCCTTTAATCAGCAATTCTTGGGACCCGCCATGCGTATGTTAGCAGGGTCCTCCCCGAGAGTTCCCCTTGGCTTGAGAAACATAGTGGTCCGGGAGAAGAGGGGAGACGTTTTTCGACTAACGCAGGGGCTGGTGATTCGCATCTTCGGCTTCATAGGGAAGCCCTTCTTACTGCCAGTTTACCCCTCCGAGTATCAATTCGCATTGGAAGTCATGAGGCAGAGCGATGCAACTAATGCCATCTACGACAAGGGTCAGAAATGGGCCCACACTTGTGACTTCCCTCTCAGGATAGGAGTTATCGAAGTGTTCGCCCTGAATCAGAACGTCTTCTTGGAAGAAAAGCTTGCCAAGTTTGGCCTGCTCCAAATTCCCCAGCAATGGCTTTATGATCCTTTGGGAGTGATGAGGGACCACATACGGGTCAAGAGCTTCCATGTTTGCCCCTATCCCAAAATTGTGAAACAAAGAAATAATCCTTGGGGAAAGGATCTAGAGTGGCATCTGGAGAGGATGGAATCCTTGCCTCCCTGGCATGAATTCTACCCAATGGAGGTCGCATATGACCCAGATCGGCATTCACTCCCGAGCCCCAATTCCACCTTCTGGAAGAAAGCGAAAGATGACTTGAAGGAGGGAGTAAAGAATTGGGACGCGGCTCAGCTGAGAGAGTGGTGGATAATGAGGGTCCACCGACAGAAAATGAACTCTTATGGGTTCTTGGCAACAGACAAAGACTTCGCCAAAATTTACGAAGCCAACGCTGGAAAGTGGAAGCCTTTGTCCTTCGCCGCCCTCATCCCTCCAGCTACCCCAGGTTCGGGCGAAAGCCCAAAAAGAGATGATACTACTTCAGGGAGGGGAAGGGAGGAGAAGGCCCAAGCTACACATCAAAGATCGCCTCAGATACCTGTAGGAGGCCACGACTCAAGCTCCGAAGAGTCAGAACAACCGCTGGCGAGAACCAAAAGAAAGAGGCCAGAACAGGGCCCACTGCCCCCGAACTATCCAAAGTGACCCCGCACAGGATTTGCAAGCCTCTCCACTGGGCGACCGATATCAGGCCCATCCGAAGCAAGTGCCGAGGTCGCAGCACTGTCGAGTGCCGAAACCACCCCGGTTGTCAATGTCACCAATGTGGGGAGAATCCCCAGACAGAAGGGGCCCTCGGGGCAAAAATCATGGGAGTTGGGATTGCCCAGGCCGAGAAAGAGCAAGATGCGGCTGCACCAGAAGTCACCACTGCCACAATGCCAGGAGGGCACGTAGGTACGCATTCTCCACCCTTTGCCCTAGTCTCACACATTTTTGCCACAACCCCAGCTGAGGGTTCTCACCAGTCTCCCCTGCATAGCCCATCACCCCCTCACACGTCACCTATTGCTGGTCCGGTCTCATCCCACGATTATGACGGGGGTAAGACCATTGACCCTACTTCGCCCTTCCACACTACCATCCCCCTGGTCATTAGCAGAGGCAGGGGTCCCACTTCGACGCCGAGTCCCACCCTCCAACCCCCTGTCTCATGTGAGGTAGCCCCGGTTGCCGAAATTCCCACCACGCCTGTCGTCGAGCCTTCTGGTGAGGCATCCCCCGTGCATTCTTTATATTTGTTTACTCCCTCGGCTGGAGATCTAGCCTTGTCCAAATCAGAGGTGTCCTTAATTAAGGACCGCCCCCTTGCCGAGAAGCTATTCCAAGCATGGCAAAACACTGAGCAAATACTAAGGGAGGCAAGGAAAAGAAGAGGGCGCTCGACGACATCAGTTGAAAAATGTGCCATTTTTTATTTAGAGGCCGAAAAGGTGCATAAAATCAAGAAGGTCCCCAAGGTACAAAAGCCTCTGGATGAAATGACTCCAATGGACTACGATTATCAAGAGACACCTAAGGACCTGGAACACCTGAATGTTGACAATGAATCGGCCTCTATGCATGTCCGAATCGAGACTTTTCGGGCACATGCAACCATTGCTAACCAGCACAGGTTTGAAGCCGAGGCCGCCAATGTCAAGTTAGAGGAAAACCTGGCAAAGGTCCGCTCCGAATTAGCGAAAGCTGAGGAGCAATGCAAATTGATGAAGAAGGAGACGCTCGACCTAAAGCAGCAAGTTCAACAGCTCCAGTCTACAGCCGAGAGCCAAGCGCAGAAATAGACCGAGAGTGATCTGAAGGCCAGAGAGCTTGAAGACAAAATCATGCAGATGCAGGCTCCGCTGTATGCGAAAGAGGATCTAACGCTGTTTGACAGGGCCAGAATTAAGGAGATTCGCATGCACCTGCTAAAAAATTTTTGGCCTCGGTGCGCCAGTGCTTTTTCAATTTTGACGTATGTCACCGAAGCATAGCAGGCTATTGTCGAGGGAGGGCCAGTCATCGACGAGGTCACGCAGAAAGCCAGGAGCCGACTTAAGCTAGCGTTCGACGTCCAAAATGCTAGATATCAAGACTTGCAGATCACTGCAATGTCTCGGACGGCTAGAGATTGGTCGACGACACGGGCTACTGTTCGCGCTTTCTTTTCCAAGGTAAGAAAAGCGTAGAAGGCAAGGAATCTCCAGGATATGTTCGATAATGAGCAGCATGCAACAATGTGCCACTTTCAAGATCTTTCTTCCCTGGGTTTCCCGAGTTTCACAGACGATGATGGAAACCTTCTAAGCAAGGATGACCTCAAGCCAGTCTGGCTGCAATTCGAGAACGATGTCTCGGAGATCGATGGCTGGGAAGAACCAATTACAGAAGGGCAGGTGATAGATTTCATCCTGAGATACTGTAAGATCATGGCTTGCCTCGATGACCTGTTCACCAGGGCCAAGAATGCTGACGTCGGGCAAATCAATCGATTTCGTGACTTGGTCAAAGCGCTGCAAGATCAAGAGCCATTTCGAAAGGGCGCCTGGTCCCATGTCCGAAGAACGATGAAGCGCATCCGTGACCGCCTCGAACCATCGCCACAGCCAGAGGCTGCACCGGAGGAAGAAGAAGAAGAAGAAGAGGAACAAGAAGAGGGATAGACCGCAGAAGCAGAATCCGGGGGAACCAGTAACTCCGTAGCCCAATGGACCAGGGCTAAAGGGTTCTTTTGCCGAGACGAGCTCGTCACCCCGCGAGCCGCCAAGAATGTTGACACTTTTTGTCACATTATACAAGGGGTAGAAGAATAGTAGAATTTTGTATAATATTTCCTTGTTGAAAGTTTTTCTTTTATTTTAAGTTACAACAATTTTGACTCTCCTTATCGCCCCTTTTATAAAATGAAGAAGAAAGAGCTTCGCGACCAAACAGGCCAAGGAAAATAACTTCGCCGAAGAGAAAGAAGGAGAATGTGGAAGAGCTTCGGGCCCGAAGCACTTTAAATTACCACTTCGGGCGAAAGCCTTGCGAAGTAATATCGTCGAAGAAAATACAAAGATAACGCTTCGCACCCGAAGCATTTTCAGCAGCCGCTTCGGGCGAAAGTTTTGCGAAGCAGCATCCAAACGACTTCGCCGAAAGAGGAGAGCATAATCCAAATCAGCTAAGGCAAAGAAACTACTTCGGGCCCGAAGTATTTCTGACACCTACTTCGGCCAGTTTTCACCCGAAGCAGTGGCGCCCGAAGCAAAATGACAATGGTTCAGAAACAGAGAAGTGCTTCGGGAGGATATTCCCCGAACCGCAGTTTTGAGAGAGAATCGGGCCGAAACATTTTCCATCCGAAGCAGTTTCACCAGCAAAGGACAAAGAACCCCATTTCAAAGATGGAGCCCGCTCGGCACTCGACATCCCCGAAGTAGTTTCTGCGAAGCATTATTTTGCGAAGAACAAATCAAGGAAGATCTACTTCGGCCCAAGGCTTTGGCGAGGCGGAGATGTAGCGAAGCACTTTTTGGGCCCACGTTCCAAGGCGGGCAGCTTCCCAAGGTGATCGAAGGCCCCTTATAAATACCCCCTTTCTTGCCCGATAAGCCCGCTGACCATTTTTGGCAAACGAAAGGGACGTAACAGTCCTCGAAGTAAAACACGACGGGCGTAACGATCACTCAAGCACAGCATCCAGAAGCCAGGGACACTCGGGCGGCGCATTAAATGAACGTTTCCATGGTTGACCCAGTCGCAGTTGCCAGTTTTGGCAACCGATTTGAAAGCTCAGTCGCAGCAACCGCGAGGAGCCGATTTCTCAGAGCCCGAGGGTGTACTCCGCCATTTTTTGTAATAATGACTCAGAGGGTCGGGTCCTCTATAAAAACCCAGGCTTTGCAATGTAAAAAGGGGGGAACTTTCTGCTAGAAAGCTCGTTGTAACTTGATGTCCTCGCGTCTAATACTAAAGATTTTTGTACTCCATTTCTCTCTTTTATGCTGCCTTCTGTGCTTAATTCTTTTGTCTGTCTGCACTCGTATACTGAGACTCTGAATCCTGAATCCGGTGTGCGATTGGGGACTGTACCCTAAAATTCGCCCTGAAGGATACATAGGAGAGGAAAAACGTCGTATAAGCTTTCTTTTATGCTGCCTGGTGGGTCGTGGTTTCTGTTATTCCCTTGTCTTAATCGTTGTTACTCTGAACCCCGAATTCCAACGAGAGAGAAAGGAGAACCCTGTGAACTCGTCCAGAGGATACATAGGAAAGCGAGTATCGCGTTTCTTTCGTCTATTCTTGGTGTTCTTTGCTGCTATTCGAGTTATTAGCGAGTGATCGTGCTTCCTGTTCTCTCCCACCTTAAATCATCATCTTCTAACCCTTACTCTTTTTATTTCTTTCTCTAACCCTTACCCCTTTTTATTTCTTTTCCTAACCCTTACTCTGTCTATTTCTTTCCTGCACTCTTGTCTCAAACCCCAAAAGTAGATTAGTATAGGAGCCGGCCTTTCTCCGGAGATTGGCACGAGGGGCATCTCTTCCCCTCGGCCTTTCAATGTTGGTCGCAGGTCCAGGGCATGCAAACCCACCGAAAGTCCTTTCCTGTGCGGATTTGATGACCAACAGTACTCAATCCCCCTAGACCTCTAAACAATCCTCCAGTGCCCCCTCATCAAGTCAACAATTTCTAGCATGATCCTCCATCGCATGGAGGAGTAGGCATGATCAACCTTACTAGGAGAAACCAATGGTATCCATCATACCAAAAAACACCTATTATTTCTCCCCCTGTCTAGTTTACATCCCTACAAACACTCCAAATACCTAATACCGTACCACCACCACCTCAAAATGTGATTACCATTCGTGGTAGTCTAACTCATCAGCTATGCAATGACCCCACTCAGTTATCCATATTCGACCTCCTACAATAGTCTCAACACCATCATGAAGCATTGAATGAAATCCTACATTCCATTGACTTAGAGACACATGACACAAATGATTTTGTCAATTTCATAGAGAACATCCCATGATGCCTTCAACCTTCAATTAGTTTCTATTACCATGATATAATGAAACTCGTTGGTGAAGGATCCGACCCTCCCCTCCACATACAAGCTAATATCAATGATATTACCTACAAGTGGGTACTCATTGACATGGGCTCATCCATCAGTATCATATCCACAGTAGCCCTACATCACCTACACCTCCCTCCAGCACATTTCACCACACCTTCCCTAGACCTATGTGCTTTTTATGGTTCCATGAGACCTACCATAGGATCCATAATTTTTTCCATCCATGTAGGCATCCGTACGATCCCCATCCTCTTTCACATCATTCAAGGAGAAATGCAATACAATATTCTCCTTGGTCTCCCTTGGATCAGAGACATGCAGTGTGTCCCATCCACATTGCATCATTGCCTCAAGTATGTCCACAATGGACTTGTTCACTATGTCCCAACCGATGGAGACCCCTTTAAGTTTTGTAATGTCATAGACCTTCCCCCTGCACCTTCATTCTCATCTTCCCAACTATTCCCTGTATCTTCTCACCAATCAGTAGGAGCATCGGTATCCTCTCCAATTTCCACCCCAACACCCCAGTGTTCATCAACAACACAAGCCTCGATATCTGCACCATTAGCATCATCTTTTGGGGGACCCAAAACTGATACCATGCCTTCCTCGCCACCATTCTCATGGCCTCCACAATCCTCCCAACCTCTACCATTCCAATTTCCACCCGTAGTGTCACAACCACCATTGCCACCCATCACACAACCAATTACATTACCTCCTTCACCCTCGCATATGGAAGCCCCTATCCTTCCTACACTATAGACACCACCTCTTCCCTTTCGACCAAAACCTAAGACATTCACATCTCCACGCATCCCTGCACCTACATCGATGCCATCCCCTACATAGAACAAACAGCCTGTTCAAGCCACAACAACCAAACATCATGAACCCAAACAACCAACACCTAGCTCGGATGAACCTTCACACCCTTTAGCTACCACCATCAAGGAATCCCAACTTTCTCCTTCCTCGTATGACTCGGATATGCCACCCCAATTTCCAGAGTGTGCCACACCATGCATATCCATATTCATGACAAAAAATGGCCTAGGAGACTATAACGTACGTGATGCCCATGTATGTGACACCCCTATCCAATATACCCAATATTTTGGCCATCCCTCAGCCTCGGTGTTGACTATTGGAACCATCATACAGTTAGGAAGTCCCGAAAACCACACCAAATTTGTGTATGCAGGAGTAGACTCTTCGATCCCCTCACCAACTTCTTCACCACCACAATCTAGCTCTAGTGATGCAATTACACACCTAGCCAACCCTCAATTTGCCTTGTGCTACCTACAACGCTTTCATTGGCATGGGTTTGGGTTAGGTCATTATGAGCAAGGGCTACGTACACCCATTAACCCTCGTGTTCGATCACCTACCGACAAAACTGGTCTAGGTTATCGCCCAACCACCATCTATACATTAGAAGATGAGATCCAAGATCTATCCTTGCATCCTCCTCCGCATCCAACACACACCTTGGAAGAGTATATTGACATGGACATGCTAGAAGACACGCCTTCACCCACATCAACCATCACCGTCCCCTATGATTTCTTCCAATAATATCCTACGCCCAATACCTCCTTGTTCTGTGATGTTCAGAGATTGGTAGAACACTTTGCTACCTTATCTCTGGCTACACCACCAATAGAGTCGGATGCACTCCCGTATGATCCACCACCTATAGAGCTAGACCCGGTTCCACCTGACCCACCACCGATATGCCTACCTGTATTCCCGCCTATACATAGATAGTTATAGAGAGCAGCCTCTCGTCCTCGTTCACCACTAGTCATCCTGTGGCCTCCCTTGAGCCTCTTAGGATGCACACAACCTATCCAACCTCCATCACCGGATTCTACCCCACCTACTTCACCTACAACATCGATTAACATGGTTGAGGTAGATTTACGTTCTCCCCTCCATTACAGCCACCAACGGATTCGAGACGATACCCCAAACCCAAACTTTATCGATCTAGCACACATCTCACATATACCAGCACCTGGAGACTTTCTTCTCTCTCCTCATGTCTTGCGGGTAGCAAATGCCCCTTCCTCATCCACGTCATCCCAAACCCCTCAAGTCCATCACATGGGCATTTACATAGATGATGAGTACGAGTTCAGTGAGGCCATCGATGACTTCAATCTCATTCCTATCCCTGAATAGTTGCATGATGGATCTCGTATGCTCATCGAGGACACGATCGATGTAGACATCGGTGATGATCCAAAAAATCCACACATCCTCAAATTAGCCACTAGCATCTCACCCGAGGAGTGCATCACCTTCACGAACTTCCTATGCAAGTATATAAAAGTGTTTGCATGGTCTTACAAAGACATGTCGGGACTTGACCCTACTGTAGTAGTGCATAATATTATACTAGATCCCAATGCCAAACCAGTAAGATAAAAGTTGTGACGCATGCATCCAACTATCGCATTGATAGTAAAATTTGAGCTCCAAAAGCTCCTAGACGTTGATTTCATAATACCCATCGACTATCCCGAGTGGGTATCCAACATGGTCCCTGTCCCCAAACCATCCGATGACGTTCACGTTTGCATAGACTTTCATGACCTAAACAAAGCTTGTCCCAAAGACAACTTCCCTTTACCCAACATTGATTCCCTCGTTGACTCCATCGTAGGTCACGAGATGATTTCCCTCATGGATGGATTTTTTGGATATAATCAAATTAGGATCAACCTAGCTGATCAACATAAAACTTCCTTCACAACACCCTAGGGGACCTTTTGCTACAAGGTCATGCCCTTTGGCCTTAAAAACACTGGGGCAACCTATCAACGAGCCATGACCTACATATTTCATGATCTAATGCACAAAAATGTGGAAGACTATGTAGATGACCTCATAGCCAAATCAAAGAAACGTGTTGACCATCTCGAAGATCTTCGTCATATTTTTGATCGACTACTAGAACACAACGTGCGCCTCAATCCAAAAAAGTGTGTGTTCGGTGTTACATCTAGAAAGATACTAGGATTCATTGTCTCCCAATGAGGCATTGAAGTAGATCCTAGTAAAGTGAAAGCCATCATCGAGATGCCTCCTCCTACCACCCTAAAGCAATTGCATAGCCTCCAGGGCAAGATTACCTCTATTCACAGATTTATAGCACAATTATTAGATAAATGCCAACCATTCAATCATCTCCTACAAAAAGGAGTACACTTTAAATGGGATGAAAACTGTCAAGCCACATTCGACGCTATCAAAACTTACCTTACATCACCACCGGTCATGTCACCACCACACCCACAATTACCATTGACTCTATACATCTCAGCCATAGAGCTTGCGCTAGGTACACTCTTAGCTCAAAAGAATGCTCTCGACAAAGAGCAGGCTATCTACTACATCAACCGCACACTAGTTAGTTATGAAATGAGATACGGATACATGGAGAAGCTATGCCTAGCAGTAGTATTCACCACCTAGAAGCTAAGACACTATATGTTAAACCACACAACTTTTGTCATCACCCGAGATAATCCCCTATGGTATATGATGAACAAGAGTTATCACAACTCACGCACAACCAAATGGATCATGCTCCTAACCGAGTTTGACCTAGAATTCGTATCTCAAAAATCTATCAAAGGGCAAGTCATTGCTGACCAACTGGCTGAAGCCCCTATAACTGACAATCAACCCCTACTCATTCAACTCCCCGATGACTCTATATTTCACATAACCGAATATGAGGAATACGTCGAACTAGAATTCATGGCTGACCTCACCATGTTCTTTGATGGGTCCAGGTGTCTCCATGCTAGGGGTGCAGGCATTGTTTTCTTTACACCTGAAGGAGAACCACTCCCATTTTCATTCAAACTTGATTTTCCTTGTACCAATAACAATGTAGAGTACGAAGCCCTAATCCTAGGACTAAAACAAGCACACTCTATGCACATCAAATACCTCCACATCATAGGTGATTCACTTTTGATAGTCAATCAAGTGTAGGAACTTTGGCTATGCAATTGCCCAGTTCTCCAACAATACAAGAAGATCACCCAACAACTCCTATCCCAATTTGAATGGTATTACCTCAAAGCCGCTCTACGCTCATCAAACCATTTTGCAGACACCATGGCCTCCTTAGGGTCCCTTATCCCACAAAATCCAACATCCAGCACAACATCTGTATCCATTCATACACTTACACAATCTGCTATATCACCCACACCTCCCACAGATGATGGTGGTGTATATGTGGTAAACATCGAACCTCACGATCCATGGTTCTCATAGATCAAGGAATACATCAAACTAGGTTTCCTACCATGTGATTTACCCCATGCCCAATGTCGAACCTTTAAACAAAGAGCGATCCACTACACCTTGCTGGGGGACATCCTTTACCACCGCAGCTATGACGGTATACTCTTGCATTGCCTAGAACCACAAGAATCACAGCGGGTTGTACAAGAAACCCATGATGGCACTTGTGGTGGCCATTTTAGTGGCATGGTGATTACCAAACACATTCTTCGTATGGGCTACTACTAGCCTAAAATGGAGCAATACTACTATGAGTATGTCAAACATTGCATCAAATGCCAACAACATGCCAACCTAACACATTTACCATCCCAAGCACTTCAACCAATCCAGTCCATGTGGCCCTTCTCCCAATGGGGCCTGGATCTAATTGGACAAATTACACCTGCATCCTCTAGCAATCATAAATTTATCATTACAGCAATAGAATATTTTACAAAGTGGGTCGAAGCCATCCCACTGGTCCAAACTACAGGAGCCAAAATTGCAACATTCATCATGGAGCATATCATATGCCGCTTTGGAATTCCCTCCCAAATTATTTTAGATAATGGGAAATATTTCAAAAACAAAACTATCCGAGCCCTGTGCAATAGATTTCACATACATCATAGCTTTTCAACCCCATATTACCCTCAAGGAAATGGCTAGGTAGAGGCCACTAACAAAACCATCTGTTCTATTCTCCATAAAACTATAGCGGAATCTCATCGAGACTGGCATAATCAAATGCCCCTAGCCTTGTGGGCCTATCGTACGAGCATTCGTACTCCTATTGGGGCAACACCTTTTTCACTTGTCTATGGGGCAGAAGCTATCATGCCCCTTGAGCTGGAGATACCCTCTTTACGGATATCCATGAAAGATTTCATTGACGATGACACTACTCACCAAGCTCATCTAGATCAACTAACACTCCTCGATGAACGTCGCATCCATGCCATCGAGCACACACGAGTATATCAAGATCACCTTCACCATGCCTACAATAGTAAGGTACATCAACATGAATACCAGATTGGCGACTTGGTTCTCAAGGAGAACCAGCAAATCACAAGTCAACCTCACTAGCAACACGATAAATTCACCCCAAACTGGTTGGGTCCATTTATTATCACACACAAATATGGTTCAGGAGCATATCATCTGGAAAATCTTGAAGGCCTTAACGATCCTGAACCCATCAACATCTTGCACCTTCATGCTTTCAATGCATGATTCATAAACATAGTCACCATCACGAGTGTCACATAGTGTTAGAAATAAATCACCAAGCACATCACCGTATGAATCTATTATTTTTGCTTTATTATTTCTCTATACATGTACATTTCACCTTTCTACCATTTTTATGCTTGGGGTATTTGTTTTTCCTTTTGCAGGACTCACATCATCAGTAGGAGAGCTCTACAGCGGCCTCACCTACCACCATGCAGGACCATCTGCAGCCACAGCAAAAACCCATTACACCGGCCGATCTCGCCCGACCACCAACCGCCCTTCATACCAGGCACTCCTCGCACTCATCCCATTCAGGTCACCACACTTCACCTCGACACCATTCCCCTCACCAGTGAGGTTCATCCTATTCTCCACACTCTGGTGATAGCTAGATCACCATGTCCTCTTTCGATGATAAAGAGGAATCCACCCAACCACAAGCACAAGGATCATCCTCCCATCCATCTGATGATCTCAGACATCACTATTCACCTCCAAGTCATCCACAACATCCCATAGGATCCTACCACCCACCTAATAGGGAATACACACCTCATCAACCTCACCCTACATTTCTACCCACTCCCCTTCCCAATGGTGAGTCTACCTATGCCCAGGCTTTGCAAGCCCGCGTGGCCCAAGCTACTCAAGTTGGTCACACAAACATCCCTCCTTCTCATTCGCATCACCACCCAGGGCCATCGTCTATTCCATCGGTCCTCAAGACATCACCTTCACCACTACGAGGCTTACCACCCCAACCAATTTTACAATCACCATAGTCATTTCACTCCGTTGCTTCCTCATCGCAGCCTTATCCTTTTTCTACCATGCATCGAGCCATTCCATTCACCTTGGAATCTCACTCACCCCCTTCCCCAATACCATCACCACCACACCATGAGATACAACATCTCATCTCCCGTATCGAAGCTCTGGAGTTGTAGATGAGCCACTACCATTGCCACATTCACCCATGATAGTCTCCCATGACCCGTCCATCCTCACCGCCACGTAGATCCCTTCCTCGACCCCAGACTCGACCCATGCCAGAACCCAGACCCATGCCTCCATTACCAGATCATCTTTCACCCAGACCTCGCTCACCTCTAGCAGAGCCATACGTCTATCCTATGCCTATTCCACATATGCCCCTTTCCAAAATGTTCCATCATCTCATGCACCAGGGTCTTATTGACCTACCTGAGATTCGACCTACTGATCCCTCGCATCCTAAACCATGCAATTACAATGAGAATCAATTTTGCATCTACCATCGCCAGCCAGGTCACGATATCAAAGAGTGCAGATCATTCGAAACCTTGGTGCACAACATGTTGCACGATGAGTGTACCCCATCACCAGAGCGTTCTTTTCCATTTAGCCGACTTGTCAGTCCTCCACACCGCACCACTCCTAGGACTTTACCACCCCGTAGTACCCTAACAATGCCCACCCGCTATATTCATAATATTTCCAACTATGGCTCCAACCGCAATTCTAGCCATGTCATCACTTCACCATCCCACTCTCACCTGGATCTACGCCATTTCGCCCAATAGTAGTGTTAGTTACTCATCTTCTTCTATCTCATTCTTCTACTTCTTACATACGTTGATTCATTTCTTCTCTTCTATCGTTGTCGATATTGGTGATCCCATTTTCTTGATTGGTTACCAATGCCTATTTCTTCTCACTTCTTCCACCTATACATTCCACTCTCACATCTTCCTTCTTCTTGGTGACTATTACATACACTTATATAGCTCACAACTTATACATCTACTACACACACACACCCCACATGTTGGGGCAACCATGATCATAGCATCATGCTTTTTGTCATCATTACACACTTTACTCATCTGTAAATAGGTTCTTCTAAAATTCTCCTTCTACACAACATAAATTTCTTCTTGTAAATATCGCATTCATCCACTTGCATCACTTATAGTTACATTCATTGCACATATTCATATGCTTTATAGTTAAAATTTTAATTCATGTTTGTACATTCTTCCCCAAAATGTGCCTCAATAGGAATAATACATGCACTTGTTAGCATCACCACCTGGATGTCCATTCCCCCTTTTTAGGATCAGGGTATACATAGGTGTCATGTTTAATTTTGACTACTCTATAGTTTAGGCAATCAAGTGTCACCCATAGCTACTGAGTCTTGTACATTCTTCTTATGGTATTTTAGGCTGGTTCAACTTCTCTCATGAATCGCTCACAATAGGTTACACATTAACAATTTTGAGCCTAGGAAAGAGGACATCTTGAGTAGATATCACCATCTAGCGAATGGTATCCCCTGCTCATCCTATCGCCTGCATGGTCAACATACGACCTGGGGATAAACAAAGGGATCAAGCATAAGCAAAATTAAATAACTGGGTAGAAAACAAACTTCATCGCCCATACAAAAAAAGAAATAAAAGAAAAAAAAAGAAAAGAAATGAAAAGAGCACTACCACAATCAGATAGGTTAACACTAGAACAGGGGCAAAAAACAAAAGGAAATACCTCTTGATATCACACATGTTATGCTTATCACCTTTGGTCCTTAGGTTCAACATAACACTATGGGATAATTCCAAAAACCTGCCTACCAGTGGAATAATCTTACAGGTGACAACACATCTCTTACATTAGCATCTCGCTTTTGTAGAAATCACTGTTGTGGATGGATGAGCTAGCTAGTCTGGTAGCATCTACAACGGGTTAATCCTACCTCCCTCAAAATGGATAAATGAACCTTACACATTCACACACATAGGTCCAAGATAGATTTTGAACCAGCCCGATCATGTTATAAGTTGCCACAAAACTTGTATAGCTAAGGGTTTGAGATTTGATTGTCATAACTATGTTAGTCAAAACCATTACACATGCCTTACATTATCCATCGACCCTAAAATCATGGAATGGATAGCATCCATACAGGTCAATGCCACCATACAAGTGCTTCCTTGGTGCATTTTAGTAAGTCCATACATGCATACATGCATCTATGTTACATTTGATACACATTATAGTTATGCATTCATCCTACATGCATTTCATATCAAATTACATTTATTGCATTCATCCCATATGCATTTCAAAATTGAGTCACAGTATCGCACTTACTCTACATACATTCATTACGAAATCACATTTGATATCACATCATGTCGCATTGGAAATACAATCATAACACTATTCTACAATCCATTTATACCACAACACGATAATAGATCTAAACCATGTCATACATGTATATCTATTCATCAGATATATCTACAAATTATGTTATGCTAATCCATGCAAACATAAACAAGAACACATTTCAAACCATCAAAATAACACATGTATATATAATAGCCAAAATCAACAAGGTATATGTATATATATCATCCATACAAAATGCCCGAAGGCTACAACCTGGGATCATGCCCATCATCATCTAGCATCAAAACAAAATTCCCGTAGGCTACAATAAGTAGTAAGTATCCTAACCCCCACTAGGAGTCTCCCCATGGCCCTCATGACTCACTCGCATCCCTACAACCTGGCTCGACTCTTCCCTGAACCCCGACACCAGATCCATAGTAGGCTGATCCTACACCTTAGCCCTAGCACCTCTCTGTCCCACCGTAGAAGCACTACGTTGACTCTGATGTGATGGTGCCCACACCTATGACTGTGACCCAGACTGCACCACAACTCGACCATAATCGAGTAGAGGAATCCCATGCACCAACAAAGTAGTCTCGCACATCATCTTCTTGGTGGCCTCAACCGCCAACTGACTAGTCAAAGTATCGATCGTCTGCTCCTACCTAGACATAGCAGCCCTCATCTCCACCATGTCTACCTCCAACTGTTGAATCCGATCACGCAATCCCTGTACATCCTCCGTAGCTGGCCTCTCCAAAATGTCACTGGGAATCTGCTATGCTATATCAACAAATACCCCAATATCAATGGTATCATCGATACCACCCATACCGGCCACCCTGCCTCCCTCAGCCTAGGCTCCAACGGTCTGCTCTACCCCAGCATCTACACCCACATCCACCTCCTCTACCCTCACATCCTGGGTACTCACCGAAGCACCTACGTGACATCATGACCATCATGGAGGAACCTCCTCCTCAATAGTAGTCATACTCGCTGCCCTAGCCTGAGTCCTCCTGCTCGCTCTCCTCTCTAGCAGAGGTGCCCCAGTAGCAGGTGCCACCCACCGATCCACCACACCTCTCCCAGGCTCCCAAGACTGTAGCGCCCACCATGCATCAAACTCTAGTGTCGTCCCTGCATCCCCTACATCCAGGATATCCATAGGAGGGTCCCTCTCCCCAACCCAAGGTGGTACAATAGGGCACTCTCCTCTATCTCCCTATCACCTGAAATAAATAATAGGAGTCCCTGGAACATCCTACCATAAACCAAACTGGCGCTTTACTCGATCAAACTAAAAGTACTCAGTCTATCGAGTATATCTCCCCACCAACCATCTACCCCATCGTATGGCCCATAGCTACTCATCATCCTCCTTCCAACTCACCCCACCCAACCATGGTCTCCACTTTATGTCATCCGACGTCAGCTCCCCAAACTTAATCCTCCACAAAACTGGGTCACCCTCATGAGGTCTCTTCATACCCTTCTCAGCCTCCGTACTCCACCTCAAGGCATAAGGATACTCCTTACCCTCCACATGTATAGGGTGAGGTAACAAAGAGGGCCTCTCAATGGCTATGTGCTCCCATGCCCATACCTGCAGCAAGGGAATCACACTCAATCATGTCTGCCTACCCCGAACCACATCATGCAACTCATGGTATACTTGGGCCAATAGTGTAGGCACCCATGCAAACACAACCTTGTGCTCCACTAGATCACTAACTATATCCAGCATGTTCCAGGTAAACAGCACCCCAGAACTATCAGGAAGGGCATATGTAGAGATCATCATCATCACCACACACTGCCTATCCGAGATCTTCTTCTATAGCCACAGCCACTCATAATCCATCTTAGAGATATCGATCTCTCTCCACCCAACCCCAAAGAATCTCTCCAAAACCATGTCCTTCCTCCCATATTCGATTGCCCTCATAGGAACACCCTCAATCGATAGTCGGTAGATACGATAAACGTCTTCCAACATCACGGTCATTTCCCCCATAGGAAAATGAAATGTGTTCCTGTCTGCATCCCACCACTCACATAAGGCAGACACATATGCCCTATTAGTGTAGATGCTCTTACACTCCCACACACCGTGGAAGTGTATGTCATCCAACCACTGTAGCTCCTCCTCAGTCTTCATCAGCTTCTCAAAACCCTTCTTAAACTTCCTTACCCAATGACGGGGCTCAAGCGCCTTCACCTGTTCAACACATAACACAACATGCATCGGTAACCCACATAACAAATCAATCAAAATTCAACTTCATCACGTAGAATTTACAAATTGAAAACATTTAATTTGGCACACATCCCGAGACAAAATAATGTACAAACAAAATGACAAAACACATCAACAACACAATCACATATTTGGATACCCATTTTGTCATTTCATGGAAAAATTCCAAGCACATACGACAAACAATACACATTGGTCACCCAACAACCAATAACAAACTCAACTGTACAACTACTATGGCACGCAATCCAAAACTTGATCAATTAATATGACATACAAAAACAAATCACATTTTTGGATACCCATTTGCCCACTTAATGGTAAATGTGTCGACAAAATTCAGAAACAAAGCACCAATCAACACAGATCTAATAGTCAAATATGTCCTAAAAACACCAAAACCGAACACACATCCAGGCACACAATCTAAAAATAACAGTCATATTTTTAGATACCCATTTGCCCATTTAGTGGTGGAAGTTCAAACTGACATCGAGTACAGTCTACATCGGGCTCCCTATAGCTCATTTTTAGTTTAATACTATCTACACCGTGGCACGCAAATCAAAGGCATGTCAAATGAAGTCAGCTACCAAAACAACCAACATTTTTGGACACCCATTTTGCCCTTCTACAATGAAATTTTCATTAGTTTTTAGAGATTCTACCTCTAACATGGCAGATCTAATGCCCTAGGGTTCACACATTACACCTCAAAGCATCAAATTCTGAAATCACATCAAACGAAATCAAAAAAATAAAACAGTCGCATAACGGAATACCCATTTCCTACTTTAGCGGACAAAGTGCAAAAACATATCAATGTCAGTACATCGTTACCTCAAAAATTGACAGTCAAACTTCACACCTACTCTACCCATTACCCGGTCAAATTGGTGACAAAACAAACCCAATTGAAAAACCGACCGCACTTTTGGGTACCCATTTGGCCCGTTTATCACTACGTATTCAAATTTTACTTAAAAGTTACAATTTTTTTTAAATCGGGATGAAAACCTCCCCCCCTCATTCACATTTTCCCAAAAAATAAAAAAACAAATAAAACAAGGCAGACGATCACTTACCGATGGGTTCCCACACCTGATGCCAGCTGATCTACGTCCTTTCATCATTGTCACTCTCACAATCATCACCCGCGCTCCTTTCGTGCTGTCAAATGCTCTCCCAAACCACTTTCCAAAGTCGTGCGCCATTCAAATGAGCCCCCCATGCAAATTTGGGCTTAAATATGCTTTAAACCCCGACTCGTGACCCGGGTCACAAGTTAGGTCAAAATCGCTACCTAGGTCACGAATTGAGCCAGAACACCCCAAAACATCCCCAAAACCCTAGGAAAGTAGGGAAATACCCTCTAAAACCCTAGGAGCCTCCAAAACTTTCCTTTTAACACCATTTGCAAACACACATTTCATTTTACCGGTAAACTTGTCCTATTCATACTTTTGGACCACGTTGATCTGGTCGCAAAAGCAAAGCAGTCAAAAGTTGTCATTCTCAAGCAACTAGTATGGCATCATAAATGTCATACGGACTCAACAAAATCATAGCATTGCATCCGCAATCATCCATTTCATTTTACCGGCATTGCTTTTTATTTCTTTCCTCTTCTTCTTCTTTCCTTCTTCTCTTCTCCCCCCTAGGCATCTAGTTAATGTTGTATGGTCATGCTTCGAGTGGCTACATACCTTTGATTAGATCCCATTATTTTCCCTTCTCCTTCTTGGCTATCCAAGTCAATGTTGTATGGTCATGCTTTGAGCGGCTACATACCTTTGATTAGATCCCATTCTTTTCTCTTCTTACTAGCAATCATATTCATCATGCATTGGTATCTTTATCAATCGCTGCATCATCAAATCACCACATTCCATTCTCCTCATTGTTGATTCCTCATTTGAGGGGGTATTCATATCCAAAGTCATCTTTGCATGCAACCACAACATCAAAAATCCAAAAGTGTGATTAGCACATTTGTCTACAAAATTTTTTGCTAAAGATTATCATACGATTATAATCTCAATCCCAAAAAGACATGGGTTACATCAAGAGAGTTACACGTCACCATGGAGAAGTCAATCTAGCATTCATGTACATCGAGTACACAATGGATGATACATTTGATCAATCCTAGCACAACATTTGGAAATGGACTTCACGACCACGCTGATATGGTCACGAGTTGATGATCCAAATGTTAAACTAACTCAAATGGTTTGACACTTGTTGCCATGTTCTCATCAATCAATCAACAACAAATATTTAGTTAGGATTTTGTCCTAATCATACTTTTGGACCATGATGATCTGGTCATAAAAGCAAAGCAGTCAAAATTTGCCATTCTCAAGAAACTGGTATGGCATCGTAAATGTCATACGGACTCAATAAAATCACATCATTGCATTCATAATCATTCATTTTCCCTTACTAGCATTGTTTTTATCTCTTTCCTCTTTTCCTTATTTCCTTCCTCTCTTCTTCCCCTATGGACATCAAGTTGATATTGTATGGTCATGCTTCGAGTGGCTACATACCTTTGATTAGATTCCATTCTTTCTCTTCTTTTCCCTGGATACCCGATTGATTTGTATGGTCACACTTTGATATGGAAATAATTGAAGCTAACTATTATTTGCAAACTTAGGACTTAAATAAGTCCAAAATGAAAACCGTAATCCTAGAAATCATGAATGGCTCCAAGGATTTACGTACACAAATCTGGAAAGGTTAAATATGTAAGCCCTACAATGCCGAAAAGAAAAACACCTAGACCTAGACCATTCAACGGAGGAAAGAAACAACTCACATTGATTATTCTACATACTAAGTCCTAATGAACATATCCTAGGTCTAAAAATAATTAGCCCCTAGGTCTAAGATTCCTCATCATTCATCCCAAAAAAGAAGCATTGGACTCCAATGCTTTTAACAAAGAGGGAAAATCTCGGGACAGAATGTGAGCAGAAATCCAATGAGCCTGATGTGGAAATTGGCCTCGTCGGGCCACAAGATATGAAGTAGAAGCACCTTGGCATGTTTGTTGGGTCTTCGTATCAAATACTGTATCGACGTCAAGCGAAAGCTGAGCATCAGGAACCACATCAACTGGATGTATGATGGCTGGAACTATTTCCAATGTGGAATCATAGTATGGTTTGAGAAGATCAACATTGACGACATCGTGAATGCCAAGATGAGCTTGGAAGGTCCAAGCGAAAGGCATTCTTAGAGATTTGCTGAAGAATAGTATAAGGCCCATAACGAAGAGGCTTGATTTTGCTATGTGCCTTATCTGCAAATCGTCGTTTGTCAAGATGAAACCATACTTTGTCACCAACTTGAAAGGAATGAGGAGTGTGGTGCTTGTCCATCTGTTGTTTCTACTTTTGCTGAGTCTTCTGAAGAATTTGAACCACTTTGGCTTGAAGACTCTACAAATGTTGTACAAAAGAGTTGGCCTTGTCTTGTTCCTTTTGAATGTGCATTGTGGCTGAAGAAGGCAAAGACAAAGGTAACTCATAAGGAGCAAGTGGTTGAAAACCAAAACACACTTCAAATGGAGAGTGCCCGGTAGAACTATGGACGGCCCTGTTGTAGGCGTGCTCAATGTGAGTGAGGCTTAAGTCCCACTTGGTTGGAGTGGAATGATGGTAAATCCTCAAACTCTACACTAGAGTATGATTAACTACCTCTGTCTACCCATCGGATTGAGGATGATAAGCAGTAGAGAAGTTAAGAGATACTCCCAAAATCTTCCAAAGAGATCACCAAAAGTGACCCACAAAGTGCGAGTCACGATCAGAGACAATGCTGGTAGGAAGACCAAAAGAGCACCATACCACTTCAAAGAAGAGTTGGGCAAGATCCTGAGCAGTACTTGTCTTGCGACAAGGAATGAATTTGGCCATTTTGTTGAATCTGTCCACCACAACGAAGACACAATCATGCTTGCATACTGTCATTGGAAAACCGCTCAAGAGATCCATGGAAATGCTTTCCCATGGATGAGAAGGAATGGGCAAAGGCATGCTCAAACCTAATGTCCTATTGGCAGATTTGGAGCGATTACAGACTGCACATTGTCGCAAGAATCGAAGAACATCTCTTTGCATGTGTGGCCAAAAGAAAAACCATTGAAGATGATGAAGAGTTTTCTGCCTACCAAAATGTCCCCCATAGAGTGTGGAATGAGCCTCCTTCAGAAGAGACTCCCTGTTCCCATGAGGAACACAAAGTTTGTCCAATTTGTACAACATTCCATCTTGAATATGAAAGTCCTGAAGAGCTCTCAAATTTGAAGAAGAAGGATTGGAAAGTTGGTGGAAAACTTTGCCAAAATCTGGATCCATAGGATACTGTGTAGGCCAAGTTTGGAAGCCAAGATGGGAAGTAGTGACAACTGTCAAAACAAGAGTAGAAGGAGGACGACTCAAACAATCATCCACTGCATTGTTTCATCCTTTCTTGTACTTGATTACCAAATGGAATTGTTGCAAGTACGATGCCCATTTCATATGTCTAGCTTCCTCAATTTTTGTTTGAGATTGAAGAAATTTAAGGGGCATGTGATCTGTATGAACAATTGTTTCTTTTCCCAAGAGATAATGCCTCCAATACTTGATTGCTTGAACTAAAGCATAGAACTCCTTATCATAGGTAGAATAGTTCTTCTTGGCCTCTGAAAATGTTTTCGAATGATAGGCCACTGGATGGCCATTCTGCATGAGCACAGCTCCAAGTGCAACTTGCAAAGCATCAGTTTCTATCTCAAATGGTTGAGACAAATCAGGAAGAACAAGAACTGGTGTAGTACTCAATTTTTGTTTCAATGTGTCAAAGGCTTTTTGTTGATCCTTTGTCCACTGAAACTAAACTTTGATCTTTGTCAAATAGTGTAAAGGTGCAGCAATAGAAGAATATCCTCCAATGAACTTGCGATAGAAATTGGCAAGTCCAAGAAAACTCCTTAACTCCGTGACTAAAGTAGGAGTTGGCCAAGAGAAGATAACTTCAACTTTGGAAGGATCTACTTGCACACCTTTTTCACTAATTACAAATCCAAGATAGGCAATGAATGTTTGCCCAAAGGAACATTTAGGAAAATTTGCATACAATTGGTTCTTTCGAAGAGTTTGAAGAACCGTTTCCAAGTGTTCCAAATGATTCTCCCAAGTAGAAGAATATATAAGAATGTCATCCAAATAGATGATTACAAATTGATCCAAACAATCTCTAAATACTTCATTCATCAGCCGCATGAATGTAGCTGGAGCATTTGTAAGGCCAAAGGGCATGACAAGCCATTCAAAGAGCCCCATTTTGGTCTTAAATGTTGTTTTCCAAGTGTCTTCTACTTGAATTCTCACCTGATGATACCCACTTTTGAGATCAATCTTGGAGAAGAATTTTGCACCTTGCAATTGGTCCAAGAGATCATCAATGCGAGGAAGTGGATAACGATTCTTGATTGTAATCTTATTGAGTGCCCTAAAATCAATGCATAATCACCATGTGCCATCCTTCTTCAACACAAGCAAGATAGGAGAAGCACAAGGGGAAGTGTTGGGTTTGATGAACCCTTTAATCAACAATGCTTGAATTTGCTTTTTAATTTCTTCCATTTGCACTATTGATTGTCTATACATTGAAGAATTAGGAAGAGAAGATGCAGGAACAATCTCAATACTATGATTAATCTGTCTTTCAGGAGGAAGACTTGTGGGTTCTTGAAAAACATCAAAAAATGATTGAAGTATTGAATGGACTGAAGAACTCCTATTATTAGTGTGCTTAGGTGCTTGCTTTTCTTCTTGAATTGGTCTGATGAAGATGAGTGCTAATTCCTTTGCTTGATTTATAGCTTTGCGTGCTTGTCTACAACTCAACATCAAATTATGTGGAGTTTGTTGTGTACTTCTGATTATGAAAGTTTTATTATCTTTGTGCAAAGTGTATGTATTTTTGTACCCATCATGTATAGACCTCCTATCATATTGATAGGGTCTTCCAAGCAACAAGCCACAACAATCCATTGGAGTTACATCGCACACAACCGAGTCCACAAAAGAAGGACTGAAAGCAAAATTCACAATGCAAGTGTGTGTGATGTCGGATGTAATCCCATTGTCCTTCCATCCCAAAGGATAAGGATGAGGATGGGGATTCATCGATAACTTCAGTTTGTCAACAACGGACCTCGCAATTAGATTTTTTTGCGAGCCGCTATCGATTATACAATCAACCATAAAGGTGTCACTGAGATGGACCGTAGTCACAAACAAATTCTCATGATCACCTTGTGAAGTATTCATAAGGGTCAATTTGTTTAACCCTACCAATTCCTTATAAGGCTTACGTTCCCTTGTAGCCTCAATGGGACTTTCTTGTGAGTCCTCATTGGAAGGCTTTACAACTAGGGATTGTTTCTTCACATTTTGCAACTTAAAACACCTCTTTTGAGTATGCCCTGGATTTTTACAATAATTACAAATCAAAGGTGATTTAGAAGAAGTAGATTTTTGTGAAGAAGAAGGGGAAGATGAAGAAGAGGGAGAAGAAGAAGAAGAAGAATATTTTGCTCCCTTGGAAGTTTGTGGAGAAGCCTTCTGATTTCCTCCCGACGTAGAAGAGTGAGTCCCATGTGATTGCTCTCTTATTTCCTCCTCAGCAAGAAGTGCTTGATTGTAAGCCATATCAATGTTTACAATCAATTTGTACTTCATATTCTGGTAAATGGGTTCCTGCAAGCCACTTTTGAATTTGTTAACAAGTTGTGCTGCATTATCCTGTACAGAATTCAAGATCTGCAACTTGTTAAACTAAAAAATATAATCATGAACAGTCATATTAGTGGTTTGTCGAAGACGAAGCCACTTGATGTCAAGCTCAATGGCATAGTTTGAAGGATAAAAATTATTCTTCAAAACTCTTTGCAATTCATCCCACGTGTCAATGGGATTTTGGGTCCATTGTCGATCAGTGACAAGGACCTTGGCAATGCCAGAAAGCTTCAACTTAGCAAAGTTAACTTGTTGATCCTTTGCTATCTTGGTATACTCAAACCAACTATCCATGTCCAAAATCCAACTGTTGAGGACCTCCGGATCTCATGAACTAGTGTAAATAGGAACCTCACACTGTTGTTGAACTTCATTAGAAGTAACCTTATCAGCAAAAACGCTGACAAGTTGGGTTACTTGAGCCAATTTATCGGCTAATTCAGAAGCCATTTGACCCCGAGTGATCGCCAGCAAAAATTGTCACAAAAGACAAAGTTACAAAATGTGCAAAAAAAAGGTGCCCAATTTAATTTGCAAAAATTGCAAATTTACACATGGAAGGGCAAAAGAAATATTTGCACAATGTTGCAAAAATGTGCTTGCACAATGTCTTAAAAAGTCAAAATTGACTTTGGAATAAAGACAAAAAGTTATTTCTTTTTCTTTTTTTTTTTAATTGAAAATTAAAAAGGTGGTTTGTTTTTTGTTTTTTTTGTTTTTTTTTAAATGTAGAAAGGGTAACTTCACCAAAGTCAAGATGGACCATACAAGGGCGGTCAAAAACATTCAAAGGTTCACGGATACCTCATTTGCCAAACACCAAACATCAAAGCCAACAACCAAACCTTAGCCACATCGGTGATGGTTTATAGGCAAATCGCATAATATAAATGGCAAGCGCGGTGGCCTACGGTACATGTGGGATTAATCCCACAGTGGACCAAGAAAATAGACCAAGCAACAACCCCATTTGAACAGTGAACACCTCCAACGTGGATCTCGCCATGAAATCAGAATCGAACAGCTGCGACCTCGCCCAACACACAAAAAATTTGGCACTAAAAATGAGGAGCAGGAATAGGTTGCAGTATCGCGGGTCGAGGGAAAAGTTAGGTTTGTTTTTAGCAATGACAAGAAACAAGTGATCTGGCAGAGTTTGACGTCAAAGAAATCTTCCCGTCCTCACGCCAATGTTGGCTCCCCCTGGCAAGCCTGGAAAATTATAGCAAACACTAGAGCAGGATGTCATGGTACGCGAGCCAATTCTATTTTTTGTGAAGGTGCAGGTGGCAGGGATCGGAAAACCACCTGTCACGATCCATAGGTGATTCAAACTTCATAGAATGTAGACTACGGTGGGCACCATGTTAGAAACTCCTCACCCAATCAACATTAGGCGTCGTCGCAAAAGAAATGTCCAACAGCTTCGGGAGCCCGCCTTTAGCAGAGGATGACAGCGGCAGTGGAGAAATCTGATAGCGATAGTCCCATCGCGGTATTGGTGCCTAGAAGGTCTGTGCAGAGTGCAGAACGCACAGGTCAGTCTCGTGGTAGAATTCACAGGTTGTAGAGGCCGTGATTTTCCAAAGGCATGGGAAGCACAAGTCACAAAGGTCCACGGTTGGCCGACGACATCAAGAAACATAGATCACAAATGATTTGTCATCAGGTGGCATCAGTCAGCATAGAAATTCCCCATGAATAGTATCGAGGAAGTGTTGAACCGTATGCGGAAGAAAAATTAAACTACACTCACCAATGAACGCGGACCGCAAGGCGATGAATTGCTGCCTTCCGAACGCAGATAAAACAAAACTGCGCAAAAGGACAGCAAAAATTGTTGTTGTCAAAGTTGTCAACAAAAATTTGTCGACAACAAAATTTGTCAGCAATTTTTTGACAATAATTGAAATTGACAATAATTTGCTGCAAAATTTTGGCAGCAAAATTGCAACAATTCCTCTTAGGCTTCAAACAGGAATGAAGGTGGTGACAAACTATGTAGACCACCCTATGGAGATCAGAATTTACCCAAAACCTCCAAAAATCCTTCGCTCTGATACCAATGATATGGAAATAATTGAAGCTAAATATTATTTGCAAACTTAGGACTTAAATAAGTCCAAAATGAAAACCGTAATCTTGGAAATCATGAACGGCTCCAAGGATTTACGTACACAAATCACGGAAAGGCTAAATATATAAGCCCTAAAATAATGAAAAGAATTACACCTAGACCTAGACCATTCAATGGAGGAAAGAAACAACTCATGTTGATTATTCTGCATACTAAGTCCTAATGAACATATCCTAGGTCTAAAAATAATTAGCCCCTAGGTCTAAGATTCCTCATCATGCTTCAAGTGGCTATATACTCTTTGATTGGATTCCATTCCCCTTCTATCCCTTTTCCTTTTGCACAAACTCTTCACATTTTTGTATTAAACTGTGTTCTACATAGTATAGTACAAAAAGGAACAAATGTAGATACCTAAAAGTTACACACTGCTATACCTACATACTTGTAGATCCTTCTAGACACTTGTAGGTTTACATAGGTTATCCTAGGTACCCCTAAGCTATCGTAGACCAGTGTAGACTATTGTAGATCATCATAGACATGCGTAGATTGTTGTAAGCATGCGTAGATGGATGTAGTCATGTGTAGTCATGCATAGATCACCATAGATTGTTATAGCATCATGTAGACTCCCATATACTACTTCACCAAATTTTAGGTCATAAACCCTCATAAGCCTTCCAAATTACTTTCAATACACTGAAATGTCATTCAATGGTCTATTCACATGCAATTGAGGCCTCCATAGGGTATTAGTTGGCCAAAAAAATTAATAAGTCAATACCCAAATTCTAATTTAATGTTGATTTCACTTAAGTCAAATTTTTAGGGTAAATTTGATTAAAAGAACCCTTAATCTTGATTAGCCTTAATCATATCCTCCCACATGTTTGATATTAGGGTTTTTTGAGATATTTCTTTAATCATATTTAAATTGGCTTAAGCACCTCCTAATCAGGATTAGCCCTAATCCATCCTCACACATGTGTGAGGATGAGATATTTCTCATAAGGAATATGATGTTGCCACATTGCATTGCCTAACCAAACCCTAGTAAGAATCAAACCTAGGTTTAGTCTATCTAAATCCCCCCTACAACTTACCTTTGCCTATAAATAATGGGTCCAAAACCCCTAATTAAATCTAATTCCCAAATTCAAAAAAGCACAGTTACTCTATAGAAATAGAAAGTGAATATTAGACAATTAATTTATAGAGAGTACAGACAAATTTCTATAGGATATAGAGGCACCCCAGCTACCTTAGGACCTATCTACCTAAGAGATCTTACCAGAGGAGCATCATAGCTCAATTTGCAACCTACCCTATGAATCCAGCCTAAATTCTCAACCCGGGTCATGAATTGGGTCTACAGGCCCCAAATCACCCCAAATTTGGGAGGTAAGCTCTGTTTTAGCATATTATTACCTTCTGAACCTTTTATTTCAGTTTCTATTATGGTTTTATAGTTATTTCATCTTTATAAATATGGGGCCTAACTAAGGCAAGCCCCCCAATGTATTGACCATTTATTGCAAGTTTCTTTTAGGTTATTCATAATATTTGAAGGAGAAGAACACCAACAAACATCAACCCAGCGGTGTCCTGCATACAAAGAAGCCCACCTACACTGAGGGACATCAGAAGAAGGCATCAGGCCTATAGTGTATTCATGAAAATAAAATGGGGAATTCACCCTATTTGTAACTAATATTAAATTTATCATGAATAAAGCATTATATTTCTAAATGACTTGTGTTATTACTTTTTGTTATATCAAATGTCAACTTCTGGTCATTTCAATATCTTCAGGGAGCAAGAGGTGGTAGTTTCTTTAGGATCAATGTGATCGATTGTAGTCATTAATCATGTCTACAGATGATGGTTTAGGATATTACTATTCTTGGTCATCTTGCTTGGATTCTTCATATTGATCATGCTCAGGTTGTTTTGGTAGTTGGAACTATTGTTGCCTAGAAGTATGTTGTGATATGTGGTGAGTATGATTATCTACTTACCCAGAACATAACACGGGGTCAGAGATAGCACATATCTCATTAGGCTGATGCATGTACTCACTAGGGTGGGGTAAATTAGCTCGAGCTAATATATTTGATCACTCTTATCACTATTTTTTCTCAAGGATGCATTGTTCTCTTAGGTGGTATTCATACAAATGTTTGTGAAGCAGCCTTTTTCATTCCATGTCTTCTTGCTCTAAACACTCGCAATCCATGCATAAATCCTCCAATTGATCTTGGAGTATTTGTTCTCTCTAAATTGTGCAAATCCTATGTATCTGATCTGATCAGTATATTGTATAGGGTCTTAGGCTATGCAACTTTGTGCATGGATTTTTAGCAGTGTTAGTTCCAATGAAAGGATCTACTATCCTATTTCCTCTATCTATTGAAGGAACATTGACATTATGTTCAAGTATTTGCCCTGTGTCTACATGTGTTGATGGGACATTTGTACTATGTGGGTGCTTGGAGCATTCACCCTGGGCATAAGTATTTTGCACTACATATTCACTATGCGCACTCTCAAAATAATAATAGGCAGTAGAAGTGGCCCTATATGTTGATCTTCTAGGATATTATTCTAGGTGATAAAAAGCTGATGAGTTATCCATGGTCGATCGAGAGGTGTACCATTCACATTTATACTATGGAAATCTATTAGATTTGATCCATGCTCAGAGTTATTTTGAGCTCTTGTGGGTATGCGATTAGGTGCACCCCCTCTATTTTTCCCCTCACTAGACAAGTTTTATCTATTACCATCATGTGATGATTGGGGTCTTGAAACACCCTTGTTTAGATCATGAGAAGATCTTGGATTGGATCTCCTAGTTGGGGTTTCTCAGTGAGATCCCTCGTGTCTATAATTTTCTCCTATAAGGATACCTGAACATCATTTAGGTACATTTTGTGTATGTGGATCAATTATAGTGTTGTTTGTGTTTTATGATGCATTGGACTCAGTCATAGACCAAGCATGGCCCCGTGTGGTGACCATAACCTTATAAATTATCTTGTATGTAAATTTTAAGAAACAGATAAAGTATACAAAATGATTCTCTTTTAAATTTTCTTTGTGTTTCCTATAAACTTATCTTGTGTTTGAAAATTATTGATGATACTCTCAAGTTGTTTAAGTATTTCACCTATACGCCTACATACACATACCCAGTTTCTGACATTCAGATAGTGTCCCATAAAACTATGGAGATGAAGCCCATAATATAGGGTACATAGGTCCTACCAATACTCACCCAATCCATCGAGGGTAGCGATATACCTTTCGAAGAAGATTATGTGCTATTTTTCCAAGATTTGATGGATCTTGGATCGGACTTGGCCATGGACAGGTTTGCAAAAATATCAATATACAAGCCAACCAAGTGGTGATGAAGTCCATTATTGGTCTTGATCAGCTGGTTGGATGTGAGAGCCCAACTCAACTAATGTTTACACTTGAAACGTGGTGTGTGAATTGTTCATTTTATTTCAGCATAAAGTAAAAAAAATAGCATACGATGATCATTCAACTACATGTAATTTAAAATATGTTCTAATTCATAAATTTATACATGTAATAGACATTTCAAGTTTAGAAAATGTAGATACAACTATAATGATTCAGCCTTTAAGTAGGTTCTAGATCAAGCAAATCCTACAAATAGTTTAACAGTGGCCACCTCTATGAATAGTGGTGCACAGTCATGGTTGGTATATATAGGTGTATCCAAAATCTTAGCCACTAGATTATCAGGTGGCTAAAAGCAAAATTCACTATTCCTAGTAGTAGCCAACAACAAACAAAAAATCTAATAAATTTGCCTTAGTATTTTTCTATGTTTACTAATTAATGGTATACTAAAACCTTTTCAATCATACATAGTAGAATAAGGGTTTTAATGCTACTTACAAGTGTAGCCTAAGCCTGAATATGTTGTTGCACTCTTATCTCTATATTTTCCCATAGCTACCGATGATCAGGGTGACTATGGTGCTAGCTGCTATCACTCATAGCAGCGACAAATGTTAGCCACTGTTGCTCAAAGTGGCTATACCTACAATGAAAAACATAAAGAAAAATTCATTAGCAACCAAAATTGAGAAGTTCCCACACATGATCACCACTAAAAGAATCTAAAAATCTAACACCTAAGGCAATATGTAATCAAATTAACAAGATACATCATGTAATAAAATGTAAAGAGAAAAAGATAAAATAAATGTGCTCATATTTATTCATATTTGTGAAATATTTTTTACAACACGGTTAAAAGATGTCCCTCTTAGGGATTAACCATTTTGATACATATTACAATCCATAATTCATATGGTATATGTATTCAATAGATCTTTAGGATCCCCACAAACTGATTATAGGAGGGATTATTTGGTGACCTCCACTTTAGGGTGCTAATGATGATGACCTTGAAGGTGTTATGCTCTTGATAATACCTATGATCTGTGCACAAGGAAACTTACAAAATATCAATAGCAAGAGTAAGGCCTTTCAAGATGAGGCCATTTCATGATTATTGCAAAATATGAAGGAAATGCATAAATAAATATAAATATGCATGAAATAATGGAAAGAAAGCATAAAGAATACGTAAATACTGAAAGCAAAGCAACTAGTCTATGTTAGAAATCAAATTGAAATGTTGTAAATGTAATCTAATGGCTAAGACAAATTAAAAGACTCATCATCCCATGGTCACTGATGCTCAGTGTAGCCAACTCTGTTAGCTGTTGTCGATGTTGGTGGTGGAACCTGCAGGCTTCTATTGAAAATAATGGTCATGGGAAATGAGCTCTATCCTCTGAATCTAAAGTTTGATGCTAATCAATTATGATGTGGAATTTATGTTCAAGGGTTCCTCATGTCTCAAAACATGGTTTGGTTATGGAATTTGCCTTGCTTCATGGTAATTTAGGGCTTGAATAGTAGGGTGTTGATCCTCAAATTATGAGAGTCTCCATTGGTGGAAAAGTAGGTGTCATTGTGCAATTAGGTAGGTCTTCACTATACCTAAGAGGGATGTTGATTCTCTCTTCAATTTGGTAGAGCTTTGCTATGGCATTCACACATAAATTTCTTTAAACTTTACTTGTAAATTTGGGACCTTAAATAGACTCCCAAATTCCTTGTTCTAGCTTCTCCAGGAAGCCAAGAACAATATTCCGTTATGCTTGGATAGTTGAGGTGAAGCTTCTAGAGGCTTTGAACTACTTAACCTTTCAATAAATCATTACACTCAATGTATTTCAGTTGACTAAAGTAGCCCAAGTTTTTTATAGGCTTAGTTGCTATCGACAGGTGAGACTACAACCATAACCACTATCAATAGGTGCAATTGCTCGTAGCCGCTCTGATCATTTATGGTGCATTCACTATCACTAATGAAATCAGTGACTATAATGCATAGGATGAGACTACCCTAAATGAGTGGTTAGAACCATTTTTTGATCTTGGAAAGGTCCAAGATCAATCATATGGCCTAAAAAGGTGTCCATATTAGTAGCCTCCTAAACATAATGCGTTTTAGGTGTCTACACTCCCTAATTTGTAATATTAGAAAATAATAATATTTTCAATAATAGAAATTTAATTTTTCCAAGTAGAAATCCTTATTTCCCCTATGTTTTAAATTGTAAATATTAAGCTATAATTCTCCTTTAATTTTGCTTCCAAATATGGTTGACAACCCTATATTTTCAACCTTATATTATACCCTTATAACTCCTTTTGATGAAAGTAAATTAAAATAACGTAAAATCTTACCTTTATAATGCTACAAACCTTCAGTAATTGTTGCTAAATTTAGACACAAATGACAACAATATTTAATGCTTCTCTTGGGTGCTATGACCAATGGTAGGCTAATATTATTCATTGACTTCAATCTTTGACTGGTGGTACCTCAAATCTGGCTTCTTTGACCTACTTTGAATGTATTAACTAAGAGCTTTAAATGCTCTTCTATTTTCTTATACACTACAACTCCTTGCTTATCTAAATGCACTTCCCTCCTTGGTATTTAGCATATTAAATAGGAAGGGGTTCATTTTATGAGGGACAAGTGTCATAGGAATTTTTTATTTAACACTTGGAGGATGTATATTATTTTTTATGCTTGTAATATTTGCCATTGGATGGAGGATGAATTTTAGAGACTTTATTGAGAACTTATATGACTTGTTAAGCATGTCACCTCTTTTCTAATGCAAGTAATGCTTCTTGTGTAACACTTACTTTGATTATTCACTTCAAACATGTAATATTTGAGTGTTACTTTGAGTGATCATATGGAATACATTATGGTTTATTCAATGGTGACAAGTGGAACCCTTTCTTTTGCATGTACCTTCCTCTTGATTCCTCTTCAACATATTCTTGCAACCTTCCTCAATGTATTATTTCTAAATTTCTCTTTGTTGTGTGTAGCCCAAAAATTCTCGCACTCCTTTCCTCAAGGCTGATGGATCCACGCCTTAGAGGGGAATGGAAGAATGAGTGGTCTACACCTCAAAAGAGAGGTACTTAATCATACCTTCTAAGTGGTGATTTTTTGACGAATTGGTTTGGGTTCACCAGGAAACATTTTGTGGTAGTTTCCGAGCCTAGGTTTGGGATTTGTTTTGATGTGTTTATTTTGATTCAAATCGCAAATATACCTAGTTTGGCCAATATGCATCTAATCTAACCTATATGCTATTTTGATTTAAATGCAGGCAACAAAACAGAATTCAGAAAGACAAATGCAATGCTAGAAAGTGATTTCAAACCTTACCTGTATCCGAAAGTTTGTTGAAGTTTCTGATTTTTTGAGTGCAGCCCAGATCGTACGCAATAGGTCAATATCGTACTACGATTTTGCAAGATCGTAGTATGAACAGAGACAGACTATTCCGATTTTTCCAAGGATCAACAAAAACATAGGTAGGGACAGAAAATAGAAAACAAAGAGTTGTATTGATGCTTATAAGAAGAATTAAGATCTAATGTCGACTATTAGATAACTGTAATAACATGAATTGATGAATAAATGTTCAAAACTACATAAAACATGCAATTATATGAAATTAGGTGAACTCCAGGAATGCATATGCATAAATCTAGTATTCTATGAAATAAAGGATGATAAATGAAAGACTAATCCAATGAAACAAAGTTAAAATATGCAAACCAGAGCTTGGGGTTGCCCCCAAGTGGGTTGTAGGTAATATCGTAGCCTGTAGGATAGGATCGTACATCGAACTCATCTGATCGTACGATGATGGTGATATCGTATCCTCCGATCTGCAACAATATCCTCCGATCTTGCTCACAACAACAAAATATCTAGAACTAAACTGCACAATCAAGCGAAAGAATTCTAAAATGCGAGGAGTCAAGGGAAATTTTAGAGGGAGGGGTCTGGTTAAATAAGTAGGGAGGAGTGTCCAGAATAGGGAGGAGGTTGGATTGTTACAACTTCTTCTAAGTTGGGCGAGGCCGAACGGATCCGATCTCGCATTTCCTGCACAGTTACACAGGTGGGGACAAAAACCGTTCAACTGATTTTTGTCATTTTCCATTTTTGAATTTTTTATTTCTGGGCAAGATCGTATTACGATCAGCATTATCGTACACCGATCGCAAGGATCGTAAGACTGAAATCGTGTTATGATTTTGGAGGTCGTACTATGATTTCGGGGGTCGTAGTATGATCTCATCAAATATGCACAAATTTTGAGGTAATTAATGCAAACATGATGTTTTTACAATTTTTTTATGTTCTCATGCAAATGGGTCAAATTTAAGGTGCTACATTTTGCCCCCTCTTTAGCGCAGTTTCGAAAGAAAATTGCGTTAAAGAAAAGTGTGACACGCTTTACGAGAAAGCAAAAATTTATTACAATTTTTGTTGACGATTTTAAGTTTTTATGCAAGTTGTTTCAAAATATGATGTTTATGGTACCCCCTTCTGATTTTTACACCTATTGAACTCATTTTAGGTGGAGAAAACTCAAAAATAAGTAAAAAAAAAAAAAAAGGTATAAATTTTATATTCTATTTTTCTCTTTTACTATTTACTATCTAGTGCTCTAGAGAAAAATATGGTGGGAGCTACCCATCATGCCGATTTGGTCCGGGCTAGAGACGGAGCACTCCGGGTATGAATTTCGTGTTTACTTAGCTTAGATTTTGCATGTTTTTCATTAAATTTTTAATTAAATTTAAATTTTTAGGGCACGACTACCATCGCATAACCCTAATTGTAAAATCATAATAATTTCATAAAATCATAATGATTTTATAAAATCGTAATGATTTTGCAATATCATATCATACGATATTGGAGAAATCGATACAATTTCATCAATATCGTATCGATGTGAGTGATATCGTATGATACAATATCGTAAAATCGATACGATATCATCTATTATTGATACGATTTTGCTACTATTTATTTTTAAATCTGATTACTAATATTTTGTTATTTTATATTTTATTTTGATAGTTGGAGGAGCTAAAGAATAGGGAGTGGAGACATGCTACTCTCCAGGCTGATTTGGATGCATTGATAGACCTAGAGTTGACCTGCCTAGAGGTAGTGGGTCTAAAACACATGGCGTAGATGCCAAAAATTATGATAGATATGAGGCTATTGATAGCCTTAGTAGAGATATGGTATCCAGAGTCATCTTGTTTCCATTTACCTATAGGAGAGATGACTCCTACCTTGGAGGATGTATGGCAGATTTTGAGGTTACCTCTGAGGGGTGCATGTATAGTTGCATCTAGAAACCAAGGCCAGGTGATGAGGAGGTTGATAAGAGATCCCAAATTTCTATTGAGGAAGGGTGGGGTTCCTATTGGGAGACTCGGAGGGACTGAGGGAGTCTCACGTTTGACTATGCTATTGAGTGGCATTGTGGGGGGATTGATTTTATGCCATCCGAGTGGGATGCAGTTACCATGGACATTGGTAGAGGTAGTCTACGATATGAGGGATCAGAGTATCCATTTTTCTTGGGGTCCCTTCCTCCTATGTAGACTGTATCAATTTTTGCATAGGGTAGTCTACAAGGGTGGGAAGGGGTTGATATTGACTTCTTTTCTTCAGGTGTGGTGCTGGGAGCACATAGCTATCCAATAGCCTACAGGGCTTCCTCTAGTTCGAGCAGCATATGGTGAGCCTAGTGTAGAGGATGATAGGCCTAGGGTGTTCTATTGGCATTTATAGGGAGTACATGGGAGACGGGTTACTCTTAGTGGAGTGAGGCGACTCCTGGATGAGTTACTACCAGATGACATTATGTGGAGGTCTTGGAGAGGGCTACCAGGATGGGGGGAGGATGCATTTGAGTTGGCCCATGTTAGGCAGACCATTTGGGTATAGATGCATGAGGGAGAGGTAGAGTTACACCATGTTGATCGGGTGCAATGCCAGTTTGGGCTTAGACAGGATATTCCTCCTCATAGGAATATCACTTTTTCTAGATCTACTCGAGATCCTACTACTTTTAGTGGGGCTCTTGATATGACTAAGTTTTTGGATCTAGAGCCTGATGATGCTCTAGTAGAGAATTGGGGATGATGTTGGGGTTACTAATAGATATCGATAGTGGTATGTTAGTATCTATCCTGCTCGATTGACACCATAGAGGAGCATAGTGCTATGAGTAGTTGATCAAGTTTTTAGGCAACATCATGCAGCTAGTCAGCAGGAGTAGTCAGTTACATAAGATTCTTCGAGGAGACCAGGTCTTCGTACTCGGGGTGGACACATATATCAGAGGTGACGTATCCACCAAGATAGGTAGGAGAGGAGAGCATCACCCCAGGAGGAGGGAGGAGCATCTACTCATCAGGAGGAGAGACCATACTCACCCAGGAAGGGCAAGAGGGTATTGGAGGAGGGAGAGAGCAGTGAGATGGCTGCTCTATAGGCGGAGGTGGCTAGGCTACAAGGGGAGAATGTCCTCTAGAAGACTATGATAGAGTCTCTAGAGGGAGACCTAGCATAGGCTAGAGCTCAAGATGTGGGTCTATGGAGTAAGATTCAAACTCTAGAGGAGGATCTAGCAATGGCTAGGGCTCAGGGTGGATAGAGTGTTGTGGCTACGACATCGACTCAGATAGGTCGATCTGAGTGGAGATGGCTAGGAGATGAGCTTCTACGAGTAGTGCAATAGATGACCTTTTATAGAACCCTATATTTTATAGCAGTACCTATAGAGCAGAGGCAGCCTTTGCCTATAGATATAGAGGCACCGATTCACTTTGGGTCATCATCCCACTCTACATCCAGGGTGACTTCCTCTAGGACAACTATGGAGACATGGGAGATGTGACCACCACCTCCACCCCTGGTAGAGATGATGAGGCACAGAGTTCTAGGGCTTCTAGGGAGTGAGCCTAGATATTTGTATATTTGTATGATATATTTGACTGAGTATGCCGATTTTTGAGGATTGTGGCATATCAGTCTAACTTTATTTTGTATATGGATTTTCGAGATGTATATATATATATAGATATTTTTGTTTCTATGTGACTTCATGTATTTTATTTGATTAATTTGCATTTTAATTTTGTGTGAATCTCACATGATCATGTTTATATTTATGAATGTTTTAATCATGCTTAAAATAAAATGAAATAAGCTAATTTTTGGGAATGTGTTTTAAAAAATATGTATAATGATAGATTTAATAGATTAGCAATAAACTTCGAAGGATGTTGTGTTGTTATATGACCGTTGATGGAGATCGATGCTCGCTAGGTCATGAAGTTGATCCTATTGTGAAGAAGTGTTTAATATTGCTAATGGTTGTGTGCTTAAGAATAATCTTAAGACTTTAGGATGATAAAAGAAAATGTTGATTTTGGTAATTGA
The DNA here is from genome assembly GCA_028583015.1 of Wollemia nobilis. Lineage (NCBI taxonomy): Eukaryota > Viridiplantae > Streptophyta > Pinopsida > Araucariales > Araucariaceae > Wollemia > Wollemia nobilis. The sequence continues at coordinate 38,884,405 of JAQPPZ010016981.1, forward strand.
TTTTGAGAAAATTTTGTTGTGGATTAACATGTTGATGAGAAAATAATTAAGCATGAAAAATTGGTAATATGACTTGCGCTAAGCATAAAATTCCTAAGTGTGAAGATGTAAAAATAATTACTTAGGAACTATACCATCATCGCGAAATCAAAAATGAAATGTATGATGATATGAAATTATTTGTTCTTTTTAAAATGCAAAGTAATGTAAGATAAATCATTGTGTCACATGTTCCAAAAATATTATGTAATTTTTATGAAAATATATGGACTAATTTTGGGCATGAAAAATTAGAAAGATGACTTGCGCTAGGCATAAAATTCCTAAGTGTGAAATTTGAAGAGAAATAGTTACTTAGGAACTATACCATCATCGTGAAAATCAAAATGAAATGCATGATGAATGATTTTTAATTTTGTAATATTATTTGGAATAAATTATTGTATTATGATGATAAAATAATTTGTAGGAACTAATGCAAAGGATTGAAATTAATTATCTAACAAAATCTCAAAGAAATATTTTAACTTATTTCAAAGACAAATTCAAATTTATCTAGAACCAGTGTGTGAAAAGTGAATTCATTATCCATTTTGATTGTCATGATGATACAAAATCTCTCAAGTAACAAATGTGTGTGCTTTGTGAGGTTAATTTACCGATTTTGAGTAAGGTAATGATAAAGCGAACTTGAATGAACCAATGTGTGTGCATGTGAAATGTTCATTTAACCATGATTTTGTGCATGCATTGGTACTGAACTACTATGTAAATCAAATTACCAAAAGCTAGCTGATCCATAAGCGGACATTGGTCTATACAAAATAAGGTCGCTAATGTGACAGACATGTCACCACGTGAAAGGAATTACCCAAGGCCAAGCAAGTTGGGCATAAATCACCTGTTATGGGGCTTACCTCATGGTTTTCGAATAACTGAGAAATTCTAGGGATTCAAGTTCAATACCCCCTTATTTTCTTCACATTTATAGGGTAGGGATTTCTTGTCCATTTTTGAACAAGGGGATTTTATTGTTTTGAAAAACATTTTTCTTGATTTTTCTCTTTTTTCTTTTCTTTTTCTTTTTCGGGATACTTGCTCAGATTAGGCGTAGAGCAAGGGATTTTATTCGGGTAGGGAGGAGCTTGTCCTTTTGCCAATTTCTCAGTATTCTAGACCATGCACATGATAGGATAGCAAGGGAAACTTTTCACTTAAGGTATTAAGACCTACTATGTAGTATCACTTTCGAATTTGCAACAAATCATTTTAAGATGTAAAAGTGTGTTCTTGGTTCAAGAAGTAGCAAGATCATTCTCAAAACTCAAAATTATTTAATGAAGTAATAGTGCTTTTGGTGCAAGAGAGATTTATAATCAAAATGACAAAATCAAAATTTATTAATTATGTGAATTTTAGTGCATGGTTCAAGATAACTTTTGGATTTATCTGAAGTAAACTAAAATATAACTTGCAATCTTAGTAGATAAATGCAGAGATAGTGATATAATAATGCCTTGGAAATATTTTTGTAGATTTTCAGATTTTGTGATTTTTTTTGGTTGTTTTTGATAATATATTTGAAATGCATGAAAATGTATTTACAACTATGTACAATGATGAGACTTGTGGCCTTATGCATAATATCTTTTCAGATGCATAATATTCATGGGTTCCTTGAGATCTTTTCCATCCAAGGTAGCCAATCTATATGCACCTGATCCAAATTTAGCAGTGATGATAAATGGTCCAAGCCAATTAGGTTGAAATTTACCTTTAAGATCTTTTCTTGCATTAGTATTTTTTTATTTTCTTTTAAGACTAGATCACCAATTTCAAAAGATCGATTATGAACTTTCTTTGAATATGCTCTTTTAAGTTTGTCTTGATAGGCACGAAGGTGCTCTAAAGCATGAATGCATTTTTCATCTAGAAGTTCCAACTGACTAAGTCTGCCAGCACGATATTCATCTCCTACTTCAACATCTTGAAGTAGAAGAGCTAAAGAAGGAACTTCTAGCTCGAATGGGAAAATAACTTCAACGCCATAAACCAAGACAAAAGGTGTAGCGCCAGTGGGAGTACGAATACTAGTTCGATAAGCCCACAAGGTAGGATATAATTGTACATGCCAATCATGACCTGATTTATTAACCAATATTTTAAGGATTTTAATTAGAGTTTTATTAGATGCTTCAGCTTGGCCATTACCCTATGGATAATAGGGAGTAGACCAACGATGTTGGATTTTATATTTTTGACATAGTTTCTTAACATATTTGTTCTTAAAACAAGTTCCATTATCTGAAATAATATTTGAAGGAATTCCAAATCTACAAATGATTTGATTAAGGATGAATTTAGAAACTTGAGCTCCCATGCAAGAAGCTAAAGGTATAGCTTCTACCCACTTCATAAAATACTCAGTCGCAGTTATTATGAATTTATGGCCATCATATGAAACAGGATTTATTTTACCAATGATGTCTAGACCCCATTTAGAAAAGGGCCAAGGGGAGGATATAGCTTGGAGTTCTTGAGCAGGAGCATGGACAAGGTCAACATGTTTTTGACACTTGTCACAATGATGCACATAATCATGTGCATCCTTTTCCATGGTAGGCCAAAAATATCCTATCCTAAGGAGCTTTTTAGCAATGGCACTACCACTAAAGTGACCCCCACAAGATCCATCATGGGCTTCACTCAAGGCTTTCTTAGACTCTTATAAATTTAAACACCTTAGTAAAATACCTTCAAAAGACCTTCTATACAAGGTATTACCAATAATTACAAAGTGAACAACTCGCTTACGTAACAATCTACGTTGATTTCTATCAAGACCTTCAGGGAAAGTGCCCTTCTGGAGGAAGTTGAAGATATCCATATACCAAGGTTCAGGAGTGGTTTCATTGATTAGAAACACATCTAATGGCTCTAAACATGACTTAGTAGAAGTAGGTTCTTGGAGTCGATGAATGATGATAGTAGCATATTCATCATCCAACTCCAAAGGCAATAGGGAAGCAGCCGCAACCATAGCATCGACAACATGGTTACTAGTTCTAGGAATAGCTTCTAAAGTGACTTTTTCAAAAAATGATATTAATTGTAGAACATAAGCTTTATAAGGGTGAATTTTCTCATCTCATGTCTAATAAATATCATTGATTTGATTTATCACAAGCTGAGAATCACCAAAAACTAATAAATATTTTATTTTTAATGCTAGGGTGGCTCGTAATCCAAGAATTAGAGCCTCATATTCAGCAATATTATTAGTGCAAGAAAATTGTAATTTAAAAGATAAAGGTATGAGGTGCTTTTGAGGAGATATTAAAATAATACCTACACCGACACCACTCATGCATCGAGCTCCATCAAAATATAAAGACCATGTTTCAGGATGATCTTCCTCTAGATTGAGGCATTCATCAAGAAACTCAATGGTGAGGGGATGAGTAGACTCTAAAGGTGCAATAACTAATTGATCAGCTATAATTTGACCTTTAATAGATTTTTGACCTATGAACATGAGTTCAAACTCACTTAGAGTGAGAACCCACTTAGTTGTGCGACCCGAAAGATAAGGTCGACTCATCAAGTACCTTAATGGATCAGATTTAGCAATGACATAAGTTTTTTGACTAAGCATATAATGACGCAATTTTTGCGTAGAAAAAACAACTGCTAAACAAAGTTTCTCTAATGAAGTATAATGAGTTTCATAACTTATTAATGTTTTGCTAATATAATAAGTCGCTCGTTCTTTCTTTTCATCATCAATTTGAGCTAACATAGCTCCAAGTGCAAGTTTCAAAGCAGAAATATATAAAATAAATGGACGATCAGGCTTAGGAGGAACCAACATAGGAGGATTTAAAAGATATTGTTTAATATGTTCAAAAGCTTCTTTACATTCATCATCCCATTGAAAAGGGATATTCTTTTTAAGTAGTTTAAGAAAAGGTCCTGTTTTATCCACCAACTTATCAATGAAGCGACGGATAGATTGAAGTTTACCTTGTAAACTTCGTAATTCAGATATATTTTTAGGAGATGGCATATCTAAGATAGCCTTAATTTTGAGGGGATCAATTTCTATGCCATGCAAAGAAACAATGACCCCCAATAATTTACCTGATTTAACTCCAAATACACATTTAGCTGGGTTTAAACGGATAAGGTATTCTCTTAACCGATCAAATACTTTTCTTAAATCATTTATGTGATCATCCTCTTTAGCTGAGTGAGATATGATATCATCTACATAATCATGTAGAATATCATACATCATATCATGAAAGATGTATGTCATAGCTCTATGATATGTTGCACCTACATTCTTTAAACCAAAAGGCATTACCTTCCAACAAAATGTCCCCCAAGGGGTGATGAAAGTTGTTTTAGGTTGATCTTCAGGAGCTATTCTAATTTGATTATATCCTGAAAAGCCATCCATAAGGGATAACATTCCACTTCCAACTATAAAATCAATGATTTGATCCATATTAGGAAGAGGAAAATCATATTTAGGGCATGCAACATTAATGTCTCTAAAATCCATGCAAACCCTAATCTTAGTAGCTTCTTTCTTAGTTACAGGAACAACATTAGAAATCCAATCAGCATAATCAATGGCTTGGATAAAAGTGACATCAAGGAGTTTTTGTAACTCACTTTTGACTAGTAGGGCAACTTTAGGATGCATCTTTCTAAGCTTTTGTTTAACCGGTTTGGCATCCGGATGCACTACTAGATGGTGCATAACCACAGAAGGATCTAGACCAGGCATATCTGCATATGTCCAAGCAAATACATCACTATATTCTATGAGAAATGCAATATATTATTTTTTTTTTCTTCACTTAATTCTGATCCAATCTTGACTATGCGAGGATTCTCTTCTGTACCAATATTAACTTCCAAAACATTTTCCACTTCAATATTTAGATCTCTTTCAAAATTAGGTGGAGCGGGTGAAACACCCATTTCTTGTAATTCTTCCAAGGTTAACTTGGCTAATTCTTCTTGAGGGGTTATAGCATCAAGATGGGCTATACATGGTATAGATCCATCAAAATAAAACCCATTATGTAAGATTTCTTCAATAGAAATGTCATGGAAGATGTCACCTTCCAATTGTTCATCTGGTTCAGCAATCATTTCTGGATAGGCTATGGATAACATATTACAAGAGAACATCCTACCCATAGACTTAAGGTATTCTTGTTGATCTAGGTAATCTTGATATGATATTAGATGATCGTCATCCTCAAATGGGAATGGTTGACACTTCCTAGGAAAAAGGCCTAATTCAGATCTGGCAGGCCATACTTCAACTTCTAAGGGTTCTTTTATACCATTTTGGAAAGGTCCTAAACCTTTACCTTTATATCCTAATTTAAGCATCATAGGTTTTGATTTTTCATATTTATCAAAAAAATAACACCTAGCAAATCCATCATGATCAATTGTGATAGTCATGGGTCTTATTCTACCCCAATCATATCCCTTATAAATAAACGCACAACTCCCAACATGATATATGCTTCCCATAGGTTGTGGCAAGCCCAATGTCCGAGGAGATGGTGGTAATTGAGTTAAGGCAAGAGAATCTTGCATGGAGAATTTTTCTTCTTCTGATGTTGTGAGAATTATGGATAAATCAGGTAGATATTCATCTGAAAGAGGATATGAGGTAGAAGGAATATCTTCTATAGTTTTAGATGTTATAAATATAAATTGTGTGGATGTAGATGGAAGAGATGTTGATGTTGATGAAGAAGATGTAGGTTCAGAAGATGTGGATGTAGAACTAGATGGAGGTGTAGGAAGTGTAGAATATGGAGGTGTTAAAGATGTAGATGGTAAATATGGAGATATAATTAATGGAGGTGAAGATGATGATGGTTTAGGTGAGATTTTTGCATATTTAGAAGATGCAACTGAATTAGGGTGAGTGGTAGACAAAGTGGGGCAAAATTGAACCCCAATCGGTTCTGCCAAAGCGCACATGTCAAATGGTCTAGGGTCACCATGAATGGTAACCAATTGATTTTTAAATTCAAATTTAACACATTGGTGCAAGGTGGATGGTACAACTCTCATTGCATTGATCCAAGGATGACCTAAGAGTATGTTGTACGATGTAGGGCAATGTACAACAAACATAGTCGTATCCAAAATTCTTGGACCAACCTGCAATGGAATTGATATAACTCCACATGTTTCTTGCATCTCATCATTAAAAGATTTTATGATCATATCAGTTCTCTTCATTTCATCACTTCTAAATCCAAATATTTGGTAGAAATCAAAAGTGCAAATATTTAGGGATGAACCATTATCAATTAGAACTCTTTTGACTGCTACATCTCCAATCAATGTTGTAATATATAGAGGATTGTCTTTATGCATACTATGAAGAGGAATATCTCTATCTCGAAAATCAATGCAATCTATTTCTTGAGGCATAACAGTATTTATAATAGCCTCAGGTTGTATATCTTGTGGTACCATCATTGTACTCAATGTACGCATTAATTCTTCTCTATGTATGGAAGAAGTCCTTAAAATATCCAAGAGAGAAATCCTTGTTGTAATGTTAGCAAGTTGCTCATTAATATCATAAGGAGGTTTTGGTTGTACATTTGATGTATTATTCCCTTTTGTAGGAGATTTTAATATGAATGGAGCTGATTTATCATTTTGATGTTGATCTTGTGTTTGAGAATTTTGTGCTTGTTGTCTAGTAACAACTTCGATGGTACCTACAACATTATTATGTCCATAATAGATGGGCCGAGGTCTAGCATTCACTGCTTGCTCATTAGAGAGTAATTGTTGTGATGAAGGTCATGTTGTAACCCTCCTAGGAAATGGTTCTTCAGGGACCATCAAGTCTGTGATAGGAAGAATAGCCTCTGATTCATCTTCAGAGCTATTCAAATTGTTGGATGTAATATCCAAATCACTTTCTATCTCACTCTCTGTATCATATGGATATGGAAGTTGTATGTTATGCATGGGTCTACTTGTGACCATAGATAATGTAGTTCCAAATGATGTTTCTGAATCTTGATTAGGTACCAAACCACTAATGGTTCCCACATACCTAGTTGGAGGAGGAACGTTATGATGTTCCACCTGATTTACCGCTTCTTTACCATGCTTAGGTAAAGGATGTTGGAAAATATCCAAGGTCTGATTTGCATTCTGAGTTTGATTTTGTTGTGTATTATTCTGAGCATTATTTTGAACATTCTATTTTGGTGGGAAACTTTCCACCGATATTTTGTTATTATCAATCAAATATTGTATCATATGTTTCAACCGCTTACAAGAATTGGTTGAGTGTCCATCCACTCTATGGAAATTGCAATGCAAATCAGCTCTAAATCCAGTTGTAGTTGTATCTGGTTGTCGTATGTTGGGCAACTGAATTAAACCTCATTCCAAAAGTTGAGGTAAAATTGTGGTTAAAGGTTGATTTAACTTTGTAAACTCTCTTGGAGGTTTATCTAGAATTTTCAATACAAATTTATTCATTGCTTCTGTAGTATTGATAAGTGCGGTATTTCTACTATCAGTGACTCCATCACCTACCACTTGTTTATTCTTGTATTGATTTTTAGAAGATTTATCTTCATCTTTCTTCTTAAACTGACCTCTTCTAATGAGAGCATCTTCAACTCTCCTTGCTAAATCTATAGCTTGATCAAAGGTGGTTATTGTGGCTATAGAAAGTTCATAAGACAATTGCTCTTGCAAATTACCAATAAAAATGTCTAACATCTCACGATGAGGTAATGCAAAATGCAATTTTCCCAGAAATTGTCTCCACTTAGTCAAGAATTCAGCAAAGCTCTCATCTTTGCCCTGTTTCAAGTTGTATAAATCCTTAATGGTCACGTGCCTCTCTATGTAGGCACTAAATTGATGGATGAACATTTTTGCTGTCTCTTCAAAGTTTCTCAAAGAATTTATAGGCAACTGATAGTACCACTCTAATGCCATACCTCCGAGACTTTTTGGGAACATCTTTAGCAACAACAAGTCATCATATGAGATATCATGACAAGTTATCCTAAACATACGAAGATGCTCAATAGGATCTTCGGTTCCTTTATATATCGGGAGAACAGGCATAGGGAAGTGCTTAGGGTATGGTTGGGCAACCACCATAGGATCCAAGGGTTGGCTACACATCTCTCGATAATTGTATGAGGGATGGTAGGGATCTATCTGGTCTAGGCGAGAAGCTAACTATTTAACCATAGCTTCAAGGCCATGTGGTTGTCCAATAAGTTGATTATATTGCATCATATTATTAGGTCTTTGAAGATAAGATTGTGTTACATAAGGATTTCCAATTGAAACACTATTATGTAAATTGCTTGTAGGAATGGTGTTATAGGATGGAACTGTGTTATGTTGAACCTTTTGTTGATTCTTGTTAGGATTTGGTATTTTCCTAACCTTTCTTGGTATAGAAGTCTTTTGATTTGTAGCAGAAGTTTGTAATTTCTATTGAGGATTTGGATTTGTTGTAGGTGTTGATTGATTGATGTTTTGAGTTGGAGTTTGATTCACATTTTGAGATGGGCCAACTTGATTATATTTTATGTGTGGCATCGGTCTTCCAGCCAATCGGAGAGCAGCTTCTAAAGTAGCCTCCATAGAGTAATCTCCAGGGGGAAGTTGACCTTCTATTTCTATTACTTGATTAATGACTTCTATGTTATATTTTATGAATTCGATAAAATGTTGTGTAGATTTAAATATGAGATTACCTTCCTCATCCATTTGAGGTTGAATATTGTATTGTCCTTCTTCTTTATTTATGTCTTCATCATCTGATTCTGAAGTTACATAATCTTCAATGATTGGTTTATCAGGATCATCCTGAGTGGGCTCTTCCTGAGGTGGTTCTTGCATAAACTCATCTTCTATTTGTTTACCATTCCTTAAAATTCTAGGCATTTTGATAGATTAGGTTTTTGCAAATATATATATATATATATATGCATTCAAATTTTGGGGGTATATATTTTATATATATACCTAATTAATATGATATTATTTTTGGGTTTTTGTAGTTTTAAATTGCAAAGAATGAAGGAAAACATAATAGAAAATATTATAGTGTAGATATTATATCTTAATTTTCTTGAAAAAGTTTATGAATATCATTAATAGGTTCCAACTCATCAGGTGTCATATAGTGTTCTTCTTCAAATTGGAAATTTATTTTCAAGAACTTTATGAAGTGAGCTATGGTGATACAATCAACTTCATAATCAGGCATACAAAAGTATAGCTCATGACAATATTCATGATAGAGCACAACTCTGGGAACTCTATTAAATCTTCTTTTATCTTCCAAGACAACTTCTTGATCCTCTACGTGAGACAAGAACTTGTGTACTACAATTGCATTCTCAAGATAGTCTTCAAAAGAATATAGGCTTGGGGAAATAAGGGCTCTCTTATCTGCTAACCATCTCTCACAAGCTCTTCTAATGTCATTATAAAAGGATAACCTATCAGGATCCAGGATTCTAGATAGATCAACCCTTATGATTTGTTTAAGTTCAGATTTTTTAGCTTCTATGATATCTAATCTTCTATCAAGTTCGTTCCAATGTTCTTGAGATGTGAATCTAGAGCTTCCAACTATTGAAGAAACTTCTAGGACTGCTAATGATGTACCAACATTAATTCAAACAACTCTTTTTCTGTTGTAATCTACCATATATGATTTTTATTTTTTTATATTTTTGATGTTTAAGTTTTGTTTTGTAAATCAGAAAGATACCTATGTGTTTCACGTCGGGTTCACCAAAGAATGTAGCCCAAAAATTCTCGCACTCCTTTCCTCAAGGCTGATGGATCCACGCCTTAGAGGGGAATGGAAGAATGAATGGTCTACACCTCAAAAGAGAGGTACTTAATCATACCTTCTAAGTGGTGATTTTTTGATGAATTGGTTTGGGTTCACCAGGAAACATTTTGTGGTAGTTTTTGAGCCTAGGTTTGGGATTTGTTTTGATGTGTTTATTTTGATTCAAATCACAAATATACCTAGTTTGGCCAAAATGCAACTATTCTATCCTATATGCTATTTTGATTTAAATGCAGGAAGCAAAACAGAATTCAGAAAGACAAATGCAATGCTAGAAAGTGATTTCAAACCTTACCTGTATCCGAAAGTTTGTTGAAGTTTCTAATTTTTGAGTGTAGTCTAGATCATACGTAACAGGTCAATATCGTACTACGATTTCGCAAGATCGTAGTACGAACAGAGATAGACTATTCTAATTTTTCCAAGGATCAACAAAAACATAGGTAGAGATAGAAAATAGAAAATAGAGAGTTGTATTGATGCTTATAAGAAGAATTAAGATCTAATGTCGGCTATTAGATAATTGTAATAACATGAATTGATGAATAAATGTTCAAAACTACATAAAACATGCAATTATATGAAATTAGGTGAACTCCAAGAATGCATATGCATAAATCTAGTATTCTATGAAATAAAGGATGATAAATGAAAGATTAATCCAATGAAACAAAATTAAAATACGCAAACCATAGCTTGGGGTTGCCCCCAAGTGAGTTGCAGGTAATATCGTAGCCTGTAGGATAGGATCGTACGCCAAACTCGCCTGGTCGTACGATGATAGCGATATCGTATCCTTCGATCTGCAATAATATCCTTTGATCTTGCACACAACTGCTAAATATCTAAACTACACAATCAAGTGAAAGAATTCTAAAATATGAGGAGTCAGGAGAATTTTAGAGGGAGGGGTCTGGTTAAATAAGTAGGGAGGAGTGTCTAGAATAGGGAGGAGGTTGGATTGTTACAACTTCTTCTAAGTTGGGTGAGGCCGAACGGATCCGATCTCGCATTTCTCGCATAGTTACATAGGTGGGGACAAAAATTGTTCAACTAATTTTTATCGTTTTCCATTTTTGAATTTTTTGTTTTTGGGCAAGATCGTATTACGATCGACGTTATCGTACACCGATCGCAAGGATCGTAAGACTGAAATCGTGTTACGATTTTGGAGGTCGTACTATGATTTTGGGGGTCATAGTACGATCTCATCAAATATGCACAAATTTTGAGGTAATTAATGCAAACATGATGTTTTTACAATTTTTTTATGTTCTCATGCAAATGGGTCAAATTTAAGGTGCTACATTGTGTTTTATCCTTAATGCTTCAATGAAAATTGATGTGTGAGTTTATTCCAGATGGGATAATGAGCAAAAATTTGATGGATTTGAGCTAGGATCATGAGCAAGACTATAGTGGAGGTTTTGTGATAAAATGCTCCTTGTAGATGTATGTCTAGCTCTTGGGAATTTATTTCTTTATGCTTTGGTTTTATCCTACTTTCAAGCTATTATATTTCTACCTTTATGGATGATAGATTCTCCTTGTGCTTTATTATGTATGCTTTGTAGGTTTCATATTGTGGCTATCCAAATCATGGATGATGTGAGCTCCTTGAAGGCTCTTTTGACCTTGCTTGGTTGATGCTTCTTTATGACCACTTTGAGATGTTCCTTGCTTGTGAAGAATGTGTATTTATGACACTTAGACCTTGTCATTTTTCCTACATAGGATAGAATATTATGGTGCAAGATAATGTAAATAAACTTTGTAATAGAATACCTTATTTTTGCACCTCCTTTTGCAAGCTTTTTCTATTGGTTTTAATGGTGGCTTTCTTGTAGGAAAGGGCTAATTTGAATTTGTCTCCTTTTCTATAAAACTCCCTCCTTTTGCTTGGTTAATATGGTAATAAATACAACCTAATAACCATATATATAGAAGCTTTTGTAGAATTAATTTTTGCATTAATTTTTACCTGTAAAAAACCCTTAGTGCACCTCAAATATGAGACTCACCAAGTCTCGATTTGTAGCTTCCTTCACAAATTTTAAATGTGGATTTTCTTCTCCACTCCTTGGAAGAATTTTTCCTATTTGTTGGCTTCTATAAGCCATAATATATTGCAGGTTTTGTGCACTAAATAATGTCTTTAGACACTTTTATTGTATGCTAGTTTTTGTGCCTTTGATCTTAATAATAAAAAAAACACAAACTAACCCTTTTTGAGAGTAACTAGTTAAAGATCAAATAGTATAGTGAAAATGGATTAATAATACCTTAATGCACTTTTAATTAAATCACCTTATTAATCCTTTAAATAAACTCTTAAATTAGTTTCTAATGCACTTAACAATGTTTGCAATTCTTAAGAGTAATTATAATAAACCCTTAAAAACAATTTGTAGCTCTTCACTACAATCAGTGTTGTAGGATGTAGTCTTCTTGATTTATAGATAGATAATAGGTATAAGATATATTTATTTCTTTTGAAATACATCCAACTCCTTTTTAATGTGCAAATAAGTCTCTTAAAAGAACTATCTTTTGCACCTTTATAAAGACTATAATATAAGCCTTTATTTTGCAACTTTAATCCAATTATGGTGCTTAATGATAATTGATAATGAACCCTAATTAAAGTTTAACTAATTGCATCCAATTTGCATACCTTTAATGGCTTCTACAGATGATGTAGATCTTGGTTTTTATAATTACCAAGTTGATACCTTGAGATGAATGAATTCCACAACTTCTTGTTGGTTGTCCAAAATAACTTCTTGCTTCACCAAACTATGGTCTTGAATATTCTATATTTGAGCCTAGGGTTTGATGGCTTGATCATTCAAGTGATATTTTATTTTCTACTATAGATGTAGAAAACTTGTATCTCTAAAATATGCCTTATTTCAGTGAGAAGTAATATCCAAATCCATTGGATTTGGTAGGCTTATTCTATCTAAATCCTCTTTCAATATTCTTATTGAACTCTAATTTAAAACATGATCTTCTTCTTGAGATTTTGAATATCTTGAGGTCTTCACTAGATTCTTTTTTGGGATTTGGAACTCTTTACCAAATTATTCTCCTCTTGGGATTATTTTCATATGGCAATAATTGTCCTAAGTTCTTCACTATCAGGAGCTTCTCCTTGGTAGTGGATTTCTCTAATGAGTTCTTATAGGAACTTTTTTGATGATTCTACTACGAGCTCTACAACAAGGCTCTCCAAGACTTCTTATTTTCCTCCTTGATACCTCTCCAAGGTATTTAGTCTTATATCTTCTATAATATTCCAAATGAGATATTTCCTTCAACCTTCTACTTGTGGAAGTGTTGGTAATGAGATATTCTTCTTGGATATCTAAAATTTATTGCTTTTCTAATCAAGAATAGGACTCCAAAGAAGACTCCTCAAAATAATATATTGGCGATCTCCTTTCATTATTAAAGTCTTATTTTTGAATAAGCTAAATAGATCCATAGAATATCTCATTGGAAAACTTCCAATCATGGAAGATCTCATTGGAGATCTTCATTGCTAGATTGAAAAACTTCACATTACAGAGGAAAAGGCCATAGAAGCTTTGAACCTAAATAAAAGGCCATAGAATCCTTGTACCAAAATAAAAGGCCACAAAATCCTTGATACAAAATAAAAAGGCCACAATAGCCTTGATTTAGAATAAAGGGCCATATAAGCCTTAATTTCGAAGAAGACTCTAAGAAGAGTTCCTGATCTAGAAGAAAACTATAGAGAAGAGTTCATGATCCAGAAGACAACTCTAGATAAGAGTTCCTAAAGATGACTTTAGAGAATATTCTTTGAAATAGGAGATTGGTGATCTCCTTTACTTATTGAAGACTTCTTTTTGAAGAATTTGAAGAGATCCATAGAATATTTCATTGGAAAACTTCCAATCGTAGAAGAGATAAAGAAGTTGAAATTTGCTACTTATTTGATCAGAAGATCAGTAATAAAGATCTCTAAATTTTTTTGGTTCTTTTTAAATTTAGCAATGGAGATCTCCAATATCCAAACTTCACCATGACTCTTTTACTTGAGTTTTTGTAGTATCTATTTTCCTGCAACAAAAAATCCATATCCTTAAATAGTCTTAACTAGTTGATTCATAAAACTAGTGGAATGAATGTTGAGTCCTGGTCTTCACAAGTTTTTTTGACACTTTATGGAAAGAATCTAGCCAAATGTAATCTTAGAATTTATGTAATTGAGATTTATTTCAGTCCTCACTTGTGAATCTCCCTAATCCTATCTAGATGTAACCTAGATCTGATACCACTATTAGCTTTTGAGGATATATGTAGTGGGAGAGATATATCATAGGTCCTAATAAGATGTAAAAAATATGAAAGAATAGAATTTTGCAATATGACTAAAATATACTATATATAGAAAGTGGTGAAAATACAATGCAGTTGGAAGTGATGGTCACTCCATTGATATAAGCTAAAGAACTACATTATACTCCATTCAGGAGTTCTATCACTATCTACTACTCTATACTATAATGAAATTGATCTATATGTCTATATATATATATATATATATATATATATATCACTATGATGCTTTTTATATAGGAAGATAGATTCCTTGGATAACATTCTACCTAGCTGTACAAGGGGACACCTTGCACATTACAATTTGCACATTGACACTTGTTCATTGCTTGAAGTAACTAGCTAACTTCCCCATAAAGTAATATCCTACTCTAACTATGTACCAAATATGGTAAATTTACATGACCTAAATTATTTAATATGCTCTAAGACACACTTGGGTGTGGTTGGATATAAATAATAGTTGCATTCCACAAATTATTAAGCCTTGTGGTTAAGGGGCATCTAATCCTAACCTACTTCAGGACACACCCAAAAGTAGGGGATTTCTTGGTGATGAAGTCCAAGAAACCACTCATGGGGGCTACTATGGTGTGTAGGGGGTAAGCCAGTGGAAGGAGGTGAAATCCAACATCACTAGTCCTGATTGGGGGTTGCTGATGAAGGCCATCCTTGTTAATATTTATGTGATACATGTGTGTGTGTGTGTATGAATTAATTTTATTTATAAAATAAAATAGAAAGCACATGATTTTTATAATTATGCAAATTGTAAAGTAAATGTAGGCCCAAAAAGGCCACATACTTAGCCAATTTTGTAATATTTGGGTAAGTATAAAGAAAAACCTCAAAAGCAATGTTAAAATATGCTAAGGTATAAAATATATGATCAAATTGGTCAAAATCACCCCAATGGAGATTGAAGTAGCATAGTTTAAAAGGGTGACTTCAGCTAGAGGTTACTTTTTGTGTTGGAAGGCCACACACCTAGCAAATTTGGTAAAATTGGTTGTGTTAAAAAGAAAAGTAAAGGTAATGTTAAAATATGCTAGATTTCAAAATCCATAGTCAACACAGTAAAATAGTTCCTAGCAAAAATTAGAGAGCATATTTTGAATAAGGAGGAAGTGATACAGTGTTAAAGTCCATCGAGAACCAACATGATATCAAAATTCTATGGTCAACACGGTCAAACGATGATCAACAAAAATTAGAAGAGTAGATTTTGAAAAGAAGAAAACTAGCATTGAAGAATTTCCAAAAAAAATGATATAATCAGAGTTTAAAGGAGATAAGACACTTCTAGACTCTCATTTTGTGATCAACACTACCAAACCTAACCCAAAAAAATTCAAAGGAGCAGATTTTAGAAATTGATGTGGGTTGCTTCCAAACTCTCATTCCATGGTCAACATGGTCAAACCTAACCTAGGGGAATTTGGAGAAGTAGATTCCAAAAAATGAAGAGTATGCAACCAACTAGAGCAGAATCTAAGGAGCACAACTGGAAAGAACCAGGGAAGACCAAGCATCACCGAAATCAATATCCATATAAATTTTTAGTTACATATCTACATACTAAAATCCTCATCAAGATCAAGGGATGTACCAGATTAAACAACAACCAATGCATCTATCAGGTTCCTTTGAGGGCCGAGCAACTTGCAAATATCATAGTTGCAAATTTTCATGGAGTGCAACATCTTTCTTTTTCTTGTAAGAAAATAAGAGACCGCCACCTCAGCATCCTACTAATCGGGCATGAAAAATCTTGTAATGTTTCCTTTCTTTCTACTATTATTATAGAATCTATATAAAGAGATCAAAGCCTCAGTTTGAAGGATCGACTCTCGAGTGTTTGCCTATCATATTACTGTAATTTTTTTGATATAAATAGGAGTATTACTTGGATGTTTAACTTAGGATTATGTCTTCATATTTTGTGAGTTTATTATGAGAATTCATTTATGCTACTATTTTTATGGTTAGTAAATTCTACTGATATTGGATTTCTAACTTGGGGTAAATTGGAATGCTTCATGTTCAAACAAATTTTGTAGAGAGATTCTTTTTATGTTAGTCTGAAGGTTGATCTAATTTTTCTATTTGGATTATTAAAATTTCAGATGTTTGAAATAGTTCTCTAACTGTTTTATTATTCTTTGATGATGAAGATGACTGGTTTTGAATGTTTTTAGTCTTAAGTGTGGCATACTAGAAATGTGATTAATTAGAGGATTCTTGATATTTTTCAATGTTGTTAGCTTTATATGACCATTATTCACTCAATTTTTTCCAACCCTTACTCTATTTTTATCCCTAGCCTTATACTTTAAACTGAGTTTAATTGAGTCAAAACCAATTATTTGATAAGGTATACCAACCTACTCTAGAGGTTGGATTGAAGAAATATTTAATCCATCCAATTTTGGGGTTTGAAATATGATTAGCAGGTGTGCACCTCCCAAAATTTATAGATTCATAGTCACAGTTAAAATTTTCCTTGATGTCAATTCATATCCCAATAGTTTTGGCATGCCTGGTGGGACCCTAAAGACACATTGTCTTTCCCCTACCCATTTCTTTGTTGATAATTCCCATAGAAATTAAGATTTAGTGATTTGTCTTGACCTCCTTCAATTGTGAAAGTAAATTCACTTGGTGACTCCCTGAGTGTAAGTGACCAAAAAGTCCACCCTAGTAGATCATGTTTTTCATGAATACTAGGTCATTTATTAAAAATAGTCAAGACCTTATTATATTTTATGAGCTACCCTTAAGAGGGTCCGATATCATAAGAAGTTTATTCTCAGACTCACATTTTGAGGAGGTATCAGTTGAAGTACCCCCTATGGTACCTCCAAGACTAGTCCCATAAAAAATACCACCTATAATGGCTCAAAATATGAATGCCAATCATAATCCCAATTAGAACCAATCCCTAAAAAATTATCCTAGTTGGGATACTTATGTACCACTTGAACTTACTAATATGTGTGACATCCCCCATGTTGTTAAAAAGTCCATACCCATATTTGATGGTACCTAATATATTTCATATGAGAATTTCCAAGACATACTAAACTTAGGAGCTATTCACAATATCAAGAATCAATATGTCATAGTTTTACTTTTAGCCCTTTCTTTTAGAGGAAATATTTTGCACTGGTTCAAAACCTTAGAAGATAAAACCATCACCTCATGGGAAAATTTAGCTAGCCCTTTTGTAGAAGAACTCAATGAGTCATTCTATCCCTTTTCCCTACTTAATAAATTTATGCAAAAATATCAACATGAGTTAGGTTTTGATTTTAACTTGAGGTTTAATAGAACCTGGAAGAGGATTCCCCTAAGTCTAGACCAGTGGAATCTCTAGAATATATGTATTACATCAAATCCCTTGGGTCATACCTGGGGCTACAAACTTAGCAATCAAGCATAAACATCTTCCCATAGATTTACCAGGAAGTTGTCCATGTAGAAAATATATTAATTATTATAGGAAGACTTTTTCCAAAAATATTAATGCCTTAATACTATGAGATTCCTCATTTACCACCAAAATTAGCCACTCTTTCATATATGGATCCTCCATTAGCCCCACAAACAGCTCCACTATTTCCTCCCAAAATAGCCCTTATTATCCCTTATCCTCCTCTTCCATCTCAAAACTCCCAAGAAAAATTTGTATTACTGGACATCCAAAGCACTCTAAAAATGCTCAACAACAAGGTTAATGCAATTGAAAAGAGAGAAATAGAAATATTTCAACCAAGAAGATTTACCTATATTAATAAAGATTAGAAGTTGAGTACAAGTGGTAATACAAGACCCAAAGTCAATGTAAATCAAGCAGAACAAGAATATGCACTTGAAACTAGCTTGGTCAATATTTGGTGCTTAGTTTACAATGATCTGCAAGCTTCTAAAACCTGTATGATTTACAAAAATCATGTGCAACAAGATATGGAAAAGGTAAAGAGGAATTATAAGGGGAGATTTAACATGTTGTGGTAGCATGATCAAGTTATGATTGGATAAAATTTTCTAGAGGAGGAACAAGTCTATGTTATGACCTGGTCCAAAAAGAAGTCCTTGCAAGTAGACCCACAAAAAATGGGTGGTTTTCGAGTGCCTTCTCAAAAGAAGAGAGAGCCATCACCACAAAGCAATGACAAGTTTCCCATTTCACAAGTTGTTGATAAGAGTAATGTAGTACCTAGAAGCAAGAAGGGGAGGTGAAGTATCCAAGAGAATGTGAAAAGGAGAAGAACAAAGAACAAAGAACAAAGAACAAAGAACAAGAAAGTTCTAAAAGGTAATCCCAATAAAAACTAAGGTTCTCCTCCATTACGATGATTCAAATAATAGAGGCTACTCAATAGTACAAAATAAAGTATGGGGGACCAAGAAAAAGATATGAAAAAACTTTACTAGTTCAGTTGAAATATAATATCTTGGATGAATTGAAAATAGTCCCATTTAGAGCAAGCTTGTATGATACAATTTTTCTTCCTGGTTAAATAGATTTGTTGAAATCTTCTGTGCATAAAAAGTCTCAAGGAAAATAAATTTCCACAATGTTCATTTTGGCACAAGATAAAGAAAATAAATCTCCCACCACCCTGAAGAATAAACCTCCTTTGTTCTATATCTCTCTTTGGATGGAAGGATGGATAGTTCACAATTGTATGATAGAATAAAGGGCTTCAACAACTATTATGCCAAAATAAGTCTATGATGATATGGGCATGGAGTACACACGATCATGTTAGGGGGTATTGCAACTTGATAGTTTTCCAATTAATATTGTAGGAGTTATAAAGGATGTATTGATAAGGCTACATAGAGCTCCAGATGTGACCATCATCCAAGAAATCATGGCAGTTGATTTTAAACCTTATTTTGGCATCTACCTTTCAAGATAATTTACTGCTAATATGGGAGGATATATGTATTTAGACTACTCTGCTATGATAGTTATTTATAATGGTAAGAGAATAAGGATAACCCTGAAAAAGCCTGTATCTTTCCATATTGGAAAAATTGAAGAAGATTTAAACAATCATTTAGTGATGGAAGATCCAAAGTTAGTAGAAGTCCTAGAAGATTTAGAAATTAAAGATGAATTTCCCATAAAGGATTATTATAGCCTATCATAAATAGGTTTTGGGTATGTATAGTATTTCCTCAAATATAGAGAAGAATATCCTTGCCATATCTAACTAGTCACTCAAGTAGTCAAAAGTTTGGACAATGCATTTTTATGGAGCAAGGTACAAAAATGGAGCCGAAGTTGGTGGTGTTGAATTCTCCTTTGGAAGGGGTGAATAATTTTTCTTTTAGATTCACTTGGTTTTGTACAAATAATGTTGTTGAATATGAAGCTTTGTGATTGGGATTGATGCAAGAAAAAAATGAGAATAAAAATGTTAGAAATTTATGGCAACACAAAGCTAGTAGTCAACCAAGTTATAGAGAACTGCAGTAGTAAACATCACTACCTGAAGATATACATGAACAAAGTATGAGACTTGATGGAATTGTTTGATGCTCTAAATATCCACTCTATCCTTAGAAAATAGAATATACTAGCTAATTATTTGGAAGGTAAGGTCTCCTATTTCAACCCCTCCTTATACTTTGGGTCAACTACAAGTAAAAGAGTCAAATTAGTCTTTAGATCTATAGTTTTGTATAGGCAAATCTTCTAGTAGGTCTTTGATTGTGATGATCAGATAATTCATTTTCTAGTCAGAGAGGCTTGCTTAGCCAATGTACAAGAGGAGTTTTCTTAGGAGATAGATCAGAAATATATAATTCAATTTAAGAACAATCATATTCCTAAAGGTTTAATCATGTTGGAGAGTTTTTTTTTAAATTAGGATGGAAAAAGAGCAAAGACTATGAAAGTAGACGATAAAATATGCAGTGAGATCAAAATTGAAGAGAAAAAGATCAATGTTGGAGTAATATGTTCCCATAAAGAAGTTGAGGGAGTGAAGGCACTTTGTTTTAAGTACCCAAAAATTATTTCCTGGTCATAAGAGGACCTCAAATTTTATGATAAGAAGATCATTCAACATACCATTGAGCTAGAGCCTAATGCAAAACCTTTCAGACAAAGACAAAGGCCTATCAATCCTAAAATTGACGCTATAATGAGGCAAGAATTGCTTAAGATTATTAAAGGGAAGATCATTTATCTGATCAATAATTACACATGGGTTGCTAATATAGTTCCATTAATAAAGAAGAATGGAGACATCCAATTATGTGTGTATTTCAGGAACCTGAATAGAGCATCATTGAAATATCATTATCCACTTCCTTAGATTGATCAGATTTGGATATGGTAGTAGGAGCAGAAAGATACTCTATACTTGATGGTTTCTCTGGATACAACCATATTTAGGTCAAGGATGAAGACCAATTCAAAATAGCATTCACCACACATTGGGGCATGCTCACTTATCAAATAATACCATTTGGTCTATCCAATGCAGGAGCTCCATTCCAAAGGACCATGGACTATGCTTTTGGTGAGCTAATAAACACAATTATTTTGATTTATCTTGATGATATTACTATGTTTTATCATATAAAGGAATCACACCTGGAACATCTAGAGAAAATGTTTAAAAGTGCAAGGATATTTACATCTCCCTCAACCCAAAGAAATTATTATTTTCCATCCATGAAGGTAATTTATTGGGACATGTAGTCTCCAAAGAAGGGATGGCTACTAGAAATAGAGTCTATTCCATAATTTGGGTTATGTAAATGTATCTTCCAAGGTACATACTTATATTACTTTAGGTGCAAGTTATCTAGTTACTTCATGCAATGTAATAAATGAATAAGTTTCAATGTGCAAGTTGTATATGTGCAAGTTATCCCTTGCATAACTAGGTAGAGTGTTGGCCAAGAAATATGTGTTTCTATATAATAAAGGCCTCAATGTTAGATATATATAGAGGTTCAGGGGACTTAGTCAGATAGTGTAGCTTAGGGGATAGTATAGTTCTATGTACTTTACCATCCATTGGTGATGGATGCAATGTAGTTTAGTAGATTTATTAATGGAGCATTCATTTCCTCCATAGTTACATTATATACTTTTATCTGATTTATATTTATAGCATATTTTAGTCATATAGCAAATTTATTTTCTTTCATATTATTCTACATCTTGTGATTGTTATCTCCTAGTGCTAATTACATAAAAAGCTACTAGTGGTATTAGAGCCACAATAGATTTATGTGTAGTTCAATAGGGAAACCACCATTATCGTTGAGCCTGAGTCTTTTGTCAAACTGACGCACCACTAGACCAACCACTGTCAAAATATATTAGAAGGATCTATATTGTAGAATTAGGGAGAGTCACAAAGTTAGGACTTAAAGAAATCTCAATTTTAGAAAATATTGAGATTATATTTTTCTAGAGTATTTTCCATAAAGTTACAAGGAAAATGCGTGAAGACTAGGACTCAAAATTCAATCCACTAGATTGATAAATAGTCTAGTGAAGATCATTCAAGTTATTTGGAATTTTCTAATTGTTACCTAAAGTTTTTTTATTTCAAAAAATAATTATTAGAGTATTGGGACTCCTCCTATAATAAAAATCTAGGAGACTCCAACTTCATTGCCCAAAGGATGGTGTGCCCTCATAGTGTAGAGATTAGTTCCTTGTGTAAGAGAAGAACACTACATAAGAAGACTTTTGGAGAAGAATCATGGTGAATTCAGGAGACTAAATATCTCCATTACTGGATTGAATAACTTCATAGTTGAAGAATAGGCCATATAAGCCTTCATACAAAAAGTACATTGTAGCCTTAAAGAACATGCCATAGAAGCCTTGAAGAAGCCATAAAAGTCTTGATACTGATAAGTCCATAGAATCCTTGATACTTAAAAGTCCATAGAAGCCTTGGTATTGAAAATGCCATAGAATCATTTAACCTGAAGAATAATTTGAAAAGAATATTTGATTCAGAAGTAGATTAATATTTTAGTACTAATATTTGTATTGCAAGGAAAGAAGATTCGATGAGTTGGGAAACTTCCTACAAGAAATCTAGGAAGAGTATCTTCTTTAGAATCAACTTAGCACCTAAAAAAAAATCAAAGATATCAGGAGAAGATCTCATTGAATATATTCTAGTATTGGAAGAAGAAGAAGGACTAGAAGAGTCTTACTTAAAGCTAGAAGCAAAATAATTAGAAGATCCAGAAGAAGTTCTCACCACCAACACTTCCAAGAGCAGAACGTTGAAGAGAAGGTCTAAAGGAAAACCATAAAAATATATAATATTGAATACCTAGGAAAGGTCTCAAGGAGAATATAGAAAAATGCCTATAGATCCTTGCTAAAGATCATCAAAAGATTTCTTAGGAGAACTTATTGGAGAAATCCACTACCAAGGTGAATTCCCTGATATTTAAAGACTTGGGATAATTGTTACCATCCAACAACAAGCCCAATAAGAAGAATTTAGAAAGGAGTGCCAAATATGTTAGAATAATTTAGTAAGGAGTGCCAAATCCATGAATAAGAATTTGACAAGGAGAGCAAAATCCCATAAGAAGATCCTGCTTGAAGTTAGAATTCGACAATAAGACTTGAAGATAGAAGAAGCTCACCAAATCTTAGATATTTGAAGATTACCTATCATAGCAAGAAGGCAACACTTTAGAGACAAATACTTTTATGCAGGAGCATCTAGTGGTGTAAGAGTAATCTTGCATCACCCAAAAAAAATTGTAATTGTTTAATTTTGTAAAACTGGTAAAAAACTAGTAAAACTAGTTTTACTTGCAGGTGAATTTTGAAGGCCTTAGAGACCGAATTTGAGGATTTTCAATTATACAAAACATTAGCACAAAGATCTAAGGTTTTCCCCACTTATTTTTTCTTGTGCCCTTTTCGAAAATATCTCGTATGAGTCAATCGAAGAAACAAGCGCGAAGTTATGACCTCGAGAAGTTGCCCCCTAAATTCAAATTTGAAATAGATGGTTTTAGGCGGGAAAAGGGAAAACTGGTTCAAAAGGGGGGAATTTCAAAATTGTAAGAGTTAGTCTCTGTAAGCTCTATCTTTGGGGAATAGAATGCAAGAAATATTTGGCTCATTTGGCATTTTTCTCTATCTTTGTTGAATTGTATGTGCTTGTTTAATGCAACTCTGCTCTAGACTTCTCCAAATCTACATTAGAAGGAGGAGAAAACAAGATGAAAACAAGACACCAAATCCTAGTCTTGTGAAAGAAATTTTGAGACCATCATTTGGTGAAGAATGATCTATTCAGGACACTCTTCAAAAAGCTATAAGATCCTCCTCAAAAAAACAACTTGGTGATCCTAGACACCAATATCTACATCCTCTACAAAAGTGGGATAAGAGATACAATAAAAGGTAAGAAAATTTAAGTGCAAGTAGATCATTAATTGGATTACTTATCATATTTGTTAGAGCACCTAAATTTGGATTAAAGTTGCAAGAAGAAAATTAGATTATAGTCTTCAAAAATACAAAAGGGAAAAGGTTATTTTTAAATATTTATTTGCACATTAATTAGAATTTGATTAGACTTTAGAATTGCTTCTATCAAGTAACTATCTCTACTTTGGAAAAATATAAAGAAGACTAAGTCCTAAAAAACTAAATTGTAGTGAAATTGCAGAATAATTACTGAAGGTTCATTTCAGATTATTCTTGATTAGTTGTAGATTTTATTAAGTGCATTATATTGATAGATGATTGGATTGATAATGTGAAAAATGTTAGTGCACTAAAAATAAAGTCTATTAGATTTATTTGCACTATTATGCTACTCTAAAAAAAATTAGATTTGTATTTTTGAAAGGCACAAAATATGATTTGTATCAAGTGTCTAAAGACACTATTAAAGCATAGAAATATGCAACACATAGTGGCCAAGTGAAGCCACTAAAAATGTTAGAATACTCCAAAATCTACATAAGAACACAACTAACCAAAAATAGAAATATAAGATTCAAATATTGACACTTGGTGAGTCTCAAATCCAAAACATTACAAGGTTGTATGCAAGGAAATAATGTGCAAAAAATTGCATCAATTGAAAAGCTTCTATCTACTATTATCTAAGCTTGGATTTATTAGCAAAGTGTCCAATAAAAAATGGAAAGGTGTGTCTACTCATAAATGACAACCTCAAAACCCTTGCATTGCAAGAAAAATCTACCACAAAACCAGAATTTTAGATCTGGAAATAGAGTGCAAAAGAAGGTACATTAAATAAGCCTTATGTAAATTTTATAATAAATTTTATTGCACTACTCTAATATGGTTTTTACAGCAAAAATAACATATTTGAAAGTGCCAAAAAATTCACAATA
This sequence comes from Wollemia nobilis, assembly GCA_028583015.1. NCBI lineage: Eukaryota > Viridiplantae > Streptophyta > Pinopsida > Araucariales > Araucariaceae > Wollemia > Wollemia nobilis. Next base: position 38,909,069 of record JAQPPZ010016981.1, read on the forward strand.
ACTATAGGGTAAATAAACCAATGAAGGATGAACGTAATTACTCTTCCTCCCAAGCAAAAGGAGCCATTTAAAAGGCTCATCTTGGATGTATGAAGCTGTAGAATAAATGCCCATATAAAGCTATAATCGAGCTACATTTATGTAGACAAGAGAGTGCATATCTACTATGAAAAAATATGTCAAAAATATACACATGAATCAACATGATTGGAGGCATAGAATATAAGGAACAAAGGTGTTACATTCAAGGTCTTTTAACTTGGAGAAGACCTTCCACCAAAGGAAGCATCAAATCACCATTCAAAGCTCCATAGTGCATCGTCAATCCACCTACAAAAGAATATCTTGCTTGTTGCCCAAGAAATTTAGCAAAGAAAAGGAATGGTATACAAAAGGACTTGAGGAGTTATAATCTCCACCATGGAAGACATTATAGGGAAGGACTTCATGTAGAGATTTTGAATACCACTTGGCATGAACTTTCTAAGACATCATTTCTCTCTCAATGCTCAGGAAACCTCATGCAAGAGTTACAGTAAAGTGGTGACACTTGTTATCCTCCACAAGGTTCACACAAATGTCCACATGAGTTCCCATACATTATAGTTTGATCAAAGAGCATTGAACAAGAAATTGGGATGTTATAGAAGAATAGGAGCGCTCATTTGTAATGGGTGTGATACATGTCACAAAGCCCATGATTATTCATCTATAAAAGGCATCCAAAGTCCAAAGTTCAATAGGGAGTAAAGCACGATCAAAGCCATACAAAGCGTAGCATGGAAGGAAGAAGGAGAATTAAAGGATCCTAGTATTGAAGGTCAAACCTTCCTATTTTTATAGTGCCTACGTACCAACATTGAAGACAAGCAACTCCAAGGTATCTTCGTTGATTCTAGTGCCAAAGGTGACATTTATATTGTTGTTATATCTAGCCAAAGAAATCGTCGAACAATGAGGAGATTTAGCATCCAAAAGGTAAGGTTTAAATCCTATTTTATTATTGATTTCATATTTGGAGATATAAGGGTTATAAAATAAGGTTAAAAATTAGATTTTTGAAAGCAAAATCTATAAGGTATAACTTATCTAATTGAATTAATATTTGCAATTTAACCTAGGAGAAATAAGGAATTCTAATTAGATTAAATTATTTAACATTTTGTAAATATTATTGATTTTCTAATTTTCCAAATTTGGGAGTCACACGGGTTACTACATCAAAATTAATTTATTGGAAATTAGAAACAGTCCATAAAAAAATGTTATTAGGGTTTTTACAAAGGTTGGATAATTACAATTTCTTGTCTCAAAACTTCTAAAAATGGACAAAACAAATCCAACATTAAAACCTCTTAAAAAAATTAAAAGTGCTTAGTTCAATTAGGAGAAATAAGGTGTTAAGAAGTTGATTTTTGATCTTTAAAATGTTTGTACAAAATCAACCAAAATTTAACTATATTTTTACAAAAGCACTATATCATACTCCAAAATCATTAGGGAATCATAAGGTATTCTACAAAACTTGATAATAATAATATTTTTCAAATATGATCAAGTTGGGGAGATAAAAGATTTCTTCAAAACCTAAAAATTAGATGTTCATACTCTCATTACTAGGGAGACATAAGGTAGCCTATAAACCTAAGGATTTATAAAGGTTTCACCAAATCAATATTATATACTTCAATAAGGAATTATATAGCTTGTCAGCTATAAGGAGGTCTACTTCCCAAAATACCTATAAGAATAATTATTTCAAAAAAGAAAAATCCAATGCCATAAAACTTGGGATCATGAATATACTCAAGAAATCAGAAGGAAAGTTAAATCTAACTTCAAAAGTGATTCATAGTGAAGCCCTAGAAGATAATTATGATACTATGGAATGTTATCTTCAAACCTATCTCAATGAAGTAATTGGCAATGTAAATAGTGACATATCACTTTCTTTATACTTTGTGAGCATATTATACATGGCACTACTCACTTATAAACACTACAAGGTAGAAAATGAAGAAAAAAAAGGATTGATAGAATTACTTAAAAATAAGGCAGAACTTGATGAATCATATCTAGAAAAGTTTTTTCAATCCTCATGCAGCATCAGCAGTTCCTGTTCTACTAGCTCAAAATCTTATCATGATGCCTTAAGTGCTTGTTTAGAAACTTCTGTATAGATTAATGATAGGAAAGGAGAATCTTCCTCATAAGAACCAAGTAGTAGCTCAACCTCCTATGAGAACATAGAAACCAAAATCAAAGGGAAAGACAAATATGAAGAAGAATACATAGAAGATAAAGAAGAAATACAATGCAAATTCAATTTAAAGAAGAAGTTTCAACTATAGCCTACTCTACATCATATGAAGACACAAATTACCTGCTAAACCTAAATACAAAGAATGCAAAGAAGGATTACAAATATCAAGATGAAGAAGATCCATATTGAAGCCTAAAGTCTTCAATATACAAATAATGTAATATAGGGGGTGTTAGAAATAGAGTCTATTTCATCATTTGGGTTATGTAAATGTATATTCCAAGGCACATACTTAGATTAATTTAGGGAAAATTTATCTAGTTACTTCATGCAATGCAATAAATGCACAAGTGTCAATGTGCAAGTTGTATATGTGCAAGTTGTCCCTTGCACATCTAGGTAAAGTGTAGGCCAAGGAACCTATGTTCCTATATAAGAAAGGCCTCAATGTTATATATAGAGAGAGTCAAGGGATATAGTTATATAGTGTAGCTTAGGGGATAGTACAGTTCTATGTACTTCACCATCCATTGGTGATGGGTGCAATGTAGTTTGATAGCTTTATTAATAGAATGTTCATTTTATCCATAGCTACATTGTATTCTTTTATATTATTTATATTTACAGAATATTTTAGTCATCTAGTAGATTTACTTTCTTTCATATTATTCTGATCTTGTGATTGTTATATCCCAATGCTCATTACATCAAAATATAACAATGGCAATAGATCCTGATAGAATAAAGTCAATCCTGGCCCTTCCCCTCCCCATAAATAAGAAATGCTTACAATTCTTATTTAGTAAAATTAACTTTATGAGGAATCTCATCTCAAATTTTGCTCAAGTAGTCAGGCCCATCTCAAATTTACTCAATAAGAACATGGATTTCAAATGGACTAAGAAAAGAAAGCAATCCTTTGTGGCTATAAATCAAGAAATTGCAACTACATCGATATTGATAAATTCTAATTTAATCAAAGACTTTATTTTATATGACTATGGAGCTGAGGAGATATATGCATCAATACTCAATCAAAAGGAAAAGAATGAGGAGGAACACCCCATCTTCTTATGGAACCAAAATTTGCATGAGTATCAAACCAAGTATAATTTCATTAAGAGGTAAGTATTTTCAGTGATGAAATTCTTCAAAAAAATTAGGTAGTACTTGGTTCAAAGCAAGACCCTTGTCTATGTGGTACATCCAGATGTAAGAAGATTTATCCTTCAAGGAGAACTGTATGACAAAAGAGCTAGTTGGATTACCAAAATATAGGAGTACAATATGGATATTCATCCCACCAAGCTAGTTAGAGGAATGTCATTATGCTAGGAGCTTGCAGATAAAGTGTATTCAAAATAGACAATAGCCTATTAAGGAGAAAAGGATGATTACAATGATAATCTTCAAGAAAATTTAGATTGGGTATATCAATTGACGATCTACTTCTGAACATGAGTATGTCCTCAAGGTCTCATTCCTTCACAAAAGAGAATATTAAGACCACAACCTTTGAAGTATGTATTGATTCTATAAGTATTATACAATAAGAACCTAGATGGAGTACTTCTAAGATGTCTAGGAGATAATGAAAAATAAAATGTCATTGAATAATTTCATGGAGGCCTATTAGGAGTTCTCTTTTCAGTAAAGGAAACTTCTATGAAAATAATAAGGGTAGCATACTACTGGCCCACTATCTTTGTAGATGCTTTCAAAGAAACTAGGTCATGTGATATGTGCTAGAGGTATGTGGGAGGGACCAAGAATGCAACATTTCCACTCAAATCAATTCAAGTGGAGGAGCCTTTTAAGCAATGGGAACTTGAAATTTTTGGAGTCATCAACCCAAATTCATCAATAAGTATAAGTTCATTCTTACTACCATTGATTACTTCACCAAATGGGTTGAAGCTATCCCAACCAAGAAGTCAAACCAAGAAGTAGTGATTGAGTTTGTGGAAAATCTAACCACATGGTTTGGAATCCCAAAGGCACTAGTGAGTGATAATGGCCCAAATTTCATAGGTGCAAATTATATTGAGTTTACCAATAAGTATAGCATAAATATAAAGAATTCTTCTTACTATTGCCCTTAGGGAAATGAATTGGCAGAATCCACCAATAAAAAATTTCTTATAATTTTGAAAAGGGTACTGAAAGAGAACAAAAGGAGTTGGCACATATTATTACACCAGGTTTTATGGGTGGATAGGATCATTGTAAATAGGTTTATCAAGATATCCTCTTATGCATTAGTTTATAATAAGGAAGTTGTTCTGCCTACTCATATTGAGATACCAGCTTTAAAATGGGCCAACCAAGATCAGGAGCTAGATCAAAATCCACTGGAGTCTAGGTTGATGCACCTTATGTAGTTGGAAGAATAGAGAACTCATGCATATGAGAATTTCTAGAAATACTCCATGAATAAAAAAGAGTGGTTTGATAATATATCAAATTTTAGGAAGTTTAATGAAGGCGATTTAGTGTTAAGGTGGAATGTAGAAAAGGCCAAACCAAGAAACCATTAAAATTTTGATTCCTTCTGGGAGGGACCCTTCAAGATCATTGAAATAAAAAATAACAATACCTTTCAACTTCAATATGAAGAGGGAAATATACATCCCATTCCGATCAATGGGTATCATCTCAAACGATATTCTAGTTAGAGAATATTTCCTGTTGTAATATGTACATATTTTGTATTATATTTTATTTGATGTATTCTAAAAAATAAAAAATATGGGAAAAAGGTGTTATTTTCCACTTCCAAAGTGATAATATGCTATATTCCATGAGGAGGTAATACAATGAGAATTTTCACGATCAGAAGAGTCAAACTAGCTCCAGCAAAAATTCATTTAGTGGACTTTCAAGCCCAGCATAATTTTCCAAAGAGAACAGGACTCCTGGTGGTGCCTAATGTAAAAGTAGTTTCAAAATCCATGGTCTAACTGGTCAAATAGTACCTAGTGGAAATTTAAAGAGTGGAATCCAGAGGGGTAAATTTATCTTAAGGTTAGTTTCCACACTGAAATATTTATAGTGTTAAAATCCACTAAAGTGCAAACTTTGTGGTCAACACGGTAAAATAGGTCTTAGCAGAAAATGAAGGAGTGGAATTCTAAGTCCAATAGAATTTTCAAAAGATAGTAAACCCATCGGTAGTTCTCAAAATAGACGTAGTCCCAAAATCCACAATCAACTTGGTCAAATCTGCCATCGCAGAAATGCAACTAGCAAAATTTTGAAGAAAACATCCAAAAGGAAAATGCAACTCTTAATGAGAAGAATTTGGGAACCGAAGCATAATTTTAAAATCCACTAAGTACTAGATTCCAATGCAAAAATACAAGAATAAATGCACCTTGAAAAGTGTGCCAACCGATAGTTTACCTCTATGTGCTACGAATTTTATCTAATCAGTGATGCAAAATTCACTGAAAAGCCATGCTTTGTAACTTTTGATTAACTCGTTTGAAATCATGAGAAGTAACTACCCGTTCATATTCATTCATGGTAGATGAGTTCCTGAAGATCTATTTAAACAAATAAATTAAGAAATTAGCCATTTTCAAACAAGTTCGACTAAATAACCAAAGCATTTTTGAGAAAAATTTCTACATACTCCAGAGACAAAAATTTGTAAATAAAATATCATCCAAAAGCTAAAATGGTATCAACTGTAGCAAAGCAAAATGGTTAATCAAGCAAGTTTGAAAGAAAAAATTACACTAACAAGAAGGCAGGGGTTGTAGACATAAAAATGATGTATGTAATCAGATATCACCTTAGGAGGGGGTATGAGATCAAATTCTTCAAGGGTGAGTCTCTTCTAGATCAAATTATTGGTGCTATGTACTCTCTTCTCTCTTATTATATTTGTGATGTTGTCCATCCTTACCTAGAGCTAATTTCTACTATATCCAAGTTTTATGATCTTGCAAATAGGTTGGTAAGGACATCCCATGGCAAGGTCTTGTTTCACATAACTGAGAAATCTTGTCGATACTTTTTTACAGTGGGATAGCAACCTCCTATACTTCCCAAAGAATTTATCCTAGAGTAGCAAGCCAAGTACTATATCCTGAAGAATCCTAGTCAAAATAGAAGTCATTTTAGGCCATGGGTATACATTCAGTTTAAAATCATTAAGTCTAGGGAAACCCTACCAACAACATCAATTTCCACTGAGGAATTTATATATCTAAAGTTATTCTCCATGTTAGCTATGGTAGCTAGCCTAGATTATAATATGGACGTACGGGAATGAAAGTTGGCCACTACATATTGCATCTCAAATACCAAGATGTATACAATACAACCAGGGGATAGTGATAATGCTCTAATTTATTTCAACTGGCTTGCATTCCTCACTAAGAGAATTCATGAGCAACTATTGGCCATAAATAAATATGAGGAGAACCCATCATTAAAATATTACTCCAGTTTAATTTGGATGTTCTTCAGTTCCACTAGGGATGATTATCTTTGGGTATCAGTAATTGACAAAGATGCAAATGAATATCCATTGCTGGTCCATTATTGGACTAGGGATCTAAGCAGAGTAGGGTCTTACTACATGTTCAACGTGTAATTTCTTGGACCAAATTTGTGATTTATGTATGGTAGTTACCCTAGAATAACCACAAAAATAGAAAAGAAGATAATATTCAAAGGGGTTAAATAAGGATATTGGTACATATTAACAGAGGGTACGATCATCATACTGTATAGATTCACTGAAAATCCATTCCTTTTACCCCATTACATCACCCACCATATATTCACACTAGAATATTACAGGTAGGTTGACTATATAAACTATAATTTTGGCTCTAGAAATAAGAGAAAAGTGATAGTTGATTCCTCTTTAAAGGAATGCAATATCACTATTTGGAGGAAGTGACAATACGAGAAAATTAATACAATATTTAAAAGATTAGGTATTTTCTAGCTCCCTTAGAGGTGGGGATATTACCATATGATTTTTTTGTGGAAAGGATTAAAGAGTTGCATGGAGAGAAAGCAACTAAATTTATAAAATCAAAGGACTCACACATAGAAAAGCACAAAAATAATAGAGAACAATCCTCTCTCCAATATAATGTGAATGCCATGGAATCACTTCCACCTAAAGGGATTACTATGAGCATGTACATGACTATGAATCAACCAAAAGTTCTCATTATCTTGGTGATTCCAGAATCAAGGAGATGGAGTAAACTTATAAATGATATCAAGCCAAAATTCTAGAATGTTGGCAAATGAGGGTCGAAAGAAACATAATTAAGAGTAAGTACCTGATGCAGGAGCATCCAATGGTAGCAGAGCAATCTTGCATCAATAAAAAAAAAATTCTAAGTGTTTGCCTTGATGTCGCGATATCGCGATAGAGAAAAGTGTCACGATATCGTGACATGTCGCATTTTCGTGACTCAAGAAGGAGAGAGAAGGCACGGAGAAAAAATGTCATGATTTCATGACATGTCACAAAATCATGATCGAAAGAAGACAGGAAAGGCCAGAGAAGAAAATGTCGCGATTTCGCGACATGTCACAAAATCACGACCGAAGGAGCAGAAAGAAAGCAAGGAAGGAAACTGTCATGATATCGCGACATGTCACATTTTCGTGACCAAAAACAGAGAGATAAAAAGTGTCGCGATATCGCGACATGTCGCATTATCACGACCAAAAGCCGAGAGAAGGCTCAAGAGAGAAAAGTGTCACGATATCGCGACATGTCGCATTATCACGACCAAAAGCCGAGAGAAGGCTCAAGAGAGAAAAAGTGTCACGATATCGTGACATGTCGCATTATCACGACCAAAAGACGAGAGAAGGCTCAAGAGAGAAAAAGTGTCGCGATATCGTGACATGTCGCATTATCGTGACCAAAAGACGAGAGAAGGCTCAAGAGAGAAAAGTGTCGCGATATCGCGACATGTCGCATTATCGCGACCAAAAGACGAGAGAAGGCTCAAGAGAGAAAAAGTGTCACGATATCATGACATGTCGCATTATCGTGACCAAAAGGCGAGAGAAGGCTCAAGAGAGAAAAAGTGTCGCGATATCGCGACATGTCGCATTTTCGTGACCAAAAGGTGAGAGAAGGCTCAAGAGAGAAAAAGTGTCACGATATCGCGACATGTCGCATTTTCACGACCAAAAGGGGAGAGAAGGCGTAGGAGAGAAAAAGTGTCGTGATATCGCGACATGTCACATTATCACGATGAAAAGAGAAGAGAAAGAGAGAGAAAGAAAAAGTGTCGCGATATCGCGACATGTCGCATTTTTGCGACCAAAGAAAAAGGCAGGTAGTTACAAGGGCCGTTACAGAGGAAGTTATCAAGCGATGGGTATACCGAACATCATCATTGGTTGACAGGCGGACAGAGTCTACAGTGGCAACACTAGACAAGCATGTGGCACCAAGGTGCAGTGAAAGCAGACGAAGACCAAGAGTCAAAATGTTTCGAAAGCCAGAACAATGAAGAGGCACGAGAGATGAAACGAAGGGTTAGAAAAGGGAAACGGAGAGTCACGCCAGAAAGTTTAAAAGGGGGAAGCAAAGGCATGCAGAAGGGTCAAAAAATATGGAGATAGAGTTGCAGACGTGAAGGCAAGAGGGCCATTCTGGACCTGTTTAGGCTATTTTTCTTCCAGAGGTGGAAGACGTTGTAATAGAAACTATCTTTCGGGATAAAGGAGTTTATTTGGCAGACTACTGCCATTATTGTAATATTTTTCCAAATTGTTGAATGAGAATTGAGGATTTGGGCTGAGCGATTTTGGCTCCCCCATCAAGTGGTATCAGAGCGGGAGTTCCTGAGTGTGTGAGCAGATCATCGAAAGTGAGGCAATTTGCACCAGGATCTATGGAAGGGTTGTGAGAAGAGAGTGAGGAAGAATGCCTCCATGAAGAAACCATGGTGGTGGGAGAAATGTGGTACCTGAAGAAGATTTCAGAGCTTTGCAGAGGCAAGTGCAAGCCCTGCAAGAGGAGTTGCAAAGAGGGGTTGAACCAAGAAGAGAATATCATAGTGAAGATGAAGCTTGGGAGGTTGATAATCCATCAGAAGAAGAAGAAGCAATGGATCCTGTAGAAGCTATATTGGTTAAGGCCATATCTCGGATCGGGAAGAAGACAAAGTTTGATGTCTCCATGTATTCTGGGAATCTCAATCCAGAGGAGTTGATTGATTGGATCAATGATATGGAGGAGTATTTTGAGTATGAGGAGGTTGTAGATCTAGATCGGATCAAGTTTGCAAAAATGAAGTTGAAAGGCCATGCTTGCATATGGTGGAAAGAAGTGCAGCTAGAAAGAAATAGAAGCGGAAAGGAAAAGATAACCAGATGGGATCGAATGGTAGAGAAGTTGAAGAGATAGTTTATTCCTGTAGATTACGAATTGGACCTATTGAGAAAAATGTAGAGTTTGAGACAGTCAAACAAATCTGTCAAAGAATATACAGAGGAGTTTTTCCAGATCTCAATCAGAACTGGCCATTCAGAGGCTAACAGGGAGAAGGTGGCCCATTACATCAATGGGTTGAGAACCAGTATTCAAGAAGAATTGAGTCTGGTTAGGATGAGCACCATTGAGGATGCTTACCATTTTGCCCTCAAAGTCGAAGAGAAGCTGAACAAATGGTTTGAGGGTAAGCAAAGAGGAAGAGGTCATGGTGGAAGAACTGGTGGAAGGACCAGTGGAGAAAAATATAAGGATCAGAAGAAGGCTGGTGAAACCAGTAATACCCAGGATCAGAAAGAGGGGAACACCTACCAACCCCGTAATCATAACAATGGTTACCCAAGAGGGAGAGGTAGATCTGGACATGGATTTGGAAGGGGAGGATTTCGTGGAACCTATTTCCACTGTGGCAAAGAAGGACATCAAGCATACGAGTGTCCACAACATCGAGAAAGGATGAATAAGAGACCTGAGGGTCCTGCCAGAGCTGCTGTAGTAGATGAAGGTGCTGAATCAAAACATTCTGAGGAGGCAGAGGGAGGAGAAGTTATGGTCACAAGGAGGACCCTATTGAATGAGGAGAAAGGATCAGACCAGAGGAGGAGCCTATTTCGCACAAGGTGCAGAAGTTTGGGTAAGGTCTGTAATATCATTATAGATAATGGTAGTACTGATAACTTGGTCTTAGAAGAAATGGTTACTAAGTTACAGTTAAAGAGGAGGAGACACCCGCATCCATATCGGATTGCATGGTTATAGAAGGACCATAGGGCTTTGGTCAGTGAGCAATGCTCGATGAAATTTAATATTGGGAATTACTGTGATGAGGTCCTGTGTGACATCCTGCCTATGGATGCTTGTCATTTGTTGTTGGGAAGGCCATGGCAGTTTGATCGGTGTGCAGTGCATGATGGTCGCGCCAACACTTACTCAGTGACGAAGAATGGAGTGTGCCATAAGCTGAAGCCCTTGAAGGAGGTGGGCAAAAAGGTATGTAGCAGCGCTAGAATCTATTTAGTTGAAGGGGGAAGATTTTTGGATAGTTTAAAGCATGAGCATATGTGCTATGCATTAATTCCTAGAGTTAGGAAGGAAGAATGCAAGGATACCCCTGTAGAAGTCTTAGGACTCGTTAGAAGAATTTCTAGACATTATATCTCGATAATGTGCCTGAGGGTTTACCACCAAGTGAGGAAGATCAGTCACCATATAGATTTGGTACCAGGATCTAGTTTACCCAATAAGGCAGCACATAGAATGACTCCTACAGAAATTGAAGAGCTGAACAGGCAAGTCCAAGAGTTGCTGGAGAAGGGACTGATTCGGGAGAGCTTGAGTCCATGTGCAGTACCTGCAGTACTAGCACCAAAGAAATATGGAGAGTGGAGAATGTGTATAGACTCTCGAGCCATTAACAAGATCACCATAAAGTATAGATTTCCATTGCCAAGGATGGATGACATTATGGACTGTTTGAGTGGAGCCAAGTACTTCACAAAGATTGATCTCGAAGAGTGGTTATCATATTCATGTCAGAGAAGGAGATGAGTGGAAGACAGCCTTCAAGACCAGAGAGGGTTTGTATGAATGGTTGGTCATGCCATTTGGGCTAACCAATGCACCAAGCACATTCATGCGACTGATGAATGAGGTATTGAAAGAATTTTTAGGCAAATTTGTCATTGTCTATTTGGATGATATTTTAATATTTAGCAGAACCCTGGACGAGCATCTGATGCATATCAGAAGGGTTTTTGAGAAGCTATGGGAGGAGCAGTTGTTAATTAATCTGAAGAAGTGTAATTTCGTGAAGAAGGAGTTAGTGTACCTGGGATTTGTCATCTCAACCGAAGGTCTAAAAATGGACCCAAAAAAAGTGAGAGCTATCATTGAATGGCCTACTCCGAGAAGCACGACTGAGGTAAGATCATTTCATGGTCTAGCAAGTTTTTACAAGAAATTCATTAGGAATTTTAGCAGTATTTGTGCACCCCTTACAGAAACAATGAGAGGGGATAAGAAAGAATTTAAGTGGACCTTAGGAGTAGATAAGAGCTTTGATATGTTGAAGAAGAAGGTTACAGAGCAACCTATTTTGGCACTTCCAGATTTTAATAAGGTATTTCAGGTAGATTGTGATGCTAGTGGTAGTGCCATAGGAGCTGTTTTGAGTCAAGAAGGTAAACTTGTTGCTTACTTTAGTGAGAAACTCAATGATGCTAGGAAGAAGTATTCAGTTTATGATCAAGAGTTTTATGCTATAGTTCAGGCTCTAAAGAAGTGGTGACATTACTTGTTGCCAAAAGAGTTTGTTCTATATACTGATCATCAGGCCTTACAGTATATTAATAGCCAAGGGAAGCTAAATCAGAGGCACCTGAAGTGGGTTGAGTTTCTACAGAGTTATACCTTTGTGTTGAAGCATAGGAGCGGAAGGTCAAACAGAGTTGCAGATGCCTTAAGCAGAAGGCAGTGTTTGTTGATAGAAATGAAGGTGGAAGTGGTAGGATTTGATGAACTGAAGGGTTTGTACCCTAAAGATCCTGATTTTGCAGAAGCCTGGAAGGCTTGCTTGGCACTTGTCACTTTGGACAGGACCAAGTGGTTGGATTTTCTGATCCAAGATGGAATGTTGTTTAGAGGAAGTCAATTATGCATTCCAAGGAGTTCAATGAGGGAAAATCTGGTCAAGGAGAAACACAGTGGAGGGCTGGCTAGACATTTTGGTCGGGATAAGACCATTGCCCTAGTTAGTGAGAACTACTATTGGCCGCAACTACAACAAGATGTGAAGAGGTTTGTGCAAAGCTGTAGAGTATGCCAGATGGCGAAAGGTGTGAACCAGAACACTGGATTATATCAGCCATTACCTGTACCAGAGAGACCATGGGAGGACGTCAGCATGGATTTCATTCTTGGTCTACCAAGGACACAACGGGGAAATGACTCCATATTTGTGGTGGTTGACAGGTTTTCAAAGATGGCACATTTTATTCCCTACCAAAAAACTAGTGACGTAGTTCACATTGCAGGTTTATTTTTCAAAGAGGTGGTACGACTTCATGGTCTACCAAAGAGTATCATTTCTGACAGAGATACCAAGTTTGTGGGGTATTTCTGGAGGACCTTGTGGAAGAAATTGAAGACAGATTTGAAATTCAGTTTCGCATACCACCCATAGACTGATGGCCAAACGGAGGTGGTGAATAGAAGTCTGGGAAATCTATTGAGATGCTTGATAGGAGATAAGCCCACGGGATGGGATTTGGTTTTGCCATAGGTAGAATTTGCATACAACAATTTTGTCAATAGGAGTACTAACAAATCTCCATTCCAGATAGTGTATGGGAGCAGTCCAAGGAATGCTTCTGAGTTGAGGAAGATGGATACAGGGGAAAAGTGCAGTGCCGAGGCTGAGGACTTTGCAGAGCATCTGAAGAGCGTGCATGAAGAAGTGAAGAAGCACCTTACTAACATGAATAACCAATATAAGACAAGGGCAGACCAGAAGCGACGGTTCAAGGAATTCATAGTGGGAGATGAAGTCATGGTCCATCTGAGAAAAGAAATATTTCTTGCTAAAACCTATAACAAGTTGAAGATGAAGAAGTTTGGACCATGCCGAATTATAGGAAAATGGGATTCAAGCAATGCATATGAAGTGGAATTGCCAAGTGGCCTTAACATATCACCTATTTTTAACATTGCAAATTTGGTAGAATATCATGAAGGAGGCAGTAGCGAGACACCAAGTATAGAATTGTGGAGTATTCCAACATCTACTCCAACAATAGATGAGATCGAGGAAATACTAGACACTCGAGTAGGTAGAAGTACCAGGAACAGGCAGTATTCTGAATATCTGGTCAAGTGGAAGGGCAGGCCTATCGAAGATGCAACTTGGTTGTCAAAAATAGAGGTCGACCGCCTGGGTCTTCCTCCAACAGTACAGAAGTGAAGGACACTTCTCAATCCACCTCGGGTGTCTGATGCAGGAGCATCCGATGGTGGCAAAGCAATCTTGCATCAACAAAAAAAAAATTCTAAGTGTTTGCCTTGATGTCACGATATCGCGACAGAGAAAAGTGTCACGATATCGCGACATGTCACATTTTCATGACTCAGGAAGGAGAGAGAAGGCGCGGAGCAAAAATGTCACGATTTCACGACATGTCGTGAAATCGCGACCGAAAGAAGACAGGAAAGGCCAAAGAAGAAAATGTCATGATTTTGTGACATGTCACGAAATCGTGACCGAAGGAACAGAAAGAAAGCAAGGAAGGAAAGTGTCACGATATCGTGACATGTCACGATTTCACGACCCGAAACAGAGAGAGAAAAAGTGTCATGATATCGCGACATGTCGCATTATCGTGACCAAAAGCCGAGAGAAGGCTCAAGAGAGAAAAGTGTCACGATATCACGACATGTCGCATTATCGCGACCAAAAGCCGAGAGAAGGCTCAAGAGAGAAAAAGTGTCACGATATCGCGACATGTCGCATTATCACGACCAAAAGACGAGAGAAGGCTCAAGAGAGAAAAAGTGTCACGATATCGCGACATGTCGCATTATCGCGACCAAAAGCCGAGAGAAGGCTCAAGAGAGAAAAGTGTCGCGATATCGTGACATGTCGCATTATCACGACCAAAAGGCGAGAGAAGGCGCAAGAGAGAAAAAGTGTCACGATATCGTGACATGTCACATTTTCGTGACCAAAAGGCGAGAGAAGGCGCAGGAGAGAAAAAGTGTCGTGATATCGCGACATGTCGCATTTTCGTGACCAAAAGGCGAGAGGAGGCGCAGGAGAGAAAAAGTGTCACGATATCGTGACATGTCGCATTTTCGTGACCAAAAGGGGAGAGAAGGCGCAGGAGAGAAAAAGTGTCACGATATCGCGACATGTCGCATTATCGCGACGAAAAGAGAAGAGAAAGAGAGAGAAAGAAAAAGTGTCACGATATCGCGACATGTCGCATTTTCGCGACCAAAGAAAAGGGTAGGCAGTTACAGGGGCCATTACAGAGGAATTTATCGAGCGATGGGTATACCGAACGTCATCATTGGTTGACAGGCGGACAGAGTCTATAGTGGCAGCACTGGACAAGCACGTGGCACCAAGGTGTAGTGAAAGCAGACGAAGACCAAGAGTCAGAACATTTCGAAAGCCAGAACAACGAAGAGGCACGGGAGATGAAACGAAGGGTCAGAAAAGGGAAACGGAGAGTCACGCCAGAAATTTTAAAAGGGGGAAGCAAAGGCATGCAGAAGGGTCAAAAAACTATGGAGACAGAGTTGCAGACGTGAAGGCAAGAGGGCCATTCTGGACCTGTTTAGGCTATTTTTCTTCCAGGGTGGAAGATATTGTAATAGAAACTATCTTTCGGGATAAAGGAGTTTATTTGGCAGACTGCTACCATTATTGTAATATTTTTTCGAATTTTTGAATGAGAATTGAGGATTTGGGCTGAGCGATTTTGGCTCCCCCATCAGTACCCTAAGCCAATTGATGCTGAGTTTATAAAAAATGTACGATGAACATGTTGCAACTTGGAAGGCTAAGGAAAAGAAGAGCCTAACATTTATTCTTGGAAAGGTAGAAATAAGCAAAGCTAGAAGAGCAAAGCTAAAATTAAGAAGGCTAAAGTGGCTAAGAAGCATCAAGAGTCAATGCCACCATCCTCTACTCATTCATAGAAAAATGAGGACACCACAAAGGAAATAGGTATGGGAAAAAGTACCCCAAGAAGGAGAAGGTCTAAGTGTAGAGCTACCAAGGTGAAGACCCCTTCAAAAGTGGAAAATAAGAAGAAGGTTAAAGTTGTAGACCTCACTGCTACAACCTCATTTGAAAAGAAAGATAATATGGTCCCTATTATAAAATATGCAATATGACTTCCTTGACCACAACCAAATAAAACTATAATGTTCAAGAGGAAGGTAGAAGGTGTAGTGTGGGAAATTGTCAACTTAGTTTTCAAGAAATAAAATTTGAGAAAAGCAGAAGTAGTGATGCAAGTTCTTGCTACATCAAGAAAGTAGAAAGTGCAGCAAAAATAGCAGAAGAGTACCAATGAAGTTTTTATATAGTCTACTTTTGTAGTCTCAGGTATGCTTTCTAGTTCCTCTCCTTCTTCTTCTCCTACTTATTCCCAAAATAAATACCCCTACCTTTCTAAAGTTAAAAAGGTATCCAAAATATCATCACCTATGCATAATTCCCCACAATCATCTCCACCACATCTATGTTCATCTCCTCATATAGATTCCTCTCCATTTCATATAGTTGAGAGTACTAAACCATCATCCCTCTTCATTCACCACAAGTTCCAATATCATCTTCACCTCCAACTTCCATAAATCTATATCCTTGATTATCACTATCCACATCAATAATGGAAATATCACTACCATTAAATCCCCCATAATTTGTAGCTATTAGTTCTATTACAATTGATACTTTCATTATGGACGCAGAGTCCACCATCATCACCACCACTCCCCTACCAACCATGGTTGGCCCTTTTTTCCTTACAAATGTCACTCCATCAACCCCCATGGATCATCTCATAGTAACATCCTTGCAAAAAATTAAGAGCACCTCACTGAGAGCACAAAGCTACTGGAGCAAGAAATTGGCCCAGTATTCTAAGGGAGTTACCAAGGTGAGAAAATCAAGTAATTGTTGACCCTATGTCTAGACAGAGGATAAATTTCAAGATGATACCCTTAGTTGATAAACTAGAATAAGATATGAAATTGGATAATTATTGGTTAGAAGAAAATATTGGGGACATATATCAACTGGTCATGGAATATGAGATTATCACAACCAAAGTTGAGTTGGAAACCATGTTTATCAAAACTAACATCTATAGGGAGCAATCTGCTAAAATGGAAGAAAAGGTTGCCAGGCTTGAATCCACCATTAAGGACCAAAAGAAATAAATGAAAGCTTTAGATAATGAGGCTAAAAATAATAAAATAAATTTAAGAAGATGATCAACTTCAAAGAGTAGGTTCATCAACTGTAGGAGCAAAATCAATAATATGTGAAGTAGATACAGGCTTTACAATAGTAGCTCCAGGTTGAGAGTACTAAGGCTACAAGATTTTCCAGGACTAAAGTGAAACAAGTAAATAAATAAATTCTATCTAAAATCCTGGAAAAGTGATCTAAAATCCAACCCATCCTCAACTTCATGGATGAGACTATCCATGTGTTGCAAAAGCTTAGGGAAGATATAGAGACCATCACCAAGCACATACAACCAATAGCTCCTCAAACTAGTGAACTCCTCAATCTATCTAAGGCTAAGTGTAATTAGCTGGGCAAGCCCATACCCAATAAGGTCCAGAGCACCTCAAGGATCATGACTAGAATTATCCTCAAAAATAGTGTTTTTCTTCATAAGGGGTGGTCATTAATTGAAATATTGGATGATGAGCTTCAGAGGATCATATATACCAATGAGGAAATGGTGCAATATGGCTTAAGTGGATTTTTGGATGACAACAATATGATGGTATCATAAGAGGATCTCTATAATAGCATACAAGCAATAATTGAAGATAAATCAGAGGTAGATGCATGGCAAGATCCAATTGATTAGGATAAATTAACACAACTAATCAAAAATTTAACTATATTGAAAGACTTGATGGGAAATTTAGTAGACTGGGGTACTTTGATCTCATATGATAAGATTTCTAAATTGCATTATGTCCATTGGCAATTTTTGGAGATAAAAAATCCTTCTCTTGCATCCTATAAAAAGGCCATGAATACCTTTAACCAAGCTACTCATATTTTAAAAGAAAATGTAGAACAAAAGGAAGTTGAGGATGATGAATAATAGGAGGATACTAAGGAATATCTAAAAGAAGAGATGCAGGAAGAGGAACTAGAAAGTAAAGAAAATGAAGAGGAGATGCACCCATAAGAAGAATATGGAGAGAAAGAAGAGAAATAGGTAGAGGACACTGCCAATGTCCAAGATAGCCAGGAGCAAGACCAGTAGTAAAGGCATGAGAGTGCCAAAATTTTGTTGTAAAATAGCAAAAAAAAAATTGAATGCTATAGTTAGCAGGGTAGTCGTAAAGGTACTTTTATAGGTGTTTTTGAATATGATAGTGTTAGAGGGTAGTAAAAGAAGCATGAGCCTATCTAGACATGTAAAAGTTGTGAAGCAAAATTTTAATGTATAATGGCATATTTTTGACCAAATATATAAAGGAGTATACTTTCACACATTATAGAGCATATCAACAACTACTTCTAGCATGACATCCATATGAACCTTTACTCTTTAAGTCCTTCTCCAGTGACTTAAAAGAGTGATATTTATAAGAAATTTGTTCTTGGAGGCATATACTGCAACCATTTGGAGTGGATTTCACCAGCCCACAAAGAGATCATTCAGAAAAGTGTAATATGGTGAATTGATGAGGTACACGGCCATGACACTAGCTCACCCATTCAATTTTTGACTTTGATACCCAAAGTATAAGCATATAAGTTCATAAGCATTTATAGAAATGCTCCCCATGAGGCACCAGAATGTAGGCCCCAAAAGGTCACATACTTAGCCAATTTTGTAATATTTGGCTAAGTGTTGGGAAAAACATCAAAAGTAGTGTTAAAATTCTGCTAAGGTGTAAAAGCCATTATAAAATTGGTCAAACACAACTCAACGAAAATTAAAGTAGTAGAATTTATAAGGGTGGATTCCTTTGGAGGTTAGTTTTCATATTGGAAGGCCACACACCTAGAAAATTTGGTAAAATTGGCTAAGTGTTGAAAAGAAAATTAAATGCAATGTTAAAATTTTCCAGAGTTCAAAATTTGTGGTCAACACAGCCAAACAGTGCCTAAAAAAATTGGAGAAACAAATTTTGAATGAGGAAGCGATGTAGTGTTAAATTCCACTGAGAACCAATGTGATATCAAAATTCCATGGTCAACATGGTCAAATGATGCTCAACAAAAATTAGAAGAGAAGTTTTTGAAAAGAAAAAACCAACAGTGGAGAATTTCCAAAACAAATAACATTGCTAGAGTTTAAAGGAGGTAAGGCACTTCTAGACTCTCATTTCAAGTTCAACACAATCAAAAATAACCCAAAAAAATTTTAAGAAGTGGATTTTGGAAATCGACGTGGGTTGCTTCCAAACTCGCATTTCATAGTCAACATGGTCAAACATGGCTTTGTTCATGGAGTGTAGCTCCTTTCTTTTTATTGTAAGCAAATAAGAGATCACCACCTCAACATCCTACTGATATGGCATGAGAATCCTTGTAGTGTTTCCATTATTTCTACTGTTATTATAAAACCTATATAAATAGGTCGAACCCTCAGTTTGAAGGGTTGACTCTAGAGTGTTTGCCTATCATATTACTGTAATTTTTCTAAGATCAATAGAAGGAACATTACTTGGATGTTTACCTCAGGATTGTATCTTCATATTTTGTGAGTTTATTCTATGAATTCATTTCTTCTACTGCTATTATGGTTAGTCAATTCTACTAATATTGGATTGCTAATTTGGGACAAATTGGAATGCTTCATGCTTAAAAAAATATTTTTGAGAGCTCCTATTTTTTTAGTCTGAAGGTTGATCTAATTCTGCTTTTTGGATTATTAACATTTTAGATGTTTGAAATATTTCTCTAAGTGTTTTATTATTCTTTAATGATGAAGATGATTGGTTTTAAATATTGTTAGTATTAAGTGTGGCATACTAGAAGTGTGATTAATAAGAAAATTATTGATATTTGATAATTTTGTTAGCTTTATCTGGCCATTATTCATTCGATTGTTTTGAACATTTACTCTATTTATATCCCTAGTATTATACTTTAAAGTGAGATTAATTGAGTCAACACCAATTAGTTGACAAGGTATACTAGCCTACTATGGAGGTTAGATTGAAGTAATATTTGATCCATCTAATATTAGGGTTTGAGTTGTGATTAGTGGGTGTGCGCCTCCCAAAAAGTCATAGATTCATAGTCACAGTTCAAGTTTTCCTTGATGTCAATTTAGACCCCAACAATAAGTGCATCTATTTTCCTTAACCATGCTCAATATTT
Organism: Wollemia nobilis; assembly: GCA_028583015.1. Classification (NCBI taxonomy): domain Eukaryota; kingdom Viridiplantae; phylum Streptophyta; class Pinopsida; order Araucariales; family Araucariaceae; genus Wollemia; species Wollemia nobilis. Next base: position 38,928,911 of record JAQPPZ010016981.1, read on the forward strand.
CATCAAATAACAATGCAGAAAGGAGAATAGTGAGAACAAAAATATCATATCATAATGATATGACCACAAAATCAAGATCATCTCGATATGATATGGTTGTAGTGTGATAGTTTAAAAACTAAGAAAGAAGATACATGCATGCAATTATGATATACATAACCTGGAATGAAACTAGACTATCCTAAGATGTGAAGGCATAACCTATAATCCTTTCACTTGATGTAGACCTTGCAGATCCCTATAATATTATATTTGGTTCAAGGTGATCTTGTTGGAGATGTTTTCATAACAGGGGTCATTTCTTTTTGAGATGGTGGCGACTGTGTACCTACAAAAATAATAAAAAACAAAAATTTAGTCATTTTGATTTATCAAAACAATAGATAATGGAAAATGGGGGCGCACTAGGGGTTCCATCATGATCACCATTTGAAAGCACAAAAAACATGGATCGTACAAATGATAAACAACTAAAAGGGAAAGCATATGACAAAGCATGATACAATAAAAGAAATAAAATGGTAATAAATCCAACTATATTAAATTGATATTGATTTTTTTACAAAGGTATTGCAAAGAATACCCTTCAAGGATTTTAATGATGATACAATATTGCAAAGAGGACTATGATTCCCTTGTTCACCAAAAAGAGCTTTCTCTTGGTGCAATATAAAATCCTTTTGAGACCACAACAATATCTTCAAAAGTGGGTTTTATTGGGACAGTTGAGTATGAGTTATAGTTTAAGACTTTTGTGATGCTTGAACCTATGATCTGATTGCAATGAAACAAGAGAGATATCAGTAGTCTCTATGGGGCTCACTTATATTGGACCCATAATGATCAAAAAGATAAAACTAAATAAAGTAAGTGCATGCATGAAACAATGATAGATATAAGCTAATACTATGATATAAAGTACCCAAAATGAATGATATTATATTGAAATTAACATGCAATAAAAACCATAAAATTTATCACATGATCAAGGTCATATCTAGTCAAGAAAGTCTTGCCTTTGAGACCATCTGAGGTGAGATAGTCTCTACCACAAACCTATAATTTTATGGAACTAGTTTGAGGTAAGGTTGGGGATGATCCAGAGGTGAGTTTTATCAATGAATTTATGGTGATCTATTAGTGAGTTTGGTAATTTTATTGATCTAAAATAGTAAAATTGATCATGCAAATATGAATAGGATGAATTTGAGGTTTGCGTAGTGATAAACCATCATTGATAGCAGTGAAAAATATTCGTAGGTGAATTTAGTAGCACTTAATTGTGTTGGTCTAAAAATTTTGGATTCTTAAAACTAGGAGGGAATGCCTCTATTTTTATAACCTCCTTGGCTAGGTGCCAAAATATGTATTGGATTAACCAGGGGTAGATTTATTACTACTTTGTAGGTCGTAGGGACAATTGTAGATCACCAAGAATGATTGCAAGTTGTCAGGGGTGATGGGAAATCTACCACTACACTAATAGTTAGTCCTACTACATGACTATTATAGTTGAAATTATGTGCATGCGGTCATATCATAGTGATACAACCCCAAATCAAAGACCATATCAAGCAAGACGATCTTGCTTCCCATGAGGTAAAAGTGTTCTTTTGTTGAGGAAAGACACTAAATAGCCTTGAGGCTACCTTAAGTGTGTTATATGGGTTAAAAGGAGGTCTTTTGGAGAGTCTCCTTGTGATTACATATTTTAGGTATCTACCCATAGGATTTGCAAGGATGATTTTGCAAGTTACATTAATGAAGTTATAACTTAAATAAAAAAACTATATTAAATATAAGATAACATAAGGGCCACCATTGATTTTTAATTCCAGATGATGTAAACTCAACATTTATAGTTCTTATTAGGGTTTCTGGATCTTCGAAGATTCTTGGGCATCAACTGGATTGCAGAAGTGCCTTCGGGGTACGGTGGTTCTGAAGGTTAGATCGGTGCCCCAGGAGAGTCCAATGGGGACTTCTCCGGCTCCTTTTCTAGGGAGTACCAGCTCTTATGCAGACTTGTTTAAAGAAAACTCTTCCCCAAAAAACGTCGAAGCTCAGAAAATGGCATACAAAATGCTCTTCACGGCTGCTGGGAATAAGTCGGCAGCACCTCGTGTGAATGGTTGTTTGCCGTAGGCCGAAACCAGGCCAAAAATAGTCATTGAGCCAAGTATGGTTGAGGAATCAATCATCTACAGAGCTGATCATGATCTAATCTGCAAGTTCATGGGGATACGTCCTTCCCTAAATTTTTTGCACTCCTGGATCCGCCAAAACTGGGAGCCTCACGGTGAGTATTCATTGTGGTTTATTAGCAATGGATATTTTATTATTAGCTTTTCATCTTTGGCCGATAGAAATAAGGCTTTCGAGTCAGAGAAGAAAAGTCATGGCCCGACAGGGCTATTTGTTCAGCCATGGAGAGTGGGATTCGATCCCCGAGTTGAACCTACTGCTGTCCCAGTATGGATCCGACTATATGCTCTCCCAATGGAATTCTGGAGTGAGCAGGTGTTGGCAAGGATTGGCAATTCCATTGGTAGACATCTGGGTGTTGCCAGAGACACACTTGAAGGGAGCATGGCCGTGTATGCTAGAATATGTGTGGAGATGGATCTCAGCCAGCCTTTGTCGATAGAGATGGAGATTGAACTGGCAGGTCTCTCCTGGATTCAACAACTGGACTATGAGGCCCTACCCTTTAGATGTAGGGTTTGTCACAAACATGGACATTTGGCCCGTTTTTGCCCTAATAATATGAATGCTAAAGTGGAGGCCCCTTCAGGAGTGCCACACCAGCCTAAAGAGGACAAGGCAACACTTAATACAGGTTCTAATAGGACCGTTTAGGGCAAGGAAGATCAAAGAGAGGGTTTTGAACAACCCAAGAAGAAAAAGACGGACAAAGAAAAAAGAGGGAAAGGAGCAATCCCATCTCAGACCTACCAATAGGTATGAGATATTTAAGTCATTGGTTGATGAGGAGGAACAATTTATGGAGGGCATGGAGGGTTTTAAGGAAACTTCTAATATTCTCGGGCAACTCCCTCTCTCTTCTTCTCCTGTCATACAGCAGGTAGTTGATCCCTGTGAGGTATCACAGCCAGTGTGCTCAGGTGCTTTGGTAGTGCATAACCAGGAGCAGACAGTATCTCAGGATGTCAGTATGGGAATACCAGAGAAAAATAGGGAAAGGCCAACTCTGGGGATAACCCAGGTAGAAAAAAGATCAAAAAATAGCAACTCTCAGGGAGTTGGTAGAAGATCCAATAAGGAGTTGCTAGCAGCCCAAGGAGACAGATTGATCACGGGAGGATCGGTGAGGACAATAGACTCTTATTGCTCCCAGGGTAACCAATGATTATACAATCATGGAATGTGAGGGGTTTAAATAGCAGAACCCATCAATCTATTGTTCGAAGACTTTTAGAGAATCGCAATACTAATTTTTTGCTTTTACAGGAGACTAAGATGTCTTTAGATCTTATGTCCAAAACAGTCAACAGAATTTGGAGGGGTGCTGGTCATATGGATGTGGCTGCCCAAGGTGCCTCAGGGGGGATTGTTACTCTGTGGAACTCTCTTGAATGGTCTGCAATAGAACATCTTGCCTGGAGGGGGGTTCTCACTTCTCTTTTTAGGAATAATGTCACTATGGAACACGTTCTAATCACAAACTTTTATGGGTCTCAAAACCTAGATGGTCAGAGGCGACAGTGGAAGGCTGTGCAGAACATGCGAACCTCAAGGGAAGATTTAGACTGGATTATAGCGGGTGACTTTAACGCTAAATTATCTTCTAGAGACCAGGAAGGGGGAGCTCCCTTTTTGGACCCAGGGGACCGGTTCATGATTGCCCAAGTCCAGGCTTTGCGCTTAGTGGACATTAAATGTCCTGGCATTAACTTCACTTGGACTAATAAAAGGTGGGAGCCACATAGCAGGAAGGTTAAGCTTGATCATTTTTTGGTTTTAGAGGAGGCGTTTGTAAAATGGAATATAAATTTTTAGATTTTAGAAGGCCCAGTCTCTGATCACTGTCCCATTCTGTTGGAAGGCGGGACTAGGATGGGGCGACATCACAAACCTTTCAGATTTGAGAATTTTTGGCTTCAGAAAGAAGAACTTCGGGAGAAAATTCCACAGTGGTGGGAGGAAGGCCGCCCAGCTTATGGGAGAGCAATGTTCAGAATCCACAAACAACTACAATTTGTCAAAGCTCAGTTGAAGTGTTGGAGGCGTGCTAATAAAACCGACTTCCAGGCCCAAAGAGCTCCATTGGTGGCCAGATGGGATGAGGTCCAAAAATAGTTTAGAGAAGGAGTAATTACAGACCAGCTCAAAGCTGAGGATGATGCCTTGCGTACAGCGGTGGAGGACATTGACAACCAGGAGGAGACCTATTGGCGGCAGAGAGCAAGAACCACCTGGTTATTAGAAGGGGACAGAAATACAAAATTCTTTCATCGGACTGCTTGTGCTCGAAGACAGATGAATAAGATGGAGGCCCTTCAAGATGAGAACGGTCATTCCTTTGATACACTTCTAGGTATACATTCCCATGCTATGGATTATTTCTCAAAGCTTTTTAAGGAAAGTGTGGTTCAAGATGTAGAGGCCCAAAATGAAGTTATTTTTGTCATACCTGCTATTATTTTTGAGGATGAAAATCAGGCCCTCCTCAAACCCATTGATAGAGATGAATTGAAAACTGTGGTCTTTGGAATGAGCACTGGTAAATCTCCAGGTCCAGACGGTTTCCCAATTGAGTTTTTTCAGGCTTTCTGGGACTACTTAGAGGAAGATGTTAGGGCTGTTGTTGAAGAATCCAGAGAAAATAAGAGAATGCTTAAAGCTATAAACCACACTTTCATTACCTTAATTCCAAAAGGTGAGGAGGGGGTTCATATTTCAGATTATAGGCCTATTGCCTTATGTAATGTGTTGTACAAAATAATCACAAAGGTAATGGCTGAGCGCCTAAAACCTCTTCTTCACAACATTATCTCCTCTGAGCAAGGGGGTTTTGTTGAGGGTCGAAAGATTCTGGATGGGGTGGTTCTGGCCCGGGAAGCAATCCATTCAATGCACACTTCGGGAATAAAGGGATGTTCATAAAACTGGACATGTCAAAGGCTTATGACAGGGTTGAATGGAGTTTCCTGGCCAAAATGATGGCTGCCTTTGGTTTCTCTCAGGATTGGATAGAGTGGGTCATGAGCTGTGTCTCTTCCCCGACTTACTCTGTTCTAATCAAGGGCCTTCCTTCGCAACCTTTTGGAGCTTCTCGGGGTCTTCGCCAGGGGGATCCTTGTTCTCCTTATCTTTTTCTCATTTTGGCTGAAGGTCTTGGCAGAATTTTCTTGAGGAGAAGACAACAAGGCAGATTATTGGGTATTAGGGTGGGGGACGAAGTTTTAACGCACCTGTAGTTTGTGGATGACACTGGTTTGATGGGAGTGGCCAGCTTCAGGGAAGCAAGAACGATTAGGGATACTCTTAATGTCTATCTCAGGGCTACTCAATAGGTCATTAATGACAAGAAATCCAAAGTGGTCTTTTTTAATCTGGAGCAAAGGCTTTAGAACAGAATTTTAGAAATCTTGGGATTCACTAGGACTTCTCTCCCTGTGGTTTACTTGGGGATCCCCTTGCACTTTAAGAAGCTGAAATTAGACACTTGGAGGAATTTTCTGGAGTGTATCAAGGACAGAATTAATCACTGGTCTCACAAGTGGTTAAGTTATGGTGGCAGATTAACGTTCTTACAGGTCGGTCATTCAAGCCATGCCAATCTACAAATTTTCTATCCTGGCTGCCCCGCTTACAATATGGAAAGAGTTGGACGGGATGGCTAGAAAGTTTTTGTGGGAAGGAGCTAAGGGAGAGAGAAAGTGGGCCTTAGTGGGCTGGGATAAAGTCACCCAGCCCAAGGTAAAAGGTGGGCTGGGACTGAGAGGATCCAAGTTAAATAATAAAGCTTTGGCTGGAAAGTTGTAGTGGAGGTGGATTTCCCAACCAACTTCCTTATTCGGTAGAATCCTAACTAGTAAATATTTGGGTCATGTTAACCCCAATGAGGTGGGCCGTTTCCCTTTGGATGGTATTGGATCCTTAGTGTGGTAGGCTCTCAAGCTAGGATCTCAGGTTATTAAAGACCAATTGTTTTGGAAAGTGGGGAGAGGGGAGAAGGCTCGTTTTTGGACCGATTCATGGGATCAGTACCCACCCATCATTGTTGAATTCCTCGAGTTACTACCAATAAAATCTGCCATAGAAACCAAGGGTTGGGTCCAAATTGAAAGTTATTTCAACACTACTCAGCTGGGGGAGTATAAGTTTAAGAAGTTTAAGAGGTTGGAGGAGTGGCCAATTTCAATCCCCCCGGAGTTGGCACCCATCTTGACCAAAATCTTGACAGAAAGGTTTCTCACAGGGAGAGACGAGGAGGATGAATTAGCTTGGGGCTATGGGAGCCTTGGTGTTTATACAGTGAAGGACGGATATGACAAGATCCTCCCAGAGCCTCCCCCCCATTCTTATCCGGTTGAGGATTGGAGAAAGATTTGGCACTCCAAGGGCTGGCCGAAAGTAAACTTTTTTGCCTGGCAGTTTATGCACAATGGAATTCTCACTTTTGACAATCTCAGATGTAGAGGAATCATCGGTCCATCTCAATGTGTTTTATGCCACAAGAACGAGGAAACAGCTGATCACCTGATGTTTGAGTGCCCTTTCACGCGTCAGATTTGGAAGCGATGGTTCTCTCACTATAAAATCCAGGTTAATGGTGACATGAATCGGACTAATATTTGGGAAAGATGGAAGAGGGGTAGATTTAAATCTAAAGCTCTTCAAATTGGGTGGGAGCTTGGCTTATACTTCATTTGGTGGCAAGTGTGGTTGGAGAGAAATGCTAGAATTTTTAGAGAAACCTTTTCCTCGCTAGATGGAGTTTGGCAGGTCATCTGGAGCAAAGTCACGAAGCTGTTGCCGTCTACGCTAAAGAGGAAACTCGGGTTGGTCCTGGGCCAATGGAAGAGGGAGTTGAAAAGCAAGAGGGACAGGAAAGAGCTAGTTGGAAACCACCCCAGAAGGCTGGATTAAAATCAATACTGATGGAGCTGCAAAGGGCAATCCGGGTAGTGCCGGAATTGGCGTGGTCTGCCGGAATCATGAGGGATCAGTGCTCTATTGGGAACTGCAAGGCTTGGGAAGAGCCACAAACAATGAAGCAGAAGCCATTGCTATCAAATCTGCTTCTATTTGGGCAGTTACTCAGGGCCACAGGAGGATAATTCTTGAATCTGATTCTCAAATATTGGTTGGAGCTCTAGGCTGCATGAGGAACTTTGCGTTGAAAGCATGGAGGTTGAGGATTTCGGTCTCTCAAATCAAGGAATTATGGAGGGAATTAGATGATGTGATTCCAGTTTATGTGAGTAGAGATTTAAACAAAGCGGTCGATTTCCTGGCTAAGATGGGTCTTGAGAAAGAGGTAGGGGTGTAGTTGCACAGTGACATGCCTATTGAGGATGAGGTGATTAGGCAGGGCCTTGAAAGATCCTTGAGCCAATGATCAAAGAAAAAGCAAAGGGTGGTTTTTGTCATGATATCGTGACCTGTTGCGCCATCGCGGCCATTGGAGGAAAGTTGTCGCGATATCGCGACATGTTGCACCGTCGCGGCCATTGGAGGAAAGCTGTCATGATATCGCGACATGTTGCACCGTCGCGGCCTTGGAGGAAAGTTGTCATGATATCGTGACATGTTGCATCGTCATGGTCATTGGAGGAAAGTTGTCGTGATATCGCGACATGTTGCACCATCACGGTCGTTGGAGGAAAGTTGTCGTGATATCGTGACATGTTGTGCCATCCTGGAGGAAAGTTGTCACGATATCGCGACATGTTGCACCGTCGCGACCATGGAGGAAAGTTGTCACGATATCGTGACATGTTGCACCGTCATGGCCCCTGGAGGAAAGTTGTCATGATATCATGACATGTTGCACCGTCACGACCGCTGGAGGAAAGTTGTCATGATATTGTGACATGTTGCGCCATCGTGGTCTCTGGAGGAAAGTTGTCACGATATCGCGACATGTTGCACCGTCGCGGCCGCTGGAGGAAAGTTGTCATGATATCGTGACATGTTGCACCGTCATGGCCGCTGGAGGAAAGTTGTCATGATATCGCGACATGTTGCACCGTCGCGGCCACTGGAGGAAAGTTGTCGCGATATCACGACATGTTGCGTCATCACGGCCATTGGAGGAAAGTTGTCACGATATCGCGACATGTTGCACCGTCGCGGCCAAGGGAGGAAAGGTGTCATGATATCGCGACATGTTGCACCGTCGCGGCCAAGGTTGGGAAGGTGTCGCGATATCGCGACATGTTGCACCATCGCGGCCAAGGGAGGAAAGGTGTCGCGATTTCGCGACATGTTGCTCCGTCACGGCCAAGGTTGGGAAGGTGTCACGATTTCGTGACATGTTGCTTCATCGCGGCCAAGAGAGGAAAGTTGTCATGATTTCGTGACATGTTCCTTCATCGCGGCCAAAGGTGGAAAGGTGTCACGATTTCGTGACATGTTGCTTCGTCGCGGCCATGGGAGGAAAGTTGTCATGATTTCGTGACATGTTGCTCCATCGCGGCCAAGGGTGGAAAGGTGTCACGATTTCGTGACATGTTGCTCCGTCGCGGCCAAGGGAGGATTGTTGCCGCGATTTCGCGACATGTCACGATTTCTGACATGTCGCGATTTCATGACAGGTTGAATTTTTGCGGTCAGAGGAGTTTTGTGTCACGATTTCATGACTTGTAGCTTTTTCACGGCCAAAGGTGAAGTCGGTGAAAGCGGCGCGATTTCGCGACAAGTTGTTGTAACAGACCAATCAGCTCCCTCAGCTAGCTTGTTATTGGTTCAAGAGATTTGGCTCCATTGCAAATCTTCCTCTTCTCTTGTAATCATGTGCTTTCTTTGTTTTTGGCTGGGAAGTGTCTATTCCCAATTGTAACTGATCTTTGTTTTAATACAAGTTTTTTTCAATTTTTTCAAAAAAAACATAAGGGCCACCATTTCTAGTTTTCAACCATATTCTACCTTGCTTTCATCCATAATATATTTTCATAATCAAGTTTTTTATTTTCAAGGCAAACATGCCATAAACCAATTTTCATGTAATCCTTATTTCAATAGTGTCTTATAGAGATTTTCACTACTAAACTAATTTTTTTCAAGAATACAATCACTATATGGTTGATGTGGAAGAGGAAACCTCTTTCATAACATGCAAATTGAACTATGAAAACAATTAAGATGAAAATTCATCCTTGGTAATCGATTTCTGATACAACCTTAATAAATTCCCATTAACTAGGAGATGATGTTAAGATCCATCAATGGGTAATATTTGTACCACACTATTATCAAAAACTTACTCAATTTCTAATGGTCCTAACCATATAGTATGCAATTTTCCAACAAAATAATAATGGGATTCAAAGATAAATGTCCAATCACCTTGTGTGGGCCAGTGTAAACAAACCATAGGTAAGTCCTAGAAAATCTCACAAGACTATTAATTTTACAAAACATTGTTGCTAAAATATAAGGAAGCCTAGCCAAGGTTGATATTTTTCGTAGATGACTAGCTAGAATAAAAAATGAATCTTGTTAGGCTCAAAATTTTGTCTAAGGAAAATAAGCCTAGCCACTTTAGAGTCTAGAGCAAGAATGCCAAAAGAATTTTAAATGTGATGTCAACTTAAGTATTCAAAGATCCTAGCCACTAAGACTAAATAAAGAAATAATGGAAAAAACCCTGAGTTTCCAAAAGCTAAATTTTACCATCCAAAACCATGAGTGGAAAAAATTTTAAAGTGGCTAAGAGATTTCAATGATAATGTCAAAAAAGTAGCAAAAATATCCTGATTGGATCTTTTAGGTCCTAATAATAAGCCAAAAATTGTTAGTATATGGTGATAAAAGAAAGTGACTCCCTGACAAATTCCATTGAGCAAATATTGTGTATGTTAGAAGATATGATCACCTAGGCGCTCCTCATCCATATAGAAAAAAAATGGTTAGGCAATAGTGATAGCTAGTCTTCCAAAACCTATGGCCTTCCCTAGTGACCGTGAAAGGGAATGCCTATGATTTTGATAGCTAGCATAATAATAAGTTGTAGTAGAAAAAATCTAAACATACTAAACACATAAGGTTCCTAGTATTATGATTGGTTAGACCATCCACACAAATTAGGTCAATTAAGATAGAATAATGATAGTTTGCCAAGAAATAGAAATAAATTGATATCCAATTCTTCCAAGCATGTCAATTGAGCATGAGCCCCAGACTAGGCTAGGCTATGCCTATTCTTATTAGGCCTATGATAGACTATATTTGTAATCATTGAGCTAGGCTAGTATAGTAAACTATATATAGCTTAAGTTCCCTCAATATAAGGGTTTGCAATCGAGTGTTTGCCTATTTTTAACTATGCAATTTTTCTCTATTACTTAATAAATTAGTTGTTGTTTGATCTCTATCAATGAAGTATTACAAAATTATTGTGTATGTATGCTCTATAGTCTCTAGACATTTCTATAAAATCTTTGCAAGTGGTCTAATCTATTAGGCCCATGTTGTTATTTAGATTATCACTTTAGGCTATTGGAATGTTAAGGATGTATATTATATAATAATTGCATATATATTCATTTCTATAATTTGTTTTATCAATGGTTTATTCTATTCGGCCTTAGTTTTTATTTGGATTATAACTAAAATCTATTGGAATGGAAAATTATATGATCTAAACTAAAATAATATTGTGTGATTCTTTGCTTGGTAACTGGTCTATTAGGCTCTGTACGTAGATAAGTTGCATGGTATTTTTCATGGGGTGTAATAGTGTTGTTAGCATAATTGAATCTACATTTTAATAAACATTTCTCTCCTTTCTCTCTCTCTCTCTATCCCTTCATTTTTATTTAGTCTTTGTTCATTTATTTTTTTATTTGCATAATAAGGAACCAACCTTCTCTAAAGGTTGGCACAAAAGCAATTTTGAGACATCCAATATTGGCCATGGTCTAAGGCATAAATCACACTACTAGGTGGATCATAAAATAAGATTTTTTGCACATTCAGTAGAACAAATTATTCAACATTTTCACGGTATTTCCAAAGGATTGAGTTTCTAGTGAATATCTTGACCTAACAAGTGGACAAAAATCCATTCACTTGTTGACTCCATTATTGAAGAACCTAATATTGATGACTCCCTTAAATAAATAAGCCCTAAAGCTGCATAATAAATAGTTTAGAGGCCATAAATATCAAATAACATGTGTAGTTTGTTAAACTACCTACTTATAAAGCTTACAAGAGTTTAAGTAAGTCATGCTCTCTAATATAAGTTTCCTCTATTCAAATTCTCATCCCTTTGTAAGCTTTTACCCAAGATGAAATATAAATGGACCCCTTGATCTTCTAAACTTATATTAAATATTGTAGTTAGCCCTTAAAGCATTACCAACCTATGATGGGTCCAAGAAAACTATCTATGAGCATAATTAAGATGTGGTAACTCTAGCAACTATTCATAACATCCAACATTAAGATTTTATGGTGAGTCTATTGGCCATATCCTTTAAAGGAAACTTTTTAACCTAGTATAAATACCTTGATGAAAGAAATATTAGTTCATGGGCTCATCTAGCTAAACCATTCATCTTGGAGTTCAATGAGATAGGAGACTCCTTTTCATTGCTCACCTAGTTCAACTCCATTTAGAGATATCTACAATAAAACAACACTAATTTCAATATCAAAATTAGTTAGACATGGAAGTGGATACCTCAAAATATCATACCTTCCCAACCTTAATATTAAATCTATTATATTTAATGTATTATCCTAAATCGAGTTTTGCAAATATAGCTATCCAATGAGATTATATTCCCACAAGTTTTCCAAGTTATAGTTTCTATAGAAAATAAATTAATATTAGTTGGAAAAATACTTTCTAAGGTCGCCATACCATATTTTCTAGATTTTCCATATCTAGCACATCAAACACTAGCTTTAGCTACCTCAGTGTCTCAACTTGCTCCTATAGTAACACCTAAAGTGTTTCCTTAGCCACTTGTACTTTATTTTCCTTTGTTGCCTACCCCAAAATCTAAAGAATTATTCATAAAGAACAAAGAGCTTAGATCAGTGGTTAAAAATATTATCAATAGGCTCACTATGGTATAAAAGCAAAATGTTGAAAGAAGTTATAAGGGTTATCAATTGAGGAGACTCCCCTACATCTCAAAATATTAGGAGACTTCTAGTAGTAATATGGTTGGAAGAAAAAATGTTGTATATATCTACATGAATGTGGTCTACCAAAAATGACACCACTTGCATTATCAATGATGTGACCCAGGTTCAATCCCCACAATGGATGTGTATAAGAAGTATTATTCAAAAAAAATGTTGTATATATTGAGTAAGAGGAAGGGTCATACACATCCTCTTCTTAGGAGACTTACTAGTGCCTATCCTATAATGACCCCTATAATGTAGGCATATGTATGGTTTATCAACACCAAGCCTAATTTGTAGTAGCATAGAAGGAAAAGAGGGTGGAGAAGACATAGAAAGGAGTGGTTAATAGATTTATGGACCAAGACCAAGTGATGCTAGTTGAATATCCTACATAAAAAGAATTAATTCAAGTCTTAACAAGATCTAGAAGGAAGCCTTTGAAGGTTAAGGTCCCTGATCAACCTCAATATGAGCATCCAAAAAAATTGTCAAGTTTGGAACTAGTAAAATAAAAATCCACTAAAGAAGATCCTAAGGATCAATATCTAATGAAATTAAGGTATCCCTTCATGAACAAAATACAATCAATTGAGTAATACTAGTGGAATATCAAGGAACATGCCCAAAAGAGTAAAAATTTGGTAGAAGTGACTGAATATAGCATTTTGAAGAGTTGAAGAAAAATCCTTCCCATGCAATCGTGTATTATGCATTACTAATCCTTAGATATATTGAATTGCTCAAGTCTATATTAAAAGGTATAAAGCGGTGAAACTTAGAAACTTGAACATGGATCAAGACTAAAAATCCATGGAATGGGCGAGAACTAGCCACCACATTTTTACATGTCCTTGTGTATGGAGGGTGGATAGTGCACAATTATATGGTTGAATTAGGAGTAACCACTACTATCATGCCAAAGGAATTATGTGATGCAATGATATTGGAGTTAAACTTCTTAAGCCATGGAGTGTTGCATATAGATGTAACTCCTATATAGGTAGTTGGGATGTTCAAGAACATACCAATGGTGCTCCACAAGGTTCCAGAGGCCATAGTCATTCAAGATGTGGTGGTGGTCAACCTTTCAACATACTTTAGCTTGTATATTTCTAGAGAGTTCACTGCCAAGCTAAGGGCTACTCGTCTTTAGATAATTCTCACATGGTAATCCTCCATAGAGGAAAAATGTCAAGATCTATGTGGAAAAACCATCTACCTTCCACATTGAAGGAATTGAAAATAAAGTTAACCTAGCTGAAGATGATCAAGACTACCCTAAAATTGTGACTGATGAATTTAAAATAGAGGTGGAATTTTCTTAGAAATATTTTAATGCTATGATAGAGGGTTGACTAGGAACTTTATGTATTGAAGAATTAGATGGCCAATACTTATTGGCCACTTCAAAGAAAATAAAATGAGAAAAGAGATGGAAAAATTAATGGTTCTAGAGGACCAAATAGACAAAAACTATGTTAGACTCTAGAAATAATAAAACACTACTAAGCATTGGTTTAATATGATAGACACATCATGAGAATTCGAGAGTAGTAAACCTATTATTAAGTGGGATGAAGAAAAGGCAAGGCTAAAAAGGCATCAAAAATATGATATTATATGTCCTAGGCCTTAGAAAAATATTTAGATACATGAGTGCAATGTGTTGAAATAACTATAATCAATGTCTAAAATTTTTCGATATCGATAAACTAGTTGTTGCTTAAAATGCTTTGCATAAGATTAAAAAATTTCCAATTTGTATTATAATTGTATATAGAGAAGTGTAATACTATAATTTTATAGATATTCTAAGAAATATTAGGTTTCACATGACAATTTTGAATTGTAAATAGCATATTGGTCTAAAATGTAACAACAATTAAAGTTGGAGCACACTCTAAGGACTTCACACATTCTAAAAACTTTGGAAAGCAATATTGAGTAATAAGAGTGGGATATGCATTCCTTTTAGCATTAATGAGGCCAGGTGTTAACCCTAATATATAAAATAAAATCCCTAAGGTTTTATTTGGACAATGGGCAATCAAACAATTAAATAGTCAAGACCAAAGAACAACTTTGTGTAAGTCATTGTAGTTTGTGAAGACTAACAAAATTCCCACACTCAATTGCTTAAAATTGAGTTGAGAAACCATGGCCAACAAAAATATCAAATATCAAACTCTAGGGCCAAATTTATGATGTACATGATATAGAGCTAACTGTTAAGACAATAAAATTTAGGAGAACAGTAGAATAGAAATCCATTGAGCTTCCAAGGGGGTATCCATCTATAGCCACATGGAATTATATATTACTATTATACATACCTAGAAATGTGCATCCCTATCCAAAGTTGGTATAGTAGTAGACAACTATGATGCCAAAAATAGAAAAATTTATGATTGTAAAGGCCAAGTACTATTTTCCCTCACACTTGATAATTTAGCAGTAGAATTTTCATTAGGCACTTGTTCTCAAATTGGAAAATACCTCATATTCCTCAATAAAGAAAAACAAAAGGTTTATTATGAGAAATAACTATTTTCTTCATGTCTCAAAATTTCTTGAGGGCATAATTAAAATAATTGAGCTTAAATTCTTGAAAAACATGTTTGCCATGGTAGCAACCATCTTTGGTTTGAAGAGTGATAAAATTGTATATGATTTCCAAATAGTTATGGAAAAGACTTTGACCTATCCAAAAGTCCCCTTTTGCTTTGATTGGGCCCAATACCTTAGTTCATTCATGCATGACCAATTAGTATAATTCAGGAAAAATGAATATGATGTATTCAAATATCCTTCATACTTGTCTTGGCTATTTATAAATTAGAAATCTAACATTTTCCCATACCTAAAAATAAACCCACAAAACCCATAGGAGGAGGTTATTTCAGTGCTATACTATACAAAAACCCTTAGAACATCAAGATCCTATATGGAATTTAAGACATATTTTCTAGGCCCTACCCTAGCCTACATCTATGGAAAAGTCCCTTGGATGAAAAAAGGTAACGATACATCTCTAAACCTCTGGTAAATAAATTCAAGACTAGTACTATCTAAAAGACAACAAAACAATAAGGATGTATGGCTTTGGAAAGGATCCCTTTTTGCTTCCATATTATGTAACATATTGGATCTTTGGAATGGAATTTTTTTAGCAAATGGACTATGCTAACATAAGTTTTGGATCTAGGATAAACAAGGGTTTCACACATGACCTATCTCTAAACTATGGGCCTATTACTCAAATGACCTAGAAGAAACATGAAATCTTAAAACTGAAACTTAATATCCTTAAGCTAGAGGTGATTCATGATAGATGGAGGTATGATATGGAAGGTATTTTTAAGGAAAATTTAAAATATGTAAACAAAAACCCTCCTACTTTTGAGCATATATCAAAAGACCATTAATAAAGGTATTTTAAAACAAGCTAGAAGTAGAGGAGATCAATATAGATATCTAAAAAGTAGATAAAATGCCTCCATGGAGGAATTATTTTGTTGTAAATCTATAATCCATCCAATAACAGGGACCAATACTTAAATAAGAAAATAAAAAATAATACAAAGCAGGAAAAAATGATCAAAATAGAAAATCCATGAACAGTGGAATTTTAGGTGTAAAAATGGTATCCAAAATAAGGGTTTTGATACTATCAACTTGGAAAAAAAAATTAGCTCTCTATGATAACAATTATAAAAAATATAAAGGTGAGGATGAGGAGGAGTATGAACCCCAAAATTAGAACTTTGAAGAGTATTACTCATAGGAGAAAGCCTCTAAATAGGATGATGCAAAAGAACATTGATATCCAGAAAAAGTACAAACTAATAAATAGGAGGATGAGTCTAGGAGAAACAAGTTTGGGTGAATAAAAACAAGTGGATAAATTCTTAGTTTAGTAGTTACAAATTAGATCTCGCTTACCACAAGATATTTTACAAACATATTAGCTATGATCAACACATACAATAGAAGTAGAGCTATTGATGGGTTATATAGAAGGATTCCTAGGTGAAACTTCACTAGGTATTACTATATCCATCTAGCTGGAACAAAGGAAGAAATACACCAGGCTTAGAATTAGCAATTCTTATACCTAACATAGTTAATAAGAAAATAGATAATTCCCACCACTCATAGAACTAGTGTTTGTACCTGAAAGCCTTGAGGAATAACCAAAATATAAAAATAAAATAAAAAGAAAGAGCTTCCTACTACACCATATAGATGATGGGTTAAAAAAACCAATATTTAGCATCTAACTTTGGCAACATTTGACATATTTTTGATAGCCTAAAATTAGATCAAAGTAGAAGAAACAACCATGGATTCTCATGAATTTAATCCTTCTTCTTCTTCTATTCCACCTCTTTCACCTTCATCTCTTTCTAAGCAACCTCCACCTCCACTAGAAGAAGTTCATCCCTAATCACCCACAAATAGCATAATCTCAACTACACTTCTACAACATGAGCAAGCTTTTGAAATCTCAACCTTATGTTGCTACTACAATCTAGAATCCCTCCCTTTCTTCATTTCTCCTCCTCTAGTATTACCTTTCTCCCACATCCATTTCTATCAATCCAACTCTATATATCCTAAACTAATTCTATAAAGCTTAGGCTAACACATCAAAATGGATGAGTGAGAATATGCCTAGGAACGATAAAAAGAGAGCACCATCGATAATTGATAAGTATCGTCAACCTGATAACAAGAAAATATACAATGGCCACAATTATTCCCACCATTGAAAATCCCATATCTAAATTAATATTCAAATACTAGTTAAGGATAATTAAAGAGGTAGACATTGCTAAAATTCAATTATATGATTATGGCATATAATGCTCACTCATTAGTTGAAGGGATGCATGTGAAAGTAATCCAAATGGAAACAAAGTATAATAGGAATAAGTAGATGGAAAAATATCTAGTAAGATATTTATATGAGGAGTATACTAAAGAAGGCCCTATAAATATATATGGAAAGGCTATAAAAAAGACTTCATAATGATCCCATTGAAGCACAGTTGCAAGAGAGAAGAAAATTTAGACATCAGAGGAAGAATCAAGAAGGTTAAAATAGGAGCTTGCTAAAGAAAAGAAGAGGGCACAAACTTTATACTTGTCTAGAGAAACCTTTCTACAAATCAAGAAGGATAGCTAGAATAAAATATTCAAGACCACCAAGTTTCTATAACCAATCCTAAAATTATTGAATTTTAGTCTGTAGGTCATCAAGAAAGCCCAAATTGAGTTCAAGAATGTATGAAACCAAATCAACATGAAGGTGCAATAGGCATAGAATATTATTCACTTTGAAGGAAGGTTTTGGGCCATACCTAGTGGTATTTTTAACACAAAAAATTATTAAAACAATGGAGTTGGCTAATGAACTTGATAAGTGGTATCAATTAATTCGATAAGGATGGGAGATATCCAAATAATTGAGTGCTAAAGGAGATAGAATAACTTCTCCATTACAAAAAGTTATTTACATTGAGTTTCCTCATCTTATGGACCAAAATGGAAATATATTTACCATGGAGTAGTTGAAGCCATAGTTTTATCTCATAGGCAATAGTGGTAAATTTAGTGAGTGGCTAGAACTTGCTAAAGAGGAATATGATTTCATATTTTTCAATGAGCTAGCTACTAAAAATACAAAAATACAAGAGCTAGTAAGAAGATACATGGACCCCTCCTATAAAAAGATATTTAAACTACAAGGTATTCACTAAAGGTCAAAATATTCAAGCTCTTACTAAAGTAGTCTTGGGATGTAGCTTGTCAAATATTACAACATAAAAATGACACTCCAATTGATCAGGTGGAAAGCAAATATAGCTAGAGAAATGGCTCAGCTTTGGAGGAGCAAAGACAAGAAGTGTAAGGTGAAACCTCTAGAGCTCAAAATTCTTGATCTTACAGGATGTTTTTATATTCAAATTTTGGTTTGATACATATCTTCTTGTTAAATAATTATATATATTAACTCCAATGGTCTTCCTCCATAATTTAGTACTTTTCTCATACTTTTGACTCCAATGCTCAATGAATATGGCTTCTTGGGTTTCTCAATTTTACAAGTAAACAAGTAAATATCCCTTATAGGCATCAATAATGTGGGCTAGTGTAAATATCCCATGTAGATATATCCTAAAAAATCTTGTGGGACTATCAATATTACAAAATTTTATTGCTAAAATATAAGGAAGCCTAGCCAAGCTTAATAGTTTTACAAAGGACTAGCCAAAATACAAAACGTATCTTGTTGGACTTAAAAATTTGGCTAAGGCAAGGAAACCTAACCATTTTAGATTCTAGAGAAAGAATGGTTAGTGACATTAGCCTAAGTATTCAAAGGCCCCAACCACTAAGACTAAATAAAGAAAGAACGAATGGAAGCATGAATGGTAAAAAGTTAAAAGTGGTTAGATAGAAGCATAAGTAGCTAAAAGCTAAAAGTGGTTAAGATATTTCAATGATGATGTTATCAAATCCAAAAAAGGTTTCAGCTAGGTCTTTGAGGTCCCAACAATAATCCAAAAACTATTAGAATATGGTGATAAAAGAAAGTGGATCAGTGAAACATTTCATTTAGTAAATTTTGTTTACATTACAATATAAGATCACCCAGGTACTCCTCAACCATTTGAAGAAAAGTGGTTAGGAAAAATAGTAAAATCCAAAATTTTAATACTTGTGGCCTCTCTTGGTGATTGTGAATTTCAATACCTATGATTATGACAACTGGCATAACAATAAGATATAGTGGGGAAAGTCTAAATATGCTAAACATAGAGATTCCAATATTATGATTAAATGGACTAGCCATCTAGATCAGAACAATTGGGCTAGAAGAATGATAGTTGGTCAAGATAGAGCAAGATAGTGGTAGCTATTTCTTCCAAGCATGTTGATTGAACATGGGTCCCAAATTTGGTTAGGTTGTGCCTATTCTTGTTAGGCCTATAATAATCTATATTTGTAATCATTGAGATAGGATAGTGTAGTAAAATATAAATAGCTTAAGTTTTCTTAGTATGAGGGTTAGTAATTTGAGTGTTTTCCTATTATAAACTATGCAATTTTGCTCCATTGCTTTATGAATTAGCTATTGTTTGACCTCTACGATTAAAGTATCTATTATGTGCATGTATGCTCTATAACGTCTAGATATTTATATAAGGGATTTGTAAATGGTATATTATGTTAGGTTTGTGTTGTTTTCTAGATTATCACTTCAAGCTACTAGAATTTTAGGGATGCATATCTATTCATTTATATAAAATTTTGGTAGGGTACCTAGGAATAGATATTTGAGGAAATATTATTATTATATTGTATAAGGGTTGGCATGGGCCACCCATAACCCAAGGTTGATTGTATTATAATATTATATTATATTAGTAGTAGGTTCCTCAAAGTAGAATAAGAATATGGATATATAAAGAAGAGATATTTGTTATTGTAATCATCATTGGATATGAATCTTATGTAATCATCTATGCCCACGAAGTGGCCTCTAACCTTGGGAGATCTTGTACAATGATTCATTTCTTAAGGATTATTATTAGTGTTTCCCTACCTTAAGGGTATTATCTATCTATCTCTCATTTATAGATTGTTATTGTGGATAATTATTTGTGGATGAATTATTTTATATTTTTGCATATTGGTGAATGATTTATGTTAATGATAATAAAGTTATGCAATAAGTGCTATTAGAGCAACGATTTCTTCCTTATAGAAATGAATAGATATTTATATATGGAGTAATTATTTATGTTAATAATAATAGTTCTACAGGATATTTCTTAGCTTAAGGAGCAAGGATCCAAGGAAAATCAAGAAGTGGTTGTAGAGAAACAAATTGAAGAACCTGAATAGAATATAAGAAGGCAGTAACAAAAACAAAATCCATGGAAGTAGCAACAACTAGTTTAGTGGAAATAACAGTAACAGAGTCCAAGAAATCTTTGATAGAAGAGCACAAGGACACACCAAACAAAGAGAACACGAAATAACAATGTGTAGAATAATTTAAAACAATTGAGCCAAATGTTGGGAAGTCAAAGAAGGTAGAACATCAAGTTAAGGTTGCATCATATCGCCATCCACACCACCATGAACATCAACAATATTGGAGGTATGGTTCAAGGTAATAATATTATGGTTCTACATGGAATCAGAAGGGCACCAACTATGGCAGTGTTTGGCAGAGAAAGCATAGTGATCCTAGTTTTCAAAGTGGTTCATCATCAAGTAACAAGTGGACCCATAATTAAAGTTATCAAAATATAGTAGAAGAAGCATGGAGACAACAAATCAGATTTGGATACTCAAGTAACAAAATGGCATACCAGCATCAACGTGTTTCACTTGGATGGATGGATGATCGAGATTGGTACCAGTTGCTAACATTTCTTAGCAAATCATATTATCTTGTTTCTTCACATATTTTGAGGATGAAAATTTTGTAAGAAGGGTGGCATGGTAGGGTACCTAGGAATAGATATTTGAGGATATGTTATTATTATATTGTATAAGGTTTGTCATGGTCCACCCATAATCCAAGGTTGATTATATTATAATATTATATTATATTAGTAGTAGGCTCCCCAAAGTAAAATGAGAATATGGATATATAAAGAAGAGATATATGTTATTGTAATAATAATTGGAGATGAATATTATGTAATCATCTATGCCCACAAAGTGGCCTCTCACCTTGGGAGATCTTGTGGAGTGATTCCTTCCTTAAGGATTATTATTGGTGTTTCCCTACCTTAAGGGTATTATCTATCTCTCTCTCATTTGTGGATTATTATTGTGGATAATTATTTGTGGATGAATGATTTGATATTTTTGCATATTGGTGAATGATTCATGTTAATGATAATAAAGTTATGCAACAAATTTTTTGTTAGTTGTCTATTATGTTAGGTCTTAGATATTATTTGAATTATCACTACAAGCTATTAGAATGGAAAAATGCATGATCTAAGATAAATTTATATTATGTTATGCTTTACTTGGTAGTTGGTTTGTTAGAGCATGTATGTAGATAAGCCACATAGTATTTTGCATGGGGTGCAATAGTTTTGTTAGCTAAATGTCATTCACCATTTAATCAATATTTATTTCCTTTCTCTCTCTCTTTAACCCTCCATTTTTATCTTTAGTCTTCTTTCATTTCTATTTTTTTTATTTACATAATAAAATACTATACTTCTTTAGAGGTTGACTTAGAAGAAATTTTGATCCATCCAGTCTTGGCCAACATCCTAAATAATTTGAAAATGAGTGTATACAAGATAGTGGAGAAGCTATGGGAGTAGTGGAATGAGGTGGTAGAGATGGTAATATCATGTGCAAGGGTATATTTTGGGAGGTCAGTTGATGATAAGGTGGTAAAAAAAAAGCTTTTCATTTGATCCATGGACTCTTTGGGGGGTCACAGGTTGTCTTCAGATAAGCCTAAGTGTTGAGCCCCTAATTAGGGACATCAAATTCTCCTAAAATCCTTCGATCCTAGGAACTCCTATTCTTTCATGGCATAAAAAGGTGTTGGTAATAATGGATTTAATTTTCTCTTTATCTTACTCTTATCCATAATGAAATTTTCATTTTGAGATATCTCTTACAAATAACTATGGGCGAAGGGACTTGAAATCTAGTGGGCAAGTTTCAGGGCGGAAGGGTGGATCTAGATTGTATTAAAAAATGGACCTCGTCCAAGTTAAAATATCAAGGTTCAATGGAAATTATGGATATCCCCAAAGCATTATTCATAATTAAGTTAAAATATGAGGAGAATTCAAATCATATTTTAGGGGGAGGCCCTTGGTTTGATGATAAAAGAGTCTTGTTTCTCTAAAAATGAGGGCCTAATTTTAACTCGATTACCCAAAAACTAAACTTGGTTTCTCTCTGGATTATCCTCCCTATCCTAAATTTCCACATATAGCATTAAGATGTCATGAGGGATGTTTCTAAGGTATTTGGGGACCTTATGCAAATTGACTCAACAACTAGAGTGAAATCAAGGAATGTTTTTGAAAGGATGTGTGTTATGGAAAATCTAGAATCTAATATATCTTCTTTTGTCAAGCTCACCTCATATTTGAGCTCATGGATCCAACCCATTATTTATGAAAATAGAACCATGGTGTGTCATGGATGCAGAAGAGTTGGTAATATCTTAAACCAATGCCCCTTCCAAAAAAAATTAGAAGAAAATGAAGGAAATAAATGGGTTCAAAAATTATTATATAATGTTGCCACCCAAGTTGCTCTTAAGGAATTTTATTTAGATTCCCCAAAGGCTGATGGATTTCAAGGGGAGGCCCTTACCCAAATATTATTTTCTAGTCAAGTAGAGGATTCCTCTTAGGTAGAGGAGAAAGTGGAAGCTTGTAAAATTTTGGAGAAGCCCAAGAACTTTGAAATGGATGTCAGTGGTCCACTACATGAGGTTGGTGGTATGACACAACTTTCATCATCTACTAAGAAAGTCTAGATCTAAATTTCTTAGAAGGAAGGTGAACCATTACAACTTCCAGTAGCTACTAAGAAAGTACAAAACTATTCTAATTAAGTTAGTCCTTTTGATATCTTTATGGAGGTTCTTATTTCAAATGACATTCTTCATAATTCGATTGGGTGGTTGGGGATGTCCTTTGGTTCTATTGAGAATGAACCTTCAAAATTTATTCTCAAAGTGATGAATTCCTATCAGGACACTAAGTATCTAGTTGATTTCCTAAAGGTATATTTGGAGAAGGGATCTCTAGGCCCTAAAACTTGAAGTTATAGAATTATTACCATTGATGTGGGAGTAGAACAAAAAGTTAGTAAACCTACAAATAAAACCCTAAGAAAAAGGGAGACAAATTCTAAAATTTATAATGGTTCTTAGTCTCTACTAAAGGTTGAGGAGGGAAAGGAGCATGGGGTAAAACAGTTAAAACTAGAATCCTTTTCTTAGCCCTCCCAGTGCACTACTAGAGGAAATAAGTCCAACCCCAAGCATCATAAATGAAGTTCCTTTACTAGAATATTAGGGACCTTAATGGGCCCTCAAAGAAGAGGTTGGTATCATCTATTAGAAAATATTCTATGACAAATATCATCTTTCTCCAAGAATCTAAAGTGGAGGATTGCAACATTGAAACAATTAAGAAAGTGGTATGGAAGGAGGTAGGTTTCACAAGGTTAGCTCAAGGAGCTTTTGGGCTCCTCCTATGCCTTTGGGACTCTAGGAAGTTGGTTTAATCATTTTGTCTTCTGAAAAAGTAATTAATATTATTTTTTAAGAAAAGAATTTAATTGCAGATGAATCATGCCATATATTTATACCTCAAATTGGGTCATGTCTTTGTAAGCTCGTTTGTTGTGTTGCTCATAAAGGGTGCTTTATTCAATCTGTTAATTTTTTATACGTTTTCCTTTGCTCCAAGATTGACTGTAGTTCTTCACTGGTGGAATTGGTTCATTCAAATGCAAGGGTCATATTTGTTCCAATGGCCTATTATTTTTTTGGACATCTGAAAGAGCTTCTACAGATTATGTTTTTCTTCTAGAGGATATGTTGGTTGCTCTATATTTTTGTTGATCAGTAAGAGTTTATTAAAATATTGATGGAGTTACAAAATTCCCTTATTGGCACACTAAATGTGGCATTGTATGTATTGAGGATATTAAAACAATGATGCATTGGATTTAATGGGTGGCAAAGACCTCAAGTATGGGAAAGGGTGAAGTAGGTGATGTTAATCCTAAGGACTGGGGTCTCTCTTTTCTATGTTTTGGCCTAGGTGTTGCTTGTTGACTGTCAGTCCTATTTTTACTCCCTAGAGGTATTAATTTTTTAGTATTTAGGTTTCTCTATTGTTTCTTCTTAGGATCCTAGGATCTCAACTATATTTAGATTCCTATGTTCTTCAGTTGGTTGTTCTATTGGCCCACTATGATAGTTTTTTTGTGTAGCATCTAGTTAGTTTGTTATGGTAGTTTTTTTCTCTATGGTCTATGGTTTTTTCCTAGATTTATAGTTTTATTTTCTTTGTAAAATTTTTAGGGTCTCTTTCAAAACCCCTACTTACACCCAATAAAAAAAAAATAGTCTAGGGTGCATATTATACCACTAGGTAGATCATAGACAAATAACTCATTTGTACTTGTTATTTTTAATGTGATGATCATATCACACTTTCCTTTGTTATTGGATTATTTTTTTTTAGGGTGAAGAGCCTCCAACCATAGTCTATCTAACTCATTTAGCTTTAGGATCCTCTCATATTGTGCCTTTTATATATCCATACCTACTTCAAGTATATTATATGAAGTGTTTGAAGTTTAAACTCAATAGTAAGTATTGGGTTATTACCATACACTAACTTGTATGGGGTGAAACCTATTATTGATTTCCATGGACTGTTGTATGCCCATACAACATTAGATAACTTGTTTACCCAATTTTCTTTGTGAGAAACTACATTTTTTTGTCAAAATAGTTTCTAACTCCTTGTTAGTGACTTCCACCTATCCATTAGTCTGTGGGGAGAATAGAAATGATTTCCTATAGTTTACTTGATAGAATTTTACAAATTATTTTATTATCTTAGATATGAATTATGGTTCTTGATATGAAAAAGTATTATGTGGAACACCAAATAGCTAAACAATATGTCCATATAAAAAATCTGCAACCTTATCTTTACAAGCATTCTTGAACACATAAACTTCTATCCACTTAGTCACATAAGTTGTACAAAATATAATTTATTGTTTACCTTGAAATGGTGGATTAATTGGACCAAAAAAATCAAACCCTCATTTCTCAAATGACTCCAAAACCACTTGAGACTAAAATGACATCTCATATATAGTTGTAGGTTTTCCCACTCGCTAACATTGACCACAATGTCATACATACCTTTGGACATCATGATGGAGTGAAGGCTAATAATATTATACACCAAGAACTTTTTGTATATATATATTTTTAGAATAATTCCCCCTTGATGTCTCATCATGACATTCCTAACGGATGTAAATTAATTTAACCTAGTGTATACATATTTGTAGAACAAAATTAAGATAATATCTAAATAACATACTATTAATCCATATAAAGATGAATTTTGTTGAATTAAAATATTTTTCCTTAGTATATAAGTGTAAAGGAGTCTTCTCTATTTCCAAATAATTGGAAATATCAACAAACCATGGAGAGAGTATGTTGATATTGCAAAAAGGTGCTCATCTAGAAAGGTGTCCTCCATTGGCTCTTGATCTCCTGTATTCTTCAATATTGACTAGAAATTGGCTACAACATTAGATTTACTAGGTATATCAATTATTGTAATATAAAATTAATGGAGTAACAAAATTCATCGTATAATTATACTACTAATAATTGGTTTGTTCATCAAATATTTTATTGTTAAGTGATTAGTGTGAATAAACACTTGATACCTAGTAATATAGTGGTAAAATTCTTTTATGGTATATATTACCACTAAGAATTATTTTTTAGAAATGGTGTAACTCTTTTCAAATCCTATTACACCTTTTTTGATATAGTAAACAACATAATGTTTATTGTCCTCTTATTTTCCTAGGTTGCACCTACTATGGTATTTGATGCATCAATTTGTATGTGAAATGGAAATTTCTAATTTGGTCCTTGTAGCATAGGAGGGGTATTAAGTTTCTTAATTTATCAAAAGTGTTTCAACATTCTTCTATCCATCTAAATTTAGCATCTTTAGCTAACAAAGCATACATAGGAACCATGATTGTACTATAGTCCTTGTTAAAGAATAGATAATAGCCTATATCTTAAGAAACTTTGTACATCTATTTGTTTTTTGGAAGGAGTTACATTTAGTATGATTTTAATATTTTTTGGATCCACTTCTATTCCTTGAGAGGAGACATGATATCCCAAACAAATATATTCATCCATCATAATTAGAATTTTTTATGACTTGGGGCTAAGCTATGTTCCTTATAACGAGCAAGAAATTTTTAAAGGTTGTTAAAAGGTCCATCAAAAGTCTCTCCATATGCAATGAAATCATCCATACAGACTTCAACATACTCATTTGTTAGGTCAAAAAAAATATCAAGAACTCATTGGAAAGTTGTTGGGGAATTTAAAAGACCAAAAGGCATCACATGATAAGCATATGTGATCCAAGGACATGTAAAGGTCATATTTTATTAGTCTTCTAATGTGACCTGGATTTTTTTGTAACCACTAAATCCATCAAAGAATGAAAAATATTTCTTTTCAGCAAGTGTGTCAAGTACCTAATCAATAAAAGGTAAGGGGAAATTATATTTTCATATGGATTTATTGATTTCTCAATAATATACACACATGCAACATTTCCCATTATTTTTTAGTGATAATTACTAGGTGAGAAACCCACTAGCTATCCAAAATAAGGTAAGTATATCATACTTCCAATAACTTTTCAATTTTAGTTTTAACAATGTCATGTAAAATAGGATTCACCCTTTTTTAAGGTTGAATAATAAGTTTCGCATCGTCATTATAGATGTGATGAGTGCAAAAGTTGAGATGAATTCCTTTTATGTCACCATATTACATGCAAAATCATTAGAATGCTTGCTCAACACATCAAAAAAATTAGCTTCTTGTTCATCACATAGCCAACTATTACTATTCAAGGGTTACCTAGCTGAATTTCTATTTGTTTGATTCTAGGATGCACTAAGTTGATCCCTTCAAACTTACATACTAATAAATTAAAAGGACAATAATGAAGTAATAAAAACTAGAGAAGGGGAAGACCGTCCAATGCAGAAAAGCTTGCCAAAGCAGCTGAGATTGAAGCGGCTGATGGATCTGTGCCTACCTCCTTGGGCCCTACTTCCGAAAAACCCACCCATCAAGATTTGGATGAGGTTAGACCTAAACTTACTCCATCTCAAGGGAGAGGCAGAGGTCGCAAAGCAAATCCCAAGTCAAATTGATGAAGTTTGTCTCCTGGAATGTCAGAGGCCTCAACGGAACCGCCAAACAGAGGACTTGCTCAAGTAGGTGAGAAAAAACCTAAAACCAAATATCATGTTTCTTCAAGAATCTAAACTGGATGAGAATAGCAGCAATCAAGTTTGCAAGCTAATCTGGGAAAATAGCAATTTCACCTTTTGCCCCTCCTCAGGGGCATTCGGGGGTCTCATTTGTTTGTGGGATCCATCAACTATTGAGGGGAGAGTCCTTTTAGTCTCTGACAAAACCATCAACATTTTTTTCACTAATAAAGTCACTAACCTTCAATGGATTGCCACCAATGTTTATGGACCAAACAGTCCTGTCAACAGAATATTGTTGTGGGATAACATTACCGCAATGCACAATAACTTTCCTGACTTTCCTTGGATGCTCTATGATGACTTCAATACTCCCCTTCACCTGCTTGACAAGAAAGGAGGCAATATGATCACTAGCCGCTGCATTGAAGACTTCAACGAATTTGTCCACCTCAACGAGCTTATGGACTTACCGCTCCAAGGATCCAACTATACATGGAGCAACATATGGGCGGGCATTCATCACATCCAAATTTGTCTTGACAAATTTCTCTTGTCCAAAGAACTCATTCCTATTTTTGGTGATGTCAGGCTTCATAGCCACCCAAAAATTGGATCTGATCACAACACTATAATTATGGATTGTTACTGACCCCAGAAAACCTTTAAAACCCCTTTCAGGTTTGAAAAGATGTGGCTCACTCATCCAGATTTAGGTCGGTGCATTCGACAATGGTGGCAGCAAAACCTCTGTCCAAACCCTATCTCGAATCTGTTCCTCAAACTCAAAGCAGTCAAACTCAAGCTGAAATGCTAGAACAGGGAGGTTTTTGGCAACCTCTTTAGTGAAAAAAAGCTTCTGTTGGATGAGCTCAAAAGGGTGGAAAATCTGATTCAGGGAGGGGATCAAAGGGTTGAAACTTTCATGGAAGAAAAACGCCTCCTTTCAAACCTTCACAATGTTTTGGCTAAGGAAGAGTCCTACTGGAGGAAAAAATCTAGAAGCCTCTAGCTCAAAGAAGGAGACACCAACACGACGTTTTTCCATGCTTCCACCTTGCACCACAGAGGTTCAAATAAAATCTCTAATTTGACCAAGGCTGATGGTACCATTGTCTCTGATATCCATGCCATCAGACAGGAAGCTGCGCACCACTTCCAGGAAATCTTAGGTCCAAGTGTTGACTGCCACCCCCGCACAACAAGTTCTCTGCTTCAGAACATTCCAATGATGGTGTCTAACGATGATAATGAGAAATTACTCCAATCCTACACTGAAGAGGAGATCAAAGATGCCTTGTTTGTAATGGAACCTGACAAGGCCCCTGGACCCGATGGCTTTCCACCTCAATTTTTTCAACACTTTTGGGATATTGTGGGCCCTGATGTTGTTGTTGCTGTTAAATTCTTCCAGAGAGCCAAAAATATGCCGAGAGAAGCCAATTCCACCTTCATTGTTTTAATTCCCAAGTCTAATGATCGTGCTTCCCTCTTCGACTTCAAACCTATAAGTCTCTGTAGTGTCATCTACAAACTTATCACCAAAGTTATGGCAAACAGGTTGAAAGACATCCTTCCCTCCATAATTGACCAGTGCCAAGGTAGCTCGGTCAAAGGTAGATTCATTGCTGATGGAGTGATAACCGTCCATGAGTTGGCTCATTCAGCATCTAAAAACAAAAAACCCAATATGTTCCTTAAGCTTGACATGAACAAGGCTTTTGATCGGGTTTCATGGAAATTCCTATTCGAGGTCTTGAGAAGTTTTGGTTTCACAAAGAATGGGTTAAGATGGTTCAAGAATGTATCTCTACTGCTTGGTTCTCTGTTCTTATCAATGGTTCACCTGCTAGCTTTTTTCCAAGTTTTAAAGGCATTCATCAAGGGGACCCTCTGTCACCCTTCCTATTCATCATTTTGGCCGAAACCCTTGGAAGGACCCTTACTGCTGCCTGCATCAGTGGACTCATCTCTGGGATCAAACCAGCCTCAACAACCAATGCCATTTCCCATCAACAGTTTGTGGATGATACTATTCTTTCCTCTCATGCTTCTATCCCCGAAGCAAAAATTATTAAGAGCATCCTTGACTCTTATGAAGAGGCGACTGGCCAGAAAGTCAATTACCGCAAAAGCAAGCTATACTTCCTCAATACTCCCATCCACAAGAAAAATAGGATTGCTGAGATCCTTGGGTGTATCATTGGGAGCCTTCCAACTACTTATCTTGGATTACCGCTTTTCCATGGCAAATCGGTCTCGGCTATGTGGAACCCTGTTCTAGATCGTCTCAACAAGAAGCTTGCAGGCTGGAAAAGTTCATTGCTCAGTCGAGCGGCCAAAGCCACTCTGGTCCAGGCTTGCTTGCAAAGTATTCCTATTTTTTTCTTATCTATCTTCAAAGATCCTGCTTCCATCTGCCCAAGAATTGAGCAAATTCAATGCAGATTCCTTTGGGCGGGAAACGAAAACAAGAACAAATTTCCCCTCGTTGCCTGGGACAAGGTTTGTTCCAAGAAAAAGGATGGAGGTCTCGGCTTCAGGGACATCAAGCGAATGAACATGGCTCTCATTTCCAAGTAGTCCTGGAGACTTACCATCAACAAAAAAGCCACCTGGATTGACATCATCAAAGCTAAGTACCTTCATCAGGTTCCCTTTCTTGGAGAGCACAACCTTCCTAGCGGATCTCATTTCTGGAATGGTGTCACTAAAACAAGGAAGATCATCATGGAAGGCTTAAGGTGGTGTCTTGGAAATATATTGACCATTCATTTCTGGGATGACCCTTGGATCCATGACAAACCTCTCAGCCAAGATCCTCATCTTGCTGTGCTCAAGACGATGATCGAAGCCACCTTTGGAGATAAGGTGTGTCATTTCATTAACCCAGGTATTACAAGACCCGAATGGAAACACCTGGATCTGAATGGGCCTAGACATATCATCGAGGCACTTAGGTGGTTACAAAACTTATTGAGGAGCTGCATAATCCCAAGCTCTCACAAAGATGACTCCATGGTTTGGAACCTTGAAGATTCAGGGCATTTTACTATTAAATCTGCCTACTATAGCCAAGAAGCTCCCAGTGATGGCCGTGAATTACCTAATCTGGTCTGGGTTCCCAAGATCATTCCCAAGGTCAAATTATTCTATTGGTTGGCCTTCCAAAATAGAATCCTCACCACTGACAATTTGATAACCAGAGGGCTTCTCATCCCCAATTGGTGCATCCTGTGTAAAAATGCCTGTGAGTCTACTGCGCATTTTTTTATGGAATGTCCCTTCTCCCTTGCAGTGCTCAACTAGGTTTTCAAAACTTTCACCATCTCTGTAGCCCTCCCTCATTCCATTCCCCTCCTTTTTCAACAATGGCCCAGGCCTTTCAAGAGTAGTCAACTCAAATTCATGTGGCAAGCTTGCCTTCACATTTTCCTATGGCAGATTTGGCTTGAGAGAAATGCCAGAATTTTCAAAAACCTTGCCACGGATGAGAAGATTATTGTTGCCAAAATCTTGGCCCTTCCTACAGAGAATGCCTCTCTTGTCTCATTGTCCAAACCCCCCCTCCTGGCCTTGAATTGGATTTAACAAATCATTTCAATCTTTTCAATTTTTCTGCAACTCCTCGTACTTTTGTTGACAGGTCTGTAATCAAGTGGGCCTTACCTCCTTCTGGGTGGCACAAGCTTAACTTCGATGGTGCAGCCAAAGGCAACCCTAGAGCAGCTAGCGGAGGTGGAATTCTCAAAAATCATAGAGGAGAAATAATTTTGGCCTTTGCTCAGAACTTAGGAATTCAGTCTAATAATATGGCCGAGGCTCGGGCCTTGCTCCAAAGCTTGATTCTCTTGGAAGGATTGACTATAAATAAACTCATCATAGAAGGAGACTCATTGCATTGCATCAACTGGCTCAAAGGAACCTCTGTGCCTCACTAGGCCCTTGTTTCCATCTTCAAAGAATGCAAGACACTAATTGGATTTTACCCAGAATTAATCAGTCAACATCAATATCGGGAAGGAAACAAAGGCGTGGATCGGCTTGCTAACAAGGGAGTTGACGCAATAGACATTCAGGTTTGGAGAGATTCCTTCCCAATCGGCCTAAGGGATGCTCCTTCAAGTTCCAATGTTTGCACAATGTGAGTGGGTTACTAGGCTCCGAGTTTTTCACCTGTGGCTGCGTCTTGGCATCTTGGAGCGTTTTCGCATCACTTTTCACAGTTGGTTGCAAAATCTTAGCCTGTCGCATTATCGAGACTTTTTTCTCTCTTCAATGGCGGTCTTCCATTCTATCGCGATATCGCGACCTTTTTTCTCTCCAACGGCGGTCTTCCAATTTGTCGCGATATCGTGACATGTTTTTCTCTCTCCAACGGCGGTCTTCCATTCTGTCGTGATATCACGACACTATTTCTCTTCAGGTGCTTTTTTGCAAACTTGTCGCGATATCACGAAACTTTTTGGCCTTCAGACGCTTCCTTGCTTCATGTCATGATTTCGCGACACTTTTTCTCTCTCCAACGGCGGTCTTCCTTTTTGTCGCGATATCGTGAAATTTTTCTCTCTCCAACGACGGTCTTCCATTCTATCGCGATGTCGCGACCTTTTTTCTCTCCAATGGCGGTCTCCCATTTTTTTTGTGATATCACGACACTTTTTCTCTCTCCAACGGTGGTCTTCCATTCTATAGCAATATCACGACCTTTTTTCTCTCCAACGGTGGTCTTCCATTTTTGTCGCGATATCGCGACACTTTTTCTCTCTCCAACGATGGTCTTCCATTCTGTCGCGATATCGTGACCTTTTTTCTCTCCAACGGTGGTCTTCCATTTTTGTCACGATATCGCGACATTTCTTCTCTCCAATGGTGGTCTTCCATTCTGTCGCGATATCGCGACCTTTTTTCCCTCCAATGACGGCCTTCCATTTTGTCGCGATATCGTGACCTTTTTTCTCTCCAACGACGGTCTTTCTTTTTGGTCACGATATCGTGACATTTTTTCTCTCCAACGGCGGTCTTCTTTTTTGTCACGATTTCACAACATTTTTTCTCTCCAACGGTGGTCTTCCTTCTTGTCGTGATTTTGCGACACCTTTCCTCCTCGGCTACGGATTTCCAGATTGTCACGATTTCGTTGCACTTTTTGTCCTCGGCTGCGGTCCTCCTGATTGTCACGATTTCGTGACACTTTTTCGTCTTGGCAGCGGTCTCCCAATTTGTCATGATATCACGACAATTTTCCTCTTCGGCAGTGGTCTTCATTCTTGTCATGATTTTGTGAAACTTTCTCTTCTCGAAAGCAGGCTTCCACTTTCGTCGCGATTTTGTGACTCATTTTCTATTTCGGCTGTGGTCTTCATTCTTGTCATGATTTTGCGACTCTTCTTCTTGTTCGGCTCCAACCTAGCAACTTGTCATGATATCGTGACACTTTTCAACATGTCACGATATTGCGACTTATTCCCTTCTTCGGTTTTGATGGCGTTTCTTGTCGCGATTTCATGACTTCCTTTCTTCTATTGGCATCAACGGCGTAACTTGTCGTGATTTCGTGACATCACCATTTTTGTCGCGATTTCGCGACACCTTCCCTAGTGTGAAGGTTTGCCAGCTCTCTATTCCTTTCTTCTTGGACCACCTCGGTCGTTATGGATTTCTTGTAATCTCTCTTGTTCAAGGTTCATGGACCTTTCAACACCCTTTCTACCAATAAAAAAAAAAATAAACACTAGAATATTTTCATATTTTTCTCAAAAGTAATTCTAGAATGAATTATGTTAATTAAAGGGTATCAAAAAGAAGAAATAGAATTTTGTTGTCACCCATGTGCCAAATTGAATGGACTATGTTGTAAATGCACTGGTGAAAAATGTTTAGGTTCTCCATTTTTATCCTTCCAAAGGAATCGATAAATAGTAACTTGATTATCATCAAATCTAGATTTAAATGCAGTTTTTATGAAAATAGTTTCTTCTTCAATAAGAGCTCCTTCTAATGGATTTAATTCTTCAACACGATCTTTCACATTGATTATGGCTAAATATGAGATGTCATCTTCATCTTATCCATCAATCCATAATTATCAATAAAATTCCAATGAAGACTTAGCTAGAGGATATAATAAGATTCTTTTCTAATCTACCCCATTTGAGATGGTGATATCTCCTAATTGAAAATCAATAAATGCAATAGTTGTGGCAAAACATGACTTATCAAGAATTAATACATACCCATTAACCTTAGCTCTAGACTATAGAATCATGAAGTTAATATGGTATTCCCATGAATAAATAGTTATGGAAATATCATTTACTTGTCATGACCCTCCCTTGGGCAGACTTTCATTTTGTTGAATTCACATTTTGTTATGTTTTTGTCTGGACAAAATTATTTGGCTATTTTGGTTTTGGTTATGTAAAAGCACTTATCTTATGAAGAATTATATGTGAATATTATTACTTGGATGTAAGATAATTATATTCTTAGTTTTGTGAATATGCATTTAATATGAGAATAAGATGCTACTAACAAAGTGCACTTGTGCAAAGAAATACAGGTTCCTTGTAGGTGGAAGAAAAGAATAACCACCGAGAACAAAATGCCTGGGGAAATGATGTGATGGTTTATTATCAAAATATTAGGAAGACAACATGGATGAATGCCTTTCCATGAAAATGCATTTTGATAAATAACTCAATAAAAGGAATACAAATTTTTTAGTTGCTTTTGTTTATTGCTTGATAATATTTCCTTTTGATGAATTTTATTGGTAACTGAAGATGCAATAGGAATATTACATTGCGTTGAATATTAAGGAAAGTTTATTATGTGCTAAGTGAAGTTTTTGAAATATAAAAACCTCATTTTCTGTGTGGTTATTCTTGTTCACAACTTACCTTAGTAACTCACTGTTGGGTTGGATTTAATTCGAGTTGGTTTTAGTCTTGTTGTGTTATATTCTCTTGAGTTTTGCTTTACCTTAAAATAGAGTGGGGGATGCAAGTGGAGATAGTTAGTGCTTGTAGGTATATTTTCAAGAAGAAAGGAGAGTGGGAATTTGGAGGGAGTGTTTGAAAGAGTGGAAGGTAGAGTGGAGAAGGGGACACACATTTTGAATTATCTTCTTGGGAAAAAGAAGGGGGTATAGGAAAAAAAAGGGAATCGAGACTTGTTGTGACTATGTGGAACTTCACTTCTAAGTAGTGGTTTAATGAGGACTCTATTTTCTTGTATGTAAAATAAAGACCCTCTCTTAATTGATATTATATGATAGAAATAAATTGACTGTATTGTGCTTAGTGTATGGTGCAATTAGTTGTTTTCTTATATTTTTATCATATCCCTTGGTTAGGTTTACTTGTAGTTGGTTTTTTCTTAAGGAACCTACATTGCTTGGAGTAGAGAAATCGAGCTCACAGAGTAAGAGATAGAACAACTAGAAATTATTGTAAACATGTTGTTTACTTAAGCTTGTATGGGAATCCTATAAAATTGTTGTTGGTATTTTAATATTGGACTATAATTTTAGACCCTTTTTGTAAGACATTGGGGTGGGTTATTAAAAATGTTGAAGTCTTGTTGGCATCAGGTATATGTAGAGCATGTGCGTTGCCTGGTTCTTGAAAGATCCATCTATGTTGAGAAAACTTACATTGATTTGTAAGGACTAACCTTAATACCCAGTTGTAGAGGAGTGGACCATAGTGCAGTGCAGAATCAAACATTGTTAAGTTTGGGTTAATTTTTAGTTGGTAATTAAAATTCCATGCTATGTGACAATGAGAAAAGAAAAGGAAATCTTGTCTTTTTGGATTGCTAGAGTGTAGAAAAATAAATATTATTGATATTCTTGTATTCCAAAAGTAGAGATTTATTTATTCTGGCAGGTTAATAAAAAAAAAATTAAATGAAATTGTTACATTAATGTAATGCTTGATTGTATAAGACTTGATTTATTGTACTGGGTTCTGAAGAAGTGATTTAATATATGGATATTGTGTTAATAAAAGAGAAAGAAAACATTGGCTTATCGATTGTTGTTTCCATGTTATGGATGATAAGTTAGGGATTTGGATGGATATTGTGTTATGGTAGGCAACAAAATATACAATTTTTTGAATGCACTTTTGTATTTAACAGAGAATAAGAAAAAGAAATATTTTTTTCTAGAATTTAATGTTGTGAGAAAACTAGGCTTGTGATGGGCAATAGATTTTTGGATTTAAAAGGTTAAATACTTGCATGCAAATGGATTTGTATAATCTGTGTTTTGAGCCAACTCTAATCCCCATATAAGGTATTCTTAGTATCAGTGGTTCATGAGAGAAGCATGGTGATAGACATCATCAACTTCAAGTTTGGGCATTAAAAAATGTATGTCAAACTGGTAGTAAGTTGCACCGAAAGGAAACTATTTAGTGTTTCTCTATAAGTTGTTTGTTCAAGGTAAAGCATTGTAATATTTTATACCATTGTAATGATAGCCTCCTTATTCATTGAGGTTCTTGAGTGATTAAGAAACATAGTTGTATTTATGTTCTATGTTGATTGGCATTATTTATGTAAACTTTGGTTGGAAGGGAAATCCTTCTATCAATACAAAATATATGCATTATTTCTAATGGAATGCCAAGTTGGTTAATCATGGTTGATTGAACTGTATATGTATTACTTCTTGTAGATATATTAAATGATATTAGATCTATTTCTACTATTAAGCATGGTACCATAGTGTTAATCTATTCTAGACCAAACATTAAGGAAAATCTTGTTAGATTTATCCATGTTTTACAATATAATGGTCGTGTAGAAACTTTCCTTCTAAAAGGATTATACTCAGCAACATGCTTCTAAGGGGTCTTGAGAAGCAATGAATGTAAACTATATTTTACTTCATGAAGGAACACGTCAGGAATGTGGTGCTTTTTAGGCCATTAAGATAAGCATATCCACACTAAAGGATTTGTGTGGGGTGTGGATATTAGCATTTACCTCTTCGATTGATTGAGGAAGAGGAGCTAGCCATAATAAGTGGAAATATAGCACTAAAGGAAGTCCCTAGCACTCACACATAGAAAGAGTTATGTGAGAGGTAGCCAGACTGAAAGTAGCTTCTAACACCCTTACCAAGAAGGAAATTGAGTAAGCGATGGAGATAGGGGTTTGCTAAGTTCTCTTCATGTAAGGTAGATAGGTTTGGTTAATAATTTTAGTTAACCAAAATCTTGAGAAGTATTCTGCAACACAAGGGTTAGAATGGAACTTAGCCCTAAATATATATATATATATATATATATATATATATATATATATATATATATATATATATATATATATATATATATACTTCTATTTTGGTTGAGAATTTTGGGTTATGATATTTGGTATCAGAGCCTAGGTTTGTAGTGGAATAGGTTCACCATGCAAGACTAGATGTGGTGTGTGATAAGGACATACCTAAGTAGGGATTTTAACTCTGCTAGATAGAATGACTAAAATTTAGTTAATTAACTCCTAATGAATCTTCTATGTGTAGCTAGGAAACAATGCCACCAAAGATAAGGAGAGGAAGTGCTACCCCAACAATGAGGCAGACATGATAGACTAATGTAGAGGTTGGAAGCCCAAATGTAGGTTTAAATAACTCTAGTGATGAAAGAGAGGATATCATGATAACAATGTTCTAGATTTAGGAACAGGTAGAAGCATAGAGACAAATGTTGGATACCATGCTAAACCAATAAATTCTAGCTAGAAAATCTAGAATGGAATAGGCAAATGAACCCCTCAAGGAAGCACAATGGGCTAGGATTCGTTTGGAAGCCAAATTGGGTAAGATATGAAGTATCTAAAATCTTCTAAATTTAATGGATAAGAAGATGGTGATAAAGTTAAATCCTAGTTGAAGGAAATAGAGACCTACCATGTTCTAAAGAAATACTCCTGTGGCACCCAAACATCCTACGCCACTCTACACCTACAAGATGATGGCACAAATTGGTGGGAGACTTATAGTCAAGGACTAGGAATTGTGGTTGTAGCTGATTTGAGTTGGGAAGCTTTTGTGAAGGAATTTAAAGATAGATTCCTCATTGAACACATTTATTCCCAAAAATTTGAGGAGTTCACTAATATTTGACAAGGAATTATGATAGTGGAGGTGTATCATCAACAATTTGTTAATCTCCTAAAATATGTTCTCGCATATCTAATACAATTTGTTTGTTACAAGCTTATATGATACCAATTGAAGAACACAAACTTATACTGAGAGGGGGGGGGTGAAAAATTATAAGATCACTTTTTAATTTCCTTTCCCAAATAGTATTTTATTTTGGTTAATTATAGTGTTTGTATTTATAGCGGGTTTTAACAAGGATCCCAAAACCTGATTACATAAGAAATGGGCCTAGGGCATCAATCCCTTGAAACTGAACACCAAAACAGAAATCCCGCCCAGCGATAACAGTAAGCATGAAACAATCCCTCTCAGCGGGAAACAAACAAATAAGAAAGAAAGTAGTTTTGGAGATCCCGCCCAGTGGGGAGTAGCCAAAAACCACCATCGAGAAGATCCCGCCCAGCAAGAAGCAAATAAAAACCGTTACAATAAAATCCCGCCTCGTGGGAAGTAGTCAAAACCACCACAAACAGTCCCGCCTAGCGGGAAGCAATAGGGAAATCCCGCCATCCGGGAAACCAGCAAAAAAGAAAGGATCCCGCCTCGCGGGAAAACCGACAGATTTGGTGGATCCCGCCCTGTGGAGAAACCATCCCGCCCATCGGGAAAACATTTCATTCAGCGAGAGCCATCCTGCAGGAAGCCGACAGCCAGCACAAAGAGGATCCAGCCCATCAGGAAGTGACCAGAGAGTTGCACCACAAGGAACCCACCCCGGGAAAACAGAAGAGGATCCCAGCAGCAGGGACCAAGAATCCCATCCAAGCACAGAGCCCACCGAGGATTCGCAAGAAAAGGGGGAAGCTGTCCAAACCCTAAACCGTCACCTCCACCGCATCGAGAAACGTAGGGGACCAGATCCACACGAATAACCTACAAAAAACCCTAGGGGGAAGCCTGAGGGAAAAAGGGAAGGGATCCCCAACCAAACAGGGATCCCTGGGAAGCACCAGTCCGAAAAAACAACCAAGGAAACCCTAGCCGGCCGGGAGGGGCGCAGATAGTGGAGAAGGATCTCCCCCAGGAGATCATCTGCAAACAACCACTCCCCGGGAGGGATGACCTGGATTGAGCCAGGGACTGGGCAGGAACCAGGAGCCATGGGAGGGGGAGCAGGGGAGGGACCAGAGCCCTCCCCTCTCTACTTTCTTCCCTCTCATGGTTTGTCCCTTTCCCAAATAGTATTAATCACTATAATCAATGGCAATAACAATAGCAATAACCAAAGAAATGCACAAATCATCACACACAATAGAGAAACCAAAGTTTACATGGTTCACCCAATGTGGGCTACTCCACGGAGAAAATATTTCATTAAAATTTTCTCAATAAATCTCTTCGTAATCCTTCCCAATTACAATAGTTATGGACCTCTATCCAAAGGAGATGATGATCCCCTAAATTTGGTTTGTGGATCTCTATCCACAAGAGAAATCCTTCTCCTCTACTCTGGCTGGTGATCCTCTAGAAGACGACTGCCTCCACTACACTGGCTGATGGATCTCTATCCATTGGAGACTCTATCATCTCTTCTCTATCACCTCAAAAGCTTTGTCTCAATTTTATACTAAACATAGTCCAGTCGGTCTAGCACAACTCTGCTCAATCTTGCACTAAACATAGTTCATTTGGTCTAGCATAATTCTGCTCAATAATCTCACTCAAATATACAATAACATAGTCCATTCGGTCTAGCACAAATCTGCTCAACTCTTACACTAAAAATGTCCAGTCAGTCTAGCACAAGTTCACTCAAATTTGCACTAAACATAGTCTAGTTTTTCTAGCACAAATATGCTCAATAGGTCCACTCAGAACCTACTCAAATCTACTCAATAGGTCCACTCAGAACCTGTCCAAATATGCTCAATAGGTCCACACAAAACCTATCCAAATATGCTCAACAGGTCCACTTAGAACCTACTCAAATATGCTCAATAGGTCCACACATAACATTCTCAAATCTGCTCAATAGGTCCACATAGAACCTGCTCAAATATGCTCAATAGGTCCACACATAACCTACTCAAATATTCTCAACAGGTCCACATAGAACCTGCTCAAATATGCTCAATAGGTCCACACAGAACCTGCTCAAATCTTCTCAATAGGTCCATACAGAACCTACTCAAATATTCTCAACATGTCCACATAGAACCTGCTCAAATATACTTAGCAGGTCCACATAGAACCTGCTCAAATATTCTCAATAGGTCCACATAGAACCTACTCAAATATGCTCAATAGGTCCACATGGAACCTGCTCAAATCTGCTCAATAATATCTTATAGAACTTGTCCAAAAATGCTCAAAAAGCTCACACAGAACTTGTCCAAATCTCATAGAAACATAAAGAGAATTTTTAGAGACTCAATATGTTCTTTACTCAATGCTCAATCACTTTCTCAACTCAAATAAATCTCATAGAATCATAAAGAGAATTGTTAGAGACTCAATATGTTCTATACAAAAAAACTCAATTACTTTATCTACTCAATCTCATAGAAGCATAAAGAGAATTGTTAGAGACTCAATATGTTCTATACTCAAAAACTCAATCACTTTCTCAACTCAATCTCATAGAAGCATAAAGATAATTTTTAGAGACTCAATATGTTCTATACTCACAAACTCAATCTCAACTCAAATCATAATATAGAATAGTTTATTTTATGTAACTTGAACAATCACTTCATACATTCACTTGACTAGGCTCAATCAACTCTACTCAACCAATCACTTCAAGAAACAACTCTTGTTCACAAACCCTAGTCCAAGCATGTATCATCCAACTCAAAATGTTTCCAACAATGCTCAACAACAAATCTCACATAAAAATGATACTCATGATCTTTTCAAACCCTAGTTCAAGTTCTTTGCAAGACAACTCACTTCAACAATCATGCTCATCAAACAAGGTTTTAATCACAACTCTCAATTTTTGAAAGCCTTGAAGCATTAACTAAAACACTTCACTCAACCAATGATCTCAACAAAAATTCTAATAAAAAATATTTTAATTTCAACTCTCAAATCAGAAAACCTTGAAGCAATAACTCAACCAGTTTCAAAAAGGAAACCCTAATCAAGTCCTTTCCCCTCCAAACTTAATTTTCAATAAAGCCAATCAACCAAGTCAACCAGATAAGAATTTTTCCATACATTTTGAATGTCAAGTAGTTGACCTCACAAATCTGCCATAATCACAATTACTTCTTTGCCAATCTCAATAAGGGTTAGAGGATAATTTTCTTCATCAAAACATATCACAAAAATA
Organism: Wollemia nobilis; assembly: GCA_028583015.1. Classification (NCBI taxonomy): domain Eukaryota; kingdom Viridiplantae; phylum Streptophyta; class Pinopsida; order Araucariales; family Araucariaceae; genus Wollemia; species Wollemia nobilis. Next base: position 38,969,806 of record JAQPPZ010016981.1, read on the forward strand.
ATATCAAAATTACACCTTATCACTCCAACTTAAATAATAATCAATATCCTCACAATAGTCAGAAAAACCCTTAAATAAAAATAACATATTACCCACAAAGTCTTAACCTTTCAATATTCCATAATAGAAATTTTAAGACTTAAAAATAAAATAGAATTCTCCTTATAGCTCCTAAAGGTAATTCTAAACTACCACAACTTTATTGCAAATCAACCTTTCCAAACTCAACCACTAAACAACCTTGTACCTCCAACTTAGGCATTTAACAAAATTTAATTAAAAAATCATTTACCAACCTTGGAGGGTTTCTAAATCTCAACGTAGTCCACTCTAACGTCTCCACCATGGTGCTAACAACCACATGAGCTACACACTCTTTGAAGATAGATGAAACACCACAAGCTTCAAAAATATGACTCCGCCTGGTTTTGAAAAATGTGCACCTCACGTTTGGTGCCTTCAACACACCTGCCAAGCGCTTCCATTGAGACTCGAATGCTGGTCTCCATGCATACAAAAACTAAGCCACAACCCTCTTGCCACTGGGCCAAGGTGCCTAGTTGGATTCCAACTATTCAACGTTGTCCCTTTTGTTTCTTTCATTGGCAATTCAAACATAAAATTCTCACATCTATTTCACGAGCTCTGCATTAATTAATTTTTATGCTATCTTTTCAATCGAGCAAGGATAATGAATTTGAACTTTAGTCATAGTATTTATATGATTATTCCACTACTTTGAAAATTTTGGTGCTTTCCTTATTGTCTTCTATGACATCGACGAAGATCGAAAAGGCTTCGAATGCCTTTGGTCTTAAACCCAACCTTTGGGTTTATTAAAATATCTTTGGACTTTATGAACCCCATTTTTGCCTTATAAAATATTATAATAAGAATTATAAATATTTTATTTGGGTTTTCACCATGTCCCATTTAATATTATAATAAACACTATTATAATATTATACCTTTGATGATGTACCTTTAATATTTATTTATAAAATTTAAATTCACACTGAATTTAAATAATTTATAAAATAAATATTATAACCCCTTTTTAAATTTTGTCTTTTGCACTGTTTCACTTGATCTTTGGCCTTCTTCCTGGATATCAAATAACCATTTTTATGCCCTTTGTTTCCTGCTGAAATATTTGGTATTAATGATGACTTCATCTGGTGACATCAATGACAACTTTGACTTAGGGATTCAAAATATCCAACAGAAGCAGTAATAGATTTTGGGTCATGGAAACTAAAGTGACACGAGGTTAATTATGCAACTCATGATTTAGAGCTAGCAGTAGTGATGTTTTCTCTTAATATTTGGTGATACTATTTTGTAGGGATATCCTTTGAGCTAAAATTAGACCACCAGAGTCTGCAATACATATTTACCCAATACCTACTCAATGCTAGACAAAGAAGCTGGATGGAATTCCTCATAAAATATGACTTTTGAATTGAGTATATTAAAGGAAAGGAGAATAAAGTTGTTGATGCATTGAGTAGGAGGAGACACATAGCTACCTTGTCTTGCATCCATGTAGACTTGATGGAACAAGTCAAGATTATGCAAAAATAAGATGCATACTACAACCAAATTTTTGAAAATATGGAAGAAAATCTAGATGATAGCAACGATTTTAGTTTCAAGGATGATTTTATATGCTTCAATGATATGGTAGTTATACTCAAAGTTGGATATTTAAATAAAATGGTCTTGAATGAAGCACATAGACCACCATATTCTACTCATCTAGGAGGGGCAAATATGAGAGAGAATATGAAAAAAACTTTCTTTTGACCTAGAATTAAGAAGGATACAACTTAATTTGTTGCTTGATGCCTCAAATACCAAAAGGTTAAGGTGGAATGCAAAAATCCTGTGGGTCTGTTGTATCCACACAATGTACCTATGCAAAAATGGTAAGTTATAGCAATGGATTTCATCGTAGTACTGCTTAAAAAGTGGTTCCAAAATGATGTAATCTTGGTAGTGATTGATAAATTTATCAAGGTTGCACATTTTATACATGAAAGCACTAAAGATGATGCTATGATTATGGATAATAGATTTTCCAAAGAAATATTTTGGCTTCATGGTTTTCTTGAAGTAATTATTTCAGATAGGGACTTGAAGTTTATATATCAGTTTTTGTAAGCTTTACGCCATTCGTACCGGATTGAATATAAGTTTTACCTATCACCCAAAAATTGATGGAAAGACTAAAAGAGTGAACCAAGTATTAGAAGACATGGTTTGCATGTATCGTATGGACCAAAAGACCCATTGGGAGGATTAATTACATGTGGTAGAATTTACCTACAATAATGGGCATTATTCTTCTCTAGGCATGGCACCTTTTGAGGCAATGTATGACGGGAAATGTTGGATACCATTTTCATGGGATAATCCAGAGGATCAAATTATGCTTGGTCTATACATGGTCATATAAATGGAGTAGTAATTAAGGATGATCAATAAAAGGCTAAAGGAAGATACATATTGATAAAATAGTTATACCAATTTGAAAATATCACCACATGAGTTTGTTTTTGGTGATAGAGTGTTTTTTAGGGTGATGCCATTGAAAAGTGCCATTAAATTTATAAACATGGACCCCCATTTTTTAGGCCCCTTTGAAATATTAGAGAAAATTAGTCTTGTGGCTTATCGACATGCTTTACCACCCATTTTATCCAAGATTCATGACACTTTCCATATTTATTTGCCATGAAAGTATGTTGCTAACCATAAACATGTGTGGGACTCTTAAAATTTTTATATGGTGAACCCAGAGGCCATCGAAGTTTGACCAGTAAGGATCCTTGAGTTTTGATCCAAATCAATGCAAAAATGACCTTTGGAATAGTGCAAGGTCTAGTGGGATCAATTCTCAAAATAAAATGCTACCTAGGAGAAAGTAGCTGACATGTGGAAACATTTTCCTTTTATGTTTGATAATGCAATGTAATTGATTATAATTACTAAAATATTTATGAAATACATAGGGATGTGTTAAGCCTATGAGAGGGAGGATGTCATGACCCTCCCTTGGATAGACTTTCATTTTGTTGAATTCACATTTTGATATATTTTTTTGGATGAAATGATTTGGCTATTTTGGTTTTGGTTATGTAAATGCACTTATCTTATGAAGAATAATATGCGAATATTTTTTTGATTGATAACGGGTTTTGAAAGGAATCCAAAACCTTATAAACATGTTGTAGAGAGGATCCCATGAAGGTTCAACTCTCTACAGGACAAGCCAAAAGTAGGCCATACACTGAGTCCATACAACAGAAGCAAAGCAAAAACCTATTACAATAACGACCTACAGGTACAAAAGGAAAATTAGAAAATGCAAAGAGAGCACAAGGATAATCATGAACATCAAAATGGGACAATCCAGAGAAGTAACTTCTTGGGATCATATTTTCATTCTGGTATGTAATCCTCATCCTTCTTGGGGTCGTCCTCCATAGAGATGGTATTATTTTTCTCATGCATCTTATAATCTTACTAGCTCTGAGAAAAATTGAGGTGGACAGGTGGACTATGTCTTCCAAGTTGGTAATCTGGTCCATGTCTCCCATATTTTGGATGAAACATGAACCCAAATATGGACCATATGTAGTCCTTTAGCTCTTGCGAGTAGGGGATGGTCTCTATTTGTCATTTGCATTTTTAACCTGGATAGAGCATCACATGGAGGTCTCGAAAGGACCTACAGGGGGTAATATCCTTGGATGACCAGTTCTACTTAGAGTGCCAATGTACACTTCAACTAATAGAGCATCCTAAGCACCTTCTAGAATCACCAGGGTTGTCAAAATAGGTTTAGGGCTGTTGCTCGATCTCTCCTACTCTAAAGCATGCTAGTCAGTATTTTGACTTATAAACTTGAAGATGATGTAGTGGAGGCATTGGTGTTTGGGGTGGGTGAATTTCTCCACCTAACACTATCCACTAAAATCTCCATCAACCAATAAAGGTACTTTGGGATGTTTATTTGCTTTACATCCTTGAGAAAATTAAGAAATGCTATATGGAAACTGTGAAAGGGTGACATCGGCTCATCCAGGATCAAATACTACATTACAGGCACCATAACCTAGTTCCATGGTGGGGGAAGTCCTTCCCTAACATAGCCACTATCCTTCTTGGTTAAATAATTTCCTTTATCATGAAGAAGCACCAATTCTCTATCCATAGAATGCTTGTCCCTATGGACAATCTCTCCTTCATTTGGGATTTCGGTAATTTCCATCAACATGTCGATGGTAACAGTAAAGGTTAATCCTTTTAGAGATACAGTACCTTTATCCCAGGTCTGGACAAATTCATGAGATATATCAAGGTCATGGCCATTGAACTTATTTAGGAAATTTAACAGGTTGTGAGCCACCAAAATCTCTTCGACCATCGGGTCCATTTGTAATTTGTTAGGCTCAAGAAGTGCCATTATTCCCACCTCCAAAGAAAATATTCATGCCACCACCTCAATGTCCCACTCTGCTTGATGAGTACTCTAGTTCTCTCTATAACCTGGTGTAATAAAGCCTTCCTTCCAAAAAACATAAATGGTTCATAACAATATGCTCGGCCTTGGGACTTGTTTTCCACCATTGATTGGGTTATTTGGGCATGAGAAGTCTTAAAGCATGGTCTAATTTGTATTTGGAGAATGATTTGGTTGTATGGTAAACATACACCAAAAATGGAGGTGATCGAAGTGGGGAAAAAATATAGAAGTAGTTAGAAATTTTAACAATGGACAACCACTGGGGGCTAACCACATATGCAACATTCCTCTATTGATGAGCCTTTTGGGAATTGGATGCCACATTAAAATATAGAGTGGAAATGAGACTGACGAGTCTATCATTACGGTATATGTAGTTAGCTACCTAACACAAGGTGGTAGTTCCTAGATGAATCATTCCACGCACATGAAGATGATCATTTTATATGGTGATTTTCCTCTACTCTTTGTCCATGTGCACATTTCCAATGAATTTTGTTTGCATTGCTATTGGGAAAACCACCACTGATATGGTGGGATACAACCACTTTGCAATGGCCACTGCATCGAGAGTTTCCATCTTGAGGAATGATAAGGATGACTCCTGGGTATGAGTTTCCACCATCTCTCCTCACACTATGATGAATGTCATAATGCCACCTCAGCATAATTTTGAAGTAAGGTCCATCGAAGCACCTTACGAGGTGGGGCAGAAGGGTCTTCAACATCATGGCACTAGTCATAGGTGGCAACTACAAGTTTATGATAAGAGTTGATGATGCATTGAGGAAGGTCCTCCCACCACATCAATAAAGACTAAACTGTTAATCCAAAGTTGGCCATGATCTCAATAGCTTTGTTGTCTTCTCTATACATGTGTTGAATACACATTTTTTTGATCGCCCTTAGGTGGAAGATGATTTCTTGGATGAGTGACCCCACATTATAGGGTGGGTTTGATACCCCTTTTATGTATTTTATAGTGTTTAGAGAGTCACCTTCTATAATCAAATACTGGATGTTGGACTTTAGTGCCAATTGATGCCATAGAAGATAGCATGGGCCTCAAAAATATTTTTTGACTATATTCCAAGCCTTTCTACATAGGCTAAAATTATTATACCTCTATCATATTGGATCACTCCACCATAACTTGCTTCACCAAGATTACCTTTGGATGCACTATCAAAATTTATCTTGAGCCACTAGGGGGAGGGGGAATCTATTAAACAAGGGATATGACCACCGTGGTATGAGGACTACCAAAAACCTCAAATGAGAGGTTAGCAGAATGTACCACTTGGATATCAAAGGAGGACAAAGGAAACTCCTCAGATGGAATTATGTTGGCATTTTTGGAAGCAAAGGTGACAAATCTTAATGACATAGAATCTGGGTCAAGTCATGAGAGCCTAAAGGCTATTTTGTTCCTTCCTAGCCAAATATACCATAAAGTGAGGGAGGATAACCGACCACCAAAACTTTAAGCAGGTGGAATGAAAGGGGTTGGGTCATTAGATGATGAGGTCATTGATGTGTTGAGGAGAAACCCACAAAATGGACATGTTGGAAAGAATAGATGATAGGACATGACCAAAAAAGGGGTAATATAAGAACAAGTGGTTGACTGACTCCCAAGTGGATTTATAGAGGAAGCATCTATTCGGTAGGATCATGCCATGGGTGATCAGGTTATTGGTGATTAAGAGTATGTTTTTTGGCAACCAACCAATAAAAGTGAGCTATATTAGGAATGTGATTTTGAATACAAATGATATTTGAAGGAAACCAATCATCCTTAGGTTCAATCAATGACATATAGGCTATTTTGATTAAAAATGACCTAGACTCACTAAGTTTCCAAAAGGTAGCATCGGGTGGACGAGTGAGTTTGGAGAAGCTCAAATAAGAGGAGACTTGTAGAGCAAAGTTAAGATAAGTCTAGATCAATAGTTAGGTTAACCCAGTGGGGGAAATCTGCTTCATATATGATAAAATTATCAACTTTGGGACCAAAAATTAGATTAGTGAGAGGTTTGAGGATACTTACAGACTGATCATGGATCAGAGGTTGAGCTATAATCCATGGGTCTTTCCAAAATCTTGTTCGAGATCCATCCTTGAGCTTCCATAAGTATCCTTTATGAATGATAGGTATGGTATGACACACTAAGCTCCATAAAGTGGAACTAGAAGGCATGAGAGAATTGTCTACTAGGGACCCTTGCCTAAGATATTTGCTTCTTACAATACCCACCCATTGGACTAAGAAATTGGTTGCAACCTTCCATCCATATTTTGAGATCATTGCCATATTCATTTGGTGGACTCTTCAAAGGCCTAGCCCACCTTTGTACTTTGGAAGCCTTTATTATTTGATCTTGATCATATAAATTTCCTTTGAATTTGTTCTAGTTTGTTACATATAGTGATTAGGGCCCTGAATAAGGACATGAACTAGATTGGCACACTCTAAAGGTAATAGTGGAATAATTTTAACTTCCCTACACTACTGAGAAGGGCTCCCTTCCATATTTCTAGCTTCTTCATTATCCGTTGGATGACATTGTCCCACATTATCTTCGAGAAATATCCTTGGAAGAAAGGAATGCCAATATATGTCACATGAAACTCTGCAATAGCACATCCCAGGATTTGGGTAATTCTTTTCTATCTCTGAGCTGGCATATTGATGAAGTAAAATTTTCTTTTCACATAATTGACATTTTGGCTAGCAGCCTACTCGTAAACCTCCAAAATTGACCTAATGATTTTAGCTTCTGGTATGATAGAGAGGTTGGCCAATATTGTGTTGTCAATGAATTATTGATGAGATACTAGAGGAATGCTAGTTGAAGCTTTGATCCTTGAAATATTACCCATAGAGTAGGCATCCTTAAGAGCCCTCCCCAGACTTTCAGCCACCAAGATGAATAAAAATGGTGATATGGTATTGCCCTATCTTGTTTCATGTTTGCTTATGAATTACCCTACCACTGCTCCATTGACTATGATTGAAAACCCTACAGAGGAGATGCGGGCTTTGATCAGACGGGCCCATGTATGGTGGAATCCAAATCGGGTTAGGACAGTGATGAGAAAGTCACATGAAATTTTATCAAAATCTTTGCTAATGTCCAATTTAAAAAAAACTTGGCATTCTGTTGGCCATGATAGTATGGATGAGCTCATGGATGGTGATCACACTATCAGTAATAACTCTTCCTTGGACAAAGATGCCCTAGCATAGGTTTATAATCTTAGGCATGATGATTTTCATTCTATTTTCCATGGATTTGGTAAGGATTTTATATAACACATTGCACAGGCTAATAGGATGGAAGTCGATCATGGAGTGACATTCATGGGATTTCGAGATAAGGGTAAGAAATGTGGAGTTAAGGTATATCAAGATAAACTTGGATCTTTGGATTTTAAGGATGGCTTCATAAAAATCTTCTCCAAGGACATCCTAAAAGGTTTGAAAAAACCTTGGAGGAAACCCATTTGGGCTAGGGGCCTTGTTAGATGACATAGAAAAGAGGGCTTCTTTGATTTCATCATGGGAAAAGAGATATAGCAAAAAATCATTTTCATATTGAGATACAAGGGGCAGGATGTTCTGAAGAAGAGATTCTAACACACGAGTTGGGCATGCCTGAGAAGGGCCAAGGATGATGCAGAAATGCTCCATAGCCTCAGATCAGATATCTTCGGTACCTTTGACAAGTGACCCATCCTCTTTGCAAAGACATCTAATAACATTTGCACCTCTATGTCTCATTTTTGTGGCATGAAAGAACTTTTTGTTCAAGTCACCTTATTTGAGCCACAAATATCTGGACTTTTTTCACCAAAATATTTCCTCTTTGGCTAGTGATTTGTGGAACTTGGCTATGAGTACTTTATCTTATCTTTTAACCTCATTGGTGGCATTACCATTCTGAACCTAATTTTATATTTCTTTCAATTGGGAGCAAATTACTCTTCGTGACTCAAAAATATTATTGAACACTTCCTTATTCCATTTCTTGAGCTGAATTTTGAGGAATTTTAGTTTCATGCAAACCTTGAAGATGCACGAACCATTGACGAGCTGCCTCCACCATTCAAATATTTTTGGCCTAAAATTTGGGTGTTGAAGCCACATAGACTCAAACCTGAATGGAGGTTTGTGAGTAGGATCTAGTCTTGATACTTCCAAAAGTAGAAAATTGTGGTCAGAAGCTATTCTTGGTAGGGACAACAATGTAGCATAACCGAGGATCAAGATGGCTTCTTTGGATAATAGCATTCTATCATGTCTCATTTGAATGAGTTGGTATCCTTCACGCTGGTCAGTCCAGGTGAACAAGGAATTTTGAAGTTCAACGTCCATAATCTCATTGGAGTTAATGAAGTTATAAAAGTGCTCATAGATCCTTGGGGTGATTGGAGCACCACTAACTTTATCAATGGGATATAGCAGATTATTAAAATCACCAGCCGACATCCATTCATGATAGGGGAAGGGCGAGCACATTTGTATGAGGTTATCCCACATTAAGAGCTGATCATTAAAGTTATTTGGAGCATAGATGTTGGTTAGAAACCACTACTTATTGGTATCATTACATTTAAAGTGGATGTTAATAACTCTACCATTATGGGATAACAATTCTCCAGTTACCTTGACTAGATGCCATAGGCATAAAAATCCCCTGAAGCACCATGGGTGGGACTAACTATGAATTTGCAACTGTTCCACACTAATTTGACCACTTTTTTTTTATTTGGGTTTTGCACTTTTATTTCGTAAATGATGAATATTGAGGGTCTTATTTCCTTTCTCATGGAAGAAAATACCCTTTGTTTTACCACTCCATTGAGGCCTCTGGAATTCCAGGACAGGACCTTCATTTGCATGATTTAGAAGCAGTTTTTTCCTCCCTTTCATTTGTGGGGATTTGGGTCTTTTACCTTCTTCCTTATACATCTCTCTAAGGGGATATAATGAAGATAATAATGCTTTTTGGATGCCAATGGCTATGTCATCCACCATCTACTTTCTCTTGGAATTAGTGTTGGGTGGGAGACCTCACTTTATTTCTAAACCCACATTACATTGGGCCTTTTTGTGACTCTTGATGTTGTTCATGGGTGGGCTCGATGATTCACCATCGCCCAAGAAAACAAGGGCTTGGGAAGGAAAGCCTAGTAGAAATACTTCAATGGGGGACTACCCTGCACACAAGGGGGAGATACTACTAAAAAAAAGGGAGTTGGGTGAATATGCTTACTTTTTCAAATATGCATTTAATATGAGGATAATATGCTACTAAAAAAGTGCACTTGTGTAGAGAAATACAAGTTTCTTATAGGTGGAATAAAATAACAACCATCAAGAATAGAATACTTAGGGAAATGATGTGATGGTTTATTGTCAAAATATTAGGAAGAAAACATGGATGAATGCATTTCCATGAAAATATATTTTGATAAATAAATCAATAAAAGGAATATAGGGTTTTTAGTTACTTTTGTTTATTACATGATAATATTTCCTTTTGATGAATTTTATTGGTAACTGAAGATGCAATAGGAATATTACATTGTGATGAATATTAAGGAAATTTTATTATGTGCTAAGTGAAGTTTTTGGAATATAGAAACCTCATTTTCTATGTGGTTATTCTTGTTCACAACTTACCTTAGTAACTCACTATTGGGTCAGATTTAATTCGAGTTGGTTTTAGTCTTGTGTTTTTTTTATAAGTTAAAATTTCATTAAAAAGAAGGTTTTGAAAGGGCCCCAAAACCTTTTTACAATAGGTCACTAGACCACAAGAAAATTCATAGGAAAGGCCACCAAAAAGGCTAGATAAAAGGCCCAAGGAAAGGCTTAAGGAAATCCTTCAAGAAAAGCACGTAAAAAACACACCCGAAGCAGGAAAAAAGATCGTCCCATCCAACCATGAATTTAAACAGCCCATACAATGAGAAAAAGGAAAAAGTAGGATTAAAAAATTAAATTTTGAACCCTACCACCTAGCCACAAGTTTGAATAGACCAATAAGTGATAAAAATAAGAAACCCTTCTAGAAGGGAGAAAACAAAAATTCACAAACCCACATAGGGGAAAAACTAGAATTTGGCTAAGAGACATCAGAAATACAGAACTGCAAAACAACAAACCACCATGAGAAGTAGGATGGAGCAGAGAAACCACCAAATAAACACATAGGGATACAAGAGAACAACATCCCAAATAGACCTAGAAAGAGTAAAAGCAATTTGGGGATCTCCATAGGCCATGAAATCCCTTTGTAGTGAGGAATACTACTCATAAACCAATGGAAATAGAGGAAATAGTAATGCCAAACTACAATCCATGGGAAAGATGTGTAAAGGTCCTAGGTAACCCCAATAGAAGGATATATAGGATATATGAGTTGTAGACATTAAGCATAGGTCCCCCATAGGACTATAATAATGCAGCAAGAACCCCAAGGCAACCTCCAAAAATACCAATGAACAACTTTAGGAAACCAAAAAAGGAAATCCAAAAGGATCATAACAACATGCAAAATAGATGCCCTTCCATAAGCCATGAAAAATGTTGAAAGCCCACCATGAAGCCCATAACTGGAAGCCCAAAGAGCAACACCATAGGAATAAACATGTGACCATTCCCAAACCATTAAGATACTATGAAGAGCTACTCATGAAGCCACAACAAGAAAATAAGAACCCCTAAGGACCAACACATCTGAAAACCAACTTCAAGGAACCAAAAAAGGAAGTCCAGTTGGATCACAAAAACATACCAAATAGAGGCCCATCCCAAGCCACAAAAAATGTGACAAGTCCACCACAAAGACCACATCCAAAAACCTAAAGAGTAGCACCACAAGAATAAAATGTGGTCATTCCTAAACCATTAAGATACTATGAAGAGCTGCTCATGAAGCCACACACCCAATCCACGAAGCACCACACTAGTAGAACCTCTAAACCATAGCTCCAAATAGAACCCTAAAAAAACCTGGAATAGAGCTGAGAGCTCCAAGGAAAAGGATCCTTGAAGTAACATAGAAATCCTAGGGAAGGTCCCATGGAAGATCCCAAGGATGTCCTAGACCAAGAACACATGAAAGGACCCTTCAAAAAGGTATGGCATGGGGCATACAAGAGGAACATTGACCTCCCACCACAAGGAGGTCATCTACAACACCAACCATCCAAGAAGGAAGGGCCAAGGAAGTGCCAGGGAACTAGGATAGAGACAGGGAGGGATAAGTAGGGAAGTAGAATAGGACTTCCCAGGGAAATCACCTACAGTTCTACCCCCCAACCTAGTCTTGTTGTTTTATATTCTCTTAAGTTTTGATTTACCTTAAAATAGAATGGGGGATGCAAGTGGAGATAGATAGTGCTTTTTGGTATCTTGTTGAGAAGAAAGGAGAGTGGGAGTTTAGTAGGAGTGCTTGAAAGAGTTTAAGGTAGAGTGGAGAATGGAGACACACATTTTGAATTATATTCTTGGGAAAAATGAGGGGGGATAGCAAAAAAAAAAAGGAATCGAGACTTTGTGTGATTGTGTGGAACTTCAATTCTAGGTGGTGGTTTAACAAGGAATTTGTTTGCTTGTAAGTAAAGACCCTCTCTTGATTGATATTATATGTTGGAAATAAACTGATTGTGTTGTGCTTGGTGGATGGTGCCACTGGTTGTTTTCCTAGACATTTATCATCTCCCTTGGTTAGGTTTCCTTGTAGTCATTTTTTGCTTAAGGAACCTACATTTCTTGGAGTAGAGACATCAAGCTCACAGAGTAAGAGATAGAATAGCTAGAAATAGTTGTAAGCCTATTGTTTACTTAAGCTTGTATGGGAATCCTATCAAATTGTTGTTGGTATTTTAATCTTGGACTATAATTTTAGACCCTTTTTTTAAGACGTTGGGGTGGGTTATTAAATATGTTGAAGTCTTTTTGGTATCGGGTATGTGTAGAGCATGTGAGTTGCATTGTTCTTGAAAGATCCATCTATTTACGTCGAGCAATAAGGACTAACCTCAATACTTAGTTGTAGATGAGTGGACCACATTGTAGTGCATGTATGAATGTTGTTAAGTTTGGGTTAAGTTTTAGTTGGTAACTAACATCCCATGATGTGTGACGATGAGAAAAGAAAAGGAAATATTATCTTTTTGGATTGCTGGAGTGTAGAAAAATAAATATTGTTGATATTCTTGTTTTCTAAAAGTAGAGATTTATTCATTCTATAAAATTAAGGAAAAGGAATGGAAATGAAATTGTTACATTAATGTATTTATTGATCGTAGAAAGCCTACTTTATTGTACTGGGTTCTTAATAAGTGATTTATATTTTAGCATGTTAATGTAAACAAAAGAGAAAGAAAACTTTGGCTTATTGAGTGCTTGTTCCTTGATGGATGATAAGATAGGTTTATGTATGGATATTGTGTTAATAAAAGAGAAAGAAAACTTTGGCTTATCGATTGTTGTTTTCCATGTTATGGATGATAAGTTAGGTATTTGGATGAATATTGTGTTATGGTGGGCAATGAAAGATAGGATTTTTTGAATGCACTATTGTGTTTAATAGAGAATAAGGAAAAAATATATTTTTCCATAATTTAATGTTGTGAACAACTAGGATTGTTATGGGAAATAGATTATCGAGTGTGAATGGTTAAAATCTTGCATGCAAATGGATTTGTATCATCTATGTTTAAATCCAAATATTATCCCCATCTAAGGCATTCTTAGTCTCAGTGCTTCATCAGAGAAGCACGATGATAAATGACATTAGCTACAGGTTTGGGCACTAAAGAATGTCGCCAAACTAGTAGTAAGTTGCAATGAAAGGAAACTATTGAGTGTTGCTTTGTAAGATATTTGTTCAAGGTAAAGTATTGTAATATTTTATGTCATTGTGATGATAGCCTCATTTTGTTGAGGTTATCAAGTGATTAAGAATCACGGTTTCATATATGTTCTATGTCAATTGGCATTGTTTATGTAAAATTTGGTTGGAAGGGAAATCCTTTTGTCAATATAAAATATATATGTTATTGCTAATGGAATCACAATTTGGTTAATCATGGTTGATTGAGTTGTATATGTATTACTTCTTATAGATGTATTGAATGATGTTAGCTCTATTTTTTCTATTAAGCATGGGACCATAGTGTTAATCTATGCCAAACCAAACATTAAGGAAAATCTTGTTATATGTATCCATGTTTTACAATAGAATGGTTGTGTAGAAACTTTCCTTTTGAAAGGATTATAATCAATAGGATGCTTCTAAGAGGGTCTTGAGAATCAATGAATGTAAACTATATTTTACTTAGTGAAGGAACATTTCAGGAACATGGTGCTTCTTAGACCATTGAGATAAGAAAATTTGCTTGGTAGAATAAATATTTATTAGATGATTGGTATAGGAATGTGTCTATGGTTGGAATAGAGGTTTCAGTGGGACCAAAACCATACATAAGGTTTAGAACTTGTGCTTAGATGCCAATGACCCCTATAGGGTTTGTATGTAACTTAATGAAACCTACACTAGGAAGTCGAGTAGAGGTACAAGGAGAAATCTGGCACCCTTTGTGATGACCAAACTTTACAGAGGAAATTCTTGCATGAACAAAAACATGAGAATAACTAATATCATCTAGGATATGAGAGAGATAGTCAAACCGCTAAATGCATCCACACTAAATGATTTGTGTGGGGTACGAAGATTAGAATTTACCTCTTCGATTGATTGACGAGGAGGATCTAGCCATGGTAAGTGGAGATATAACAACTAAGTCCCTAGCACTCTCACATAGAAATATTTATAAGAGGTAGCCATACTAAAATTAGCTTTTAACACCCTTACCAAGAAGGAAATTGAGTAAGTGGTGGAGATAGGGGTTTGTTGAGTTCTCTTCATGTAAGGTAGATAGGTTTTGTTAATACATTTAGTTAACCAAAATCTTGAGAAGTATTCTGCAACACAAGGGTTAGAACAGAATTTAGCCCTTATATATATATATATATTGGTTGAGAATTTTGGGTTATGACATTACTATCCGCTTAGTTTTTGCTATTGATTTATCTACCATTTATAAAATGGTGGAGGTTGGACATATAATCGATTAAACATAGTTTTTTTAATGTTTCTATATTAATAACATTTATTATAGACCCAATATCAATCAATACATTTGGAATTTTAGTAGTGCCTACAAAGACTATTACTTTTGGGTTTCATGGATTTCCATACTTAGGTGGAACTAATTTTCCAACAAGTAAATCTATCAATTTACCATCCACTTGTATGGTTTTAGGATACTATTTTCTTGATGCACAAATACCAAATACTATTCTTAAGAATAAGCACATCTCTAATATATTATAATAAAGGAATAAGAATATTTAATCATTTTAGTTCTATCAATAGATTAAGTTCTATAGAAGGTTCTTCTTGAGCCTTAAAGCACTTAGGATATGATAATAAATGAGAAGATCTTAGAATATTATATTCATGGGATATTTCATCCTCTTGTTGAGGAGGCTTGGTAAACAAAGACATTTGAGGTTTAGCATCATTTTTTTAAAGCTATGTTATAATAGGATAAGCTAGATTAGGAATTGTTTTTCCTTGATGGAGTTGGATATTATCATAGTCTATCACCTTAAGTATGATAATTTCTTCTATTTCAACAACTTAAATAGGTGTTATTTATTTGCTATTATTGGAATTTTCCATAGGTTGTGGAGGAAGCTGAGGTTGTTTTACTCATTGTGGCTGATTTTTTTGTGGGGTATTGAAGGGACGAGGCAAAAAATATTTTTTTTATGTTGGAACCTTTGATACCCTTGATATTATTGGTTATATAAAGGTTATGATAACCATTGTTGGTTATGCATGGGTTGTGATATCCATGGTTGGTTTAATGTGGGTTGTGGTGTCCATTGTTGGTTTGAACAACCTAGAGTGGACCATTATTGGGGTGAAGGCAAGATGTACCAACTCCATTGTTGTGTAGGTGGTGGGATATACCATGTCATAGACCAAGGGCTAGGCATCCAATTCATTAGAGCATGTGGGTCTTGATAGAAAATATTTCATTGTCTTAGCCTTATGAAATTAAGTTATTTAGTAAATTGGATGTTCTTCCCCCTATATTTTTTGGTATCTAGTAATAATTCACAATTATTTGTTTAATTTCCCTTTTATAGATACTATAAATGGCAGTTTTATTTAGGGGATAATATTGAAGTTCTTGATTCTTTCTACACCTAGGGAAATATATAGCAAGAGGTTTACTAGATTTATTCTTCACTTGCATCAAATCAAGCATTGTATTTAGATGTAATAGGATGTCTATTTTAAGATTTTTAAATTATTCTATAATCTCTTTTACATCATTGTTATTTTCACCAATTTTATATATTCTAATCCCAACCCTTGTATGAGAGTAATTCCCACAAATTTTTGTGATATATATAAAATCAAGTTTATTGAAATCATCTTTTTCCATTAGGTTTAAATTTTATTGTGATTATTCTTGTAGAATTCCAAGGAATATTATCTTGCTAAGTTTGGTTCTATTCCTTCTCCACACCTTCTATGGATAAATATGAATCCATCTAGATAATATTTCATATTTTAATCATCTATTTGTTTTATTTTGAAGAGTTCTTTTTAGTATTTCACCCTATAATATTATGGGTATTTAAATAAAATTTCCCTTTTCATTTCTTCCCATGTGTATATTGAATCAGGTTCTAACCCCATGAGCCAATATATTGTTGAATATTTGAGTGTATATGGGAACAACTTAAGTTTTTGATGATTGTGTTCATAGTCATATGTTTGATAAAGAACTTTGAACTCAAATATGAATTGATATATATATTCTAATGTAGTCCCTCTAAATCTTGGTAATATTAATGGAAAAATGTTTTTCATTGGATTTTATATGCCAAGAGCCAATCTAATGGGGTATGGAAATTTCCTTGTGAGATTATTCGTTTTCCTGGCATGGTGTGCATCACTATGTCTATAACTGTCTATAACCATCATCGTGTCTCTCTACCATAATATTTTTTCAATAGTTATTATGAAATTTCTCAAAAAATTCAATAGATACTAAATTATTTGAGGTAGGTAGTCCTAAAATACTTTATTATTCTTGAAATATTTTGATTTTTTGAAGTTATAATACTCTAGAAGTTGAGAATTGTTGTCTTTCCTTAGAACTTCCTCCTTCCTCAAAAATTATAGCTATTGGTAACTCAGTGATTGATATTAGTGTAACCTCACAATGTGTATGTCTAACTCCTATGGCTTGTTGGGGTTTTGATTCACAAATTTTTTGCTTTGATCCCTAGGTCTATTCATACATTCTAATTAACATGAAGAAACAACTTGTAAATTACTAAAATAAAAAATATTCTAATCACTAAAGTACCTAATGTTTGACTTTATTTTTGTATTAAAAATTGATACCTTAACTACTTCCTTAACAACTCTATTGTTATATTGTAAAATATTTCCTTATTCTTTCATTATAGTGCTCAGGTATCTATTTTTTGACGAAGGTAGTAATTCACAAAAAAAACAATGTTGAATAATTAAAGCTTCTTTAAAAATACCTTGTACCCCATGGTAATTGTGTCAAAAAGTGATGAGTGTCATTTATTCTATCACTTTAATTCTTATAAATTTGGGGTAGCATCCTATGTTTTTCTACGTTAGAGAAAAGAAACTAGTGATCGATATAGGGTCTCTCAAGGTTTCCTAAAAATGCATCTAAAATAAAACACTCTTGATTGAAATTAAAGCACTCCTTTAATAAAGTAAAGACATAATTATAGAAATAAATATCAACACTTATACATGAAATCATCACACTTATACATGAAAATAGAATATATTACAAAATTTAATATTTGATACCTATACTAGAAATTGCACAAAGAATATTTCTAGAAAAAATAAAAATAAATAAACAAAATAGCATTCTATATGATTACTAACTAGTAAATCACAGGCTTAAAAAATAAATAAGATAAGTACACCTATACCATACGTCTAAATTAATCCCCCCAAAAAGCTAGGAAGTAGACCTAAACTTCTTTGCTTGATGGAAAGAAATGGTCAACTTATAATAGAAGAAGGCAAATTAACAACACAAAAAAGACTCTGAATTATTCAAAGATACGTGGTTATAGAATTTTTTCTAAATATTCATTACCCAGTTCATTATTTATACACATGGTACCACTTAACCAATATCCTAAGTCTTGGGTGTATTTCTAGGTTTCAAAAACTAGAAATAACATTTTAGATGCAGTCCAGGATATCAATGATGATTGGGATAAACAATAACTCAATAGGTAGTAAAGTTAGTTGTCATCGAGAGGATAAATATATGAATATTTTCCATATACAGTGGATACACTCAAATTATTATTTTTAATCATCCATATATTAATTTATATAACCACTTTTCATACTCATTCTTTGCATTCATAAATCCATGGGTTCAAGAGTCCACTAGTTTGCAATGTTATCTTGGCCACCTTTTGCTTTGCTAACCACTTGACTACTTCTAAGCCATTATATTATATTCTAGCACTATTCCATCACCCCCAAGCTACTATATCATGTCCTAGTACTATTTTTATGCTCTTAAGATACTCTATCATATTTTTGTACCTAACTATTAAGTTTCAAAGCTTACCTAATATATTTTGAGCTTTAATGTTCTTAAATATTTTTGGCCCCTTTACCTCCTATACGATATTATCAATACCTAACTTCATAGATACAAAATATGCTTCTTAATACTATATAGCATTAGTGCTATGCTATACCAATATACCATAATTTTTTGTTAAATATTCACAACTTGAATTCTAAATTTACATAAAACCTATCTAAATCATTTTAGCAATACATTCTCTTATTTATCATATTTTAGTTCTATTATCAATACAACTATTTTCTAGTCTATTATAAATGATTATATTAGAGAAGTAAGGAATGGTTACTTTTTCACACTATATGAGGCATTTTAGGGCCTCATTATGTAGCAATAAATACCTCTAAGCTTTTGGTCTCAATGATTGATTTGATCAAGGTGCTTGATTGGCTAGGTGTAGTAGATATTGGTAAGTTTTAAATATTTTATGATGGACACAAAATTGAGTGTCTACATGCAATATTTTTTATAATTTATTGAATTATTAATACATAAAAAACTAACCTATGTATCTTAATTTTTATACAAGTATATTTGATGTTTCTTAATATTGATGATTTGAAATGTCTAGTGATTTTAATTTGCTACTTGCTAATGATGTTAAATTATATATTTTTAACAACATTAAATATTATATTTCCCTAGTTTTCCCCCTTAAATTTTAGAGGAAAAATAAAATTGAACCCTAGAAACTTTACATTACTATAATACATATGAGTGCATTGATAAAAAATTGAAATAAAAAATCAAAAACTAGTCATGGTGGGACATAGTGAAATTGATGGGGGATAAAAATAAAATAACTTTTATAGATGATAATTATGAATTGGACTATATATATTCAATCATAATATTGGTTAGGATGGCATAGAGACAAATGCCTACACATTATGAAAAGGGCCTTAAAATTTGACTATTTTTATTTTTTGCATAAAAAAGCATACCCACAACAAAGGGTAGTGCTACTAGATAGTGGTCTCACTTCTACTTTGGTATTTTTTTTGAGTGATAATGTTATCACATCATTTTGGTTATCTTTAAATCAAGTTACACCTCTAATTATTTTATAATACTTTTGTAATACAATGGAAATTTCACCTTGTGATGGTGACTTTGCATTCTAGTGGCACTTTTTCATGTCCACGTTTTGAGACTAATTATTAGGCTAAGCTAGGCTAAGGCTAAGATTAGGTCTAAGGTGAAATAGGAAAATTGACAAGTTGATTAAACTATGGTTGTGGGAGAGTATTCAAAGTCTATACTAACAATATTTTTGATTGAATTCCCTAGATATAATTTTAGCATTCTTATATTATGTAGACCATACACTCTTGGTAGTAGTAAGGCTATACTATATGACCTTGATGTTTAAGGTGGATTTTTATGGGGTATTTTTTATCACATTAGCCAAGAAATGGTATTTGAATATTAATAGATTTTAGTTACCATGTATAGATATTATAACCACTTTGGAGGATGTTTTTTCATCTTGAGGGTACCTATTAGAGGGGCTCTATTATAATGAATTAGAGCTAGAAAGCAAAGCCTAGAGCAATTGATAGGATAGGCATACTTATTAGTCATATGGTACAAAATTGATATCAATGAAAATATGGTAGGGCCCTCTAAATAGATATGTGGCCCTACTATAATTTTGGTTTTTGAGGTATTGATAGGTGACACTATCTAATGTGATATGCATTATGACTGAAGAGAAGTTGTCATCAATATGCTTGAGTTATAGACAATTTTTACATGGGACCTATCATTTTGAGTTACCTATATCACTCACTCCATAGTGTGGTATATAAAGAAATGAGGGACATCCCTTAATCCATTATACTCTAGGTGTGGGACTAGAAGCATATAACAATGGTTTGGCCACCAAGGATTCTAAGAATGGTGGAAAATATCAAGGTATCTATAGAATATTGGTGGGCCCATAGACTAGAGGGAGGATAGGATAGGACACAAAGAGGGTATTTTCAACATCCAAGAGTATAGTGGATGAAATAGGAGGAAATAGGTGATATAGTAGCCCCACAAGGGTCATTCAAGATGGGTATAGGACACATATTAGTTGGCTTAGGTTAGGCAAAGGAGATGGTTGATGGGAAAATGGGGAGAGTGAGATATATTCTAGTATGATAATATGGTATACCAATTTATTATGTAGTAGAACATATTTTCAAAGTTCTTGCAATATTAGTGGATGAATCAATAGTAGGATTTTAGAACTTTACCAAAATTTAATTTATATCTCGATCCCAATATTGATGACCCACTCATCCTAGACTTAGGTGTTTATGATCCTAAAGTTAGTGATCACTTTTAGAGTTGGTAGATTCATGGCATAAAGGCTAAGGAATAGGAATAATATGCAACTGAGGAGGTGATAAAGGGATTTTTAGTGGGTGGCCACATCACTAGTGATTTAGTAATAAAATAAATGATAAGAGGTAATAGAGGGTAGGGGTAATAGCATTAGCTATGTTAATAATCATATGAGGAGAGGCAATACCTAGAATAGCATCTTAGTCTATCATAAAGGTAGAGAGGGATGTGCTAGCATAGTAGTTGGCTAGCCTTCATGTTGTGCTAGTAGAATCCCCAAAAAATCATGATATGGTATAGGTGAAGGTAGCTATATGGATGTAGGAGTATGATTGGCTAGTCTAGTAGAATGTGATTATGTATAAAACTATCCTAATTTTAACTATAAACAAGGATGTATATATGTTAAATGACGCAATGGTAGTTGGTGCAACCGATAACCAAATGTTCTAGAAATTATTTGGCAAAATGGTCAATGCATAGTAGTGACATGTAGTAGAGCTAACACAAGTTTAGATGGAGTTGACAACATAAGTATGAATAAACCTACTAATGGATAGCATACCATATAGTAGTACCATAAAATCATCGGTTCTAGTCACCAAACTAAATATAGATGACATAATATCATTATGCTCCATGAAGAGACAGTCATAGTATTCCATGAATATGCTACCACTAGTAGGAGTAGTAGGAGGATCCAATGATATTGGATTATAAAACTAACTACTAGCCTACCCCCACATATCATATTATTTGGTCACTATTGTATTATATGAAGATTATGTTTAGATACTTATGATATATATAGAGATTAGTCAATACTTATGACTTGGCATTAAAATTATGTGATGAATCTATTATGTGATTACTAATTTAATTTTAATAAATTTAAAAAAAATTATATTATTTGAATTACTATTATATGGCATGGTGTTGTTGTATGATGATGTTATATCAATGATGAAAGTATGTTGGATGTTGTGATAATGATGATATCACCATTTTGAATGGGGTATTCCAAGATTTTGATATTCTGTGAGTCCATCCATGATCTCTTCTAGAAATGGCCCAATCACTTTGTTAGCTTAAGGATTAGGTTTCTGTGGAAGATCTGTCTTCATCACTTCCTATGGAAAATATGGCTAGAAAGAAATCTTAGAGTGTTTAGAGAGTCAAAACGGGATCCTGGGTCAATCACCAACAAGATCCTAGCCTTTGCAAAATAAAATATCCTAATTCATTCTATTGAGGCACAAATGATACCCCTTCATGAGAAGCTATTAGCCCAATCCTTAAGAATTCCCCTAGAAGATGGTCCCAACAAGACTAATCCTAGACTTTATTCTAAATGGATCCCTCCCCCTATCGATTGGCTTAAGCTAAATTTTGATGGCACTGCCAAGGACAACCCTAGTAGATTAGGAGCAATATGAGTGGTTAGGGATAACCAAGGTCAAATGGTGTTGATATTTGCTGAGCACCTTGGAACCATGACCAATAATGAAGTTGAAGCTAGAGCCTTGTGGCAAGGCTTGGAGCTGATGCAAGATACTCGAGGAAAAATCATAATGGAAGGAGATTTCCAAAACATAATCAAAATCCTAAAGAATGAAAAGGAACCTTCATGGAGGATCGAATCATACATCAAGGAATCCAGGAACCTGTTTGAAGTCAGAAGTGACAGAATGGCTCAACATTTTTTTTGTGAAGCTAACAAAATAGTAGATAAGCTAGAAAATATCAAAGTGGAAGCAAATGATCTGCTCACATGGACGCATAATTTTCTATGTGATGTGGAAGAGATTATCCAAATTAAGAACCAATGACTGGTCTGATGTGGAACATGGGCAAGTAGAATCCTCATGGCTTCCCCATGGGACATTGGGACCAGGCCCTTTGTATAGATAACATGAGGTGGCAAATTTGGAGTAGTCTTTCCACCAAAATCATGATAGTGGCTAGCATGGTAGTCCAGGGAAATAGGAAGGTGTACTAGTGACATGAAAGGAAAATGGTCAGCATGGAAACTTGGAGAAATAGGTATGAGTGCCAACAACATGGTGGAAAAATAGTCATTAGGGTTCCAAGAAAATATAGTCATCGATGATCGTGGCCTCGAGTTGAGTGGAGGAATTCTAATTACGATCCTGGTGGAGTGGCAGTGGGGGAAGGATAGTGCTTTTATTCCAAGCAAGCTACAACTATATTTCTCATGATTACCAAGCAGTGTGATCCTAATCGCATCAAGAAGAGGCACATTGGAATGATTAATTTGCTAATAAATAAGGCCACATGGCAAGTCATCTAGGTGGAAGGTGGGTTGTGGCATGATCCTAGACATGACACCCCTCATAATAAATATTTTATTACAGGTCACGAGGGAGCCTAAATATTTCACCACCTTTTTACTTATTACAAGTATAGGATGACGTTGAGTATGTTGCAAGAGGAATGCTAGATCGTGAAGGCTCTTAGGGCATAAAATTTAAAGAAAATTATGACTTACAATGAGCTAAGCATGGTGGTCATGGAGCTTGCAGTTCAAGCCATCCTAACTAAGAGAAGATTCACTCAATTTTTTGACCTATTATTTGGAGTGGAGGAAGACATAACCCTTGTGGTTATGGAGTCATGGGAAGATGGTAGAGTTGAAATTAAAAGATGAGATATTGTCATCGATGTCACACTATTGGATACCATCACTGGGTAGACCGTGAAATGAAGATCTATCCACAGGAAAAAACATAATTGTGAGGTGGAGTTACGCGAGTTTAAGAACAATCCCAAAATCTTCAAGGAGATGAAGAACATACTAACCAGGGTGGACCTCACTACCCCATGGATATCTGTGATGAAAAATATAATGGAGTTCATCACAGCTGAGGACCCTGGTAAGACTCTCCTCAGCTTCCACTATGCCTTTGTCAACTTTTTTTTGTGATGTCAGTCCCATAATTATACCCAAATTCCTATTTAATTCCATAAACTATATGATAAACTCTTGTCACAGTAAGAAAGTGTCTGCCATGCCTCTTCACTAAGGTCTAGACAAGGTCATATACAAATATGTCATGTTGATGTCTCCCCAAGCTAAACCTCCTGCTCTACCTCAAGTTGAAACCTCGGGTGGTCACCACACATAATTTTCTAGGGGTAGAGATAGTCTTAGTCTACCAAATCCTCACTCTACCTCTCCAGCTAAAAAAGAGGGGTGAATTTAACCATTAAAGGAGGATCAGCCAAGAAAAAGCTAAAAATTGAGGAATCGGGAGGACCTAAGAGATCCTCAATGAGGCTAAA
Organism: Wollemia nobilis; assembly: GCA_028583015.1. Lineage (NCBI taxonomy): Eukaryota > Viridiplantae > Streptophyta > Pinopsida > Araucariales > Araucariaceae > Wollemia > Wollemia nobilis. The sequence goes on from JAQPPZ010016981.1 coordinate 38,993,744, forward strand.
AAACAAGCAAGTGTAGGGGAGTTATAAACCCCTTAACATTGATTCTGAGGAAGAGGATCCTGACCTTACTACCATGGTCCTCAAGTGCTTCATGTTGATTTCCTTAGCTAATCTGATAAATTAGATGTAGGAGATCCATGAGGTGTTAACTAAGGTATTTTTCAATGAAGGATACCAGAGCAACAAGGTGGAGGCTAACACGGAGACTGATGACCAAGAGGAAGACAAGGATGATGAGCAGAATGAGGACAAGGATGAGGAGGAGTAGCACCATGCAAGGCCTCTCTATATTTATAAATGATGGGTGGCGAGGCATTAGAATCTTATCTAAAGCCAAGTTTTTTTTGTACCCTATGCAAAGGGATATACGTTCTTTTTGTTTTTGTATTATGAAATTATCTGTTGGGGTTTTTGTGGGTAGGAACCTCCATAATTTTTGTGGAAGCCTTGTTTAGGGGTGTGATATTTCATTTGTCAAGGGTAGTTCAGGCCGATAGGCTTCTATTTTATGTAGGCCGAATATGGCCAGTTAGGGTAGAGGACCGAGGGTCCTCAGGTGGTCAAGGATCCTTCTTCTCGATATTTTATATTTTTGTATATAGGTTTTGGGTCAACCTTTAAAACCCGATATTAATAAAATATTTTAATTACAAAAAATATATATGTTTATTGGGGCTTAGAGATTTTTGGTTGGGAATATTATTATATTGAGATAGATGGTTGATGTAAATTATATAATATAAGTATAATATAGATATAATACAAGTATATACAAAAATCATGTGCCCAAGGGAACTTTAGATAATGCCATTAGGTATTTTTATGATAGAAGATATGATACAAAAAATATGTGTCCAAGGGGACTTGAGATAATTCCATAAGGTATTTCTATGATACAAGATATGATATGGAAAAAAATGTTCTGAAGTGCACATAAGATAAATTTATAAGGTATTTCTATAATACAAGATATTATATGGGATAAAAATGCACCCAAGGGGATTTTAGATGATGCCATAATGCATTGCTAAGGATACAAGATATGAAAAATAATAAATATGTTCCTAGGGGAACTTTAGATAATATTGTAATGCATGTATATGATATACGATTTAGTGCCCTAGAAAAATATCAAAGGAGAATTTTTTATTTATTTTATGGAAATCTATAAATGGATTTACTTTGAAAAAATATTTAATAGGACTCTATAGATGTGCCAAAAAATAATATACTTTTCTAAAGATTAATTTCATAGCTGACCTCTACTAATGGATTTGATTTTAGACAAATGTTTAAAGGACTTCTATTTTACCTTTAGTCAAATGTTGTAAAAGAATTCTATTTTAACTTTAGACAAGTGTCATTAAGGACTTATGCTTTTCCTTTAGACAAATATCATAAAGTAAATAGTTTTACCTTTAGATAAATGTCATAAAGGACTTCTACTTTACCTTTAGATAAATGTTATAAATAACTTTTGCTTTACCTTTAGATAAATGCCATAAAAGGATTCTAGTTTTAGACTTACCCCTAAAATTGATATTATATAGAGAGTACTTAGTATATGTACCCAATGAATATAAACCTACCTCTAGAAAAATATTAGAGAGGACTCTTAGATGATATTGGGTTGACAATTAATTGGCCCTCAATGTGGTATTATTAGGGCATGAATTTATTGTGGATGTAATATTTATTTTCCCATGTCTATATTTGATTAGGGTACTTTTGATGATCCTACATAGAGGATTGAAAAACTCTATTGAGGCCATCCAACATTTTATATGGATTGATATAGAGAAGTAGGTTATGTTGCCAGTAGAAGTTGTGAAAGATAAAGTATTCATCATGTGGTAAAATGGATATGGTAAGAAATATGTTTTTAAAACCTTATCATATTTGGGGATATGCACCTTAACAAAATAGCTCAAATTAGTACCCTTTATTAAGTACAAGGCTACAAGGATGAAAATTTGTAAAAATGGTGATATGATTTGATTGGAATTAAATTCCTATATAATAGTAAACTAGAAATATTTAACCTAACTAGAATCATCATATTTAATCGATGCACTACTCTCATCTTCATGTACATAATAGGGTAATGTACATAATTAATAATATCAAAATGTATGTACAAAATAAGATAGAATAACCCAAGAAGGGTATAAAATAGGATGATAATAGAGGATTTTATGATGAACTAGGTATGTTTTTCACCCTTTCATTCATGAGTGGGTGACCACTATAGGACATGATTCATTAGCTACACATATTGACTAGAACAATAATTATTGTTAATATAGATAAATAAGTCTAGATATTTTGATTTAGAAATGTATATAGAGTACTTATTGGTTATAAAATGATATTTATTGTGCAAATTACTATATTTTTTTAATGCATATCAATAGTAATATGGATAGTTTTCATGATGGAACAAGGGAGGATTTGCATGTATCAATCACCTATGAAAAAGAGAAATAATCTATCCTAACTAGATCAACAATTATATGATAATATAAATACTTCACTCTCTATGCTATAAGTAGTTTAAGTAGGGACAAGTGGATGCATACAAAGAATTAGATGTAAAATAAATAGGGAGACCCAAGAAAATAATAATTTGCAGCCAAAGCAAATAGTAAAAAAAATGTAGTTTTAGATATATATAGTTTGATATGCATTATGCTCATTGGTTCTTCAATTTATTCTCCATCAAGTATGGTAAGGTGATAACCACCTAAACCATACTTATTTATGATATATGGACCTAGCCAATTAGGCTTAAATTTTCCTTTGAGCTTGGTTTTGACATTGGTATTTTTTTATTTCTCATTGAGGACTGGGTCACTAAATTTAAAGTATTAAGATCATACCTTCCTACCATATGCACATTTAAGACTTTAGTGGTAGATCCTCAAGTGTTGTAAGGTATGGATCTAATTTTTATCAAGCAGTTTTAATTGGATGAGATGGGAAAGATGATATTTATCTCTAACAAAGGAATCATACAGTGAAATACATGAGGGAAGCTAAAGATCTAAAGGAAAAATATAGTCAGTACCATAGACCAAAGTATAGAGTGCCACATCAGTACAAGTCCTAGGACTAGTGCATATACCCATAGGGAAAGATAGAACTAGAGATTCCAATTTCTACTAGATTTTTTTATAATATTATAAAGTATTATAACAAAAGCAACAAACCCTCCATTATTAGAGAAAAATAATAATTATTTCCATGTAGACTCAAATATAGGTCTTTTGAGTTATCATTTCCTTAGCAAGGGTACACTCACCAATAGAATAATGTCTCCAAGATGATGAAAACACCTCAATAATTCCATAAAATCTAGTGGCACTCTATCCAATCTAAAAATTCCATCCTATGCAAACTCAAATCTAGGTCATTTGAGTTGTTAGTGCCTTATAAATGGCACTCTCACCAATAGGACATGGTCCCCAAGCTAAAAAAACTACCTTATATTTTTGTAAAATCTAGTGAGCACCCTATCCAAATATGAAAATTCCATACCCCATGCACAAATAGTCTTCTTATTCCCTTTCTACTTTTGAAAAATATAGTGTGAAGGGCTCAAATTCATTAACCCCCTATTTTAAATCTTATCTTCAATCTAGTAGCTATCAAAGTAGTTCCATAAGTACTACATATCCTCCAATAATTATGATCTAGAGGACCCTCTATGGTCCCTTTGCTAAAGGTGTGTAGTGAGAGTGGTCTTGATCTAGGGACCATAGCTAAAGAAAATTATATAATTGTAATAATATAAATTCATGAGCATGATGGATGCAATATTCCATATTGTGAAGGATACAAAAATATATCAATATGGTATGAAGTAGCAAAAAATGAGAAGAACATGGATGAGTAACAATACTAATAAAGAGCCTTGGGGTAGACACATATGGGTTGAGAAAGAAAACCTAAATAAACAATATATGGATTATAATCATAGATAATTATAAATTGAATAGAATTAGAACTTGTTAATTTGCTCCACAACAATCGAAGTATTATAATAAACATGGCTTAGATCATGAGGATCCAAGTATGGCATTAACAAAAGACATCACAAAATATAACTAGCCTGGAGAGGTGGTTTTAGTGGGTGAATTTAATGCTAAAATAACAAATAGATAAGAGATATCTTTAAATAACAATGAAGGCATATATGATAATCCACTATGGTCAATATAAGAGGTGGATCATCATTGGTTAAGGTCCTTAGATGATAGTTAAGGGCCCATCACACATTATGGATATATTCTCAAACTATGAAGCATATAACGATTGATCATCTACAATGGCATAAACATGTGGTAAAAATATGAAAAGCATACTTGTAAAACACATAATAGATACTGTGTAGTTGATTATACTATTTGCTTACCAAACTTCATTTCAAGGATAAAATATCTAGAAATTGAAGCAATTCTTATAAAGCTAAAATTTTATCATAATCCAATATACCTAAAGATATAAATACAAGAAAGTGACCAGAAGAAAATCTTGAAGTAACTAAAGAATATAAAATATAAAATATCTCTATGATAAATAATATTCAAAAACCTTTTAAAACATCACTCAAGCATATTGCATAAAGAGAGGAAATAAGGAGGACACATATTTTCAAACTTATACTTTTAGTAGCAATAAATTGATGGATATAATCAAATAAGCCTTGGAATCATGTAAAAATTTGAAACCCATGAAAATAAAACATGAAAGCTTCCCTATAAATCCATGGTATGATGAAGAATGCAAATCAATAAGAAGAAGATTGAAAGAACCAGGAAAAAAGAATACAAATAGAAAGATTTATAAACTACTAATGAAAACAAAAATGGAAGAATACATAAGATCAAAGCAAAAGGAGTTGATATATCTTGAAAAGCATAGCCTAAGAAAATTATAGAAATAGCTTATAACAAATCAAAATACAAACAAAAAATAATATCACAAACAAATAATGATTGCAGAATGCTAAGCAACTATATGAGAGAAACCAAGAAAAATATACCCCTCTTATAATTGATACAACCAAGGATCTTTTTTCTTTGAAATATGTGTAGGAGGAAACTAAGAAAATATCAATAGGTAAATCTTAGGATATAGATGGTTTTCAAGACAAACATATTAAGTATGGGATTGACATATTAACACCACACATCCAAAATATTTTAAATGACATCATTAAAGGAGGATTTCCACTAGAATTGATAACTAACCTAGTCATACCATTGCATGAAAATATAGACATAAAAAAACCTTTAAATTACTGTACCATCATGATTAATCCTCTTTTTGCAAAAATATTTGGCAACATAGTAGAAAACAAAATTAGTCAATGGGTAAAAAATCAAGGAAAGAGGACAATAGGGGAATTAGGGTTTATACCAAAGTACTCAACTTTAGATCACTGGATTAATTTAAAGCACCTAATAGAGAGGATGTGGACAGAAAAATAATTTTATTGTTATTTTATGGACTTAAAAAAAACTTTTGACATAGTATCTAAAGGTAAACTATGGAAAATAAAGGAGGAAATTTGTGTACCAACCAACTATAGAGCAAGCATACATAGACTTTATGAGTAGGTGGTGGAAAATTTTAAAAATCTAAAAGGACTATCAAAGTGTTTAAAAAGTGATATTTGGGTGAATTAGGGTTATCCATTTCACATGCTTTATTTGAACTTTAAATTGATAAATTAGAGGATTGGGTATAAAGGATGGGAGGAGAAGGAATACAACTGGCTAATTATGTAGTAAAAATTCTTACCTATGCTAATGACCTCAAGTTGATTAGTAAGACACTTGAAAGTTTAAAAGAACATCTAAAAGCTTTAGATCATTTTGTAAATTTGGGATGTAGGTAAACACTAGCAAGAGTAAATTTATGGTCTTCTATACTTGGAGAGAGCAAAAACAACCGTATTTTTATTTTAAGAAAATCATTTATAGGTAATAACATAATATAAATACATTACGTTATATTTTCAAAGAAAAATCAAGTGGGGAATATGCAAGATGAAATAAAAACAAGTTGGATGGAGGGTACTCTACTCATTTCTAAATAGGGGTAAAAAATTAGAGTTGTGGGATTTTAAAATCAATAGGGTCATTTTTATTATTATTTATACCAGTGGTGGTATATGGGTGTGAGGTGTAGGCTAGCAATACATCAAATTTTAAATGGAGATAAATATAAAGAATTCAAAAGTGACTGATTACAAATAATTTCATAATTAAATCATCAATCCCATATGATATTTTACTTACTATAATAGGTAATTTTCCACTACAAGTAGAAGTTATGATATGACTATTGGGTACCAAAAGAAAATACAAAGAATAGAAGATAGTAGGTTGCCAAAATAGGTAATCAAAGAAACATTGAGTAGAAGAAAATACACATGGACAAAACAAAACAACAAGGATATGGATGGATATTTGAGCATTAAATCACATGAGGTCCCAAACACCAACAAATAAATTAAATAGTATAATAGGAAAATCTAGACTTGTCATGTGGACTAAAAATTTAGGAAGAAAAAAATAGTTATACATCATTGATTTCAATTAAAACTATGAACACAAACAAAAGAAGTACATAGATGTAGATATCAAATGGAAGGAAATTTTTCATATAGCCCAACTAAGATGTTGTTCACACCATCTCAAATATAAAATTAGGAGATAGACAATTCCTCAAGAAGCATGGTCAAAACAAATGTGTCTTTTGTACAATAGGAGTAGTGGAGATAAAAAAATATTTTATCATGGAATGTGAAGCCAACAAGGACATTAGGATTGCATATGAGAACACTCCAAAAGTAAACTCGTAAATAATTTTTTTTTAATAATTAAGAATAGAAAAAAAAAGGAAACCTCATTAAAATAAATAAGAGAAGAAACACACTCCATGAGATGATAAGAGGATGTTGAGATTTTTGACTTTGTTGAACAATTGTTTTCTTAGATGTTGTTAAAATTTAGAACTTTGAATAGGAGATCCAAGGTTTGAATCCAAAAGGGAGTAGAGTTGTACACCATACCCCATATTTTATTAAAGCTCTTGGTCCCATAGACTATTTTGGTCTCATGGATGTAATTATAATAATTTCTTTACATGTAAAGTTTAAAAATAAAGTATATTTAAAATTTAATTTTAATGATGACTTTGTGGTTGTAAGTACTTAATGGTTTAGTTTTTAGAAATATATATAACAACTTCCAAGCTTAGAAAATCACCTTAAGGACATGGACATGGATGTAAATGTGTATTTTAATTTTATTACATATAAATTCAAAAAGAAATTATGTTTAAAAATTAATAGTAATGATTATTTGATAGTGTTCCCTATGGTCTTAAGTCCTCGTGTACATAAAAGAACTTATATTTAAAACTTATTATGATTGCTTTATCCAGTTATATAAAAAAGGATAGGATCATAGGGTTTATGGCTTGGAATGTTTATGATAGTAATACTAATGGTGATTACATGGTTGCAAATATGTAATATACCATTTTACTTTTAATATCATTCTTAAAAAATTATCGAAAATAAATTTTAAGCTTAGAAAATAACTTTAAATAAATTTAATTATACATTATGATTAACTTAATTAGTTGCATGAAAAGGAGGGGGGTTTGCTAGTCACCATAGTTCCCTCACTATATGCAAGGACTAATAATTTTTTCTAGGTTAGATATTTCACAAATGATATTAACACTAAGGATGATTATATGGTTGTAAACATTTAATATATACTTTTATTCTTGGTGTAAATATATATATATATATAATAATAATAATTTCTAAGCTTAAAATTTGTGTTAAATAAATTTAATTATGCATTATGGCTAGTTTTCTTATGACTAATAATATCCTTTATGTTAAATACTTATATAAAAGCATAATAGAATGAAATGCAAAAGAAAAAGTTTATGAACTTTGTACTAAGAACATTTGGGTTTACCAATGTTTCCTTAATACAATAAACAAATAATCAACATTGGGTAGCACGAGTGACTATGAGCTAGGAGCAAGCATCACATTTTATTACTCTAGATATTTATGAAAACTAAAAAATAAAGAATTCATATAAGGAAAAACTAGACATCATGGAAGGAAAACCATATTTGAAAGCCCTAATTGGAAGTAAGGATATCCTAACTAGAAATATGGATGACAAATATGAAGATAAGGAAAAGAAAATATATGATATGGAGCACACTAGAAGATATTATCGAGGATGAGATGATCAAGCATGATATAATGTTTCTTAAAAGCAAAGGGTTAATATGTAAGTTTCATGGATATTGGCAAGGATTTTTGGAGAGCTAAACTAGACATCATGGAAGGAAAACCATATGTGAAGGCCCTAAGGGCTGAAAGCATGAGATTCCAGAAGAAAATAGTATTGAGATGCAATATAAACAAAGACTAACTCGATGCATGAAATAGGACAAACGTAATCAAATCAAGATAAAACATAAGAGGAAGCAGGAGCACAACCCTTTTATATTAATTCCAAACTCGGTTACAATCCATCTCCTCCCCTTTTAGGGGCTAGGAGTGTTAGCATGTTTTTGATTACAATCGTTATCAATACTCCTTTCGCATGCCCACATTTGAACTGGGCGGGCCGGAGTGTTGCCACCGCTTATGCTGATAAATCCTTGCTTCTCGCTGCTTATCCTACGTTCAGAGACACAATGACATTGTTAGTAGCACCTGTTGCAAAGAAGAAGAACTTGTTCTCTAAAAATGATAAAAGATCCATGCAAAATATTAGATAAATCGGTGAGTAAAATGAGATTTAACGACCTGCACATTTGACAGAAACCAAAAACTTTACCAGAGGGCCGCTGTCATTAAAACAGTCGGCCGATTTTCTCTTGACTATAATTCATGAATCGATGTTGTCACCTGCAGGTTAGTGGGACAACAAAAACGACAAAAGCATGATATATTCGATAAAATCTTTTGAAATCGAATACACATTCAAATTAGACGTCGCAGCCGCGAGAGCATGATGAAATTTAATTAGAACGTGCAATGACAGAATATATTAAAATGAAACTAGCAAAAAGGTGTGGGGTGCCCAAGCGGGCCGCCCCGTTAGAACTTGACTTTGACGCCAATCCACTAGGGATGGGCTCAAAATCTCAGAGAATGTGGTGTCGTCGAATTGATGGATTACTGTGATCCAATGTCGGGTATTAAGGTCCGGGTTCACCTTCTAGCAGCCACCAATAACCTCTCCTACGAAAGAGATTACGGGTGTAGAAGAATGAATCTCAAAGGATGCAATCGGGTGTTTGGTTTGGCAGCACTTCGTCGCTTGGAAATGTCTGTCCACCTCTATTTTTGGGTGGGAAAATCCACCGTTTTATAGACCCACGGGGTCTCTTTGAAAAGGGCACGCAGGGATGCCACGTGGCGGCCATGCCTTCTCAACAAGGAGGAGACTCCGCCTTGACTAGGGCTTACATGACTGCCCTCGCAATAGTCCGCTAACTGCCAATCTGCCCACCTACGCGCGCATGCACAACAGGCGGCAATAACTGACTGTTCTCGGCTGCCACTTGTCTAACGTCTGCTCTGATGGTTTTAATGTCACTTTTGAATGCTTGAATTCTGCCTTTGATTGATTAGATTCGCCTTTGATTGATTAAATGTCTGCCTTTGATTGGTTTTAATGGCGCCTTTGATTGGTTGAATGCCGCCCAGGCGCAGATGCCGAAGTGTCACGATATCGCGACGTCGTGATATCGCGACACTTCGGCCGAGGCCTTTCTTTGGGTGCCGAAGTGTCGCGATATCGCGACGTCGTGATATCGTGACACTTCGGCCAAGGCTTTGCCTTGGGCGCCGAAGTGTCGCGATATCGCGACACTTCGACCAAGGCTTTGCCTTGGACGCCAAAGTGTCGCGATATCACGACACTTCGGCCAAGCTTTCCTTCGGCGCGAAGTGTCGCGATACCGACGTCACGATATCGTGACACTTCGGCCAAGGCTATGTCTTGGGCGCGAAGTGTCGCGATATCGCGACGTCGCGATATCGTGACACTTCGGCCAAGGCTGTGCCTTGGGCGCCGAAGTGTCGCGATATCGCGATGTCGTGATATCGTGACACTTCGGCCAAGGCTTTGCCTTGGGGCCGAGGTGTCGCGATATCACGACGTCGCGATATCACGACACTTCAACCAAGGCTTTGCCTTGGGCATCGAAGTGTCGCGATATCGTGACACTTCGGCCAAAGCTTTGCTTTGGGCGTCGAAGTGTCGCGATATCGCGATGTCGCGATATCGCGACACTTCGGCCAAGGCCTTCTTTTGATTAAGGCTTGCTTTTGATTAAGGCTTGCTTTTGATTAAGGCTTGCTTTTGCTTAAGGCTTGTTAAAATGACCAGCTTTGCTTTGTTTACTTTTCGACCTTCTAAACTGCTGTGTAAGTGGCTAGGACCACTGTTTGACCTCTGAGGGCTGCCCTGAAAGCTGTGTGTGTCAATGCGATCAGTGTTTGTAGTCACATAATCGGATTGGTGCTGTTTTGGTGTCTACAGATGCCCCTTTTTGGGAAGCGCTATGGGTGATGCAGTGTTGAGCAAAAAATAGATAACCAAAGCACTAATGATTAGGGTTTCTTGGTAACCTAACCAACTTTTGATGCCCCAAGTATGGAAAGGGCATGCATTCTTGAATCCTTGCTTCTGACGAGCTAAGGAATTTGATTTCAAGTGTTAACCTATTTTGGTGAGGTGTGACTTGAGCTTGGACATTGATCAGTCATGATTAGGCAAAGGGCGTAACCTTTTGTCCACAGGGGGAACCTTGTGTTCATGCTTCGGGAATGCCAAGTGTTTGATCAATTTGATTGATTGCTTGTTTACTGCCCCAAGCGGGAGCGTGATTGTCTTTGTCAATGATTCTTTGAATGCATGTCATTGCTTTGATTGGGTGTGTGCTTGTTGATTGGTGACTAAGTGTGACTACCCCCTCAAGCGACGAATCGATGAGGGAATGACCTTCATGAGAAAAGCGACGAGTCGCTTGACCCAAGATGACTTGTGCAAGGGTGCCTTTAGATGTTTTACCATTTAAGCATGTGCAATTTCCCGACATTTGGACCTATTTTTGGTGGGTGTTAACCCTTTTGGTGATGCCATAATGGGGTGAAATCATCAAAAACCCGTCTTCCCGTGGAGCGGTCCGGCTATGGTAGCCTTCTTGGGGAAGTAGGAGAGTGACAATTTGAGCCCCGACATCGATTTTCTATGCCAAGAGGTTAAGTGCAAGAGCACTTGTGTCCGGCAATGCTTATTGCTATGTTTTTGTGTTGCATTTTTGTGATGTTTTTGTTGTTTTGATTTTCTTTCTTTGTGTATATGTCATGATTTTATGCATAATGATTGATGTTGATGGATGCATGCTACTTTATATTGATGGATGCATATGGTATGATAAATGCGATTGTTGTATGTTGATTTATTTTGATGGATGCATATGTTGTGATGAATGCAAATGTTTTTGATTTATATGTGATATGCGGAAAATGAAATGGATGGATGGACTTTGTGATGTTTGGCTATGGCACCATAGACTATTTATGACTTTGTTATTTTGTCTTTTAGGCGATTGCTGTAATGCATGACTTTGTATGTATACATGTGGTTTTTCTTTTTTTGTATTTTTTGATGGTATTGTAAGGATGAAAAGTAGTGCAATTGGTTTAGAAATGTAGCTAAGGTTTTCCGAGACTCAGACGGTTTTAACTTACTAGCCATGACTGTACTTTATCTTACAAGACTTTTGAACAAGGTATGAATCGGACTTGTTTTTGACCAAGCTATTTCACATCCCTGTGTGTGCAATTGAGTTCATTTATGTGGTATTTGTCGGGATACCGCCAGTGCCAGATGGGCTTTCAACCGAACCTGTATCGAGGATCACCTAATTAGCTCCACTAACTCCTTTGTTGTATTTAGTTAGATTAATCTGCGGTGTTATCCAGGATACCATAAGCTAGCTCATCCTTATGCAAACATTGGTCTGCACACACGCAAAGCGAATGTGACGGACATATCGTCATGCGGGTAGGATACCACCATTGCCAGATAGGCTATCAACCAAACCTATAATGAGGATCACCTAGATGGTTTTCGAATGTTGAGAATTCCAGGGATTCAAGTTCAGGATATTTGTTGGCTGAATGATTTAGAAAGTTGCTCGTCTATATAGTGATGAAAATCACTGTTTATTTTCTATTAATTCTTTTTGAGCAAGGATTTTGAATAGTGGTGATAACCACTGTTATTTGATTTTGTGTTTTGAGTATTGTGAGTTTGGGCTTGTGAGTGGCCTTGATCCTTGTGGCCTTGGGGATGACTACCCATCCTAGTTAGGGGCGGATAGTACGAATCCTTACGACGTTGGGGACCAAGGGGGTGATGGAGATTATGGAGTAAGGGCATTGATCTATTAGGCCTTGGGGATGACTACCCATCCTGGTTAGGGGCGGATAGTACGAATCCTTACAACTTGGAGACCAAAGGTGAATGGAAAGTGTTAGGATGATGATTTGTTGGAATTTTGTTTGTGAATGGTGTTGATCCCTTTAGGTCTTGGGGATGACTACCCATCCTTGGCAAGGACGTGTAGTACAAATCCTTACAACTTTGGGAACCAACTATGATTGGGATTTGGTAGTGGTGAAAACCACTGTATATGGAGGTGAATGGATAGGAAAGAGCTTGTCCTTTTGTCAATTCTCAGCATTCTGGAACCATTCGCATGGGGGGATGAGCAAGATAACCGTTTCACTTATGGTGACCTGGATTACTGCACAGGTTTCATCTTTCGTTCACACAACTTGGGAATTTTTATGTGTTTTAATTTGTGTTGGGATGTTACGTAACAAGGTGTATTTCAAGTGTAACTCTACCTTCGTAAAATCTGTCGACTTGATACATTTCATGGCTAAAGAGCAAAATGATGACTGAATCATGAAAACTCTTGATACATTAAAAGACCATTGACTCTAGTGTGGTAAAAAGCAATGCATGGTGTTTTTGTTGTTTTTGTAAAATGGAACAGTGTGGAACAAGATGGACTAGCAGAGCAATTACAGCCTATGGTGCCTTTGACCTGTACGACCACAAATATGCAATGTATGGATGCAATGCTTTGATGCAGCTATGTATTTTTGTATTTTTGATGGATTGATTTTTGTGAATATGAAGATGAGGTGCGAGAAGAGCTCTCTATTGATGAATTTGAGTATGCCTAGAAATGAGATGCAAAAAATTTTTGTTGTTTTTGATGATTTTTGTTGTTTTTGAATTTTCTTGATTTTTGACCAAGCGATTGTGGAAATCCTTGGAGCATTTTGGGATTGACCAAGCGATTTTAAGAATCCTTGGAGCATTTTGGGATTGACCAAGCGATTTGAGAATCCTTGGAGCCTTTTTGGGATTGACCAAGCGATTTTTAGGAATCCTTGGAGCATTTTTGGGATTGACCAAGCGATTGCAAGAATCCTTGGAGCCTTTTTGGGATTGACCAAGCGATTCGCGGAGCGTTTGGGATTGACCAGGTGGAAATCCTTGGAGCATTTGGGGGACGCAAGTGATTGATAGATCCTTGGAGCATTTGGGGTGACCAAGCGATTGCGATAATCCTTGGAGCTTTTGGGGTGACCAAGCGATTGCGAGAATCCTTGGAGCTTTTTGGGTTTGGACTATGGCTCTTCAGGGGATAGAGGTACCCCGACTTGATGGTCTTTGCGCTCCGGATCTGGCTCTGGAGGGATTGGCACGAATGGATCGGCCCTATGCACGGATATGAGGACAGGGTCTACCCTCGATACTGATGTTGCTATGAGGTCTCTGGGTTGAAATTGATCTTTGTGTGCCCAAAGTGGCGGATGTAATGCTTGGTCCCACTGTGGTGGGTTAACGTGCCACTCATGCCCTAGTATTATGTTTATCTGTTGACATGCTTCATCGATATTTATGGGATGTCGATGTTGTCGCATGTGATTGTTGTGGGCTATCTCTGTTTTATCCTCACCTTCGACCAGTGAGTACAGCTCATCAGAATCTAGAGATTCTGAGACATGGAGGACTGCATCATCAGGTAGCCCTATGGTTAAAGTTTGATCCTCTTCGAAAGGAGCCTCATGTAAGTTGGGCCTTGGGAGCTCCAAAATCTTGGTCTCTACCGACTCTAAGTGCTCTAGCGCTTTGCATGTATCGGGAGATTTGAGCTCCTCCTCTTTGGTTGGTTCTTGTTGAGGAACTTGGGGCCTATGGAGGGGTGGCCAGATAGCACCCCCCATGCCTTGGTAGGGCAGTTCATCCCGCTCTTCTTCTCGCTCTGATTCCTTAGAGGCTTCTTGATGAATTTCTAAGGGTGGCTCATAAACCTGGGTGGATGTCTGAGGAAGGCACCCATCATTGGTTATAGGAGCGGCCTCCCGCTCATGTCTAGGAGGCGTCGAGGGTGGTGCTTCAGGAATCGGGAGAGTAGCCTCCCGCTCCTGTCTAGGAGGTGTTGGGGGTAGCGTTTGATGAGGTTGCGATGACCTGTCTCGCCCCCATGGGTTGTGCCCCTCATAATGTTTTGTCTTATGCGTGTGAGGGGTTGGAGTCCTCTCCTGCATAGTGTGTTGGAACAACTCATCCTTCTGGTGCTGAAGGTGCTCTTTATTTAGAAGATACCATTGCTCTAACTATTGTCGTTCTAGCTCAAGTTGCGTGAGTTGCATCCGATGTGCGAAATGCTTGACAGATTCTAAGATAGTTGGTCTCCCCGCCTCATGTCTAGAAGGCCTAGATGCCTCTCCTAGATATCTATCTCGGTCGTAGTGATCCAAGATCTCTATAGGCAACCTTCCTCTATTGGGGGTAGCGGCATTCCCCCGAGGCTCTGGCCTCAGTGAGTGGTCCTGATAGATAGCAGGTGCAGAGGCATCTTGCTCTCGCACTGTATATTGCTCTCGAGGAAGGTAGGGGTCTTCCTCATACCCCCTTTCATAAGTGAAAGAGGGACGGGTGGCGTTGGCCTGCCCTGCCTGAAGAGCCTTGTGCTCTGGAGGAACCTTGCTCTCTAGATTTGTCCTTGTAGTCTTGACAACTAGAGGGGGTGAAGGAGGGATAGTGTAATGATGTGGTTCCTCCCGTTGAACCCTATGTTGACCTAGCGCTTCATCGCGCGGTGACCGCTCATAGCGAGCATCTAAGGGAGCTCTCCTATGACTGTACCCCTCATGGAAGGGTGTGTGCTGAGTGCTATGCTAAATAGGAGTGCTCCTCAAAGAGGTGCCCCTATAGTCCCATTTCGTCGGGGCACGGAGGGGACTGCCTTGTGTGTCAGGCCGCCAAGGTGGTATGACCAAATCCTTGGGGCTATACCGGAGGTGACTTGTGCCTCCTCTTTGTGCACCTTCCATAGCGTCCGCCCTTGATTGGGCTTGGCTACGGGTGCACACCATTGTGGTGCTTCTCTACTAGCTAAGCAGATTTTTATCTCATTTATGATGATTTTTCTTTTTGTTTACACTAAGAAGAAATGAACACACACATACACAAACCGTGATTATCTCTTTTAAGGATTAAATAGTGTGTCCTAAACTGGTTTAGTGCATTTTGATATTTTGTTTTGTTTTTGCAAGTTTTGAAGAACGTTTAAATGCATAATGTTGGCTCATATGACTCCCATAAATGGTCGCCCCTTCAATATACCATTGCCGGACCGATATACCAACCTCTCTATATACCCGCCCTTACGAGAGGGAAACTATAGGTACGTGAGAGCAGATGGTACATGGAACATAGGCGGTACGAAAGGGGGGATTGTCCTGTTAATGACACCTACCATAGAAGACTTATCCTCGCGTGCATGGGAATCACCCCAGCAACACTCGGTCAGCTTTCGTCAGGATTTACGCCTAACAACAGTGACAATCGGGGAAATGGATGCAAAGCTAAGCCAAGGTGGTGATGAACCCACCGTTGGTCTTGCTCAAGGGCTAGGGTTTTACGACCAGCTCCTTGGTTTAATTTACCACGTGATGTGTGTGGGGTTCATTTTATTTAATAAAAATGAAACAAGCATAAACAACTTTCCCTAAGCAAGTAAAAGTTGACAAAAAAAAATAGAAACAAAAAATAATAATAATAATAAAAAATGCAGGTACAGCTTTGGAACCTTACCTCCTTACCTCCTTTTTTTGCTTAAATCGGCTGTCTTTTCCGTCCAAATCGGCTGTTTCTGATTCGGCCCGGTACCTTTAAGAAAAAAAACGTAAATTTTAATCAGTTTTCGAATCTAAAAAAAAAATAGGGGACAGGGTCCCACCGTGATCGCCACTGAAAGCATGAGATTCCGGAAAGAAAACAGTATTGAGATGCAATATAAACAAAGACTAGCTCGATGCATGAAATAGGACGAACGTAATCAAATCAAGATAAAACATAAGAGGAAGTAGGAGCACAACCCTTTTATATTAATTCCAAACTCGGTTACAATCCATCTCCTCCCCTTTTAGGGGCTAGGAGTGTTAGCATGTTTTCGATTACAATCGTTATCAATACTCCTTCTTTCGCATGCCCACATTTGAACTGGGCGGGCCGGAGTGTTGCCGCCGCTTATGCTGATGAATCCTTGCTTCTCGCTGCTTATCCTACGTTCAGAGACACAATGACATTGTTAGCACCTGTTGCAAAGAAGAACTTGTTCTCTAAAAACGATAAAAGATCCATGCAAAATATTAGATAAATCGGTGAGTAAAATGAGATTTAACGACCTGCATGTTTGACAGAAACCAAAAACTTTACTAGAGGGCCGTTGTCATTAAAACAGTCGATCGATTTGCTCTTGACTGTAATTCACGAATCGATGTTGTCACCTGCAGGTTAGTGGGACAACAAAAATGACAAAAGCATGATATATTCGATAAAATCTTCTGAAATCGAATACACATTCAAATTAGACGTCGCAGCCGTGAGAGCATGATGAAATTTAATTAGAACATGCAATGACAGAATATATTAAAATGAAACTAGCAAAAATGCATGGGGTGCCCAAGCGGGCCGCCCCCGTTAGAACTTGACTTTGACGCCAATCCACTAGGGATGGGCCCAAAATCTCAGAGAATGTGGTGTCGTCAAATTGATGGATTACTGTGATCCAATGTCGGGTATTAAGGTCCGGGTTCACCTTCTAGCAGCCACCAATAACCTCTCCTGTGAAAGAGATTACGGGTGTAGAAGAATGAATCTCAAAGGATGCAATCGGGTGTTTGGTTTGGCAACACTTCGTCGCTTGGAAATGTCTGTCCACCTCTATTTTTGGGTGGGAAAATCCACCATTTTATAGACCCACGGGGTCTCTTTGAAAAGGGCACGCAGGGATGCCACGTGGTGGCCATGCCTTCTCAAAAGGGAGGAGACTCCGCCTTGACTAGGGCTTACATGACTGCCCTCGCAACAGTCCGCTAACTGCCAATCTGCCCACCTACGCGCGCATGCACAGCAGGCGGCAATAACTGACTGTTCTCGGCTGCCACTTGTCTAACGTCTGCTCTGATGGTTTTAATGTCACTTTTGAATGCTTGAATTCTACCTTTGATTGATTAGATTCGCCTTTGATTGGTTTTAAATGGTGCCTTTGATTGGTTGAATGTCCGCCCAGCGCAGATGCCGAAGTGTCACGATATCGCGACATCGCGATATCGTGACACTTCGGCCGAGGCCTTTCTTTGGGCGCCGAAGTGTCGCAATATCACGACATCACGATATCGTGACACTTCGGCCAAGGCTTTGCCTTGGGCGCCGAAGTGTCACGATATCGCGACATCGCGATATCACGACACTTCGGCCAAGGCTTTGCCTTGGGCGTCGAAGTGTCGCGATATCACGACGTCGTGATATCGCGACACTTCGGCCAAGGCTGTGCCTTGGGCACCGAAGTGTCATGATATCGTGACGTCGCGATATCACGACACTTTGGCCAAGGCTTTGCCTTGGGTGCCAAAGTGTCGCGATATCGTGACACTTCGGCCAAAGCTTTGCTTTGGGCACCGAAGTGTCACGATATCGTGACGTCGCGATATCGCGACACTTCGGCCAAGGCCTTATTTTGATTAAGGCTTGCTTTGGATTAAGGCTTGCTTTGGATTAAGGCTTGCTTTTGCTTAAGGCTTGTTAAAATGACCAGCTTCTGCTTTGTTTACTTTTCGACCTTCTAAACTGCTGTGTAAGTGGCTAGGACCACTTTTTGACCTCTGAGGGCTGCCCTGAAAGCTGTGTGTGTCAATGCGATCAGTGTTTGTAGTCACATAATCGGATTGGTGCTATTTTGGTGTCTACAGGTAGCACGAGTGACTATGAGCTAGGAGCAAGCATCACATTTTATTGCTCTAGATATTTATGAAAACTAAAAAATAAAAAATTCATATAAGGAAAAACTAGACATCATGGAAGGAAAACCATATTTGAAGGCCCTCATTGGAAGTAAGGATATCCTAACTAGAAATATGGATGACCAATATGAAGATAAGGAAAAGCAAATATATGATATGGAGCACACTAGAAGAGATTATCGAGGATGAGATGATCAAGCATGATATAATGTTTCTTAAAAGCAAAGGGTTAATATGTAAGTTTCATGGATATTGGCAAGGATTTTTGGAGAGCTAAATTAGATCAATTGGAAGGGGGGTTTGAATTCAAATTACTCAATTAATTGTTTTCCTAAAGTTTTTTTCCTCGTCATCTTTTCTAGTTCAAAAAATAGGGATAAAATAATAGGTGGTGGCCCATGGTTTAAGGATACATATGCCCTATATTTATGACCATGGAGTGAGAATATTTTCGTTGGTATATAGACTATCAAAAGGCTTATACTGTCAATTAATATTTTTGGGCTTCTATATCAACTTTGAATAAGAATATTTTTGAATAATATTGGATATATGCCAAGGGAGTTGTTTCAAGAGGGACCAAATACTAAGGAGTGAAATCATGCTATTTATAATTGGGTATGTGTTATTATGGATATTTAAAAATATTTACCATGATATATTAATATTAAAACTAAATCAAGAGAATGGGATCATCAAGTGGATTATGAAAACATTGCATTCCAATACCACAATTATTATGACAATGGACACATGGAAAGAGCTTTTAAAGTAAAAATAATGAAGAAAGAGATAGGAATGTCATTATACAAACTTCAAGATAAAGCAAGGTGATTAAAGTGTAGTAAAATTTGTATTAGATAGATATATTTCACTCTAGAAAAAGAGGTAAAGAAATCCTATTTACACATCAAATGACAAAGACCATCATAATTCACTCAATTGAAACATTATAAGAAACAAAAGATACAAGGGATAAGGAAGTACATTATGCAATTTTTGATTAAAAATTAATTGAAGGTACAAAGGATGATGTGGATGAAAATTTTAAAACGAAGGAGGCAAAAGAGGTCAAGTTTATTCTAGGTAGAACATATTCATTTCCCCTAAGTAGTATAAAATCCTCTCCTTATAATAGAAATAAAATTAGTATAGAGGTTATCCATTGCACTTTAGGATTACATGAGAAAAATAATAAAGAAATGAGGATGGAGGATATCCATAACAAATTAGGATTTTAAGGTCGCATAAGAAAATAATTTCCATCCTTGCATTTTAGGTTTTCTAGGGAAACATAAAGAAGAAAGTACCTTTGAGGTTCTTCCTTGCACTTTAGATACTTTACAGAAATACAAACCTATAGATGATAAGTCTCACTATGAACATTATAAAAAAATAAAAGAGATTAATAAATATGGAAGTGTTCATGGGAATGAAAATTGAAAGGAATACCCAAGAAGTAAAAACAAAAAGAAAAGAAAACTTGGAGGGATATTGATATGAGAAAATAAAAGCAATTAATGCAAGTGTTAACAAGAAATGAGGCTAAGCCCAAAGATAAAAATAAGAAGTGATGACAAAAAGGATATCTTAGAATATTAGGGTCATGAATAAGACCCCTAAAAAATTGGTATCATGGAATCGATGGGATTTTATAGCCATCATATTTATAGATATGTAACAAATATTTTAGCCATGTCTGGTGTTGATCTTCTCCTTGGAATATTTTTTTTAGAAGGCAATTGATCAAGTGATATTTTATCTCTTGATAAAAAATAAAATAAATAATTTGATTGTACAAACATAGCAGTTTGAGGAAGATGAAGAAAATATTTGATAAAATGAAAAGTTGGATATGGTAATTAATTTTTTTTTTTTTTGTAAAAGAGGGTAAAAATTTATTAACTCAGCAAAAAATTCATGATACAAAGAAAAAGCATAAGCTATTCAGACATATCAGCTCTCAATAAAGAAGAGAGAGATTGAGAGCAATCAGAAGAAAGTTGAGACCAATTTTGAACATCCCAACCATCTTGAAACTTAGAAGCCCATTTAGCTAACAAATCTGCTACCCTATTCCACTCCCGAGGAATATGCACAAAAGAAATGAAGTCCAAGTGAGCAGAGATATTAAGAATTTTCCGAGCAACCCAACTCAACCGCCAACAACCATGAAGACTATCTCCAGAATTTAACAAATTTATAACAATCTGAGAATCAGATTCACAAACAATCCAATGCCAACCCAAAGCATACCCTTACTCCAAAGCATATAAAATTGTGAGTCCTTCCATGAAGTTATTAGAATGATGTCCCTTAAAGAAAGAGAAAAAAAATTGGATAGTACCACTACTATCCCGCCCCACACCACCAATACCAGCATTACCCGGATTACCCCGGGAAGATCCATCCGTATTAATTTTCAGCACTCCCGGAGGAGGCGGATATGGTAATTAAATTGATAGTAGTGTAATATTTTATTATTTTAATAGGAGTGGCACCCAATAGCAGCCACACATAGCTTATTAAAAAAATATAGTGTTACCTATTTGAATTATAAAAAAAATCTAGGACTACCAGAGTTTTTTGGGAGTGATATCAAGGTGAAATATGGTTTTCCATTGTCACCTACTTTATTTGAACTTTACATTAACAAATTGGAGGGATGGGTAGAAAGAATAGGAGGAGAGGGAATATAATTGGCTAATTATTTAATGAAAATTATTCTCTATGTTGGACTTCATCTTGATTGACAAGACACTCAAAATTTTAAAGGAACATATAAAAACTTTAGTTTATTTTTGTAAAGAATTTGGGATGCAGGTAAGCACTATAAATAATAAAATTATGATTTTTCTACTCAAAGAGAGAAAAAATATCCATATATTTTATTTGAATAAAATAGTTTAGAGGTAGTAATAGAATACAAATACTTGGTTTAAATTTTTAAAGTAAGGTTAATTAGGGAATATGTAGGATGAAACAAATACATGCAGGATGATAGGTACTCTACCCATTGCAAAATAGGGGTAAAAATAGAGCTATTAGGGTCATTTTCATATTATTATTTATTCCAATGGTGTTATATGGATGTAAGGTGTGGGTTAACTCTAGATCATATTTTAAATGGAGACAAGTAGAGAGAATTCAAAATTAATTGATTACAAATAATTTTAGATTTAAAGGATTAATCCCATATGACATATTTTACTTGTTGGGAAATCAAAATAACTTCTTGTTATTCTATGAAATGAACCTTTCTTAAATAGAAAAGGTGTACAATATGATCCATCGGATCATAAAAAACTGAGTTTATCCCAACCACAAAAATTATCCTAGTAACAACTTAGGATATAATATACTCTTTTACCCCCACTTAAGTGGTACTAGGATATACTATAACACTCCCCTTAAGTAGTACTGGGAGGTAGTTAAAATAATAAGACCAAAAAAGTGGTATATACACAGATATGAGTCCCAACAACAAGGCCTGATAAGGTACTCATGTACAATATATCCATCAAAATTTTTGCTTGAGATATAATGAAAAATACATGGGAGAAAACCATATGCCAAAAACAAAAAGGAAGATGTGGAATGAGGATGGAGAGGAAGATGTCCTCTTCAACCCCCCTAGGAAAAATTCCATCAATAAGGGCTCGTAAAGGATCCATGAGATGTCCCAAAATGTATTAGATGCCTCATCGTCGAACTGAAAGAAATCCCACTCCAATACTGGTGCTTGTGAAAAAGAACAAGGCTACAAACCATGAAAAGTTACCAAAGTAATCCCCTTGAAACCAAAGTGTCTCACAAAAGGAGAGTGTGAATATAGTGTGGAAAAATAAGCACCACAATGGCAAGGGTAGTCCAAAATTGACCCCACATGTGTCCACCTATATGAACACAATGGGATAATAACAAGGTCCAAACTGTGTGGACAAATAGCTAAAATAAGGGAATCAAAAAAGAAATGGCACCAATGTCATTGTTGAACATGTCCTTATGGTGACCTTCTCATCCTACCACAATGCATGGGTAACCAGCCACTGCATCCACCAAGTGCTATAGAGAAGGTGACTAGATACTATGATCACATACAAATGCTTTGGTAGTTTTGGGTTCAACAGAGAGTGCACTCCATGATACAACATATTTGAGGCCCAAAAAATACATATTGATTTACCTCAAAATGGAAATTGGAGACCACCAATATGTCCATCTCAAAAAAACCTTTTTGACAACTATAAATACCCCTATGATAGGGTTTCAATGGCCTTCATCTGCAAGAAAAACAACAATCTTCTCCTCAAGAATCTAAAATATTCCTAGCTCTCTAGTGGCATAAAACAAGGGCAAAATTAGATTTGGTGTATTATGCATCAATACAGTTATCCCTCTTACATGGGCCTTCTAGAGCCAACATCTTTATCAAAAAATAAGAAATGCAATAAAAGTGGCCAAATGGCCCTCCCACTCTTCAGGTGGGAAACAAGATCAAATTTTAAAATGGTATTTTTTTAAAGTACTCAAAAACCATATTAAAAAAAATTAGTCTACCACATTTTTGAAAAAATATTCTACTTTTCGTTGGTTTGGATGGCAAGTGCTCCATCATGAGTTGCACAACCTCATTGTTGCTCTTACAGAGCACCACCCATGATTTTATCATACTGGTCATGATTAGGTGGGCCCCATCCTCTACTCATCATGGTGGTTGTGGCAATACTACCACTCGAGATGACATGCCACCTCTCCAGGATTTGCCTATGGGCACACATAGTGCTCAACATTCAGATCAGATGTGGAGGGTAAGTCAGATTGGATTGCAAGCTGTCACTTCCAAAAAGAATGCAAAAGATACTCTTCATTTCCAAATACTATCAAAATAAGAGTGTGGGGCCACCACTCATTACCGCTAAAATAATCCAAATATTTCATTATACAAAGATAATAATTATGACCATAAAGATCTTCACGTCAAAGTACAGTTAAAGGCTGGAAGAAGCAGCAAAAGTTCCCACCGAAATGTTTGACGTTGTTCATAGTAGAAATTTCCTATAAAAAAATATAGATCTATTTTGCTCATGCTAGTTTTTGGAGGCCCCCTAGCCAATCTATCCATGCACTCATTGCATCCAAGAATTAATCTACCCAATATGGGATCGTATTCTCTACAAGATCTTCAACCCATTGATTTGTCAAAAAATCCTACTAACAAACATTGCTAATGTTGAAGCCCAATTGGGGCTACTGAAAAAAGCATTTATTTCAAGGGAATTTATCAACTGGTGTGGGGACACCAAAATTTTAGTCTTCTACAAAGATCCTAGTAAAAAAGTGTCACATTCTACTACAATAACTACACTGGTTCACCAGATAAATTGTGGCTCTTGTCTCTATTGTATGGGGTCTAGAAACTTCATCAAAATCATATATTTGGTCATCGGATCAGAATTAATGGATGATTTTCTAGTCGCAATTACGAGATCCATGGAATTCCAAGGCCTTTTATCTATTGTAAAAATGTATCGCTCCATTGGCCATCACAAAATCGTTAATCAATGGTGATGAACTAGAAAGAGCAAAAGCTTCTTTGAAGAAACATTCAAAGATAGACCTCAAAATATAAAATCACCATAGTTTCATTTATAGATTTTTGAACAAGTCTACAACCATGTAGAATGCAGGGCATCATACCTCGTCTCTAACATCACTCTCCATGTTGGTAAAAAAACTTGAAAAGAGTAGTTGTCACCATCTACATCTCTACAACTTAGATCGTCATTGTTAAACTTGAATGCACTATCAAAGGATAAAAATTTAACAATGGTCGACTACCAATTCAAATCAGTAGATGGAGGTAAAAAATTCAGCCATCACTACACTATATATCAATGCCAAAAAATATTACAACTAAAAAAAGCCCTCCTTTTATCCTGTTGTTATCATTACAGATGCACTCAACTGAACACAGGGTACCTTTTCATGGCTCATGGCGAGTACTATGTCTTTTCAAGTCTTCATTTGTACTAGATCTCCCATGCATGCATGCTCCATTCATCTTTGAGGCCAATAACACCACCACCAAATTATAGAAAAAGCCTATCGTAGTTGCCTACGTAGCTACAGATCGACTATACTCTCCATAATATGATGAAAAAATAAAATGCAACATCTTCGTATATTTTTTAATAGCCCAACAGTTATGGTATGTGACTTTGTTTATGAAAAGCACAAAAAAAATACTATTTTCAGCAAGAGCAATGGTGGGTGTCAACAATAGTGATTAGCAAGAATAATGAAATTTGTGGATTTTGAGAAGGACTTGCGGGAAATTTTTAATCTGCAAAACAATCGAATATTAAAAAGAAAAACTCTGGTAGGGGGAGTCGATGACTATACATCAAACCTCCACTTTGCCAAAAATTTCCACTTCAACTTTAGGCATAGATTGGTGCTCGCTATGAGATCTACATGAACCAATCTACCATTACAACCATTGATGTCACCAAAACTAGAGTGACAGAATCTGGTCACAATTGCACTTCCTCACTCAATATTTGCTACAATGTGTTATTATTGGTGCTCCTTCCCACATTGATGGAAATATCCCATCTATTTTCTCTTGTAGTTGTGTTTTTAATATACTCAACAATTTTATCAATATTTGATCTTTTGGCAGCAATCATGGTAGCCAGTCCTGTAGCTTTACTAAATTTGGAGATGATTTCTCTCCCCTCAACACGGGCATAGTAATCTTCATATTTATGCACAACTTGTAGATTCCTTGAGGAAAACACAAGGGAAGTATGGTAGTTGGACTGAAGCTAGGTTACAACCACACTACGGGAAACCAACGTGGCCTTTGAGTGCTAATTAGACTTTAAAAAAAACTTTGAAAAAATAATCTCATGGCTTTGAAAAAAAATTGAAAATGGATCCCATGGTTTGCCTTAGGAAAAAAATATGCAGATTAAAAAAAAAATCAAACATTCCTTGAGGTCTCTAGCACTAAAACCTGTGATATTTGAATACCAAACAACTACAAAGTAATACTAACCAAATATTATACCCTCCTATGGATAGAAAACCAAAAAAACCATAAAAGAAACTAAAAAAAATGACCTTCCAAAAACAAACTATAGATTTTTCTTAATAAATTTCTGGTTTCTGATCCATCAAAGGATGGAGAGCATACTCCCTCAGTATTGAATAAAAAACATGATGGGGAGGAAAAAAATGAGGGGGGGAATTCCATGAGGGAAATCCTCCCTCAAGCTCATACTCAAAATTCATAGGGCAAGGAAAGCCTACTCTGATACCATGTTGGAAAATCAAAATAACTTCTTGTTGTTCTATAAAAGGAAACTTTTTTAAATAGCAAAGGTGTACAATCTGATCCATTAGATCATAACAAATTGAGTTGATCTTAGCCACACAAATTATCCTAGTAACAACTTCGAATATAATATACTGTAACATTACTTACTAAAAAAAACACTTTTCCACTAGAAGTAAAAGCTATGATAAGACTATTGGGTGCCTAAAGGATTGAGTTGGGTCTGAAGCTAGGACTATTGGATGTTGGGGATAGCTCTATAGAGGATTGAGTTCTCTATGGTGGTGTTTTAGTAGGTGCCTTAGTGGGTGTTTTGATTAACCCTGATTGGGGGTCTAATTTTAACTTGGTCTGATCTTGCTATTTTATCTCTATTTAGGGTCTTGAGTTATAGCTACTTCAAAATCATTTTTTCCTTCTTGGGTTGTGGTCTATTTGATGTGTTGGTTAGACAAACGACTATTTTGTAGAGTTTTTCTACTTTCTATGGTTTGTATGTTGTCCTAGATTATCAGTGATCCATTTTTTGTAAAAGGTTAGAGGACCTTTCAAAACCCCTTCTTGTATATAATAAAAAAATCATTCCATTCATAATGTCTAATCATTAGGATTACTTATTAGAATAAATTAATATTTATAACCCTAATAAATTTGCATAACTATAGACTAGATAGTATGTTTTGAACACATTGTGAAAGAAAATGTTTACTGTGGATACTCAATATAAAAGAAACTATTTCTTATCAATGTGTTAGAATTTTATTTAATAAAAAATTACTAATTTAAACTCATGAGCATGGTCCTCAATGTTTTCTTCTTAACATTAAAAGAGGCTCAAACCATAAGTCTAGTATGGAAGGGAGAAAAAACTTTTCATCAATTTTAAGTACATAGGATTAGATATCACAAGGGATAAATTCAAGTATATAAGGTACTCAATGAAGAACACAAGCTTATACTGAGAGGGGGGTGAATAGTATAAGATCAAAACTTTTACTTTTATTTCCAAATGATAACAACAATAATATCAATGTAGTAAATGAAACAATGCACAAATCATCACACACATGAGAGACACATATTTAACGTGGTTCACCCAATGTGGGCTACATCCATGGAGAAAATATTTCTTATAAATTTTCTCAACCAATATCTTGGGAACCAATTCCCTATTACAATTTTTATGGGCACCAACCCAAAGGAGACACCAATCCCCTATGCTCAAGTTCATGGACCTCTATCCATAGGAGACACCAATCCCCTTTGTTCAGTTCGTGGACCTCTATCCATAGGAGACCTCAATCCCCCTCTCATCCATGGACCTCTATCTACTGGAGACCTCAATCCACTCTACACTACTTCAAGCCTTTCCATAAGGCTTGCTCAATTCTACTACAAAACCTACTCTCAACTCGGCTCATATCTGCTCCAAGTCTACACACAAGACTTGCTCAAATATGCTCACCAAAACCTGCTCAATTCTGCTCCAAACCTACACATAAGGCTTACTCAATTCTACTACAAAACCTGCTCTAATATTCTCATAAGGCCTACTCAATCTAGCTCTTAAAACCTACTCAAATCACTGCTCAAACCTGTTCATAATGCATGCTCAATCCAGCTCACAAAACCTGCTTAAATCTACTCCAAGCCTTCTTACAAGGCTTGCTCAAATCAGCTTACTATCACTACTCAAACCAACTCAAATCTACCTCAAACAAACCTTCTCAGATCTACCTCAATCCTGCTCATAGAAACTACTCAAACATTCCCAATTCTTGCATACAAACAATTTCATATATCTTTCCCAAAAGTGCTTTCTTTGACTAAAGTAGTTTAGACATATTCTACCCAAAATTCGTTTAACCTCTTGAACATATAGAGAATGATATGCACTAACAAATTCTCAATATGTTCTTCACATTCATTAAGTCTGTCGCTTTCACATGTCTCACATTTATTGCATTCTAAAGGTAGCTCTAGTCTAGCACT
Organism: Wollemia nobilis; assembly: GCA_028583015.1. Classification (NCBI taxonomy): domain Eukaryota; kingdom Viridiplantae; phylum Streptophyta; class Pinopsida; order Araucariales; family Araucariaceae; genus Wollemia; species Wollemia nobilis. The sequence goes on from JAQPPZ010016981.1 coordinate 39,021,538, forward strand.
TGATAACTGACCTGGTTATTGTTGAGTTGCACCTTTACTTCAAGACCAATCACAATGCACAAGTCTTTCTCATCTACTCACAATGTCAATTATGAACAATCCACAAGTCTGTTCTTTTCATCTACTCACAAAGTCAATCATGAAGATGCACAAATTTGCTTCACAAAACTGATCTATAACTCTTGCCCTTTTATTTCCAATATCACTCAGAACCAATGCACAAGTTTACTTTCAAAACTGATCTATAATTTTCATCAATTTGTTTCCAATTTCAAACATAAACAATGCATAGGTTTACTTTCAAAAACTGGTCTTTAATCCTTGTAAATTTACTCTCAATATCAATCACAATAATGCACAACTTGTTCACAAACCCTAGCACATATGTTTCCAATTTCATTCAACAATGATGCACAACTTGTTCACAAACCCTAGCACATATATTTCCAATTTCATTCAACAATGATGCACAACTTTGTTCTCAAACCCTAGCACATATGTTTCCAATTTCATTCATCAATGATGCACAACTTTGCTTTCACACTCTAGCATTTATATTTCCAACAATGCACACAAAATTAATCCTTATATCTCCACCTTATGACTTAAAACTATTTTCTTTCAAACAAGCCACCTTGAGAAGGAGTTAAAATAACATACCTCTAAAACTACCTTGATGAAGATGTGCCCTCAAAAACCTATCTCAAAATAACTCCCTTTCTTTGGCCACTTCAAAACAAGTTAGCAAAACTCCTTTTCAAATAATCCACATAAACCCTTTCAAAATATGTGCACAATAATGTCCCAAAATAATGCTCTATAACTCCTCTTGGTTTCACAAGATAAAGCCTTTTAATAATGAACCAAATCCTTCAAAATATCAAGCAAAAATACAATCAACAAAAAGCTCTTAATACACCTTATAACTCCCTCTTTTAATATTGCAAAAGTAAACTCTTCTCACACTTAGACAATAGTACAATTTTCAAATCATAATACACCATAAAACTCCCACTTTGATTATGCAAAAATTAACCCTCTTATGCACTATACAACATACAACTTTCAAATGTCTTACTACACCATAAAACTCCCACTATGATATTTCAAAGATAAAGTCCTTATGCACAATACAAAAATCAAATAAATATTGCACACCTTATAGCTCCTACTCAGCCCAATACAAATCAAAATTAAATAATTTAAGTTCCTTATAAATTATCGCGACCACCTCAAGTCAAATCAATGCAAAATTAAAATTTCAAATACCTCATGCATGACGTGACTTGAAACCACGACCTCCTTAGTGCAGTGCTTTCCTAGGCACCTATGACCAATTATGCTAGTGCAACCACTGAAACCAAAAGGGCACCACCCAACCTTAACTTTGTTCTCTGCACGCAAATCAAAACCTTGTCTGCACAACAAAATGATGTCCAGGGGTTTTGACCCTGCAACCTTTCCTCTAACAGCGCTCACGCAAGCCAACCAACCATTGGGCTACCCTAGTTGGGTGAAACGTAGTAGGTATGCACTCGGATAAATCATTTCCAGCTCTTGCACACTTTTAATTTTCGTTGTATCTCTTATGTTCTACCGTTCGCATAAAGCACACGAGTATATTTCATATCAAAGCTTGCGTTCAACAAATGGAGGAGAAATGACAAGTATTTATATGCATAAGCCAAAATATTCGAAGCTCCAAGACGTCGGTGCATCCTTGCAATTCAAAATATGTTGGCACCTCAAACCCTTTTTTTGAACTTTGGTTATAATATTTAATTAAAATATTATAACATAAACTTTTAGGCCCATAGTTATCTTAAAACCTTTTGAATAAAATAATGTAAACTTGTGGCCCATGTAAACCTTGGTCTTCAATATTTTAAACCTTATTATTTTAAACCTTTTTGGCCCATACCTTCAAACCTTTATATTTTTAAATCCTTTGTCTCAAGTAGTTAAACCTTTTGGTCCAATTCTCTTAAACCTTTTTTGTATAATATTAAACATGATATTTAAATATTATAATATTTTCCTTTAAACAATATTGCCTTGAGAAACTGTCCAACCTCATAAATTCATCAACCTTGAAGAATATTCCTACCTTAAATATTATGCACCTTTTGGCATCAATCCTTTGACATCAATGACAACTCAATGTACTCAATATTTCCAACAATCTCCCCCTTTGTCATTGATGGTAACCCTTATAAAAAAATATTCCTTTTACTGCAACTGGATTCCAAATTTGCTCCCCCTGAGAAGTTGCTCCCCCTTACTGAATTCTCTCCCCCTTTGACATCAATGGCAAAGGGCTCCTTGGGGCTAAAGATAAGACACTTAGCATAGCCCCCTCACCACCTCCTTTCTTGAGGTGATCAATTTTGGGATGGGAGTAAACCTACTCCCAACTTACAATGCTCTTCTTCTCTTTCAATATTCTTTTTCCATATCTTTGTAGTCATACCTCTTTGAACCTTTTGGATATCCTTCTTCTTGCTTGTCTTTGGAAGTTCTGGAAATTCTGTTCTACACCACTTTGCTTTATGCCCAAAATTATTGCAATTGTAACACATGATGTTGTAGTCCTTGGAAGGTGCAAATGACTTGAAATTCCTCTTGGTGAAGCCATAATCATTCTTACCATGAACCCTACAATGTATAGCTTTGTGACCAAAATGATTACATGAGTAGCAATAACCTTGAAAGAAATATTCATCTTGCCTTGGAGGATATGAATTGAAGTTCCTCTTGGTGAAGCCAAAATCATTCTTATCATGAACCCTACAATGTACAACTTTATGACCAAAATGATTACATGAGTAACAATAACCTTGGAAGAAATATTCATCTTGCCTTGATCTCATGGTTCTTTCTTTGCTTTTCCTGTGATGGTCCTTGTTCCTTGATGGTGCTTTGTTTGCTTCCTCTTTGATACTATCACCTCTCAACACATCAGCATAGGTCTTAGGCTCTTCTTCAATTTCTTCCTTTGATTCCTTTATCCCTTTTGAGCTTGACTCCTCTTTTTGTTTCTCTTGACCTTCTTCAAAACCAAGTCCTATTTTTATAAATGGAGATCTCTGTGCTTTGATAATATCATCCAAATATTTTTGTGCTTTTCTCAAACTTGATATAGTTTGTTATAATTTTTCAACTTCCTTCTTTAGAGAAACAACCTCATGTTCTAGTATTTCACACTCTAGCTCTTTTACCTTTAATTTTTCAGCCATACCTTCTTCAACCTTCCTTGCCTCTTCAACTTTAATTTTTAAATCGGTGAGATCTTGTAGAAGCTTTGCCTTTGTTTTCTCATCCTCTTGTACTTGAGCCTTCAATTTTAAGTTCTCCCTTTTCAACTCATCAAGTTCCTTTTCCATATCATTTGTGGCTTCCTCTTCATTTTCTAAATATTTCTCTTTTTCTTGGTCTTTAACTACAGGATCATCTTCATTCTCTTGTACTTGAGCCTTCAATCCTGAGTTCTCCTTTCTAGCCCTCTTCAACTCTTCAAGAGCAACAATAAGTTTCTCTTTTATGTCAACTGTGCCTTCTTCTTCATTTTCTAAAACTATCTCTTCTTCTTCACTATCAGAGAGGCTTTCATCACTGCTACTATACCCATTTTGTGGACAATAAGCTACGTAGTGACCAATGTTACCACAACTAAAACATTTCATAGATTGCATATCTTTGTGTTTTCTTGGATCCTTCTTCTCTTTACTGCTACTATACCCATTTTGTGGATAATAAAGTGCAAGGTGACCAAGGTTACCACATTCAATACATCTCACAAAGTTAGCCTCTTCTCCACTACTTGATTCTGGTTCTTTATATGTTTCCACTTTCCTTTTTAGAGTAACAATCTCTTTGAGAGCAAAATCAAATTCTTCTTCCATGTCCACCATAGTTTCCTCTTTCTCTCTATTTTCTTGGATTTCAATTACTGGAGCATCTTCCTTTTATTTTATGTCCATGTGTGTTACTTCCTTCTTAGGAGGATATGGTCTCATGATTCTTCTTTTTCCTTTCTTGGCCATGTGTGTTCTTGTAAGATCTTCCTTCAAGCTATTAGGCTTCCCTGAAGGAACCCACTCTGATACCAATTGAAGAACACAAGCTTATACTGAGAGGGGGTGAACAATATAAGATCAAAACTTTTACTTTTCTTTCCAAATGATAATAACAATAATATCAATGCAATAAATGAAATAATGCACAAATCATCACACACATGAGAGACACATATTTAACGTGGTTCACCTAATGTGGGCTACGTCCATGGAGAAAATATTTCTTATAAATTTTCTCAACCAATCTCTTGGGAACCAATTCCCTATTACAATGTTTATGGGCACCAACCCAAAGGAGACACCAATCCCCTATGCTCAAGTTTATGGACCTCTATCCATAGGAGACACCAATCCCCTTTGTTCTAGTTCATGGACCTCTATCCATAGGAGACCTCAATCCCCTCTACACTACTTCAAGCCTTTCCACAAGGCTTGCTCAATTTTGCTACAAAACCTACTCTCAACTTGGCTTAGATCTACTCCAAGTCTACACACAAGACTTGCTCAAATATGCTCACCAAAACCTGCTCAATTCTGCTCCAAGCCTACACATAAGGCTTACTCAATTCTACTCCAAAACCTACTCTAATATGCTCATAAGGCCTGCTCAATCTAGCTCTTAAAACTTGCTCAAATCACTACTCAAACCTGTTCATAACGCATGCTCAATCTAGCTCACAAAACCTGCTTAAATATGCTCCAAGCCTTCTTACAAGGCTTGCTCAAATCAACTTACTATCACTGCTCAAACCAACTCAAATCTACCTCAAACAAACCTTCTCAAATATGCCTCAATCCTACTCATAGAAACTGCTCAAACATTCCCAATTCTTGCATACAAACAATTTCATATATCTTTCCCAAAAGTGCTTTCTTTGACTAAAGTAGTTTAGACATATTCTACCCAGAATTTGTTTAACCTCTTGAACATATAGAGAATGATATGCACTAACAAATGCTCAATATATTCTTCACATTCATTAAGTCTGTCACTTTCACATGTCTCACATTTATTGCATTCTAAAGGTAGCTCTAGTCTAGCACTTGATAACTGACCTGGTTATTGTTGAGTTGCACCTTTACTTCAAGACCAATCACAATGCACAAGTCTTTCTCATCTACTCACAATGTCAATTATGAACAATCCACAAGTCTATTCTTTTCATCTACTCACAAAGTCAATCATGAAGATGCACAAATTTGCTTCATAAAACTGATCTATAACTCTTGCCCTTTTATTTCCAATATCACTCAGAACCAATGCACAAGTTTACTTTCAAAATTGATCTATAATTTTCATCAATTTATTTCCAATTTCAAACATAAACAATGCATAGGTTTACTTTCAAAAACTGGTCTTTAATCCTTGCAAATTTGCTCTCAATATCAATCACAATAATGCACAACTTGTTCACAAACCCTAGCACATATGTTTCCAATTTTATTCATCAATGATGCACAACTTGTTCACAAACCCTAGCACATATGTTTCCAATTTTATTCAACAATGATGCACAACTTTGTTCTCAAACCCTAGCACATATGTTTCCAATTTCATTCAACAATGATGCACAAATTTGTTTTCACACTCTAGCACTTATATTTCCAACAATGCACACAAAATTAATCCTTATATCTCCACCTTGTGACTTAAAACTATTTTCTTTCAAACAAGCCACCTTGAGAAGGAGTTAAAATAACATACCTCTAAAACTGCCTTGATGAAGATGTGCCCTCAAAAACCTATCTCAAAATAACTCCCTTTCTTTGGCCACTTCAAAACAAGTTAGCAAAACTCATTTTCAAATAATCCACATAAACCCTTTCAAAATATGTGCACAATAATATCCCAAAATAATGCTCTATAACTCCTCTTGGTTTCACAAGATAAAGCCTTTTAATAATGAACCAAATCCTTCAAAATATCAAGCAAAAATACAATCAACAAAAAGCTCTTAATACACCTTATAACTCCCTCTTTTAATATTGCAAAAGTAAACTCTTCTCACACTTAGACAATAGTACAATTTTCAAATCATAATACACCATAAAACTCCCACTTTGATTATGCAAAAATTAACCCTCTTATGCACTATACAACATACAACTTTCAAATGTCTTACTACACCATAAAACTCCCACTATGATATTTCAAAGATAAAGTCCTTATGCACAATACAAAAATCAAACAAACATTGCACACCTTATAGCTCCTACTCAGTCCAATTCAAATCAAAATTAAATAATTTAAGCTCCTTGTAAACTGCCACGACCACCTCAAGTCAAATCAATGCAAAATTAAAATTTCAAATACCTCATGCATGATGTGACTCGAAACCATGACCTCCCTAGTGCAGCACTTTCCCAGGTGCCTATGACCAGATGTGCTAGTGCAACTACTGAAACCAAAAGGGCACCACCCAACCTTAACTCTATTCTCTACATGTAAATCAAAACCTTATCCGCACAACAAAATGACATCCAGGGGTTTTGACCCTGCAACCTTTCCTCTAATAGCGCTCATGCAAGCCAACCAACCACTAGGCTACCTATTTGTCAAAATAACCACATCTAGGGAAAGAAGGAATAATATTCTCAAGATAGTAAGTGTAGAGAAAAGTCATAAAAATATGATATTTTGAAGGTCTAGTGAGAGACAAAGGTAGAAATTCATGATAGTATGACATTTTGAAGTCTCGGTGATAGACTAAGTCCAAAAGTCATGATAGTACAACATTTTGAAGACCAAGGAGCAAGCAAAGATGGAAATTCATGATAGCATGAAATTTCAAAGGCCCAGTAAGATACTAAGGCCAAAAGTCATGATAGCACAACATTTTGAATATCGAGGAGTAAGCTGAGATGGAATGTTGTGATAGCATGACATTTCGAAGGCCCAGTAAGAGACTAAGGCTAAAATTTATGATAGCAGGACATTTTGAAGATCTAGGAGTAAGCTAATATAGAAAGTCGTGATCACATAACTTTTTGAAAGCCCATTGATAGACTAAGGCCAAAAGTCATGATAGTGCAACATTTTGAAGGCCATGGAGTAAGCTAAGGTCAAAAGTCATGATAGCGCAATATTTTGAAAACCAAGGAGCAAGTTGAAGCAAAAAGTCATGATGGCATGACATTTTGAAGACCGAGGAGTAAGATAAGGTTGAAAGTCATGATATCATGACATTTTGAAGGCCAAGTGGACCACGAGGTCTAAGATATTTGAGAAAGATCACTGCAACAAGAATATCCCAACCACTTTTAATTAGAAGCTCCATGACTTCTTAACCTTTTTCTGTACCAGAATGAGCCTACGGGTATATTGTTGTAACAACTCCTAGTTTTCTATTATGTAAAACTCTTGTATTTAGAATGAGCGACCCAAGAAAATGGTTGACTCTTAGGTGTTTACAAGGCTATGTATACATAATTCTTAAAGCTTAATAAAGATCTACATTCTGGTTCTTGGCTCATTGGTGTTTTCAAAGAAAGTATGTATGTGTTCTATTGTTGTTTGGATCTAAGTTGAATGTAATCCGCATAAATTCTTATTCTGAATTCCTACATTGACGTTCTATTAGATCTACAATTTAACTTTACGGATAAGTTGTATTTTCATAAAGCATTCACCAAGAGTTTTAGTTTCTATGTTTTGGTTCTGTTATGCTTCTCTGCAAAAGGCTGTTGTAGTAGTTTTTGTTGTTGCTTAATCTATACCATTTTAATCCTCTAGCCATAGCTATATTTCCCTATATTTATGCATTTCCCTCTTTCTCCATTTTCCTAAAAGAAGTAAAGGAACCAGCCTCCTTTTAAGATTGAACTAGGTAGACCTTTTTCTGACTTGGTCTTTCAATGTTGGCAAAGTCTTGGGTGCAAAAGTAACCAAAGGTAGATTTTGATCCAACAATTTTTGGCACACCTGGTGGGACCCAAATCCCACACATTACACAAATCAAAGCCCTGGTGAACAACTTTAACTTGTCAATAATTTTACATCACCTACTGACTCCGCACCAAAAAATAACCTTAGAAAAATCCTTACCCAACTTCTGGTCATGAACCATTTTTCATGATAACTAGATCTAAAGCTAAAAAATTAGAATAACCCATAGAGTTATTCAAACTGCACCTTGGTAGCCTTCGAGCTAACCCTATTTTGGTTTCTAGAACAACTTTTGCTTACATAAGTAATTCAAGATACGCTAATACTTCCCCTGTAACCCTCCTTAACACTACTACTAGTGGAATCTTAGCTCCAATTATCTACACAACCGCAATGGTTGGAAATTTTTTGATTCTTCCCTACCCCACATGGAACCATACAAGCCCATTTAACCTGGAAACTCAGCATCTGATCCCCATAGTAGCCCTAAAATATCTACCCCAGTATGACAATACTAGAAGGACGACTTATGAAAATTGTCTAGATGTAGACAATTTTTGGCACACCTGGTGGGACCCAAATCCCACACATTACACAAATCAAAGCCCTGGTGAACAACTTTAACTTGTCAATAATTTTACATCACCTACTGACTCCGCACCAAAAAATAACCTTAGAAAAATCCTTACCCAACTTCTGGTCATGAACCATTTTTCATGATAACTAGATCTAAAGCTAAAAAATTAGAATAACCCATAGAGTTATTCAAACTGCACCTTGGTAGCCTTCGAGCTAACCCTATTTTGGTTTCTAGAACAACTTTTTCTTACATAAGTAATTCAAGATACGCTAATACTTCCCCTGTAACCCTCCTTAACACTACTACTAGTGGAATCTTAGCTCCAATTATCTACACAACCGCAATGGTTGGAAATTTTTTGATTCTTCCCTACCCCACATGGAACCATACAAGCCCATTTAACCTGGAAACTCAGCATCTGATCCCCATAGTAGCCCTAAAATATCTACCCCAGTATGACAATACTAGAAGGACGACTTATGAAAATTGTCTAGATGTAGTTGTGTTGGTCCCCATACATAATATTCAAGAAGATGTTATGAAAAGATTGTTGGTTATTTATTTGAAAGGGAAGATGCTCTATTGGTACAAAGCTCTTTAAAATTAGACCATATCTACATGAGCCTAGCTTGCTAGAAAATTAGTGGAAGAATTCCATGAGAAGATAGATCCTTTCTCCCTACTGAATCAATTTACTATTATTCAAAAACACCCACAAGAAGAGATTATAGATTTCAATATCAAATTTAGTTGGACTTAGCAAAGAGTACCTGACGGTGTGAGACCAATACATGAACAAGCAACATATTATTATTTGAGAGCTTTTAACTTAGATGTAAGTATGGCAATTATATAGTCTCATGTACACACATTCCTTGAGATTAATCAAGAAGCATAGAATGTAGAAAAGGACCTGATTGCTATTGGTAGATTTCCACCCAAAATAATGATGCCCATTTTCCTATATCTACCTCAAGCATCAAGTGCTACTTTCCCAACTAATTCCAGTATTTCCAAATGGATTGGATAGCCTAACACCCCATTAATACAAGCTCCTATTATGCTTACAATGCTTCTCCCTATTCTTGCACTCCCCATGAATATGGCCCCATTGACTCCAGATCCTCAATTGGTAGTTTTGCAATATCTACAAGCTTCTTATAAGACTCTAGTAAATAAATTCATATCCATGGAATGTAGATAAGTGGAGATAAATTCCCAACCAAGGAGGTTCCCACAAGTGACTAGAGACCAAAATTCCATAAGTGTTAGGAACTATGATAGATCTAGTACGGTTTATGCCAATGAAGATGGTGAACCCACCAACACTTAGACAAAATCAGTCTTCTAGTGTTCCACATTCAACGACCCTCATGGTGAGACTTCTTGTATGATTTATTAGCATCAGATCTAGAAGGTGGCTATTGAAAAGGTTGAGAGAACTCTCAAAGGTCAAATTAATATGATCAAAGAAGAAGACCATAATTTTATGATGCCTTCTCTTGAACAAGTCTTAGTTCTAACCAGATCGAGAAAGAAACTATTCCAATTTGATCCCAAAGAAATTAACCCTTTACCATTTTCACTGGTGTATGGTATTGAGACCATTATGCCCTTAGAGTTGGAAATTCCAACGCTGCACATTGCATTGAAAGATTTCATTGATGATGACACCACGTGGCAAGTTTGCCTAGATTAATTAACACTACTTGATGAATGTCACATAAATGCTCTCAAGCACCTCCATGTTTATCAAGAGTGCTTAAAATGAGCTTACAATAGCAAATTCCATATGAGAGAATTTGAGGTTGGTGATATTGTGTTGAAAGAGAACCAACATAACTCAAATTTACCACCAAAAATGTGAGACAAATTTATGGCTAACTAGTTAGGTCCTTATATGATCTCAGAGAAGATTGGACCTGGGACATATCGCTTGACATCACTTGGAGGAGTTGAAGATCCTGAACCTCTCAATATCCTTCATCTTAAAGTTTTTTATGCCTAAACCCCAAAAATCTTCAAAGGCATCTGTAAGCCCTTTGGTCAATCCTAAAAAGCTCCAAAGGCATTTGTAAGCCCTTTGGTCAATCCTAAAAATCTCCAAGGGTTTCTCAAAACTGCTTGGTCAATCCTAAAGGTTCCAAGGGTTTCTCAAAACTGCTTGGCCAATCCCAAAAGGCCCCAAATGCACCTGTAAGCCCTTTAGTCATCCCATTAAAAAGTCTCTAAAGGCATCTGTAAGCTCTTTGTTCAAAAATCAAGTATTAAAATCCATAAAAATTTGGAAAAATATCAAAAATAAAAAATATTTGCATTTCATTTGTATCATTGCATTGCATTTTGCATCATGCATCTCATTTTCCACATGCATTTTCATCTTTGCATTGCACTAGGCATAATCATCCACCACTCTTGCATTAGAATAAATTGTGTTCACAATATTACAAACGATGCCACTTTTGTATCTCAATCATGCATATATGCACTATATTTTTCATCCATTTATCACCCTTGTGAGTAATTGTGTTTTTCAACACAACCCCAATTATTGCTATGAGGAATATACTAGGGTTTTCGGTCATTCAAACATACCTAGAGGTATTCTCAAGAGTTGATAGAAAGATTGCTTTACTTTTGTAGTTGAGGTCTAGTTAGTATATCCCTTAGCATATCAAAATTCTATCACTAATAAACAAATTAAACAATACTAATAAGGACTAGGGGAATATGAAAGCCACAAAATAGGACCAGGTATCCTAAGGTGAAAAGAGTTATTCTTGCTTATCCCCCTATGTGTACGGTACAAGAAATGTTGGCAATTGGAAAAAGGACAATTTTATTCCCTACCCAAAATCCCTTGCTTATGTTAAAATGAGCAATATCCCAGAGTGGTATCCCAGATCAATCCTCCATATTGATACCCTAGATCGATATCATAAGATCGACATCCTAGATTGATATCCCATAAATAGTTCCCCAAAGTAAAATCCCCAAAGGATGTTTCTAAAGCAAATTATCAAATGTAAATTCCAAAAATTTAAGTCAAATGAAGATAAAATTGTACAAAGAAAGAAAAATTAGTATCAAATCCCTTGCTCAAGAAAAATAAAGAAAAAAGAAAAAAGAGAAAAAATAAAGACAAAGAGAAAGAAAAAAATAAAGAAGAGAAAAATAAAGGAAAGTACAAAATAAATAGTGATTATTGTCACTAAATTTTATCACTTTATATGAGCAAGTATCTTGAAAAGTTGAAGAAAATAAGGGAGCAAACTTGAATCCCTAGAATTTCTAGCACTACTATACCTTACGCATGATGATGTGTCTGATACATTAGTACTTCATACCAATGTTTGAATGTGGAAGAGCTAGCTTCAGGTGTCCTGTATCACCTGGTGGTCTAGTCCAACTAAAATTTAAACCTAGGATTGGATAAACATTTGCAGACCCCCAATCTTAGCAATGGGCTGAAATAATCTTGCCTGACATCGGGGTATGCTTGTGCCTTATCTTAATATATTCATTTGCACACATAGGAATAATGAACAATTAGGGCCTATACTAGTGAAATCCTTATGTTTTAAAAGTCTAGTATGGTTAGTATATGACTTTTGATAAGTCAACTAGGGTGTTTGAGTCTCATGGTAAACCTTAAAAATTCCCAAAAAGCAACAATCAAATTTTCAAATGCAATCATAAAATATAAAATTTATTTTATGAGAGTTTATTTATTAGAACTATTTGTAATATATGTTAGATACCGTATGGATGTAAAACTGATATGTAGATGACCACTGACTATGTTATCCATATTCTTTTAATTTACAAAATCTTATGAACATAAAATAATAAATAATTGCATCTCACATATGGGTGTACTATCTTTCACAAAGCGATAAAGTAACTACAATCCATGATTGTTATACATTCTATGGTGTCATTCATTAGATTTGTTAATATTCATATTACATACATTATGTTTTAAGTTATTAAAGCATACATATCCATTTTACATAACATATTATCAAAGAAATAAAGAAATACATGCAGTACATACATGGCATAAATTATGTCATAACAATATAAATTACATACACACAAGTAAATAAAATATATACCTGCATGTAACATCAAAATATGGCATTCATAACACATCCATAATAAGTAGTACATTTGCATACATAAATTCATAACATCTAATCATCCATCGCATATCTAGCTAGTGCATGTTATCCATACATTACATCATGTATCATCAAATTAATAACACATTGCATCCATATGCATAACATAAAACATAAAATACCAAAAATAAAGTACACATATAATGATATGAACTATCATATCATATATATGTGTGTGTTTCAATAGTACATAGTATCAGGGTATATCAAAATTCCAGTAGGCTATAACTATGTAGGTCCTCGACCTTACAATAAAAACTGGTACAAAAAGAAAAATCTGTGTCATATCACTATGCTAGGTCTAGCCTACAATCCCTAGTCACCCTACTATGGAGCTCTATCTGCCTCCCTCAGCCCCATCCCCATGAGCCTACTCTAGAATCTACTATAGATCCTGCTATGGGGATTGCTTTGGATCTTGTGCTCGGTGTAAACCAAATACACCTAGTGCAAAAGATATAACCCCCTCTATCCAGCAAGTCCTATGGATCGAGCTGGCAAAAGACTACCTTGTCTCCCTAGTATTGGTCTTGTATCTGATCTTATGGGACCCTATGGTGTGGGTATCCTCTGATACCTCCCCACATATCATCCTAATGTAGCCCTCTAGCTGGGAGATGCAAGCTACACTCATTGTATGTCGCTCATTACCCTCCTCCATGAGAGAATGAAGCCTCTTGATCTCTACCATGGGGTCACAACCTACTGGTAATAAAGAAGATGGTGCTATGGGAGGAACCATGATAGCATGTGTAGATGAGGGGACCCCCATCCCTACCCTCATCAGGTCCCTCTCAATAGTCATGACACTTAGTGTAGACACCTAAAATGTGTCATGTCGAAGGTGACTACTCATATGGACATCCTACAAGACCATATGGAGGATCTTGGTCAAAATCCAAGATAGAGCAGTAGTTCTAACCACTCAATTTGGGCTCCTTGGCCTAGTCAATCTAAACTATAGCTTAGACCTATGGTTTACAAGCTAAACCATGGCTAAGACCTATGGTTTATAGTCTAGATAGCAGTTGTGACCTGCGATCTTAACTGAAGTTTAGTTGACCTTCATTCAAGCAAAATCAGTTTGAATGACCATTTGTTCTAGAAGAAGGTGATTAGAGGATGGAAGCTTCCAATCCAACTATCCTAACCACCCATTCTTGATCTTGGCTTCTCCATGAAGCCACCCCTAGTCCTTGGGTAGTCCTATAAGTACCCCTCAAAATTAGGGCAATGAGATAGAGGATTTTGATAGTGAAGTGTCATCGAAATACAATTAGAGAGAGAATTGGAGATTTGAGCAACGAAGCCCTATCGAATTATACACTCAAACGAGTATACTAAGAGAGATCTATTGCACTTATCCCCTACCTACTTGCCAAGATTCATGATGAATTGCATTATGGATGCCCTAGAAGCCTAGGAGAGCCAAGAAGTGCATATTCGAGCAAACAAAGGCCCTTCACAGTGAATCAACCACCAAATTAGTTTGAGGACACTGAAGGTGACCATTGAACATCAATTTGGACAAGGAGGTCAATCCCACTACCCTTTTAGATTGCTAACCATGGCTTTCAATCATGGTTTACAATGTAGACCGCTCACCAGAGCTGTGGTTTGCAGTAGAGGTATCACCACCTTATATTTTTTATTTATGTCTGATTAATTATATTAGTTTAGTTATTTCTATGGTTCAATTGTAGTTTAGTATATTTCTAACTGGTAGAATTAGGTTAGAATAGTTTCTTTGTGCTAAGCATCAAATAGGACATTAATGGATTCTTTATGCACTTTCATGATTTATTTCACATAATTGGTCCATGCATAGTGTAGTTGTTATCTTTATTTATGCAATTCCATAAATCTTGATTCAATTTACATAGTTTAGAAGTGTTTTTCATGCTTTCTTGATTATACATGTTTAATGGTGTCTTTATGCATTTTTCCTAAAAGGGCCTCATCATGAAAGCCTACCTATATTTTTGACATTTTTATGTCATTTTTTGACCGCAGGGAACAAATTTGAAGGAGATTAAACCATCAAGTTCCTTCCCCAATGTGAAGAAGAGGGCAACTCCACCCTATAGCAGTTTGTGACTAGTTGAAAAGCAAAATTAGTGCGCCTACCCTATTGAGGTGTATTAATTGTATCATCATTTGGGTGACCCTAAGAGGGGCATGATTGTAATAAATATTATTTGCAATTATTAATACAAGAAACACTTATTTTGTAGAATCTATGCAATCTTGTCATTTTTATGCTTTGAATGAATGAATACGACATAATACAGTATATGGGTGCACACTTTTTGGTTAGATCAGAAGGTGATCATGAAAGAAATTCACAATTTTAGCATCTGCCTATGTGTTTTTAGTTTTTTTTACTTGAAGGTATAGACCGTAGCTACCAACTACGAGCCAAAAATCGAACCACAGGTTCAATCCATGGGCCACAGTCAGAACTATAGCCCATACCTACGGTTTCCAACAGATGCAACAAACATCAGAGGGATAGGTCTCATTTGGATGTGGACCTGAGGTAGGTCCTACTTCTCACTCTCTATAATTTTTATATCTCTATGTTTTTCCAAATTGTCAAATTTGGAATGCAATTAAGAAATTAAGAAAGAAAAATAAATGAATTAGGTCTTAGTTTGCATTTATCTTTCGTGTCGTTAGAAAGGCACTGCTAGGAACAACGGATCTCTAATTTTAATCCACCCTAGAATCTAGTGTGCTTGATAGAATTTGTGTGATTGGTTTGCATGTGTGAGGCCCAATTAGTGGCCAATTATCATCGTAATGTGCATAGTCTCAAAGAGCATCTAGAATAGCTTGCATTTTTTGAATTTGAAATGTTCTTTCATTTGCATAGCATTTAGAAAATGAGCATGAATGCTATATGATGCATTTCTTTTATGTACATTAAAAGGAACCACACACACCACTTGGCACTTAAACTGTAGTGATTTGCGCTTGACATCCAACCACCAGTATGGTTCAACGACGGTGGGTGTAACTTCCATCTATTGGCCCAAATCACATGAACCTTTTGGATACTAGACCAATATCGGATCCGATAACCTTTTGTACCCTAGAAAATTTGCATGTATTATCTTCGGAGGGTACACTGACTGGGGGAAAATGGGTGAGGATATGGGAGGACCTGTGCTCCTTGACCATGTGTGGGTTTCATTACCACACATTATAGGTTGTATTACATGACTTGGAGTTCATATCCAAGTTGTTGAGCTATGAGCATACAGGTGAAAGCCATTAAATTGAGAATAAAATCCAACAAGTTTTGCAAAACACGATAAGATTTTATGTACTAATACAACAAATCGTTGAAACACATAAAATAGTTTAGGGCTCAACTTTTAAAATGTAAAGGAGATAATCACAT
The DNA here is from genome assembly GCA_028583015.1 of Wollemia nobilis. Classification (NCBI taxonomy): domain Eukaryota; kingdom Viridiplantae; phylum Streptophyta; class Pinopsida; order Araucariales; family Araucariaceae; genus Wollemia; species Wollemia nobilis. The sequence goes on from JAQPPZ010016981.1 coordinate 39,037,670, forward strand.
TGTTTACTTTTTTTGCCTATTTATTGCTTAATTCATCAAGATAAGGCCCTTATTAGGACCACAATTTTTAGTAAGAGAGGAGTCCTCTCGAGTCTTGTTTAGTTGGGTCATCATGAAAACTAGGCATGATAGAGCTCAATCATGATATAATGAGTCAAATATTTCATGGATAGGCTCTAAACACTCTTGATGTTCTCCTAAGGATATTTCAAACCTCATACACCTCCTTGCTATGCATCATGCTCATCATGCACTTGAGGATCCAATCCTCTTAGCATGACATTCTGATAGTCATTGTGATCTCCCTTCATCTCATAGGGGGTTCACCCATACATATCATGGGGTTTACTCACACATAGTGAGAACCCAAATTATTAGGTCTCTACCTAGAGAGATAGAGAGTTGTGGATCATACTCCATGAGTTAGTCCTATAGGGAATCTGAGTCTCATGCAGCCCATGAGAGGTGACTACTCCAAGACTAGTTGGAGGAGGTGCACCGTCAGCATAAGCATCTAGAGCATGAGTCCATGGAGATAAATAGAGTGCATAAACAAAGGTTGGATGAGCTCTAATTGTGTGAAGAGAGGATTTAACAATAGAAAGGGCATGAAGAACAATCATGTGAGGTAATTCCTAAAAATAAGCTCATACCTAGAGTGCTTAGGCAACAAGTCAACGCGATGCACCCAGTGCATCATCAAGAGTTGCCACTTAAGCAAGTAGATAGCCATCCTCTTAGGTAGATAGACATGCCTAGGATTATCGAAGAGCATCAGAAATAGATATCTAAGTATCCCATGCGTAAGCGTGAGGTCAGGAGTAGTCAAGTCCGACAGGTGAGCATTGTTAATGCTCAAAAGTCATCACAATCCTTGGGGCATATACAGTCTATTACACCATATAAGGAACCTATGCTTACTTTACATAAATAGGAAGTCAAACATGTCCCTATCAGGGATTCTGATCCTTCATTTCATATCATAGTGAGGATACAGTAGATTGTGTATAAGTGAGTGTTGGTGGACACAGGATCTTCGATTAATATCATTACCACGTCAGTGTTAAAACATCTCAAAATTTCACCGTCCCACATCAAGGAAAAAAAATTCATATTGCAAGACTTTAACGATGTGGAATCCCCTATAGTAGGCACAATAGTCCTCCCCATAGAGGTGGGACAAAATATTATTTCTACATTATGCTATGTTTTAGAGGGATAAAGATAGTATAATCTATTGCTTGGAAGACTGTGGATAAGAGCCATGGAGTGCATACCATCAATAGCGCATCAATGCATTAAGAACACCTATGGAGGTGAATTTCATGTAGTTGATGAAGACCTAGATCCCTTCAAGCATTAGAAGCCTGAGGATCATTCGTAGGAACCTGGTGAGGTGCCTATGCATCTGCAAGGTAAATTGGATGAGTCTATCCAAAGTGTGGATGCAGCATCATAGAAGGTGATGGAATTTCCATCCCCACCACTATCACATGTGGAGTAACCTACAACCCCTGTGCTCTCAAAATTGCTTAGAGGGAAGGATTGATGAATGCCCTTACGGAGTTGATCACAACTACTTCAAAGGTATCATTAGAGGATCTTCACACTCCTATCAAGGAGGAAGAACCTAGCATGGTCATGGATGCACTTGCTCTTCATCCACCATATCGCCAGATAGTTCTCATGAGGATTATGGTAAATATGAAGAGCTTATAGAGGCTAGCATTACGATGCTACCCACCATAGAGTCCACTAAGGATCTAGGTAAACTTTTCATCGAGTCTCCACCTACAGATCCTATCCTTGAGACATCGTATGAGTATGAATAAGGTTCAATTATCATGACTAAAATAGAACAACCTCAGTATGTCTATGAATTACCTATGATGCATGCAGTTGTGGAGTTTTCTCATGAGTTTGTTGGAATGGTCAACATTAGACTAGAATATCAAGTGATTCCTAATCACATAGAGTTAGAGATGGGGAAATCCAATGGGGTTTTCACATTTCTAGGGCCAAATGTTTTGAAATTGGTCACTCCTAACTCATTTCTCATGGCACCATCTCAAGAGCACAAACAAGTAGGTTCCTCACATCAGATGGGGGTACTAAAAGTGACATAGTTCAACACAATAGAGTGAAACAATGGCTTGAGCTAAGTCATATGCATGAGCATGTGGATAGCACTGATGAAGTGTGTCATAAATAAGCATCCACATCAACTCAAGTGAAGGAAATAGGTGATTTACAATTACCTAATGGATCCATAGCATCCACTTTTCTATTTCCTTCAAATGACAAAGGTATTTCGAATCAGTCATTGGAAATACATATGAATTCTTTGTCAATATTATGATCCTTTTTAAGTCGTATGGAATGGATGGAGCATCGAATGGATGAGCAAGATAAGGCTTTGCATTTTATCAAGAACTAGATTGAAAATCTAGAATTACAAAAGCAACCCTTGCTTGAGGCCGAATCCTTCCCTTTGTAAGCATAGGAAAAGCCTCAGTGAAATCAAAATCCCATGTGGCCAACCCAACCATTGGATTCTCAAATCAAACCAATGCGGGGCAAGAGCCCAAAATAGGCACAACATAGTGGGACTCCGTTACAAGAGTCTATGTTTGATAACTTTCATAACATGCAAGAGGTTGCAGTCATCACCTTACCTAATATCATCCCTTTAAACCCAAATAAACCTATGGGTTATAGTGGAGCATCACTTCTACCTCTACCATCGAATAAAGGGTCATGGCATTCAAGATTATTATGAGTTTAAAAGTGTGGTGCAAAATATGATAGATAATGGGGTTTATCATATAGATGGTTCTCTCAGAGTGCCCCAACATGCTAAAGTGGAGGTTACGCCTCCTCAAGAGTGACCTCAAAGTAGTCATTTGCCATGTAGACCCAATAGGCCAATGCAATGATTAGTTTCATTTCAGATGAATACTCTAAATTTGTTCCAAAATTTACACGAGGCATGAGCATTCATATTGTCCAAAGTCAAGTATAGGGTATCTGATACTGGGTCATCTGACAGGGGTCCCTTTTGTGTATATCATCTTGTGCATTGACATGACATTTAGAGTTTCCAGTCATTTAAGAGGGTCATAGAAGACCTAGTAGAACAAGATGAGATCTGCAAGGATGGTTCTCTCATTTACCTGTGCTAAAGCATAGGCACACTAGTAAGGTCCAATATTCACTTGGGGGAGTTGATTTATGTCACTCTGCATAATCAAGCTGATTACTTTCTAGTAAATAGAATTCACATTAGGGGTCTTCAAGGTAGCATACCTTTCCCACTAGCCACACTACATTCAATGGAAAAATAAGGAATCTAGAGATATTGCACCTCCCTCACCATCATCGAATGGCACACACATTGGGGGTATATAGGACAACATACTCTTTCCAAAAATAAAACTCTAAGGGTTCTTGAAACTACTTTGTCGTGTTAGTCAAAGGCCCTGAGGGTTTTCTTAAAATTGCTTAGTCATTTCAAAAGGCTCCAAGGCTTCCAAAAACTTATTGGTCATGTTAGTTAAAAGCCTCGAGGATTTGCTTATAATCGCTCGGTCATCCTAAAAAGCTCCAAGCTTGTATGTGAGTAGTTTGGTCAATCAAAATGTACCAAGAGTTTCTAAAAAATTGCTTGGTCAACCTAAAAGCTCCAAGGATTCTTAAAAGATCACTTGGTCATCCCAAAATGCCCCAAAGGTACCCATAAACCCTTTTTTCAAACCCCAAAAGCTCTTAGGGTTTGCTTAAAACCACTCAATCATCATAAAAAGCTCTAAGGATTTTGTAGAAAAATCGCTTGGTCAATATAAAGGCTCCAGAGGCATGTACTCACCATTTGGTCAGATACGAGGCTCAAAACTCATAAAAATTATAAAATCGATAAAATACAAAAAAAATGGATAAAGCATAAAATACAAAAATATTTGCATTTTGCATTTGAATTTTGCATTCACACATGCATTTTCTGCATTACTATATTGCATATATGTATTCATCATCCGTTGCATTCCATAGTATGAGGTATTATGTTTGTTAGTCTTACAAATGACACCATGTTTGTGTTTAAATCATGCATCTCTACATTTATCATGATCCATCATTCATGTGAGTAATTGTGTTTTTCAACACAACATATAATGTTGCTATGGAGATATAGTAGGGTTTTTCGGTCACTCAACCATACCTAGTGGTATTATCAGGAGTTGGTAGAAATATTGCTTTGATTGTGTAGCTAAGGTTCAGTTAGTATAGCCCTTAGCATATCAGAAGCCTATCACTAATAAAAAAATTAAACAATCCTAACAAGGACTAGGGGAAGATGAAAGCCGCAAAGCAGGACCAGGTATCCTGAAGTCAAAAGAATTATTCTTGCTTATCCCTCTGTGTGGACGGTATGGGAAATTTTTACAGTTAGTAAAAGGATAGGTTAGTTCCCTATTCATAATCCCTTGTTTATGATAAAATGAGCAATATCCTAAAGTTATATCCCACATCAATCCTCATGATTGATACCCTAGATTGATATCATAGATCGAATTCCCTAATTGATATCCCATATTGATATCATAAGATTGATATTCTCAATCGATATACCAGAAATAATTTTCCCAAATAAATCCCCCAAAGGAAGGTTTCTGAAGAAAATTATCAAATGTAAATGCTAAAAAGTGAATATCGAATGAAGATTAGAAAATAGGCTTAAATAAAATTTCAAAGTGAATATCAAATGAAGATAATACATAAAATTTTTGAGTGGAGATCAAATGAATATCCAAAATACAATTCGAAAATAGATAAAATGAATATCCAAATACAGTTCAAAATGAAGATGGAATCGATTCCCTTGCTTCACTACATATGAGCAAGTATCCCAAAAAATGAAGGATAGAAAGGAATGAGCCTGAATCCCTAGAATTTTGGGCACTACTATACCTTAGGCATTATGATATGTCTGATGCATTAGCACCTCACTTATGAACAAGACCAATTTTTGAATGTGGAAGAGCTAGCATCAGGTGTCCTGCATTTCCTAGTGGATTAGTCCAACTAAAATTTAAACTTGGGATTAGATAAGACATTTGTGGAACCCCTATCTTAGCAATGGGCTGAAAGAATCATGCCTGACATTGGGAAATACTCGTGTCTTATCTTAAAATAATAATGTGCACACACAGGGATAATGAACAGTTAGGGTCTATCCTAGAAAAAGCCTTTTATCTCAGAAGTTTAGTGTGGTTAGTATGTAACTTTTGATAAGTCTATTAGGGTGTTTGAGTCTCATAGAAAACCTCAAAAATTTATCTCATAGCAAAAAAATATCAAAATATCACAACCATATAAATCATCAAATTGTAAATTATCGAGTCCATGATACATTATCATATAAGGCACAATCAAAATATAGGATAGATACCGGATGGATATTATAAATAATATTTAGACGACCACTGACTATATCGTGCACATTTTTTTCAAATTTGCAAAATAAAATAGAATGACACATTATATCATTCACATCAAACAACTGCATCCATTGCATTTCATATATGGATGATTAATTGATTAAATTGTTATCTTAAGGATTTTTCAATTACATTCATGATTTTTATACATTCTGTGGTGTCATCTATTAGATTGATAAATATATTTACATTCATTCCTTATGTTTTAAGTGATTAGAGGATACAGGTTCATTTACATTAGATTACCATCGTGTAAATAAATCATTACATACATTAATGAATACAATAATGCAATATCAAATATGTGTTAAGAGAAAACATTGCATCCATATGCATCCATCATAAATCACACATCTAAACATCTAGATCACTACATATAATCATCATCATAAATAAAATAGTTATCTAGTGCATGACATCCATACATCACATCATATAACATTAAATTAACATAAGCATTGCACCCATGTGCATCACATAAACATAAAATCAAAATGTATAAATCAAGTACACATAATGAGCCAAAATGATCATGATCATATCTATAAATATGTGTCTCAAAGTACATCAGATGAGTACAAAATTCATGTAGGCTACAATCATGTAGGTCCTCAACCTTACACAAAAAATGATACATATACAAAATGTAGTTGTGACAAGAGCCCTAGCTCTTACCACCTCCCTTAGCCCCATGACCTAGAGCCTACTCTACAGTCGAATCTAGCCCCTACTGTGCACCCTGTTGAGGGCCCTGTGTACCACCTAGCCCCAAGAAGCCTAGCACATGAGAGACTGGTATGTATAGGTGGCTAGTCCTATGGTTAGAGGTCCTACTTGTCTCCTTATGGCTCCTATGTGAGCTACTGCTATGTGTGATAGAGTACCTATGCATCCTCTATATCCTCTAGGTCCACTGGCTCAAGCTAGCTATGGACTGCTCTATAGTCCTGGACCTAGTCTGGTAAGACCCTATAGCATGAGAATCCTTCGATACCGTGCCACCAATAAACTTGATGTAGCCCTCTAGCTATTATATATGGGCTACCCTAATAGTATGTCTGTCATTGCCCTCCTACACAAGGGCCTATAAATGCTAGATATCAAACATAGGATCATGGCCACCAGGTAGCATTGGCACTGGTGCTGCAGGTGGTGCCATGACAACACGGGAAGATGAAGGATCTTCCCTCTAATCCAGGGCCAAGTCCCTCTTAGCTATAGTTGTAGCTAGGTGTGCCTCTGCTATATCACACACACTAGTGAGATCCTAGACCCTCCCCTCTACTACCATAGCCCATGCAATTAGTCTAGTGAACTGACGCACTGCCTTAGTTAGTCGGTGGTACTTATTAGTGAGCTATACCTACAAAGCAGCAATAGTAGTGTCTTGCTCCATTTTTTGCATGACATATCAATCAAGCTAACTTTTTAAGTTAGCAACCTGAGCTAGGAGTCACACCCCTACACTATCAGGAGGGACCTCACCCTCCTCAGGAGCCTCATCATTAGGATCAACCTTAGGAGCCTCCTTGATGGTGGCCTTTATGCCCCATCTGCTCTCTATCTACTGGCACACCCTACACTCATTAGGATCCACCTCTACCTCTGCTTGGTCTTCCACTCTGCCTAGAGGCCCCGATCCATACCACCAGAGAATGGATCATCATCTATTATAGGTTGGTGTGGTAGCAGTCCTATCAACTCTAGTCTCCTAGAAGTCATCTGGATTGTCTCCTAGAGTCAGAGGTTGAATCCATGGAAGATACGACTCTAAATCCAAGCATCTATACAAAAATGGGATCTCTGATATGTCTTGCACTATCTCAAACTACCATAGGACATGATAGTAGAACTGATACTCTCTAATCTCGACCTTCAAATCGAGTAGCCACTGGTCTCTATGAGCTTGTCGAAGCCACTCGCCCACCTTATTCCATGCTAGGCAATCCATATATGGCTGCCACTCAATGTCATCAAGACCGAGTGATTTGAACCATGTGATATAATGTTGTACGTCACCAGCATGGGTCCTGCTCCTAAACCCCTACTCCTCTTGAGGCTAGCAGGTAGTATAACACTGGTGAGCATCATCAATCTCCATGATGCGTAGGGGTAGCTCTCTCAAACACTCTATCTTGATGTGCTGCTAGCCCCAAATCTAAAGAAGTAGGCTATAGCTAATGCCCTGGTGGCTCTGGTATGTGATTTGGTACAACTCTCTATACAGCTGGTAGAGTAGGATGCTCCCCTAGGCCAATTGTAGTGATTGAGTTACTGAGCTCTAAACCACTCTACGGATAGTGGCTAGGATTTTCTAGGAAATCCTCATGCTCGAGGAGTCTAGAAGAATGACTTGCACCACCATTTGCATAAATATGGCCTCATGTATAGAGAAGATGTTCTTCCCCTACCAATATTCGATATGGACTCCTCTATGATCAATATTGCATTGAGCCTCCTAGCTTTGATCACAGAAGATAGCATCAAAAATAGGCCCTTTGGCCCCAGAATTAGAAGAGACGATGGCCTCATTATCAATGGGGATCCTGAAGATCATATATACGTCCTCCAAGGTCATCGTCATTTCACCTATAGGTAGGTGAAATGTGTTGGTTCATGCATTCCAGGACTGGGCCAACGTAATCAAGTAGGCTTGATCTACCCTAATTGTGGGTAGATTTAAGATGTAGCTAAAGTCGGGCTCTCGAGCTCTAGAGTCAACCTCTAAAATAAAAAGCATAATATAATAGAAATCTAACTAAAAATAAGTAAAAACATTTATAAATGACCTAGAAATCATCAAAAACATCTCAAAACTAATAAAATTACACAAACATGTCACCACGTAGTCATAAAAATAAAAAATGTCATTTAGACAGGTCAAAAATGCATTAAATGACATTATTTACCTATTAAACCTTCAAAAAATTAAAAATTTGATAAATTTTTCTAAATTTTGCGAACCATGGGTCAATCCTGTGGTCTGCATGCGGTCAAAAATTTACTGTTGGGATTTTAAATGCGGACCGTAGCTGGTAGCTGCAATCCCAAATTGATCAATTGGGAACTGTAGCTGGTACCTACGATCTCCGATTGAGATCCCACCTGATAATTTACCATAGCTAAAAGCAAAAAAAAATTAAAAAAAATAAAGCCTAAACTAGCCTAATCTAGCATGTGGTTCATTGCCAATAGTTTAATGTGATTTATTAACCAATTAATTAATTTGATTCATTTTATTGGTAATGGATGTGAATTCTTGGTGTCGAGTTACCTTGCCCTCACGTCAACCACCGTGGCTAGAAGAAGCTTGTCCGTGCTCTACCATCATGCAGTGAGTAGGTGTGAGTATAGAGTTTGATAGGTTCAGGTCAGTTTGTAGCTGTCACTGTCAGAGCTCCAAATGCCAAGTCATTATCAAGGAATAATGAAATAAATTTGAAAATTAAGCTTTATAAGCTTTTCTTATTTCGTGCAAACCGCAAGCCCTAGCTATGGTTCCCAAAATTGCAATTGGAAATCGTAGACCCTAGCTACGGCTTACAACTAGTAGAAAATCTAGTCAAATCCCACCGTGGGAAGGTCTAAAAAGGTAAATTAATGACTCCCATTGGATCAAATTTTCAAAAAGAGCAATCAATTTTGCAAATTTGGTGATGTTTAAGCACCAAGATCAATTCAAAAAAATTAAAATTAACAACAATAAAATCAAATAATTAAAAACACCAAATGCGCCTCATATTCAGTAATTTACCCTATACACTTGGCGGTTGCAGCAACTTGCGCTCCATGTAATCCGACAAGATGAGTAAATTACCATAAGGACATTTAGGGAAAAAATTGTCATTGTTGATCTGATATGCTTCTTTTCAATCCCTAAGAAGGCCTTCGTGGCTGGACTTCTCCATGGGAACGAAGTGTTTCATGTCATGTCTCCTATGACATATTTAAGAAAATCATCAATAACTATATTCAACACAAAACTAATTGGATTTGTATCAGTTTGATTTCCTAAGATGGCTATTGTAGCCTGATTTCTCCATGGGATAGAAATGTGTAAATACTATTAATAGTTGGAATCAAAAGCTAAACTAGGCCTAGCCAAGGCATTAGTATGCTCAAATATAAATTTTTTTAGATCATCCATGGTGGTCAAGCGACATTGTCACTTTAATCATTGTCATTACCCTCATCAAAGACTCGAACCGTGATAGAGGACAAAGCCAAAGTGCAAGCTTCCAAAATTCCAATTCAAATATACCATGCCTTTTTGTACAAATACGATGGTAACCATCGATGGCCCTTGTGAGTTCTTCTTTATACTCTATCATCTCTTCTGTTAGAATATTCTTTTTTCTACTTCATCCAAAGGAATAAAAACATCATTGTATTATTTACGTAGATAATCTATTAGAGACACTGCAAAAGAATTAAGGAATATATCCCTCTCAAGAAGTTCCTAAAAGCTAAAAGAATTGTTATAAAAGTAGCAACAAGGGCTATCCCAATTTGACCATCTGATATCATCTCTTCATTTCCTCTCCCGCTTTTTTTCTTCATTTTGTCAATATATACATGAATGGGCTCTCTATTTTTTTTTTTTATTGTAATAATTAAAGCTGCTCAAGGCTAGAATCTAGACGGGATTTTTTTGATTTAAACTGACTGGACAGATCAGATTGGGATAATAAAAAAAAAATATATTTGAAAGAATAAAATAAATATGGAGAATAAGAGAATTGTGCAAACTGATTCTTAACAATATTTCATTAAGAAATGAAAATTTTATTGAGTCAATAGGATTATAGACAGGGGGGGTAAAACAACATGATTTGAAAGGTTATTGAGATCATGAGTCAGGCCCATTTTTAATTGCTCTATTAGCACTTTACCGTAACGGAATTCTAAATCCCGTTACGGGCCCTCTCCGGGAATTCAATTCAATACTTTTCAAGTATTGTATGGAATTCCCGGGGATGGAAATCCAGAAATGCATTGATAGGAACTTGCACTACATTTTCACTAGAAGTTCATTGATAGGAAATTGCACTACATTGTCACTTTAATCATTGTCATTACTCTTTTGATGACTTATTATAGTTTAATTTCTATATTTTAAATCAAATTTCTAGTTGATTGACCATGTTAAAACTTATTCTTCTTAAAAGAAGAATAAGAAATTCTTTGTAATTTGATATTTTATTCTTCTTTTCTCCTTTCCTTTCTCATATTAAGGGGAATAAGGAGGATTTTTATTCCTCTTGATATTAAAAAAAATATACAAGAGAAATGTTTTATTATGTTTATGCTCATTTGAAGAGGAATAAGAATAAGAAGAATAAGGATATCTGAAATCTACTATTTTTCAAGATAAAAAGTTGAAGAAAAAGATTGAAACTTTTTCTGAGATTCCATAAAGTTACTAATTCATGATCTGGTATGTAAAAAATGAAAACTTCATTTTCAATTATACCCTTAAATCTTTTTTATGAAAGAGCTTAATTTGCTTCTCTTCAATGGAAATTCTATTTTTCCAGAATTTATCTTAATTTTTGGACTATTTCTTCTTCTAATGACTGATTTAATCTCTGATCAAAAAGATACAGCTTGGTTCTATTTCATCTCTTTAACAAGTTTAGTACTGAGCATAGCAATCTTGCTATTTCGATGGGGAGAAGAACCTATGATCAGCTTTTTGGGTAATTTCCAAACGAACAATTTCAACAAAATATTTAAAATTCTAATTTTACTATGTTCAACTCTATGTATTCCTCTATCCGTGGAATACATTCAATGTACAGAAATGGCTATAACAGAGTTTATGTTATTCATATTAACAGCTACTCTGGGAGGAATGTTTTTATGTAGTGCTAATGATTTAGTAACTATCTTCGTAGCTTTAGAATGCTTGAGTTTATGTTCTTATCGTCATTCCATTCTCAAATGACAGAGTCATCCTCTTTGGGCAAGAAAAATTTCCCGTGTGTATATATATATATATATATATATATATATATATATATATAGATATATATACATATATATACAATATATATATATATATGTATATATATATATATATATATATATATATATATATATAGATATATATACATATATATACAAATATATATATATATACAAAAATAAAAAATATATATATATATATATATATATATTTGTATATATACAAATATATTATATATATATATATGTATATCTACAATATATATATATATAGATATATGTATATATATAGATAGATATATACATATATAAATATGTTATATATATATATATATATATATATATATATATTATATATATACACATATATATACAAATATATATATATATATATGTATATATCTATATATATATAGATATATATACACATATATATACAAATATATATATATATATATGTATATATCTATCTATATATATATACATATATCTATATATATATATATATATATATATATAACATATATATACATATATATACATATATGTATATATATACAAATATATACAAGCATCTATATCTCTGTTTTCTACTAAACAGTAGAAAAAAAATCTTCCTCTCTTTTGGGTAAATAAATATATATATATATAGTTTGCGTCAACCACTCCTCATTTTACTCTATAGAAATCAATAGAAATCCCATCATATAAAAAATACAAAGAATTGGATCCAATCTATTTCTTATGGGTGAATTATGGGGATTGAACCCGCGCGTGGTGGATTCACAATCCACTGCCTTGATCCACTTGGCTACGTCCGCCCCAGACCAAGTGACAGTCTCTGTCTACGGTCATTCCTTAGAGTGTCTAAGTCCCAACAAATGAACTCACATTTGAGTGTGAGTTGGCAAGCTCTGACAGGAAATCAAAGTGTTGCAAGAACACTAACCAACTCCCAATCAACTTTTGAATAAGTTAGTAGTTGTATACCTCTGTTTTCTATTGGGTATACACTTGGCTTGAATTGAATATGAGAGAATGAATTTTGGTACCCAAATCAAATTGGGATCTGAGTTTATACTCAGATTATTGAGTAAATTGGTTCATATTCACAATCTCAGGCTGAATGGACAAAGCAGCCAACTCATCTCATAATTAGAGAGATGTAGGTTCAATCCTTGTTGGATGCAGGATGCACATATCTATTTATTTATATATATTATAACTAAATCATTTGTATAACTAAAGCTACGAAGTCTTCTTGATAATCTATTAGAGACACTATAAGAAGTTCCTGAAAACTAAAAGAATTGTTATAAAGTTACGAATTCTTCTTGATAAGATTTGTAGAAACTAAGAGTCTTCATCGTACATGGGCTAATAAGAGCCCATGTACGGCGAAGACTCTTAGTTGCTCCTGAGAAAAGTAAAGATCCTAATCCTATTGTCACAGAAGCTGAAAGCGGAAGGAAAGGCACGATCCAAGCATATTTATATAGAAATTCCATAGGAAGATCAAATCATTATTATAAATTTTTATATTCCCATTATGGGTTTCCAATCCACTAGATCCTAAAGAGAATCAAATAAATAGAAGAGGAAGAGGCTATCGAACCAAGAGGAACGATAGAATATGGATCCCATCCATTTCATATTCCTTTTACTTTTCTTTTAACCTTTTTTCTGCAAATACCAGATTTGCACCGATCAATACTAATCAAATATTTCTCAGATGAACAACAAAGAACTCTAGTTCCTAGTTTTCAGTCTGGGTATTCAGATATAGAGAGAGAGTTGTGTACAAGTACACCTACCTTTTTTTTATGAATGATTTCTTATCATCTAGTTTTAGGAACTAAAGCGCTAGAGATATTTTAGTTTCTTTGAAACTTCTTATACTGCAAATGAATAGTAGTATTTCTAATGAAGCTTACTAAAGCACACTCAAGTATGCTTTTCATTCGCAAGGACAAATGCAATTTTGACAAGATCAAGGGATCTATGATTTTAGGGATCTTATGTTTATTTTGGTTATGATTTGATATTATGAATACCCCTCAAGCGACATTATCACTTTAATCATTGTAATTACCCTCATCGAACCGTTGCTTGAGGGGGTATTCATAATATCAAATCATAACCAAAATCAACATAAGATCCCTAAAATCATAGATCCCTTGATCTTGTAAAAATTGTGTTCGTCCTTGCGAATCATTGTCAACAGCTATCATAAGCTTACCCCTTTGCTTGGGGTAAATATCAAATATTATAATTTGTTTGTATCTCTTCTCCTTTCAGTTATATAGGTCTACCCGGTGTTGTAGGTGAGTTGGAGAGGAGAGGACAATCCTCCAAGGGAGGTCCTAGGTTCAAATATCCATCCTACCAAAAAGCTGGATTGGGTATCCAAAATCCAATTGATAATGTTGGTGCGGTTAGGGTCGGGTGTGACCCCCGGGTGACTTTGACAGTGTAGAACCCCCTGTTAGTGGTCTCTCAGACCAAGGTGGCTCGACAAGGGGTTTTTTTCTTAAAAAAAAAGTTATATAGGTTTGAATCCTATTGTAGCATCAACCACTACTTGAATGACTGATGGCGAGTGCAAGCTTTTCAAATGTAAGCATTTCACCTAGTTGGAAGCAATGATTCTAGGATGCACATTCTTTTGCAAAACAAGAGGAATCCAATGCTGATCTGACTAATGATCATCATAGAACCTTCGACATTATTTTAGGAGGTATATTTTTGCTCAGTTTTGTTCTATCTCACAATGCATATCAAAATGGGCATTTATAGACACCTAAAACACGTAATGTCAAAGGTGACTACTCATATGGACATGCTACAAGACCATATGGAGGATCTTGGATAGACTCCAAGATAGAGCAGTGGTTCTAACCACTCAATTTGGGCTCCTCGGCCTAATCAGTCTGAACTATAGCCCAAACCTATGGTTTACAGGCTAAACTATGACTGAGACCTATGATTTACAATCTCGACTATAGTTGTGACCTACGGTCTTAACTAAATTTTAGTTGGCCTTCATCCGAGAAAAATTGGTTTGAATGGCCATTTATTCTAGAAGAAGGCGATTAGAGGATGGAAGCTTCCAATCCAACTATCTTAACCATCCCTTCTTGATCTTGTCTTCTCCATGAAGCCAACCCTAGCCCTTGGGTTGTCCTATAAGTATACCTTAGAATTAGGGCAATGATATAGAGGATTTTGATAGCGAAACACTATTGAAATATAATCAAAGAGAGCATTGGAGATTTGAGCAGTGAATACGTATCGAATTGTACACTCAAACGAGTATACTAAGAGAGATATATTACACTTATCCCCTACCTACTTACCAAGATTTATGATGAATTGCATTATGGATGCCCTAGAAGCCTAGGAGAGCCAAGATACGCATATTCAAGAAAATGAAGTCCCTTCATAGTGAATAAACTACCAAATCAGTCTAAGGACACTGAAGGCAACCATTGAACATAAATTTGGATAAGGAGGTCAAGCCCACCACACTTGAAATTGAGGGCAAACCTATAAAATTGCTAACCGTAGCTTTCAGTCATGGTTTACAGTGCATACTGCTCACCAGAGCTACGGTTTGTAGTAGAGGTATCACCACATTATATTTTTCATTTCTATCTGTTTAATTAGATTAGTTTAGCTATTTCTATGGTTCAATTGTAGTTTAGTAGATTTCTGATCGATAGAATTAGGTTAGAATAGTTTCTTTGTGCTAAGCATCAAATAAGACATTAATGGATTCTTTATGCACTTTCATGCTTTATTTCACATAATTGGTCCATGCATAGTGTAGTTGTTATCTTTCTTTATGCAATTCCATGAATCTTGATTCAATTTACATAGTTTAGAAGTGTTTTTCATGCTTTCTTGATTATACATGCTTAATGGTGTCTTTATGCATTTTTCTTAAAAGGGCCTCATCATGAGAGGTTGCCTATATTTTTGACACTTTTATGTTGTTTCTTGACCGTAGGGAACATATTCGAAGGAGAGTCAACCATCAAGTTCCTTTACCAACGTGAAGAAGAGGGCAACTCCACCCTATAGCAGTTTGTGACTAGTTGAAAAGTAACATTAGTGTGCTTACCCTATTGAGGGCTTTGGCATTGTATTAATTGTATCATCATTTGGGTGACCCTAAGAAGGGCATTATTGTAATTGATATTCTTTGCAATTATTAATACAAGAAATACTTATTTTGTAGAATCTATGCAATCTTGTCATTTTTATGCTTTGAATGAATGAATACGACATAATACAATAGATGGGTGCATGGTTTTTGGTTAGATCACTTATTTGTGCCTATGCTAGATCCTTCTCACCTATGAGCTGTGTGATCTGATCATCTATAGTGGTAGCCTATGCATGGATAGTTGTCATCTCCTCCTCATACCCCTACCACTACCACTGACCATGAGTGAGCTTCACCTTTGTCGTGGTGAAGGTAGTATCCCTGTGTAAAATATGAGTCTATAGTATCCCAACCTGGATTTTGAGGTCAGTAATTTGGGCTCTCAACTGCCTAATATCATTTTTCAAAGGTGCCTCACCCTCCTCTAATGACTCCTCCTCTGCCTCTACCTTTGGGCCCTCCTCTATAGAGGCCTTGACACCCCATGCACTCTCTATCTGTTGGTGGGTCTTGCACCCCTAAGGATCCACCTCTACACCCTCTGCTATGAATCCACCAGTTGGTCAACCTAGAGGACCCTATCCATGCCACTAGAAACCTACCCACAATCCATCATAGTATATATTAGTGCCTATGTCCACCAGGCCTAACTCCTAGTAGTCATCATCCTCATCCCTAGGGGAGTCACCTGGGGCCATTTTAGGTCCCTCTCGAGGACCAAGAATCTATAGATAGTCGATATCTCTAGGACATCCTACCAAATCCTAAACTACCTTAGGATGTGAGAAAATAAGTGGTAATCATGTATGTCAGCCTTTCGATCGAATGTCCATCTATTTCTATGTGCTCGATGCAGGTACCTATCCACATATATCCATGTCAGGTAGTCCATGTATGGTCACCACCATATGTGCTCAGGGTAGAGCTATACAAATCTAGAAATGTAATGCTCTAGGTCTCTCACATGAGATCTACTCCTGAATCCCTCTCACTCCCAGGGCCAACAGGTGACATAAAACTAACTCCCCTTGTTAATGTCAGTAATCGATAGGGGTAAGTCCATGGGGTGCTCAATCAAGATGTGCTACCAACCCCAAATATGAAGTGAAAATTATGCCTAATCTTCTATGATGCATGATCTGATATAGCTCACGGTAGAGCTATGCTAATAGGGCACTCCCCCATGATAGAATGAGAGGCCGCATAGTGGAGCTCACCATAACCTCTCTGGTATGAGCTAGGAGGTTCCAAGGGAACCTCGCGCCTGAAGAATCTGGAAGGACTATCTGAATAATCAAATGCATAAATACAACCTCCTACTATGAAAATAATATGGCCTCGAACCACTCCTCAAAATGGATGCCTCCATGAGAATTACGGTCCTAGGCATCAGTAATCCATCTACCAAATATGGAATTAAATACGACCTTCTCGGATATGGTAGTAAAAGATGTGATGGGCTCACCATCAATGGGTAGGCAGAAGATATGGTATATGTCCTCTAAAGTGACAATCATTTCACCTATCAATAGGTGAAATGTGTTGGTCCGCGTATCCCAACGACGGTCCAAAGTAGTCAAGTATGCCTGGTCAATCTGGATGGTGGGGAGGTTCAAGATGTAACTGAATCCCATAGTAGTGAACCACTCCCACTCCCCAAGAGTGAGATCACCATGAAGGCTATGAAGGAGATCAGTCTCCCTTGCTCTATTAGTCAAATTCTAAGTAACAAAAATAATAAATAGAGAAAAACAATGAAAAATAATTCTAATTGTCAAAACAAATTTCAAAAACATCAAAAAAGCACTTCAACATTGCAATAAATGACATGAAATGCCTAGAAAAATTAAAAAAATTAAACAAATTCATGAGCATAGTGGGTCCTAGTAGCAGTCAACGCAATGGTAAAAAATATGACCGTTGGGATTTAAATCTCACCGTGGCTGATAGTCGCGGCCCCTAATTTGCCAATTGGGAGCCACATCTACCACCTGTGGCTAAGGGTATGACCTTTTTTAGGGCCATGTGCTCCACATAAACAACCCCAAAACCCTAAAAAAATTAAGTAAACCACCCTCTAATCTAACCTATGCTAAACCTAGCTAGGGTGTGGTTCATTACTAGCGGTTTAATGAGATTCATTAACCCATTATTTAGTGTGGTTAATTTTAAATTGGTAATGTAATTGCAAGGTATTATTTTGATAGTTACCTTAGAATCATCGGCTCCTCCATTGGTCGAAGCTTCCAGCTGATCGGCCATCGGTGTGGAAAACTAGAATTATGTCAGGTTTTCGATAGTGTTCCATGTCAGAATGTAGTTTTACCTCCCAGAGCTCTCAGTTTGACTATCACTATTAGGTGAATAATGAAAATATATAAAGTGAAAAATCTTATATAATTTTTGAATTTGGTGCGGCCCACTATTGACATATGTGATCCATGGATTACGGTTTTTTTCCCATGGTTTCCATCCATGGTTAAGGAATTGGCCCACTTCTGACATGCGTAGCTAGAAAACTGTATTAATTGCTCCAAATTCCCACCATGGATAGCATTAAAAGGTCAAATCAAGGATTTTAATTAGACCAGATAATTCAAAAAATTCAAAATTAACAAATAAATCAAAATCCAAATGCACTTTGTACTCAATTATTTACCCTATACACTTGGTGGTTGCAATGACTTGTGCTCCATGAAATCTAAAAAGATGAGTAAATTACCATAAGGACATTTGGGGAAACTTCATCATTTTTGAATGGCTATGTTTTATTTTAATCCCTAAGAAGTCCTAGATAGTTAGTCTGCTCCACAAAAATGAGATATTCATCGTAATTCTCCTATGACATTTTCAGCATATCATCGACATTATAATTCACTACAAGCCTAATATATATTTCTATCATTTTGATTCCCTAAGAAAGTCTTCATAGCTAGACCACTCCACAGGGTAGGAATAGGTAATTACTCTAAACAGTGTAATCATAGCTATTTAGACCTTGCCAAGTATTCAAAGTCTAAATCTTAATTTGTGCAAAGATCATTCATAGTGGTCAAGCAACCTCATCGCTTCATTTAATTGTCATTTCCCTCATTGAATCGTCGCTTGAGGGTGTTAGTCATAATATCAAATCATAATGAAAGTCAACAGAAGATCCCTTGATCGTATATCCATTGATCTTATCAAAATTACATTCATCCTTGTGAATAATTGCTAAAGACTATCATAGGCTTACCCCTTTGCTTGGGGAAAATAGCAAATATGACAATTAGTTTGTAACTCTCTTCATTTTGGATTGACAGGAACAAAATCCTACTTGGAATTGATGCTATCCGAATTTTTGATGACGAGTAAGCCTTTCATCCAGTTGGAAGCAATTATTTGAGGATGCACATCCTTTTGCTAGACTCAAGGCATCTAATGTTGATCAGATCAATGATCATCATCCAACCTATGAAATCATTTTAGGAGGTCTATTTTTCTCAATGTTGTTCAATATCACAATGCATCTCAAAAGGGGCATCTATAGACACCTAAAACATGTCATGCCGAGGTGACTACTCATATGGGACATTCTATAAGACCATATGGAAGACCTTTGGATAGATTCAAGGTATAGCAATTGTTTTTACCACTCAATTGGGCACCTTTTCCTAGTTAGTGCTAGCCATTGATGACACCCACGATTAGCATTTCTACCCATGCTTGTCAGTCATGGTTAGTACTGAGAATAATTTGGCCTTCATCAGACCCAAAGTTGGTTTTAATAGCCAATTGGTTGCATATTCCTTCCATCCAACAAGCTCAACTACCCAATATTTATATTAGCTTCATGAGGAAGCTACTCCTAACCCCTTGGAAATTTCTATGTAATCCCCCTCCAAATTGGAGATAAGTCTAGAGAAACATTTATCAACTGAGTAGCGAAGACCTATCGAATCACATAAGCTAACTACATGCTTTGATATGGATACTTTTGTTACCCAATTGGATATCAAATTGCCATGGAAACCCTAGGAGCCTAGGAGATCCAAGAAACATCAATTCATGCAATTCATGCAATCCAGGCACCATCAGATCAATTCAACCACCAAACCTGTCAGAGGACACAAAGGTGACCCTTTGACATCAATTTGACAATGTGGATTAGAGATAAAGCCTTGATTTGGATGGTAAACCTACTAGGACATCTTATATCCTAGTAGAAATTTTGTTAGAATCATTCTCTACTCAACAAGATTTAGTGAAGTCCTATATGTCCAACGGGTGAGGAGTGATTATGTCAAATATTGTTCTTCAATATAAAGGTTTACTATGTATCATAATGAATAAAATATCAAATGGTCTATCAAACTATGATTCATTTTGTATCTAAATAAAATGTTTAGTACAATTATTCATCACTTGGTAAGAGTTGGAAAATCCTATATACCCAAAAAGTGAGGAATAATTATGTCAAACATTCTTCTTTGATATAAGAATCTATCATAAATCATGAATCATGATCATATCAACTTCCTATCAATTTGTGATTCATTCTTATATCCATCCAAAAGGTGGGATATAATAATTTGACACCTGGTAAGCATTAGTATTTCTATACGCCCACAAGTGATATTATTATTTCAAACATTCTTCCTTGATATAAGGACCAGTCACATATTTTAGTTCATCAACTATCACATTCTATAATTATATCTAACATGGATAAATGATACATAGTTATTCAATCAATGATATTGATAACTTAAATAAAAAATCCTATATGAGTATAACTTTTCATTATCATCAACATAACCATCTACTACTACTAAATTAGGGCCCTATGGTGAAGTGTAATCACTGATAGCCCACCTCATCAATCCACCTAGATTAAATCTAATTATACTTGATTATTTTAGATTATCAATCAACTTTTATGTATATGATGTATGTTTGGTTTAATTTTTCTTGATTGAATGTTTGTATGAATGCATAAACTATATATCTTAACTCATCATTTACATTCACTTCACCAGATTATAGCGATTTCCATTTTAATACTATATGGGGAATTGTATCCTAGAAACCCTAATTCATATTGCATAACATAATATTTCCCTAGAAAGGCATGAACTCAAGAGCCTCTCTAGATGGGGAGAAAATGAGAGTTACTTTATATCTAAATAATTTTGTGTCTTTAGAAAAATTCTACAAGGAATAACTCTTATTTTCTCCTCTTTCACTAAGAAGCAATGAGACACTCCTCACATACTATCTATCATTACTATCACCATTGTATGATTTTATTTATGCATTGATTGTATGCTTGAAAATCACACACTAATTTAGTTCATGGGCTTTGTCCCTTGCAACAACTTTAACAACACTTAGCACATATAGGGTGTTATTTTTTAGGTTATTGTGGGTAAACAAAATCATGAGTTAAATCCTTCAATCTTATCTAGGAACTTTTTATTTGATGATATATTTACCCCATATGGATCTCTTAGGCATGAAGTAGCTCACCAGACCTTTGATATTAGTACTTGGGGGCGGTGCATCTACTCTTTAAGCCCCAGATCCATTGAAAGCTGATTCCATTCGAAAAGGGCCCTTTTATTCCAAGCACTCGACCATCAAAGGATGAACTCTCACCCAGACAAAGGAAGAAGCATATCTTCACAATATTGTTATTGTCACAAAAGGGTATCACCATGGTAGAACATTAGATGCACAACCATCGAGATATGATGAATAATCTAAGATATACAAACCATTATAGACTTTGGATATTAATATGCTAGTGGCATAGCATCAGTATATATATTAGAGTTATGTTTATTTTCTTGAAATAGTTGCTTATTTGATGTTTCAATTAACACACATGCACAAAATAAAATAATTGATTTAAACATCCCCCTACTTTTCAAATGATGATATTTCTCTAATTTGTAGGGATATAAAATTTACAATGTTTTGTCGAATCTTCATTTGTTCTAAAAACTCTTTCATTTTGATTTGTCTTATTAGGGCCTTCCAGATTATGAAAGACATGATATTTCATTTTCTTACATGCACTAATAAGGGTTTCAAATTTTACACCTTCCTACACACAATTCTTATCATTTTTTTTAGTAATATTGTTGAAAAAATGCTTTGACATCTTTCGAATCTATTTACATTATGCTAAAATAATAAGAATCATGTGACATCAATAATACTAATGGAAAGTGTACGATTATAGAATGCATGTACCTAAAATATTTGCATCATAATATAAAAAATATAAAGCAAGAATCATACAATAACAATGAATTAAAAAAAATGTAAAGCCTCCTTTTATTAATTCATAATGAGATCCTGTTACATGTACGTCCCTCTTAGGGATACCAAATTTTGATACAATGATTACAAATATGTGAAGCCCCTAAATGGGGGTGGTGCAATCCATAGGCCTTCTAGATCGACACGAATTGAATGAGGGCTCACAAGGATGCCTCCTTGTCCCTTTGTCAAGAGGAACTTGATGTTGAGAATGCTTTGAAGCTTGAAAGAACCTATAATCTGTAGACAAGAAACAACAAAGCACAATTAAAAACATATGAGGTCTCTCATGATGAGGCTTTTGACAAGAAATACAAGAAATAAGGATAAAATTGAAATAAGCATAAAGGTATACAAATATAATCTATAAATAGCTAAATAGGTGTAAAGCATGCTTCAAAAAATGTAGATCTATCTAATCCAACATGTAATTTGTAAGGAAAACATGAAATGAAGCTAATATAAGAAGATTAATTGAATCTAGAAAATATGACTAAATCAAGGTAAAGTTACCTCTAATATTGCTAATTAATTGTACAAATGCACTAAAAATGACACATCTACTTTAATCTAATCTTATAAAATAGAAATGAACAAAAATCTAGGCTAATAACTAAGGAAATTTTGAACCAAACGCAAGTCATTGTTGCTCAAAGCAACTGGTTTGCTAGTCACTGATGCCATCGATGGTTGAGCTTTGTGAGCTTCTATCAAAGAAAATAGTCATAAACTGAATGTTCTACCTCTTAAATCAAGGGTTTGCAACACATAATTCACCAGTTGAATTGATGATCAAGGGTCACCTTCTTTTCTAGAGATGGATTGACGGTTGAATTCATTGGTATTCACATCATATTTATGTGAATTTGTGAGGTGTGCTTATTAGTCCTTTGGAAGCTCCATTTTTGTTTGCATACTTGTCACTCCATAATTGGGTATAATTTGGACACTCCTCAAGGGCTATCAAGTCATTATCCAATCTGGTAGAACTTCACTATATAAAAGTTATATATCTTTTGCATTCATGGAAGGGCCTATAAATAGGCTTCCCGAATTCCAATATTAGCTTCATGGAGAAGCCAAGATCAAGAATTGCCAACCTATGGTAGTTGGAAGGAACCTTCCAAAATATTCCTCGCTCAAAACTTCCCAAGATCAGTTGTATTTAGTCATTCCTAATTTTGGGTTGGTTCTTGGGGCTGAGATAGTTTTAGAGCTAGCCACTATCAACAAGAGTGGTTAGGCTCGTAGCTTCCCTGAGTGTCAGTGACTAGGATAGTAGCCACTCTAAGTGTCAGTGACTGAGCCTTCATAGGACAAGGCTGCCCTAGATGAGTGGTTAGAACCACTGCTACCTCTTTGAAAGGTCCAAGATCATTCATATGGTCTATAAATTTTCCCATATGAGTAGTCTCCTAAACATGATGTGATTTAGGTGTCTACAGCAATATCCCTAATCCTTTTAAAATCCCTAAAATAGGGATAATTATAAAGCGAGAAATTGAGACATTGAATAATACTATTAAATGGGAATCAAAGCACTATATTAGGACACAAATTTTCCTATGATAGGACCTACCCATAAACATATATCAATAAAAAATATTAGGACACAAGTTGTCCTATGTTAGGACCTACCCAAAAATATATCAATAAAAATTTTATCTAAGCATTTAACCATAATTTAGGCTAGAAGAGCCACCACTTAGCGATAAACTACTTTATAGGACATTAACTATCCTACGAAAGGACCTACCCAAAAATATATCTTAGCCATATTCACCTAAGTGGTCATCATAATTTAGGATAGAAGAGCCATTGCTTAGCAATAAAATATTTTATAGGACATTAATTATTCTATGAAAAAACTTTCCAAAAAACATACCTTAGTCATAGTCACCTAAGCAATTGTCACTTATTAGGCTAGAAGAGGCACTACTTAGAAATAAATTATTTTATAGGATATCAACTATCCTAAGGTAGGACCTACCCAAAAAAATATATCAATCATAGCCACCTAACTATTTGCTATTTATTAGGTTGAGAGGCCATCACTCAGGGTATATTAACGACTAAATAAAGCTTATTTGAGAATAGATGCTCAATTATCCTTTAAAATATATACATATTTACTCATATGCAAGCATATTTTATAGGACATTAATTGTCCTATGAAAAGACCTAACCAAAAATATATCAGTCATGGTTTCCTAGATGTTTGTCATTTATCATGCAAAAATGCCACCACTTAGGGTCCATTGATGACATAAAGAACCTATTTGTAAAGAACTATTAGGTTAATTTAGAAAATGGGTATACATACACACACACACATAAAATATATATAATGATAAAGAATTGGATGCTTAGGATTTAACTTCTTCCCTTTTTATTTACAAAGTAAAAAAAAATTGTGAAAAATACACCTAGCCTACTAACTTTAGATAAACTATATTGACAACATTCATAAGCATCATTTGATGTAACTATCATCTAAAATTTCAAAACTAAGACATTTTAGAATTGTTTGGAATTTATTTTGAACCTTGACTATGATGGTAATTCAATTCTTTCCTTATTTTCTAAAATCAATTCTACATATATTCATCATCTTCCAGTCATATTAAATATCTATTCTCTCATCATTTACCATGATACCACCATCCACAACTTCAATTTATTTGATGTTCAATTATTTTAGAATTAAGTTCAAACATTCATTAAAACCTCTCAAAAGTGCCAAAAATTTTCAAAACAAAATTTATTTGGTAATTTTTTTGGATTGGTATAGGGGTATTGAAAGGGTCTCGTAACCTTTAACATTAATTGAGGTAAAAAAAGTGGAAAACTAAAAATCAAAAAACATAGGCCTCCTTAGACCAAAAAGGAATCCCTCTTAGGGAGGAAGAGAATGCTACAGATACCCATGCAGGGGCTACAAAAAAAACTTAGAACCTCCAAAAATAAAAAGGTAGCCTCCACAATGCTATGAAGGAGCAACAAAATCAAAATCCCATGTAGGGACAACAACAAATGAAAATGTCCATATACCCACTTAGGGGTGGTGAAAATAGAAAACCAAAAGATAAAATCCAACATAGGCGAAACCAAGAAAAGCAAAACTAGATATTCATTTGGCCAACAACATCATAACCATTAGCCCCCACTAGGATCTTGAACTCCTCCAAGATATCAAATTGATCCTTGTACTCATCCAAGAGGGTCTCTACTTGAGAAAGCAAGGAAGATGCCATCTTGGCCACTCTCCCTAGGGCCTTCATAATGTCATGAAGGTCCTAGAGGTGGCCTATTTTAGATATATTGGGCTAGTAAAAACTATTGGAAGCCAAAAGAGGAGGTAGTTTGGTGGATTTACCCTGAAAAGGATGGATTTTTTGGGGGTAGTCTCTCGCTTGACCTGAAAATATAGATAGTTATCAAAGGGATAGTTGTCAACAACAATAGGTACCTCATTCCTATCACTATTAGTTTTGACTCTAGTGGAGCATTGGGTGCCCAGTGTACCATCCATCCTGGTATCAAAATCTAGTATTCAATTAGTTCTTGGGTACACAGATGTATCACTACCACCAGTTGCACCATTGTCCTCTATAGGTCCCAACACCACCGCTCCCACAACCCTTCGAGTTTGATGCTCCAGAATGTAGCGGTATAGCAGTAGGTGTAAACCTTGGTGCAAAGGGAGAAGAAACTCCTTACTTGATTTTGATAATAAAATGCTCAAAATACCAAAAGAGATACTTTGGAATGTTAATAGTCTTCTTTCCCCATAAATGCAAAAACTTCGTAGCACAACACCAAGACTATCCAAGGTGAAATATTGGAGGATAGTTACCATTACCACATCCTATAACTTCAGGAGATAGTCATGAAGGATGCCATATTTATCCCTTCCAAGGGATTCACCGTGTCCCATGAAGAAGCGAGAACAATGGCTACGCCTAACAGATTGAATTGAAATGCAATCTAATGTAATTATTGGATTAAAGCATGCATAAGAAAGACTGCAAAGTAAGCTACTAAATTGAAAAATGTGTTAAGTAAAAAGGGGGGTTCTCCTTGTATTCATTAATTTATCAATTCAATGGTTACAATACATCCCCTTGAGGGCTTTTCAATGTGATACATTTCAATTTACAAAACTTGAGGAATCAAATCCCTCCATGAGCTTAATGGCATGTTTCCAAGTGTTCTTCTCACAACCCACAATATAGAGCTATCTTTGGGCTACATTTATTCAGCTCCTTAGCTCCTCCCTCATGCATGGAATACCTGTACCTACACACAAGAGATTGAAATATGTTAATAGCATATGCGTTTGATGATAAAAACTATGAAAACCATGAAAAGTATGCATCTATGAATATAAAAATTATTTGCGACTAATCTAAACTACTCCAAATGACTTGAAAACTTAGTATGATGTTTAATAGGTGATTTTGTAAAGGTCTGAGTAGAAATCAAAGTGAAATTATTAGTAGAACCTGTGGTCATTCCTGGGAGGGACAAGTAAGACTGCAATCACAAAAACATTAATTGACCTATCAAATCTACTCAAAACTTCACCAAATTTGGATATGATGTTAATCTAATGCTATAGAAATGAACTACACAAAAATTAGATCAAAATTGTGGGCCAATTCATGGCCATCCCTAGGAGTTCCAACAAGACCTGCTAACCATCCCAGGGGGGATGACCACAAAATAGGGTGGTTTTTGCCACCAATTCCACTTGGATCTGGTCAATAATCCTCCTAGGGGTCTTGTCATCAAATTTGGGAAACTAACTCTCAAAATTTATGGGTTTTGGAAAAATTAATGTCTCCTAGAAACCCCTAAAAAAACCTTTTTTGGGGGGGGTTTCCAGAAAGAGGGGGGGGAAAGGGGGGGGGGATAATTTTGGCGACACCTTCTTGTATATAATTTAAAAAACCTCCCTTTTTTGGGGGGGAAAAAAAAATATAAATATATAGCGGGGGGGGGAGGGGAGAGAAGGGGGGAGGGGCGGGCAAGCAGGGCGCGCCCCCCCCCTCTGCCTGTCCTCCCCCGGGGGGGGGGGGGGGGGGCCCCCCCCGCCCCCCCGTCTAGCCCCATGACCACAAACCCACTAATTGGGTGGGATAAATGGTAGGAATTGATTGCCATTTGTCCCACCCTTTGAATTTTGAGGGGTCTAGGTCATGGTCATCCCACCCAGGGATGGTTGCATGTGGCCATCCTTGGGTGGGATGACCATAAACTGTGACCATCCTAGGGTGGGACGGTCATGGCTATATGCCCCAAAACCTTCCAAAAGTGGGGTAAACCTTCCAAAAAGTGGTTGGGAGCCCTAATTAACCCCTGAGGGTTGCCCAATGGGGCCATATGATATCGATAAGAGTGTCACATTAGCAGTCTTATCCGATTTACATGATTTTAGTGTCTACAGATACCCCTTTTTGAGATGCATTATGTGCAACAGAGTGCTGAGAAAAATAGATGACTAAATCATTAAATTATTGAGGTTATTCAGTAACCTAACCAAATTTATATGCCTCCATTATGGAAAGAGCATACATTCTTGGAATCCTTGCTTTTGACATAGTTGAAGGATTGATTTTGGTATACCTTTCAGCCACACTGTAATGATAGTTGTATGGGCTTAGGGTATACTTGGTCTTGGTTCCTTGTTTCCTTGTAAGCATTTTCTTGGGTAAATTCTTAAGGCTTCAAGGAGGCCAAGAATTTTCTTTGTTGCATTTTTTGATTATTTGCCCCAACGTAGGCTTGAAAATTTATCTTTGGCAAAGATTCTTTTGAATGTATGAAAATTGCACTTTTGAGTGTTTTAAGTGTTGATTTTGATTGTGAATTCATTATTATGACTACCCCATCAAGAGATGAGTCAATGAGGGCATGAACAATGATAAAGTGATGAGTCACTTGACTCATATGACTTAATTGGGATAACCATCAGTTTTACCCATTATAAGATTTATCAATTTTGTGAAGATTTTGATCATTTTGATGATATTTCATGGAAGCAAAAGACTAAATACCTCATTCCCATGGAGAGGTCCAGCCATAATGGCCTTCTTGGGGAGTGAAGTAGAGACTTTTTAGAGCATCCATGAACCCTTTGAGTTCAATCTTGATCCTTTGTTAATTTTGTCAAATTTGACTTGTTTTTGGTGGGTTTTAGGCCCTTTTTGTGAACTTTTTTAGCTATTTTTGTAAAAATTTTTGGTGGCCATCCCTAGGTGGGATGGCTGCATATTTTATGGCCATCCTAGGGTGGGA
Organism: Wollemia nobilis; assembly: GCA_028583015.1. Lineage (NCBI taxonomy): Eukaryota > Viridiplantae > Streptophyta > Pinopsida > Araucariales > Araucariaceae > Wollemia > Wollemia nobilis. Next base: position 39,065,906 of record JAQPPZ010016981.1, read on the forward strand.
CAGTCATCCAATTATCTGACCATACCACCTAGGGATGACCATGCTTATTGTAGTGCTATATAAGCCCAAAATTGGGCAAATGAGCTCATTTTTGCATTTCTAACTTGGAAAACTTGAGAGGTGAAGAGGAGGAGGTTGATTTTCTGAAGTGGAGTGCTACTGAAAACATCCCACAATCACCATGAGCCAGCCATAGGACTCGACAAGTGGTGGAGCCGATGCGAGATGGGTAAGGGCTGCATTTTCTCTTATTCTTTATTAAATGTGAAATTGTAATTAATTGCACATTTTCCCATAAAATACACTAAATATTGGTTAAAGAACCTTAGTAGTGGTTATATGTAGGAATGTTAGCTTTATTTGTGCTTTAGATGCATTATTTTTCTATTTTTTTTGTTTTCTTGCTTTTTTAGAGTTATTTTAGGGGTCAAAATGACCCATTTTTTTAGCAATTTTGGGGGCCGTCCTTGGGTGGGATGACCACTGGTGGCCATCCCTGGGTGGGATGGCTGCCAAATTGGGGGCCATCCCTAGGTGGGATGGTCACAAAACTAGGGAAAAGGGTCCCTTTTTTAGTCATTTTTTGGTATTTTTGGATATTTTTGATGCATTTTTAGTGCATTTTTAGTGTATTGTGGTTAACTTGCTTAACTTTGTCAGGTGGTTAAGAGTCGATATCGATGTCCAAATCTCTTTTAAACCACTAGGGATCTAATGATAGAGGAGGACTAGCAATGGCTTGATGCCATCGGTCTTAAGCATGTGACACGATTAGAGCCCATGGTGGGCGACCGAGCTTATTTGATTACCTTGATAGACTTATGGGATCCTCGCACCAACACCTTCCACCTACCTACAAGGAGAGATGATGGTGAATCTAGAGGATATCTATTAGATATTATACATTATGATAGAGGGGTGACCTATTGTATCCACTCACCGAGATCGGAGAGATACGGTTATGTAGAGATACTTTGAGGGGGACTGGGAGGAGGCAGTACGTGACCTCCCTAGCGGAGGTATACTAGTGGAGTTATGGTATGAGGTGGATGTACTGACTACTAGACATGCTTTATTGATGAATTTGATCTCCAAAATTCTGCTACTAGACTCATCAGGTGCCAGGTTCCCCTAGAACCTTTTGGAGTTGGTGTTCACACTTGTGGAGTGCACCATAGAGCAGTCGCTAGTGATGGCTTGGGGTCCTACATTACTAGCATAGTTATATGATGAGTTATATGAGATCCAATCTCATGGGTGGAAGGGTTTAGGGTGTAGTTTTCTACTATAGGTTTGGGGATGGTAGCATATTATTATGGATCGACCATAGGGACTACCGTGGATGACATGAGCATAGTTGGTAGATAGGGAGATAGGCTATGGGATTCTATGGTAGTGAGCCTAGGAGGTAGGTCAGAGCCATCACTTTACAGGTGAGGTTGAGCACTACATAGAGTCCTTTGCATGACTTAGGGTAGAGGATGTGATTTGGAGACCTTACAGGGATTGTCCAGTGTGGCCTGATGTTGAGGCACAACTTTATCAGGTGAGGTGAGGGAGATGGTTAGTTGGGTGACATGGGACTGAGTGGGAGTACTTTCCTTATGCTCAAGTCCTATGGTAGTTTGGGCTATGCTAGGGGTTTCCTAGTGAGCTAGTGGTCTACCAATATCATGGGGATGAGAGGATACTTGATTGGCCTATGGTTGAGGTATTGGGAGAGGAGTCAGATCCTATAGTGGATATTTCTGATCTAGATGATGTAGGGACTACAGTAGAGTATGACTCTTGGTGGGTGATGCACCAGTGGTGGGGAGAGGGGCCACTAGGGGGTGATGTAGCTATGGAGGTAGGGGAGGCTGATAGGGATGCTGCAGATGAGGATAGTGATGAGGCTCCAGATGATGAGGAGCTAGACATAGGTGAGTGACATGTGCATCACCGAGTAGTAGATGAGTGGATAGACCTCCTTGATTTAGGGGATCTATGGGATGAATTTGGTGAGGGTGACTTTGATGATCAGGATTTGTAGGCATAGCTAGTAGCATGAGATGCTACTATTACTAAGCTACGAGGTGATCTTATCAGAGGTAGATGGGAGCATATAGAGGAGATAGCTCTCCTATAGGCATAGGTGTAGAGTGCATAGGCAAAGATAGCTACTCTTTAGGCATAGGTTGGAGCATAGAGCCCTAGCCATGGGGGATCTAGTAGTGGTGAGATAGCTAGACTATGAGAGGAGGTGACATAGCTCCAGGCCTTAGTGGGGGACCTCTAGGATCATTATCAAGAGGAGTGAGCATTCACCCAGGTTTTGGAGGATGAGATAGTGCACCTTAGGGGGTGCATACCAACACATCCTTCTACTAGTGGGTCACACCAGAGTTGGAGGAGTGGTACAAGATAGTATTCTATGAGGATGGGGGCTCCTAGCACCACATGGAGGGTAGATAGGTTAGGGAGTAGCAGATCTAGGAGTTCTCATCAAACACCGACTGAGGGTGGGGGTGAGAGTCATAGTGTTGATCCTACGTGATCATGGATTTTTGAGACTCTATGGCTCTTTTTGATATTTTGGGATTATGAGGTCTGAGGACCCACTTTATTGTAGCCTACGAGAAGTTTATGGATGATGATGTAGCTTTGGTTCCATACATATATATATATGAGTTTTTTGTTATCATCATGTGTTTCCTTACTACTTTATGAGATGTATGCAATGCTTATATTTGCTTTTATGATGTTTTGATGGATGCCTAACATGTATGCATGTATTTGTAATATGATGTGATTTGATGATATGTATATATGTATATGCATAATGAAATGGATGATTTATTAATTTGTATGATGGATTATGATTACTAGTTGACACATTAGATGCTAGCACCATAGATTGTACAAAATTTATCTCATCATTTTAATGTTATCATGACACTATGTAATGGCTTGTGTAAATGTAAAGTAACAAACATGTGATAGCATGATATGAATAATATGATGTTATATGATGTGTTTGGGATTTTTAGGAGACTCAAACACTCTAGTTACCTAATCAAAAGTTGTATAGTAACCATGCAAGATTTTTTTGGCAAAGTATAAATCTGCTAAGATAACCAAGATATTCAATATCCCTGTGTGTGCATGTGAGTTCATTACTATGATAACGCATAAAGTTACCCTAGTGCCAAACAGGATTTATGCAGCCCATATGTACTAGAGATCACCCTACGAGTATCATTATCCTAAGTTTTGTACGTAGTTGGATTAGACCACTAGGCAATACAGGCTACCAAAATCTAGCTCATCCACATGCAAACATTGGTCTGTACAAAAGCAAGTTGCTTATGTGATAGACATATCATCATGCATAAGGATACCACCATTGCCAAGAAGGCTTGATGCCACCCAACCTATAATGAGGATCACCTTATGGTTCTCTAATGCTGAGAATTCCAGGGATTCAAGTTCAATACTCCCTTATTTTCTTTTATCTTTGAATTGTGCTAGGGATTTGCTCATTTTTGTTATGGTGAGCAATGGATTTTGGTAGTGGTGAGAACCACTATTTATTTTACTTTTTGCTAATGGTGAAAACCATTTTTTATTTTGATATATTTTTAGTGGTAATAACCACTATTTATTTTTCTCTTTTGGATACTTGCCCCAATTTGGTGTGAGGCAAGGGATTTTGATTATTTTGGGTAAGGAGGAACTTGTCCTTTTGTCAATTCTCAGCATCTTTGAACCATTCACATAGGGGGATGAGCGAGATAAAATTTTCACTTAAGGTAACCTAGACCACTTTGTAGGTTTCATATTTCCTTGTGCTAAACTTGGATTTATTAATGTGAAAATGTGTTGGGATTTTGACATATACAAGGTACAATCTAAGCAGGATTCTACCTTCTAAAAATCATGATAGCTTTCTACAAAATCTGAAAAGAAAACTAGAGATGGTTGAGTGATCGAAAACCCTAAATATACCTTATGAACAATGGCTAAGTGAAGGGAAATAGACACACAATATGGAATGTGGATGTAAATGATAAATATAATGTAAATAGGTGGTAAACTGACCTTTGACAACATTGATTGTGACAGATGCCTAGTGTACATACTTGGTGCTAGACATGTATGATCAAATTCTAACAATGCATAATGTAATGATGATGATACCTAATGCAAGTGATGTTATAATGCAATGATATGAAATGTAATGCAATGCAATATTTTTATGTTTTTGATATTTTAATGATGTTTTTGGATTTTTGATATATATATATATATAGTTTGACCAATGGGCTTAGTGAATGCCATTGGGGCTTTTGGGTGACCAAAGGGTTTATAGATACCTTTAGGGATTTTTGGGGTGACCAAAGGGCTTATAGATGCCTTTGGGGAATTTTGGGGTGACCAAAGGGCTTATAGATACCTTTGGAGTATTTTAGGGTGACCTAGATGATCGTAGACCACCTAGGAGTATTTTAGGGTGACCTAGATGGTTGTAGACCACCTAGGAGCATTTTAGGATGACCTAGATAATTATAGACCACCTAGGAGTATTTTAGGGTGACCTAGATAATTGTAGACCACCTAGGAGTATTTTAGGGTGACCTAGATAGTCATAGACTACCTAAGAGTATTTTAGGGTGACCTAGATGGTTATAGACCACCTAGGAGCATTTTAGGGTGACCTAGATAGTCATAGACCACCTAGGAGCATTTTAGGATGACCTAGATAGTCGTAGACCACCTAGGAGCATTTTAGGGTGACCTAGATAGTCATAGACCACCTAGGATAATTTTAGGTAGGGCATGGTGCTCTAAGCATGGAAAGGTCATAGGTGACTAATATTCAAGGGTTCAAGCTCTTCACTTCCTTCAATAGATGCTAAGTGATAAGTTCTAGGTCCAATATGACTAGTAATGATATATGGACCTAACTAGTTTACCACAAATTTATCCCATAGATGGGGTGGCAAATTTGAGTTTTGTTGGTTCTCTTTTAGAACTAAATCACCAACCTAAAAGTCTCTAGGGTGGACTTTCATGTTGTAAGCTCTCTTAAGGTGCTCTTGATAAACATGTAGATGCTCAAGAGCATTCACATCGCATTCATCAAGCAAAGTTAGTTGGTCTAGATGAGCTTGTCATGCAGTATCATCATCGATGAACTCCTACATAGAGATGCACAGTGATAGGATTTCTAGCTCTAAAGGCATGATAGCCTCAACACCATACACTAGTGAAAATGGAGTTGCCCCAGTGGGAGTCTAAATACTAGTGTGATAGGCCCAAAGGGCAAGAGGTAATTGATTATGCCAATCTTTATGATTTTCCTTAATGATTTTCTTTAAGATTGTAATTATTATTTTATTAGATGCCTCTACTTGCCCATTAGCTTGTGGATAATAGGGTATAGAAAAGTTGTGTTGTATATTATATTTTGTTGTTAGAGCATGCACATATTTATTCTTAAAGGGTGTCCCATTATCTAAAATTATCTTGGATGGAATACCAAAATGACAAATGATATTATGCAACATGAACTCCATGATGTGAGGTCCAGTCATAGTGGTAAGGGGAATTGCTTCCACCCATTTTGTAAAGTACTCAGTAGCCATAATGATAAATGTGTGATGGCCTGAGGAGGTGGGTGAGATTTTCCCAATTAAATCAAACCCCCATTGTGAAAATGGCCAAACCAATTGAATCGGTTGTAAGGCCTATGAAGGTACGTGTGTCAAATTTGCATGGTGTTGACACTTTATGCACTTCTTGACATAAGCACAACAATCTTGCTCTAAAGTTGGCCAATAATAGCCCATGCGAAGAATGCACTTTGCGATGGCCATGCCACTAAAATGGCCACCACATGTACCATCGTGTGCTTGGGCAATGGCCCAAGATGACTCTTGAGAGTCTAAGCAATGAAGGAGGATACCCTCATAGCTTCGATGATACATTATATCTCCAAGTAAGACATACTTTGCCACCTTTTTCTTAAATGCTCATTTTATGGCATGCGACAATCTAGAAGGAATACTTCCAAGTTTTAAATAATATTTTATTTGGGTGGCCCAATCTTGTTTTAAAGAAGCCTCAATTGTATGAATTGCATGATCCTTTTGACATTCATCTCTCACAAATGTTGATTGAGAGAGAACTTGTAGATATAGCATTGTGCTAGTATCAAAAGGATTTTGAGGGAACAAAGTCCCCCAAGTGGCATTATTCAAATAATTGTGAATTTGAGAGAACCGTTCATGTGAAGGCTCAATCTGAATCATGTGGACTTATGGTATGGAGTTAAGCTCATCACGCTTAATCATAGATTGTGATAGCATTTTGACTTGAATGGTTGTGATATCATCAGATGGGTTCTATGGGATTAAAGACCCTAAGGAGGCCATTGTGTTCGCAAAATGGTTAGATGAATGAGGGAGTGCCTCAATATCATACCATTCAAAATTTACTAGAAATTTATCCACTAGGGCTTTGTAGGCTTGCAATACTGGGCACCTACACTAGAATATTCCTTTGACCTGATTAACTATGAGCAAGGAATCACCAAAAATGTTGAGCTTTGTTATTTTCATGGTGATTGTCATTTGAAGGCCTATGAGAAGGGCTTCATACTCGACATTATTATTGGTGCATGGGAAATCGAGTTTAAAAGAAAGGGGTATTGGAGCCCCTTGTGGTGTGAAAAACATGATTCTCATACCACCCCCTTGCTCGCACTTAGAGCCATCAAAAAATAGAGTTATGTCAGCTTGTGACTCAGGCTCCTCAGGATCAGGTGATTCTGAGACGTGAAAAACTCCATCATCGGGAAGCTCTATAGTGAGAGGTTGGTCATCCTAGAGAGGAGCCTCTGCTAGTTGATTAGCTATGACCTGACCCTTAATTGATTTTTGTCCAATGAACTCTAGGTCAAATTCCATCAACAACATGATCCATTTCATCATGTGACTACTATGGTAAGTTTGACTCATCATGTAACACAATGGATTCTCTTTTGATACTACATACATGGTATGATTGAGCATGTAATGGCATAGCTTTTTAGTGGTAAAGACCACTGCTAAGCATAGCTTCTCAATGTATGCATATTTTATTTCATAGCTGACCAGGGTGTGGCTAATATAATATGTAGCCTGTTCTTTATGCAATTCATTCTTTTGGGCCAACATGGTGCCCAATGCAAGCTCAGTAGTTGAGATGTAAAGATAGAATGACACTCCTGGTCATGGAGGAGCCAATACTAGTGGTGAAGCCAGATATTGTTTGATCTCATCAAAGGCATCTTGACATTCCTCATCCCAATGAAATGTGACCCCCTTGTGTAGTAACTTGTTCATAGGTCGACACTTATCCGATAATTGTGCTATGAAGCACTTTATGGATGTGACCTTTCCTTGCAAGCTACGTAGCTGCTTGATAGTTGTGGGGGAGGCATTTCTAGGATTACCTTGAATTTATTTGGGTCTACTTCTATGCCTCACTTAGAGACTATGAATCCCAAGAGTTTACCAGATGTGACATCAAATACACACTTCTTGGGATTTAGCCTAACATTATGCTCAATGAGGTGATCTAAAACCTTGCGCAAGACATCGATATGCTCATGGCATAATAAATATTTGGCCAATAAGTCATCCATGTAATCTTCCAAAATTTTATGCATGTAGTCATGGAAGATATATGTCATGGCTCGTTGGTAGGTGGTACTAACATTTTTGAGGCCAAAAGGCATGACCTTGTAACAAAATGTCCCCCAAGGCATTGTGAATATCATTTTGAGTTGATCTTCTAGATTAATACGAATTTGATTGTATCCAGAGAAACCATCCATAAGGGATAACATTTCATGTCCTACTATGGCATCTACCAATGCATCAATTTTTGGCAAAGGAAACTCATCCTTAGGACTCGCTTTATTGAGATCTCTAAAATTAGTGCAAATGTGAATCCTCCCATCGGGTTTCTTGATAGGTACCATGTTGGAAACCCATGGTGGATAATCAACTGATATAATAAATTTAACATCCAATAGTTTTTGCAATTCATATTTTACCATTAAGGTGACTGTTGGATGCATCTTACACAACTTTTGCTTAACTGGTTTGACACTTGGGTCCAGTGTAAGATTATGCATGACTAAATTAGGATCTAGTCCTAGCATATCTTTATAAGACCAAGAAAAAGCTTCTATCTTCTCTATTAACAACTTTGTATAATCAGCTTGTTCATCAGGGGATAGACCTTCCCCTAATTTGATGTTATGGGGATTATCAAGATCTGTGTTGATATCCCTATCAACTATTGGCTCAATTGACATGTGTGATCCATCTTCCAACTGATGTGGAATAGGGATCAAGTGAATGTCATCAGTTAGGTTTACACCATCAATTGGCAACTCATGCTCAACCTCAGCTTGAAAGACATTTTGAGTAGTCCTTGGAGAAAAATGAAATGGTTGTAACATTTCCTCGCAAGGCCAATACTCTGATGGAGATGGGGGAGAATCTCCTCGATCAAAGTTAATTACCTCAAGGTCGAGGTGCAATGGATTTGATGGGTTATTCGGATCTCTCAATGGTGCATTAAGATCTATGGAAATCATGTTGATGGATACATGATCTCCCTTGGATGGGTGAGTGAATCTAGAGATCTGAGGTTGTCTCTTAACTCATGGGGGTGGTTGTGGTGGAGGTGGAATGACCGGTGGTGGTCGATGTGGAAGGTGATGAGCTTGCTCTTCAAGTGGTAAAATCTATCACCAAATAGGATGTTGTACTAGGAACATGCGAAGATAGAACTCTTCTTCATCATCCAAAGGGATGACTTGATCATGTTCCTCATATGAACTTGGGTAATTTATGGGAGCTATGCCATAGTCTGATTCATCATCTATTGTCCATTCATGAGGAGGACCTTGATCCTCTTCCTCACTATCATATTGAAGGGTGTGTGAAATCTCTCCCACTTCATGAGATTGAGCGACATCACTGGATAACCCTTGATCTATCATGTTTATGGGAAAGTAATCTCCCAATGAGTGGACATGATTTGGATTGGCATAGGGATCATGTGTAAGCTCATCCCTGTAATTCAGACCTAGGCATTCTAAACTCTCTATGAGTACATCTAAAGGTACTAGCTTGTTGTGTCCCAACCCAGATTTATCATATGGTAACTGATATTATGGTTGGAAAGGAACATGAGTACCCTATTCATATAACCCTAGACCAAAACCATGCCAATTGCAGTGATGGAGATATCGCATGGCGTAGTCAGTATTTGACATGTAATTTATATCCTCAGAGAAAGGTTCATCATCTTCTTCTTACTGAGGAACTGGCAATGTTCCATACTCGATACCCCCATATATAAAATTTGTTTGATTGGGTGGTATGCCTAGAGGTACGATGCTACCTATGGGGAGATGAGGTCATCCCATATCTTGCACTATCTCAATGGATGGAACTATTGTGATGTTCCTAACTAAGTACTCTCCTAACCCTATACTAGCCATATGGATTGTAACCTAGGATGATGAAGGTGGAGGAGATGGAAGTGAGGCTTGAGATGACTCAATGTGTACCTCCTGAGATGGTTCCTCATCTACTAGACTAGGAATATCTTCCATAGAGATGGTGGAAATGATGGGAGGGATTTCATCGATTGGCCTCTTCGACATGTTCCTCTATGGAGGATCTGATGATGATGAAGGCTTTTCTGAAGTTGCCAATGATGATGATGGTATGGATGAAGATGGTAATGGTGTAATGGAAGGTAATGGAGATGGGAGTGGACCCTGAATGGATGTGTTCAGTTGGAAGTCCACATGAGTCGATGGTAAGGTCGACTCGGGGATTTGTTGCACCATGTTGTAATACTTAAAGGGCTCAAGGTCTGCAGAGACTACATGTACCTACCCTTCATAAGTATACTTTAGACATTGGTGAGTGATGGAAGGGACACACTTCATATCCCAGATCCAAGGTCTGCCTAGCAATATGTTGTAGGCCATTGCACCCTCCAAAACATGACATAATGTTGATATAGTTTTGCATCCCACCTGGATGGGTAGGACTATAGTACTAACTGTGGAGCATATCATATCATTGAATGCTCGGAGGGTGTAGGTGGATGCAACAACATGAGATGCTAGAAGTCCTAGGTATTTAAGAGCACTAGTGGTTATTATGTTGCTTGATGAACCAATGTCTATTAGAACTCTCTTATACGGTATGTCATTCACACATGCAATGATGTGTAAAGGAGGGTCAACCACATCACTTGCTATGGGTTTGAGTTCATGCTCATGGAACATGATCACTGGTTCCTTACATTATTGCACATGCCCCACAAAATTGATAAAGGAGTTAGACTCCTGGGGCTGCAACTCTATCGACTTAAGAATATCCATTAGAGCTTCTCTATGAGGTGGAGATTGTTGAATGAGCTCGTATATGGACAATCTAGCTGATGTTGTTCTTAAGATTTGTGCAAGCTTACTTTTTATTGTCACTACTGGCCTAGGTGGAAGGCTTTGTACTAGAGGTGGTGGAGGTTGTGATGTTGATGGAACATCGCTTGAAGCTATAGGTGGTGCAACTTGACTTGGGTAGCATCTATTCCTAGTCACAATACTAACCATCCCGATGTACCCTTGTAGAGGGGGTGCCATCTTGACCTCATTCATTTGTTTAGTAGGAGCTACATGTACCTCATGAGTAGGTAATGGGTCTTTGAAAACACCCATCTATTGATTATTTGGGGTGAGAGGATTATCCACTTGGAGTTCATTCCTCTCTATCATATCCTGCACTAGGTTTTTGAAACCATAGCATGTAGGCAAGTCATGGCCATTCTACCTATGATATCTACAAAATAGCTCTTCTTGACATCCCATAGGCTTTTGTTTACCTGTATTCAGGTCTATAGGCTTGATTTATAGTAAATTAATCATTTTGGAAGCCCACAGATGATCGAATAGGGAGTCCATTGACTCAATGAAGGGTGTATACTATCGCCTAGGGTGACATTGCTGATTTTGGCCCTGATTCACTTGAGTATTATTATTATAACTCGTAGGAGGAGGTTGGGCCTGATAATTTACCTTTTGAGGAGGCATCATTTGTGTAGGCCTTGGGACATTAATGGCCACTTGATTGACCACTACCGACTTTGATGGCACCAGATTGCTCTTTGGATTTTTAGTCCACTCCTTCTTGCAAGGTTTTGATATCTCCCCCTCTTGGATTTTGATCTCTTCTATGGTTCTAGCCTGTGCTAGAGCATCTTCAAGAGTGGGATATTGTTAGAGTTGTAACAATAAAGATATTGGTTTTAGATAACTCTTTGAAAACATTCGAGTCAACTCGAACACTAGCAATAGGTAGGGTAGCTTAGCTAGGAGTGTTCACCACCTATTTCCATAGTCAATGATAGACTCATCATCATATTATTTTAACCCCGTAAGGTCAGTTAAGGTCACCTTTCTCTTGGTATTGAAGGTGAAACATTCCAAGAATGCATCTACAAATTATTCAAAGGTATAGATGCTATGCCTTGGAAGTTGATTAAACCACTCAATGGTTGGGCTAGAGAGGGTAATTAAAAATGTTCTCAGGAGTAATGCATCATTCTCTTATATGCTGAAGCACTGGTTCATGAACCTGGTGATGTGCTCTTGAGCATCTTCTTCCCCTTTAAATTTGTCCAATTTGGGTATTTTAAAATGCTCAGGGTATGTAGGGGAAGGTATATATGGATGCAGTGGTTGATTGCACAACTAGTGCAAGGTGGGATTTTGAAGCCTAGTCCTAGCTATCTTACTCTCTATAGTTTCCAAGTGTTCAAGCAATGCTTGATACACATCAGAGGATTTAATCTCCTCTTCTTTATTTTGGACCCATGGAGGGGGATGAGGAATGTTAAGCATATATTGAGGTGGTTGATTGTCATCAACCATACCTCCAAAAGGTGCTTCTAGGTATTCCTCATTTTGTTCCAAATCATCATAAGCCCCATAAGGTGTTTCTAGAATGGGCCTACAAGGAGGAACTAATGCCTACTGAAGGTGATCTATATTAGGCCTAGTAGGTAAGTTTTGATCAGGCCTAGGAGGTCGAGGTGGTAACATTTGATTAGGTCTAGGAGACCTATCTTGATGGAAAGTGGGCTGCCTCTACTGAGCCTCCTATCTATGTGTGCTTGGAGTAGGAACTCCATTGCACAAAGTCTCTTGAATCTACTATTCAAGTCTTTGTCTTTCTAATTGCTGTCGATGCTCTAGGAGATCCAAGCATTGTTTATCTGACCAAAGTTGATTAAACTTAGCTTGACGATCAACATACCTTTTGACTAGTTGATTAATTTGATCAGCTATATTAGGCCTATGTGCCTTAGCATTATTGCCCTGATACCTATCCTATTCAGGAGGATTTGTGAGGTCTATTACAGATTTCCCTCGATTGAGGGAAGTCACATTTACTTGAGGCTCACTCCTAAACATATGTTCTTGGTATTCTACTGGTGCAGAGGCACATCGTGCTTGCATGGAATGATGTGACCGAGGATAATCAAGATCTTCCTTAGGTCTTCCCTCATAAATGAGGAAGGGTAGGGTAGAATTGGCTCACCCAATGTGATGAGTATCATACTCATATTGATATGTGCATTTTGGAGAAGGGTGATTTGAGAGCATAATATGATCATTTAACCCTACCCTTGGTGTATAGTCTTGATCCTGCACACAAGTGTGTGGAGTAGACCAAGAAGGCACATGAATGCATGGTATTTCTCTATGTGTAGGTGCCTCATTGCATGGTTGCCTTTCTTGAAAGAAGGCATTGGAAGTATCCATACTTGGGAAGTAATTTCCCAGAGTGGGACTATGACCTAGGGGTACCCCATGTAGGGGTTCCTTGCAAGCTAGGTCCCCTCTCTAACACTCTAGGACTTGGGAGAGTAGGTGGCCACCAAGGAGGTATAACCATGTCCTTGGGGTCAAATTGGAGATGATCCATGTCTCCTTGCCTACTCCTCGTAATTTCCACCCTTAAGTGGGCTTGGCTACGGGTATATACCATAACTACTTTTTATAAATCTCTATGTGATTATCTCCTTTACAAGTTTTATGGATTCAAACACATAAAAATAGAAACACACAAGAATACAAATGATTATCTATTTTAAATATTATGTGTTCCTAAATTATTTGATGTGTTTGTGATTTGTTGCTTTTGTAAAGAATCTCTTTCATATGTTTTGAATGTTTGTTGATGTAATTCTCAATTGTTAAAGGGATTTCACCTATACACTCGCATCTTGACAATCGAAAATGAAATTCTGATCATGTGAACCAACCAAAGTATGGATATGAAGCCCATACCCGATCAGGGAGCATAGGTCCTACCAGTCCTCACCTAGTACTCACTTGGTCAGTGTTATACCCTCCAAAGAGGAGTACATGCAAATTTTCCATAGCTAAGATGGTTCTTGGAGCTGAATTTGGCAAAAAATAGGGTATGTAGGATTTGAGCCAATGGATGGAGATGAAACCCATCATCGTTGAACTCTATTAGTGGTTGGGGATGAATTCCAACTCACTAACATTTAAAAGAGAAGTGTGGTGTGTGGTTCCTTTTATGATTAAATGAAAGTAAACAAAATAGCACTCAATGAATTTTCACTAAATGCATAAAGAGCATTTTACTTTCATATTTTTATGCATAAATAAGGAACCTACAAAATTTTTAACCTATATGAAAACCTAACCCTTAGGCAGGTCACAAGTAGGAAAACCACTCAAATGCATGTCTAAAGTTGTTCTTTTTCCAATTTTCTTCAATTTGTTAATGTAGAATTTAGGAAAGGGAAATATAACTTTCAATCACACATAAAAGACATGAAAAACTAAAATTTAACCTTTTTTTAAACAACCTAATTGCAAATTGATGGTTTAGGAACTTACCTTGCCTATTATGGAAATTGTTATTTCTAGAAATTTTTGTAGAAAACCCATGGTTTTGTGGCCATCCTTGGGTGGGATGGCTACAAATTTTGGGGTCATCCCTAGGTGGGATGGTTGTTGTGGCCATCCCTGGTAGTTCCAATTAGGAATTCAGGGGTCGTTTCAGCTCAGAATGGCCAGAACCTACAACATCCAAAACACAAAAACAAGGTAAAAAATGGAAAAAATTAAAAACAAAGACAAGGGACAAGGGTCCCACCATGATTACCACTGAAGAAGTGAGAAAAATGGCTACACCTAACAGATTGAATTGAAATGCATCTAATATAATTATTAAATTAAAGCATGCATAAGAAAGATGATAAAGTAAGCGACTAAAATGAAAAATATGTTAAGTAAAAAGGGGGGTTCTCCTTGTATTTATTAATTTATCAAATCAATGGTTACAATACATCCCCTTGAGGGCTTTTCAATGTGATACATTTCAATTTACAAAACTTGAGGGATCAAATCCCTCCATGAGCTTAATGGTGCACTTCCAGGTGTTCTTCTCGCAACCCACAATATAGAGCTATCTTTGGGCTACATTTATTCAGCTCCTTAGCTCCTCCCTCATGCATGGAATACCTATACCTACACACAAGAGATTGAAATATGTTAATAGCATATGCATTTGATGATAATGAAAACCATGAAAAGTATGCAATAATGAATATAAAAATTATTTGTGACTAATCTAAACTACTCCAAATGACTTGAAAATTTAATATGATGTTTATTAGATGATTTAGTAAAGATATGAGTAGAAATCAAAGTGAAATTATTAGCATAACATGTGGCCATTCCTAGGAGGGACAACTAAGACTACAATCATAAAAACATTAATTGACATATCAAATCTACTCAAAACTTCACCAAATTTGGATATGATGTTAATCTAATGCTATAGAAATGAACTACATAAAAATTAGATCAAAATTGTGGGCCAATTCATGGCCATCCCTAGGAGTTCCAACAAGACCTGCTAACCATCCCAGGGAGGGATGACCACAAAATAGGGTGGTTTTTACCACCAATTCCACTTGGATCTAGTCAATAATCCTCCTAGGGGTATTGTCATTGAATTTGGGAAACTAACTCTCAAAATTTATGGGTTTTGGAAAAAATGAATGTCTCCTAGAACACCCTAAAAATACCTTCGATTAAAGAGGTTTCCAAGGCAAATAGGTGGGCAAAGGTTGAGGGAAAATATTGGCAGCACTTCGTGGTCAATAATTGCAAAATCCTCTCTTTTTGAATTGGGTGAAAACACCTCAATTTATAGCCCAAGAGGGCATAAGGGGAAAAGGGGCAAGTTTAGGCATGCAAGGCAAGTGCCACCACTTGGCAATGCCTTTGCCATGCATAGGGTGGAAGAGGCTTCCCATTTGGGGCCTCCAATTTGTAGGCCCTAATGGCCATGATAGCCTCCCAATCTATCATGATTTATTGGGTGGGATAAATGGTAGAAATTGATTGCCATTTGTCCTACCCTTTGAATTTTGAGGGGTCTAGGTCATGGTCATCCCACCCAGGGATGGTTGCTGGTGGCCATCCCTGGGTGGGATGACCATAAACTGTGATCATCCTAGGGTGGGACGGTCATGGCTATATGCCCAAAACCTTCCAAAAGTGGGGTAAACCTTCCCAAAAGTGGTTGGGAGCCCTAATTAACCCCTGAGGGTTGCCCAATGGGGCCATATGATATCGATAAGAGTGTCGCATTAGTAGTCTTATCCGATTTACATGATTTTAGTGTCTACATCCCAGAAGAGGGTCAAATCACCCTGGAGCAAGTGCTTCTCATGATTTATGATCTCTCCTTCATTCAAAATCCCCATTATTTTAATAATAAGATCTACAATGATGTTAAAAATTAAGCCAAGAACAACAACATGACCTCTATATTACGTACAAAAAAACTCAAGGGACAAGTCAGGGTCATGGCCTTGAAACAATTGAAGGAAATTTAGCAAGCCATGGTCACAAAAAATATCCTCAACCAAGGTAGTCAAGTGGAGGGTGGCAGGTTTGACTTCAAAAATCAAAACATATCCAGGGTAGTGGGAGGAAAAATCATGGGAACACATCAGAGCAATCATGCATGGGAAGGGTATAACATCACAATGAGAAAATGTACATTGGTTGAAAATATTTGGGATCCTACCTCAGCCCAAATCCACAAGTGATGGCACCAAACACGCATGTCACAATCCAAAAAAGCATGAAATATGATTGAGTATAGGGTGGAATCAAGCAGCATGAATGGGTTGACACTTGTAGTAGATGGCCAATGGGAAGGCCAAACTAAAAATAAAAATATTTCAGCTAATTAAAATCTTTATTCAATGGATCGACACTAGAATCAAAGATAAATATTGTCAACACCATTGATGGAGGGTTCCACTGATTATTTTTATTGTTGAACACATAGTTACTCGAGGTAACCGGGTGGTGATTACCAAACCTCAATGCACAAGGATTAAAGAAAGTGGTGGGGTTGGGAAAATCACCACCAATGGAGATGAATAAAGAGGACCAAAACATCACAGTGGCTACCGCATGTGAATTATTTTAAGTATCATCATGATGTTGATGAGGAAAATTAGAGGGCCACAACCTCTTCATCATAGCTTTATCATGGACATGCCACAATATCCTACAAACCTTCACAGTGGTGGGATAGTTGCTAGTGATATGTATAGACACATATCTCACCTCAAGGAACCCATCCCTAGCTTTGTCTGTATCTACCATGTGAAGGATCACCCTCTGAATGACTTCAACTATTGGAAATTTTGAGTTAGTTGTGTTGTCATTGATGTCAATATTCAATGTCAAGAATCAGTGTAGTACTTGGCAAAAGAAGAGTTAATATATTTATATTTTAATCCCAAGAGATTTTGTCTAAGAGCTCCAGATGATTGGTCAAAAGGATAGTTAAATACCCTGAAGAAAAGGCCTAAAGGAAATAATATTATAATATTTATTATTATAATATTAAAGGCAGTCAGAAAATGTCTAAAGGTGAAAGAGGAAAAAACCTAGGCCCAATGGAAATAGTATTATAATATTTCATTATAAAATTTAAAATTTTAATTATGCCTAAGGAAGTTTATAAATAATTTATAATATTTATATTATAAATTTATTTATAAAATAATATTTTTTATAACCCAAAGTTGGGTTGGGCACCAGAAATAATTTAATTTTTATAATCCCTGTTGATGTAGGAGAGAGGGAGGCATATGGTATAAATACCATAGCACTTCCCACAAAAATAGAAGTCTTTGAATTTATTAATGCATGCGATTTTGGAGTGAATGTGAAATATATTCATGAGCAAGCAAAGGAAAAAGGATATAAATTTTATGTGCCCTTAAAATTTGTGGAAGTCAAATCAATTAATGTGGAAAGGCTAAACACCAACCAATAGTTAGGCTAGTGGTGAATCCAAGGTGTACAAATAGTTTGAAATGTAGAGGTGATGTTTTTGATTCCCGCAGGTGACATGGGACAAAGCCTTTTTGGCTTTTGGCAGTCAAGGAGAAGTCAAAGTGCCCTAGGCACATTTTACTCCCATATGAGCAATTAGCTCATGTGGTAAGGGAGCTGTGACTAAGGTGCTGCAGGTGCTTCAACCAGGGATCAAATCCTATAGGAAGCATGCACGGAGATATTTTATTTTTTGATTAAATTTTGCATTATCTAAGGTCGTTGGTGGCGCTCAAAGCACATAGTTTATTTTTGCGCTTGGACTATAGTGTGAAGAGGAAAATTATTAGCACATGGGTCATTTGGATTTTGTCAAAGTGCTTAGGGAGTTAAAAGGGTAAGGTAATTAATTTTTATCTTAGAGAAAGTGAGAAATATTTTATTGAAGGTTAAAAATATATTGCATTATTTTATAAAGTTAATTATTTGAAAAATGCAATACTAAGTAGGGAGACATAAGTAGTGTTTGGATTGTTTCATGCATTAAATTTCTGAAAGGGGTTATCGTGAAATTGAATGGGTGAAATATTTATTTAATAGAGTTGGAGATTATAAGGTGTAATTGAGAATTAATAATTTGTGTATGGTGAAATATTTGAAGGAAATAATTGAGGATAGATTTTTGATATCTAACCATTGATATTGGCAAAGAGGTTTATTGTGTTGAAACAGGTTTTGAGGTCATTTCTTCATCAAGAAAAATATATGGGTATATCTTCCTTGTGAGTAAAATATTGTTGGGTTGAATGTTATGAATGCTAAGTTGGAGTGAGAAGGTTTTTTTGATAATAATTAATGAGTAAGCTTTCAAGTGCATGATTGGTGAATGTTTATGAGAATATTTGAGTGAGATATTGTGAACTATCTTGAACTAGGGTTTGTGAAATATCATGAGTATCATTATTATGTGAGGTTTTTTTATAAGCATTATTGGAAATATTTGATTAAACCTTCATGTACATGATTAGGGTTTGTGAAAAGAACATGAGTATCATTGTTATGTGAATGAGGAAACATCTTGAGTCAAGGATTGAGTTGTTTGAAGTGGAGTGAAATACTTGTTTAGAGTTTGTAAACAAGTTGTGTTTCATTAAGTGATTGATTGAGTGGAGTTGATTGAGAATAGTTGATTGAGAGTGTTGAAGTGATAGTTCAAGTTTTTTGAAACAAATTGTTCTTTATTCTTAATTTATTTGAAGAGAGTTTGGAAGTGATTGAGTGTTGTGTAAGAGTGAAACATATTGAGTATCTAACCATTCTCTATATGTTTGATGTAGGAGCATCCGGTAGCATCAGATGCAGAGGCATCCAGTTGCGGGAAAGCCAGTGCTGAAGAGTCGACCAAGGAAGAAGAAGCAGAAGGCAAGGAGGAAGTTCACAACAAAAACTGTCACGATTTTGCTACGTCGTGAAATCGTGACGGTTTTTAGGAGAGAGAAAATGTCGCAGAAGGGGCCACGATTTTGTGACATGTCACGAAATCATGATCATCATGAAATTACGACAGTAGAAGTGAGGTAGATGAGAAGGTAGAAGATGGTAGCAAAATCATGACGTTGCAATTTCATGACGTCACGAAATCATGATGTCCAGACGAGGCAGAAGCAGGAGTGGAAGGTTGCAACGAAATCGTGACGTCACAATTTCATGACAT
Source organism: Wollemia nobilis (assembly GCA_028583015.1). Lineage (NCBI taxonomy): Eukaryota > Viridiplantae > Streptophyta > Pinopsida > Araucariales > Araucariaceae > Wollemia > Wollemia nobilis. Next base: position 39,085,087 of record JAQPPZ010016981.1, read on the forward strand.
CACAAAATTGTGACGTCAGAAGGGCGAAGGCGAAGGCGGAGGTTTGTGTAGCAAAATCATGACATCACAATTTTATGACATCACGAAATCACGACGTCAAGGGGAACAGCAGGGCATGGCAGAGGACGGTCGTGATATCACGACGTCGTGATATCGCGACGTCGCAAAATTATGATAGGAAGTTGAGCAGAGGAGGAAGCGATGAGGAGGTTGTGATATCATGATGTCACGATATCATGACATCGCAAAATCATGACGTGAAGTTGAGTAGAGAGGATCGATGTCCGAACGATCATGATATCACGACCTATCGTGATATCGCGACATGTCACGATTTCATAACCTGTCGCGATATCACGATAGAGAGAGAAGAAGGCGCAGGAAGAAAAATAAATGGCAAGAACAACATTTTTGAGGAACATTCAAAGACAACACTTGGCACAAGGGCAGTAAATGGTAGACAAGGACTAAGAGGCACAGGAGAAGGAAACGGTCATGCGCATGAGAAAAGAGGACGACACGTGGCACCAAGAAATTAAAGTAGGTAATTACCCAGGAAGCATGGGAGACAAAAAGGATGGACGCGTAGGGTATTTTGATCGAGTCAGCAGTGGCAGGGACTGTGCAGAGTGCGGGAATTTAATCAGGTTGGTGTCTTGATTTTTGTGTAAATGTTTTTAATCGGGTTGGTGAACCCATTTGCATGGGAGTTGATGCGTGAGAGGGTTGGGGCCTCTATAAAAACCCAGTTTGTTGTTTTAGTCGGGATGGTGGATCGAAGAATGCACGTAGAAGTAGAAGTGTAAAGCTAAGCCGAGAGCTAGCTATTGTAAGCCTATGGGCTGTATGCACGTATTTTTAATGTAAGCCTACGGGCTGTTTGTATATGCATTTTAGATTTAATAGAAGAGAAGTTCTGGATTTGCGGGTGTGTGACTACGTGTGTGTTTTTCGGTCCCCCATTAGTGGTATCAGAGCTAGAGATTCTGAGTGCATAAATAGACCAACGATTGTGAGGCAGTTTGCGCCAGGATCTGTGAGAGGGTTCTAAGAGAGGAGAGAGAGTTTCAGATCCCTGAGCATGTTAGCAGATCATCGGACGTGAGGTAGCTACACCAGATCGGTAAAGCTTTGTGAGAAAAGCAAAGAAAGAAAAATGCATTCCCAAAGAAGATGGGACAACAAAGAAGATATGGTGACGAAAGAAGAATACATAGCCTTGCAAAAATAGTTGAAGGCCCTGCAAAAGGAATGGCTCGCAATAAAGTTGCGGGAGCAAGAAGAGCGGCAAAGAAGGTGGGAAGAAAGACAGAGAAAGAAAGAAGAGAAGCAGAAGAAGACTGCAAGTGAGGAAGAGTGCAACAGTACCGGGACCTACCCAAAAGAAGGCACATATTTTTCTATGCAAGAGGAGGAGTTGAAGCAGGCTGCAGAAGAAGTATGCAGCAGTGGGAAAATCTGTCTAGAAGAAGGCAGAAGTTGTGTGGACCCGGAGAAGGGTTTGGAGCGAACTGCTGAGGCAGAGAAAAGTCTGGAAGTGTTGCAGGAGGCAACAACTGGATCAAGCAGAAGTGAATATCACTTCTCCACTTACCCCAGGTGTCTGATGCAGGAGCATCCGGCAGCATCAGATGTAGAGGCATCAAGTTGTGGGAAATCCAATGCTGAAGAGTCGGCCAAGGAAGAAGAAGCAGAAGGCAAGGAGGAAGTTCATAGCAAAAACTGTCATGATTTCGCTATGTCACAAAATCATGATAGTTTTTAGGAGAGAGAAAATGTCGTAGAAGGGGCCGTGATTTCGTGACATGTCACAAAATCGTGACCCACAATTTCGTGACATGTTGCGAAATCATGACCTTCGTAAAATCATGATAGCAGCAGCAAGGCGAATGAGAAGGTAGAAGATGGTAGCGAAATTATGACGTCGCAATTTTGCAACGTCGCAAAATCGTGACGTCTAGACGAGGTAGAAGCAGGAGTGGAAGGCTGCAGCAAAATTGTGACGTCGCAATTTCACGACGTTGTGAAATTGTGACGTCAGAAGGGTGAAGGTGAAGGCGGAGGTTTGTGTAGCAAAATCATGACGTCGCAATTTCATGACATCATGAAATCACGATGTCAAGGGGAACAGCAGGGCAAGGTAGAGGACGATCGTGATATCGTGACGTCGTGATATCGCAATGTCGCAAAATCATGACAGGAAGTTGAGCAGAGGAGGAAGCGGCGAGGAGGTCATAATATCGTGACGTCACAATATCATGATGTCGCGATATTGCGACGTTGTGAAATCATGACGTGAAGTTGAGCAGAGGGGATCGATGGCCGAACGGTCACGATATTGCGACCTATCGCGATATCGCGATATGTCATGATTTTGTGACCTGTCGCGATATCGCGACAGAGAGAGAAGGCGCGAGAAGAAAAAGAAATTGTGGGAATGGCATTTTTGAGGAACGTTCAAAGATGACACGTGGCACAAGGGCAGTAAATGGTAGACAAGGACTAAGAGGCACGGGAGAAGAAGGAAACGGTCATGCACACGGGAAAAGAGGACGACACGTGGCACCAAGAAATTAAAGCGGGTAATTACCCAAGAAGTGCAGGAGACAAAAAGGATGGATGCGCAGGGTATTTTGATCAAGTCAGCAGTGGCAGGGACCGTGCGGAGTGCAGGAATTTAATCCGGTTGGTGTCCCAATTTTTGTGTAAATGTTTTTAATCGGGTTGGTGAACCCATTTGCACGGGAGTTGATGCGTGAGAGGGTCGGGGCCTCTATAAAAACCCAGTTTGTTGTTTTAGTCGATGGATCGGAGAATGCACGTAGGAGTAGAAGTGTAAAGCTAAGTCGAGAGCTAGCTATTGTAAGCCTACGGGCTGTATGCACATATTTTTAATGTAAGCCTACGGGTTGTTTGTATATGCATTTCAAATTTAATAGAAGAGAAGTTCTGGATTTGCGGGTGTGTGACTGCGTGTGTGTTTTTCAGTCCCCCGTCAATGTTTCTATGGTAAAACAAGAGATTTTGAAAGTGATTAAGAATTTTTGAGAGTGTGAAGCATATTGAGTCTCTAACCATTCTCTATATATTTCTATAAGTTAAACAAGATTCTGAGTGAAACTTGTTTGTGTGATTGAAGAGGTTTTTTTGTGATAGATTGAGTTGATTTGAACAAGCTTTTGTGAAAGCTAGTGAGCAGATTTGAGAAAGTCCTAGAGTGGACTTAAGGACAAATTTTTGTAAGCTTTTATGGAAGCTTACAACTAGATTTGATACAAGTCTTAGTGAAGATGTATTGATCAGATTGGAAAAGTTCTAGTGATAATATGTTGAGCAGATTTAAGGCAAGTCTTGGTGAAGACTTATGGATAAATTAGTGTAAGCTTTTGTGGAAGCTTACAATGCAGAATTGAGGTAAGTCTTTGATAAGACATGAGAGTATATTTTATTGATTGATTTGTTCAAACCTTGAGTTAAGGTTTGGGGTATATCTAGAAGAGTTGATTTGTGATTGGATCAAGTTTTGTGTTAAGGCTTGAAGATAGATTTGAGGAAAAATTTTGGTGTATATTTGAGGATAGGTTTATGCCAGACTAGAGATAGATAGTTAGAATATTTATGCTAGAATGAAGGACTATGTTTAGTGCAGATCAGAGATAGATATTGAGAAAATTTGTGCTAGACTGAAGGATTATGTTTAGTGTAGATTTGAGATAGAGCTAAGAGTAATATTTGGATGTGACAAAGTAGAGGATAGTAGTCTCAATTGTATAGAGTTCTATTATCCATGGTAGTGAGGACAAAGATCTTCTAAGTGAGGACAAAGTATTCTATGGAGAGAGATCCACAAGCCAGATCAATGGAGGTAGTAGTATTCTAGAGGATCACTAGCCAGAGTATAGGAGAAGGAGTTCTCCTGTGGATAGATATCCATGAACCAAATAAGGGTATTAGTGTCTCTTGTGGATAGATATCCATGAAATTGATTAGGGGATTGGTGTCTCCTTTGGATAGAGGTCCATAAACATTGTAATAGGGAAAGGATTCCCAACATATTTTTTGAGAAATTTTAGTGAAATATTTTCTCCGTGGTGTAGCCCACATTGGGTGAACCACGTTAAATTGGTGTCTCTATTGTGTGTGGTTATTTGTGCATTACTTTGATTACTAATTTTGACATTGTATTGATATATTGGATAATATTTTTTGAGTAAAGAAAATTAAAAAGTGATCTTATACTATTCACCCCCTCTTAGTATAATCTTGTGTTCTTCATCAACTCCTTTTTTCATACTTGCCACATTTATGGACATGTGAGCACTCATAGAAATGTAGCTCCCCTTAGTGTGATTAGTAAAAACTTGAAGAAGGTGCATATTAATCCACATGGAATTATAGCACCAAAACCTCTTAGTCTTACTATTCATGAACTTCATGAACTTCAAGATCATTGATGTTGATAGGAGATGAAAGAAAATCTTGCTTCCATACGATGAGACTTTGCTCAAAATTTTCCAAATTAGCAAGGATATTAGCCTCATGATTGCATTCATGGTAGACATGGTTGAAAGTAACACTCATGAAGGATTGCATAAGCCTCTTGATTTTAGAGATCATGTTTGTAATATTCCAAGAAATGGATTGGGATTATGAGAGAAGGCATTGGATGATATTTTAGGAGTCACCTTCGATCAGCATATTGGAACACTACATGCTATGGAGGAGGACAATGCCTTGGTGAAGAGCCCTAGCTTATGTAAAATTATTGGATTGGTGTCCTATATTTTCAGCAAAGACCATCATGATATTACCAGTGTGATCTCTGACAATTTTTCTAGCTCTAGTAGGCCCAAGATTTCCTTTGGTGACTCCATAAAAATTCAATTTGAGAAAACTTATGGGAGGAGGAGACAAATTGATTTAATACCGATCCACCTTAGGGTGTTGGGGATGAATATTATAGTTGGTAATCTTAATAGAAGAGGCCAACAATTCTTCAACATGCGGTTTAGAATTACCATAACCATGAGTAATGGAAAAATTATTTGTAGCAACATGGAGGATTCTGGCAAGCACGTGATAGGCATCATGTTTTAAATCACTAAAAGTGCATGAGTTGCACTCATGCCAAACCTCCTAGAGGAAGTGGGGAAGATAGAAGGACCAAATTTTTTTGAGATGAAAGCCTTTGAAATGATTTGTCCACTGAATACATAGGTCACTAAGGAAGGTAGGTAGGACCTAGGTAATGCCAATAGAGTAGAACAAGGATGACAAGATGGAATTGGAGAAAGGGTAAGATAGGAAGATATGGTGGGTAGACTTGCAATCCTGGAGATACAGGTAAAAATGATTTGATAAGGAAAATCCATGATGATGGAGGTTCAGGATGGTAAGGATCCTATCCTGAACAACAAGCCAAAAAAAGAAACTTACTTTGAGGGTGAGATGCTTTTTCCAAATGAGCAAGGAAGGAAAACAAGGAGAGAAAGGATCATTAGTGAGGGTGTAGGTAGATTTGATAATTAAAAGTCCATTGGTATAAGGGAGCCCATAGGATCACATCCTCAAGAGGAATACTAGGGATGAAACATGGATGTAACATATTGGATAGAATGAAGGTAGCTTGATGTTGCTCACTAGATAGATCAAAGATAGGGATATACTTCCATGAATTGCTATTATGGTAAAAAAATGATATACCTTAGATCTGAATAGATATTCTATGATAGGTTTTAAGCAAATGAGGTTTGCATGATCCTATAGGGGCTAGTCACAAATCTGGAGATCCTTCCAAAATTTGATGTTAACACCATTGCCTAATATCTAGTGGATGCCTTTCTTGAGAATATCCTTAGAATGAAGAATGGAATTCCAAGCTATCAAGCCATATATGGGAGAAGGGTCCTCCAAAAAATTGTTGTTGTACCAGAGGTATTTTGCTTTCATGATGGAAACCCATAAGGAATTCTCATTGGTAAGAACTCTCCAACCTTGCTTGGAAATGAGGGCTAGATTCATATTACGGACCTTTTGAAGCCCAATGCCACCATGATCCTTTTGTGAATAAACCTGATCCCATGCAACCAAGTGGATACATTGCTTTAGATCAGACCCAGACCATAGGAATTTTCTTTGTAGTTGCTCAATTTTATTGCAGACTTCAATCAAAATTTAAAATATGGAGAGGAAAAAAATAGGGATGCTTTGGAGGGTGGCTTTGATGAGGGTGGCCTTGCCTGCTTGACTAAGAAGGCTCCCTTTCCAACTAGCCAATTGTTTTTTAATGTGGTCAATGATAGAATTATAGATATAATTTTTTGAGGGGCCATCAAAGAGAGGAAATCTTTATTAAGTAGTAGGGACCTTAGTGATGGTGCACTTAAATATATTAGCAATGTGGGCTTGGTGTTTGGAAGGGGTGTTAAGAAAGTAAATTTTACTTTTGAAAAAATTGACTTTTTGACCAGCAACAACCTCAAAGGAAAGGAGGATTGATTTAATAGAGTGGACTTGGGAGATAGAGGCTATGGTGGATAGGATAGTATCATCAAAAAAATTTTGGTGGGAGATAGTTGGAAGGGAGGACGTAGGTTTTAAGCCAAAGATGTCTCCTTTGGAATATGCAAAGGTGAGGGTTTTTCCTAAATATTTGACAAAAATTATGAAAAGGAAAGGCGAGAGGGGGTCACCCTATCTCAGTCCTATGAAGCTCTTAAAATTTCCTATAGGAGAGGCATTGACCAGAATAAAAATATTGGTAGTAGAAGTACATCCTTGATGAGAGTAATCCACTTAGGATGGAAACTGAACCTAGATAAAACAAAGAATAGGAAGCTCCAAGACACTCTATAAAAAGCCTTGTTCATGTCGAGCTTCAAGAGAAACCTAGCCTTGCCACTTTTAGACATACAATAGATAATCTCATGGATGGTGATAATTTTATCCTTTATAAGACTCCCTTGGAAATAACTACCTTGGTTAGGAGAAATGATTTGGAGGAGAATGGGTTTGAGTCTGTTGGCTAGCACTTTGATGAGGATTTAGTAAAGGATATTACAAAGGTTTATAGGGTAAAAATTGATGAGGGTATGAGCCTTGTTGATCTTAAAAATAAGGGCCAAGAAAGTGGAGTTGATATCTTAAAGAATATCCTTACTCTAATGTATATATTGGATGACAGAAACAACATCCTCACCCATAATGTCCCAGAACCAATGAAAGAAAATTGGAGGAAATCCATTAGGGCCTGGGACTTTCCCACCTTGCATGGGAAAATAGTAGAATATACTTCTTCAAATGAGAGTGTATTTATAAAAATTTGGCTATGTTCCACCATGACCAGCCTTGGGATGTTATGGAGGAGGGCCTCAGATGTTTGGAAATCACACTCGGGGCTAGGTCCAAGCAAATTTTTCAAATAAATTAGTGGCTTCTTCTTTGATTTTAGAAATATCAGTTGTAACTTCCCCATTATATTGGAATATATCATTGATTTTATTACATCCTATGTGTCTAGGCGGCATGAAAAAAATTGGTGTTAGAATTGCCTTCCTTGAGACAGGTAACCCATAATTTTTATCTTCAAAATTTTTCTTTGCTTTTAAGAATGTTGTGGAAATCAGTCAAAAGGATCTTTTATTTATCTTGGAGAGTGGGATCAGGATTATACTACTACATAGAAAGTTCAATGATGGTGAGTTTGGACTGAATCTAGTTATTTTGTGGAATATGTTTTTGAATACCTCTTTGTTCCATTTTTTTAGCTTGAATTTGACATACCAGAGTTTTTTGTTAACTTAGACATCTAGAGATATGAATAACTTGTGAGACCAGCATAGGGATATTAGATATTTGAGGTGAGGATATTGAATCCACATACATTCAAATATAAAAGGCAACTTAAAGGGGAAAACCTGAGAGGATTTATCCAAAAGTAGGGGATTGTGGTTAGATCCAATCCTAGGCAATAATTGTAGGATAGCATCACCAAACTTAGGGATAACATTGGTTAAAATGAGGAAGTGATCAAGGTAAATATGAATGAGTTGGTCCCCTTTCTTGCAGTTGCTCCATGTAAATATTGCCCCCCTGAGGTTAATATCCATAAGTTTTTTTTCATCCACAAAAATTGCAAAGTGCTCATATGAATTACCAATGATTTGGGATCCCCCTTTTTTGTCAGTAGGGAACAAATGGGAATTAAAGTCCCCTACCAACATCCAAGCTTCTAAAGAGAAAAATTCCTTGAGTTGGCTAAGATAATTCCATAAGAGGTTCCTCCTGGATAGGTAATTAGAAGCATAGATATTTGAGAGAACCCAATGATAGCCATTATTTTTTTTGAAAAACATGACATTCTTGTAATTATATACTATAAAAATTAAAGTCCCTTCAAATTTTATAGGGTCCCACATACATAAAATTCCACCTAAAAATTCATTGGTTGGGCTAACCAGAGATTAAGAATCCTTCCAAATAAAATTTGAGATGTGAGTAGCACTCTGAGAATCCAACTTAGTTTCTTACAAAATAAATATGGTGGGTCTTAAGTCTCTCCTCATGGACTTAACCAAGCATTGATTATTTAGACCATTGAGGCATCTCACATTCCATGAGAGGATATTCATTTAGAAAATCTTGAATATATTCTCTTCCCTCTCCTAAGAGGTAAGGGAATTTTGGATCTAGTTTCAATTGGTGTTTATGAATATTTTCTCTAGAGGGTGAGGTGTGTCCATTCACAATCTCATCCGAAGCTTCTCCATTCTTGAGATCCTAAGTAGAGGGATGATCTCATTTTTTTCCAAATCCCACATTGGTGTAGAGCTTCCTTTGGGTATGGTTTAGATGGGAATTAGAATATAAAGGACTAGGGAGAGATAGGGATGCCATGGGGGGATACTAGGAGAATGTTAAAGGAAGGAGGAGGGATTTTTGGGTAAGTGAAGGTGGAGTTAATGGGGTTTATGGTGACATCATTGATAGAGAGGAGGAAGAAATGGTTGGAGACCAGGATGGGAGGACTGTGAGGCAAAGAAAAATTAGTTTTGGTAAAGGGAAATCATTTAGCAAAGAAGGAGCATCAATCCTCATCTACTAGAGCTTGACCAATAGTTCTAGGGGAGGGGTGGGTCTCCACCAGGGAACAATATGGGGGACAGTGCAGTAGAGGTAGAGGAGTAATAAGAAATAGCTCTAGGATGATGATGACCTTCGATAGAAGGTTGATTAGGGGTCAAAGGGATTTGGGAGTGAAGATGGCCTTGCTTGGAATAGAAAACACAAAAAGTAGGTTTATTTTTGTATTTAATAACTTGGGAGAAAGAATGGACCTTTGAGACAAGATTGATCAAATATAGGATGACTGAATCCAAATTTGTATTGATGCACATCTGAGCATGGATCATACGAGATCCTACTCGAGTGGGGGATCCAAAGTGATGAGCTCACCAATATTCCTTGCAATAACCTAAAGGATATATTCATTCTAAAACTAGACTAGAAGTCCTAAGAGGTGAACCCATACTAGAGCAAAGTTGATGTTCTAAGTGGATTGGTCGAAATCCACCCCCATTTGTGAAGGAAAAACCCTCTCTGACTAAAGAACCATGGTCCTCCTATTATGATTCATTGAGAATTATTAGGGTTATTTCACATAATCAAAAAGAAGCCCCTAGGGAGTGCTACAAGATCCATGGAGCCAAGGGGTCTCCAAGAGGAGTGGGCCCACTTGCGAATGGATTCCATATCTAGCCATGAACCCAAGAACTTTCCCACCAAATATTTGGAGTTATGAGTAACCATGGATGGCATGAGTTCATAGGGATCTCAAAGTTATCATCATAAGGGTACAATTCAACCCTCTTTGATGTGGGTGGGCTAGGTTTTGATTTAAATTTGACCATATCTACGAAGGACTTGGGAACCACCTCTCTTGCCTCTATTAATTGGCCTATCATAGAAATATTTGAAGGATCAGCTCCATATGGCAAAGAGACATTTCTTTACTAATCGAATAAATATTTATGATCCAGTGATTAGTTAGATCCTACCACTATGCCATAGCTGGTAGATCTTGAAGCGATCATCTTTGTTGATGCCCCACAATAGAGATATCTACTAGTAAGAAGAGTAGTGAGTCCAAAATCATATTTTTTCTTGTGGGCTATCACATATATCCCTTCTAAAATTTTTGGGTTGATAGAGAGATCATAGATCACATTATTTGGACCATCTTCTTCTAACCCACCGCTACCCATGATACCACCAATGCCATCATCAATGTTATTGCATGTGCCATCACCTTCGTTCACCCTTGTTGTTGTTGCTTCCATTTTTGCCACCAAATATTTTAGGTTTTGTCTCCCTATTTATTTTTCTTTCCACTCTAATTCATTATTTGGTAAAATTTTCAAAACAAGTTAGAAATGACATTTCTATACAAGTCATCTGAAGACATCTATCTAACATCATCAAAACATATTAAAATTTATTCATTTACATAATTTAGAGAAAATTTTCATATCCTAATGAATTTATACCACATAAAAACCACAATGAATTAATAAAAAGGATCTATATATATATATATATATATATATATATATATACATGTGTGTTATCTTGCAGATCTGGTGTACCATAATAAACATGAATAAATACATTAAGATCACATAATTTGGTGAGGACATCCTAAAATTGATGCTCTTGTACTACTCGTATAGGTTAAAACTGTTGAGACCATATCTAATCTAAGTTTTAGATCCACCTTATACTGGACAAGGTGGAAAATGGATTGACTGCTATGATGGTTGAGTCACCGATCTCATCCTCAAACATGGAAGAGATCATGTCCTTGAAGGTGAGGGTTACCTCTGCTTAAGAGAATTGTCACATAGTTCATCATTTAATAGTGTGTGCTCCTAGCCACCTCCATAATATATTAGACCTGTAAGCTAGCTATCTAATCAAACAAATATTAAACAACTAGGTCACCTCTCCAAATATGTACTATATATGCCTTGGACAATGTCTCATTTTTCTCAATCCACATCTGGTCCCTCTAAGGAAAGTCATAATCCCTCTCTAAGATAGCCTAGTCTCTCTCCAAAGTTACTAGGTCCCTCTCTACTAGATATTATATTAATTTTCCCTATAATAACTCTATCTGCCTCCTCATGGCATCCCTTTCCTACTCAAATGCCTCCATCATACTACTGGTTTGTACCTCATTATCATACACAATAGCCAGTGGGATATAATCAAGCCCTTGATGGTGTCATACCATATATCAACCTTCTTTTCAACCACTCCTATGCCATATAGACATGTAAATTAACCATATTGCTTATTATAAGGCCCATCCTATGTTGTTTAATAATCAATGTAACCTTAGCAAGAAAAACTATCGATATCACTAGAAGTATCCAAGAGCCACACTTGCATCATATAACCTTGGCTCCTTGATTGGAGGATTGTTCAAATCCTCCTCGATAAAGTTTTTGGGATCACCATATACTCTCTATTTTTCCTAAGTCACCCATTGGAACCACTACTTGCATAGCTCATGAATCCCCTTAACTAACCCAAATTGGAATTGAACCCTATTTAGATGATAGCTTAAACTCTTCACATTATCCCTTGATCCATATGACCTAATTGACCTAGAACAACTCAAATCTATCTACAACCCAACCTACATGCTTACTCCATAGGCATTATTGGGGCCAAAAACATTGGTTAAATATGGTCCTATTTCTATCACAATCCTTTCATTAATTTGTCAAACCAGGGAACTTGTAAGCTTGTGAAGTATCAATTTTAAGAATAGTTACAACATCATTTTGAGATGAGTCCACTAAGCCTATCATTGGGGGAGTGTTTTTGAAATATCATTAATTCATCCAAACCACTTAAATATTGCATAAATATAATTACAAAATAATAAATCACACCACACCGTGTTGAAAAATAAAGAAAAGCAATAAAAACACACTTGCAAAAAATAAAAATATAGCACACTGAAAATCAATGATCTAATCTAGGAATTAGGAAAATAAGGAGAGGAATACTAGCTTGGAGTGGGCCCAAGCTCTAAAATATTCTACCTAGCTAATTGATAGATATTGAACACATATGAAAGAACTACCAAGCAAAGTGTTTTATAATAAAATTACAGTATAAAAGAACGAAAATTTCCTATATATGCCACTACTTACTTTCTCATAGAATTATGTGTGTTTATATAATACACACATAACTTCTATTACAATGTTGTTGTAATGAAAAATCCTGCTATAGCCTAAATAGGATAGTTCAGTAACATATGCATGATAAAAATAGTCAACAACTTTTATCCTTTTCTAGGGAAAGTAGATTTTTTGGTCTAGCTCCTTTATAGCCCACATTCTACTTCATCAAGTAATTGTACATTTCATCCAATGTAAATTAGACAACTCATGTATCTGGTAGCTCTCCAAATATGGTCTACATGACATGGATTCAAAGGTCTACCATAGTCAATAGGGTCTCCTTCAATCACAAGGTTAAGGCGCTTAAGATTAAGGCACCTTCTTGTACATCAAGGCACCCTTGATGTATGGCATCAAGGTTCCTACTTGAAGATCAATGCACCCCTGATGCATGACATCAAGGTTCCTACTTGAAGATCAACGTACCCTTGATGCATGACATGCATTCACCTACTTGAATATCAAGGCACCTTCCCATATATGGGATCAAGGTGCCTTCTTGTAGATCAAGGTACCTTCCCATACATGAGATCAAGGTGCCTTCTTGAAGATCAAGGTGCCTTCCCATATATACCTTGGTCCCATTAAAGTAGAACATGTCAGGTCCACGTAGGACCTTGATGAAGCAGAAGATGATAAAATAAGTAAAAATATATACAAAACACACTTCACACACAAATTAGGTAATGCACATAACTTATATATATATATAATATATATATATATATATATATATATATATATATATATATATATATATATATATATAATTTCATAAAAAGATACAACTCTTATAATACTACCACATAAAATTGTTAGAAACTCATACAAAAATATGAGTATTTATGATGCTCATCATCCCCCCATGCCTAATGTGTGCCATGCCCTCATGACACCTAAAACTAGTAGTCTCTGGTCTAGTCAATCCCTTCTCGGTAGGCCTTATTCCTTTGTATTCTCTTTCAATTGGTAGCCTTAGCTTTTCCTTTATTTTGGGGTTTACATTTTTGCTGAGGGAAGTTGGTCTACTATGGTGACTTTCGACTACATTGGCTATGCTTCCTTGTCCTACTTGGCCTAACACCTGTGCTAGGCAATGTATCTATGGTGGGTTCTCCTTTTTGGAATGCAACTTTGGCCTATTTACAAAGATCAACATGTTGTGATTGATATTCTTCTAATAGGATATCAGAATCATCCTGCTCTCATTTTACTACCCTAACTTTGAACAAAAATGCCACTTCAGGGGTAAGGCTTGCATTCTCCTTCGTGATTGCAATAGATTCAACTTTAATCCTGTATACTTCGTATCTCTCCAAGAATTTTTGCATTCTTGAGGACTATCCTCGAGATAACACATATATCCATCAGAATTACTTCTCTAAAGTTGGGTAAATGCAAATACTAGGCCCTATTTTAGTTTTCTTGGAATATTTTCTTGTTGTCTTTGCCACCTCACATTTTTTTATAGTTTTTAAAACTTGTACTTTCATTTGGAAAAACCCTTTACACCTTTTGCCCATTCCTTGTTTGATTGGTTAGTCGATTTTGCAAAAGTGATTTGACTTTGCTCTTGGCCCTCTTCTATGGTGCCTGAGATGCCTTCCTCTTAGGCCTTGCTAGAACTATTATTGCAGAAGAACAAGTGGGGATTTCATCCTCCTCCATGATAGGTTCTTTCCATTTATATTTAGATGGTTGTAATTAGCCCATGGTGGGCTAGGGAAATAACTACCCCTGCCTGATATCATCAAAAATCTTCCTTCAAAGTACTTACCAGGTAAAATGGCATGTTAATTTTATTCCCATATAGCAAGTGATTCAAAAACTGCATGTAATTTGCATTTAGGTGGGAGTATTTTCCTATGCAGGTGAATAATATTACCACCTGCTCAAATATTTTTTTATGGGCTCTGGGAGTCTCTATTTTTATAGCATTGTAGACTAAAATTCAATGCATTTCTACCCAAGAAGCTACTCTATGCATTGGTTGGTATGCCCTCCTTGTAGACACATTCTCCTATGAGGGGAGACCAGTAAGAATCAAGATGGACTCTAGCATGACTGGGATTTCCAGTCCACATAGCTGAGTGACCTCCCCTCTTATAGAGGTAGCAAATTTTTTTGTTGCTTTAGGGTCCTAGTTTCAGCTAACCAGGATGCAATAATTCATCCACCAGGTAGCCTCAAATCGGTCTTGAGCTTCCTCATAGATTCCTTTGACATTGTTGGGTTCAGTCTTCTTCTACATGTGATTCTTTGATAAGGGTGATGGCATATTCCCCATGTGGTTGATTAATTTATCTTGGATACTGCAACTCCATTCACTTGAGGTCCCATGATGATAATGTGAAGATATTGGTTTGCGTGATAGGATTCATATCCCCTTTTTTTGTTGGTCTTGGGACATGCAAAAATCCTTTTAAATGATTGCTTAATATTTTTAGGTGGTTTCAAATTTTCATCACATGAAGTGATGATGTGGCTTCGACCACTCCCTTGTACCATTAGATTACGCAGGTGCTTCGATTAGATCATGGCACCTCTAAAATATATGATATCAAGGCATCTACTGGTAGATAAAGACACCCTTGATGTATGGTATCAAGGTGTCTACTTGTGGATCAAGGTACCCTTGATCAAGGTACGTAATTTTGGATCAAGGCACCCTTGATGTATGGAATCAAGGCACCTAATTGATGATAAAGGCACTCTTGATGCATAAAATCAAGGTGACTACTTGTAGATCAAGGCACCCTTGACGTAAAACATCAAGGTGCCTACTTGTAGATCAATGTGCCCTTGATGTATAACATCAAGGTGCCTACTTGTGGATAAATATGTTCTTGACCAAGGCATAAAGGTGCTTCATCATTTTTTTTTTCTTTTTTTTATGATCAAGGTGCTTCTTTTGTATGGCATCAAGGCACCTCATCACTTACTCATTTTTTTTTAACTTGTCAACAAAATTCAAGCACCTCTATTGATGAGCATTAAGGAAATTAGTAATACATGATATCAAGGCAACTTCTTGGACATCAAGATGCCCAAGAATGCATGATATCAAGGCACCTTATTGGACATCAAGGCACCCAAGAATGCATGATATCAAGGCCCCTTATTGGACATCAAGGTGCCCAAGAATGCATGAAATCAAGGCACCTTCTTGGAATTGAAAAGTCAGTAGTTGCTTACATTTTTGTTGTTGCAAGGTTGATCAAGTCCTCCAATTTTTTTCTCATGCTGCATCAATGTCTTCTTCATCCAAACACAAATATGGATATATTTTCCTTTGCAAGGAATTAACACCCATGTCCATGCCCAGATGGGGACTATCTCCTCTGGATGGAAATAGTCAAATTTCTACCTCATAAAAAAATGTGTAGGTTCATAGATGCTATGTTGGTTAGGCCTTGTCTCCCAAGTTGCCTATTTCATGTAATCAGGCCATTTCACTTGCAAAAGTAATCAAGAAAATCTAAAAATGCAATCTAGTGCAATTTGTGCCTGTTAGGCCCTGGCTCTTAGGATACCTATAGATTGCATGTGAGCATTGTACCTACAATATAAGATAAACTAAAAATTAGTAAAATGTAGTTTAGTATAATTTGTGCCTGTTAGGCCCAGGCTCTCAGGATGCCTACAACTTGCATGCATGTACTATACTTGCAAAAGAAAACACAAAATAAAAACTAAAAACTAAAATATTTTTAAGTGGACAATCCTGTGTCCACTATTTTGCTAAGAAATTAGAATATTTTTTAATCATATTGGGTCTCCCCCATGCCTATTCTGGACTCCATTGCATGAATTATAGATGCATGATAAATTTTATAGAATTCTAACATAAATCATCTGTAATACCCAACTGAGCCAAGGAAAATTTGGACATCCCTCTGAGTTTTAGGATTGGGTAGATTCTTGATGACCTCAATTTTCTTTCTATCTAGTCTCACTTGCTCTTCTAGATATATGTGATAAGTAAAATTTTTTGAAGTGATTTCACTCATGTTCGAATAATCCCAGGTGAAATATTATTGATGCCTAGTCAATATCTCTTTTAATATAGTTAGCTACATGGGCATAAACTCACTGCTAATATTTAGTATCCTTCCAGGCTCTATTTCAATTTGCTTGATGTGGTGGTCTTGGTTGTATACCAATGGTGATTGTAGAATTATATGGAAGGAATTTCCATGGAGGAAGTTTGTAATGATGCCATCTTCATTGGCTTCTTCCTTTAATTCGTTTAGTACCATTACTGGTTGTAGAATTAACAACATGCTTTTGTCCTATTTGTCCCACGTATTTTCTTCCAATGTGTCCATAGACTATGCAGGTGGAGAAATAGTTAATATCTTGATATTCTAACCATCTGAGATGGTCATTTTTTCATATTGATATTTTATGAAAGCATCAACTATTTCTAGCCATGGCCTCCCTAGGATGAGTGGGTAGCCACCCAAATCCTAATTTGGACTGCAAGACCAAGAAATCCACCAGGTATTCCCATGTTTCCACTATCATAATGATGTCTTCTAACATCCCTTATGATGCTATGGTTTACCTATCAACTAGTTGTAGCATAGTCTTAGTGGGATTCAAATCTGTGAGCCTCAAATTTTGTATGGTTTCTTTTGGCATGACATTGATGGCTACTCCTAAGTCAACCAGAGTGTTGGTCAAAAAGTGATCACCTATTTTTATAGTCAAAACTAGATTTTTGGGGTCTGCATACTTGGGGTGGCACATATTCCCAACATCATATCGATAAACTTCCCCACTACATTGATGATTTAGGCTATCCTTCATATTGGCCTACTCAGACATAGCTCTTTTATCACCTTAGTGTAAATCGAAATATCTCTAATAGATTGATATAGTAGGATGGTAACTGTTAAATTCCTCAAGATTGAAAGGATGCCAAACTTAGGTTGTATTGACTTCCTTTTCTCCTGTAACCTTTTGGGAAATGAAGGAGATTCTATTTTCTCAATAATCAATCATTATTCAACCTCTTCTACTAGAGGTGATTATTCAAGGTAGGAGCCTCTACTCCTAGCTGTCTACCTGATCTAAGCTGAATCAAATTATAACTCCTAATATGGTACATAGGAAACATTTCACCTTCTAGTTGATATGCATGATGACTCATCTTGTTATTCAAGTTGATCATTGGCTATGCTAGAAGTTGTGCAAGTCTCACTGTAGGGGAAGCTGGTAAGCTTTGCTATGGTGGGGATTGCACCATAGTCTATGGAGATAAATTCCATGATCCTTGATTTCTCCACTACTATCCAGATTACTGGTATGGCACCCATCAGTGCTGGTTGGAAAACAAGGCTCTTGGAGGAGCCTTCATCCAAGGTGGTGATCCCCACCATCCCATATTGGGTGGTTGGACCTTCCATTGTAGCATGTAAGGTACTCCTCCATAGTGTGGTATTCCAACTGGTATATTTCCCATAGGGGATTGCTACCAGTTTCTTCAATTACCTATGAAATAAGCTTCAGTAACTTAAACATATTCCTTGATAGTTGGTATTTGTGGGTACAGTTGGGTCTTATTATTTTGCTGATAAACAACACACACCCTAAATTTATTTTTTGGACATGCATTCCTTGCATGTTTTCCTTTGCATTTCGGATATAAGTAGGCCAGTGTAGCATCATTTTCTTGTTTCTTCTTCTCCAGCAGGAGTGTGTCCATATACAATTCTAGATGGGAGAACATCTCACTTTTAAAATCCTCTAGCATATTGCCTATTTCTATCTTTGTGACCAAATCAGTTGCCTTCATGGTCCTAGAGGTAGGTTTACCTCTTCTTCATGAGTAATTCTAACATAGTTGTCGAATGTCTACTATTGGGTTCTAGTAAACGTCCTCTCCAAAAATCATATTGAGTGCTTCAAGAGACTCATTGTTAAGTCCCCTCAAGAAAATACTCCTGACGGACTTATCACCTAGCTTCATATGGAGTGATCTCTAAATATTGAAATTGAATCTATCCTAGTATTCCTCCAAGGATTCATCCTCTCTCTGAGTTATGCTCAGAACCTCCTCCCTATAATCTCATGCTATGCTAAAATATTGGTACTGCTCTAGAAAGATCTTCTTCATCTCCTCCCAAGAAGTGATCTATTTATTCCCCAAGTCGATGAACCAACATAGGGTTGAGTCATCCAATGTTGAAGGGAAGAGCTTCAAATTCTTGGCATCTATTTTTTAATCTATAGACCTGCATAAGACATCAAACTTAAAAAAAAATATCAATGTCTTCTATTGGATATCCCCTAAAGGTAGGAATATGGGAAAGGGATATGTTTTTCATTTTGGTTCTCCCCCACCTTATTATATTGGGAATCTAAACCCAGTCGAAGTCTCTTCTAACTCAGCCATATTTTTAAGAAATTTGGTCTCTATAGTAGTTTTTATGGCCTTTCAATCATTTTGAACTTTTTATACAAGAGCATACAAGTCATCTAGTGTTATGGTTTTATCCTCTATGACTTTCCACAACAAATCCTCTTAGAAATATGTCCTCCAGTGGGTGCTTGAAAATATTTTGTAAAGTTGGTGCTTTGCTAAAGGTTGGATTTGGATGGTAGTCCAAGCAGCCGTTCTTTTTGAGGAGTAGCCATTTTGGTGAACCTCATTAAAATCCTGTGTTGTGTGATGCTCTGTTGCTATTATTACTGTATCTATTTTTAAGTTTTAATTGCTGCTATTTTAAGAGCTTTAAATTCATGGTTTAAAGAGCTACACTGATTCACCCCCCTTCTCAGTGTCACTATAAGTATAACAATTGGTATCAGATGCAGGTTCACAAGGTTCATAATGTTTTGTTTGTGGTCAACTCGGGCATAATGAACATCAGTGCCATGGGTTTAGTAGCATTGAAGATGAAAATGATACTCTCAAAATTGAAGTCCTAGAGGATGATTCTGAAAAGGAAATAGATGGAGGTCCTTACATGATACTCGACAAAGAAGAAACAGAATCAAAATAGGAATGTAATGAAGATGAAATGAATACAGAAGCAAATTGGAATGAAGATCAAATTATAGCTCCAAGAAAGAAGAATAAGAAAAATTCAAGAAAGCTTGAGGATACAAACAAAATCATAACCAGTTTGAAAGTACAGACAGAAGAATACAAGAAACTTTCTGAAGATCTCGAAATGCAGTTAACCATGAAAATAGAGTATTACAGTAAGCTAGAAGAAGAGATTGACGGTCTAAGAATGCAGACAGAAGAGATGAATAAGAAAGTTGATGTATGTAGCAAACATGAAGAATACTCCAACAAAATTGTTAGCAATCTGAAGCTACAAATAGAAGAGTTCAAAAGGATTGAAGAAACTCTCAGGTCTCAGATCAATGAGAAAGAGACTGTTTGCTTCAAACAAGAAGAAGAGATTGTTTCCTTGAAGAAACAACTGGAAGAGACCAATATAAATCTTAAATTCGATAAGAGCATAGAATTTCTAGATAAAATGATAAGTCATCAGAGAAGCTCCATGGATAAGCATGGTCTTGGATATGAAGCTGAACAACCCCCATCATCCAAATATGCAGAGAAAAATGAGCTCACCGTTGAAGGATCAAAGCATAAAAAGTCTGAAGATGAACAACCTTCATCATCCAACTCTACAGAGAAGAAAAATTTCACTGTTGAAAGGTCGGAGCAAGAAAAGGTTAAAGATGTATCTTCAAAAGAAAGAAAATATCAAAGGATATTTACAGCAAAGCAGCCACAACAAAAGAGGTTCTACCACTCTCACTCTTTTCATACTAACACTTTTAATGGCTATTATTTCAGATGTAACCAGTATGGTCACAAGGCAACTTATTGTGGATTAATTAGTAAATCAAAGAGTTATGCTAGTAGAAATACATCTGCATATCTGAGTGAACACTATGTACAATGTTTTCAATGCAATGGTCATGGGCACATAGCAAGGTTTTGTCCAAGCACTTCTATATCAAATCTAAGGCAAAACAATATATTTCATAAGATGCAAAGAACGCAACACAGACAGGGAATAAATCAGGTACATAGAAGAAAAGAAAATAATCATTCTTCATGGATGCATAAGAGACAACCACACCAGAGAAATATTCGAGTTCACGCAAAGGTGCAAAATAGGGACGCAATTGAAAAATCCAAGCCCGAGTTCAAGAAAGTTTTGAGAAAGATAGAACAAAGGAAATTGTGTCTCCTTGGTCTGAAGGAGACTACTCCTATGATGCACTAAAGCAGCTCCAGATAACACATCCTCAGGGGGAGCAACCTTATAGATTTATTTTTAATGCTCCTATGTATGTGTTTGGGTTTCTAAGGATGTAAAGTAGGAAGTTAGGGGGAGTTGTCATATAGTTGTCGAAGTATGTTTTCAGATCATGGAGTTTTGTGGTAGTGTCGTAAAGGATCAATATTAATTTGAGAGGTGTCTTTATTAGTAATTTTTCTATGTCACTGTTATACTGTTGATGGTTCTCACAGTCACTGTCAGAAGTTAAGAATTATAATAGTTCAGATAAGTTGGTTTGCGAAATAATGTTGCTCTAGTCGTATATTTGTATTTCGATTATTGCAGCGTGTATTTGTTCGACTCATTGATGTTAATATTGTGATATATTTCATGACACCTTGGTGAAATGATCTAATTCATAGATAGTTTATTTTTAACTATTGATAAAATGCCAATCCAAGGTTAAAAATTTTGAGGCTGAGTAAGGTGCACTATAGCTGGCCGTGAAGTATTTATCAAAATTTTGTCTTCTGATTCGAATAGTTGAAAGTAAGGAGTGACCAGCGGTGACTGTAGAAAACATAGATCAAGTTGAAAATATAAAAAGGGATTTGGTTGGTGTATGGTACAGTGTTTGATGCTTGCACAGAGTTTGTAGTAAAATTGCAGTGTTGGTTCAGTGCTGAACAAAAGTTGGTATAAGTGTGAGTCACTTATCAATTTTGTTGACAGACATGAAATCAAAGTTTTGAATGGGAAGCTTGAAGAAAATGGTTATATTGAGCAACCAGATGGTTTCCAGCTTGATGATGTTCCCAACTTGGCTTGTAAGTTGAAGATATATGGCTTGAAACAGGCACCCCGAGCATGGTATGCAAGGCTAAACAATTTTCTCACTAAACAAGAAATTCAAAATAGGTAGCTGGCAGAAAAATCACCCAAGAGACCAAATAATTGGAGATCCCACAGCTGGTGTTCAGAAAAGAAGGAAAGTAATAAGTAATTACTCTCTTTTATCCAACATTGAGCCCAAAAACATAGATGAAGCAAGCAAATATGATAGCTGGATGAAGGCAATAAATGAAGAGTTAGATCAGATTGAAAAGAACAGAACTTGGGAATTAGTACCTAGACCTATGAATAAGAATGTAATCGGCACCAAATGGATATTTCGAAACAAATTAAATGAAGACAAACAGGTCATTAGGAACAAAGCAAGACTGGTTTGTAAAGGCTATGCACAGTGTCGAAGGCATTGATTTTGAAGAGACTTTTGCACCAAGTGGCAGATTAGAAACAATTAGAATGTTTCCGGCCTTAGCAGATCCACAATAACTTCGGATTTTATCGGATGGATGTAAAATCTGCATTTTTAAATGGGAAACTTGAAGAAGAGGTCTATATTGAACAACCAGATGGTTTTCAAATTAGTGAAGATCCCAACCTTGTCTGCAAATTAAAGAAAGCTTTATATGGATTAAAACAAGCACCACGAGCATGGTACGCATGGCTAGATAACTATCTCTCTCAACAAGGGTTTAAGAAAGGTATGGTGGACAGTAATCTGTATGTGAAAACAAAAAATGGGCATCTCATTGTTCTTGTTGTTTATGTAGATGATATCATATTTGGCAGCAGCAAAGATGAATCATGTAAAGACTTAGCAAATAAAATGCAGAAAGAATTTGAAATGTCTATGATTGGTGAACTGTCTTACTTTCTTGGGTTACAAGTTAATCAAAATGAGAAAGGCATATTTATTTCCCAAGTAAAATATGTGAAAGAGATGCTAAAAAGGTTCACAATGGAGGACTATAAGCCAGTTAACACTCCTATGGTGACATGTTGTAAGTTAAGCAAATATGAAATCTCCACCTGTTGATCAAACCATGTATAGATTAATGATTGGAAGCTTACTTTATTTAACAGCTACCAGACCATATATTCTGTAGGCAGTTTGCAAGGTAGCAAGATTTTAGGCCAGTCCTAAAGAGACTCATGTGACAGTAGTAAAAAGGATTCTCAGGTTTCTCAAGGGTACTATGGAGTACGGGTTATGGTATCCAAAAGGTAAAGACTTCACTCTTATTTCTTATTCAGATGCAGATTGGGTAGGATGTGTTGATGATACGAAAAGTACCAATGGAGGTGCATTCTATCTCGATGACAGGTTGGTTGCTTGGCACAACAAGAAACAAGAGTCAGTTTCTTTATCAACAGCTGAGGAAGAATATATTGCAGCAACAACTTCATCGTACACAAGTTTTGTGGATGAAACAAACTCGAAAGATCTTGGTATTAATTTTAGTGAGCCAATATCAGTTAAGTGTGATAACACCAGTGCAATTAACATCTCCAAGAATCTGGTAATGCATTCACAAACAAAACACATTGCTATCAGATATCATTTCTTGAAAGAGAAAGTTACAGAAGGAGAAGTTAAATTGGATTTTGTCCCAACCACAAAACAAGTAGCAGATATTTTCACAAAACCATTGCCCAAGGAAGTGTTTGAGTACCTTCGAAACAAATTGGTAGTGGTCACACTTCCCAAAAAGTGACTAGCTACAGGGATCACTTTCTCAGGGGCATTTGAGTATTTGGATACTCTTTTACTCATGATCATAATTTGCACTAAGTGCAATAAACTATGCCTGAGAATTGTGTGTATGAACTCAGGGGGAGTCTGCAGTAGCCCTTTGGTATTATTGACAAAGGGGGAGAAAAGTCACAGGGATTTACATAGGTGTTGCCAACAATTCCAAAGGGGGAGATTGTTGAGCAAGGTGTTGCAAGAGTTTTGTCATTATTGTCAACACAATCAGTTAGATCTAATGATGCAGTGGACAGGCAGTTCAAAAGTCATTCAGATGCAGAGGACAAAAGTTCAAAGGTTATTCAGAGCATGGATAGTGAATTTCCAAGAAGACCACAGTTGCCTATTTGCAAAAGTTCAAAGAAAAAGACAAGTAAGAAAAGTGTCACGATATCACGACATATTCAACAGGCAAGAAAAACTGTCACGATTTCGTGACATGTTAGAGGAGAGAGAAAGCACAAGCAAAATTGTCATGATTTCACAACATGGCTGAGGAGAAAGAATGCGCAAAGAAAACTATCACGATTTCATGACATATTAGAGGAGAGAGAAAGTGCAGGAAAAATTGTTGCGATATCGCGACATGTTGGAAGAGAAAGTGCCAAGGAAGAAAACTATCGCGATTTCATGACATGTTTGGAGAAAATGCACTAACGAAGAAAACTGTCATGATTTCACGACATGTTCGAAGAAAAAGCTCCAAGGAAGAAAAGTGTCATGATTTCGTGACATGTCGGGTTTTCGCGACCCGAAGAGGAGAGAGAATGTATGAAGGCAAGTATGTTGCGATTTTGTGACATGTTATGTTTTTGCGGGCGAAAGACAGAAAATAAGCCAAGGCAGTGAAAGTGTCGCGATTTTGTGACATGTTCCGTTTTCACTGGTAACTGAGGAGAAAAGCGTACGAAATCCAAAAGTGTCACGATTTCACGATAGGTTGCAAGAAAAGCCTTCGAAAGCTGAAAGTGTCACGATTTCATGATAGGATGAAAGAAATATGTACGGATGCAAAAAGTGTCGCAATTTCATGATAGGAAGTAGTGAAGAAGCTAGCAGGATGAAGATGTCAAGATTTTGCGACATGTCATAGTTTCGTGACTCTAGGAGGAGAGAGACTGTACAGCACCAGAAATGTCACGATTTCACAACAAAAGCAGGTAAGAAGACCTAGAAGCAAAAAGGGTCGCGCTTTCGCTACAGAAGTAAGGATGACATCAACAATAGCTAGAAGTGTCATGATTTCATGACAAAAATGTTTTCAAAGCAAACAAAGGCCAAAAGTGTCATGATTTCGTGACAGCAGGGATAAGAAGGCATACGGATGTAAAAGGTGTTGTGATATTGTGACATGTTGTAGTTTTACGATAGAAGCTATAGGAAAGTGATAGAGGTGGCAGAGGTGGTTGAAGCCGACAAAGTTGAATCTAGGCCAATGGTATTTAGGGTTTTATAGTTGATGATCTTTAGGGTTGAAGCCGACAAAGTTGAATCTGAGCCGACTAAGATTAGGGTTTGCATTTGCATAATCAGTCGACTACAATTAGGGTTTTTCATCTTGAAATCTCTAGTATATAAGGAGGGTTGTTTGGAGAATTGTTTGTGTATCCAAGAGAGAATTGGTGTGTGCGATATGCGGCCGTAAGAGCGTAGATAGCACAAAACCGATGAGATGAGGGTGAAGTGCATGATGTGAGCAAGTCGTGTCGAGTTGTTCAAAGTTTGATTGCGAATGTGCATAGAGAGCAGAGTGTGGAACAACACAGAGTGTGCAAAGCATGTGCATAGAGAAATCAGAGTGTGCAGAGAGTGCAAAGGGCAAAATTGAATGCTAAGTTTGACTGTAGCAGTGAATGCGCAAAGCAAGCAGAGAAGTCGAATTACTGAGTTTAGTTGTAGTAGTGAATGCGCAAAGCAAGCAGAGAACTTGAATTGCTGAGTTCAACTGTAGCAGTGCTGCAGATATCTATATCTTGTGAACCATGAGAGAGATCGAGTAAGCTTTAGACCAGTTAGGGTCTAGTGAAACCGAAGGTATTTTTCTTGTCAATCTGTCATGAAATCATGACACTTTTGGCTTTCGTACGCTTTTCTCCTCAGTTACCAACGAAAATGGAACATGTCACAAAATCGTGACACTTTCACTACCTTGGCTTCTTTTATGTCTTTCGCCCGTGAAAACATAACATGTCACGAAATCGCGACATACTTGCCTTCATACATTCTCTCTCCTCTTCGGGTCGTGAAAACCCGACATGTCTCGAAATCGTGAAACTTTTCTTCCTTGGAGCTTTTTCTCCGAACATGTCGCGAAATTGTGACAGTTTTCTTCCTTAGTGCATTTTATCCAAACATGTCACAAAATCATGACAGTTTTCTTCCTTGGCGCTTTCTCTTCCAACATGTCGTGATATCGTGACAATTTTCCCTGCACTTTCTCTCTCCTCCAATATGTCGCGAAATCATGACAGTTTTCTTTGCGCCTTCTCTCTCCTCGACCATGTCACGAAATCGTGACAATTTTGCTTGCACTTTCTCTCTCCTCTAACATGTCGTGAAATTACGACAGTTTTTCTTACCTACTGAATATGTCACGATATCGCGACACTTTTCTTACTTGTCTTTTTCTTTGAACTTTTGCAAATAGGCAACTATGGTCTTCTTGGAAATTCACTGTCCATGCTCTGAATAACCTTTGAACTTCTGTCCTCTGCATATGAATGACTTTTGAACTGCCTGTCCATTGCATCATTAGATCTAACTGACTGTGTTGACAACAATGACAAAACTCTTGCAACACCTTGCTCAATAATCTAGTGTTATGGTTTTATCCTCTATGACTTTCCACAACAAATCCTCTTCAAAATATGTCCTCCTAAAAAAATGATTGTGTATAATCAGATATTTTCTTATCCAATAGGATTAGGAAGAGCTTTGTGAAAATATTGGATTTTCACTCTAGTGCATTACTGGTGGTGATTAAGGGGACTCTAACTCAGGTTCGGAATCCTCAACTGGCTCATAATTTTCTTGTGGACTCTTCTTTATGAAATGATCATCTGGTCCTTTTTTCCTCAATGGACTCATGCAAAGTCAAGTGGAAGGTTTTAATATACTATAATAAGATCTATTATTGTAACTTCCCTAGCAGTGGCACCAAAATATTGGGGCTAAAAACATTGGTTAAATATGGTCATATTTCTATCAAAACCCTTTTATTTAATTTGTCAAACCAAGGAACTTGTACGCTTGTGAAGTACCAAGTTTAAGAATAATTACAACACCATTTTGAGATGATTGAACTAAGCCTATAATTGGGGGAGTGCTTGTGAAATATTATTAATTCATCCAAACCAATTAAATCTTGCATAAACATAATTATAGAAAAATAAATCACACCACACTATGCTGAAAATAAAGGAAAAAAATAAAAATACACTTGCAAAAAATAAAAGTATAGCATGCTAAAAATAAATGATCTAATCTAGGAAGAAGGAAAAGAAGGGGAGGAATACTATCCTGGAGTGGGCCCAAGCTCCAACATCTTCCACCCAACTAATTTATAGAGATTGAGCGTAGATGAAAGAACTATCAAGCAAAGTGTTTTATTAATAAAATCATAGTACATAAGAATGATGATTTTCTATATACACCACTACTTACTTTCTCAGAGAAGAGTGTGTGTATATATAATACACATAGAACTTGTGTTACAATGTTGTTGTGATGAAAAATCCTACTATAGCCTAAACTAAGATAGTTCGATAATAAAATGCATGATAAAAATAGTCAATAACTTTTATCCTTTTCTAGGGATAATAGATTTTCTAGTCTAGCTCCTTTATAGCCCGTGTTTTATTTCATCAAGTAGTTGTAGGTTTCCTCCAATGCAAATAGACCATATTTTTTGATGTGACTAGAAGTCCCATAGGCTATCTAATGGCTATGTGCTCCCATACCTAGATTTGTAGAAGTAAATAATAGACCATACTCTTTCCATTATTATAGGCAACAATGTGGAGAGTCCTATAGATCCTATATATAATGAAGGGTCCCCATGCGAACCTTTTCCTACTATCTCTTATTTAGGATATAGTCTCAAATATCCCATAGTGCAATAGTCTCTCGTTGGTATCTCCTACTAACAAGCCAAATAATATAGCACACAATAGCATTGTAAACCAATCTAGTAATCCTACCTAAAAGGTGGGATTAATACCAATGTCATAGTACCTCAACTAATAATGGTACCCACCAGTAAAACTAGAGAAGGCCACATCCTGGTTATGGATTATCCATATCCCAACACCCTGGATAGGCACTCATAAAATCCTCCATACATCCTCCAAGGTGATTGTCATTTCCCCTATAGGAAATAAAAAGGTCCTCTTAGAGTACCATCACTTGGATAAGGTAGCAATCATATCATGTTCCAAATCAATATTTGGCATCATAGCCAAATGTAGTAGCCCCACAACATCCAACACATCTCAACTAGAAAGTTTTATCTCTACCACTATGGATCAAAGGGTGCAAGGTCAATGATATTTACATTCTAGTATCTTGTACACCTATAGCCAAGAAATGTTAATATATAGAGGTCAAATTCTCATCAAGTACTCAAAATAAGCCTCATCCAAAAAACTTGGTGAATATTCCCACTGAATTATAAAATCATCAAGAGGTGAATTCATTGAGCAAAAAGCAAATCCATCAACTAGAAAAATTTATGATTACGCCAATGGTGTATTCAAGTTACTGTACTCATGCTCATAGGATAAATATGTTGACCATAGTAATTCAACTATAAAAGGATAAAAATAAAAAGTGTTAGTGGATGAAAATCTTACACACTTAAAGAATGGACCCACTTGGGCCTATGTCATCTTGTACCCTATCCAAGTGATGAATAAGACATCCTAATTATATAATTCCATGATGCCATATATTTTTCTCCAGATCTCTCTTCCCTTCTCACATGTGGTAAAATTAAATTTACCACTCCCATTTTCCCATTTTACCCTAGTTTGCATGAAGACCCATTTCATAAAATGTTTAACCTAGCCTATTCAAGTTCCTTCATGACTCCATTTTGTCACTCAAAAATTAAAGGGAGCACTTAGTCTAGGGGAAACACTAGTTTTTTTACCCCACATTAACCATAACAAGGACTTTTGTTCAATGAAAACTAAAAAAAAATTGCTTTCTCTAAAAAGTATTTTTTTGATACTTCTTGACTCATTTAGACTAACCAAAGTCCAATCACCATGTTTCCCTCAAAATGAAGGTATATATAGTTGTTTTTGATGTATTTTTTAAAATGCATAAAAAAGAGGTAATTGTAGATACCTAAAATTGGATCACCCATCCTACACTGATTTTTGAAGTAAACTAACAAACTAACTCAAATAACATTAACAAATCATCCAACCCCAAAATTTGTAGATAAAAATCAACACAGGCAAATCCGTCAACAAAGAGCAAATTTGCTCACATTCTGGCATATTTATGAAATTTTAAATAAACCTCTTTTAACCATTTAATTTGACCCTAATAGTCACTTAGAGAAAATATGTCGAGAGACAAATATGCCAAGTGGTGTATTCGTATAGGTGACATATTCACACCCAAAATTTTTAAAAAAGAATTACATCTATAGAAGCTTGTTAGGGCATAAATCTTACCCTAGTTGACTGCATACAAATATAGGGATTATCTAAGAGGGTAAGGAATGGGATTGACCTTCTTCCACTTATTCAAAGCTTCCAAAACTATATAAACCTACCCAAATCTACCCTTCCACTAGTTAGACCAACCAAGAATATTAGCCACATCACCTCTCCCACTTGGAAAACTCCAACAGGGTCAATTTCTATAAATTGACCCATTGGGGGAAGTATTAAAAAAAACAACTCTCTCCATAACTAAGTGTTATAAAATTCATCATTCAAATTAAATAAGAAATGAAGTGCTACCAAATCCTTCCTTGAAGCTAGAACAAATTCACCATGAGGCTAGGAGAAGGGAGTATTTGGTGTTTCAATATTGGTAATACTTTTCTTAACAAAGCATTATTATTCATTTTGAAATTTTATTAACAAATATCCTTCTATTTAAATTTACATCTATAGCATATTCTTGTAGGTTTTATATTTGTAAAATCTAACTATTATTTCATGAAAAATTCCCTTGTTTGTGTCTATAGGAGCCATAGGAGATGACTACAAGACTCCAAACCATCATCAAAATACCCTTGTATGATCAAGGACTCCTATTTTTTATTCATCAAAGGTATTTATCATCTCCCAATGGATTGAGTAAAACTACTACACTAACTTACTCTAGGTGGTATATTCACTCAAGCCCCTCGTTCATTGTATTCTATGTAATTTATTATTATGTATTATCTTGGCTCCCAGAGCAAATCTACCAAGAAAACTCTAATTTAGGTGGTATATTCATGGAAGGATCTATATCCTATCTATTAATACCCAGAGTGAATCCTTAGAGAAACCCTATATTAGGTGGTGTATTCACATAAGGATCCACATTGTTATTTTGATAGAATTCTCCATCTCCTATATTTCAACACCTAATGCAAATCCATTGCGTAAATCTATTTTAGGTGGTGTATTCATCTTATTTCTTAGAAAAATTTAGATCCCCTATCATATCTAACATCCAATCTATCCATTCAACCTATCAACATCAACTCATTAACAAAATACTTTTGTTTTCCTGTACACCATGTCGCTCTTTCAATTTTTTATTATAATGAATTTTCCAAGAAAAATAGTTCTAGTTGGTGTATTCACTTCAATTATTTTTGCATCCATTTCTAAGGTAATGTCAACTTTATTTTTATATAAATAGAGGGTCTAAATGTGCAAAACCAAAAGAAGTAATCTTCTGGCTATTTGGTAGGCCCCCAAATCATAATCTTATTTTTTTCTTTCTATTTTGTAGGTTCCAACAAATTCTATGATTGCAAGAATTTTGGTTGACATATTCGCATAGGAGGTGTATTCACTTTTAGATGGTATATTTTCACCATAAAAATAGGTAGGTACCTACAATCCTCTAGTTCCACAATATTTTAATATACTTGTTTTTTTGCTTTCACCTTATCCTCTTATATTCTACATATAAAAGCGGATAAATCAAAATAATCTCTAGTTTATCTAGCATTGTACTTTGTTTCATTAGGCATCAAAATCAACATTGCATGTAGTTTTGTGCTAGTGCCTCGAAGTAGGGTGGCATGAACTTTTATGCATCCCATACTTTCCAAATCGCTAATTTTTATTGTTTCTTTCTCTTTGTTCATGCTTTGATGACTTTTCTCTACTTTTTTCATTCCCACCAGCACTTTTTTTTTAAATGGGTTATATGGGATTTAAATAGGCCCCACTCATATTACATCATCAACACATATTGGTGTTACAATAAATCTTGGATATTATCCATGTATCATCTGGTAAGATTTGAACCTAGGTCTCCTCGAAATATTGAGGAATCTAACTGGTTGAGCTAATGCCATTTGCTATTCCCACCAACACTTTCATATTTAATAATTTTATTTTTTCATATTGTTCATAATGAGATTTATCTTTCTAAATATTTATGTTTCCTTAAAAAATATAAAATGCAAGGAATGATATTACAAATAATTTCTTCTTTGTTTTGAATGTGAATGTATGGGTTAGGTTGATTTCTTAGACACTAATATGTGATGAGACTCTCATATAAGTTTTTTCACCAAATACCCCAAGCGATCTAAATGTTGATATACTACATATCTTCCTACTTTAATCCAAGAATTATTTTTAAAATTTGGTATGAAAACTAATGAAGATACAGCAGAATCAAATATAAAATGTGATAAGGTGTAAATGGTTGGATCAGACATTTTTCGCAGGACTGCCCAAACTTTCGAACTCATTTCGGCCATATCTCACTCATCCGGACTCGGATTGAGCTAAAATTTTGAGGGTAGATGCCTGAAAAACCCTAGAACGTCTCCACCAATTTTCATATCATTTGGAGCAACACATATCCTAGCACATCCCTATGTGTGAACGACATATTTGGCAAGCGGCTATGCGAGGGTTTCATCTGGGTTGAGTGCAAGCAGCTCCAGAGGTTGGTTTTTAGGGCCTTCGGGCCCTAGCGGCCAATATTTTTGTGGTTTATGCTCAATATTTTAGCAAGAAATGTTGCAGGGGATACAATATGGGTTAGAAATTTGTCTTTCAACAGATCATACTATGAACTTGAGTGACAACGACTTCCAATTTGCTGCACAAAAGAAAAGTGAAAACCATACCTTTCCATGACGTCTAGGGCAAGGATTAAAGAGATCACGAAACAAGTTTCAAGCAGTTGATCAAAAAATGGCTCATATCTCAAGTGAATCTGGTGCTAAGGTGCACCCACAAAATAATTCTACCATGAAAACCCCTATCAAGGGTAAGAATTTCGAAGACTCGGTCCCAAAAATGAATTTTAGGGATGCCCTTCATGGTGGACAGCCTCAGCCCAATGCTAATATCAATATTAGGGCTTCCCATAAACCTCTAAGAATGCCTAAGATTGATCCCAAGAAAATGGAGTCAGGATGTCTTAAAGCAGCTGATGGAACTCCTATTGTTAAGCTTGATATGGGTAACATTCAGACCGGCATTGAAGATTTGGAAAAAAGAGGACTAATTTGTCGGTTCGTGGGTTTTCGTCCGAGTCTATCTGCTTTCAAAGTCCGGGCTGCAAAAAGCTAGAAAACTAAAGGTGAGTTACAAATCTCTATTTATCCAAATGGTTATTTTCTTGTTTTATTTGCTAATAATGAAGATAGAGAGAAAACTTTTCAAGGGGGTCCTTGGTTTTTTGGAAGGGCAGGGCTTTTCATGAAGCCCCGGCATACTAAATTTAAAGCCGAAGAAGAGATGCCTTCTATAGCTCCCGTGTGGGTTAGACTCTTTGGCCTCCCTATTGAATTTTGGAATCCTACTATTTTTTCTTCAATTGGAAACTCTTTAGGAACTTTTATGATGACTTCCGATTGTACTCAAAATTTTGAACATATTATTTATGCTCGAATTTGTGTTTTAATGGATTTTGACAAACCCCTACCTAAAAATATCACATTACAATTTGGGGAAGACACTTGGGAGCAAGTAGTGGACTATGAGAACATTCCTTTTCATTGTAGAATTTGCCATGAATATGGTCATTTGGCCAGTTCTTGCCCAAATAAAATTCCTGATCAAAAGAAAGAAGATATAAACTCAACAGGTTTCCAAATACCTAAGAAGAAGAACACTAAAAAAAACCAGCTTATGAAGGATCAATCAAAGTCATCTGCTAATATGTTTGAAATCCTTTCCACAAATGATGTCCCAAGTGAGGAAGAGGAAATAATGGAAACTAAAATCTTAGAAACACAATTTAAATATGAAGGGAAGAACTCAGAGACAAACCAACAAATCAAAGGTTTTCAACAGAAAAAAGGAGAAAATTTACACAAGAAAAACAATATTTCAAATGTCAAAACTTCAAATAATGCAAGTCCCAATATAGACTCCGTTGAACCATCTAGTAAAATTTTGGCTGTGTACGAGCATTCTTCAAGGTTAGAAGCCATCTCAGATTCAATTGGAATAAGTCAAGAAAAAGGAAAAAAAAATTGAAGATGGATTCTAATCAAAAAGTAGGTCGCAAGACCAATCAATATCATATGGTAAAAGAAGGTGAAAAGCTTGTAGAGGAAGGTAAGATTAATGCCCTTCCCAACTTTTTTAGCCCTGGTATTAATGAAGATCATCACTTGGAATATTAGAGGACTCAAAGGGAGTCTTTCAAAACAAAATGAAATTAGAAGAATGATTCGGTAAATCATCCACATCTTGTTTTCCTTCAAGAAACAAAGATGTCAATGGAGGATATGGACTTAATTGCCAATAAATTTGGCCAACTGGAAAGTGGTTTCCCTCGGCTCCCAAGGGACTTCGGGTGGCATTGCTTGTCTTTTGGATCCAAAATAGGTAGTTATTCACCATATGGTTGGCAGTTGGGGTTTGTTGGCTATAGCTATTCAAAGTAGACATTCCAACCAGATTATGCTCTGCATTACTATTTATGCTCCGACTTCTTTGGAGGAAAAAAGAAGATAGTGGAAGGATATTACTCATATTATCTCTCATTTTCCTAAAGCTTGGATCTTGATCGGAGGAGATTTCAATACCATCCTCTCTCTGGATGAGAAAAGGGGGGAAATAGAAATTTGGACAAAAGCACTGGACCTCATGAGCGAATATATTGCAAACCTCCATCTTGTGGATATCCAACCGTATAATGGCCTTATGACTTGGTCTAACGGAAGGCAAGGCTTAGCTTGTATAATGGAGAGATTGGATAGGTTTTTGCTCTCTCAAAATTTCTTAATCCATGGTCACATTCCTAAAGTGAAGACTCTTAATAATGCTGGTTCGGATCATTGGTAAGTCATGGTGGAAATGTGGAAAACCAATGTGAGTTTCTCTCCTTTTCATTTTCAATTAATGTGGCTTAGAGACATTTCCTTCAGACCTCATGTGCAACAATGGTGGAAGGAAGGTAAACCTAGGCATGGGACTAAGATGTTCTGTTTTGCCAAAAGACTGCAATACATTAAATCCAAAATCAAGACTTGGAACTCGGAAAGAGTTTGGGGATGTTCATAAAAAAAAACATGAAGTTATTGCTCATCTTGAAAATTTGAATAAGAAAATCCATTTAGATGGCCTCACAGAGAAGAGAAGTGCAGATGAAATTAAACTCACAACTCGCTTAGAGGAATGGGAAAAAAGAGAAGAAATCTTATGGAAGCAAAAATCTAGAATTCAATGGCTCAAAGAAGGAGATCGAAACACAAATTTCTTCCACAAATCTCTTCTAGCTCGAAGATCTCACAACTTTATTTCTTCCTTAAAATCAGATTCTGGAGATGTTGTTTATACTTGGGATGGCATGAACTCTATTGTTGTTGATTACTTTTCCAATATTTTTGCCGCTACTCCCCTTGACTCAGCTTCACAATATAATGTTCTTCAAGCAATCCCTTCTCTTATCACCTTTGAGGAGAACTCTATTTTGACTGCTCCTGTTACTATCAATGAGCTTCAACAAGTAGTTTTTAAAATGCAAAAAGGGAAAACCCCAAGTCCTTATGGTTTTCCTATTGAGTTCTACCAAGAGTTCTGGGATATCCTTCATGTTGATTTATTAGAGGTGGTGGAAGAAGCCAGGAAAGCCAAAGAAATTTTGAAGGTTATCAATAAAACTTATATTACTCTTGTTCCAAAAGCTCAAGAGGTTGATCATATCTCAGCTTTTAGACCTATTGCTTTATGTAATGTTCTTCTCAAAATCATTACTAAAATCATGGCGTAAAGGTTGAAGCCTCTTTTGCATAAGATTATTTCCCGCAGCAAGGGGGTTATGTGGAAGGACGTCAAATAGTAGATGAGATAGTTCTTGCTCAGAAGCCATCCATTCCATGGATATGCAAAATTCTCCTTCCATGTTCATTCGGTTAGACTTATCCAAAGCTTATGACAGAGTGGATTGGCACTTCCTTATCAAAGTTTTGAGGCAATTTGGTTTCTCTAAGGATTGGATGGATTGGATTATGGGATGTATCTCTTCAGTTTCCTACTTAGTTCTTATCAATGGCAGGCCTTCTCAGTCTTTCCTAGCTTCCAGAGGTATTAGGCAAGGTGACCCGCTATCCCCTTATTTATTCATCATTCTTGCTGAATGCTTGGGTAGGACTATAACCAAAAAGAGGGAAAACAAAACCCTTGAGGGAGTTACCATTGCTCATGGAGCTAGACCTATCTCTCATCTTCAATTTGTGGATGACTCTACTCTTTTAGGTAAAGCTACAGCTAAGGAAGCTTCTAATATTAAGCAAATCATTAGCTATTTTTCTAAGGCTACTGGGCAGTTGATCAATGAAGACAAATCTAAAGTTATTTTCTTTCACTCTGCTCGCTAGACAGAATCCATGGTCTTGGATAAACTAAGATATAAGAAGACCTCTCTTCCAATCACTTATTTAGGTATTCCCATAAATATTCAAAGGCAGAAAAATAAATATTGGAATTGGTTGTTGGACAAAGTCAAGAAGAAAATTGGAAAGTGGACCAACAAGTGGCTTTCTTCTGGGGGTAGAATCACCTTGGTAAAATCAGTCCTTCAAGCTATTCCTATTTATGTTTCTTCCATTTTGAATATCCCAAAGGTTGTTCTTCGAGAATTGGATCAAATCAGTCATCGTTTCCTTTGGAGTGGTACTAAGGAGAAAAGAAAATGGGCCTTGGTGAAATGGGATACTTTATGTCTTCCTAAGAGTGAAGGGGGGTTAGGATTACGGTCTTCAATTAATAACAACAAAGCTTTAGCTGCTAAATTATATTGGAGGATGTTGCATAACCCCAATGCTCTTTGGGCCAATAATATCTGTGCTAAATATGCCGAGAACAAAAGTCCCGAAGACCTTGTTCGCTATCAACTTCCCACCAAAGGTTCTCCCATTTTAGCAATTCTTAAGACTCGGTGAGGATTTGATAAAGAAAAAATTATTTTGGATCATTCATAATGGTCAACATGCAAATTTTTGGACAGATTCTTGGGATGGTCACAAGCCTTTGATAACTCGGCTTCCCGATTGGAGGCCTTGGATGGAGGAGCTTCACCGAGCTAATTGGATAAAGGTGGCTAATTACTATCGGTACCATACCGGTAATTCAAAGGTTGGTAGATATTGGATCCCTATTGAGGACTGGCCTATTCAAATCCCATAAAGGCAAAGACAAGATATCCAAGGCATCCTTCATATGAGATCCCTCTCTTGGTCCCATGAAAAAGATTGTTTTGGATGGAACAACACTACTAAGGGTGAGTATTCAGTTGCTCAAGGTTATTTGACCTTATGCCATAATAATCCCAACCATTCTTCTGACATATTTTCTCGATTGTGGGCTCAAAAGCTCTGGCCTAAGGTGAGGTTCTTTAATTGGCTTTTATTGCATCGTAGGGTGCTTACCGGTGAGCAACTTATGAAGCGTGGTTTTCATGGCCCTTTTAGATGTGAAATGTGTGAAGAGAATGTAGAAAATATCAACCATATTTTTATTGAGTGTACTTTAGCCTCCGAGCTATGGGAGGAGAATGGCCACTTTACTTGGCTTACAGTGGTCCAATTTTTTTACTTTTGAACAGCTTTGGAGGGATTGGCCTAATCAAGAGGGTGTTGATCATTTTATTAGGCAGTTAGTTTGGATGGGTTCTACCATTCTTCTTTGGAATATTTGGAATGAAAGGAACAACCAAATTTTTAATCAAGATAGGAAGGATATTCACTATATTTGGCAAAAGACCATAGCCAACTTAGTTGAATCAGCCCATCATCTCCTTAATCACCCCCAAAACTCCCACCAAATATGGGATCAAGTGATGCAAATATTGAAGATTAAACCTTCTAAGGGCAACCAACTTAAAGGGAATGTGAGTATTAGTAAGATGGATAGGAATAGAAATTGGCAACCTCCTCCTAAGGATTTTGGAAAAGTCAATACCGATGGAGCCTCTAGAGGGAACCCCGGAAAAGCCAAGTGTGGGAGGAATTGGTAGACTTTCGGATGGCTCCCCTGGTTTTTACTTTTGCTGAGAATTTGGGTATTCTTTCCAATAACCTTGCCGAGGGGTATGGTATCCTCAGAGGCCTTCAGGAGGCTACTAAGGTTGGATGGGAAAAGGTGTTAGTTGAGTCCGACTCTCAACTTATGATTAATCTCTTGAAGAATCCTTCTAAGAATCATAAGGTGGATTGGAGAATAAAAAGAATTATTGAGAAGATTCAGTTAATCCGGATGGGATTTTTGAAAGTTGATTACAATCATGTGGTCAGAGATCAAAACAAGAGTGCTGATGCTTTAGCTAATTGGGCTTTGGACAAAGGTGATCTTACTTGTTATGGCCACCCTCCTATATGGTGGGCTTCTCAAATTAGGGAAGCTCTTCTTTCTATCATTTCTTTGGATGGCTCCAGCTCGAAGGTACCTAGTTTCTTCTTGTTTTTTTTTTTTTGCTTCTCTTTGGTTCATTCAGTTTTTTTTAGTTCCCTAGCTCATTCTATTCTTTATTTTGTTTCCTCTGTTGATTCTTGCCTTAATAGTCTTCTGGTCTAGATAGGTCATTGTTTTGTTCATTTTTTATTTCTTTTTTATTTTTTGTTTTTTTTTTTTAGTTTTTTAAGGTGGGTGGGTTTTTTTATTTTGTTTTGTTTTTGTGTTCTTTGTGTTGTTTTTTGTTGTTCTTGTGTTTTTGTTGTTTTGTTTTTTTTTTATGTTTTTTGTTATTGTTCTTGTGTTTTTTTTTGTTCTTGTTCTTGGGTTTCTCTTTGTTTGTGTTATTTCGTGTTTTTATGTGTGAGTGTTTTCTATGTTTTTTGTTTTTGTTTATTGTCCGTTGTTGGTTGTTTTTTATTTTTATTTTTATTTTATTTTTTAATTTTTTAGGTTTTGGTTGTGTTTATTTTTCATGTTTTTTTCGGGTTATGTCTTTGTAGTGTTCTGTTGTTTTTGTCTTGTTTGTGTTTTGTTATGTGGTTCTTGTGTTTTTCTATGTGGTTTGTGTTGTGGTTTCTTTTATCTTATTGTGCGTGTTTGGTTGTGCTTTTGTTTTTGACACACTCAAGGAGCATGTTTTTTATTTTATTTTATTATTTTTGTTGTTATTTACTTATTTTTAAATTGGTTTTGTGTGTTTGTTTGCTCCTTGAGTATGTCAAAGGTGGTAGGCCAGGTCCGAGTCCTGGGTGTTTTTGGCAGAATGCATACCCCTGCCTCCTTGGGTCTTACCCGAAAGTGGCATCCCTTTTGGGATGTTTTCCACAAATAAAAAAAAAATTCTTCTTTGTTTTCCCCAAAACCCCAAAGTGTACGAATTATCCTCTATAGTCATTAATTTCTTCTACTACCCTAGAAACCCTAAATTCCCTTGGATATCCTCCATATGATTTTATTTATTATGTTGCTCTTGAAACCATAAAGTGTAGTGGATACACTCTATACTACTTTTTTTATTTCAAGGAGAATATTTTATGCTACTTGAGTAAAATGAAGATGATTTACCTAGATTAACCTTGACCTCCTTGACCTTATTTGCATTAAAATATACCCCCTATCAACATTTAATCAAAAACATTCCTCCCCATATTCCTTCGTACCTATAACTCTTATATTTGAAATTATGCATTACACATCCTTATATTTTGTGTCATTTTCTTATTTTAATGGTTGAGTCGAGTGAACTAAATGGATTTTTCCATTTGATGATGTAGAGAGGTTTTTATTGCCACTTTATTAGGAGTGGAAAATCCTTGTTTTAACTCATCTTCTCCTATAATATGATCTCATTGTTTCATATTGAATTTTACCTCATGACTAAAAGTTTATATATCTTTCTCCATAATTTTCACTTTGCAATCTCTTGCTATATGTCTATATTTATGATATTTGTGACATAGAAATGCAGTATTTTCATAATCCACTTGTTGATTATATTCTCTTTGTTTATATTTAATATTAATGGATTGTGATAAATATTTTAAAATGCCCATAGCAACACATATTCGAGTGTACATATCATATCTTCTATCCTTAATAGTTGGTCCATCCTAGATGAACTCACCTGGAGTATTGCCAATATTCTTCAAAATTTCATTTTTTATGAGTTGATAAGGAAGTCTAAAAAGCCTAATGCACACAAAAATCCTTTTAATACTCTTTGTCTTCACTAAAAAATATTTCTCCATGGTCTTAAATATAATGCATCTTTAACTCTAAGCCAAGGGCCTCCATCCATTATTTTATTCCTTCTTTCTAAATTAGAGAAGCTAATGAGGAAAAATCATTTCCGAATAAAATTCACAAAGTAATTTTAACTCAATCCCCACTTACACTTGATCCAATTTTGAATCTAAGGAAAACCTTGTCAGTATCCATGGAACTTACATATTAACAATTTGGCTTTAAAAACCTTTATATTATGCCCAATTATGTCATTTGTGATAAACACCTCTAGTATAGTATCTACTACCTAGATAGGGATTTTCATAGATTCACTCTTCATATTATTGCTAACTAAGGCCTCCATATGTCCAACTAGGGCATCCTTACTTCTAGTGAAAATTTAAAAAAATGAATTTCCTACCATGTCACCTAGATTTTGTTCATAAGTGAATTAGTTTTTTAGTTTCTTCTAAGATCTAGAATAAGAAGTTGCACTCACTCCTTTCTCACACTTTGTTTATTGCTTCTTGCTTCCTTCTCATACCTTGCCCTCACTTACATTTCACCCTTACATCTCACTGTAGCTATTGTCTTGTTCTTAATATTAAGGTTCCCCTAGCACTAAGTTTTATTTAATCATAAATTTTAATTATATATATATATATGATTAGTTACCAATATTTTTATGAACATTTTTCTAAATACAAAATTCTTTATGTTGAAATGCTTAGATGATGTCATTGTTCGAAAAGTATAATATAAGAGATAAAAAAAACTAATTATTTTTTTTTGCAAACATTTAGATATGAATTTTTAATACATTTTAGAAAATAAAAATAATGCCAATTAGAGCAACAACTATCACTTAAAAATATTTTTCCCAAGAATATTACAATATCTAACCATAATGATATTATTAAATAAATTCACATTTATAAAAGAAACAACACTCTCATCTTATAATTTAACATTTCTAGAATTTTTAAAACCAATATGGGTGAATGGGCACTATCATTTTTATCTCATGTAGCTGTAAAATTAATACTTTATATCATATAAATTGTTAGTGATAATTTTTTATATCAAAATTATACATACATATATACATACATACTAAATATATATATATATATATATATATATATATATATATATATATATATATATATATATATATATATATATATATATATATATATGTTGTTTATTTCATTTAACAAGATGAAGAAAGAGGACATTAAATACTATCATCTTGAGTTGTAATGATAGAAGACCAAATGGAAGAATGAAAAAAAATGTTGTATGGGAGTTGAGCTAAGCAAGATGATGAAGATATACATGATGGAATATAAGTTTAAAGCTATAAATATAGAAGACATTATAGAAAAATAGATAAAAAGAGCATGTGATAGTCAACTTCACCAATATGAAGATAAAAAAGTATATTAAACATTATGATTTTTGATCTACAATGATAGAAGACCAAATGATAGTACAAAATAAATCTTATGAGAGCCAACCAAATATAAGTAAGATAAAAAAATAATAAGCACATTATAGTTTATAAGTTTTAGGTAAAATAATAGAAAATCAAATATAAAGTGGCGTATGAGTCCAGTTGCACAAGAGAAAGAGGAAGAGGGACATTAAAGATTACAATTTTGAGTTGTAATAAAAGAAGACCAAATAGAAGGACAAGAAAATAGGGTCCATGAGAATTAAAGAGAGGAATATGCACATGAATGATTGAAATTTTAGGATATAATGACAAAATATTAAGTAGAATAACAAATAAAGAGGAGGCCTAAGTCAAGATTAGTAAAATAAAGAGGAAGATAGAGATGAAAAACTGTAAGTTCAAGTTAGAATAAATGAAGACCAAATATAAGGACAAATAAAATGGTGCATGAGAGTTGAACTATGTAATATTAAGATGAAAAGTGACATGAGATGTTACAAGTTTAAGATACAATGATAGAAGACCAAATGAAAGATCAAATAAATAGGGTGCATGAGAGTTGAGCTAAGCAAAATTAAGAGGAAGAGGGACAACATAGACTTCAAGTTTGAGATATAATAATAAAATATCAAACAGAAGAACAAAAAATAGGATACATGATAATTTAGATGAGTAATATGAAGAGAAAGATGCACATAAAATATTGTAATCTTGATCTATAATAACAAAATATAAAATGGAGGAGAAATAATATGTATGAGATTCAAGATGAGCTAGATGAAGAGGAAGATGCAAATGAAATACTATGAAAATAAGGTTCACAATAGTCTGGTTGAACAAGATGAAGAAAAAGAGGTAGACGATAGTCTAGCTAAACAAGATGAAGAAAAAAGAGCTGCTTGGAAGAATATAATTTTGAGTTACATAAATAGAAGACTGAAAGCAAGAAATAAGGATGTATATGAAAGACTAAAATTTCAATCTATAATGACAAAATACCAAATGGAGAAATAAATAAATAGAATGGGTAAAAGTTAAGCTAAGTAATATAAATAGGAAGAGGCACATGAGATCAAAAGGAAGAATAAAAAGAGGGCACACAAAGCCCAAATTGACAAGATGAAGAGGAAGAAGTACATGAAAGGAAGTAAGTTCAAGTTGTAATGATAAAATACCAAAAAAAAGAATAAATAAAGAGGGTGCATAAGAGCTAATCTAAGAAATATGTACAAAAATATATATGATTGATTTCAAGTTTGATATGTAATGGCAAAGGCCAAATGAAATTAGAAAGGAGGGTACATGAGAGCTCAAATGATAGATATGATCGAATCAAGATTTTTATGTTAGTAGAAATACTGGTGGTCACTAATACTACTAGCTTATTTTATATATATAATATATATATATATATATATATATATATATATATATATATATATATATATATATATATATATATATATATTCAATGCCAAGAGATATCAAACATGAAGTGCCTATCTTACATGTTAAGCTTTGAAGAATCTTGAAATAAGCACATAGATATGTACACACACATGGATATTTTATATTCATATATTTATTAATTTGATTATTAAGTTCTTCAACTCATGCTTGGAACTTTTTACCTCAATATTTGATCAATTATACCTAATTTTTTATTTAAATGTGAAATAGAAATTTCAATTACACTATTAAATGTGTTGGAAACATAAATTATTTTGTAAATGAACTATACTTTAATTTTAATTTTTAAATAAAATAAGTTTAATTATCACATGCAAATTTATAAAGATCTTGTTTTATGATCCCCATTTACTTTACCTCTTCAACCCACATCCATAGGATATATCTAGTTTATTTCTATTGATCAAAGTTATATACTAAGATAAAACTACAAGTTAGAAATTTTCTCTTTCTATTTTAACTTTATTAAAAAATGTTACTTTATATAGTTATTATAAAATATTACCATAAAATTAGATATCTAGGAGCAATCCTCATATTTTATTGTTTTATAAATAAAGTTTTGTGAGTGCAATTAAGAAGTAGAAGTATGAAGTAAAGTGTGAGCAAGTAGTAAGCATCATTTTTTTTGTTTCAAAACATAAATGAAATTCAAAAACTAAAGAATTCTTGTGAATAAAATCTAAGTAGCACAAAAAAAAATTCATTATTGAAATTACTAATTGGAAATAAGTATTCCCTAGTTGGAAGCATGAATGCCTTAGTTGGAAGTATGGATGCCCTAGAGGAAGAGTGAATATAGTAGATTTTACACTAGAACTTTTTATCAAGGATGAGATGATTGAGCATGATACAAATGCTCTTACAAGTAGAGGGTTGGGCTATGGTAGGTTGACCCTGTGGATGTGGTGGATATTGGTATTGTTTATCTTCACAATATCATAGGGAATACTATTGTGCCTGATCATGATAAGGTGGGTACTGGGTAATATGTATTGTCGTGTCTACAGTCACACTAGGTTGTGGGGTAGGTGTATATTAAGGATAATAGTACTATGACTGGGCAACATGTGATTGTGGTAGGGGTGCTTGTTAGTTTAGATTCTATTGTAATGGTTGAGCCATGGGTGGTGATGACCAAACTAGAGGAGGCGTAAAGAAGCTAGGTGCAGCTGGTGGTAATGTAGGTGTTGGTACTACTAGTTCTATGGGTGGTCAAGATGAGGTATCAAAAGACAAGATCTATTTTTGCCTTGGAGGGTAGGAAGTAGGGAAGATAAACTATGTGGAATAATTTGATTGAGTGGGTGGATAACCTATCAATGTTGATCCATAGGTAGGATGGATATGGGTAGTGGGAGCTTGAAAAGGAATGGGTGGTAGTATCCTGAAGGTCATCATAGGCAAAGGTAGCTCCAAGGGTTGGGTGTTGTACACTCTGGATACCTAGGAGATAGGTGGGAAAGCTACCAAAAATGTGGGATAAGTTATCGAGGTAGGAGCTTAGATTGAGGGGAATGTGTAGGTGTACACTCCTGCTTGGGTTTGCGCATATTGCTCTTGAATAGGCTGCTAGGAGGTACCCTTAGATATGGTGAAGAACGGCTCTTGGGAAGAGGATGGTTGGTACTCTTGTGAGGAGTACGGGTGTGAGGTTTAAGGGAATGCTTGCGGTTCTTGTTGTGAAGGGATATGTTGTGTAGTTTGGAAGGATGGATTCTAGCTTCCTATAGCGAAGGAGGATGGGTCAAAAACCATTTCTATGGTAGGGGTGAATGATGCAACCTCAGTACGGGTACGGTTTAGAAGGAAGGAATCATTCTCAAACAAGGATTGAGATAGATTCTGGAAGAAGGGATGTGTAAATGTGGGTGAAGTAGGCATGACCTCCTCATATACGATGAAGTATGGAGGAGATTGTCCTGGTGCTATGCATATTACATGGTCATAGAACATGGTTGGCATATTAGGCGAGGATGGGGTAGAAAGGAGTGGGTAATATTCTACAAGTGAAGTAGCGAGGATTTCACTCAAAGTTGATGTCTCCTCATGAGGCATCATGTGTGTGAATTATACATCAGATTCCATGTGTGAATAAGATGTGTCTATATTCCTCTCCTTCATGATCAAAGGAGTAAGAGTGGACTTACTAGAGGAAGGGGGAGGCCATTCCTCCATATATCATGATTGCTCATGTGCTTTACTATGGATAACCATAGATATAGTGGCATGTGAAAAAGGTATTTTTAAGAATAAACCCTATGTGATGTAGACTCAACTATGTCTAATGTGAGTGTGAAGTATGTGGTGTGTTTTTTGTATAAAAACAATATATAGTATAGTGTGTTGATACCAGTCTGTGATCATGCAAACAACGGTAGACCGGAATTAATTCTAAATGCTGAGAAAATAAAAGTGTTATGTTCATTTTGTGTGTTGTAATGTTGATACTTCATATGTAGAATCATGGGTAATGGAGTGAATACTC
The DNA here is from genome assembly GCA_028583015.1 of Wollemia nobilis. NCBI lineage: Eukaryota > Viridiplantae > Streptophyta > Pinopsida > Araucariales > Araucariaceae > Wollemia > Wollemia nobilis. The sequence continues at coordinate 39,129,442 of JAQPPZ010016981.1, forward strand.
TAGCAAGTTGGGAATATCATCAATATCAAACGTCGTACAACACCTAAATATGCACAAGATAGAATGGTACCGTAATGTGTGAATGGTGACCTGTATGGAAGGTTCAGTAAAATGATATCCTAAAAGGGGTGGAACTCACTATGCTGAAGTGAGTTCATAATATCCTATCACAATATGATGTGGTACTATCTAAAACCTACTACCAACATACCCATGATTTCGCTTCACCCTCGGGCGGGCTCAGTCAAGAACAATAGTTACCAATTCCACAAATTATACAAGCCTTGTGGATGAAGGCATTAATCATGTCCCACTCCATAGGTAATCGATGGTGATGAAATCCAGGGTCCAATCACAAAAGTGGGGGATGTTTTGGTGATGAAATCTAGAAAACCACTCATGTGGGGCTGCTAGGTATCTAGGGAGGTGAGCTTATGGAGAGTGCAACTCGATCCACACCAATATTGAGCGATGGATTGGGGATGAAGTCCAATATCACCACTTGTTTAAATACCACATGAGTGTGTGGGGGTTTATGTTTTGCTAATGGTGTTTGTAAGGTAATAAACTAACTAATTGCCTTTTCAAAATAAAACTAATCATAATGGTTTTTTGAAAGAAAATGATTAGATAGCTTACAGTATTTGTAAAGAAATAGTCTAGCCTAAATGCCTTTGTGAAGCAAACTAATCTACTTTGTGAAACATGGAAACATGCAATCCAAATGTGTTTGGAATAGATGGGATTATGAAACCCTAACTTGAACTTTTAGAATGCAACATTCTTTCAAAAATGTAAGAGGGGGTTAGAAACCCTGATTTTACTTTAGAATGTAAAGTTCCTTTTAGAAATGGAAGCTATCAATGAATGGAGAGTGATTTAGGCTTATGCTACATGCAAAAATAAAATACAAATGCAAATTTATTTGAGAAATAAATTTTGTACACTTTCTGGAAAGTTGCAAGTCCTAAAAATTTCAGAAACTCTAAGGATTCGACAACTTTGCAATGAAAACAACATTATGTCTAGCAATGATTATTTAACTAGTTAGTGAAATTTTTGTTTCCAAAAATTGCAATAGAGGAAACAAATGTGAGAATACCTGTATTCTGATGCTAAGGGGGGTTTTCTTAGCCCCTAAAAAGATCACCCCAATTTATTTGGGGTTTTTTGAGGCTTCTATGTTCAAATTGCGACCCGAGGGGCGAATTTGACCCAAATTGCAACCCAGGGGGTGAATTAGGACTAGTTCACAGGGCGGGGGCCGAATCAAGTTCAGAGGCTTCAAATCAGAAATATTATGGCCTAGGATGGTTCCTAGGGCTTTTTAGGTCTCTATGGAAAACAACTTTGGTACCTGCAAGACACAAAAATAGAGGATAATATCATATTTACAAAGAAAATAAATCTAGCACTATCTATTGTGGGGATCCCACTGGGTGTGCCAAAATGAAACAGTCAGAAAATGGAATTTGATAATTTAACACAAAACACAATGATGCATTAAATAAAGATACTATGATCCCATTGATATTAATAAAAATGTGTTACAATAGGGACATGATGCCCTTTATCCATCTCTTCATAACAATGTTACAATCAATTCGATGCCTTCCTCGGTCCTCCCTTAGTGTAGGTGGGCTTATTTGTATGTAGGCCACCTCCAGGTTGCTTTTGGTTTGATGTTTCTTTCCCTCTTCAAATTTTTTGCATAACCTATAATTAACCTACAAAAGTATGTTAGTACGATGGGGGGCTTGCCTTAGTCAGAACCCATATTTATGAAGATGAAATGACCATAAAAATAGAACAAAACATGAAATAAACTATGTAGAAGGTAATAATAATATGAAATGGAGCTTACCACCCAAATCTAGAGTGATTTGGGGCTTGTAGACCCAATTTGCCACTCGGGGGACAAATTGAGGTCGAATTTGTGGGGCAAGGGGTGATCTGAGTTTAGATACCTCTTCTTCAAAATCCTTTCGGTGGGTCAACTCCCAGGAAGCTGGGGTGCCTCTATGTACCGTTGAAATCTAACTGTGTGCACGAATAAATGACTATTCAATATTGTCTTTCCATTTTAGTAGAGTAACTATGCTTTGTTGAATTTTTGAGTTAGACTTAATTAGGGGTTTGGGACCCATTATTTATAGGCAAAGGCAAGGTGCAGGGGGGGTTAGATAGACTAAACCTAGGTTTTATTCTGACTAGGGCTAGGTTAATAAATACAATGTGGCAACATCACATTCCTTATGAGAAATATCTTATCCTCACACGTGTGAGGATGGATTAGGGCTAATCCTGATTAGGAGGTGCTTAAGTCAATTTAGGACATGATTAAAGAAATAACTCAAAAAATCCTAATTTCACACATGTGGGAGGATGTAATTAGTGCTAATCAAGATTAAAGGTTATTTTAATCAATTTTTCCCTAAAAAGGTGACTTAAGTGAAGTCAACATTAAATTAGATTGTAGGTATTGACTTATTAATTGTTTTGGTCAACTAATACCCCGTGGGGGCCTCAATTGAGTGCCAATTGGTTATCGAATGATGTCCCAATGCACAGGATGTAATTTTAAAGGCTTATGAGGGTTTAGGACCTAAAATATAGTGAAGTAGTATATGAGAGTCTACACGATGCTATGACAATCTATGGTGATCTACGCATGAATACGCATGACTACAACCATCTACGTATGACTACACATGAATACAAAAATCTACACATGTCTAGGAGGATCTAAAATAGTCTACAATCACCTAGGGGTACCTAGGATGGCCTATGTAAACCTACAAATGTCCAAAAGGATCTACAAGTATGTAGTTATAGCAATATGCAACTTTTTAGTGTCTACAGTATGGTCACACTTCGAGTGGCTACATACCTTTGATTAGATTCTATTCTTTCTCTTATTTCCTTGTGGACATCAAGTTGATGTTGTATGGTCACACTTCGAGCGACTATATACTTTTTATTAGATTCAATTCTTTCTCTTCTCTTCCTTGGCTATCGATTGATGTTGTATGGTCACACTTCAAGTAGCTACATACCTTTGATTAGATTCCATTCTTTCTCATATTTCCTTGTGGACATCAATTTTATGATGTATGGTCATGCTTAGAGTGGCTACATACCTTCGATTAGATTCCATTATTTCTCTTCTCTCCCTTGGCTATCAATTAATGTTGTATGGTCACACTTCGAGTGACTACATACCTTTTATTGGATCCCATTATTTTCCCTTCTCCTAGCTATCAATCAATGTTGTATTGTCACGCTTCGAGTGGCTACATACCTTTGATTATATCCCATTATTTTTCCTTCTTCATATTCTACTTTCTTCCATCATATTTTTGTATTAAACTATGTTCCACATAGTATAGTACAAAAAGGGGTAAAATGTAGACACCTAAAAGTCACACATTCTCAATCATAGGCCATCATAGACCATCATAGGCCAACTTAGTTATCTATAGGTATAAAATCCTACAAAACTACACCAATTACATCCAAAACACCTTCTATTCATAAAAGGGCTACCTACTAGCTCCCTAAGGCCACTTAAGCCCTTTCTTACGCCTAATTAGGGCTCCCATGGGACCATTCCCTCCAAAAACCCTAATTATGCTAATCAAAATTCTAATTTGAAAGTCACTTTTCACTTAAGTGCACTTTATTATCTAAATAGGTTTAATTAGGGTTCTAATCCAAATTAGCCCTAATTACATCCTCACACATGTGTGCACCAAATTATTTAGGATATTTCCTAACTCAACCCTAACCTAACCTAGGAATCAATCAACCCTAGTTAATCCTAATCCCTTATCACACATGTGTGAGGATAGGATATTTATCTTAGGGCATGTGAGAGGGTGACTATGCATGATACCTCATAAACCCTAACCTAACCACCTTAGGACTTGACCTTAGTATTTATTACACCTAACCACACCCCCTACACCTTGGTTTCTTCTATAAATAGAAGACCAAATCCTTCATTAAATAGATCTCACTCTTTTGACTAACACACCCAGACTCTGCTAAAATTGTTCTAGAATACCTTCTACCAATTTTGCATCCATCACACATCAAAAAATACTACTTGGATCAGCTTCACCACAAAAATCTTGCTTCAATAGCATACAACTAGTCTACAGCTCCATATCAGGTAAGTATACTTTGTTTATGGTTTTACAACATTTCCTTCAGTTTTCAATACATTTCACTTCATTTTACATGTCATTTTGTCTATATAAATATGGGGTCTAATCCATGACAAGCCCCCAAACACACTAACACATTTGTGCAAGTTTATACAGGTATATTCAACACTCCCAAGCATCCAACCGGTGGCTCACATACAAAGAAGCCCACCTACACTGAAGAATGCAAGGAGATGATCGAACACAGGTTTCATGAGCTTCAAGTGTTACAAGTAATTTTATACTATAACTACATTCTCTCAAAATCATTCCAACATCCTCTTAGCATTCTATCTCCTTTCCTTACCAAGATATTTAGTCATTAGCATTTATAGTCATCAATATTGCATATTTCTTTAGTACTTAATCAAGCAATCAGTTTTCAATCCTTCAAAGCCAACAACTAACATACTCTTTAAAAATAGCAAGGGACCTTCAATAAGTAGCCAAGAGAAATCAACCTACAAACTTGGTTTATATATCTCATTCTTCCTCTCTTCCTTTATTTGTTTCTTTGATTTATAACTTCATTTTAGCTTATCTTTTATTTTATTATATCTTTTTGGTTTTGGATTTTGGCTCACCTTGAATAAATCATCTCATTATTTATTTATATCTTATTAATATTTTTTTTTATCATCATTGCATCTATGTTTTATCATCCTTATTAGCTAAATTATCTTTTCATTTTATTTCATTTAACATAGTTTAATCAGTTATATATATCATATTTATCTTACACACTAGGATACTTGTCATCCTAATACAACATCTTTCAACTACAATCACCTCTCTATTTATATTGTATTATATCCAATTGATCTAGTCATAGAGTCATTTGTGTTACCTCATTGAAAGTAGGCAATTATTTTTTCCTCTATTTTACATAGAATATTTGTGCTATTAGCACATTTATTTTGATAGGTAGAGGGTTTTGAAAGGACCCAAAACCTTTTAAATCCAAAATCTAAAAGAATGAAGACAAGTGGAAACCCACCAAAGAACAAAAGGAAGTCATCCCTATGCTAAGACCTGCTAGAGATGGCTTTAGAAGACCATATTACAAAAGATAGGGAACATATCCAAATAAGATGATTCTGAGACAAAAATGTTCAAGCATAGGTAGAAAAAAAACAAACCAAAATATAGCCACAAGGGCCCACCTTATTCTTTGATATTCTTCTAATCAGATGGATTAGTGGTGAGGTTGATCTCTCCTCCCTAATTATTGTTGTCATTCATGGTAGCAATGATTTTCCTAGCCTAGTGGAGCATTGAAGAAGTATAATTCAAGAGTTTAGCCATACAAGACCAAGATTCATTATTTTTTAGAGGTGTTTTGACATTCAAGGAGTGCATTCATTTGGAGATACCTTAAAATTTAATATTTTTAGCCTTTATCAAGGTCATATCTAAGGTTGAATCTAACTGGTTTGCATCCACTATTTTGATCTTGGAACTTGAAGATTGAATTTTGGATGAATAGTGGCAAGAGCTAGTTTTAGATGGAGAAGAGGTGCAAGCTAGGTTTGTGGCTTTACTTTTGGTTTCACCATCAGAATCATCCTTCGAGTCATTGTCATTGATGACCGAAGCTGCAGGGATCCCATACTGACTATCAATAACCATGAGGGTTGCTTTATCTACATTATTTTGCAGTACATACTAATATAACATAATATAGAGGTCTTGGTATTTGGAGTGGGTGGAAGACCCATTGTTAACATTTGAAACAAAAATCTTGAGTGACCAGAATAGGTACTCGTATATGTTGACATCTCTTATAAAATGCATGTGGTTCAAAAAGGCTATGTGAAAACTCCTTAGCAATGATTTGATGTTATCTACAATAAAGTATTCCTTTATGGGAATCATCACCCTCTTCTAGGGATCAGGAAGACCCTTCCACACAATGCCTTCTTTTTCCCTGGTGAGGTGCTTGCTATTCTCCCTAAAATGGATAAGTTCCTTGGCTAGAGTGTGTTTATCCCTATGGAAAATATCACCATCGATGGGTAATTGAGTAGCCTTAGCAAGTAGTCAAATTTTCACCTTAAACTTAATATATTTTATAACCACACACCCTCTATCTCAAGAAGCAACAAAAATATCAAAAAGAGTCAGGTTGCTACCCTTGAACTTGTGAATGAAAGGTAGCATTTGGTGAATTCTCATAAATTCTTTGACCAGGGCATCAACATGCAAGGATGAGGTCTTGATAAGCACCATTTTTTGAATTTCCTTCTATTTGGGGTCCCACTCACACTACTATTTATATTGGCACCACCACTAACCAAAAATATTCATCCTCAGATCACACCTCTAAACCATAGAATATGATAGATAAAAATCTATGATCATAATGCTAGTATAAAAGGCCATTTGAGAATACGAAGCATCGATATCTTCTCAATTATGCATGCTATTGAAAGAGGTTGGTCATTTATTGTAGAGCTTGGATTCAAGGCTTATTAAACTGGGTTCCCAATCCACGATGGTCCTGGCATGGCCAATAGATTCAATCTATCACTCGAAGTAGTGCTACAATTTGTTGGTTGAACTTGAAGGAGGAGATTTATCCCACATTAGGAAATGATTCACAACATGAGTGTAGAAAGTTTATAGGTATCCACATCATGAGGAACACATCACTCCATGTGAGGACTTGGAGTTTAGGGTGGCTGCTACTCTAGGTGTGATTATGGATTAAACCTATCTTAGAATTCAAACCTCACTAATGATTATGAGAAAGGCCCATTTACTTCCTATAAAATATTTGGAAAGGGATGAACTGACACAATTGATTGTAAGGACTAGCCATCGGGGAGGAGTCCTAAGTTAAATTCACATTCCATGTGAGATTGGAAATCACCACACTAAGGTTGGACAACCACGTGGCCTAAGAAACCAATCCACATTGGCAAGCATTAGTTAGATCTTGAACCTCCATGCTAAAGGAATGAGGTATCATCCTCATTGTTGTTGATAAATATACTCTATGGGAAATGGTCAACTTAGACATGGAGGTTATATTCAAAAATTACAATATTGACCATCGCATCCACCGCTATGTTGTCCTACCTAAAGGTGTGTTGGATGATCACATTATTATACATCTGCAAAAATATCTTTGATTCTTTGACCATATTGAGAATATTCTCTATAAGAGTCAAAATTTATTTAATATCATTGATGATGTTGAGGGACTCACCCTCTATGATTATATTGCTGAAGGGAAGCTTGTCAAGAATGGAAATACCTTGGGGCAAAGCTCTAGCTTCAGCTACAAGGTTGGTTTGAAATCCAATATTTTTAGCATAACCAAGATGACCTTGGTGAGATCATTTCTAATAATTCCTCCAAATCCAACCCTTCCAGGATTTCCTTTGGTGTCTCCATAAAAATTAATTTTGATCCACCCAATATGGAGAGGAATCTATTTGATATTGGAGCAATACTTAGGAGGCACACGTAGATGGAAAATCTCTCAAGAGAGTTTGAAATGAGCAAAGATATTGGATTCAAGACCTCTTCCAAAAAAATATTGAAAAGGAACTAGGTGAGCATTTTCAATGGAAAAACTGAGGATCCTTAGAAGAACTGATGAAGATTTGATACTGGAACCATTAAATATCTTGTTGTTTGTTTCAATCCAAAATCACCAAATGAAATGGGGATGATAGAATGCCTAAAGAGAACTTAGGTATGGGTGATAAAAATATTTAGGTCATTGGCTAAAAAAATCATAGATGGAGATAGGTTGGGGCCAGGCTGGGCATAAGGATGAAAAGATAGAGTAAAGCACATATGAGGAGAAGGGACACTCAAGGAACAAATGGTAAATCAACTCCCAATCCATGGAACATAGGACACACTAGCAGCATATTTGATTAGGTATCAAACTTATTATTTTTAGCATTTTACCATGTGTCCTACAAAAATAAGGGTCTGATAATCCTAGCAAAAGCTCTTTGTCTTCCATTTGATTAGAAAAACTCTTATATACTTATATTAGTTGCATTTTATTTTTTTTCTAGGTAACTAACATTTTCATTGGCAACATATTTACATATCGGGTGCAGCATTTGCTTCTATGGTAGGACCAAGTGTTTTTTCTTCCATACCTTCTATTTTGATTTCTATAGTGTAATATATGTTTGATGTTTGCTATACTGAGGGTTCTATTTTTTCTATTTATTATTATTTAATAAGAGGAAATTAATAAACCTTAGTATATTTTAATCATATAATAGGGATTATCTTATCATTTTGTTTCAGACATCAAATCTAAATCACATAAAGTTTGCATCTTAGGATAGCTTGTTTGATGCACCTTCTCTTGAAATATTGCTCTAGAAAAAGAAATATGATTATTTTATTTTATCATTGAAAGAAAAAAGTATCTTACTATTAGGTGTGTATGTTGCATTATTTTGCATTGCATTTAATTTTATGAGATTGAGGTTGGGTTAGACACATAAGGAGATCTGAAATATGAAACTTAGTTATCTTTTTGAAAATATAGGTGTTTGCAAATCCATACATAAAAATAGTATTAGATATTAACATCTCCTAATACTTTGAGGTGAGAAGCCATCCTTTTAAGGGAGAATGTTGTGTGGGATCCCATTGCTTTACCCCTCATAATATCTATATCCTTCAAATATTTTGATGAACTCGATGTGAACACTACCATGGTTCCCAAGTCCCCCTTTCTATAACCAATACCTTAATCAAGATAATACTAATCATACTTTAAGTAAATACCACTTAATTTTTTTTGTTTAGTTAACATACATTAATCAATATAACATAAATCTAACCTAGTTCTAGTCCTATTAAGGGTTTTCATAACCCTTTGAGTAACTATAGTACAAATCTCTAGGTCATATTATGTATATTATGAGCTTGAGATGCCAACCTCCCATATAGGATATCATACATAATTTAAGCCTATTGAGGAGAATAATGTAATGGTCTAGTAAGATTCATAAGGAGGATATTTAGTACCTCTCACATGCCATCCTACATCACATACCTATAGGGTCATTTCCACATACTACCATCATCCCATATGCTAACTATCTATCATGTACCAATGGGTATATAGATAGTGGTTAGGTATATAGGGACCCTTGATATATAGGGAGGCACCTAAGATATATCAATCATATTAGTATATTGAGAGAAGGATATATTAGGATGAAAACAATTCTATTATTCTGCTTTAGTCAAGTCTCTAAATAAAACTTAATCATTTGAATTCCTTATCTCTACACAATGGAAAAAAGACACTATCAAAATCATAGTGTATCACATCAAATTGTCACCAATCCTACCTCTTTGGTAAATTATCTTGAAGATCAATACCCCTTGAAAAACACCAATATTAAATAATATGATGAGGGTGCTACATATTTAGGTTCTCTAACCCCTCACATAATTATCTATTACGGGTAATATTTAGATCCTTTGATCATATAATAACCCTTTTGTAAGGACATAGATATGTGAAAGAAATCGTTAGGAATGGTGATAAAAATAAAAAAAGTTTCTACGATGGATATTTTTCTCTTGGATCACCCCCAATAACATAATTCGAATCCTCAAACTTTTAACCAAATGAATACAAATCTTAATCAAATAAAATTAAACCTTAATGCATAAATTGCCAATTTTATTAACTCTACTCATCCTACCATCACTACTTCTATAGGTTGTGGGACATCAAATTCCCCATCATATTTGGCACATCATGTATCTATACCTCCACTTGATTTATTAAGGATAAATATAAGTTTCCTGTATCCCAAAAAGCCAACACAAATTACATCCCTAATTTGGATGTACCCCTTAATCCTCTAATATTTAATCTATTTTTCAACATTCCTTTTTCTATCCCTAATAGCATGCATATGAATTTAGATAAATAATATCTGCTTACAATATTTAATATTGCATATACTAATCTCATTAACTTAAATAGCATGGGTATGGGGAAAATAGCACTACCTTCAATTTCATATACCCTAATGTCATAGCCTTAACCTTACATTAATTATCAAGGCCCTCTCATCCCACAACATATGACTGATGTACAAACTAATCATATTTCTTCTAAACTCCAAATATTAAATTCCTACATGGAAAAACTATAGAAATAAATTACCTCTATCCAAGGGTATTTTTCTAACCATAAGTACTCCTACAAGGACTTATTAAATCAATACCTAGATCCTATTATAGCCAGTCATATCTTACCCCAACCTTTGAAACCCCTAAGTTTTAAATGTATAAAGGGAAAGAAAATACTATTAACCAACTTAAAATTTTGAGGATTACCTATAGTTACATTGTCTATGATGAAATATTTTTATTAAATATTATCCCTAAGAGCCTTAGTGGTGCTACCTTGGAATGGTATTACCAAATACCAAAGCATTACCTCAAAATATTTAGAGACCTTATCGAAATGTTCATCAAGTAATTATCTATCTATTTTGAATAAAAGGTTATAATTAGTCACCTATATAAATATAAAAATTTAAATATAATATTTTTATGGATATTTTAATAAAATAGTGAGCCTTGTTTGGGAGACTCCAATATGTCCTACATCAAAAGATCTCTTATACATCTTCATAGCTAACCTTAATAAGAAATTGGCATTTTATTTGGAGACAATAAATGTGTATTCCTTTGAATATGTGATTGATATATCTAAGCATATAAAGGCCTCCCTACTCAAAATAGGACAACTAAAATCCAAAGCTCCTGAGGAGGATAAAAAATCCTCTTCCCATGTGAAGGAGAAGTACTAAAATAATCATGTTTTAGGTGATGTAGTCATTTATTTCTATCAAACCAACAAGTTAGCATAGGTAATTATCAAAAATATAAACCCAAGATACAATTTTTACTATCCTAAAGTAGATCCTAGAATCCAAGATAGTAGAGCTCCCACCCATAAAATCCGTATATCCTAAAAATAAAATAGCTCATTGGTTCCACCCCAATAAGAATTATGCCTTTCATCGCATTGATGGTCATGCAACCAATGGATTAAATAGCCGTAGGAACCTAATCCAAGACTTAATATACAATGGTAAAATCATATTTATCAACTTTAATTCCCAACCTTCCTCAAATCAAGATCTTGGGATATTCCAATGTCCACTGCTAAACCATGTCCAAAAGGCAATAAACTATATTCACTATGGGAATGTCCCACCACTAAATCAAAGTGTGGTAAGAATGCTCCACTATTTTGATCAATATTTTTTGTAAACCAACATTAAAATATTGTATCTCTCAATTTATCTCCATTATCTTCTTCTTCTTAAGTTAATGATTTATTAAGGTCCTTAATTTTAAACAATAAACTTAATATTGATAAATATGATCAACCCCATCTAAACAATAATTGTAAAGGTAATTATTAGTATTTTCTATACCTAGCCAATCTCCCTACATATTCTTGAACCTTAGGCTTACCTTTTAAGAAGATTCAAATGGTGTAAATTGAAATTTACTCCTTTGTTTTCACTAGTACTACTAATGATAAGAAAATCCATGAGAGTAACCCTTACCCAATCAAATGATAATATGCTTAATTATAATATCAAACTTATATCCTATATAAAAGTAATTACTCTCCAATATGCCATATCAAGGAGGACTAAGCCTTCACAAATAGGGCATCAAAAAGCCCCTGAAATTCCAAATCCAAGTTGGATGTTATGGGATAGGATACATCCCCAGTCATAGTGATCCTCTTCTTGCTTTATTTTTATTCGATAATGATGATGAAGCTAACTTTTTATTTTGGGAGCCCATGATAATGGTGCTTCTATAAACTAATTGGATTGGTGCAAGACATATGAGAAGTATTTACTCCTCCTAGGTCCTAGCTCTTTTTTACTCATTTTACTCAATGTGAAATTTCTAGCCTTAGTTTATCCTAAAATGGTCATAAACATAATGCATTTTAGAAAGAAGTATCATTCAAATTTGTAATTGAGTTTATGTTTATTATCTATTTTCTTCAATTGCATGTATGCATTCTACTTTCCTTCATACATGATTGTATGCATGTGTCTTTTACTACTTGGATTACCTATTGCATATCGATTCATGGATATATGATGATGCTAATGATGATCCTAGTATGCATATTTTATTTCTTGCATTGCACTTGTACTAGGTGATTGATGCAAGTGGATCCTCTAAGTCTCTTCTTCAAAAAATAAATAAAATATCTCTATCATCAACTTCTATCTATATATTCACTCCAATTTAATTTATCTCTAAATCATAACTATTATTCTAAACAATAACTATCTCTTACCACATGATGACTACTATGGATTTGCAAGCATGGATGATGCAACCCCTCCATATCATTTACATCATTATATCTCTATGATAGTTTGAGTAATTATTATTCTTGTCATAGGGCTTATGTTTTATGGCAAGGTTCATGTTGAGTGGTGTGGTAATGGGATATTGTTCTATATATTGTATTGGAAGGATGGGATAATTTGATAAGGAGTAGTGGTTTGAGTCTTTTGCTAGTCAGGTAAGAAATCCTAGGATAAGAATTTTGAATGCTTCTAAGGCAAGATATGAGTAGAATATCGAGGTTTAGAACTAGCATTTTTATCTTGGGGTGAGATCTTGATTGCATTATATGAAATTCAAATAGAAAACCCTTGATTGTAATTTTAATTTTTCTCTGATGAATGAAATATTTGTAATTCTTGATAAGCTAGTGAAAATAGTTGTGGCTCAAGGTGACCAATGTCTGATTGGTAAGATACTTGAGGTAATACCTAAACCATATGTTATAGAAAAATGGGCAATGGATAAATGGCATCCTTTGGGGCTCATGGATATCATGGTAGTGCCCAAAAATGTTTTTGGTCCAACTTAATTATGAAGAGGATTTGATATGAATTCTCTAGTGGGGACCCTAAATTTTTAGGCATTGTGATCTCTTCCTTAAGTAATAGATGATGAATTTTGATCCATACATGTAGAGCATCAACCAAGCTCTAGTTAATATTATGTTACTCAAGATTACTCTCCACTAGTGACATGAAGAAATATTTAAGAAAATAACACAAAATATAGGACAACTAATAGCAGTCAACCCTACAACAATGGAAAGGTCATGACTTAACCATGCATGATTTTGTGTGAGCATGAATATGGAAGTACCTCCAACCTTATATATTGAATTGGTTTCAATATTTGGGAAAAGGAATTAAATTATTGATTATGATAACCTACCTATGAAGTGCATCTTATGCCAGAGAATAGGTCACCTTAGCTATTATTATCCACAAAAAAGAATCTAGGCTCAGAATCATCACTAACAACCAAAGAAGACCATAGGAAAATGTTGAGCAAGGTGCAACAACAGTATTGTCATTATTGTCAGCACAGTAAGATAGATCTATTGATGCAGTGGATAGGAAGTTCAAAAGCTATTCAGATGTAGAAGACAGGAGTTCAAAGGTTATTCAGAGTATGTACAATGATTTTCCAAGAAGACCGAAGTGGCCCATATGCAAAAGATCAAAGAAAAAGACAAGTAAGAAAAGTGTCGCGATATCACGACATATACAGCAGGCAAGAAAAACTATCGCGATTTCGCGACATGTTGGAAGAGAGAGAAAAAGCAAGAAAAACTGTCACGATTTCGTGACATGTTGGAAGAGAGAGAAAAAGCAGGAAAAACTGTCGCGATTTCGCGACATGTTGGAAGAGAGAGAAAAAGCAAGAAAAACTATCACGATTTCGCGACATGTTGGAAGAGAGAGAAAAAGCAGGAAAAACTATCGCGATTTCGTGACATGTTGGAAGAGAGAGAAAAAGCAAGTGGAAAAACTGTCGCGATTTCATGACATGTTGGAAGAGAAAAAGAAAAGTTCGAAGAAAGAGAACAAGTAAGAAAAGTGTCACGATTTCGTGACATGTCGCATTTTCGTGACTAAAATAGGAGAGAGAAAGTAAGTTGGAAAAGTGTCATGATTTCGTGACATGTCGCATTTTCACGACTAAAATAGGAGAGAGAAAGTAAGTTTGAAAAGTGTCACGATTTCGCGACATGTCGCATTTTCACGACTAAAATAGGAGAGAGAAAATGCAAGGAGAAAAAGTGTCGCGATATCGCGACATGTTGCATTTTCATGGCCAGAAGAGAAGAGAAAATGCAAGGAGAAAAAGTGTCGCGATATCGCGACATGTTGCATTTTCACGGCCAGAAGAGAAGAGAAAATGCAAGGAGAAAAAGTGTCACGATTTCGTGACATGTATTTTCGCGGGCCAAAGCTAAGAGAAAGAGCAAGGAGAAAAAGTCATGACATGTTGTATTTTTGGGGGCCAAAGCTAAGAGAAAGAGCAAGGAGAAAAAGTGTCGCGATATCGCGACATGTTGTATTTTCGCGGGCCGAAGCTAAGAGAAAAAGCAAGGAGAAAAAGTGTCGCGATATCGCGACATGTTGTATTTTCGGGGGCCGAAGCAAAGAGAAAGCGTAAGGAGAAAAAGTGTCGCGATATCGTGACATGTAGCATTTTCACGGTCCGATGCAAAGAGAAAGAGAGAGAAAGAAAAAGTGTCGCGATATCGCGACATGTATTTTTGGGGGCCAAAGCAAGGAGAAAGAGAGAGAAAGAAAAAGTGTCGTGATATCGCGACATGTGTATTTTCATGGTTGAGTTGAAGCCGACGAAGTCCGATGACAACCGACTAAAATTAGGGTTTACAGTTGTTATGAAAGCCGACTAAGATTAGGGTTTTCATCATGAAAATGTTGTTATAAAAGGAGGGCTATTTGGAGAATTGAGAAGTGTGAAATGTGTGAGCGATACGGTCATTGTGCACAGAGAGCAAGTTGTGTCGAATCGTGCTAAGTGCGAAATTTACAAAGAGAGTAGAGTGCGCAAAAGGGAGAAGACGATCGTGAAGTTCGACTGTAACGAAGTAGAGTGTGCGAAGTGATTACACAGAGAGTGCAGAGTGTGCAGAGAGCAAAAAAGGTTGAAGCTCGACCAGGTGCTACTGTGATTGCACAGAGAAAGCAGAGTGCGTAGAGAATGCAAAGGTGAAGAAGACCAGTCAGGGTCTTGCAAAAGCAAAGGTATCTTACTATCAAACTTATAGATTCAAAATTGAAGTCCAAGTTGGTGCTTGGCATCAGGGGTTGGTGCTCCTTCTAGTGGGTGCTGGTAAATTGATTATAAAGTTGGTGCTTTGCAAAGGCTAGATTTGGATGGTAGTCCAAGCAATCAATTTTTGAGGAGTAGCCACATTGGTGAACCTCGTTAAATCTTGTGTTGTGTGATGCTCTTTTGTTATACTTGTTGTATCTAGTAATAAGTTTTAATTGCTATGGTATTAAGAGCTATAAATTCAAGTTAAAAGAGCTACACTGATTCACCCCCTCCCTCTTAGTGTCATTGTAAGACTAACAATTGGTATCAGAGCTAAGTTCCTGTACAAGCTTAACCGGCTAGGGTGATCTTGGAAGTAACACAATGGCAGGTGGTGAAGGCTTCTCATCAAACAAAGCACCATTGTTTGATGGATCTAATTACGCATTCTGGAGAATCAAGATGCAGACATATCTCTGTGCTTTGGGATACGACATCTAGGATTCAGTAGTTAGTGGATACACAATACCCATCACTCCTCCAAAAGAGGCTGACGAAAAGAAATTGTTTGAAAATAACTCAAAAGCAAAGAATGCTCTCATGTGCGGATTAGCAGATAGTGAACTAGTAAAGATCATGAGCTATAAAATGGCAAAAGAAATATGGGACAAACTAAGGAGTATTCATGAAGGAGACGATAAGATCAAGGAGGCCAAGTTATAGACACATCGAGCTCAGTTCGAAGCATTAAAGATGAATGACGATGAAAACATTGAGGCATATATGTTGAGAGTTAATGGAATCATTAATGCGATCAGAGGACTCGAGCGAGGATATTGAAGACTCTGCCATCATGAAAAAGGTATTAAGATCTCTTCCTCAAAGGTTTGATTCTAAAGTCTCAGTGATAGAAGAAGCTAAAAATCTAAATTATTTTAGTATAGATGAGATGTATGGTTCCTTGACTGCATATGAGATGAGGATAGGAAGATCTAAACCCACAGACAGAGAAGCGGCTTTTAAAGCCCTTAAAAATAAAAATGCAAAACAAGAGTCCGAGGAAGAAGAGACATCAGATGAAATGGAAGCAAACTTTGCTAAGAAACTAAAAATGGGAAAAGGAAAATATAGAGGAAAGCTACCGTTTAAATGTTTCAACTATGGAGGCGTTGGGCATTTTGCGTCTAAATGTCCACTTAATAAGAAGAACAAAAATGATGAAGGATCGCACCAAGAAAGAAGTGACTGGAAGAAGAAAATGAATTTTAGAAAAGGCAACTTCAAGAAGAAAAGTTTCATCTCCAGGAATGCCAGTTCATCAGAAGACAGCTCCGGTGAGGATTCTGAAGAGGAAACAGGTGAAGCTCTTTTCATGGCATTTGAAGAAGTAAAATCGAAAAAGGAGGAAGGAGTGAACTCTAAAGTATGTGGTGAAAACCCCGAGGCTGAAGTAGATCTAGAAGGTGAGTTGATCTCTGCACTTGAAGAGTTGACAATAGAGAGGAAAAAGAATAAGAAAATTTCAAAAAAGCTTGAGGATGCAAACGAAATCATAACCAGTCTGAAAGTACAGACAAAAGAATACAAGAAAATATCTGAAGATCTCGAAGTACAAATTACCATGAAAATAGATTATTGCTGCAAACTAGAAGAAGAGAATGTTGGTTTACGGATGCAGATAGAAGAGATGAATCACAAAATTAGTTGCTATCACAAACGCGAAGAAAGTTCTATGAAGTTGGATAAGATTATAAATGACCAAAGGCCTACAGGCATCAAATTTGGTCTGGGTTTCATCGAAGGAGAATCATCAAATGGATCAAAGGCCAGAAATGTAGAATCCATAAAGAATGAAAATAAGAAACAGAGTTGATCAAGGAAAAATGTCTCATGCAAAAGAAAGCAATGATGCCAGGCACGAAAGGAGAATTGACAATGATGGATTCACCAATGTCACACATCAAAGAAGAAGAAGACCTATGGCTCCTACGGCAACATGGCAAAGACCATCCCCCAGGTTCAATTATCCCTTTTCTGGTTTCTGTTTTAAATGCAATGGCTATGGACATAAAATCTCAGACTGCAAATATAATGTAAGACCAAGGAATTTCACCAGTAGAAATGCTTTTTCTCCTTTGATGAATTATACAGTAGAATGTTATAACTATCATAATTTTGGGCACATTGCAAGAAACTGTAGAAGTACATTTGCATCAAATCAGTTTCAGGGAAGAAAATTTCAACCAAATAGGATGAGACAAAATAGAAAACTTCTCGAAAAACATGCACAAGCTATTGATAAGGGAAAGGCAAAACAAGAGCCCAAAACTACTATCAAAATGGAGTGGAAAGAAAAAGAGCGACTTAAGGAAGAAAAGGAATCCTTAATCGTACAAACAACATTTAAAGCACAGAATAAATATGTACCATGGATACTTGATAGTGGATGCTCCAGTCATATGACAGGTGACAAACAAAAATTTGAGAAGTTACAAAAATATGAAGGTGGTTCAGTAAAGTTTGGAAATAATGATGGAGCTAAGATAGTTGGCAAAGGTTCAGTTAAAATTAGTGACGAAAAGATTAAGTTAGAAGAAGTCTTGTTTGTGGATGGTTTGAAACATAACTTATTGAGCGTAAGTCAGATTTGTGATAAAGGTCATGAAGTAGTTTTTAAGAAGCAGGGTTGTGAAGTCAGAAAAACAAACAGTGGAAAACTGATAGCAACTGGATCAAGGACATCTGGCAACCTGTACACGCTCTCAGAGACTTCAGAAGGAGCTTGTTTTATTGGACGAGAAGAAGAAAATTGGTTGTGGCACAAGAGACTCGGTCATATCGGTTTTGATAATCTAGTAAAAATCAACTCAAAAAGGGCAGTGAGAGATATTCCCACCATCAGCAAACCTACAAACAACATTTGTGCTTCATGCCAAAAGGGGAAGCAAACTAGAGTCACATTCAAAACAAAAGAGTACTACACGAGCAAACCTTTGGAACTAATACACACTGATTTATGTGGACCCATGAGAACACAAAGCATAAATGGTGACAAATATTTTATGTTGTGCATTGATGACTATTCCAGAATGACATGGATATTTTTCTTGAAGCATAAATCAGAAGCTCTTAACATGTTCAAGATTTTCAAAAACCATGTTGAGAATGAAACAGGAAAGAGGATCAAATGTTTAAGATCAGACAGAGGAGGAGAATTCATTTCGGAGGAGTTTACAGAGTACTGTGAAAAATACGGTATTAGGAGACAATTTTCAGCAGCCGAGGACACCTCAAGTAGAATGGAGTGGTAGAAAGAAAGAACAGGACAAGTGCAGGAAATGGCATGGACTATGTTGGCTGAAAGTAGAGTAAGCGCATAGATTTTGGAAAGAAGCAGTCCATACTGTAGTGTATATCCAAAATAGGTACATGCTGAGAACACATGAAAGCAAAACTCCTTATGAGTTGTGGTTCGGTAAAAGGGCAACAACAAAATACCTCAAAATTTTTGGCAACAAGTGCTACATCAAAAGAATTGAAGATAATCTTGGTAAGTTTGAAGATAGAGCGGATGAAGGTATTTTTGTTGGTTATTCATCAAAAAGCAAAGCTTACAAATGCTACAACAAGAGGCTAAAGAAAATTGTGGACAGTGTCGATGTTAAATTTGATGAAGGTAGAGAACGAGTAATTAGCTATGAAATGAACTACCCAATTTATGAAGAGGTTATTGAAGGAGATGAGGAAAACGAAATGGAAAAGATACAAAAAATTGACTCGGATGATTTAAGTTGTGATTCAGAAGTGGAAGAAAATAAGAAATTCAAAATAGGCAATGGCAGAAAAATCATCCTAGAGAGCAAATAATTGGAGACCCCAATGTTGGTGTTCAGACAAGAAGAAGAGTAGTAAGTAACTACTCTCTATTATCCAGCATTGAGCCCAAAAATGTTGCTGACGCAAGTAAATATGAAAGTTGGATGAAGGCAATAAATGAAGAATTAGATCAGATCGAGAAAAATGAAACTTGGGAGTTAGTACCTAGACCTGCAAATAAAAATATAATCGGGACTAAATGGATTTTTCGAAACAAATTGAATGAAGATGGACAAGTAGTCAGAAATAAAGCAAGATTGGTATGTAAGGGTTATGCACAAGTTGAAGGCATTGACTTTGAGGAAACTTTTGCACCAAGTAGCTAGACTAGAGGCAATTAGAATGTTTCTGGCTTTAGCAGTCTACAAGAATTTCAAAGTTTATCAAATGGATGTGAAATCAGCGTTTTTGAATGGGAAACTTGAAGAAGAGGTTTATATTGAGCAACCAGATGGTTTCAAACTTGGTGATGATCCCAACTTGGTTTGCAAGTTGAAGAAAGCATTATATGGCTTAAAACAAGCACCCTGAGCATGGTATGCAAGGCTAGACAACTATCTCACTCAACAAGGGTTTAAGAAAGGTATGGTGGATAGTAATTTGTATATCAAAATAGAAAATGGGCATCTTATTGTTCTTGTTGTATACGTAGATGATATCATATTTGGTAGCAGCAAAGATGAGTCGTGTAAATATTTAGCAAATAAGATGCAGAAAGAATTTGAAATGTCAATGATTGGTGAACTTTCGTATTTCCTCGGGTTGCAAGTTAATCAAAATAAGAAGGGCATATTTATTTCTCAAGTTAAATATGTGAAAGAGATGTTAAAAAAATTCACAATGGAGGATTGTAAGCCAGTTAGCACTCCCATGACGACAGGTTGCAAGTTGAGCAAGGATGACAAATCTCCACTTGTTGATCAAACCATGTACAGATCTATGATTGGGAGTTTACTGTACCTGACAGCTACTAGACCAGATATTTTGTAGGTAGTATGCATGGTAGCACGATTTTAGGCTAATCCCAAGGAGACTCATGTGACAGCAGTGAAAAGGATTCTTTGGTACCTCAAGGGTACTATGGAGTATGGGTTATGGTATCCGAAAGGCAAGGACTTCACCCTTATTGCGTATTTAGATGCAGATTGGGTAGGATGTGTAGATGATAGAAAGAGTACCAGTGGAGGTGCATTCTATCTTGGAGACAGGTTGGTCGCGTGGCATAGTAAGAAACAAGAGTTAGTTTCTTTATCGACAGTAGAGGTAGAATATATTGCGGTGACAACATGTTGTATGCAAGTTTTGTGGATGAAACAAACCCTGAAATATCTTGGTATTAGCTTCAGTGAGCCAATATCAGTTAAGTGTGATAACACCAGTGCCATTAACATCTCCAAGAATCCGGTTATGCATTCACGCACAAAACACATTGCTATCAGGTATCACTTTTTGAAGGAGAAAGTTGCGGAAGGTGAGGTTAAGTTGGATTTTGTTCCAACTACAGAGCAAGTAGCGAGATATCTTCACAAAACCATTGCCCAAGGAATTTTTTGAGTACCTTCGCAATAAATTGGGAGTGGTCACACTTCCCAAGAATTGACTAGCTACAGGGATCACATTCTCAGGGGGAGCATTTAAGTATTTGATTATCTTTTTGCTCATGTTCATGATTTTTGCTAAGTGTAATAAATTTTGCCTGAGAATGTTGTGCATGGACTTAGGGGAGTCTGCGGTAGCCCTTTGGTATTATTGTCAAAGGGGGAGAAGAGTTACAGGAAATTGCACATGTGTTGCCAACAATTCCAAAGGGGGAGATTGTTGAGCAAGGTGCAAGCAACAGTATTGTCATTGTTGTCAACACAGTCGGATAGATCTATTGATGCAGTGGACGGGAAGTTCAAAAGCTATTCAGATGCGGAAGACAGGAGTTCAAAGGTTATTCAGAGTATGTACAGGTGATTTTCCAAGAAGACCGAAGTGGCCCATATGCAAAAGATCAAAGAAAAAGACAAGTAAGAAAAGTGTCGCGATATCGCGACATATACAGCAGGCAAGAAAAACTATCACGATTTCGTGACATGTTGGAAGAGAGAGAAAAAGCAGGAAAAACTGTCACGATTTCGTGACATGTTGGAAGAGAGAGAAAAAGCAGGAAAAACTGTCGCGATTTCACGACATGTTGGAAGAAAGAGAAAAAGCAGGAAAAACTGTCGTGATTTCGTGACATGTTGGAAGAGAGAGAAAAAGCAGGAAAAACTGTCGCGATTTCGTGACATGTTGGAAGAGAAAAAGACAAGTTCGAAGAAAGAGAACAAGTAAGAAAAGTGTCACGATTTCGCGACATGTCGCATTTTCGTGACTAAAATAGGAGAGAGAAAGTAAGTTGGAAAAGTGTCGCGATTTCGTGACATGTCGCATTTTCGTGACTAAAATAGGAGAGAGAAAGTAAGTTTGAAAAGTGTCACGATTTCGTGACATGTCGCATTTTTGTGACTAAAATAGGAGAGAGAAAATGCAAGGAGAAAAAGTGTCGCGATATCGCGACATGTTGCATTTTCGTGGCCAGAAGAGAAGAGAAAATGCAAGGAGAAAAAGTGTCGCGATATCGCGACATGTTGCATTTTCGCGGCCAGAAGAGAAGAGAAAATGCAAGGAGAAAAAGTGTCACGATTTCGTGACATGTATTTTCGTGGGCCAAAGATAAGAGAAAGAGCAAGGAGAAAAAGTGTCGCGATATCGCGACATGTTGTATTTTTGGGGCCAAAGCTAAGAGAAAGAGCAAGGAGAAAAAGTGTCGCGATATCGCGACATGTTGTATTTTCACGGGCCGAAGCTAAGAGAAAAAGCAAGGAGAAAAAGTGTCGCGATATCGTGACATGTATTTTCGGGGGCCGAAGCAAAGAGAAAGCGTAAGGAGAAAAAGTGTCGTGATATCGCGACATGTAGCATTTTCACGGTCCGATGCAAAGAGAAAGAGAGAGAAAGAAAAAGTGTTGCGATATCGCGACATGTTGTATTTTCGGGGGCCAAAGCAAGGAGAAAGAGAGAGAAAGAAAAAGTGTCACGATATCGCGACATGTTGTATTTTCGCGGTTGAGTTGAAGCCGACGAAGTCCGATGACAGCCGACTAAAATTAGGGTTTACAGTTGTTATGAAAGCCGACTAAGATTAGGGTTTATAGCTGACTAAGATTAGGGTTTTCATCATGAAAATGTTGTTATAAAAGGAGGGTTGTTTGGAGAATTGATAAGTGTGAAATGTGTGAGCGATACGGTCATTGTGCACAGAGAGCAAGTTGTGTCGAATCGTGCTAAGTGCGAAATTCACAAAGAGAGTAGAGTGCGCAAAAGGGAGAAGACGATCGTGAAGTTCGACTGTAACGAAGTAGAGTGTGCGAAGTGATTACATAGAGAGTGTAGAGTGCACAGAGAGCAAAAAATGTTGAAGCTCGACCAGGTGCTGCTGTGATTGCACAGAGAAAGCAGAGTGCACAGAGAACGCAAAGGTGAAGAAGACCAGTCAGGGTCTTGCAAAAGCAAAGGTATCTTACTGTCAAACTTATAGATTCAGAATTGAAGTCCAAGTTGGTGCTTGGCATCAGGGGTTGGTGCTCCTTCTAGTGGGTGTTGGTAAATTGATTGTAAAGTTGGTGCTTTGCAAAGGCTGGATTTGGATGGTAGTCCAAGCAGTCAATTTTTGAGGAGTAGCCACATTGGTGAACCTCGTTAAATATTGTGTTGTGTGATGCTCTTTTGTTATACTTGCTGTATCTAGTAATAAGTTTTAATTGCTATGGTATTAAGAGTTGTAAATTCAAGTTAAAAGAGCTACACTGATTCACCCCCCCCTCTCAGTGTCATTGTAAGACTAACATAAAAAATATGGTAACAAATAAAATACAACCCAATATGTAAGGGGAATAAGGGAGGAGTTGAAGCCCCCATCACATCTAAAGAAGAATGTATGGGAATAAGGTGAAATAATAGAAGAAGCAAAAAAGGTAATTCAACACCTAGAGAATCCCTCATTTATTTTTGAATGAGTTGACTATTCAAAACCATTTTGAATTCCTTCAATACTAAATAGAGGAAAAAGATCAAGAAACTCAAATTATGGAAATAGAACATGAACAAAATATCATTGTTATGGTAACCTAAAACATAAAAGTCACTCCACTTATCCTAAAGTGAGGTGGGGAAGTGCATGATAAGTCTCCCAAAGGTAGAGAATATAGGAAGGACTAGGGCAGACTTTATAGAATTACCAAAAGTTTAAGGAAAGCATTGGTAGATGTATATGATGATCCCAATCAATACATACCTTTATAATCTAAAATTAGACAAGGGGAAATGACTATGATATAGCTAATGGAACACAATTAACCCTCAATCTAGGTAGGAAAAAGCACTCGACCAAATATAAAAATGAATATAATTTTCTAGAATATCAAGGGCCTCAATACCCTATCCAAACACCACCTAGTGTCGTCATTGAGGAAAGAATAGAATCCACAAATTATTATTCTATAAGAAACCAAATTGAAGGAGAAAAATACAAAGAAAATAAGAAGAGCTATTTGGAAGGAGGCTAGTTTTATTTCCAGCCCTACAATTAAAGCCTTGAGTGGATTGTTGTGCATGTGGAATTATATTAATGTGGAGAGGAGAGTAATATCTACCTCAAATAGACTAGCTAATGTGTTTTTATATTGCAAGGAAACTAGGATAAGTTGGGTTTTTATTAAAATTTATGCCCCAAATACTAGTATTGGAAGAAGAAAACTATGGATAAAATAAAGTATGATAAGAAGAGCATTCCAAGGAATTTTTTGGGTATTAGATAGGGACTTGAATTCTCCTCTATTCCCATAAAATAATAAAGGTAAAAATTCTAATATTATAGATGGTATAAAAGACTTTAAAAAAATTGTAAATGAGAATGGTTTGATGGATATGGACCTCAAGGGGGTTAAATATACTTGGAGTAATAGTTATATGAACAATTAATCCAAATTAGACTAGATCGATTCTTGATCTTGCAAAAGGGCCTACTCATATTTCGAGATGCTACCTTGATTGTGCTTCCAAAAGTTGGTTTAGACCATAATCCCCTTATTTTGGAATCATAGAACAATAGAAAGAAGTTTCAAAGTCCCTTTTTGTAGACACCTAAATCGTGTCATGCTTAGGGGAGCTACTTACATAGACACACTCATAAGATCATAAGACATAATATTGGACTTTCCAAGCATCAACAGTGGTTCTCACCACTCATTTGGGGCCTTTTCAAGCCATCCAAGCTTGGTCGCTCAAGCCAAGAGCGACCAGATTCTAGCCGCTCAAGCCTAGAGCGGCCAGACCTAGCCACTGTAGATGATAGTGGCCAGATCATAGCCATTATAGATGATAGTGGCTAAGCCATAAGAAGTGGTTTATCGACAAACAGGCCCAATCTCAGGTGGAAGTGGTAGTCTGCATGCAATAAAGGTGAGCGGGAGTGACTTTGCATTCCTTTTCATGACCAGTTCACATAGGAGACTTGAGTTTGCATTTAGACTTAAGTTAACTGACCTCCAAGCATAAACAAAGGACAAAATCTTCTCATGCTAATGAATAGTTCGCATAGAAGACTCAAGTGGGCAGTTAGATTTTAGTTAACTAGCCTTCAAATATAGACAATAGACAAGAGCTTCTCATGCTAACTTGCACTACGCATGAGAAATTCATTTCTAGGGCTTGGACATAGACCTAGGGTTTCACACTATAAAAGGTGCAAGCCTAAGAGCACCAGGGCATATAGAGAGCCTTATCATATCCAGAGATCCTTTAATATTTTATCATACAGAGAATAGAGACCCGAATCACATACAGGAGATCATTTCAGAGAGAGTTCTCTTTGAGATCACGTGTGTGATGGAGCTTTGACAAATCAAAGGGCATAACACCTACTTTCTTCAACATCAGATCATAGTCTTTGACCCATAGCTTTGGGGCAAGGAGAGCAAGGTTTTCTTTAGCGGTCATTATCTTGGACAGTGGCCCGCAGGCTTGGCTTAGATAGACATAGCATATTTTATCTTGTTTTCTTATATCATTAGCATAGATTTACTTGATTCCATGGTATTGTTTTATCATATTTCTATTACATTCTTTGATTACTAACAACCTCATCCGGGAGGCAATCTCAGACACCTAAAAGTGTGTTGTTGTTTCATTGCTTGTAGGGCCATAGGTACATCGGATGAAGGTTACAACATACGAGAGCAAAAGGGATCCCTCTAGGAGATAGCCCTAGAGAAGGAGGCATCTGTAAGCCCTCATACATTTTTGTGTGCGAAATCGGGAAGCTTTTATAAGCGCACCACCTCTTCATGGAAGGGGCACTCCTTGCCCACTTGTAATTTATAGTATCAAAATGGGTATCCCTAAGAGGGACCGACATGTAACCGAGCTTCAATATCAATAAAGAGATCCATATTTTGTTATTTCATGTTATATGCTTTTTCCTCTTGTCTTTCCATTTTATCTTTGGTATTTTAAATAGCATTGCAAGTAGGGTTTTAGAAAAGGGACCGGTGCGTGCATTCTCGGGGTCGCTACAGATGGCGATCACGATGGGATGACCACTAATTTTTCATTTTCTATCAGAATACTAACTTAATTTTGTGTGCAGGTCTAGCCGCTCTGAGCTACAGTGGCCAAAAACTAGCCACTCTGAGCTACAATGGCTAGAAACTAGTCGCTCTGAGCTACAGCGGCCAAGAACCAGCCACTCTGGTCAACAATGGCCAGGACTAGAGTGCAGCAGAGGTCAAAACATCGACTCTCTGAGCTGGATCAAAGGTTGGTATAGCTTTTTTGATATTTTATAACTTTTTATCTACTTTTGTGTGTTCAAAATAGAGAACTTAAAGCACATTTATGTTTGGAAATTGAAAGAATAAAGAAGAAAGAATTAAGCATTTCGCATATCTTAGATCTTCTTTTAAATTTTCCACTAGGCGTTGCTAGGAACAATGGCTTATGCCTAAAAATTTCACCCTAGAATCCAATGTGCTAGACATTGTATGTTGTTTGCTTGCTTTGAGGCCCTGCTAGAGGCCATAGTTGCATGAGATAAAGTGTGCTCATACAAATCATAGTAGTTCATGCATATTTCTGAATATTGAAATGTATTTTTTTCACTTAGGCATATAGGAAAGACTCATTGCTGCTATATGATGCACTTTATGTTATGCAAGCTTAAAATGAACACCACACACGCACGTCTCATTTAAACATTGGAGAGTTGGATTTCATCACCAACCTTCAATTCAGTCCAGTGACATTGGAATTCATCTCCTTCCACTGGTTTACCCCCTAGAGCTTCCTAGAAATGGATTGGGAAACTTACTTATAGTGACACTAAGTTACTTGTGTTCAAACTATCTCCCACTATTGGAACAATCATTGGTTCAGAGTGGAGGAGCTAGGCGAACCCCCCATTGGGTCTTCAATGGTGTACCCTAGCTTCTTTTGAGAAAATCATGTTTGGCATGGGTGTACTTGATTGTCACTATGGATGAGTCTTCTCATTCTTAATCCAAGAACAAGAGCAAAGAAATCAAGAGAACAACACATCAAAACACATCAAATAGTTTAGGGCACACTCAAATTGGTAATCAAGATAAACATTTGTTTGGAATTGTGTGGTCATTCCTAAATTGCAAACTCAAAAGATCAAGTCATAAAACAACATGGTCAAAACAAGAAGTAAACACCCTCGGTCTGATGTCGAGGGAGAGACAGAAGCAATTCATACCCATAGGCGGAGTCATAGTAATGTTGAATGACCTACCCGTAAGACCGTGAGACGTAGCTCCATGAGCCTAAGGGGTGATAACTCAACTCTTGGGGGATCTCCTCGAGAAACCCCAAGTAAGGAACCACATCATGGAACAAAGTCACATAAACAAAAAGAGGCTTCACAACCATCCTCATCAAGGAGACATGAGGAGACCTCAAGGGCCTCCTCTAAACACATAGAAACATCTCAAAGACATGAGGAAACTTCAAGGGCTTCCTCCTCACATGGACATAAAGAAGGTTCTAAGACTCATTCTTCACATAGGGATGATGAGACTACCACATCTCCATCCACATGGAGAAAACATGTCACCACAAAGCCCTCTTCATCAAGAAGGCAAACAAGAATTGCAACACCTCAAGACTCACAAGAAACATATGAAATAGGTCTACCCACTGAAGGGCAGGAAACTAGAGCTACATCTAGTCATGGGAATCATATAGAAGAAACCCTTCACACAAAAGGAAATATTCCCATAGACTATGACCTCATAGGAGTAAATGGCACCCCATGGGACCAGCCATGGAGAACGAGACAGTTAGACAGGTTGGATCGATTTCCTACTCAACCAACCCAAAGAACTATAGCTACTGAGAACTCTGCATCTGGAAGCTCATGAACTGTGACTTCTAAACATACCTCCCAGTCTAGGGGTACCTCAGAGTGACCCCATAGAAGATGCATGGAGTCTGATCATAGGGATATTCAATAGTACACTGAACAAGTCACATTAACTAGCAAGAGTACAGATACAACAAAAACCCCCTCGAGGAATCTGTGAGTCAAGACTACAAGAACAGAGTCAGATAAACATGAGTCTTCTACAACAGCACAAACTGACCGAATGAGGTGGTTAGAAAATGCATTACGCAAAGAGCGAGAGTTAGTGGAAGCTCTCGAACAAGAGAAACAAAGAGAAAGACTCTTGCGCCAACATGAGCAACATTTAAGAGAGCAATATGAGTAGCTAGCTCTTAACAATTTATAGATAAATGGTGGTGACCACCAAAGAACAAGACACGCTGACTCACCTAAGGAAAGGTACACTAGACAAGATATCCCACAATGAAACCCCCCACCAAATCATGAACAAAATCCAACTAATGGGGGGAGGGCAAACATAACAAACCAAGATCACAATCCTGAGTCCCCTCGTAGGAGGGAGGAAAATGGAACAAATCAAATGGATAGAGAGTTACCTCCATTGCCAATGTGAATAGGCTTGCACGAGGAGGAAATCCATGCATCAAAGGCATTTCAAGAGCTTGCTAAAAAGATGAAAACCTTTGAGAAACAAGAGGCAGCTGGGAACTCACCAACATTGAGCAAGATACACAATCAACCATTGTGCCCATCAATCCCTAGCCCTCCATATCCTAAGCACTTTGAGATGCCTAGGTTAGAGAAGTTTAAAGGTGAAGAGGATGCACAAGAGCATGTCACCAATTTTATCAATGCTTGTTTTCATCTTGAAGACAATGATGCTCTCATGCTAAGAACATTCATAATGACATTTTTAGGTGCTGCCACTCAATGGTTCAACCAACTACCTAAGCATAGCATAACCAACTTTGAACAACTAGTAAATGCATTCTTGAAGCGTTTCTCCTTTGGTGCTAAGAAGAAGGTGAACCTTTCAGACCTGGTGAACCTGAAATAGTATGATGATGAGCCAGTAATGGATTATGGGAATAGATGGAGAAAAATCATGGCAAAATTATCATTCTCCATTCCCACAGAAGAGATCATTCATATGTTTACCAAAATTTGTTCTAAACATATCTCCCTCTTGCTACAACTCCAATAGTATCCTTCATTTGAGGAAGCTTTGGCATAGGCCAAGCTCATCGAAGAGATAAAAGTAGATGAGGGAACCATTAAGCTCCAAAACAAAAAGGAGTGGAACAAGAATGGTAAGAATGACAAGTACAAGAGAAGCAGGAGTAACCCTACTCTAGTCAATCAAGTCGTATTGGCTACACCCAAGGATGGGGGTGCACAACAACCATAGAACTATCAAGCACATCCCCCACCAGCCAACTACGACCAAAAGAACAATCAAGGAAGAAATCGAGAATGCAAGCCACCTCGTTATTTCATGCCTCTGACAGAATCAATGCAATCAATATTTAATCAGTTGAGCGAGGCCAGGAGGATCAGATTTCTTGATATACCTCTTGTAGATCCCAACCATCCTAAGCCAAAAGGATATAGGGAAGATCAATTTTGTCCTTATCATAGGATACCGGGGCATGACATTGAGGCTTGCATCGGGTTTAAGCATCAAGTGCAAAACATGATTGAGGTGGGAGAGCTCAAAGTTGACAACCCACTAGCTCTCGATAATAGAGACATGGGCATATACAGAAACCCATTGCCCAATCATGAAGCCCCTCGAGAGCAAGGGGCCCAAGTCAATCAGGTTTGAGCTGACATACCTACCCATGGATGCATTGGGATGGTTGAGATCATTAACATAGCAACAAGGACTAGGTGGTATGGTCAACCACAACCACCTATAGCTCCCATGAACATCCCAACCACTCCTAGGCAAAGGTAAGACAACCTTCCAGGTCCACCAATGAGACCTGTGGTAACTATTCAGAGTAGATTGGAGCAAAACCTACAGATGACTCCAGCTAAGTTATCCATCTATGAGCTCATACAATAGTCCCCAAAGCATAGGGAGACTCTAATGGAGATTTTAAGAACAATTGAGCTTCAACCGCAAGATGCGAATGCATTCACTCACTTTGTGGGACAAGTGCAAGAATGCCAGGAACCTGTAATCCGATTCTATGATCATGAGATTAAGACAGTTTTTGTTGCCTTACCAGACCCTCCGCTAAACATTGTAGTGGCCATCAATAACTTACCATTCAAGAGGGTTTTGGTCGATATAGGTTCATCGATAAACATCATCACAACAACTGCAATAGAGCACCTCAAGATACCCAAGACCAATATCATTCCAGGAACTTACACATTGAGAGCTTTTAATGATGCTTTATGCAATACTATGGGAACGATAGTCCTACCCATCAAGGTGGGGCACAAGACCATCCCCATGATGTGTCATGTCTTGGAAGGTGCTATGCAGTACAACATCCTCTTAGGGCACCCTTGGATAAGGGCCATGAAGTGCGTGCCTTCGATCTTGCACCAAGTGTGTCAAGTATGTGCATGAAAGCAAAGTCTATGTGGTTCTAGCCGATGAAGAGCCTTTTAAATACGTTAATCAGGTGGATATTCTAGGAGAATTCATGATCCCTTCTACTCACCTATACGTGGCACCTTCATCCCCAACCACACAAGTTGATAACAAAGACAAAGGGGTAAGAAAAGACCCAGGCACATCAACACCTCCTGGTGCACTCAAGATAGTCAATGCTTCTAAAGTACCATCAACGTCAAAACCAAAAGACAATCAGAAGCTAAAGGCCCCCTTAGTTAAGGAAGAGAGGCCCAAAGAAGTGCCAACTATAGCCATTGCTAAAATGCCAAGTCCTATGGAAGAGGAAGATCCTCAAGATCAAGATGAAGATAGTGATTATCACCCTACTTCGCCAGTATCATCCATGGGGTCATCCACATCGCATGCATCAATACACTTGGCAAGTACAGGCATAGGGGAATACCTTGTGTAGAACATCACCTTTACGCCTATCATTGAGTCTGCACAGGACATAGGGAGGCCTAAATACTTGAGGCCGCCAGTAGGAATAGTGGTTCCACTTGGAATCCCTCCCAACCAAACCAATTTTGTCTATGCCAGCTTGGACTGCGCTCATAAGTCTTCAGATATAGAAGGAGATGGTGATGAATTATTCATAGTCAATGTTCATTACCTCTCTAATCCTAAGTTTTCTCTAAGCTACTTTGAGCATTGCCATTGGCATGGCTATGGCCTTGGCGTATATGAGCAGGGGTGTAGGAGGCCTTACGAGCCACTATATCAGCTTCCTTCTGACATATTTGGCTTAGGCTATTATAGCGGAGGTCGAGATGACTCGCTTGTAGTGGCATTGGAAATATTAAGCATAGGGTTGGGAGAAGACATTGATTTCATTCCTTATCACCCCCTGAGAATAGCAAACTTGAGCAATAGACAAGTGGCCATGGTAAACATACCACCTCCAAAAACTTATCATCCAAACACCTCAATTGATTCCACCCCAATAGGGTACAACTCATGGGATGAGGAGAATGGATATGAAGCAAGTGATGATGAGGTGCAACTTGGCTTAGCCTATCAAGGGCCTCGCTATTTACAAAGGTTCACATGGTCCATCCATGATGAGATTGAATATACATCAGATGAAAGTGACTATGAATCAGAAGACTCAACAGAAAGAGCTTACTTAGGCTTAAGCCATCAACCCCTGACTTTGGGGCAAGAGACAAATGCAAATGGGTTCTTCATAAGTGATGAAGAATATGAAGATGAAATAGAGATGGCCTACTTAGGGCCAAGACATGAGCCCTTTGTCTTAGGGCCGCATACCAATGCTAACGGTTTTTGGATAAGTGATGATGACTTTGAGGATGAGACCGAGATGGCTTATCTTGGACCTCACCACTTGCGGCAAGTCAACGAGCTAGTAGAGAGAGAGGTGGCACTTCATGCCATAGACCCTCAACTCTAATTTTTGGGGAGACCTGTTGACCTAGCTACCATTCATCGGATGGTTAATCCCCCTCTACCTACATTCAGAGAGCAGTTAGAGCCCAATGATCCTATTGTCCACCCTACTCATGGGCCAGATCCAAAAATTCCCATTCCTCCAGAACCTCATCATGAGTATGGAAGGGAAACCCCTGAGACAAGATTGCACCCATGTGGTCCTAGAGATTTCATCCCATCCATCAACATGATCTCCATCGATTTGACCACTCCACTTCATAATCCAATAGATCCTACCAAATCATTGCATCTTGATATAGATGCTATTGATTGGGATCATGCTAGTTCACCCATAGAGCCAGAAGACCTCTTCCCCAATGAAGAGATGTTACAACCATTCCATTTTGCATCAGGTTGTGCGTATGACGTCTTCCATGTTGGTTTGGAACCTGAGTCAGTAGGTCCTATGAATCCCATTGATGACATTCATTTGATACCCATGCCTCATCAGCTAGAGGATGGGTCACATATGGCTATAGAAGCAACTTTCGAGGTGGACATCAGTGATGATCCTACCCAACCAAGGAAATTCAAGTTCGGAGAAAGTCTATCTCCATAGGAACAAGCCATCTTGATTCCTCTCCTCAAGGAGAGGCCAAATATTTTTGCTTGGACTTACAAAGACATGCCAGGGATAGATCCAAAGTTAGTCATTCACAACCTTTCATTGGATCCCATGAAGAAGCCAATCAAGCAAAAACTGAGGAAAATGCATCCAACCATCGCTTTGATGGTAAAGAATGAATTGCAAAAACTACTGGATGCAGTATTCATAGTTCCTATCGACTACCCTGAGTGGGTGTCAAACATGGTACCCATAGGGAAACCTGATGGAAGAGTCCATATCTGCATGGATTTCAGAGATTTAAATAGGGCAACACCAAAGGATTCATTCTCATTGCCAAACATAGATGCTCTTGTAGATGCAACCGTAGGTCATGAAATGCTCTCCCTAATGGATGGTTTTTTTGGATACAACCAAATCTGGATTAAGCCCGAAGATCAACATAAAACTACTTTCATTACTCCATGGGGAACATTCTATTACAAAGTGATGCCATTCGGTCTCAAAAATGTTGGTGCCACATATCAGTGGGCCATGACATACATATTCCATGACTATATGCATAAGATCTTGGAAGATTACATGGATGACTTACTAGCCAAGTCCCTATTGTGGCAAGAGCATGCCGAAGTCCTTAGACAAGTCTTCGATCGCCTCATAGAACACAATGTCTGATTGAATCCTAAGAAGTGTGTATTTGGTGTAACTTCTGGCAAGCTTTTGGGATTCATCGTATCCAAGAGAGGCATCGAAGTAGATCCTACAAAGGTAAAGGCTATACTAGAAATGGCCGCCCCTACCAACATTAGGGAGTTGAGGAGCCTACAAGGCAAGATAGCATCCATCAAAATATTCATCGTGCAATTATCAGACAAATGCAGACCTATGAATAGGTTGCTATGCAAGGAAGTCCCCTTTCATTGGGATGAAGAATGCCATCAAGCCTTTGCAGAGATCAAAACTTATCTAGCAACGCCACTAGTATTGGCTCCACCAAGGCCAGACATACCATTTTTACTATATATATCGGCTACTGATTTTGCATTGGGCACCATGTTAGCCCAAAAGAATGCACAAGACAAAGAGCAAGCCATATATTACATTAGTCGCACCTTGGTGAGCTATGAGCTAGGATATGCGTATGTCAAAAAATTGTGTTTAGCAAGTGGTCTTTGCAACTCGAAAGTTGTGACACTACATGTTGAGCCATACGACCTACGTCATATCAAAACAAAATCCTTTGTAGTACATGATGAGCAAGATGTATCACAATACACGTACCACAAAGTGGATCATGCTATTGATAGAATTTGATCTAGAGTTCATAAGCCAAAATTCCATCAAGGGACAAGTCATAGCAGATCAATTAGCAGAGGTGCCTCTTCAGGATAACAAGCCTCTCACCATAGAGTTGCCTGATGATGCGGTCTTTGCATTATCAGATCCGCCAGAACTCGAAGAACCTAAGAGAGAAAAATACATGTCATTGTTCTTCGATGGTTCGAAGTGTGAACAAGGAGGTGGAGCAGGGATTGTCTTTATCACACCGTAGGGTGCTCCATTACCCTTATCATTCAAACTAGACTTCCCATGCACAAACAACAATACAGAATATGAAGCATTGATCCTAGGACTCCAAACAGCCATAGCAATGGGCATTAAAATATTGAATATCTTTGGTGACTCCTTGCTCATAGTAAACCAGGTCAAAGGACTCTTCCAATGCAGGTGCCCACTCCTGAAGACTTACAAGGAACTTGTTGACAATTACTTAGCCTAGCTAGAATGGTATGACATCGAGGCAATCCCTCATACATCAAATAGATTTGTAGACACTATGGCCTCTTTGGGATCCTTAATCCCTCAGAATCTATCTACTGATTTTACAACCATTCATGTGAAAGTGCTTTCGCACTCAGCAATACGTCGTGAAGCTTTTGACAATCAAGAATCAGTCAACATGATCAACATCGAACCAAATCAGGATTGGTCCTTCATAGCCAGAGATTTCTTGCAAATAGCACCTTGGGGGTCATTGATCTCCCAAGGACCCATAGAGTGTGGTGTGACCATATACCATAGAGTTGTTCCTCAATCCATGTTCACTACCTCAAAAATGTAGGAAGAGCAAGTTGTCTATTCTATAGAGGTTGTGGCCTATCAGGATTGGCTTTCCCAACTACGGGACTTCCTGAAGCTTAGAATAATACCTCAAGGTTTGTCACATACTGAAAGGTGAACATTTAAATAGAGAGCAACAAGATACATTTTTCTAGGAGAAATCCTCTACAGACGAGGATATGATGGAGTATTGCTCCATTGTCTTGAGCCCCAGGAAACATCTTGGGTAGTTTCACAAGCTCACGATGGAACATGTGGAGGCCATTTCAGTGGCATGGCCATTGTTAAGCGCATCTTGAGAATGGGTTACTATTGGCCCACAATGGAAAAGGACTACTGTGAGTATGTCAAGAAATGTAGTAAGTGCCAGCATCATGCAAATCTAACGCACTTACCATCGCAAGCTTTGCAGCCCATCCAGGAAGCATGGCCATTTTTGCAATGGGGACTAGACTTGATTGGGAAGATCTCACCCCCATCCTCATGCCGACATACATTCATCATAATGGCCATATAATACTTCACTAAATGGGTAGAAGTGATCCCCTTAACATCAACAACTGGACCAAGGATTGCGGAGTTTATACTCCACAATATCATAAGTCATTTTGGGGTCCCTTCTAAGGTAATATCGGAT
Organism: Wollemia nobilis; assembly: GCA_028583015.1. Classification (NCBI taxonomy): domain Eukaryota; kingdom Viridiplantae; phylum Streptophyta; class Pinopsida; order Araucariales; family Araucariaceae; genus Wollemia; species Wollemia nobilis. Next base: position 39,164,536 of record JAQPPZ010016981.1, read on the forward strand.
AATGGGCCATATTTTAAGAACAAAAATGTGCGTGCTTTAATGAACAAATATCATATTCAGCATAGTTTTTCAATGCCTTATTATCCGCAAGCAAACGGGCAAGCAGAAGCCTCAAACAAAACAATAGTCTCCATTTTGAGGAAGACAATGCAAGAAAATCACAAGGATTGGCACATGCAATTACCTCTTGCACTATGGGCATACAGGACTAGTATACGGATGCCCACTAGGGCAACACCATTTTCACTAGTATATGGCACTAAAGCCATCATGCCTCTAGAGTTGGAAATCTTGACTCTACGCATAGCACTAAAAGACTTCATAGATGATGAAGTTGCATGACAAGGCCACCTTGATCAATTGATGCTTCTTGATGAACATCGAGTCAAAGCTTTAGAGCATCTCCATGTTTACCAAGATCACCTTGTGAAGCTTACAATAGTAAAGTCCACCTAAGGGAATTCAAGGTTGGAGATCTAGTGCTCAAAGAAAACCAGCAGAATTCAAATCTATCATCGCATCTGTGAGATAAGTTCATGGTAAACTGGATAGGTCCATACATGATTTCATAGAGAGTTGGGCCTGGAGCATATCACCTTATATCATTAGATGGTGTTGAAGAGCCTGAACCTCTCAATATCATTCACTTAAAGGTATTTTACACATAAAACACAAAAACATTCAAATATTTCATAAAACACAAAAATATTACATTCAAATTATTCAAAACAAAAACATTCAAATATTTCATAAAATAAAAAACATTCAAATATGTCAAAAACACAAACAAATCATAAAAGCATAAAATTTCAAAAATACAATCAAATCAAAGGCTCCAAGGGTAATTCATACCACTTGGTCAAACAATCAAATCAAAGGCTCCAAGGGTAATTCACACCGCTTGGTCAAACACATCAAATTCAAAAGGCTCCAAGGGTAATTCATACCGCTTGGTCAAAACATCAAATCAAAGGCTCCAAGGGTAATTCATACCGCTTGGTCAAACATCAATCAAAAGGCTCCAAGGGTAATTCAACTGTAAAATAAAAAAGGCTCCAAGGGTAATTCATACCGCTTGGTCAAAATCAAATAAAAGCTCCAAGGGTAATTCAAACCGCTTGGTCAAAATCAATAACAAAAGCCCCAAAGGCATCATAAGCCCTTTGGTCAAATTAATCAAAAATACAAAAACAACATAAAATCAAAAATACAAAAACAATTGCACTTCACATTTTGCATCCACATCATTGCATTGCATTTTCACATACATTACAAGATATGTCATGAGAGTCTTAAAAGTGATACCATAGTTTGTCGCACAAGTCATTCATATCCATACCTCCATCCACATGTGTGTAATTGTGTTTTTCAACACAACCATTATTTGTTGCTATACATAATATACTAAGGCTTTTCGGTTAGTCAACCAAATCTAGTAATCTTATCAACTTTTGAGGAAAACAACTTTGATTAGTAGAAAATAAGGCCTAGCTATGATAAAGCCTTGGATATTCAAGATCTCATCACTAATTGAAACACTAAAATCCTAGCTGGTACAAGGAAAATATGAAAGTTGCAAAGTGGTCTAGGTTACCTTAAGTGAAAAGGATTATCCTTGCTTATCCCCCTATGCAACCGGTTTAAAGGTGCTGAGAATTGGCAAAAGGACAAGCTTTACCCTATCAAAATCCCTTGCTTAAATCAAAACAAGAAAAATCCCAAAGCAAAGTACATATTCAAAAGGCCAAGCATACAGTCCAGATTTCAAAGCAAAAATCTGATACACAAATCATATATTCAAAATACAAAAAAAGCAAGCTCAAGAAAAAATCAATAAAAAATAAACAGTGATTTTCATCACTCAGAATGAGAAAAATAAACAGTGATTATCATCACTACAAAAAAATCCTCGCTCAAAGAAAAAAATCAATAAAAAATAAACAGTGATTTTCATCACTACATATGAGCAAAAATCCAAAGCCAAAAAGAAGGGAATAAAGCTTGAATCCCTGGAATTCTTAGCATTGTACAAAATTGGAAGGAGAAATCCTTACGCATGATGATATGTCTATTACAATTGCTTCATGCATTTGTGTAGACCAATGTTTGAATGTGGATGAGCTAGCTTAGGTAACCAAATATTGCCTAGTGGTATAGTCCAACTAAGTCCAACATAAGGATGAGATGAACACTTGAGAATCCCTGATCTTAGCAATGGGCTGAAAGAATCCCGCCTGACATCGGAGGAAATGCTTGAGTTCTAACTCAAAATATACAATCACATGCACACACAGAGATCATGAAAAACTAGGTCCATGGTAAAAGCATTACTTTTCAAAAGTCTAAGTGGTAAGTAGACAATTGTTGATAGGGGAACTAGAGTGTTTGAATCTCCAAAAACCCCAAAAAATTTTACATAGCAACAAATCATAACATCATTCACACCATCATATTCCTTATAAGATTCTATAAATTAGGGGGTATCAACATAGTAGGACAGATACCGCATATATATTAGAAATAGTATATAGACGACCAATGACTACTTTATATATTTTAATTTATAGAAACTTATTAAGAAAATACATTACACACCATTACATCTCATATATGAATACTTAATCAATTCTTATGATAGAAGTGATTATTTAAATTCATGATTATTTTTAAACTTTCTGTGGTATCACCCATTAAGATTGTCAACGTCATATGCATTTCGTATGTTTTAAGTGATTAGAGCATACAAGTTCATTTATACCATTCCATCACATAAGTTAGATGCATATAATTAAAGCAAAAATTAAACATGCATTTAACAATAACATTTGCATCCACGAAAACAAGTCATTAATCATCCATAAACCACATCATAAAACATATAGGCAATATCCATTTGCATACCATAAATTCATCATTCATCATCAAAATACATTGCATCATATCATCAAATCATATAAGCATCTACACATCCATCTAAGCATCTTCAAATATCATCTATCATCTAACATATTCATCAAATCATCATAATATCATCATCGCATCATATCATAAAACAAAATAATAACAAAAACATAAGCAATAAACGATACACATAATGAGTCATAAAAGGTAAATCTATCATAAAAATATGTGTGTCAAGTCCAATGGATATACAAAAATGCCCATGGGCTATAGTCATGTAGGTCAGTCGACCTCAAAAATGGATCAAGAACCAAGTAGAACATCAATCAAGTGCTAGGCCTGAGCCCCTTGCACCATCTCCTCCAGTGCCACCTCCCCCTATGGTGGTGTCGCGAGTCGAGTGATGTGAGCCTGTAGGTCTCTCTATCCGAGACCGGGTCTGCTAGCTAGGATGGGTGGAAGACTACCCCGAGGTAGAGCACCCATTGGCCTGTGAACCACCTGCACCTACTGGATCCTTAGGGACAATCCCATGCCTCCTGAGCTACATCTGAAGGAGGGTAACATGATCCACAAGTCCCTAGATCCGCTCCTCATGCTCATCCAACAAGGACTGAAGCCATCCCACCTCTACCCCTGAGCCTACCACTAGAACCTCCTATGGTGTAGAAGTAGGAACAACAAACTGCATCCTGACATCGCCACCCCCAATAGTAGCCTACAGAGCCTGTATCTATGCTGTGAGCTGCTCAATCATAGCATCTCACCATTGTACCTAGATCTTAGTAGCCTGGAGCTCAGCCTCGACCTCATGCAACTATGCTCTCAGAGGAGAGTCTCTCTCCTTAGGCTCTAACTCCTCCTCCTCCTTAGGAACATCAAGATCCTCTACTGCCACCTGCTCTATCGGTTGGCCCCATACCTCGGTCTTGGCTCGAACCCTGCATCCTATCGGATCTATGCCATCACCCCCACCATCATCCTCGCACCCTAGACTACCGATGCCATGCCACATCTGATCACCCCACCACTGAGAGTAGGCCTCTGTAACTCCCCCAACCACTATAGGGTCTACGACTAGGGCATCCTCCTCATCTGCAAGCTCTGTGACCTATCATGGAGGTAGGTCCCTCTCTGCTATGAGGTGCCTATACAAGAATGGTACCAAGGGCACATCCTACTGCAATCCATACTGACGAAGAACCCGAGAGTAGAAGAAATACTCTCGGATGGCAATCTTACGGCCAACGAGCCATCGCTCATGCCGTGTCCTAGTAAAACTAGCTGGATCATCCCAAACTGGACACTCATAGTACAGTTGCCACACGACATCTCCGACCAATAGTCTAGTAAAAGCATCAGTATAGTGGGACAGCTCCCCTACAAAAGTGTGGCTCTTATGCTCCTCATGCTCCCGAGCCCATCTAGTAGCATAGCACTATGTACGAGCCTCAATAGATGTAATCTCAGCTAGGAGCCCCTTAGGGTGATCTACCTTAATGTGCTCCCATCCCCAAACCTATAAGAGCAAACTACAAGCAATGTTGATGCATCCCCACCGATGGATGTGGTACAACTCATCATAGCACTGAGCCAATAGTGATCTACCCCATGCATAGATGATAGGCTCCTCACTATCCAGAAGGTCCTACACCATCGCCAAGAGGTTCCAAGGGAACCTCAAACCCGAGCAATCTAGGACAAGAACATTGTTGATCACCATCAGCAACATGACATGTCTCACTATGAAAACTTGAGCATCATACCAAGTCTTGATAGATACTCCCCCAGACCCAGTCTCCTAGAGGGCCTATGTAGAGCGTGCTCCAAACACCCGAGCATAGACGACCACCTGATCAGTAGTGGCCGATGAAACAATGGGCACCCCATCGAACGGGATTCGAAAAATCTTGTAAACGTCCTCCGACGTGATAGTCATCTCATCGGGTGAAATATGGAAGGTGTTGGTCCATGGGTCCCAATGATGGGCTAAGGCCATAAGATATGCCTGATCGGCCATAATGTGGGGCAACCTGATAACGTACTATAGCCCATGGGCCTTAAACCACTCCCAATCAGTGTCATCAAATCTAGGAAGCAAGTCAAGTAGGAGCTTTGGGTCCCGAGCCCGAGCAGTGAGGATCTAAACAAAGCAGAAGAAAAACAAAATATAACTACAATGCATCTAAGGCATAATTCACAATAAACATGAAAATGGTGCAAAAGAGTATGAGTTACTCTAAATATAAGCAAGAAAAGAATAAATTGCACCTAAGCAAAGCAAAAATAAAAAAATCATAAAATCAATACATAAAATGCAAAAACAAGGCTTAAGCTTTAGCCATTGTCGCCTACAATGGCTGAAACTTGGCCACTGGAGGCAGCAGTGGCCAAGGCCCAATGGTCAAATTTTTTACCATTGGGATTCAAGCTTGGCCGCTCTGAGTGATAGCAGCTCAGAGCCAACTACTCTGAGTGACAACGGCCAAGGGGCGGCATGACAAACCCATGAACCCTTGGCCAAAAAATAAAAAAAAAATTACAATTTTGACAAGATAGCTTCAAAAAAACAACAAAAGGGAGGGAAAGCAAACAAATTGGAAAACAAATTCCCTACCCAAGCATCGAAACTAAGCTAAGTTTGAGAATGCCCAAAATGGCGGCAATAGGGTAATAATGGAAAATTTTCAAAAACCCTAGGCTAAAGCCACTGATAGATTGTAAAATTGGGGACCAACCCACCATGGCAAAAAGGAACCTAAGCCTAGTTACGGAGTTTGTTCATTGCCAGCAGGTTTAGTGATGTTCATTTTGCTCATTTCTTAGTGGAGTTCAATTTTACTTAAGCAAAGAAAAGAGAGCTAGGGTTTTGAAGAGAGATACCCAAGAAGCTTTAGCTCCTCCAGTAGTTGATGTCTCACCTCATACAACCATGTCCTCAGCACCAACAAGTTTTGAAGTCACAACCATCATCATTGCACCAGAGCTCTAAAAATGGAATCTTCAATAGTGAAAATGATAGGTCAAAACCCTAGAATTGCAAATTTTATATTTCCTTAATTATGCCTTGGTCATTGTTGACGTCAGTGGCCTGAGCTTCTTGGCCGCTCAAGGTGACAATGGCCATAGGCAGGAAATTAGAAGCCGCTAGACCTGACAGTGGCCAAGCTCACAGATCAAAGTAAAGTAGTTCCTTCAATGAGGGAATAACAAAAATAACAAATAATCACACTTTGATGGTTTAGGATCATCAGAATGTTCAAAATAACAAAAAAAATCACATAAAATCACAATCTCAAGCAGGCCTCGTATCCAGTTACCTACTCTATCCACTCGATGATTGCAGTGATTTGCACTCCATGTATTTTGGTGAGATGAGTAGGCAACCATAAGGCCACTTGGGGCAAAAGCAACTCATTTTGGAATTACGATATGTCACCCTTCAAACCCGAAGAAGATCAAGATGGTCGGACTGCTCCATGGGTATGAAGGGATCATTCTAATTCCCCTATGACATCAAAAACATTAAGTCAAAGTGATACAATCTAGGCATGAACATAATCACTCATCCTAACTCCCTAAGAAGGCTATTGATAGTCGGACCACTCCTCGGGATAGGGATGGATGATTATCATAAGCAATTGGAGTCACACTTGGATGTGGGATTGCCCATTAAAAGTAGCAAATGCTAGAAAGGAACCAGATTAGTCATATTGGTCAAGTGACTTGTCGCTTCAATCATTGTCATTTCTTCACCAATTCATTGTGTGAAGAGGTAGTTCAAAACTTCAACATAATCATAATCAAAATCAACAAAATATCACTCGATCATAGCAAAATCATGTTCATCCTTTGAATCATTGCATACAACAATCACAAATTTCCCTTGTTTGTTGGGAACGTAAGCAGACATGACATCTTCAATTGTAGCTCTCCTACCGGTCGAAATTGTTGTAGCAGCTGAAGCTACCCGATTGAGTTTGAGGAATGAGTGCAATTTAACATGCAAAAGCCACTGAGCTAAGTCCTCCGAACATTGAGGCAATGATTCAAGGGATGTGTGCCATCTTGCATGATTGGGCCATCCGACATTGATCAGACCATTGATCACCATACACCCTACAAATGGATCAGTCTACATTTTTGCTCAACGTTGTGTTTTCCACATAGTGCATCGCAAAAAGGGGCATCTGTAGACACCTAAATCATGTCATGCTTAGGGGAGCTACTTACATAGACACACTCATAAGATCATAAGACATAATCTTGGACTTTCCAAGCATCAACAGTGGTTCTCACCACTCATTTGGGGCCTTTTCAAGCCATCCAAGCTTGGTCGCTCAAGCCAAGAGTGACCAGATTCTAGCCGCTCAAGCCTAGAGTGGCTAGACCTAGCCACTACAGATGATAGCGGCCAGATCATAGCCACTGCAGATGATAGTGGCTAAGCCATAAGAAGTGGTTTGCCGACAAATAGGCCCAATCTCGGGTGGAAGTGGTAGTCTGCATGCAATAAAGGTGAGCGGGAGTGACTTTGCATTCCTTTTCATGACCAGTTCACATAGGAGACTTGAGTTTGCATTTAGACTTAAGTTAACTGACCTCCAAGCATAAACAAAGGACAAAATCTTCTCATGCTAATGAAAAGTTCACATAGAAGACTCAAGTGGGCAGTTAGATTTCAGTTAATTGGCCTTCAAATATAGACAATAGACAAGAGCTTCTCATGCTAACTTGCACTACGCATGAGAAATTCATTTCTAGGGCTTGGACATAGACCTAGGGTTTCACACTATAAAAGGTGCAAGCCTAAGAGCACCAGGGCATATAGAGAGCCTTATCATATCCAGAGATCCTTTAATATTTTATCATACAGAGAATAGAGACCCAAATCACATACAAGAGATCATTTTAGAGAGAGAGTTCTCTTTGAGATCACGTGTGTGGTGGAGCTTTGACAAATCAAAGGGCATAACACCTACTTTCTTCAACATCAGATCATAGTCTTTGACCCATAGCTTTGGGGCAAGGAGAGCAAGGTTTTCTTTAGCGGCCGTTGTCTTGGACAGTGGCCCGTAGGCTTGGCTTAGATAGACATAGCATCTTTTATCTTGTTTTCTTATATCATTAGCATAGATTTACTTGATTCCATGGTATTGTTTTATCATATTTCTATTACATTCTTTGATTACTAACAACCTCATCCGGGAGGCAATCTCGGACACCTAAAAGTGTGTTGTTGTTTCATTGCTTGTAGGGCCACAGGTACATCGGATGAAGGTTACAACATACGAGAGCAAAAGGGATCCCTCTAGGAGATAACCCTAGAGAAGGAGGCATCTGTAAGCCCTCATACATTTTTGTGTGTGGAACCGGGAAGCTTTTATAAGCGCACCACCTCTTCATGGAAGGGGCACTCCTTGCCCACTTGTAATTTATAGTATCAAAATGGGTATCCCTAAGAGGGACCGACATGTAACCGAGCTTCAATATCAATAAAGAGATCCATCTTTTGTTATTTCATGTTATATGCTTTTTCCTCTTGTCTTTCCATTTTATCTTTGGTATTTTAAATAGCATTGCAAGTAGGGTTTTAGAAAAGGGACCGGTGCGTGCATTCCTGGGGTCACTACACTTTCACTTTGAAGCATTGTGGATGAGGCATGAGAACCTTGAGATGTGGTAGGGTACTTTAAGATTCAAAGGGGACTACATAAAGAGGATCCTCTATCACCCTAACTTTTCATAATCATGGTTGAGGTATTGGAAAGGAAAATTATAGTGGCCATATCAGTTGGTATAATTGAGGGAGTTTTCCAAGCTACTAGGCTAAATCCAGTTTCTCACCAACCATTACTGGACAACACCATAGTGGTAACTAGCTCCTCAATTTCCTAGGTGAAAGAGATTAAAAATTTGTTGAGCATCTGTGAGAAGGCTATTGGTAGAAAGTCAATTTCTCTAAAAGCAATATTTTTTCTCAACACCCCCTCAAGGAGACACGCACAAATTTTAAGAACATTTAGCTATGAAATAGAGAATATTCCCTCCACCTACCTGGGCATGCCCCTATTTAATGGGAGAATGAAAGAAAACCTTTGGAACCTAGTAGTGGAAAAACTTAGAAAAAAACTGTGTCCGAAAATGAACTCGCAACAATTTTATAAGGCAAGCAAAACATAAACTTAATTATTCCCAAAAAACTCAACCTTCGTATCACATATATATATTATGCAATGAAACAAACCATCGCTACTTTAGGAGATAAGAAGATGAGGAAAGGAGGGGAGGAGTTGGAGAGATAAGGGAGTTGGAGAGAATATTGGAGGAATAAGAGGAAGAAATAAAACAAGGAGAAAAAAGAGGAGAGGTCAAATCATGCCGACAAATTGTTGCCGACAAAATGGTAGCCCGTTCACACTGCAACATGAAAACAAGTCTTTTTTAGGTAGCTAAGTAAGAAGACATGTTCACACTTGCAACATTCTCCCCCTTAAAGTTGAGAGGACTGACTAGACAGTCTCTCAGCTTTATAAATTGAGCTTTAGCCAAGCCTTTGGTGAAGATGTCTGCAACATTCTCCAAAGTGCGGCAGAATTGAAGCTCAACAATTTCTTGCTCCACCATATCTCGGATGAAGTGGTACTTCATATCAAAATGTTTCGTTCTACTATGGTGGATTGGATTGTATGCCAACTGAATGGCACTGATGTTGTCACAGTAGATTCTGGTCGGACCACTTTGCGGTTCTCCAATCTCTTCCAGCACTTTTCTCAACCATAACACTTGAGTACTAGCATATGTGACTGCTATATACTCAGCTTCTGTAGAGGACAAAGCTACTACAGTCTGCTTTTTGGAACTCCATGTTATTAGTCCTGACCCTAGACTAAAACAGTTCCCTGAAGTTGATTTCCTGTCATCAATGTTGCTGCCCCAATCACTATCACTGAAGCCTACAAGCTTGATAGTGTTACATTTATGGTAATGGATTCCAAAATCCCATGTACCCTTTACATATCTGAGAATTCTCTTAGCTGCCTTGCAAATGCAGCTCAGAAGGGCTAGCCATAAATCGAGAGACAAGAGAAACAACATACTGAATATCGGGTCTGGTGTTGGCGAGAAACATCAAACTCCCAACCATGCTTCTGAAAGTGGTCACGTCAACTTTTGGTGCTCCATCATCTTTGCTTAATTGGATCCCATGTCCAACTGGAGTTGCAACTGGTTTGCAATGCTCCATAGCAAACTTCTTGATCATGTCCCGAGCATACTTATGTTGACAGATGAAGATCCCTATCTCTGACTGATGAACCTCCATTCCAAGAAAGTAGTGCATTAAGCCAAGATCCTTCATCTCAAACTGCTTCATCATGGAGCGCTTGAACTCCATATTCACTTTTTCATTACTACCCATGAATATGAGATCATCTACATACAAGAAAACTATGAGGATGTCAATACCTTGCTTTAGGTAGTAAAGGGTGGGTTCATTTTTGCTTCTGGTGAACCCAAAATCTTTGAAGTACCCATCAATGCGTGAGTACCAAGCTCGTGGTGCCTGCTTGAGGCCATAGAGTGCCTTTTTCAGTCTGTAAACAAGGTGCTCCTTGCCTTTCTCTTCAAATCCCTGTGGTTGCTCAACATACACTTCTTCTGTCAAGTAACCATTGAGAAATGCACTCTTTACATCCATGTGTTGGACTTTCCAACCTTTGTGAGCAGCTAAAGCAAGAACTGTTCTGATGGTTTCCTGTCTGGCTACAGGAGCAAATGTCTCCTCATAATCAATACCATACTTCTGTGTAAATCCTTTTGCAACCAATCTTGCTTTGTGCCTTTCAATGCTTCCATCAACATTGAATTTGGTCTTGAAGACCCATTTGCATCCAACACATTTCTTGCCTTTAGGAAGCTTTACCAGCTCCCAAGTGTCATTGTTTTTTATAGAGGTTATCTCCTCTTTCATGGCATCTTGCCAAATTTTTTGAGTACATGCCTTCTCATAACTAGAAGGTTCAAGTTGTGCACTAGTTAACAAGGCATAGTTAACTATATCTCCTCGAGGTTCTTGGGAGTCATCATCACCATACAAATGCATATTTTCAAGTCTTTGCAAGATTGAACTCATTTCACTAGCTTGACTTCTAGTATATCTTCTTTGAAAGTTTTTATCCAACATCTGATAAGATGGATGATGCTGGAGTGTTCTCTTACCTCTGGATGGAGAATCAATATCCATTGGTGAGGAACTGACTGACCTTTGAGGAGAAGGACTTGGTGAAGAAGTTGAACTCGAAGATGAACTTGGGCTTGTTGGAGGAGACTTCTTACCTTTCTGCGGTGATTGTTGTTGCACCTGTTTAGAAACTGCATCATTGGATTCATCATCACTGAATATTTGGGGCTTACCCCATTCTCCCCCTTCATCAAAAATCACATCCCTGGAAAGCACAATCTTTCGAGTCCTAGGATTGTAGAGTCTATAAGCTTTTGTGTTCTCATAGTACCCTACAAATATGCATGCTTGACTCTTTGGATCAAGCTTTTTTCTCAGCTCATCAGGAATATGAGAATATGCCAGTGAACCAAACACTCGAAAATGCTTGACATTTGGTTTCTTACCATACCATGCTTGGTAAGGAGTTTTCCCTTTCAAACTTGAAGTAGGGCTTCTATTCAAAATATACACACTAGTCCTGGCTGCATCTGCCCAATACATATTACTCAAATGCTTCGTCTGAAGCATAGATCTTGCCATCTCTACAATGGTGCGGTTCTTTCTTTCAGCCACACCATTCTGCTGTGGAGTGTAGGCAGCAGTGAACTGCCTCTTTATTCCATGTTTTTTACAAAAATTCAAAAATTCATTAGAGGAGTATTCTCCTCCTTTATCTGATCTGAGACACTTAACAAAATATCCACTCTCATTTTCAACTCTTGCTTTAAAATCTACGAAGCAATCAAATGCCTCATCTTTATGCTTCAAAAAATATATCCAGCACATTCTTGAAAAATCATCAATAAAAAGAAGAAAGTAAGAGTTGTTACCGATGCTCTTGGTCTGCATTGGACCACAGATGTCCGAATGCACTAGTTGGAGTGGATAACTGGCCCGCCATGCTTGCCCTCATGGAAACTTGGTCCTGGCATGCTTGCCCAAAGCACAACCTTCACATACTTCTTTATTATCCTGAACTTTAGGAAGTCCGGTCACCATCGCTTGAGAGGTTAACATCTTCAAACTAGCTGAATTCAGATGACCGTATCTCAAGTGCCACAACACACTTGGATTTAAAATAGCAACATTTGCTAATTGATCTCCCCCTGGCTGACCAAACCTTAAAGGGAATAGCCTGTTCTTTGTCATTGGCACTTGTGTAATGATTCTATTACTATTATTTTTATCAAAAATGGTGCATTTACCCTCATCAAAAAGCAACTTGTAGTTCTTTTCTAACATTTGACCAACACTTAAAAGATTGTGTTGGAGATGGGGTGTGTAATAGATATCACTTACTTGCTTAACGCCTTCTTTAGTTGGAACCGCCATGGCTCCAATGCCTTCAACCGCCAATGACTTGTTGTCCCCCAACTTGATGCTGGATTTGTAGGAAGAATCCAGGGTAGCAAAGAGTTCTTCTTTGCCACTCATATGATTTGAACACCCAGTGTCCAAAATCTAGGTGTCATTCATGTTCTGATCTGACTGACCATATGAGAGAAAGAGATTTGTGGTCCCTTCCTCTTCTCCAAAATTGCCATACTGATTGCTCTGGCTGTTGCTGCTCCCTTGTGAAGGCTGCTTTGACCAACAGTCATGAGCATAGTGGCCAGGTTTGCCACAATTGTAGCAAACTTGCTTCGACTTGTCATTTCCTTTTCCTCGGTCTGGATGCTTTCCTCTATTCTGTTGTCCACCTCTATTCTGACCTCCTCCTCTGTTTGAAGATCCTCCTCTGCTTGGGGTTCCACCTCGTGGACTATTCTTGCCTCTTCCTCTGTACTGACCTCTGCCATGACCTCTACCTCTTCCTTCTTGTGAAGCAAAGGCTTTATCATCTCCTCCATGGCTGGTGGAAAGAGTATCCTGCAATCTTTCTTCATGTGAAAGAAGAGAACCAATCAGTGCTTCAAAAGAAAGAGTAGTCAAATATTTTGACTCTTCAATAATGATTGCTACATGATTCCACTTCGGAAGAAGTGTTCGCAACACTTTCTTCACCATAACCTCAGGCTTAACATCTTCACCTAGAGTGACCATTTTATCTACTACTGCTTTAACCCGCACACAGTAGTCTCCTACTTTCTCATTTTCCTGCATTCTGAGATTTTCAAAATCTCTCTTCAGTGTTTGAAGTCTAACCTGTTTTACTTGATCACTACCTTGAAAGCTTTCTTTCAAAACTTTCCAAGCATCTTGAGTTGTGACACAGGATGCTATTCTAGGAAAGATACTTTTATCTAGGGCTGCTTGTAAATAGTACAAGGCAGAGGAATTATTTTTTTGGGCTTCTTTTCTAGTTTTTTTATCTGCAGCACTCAAAGCTGCCCATTCAGCAACTGTGGGTTCTATATACCCTTCTGTTACAATATCCCATAAACCTTTTCCTATTAACAAAGTTTTCATCTTAATTGACCAATATTCATAATCACCACCATTGAACTCAGGGATTGGTAGACTAGTATTAGATGCCATTTCTACGAAATTAAACTTTATTTCAATTGCAAGCAAGTAGTACAAAGAAGTACAAAATAGATCACTAATTTAAATCAAATCTAGCTTTTTTAATTCTCTCACTGATTTCTTGCTCCTCTTGTTGTGGATTGCCCAGTATTGGATGCCCAAAATTATCGGCAATGGAATCCTCGTCGTCGCTGATGACGATGATTTCAGGGGCTAGTTCTGGCTCTGGCTCCACTGGCTCTGGTTTTGGATTAGGAGAGTGTGGTGTATAGCTCTCACTTGATTCTATTTCAGGCACTGCAGGTGTATAACTATCACTTGATTGTCCTTCAGGTGCTTCTTCAACCGTCTTCGACTCTTCTATTCTTTTCCCGAAGATATTGTCCTCTGAGTCAGCCTCGTATCCAAAATCGGGCTTCCTTTGGTGGGCTATGACCGCGTTTTCTAATTGATTGAAAATTGTATGCAAACCATATCTCCAAACTTTTTCGTCAAACCATTCGGCGTTCTCTCTTCGTAAAAGAGAACAAAGGGCATGATAGCATCCGGTTGATCTGCTCATCTACTCATCAATGCAAAAAACAACTTCATTAGAGCCTCTAAGGTTAAAATTTTCACCCTTTTGCAGTCGTTGAGGCTATTACAAAATAAATATTTAACCTTGAACGGGGTTCCAAGCGGAAGTGCAAAACGGGCGCTCCGGAAGGCTTCCCGTCACTTTTTTTCTTCTTTTTTTACAATGCTTGCCTTTTAGGCTATTACACAATTTTGCAAGGTTTTTTCAAAGGAATTTTATAATTTTGGCACAAAACTTCTCTTATAAGAGTTTACAATAAATTTTATAAAGTTTTCCTAATTTTTAATTTAATAATAAAATATGCTTTTTTAAATTATAAAAAAAATTTTTTTTAAATAATTAAAAAAAGCAATTATTAAATTATTAAATTAATATCAAGAAAAAAACTTTAATAAAAAAAATAAATGTAACCCTTTTAAATCAATAATGCAAAACACCTTTTAGTGGGTCGAACTCGTGACCTCGAGCCTCCAACTGGGAGCTTCAACCGCTACTCCCCGTGGTCTCCTTGAAAAACAAATAGCACCGTGTGCCTTTAATCTCCACTACGCGCCCGATGTGCAAAATCAATTAGAAAAAATGTGTTTTGAACATCTACGGGTTGCGAACCCTAGACCTCTGGCTAGCCACTCAAAGACCTTCACCACACGCGCTACGCGCTCCGTCGGTTAGCAAGGTGACGAAAATTCAATTTAATATGCTGCATTCAAAGTTTTTTTTTTTAAAATAAACCTTTTTATCCCACATGGGCTGGGATATAGCCTGCGGGAACGTTTAAAACTGGGAACGCACAGGTTGAAGTTTGATTGCCTTCGGGCAATCAGCTTCGCACTCCTTTTTGGCCGCCCTCGACCAACCACACAGTGACCCCTCCGCACACCTACCCACTCGTATGCCACGTCACCTGCCACGTCCGCACGTCTGGATACCAGCTCAGCGCCACCTTAGCACCACGTGTCCTCTGCTTCGAAGACTGCTTCCAGCTCGATGACGCTCCTCGTCACCTCAAAATCCGTGCTCGTGGTCTCTACACACAGGTGCTCTGATACCAGATTGTGTCCGAAAATGAACTCGTAGCAATTTTATAAGGCAAGCAAAACATAAACTTAATTATTCCCAATGTCTCAACCTTCGTATTACATATATATATTATGCAATGAAACAAACCATCGCTACTTTAGGAGATAAGAAGATGAGGAAAGGAGGGGAGGAGTTGGAGAGATAAGGGAGTTGGAGAGAATATTGGAGGAATAAGAGGAAGAAATAAAACAAGGAGAAAAAAGAGGAGAGGTCAAATCATGCCGACAAATTGTTGCCGACAAAATGGTAGCCCGTTCACACTGCAACATGAAAACAAGTCTTTTTTAGGTAGCTAAGTAAGAAGACATGTTCACACTTGCAACAAAAACTTCCAAGGTGGAAGGGATCCCTCCTCAATCATGTTGGCAAATTCTAATTGGTGAAGTCTACCCTTTATATCATACCTATTTACTTCATGTCTCTATTCAAAATGTCTATTAGAATATATGAGAAAATTTAGAAAATTCAAAATACTTTCTTTTGGTCAGGAATGGAATAGAGGAGAAGGATAACTTTTGTAGCCTAGGACCAGGTTTACTCTAGAAAAGTGGTAGGAGGACTTGGTTTTAGAAAAATGCATAAAATAAACCATGTTGTCATGGCTAAACTAGGATGGAAGCTATTTATTGATAATAATATTGGATGGATCTACACCCTTAAGCCAAAGAACCTTAGAAAGGGTAGAAATATCATTGAGAGACTCTTCTAGAATCATCTTCACAAAACCAAAATCTTGCTAAAAATAGAATAATATAGAGAGTAGGTGATGGAAGGAATATAAATTTTTGGAACAAAAACTAGATCAAGAAAACTTTAATAATTGAATATCTAAACTTGTCCATTTTATAACCTATGACATCTTAACACTTTGGTATTTGAGTTGTAGACTTCATTGTTGAAGAGGAGGAAGGAAAAAAATGGAATACTATCCATCTAAATGGATTGGATTCTAGAAGAGAATAAGCACTGAGGGAGCTAAATAATATATTGAGATACCAAGTCATTAACCCTGATAGGATGGATAAATCCATGGTTTGGAAGGTGCATAAAATGGGGTTTTACACTATTAAATTAGCCTACTATCTTCTTGAAGGATATGGTTGGGTGTGGCTACCTATCTCTAAAGTATAGCTCAAGAATATAACTCCCAAAATAAATTTCTTTTATTCTATTGAAGTACTGAAAAAGGTCCTCACCATAGATAATCTTCTCAAAAGAGGAATGTTGATTCCAAATAGATGCTACTTATGTGAAGAGAATAAGGATAATTTCCATAACTTATTTATTGAATGCTCTTTTTATTAGGTCTTCAATATGATCCTAAGTGAATTTGATGTTTTATAGGTTCCCTTGAATAGTCTCACTGACTTATGCATCCAATGAGAACCACCCATTCAAAGTAAAAGGATCAAAATACTATGGAATTTTGGCCTCCCATGTTTCCTTTGGGGGATATGGAAGGAAATAAACAATCAAGTCTTCACATATTATAAAATATATCCTAAATTGGTTGAGGCTAGATTCATTAATGTAGCGACAAAAAATGTACAAGTGATAATTTTCAAAGATCCCTAAAAACATGATAGTGAAAAATGGTTGCTTCTCAATGAGGATTAGCAAGGGTTACAAACTCCTGAAGACATCCTATACAACTCACTTGATCTCAAACTAAATTGAAGGCTCCTTCATTGGACTGGGTAAAATTAAATTTTGATGGGCCTATGAAAGAAAACCTAGGGAAGGCTGGATCTAGGGGGTGATCAGGGATGATAAAGGTGACATATTACTTGCTTATGCTAAAAATTTGGGAGTTCAAACCAACCATTTTATAGAGGTAAAGTCCCTATATCAATGTGCCCTTCTTCTTCACAAGCTAAACATAAAAAATGTAATCATAGAAGGGGACTCACTAAATATCATCAATTGCACTAAAGGAATCCTTGAGGCGAGTTGGAACATTGAAGACCTAATTAGAGTGGCAAAGTAAAAAATTAAGGTCTTGGATGATTCACAGGTGAATCACATCTATAGGGATGGGAACTAGGTGATGGAACTGATGGATAATATGGTTGTCAACCAGAAGAATTAAGAATTTGGGATAGGTATTTCTCCCATGAGTTTTTGAGCATTACAAATGAGGAGAAATAGGATGCAAGTGGGGTGGATACCAATTTGTAAGACTATGGTTGGAAGAGATCAGATTTATTAGGGCCCACATTGGAAGAATCGTCAACGATGGAAATTTAGGCCAATCACATATCAGTTCATTCTATTCAAACATACCTTAAGGAGTAGTCAAAAACTTCCTTTTTTCTAGAACAATAATTCCCTTTTAAGTTTTTTACTACTAACTCTCTTTTTTTTAGATTTAATACTATCTGTAGCACCCTAAAATTGGCGCAGTAAAACCTTAATAATTACAATTACTCTAGTAAATATTCAAATTCAAATTTCAACCTCCAAAACCGCTCCCAAACCGTCGTTTAACCCGTTTCCTCCTTTCCCATGCCATTTTTAGAGTTTGTTTTGTCCGTTTGACGATATCGTCGCCGATCAGACGATATCGCCTCAGATCGGACGATTTCGTCTGGTGTAGGACGTCCGGACGATCTTGTCCCAAAACTGATTTGTGCATAGTTAGACTCTGTTCCAACGGCGTCTCTAATCCGGGCAGAAGCGTGTCTGCGCCGTTAGAGACCCTCCCCATTGGAGATCTCCCAAATTGGGATGATCTCCAACCTCCCAACCTCTATCCTAAGCCTATTTAATCCTAGGCCCTCCCCTTAGCATCCCCCTGGCTGAAATTCCCTGTAACTCGAATTCTACACGCACTAGACCATCTTAAATCACTGTTTGCATTTGCATTTTTTCAAGTTTGTTTGCAGGAACTTCATTGTTTTTCAGCCGGAGCAAGCTCAATTCGTCTCAGACGATCTCGTACAATCTCGGACGATCTCGACCCAATTCGAGACGATTTCGACTACAGTTCACATTGGGGGCAATCAATGCCCAGAGTTTGCATTTCTTCATCCTTTTTCTATTGTATTATTCTGCATTTAGTTAATTCTATGGTTATTCTTTATTATTCTGCATCTTGGAGTTCACCCATGTAGCTTTAATGCATAATAAAAGCATAAATTGTCATTAGATCATTATAATGCATTCATGTTTTTGCTTATTATCATCATTTTAATGTTCTTACTATCATTTTACATCATTACCCTCTATTATCATAGTTGCATTCTCTATATTTTGCATCTATTTTTCTATTTGCAGGTCTCTGACGAATTCGTCTGATGAATTCGTCAGATCTCAGATGATCTTGTTAGATAGGAGACGATCCTGTCGAATTCCAGACGATCCTGACTACTTCAAAAATTAGAACCTTCATCAGACATCCGGATCAGGTATGGGTCTTTAATCCATCTTGTTCTTTCTATTTTTCTATCCAAATCTATTTTTGTCTTCATTTAAATCTGCATTTCATATAGAATAGCTTAGACGCATTTTGGCCAAACCTAGGACTTGGATGATTAAAGCTAAAACTGAACACATCAAACACATTCCCAACCTAGGCGTGGAAACTGCCATTCAAACGTTTCCTGGTGAACCCACCATCCATCAAAAAATCACCATAATACACCTCCCCCGAGAGGCGGGACCTTCGCAAGGCCTCTCAGTCCGAGGTACCGCGCCATCCTTTTCACATCCCCCTTCCAGGCACGGATCCTATAGCCTAAAGGTAAGGGTGTGAAAAATTTGGAGCGATACATTTTGGTGAACCCGACGTGAATAACATAGGCATATTTTTTATTCAAAAATATAAAAAAATACAAAAATATATATATATATGTATACAAAAAAAAAAAATAATAACAAAATCATCATTTCAAGTTTGTATGTTTTAGATTCAATTCTAAATAGTAGATACTAAATATTACTTTTAGAAGTACTAAAGAAACCATGAGTTTTTACTCAAATCAATATGAGCCCATCAGTAATGTTGGAAGAATTCAGCTAAATACATTTGTTGATTATGACCAACCTCATCCCTATTCAACATCACCTCCATCACACTTTTCTCATTTTTCATCCTTACCCCAACAGGACAATCCCTTTGCCAATCCTCTTCATAACGATATTATCTATTCTCCCATATATCCATATTATGTCTATCAATCCACATACAATCCTCCTCCACCATTTCAATATTCTTCTTTCAATACAACACATCCATTTCAACAAGAAAATACTTATTCTTCCAATTCTACCATGCACTCACCTCATACTTCGCAATCTTCCTATCATCATTCTACCCATAATAAAGAAAGTAGAGGTGAGAAACCATTAGGTCCTTTTATGACTGAATTCCTAAGGCATGTATCAAAAACCTCTCGAAAACCTTCATCACGTAAATTTACTAAGCTCAATCAACCAATGGATATAATTCTCAAGTATTTACTTGATACAAATAAGATTGAACTCCCTTCCATAAGACAACTTGATACCACAACAGATTGGTTTAAACCTGAGCTACATTGTGAATATCATAGAGTAGATGGACATATGACACAAAATTGTAAAGATTTAAGATGTGCAATTCAAGATTTGATTGATGAGGGTCTTTTTAATATAAAGGAATTACAATCTACAACTGATTATAAATCTCCAAGTAAACAATCAAACTCCTACACAACAAATACCAATAATCAATCAAGACATGGGGATCTCCCAAGAACCCCTATTCAATTATCAACAACAAGAAACCAATCAAATATTGCATGTTAATGTGTCCCATCATGATGATATTACTAATATTGTAACAGAAACTACAAATGAGCAACCTCAAGTTCAATCAACTCAATCCGATATTCAAGATATGGATTCCTCATTTGACCAACCTTCAAAACTATCTTTGGCTCTAGAGAATGATCCAAAATGGAATGTAAGCATAGAAAGCTCATCTTTAGAATCAAAATCTCAATCTGAAATCCACTTTGATAGCCAACAACAAGTGATTAATCCTCAAGCAAAGATATCCCTTTTAGAAGTATTACAAAGTTCTCATAAGGAAACTTTGTTCAAGATACCTAGCCAACAATTTGTTCCTCATCATATTTTCTCTAAGAACATAATTAATGGTGTAAACCCTCTTGAGGTTAACCATATTTCATTCTATGATGAGGAGATTCCTTCCTCTACTCCACAAGAAGACTACTATCTTTACATTACAGGATCTAGTAAAGAAACACCTGTTAAAACTATCATGGTAGATAATGGCTCCTCTCTTAATTTATGCACTTATCAATTATTCCAAAAACTCAAATCAAAGGAAGAAGATCTTAATGAATCAAATGTTATTATAAAATCTTTTAACAATGAAATTCAAGAAGCTCAAGGTACTATAATTCTTCCCCTTAATATTGGATCCAAGATCCTGGATACTTTGTTTTATGTAGCATATTGCCCTTCACCTTACAACCTACTTCTCAGAAGTCCTTGGATTCATACGATGAGGGTTGTCCCTTCCACTCTTCACCAATGTTTGAAGTTTGAACTTGCAAATAAAATTGTTACCATACATGGTGACCCAACACCATTTGAAGAATATTTAATGGTTGAAACATCAAGTTCTATACATTCTCTATTATCACAATTATCTTCTATCCATCACTTTTCTTCATCCATATATGATCATCCTTGTTTACCAAATAACATCCATGCATATCTTTCACATATGCTCCCTCCATCTTATCAAGACTTGGAAGATAGTGATAAGAATGAAGAACTTTCTTATCCTTCTGACATTTTATTTTGTAACATGATCAATT
This sequence comes from Wollemia nobilis, assembly GCA_028583015.1. Lineage (NCBI taxonomy): Eukaryota > Viridiplantae > Streptophyta > Pinopsida > Araucariales > Araucariaceae > Wollemia > Wollemia nobilis. The sequence continues at coordinate 39,185,615 of JAQPPZ010016981.1, forward strand.
TTACACATATAAAAGTAAAATCTTTTGCTACATTATTCTACATTATAACAAAGCTTTTGTTATCACTACCTTTTATTCATCACCTTTTGTTCTTACCTTCAACACAACCAAATTATCCTTCAAAACCTCCTTTGATTTTGAAGCAACCTTAGACATGCTATACTCAAATAACCTTGTATAGTGTATATAGATCATCTTGTATATACCACCAATTCCATCATCTAAAAATTCATATAAAAATAAAATTTCAAAAAAAAAAACAATCACATTGTATTTCTTTCAATTCATCAATTAAAATCAAAATAAAAAACCAAAAACATTCAAAATCATCAAAATCTTCAAAACTATTTGTTGTATTTATTTATGGCACTTGTTAATTCTTTCAAAAACAAAAAAATAATAATAAAAATAAAAAAACAACAATATTCTTGACTCTTTCAAACCAAAACAACATAAAGAAGAAAGAGAGAGTCAACATTCTCAAAACTTCTCAAAAAGTATTTATATATATCTTCTTACAAATGTTGCAGTTATATGTTTCAAATTATTTTGGATAAATTAGCATTTATTTGGAATCCCTCACTTTCACACTCACAAAAATAAATATCTTGATTTTATCTTGGCATGATTACTAATCTCTCTTATATCAAAGTCCACAAAATTCAATTAAATAAAGTTTGAGCACAGAGAATTGATCTTGTTATTTACTTAAACCAAGCACATCCTTTCACAATAAAATGATTATATTTGTAATGTCCATGCTATGCTACATAGTAGAAGTGGTTTCTTGAGCGAAAAGTTTCCCCTGCTATCCTATCATGCACATGGTCTAGAATCTTTGAGAATTGGCAAAAGGACAAGCTCACCCCTACCCAGAATAAAAATCCCTTGCTCTACAACTAATCCGAGCAAGTATCCCTAGCATAGAAAAAAAGAAGAAGCAAAGTTCAAGAAAAAGAGAAAAAGAAAAATGTTATTTTATATCATTACAACATTATCAAGCAAAAATACAAAAGAAATACAAAAGAAAGCAAAAGAAAGCAAAAGCAAAAGCAATAAAATCCCTTTCCCTACCCTTTGAAAAGAAAAGAAGGGTTGATGAGCTTGAATCCCTGGAATTCTCAATTATTCGAAAACTGTGAGGTAAGCCCCATAACAGGTGGTTTGTGCCCAACCTGCTTGGCCTTGGGTAACTCCTAGCGTGGCGATATGTCCGTCACATTAGCGACCTTCTTTTGTACAGACCTATGTCCGCTTATGGATTAGCTAGCTCTTGATAATCCGACTTACATAGTAGTCTAGTATGGTTATATGCATCTACATCATGGTTAATGAACACTTATTTGGTTCATTCAAATCACTTGTATCATATTATCTTGCTCAAAACTGGTAAATGAACATAGCAATTGCACACACATTTGTATTTGAGAGATTTTGTGTATCATTATGATAAATCAAGATTGGAAATGAACTCACATATGCACATGGGATTCCTTATAAATCTAACTTTTGTCTTTAAGATACTTTGAAATATTTTTTTGCAAATTGTCTGGAATAATTCATTTTCTTCTTTAAAGTACAGTTGTTTAGTATAAAGACAACTACATACATAATAGAAAAAATCAAAATTTCTTTCAAAACCATACAATCAAAACACAACACACACACACACACACACAACACACAACACACACATATATATATATATATATATATATATATATTGTCGACTTTCGCGACGATGGTATAGTTCCAAAACCAAAATTGGAATTTTATGCCTAGCGCAAGTCCTCATCTTCATATTTTCTATTTATTAAAAATCAACCATGCAATAAAACAATCTATTTTCTTCTTTGATTTTCGCGATGATGGTATAAGTCTATACCTACATATTCTATGCCTAGCGCAAACCATTGTACCAATTTTTATTCCCCATTTATTTGAAAATCATGAAAACCATATGACTTAAATCATTCTGTTATACAATTATGTTTTTTGACAAAAAGCATGCACATTATCACTATTTCATGTCATTATGTCAACCTTCAATTTTGCAATGATGGTATAATTCCTAGGGAATTATCCAAAAAATTTATCACACTTAGGAATTTATGCCTAGCAAAAATCATTTTAACATTATTTCATGCATACTATTTTTATGAAACTCTGAAAACAAACCATCATCATCATCATTTGCACCATTGCACCAAAGTCTTAAGACAGTCTCTTAAGCACTCTTTTACTTTTTAACAATATTTCTATACTGGGATTAGCTTGACGACCGAGTGAGCGGCGACTCCATGAAATGGTCTATAATAGCGACAATGTCCTTTGAAATTATTGTTAAAAGTCCCTTTTATTTTTATTTTTATCAAATCATCACATCACAAACAACCAATTTGTTCTATCAGATTATTTCATTTAAATTTTTCAAGCATGACATTTCAACCATAATATTTCCAACGACGTAATTACATGAATCATCAAATCAATCAATCAAAACATTAAAAGCATCATAAAAATACATAAGACACAAGTCATATGATCAAAAATATCTCATCTATATATATATCAACAGTATATATACATCATATCAAAACCGAATCGGTATGCCACAATCTGTACCTCGGCATACTCAATCCTCTATCAAAAATAATAAATACTATATATCAATCTATGCAGTGCAATCTGTAGTAGCTAGCCTCGAGAACCCCTCGAGCTCTCAGCCTCATCTCCTCCCCCGCCCTGAGGTGGACGAGGTGGCCCCATCATAGTATGTGTGGTACTACGAGTCCTAGTCATGGATCGAGATGAAGTCCTTGATGACCCAATCCTGATCGGATCCATGATGGTAGTCGACAGTGGTAATCTCTCCTCCTCTGGCACCATCTGGTGGTATAGTGTTTGATAAAATGTGATCTGGGCAATAGCCCATGCTAGCTCCCGAGTGCTCGCCCCTCCGCCCCGTGCTCTGAGGCGTGCAATCTCATCTTTGAGCTGTGTCACCTCAGCTCGATGGCGTGCAGCCTCATCCTGCAATGTCTGCACCTATGCCTGGAGATGGACTGTCTCTGCTCAGAGAGTCACTGTCTCATTGCTCTCCCTAGTGTCAACACCCTTGCCCTTATCGGGCGATGGTGGCCTCTCTCTCTATGGAGAAGGGGGTCTCTCCTCCCTCCTCTCCCACTGTCGTGGCCTCTGTTGCACCTGTGGTCTCCTCTGCTCTCTCCCGTCGTGACCCTGGGCCGCCTCAATGGCCGCCTAGCATCGCCTCCCCATCCGATGCACAACTACGTGAATCGGACCCTGAGCCCTCGTCATCCGAGGAGGGCGGATGCCTATGTACCAGGCATCATAGCCGTCGGCTACCCCAGCATCGTCCCCATCCACTAGCTGAATGGGGGCATCATCTGCATCCTGACTCTAGAAGCGCTGCATATCTGGAGCCCCGCTAACTGTAGTGTTATCCCGGATAGTCCGAGAAAACTCGTAATCCCTGAGAGATGGGATCCCCTACTGTAGACCGAACTATCACAAAACTCGGTCATAGCGGTGGAGCTCCACCTCTCCCCTCTCCATCCTCAGCCAGCAGACTCGCCTGATGCGAGCCAGCTCCTGTCCATCCTCGGCCCACCCTGGATGATCTCTCCAAGGCCTCCAGGTGATCTGGTCTAGGACAAGGTCATCCAAGTAGTCTCCGGGACATCGGTAGATCTATCCGCCGCTGTGACCCTCTTCGGAGCCACCAGTAGAAAGCTCGGGGCCTCTCCCCATCAATCCCTATCAAAGGAAGCCCTATCGGCCTCCGCACTGCAATGTGCTCCCAGCACCAAACCTGTAGTAGCGATGTCATAACCAGACATCGGCCGCCCTTGTACACGACCCCATGCAGGATCCTGTACAATCGGCATAGAACAAAGCTGCCCCAAGAAAACCTGTAGCCATGGTCTCTCATGTCATAGACCACATCTGCCAGTACCCATGGTACCCTGCATCCGCTCTGGTGGCACAGCAGAAGTCCACCTACCACTCCGGCCAAAACCCGTGTGAGTCTCGATGCCCCAGGCATCTGACGCAGCGACTCGATGTTCACTTCGCCCTTCTCCAGGGTGAAGCTCGGATCGCCACACAGTCGCATCATAGCATGGCCCTGATTGGCCGTAGGAGTGATCAATCATCCTTGTATGGGGATCCTCAAAATCCTCCATACATCCTCTAGTGTGGGAGTCATCTCCCCTATCGGTAACCGAAAATAGGAAGAACCCGGATACCACCTCTCTGCTAGGGCTGTCAATAGCCCCATATCTATAGAAACTTGTGGCATCTCTGCCACATGCTGTAAGCCGACCTGTGCCAGCTGATCTCGCTCTGCCTAAGATAGAGCGGCCAAGTCATCTCTCAACCCGTCATATTTCCATTCTCTGCTCTTTAGTAATCCTCTCTGCAACATAAACAACAACAACAATAAAAAATCATTAATAAAAACTCAAGTGATTAATAATGCAAGTAAAATCAGTTCAATTTTATACAAATGATGATATCGTCCACTATTGGATGATATCGTCCCAAATTTGAGCAAAATCGTCTTCGATTTCGCAAGCCGAAATCGTCCCTAATTTGATGAAATCGTCCCCTAATTTGGTGAAATCATCCCTATTTCGTTGAAATCGGGACGATTTCGTCCCGACGACGTCGACGGCCCAAAAATGGTCGTGATGCTCAAAAATTGCTTAAAATTCATCTAAAAAGCATGTAAATTCAACTTAAACCATTCTAAACTAAGTTTAGACTCTTACCCGTAGCCCGCGTCGGACCTCTGTCGATCTATGTGCTGTCTCGACCATTTTTGCTTACAGAGCTCTAAAAACTAAAAATGAACAGTAACAATGAATTAGGGTTTTACCCTATTTTTCTTAATTTTATTCAAAACACAATTAAAAACATTTTAAATTTTGCTTTTCCGCATTTTTACCTCAAACGTTCGATTTGGGTAAAAACACGGAGGGGGCACCATAGTAAGTTGTCGTACGATTCGACCAAGAATCGTCGCCTAAAAATGGGAATAATTTTTGCTTTCTCGTAGATCGAGAAGAACTCATCTTTAACGCATTTTCTTCGAAAAATTCGCTAAAGAGGGGGCAAAATGTAGCACCCTAAAATTGGCGCAGTAAAACCTTAATAATTACAATTACTCTAGTAAATATTCAAATTCAAATTTCAACCTCCAAAACCGCTCCCAAACCGTCGCTTAATCCGTTTCCTCCTTTCTCATGCCATTTTTAGAGTTTGTTTTGACCGTTTGACGATATCGTCATCGATCAGACGATATCGCCTCAGATCGGACGATTTCGTCTGGGCTAGGACGTCCAGACGATCTTGTCCCAAAACTGATTTTTCATAATTAGACTCTGTTCCAACGGCGTCTCTAATCCGGGCAGAAGCGTGTCACGTCCGTTAGAGACCCTCCCCCATTGGAGATCTCCCAAATTGGGATGATCTCCAACCTCCTAACCTCCCTCCTAAGCCTATTTAATCCTAGGCCCTCCCCTTAGCATCCCCCTGGCTGAAATTCCCTGTAACTCGAATTCTACACGCACTAGACCATCTTAAATCACTGTTTGCATTCGCATTTTTTCAAGTTTGTTTGCAGGAACTTCATTGTTTTTCAGTCGGAGCAAGCTCAGTTCGTCTCAGACGATCTCGTACAATCTCGGACGATCTCGACCCAATTCGAGACGATTTCGACTGCAGTTCACATTGGGGGCAATCAGTGCCCAGAGTTTGCATTTCTTCATCCTTTTTTCGTTGCATTATTCTGCATTTAGTTAATTCTATGGTTATTCTTTATTATTCTGCATCTTGGAGTTCACCCATGTAGCTTTAATGCATAATAAAAGCATAAATTGTCATTAGATCGTTATAATGCATTCGTGTTTTTGCTTATTATCATCATTTTAATGTTCTTACTATCATTTTACATCATTACCCTCTGTTATCATAGTTGCATTCTCTGTATTTTGCATCTATTTTTCTATTTGCAGGTCTTTGATGAATTCGTCAGATCTCAGACGATCCTGTCAGATAGGAGACGATCCTGTCGAATTCCAGACGATCCTGACTACTTCAAAAATCAGAACCTTCATCAGACATCCGGATCAGGTATGGGTCTTTAATCCATCTTGTTCTTTCTATTTTTCTGTCCAAATCTGTTTTTGTCTTCATTTAAATCTGCATTTCATATAGAATAGCTTAGACGCATTTTGGCCAAACCTAGGACTTGGATGATTAAAGCTAAAACTGAACACATCAAACACATTCCCAACCTAGGCGTGGAAAGCGCCATTCAAACGTTTCCTGGTGAACCCACCATCCATCAAAAAATCACCATAATACACCTCCCCCGAGAGGCGGGACCTTCGCAAGGCCTCTCAGTCCGAGGTACCGTGCCATCCTTTTCACATCCCCCTTTCGGGCACGGATCCTATAGCCTGAAGGTAGGGGTGCGAAAAATTTGGAGCGATACACTATCATCCAATATATTTCAAAGACTATGTTTACTAATTGCACACCTACTAGTTCCAATAAGATCTCATTCACATGCCTACCACCTCATTAGGCCTATGCATAGATAACCATATCTTAGTGAGGAACGACAAGCAAATCCTAGACTAGTTAGCATTTCTCAATCTTGGTGGCAAAAGATGAGGGGGGATTGTAAAAATAGACTTTTAGCCTTTCAAAGGTTACTCTTTAAAGCGTTTACTAAGTAATGGTGTATGTGTAAGGCTACATGTTTTGTATCTAATTTAGTAGCCTTAGTTTTAATTTATTTGGACTAGTCTTGGGAGCTTAATGTTAGATCTTTCTTTCAATTTGTAAAAGGGTTGGGTCCCTTTCAAAAACCCCTTTGCAACCTTAATAAAAAAATAATTTATAGGTTTATCATTCCTTATCACCTTATAGACCCACTAGGAAATGGACCTACACATCCCATTTCCTCATTATTTTATACGAAACAAAGAGTAATATATCACATAATTTAATCTTTATTAATAATTTTCCATGTGATTAATCCTATGAAACCCATAGAAGCTAATGGTAAAATATCATCAAATTACTTTCTTCTATCTCATCAAAGGCTATACTATTGACACCATGATGATCCATGGTGATTATAGCCCAATTAATCCCCTTTATTCCATCTCATCCATGGCTAATTGATTGATACTACAATAATTTATAGTAATAATAGACCCATTAATCTCATCATATGCTCTTCCACAAGACATTCTATATGTGGGGGGAAATTGTCCTACAAAACAATATCCTCTTGAATAGGGGTATCATTCTTAAATCATTCCTCTATGACACCTATCTACTAGATAATTTAGATCAAATATAAAATCCTTAAGGATAAAGGATAAATCTATATCAATCAAAATCACCCTAAGGCTAACAAGCTCATCAAACCTAATAAATGGGTGATAAATCATAGGTCCTTAAATGGATGACTAATCATTAGTCCTCAAATGAATAAGATCCATCACTAGTCCTTAAATAGAAGAGACCTATCCAAATTCCTTAAATGGATGAATCAATTGATGCCTTAAATAAAAAATGCATAGGTCAAATCAAATATGACTTTAAATAGGTTGAGCAGGTGTGTCTTTAAATAAATTGATAAAATTAAATGTGTCTTTAAATAGACCAATAAAATCAAGGGTGTCATTAAATAGACCAATTAAAGCAAACACATATTTAAATAGACCAATCAAGTCAAATGTGTGTTTAAATAGACCAAGAAAATGTGTCCTTCAATGGACCAAACAAATGTGTCTTTAAATAGAACGATCAAATTAAATTATCTTTAAATCGACCAATAGTGTATCCTTAAATATACCAATCAATTTGCTTAATATTTTAATTTTAAATCAATTAATAAAATAAAAATTTTAATTGAAGAACACAAGCTTATACTGAGAGGGGGGTGAACAGTATAAGACCACTTTTTACTTTTCTTCTCAAATCAATATTATGCAGTGTATAGATAGCAGTATCAATAGCAGTAATCAAAGCAATGCACAAAACACCACACACAATAGAGACACAGATTTAACGTGGTTCACCCAATGTGGGCTACCTCCACAGAGAAAATATTTCTTCTAAATATTTCTCAAATGATCTCTTGGGAATCCTTCCCAAATTACAATGTTTATGGACCTCGGTCCAAAGGAGATGTTGATCCCCTAATCTCAAGTTCGTGGATCTCTTCCATAGGAGAACTCTTTCCCCTTCTGCTCTGGCTAGTGATCTTCTAGAAGACTCTGTCTCTATGCTGCATTGACTGGTGGATCTCTCTCCACTTGAAGACTTCTCACTCAGATCTTGTCTTCAATTATCCTGGCTGCTGGATCTCTATCCACTGAGACTCTGTCCTCTATACTCTATCACCTCCAAAGCTCTATCTCAATACTGTACCAAACACAGTTCAGTCGGTCTAGCACAGTTCTGCTCAATCTCTTGCACTAAACACAGTACAGTCGGTCTAGTACAATTCTTCTCAATAGGTTCACTCAAAACCTACTCAAATCTGCTCAACAAGTTCACACAAAACCTGTCTAAATCTGCTCAATAAGTTCACACAAAACCTATCTAAATCTGCTCAAGCAAGCTTTCACAAAAGCTTAACTCAAAATAGTCCACAAGCCTTCTCAAAGACTTGTCTCAAATCTGCTTAACAAGCTCACACAGAACTTGTTCAATCTCATAGAATCATAAAGAGAATTGTTAGAGACTCAATATGTTCTAAGCTCAAAGTACAATCAATATCTCAATTCAATCTCATAGAAGCATAAAGAGAATTATTAGAGACTCTATATGTTCTATACTCAAATCCCAATCTCAACTTAATAGAAGCATAAAGAGAATTGTTAGAGACTCAATATGTCCTATTCTTAAATCTCAATCTCAACTCAAATCAATCTCATAGAAGCATAAAGAGAATTGTTAGAGACTCTATATGTTCTATACTCAAATCCCAATCTCAACTCAATAGAAGCATAAAGAGAATTGTTAGAGACTCAATATGTCATATTCTTCAATCTCAATCTCAACTCAAATCAGAATATAGAATAGTTTGTTTTATGGAACTTGAACAACCATTTCACACATCCACTTGACTAGGCTTAACCAACTCAACTCAACCAATCAAATCAAGGAACAACCCTTTCTCACAAACCCTAGTTCAAGCATGTATCAACCAACTCAAAATATTTCCAACAATGCTTTATCTCAAGTCTCACATAACAATGATACTCATGTTCTTTTCTAGATCATGTTCAAGTTCATTTCATCATCAATGGGCTTCAACAACAATGCTAATGAAACAAGGTTTAAATACAACTCATAAATCAGAAAACCTTGAAGCATTCAACCAACCATATTCACAAAGGAAACTATAATCAATCCTTTTCTCTCCAATGATATTTCAGAAATCAACCACCACAAACAATCAATAGGAGAATGTGCCCATACCTTTTTGATGCCAATAAGTTGTCCACAAAATCTGCCACACTTAATCACAACTTTCCTTTTCAATATTAATAAGGGTTAGTGGTCTTTTAAATAATCACAATAAAAGCATAACTTAATTTACACCCTTTTCACTCCAACTTCATAAACACATCCACCAAAGTCTATTTTAATAAAAACCCTTATTAAGAATAACCCACAATAAATCTCTCAAAATCACTTTAACAACAACTCCTTATTTCTCCTAAAATCAATTCTCCATTTCCATAAAAATAAAACATAAATCAAATATGCTTTTGCAATAATAATCACAGCCCTAATGATAAAATTTAATTCCCATTAAATACCTTATAACTCCAAACTTTAGGGCTAATAAAAATTATTAAAGGCAAAAACATAAATACCTCTCAAGGGGATTCGAACCCCCGTCCGCCACACACCGTGAGCATCTTAGCCATGACTAAGATTCCAACCGAGCCAAAGTGCTCATTGGAAAAGCAAAGGCCAAAAGGGCCTTTAATCTTCCTCCGCCTATCGCAAAGGACAAAGCATTAAAGCACTTCCCACACGCTATCGTCAAGGGGATTCGATCCCTGATATTTGTGCTGCCCATAGTCTTAGAAAAATTGATACGCCAATGTGCCATGCCTCATACCATGTTTGAGATTTCCAAATCGCTGTGCTTTCTTCGTTGCTTCCTTTTCAACAATTCACACGAGCTCTTTCGAATTCCAAGGCAATTAACACACGAGAGCAAGGATGATTATTTGGTTTAATTGCCACCCCTTTATATAGTGTTTAATAACACTTTGAAGACGTCGATAGAAATATTAAAATTGTATTTGCATGATGACGTTGGTGGGAAACTTTCCATTTAAATTTGAATTTAAATTTTAAATAATTAAAATTTAAACCAAACATTAAAACTCAAATAACTCCATCACCGGGGCACATTTTTCGATGAAACGAAAGCCCAATGTGGGTTTTAAGAAAAACCTAGATCAAATATGTTGTCCATGGTTTTAAATAAAACCTTTTATTTTCCCTACCTTGGTTTTCACAAAAACCCTTCATAGATCCTTTTGACATTTATTGCTCTATTGACATCAATGACAACATTTCAGCTTAGGGACTCAAAATGTCCAATAATCTCCCCCTTTGTCATTGATGGCAACCCAAATCCTTTTACTGAATTCTGACCTTCTTTTTTGCTCCCCCTGGGGCTTTGCTCCCCCTAGCTCAATGCTCTCTTAGATATCAAATCTCTCCTCATATCCAAAAACTCTCCCCATAATACACAAATCTCTCCCCTTTGACATCAATGGCAAAGGGTCACCTTTGGGGCTCGGGGCTAAGAATTAAGCCTCTTAGCTTAGCCCCTCCCCCACCTCCACATGAGGTGGTTAATTCTGGGGTGGGAGTATTTCTACTCCCCGAAAGCACTGTTCTCTGCCTTTGTCTTTTCCTTTTTCTTTTTGCTGAATTCTCTCACTATTTCTTTTCGAGTCATCATCCCTGTTCCTGTTCCTGTTCTTGTTCTCATCCATGTTCCTATTCTTGTACATGTTCTTGTTCTCATTCTTTTTTTCATCCATGTTCCTATTCTTGTTCTCATTATTTTTTGAGTCTCTTTTCTTTTCTGAGTCTCTATTCCTGTTCATCTTCTTGTTTCTGTTCATGTTCCTATTCCTGTTCCTATTCATATTCTTGTTCCTATTCATGTTCATATTCATATTCCTATTCATGTTCATATTCCTATTCCTGTTCATACCTATTTTTGGAATATTTTCTCTACACCATCTTGCTATGTGACCATCATTATTGCACTTATAACACTTAATGTTATTATTCCTTGGATGTGCAATAGTCTTAGGATTTCTCTTGGTGAAGCCATATCCTATTCTATCATGAATCCTACAATTTATTGCCTTATGACCAAACTCATTACATGAATAACAATATCCTTGGAAAATTTGTTCTCTTCCATATACCTATCTTTCATGTGTCCTACACTGTGAAGCCATGTGCCCAAACCTGTGACATGAGAAGCATCTCCCATTGAAGCTTCCTTGCCTAGACCTCATTGGTCTCCTATTCTGATTGTTGTTCCATCTGTATCTTCTTTGCCCATTGTCCCTATTGGACTCACTACAATCTGACTCATCCTTAGAAGTTTCACTTTCACTTACATCTGAGAATCCCTCTTCTGAAGTATCTTCTTCGATGTTGTTTCTTCTTCTTCAAGACTTGAAGTAGACTTTGCCTTTTCCTATTTCTTTCCAAAACCTAGACCTATTGAACATGATGTTCTTTGTTGTCCATGAATGAACTTATCCAAGTTCTTAGAGCTATTTGTGAAACTCTTCATCTTGATCTTGGAGTCCTGTAAATATTTCTTTAGAGTAGCCACTTCTTGTGCTAACTTCTCACATTCCAAGATTTTTGCTTCTAAATTTTCTCTGAACTTACTTGCCTTGGCCTTTGACTTCTCTAAGTCCTCTATGAGCAATAATATTTCTTCATCACATTCTTGAAACTGAACTTTCAAGCTTAGAGTGTTGCTTTCTTACCTTCTTCACTGTGTCAAGAGCATAGATAAGTTCACCTTTGAGATCATAACCATTCTCTATTGAGTAGTCCTCTATTTGTTTGCCTTTGTCCATATCATTTCTTTCTTTTGACTTGCTTTCTATAGGATCACTCAATTCTTTATCTTCTGAAGCTATTAGATGATTCTCATTTGATCTATCAAGTGCATCTTCAAAATCATCATCACTAAAACTATAACCATCTCTTGTGCAATCATCTTCAAGGTGTCCAAATTTACCACATCTAAAACACTTGAGAATAACTGGAGTCTTTTTCTTAACTTGATCTTTTTCCTTAACCATGAACAAGACTTCATCTCTATCATTGTCTGAAAAGCTAGCATCACTATCAATTTGGTACTTACTTGGATTATCCGCATAGTAGCTTCTCTTTTGCCTTTGGAAAAACTTCTTCCCTTGTCTGTTTTGTCCATCCCTATTTTTCTTTTGGTACCTATAATTTTTAGATTCCTTGTACCTATGATCCTATTTTTCTTCATCATTGTTGATCTTTGGCTCTTTGCATTCTATTGCAAAATGTCCAAACTTGCCACAATTAAAGCATTTGACAGATCTCATATCTATTGGTCTTTTGAACCCTTTATCTCTTCTACCATAGTTAGCTTCTTCATCACTAGAAGATTCATTGCTTGATTCTATCTTCTTACCCTTTTTCTTACTGTCCAATTTGAATGCAACTTCTTTTGGAGGAATAGGATCTTTTGTTCTTATCTCAAAAGTTGTAAGCATACCAAGCAAAGCATTTCTTGTTAGATTATCACTATCAATTGATGTTTCTATGGCAGAAAAATTTTCACTATACCTTTTTGGAAGAGTCCTCAAGATCTTGTCGCAAGCATCAGATTCATCAACCTTCATTCCAAGACCTTTCATCTCATGTATAAGTTCATCAACCTTGTTGAGATAGTCATGAATGCTTTCATCATCCCTCATTCTTAGATTCTCAAATTCTCCTTTGAGATTTCTGATCTTTGCTTTCCTGACACTTTTATCTCCTTCATATATGGTTTGCAAGAGTTCCCACATATCTTTTGTTGTTTTGCATTCCATCACCTTCATAGATTCTGATCTACGTAATCCTCTTATAATTGCATTCATAGCTCTTGAATTTGCATGCATGAGAAACCTACCTTCCTTATCTGTAGGAGGATTAATTTATGAATTGTACCCAAATTCCACTACATCCCAAACTTCATTGCCAAGTGCCATCAGGTGAAATCTCATCAGCACACACCAATATAGGAAGTCACTTCCATCAAATACTAGTATTGTATTATTGAAGGCCTCATTATTTTGATCCTTTTGATCCATTGTGTTCTTAGACCGCTTTTCCTTCAAGCTATCAAACTCTTCTGAAGGAACCCGCTCTGATACCAATTGAAGAACACAAGCTTATACTGAGAGGGGGTGAACAATATAAGACCAATTTTTACTTTTCTTCTCAAATCAATATTATGCAGTGTATAGATAGCAATATCAATAGCAGTAATCAAAGCAATGCACAAAACACCACACACAATAGAGACACAGATTTAACGTGGTTCACCCAATGTGGGCTACCTCCACAGAGAAAATATTTCTTCTAAATATTTCTCAAATGATCTCTTGGGAATCCTTCCCAAATTACAATGTTTATGGACCTCGGTCCAAAGGAGATGTTGATCCCCTAATCTCAAGTTCATGGATCTCTTCCATAGGAGAACTCTTTCCCCTTCTACTCTGGCTAGTGATCTTCTAGAAGACTCTATCTCTATGCTGCACTGACTGGTGGATCTCTCTCCACTTGAAGACTTCTCACTCAGATCTTGTCTTCAATTATCCTGGCTGCTGGATCTCTATCCACTAAGACTCTATCCTCTATACTCTGTCACCTCCAAAGCTCTATCTCAATACTATACCAAACATAGTTCAATCGGTCTAGCACAGTTCTGCTCAATCTCTTGCACTAAACACAATACAGTCGATCTAGTACAATTTTGCTCAATAGGTTCACTCAGAACCTGCTCAAATATGCTCAATAGGTTCACACAAAACCTATCTAAATCTTCTCAATAGGTTCACACAAAACCTATCTAAATCTACTCAAGCAAGCTTTCACAAAAGCTTAACTCAAAATAGTCCACAAGCCTTCTCAAAGACTTGTCTCAAATCTGCTTAACAAGCTTACACAGAACTTGTTCAATCTCATAGAATCATAAAGAGAATTGTTAGAGACTCAATATGTTCTAAGCTCAAAGTACAATCAATATCTCAATTCAATATCATAGAAGCATAAAGAGAATTGTTAGAGACTCTATATGTTCTATACTCAAATCCCAATCTCAACTTAATAGAAGCATAAAGAGAATTGTTAGAGACTCAATATGTCCTATTCTTAAATCTCAATCTCAACTCAAATCAATCTCATAGAAGCATAAAGAGAATTGTTAGAGACTCTATATGTTCTATACTCAAATCCCAATCTCAACTCAATAGAAGCATAAAGAGAATTGTTAGAGACTCAATATGTCATATTATTCAATATCAATCTCAACTCAAATCAGAATATAGAATAGTTTGTTTTATGGAACTTGAACAACCATTTCACACATCCACTTGACTAGGCTTAACCAACTCAACTCAACCAATCACATCAAGGAACAATCCTTTCTCACAAACCCTAGTTCAAGCATGTATCAACCAACTCAAAATGTTTCCAACAATGCTTTATCTCAAGTCTCACATAACAATGATACTCATGTTCTTTTCTAGATCATGTTCAAGTTCATTTCATCATCAATGGGCTTCAACAACAATGCTAATGAAACAAGGTTTAAATACAACTCACAAATCAGAAAACCTTGAAGCATTCAACTAACCATCTTCACAAAGGAAACTATAATCAATCCTTTTCTCTCCAATGATATTTCAGAAATCAACCACCACAAACAATCAATAGGAGAATGTGCCCATACCTTTTTGATGCCAATAAGTTGTCCATAAAATCTGCCACACTTAATCACAACTTTCCTTTTCAATATTAATAAGGGTTAGTGGTATTTTAAATAATCACAATAAAAGCATAACTTAATTTACACCCTTTTCACTCCAACTTCATAAACACATCCACCAAAGTCTATTTTAATAAAAACCCTTATTAAGAATAACCCACAATAAATCTCTCAAAATCACTTTAACAACAACTCCTTATTTCTCCTAAAATCAATTCTCCATTTCCATAAAAATAAAACATAAATCAAATATGCTTTTGCAATAATAATCACAACCCTAATGATAAAATTTAATTCCCATTAAATACCTTATAACTCCAAACTTTAGGGCTAATAAAAATTATTAAAGGCAAAAACATAAATACCTCTCAAGGGGATTCGAACCCCCGTCCACCACACACCGTGAGCATCTTAGCCATGGCTAAGATTCCAACCGAGCCAAAGCACTCATTGGAAAAGCAAAGGCCAAAAGGGCCTTTAATCTTCCTCCGCCTACCGCAAAGGACAAAGCGCCAAAGTGCTTCCCACACGCTGTCGTCAAGGGGATTCGATCCCTGATATTTATGCTGCCCACAGTCTTAGCAAAATTGATACGCCAATGCGCCATGCCTCATACCATGTTTGAGATTTCCAAATCACTGCGCTTTCTTCTCTACTTCCTTTTCAACAATTCACACGAGCTCTTTCGAATTCCAAGGCAATTAACACACGAGAGCAAGGATGATTATTTGGTTTAATTGCCACCCCTTTATATAGTGTTTAATAACACTTTGAAGACGTCGACGAAAATATTAAAATTGTATTTGCATGATGACATCGACGGGAAACTTTCCATTTAAATTTGAATTTAAATTTTAAATAATTAAAATTTAAACCAAACATTAAAACTCAAATAACTCCATCACCGGGGCACCTTTTTCGATGAAACGAAAGCCCAACATGGGTTTTAAGAAAAACCCAGATCAAATATGCTATCCATGGTTTTAAATAAAACCTTTTATTTTCCCTGCCTTGGTTTTCACAAAAACCCTTCATAGATCCTTTTGACATTTATTGCTCTATTGACATCAATGACAACATTTCAGCTTAGGGACTCAAAATGTCCAACAATCTCCCCCTTTGTCATTGATGGCAACCCAAATCCTTTTACTAAATTCTGACCTTCTTTTCTGCTCCCCTGGGGCTTTGCTCCCCTTGGCTCAATGCTCTCTTAGATATCAAATCTCTCCTCATATCCAAAAACTCTCCCCATAATACACAAATCTCTCCCCCTTTGACATCAATGGCAAAGGGTCACCTTTGGGGCTCGGGGCTAAGAATTAAGCCTCTTAGCTTAGCCCCTCCCCACCTCCACATGAGGTGGTTAATTCTAGGGTGGGAGTATTTCTACTCCCCAAAAGCACTGTTCTCTACATCTATCTTTTCTTTTTTCTTTTTGCTGAATTCTCTCACTTTTTCTTTCTGAGTCATCATTCATGTTCCTATTTCTATTCTTGTTCTCATCCATGTTCCTGTTATTATACCTATTCTTATTCTCATTCTTGTTTTCATCCATGTTCCTATTCTTGTACCTATTCTTGTTCTCATTATTTTTTGAGTCTCTTTTCTTTTTGAGTCTTTGTTCCTATTCATATTCTTATTTTTGTTCATGTTCCTATTCCTGTTCTTGTTTATATTCCTGTTCCTATTCATTTTCATATTCTTGTTCCTGTTCATACCTATTTTTGGAATATTTTCTCTACACCATCTTGCTATGTGACCATCATTATTGCACTTATAACACTTAATGTTATTATTCCTTGGATGTGCAATAGTCTTAGGGTTTCTCTTGGTGAAGCCATATCCTCTTCTATCATGAATCCTACAATTTATTGCCTTATGACCAAACTCATTACATGAATAACAATATCCTTGGAAAATTTGTTCTCTTCCATATACCTATCTTTCATGTGTCCTGCACTATGAAGCCATGTGCCCAAACCTGTGACATGAGAAGCATCTCCCATTGAAGCTTCCTTGCCTAGACCTCATTAGTCTCCTATTTTGATTGTTGTTCCATCTGTATCTTCTTTTCCCATTGTCCCTGTTGGACTCACTGCAATATGACTCATCCTTAGAAGTTTCACTTTCACTTATATCTGAGAATCCCTCTTCTGAAGTATCTTCTTCTAATGTTGTTTCTTCTTCTTCAAGACTTGAAGTAGACTTTGCCTTTTCCTGTTTCTTTCCAAAACCTAGACCTATTGAACATGATGTTCTTTATTGTCCACGAATGAACTTATCCAAGTTCTTAGAGCTATTTGTGAAACTCTTCATCTTGATCTTGGAGTCTTGTAAATATTTCTTTAGAGTAGCCACTTCTTGTGCTAACTTCTCACATTCCAAGATTTTTGCTTCTAACTTTTCTCTGAACTTACTTGCCTTGGCCTTTGACTTCTCTAAGTCCTCTATGAGCAATAATATTTCTTCATCACATTCTTGAAACTAACTTTCAAGCTTAGAGTTTTGCTTTCTTACCTTCTTCACTGTGTCAAGAGCATAGATAAGTTCACCTTTGAGATCATAACCATTCTCTATTGAGTAGTCCTCTATTTTTTTGCCTTTGTCCATATCATTTCTTTCTTTTGAATTGCTTTCTATAGGATAACTCAATTATTTATCTTCTAAATCCATTAGAAGATTCTCATTTGATCTATCAAGTGCATCTTCAAAATCATCATCACTGAAACTATAACCATATCTTGTGCAATCATCTTCAAGGTGTCCAAATTTACCACATCTAAAACACTTGAGAATAACTGGAGTCTTTTTCTTAACTTGATATTTTTCCTTAACCATGAACAAGACTTCATCTCTATCATTGTCTGAAAATCTAGCATCACTATCAATTTGGTACTTACTTGGATTATCCGCATAGTAGCTTCTCTTTTGCCTTTGGAAAAACTTCTTCCCTTGTCTGTTTTGTCCATCCCTATTTTTCTTTTGGTACCTATAATTTTTAGATTCCCTGTACCTGTGATCTTGTTTTTCTTCATCATTGTTGATCTTTGGCTCTTTGCATTCTGTTGAAAAATGTCCAAACTTGCCACAATTAAAGCATTTAATAGATCTCATATCTATTGGTCTTTTGAACCCTTTATCTCTTCTACCATAGTTAGCTTCTTCATCACTAGAAGATTCATTGCTTGATTCTATCTTCTTAACCTTTTTCTTACTATCCAATTTGAATGCAGCTTCTTTTGGAGGAATATGATCTTTTGTTCTTATCTCAAAATTTGTAAGCATACCAAGCAAAGCATTTCTTGTTAGATTATCACTATCAATTGATGTTTCTATGGCAAAAAATTTTTCACTATACCTTTTTGGAAGAGTCCTCAAGATCTTGTCGCAAGCATCAGATTCATCAACCTTCATTCCAAGACCTTTCATCTCATGTATAAGTTCATCAACCTTGTTGAGATAGTCATGAATGCTTTCATCATCCCTCATTCTTAGATTCTCAAATTCTCCTTTGAGATTTTTGATCTTTGCTTTCCTGACACTTTTATCTCCTTCATATATGGTTTGCAAGAGTTCCCACATATATTTTGTTGTTTTGCATTCCATCACCTTCATAGATTCTGATCTATGTAATCCTCTTATAATTGCATTCATAGATCTTGAATTTGCATGCATGAGAAACCTACCTTCCTTATCTGTAGGAGGATTAATTTTTGAATTGTACCCAAATTCCATTGCATCCCAAACTTCATTGCCAAGTGCCATCAGGTGAAATCTCATCAACACACACCAATATAGGAAGTCACTTCCATCAAATACTGGTACTATATTATTGAAGGCCTCATTATTTTGATCCTTTTGATCCATTGTGTTCTTAGACCACTTTTCCTTCAAGCTATCAAACTCTTCTGAAGGAACCCGCTCTGATACCAATTGAAGAACACAAGCTTATACTAAGAGGGGGGTGAACAATATAAGACCACTTTTTACTTTTCTTCTCAAATCAATATTATGTAGTGTATAGATAGTAGTATCAATAGTAGTAATCAAAGCAATGCACAAAACACCACACACAATAGAGACACAGATTTTAACGTGGTTCACCCAATGTGGGCTACCTCCATAGAGAAAATATTTCTTCTAAATATTTCTCAAATGATCTCTTGGGAATCCTTCCCAAATTACAATTTTTATGGACCTCGGTCCAAAGGAGATGTTGATCCCCTAATCTCAAGTTCATGGATCTCTTCCATAGGAGAACTCTTTCCCCTTCTACTCTGGCTAGTGATCTTCTAGAAGACTCTATCTCTATGTTGCATTGATTGGTGGATCTCTCTCCACTTGAAGACTTCTCACTCAGATCTTGTCTTCAATTGTCCTGGCTGCTAGATCTCTATCCACTAAGACTCTATCCTCTATACTCTTTCACCTCCAAAGCTCTATCTCAATACTATACCAAACATAGTTTAGTCGGTCTAGCACAGTTCTGCTCAATCTCTTGCACTAAACACAGTACAGTCGATCTAGTACAATTTTACTCAATAGGTTCACTCAGAACTTGCTCAAATATTCTCAACAAGTTCACACAAAAACCTATCTAAATCTTCTCAATAGGTTCACACAAAACCTATCTAAATTTTCTCAAGCAAGCTTTCACAAAAGCTTAACTCAAAATAGTCCACAAGCCTTCTCAAAGACTTGTCTCAAATATGCTTAACAAGCTTACACAGAACTTGTTCAATCTCATAGAATCATAAAGAGAATTGTTAGAGACTCAATATGTTCTAAGCTCAAAGTACAATCAATATCTCAATTCAATATCATAGAAGCATAAAGATAATTTTTAGAGACTCTATATTTTCTATACTCAAATCCCAATCTCAACTTAATAGAAGCATAAAGAGAATTGTTAGAGACTCAATATGTCCTATTCTTAAATCTCAATCTCAACTCAAATCAATCTCATAGAAGCATAAAGAGAATTGTTAGAGACTCTATATTTTCTATACTCAAATCCCAATCTCAACTCAATAGAAGCATAAAGAGAATTGTTAGAGACTCAATATGTCCTATTCTTCAATCTCAATCTCAAATCAAATCAGAATATAGAATAGTTTGTTTTATGGAACTTGAACAACCATTTCACACATCCACTTGACTAGGCTTAACCAACTCAACTCAACCAATCACATCAAGGAACAACCCTTTCTCACAAACCCTAGTCCAAGCATGTATCAACCAACTCAAAATGTTTCCAACAATGCTTTATCTCAAGTCTCACATAACAATGATACTCATGTTCTTTTCTAGATCATGTTCAAGTTCATTTCATCATCAATGGGCTTCAACAACAATGCTAATGAAACAAGGTTTAAATACAACTCACAAATCAGAAAACCTTGAAGCATTCAACCAACCATCTTCACAAAGGAAATCATAATCAATCCTTTTCTCTCCAATGATATTTCAGAAATCAACCACCACAAACAATCAATAGGAGAATGTGCCCATACCTTTTTGATGCCAATAAGTTGTCCACAAAATCTGCCACACTTAATCACAACTTTCCTTTTCAATATTAATAAGGGTTAGTGGTCTTTTAAATAATCACAATAAAAGCATAACTTAATTTACACCCTTTTCACTCCAACTTCATAAACACATCCACCAAAGTCTATTTTAATAAAAACCCTTATTAAGAATAACCCACAATAAATCTCTCAAAATCACTTTAACAACAACTCCTTATTTCTCCTAAAATCAATTCTCCATTTCCATCAAAATAAAACATAAATCAAATATGCTTTTGCAATAATAATCACAGCCCTAATGATAAAATTTAATTCCCATTAAATACCTTATAACTCCAAACTTTAGGGCTAATAAAAATTATTAAAGGAAAAAACGTAAATACCTCTCAAGGGGATTCGAACCCCCGTCCGCCACACACCGTGAGCGTCTTAGCCATGGCTAAGATTCCAACCGAGCCAAAGAGCTCATTGGAAAAGCAAAGGCCAAAAGGGCCTTTAATCTTCCTCCGCTTGCCGCAAAGGACAAAGCGCCAAAGTGCTTCCCACATGCTGTCGTCAAGGGGATTCGATCCCTGATATTTGTGCTGCCCATAGTCTTAGCAAAATCGATACGCCAATGCACCACGCCTCATACCACGTTTGAGATTTCCAAATCGTTGCGCTTTCTTCTTTGCTTCCTTTTCAACAATTCGCACGAGCTCTTTCGAATTCCAAGGCAATTAACACACGAGAGCAAGGATGATTATTTGGTTTAATTGCCACCCCTTTATATAGTGTTTAATAACACTTTGAAGACGTCAACAAAAATATTAAAATTGTATTTGCATGATGACGTCGGTGGGAAACTTTCCATTTAAATTTGAATTTAAATTTTAAATAATTAAAATTTAAACCAAACATTAAAACTCAAATAACTCCATCATCGGGGCACCTTTTTCGATGAAACGAAAGCCCAATGTGGGTTTTAAGGAAAACCCAGATCAAATATGTTGTCCATGGTTTTAAATAAAACCTTTTATTTTCCCTGCCTTGGTTTTCACAAAAACCCTTCATAGATCCTTTTGACATTTATTGCTCTATTGACATCAATGACAACATTTCAGCTTAGGGACTCAAAATGTCCAACAATAATTAGCCAAATCATCACTTTTATCCAAAATTACACTAATTTTTCAATTATATATCAACTCAATTAAATCATGATTAATCAAATATTCAAATTATCTCAAAATTCCTTACTTATTTACCTATAATCCAAATTGGTTGTTCTCATTTTTTCCATAACTTAAATTAAATTGTACCATTAATTATAATTTTATTATAATCAACTTAATGTCAAGATCATAAATTAAATTGTGTAGACACCTAAAAGTCACACATTGCTATACCTGCGTACTTATAGATCATATCGAACACTTGTAGATTTACATAGGCAATCCTAGATACCTCTAGGATATCATAGACCCATGTAGGCTATTTTAGATCCTCCTAGACATGCGTAGATTACTGTATTCATCCATATATGGCCGTAGTCATGTGTAGTCATGTGTAGATCATCGTAGATTATTGTAGCATTACGCAGACTTCCACACATCACTTTGCTATTTTTTAGGTCCAAAACCTTAATAAGTTAGTAAAATCACATCACAAACATTTCCCATGCATTGATATTCCTTCCATCAGCTTCCCAAGGTGATACATAGCCTTATTGCACTTAATAGAGGCCCCCACGAGGCTATTACTTGGAAAAAGTAATTACTAAGTCAATTCATAAATCTAATTTTAAGTTGACTTCACTTAAAGTTCACTTTTATGGCTAAAAAGGTTAATTAGGTTCTTAATCCCTAATTATCCCTAATAACTCCCTCCCACATGTGTGTGCACTAGGTTAGTTAGGATATTTCTTAGGAAACCCTAACCTAACCCCACATCTAACCTAGAGTTAACTAATCTTAGTTAACCCTAATCTCTCCTCACACATGTGTGAGGATGAGATATTTCCTAGAAGGAATATGAGGAAGCCACCTCACAAACCCTAACCTAACCTTCATAGGATCTGACCCTAGGGTTTAGTTATCCTAACTATCCCCCCTACACATTGGGTTTTCTTATAAATAGTGGGCCCAAAACCTCATTTATCTCTCTCTCCACTTAGTTCCAAAGCATAGAAACTCTGCCAAAATATGTACAAAAGCACATTAACAATAATCTAAACTTGCACATCAACATTACATCACCTAAGGAACCTCTCGACCAAAGGATTTCTAAGGAATAGTAGTTATAGTCCAATTCATCCCTCACCTTGTGAATCTAGCACCAGTTCACCCCTTGGGGGCGAAGTGGATCTACAAGTCCCAAATAAGCTTAGATTTGGGAGGTAAGCTTCATTTTCCAATTTTATGAGCTCCTGCATCATTTATTTTAGTTTTTATCATGTTTTTACAGTCAATTTGTCTTCCTTAATATGGGGCCTGATTAAGGCAATCCCCCCAATGAACTAACCCCTTTTTGTAGGTTTATCCTAGAACCAAGGAGGGAAACAACAAATAACTACAACCTTGCGGTGGTACGCAATTCAATCTACACTGAGGAACCCAAAAGAAGGCACCAGGTCTATTGTAATATTTATGAAAAATAAAAGAAAAAGGGGAATTCTCCCTATTTTTAACCTATGCAAATATTATCATGAATAAAATACATTGTTATGAATAGCATGTGTCTTTAATATGTTGTTAGATCAAATATCATCTTTTGCCCATTTTATTCTAGCATGCCTGGTGGGACCCCCATAATGGATAGTGTCAAGCTAACTTTTTATTGCAAATCTAATAATATCCTCTATTTTATGTCCTCCAGGTACCAAGTTAGAGTTTCATAGAGACCTAGAAAGCCCTAGGAACCACCTCAGGCCTTCAAAATAGATATTTGGGGTATCCAAGCCCAATTTTCCCCCCAACCTATGAATCAAATCTCAATTCACCCCTCGGATGGTGAAGTCAACCTACCAGCCTCAAAAGCCCCCAAAAACTATAGGGGTGAGCAATAAAAGAGCCAACCAGACCATCTATTGCATAAGAGTTTAGATATTCCAAAAATTTATCTCTATTTTAGAATTTATAGGTGCAAAATAATTTACCAATTAAAGCGTCAAGATAGTTGGTAAATTTCACTTTTCTTGCATACCTATCATGTTAAGAAATACATCCTTAGTTTTAGAGACCTGCACAAAACCAGCAATTCTGATTTCATAAAAAATTGTGTAAATTTTATTCTCTTTGACTAACCCAAAATGTAGTATAAGCTTTCCATTACTACTTTGCTCCATAGCATGCATTTCCATTATGAAATCTCTTAAGTTCTTAATTCTAAAGTTCAGATTTAGGATTAATGTTTCTTTCCTTCATACATGCCTAATGTAATACTAATAATTTATCCTTATATAAATTAGTGTTACATATTTTCTATGTGCTAGAATCTAGGGTTCCATAAACCCCTACTCTCACACCTTTCACATTACTTGTTTGCATGTGTTGCAAAATAGAGTCAATTTATTTTCCTAAAGGCATCTAGGATTAGATTATTTCTTTACAAAAAGTATTTCATTCTAGTATTTTGTCTTCAAAAAATGCATATAAGGCTAGATTTCAATTTGAAAAGGTAATTAGCTAGATTTCTAGTTTTCCATAACATCTTTAGCAAAACAAAAACCCACACACACTCACGTGGTATTTAAACAAATGTTGAGATTGGATTTCATCCCCAATCCATCACTCGAGACTGGTGTCGATGGAGTTTTACCCTCCATCAAATATCAACCCCCCTAGACATCTAGTAGCCCCACAAGAGTGGTTTTTTGGGCCTCATCACTAGAAAACCCCCCACTTTTGAGACTGGGCTTTTGGATTTCATCAATAGTTGTTACCTTCGGAGTGGGACAGCATTAGATGCCTTTGTCCATAAGGCTAACATAATTAGTGGATACGGTAACTGTCATTATTGACTAAGCTCATTCGAGGGTGAATCAAAAGCATGGGGTATGCCAACCATGCCTATCAGGTCTTATAAAATGCCACCTCTTCTCGTGAGAGGATATAACAAACTCAATTCAGCATAGTGGGTTCCCTCCCTTTTAGGATATAATTTTACTATGCCTTCCATATATGACACCACTTGCACATTGTGGTATCATTCTAGTCTATGCATATTTGGGTGTTACAAGAGGTTTTATATCAAAAAAATTCATGATCTTCTAGTTTATTCACTCCACTAACTGTGATACTACCTAGGATTTACCAACATCAAAACACACATAAACAAACAAAACACTTTTATTTTCAGCATTTAGAACTAATTCCAGTCTATCGTTGTTTGCATGATCATAGACTGGATTTTTAGCACACTACATCACATATTTTTTAGCTATACACATCACTATATTTATTTACACTTATATTAGGCACAGTCGATTATACACCACACTAGGTTATTCCTAAACCCCTTTTACATAACACACATAGAATTACAAGATTTAACTCCCACATAGTTCTAAAACATTTATGGCACCACACATGCTACCATGCCTATTATCACCTACAGTCAAGCATGTGAGCAAGCATACCTAATAGAGGAAGCACCTTCCACTTCTTCTGGTTAACCCCCTCCTACTACTTAAATCATGAATAGGAAGACCATAAACACATCTAATTTACTCACAAGATACAATGTACAGTTCACACACACGATACCTGAGGATGAGACGTCCACTTTGAGTGAAGCCCTCACTACTTTTTTTTTTTTTAAATAAAGGGGTAAAAATTTATTGATAAAAATTCTGGATTACAAAGTACAGCTGAGCCCCCACCCAAGACTCAAATAAGCAACAAGACAGGCTAAATCACCAGACAAGGTCAACTCCCAAAGAAAACCAAAAAAAAAACAAACCACATTAAGTCTGAACATCCTTATGGATCAACTCCCGTAGGTGTTGAGAATCCCCAGATAGGAGACTCTCCTAGTTATCAATACTCTGTCCTGAATAAAAACCACATCCAAAGAATGAACACGAATCAAATCACGAACAACTTTTTGTCTGGGGATGCTGTTCAACCCCCTTACATTCCATGAAAGTATAATCATTTTTGGGGGTTATAAAAATGGGAGTCCAATGTTCTCACCAAACCTGACTCTACCAAAGTCTCCCCCATTAACTTAATTTTATCCTGGTCTTTCTTTTGACCCACCTTCATATTCTTATCTGAAGCATTTTTTTTAATTATTTTATGCTGCAATCCTAGCACCGTAGGAGTTTTACAGTCCATGGATGATCGCATCAGTGCTCGGGTAGGAGAGGGCACATCTAAATCTGTGCCATTTTATAAGATAACTTCACTTCCAGGGCTAGGGCCAACCATATCACCTATACTCGAAACCAAAGCCCTTTGTTCTTCATTTAAACCCCCTATATCTGGTTCCCTTGGTTCCACCTCATGAAGAGACTGTTGGCAACTTTAGGCACCTTGAGTACATTGCTTTTACCTAAGTTTAGTTGTTGTCATTGAGGTCAAGGATCTATTGGTAGATGTTGTTTTTGATGTCGAGGAACTATTGGAGCAATTTGTTTTTATGTCCAAGGATGTGTTTTGATGAAGGTTTCAGCTGGTTAGTAAGTCTCCAAGAAAATCAGAGTAGCCCAGTTGCCAAAAAATCTAGAAAAGATAAAGTAGAAAAAGTTTGCAGGCTGCTGGAAAAACTGTCATGATTTCGTGACATGTTTGAGGAGAGAGAAAGTCATGATTTTGCAACATGTAGGAAGGTAGAGGCAAAGCGGGCAAAAGTTTCACGATTTCGCGACATGTTTGAGGAGAGAGAAAGTTTGGCCAAAATCGTCGCGATTTCGTGACATGCAGGAGGGCAGAGGCAAAGCGGGCAAAAGTGTCATGATTTTGTGACATGCAGGAAGGCAGAAGCACAGCGGGCAAAAAGTTTCACAATTTTGTGACAAGTTTCGAAGAAGTTGTACGGATGTAGAAAGTGTCATGATTTCGCGACATGTTCTAGTTTCGTGAGTAGTTGGCAAGAAAGAGCCTAAGGCAGTGAAAGCGTCATGATTTCGTGACATGTTTCATTTTCGCTAGTGCAAACCAAGAAAAGGATGAAGAAGCAAGAGGTGTCACAATTTTGTGACAAAGTTGCTGATGACGTCAGCAAAAGGCAAAGGTTTCACAATTTCATGACAGTTGCAGAGAAGAAGGCAGTGAAGTCTAGAGCGTCATGATTTCGTGACCAAAATCATGATGACATCAGCAAGAGGCAAAGGTGTCATGATTTTGTGACAGTTGCGGAGAAGAAGGCAGTGAAGTCTAGAGCGTCACAATTTCGCAACAAGATTCATGATGACGTCAACAAAAGCTGTAGTGTCACGATTTCACGACAGCAACGGAGAAGAAGGCAGTGAAGTCTAGAGCATCGTGATTTCACGACAAGTTTCATGATGACATCAGCAAAGGCTGTAGTGTCACGATTTCATGATAGCAACAGAGAAGAAGGCAGTGGAGTCTAGAGCATCACGATTTCATGATAAGATTTATGATGACGTCAGCAAAGGCTATAGTATAGCGATTTTGTGACAACAAACCAAAGAAGGTGTATGGCAAACTAAGGTGTAGTGATATCATGACATGTTTTGAGTTTCACACAAGAAAAGCTACAGAACAGCAGAGGTGGTTGAAGCCGACGAAGTTAACCTTGGCCGATGAAGTATAAGGTTTTACAGCCGATGTGTTAAAATATTGATTAGCTGACTAAAGAACAATATTTCATCTTGAGATCATGAGTATTAAAGGAGGACTGTTTGAGCATTTTTTTGTGTCGATTGATGTGTGCATTCGAAGTGTGACGTTCATAGAGTGAGTGCGACAAGTAAGGTTCAATCATCAAAAATAGAGTGAGTGAAGTTCGACTACAACATTAGAAGTGCATTTCGTTGAATCTTCTATGTGTCAAAGACTCTGGTGCTGTTTGCACAAAGAATGTACTGTTGTTCATGAGAAGACTGTGCGTAGAGAATGAGCTGTTGCAGTCACACATAGGCGCATAAGTTGTTGTGCATTTGAATGCTGTAGTGATTGCAAAGATTATGCAAGAGTGGAATCTTATCTAAGGATAGCTATGATTGCAACTGTGTTCATGCAGTCTGTGTAAAAGAAACCAAAGTGCCAAGAGTAGATGCTGCTATAATTGTGAACAGTTGTGAAGGACGAACGGTGATATTGCTACTATAATATTTGCGGAAATTGCACTCCTATGTTTGTGCAGAAGTTAAGAAGATAGCACGGCTATAAGTTAAGAAGACTATGCTACTGTAGTTGTGCAGACTGTAAAAATTTGTTCTCCAATCAAGTGCAGAAAAGAACAGAGGAAGAGGATAGAATTGTGCCAGACCAAAGGACTGTGTTTTGGTGCAAAAAATAGGACCAGTTTGCTGTGACAGAGTTGAGGACAGAGATCTCCAGCTAGAGTAGGGAAGACAGGTGTCTTCTGTGGAAAGATTTCCACTTGCTAAGGGTAAAAGAGATAGAGGTCTTATAGAGGATCACTAGCAAATCAAATTTAGGGGAAGGTGTCTCCTTTGGGCTGAGGCTCATAAACATTGTAATCGGGAAGGATTCCCAAAGGTTTTGATATAACTTTTTGAGGAAAAGTTTTATCCGTGGAGTAGCCCACCTTGGGTAAAACCACGTAAATTGCTATGTCTCATTTTGGATTGCTTCTTATACACTGTTTTACTGTTGTTATTATTACTATCTTATTCTGCATGTTAATGGTTTGAAAGCTGTATTGATAGATAAGGTTAAAAAGAGGTCTTATACTGTTCACCCCCCCCCTCTCAGTATAATCTTGTGTTCTACAATTTGGTATCAGAGCCAGTGCCTTCGGAAAGCTTAATAGCTTGAAGGAAAAGTTTACAAAGAACACAATGGACTACTCAAGTGGCAATGCAGCACCTATTCTTGACGGATCATATTTTGGTCTGTGGAGTGCAAGAATGAAAGTCTATCTTATGGCACTCGGTAATGAGGTTTGGGAAGTTGTTGAAGATGGGTATACCATTCCTACAAATGGTCCTTATACTAAAGAAGATAGGCTTCTACATCACAACAATTCAAAATCCATGAATGCAATCTTGAAGGGTTTACAAAAGGCAGATCTCACTAAAGTTATTCACTGCAAGACAGCTAGTGAAATGTGGAAAAAATTGCAGGTTGTTCATACAGGATATGCAAATGTTCGAAAGGCCAAGTTGAGGCATTTTAAAGGTATGTTTGAACAACTCAAGATGAATGATTATGAAAATATTAGTGACTACATGCTTCGGATGGATGAAATTGTGAACTCCATGAAAGACTTAGGTCTTGAACTTGCTGAAAATGATGTGTGTGATAAGATTTTAAGATCTCTTCCAAATAGATTTAGTGAAAATATTTTTGCTATTGAGGAAGCCAACGATTTAGATAAATTGAAAAAGGATGAGCTCCATAGTATTCTTGCAGCATTTGAATTGAGGACACAAGTGAAAGTTGATGTAAAGAAATAGGTAGCTTTCAAAGCTATCAAGAAATCGAAGGGCAAACAGATTCAAGAAAGTGATGAGTCTTCTAGTGAGGAAGAGGCATACTACAGTAGGAAAGGCAAGTTTTCCAAAAAGCACAAAAGCAAGAAAAATATAAGATGTTTTAACTGTAGGAAATTTTGTCATTATGCTACTGACTGTACTATTTCTAAAGATGAAAGCGATGAAGATATATAGGATGTTAAAAGCAAGGATTCTGAAAAGCACAGGTATTACAAAAACAACAAAAATGAGTATAGAAATCACCAGAAAAGCAAATATGAGTACAGTAATCATGGAAAAAGGCATTCTCACAAAAATAAGAAGAGCTTCTACTTAGACAAAACAAGTAAGTGTTCTAACAGTGAAAGTGACAGTTCTTCTAGTGATGATGAAAATGAGATGCTGTTCATTTCAGAAAAAGGGGAAGAACCGAAACATAAATTCATTATCATGAAATGTTTTAGATGTGGAAATTTTGGGCACCTTGAGGATGATTGCAGAAATAATGATTTGGTTGCTAGTATGTATGAGGATGTTTCAGAAAACCCCAATGAAGATGCATGTATGGTTTTTGAAAAAGGTAGCACCTCTAGTGATAAGAAATCTGAAAAAGGTCGTGATGATTCAAAGTGCCATCAAATAGAGGATCTTGAATGCAAACTCAACAATGCTCTTAGTGTTTTGAAAAAGGAAAGAAAGAAGAATGATAGACTCAAGATTAAGTTAGATGAATGTTGTATGGAAATAGATGAACTTGTAGAAAATCTTGAAATATCTATGGCTAAGTCACAAGAACTCAAGAATGAGTTAGATTCTAAAATTTTGGAGCATAGTGAGTTAGAACAAGAAATGGCTTCTTTGAAAGAAGAAAATAAAGAGTACAAAGATAAGCTCTACAGATTTCAGGATAGCTCCAAAAAGGTTAAATTTCTCATCGAAGGACAAAGAAAACCAATAGATAAAACAGGTCTCGGTTTTGTTAAGCCGCACAAGGAACAGGTTGGGGAATCTAGCAAAATATTTCAAAAGAAAGAGAGTCCTATTGAAGAAAGTACTTCAGATCATGAGTCCGTAAGTGATGAATACGCAAAAATAGAAAATGATATTCAGATTGAGAAGAAGAAGTTTTTGGGACCCATGAAGTCGAACAAAAGAAAATTTCACGACAAATGTTATGTGTGTCACAGATTTGGTCACATGGCTGTACAGTGCATGACTCAAATGAAGAGAGTAAATGATAGTTTCAAGAGACGTAATTTCTTTCAAGGGTATTGCTACTCTTGTCAACAATTCGGGCACAAGGCAATTTTTTGCAAGACAGATAACACGAACTGGGTTAGTCAGAACAGGTGAATTCAAAGAACAACCATGACTGATATTGTTACCTGCTATAAATGCAACAATGAAGGACACCTAGCTAGATAGTGTAGAGCTGATCTTCTGAGATACAGGAATAGAAACAGTAGCATGAACAAGTTCAAGGATCAAGGTATGGATAACAATAGAAAAGATAAAAGAAACAGGAACAGTAGTATTAATAGGTCCGAGGATCAGAACAGTGACAGGAACAGAAATACAAGAAAATAATTCAAGAGAAGGCCCGACAAAGAAATCTTGGACACTAATGATGATGAGTGTTTAATGGGAGTGTCACTCCCAACCCTATTTTAATCACCTCATCAGGATATGGGGGAGGGACTAAGCTAAGAGGCTCATTCTTAGTCCCAAGCCCCAAAGGTGACCCTTTGCCATTGATGACAAAGGGGGAGAGATTTAAGTAAGGGGGAGAGTTTTCAAGAGAAGAGGAAAGCTTCAAATTAGGGGGAGCAAAACTTGGAGAGATTGATTTCAGTTTTGACTCTTGAAATATGTGTTTTAGATAAGGGTTGCCATCAATGACAAAGGGGGAGATTGTTGGCAATTTTAGGCACCTTGAGTACATTGCTTTTACCTAAGTTTAGTTGTTTTCATTGATGTCAAGGAGCTATTGGTAGATGTTGTTTTTGATGTCGAGGAACTATTGGAGCAATTTGTTTTTATGTCCAAGGATGTGTTTTGATGAAGGTTTCAGCTGGTCAGTAAGTCTCCAAGAAAATCGTAGTAGCCCAATTGCCAAAAAATCCAGAAAAGATAAAGTAGAAAAAGTTTGCAGGCTTGGAAAAACTGTCGTGATTTCATGACATTTTTGAGGAGAGAGAAAGTCACGATTTTGTGACATGCAGGAAGGCAGAGGCAAAGCGGGCAAAAGTGTCATGATTTCATGACATGTTTGAGGAGAGAGAAAGTTTGGCCAAAACTGTCGTGATTTCACGACATGCAGGAGGGCAAAGGCAAAGTGGGCAAAAGTGTCACAATTTTGTGACATGCAGGAAGGCAGAAGCACAGCGGGAAACAAGTGTCACGATTTCATGACAAGTTTCAAAGAAGTTGTACGGATGCAGAAAGTGTCACGATTTCGTGACATGTTCCAGTTTCGCAAGTAGTTGGTAAGAAAGAGCCTAAGGCAGTGAAAGCATCATGATTTCATGACATGTTTCATTTTCGCTAGTGCAAACCAAGAAAAGGATGAAGAAGCAATAGGTGTCACGATTTCGCGACAGAGTTGCTAATGACGTCAGCAAAAGGCAAAGATGTCACAATTTTGTGATAGTTGCAGAGAAGAAGGCAGTGAAGTCCAGAGCGTCATGATTTCATGACCAAAATCATGATGACGTCAGCAAGAGGCAAAGGTGTCATGATTTTGTGATAGTTGCGAAGAAGAAGGTAGTGAAGTCTAGAGCGTCGTGATTTTGCAACAAGATTCATGATGACATCAGCAAAAGTTGTAGTGTTGCGATTTCACGACAGCAACGGAGAAGAAGGCAGTGAAGTCTAGAGCGTCTCGATTTCATGACAAGTTTCATGATGATGTCAAGAAAGGTTGTAGTGTCATGATTTCATGACAGCAACGGAGAAGAAGGCAGTGGAGTCTCGAGCATCACAATTTCTCGACAAGATTTACGATGACGTTAGCAAAGGCTGTAGTATAGCGATTTCATGACAACAAACCAAAGAAGGTGTACGACAGACCAAGGCATAGCGATATCACGACATGTTTTGAGTTTCATGTGAGAAAAGCTATAGAACAGCAGAGGCGGTTGAAGCCGACGAAGTTAACCTTGGCCAACGAAGTATAAGGTTTTATAGTTGACATGTTAAAAGATTGATCAGCTGACTAAAGAACAATATTTCATCTTGAGATCATGAGTATTAAAGGAGGACTGTTTGAGCATTTTTTTGTGTCGATTGATGTGTGTATTCGAAGTGTGATGTTTGTAGAGTGAGTGTGACAAGTAAGGTTCGATCATCAAAAATAGAGTGAGTGAAGTTCGACTGTAGCATTAGAAGTGCATTTCGCTGAATCTTCTATGTGTCAAAGACTCTGGTGCTATTTGTGCGAAGAATGTACTGTTGTTCATGAGAAGACTGTGCATAGAGAATGAGCTATTGCAGTCACACACAGGCACATAAGTTGTTGTGCATTCGAATGCTGCAGTGATTGCGAAGATTATGCAAGAGTGGAATCTGATCTAAGGACAACTGTGATTGCAACTATGTTCATGTAGTCTGTGTAAAATAAACCAAAGTGCCAGGATTAGATGCTGCTATAATTACAAACAGTTGTGAAGGACGAATGGTGATATTGCTGCTGTAATCTTTGCAAAAATTACACTACTGTGTTTGTGTAGAAGTTAAGAAGATAGCGCGGCTATAAGTTAAGAAGATTGTGCTTCTGTAGTTGTGCAGACTGTAAAAATTTGTTCTCCAATCAAGTGCAAAAAAGAACAGAGGAAGAGGACAGAATTGTGCCAGACCGAAGGACTGTGTTTTGGTGTAGAAAAGAGGACCAGTTTGCTGTGACAAAGTTGAGGACAGAGATCTCCAACCAGAGCAGGGGAAGATAGGTGTCTTCTATGGAAAGAGTTCCACTTGCTAAGGGTAAAAGATATAGAGGTATTCTAGAGGATCACTAGCAAAGCAGATTTAGGGGAATGTGTCTCCTTTGGGTTGAGGCTCATAAACATTGTAATCGGGAAGGATTCCTAGAGGTTTTGATATAACTTTTTGAGGAAAAGTTTTATCCGTGGAGTAGCCCACCTTGGGTAAAACCACGTAAATTGTTGTGTCTCATTGTGGATTGCTTCTTATACACTATTTTACTGCTGTTATTATTACTATCTTATTCTGCATGTTAATGGTTTGAAAGTTGTATTGATAGATAAGGTTAAAAAGAGGTCTTATACTGTTCACCCCCCCTCTCAGTATAAGCTTGTGTTCTATAGAGACAACTGATTTGGTCTTGTTATATCTATAATAGGTAGCGATGTTTTAGGTATCTCCACGCACTAATCAAGATTCTCTAGAATTTCAAAATGATTGAGCTGAGCATCTGGTTGGTTATCCTTAATGTCTCTTTTTGCCTTTCTTCCTTTGTTTCGAGGTTTTACTGTAACAAAGCCTTCCTTATCCTGATCCCCATCCTTTATCAGGGATTTTCCTTTATCCATATTTTATACAACCTAAGAGGGCCCAAGATTTAAAGCCACAGGTAGGACAAACTTAGGGCATTTTCTTTGTAAGTGGCCATATTCATGGCAAATCTGGCAACGAAATGGAAGAGCTTCATAGTCAAGTTTTTGAACCCATGTGGTTGATCCGAATTGTATTTCAATAGAATCTAGAATAGGATTGTTTAAATCAATTTCAACATAGATACGGGCAACAGAGATTACCTTTTTATCCAGCTGTCTGTCTGACAGCCCAACCGACTTCCCAAGTAGAAGGGCAATCATATGCAAGATGTCATTTCTCCAAAATTCCAAGGGGAGCCACGAAAGTCGAACCCACACTGGAACCCATGACGGCCGCTCCTCTGATGGGTTGAAACCCACATGCCAGGGTTTAATAAAGAGTCTCGCTTGGTTACAGAAATAGGGCCTTCCTTCAAATGCTTTGTTATGATCCGCAAGACAAGAAAAAACCACCATAAAATAGTTGTTTGCACTCAGCATCACCTCCACATCACCTTCAAGGTTCCAAGTCTTCCTAACTCAAGCCTCCACAAAGGGAAGAGAAATTTGGATGCCCATAAATTTACCAATAAGTGCATGTTTGGTTAAATACTCCACATATTTTGCCACCAAGTCTGGTTAAACCACTAGAACCGGCCTGGCTTCACATCGTTCCAAACATCCATTGTTCTTTAACAAGCAATTCCTAGCATGCAATGGGAAATCCAATTCCTCCCAATCATTTTTAAAAGAAATACTAGCCCTAGCATGCACGCTCTATGACAGACCTGATGCCATCACTACATTCCTCCAGTTGTTCATACCTCCTCCAAAAACTATTTCCATCCCCGCAGAGCCCACCAGATAGGTCTCAAAAAAATTCCAGCAAAGCAGCTTTCCTCATCAAACCCTAGCAGAGCAAAAAAAAAAAATTCTTACATCCTCTCTCCCAAGCCCTCGCTACTTCACTTGTAGAGGATTGTCCATTTATTTCATCCCAAGCCTTGCCTAATCCCTTGACCATGTTTTATGACCATGTGATCTACACAGCACCAAGACATCCTCATCCATTCTTTACCATAGATGAGGAGATCATACCTACTTCCCCTACATTTGCACACCCATTTTTCCAAAGTCTATCTCAATACCTTTTTGAGAATGACTCCTCCCTCTTGAATCGTAATCGCCCAGAGGTCATATCATTCACCCTTATAGTAGGGATGATTTCAGATACTTCCTCTTCTACCATGGGTACCCAGAGGCTAACATTCCAAACTGTGCAACAACAACCTCCTCTACAAGAACAAAAAACACCCTCTCAAACAACACACCCACACTCTTCCCAAGAGTCCCAACCATCATCATCCTAGCAGCCATTTTTCATAGTGTTTGAAGACCTAACACAAGAACCTCTCCAAATCCAAACTACCCAATGTCAAAAATGACAACCAAAAACCCAAATTCATTCAGGAGGAGATACAGGAACTACCTCCTATTCCCAAGATTCTACTTTAGAATATTATTCCACCTTTTCCATAGCATTCCCACCTACATCTCAAATCCCTAAAATGCATAATTCCCAATCTCGTACCCTACCTTCACCGTCATCGATATTTAGGATACCTCCTCCTCCTACTTTACAAGCACTGGTCTCTAATCCTCTTCCTACTTATGAATCAAAATCCATAGCTTACACACCTACTTCCCTAGGCTATTCCACATAGTTTAGCTTCACTACCACCCATCCCTTAGGATAGAGGTAGGTACTAGCTTTTGAAACCTTACCTCGATCATCCCTAGAACTAGTAGCATTGATACCTCCACTCTCACATACTGGTGCTACATTTTTCATACCTCCTCCTTCATGGTCATCACATCCTACAACCTAGCCATTATAGTAGGCTCCTACCCAATAGGAACCCATGCCACAACAACACACATTCCAATCATAGTATTACTATTCCCAACAAACATTTATTCAATAGCCTAGTATCCCACTAGATTCTACATCGTAAGCCACCCAATACCCAACATACCAAGACCAACTAGAATAATTTCCTTCACAATACAGGGAATAATAGTAACAACCTCACTATTCACCACACTCACAAGCTCATCCAATCCTATCTCAATCACCTATACCTTTTACACCTGAAATTCAACTCCTATGAGATGAAGTAAAGATGTTAAACCTGTGTACGACAAGCTATGGGCCATAAAAAAATCCTACGATGAACTCTATAATAATCCATTTCATCCATCCATCCCTATATCACCTTACCCATAACACTTTGAGATACTAAATTTTGATAAGTATAAGGGTAAGGAGGACTCTAGAGAGCATGTTAGTAACTATCGCTCATCTTGCTACCAAATTCATAGTAGCAACCCCCTTATGTTGCGTACCTTTTCCTCCTCCCTTGCAGGACAAGCCTTATATTGGTATAACATGCTACCATGGCATAGCCTTTATACCTTTGAATAATTAGAAAACACCTTCTTAGAACACTTCTCAGTTAACATAAAAAAGAAGACAACCTTTTTAGACATCTATGCCTTATGACAAGCTAACGATGAAC
The DNA here is from genome assembly GCA_028583015.1 of Wollemia nobilis. Lineage (NCBI taxonomy): Eukaryota > Viridiplantae > Streptophyta > Pinopsida > Araucariales > Araucariaceae > Wollemia > Wollemia nobilis. The sequence goes on from JAQPPZ010016981.1 coordinate 39,222,016, forward strand.
CCATCACCGAGTTTGTATCTATATGGAGAGAAATCATCCATGACCTCACCCATAGCCTCTCTACCATAGAGCTAGTGACACTCTTTTGCAAGAGTTACCACAAACACATTTCTACCTTTGCACAACTTCACCAAAGTCACACCTTTGAGGAAGCCATTTCACATGCAAAGGCTATCGAAGACATTAAAGTCCAATTCAAAAAAATTAAGTTAATATCGAAGTATAACTACAATTCAAACTTTTGTTTTAATAGAAACACATCTAACCAACTGTATCCTCGACATACACAAACCAACCAAATGACATCCACTACCTTAGCACTAGCACCAAGCCCACCATCTTATATTCCACAACAACAAGTATTCCAAAATAACATGCCTCCCCCACCTAGGCCTTAGAAATCTCATGGCATGCACCCATAAGGTCCACAACGTAACCTTACACCATTGTATAAAACACTTACCAGCCCTCTTCCATAGGTTACATGATAGTGGAAATCTCCTTCTACCCAAAATTTGACCATTAGATCCAAACATACCTAAGCCTCATGGATACAACGAGCAACTCTATTTTCCATACCATAGATAGCACAACCATGACATCGAGTCATGTTGCTCTTTCCATGCTTAAGTTTAGTATCTAATCGATAAGGGTACCATTCAGGTATCAAACCATTTAGCACCAAAAAACTAAAACCTAGAAATATTCTAGAATCCTCTACTAGACCATAGAGGAACCAATCCCCAAAGACCTCCAACCAACCCTCTAGGACCACCTCACCAAGTGAACAGTATCCAATGTGATCCTCCATCACGTGGAGTAGTAATCATGATAAACCTTAATACATGGAACCAATGATACCTATCATGTCAAACCACACCCATTATATCTCCACCTATCCAATTTACATCACCACAGGTTTCTCAAACTCATAGCGTTGTACCACCTCCACCCCAAAATATGATTACCATCCATGGTAGTATCACCCATTAATTACGTAATGCCCCCATGCAATTATCCATATTTGACCTAGTACAACAATATCAATCCCACCATGAGGTGTTGAATGATATTTTACGGTCTATAGACCTAGAAACGCATGATACCAATACATTTGTAAACTTTTTAGGGAACATCTTGTGATGCCTTTAGCCATCCATTAGCTTCCATGACCATGATATAATAGAACTTGTAGAAGAAGGAGCAGATCCCCCTCTCCACACATAATCTGATATCAATGATATCACCTACAAACAGGTCCTCATCGATATAGGTTCATCCATTAGCATCATATATATGGTAGCCCTACACCATTTACATATATTACCAACCCATTTTGCCACACCTTCCCTCAATTTACAAGCATTCAATGGTTCTATGAGACCTACGGTAGGATCCATAGTACTACCTATCCAAGTAGGTATCCATACTATTTCCATTCTCTTCCACATAATCCAAGGAGAGATGTAGTACAACATTCTGGTCACCCATGGATCAGGGATATGCAATGTATCCTTTCCATGCTCCACCATTGCCTCAAGTATGTCCACAATGGACTTGTTCATTGCATCCTAGCTGATGGGGACCCCTTTAAATTCTACAACATCACAGATATCCCACCTACACCTTCCTTCTCATCTATGCAACTCTTCCTAGTTTCCTTCCATCAGTCAGTCAAAGCATTGATATCTACTCCTACATCTACTACACTACCCCAATCCTCATCGAGGACATGTGCTTCGGTGTTAGCACCATTAACACCATCACTAGCAATACCTAATACCACTACCATATCATTCTCACCTCCCATATTATGGCCACCATCACCATCCCAACCTTCATACTCTACAAAATCACCCTCGATATCGCAACCACCATCACCATCCATATCACACCCTCTCACTTCACCTCAATCATACTCCTCAATGAAAGCACCTATTCTCCCTATACCGTGCACACCTCATCTTTCTTTTCATCCATAGCTTAGGTCATTTACTTCCTTGTGTCATCCAACACCCACTCCATTGCCTTCATAATTACCATAGGCCAATCATCCCATACCAGCTACTATACCTGAATGACATGAGTGGTAACAATGAGCATCTTGCTTAGATGATCAATTGCTACACCCTTCCAGTGCTACTATTAGAGACTCTCATACTTCACCATCATCATATGACTTGGATTTTCCACCACATTCACTAGAGCATGTGACACCACACATTTTTATTTTTATGACAAACTCAGGCCAAGGGGACTATAATGTGCATGATGTCCACATACGCCCACCCATTATCCAATTCACCCAAGACTTTGGCTTCCCTTTCACTTCGGTCTTGACTATCAAAATAGTTGTACAATAAGGATCCCTTGAGAACCATACCAACTTTGTTTACGCTAGAGTTGATTCCTCACTACCACCTGTAGTATCTTCACCACCACAATCCAGCTTTTATGGTACAATTGATCACTTGGCTAGTCTCTACTTTGTATTATACTACCTTCGACACTTCCATTGGCATGTATTCGGTCTAGGCCATTATGATCAAGGTTTAAATGCACCCATTAATCCTCATGTCTAATCATCTACCAAAAAATTTGGCCTAGGTTATCACCCAAATTCCATCCATATGTTAGAATACGAGATCCAATATTTATCCCTGCATCCTCCCCCGCTTTCGACACACACCTTGGAATAATATATTAATATAGACATTCTAGAGGATACCTCCTCACCTAACTCCATAATTATAGTTCCTTATGATTTCTTCCATGAACCCTCCACATCCGACACTACATCATCATGTTGTGTTGAGGAATTAATAAAAAAATTTGTTGTGATATCCTTAAACATACACTACCCAGAGCATCGCATGATATCCCCACCACCATATTCAACATACTTAGCTCTATTCCCACCTATATATCGACAACATCAATGAGCTACCACTCAACCATGATCTCCACCATTCATCATGTGCCCTCCTTTAAGCCTTTTAGAACACTCATAGGTTGTCGAGTTGTCATCACCATAATATTCACTGTCTACATCCCCCATAGTGTCAATTAATATGGTCAAAGTGGACATCTTCTCTCCACTATGATACACACACCAGTCAACATGAGATGATACACCAAACCCAAAATTCATCGATCTAACCCACATCTCACCCATACCAGCACACTGAGATTTTCTACTCTCATCACATGTTCTACGTACTGCAAAGGTTCCTTCATCATCGGCACCACCTCACATACCATGGGTCCATCACATAAATATTTACCTAGATTATGAATATGAAATTATTGAGGCTATCAATGACCTCCATCTTATTCCAATTCTAGAATAGTTGCGTGATGGTTTCCACATGCTTATTGAGGAAACCATTGATGTTGATATAGGTGACGATCCTAAAACCCCTCACATAGTGAAACTATCTACTAGCATCTTGCTTGAGGAGTGCATCATATTCACAAATTTTCTTTGTAAATATATTTGAGTCTTTGCATGGTCATACAAGGATATGCTAGGACTCGATCCCACCCTAGTAGTCCACAATATTACACTAGATCAAAATGCCAAACCAATAAGGTAAAATTTATGTCACATGCACCCAACCATTACATTACTAGTAAAAACTAAGATCCAAAATCTTTTGGATGTAGATTTCATAGTACCCATCGACTATCCTGAATGGGTCTCTAACATGGTCCCCGTACCCAAGCCATCCGGTGAAGTTCGCATCTACACAAACTTTCATGATTTAAACAAAATTTATCCCAAAGACAACTTTCCCTTACCTAACATCGACTCCCTCATCGATTCCATCATAGGCCATGAGATGATATCCCTTATGGATGGATTATTAGGTTACAACCAAATCAAAATCAATCCCACTGATCAACACAAGATATCATTCACAACCTCCTAGGGGATATTCTACTACAAGGTCATGCCATTTGGCCTTAAAATTGTTGGAGTAACCTATCAGTGCACCATGACCTACATATTCCATGATTACATGCATAAAATTGTGGAATATTATGTGGATGACCTCATTACCAAATCCAAAAAATGCTCATAACATCTCGAGGATCTCCATCAGATCTTTGACCACTTTTTAGAACACAACGTCTGCCTCAACCTAAATAAGTACGTCTTTGGTGTTTCCTTAGGCAAAATCCTAGGATTTATCATCACCGAATGAGGTATTTAATTTGACCCTAAAAAAATAAAATCCATCATCGAGATGCCTCCAACTACTATCTTGAAACAACTACATAGCCTCCATGGCAAAATCACTTCTATTCACCGATTTATAGCACAATTATTAGACAAGTGCAAACCCTTAAACCACCTCTTACAAAGCAAGGTAAAATTCAAATGGGATGATAACTGCCAGCAAGATTTCAATGATATCAAAACTTATATTACTTCACCACCAGTTATGTCACCCCACACCCACAACTACCACTCATCCTATACATTTTTGCTACAAATTTTATACTAGGTACATTTCTATCCCAAAAGAACACGCTCGACAAAGAGCAATCCATTTACTACATAATTCACACATTAGTTAGCTATGAAGCTAGATATGAATACTTGGAGAAACTATGTCTAGATATAGTATTTGCTACCCAAAATTTATGCCACTACATGCTCAACCATACAACCTTCACCATTGCCCGAGACAATCCTCTCCATTACATGATGAACAAAAGCTACCACAATTCCCACATAGCTAAGTGGATCATGCTTCTAAAAAAATTTGACCTTGAATTCATTTCATAAAATTCCATCAAAGGACAGGTCATAGAAGACCAAATCACAAAATATCCCTTGTTTGACAACCAACCCCTCTTCATTCAGCTCTTGGATGACTCCATATTTCACATAATAGAAAACGAAGAATATGTAGAACAAGAAATGACCATCAACTTGACACTATTCTCTGATGGCTCTTGATGCATGCATGTTGGAGGTATAGGTATTGTATTTTTCACACCTGAAGGTGAACCAATACCCTTTTCATTCAAGTTAGATTTCCCCTGTACAAACAACAACATGAAATATGAAGCCTTAATCCTCATATTGAAATAGGTGCATTCCATGCATATTAAATGCATCCACATCATAGGTGATTCAATTTTAATAGTAAACCAAGTGTAAGAGATCTAGAAATGCAATTGCCTAGTCCTCCAATAATACAAGCACATTACACAACAACTCATCTATCGATTCAAATGGTATGACATCGAAGCTACACCATGATCCTCTAATCGTTTGTGAATACAATGGCCTCCTTAGGATCATTAATCCCATAAAAACCAACATCAACAACCACATCTATAACAATTCATATGCTCACTCAATCTACCATATCATCCATGTCTCCTAAATATGATGGTGGCATTCATGTGGTTGATACCAAATCACATGATCCATGGTTTGCATAAATAAAATATTATATTAAATTAGTATTTCTACCATGCAAATTACCCCATGCTCAACATCGAGCATTCAAAAAAAGAGAAATCTAATACACATTGTTGGGGGACATCCTCTATCACCATAACTATGATGGCATGCTCTTGTGTTTCTTAGAACTGCACGAATCTCAATAGGTTTTACAAGAAACCCACAATAGTACTTGTGGTGGCCACTTTAGTGGCATGGCAATCATAAAATGCATCCTTCGCATGGGATACTATTGGCCAAATATGAAACATGATTGTTATGAATATATGAAGTGTTGCATCAAGTTCCAACAACACGTAAACCTCACACATATTCCATCTCAAGCACTCCAACCAATTCAATCCATGTGGTCTTTCTCCCAATGGGACCTAGATCTTATCGAATAAATTACACCTACTTCCTCAAGCAATCATAGGTTTATCATCACTACTACAAAATACTTTACAAAGTGTATTAAAGCCATCCCACTTGTCCAAACCACATGAGCAAAGATAGCGGCCTTCATAACAGATCGTATTATATGTTGCTTCAGAATTCCTTCCCAAATAATTTCTGACAATGGGAAATCCTTTAAGAACAAAACCATCCAAGCTCTTTGCTACAAGTTTCATATTCAACATACTTTCCCTATCCCATACTACCCCTAGGGTAATGGCCAAGCAGAGGAAACAAACAAACCAATTTGCTCCATCCTACACAAAACAGTAGTAGAGTCACATCATGACTAGCATAACCAAATACCCCTAGCCTTGTAGGTATACCGTACAAGAATTTGTACTCCCACTGGGGAAACCCCATTTTCACTTATCTATGGGGTAGAAGCCATCATGCCCCTTGATCTTGAGATACCTTTACTAAGGGTATCCATGAAAGAGTTCATTGATGAAGACATTTCCTGTCAAGCCTACTTAGATAATCTTGCACTCCTTGAGGAACATCGCATGCATGCCATAGAGCACACATGATTTTACTAATATTTCCTTCATCGTGCCTACAATAGTAAGGTACATCAACACGAATTCCAAATTTGTGATTTAGTTCTCAAATAAAACCAATAAATCACAAGTCAACCTCACCAACAATGAGATAAGTTTACCCTAAACTGGTTGGGCCCATTCATCATCACACACAAATATGGTTTAGGTGCCTATCGCTTGGCTAATGTTGAAGGTCCCAATGAACCTGAGCCCATTAACATTTTACATATTTATACATTTAATGCCTAACATGCATAGGCATTCACTATCACAAGTGGTACACACTACTATGTACAAACATATTGCTCACTAAGAACATCATGATAAATGCATGTCTTTTTATTTTTTTACTTTACATATTTTACATGTACTTTCTCCTTTATATAATTTTTATGTTGTTGGTATCTATTTTTCTTCTTGTAGGATCTACATCATTTACATACACACCATCAACAACAAGATACGATAGTAGTTACATACATTATCATGTAGTACCCTCCACCACCATAGATTGTACCAATCACACCGACTGACCTAGCCCAACCACCAGTCCCTCATCACACTAGGCGATCCTACCATTCCTCCCATTCAGACCATGACACTCCACCTCGATGTATTTCCCCTAACCATTGATATTCATCTTACTCACCCCATTTAAGATATATCCAAGTCACCCTATCCTCTTTTTATGAAAAGGAGGAAACATCCCATCCCCGAACACAAGGGTCTCCTTCTCATTTGCTTGAAGATACTAGGAATCCTTATTCACCAACTAATTCCCCCCACCATCCTATAGGAGCCTACTGCCCTCCTAATAGAGGATACACTCCCCATATGACCTGTCCTTCATGCCTATCGGCCCCTCTCCCCAATGGGGAGTCTTCTTAAACCCAAGCCTTACAAGACCATGTAGCTCAAGGTTCCCAATATGGCCACGTGCACATGCCCCCATCCCATTCGTACCACTTTCTAGAGCCATATCCTATACCACCTGTCTTTAAGATGCCACCTTCACCACTATAAGGCTTACCTTTACAATAAACTTCCCAATACCCAAGGTCATTCCACTCCTCCCCATCATCATCATGACCTCATCCATTTCCCCTACATACCAGGCCACCCCATACATATTGGAGTCTTGATCACCACCTTCCTCAATAATATCACCTCCACATCATGACATACAACATATATTTTCTCATATCGAGGCTCTTGATCTATATATGAGCCATTGTCATTGTCATGTTCATCCACACTAGTACCCCATAGCTCATGCATCATTGCCTCCATGTAGATTTATTTCCCAACCTTAGATTTGACCTACATCAAATTCTTGAGCTGCACCTCCACTGTTGGACCACCCTTCAACCACCCCTCATTCACCTCCAACAAAACCTTACATTTATCCTATACCTATTCCATTCACTCCACTATTAAAAATTTTCAATCACCTCATGCATCAGGGCCTCATTGACTTACCAGAAATTTTTCCTATAGACCCCTTGCATCCTAAACCACATAATCACCACAAAATCCAATATTGTATCTATCATCATCAACCAGGTCATGACATTGAAGAATGCTGATAATTCAAAAACCTAGTGCACAACATGTTGCATGGTGATTGAAATCCATCACCTGAATGCTCCATCCCTTTTAGCCGACTGTTGAGTCCTCCACGCTATATTATCCACATGAATTTTTGACAGAACCTGCCCGCTATATTCACAACATCTCCAACTACACCACCCAAAGATGTCCAATCTATACCATCACTTCACCATTTCATTCCTAACCTAACCATGCCACTTTTCCTATCAGTAGTTCTTGTCTTCTTCCTACTTCCTCGCATAGTTGTATGGCCATGCTTCAAACGGATATATACCTACACTAATCTATCCCCCTCCTCTTCTATCATCCTTTGAATTTTGTAATCCCCTTTATCTCATTGGTTGCCAAAGACTATTTCTTCTATTTTCTTCTAGTTGTACATTCCACCTTCATTCCTTTTCTCTCCACAACATTACTGCATGCATCTAATATATCATAGTTTTTGCACCTACTAAAAACATACCCCACATGATGGGGCAACCATAATTATAGCATCATGCTTTTTGGTCATCATGATACACCATATTCATCTATAAATAAGTTTTCTAAACTTCTTCTACACTACATAAGTTTCCTCTTGTAGATAATGCATTTTCCCACTTGCATCATTTACATTACACCCATTGCACATATCCATATATTTTTCATGTTAATTTCATTTTAAGTTTGTACATTCTTCCTCCAAAAATGCACCTTCAATAGGAATAATACATGCACTTGTTAGCATCACCACCTGGATGTCCATTCCCCCTTTTCAAGATTAGGGTACACATAGGTGTCATGTTTAGCTTTGACTACTTACTAGTTCATTCAATCAATTTTTGCCTCTAGCTTACAGGTTTTAAATTCTTCTTATGGTTCTTTAGACTAGTTCAACTTCTCTCATGAACCATTCACAATAGGTTACACATTAAACACATTTTGAGCATAGGAAATATGACACCTTGAGTAGATGTCACCATCTAGCAAATCGTTTCCCCTGATCGTCCTATCACTTGCATGGTCAACATATGGCCTAGGGATAAACAAAGAGATAAGAATAAGAAAAATTAAATGAATGGGACAGAAAATAAAAGCCAATGCTCGTAGAATAGAAAAAAAATAGAGAAAAAGAGAACAAAAAAAAAAGAATAGAAAAAAAGAGAATGGAAAAAAAGAACAAAAAAAAATAGCAAAAGAAAAAGAGCACCACAATAAATAGGTCAACAATAGATGAGGGGCAAAAAATAAAAGGAAAAACCTCTGTATATCATCCATGTTATGCTTCATCTCCTTTGGTCCTTAGGTTTAACATAACACCATGGTATGATTTCCATCGCTAGCAATAGGCTCCAAGAACCTGCCTACCAGTAGAATAGTCTTACAAGTGGTGATATATCTATTACATTAGCTACCTATTTTTATCCAGATCACTATTAATGTATGGATGAGCTAGCTATTTAGGCCACGTCTACAATGAGTTAATCCTACCTCCCTAAAAATGGATAAATGAACCTCACTCATTTACACACACAGGTCCATGATAGATTTTGAACCAGTCCAACTAGTTATGAGTTGCCACATAAACTTGCACAATATTGGAATCTGACACTTTATTGCCAAAACTACATTATTCAAAGCCATTACATGTCCCATATACCATCCTACATCTCTAAGATAAAAAAATGGATAACATCCACATAGGTAAATGTAACAATACAAGTGCTTCCTTTGCGCATTTTAGCACTCCCATACATACATACATGCATCTATGTTACACATATTTATTACAAATGTTACATTCATCACATCACATATCACATCATTGAATTTACATTACATGATTCATATCAAACACTAAATCAAATCATTTATCCTACATATACTATCTCACACTCCATCATTGCATTCATATTACATGCATCCATTACAAATGACATTTCACATTATATCACTTCACATTGCATTCAAAATACAATCATGTAAATTTACTCTATAGCATACTCACACTACAAAGCGATAATAGATATAAACCACAATACACATGAATATCCATTCATCATACATACCTACAAATCATGTTATGATATCTATGCAAACATAAAGAGAACACATTGCAAAACCACAACACATGTATATATAACAACCAAAATAAATAAATAAATATATATATATATATATATATATATATATATATATATATATATATATCATCCATCAAAAATACCCATAGGCTACAAACTGGGACCATGCCCATAATCCATCATCCAAAACACCCGTAGGCTAAAATCATCAATAAACCTAACTACCACTAGGAGTCTCCCCACGTCCCTCATGACTCACCTGCATCTCTGCAGCTCTACTCAACTCTGCACTGGTTGCTACAACCTGAACCATAGCATGTGGATATCACACCTCAACCCTAGAACCCACCCACTCCACTAAAGCAACACTATACTAACTATTATGATAAGGTGCCCACACTCATGATCCAGACTCATCCTAACACACCACATGACTAACCATAAACTCTTCTCTAAGAGTTCTCCTCCTTTGTTCAATCCATGTTGATGTGTTGAAACACCATTCATTCAAGAAATCATACATAGTTGCCTTTTCATTCAAGCAATCATACATTGTTGCCTTTTCATGACAACACTTTCTCTGCAATGTAGTCACTCCAAGTGAGTGATCATCATCCATGAGTGATGTTTTCTTTACCATTATGACAAGAAAATCAGCAATCTCATTTCCATTTTCTGTTTCTATCCCATTTGCCCTCTCACTTTCCATATCCCAAATGAGAGAGTCTTGTGTGTTCTTTTCTTCACACAACACATCCTTCACCCTTGATGAGTGATATTCAAACAAGAAGCCTATCACTTCCATCTCCTCTTCATCAAAATTTTCTTGTGGATCAACATCCATAATTGCCTCTTCAATACAATTCTCAATCTCCTTTGATGATGTCTCCAATACATCATGAAGTCTATTAATGACTATCTCACTATTTTCTATCTCCTCCTTGAGATAGTCTTCTTCATCATTATTTTTTTCTTTCATTATCTCATCCATGAGATAAGCTTCATCATGGAGCATGAAAATTATGATCTTCATCTCTTCTTCCTCTTCTAAACTTGAGAAATCATCCCATATAACTTCATTTTCTCTTTCAAGAGAGCACACATCCATTCCAAGTGAATGGTCTTCAATATAAGGAAGCAAATGATCTTCCATGACCATTGCTTCTCTACCATCATTTTCTTTATTCTCATCCATGAGAATTGTCGATGCATTATCCATGAAGCATTCTTCAACAAATAGCTGAAATGGTGTCTTCTCCAAAAGACACTCTTCTTCATATGTCTCCTTCATGAGACATTCTTCATCATACATCTCACCTTGGTGATCTTCAAGCAAGGAACACTCCAATGTGAGTGTTTCTCTTCCTTTATCTTCAAAGGCTTCTTCCACTTTTGAGTGGTCTTTACTACAAGGTCCTTGAGCAATTGTATCTCCATTGAGATATCCATCCTCTTTGCTATCAATGTGAATGCTTTCCAAGCATGCCATTCCTATAAAAAATTCATTAGTATAATTTTTCTTTTCATCTTTTTCTCCTCCTAAAAGAAATAATTGACTATTACAAATTTCCATGCCTTCACAAGACATGTTTACAACTATGGGTGTCTCACAAGAACTTTCTCCAAGGAAAGTTGTACAAGGCTCCTGTGCCTTCTCATCCTCTTCTCCATGAAGTGATTCCGCATCTTCAGCTCTTTTCTCTTCAATCACTCTCTTCGTCACACATGTCATCCTCTTCAAGGAAGAATTCAACATCATAAGAATGTATGTATTCTTCAAATGACCTACCTTCATATGAGCCTTCACAAGAGTCTTCAAAAGCTCCTGCAAAAGGATCTAATTCAGAAACTTCTTCAAGTAAGCAAGGCTCCTCCTTGCTTAAACAATATTCATTATTTTCACATATGGATTTATGGGTATCCTCATCAAACCCATAAGCATCCTTCAACACTTGCCATGCCATTTTAGCTGAGCTACAACTAGCTATGAGAGGAAAAACATTATTTTCCATTCCTCTCCTCAAATTCATAAGAGCTAAGCAATTTGCATATTGCTGCTCCTTCTTCTCCTGTTTTCTTCACCTTCAAGCAAGGTCCATTGTGGTGGTTCTTCATATCCTTCTTTGAAAATGCTCCAGAGGTCTTTGGCCATCAAAAATGTCTTCATAATTATGCTCCAAATAGCATAATTATCTCCATTGAAACTTGGCACCTTCATGTTTTCCATCACAATACTTAACCCTTGAACGGGTGTTCTAGAAGACTTCCCATCACTTTTTGTTTTTTTGAAAAATCCTTGATGGGATTTGATCTGCTGACCTCCGCTTCCAACCTGAAAGCTCTACCCACTGCACCATGTGGCTCCGGTGGAAGGACTATGGCTCCAAGGATTAATAAATCCTTGATCGACGACATAAAACAAAAAAAAAAAAAATTGTATTGTTTCTAACCCCGACGGGATTCGACCTCGGGACCTCTATGCCGCAACCAAACAACCCAACCAACTGCGCTACGCACTTCGATGGGTAGTAAAAGGAACGACCGGTTCCTTATTCCATTTATGGGCGATGATTTTTTTTTTTTTTAAATGCGGATTTATCCCACATTGAGTGGGAGGAAGACAAACTGATCTTCAAATATACGCGCAAGCGCATTAAACTTTGATTGCCTTCGGAAAATCACTCCCCAACTCTTCTTCAGATGAATCTGCTTTTGCCAATCTACTTTCGCCACATGGACAAATAAAATTTTGCCACATCAGCACATGCCCGATCCGCCACGTATGATCCACCATGTCAGCTCGCCACCTCTACTCGCCATGTCAACATCCACCTCAGATCGCCACATCAGCATCCATGTTAGATCACCATGTTAGCATCCAGCTCACCACATCAGATCTTAGCTCACCCAGTCAGCACTCTGCCAGCGTGCTTCTACCACATCAGCGACTGCTCTGCCTGCCATGTGTCACCTCAAAAATCATACAGTCAATTGCCTCAAAAACTGAGCCTAGCTCTATGCTTTACCACCTCCTTGATCCGCTTGCCCAGCTCCTCGATCATGGTGTGCCCTTGGGATTTGTGCCCAACACGCTCACCTAGCTGACTCATCATGCGCTCCTAGGATTCGTGCCCAGCATGCTCACCCAACTGGCTCTGATACCAAATATGAAACCAGGACCAGGTGGCAATAGGAAAATTAATAGGAATAAACAATTCTTTATTTCAGATCTCACAGAGCTATTACATTATTAACAAACTATAGGAAATACATCTAATTTATATGAAGGGAGAGGAGGTTAGAGGAGAAGCGGGAAGGAAGTAAGTCGGAGGAGAAGATGAAGGGAGGTTGGAGGAATAACAGGGAAGGGAGATGGAGTGATAAGGGAGAAGAGGGAATATAGGAGAGAATGGAGAGATAAGGAGGATAGAAGAGAAATTCAAAAATATCATGCAAACTTATTTAAACAATTTAGCCGACAACTCTAACCTAGCCTAGCCACTAAATTAACCACTTAATAAATTTAGTGTTCACACTTGCTACATAGTAGAAGATATATGTGATTATTCTCATTCAAAGGTAGATAATTCATCAATCTACGTTCAAACTGCCTAGACCTATACCACCGTAGGTACTACATGTATGAAATTAAATTCAACATTAGCTATGGCTCAGGGTAATGTTCATTTAGGCCTTTTGTATTACCAAAAAATTTGAATGCCTTACCTAATAAAGATCACAAATACCTCCCTAAGTTTTTAGGAAATAGTGCAGTAACTGGAGAGGATCATATCAAAAGTTTCTTATATGCAATGGATAGTGTGGAAGTTGAACATGAAGATGTAGTATTAAGACTATTTTTGCAGACTTTAAAAAAATATGCTAGAGAATGGTTAATTCCCTTCCTAACAATGATATTCCAGACTTCACCAAAATGGAAGAGGCATTCCTAAAGAAGTATGGTGAAAGAAAAAATGAACAATCATTGTTAACTGAGCTAGCCACTATGAAGAAGAAATAAAATGAGGTTGTTAGTGATTTTAACATAAGATTTTCAAAAAAAATAAGCAAAATCCTTGCCAACCTCAGGCCTAGTGATATTCAATCTATTTGTTTTTATAATAATGCTTTTCAAGGAGAATTTAACTATGAATTAAGGCAAGAACAAGCCCCTACCATTGATAGTTGTATAGAAAAAGCAATGGATATAGAAATAAATATGCTTGACAGTGGTAAGATGAATCCTTATTCTTTAGAGGTTAACATGCCTGAGAGAAAAGATAAGAGAGTGACTTTTGATATACAAAGAAGAACTAAAATTGATCCTATAGAGAAGTTGACCAGTCAAATGACAAAAATGTTCAACAACATAAGTAACAGGTTAGCAAGAATTGAAATAAATGGAAATAGCAATGAATCTTCATAGACAGAGTGACCACATGTTGAAAACCGTCCCCCATTTAAGAAAAATTACAACAAGAATTTGGGAAACAACAATGGTTTTGAAGAAGGGAATAGAAATAGGGGTAGTGGGAATAACAACTGGAAAAATAGAGATTTTGATAGGTATCATAACAATGTCCCTAACCCAATGCCATCTGCCAATGTAGCTGAAAGTTTTCCTTATTTTTACTCTATTTGTGATGCACCCCATAACCTTGATGCATGTGGAATACACATGAGTGATCAATGTAATTTAGATATGCATGTAGAATCAGAAGAGGATATAAGAATCAATGCATGTTGGTCCATTGAAGATGAATCCAAAGAAAGGCTATTTGAAGAAGACATGAATAAATTGCTTCAAATCATCATCCTCAGATCTTAGTAACTAAAGGAACTAAAATATTGTAGAATCACATGAGTCAAGATATGATAAGATGAAGCAAGGGATTTTGATTCCGACTACTCAAGAGGTTGAAGAATTAGAAGCAACCCATGTTTTAAATTTGAGGAATAGAACAGTCCCTGAAAAAATAGAGAAATTATGTACAAATGAAACAAGAAGACAAACCTTCACCAATAAAAATATCAGTAAAGAGAAAATTGATAGGAACCCTAACAAAATTACTCCTAAGGTAATAGAATCAACAGAAGAAGTCCCCAAAGAATAAAGTAACAAACCATTGGATATAAAGAAGATAGAATTTTATGATGGGTCAGAACTCAGTAAGCAAAAATTTAATATCACATTCGGTGAACTTATGAAAGTTCAAACATACAGAAAACAAGTATGCATAGCTTTTGGATTAGTAGAGCAGAAAGAAGACCCTACTTGTCATGTTGCTAGAAAAAATCAACATGATACAAGATCACCATCTTCTGTCATACCCTTCTATGTATCATTAAGATATAATTCAGATGAAGAGGAAAGATATGTGATTTATAATTGCATGATTGACAGTGGAGCTTCACATAATATCATGCCTAAGTTAATAGTTGACAAAATGGCATTAATCTGTACTAGATATTTTGCTCATATTTTTGTATTGGAGAGCAAAAAAATTCCTTGTGTATGGGTGATAACTAGATTATTAGTTTTCCTATACCAACACCCCAAAAAGGGCATTTTCATGGATGTAGAAGTAGTTGATGTTGACCTATTCCTCTCACTATTAATCAGTAGGCATTGGGTAGAACAACCAAGGGGATCAATACAACTATACTGGTCTTATGCTACCATCCCCATATCAGATAAGGAGAATATAATTTTGAGAAGGGAACCATTCAACAAACACTCCTTAGAGTTAACTCAAATAGATGAAACCATGATCAACTTAGTTAACTCTATGGAAGAAAAATGTATGGGAGTCTATTCAATATGGCATAACCCATTCCTGATGGAAGTACCAGATGTAAATAACATGGATCCAAAAGATATGAGAATAACTGATGATGAATTAAATTGAGTATTAACCCAAGAAATGTGGACCATGTCATTTGATGGGGCTAAATCTCAATTTGGAGCAGGTGCATGTGTAAATTTAATTGATATTAAAGGAAATTACCTTGGTATCTGTAGCACCCTAAAATTGGTGCAGTAAAACCTTAAATAATTAAAATTACCTTAGTAAATAATTCAAATTTGAATTTTAACCCCAAATCGCCCCCGAACCGCCTGTTAAACCGCTCCCCTTGTTTTTCGTGCCATTTTTAGGATTTGTTGTGACCGTTGGACGATATCGTCGCCGATCAGACGATATCACCTCAGATCGGACGAATTCGTCTGGAGAAGAACGTCCAGACGATTTCGTCCCAAAACTAATTTTTCATAATTAGCTTCTGTTTCAACGGTGTCTCTAACCTGGGCAAAAGCGTGTCTGCACGGTTAGAGACCTCCCCCATTGGAGATCTCCCAAATTGGGATGATCTCCAACCTCCCAACCTCCTTCCTATGCCTATTTAATCTTAGGCCCTCCCCTTGACATTCCCCTGGCTGAATTTTATTGCACTTCGAGTTTTACATGCATTAGAATGTCTTAGACTACTATTTGCCTTTGTCCCTTTTCAAATTTTCTTGCAGGAACTTTGTCATTCTTCAGCTGGAGCAAGCTCAGATCATCGCAGACGATCCTGTACGATCTCGGACGATCACGCCACAATTCAAGATGATTATGTATTTTGTAGACGATTTCGACTACAACCAACGTTGGGGGCAAATCCATGCCCTGAGTTTGCATTCTCTATCCATTATCTACTATTTTGCTTTGCATTAGTTAGATTTATTTCTATTTTGCATCTTGGAGTTCACCTCACGTAGCATAGATGCATGATAGAGTCAAAGTTAGTCATTAAAACAATGCATTTTACTTAATTTGTTATCTAAAGTTGTCATTCTAACATTCATACTTTCATTTCTATCATTTTCCCTTGCTTTTGCAATTGTATTTTTTGTTCTTGGTATCCATTTCTGTAGTTGCAGGTCTCTGACGAAATCGTCAGACTATTTCGTCAGATTAGAGACGATCTCGTCAGATTAGAGACGATTTCGTCAGATTAGAGATGATCTTGTCAGATTAGAGACGATCTTGTCAGATCAGTAGATCAGGGACGATCCTGTCAGATCAGAGACGATCCTGTCAAATTCTAGACGATCTAGACTGCTTCAAAAATTAGAACCTCCATCAGACATCCGAAATCAGGTATGGCTTTTCTCATCTAGCATATTCTCTGTATTTTCTATTTAAATCTATTTTTTGTATTCATTTAAATTTGCATTTCATATAGAATAGTTTAGATTCATTTGGCCAAACCTAGGACTTGAATGATCAAGCATAAAAATGAACACATCAAACACATTCCCAACCTAGGCATGGAAACTGCCATTCAAAAGTTTCCTGGTGAACCCCACCATCCATCAAAAATTCACCCTTATACACCTCCCCCGAGAGGCGGGACCTTCAAAGGGCCTCTCAGTCCGAGGTATTGTCCCATCCTTTTCACATCCCCCTTTCGGGCACGGATCCTATAGCTTGAAGGTAAGGGTGCAAAAAATTTGGAGCGATACATTTTGGTGAACCCGACGTGAATAACATAGGCATCTTTCTGATTCAAAAATATAAAAAAACAAAAATATATATATATATATATAAAAAAACAAAAACAAAATCATCATTTCAAGTTTATATGTTTTAGATTCAATTCTAAATAGTAGATACTAAATATTACTTTTAGAAGTACTAAAGAAACCATGAGTTTTTACTCAAATCAATATGAGCCCATCAGTAATGTTGGAAGAATTCAGCTAAATACATTTGTTGATTATGACCAACCTCATCCCTATTCAACATCACCTCCATCACACTTTTCTCATTTTTCATCCTTACCCCAACAGGACAATCCCTTTTCCAATCCTCTTCATAACGATATTATCTATTCTCCCATATATCCATATTATGTCTATCAATCCACATATAATCCTCCTCCACCCTTTCAATATTCTTCTTTCAATACAACACATCCATTTCAACAAGAAAATACTTATTCTTCCAATTCTACCATGCACTCACCTCATACTTCGCAATCTTCCTATCATCATTCTACCCATAATAAAGAAAGTAGAGGTGAGAAACCATTAGGCCCTTTTATGACTGAATTCCTAAGGCACGTATCAAAAACCTCTCGAAAACCTTCATCACGTAAATTTACTAAGCTCAATCAACCAATGGATATAATTCTCAAGTATTTACTTGATACAAATAAGATTGAACTCCCTTCCATAAGACAACTTGATACCACAACAGATTGGTTTAAACCTGAGCTACATTGTGAATATCATAGAGTGGATGGACATATGACACAAAATTGTAAAGATTTAAGATGTGCAATTCAAGATTTGATTGATGAGGGTCTTTTTAATATAAAGGAATTACAATCTACAACTGATTATAAATCTCCGTTAAACAATCAAACTCCTACACAACAAATACCAATAATCAATCAAGACATGGGGATCTCCCAAGAACCCCTATTCAATTATCAACAACAAGAAACCAATCAAATATTGCATGTTAATGTGTCCCATCATGATGATATTATTAATATTGTAACAAAAACTACAAATGAGCAACCTCAAGTTCAATCAACTCAATCTGATATTCAAGATATGGATTCCTCATTTGACCAACCTTCAAAACTATCTTTGGCTCTAGAGAATGATCCAAAATGGAATGTAAGCATAGAAAGCTCATCTTTAGAATCAAAATCTCAATCTGAAATCCACTTTGATAGCCAACAACAAGTGATTAATCCTCAAGCAAAGATATCCCTTTTAGAAGTATTACAAAGTTCTCATAAGGAAACTTTGTTCAAGATACCTAGCCAACAATTTGTTCCTCATCATATTTTCTCTAAGAACATAATTAATGGTGTAAACCCTCTTGAGGTTAACCATATTTCATTCTATGATGAGGAGATTCCTTCCTCTACTCCACAAGAAGACTCCTATCTTTACATTACAGGATCTAGTAAAGAAACACCTATTAAAACTATCATGGTAGATAATGGCTCCTCTCTTAATTTATGCACTTATCAATTATTCCAAAAACTCAAATCAAAGGAAGAAGATCTTAATGAATCAAATGTTATTATAAAATCTTTTAACAATGAAATTCAAGAAGCTCAAGGTACTATAATTTTTCCCCTCAATATTGGATCCAAGATCCTGGATACTTTGTTTTATGTAGCATATTGCCCTTCACCTTACAACCTACTTCTCAGAAGTCCTTGGATTCATACGATGAGGGTTGTCCCTTCCACTCTTCACCAATGTTTGAAGTTTGAACTTGCAAATAAAAGTGTTACCATACATGGTGACCCAACACCATTTGAAGAATATTTAATGGTTGAAACATCAAGTTCTATACATTCTCTATTGTCACAATTATCTTCTATCCATCACTTTTCTTCATCCATATATGATCATCCTTGTTTACCAAATAACACCCATGCATATCTTTCATATATGCTCCCTCCATCTTATCAAGACTTGGAAGATAGTGATAAGAATGAAGAACCTTCTTATCCTTCTGACATTTTATTTTGTAACATGATCAATTTTACACATATAAAAGTCAAATCTTTTGCTACATTATTCTACATTATAACAAAGCTTTTGTTATCGCTACCTTTTATTCATCACCTTTTGTTCTTACCTTCAACACAACCAAATTATCCTTCAAAACCTCCTTTGATTTTGAAGCAACCTTAGACATGCTATACTCAAATAACCTTGTATAGTGTATATAGATCATCTTGTATATACCACCAATTTCATAAATTAAAATCAAAATATAAAAACATCAAAATCATCAAAATCTTCAAAAACATATTTTATTTTTATACCTATCAATTCTTGAAGTATTGCAGTTATATTTTCAATTATTTTGGATAAATTAGCATTTATTTGGAATCCCGCACTTTCACACTCACATGAATAAATATCTTGATTTTATTTGTTATGATTATTAATCTCTCTTATATCAAAGTCCACATTGGCATTAAATAAAGTTTTGAGCATAGAGAACTGATCTTGTTATTTACTTGAACCAAGTATATCTCTTCACATTAAAATGATTTCATTGCACATTCAATATGATGCTACATAGTAGAAATGGTTTCCTGAGCGAAAAGTTTCCCCTGCTATCCTATCATGCACATGGTCTAGAATCTTTGAGAATTGACAAAAGGACAAGCTCACCCCTACCCAGAATAAAAATCCCTTGCTCTACAACTAATCCGAGCAAGTATCCCTAGCATAGGAAGAAAAGAAAAGTTCAAGAAAAAGAGAAAAAGAAAAAGGTTATTTCAGCATTATCTCAAATATCAAGCAAAAATACAAAAGTACAAAAAAAAAAAAAGAAGCAAAAGAGAAAAGCAAAAGCAAAATGCAATAAACTCCTTTCCCTACCCCTTGAAAAGAAAAGAAGGGTGAATGAGCTTGAATCCCTGGAATTCTCAATTATTCAAAAACTGTGAGGTAAGCCCCATAACAGGTGGTTTGTGCCCAACCCGCTTGGCCTTGGGTAAATCCTAGCATGGCGATATGTCTGTCACATTAGCGACCTTCTTTTGTACAGACCTCTGTCAGCTTATGGATTAGCTAGCTCTTGATAACCTAACTTACATAGTAGTCTGGTACGGTTACATGCATATAAATCATGGTCAACGAACATTTATTTGGTCAAGGCAAATTACTTGTATCAAATTATCTTGCTCAAAATTGGTAAATGAACAATACAATCGCACACACATTTGTATTTGAGAGATTTTGTATCATTATGATAAATCAAGATTGGTAATGAACTCACATTTGCACATGAGGATTCCTTATAAATCTACATTTCTCTTTGAGATAATTTAAAATATCTCTGTAACTCTTTTCGGAATAATTTTATCCTTTTATTTCAGAATTCTTGTTTTGTATAAAAGCAATTACATACATCTTCTCACAAAATCTCAAAAATAATTTCAAACAAAATTTTCATATTATTATTTTTCTGTTTATCAAAGGTCAAAAATGCATCTTGCAATAAAACCAACAATCTATTTTCTTCTTTGGATTTCGCGATGATGGTATAAGTCTATACCTATAATTCTATGCCTAGCGCAAACCATCGTTCTAATTTTCTTTTCCATTTATTTTAAAAACAAAATTCATCAAAACATGTGACTTGCATCATTATGTTACACAATTATGCTTTACAAACAAACAAACACTTATTCTATTTCATGACATTATGTTCAAATTCAATTTTTGCAACCATGGTATAAATTCTAAGGAATTGTTCAAAATTTTATCACACTTAGGAATTTATGCCTAGCAACATCATATATTCATGCATACTATTTTTATGAAAATCTGAAAACAAATCATCAAACCATCATTATCTCCATCATTACAACACCAAGTCTTAAGACAGTCTCTTAAGCACTCTTTTACTTTTAACAATATTTCTATACTGGGATTAGCTTGACGACCGAGTGAGCGGCGACTCCATGAAATGGTCTATAATAGCGACAATGTCCTTTGAAATTATTGTTAGAAGTCCCTTTTATTTTTTATCAAATCACACCACAACCACCAATTGTTTACATCAGATTATTTCATTTAAAATCTTACAAAGCATGACATCAAAATTATAATATTTCAAAACGACATAATTACATGAATCCTCAATCCAATAAGCAAACAATTCAAAACATTAAAGCATCATAAAAACATATACACAAGTCATATCATCAAAAATATCATCAGAGAAAATGAATAGTAAAAATGAATTAGGGTTTTACCCTATTTTCTTAATTTTATTCAAAAACAATTAACAACATTTTTAAATTTTGCTTTTCTGCGTTTTTACCTCAAACGTTCGATTTGGGTAAAAACACGGAGGGGGCACCATAGTAAGTTGTCGTACGATTCGACCTAGAATCGTCGCCTAAAAATGAGAATAAATTTTTGCTTTCTCGTAAATCGAGAAGAACTCATCTTTAACGCATTTTCTTTAAAAAATTCGCTAAAGAGGGGGCAAAATGTAGCACCCTAAAATTGGTGCAGTAAAACCTTAAATAATTAAAATTACCTTAGTAAATAATTCAAATTTGAATTTTAACCCCAAATCACCCTTGAACCGCCTATTAAACCGCTCCCCTTGTTTTCTATGCCATTTTTAGGATTTGTTGTGACCGTTGGACGATATCGTCGTCGATCAGACGATATCGCCTCAGATCGGATGAATTCGTCTGGAGAAGAACGTCCAGACGATTTCGTCCCAAAACTAATTTTTCATAATTAGCTTATGTTTCAACGGCGTCTCTAACTCGGGCAAAAGCGTGTCTGCACGGTTAGAGACTCCCCCGTTGGAGATCTCCCAAATTGGGATGATCTCCAACCTCCCAACCTCCTTCCTATGCCTATTTAATCTTAGGCCCTCCCCTTGACATTCCCCTGGCTGAATTTTACTGCACTTCGAGTTTTACATGCATTAGAATGTCTTAGACTACTATTTGCCTTTGTCCCTTTTCAAATTTTCTTGCAGGAACTTTGTCATTCTTCAGTCGGAGCAAGCTCAGATCATCGCAGACGATCCTATACGATCTCGGACGATCACGCCACAATTCAAGATGATTATGTATTTTGTAGATGATTTCGACTACAGCCAACGTTGGGGGCAAATCCATGCCCTGAGTTTGCATTCTCTATCCATTATCTACTGTTTTGCTTTGCATTAGTTAGATTTATTTCTATTTTGCATCTTGGAGTTCACCTCACGTAGCATAGATGCATGATAGAGTCAAAGTTAGTCATTAAAACAATGCATTTTACTTAATTTGTTATCTAAAGTTGTCATTCTAACATTCATACTTTCATTTCTATCATTTTCCCTTGCTTTTGCAATTGTATTTTTTGTTCTTGGTATCCATTTCTGTAGTTGCAGGTCTCTGACGAAATCGTCAGACTATTTCGTCAGATTAGAGACGATATCGTCAGATTAGAGACGATTTCGTCAGATTAGAGACGATCTTGTCAGATTAGAGACGATCTTGTCAGATCAGTAGATCAGGGACGATCCTGTCAGATCAGAGACGATCCTGTCAAATTCCAGATGATCTGGATTGCTTCAAAAATCAGAACCTCCATCAGACATCCGAAATCAGGTATGGTTTTTCTCATCTAGTATATTCTCTGTATTTTCTGTTTAATTCTATTTTTTGTATTCATTTAAATCTGCATTTCATATAGAATAGTTTAGATTCATTTGGCCAAACCTAGGACTTGAATGATCAAGCATAAAAATGAACACATCAAACACATTCCCAACCTAGGCATGGAAACTGCCATTCAAAATTTTCCTGGTGAACCCACCATCCATCAAAAATTCACCCTTATACACCTCCCCCGAGAGGCGGGACCTTCAAAGGGCCTCTCAGTCCGAGGTATTGTCCCATCCTTTTCACATCCCCCTTTCGGGCACGGATCCTATAGCCTGAAGGTAAGGGTGCAAAAAATTTGGAGCGATACAGAGTATCCATTACAGATTAAAATTTCCTTGCAAAAATAATGTAGCTAAGTATGAAGCTTTACTATTAGGGCTAAGGAAAGCAAAAGAGTTAGGTATTAACTACTTAACTATAATAGGGGATGCAAAACTTATTATTCTATAAATAAAATGTAAATACTAGACCAAGCATCCTAAACTTAAGCAATATAGAAATGCAGTACTGGAATAAATTGATAAATTTTTGGCTTTCAATATTTCATATATTCATAGAGAACAAAATCATGTTGCATATCTCTTATCTATGAATGCCTCGGGTCTAGATCACCCAGAAATAACTACAAAATATATGGATAAATTTCCAACTATCTCAGTCTAAAAACCTTCTGTGCTAGATAACATAGTCTATCTTCAGGTCTTTCAATATGATATAGATATTAAGGATTTTATGACTTTGCAAAATCATTATGCAGATGTCATATGTGATGAAAAATATGAAGAAAAGCTAAAATATTAAATAGGAGAACCAATAGAAGTAATCCAGTTGAAAAATAATAGAGTACCCAAAGGATTGGTGTCTCTTGAAATCCTATTTGATGATTTTGACAAAGCATATAAACCTATACATAGAGAAGTGATATCTGAGGATATTAATATTGGCTCAATAAAAGAACCCAGAATAGTGAAAGTAGACATGGCACTACCTGCTAAAGAAAAAGTTGGATATATCAATTTCCTAAAAAAGAACAAAGAACATTTTTCTTGGACCTATGAAGATCTCAAAACTTTCAAAATGGATGTGATGACACATATAATACCCTTGAAAGAAGAAGCCAATCCATTTAGAAAAAAATATAGAAAGTACAATCCAACTCTGCACCCAATAATGCAAAAAGAAGTACAAAAATTGTTGGATTCCAAAATAATCAAAAAGGTAATATTTTCTTCATGGATATCCAATTTAGTACCAGTCAAGAAAAAGAATGGAGATATTAGACTATGCATGGATTTTAGAAATTTAAACAATAGCTCATAAAAGACAATTACCCATTACCTAATATGTAACAACTGTTGCAAATAGTGGTAGGTTCAACTAGATTGTCCCTGTTAGATGGATTTTCAAGGTACAATTAAATTCTGATAAATCTAGAAGATAGACACAAGGTAGCATTAACCACACCCTGGGGCACATTTGAATATTTAAGAATGCCTTTTGGATTGATGAATGCAGGTGCTACTTTCCAAAGAGCGATGGACTTTGCTTTCAAAGGACTATTGTTCAAAATTGTAGTAGTGTACTTATATGATATCACCATTTTTTCTAAAAATCTAGAAGATCATTTAAAATATTTTACTACTGTTTTTTCTTGGTGCAAGGAATTTGGAATCTCTCTAAATCCAAAAAAATGCATATCTAGAACTACACACGAAAAATTTCTAGGCCATATAGTTTCAGAAAAGGGAATAAGCATTGATCCAGAAAGGATAGAATTCATTTCTAAAATTCCCCCACCCAATAATCTAAAAGGGGTAAGGTCATTCTTTGGCAAAATAAACTTTATCATAAGATTTGTCCCAAATTTTGCAGAAATGACCAAACCCATAAATGATATGGTGAAGAAAACTAGAGAAATAAAATGGACATTAGAAAATATGGAAGCATTTAAAAAAATCAAAGAAGCCATATCAACCACACCAGCCCTAAGTTGCCCTAATTATACAAAGGATTTTAATATCTACTCCTATGCATCTGAACATTCTATTGCAGCAGTTCTTTCACAGAAAGATGAAGAAAATAACAAAAGGCCAATAGCCTTTATGAGTTTAGGTCTAAAAGGAGCACATATCAAATACACCTTACTAGAGAAACATGCTTATGCAGTCATCCAATCTTTGGAACACTTTAAAGGTATATTTGGATCAAATAAAGTTTACTGCTGCATTCCTTTCATAGCAATAAAATATATTTTTTCTCAATCAGAGCCATTAGGAAGACTAGCTAGATGGATGGTAAAACTTTTACAATATGATGTTGAATTCAAAATAGTAAAAACTATCAAAGGGTAGGGTTTAGCTAAACTATTGGCTAACAAAGAAGAAGTAGGATCTGAAAATATTCTCACCATAGATCAAACATATGATGACAAAATAATAAAAAATTAAGAATGTAAATGGTATGAAGAAATATTGTCATACTTACAAACGTTGTCTTTCCCTGAAGATATGATAATAAACATAATTAGGTCAGTCAAACTTCAATCTTAGAAGTATTATATTGGAAAAATCCTGATGGAGTATTATTAGTCTACTTATATGAAAGAGAATTCCCCAAAATAATTAATGAATTTCATAATGGTTTCTATGGAGGACACTTTGCTCCAAGAGCTATAGCCAATAAAATCATGAGAGCAGGATATTATTGGCCATCCCTTTTTAAGGATGTTTATAAATATGTTAGGAATTGTCATAATTGCCAAGTTTTTACAAGGAAAAAACATCTACCAGCCATGCACCTCAAGCCAGTAATTATTGAAGCACCTTTTTCTCAATGGGGTATTGACCAGATTGGAGAGATCAAGCCTAATTCATCTAGCCAACATAAGTGGATCATAACTACAACAGATTACTTCACAAAGTGGGTGGAAGTAGCACTTTTGAAAATATCTACAACTGCTATAATCATCAGATTCATAGAAGAAAATATCTTGACCAGGTATGAAGTTCTAAAAAAATAGTAACTGATAATGCTCAATATTTTGTGTCATATGAAATGGTAGAATTTTGTGCTGAATATGGAATTGAATTATCTCATTCTGCCAATTATTACCCCCAAGGAAATGGTTTAGATGAGTCATCAAATAAAAATGTAATAACAAGAATATAAAGGTCATTAGACAAAAACAAAATGGGATGGGATGGTGAACTTAAATTTGCTTTATGGGCTGATAGGCTGTCTGTTAAAAGAAATACGGGAAGAACCCCCTATGAGATGGTTTATGGAGAAAAAGCCCTACTGCCCCCAAAAATGGAAAAAATGGCACTTTCCCTTTTATTGCAAGATCATGAAAACCCTGATCCAATTTAGAGAAGGCTTGACCAAATTATCTTATTAGAAGAACAAAGAAGAGAGACCCTCAATAGAATGATGGAACAAACCCAAGAAACTGTAAAATTGTTTAATAATAAAGCCAAGGGTACTCTTTTTTCTCAAGGAGATATAGTCATCTATTAGGATCCTAAAAATGATAAGCATGATGAAAAGGGTAAGTTTGAACCTAAATGGATTGGCCAATACCAAATTTCCCATGTTATAAGTCAGAATACTTACAAGCTACGGACTTTACAGGGAGAAATAATGGATATCCCTATTAATGGCCAACACCTCAAAATGTACAATCCCTGTTGAAGGTGTACTTACAAAAAAGCATTACACAAAAAAAATAGAAAAACAAAAATCCAAAAATAGAGTGGTGTATTTTGTTTATTAGTTAAGATTCCCTTTTGTTCTTGAATAATTTTGAGTTTACTGTACACATGATATCTTAGTTTTATGAGTATATCTAACTGTTTATTCCACCAAAGACAATAAAAAAAGGGGATTTATTTTAGATGTTGATGAGCTTTACAATTCTGTCAAAAATGATTTTTTATGCAATAGTTGTTTGATATGAGATAAAACAGATAGAAAATAAAGTTGATTGAAACATCATGTCAAGCCTCACATTACAAATGAAACTTAAAGTGACTTCAAAGGTCCAAAGAAATGAGTTATCTTTGAGAGGGTATTTGAGACAAAAATTATTACACTCATATTTTATATCCAGAAACTAATCTTCAACTCAGGTATACTTATTGCACAATTTGCTTATATATCCAAACACTTCTCTCACGAGAAAGAAAAATAAAAAATAAAGTAAAATTGAGTCACTGCCTTAGATATCTTGGAAAACCTCTACCGGAGCTATAGATGCTTGACTGGTAGTAGGATAAAACTAATATGATATTAGAATCAACTCCGTTGAGGCTATAAACGCCTGACAGGCAGTGGAGCCCTGCAGAATGATGAAAATTTTTAAAGATTGAAATCACATATTAGGCTTGGCTATTTTTCTCAGATATGGTAAAGTTATGAAAGATTTAGAAATCCAAAAAGAAATGCACAAACACACACATGGGAAAAAATATGATGATACAAATGGTTGTGACAAAATCTGTGTAATCATATCTTATGACTTAGCTAAAACAAGCATTACAATATTTCAAAATAAAACTCATTGATTTCTAAAAATTTTAACCTTTGTTTCCAAATTGAATGAAAACGGATCTATAGTTTTTCATACTCTACTTGCTTTGATATCATGTTATTCATATAGTTTTTTAGTATATAAAAAAAATGATGAAGAAAAGAAAGAAAAATAGGAAGGAAATTTTTTCTGTTATGCATTTCAAGTTTTGCTTAGCAATCAAATTTTTGTTGTTTTTTGTTAATTTTTTGCAAAATAAAACCAGGAGATTCAGTGGTTCTCAAGTGCTTCATATTTTCAACATATTGTCACAGTCAAAGCCTATGTTGGAGCCAAATTTGACTCAACTTTTAAACCCCCAAATTTAAATTTTTGTTTTCAATCAAAGTATCCTTAATGTTGGTCACTGCTTGAGTTGTTGTGAGTTTCTTAAAATAATTCCATTGATTGGTTTGATAAAGTCTAACCTTAGACTTTTTAATAATGTGGGCTTCATTGTATAAATCAAAGTACCTCAAATGGTTAGGGAAGAAATTTTCAAATTAAAAACCTAAAGCCAAAGTCCAACCTTCATAAATCTTTCCTTGGGCCTAAAATCGATTAATAAAGTCCTTAAATCATAATTCGGTTAAGCATTCACCATGGTCTCAAAATACGAAAAGTCTAAGGTTAAAGTAGATATTAATTAATCAAAACCTAAGGGTATGCACCCTGCCAAGCTAACAATTGAGCACCTTATATTTAATCCAAGGGTCGCACTCGATCCAGAATAAATTGGACGACAATGCTTTAATAAAATTGAACCAAAGGATAAGTCAAAAGTCAAGCCATGGTCAAAAAGTAAAAAGATCGCACCTTAGGCTTAATCGGATGGTAGCGCGTCGTCATGAATAAATCTAATGGAAGCACATTCAAAAAGAAGTTTGAAAGATAATTCAAAGGGTCAATAAGGTTTAACCTAAGGTTTAAAAATTAAACATCTCTCATTAAATCAGACGAAAGTGCATCATCTTAAAATCCAACGGATGCACTTTCACAATAAAACCCGAAGGTTAAGTCATGAACCAATAAATAAATGTGATTAAAGTCCTTGCACCTTTGACAATATCGACAGATGTGTCGACCCCAAGATCAAATCAATGGTTGTGCACTATCTAAAAAGTTGAAGCATTAAACATGAGCCATAATGGTCAAAGGTTCTGATTAAATAGTGAGTAAGTCTAAATAATCGGACGACAGTGCTCAATCATCTTTAAAATCAATGGATGTGCATCCTCTAAGAGGTCAAAGGTTTAATAAAAGTCGTCATGGGTCAATGTCAAGTTAAAATCAGAGAAGGTCTGACAGATCAGACGATTGCACCCATGCGATATCCATATTAATGGTCACACATGTTCCAAATTAATCACCTATTAAAAGTCAATATTAAAAGAATGCACCCCCTTGATTAATCATCGAGCAGGTTACCAAGATCAAACGGTTGTGCTTGATTGGTTTTTAATCTAATGGTGAAACGCTAATTGAAAATACATTAAGGAGTGTTAATATTCAAAAAATATTAATTAATGATAATCATGTTATTATAAAGGGTTTAATACATCAGCTAATTCCCTGCTTTTGGCTTAAACATGATTAGTATTATACACCCTTAATTAAACTAACTTGCAGGTTGACTTAATCTGACGACAATGCTTGTCTCCACTTAGATCCGACGATCGCACCGAAATCGTGAATGGTAAGATGAAGACTAAGGTAAAGACAAAGATTAATTGTGTTTAGCGAGGATTTAATATAATGACTAATCCCCCCATTTCACCTTCATCATGATTAATAGAAAATAAAAAAAATTTACATTGATTATATGGTGGGCATCTTATTGGAAATCTAACAATAGCACCCAAACTAATCCAAAAATCGATGGTCGTGAAGGCTTGTAGTGGTGAAAAAGGATTGAAAGCTAAATTAATACATTTTAATGATACACAAATCGAATTATGGTGCTCATTTATTCCCAGATCCAACGGTGCACATACGAGAAGATAACCGAAGGTTAATCTAAGCATTATTATTTCAAAAGGTTGATTAATTGACCCAAGGTACATTAGGGATTTTTCTCATTTATTAAAAACTATGTGCATTTGGATGATCTAACAATCATGCCTCACCACATTAAGATCTAACGGTGATCACAACAAAAATACATGTATCATATGTTACCATCGATTAATATGAGTTGTTAAGGTTTGAAAATATAAGGATTAAACATTGGATAATCATGATTAATTGAATACCATAAAACCAGGATTATTTCAAGTGCTTATATGAGAGTAGGTATAGTAACTATCATATAGGTTTTAGAACAACAACGGATGCACTTCACCCCAGATCAATCCAACAGTAGCACATGATTCAAAGGTAAAACCAAATTTAAGTCTAAAATAGATGCATAATTAATCAAATATTTAAACATTCTTAACAAGGGAATTAACACATTATTAATCAATATCTTCATATTGATTAAACAAATGAAAAGGTTCAAAGCATGTGTCTTTTGGCTATCTAACTTACAGATTTTTAAATTTTTAATAAAGCAGTACAATAAAGGTTGGTCGAGCGACCGAACGTGGTCAAAACTCTAAACCAATAGATATGAAGATATCAATAAAAATAAAATCACCATTGACTAACATCTTCAAATATTTAGAAACTAACACTCTTGTAGGTTTAAAAGTACTAGAAACCACCATGACGAAACCTGTGAAGATCGCGAACAAAAAAAAATCGATAAAATCACCCGTAAGAAAGATTCAAAGGACCAAGCCTCCAAAGAAAGGTGATTACTTCATAGAAATACCTTCAACATTATCAAGGTAGAAATAAAATAAGTGACTCATTCACAGCAAGGTACACTAAAAGACATTATGAAAATCAATAGCCAATATGGAGTCAAAATAGTACGCATAGAAGCTATGAATCCAAAAGAATACTCATGGAAGGAAAGAATCAAAGAAATTAGAGAAAATATCATGTACAGTACCTTGGTAAGGACAAATAAAACCAAATAAAATATAAATCCTAATGCTCAAGCATACCACCAGATCATGTGTTATCTCACTTGAATAATGGCATACCACAAAATAAGACTACAAAGCATAGTCACAGGCTTATAAATAAGAGACAATAAGGAAGAGTTAAAGCATTAGCAAAAGAAAAAAATGGAGCATAAAGGATTCAAATACTATTATTTTTTGTTCTGCAAATATTTAAGGTGAGGGACACGCATGAAGAAAAAAACATGGTTTTGATTTTTAGAAAGTCATTCAATCCGTGCTTCGATGGAATATAGTTACCAAGGGAACACTTCGATAGAGTATAGTTATGGAAGTAAATTATAGGTGCTTCCAGGTCTTGTTTTCCATTACCACCTTCTTCCTACTTACCACTTCCCTCCTCCTCTTGGGTATTCCTCCTTGACCATCCTAATATTTTTCCTAGTATGTCAGCCTCGTCCACTACTGCTTCTTACCATTTACCCATCATTCCCTCCATCAGACCCTCGCAATCCTTACTTCTTCACTCTATCTCATGATTAGTGCAACTTCATCTGTTTGCCACTACCACCCCACCCTTTGTATTCACCATAATGTTGGGTTCCCCTCTATTCCTCATCTAGAATTCATGATGACAGCCTGGCCGATCCCTAACAGCCAAGCGTAGTGGCCAAGACAAGAAGAACAAAAAGGAAAAATATAATGTTGAATCCTTAGTTTCTAGATCCAACCAAAAAGAGCAAAAAGGCCAAATTAAAATAAAAAATAGCTCCCTTCAGTCCAGAGAAGAACCTTAACAGTTAGTTTAGAGCTGCACCAGATGGACAACATATAAAATGGGTTCAATCAGATGCTAACAAGTGTACAGTCAGTAGTAAACCAAAAATAACAGAATCAAGAAATAGAGGCTATAAAAAGAGGCAGTTGAGGACATATTATGCATCAAGAAATTAGAGAGAATAGCATTTTTTCTAAGAAGAATACTTGAGTTCCTAGTTAGTTGTGTTGTTTTATTCCCTTTTGTGTCTATTTTCCTTTCTCATTTCTTTTTCTTCCCTTTGCTTTGCAAGATTGTGATAGGAAAGCATTCAACAAGTTGAGATAATTTCCTACCTTCTTGAGCCAAGGATTCAGAGACTCTACTATTACCAGATTGGAACAAGGAGAGTTGGAGAGACCTTTTACATTATTTGAATAGAGTTCTCTTCATTTTATTGATGTATTTCTTTAAGAAAACAGAGTTCAAAGACTTACCGCCCACTTTGCATGTAATGTTTTATAAAATCAATACAATTTTGGGTTTTATTCTTGTCATATCTTTGTCATTGTACTGTGGGTCACTGTGTTTGGGTTACATTATTTGAACACATTATATACGTTTCTTTTGTTGGTTAACTATTGATTTTATTGCGATATTCGAATGATATTAAGAACGTCAATTTTCTTCTCCCCTTCTCTCTGTTTCATATTAAAATTGTTGTTAAATTGCTATAATAGTCCAATGAATCTAGGCATCAGTCTACATAAGGCATAATGAATGGTTGTTTTAATTCTTAGTAATTTTAATACATATAGTATAATATAAATCTAGAGTGCAAATTAGAAGTTTTATTAAATAATTGCCGCTAGGGTTTCCTTACCTATTCTGCCATCTTCTTTAGCAATATTAGAGATTAGCAGAACATGAGGCAGGTCGACCAGATCCTGTAATAGCTCGTTGGTTTCAAACAAATTCTTGTAGCATGATAATTGATTTTCTATAGATGCAAGAATTGATTCCAATAGGGGCAACAACAAAAAAACTATCAAGCCCAACCTCTTCCTAAGCAATATGAGCAATGCAACAATAATTATAAGGGTAAAAATAAGGAACAACATCCACCTCACATATTCACTCAGTTATCAAAGTCCTTGGATTTGATTTTTCATCAGTTATGTGAGGTGAAGGTTATAAACTTACCCGAAGTCAAGTTAATGGACCCTAATCACCCTAAGCCTAAAAGCTACAAGGACAATCAATATTGCATCTATCACTGATCGAAATGCCACAACATCGAGGTATGCTGGTCTTTCAAACATCTTGTGCAAAATATAATCAGAATAGGTACGCTTATTTTTGACAACCCACAAGTTCTTGACAATAAAAATATGGGTATTTACAAAAATCCTCTACCAAATCATGAGGCACCAAAGAATAATGTTGGCCAATTCAACCAAGTACGCATCGAACCACCAATGCAAGGGTTTGTCAGAATGGTCAATATTTTCACAAGAAACATGAGGTATGAATGATAGAATCAACCTCCAGTGCCTATTAGAGTCCAAGATACACCTCCTCCAAGTCTAGCCCAACATGTACCCAGTCCACCAACTAGATCGGTGGTGACCATCAGGAGTAGGTTGGTCCAAAACCTACAGATAACTTCAGTAAATTTGTCGATTTATGAGCTAATTCAATAGTATCCTAAGAATATGGATACACTCATGGACATATTAAGATCCATATATGTGCAGCCTTAGGATCTTGAAGCATTTACACATTTCATGGGGCATGTGCAATAGTGTCAAGAACTGGTCATTCAATTTCATGACCACAAAGTCAAGATGGTTTCCACTGTTAAAGTAGACTCACCACTGCATATCATCGTGTGTGTGAATCACAAACCATTCAAGTGGATTTTTATTGACATGGGGCCATCAATCAATATTATAACTACCAAGGCGTTAACTCACTTGAAGTTACCCAAGATGCATATCATCCCTTCTACCTTCATGTTGAGATATTTCAATGATGCCTTATGCTCAATGGTTGGTACTATAGTCTTACCTATCTAGGTAGGACTGAAGACCATCCTGGTGATGTGTCACATAATTGAAGGTGCTATTCAATATAACATACTTCTAGGGAAGCCTTGTATTAGAGAAATGCATTACATCCCTTCTATACTCCATCAGTGTATCAAATACATTCATGAGGGACAAGTTCACATGGTGCCTTCAGATGAAGAACCCTTTAAATACATGAATCTAGTAGATTTTTTAGGAGAATTTGTGCTCTCCTCAACACACATGGATGTGCGACCAACATTACCAATAAAATATCTAGGAGGTAAAATAAAAAAGTGTGTTCTAAACCTGCAATGTTTGTATCTCAACGATCGAAGCACACGACAACTACTTCTATTAGACCGACTACGTCTACGATACAACAAGATGATAGGAAGTTGAAATAAAATGTGGATGAAAATAATATAAATCAAATGCCCAATCCAGTCATCATTGAAGTCCCTACTCCCAAGGAAGTAGTGAAAATTCAAGGAGTCGAAGAGGCACTTTAGCCTGCTTCACCTGCATCTTTAGTAGGGTCATATTCATCGTAGGTGACCATCCATTTGGTTAATATTGGATTAGGAAAATACATTGTGTAGAATGTGACATTCACACTAATTATCAAGACTGCATAGGACATGGACCGACCGTGATCCCATCAACTTCCCATAGGGATGGTGGAACCATTGGGGGTACCATCTAACCAAAACAACTTCATCTATGGAGGGCTAGACTAGTTTGCATCTCCCACACCCATGGATGAGGATGATGATGAACCATTAACTATGAATTTTCATTATATTTCTAACCCAAACTATTCCATGCGATACTTTGAGTGTTACCATTGACATGGTTATGATCTTGGACTATTCGAGTAGGGGCATAAGAAGCCTATAGAACCACAATATTAGTTACCTACTGATAGGTTTGGGTTGGTATTTTATAACAGAGGATAGGATGAACTCCTCACGACATCTTTAGACCACCTGTACCTTAATCTGGGGGATGAAGTTGACTTCAATATATATCACTCTAGTCCTTTTGTGTTTCAGAGGGATAACTAGCTAGTGAATTATCTCACTGTAGATCCACCCGAGAGATATCATGCGAACATCTTGGTGGAGACCGACCCAAAAACCATTCCAAGAGACAACTTGGACAATTAAATTGATGGAGCTATCGAAGATATTGGTATGCATTTCCAGAATCTAGACACAACTATGAGTACCAAATCATAAGTTGCTTCTAAGGACTTTCATGCAGTATCAATCATCAAAAGTGATGGACCAGACTATGATTCTAGAACATATGATGTTGAGTCATCCTCAAACAATGAGTAATCTAAGGATGAAATCAAGTTGGCCTATTTTGGCCCTACATTATTGCATCATCTTTTGCCTCTAGAATCAATGAACACAAGCAAAGAGCCTCTTGATAATGATGATGTCTATCAAGAGATAGCCTACATGAGGCCTTATTCAAAGCATTACCCGATTCTAGTAGGTAGTGGTGAAGGCCTATATTATGATAGTGATGATGAAGATGAGACAGAGAGCCTATTTAGGACCTCCCTACTTGTTTCATCATAATGCACCTTACACTATCGAGGATATGCATAGGGATATCAATATCCATCCTTGCCTTAGATGGAGACCACTGTGTCTTAATGTGATTTATCATATGGTGTTTCCTGATCCACCAACGTACATAGAGCTCCTTGATCCCAATGATCCCATTCAATAGTCTATTCACTAACTAGATCCAGAGATCCCCATACCCCTAGAACCATATCTCGAGGATGTAAGTGTTGCTAATATTGAGTCACTTGCATGTGATCCTAGAGATATGATCCATTCCATAAACATGATCTCCATTGATTTGACCACTCCACTCCACAATCCAGTTGATCCGTCCAAATTGTTACCTCTAAATATAGATGCTATTAATTGGGATCGCATTGATTCACCACAAGAGCCTAAATATTTCTTCCCTAATGAAAAAATGTTGCAACCTTTCCATTTTGTGCCAGGCTATGCACATGATGTCTATCATGCTGAGGATGCTTCCAATGAGGAACCTATAAATCCAATAGATGACATCCACTTGAGCCCTACGCCTCATCAGCTTGAGGAGGTATCCCATATATCAGTAGAGGAAACCTTCAAAGTGGATATCAGTAATGATCCCACCAATCCAAGGAAGGTTAAATTTAGGGAGACTTTGACTCCTAATGAGCATGCCAACCTCATCCCTCTACTGAGAGAGAGACCTGATCTCTTTGCTTGGACTTACAAATACATGTTGGGTCTATATCCAAAATTGGTTACTCATAACCTTTCGCTATATCTATCAAAGAAGCCAGTCAAGTAGAAACTTAGGAAGATGCATCCAATAGTAGCCTTAATTATTAAGGATAAGTTGCAAAAGCTATTGGACATGGAGTTTCTTATCTCCATTGACTATCCAAAATGGGTATCCAATATGATACTTGTAGGAAAACCTGATGGAAGGATCCATATTTATACGAACTTTAAAGACCTAAATAAGGTAACATCAAAGGATTCATTTTCGTTGTTGAATATTGATGCTCTTGTAGATGCAACTACTGGTCATGAAATGCTCTCCTTAATGGATGGTTTTTTTGGTTACAATCAAATTCGGATTAAGCCCGAAGACCAACATAAAACCACATTTATAACACCATGGGGGACATTTTGCTATAAATTTATGCCATTCAAAATTAAAAATGCTGGTGCCACATATCAGTATGCTATGACATATTTTTTTCATGACTATATGCATAAGATCCTAGAGGATTACATTGATGACTTTTTGGCAAAGTCATTGCATTCTGAGCATGCAGAGGTCCTGAAGAAAGTCTTCGATTACCTGATAGAGCATAATATCAGGTTGAATCCTAAGAAGTGCATATTTGGTGTAACTTTAGGAAAGCTCTTAGGATTCATAATTTCAAAATGAGGCATTGAAGTTGACCTAGCAAAGGTCAAGGATATTTTAGAAATGTGTCCCCCCATAAAAATAAAATAATTAAGAAGCCTACAGGGCAAAGTAGCATCCATAAAGTGATTAATCACATAGTTATCATATAAATGTCGACCCATGAATCAACTGCTACATAAGGGGGTCCCATTCAATTGGGACGAGGACTGTCGAGTAGCCTTTGCTGAAATTAAGAAATACCTAGCAACACCGCCAGTGCTAGCTCCACCGAGGCTAGATGTGTCATTTTTTCTATATATATCGATAATTGACTTTGCATTGGGAACCATGTTAGCCCAAAAGAACATGCAAGACAAAGAGTAGGCCATATATTATATTAGCCAAACCTTGGTGAGTTATGAGCTGGGATATGTATATGTGGAAAAGTTGTGTTTAGCAGTAGTGTTCGCTACAAATAAATTGTGACACTATATGTTGATTCATACGATATATGTCATATCTAAAAAAAATCCTTTGCAGTATATAATGAGCAAGACATATCATAATACACGTACTATGAAGTGGATCATGATACTGATAGAATTTGATTTAGAATTCATAAGCCAAAATTCCATTAAGGAATAAGTCATAGCAGATCAACTAGCTGAGACACCTATCAAAAATAGTGGGCCCCTCACCATAGAGATTCTTGATGATGTAGTATTTGCCTTATTAGAAGCACCCAAACCTGAGGAACTAGATAACAAAGTAGATATGATCTTGTTCTTCAATGTTTCAAAGTGTGAGCAAGGGGGTGGTGCAGGAATAGTGTTGTTCACGCCACAAGGAGCTCCAATGACCTTGTCATTCAAGTTATAATTTCCTTGCACTAACAATAATGTTGAATACGAAGCACTAATTTTGGATCTCCAAATAGTCATCACCATGAATATAAAAAGGCTAAATATCTTTGCGATTCCCTTCTCATTGTGAACCAAGTTAAGGGATTATTTCAATACCGATGTCTGGTATTGAAAGCTTACAAGGATCTTGTTGATATTTATCTATATTTACTAGAATGGTATGACATCAAGGCAATCCCTCGCTTGTCCAATAGATTTGTAGACACCATGGTATCTTTGGGATCTCTAATCCCTCAAAATTTTTCTTTTGATTTCACTACCATCCATGTAAATATGTTGTCACACTCTGGTGTGCATCGTAAATCATTGGATAACAAAGAGTCAATCAACATGATTCATGTAGAACCAAATCATGAGTGGTTCTACCGAGCCAAATAATTTCTCAAGAGAGCATCCTAGGGGTATTTGATCTCGCAGGATCCGACAAGGAGTGGTATTACCATTCACCACAAGATTATTTCCTAGTATACATTTTCCAATGTAGAACCACATGGGGAACATGTTGTCTTGTCGATCGAAGTTGAAGCTTATCACAACTAGAAATCACATATACATGACTTCCTTAGACTTGGTGTGATCCCTTAGGGATTTTCGCATGCCGTAAAATGCACATTCAAATAGAAAGTAACAAAGTATGTCTTGTTAGTAGACATCATGTATCGTAGAAGCTATGATGGAGTGCTCCTTCATTGTCTTGAGCTCCAAGAGTCATATTGGGTAATTTTACAAGCTCATGACGGTACGTGTAGTGGCTATTTCAACAGTATGGCTATCATCAAGTGCATCCTTCAGATGGGTTATTATTGGCCCACTATGGATAAGGATTGTAATGTGTATATTAGAAAATGTGTTAAATTCTAGTATCATGCTAATCTTATGCACCTGCCATCATAGGCCTTATAGCCCATTCAAGCGGCTTGGCCATTTCCTTAGTGGGGATTTGATATCATTGGTAAGATCTATCCTCCATCATTGGATCGACATACTTTTATTATCATAGCTACTAAGTATTTTACTAAGTGGGTGGAAGCCATTCTCTTAAAAATGACAACTGGAGCATGTATTTTTGAGTTTATACTCACCAATATCATAAGTCATTTTGGGATACCATCCAAGATAGTGTCAGATAATATAATTTCATTTAAGAACAAAACTATGAGAGCTTTGATGTCTAAGTACAAAATCAAACATAGTTTTACAACTCCATATTATCCACAAGCAAACAGACAAGCTGAAGCTTCAAATAAGATAGTGGTCTCCATATTGAAAAAGACAATACAAGAGCACCATAAATATTGGCACATCCAACTGCCCCTTGCATTATGGGCTTATAGGACTAGTATTCGGACACCCATTGGGGCAACTCCATTTTCATTGGTATATGGTGATGAGGCCATTATGCCCTTAGAGTTGGAAATTCTAACACCGTGTGTCACATTGAAAGAGTTCATTAATGACGAAATCACATTGTAAGCTTGTCTAGATCAATTGACGTTACTTGATGAAAATCATGTGAATGCCCTCGAGCACCTCTGCATTTTTCAAGAGCACTTAAAATGATATTACAATAGAAAATTCCATCTAAGATACTTTGAGGTTGGTGATCTTGTGCTAAAAGAGAACAAAAAAAATCAAATTTGCCATAAAAATGCAAGACAAATTTGTGGCTAACTGGTTAGGTCCTTATATGATCTCAGAGAATATTGGACCTGGGACTTATTTCTTGACATCGCTTGGAGGAGTTGAAGAGCCCGAACATCTCAATATCCTTCATATTAAAGTGTTTTATACCTAAATATCTAAAATGCTCCAAAGGCATTTGTAATCCCTTTGGTCATTCAGAAAAGGCTCCAAGGGTTTCTCAAAATCGCTTGGTCAATTTCAAAAGGCTCCAAGGGTTTCTCAAAACCACTTGGTCAATCCCAAAAGGCTCCAAGGATTTCTTAAAACCACTTGGTCAATCCCAAAAGGCTCCAAGGGTTTCTCAAAACCGCTTTGTCAATCCCAAAAGGCTCCAAGGGTTTCTCAAAACCACTTGGTCAATCCCAAAAGGCTCCAAGGGTTTCTTAAAACCACTTGGTAAATCCCAAAAGGCTCCAAGGGTTTCTCAAAATCACTTGGTCAATCCCAAAAGGCTCCAAGGTTTTTTTTGGAATGAAATCCGCCTTAGGTTATAATTTGCGTCCAAGACTTCATCAACATTGAACGACCAGGCTAAAACTGAGGTTTGCCTGGTTTAGTCTCCAGAGAAGGTTGGTTCCTTGTTTTTATAGGAAAAGGGTAGAGAGAAAGGAATGCTTAAAGAAGGGAAACGTAGCCAATGCTATGAGATTAAAATTGGTACAGATTAAGTAACAACACAGTGCTGATTCAACCTTTTGTAGAAAGCATAATAAAACTCAACGCACCATAAACTAAGATCACTCGATGAATATTTAACTCCTAAGCAGTTTATCAATGAAGTAAATTACAGATCTACTAGAACATTTAACACAAAAATTTAGTTTAAGAATTAATGTATGGTATATTCAATATAGATTCAACTTTAGCAATAAACGATCACATACATACTTGCACACCAAATGAGCTCAGAACCAGGGTGGATGATCTCTATTAATTTTTCAGAAGTCTGAATACATAGCCTTGTAAACACCTAAGAGCCGACCTTGTGCTTTGGTCGCTCATTCTTTATATAGAGTTTTACATAACAGACTAATGAAAGTTGTTACAACAGAATGCCCGAAGGCTTATCCTAACAACAGAGTGGTTAGAGATTGAGATCTCTTCTTGTTACACAGATATCTTTTGAGTGATGGAACTTTTAACCGAAAAGGTTAAGATATTCTTGTTACAGAGATCTCCTCCACTTGCTTTTATATATGTTGGTTCCTCCTCTTCAAAACATTTCTCCTTGGAAAAACATCATGCTATCACAAATTTTCTCCTTTGCTTGGTCCTCCTTGGAAAAACGTCATGCTATCATGACTTTTTCTCCTTCGCTTGGTCCTCTCTTCAAAACATCATGCTATCATGACTTTTTCTCCTTCGCTTGGTCCTCTCTTCAAAACATCATGCTATCATGACTTTTTCTCCTTCACTTGGTCCTCCTCTTCAAAACATCATGCTATCATGACTTTTTCTCCTTTCTTGGTCCTCCTCTTCAAAACGTCGTGCTATCATGACTTTTTCTCCTTCGCTTGGTCCTCCTCTTCAAAATGTCACGCTATCACAACTTTTTCTCCTTCGCTTGGTCCTCCTCTTCAAAACGTCATGCTATCATGACTTTTTCTCCCTTGCTTGCTCAAAAATAAGGAAAGTACCTTTATTTCCTTGGGTGTTGTCATTTTGACCAACATTCTTGGTACCTCCTAGGGTAATTATATTAACTGAATGTCAGAACTTAGAGCCTTTATCCATTGGGCAACGAAGTCAAAAACAAAAAATAAAATAAAGAAAAGAGGGGAAAGAAAGGGAATGATACCAAGCTCAACAAAAACAAATCAAGCCTGGGAGGGAGGATTATTCTTTCATGGACTCTTCTTCAGACTGCTTTGCCTCTTCTTGACCTGGAAATGTTGTACTACTTGACGTGGCCTTCTAGGCTTTTTCTTGCTTCTCCTTATCCCGTTTGTCTCTAGATTGAACAACTTCATTATAAGTGGTACACGCTTTCTTCCAGGTCTCTTCATATGTATCTGCCTTTTCTTTGAAAGTTGCATATAGGTACTCCAATTCTTCTACCTTATCATAAGATAGACTTTTAGACTTAAGGTACAACTCATTCAGGCTAGACTTTATTTGAGTGATATCTTGCGCCATACTAAAAATTTGATCTTCCTATACTGGCTCTTCCCAACTATCAATTTTTGATGTATCATCAAAGAAAGTCTGCCAAATAACTTTCGTCTCATCCTCTGACAATAGTTTGGAATGTGAGTCCCAAAAACTAGGTATACCACAATCTTCAGCCATATTAGCATGTTTTGAAATTGACTTTGCTTATGCTCTTAATTCTTGTATAATTTTTATAGCAGTCATCACCAACTTATGCCGCTTGAAGAAGTCCCTAGCAACTGATTTAGCTTGAGACCAATTTTCATCTTGGGTTCTGTAGCCAACTATTGTTTGTGTGCTGCTTGCCAAGACCTTGATCTTGTTGGTTGTAGATACTCTAGGTATCAAGAGTTTAACCGAAGCTTCAAAATATTTCTCTACCTAATTTAGTACGTTGTTTACCTTGGATAAGTAGACCAGAGTGGGTCTAGCTTTTAGGATCAATTTTCTTAACCTTGCGAGCTTTTCTTTCTGAACTGCTATTGCTTTTTCCTTAGAGAACCCTTGAGGCTCATCTGGGACTACTGACAACTATTGTTTCAACTCTTCTATCTACTATTGTAGGATCTGAACCTATTCTTCTGCTTTTGCTACCTTTTCTTGGAAGGATGCGGCTTCACTAAACCTTTGTTCCCATTTCTTGGCTTCATTTTTAAGAGCTTTCTCAGTGATATTCTATTGATTGAAAGCTTCTTCTAGCCGCTTGTGAGCCTGTTCTTCTCTGAGGAATTTTTCTTTGAAGTGCTCTGCATTAAGATAAATCATCCCCATGTGAGTCTGAGCCTTGCTCCACTCTTCTTCCATTGGTAGTTGGGTCATGTCTTCTATGATGATTTCAGCTTGATAATCATCTAGAGTCATTTGTTTCTCAGGCTTCTGTACTAAAGGAGTCATCTTCATAGTAGAGCGTTGCATACTGATTGGGTCAAGGACTGTCCCTTCTCGAACATGGGCCATCTCAGTGGCACTCGGAGAACTTTGTGTCTTCATCCAGGTGGCAACATTTACTGTAGCTTTCTTTAGCTTTCAAAATTTGGCAACTATGGGATTATTGGAAGAAGAGGTACTTTGTAGGGACTGTAGGCTCAATAGATTCATGGAAAGTGGAAAAGGAGTGGGTGGTAACGAGGATTCCATGCTAGTTGGTTGAGAGGGAGATCCTATTGGGGTGCGGTGAGGTGAAACATGGGGGGATTGAGGAGGTGATGATGGCTTTGAAGTATTCTTATCTTTTTGAAAAGGAGAGGAAATCCTCTATGAATGAGGGGAAGAAGAAGGGGTATCAAGATTGATTGGAGATATTTCTCATTCCTTCTATGGGTTAGAGCCTCCCATTTCTTGTGATTGTTCTATGTAAGCTTCCGCTATATGCTTTAGACATGAAATATCTGCACCATCTATCACTAGCGGTGGAGTCTGCTCTTGGCTCGGTGGCTCCTTTTGAGGGGGCTCTTCAGCATTTTTAGCCACTTGTTCTTCTTCGCTATCCCCTATTTTTTTGTGTTCCTCTATTTCTCCCAAATTTACTTGTTCCTCTTCTTCTGATTCTTCAGGAGAGGATTCTTGAATTTTTCTTCTTTTTCGGCCACCTCCCTGCTCTTGCTTTGCTTTCCCCTTCTTTTGCTCAACTGCCATATTTCTATGTTCCAGAGAAGTATTGTCATCAGAGTTTGTATCTGATCCTAAATGCGGGATATATATTCGACGTCTCTTTTTTGTGGTTTCTACTTGTGAAGCTGCTACTTCTTTTCCTTTTTCCTTTTTAGTATCTTTCTCAGATTGCTTTTGGGAAACACCGCCAACTCCAATCGGGACCTTATCGACCAATGTTTTAGACCAGCTCTGATAATGCTCATCATATTTGGCATAGAACTTAGTATCCATCTTGAGCCCATACCTTGTGAAAGTTTCGATGTGGCACCGCATTTGCCACCAGGCTAATATTTTGGCCTCATTCCAGTCATCTCCCTTCTTCTTCATTTTGTTGAAGGTCTTGGTGGGGATTTTGTGTGATGGGCAAGAATCCAGGTTGTAATCTATCAGATGTTCATAGAAATCATGCCACGAAGCTAGTGGTTGCATTTTCTCAACATGCCATTCCAGAGGATGATCTTCACTATTATTTTTGCTTTGCTCGATGTCTCTCCCAGAGACGTGGAACTGTTGGAAAGGAGCCTTGTTCAGAGTGGCCTACCTTTTTGCGAATATATCCTTGAGATCATATTTCCACCTCTGTGGAAGTTCTACCAGCCCCATACCTCTTAGTACTTGAGTAATCTTCTGATGATCTCCCTTTTTTGAAATAGTCACCCCTTCAAAACTGAAAGGCATAAGGCAAGTATGGGTTTTCTAAGCGCCTATCCCAAATGTGAAATTTATGAATTCTTGTTGTCTTACATATTCTAAGGCAAAGATCCATTTGGTGACGTAGTAAGACAACAAGAAAGGCTTCTCTATGAAGCCAAAAAGCCTTATAACCACTCCTTGAGTTAAGATGAAAAAGTCTCCTTCTACATGAGGGCGCCTTAGGGTCTCTTCTACTTCCTTAGGAATCCTCGGCATGGGTCCTAACACAATTTATATAGCGAGGCCCAAGAATTCCATGGTGAACTGGTAATACGA
Organism: Wollemia nobilis; assembly: GCA_028583015.1. Classification (NCBI taxonomy): domain Eukaryota; kingdom Viridiplantae; phylum Streptophyta; class Pinopsida; order Araucariales; family Araucariaceae; genus Wollemia; species Wollemia nobilis. The sequence continues at coordinate 39,266,087 of JAQPPZ010016981.1, forward strand.
ACTCGCTCTTGAGAGAAGCGGAGTCCATTCACACACAGGCAGATTTTCTCCCTTTTCGTTCTTTTGCATTACAAATATAGACTTCAAATTTTTTGATTGAAAAAAGAAGAAAAGCCAAATCAAATAGGAGGAGTACCTAAAAGCATCTGGGGCTTCTACGTGTAGTTTTGAAAGTCCTGCATGTAGTTTTTGAGCTATGTAGGATGGCCAATCAAAGAAAAGTGAGACTTTATTTGGGTCCAAGCGTGCTTTATCATAGAATTTATAAATTGAAATGCACTGTGCCACAACAACTTGCCACCCATGCACCTGAGTATCATCTTCCATACCCGCTACCATGGCTAACATAGAGAAAAGTTACTTGTTTTTGAACTTGGACAAGGGTATGGGAGATTGGGGAATAGAACCCTTTGGGAGTTCATTCTCAAGATTTTGTTGTAGGAAAGATCTTATGTTTGGGGTATTGAGATAGAACTTTGTAGAGTTGGTTGGTTCAAATAAAATAGGAGGTACTAGAGGCTTACATCCCTGAGCAAACACAACTTTAATTATTTTGGGATCTATTGTAAAAAGGGTCTCACCTCTATAATTTTTTACACTTTTGCTCTTGACATCATACAACTTCGCCATTGCTCTAACCAATTCTGGATAGGGGTGGACTTGAGGACATACGTACCAGTAGAGCATAGAGTAGTAGGTGAAATTACTTGGGTTTGATGGAGAGGCATCTACATTTAGTCTGGCGACTATTTCCTTGTGGATTTGTCCCGGATCCTTCCATGTCAGCTTCATGTCTATAATGTGGCCATCAGGGTCGACAAAGCTGTCTACTTTGGTGCTTGAACTCCTTTTCTTTTTGGGAGGTGCAGACATAGAACCTAGGGTTGGAGAGGTAGACATTGTGATACTGCTATAATTTTAGGTATTCGAGAGACTACAGAACTCTCAGGGTGACTGTTAGAAATTAGATAACCAGATAATCAAGAAAATAGGAGATAAACTGATAAAAGTTGTTTATTAAAATGGCTATGTATGCTCGTGCCCCAACTATTCAAGTAACATGGAGTAATTGTGGTTGGGGGTACACATCCCAATGCTGATTTAGAATGCTGGTGGGAGTCTCGACCTATGTGCCAGATTTTAATGATACCAACTACCTCGAGTTGCCATTTTTAATAAAAACCAATGGGAGGCTTCTGCTATGGTACCGAGCCAATGGGACGACGTCTTCTTCTGGTCTTGTTAGAAAAAATGATCTTGATTAAAATAGTGGTGCTTTTCATACTTCCTGAGATACCTGATTATTCTAGCATGGTGTACAGTTGTACAATAGACCCTTGACGTGGTGCTCCGATGTTCGAGGCATCAGGTCTGATGTGGTGCACTGATAGGGTTCCTTCTTTCAAACAAGAAAATGACACTCTCTTTGCTCGAAAGTCGTGAAATCATGACATTTTTCCTGAAGGATGCCATGAGTGCTCAAAAAGTCATGAAATCATGACATTTTCTGAAGGATGCCATGAGTGCTCAAAAAGTCATGAAATCATGACATTTCTCTTGAAGGATGCCATGAGTGCTCAAAAAGTCATGAAATCATGATATTTTTCCTGAAGGATGCCATGAGTGCTCAAAAAGTCATGAAATCATGACATTTTTCCTAAAATGAATCAGCTTGCAAAAAATAACATATGTACAAGGTTACTTATATACATAAAACAAATATATACAAGGATAGGGCAGGATCCATTACTTATAGTATAGCTTCAGGTGGAAGCCATTGACAGGAATGGGTAGGACATGGCCCTGTTCATCCTTCAGCTGGAAAGAATTATGTTGCTTTTCTTCAATGATTTCTAGGGGACCATCCCAGAATGTGTCAAACTTATCATGGTTCCCTGGTTTTGACCTCTTTTCATTCCACTTTAGAACTAGGTCTCCTACCTTGAAATTCCTTAAAGTGGCTTTCTTGTCAAACCATCCTTTGGTCACAACTGCATGTTTTTGGTAATGATCATAGGCCTGTTCCTTAAGTTCTTCTAGCTGTAGGAGTTGGATCAGCCTATTTTCCATTGGTTCCGCTTCTTCAGTCCCAGTTAAATCCAATAGTTTTAGAGCTGGTATCTCTATGTGTATTGGGAGCACAACCTCTTTACCATAAACCAGAGAATAGGGAGAGGTATTGATAGATTTTTTAATCATGATCCTATCAGCCCAAAGTGCCTAGTTTATCAAAGAATGCCAACTTCTTTTATTGTCCTTGAGGGTCCTTTTCAAAATTTTGAGTAGATTTTTATTGGTGGACTCAGCTAATCCATTACCCTGAGGATAATAGTTCAAAGATGTTTTCAAGTATATCCCATACTTACTTGCAAATTCGATCATCTTTGCTCCCACAAAATGTGAACCATTGTCTATGACCAAGGCCTCTGGGATGTCGAACCTTGTGATCAGGCTTTCCACAAACTCGATCACCACCTCTTGGTCATTTCTTTTAGTGGGTATAGCTTCTGACCATTTTGTGAAGTAGTCAGTGGTTGTGAGAATGTATTTATGCCCTACAGATGAATTTGGTTCTATGATCCCTATGAAGTCTAAACCCCATTGTTGGAAAGGTTCTTCAACCTGAATGGTCTTGAGGGGTAGCGGGGCATTCCTATTTCTTCCCACATATTTCTGACATTCATCACAGTTTCTTGTGATCTTAAATGCATCTGCAAAAACCATTGGCCAATAACACCCAGTTCTGATGATTTTCAATGTTGTAGTTCTCCCAGAGTAATGTCCTCCTGATAGGCCACCATGAAATTCTTTTAAACTATTCTATTTTTGCTCTTCTGACACACATCGAAGGAGAACTCCATCCAAGTTTTTTTTGTATAATCCTTTGGGCAATAAAGTGTATTTAAGAGCTTGGATCCTGTATCTTCTTCTCTGTGAAGCGTTCAAGCCTTCTGGACATATCCCAGTCTAAAAATACCTCATCAATTCATCTGCCCAATCGAGCTGCTCTGAAGGTTGTTCTTCATCTGATATGGATTTTTGAGCCTGACAAGCCACATACCCTGTAGATGCTTATTTTGCAAGTTCCTGGCACAAAGCTCTACCCCTGACTAGTTTTTCTAGGTGTATCTCTACATCATATTCTTGTATTTTAGTTACCCAACCTGCTCTAGTATCATCGAGTTCTCCTTGTGTAATGAAGCTTCGTACATCCGGGTGTATTGTATATACGATAACTTTGCTTTGCGACAAGAAGTGCCTAAACTTTTTTAGGGATTTCATGATGGCATAAATTTGTTTTTCAATGAAATTGTACTTTTCCTCATGTTCCTGCATATTTTGACTCAAGAAGGCGATGGGCCTTTCTTCATTGTCAGTCCCTTTCTATGTGAGCACAACGGCGTAGCTTCCCTGTTCGCCTATCGCATATAAGATAAAATATTTGGAGTAGTTTGGATTTACCAGGATGGGAGCTTGAGCTATCTACTCTTTGATCTATTGAAAAGCCTATTTTCTTGCATCAGTCCATTTAAAAATGGCATCCTTCTTCAACAATTATGTCATAGGTTTAACAATTTGTGCAAAGTCTGCTATGAATTTGCGTACAAAATTGATCTGACCAAAAAATGATTGTAACCCCTTTTTGTTTAAAGGGAGGGGAAGTTCCAACAAGGCTTTTACTCGGCTGGGGTCTATGGCTAGACCTGATTTTGAAACCACATGGCCAAGTAAAATTCCCTCCTCTACGATGAAAATAGACTTTTTGGGGTTTATGGATATACCAAACTCTCGGTATTTTTCCAGTACTCTCCTGAGGTGAGTTATATGATCTTCTTTCCTATGAGAGAAAATAGTCATGTCATCCAGGTATATCACTATTATTTTGTTCACAAGTTCCCCAAAGGCTACATCCATGGCTCTTTGAAAAGTCGCTCCAGCATTTGATAACCCGAAGGGCATCCTTTGGTAAGCAAATGTTCCCCATTTGGTTGTGAACGTTGTTTTGAATTGGTCTTCATCCTTGACCCATACCTGATTATACCCAGAGAAACCATCTAATAGAGAAAATATTTCAGCTCCAGCCACTGTGTGCAAGATCTGATCGATTTGCGGGAGGGGGTAATGATCCTTGAGTGAAGCTTTGTTCAGATTACGAAAATCCACACATAGTCGAATATCTCCATTTTTCTTTCTCACTGGTACTAAATTAGCAACCCACGTCGAGTGCTTGATTGGATATACAATCTTAGCCTCTAGTAGTTTTAACAATTCTTGTTTCATCAAAGCTTCTATTTTTAGATTTACTGGTCTCTGCTTTTGATGGAAAGGCTTGGCACCTTCTTGAAGCTCAATTGTATGTTGGATTGTTTCCTTTGAGTACACCTTTAGATCACCATAGGTCCAGGAAATTGTATCTGGAAATTCTTTGCATAATTCTCTGATCTCATCCAATTCCTTGTTCATAGTTTTCACACCTACTTTGATGGCCTTGTCAGGTCCTATTGTAGCTTCCTTATACCTGTGTTTGTCAACTTTCATCTTATGACCTGTTGATCTATCATTGTTATCAAATAGGGACTCAAGTGTGACTAGCCCCTTTGGGATGTGATTATTTTTTAACTGGATGACAACTACCTCTTCTTCATCTTCATTTTCCCTATTGTTGGAGCAGTTCATTTCATGGACTAGAAAATCTACTATATGCTGATCATTTTTGAAAACCTGCCAGAAAGTATCTCTATCAGGTACAGAAGGTCTGTATATCAGTCTGACCATCTTTGATTTCTGGATGACGTTGCTTATAGGACAGAAATTTGCTCCAACTGAAGCCAATAAATCAGCATGTGTATTCTTCTCCCTAGGGATCACTTTCATGTTCAGAGCTTCAAAAGACTCTAGTAAATCCTAGACTTTATTTCTATAAGCCTTCAGATAATGTTGTTTGCTTATACATTTTCCTGTCACTTGATTTACTATTAGTTCAGAATCACCAAAAACTTGCAATTGCTTGATGCCCATCTTCTCAGCCTTCTTGAGGCCCAAACAGAGCGCTTCGTATTCTGCTGCATTATTGGTGCAGCTCCAGGTCAATCTGTAAGAGAAAAATTTTTCTTCACCTATAGGAGCGATTAGGACAATACCTGCTCCTGCTCCATTTTTGCATCTGGCTCCATCAAAGAAAAGTTTCCACAACTGGTTAGTGGATATTTCAGGTGGTGGGGAAGAAGGTGATTTACTTTTCTCAGGATTCTGAATTGTATAGCTACCCAGATCTGTCTCGATCATGGCATTGAAATCTAGGAGAGAAAACTGGTCTTCTTCTTGTAACTCGTTAAGAGCTTCTTCCATTAGACTCAAGTCTATCAGTTCTTTGGTCATCATGTTCATAGTAGTAGAGTTTTTCTCCTCTTCTCCAAGCCTCTCGACATGATAGGTGGAGGGTTTCTCATTGAATATTTTCACCCTTTTGCCTTTGAATGGAATTTTGAGGTGTAAAAAGTCAAGAGATAGATATCCACCTATTTTAGTAGTAAATTCTCTAGACAGGAACATGCCAAAATAAGGTTCTAAATCAACCACTACCACCTCTTGTATAACTGTAAGCTGAGGGAGCCTATTAAGGATGATAGGGATATCTTTAATCATGCCTACTATTTTTATAGGAGTTCCATCGAGTTGCAAAACTCCTGGAGCACTCCTTGTATATTCCATCCCCATGATATCACACACCACTTTGGGCATAATAGTAGTCGCGACCCCAGAGTCAATCATACAATTATGGACTACCCATCCTTCCATCTGGAGAGATAAATAAAAGGGGGGAGGTCTATTCTTTCCTGAGGTGGAAGAAAGACTTGCTTGGGTAGAGCTTAATTTAATTGGATCTTTATCTTTATTTTTCATAGATTTCAATGATTCCTATAGTAGGTCTATCTACCCTGGGATCCGTAGGGCTTCATACATAGTGGCTTTGGAAGGAGTCTTCTTCATTTATTCAACAATATTGAATGGGAGAGAATCAACACTCTTCTCCTTTACTATCGTATCAAACCTGTTCCTGTACCCCTGAGTAGCATCAACTCTTTGGCATTTAGTCAATGAGGGATACCTCAAATTTTCCCTGGCTTGCTCCTGAGTCTCTATTTCCTTAGCCGGAGGTGTTTCCTTTCGAATCTCTGCTCATTTTGGGTCTAGATTTTGTGGAGGTCTCTTTTTAGTAGGACTCCTTGTAGGCATAGGTACCTTCAAAGGGTTAAGGTCTTTAGGATCAACCTGGAATGGTTTCTTTCCTGATCTAGTCAGAACCGAGACTTGTTCTAGAGAGGGCATCATAAAATTTTGATCGTCTTCCCTGATCATGTTTACCTGACCCTTAAGGGACCTTTCTGATTTTTTTGTAGCTACTTTCTGGATCTGGTGCTGATGAATCATGCAAGCAGTCTCACCATGGGGATCATTGCATGTGGAACACCAGAAGGATGATTCAGGTGAATCAGCACTGGGTCCCACATCTTCATTGGCATACACTGTGTTGGTTTTTTCATAATTTCTTCCACTAGTGGATGCTTGATCTCTTGTTACTTGTGGATAACATCTCGGTTGAGAGTTTCTTTCCACTTCTCTTCGCTCCATAGATATGAATTTATTTGACAGAGTCTTGTACGAGGCTTGCAAATCTTGCAATATTGCCAGTTGGGTGTCTTGAGTAGACATGTTTTCTTGTTGGGGAAAGTGTAGGAATAGGAGGGAGCATCGAAAGGGGAGGGGGTGCTAGTAGGAGCGGGATGCTCGACTGTCCATTCCACTTGGGAAGGGCGGTATTAAGATTTGCAGGGGAAACTGGAGGAGCAACACTTGAAATTTGAGGGAAATTTGGAAAGATAGGTGGAATTATCTTGGAAGGGAATCTCCCTATGGCGATCAAGTCCTTTTCTGCTTTTTGTGCTTCTAGATAGATTTCAGGAAAAGTTGTTACTCGGGACTGTTTGATAGCCATACTTATTTTTGAATTGAAAGCTCTCAAATAGTAGTATATAGCTCCTTCTTGTGATGGTCTCAGGCCATCAGGAACTCTCTTCCAGGTTCGACTGAACCTGATATTAAAATCCATGATCTCTTCCTGAGGGTGCTTCTGAATGGCGTTAAACTGATTTAGTAATGAAAAAGGATCAGTATGCTCATTAAATTCTTCCACTAATTTTTTGGTGAGTTGAGCCCAAGTAGATATAGATTGGTATTCCAGGGCTCTGTACCAGTAGAGCATTTTTCCTTTTAAGGAAATAATCAGTAGCCTGATCATCACGTCTTCTTCTGAAATGTCATATATTGGCGCCAATGCAGCCACATCTAGGCAATGTTCACATGCTATTTTTCCAGTACCATCATACTTGGGTAGCACTTTTAGGGCCGCTGCTGGTATTAGGTGCTGGATTCCAAGATTCAAAGGGCCCGTATGGTTCCATAAAGGATAGGGTAGTTCAGGCAGATTTCCAGCCATCGTAGTCAGATTAGTAACTAGAGTTGGGGTTCTGATAGCAGCAGTGCTAGAGAATGTTATATGAGAAGTATTTGCTTGCCTGAGATTGCTATTGTGAGTAAGAACTATTCTAGAAACCAAGGTGTAGTTCGAAGAACTCTATGGGCTCTTCTAAATTTTTTGCTTTAGATCTGGTTATCATAAGAATGGTTCATAACCAGATACTGGGTAAGGATTTATTCAGGGTTCCTTTCCTGTGTGGAGTCGCCAGGTGATAATAAAAAGGTTAACAGGACAAAGGCTTCACCGGGACTTTGACTGTATATAATGCGTGGGATTTGGGTCCCATCGGGCGTGCCAAAAACTATTGGAACGAAATCCACCTTAGGTTATAATTTGCGTCCAAGACTTCATCAACATTGAATGACCAGGCTAAAACTGAGGTTTGCCTGGTTCAGTCTCCAGAGAAGGTTGGTTCCTTGTTTTTATAGGAAAAGGGTAGAGAGAAAGGAATGCTTAAAGAAGGGAAACATAGCCAATGCTATGAGATTAAAATTGGTACAGATTAAGTAACAACACAGTGCTGATTCAACCTTTTGTAGAAAAAGCATAATAAAACCCAACACACAATAAACTAAGATCACTCGATGAATATTTAACTCCTAAGCAGTTTATCAGTGAAGTAAATTGCAGATCTAATAGAACATTTAACACAAAAATTTAGTTTAAGAATTAATGTATGGTATATTCAATATAGATTCAACTTTAGCAATAAACGATCACATACATACTTGCACACCAAATGAGCTCAGAACCAGGGTGGATGATCTCTATTAATTTTTTAGAAGTCTGAATACATAGCCTTGTAAACACCTAAGAGCCGACCTTGTGCTTTGGTCGCTCATTCTTTATATAGAGTTTTACATAACAGACTAATGAAAGTTGTTACAACAGAATGCCCGAAGGCTTATCCTAACAACAGAGTGGTTAGAGATCGAGATCTCTTCTTGTTACACAGATATCTTTTGAGTGATGGAAATTTTAACCAAAAAGGTTAAGATATTCTTGTTACAGAGATCTCCTCCACTTGCTTTTATATATGTTGGTTCCTCCTCTTCAAAACGTCATGCTATCATGACTTTTTCTCCTTCACTTGGTCCTCCTTGGCAAAACGTCGTGCTATCATGACTTTTTCTCCTTCGCTTGGTCCTCCTCTGCAAAACGTCATGCTATCATGACTTTTTCTCCTTCGCTTGGTCCTCCTTGTCAAAACATCACGCTATCATGACTTTTTCTCCTTCGCTTGGTCCTCCTTTTCAAAACATCGTGCTATCATGACTTTTTCTCCTTCGCTTGGTCCTCCTCTTCAAAACATCGTGCTATCATGACTTTTTCTCCTTCGCTTGGTCCTTGGAAAAACATTGCTATCATGACTTTTTCTCCTTCGCTTGGTCCTCCTTGGCAAAACGTCATGCTATTGCAACTTTTTCTCCTTCGCTTGGTCCTCCTTGGAAAAACGTCGTGCTATCATGACTTTTTCTCCTTCGCTTGGTCCTCCTTGGAAAAATGTCATGCTATCATGACTTTTTCTCCTTTGCTTGCTCAAAAATAAGGAAAGTACCTTTATTTCCCTGGGTGTTGTCATTTTGACCAACAGGTTTCTCAAAACTTCTTGGTCAATCCTAAAAGGCCCCAAAGGCACATGTAAGCCCTTTGGTCATCCCAATCAAAAGGCTCCAAAGGCATCTGTAAGCTCTTTGGTCAAACCAAATGTTAAAATCCATAAAAAAATTGGAAAAATATCAAAAATCAAAAACATTTGCATCATTGCATTGCATTTTGCATCATGCATCTCATTTTCCACATGCATTTCACCTTTGCATTGCATTAGGCATATTCATCTGTCGCACTTGCATTGGAATAAATTGTGTTTACAATCTTACAAATGACACCACATTTGTGTTTCAATCATGCATCTATGCACTATCTTTTTCATCCATTTATCACCCTTGTGAGTAATTATGTTTTTCAACACAATTCCAATTGTTGCTATGAAGAATATACTAGGGTTTTTCAGTTATTCAACCATACCTAGAGGTCTTCTCAAGATTTTATGATGAGGGTTGTTGATCATTCATCATTTAGTAATTATATGTCAGTCCAGGGCGGTGTCCAAAGGTTGTATACGATAGGAGGTGTCACAGTTGCAGGTTCAGTTTGTCCAAGAACAGACTTTTATTGGTAGGTCTATTAGCAGTGTTGGGGGTTGTTGTAACTTCCTAATTTCTAACAAAGGAAATCAAATTGCACAGTCTAAAGCTGAATTTAAATTGCAGGAAAATGAAACTGCAAAATCTAAAATTGACAAGAAATAAAATGTTGCTGAATTGACCAAAAAGCAAATTGTAGGAAAGTAAACTACAGAATGGAAATTCACACATACACTTGCAAAAATTGAACCAATGATAAAACTCACAATTTTCTGAACATAAGTTGAACCAAATTAATGTTTATTGCAGTAAAACTAAAAATGACATAATTCTGGAAATTGCAGAAAATACTAAAAATGATGTAATTCTAGAAATTGTAGAAAATGTTGAAAATGATGCCATTACAGGTCAAATGCTAAATACTATTTTAACACGTGATTGAACCTATTCTAGATGCTATGGTGCAATTCTAAAATGAAACTAATTCTAGAAATAAATGTTGACAGAATTCTGTTGATCTACTGCAGCAAGAAATCAACAAGAATTTTATGTCATTGTGTTGTCCTTCCTCTGATCCTGCAAGTGGCCCTTGCTTCCAGAACCAGAAGAGGGTGAATAATTATACCAGGTAAATTAAATGTGCACTATCAACCATCAAATGCTAATAAAATCTGAAGAATGCACCTTTTATTCCATCTAAAACTACATTACAGTATTGCAGGAAAAATTTGCAATTTACTGTAATGCTACAAAGACTTTATCTTCTGCTAATAACTATCTCCTATTATTCTATCCCTATTTCTCCATTTATATATCTATATATTTATTATGCTCAACCATGCTGGGAGATTTATTTATAAGACAAAGTTGATATATCTATTTGTTGGGTTTTAGGGATTTCCAACTGTTTACAAAATAGTTTCCTGGAATGCAGGGTTATAATTTGTCAACCTTTATCCCTTTATCCCTTTATCTCAGCTGGTCCGCCTATGGTGAAGGAACGAAGTCCAAATAGGGTGGACTAACCACTTGGTCAATTTCCAATCATGCTTTCCATGGTTTTGGGGCATTTTGACCATTTTTTATTGTTCCTGCACTATTCCCTATTCCTGCATCGCTTATTCCTGCGCTACTCGAAATAACAGGCAGGTGACAATTCGTTGCTTATCTGTGCTCCAAACGCATAGGGAGGAAGTTGTTGACAATTTGGATTGTTTTCCCTTATCTTGTACACCCTTTTGCATTGGTGGCACGTGATGGAGTGACTGATTCCAAGCCCTGCTATATATGTACAACTAGCTGGAACTGTCACAGTCACAACCTATTTTTCTGCACAGTCAGCTACAGTGGACAAGTTCTTGGTGCCTTTTTCCATTTGAATCAATTTAAATAGAGGAACACAATATTGTTAAGCACCAGATATTCAACAAGGTCTATATTATGATTCTGAATTACTACAATACTACTGATTAATTAACTAAAAACAGGTGAAATTGTAGTAAAAATAGTAAAACAGAGTATATGCACTTTGTCATTTTAGAATATGCAAACACCATTATATAATGCATTTTACCCATAATTAACATAAAAACATAGTAAAAAGGGTGAGTCAAATAGTTATAATGTATCAAAAAGTGTCCATGGATGAGGCAATTCTCGGCCTCATCATTCCCCCCAACTTATGGTAATGCATGCCCTCATGCATTCTGTGCAGCTACAGAGGCACACAGATCCAGGTCTAGATATCTCTCATGAAATTTTAACCATGCACCACCAATTGCATAGAATCCTCTGATTGCTTTTATGGATTGAAACCACTGTTGGAAGTGCATATCAGGTTGTGGGTCATTATCAAAGAAGTAGGGGACAAGAGTGATAATTATAGGCATCCTGTATCTTAGACCTATCCAAAGCTCCTTGATTTCTAAGATAATTTGGACAATGCCTTCTGCCCTTCTCCTTGACCACAATAAATTAGTGGGAGAAATTGGCTCCCATTTCTCTAGAGAGATAGATAACTCACCCCATCTATTTTTATAGGCTGCCAAAGCATCATCAAAGAAGTTTGCACAAAAACTTTGAAACTGAGTTATACATCTTTGAAGGTTCCCTAGATAGAGCTGTTTCATTCTGGTATTCCACATGAAGGTATAATGATTACTTGTACAATCCCTGTGATTTAGGGGAGCAGGCCTGATAAGTAAAACAACTTGTGATTCCAATTCTTTAGTTAATTTCTTTTTTGTGTCCCAATAGATATGATTTTGTAGAGTGGACATGAAGGCTCTCAACTGTAAGTCACCTGTATAAATATGAGGTAGAAACATACTTTCTATTGGCAAAAAGAAATTATGCAAAAATAACTCACATAACAGGTGTTGCTGCTCTATTGGACTCTGCACAAATGCCTCCACAAACTCTCCAGGAGTTTTCAACTGATGAGGCAGCTCAGAAGCAAGTCTCATGATTTTCCAGTGAAGGTATCTCTCCTTGAGTAGGAGGCTATAAAACCTAGGTGGTCTTCTGCATTGTATTGCATATTCTATAATCTGGCATACATCCTGCACCTGTGCTTTTAACCTATTAATTTTTGTTTCCTTCTCTGCTAATTTGGCTGTTGTAGAGTTCAAAGTGGTAACCTTTCCCTCTAACTGATGACATTGGGTCATCCAATATGCTAGGTCTTCATTGTACCTAGTTAAAGACACTGTGTCTGGGGGCCTCACAATGGGTTGCATTTGTGTCACTATATTTACTTGTACACCAACTTCCATAGTTGGTGTTGCAAATGGAAAATATGTTTGTGTTCCTTGTTCTGCTGTAACTGTAATAATTGGATTTAATTTAGTAGAAACAAGAGGAGAGAGTGTGGATACCTGGTCTTGAGCTGCAACCTCTTGTTCCTCCATAGAAAGTGTTTGTGTTTCCTGCTGAAGGGCAGTGTCATTTTGCATCAGAATTCTTGATGGATTTTCATGTTGAATCATACTATCAGATATTTCTATTCTTGCTTCTTCTCCAATAGGTGATCTTTGTGCAGGTGTTGTGTTAGCCTCTGATTGTTCAGCTAAATCCAAGAGGATCTATGCCCATTCATCAGGTGATGCCTCTGCTAACCCTATAGATTGATGTTCCAGATGAAACAATTTGTTCTATAGATCTTGAATTTGTTGCTGAAGTAGAGAAATTTGTTGATCTTTGTGTTTTATGGCTTCTTCAGCCTGTTCAATCCAATGGGTCTGGGTTTTAATGACACTCTTTGCAGCATGCAATTGAGTGTGGATATCAATTTCTTCTGTGGACTCAGACTCAATATTTCTCAAACTCAGCATGCACTGGAGTGGGCACATCAACCTCAGCTGGTTCAGAATCAGAATTCAAATGCTCCTCAGGATCAGAGTCAGCATAATCAACTAGTGGATGTATAGGGCTTATTGGAGTTTCTTCCATAGTTGTGTCCAGTTCCATTGGTTGTATCCCTTTGTCTGTAATTTTTGTTTCAATGTCTTTTTCCTGTGCATCTTCTGTTCTAACTTCTCCTTCACTTGATAGACTGATTGGGTCTATGATATTTATTGGTGTCTCTGGCAGGGTTTTAATTTTTTGAAGTCTAGAAGACCTCCTTAACCCTGTAGAACCTAGATATTCCTTAGCAGGTGTGGTTTCTGGATGTTCTGGAGCAACTACAGATTTTGCTATTGATTCAGGGGTAGATATAGGTTCTTCTATTGATTCTAGAGCAGATGCATGTTCACTTGAACTCTCAATTTCTCTATTGGGTTGTACAGTTTCTACAAATGTTACCCTTTTTCTTTTCAACTGGGAACCAGATGTGGATGCTTGTTGTTTTCTAGTTCATGAAGATGGGGGACCATCGGGAGAAGGAGAAATTCTACTCTCAGAGGGCTCTGGATTAGGGTTTTCTTTAGATTCTTCCTATGTTTCCTCTTCCTCTGGTGCAGAGTTAGAATCATTTGTTTCTACCCAAGGAGAGAAGAAGCGGTCAAAATTCCTAGGGTTTCCCCTAAAGTGATACTTGCAAATGAGTTTGATGAGCCCATGGTGTTTAGGGCTTCCTTTCCCTGCTTGGTATTTTAGGGCCATAGCTTTTAGCTCCTGATAAATATATAAGGGAATATTGACCCTATATTCTAGTTTGACTAATCCATGGCACATATGGTTGAGAATACGAAGGTGTGGGCCAGATACAACAGGAAATTGGCCATCACAAGTAATGTATCTCATAACCCACATTGCAACTTCATCCCAAGGGGATGGTAAACTAGGTCTTTTTACCCCCTTACAAACATTCCGATGCATCAAGAATTCAATTTGTCCATCCCCTTCTTTCTTAAACTGATTAACTAGGTCAACTAAAATATTCCTCCCAGTTTTCACAATCTGCAAACCCTAAAGGGGTAATTCAGTGATTTGGCTGAGTATCTCAAGAGTTACCTGGATGGTCATCCCGCTAATGTGTACTCGGTTGTTGTGGAAGGTGTGTGCGAACTCTTCCACCAAGCCCTCTGAATAACCATCAAATTTTTGCAAGAACGACAGAAATCCCCCATCAGTAAATATTTGCAGAGATGCAGGATCGATCTCCAGGTAGCTGATATTTTTAGGTTCGGCTCTGATTTTATTTCCACCCATGGTGTAGTCTTCTACCTTCTGTTCTGTGGTGTCTATGAATTTTTGGATAGTACGAGATTGCATCTATTTTTAGGGTTTTAATCATTTTAGCAGGAATAATTATAGCAATGCAGGAACTGCTTCAAAACTTGCAGAGTAATCAGGACAGGTGACGTGGCAGCGTACGTGAAGTTGTCAACCCTTAATTTCACTTGTTCTTGTTATGGATGCCAGCTATCACATGCCACCTTGAATCTGAGACCTATCCTTTTTCCTCCCAAACCAATTAAATCACTACAGGCCACGTGTCATAGAATTTATTGCACAAAACTTCATTCCTACGCTTAGTGATTTATTTGGAGCATAGAGTAAACTGGTCTATTCCTACGCTTAATAAGTTATTCTATCACTTATACATAGCTCGTTCCTGCACCTAAAACATAAACAACTTATTCCTGTGCTTGATGAATCATTCCTGTGCTTTGGAATATAAATAGTTTATTCCTGCGCTTCCCTTTTTTATTCCGACGCACTTTTGTTTTTTTCATTCTAGAGCAGAACTAGGTAGAGGCATTTTTGAAACACTAACAAGAACTTTCCATTTTTGATTCCCCTTTTTATATGCTTTATACTAATCAAGGATATATACACTATATACTAATGATTTACATTATTCAGAAAATGAAAAAGACACATACTTGTTATAACCATTTTTATCTACATTTCGGGGTGTTCCTACTGAGATTTCTAGCTAATCAATCTTTGAACTAAGGTAGGTGCAATCTGAAAATAGATGAAACAACGGTCATGAGACAAGACCGAACAATGATGGTGAAACCAACTAGGTAAACATGCCGGAACACCGATTTTCATGTAAACCCAACTCAAGAGCGCCTCAAAGAGGTTTTCACTTCCTAATATATATATATATATATATATATATTTTTTTTTTTTTATATATTGTGTCAATCTATTGAATTTGGTATGGAAGAAGTGTTTTCTTCCCAAATGTGTACATCCAAATTTTCCACTTGCTTGAGAAATTCTTCCCTGTTGTGTGGTTTGTGGTACATACGAAGACGATGTCCATTCACCAACAACTTGCGTCATGAGTCATCAATAGGTGTAAGGCGAACAACTCCATTGTCAAACACTTCCTCAATTTGGTATGGTCCAAGCCATATGGTCTGCAACTTTCCAGGGAAATCCTTGTATTGTGAATCAAACAACAAGGCCCAATCACCTTGCTAAAATTTTTGCTACTTGTATGTGACTATCATGCCACATCTTTCACTATGCTTGGATTATCTCTGTCTGATGTAGTGCATCCATGCATAGTTCATCCAATGCATCAAGTTGTAGAATGCGATCTTCTTGTGCCTGTGATAGATCAATACCTACTTCCAAAGCAGTTCGAAGAGTTAGTAATTCAAACTCAATAGGCAAAAGAGGTTTTTTTCCATAAACTAATTCATATGGCATAAATCCAGTGGTAGATTTCCAAGTGGTATTATAAGCCCAAATAGCTTCTGGTAACTTGTCCAACCAATTTCTTCTATGGACTCGCTATGGTTTTGGTCGAATTCATTCTAATTCCCTATTAGTCACTTCAACTTGACCATTGGATTGTGGATGATAAGGTGAGGACTTTTTGTGTTTGACTTGATAGAGTTGAGTGAAGGCTTCAATAAATTTTGAAGTAAACTGGGGTCCTTGATCTGTGGTGATGGATTGTGGGGCTCCAAAACACAAAAAAAATCTATGAATACAGAAAATCAGCAACTTTTTCTTCTCTAGCATGCTTAAAGGCACGAGCCTCCACCCATTTGGTAACATAATCAGTACATACCAAGATATGCACTTTGCCTTGGGAAGGAGGATTAATGGGTCCTACGAAATCTAAACCCCATATTTCAAATGGTTCTATTCCTATTTGAGGTTGTAATGGCATTTCATTAGTAAAGGTAGGTTTTCCCATTCACTGGCAGGCATCACAATGTCTAATGTACCTTTTTACATCTTTGTGCAAAGATGGCCAATAGTATCCGGTACCCAAAATTTTATGAATAGTGCTTTTGACTGAATAATGCCCTCCTGATGGTTCATCATGGGATGCTCATAGGATATCATATACTTCATCCTGGCGGATACACCTATGTAAAACATGATCAGGACTGCATTTAAACAGTAATCCTTCTATCCATTTAAAATAAGAGCTTTGCTTGATTAACTATTTCTTTTGTTTAGGGGTAAAGTGAAGAGGAATCTTCCTTGTAGCTAAGTAATTAGCTATGTCTGCAAACCATGGAGATTGTACAGAGACAACAAACAACTTTTCATCTAGAAAGGTATCTTCCACCACTTCTCCTGTATCTGCATTTGGTATTCTTGACAAGAAATCTGCAACTACATTAGATTTCCCAGGTTTGTTCACTATTGTAACATCAAATTCTTGCAACAAAATCAACCAATGAATAATTCTTGCACTAACCAATGGTTTATTCATCAAATATTTGATTGCAGCATGATCCGTATGGATGAATACTTGGTACCCTGTGATATAGTGTCAGAATTTGTTAATAGCATAGATTATAGCCAATAATTCTTTTTCAGTGGTAGTGTAGTTTTTCTCAGCTCCTATCAAGTTTTTACTGATATAATAAATAGCATAATGTTCCCCATTTTCAATCTGTCCTAACACAACTCCAATAGCAGTATTGGAAGCATCGGTTTGAATATGAAAGGGTAACTCCCAATTAGGACCTCTTAGTACAAGTGGAGTGGTTAACTTCTCCTTTAAGTCTTCAAAGGATTTTTGACATTCATAAGACCAAACAAATTCAAAATATTTCATGAGTAATGCAAACATGGGATTCGCTATGGTACTAAAATTAGCAATGAATCTACGATAAAAACCAATGTGTCCTAAGAAACTACGTACATCAGTCTGAGTTTGTGGAGGAGGGAGGTTTTTGATGACTTCAACCTTCTTAGGATCAACCTTGATTCCATAAGAAGAGATATGATGTCCAAGAACAATTCCTTCCTCCATCATTAAGAAGCATTTCTCAGGATTAAGAGAGAGGTGGTATGTTTCACAGTGAATCAACACTTTTTCAAGTTGTTCTAATGCATATTCAAAACTATCTCCAAATACTGTGAAGTCATCCATATAAATTTCAACACTTTCATTTGTTAAATCAGAAAAAATTGCTAAAACAACTCTCTAAAATGTTGTTGGAGCATTACATAACCCAAAGGGTAAAACCCTGTAAGCAAAGGTTCCCCAAGGACATGTAAAGGTAGTCTTTTCCTAATCTTCTGGCGCAACTTGTATCTGGTTATACCCACTGAAACCATCAAGAAAACAAAAAAATTTCTTTCTAGTAAGGGTATCCAATACTTGGTCTATGAATGGTAATGGGAAATGATCCTTATGTGTGACCTTATTTAACTCCCTATAGTCCACACATACTCTCATTTTACCATTTTTCTTTGGAACAATGACCAGTGGTGAAACCCACTTACTATCTGAAATTGGATAAATGAATCCAACATCTAAGAGTTTTTCAATTTCCTCTTTCACAATCTCCTTCAAAGCAGGATTCAAGCGTCTCTGAGGTTGCCTTATTGGTTTTACATCTTCTGTGTATATCCTATGTGTACATACCTCAGGATGAATGTCTATCATGTCCTTATAGTTCCATGCAAAAGCTTGAACATGTTTCTGTAAGACTGCAAACAATTTGGTTTCTTGGTCCTCAGTTAGCCAGCTATTAATGTTCAAAAATTTACCTGGCTGTATTTCAATTTGTTTGATCCCTGGATGGATAGAACTAGCTACTTCATAGTTACTAATTAATGCATTTAATGGACAATGATGTGGCTGCAGAGTATGAAATACTCTAGAATCTATCTCAGAGATGATACCTAATGGAATCAGAGGACATTTGAAGGTGTTAAGAAGATGATGATACCATCCATGTGGTAGTATGAATGATCTTTCTTGACTAGGCATGGATGACAGAGGTTCTAAAATTTTTTCCTCCTATTTCCACAATAATCGATGAACAAGAATTTGATCATCAGTTAGTCCTTCTGATTGTAATGTTTCAATCAGGACAGTTTCATTCTCGAATATTTCTCTTTATGGTGTAGTGATTTCCTCAATATGTTCCTTCACTACAACTGTAGCCAAAGTGGCAATGGTTTCTTGTTCTTCATTAGATTCAGGATACCAAATTTGTCCAAAAAATTTAGTTGAAGGTTGAGTTGGTGGATACAAAGAAATTTTCTTCAGGTCAACACCATTAGAAATGGTCATTTCCCCGACTCGTAGTCTATAAAAGCAACTGCAGTAGCCAACCAAGGTCATCCTAGAATGATAGGGTATCCATTGACTGAATTTCTAGGCTGCAACACTAAGAAGTCTACAGGATATTCCCAAGAAGAGACTTCAATGGCTACATCTTCTAGGATACCTTCTGGTTTAGCAACTAACCTATCTGCCATTTCCAAAACTGTGGTGGTAGGACCGAGATTTTTGAGCTACAGTTTTTGCATTGTGTCTTTAGTCATTACATTAATTGTAGCTCCAATATCAATTAGCACATTAGGAATTTGCATTAACCCAATAGTAATTGTAACTATTGGACTACCTGGGTCACTATACTTGGGAGGAACTAGTTTCCTAGACAATAAATCAGCTAATTTTCCTTCTACCTGAACAGTTTTAGGAAAGGCCTTCTTTTTTTACCAGGTTTCTTGATACATAACTCCTGAATAGTCTTTTTGATTAAAGGCACATCCCTTATTGCTTGCAACAAAGGGAGATAAATTGACATCTTTTTAAGTTCTATCACTAATTCTGATTCAGGGGTAGTATCAATATGATCAAATATTTCAGGGTATGGTAATGCTACTGGAGAAGATTCCTGCATTTTTTTTGTTATTTCTTCTTTTTGTTTTTGTTGCACTGTCTCTTGATTTGGAGGTTCTTGTTTCTCACTAATTTCTTCAATGGTGGGTGGAACAGTTTTAGGTAAAACCTTCCTTGAATGCAGCTGGATGTTACTACAATCAAGTACATGAACTACAGTAGAGTCTTCAGACTCAGCCTCATAAATAGGGGCTGTTTGTCTAGTATTATTTGGGTTAGTCACAGGATGAGCTGGGAGTGGAGGTTGTTTCACTGGTTGTGTTTGTTGATGTTGTGCTCTTCCCTAAAAATTTGGATTAGGAGCGGGCAACAAGTTTTGAGCTTGCCCTTGATACCTTTGTTGTCCTTGATATGGTGGATATTGTTGTCCCCATATTTGTCCTTGTTGTGTCCATTGTGGATGAATTGTATGCCAATATGGGTTCATCCACCCAGAATGTGACCAATCTGGAGGAGCTATCCAAGGTTGGTTCCAAGGTTGTGCAGAGACTTCTGCATGTCCCCATGGCATATTCATATTCCAAGGAGATTGTCCCCAATTTGGAAACCGAGGAGCATTGGGATATTGTGCATAGCCACCATCGGATCTCTGCCCAATAGCATTAAGTTCTTCTATTTGGGTGCCCAAAATAGATTTTAGATGAGGCAACAAAGGACATTTATCTTTTGAGTGTTCCTTGGAACAAATTCCACAAATAGAAGTTTTGTTTAAAGGGCAATCCTACAAGGCATGCTTATTTCTACATCTCAAGAAATAAATTGCCAAAGGTGGTGTAGAATTGGGTTTTATGTTTCTCTCACCTAATGTAGAATTAAGTTGAACAAGGATATTAGTTTTTAAATTAGCCATTTCCTCCATCAACTCCTTTATGTCACTATTGCCAAAATTTTGCTTCTTTCTTCATTGGTGAGTGCGAGAATAATTTTTGCATAACTCCACAATATCTTCAATGTCAAGTTGATCTATGTCTCCTCTTCCCATTAAATCTAACACTTCTCTAGATTCATCCTACAATCCTCTTAAGAAGATAGGTTTTAAGAAATCTAGTTCTACAGGACCACATCTCTTTTGGACAAAGGCAAAGCGATCAAGATAATCCTCTAAACTCTCATCTTCTTCTTGCTTGATCCGAAACAACTCATCTTTCCTATTTTGTACTCTACAATAATCTTGATATTTATGTAAGAATGCAGTCTCCATGTCATCCCAAGTATGGATTGAATTAGGTTCAAGATTACTCATAAACCATCGGAGAGCAGCATCCTTAAGCGTGGAAGGAAACAATTTCAATTTTTGATTATCATTTATGTAGTCATAAGTCTGACATAATACTTTGAATTCAAACAGAAATTGATCAGGATCTTCTGAAATAGTTCCCCTAAAAATTGGCAATATGGATGGAGAAATAGTTTTCATGGGAGCATCTAGACTTGGATCCAACTGTATGGGGTATTCAAAAGTCCTAGGAGGATCATCAACATTATTATGCCCACCTAGTGGTGGTGGTGCTGCTACCATAGTTGTTTTCTTTCTTGAGTCTGATGTGGATTGTTCAGGCTTAGGGGTATGTCTAGCAACAAGTGCTTCAAAAAGTTCTTGTTCTAATATTTCCAAAGCTTCAATTGATGAAGAAGGTATTTCTTGCTTAAGTCTCTAGGCAATTCTTCACCTGATCGTGAAGAACGCCTTGGTGGTACAGAACTAGTTCTGATAAACCTCCCTCTTTCATCTCTTGGCCTATGCATTCATGCCTATTCACTAAATAAACTAAAATGTAGTATTTCAAAAATTGTAACACAATTCTTGACCTGTTTCACTTTTCCTAACAACACCATGTGTTCCCTAGAAACGATGCCAAAAATGATGAGGGTCATTGATCATTCATCATTTAGTAATTATATGTCAGTCTAGGGTGGTGTCCAAAGGTTGTATACGATAGGAGGTGTCACAGTTGCAGGTTTAGTTTGTCCAAGAACAGGATTTTATTGGTAGGTCTGTTAGCAGTGCTAGGGGTTGTTGTAACTTCCTAATTTCTAACAAAGGAAATCAAATTGCATAATCTAAAGCTGAATTTAAATTGTAGAAAAATGAAACTGCAAAATCTGAAATTGACAAGAAATAAAATGCTACTGAATTGACCAAAAAGCAAATTGCAGGAAAGTAAACTGCATAATGGAAATTCACACATACACTTGCAAAAATTGAACCAATGATAAAACTCACAATTTTTTGAACATAAGTTGAACCAAATTAATGTTTATTACAATAAAACTGAAAATGACATAATTCTGGAAATTGCAAAAAATACTAAAAATGATGTAATTATGGAAATTACAGAAAATGCTGAAAATGATGCCATTAAAGGTCAAATGCTAAATACTATTTTAACACGTGATTGAACCTATTCTATATGCTATGGTGCAATTCTGAAATGAAACTAATTCTGTAAATAAATGTTGACAGAATTCTGTTGATCTGTTGCAGCAAGAAATCAACAAGAATTTTTTGTCATTGTGTTGCCCTTCCTCTGATCCTGCAAGTGGCCCTTGCTTCCAAAACTAGAAGAGGGTGAAGAATTATACCAGGTAAATTAAATGTGCACTATCAACCATCAAATGCTAATAAAATCTGAAGAATGCACCTTTTATTCCATTTGAAACTACATTATAGTATTGCAGGAAAAATCTGCAATTTACTGTAATGCTACAAAAACTTTATCTTCTGCTAATAACTATCTCCTATTCTTCTATCCCTATTTCTCCATTTATATATCTATATATTTATTATGCTCAATCATGTTGGGAGATTTATTTATAAGACAAAGTTGATATATCTGTTTGTTGGGTTTCAAGGATTTCCAACTATTTACAAAATAGTTTTCTAGAATGCAGGGTTATAATTTGTCAACCTTTATCCCTTTATCCCAGCTGGTCCGCCTATGGTGAAGGAACGAAGTCCAAATAGGGTGGACTAACCACTTGGTCAATTTCCAATCATGCTTTCCATGGTTTTGGGGCATTTTGACCATTTTCGGTTGTTCCTGCGCTATTCCCTATTCCTGCGTCGCTTATTCCTATGCTGCTCCGAAATAACAGGCAGGTGACAATTCATTGCTTATCTGTGCTCCAAACGCATAGGGAGGAAGTTTTTGACCATTTGGATTGTTTTCCCTTATCTTGTACACCCTTTTGCATTGGTGGCACGTGATGGAGTGACTGATTCCAAGCCCTGTTGTATATGTACAGCTGGCTGGAACTGTCACAGTCACAGCCTATTTTCCTGCATAGTCAGCTACAGTGGACAAGTTCTTGGCACCTTTTTCCATTTGAATCAGTTTAAACAGAGGAACACAATATTTTTAAGCACCAGATATTCAACAAGGTCTATATTATGATTCTGAATTACTACAATACTACTGATTAATTAACTGAAAACAGGTGAAATTGTAGTAAAAATAGTAAAACAGAGTATATGCACTTTGTCATTTCAAAATATGCAAACACCATTATATAATGCATTTTACCCATAATTAACATAAAAACATAGTAAAAAGGGTGAGTCAAATAGTTATAATGTATCAAAAAGTATCCATGGATGAGGCAATTCCCGACCTCATCAATTGATAGAAAGCTTGATTTGATTTTGTAGTTGAGGTCTAGTTAGTATAGCCCTTAGCATATCAAAATTCTATCACTAATCAACAAATTAAACAATCCTAATAAGTACTAGAGGAATATGAAAGCTATGAAGCAGGACCACGTATCTTGAGGTGAAAATTTTATTCTTGCTTATCCCTCTATGCGAACGGTACGGGAAATTTTGGCAATTAATAAAAGAATAGGTTTATTCCCTACTTAGAATCCCTTGCTTACATTAAAATGAGCAATATCCCAAAGTGATATCTCAGATCAATCCTCCATATTGATACCCTGGATCAATATCATAGATTGACATCCCAGATTGATATCCCATATTGATATCATAAGATCGATATCCTAGATCGATATCCCAGAAATAGTTCCCCAAAGTAAAATCCCCAAAGGAAGTTTCTAAAGAAAATTATCAAATGTAAATCCCAAAAATTCAAGTCAAATGAAGACAAAATTGTACAAAGAAAGTAAAATCAGTATCAAATCCCTTGCTCAAGAAAAAGAAAAAAAAGGAAAGTACAAAATAAACAATGATTCTTGTCACTATAGTACAAAATAAATAGTATTTTTTATCACTTTATATAAGCAATTATCCCAAAAAATTGAAAAAAATAAGGGAGCGAACTTGAATCCCTAGAATTGCCAGCACTACTGCACCTTACACATGATAATATGTTTGATACAATAGCATCCTGATTTTGTGCAGACCAATGTTTGAATGTGGAAGAGCTAGTCTCTGGTATCCTGTATCGCCTAGTGGTCTAGTCCAACTAAAATCTAAACCTAGGATTGGATAAAAATTTGTGGACCCCTAATATTAGAAATGGGCTGAAATAATCCCACCTAACATCGGGTTATGCTTATGCCTTATCTTAATATACTCATGTGCACACACAGGGATAATGAATAGTTAGGGCCTATCCTAGCTAAAACATTATGTTTCAGAAGTCTAGTATGATTAGTATACAACTTTTGATCAGTCAACTAGGGTATTTGAGTCTCATGGTAAACCTCAAAAATTTCCAAATAGTAACAACCAATTTGCAATGCAACCATCAAAACATCAATTTATTTTATGAGAGTTTTTTATTAGAACTATGTATAATATATGTTAGATACCGAATGGATGTCAGAAATGATGTTTAGACGGCCATTGACTATGTTATCCATATTATTTTAATTTACAAAAGCTTATGAACAGAAAACAATAAATAATTGCATCTCACATATGGGTGTACTATCTTTCACAAAGAAATAAAGCAACTACAATCCATGATTGTTATACATTCTATGGTGTCATCCATTAGATTTATTAAAACTCATATTGCATACATTATATTTTAAGTGATTAAATATATGTCCATTTTACAAACACATTATCAAGGAAACAAATATATACATGCAGTACATACATGGCATAAATTATGTCATAGCAGTATAAACTAAATGCATACAAGTGAAGCAAAGTATACATGCATGTAACATCAAAATATGACATTCATAATGCATCCATCATAATTAGTACACCTACATACATAACTCATAGCATCTAATCATCTATCCCATATCTAGCTAGTGCATATCATACGTACATCACATCATATAGCATCTAATCAATACACATTGCATCCATGCGCATAACATAAACATAAAATACCAAAAATAAAGTACACATGTAATGAGATGAAATATCATATATATATATATATATATATATATATATATATATGTGTGTGTGTGTGTGTGGGTGTGTGTGTGTGTGTGTGTGTGTGTGTGTGTGTGTGTGTGTGTGTCAAATGTACATCATAGTGGGGTACAATAAAAATACCTACATGCTACATATGTGTAGGTCCTCGACCTTACACTCAAAATGGTACAATAACATCTCTAAAGATAAGTACTAGATGGGGATTATGCCCCTAGTCTATGAGGCACTATCATCACCTCCACCATCCCTATGGCTCCTCTATGAGCTACTACCATGAGTCCTGTCAGACCTACATGTCCTATGACTAGATCTAGCCAACGACTGCTCTGTCTCCCTGGTCCTAGTCTGGTGTGACCCTATGGTAGTGGTTCTCTCTAGCACCTATCCATTGAGCAACCTAATGATGCCCTCTAGATGGGTATTGCAGGCTACATCCACTATGTGCCAATAATTATCCTCCTTCATGAGGGTATGTACCCTCCTGATCTTATCCATAGGATCAAAATTTGCCAGTATTGAAGTAGATGGTGTTGTAGGATGTGCCATGATAACCTGTGAGGATGAGGGATCTTCCCTTGTCGTCCTGACTAGATCCCACTCCAGGGTCACTACACTTAGTTGTGCCTATGAT
Organism: Wollemia nobilis; assembly: GCA_028583015.1. Taxonomy (NCBI): domain Eukaryota; kingdom Viridiplantae; phylum Streptophyta; class Pinopsida; order Araucariales; family Araucariaceae; genus Wollemia; species Wollemia nobilis. Next base: position 39,291,335 of record JAQPPZ010016981.1, read on the forward strand.
AGATCATGTTTTCTAGTGAGATGAATAATATGCATATCGACTATGGTCATCTATGCCTAGAGAGTTGTCTCTCCTCCTTGTATTCGCACCATTGCCTCTGACAATGAGCTAGCTTCACCTCCAAAGTGGCGATAGAAGTATACCTATGTAGGATTTGGATGCGAAGTCTTCCCACCTAGCTCTAGAGGTTTGTAACCTATGCTCTCAGCTACCCTACCTCACTGTCTAGATTTTTCATGCCCTCCTTAGAGGGCTCCTCCTTTACCTCTACCTGTGGGTCCTCCTCTATAGTGGCCCCTATGCCCCATTGGCCCTCTATCCACTGGTAGGTCCTATGCCCATGAGGATCCACCTCTATGCCCTTTGTACCCTCTACTATGAATCCATCAGCTAGTAGACCCAATGGATCCTCTCCATTCCATTGGAAGTCTGACCACCAGCCATCATAGTCTACAATAGTGCCTGCATCTGCTAGGCTTGACTCCTAAAATTTGTCATCATCATCACCAAGTGTAGTCTTAGTTTTCAAGTTACCTTGGAGGCACCGACTCCTCTAATAGTTGAAACCTCCAACTGGTCAGCCATCGGTGTGGGATATGCAGAACGGGTCGAGTTTTTGATAGTGTCCTGGATCAAATTTTATTGTTTACCTCTCAGAGGTCTCAATTTTATTGTCAATATCAGGTAAATAATAAATTCTTAAAAAGCAAAAACCTTATATATATATTTTTTATTTTTTTTAGCTCATGGCTAACAACCACAGTCCCCAAATTAGGGTTTCACAACTACAGCTTCTAGTCGTAGTCAAGGAAATTGATCGCTTCTGACAGGCACGGTCAGTGAGCTGTAATAAATACTCCTAATTCGCATCATGGAGGGTCTTAAAAGGTCAAATTAAAATTGTTCATCAGACCATAATTGCACCAAAAAATATAAAATAATCAGAATAAGCCAAAAAAAACATGACATTGGAAAATGTCATCATAAGGTAAATAAAAATAACTGGATGATATTATAAAGTACATTCAACCAAGGTCATCACTATGAAAATCCTTTCTTTGAGCACTGCACCTCCCAGACAATAAAATAAATTTAATTCAAAATCAACAAAAAATAAAATAAATCAAAAGCCAAATGTGCCTCGTATTCGATCATTTACCCTATACACTTGGCGGTTGCAGCGACTTGCAATCCATGCAATCCAAAAAGATGAGTAAATTACCATAAGGACATTTTTGGGAAATCCATTATCATAGAATTACTATGCTTCATTTCAATCCCTAAGAAGGCCCTAATGTCCGAACTGCTCTAGGGGAATGAGATATTCACCATATTTCTCCTATGATATTTTTAGCATATCATCGACAATATGATTCAACCTATGCCTAATCGGTATTTCTTTTATTTCAATTCCTTAATAAGGCCTTCATGGCTAGACTGCTCCATGGGATAGAAATAGGAAATTACTATTAACAATTGCAATCATAGCTGATTAGGACTTGCCAAGTAATCAAATGCTAAATCTTACTTTGTTCAAGATCATTCATAATGGTCAAGCGACCTCGTCGCTTCATTTATTGTTATTACCTTCATTGATTCATTGCTTGAGGGGGTAGTCATAATATCAAATCATAATCAAAGTCAACAGAAGATCCCTTGATCATAGATCCCTAGATCTTGTCAAAATTGCATTCATATTAAGAATCATTGCCAAGTACTATCATAAGCTTACCCTTATACTAGATAAAATAGCAATGATAGTTTGTTTGTAGCTCTTCTCCTTTTGGTTATATAGGCCTAACTCCTATTGTAGCACCAAAGCTACTTGAATGTCTGATGACGAGTACAAACCATTTCAAATTAAGCCTTTCATCGAGTTGAAAGAAATGATTCTAGGATGCGTGTTCTATTTACAGGACTTGGGCATCTAATGTTGATCAGACTAATGATCATCATGCAACCTACAACATCATTTTAGGAGGTCTATTTTTGCTTAAAATGGTTCAATCTCAAAACACATCTCAAAAGGGGCATCTATAGACAACTAAAACGTGCCATGTCAAGGCGACTACTCATATGGTACATGCTAGAAGACTATATGAAAGACCTTGGATAGATTCCAAGGTATAGCAGTGGTTTTTACCACTCATTTGGGTACCTTTGCCTAGTCAGTGCTAGATGTTGCTGACACCCACGGTTAGCAGTTATGACTATGCCTATCAGTCGCAGTCAAGACTCAAAATCAGTTGGTCTTCATCCAATCCAAAATCGGTTGCAATGGCAAATTGGTTGTAGATTAGAGCAGTTTGAGTGATGAATGTTCTATATCCTTCCATCCAAAAAGCTCAACCACCCAATATTGATCTTAGCTTCCTCATGAAGTTACCCCTAGCCCTTGGCATTTGCTATATAATCCCCCCCCAAAATTAGGGAAAATAGAGAGAGAAATATAATCAATTGAGCATTGAAGCCCTGTCAAATTGCATACTCATTCACATGCATTTATAGGAATACATTTTTTAGCCAATTGGAGATCACATTGCCATGGAGATACTAGGAGGATAGGAGAGCCAAGAAATGATAATCCATGCAATCTGTGCACTCATTGAGCAATTCAACCACCAAATCTATCAGAGGACACAGAGGTGATCCTTGACCATAAAATTGACAAGGAGAATTTAGAGAATTGGCCCTTATTTGGAGGGAAAACTTACTTCAGCTCAGCTGTGATTGTTAGCTATGGTGAATAGTGCCCATCGCTTGAAGGACCCACGGTCAGTAGGTGATCCCTGATTTCCTTATTATTTGCTTTGTAGTCTAATTAAATAGGTTAGATTAATCATGTTGTAGGTTTAATTTAGTATTCTAGAGACATTTAACTGATAGATTAGGATTTAATTACACCCTTCATTGTTGTAGTGTAGGCATAACAAATATTTTTCATGCTTTCATGTCTTCAATTGGTTAATTAGGAGCTTAGATAGATTCATATTAGTGTCTTTTATGTTTCTAATGGTATTTCATCATGATTTAGATCAATTTGCAAGCATTTAATCACTTTCTTTATTTCTTTATTATCATATTATCTTTTATACAAGCACCCTTTAAAATCCTCATCAAGAGAGGCCTCCTTTGCTATTAATGTTTCTTGTTTTTTATTGCACACAGGACTAACAGGGTTTTGGGATGCAAGGCAACAAATGCCTCTAATCATGGAGAAGAGGGTCATCGACACCCTAGAGCAGTTTGTGTCTTCCTGAAAGGCATTTGGAAATCACACCTACCCTTGAGGGGGAAACAATACATTCCTATTGTAACGATTGTATCAAAGTGATTATCCCTAAGAGGGATGTACTTGTAATTTGACTTTGGCTTCGAATATAATGGAATAAAGTGTATTTCTCATTGTTAATTTGTTGTCAATTTCTTGTTCTTGTATGCATTTTGTGTATCTTTCAATTCTTGCAATAGGAACCGATAGGTGTGAGCATTTTTGGATAATACACTATCTTTTAATATTCTACTCTTAGAAGTTGAAACTCTTATCTATCCTTTATAGGAAATTTTCTCACACTTCTACTACTTAATATCTATTGGGACTCTTTTTTCAAATCAATAATATCTTAGGTCGAACCTAAGAACCCAATATGAATCTCCTCCTTAATAGGGAATCCAATATCAATATTATTTTCAGGATAACTCTTTTCTAAAAGACCATATTTCTTCTGAGTTGGTTCTCCTACTCAATATATTTGAGCCTTATTATTCACTAGTTTTCCTCCAACCTAGTGGAATGACCCTAGCCTCTCTAATAAATATGACCTTAAAATAGAGTTTAATTCTCACTGCTTTTAAAGTGGATAAACTCTTAATCAATTTTATCAAATTGGATAAAATCAATTTATAATAGTGGCTAAAATTAAATCTATCAATCTAGACAAAGTTTGGTGGTATCTTTGATACCATTAATGGCTTTTTAAGCCCTAATAATACCATAAATATCATAGATTATATATCACATGACCGAATATAATGTAGCCACAGTATAATAAGGTCAAGATAATGATATGAGTAGAATAATATAAGCAAATTAATATGTAAATCAAGGCTTATAATAAATCAACTAAGATTCAACTATATGAAAAAATATGAATGTAAATAGCCGTAGTGAACATGTACTAAGCATGCAATATAAATTACAACATTAATTACTCAAAATGTATACAAGATTTATTGCTTATTTTTCTCTTACAATAATAATGTTTGTTCTCCTTATTGCTATGCTCTTGTGATGTATGGAGTATTGCCTCCATAATATAGTTGTAGTAGTGTCTCTTTGGATACTCGACTATTCCTTTCCATATGCCAAATCTCATAACTCTTGGCTTATTCTTGTGTCACCTGCATACTTGATGAACACTTAACACTATAACTTATGCACACCTAAACATGACTCTTACACTTCTTTAACTTGCACACTCAAATCTAAGATACTTGTGCACATATACTCAACTTACAGTTGCACACAAACTCACATGATACTTGTGCATTTCTTACATATTACAAATTTACATGACACTTGCGCATTTCATGCACATTCACACTTACATAAAAGGGAAAATATAACTCACTCTAAACTATGACTCAAACTAAATTTATTATTTATAAATGTACCATGAAGGTACCATGGGGGTACATTATCATGTACCAAAAAATGTAATATACTCCAACAAATAAACCATGGTCTTAATCAGTCAATCCACTAGTAAACTAAACTAGCTCAATCAGCTTCAAGCCCAAAATTAGAGGATTGATACTAAGCATTTATGCTAGCTAATGAGAATTTGAATTGGTAGCTCAAATTCCACCTAAGAAACACAAATTTCATATTTGACTATTTGAGTTTTTCCTACCCAAACTTTATTTTCAATGGTCATCTAACATTTGCACCATCTCATTTGTGTTTCTAGTACAAATATTGCTAGTGATTTGACTTGGCATGAGTGGAATCTCAAAGGCATATCTCTTAGGAACTCAAACTACCCTCCACTCCCAAGAATGATCATGCATGTTAATTTATAGGTCATACCTAATTCTTCTTGATCTATCCAAGTATTTTTAAACTTATCCTTCCACTCTTTTAGCATCTTCCCTCCAAGAAACCCTAAAAATTTGTAAATAGAGTACTTGAGGAGGGCTTTGCAAGCAAGTTTTTACTATAACTACATCTACTAGAATCACTCCTACATTTTTCTTAGCATTCTATCTTCCTTATTTTCAAAAAATATGCCAAAATTTTAAGTCATTATCATTTGTAGACATTGATATTGCGTACTTCTTAAGCACTTAATCAAATAATTAGTCTTGGATCTTTCAAAGCTAGCAATCAATACACTCTCAATAAGCAACAAAGTACCTACAACAAGTATCCAAGAGGAAGCAAATTGTAATCTTGAGTTGTATATTTGATTCTTCCTCTCTTGCTTTCTTTGGTTCTTTCATTTATACCTTTATTTTAACTTATCTTTTACTTTATCATATCTTGGTTGTTTTGGCTTTGGCTCATCTTGACTAACTTGTCTTTAATGTTATTTTACAACTAATCAATACCTTTTTTGTTCTTATAATTGCATCTATATTTTATAATGCTTATTAGTCAGTATTATCTCTTTATTTTCATGCATTTAACATAGCTTAATCAATCATACTTATCATTTTTTATTACATATCAAGGTACTTGTCCTTCTAGGACAACATCCTTTAGCTATAATCACTTATCTTTGTTTTATCTTGTATTCTATCTACTTGATCTTGTCATATAATCATGTGTTGCATGCTTTTAGGTAAATAGTGCATTTATCTTTTGTTTGACATAGAGCATTTAAATTGGTAGTGCATTTGATTATATAGTGAATTTATCACTTTTACATTTATATTATTATTTATCTTATTTTTAGTGTTTTACCAATTGTGTCATACTAGAATAAGGATATAATCATCTTGGAAAGGAATATCTTTGTCTTCTCTCTAATTAGATAGACCCCTCCACACTAACATGAGTTGCATTTTGTTTATTTTCTAGGTAACTAGCATTTTCACTAGCTTCAAGCATTTGCATTGGTAGCAAATTTGCATACTAGGTAGTACATTTGTCTTTGTGGTAAGACCAAATGTTTTTGCTCCCAAACCTTGTATTTTAGTTTATGTATCTTAATATTTATATTCCATTTGTTGTACTTAGGTTTTTATTTTTCATTTATTATTAATTTAAGAGGAAAGTAAGGAACCTTAGCATAGTTTAATCACATAAAAGAGGATATATTATTGTTTTGTTTTAGGAATAAAATATAAATTGCATAGATTTTGCATCTTAGAATATTTTATTTCATGCATCTTCCCTTGATCCCTTGCTCTTGAAAAGGAAAACACTTATTTTATTTAATCATTGAAAGAAAACATCATATTAGTCTTTGGTGTATATGATGCATCCTTTTGCATTGCTTTTAATTTTATGATATTAAGATTGGGTTAGGCACATAAGGGGATATTAAATAAGGAACTTAGTTCTATTTTTGGAAACATGGGTGTTTATAGATCCACACATCAAATTAGCATTAGATATTAACATCCCCTAATCCTTCAAGGTGAGAAGCCCCAATTCTATGGGATAAGGAGGCATGGGATCTCTTTGGTTGGGTCCTCATCGTATCTTTCCCCTTCTCACAATTTTTTGAATCCTATGTGAATATTGATGCTATTCTTGATACCCCATTTCCCTAACCAATACCTTAATAAAGATAAAATTGATTATAATTTAATGAAGGACCACTTAAATTATTTTGTGTAGTTATCATATATTAATCAAAATAATAAGGGGATTCACAACCCTTTCAATAATTGTAGTATAAATCTCTAGGCTATATTGGGTATATTATGAGCTTAGGATATTAGCCTCCCACATAATGTCTCATGTATACTTTAAGCCTATTGAGGAGTATAATTTAGTGGGCTATTGTGATTCATAAGGAGGATATTTATTACCTCTCACATATCACCTTGGATCATGCACCTAGAGGATCATTTCTACATACCATTGTCATCCTATGTACTAAATATCTCTCACATATCGATGGATATATACAAAATGGTTAGGTATATATAGACCCTCGGTATAGAGGAAGAACCCTAAGGTATATTGATAATATTAGTATATAAATGGAAGGATATATAAGGGTTAAAAATATTATCTTCTTCATATTTAATCAAGTCTCTTAGAAAAACTTAATCAATTGACTTCCTTGTCTCCATCCCATGGAAAAAATATTCTATCATGCTCATAGTATAGTACATCAAATTGCCACCAATACTCCCTCTTTGGTAATTTATATTGAGAGTCAAAACCCCTTGGATAACCCAAAAATCAAAGAATATGATGAGGGTTCTACATATTTTGTTACCTAAACCCTCACCATGATACTTTAGGAAGGGTAATCTTTAGATCCTTTGATCATATAGTAGCATTTTTATGGGGACATAAAGATGTTGTCATATAATCCCTATGGATGGTGATATCAATAAAAATATTTCTATGAGGGATATTTTTCTCTTGGATCATGCCCAACAACCTAATTCTAATGCTCAAACTTTTAACCAAAAAAATACAAATCTTAATCAAATAAAATCAAATCTTAATACATCAATTGCTAATTTTGTTGACTCTACTCCTATTATCACTACTTTTGTAAGTGGTGGGACATCAAAATATCCATAATATTCTATACATCACGCATCTATACCTCCACTTGAATAATTATTAAGGGTCAATGTGAGTTGCTTAACATCCCAACAAGCCAACACAATTTACAAACCTAATTTGGATGTACCCGATAATCTCCAATCTTTAATCTATTTATTAACTTTCTTTATTCTATCCCTATTCGTATGTATATGATTTTATCTTAAATATATATACCAACAATCTTACATCTACTAACCCATTTAATTCAAATAGCATGGGGATGAACCATACAATGCTACCTTCAATGTCATATACTCCAATGTCATAATCGTATCCTTGCATCAATCATCAAGGCCCTATCATCCCACAAAACATGCCTTGTGTGTAAACTAATCCTATTTATTTTGAACTCCAAACCTTAACTTCCAAAATGGAGCAACTGAAGCAACAAATGGCTTGTATCCAAGGGTCTTCATCCAACCATAAGTACTCCTATGAGGACTACTGCAATCAACAATTATATTGTGCTATATCCAATCACCTCTTTCCCCCTAACTTTGAGACCCCAAAGAAGATATTATTAACCATATTATGCTTTTTAGGATTGCTTATAGTGACATCACCTATGATGAAATTTTGCTATTAAATATTTTTTCTAAGATCCTTAGTTGTCCTACCTTGGATAGGTATTACCAAATACCAAGGAATTATCTCAAAATACTTAGAGACCTTGTTGAAATATTTGTGAAAAAATTATCTATCTATATCAAATAAAATATTATAATGAGTGACCTATATAAACTTAAACAAACTCAAGATTAGAGTTTTGTAGGCTTTTTAGAAAAATAGTGAGCCTTGGTGGGGAGACTCCAATATGTCCCCCCATAAATATTTTTCTTAGATATCTTCATAGATAACCTTAATGAGCAATTGATATTCTATTTGGATATGGCTAATATGTCTTCCTTCAAATATGTAATTGACATAGATAAGAATATAGAGACCACACTCCTCAAAAGAGGACAACTAAAAGCTAAAGCTCTTGAGGAGGATAAATATTTTTTCCACATAAAGTGAAAATATAAAAATAAGCACATTATAGGTGATGGAGTCACTGACTCCTACCAGGCCAACAATGTGAGTGTTACAACAACCCATCAAAATATTCTCATAGGTAAGTCTCAACAATCTATACCCACAAGACAATTAACTAGACTATACCAACCCCCTTTGACTATCCTAAAGTAACTCGTAAAACCCAACATAGTAGATCTCACATCTATCAGAACCTTAGATCCTAAAAAGGAAAAATATCCTTGGTTCTACCCTAATAAGCATTGTCCTTCCATAATATTGATTGTCATGCAACCAACAAGTGTAGTAGTCTCACGAACCTAATTGAAGACTTAATAGATAATGATCAACTTTTCTTCAGAAGATCTAATTCCCAACCTTCCTCAAAGTAAAACCTTTTTATTTTTTGAGATCCACTACTAGACCATAGTCAAAGGGCCGCAAAAGATGTTCACTATGGGATTTTACCACCTCCAAATCAAAGTATGTTAGGAATGCTCCACTCTTTTGATCAATATTTTTTTGTAAACCAACACTAAAATATTTTAGTTCTTAATTTATTCCCATTACTGATGCAGGAGCATCCAGTAATCTTAGAGCAATCTTGCATCTTCCAAAATGTCTTTAGAATTTTCTAAGTTCCTAGCATTTGTTTTATTTTCGGTGTTTTTCCAAGGAGGGGGGAGTTTTGTGGAAGCATTGAAGGCAAGTTTCTTAAGCATGGGGAGAGGTCGCGAAATCGCGACCTCAAAAGGCTTGGCAGGGAGTGAGCCAGTTTTGTCGTGATATCGCGACGTCGCGATATCGCGACCTTAGTTCAAAGCAAAGGTGGCAGCAAGGTTCCGTCGCGATATCGCGACGTCGCGATATCGCGACGATGGTTCGTCGCAAGGGCAGAGAGGATGGAGACGTCGCGATATCGCGACGTCGTGATATCGACGTCGTGATATCACGACGTTAGTACAACGCAAGGGCAGAGGAGATGATGCTGTCGCGATATCACGACAGGTCATGATTTCGTGACCTATCGCGATGTCGCGACCAGTCAAGGACCGACACGTGGCACAGCATTGGTCAGCCATGGGAGTTAAAGAAGTTAGAGAGCAAAGTAAGGCCAAAAAAAGAGAACAAACGGACGGTCGAGAGGGGCCGAGTTTGACACGTGGACGGCCACGAGTAACTTGACAATTGTGAAGGGCGCGTGTTCCAAATTTATTACGTCGAAGAGAAGGCATGGCCAGTTTTACATGCGGACAGCTACGTGTGTTAAAACGAGATGAGGGCCACGGCCACGTATTTATGTATTGTTGGCAAAGTAATAGGTACGAACATTGAAACAGACACAGGCAATGGCCATTATGAAGGAGACCAACGTAGAGGAACAACCTGACTTAGACGGCGGTTGCAGGTCGAGGAGAACCATTAATGAAAGCCTCCTGGTAGATCGGGCAGATGGCCCATTTATGGTCAAAAATTTGAAAAGCCCAGGGAGGGGAAAATTTCAAATTTGAAACTTTCGTTAGGCGAGCATTAATGGCTGAGAGGATCGGGGCCTCGATAAAAACCCAAAAAATTGTAAGGGAAAGGGATGGTGGAGTTCGGGATTGAGGGGAAAGAAGTAGTGTGCCTAGACATTGTAACAGGGACTATATTTTTTTATTGACCATTGTAAATTATTTTTTATTTCACTAAGATTTAATGTGAAGTTGTGTCGATGTGAATCCCGACCTTGCCATCAAGTGGTATCAGAGCGGGAGCTCCTGAGCGTGTAACAGATCGTCGAAAAGAGGCAGTTACACCAGGATCTGTGGGAGGAATTTAAAAAAAAAAAAGAAAATTATAATGCCTCCACGAAGGAACCGTGGCGGGGTAGGAAATGTGGTGCCGGCCGAAGACTTCCGGGCCTTGCAGAGACAAGTTCAAGCCACTGCAAGCGAATTACGTAGAAGGCACGAGCCGGAAGGGATGAGGACGGTGAGGACGAAGTTGAAGAGGAAGACCAATCCGAGGAGGAGGAAGAGGCTATGGACCCTGCGCAAGCTCGGTTATACAAGGCCATCTCTCGGATTGGAAAGCAACCAAAAATGGAGGTTTCCACGTACTCGGGTAACTTGAATCCAGAAGAAGTAATTGATTGGATAAATGATTTAGAGGAGTATTTAGAATACGAGGAGGTTGAGGACCCTAATCGGGTCAGATTTGATAAGACCAAGTTGAAGGGTCATGCCAGCATTTGGTGGAGGGGGATACAGTTGGAGAGAAACGAGACGAGGGAAAGAGAGAATAACCGGGTGGGACAGAATGGTTGAGAAGCTGAAAAGACAGTTCATCCCGACAGACTACGAGTTGGATCTGTTAAGAAAGATGCAGAGTTTGAGACAGACGAACAGAACTGTCCAAGAGTACACCGAAGAGTTTTACAAAATTTCCATTAGAACTGGGCATTTAGAGGGGAACAAAGAGAAGGTAGCCCGTTATATCAATGGGTTGAGACTCGGCATCCAGGAAGAGCTGAGTCTAGTTCGGGTAAGCACCATTGAGGATGCTTACCAGTTTGCCTTAAAGGTAGAAGAAAAACTGAATAGGCGGTTTGAAGGCAAGCAAAGAGGAAGGGGCCGTGGTGGAAGAACTGGTGGGAGGACCAGTGGAGAAAAGTATAAGGACCCGAAGAAGACTGGTGAAGCCAGTGGTAGCCCAGATCAAAGGGAGGAGGATGCTCATCAACCCCGAGACCAGAACAGCTACCCAAGAGGACGGGGTGGATCTGGACGGGGATTTGGAAGGGGAGTATTCCGTGGAACATGTTTCCACTGTGGTGAAGAAGGGCATCGTGCATTCGAGTGTCCACAACACCGGAAAAGAACAAACAAGAGGCCTGAGGGTCTGGCCAGAGCTGCTATGGCAGAGGAAGATCTTGAGTCTGAGCATTTCGAAGAAGCGGAGAGGGGAGAAACAATGATTGTAAGAAGAGTCTTGTTGAATGAGGAGAAGGACACAGACCAGAGAAAAAGTTTATTCCGCACCAGATGTAAATGTGCAGGCAAGGTTTGCAATATCATTATTGACAATGGTAGCACGGATAACCTGGTTTCTGAGGAAATGGTTACAAAGCTACAGTTAGAAAGGAAGAAGCACCCACACCCATACCGGGTCGCATGGTTACAGAAAGACCACAGAGCTTTGGTCAATGAGCAGTGTTCCGTTAAATTCAACATTGGAAATTATTGTGATGAGGTCCTGTGTGACATCCTGCCCATGGATGCTTGCCACATGTTGCTGGGGAGGCCCTGGCAGTTTGACCGAAATGCAGTGCATGATGGCCGTGCCAACACCTACTCATTGACAAAGAATGGTGTACGCCATAAACTAAAGCCCTTGAAGGATGCGGATGAAAAGGTATGTAACAATTCCGAGTCTGTTTAGTTGAGGGGAGAGAGTTCCTGAACGGGTTGAAGCATGAACATTTATGTTATGCAATAATCCCTAGAGTTAGGGAGAAGGAATGCCGGGATACCCCGAGCGAAGTCCAAAATCTACTGGAGGAATTTCCAGATATTGCGTCAGACAATGTGCCTGAGGGTTTACCCCCGATGAGGAAAATTAGCCATCATATAGACTTAGTACCGGGATCAAGCTTGCCAAATAAAGCTGCACACGGGATGACGCTCTGTAGAGACTGAGGAGTTAAATAGACAGGTCCAGGAATTGTTAGAAAAGGGATTGATTCGGGAAAGTTTGAGTCCATGCGCAGTACCTGCAGTGCTGGCGCCAAAGAAGGATGGGGAATGGAGGATGTGTACAGACTCACGGGCCATCAACAAAATCACTATTAAGTACAGGTTCCCGTTGCCAAGAATGGATGATATCATGGACTGTTTAAGTGGAGCTGAATACTTCACAAAGATTGACCTGAAAAGTGGCTATCATCAGATCCGTATCCGAGAGGGAGATGAATGGAAGACAGCCTTCAAGACAAGAGAAGGCTTGTATGAATGGTTGGTCATGCCATTTGGGCTGTCCAATGCACCAAGTACTTTCATGCGGCTGATGAATGAAGTACTGAAGGAATTCTTGGGAAGGTTTGTAATTGTTTATTTAGATGATATCTTGATATTCAGCAGGACCCTGGGGGAACACCTGATGCACATCAGGAAGGTTTTTGAGAAGCTGCGGGAAGAGCAGTTGTTAATAAATCTGAAAAAGTGTAATTTTGTCAAAAAGGAGTTAGTATACCTAGGGTTTGTAATCTCAGTAGAAGGCCTAAAAATGGACCCAGAGAAGGTAAGAGCCATCATTGAATGGCCTACCCCAAGAAGCACAACGAAGTAAGATCCTTTCATGGTTTGGCCGGCTTTTACAGGAAGTTCATAAAGAACTTCAGCAGCATCTGTGCACCTCTCACGGAAACGATGAGGGGGGATAAAAAGGAGTTCAAGTGGACATCAGGGGCTGAAAGGAGCTTTGATGCATTGAAGAGAAAAGTTACAGAACAACCTGTGTTGGCACTTCCAGACTTTAACAAGGTATTTCAGGTGGACTGTGATGCCAGTGGCAGTGCAATAGGGGTTATCTTGAGTCAAGGGGGCAAACCGGTTGCTTATTTCGGTGAGAAGCTAAATGACGCTCGAAAAAAGTATTCGAGTTTATGACCAAGAATTTTATGCCATAGTTCGGGCTCGAAAAAGTGGAGACACTATTTATTACCAAAGGAGTTTGTTCTATTTACTGACCATCGGGCTTTACAATACATTAACGATCGGACAAAAGCTGAATCAAAGGCACATGAAATGGGTGGAGTTCCTCCAAAGTTATACCTTTGTCCTTGAAGCACGAAGTGGAAAGTCAAACGAGTTGCGGATGCCTTGAGCAGAAGGCAGACCTTACTGATTAGACTGACAGTGGAGGTAGTGGGGTTTGAAGAACTGAAGGGTTTATACCCTACAGATCCGGATTTTGCAGAAGCTTGGAAGGCTTGCTTAACACCTGTTACGGTGGACCGAACAAAATGGTTGGATTTCCTAATCCAAGATGGAATGCTGTTCAAGGGAAGCAAATTATGCATTCCAAGGAGCTCTATGCGGGAGAACTTGATCAAAGAAAAGCACAGCGGAGGATTGGCTGGGCATTTTGGTAGGGATAAGACCATTGCCACTGGTGGAGGAAAATTACTACGGCCACAACTTCAGCAAGATGTGAGGAAGTTTGTGCAGAGTTGCGAGAATATGCCGGATGGCAAAGGGTGCAAGGCAAAACACGGGATCTGTACCGGCCATTACACTATCGGAGAGGCCATGGGAAGACATAAGCATGGATTTCATCCTTGGATTACCAAGGACACAAAGAGGAAATGACTCTGTATTTGTGGTGGTTGATCGATTCTCCAAAATGGCACATTTTATCCCCACCAAAAGACCAGTGATGCAGTTCACATTGCAGGGTTGTTCTTCAAGGAAGTGGTTAGACTTCACGGTCTGCCAAGAAGCATAGTTTTTGATAGAGATACCAAGTTTGTTGGATACTTTTGGAGAACTCTGTGGAAGAAGATGAAAACAGACCTGAAATTCAGTTCTGCATACCACCCACAGACTGACGGACAGACAGAGGTGGTGAACAGAAGCCTGGGTAATCTATTGAGGTGTTTGATAGCAGATCAGCCCAAGGGATGGGATTTAGTTTTACCACAGGCAGAATTTGCGTATAACGGTTCGGTTAATAAAAGCACAAATAAATCTCCATTCCGGATAATATATGGACACGGCCGAGGAATGTGTACGAGCGAGAAAGTTGGACGAGGAAAGAAAAATGTAGTGCCGAGGCGAGAAGAATTTGCGAGAACATATGAAAAGTCTGCATGAAGAAGTAAGGAAACAAATTGTGAAGATGAATACTCAATATAAGGAGAGGGCGGACCAGAAGCGGCGGTTCAAGGAGTTCAAGGTAGGAGATGAGGTCATGGTGCATCTCAGGAAGGAGAGATTTCCTGCCAAGACTTATAATAAATTGAAAATGAAAAGGTTTGGACCATGCAGAATATTGGGAAGACGAGAGTCAGGAAATGCGTATGAAGTGGAATTGCCAAGTTGGCTTGATATTTCACCAATTTTTAATATCTCAGATTTAGTGGAATATCATGAGGGAGAAGGTACAGAAATGCAAAGTCCAGAATTATGGCAAATTCCAGCATCTACTCCAAGCACAGATGAGGCCGAGGAAGTATTGGATACTCGTGAAGGCAGAAGCACCAGGAATAAACAGTATACTGAGTATTTGATCAAGTGGAAAAGTAGGCCTATTGAAGATGCAACTTGGATGTCAAAGACAGAGGTTGACCGCCTAGGTCTTCCCCTAACAAAACAAAAGTGAGGGTCACTTTCTTTTATTACCCCGGGTGTCTGATGCAGGAGCATCCGGTAATCTTAGAGCAATCTTGCATCTTCCAAAATGTCTTTAGAATTTTCTAAGTTCCTAGCATTTGTTTTATTTTTGGTGTTTTTCCAAGGAGGGGGGGGAGTTTTGTGGAAGCATTGAAGGCAAGTTTCTTAAGCATGGGGAGAGGTCGCGAAATCGTGACCTCAAAAGGCTTGGCGGGGAGTGAGCCAGTTTTGTCGCGATATCGCGACGTCGCGATATCGCGACCTTAGTTCAAAGCAAAGGTGGCAGCAAGGTTCCGTCGCGATATCGCGACGTCGTGATATCACGACGATGGTTCGTCGCAAGGGCAGAGAGGATGGAGACGTCGCGATATCGCGACGTCGCGATATCGCGACGTCGTGATATCACGATGTTAGTACAACGCAAGGGCAGAGGAGATGATGTTGTCGCGATATCGTGACAGGTCACGATTTCGTGACCTGTCGCGATGTCGCGACCAGTCAAGGACCGACACGTGGCACAGCATTGGTCAGCCGCGGGAGTTAAAGAAGTTAGAGAGCAAAGTAAGGCCCAAAAAAGAGAACAAACGGACGGTCGAGAGGGGCCGAGTTTGACACGTGGACGGCCACGAGTAACTTGACAATTGTGAAGGGCGCGTGTTCCAAATTTATTACGTCGAAGAGAAGGCATGGCCAGTTTTACATGCGGACAGCTACGTGTGTTAAAACGAGATGAGGGCCACGGCCACGTATTTATGTATTGTTGGCAAAGTAACAGGTACGGACATTGAAACAGACACAGGCAATGGCCATTATGAAGGAGACCAACGCAGAGGAACAACCTGACTTAGACGGCGGTTGCAGGTCGAGGAGAACCATTAATGAAAGCCTCCTGGTAGATCGGGCAGATGGCCCATTTATGGTCAAAATTTTGAAAAGCCCAGGGAGGGGGAAAATTTGAATTTGAAACTTTCGTTAGGCGAGCATTAATGGCTGAGAGGATCGGGGCCTCGATAAAAACCCAAAAAATTGTAAGGGAAAGGGATGGTGAGTTCGGGATTGGGGGAAAGAAGTAGTGTGCCTGGACATTGTAACAGGGACTGTATTTTTTTTATTGACATTGTAACAGGGACTGTATTTTTTTTATTTCACTAAAATTTAATGAGAAGTTGTTCGCTGTAATCCCGACCTTGCCATCAATTACCTTCTTCTTCTTACCAAATAAATGATGTATTAGGGTCCTTAATATTAAATAATAAAATTAATAATGATCAAATTGATCAATCCCATCAAAAAATAATTATCAAAATAATGATCAATCTTTAATGGACCTAGCCAAGCTTCCTCCATCTCCCCGACCATTAGGCTTTACTTTTAGGAAGGGGCAAATGGTGCAAGTTGAAATTTGCTCCTTTGTTTGCATTAGAATTGCTAATGACAAGCAAATCAATGGTAATAACCCTTACCTATTCAAACAATAGTATGCTTCATGCTACTTGTCAAAATTGTATCCCTTATCAAAGAAATTACTTTTTGAATATGGGGTATCAAGGAGAAGGATGAGGCCTTCAATAATAGAGCATAAAAAATCCCTTAGAGGTTGAAGCTTGGCTGAGACACTATGCTGTATTGAACCTATTTTTACTTTATTTTCATTCAATAATGAAATAGTACAATTTATGGCTTGAAATGAATAATGTAAAGTTAAAAATAAACATCAAAATTCTTACCAACTTTTAAAAATATGATTACCTCTCTTGCAAAATATTTGTAGACATGGCACTTATCATGGTATGTCTTAAGTATGGAAAAATAGGTGCTATCGTAGTAAAAATAAGGTTTGAATATACATGGAAGGGTCATCTACAATAATGGAGTTAACAAAAATGACTTGCTTTAGTCTATGGTAAAATAAAAATATCTAGAAATTGGGTTTATTAAGATTAATTTTGATGGTTATTCTAAAGGAAATCAAGGAAAAACTAGTGGAGGTGGTGTTTTTTGAAATAATAGAGGTAAAATTTTCTATGAAACTTTAGCTAAGAACTATGCAGAGGCTAGGGTACTTCTTATAGGGATTATAATTATATTTGAAAAAGGATGGAAATGCATTTCAATTGAGGGGAATTCACAAATTATCATTAGTAATATTAACAAAAATGGATGTAGGGGTTCGATAAAATAATATTATTATCAATGTTCATAAATCATTGGTAGAGGTAATCTCTTGGAAATGTGAGCATATCTATAGAGAAGGAAATTGAGCAATAGATAATTTAGCCAATTGTGATGTTGATCTTCATCTTGGTAAAATCTAAATTTTAGAAGGCAATTGACAAAATGAGATTTTATCTCTTAATGAAAATTTTTGCAAGGATTTGATTGTGAAAATATAATAGTTTGAAAATTTGATGAAGAATATATTTTATAGAAAATGAAATGAAGAATATCTTTGATAAAAAGACAAATTGGATATTGTTTATTTTTTTGGATAACAAGGGGTTGTGCTCAGGTCCTCCACCCTTAAAAAATTATAACTCTCTTCTTTAGAGCTTGAGATTTTATAAACAAATTTAATTATCATCTCAATTGGGTTGTTATATCTAGAAAACTACATATTTTATATAAAATGTTTGAATTCTTGATTTGAAATTTCTAGATCTTTTTCAATTTCCTGTGTGAATATAAATATTCTAGAATTTAACATCCTTCTTTAAAATTCCGTCCAGTAGCTTTCACAATACAAAAACTCTACCTCTACTATCTATGCATTGCATCTTAGTAGAGTAATATTTCCAAAACATCACACTATCATAGTCTACTTTACTAGATCTAGATTATTAGTTTCCAACCTGAAGAATAAGTCCAACCATAAAAATTATAATAAATATTTTAAATGAAAGGACATTAATGTTATAAAATAAAGTAAATATTTCTAATGGAAAACTTTAAAGTAAATATTAATCATTATTTGAATCAAGCAGTCAATATTTTCTTGTGAGCTTCAACTAAACTTACTACTTCCTCTAACCATGGAAAAGAGAATTTAACTTTATGATCCTCAATTAAAATCCCTCTATTGGCTAGACCATATGCACATTTTTTCCTTCCCTTAACATATGTGTAAACCTAATCTCTAAACTCTATAACAAGGTCTTGAATTTTCATAATTATCTCTTTTATGTTCCATGAAGCCTTTGCTTTCCTCAAATTTGCATTTATTACTATAAGTTAACCATATTTCATCCATACTCTATTCCATTTATTTTTTTTTGCATATTTTTGACCCTTCCAAAGCCACCCAAGATTCAAGCTTCATTATTTTTTTTAAATCCACTATTGATAACATAATGAGACAAAATATCTAATCTATAATTTCTAATTATTCCTTCTCTTGTTGATCCTATATTTCGTTTAGGTTCTCTATCAAAATTCAATTTGACCAACTCCACATCTGGTGATTTCCACTTTAAGTTTCTTTGACTTATTTTTATTTCTCTTGTACCTAACATCATAATTCCATTTAATGACTTGAATCCATCTATCAGGGATCTCTACTTCTATATTAGGTATTGGGTGAGTTGATAGGGTTGGTTTAGACTCCTCTATGGCTAAACAAATATTCCTTTTCATTATGTCTAAACTATTTTTCCTTTCTTTTCAATATTATTCTATTTTTTCTATCCATACAATCAAAAGTATGGTTTTAGTTGATGGATCTTGACTTGAGGGGTAGCAAATATACATGGAGTAATAGGGGGCCTGGAAGCTAATTAATTCAAATAAGGCTACATAATATTTTTATTTCTAAGGATGGTCTAGATTTACTAGGGAACACCTCTCTCAATTTTTTACCCAAGATTGGGTCTGACCATAATCCCCTTGTGTTGTAAGTCCTCCCTAATTCTAAAGGGATAAATAGACCTTTTAGTTTTAAATCCAGATGGCTTCAACACAATGATCTAGAGGCTAACATTAGGGATTGGTGGTCCAAAAGATTTTTTGGTCCTTTTTTAGCCCAAATTTCCAAAAAGCTTTGTTTTATGAAAAATAATTTAAAAATGTGGAATATTAATATTTTTGGCCATATTTTATAGCAAAAATAATATTTAAAGAGGTTAAGGCTAATCTAGAGTCGAGTATAGGATAGGAAGACCTCAAAGAAAGAGAAAAATCAATGCTTGCAAAGTTGCATAATATGCTTGGTAAAGAAGAATTGTTTTGGAGGTAGAGATCTAGAGAGATTTGATTGAAATATGGGGATAGAAATAAAAAAAATATTTCATGTCATAGCCCTTAAATATAGAAGTGTTAACATAATAAAGGAGGTTCTAAAGGATTCTATGAGTTACTCCAAAAATATTTTTGAAACCAACCCTAAAAGGGATCTATAGGCTAAAAGGACATTTTTGGTCAACATTCCCAAGCTTATTTCAAAAGAGATGAACTCTTGGATAACTAGACCCTTTGAAGAGGAAGAAATTAAGACAACAATATTTTCTATGACTAGAGAAAAAGATCCGAGTATAGATGGTTTTCCCTGTTGGAATATATTACATTATTTGGTACATGCTAAAGCACCATCTTGGGTACATCATTAGATTAGGAGAGTGTCTCAGATTAAGGCTTGAGTTGTTACTTTATCTAACGTAATAAATACACAAGTATTATTAGAATTTGAAATTATGTAAATGTGCATAAAGGGATTCAAAACCCTTTAAGAAGACTCACAACCCTTTCAATAATTATAGTATAAATCTCTAGGCTATATTAGGTATATTATGAGCTTAGGATATTAGCCTCCCACATAAGATCCTGTGTATAATTTAAGCCTATTGAGGAGTATAATTTAGTGGAATATTTTGATTCATAAGGAGAATCTTTATTACCTCTCACATATCACCTTGGGTCATGCACCTAGAGGATCACTTCCACATACCATTGTCATCCTTCATACCAACTCTCTCACATATTGATAGGTACATACAAAGTGGTTAGGTATATACAGACCCTCGATATATAGGAATACCCCTAAGGTATATTAATCATATCCGTATATCAATGGAATGAGATATAAGGGTTAAAAACATTCTCTTCTTCATCTTTAATCAAGTCCCTTAGAAAAAATTAATCAATTTACTTCCTTGTCTCCACCCCATGGACAAAATATGCTATCATGGTCATAGTGTAGTACATAAAATGGCCACCAATCCTCCCTCTTTGGTAATTTATATTGAGAATCAAAACCCCTTGGATAACCCAAAAATCAAAGAATATTATGAGGGTGCTACATATTTTGTTACCTAAACCCTCACCATGATGCTTTAGGAAGGGTAATCTCTAGATCCTTTGATCATATAGTAGCCTTTTTATGGGGACATAAATATGTTTTCATAGAATCCCTATGGATGGTGATATCAATAAAAATATTTGTATGAGGGATATTTTTTCTCTTGGATCATGTCTAGCAACCTAATTCTAATGCTTAAACTTTTAACCAAAAAAATACAAATTTTAATCAAATAAAATTAAATCTTAATACATCAATTGCTAATTTTGTTGACTCTACTCCTATTATCACTACTTTTGTAAATGGTGGGACATCAAAATATCCATCATATTCTAGACATCATGCATATATACCTCAACTTTAATAATTATTAAGGTTCAATATGAGTTTCTTAACATCCCAACAAGCCAACATAATTTACAAACCTAATTTGATGTACCTGATAATCTCCAATATTTAATTTATTTGTCAAATTTCCTTCTTCTATCCCTATTAGTATGTATATGAGTTTAGCTTAAGTATATATGCCTACAATATTACATCTACTAACCCATTTAATTCAAATAGCATGGGTATGGACCATATAATGCTACCTTCAATATCATATACTCCAATGTCATAGCCTTATCCTTGCATCAATTATAAAGGCCCTCTCATCCCACAACACATGCCTTGTGTGTAAACTAACCCTATTTATTTTGAACTCCAAATATTAAATTCCCAAATGCAGCAACTGAAGCAAAAAATGGTTTGTATCCAAGGGTCTTCATCCAATCATAAGAACTCCTATGAGGACTTGTGCAATCAACAATTAGATTGTGCTATTTCCAATCACCTCTTTCCCCCTAACTTTGAGACCCCTAAGCTTAAAATATATAAATATAAATAAGATCCTATTAACCATATTAGGATTTTTAGTATTTCTTATAGTGACATCGCCTATGATGAAATTATGTTATAAAATATTTTTCCTAAGAGCCTTAGTTGTCCTACCTTGGAGAGGTATTACAAAATATCAAGGCATTATATTAAAATATTTAGAGATCTTGTTGAAATATTTATGAAACAATTATCTATCTATATCAAATAAAATATCATAATTAGTGACCTATATAAACTTAAACAAACTCAATATTAGAGTTTTGCAGGATTTTTAGAAAAATAGTGATCCTTAGTGGGGAGACTCCAATATGTCCCCCCATAAATATTTTTCTTAGATATCTTCATAGATAACCTTAATGACCAATTGACCTTCTATTTGGATATGGCTAACATGTCTTCCTTCAAATATGTAATTGACATGGATAAGAACATAGAGACCACACTCCTCAAAATAGGACAACTAAAAGTTAAAGATTTTTAGGAGGATAAAAATTATTTCCGTATAAAGTGAAAATAAAAAAAGAAGCACATTATAGGTGATGGAGTCACTGACTCCTACCAGGACAACAATGTGAGCATTACAAGGACCCATAAAAATATTCTCATAGGGAAGTCTCAAAAATCTATACCCATGAGAAAATTAACTAAACTATACCAACCCCATTTGACTATCCTAAAGTAACTCGTAAAACCCAACATAGTAGATCTCCCATGTATCAAAACCTTAGATCCTAAAAAGAAAAAAGTTCATTGGTTCTACCCTAATAAGTATTTTTCCTTCCATCATATTTATTGTCATGCAACCAACAAGTGTAGTAGCCTCACGAACCTAATTCAAGACTTAATAGATAATGATCAACTTGTCTTTAGTAGATCTAATTCCCAACCTTCCTCAAAGTAAGACCTTGGTATTTTTTAAGATCCACTACTAGACCATAGCCAAAATGAATCAAAATATGTTCACTATGGGATTTTCCCACATCTAAATCAAGGTATGTTAGGAATGCTCCACTCTTTTGATCAATATTTTTTGTAAACCAACACTAAAATATTTTAGCTCTTAATTTATTCCCGTTAGCTTCTTCTTATTTCCAAATAAATGATGTATTAGGATTCTTAATCTTAAATAATAAAATTAATAATAATCAAATTGATCAATCCCATAAAAAAATAATCATCAAAATAATGATCAATCTTTAATGGACCTAGCCAAGCTTCCTCCATATCCTCAACCATTAGGCTTTACTTTTAGTAAGGTGAAAATGGTGCAAATTAAAATTTGCTCCTGTGTTTGCATTAGCATTGCTAATGTCAAGAAAATCCATGGTAAGAACCCTTACCTAGTCAAACAATAGTATGCTTCACGCTACTTATCAAACTTGTATCCCTTATTAAAGCAATTAATTTTGAATATGGGGCATAAAGGAGAAGGATGAGGCCTTCAAGAATAGAGCATAAAAAAGCCCTTAGAGGTTGAAGCTTGACTAAGACACTATGATGTATTGAACCTCTTTTTACTTCATTTTCATTCAATAATAAAATAGTACAATTTATGGCTTGAAATGAATAATGAAAAGTTAAAAATAAACATCAAAATCCTTACCAACTTTAGAACAATATGATCATCTCTCTTGCAAAATATTTGTAGACATGGCGCTTATCATGGTATGTCTTAAGTATGGAAAAATAGGCGCTATCGTAGTAAAAACAAGGTTTGAATATACATGGAAGGGTCATATACAACAATGGAGTTAACACAAAGGACTTGCTTTAGTCTATGGTAAAATAAAAATGTCTAGAAATTGGGTTTATTAAGATTAATTTTGATGGTTATTCTAAAGGAAATCAAGGAAAAACTAGTGGAGGTGGTTTTTTTTGAAATAATAGAGGTAAAATTCTCTATGAAAATTTAGCTAAGAACTATGAAAATGCTAAGGTACTTATTATAGGGATTATAATTATATTTGAAAAATGATGGAAATACATTTCAATTGAGGGGAATTCACAAATTATTGTTAGTAATATTAACAAAAATGGATGTAGGGGTTAGATAGAAATAATATTATTATCAATGTTCATAAATCATTGGTAGAGGTAATCTCTTGGAAATGTGAGCATATATATAGAGAAGGAAATTGAGCAGTAAATAATTTATCCAATAGTGATGTTGATCTTCATCTTGGTAAAATTTAAATCTTAGAAGGCAATTGACCAAATGAGATTTTATCTCTTAATGAAAATTTTTGCAAGGAGTTGATTGTGAAAACATAATAGTTTGAAAATTTGATGAAGAATATATTTTATAGAAAATGAAATGAAGAATATATTTGATAAAAAAACAATTTGGATATTATTTATTTTTTTGGAGAACAAGGGGTTGTACTTAGGTCCCCCACATTTAAAAATCACAACTCTCTTCTTTAGAGCTTGAGAGTTTATAAATAGATTCAGTTCTCATCTCCATTGGGTCGCTATATCTAGAAATATATATATTTTACATAAAATGTTTGAATTCTTGATTTTCATTTTCTAGATATTTTTCAATTTCTTGTGTGAATATAAATATTCTAGAATTTAGCATCCTTCTTGAAAATTCCCTACAGTAGCCTTCACAATACAAAAAATTTACCTCTACTATCTATGCATTGCATCTTAGTAGAGTAATATTTCCAAAACATCGCACTATCATAGTTTGCTTTACTAGATCTAGATTGCTAGTTTCCTTCCTAAAGAATAAGTGCAACCACAAAAATTATATAAATAGTTTATATGAAAGCACATTAATGTTATAAAATAAAGTAAATATTACTAATGGAAAACATCAAAATAAATATTAATCATTATTTGAATCAAGCAATCAATATTTTCTTGTGACCTTCAACTAAACTTTGTACTTCCTCTAACCATGGAAACGAGAATTTAACATCATGATCCTCAATTAAAACCCCTCTATTGGCTAGACCATATGCACATTTTCATTCCCTTAACATATGTGTAAACCTAATTTCTTCAAACTCTATAACAAGGTCTTGAATTTCCATAATTATCTCTTGTATGTTCCATGGAGCCTTTGATTTCCTTAAATTTACATTTATTGCTATAAGTTAATCATATTTCATCCATACTCTATTCCATTTTTTTTTTTGCATATTTTTAGTACTTCCAAAGCCACCCAAGCTCTAGCTTCATTATTTTTCTTAGCTTCATTATTTTTCTTAAATCCACTATTGAAAACATAATGAGAAAAAATATCTCATCTATAATTTCTAATTATTCCTTCTCTTATCGGTCCTAGATTTCATTTAGGTGCTGCATAAAAATTCAATTTGACCAACTCCACATCTAGTGGTTTCCACTTTATGTTCTTTGAATTATTTTTGCTTCTCTTGTACTCATCATAATTCTATTTGATGACTTGAATCCATATATCAAGGATCTCTACTTCTATATTAGGTATTAGGTGAGTTGATAGGGTTGGTTTAGACTCCTCTATGGCTAAACAAATATTCCTTTTCGTTACATCTAAATTGCTTTTCCTTTATTTTCAATATTCTTCTACTTTTTCTATCCACACAATCAAAAGCATGGTTTGAGTTGATGGATATTGACTTGAGGTGTATCAAATATACATGGAGTAATAGGGGGCCTAGTAACCAATTATTTCAAATAAGGCTACATAATTTTTTTATTTCTAAGGATGGTCTAGAATTTCTAGGGAACACCTCTCCCAATTTGTTACCCAAGATTAGGTCTGACCATAATACCCTTGTGTTGGAAGTCCTTCCTAATTCTAAAGGGATCAACACACATTTTAGGTTTGAATCCATATGGCTTCAACACAACGATCTAGAGGCTAAAATTAGGGATTGGTGGTCCAAAAGGGTTTTTGGCCCTCTTTTAGCCCAAATTTCCAAAAAGCTTTGCTTTATGAAAAACAATGTGAAAAAATGGAATAAAACTATTTTTGGCATATTTTCCATCAAAAAGAAGAGTTAAAGAGAAAAATTAAAGAGATTAATGCTATTTCGAAGTCGAGTATAGCATAGGAAGACCTCAAAAAAAGAGAAAAATTAATGCTTGCAAAGTTTCATAATATGCTTGGTAAAGAAGAGTTGTTTTGGAGGTAGAGCTCTAGAGTTATTTGATTAAAATATGGGGATAGAAACAAAAACAAAAAATCATGACATGTCCCTTAAGCATATAAGTGTTAACAAAATCAAGAAGGTTCTAAAGGATGCTATAAGTTACTCCAAAAAGCTTTTTGGAACCAACCCTAAATGGTATCTATAGGCTAAAAGGAGATTTTTGGTCAAATCTCCAAGCTTATTTCAAAAAATATGAACTCTTGGCTAACTAGACCCTTTGAAGAGGAATAAATTAAGACAACGGACTTTTCTATGACTAGAGAGAAAGCACCAAGTCTATATGGTTTTCCCTGTTGGAATTTATTATATTATTTAGTACATGTTAATGTACCATCTTGGGTACATCATTATATTATGAGAGTGTCTTAAATGAAGGCTTGATTATTTACTTTATGTAATGTAATAAATGCACAAGTATGATTAGAATGTGCAATGAAGTAAATGTACATGGTATCCACATTTACATGAGTCCTTAGAATAGGAAGATGAAGATTAATAGGAATATGGAAGGCCAAAAGTCATGTCTCATTATATATAGGCCTTTGGTAGATGATTTAAGGGTAAAAGTGAGAGAACAAGTGAAAGGAATGAGATTAATAAGTTAGTAATTTGATAGAAAGAGAGATACAATGTAGAACTTGTATGAATTATGGAGCATTAAGATCTCTACATATTTTAATAAGTTCAAATTTTTGTGAGCTTTCATTGATGGCTATTTCATGAGTTATTTCAGAAGTTTCTCATGCTATTTACTTGCATATTATATTCCAAATATCATAGGTGTAACATTACATGCTTATTTTACTACTTGTCATTTCATTTCCTTTAATTTTATAGCATCAAAAGCTAATATTTCCTACTTTTTTTCAAAAAAATTGGCATGTTATTGGAAGGGAGGTGGTTGAAGCTATTTCTAAAGTTCAAAACTCCTATTTTATATTAATATACATTAACTCTATGTTTCTAGTTCTTTTCCTGAAGAGTTCTAGAGCCAAAGATCTCAAAGACTTCAAACCTATTAGTCTATGTAATACATATTACAAAATTTTGTCCAAGGTCCTCGCAAATAGAATGAAAGTTATTCTTCCTACTATCATCAACTCAAATCAGGGTGGTTTTGTTCCAAGAAGATAAATCTTAGATGAAGTCATTAAAACTAAAGACTTAATTGACTCAGTTAACAAGAGTGGAAATTTAGAACATTCCTCAAGCTTGATATGAGCAAGGTCTATGATAGAGTCTCCTAGAATTTTTTGGAAAAAGTTATGACTCATTTTGGGTTTCACCCTAATTGAACTTCTCTTATTAAGCAATGCTTCTCCAATCTATTTTTCTCTATTATTGTTAATGGGGAAGTCTTTGGATTTTTTAGAAGTGCTAGAGGTCTAAGGTAAGGAAATATCCTTTCTCTCTTTATCTTCATTATCCTTATGGAGGCCCTCGAAAGATCTCTTAAATTTTCCATAGGTATTGAACATATCAAACCAAAAAGAACTTTGTAACCCATCTACCACCAATAGTTTATTTATGATACACTCCTCTCAACCACATCCTCCATTTCCCAAGCTAAATAAATCAAGAAAATTTGCATCTGTTATGAGTTGGTTGCAGGTCAATACATTAACTTTTTGAAGAGAAAAAGTTTTTTCTCAATACTCCACTTGCTATACAAAGAGCCATTTCCAAGATTTTGGGTTGTGTCATTATGGATCTTCCATCCACATACTTAGGCTTACCTATTTTGAAGGCTTACATTAAGGTTGAACTATGGAACCACGTTCTAGAAAGAATTCAAAAAAAATTGGCAAGTTGGAAAGGAGATCTTTTCAACCATGCTAGTAAAGCTCAATTGGTTAAGTCCAGTATTTAAAACCTTTCAATTTTCTTTCTATATCTATTCAAAATTCCTTCTAAGATTACTTAAAATCTAGAACAATTTAAAAAATTCTAGTGTAGAGAAGAAAAAGAGGTTTCATTTGGTCTCTTGGGAGCAAGTGTGTGCTATAAAATATGTTGGAGGTTTAGGAATGAGAAAATTAACTTATATGAATAAAGCTTTGTTGGCCAAGCAATTCTGGAACCTAATCAAGAATGAGAATAATGGTTGGTCTCAGATTCTTAATTTCAAATACTTAAATGGGGAAAATAACTTCTTAAAAGAGAAAAATCTACCTGATGGATTAGCTTTCTAGAACAACTTAGCTAAATCTAAACATAGGGAAAATATTAATTTTTGGGAATATTTATGGCTTGATGATTCTCCTCTTTTGGATAACCCCTCCTTCACCCTTTTGATACCTAGGCTTTCTCAGATATTATGGCCTAAAGTTATTGATTATATTGAAGTAGTTGGGGGCAGGAAAAAATGGAAGAATATTTGGACTTTTGAATTGGACCAGGAGGAAGAATACAATTTAAACCTCCTATCCCTTATGTTGATAAATCAAGTTTTAAGACAGTGTACCTATGAAGACTCTCTAATTTGATGCAAAGAGAAAAAAGGTATTTTTTCTATGAAATATGCCTACCACCTTGTGGCTGAGGAGAATCTTGTTTGGCTCCCTAGGAATTAAATATGGCATAAAGAGCTCATTACCAGGATCAAATTCTTCTTTTGGTTGGTTATCCAATACAAAATTATCTCTATAGAAAACCTAAAAAAAGAAGACTAATTATTCCCAACTGATTCTACCTTTATGTCCATTATGAAGAATCTTCGTAGCATCTATTCTTGAATTGCTCATTTTCTCTCTCTGTCCTTAATTTCCTCTTAAGTACTTTGGGGCTCTCTTGGGTCCTTCCTAGGATAGTGTTTGATTTGTTTGAACAGTGGTATTTCCCTCCCTTTATTAGCCATAGATGTTGCACTCTTTGGAAATTAGATCTCTCACATTACTTATGGGGATTTTGGAGGGAGAGAAATAAGAGGGCATTCAAGAATTGTTCCAAGGACTTTCAGTCTATGGGAATTATTATTTTTGAGTACCTCATTGAGAATATCTCTAACCTCTCATTTCCTTCCAACAAAGAGAGTACTATGGAAGCAAGGCTAACTAGTAAGTTGAGCTTACCTAGGATTGACCAAAGATCCAGTGAGACTGAGTAGAGTAGACTTTAAACCAAATGGATCCCACCTCCTTGTGGGATGGATAAAATTAAATTTTGTTAAAGCTTCCAAAGGAAATCCTGGTTTGGCAAGAGCTAGAGGTATTATAAGAAATAGTAAATGGAAGATCATATTGTCTTATGCTGAGAATATTGGAGTTCAATCTAACCACTTTATGAAGGCCAAGACCCCGTTCCATGGTATGGTTATGCTTGAATCCTTGGGATCAAAGAAATTCATAATTGAAGGTGGCTCCCTAAAATTAATTAATACTCATAAAGGAATCAGTCCTCCTAGCTAGAACATTGGTACTATAATGGATGAAGTAGGAAAAATTATCAATTCCTTTGAAAGTGCCCAATGTAGTCATATTTACAAGGAAGATAATAGGTCTATTGATTATCTTACCAATCTTGGAGTTTGCCAAGAAAATTTGACTATTTGGAAGAATTCCTTTCCTCATGATTTACTTATATTGGCCCTAAGGAAATTTGATATAAGTAATGAAATTGCTTAAGCCTTCTCTCAACACTTATGCTTCTCTTCCTACTCCTAGCAAAAAAATTTAAATTCTTTGAATTGGATATTTTGACGACTTTTTCATTCTCCTATATTAAGTTGGTTGAGTCCTCTTGTCTCTTATGATATGCCTATATTCTAGAGTTGGAAGTGATTTTTAATTATTTTTACTATCAAACCCATAGTGTGTTGTGTTTACCTTAGTACCCTTTGGTTTATTGCGGTGCCCTCCTTAGGCCCACCCAATTTTCTTCTTGGTTTTTTGTACCATAGGGTGTGGTAGCTTTTAGTAAAGGTATCTTTAGATTATGGGCGCTCTTCCTTGGTTTTCCTAGATTCCCACACACTTCTTGATTTTATGGTTTTTTTACTCATATTATAATGATGGCCCTCCTTATTGATTTATTCTCAAGTGTGATTTTTGGAGGTGGCAGATTGTCCACATGACCATTGGCATTGGGTGCCTTAACATGAATGAATCCACTAATCCTACCAATCTCATGATGAGGTGCTTGGTTGATTTTTATTACCTCTACTTCATACAATGGTCACATGGCCTCTAGAACTAACCCTTTCTATAGAGCTTTGCTATGATTATCAGTTCCTATTTTTGTGAATCGAGTGATGAGCACCATAAATGCTCATTTTATATGTACTTTTAAGGATATAATTATTGATTTAATTAGCATTTGAAATGTATTTTTATATAGTTTTTGCATATATCTGATAGAAAATAAAGTATTATGCATGACTAGTATTTTTAGTGGAAAATATGTGTAAATGCAAACTTTTGCTACTAATCTAGTTTTTTTGAGTCTACATCCCATTTGGGCTTGGCAATGCACGAAGACATCTTGAAAAGAATAGTGGTAAATGGTGGAGGCAAGCACTTGTATCCCGACTATTGGAGGTGCTTGTATCCCAAATATTGGTAGTGCCTATATCCTGACTATTGGTGGCGCCTACCTCCCGACTACAAGTTATGGTTGACCAATTCAATGTTGATCAGTTGACCAATGTTGATTAGTTGACCAACGTTGATCGGTTGATCAATGTTGACCGATTGACTAACATTGATCTGTTGACCAATTGACTATGCAATTTCTAAGGGGGTTTTGCATAAAATATAGAGAAGAAATATTCATATTATTATGCATATTATATTTTAATGTGCATTATAATTTATAATAGAATAAAGCAATTTTATTCTAAAAGTTGACCGGTTGACCATGTAAGCCTTTAAAGCATTATTTTTAGGATTGCATTGTTATGTACACCTAAGGATTATTATATTTATCCTTTTGGTGAACAACCATGCTTTTAATAGGAGATAATAATAGTTGTGTATAATTGATTATAGCAAATCATGTTATGTGATTAAAATAGACCAATCTATTATTGTAACAGGATCTAGCTATATTTTATATAAGAGCGCAGGCTAGACGAATACAGGATGAATCGAATAATCAATTACATAGTCAATAGAATTATTTATTATGCATAATTTATAGAGTTTCAAATACTCTTATTTGCTTAAAGTAATATTTACGTAATTAGCCGGACGGACTATATGCGAGAGCCTAGGCCCACTCCCTACACTAGTCCTCCCCTATTTTATTTTTTATTATTTATTTTTAGTAGTTAGTTTGTTTTCCTACTTTATTTCTTGCTTTATTTTAATTTAGTTGTGTGTTTAATTTCCTGCACTTTAATTTCCAGTCATGTGTTTTATTTTCAGCATTTTAATTTTAGTTTGTAATTCATTTATTTATTTTTCTATATTCAGTATTATCAGGTTTGGCTAAAATGAACATATATAAAAACCCCCCACCAAACCAATAGGTATAGAGGAATTCATTTTCCACACTACAGGCATATACTATGCATGACACTCATAAGTTTACAAACTAACCGGGTTGATAATCAATGGAATAGAAATGATTGTTTTCATAACATAATTTCTACTCACCATTTTGGCATCATTGCCAAGAAGTATCAAAATCGTAGTATTATGATGCACAGGTCAGTTAAAAAGTATATTTAGATTACCTTTAGATCCTCTAACTGAGAAGCATGAGTCCACCATGGGCCTTTTTACAAGGCCAAAATAGTTTTCAGCACAACCAGATCTGAATCCCATAGGCAACAATTTAAATTTACCAGCTTATCAGGTAAATCTAGGAATGAACCCGATGTACCATATTAAGTGTAGAAGTAGAAATAAATCATGTTGTTGAAAAATTAGAAAATTAGGCAATAAAGGATTTCCATTGTATTCTCAATGGTTTCATGAAATTAGAGAGATGACACAACCTACATTTGATATTATAAAATAGTTGAATTTTTTTACTATTAAATAATTAGGGATGTGTCTATTTACACAATAACCATTAGGGAATTATGCCTCAAGAAGCCTAGTTTTAATGATAATATATATAGTCATTTTCCAACTGACACATTTTGACCAATAAGTTGGAAAGAGTTTGGTTTTGAGGCTATGGAGAAAAATGCTCTTCTCATGCTGCAACATATCATACTAGTTGATGAAGAAAGGGATGATTTTTAGAGACTAGTTTAGTTGTAGGCATGGGGAGACCCCACCTTCATTATTGCCACCAACGACACAATGTTCAATAAAAAAAATAGTTTAAAATTTTATTTTAATGCTATTAGTTTAGAATTTTGCTTTAATTATTTTAGTTTAGATTTTTCTTTTAATGTTGTACAATATAACATGAAGTACGATGCAAACTATGGGTAAATGAATAAGGAGTTATCTATAAAAATTTTGTAAAATGAGGGATTTATACTTGGAGTTCGTAATAGCACTATACGAAGAGTCTTGTGTACCTTGATCGTGTAGCATCTAATCCAAACAAGTGAAATCAAGTAGAGTTTCATCTTGACAACATAGGCACCCAAAGATAGGTTGAGTAACCCTGATCAAGCGAAAGGTTTCCAACCCAAGGTGGTTGTGGAACTTAAGTAAATTGTGTTACAAAGTGCACGACTATTATAGCCTGAGTAGATGGTAGACAAAGAGTTAGAAAAGCTATGCCAAGAGCGTAGTAGAGTACATGTGGAGTCAAAGAGGACAAATTTTGAGTAACAATCAATGGGCTCCATTTACAACCACCTCACATTTACGATATTGGATCAGACATAGGCATGGGGGAGATCCCATACCATACCAATATTTTTGATGAATGTTCACACATTCATTGTAAAAAAGAGGTTAAAAAAATAGAATACATGAAAAAGAGAAGTTGTGTGAATCCTCCCTTTGGTTGGGAATTATTTCCCAAAAAAAAAAAAAAAATTGCATGGCACCTGTCTTGCTTAACATAGATTTTCTTTGTGTATTTACTTTGCAGGAATTGATGCCCTGAATGTAATTTATAGGCATATTGGGTAACCTAGGCCTATCAGGCACAAGTTCCATGATTCCTATTTTTCTACTTTTGTGTGTTTAGTTTTGTAGGACACAACCCTGAATACAATCTGTAGGTAGCTGACTTAAACTAGGCCTAATAGATACAAGCATCTCATGCCTTGCTAGGAGTGCAACAATGTGGAAAAATGTACTTATTTTCCACTAGGGAGATAGTTCCTACAATCAGAACAGTGTAGAAGTGCCTTCTTCCCACCTAGAATAAGGCACCAATAAACAGTGTCAATATTCCACCAAGAAGAAGCGGTACTTAGATATTAAAAAAAATAAATAAATAAAAAAAATAGTGCCCTTTTTTATCCAACCAAAATATTCTACTGAGAAGACTCCAAATTGAGTGCAAATCTAAAATAGGTTCTTTACTGCTACTTGTTGGTAGAGAGTATCCTTTTTCCCTAGAACTAGTTTGGTTCAAAAGGGGAATGAGAAATCTCCAACCAATAGTAGTAAAATAAAGTAGGGGAGGAGTGAGAAGCTAGTGTTCATCTTTGATGGTAGCACACTTGCCCTTAAGTGGATAACTATCATTGCACATAGATAATAGTAGAAGAGAGCTTTGTCTAAAGATTAAAAAAAATTGTTTCAAAGTCTATTGAGGCTAGACTTCAATTTTTCATTGGCAAAATTTCCCAATATGTCAAGAAGAGTCGATACGCCATGAGGGTTGGTGTTGGTGCTCCCATATACATAGAAACTATCAAGGAATACTTGGTTGTTGAGGATTTTGAGCTTGCTAGAAAATGTTGATAGAGATAATAAGAAAAAAAATAGAGGGCTTACTGAAAAATGTTGACAAATATAATAAGAAAACAGAGAGCTTGCTAGAAAATTTTAGATTCCACAAGATTCAAATTTGGCTTCATCGGTGCACCTGGACCTGCATTATTTTGGCACATTTAGAATTTTCTATGGAAACAATGATTTCAAAATTAGCAGTATCCCCCGTGACTAACTCCACCTCCAGCTTGGCCATCCAGTTTTAAATTTACCAACTCAAATTGTTGTAGTTGATTTCATGTTCTCTATTAGCAACATAGATGAGCATAGATATTTCATATTCTCTATTGCATTCCAGAAGCTGTGTAGAAAATATCACTGGTAAAAATTCAACTGTGTTTGTTATTTTCCAAATTTTTGTGTATAACTAGTTTTACAACTCATGGGAGATGATATTGTCTTCATGGAAGCTTGTTTAGTCTACACTTTGTTTTGAGTTGTAGAGAGCAAATTAGTTGCAGTGATAGGGACCCCCACTATAGAGAATATTTTAGATGATGTGGTAATTAGTTTGAAAAGACAAGTGCAATTTCACCATATACCCGGTGCAATACAACTAGGTGTGTAGTGGCTCTTGATACAACAAAAGCCACCAGGAGTAAAGGATCATTTTGTTGTTGCTAAGTGTGAAAACATGATTGGTGGCACTGGTATGTAACCTTATGACATAATTATAGCTCCAAATGGGAAGACAATCCAAAAGCCTGTGCTATTGCACTTGGAAGTAAAATTGTTGGAATTTTCACTCCCAATGATGACCTGGCAAAAGAAATATCCAAAGCTTCAGAGGTCATTGGAGAAAATTTTTGGAGAATGCCATTGGAGGAAAATTGTTGGGAAAAATGAAATTAATTTCAAACCTCGTATTAATGTAGTTTTGGATGATGCCTATAAATTTAATTCCCAAAGGAGAAAGAGATCTCATAATTTTCTACAAAGGCTATGATTTGATTGTTTGGTTGTAGTTATGGTATCAAGGAATGATCATTCAAATTATTGATTTGGTGCAGTGCATGGAGAAAACTACGTGGATGGGGTGAATGTTTTATTTAGAATATTCTAGACCCACTTTTAAATGCAACAAACTGAAGAAGCTTTGGCAGAGATGTCGCTTGCACGAGTCAACTTGAATGTCATACTGTGTTGGATGTCTACATCCTGGTTTCAATGGAAGATCTATTCTAGTCATGCTTCCTCCCATGGAATAGATGACAAGCTAAGAAAAAAATGAGAAAAAAAAGAGAGACAAAGAAAAAAAATTATTATCTCCAAGATACATCAATGTCACAACTTTATTTTCTAGGACATCACGATTTCAAGCCGCATGCAAACATTTCACACCATCAGACATTGTACATATCATGATCTGTGAAATTCACCCAGGTATGTACTGAGTTTTCCATTAATTATATGCATAGTTATTTTAAAAATCATTTCTATGTTAATATCATTAGATGCACCCATATTTCTCTTTATTAATTTTCCCATTAAAATTCAACCACATGACATACCTCAAACATGAGGAGAATTTCATTATCCTAGGAATATTTTCAAAAAAATGTGTGGGGAGGTGCCTGACTCCCATATAACGGCACCTGCCTCCCATATTTTCAAAGACAAAAAAAGTGTGGGGAGGCACTTAACTCCCATATATAGGTGCTTGTCTCCCATATATAGGTACCTAACTCCCATATACAAGTGCTTGAATACCATGTAAAGGCACTTGTCTCCTATATACAAGCACCTGACTCTCATATATAGGTTCTTGAATTCCATATACAAGCACCTGAATCCCATATACATGCACCTAAATTTCATATACAAGCATCTAAATCCCATATACAAGTGCTTAACTCCCATGTAAAGGTGCATGTCTCCCATATAAAGGTACATGAATCCCATATACAGGTGTTTGGCTCCCATATACAAGCACCTGACTCCCATGTAAAGGTGTGTGTCTCCCATATACAAGTGCCTGACTCCCATATACAAGCACCTAAATCCCATGTAAATGTGCTTATCTCCCATAAAAAAATCTATACTGGGGGGCTGTGACATGAGGGCATGTCAAATCTTCAGCATGGGAGAATTATGAGCACCAAAAATGCTCATTTTGTATATACTTTTAAGGGCATCATTATTGGTTTAATTATAATTTGAAATGTATTTTTATATAGCTTTTGCATATAATTGATAAAAAATGAAGTATTATGCTTGACTAGTATTTTAGTGGAAAATATGTGTATATGCAGGTTTTTGCTACTAATCTGGTGTTTTTGAGTCTACAACCCATTTGGGTCTGGCAATGCATGAAGACATCTTGAAAAGAACATTAGTAAATTATGGAGGGAGGTGCCTGTATCCTGACTATTAGAGGCACCTATATCCTGATTATTGGCGGTGCTTGTATCCTAGACTATTGGTGGCGCTTGTCTCCCAACTACAAGTTGTGGTTGACCAATTCAACATTGATTGGTTGACTAACATTGATCGATTGACCAATTGACTATGCACTTTCTAAGGGGGTTGTTGCACAAAAGATAAAGGAGAAATATTTGTATTCTTATGCATATTAGATTTTAACATGCATTATGATTATAATAGAATAAAGCACTTTTATTCTAAAATTTGATCGGTTGACCGGTTGACCATGTAAGCTTTTAAAGCATTATTTTTAAGACTAGGTTGTTATGTACACCTAAGGATTGTTATATTTATCCTTTTAGTGAATGATCATGCTTTTAATAAGAGAGAGTGTATAATTGATTATAGAAAATCATGTTACGTGATTAAAATAGACCAATCTATTATTGTAATAGGATTTGGCTACGTTTTATATAAGAACATAGGCTAGACGAATACAAGGAATCGAATAATCAATTACATAGTCAATAGAATTATTTTATTCTGCATAATTTATAGAGTTTCAAATACTCTTATTTGCTAAAAGTAATCTTTACATAATTAGCCAGGCAGACAATCTACGAGAGCTTGGGCATATCCCCTGCAGTATTCCTCCCCTATTATATTTTCTATTATTTATTTTTAGTAGTTAGTTTGTTTTCCTATTTTATTTCCTGCTTTATTTTAATTTAGTTGTATGTTTAATTTTTTGCACTTTAATTTCCAGTCTGTGTTTTATTTTTAGCATTTTAATTTTAGTTTGTAATTCATTTTTTTATTTTTCTACACTCAATTTTATCAAGTTTGGCTGAAATGAACATATATAAAACCCCCCACCGAACCAATAGGTATAGAGGAATTCATTATCCACACTACAGGCATATACTATGCATAACATTAGTAAGTTTACAAACTAATCGGGTTGATAATTAATGGAATATAAATACTTGTTTTTCATAACATAATTTCTGCTCACCATCGAGGTGGTGTGTAGCCTTTGGAATCATTAGAAGTTATGAGTACAATTATTTTATTTTCATAGGGATGTTTTGTAGTAAGGCTGGCATTTTTATTATAAAGGTATCTTTCCTTATGTCTCAAACTAATCTTGATTGTTTGTAATCTAATCTTCTTTGAAGCTACATTGTTTGTGTATCCTGTGAAGCGTCCAACTATCAATGTTAGGCTATGGGGGAGGACTTGAAAGGTATTGATTCAACCTCAATGAGATTGGATGAGGAGGTTCAAAAGTTTTGGAGAAAGGGGGTCTTTTGACCTTGGTGAAGAAATTAATGGATTTGATCCAAAGCTCTCCATGGATATTGCCCATTCTTGGGAGAATGGTAAATTTATTGCTAGGGGAATGGAATTTACTATATCAATTACCCTAATTTTGGTAGTCTATGGGATTTAAATCGAGGGGGAATGTGTGGATAGGGCCAAGCACTCCATGGCTAGAGAGTTAATATTCTTCAGAGGAAGAGGTGAATGCCTAGTTAAGTCCAAGAATGGTTATCTTCGTGAGTCTCTCAAAGCTCCCTAGAATAGGGTGGTGATGGTAATGATGGAGTATTTCATTCTAAAAGGGAAAACTAACATTGTTTTAAGATTTCACTTAGATTTCTTGTACCACATGCAAAGGAAGAAACTAATGAATGTGCTTGCAATTTTATTTACTTTCATTGAGAAAAATGTTAAGTAGATGAAGCATGGAAATTTTTCATTTTTCCATCACTAAGGTCTATTAAAGTTATTATATGAGAACACTACTAAGAATAGTGATAATATGGGAAGAGTAAGTCTTAGAAAGAATGTGGCTAAGATGCGCTACAAGAAGAATTTATTGAGCTTTGATAGTAAAAGGTCATTGTCCTTATCCTCGAAATTCTTTGATCCCCTGAGGAGAACAATGAGATTACCCCCAACATCTCGTTGACTGGTGGTAAGGACAAATCTCCAAAAGCTCCAAGGATGAAAGCTAAAGGACAAAATACTATTACAAAAACTTCTTATATTGCTAGGCACTCAAAACACCTTAGATCTAGAAAAGATAAAAATGAAATGGACAACAATGTCATCTCTATCTCAGATATGTATAGGGAGTCTAGGCTAAATAAGAAAATTAAGTTGAATATGGGCAGTCCTTTTGGGAAAGATAACTATATGTGAAAGAAGTAGGACCCATTGAAGACTCCTGAGAAGGCATGCAAACTTACCATTGATATTCTAGACTCTCTAACTAGAGTGCTCAATTTGGCTGCTACCTATGTCGAGGAATTTACTTGGATGGTGAAGCATTATATGGACAAAAATGAAAATTTTAAGGATTAGGTGTTTTTTGTTCCTTTTTGGGATTCTGGTCTATTGGACCATCTCTGTTATTTTTTGTGTTGCTCCTTAGTGCCCCTTTTAAGGGTTAGTTCCTATTTTTTTGATTGGAATATTGGATTGCCCTATTCGATCTAGTATGTTTGCTTATGTTGTTTGTTTATAAAAAGGTCCAGGGACCCTTTCAAAACCCTTTCTTTCCATCTAATAAAAAAATACAATCAAAATTATTGTCTTTTGATATATCCCATATTGTTTGTAAAGCCTCACTTTTAAAAGTGCTCTGTTATTGCTTTAACCATTCTTCAATTTTACCATTCACCACCATGCATTTACCAAATATATTAAGAATCCATTGCCATAGTTTCCATACTATTGAGCAATGTCTCAAGAGATGGTCTATACTCTCCTCCTCATTTTTACAAAGAACGCATTGTGAGGGACGATGAAAAACCCTTTTGATAAGTTTATCCTAGCATAAAAATTCTTCT
Source organism: Wollemia nobilis (assembly GCA_028583015.1). Taxonomy (NCBI): domain Eukaryota; kingdom Viridiplantae; phylum Streptophyta; class Pinopsida; order Araucariales; family Araucariaceae; genus Wollemia; species Wollemia nobilis. Next base: position 39,329,910 of record JAQPPZ010016981.1, read on the forward strand.
ATGACCTACTAGACAAACAAACATTTTAACTTTAGGAATTCTTGGGCTATCCCAAATATCTCTCCATATTATTGAGATATTCCTATTTTTTTGGTGCTTTACATTATATCCACTTCTTGTTGTGTATTCTTCTAAGCTATTCAACTCCTAAATCAACTTATCCTTGGCTTCCCTTAGAATAATCATTGTTGTTATCTTTCTACTCAATTGCCTCTTAGCATCATTGTCTTGTATACTTGTAAAAAAATCTTCTTTCCATTTGTATCTTCCTTCCTGGTCCTTGTATAAAATATTTGAAAGCATATCACCATATTTGTATTGTACACAATATTTGAAAGCTTAAGTGAATTTTATCACAATATCTATCCAAATAGATTTTTTTTCTCAAGTTCCCACCTCCCACATTAAACCTTCAATCCCTAGATCAATTAATATTTTTAAATTGTTCCATAGTGCAGAACCATTTGGTAGAGAGAATGCACTAAATATTAAGCTTGAGTCATTGGGGTCAACATACTTGGAAGAATTCTTACCCATTATCACATAATTTTGAACAATCTTCAAATTAATTTAGTTGGATATTGTTTAATTATCTAACAACAAACGAAACTAGGGTTTCTGGAACTTCAAAAAATCTAGGGCATCAGCTGGATTGCAAAAGTGCTTTCGGGATACGGTGGATCTGAAGGCTAGATTGGTGCCCCAGGAGGGTCCAATGGGGACTTCTTCGGCTCCTTTTCCAAGGAGTAGCAGCTCATACGTAGATTTGTTTAAAGAAAAATCTCCTCCAAAGAACGACGAAGCTCAAAAAATGGCATATAAAATGCTCTTCACGACTGCTTGGAATAGGTCGACAGCACATCGTGTGAATGGATGTTTTCCGCAGGCCGAAACCAAGCCAAAAATTGTCATCGAGCCAAGTATGGTTGAAGAATCAGTCATTTACAGAGCTAATCATGATTTAATCTGCAAGTTCATGGGTATACGTCCTTCCCTGAATTTTTTGCACTCTTGGATCCACCAAAGCGGGAGCCTCACGGTGAGTATTCATTGTGGTTTATTAGCAATGGATATTTTATTGTTAGCTTTTCGTCTTTGGCCGATAGAAATAGGGCTTTCGAGTCAGAGAAGAAAAATCATGGCCCGACAAGGCTATTTGTTCAACCATGGAGAGTGGGATTCGATCCCCGAGTTGAACCTATTGTTGTCTCAGTATGGATCTGACTATATGCTCTTCCAATGGAATTCGGAGTGAGCAGGTGTTGGCAAGGATTGGCAATTCTATTGGAAGACATCTGGGTGTTTCCATAAACACAACTGAAGGGAGCATGGCGGTGTATGCAAGAATATGTGTGGAGATGGATCTCGACCAGCCTTTGTCGGTAGAGATGGAAATTGAATTGGCGGGACTCTCCTGGATTCAACAATTGGACTATGAGGCCCTACCCTTTAGATGTAGGGTTTGTCACAAACATGGACATTTGGCCCATTTTTGCCCTAATAATATGAATGCTAAAATGGAGGCCCCTTTAGGAATGCCAAACCTGCCTAAAGAGGATAAGGCAACACTTAATAAAGATTCTAATAGCACCGTTCAGGGCCGGGAAGCTCGAGAGAGAGGTTTTGAACAGACCTAGAAGAAAAATACGGACAAAGAAAAAAAGAGGGAAAGGAGCAATCCCATCTCAGACCTACCAATAGGTATGAGATATTTAAGTCACTGGTTGATGAAGAGGAACAATTTATGGAGGGCATGGAGGGTAATAAGGAAAATTCTAATATTCCCGTGCATCTCCCCCTCTCATCTCCTCCCGTCATACAGCAGGTAGTTGAACTCTGTGAGGTATCACAGACCGAGTGTGTTTAGGGGCTTTAGTAGTGCATAACCTAGGAGCAGACAAGTATCTCAGGATGTCAACATGGGAATAGCAGAGAGAAGAATAGGGAAAGGCCAACTTTGGGGATAACCCAGGTAGAAAAAAGATCAAAAAACAACAATTCTCAGGGAGTAGGTAGAAGATCCAATAAGGAGTTGCTAGCAGTCCAAGGAGACAAACTGATCACGGGAGGATCGGTGAGGCCAATAGACTCTTATTGCTCCCAGGGTAACCAATGATTATACAATCATGGAATGTGAGGGGTTTAAACAGCAGAACCCATCAATCTGTTGTTCGAAGACTTTTAGAGAATCGTAATACTGATTTTTTGCTTTTATAGGAGACTAAGATGTCATTAGATCTTATGTCCAAAATAGTCAACATAATTTGGAGGGGTGCTGGTCATATGGATGTGGCTGCCCAAGGTGCCTCAGGGGGGATTGTTACTCTGTGGAACTCTCTTGAATGGTCTGCAATAGAACATATTTCCTGGAGGGGTGTTCTCACTTCTCTTTTTAGGAATAATGTCACTGCGGAACACGTTCTAATCACAAACTTTTATGGGTCTCAAAACCTAGATGGTCAGAGGCGGCAGTGGAAGGTTGTGCATAACATGCGAACCTCAAGGGAAGATCTAGATTGGATTATAGTGGGGGACTTTAACGCTAAATTATCTTCTAGAGATCAGGAAGGGGGAACACCATTTTTGGACCCAGGGGACCGTTTCATGATTGCCCAAGTCCAGGCTTTGCACTTAGTGGACATTAAATGTCCTGGCATTAACTACACTTGGACTAATAAAATGCGGGAGCCACATAGCAGGAAGGTTAAGCTAGATCATTTTACGGTTTCAGAGGAGGCGTTTGTAAAATGGAATATAAATTTTTAGATTTTAGAAGGCCCAGTTTCAGATCACTGTCCCATTCTGTTGGAAGGCGGGACTAGGATGGGGTAGCATCACAAACCTTTTAGATTTGAGAATTTTTGGCTTCAAAAAGAAGAACTTCGGGAGAAAATTCCATAGTGGTGGGAAGAAGGCCGCCCAGCTTATGGGAGAGCTATGTTCAGAATCCACAAACAACTACAATATGTCAAAACTCAGTTGAAGTATTGGAGGCATGCTAATAAAACAGACTTCCAGGCCCAAAGAGCTCCATTGGTGGCCATATGGGATGAGGTCCAAAAATAGTTCAGAGAAGGAGTAATTATAGACCAGCTCAAATCTGAGGATGATGCCCTCCGTATAGCGGTTGAGGACATTGACAACCAGGAGGAGACCTATTGGAAGTAGAGAGCAAGAACCACCTGGTTATTAGAAGGGGACAGAAATACAAAATTCTTTCATCGGACTGCTTGTGCTCGAAGACAGATGAACAAGATGGAGGCCCTTCAAGATGAGAACGGTCATTCCTTTGATACACTTCCAGGTATGCATTCCCATGCTATGGATTATTTTTCTAAGATTTTTAAGGAAAGTGTGGTACAAGATGTAGAGGCCCAAAATGAAGTTATTTCTGTCATACCTCATTGTTATTTCTGAGGATGAAAATCAGGCCCTCCTCAAACCCATTGATAGAGATGAATTGAAAATTGTGGTCTTTGGAATGAGCACTGGTAAAACTCCAGGTCCAGATGGCTTCCCAATTGAGTTTTTTTAGGATTTTTGGGACTACTTAGAGGAAGATGTAATGGTTGTTGTAGAAGAGTCCAGAGAAAATAAGAGAATGCTTAAAGCTATAAACCACACTTTCATTACCTTAATTCCAAAAGGGGAGGAGGGGGTTCATATTTCAGATTATAGGCCTATTGCCTTATGTAATGTGTTGTACAAAATAATCACAAAGGTAATGGTTGAGCGCCTAAAACCTCTTCTTCACAACATTGTCTCCTCTGAGCAAGGGGGTTTTGTTGAGGGACGACAGATTATGGATGGGGTTGTTGTGGCCCAGGAAGCAATCCATTCAATGCACACTTACGGTAATAAAGGGATGTTCATAAAAGCTGGACATGTCAAAGGCTTATGACAGGGTTGAATGGAGTTTCCTGGCTAAAATGATGGCAGCCTTTGGTTTCTCTCAGGACTGGATAGAGTGGGTCATGAGCTGTGTCTCTACCCCGACTTACTCTATGCTAATCAAGGGCCTTCCTTCGCAACCATTTGGAGCTACTCGGGGACTGTGCCAGGGGGATCCATGTTCTCCTTATATTTTTCTCATTTTGGTTGAAGGTCTTGGAGGACTTTTCTTGAGGAGAAGACGAGCAAGGTAGATTATTGGGTATCGGGGTGGGTGACGAAGTTTTAATGCACCTGCAGTTTGTGGATGACCATTGGTTTGGTGGGAGTGGCCGGCTTCGGGGAAGCAAGAATTATTAGGGATACTCTTAATGTCTATCTCAAGGCTACTCAACGGGTCATTAATGACAAGAAATCCAAAGTGGTTTTTTTAATCTGGAGCAAAGGCTTTAGAACAAAATTTTAGAAATCCTGGGATTCACAAGGACTTCTCTCCCCATGGTTTACTTGGGGGTCCCCTTGCACTTTAAGAAGCTAAAATTAGACACATGGAGGAATCTTCTGGAGTGTATCAAGGACATAATTAATCACTGGTCTCACAAGTGGTTAAGTTATGGTGGAAGATTAACGTTCTTACAGTCAGTCATTCAAGCCATGCCAATTTACAAATTCTCTATCCTGGCTACCCCGATTACAATATGGAAAGAGTTGGACGAGGATGGCTAGAAAGTTTTTATGGGAAGGAGCAAAGGGAGAGAGAAAGTGGGCCTTAGTGGGCTGGGACAAAGTTACCCGAGCCCAAGGTTAAAGGAGGTGCGGGTTTGAGAAAATCTAAGTTGAATAATAAAGCTTTGGCTGGAAAGTCATGATCTTGGAGATGGATCTCCCAACCCACCTCCCTTTTCGGTAGAATCCTAACTAGCAAATACCGGGACAGAGCCAACCCAAATGATGTAGCTCGCATCCCCTTGGATGGTACTGGGTCCCTAGTTTGGCGGGCTCTCAAGTTAGGGTCTCGGGTTGTTAAAGACCGCTTATTTTGGAAAGTGGGAAGAGGGGAGAAGGCTCATTTCTGGATAGATTCTTGGGATCAGTTCCCACCCATCATTGCTGAATTTCTAGAATTACTACCAATAAAAGCAGCCATTGAAGCCAAGGTATGGATCCGTATTGAAAGTTATTTCACAACTACTCAATTGGGGGAGTGTAAGTTTAAGCAGTTCAAGAAGTTGGATGAGTGGCCCATTTCAATCCCTCCGGATTTGACTCCCATCATGACTAAAATTCTGACAGAAAGATTTCTTACAGGGGGAGACGTGGAGGATGAATTAGCTTGGGGCTTTGGGAGTCTTGGCATCTATACAATGAAAGGACGGATATGACAGCATTCTCCCAGAGCCCCCCCTCATACTTTTCAGGTTGAGGACTGGAGGAAAATACGGCACTCTAAAGGTTGGTCGAAAGTTAACTTTTTTGCTTGGCAGTGCATGCACAATGGAATCCTCACTTTTGATAATCTCAGATCAAAAGGTATCATCGGCCCTTCTCAATGTGTACTATGCTACAAGAGCGAGGAAACTGCTGACCATTTTCTGTTTGGTTGCCCTTTCACCCGACGATTTGGCTGCGTTGGTTTGCATACTTTAAAATTCAAGTAAGTGGTGACCTGAACCGGATGAATATCTGGGCAAAATGGCAGAAAGGTAGATTCAAATCTAAAGCTCTTCGTATTGGTTGGGAGCTCGGTTTAAGCTTTATCTGGTGGCAAGTATGGCTGGAAAGAAATGCCAAAATTTTTAGAGAAACTTTTACTGCTCTAGACGGGGTTTGGCAGACCATTTGGAGCAAGGTTACCGAAACTATGGTTGTTCATGCTGAGGAGGAAGCTCAAATTGACATTGGAGCTATGGAAGAACGCGTTGAAGCGCAAGAGGGACGAGGACATAAATTGTTGGAAACCTCCCCATGAAGGTTGGATTAAAATCAATACTGATGGAGCTGCAAAAGGCAATCCGGGTAGAGCCGAAATTGGAGTGGTGTGTCGGAACCATGCTGGGACTGTGCTCTATTGGGAATTGCAAGGCCTGGGAAGAACCACTAACAATGAAGCCGAAGCCATTGCCATCAAGTCTGCTTCTATTTGGGCAGTGAAACATGGCCACCGCAGGATTATTCTTGAATCAGACTCGCAAATAATGGTTGGAGCTCTAGATTGCATGAGGAACTTTGATCTGAAAGCTTGGAGGTTGAGGGCTCTTGTTACCCAAATTAAAGAATTATGGAAGGAATTGGAGGACGTGATCCCAGTTTATGCGAGTAGAGATTTGAACAAAGCGGCTGACTTTACGGCTAAGATGGGTGCGGAAAAGGAGGTTGGAGTTCGGTTGCACAGTGACATGGATATTGAGGATGAGGTGATTAGACAGGGTCTTGAAAGGTCCTTGAGCTAATGACCTTCGAAAAAATAGAGTACGATGGGGGACCCCATGGCAGCTAGTTTTTGGTTCACGAAAATTGGCTCCGGTGCAGTTCTTCCTTTACTATTGTATGACTGTGTCCTCTCGGACCTCGGCTGGGAAGAGGCTCTTCCCACATTGTAATTGATCTATGTCTTAATACAAGTTTTTTTTCAAAATTTACAAAAAAAATTATCTAACAACAAATATAATATTTTAGTATTTTAATAAAAATTGACTCCAACAAAAAACCACATATAACTTATTAAAAAATTATTACCATAATATTAAAAAAATAAAATTTTATATATTACTTATTTAACTAAATTATTGTTTAAAAAACATATCATAATGTGAAAATATACACCATATTTATATAAATAAAATATTATATTTATAATTTTTATGCATTGAATTGATATATAAAATGAGCAATGATGATATTATTATATAATTAAAATAAATATTATAAGATCTACGAGCCATAATTTATCGAGGGAATTTCCCTTAAAAAGGAAGAGCCACAATCAAGAGGATCTCACCCTTGTCCACCATGATCGCCAATGTTGTCAATAAAACATCTGCTTGTAGAGGTTATGTTTAATGGACACGTCAAAGGCAAATGTTAAGTTTATATATTTGGGAAAAAGGTGCGTGAGTGAATTTATTAAAAAATTATATAATTGTACGCGAGGTGTAGTGTAACGGTTTGGTTTTTGGTTTTTTTCGGAAAGCCCCAGGTTCAAACCGTGGCGTGAGCGAGTGTGTGAGGGGAGGGTTTATGGTGGCTTTGTGTTAAATCTTCCTCACAAAAACCAAATAAAAAAATTATATAATTTTTTTTTATTAAAAAAATTTCATTACAATTTTTAACATGTTAAAAGTTAAATGACTTAGGTAAAAGATTTTTTTATCAACAAATAAAAAATTTAGATTAATAAATAAATTTATGAAATAATTTAAATTAATGGTATTTAAAGATTTTATATTTTAATATGTAAATAATTTTTATTTATATAATATAATTTTTTTTATTAAAAAAATTTCATTACAATTTTTAACATGTAACAAGTTAAATGACTTAGATAAAAGATTTTATTATCAACAAGTTAAAAATTTAGATTAATGATGGAAGAGGGAAGAAAGTAGAGAGGGGAGGGCTCTGGTCCCTCCCCTGCTCCCCCTCCCATGGCTCCCGGTTCCTGCCCAGTCCCCGGCTCAACCCGAGTCATCCCTCCCGGGGAGTGGTTGTTTGCGAGATGATCTCCGGGGGGAGATCCTTCTCCACTATCCGCGCCTCTCTCGGCCGGCTAGGGTTTCCTTGGTTGTTTTTTCGGATCGGTGCTTCCCGGGGATCCTCGTTTGGTTGGGGATCCCTTCCCTTTTTCCCTCAGGCTTCCCCCGGGGTTTTTTGCAGGTTATTCGCGTGGATCTGGTCCCCTGCGTTTCTCAGTGCGGTGGAGGTGACGGTTTAGGGTTTGGACAGCTTCCCCTTTTTCTTGTGAATCCTCGACGGGCTCTGTGCTTGGACGGGATTCTTGGTCCCTGTTGTCGGGATCCTTTTCTGTTTTCCCGGGCGGGTTCCTTGTGGTACAACTCTTTGGTCACTTCCTGATGGGCTGGATCCTCTCTGTGCTGGCTGTCGGCTTCCTACAGGATGGCTCTCGCTGAACGGAATGTTTTCCCGGTGGGCGGCTGGTTTCTCCACAGGGCGGGATCCGCCAAATCCGTCGGTTTTCCCGCGAGGCGGGATCCTTTCTTTTTTGCTGGTTTCCCGGATGGCGGGATTTCCCTGTTGCTTCCCGCTAGGCGGGACTTGTTTGTGGTGGTTTTGACTGCTTCCGCGAGGCGGGATTTTATTGTAACGGTTTTTCTTTGCTTCCTACTCGGGCGGGATCTTCTCGATGGTGGTTTTTGGCTACTCCCCGTTGGGTGGGATCTCCAAAACTACTTTCTTTCTTATTTGTTTGTTTCCCGCTGAGAGGGATTGTTTCATGCTTACTCGTTACCACTGGGCGGGATTTCTGTTTTGGTGTTCAGTTTCAAGGGATTGATGCCCTAGGCCCATTGCTTATGTAATCAAGTTTTGGGATCCTTGTTAAAACCCATTGTAAATACAAACACTACTTACCAAAAAAAAAAAATTAGATTAATAAATAAATTTATGAAATAATATAAATTAAAAATATTTGAAGATTTTATATTTTAATATGTAAATAATTTTTATTTATATAATATAAAAAATATTAAAAAAACATATTTAATATTAACACAAATAAACCTTTATGAAACTTTTAAAAATATTTTATTATTTTTTAAAATCTTTAGAATTTTATATTAGGTCGAGGTGAAATAGTGAGTGAAGGCACTCCTTGTGATAAGTTCAAAAATTTGTAATTTGAAGTACTTTTATATATGTATGACATTTTTAGTAATAAAAAATATTTCAAATTTTAACCATATAATATAAAATAATATTTTTATGTGGATAAGTGATAAAAATATTTAATATTTTTTAAAAGTGTAAAATTTCCTTATCAAAGCTAAAATAGGAGAATCAAATTAAGAGTTAAAAAAATAACAAATTCAAACATACGAAGCTTCTTCGACCTTCTTCGACCTGTAAAAAAAAACATTCACCCACCTAGTAGTCCAAAAAGTAAAGGTGACCCCATCATATTCCAACCAAATTAAAAAACAATTAGCAAAGCTAAAATAGGAGAATCAAATAAAGAGTTAAAAAAATAATAAATTCAAAACATACGAAGCTTCTTCAACTTGTAAAAAAAGCATTCACCCACCTAGTAGTCCAAAAGTAAAGGTGACCCCATCATATTCCAACCACCAATTGACCCCATTGAAATTCAACTTGTAAAAAAAGCATTCACCCACCTAGTAGTCCAAAAGTAAAGGTGACCCCATCATATTCCAACCACCAATTGACCCCATTGAAATCTAGTGTGAAAGGTAATAAAAATTATTCATAATACTTTAATGATTGTGCTATAGATTTTTAAAGTTATGCTATTTTTTTTGAAAGGATGGTTAAAAATTAATTATGTGCAAAAGAATCCCAATATTATATCAAAGTTTCTTGTTAATAAGTTAAATATACCAATCGCATAATAAAACCATTGTACACTTCTAATAAATAATAAACACAACTTAAAATGGTCAATCATTTAATAAATTTTTATTAATTTAATGAAAAGAAAGAGCACTTTATTTAGAATTATTTGTTACCGTAAAAGTGAAGTATCTATATTGTTTAAACGATACTATATACGATTATATAAAGATATTAAAGCTTACTTTCTTCACTATATATATATATATGAATGTTTACTATTATTTATTAAAGATAATATTATATAAATAGTAATATTTTGATAAGATAAAAGAAGGGGTTTTGAAAGGAACCTCAAATCTTTACAAAAGCGGAGCAAAAAGGATAATAAAGATAAAAACTTATAATTATCTTAATGATATAACAAAAACATCAATATTACCAAGCACAGCCTATAGACCATCAACCCAACTAACAAGAGATCTCAGAAATATGTAAAAACCTAGGTTCTTAAGACCAACAAAAACAAAGAAAGGGATATCTCTTGCAAAAGACAAAAATGTGAGCAAGAACCAACCATAAACTAGTTCAAAGGAGAAGCCTCTCCCATGTCCCATAGATCCAGCTTGAAAGCCCCCAAATCATCCTAACGATGATGTATCATGACTTGAATTTTTTTCGCATGGGTGATTGTCACCTTAAAGGTCCTAACAAGGTCCTTCTGCTTATCTTCAATTGTATTAAAGAAGGAATTTGGCAAACTGGGAACATCCAATGATAAGGGGAGGCTTTCTACGATAGTCAACAGAATTCGTAAAAACTTTCCTCTTTTTTTCTATAACCTGACCTTCCAAATCCAACTTGTCCACAAGAATAGGGGACTTTTTATTTTAACTGATTTTGCAAATAAATATTTCAATCCTCTTGCTCTCCCATCTCTGATTCCATTGGGTGAGATCAAAACCCCATCCAAAGCCTCTGAAGCTTTCTCCACCGTATTTGTAGAAATAATCAGACTTTCAAGTCCTTCGAATCCAAAGAGCCGCTAGATTTGGATTGGGAAGACACAAGAGGATGATCAATACTCAGGGTCACTTTTTTGAAGGTCCATTTGAGTAAGAATCACTTTCATAGACAAAACCTTAGCCATAACGATATGCTCAAAAATCAAAAGGACCAACCCTTTGTGAATAGGGTCCAAACATTTTCCCCTCGTGATGTCAAACATTGATTTATCCATAGAACTAAACAAAAAATAAGGAATATTCATCTATCTCTTATGGTGTAGGTGGTTGAGAAACATGACATGGTAGCTATGCAAAACATATTTGTTTGCATCCAATGAAAAGTAATCCATCACCAGTGATAGAACTCTATCCCATGGGGCCTTAAGTGCCTTAGGCTAATAGCCATTTTGAATTTTTGGTATATATTCACCTTCATCCATAAAGTACCCCAATTCTCTTGTCAGGCAATGCTTTTCCCTATTATGACAGTATCCAATAGGGGGCAGACTTGTCACCTCAACAACTAAAGCAACAAAGACCTCAAATTCTAAATTATCAACTTTCACCCATCAATTTCTCCAAGAGTGCATCATATGCCTTGATATACCAAAATGATGCCCATGAAATTTTAGGATACAATCTAGGAGGCCTCATTTTCGAAGGATTTTTTGATGTTATCTTCAACTTGAAGAGTGGCAGGTTCCAATGCAATTTTATCCATGTCTTTGTAGACCAACCACTGATAAAGACTCTCTAGAAAACAAGGCCCTAGCTACCAATATTCATATGTTGTAGCTCACTATGTTGAAGAATACCACCTTCAACAGGTCTAAAAGAGCCACTAAGCCATTGGAGATATCAAATATATATTTAATTAAAAGTATTATTAATTTGTTTACATAATAAATTGAATTTAAATATTATAATTTAAATTTTTTCGAACAAAGAATATATAAAACATATAATGCTATTTAAGTGATATAAAGGATTAAAATATTTTCTCTTATTTAGCATGATATGATGATATTTGATACAATTTTATGAATTTATGGTTACATTTATGTAATTAACCCATTCAATATAAATTTGGAAACTTTGGCCAAAACTCCACATCCATATGAAGTTTTTATTTATTTATTTTAAATAAGCTATGTATGACATCTATTATGGCCACTCCTATTAAAATAGTAAAATATTACATTGCTTGCATTACATTGTTATTAGGTTACTTGAACCATATCCAATGTGTCTTTTTATCAAACATATTCTTCATTTTCATTTGTATCAAAGATATTCTTAATTTTCTCTAAACTCTTATGTGTTGATAATCAAATCATTGGTATTGCTTTTATTAACAAATGAAACCTTCTCGACTAGTTGCCTTTAGTAGACATGGAAAATTGATCCATAAAAACAAGTTATTTTTCCCTTAGATCCTTGGGAAACCCCTCAAATTTACTACGTGCACGTTCGGAGCTCTTTTTCTCCCTTTACCTTGATTTTTCTCTTAGCCTTGCCGAAATCGTGGTTGTCCAGTATGGAGCGTGAATTTGACAAAATTTAGGTTTTTCCTCCTGAAAAAACCAAGTTTTGGACCAACCCCTATGATGTTAGCTCTTGGCCAAGGTTATTTTTTGTTTTTTGCCTAAACCCCCTCCAAACCTCTTATAAATAGAAAGGATTGGACCGGCTTTTTTCTCTTGGTTGGCTAAGAAAAAGTGAAAAGTTTTAGAATTATCATATGGATGCTCTAAAGACTTGATGCCTTTGGAATTCTCTAGTGCTATGCTTTTGGTGTGTTTTCTATGATTCATTGTTGAGGATAAACAAATAGAGAAGCATTAAGATCAAACACATCATTTATCTTATAAAGAGAAAAGATCTTCCACTTTGGTTGCTAACTCTACTCTTGCTTCCTCTACAAGCTTATCAGGTTTTCTCTATGGATTTATTAGCTCTTAGATAATTAATTCTTAGTGTTAAATTGCATTTTACATTCTTAAATTAGCTCTTAAGAACTCTTGTGTGAATTTGAGCCCTGCTATTACTCAGTACAAATTTGACAAAACCATTGGTTTCTCGAACTTTTTATTTATTTATAAATTTATGCTCACTAATTACAGGGCATGGATTTGGTCACAATAGCTTGGGAGGAAATTTCTTCTCCCAAAACCCCAGGTCCTCATTGGTATATTTGTTTTTCATTACATCCATTTTGTTTACACTACGTTTTCATTGTTTCATACTACTATATCTTGTTTTGCTTGTTCCCAAAGATCAACAATCATTTTCTTTTTTAAATGATCAGCTAAAAGGACCAAGGGGGCTTGATAGTTATTCCTCCAAGCTCAGTCACATAATAGCCTAAGCAAGCTCCCAAATACTGATCAAGTTTTCCAAGGTTTTGGAGTTGTTTTTGCAAGTTTGACCGAATTCATGGTCGAGATTCATGGGGCATAAATTCGACTAGGATCAACCACTAGGTCAAGTAAGTGCTAGATCTTTTAGGTTGATTGTTGAGTGTCTATGATCATTTTTTCTTTTTATAGTTGAATAAAATAACATAAATTTGATAGATTAGAAAATTATATTTTAGTTTTTATTTCTACATGTCAAATGAAGAAAATAATATAGTTTACATAAATCCTATTTATGCACTCTTTTGGACCTTTGCTTGAAAATAAAATATTTACTTTCTTGTGATATTAGGGATAGTCCTCATTGAAGCAAATAATCATTCTAGGAATAGTCCTTTGTTTTCTTGCATCATTGTTTGCCCTACATTGTTCTTTAATTCTTTATAGTTTAGATCTTAGTAAGACCAAACTTAGGTTCTTGTTCAATAAACACATTAAACCTTCCATCTCAAAATTTAAGTGAGTCCTTAAACCATTCCTAGTAAACTCTTTGATCCCCAAGCCATCAAGTGTAGTCAAAACACAATAGCCCTACGATCACCTCGGCTCCTAATGGATCTATCGAGAATTGTACATGGTGGGTAGTTTTGTCTCCTCTACATCTTTGGTGAACCTAACATAAAACACATCCTTAGTGGTTTTTTAGGAAGCATATTTCCTTTGCATCCTTTTGTTTTGGTTTTAAACTATAAGTAAGATCATTTAAATCTATTTTCCTGGATTAGAAAAACTAAATAAATTTAAAAAAATCTCTTTTTGTGTCTTGTGCATTTTCACATTAGTTTTTCATCCTCCTTCTCTCCCTATATCTTTCTTAATATTATGACCCCAAACATTAGAAATAATAGAAATATGACAGAACCAAAAGAGAATCCTCTATTCTATGAGGATGATCAAGTTGATAGGAGAATACCAATCTAGATGAAGAAGAGGATGTAGAGGTTGGTGATGAATATGATCCTATTGAAGGACCTCATGGTCAGGTCACTTTCAAATCACATAATAAACTCTTGAATTTCTTTAGGCAACACATGTAATCCATAAATGAAGCCTTGAAAAGAGACACCCACTTCAATGAAGTTGAGATGTCTCATCATCAACTCAATTCTCCTCAAAACATTCACATCAATCCTTTGTTTGAATCATCTCATAATGTTAATCTATTTTATAAACCTACATATGCTACTATGACAACCACCAACATTGGGGTAATTTTGTAACCTCCTCCAACTAGTGGCATACCCAAAAATAACATTCAATTTCCTTCTTCTTCCAATAATGTTCCTCCTCTTAACATTCCTTCTTTTATTCCACCAAATACAAATTTTATCCCACAACAAGATGCTATAAAAAACATCATTTTCCATAACCCGTATCACAACAATGTTAATATCTCTAATATTAACCAAGTTCCCTTTCAATAGCCTACCTATAACCCACCCTTAAGTAATCTAGGGGTATTGCACAACAACAATCTAGACATGCAAAGTTTGAAAACTATAGTGAAACAATTGGCATTAAGAATGGATACACTTCAAGCTCCAAGTTTTACTTATAATTATAAGGAAATATACAATCAACCCCTAGATCCTATGGTAGCCACTAGGACCTATCCCAAGTATTTTTCAATACCGGTCTTACCCATTTACAAGGGAACAAAGGACCCAAAAGAATATTTAAGTGCCTCCCATAAGACAACCTGATACAATAGCATTTTGGTATAAACCGGATCAACATTGTAAGCATCATAGAGTGGAGGTACACATGACAAACTCATGTAAGAGGTTGGAACACATGGTTCATGAATTAATAGATGAAGAACACCTTATTGTGTATAATTATCAACCCACTCCTAACCACAAACCTCCAACTAATCAACCTCCTACTCAACATACACCTACAACTAATCAAGATATGGGGATATTCCAGAATCCCCTACCCAATCACAGGAAACAAACAACTAATCAAGTGTCATATCATAATGTGCCATTTCCCTACAACAACATGGTGGGTATGATAGTATCTGCTACAAGGCAACAAGCTCAAGCTCAACCAACTCAAAAATATCAACATGAGATAAGTTATACATCCAACCAACCTTCTAGACCATCCTTAGTTATTAAGAGTACCCAAAAAAGGAGCACAAGTGTAGAAAACCAACCTTAGTATTGAAGCCAAAACCAAAATTCTCCTTTGACATCCAACAATAAATAAGTAGCACACCTACCAATATATCCCTCTTAGAACTTTTATAGACTTCTCTTATTTATAGGGAATCCTTGTTGAAGCTTCTAAGTCAATAATCTATCCTTCAAGATATTCTCTCTAGTAACCTAGCCAATGTTATAGGTACTCTTGGGATAAATCATATATCTTTTTATGATGACGATCTTCCTTCCTCAAATTTACAAGGAGATTCTCCCCTTTAGATTACTATATATATTGGAAAAACATCCATCAAGAGGATCTTTGTGTACAATGGTTTCTCTCTCACTATATGCACTTATAATTTCTTCCAAAATTTTAGACATAGGGAGGAATATTTAAACAAATATGATGTTATCATAAAATCTTTCAACAATGAGTACCAAGAGGCCTGCAAAATTTTATCCCTTCCCTTTAGGGTAAGACCCAAGATTTTAGACACTTTGTTTTATGTGGTATCTCTCCCAAAATATTTTAATTTTCTTCTCAAACACCCTTGGATTCATGCCATAAGGATTGTCCCTTATATTGTTCACCAATTTTTGAAGTATAAATTTAGGAATCAACTTATCACTATCTAGGGTGGCCCTCATCCATTCCAATACTATTCAATGGTTGAGCAAGCCCAATACAACATCATTTTTTGTCCATCTATTTCTCTTCATACAAATTATTAGATTAGCAAGAAGTTTGATAACTTCAAAATTAGTGAAGAACCACCAATCATAATATCCAATCACCTATTTGAAAGTCCTCTTATAGATCTAACCAAGCTACCACCTTCACCTTGAACTATGGGTTTACCTCATATAAAGGGTGAAGTACTATACATCGGTATTTGTATGTTTGTCTACACAAGTGCATTCAAAGAAGAAAATATCCATGGTAGTAACCCATTTCTAGTAGAGCATAACTCTTCCCATTGTTATCTATCCAATGATTACCCACTTCCTAATCAAATACTATTTAGTATGGGATATGAAGGTAAGGGTTTGGATCCATAACAACAAGGCATTCAAGATCATTTGGAAGTTGAGTTTTGGAATGAGAGATGTGGCATAGTCTATATCCCCAATAAAAACCAACCCTTACCAAATGATGATAATCAAGTTATCACTTTCATTGAACTTATGGATTCATCATGGCTTGAACTGGAGTAATGAGAATGAGGGACTACCTTCTCCTTCTAATATTTTATTTTACAATGTGATAAGTTTGGTGCACCCTAAGTTAGTTGTGATCCCATTGGATTATTTTGAGGTAAAAACTCTTTGTGATATGGATCATGAAGATGTCCTCTAAAATAGTTTCTTCTTTGATGTATCGATTCCTTGTGTTGCTCATGTTGAGTCTTCTAGTTCTCAAGTGGATCCTATTCCTATGTCTTCCAAATATATTGAGCAAATGGGAGTGATACTTACACCTTCTCACTATAATTATTAATCACATATCCTTATTAAGGAGTCCCTCGATGTTAACATAGGAACTATAGAAAGCTCTACACTCCTTAAATCAAGAAAAACCTTGTCCATGGATGAGCAGGAGCAATAAACCAGATTATTGATAGAATTTCAAGATATTTTTGCTTGGTCATATGCCAACATTCTAGGGCTTGATCCCTCTCTAGTTATACATCACCTAGTAGTTAGACCCAATGCCAAACCTATTAATCATAAGCTTAGGAATATGAATCATTAAATCACCATATTAGTCAAGGAGGAGCTCCAAAAACTCATTAATGTCAGTTTTATCAAAGCTATCAACTATTTTGATTGTATCTCCAACATTATTCCTATGGATAAGAAGTAAGGAATAACCATAGTATGTACTAAATTTTAGGACATAAATTTCACATGTTGAAAGGATGAATTTCGCCTACCCAACATAGACATGATCATAGATTTCATTGTTGGATGTGGAATAATATTGCTCATGGATGGATTTTTGGGATACAATCAAATTAATATTGTCCTTGGGGACTAGTCTAAGATAGATTTCATAACTCCATGGGGCACCCTTTGTTATAAATTCATACCTTTTGGCTTGAAGAATGCTGGTGCCACATACCAAAGGGCCATGACTTATATTTTTCATGACTTGATACATGATATTATTGAGGACTATATGGATAATCTTCTTGGTCACTCTATACATTGAGAAACTCATGCACAAGATTTAATATGGATCTTTGAAATACTTTGATAATACAAAGTCTATATTAAGCCCTCCAAGTGTGTGTTTGGAGTCACATCTGGAAATATTTTAGTCTTCATAGTGTCTAGGCTATGCATTAAAGTGGATCCTGCTAAGATAGCAACTATCACTAATATATCTCTTCCCCATAACCTAAATGAGTTGTGTAGCTTGCAAGGAAAACATTAAGCTATTCACTACTTCATAGCATAGTTAGCCGATAAGCATTAGCCCTTTCTTAAGCTTCTTAAGAAGTAGTGTTCAAGTGGGATACTAAGTATCAAAAAGCATTTGATGAACTCAAAAGATATCTCACTTCCCTACCTATCCTTATTCCTCATAGACCAGTATAGCATTTTATGCTTTACATAGTAGTCATAGCTCAAGATTTGGGGGCTATGCTTTCTCAAAATGATGATCAAAACAAAGAGTGAGATATATAGTGTATTAGTAGAACCTTGGTTAGCTATGAAACTCAAAAAACTCTCTTAGGGAAGGTTTTCCTTGCTATAGTGTTTTCTTCTCAAAATTTAACACACTACATGCTTATCCATAAGATATTAGTAGTTGCAAGGTTTGATCTTATTTTCTACTTAATGTTGAAATCCCACCTTTTAGGTCGAGTTGCAAATTGGGTTCTATCCCTTAGTGAATTTGACTATAGGTCAAAATACTACAAAAGGTTAATTCATCACTGACTAGCTAGCCATTTCTCCCTTAGAGTCCACTCATCCCTTAGTCATTGAGTTTCTCGATGATTGCCCTAGTTTAGAGGTAGATGAGCCTAAGTCTTGGTCATTATTTTTTTATGGAGACCATTGCTTAAAGGGTGTTGGTGCTAGAATCATTCTAGTCATGCCACAAAAATATATCATCCCCTTTCCTTCAAGCTTCATTTATCTCATACTAATAACATTATAGAGCATGAATCCTTGGTATTAGGTCTTTGGTCATATTTAGCCTTGAAAGTTATATTTCTTTTTGTCTTTGGTGACTCTCAACTTGTGGTTAATTAGATCAATAATGTTTATCAAATCTGAGATGATAAATTAAAACATTACAAAGAGATTATCACCAAGCTATTGTCTACTTTCAATAAGGTAACCATAGAGTCTATCCCTAGATCTTCCAACTACCATGTGAATTTCATGGTTGCTACTACATACCTTATACCCTTGGGGTTAGAATATGATCAAGCGATGATTATTATTAAAAAACTTGGAGAACATGCATCCCTTAACTCTATCCTCATTCCATTAGATGTCCTAAACATTAGAATTTCTCAATTTGAGACTTGGTACGTAGACACATTTAATTTCCTGCAAGATGGTTTAATACTTGATGGATTAGATCATAACCAGTGAAAGCTTATATGAATATAAGTATCAATTTTTCATAATTGGTGATACTTTATATTGATGTTCTTTCAAGGGTATCCTATTCCAATGCCTTAACTTCAATGAAGTCTAGCTAGCCCTTAGTGAAGCTCATAAAGGATCATGTGGAGGTAATTTTAGTGGTAATGATAATGCTATGAAGCTCCTTCATATCGGTTACTATTGACCTTCCATAGGAAAATATGCATGTGGCTATATCTGATGTTGAGACAAGTATCAATGCCATGACAACCTTGTTCATTCTCCTTCTCAAAACCTTTAGGTTATTTATTTTACTTATCCATTCTCCATGTGATAATTAGACATTTTCAGGAAGATTAATACCACATCGTTTGATGATCATAATTTTATCATCATGGCAATTAAGTACTTCACCAAATGGGTCAAAGCCATACCCTTGGCTACGGTGATTCGAGGTCACATCTCCAAGTTCATCTTTAACCTGATCCTTTATATGTATAATATTCCTTTGGCAATCATCTTTGGCAATGTCACTCCTTTTAAAAATAAAAATATCCATAAAATTTATGCTAAGTATAAGGTTCAACATAAATGGTCAACTCCATATTAGCCTTAAGGTAATGGTCAAGTTGAAGCATCCAACAGGTCTTTAGTTAAGATCCTCAAGAAGTTGGTAAGTAAGACTAGTCCTGACTGGCATATCCAACTATACCCTACCTTTTGGGACTATCATACCAACATGTAAAATCCTATAGGTGCAACCCCCTAGGTCTTGGTTTATGGCATAAGGCAATTTTTCCCTTTGAGCTAGATGTCTTGGTTGGCGATGAGTATCATTTAGATCATTTAAACCAAATTGGAGTTGTTGGGTGAAAATTTCAATTATGTCTTAGAGAATATTTGAGCCTATCATAATAGGCTTAAGTGATATTACTCTAAGAAAGTTTGCACTCATTCTTTTGAGGTTGGAGAACTTTTTCTCAAGGAAAACCCAAAGAACATAAATGCTCACACAAATCTAAAGGGTAAATTTTAGCCTAATTGGCTAGGCCTCTTTGTCATAATGATAAATTTTGGCTTAGAAGCCTATGTCTTAGCAATGTTAGATGGAAAATAGCTTAAATAACCAATGAACATACTGCACCTAATACAATATTATGAATGATTTTACATCTTCCTTATTCATATTGCATTTGCTTTGCTTGCTCATACTACATGATTGTTTGTCATACTTTGCATGAATTTTTTGATATTTTATTCCATATATATCTTTCATTTTCATATATATACTTTGTTGCTTGATCATACTTGCATCTGACTACTTCAGCATATAGATTATTAGGGAATTCACAATGAGGTAAGTGATGAAACTTTAGATTTTATCTCACATGCATTGCACTCATACTAGATTATTGATGCTTAGCAAACCCCCAACCTAGGGCACATCTCCATGTGTTTTTTATATGATTGCTTCTACTAATATCAATCATTATTTTCCTCTCTTGTCTTCTCATATATTCCTTGACCTTGAAAGTTTAAATAGTCATAAAAAATTTCTCCAAGTCAAGGGATATAGTCCTTCATCTCTTGTATATCTTTTGTCCTTTGAAAATTTTCAATCATTTATTCTCTTCTCCAAGACAAAGTATATTTGTTCCTTCTTTTGTCTATGCATATTTTTTGCTCACACTTTTTCCTTCATGATATTTCAATTGTTAAGGTATATTTTTGGTATAGGGTATATACCATATGAATAAAATTTATGGTATTCATACAACCATTGACTATATTATGCACATATCTTAGCTATTGAAATTTCAAAAAAGACACACATGCACAATATTATTTACTTTTTGCACCTCTCATCATTCTACCTTGCTTTTGTCTAACACATGCACACACACATTATTTATTGTGCTTTGCTTTGATCACTCATATTTTTGCACACACCACATCCCTATTAGGTTACACTCCTTTTGGAAAATACTTCAACTATTATACCTCATATGGGATAGCCTCATGGTTGCCAAACGAGAACTAGCCTCCACATCAGGCCATTTGTGAGCATACATCCTAGTGGGTATCCCTCCACATTCATCCATTGGTGAGAATTACACCCTTACGTGATAGCTTTATGGACACCAGTAAACACCAACCTCCACATCAGGCCATTTGTGAGTGTACATCCTTATAGGGTTATGCTCCTTTTCACTTTTTTACTTTCATTTTGACCTTTTTGGAAGTTTGATACTTCTTCTCTCTTCTTTTCTTTTGTTTTCCTCCTATTCTAAATTTGTGCTCCACACTTATGCGACATGAATTTTCTCTCCATAAAATTCATGCTCACCATTTATGGAACACGAATTCGACCAATAAGTTATTTTTATTTTCTTATTCTTCTCTCTTCCATCACCTTTTCTTGTCTTAATTCACTCATCTGATCATTTTATCATGCATTTCATTTAGTTATATCCACTTATTTTATATTTATTCATTAAAATTCATTCATCATGCATTTCATTCATTCATCATGTTTATGGATAATCATGCATAAACAAAAAATAATAACATATAATTAAACACACATTAAAAAAATATGTAGCGTGATATAGTGGGTACACATAAGCTGGATCAGTCTACAATAGTCCAAGCTTGACACTCGATTCTCCCCAGTGATGCATACCACACTCAAAATTGGTATGTCACCCCAATCCCTACCTAGGCCTATAGTTGGACTCCCCTACCCTACCTTTTGGAGATGATCCTAGTGGAGGTATGTTCACAGACTGCAAGATAGACCCTATCCATGACTAACTCCATGATTGTAATGAGGATAATGGAGGAACCCTTTGCTATGTGGGTATTTATTGGTAGTATATCATCTGGTAGTAGTTATTCCTCTACATCAATGCTTGTAAGTCCTCCCTCACCCTCTATATATCATTCTATAGCAGTCAAATCTCCTCTCCCTATTGGCTATTAGTGATGATAAACATACCCTCTACCCAAATCTACTATTTCTTCCACTCTAGCTGGTCCATCTCTCTCCTAAGGTAGTCTACCTATATCCTCATCACATATCTATTTAATAATATCATGGCCTATGTAGTAAGGTCCTAATATTTCTCTAAGAGTGTTGTGTTTGGTGCTCCTCATAGCCCCTCTAGCCTCTTGGACCCATCCTCTCAAAGTAGGTCCATATCCCTTTTCATACCCACCATCCTAACCTATAGCACCTCCACCTTCCTTTTTGGGTTATATTGACCCACAATTTGGCTAGGTCCTACCACTACCACTGTAGGAGCATCTTCCACTACCCTACTTAGCCTAACCTCTATCATTATGGGACCACTTCCTAATGTCCCCCCTTCTCCTGAGCTAAAGAGAGTGATAGTTTTTCCCATGGCTATCACCATATCTATTTGAACCTATATACATGTTTTCTTTGATGAGTCTGCATCCCTCTATTGTTGCTTATTTGTGTATTAGGTAGCCTCTCAAAGTGATAATTACATCTGCTAAACCATGACCTAGTGCCTCTACACTAGCACTAATGGGGATATCCTCGAGTGCATAAGACCTCTATACCATCTCTAGTACCCAAGTGCTACCCTAGAATTATCCACTCCTAGGTCCATATAGAATGGATCATTTAGATATTGCTCCATGAAATTCCCTACATTAGGGTCCCCTTTGAATCCTGATGGGTCCCTCTATGCTCACCTAAACCAATAGTTATCAAGGTCTATTATCTCTTGAAGGATGTCAAACTACCATTGTAGTTAGTCAACCCGATATAGCTCTAGCTCATCCTTCTCCATTGCCACCCACTTGATCCTTTGTACCCTCAATAGCTTCCCATCCTCATCCCATATAGGGTGTAAAAACCATGGTTACCATATGATCATGTGCTCTCCTAGCTCATATATCACCCACATTCCTAATGGTAAGATCTAGACATATCCTTTGGATGTGCCTAAACTCTTGGACCCACCTATATAATTTTGACCACTCTAGGTTGGTTAGTGTCCTTGTTAGTGCATATGGTGTCCTAAATACCATGTGATCTCAACACCATACATAGAGCAAAGTCATATACACTATCTCTATTTATCACTTGTACATGACATTCTACAATGTCCTATACAAGCATACCAATACATATGGGTCCCATGAGAACTGCACCTATTGGTCTTGTATATCTACCACTACCCCTACCAATGTCCATGTTAAGTGTTGCTTGCTCATATAGCATGTTGAGAACCCATCCAATTACCCCATAGAGTACTATTATCAATGCATCAACTCCATATTATATGGGAATCTTATCTAAATGTACTCCACTCTATTGGATCTCATGAGTTAGGTCCCCCAACAATCATTGTAGTACTGCCTAATGCCCCCATGCTTTGTAAATTTCTCTCTCCTTAATAGAGATGCATAATATCTACCATACATCATCCAATGTGATGGTTATATCTCCCATCGATAACTAGAAGGTCGACAACTCTAGGTACCACCTCTTTTCCAATGTTGTCAGTAGCACTCTATGCACCTCCACTCAAGGCATCTCTACCAAACACAGTAGCCCCATCATGCATAGAATGTCTCTCTCTATTGTCATGAGTTGTCATAATGCCTCCTCTAAGGTGCTCAACCACCACTCCTTGCTCTCAAGTACATCATGCTACAAACATAAACATTAACAAAAATTTCATCAATTTCATCATTAAAAATAAAAATATAAAAAAAATAATATAAGAAAAATTTTAAGCAAGTGTATCTAATTTTCTCTCTTCTCCTTTCTTTCTTCTCTCTTTTCTATCTTTTATCTCTTTCTTTTCTTATTTTTCCTCTTTTTTATCTTCTTTTGTGAATTTGCACCCTGTACTTCTGGTGCACAAATTTTATCATCATAGGTGTACGATAAAATTTATAGTTGACCTCCAAATTCATGTCGGGCTTCCACATGTTGAATTCTTCTAAAAATTAAAATATATATATTTTTAAAATGCAGTAAAAACCTAGTCTAGAAGTTGGGTTTTTGTCTTTACCAATGATTGCTCCACTGTTGCACTAGACTTTACCCCTCACAATGACCGAACAATGTGTAGGAAGCACCATTTTGCTTTTTCTCTAGAGCTCCTTTCTTCTCCTTTGCATGGTTAAAATTAATTCATTTTCACCCTCCCCTCCCATTTTATCCCTCCTTTTTTCTCTCCTCTTTTTCTTTTCTTCTTTTGTTTGCTTCTTTGTTATTTTTCATTTGCTATTTCGAGATTTTTAAGAATTTGACATTCCTTTCGAAACTCAAGGGTGCACCCTGGTCTTGGGGGAATTAACATCATTAATTCCTTGAGAAGCATGCAAAATTTCAAAGTGTTTGGAATAATACTATTTTTACACCATCCCTCCATCTAAACCTTCCACCCCTTTTTATTTTCATTATTTTTCACCCGTAGGTGTATACATATTTTTTTTTGATGCATTAATTAGGCTATAAATGCAACAAAGAGGGGGAAAAATGTAGACATGGAAAATTGACCCATAAAAATGAGTCATTTTTACCTTAGATCCCTAGAAAACCTCTCAAAGTTTCTAAGTGTAAGTTTGGATCTCTTTTTACTCTTTTGCCTTGCTTTTTCTCTTAGCCTTATCGAACTCATGGTCATCTAGTATAGAGTGTGAATTCAGCAAATTTAGGTTTTTCTCTTGAAAAACCTAAAATTTGGGCTGACCTTTATGACATTGGCTCTTGGCCAAGGCTAATTTTAATTTTCCTACCTAAACCCCCTCCAAAGCTCCCATAAATAAAAGGATTGGACCCCCTCTTTTCTCTAAGTTGGCTAAGCAAAAGTGGCAAGTTTTAAAATCATCATATGCATGCTCTCAAGACTTGGTGCCTTTGGAATACTTTGGTGCTTTACTTTTGGTGTGTTTTTTGTGATTTTATACTAAGGATAAGGAAGTGTAGAAGCTTTAATATCAAGCACATCATTTGTATTCTAAAAAAGAAAGATATTCCACTTTGGATGCTAACTCTACTCTTGCTTCCTCTATAGGATTGTTAGGTCTTCTCTATGGATTTATTAGCTTGTAGATCATTAATTCTTAGTGTTAAATTGAATTTTGAATTCTTAAATTATCTCTTAAAAACTCTTGTGCTAATTCATGCCCCATCCTTATGAGGAATAAATTAGGCAAAAACATTGGTTTTGCCTTCTTTTTATTTGTTTTCGAATTCATGCTCACTAATTACGAGGTGCAAATTAAGTCACTATAGCTTGGAGGAATTGTTTTACTCCCAAAACCCTAGGTTTGTATTTGCATATTTTTTTAATTGCATCCATTTTTTTGCACTCTATTTTCATTGTTTCATACTGCTATATCTTATTTTTATTATTCCCAAAGATCAACAATCATTTTATTTTTTGAACGATCAACTTAAAGGACTGAGGGAGCTTGACTACTATACCTCTAAGCTTAGTCACATAGCATCCTAAGCAAGCCCCAAAATACTGATCAATATTTTTAAGGTTTTGAAGTTATTGTAGACACCAAAATCTAGCCATCTATCGTCCATCCATGTCTTCTTGTCATTTCTACCCATTTATTTATGTATATTTAGGTATATTTTTAAATATATGTTTAATATTAATATTTTATATATATTAAATATATATGTAAATAAAACTTAGACATACGATTTAACTTAATCTCATCCATCCATCTATATCAATCCATGCCACACACCCAAAATTAATATCCACCCTCCAATGTGTTTTAATATGAGCCATATAATTTGTATAATTCAAAACCTAACATAACCTAGTGTGCATTATTAATAGGAGCAATTTTGATGGCTCAACCTTGAAGGAATACCCTAAGTTTTTGAAGGATCTTAAGCAATCCAATTTTCCAAGTATATTTAAGTCCCCTGAGTTCTCCACCCAACCTTTATCACCATAACCTCCACATCCATCGTTGCCCTTCTCACTCAGCCATATTTGCTTCTATAGATCTTCACATCAACTCCAGAGTGCCTCCAGGCGCTTCTCCTCCACTGCCAAGCATCTCTGAGTTCTTTTCACCATTCCTGAGTGCGCACAGGCATTTTTTGCTACCACCAAGCACCCGCAGCCCTACTAACCCTCAGGTGATGCTAGGGCATTATCGCACCAACTTCTTGAAACTATCATAGATCAAAAAATAGCAAGTTCAACAAGGTAAATATTTTTTATTGTTATACTACTTTCATTATTTCATATTTTGTATGTAGTTTATTATTTGACATCTAGGGTTTGTATTGATTCTTGAGGGTCTCACATAGTGGAGCTCTCACATATACTACTAATCCTATTATGTCATTCTCTGTGTGCAAGTTTTGGAGATACACAAGCATTGTAGAGTTGCTTAAGCTAGAGTGGTCTAGTATTGGATAGCATAAAGCCCACTCGCCTCTATTGAGATCAGAATCGAGATTGAAGAAACCACTAGCGCTATTCACTAGGGTTTTGGAGAATCCTAGTATTGTAAATATTTGTATCAAATAAATGAATTCTTTCATTGTAACAATGGATATTTGAGGCTCCCCCCATATTAATAAAATCATCTCTTTTTGTGCAATATTGGGTTTTGATTTTAATTTATCTTGTTATATATTTTGGTATTTCGATTTTGCATATACAAATGGCAATCATGGTGGGACCCCCTAAGGGTTTCTCATTTTAATTTAATTTTTTGACTAATTTGCTATTTTTTGTCTCATGTTGTAGGGTTTTTATAAGCGTATATTTCATAATGTTCGTTAGATTTGGGTTTTTGAGGATTCGAAGAAGGTTGCAGAAGGTTCATGAATGCCCTGTGATGCTCAAGAGACATATAGAAATGCCCAGGTGCATTTTAGAAGAACCCAAAATCATTTTACAAAGAGTTGAGGCAAAAACATAGGCTTTTGGGTAAGTTTACTATCAAACCTTAACTTTTTGTTTTTACGTATTCTGGAACTTTTACATTTTTTCAGATTTCTGGATTAAAATGAACATAATTAATAAATTTGATAAAAGAAAATTATTTTAGTTGCATTTTAGGCATTAGATTAATCATTGCATTCATCCACACATTTTTGCTTAAATATTTCTTAATTTTTTGGTGTGCTGCATTATTGTTTACATTTTAACTGTTAAGCGCATACATTAGTTTAATCCTAGGGTTAGATATTTCTATTTTTGTAAGTCTAAATAGGAATAGTGTCAAGATACCAAAAGTATCCCTACATTTGGGTGATTCTAGGTAGAGGAGTAAACGAATCCACCTTTGTTTAGAGAGCAGTTTTAAGCGGTGTACTTTACATCCTTTGGAGAAATTAGTATTCTATATATTGGATTCTAATTTAGACTATCGAAAGTAGTCATTTTTCTAACATTGTATGTACACAATAGAGAATTGGAAACCTTTAAAAATAATCACACACTGCACATGGTATTTTAAACAGTAGTGGTTGGATTTCATCACCAACCATTGCTTGAGATTTGGTGACAATGGCTTTCATCTCCATCCACCAATCTCTACCCCTAGACACCTTAGATTACCCCCAAGCAAACTTGCTAGATTTCATCACCAACAAGAATCTCGTTGCCCTATCCAAGCCATAGTATTCATCCATTTCTAATTCATATTAGCACATTGAAACACATGAAATAAAAATCTAAAAATGGATTCACATTAAAATGAGATAATCAATGAATGAGGTAAGACATATGTGTTAAACAAACTTAGCATTGATTTGTCTTTATTTAATTTTTGTGAAGTTTCGATTCTGTATTTCATTTTACTACACAATTTGTATTTGGTTTTATTGCTTATGGTCTTAATATTGGGGGTAAAACACTGGTTAATTTTATCCTATATGTCATAGCCCTCACATTTAAATTGTCAAACCAGGGAACTCGTAGACTTTTGAAGTACCAGGATTGAGACTACTCACACTATCACTTCTGAGATGAATCCATTCAACTATCATTGGGGGTGTTTATAAAATAGCAATTGATTCATCCACACCAATAAAAATTATGCATAAATAAAATACGTAAAAGTAAACACTCCACACTAAAAGTGGTAAACACACTTGCGTAATTAAAAGGCACACCATGCTAAAGAAAATAAATTAATCTAAGAAATAAACATACTACCATGCATATTTAAATCTAAGAAAATAACTAAGAAGCAGGGGAGGAATACTAGCTTGGAGTGGGCTCGAGCTCTAGCAGATCTCGCCCAACAAATCACAAAGACAATACGCTAATGAAAGAACTCTAGAGATTTTATTGACAGTGCAATGGAATATTACATGCGATAATTTTCTCTAAAATATTTGCCTCTCCTACTTTAGAGAAGTCTGTATGTTTATATAACACACATAGGACTTCCTATTATAGTTCTGTTACAATAGGTGTCTTGGTTACAGTCTAAACTAGGACAATTTAGTTACTGTAATAGGCACACAATAAATAACTTTTCATCATTTCTTGGCAATCATATGATTTTGCTTTTTTGGTTTTCTACTTCGTTGAGTGGTTACGTGTTCATCCACTCTAGCTAGGACAGCTCGTTCGTTCAGTGGTTTTCCATAGATGATGTGGAATGGTGGTCAACAGGGTCCTTCTATAGCTGTCCGATCAACACACATAATTCTAGTGCCTGCTTGGTGCCTACTTGGGTAAGGTGCCTTCTTGGCACCTACTTGAATAAGGTGTCTTCTTGGAACCTACTTGATTAAGGTGCCTACTTGATTAAGGTGCCTACTTGAGTAAGGTGACTACTTCAGTAAGGTGCCTACTTGAGTGAGACACCTACTTGTGTAAGGTGCCTACTTGAGTGAGACACCTACTTGTGTAAGGTGCCTACTTAGTATGCCTTAGTATGATGAAGTGAAAGCATACCAGGTCCATGTAGGACCTTGAATGAGCAAAAGATGACAAAATCATGTGAATAACTACACAAAACACACTTCACACACCGGTTAGATAATACACATGATTTCATTAAATAAATACATAATGATTCATAAAATATACAACTCATAATATATTTCCATGCAAAAACCATTGGTACTTATACAAAAATATGAGCATATCTGATGCTCATCATCCTCCCATGCCTAATATGTGCCACGCCCTTGTGGCACCTAAAATTGGTAATCACCTCCTTTGCATAGGCCACTTATCCTTATTTCATTTTCTTATTCATAGCCTTGGCTTTCCCTTCATTTTGAGGCTTTTGTTTCTACTGAGGGGTACTAGTTTGTTGCATTTTTGGGCTATGCTGACTTTCATCTATGTTGGATTCTGACTGTACTGGGTTGGCCTTCATTCTGTGTTGGCTTCTTGTTACATTGGATATGCTTACCTGTCATGCTCTTCCCAACACCTATGCTAGGCACCATAGCCACAGTCATTTCTCCTCTTTGGAATGTTGTTTCTGCTTCCTACCATAGGTCAACATGTTGAGGGTGTAATTCTTCGAGTGGAATATCAGAGTCATCCCTCTTTTGAATGACCATGTTGGCCTTGTACAACCAAATTTATTCAGGGGTGAGGCCAATATTTTCTTCTACAATCACTGTCACATCTACCTATGGTCTGAATATCCCCCGTCTTTCTAATCATTTCCTCATTTTGGAGGGTCGACCCTGTGACGAACCATATATATCCCAAGATTGGTCTTCCGTAGTAGTATCCACACAGATGTTGGGCCCTATTTTGGCATTTTTGGTATATTTTTTAGCTACCTTTGCTGCCTCAAGCTCTTCACGGAGCTTTTCAAAATTTTCTTTTTGCTCAGTGAAGACCTGCATGCCTTCTTCTCATTCTTCATCCGAGTGGGGGTTCTGTTATGTGAATGTAACTCTGGCCTCTATTTTAGCATTTCTATATGATTTTTGAGGTGCCTTACCCTTTCTAATATCTAGTATTATGACGGACTACGTGGGGATATATTTCTTTACTATGGGATATTCTTCCCTATTAGAGGACCTAGGAATCTGCCCTTCTTGTATTAAGTCCCCCGTAGCTATCTCCTCTATTTCTTGGTTGCTCAACACCTACTCCTTGGGTTCTTCAAGTAGAGGTTCCTCAATTTTGGGTACCTGGTGATCCTGAGAGTCCTTATTGGCCTCAAGTTTAGGGTCTTTGCCCTAGCTCTGCCCTAAATGCTCCTCATCATCATCAATGTCTATTATAGGGGTTTCTATTTGAAAAATAGAATTCCCTTGTTCCTCTATAGTTTCTCAATTAGATGCACATAAACCATCCCCTACTTCTACTTATTCATTTTAGATATCTAACTTGATTTCCTTGAATGAGACTACTGACACAAGACTAGAATAAAACACAGGCCAAAATCAAGCCAATTTCATCAACAGAGGTCTTAAATTCGGAAATACAATAGTCTCTTTTTTTTTTAAATGGCCAAGCCCCCTAATACAATGCATGCACGGCCTTTTATCCCAGACCCCAGCTTCTCCCGACATCATTACACTAAGTGCGGGCTTCCCTCTAACCATCCGCATGAAGGTTCTGTTGCCGCCTGTAAGATGCTGCCAGGTGCGCCCGTATTATCATGGTCCGTAATGGCGGAGTGCGCTGCGGCCGCCTGTCAATCCATCCGCCAAGTCATCATTCGAAGGGATGCGCCACAGCCGCTTGTAGTTTGTTGCCACGTGTCCTTTTGCCAGAGTCCCAGTAACCGCTTCACATTCTAGGACCACCTGTAATTTGATGCCACGTGTCCCTCTGCAATGGTCCCTGCAATCGCCGGCTGGTCAGGCGTCGTGAGCGTTTTGTCGCGATATCGCGACGTTCTTGCTCCCATACCTTCTCTCTCCTCTTTGGTCGCGATATCGCGACGTTTTGCCGTTGGCTACTCTTCTCTTCCTTGGGGGCCGTGATTTCTCGACACGTCACGAAATCGCGACGTCTAAGCCTTCCTTGCTCGCTTTCCGCCTTTGGGCCGTGAAACCGCGACATGTCACGATTTCGCGACGTCTTTGCGCCTTCAAGTCTTGCCTCCCGAAAGTGTCGCGATTTCGCGACCATTTTGTGCTTTCAAGTCTTGCCCCCCGAAAGTGTCGCGATTTCATGACGTCTTTGTGCCTTAGAGCTGTGCCTCCGAAGGTGTCGCGATTTCGTGACCATTTTGTGCTTTGGCCTCTTTACTTCGAAAATGTCACGATTTCATGACCATTTGGCACTCAAGTGGCTTTGCTTCGGAGCTGTCGCGATTTCGTGACCATTTGGCACCCAAGCTGCTTTTCCTCGAAACTGTCATGATTTCATGACCATTTGGCACCTTGACCTCTCCGCTTCAGAAATGTCATGATTTCGTGACCATTGGGCGCTCGAGCTGCTTTGTTTCGGAACTGTCACGATTTCGTGACCATTTGGCGCCCGAGCTGCTTTACTTCAAAAATGTCATGATTTCATGACCATTTGGCGCCTTGACCTCTCCGCTTCAGAAATGTCATGATTTCACGACCATTGGGCGCTCGAGCTGCTTTGTTTTGAAACTATCACGATTTCGTGACCATTTGGCGCCCGAGCTGCTTTACTTCAAAAATGTCATGATTTCGCGACCATTTGGCGCCTTGACCCTTTTCATCAAAAAAGCGTCGCGATATCACGACGTTTTGGCCCCCTTAGCGCCCTTCTTCAAAAAGCGTCGCGATATCGCGACAGTTTTGGCACTTAAAGAAAGAAAGAAAAAAAAACATTTTTGGGTGAGGCAAGATTGCTCCTTCGCCTCCGGATGCTCCTGCATCAGACACCCGGGGTGAGTTTGAGAAGTGACCTTCACTTCTGATTTTCCTGAGGTAGACCCAGGCGATCAACCTCTGTCTTCGATAACCAAGTCGCATCTTCTATGGGCCTGCCCTTCCATTTGACTAAATACTCAGAGTAACTCCTGTTCCGAGTACTTCGGCCCTCACGCGTATCAAGAACTTCTTCTATTTCGTCCGCAACTGGGATGATTGCTGGAATGCTCCACAAATCTGGGCTGGGTATCTCACTGCTTTCTCCTTCATGATACTCGACCAAATCTGAAATGTTAAACACGGGAGAGATGTTAAGTTCACTTGGTAACTCCACCTCGTATGCATTACCCGAATCCCGTTTGCCAATGATCCTGCATGGCCCAAATTTCTTCATTTTTAGTTTGTTATAGGTCTTGACAGGAAACCGCTCCTTCCTCAGATGGACCATGACAGAATCTCCTACTTTGAACTCTTTAGCTCGGCATTTTTGGTCCGCCCTTGTCTTGTACTGAGCATTCATCTTGGCAATGTGTCTTGTCACTTCCTCATGCACTCCCTTCAGGTGTTCGGCAAAGTCTTCTGCCTCAGCACTGCATTTCTCTCTCGTATCTATCCTTCTCAACTCTGAAGCGTTTCTTGGGCTGCTCCCATAAATGATCTGGAATGGCGATTTATTGGTACTTCGATTGACCGAGCTGTTATACGCGAATTCTGCTTGTGGCAGAACTAGATCCCATCCCTTGGGCTTGTCCCCTACCAAGCACCACAGTAGATTGCCCAAACTCCTATTAACCACCTCTGTTTGGCCATCTGTTTGGGGGTGGTATGCAGAACTGAACTTTAAATCCGTCTTCAGTTTCTTCCACAGGGTCCTCCAGAAATACCCTACAAACTTGGTATCCCTGTCCGACACAATGCTTCTTGGCAGCCCATGAAGGCGTACCACTTCCTTAAAGAACAAACCAGCCACATGGACCGCATCGCTAGTCTTCTGACACGGGATAAAGTGAGCCATTTTTGAAAACCTGTCCACTACCACAAATATGGAGTCGTGTCCCCTCTGGCGTTCGGGCAAACCAAGCACAAAATCCATACTAATATCCTCCCATGGCCTTTCGGTATAGGTAGTGGTTGATATAAACCAGTAGGCTGTCTCACACCTTTTGCCATCTGGCATATCCTACAACTCTGCACAAATTTTGCCACATCTTGTTGCAATTGCGGCCAGTAGTAGTTTTCACTAACCAGGCAGATGGTCTTGTCACGACCAAAGTGTCCAGCTAAACCTCCGCTATGCTTTTCCTTGATGAGATTCTCTCTCATTGAGCTCCTCGAAATGCATAATTGGTTCCCCCTGAACAACATTCCATCTTGAATCAGATAATTCAACCATTTAGTCCTGTCCAACGTAACAGGCGCAGTGCAGGCTTTCCAAGCTTCTACGAAATCGGGGTCTGTAGGGTATAAACCTTTGAGCTCAGCAAACCCTACAACCTCCACTTTCATTTCCATCATCAGACATTGCCTCCTACTCAAGGCATCTGCCACCCTATTGGACCTTCCGCTCCGATGCTTCAGTACAAAGGTATAGCTCTGCAGGAATTCTACCCATTTCAGATGCCTCTGATTCAATTTCCCTTGACTGTTAATATACTGCAATGCCTGATGATCGGTATAAAGAACAAACTCCTTTGGCAACAAATAGTGCCTCCATTTCTTGAGTGCTTGAACTATGGCATAGAACTCCTGATCATACACCGAATACTTCCTCCTGGCATCATTGAGCTTCTCGCTGAAATACGCAACAGGCCTACCCTCTTGGCTCAATACGGCTCCTATGGCACTGCCACTCGCATCGCAGTCTACCTGAAACACCTTATTGAAATCTGGAAGTGCTAAGACGGGTTGCTCAGTGACCTTCTTCTTCAGCATAGCGAAGCTTTTGTCTGCTCCAACCGTCCACTGGAATTCCTTCTTGTTCCCCTTCATTGTCTCCGTAAGAGATGCGCAAATACTGCTGAAGTTTCTAATGAACTTTCTATAGAAACTGGCCAGACCATGAAATGATCTAACCTCGGTCACACTTCTTGGAGCAGGCCATTCTAGGATAGCCCTCACCTTTTTGGGGTCCATTTTGAGACCATTTTCTGAGATAACAAATCCCAGGTATACCAGCTCCTTCTTCACGAAGTTGCACTTCTTTAGATTGATCAGTAACTGCTCCTCCCGCAGTTTCTCAAAAACCCTCCTGATGTGCATCAGGTGCTCCTCTAGGGTCTTGCTAAAAATCAGGATATCATCCAAGTAGACAATAACAAATTTGCCCAGAAATTCCTTCAGGACTTCATTCATTAACCGCATGAAGGTACTTGGTGCATTGGTCAGCCCAAATGGCATAACCAACCACTCATACAACCCCTCTCTGGTTTTAAAGGCTGTCTTCCACTCATCCCCTTCTCTAATGCGGATCTGATGGTAACCACTTTTCAAGTCAATCTTTGTGAAGTACTCAGCTCCACTTAAATAGTCCATGATATCATCCATCCTTGGCAGTGGGAATCTGTATTTGATGGTGATCTTGTTAATTGCCCGAGAGTCTATGCACATTCTCCATTCTCCATCCTTCTTGGGTGCTAGTACTGCTGGTACTACACATGGACTAAGACTCTCCCTAATCAGCCCTTTCTTCAACAGATCTTGAACTTGCCGATTCAACTCCTCAGTTTCCACAGGCGTCATTCGATGTGCAGCCTTGTTTGGCAAGCTCGATCCAGGCACCAAATCTATGTGGTGACTGATCTTCCTAACAGGCGGTAAACCTTCAGGAACATTATCAGAAATGATATCTGGGAATTCCTCTAACAGTCCCATGACCTCCACTGGAATTTCCTTGCATCCTTCTTCCTTAACCCTAGGGATTATGGCATAGCACATATGATCTGACTTCAGGCCTTCCAAAAATCTTCTGCCATCAACTAGACAGACTCGTGCACTGTTGCATACCTTCTCATCCGCCTCCTTCAAGGGTTTCAACTTGTGGCGAACTCCATTCTTCGACAAAGAGTATGTGTTGGCTCGACCATCATGTACAACACTTCGATCAAACTGCCATGGTCTCCCAAGCAACAGGTGACATGCATCCATAGGCAAGATGTCACATAAGACCTCATCTCGGTAAGTTCCAATATTGAACTTCACCAGGCATTGCTCACTTACTAGCACCCGATGGTCCTTTTGCAACCATGCAATTCGATAAGGGTGCGGGTGTTTTCTCCTCTCCAACTGTAGCTTGGCAACCATTTCCTCAGAAACCAAATTGTCAGTGCTTCCATTATCGATGATGATGTTACAGACCTTGCC
The DNA here is from genome assembly GCA_028583015.1 of Wollemia nobilis. Lineage (NCBI taxonomy): Eukaryota > Viridiplantae > Streptophyta > Pinopsida > Araucariales > Araucariaceae > Wollemia > Wollemia nobilis. Next base: position 39,364,675 of record JAQPPZ010016981.1, read on the forward strand.
TGTGCACTTGCATCTTGTTCGAAACAAGCTGTTCCTTTGGTCTACCTTTTTCTCTTCATTCAACAGGACTCTTTTGATGATCATTGCTTCTCCCCTTTCTGCCTCCTCAGAGTGCTCAGATTCTACACCTTCGTCTGCTACAGCAGCTCGGGCCTGACCCTCAGGTCTTCGATTTGGCCTCTCTTGATGTTGCGGGTAGTTGTATGCCCTGTGTCCTTCTTCTCCGTAGTTGAAGTAGGTTCCTCGAAAGACACCTCTTCCAAACCCTCGCCCAGGCCTACCTCTTCCTCTCGGGTAGTTGTTGTTCTGATTGCGTGGGCGTTGGTCATTCTCCTCCTTCCCTTCTTTCTATTTTTGGCTACTGCTAGCTTCACCAGTTTTCCCCAAATCTCCTGTACCTTCCTCCATTGGTTCTTCCACCAGCTCTTCCACCCCTGTCCTTTCCTCTCTGCTTTCCTTCAAATCTCCTATTCAGTTTCTCTTCTACTTTCAAGGCAAACTGGTATGCATCCTCCACCGTGCCCATCCTAACCAGTCCCAGCTCTTCTTGAATGCTGGTTCGCAACCCATTGATGTATCGTGCGACTTTCTCCTTATTCGCCTCATAATGGCCGGTTCTAATCGAGATCTGATAGAACTCCTCCGTATACTCCTTGACAGATTTACTTGTCTGTCGAAGACTCTGCATCTTTCTCAATAAATCCAACTCGTAATCTATAGGGATGAACTGCCTCTTCAATCTCTCCACCATCCTATCCCACCTGGTGATCTTTTCCTTTCCCCTCCTGTTCCTTTCCAGCTGCACTCCTTTCCACCAGATGCTAGCATGTCCTTTCAGCTTGGTTTTCGTGAACCTGATCCGATTTGGGTCTGAGATCTCTTCATACTCGAAATACTCCTCCATGTCGTTGATCCAATCTATCAGCTCCTCGGGGTTGAGGTTCCCAGAGTAAGTAGAGACGTCAAATTTTGGCTTCTTCCCGATCTGGGAGATGGCCCTATACAGCCTAGCCTCTGCTGGATCCAAGGCTTCTTCCTCATCGGATGGACCCTCTTCTTCCCAAACTTCATCCTCACTGGGTTCCTCCCTTCTTGGCTCAACTCCTCTTCTAATTTCCTCCTGCAGGGCTTCAACTTGCCTCTGCAAGGCTCTAAGATCGACCTCTGCTTGTCTGTTCCTCACACCACCACGGTTCCTGCGTGGAGGCATCCTGCTTCTTCTTCACAACCCACAACCACAATCCTGGCGCAAACTGCCTCACTGTCGGCGATCGGTTTGCGCACTCAGAACCTTCTGGCTCTGATACCACTTGACGCAAGACTAGAATAAAACACAGGCCAAAATCAAGCCAATTTCATCAACAGAGGTCTTAAATTCGGAAATACAGCAGTCTCTTTTTTTTTTTAAATGGCCAAGCCCCCTAATACAATGCATGCGCGGCCTTTTATCCCAGACCCCAGCTTCTCCCGACATCATTACACTAAGTGCGGGCTTCCCTCTAACCATCCGCATGAAGGTTCTGTTGCCGCCTGTAAGATGCTGCCAGGCGCCCCGTATTATCATGGTCCGTAATGGCGGAGTGCGCTGCAGCCGCCTGTCAATCCATCCGCCAAGTCATCATTCGAAGGGATGCGCCACAGCCGCTTGTAGTTTGTTGCCACGTGTCCTTTTGCTAGAGTCCCAGTAACCGCTTCACATTCTAGGACCACCTGTAATTTGATGCCACGTGTCCCTCTGCAATGGTCCCTGCAATCGTCGGCTGGTCAGGCGTCGTGAGCGTTTTGTCACGATATCGCGACGTTCTTGCTCCCATACCTTCTCTCTCCTCTTTGGTCGCGATATCGCGACGTTTTGCCGTTGGCTACTCTTCTCTTCCTCGGGGGCCACGATTTCTCGACACGTCACGAAATCGCGACGTCTAAGCCTTCCTTGCTCGCTTTCCGCCTTTGGGCCGTGAAGCCGCGACATGTCACGATTTCGCGACGTCTTTGCGCCTTCAAGTCTTGCCTCCTAGAAGTGTCGCGATTTCGTGACCATTTTGTGCTTTCAAGTCTTGCCCCCCGGAAGTGTCACGATTTCGCGACGTCTTTGTGCCTTAGAGCTGTGCCTCCGAAGGTGTCGCGATTTCGTGACCATTTTGTGCTTTGGCCTCTTTACTTCGAAAATGTCACGATTTCGTGACCATTTGGCACTCAAGTGGCTTTGCTTCGGAGCTGTCGCGATTTCGCGACCATTTGGCGCCCAAGCTGCTTTTCCTCGAAACTGTCACGATTTCGTGACCATTTGGCACCTTGACCTCTCCGCTTCGAAAATGTCATGATTTCGCGACCATTGGGCGCTCGAGCTGCTTTGTTTCGAAACTGTCGTGATTTCGCGACCATTTGGCGCCCGAGCTGCTTTACTTCGAAAATGTCACGATTTCGCGACCATTTGGCGCCTTGACCTCTCCGCTTCGAAAATGTCGCGATTTCGCGACCATTGGGCGCTCGAGCTGCTTTGTTTCGGAACTGTCGCGATTTCGCGACCATTTGGCGCCCGAGCTGCTTTACTTCGAAAATGTCACGATTTCGCGACCATTTGGCGCCTTGACCCTTTTCATCAAAAAAGCGTCGCGATATCGCGACGTTTTGGCCCCCTTAGCGCCCTTCTTCAAAAAGCGTCGTGATATCGCGACAGTTTTGGCACTTAAAGAAAGAAAGAAAAAAAAACATTTTTGGGTGAGGCAAGATTGCTCCTTCGCCTCCGGATGCTCCTGCATCAACTACCCTCTCTAGCGAGGTTGGAGAGTTCATGGGCACCTCAATTGCCCAATCTATTTGGGTAGAGGCATCTCGTCTCTCAATCGCCCTAGCCTACAACTACTGGTTCTCTACCCTGAGCTACTAGATCAATTGTTGTAGTTGGGCGATGGTGGCCTCCTACCTCTAAATTTTTCTCATAGTCATCTCCTTGAATTCCTCAAACAAGTGCCTACATCATGAAGTTCTCACTCTGCCTAGTGCGGTCCTCTCCCATCGACACCTCGAGCTATTGTTGCAGGCCTACTGAAGACTGCGGGTCTTGTGGATTGTGGGTGGCCAAATTCTACAAGGTTTAGGCCATGAATCCGACCTCCACATCTTCCTCTTCTTCCTTGCTTGATAGAATTAGTCATCGTAGGTATCTTCGACCATGTATGCGCTTCATCCATCGAGTTATTGGTTCAGGGCTGGAGGATTCCAGCCTATCCTTCGTATAATTGGGCAGAGAAATCTGCCCTTCTTCCATAGCATCTAGTGAAGTTTGGGGTTGTTCCTCTTTAGTCATTCCCCCTAACTCGGCCTTGTATCCTACCTCTTTTTCTACCTGCTCCTGTGCATCAGAATGTTTGGCCCCTACTTCTTTGGTCACTTCTCGTAATTTGACCTCTTGCCCTGCTTTGGCCACCACTTGCTCCTACGTATCAGAGTGTTCAGCCCCTACCATCGATGAGCTTCCCCTATGTTCCTTAGAATGGTGTATTAGGGCTATAATTAGCCCATGATGGGCTAGGGCAGAGACCACCCCTCTCTGGTACCATGATGCCTCATCCTGCAGGGCATTTTCCAGATAGAATGGCACGTTAATTTCTTGCCCATGCACTAGGTGGTTCAGGAACTACATGTGGTTCACATTCAGGTGCGAGTACTTCCCTGTGCATGTGAAGTATCTCACAACCTATTCGAAGAGCTTCCTCAGGTGCATCAAAAGTCCTTACTTTGGGAGCCCTCCATGGTCGAGTCGGACATTCCTCTATTCGAGCAACAATTCTATGCATTGGATTGCTGCTCCATCCTTGTATGTGCACTCTCCAGTGAGGGGGAGGCTAGTGACACGAGTGATGTGCTCTGGGGTGACTGGAATCTCTAGTCCATGCAACCGGGTGACCCCTCCTCTCACAGTGGTAGCAAACTCTTTTTTTGCCTCTATGTCCTGGTCTTGGCTGACCAGGCGATAGTAATCCATCCACCCGACCGCCTCAAACCGATTACAAACTTCTCCTCTAATCCCCTCAGTGCCACTAGGCTCATGCTTTTTGAGTGCATGGTTCTTCGATCATCCTCCCATGGTGAATTCTCTATTTATTTTGATTGGTTTGATGCCCTATTCATAGTAAGGCACCTTCTTATAGATTCAGGTGCCTAACTCCAAAAATTGCTTCTGCATTGGGGTTGACAGGGTATGCCACCCAAATTGATTTTTGGCATGACGTATTAGGCATGAGGGGCCAATTCAATTCTTGCATCGACATTATTTTTAGAGAAGCATATCGTATGAAAAATTATGTATATATTTAAAAGAAATCATGCGCATACCTGATTGGTCATTTCGTGCTTCATGGAGTATGCCAATTTGGTAATCCATGGTAATGGTGATAATATATTTCCCATGTGCTGATTACGTCGCCTTGGTTACTACAATTCTAGTTCGCTCGAGGTCCCATGCTAAAAATGTGGTGGATCCTATTGGTTTAGGTTGGGACACATATCTCCTCCGATGGTTGGCCTTGGGATGTGCAGAGATCCTACCCAATAATTTCAAAATATTTTTGGGTGCTTTCAGATTTCCATCATGTGAGATGATGATGTTGGTTTTGACTACTCCACATACCGCCAAGTTGTGCATGTGATTTTGATTCAATCGAGGTGCCTACTTGAGTAAGGCACTTGCTTGGCACCTACTTGAATAAGGTGCTAGAGTAAGGTGCTAGAGTAAGGCACCGGAGTAAGACATCAGAGTAAGGTACTGGAGTAAGGCACCTACTTGATCACACATTTTTTTTTGCCATTGATGGATAACATCAAGGTGCCTCATTTTTTTTTTAAAGACACCTCCGAAGTAAGGCGCCTCCTTGGTAGAGTAAGGTGCCTCCCTTTTGGAGTAAGGCACCTCCCTTCTAGAGTAAGGCATCGGAGTAAGGTGCCAGAGTAAGGTGCCTCCCTTTCGAAGTAAGGTTCCAGAGTAAGGTGCCTCCCTTCTAGAGTAAGGCACCAGAGTAAGGCACCTCCCTTTTGGAGTAAGGTACCTCCCTTGAACAAAAAATTATTTTTATTTTTTAACTCTTCAACCATGGTCAAATGCCTCCATTGACATGCCTTCTTTGGAGTAAGGCACCTCCTTTCTGGAGTAAGGCACCTCTCTTTCAGATTAAGGTACCAGAGTAAGGTGCCTCCCTTCTAGAGTAAGGCGCCAGAGTAAGGTGCCTCCCTTATGGAGTAAGGCACCTCCCTTCTATGGTAAAATATTCTCCCACCATTGAAAAGTTAGCAGTAGCTGACGTGTTCATTGATGTGAGGTTGATCAAGCCTTCTAAAATTCTCCTCATACTACGTCGGTGTCTGCTTCATCCAAGCACGAGGGTGTGTAATTTTTCCTTTGTAGGGAATTGGTGCCCATGCCCATGCTTGGATCAGAACTATCTTCTTAAAATGTGTAGGTTCATGGATGTTGAGCTGGTCTAGGCCTTGTTACCCAAGATGCCTATTGTTCGAACAATCAGGCCATTCTCTTGCAAAAAATGAGAAAAAAAGAAAATATAGTTAAATGCAATCCATGCCTGTTAGGCCTTGGCTCTCAGGATGCCTATAGCTTGCATGTGGGTATTGTTCCTACAAAATACACCATAAGCTAGAAAGTAGAAAAATATGTAGGTCTGGTGCAATCCATGCCTATTAGGCCCTAGCTCTTAGGATACCTACAGCTTGCATGCGGGCACCATACCTGCAACACACAAAAGTAAGAAACTAAGACTAAATTTTTGGTGGATGCCTTTGTGTCCACCGTGTTGCTGAGAAATTGGTAATTTTAATTGGATGGGGTTTCCCCCATGCCTATTCTGGGCTCCATCATTAAATTCTCGGATGTGTGGTATGGGCGTAACCGGTGGCCATTAACTGTGAGAATGGTGTTGCTACCATCAATTATTTTAACACATACAACACCATTTTTTATTAGCTCCACCACCTCGTATGGTCCCATCCACCTCTGCATCAGCTTCCCTTTCCATTCCTGGAACCTGGAATCATACAATAATACCTAGTCTCCTTCCTTGAACTATTTTGTCTTAATGTGGTGGTCGTGCCATTGCTTCCTTTACCTCTGGATAATTTCTATTCTTTGTAGGGCATCCATTCGGTATTCATCCAACTGATTCAACTATCGAATCCATTCCTTCTATGCTTCATCTAGGCTCAGGTCCAGTTCTACCACCGTTCTGAGTGTTTTGATCTCAAATTCGATGGGCATCATCACATATTTCCCGTATACCAATTAGAATGGTGTGAAGCCCGTGGTTGATTTCCACATTGTGTTGTATGCCCACACTGCCTCCAATAATCTTGCAGCCCAATCCTTCCTATGCTACTGCATGGTTTTCGTTAGGATATTTTCGATCTCCCTGTTGGTCACTTCTACCTATCCATTCACCTATGGATGATAAGGGGTGGTCTTGTTATGCCGAACCCTGTATTGCTTCATTAATTCCTCAATTATCTTGGAGGTAAATTGGGGTCCCTGGTCCATTGTAATTTCCTTGGGCACCCCAAACCTCATGAAAATGTGAGCAAATAGGAATTTGGCTACCATCCCTTCCTTGGAGTCCCTTAGCACTTGGACCTCGACCCATTTAGTGATGTAGTCTATGCAAACTAAAATATATCTCTTCCCGATCGAAGGTGGGTTGATTGGTCCCATGAAATCCATGCCCCACTTGTCGAAGGGCTCTATGTGCATGTGAGGTTGAAGGGGTATTTCATCTCGATGGGTCAGCCTACCCATTCTCTGGCATTCATCACACTTGCTGGTGTATGTGGCTACATATTTGAATAAAGTGGGCCAAAAATACCTAGTCTGTAGAACCTTATACGTAGTCCTTTTTCCTACAAAGTGCCCTCCACATGGCTCATTATGGTAGGCTTTAAGTATTTCTGAAAACTCATGCTCTGCTATGCATCTCCTTACGATCTGATCGGGCCTTATTTTGAATAGGAGGCCATCGATCCACAGAAAGGAGGTACTCTTTTCAATCACCACCTACTTTTCTCATGATGAAAGAGTAGGGGAAGTTCTACCAGTGGCCAGATAGTTGGTGATGTCTGTATACCATGATGTTTGTTCATTGATGATGAACAAATGTTCATCTGGGAACTGGTCCTCCACCATTGCATGATTTGCTAGTATTAGTCTAGATAGGAAGTCTATGACTACGTTATCTTTCCTGAGCTTATCAATGATTATAATGTCAAAATCCTATAGTAGCAGGAGCCACCTGATAATCCTGCCACTGATCGCTGGTTTACTCATTAAGTACCTGATGGCTGCATGGTCTGTGTGAATGAACACCTTGTAACCAGTGATATAGTGGTAGAATTTGTTGATGGCATGTATGAATGCTAGGAATTATTTTTCTGTTACTGTGTAGTTGAGCTCGGCCCCTGCTAAGTTTTTGCTGACATAATAGATGGCATAGAATTCCTCGCCATCCTTCTTCCCGAGGACCGCTCCAATTGCATTATTGGATGCATCACAATAGATATGAAATAGGACTGCCCAATTCGGGCCCCATAGAACTGGGGTAGAAATCAACTTCTCCTTCAGTGTTTGAAAGGCTTGTTCATAGTCTTCCATCCAGATAAATTCCATATCTTTCGAGAGTAGGGTGTGCAATGGTTTGGCAATTTTATTGAAATCAATGATAAATCACCTATAGTACCCGGTAGAGCCAAGAAAAATTCTTACTTCCCTCTATGTTTTTGGGCTGGGTAGGTCCTTGATGACTTCTATTTTATTTTTATCAACTTTAATTCCCTCTGTCGAGAGGTGATGTCCCAACACTATGCCCTCATGCATCATCATAAAGCACTTTTCATTGTTGAGGGATAAGTTGTTTTCTTCACACCTCTGGAGCACTCATTCCAAGTTCATCATCACTTCTTCAAAGGTTTCCCCATAAATGGTGAAGTCATCCATATATACCTCAACTGCCTCCCCCATCATATCCAAGAATATGCTTAACACCACCCTATGAAATGTGGTTGGTGCATTGCATAACCCGAAGGGTAGCACTCTGTAGGTAAACGTTCCCCATGGGTAGGTAAACGTTGTCTTATCTTGGTCCTCCTCCCTGATCTGAATTTGGTTGTATCCGCTGAATCCATCTAGAAAGGAGAAGTATTTCCTTCCAGATAGTGTATCCAATACCTGATCAATGAAGGGAAGTGGGAAGTGATCCTTCTTGGTCACCTTATTCAATGATCTATAATCAACACAGATTCACCATTTCCCATTTTTCTTGGGGACCACCACAAGTGGTGATACCCATTCACTGTCAAATATTGGGTAGATGAACCCTACTGATAAGAGCTTCTGTAGCTCAGCTTTGACAATTTCCTTCATGGTCGGGTTCATCCTTCTCTACGGCTATCTGACTAGGGTCACCTACTCTTCGAGGTAGATTCGATGGGTGCAAATTTTTGGGCTGATTCCTTTCATATCTGAATAATCCTAGGAAAATGCTTGTTGATGCCTGGTTAGGAGTTCCTTTAACTTTTTTAACTATGTGGGTGTCAACTCACTACTGATGTTCAATGTTCTACCAGGTTCAATTTTGATTTTCCTGGTATGATGATCCTAAGCACCGACCAAGGGTGATTCAAGAATTATAGGGGAGGACTCTCCCTGGAGGAATCCCATAATGACACCATCTTCATCGGCTTCCTCCTCCAACTCTTTCAATGCCATTACTAGTTGGAGCATGGACAATGACCCATCCTCCTGATTGTCCCACGTGGGTTCACCCAACGTATCCATGGACTGCATAGGGGGAGAGATCATCAATATTTTGACATTCTAACCATTTGAGATGGTCATTAGTCCATCATGGTAGCTGATGTATGCATCGGTTATTGCTAGCCATGGCCTCCCCAAGATGAGTGGGTAACCACCCAGTCCTGATTTTGACTGTAGAACCAGGAAGTCCATAGGATACTCCCATGCATCGACTGTTACAATGATGTCCTCGAGCATTCCTTCCGGTGCTACTGTTGACCTATCGACCAGTTGCAACACCATCTTGGTGGGCTTCAGATTGGAGAGTTTTAGCCTCTGCATGGTCTCCTATGGCATCACATTGATGGCTGCACCAAGATCGACTAATGTGTTAGTCAATACATGCCCTCCTATTTTCATAGTCAAAATTGGACTACCTGGGTCTACGTACTTGGGATGGCATGCATTCCCCATCATCAAGTCGGCCAATTTCTTGATAATATTGATGGTCTAGGCTGCTTTCCATCCAGGTTTCCTCAGACACAACTCCTTTATCACCTTGGTGTAGATAAGAATATCATGGATAGCTTGGAAGAGTGGGATAGTAACTATCAGGTTCTTCAAGCTAGAAAGGATATTGAACTCTGGTTGTGTCGACTTCCTCTATTCTTGCAACCATTTAGGAAATGGAGCCTCCATCTTCTCAAAAAATTTTTCTTCTTCCACCTCTTCTATAAGAGGGGAGTCTCCTACATTTTCCTCCTCTTCTACCAGAGGAGGTGCTTCTACTCCTAGCTGCCTACCTGACCTAAGTTGAATGGGATTACAACTAATATTGTACATTAGATACATCTCTCCCTCTACTTGGTATGCTGGCTGGTTTACCTTATTATTTGGGTTCACCGTTAGTTGTGCTAGTAACTATGTAGGTCTCACCATAGGTAGGGCCGATAGGCCTTGCTATGGTGGAGCTTGTACCATGTTTTATGGAGCGGAGTTCCATGAAATGTGGTTCCTCCATTGTTGCCCAGAATGCTGATATGGCATCCATGGTTGCTGATTGGGAAATGCAGCTCCTAGAGGTATGTTCATCCAAGGTGGTGGTCCCCACCATCCCATATTAGGTGGTTGTAGCTATCCTTGTGGCATATATGGTCCTCCTCCATAGGGTGGCATCCCTATTGGCATATTCCCCATAGGGGGTTGCTACCAATTTCTTTGATTACCCATGAAATAGGCTTCACTTACGTCAACATCCTCCTTGGTATTGGGCAATTGTGGGTACAATCGAGTTTTGTGATTCTATTGGTAAACCATGCATACTCTAACCTTGTTCTCTGGGTATGCATTCCTAGCATGCTTCCCTCTACATTTTGGGTAAAAATAGGTCAATGCTGCTTCATTCTCTTATTTCTTCTTCTCCAGCAAGAGTGTATCCAAATGTAGTGCTAGAGATGAGAGCATTTCACTTTTTAGATCCTCCAACATGTTGCCTATCTCTACTTTTATGATCGATGCAGTCACCTTCATGGTTCTGGGAGCGGGCTTGCCTCTCCTTCATGAGTAATTTTGACACAGTTGTTGGATGTCTTCCATCGGGTGTTGGTAGACATCCCCTCCAAAAATCATGTTGAGCGCCTCCAGTGACTCGTTGTTGAGTCCCCTCAAAAAATGCTTTTGAGGGACTTATCACCCAGCTTTGCATGAGGGGATCATTGCAGGTTGAAATTGAACCTCTCCCAGTACTCCTCCAGAGATTCATCCTCCTTTTGTGTCATACTTAGGACCTCTTCTCTAGAGTCTCATGCTCTACCGAAGTCTTGGTACTATTCTAGGAAGAGTTTCCTCATTTCTTCCCATGTGGTGATCTGCTTGTTCCCCAACCCGATAAACCAGCATAGAGCTGAGTCATCCAATGTTGATGGAAAGAGTTTCAGCTTCTGAGCATCTAATTTATAGTCGACAAACCTGCACAACACATAAAATTTAAATAAAAATAGGTTAGGGTCTTCGGTTGGGTATCCCCTGAAGGTAGGGATATGGGCAGGGGATATGTTCTTCATTTTGGTTTCCCCTACTCCTTCCTCTATCGAGAAGCTAAAACTAGATGAAGTTTCTTCGACCATTTTTTTAGGAAGTGTGGTCTCTAATGCAGATTCTATGGCCTTTCGGTCATTCAGAACTTTTTGTACTAGAGCCTCTAAGTCAGCTGGTGTTATGGTCTGATCCTCTATGACTTTCCACAATAGTTCTTCCTCTGAGGGTGTCCTCTTAAACAAAGGATTTAGGATGATCCACTCTTTCCCAAGTCGATGAGATGAGGAGGAGCTTTGCACAAAGTGAGGGTGCTCACTCCAGTGGACTGTTGGTGATGAGTTGGGAGAATCTAATTCAAACTCTAAGTCTTTGGCTGACTCAGATTTTTTTGATGGGCTCTATATTATGAAACGACTATTTGGTTCCCTTTTTCTCAATGGACTCATACAAAGTTAGATAGAAGGTTTTAAGGGGTACTGTAATCAATCTAATAGTGGTGCTTCCCCAAAAATGATGCCAAAATATTGGGGGTAAAACACTAGTTAATTTTATCCTATATATGTCACAACCCTCACATTTAAATTGTCAAACCAGGGAGCTCATAGAATTTTGAAGTGCCATGGTTGAGACTGCTCACACTACCACTTCTGAGATGAATCCATTCAACTATCATTGGGGGGTGTTTATAAAATAGCAATTGATTCATCCACACCAATAAAACTTATGCATAAATAAAATACGTAAAAGTAAACACTCCACACTGAAAGCGGTAAACACACTTGCATAATTAAAAGGCACACCACACTAAAGCAAGTAAATTAATCTAAGAAATAAACACACTACAATGCATATTTAAATCTAAGAAAATAACTAAGAAGCAGGGGAGGAATACTAGCTTGGAGTGGGCCCGAGCTCCAGCAGATCCCACCCAAAAAATCATGAAGACAATACGCTAATGAAAGAACTCTCGAGCTTTTATTGATAGTGTAATGAAATATTACATGTGATAATGTTCTCTAAAATATTTGCCTCCCCTACTTTAGAGAAGTCCATGTGTTTATATAACACACACAGGACTTCCTATTATAGTTCTATTACAACAAGCATCCTAGTTATAGTCTAAACTGGGATAATTTAGTTACTGTAATAGGTGCACGATAAACAACTTTTCATCGTTTCCTGGAAATCGGATGATTTTTTCTTTGTTGGGATTCTACTTCATTGAGTGGTTACATGTTCATCCACTCTAGCTGGGATAGCTCATTCATTCAATAGTTTCCCATAGATGACGTGGAACTATGGTCAACGGGGTCCTTCTACAACTATCTGATCAACACGCATAATCTTGGTGCCTGCTTGAGTAAGGCACCTACTTGGTGCCTACTTGAGTAAGGCACCTACTTGGAACCTACTTGAGTAAGGTGCCTGCTTGGTGCCTACTTGAGTAAGGTGCTTGCTTGGCACCTACTTGAGTAAGGCGCCTACTTGAGTAAGGCGCCTACTTGAGTAAGGTGCCTACTTGAGTAAGGCACCTACTTAGTATGCCTTAGTCTGATGAAGCGGAAGCATGCCAGGTCCATGTAGGACCTCGACTGAGAAAAATATGACAAAATTAGGTGAATAACTACACAAAACACACTTCACACACAAATTAGATAATGCACATAATTTCATTAAATAAATACATAATGATTCATAAAAATATACAACTCATAATATATTGCCATGCAAAAACCATTGGTACTTATACAAAAATATGAGCATATCTGATGCTCATCACTCAACAATAAATCAACAGAAAGCATTAAATCAAAACAATTCCATGGAACATTCATCCACCTTCCCCACCACTTCTATGGTAGATTCCCCAAGTGTGACACAGATAGATTTTTCTATGGGTCCATCACACATTGTACAGACTACTGATGTTTCATACAAGTATACCAACACTTCCCTTCCCCAAATTGAATCATCTTCACCATACATTGACCACAATATCATCCACATAGACATGGCCAAAGTAGAAGCTCTCTGTAAATTGGCTAACTATGTCTTAGAGTTCATTCATGATTTGCCTAGTCAAGATCCTACTTTATAGTAATAATTTGCTCATTCCAAACCACCCAGATTTATCCAAGTTTACACTAACCCTCTTTTTGAGGCATTAGTTACACCCTCATCTCATGTATCCATTCCCTAATACTCAAGTGCTTCTATCACTTCTATCTCATATTCATACACATCCACCTATACCAATCCCTGGTATGAAGCATAGGTTAATGTTGCTTCCCAAGTGCCCATTTCATCTAATCAAGTTGTAATTCCCATTTCCACTTATACCTCAACCACATCAACTATTTCATCTTCCTCCATGCCTTCCAATGATGATATGGAAATTAATGAATCATGGAAACCTTTGAACAAATTGATTAAGAAGCGAAAAGTAGCACAATAATAAGTTCAAGTGAATCCTAAGCCTCAACCATTTTCTACTCAGCCCACCTTCATCACACAAAGTCCATCTTGGGTACCATAATATTCTATGGTTTCCATTCTAACACCTCCATCCAACCATATTCATTCCATTTTCAAAGGCCAACCCATCCATAGTCCTCATACATCATCTACATATCTTCATTCCCAATAATTTATTTACCAACCTCATCATCATCAACATCACTCCATGCCTCCCAATTCATCACACCACAAAAAACACACCCAATGTCATCCATTCATCAATCCATTCACCACATCTCAATACATTCAAAAAACCAACCAAGGCTTACAATCATATTGTCAACACACTTCAATTTTACAATAAATTTTAACTTGAATCACTAACATTGAGTTATAGTTGAGTCATCATCAACATCATCATCATCCATATCAACAACCATAGTAGTTGCAACATCGAGTTTCATAATCCACATCTCAAGTTACAATACCTGTACCACAATTTCAACATCCAACACAATTGGACAAATGCACCAAATGTCCTACAAAGCCCCATCGAGACTATACAATGCTTTTAGAATCTTATTCATCCATTTTTTAGAGGCTTTATGAAGCACAAGAGATTGTATTTCTTGAAGTCAAATAAAGTGATCTAAACAAGCCACATGGAAAGAATTATAAGAAGCACTTGTATTATCCTTATCATCAACAAACGGGCCATGACATCAACAACTACCATGTATTTAAAGATGTTCTCCAAGATCTTATTGATCTAAAAATATTTTTTGCAAATGGTCAATCCAACCAATTTTATCAAGATATTGGTAACAACTCAATCATCAAGCAAATTGAGGATGCTTAAGGTATCACACCTTACACAAAAAAAAATCTCCAAAGGCACTTAATCATGTTGGTCACATTTCAATTTCAAAAACACCCAAATGTACTTAATCCCTTTGGTCACATATCAATTTTTAAAAAACTCCAAAGGTACTTAATCCCTTTGGCCACATCTCAATTTTCAAAAAGCTCCAAAGGTACTTAATCTCTTTGGTCACATATAAATTCAAAAGGTTCCAAAGGTACTTAACACCTTTGGTCACACATCAACTCAAATTCATTTGCATCTATACATGTTGCTTACTGCTATATGAGTTCACAAGATTCAAGGAGCACATAAGCTTACCAGGCTAGGGGGAGTAAAATAACCCAAGCCACTAAACATCATACACTTGAAAGTGTTCTATGCTTAATGTGATTTATATATATGTATATATACATGGCCATTACATAAAAATAACATTGTATTTCACCCTTTGTATTCACACATTTCACTAATTGCATACATTTCATTTGCACACATTACATTTCACAAATTGCATTTTATACGTTGCATTCACGACCACTTCTCACATTTTATATTAGGGATCATTTATTCAATTTAGAAATAATTTGGTAAAATAAAGTCATGTTGCCTTAATCAAGGGAACCTTCAAAACATCATTCATGTCATTATTTCTAAATTGAATAAATGATCCTAGGTGCCCCTGATTAAGGCAACATTTCCATGCATTCCTAGGTGTTTTTGGTCACTCAACCACTCCTAGTGTTTTAAGCCAACCTCAAATACATGTCAAGTTTTCTTTAGGACCAAGACACATTTTTCACTAAGAAAATCTTGAGTTTCAGGAATTGACTCAAAAATATTCTTGAACCAAGCACAATTTCACATCTTAAAAACATCTTGTGTCAAAGAGAGATAACACCATACTTGGTATGAACCTTGAAGTAAAAATGGTAATCCTCGCATGTCCCATAATGCAACATAGTCCACAAAAAAAGTGGTATTCACCACTATCACAATACCAAAAATAAAATAAAGAGTAGGGAAAAATCCCTTAAAAACTCTAAATCTTTTACATCACACACCACTGATCATTGGGTTGTAAGGATCATACTACATTTCCAGTTAGATGGTTAGGTAGTCATCCCCAAAACTTAAGAGATCAAAACCATTGGACTATGAATTTAGCCTCCACCAGAGCTATAGATGCTTGAATGGCAGTGGAGTACACTCATGCATGGTGACACATCTCTTTTAAAGAGACCTCTGACCACACATAAAAATAATCTATCTTCTTGGTCTCATCCATAACAAGTTACCCTTAATTTACTCAAGATGAATTAATGAGCTCACTTGCAAACATATTGGTTCTTGATTACCTCGAGTCATTACCATGCTCTTGAATTCGGTAAATGAATTCAATGCACACACATTTGGTCCTAGAGGAATCAAACAGTTTTAGTGAGTTTGTTTCATGCCACTAGTATGTTTGAGTCTCTACAAAATAGCTAGTTTTCCATATCGATATGTTAGGATCTCATCCTAACCCTTAATGTAATAACTTCCATGATGTAATAATTCCTAGTGAACGTGGGTAGTACCCATGATTAATATTTTGTAATGTTCTAAGTTTTAGCTTAGGTAGTGCCCATGACAAATGGCACCCTTTTTATGTAACACATGGTAGATAGGTGGCATTGTGCATGTAATTCGTGTGGCATTATGCATGTAATTCGAGTGGCCTTGTGCATGTAATTCGAGTGGCATTGTGCATGTAATTCAAAGTGGCACTATGCATGTAATTCGGGTGGCATTATGCATGTAATCCAGGTGGCATTTTGCATGTAAGCCAACCTTGGAAGGAAACTCCTTAAATACCCGAAAGGGCACCAATGTAACCATCTTTTGCAAAATTAATGAAGTATTGAAGGAGGTTGCCCCTCGAAGAGGCCTGCGATTCATTCCTATTGTGAGATTGTTCTTTATGCAAATTTTTGTTATATTAATGTGATGTTTATGTGAGTTATTTCCAAGCAATTGTGTGAGAGTGTGTTATTTGAGTTTATTTTATAGCAGGATCTTAACAAGTGGTATCGTAGCGCTTTCCAGGGCCAAGTTCTGCTGCAACTGCAACGATTCTTGCCATCCAATCCGCCTGTTAGGTATAAATTCCGTGTGTTTTTTCCATTCTCGTTTTTCCTTATTAAAAAAAAATCCAAAAAAAAATATAGTGTTTTTTTTTTTTCCAGACCAGAAACAAAAAAATATATTGTTAGTTGAGTAGGTAGAAACCCTGTACCGGGGGTTTTAAAATATCGCGAAGGATCTATCGTTATTGGCTAAGCTAGATAGCCCATAAAGCGTCTAGTGAAGTGAGGGGCGATCAGGCTCCAATACCCAGGCCTCAGATAGAACTCGCGCACGGACTTGAGCTCCCACGTATCTTCGGGTATATCGGGAGACCATCTAGGATTAAACAAACTTTTAGCCATTAGGAAGCTCTTCGGCCTTGTATTACTCATAGTCTACGGGACACAGCATCCTGGACGATTACCCTCCCGTATTGTCAGAGAGGCAGGTAGTGTGCTCAAGGGTATGTGTGGAATCCTCCTTGAGTAGTGGCCTGAAATATTGGTCCGAGCACTATTGTTCGTCACTGTCGGTATATTAGAGGGCCTATGGGTGGTACATACTCCTATACTTAGCATTCCCTGGTTCTGTTAAAACTTCAACCTGTAAAAAACGTAAAAATAAAAATAAAAATCCAAACATCCATGTTCGTAAACCTGCATTTCAAAAGTGAGCATATGAGAAAGGAGTCCTCTACTAAAAAAATAATAGAAGGGACATGCATTCGGGATAAGCCATGAGGGTGACACTTAAGTCGAAAGTCCTGGAGAATAACAGTAAAATTTACAAGCAAGGGCCATATCAGTCAGTCAGTCGAGAGGTCAAGACACAATGTGGCAGAATTCACAGTCTTCAGGGTCAGAACAGAATTGTCATATCAATCACCTGCAAAATATAGAGAATCTTGAGTGTGAAACACGACCAGTTATAGATAGTGCTCCAAAGAGCCAACTTTTTCTTAGTAGCTCAGAATCGGAATCAGAAACACCGTTAGACTCAAAGAAACAGAGATAAAAAAAAAAAAAAGTCTTGGGTGCCAAAAAGTAGTGTTGAGATATATAGCTCATTGTGACCACCTCCTTCTACCGATCATTTTGATATATAGCACCCAAGCACTTTTTTGGGCACTTACTAAAAATAGTAAGTCCTAAAAATTCAATTCTATTTTTAGTAACTGGTCACAAAAGGTCAAAAAAATGGCCCAGGGTACTCGTGGACACCAGAAAGAACTAGAACACTTGGAGTCCCTAACAAAAGCCATTGAGAACTTGAACTCGGATTTTCACTCCATAAGGGAAGAAGTCCAAGGTCTTCGCCTAGAGCATGAGGCCACTAGCAACCGCCTAGAAGAAGCACTGACAGAAGTGGACAACGAACTGAGAAGAGAACCACCCAAATCAGAATACCAAGCCGAGAGTTCTACAAGGAATCGTGACCATGATCCACCACCCTTTAGAATGCCCAAATTGGACTTTCCCAAATTTAGTGGGAAGGATGTTGATGGGTGGCTATGTCGGGTTGACCAATTCTTTCGACTTCATAATGTACCCATATTTCATCGAGTCCATATGGCTTCCTTTAACTTGGAATCTGAGGCTCTACACTGGTTCCAATGGTTGCGTCTTGCCTACCCAAATCTCTCTTGGGAGGATTTTGAATCCCAACTACTCACTCGATTTGGTCCTAGTGAGTTTGAGGACTTTACAGGAGCCTTGACCAAACTGCAACAAACAGGGTCAGTCCGAGAGTACCAAGCTCAATTTGAAAAATTGGCCAATCGGACAAGAGGATTGAGTGAAGGGTTCTTCCAGAGTTGTTATATCAGTGGGTTGAAGATGGAACTCCAAGCGTAAGTCAAAATGTTGAAACCACGAACTATGATGGAAGCTATCGGTTTGGCCCGTTTGGCCGAATCTAAACTCTCTCGCCCAAAGACACCCATCAAAGTTTCCTCAAAATAGACCTTCATTTCCCCTAGAGCCCAACACCCGGATGATAATAAACCTCGCCGCACCCAAGCGCCTCACCACCGAAGAGATGGATGCACGTCGTGCCCAAGGATTATGCTACAATTGTGATGAAAAGTTTTTCAAGGGGCATAAGTGTGCACACAAAAAATTGTTCTTGATAGATGTTGGAGAACCCGATACCACCGACGAGAGTGATGAGGATGAGGACCCTCCGTAAACACCTCCTCCACAAGAAGAAGGGAAACAAGAACCTGAGACATCAATTACAATCCATGCCCTTGCAGCATTACTACTCCTCAAACCATGAAGGTTACAGGATGTTTCAAGGGCCAACGTCTTTCCATCCTTTTGGATTCGGGAAGCACGCACAACTTCATTGACCCTAGAGTTGCTCAACGGGAAAATTGCTATATCCACAATTGTAGTTCCTTTGAGGTCATGGTAGCCAATGGGGGAACCTTATCTTGTCAAGGAAAGTGTCGCAATGTTAAAATCAAGATAGGGGACTATGAACTCAAGCAGGACATGTTTGCCCTCCATTTGGGTGGATGTGATATTGTTTTGGGATGCCAATGGTTGAGTACGTTGGGCACTATCGGTTGGAACTTTGCTAAACTTTGGATGCAGTTCTTCCAGAACGGACAAACACACATCATCAAGGGCTCCCCGACAGGAACACCTCAAATTATCAGTTCAAACGGCATGGAGAAATTGCTAAAGAAATCATCACGTGGGGTCATTGCACAACTATTCTCCATCCAGCCATCCACATCTCCAATGGGTGAAATCCCACAAGACATGCAACAGATTCTCCACAAACATGAGGCCATCTTTTCAGAACCCATCACACTACCACTACATCGCTCTCACGACCATGCCATTCCATTATTGTCGGATAGTACACCTCCCAATATCGTACCACCTTATGAGCGACTCAAGCGCACCTTATTTTGGAAAGGTAGGAAACAGGACATTCGCTTCTTTTGTGGCAGATCGCGACATAGGTCAAAGGATGAAAAGAGAAACAAGTGCACTCTTCGGGCACTCTTCCCCCCTTGCCGATACCGGATCAGGTGTGGACTGACATCTCTATGGATTTCATAGAAGGGCTACCTAAATCTGGAGACAAGTCTGTTATTTTTGTGGTAGTGGACCGCCTTTCAAAGTATGCTCACTTTTGTGCCCTAACCCATCCTTACACAAAATTCACTATTGCCCAAATTTTTCTTGACTCCATATTTCGCCTTCATGGCATGCCAACCTCCATTGTATCTGATCGTGATCCCAACCTTACTAGCAATTTTTGGCAAGAGTTGTTTAAGTTGCAGGGGACTCAGCTCACAATGAGTTTAGCCTACCATCCGCAAACGGATGGTCAAACAGAGGTTGTTAATAACTGCTTGGAAACCTACCTTCGCCGCTTGCCTCCGATCATCCTACTCATTGGGCAAAATGGCTTTCTTTGGCCGAATGGTGGTACAACACTTCCTATCATACCGCCACCAGAGGCAGTTTACGGGCACCCTCCACTCACGCCTCCCTCCTACATTTCGGGCAGCTCCAAGGTACGAGTTCCATCAACACTTCCCGAATTGGATGAAGAAGGCTCCATCTTACTTGCACCAAAGCAGTTGCTGTATCGTCGAACTCGCAACCGTACCATCACAGAGGTCCTGGTTCAGTGGCGTGGACTTCAACCTGAGGATGCTACATGGGAGTCTCTCCATCAACTTCAAGCAATCAGTTTCCTCATTTTCAGCTTTGAGGACAAAGCTTCTTCAAGGAGAAGGGCATGTTAGGATCTCATCCTAACCCTTAATGTAATAACTTCCATGATGTAATAATTCCTAGTGAACGTGGGTAGTACCCATGATTAATATTTTGTAATGTTCTAAGTTTTAGCTTAGGTAGTGCCCATGACAAATGGCACCCTTTTTATGTAACACATGGTAGATAGGTGGCATTGTGCATGTAATTCGTGTGGCATTATGCATGTAATTCGAGTGGCCTTGTGCATGTAATTCGAGTGGCATTGTGCATGTAATTCAAAGTGGCACTATGCATGTAATTCGGGTGGCATTATGCATGTAATCCAGGTGGCATTTTGCATGTAAGCCAACCTTGGAAGGAAACTCCTTAAATACCCGAAAGGGCACCAATGTAACCATCTTTTGCAAAATTAATGAAGTATTGAAGGAGGTTGCCCCTCGAAGAGGCCTGCGATTCAGATCCTATTGTGAGATTGTTCTTTATGCAAATTTCTGTTATATTAATGTGATGTTTATGTGAGTTATTTCCAAGCAATTGTGTGAGAGTGTGTTATTTGAGTTTATTTTATAGCAAGATCTTAACACGATATCCATATCTTCTTCCATATCAAAATCCATATCTTCTTCCATGTCAACGTTCATGTTATTTCATGAGTCTTTCACTCCACATACCACCAAGTCTAGTACCCTTGATTAAACAACAATGCTAGAACATGGCCAAGAAAAATATAAACTATAAATAATCATTAGAACATTTGCATTTCATACCTTGCATTAATCATCCATATAAACATACATTCTACAAAAGCATTAACACAAAAGCATAACACAAAAGTACGAACCATGTGTATATATATACATATATATATATATATATATATATACATATAAATATATACATACATATATATATATATATATAATTTGCATATGCAAAGATCACTAGAAAGTTCAAACAAACATCACAACTTGGGGGTATTCAAGGTATCACAACTTCCCCCAATCAAACAAACAAGCATACAACTTTGGGGTGCTCAAGGTATCACACCTTCTCCACAAATTCAACAATCAATTCAATCATTCATTACATCATCCACATTCCTTGCATTCAACATCATCAATTTTACTCATCATTGCATTTATCAAATTCCTTGGCACTTTCCAAGTGAACCTTGTATTTAGTGATTTATCCTAGTCACCTGGCGATTGCAGAGACTAGTTATCCATGCAATCCGATAAGATGGACAAATCACCATAAGGACACTTGCATTTTCAAAAATCCCTTCATCTATTAGGGCAAAAATAGACACAATCATCACATTTTATCCATTTCAAAAACCCCTTCATCTGTTAGGGAAAGAACAAACACAATCATCATATTTTTCCCATTTCAAAAACCCCTTCATCTATTAGGTCAAAAACATACATAGTCATCGTATTTTTCCATTTCAAAAACCCCATCTATTGGGGCAACAACATAATAATTCATTGCAATCAACATCATCTATTTCATTCATTATTACACCTTCATTCTTTTACAAGTACAAGTGAACCTTGTATTTAGTGATTTATCCTATTAACCTAGCGGTTGCAGTGACTGGTTATCCATGCAATCCATTAGGATGGAAAAATCACCATAAGGACACTTGCATTTTCAAAAACCCCTTCATCTATTAGGGCAAAAAATAGACATAGTCATCATATTTTTCCTATTTCAAATATATCTTCATATGTTGGAGAAAAGAACAAACACAATTATTTCATCACATTTTCCTCATTTCAAAAATCCTTCATTTGTTGGGGCAAAGAACAGACACAATTACAAGTGAACCTCGTATTTAGTGGTTTATCCTATTAACCTGGTGATTGTAGTGACTGGTTATCCATGCAATCTGGTAGGATGGATAGATCACCATAAGGACACTTACATTATCAAAACCCCTTCTCTATTAGGGAAAAAGCAAAATCAATCATACACATGTCAAAATCCCTTCATCTGTTAAAAAAAATAGTCTCAGTCACTTGCATCCATATATTCAAAAATGTAGCTTACCTCCACAAAATCACTCCATATTGCATCTATCAATACATTTCTCATCATCACATCTTCATGTCAACATAATTTCCATCCATCAATCATTACATTTGCACATTTTCCAAGTTCATATACAATTTCAAGTGAACCTCATATCTAGTGGTCTATTCTATCTCCTTGGTGATTGCAATGATTTACATCCATGCAATTTGGTAAGATGAATAAATCACCATAAGGACACTTGACCATCTTCATCATCCAATATCTCATTGTTCAAAAACAAAATCACCTTTGGTACTTCTCATTTTGAGTGAAACTATGCCAAGACCAATTTGCTCAAAAGTTGTCATTGATGGCCTTGTTCGTGGGGCTTGAAACACGGAAAAATCATAACTTTTCATCATCTCCTTTGCAATTACACCAGTCTCCGAGGATGCAAGTCGGGTAAAGTGATTGAGCAACCATTTAGGGATTTCATGTAGGAATTGCTACAATCATGAGTGGCCCTAAGGATAGACTATTTTTATTTTATTTTTGCATTTGCATACTTGCATTTCAATTATTCCATACAACATTGTGTTCAATAGCATTGAATCAACCCAAATTTGGGGCAACCACATTTGTTTTTGAATTTCCCACAATGGGATACATCTTATGTGATCATGACATCTACACTTGGCAAAAACCCCCTTTTCAACTGTTTGAGCAAAAACATAATCATTTTACATCATTCATATCATCCATAATTACACCATTCATCAATACAATCATTTGCACTTATTTTTCAATTGGCTCATGAGATTCATCTACAAACTCATTCACCAATTGAGGGGATAAGCTACACAATCAAAATTATTTTATCTCCAAGCTCATGTCCACATATCAAAAAAGTTGTGTCACCATCAAGCCAAAATAGGTGTCTCATATTTTTGCACCACATTGTGTTTCACACAATACGGTACAAGGTATCTGTAGATAAACAAATCTAGCCACTTGTCGTCCATCCACGTCTTCTCACCATTTCTACCCATTTATTTATGTATAATTTTTACATATATGTTTAATATTAATATTTTAATATTATATTATATATATTTATATATATATATAATATACATATAATATATATAATTAATATATAAATATAACTCAACCACCCGATTTAACTTAATCCTAGCCATCCATTTAAATAAATCCATACCACACACCTAAAATTAATATCCACTTTAATATCCACCCTTCGATGTATTTTAATCTGAGCCACACAATTTGTGTAGTTCAAATCCTAACATACCGTAATGTGGATTATTAATAGGAGTCATTTTGATGGCTCAATCCTCGAGGAATCCCCTAAGTTTTTGAGTATCCTAAGTCCCCTAAGTTCTCCATCTGACCTCGCTTGCCATAACCCCTACATTTGGCACTGCCCTTCTCACTTAGAAATATCAAATTTTACAGATCTTCACCTTAGCTCTCGAGTGTCTCTGAGTGCTTCCCATCTGTCACCAAGTACCTCTGAGTGATTTCTACCATTATAGAGCACCCATAGGTATTTTTTTCTATTGTCAAGCACCGGTAAATATCTCAACTGCCCTACTAACCCTTGGGTGACATTAGGGCATCACCGCACCAACTTCCTACAACAACTATCACAGATCAGAAAATGGTAAGTTCAACACGGTAAATATTTTTTAGTAGTTCATTATTTCCATATTTTGTATGCAATTTATTATTTAGCATCTAGAGTTTGTATTGATTCCTGAGGGTCTCACACAGTGGAGCCTTCATAGTTCCTACTAATCCTATTCTATCATTCTCTATGTACAGGTTTTCGAGATACACAAGCATTGTACAACTGCTTAATTTGGAGTGGCCCAGTATTGGATAGCACGAAGCCCACTCAACTTTTTTTGGGATCAGAAGCGAGATTGAAGACACCACCAACACTATTCACTAGGATTTTAGATAACCCTAGTATTGCAAACATTTGTATCAAAGAAATCAATTCTTTCATTGTAACATTGGATATTTGAGGCTTCCCCCATATTAATAAAATTATATCTTTTTGTGCAATATTGGGTCTTGATTTCAATTGATCTTGTTATATATTTTGGTGTTTTGCTTTTCAATCTACAATTATTTTGTAGGTTTGATAAAATTTATGGTCAAGCTTCACGAGGCATGGATTTGGCTAGGATCAACCACCAGGTTAAGTAAGTACTTTGTTAGATATTTTAGGCTATTTTTTGAGTGTCTATGATCATTTTTCTTTCTATAGTTGAATAAAATAACATAAATTTGATAGATTAGAAAATTATATTTTGGTTTTCATTTCTAGGCATCAAATGAAGAAAAGCATATAGTTTGCATTTAGGTTAATCTTGTTTGTGCACTCTCTTGGACCTTTGCTTGAAAAGAAAATATTTAATTTCTTGCAAGATTAGGGATAGTCCTCATCAAAGCAAAGAATCATTCTAAGAATAGTATTTTATTTTCTTGCATCATTGTTTGCCCTACATTTTTATTTAATTATTTATAGTTTGGATCCTAGTAAGACCAAAATTAGGTGCTTTTTCAATAAACACATTAAACCTTCCATCATGGACTTGGAGCAAGTCCTTAAACCATTCTTAATGAACCCTTCAATCCAAAATCCCCTGAGTGTAGAGTAAAATAACAACCTTGTGGTCACCTCGAATCCTAGTGAATCCATCAAGAATCATACAAAGTGGGTAGTTTTCCCCCCTTTACACCTAAAATTTAAAATTTGCAGAAGAAAATCAACACTATAAATGGTTAAAATATATGCTACCTATTTTCCATCTCTATAAATATACTTGTTGTAACAACCAATAAATTCCATAATACTTCAATTTTTGGGGGTATTATTCATTCCCTTAATATTCCAAGATAATATTTTCATGATATTTTTTGTTTTTATTTGTGGGCCTATCCCACTTCTTATTAACATTTGCATCATTTGATTTTGTTTTACTATATAAATATTATTTTAAGTTTAATTTTCTTTGTTTTCCCTTATTGGTCTTCCTATCATTTTTCATTCCCACAACACTTTCATATTCATCAACCTCTTCAAATTTTACATATTGCTCATAGTAAGAATTATCATCCATAGGTTTTTCTTGCTCTAAAGAATTTGAAGTGCAAGGAATAACCTCAAAAGTACTTTCTTATTTATGTTTCCCTAAAAACCATAAAGTGCAAGGGAGTCCCTCCATAGCAATTATATTTTTATGATTCCTTAAAAGACGTAAGCTGCTATGGGTATCCTCCATATTCATTTCTTTATTATGCTACTCTTGAAATCCAAAAGTGCAAGGGATAACCTCTACACTAGAAATTATATTGCAAGGAGAGGATTTTATACTAGTTGAAAAATAAAAAAATATTTACTTGGAATAAACTTGACCTCTTTTGCCTTGTTAATTTTAATTTTTTCCTTCAAATCTTCCTTAGCACCTTTAATTTCTTCTAAAATTGTACTTGTACATTGTACTTCCTTATCCCTTGTATCATGTTTCTTCTTATGGTTGACCTCAACAAACTATGATGGCCTTGATCATATGATGTTACAAATAGATTTTTTTTGCTCCTTTTTGGGGTGGGATCGGTTTTCTTACTTCATATTGAAGGTTGTCTCATGATAAAAAAAAAATTCTCTATAATTTTAACTTTCCAAACTCTTGTCATGTGTCTAGTCGTATAACATTTAAAACAAAGGAATGCAATGTTTCCATAATCCACTCATTGATACCATTCTATTGATTAAAACTTTATATTAATACATTATGGCAAAGGTTTTTGAAATATTTATAAAACAACACATACTATGGTATATATGACTTGCTTTTTCAACTTAGTGGTTGGTCCCTCATGGATGGACTCCCCTAGGGTATTTCTATTATGCTAAACTAATATGGAATTATAAAAATTATAACTCACATTGAAAGCTTTTAATAGTTTCTATCTTGATGGAAAAAATCTCACTCCATGGTCTTATCTATAGGGTATATTTTACCCTAAACCATTGGCCACCAACTATTGTTTTATCCCTAGTTTCTAAACTAAAAAATATTATGAATAAAAGACCTTTAGGAAGAAAATTTATGGAGCATTTTGAATCAAATTCCAATTAATATAGTTATTTTGATTCAAAAGTTATCCTTATGGATTGTTGCAAAGATTTTAAAATATCCATTGTAGTACATACTCTAGTATATACAACATGTTTTTGGTCCTTAGTAGTTGATCCATCCTAGATAGATTGCACTAGGGTATTTAAAATATGATAAACTAATATGGTATTACAAAAATCATCACACATTAGAATATTTTTAAAAGTTTCTGTCTTGATAGAAAATTTATTATTCCATCATCTTAATTATAAGACATCTCTGCCCTTAAACAATGGGTTACCACCATTTGTTTTATCCCTAGTTTCTAAATTGGAAAAGATGATGAGGCAAAAAACTCTAGGAAAAATTTCATGGAGTAAATTGAATGTAATTCTTACACTTTTACTTGATCCCATTTTGAATCCCCAAAAAAACTTAGGTGGTATCCTTTAAACTTACACATTAAGCCTCTACTTTTAAGATCCCTTATATCATGCTCAACCATCTCATTAATGATAAGCACTTTAGGTGTAATATTTCTCCTTAGATTAGACTTGCCATATGTTCACTCTTCCTCTTGTCTTTAACTTGAGCATCCATACTTCTAAGTAGAGTATCCTTACTTCCAATTAGAAATTTCAAATATGATTTTTCTTCTATGGCTTTTGGATCACACTTGCTCTTGAATCACACTAAAATATCATCTAGATAAATAAAATTCATATAAAATATGCAATAATCAAATAAATATTAGTATATATTATAGACCAATTAGTTACATTAAACCTTGTCATCAATCTAAATTATCTTAAACCTTATAAATTTTAAATTAAAATAATAATATAAAATGTATATAAAATTATAAAGGTTATTTAAAGTTGTATATCTATAAGTAACTTTTGATCAATATTTGAAGTCACAAATGTTATTCAATACCATAAAAAACATTGACTATATTCAATTTAGTTTTTATGTTTAAATTAAAGTTATATAAAAATAATTCAAATGCAAAGTCTAAAATTAGAATATAATCCTTGGGTCCATGCATTATTAAAGTGGTTGTTACTTAACAAATTCTATAATTTAAAAAAAAAATATATATATATGTTCAATATTTTTTTACAAAAATTATATATTTTTTAAACATGTAAAATATAAAATTATTATAATTTTTATTGAAATGTGGTGATAGACTATTTGATTAAATATAAAATATAAATTTATTTATTTAAAATATTTAAAATATTCCATTTTAAAAATTAGATATTAATAATTTAAGTTTAGAAACTATAACTAAATGATAAAATATTATTTTTATGAAATATTAAAATATAAGTGATTGTGGTAATGGTTTGCTATCTGATAGTGGTAGATTTGGTGAGCTTTGAAAACAATAGCTCTGATGAGCTTTGATAGCGATAAATCTAGTGAGATTCGACAATGGTAGATCTGATAAGCTACAACAATGATAGATCTTGTGAGTTTTTATAGTGGTATATCTAGTGAGCATCAATAATGACATATCCAATGAGCTTCAAAAATAATAGATTCAATGAGCTTCAAAAATAATAGATTCAATTAGCTTCAGTAGTGAAAAATATAGGGTGCGATGGAGGAGGACACTAGTTTTGGGATCAAGCTGTCTATTTTGGATCTTTTCAAGATTAGAGCACAAGTAAGGAATTTGGGGATTAGCATGGATGCCTCAAATAAAGATTCAGATCCTATTGAAGTATGGCAGGGTAACCAATTTGACCTGAGAGTTTTTCAAATTATGTTATGGTGAGAAAAGGTGAATTCCTACCTATCATCAAGCGGATCTATCAGGGGATCCAACCTATGATGAGGGATTAGTCTTGGAAGAATGTTTTCTAGGGCCTGATCTCCCAATAGGAGAAATTTTCCATTTATCATATAGAAGAGGATGATACGGTCTACCTGTGCATCCCATGTCCATTAGCCATAATATTGATTGAGAAGAAATAGAATAGCCTAGTTGGTAAATTTATTGGACCTATATCAAATGTAGATTCTATCAGGAAGTGAATGTTTGAGAAATAGAAACCTAGAAATAATATTGAGGTGGCGGTCATGCAAATTGGATTTGTGCTATTTTATTTTCAAAACCTTGAGGATCTTATGCATGTCATGCTTCAAGGGCCATGGTTTTATAAGAGAAGAGATTTGGCACTTAAGAAATGGGATATCTCTTTCAACCCATTCAAAGAAGTCATGAATATAACCCCTATTTGGGTAAGGCTTCCAAGTTTACCTCTTGATTTTTGGGACACAAACATTTTGGTAGGAATTGCTAGGGCCATTGGATCTCCCATAGTGGTGGATTTTGCTACCAAAGTAGGAACTAGGTTGACTCATGTGAGATTTTGTGTGAATTTTAACCTAGACAAGCCACTTTTATCCTCTATAAGGCTAATATCATATTTGAGGTCATGATACCAATAGATCAAATTGAATACACTCCTTCTTCAAGATCCATATGCAATAAGTTTAGCCATGTGGGGAAATCTTGCCTTGATGTGAGGGACTCTATGAAAGTTTGGAAAAGGAAGGCTTCTCATCCCCAATCGAAAGATCAAGATCAAAAGTCCAAGAAACTCCAAATGGAGAAAGGAGAGAGATCTAGTTGTGATACCCATAAGAATAAATATAAAGGGCTTAAAGTAGATACAAATACCAAGAAGGTGCTTTTCAATGAGAAGCCAACAGATCCTAATATGGTTGTAGAGAGTAATACTTAGGTGGGATGTCTAGTAGAGGATATATTGTATATTCAAGAAAAGGAGTTCCTAGTAGAGGGTAATAAATATCAGATATATAGTAGACATGTATGATTCTATAGAGGAATCAATGGATATTGATATTTGACTCCTTCAAAGTTTAATAAACTATATCAAAGAAGAGAGTCCCAAGGGCTTCAACAGGCTAGTAGAGTGGAAGAAATTTTAGGGGCTGATTTGATTTTATCTTAGACTTTTAAGCATGAACCAAAGTTATTTCTTTAGATCTAGATGTTAGGCAATAATATTTTGACAAAGTACTTCATCCCAAGGGAAAAGTTGAACAAGTACATAGTATAGAGAAAAATCCTTCAATGAGGAAGACATGATATTCAAGAAAGAATATCGACCTAGGCAATAAAACCAAGGTAGAGAGACCATTATCTAATGCAAGAGCTAAGGAAACTTCAAAGGAGATTTCCAATGCCACTTAAAAAGTCCTAAATTGAAATGGAGGTCGTAACTTCAATCACGGTAGTAAATGAAGAGTATATGTTTGAGATGAAGAAAGATTCAAATAATATTTTGAGTACCAAATAATATTTGGAGGTGTTGAAGTTCCAAGTGTAGATTAAGAAGAAGAATGAAGACTTGGAGGTTTATGTCAACTATCCAAATATTACGTAGTCATTTCCTCTCTTGTTCTATTTGTAGTCTTTTATTATTGATCTCTTGTGTTGGTTTTCATGTTATTCTTTGATCTAATATTTTTATCTTTTTGTACCCTTTTGGCCTTGGGATTTTATCCCTACTAGAAGTTTGTTTTCCCTATGTAAAAGTTTTGGGACTCTTCCAAAAAACCCTATTTTCACCCAAGTAATTGTCTAAAATCAAGAGAAAATAAAAATAGAAGCAAGCACACTTATGAGGGATACCATAGTGGTAAGTCCTTAGGTTTTCGTCTAGGACACCCAGGGTTAAACCTTGGTATGAGGAGACTAGGACCCCTCATAAAATTTACATACACTCAATTTAATGAATTAGGAAGTGAGAGCAAAGAGGAAGTGTGAGCTGAGGAAGTACAATCTAGGAGGAAGTATAAGCTAAGAGTGAGTGTGAGCCAAGATTTAGTCATGGCACAAGAGAAATGGGTTCATTTAAAGTGCATCAATGCTTCAAACCCTTACCACGAATGTATCAAATATTGTTTCCAAAAAATGTTAAAGTAAAGGAATACGAGAGAAAGAAGAGACATGGGCTATTGCAATCCAAGAGAGTGTAATTTAGAAGTGAGTGCTAGGTAAGAGAGTGCAATCCAAGAGTGAGCTCCATTAGCTACTATGGAAGGAAATTCATATTTGAAAGTCAGGAGTTCCTAGTTGGAAGTATGAAAACCCAAGTTGGAGATAAGAAAAAGAATAAATTTATGGCAAGTTCAATATAGGTAGCAGATGTTACACCAGAATTGGGTATCAAGTATGAGATTATTGAGCACGATATAAGGCATCTTAAACATAGAGGGTTAATATTCTAGTTCCATAGATCATGGCCAAGGTTTTTGGAGATTATTTAAAATTGGATCAAATGAAAGTGAGGATTAAAAGCAAATTACTCTGACTTTTCTTTCTAAAGGTTTTTTTCTCATAATATTTTTCAGTTTAGAGATTAAGGATAAAATAATGTTTTGTGGCCCATGGTTTAGGGGAATATATGCACTTTATTTGAGACCATGGAATGAAAATTTCTCTATTGAGACAAAAACTATTAAGAAGCTTCCTCTATAGGTTAGGATTTTTGGACTTCCATATCAATTTATAAATAAGGATGTTTTGAAGAATATTGGAAATACCCTAGGGAAATTCATCAAATAAGGACAAACCACTAAGGAGTGAAAGCATGTTATATATACTCAAATATGTATTTCTATGGATATTTCAAAACCTTTGCCACAATCCATTAAAATTAAATCTAAATCAAGAGAATGTGATCAACAAGTAGATTATGAAAATATTGTATTTTTTTGCCATAATTATTATGAGATTGGACATATGAAAAAATTTTACAAAGTGGAAATTATGAATAAAAAGACAAAAAACTCTAGTCGTAAGATACACGTCAAGACAAAGAAATGGAATCATACAATAAAAGAAGCTAGATCGGACTAGGGATAGTCCATTCTAAAAGAAGAGGTAAAGAAAGCCTATCTACAATATCATTTGACAAGTTCAAAAGGAATTAAGGGTGTAAAATAATGTGTGGAGAGAAATTCCAAAACAAAGGCAACAAAAGAGGTCAAGTTTTTTCTAAGTAAATCATCTTATTTTTTTTCAAGTAGTATAGAATTCTCTTTAGGTAATAAAAGTGAAAGAGGTGAAGATGTTATCCCTTACACTTTAATGTTTCATGAACAACATAATAAAGAAATTAGGATGGAGAAAACCCGTAACAATTTAGGCTTTTTAGGTTAGAATAAGAATATAATTTCTACATAAGAGTATCTTTGTACTCTAGGGTTTCTAGGGCAAGATAATGGCTCAAGAAAGTGGACAAAAATACTAAATATTTTCATGCTTCATGTAAAATATATATTTTTTTATAAAATAAAAATATTACAACTCGATATGGAAGTATTTAGGAAGAAGAAGATATTATGATGAAAGTAGATAATTAATTCAAAGATATTTTATCAAAATTTAGGAAAGATAAAGAGGATTAGGGTAGGTGTTCACAAAATATTCCATTAATTATCACATAGAGACAATAAAATCTTGAGGAAGAATATATATATATATATATATATATATATATATATATATATATATATATATATATATATAGAGAGAGAGAGAGAGAGAGAGAGAGAGAAACTATAAGAAGCAATTTTCTCTTTCCACCCTAATAAGGAACTTACTTGGACTAATGGATTTCATGAAATTTTCTTTCAAAAATATTGGGATTTATTATAGACTGATATGTTGGCTACAGTTGAAGAGGAAAGGAAAAACAAGGGTACAATAAATGAGACTAATGCTATTTTTACTACATTTATTCTCAAGAAATGTGCTACAATGTATTTTAATATATATTTTTCAATAAGGTTTTGTAATATAATTTGTAAGGTTATTTTAAAAATTATTTCAAATAGATTAAAAGTCATTTTATATTGTGTTATCTCAAAGGAACAAGTTGTTTTGTTCATGATAAAAAAATAATTGATAGTATAATCATGGCACAAGAGGCCATACATCTTCTTCATTTCATGAAAAATTAGGTATGATTATAAAATTAGATATGACAAAGCATATTATAGGGTTTGTTTTATTTTCTATATGTTAATATTATAAAATTTGGTTTTGATCAAGGCTAGTATGGATAGATTAGATGTTATTATAACACTAAATAATATTCTATTTTTATTAATGGGTCCCATATTGGATATTTTGAATCATCCTATATAATCTATTTGGATGACCCACTATCTTCTTTTCTATTTATTACTGTTGTTGAGGCATTGGAAAGAGCTTTCTTGGAGGAAAAATACAATTATTTGGGTTGAAAAAATGGTCCTTTAAATCTAATCTCTAGCTTATTAATGATACTTTTATTTTGGGTCATCCCATAGGCAATAAAGCCATGGAGTTTAAAACAATATTACCATGCTATGAGAAGGCCTATGGATAGTTGGTAATTGTTATAAAATCTTTAATATTTTTTATTCATAATGCTCTAGATTTACAATGAAATATTATGGAGACTTTGGTGTTTAAAATTGAAAAAATTTCATCAACATATCTAAGTATTCTTTTATCGGACAAAGGATATAAGAAGGAACTTTTAGACTCAATGTTGGATAAAATAAGATATTAATTTGGAAATTTGGAAAAGTAAGTTCTAACCATGGCTAAGAGACTTCAAATTATAAATACTACATTGTATCACACATGCACACACACACACACACACACACACATATGCACGCACGCACGCATGCACACACACACACACACGTATGCACGCACGCATGTGTGCACACACACACACACACAAACACACACACACACACACGCACACACACACACACCCACACACAAAAACACACACACACGCACATGCGCACACACACACACACAAACACACATGCGCACACACACACACACACACACACACATATGCACGAGCACACACACACACACACACACATACACACAACCACCCACACCCACACCCACATCCACCCACACCCACACCCACACCCAAAACCACACCCACACCTACACACCCACACCCACACACACCCACATATCAGTTTCAAGATTTCCAAAAGGTATAACATATAGTTTTTATAAAATTAAAAGAAATTATATTTGGAAATAATGTGAGGAAAATTTATTTTTTCTCATAATAAGTGGGATAGTGATTTTAATGTAGATAATATTGGAGGTGTAGCTTGCAATGTTATAGATTTATAATTTTGGCATTAGGTACAAAAATTAGTTGAATATTTATTCAAAGATCAAGGAAAGAGTTGGAAAAAATATGACTTCAAAAATATATTTAGAAAATAAACCTTATCTAGATGCTCAACAAATTGGAACTTCATATTAGAAATTTACTCTTAATATTGAGAAATATATTAGGTGGTAAATCAATGAGTGGTATTCTATAAATTTCTGGTTTGATGCTTTATTAAAGCCATATCCTCTTATTTATAATCCAAAATAACTATTATTGACTTGGTTATGATTAACCTATATAGGTTAAAGGTAAGAAATATTAATGTGAGAAACAATTTTGGATTATAGATTTCTTTTAGAAACTTGGATGAAGGAGGGGACATCAAATAAATAGTGAGTGAGCTTCATTTTATGCTTCAATTAATTTATTTACCCATTTTATTTAGAAGTATGATTTGATTTAGAATCTATTAGAAGATCATGGATACTTAACCAAGTTGGAATATCAGGCTTTGGATCAATCATAATTTTCCAATCCTAAACATTTCCCATGAGATATTGTTCGGTCACTTGAGGTCCTTCCTAAGGTATTAATATACCTTTGGATAGTAGTCTAAATAAAAATTCCTACAAGTGATATTTTGAAAGAAAGAGGATATCATAAATCTTTTAGGTGTGACTTAAGTAATAAGTATTTAGAAACATTAGATGTTTACTTCATTATCCATTTACTTATAATGTTTAGGACCACTTTTTTAAAAATGAGAATATATTGGGCAACTCCATGAACATTGAAAGAGTCAATGAAATATTTGTATTAATTGATTTAAATCTAAAATT
This sequence comes from Wollemia nobilis, assembly GCA_028583015.1. Classification (NCBI taxonomy): domain Eukaryota; kingdom Viridiplantae; phylum Streptophyta; class Pinopsida; order Araucariales; family Araucariaceae; genus Wollemia; species Wollemia nobilis. The sequence goes on from JAQPPZ010016981.1 coordinate 39,398,867, forward strand.
TATACATTATGTGGAAGATTGGACTTACCATATAAAGGATATAGAAAACATAGTGTAGTTGGGATCTAAAGGTGACAAGTTCACTTAAACATTTGATCACAAGATAGGGAAGATAAAACCATAGCTAAAGTATAAATTAATCATAGTGAATATGGATGATTCATCTAATAAAAATGTTTACAAAGAAAGTAACAATTTTATAGAGGCGATAAAATAGAAATTAAATGAGAAAGATAAAATGTTGGTAGAGTTATAATCCTTTGTAGAATATATGGCACCCTATGCTACTACACCTAAAGAAAATACGAAAGAGTATTATAAGGATACATAGATAATACTGATAGAGGAACTTAATACAATAATGATGACATATGATAAGAAGATGAAGGTTAATATCCTTAAGGTGACCTTGTTGATATTATCATAAAATGATATGGAATATATGAGAGAGATATCAAGTATACACTATTATAACTATTTGATCAATAAAAATAACTAAATAATTATTTTTTAAAAAGAAAAAACCTTGATTCCTTCCCTATTTTTAAGTTAAGAAGTTGCCATGATAAAATTGATTAAGTTGAGGGATGTTAGTAGGGTGCTAAGTAAGTTGGCATCATACTCTATTTTAACACCTTAGGCTTGTGCCACTCTATAAGGTATGCCATAGTTTTAGTAATTGGTGCTAGAGTTAGTTATCCTGATACTAGTATTTAAAAAGGCATTTGAATAGGCATGAACTTCTAAGGTGTGCATACCATCCATGTATATGGAAAAATCCTTCATCGTGTAAACTCAATGGAACACTCCTAATATAATATATACTTGGTATTAGAATAGACTTATTCCTACTTGTGTGAATGGGTATGTCTAAATATATATATATAATATATAATATATATATATATATATATATAATATAAAATATATATATATATATATATATATATATATATATATTATATGTGGACTAATATTATAAACAAGAAGTGATATGTTAAAGGGATGCTTCTCATTTTTAGTTCTTCCAAGGCCTAACACTCCCTTGTCTAGTTGCCATCTAGAATTTGAAATTTTCTAATATCAACATTGTGATTAGCTAACTAATACATCACTATATTTCCTTCTCTAGACTATTTGAATTTTAAATATGCTATCTTCATTACTATTTTATGAACATATACTATAGTAATATGGTTTATCCAATGGTTGCATTCTTTTTTTATTGAATTAATAATAATATATTGACCCCTTGAATTAATATGTCTCATTTTTTCTATATATTGACCCTTGTAAAAATGTCCCTAGCCTCTACATAGTTCTCTATTGAATTTAAATATGATATTGAGTAGGTGAGAAGAATTTTATATTGGCTATCATAGAAAATATCAATTCTACCAACTTTTCTAGGGTTTCCTTTAGAAGGATCATCAAAATTATGTTTGATGAGACTGACTTTTGGATATTTCTATTTTGCACAAGTTGATATAAATACTTTATATTAACTCCATTATTGCTATTTACATTTAATGTATCTTCAAATATTGTAAGCAATAAGCTATTATATTGTATTCAATACTTGAGACTTCACATGATGAGAACCATGATTATAAATATTTTATAATAGAGAAAAGTATGAATCCAAACCTAGGTAGGACTTTGAGATTTATTTTTTAAAACTAAATTATTCATTTGAAGATATAAAATCCAACAAATAATGATAATACTTAATGCTTTAGTTTTTAAATAATTTATCCAATATTTTATCAGTTATTCTAATGTCAATGGAGCAACCCGATAGGTATTCATTTTTTTGAAAAAGGGTATTCAAATGGTGGAAGTAGATGAATAATAAATAAATAGATGGTATGAGGTTTTCACCTCCTCCTTATACGAGGCACGCCTAAAAGGCCTATGATATCTTCTTCTTTATAAAATTATCACTTATATGAATATTGTTACATATTTCCAAGCAAAGGAATAACACGACATGAGGGAGGTCCTAAAGTGGTCAAATATTCTTATAAGGGAAATCCCTATGATTAAGTAATTTCCATTGCTTTATATCATTATATACCAAACTTGATACAATATCAACAATATTTTGATAGTTTGCAAACTAACTTGTCCTTTTACAAAAAGGAGGAAATGGAACTCTTGAAGTATATTTTGGAGTTCCATTGATGGAAAAACGTAATTCATCCATTGATATAAGACCATATTTAATACATTCCATAGGTTTATAAATTGGAAGATTGATACTCCCAATTAGATTGTTACACACAATATAATCTCCTAGTTAATAATGCATGATCTAATAAAATAATGTAATAAAATATCTTAACATCCCTCCTATTACATTGTTTGGGATAGGAGATATTAGGACCCCATTTATTTTAGAGGATTTTAGGTTTTTGCTCTTGAATATTGGCTTTGGATACTCTAGCTCTTAGCTCTAGTTGCTTTGGCTCTTTTAGATCTAGCTGCTCTAGATCTTACTTGAGTAAAAAATGTTGGCCCTACCTTTGGGTCTACCTTTAAGTCAACCACTAGTTCTACCTCTAGTCTATTACCTCTAGGTCTACCACTTCTAGGTCTACCTCTTATTCTACTACCTTTGGGTATTTCTCTAGGTCTAATACCTTTGGGATTATCATCTTTCGGTATACCAACTTTGGGTCTACCACTAGGTTTGTCACCTTTGGGTCTACCTCTATGACTATTACCTCTACATCTACTATCTTTGGTACTGTTGTCTCTATGTCTACAACCTCTAGGTCTACCACTCAATATATTACCTCAGGTTCTTCCACTAGACATGTAAAATAGTATGAGTATTCATCCCTCCTTAGGGTGAAATCATAATTTACATTGTACTATGAAGGTTGATGAGCCTCAAATTTACACTTTAATTGTCCAACCAGGATTACAAGTTTAAAAGTAACATTATTGTGTATGAGCCAATGAAATGATTTTATTTAGCTAAGTGGTTATATTCTCTAAAACTAAAATCTAGGAGCTACATAAACTCTATAACTACTAAAGAAAACAACTGAATCTATCTACAACCTAATTTTTACTAGGAAAGGATAGAAATTCAAGATATTATACTAAATCAAAGTGGGTCCTACCTAGAAATCCTAGATCTAAATTTCTTCCTTCAACTAATTACTAATTAACAATAAAACTCAACACAATATAATTATAGGAAGTACTAATTTTAGCATAAAAAGAGGAACGACAATATTTTAATCAAAATAAAACTGTATTCATGCTAAAATACCTTAGATAGAAACTCCTTATAATGGATAGTGTTTGAAAATAAAATAGACTAATTCCCTATTTTTATGCTCTATAAAAGTTCAACCTCTATTACAATATAGGATTTCTAATTTATAGAAAATCCCTTATCTTTGTATTTAACAACTTCTAACAACCTAAACCAAAATAAATTATGTTCTAAAATAAGTCTAACAAATTCAAACCTATAATAGTAGTCAACCATGTTATTTTTTAGGTGCTTGAGGAAATCTAGCAAATGTTTCTTCCTTGTTTGGTATGAGATATTTTTGTCCTATCATTTCAGCTTTCAACTCCTATTTGCAAGGGATTAGGCATGGTTGGTGTCCTAGGTTTGAGGCATATTGGTTGGAGTTTTCAAGTCTTATTTTTCAACTTTCACTTTGTCGTCTAACAATTATCACTCCATTATATGTCAATTGTTTTGCAAGAACTGTTTGCTAGATACAATTATCTTCTTCTTTAGTAATTGTGTCACCCTTCTATAGTACTTATAGAAATATATTTTTATAGTAACTAGGTAACAACTAAACCATAAAATATATATGCTCAAAAATAAATAAAAATTCATTTAGCATTACCTTTTCATTAGTAAAGCATATAACTAAACAAATTAAAACAAGTAATATCTTATTTCTATTATTATTCAAATAAACTTTATTTATTTATATATTTGCAAAAAATACTTATAAATCTATAATAGGCTATAAAAGATAATTGATTTGGAGGTTTGTTAAGACCAAAAATATAAAAAGGGTTAGTAATATCATAACCCACCATTTTAATCTTGAACTGAACATGTTGCATGTTAGCAACTATAGCTTGGGTATTACATTATTTGATTTATCAAAATAGCGCATTCAGCGCTCTTCGAGTTAGGTGAGTTAGGTTGGGTAGTTGGTAACAACCATATCTACTCCACAAATGTATTTATTGAAACTATCATCAATGCAAAGGTTATCATTTCACATTGATTTCAATGTGGTATTAGATCTTGGAGGAGATTCCTTAGTGGATGTTGTTGGAGAAGGTGGTTATGACCAATAACTATTCCATTGAAGGTTTATTGGTAGAAGCTAGGTACATCAAGGTGGATGCAACATGGATATGGACACTGACTTGATCCCACAGACACATATGTGATCCCTTGATAGAATAGACATGAGCACGATCCCTTGATAAACACAATGATCCATACATTCCAGACTTAGAGAGGATGCAAGTTGATCGACTAAGCACATGGACCAATCACAGATTGGACCTGATGTAATGCTGACTAGATTTATAGGTCAACAACACGTGGTAGTGCATGTAAACCAAGACATATATTGGACCTGATGTAGTGTTGACTGGACTAATAGGTCAGTGACACATGGCAATTCGAGGGTTGAGTGATGTAGCACATGGTTAAGGGGCTGAGTGACATGGCAGATTGTGGTCATGTGGATCGAGGGGTAAAACTATGGAAGGGGGGGTAAATTCCTAAAGGAAGTTACCTTATATGTGAGACTTCCTTCTTTTGAAGGACCGTAAATGCATCCGTGGGATGCATGTGGGACTAATCCCACACAATATTTTTAAAAACATTTTTGGTACCTTCGAAATAAAGCCAAGGTGTTGGCTTATTCCTTCCAGTGCCCTCAGTAGCGCACTTGGTTCAGTGCACCTAGTCATGTGGATGAGGTCCATATTTTGAGTCCTATGGAGGTCGAACAACATTATTTTACTGCCCCCCATTAACATTTGATGCCTCACACATATTTTTGATGCCCAATGAGTAGTTTGACACCCTACGAGTGCCAGTTGATGCCCAGGGAGAAAAGTTGACATCCCATGAGCATTTTGACACCCTGAGAGTGCCAATTGACACCCAAGATTCAAATTTGATGCCCCAACAACACAAATTAATGCCCCAACAATAAAATTTGATACCCTCTAACAATTTTTTGCATTTTTTTGCAATTTTTGCATAACGTCATTTTTTGCCTCGAAAGGTCATTTTCTTGTCCTTCAGGAGCATTTTTGGATCCACAGTGAGCAAAGGAGCATTTTTTTCTACCATCAGTTAGAGGATCCATTGATGCTTTTGAGGTATTCTTTCCTACAAAGCTTCCTTTCTTTCCAAGTTTTTTTTTGAGGGATAAGTTGTTTTTTTTGGAATTAGAAAGGGTTCCAAAAATTTTCCCATTGTTTATTTTGCAACAAAAAGGGGGGATTTCATACGTATTTATTTTTGCAAAATTCTAAGATAAAGGGGGGAATAAAATTGTGGAAAGTGAATATGTTCTTTTTCATCTTAAAAATGGCATTGTAATAGGTGCATTTTTGGTGGAAACCGACACCTCAAGTAGTTAAAATTTGTGGGTATTTGTGGTTGTTTTTTTGCATTTAAATTTCTTGTTTTCTTGCATTGACAGTTACATAAATAAAGCAAAAGAAAAGACCCCAAATTTATACACCTATTTATGCAATTTATTGCATAGCAACGTTCAATATATACGATACCTCTGGTCCACACTTATAGGTTATGTTGTCGTGCTTGGACTACTGTATCTAATGCCTAATATAGCTGCAAAAACTATGTCTGAGCTTGTTCTCTATCAATCATTGAGGAGAAATAAGGTAAACTAGTTCTGCTATTCACTTCATTCATACCCACATCATGATTGTTGTTAGACATAAATCCTGACGAAGAGCTTTTCAAAGTGTTTAGGGGAAGTTATGCCCCATGCATGAGGAATAGACCTTCTATGGTAGGTGTCATAAACAACACGATGCTCTTTTAGTATCGCCTAAGTTCCATGTATAGTGTTGCTCATATATACTTATAGTCTCCCTCACATAAGGGCGGGTATATATAGAGTAGTTTCGGTATAAAGGTCTGATAGGTATAAAGAAAGGGAGACCAATTGGTGATATAAGGAACCTTCACAATGGCCATTGTTCACAAATATCTCTTAGATTCATAGTTGTTGAAAGGTTCTAACTTCGCACCATGGAACATAAATATGCATGCCATTCTTCAAGTGGAATATTTGTGGGATGTAGTGACTGGCACTACAAAATGCCCTACAATAGTAGGAACAGATCAAGAAAATTTTTATAAGAAGGACAAAAGATATCTCATGTTTATCCTGCTTACTACTACAAATGAGGTCCAACCTCACATCTATGATGCCAAAACTAGTAAGGAAGCTTGGGATACTTTACTTACTGTTTATGAAGGTAAGAATCAGTCCACTATTCTACATTGTCAAACTCATCTACATATCCTCAGTATGAAATATGGTGAGACAGTTGACCTATTCCTATGTAGAGTGGCAGAATTGAAAGTCAAGTTGAATGGTATGGGACAACCAGTGGATGAAACTCTCTTGACCTTTGTCATCTTAAGAGTATTGCTAGAATCCTACAAGATGTTGATAACCTCTCTTAATGTATCTGGTAGACAAGTATCTTTTGTGGAGTTAATGAATTTACTCTAAACTAAGGAGGCAAACCAGTTTCAGAAGGATGAAGTGCTAGATAATGCTTTCTACACTAAGCAAGGGGGTAAGAAACAAGGAAAATTTTAAAAAGGAGGATCTTCATCAAAAGGAAAAGTGAAACAATATTAGTAGAATGACAAACAATATTGTAAGATTTGTGATATGAATAACCATGACATCAATAGGTGTTGGTTTAAGAACAAGCAACAAAATGACCAACCTCATAAGAAAAAGGGCAAAGGGAAATGCAAACCATAAAAAAAGAATAAGCAACCTAAGGGGCATGTTGCTTATGCTGAATCAAATTTAGACTTAGATTCTGCAAGATCCGACTCAGACTCAAAATCTGAGAGAGCACACAAGGTGCTCATGACTCATACTTTATCTTCCTAGATAGATGTTGTATGGTATATTGATTCAAGGGCTAGTAAGCACATGAATGGCGATAAATCATGGTTTGAGATATTTGAGGAGAAAGAAGGTAAGCTAGTAATAATTGCTGACAATCAATTCTACCAAGTGAAGGGTGAAGGTGATATTTTTATCACTCTTCTAGATGATAAATATCATATTGAGAAGGTACTCTATGTCCCTGGATTAGCTAATAATCTATTGTCCATACCTCAGATGTTGGATTAAAATATGGAGGTTGTGTTCCATGTTGTGAAAGATAAAAAGAGATGTTTTATAACCAGAAAAGGAAAACATATAGCAACCGAATCATACAAGCATGGCTTATTCATTTTAGATGTCATTTCAACACCTCATGTTGCTTTGGCAGCAACTACAAAGGAGGCTACTTCTCTATGGCATAAGAGATATGGGCATTTAAGTTTAGGATATTTGCTCGAGTTGAGAAAATATGAGATGGTGAGAGGACTTACCAATATTTCATCCATATTTCTAGTTTGCTCAGATTGCTTAACAGGGAAGCAAAACCGGGTACCATTTGAAGCTAACTCTTCTAGAGCTAAGAAACCTTTGGAGTTGGTACACACCGATCTGTACGGTCCTACGCCAATCAGCTATGGTGGAAAGAAGTATTTTAATTATTTTTTGATGATCATTCATGAAATATGTGGGTTTTCTTCCTTCAATTGAAGTCAAAGGTATTTTTGTACTTTCGACAATTCAAGAAGCTTGTTGAGGATTCAGGATGTTTTATCAAAACCCTTCTTTCAGATCGAGGGGGTAATATACTTCCAAGGAATTTTCATCATTTCTAAAAGAACATGGGATTAAGAGACAACTGACTACAACCTATACTCTACATCAAAATGGAGTTGCAGAGAGGAGAAATCATTCCATTGTGTAAGTGATTCTATGTATGCTAAAGGGAGCACATCTTGAGAATGAGTATTTAGCAGAAGCAATAAACACAACATCATACCTCCTAAATAAAGCACCCATAAGAGCTCTACAATGTAAAACTCCACAAGAAGCATGGAGTGTTAAGAAACCCTCCATTTATCATCTAAGGGTTTTTGGACGTAAGGCATTCATGCACATACCAAAATAGAAAAGGAAGAAGTTAGATGAGAAGACCCTGTAATGTATCTTTCTTGGTTATGATGAGCATTCATAGGGATATCGATTGATAGATCCTATGACCAAGAAGACACATATAAGTAGAGATGTGGTATTTTATGAAGCTTTCACATCAAATAACACTTCTACAATTGTATACCTTGAGGAAGATGACCCTAAGAAAGAGACTTCACCTCCTCAGAACAAGATTCCAAAATGGTATACTAGTACATTGAGAGATTCCAAGTTGGCATCACTTCCAGATCTAACTCTAGATTGACCTTGTACTCATAGTATGACTCAGCAGAAGAGAGCAGAGACATCAACTTCAGAATTTTATGAGATTTTTCAAAAGTTTGATGACCTATCTATGGATGCAGAGGAAAATAGGGAAAAAAATATGGAGGATGAGAGGGTTTATATGATAGCATTGGATACAAATAAACCCACAACAATTCAGGATGCACTTAGTGAGCCTTAGTGGAAGGCTACTATGGAAGCAAAACATACATCTCTCATGAAAAATCATACATGGAAGCTAGTAAATTTAACTTCAGGAAAGAAGCCCATTGGTTGCAAATGGGTATTCAAAGTGAAGTATAAGGTATATGGTACTATTGATAAGCATAAATCCCATCTTGTTGCAAAGGGCTATGCTAAAAAATAAGGCATAGTTTATGAAGAGACTTTTACCCCTACTACAAAAATGACTACCATACGAGTACTTTGTGCCATGGTAGCTCAGTTTGGGTGGAAGTTACATTAGATGGATGTAAAAAGTGCTTTCTTGAATGGTGACCTACAAGAAGAAGTGTACATGATCCAACCAAAAGGATTTTTTGTTGAAGGGTAAGAACAAAAAGTTTGTAAGTTGATCAAATCCTTGTATGGGCTGAAACAAGCTCCTCGAGATTGGTACATCAAAATCGAAAGTCACCTAATGCAACATGGTTTCCAAAGAAGTCCCTCAGATGCAAATCTCTATATCAAGAATAATGGTTCTGACATAGTGATCTTGGTGTTATATGTAGATGATATGATCATAACAGGAAGCTCAGAGAATATGATTGATGTAGTAAAGATGATCTGAAATAATATTTTGAAATGACAAATCTAGGACGACTTCACTATTGTCTTGGTTTGGAAGTAACTCAGAAAAAGAATCATATCCGAGTAACTCAGAAAAATATACCAAGACATTGATTGATAAATATCGCATGACTGACTGTAAGTCCAAGGAAAATTCAATGGAGCCTGGACTTAAGCTCTCACAATATGATACATCACCTCAAGTAGATGGTACTCTCTATCGCCAACTGATTGGGAGTCTCTTATATCTGATAAATACCAGGCCATATATCAGCTTTGCTATGAGTTATCTTTCAAGGTTCATGTAGGAACCAAAAGTGAGTCATTGGAAAGTAGCAAAGAGAGTTATTCATTATGTCTATGGTACAACTAATTTTGGCTTGGAATATAAAAAGAATAACAAGTTCTATCTACAAGGATACATAGACTCAAATTATGTCAGATCCATTGATGATTGCAAGTCGACATATGGATACATTTTTTATCTTGGATATGGTCCTATATCATGGTATAGTAAGAAGCATCAGGTGGTTGCAATATCATCTACAGAGGTAGAATATCACACAGCCAGTGGAGCAGTCTATGAGATAATATAGTTAAGTCACATCCTTTCAAACATGGGTATTCCAAAGACACTTCCACTTCATTTGTTTTGCGACAATCAAGGTGTTTTGAACCTAGTCAAGAATATAATCTTCCATGATCATACAAAGAACATTGACACTCAATGTCATTTCATTCATGGTGAAGTTCCAAAGCATCACATATAGCTCCATTACATTCCCACTGATCAAAAAGTTGCAGATATTTTCACCAAGGCACTTGCTCATGTAAAGTTTGAATTATTTTGCAATGATCTATGTATTTGCCAATAATGTAATAAGGGGGGATGTTATCAACTATAGCTCGGGTATTACATTATTTTATTTATCAAAATAGCATATTTAGTGCTCTTCAAGTTAGGTGAGTTAGGTTGGGTATTTGGTAACTACCATACCTACTCCACCAATGTATTTATTGAAACTATCATCAATGCAAAGGTTTCTGTTCCATACTAATTTCAACATTGCATGTCCCCATAAAACCAAAACTAAGTAATAATGTTGATGATTACTTATCTTCTATGCCAAATTCTTTGAAATAGATTTTCTTTGTCTTATCATATCTAGGTTATTTCACTGGATCATTAATATTTGGATGGACGATGCATTTTATCTTTGTTTAACACCTAATAAAGTTGATTGTCCTTGTGCCTTATCTATGTGTATCTAAGAATTTGATGTTGGAGCAAACTATTTATGTACTTTCTCCTTGTGCCTCTTGAAAATAGATGCTAGGGTAGACTAGCCCTGTGCCTTTTCCTTATATGTTTTATAGGTTTATTCTATAGCCTATGATTGTTGACCATGGGATATGCTTTGGAGAGTAGCAACTACCTCTAATTCATTCAATTACTTTTCTATGATGGCCAACTCATCATGCATTTAGTTCAATGCCTCCTTTACTACTTGTACCCTCTGATATTTTTAACTAATAAATAAATTCTTATAGAAATCAGAGGTAAAGGGGTCTAAACTCTTTTAATGGCATATTTTTTAGTAGCATCTCTTGTAGCTTCTATTGTAGGAGTTTGAAATTTTGTAGTATCAACCTCTACAACTTTTATTGTAGGAATATAAAATTCTTGAGTAACATCCTATACAACTTGTACAAGATTGTGAAACTCTACACATCCTTGAGGTGAGTCTTATTCATTAGATATTTTAAAAAAAATTCTATTCATTTTTTTAGATATAGGTGATTATTTTTAGACTCTTATTCCTTTTTACTTATCTAAATCATGAGTCAAAGGTCTAGAAATTCTAGTGGATCAAGAATATTTTGCAATTCCACTCTTCTTTTAAGATTTTTTAGAAAATTATGCTTCTATTTTCATAAAGAGGTTGGATTTCTTTGTAATGCTACACCACTTCTAATATTTTTTAGAAATTTGTACTTTCTTTTCCATAGGGGACAAGTTTCTTTATAATGCCATTCCCCTTTTGAGATTTCATAGAAGATTATGGCTTCCTTTTCATAAGGGACTAGATTTTTGAGAGTTTGAAGAAGACTTCAATTTTTGAAGAAGTTTCTTTATTTTCTAAATCTTCCTCTAATAAGTTACCTTTTTTTCTTTTGAGTAATTTCATTTTCCCTTGAGTCATATTTCTCTAAGTTATCTTTCTCAAAGTTATTTTTCTCATAGTCATCTTCCTTTGAGTCATCTTTCTTAGAGTCGTCATTATTGGAGGGCCCATGATATGTGTATTTTAAATTTGTTTTAGAATTAAATATTTATAAGCCCATGATTGACCATTATATCAGTGTATGCATTTTAAACATTCTTATCCATTAATATAAAAGACTCCATTAAATATAAAGGAATTCAAATATTGTATTCATTGTTCTAAGGAAATTTTATGGCTAGAAGAAATTTAATATGATAACCATATAAATATGTGAATTTGCCTTCCAAGGTGAAATAATGTAGTATGGAATTGCTTACCTCTTACCAAATTTTTAGAAGAGAGCTTCAAAAAATTCCCTTGATGGTTGTCCATGGAATAAGGCTCTCCAAATTGTGTCTATGATTTCTTTGGCCTTGATCCTTGGTGTTTTGTATCACATTTTTCTCACCAAGGGAAACAATAAAAATATGCCAACACTAAAATGGGATACCTCCTATTGTTGTGCTTGCACAACATACCTCAGTTTAGACTAGGGACCCACTTGAAATTTTGGGTTTCAAATCTAATCTTTGTTTACATCAAGTTTTTAAATTTTTGCTTGCATCTTTTTTGAAATTTGTTTGAATCAAGGTGTTGAAATTGCTTACATAGAGCATTTTGAAATGGATTGCATTGAAATTTTTGAATTTTGGCTCTTCAAGGACATTATTTCATATTAATATTTTAGGAGATTGAATTTTAAAGGTTTATCCTAAGGTTTGAAATTAATTAAATTCAATTTTTAGGGTTCTTTGATTTTCACTATCTTGCCCTATTTTTGATGTAAATTTAAAAATGCCATATATTTTGAATGAAAATCCGTTTTAGGTGATTCAAATCTTGGTGGGACTGTCTCAAACTCATATTTATAATAGTACCAGAGTTGCAAATTTTTAGATGTGAAATGTTTTCTAGAAATAACAGTTTTCATTTGCAGCCCTAGAACTTATAAGTCCAATATATTGTGATTCATAATTAATTTTTGAGTTATGTTAGTGGTTTTGAGTACCCATTTGGATCATTTAGACTTTTGGAAAGTTTTGTTAAATTCTAGGCACTTTCATTTTTTGTCATATTTTGCACCTCATAACAATCACTTTTGAGCATTTTCGAATTTGTTTTCCAGTGTTAAAGATCAATTTTGGATAACAAGAATCCTTCACAAGAATTTAAAGTGTAGAATATAAAGGGGCAGAATATTTGGAACTAATGTATAATTCCAAAAGAAAAAATTGCTAAGAGTTAGAGGAGGGTGGAAAAATGGGATGTCACCGCACCCTGATGGAGTCCCAAAGTTTTGCCCACCTTGAAGAAATAAAAGAAAAAAATTTCAAGTATGGAAGGTTGGGCAGAGAAATAGAACATTGAAAAATAATAAATTTCCCAAAACCCTGCCCACACTCAACAAAGAAATAAAATCGCCAACTAAGAAAGAAAATTGCTAAGTGAGCAAGGGCAAAAAAATGGGTCACTTCTACACTTCAAATGGATCCCAAAAGTCTACCCACCAAGCATTGCATTGGGTGAAGAAATTCAAGGTTGAAATCTTGGTAAAAAATGGTACATCATTGTTCCCCGATGGGAACAAAAATTTTGCCTAAGTAAGAAGGGCGACAAAATGGGACATGGACGGGAGTAAGAGAAATCCCAAAATCACACTATGCTACAATATTTTAAAAAAAGAGAGGAGAAATGGAATTTCAACACATTCCAATAGAATCCCAAAACCCTACCCACACTCAACAAGGAAGAAATAAAGAGTGTAAAAAATGGGATGTCACTACACTCGGATGGAGTCCCAAAGTTCCACCCACCTTGAGGGAAAAGAAATTGCTAAGTGTGCTTGGGCAGAGAAATGGGATGTCATCGAAGTTTCATAAGCCTTGAAGAAAAGAAAAAAAGTACTGTGTGAGCTTGGGTGGAGAAATGAGACTCCATTGCACTCCCATAACATCCCAAAGTTCTGCCCATGGACATTGTCGGAGAAGGTGAATTCCCAAAAGTTTGCCCTCACTCCTAAGGAGAAAAAATGAGATTCCATCAAAGAAGTGAGCATTCCAAATGTGTACCCACACTACTTGCTAGTAAAATAGAATATTGGTGGAAAAAGTGAGATCCCAAAACTCCACCCACAAAATTAAATCCTGACAAATCTGAAAATGAAGTCTATCAACGAAAATTGAGCTCTGGAATTAAAAATGAATTCTTGGTAATATAAAAAGGAAGTCTGGCAATGATCAAAGATTAAATTCTAAAAAAATATGATTCTAGACCTAGAAAATATTTTTGTTGCAACCTTAGAAAAATAATAAAAATAAAAAATTGAAAATTTTAAAAATTAAAACCTTAGGAAAATTAAAATAATTAAATTAATAATAATGTTAATGTTCTAACCTTCATTTTTTTTTTTTGCAACAAAATTTACAATGGTGGCCATGATGGTGGACATGAAACTTCAAGGCGAACTGGGCAAAGTATGACCATGCAAAATGGAAGATAAAAAAATATTGACCAACCCAAATTTTGCGGAGTCATGGAGAATTAATGTGAGCATCGTGCAGATTGAAAATTAATGAAAGTCTGGCCAGTTGTAGGTCTCACTCCAGATGAAGACATTATGAGGCATGACTAGAGTACTTACCATTTAATGGAGGCATGGCTACAATATGGAGGGAAATCCATTTTTAAAAGGTCTTTCCTAGAAGAAGATGAGAATTAATTGTGAAATGTAATATTAGGTGAAGCTTGAAATTGGTATAAATAGTGGTTCACTAGCCAAATACAGGGATCAAAAGCCATATATTAGTAGGGACATTTTTAAATTTTATTTTTTCTTTGTAGTCAAATGGCTTTTGAACCAAGTTTGTTGTTTTTCTGATCTCTACTTTTGTAATCCACCAAAGTGGACAAACCTAAAACTATGTGTTGAATGACTATATTTTAATAGGCTCTAGAATTTTTTGTGTTCAATATATGCACACTGATGGTGGTTGTAATTATTCCATTTCACAGTATATTTTTCCTTTAAAAATTATACCATCTCGGACCTTAGGTTGTGTGAATACTTGTCAGGTGGGTATTGGTTTAAATTTGGATTTGTTGCTTTACTAGATTGGATCTAGAGTTTAGGGTAGTATCACTTGTTTTTTTTATTTTCTCTCACCCTTCAACCTTTGATATTTCTTTATAATTTATTTATATTAGGAGTAGATTAGTTTTTGATCCGAAGCATTGAAGCTATTTTCTTTAACGTATTCTAAATTTTCATATAGCTTCAATAGAATCATTATTGGTATTTATGTGATATATTTTAATTGTAATGAATGATATATATGGAGTACAATAAATCATTGATTTTATAAGTCCTCTAGGTCCTTAGAACACAACAAAACTAGCACTTGAAATTAATTTTATACAGTCAAACATTTCAATTTTAACATTGCACAAGGAAATTTATATTTTTAGAGATAACCAACAAAGGCCCCTTGAAAGGAACAGTTATCAACAACCTCTGAGTCTATCCACACTGGATAAGACCTAGCAAACTTGAACTTTGGGGGAAAGAAATTTCCTTTTCAAGAAGGAACAAATATTTATTTCAAGTATGTTGAAATGCCCTTGATAATGTATAATTTACATGCTCAATAGAACTAGCGCTAGAAGGAGGGTCATCTAAATGCTATCCTTTTATTAGTTCTTGGTTTATATTATACGTCTTGACCATTAAAATTGGATCCTAAGATCATTATCACAAGGTCAAAGTCATATTTTGAAGGTGTTGAGTTTCTTAATATTTCTCCATATAGAAAACCTAGAGTTGACAAAGGTAGACCGAGTACTCCTCTAACTTCTAATATTTCTCCAATGGCCATTACCCCCTATTTTGATTCTTTTGCCACTACCAAAAATCCACCAATGGTGGGTCTTTCTCCTTGGTTAGTGGTAATTAGCTCTTTGAACATACCAGGAACTGCACATGACATGCCTAAAAATGCTAAAATATATCTCCCTCATTATAGACATAATAGAACAATATTAGCTAAAGAGCATATACAAGCATACAAAGATACCTTGATTCATTTACAAATATAACATGAAGATGTTGTTTGTAGGATGTTTCCATATACTTTTGGATGAATTTGCATATGATTGGTACATCATCTTACCTTCAGGCTCTATCACTACTTGGGATCAACTAGAAGTAGTTTTTATTAGTCACTTCATATTGCCTGTTGATCCAAATATGATTTATCATCAATTTACCTCTACTCGTAGAGAACCCAGTGAACCCTTGAGACTATTCAATACTAGGTTCCATAAATTATACACCAGGTTGATGGCACCTTACACCCTCACAACTGGAGCAATAATTCAAATGTATCTCAGAGCTCTAGATCCATTGATCTCTATGTTTTTGAGAAGATCCCCATAGATCACAACCTTACCCCTGGCATATAGTGAATATCTAAATTTTGAACAATAGTTAATACCTCAAGGTTTTATTTTGGATCAATTACCTTTAGTAAAACAAATGGGAGCTTATAATTAGATGCTATTAATAAATCAAGCTCTTACACAACACCTTCCCATGCTAAATCCATTGCCTAGGGCCATGTATCTAAACCAGAATCAACCATTCAATGTGGATCCCCTAAATAAAATGATGCCCAACATGAGCAATCAATAGACCATTCCAATATATCTGAATAATAAGATAACCATGAATAATATTCTCAATCACACACCTTCAACAAATAATCAAATATCTATGCCTACATTTTGTAATACATATACACCTATGAATAATGCAATAGGTCAGTTAGAGCTAAGTCAAAATAACAATTCAAATCCTCAGTTAGACAATGTACAAAGGATGGTTCAGAAATTGAGCAATGATATGCTTCAACTACAAATACAAGTTCCTCAAAACCCACTTGTGAACAATAACACTTAGAATAGGAACTTTGGCTTTCAAAGAACCAATCATTCATGGAATACCTGTCCAAATAATGGAGGAGTTCCAAATCCTATTGAAAACCAAAATCAACCAAATAAAAACCCAAATACGTCTATAAATTTGGTAGATATTTCTTTACTTACTTGGTGTAGGGTTCATTCCATAGCTCAACATGATGAACTAACTATCCAAAATTTAAAATTGCATTGGATATTGTCCAAAAGAAGATGGAAATTTTGGAATTAGTACCCACTAATGAGAATGTTGGAAATCAAGTTGATCAGAATGTAGGGACAACTCTAGTTTTAGATACTTATGAATTATTAGGAGTGGATGAAGATGAATCAGATGAAGACTTGGAAGAAGAGGTGTAAGCCTGCTTGGAACTCTTCCTTTACTTCAAAGCATATAATTATTAGCTTCCACCTCCTAACAAAACCTCCATCCCACCTTATGAGCATTCCAAAAAAAACCCAATCCCACCTAAAGGTCCTACAATTCCTACTCCACCAAAATATAATATGTCAATACCACAAGCAGAGAAAAACCTATAACACAACGAGTCTGGGTATAATATCATTGAAGACCTTAAGAAACCCAAATTAAATATTTCTCTGTTTGAGGTAGCTCAATAATAGACCAAAAGGATTTATTGCTCAAAATACTCTCTGGTCAAGGTAATTTTTTTTTAAAAAGACCAATGATGCTCAGGTGGTAGTATACAAAGAGAAGGTAGAATCCCCTCCTTTTCTTTTGACCATTAGAATTATTGGCAAAAACTTACACAATTGTCTTATCAATTCAGGTGCTTCTGGCAATGTGATGTCATATGTAGTCAACCAAATATTGGGACTGAATCCTACTCCCTCAAACAAGAAGGTTGTTCAACTAGATAAGACAAAGGTGAATGTGGTTGGGGTGTTTAACCAAATTCATATACAATTAGCTTCTAAACCTCAGATACAATAATGCATTGACATCTAGGTGGTGGATATCATAGATGCATATGGGATGTTACTTAGTTGTGACTAGTCAAGAACCCTAAATGGTTACATGGCAATTGATTTCTTGCATATGTGGCTTACCTAGCATGGAATAGCCAATCAGATATGGATAGAGAGAGAGCTAAGGCTGAAATAATTGATTATAGAATACAACAATGTTAATAAAATTTTTTACACCAAACCAAAATTGGGAATTTAAACTATAGCTATGGAAGCCAAGCCCAAAGAAAATAATATAGTAGTAGAGACCCAATGAAGCAAACAAAAAATACTTGAATATAATTTGTGGACTCTCAAGTTTGATGGGTAAAAGTGCAAACATGGCAATGGTGCCAAAATTGAATTGATTAATACCAAAGACAAATCACATCTCGTAGCTTATTGACTTAAGTTCTCTTGCACCTACAATGTTACAAAATATGAAGCATTGATCCATGGGCTGCAATTTGTTACCATAGTTGATTGTGGGATTTAACCAAGGAATTTGATGCCTTAAATATCCAAACTATTCCACATAAAAATAATCACACTACAGATTCATTCGTAGTAGCAGCAAGTACCTTGGAACCCATTTCCCATTCCAAGATAAAGTGGTTCTCGATTGAGTTGGTTGTCACTCCCTCCATACTAGAAAACATCTATAATTTCTAGGTATTTGAGGTTGACAGACATATAATTTATTTTATCACTAACTCTAGCATATTTGAAGCTTATATTATAGATGAGGAAGATGGAAATTACACAAATAGAAGAGGAGGGTGAATCAAATTTAAATACAAACACCATTCCTAAAGGTATGGTCTCTTTAGAAAATCTATTAGATGTATATTTCTAGGTTCAAAGGTAACAAAATACTCCATATAATAAGGGATAATATGAAGCTTATAATTTAGGAAATTTTGAGAACCCCAAAAATATTTTCCTGGGAAAATATTACACTGATTAAGAAAAAGATGAAATAATCCAAGCAATAAAGGATTATTGAGATGTCATAGCATGAAGGTATGAATATCTGAAGACGTATGACATGTCCATCATTACCCATACCATTCCATTTAAGCTAGGAATAAAACCTTTTCATGAAAAATAGAGATTGGTGAATCCTTTGTTGGAGCCCCTTATTCTCAAAGAATTACAAAATTTTTTGGTAGCCCGTATTATTTTTTAGGTAAGGAATTCTACTTGGGTTTCAAATTTAGTACCTATTTGTAAGAAGAATGGGAAAATATGCCTGTGTGTAGATTTTAGAAATCTTAACAAGGCATCTAAGAAAGATAACTATCCACTCCCTTCCTTAGATGAAATACTGCAAATGGTGAATGGATCTCAGATGATGTCTTTTATGGATGGTTACTCAGGGTATAACTAGGTAATGGTAGATTCCCGAGATAGAATTAAAACTACATTTACTAACAAGTGGGGAAAATTTACATATAGGAGGATGCCATTCAGCCTAATAAATGTAGGAGCAACATTCCAAAGAGCTATGGACATCACTTTTAAGGATCTCATTGGGAAGTGCATTGTGATTTATATGGATGATATTCCTATACTATTTAAGATACGTGCTAACCATGTGGAAGACTTGAGAAAGGTACTACAAAGATGTAGAGAGCATGGAATTTCATTGAATCCAAAAAAATGTATTTTTGGAGTTACAGAAGGAAAGCTACTAGACCATGTCATTTTTTAAGCTGGTATTTCTATTGACCCAGATCGGGTTGAGGTAATTAAAAAAATTCCTCTCCGCGGGTGTGAAAAGGAGTTGAAGTATTTCTTTGGAAAAATTAATTTTGTAAGGAAATTTATTTCTGGTTTTGCAAAAATAGTCCGGCCTCTAAATGCAATGCTAAAAAAGGATGCCAATATTGTGTGGATTGGTGAAGCACAAATTACCTTTCAAGAAATTAAAAGGGCAATTATGAATACTCCGGTATTAATCAGTCCCGATTACACTCAACTATTTTATATTTATTCATTTGCATATGAAAATTTAATTGTTGGTATTCTAACTCAAAAAAAAGAGGCTCGTGATGGAAGGCCAATAGATTTTGTAAGCTCACCCTTGAAAGATATTCGACTCATATATTCAACTATTGAAAAAAAAGCCTTTGTTTGAATCACTGCTATGAAGAAATTTTGACATTACATCCTACATAGTAGAGTGTTTGTAATAGTGCCAAATCCAACAATGAAAATGATGTTAATGCAAAATGAGTTGGGTGAACATAGGGAAAAGTGGATGTCTACATTACTTGATTTTGATCTAGAAATTCAGCCTATGAAAGTTGTTAGAGGACAAGGATTGAGAAAAGCACTAGCAGAAGTTGACCCCCATATTTCATGTCAATAGTATTTTGTGGGGAAAATTACAAATGATGGAATGTACCGAGACATTGTTTATTATTTTATGAATGTATTATGCCCTAGTTACTTGAATTCCACCCAAATGAGAGCACAACATCTCAAAAGTACAAGTTTCATGATCAAAGGAGGTATTTTATATTGAAAAAATCATGAGAGAATCAGTGTTTAAACAAGCAAGAAGCTACTAAGGTTCTCAACTATTTTCATGGCAAGTATAGAACTGAGCATGGTTCTGGATGGGAATGCAACAACACATCAAATACTAAGATCTAGTTATTATTGACCCCATATTTTTAATGATGCACATACCCATGTTTGATCATGTCATGTTTGTCAAACTATAGCTCGTTGAGAGAGGAATTTTCCTATGCCATTCTAACCAGTAATTGAAGCTCATCCATTTGCACAATGGAGATTGGAATTTGTTAATGTCATTAATCCTAACTCATCAGCCAACCAAAAGTTCATTTTGACTACCACTAATTATTGCACCCATTGGATAGAAGCTTAAGCATTCAAAAATTGCAAAATCAAGGTCATGATAAAGTTCATTGAAGATAACATCGTGACCAGGTTTGGGATGCCATATGCTCTAGTATGTGATAATGGCCTTGATTTATCTTCTTTGCAATTTTTTGAATGGGATTATGATAACAAAGTAACTCTAAATTTTTCTTCTAATTATTATCCTCAAGGAAATGGAGTAGCAGAATCGTCTAATAAAAACTTGTTGGAAATAATTAAAAAAATTATAGACAAAAATCATAGGGATTGGTACAGTAAATTGAATATGCATTGTGGTTAGATAGAATAAGGATTAAGTATTCATTAGGCACATATCCCTATCATATAGTTTATGGTCAGGATATTATCTTTCCCACCAACCTCAAAATCCTTACCTTGCATTTCATGAAAGACCACTTAGAAATATATGATAAAGTAGAGGTCAGGATGTTGAATTTGATAATATTAGATGAAAAAATGGAAGAAGCACTACAATATTTTAGTAAGCATCAATAAATGGTAAAACAATGGTTCGATAAAGGGATAAAATAAAAACCTTTAGAATTGATGATCTAGTGCTACTATGGGATAAGGCCCATGAGAAGAAAGGAGACCATGGAAATTTTAACATCCTATGGTTAGGTTCCTTTCAAATATCTGAGATTTTGGGAGGGAATATTTTTATGTTAAAAAGCCTAACTATAGAAGATGTTCCATTACCAGTGAATGGACAATTTCTCAAATATTAATTTAGTGCCTGAGATTTTTCCAGTATTGCCTTGTAAATAACTTTGTACATAGTTTTTTTTTGTTTTTGTTATGGTTTTGAGTTTTCTTTAGATTTTTTTTTTTTGTTTTAGCCTATTTTATGCTAGTTACTTTTGATCATTGCTTTCAATGTTGATGCATTTTGTGCTATTTTTAGTTTTTCTTAAATCATCCAAGTGCAACCAACTTGTGGTTGCTCTAATATGGAAAGGTTTCTATGCAATTTGGGGGTGAAATATCCCAAACTGAGTTCAATGAAACTAAAATTGGCTTAATCAGCTATTTGATGTTTATCCATTATTTGGGACAAAGAAAATGAATTTGAAAGTGATGCAAAATGATGTTGCAGGTCCACATTAAAGACACACTTTAAGGAGAGTTACAGGTCAAAAAAAGTGAAACCATTATGGTTTGGTATTTTATTATGGAGTCCATTCAAGTGTTTACCCTCCTATTTGCCATGGTAATCCCCAACCCAAAAGTAGAACCTAGTGCTTATTGAAAATTTTTGGTATAAAAAAAGAATCTATGTTCAAACAAAAAATAAAAGAAAAGGTTCAAGTGCTTGGGTGATTCAAAAAACCTCTATCGGGGCTATGAACACTCGGCTGGTAGTAGAGCAAGGTCTAGAGTGGTATTAGAGATAACTCCATCAGGGCTATAGATGCCCTATTGGCAATGGAGCAATTTCTAGGTAAATTAGTGACATGTCTACTTGTGTGACAAAACTCATCATAAGTAGACCAATATTCACTTAGGGGTAAACTAGACTAATTTCCAAATTAAGGTGGTAAATTTTAACCAATTCTGGAACAAAATGAAGTCACCTACACATAATTTTGCTAAGACAAAATGGAGTATTACTTTCAAATTAAATTGCCCAACCTCGACTTTGGGTGGATACCAAATTATTGGTTTTTCTGGTTTGGGAGTTTCATTATTTTTAGACAGGGGTTCTTTCTATTTCCAAAATGCTTAGGGGAATTTCTCCAATAGAGTCACCATTTGTTGTTGCACTTGCATAACACACCCTAGTCTAGAATAGGGACCCAATTGAAATTTTGGGTTTCAACTCTAATTTTTGTTTACATCAAGTTTTTAATTTTTTGCTTGCATCTTTTTTAAAATTTGATTGCATCAAGGTGTTGAAATTGCTTACATAAAGCATTTTTAAATGGATTGCATTAAAATTTTTAAATTTTGGCTCTTCAAGGACATTATTTCAAATTAATATTTTAGGAGATTAAAATTTTAAAAATTTATACTAAGGTTTAAAATTAATTAAATTCAATTTTTAGGGTTCTTTGATTTTCACTATCTTACCCTATTTTTGATGTAAATTTAAAAATTCCATATATTTTGAATGAAAATTTTGTTTTAGGTGATTCGAAGCCTGGTGGGACTATCTCAAACTCATATTTGCAATAGTACCATAGTTGCAGATTTATAGATGTGAAATGTTTTCTAGAAATAGTAGTTTCCATTTGCAGCCTTGGAACTTCTAAGTGCAATATATTGTGATACATAATGAATTTTTAAGTTTTTCCACTATTCTTGAGTACCCATTTGGCTCATTAAGACTTCTAGAAAGTTTCATTAAATTTTGGGCACTTTTATTTTTTATCATAGTTTGCACCTCACAAAAATCACTTTCGAGCATTTTGAATTCGTTTTCAAGTTTTAAAGATCATTTATGGGCAACAAGAATCCTTCACAAGCCTTTAAAGTGTAGAATATAAAGGGGTGGAATCTTTGGAACCAATGTATAATTCCAAATGAAAAAAATTGCTAAGTGTTAGAGGAGGGCTGAAAAATGGGATGTCATTGCACCCCGATGGAGTCCTAAAGTTCCACCCACCTTGAAGAAAATAAAAGAAAAAATTGCCAAGTATGGAAGGTTATGTAGATAAATGGGACTTTGAGAAAAAAATAGATTTCCCAAAATCCTACCCACACTCAAAAAAGAAATAAAATTCTTCGACTAAGAAAAAAATTGTTAAGTGAGCAAGGGCAGAAAAATGGGTCACTTCTACACTTCAAATGGATCCCGAAAGTCCACCCACCAAGCATTGCACTGGGTCAAGAAATTCAAGGTTGAAATATTGGGTGGAAAATGGGACATCATTGTGCCCCAATGGAAATTTAAAATCCTGCCACACAAATATGTGCAAAAATTTGGCTAAGTAAGAAGGGTGGAAAAATGGGACATGGACAGGAGTATGAGAAATTCCAAAAATCCCATCATTCTACAAAGTTTTAAAAGAAGGGTGGAGAAAAAGGATGTCATCACATTCCAATAAAATCTTGAAACCCCACCCACACTCAACAAGGAAGAAAGAAAGAGGGAAAAAAATTGGGATGTCAACGCACCCCCGATGCTCCATGGAGTCCCAAATTTTTGCCCACCTTGAGGAAAAAACAATTGCCTAAGTTTTCTTGGGTGGAGAAATGGGATGTTATCACATCTTGATGATGGAGTCCTAAAGTTCTGCCAGCCTTGAAAAAATTAAAAAATGAAGAAAGTACTAATTGAGCTTGGGCGAAGAAATGACACTCCATTGCACTCCCATAACAACCCAAATTTCCACCCATGCACATTGTCGGAGAAGGTGAATTCCCAAAAGTCTGCCCTCACTCCTAAGGCAGAAAAATTGGATTCCATCAAAGAAGTGAGCATCCTGAATGTATTCCCACACACATTGCTAGATAAATGGGACATTGGTGGAAAAAGTGAGATCCCAAAACTCTGCCCATGGAATTAAAGCTTGGTAAATCTGAAAATAGAGCCCCGACATTAAAAAATGAATTCTCGATAATATAAAAAGGAATTTTGGTGATGACTGAAGATTTAATCTTGGGAAATCATGATTCTAGACCTAGAAAATATTTTTTTTGCAACCTTAAAAAAATAATTAAAAAAATTGAAGGTTTCGAAACCTTAGAAAAAATTAAATTTAAAATAAAAAATTGAAAATTTTAAAAATTAAAACTTGAGGAAAATTAAAATAATTAAATTAATAATACTGTTAATATTCTAACCTTCATTTTTTTGGATTTTTGTAGAATTTTTTTCGATGGTTCCATTAAATGGTGGACATGAAACTTTAGGATGAACTAGGCAAAGTACGATTGTGCAAAATAGAAGATAAAAAATTAATGACCAACCTAGATTCTGTGGAGTCATGGAGAATTAATGCAGCATAGCCATTCTAGAGTTCTTGAGCATCATGCAGACTGAAAATTAATGAAATTATGGCTAGTAGTAGGTCTCACTGCATATGAACACATTATGAGGCATGACCAGAGTACTTCCCATTTAATAGATAGGGAAACACAATTTTAAAAGGTTTATCCTGGAAGCATATGAGAATTAATTATGAAATGTAATGTTATGTGAAGCTCTAAAAATGGTATAAATAGTGGTTCACTAGCCATATATAGGGGTTGAAAGCTATCTATTAGCAAATACTTTTTTAGTTTTTCTTTTTTTTTCTTTGTAGTCAGATGATTTTTGAACCAAGTTTGTTGTTGTTCTGAGCTCTAATTTTGTAATCCACCAAAGTGGATAAACCTAAAACTATGTGTTGAATGACTATATTTAATATAAAGGCTCTAGAATTTTTTGTGTTCAATCTGCGCACGCTGATGGTGGTTGTACTTAGTCCATTTCACAATCTATTGTTCCTTTGAATATTGCACCATCTTAGACTTTAGGTTGTGTAAATATTTGTCAGGTAGGGATTGGTTTTAATTTGAATTGATTGTGTGAATATTGGTCCCACCATTTTATTAACATCTTCCTTCAAAAGGAAGAACAAAGGCAATTGAAGAAAGTAGGGAAATATTTTTAAAAAATAGAGCACAACACAACATAAAAAATTAGGGTATGATTTGGAATGCATCTGCAATAAATTTTTAGGTATCTATAGGATGGAAAAACTTATATAATATGGGACACATCTAGATAAAAAATTGAATGCACAACTACAAAAAATGGTATGCATCTACCGCAGATAATAAAATACGCAACTACAAAAAATAAGGTGCACAATTGTAGAAAATGAGGTATAGAACAAATGCTTGGAAAAATGCAATGGAGAATAATGCATTTGGATTTTATGGCTGATGGAGTCAAATTTATTGGCAACACTTAGATGAGGTATGTGATGGTGAATTAAAGATGTGAACTAATAATAATTATGCATGCAATTTTAATGTCTTGTTTAAAAATTGTGATAGTTGTATTTTTTAATGATGGTGTGTATTGAACTTTTTGATTCTTTTTAAAATCAAGTGTCCTGCTAGCTATCATTAACAAAAACATGCCACCCAATAAATTATATGCCCATTCATGTGTGTATATCACTTTACCAGTTATTTTTTAGTTGATTTAATCTAGACATGTCATCCAACTAATTGTATACAACTTTAAATTATAAAAAAATGTGTGACACATCACCCAACCAAGTGCCATGTTAGGTCAAACTTATTTGAATTTCCTTTTTTATTATATGCTATGGCACAAATAAATTTTTGCAATAAATTGTACACCAAAAGGCTTATTGCAAAAAATTGAAAATGTTTTTGATGTATGTCAATAGATTTACTGCAAAACAAATTGAGGATGTTCTACCTTATTTTATTCAAGACATGTAATATGTATAGGTAGAAGAAAAATTTCTTGCATAGTCTCCCAACTGGAGGATTTTTAAGTACCATGAAAAACAAAGGTATGGCAAAAAGGGAGAGGAATAATAAAAATGCAGATTTAAGAGTATATTATACATTTATAAAAATAAAGTAAAATTTATTCAAAATAATAAAATAAATAGATAGTACCTTAGTTTTTATATTAATGAGTTTCATTGTTGAGTGGTATGAATATATGATATGAGATGCAGAAGGGATAATCTTTATCAACAATTATTAACAATAATTTTTTAGATTTTAGGAAATTCAAGATGTACTAAGAGAAACTCTGTAAAAGATGATATAATATATATATATATATATATTATGATTCTTATAATGTAGAATAATTTTTCTAGTAAAGTAGTTTTAAAAAAAATTCTATCCATTTGCATCTCAAAAAGAGGTTTTCACAAATGGAATTTTTTTAAAGGGTCAAAAGCCAGATTTGGTTTTCATTTCCATATTTTTGTTATTTTGGAGAGATGAAGAAAATTTAATTAGTTGCACAAGAAGGTAGCTCTTCTATAGAAGAAGAAATTTTTTCTATAAGCTACGGTTGTGCTTGCTTGATGACCTGAGTAAAATAAGTTTTAAAAAGTGGCTTGTGATACAACTTTAAGCAGTGTCCATTAACCATTAAGCCTTGAGTAGAGTCATCAATGGTTTTCAATTTAACTACACCATTATAAAAAAATTTCTCAATTTCATAAGGACCTAACCACCATGTACAAAGTTTACCTTTAAAATATTAAAACTTGGAGTTATATAGTAATGCCCAATATCTTAGCTAAAATGTATATGGAATGATGTGCTTGTAATGCCACTTATTACACTATGTTTGGACAAATTCATTTTGATACAATGCTTAAAATCGCATCTCATCCAAAGAATTAAGTTGAAGAAGTCTTTCTTACCGAGCTACAAAAAAAATCAATTCTAACCTGCAAAGTAGTTCCTAAGGTCTTTATTTCAAACTCAATTGGCATTAATGTTTTATTTCCACAAACTATCTCCTAAGGACTGATACATATAGTTGTTTTCCAAGTGGTGTTATAGGCCCAAAAAACTTCCTCTAGTCAATGTGCCATATCTACCCTATGTGATGTTAATATATTTGTTAAAATATTTTTAAGTTCCCTATTGGTAACCTCTACTTGTCCATTTGATTGTGGATGTTAAGGTGAAGATTTTTGCTGATTAACTCAGTATGTTTAAACAAGGTTTACAATCACTCCAAAAATAAAGTGGGATCCCTGATATATGATAATTTCATGGGGTTCTATAAAGCATTGAAATATGTTATCAAAATAAAATCAACAATTTTTTCATTATGTGTCTACTATGAATATTTCACTTCTTCCCTTTTGGTCACATAGTCTATGCATACCAAAATATACTCATTAAACTAGCAAGTAGGGCTAATAGGACCTATGAAGTAAAGTCCCCATTTCTTGAATGGTTCTAGAACTAACTACAAATAGAGGGGAATTTCATTAGTCAGATTTGGTCTCCCTATCCTTTGGCATTGATCACATCTAGCAAGATAGATCTTTATATGTTTATGTAAATATTGCCAATGGTACCTTGCTTGTAATATTTAAAAAATGGTTCTTTTAGCAGCATAGTGCCCACCATAAGGCTTGTCATGAGATGCACATAATATGTTATATATTTCTTATTCTTCACACATTAATGAAGAATATGATCTAAACATAAATTAAATAGAAGTCCCTCAATCCAAGTGTAAGGTCCACTTTCATGGATGATATTTTTGCATTTGCTAGGAGAAAAATGGGCAAGAATTTTTTCTAAAACAAGATAATTTGCAATTTCAACATACTAAGGAGTATGTAAAGAAAGTGTAAATAAATATTAATAAGGAAAAATATATTGTACTAGTTTTATATCATCAACTATATGCAAATATGATAAGTGGTAAGCAACTACATTTTTCTTTCTTGATTTATCTATGATTGTGATATCAAACTCCTATAAAAGTAATGAACAACTCATCCACTAACAATAGCTTTATTCATGAGATAACAAATGGCATAGTTATCAACATGAATAAAATATTTGTACCAAATAATTTAGTACCTAAATTTATTGATTTAATTAAATACAACAATAAATTTCTCTTCAGTTATTATGTACAATTTTACACCAAAAAATATTTTGTAGGCTTGTTTCTCCTCAATTTGAGTTTAAAAAATCCCTAGTGCTTTGTTAGATGCATCTGCATGAATATGGAAAGGTAAATCCCATTTAAGATCCCTTAAAATGGGATTAGTAGTAAGAACTTGCTTCAAAGTGTCAAATGCCTTTTTACATGCATCTTTCTAGTTGAAATCGATGTCTTATGTTAGTAACTAAAATAGTGGGGCAACTATATTACTGAATTCCTTGATAAATAAATGATAATAACCAACATGTCCTACGAAACTACATACATTAGTGTGTTTTAGTGGTGGTGGTAAGGAGGAAATGAATTTTATTTTTGATGGGTCTACTTTAATGACCTTTATAAAAATATAATGTCCCAAAACCACTCCCTCAATCATCATCATAAAGCATTTCTTATGACTGATAGAAAGGTTTTTTAAGAAATAATTTTCAAGTACTTTATGCATATTTTCTAGTGCATGTTCAAATGTGCCTTCATAAATAGTAAAATCATGCATGTATACTTCAACACAATCATGGTTTAGATCAACAAAAATGGATATAATAGCTATTTGAAAAGTATTTAAAGAATTACAAATTCCAAAAGGTAAAATACAATAAGCATATGTACCCCAAATATAGGTGAAAGTGGTTTTATCTTAATCTTCTTCACCTACCTTAATCTACTTGTAACCACTAAATACATCTAGAAGATAGAAATATTGTTTCCTAGCTAAAGTGTTCAAGATCTAATCAATGATTGGCAAAGGAAAATGATCATTTTTCATGGATTTGTTTAATTCTCAATAGCCAATGCAAAATCAACACTTACCAATTTTCTTTAGTATAATAACCAATGGAGAGATCCATTGGCTATCCGATATGGGGTAAATAAAACCAACATTTAATAGTTTTTGCCAACTTCATCTTTAAAAACTTATTTTAGGGTTGGATT
Source organism: Wollemia nobilis (assembly GCA_028583015.1). Taxonomy (NCBI): domain Eukaryota; kingdom Viridiplantae; phylum Streptophyta; class Pinopsida; order Araucariales; family Araucariaceae; genus Wollemia; species Wollemia nobilis. The sequence continues at coordinate 39,427,948 of JAQPPZ010016981.1, forward strand.
GATCCCTCATTATGGTTTTTGTATTGGATCACACTCTTCTTTAATAAAAATGTGATGGCCACATATAGAGGTATGGATTCCCTTCACATCATCATAATCCTATGCAAAAGCATCATGTAGTGTTTTTTTTATTGATAGATAGAAGGGATTTTGAAAGGGTCCTCAAACATTTTATAAGTAGAAAAGACCTTCAGGGAGAGGCCTAAAAGGTAAACACCTAGAAATAGCAATGAGGAGAGCTACCTAAGTCCAAAGAAAAATAAGGAAGGACCCAAGAATGACCAAAAGAAAAAGAAAACAACTAAAACTAAAGATATATAGGAGAATGCAAACCCTTTTAGAGTTAGGGGAACATCATGAGGATAGATCTAGATAGCACTAGTAATAGTAGGGGTTCTATGAGGTCATCCAAATTAGCATCATTGTACTTTTTCTTGTATTCCTCCAGAAGGATGACCACTTATTTGGCATAGAATATACACATTTACCACACTCTGAACATCAATCTGATGAGATCATTCAATCCTTGAATGTATCCCTTTTGACTAGTAAATGGGATTTCCTTTCCTTAAAGAAGGGATTTTAGAGTAAGAGGTCTACTCTAGACCACTATCTTCCAAGTGGGGGGCCACTGATCTAAGCTTCCATGAAAGGTCTTCTACGTGATGGGTAGAGAATCTAAGGCCTCTTATAAGTTTTGATCAAACATAAACTAGATGGGAGATCACCTCCTTTTCATTACCTTAGTTTTTAGCCACATGGAGCATCTTTGAGACTCAATATTGACTCTATGTGTAACAGTTTTACCTCTACCTTAATATAACTTGATAGTTTTGCCACTCATTATAAGTTTAGGAGTGGCCTCACTATAATTATTACCACCTATGGGGATGCTTTTAATGGTCGCCTCAGGGTCAATACCTTTAAACTAAATTAGTTCCTTTGAATTTTTTCCTTTAGAGAGTTGAAGGGAGTCATGTTTAGTTGCATCAGAAGGTCTCCCCATACTTTGATCAAGGCTCAAGAAGGATATTTGGTCCTATTTATTTATTATATGCTAAAATAATATCATGTGAAGCCCTTAGTGGATTTGGAAAGAAGAGATCTCTTTTTAGATTTAATTTATTGATTTATCCATAAATTGAAGAGAAAAATAGGGATATTGATGCATTTATTATCATGGACACAATTCAAATAAGTGAAATGAAAACTCCTAAGGATGGAAGTCTATCCTTCCAACATGAAATAATAAATGATGGATATGACTACCTTATCCCATGGCTTGGGTAGGGACTTCATAAAAATTTTACTTTTAAATTTGTTGATATTTTCCCCCTGGTATTTGAAAAACAACAACTTGTTAGCCAAAGAATTCTTGTCTTTGTTAACACTTTTTCTTGGAGTAGTGAGGCTTGAGACCTCCACAATCAGGGTGGGATTGATTTTGAAGCTCATACCTGTAACTTTAAGTTTTCCTTCATTCTAGCTAGGGATAATTTTCTTATAAAGGTCTTTATTGTGGCCTCAAAATTTATTGATAGAAGGTATAAAACCTACATCTTCCAAAATTTCTTCCACCAATATTTCTAGGACTAGGACAATAGGTTCAAATTTGTTATCAACATCAATCATCTTCAGGAAAACATAGAATATGAAATAGAAACTAAAATATGTGAAGGCAAAATCTAATAGTGGATAATGGTAGGTCAAACCGACACTTAAAATAATAGTGCCACTCTAGATCACAGTACAAAATGTTTTATAAATGCAAGCTAAACAACCTTGGAAAGAAAAATTTCCCAAATGAACAAAAATCCTTTCCCTATCAAAAGATCCTCCTCAATGCCAGCACCATCAAGTAACATGAGAAAGGAGTGGAGATGTTCAACCACCAATATTCATTAGGATGATCAAGGTGATGATCTTGAATCCAATGCCAAATAGAAGTGTGGATGATTGGAAACACATGGCACCAGATCCTCGAAAGGAGAAGCTCCATGCCTTTAATATACTTACCTATGGAAAATCTAAAGTAATCATCTGAAATATTAGAGCATAGTTTATAATTCCAAGAAAAAATTGAAGGAGAAGCCATGTGATATGCATTGGGCCATAGTATGGGAAAGATCATGAGCCTAGATCCCTTGGGTGACATAGTGATATTGATTCAAAAAGAGACATGATAGGTGGCTAAAGAAGAAGATATAAAATGAAGGAAAAAATTCAGTAGACACATCAAAAACTTGCACAACATGAGAGAGGACACATGCCTAGATACCTTGGGATACTTGGATTTTTTGAAGTGGAAATAAGCCTAACAAGTTCCTAAACAATGACATATAAATAGGAGGTGAAAAGTGTTAGATTTTTATACCACATATAATGGGAGATACCAATCACAAGATGCATAAAGAAATAAAATAAATCTACAAGATGACTAAAATATGCTATAAATAGAAATGAGAAAAAATATTAAAATAGTAGCTATGGAGGAAATGAACACTCCATAATATAAGCTGCTACTCCATGAATGAGATCTGAGATTATAGCTAACACACACAATAGCCTACTGCCTATCTAGCACACACTACCTGTGATACTATAATTTCTATGTCTATCTTCTACATCTATGGCCATTATTTAGGAAGATAAGTTCCTTGGCCAACATTCTATCTAGTTTTACAAGTGGAAAACCAAAGATCTCAACAAGAGAATACCAAAAAACAACAAAGGGAGGGGAGATAAATCAAGGTTAAGTAGGTTGGTCCAAACCATTATTCATACAAAATTGTAATAGGGTTTGAGGGAAATTGCATCTCCAAATATAAAGGCCCTCTTGTATGATGCCAAGGTTTAAAAGTGAGTTTATATATTTTTTGCCTTTATGGTAAATATGTTTGATAATGTTGTTTTCAATTTACAACATTATTATTTTTAGCCTCATCAATGAGATTTTCAATGCTCTAAATTGGTAGTTGAGAACATTTTAGTGGGTTTATAATGTTCATGGAGTCACCTTTTATGATAATTTTTCTAAAAGGAATATTTTCTAGAAGAATTAAAACTTGGAATAGGGCTCTTGCCTCTACAAAATGACAAGTTTGGAGACCTATGTTTTCACCATAGGCTAGGATGATATGACCTTTATCATATTTTATAACACTTCCAACTCCAAAAATTCTGAAGTTACCTTTGGTTTCTTCGTCAAAGTTTAATTTTAACCATCTAGGAGGAGGAGGGGTCCATTTAACTCTAAATATGTCTGATTTTCTAGGAATCGAGAGAGAAAGAGATCTAATGGGGAGACCAAGAGAGACAACCAAATGATATTCAAGGATACTTTTATTTCTATCTTGGAGGGGATATAGGATAAGTTTTCCTTTGTAGCTTCCAATTCTCTAATACCAATAGAGAGAGGATATCTACAATCATTTTGGAAGGCTATGTTGTTCCTCTCCTTTTAAATTCCCAAAATAAAGTGAGGTAAACAAAAGGTCCATAGGGATCTAAATATATAACTTGAAAAGGGGGATAACTGCAAGAAAATATCCTCAATGTGATTGGGTTGGGCCTAGGAGTATCCAAAGGAGCTAAATAATAAGTGGAGAAAAAATGAGAAAAGGGGTAGATGAGGAAAATGTTATGAGTGGATTTATAAATAGCTTTGCACAGGTAGCATCTATTAGGAATAACTATTCCTCTAGACTGGAGATTACTAATAGAGAGGATCTTATTTTGAATAAAATGCCAAAAGGAAAAGGAGACTTTGGGTAGAAGATAGTTGAGCCAAACCTATTTTAATGGCTACTTCCTCTCTCTCTTCTAAAAAATAGGAATATTTAACTAAGAAGAGGCCATCCCTACTTTTATTCCAAATCAAGGAATCATTGATATCAAAGTTTTTGATGAAAAAGGTTCTCAACATCATGGATATGCATTTTATTAATTTTTCTTCCCTTTCAGTTGGGTTCTTGTTGGGGATAGGCCTCCAAACTTTCCTTCCATTAGAAATTTTAATAAAATCATGGACTCTATTTCCAAAGAGACTAGTAGTTATCTGTTCAAGAAAGGCTAGCTCTGGATAATGTATAAGGGAGGAATCCCAAATCCAATGATCTCTTCAAAAGTCTACCTAGTTTTCTAAGCCCAATTTTCACCTACCTCTTTTTTGGATGAGTTGTTTGGTCTTAAGGAGGGAGTTTTAGAAAGTAGACCCTTTGGGAGGTGAGGGTTATTTAAAGAGACTTATTCCTTGCTATAGATATTTGAATATGAGGATTTGAACCCATCCTGTGTTTTATTATTTTAGAAATTTCCATCATTTCTTAGAAATAAGGGCTTTTTTCATCTCCCTAATTTTTCTAAAACCTAGCCCACCTAACTCTTTCTTGGAGTAGACCTAGTCCCATACCACCAAGGGATTTTTTTTGTGGATATCTAACATGGACCAAAGCAAATATTTATAGGCTTGCTCAATATTTTAGCTAATAATGACCAAAATTTTAAAGAGGGATAGAAAGTAAATTGAAATGCTTTGCAGGGTGTCTTTGACCAATTGAGCTTTCCTTGCTTGACTTATGAGAGCTCCGTTCTAACCCACCAATTATTTTTGATTTATTTTGAGGACTAGGGTCCATAGACCATCTTGATTTTTTCCTTTAAAGAGAAGTATTTTGAGGTAATTCAAGGGGAGTTTCCAAATAGCACATCCAAGGATCTGGGCTATTTTCCTTTACCTTCTAATAGGGGATGTTGAGGAAGAAAATTTTAATCTTTAGGAAATTAACTTTCTATCCTATGATGCTTTCATAAAGGCTTAGAATTTCTTTGATGGTTCTACCCTATAGTATAAAAGATATTGTTGCTAGCATAATATCATCAATAAATTGTTGATGGGTTATATGATTTAGAGAGGATGCATACCTAATTCTATCAATAATCCCTTGGGTAGAATTTGCTTTCAGGGTCCTCCCTAAGGCTTTAGCCAAAATCATTAAGATATAGATGGAGAAAGGGTATCATTTCCTAATGCCCCTAGAGATTTTAAAGTATCCAATTGTAGAGCCATTGACAATGATATAGAAGATGGATGATTAGAAATATTCCTTGAAAATATTTATCTAGTCTTGTTGAAAGCAAAATTTGGATAGGAATTTGACTATAAAATCATAGGATAGCATGTCATAAGATTTATTCATGTCCAATTTTATGAATAGGTATACTTTCCCACTTTTTTCCACTAATTGAATGAGTTCATTGATTATGATTATATTGTCTATGAGAAGATGTCTTTCCATAAAGTTGCCTTAACAAGGGTCAATGATGAGGGGTAGATATTGTTTCATCATGTTGATCATAGCTTTGGAGAGGATATTGTAGATGGATTTGCAAAGAATAATTGGCCTGAAGTATTTAAAAAAATTGCCCCTACCAATTTTTGGACTAGAACTATAAAGATAGAGTTAAAATATCTAGGAATATGCTGGGTTGTTTGGATTTCCTTAATATTTTCCACCACATCATTTTTTATTATGTTCCAATTTTTTGGAAGAACATCATTTGGAAACCATCGGGTATAGGTGCCTTATCCCCCACCATTGAAAAGGTTATCACTTTCACTTCCTTAGAAGAGAAAGTTCTAGAAAGGAAAGGATTTAGGTCTTGGTGCATGAGGGAAGGCATGCTAACAAGGAGTTTTCCCATAGCTTGAATGTTATTGGGTTCCCCATTACCTAGTAGGTTTTCAAAGAAGTTGACCTCCTTAGCCCTAATTTCCATTACATTCTTCATAAAGGTGCCATCAATCTCAAAAATTTCCCTAATTTTGTTGAAACTTATATGTCTAAGAGTGGAGGCATGGAAGAACTTGGTGTTGTAGTCCCCATCCTTCAACCAAAGAGCTATGTATTTTTACCTCCAAAAGGATTCTTCATAGTCCAGAGTGTTATGGAAAGTAGTCAGAAACTCTTTTTCTTTATATCTTAGGTCCTCCAAGGGAAATCCACTTTGGAGGGATGATTCAATACTACCCAACTATTTTAGAGGATATTGATTCCTAAGAAAGAGGTGGTTGAAGACTAATTTATTCCACTCCTTAAGGTTATCTTTGATAAAGTGAATATTTTTTAAAATTTGGTAGATAAGAGGGCTTGATAAATTGTGATCCCACTAGCTGAATACTATGGGGTAAATATATTCATGGTGTAATCACATGATCTAAAATTTGAAATGAATTTTAAAAGAATATGTTGATTGTATAGTTTCAAGGACCAAGGGATTATGGTATAAACCAATTTTGGGGAGGGAGTGAAGTGTAGCATCCCTAAAGGGAGAAATACCTTGATTGGAGATGAGGATCCTATCAATTTTAAGTTGAATCAACTAATTTCCTAGCCTTTTGTTGCTTCAAGTGTATTTAGAACCTCTAAAGTCAATGTCCATCAACTCATTGTTTTTGACAAATTGGGAAAATTCCTCAATGCTTTTGTAAGTAATAGGATTACCTTCATTTTTTTTTGAAGGGTAGATAGGGGAGTTGAAATACCCATCAAAAATCTAGGTTTCATTACTAAAAACACTTGTCATCTGACTCAGAGTGTTTCATAAGGAGACCCTTCCCTAGATGGAGTTTGCGAAACATATATTAGATAGGACCCATATGCACTTTGATTATTTATTAAAAAGGATATTGGAGATTATTTTTAAGGAAGACATAAGTCTACCTTATATCTTAAAATGGTCCTAAAGACACATTAGTCCCCCTGAGGCACCCTAAGCTAGACTAACTATGAAAAATAAAATAAATAATATGGCATTTGTTATTTTTTCCAAGTTAGATTCTTCAACTTTGGTTTCATACAAAAGAATGATATGGGGATAAAAATTATTCCTCATGGAAGATAGTAGTCTATGATTGACATGACCATTGAGGCCTCTCATATTCCAATAAATGGTATTCATTTGTGAGGGTTTTATATATGCTTCCTCCCCTAGCCCTAGGGTGAAAAAATATTATTCTTGAGATTTAAGACCATGCTTGTGTTTGTTTGGAGATTTTATTTTCTTGTCATGATCAAAATAGATTGTGTCCCATTTAATATTTTTAATTTATCTTTTCTTTAGGTCTTGGTTTGAGGGCCTACCAACCTTTCTTTCACTATCAACATCTGCACATCCTTTTTTAAATTTTTGGTAATAGGGGAGGGAATGCTTTGCTTGTTGTCTACTTTTTGCTCTAAGATATATGGAATTGGGATTTATAGAACATGATTTGAATGAGACTTTATTGATTAAATAGGATTTCTAATATGATGTTCCACCACATTAGAATAATCTACTTTAGAGTTAATCCCTTTACCATGTGATAGTAGGGACTCTATTGGGAAATCAGGAAAGCCAATTTGTGGGTCCACTGTAACAAAATTATCTTCTTCAAAATAAATCCTTCTACTATGTGATAGAAGAGGTTCTACTGGAAAAATAAATTTACCATTCTATGGTTCCAAACTAAGATATTTATCTTCTTTGGAGATCAATAAATCCTCTAAATCTAAGAGAGTTTCACTCTCCAAATAAGAAAATAAATTTTATTGAAGAGGAATAATGTTACTAAGATATGGAAAATAGTGGATTACCTAGGCTAAGGGAAGCATAGTATCCTCCTCACTCATTTTTAGAACTTAGTAGGAACGAGACCAATTTCTTGATGAATTTTTGAAGCATCCAAAGACTTCTTGGGATTTTTGTGGTGCTAGTCCTTCTTGGAAACTGAGTGGTTCTTCAAATTTGGGCACTAAGGAAAGAGTTATCCTTGCTTCTAGTACGAGGATAAAAAATGAAGGATTATTTTAATATTCTATTTCTTGATGCTATCTGGATATATCCAAGATCAATTCAATAAATTTTAGAAGTTGAGCATCCAGATTGTCATTGATACACATTTGGACATAGATAATCTATGATTTCACTTTTGTAATAGGGTCAAAAGAGATTAGATCCCTAGTGGATCTCATAATACCTCTAAGGATATATTCATTCTAAAATAAGACCAAAAACCTAGGGATTATAACCCATAATAGAGCAGAGTTGATGCATTGGGTGTTTGGATTCAAGTCATGACCCCATTTCCTCAAAATAGACTATCTTCCATAGAACCAAGGTCTCCCTTTGATTATGTTAGTTGAATATTTGACATAGATTAACTTTATGAGGAAGAATCCTTTGGGGACTACAACTAATTTTGTGTGCCCTTAAGGTTTCCACTTAGATGAATCCCACCATATTATGCAGTCAATGTTAGGGTGTGAGCCAAAGAATTTTCCCACAAACATACTATCTTCTTGAGATAGTGTCATATTCATGAGCTTTAAAGGGAAACATAGCTTACTCTGATCTAGTTTAATAGTGAAAATAATGTAGTTCCTGGTCATCATAGAAGAATTATTTCAAATAAATTTTGTAAAGGATTTATGACCAAAGAAGATAGAGAAAAAGGGTTTTCTTGTCAGGGAAAATTGGGTGGCCCAATATTGAGGGCCAAAACCAATTGAATTATAGTTATCTCTAGCCTAGTAGATAGATGATATCCATTCCCAACCCCATGATCAAAGGTGCTCCATCCTACACTAGAGAAAATCTCACCTAATCCTAATTCAAAACTCAAATCAATTTCTCCCACCTTGATAGCATTATGTGACACAAAAAGCATCATGTAGAGTAGTTAAGAGATACATTATCTATTTTTTTGAAGTATCTCTAATTTATTATTGATGTTAAGGGTATTTATAGAAAATATTTTAACTTGTTTACAAACCAAGATGTTGGTATCAATACCACAAATATCCTTGATAAAATATTTGAGTGGACATTTGTGTGGTAGCAGTTGGTGAAAAATAATAGAATTTTGAGAACTATTGGCATCATGGAGAATGATGGATTCCAAAGTATAAATTTGTCTAACATGAGGATTATATAGGTAATGAACTTACCAATGATCTTTAATTTGTAAATCTGATACATATTTGAACTAACTAAAAGTATGCTAAGAACAAACTAAAGAACATATATCTACATTTATGATGAGTGTATCATAGAATTTTTCTTCAATATTATGTTTATAAGCACTAAGCATACCCAAATATTCGATGATTTCTCCATCTTCTGGCTCATAAATCCATAAATTATCATTATATGAGCACTAAGTATAAATTTCTTAGTGCTCATGTCATCATATATGGTCATGTTGTTTGACCAAAAGTTGATAAAAGCATATGTGGTGGCTAACCAAGGTCTACCAAGTATCAAAGGATGTCCTCCTAACTTAGTTTTAGTTTGTAGAACTACAAAATCTATGGGATATTCCCATGATGTTACATTGACCATAATATTATCAAGCACTCCTAGTTAGATAGTAGATCGATCAACTAATTGTAGAACCATAGATTTGGGATATATATTTTATAAGCCTAGTTTATCCTTTGTTTCCTTAGTCATTACAATTATGGCAATTCCTAAGTCAATTAAAATATTTTTAAATTTTTTAAATCCTATATTTACAATCAATTTTAGAATTCTAGGATCTCTATATTTAGGAAGAATCATTTTTCTAGACTGTAGGTCAAAAAATATTCGTAAGATATGAATGGTCTTGGAATCTTTCCTCTTTCTACCTAGGTGTTTGATGCAAAGTTCTTTAATTTTTTTGGTATATATGGGAACATATTTAAGAGCTTGCAACAAAGGAATTGTGATATTAATATTTCTAAGATCTTCTACTACGTCAAACTCTATTGTGGCTACTACTAGATTTGCTAGTCTTATTATAGCCATGGTTTATTATTTGAAGACCATTGGTTTCATTGGGTCCATTGAGGTTGCTAAGACCATAGGTATTATGGAGGTACCCATCCTTGTGCAACATAAGAAAAATTATTAAAAGAAGCATAAGCATTAGGTATACCTAAAGAATATCATCCTTATGTGAATTCCTACAATGGTTATCTTTGAGAAATGAAGTAAATATATTCAGTTTCTTGAAGTTCAGGATCCTTCAAAGTGGACTTTACTACAAATAAATGTTGGCAACTATTTTTTGAATGCTTCTAGTCATAAATGTTACAAATTGAGGTCTTGTGCAAAGGGAATTCATGAAGTGCATGTTTCTATATATAATAAATATAGTAAACAACCATAGTTTTGTTTTGTGTTACAGGCTTCATCCTTATTGTGTTCAAGGAATTGAAAAATGTCTTAATAATCTTAGTTTTAAGACTATCCAAAAAATCTCCCAATTCTCCTTGTGTGACTAGACTTTCATTAGCTCGATGGCTCTACAATGTTGGGTTTATGGAGAATAATTAGTACATAGTTCCACAATTCTCTAAATTTATACAATGGAAATATATCCTCCCATTAAATCAAGGATATCAAGTGATTCTTATCACAATACTTTTAAAAACACAATTTTAAGCAAGTTTTCTTCTAATATAATTATCATCTTTTCTACACAAATTTGAACAACTCAATGTAATCCTCTACTGGTTCATCTTATTTCTACATAATTCTAAAGAGCTCATCCTTTTGGTCATGTACTCTATAATAATATTGATATTCATCTAGAGAGACTTATTTCATTCCCTCATAGTCATCCTATGAAGTAACAAAGTATTATAGTAATCCCATAAACCATTTCATGACAACCATATTTAATGTGGATGAAAATAATTTGAGTTTTTGTGTATCTATCATGTAATCATATGCGTGATAGAGTAATTCAAACTAAAAAAAATGTATTTGGATCTTCAGTTACCAATCTATAGAATTTAGGTAGAACTAAATTAGATATATTCTTCATATTCTTATTGGTATTAGCATCACCTCTTGGAAGACATATTGAAAAACTGAACATGGTTTATCCTTGCCATTATTGTTCTATTTCATCAACCACCTTACTTGCCCATGAATTCCACAAAGATCTAAAGGGTTACATCTTATTTGATGTTGGGGTAGAAGTTGATGAAGACTCAACTTGATGTTGTGGCTTTCTCTCTTCTATATTAGGAACATAAAAATTGTTTGACTGGTTGTTGTTCCTCTTCAATCTCAAGATCAATGGGATATGTAACCCATGGTTATCCCTCTTAATTCTTATGGATAGACAAATGGTGAATATACCCAGCCAATGGAGTTGAATATATCATTGTATTATGTATTTATACTAAAAAACAATCGTCTAAAGTGGTTAATTTTTAGTAGCTATATAAATGGGATGTTTTTCATCTATCATGGAAGAACCAATCTCCTCTTCACTAGATATCCCCTCTTCAAACTATCTAGTATCCACTAGTTTGGGTTTGGGGTTGGAAGTTGTAGCAACGAATCTACCATGGTTATCTTGTTGGTAAATCATACACTAGTACATTTTCCTCGAACAAAGTATTCTTCAAAAATTAAATACATCAAATTGAAAAGAAACTATTACAATAAATAAATTTCACAAAAACAAATAATTGTTAAAAATAAATTATCTATAGAACCTAAATTTCAATGGTGTTTCTCATTTAAAGAACTATACAATCCTTATGCAACATGAGCTCTTATTTTGCTTATTTGGAGAACTTCTCAGCCTCTGCATGCATTTAAATACTCAAAATCCTTAATTTATACACCTAACGTTGTTGCACCTCATTCCTTAGAAATAGTGTCAAAAAGTGATAGGCCTCAACTTTACAATTTAATTGTCAAACCAAGATTATAATTTTAAAAGAGATATTACTCTGTATGAGCTAATGAAAGGATTTTATACAACTAAGTGGTTCTTTTCTCTTTATCTAAAATCTAGGAATTGTAAATACTTTGTAATTACTAAAGAAAGCAACTAAACCTATCTACAACCTAATTATTACTAGGCAATAATAGAAATTCAAGATACTTTACTGAAACAAGGTGGAAACTATCTAGACATCCTAGATCTAAATTTCTCCCTTTAACTAATTATTAATTAACTAAAAATTTCAACACAACATAATTAGGAAGTACTAATTTCAATATAGAAATAGGAACAACAAAATTTTAATAAAAATGAGATTTTATTCATGCTAAAACTCCTTAGACAAAAATGACTTACAATGGATAGAGTCTGAAAATAAAATAGACTAATCTCTAATTTTATGCTCTAGAAAAGTTCAACCTCTATTACAATCTAGGATGTTTGACTTATAGACAATTATTTATATCTATCTTAAACAACTTCTAACAAACTAAACCAAAATAAATTGCTTTCTAAAGTAAGTCTAACAAATTCAACCTTATAATATGATAGTTGATGTTGGTGAGCAAAAAATGGTATTCCGTAAAAAAATTATTTTCTTTCCATTTAATTATCAATCCAGGAGTTAGTAAACTTGTGAGTGCCATGCACAATATTTCCTGTAGTGTGGGAAATGAGTCCCTTTGTGCCTAATAGATTGATGAAGGATTTACTTGTTTGTGTAGTTGCAAGTTAACCATACTTTCATAAAAATAATACATTAAATAAAGTGGATAAAAAAATGTGCAAGAAATAAATAACACACACTGTAGAATTAAAATAATGGAAATAAAAACTGAATTAAAATTGTGGAAGGAAAATACAGAAAATAAGCACACAACTAAAGGTAAATTGCAGAAAAATAAACATACAACTAAAAATAAATTAGGGGACAATTACTGCCTAGAATGGGCCCAAGATCCTACAGATGTCTGCCCAAAAAATTACATAAAACTTCTTCTTCTAGTCCACATGAATGAGAATGCCCAAAACATTTTGTTAATAATTTTATGCAATACATGAAATATTAAAAATTCATGATTTTTGGATTGCTCTTCTCAGGAATGACTTGCATTCTTATACAGAACACATCCAATACCATTACAAAAATAACATATGTGAAAATATTTATTTTAATCATAGATCATGATTCGCTACATTGGGTGTGCACGCAACTATTATTTTCTTCTATTAAAAGCATGGTCATGTTTATTTTAATCACCAAAGGATAAGCACAATGCTCCTTAGGTGTATACAACAAATTATTTCTAAAAATCATGCTTTTATTAAAATTCGTATGGTCAACTAGTCAACCAATCAATGCACTAATAAAGGTGCTTTACTTCCATCAGATATATATGGTTTTCGATTGTCGGGATATAGACACCAGGATATAGGTAACTTCTAATTGTTGAGATACAGGCACTAGGATACAGGTGCCTTTCGATCACTAGGATACAAGTACCCTTTGAACCTTGGGATACAGACACCTTTTGGCCATTGAGATACATGCACTAGGATACAAGTCCCTTCTAACCACCAGGATACAGGCATCGAGATATAGGTGTATACTTTCACCAGGATATAGGCACCTACCTCCTTGAGGAAAGTAGTCATCTTGTCCGTAGCAGAATATAGGTGCCTCCATAATTCACCACAATATTCTTCAATATTTATTCATATTATATTCTTCATACATTTTCCATGGTTGAATGGGACATTGACTTGAAAATACAAAATAAGTAGCAAAAACCTGCATCTACGCACATTTTCCACTAAAAACACCAATCAAGCATAATACTTCATTTTATATTAAATATATGCAATAATTATACAAAAATAAATTTCTAGTGTTAAATATGCCATTCAATACCCATTTTAAACATGCATAAAATGAAGAAGACAATATTTTTGTTACTAAAAATGGTTTCCTAAAGACTAGAGTTTAAAAAAATACAGGAGTTCATCATTGATTTCTTCTATAATGATAGGATTAAACAATATTTTTCCTAGCTATAATTAGATTTTACTATAAGATAGCAAGTCAATAGAGTATGTTCCTTTACAGCCATAGAACAATTATTATATTGGTCAATAATTTGTATTGTGTACTAGCTAGGATTGAAGAGGTGGTTGTTTTGGTGGTGGAGGATTGTTAACAAGGGTGGGAAAAATATGTTGGTATTATTATTGTTGTTATTATTATTATTATGGTCAATTATTGTTATTATTGGTTCTAGTTAGGTTGATTATGTTGGAAGCCCTATTGTGGCCATTTCTATGCTTCCCAACTCTATTGTTGCTACTACTATATTTGCTAGTCATATTATGGCCAAGGTTGATTAATTAAAGACCATTGGTTTCATTAGGTCCATTGAGGTTGTTAAGACCACAGGTATTGTGGAGGTACCCATCCTTGTGCAACATAAGAAAATTTATTAAAAGGAGAATAAGCATTAGGTATACCTAAATAATATCATCCTTATATGAATCCCTACAATGATCATATTTGAGCAATGAAGTAAATATATTTAGTTTCTTGAAATTTAGGTTCCTTCAAAATGGACTTTACTACAAATAGATGTTGGCAGCTATTTGTTGAATGCTTCTAGTCATAAATGTTACATATTGAGGTCTTGTCCAAAGGGTATTATTGAAGTGCATGTTTCTATCTACAAAAAATATAGTAAATAACTAGAGGTTTGTTTTATGTTATAATCTTCATCTTTATTGTGTTCAAGGAATTCAAAAATATCTAAATAATCTTAGTTTTGAGACTATTCAACAAATATTCCAATTCTCCTCGTGTGACTATATTTTTAGTAGCTCGATGGCTCTACAATGTTGGCTTTATAGAGAATAATTAGTACATAGTTCCACAATTCTCTAAATTTTTAGGATGGAAATATCTCCTCCTCCCATTAAATCAAGAATATCAAGTGATTCTTCTCACAAGCATAATACTAGAAGTGGTGCACTAAAAACACTAGTCAAGCATAATACTTCAGTTTCTATTAAATATATGCAATAATTAGATAAAAATACATTTTTAGTGTTAAATATATCATTAAATACCCCTTTTAAACATGCATAAAAATAAGAATTTTTGGTTCTCATCATCCCCCCATGCCAAACCTTTGGCATACTCTCATGTCAAACTCCCACGATATGTTCTTTTATGGGTGGTTCTACCTTTGATTCATGTTGTTCAATCGGATTTAGCAACCAAGTGTTTAGTTGCTAACTGATAAACTAACTAGGCATCCATAGAATGTTTTACTTCTATTTGAATAGCTAACTAGGTACAAAAAAAATGTTCTATTGACTCACCAATAGAATGGGAAACTATGAAAAATTCAACTATCGATTGATCAACATATTGGGCAACCACAGAATGATCAACCTTTGGCTAACTAGCTTACTAGAAAACAACAAAATGTTCTACTAACTTACTAGCAAACTGGACAACTACAAATTACTTAGTTATTAGTTGGCTAGCTGATTGGGCACCAACAAAGTATTATATTGATGCACTGGCTTATTGGGAAGCCATAAAATGTTTAACTTTTGGTTGACCATCTACATAGACCATGAAATAAATTGTTGTCCATGGCCCAATTTGGTTGCACAACTACATCAGTTCTATTCTCATTTGTAGTGAGCAATTTCTGCAATTATTACACTATGCTCTTTATTTGTACTATTGCCATCAATTATTGCACAGTGTGATTGGATTTTTATTTCTCGAATATGGCAGCATGCTGATAGTCTTTAAATATTGCTTGTTTAGTGTGATATTTCTTCTCCCAACTGGATGCATGGATATTGTCCCGATTTTTTTTTAAATTTATTTTACTCATTGACTACCTTAGCACTATTGTCTAAGAAAACTTTGTTGTGGATGTAGAACAAGAGTAACTCTTCCTCATTAAATCTTTACTTTAGCTTGTTATCATTAGAAGTGGTCCTCGATCAATCATTGCTTTATCTGCATAATTATTTTTTTATGGATGCTACAAAGCCATGGGCCATGGTAACGTCTTGGTTGATTGACTAGACTACAATAGTCTAACTAGCCTGGAGATTCGAATTGTTCTCATACTACACCCATGAAGTCAATAGGTTCATTCATTTTTTAGGTATAGTTTTAGATTGTCCTCCAATGGTTGTTGCACTCATTTCTCTATGTCGCTATATATATATTATTCTTATTTTTTCTCTTTATTTTTTTTCATTTTCTTCTCCTCTTATATATATATACAATGACTTGATAGCATGTCATAGTAGTTGTTTCCTCCCATTATTTAAAAAATATTACTACTTCTTAGCAATGTTTTTAGATGTGTTTCTGGGTGTAATAATATCCATTGTAATTCTTCTTATACCTGATTCATACCATGTGGCTAGTTTCTAATGTGGGGTTGCATGTATGAACAATAGAAACATGGGGTTGTTTTGGCACTTAATGCAGAGATGTATTTTGTAATAACTATGCACATAAATAATAGAAAACTTGGTACATACCTAGGTGAGTTTTCATAAATCATGATGTGTATGATACTGGGTGGCACTACACAATTGGTTGACTGATGTGTTGATTATAGTGTACCAACAAATTAATTGTTAGATTTTGAAGCTATAAACTAAAATAAAATGAAGCCACAAGTAATGAAATAAGCAATCAATGTTATAACTATGATAATGGCTAACTAATAAGCATGATAACGATCCAAGACTTATTGAATAACACATGCAACAACCATTAATGAAGGCTCACAAAAATGAAGAATACAACATATGGAGCTCTCTATTAGTGCATACATAGAGGATACATACTTCATCTACAATGAGCTCTATATATAAGAAGATAGGTTACTTGGGCCTTACTCTACCTAACTACCTTAAGGACACATGTGCTTATGCATGATAGACACTTGTCCTTTTACATATTGCACATTCTAACACTTGTGCATTTATTCCTTCTTCCCCAAGTAACTCCTAATCTAATAATGCACCTAAGGTGGTACATAGTCATGTACCTAAATAATGTAATATACTCTAACTCTAACACCCCCCTATATTACATTATTTAGGTATTGAAGACTTTAGTATTCAATCTCAATATTTAGCTCTGACTCTATCATGGATGGATAAGTAATTTGTGTCTACCTCTGGATCAATGTATCTAAGTTGCCTCTGGGTTTCAATCTTTGGGTCACTGCCTCTAGGTCACTACCATTGGTTTTGCCTCTAGGTCACTACCTTTGTGTCATTACCGCTAGTTTACTACCTCTGGGTCATTACCTCTGGAAATCTGCCTCTAGGTCACCTCTAGATAATAACTATCTTTGGGTCATCCACTAGAATACTCATAAGGCTACTACCTCTATAGAATCATAATACCAAATGCTTCCACTACTCTTGTTTATGGTTACCTCCCAAGATGTACTTGGAAAACGATAATTTATTTTTTGTTACTTTATGATAATATTAGTATCATTATTTTCATTCAATGGTTTGTGATTTTTCATCACACTTAGTTTTCTTTTGTAGAACCTATATAACATTTCTTTCATCTTATTCCATTCATCTATGTTCATCCATCCACAATACATTTTCAATTTTTGGCTTTCCTTCTCTTTATATAGACAAGTTTTTTGAGAATGATTATGTCCTCCACAAGTCTTACAACTATGTAGATTCCAACATCTCTCTACTATATGTCCATGTCTACCACAATGATTGCATCTAAAATTATTTTTACCATTTTTTCCTTTATTATAGTTGATTCTATCAAACCCTATCACTAATTTGATGGTACTATTTTTTCCTGTTATGAACTTAGTTCCTTGTTCATTACTGCTAGTTTGACCTGTATATCCAAGACCTTCATATTTTGGTCTTACTTTTGGTACAATTGGTTCTTTTATTCCCTATTCATATTTTCCTAAACCTATATCCTTATATCCCATTTTCTTCATTAATTTTGAACCAATTCCTTTAGTATAATTTTTAAAATAACCAAAAGTATAATTAGACTAAGATATACCAATATCAGTTGAGGAAATGATATAGTGCCATTGGCTAAGGTGGGTGGAGCGCAGAGCAATAGAGAGGATCAGGAACTGTTCATGCGAGAAATTTGAAATTCAAATTTCTAGAAGTAGGAAGGATGGTCTCAAGGAACCTGGTTCAGGTATCGAATCAAGGGATCCAAAAGATGCACAATATGGTCAAGAAAAGGTTTTTGAAATATTTGAAGGTCCTTGGGGAGAGGAACCACCTGATAAAGTGTCTCCATCCCCAAGGTACTAGCAAGGGACCAGCCCATGAGGGACCCACTTGGGAGAATCCCAAACCTGTATCTTTCATTGAATATATCACTAGTGAATGGTACTACTCAAAGAAATATTACTCAAACCTTATTATCAAAGGCAAGAAATTATGCATTCCTGAGAGCATAATGTCCAAATATCTCTAAATGGAGACCTTTTCTCTCATTGGAAAATTCATTAATGGAAGACATGACATGGAAACCATCTGAAGGTGGGCCTTTTCAAAATGGAAAACTCTTGGTAGCATGGAGATCATGGATCTTTTCAAAGTATTATTTGCTATTATATTAAGCAATTAGGATGATGTTAGTCGAATATTTTCTAAAGAATCATGGTTTATTGGTAGAAGAAGCCTTTTTCTTCATAGGTGAGCTAAATATTTCAAGCCTAAAAATCAAAGTATTAATTTTACCCCCATTTGGGTTTGAATGTCTGACATTCTCTTTTAGTTCTAGCATGAGGATACCCTCCAAGAAATTTCTAGAGTTGTTGGAGAGTTGGTGGCTATTGATCCTGTAACTTTAGCTCAGACACGAATGATTCATGCCAGGATTTGTGTAAATGCAAATCTTGAGTCTGAACTCCCTATATTTTTTGATATTGAATATGGTTCCTACTGTCATCGTCAACCCTTGGAGTACAATAATAAACCTACTTTTTGCGTGGAATGCCACAACCAAGGGCATATCAAGAATCAATGCCTAGTTTAACCTAATTAGTTCCAAGGAAACAAAAATTTGGCACCTAAAGGGTATACCAAATAGTTTAGAATTGGAAATACCTCTATCAACAAAGGTCCTCAGAAACCACCCATAGGAATGGGTAACAAAGATCTTCTCCAAACCACTATTAAAGGGAAACATGTCATCACCTCTCCTCCAATGAATGATTATATTCCATATTCTTTTTTATTCAAAAATCCTTGACTAAGAAGAAAGGGATAGTATTATATTCCCTGAATCTGAACATCCCAGTCATAGGAGATCCAACATTGATGATTCTCCATCAATATTCAGATCATATCATCCTCCTTTAGAGTCTTCCACTAGGAATCATAAGGAAGTTGAGTTTGAGAGTCCTTGCCCTATCCTTGAATAGTTCATCATTGGTATTACTAGTCTTGTATTAGAACAATTTGATCCTAATAAGTTTAGTCCTAAACAAACAAGAAGTTTCAAAAAGACCCTTATAGATGTCAAAAGTGACAAAAAAAAAGGTAATACTTTAGCAAATGAAAAAAGGAGAAGGGGTGCTGAGGAGGATATTGCAAATGAAATCCAAAAACCCTCTTTCATTTAGTGTTGAGTCAGCCAAAATATGAAAGAAAAAGCACCAAACCTCCCCAATCACAAGGAAAAGGGGGAAAAATATCTTATAAATATTCCAAATTAAAGTCCTTTCATGGAATAAGAGGGCTTAATAGACTATCCAAATAGAGACTTTCTAGTTCATATAGGAAGGATTTAAAACCAACAGTTTGCATTATGCAAGAAACCAAGATTGTTGAGGATGATTCCTTAAAAGTTGTAAGGAAAATTTGAAAGCAAGGTGAAGCTACCTTTAGTCATATTAGAGGATATTTCAGAGTTTTTATGTGTATTTGGGACCCAACCAAGCCTGAAGGTAGATTTATTCACTCAACTGATAGAATAACCAACATCTTATTTTATGACAAGGACCATGACATCACATGGCCCCTATCCAATATCTATGATCCCAACTCAACTTCGGGTAGAGTTTGTCTCTAGGAGATCTTAAGAAACCTGAAGAAGTCCTTCCCTAATATTACTTATATATTTGTGGGTGACTTCAATCTATCCATTGGATAAAAAAGGAGAAAATGGATTTCCCCTCAAAGCATGGAAGATTTCAATGAATTCATTAATTCTAATGAACTAATGGATGTTTACCTCAAAGGTTCAAAATATACCTAGAGTAATAGAAGAAGTGGACACCATCACATCCAAGTAAAATTGGATAGATTCTTCTTCTCTAAGGAAGATTTTCTACTATTTGGGGATGCAAACCTATAGGTCTTACTCAAAATCGGCTTTGATCATAATCCTCTCCTACTAGATGTTGAGAGGAAAATTTCATTTAAGATCCCTTTTAGATTTGAAAGTATGTGGATTCATCATCCTGATCTCAAAAGTAGAATATCTGAATGGTGGCAACAAGACATCCAAGAAACTCACTCTTTTAAGCTAGCCCAAAAACTTGGCATCATTAAAGAAAAACTCAAGATCTGGAACAAAGAAGTCTTTGGTAACCTATTTGAAAACAAGCAATTCATTAAGGACAGGCTAGAAGTAATTGAAACCTAAATACAAAATGGGTAGGTTGATGACCAAATCAGGAATGAGGAGAGGGAACTTCTTTCATATATCCACAACATTCTAAAGTGTGAAGAAACCTTCTAGCAGTAGAAATCTAGAGCCATTTGGCTTAGAGAAGGAGATTCCAATACAATTTTTTTGCATGCTTCTAACTTGTGTAAAAAAAGCACAAATAGAATAAAGGAACTTTGGGAGGACAATGGCTCATCCACAAAGAATATTTTTGATATCAAATCAGAGGTTGTTTCCTATTTTAGTTCTCTCTTAGGTAATATTAATTCCTTTTTAGCCCTGGCTAAAGATTTCCTTATTCAACATATTCCCCATTCCATTTTCCCTGACGTCAATTCCAAGTAGACCTATCCTTTTTCTAAGGATGAGATCAAACGAGATCTTTTCTCCTTGCAACCTAATAAATATCTTGGTCCCAAAATTTCCCACTAAGATTCTTCTAAGATTTTTGGGACATTGTAGGCCTCGATGTTTTATTAGCCATTAAGGAGTTTCAGGTATCCAAGTCCATTCCTCACAAGTTTAATTCCACTTTCATCGCTCTGATTTCCAAAGGACCCATTTCCAAATCCATGGTTGACTTTAGACCTATTAGCCTTTACAACATAGTATACAAAATCCTTATAAAAGTGATGGCTAACAGAATTAAGGACATTCTTCCCAGTATCATTGATACATGTCAAGGAAGTTCTGTTAAAGGTAGATCCATTACAGATGGAATAATCACCATTCATGAAGCTTTGCACTCTTCATCCCAAACCAAGAAACCTACTTTTATTCTCAAGTTGGACATGAACAAAGCCTATGATAGAGTCAATTAGTATTTCCTTTTGGCCATCCTTCTAAATTTTGGATTTCATCCAGACTGGGGAAACCTCATCAAATGATGCATTTCCACTCCTTGGTTATAGGTCTTGGTCAATAGGTCTAATGTAGGATATTTTCAAAGTATTGTAGGTTTGAAATAATGAGATACCCTATCTCCTTTACTCTTCATTATTATAATAGAATATTTGGGCAAAAATTTAAAAGTGGCTTGTAGAACATATCCTATTTCAGGTATAAAGCAGCTTTGTAGCTTAACTTAGTGATGCACCAACAATTTGTGGATGACACCTTAGTGGCTACACAAGCATCTATTTTTGAGGCTAAAGTCATTAAATACATTCTTCTCCTTTATGAACAAGTTGTTGGTCAGAAGGTAAATTTCCACAAAAGCAAGGTCTACTTCCTCAATAATCCTCCTCAGTATCAAATCAAAATAGCTCAAATCCTTGAATGTGCAGTAGCTTCCTTTCCTGGCACTTATTTAGGCCTCTTATTTTTTGTGGGAAATCCTACTATTTCAATGTGGAACAATGTGATTGAAAGGATTCAAAGGAAATTGGTAGGGTGGAAAGAAAAACTACTGACCCAGATGGCTAAAGTTACTCTCACTATGGCTTGTCTTCAAAGCATCCTAGTTTACTTTATTTTAGTTTTCAAAGCCCCATACTTCATATATTCTAAAATTGAACAAATCAAGAAAATATTTCATTGGTCAGGATCAAAAACTAAAGAAATATTCCATCTTGTCTCCTATGATAAAGGTTGCAAAGCCAAATCCATGATGGAATATATCTCAAAAGAATACAAAAGTTAAATATCATCTTGATGGTTAAACAAGCTTGGAGAACCATCTCTAAAGATAGCTCAGAATGGGTCACCATAGTCAAGAGAAAGCACTTACAGAATTTTAACTTACTTGATGAACTTTCTCCAACCAATGGATTAAATTTTTGGAAATCTATGATCCACACTAGACCCCTGATGGACAAAGGTTTAAGATGACAGTTAGGAATGGAGAGAGTATAGACTTTTGGCATGACAAATGGATTAGAGGAGAACCGCTAATTGAAGATCTTATTCTCTCTATCCTAAAAAAATTTACTAATTCCTTGCTGGGATGAAATGTCTTTGACTTCATAAATTGATCCCATAATAGACTATCCTAGAGATCATTCCTTTGTGACTCTCATCCTGATGAGTTTGCTTCCCTTGTTTCACTCCTCAATTCTATGGTTATTCCTACTGGAAACATATTAGACCACCTCATTTGGGAGCACTCTAAAAGTAGGGAATTCATTATCAAGTCTGCCTATAATATTCTATCATTGCCCATTGAGTCCTCGTTCCCTTGTCATATTGTTTGGCCCAAAAATTTTATTCCTAAAATATCCTTCTTTTCATGGTTGGCCATCCAAGACAAGATTCTTACCACTGATAATTTAATCAAAAGATGCATCATGATTCCCAATCGCTGCCACCTTTGCCTTTCTGCTTGGGAATCCACTCATCATATTTTCTTGGGTTGTTCTTTTTCCTCTTCCATCCTTGATTATTTGTTTCAATCCTTTCAATATTGTGGGTCAATCCCCAATCCATCATTGATATTTTCACCCAATGGCCCTCTCTCTTTCACAACTCCCACCTTAGTTCCATATGGAAGTTTTGCCTCCACTAGTTCCTTTGGTAAATTTGGCTTGAAAGAAACATAAGAGTTAATTTCAATGATTGCAAGAACCCTTCCTCTTTAACAAATAAAATCATAGCCTGTGCCAAAGAAAATGCCCAACTTATTCCTTCCACTAAGGCCACCATTTCTAGATTTGAATCCTCCCTGCTGACTTATTTGAATGTTCCCATATAGGATGCCTTATCTTCTTCTCCCCCCAAGGTCATACTTAATACCAACTGGATTCCTCCTCTGATCAGGTGTATGAAGCTAAAATTTTACGAAGCTACC
This sequence comes from Wollemia nobilis, assembly GCA_028583015.1. Taxonomy (NCBI): domain Eukaryota; kingdom Viridiplantae; phylum Streptophyta; class Pinopsida; order Araucariales; family Araucariaceae; genus Wollemia; species Wollemia nobilis. Next base: position 39,451,222 of record JAQPPZ010016981.1, read on the forward strand.
AAAGGAAATCTAGGATCTGTAGGGGTAGGTGGTATTCTCAGAGACCACAATGGGAACACTATTATGGCTTTTGTCGAATGTCTTGGTTTCCAGTCCAATCACTTTGCCAAATCCAAAGCTATTTGGAGAGGGTTGTCACTATTACCGCTAAGTTCCAATAGGTTGATTATTTAAGGGGATTATCTTAATATAATTAATTACTTGAGGAACACAAAAAATCCCTCATGGAAGGTTAAGGGTTGTATTGAAGAATCCAAGAAAATCTTAGAGCATTTGTGGTAACCCATTATCCAACATGCTTTCAGGAAATCAAACAAGGTGGTAGATGTTATGGCCAATTATGATACCAATATTAATGGTCTTGTCACCTGGATTGATGTATTTCCAAATCAAATATCCAACAAGGTTAATGTAGATAAAGCAATCCATTCACAAAAGCCTTAGTGGATAATACTTGCCTCCTTATCACTGTTACAATACCCAATTTGAATATGCCAAGATTCACTCTGAAAGAAATGTGTAACACCTTAAACCTAATATTATTTCATAATGTGTTCCCTAGAATTACCACTGAGGACCCTAAGCCTATGATAGCCAAAATCATGGGGAAATATGAATGCAAGGAGATAGTAAAGGATGGTATTAAGAATGCAGTGTAGCTGCTGATTATCGAGATGTCATTGTAGATGCTGCTTGGGATGGTCTCTGAGTTACATTTTTTGTGAGCCTGTTGTGATATGGGTGCATGTCTATTTTTTTGGGGGTTTCTGGGTAGATAGCCCCTTGTTTCTTCTATTTCATCTTACCATTATGCCTTTATGCTAATTTTATAACAAGGTTTTGGAATCCTTTTAAAACCTGCTTTAATAAATTTTTTTACTTATAAAAAAAAAATCTATCAATATCAATACAACCTTGACCATCACAATCTTTATTGTTATCAATGCTAATAGGATAAGCTTTCTCTAACCAATCACGAATTGAATTCGAATCATTTGAGCTAGAATCTATGAGTTCTTTGTCTTCATTGGATTTCTCATTACTTGCTAACAAACATATATTATTTGCCATAAGAGTTCTATGTACAAATTTTGATTGTGCATCATGCTCTAGTTGATTATTTTGATCACTTTGATTCCCTTTAGGAGATTCATTGTTAGGATATTCTTTGTCTTGACCTTTCCTTGTCAATGCATTATACTTGCAAGATTTTGTATTATGGCCCTCTTTCTCACAAATATAACAATACTTATTTTGTTTTTGTTTTTGTGATGAAGTGCACAATCCTTTTTCTAATGCATGAACCTTATTGGATGACTCACTTTTCAATTGATTTTCAAGTTCATATTGTTGAAGAATATTTATCAATTCCTCAAATGACACCTTTTGGTTTGATATTAGAAGAGATGTGACCAATGCTTTGAATGATTCAAGAAGTGCTCTAAGTGTAACTAAAACCAAAAGATCATCTTCAACCTTTTCCCCTAATGTATACAATTTTGATTTTAATTCTGATATCCTTCGAAGGAATTGTTCTATTTTTTCTCCATCATGAAGTTTTAGTGTATGCAATTGTGATTGTAGATGTAAAATAGTTGCCTTATTCTTTCCTTCAAATATCATACACAATTTTTCCCATGCTATTTTTGAAGTTTTTGCTTCACTAATGTGTGCTTGAATTTCATTAGATATGGAAAATAGAATTAACATCAAGGCTTTAGCATCATCATTTTTGAATTTTTGAATTCCTATTTTTGCTACTAGAATTTTCCTTTCTCCATTTACTACATCCCAAAGTTTTTCAACAATAAGTATTGACCTCATTTTATTTTTCCATGGAGCAAAATTAGGTCCTTTTAATAATTGGGATTCGGAAAAGAAGATTCTTGAATAAGCCATCTCCTTAGAAGTTGACTACCTTGTGACTCCCTAGTTTGATGATGAATAATAATTTTCAAGTTTCTAAAATTGCAATAAACTATGTTTGGTGTAGTATACCTTATATTTCCCTAATTTGGAATATTAGAAAATAGTATTTGCAAATTAAAAGTTTCAACTTATCTAATGTTAAAAACCTTATATCTCCAAAATAAGTATTTGTAAATAATATCTACAAGGTAAATCCAAATTATATTACTTAGATCTTCCAAGATTTATAAAATGCATTTATATCTCAATTAATGCATCTAAGGTTGAACTATATCCTTATATCTCCAAATGACTAATTAATCTCAAGTATTAATAATTAATTAGCTTCAACCTTAATAAACCTTATTATTACTCCTTCAATTTTATAAAATGCACTTTTAATTAGAAATAAATAATACACCTATCATAATCGAATGTGCACCATTTGAATATTTTGTTCTCTACTACGATGCTCTCATTGGTTGTAATGTGCTCTTGTTGGTTGTGCACTCTAAGAACCCTAGCCTATGTAATGCTCATGCAAGATGTCTTTTTTGGAATGTAAGGATTGAGAAAGATAGCTACCATGTGGAGTACATGCTTTGGTTTGGCTAGCTGGGAGATCACATGTTGGAGAGGAGAATGTCATTAGTTTTGCTCATAATGCTTGCTTCTTGTGTAACGGTTGTTCAAAAATGCCTACATAATAGATGATTGGAAAATTGTGTGTACACCAAAAATACCCTATGATTCCTACAATAATTGGTTGGATGGATATAGATGAAGCAACATGGATTTCAATTTTGAGGGTTTGATATCCTCATTAACTCACTATAATCCTATGTATTAAATCTTGCGAATTACTGTAAACTATGTAGAATCTCATTTTTACATGGTGTGGAGGTCCGTTCATTGGCTAGAGAAATCTAGAGATGTTCGTTCACTGGTTGAGAAGTTGGTGACAACATTAGGAGATGTCAATAGAGGGAGCACCTAAAAATAGGTGGAAAACCTAAAGTGACCAAAATAGTGTGATGCTCTTACAAATTTGGGAACGATAATTCTTGGTTAGATAAACTTAAAATTCAAATGCTTCGAAGTTTCTCATGAAATTAAAATGGGATACTGTTATGGTAAATGGTCTTTTTATTCTTCCAACAAGATGTAGGTTCAAGAAAAATGGTCAAACAACAGTTATGTGACTTTGCCTTGAATGGTTGCTCTAATGTTTAATATTCAAATGTGTTGAATGCAATGCTTTTAGTGGTTTATTTACTACATATCTCAAAAAATGGTACCATATCTCTTTGCAGTCATGTAATAGGTTTTTTCTTGGATGTGAGTTGATTGAAAATTTAAATGCATCTATGCAAGTAAGCTTCTGCAATAGATAACTTGAACCTTAAGTGTGACCTTTAAGATGATATTGTTGGTCACTCGCTAACCCATCATTTCAAAGCTTTGAAACCTCTTGCCTTCAATCTTGTAGCTTCTTATTTTCTCAAACTGTAATGAGACCTTCTATGATCTCTTCAGTATTCAATGAAGATCTTCTTCTATGCTCCTCCTACCTTGTGGTTCTCAATCTACTATAGCTCTCAATCTACCATAGCTCTAATACCATGTTAGCTTTTGAATCTATAAACTAAAATTAAATGAAGCCACAAGTAATGAAATAAGCAAGCAATGTTATAACTATGATAATGGCTAACTAATAAGCATGAGAATGACAAGAAAATTTTGGAATAACACATGCAACAACCATTAATGAAGGCTCATGAAAATGGAGAATACAACATATGGAGCTCTCTATTAGTGCATACATAGAGGATACATACTTCATCTACAATGAGTTCTATACATAAAAAGATAGATTATTTGGGACTTACTCTACTTAACTACCTTAAGGACACATGTGCTTCTAAATTATAGATACTTATCCTTTTACATCTTGCATATTCTGACACATGCATTTATTCCTCCTTCCCCAAGTAACTCCTAATCTAATAATGCACCTAAGGTGGTACATAGTCATGTACCTAAATAATGTAATATACTCTAACTCTAACATCGGTGACTTGCACTCTCCATTGTGATGTGTGATCCGTCCAAGGTGAATTAGCTTTGATTTTTAATTTTTTTATTTCTTGGATTGCAAATGTCCTCCATTGTTATCATTGTGTTTGCAAAAACAAATGCACCACCACTAATTTATAATATAGGAGCTCAATGGGTTTGGTTTTATCATAAAAATAGGTGTCATATCCTTGATGAAAATAGGTACATTGAATGCTTCTATATACAGGTGCTACCCTCATGGTGGGAAGGAAGAACCACTGCTACTGCTAAATATAAGTGTCTTCCTCTAGGTGGGAAGTAGGCATCTTAACTATTTCACCTTTGCTCTAGTTTAGCTATAGGCACCTTCCTCCTAGTGGAAAGTAGGCACCATTGCATTGGATAAAATATAGGTGTCTTCCTCTTGTTGGGAAGTAGGTGCCTTTGGACTGGTCTGAATATAGGCACCTCCTTCCTTGTGGGAAGTAGGTTCCTTTTTCGCATTTTTGCACTCTTAGAAAGTGAGAAAAACATATGGTAGCATAGCTTCATGCTTGATAGGCCTAGTTTGACCCAATAACCTACAAATTGCATTTGAGTCCATGTACCCTAAAAAATAAAAATATAAATAAAAGAAACTTTATTCTAACATTGTTAAGAAAAATAGGTTCCATGCCTATTTTCTCATAATTTTTTTATCACATTTTTCTTCATTTTTTTATTTTTTCTCTTTTTTTTCTTCCATGATGAACGCGCCAACATTCATCAAACTTCTAATATGATTTTAGAAATATGGGGTGTCTCTCATACCTATGTTTGATTCAATATCATGAATGTGAGGTGCATGGTAAGGCCATAAACAAAGCCCATTGACTATAAATATTATGTTGCTACCATTAATTTAAAGCTTATATACTTGGTATATGTGGGTCAATAACCAGAGATTAAAGTTGACGTGGAAATAGTCATATTATTCCTTGGATATGATCAAAAATATTGAAATGATTTGCTAGTTCCAGGAATAATTTGTAAAAAATTGTATCCATCAAAAATTGGATGGAGTTTTCCTGTATCTCCATCAAAAAGTAGTTTTCCAACATGACTACAATTTTTTTTTCTAATGAATAACACATCATATCCCCTCGTTAAGTTTCATCATGTTCTATTAAAAATTTCCTGTACAAATCCCTCACTATGCATAATCTTCATAGCCAATTATTTATTCATCATTTTTTTTGGAAAGTATGATGGAGCGACACTTGCCTGATAGGCCCAGTTACCTTGGATGCCTATAGTTTGTAATGAGCTTCATGCTATCCTAAAAAACATAAAAAAATAAAAAATAAAAACCTAAACTACTGGTTTTAAAAACAAACTCTATTTATTTATTTATTTTTGTTGAACATTGTAATAATTTCATCATGTTTCTAGTGAGAATATTGAAGGTGGGGTCTCCCCCATGCTTACAATCGGGCTAGCCTTTGGAAGTTGGGGCCTATGATAATATTTTAGTCTATGTCAAAAATTTGAATGACTAAGTCTTCATTTATTCCATTCCCTACTTCATCAAGTATCGTGGTATGTTGCATCATGGGAAGAGCATCTTCCTCGATGACCTCAAAACTAGGTTCTTCCAACTCATTGGTTGATTGTGCAGATAGGTAGATGACTATGTTTTTTATGATTTTTTTGTTAAATGTCATTTTTCCTATTCTACAACTAATGTCAGTGTTAAAATTCACCAAAGTGTTGGGTAATGTTAAGCCTACAATTTTTATCATTAAAACTGGGCTTCTTGGATTGAGATAGGTTTTGTCTAATATTAAATCAGCATGTTGACCTATCACTTTCACTGTTGTTGGCTATGGCTTCCCTATCGATTTATTGAGGTATAACTCCTTAATGGCTTATGTGTAAATAGGCATATCCCTAATAGTTTGAAGAGTGATAACAGTAATATTTCTTAATTGTTCCATAATATCAAATGCAGGTTGTATCATTTATTTGGTTTCTCATATCCTTCTAGGATATAATGGAATTCATTTAATGTTTTATTGTTCAACTTCTACACTAATATGGTACGTCGGGTTTATTCCCATAACTACCTAATAAGTTGGTGATAAAAAAATATTGTTGCTATTGGGATTCGGCTTTGGTTGTGCTAGCAACTACATTGGCCTTCTAATAGGTGGAACTAGTAAGTTGGGATGTTTTGATGGTTGTGTCTATGGAAGTGGATCCACAAAGTAAGTTTCTACTTCTTCTAGATATTCTTTTGTTATTTTTGGACACAACCTGGTCTGATGATCTAGGTGACAATTTCCATAGACTTCCACTTTATTTTTTGGACATTCATTTTTTCATGGTTTTTTCTACACCTCAAGCAAAAAAAGATAAACATTGCTTTACTTTCTTGCTTCTTCATTAGGAATATATCTAACTATAAAGTAAGAGATAACATTTCACTCTTCATATCTTCAAGTAACATTCCTATATCTATATTTATTATGAAGGCTATTGATTTTATTCCTTGTGTTGGTAATTTTTCTTTTCTCTTCGAATAATTCCAAAATAGTTGTTTAATTTCCCTCCTTTGTGTCATCAGCATCATCACTATATTATTTTGCATAATGATTTTTCGTGCTAAGGTGACTCAAGTAAGGGAATCTTCTCTTTGATATATATTTCTAGAATATCCTAAGATTGTGGCTATAAGGTGTCTTTTATTCTCTTAATAAATTGCATATTGGATTTTCTAGGCCCTTGGTGGACTCATGCTTCTCAAGTAGGGGATCTATAGGTAAGGTAATATGAACATGTTTTTCAAACTAACTAACCTATGGATCATAACACTATAGTTTTGACACTCCTTGGCAATGATGCCAAAATGGTGAGAAAAAATGGTGTTCTATAAAACAATTATTTTCTTTCTATTTAATTATCAATCTGGGAGTTCTAAATTTTTGAGTGACATGCAAAGTATATACCTGTAGTGTGGGGAATGAGTCCCTCTATACCTAAAAATTTTGTGAAGGATTGATTTTTTTGTGTAGTCGCAAGTTAACCAAAATTTCATAAAACTAATACATTAAATAAAGTGGATAAACAAACGTGCAAGAAATAAATAGTACACACTGTATAATTAAAATAACAAAAATAAAAACTTAATTATAATTATGGAAGGAAAATGAAGAAAATAAACACACAACTAAAATTGTATTGCAAAAAAATAAATGTACAACTAAAAATAAATAACAAGAATAAATCAAGGGAGGAAAAATTCTTGGAGTGGGCCCAAGCTCTCTTAGATTTATTCCCAACAGACTACATAAAACTTCTTCTTCTAGTCCATGTGAATGAGAACACTCAAAACTCTTTATTAATAATTTTATGTAGTATAATGAAATATTAAAAATTAATGGATTCCAGATTGCTCTTCTCATGAATGGCCTGCATTCTTATATAGAATGTGACCAATGCCATTACAAAAATAACATATGTGAAATGTTTATTTTAATCATAGATCACAATTCGCTACATTGAGTGCACAAGTAGCTATTATTTTCTTCTATTAAAAGCATGACCATGTTTATTTTAATAACCAAAAGATAAGTACAATAATACTTAGGCGTATACAACAAATTATTTCTAAATTATTATTTTATTAAAAACTACGTGGTCAACCAGTCAACTGATCAATGGGTTGATAAAGGTGCATTAATCCTGTTGGATATAGGTGCTTTTTGACCATCGAGATATAGGAATCGAGATACAGGTATCTTATGACCATCAGGATATAGGTGCTAGGATACAAGTGTTTTTTGACTACTAGGATACAAGCATCAAAATATAGGCACCAAGATATAAGTGCCTTTCAACTGCCAAGATATAGACATTGAGATACAAGTGTCTTCTAGCCACCAGGATATAAGCACCTACTTTGACTAGGATATAGGTGCCTACTTCCTTATGGGAAGTAGTAATATTATCCTTAGTAGAATATAGGTGCCTCTATCATTCATCATAGTATTCTTCAATATGTCTTTGTATTATATTCTTTGTACATTTTCCATGGCTAAATGTGATGTTGACTCGAAAATACAAAATATATAGCATAAACTTACATATATGCACATTTTCTACTAAAAACACCATTAAAGCATAATACTTCATTTTCTATTAGTTATATGTAATAATTATACAAAAATACATCTCTAGTGTTAAATATACCATTCAATACCCCTTTTATACATGCATAAAAATGAGCATTTTTGGTGCTTATCAAATGCCATTCATTGAATAGGTCTCTATTCTTACAAGATCGGGAAAGAAGTCTCTGCAGGTGAGTCTAGATGAATTAAACCCCTTGAAAGTCCCCACTGATGCAAATAACATGAAAGAAGCTGAAAAATAATAGCATAAAGAGGTATTTGTCCCCAAGCCATATCAATGGCAAGGGAAGAAGACTAAGCCCACTGAGATTATAAAAAAGGAGGTGTAACTTAGGAAGAAGCAAGAGATAAGATGAAATATCCTTACCTAACAAAGTAGTAGTGGATTGAGGCCACTTAAGAGTATAGGAATAGATTCAAACCACCTCCAAGGGATAAGGATAGACATCCTAAAATCCTCATCTTCAATATTTTTGAGAAATTAAAGAAAACACCTTCAAGAACTAGCTTTTATGATGCTTTATTAATCCCTAGATAGATTGATCTACTTCAAGCCTCTCTTAAGCATATCAAAATCTAAAGTAAGACTCACCTAAATCAAAATTTGGCACAAGGAAATCCTGTTATGGGGGAAGGAAAAAGTAGGCCTTCCCTTTTTTACCTCTCCTTGGATATGGAAGGGTGGGTGGTACACAATTGCATGATTGATTCAGGGGCTGCTACTACAAACATGCCCAAGGTGATGTGTGATGTTGTGGGTACAAAATATATAAGAAAATATCCTGGTGTTTTACAGATAGATGGTACTCTATTAAAGACTATCGAGGAGATCAAAGATATACCCATGGTGTTTCATAGGTTGCCTTAGGTAACCATCACCCAAGATATTGTGGTGGTGGATCTAGATCCTTATTTTGTGTATCGTTCCAAATTTTTCGCACCCTTACCTTCAGGCTAAAGGATCCGCGCCCGAAAGGGGGATGCGAGAAGGATGGGACGGTACCTCGGACTGAGAGGCCCTTTGAAGGTCCCGCCTCTCGGGGGAGGGGTATTAAGGTGATTTTTTGATGGATGGTGGGGTTCACCAGGAAACGTTTAGTGGCAGTTTCCACGCCTAGGTTGGGAATGAGTTTAATGTGTTCAATTTTAGCTTTAATCATCCAAGTCCTAGGTTTGGCCAAATGAATCTAAGTTGTTCTATATGAAAATGCAGATTTAAATGAAGACAAAAAATAGATTTAAACAGAAAACACAAAGAATAAATTATGTGAAGAAATCCATACCTGTTTTCGGATGTCTGATGGAGGTTCTGATTTTTGAAGCAGTCAAGATCGTCTGGAATTTGATAGGATCGTCTCCGATCTGACAGGATCGTCTGAGATCTGATGAATTCGTCAGAGACCTGCAATCAGAGAAATGGACACAGAATACAGAAAATGCAACTATGCTTGATAAAGGAAAATGATGTGAAATGACAAAATGATGTTAATAAGATAATCCCAAATAGAAATGCAAGTAAATTATCATGCTTTAATAGCTAATCATGACTTTATTATGTACTTAAGCTATATGGGTGAACTCCAAGATGCAGAATAGCAGAAAATAACAATAAACTGATCTAAATGCAGAATAAAACAGCAGACGAGAAGAGAAAAATGCAAACTCTGGGCAGTAATTGCCCCCAATGTTGACTGTAGTCGAAATCATCTCGAATTGGGACGTGATCGTCCGAGATTTGTATAGGATCGTCTGTGACGATCTGAGCTTGCTCCGACTGAAGAATGACAAAGTTCCTGCAAGAAAATCCAAAAAGCACAAATGCAGATAATGATCCAGGGTATTATAATGCACGCAAAGATCGAATTACAGGGAAATTCAGCCAGGGGGATGTCAAGGGGGGTCCTAAGGTTTAAATAGGCTTAGGAGGGAGGTTAGGAGGTTGGGGATCATCCCAATTTGGGAGATCTCCAATGGGGGAGGGTCTCTAACGGTGTAGACGCGTCTCTGCCCGGATTAGAGACGCCGTTGAAACAGAAGCTAAATATGAAAAATCAGTTTTGGGACGAAATCGTCTGGACGTTCTTCTCTAGATGAATTCATCCGATCTGAGGCGATATCGTCTGATCGGCGATGATATCGTCCAACGGACAAAACAAACTCTAAAAATGGCACGGAAAATGAGGAAACGGGTTGTAGGTGGTTTTTAATTATTACTAAGGTAATTTTAATTATTTGCTAAGTTTTACTGCACCAATTTTAGGGTGCTACATTTTGCCCCCTCTTTAGCGAATTTTTTGAAGAAAATGCGTTAAAGATGAGTTCTTCTCGATTTACGAGAAAGCAAAAATTTATTCCCATTTTTAGGTGACGATTCTAGGTCGAATCGTACGACAACTTACTATGGTGCCCCCTCCGTGTTTTTACCCAAATCGAACGTTTGAGGTAAAAACGCAAAAAAAAAATTTTTTAAAAATGTTGTTAAGTGTTTTGAATAAAATTAAGAAAAATAGGGAAAAACCCTAATTCATTGTTATTGTTCATTTTCCTGGTTTCTAGAGCTCTGCAGACAAGAATGGTCGAGACAGCACACAGATCGATAGAGGTCCAACGCAGGCTACGGGTAAGGGTCCAAACTTAATTTAGAATGCTTTAATTTTGAATTTCATGCTTTTTTAGATTAATTTTGAATGATTTTTGAGCATCGCGGCCATTTTTGGGCCGTCGATGTCGTCGAGATGAAATCGTCTTGATATCGTCGATTTCGTCCAAGGGCGAAATCGATGATATGGGGACGATTTCATCCAATAAGGGATGATTCCCTCTTGCGAAATCGGAGATGAATTTGCTCAAATTTTGGATGATATCGTCCAATAGTGGATGATATCATCATTTGTATGAAATTGAACTTTGTTTTACTTGCATTTTTAATCATTGTTTTATTAATGATTTTTATTGTTTTGTTGTTTATGTTGCAGAGAGGATTACTAAAGAGCAGAGAATGGAAATACGATGGGTTGAGGGATGACTTGGCCGCTCTATCTCAGGAAGAGCGAGATCAGCTGGCTCAAGTCGGCTTGCAGCATGTGGCAGATATGCCACATGTTTCTACAGATATGGGGCTATTGACAACCCTAGCAGAGAGGTGGTATCCGGGTTCTTCTTGTTTTCGATTATCGATAGGGGAGATGACTCCCACATTGGAGGATGTATGGAGGATTTTGAGGATCCCCATACAAGGACGGCTAATAACTCCCATGGCCAATCAGGGCCACATGATGATGCGACTGTGCGGAGATCCGAGCTTCACCCTGGAGAAGGGCGGAGTGAACATCGAGTCGCTACGCCAGATGCCTGGGGCATCTAGACTGACACAAGTTTTGGCTGGGGTGGTAGGTGGTCTGTTGCTATGCCATCAAAGTGGATGCAGAGTACCATGGCTACTGACAGATGTGGTCTATGACATGAGAGACCATGGGTATAGGTTTGCTTGGGGGAGCTTTGTACTATGCCGATTGTATAGGATCCTGCATGGGGTCGTATACAAGGGCGGCCGATGTCTGGTCATGACATCACTACTACAGGTTTGGTGCTAGGAGCACATCATGATGCAGAGGCCGGTAGGGCTCCCACTGACAAGGATTGATGGGGAGAGGCCCCGAGCTTTCTACTGGTGGCTCCGAAGAGGGTCACAGTGGTGGATAGATCTGCCAATGTCCCGGAGACTACTTGATGACCTTGTCTCCGACCAGATCACCTAGAGGCCTTGGAGAGATCATCCAGGGTGGGCCGAGGATGGACAAGAGCTGGCTCACATTAGGCAAACCTGTTGGCTGAGGATGGAGAGGGGAGAGGTGGAGCTCCACCGCTATGATCAAGTTTTGAGGCAGTTCGGTCTACAGCAGGGGATCCCATCTCTCAGGGACTACGAGTTTTCCTGGACCATCCGGGATAACACTACAGTCAGTGGGGCTCCAGATATGTAGCACTTCTGGAGTGAGGATGTAGACGATGCCCCCATTCAGCCAGTGGATGGGGATGATGCAGGGGTTGCTGATGGCTACGATGCCTGGTACTCAGGCATCCGTCCTCCTCGGATGATGAGGGCTCAGGGTCTGATTCACGTAGTTGTGCGTCGAATGGGGAGGTGGCACCAGGCAGCCATTGAGGTGGCACAGGGTCATGGTAGGAGAGAGCAGAGGAGGCCACAGGCTCAGCAGAGGCCATGGTAGTGGGAGAGGAGGGAGGAGAGACCCCCTTCTCCATGGAGAGAGAGGCCACCATCACCCGATAAGGGCAAGGGTGTCGAGGTAGGAGAGAGTAGTGAGATGGCTACTCTTTGGGTGGAGACTGTCCGTCTCTAGGCTTAGGTGTAGACTTTGTAGGATGAGGTTGCACGACACCGAGAGGAGGCCACACAACTCAGAGATGAGGTCACATGCCTCAGAGCACGGAGCGGAGGGGTGAGCACTCGGGACTTAGCATGGGCTATTGCCCAGATCACATTCTATCAGATGCTATACCACCATATGGTACCAGAGGGGCAGAGGTTACCGCTGTCGGCCCATATTGTGGAGCCTATCATGATGAGGTCATCGAGGACATCATCACGATCAGAGTCCAGGACTCATAGCACCACACGGACTATGATGGGGCCACCTCGTCCACCTCAGGGCAGGGGAGGAGATGAGGCTGAGAGCTCGAGGGGTTCTCGAGGCTAGCTGCTATAGATTGCACTGCACAGATTGATACATAGTGTTTATTATTATTTTTTGATAGAGGATTGAGTATGCCGAGGTACAAATTGTGGCATACCGATCCAGTTTTGAGATGATGTAGATATTGTTGATATATATATAGATGAGATATTTTTGATCATATGACTTGTCTTATGTGTTTGTATGATGCTTTAATGTTTTGGTGTGATTGATTTGATGATTCATGTAATTATGTCATTTGGAAATATTATGGTTTGAATGTCATGCTTTTAAAATTTAAATGAAATAATCTGATGTAAACAAATTGGTTGTTTGTGGGATAATTTGATAAAAATAAAAGGGACTTCTAACAATAATTTCAAAGGACATTGTCGCTATTATAGACCATTTCATGGAGTCGCCGCTCACTCGGTCGTCAAGCTAATCCTGGTATAGAAATATTGCTAAAAGTAAAAGAGTGCTTAAGAGACTTGCCTTAAGACTTTGTTGTGATGATGCAAAGGATGATGATGATGATGATTTGTTTTCAGATTTCCATGAAAATATTATGCAGGAAATATTTTAAAATGACTTTTGCTAGGCATAAATTCCTAAGTGTGATAAATTTTTTGAATAATTCCCTAGGAATTATACCATCATTGCAAAATTGAAGTTTGACATAATGACATGAAATGGAATAAGTGTTTGTTTGTTTGAAGCATAATTGTGTAACATAATGATTTAAGTCATATGTTTTGATGCATTTAAATAAATGGAAAATAAAATTGGTACAATGGTTTGCGCTAGGCATAGAATATTTAGGTATAAACTTATACCATCATCGCGAAATCCAAAGAAGAAAATAATAGTTTTATTGCATGGTTGATTTTTAATTTTTGAAAATAAACTAAAAATATGAAGATGAGGACTTGCGCTAGGCATAAAATTCCAATTTTGGTTTTGGAACTATACCATCGTCGCGAAAGTCAAAAAGTTATATATAAATGTAATTTTATTGCATGTTTTTGAAAATGATTTTGATTTTTTGATAATGCATGTAGTTGTCTTTATACTAAACAACTGTTCTTTAAAGAAGAAAATGAAATTATTCCAAACAATTTGCAAAAATATTTCAAAGTATCTTAAAGACAAAAGTTAGATTTATAAGGAATCCCATGTGCGTATGTGAGTTCATTTCCGATCTTGATTTATCATAATGATACACAAAATCTCTCAAATACAAATGTGTGTGCAATTGCATTGTTCATTTACCATTTTTGAGCAAGATAATTTGATACAAGTGATTTGAATTAACCAAATAAGTGTTCATTAACCATGATTTAGATGCATATAACCATACCAGACTACTATGTAGGTCGGGTTATCAAGAGCTAGCTAATCCATAAGCAGACATAGGTCTATACAAAAGAAGGTCGCTAATGTGACAGACATATCACCACGCTAGGAGTTACCCAAGGCCAAGCGGGTTGGGCACAAACCACCTGTTATGGGGCTTACCTCACAGCTTTCGAATAATTGAGAATTCCAGGGATTCAAGCTCATCAACCCTTCTTTTCTTTTCAATGGGTAGGGAAAGGGATTTTATTGCTTTTGCTTTTGGCTTTGCTCTTTTTTTTTTCTTTTTTCTTTTTTTTGTTTTTGTATTTTTTTTTTTTGCTGTGATATTTGAGATAATGCTGAAATAACTTTTTTCTTTTTCTCTTTTTCTTGAACTTTTCTTTTCTTCCTATGCTAGGGATACTTGCTCGGATTAGCTGTAGAGCAAGGGATTTTTATTTCGGGTAGGGGTGAGCTTGTCCTTTTGTCAATTCTCAAAGATTCTAGACCATGTGCATGATAGGATAGCAGGGAAACTTTTCGCTCAAGAAACCACTTCTACTATGTAGCATAGCATGGACATTACAAATATAATCATTTTATTGTGAAAGGATATGCTTGGTTTAAGTAAATAACAAGATCAATTCTCTGTGCTCAAACTTTATTTAATTGAATTTTGTGGACTTTGATATAAGAGAGATTAGTAATCATGCCAGATAAAATCAAGATATTTATTTTTGTGTTTGCAAAAGTGAGGGATTCCAAATAAATGCTAATTTATCCAAAATAATTTGAAAATATAACTGCAATACTTCAAGAAGAAATATATACAACAAATACTTTTGAGGAGTTTGATAATTTTGACTCTCTCTTTCTTCTCTATTTTTTTTTGGTTTCGAAAGAGTCTATAATATTGTTGTTTTTACTTTTATTTTTGTTTGTTTTTTGTTTAAACAGTTTTATATATATTTTTAAAATGAGACAACATGCAAAATATATACAAATGATGAAATGACCAAATTTTATGCGTAATATCGCTTAAGATGCATAATATTCATAGGTTCTTTTAAATCTTTACCATCTAAGGTAGCTAATTTGTATGCTCCCGATTCAAATTTAGCAGTGATAATATATGGTCCAAGCCGCTTGGGCTCAAATTTACCTTTAAGGTCTTTAGTTGCATTAGTATTTTTTTGATTTTCTTTTAAAACAAGGTCGCCGACCTCAAAGGATCGATGACGAACTTTCTTAGCATATGATCTTTTAAGCTTGTTTTGGTAGGCACGAAGATGCTCCAAAGCATTGATGCACTTTTCATCTAGGAGTTCCAGCTGATCGAGTCTACGCACTCGATATTCATCCCCTACTTCGGTATCTTGAAGTAGTAGAGCCAAAGAAGGAACTTCTAATTCAAAGGGAAAAATAGCTTTAGCGCCATAAACCAAGACAAAAGGTGAAGTTCCAGTGGGAGTTCGAACACTAGTTCGATAGGCCCACAAAGCAGGATATAATTGAATGTGCCAGTCGTGGCCAGATTTATTGACCAATATTTTAAGAATTTTGATTAAGGTTTTGTTAGATGCTTCTGCTTGACCATTACCCTGAGGATAATAGGGAGTGGACCAACGATGTTGAATCTTATATTTTTGGCATAATTTCTTAACATCTTTATTTTTGAAACAAGTTCCATTGTCCGAGATGAGATTTGCAGGAATTCCGAACCTACAAATGATTTGATTAAAAATAAATTTAGAGACTTGTGTTCCAGTGCAGGAAGCTAAAGGCATAGCTTCAACCCACTTCATGAAATACTCAATGGCGGTTATGATGAATTTGTGTCCATCAGATGACACAGGATTAATTTTGCCAATAATGTCTAAGCCCCATTTTGAAAAGGGCCAAGGAGATGAAATAGCCTGTAGTTCTTGTGCAGGGGCATGGACAAGGTCAGCATGTTTCTGGCACTTGTCGCAATGGCGCACATAATCATGTGCATCATTCTCCATGGTAGGCCAAAAGTATCCTATCCTAAGGAGATTTTTAGCAATGACACTACCACTGAAGTGTCCTCCACAAGATCCATCGTGAGCTTCACTCAAAGCTGATTTGGATTCTTCTAGATTCAAACATCTCAAGAGGATACCTTCAAAAGATCTCCTATATAAAGTATTGCCAATTATTACAAATCGACTTGCTCGTCTACGTAATAACCGATGCTGGTTCCTATTAGAACTGGCAGGGAAAGTCCCATTTTGAAGAAAATCAAATATATCCGTATACCAAGGTTCAGGAGTAGTTTCATTGATTAGAAACACATCCAAAGGTTCTAAGCATGACTTATTTGAAGCGGGTTCCTGGAGTCGATGAATAATGATGGTGGCATATTCGTCATCTAACTCCAAGGGCAGAAGAGATGCAACTGTGGCCATAGCGTCAGCCGCACGAGTGCTAGTTCGAGGAATAGCTTCCAAGGTAACTTTATCAAACAGAGATATTAATTGTAAAACATATGCTTTATATGGGCATAATTTATCATCTCTGGTCTGATAAACTTCATTAATTTGGTTTATAACAAGTTGAGAATCACCAAAAACTAGCAGATGTTTAATTTTTAGTGCCAAGGCAGCTCGTAATCCAAGGATTAGAGCTTCATATTCAGCAGTATTATTAGTGCAAGCAAATGTTAATTTGAAGGACAGAGGAATAATGTGTTTTTGTGGAGATATTAAAATAATACCTGCACCAGCCCCACTCATGCATCGGGCTCCATCAAAGTATAAGGACCATTGTTCAACATGGTCTGCCTCTAATTGAAGACATTCATCAAGAAACTCAATGATGAGGGGATGGGTAGACTCTAAGGGTGCAGCAGCTAATTGATCTGCTATGATTTGACCCTTAACAGACTTCTGTCCTATAAACGTGAGTTCAAACTCGCTTAGAGCAAGAACCCACTTTGTTGTTCGACCCGATAAATAAGGTCGACTCATGAGATACCGCAAGGGATCATATTTGGCAATGACATACGTTTTTTGACTGAGCATATAATGGCATAATTTTTGCGTAGAAAATATGACTGCTAGACATAATTTCTCTAATATGGTATAATGGGTTTCATAACTGATGAGGGTTCTGCTAATGTAATAATTAGCACGCTCTCTTTTCTCATCATCAAGTTGAGCTAACATAGCTCCTAAAGCAAAATATGAAGCTGAAATATATAGGATAAATGGGCGATCAGATCTAGGCGGTGAAAGCACAGGTGGGTTAAGGAGGTATTGTTTGAGAAGTTCAAAAGCTTCCTTACATTCGTCGTCCCAATTAAAAGGGACATCCTTCTTAAGAAGCTTAAGAAAGGGACCGGTTTTGTCCGCCAGCTTATCGATGAAGCGACGGATAGCTTGAAGCTTACCTTGTAAACTTCGTAACTCAGATATATTGGTAGGTGCGGGCATATCAGTGATAGCCACAATCTTGAGAGGGTCGATTTTGATACCACGCAAAGAAACTAAAACCCCTAATAGTTTACCGGACTTGACTCCGAATATACATTTGGTTGGATTTAATCGAATAAGATATTCTCTTAACCGATTAAATACTTTCCTTAAATCATCTAAATGATCATCTTCATTAATAGAGCGAGCTATAATATCATCTACATAATCATGTAGGATATCATGCATCATGTCATGAAAAATATAAGTCATAGCTCGTTGATAGGTTGCACCTGCATTCTTTAAACCAAATGGCATCACTTTCCAACAAAAGGTACCCCAAGGGGTAATAAAGGCTATTTTAGCCTGATCTTCAAGAGCTATCCTGATCTGATTATAACCAAAAAATCCATCCATTAGGGACATCATTCCACTCCCAGCAGTAAAGTCAATGATTTGATCCATGTTTGGAAGAGGAAAATCATCTTTAGGGCATGCAACGTTAATATCTCTAAAGTTTGTGCAAACCCTAACTTTGGTAGCTTCTTTCTTGGTGACTGGAACTACATTCGAGATCCATTCAGCATAATCAATAGCCTGTATAAAAACAACATTCAAGAGTTTTTCTAACTCCCCTTTGACTAGCAGGGCCACTTTGGGATGCATTTTTCTAAGTTTCTGTTTAACAGGTTTAGCATCCGGATGGACTACTAGGTGATGCATGACTACAGAAGGGTCTAAACCTGGCATATCTTCATATGTCCAAGCGAAGACATCTTCATAGTTTTTAAGAAATGCAATGTATTGCTCTTGTTTTTCTTGACTTAATTCTGATCCAATATTGATTATGTGGGGATTATCCTCAGTTCCAATGTTAACCTTAATGACGTTTTCTACTTCCATGTGTAGATCTCTTTCAAAATTAGGTGGGGTGGGTGAAACGCCCAATTCTTGTAATTCTTTTAAGGTTAAGTTGGATAATTCATCTTGAGGAGTCGTGGCCTCAAGCTGGGCTATAGGAGGTATAGAACCATCAAAATAAAAACCATTATGTAACAACTCTTCAACGGAGACATCATGGAAAATATCTCCTTCCAACTCATCATCGGATTCAGCAATCATTTCAGGGTAAGCTATGGATAGCATATTACATGTAAATGGCTGATTTTTTAGAGGCAAATCATCACGCCCATCTAAATAATCTTGATAACATATGAGTTGATCATTATCTTCAAAAGGGAAGGGTTGACCCTTACGAGGAAATAGGCCCACACCACATCGGGCGGGCCATGGTTCTACCTCAAAAGGTTCTTTCATACCATTTTGGAAAGGTCCCAAGCCTTTCCCTTTATATCCCATTTTAAGCATTATGGGTTTAGCTTTGATATATTCATTAGCAAGATAGCATCTAGCATATCCATCATAATGTGTCTTGATGTTTCAGGGTATTCTACCCCAATCATATCCTTTATAAATAAAAGCACAACTCCCGACTTGGTAAGTACTTCCCATAGGTTGTGGGAGGCCCAAAGTACGAGGAGATGGCGGCAAATTACTTAAGATAATGGAATCTTGCATAGAAGCATTTGTTTTTTCTGATATAAGAATTTTAGATAAATCAGGTAAGAGTTCATCAAAAAGAGCATAAGATGTAGAAGGATCATTCCCTATATCTTTAGATGTGGAAGGTATGATAGATGTAGATAATGTGGAGGTGTTAATAAATGGGTCTATAGGTTTTGAAATTATAGGGATGGAACATGAAGGATTGGTTGTGGATTTAAGATCTTTTTGAGGTTCTAGTGTGGTTTGTTTAGAAGATGGTTGAGTTAAATGTATAGGTGTAGTTGATGGGGTAGATGATGTTATGGGTGTGTGTTTCACACGTTTAGATGAAAAATAAGAATTAGGATGTGTGGATGATAGAGCAGGGCAAAATTGCACTCCAACAGGTTCTGCCAAAGCACACATATCAAAGGGTCTAGGATCACCATGAATGGTAACCAACTAGTTTTTAAATTCAAATTTAACACACTGATGTAAAGTGGAGGGAACCGCTCGCATCGCATTGATCCAAGGGCGACCCAAAAGTATATTGTACGATGCAGGGCAATGTACAATAAACACGGTTGTATCTAGGGTTCTAGGACCAACTTGCAAGGGTATAGTAATGACTCCACACGTTTCTTGTGTCTCGTCATTGAAGGCTTTGATAATCATATCCGTTCTTTTCATTTCATCACTTCTAAACCCAAATATTTGGTAGAAGTCAAAAGTGCATATGTTTAAAGATGACCCATTATCAATCAAGACTCGTTTAATAGCTACATCTCCAATTAGGGCAGTAATATATAAGGGGTTATCCTTATGTAAACTATGTTGTGGGATATCTCTATCTCGAAAGTCAATACAATCGACTTCTCGAGTGATGATAGTATTGGACATGGCTTCAGGTTGAATATTTTGAGGTACCATCATTTGGCTTAATGTAAGCATTAACTCATCCCTATGGGTAGGAGAAGATCTTAACAAGTCCAAAAGGGAAATTCTGGCTGTAGTATTGGATAATTGTTCATTAATATTGTAAGGAGGCTTAGGTTGAACATTAGACATATGATTCCCTTTATTGGGATTTTTCAAAACAAATGGAGCTGATCCATCATTCTGAGTTTGATCCTGTTGAGATTTTTGAGCCTGTTGTCTGGTAACAACTCCGATGGTACCTACAATGTTATATTGAAGACGTTGAACTGGTCTCGGTTGAGCATTTATGGCTTGTTCATTAGGAAGGAACTGATTAGAAGAGGGTCGAGTAGTAACTCTTCTAGGAAATGGTTCTTCTGGAACCATAGAATCTGTGATAGGTTGAATAGGGTCTGATTCATTTTTAGAACTATTCGATTGATTTGAGGTGATGTCTATTTCACTTTTAGTATCCGATTCTACATCACTAGGATCCGGTGTTTGAATATTATGTAGGGGCCTGGTCGTGACCATGGATAAAGTTGTGCCAAATATTTGAGGATCCTGAATAGATAATTGTCCGCTAATAGTCCCTACATATCGGGTAGGAGGGGGAACATTATGATGTTCGATTTGATTAGCCACCTCTTTACCATGTTGTGGTAAAGGATGTTGAAATATGTCCAACGATTGATTAGCATTTTGATTCTAATTTTGGGGAATGTTCTTTTGAGCATTATTAGGAGCATTTTGTTTAGGTTGGAAGGCTTGCACCTCCATTTCATTATTATCAATCAGATCTTGTATTTTATGTTTCAATATTTTACAAGAGTTTGTAGAGTGTCCAGGTCCTCTATGGAAATCACAATGTAAATCAGCTCTATATCCGGGTATAGTTGGATCAAGTTCCCGGATAGCTGGTAATTGAATCAAGCCTCGTGCTAGTAATTGAGGGAGAATGGTTGATAAAGGTTGATTCAATCTAGTAAATTCTCGGGGTGGTTTATCAGGAGGTTTCAATATGAACTTCTCCGTTGTTTTCGTTGTATTGATATTAGCAACATTTCTGCTGTCAGTGACTCCGTCACCTACAACTTGTTTGTTTTTATATTGATTTCTGGATGTTTTCTCATCATCTTTCTTTTTAAGTTGACCTCTTCTAATGAGAGCATCTTCCACCCTTCGAGCTAAGTCTATAGCTTGATCGAAGGTGGTCAAGGTAGCAATTGATAACTCATAGGATATTTGTTCTTGCAAATTATTAATAAAAATATCCAACATTTCCCTATAAGGTAGCACAAAGTGCAGTTTTCCTGTCAACTGCCTCCATCTAGCTAAGAAATCTGCAAAACATTCATCTTTGTCTTGTTTTAAGTTGTACAAATCTTTAATGGTTACATGCCTTTCAATATAGGCACTAAATTGATGCACAAAAGATTCAGTTGTTTCTTCAAAATTTCTCAAAGAATGAGTGGGCAATTGATAGTACCACTCCAATGCCATTCCTCCTAAACTTTTTGGGAACATTTTTAGTAATAGCAAGTCATCATGTGATATATCATGACATGCTATCCTAAACATGCGAAGATGCTCTATGGGATCTTCAGTTCCTTTATATATAGGCAAGACGGGCATGGGAAAGTGTTTAGGGTATGGTTGTGCTACAACTATGGGATCCAAAGGCTGACTACACATCTCTCGATAATTGTACGAGGGACGGTAGGGATCTATCTGGTCCATGCGAGAAGCTAACTGTTTCACCATGGCTTCTAGATTACTGGTTTGCCCACCATATTGGTTCGGTAGGGCATTAATATGGGATTTGTGAGCATATGATGGAGGGACATGGAGATTAGATGCTATATTGCTATTGTGTAAATTGTTGGTAGGAAGGGTGTTATGAAGAAGTTTTGAAGTTGTATTATGTTGTATCCAGATTGTTGAAAATTGGTGTTTGGCTTCATTTTGGGTTTTTGTCGATTTGAAGCATATTGGTCAATAGTTTGGCAAAATAAAGTAGTGAATGAAGGTCTCTTTTGTGTGGGGATGATTTTAGGCTCAATAATAGGTTCCTTAGGGGGTTGGGTAACCTGTTGTTGTTGCATGTGCTGAATCATAGTGACCATATCTCTATTGGATGGTCCAGCTTTATCACTTTCTTGATCAACAAAGGACAAGGGATTGGTGTGTATATTAAACATATCTTCCATGGCTGCTTGAGTGTCACTAATTTGGCCTCTATCAATACGAACTGCCATATTAAGAGCACCAATATTATTATTGAAAAATTTCCAAAAATGATCTAAGTTATCAAAAGCAATAGTTCCGTCTGGAGCCATTCTAGGGGATGAGGATCCTTCCTCTCTAACATTTTCTTCTTGTTCATCTACAACAAGCTCATCTTCTGGATGTTCTAGAATTTCTCCTTCCGGAATTGGATCCTCAGGAAGGGCATTTTATTTTTTTGTTTTCTTTCCTAACCAATCTTCTTCTTCTCCTTTAGTTTGTTTACCATTCCTAAGTCTAGTCATTGTGCTTAAACTTAGATTTCAGCAAAAAATATATATATATATATATATATATATATATATATATATGCAACAAGCTTAAGAGGTATATATTTTAATTATATACCTACTATAGGATTTAAAATAAAATGTTTTGGTTTTGTTATGTTTTTGGTTTTTCTTGTTTTTATAACAATATTATAAAGGTAACAAACAACACACTAAATGCAAGAAATAATAATAATGAAAGCAATGATCTAGTTTTCTATAAACAATTTATAAATATCATTAACGGGCTCAAGTTCTTCGAGAGTCATGAAAGTGCTCCTCTTCAAATTGGAAATTTTTTTTCAAGAATTTGACAAAAAGTGCTATAGTGATATTATCTGTCTCAGATTCTGGTTGGTAGAAATAAAGTTCGTGGCAATACTCTCGATATAACACAACTCTAGGAACTCTCCTCCACCTTTTCCTATCCATAAGATCGACCTCTTGGTCCTCTACATGACCTAGGAATTGGTGTGTAACAACTGCATTCTCGAGGTATTCCTCGAAGGTGAACAATTCCGAAGACACAAGAGCTCTCCTATAAGCTAACCACCTATGGCAAGCTCTCTGAAGTTCATGATAAAAAATGAGTTGATCGGGATCCAGGATTCTATCTAGGACAAACCTCTTGATTTGCCTAAGTTCAGTTGACCTAGATGAAATGAGATCTAGTCTCCTATTAAGTTCATCCCACAAAAGTTGGTTTCTATCTGTTTCAGGCACACTAAGCACAAAATTAATTTCTATGGCTGCTAATTGGTTTTCAACATTTATAGTAACTGCTAGTCTTTTCTTAGGAGCTACCATCTAAACATGATATGCAACTTAGTAGTTTTCTAATGATTTTAAATGCATCTATGTTTTTTTTGTTTTTTGTTTTCAAAAGGTTTTAGTTTCACGTCGGGTTCACCAAAATGTATCGTTCCAAATTTTTCGCACCCTTACCTTCAAAGCTAAAGGATCCACGCCCGGAAGGGGGATGCGAGAAGGATGGGATGGTACCTCAGACTGAGAGGCCCTTTGAAGGTCCCGCCTCTCAGGGGAGGGGTATTAAGGTGATTTTTCGACGGATGGTGGGGTTCACCAGGAAACGTTTAGTGGCAGTTTCCACGCCTAGGTTGGGAATGAGTTTAATGTGTTCAATTTTAGCTTTAATCATCCAAGTCCTAGGTTTGGCCAAATGAATCTAAGTTGTTCTATATGAAAATGCAGATTTAAATGAAGACAGAAAATAGATTTAAACAGAAAACACAGAGAATAAATTATGTGAAGAAATCCATACCTGTTTCTGGATGTCTGATGGAGGTTCTGATTTTTGAAGTAGTCAAGATCGTCTGGAATTTGATAGGATCATCTCCGATCTGACAGGATCGTCTGAGATCTGACGAATTCATCAGACGAATTCGTTAGAGACCTACAATCAGAGAAATGGACATAGAATACAGAAAATGCAGCTATGTTGATAAAGGAAAATGATGTGAAATGACAAAATGATGTTAATAAGATAATCCCAAATAGAAATGCAAGTAAATTATCATGCTTTAATAGCTAATCATGACTTTATTATGTACTTAAGCTATATGGGTGAACTCCAAGATGCAGAATAGCAGAAAATAACAATAAACTGATCTAAATGCAGAATAAAATAGCAGACGAGAAGAGAAAAATGCAAACTCTGGGCAGTAATTGCCCCCAATGTTGACTATAGTCAAAATCATCTCAAATTGGGACGTGATCATCCGAGATTTGTATAGGATCATCTGCGATGATCTGAGCTTGCTCCGGCTGAAGAATGACAAAGTTCCTGCAAGAAAATCCAAAAAGCACAAATGCAGATAATGATCCAGGGTATTATAATGCACGCAAAGATCGAATTACAGGGAAATTCAGCCAGGGGGATGTCAAGGGGGGTCCTAAGGTTTAAATAGGCTTAGGAGGGAGGTTAGGAGGTTGGGGATCATCCCAATTTGGGAGATCTCCAATGGGGGAGGCTCTAACGATGCAGACACGTCTCTTCCCAGATTAGAGACGCCGTTGAAACAGAAGCTAAATATGAAAAATCAGTTTTGGGACGAAATCGTCTGGACGTTCTTCTCTAGACGAATTCGTCCGATCTGAGGCGATATCGTCTGATCGGCGACGATATCGTCCAACGGACAAAAAAAACTCTAAAAATGGCACGAAAAATGAGGAAACGGGTTGCAGGCGGTTTTGGAGCGGTTTTGGGGTTGAAATTTGAATTTGAATTATTACTAAGGTAATTTTAATTATTTGCTAAGTTTTACTGCGCCAATTTTAGGGTGCTATAATTTGATATGTGCCTCTCAAGGGAATTCACTATAAAATTGTGTGGATACATTTTTCTTGACTATTCTAATATGGATATACCTTAAAAAGGAAGGAGAGTAAAACTCTATTAAGAAAATTCATCCTCATTATATATAGAGAAATTGAAAGAGATAGATTAGTATATGACCATAATGAGCATGGTGACTGAAGAAGAAGACTTGATGGAAGTACTAGAGGAACTACAAATAGAGGATTATTTTTCTATAAAAGACTTCAATGTTATGATAGAGATTGGATAGGCACTTATACCATTCAAAAGCCAAAGACCAAAGAACCAGCTACTCAGGAAGAATAAACCTCTTCACCCTATAAGTTATGGAAGCTCTATTTCAATAGGGCAAGATGTAAAAATGGTGTTGAAGTTGGTATCTATAGGAATAGGTTTTAGGATCTATTTGAGGTAATCGAAGCCCAAAATATCAAGGTAGTCCCAAGATATCAGAATAGGCACATTGATATACTAGTATCCATAGGAGCAAATTTCTACCCGATATCTAATACCATCCATAAGGCAAAAAAATTAGGCTAATATACAGGCCCTTTGTCCCAAATAAAAATATATTTGGGTAGGTATTTGAGAATGATGAGTAGATAGTGGACTTCTTGGTCCATGAAATGAATTGTTTAGCTAATGGATCCCTGGGAAGTGAATATGAGAAAGAAGAAGAAGGTTTCATCTAGATAAATAATAACCGCATACCAAATGATATAATCATACATGAAAGCTTATTTGATAATAGCAACCACCCTATGGGTCGTATGATTAAAGTAGATACCAAAGGTCATAAACAATTTTAGGTTTCACAAAGAAAAAGGCTGAATATGGGAGTGGATTTTTCAAATGTAGAGATTCACTAGATCCAAGAATTGTGCAAAATATATGATGACATTATTGCATGGACCTATAATGATATTAAAGTATACAAAAATGATGTTATCCAACATACCATTGAAGTGGAACCTGATGCAAAGCCTATCTAACAGAAATAGAGGCCATTCAATCCAAAAATAGAATATTTAATGAAGCATGAGCTATTGAAGCTACTAAATGATAAAATAATATATCATATTAAGCATTCTACCTAGGTGGAAAACTTGGTTCTAGTTAGAAAAAATAATGGAGAAATTAGGCTCTATGTTGATTTATAAAATTTGAAAAAGGTTTCTTTGAAGGATCATTATCCTTTGCCTCAAATTGACCAGATACTACATATAGTATCTGGGGAAAAGAGATTCTATTTGTTGGATAGATTCTATGGGTTCAATAAAATATGTAATTAGGATGAAGACCAGTACAAGACAACATTCACCACTAAATTGGGAACTTTTGCATATCAAAAAATGTCATTTGGGTTATCCAATGTTGGTGCTACATTCCAGAGAGCAATGGATTTGGAATTTGGTGAAATTATTAATAAATTAAATATCACCTATATGGATGACATGAACATTTTTACCATAAATATGAGGATCATGTGGAGCACCTTAGGCAAGTTCTAAAAAATACCAAGAATTTGGTATATCACTAAATCCAAAGAAATTTATCTTTGTTGTGCAAGAAGGTAAGCTTCTAGGACATATCACTTCTAAGGTAGGGCTTTCTATAGACCTAGATAGGGTTAAAGCTATCCTTGACCTACATTTACCAATGGATAAGAAGGAACTTCAATATTTCTTTGGAAAGATAAACTTTGTGCAAAAATTTGTATCGAACTTCACTCAAATAGTCAATCCTATGACACAAATATTAAAGAATGATGTAGAATTTAAGTGGATTGATACTCGAAGAGATGCTTTAAAGAACATTAAAGATGCTATTTTTCAAGCTTCAATCCTCACCAATCTTGATTATTATAAGGATTTCATTTTATATGCTTTTGGAGTAGAAGAAAGCTACACCACAGTCCTCACATAGAAAGGAGATGATGGTAGTGAAAGACCAATTAGCTTTCTTAGCCAAACACTACATGACCATGAGGAAATATATAATATTATTGAGAGATAGGTCTACACTGTTACGAAATATCTCAAAAAATTTAGATATTTTTTCTCCAAGAGAAAAATACTTGTATATGTAGTACACCTAGATGTAAGAAATTTTGTTATTCAAGGAGAATTAGGTGACCGAATTTAGACACCTAAAACACATCATGTTGATGAGACTACCTAAATGGACTCTTTTAAGGTCATATAACACACCTTGGAGAATTCTAGGGCTTAATAGTGGTTTTCACCACTCAAATAGAAAGGAATTTCCCTTTGCATTCAAGATCGTCCCACCATAGGATGATCTCAAGAGATCATCTCACCATGAGATAACATGCAATCAGGACTGTCTCACCTCGATACGACCATACCTGAAACAAGTTCAAACAAGACCCAAAATCCTACACCATGGTTAAAATTGTTACAAACTAGCTAAGCATACCAATTAGTTGTGAGAAAGATTCAAGAATGGGTAATAATATTTCTTGAATCTAACCATTTCTTGTCTTCCCTTGTAAGATTGAACTCCCATTTTGAAGTCTATAAAATAATACCCAAACTTCAAAAATTTATAAATCTTTTCATGCAACGAAGTGCTACCGAATTAGAGATCAAGGAGTCTTCAATTTTCAAGCAATGAAGTGTTGCTGTATTTCAACCACAAAAGCTTCCAAGTCCCATTTGCATCCATTTATCCATGGAAAGCATGTTAATGGATCATATAGGAGGTTTAATATATAATCCATGTTATTTGTGCCATCTAACCTCATTTTTTCAATGTGAATTCTATCTCCTAATTCATTCTCCATGAGTGCACAAATTCATCAACCAATCCATAGATCAAACCTGATGTTACCTCACATCGACCACAAGAGATTTGCTCGTATATTATAGATCATCTCTCCCATAGATGACCTACAGGTATGACCATCTCTCGCAGATATGGCTAGCAGGTATGATTGTCTTGCACAGAGATGGTCTCTCAAATAGATATTTATTTTCCTATTTTCTTTCTTTTGTTAATCTTTAGCAGCATTTTAATTACTATTTAGCATAGATAGATTTCATATTCACATACGTATTCAACTTATTTTAGTTTTTTATCATTTTTTTTACCATCAATATGGGCATTATCTTGAAAGGCTTTGCATATGCTTTTGATGCTATTTAATCTTCTTGATTGCATATTATAGTTATCTACAAGGAAGCAACAACATAAAGATTCACCTACTATTATCTTCCATTGCGATAATTCTAAAAACCTATCCCAAATCAATTTGTGGATGCAAAAAGATCCTGCATAGTACATCCAGATTATGTCATTTTGTAATTCATTGTATCAATATTGGTAACAATCCCTCAAGGGGGTATCATTTGTAACCTTGTTAGAAAGAAACAAGATATTATTAATAAAAGGGCACCATCCATCATTTTTCTTTATTTTGTTTTTTGTCTTTATGGTTGCATTTTAATTTGCTATAGTTAGATATTTCTATTTAATTTCATGGATGTATGGTCTTTTTTAGCACTTTTAGTGGTGATCATGATAGGGTTTAGTCCATATTTTGCATTCACATCACTAATTATTATTTTTTCTTAGTGTTTGTGAATTACAAATATGACCATCCCTTGCCAAGATGACCAGTAGGTGCAATCGTCCCTTATCGATATGGTTTATAGACACAACCATCCCTATTAGAGACAACCTTAGATCAGAGAGCAGAAACATAAGAAAACAAAAACATATACATCAGATTTAGGCTACCATAATAAGTTATTATATATTTATTTCTCTGCTCTTAGTAAAGAAAAGTAAAATTTTCATGTTTAAGTGAAGGAATTTCATAAGATTTTGAGTTTTTAAAACTTTTCATCTATGACCATCCTTGGGTCAGATGGCCTCTATCTATGACTATCTTTGTCCCATATGGGTCCTATTTTTGACCATCTCTATGTCAGATGATCTTTCTTAGCAACCTTTCCTTATAGAGATGGCCTCTATTTGAATAATACCATGGTCTTATTGCTTGTTTCATGTTCATAGGCTGGTATCATTGTAGGGTTAAACATTATTAGAATTTAAAATATTTTTAGGATTTATAAAAATCAAAATGTTATTTTTATGCATTAGTGACATATCATGGAATGCTTCTTGCTTTTACTTTATTTTGTATAAAATAAAAGGAACCCCACACTGTAGGTTTCACTTTAACATTAATGAGTTGGAATTCATCACCAGTAATTGATCAAGACTAGTGATAGTGGGCTTCATATCCATATATTGGATTGCACCCTAGAAACTTAGTGGCCAAAAGTGAGTGGATTTTTTAATTTCATTGTTGAAAGGTCCCCTAATCTTGGGTGCACCTAGAGTGGGAAGGTTAAGAAAGATATTTTACCATGGGGCTCTTTAAAATAATTAATAGATGCAGCTATCATTACCATCCATGCCTTAAATGCAAGGGTTAAGGGAAAGTGAGGCTTCACCAATAATATGACATTATACAGTGCAACCCCTTTAAAGGGGTAATTTATTCCCATAAGGTTACTTTGAGCCAATATTTGTCATTTGAGTCACATCCCTCGATAGGGGGTGTGCTTGAACTACCTTTAAGTAGTTTTATATTTTATTTACCCTTATTTTCATAGGAATAGGGATTTTCAACATCAAAATGCACAAAATAGTATAGGGAATCACAATTAAAACTTAAAAAATATAAACACATTGTATGCTTGTTTGTTTATTTACTATTTTGCTTAGTCAACATAATGGTAAAAACATGTAGCCAAGTTCATTCATGATTCAATGCTAGTAAAAATTTTCAAGGACGCACAATACATCTCTGGTTTAGTCTTGAGGACATGGTCATTCCACCATGGCATCTTGGTGTTCATTGTAACACCAACATCACCCCTAGGGAATCCAACCTTTAGTATATCCCTATCCAAGATGCACCTATGAGTTCTCAATATGATCAAGAACATGAGCTTCTTAGTCGAAGATGATCCCATGCTACCATTAGATATAACTCACCCAATGAAGGGTCTAGTAGGGGAGTGTCATGGATTTGCTTCCCGACTTGATCCATACACCATTATGAGTAGGAGCAAGATTATGTTCTATCATCTAGCCTATATAATAAAGCTACTCCACTTGATAATCCATATATGAGCTAAATATTTTCTCACTTAGATATGTATGATCCTCATCATCCTGATAGGATACCCTCATCCACTCAAATTTATCTTGAAGACAAGGAAGAGGTAGATCCAGGTCATCCTATTTTCCATCATGAAGAGTAATCCATGCAAGCATGTTGTGCCTTTGCACCATCCAAATATGTATATGTTACCTTCAATCCTGAGCACCAAGTCAACATGGCTTTCCTCTATCATGGAAAATAGGTAGCCAACCCTATTGGAACCATAGAGCTAGACAAGTCCTTTGTATTAATGCAAGGGCTCATAAACTTTACATAGCTGATCAAGTAAATCAAATACCTAGGTAGAACACAAATAGACAAGAGTAGCTAAACCATATATGGTTAGATAATTTGAAAATGTATTGAGAACACCTTGAAAAAAGTTGATTAGAACAATAAAGGGTGCACCAACAAAGGTTACCTCAACAACAATTGCACTACGAACAATTAAAAAAAGCAACATCATGAGGAAGTCCGCATACCTAGAACCTATAGGAAACAAACCTCTCAAAGGTGCATTGTGCAACATCATGACCTACCTCCTAGGACAAATCCAAGTCACCCTCCTCATGTGTCCATCCATCACCTTAGGTCTCAACAACATCAACCACAAAATCACCAACCAAAATATGATGCCTATGAGGATCTAGAGCTAGAGTATCAGGACTAAGGATATCTTGAATCACTTTGTGAGTATATGGTTGATGATTATATTCAACCACATCATTCCAATATAAATATTTCACCCCCCCCTCCTCGAGGACCAAGGTAGGAAGATGAAATAACATTATCTCAAGTGTTTAGGGTTCTCACTAAGCACATCAAATCATTGGAGAAGCATGGAACGAGTTATCAAAAATACACATTGCGTAAACTATGTAATAAACCACTCCATAATTTGGTCCCATGTCCCCCATATTATGAGAATTTTGAATTGCTAAAATTGGATAAATTTAAAGGAGATGAAGATACACATGAACACATAACCAATTTCATGAACCTCTATTTCTAACTTTAGTAATATGATGTCTTGTTACTTAGGACCTTCTTGATAACACTCTCTAGCCTAGTATTAGAGTGGTATAACCATCTACCAAGGCACAACATCTATAGCTTTGAACAACTTGCAAACACTTTTCTTGAATGCTTCTCATTTGACATGAAGAAGAAAGTGAACTTGATTGACTTGTCTAACCTTCGACAATTTGATGATGAGATTGTCATAGAATATGGTAATATGTGGAGAAAGGTTATGTCAAAATTTCCATAAAACTTTGTAAGAAATAAATGGGACATGAAACTTTGCAATAAGGAATGGAACAAGAACCCTAGAGGTAATAATATATAGCAAAAACTACCTTTGGTCAACCAAGTTGTCTTGAGTGTTCCAAAACCTGAGAAACAAAAAATGCTCCCATAACTCAACTATTAGGTTCAACCCCCTCCTACACAGTACTGCAACCATCCTAAATAAATTTGGGCACAAAATAAGCCACACCACCCACCTCACAACTATACACCACTACCTGAATCTTTGACATCACTATTTAATCAATTGTGTGAGGTGAAGGCTATCACCTTGCCTGAGATTCACCCCTTGGATATAAATCATAAAAATCCTAATAGATATAGAGAGAACCTATATTATCTCTATTTTCAAAAAAATGAACACTATATTCAAACATGTTATACATTCAAGGACATAGTATAGGATATGCTAAAAAAAAATCAATTGTAAATCAATAATCCTCTTGTTTTTGATAACCAAAATATAGGCATATTAAAGGATACCTTACCTACACATGAGTTTAAATAAGAGTAGATAATATAGATCAATGAATTCCACATGGCCCCACCAAATTAGGGGTTTATTGGAATGATGAATATTGTGACAAGGAATGGGAGATATTTTGACCAAGTTGCACCACCTACAACTTACATTTATGTTCCTTCTACGTCACAATCCTTGCCATCCTAAAATACTATCAGAGGTCCACCACCTCAACCTATGGTAATAATTAAAATTAGTCTTACCCAAATTCTATGAACGACATCGGCCAAACTCTCTATCTATGAGCTAATACAACAATTGTCATGACACAAAGAATCTATAATGGATATTTTCAAATCTATTGAGTTGCAGCCCCAAGATCCCAATTCATTTACTAATTTTATGGGGCACATTCAAAAATTTAAATAACCTATCATAACTTTCTATGATCACAGTATCAAGCAAATTGAATTGAATTAAATAGCAAAGTCGATCTTCCATTGCACATAATTTCTTGTGTAAACCAGATCCCATATAAATGAGTATTGACTGAAACAGATTCTTCTACAAATATAATCACCACTACTACACTAGAACATCTTAGTATTCTAATGTCACATATTGTAGCATCCAATTTCACTCTTCAAGCATTTAACAATGTTGTATGCTCCATAGTTGGCACAATACTCCTCCCTATCCATGTTAGACTAAAGATAATCCTTGTATTGTGCCACATTTTTTAAGGTGTGATGTAATATAATATATTTCTTGGTTGATATTGGATTAGAGACATGAAATGCATCCTATCTATACTACACCAATGCATTAAATATGTCCATGAATGGTAAGCTCACATAGTCCTTTCAAACTTTGAGCCTTTCAAATATTATAATCTAGTCAGTAATTCATGAGAATTTATCTTTCCATCCACACATCTGGACATCCAACATGATGAACCTATCAAACATCGAGAGCCCCTATTAAAACCATCACCCCCATCCACCAATACATTTACATCATCACCTCCATCTCAACCCTCACAATTGGTTTCTTCTGATATCATAAGAATATGAGGATGAGATATAATTGGTTTATCTAGGTCCTCACCACACTCTATGGATTATAAATGAGGGAGAAGACTTTATCCCCATTGAGCCTCTCATAGACCTTGATGAGCTATGTCTTAGGTTTTTTCCTATGCACTAGCCCATATGGAGGGAGCTTCTACCCCCAAAATATTCGATCATATTTGCTTCTCCTAGGCCTCATCCATTCATTCCACTACCACCTCAACCACCTCCAAAACACTTGATGCCACCCATATTTGATAGGCCTTTTTCACCTATGAATGGAAACTATCTACTATCCATTAATATCATTTCCATTGATTTGACCACACCACTTCATAATCCCAATGAACCCTCAAAACCTTTGTACCTCAATCAAGAGGTAATTGATTTTGATCGTGTCATGTTGCCACCATCACCCAAAGAGTTATTCCCTTGAAAATAAATGTTACAACTATTTAATTTCTTCCAAGGACCATCTGAATATGTTTTTCAAGTTGAGATCGAACTAGACATGATCTAATCTTTGAATCAAGTTAATGACATCCACTTCATCCCTTCACCTCACTAGCTTGATGAGGAATCCCACATGTCAATAGAGGAAATAATTAATATAGATATTGGCAATGATCCTAAGGCTCCTAAAAACATAAAATTGTGATAAAGTTTATCCTTTGAAGAGCATGCCATCTACATGACTCTATTGACAGAGAATATAAAATAATTTGATTGGTCATACAAAGACATGTCAGGTCTTGACCCAAAATTGGTCATGCACAACCTTATGTTTGATCCAAAAATAAAACTAGTGAAGAAAAAACTTCACAAAATGCATCCAATAATAGTCTTGATGGTGAAATATGAATTACAAACATTGTTGGATATGGGATTCATCCAACCTATTGACTATCCTAATTGGGTTTCCAACATGGTACCCATAGGGAAACCTGATGGGAGGATTTATATATGTACAAACTTTTGAGATCTTAACAAAGCGACTCCTAAGGAAGAATTCCCCCTTCTGAACATTGATGCTTTTGTCGATAACACTATAGGACATGAAATTTTATAACTCATGGATGGCTTCTCAGGCTATAATAAAATCTAGGTCAAGCCCAAATATCAGCCCAAGATAGCCTTTACCATATCTTGGCGGACTTTCTACTACAAATTCATGCCATTTGGCCTCAAAAATGTTGGTGTCACATATCAACGGGTCATGACTTACATATTTCATGACTATATGCACAAAATCCTAGATGATTACATGAATTATTTGCTAGCCAAATATATACTACATCAAGAGCACATTTATGTTCTACGAAAGGTCTTAATCGAGCATAACATTAGACTTAATCCCAAAAAGTGTATCTTTGGAGTTTGGAAAATTTTTGGGTTTTATAGTATCCAAGAGAAGGATCAAATTTGATCCCACCAAAGTCAAGGTAATTCTCAAAATACTCCCCCCTACCAACCTTAAGAAGCTTCGTAGCTTACAAGGGAATATCACATCTATCCGATGTTTCATAGTGTAAATTTTTGATAAATATCAAACCATGAATCAACTATTACAAAAGGGGTCCCATTTCATTGGGGTGACGAGTGTCAAAAGGCCTTTTATGAGATCAAACATTACCTGGTGTCCCTACCAATTTTAGCTCCACCATGACCAGGTGTGTGGTTTTTGCTATACATATTAGCTACCAATTTTACCTTATGGACCATGTTGGTCCAAAATAATGAGGTAAATAAGGAATATGGTATCTATTACATTAGTCACACCTTAGTTAGATATGAGCTAAAGTACACATACGTTGAGAAATTTTTCTTAGTAGTGGTGTTTTCCACCAAGAATATTTAACATTACATGTTGAATCATACGATATATCATTTCCAAAGAGAATTCTTTGCAGTACAGGATGAGTTGCATGTACCATAATAGTCAAACCACAAAATGGATCATGCTACTAACTAAATTTAACCTATAATTTATGCAAAAATCCATTAAAGTTCAAGTAATTTCCAATCAGCTAGAAGAGGCTCCTCTCTAGGATGATAAGCCTCTTACTATTGAGTTACCTGATGATGCATTCTTTGCATTATCAAAATCACCTAAATTAGAAGAACCTAAAAATAAAGCTGAAATGACATTGTTCTTTGATGGTTCTAAGTGTGAGAAAGGGGGTGGCATAGGAATCATATTTTTTACACCACAAGGAGCTCCTATATCCCTTTCATTTAAACTTGACTTCCCATGCACAAACAATAACATCAAATACGAGGCTCTCCTTTTGGGTCTTCAAAAATCTATCACCATGAATATCAAAAAGCTCAACATCTTAGGTGACTCCTTACTCGTTATCAAACAAGTCAAGGAAATCTATCAATGTTGATGTTCAATATTAAAATTGTATAAAGCCCATGTGGATAAGCTATTAGATAAATTGTAATGGTACAACATCGAGGTATTACCTCATACAATGGCTTCTTTGGGGTCCTTAATTTTATAGAACCCTTCACAACCATTCATGTAAAAATACTTTTGTAATCATCGATTTAACATGAAGCTTCAAACAATAAATAAGTTGTCTACATGATCCAAATTGAACTGATCCAAGATTAGTTCTCTCAGGTACATAAATTTTTGAAATATGTATCCTAGGGGTCATTGGTCCCATAAGGTTCTTCTAATAATGGCATGACCATTCATCTTAAGGTTATATATCAATCTACATTCGTGCATGACGAGTCACATTGGAAACAAGCAGTTCATTCAATCGAGATCAAAGCATATCAAGATTGGATCATTCAATTAAAATATTTTCTAAAACTTGGTAATATCCTCTTGGGATTATCACATGCTAAAAAATGAATAATCAAACAAAAAACAACCAAATATGTCTTTTTAGGAGACATAATGTATCATCAAAGCTATGATGATCTTCTCCTTCGTTATTTAGAACCCCAAGAGTCTACTTGGAAAATTTTGCAAGCTCACGATGGTACTTACAATGGCCATTTTAGCAGCATGGCTATTGCCAAGCGCATCCTACAAAGGGGCTATTATTGACCCACTATGGAGAAATACTATTACAATTATGTCAATAAGTACATGAAATTTTAGCATCATGCTAATCTATCACACTTACCTTCTCAGGCCTCACAACCAATCCACTCGATATGGTATTTTTCGTAGTGGTTTTTTATTTAATTAGGAAAATATCACCCCCATATTTGGGCCATCACATGTTTATCTTAATAGCCATATAATACTTCACCAAGTGGGTGGAAGCCATCCCTCTTACCACAATGATTGGATATTGCATTGCAGAGTTCATACTTCATGATGCAGGAGCATCCGACGACAGTAGAGCAATCTTGCATCTTCCAAAATTTTTCCAGATTTTTCTAAGTATTTTACATTTTGATTTGTTTCAGTTTTTTTAAGGGGGAAGTTTTCTTGTAAAAGCAAGGGGGAAGGAGGTCACGAAATCGCGACCTCAAAAGCTTCGACTTGGCTTCGGCAAGTTTCGTCGCGATATCGCGACGATATTTCTAACAAAGGCGTAGGGGGAAGTCCCGTCGTGATATCGCGACCAGTTAAAAGTTGCCACGTGGCAGTGTTACCAAGGCAAGGCGGAAGACAAGGCTAAAGGCTACGGCAAGGCGAAGGCAAAAGGGGGTCACGAAATCGTGACATGTCACGATTTCGTGACATGTCGCGAAATCGTGACCCCAATGGGCTCGACAGGGTGAAGGCGCTTTTGGTCGCGATATCGCGACATGTCACGATTTCGTGACCTGTCGCGATATCGCGGCCAATAAGAAGACAGACCAAAGTTTGCACGTGGACGGCCAGGCAAGGCTGAAATAGACACGTGGCTGCCACGTGTGTTAAAAGCGACGCAACCAGTTGGGGGTAAGGTTGAAATTGACATGCGGAAGCATACATGTATTAAGTCAAAGATGAGGGCCACGTAATTTGAAAAGAAAGATGTCGACCACGCATATGTTTCTTTTTATTATTATTTCTGGTAGAACAACA
Source organism: Wollemia nobilis (assembly GCA_028583015.1). Taxonomy (NCBI): domain Eukaryota; kingdom Viridiplantae; phylum Streptophyta; class Pinopsida; order Araucariales; family Araucariaceae; genus Wollemia; species Wollemia nobilis. The sequence continues at coordinate 39,488,265 of JAQPPZ010016981.1, forward strand.
ATTACAGGCGATGGACTTTATGGTTGAGACAGCGGTACAAAAGAACAGTCAGAACAAAATGGCGGGTGCAGGTTAAGGGAGGCCATTAATGCAAGCTTCATGGCGGATCGGGCAGTTGCCCATTTATGGCAGAAAAATTTGAAAACTCGACCGGGGGAAAAAAATCGAATTTGAATTTTTGTTAGGCGGGGGCATTAATTGCCTAGAGGATCGAGGCCTCGATAAAAACTCAAAATTTGTAAGGGCAGGGGATGGTGAGTTCGGGATTGAGGGGGAAGAGAAATATGCCTGGAAACTGTAATGTAAGACTGTATTAAGCTATTTGCAGAAAAATTAATTTGAAGTTCTGTTGATTGAATCTCGGCTTGCCATCAAGTGGTATCAGAGCGGGAGCTCCTGAGCGTGTAACAGATCATCGGAAGAGAGGCAGTTACACCAGGATCTGTGGAAGGATTTGTAAGGGAAGAAAGAAAAAAAATGCCTCCACGAAGAAACCATGGTGGAGTAGGAAATGTGGTGCCGACCGAAGACTTTCGAGCCTTGCAGAGACAAGTTCAAGCCTTGCAAGAGGAGCTACGCAGAAGGCACGAGCCCGAAAGGGATGAGGGAAGTGAAGACGAAGTTGATGAAGAAGAAGACCAGTCTGAGGAAGAAGAAGAGGCTGTGGATCCTGCACAAGCCAGGTTGTACAAGGCCATCTCTCAGATTGGAAAGCAACCAAAAATGGAGGTTTCTACATACTCGAGAAACCTAAATCCAGAAGAGGTGATTGACTGGATAAATGATTTAGAAGAATATTTCGAATACGAGGAGGTTGAAGACCCTAATCGGGTCAGATTTGCTAAGACTAAGTTGAAGGGTCATGCCAGCATTTGGTGGAGGGGAATACAGCTTGGAGAGGAACAGAAGAGGGAAGGAGAGAATAACAAGATGGGATAGAATGGTGGAAAAGCTGAAAAGACAGTTTATTTCGATAGATTACGAGTTGGATCTGCTAAGGAAAATGCAGAGTTTGAGACAGACAAACAAAACTGTCCAAGAATACACCGAGGAGTTTTACAAGATCTCTATTAGAACTGGACATTTAGAGGCAAACAAAGAAAAGGTAGCCCGTTATATCAATGGGTTGAGACTCGGTATCCAGGAAGAGCTGAGCCTAGTTCGGGTAAGCACCATTGAGGATGCTTACCAGTTTGCCTTAAAGGTGGAAGAAAAACTGAATAGGCGGTTTGAAGGCAAGCAAAGAGGAAGGGGCCGTGGTGGAAGAACTGGTGGGAGAACCAGTGGAGAAAAATATAAAGATCTGAAGAAGACTGGTGAAGCCAGTAGCAACCAGGATCAAAGGGAAGAGGATGTTTATCAGCCCCGTGATCAGAACAACTACCCAAGAGGACGGGGTGGATCTGGACGAGGGTTTGGAAGAGGAGTATTTCGTGGGACATGTTTCCACTGTGGTGAAGAAGGGCATCGGGCATTTGAGTGTCCACAACACCGAGAAAGGACGAACAAGAGGCCTGAGGGTCCAGCCAGGGCTGCTGTGGCGAGAGGAAGATGCCGAGTCCGAACATTCGAAGAAGCGGAGAGAGGGGAAGCAATGATCGTAAGAAGAGTCCTATTGAATGAGGAGAAGGACACAGATCAGAGAAGAAGTTTATTCCGCACAAGGTGTAAATGCGCGGGCAAGGTTTGCAATATTATTATTGATAATGGTAGCACGGATAACCTGGTTTTAGAAGAAATGGTTACCAAGTTACAATTAGAGAGGAAGAAGCACCCGCATCCATATCGGGTCGCATGGTTACAGAAGGACCATAGGGCTTTGGTCAATGAGCAGTGCTCCGTTAAATTTAATATTGGAAATTATTGTGATGAGGTCCTGTGCGACATCCTGCCTATGGATGCTTGCCATATGTTGCTGGGAAGGCCCTGGCAGTTCGACCGGAGTGCAGTGCATGACGGCCGTGCCAACACCTACTCATTGACAAAGAATGGTGTACGCCATAAGCTGAAACCCATGAAGGAGGCGGATGAAAAGGTGTGTAACAGCTCCAAAATCTGTTTAGTTGAAGGGAGAAAATTTTTGGACGGTTTGAAGCATGAACATTTGTGTTATGCAATAATTCCTAGAGTTAGGGAGGAGGAATGCAAAGATACCCCGACAGAAGTCCTAGATCTGTTGGAGGAATTTCCAGATATTGTATCAGATAATGTGCCTGAGGGTTTACCCCCAGTAAGGAAGATCAGCCACCATATAGATTTGGTGCCAGGATCAAGCTTGCCAAATAAAGCTGCACACAGAATGACACCTGTAGAAACTGAGGAGTTAAACAGACAGGTCCAGGAGTTGCTGGAGAAAGGATTGATTAGGGAGAGTCTTAGCCCATGTGCAGTGCCTGTAGTACTAGCACCCAAGAAGGATGGAGAGTGGAGAATGTGCACAGACTCTCGGGCAATCAACAAAATCACTATCAAATACAGATTCCCATTGCCAAGGATGGATGATATCATGGACTGTTTAAGTGGAGCTGAGTACTTCACGAAGATTGACCTAAAAAGTGGTTATCATCAGATCCGTATCCGAGAAGGAGATGAGTGGAAGACAGCCTTCAAGACAAGAGAGGGCTTGTATGAGTGGTTGGTCATGCCATTTGGGCTGTCCAATGCACCAAGTACCTTCATGCGGCTGATGAATGAAGTACTGAAAGAGTTTCTGGGAAAGTTTGTCATTGTTTATTTAGATGATATATTAATATTCAGTAGAACCCTGGAGGAACACCTGATGCATATCAGGAGGGTTTTTGAAAAGCTGCGGGAGGAGCAGTTATTAATAAATCTAAAAAAGTGTAATTTTGTCAAGAAAGAGTTAGTATACCTGGGGTTTGTAATCTCAGCAGAAGGTCTGAAAATGGACCCAGAGAAGGTGAGAGCCATCATCGAATGGCCTACCCCAAGAAGCACAACAGAAGTAAGATCATTTCATGGTCTAGCCAGCTTTTACAGGAAGTTCATAAAGAACTTCAACAACATTTGTGCACCTCTCACAGAAACAATGAGAGGGGATAAAAAAGAGTTCAAGTGGACATTAGGGGCTGAAAGGAGCTTTGATGCATTAAAGAAAAAGGTCACAGAACAGCCTATTTTGGCACTCCCAGACTTTAACAAGGTATTTCAGGTGGACTGTGATGCCAGTGGCAGTGCAATAGGGGCTGTACTGAGTCAAGAAGGCAGACCTGTTGCTTATTTCAGTGAGAAGCTAAATGATGCTCGAAAAAAGTATTCAGTTTATGACCAAGAATTTTATGCTATAGTTCAGGCTCTGAAGAAGTGGAGACACTATTTATTGCCAAAGGAGTTTGTTCTATTTACTGATCATCAGGCTTTACAGTACATTAACAGTCAAACAAAACTGAATCAAAGGCACATGAAGTGGGTGGAGTTCCTCCAAAGCTATACCTTTGTGCTGAAGCACAGAAGCGGGAAATCAAACAGAGTTGCAGATGCCTTAAGTAGAAGGCAGAATTTACTGATTAAAATGACAGTGGAAGTAGTGGGATTTGAAGAACTGAAGGGTTTGTACCCTGAAGATCCAGATTTTGCAGAAGCCTGGACGGCTTGCTTGACACCTGTTACTGTGGACAGGACAAAATGGTTGGATTTTCTAATCCAAGACGGAATGTTGTTCAGAGGAAGTAAATTATGCATTCCAAGGAGTTCCATGCGGGAAAACTTAGTCAAGGAGAAACACAGCGGAGGACTGGCCGGACATTTTGGCCAGGATAAGACAATTGCCCTGGTGAGCGAAAATTACTATTGGCCGCAACTACAGCAAGATGTGAAAAAGTTTGTACAGAGTTGTAGAATATGCCAGATGGCAAAGGGGAGAAGACAGAACACGGGATTGTATCAGCCATTACCAGTACCTGAGCGGCCATGGGAGGACGTCAGCATGGACTTCGTCCTCGGATTGCCAAGAACACAGAGGGGAAATGACTCTGTATTTGTAGTAGTTGATAGATTTTCCAAGATGGCACACTTTATTCCATGCCAGAAAACAAGTGATGCGGTTCACATTGCAGGGTTATTTTTCAAGGAAGTGGTACGACTTCATGGTCTACCGAAGAGCATTGTTTCTGACAGAGATACAAAATTTGTTGGGTATTTCTGGAGAACTCTGTGGAAGAAGTTGAAGACAGATCTGAAATTCAGTTCTGCATACCACCCACAGACTGATGGACAGACAGAGGTGGTAAATAGAAGCCTGGGTAATTTATTGAGATGCTTGATAGCAGATCAACCCAAGGGATGGGATTTAGTTTTACCGCAAGCGGAATTTGCGTATAACAATTCAGTCAATAAGAGCACAAATAAATCTCCGTTCCAGATAATATATGGAAACAGCCCAAGAAATGTGTCTGAACTGAGAAAGTTGGATAAGAGAGAAAAGTGCAGTGCCGAGGCAGAAGAATTTGCGGAACATATGAAAAGTCTGCATGAAGAAGTAAGGAAACAAATTATAAAAATGAATACTCAATATAAGACAAGAGCAGACAGAAGCGGCGGTTCAAAGAGTTCGAAGTAGGAGATGAAGTCATGGTCCATCTCAAGAAGGAAAGATTTCCTGCCAAAACTTATAACAAATTGAAGATGAAGAAGTTTGGGCCATGCAGAATACTGGAAAAACGGGAGTCAGGAAATGCATATGAAGTGGAATTGCCAAGTTGGCTTGACATTTCACCTATTTTTAATATTTCAGATTTAGTGGAATATCATGAGGGAGAGAGTACAGAGGTACCAAGTACAGGATTATGGCAAATTCCAGCATCTACTCCAACCACCGACGAGGTCGAAGAAATATTAGACACTCGTGAAGGCAGAAGCACCAGAAACAAACAGTATTCTGAATATTTGATAAAGTGGAAGGGCAGACCTGTTGAAGATGCAACTTGGTTGTCAAAAATGGAGGTTGACCACCTGGGTCTTCCCCTAACAAAACAGAAGTGAGGATCACTTTTAATTTACCCCGGGTGTCTGATGCAGGAGCATCCGGCGACAGTAGAGCAATCTTGCATCTTCCAAAAATTTTCCAGATTTTTCTAAGTACTTTACATTTTGATTTGTTTCAGTTTTTTTAAGGAGGAAGTTTTTTTAAAGCAAGGGGGAAGGAGGTCACGAAATCGCATGACATGTCACGAAATCGTGACCTCAAAAGCTTCGACTTGGCTTCGACAAGTTTCGTCGCGATATCGCGACGTTATTTCTAACAAAGGCGTAGGGGGAAGTCCCGTCGCGATATCGTGACGTCACGATATCGCGACCATCACGATATCATGACCAGTTAAAAGTTGCCACGTGGTGTTACCAAAGCAAGGCAAAAGACAAGGCTAAAGGCTCCAAGGCGAGGAAAGGGGGTCACGAAATCGTGACATGTCACGATTTCATGACATGTCACGAAATCGTGACCCCAATGGGCTCGGTAGGGTGAAGGCGCTTTTGGTCGCGATATCGTGACATGTCGCGATATCGCGGCCAATAAGAAGATAGACCAAAGTTTACACGCGGACGGCCAGGCAAGGCTGAAATAGACACGTGGCTGCCACGTGTGTTAAAAGCGACGCAACCAGTTGGGGGTAAGGTTGAAATTGACATGCGGAAGCATACATGTATTAAGTCAAAGATGAGGGCCACGTAATTTGAAAAGAAAGATGTCGACCACGCATATGTTTCTTTTTATTATTATTTTTGGTAGAACAACAATTACAGGCGATGGACTTTATGGTTGAGACAGCGGTACAAAAGAACAGTCAGAACAAAATGGCGGGTGCAGGTTAAGGGAGGCCATTAATGCAAGCTTCATGGCGGATCGGGCAGTTGCCCATTTATGGCAAAAAATTTTGAAAACTCGATCGGGGGGAAAATCGAATTTGAATTTTTGTTAGGCGGGGGCATTAATTGCCTAGAGGATCGAGGCCTCGATAAAAACTCAAAATTTGTAAGGGCAGAGGATGGTGAGTTCGGGATTGAGGGGGAAGAGAAATGTGCCTGGAAACTGTAATGTAAGACTGTATTAAGCTATTTGCAGAAAAATTAATTTGAAGTTCTGTTGATTGAATCTCGGCTTGCCATCACTTCATAATAACATATTCCATTTTGGTATTCCATCCAAGATTATCTTCGATAATGGAACCCCTTTTAAAAAAATATGTGTATTTTTTAACTTCTAAATATAATATCTAACATAAATTTTTCTCTCCCTATTATCTGTAAGCTAATGGACAAGTGAAGGCATAAAAAAAGACTATAGTTACCATTCTCAAGAAAACCATAAAGGAAAATCATAAAGATTGGCATATTCAACTGCATCTAGCATTATGGTCTTATTGAACTAGGATTCAGAAACCCATTGGGGCAACCCTATTTTCGCTAGTCTATGGTCTTGAGGCCATTATGCCCTTGGAATTGGAAATTCCATTATTGCACATATCACTTTAATATTTCATTGATGATGACACCATGTGACAAGCTCACCTTTACAAATTGATCCTTCTTTATTAATGTCATGTTAATGCTCTCAAGAACCTTCATGTTTACCAAGATCACCTTAACAAGATTATGATAAAAAAATCCACTTGAGGGACTACAAGGTTGGAGACCTTGTGCTCAAAGGAAATAAGCAGAATTCCAACCTACTACTACATTTGCACGATAATTTTATGATAAAATTATTAGGTCCTTTCATCATCACATAGAAGATATGGCCAAGAAATTATCATATTGCATATATTGAGGGTGTTGAGGAACCTAAACCTCTTAAAATTCTCCATATGAAAGTATTGCATGCATAAAAAAACCACAAAACCACAAAAAAATTATAAAATCCTAAAAACGCAAAAATATTGCATTCACTTTACATTTCAAAATATCATGCATTTCATGTAGTTGCATTAGTTAATTTGTAGTAGGTATATTATTTCATATGCATTAAGACTAGTTTGGTTCTTACATGCTAGGATCTTGCACCACACATGTATAGTTACCATATTTCTCAATGGACCTTTTTCATCATCATAATTTATAGTTTTTCTTATGAGCTTTTTCTTATTAAGGGATCCTCATAAGATAGGGTAGATACCAGATAAATATCAATAATGATATTTAGACGGCCATTGAATATGTTACACACACCTTTTAGTTTGCAAAATACCATAGAGAAAGCCCTCAAATTCTACACATCACTACCATTCATATTTCCCTTTGTAATTAATTGTGTTTTTCAACACAATCAATAAGTTGCTAAAGGGTGTTCACTAGGGTTTTTGATCATTCAACCATTCCTAGTTTTCCTTTTAGATTTTATAGAAATCTATTTTGATTTTTGAAGGTATGGTCTTGCTTTGATAGAACCTGGCATATGTCAAAATCCCAAATACAAATTCACATATTAGAATCTAATTTTTGAACAAATAAGGATGAATCTACAATGTAGTCCTTGCCACCTTGACCAAAAGGTTTTCCTTGCTCATCCTATTATGTGCATGGTATAGAATGTTGATAATTGATAAAAGGACAAGCTTCCCCCTACCCAAGAAATTCCTTTGCTCCACAAAAATGACCAAGCATCCCTAAAACAAAAAAGTGGTTTTCACCACTAAAAATGAGCAAAAATCCCCAATCAAAGAAATCAAAAGAAAAGAAGGGGTAATGCATTTGAATCCTTAGAATCCTCAATTTTTTAGAAGCCATGTGGAAATATCCATTACTACAATGGGTTGAATGAAACCCATTTGGTAATGGAGTAGTATTATGCATGGTGATATGTCTGTCACATTAGCAACCTCATTTTATACATACCAATGTCATCTTATGGATGAGCTAGATTTTGGTGGCTTGTATTGCCTAGTAGTCAAGTCCAACTACATCCAAAATTAGGATAATAATGACCATAAGATGATCCTTATTACAACAATGGGTTGAATAAAACTCATCTAGCAATGGGGTAGTCTTATGCATCATTAATAAAAATTCACATGCACACACAGGGATATTGAATATCTTGGTCTTCCTAATAGACTTTTATCTTTTAGAGTCATGGGTAGTCAAGTATACATCTTTTTGAATGGTAAACTAGGGTGTTTGAGTCTCATGAAAACCATGGTGGTTCCATTTAACATATTAATTATCATCCACCCATCATACACATTTTCATCATATTACATATGGTTAGCTTTCAAATGTATGACTTTTACAAAAAGGTTAAACATTTTTATTGATGACTTTTATACATTCTATGGTGCTTACATATAGGTTATTAAGCATCTTAGATTCATTCATTATGTTTTAGCATATAAACATAAAAACCAAAAATTTTGCATCATCATATCATTAATACATCACATACATGCATATATCTAGGCATATATTTATGCATATATACTACAATCTCTAGGTATACATCAAACATCCACAATTGCATCCATATATCAAATAAAATAAAATATAACACAAACACATGATAAGCCATAATGAAAATATACTATAGGCTATAAAATTTACTATAGGCTATAATAGTGTGGATCCTTGGACCTCACACTAAAAAAGAGATCCATCTAATAGTATAAGTCATGTGGGGCTTGCACCCCTAGAATCACCACCACCCTTGGTAGCAACTCTGAATGCTCCTCTTGATCCATTGGATACTGATCTCTCAGACCTCAATGTAGACCTATTAGTCCACCTTATTGATTGTTGCTTAGACTCGCTATGTTAGCTCGCATGAGATCCTCCTGCTAAAGAGTGCTCAAGTAGGTGACTACCAAGTAGCCCTACCTGATCCTCCAAATCTAGGATGTAGACCCAGTTAGAATGATGTCGAGTCTAATAGTCACTTAGCAATGACTATAGCCTACTCACCTTATTCGATACCCCTGCTACATCACCTATGGTCTGGAAACCTATACCTTACCCCTACCCCATGATCGAAGCCATCACCTAGATTTCTAGATCATATCACTCTACTATCAACCTTCCTAGATACTCCTAAGCACTCCATAGTTATGTTGTCAGAATGACCTTCTCCTTAGATAAGCCCATCCTTCTCTATCTCTCTCTAGCTAGCTAGCTCTATAATACTACAATGGTAGTATCTTGCTTTAGCAACTATACTTGTAGAGTTTACACTGTTAGACTTACAATGACACTGAGAGGGGGGGTGAATCAGTGTGATCTTTTAAAACTTTAAACTTGCAATACTTAAAGCTGAAATAAAGCAAACTTAAACCAGATATAGCAAGTTAATAAGAGAGCATCACACAACACAAGATTTTAACGAGGTTCACCAATGTGGCTACTCCTCAAAAATGACTGCTTGGACTACCATCCAAATCCAGCCTTTGCAAAGCAACAACTTTACAACTTATTTACCAGCACCAACTGGAAGGAGCACCAACCCCTCAATTTTTTTGCACCAACAGAAAGGAGCACCAACCCCTAATTCACCAGCACCTACTGGAAGGAGCACCAACCCCTTATGCCAAGCTGCAACTTGGACTTCAAAGAAAATAACAGAAAAATACCTTCAACCTTTTGCAAACTGTCTGCTTGTTTTGTACACTCTACTTCTTCTGCGCAATTTCTTCGCACCACCAGTTTGCTTCTGCGTAACAGCCCCGTGCACTTCGCTTTAACACAAACAACTGATCACTTCTGCTCCTTTGCGCTTTCTTGCTCTTAGTTCATTTTCACTTTGCACTTAGATCGACACGACTCAACCTCTACAACCCGTGCACTTAATTCACGCAAATTCGATACGCACACTTCACACATTCAAACTCTAAAACAACCCTCCTTAAATAGAAGAAATTTCAAGAATAAATCTTGAACTATAGTCGGTTGTAACCCTAAAGAACGTCGGTTGCAAAACCCTAAATTTTGTCGGCCTAGATTCAACTTTGTCGGCTTGTAACCCTAAAGATCGTCGACTGCAAAACCCTAAATTCCATCGACCCAGATTCAACTTTGTCGGCTTCAACCGCCTCTGTCGCCTCTGTCACTTTCCTGTAGCTTCTATCGCGAAACTACAACATGTCGCGATATCGCGACACCTTTTACAACCGTACGCCTTCTTATCACTTGTTGTCGCGAAATCGTGACACTTTTGGCCTTTGTTTGCTTTGACAATGTTTTTGTCATGAAATCGCGACACTTTTAACTATTGCTGACGTCATCCTCACTTCTGTCGTGAAATCGTGACATTCCTCGCTTTCTCAACCTTTTCTCGGCTTGCACCAGCGAAAACGGAACATGTCGCGAAATCGTGACACTTTTGCCTCCGAGCTTTCTCTCTCCTCTTCGGGTCGTGAAAACCCGACGTGTCGCGATATCGTGACACTTTTCCTCCTTGGTGCTTTTCTTCCCTTCGGGTCATGAAAACCCGACATGTCGCGATATCGTGACACTTTTCCTCCTTGGCACTTTTTCTTCGAACATGTCGTGAAATCGTGACTGTTTTCTTCCTTAGCGCTTTTTCTCCGAACATGTCGCGAAATCATGACAGTTTTCTTCCTTAGCGCTTTTTCTCCGAACATGTCACAAATCACGACAGTTTTCTTCCTTAGCGCTTTTTCTCCAAACATGTCACGAAATCGTGACAGTTTTCTTCCTTAGCGCTTTTTCTCCGAACATGTCGCGAAATCGTGACAGTTTTCTTCCTTAGCGCTTTTTCTCCAAACATGTCGCGAAATCGTGATAGTTTTCTTCCTTAGCGCTTTTTCTTCGAACATGTCGCGAAATCGTGATAGTTTTCTTCCTTAGCGCTTTTTCTCCAAACATGTCGCGAAATCGTGACAGTTTTCTTCCTTAGCACTTTTTCTCCAAACATGTCACGAAATCGTGATGCTTTTCTTCCTTAGCGCTTTTTCTCCAAACATGTCACGAAATCGTGAAAATTTTCTTCCTTAGTGCTTTTTCTTCAAACATGTCACGAAATCATGACAGTTTTCTTACTTGCCTTCTCTGCTTCCAACATGTCATGAAATCGTGATAGTTTTCCTTGCGCCTTCTCTCTCCTCGGCCATGTCGTGAAATCGTGACAATTTTGCTTGCGCTTTCTCTCTCCTCTAATATGTCGCGAAATCGTGATAGTTTTTCTTGCCTACTGAATATGTCGCGATATCGCGACACTTTTCTTACTTGTCTTTTTCTTTGATCTTTTGCAAATAGGCAACTATGGTCTTCTTGGAAACTCATTGTCCATGCTCTAAATAACCTTTGAACTTCGTCCTCTCGCATCCGAATGACTTCCGAACCGCTCGTCCACTGCATCATTAGATCTAACCGCCTGTGTTGACAACAATGACAAAACTCTTGCAACACCTTGCTCAACAATCTCCCCCTTTGGAATTGTTGGCAACACCTATGTAAATTCCTGTAACTCTTCTCCCCCTTTGTCAATAATACCAAAGGGCTACCGCAGACTCCCCCTGAGTCCATACACACAATTCTCGGGCATAATTTGTTGCACTTAGCACAAATTATGATCATGAGCAAAAGAATAGTCAAATACTCAAATGCTCCCCCCGAGAAAGTGATTCCTGTAGCTAGTCACTTATTGGGAAGTGTGACTACTCCCAATTTGTTTCGAAGGTACTCAAACACTTCCTTGGGCAATGGTTTTGTAAAAATATCTGCTACTTGTTCTGTGGTTGGGACAAAATCCAATTTAACTTCTCCTTCTGCAACTTTCTCCTTCAAAAAATGATACCTGATGGCAATGTGCTTTGTGCGTGAATGCATAACTGGATTCTTGGAAATGTTAATTGCACTGGTGTTATCACACTTTACGGATATTGGCTCACTGAAATTAATGCCAAGATCTTTCAGAGTTTGTTTCATCCACAAAACTTGTGTACAACATGTTGTTGCTGCAATATATTCTGCCTCAACTGTAGATAAAGAGACTGACTCTTGCTTCTTATTGTGCCATGCAACCAATCTGTCTCCCAGATAGAATGCACCTCCACTGGTACTCTTTCTGTCATCTACACATCCAGCCCAATCTACATCTGAATATGATATAAGAGTGAAGTCTTTACCTTTTGGATACCACAACCCATACTCCATGGTACCCTTGAGATACCGAAGAATCCTTTTTACTGCTGTCACATGAGTCTCTTTGGGACTGGCCTGAAATCTTGCTACCATGCAAACTACCTGTAGAATATCAGGTCTGGTAGCTGTTAAATAAAGTAAGCTTCCAATCATTGATCTGTACATGGTTTGATCAATAGGTGGAGATTTGTCATCTTTGCTTAACTTACATACTGTCACCATAGGAGTGCTAACTGGCTTACATTCCTCCATTGTGAATCTTTTTAGCATCTCTTTCACATATTTGACTTGGGAAATAAATATGCCTTTCTCATTTTGATTAACTTGTAACCCAAGAAAGTAAGACAGTTCACCAATCATAGACATTTCAAATTCTTTCTGCATTTTATTTGCTAAGTCTTTACATGATTCATCTTTGCTGCTGCCAAATATGATATCATCTACATAAACAACAAGAACAATGAGATGCCCATTTTCTATTTTGACATACAGATTATTGTCCACCATACCTTTCTTAAACCCCTGTTGAGAGAGATAGTTATCTAGCCTTGCATACCATGCTCGGGGTGCCTGTTTTAAGCCATATAAAGCTTTCTTTAATTTGCAGACAAGATTGGGATCTTCACCAATTTGGAAACCATCTCGGTTGTTCAATGTAGACTTCTTCTTCAAGTTTCCCATTTAAGAAAGCTAGATTTTACATCCATCTGGTAAACTCTGAAATTCTTATGAACTGCTAAGGCTAGAAACATTCTGATTGCTTCTAATCTGGCCACAGGTGCAAAAGTCTCTTCAAAATCAATGCCTTCAACTTGTGCATACCCTTTACAGACCAATCTAGCTTTATTTCTAACTACCTATCCATCTTCATTCAATTTATTTTGAAATATCCATTTGGTGCCGATTACATTCTTATTTGCCGGTCTAGGAACTAATTCCCAAGTTTTGTTCTTTTCAATCTGATCTAACTCTTCATTTATTGCCTTCATCCAGCTATCATCTTTGCTTGCCTCAGCTATATTTTTGGGCTCAATGCTGGATAAAAGAGAGTAGTTACTTACTACTTTCCTTCTTGTCTGAACACCAGCTGTGGGATCTCCAATTATTTGATCTCTGGGATGATTCTTCTGCTAATTGCCTATTTTGAATTTCTTGTTTTCTTCCACCTCTGAGTCATCAATTAAGTCATCTGAGTTAAGAGTTGGTTTCTTTTCTATTTCATTTTCCTCATCTCCTTCAATGACTTCTTCATAAATTGGGTAGTTTTCTTCATAGTTAGCTATTCTTTCCCTTCCTTCATCAAATTTAACATCAAGCACTGTCCACAATTTTCTTGAGTCTCTTGTTGTAGCATTTATAAGCTTTGCTTTTTATCGAATACCCAACAAAGACACCTTCATCTGCTCTATTTTCAAACTTCCCAAGATTGTCTTCAGTTTTTCTGATGTAACACTTATAGCCAAAAACTTTGAGGTGTTTTGTTGTTGCCTTTCTACCAAACCACAACTCATAAGGAGTTTTGCTTTCATGAGTTCTCAACATGTACCTATTTTGGATGTATACTGCAGTGTGGACTGCTTCTTTCCAAAATCATGTCTGCTATTTTGTTTTCAGCCAGCATAGTACGTGCCATTTCCTATACTGTTCTGTTCTTTCTTTCTACCACGCCATTCTGCTGGGGTGTTCTAGCTGCTGAATATTGTCTCCTGATCCCATGTTTTTCATAGTATTCTATAAATTCATCTGAAATGAATTCTCCTCCTCTATCTGATCGTAAACATTTGATCCTTTTTCCTGTTTCATTCTCAACTAGATGTTTGAAAGATCTGAACATTTCAAAAGCTTCTGTTTTATTCTTTAAGAAAAATATCCATGTCATTCTGGAATAATCATCGATACACAACATAAAGTATTTGTCACCATTTATGCTTTGTGTTCTCATGGGTCCACATAAGTCTGTATGAATAAGTTCCAAAGGCTTGCTAGTGTGGTATTCTTTTGTTTTGAATGAGACTCTGGTTTGCTTTCCCTTCTGACATGAAGCACAAATACTATTTGAAGGTTTTTTAATGGTTGGAATATCTCTCACTGCTTGTTTCGAGCTGATTTTCACCAAATTATCGAAACTTATGTGTCCAAGCCTCTTGTGCCACAGCCAGTTCTCTTCTTCTTGTCCAATGAAACACGTACCTTCTGAAGTTTTTGAGAGAGTGTACAGGTTGCCAGACGTCCTTGAACCAGTTGCTATCAATTTCCCACTGTTTGTTTTTTTGACTTCACAACCCTGCTTCTTGAAGACTACTTCATGTCCTTTATCACAGATTTGACTGACACTTAACAGGTTGTGTTTCAAACCATCCACAAATAAAACTTCTTCCGACTTGATTTTCCCATCACTAATTTTGACAGATCCTTTTCCTATTATCTTGGCTCCATCATTATTTCCAAACTTCACAGAGCCACCCTCATATTTCTGTAGTTTTTCAAATTTTTGTTTATCACCTGTCATATGACTTGAGCATCCACTGTCAAGAATCCATGGTACACATTTATTCTGAGCCTTGAAAGTTGTCTATACTATTAAGGATTCCTTTTCTTCCCTAAGCTGTTCTTTCTGTTTCCACTCTATTTTGACTGTGGTATTGGGCTCTAGTTTGGACTTTCCTTTTTCAGTATCTTTTGCATATCTTTCAAAAAATTTTCTATTTTGCCTTGTCCTATGTGGTTGAAACTTTCTTTTCTGAGGTTGATTTGAAACAGAGGTACTACGACAATTTCTTGCAATATGCCCATAGTTGTGACAGTTAAAACATTCTACTGCATAATTTGTTAGAGGTGCAAAAGCATTTCTACTAATGAAGCTTCTTGGTCCTACATTATACTTGCAGTCTACAATTTTATGCCCATAACCATTACATTTGAAACAGAAACCAGAAAAGTAATGATTGAACCTGAAGGATGGTCTTTGCCAGGTTGTTGTAGGAACCATAGATCTTCTTCTTCTTTGATTTGTGACCTTGGTAAAGCCATCATTGTCAGTTCTCCTTTCGGGCCTGGCATTACTGCTTTCTTTTGCATGATTTGTTTTTCTTTCATCAGCCTGTTTCTCATCTTCACTCCTTATAGTTTCAACATTTTTGGCTTTTGGTCCATTTGATGATTCTCCTTCAACGAAGCCCAGACCAAATTTGATGCCTGCAGGTCGTTGATCGCTTAAGATTTTATCCAGCTTCTTTGAACTTTCTTCACGTTTGTGATGGCAGCTAATTTTTTGATCCAGCTCTTGTATCTGCATTCGTAGACCAACATTTTCTTCTTCTAGTTTGCAGTAGTAATCGATCTTCATGGTTATCTGAACTTCAAGATCTTCGGACATTTTCTTGTATTCTTCTGTCTGTATTTTTAAACTGGTTATAATGTCGTTTGCATCCTCAAGCTTTCTTGAAAGTTTATAATTCTTTCTTTTCTCAGATTTCCATTCTACAAGAGCAGAAACCAGTTCACCTTCTAGATCAACTTCTGCCTCAGGTTTTTCAACACATGCTTTAGAGTTCATTCCTTCTCTCTTCTCTAATTTTTCTACCTCTTCTGATTTTTCTACTTCAAATGCCATGAATAGAGCTTCACCTGTTCCTTCTTCAGAATCCTCACTAGAGCTGTCCTCTGAAGAATTTGCATTTCTGGAGATGAAACTTTTCTTTTTGAAGTTGCCCTTTCTGAAGTTTGTCTTCTTCCTCCATTCACTTCTTTCTTGATGAGATGCTTCCTCACCTTTGTTCTTCTCATTGAGAGGACATTTGGTAGCAAAGTGTCCAATGCCCCCATAGTTGAAACATTTGAAAGGAAGCTTTCCTCTGTATTTTCCTTTTCCCTTTCTCAGTTTTCTGACAAAATTCGCTTCCATTTCATCCGAAGTTTCTTCTTCTTCAGACTCTTGTTTTGTGTCTTTACCTTTTAGGGCTTTGAATGCTGCTTCTCTGTCTGTGGGATTGGATCTTCCTATTCTCATTTCATAAGCAGTCAGGGAACCATGCATCTCATCCATACTGAAGTGATTTAGATCTTTAGCTTCTTCTATGGCTGAGACTTTAGAATCAAACCTTTGGGGAAGCGATCTTAATACCTTTTTCACGATAGTAGCATCATCCAGATCTTCGTCGAGACCTCTGATTGAATTAGTGATTCCATTAACTCTCTGCATAAAGGCTTCTATGTTCTCATCGTTGGTCATTTTTAATGATTCGAATTGAGCTCGATGTGTTTGAAGCTTGGCTTCCTTGATCTTGTCATCTCCCTCATAAATATTTTCTAGTTTGTCCCATACATCTTTTGCTGATTCACAATTTATGATCTTGACCAACTCATTGTCCACTAATCCACACATGATGGCATTTTTTGCTTTAGAGTCATTTTCAAATGCCTTTTTACCAGTGCTGTCGGTTGGAGCAGTGACGAGAGCTGTATAACCATTAACTACTACACTCCAGATATCAAATCCTAAAGCACGGAGATATGTCTGCATTCTGATTTTCTAGAACGCATAATTAGTTTCATCAAACAATGGTGCTTTGTTTGAGGAGAACCCTTCACCACCTGCCATTGCGTCACTTCCAAGATCACCCTAGTTGTTTGAGCCTGTTCAGGAACCTAGCTTTGATACCAATTGTTACACTTACAGTGACACTGAGAGGGGGGGTGAATCAATGTGATCTTTTAAAACTTTAAACTTGCAATACTTAAAGCTAAAATAAAGCAAACTTAAACCAGATATAGCAAGTTAATAAGAGAGCATCACACAACACAAGATTTTAACGAGGTTCACCAATGTGGCTACTCCTCAAAAATGATTGCTTGGACTACCATCCAAATCTAGCCTTTGCAAAGCAACAACTTTACAACTTATTTACCAACACCAACTGGAAGGAGCACCAACCCCTCAATTTTTTTGCACCAACAGAAAGGAGCACCAACCCCTAATTCACCAGCACCTACTGGAAGGAGCACCAACCCCTTATGCCAAGCTACAACTTGGACTTCAAAGAAAATAACAGAAAAATACCTTCAACCTTTTGCAAACTGTCTGTTGTTTTGTACACTCTGCTTCTTCTACGCAATTTCTTTGCACCACCAGTTTGCTTCTATGCAACTGCCTGCGCACTTCGCTTTAACACAAACAACTGATCGCTTCTTCTCCTTTGCGCTTTCTTGCTCTTAGTTCACTCTCACTTCGCACTTAGATCGACACGACTCAACCTCTGCAACCTGCACACTTAATTCGCACAAATTCGATACGCACACTTCACACTCTCAAACTCCAAAACAGCCCTCCTTAAATAATAGAAATTTCAATAATAAATCTTGAACTATAGTCGGTTGTAACCCTAAAGATCGTCGGCTGCAAAACCCTAAATTTCGTCGGCCCAGATTCAACTTTGTCGACTGTAACCCTAAAGATCGTCGGCTGCAAAACCCTAAATTTTGTCGGCCCAGATTCAACTTTGTCGGCTTCAACCGCCTCTGCCGCCTCTGTCACTTTCCTGTAGCTTCTATCGTGAAACTACAACATGTCGTGATATCGCGACACCTTTTACAACCGTACGCCTTCTTATCCCTGCTGTCGTGAAATCGTGACACTTTTGGCCTTTGTCTGCTTTGACAACGTTTTTGTCACAAAATCGTGACACTTCTAACTTTTGCTGACGTCATCCTTACTTCTGTCGTGAAATCGCGACATTCCTTGCTTTCTCAACCTTTTCTCGGCTTGCACCAAAATGGAACATGTCACGAAATCGTGACACTTTTGCCTCCGAGCTTTCTCTCTCCTCTTCGGGTCGCGAAAACCCGACGTGTCGCGATATCGCGACACTTTTCCTCCTTGGCGCTTTTCTTCCCTTCGGGTCGTGAAAACCCGACATGTCGCGATATCGCGACACTTTTCCTCCTTGGCGCTTTTTCTTCGAACATGTCACGAAATCGTGACTGTTTTCTTCCTTAGCGCTTTTTCTCCGAACATGTCACGAAATCGCGACTTTTCTTCCTTAGCGCTTTTCTCCAAACATGTCGTGAAATCGTGACACTTTTCTTCCTTAGCACTTTTTCTCCAAACATGTCATGAAATCGTGATAGTTTTCTTCCTTAGCGCTTTTTCTCCGAACATGTCACGAAATCGTGATAGTTTTCTTCCTTAGCGCTTTTTCTTCGAACATGTCACGAAATCGCGACTTTTCTTCCTCCAACTTTTCTTCCTTAGCCTTTTTCTCCAAACATGTCACGAAATCGTGACAGTTTTCTTCCTTAGCGCTTTTTCTCCAAACATGTCACGAAATCGCGATAGTTTTCTTCCTTAGCGCTTTTTCTTCAAACATGTCGCGAAATCGTGACAGTTTTCTTACTTGCCTTCTCTGCTTCCAACATGTCACGAAATCGTGACAGTTTTCCTTGCGCCTTCTCTCTCCTCGGCCATGTCGCGAAATCGTGACAATTTTGCTTGTGCTTTCTCTCTCCTCTAACATGTCATGAAATCGCGACAGTTTTTCTTGCCTGCTGAATATGTCGCGATATCGCGACACTTTTCTTACTTGTCTTTTTCTTTGATCTTTTGCAAATAGGCAACTATGGTCTTCTTGGAAACTCACTGTCCATGCTCTGAATAACCTTTGAACTTCTGTCCTCTGCATCTGAATGACTTCTGAACTGCTTGTCCACTGCATCATTAGATCTAACTGCCTGTGTTGACAACAATGACAAAACTCTTGCAACACCTTGCTCAACATACACCTATGCCCTAAGCTAATCATCCTCATCTTGGGGATCCTCATCATCCCTACCCTCATCATATGTCTCCTCCACTCCTTCTAATAATTGGTCCTACTCCTCCTCTATTTGATGATGCACTTATCACTTTCCATTTCTTGCATCATCTTCCAAGGCCTCCCCTGCCACACCCTCCTTTGCCCTAGCCCCATTCGACCTACCCATAGGCCCACATTCCAATCATAGCTAAGTGACCCACCATGTGTCCTACTCTATAGTGGTACTTGGATCCTCCACACTCATATTTTCTATTAATGGATCTGCATCATCCCCCATTGGCCCAATATGTGACAACTCCAATTGAGTCTTAGCTCCTTAATACCAATAAATGATAGGTTCCTTAGGGATACCCTAGCAAATCTAAAACTATCAAGTAACATGAGAATACTAGAAGTATTCCTACTATGTACCATGCCATCCAATCAACCATCACTTGTGTCTCACTTATCTTAGCTAAGCCACCACCTTTGTCTAAGGATGACAATCCTTGTAAAGTTTCCATATAACTTATCCTAGCCTCAGTACCTCAAAGGACTTTGTATAATGAGTAATATGACCTGAATGGGTATGACTTAAACCCCACTCATACTCTCAATATTATTAATCTACATAGTCAATATCACAATCCACCATCTATACTCATGATGTCCTTGGAAGTCCCTCTAGTCTATCTACCTGGATGTGCTTCCACACCCAGATCTGAAGAAGGATGTTACAAACCAATTTGTACCTACCTCACTAATGGATCTCATACAACTCATTATATAGTTATGTGAGTAAGGTGCTCCCCCACATCATGATCAATGGGTCCTCAATACTACACTCCATCAATTCTTATTCTAGCTCAAGGAGGTTTCATGGTAACCTCACTCTTGAAGAGTCAGGTAGTAGGATGTTAGACATGAGTGATATTACCACTACTTATCTCCTAGTAAAAACCTCTACGATGTACCACATCTAAACATGAACTCCATCACTATTCATGTGCTACCTCACCACCTCTCAATCCTCACTGAATAACCTCTAAAGAACTCTACTCTATTGGCCAATAGGATTAGAGGTGATATATCATCCCTAAATTAGAATATAGAGAATACAATAGACATCCTCCAATGACACCGCCATATCACCAGTTTGAAGATGAAAGATGTTGATCTAGCTATCCCATATTTCTGTCAAGGTAGTCAGATAATCCTGATCTAACATCATCACCTTTAGCCTCATAACTTGCTTGAGGTCAATGACCTCAAGCCATTTCCAATCATCATTAGAGATACATCCTCTTGCCCTCTCAAATACTATGGGAAATCTATGGTAGACTCTAACAAGCTGAAGAAACAAGCAATTATAAACCAAAAAATATATAGCATAGGTAATTCCATCCCAAGTCAAGAGGTCCCCAGTCAAGGTCATCTCAGGTCGATATGGCCCCCGTAATGGTAAAAAATTTAACTGTTATATTTCAAACACGATCGTCCCACCCTAAAACAACCCCTAAAATCACAAAGAGGGACTGTCTCCCTTTGAGATGATCCCAAAATTAGGGAAAATGTACCCTAAAAAATAAAAACTTAAAATAAACAACCTACACTACATTCTAGTTTCAAATGAGGTTCATTACCTTAATTTTTAGTGAGGTTCATTTTTCACATTAATTTATGAGGTTTGTTTTAAATTGCAAAATAACAAAGGAGAGAACAAAGTGTTTACTTTTCTCACTCTTCCTCCTTCGCTTATTGAGGTATCGATTTGGTCCATGTTTGATATTGGTTGGAAATTCAACAATTATTAGCTTCAAAATTTTCTCTCCTCTTCCTCACCTCCCTCTTCCTCCTATCACAATGATGAAAATGATGTCAGAAATATGAAAATAAATACTTTTATATTTTTAAAAACTATGTGATTGTCTTGGGGTTATATGGTCACATTTAATATGATCGTACTACCTAGGGATGGCCCCCAAAATTACCAATATTAAAAAAATACACACAAAATATATTCCAAATATTTTGTTCAACATTCTCTCAAGTGATCCTTGTATCAGTGATTTACCCTACACACTTAGTAGTTGTAGTGACTAATTACCATAAGACCACTTGAAAAAAAACAACTACCAATAATGGTCCCACCAATTCAAAATGCCTAAAGGTACCTAAACCCTTTGGTCACATATAATCTAAAAAATTGAGTGAATATTGTATCTAGTGATTTTTTGTATCAACTTGATGATTACAGTGATTGGTTGTCCATGCAATTCAGTAGGATGAGTAAATTACCATAAGAACACTCACTAGAAATAGTAATATAATTATTGAAATCAAATTTGTAACAAGATTTTCCCCCTTCCACTTTCACAAAATTTATATAAAATCCAAAACAAGTCATCTTGGTTAAGCGACTCGTCAGTTTCATCACCTTCCATCTCCTCGTTGACTCATCACTTGAGGGGGTAGTCTTATAATAATCAAAGTTCATAAAAAAATACAATAATAAAATGCTCAATAAATGCAAATTGCATTCATTCAAGAAGAATTACCAACAACTATCACACACTTTCCTATTTGTTGGGGAAAAAATAAAAAATTCAACAAATACTTGGTATGTCTGAAACTCGACCTATAGAATCATCTATCCGAAACATTTTTAGCATACCAAGATCAGGTATGCCTAAAGCTATCACCCATATAAACTCTACCCACTACTAGAAATTTTACCTAAAATCAAGTCCATGAATGTGTTGGAAGCAATTATTTAAAAATTTATGCTCTTTCCATTATTGGGGCATATAGCATTGATTAGATCAATGAACACCACCAACCCTTAATTTGACTATATGTCATCTATTTTTTCTCTTCACTATGCTTTCATACAATGCATCCCAAAATAGGGCATTTTTAGACAATTAAAATACATCATGTTGAGGATACTACCTATATGAACTCCTTTAAGGCCATATGACCCACCTTGGGCAGCCCTAAGGCTCAATAGTGGTTTTCACCACTCAAAAAAGAAGGAATTTCCCTTTGCATTCAGGACCATCCCATCATAGTATGGCCTCAAGATACTGTCTCACCATGAGATGGCCCAAAGTCAGGACCATCTCACCCTGAGATGACCACATCTGAAGCAAGTTCAAATAAGACCCAAAATCCTACATCATGGTTAAAATGGTTACAAGCCATAAACATACTAGTCAATTATGAGGAGGACTCAAGAATGGAAAATTACCTTTCTTGAATCTAACCATTTCTTGGATTTCCTTACAAGATTGGACTTCCATTTGGAATTCTATAAAATGATGCCCAACCTTCACAAATTTATAAATATTTTCATGCAATGAAGTGCTACCAAATCGAAGATCAAGGAGTCTTCAATTTTCAAGAAATGAAGTGTTACTAAATTTCAACCATAAAGCTTCCAAGTTACCTTTGCATTCTTTTCTCCATGGAAAGCATGTTAATGGATCATCTTGGAGGTTGAAGATCTAATCCATGTTCTTTCTGCCATCCAACCTCTTTATTTCAATGTGAATTCTACCTCCTAAGTCATTCTCCATGAGTGCACCAATTCATCAACCAATCCATAGACCAAACTTGACATCACCTCACATAAACCACAAGAGAATGATTAGAAGTCATATCTCTCAAAGATGGCTTGTAGGTACAATCATATCTCTCAAAGATGGCCAATAGGTACGATCATCCTGCACAGATATGACCTCCTAGATAGAGATTTATTTTCCTATTTTCCTTATTTTGTTAATATTTAGTAGCATTTTAATTATTGTTTAGAATATATAGATTTCATTTTCATGCATGTATTCAACTTATTTTAGTTTCTTTATTATTTTCTTTACCACCAATATGGGCCTTATATTGAAAGGCTCTGCATATGCTTTTTATGCTCTTTAATCTTCTTGTGTGTAGATTACAAGTATCTACAAGGAAGCAACAACATAAAGATTCACCTACTATTATATTCCATTACGATAGTCCTGAAAACCTATACCAAATTAGTTTATGGATGTAAAAAGATCATGTATAGTACATCCAAATTGGGTCATTTTGTAATTCATTGTATCAATATTGGTAGCAATCCCTCAAGGGATCTCATTTGTAACCTTATTGAAAAGGAATAAGATATTATTAATAAAAGGGCACAATCCATCATTTTCTTTATTTTTTTCTTTTTCTTTATGTTTTAATTTGCTATAGTTAGATCTTGCTATTTCATTTTATGGATGTATGGTCTTTTTCAACATTTTCACCAAAAATTTGGATGGACTACAAATATTTAATAATTTTATGTTGAAATAAATCCAACAAGGCTTGTGAGAGGAAGATCGTTGTGCCAATAGTTGACAGAATCTATAGCATTAAAGTCTAACCTGACCTTGGAAAAAACTAATTTGATGCATTTAAGAGAAAATATGAGGAACACTAGTGATTGGATCACTAATTTGATACATTATTTCAACTTTGGTAGATGCCTAGAAGGGTTGAAAACATTCCAAAGGTGGAGATATAGGCTATAGGCCAATAACTATACATTGATTGATAATATATTATACTAGAAATTTTTTGACAATGTCCTCTTAATAAGCATACCACTAGAAAGGGCCAAAGGAATCCTAAACGAATTCCATATTGGGTTCTCATGAGGACACTACTTAGGACAAAGTATAGTAGCTAAAATCCTTAGGGTAAGATTTTATTGGTCATTGATATTTTTAGATGCATTCAAATTGGTCAAAGCATGTGATAAATGCCAAAGGTTCATTGAAAAAGGCAAAAATCCTACTATACCTCTACAACTAGTGATTGCAGATGAGTCATTTTAGTAGTGGGGTTTGTATTTCATTGGAGTAATTAGCCCAAATACCTTAGCTAGTCACATGTTTATTATCATAGAAATGGACTAATTCAAAAAGTGAACAAAGGTTGAAGCCACCAAGCATGTTGATTATAAAATAGTCATTGGGTTTTTAGAAAGACCGATTACCAGGTTTGGGGTTCATGCCACTATCATTTAAAAAAATGGCATATCCTTCATAGGTGCCAAAACAATGGAATTTTCTATAAATTATGGTTTCTATTGGAATGCCTCTTTAAATTAGTAACCATAGGAAAATGTTTGGTGGAATCCACAAACAAAAATTTGCTGAAGATAATAAAAAATAATTATTGAACTCAACCCTAGGAGCTGGCACATGCTTCTTTATAAATCACTATGGGTAGATAGAATAACCCCTAAGAAGGCTCTAAAAACATCACCGTATGCTTTGGTATATGGAAAGGAAGCAATTATTCCAATTAATCTAGAGCTCCTAACACTAAAAATCATGAATGAAATAGAGGTAAAATATTTTCCAGTAATGGAGAAGAAGTTTGTGCAACTAATGTAGTTGGAAGAGAAATGTGAATAGGCATACAACAACCTATACCAATATCAAAATGTAGTCAAGTATTGGTTTGACAAAAAAATTGCACCAAAAGTATTCTCTAGGGGTGATATTGTCTTGAAATGAGATGTAGATCAAGCTAAGTGGAGCACATGTTAAATTTGATTCCTCCTAGTCAGATCCATATTTAATTGAGAGCTATAGAGATGCAAATTCATATCAATTACATAACCTTGAAGGGTAGTTGCTCCTAGTTCTAGTGAATGGCCAGCACTTGAAATATTATACTTGGCCTCGATCATGGTTATATTGTACATATGTACATACAACTTGTTCCTTACTTTTTTTTGTTTTTTTTTAGTTGTACAAGTCTATATATAGAAGTAGCAAATATCCATGATGTAAAATTTTAGGTACAATCCGCCATTCATCCATCGAAGCACTCTAAACAAAGTAAATTGTCTAAGTGTGAACTGGGCAAAAAAATGGGTTAGCACTCGAATGATATTCGCAACCAAATCTCCACCACAAAATAGTTATTGGTTCAATGGGAGAATAGGAAGTCTTATGATTTTGGATAGTCATAAATATCCACCCTTCCTAGGTGAGGAGTTGGGAGACCTTTAGAATATAAGTAGAGCCAAAAATCTCATTGCACCATTGCACAAAGCTATAGTCGATGACAAATTAGGAGTGTAACAGAGGATCCCAAAGCTACACCCTTGTGAACCTAGGAAAAATACTTACAAGAAAGGCTTAATGCAAGTAGACAAATGGGATTCAGATTGTTCAAATATAATTCCAAATCCCCACCTCAAAAAATGAAAGCAATTTTTTTGGTCATTAGTTGTCGACCACTAGGTGTTAGCATGTAGGCAAAGCACACCAGTTATTTATGACCATAATGATGTTAGTGGAATGATCATCTGAGTTGGATCACATGCACAATATTAAAACTACACATGTAAAAGGGGGTAAACCCTATCCCAATGAGATCTAGGTGAACTGATCATGTTTTTAAAAGGCACACATATCAATAGTGTCACAAGAAGCAATGGCCAAAGCAATGTGGCATCCCAACTGGAAGCCTCTTAGCTAGACATGTCAGGAATACTTCACTGAAGTAGTGGTAGAGGTATGCTTTCCAAGACTATTTGAACCATGCATCATAAATGATGGAGTGGAAAAAATCTTGAGCGTGAACTACCTAGGGAAGTTACACCTTAGTAGATTATGACAAAATGATGGTAAGAGGTTCAAGGTAGTTGGGGTCTGGTATGCTTAATTTATGAAAACAACTTTGCGAGAAATATCATTGGCCAATGGTTCATACCCCAATAAAATATGATAAAAATCATCTAATAGACAACACATGCTTTAATAATATTTCCCTCATTCCAGGTAATATACGCCTTAATGTTCCTATCAGCTAACTCGACAACCTAATTCCCTCACCACTATAAATAAGAAATGGGTATTACCAATTTTTACTTTTGTCTCCTTCAATTTGTTACTGTACCTAAGTTAATAGGGCTTGCACAATTAGGAGTAAAGTGTTAGTTGTTAGTGTTTGTACTCTTCCATGTAGGGAAAAAAATAGAAGGACAAAAATATAGAATGACAAAGGCTTAAGCCCAAGAAGAAATAGGAGGATGCATTCAAAGGGATCATGGACACACATCTAACTATCAAGGCAAAAGCTAAATTTTTTTCAGAAGGCATGATGTAGAAGGTGGTGCAGTGGTCTTCAATTTCGATGGGAGCTGCTCCATGGACAACCTAGTTAATCAAGTTTATTCTAATCACTGTGCACCCATACCCTAATATAGTCAAGGCTAATGTAGAATTTTATGATGCTAGCACAAGCATGATTCAAAACCAAAACTTGTAGACCCTATTACAGATAAATCTATAGAATATTAGGTAAGCATTTTATACCCTAGAACCCCTTGTGGAAGAGTTTCCTAGAGGGTGACTAAAAATTATTAATCTGAATGAGCAGAAGAACAGGTTAGGTGATGACAATCCAAAAAGTTGGCTAAAGCAAATTTTGAAGGCCAAACACTACCATAGAACTACATGGAGGAAATACAGATATTGGTAGAGTCCAAGGAAGAAGCTCAATCGATCTTATCCATGCTAGCTATATTGCTTGGTTTAGAAATGGATAAGATAATGTACCTAGAAAAAATGGTAATGGCACACACGGTACTATGAGCTCACCAGGCTGTGAGACTCGACTAGGTGGAATTATTGACCAGAAGCATTTGAAAATAGTTGATAGAATACATATCAAATAAAAGGATGGAATTTCATTATCCTTCCTACTTGGCATTGCTATTTTTATTTTGCATACCTTACACAAGGCACTTTGTGCCAATTAATGATAAATAATTTAGTGGGGAGATTTATCTAGTAGTAGACTGGATGCATATTCTCAAAATGAGCAAGCCATATATGGAGTTCAACAATAACTTATTAGGGTCTACCCTAGCATATATTTACAGGATCTATCCTCATTTTTTTGAGAAAGCTATAAAATTCCTAAGGAAAAAGACAATGGAGATGGGAGATTGATATTTTATGGAAGAAGGTACATGCATTCACTTATATGGTTATTGCAAATTCCCTTATCTACTCCCCTACTACATCATAGAATGGGTGTTTACAATGGAAGTATACAGATAAGCCCTTGTGGTTAAGAAGAATTTGATGATCTTATAGCTTCCTATTTCACTTAGGCCCATCAATATGCCAGTAAGTAATAATACCATATATCAGAAACTAGGTAGTAAATTGTCAGTCTTAGGTCTCCATGTAGTATCCTCCAAATGGAATTATGACACAAATGATGTTATTAGAGAAACTTTTGATAGCAATATCAAGCCACAATAGTTTAGACACCAAAATAATGAAGCTAATGAAGCAGTTTCGAACTATAGGAATCTATTGGATGATCAAGTGATTCCATTCACATGGTTCCAAATGCATGAACATCCATCATGGAGGTTTTCTTATCTATGCATGAGGGTCTTTGACCCTAAAATAAATATTGATCATAAACTAACCATAATATGTGTTTGGTTAGTTGAACGATAGAAAAAATGGGATAATTATGATAAAAAGTAATGGTGGGTAATGAAGTGTGAAAAGGATGAGTTCCAGGAGACTCTCCGAGTGAATTATGATAGGAAGTTTGAAGAGGAGTACCATGCCAATATTGAAGCATGTAAGAAAATGATAAATGATTATCTCTCCCCAAGATACTTTAGGAAATCGAACATAGTGGAACCTACAATGGAGGTGGAAGATGAAGTAGGAGAAGAGGATTAAGAACAAGAGGTGGAAGCCCACTTTGATTCTAGGAAGATCCAAGCTAAGAGAATGTGGTTTAGTAGGAATATTCCTCTGCACAAATATAGCAAATAACTAGGAGAATAATGTCAACTAGACCTTGTGAGGCAAAGGTGTAGGCATTACCTGAGCCTCCCCCATAAATACCAAAGTAGAGTGATAAAAGAAAGGGTTCATCTAGCCCTAATATTTTCAAGGCATGAGTACTAGAATACAAGCATCAACAATCACAGCTGGAGGTCTCGGAGGTGGAGGAAACTAGAGTGGTGGTCTAGGTGGACAAGGGAAAAAATATATTTGAGAAGCCCTTAGAGCAAATTCAATAGCAATATACCATTCTCATGCAAGACCATTCCCCTTCTCCAAAGTAGACTCCTTCCTTGGATACATTCAAATATTTCCATGGTTCACCCTATTACATTGTCCAACACTCAAAAGCAATCTGAGCAATGATTACTTTGCTTAAAAAAGAGTGTCTTAAATCCCCCATGGTTTCATTTTTGCATCCTACCTATATGCTCGACCATCCTAAAAATCTATTGGAATTTCCCATACCCCCATCCACATCCAATCTATAAATATCTCTACCCCCTCTGCCTCAACTTTCTATACCATCTATAATTTTATCCAATCCTTTGCAATCAATGCAAAATCTAACCCAGTAGCACTCTCTATCATATCCATCATCAGAACCAAGGCTACCAAGTGGAACCTTTGGCACAACCCTAGTTCAAGCAATAGTGGCACATACTCTGAATCTGTTACCAACTTTTCTAACTACACCAATCATGCCTAAGGTGATAGAGGAAGACATACCAAATTTTTTTAAGGTTGTAATAGCTACAAGAAATAATAAAAGAAAGTAGATAGAGGAGCATCTACAATAGCTATACAAATATGGGGTGGAAGTCAACCCTATTACTTTTTATGAGCTTGATCCAATTGGAGGAAATAGGTATAATATAATAGCTCATCCTAGGAAAGAAAATGCTATGGTAGACATGGGACTTGATGACTAGCAATTGGACATCCAATCTAGAGACATTACTCAAATCACTCTAGTTGAAGTTGTAAAAGCTACCCATATCAATATTGACATTATTTTTCTAAAAATTAAATATGTAGAAAAGAATATTAAGGCCACAAAAAATAGGGTTCAAACCTTGGATGCTTAGCTCCATTGGGTAAAGCTAGACAAAAAATCTCTCAAGAACAAGAAAAAAGAATTGAGTCATACCCTAGAGAAGACACCTTCCCCAAAAATTATATAGTATAAGTATGAAAATATCGCTAGTTTGGAAGGTGAGATGTAGGCGATGAAGAGTGCACTTGAAAAGGACTCAGAGTTCAATGCCAAATTACAGTAACAGGAGGTCTTACTGAATGATACAGAGTCAAGATGCAATAATAGGAAGATGCTATCAATGCTACATTGGTGGACCTATAGAGGGATAAGTACAAGCCATATGGATAAATCATTTTAAAGGACTCCTTGAAGAAGATCAGACTTGTCCATTTGAGGAAGTCAAAGGAGGTAACTCTAAAAATCCTTCCTTTTTTTATGTTGGCAATAGAAGAAAACCTAGAAGTCGCCATGGAGGTGAAGGTTGAGCTAGATAGGAAAAGGATCTTGGTTTGATACATGGGTGCCTAAGTGGTGGTATTGAGAATGATATTCATGAACAAATATATCCCTCCATCTGCATGCTCAATTAGAGAAATTGAATAGTGCCAAATCATGATGCAACAAGTTTTTAATGTTATGGATATGTACTATGAAGGGGAAAAAATTCAAAGAGCACTTAAAAAATAGCTATAAAATATGGACAAGCTCAACACTTTGCTTAAGATTCTAGGTTCCTCAAGGTTTTAGGACAAAAAACATCAACTCTACATAGAGACAAAACTGAAGAAGTTGTATGAATATTTGGAGAATTATGAGAGCAAGATTGTAGCATTGCAAGAGCCAATAATGGTGGATCAAATGTTCAAGATGACACTCAAGATCTTCAGTATTTCCATTAAGTCTAATAATGTAGTTGAGAAGTACAACAATCCTCCTTGCAAGGAGAGATATGGGCTAAAATACATCATTGACCAAATCAAAAGCACCCCTATTCTCATTGTAGAAGCTTGGAAGAAAATATACCAAAATATTTAGATCCAAATGACTCAAATAGTTGCTTCCCAAGCCGAGTCCTCTAAATCCCAAGAGAAAGTGAGACCTGAGTCATGGGGTAGAACCTTTTATGGTCCCGTTTTTGGTTTCTTTTTGACTTCCTGACCCAATGAATACTAGACAAAATAAATATTTTTGTTGAAGATGGGTATAGCATATTCTTTTATTGGTTGGGTTTCTTGCTTTTCAGTGAGTGAAAACCCCCCATGATTTTCCAAGAGTGTGGGTTGATTTCATGCACCCACTTACTCCCTGAGGTGAACAAGGTGGAATTTTACCCAAAAAATAGCCACATTTTGAAGATGGCTGCAAATCAAGATCATTCCTAGCTCTAGGCAGGTCCCAATGTTTTGTCATATGGAAAGGTGAAGATAAGCATCAGGTAGAGGATTGGGTTATATCCATTTTTGGTTATCTCCCAAATATATTACCTAATAAAATATCACAATGGGCAGAAGAATGGGTGTGTAGCAAGTTGCGGGTGATCCCAAAGTCCCACCCTTGAGGTGAGTGGAGTTTAGGGTAACCAAAAAATGGTAGGGATATCACAAAATCCCACCCATGGATAAATAAATTATGGGTCTAGGTGTAGAAATGGTATGATATGAGATATCTCTCAAGACCTAAAGCCCTACCATAAAATTATTTAGAAGCACTATCGAGTAGAAGAATGGGATATGGTCAGACTTTAAATGTGATAAAGATCCACCCTGTATAGGGATAGATACCTAGTGGAAAAACAAAATGTGGCCAAGACTCATGAGTAGTCCAAAGGCTCACTACACTAGTAGGAGGTGATCATAGTTTTGTAGAGAAATTTAAAAGACTAGTTTATCACCAATAATAGTAGAGTGTTGCGTCCAAGGTGTGGGTTAGTAAGTAAATTTAATGCCTAGTCAAGAGGAACTCCACAAGCTATTGTTATGTATAAAACCTTTGAATTAGGTTGTAGAGGATATAAATATCCCAACTACTTGCCCCCCCAAGAAGGTATGGATATTTAAAGTGGTAGAACTATCAGATTCAGTGATAAAGAAAAAAATCAAAAGATGCAATAGATGCAACCAACCTTAGTGCCATATAAGTGTTTCATCAGTGGAAGTAAGGTGGAAGAGGAGATATGTAGTCCAACTACCCTCCATTAATGAGGTTTTAATTCACTTGTAATGATAGTATTCCTTGAGCTATATATGTATGTTTGTGAGGCATTTTAAAAGATCAGCTCTTTAGCCATTACAACTTACATATAAAATTTGAAGCACACTGAATACAAGTTGACTATTTTTTGACCTCTGAAGATTTTCATATATGTATAAATATTGTGATTGCTTATTTCTATTAAAATTATTTGAATGAATTAGCTCTAATTCTACATTATGGATTTCATGTTGTTTGTTCACTAATTCTAGATTTTTCAATCAAACTCTATGTGATGACTATTAGTGGGAAGCATTGGCTGGTTTGTTAGATAATTCATTGATATTAAGTGTTTGCTTTAAGTTTATTTGTGTATGTATTTTGATGTAATTAAAACTGTGCCATTGTAATTTCTAGCTTTATCTTAATTTTATTTCTTTTTGTCCCATTTTCCCCTCAAATGCATATAGAGAGGATTAGAAAGGAACCAACCTTATCCAGATATTGGTCTTAGAACATTCAATTTTGAGACAATTCAATGTTGTTTGAGGTCTATGGGCGCACAAATTCTACCATTAGATAAAATTCTAACCAACAATTAGTTGGACCCTTTTTGTTACACAATTTACTACTATCCAAAGATATCCTCAAGAGGTCATCACGGATTTCAAAATTAGGTTTAGTTAAACTTAAAAAATAATACCTTAAGATATTATATCTCTTTGTTTCCTAGAATAAATTTATTATATTAGAGCCTTAGGTCTTAGTTTAGGACTCCAAACACAACAATCTAATGTGATGACCTTCCCTCAAGTATATCAAGTCATTTTAACTATATGGAATGATTTAATTTCTATAGTAAGGCTACCTTTTATGGTTGTGATATCATATTTCCTAGAGATTGGCCATACCACTTAATAGAAGGAAAATCTAATCATGATCACACATCTATATTTGATATCTCCCATTCCTAACCCTAAGGAATTATGCTCTATATCAACCTTACTAGCTACTAGGCCTAGAGCCAAAATAATCTATAATATTGATAGAGGTGCAAACTAAATTTATGATCTTAAGTAACATGTGACAACCATAAACAAATAAACTAAGAGGTATCATAACGAAAGGTATTTCTATGTTATTAAAGATAAAAAAGCTTCTACTACCAATACCACTAAAAATGCTAACAATATTTGCAATGATCAAGAATCATAACTATCTATATTAGCTTCAAAATATATCCCATGGTGCATAGTGTGTAGTGATTCTCATAATACCAACACTTGCATGATGTACCACCATCTATCCTAGCTAGCTATTATAGATAAAGTTGAAAAGTCATAAAAGAGTCAAGTAAATATGTTGTGGAATCCTGAACAAGTTATGATTATGCAAGATCCTTTAGAGAAAGGGTTTATATCAATATTAACCAGGTCTAGAAAGAAACCATTACAAATATACCCACATAAGTAAGGGCCCTTTTGAGTTTCAGCTCATTCTCAAAATCCTAAAGAGAAAACACTACTTGATTCTCAAAAGCTCTAGTTTGACTAGAATCAAAAGAAAATTTGCCTCGCTCAGAGCTAGAAAAGGGATGACTAAATCTAGAGCAAGAGGAAAAGAAAAAAGAGACTCCACTCAAGTTAAAATAAAAAGCCTAAGACAAATTTAGATATCCTTTTGTAACTAAATTATAGAGGATATCAGCCACTCAAGAATATAGAAAAAGGTTTAATGAACCAGAAAAGAAATATCTAGAATCATCAAGATTTAACATTGTTGAGGAATTAAATAAGACCCCCTCTAAAATAAGTAAGTACAACACCCTAGTGATCCCCAAACAGATTGAATTCATTAAATATGACCAACTTTGGAGGTTTCCTAAATTTATAATATAATCTAGCTCAAGACTTGTTGACTTCTAGAATAAAAAAGAATAGAAAACCATCCTTCTACATCTTCTTATGTATGGAGGGTTGGATTATACATAATTGAATGATTGATTCTAGATCTACAACTTATTTGATGCCTAAAGTATTGTGCAAAGCTATGGGTATGGAATACACTCTCTCATGCCTTGGAATTTTACAACTGGATGGTACCCTTGTGAAGATAGTTGGAGTAACCAAAGATATTTCCATGATACTACATAAAGCACCAAAAATCATTGTAATATAGGAAGTCATGATCGTAGAGCTTGAGACATATTTTGACCTCTATATTTATTGATAATTAACAAAATTGGGAGGCTATATCTACTTAGACTATTATCATATGATAGTCCCACATAAGGGATTATAGATTACAATATAACAAAAGAATCCAATATTGTATCACATAGAGAAGATAGAGGAAGAATGAATCAACATGATTAGTGAAGAGATAGACCCTTTGGAAGATATCCTTGAAGAATTACAAATGGAATATAAGTTTTATCTTAAGGATTACAACATCATGATTGAAAATGGAGTTGGTACGTATTGCATAATAGATCTAAAATAATAAAAGGTCCTAGGTGTGATGAATCAAGAACTCTAAAAGACAATGATTTGGAAGCTTTACTTTGATAGAGCTAGATGCAAGAATGGGGTTAAAGTTGGGATAGTTTTGATATCTCCTTTAGATAGGATCAAATAATTCTCCTATAGATTAACATGGATCTACATTAACAACATAACCAAATATAAAGCTTTGTGTTTAGGCGTGATACAAGTAGAGAAAATGGGGATTAATTTGCTCTCCATATTTAGTGAATCTAAGCTTGTGGTCAATCAAGTAATGAAAATATGCAATAGTAAGCACCACTACTTGAAAGTATACCATAATATGAAGTGGGACTTGATGGAAAGTTTCAAATCCCTGAATATAAAATTTATTCCCGTAGAACAAAATGAATTGGCATACAAATTTACTTCTCAAGGAGCAAATTTTATACCGACCACTATCTAAGGATGATATTTAGACTAGTAATTCCAAACAAAGAAATATTTTGAAACCTATTTTAAGATGATTATAAAATCATTAATTTTTTAACAAGAGAAGCAATTTATGCAACATAGCAAGAAGAGATGTTGTAGAAAGTTGAACAAGAAGAAATGAATCAGCTAAAGAATAACCATATACCTAATTAGTTGATCACCTTAGAAATATTTTTTACAACAACGATTAAGAAATGAAACAAAGGATAAAAATAGAAAAACAACCTTCCAAATAATTTTATATTAAACCAAGAAAAAGTCTAAATATCAAGGTATATTGCTCCATAGAAGAAGTCGATGAATTTATGTTGCTATGCAAATGGTACAAAGACATAATAGCATGAAGCTATGATGATCTTTGGGTTTATGATAAAAAGGTTATGTATCATACTATAGAGCTAATACTCAATACAAAGCCATTTAGATAAAAGTAAAGTCTAGTTAATCCTGAAATAGAACCAGTAATTATGTAGGAACTTCTCAAACTACTAAATTCTAAGATCATATACCCAATAAAACACTCTATATGGGTAGTAAATCTAGTATTAGTGAAGAATAAGAAGGGAGGTATATACCTTTGTGTTGATTTTTAAAATCTAAATAAGGCATCATTAAAATGCCATTACCCCCTATCACAAATCAATTAAATCTTGTAAGTTGTAGTAGGAGTAGAAAGGGTTTTTCTTCTTGATGGTTTTTTGGGGTACAATCAGATATGGATAAAATATGAAGATCAACACAAAATAACATTTACCACCAAATGAGGAATATTTGCATATCAAAGGATACAATTTAGTCTATCTAATGCGAGAGAAAATTTATAGCAAGCAATGTATTTTGCTTTTTATGAGTTACTCAATAAAATAATCTTGATTTACATAGATGAGATGATAATTTTTTTCCATGATAAACAAAAATATCTAGATAACCTAGAGATGGTTTTTTAGAAGTGTCAAAAATTTGGAATTCATTGAATCCCAAGATATCAACATTTGTGCATGAGGAAAAACTTCTAGGACATGTCTTATCTAAACAAGGGTTAGCTATCGATCCAAAGAGAATCCAGGTTATTTTGGCCTTACCACTTCCTCTTAACAAGAAATACTTATACTCAATCTTTGGGTATATTTGTTTTGTACAAAAAATTATTTTTGACATTTCACAAATAGTCAAGCCTATGACAAAGCTATTAAAAATAATGCAGTATTTTCATGGATTTCAAAGAGGAGAAAAGTATTCAAATAAATCAAGTAGTATATAATATAGGCTTTGGTATTGACCAACCCAAATTTCAAAACAATTTTTTTTCTATATGTATATGGGTCTGAAGATTATTATGTTGTGATTTTTACTTAGAAAGACTATAATAAAGAAGAACATTCAATGTATTTATAGAAATACTATTATCATAGAAACTATAACTTTATAGAGAAGCATTAAAATTATGTGTCTCAAAACAAGATAATAGTTTATGTAGTTCACACAAATGTCAAAATTTTCATTCTCAAGGAAAATTGGGAGAAAAGAGAGCTAAATGGATCACTAAATACAACAGTACAACATTTGATATGCTCTACTAAGTTGATAAAAGTCATTACCTTATGCCAATAGATAGATACTGCACTAGAAGAAGACTACAATATGTGCATGGAAGACAACATTAAAACATACTTTAAATATGAGCATTGCACAAGAAAATTATATTGGGTTGATGAATTGAAAATTTATTTTTAAATAGACAAATTTCATAAAGAATTGAATGCTTCATAAAGACACATTTATATATTACAAGCATTGAAATATGTCTTATTGCTAAAATTTTTATTCAAACAAACCAAAAAATCATTAAACGAGTTTCACTCGAGCCTATCGGGGGGGCATTACTTAGGAAAAATAACTTCCACTAAAATTCTTTGAGTTAGGTACTATTAACCAACCATTTTTACATATTATTTTAATATAGCTAGAGTTTGTGAGAAATTATAATGGTTTAAGGGAAAAAAATATTTTGCACTTTCCCTACAACCAATTATAGTAGAGTAACCCTTTCAATAGTGTATATTAGACTTTGTTGGATTCATGCACCTAAACTCATTAGTAGGACATAAGTATATCCAAACTCTTTTACTAGGTGAACGAACGTAGTAGCCACAAAGTCATAAATCAAGATATAGTAATTGAGTTCTTAGAAAATATAATCATAAGGTTTGGCATCCCAAACACCTTAGTAACAAACAATGGATTCATTTTCATAGGAAAAAATCATTGATTTTACTAGTAAATATGACATATACCTAAAATAAGCATTGAACTACTACCCATAGGGAAATTAATTTTTTTTGTAAGTTAATTAATTTTATTTCAAAAAGGGTATTTGAAAGGCACCCCAATGCCTTTTACATCAAAGGATTCAAGAAGAACACTACAGAACTAGCTTGAACTGAATAAAGCAAAACTAAAAGGCCAAAGGATAGAACAACCAAAAGAGACCTTCCTCAGGGACAGTGGAATCAAGAGGAACAAAAATAGAAACTATCAACCTTCATCCAATAACAAACCCAACAGTCCTACGGAGCAGAGGAACACTGTTCAAAAAAAATAATGAACAAAAAACCCCAAAGAAGTAGAAATACGCAGGTGCAATTCAAGGATTAGCACCAGGATGCAGAGCAAAATCATCATTAGTTTCAAGAGCAATGTCCTTCGCTTCATTCTTTAGGGTGTCTTTTGGACTGTTATTTAGACCTTCAAGGCATGCTATCTTAGAAATTTCCACAACATCATCATATTTGACCACGTATTCATCCTTGATGCCTCCTTTGGTGTTAGAAGGGGCTTCAGCAGTAGAAATCATGGAGGAATCATTGAAGTTGTCACAAAAGAACAAAATTTTGAGGTTATGCCTCTATTCTTTAAGGATAGCAATAGCATTACCAATAGCTGTATGAGTAGTCTCCAGATGAATGATAGAGGTTTTCGTGGCATGAACAACCTATTTGTGGAGAAATTTTTCTACCAATCAGGCAAAGAGGATTGAACTTTAGAAGGTTTTCCTAAAATGGAGGATGGGGTTTCCACTAATTCTTTGAGCTTCAGTCTTTGTGAGCTTCTAACATGGGTGGTTTCAATTTTAATTTTCTTCCTAGAGACATGTTGAGTCTTATCATTTTTGTACTTCCTCTTGGGATTATAGGGTTTGGGGCTCGAAGTAGAGGAAGAGTTGTCCTCCTCAGATTCAGGAGTGGGAATATTACCTTTAGGGAATTTGAGAAGGATATAACGGTAAAGGACCTTAAAAAGTCCTTGGTGACAAGGTAAGACATCATCCTTTTTTTGGGTAGACACAATGGTGTAATCAATAGACCAAAAAATTGTAGTAGGGATATTCATGGCCTTGGCATCGTGGAAATGGTTAACATATGCTAGGTGGAAACAACACAGTTGTGAGTCAAGATTATCACATGTTAAGTACTACATTACAGGAACAAGGATTTGCTACAAAGTAGGGGGGATATGTTTATGAAGCAAACCTTTTTTTGTAGTTTTTGTAAACTTTTGAGTTATTTTCAAAGTAGGTCAGCTTCGCGTCCCAGTTGTGTTTGTTGCACCAAATTACTTTTCCATCCATGGGTTGACATGTTTAGATCCA
Source organism: Wollemia nobilis (assembly GCA_028583015.1). Classification (NCBI taxonomy): domain Eukaryota; kingdom Viridiplantae; phylum Streptophyta; class Pinopsida; order Araucariales; family Araucariaceae; genus Wollemia; species Wollemia nobilis. The sequence continues at coordinate 39,525,878 of JAQPPZ010016981.1, forward strand.
CCAGTAGCTCAAAGGTAATGTAGTATTGAACATCATGGATCATGAAAAAATCCTTGTTCCACATTTCGATAAAGTACTTTTTTATGCTATCATAAACCCAAGTGAATAACTTGAAGAACTCAATCAGAGCACTGTTGGTTTTGTCTTCCTACAACTCTCTAATCAAAGGGTTGAGCTTGAAAATATCTGGTTCAATGTAGATAGGTTTGCTTTCTTTCATTATGGTTGGCAAGGGATGGTAAAAATGAAGGTTAGGTAAAAGTATTAGAATGGGAAAGACCAAAAAGGATGGAAAAGGCTAAAAAAAAAAGGACATGCAACGAATAAAATGACAGGGTGGCACTATCGTTAGGACTCCTGATATGTATCCAGAGAAGTGACATTAAAAAATAAATAAAACCTTCACCATGCAAGGATTGGCTAGGGAAAAGGTCAAAATGGTAATTCAGGTGTTGGTTTATGGGCCAACCAATCGAGCATAACAGGTTCAAAAGAGCAGCATGACCGTTTGAGGTACAAAGGAAGCTTAACCAATAAGAAACCTTGACATGAGCCCTAAGAAGGATGGGGATGATCACCAAATTGGTTGTAGGAATGAGCGATTGTCAAAAGGTTTGAAGATGAATCTCGAGGATAAGGGATTACACATATCAAGGAAAACAAAAATGAAATGATTAAAATTCATGCTAAAATTCACCTTGGGGTAATAAAACCCATCAATTACCCAAAAATGATTATGAATTTGAATATGGGTGGTGTGAGGTTGGAAAATGGAGCAAAAGGTTTTGTGGACGCAATTTCCAATGTAAATAAATATGGTAGGAATAGGACTCATCCAAAGGATAAAAATGTGAACCTTGGACATCTCATGAAACAATGGATGATGAGGATGCACCTTGGAATAACAATTAGGGCTCAACATTGGCAATATGACTTTGGTCCTATTTAAGAAGATCATCCACCTCGGAAGGTAGAATATTTGTCCATGTTAGAAGGTAGAATAGAGAAATAAACTGGCTAAATCCACCAATAAGAACTTATTGAAAATCATAAAATGGATAATTAGGGAAAAAAATAAGAGTTGGTATCTACTACTTGATCAGGCTTTATAGGCAGATTTTATAATTAAGAAGGCATTGAAAGTTTCAATGTATAATATAGTTTATGAAAAAGAAACAATTATTCCCCTACATATTCAAGTACTTGCTATGAAATTGATAGATTATAGAGAATTACTAATATCGAAGCCATAGAAATCCAAATGATAAAGCTTCCACTCTTGGAGGAATAGAGAGAAAAGGCCTATAATAACTTTCAAAAGCATTCAACCAAAATGAAATGTTGATTTGATAAAAAAGTTGCATTCCAAGACTATGAAATTGGTGATCTTGTGATCAAATGTAACAAAGATAGAACAAAATTGGAAAAACACTAGAATTTTGATTCCAACTAGTCTGAGCCATATTGCATCACACTATTAAACATAAACATAATGCATATGAATTGTTAGACATCAATAGCTAGATTTTGTCAATACCATTAAATGGCCTATAATTAAAGCACTTTGTTTAAAGTGCCACCACATTTGTAACATATATACATAGAAAAGTGGAAAATAAATAAGTCATAATATTTTTTAAAAGCTAAAATATCATTAGCTAAATCTAAAGCTAGCCAATGATGATTTTTGAAATCTCACATGAAAAATTACCTGACAAGCACAATAGTAATAATTCAAATAACATGCAAATATTTTACATATTTTAAGAAATGCAAATTCCTCATCCACAACGGAGGAAAAATCATGCATCAACCACCACAATTACTACTCTAACGACCAGTTTTAAGCCATTTTAAAACAACACCATGGAAAGAATTTTGTTCACAAATTCATTAAGTAAAGGAATTATTGAGTTAACAAAGTGATCCAAGCAAGAATTGTGCAATTTATTAACAAGAATGTATAATCTAGGAAGTGAGTAAGTAGGTACTTCAATCCAAATTTAGTAGTAATGGTTGGCAATACAAAATATTCTACTAAAAAAGCAACAAGCACTCAAAAGGTGTAAAAAGAAAAGAAGGCGCTTCAAGATCACACTTGCAAAATTGAGGACATAGAGGTCATTCTATGGGCTAAACAAAAGCATATTCAAGATACCACTAAATAATGAGGGAAATAAATTTCACATTGCTACATAGGTTCATTTGCATGTCACTCATTCTTATCTTTTTATATTTATAAACATGTGCATCCCCATCCAGAACTTGTATTAGAGATCACTTAGTTTTATAATCCTAATATGAGGATAGTCCAAAATAATAAATACCACGTATTATTTCATCTCATAATAAACCTCCTTATTGATACATTTTCCTTAGAATTTAAGCCTAGGACATCCCCCAAACATTTTACTAATAAAGAACAAAATAAATACTATGACATCAGAAGTCACAAGGATGAGGGATGCTGGTGTGGTTGAAGGCCTTGTCATAGATGAAATTGATGAAAAGTGCTTAGAGGTAAATATTCCATTGGTTTTTGCCTCTATTTGTGATTTTGGTGTTGAATGTAGGAATACCTTTGATTGTCTTCAAGTTTTATATTGTGATAAATCTATGATAGAGGATTTTGAAGCATCCAAGCAAGCAAACAAGTTTTCATCTATTGTAGTATATTTTTTGGATGAATCTAGTTTTTGTGATCCTACTAATTGTGGCCCTAGGAAAGATGTGGATCTTGCCTTAATTTAGAGTGAGGGAATAAATACCCAAATCATTAGAAGTAAAAAAAAAAGGAAAGGCTAATTTTGGTTTTGAGACCCAAAGGGGTTGCCCATCAAAGTTTGAAAGACAAAAGAAGGAAACAACCATGAAAGTGACAAATGGATATAAAATAATTTTAAAACTTGGTTGGAAAACCCCCATAAAAAATATAAAATGAAATTTTGTTCTTGGAATATTAGGGGATTGAATGTCCATTTGAAACACTAGGATATTTTGATGCTATGGAAGGAAAAATAGTACCAAAATGGATGTATAAAATGCTCAAAGTGTAAAGTAGTTTTTATGGAGAGAATTAGATTATATGATTATCCCATAGAATGGAATATCTAGAGGTCTTATGTATTTATGAAATAAGGAGAATATTGAAGTTTGAATTATTAAAAATGATAGCAGTTTCATCTCTATATTTGTCATAGTCTAGAATATAACAAAAATTAGATTTTGATGAATGTGTATGCCCCTAACTCAATGAGTGGAAGATGCTCTTTGTGGAGAGATCTAAGTTATCTTAGGAAAGCATTCAAAGATATTCCTTGGGTGTCTATGGGTGATTTCAATACATCACTTTACCCATATGATAAGAAGGGAGACTCTCTAGTTCTATCAAAGGAACTAAAAGACTTTGGAAAGTTTTTAAGTGATAATATTAGGTGACCAATTGATTCAGATAATGCTAGATCAATTTTTAGTTTCTCAAGAAGGTATAATGGTCTTTGGACACACTACTATTATGGACCTTACCAAGATTGGATTCGACCATAATCCTATTTTTAGGAAATAGAGAGTGGAAGAAAATTGCATAAGAGCCCCTTTCAATTTGAGTTAATGTGGATGAATCATGAAAATTTAAAATCCAATATAGAATATTGGTGGCAAAAAGTTTTTATGGGCCCTAAAATAATTTACAATTCTTTGTAAACTGAGGTGGATTAAAGCTATTATTAAATAATGGAATAGAAGAGTCTTTGGGCATCTATTTACCCAAAAGAAAGATCTAAATTTGAAGCTTAAAATTATTGAAGAGGAAGTGAACCAAGTTGGTCTAGATGATCATCACAAAAGGACTAAATTCCAAATCATAGTTGATTATCATAATATTTTGGCTTGTGAGGAAGTATTTTGGAAATAAAAATCAATGCTAGTTTAGCTTAAATGAGGTGATAGAAACACTATATTATTTCATGTGTCTACCCTAAGATGTAGAGGTAGAAATAAGATAAAGGATTTCATTAGGGATGACGTCTCGATGGTAGGGAAACCAAAGTGTATCAGGGCAAAAGTTAGTTATTTTTTAGGCCTCTTAAGAGAACCTATGTTAGTGAATGGTGAAGCTAAAATTAAATTTATTTCTAATATTACAAAATTGGTGACTAAATAAATGAATTTTTCTCTTATGGCCCCTTTTATAGATGATGAAATTAGAATGACCATGTTTAGTTTAGGTGGTAAAATGCCCCAAGACTAGATGGTTTTCCAACTACTTTCTTTTAAAAATTTTAGAATATTGTAGTATCAGATGTTACTAAGGCTATCAAATAGATCCAGAGAATCCAATACCTTTCTAAGGATGTCAATTCTAATTTTTTGGATCTAATCCCATAAGTGCAAGGAGCAATACATCTTAAAAAAATCATTCCTATTAGTTTGTGTCACACAATATATAAAATTTTATCCAAAACTATTACTAATAGGTTAAAAAGAGTTCTACCTTTTATTATGGTAGAACAGCAAGGTGGTTTTGTTAAATATTAAAAAAAATTGGATAGCATAATTACCATTCATGAGGTTATTCATTCTATGGAAAATAGTAAGAGGGTTGGTATGCTTCTAAAGTTAGATATGAACAAAGCTTATGATCAGGTTTCTTGGGACTTCTTGACCAAATTCCTATTGAAATTTGGCTTTTAGAGTAAATGGTTGGGGTTGATTAAAAAGTGTTTTTCATATGCTATGTTTTCATTCTTGCTAAATGTAGTCCCTATTGGCTACTTCAAAATTGGATGTGGTCTTCATAAATGGGATCCATTATCACCATATCATTTTATTATTCTTGTTGAAGCATTGGGAAGATCTATTTCAGAGGCTATAGAAAGTGGGTGAGTAGATGGTTTTAAAACAACCTCGACATCAAACCCTATTTATCATAAATAGTTTTTTGATGATACTTTTTTGATCTCCTACTCCTCTATCCCTCAAGATAAGGAGTTAAAAATATTTTAGTATCTTATGAAGAAGTTGTTGGTCAAAAAGTGAACTTAAAAAGTAAAGTTTATTTTATCAACACCCTAGTTGGAAGGAAAATAAATATTACAAGGATATTTATATGTGACATTGGAGAACTCATAGCCATGTATTTGGGTATGCCTATGTTCAAAGGTATCATGGAGTCACATATTTGAAATCCAATTCTATATAGAATAGCAAAAACGTTAAGAAGTTGGAGAGGAAGTCTTCTGATCCAAAGAGGTAAAGCTCATCTTGTCAAGCCTTCTTTACATATTATTCCCATTTATTTTATATCTATTTTCAATATTCCAACTAAAATAAGGATTAAAATGGAAAAAATTCAAATAAATTTCCTCTAGTCTAGATCAAAAGATTGAATATGCTTTGCCTTGGTTGCATGGTATCAAATATGTTATACGAAAGATGTATGAGGGTTGGCCCTTAGAAGGGTAAAATAGATTAATGAAGCCTCAATGGGAAATATCGGATAGAAATTATTGAAAAATGGTCAGATTGAGTGGGTTAACATCCTCAAAGATAGTATTTATGAAATGAAAAAAAAAAACTTTTATACTCCAATGACTTGCCAGTCAAATCTTCCTTTTGGAATAGTATTGTGGACATTAGATATTTGTTATGTAAAGGGCTTTGCTATCATATTGGAGATGAAATTAGGTAAACTTTTGGAAAGATAATTGGTTGAAGAAAATTCTCCTTTTATAGGACCTAAAGTTAAGTGTATTGTAACCTGCTCTATCCCTCCATTTTAGTTTCAAAGTTGCTAATTATATAACAACCAAAAATAGTGATAAAATTTGGAAAGATTTATCTGCTCCAGATTTAGACCCAAATTTTTTTGGCCATATTAACAATCTAAAAATATGGCTTCATTTTTATCCTCTACTACCCTCCCATTTCAATGATTCAGTAATTTAGAAGGAGGAAAATAATGGAAAATACTTTGTTAAGTTTGGATATCATTTTCTTGAAACAAAAGGTAGAATATGGATTTTAGTGAGGAAAATTTGGATTAAAGGGCTCAACCCTAAAATAGCTATCTTCTTATGGTTGGTGGCTCAAAATAGAATATTAACTTTTAAAAACTTACACAAAAGAGGTATCCCTATTGTAAATAGATGTTATTTATGTGAACAAAATTTGAAATCAATTCATCATATTTTTCTTGAATATTCCTTTCCTAGGTAGATTTTAGAGAAGGTTTTGGAACCTTTTGATGTTCGTTAGGTCTTCCTAGCCACTACAGAAGATTTATATGTGTAGTGGGATTATCCTTTCAAAAGTGGTATATTGAAAGTTCTCTAGAGGTTTTGTCTCCCTTATTTTATTTGGAGAATATAGAATGAGAGGAATAATGTGTCTTTTGAAAATAGGAAAAGAGAGGCTTCTATGGTTGATTTTTGTATTCTCAATGCTATTGTGGCAAACACTTAGACATTATCCTTTCTTGAGGTAGCTAAAAGTAGACTCGAGGAAGCCATTATTGTTTATTGTAATTTGAATCCTTTAATTTGTGTGAATTTATTGAGGTCTTTAAGGTTGGAAGTTAAGAGGGAATCCCCTCCATATGGGTGGATCAAACTGAATGTGGATGGTGCTATGAAATGGAACCTAGGTCCTATTGATGTGGGTGGAGGTTTTAGGGATTCTATGGGGGTGATTGTGCAAGCCTTTTTTGAACCTCTATCCATCCAGTCCAACCATTTCACTGAGTTTCAAGCCTTTTTATAGGGGTTAAGTTAATCAAAGAAGAACATTGTAAAAATATTATTATGGAAGAGGAATCCTTAAAACTTTAAATATTATAGAAGGAAGATAATAAGTTAGTTGGAGCACTGTAGATATGGTTGTGTGGGTGAAATAGATCCTATAGTATTGTCACAACCTTCAGTTGAAGAATGTTTATTAGGAGGGGAATGGAGTTGTAGATTTATTGGAAAACATGGGATGGAGGCTCAGGATATTATTATATGGGAAAATTATTTCCCACTTCAACTTATTAAATTTGTGTCTAAGGGAAAGATAAATCAACTCAATAATGTTCACTTTCTAGTTGGAAGAAGATAAATTTTGAGGTTTGACACTTAGGGAAAATTGTTATGGGTGTTTTAGTCTATGTGTGGTAGATTGTTATGTTTGTAAAGTTAATATTATCTGGTTATTCTTGTTATTGGTGTTATAGTATGTATATTTCTTATCATGTGCTTTAGGTTGGTTCTTTATGATTGTTAAATAGTTTAAATGGACTTGGCACCATGTTTTCTTCAACTTTTATGATTTTATTGTAAGGAAGTTTATATAAAATTGATGGGGCTCTTTCAATCCTCTTCTTAATATATTAATAAAAAAATGTATGGGGGTAGGTATTTTAAAAATTGGCTAGACCAACAGTTGTACCAGCCAATTGGTAATGACCTCCCTAGCACCACGTACAAGAGGACGATCCCTCAGTATAGGAATAAAATGGAGAAATAAGAATTTAATAGACAAACCTTATAGAAGATCACACAAAAAAGAATGTATTAATTCTAGAAGGAAAATTTGGTGATGATACTGTAACAAACCCAAAAATAAAAACACATAGAGAAAACTCTTGAATTGGATCAAGAAACTTCAAATTTCATTCCAACTATGTTTCAACAAGATATATATCCAAGATGATCTAAAATTATTGATAAAATAAGATGTGCTAGAGGAGACCTAGTAAATGCAACCACTAGATCATAGGAGCTTTCCAAAATATAGCAACAACCTCAAAATCTATCTTTGGGATCTCCATTTTCTAAATCATTTATTCTTGAAATAAAAGGGAAGAGAAGCAAATGATCAGTGTCCAAAACCCCACTAGGACTAGCACCTAGATTTATACCAAGGTTTTTGAAACATCAAAGCCATCTAGAATAAGAGACACCAATGAAAACTATGCAATAAATGTATCAAACCATCGAAGGTAATGAAGGATTTGATGTGAGCATAAGATCATATCTATAGAAATTTTTAGGAACACTGCTATCAAATCATTCTACTCCAACAAATGAATATGATACAATAAAAATAAATCCCAATACTTTAAGGTTATTGCAAGAAAGGACCAATAAGAAGTGCAAAATTCAAGGATCATCGCCAAAAATTGGACTAGTAACCAAGCCAAATTTGGAGTAACTACAAGAAATAGGAACAAATATAATTTATCATATCACTATAACTAATCATTCTAATCTTCTCATCATCATCGATGTTCTCTTATTTTTAACTCAAAAATATAATTCTCCACCAAGTCCAATCATTCAAAAAATAGCAATACCTAAACCACCTCCCATTATATCCACACCATAAATACAAATTATCACAAGTCCCATCATTTCAATCACTCAAAAAAATCCTCCATCTCCTTTTTGAGTTCTTCAGCCCATCTTCCCAATGTTACCACCTCCCAATCATCCATGTATAATCACCATTAGCAGGATCAAATAGATGATTTAAAATACAAAATACTAGTGGAAAGATAAGTCGACAAGGCAAGCAAAACAAGTACCTCCTAGGATAATGATAGTGGTTTATCCAACTACTTGTCAAAATTTGAGTGTCATAGCCACCCCAAAAGTTAACAAGCTAGAATTTGAAATGATTCTAAATGATTATCATATAGAGACATAAGTAATAAATATTTCTTGGATACCATTAGAAGATTCTCTATTCAATATCTAAACTAATTTTAGCACTATATACCACTAGAGTGATAGGCTAAGATATAAATGTAATAAGTTGAAAGGAAAAATGAAGAGCTTGGAAGCAATGGTGAAAGAGGAGCAGAATGTGAAGAGATATCTAGAAAATAAAAACTAGAGATTAAAAAAGATGATTATGAAGCTTCCAACTCCTTACTAAATTTAGGAAAAAGAAGAAATTAATCAAAAATTAATATCAAAATAAATTTAAAGTATGTGATATGATCTAGAAGAAGAAAAAAAGGCTCAAGCCACTCACTTATCCCAAGAAATTTTGATGCAAAGAAAGAAAGAAAGTTGGATTAAAGTTCTATATCCCTTAAAGGATATCCAATTGTTTACTATTTACACTTTAGTGTAGGGGTCATAAAAATAAAAAAAAATACCCAGCATAGGTTAATATAAACTAGAGGGTAAGATAGAGTAGGCAAAGGCTTTAATGGATTTATCCAAAATAAGAATTGAACCAATAATAAGAGTTATAGAAAATAGGAAATGGATAAAAATAATGTATATCTCTCAAAATATAATAAAAGAAACAAAATAGTTTTAAAAGAATGGGAGATGATAGATAGGCTAGAACATAAGGTAGAGAAAATAATGGTACCATTAATGGAAGCTAGAGATCTAGGATTTCTAGGTTTCTATGATGAACTTCAACTGCACACCAAAGAATATCTTAAGGCTCAAATAGGGGTAGTGGTCAATGGTAAAGAAAAGATAAGTCAATGGAAATAATCTATTGATAAATACCAAGTACTCAAGTTCCTAATTAAGATAGCTATGATACAAGCTAAACTCCAATAAATGGCTAGGAGGTATGATGATACTTCATATGAAAATGCCTATCAGTTGAAAACTATCAATGAAGAGATCAAAAAAATCCAACACGCTACTTCAAAGGCATGGGAAATGGTCTATAAAGTACTCAAGAAAATGGAGAGCATCCTAGAGGTTGAAGAAGAAGAACAATATATTGAACAAGAGGAACATAATGAATTTATTGAGATATTCTACACTGAAACTATAAGGATAGAAGGTTGTCAGAAGATACTTGTCACAAAATAACAAGAAGAGAATATTGTAAGCCTAGAACATGACACCACAACACCATAAGGATAAAAAAACACAAGATGTCCAAATTAAGGAAGGCATTATCATGGAATACCATTGTCCATAAAAAAACACAAAATAAGGCTAGTTGCAATAAGTCAAATATTTTGAGCAAAGCAGCAACTCAAGAAGAAGGGCCCAATATACAAGCACCTAAAAAGTTCATCCAAGCATAATTATTTTCCATATCACCTCCACATCTACCTCATAAACTATCTTCATTCATCTATTGGTCACTCACATTCCCTAATTCACACCATTTAATATCACCAGCCCATCACAATATTTATCTCTATAATAACCATTCATTATACCAATTCAATGATTCATTTACCTTTTTATATATTTTTTAAATCCATACCCAATGAGATAAGTATTTATAGGTCCTCAATTTTTTACGCATAGAAATCATCAGGAAGAACAAGGAATGTAGGTCAAATTCATGCTCTAATTCACAATTTGTTTTTCATCTAAATATTGCCTAAGTCTCATTAAATAAAGGTGCCCTAAAGAAATTTTCAAACTCCTAATAAATGTTTATTCTAGACCAAAATAAGTCTCAAATTGATTAGACACTTTCCCAAAAAATTGGCTAAGTCCCAAAAGAATTTTGGGATTGTAAATATATGGAATGGAATGATCTTGGACCATTTTTAGAAACGATGTCAACATGGTACCTCAAAATTCTAAAAACATACAAGTATGCATCAAGTTGAATAAGGTTAGATTTCATGAAGACAAAGCAAGTTCATCTTTGGCGTTGGTCAAATAATGCACCCTCAACCCAAATATGGAATCAAAGGATCCCAATATATCTTCAAGCAATAACATCAACACTCTCACATCAAAGTTTGAAAATGTGTCAAAGGTACTATGGAAAAATGAAATTTAACCCCCAATGTAAATATGCCAATAAAGCCAATAATGCACAAATATGAAAAACAAAATACTATCCAAATATGAATGAAATTGGAAGTTTTAATTGTGATGTTATCAAATTATCTCAAAATTCTAGATTTTATTCAAGAAGTTCTCCAAGAAATCAAAAATATCAATATCATCATAGTCTTGTATTTGATATTTATCATGCTATAGCATCTCTTTCATAGTTGATACTAATTTTGTGCCTTCCAAATATAAAAACTAAAACCATTAAGCTTAAAAGTGACATTACTAATAGATATTTGTAGAAGATCAACCAATTTTAAAATATAATTGAAAATCTATGAAAAAAATCCTAGATACATTTGAACTCAAATGAAAAAAAATATGAAGTGATCACCTTTAGAAACACAAGCTTTCAAGAAGAATTTTTGTCAGGTTGTTTGTCTAACATACCTATAATTATAAATTTGATGCTACAAGATTCAAATAGCATATTATAAATAGAGATGTAGACCTTAAAATAAGGGTTTGCTCTATAATAATTTTCTTGGGTGTATATTGAATCATTTTTGCTAATTAATGGAAGAGAAAAGTTGTTTGATCTCCATTGCAATTGTGATCATAGGTTTTTATGTATGAATGATTATGTTTTAAGTCATTTATATTACACTTACTAAGGGTAATAACCATGAGTATATAATGAACCTTATCTATATGAAAAATAGTTTTGGGAATATCCTCCTCTATAATCATAATTTGATAAAACCCATAACATAAGTCAGGTTTGATAAAATAATTTGTACCATGTAATTCATTCAAAAAATCATCAATAATAAGAATAGAGAACTTATATTTAACCATAATATTATTGAATGGATGAAAATTATGGCACATTTAAATATATATATACACTATACAATGACCATTGAGTATAACAAATGATTGTTATAAAAAATGATTGTTACTAGGATGGAAAATACCTTGATACAATACCTCTTAAACAAACATCTCCATTTTGGACTTTTGGGGTTAGGGATAATGGTAAGGATGAATGTTAGATGGCTAACTTCCTAGAAAAACTTAGATGGTATGATAATGAGTTTATTAAGGAGTAATAACCCTAATTTTATTCAAGACTAGAGAATATTTATCAATTAGAGATTACATGTAAGAAGGATGATTTGAATATAACTACTTAGTAGTCCTAATTTCCATGCAAAAAATTTGGGTAAATAAACCTCTAATACCCTTCAACATTATTTACATTTAATGAGAGCTAATAACCATGGAATATAGGGGTTATATGCCTTGGATATAGATGACCATACCAGTTGTTATTCACTATATATACAATAGTTGTAGGTCCAAAGTAACATCCCCTAATTAAGACAATTGTTAATATCCTAGCTAGTTTTGGTAGGAAGCTAAATTGCACAAGGACCATATGCAAGACCAAGTAAAAAATAAATAATTGGACCTCTAAAGAAGCCTAGTAAGTAGACATGCATGGTGAAGACTCATCACAAAGAGACATAATTGGAGCTTTGGTGAAATCCCAAGATACCATGGCATACCAAGTAGTTAGAACCAAGAGAAATTTATCATGAGGATTCTTGACCAAATATATGATCGATCATAATCATACTATGGTAATAATAAATGTAATAAGAGAATTCAAAAATGAAATACCACCATAAAGAACCTAAATCAATACATAGGGTAATGATCTTCCAATCAATACAAAACCAACTATGCTTTGATATTTTAGAAATTTTATTTTGCTTCAGGATATCCCACCCTCAAACCCATGCATTGAGGGCCACTAACCCTTCCTACCCTCCAATCGAGGCTACTACCATTGCTCCAAACCCCATGTGTTACATAGGAATATACAGTGTATGAAACTATGGCTCACTCTCTCTATGTGAAGGTACAATATTTAAGATACCATCATAAAAACCTTAAAGAAGTGGTGAGGTATTTAAGAACAATAATTGTAGGTGATATCTACAATAGATCTCTAGTGTGGGAAAAATTCTCCAATAATTATAGGTCCAAGCAACCTCAAGATTATGCACCCTCAATGAAGAAGTACCATGAGTGGAAATTTTAAAGGAAGGGAATTTTTAATTTTGAATTTTAATTGTAAATAATATAAATAGTTATCTTTAGGACATAACAAAGGATTTTAGATTTGGTGTTGTGTCAAGTATTTGACCTATGGTATTTTATTTCTCCTTTTTCTATTCTCTTGCTTAGTATGGACTTGAGCCTCAATCCAGTAATATGTACAAGCGCCAAACCTCTTTTGATTTAACATTTTATTTGTATGAGAAAATTTATTTTCACTTTTAGTCAATGGATTTTTCATGTGTTCATTAATCCCACTAAATCGATATGGAAATTGTATCTCCTTATTTGGTGCATTACCTCCATCAGATAGCTAGATAGGTTTTTGTTTATACACTTTACTTTTCATTGTATTGCATATTTTCTTTTCTCTCTCCCTTTTCCTTTGAAGCAATTTAATTAGAATTAGATTAACATAGAAGTAGACTGATGAGCACCAATGAAGACATATATAAGAAAGGAATTGACCTTGGGTAAAATATCTTAGAGGTCATTTAATTGGAGTCACATCCCATGCTCTCCTAGACTTCTTAGAACTATTACCCTCACTTGAGACCAAGGTACTAGATGTACCCACTCGACCAAGATAGTGAAAGATATCTAGGTCACAACTGTATGAAGTCATGATTGCCAAGAAGCACAAAGGGGTAACAACCAACCCCCAAATAGTTTATATTTGCACACCTAATGGGATCTAAATTTGAAGACATCTATCCCTCGATCTAGAATTAAGTCCATGGTTTTGATGGAGGCCATGGTCACCAAATTTTTGAAGCACTTTGTAGATTAACCTGGCAACTCTACTACTAAAGAACCTAAAATAAGAATAATCCACCATCCCTAGACTAATGTTATGTTGTGAACCCCCATATAACTAGTAACACCTTCCACCTAGTGACTCCATTGTAAAATGACCCAAAAAAATTATCAAGAAGAGCATAATGTCAAGGTTCTAATGGAGGCCCTAATCCATATACTTTTGAGAAGCTTAGACTATATCTTCCAAGTGTTACTACTACATCCAAAGGGTACAACATGGCTATCTTATGACCCATACCAATTCAAAGCAATACGAGCCCATTAAAACCCCTAGAGACACCATTCGAATGGGGAGAGCTTCCAACATTAACATTGGAAGCCCTACTAAAATATAATGGCAAAGGCCTAGTAACACCACTAAAATACGTATAGGAGATAGTATTCATGTTCCATATACACTACATAATTGAGTAGGATGTGGCATTTAGGTTATTGGTAGCCTCTTTTTGATGGAAGACCTATTGGTAAGAAGTTTGTCTAACAAAAAGACTTGTGTGCACATGAATCTCAACCAACATTGAATGATCGCATGACCAAGGGGTTGCATGGGTGAATCTCTAGAGAATTTTGGTTCCTAATGGAGTCCTAGATACCTACTTCCTAAATGCATAGGTAAAAGAGAATGAAAGGAATTTAAAAAAGCTAAATCTAGAATTTACAAGGGTATAAATTTAGCCGCATCAAAATACATACACAACCAAACTTAAAACATTACATGAAATCCTCACAAATTATATAATAGATCAGCCAATATTTCTCATAGATAATTAACATACACAATTTGACTAAAAATTCTAGAACTAGAGAATGAAATGCATGAAACCCATACTGCAGAATTAAAGCAAAGTCATCCAACTAATTTTAACAAAAATAAACAATCAAATATTTATACAAACACAAGAAACTTCAGAGGCCAAATAATGATAAACTTGTACTCTTGAATAATTTTTTTTTTACATGTAGATTGTAATAGCTAAAGATCTGACCCTCAAAGTGACATATATTCTTACATATATAGCCTCAAAAATTAACCCCTACTATAAGTGAACACGATACCCATTAATGAAGTTGGCCAACAACTTTTGCTACAAGTGATTAAGATGTTCATAAATCAAGTATGGTTGTGTCTGAAAGTATTCAGGTTATATTTACAAATTGTAACCTTGTAACTTTAACTACTCATTCATATGACCTAAAAGCATGCTCTTTTTGCTGCATTTGGCTTGTCCATTTTCCTAATATACTTGATGAACCTATTGTTCATAACACTTACATGTACTAGAAGTAAGTGAGTCGTTGCAAACATTCATGCGACCCAACCATGGAAGACTTACTTTATCACCAAACCATTATGGCATATCAGAAAATCATCCAATGTATGTTAGTTGCATACATGATTCTTTATGATTAGTTATTGCATCAATGTACTAGCCTTAAACTTGGGCACAATTCTTGTTGCAGGCAAAACAAGGTTAACTTCTTTCCTACTTTTGTCACATGCTCGCGCATTTAATTTATCAACCCAGGGAGCTTCGTAAACTTGTGAAGGGTCTTGAACAAGATTGCTTACAATACCACTTGAGATGAGTCCGCTAGTTCTACTATTGGGGTGTGTTTCAACGGTCATCAATAATTTATACACTCAATAATTTACGTAAAAACAATTAAATCTACAGAAAGGAAATATTCACGCATTCCTAGAAATAAACCTATTGCAATACTAGAAATAACAATGCGATAAACAATCTTATAAAAATAGTAAACTAATCTAGAAAACACAGGAAAAATAGGGGAAGAAATACTGGCTTGGAGTGGGCCCAGGCTCCAACAACTTCCTCCCAGCTGAACACGCACTTAGAAACTCTTAGAACTATATTATAATTATCAAAGTATTACAATGCTTATTCTATATATCTCTCTACATTTACTATAAAAATATTCTATATATTCTTAGAGAGGTCTATGTGTGTTTATATAGCACACCCGTAGATCTTCTGTTATAAAGAAGTTATAATAGTCGATTCATTCCAGACTAAACTATGACATTTTGATAAATGTGATCGACATCTGCTAAAATTGGCATTCGTTTCTAATGGTGGTGTGTTCACTGATTGATTTGTGCTTTGCCTGGAATTGGTAGGACATTCTCATACATCGGTGTGATCCCCAATTTAACTCTACATGACGTAGAGTTGGAATTGCACCAGTCTCTGTTGTCCACATCGTGCTTGTCTAGTCAACGGGCAAAGAACAGGGGCACCTTCCCTATGAGGAAGGTGCCTAAGTATGTCGGGCACCTTTTCTATGTGGAAGGCACCTTACTGCCGTTGGCACCTTCCTAGAAGAGGAATGTGATTATCTTCTATTGGTGCCTTCCTATGAGAGGAAGGCACTTGCCTTATAGTGGCGCCTTCCTGTCGGTGCCTTCCTTATGAGAGGAAGGTGCTTGCCTTCTAGTGGTGCATTCCTTTCGGTGCCTTCCTGTGAGAGGAAGGTGCTTATTTTTATTTTGTGCCTTCCTGGAAGAGGAAGGCACTGGCATTCTATTGGTGCCTTCTTGGGAGAGGAAGGCGCTTGTCTTTCCTTGGTGCCTTCCTGGAAGAGGAAGGCACCTACTTATGCTTGGTGCCTTCCTAGAAGAGGAAGGCGCCTACCTTCTCTATGTTGATTTTGAAAGAAAAAAAGTGCCAGGTCCATGAAAATACCTCAACTGATCCAAATCTGACTAAATCAATTATAATTCCACAAAAACACACTAGAAACACATGAATTAGATAACACGCATAATTTCATCAAATAATTATATAATCATTCATAAACATATGCAATCCTTATTATACATCCGTATAATAATCAAGAAAATGTATACAAAATATGAGCATTTTTTATGCTCATCATCCCCCCACGCCTAACATCTACCACACCCTGATGGCATCAAAACTGTAGGTAGCCCTTTTGACCCCTCATCATTGTTGTTTCTTAGTGGATCTGGCTATACCTACGGCCCGTGTCTACCTCTTCTATGCACTGGCATCTGGAGGTGTGGCTCCTATTTTTCTATGCGGGGCTATGGGTGTTGTTGTCGGCTTTGCTTTCCTCATCCTGGCCGCTATCGAAGGTGATCTAGCTAGCGTCGTCTCTACTATCTAAAATGTAGCTTCTGTAGCTTGCCATAGGTCAGCATTCAGAGATCTGACCACTACAATAGAGATATCTAAATTATCCCTCTTGAGATGAACTACTTGGGATTTGTACAATCAGGCTACTTCAGGAGTAAGCCCTGCATTCTCCTTTGCAATGGTAGCGGCTTCCAATTCAGGGCCATATACCCCCCATCATTCAAAATACCTTCTTATCTTGGAGGGCCATCCTTGGGATGACCCGTAAATCTCCCAGAACTGGCTGTCCTCTACCGGATTGACAGAGATACCAGAGTCCCCTTGCATCCTCAAGGTTGCCTTCCTGGTCTCCTTAGATGTTGTCATCTCTTTGAGCAACCGTTCGAACTATTTTTGCCTCTCTGCGAATAGCTGCATATCCCAATCATCTTCTTCTAGCTCGATGAAGGTCACCTTTGCCTTATTTTGAGCCGTCCTAGGTCCTTTTCCTTTGTCCTCTACAAAAAATGTGGTGGCTCGAATAGGGGTTTTCTCTTTCTCCCTAGCGGACATATTCTCACTCCGAGGGGCCTGCTCTGTGGTCCCTGGAGCATTCTCTTCACTCTAGGGGACCTGTGCTGCCATCCCTGGGGGTGCTTCTTCGCCCCCCTATCTATTCTGTGTTGACCCCTCAGGTTCTTCTCTTTCTTCCTTAGGTCCAGGGAGTTCTTCCTTATCCCCCGGTCCTATCTGCTATTATTGGCCCTCGTCCTACTCTGTATCACTCAGGTCAATGATAGGGGGTGTTGTGGGACTTCTTTCCCCTTCACTCCCAAAAATAAAGGAATTCTCCCCTGCCTCTGGGTTGCTCTATCGAGCGTTCGATCGAAATTATCTAGAAGAGAATACTCATTCTATAGATGTGGGAGAATTCGTCGAGACCTCTATTGCCCAATCAATTTGGGTCAATGCATCCCTTATTTTTGTTCCCCTGCCCTAGAGTTGTTAGTTCTCCTCCCACAACTACTGGACCAACTACTTGAGCTAGGTGATTTGTCTTTATCATTCTTCCAATTCCCCTCTATGCTCATTTTGGTAGTCCTCCAAAATTTTCTGGGCCATCCAGCAATTGGTCTGCCACTCCAGCGCTTCCTCCAAGGCTACATCGACTTGATCATTTCTCCTGGAAGTCCCTACATCTTATGGGCTCTAGTTTGTCAATTCTCGGAGGGTTTGGGCTGTAATGTCGACTTCCAAGTCATTCTCTTCTTCTTCTGCTGAGAGGAGGAGTCACCATAGGCGTTTCCTCCTAGGGACTGGTTCTAGTGGCCGAAACTTGACCTCGCTGCTAATAAGCGGTGCTCCTTCCTCTTCATACTTGGGCACTGGGGAATGCCCTCTTTCCTCTGTGCATTTGGGCACTAGTGAATGCCCTCTTTCTTTCATGAAATTAAGCAATGCCAATTACTTGATACTTGCCATCTCCTCTATAGGTCTTCCCTCTTCTTGCCCTCTTTTGGCAACAGGATCTTGTTGCCTTTCTTGGCCGCCATCTCCCTTTGTGTTGGGGTTCTACCTCTATGCTTTTGCATGGCGGACCAGTGCTAATATCAGCCCATGGTGGGCCAAGGTAGATGGTGCTCCCTTTTGGTACCTAGCCACTTCTTCCTTTAGGGCATTTTCTAGGTAGAAGGGCATGTTCAACTTCCTTCCATGCACCAGGTGATTCAGAAACTACACATGGTTAGTGTGCAAATGGGTATACTTCTTGGTGCATGTAAAGAATTGAGCAACCTACTCGAATATCTTCCACAGATTCATGGGAAGGCTGCTTTTGGGTAGCCCTTCCTTATCTATTTGCACATTTTCTCCTGGAAGTAGCACTTCGACATATGAATTTAGTAGTTCACATTTGTATATGCATTCACCTGTGAGGGGCAATCCAGTCGCCTGCAAGATGTATTTGAGGGTGACCGAAATTTCTACCCCTCACACCTGAGCTACGTCGCCCCTCAAGGAGGCAGCGAATTCCTTTGCTGCCTCCATATCTTGGCCTTGACTGACCAAGGTATAGTATTTGAACCATCCCTTGGCCTCAAACTATGTTTTTACCATCCCCTTGATTCCTTTCGTATCACTCGACTCATTATTTTTCACCGCATGATTCTTTGACCTTCCTCCCATGGCACCTTCCCTTACTACTACACTTCTTCTTTTTTGTCGTTACTTCTTCAGGAAGGTGCCTTCTTATAGGGAAGGCGCCTAACCTTAGCATTTAATTCTAGGGTACACCTTTCGAGCCATATCATTGGCACGTGGTTTCGACCATGGGGGTATATTATTTTTATGACGACAATATTTTTTTTGGTACTGTATAATTTATGAATAATTATATAAATATTTGAGTTAGTATGTGTGTACCTTATTTGGTGTTTCATGCATCGTGAAGAGTGTTGATTCACTAATTTGTGACATGGGGGAGGGTTATTTTTTTTGTGCGGATTACACTGGACTTTGGTGCTGAGTTGTTTGATGGTTGGTGCTAAAGACAGACTCTCGATTTGCTCAAAAAATAGTCTGTCCATCATCTTTGGAACATGTGTGTTGATCTTGCCCCATAATTCTCTGAGATTTTTTTGATTGGGGTGGATTTCCATCACATGGGCGATGGTGGTAATATGATGCCACTCATTCATGTGGTGATTTCATTTTGATCGAGGCATCCGTGAGACTTAAGTGCTGGCTATATGCGAAAGGTGCTCTTTGGTACCTTCCCAATGTGGAAGGTGCTTATGTGGTGCCTTCCCAATGTGGAAGGCGCTTATATGGTGCCTTCTCGATGTTGTCGGTGCTCTTTGAATGGATGTGCCTTCCGGTGGTGGAAGGTGTCTCTGATTGGATGTGCCTTTCGATGGTGGAAGGTGCCCTTTTGATGATGGCACCTTCCTGCTACGAAAGGTGCTTTTGAATTGGTGCGCCTTCCTGATGTGGAAGGCGTTGCTGAATACATGCACCTTCTTGGGGTGGAAGGCACCGCTACATACTTGTGCCTTCCTGAGGTGGAAGGTACCTCGGTCTATATGTGCCTTCCTAATGTGGAAGGCACCTCGGGATATTTTTTTTTTTTTTTTGTGGCGCCTTCCGCCACGGAAGGCGCCTATTTTTTTTTTTATGTGGCGCCTTCTTGATGTGGAAGGTGCCTACTTTTTTTTTTTTGTGCACCTTCTTTATAAGGAAGGTGCCTTCTTCTAGTGGGGCACCTTCTTCATAAGGAAGGTGCCTTATTCTAGTGGGGCACCTTCTTCATATGGAAGGCACCTTCTTCTAGATGGGTGCCTTCTTTATAAGGAAGGCACCTTATTCTGGCGGGGCACCTTATTCATATGGAAGGTGCCTTCTTCTAGCTAGGTGCCTTCTTTATAAGGAAGGTGCCTTCTTCTATGCCTTCTCGATGTGGAAGGCACTTTATTCTTGGAAATCATGTTGCGATTGACTGGGAAAGGGTGATCAAGACTTCTCAGTCTTGCTTCATGCTGCCTCAGCTTCTACCTATGAGTGTTGGTGTCAGAATGCTGAGATGAATTAGGCTTGGTTTCCTAGATACCTATTCCTCATGTTTTCAGGTCCTCCACCTACAAAAATAAAATGAAAAGAAATAAAAATAAAGGTAGTTAGATGCATTCTATGCCTATTAGGCCCTGGATTAGGATGCTTGCAACTTGCATGTGGGCATCATCCCTGCAAAACACATCGTAAGAAAAAAACTAAATTAACTAATTTTGGTGAGCACTTCCATTCCCACTGTTTCTCCTATTAAGATTTTGGTTTAGAACAAACAAGATGGGGTCTCCCCCAAATCTATTCTGGATTCCACCTGTAAGGTTTTAGATGTGTTATAGGGGCGCAGTCGGTGGCCATTGACCGTTAACATAGTGTTGCTATCGTCAATTGTTCTAATGTGCACTGCCCCATTCTTGATGAGCTCTACCACCTCATACGGTCCCATCCATATTTGCATTAATTTACCCTTTCTTTCTTGGAACCGAGAATCGTACAACACCCATTCTCCTTCTTGGAATTGCTTCAGTTTAATGTGGCTATCATGCCACCGCTTTCTTTGCTTTTGTATGATTTCCATTCTCTATAAAGCATCGATTCAGATTTTGTCCAGCTGATCTAGCTATTGAATCCTTTATTTTTTAGCGTCATCCAAGCTCAAGTTCAATTCTAAATCCATCCTCAATGTCTTGATTTCAAATTCAATGGGCATCATCGCACTCTTCCCATAGACTAGTTGGAAGGGTGTGAAGCCTATGGTGGATTTCCACGTGGTATTATACACCCAGACTGCCTCCGATAACCGTGTAGCCCAATATTTTTTGTGTTCTTGCATAGTCTTCATCAGGATGTTCTCTATTTCTCTGTTCGTCACTTCCACTTGCACATTTTCCTACGGATGGTAGGGTGTAATTTTATTGTGCCAAAATATGTATTACTCCATCAGATCCTTGATCAAATTGGAGGTAAATTGAGGCCCTTGGTCTGTTGTTATCTCTCTAGGGACCCCAAATCATGTAAAAATGTGGGAAAATAAGAAATTGACGACTGTTATTTCTTTTGAATCTCTCAACGCTTGAAATTTAACCCATTTGGTGACATAATATGTACATACCAAAATAAACCTTCTCCCTATTGAAGGTGGATTAATTGGTCCCACGAAGTCCATGCCCCACTTATCGAAGGGTTCCAGGTGTACCTAATACTGGAGGGGCATTTTGTCTTGATGGGTTTGTCTACCCATTCTTTGGCATTCATCACACTTGCTGGCGTACATAGCCACATCCTTTAACAAAGTGGGAAAAAAGTACCCAGCCTGTAGGATTTTGTAGGCAGTTTGTTTCCCTGCAAAGTGTCCTCTGCATGGTTTGTTGTGACATGCTTTGAGTACTTATGATAACTCCTGTTCTGCTACACATCTCCTTATAATCTGGTCATGCCCTATTTTAAATAGGAGGCCATCAATCCATAGGAACGATGCACTTTTCTCTATGATCGCCTACTTTTCTTAGAAAGAGAGAGCAGGTGAGGTTCTTTTGATTTCCAAGTAGTTGGTTATATCTGCATACCACAAGATTTGCTCACTAATGGTGAACAAATGTTCATCCAAAAACTGGTCTTCCACTGTTGTATGGTCTGTCGGTATCAATCTAGATAGAAAATTTGCTACGATGTTATATTTGTCTAGTTTGTCGACTATTATGATGTTGAATTCCTGCAATAACAATAGCCACCTGATAATTCTTTCGCAAATGGCCAGCTTGCTCATCAAGTATTTGATAGTTGCATGGTCCATGTGGACAAATACCTTATACCCGGTGATATAATGGCAGAATTTGTTTATGGCGTGTACAACTGCAAGGAACTCCTTCTCCGTCACTATGTAGTTGAGCTCGGCTCCTGCCAAGTTTTTGGTGACATAGTAGATGGCATAAAATTCTTCACCATCCTTCTATTCGAGGACTGCTCCAATCACATTGTTGGATGCATCACAGTAGATATGGAATGGTATGGCCCAATTTGGTCCTCTTAAAACCGATGTGGATATCGGTTTATCTTTAAGCAACTAAAACACTTCTTCATAGTCTTTCATCCAATTGAACTTCACATATTTAGATAATAGAGTGTGTAGTGGTTTTGCAATTTTACTAAATTTAGCGATAAATCACCGGTAGTACCCGATTGATCCAAGAAAAATCCTCACCTCTCTCTGCATTCTGGGGCTGGGTAGGTCTCTGATGACCTCAATTTTTCTTTTATCAACCTTTATTCCTTTTGTGGAGAGGTGGTGTCCTAGTATGATGCCTTCTTGCATCATCATAAAGCATTTCTCATTGCTCAGGGACAAATTGTTTTCCTTGCTTCTTTCGAGCACTCTTTCCAAGTTCATCATTGCTTCATCAAAGGTTTCTCCATAGACTGTGAAGTCATCCATGTATACTTTGACTGCATCTCCCATCATGTCTAAAAATATGCTAAGCACCACCCTTTGAAAGGTGGCAGGTGCGTTGCTTGTCTTATCCTAATCCTCTTCTCCTATCTAGATCTGGTTGTATCCACTGAATCTATCCAGGAAGGAGAAATACTTCCTCCCGGAGAGTGTATCCAAGACTTGATCAATGAACAAGAGTGGGAAGTGGTCCTTCTTGGTCGCTTTGTTTAACGTTCTATAGTCCACATAGATTCACCACTTCCCATTATTTTTAGGGACTACCACTAACGGTGATACCCACTCACTGTCAGAAATTGGATAGATGAATCCGACAGTCAAGAGTTTTTGTAGTTCTTCCTTGATAATGTCTTTCATTTTCAGATTTATTCTTCTATGTGGTTGCCTGCTTGGAGTTGCTTGATCATCTAGGTATATACGATGGGTACATATCTTTGGGTTGATACCCTTCATATCTGAGTAATCCCATGCAAATGCTTGTTGGTGTCTAACCAGGAGCTCTTTTACTTTCATCAATTATGTGGGAGTCACCCCACTGCTAACATTCAATGTTCTTCTTGGCCCGATGTGTATCTGCTGAACATGGTGATCTTGGGCACCAGCCAATGGCAATCTAGGTGTGGATGTGGAGGACTCCCCATGGAGGAACTTCACAATAGCACCATATTCATCTTCTTCTGCCAACTCATCCAACGTCATCATCGATTGGATCATGGATAGCTTAGTATTTTCATGCTCGATCAACATGGGTTCTCCTAATGAGTCTATGGACTATGCTAGGGGTGAAATAGTCAACCTTTTAATGTTTCTTCCATCAAATATGGTCATAAACCCATCTTGATAGCTGATGTAAGTGTCAGATGTTGCTAGCCATGGCCTTCCCAAGATGAGTGAGTAACCACCCAACCTAGTTTTAGATTGTAAGACTAAAAAGTTGGTTGGGTATTCCCATGTGCTTATTGTCACTATTACGTCTTCCAACATTCCTTCTAGTGCCACGATCGATCGATCAACCAGCTGCAACACTATCGTAGTGGGTTTTAGGTTCATGAGTTGTAGCCTCTGCATGGTCTCCTAAGGTATTACGTTGATGTATGCTCTGAGATCAACCAAAGTATTAGACAAGGAATGTCCCTCGATTTTTACAGTCAGCACCGAGCTACCTGGGTCTACATACTTAGGATGGCACATTTTGTCCATCATCAAATCTGCTAGTTTACCCATGAAATTAATAGTCTAGGTTGCTCTTCGTCCTGGCTTCCTTAGAAACATATCTCTTATCGCCTTGGTATATATCAAAACATCTTGGATGGATTGAAATAATGGAATTATCATGGTGAGGATCTTCAAGCTAGACAAGATATCGAACTCTGACTGTGTTACTTTCATCTATTCTTGAAACCGATTGGGAAATGGAGCCTTTGATCTCTCAGGTATTTCTTCTATCACCTCTTCTACAAGAGGTGTTTCTCCTACCTCTTCCTCCTCTTCTACCAGTGGAGGCATTCCTACTCCTAGATGTATACCAGACCTAAGCTGAATATGGTACATCAGATGCATCTTACCCTCCATGTTGTATGCTAGCTGGTTCACCTTGTTATTAGGATTTACCATCGGTTGTGTGGGTAGCTACAAAGGTCTTATTGCTAGAAACACTGGTAAATTTTGTTGGGGTTGAGATTGTGCTACATTCTGTGAAGCCTAATTCCATGCAGTGTGACCTTTCCACTATTGCCCAAGATATGGATATGGCATCCATGGATGCTGGTTCGGGAATGCTGCTAGGGGTGCATTGGACCAGGGTGATGGCCCCCACCACCCCATGTTAGGTGGTTGAGGTGGGACTTGGGGCATGTATGGTCCTCCCCCATATGATGACATTCCAATTGGAATATTCCCCATAGGGGGTTATGGCCAACTCTGTTGATTGCCTATGAAATAGGCATCCGCACTTTCAACATCCTCCTGATTATTGGGCAGTTGTGGGTATAATCGAGTTTTATGGTTCAGCCTACAAACTATGCATACTTTGACTTTGTTCTTTGGGCATGCATTCTTTGCATGCTTCCCTCTACATTTTGGATAGAAATAAGCCAATGTTGCTTCGTTTTATTGCTTACTTTTCTCTAACAGCAGCGTATCCATCTGCAATGCTAGAGATGAGAGCAATTCACTCTTTAAATATTCTAGCATGTTACCTATTTTTGTCTTCATGACTAAAGCAGTCACTTTCATGGTTCTAGAAGTGGTCTTGCCTCTCCTTCTTGAGTAGTTTTGGCATAGTTTTCGGATGTCTTCCATAGCGTGCTGGTAGACATCACCTCCAAAAATCATGTTAAGAGCCTCTAGTGATTCATTGGTAAGTCCTATCAAAAATATGCTTTTGAGGGACTTATCAGATAGTTTCATGTAAGGATATCATTGAATATTGATGTTGAATCTCTCCTAGTATTACTCGAGAGACTCAAATTATTTTTGCGTCATGCTCAGGACCTCTTCTTTGGAGTCTCTTGCTCTCCTGAAATCTTGGTATTGCTCTAAAAAGAGCTTCTTCAATTGATCCCAAGTGGCAATGTGTTTGTCTCTCATACTAATGAACCACCGCAGAGCTGCATCGTCCAATGTGGAAGGAAAGAGTTTCAGCTTCTGCGTATCATATTTGTAGTCCATAGACCTACATAAGACATCAAACTTAAATAAAAATAGTTTAGGGTCCTCAGTTGGGTATCCTTTGAAGGTCAGAAGGTGAGTAGGGGATATGTTTTTCATTTTTGTATTTCCTAATCCTTCATAAATCGGGAAACTAAATCTAGATGAGACTTCTTTATTGCCAGCCATTTTTTTAGGAAATGTGGTCTCTAATGCAGTATTTATGGCCTTACAGTCATTTAAGACTTTCTAAGTCAAGTCTCTAAGGTTGTTTGGTGTTATCGTATGATCTTCTACAACTTTCCACAACATGGCTTCCTCTAAGGGTGTCCTATTAAACATGGGATTTATGATGATTATTTCTTCCCCAAGTTGATGGTATGAGGAGGCTCTTTGCACAAAGTATGGATCCTCACTCCAATGGATTGCTGGTGGTGGGTCAGGTGAGTCTAATTCAAATTTAGAATGTTTGACTAACTCAGGTTCTGGTGGATTGGTTTTTATAAACCGACCGTCAGGTCCTCTTCTTCTCGAAGAACTCATACAAGGTCATATGGAAGGTTTCTATGTATTGTAAATAATCTATTTGAGATGCTTCCACAGCAACGATGCCAAAATTTTATGGGCCAAACAAGTTTAACTTCTTTCCTACTTTTGTCACATGCTCGTGCATTTAATTTATCAACCCAGGGAGCTTCATAAACTTGCGAAGGGTCTTGAACAAGATTTCTTACAATACCACTTGAGATGAGTTTGCTAGTTCTACTATTGGGGGGTGTTTCAACGGTCATCAATCATTCATACACTCCTCAATAATTTATGTAAAAAAAAATTAAATCTACAGAAAGCAAATATTCACGCATTCCTAGAAATAAACCTATTGCAATACTAGAAATAACAATGCGATAAACAATATTATAAAAGTGGTAAACTAATCTAGAAAACACAAGAAAAATAGGGGAAGAAATACTGGCTTGGAGTGGGCCCAGGCTCTAGCAGCTTCCTCCCAGCTGAACATGCACTTAGAAACTCTTAGAACTATATTATAATTATCAAAGTATTACAATGTTTCTTCTGTATATCTCTCTACATTTACTATAAAAATATTCTTTATATCCTTAGAGAGGTATGTGTGTGTTTATATAGCACACCCGCATATCTTCTGTTACAAAGAAGTTATAACAGCCGATTCATTCTAGACTAAACTAAGATAGTTTGGTAAATTTGATCGACGTCTGCTAAAACGACATTCGTTTCTAACAGTGGTGTGTTCACTGATTGGTTTTTGCTTTTCTTGGCATTGGTAGGACATTCTCATACATCGGTGCGATCCCCAATTTAACTCTACATGACGTAGAGTTGGAACTACACCAATATCTGTTGTGCACATTGTGCTTGTCTGGTCAACGGGAAAAGAACAGAGGCGTCTTCCCTATGAGGAAGGTGCCTAAGTATATCGAGCACCTTCTCTATGCGAAAGGTGCCTTACTATTGTTGGCACCTTCCTGGAAGAGGAATGTGCTTATCTTCTATTGGCACCTTCCTATGAGAGGAAGGTGCTTGCCTTCTAGTGGTGCCTTCCTTTCGATGCATTCCTTATGAGAGGAAGGCGCTTGCATTCTAGTGGAACCTTCCTTTCGATGCCTTCCTATGAGAGGAAGGTGCTTATTTTCCTTTGGCACCTTCATGGAAGAGGAAGGTGCTGGCCTTCTATTGGCACCTTTCTAGGAGAGGAAGGCACTTGTCTTTCCTTAGTGCCTTCCTAGAAGAGGAAGGCACCTACTTACGCTTGGCGCCTTCCTGGAAGAGGAAGACACCTACCTTCTCTGCATTGATTCTAAAAGAAACAAAGTTCCAGGTCCATGAAAAGACCTCGACTGATCCAAATCTGACTAAATCAACTACAATTCCACAAAAACACATTGAAAACACATGAATTAGATAACACGTATAATTTCATCAAATAATTATATAATATTTCATAAACATATGCAATCCTTATTATACAGCCGCATAATAATAAAGAAAATGTATACAAAATATGAGCATTTTTTATGCTCATCAATGCTCTCCCACCATTAGTAATTCAACCAATTTTGGAACCCCCTTCTAAACTTTGATTCTTCATATCTACCATGATGAGCATTTGGGACCTACATGGATGCTGGTTGCTACCTAATTCTCTATAGAATACTACCTTTGCACATGGAAAACTTTTGGGATGGGTTGAGGGTCCAACTAATTCCCACTGTTTTGTGTATTTTATCCTTTAACTCCTTTGAGTTAAGTTTTTAGGACCTGTAAGAGGCCTAGTCTCATTCCATTTTTTTTGGGTTCAACATTTAGTGTTGTAGTCTAGTTTATCATCAATACAATGATAGAACTATGATCATTATCCTAAGATATTTGAAGGTGAGCACCCACTAATCATAGCCCAAACTAGGCTTTGATTCAAACTCCAGAGTAGGCTGGTATACCTTGTCAACTTAGTAGATTTTTAGCTAAAAATGGTAAAGGTTTAGGGATGGGGATGAAAGGGGTAGAATTTTATGAACTAATGATGGATGGGTGAAGCTAACAACATAGACATCCACAAGGTATCTTCTATCAAAATAATTTATAGAAGCAATTTTTAAGACTAATAGAATTCAAAATTTAGCAACACTCTATATCAATGGCATTTGACATACTCAAATAATTATTCTAAACATTTAAGCATCAATTATCCAAATTAATAGAATAATATCAATGCCTCGACTAACAAAAATATAATTCCCATTAGCATGCATATCAGTATGAGTTATTCCAATTTGCTCTAAGTTAGAAACAAAAATTAACATAATAGACTAACCATAGTAGTAGTATAAAAATAACTTCACAAGATTATGATCATCCAATCAATACAGATGCACGTTTGAGGCAAGCATCCCTTGTAATACTTCTTTTATTAATTGAATAAAATATACATAGTAGTGCAAGCAAACACTTCAGATATAACCCTTTGAAAGGAGATCATTGGTTTCATTTATAGTTTTACAATGAGTTTCATTCTAAGAATTACAGGGAAATTGTAGTTCTTGATTTCTTAACAACTTACCATCCATGATGACATCCAACTATGTTTTTCTTGATTAGATATAACAGATTTCAAACTAGCATTATCCTCCACTATTTATGAATCTTGCAAGATCCTATCATCTTTTGATCTGCAACTAAATATGGTTGAGCTAAAAATTCTAGAAGCTTCTAGATTATAATCTGATGCTTCAACTTCCATGACACTTGGTCTAGTCTCTTCAACCCTTTATAATGAGTAGCTATGCAAAAATATGCTGGAGGTTACAAAAATTGAATTCTCACCGTTGATCCAAGTATGAGCATCTGAGTTTAAATATATTGCGATCACTTTTTACCTTTTGCATGCAAACAAAGTCATCCATGATCTCCATATTTGAAGTAAATCTACAATTGCTTGTCTACTTTGTCTTTCGGGTGAATTTCTTATTTGTGCACGGATAAAAAAAGCATCAATAAATTAGACTCCAAAACTTTTGCCTAATTTTAGCCTTTTGTGGTTTTGTATTTTTCAATGATTTTGAGGTTCTCAACACTTTTATGACTTCCACACAGATAATGAAGGTGATAGGAAATTGTTCTCCAAAACTTTTATCTGATTTTAGCTCTTTTCTATGGTTTTGCCTTTTTGAGCAATTTTTGGTTTCTCAATGCTTTTATGACTTGCACGTGGAAAACGAAGGTGCTAGGAAATTGTTCTCTAAAAATTTTATCTGATTTTGGCTCTTTTCTATGATTTCACATTTTTGAGCGATTTTGAGTTCTCAATGCTTTTTTGACTTGCATGTGCATAATGAAGGTGATGGGAAATGACGCTCCAAAATATTTTCCAGATTTTGGTTCTTTTTCATGGTTTTCCCTTTTTGAGTGATTTTGGGTTTCTCAACACTTTTCTGATTTGCGTGTAGATAATAAAGGTGACGAGAAAGTGCTCTTTAAAAATTTTACCCAATTTTAGCTCTTTTATGTGGTTTCACCCTTTTGAGTGATTTTGATTTTCTCAATGCTTTTTTGACTTGCGTGTGGATAACAAGGGTGTCAAGAAATTGTGCTCCAAAAATTTCACCTGATTTTAACCTTTTTTTGTGGTTTTGTATTTTTCAGCAGATATGGGAAATTGAGTGGATTTGTGTTTTCTCCCTCCATACTTAGCCAAATTTTATAAAATTTGTTCTAAGTTGGGATGTATCCAAACTTGGCCTACATTATTGATGCCTCCTAGGGTATCTTTATCAAAATATTTCAAGAACACAAAGCCTTATCCATTGGGCTTATGGAGTCAAAAATGGGATGGATGGGTGATCATGGAATCAAAAGGAAATAAATAGAAAAAATGGGATGACAAAAATGACTTAGGAAATATGGTGAAGAAGGAGAAAATAGATGGCCTAAATGTGAATGAAATGATGGAATGAATGGAAAGTATTTGGAAGTTAATGTAAGAATATACAAGGGATGACTAGACTCTAGTTGATTTTTTAGAATAAAGTCTTAGAGCATTATTTATTTATGATTATAACCCTCTTGACCATTTGAAGATAATCATAGGGTAACATTTTATAAGGAAACAATACAATAGGAAACATTTATACTTTGCTCAAGATGGATTTCTCTTCAAGACTCAGCTACGTGAAATTCAACTATCTATAGTATTGTGGCTCAAAAATACACTTCGACATGACTATAAGCCTATTGATCATTTGAAGAAACTATCTAGAGGCTCACAGTCCATGAAGAAACAATTTAGGAGGGAAAAATTCACTAAGGAGAAAAATTTTATAAGCTCAATCAGAGATAATTTTCACCTTCTTGCAACTCCATACACATGAGGTCATCTGCATGTTCATGATTTTTTACTCTAACATTTTTCAGAATACAAACCTCCATAAAAGTTATGCATTTTGGAGGTCTCTATCAATCAACCTACTCTTCTTCCCATTCTTCTACTTCAGATTCCTCTTCATCTAGATGGACCACTTTTATTGTAGGTATTTCATGTTCTATCTCTTGGACCTTTTCTTCTTCTACTACTTCTTCATCTACTTGGTCATCATGCTTAGATTTATCTTCCTCCATCTCTACTTCGCTTATGTCTACTTTACTAATTTCATCCTCACTGAGTAGTTGGACAACATTGCTAAGCACATTTTAAGCTTCTTCCCAAGATATTTGTGAAATTATTGGTAGTGCTAGAATGTTCCAATGAATCCATTGTAGGTTGGTCAATATTTCATAATATGGTTCTACACCACCATTACCAACCTTATATACCACATATTTAATTTGAATCAAGTCTTTAATCAACTAGAATACTTGGTCTTGTTGAATTGACTCGAGCTATATTTATATCTCAAAATAATTTTCCAGAATGAAGTCTAAGTAGGCTCTCAATGTTGATTTTCTGATATATTGGTGATCTTCTCCCAAGTAATCAAGAAAGCCAAGTTGTCTAATATGAGACAGCCTCTATAAAATTTTCTCATCTTATTTTCCAACCTATATAACAACTGTAAACCCTTTGTCTATAACCTATATTTAGATATAATATCTTTAGCAATGTTTTAGCTATACACCACTGCCTATTGGAGATGAGCCTAGTTGTAGCCTTGAATCTTATTATTGCTAGTTTATAATTTTTTTTTGTTATGGCAACCTTGTGGTGGATCTCTCCTTTTACATTCTTGAAGGTATTTCTAGCACTTACAACTTCATTACTGGCTTCATTTAAGAAAATGAAGACCAATTTGGCTTCCAAATATTTTAGCTTGATATCAGACTAGATTTCTTTCTTGATCTACTTGATCTTATTCTTTGAAAATCCTACCAATCTAGCCTTTCATATCAATAACTACTACTACAATTGATTGTTCTATTCAATTAGAGCCTTAAATTGAGCTTGAGAATTTTTAGCTTGCTCTTTATAGTGGGTAGCTTCTTGGAATTTATCCTACCACTTCTTCACTTCATCCTTGAGGTCTTTCTCAAGACTATTTTGGTCTCTAAGTAAAGCTTCTAGTTCTTATATCTTCCTTTTCAACTCTTCATTTTCATCCCTATATACATTGCCTTGTAGGAACACTTGTCCATATGTGCTTTAGCTATTATTATCTCATCAACTGTAAGTTAAATTACATAATATATTTTCTCTTCTCTATTATCTGATAATCATCAATTGTCATATATTTCCTTGGTTTGCTTACTTTAAGACTGATAGTGAGATTTGTCCTCTTTCAAGAAACTGGATCAACAATGGCAGTCTTCCTTTTATGAGTTGTCTCCTTTGATGGTTTTTAAAGATACTCTTTCCACCAAGTCAAAGTGACTGCATTGAATGAAATCTCATCGACCTTTTGATATGGGGCCATGGCAAGATTAGTGTATCGAGTAGACATGATTACTAGAGATGATACTAAAGGAAGGGAAGTATGGAGAGAAGCTAAAATAGTGGAAACTTGTTGAAAGAGAGTAGACACTATAGCTTTAGCTAATGAGGGTATTGGGAGAGGTGTAGATAATTATGACCCTATTGAATCACAAAATATGTTTTTGATATCATAGGAGTAATTTGTGGTGGAAGAGATGGAGGTTGGATTTTGATTGAAACTGATGGAAGGGATAAAATATTTAATGAAGATGGTGATGGTGGATGGGATGTCATAATTTGTGATAGAGTGGATGAGGTGATATCTACTATTTCAACTTGTTCTTCAGAATGGAAAGTGAGTGTCTCTTGAGAACATAGAGGATGAAGAGAAGAAGAAGAAGAGGTAGTAAATTTTTTACCTAAGTCTCTCGGGGGAGACTATTGATTTGCTTGGTTGGGATTAGATTGTTCTTACTATGGAACTTGTGACTACTCAATTACTTGATAAATTTCCCCTAATTCTTTCTCTTTAAACTCATCTTCATTTATTTCTTTGAAAGCCTCAACAACTATTTCTAATGGTCATGACATGAAAGGATTAGCCTCTGTTTTCTTCCCTTGAGACTACTACTAAGGTTCTACCCCTAGATTTTTTAGTTGTATTTGTTGTTGGAGGGGGTAGAATGTGCAAATATGATTGCATAAGTACCAAATATCACTTCTTCAGTCTTGAATCTAGATTCTATGTAGCCTTATAAGGATTCCCCAAGGTCTATCCACTCTTGCCTTTAATGAACTTGCATAATTTTAGTTTGCCCTACCTCTCCTGTACCTAGTCCTCCTCCTTCATAGTCATACCTCTGCATCAATTGAGAACATGGTCCATATGTCTCTAGATGCAATATTATTGGTTGAAATGCAGATGCTATTTATTTACATTTTCTAGTAGGGATGACTTCTTAGGTGGACTTTCTATGAGGGCTAGACAATGGGGGAGTTTTAATTTTGATTCCTTTTAGTTTACCTCCTCCAACTTGCTTTTCTATTTGTTGTTCCCTCTTGACTAATAGGTTTTCAAAAACTCAATGCCAAACATTTCCCACTACCTTGTGAAGATCCTAAAAACTAATCATATTTCTCATCAAATAATTTATCATATTTAGTGGGATACTTTGACGTAATGATGTTTGTTTCCACTCTTATTCTCCAAAATTCAAACATTTTACCGAAGTCCCATTTTTATTTCTTTAATTTCATCTTCCACATAAATATGTGTTTGATTTTTCTCAGGGGCATAATCAATAACATGATCATAGAAGTATCTCCAAGGAGGTAATGCTTCCATATGTTGAACATCCCATTCCAATTCAGACTTTTCATCATTATTTCTAAATTTTTCATAGTGAGGTCTAAGAGTTCTCTTGAATTTTGGGGATTTTCCTTTGGTAAGGTCATTCAATCTTTGTGTGAATTTATCCTTTGGGTCATACCTCCATCTATGAGGGAGTTCTACTAACCCCAATTCTTGCATATGCTTTGTAATGCTCTTATATTGCTCCTTTTTATTGATAGTGATATATTTCTATATAATGGGGTAGGTGCAAGTGTCTTTCTTGCCTTTTCCTATTCTAAAGACAACATTAATGCAATATTTTAGATTATAGTATTCTAGAGTAAACATCCTTTCTATGATATACTATGGCAACACAAAAGGTTTTTTAGTAAAACCATATAGATGAATCATTGTTCCTTATGTCATTATATACCAGTCATTTTCTTCTTTCCACTTTTTTCTTAATATTTTTATTGTCAATTCAGGTAATCTAGGTATTCATCCATTAATAAAATTTAGAGAAGGCTCTTGGAAATCTCTTTTAAAATTGTAATAGGATTCCATTTTGCTAAGTGCACTTGTTGAAGAGTAGACAACGAGAGAAATTCCACTCTGAACTATAATTTTTACTGGGATAAACAATAATTCTTAGTGAGAAAAGTAGATGAAAACCCATGCCACATGAGAAAAATACCTAAATGTTGCCCTCCTGGTTGGATTTTAGTCATAATAGGAGTTCATAAATCATGTTATCCAGGTATTGGGGTCAATCAAAGAATGTTCAATAATTACTCATATGGGCAAGGTCATAGTTTCTTGGATTAGAGATGCAATGTGTAGTAACTATCTACTAGTGAGAGACATATCTGTCTAAGGGTAAACCTCCTATCAAAACCAACATTGATTAAATCTCGGGGTCTCAAAACTCATAGATTTTAATTAGGGTTTATGGTAAGGCACTACCACTCCATTTCCTCTTTAGTTGACCAAATATCTAACTCAAGATATTCCTTGCCCCATATGCATGTTTTTTTAGGGCATAATATCTTGCCTAATATTTCTAAGAAAATATCTTTGCCTTCCCACCTATTTTCACTTATAGGGTGAATGCTTTATTGAAATATTCAAGGTTTACATGCATCAAGGTCCTACCCTCGATGTTTTACAACACTCTATACTTTGAGTCATAATTCTTTGTTATTGCTTTTATTAATTCAGGGTAAGGATGTACATAATCACACATGTAAAAATATAACATAGAACTAACTGCAATGGTGTTTGGAATTAATTTTGATATGCTTGTAGATACTCTCTTCTTTACCTCTATCCTCATTTGTGCTTTCTCCTTCCAGGTAGTGGTAATATCTACAATTTTTCCTAAGGTATCTTAGAAGTAATTATCTCCCTCATTTTCTATAGTGGTAGTTTTCCTCTCAGTGGAAGATGATGTGACCATTGTCAATTGTTAGTAGGTTACTCTTCCTTGCAATGAAAACTATGCCCTCTATCAATCCTATGAAAATCTACTCTCTTCTCTGCACTATGCTGCTCTTGTATTTTTGAGTATGTGTTAAGAGTGGATTCTACCCTAAGGTGTTGAATATATAGTCCTCTTTAAGCATGTGTTGCTAAATGCAGTGGGTGAAATATTCATATTTTACATGCAGAAACCATATAGCGTTGCATCGATGGACTTCATAATTATTAATTGGTCTAACCTTATAGTTGGTGGTGCAATTTTGACATGTGCACCACCTTTGAATTGAATATTGAAATAGTTTTCTTGTTGTTGATGCTTTTGCAATAAGCTCATTGTCACACCTCTTATTTGTCTTAAGAGCAAAATATTGTTTGAATAAGATGTGTGGCATGGTGAAATTCTTGCAAATAGACTTTGGGTTGTCGTTATGAGGAAACTCACCATCATGGAACATTTTTTTATTTTTGCTTTCTTAATATTAATACAAAGTGCAAAAAAGTAAAAATATTTACATAATACATATAATACAAAGTAAGATATTTTCTACTTAAAGTATAGTTTGAGGTGATACTTGTTAACTAGGATTGGCAAAAAAATTTCACTTTGATATTGGAGTTGAAAAGTATTCTTCTTTTTGACTATGGTTATTTCAAATGGACCTTCCTAAAATGTATCAAAATTCTAATGTTTGCCTGGTTTGACATTTTCTACATTGCACTTCAAGACTAAGTCCTAAACTCTAAATTTTCTATAAGCAAGCTTTTTATCAAACCAATCCTTTGTTTGTGACAAAAGATCCTAGAACCTTGTATAGGCTTCCTCTCTCTATTCTTCCAATTGCAATAACTGAACTGGCCTTTTATTTGCAAGGTCTTCCTTACCAAAATTATCATCACTGATGTAATTTAAAGTAGGTATCTCTAAATGTATAGGAAGTACAACTTCTTTTCCATATACCAGAGCATAAGGATATGTGCCTATAGAATTTTTCATAGTAATTCTATCTTCCCATAGGACCTAATTCATGAGTAAATTCCAACCTATTTTGTTGTCTTCTAGAGATCTTTTTATCATTTTGAGAAGGTTTTTATTGCTTGATTCTACTAGACCATTTTCTTGTGGGTAGTAGTTAGAAGAATTCTTTAGATAAAAGCCATATCTACTATAAAAATCAATGTACTTAGTTCCTATGAAATTTGGGCCATTATCATTTACTAAAGCATTAGGGATGCCAAAAATTGTGATCAAAGTATCAAGGAATTAAATAATTGTATCCTAATAACATTTTTTGGTTGGGATTACCTCAACCCATCTAGTAAAATAATCAGTGGCTATCAGAATATATATGTGGTTTGTTGAGAAATCAGGATTGATTTCTTCTATAAAGTCTAACTCCCACTACTGAAATGGTTGCTCTACTTTGATTGGTTGAAGAGGTATTATCGTATTTCTATTTCTACCAGTATACCTCTAGAATTTACCACATGACCTATTAAGGTATCAAAAAATATGATAGGCTAATAATAACCTCCCCTTATAATTTTTAATGTAGTAGACCTACCTGAGTAATGACCTCTAGATAATCCATCATGGAATTCCCTTAATATATTTTTCTTTTGATCTTCTCTAACACATTTTAGGAGAACACCATCCAGGTTCTTTCTATAAATTCCTCCAGGTAACAACATATAGTGTAAGGCTTACAACCTATACCTTCTTCTTTGTGAAGTATTGAGATTTGGAGGGTAGACCGCTATTTGGAAGTAGTTTGTGAGCTAATCTATCCAATCTACTCTTTATGATAGAGTATCATATTTTTGCTCTGAATATTCAATCTAGCATACTACTTCTTCTCTTGTATTAGCTTTAGCTGAGTTCTTGATATAACACTCTCCCTATAATCAACTTGGTGGGATGAATCTCTATATCAAAATCTTGGATCTTCATGATCCATCATACTTTGTTCTCACCAAGCTCACATTGCAAGATAAAGGTTCTAACATCAGGGTTGACCACATACACCAATATTTTTCTTTGAGCTAGGTATTGCCTAAAATTATTTAGATATTTCATGACTATGAACACCTATATTTCTATGAAGTTATATTTTATTTGATACTAATGTAGATTTTGAATCAAAAAGAATATGGAATGCTCATTGCTTTCATCATATTTTTGAGTTAACACAACAGCATAAATTTTTTCAGCTCCATAGGTGTATAAAATGAAGTCCGTATCAAAATTAGGATTTACCAATAATAGAGTTGTGGCAATGGATTGCTTGATCAATTCAAATGCTTGCTTCCTTTTATCAATCCATTTGAATTCAGCATTCTTCTTGAGTAATTTTAAGATTGGATTAATAATATGAGCAAATATAAAATGAATTTCCTCACAAAGTTAATTTATCTAAAGAAATAATGAAGAGCCTTATTATTCATTCAAAGAGGAAGTACCAATATCACTTTTATTCTATCTATATCAATGGACATTCCTTGCTTTGATACCACGTGCCCCAATAATTTTTCCTCATGGACTGCAAAAATGGATTTCTTAGGGTTTAATGATATGCCAAACTCTTTGTATTTTTTAAAAACTTGCTCTATATGATTTATATGATCTTATTTCTTATGATAAAATACAATAATATCATCTAAATATATCAATATTATTTTATTGATAAGCTTACTAAAATCATAATCCATTTCTATTTGAAAAGTGGCACCAACATTAGATAGATCAAATGGCATTCTCTAATAGGTGAAGGTACCCCACTTTGTAGTGAATGTAGTCTTGTGTTGATCTTTGTCCTTGATCCAAACCTGGTTGTACCTAGAGAAGCCATCTAATAAAGATAATATTTCTACCCCTACAACCATCTATAAAATATGATCAATCTATGGTAAGGGGTAGTGATATTTTAGAGATTCTTGGTTTAGATTTCTAAAATTTACACAGAGGCATATATCACCATTCTTATTTCTTACTTGGACCAAATTGGAAACCTAGGTAGAGTTTTTAATAGGGTAGATTTTTTATCTTTCAATAGATTTAGTAACTCCTCTCTCATTATCACTTCTATTCTAGGGTTCACCGATCTTTTTTTCTACCTAAACCATCAGGCACTAGCTCAATAGTGTGTTGAATTATGCTTTTATCATAAAATTTTAGGTCATCATAATTCCAAGCTATTATATCCTGGTATCTATGACACAAATATTTGAATCCTTCAGCCTCACTTGTAGTGCATTGGATGCCAAAATTTAGCTTTTCCCCATTTTCTACTTCAATATTTGTAGATCTTGTCATATAATTTCATCTATTTTAATTTTTTACCATCCTCATTGTCAAACAAGCTTTCTAGAGTGATCAACCCCTTTTATATATAATTGTTTCTTAGTTGTATAACCTCTTGTTGATCTATTTATTGAGCTAAATCACCTTGAAAAAAAGCACATTCAACTTCCTTAATAAGGAAATCAACAATCTATTCATCGCTCTTAAATACATACCAATATATTTGTCTATATGGCACCGTTTGTCTAAAAACAAGCTTAACTATTTTGTTCTTATGTGATCCATAATCTACAAAAGGAGAGAAACTAGCTCCTTTGATAGCCAAATAATTAGCTAAAATAGTTTGCTACCTTGGGATAACATGTAATTTTAAGGCATAAAAAGCTTCCATCAAGTCCCAAACTCTGTTCCTATAATCCTTTAGATAATGTTGCTCATCGTTATACTTTTAAGTGACTTGGTTCACAACCAGCTTTGAGTCACCATAAATATCCAACATTTTGATGCCTATCTTTCCCACTTGCATCATTCCTAGGTCTAAAGCCTCATACTTTATGGTATTGTTTGTGCAAGACCAAGTGAGTCTAAAAGAAAAAAAATTAACTCTTGATGGAGACTTTAAGACTACACCTGCTCCAGCTCCATTGTTGCATCTTGCTCCATCAAAATGCATTGTCCATATTTTAGACTCTCTCAATGATTGATTGGAAATAGCAAGGGTATTTTTTTCTATTTTATATTATATGTTGTATGTAACCATCCCTATATCAATTATATCATGAACATATTTGAAAGGTATTTGATTGCCGATATCTAAATCCTCAAGGAGTTCTGCTGACTCTAGCTCTTCCATGGCTAAGTGATTATATATTTCTCTATTTTATCAATATGGTGAGTCACTATTTTTTTAGGAGTTAAGCTTATCATCTTAACTTTGTGAGAGATAATCATGCTAGAGTAGTCCAAATACATTTATCCCCCTAATTTGGTAGTAAATTCTCTGGAAATATATATACCAAAATAGGGTTAAGTGTCTACCACCATGATCTCTTGCACAATAGTGATTTTCGAGGCTCTGTGTAATATCATTAGCACATATTTTATAACTCCTAAAATCATGATCAGGGTTCCATCTAGATATAAAACTCCTTGGTATGAGCATGTATATTCCATCCCCATCTCATCACAAACAACCTTAGTCATGACTATAGTGGAAACCCCTGAATCTATCATACAATTGTGAAATATCCATCCTTCCATTCTAAGAGAAATATAGAATGGAGGAGGCTTATTTTTCAATATAGAAGAAGATATTTTCTCTTGATTGTGTGCTAAATTAAATACAGTGGTATTTTATTTCCCTTGAGACTTCCTATTCAGAGAATCTTTCAACAAATCAATTTTACTAGGGATAAAGAGTGAGTCATAGAGACTCACTCTAGATGGGTTCCTTTTTAATTCATCCATAATATTGAATTAAAGTTTACCTAAGGTTGTTTTTATTTTATTTCCAATATTGTTCACCAAATCTCCTCTTATATTTTTGTATAACTTCAATTCTATATGTTGGTGATAGAAAGGAATTGCAAGTTCTCTCTATCTTCTACCTTAGAACTGAGTTGTTCTATCTATTTTCATGCTACTTTTTCTCTACATACTTTTATCCTTCTCTTCTTCCTTAGAAACTAGATCTCCCATTTTTGCTACATATGGAATTGGAAAATTATCCTTGTTGGGTATAGGCTGATCTCTTTTCTTTTAAGTGGGAACCTAAAATCCCTTCATTTTCTATGGATCTACCTATAATGGTTTCTTTCTAGATCTAGTTAAAATATAAACTGTTTCTTGTTATAGGGATTCTAATCCAACCATGACTTGTTCAAGCTACTAGAGCATGTTAACTCTTCCTTTTTGAGTAATTTTTTTCCTTCTCTATGGCCTATTGTACATGGTGTTAATACAATACACAAGAATCAGGATCATGAGGTTCATTGCAAACTAGGCACCAGACATTCACCAAGCTAGTTTCAGGATCAAAATCATAGTCTTCTTGATTTTCACTAACCCTTGGACCTATATTGTTGCTAGCACTAGGC
Source organism: Wollemia nobilis (assembly GCA_028583015.1). Lineage (NCBI taxonomy): Eukaryota > Viridiplantae > Streptophyta > Pinopsida > Araucariales > Araucariaceae > Wollemia > Wollemia nobilis. Next base: position 39,565,980 of record JAQPPZ010016981.1, read on the forward strand.
CTTTAATATTTATTAACATATGGGAACCTTAATTTCCAAGATCTCTCCATTTCCATTTTATCTATAGCATTGACTTTATTATTGATAGTCTTTAAATAATTTTGAATATCAACAAGTAATGGAGACTCTTGAGGTGCTTGAGATGATAGTGGAGGGAAAGGTACAATGCTAATAACTTAGGAAGAGGTAATGATTCACTAAAGGAAATTGAGTTGCTAATGGAAGGGGATTTATTATAGGGAAAGATGTATTTGTGGATTGAGGAGGATGTTGTGTGATTTTAGGAAAGTATGGTGTGACATGTTTGGGGAGTAATATTCCTATTGAAATCAAGATATCCTTAGCATGGACCACTATCTGATAGACCTATGAGAATGTTATGTTGGACATTTTGATTCCATGGAGTTGTCATTGATGTCAAGGAATGAAGTTGTCATTGATGCCAATAATTGAACCACTGGTGATGTCAAAAGGTCAAAATAAGCAATTTCAGAGGTTGATGAAAAAGGGCTTCATAATATTCTTTTTAATATTATGTGAAGCAAAACATAAAGGGTTTTATTAAAACCATGGTGGACAAAATAAAGGTTTTTATTAAAAACCATAATGGGCAAAAATAAAAGGTTTTTATTAAAACCTAAGAAGGCTTTTTATAAAGCTAAGAGATTTAAATATTAATTTATAAAATTTAAATTCTAAATAATTTAAATGATTTACAAATTACAAAAACCTTAGCACCGACCTCCATAAACTCACCTCCACTAATGTGCATGGAACGATGACACAAGGTATTTATACCTTAGCCAAAGAATTGGAAAAATTATTCGAAACATCCTCCACAATATTTGATGCAAGACTCATGTGAATTCCCTTTGGAGAAGCACCTTAGAAGCACTACATGGAGCAAGGAGATGTGGTGGATAAAGGAGCCAAAAGGCTCTAAAGAGCAACAAAGGCATAAGGTGTATATTACGCCTTAGTGGATCAAGGTGAGCGCTTGGCTCACATGGCATGGAAGTCGTGGCCAAGGCACTGCAATAGTAGTGGTGCAATTTCGAATCCCACAATTCATGGAGAGGGCATAAAAATGCTTTTATAATTTTATTTTTAATTATTACTTTTTCCAAAGTCGTGTGGAGGGATAAGGTGTAAAAAAATTGTTTTATTTACCTAAGTGGTAAATAGTGAATGTTGCTAGGGTAACATTGTTTGTACCTTAGGAAATATAAAATGAATTATTTAATTTAAATGTAATAGTGATAAAGGAGTTATAAGTATAAGTTGTGTTATATTTTAAAGGGGATTTTTGATGAAATTATTGTTGATATGGAGAAATAAGGTATATTTGAATTTTAATTTATCTTTGTGATTAAGGTAAATTGTGAAAAGTGTTAGGGTGATAATTCTTATCATCTAACCCTTGTACTTGGCAAATAAAGTGGTGATATTTGAGATAGGTGTTGAAGATCACTCTCCATAAAAGAAAAATGCATGGGCATATTCTTCCTTGGTTGAGTTGATTGATTGGTTTTCTGGAAAAACAACTTTGGAGTGAAAAGGACTTGATTAGGTTTCCTTATTGAGTTGTTGAGCCATATGTGAAGATTGTTTTATAAGCATTGTTAAGTGTGTTTTGAATTAATGCTTCAAGGTTTTCTGGAATGAAGAGTTGTTGATAAAACCCTATTTGATAAGCATTGTTGTTGAAGCCATTGATTAAGTGAAGAACTTGAACTAGGGTTTTAAAATAACATGAGTATCAGTATTATGTGAAATTGGTTTATAAACATTTCTATTGAAGCCATTGGTTGAGTGAAAAACTTGAACTAGGGTTTTGAAAGAACATGAGTATCATTGTTATGTGAGATTGGTTGATAAGCATTGTTGGAAACTGTTGAGAAGCAACACACCCCCACTAAAAAATGAGATTCCATCCTTTGAAAACTCTGAACTTCCATTTTTGCAGCAGGGACCCTCTTGATCATTTTCAGGTTTAAATCCAAATTTGCTTGCCTCCTTTTTAAAGTTGTGCTTTTTCTTGCATTCTAGCTGTGTTATCCAAGAATTCACTTTTTACATGCTAGAAATCATTCATGCTTAAGCCAAATCTTGCACCGGTACCGAGAAAATCCAGAAAACAGTTGCATAAATTCATGAAAAATCAAACTTTCCATTTTTGGTAGTGTCGCGATATCGCGACACTTCCATTTTTGGAAATGTCGCGATATCGCGACAGGAAAATACAAATGCAGCTAAGTCATTTTTGTGTAGCGAAATCGCGACACTTTCCATTTTTGGAAGTGTCGCGATATCGCGACATTTCCATTTATGGAAACCGTCGCGAAATCGCTACCGGTCGGAGGAGAGAAGAAATCTGTACGGATCAGCGCGAAATCGTGACATGTCGCATTTTCGAGGTAAGAGAGAGAAAATGCATGAAAATCCGCCAAGTAAGAAAACAGGCGCGATTTCATGACATGTCACGAAATCGCGACAAATCTGGAGAGAGAAGTACGACAGCAGAAAACATAGCGAAATCGTGACACTTTCCATTTTTGGAAGTGTCACGATATCGCGACATTTCCATTTTTGGAAAGTGTCGCAAATCGCTGCAGGATGAGGAGAGAGAACGGAGAATCGAAGAGGAAAGATGCAAAAGAGAGAAGAAGGTTGGAAGCGATTTGCACATGTCACGAAATCGTGACATGTCCCATTTTCAAGGATAAATGTAAATGCTAAGTCAAAGTTGCAGCGATGCGCTGCATGTCTCAAAATCGCGGGCTGGAGCTTGCAGCGATGCGCTGCATGTTTCAAGATCAAGGATGAGAATGGTAGCGATGCGCTGCACGTTTTGAGGAAGTTGTACGACGGCCAGCAAGAGGCGTGATTTTGTGACATGTCGCGAAATCGTGACAGGAAGCAAGGAAGATGTACGGCCGCTAGCAGGAGGCGCGATTTCGTGACATGTCGCATTTTCGCGGCCGACAGAGAGAGAAGTTGCCATAGCGCTGGGGACGTCACGATTTCGTGACATGTCGCGAAATCGCGACATGTCGCATAATCGCGATAGGAGAGAGAAAGTCCTCAAAGTTGACCAGAAGTGCATTCCAGCTGGAAACAGAAGGCATCCTGGGGTAGCGACACGTGTCAAAGCGTGTAACAGGTAGAGCAAGGCCGACATGCAAGCTTTTTAGCTGATTTTAATCTGATTTTAATGCTTTAAGCTTTGATTTTAATGATTTTAAAGTACTAATATAATCTTTTTGTCTTTCATGCAGGATTCCATCTGGCACTTGCGGGACAACCGGGAAAGGCCATAAAGTCAAAGTTAAAGTGCAGATTCGATCAAGGGCCGCCATGCTAGAGGAGAAAAGACCAGTAAATGCATTCAATGGCAAATTTATGGTAGAATTGATGGCATGAAGATATTTTCAACTCCGGGATGGCTTTGCGGAGATCAGATCTGAGAGAGGTGGTGACTCATCCGGCTCACCAACAGAAATTAATGGAGGCATTTATTTGCAGTTGCGGATGAATGCAAGTGGCATTCAATTCTATCTTCTCCATTTATGGCAATTGACTGCACAGATTTGCAGAAGGGTTAAGTTCTATCCGGACTTTGGTCTTAAGATGGCTTTTTATTGTAAAACCCGGGTCCTAGGGTTTAGATGTGATAATATTTGCAGTTATGAGAAGAAGATATTTCTGAAAAGATCAGGGTCTGTCCTGAATCTATAAATACTTCTTCTCAATGTAATTGCGGGAGGCGGAGACTTAGAAATAAAAGGCTTATAAGCAATTTCTTGCAAATCTTGTGAAATCCTTTTTTTCTGGACTTGGAGTTGATGTGCTTTAGCTTTTCTGTGATAGCATGGCCAGGAGCCTAATATTTTGCAGAGTGTGATAAGTGTATCTTCTTTTGTTATCCGTTCCATTTAAAGTTTGTTAGATATATGTCAGTAAATCCGACATTATCAAGTTTAAATATGCTGTTAGGCTTCAGTTGTTCTATTGTCTGCTAGGGGAAATTACAGATTTGAGGTTAAGTTTGTTCTAATTGCTCTGTCTTCACCGTGTGAGCTAGGCTACCGGTGAAAGATACCAGTTTTAACCAGCCGCCCTTGGATTTATAATTTTCTTGCTAGATCTGTTCCACTTCGCCTTGTGCTCTTAGTTGAAAGTGATCTTAGACTGACTGGACACTTTCTTCTTTGATTTGTTCTGTTGTGAAGCTAGTAGCATAGATAAAATTGATAGTTTAGGGTTTTACAGTTGATGTTTGATAAACTTCTCTTTCTGCCTTACCCTACCCTCTCTTTGTTTTCGGTGAATGATCCATTTTTATTTTCTTTGTTTGTCTTTTATTTAAATCATTCGACCCATGAGAGCTAGATCAAGAATTCAAGTTAAATCTGATAAACAACTTTTGCAACTACTGAACAAGTTCAAGAACCCCCTGTAAGGTAACAGAGCAGTCCATATTGAAATCTATTCCAGAAGTGGAAAAGAGTGAATAGCCATTCGACCCAACTCTGTAACTCGCACCTTGGATAACCAGCTAGATCCTAAAGTGAGTGGGATCCGTCCCGTGGGTGTCTCCGGAGCTTCCTTGCTTCATCCTTTCCCGGGGTGTGCATGAAAGCCGGACCACCAAACCAACACCTAATTGGCGCTAGAAGGAGGGCCTGAACTCAGTTCAAGTATTGTAAGGGCATAACAGCAACATTTTGAAGGACCCACATGAACTCCGGACAGCTTTGTAAATTGTCAAGATAGCTTTGTAAATTGTCAACATTTTCAAATTGTCAATATTTCAAATTGCCAAATTCGTAACCCGTTGAGAACCGCAGAGTTATAAGTGCCTGTGAAAACTGGATTCTACATACAGGGTAACAAGGTCCCACCCCAGAGCCGGAGAGCTCCTTGTCCCTGAATTAGAAACTCCGAGAAGAAGTAGCCACAGAAGGGCCACATCTCTATCACAGATAGTTTTATCACCATTGATAGTCACTCCAACCAGAGCTCAGAATATCCCTGTTAATCCATTAGCTATGGCAAATTGGTTGGGCTCCACAGCTTTGAACATTCCGGGTATAGCCCATGACTTGCCCGAAAATCCGTAAAGATACCTCCCTAGGTATAAACATGATGGGACAAGAACTGCAGAGGAACACTTAATTGCATTCAAGAATGCACTAAAGTTATTAAATGTACAAACATGAGGATGTTGCCCGTAGACTCTTCCCGTTCACTCTCCAGGAGGGAGCCTATGATTGGTTTCTAAATCTTACCAATGATTCCATCACCAGCTGGAATGACTTAGAAAAAGTCTTTGTGTCACAGTTCGGAGAAGTGATAGATCCCAGCATTTTATATCAACAGTTTTCTAGCATCAAAAGAGAACTAAATGAGTCTATCAGATCCTATAATGTCAGATTCCGTAAAGCTTATGGTAGACTCACTGGGTATTATGTGCCTAATGCTGACTCGGCACTAGAGATTTTCAGGAACTCTCTAGATCCCATGACCTCTCGTCTTCTTGAAGAGGGATGCCACTGTTACCAACTTGACATAAGCTTATAAAGAAGCTTTAATCCTGGAAAGACAGTTGGGACCCCAGCCTTTAAATATTCAACAAACTCCTCTGATCACTCAAGCTGCTCCTGTGTTCAATCCCATTCCACATCAGATGATGCTGCCAGTCTGTCAGACTTTACCATCAGCAGCACTAGTGGCTGCCGCACCCGTTGAGAATGTACGTAACCCGGTAAAAGAGGCCGACAATGCTAGGATTGAAGAAGTTTCAAAGATTGTTCAGAAGCTGGCCAATGATTTTTTGAGTTTTAAAAGGCAAACTTCTACTGGAGACAATCCCAACAGATATTCATACCAACCAAACAGATTTAACAGGCCCCCATATGAACCTAATAAAGATTACAAGGGTAAAGCTCATGATGTGAACATTTGTGACTTAGCCCTGCCCAACTGGTGCAGAATTCATGCCACTTCTCAACATGGGGAGTTAGATTGTGTGGAATTTTGCAATGCATTTGAAGCCTTGTCAGGAGATTTTATCTCCCCTGAAAATCAAAGAACTGCTGAGGGCCCAAGTTCATCTGGACACATTGCAGTTATGGTCCTGGATTCTTTTTCTTTCCTGGATGAATTTGAGAATGTAGTTGAAATGCCCATGGATGAAGTACAAGCTTTCCAATAGTACATAAGAGATAACTACAACCTGAGAAACAGGAATCCAGAGCCAAATACCACATCAACTCCTCCTGACAATTCTCATAATATTCCTCCTGACCCCTCTCCAAGCAATAATCCACCTCCACCAAAGGGAGGAGCTCAAAGAGTACCAGATGTTGCTATTCCTCCACTTAACAAAGGATATAACATAGTGGAGGATATGAAAAAGATTAAGGCTAACATTACTTTGCATGAGTTGGCACAGATTTCAGAGCAGAGAGATAATCTGATAAAGACATACTCTGGCCCTGTTGCTAAACCTGTGGATAAAGGGAAGAAAATAGCCAATGCCAATCTGGCCATGTACAAGGAAAAGACCGAAGTTCCCCCATTTTTACCGACCGTCAAAATTTTTGGGAAGAATTTACATAATTGTTTGGTAGATTCAGTGCATCTCGCTAATGTCATGCCACCGGCAATTTGTCGGCAGCTGGGGCTGACCCCAATGAAGTCTGAGAGGAGAGTTGTCCAATTGGACAAGTCAGAAGTTAAGGTTGTGGGAGAGCTGCAAAACATTCACATTCAATTGGCATCTGAGCCAAGGGCTCAACATAAGATCGAAATCCAAGTTGTGGATATCCCAATGGGGTATGGAATGTTGTTGAGTAGGGATTGGTCTAAGTCTCTAAATGGATATCTGGCAACATACTTTTCACACATGTGGTTGCCATGGAAGGGTGTGGCCAATCAATTGCGGGTTGACAGAGAACCCAGGTACAAGCACACGATTACAGAGTACAATGCAGCAAATGAAACTGTCAATATTGCAGAAGTAGACATTGGAGTCTACAATTTAACAACTGGGCACAATAATAAATTTAACAAAGCTCATCCTGTACATACTAATGAAGTTTGGACACTTCATGTGGATGGAGCAAGATGTAAGCAGGGTTCTGGAATAGGGGCAGTCCTCAAAGGGCCTCAAAGTCAGACATTTTTTATGTCTTACCGCCTGCAGTTCCCATGTACTAATAATTTAGCAGAGTATGAAGCTCTGATTTTAGGTTTAAAATTTGCATTGGATAGAAATGTGAAAAACATTCAAGTTTTCACTGATTCAGAATTAGTGGCAAGCCAGGTCAGGGGTAAGTTTCAGTGTAAAGCCTCTTATCTGAAGGGATACAAGCATAGAGCTTGGGATCTTGTGGAAGGCTTTGATGCATTTAACTTAACACATATACCCAGGGAACAAAATTCACATGCAGATGTCTTGGCATCTTCAGCTGCAAGTTTAAAGCCATTGGAAGATTTTAAGTGGGATAAGTTTTCAATTGAGTTAGTCCCCTGTCCTTCGGTTCCAAACAATATAGATAGCTTTCAAGTTTTCTCAGATGATCAACAGATTGTGCACTTCTTACATAGTACTAATACCTTTGAGAATGCTATAATTGATGAGGGCCAAAGGGACACCCTGATGGAACAGCTAGATGATGACAGGGGAATCATGAGATTGAAGGACAACAGAATCCCAAAGGGAATGGTAGAGCTGGAGAGGCTATTCGATGTTGACAAGATCAGGCAAAGGGTGAATTCTGAGGATTATGTGGGCACCACAGACAATGAGACTAAAAATTTGAATGTAGGAACTGAAGAGGATCCAAGGAACATCAAGTTGGCAAAGGACTGTGATCCATAGATAAAGAGAAATATGATTGATTTCCTGCACAAGTCCAACGATGTAATGGCCTGGTCATACAAGGATTTAAAGGTATTTGATCCAAAAGTTTACACCCACATCATACCTTTGAAAGAATCTTGCAAGCCTTTTAGACAAAAACAGAGGCATGTTAATGCTCTGTTAGAACCCCTTATTCAGAAAGAAGTGGAGAAGCTCTTGAGTGCAGCAATTATTTTTCCTATCGTGCATTCTACTTGGGTGGCCAATCTGGTGCCGACCAGGAAGAAGAATGGAGAGATCCGCCTTTGTGTGGATTTTAGGAATCTAAACAAAGCATCTGAAAAGGACAACTATCCCCTGCCTTCTATGGATGAAGTCCTGCAAATTGTTAATGGATCAGAGATGATGTCTTTCTTGGATGGCTTCTCAGGCTACAACCAGATTTTGGTTGAGAAAGAAGATAGAATGAAGACTGCTTTTACCACCAAGTGGGGGACTTTTGCTTACAAGAGGATGCCATTTGGTTTAATAAATGCAGGAGCAACATTTCAGAGAGCAATGGACCATGCCTTCAAGGGGCTTATGGGCAAATGTATTGTAGTTTACATGGATGATCTAACAGCCTTTTCCAAATCTAAGTTTGACCATGTAAAGCATTTAGAGTCTCTGTTTAACAAGTGCAGAGAGTTTGGCATCTCTTTGAATCCAAAGAAATGCATATTTGGTGTAACAGAAGGCAAACTGCTTGGGCATTTGGTCACAAAGGATGGCATTTCTATGGATCCAGGCAGAGTTGAGGCCATATCTGGCATACCATTTCCCAACTCCAAGAAAGAGTTGAGATCATTCTTTGGAAAGATTAACTTTGTCAAAAAGTTTATCTCAGGCTTTGCAGAGATAGTTAAACCAATGAATGATATGTTAAAGCAAACTGCCTAGATTGCCTGGACCACTGAAGCTAAGACTGCTTTTCAAGAAATCAAGACAACCATTAAACAAGCACCAGCCTTAGTAAGCCCGCATTTCAATGCAGATTTCTATCTCGTACACATTCTCTTCCGAACATACACTTGCCGCAGTGGTCGACTCAACGGAGAGATACAGGAGAACATCCAATTGCTTTTAAGAGCACTAATTTGAAGGGAGCTGAACCGAAATATTCCCGTTTAGATAAACAGGCCTATGCTTTGGTAAGGGCAGAGAAACAGTTCAGACATTATATACTCGAGAGCAAAACTCATGCCATAGTGCCGGACCTCCACTGTGAAGTACCTTCTAAGTCAAAATGAGTTGGGGGAACCGAGGGGCAATTGGGTCACCAGGTTGCAAGAATATGACTTGGAGATTAGGCCTCGCTAAACCGATCGTAGGACTTGGCTTGTCCAGGCACATTGTCTGAAGTGCCTCCACAAGCAGGAAGTTAATCAATTAAACTCGGAATCTGATGATTGGTATGGGGATATCATTCATCTCGCTATAGCCTTGGAGTTTGCCCATCCCATTTGAACAGAACTCAAAGGAGAGCATTAAAGTTAAAAGCTGCTCACTATCTCCTCAAGGCAGGTATTTTGTACAGGGAGAATTATGCTGGCATCTTCCTAAGGTGCATCTCTCCCAGTGAAGTCAGTGAAGTCATGGCTAGCTTTCATGAAAAACTAGGGGCAGGACATTCATCAGGATCTGCTACAGCACATAAGATACCGAGAGCAAAGCTATCATCGGCCTACACTTTTTAAGGATGCACATCAACATGTCAGAACCTGCCATCAGTGCCAGACATTTGCAGCCAAAGAGGCAAACCGAGCTCTGCCATTGCAACCAGTTGTGATAAACAAACCTTTCATGCAAGTGGGGACTTGATTTTGTGGGAGTCATTAACCCAAATTCCTCAACAGAGGCATAAATATGTGCTCGACAGCCACCGACTATTGCACAAGGTGGGTTGAAGCAAGCAGCCCACTACAAGAAGTACAACCCAGGAAGTGATTGATTTTCTTGAATCAAATGTCATAACTAGATTTGGGGTTCCCCTAAATTTGGTCTGTGATAATGGGCCAGCCTTCCAATCATTGGAGTTTGCAGATTGGGCATACCATATGGGGATAGTTATCAATTCTCATCCAACTACTACCCCCAAGGCAATGGATTGGCCGAGTCAACAAACAAGAACTTAATGAATGCCATCAAAAAGTCTCGCAGCAGACAAACCCGTGCAAGTGGCATACATTGTTGAAATATGCACTGTGGGCTGACCGGATAACACACAAAGTGGCTCTTAAGACCTCTCCCTTTGTTTTGTCGTATGGTACCCGACCAATTGTTCCCATCTCCTTGAAGTTGCCCACCTATCAGTTTGCCTTAGATTATTTTGAAGATCATGATGATGCTGAAGCCCGTGTTTTAGACCTCACTAACTTGCAGGATGAAAGACTCCAAGCCCTGGAGCACTTCAGCAGACACCAAGAAACTGTCAAACGGTGGTTTGACAAGAGAGCCAAGGTGAAGGCTTTCAGGCTGGCTGACTTAGTGCTTCTGTGGGACAAGGCCCATGAGAAGAAGGGTAAGCACACAAAGTTGCAGCCACTGTGGATAGGCCCCTACCAAATTGCTGAAATATTGGGTAACAATGCTTTCCGCTTGCAAGACCTCGGATGGTAATTTTCTCGGACCTCCCCGTTAATGGCCAGTACTTGAAACATTATTTTTCCGTTGTTCCATCCAATGTATCATTTGAGTAAGCTATGAAGAAGTTGTAACATGTGTGCATATTGTGAATAGCTCTCCTGGTTTTATTTGCTTTAGTTCTTAGTTTATTTGTTTTAGCTTAATTTTTTTTGTTTGTTTTTTTTAGTTTATTTTTTGTTTTTTTTTTTTTAATTTTGTTTTTAATTTATTTGTTTTTTTTTCTTTTATTGTCTGTGAAGTTTTTATTCTGTTTTGCTTTAAATCCTGTGCCTGTCCTTGGAAGCCCGTGCAAAGTCCTTCAGCTTTTGATATTCTGTCATTTAACCTCTGCCTGAGCAATCAATGAAAAGTCAGCCTACTGAAAATTGTTTATTCTAAGCCGATCAATCCAGTTTCCATCCAATGCCCATGGTGTTCACCATTCTAATAGAGATAGTCTGCTTCCACTGAATAGTAGAGCTATTTTGTTATTCAAGACAAAGGTAGAGAGATGATTGGATCTTGTGTCTTACTTGCCATAGCTTGTTTTAATGATAGAAAAACTGCTATGCTGTTTAGTTGGAGGAACTCCCTGGGAATCCAAGAAAAGCTGGTTATAAGAGGGGACTATGGTTCATGCAATTATTTGGGTGTCACCAGAGGCTATCAATGCCTAGACTGAAACAGTTCCGGATTGATCAAATGATAAAAGAAAATTGTGATTTCCCTAAAAGCATCTCAGATAGTGATATATTTCAAAAAGAAGAGAGATAAAAAAAAAAAAAGAAAAAAAAAGAGAAAAAAAGAGTTGAATAATTAAAAGAGGCAGCCAATATTAGATTCTGCCCTACAGTTGTAAATTGGGTCGTGTAAATCTAAAGGGTAACTTGTCTAGGCTGTAAAAGGCTAAACTAGTAAACAGAGCTCTACTCGGTTTCCCCTTTTACAATCTAGAAAAGTTGATTAATCCAAGTTCATCATTCAATTCAGTCATCCTTGAAGAAATTTTATACCCTTTGAAATTGCACATCAGAAATCTTCCTTGAAGTAATCCAGCCTAGTATGTCCTTGGGAAATTTTAACAGCTTATAGTTAGTAGTCAATTTATTGTGAAGAATGTCCGTGGCAAGGCATGATGCATGGTCTTTTTGTTTTGAAACCAGAGTCTTGGGTTCTAAAATAGTGCTACTATTTTACCCGCAGATATCGCCATTTGTTGAGAAGCAACACACCCCCACCGAAAAATGAGATTCCATCCTCTTGAAAACTCGAAATTCCATTTTTGCAGCAGGGACCCTCTTGATCATTTTCAGGTTTTAAATCCAAATTTGCTTGCCTCCTTTTTAAAGTTGTGCTTTTTCTTGCATTCTAGCTTTGATTATCCAAGACTTCACTTTTACATGCTAGAAATCATTCATGCTTAAGCCAAATCTTGCACCGGTACCGAGAAAATCCAGAAAACAGTTGCATAAATTCATGAAAAATCAAACTTTCCATTTTTGGTAGTGTCGCGATATCGCGACACTTCCATTTTCGAAAATGTCGCGATATCGCGACAGGAAAATACAAATGCAGCTAAGTCATTTTTGTGTAGCGAAATCGCGACACTTTCCATTTTTGGAAGTGTCGCGATATCGCGACATTTCCATTTATGGAAACCGTCGCGAAATCGCTACCGACCGGAGGAGAGAGAAGAAATCTGTACGGATCAGCGCGAAATCGTGACATGTCGCATTTTCGCGATAGGAGAGAGAAAATGCATGAAAATCCGCCAAGTAAGAAAACAGGCGATTTCCATTCGTCAAATCGACGGAGAGAGAAGAAAAACGTAGCGAAATCGTGACACTTTCCATTTTTGAAGGGTCGCGATATCGCGACATTTCCATTTTTGGAAGTGTCCGTAAAACATCGCCGCCGATGAGGAGAGAGAAGAAGCAGGAGAGACAGGAGCGATTTCGCGACATGTCGCGAAATCGCTGACATGTCCCATTTTCGCTGAGGATAAATGATAAATTGACCAAGTCCAAAAGTTGCAACGATGCGCTGCATGTTTCAAAATCGTGGGCGGAGCTTGCAGCGATGCGCTGCATGTTTCGAAGTCGAAGGGTGAGAATGGTAGCGACGCGCTGCACGTTTTGAGGAAGTTGTACGCAGAGGCACGTGACATGTCGCGAAATCGCGACAGGAAGCAAGGAAGATGTACGGCCACCGGTAGGAGGCGCGATTTCGTGACATGTCGCGAAATCGTGACATGTCGCATTTTCACGGCCGACAGAAGAGACAAGTTGCCATAGCGCTGGGGACATGTCGCGAAATCGCGACATGTCGCAAAATCGCGGTAGGAGAGAGAAAGTCCTCAAAGTTGACCAGAAGTGCATTCCAACGGGAAACAGAAGGCATCCTGGGGTAGCGACACGTGTCAAAGCGCGTAACAGGCAGAGCAAGGCCGACATGCAAGCTTTTTAGCTGATTTTAATCTGATTTTAATGCTTTAAGCTTTGATTTTAATGATTTTAAAGTGCTAATATAATCTTTTTGTCTTTCATGCAGGATTCCATCTGGCACTTGCGGGACAACCGGGAAAGGCCATAAAGTCAAAGTTAAAGTGCAGATTCGATCAAGGGCCGCCATGCTAGAGGAGAAGAAGACCAGTAAATGCATTCAATGGCAAATTTATGGTAGAATTGATGGCATGAAGATATTTTCAACTCCGGGATGGCTTTGCGGAGATCAGATCTCGAGGAGAAGTGGTGACTCATCCGGCTCACCAACAGAAATTAATGGAGGCATTTATTTGCAGCTGCGGATGAATGCAAGTGGCATTTAGATTTTATCTTCTCCATTTATGGCAATTGACTGCATAGATTTGCAGAAGGGTTAAGTTCTATCCGGACTTTGGTCTTAAGATGGATTTTTATTGTAAAACCCGGGTCCTAGGGTTTAGATGTGATAATATTTGCAGTTATGAGAAGAAGATATTTCTGAAAAGATCAGGGTCTGTCCTGAATCTATAAATACTTCTTCTCAATGTAATCGTAGGAGGCGGAGACTTAGAAATAAAAGGCTTATAAGCAATTTCTTGCAAATCTTGTGAAATCCTTTGTTTTCTGGACTTGGAGTTGATGTGCTTTAGCTTTTCTGTGATAGCATGGCTAGGAGCCTAATCTTTTGCAGAGTGTGATAAGTGTATCTTCTTTTGTTATCCGTTCCATTTAAAGTTTGTTAGATATATGTTGTAAATCTGACATTATCAAGTTTAAATATGCTGTTAGGCTTCAGTTGTTCTCTTGTCTGCTAGGGGAAATTACAGATTTGAGGTTAAGTTTGTTCTAATTGCTCTGTCTTCACCGTGTGAGCTAGGCTGCCGGTGAAAGATACCAGTTTTAACCAGCTGCCCTTGGATTTATAATTTTTTGCTAGATCTGTTCCACTTTGCCTTGTGCTCTTAGTTGAAAGTGATCTTAGACTCGACCGGACACTTTCTTCTTTGATTTGTTCTGTTGTGAAGCTAGTAGCATAGATAAAATTGATAGTTTAGGGTTTTACAGCTTGATGTTTGATAAACTTCTCTTTCTCGCCTTACCCTACCCTCTCTTTGTTTTCGGTGAATGATCCATTTTTATTTTCTTTGTTTGTCTTTTATTTAAATCCACTGACCCATGAGAGCTAGATCAAGAATTCAAGTTAAATCTGATAAACAACTTTTGCAACTATTGAACAAGTTCAAGAACCCCCTGTAAGGTAACAGAGCAGTCCATATTGAAATCTATTCCAGAAGTGGAAAAGAGTGAATAGCCATTCGACCCAACTCTGTAACTCGCACCTTGGATAACCAGCTAGATCCTAAAGTGAGTGGGATCCGTCCCGTGGGTGTCTCCGGAGCTTCCTTGCTTCATCCTTCCCTGGGGTGTGCATGAAAGCCGGACCAACAGAAACATTTTGAGTGAGCATTCATATGCTTGGACTAGGGTTTGTGAGCAAGGATTATTTCATTGAGTGATTGGTTGAATAGAGTTTATTGGGCCTAGTCAAGTGGATGTGTGAAGTGATAGCTCAAGTTCTATGAAACAAACTATTCTATATTCTAAATTGATTTGAGAAAGAGGTTGAGTATTGATGATTTTGAAACATATTGAGTCTCTAACAATTCTCTATATGTTTTTGTGATAAAATAGAGATTGGAAGTGATTGACAGTTTATGAATGTGAAGCATATTGAGTCTCTAACAATTCTCTGTATGTTTCAAAAGAGTGATTAAAATTGATTGAGTATTGAGGTGAATGTGAAGCATATTGAGTCTCTAAAAATTCTCTATATGTTTCTAAAAGGTGATTGAAAGTAATTAAGCATTGTGAATGAGAAGCATATTGAGTCTCTAACAATTCTCTTTATTTTTCTATGAGATTGAACAAGTTCTAGTGTGGACTTGTTGAGCAGATTTAAGGTAAGTCTTAGAGAAGACTTGTGGATAGATTTGTGTGAGCTTTTGTGGAAGCTTACACTAGATATTGAGAGTAGATTTTGATAATTCCTAGTGAGGACTTATTGAGAAGATTTGGATAAGTTCTAGCGATGACTTGTAAAGCAAATTTGGACAAGTTCTAGGGAGGACTTGTGGATAGATTAGTGTGAGCTTTTGTGGAAGTTTACAAGGTAGATTTAAGATAAGTATTTGAGAAGACTTGAGAGCATATTTTATTTATTGATTTGTTCAAAACTTGAGTTAAGGTTTGGGGCAGATCCATAAGAATTTATTTGAGATTGATTTAAACTTTTTGTTAAGGCTTGAGGATATATATTAAGGATAGATTTATGCTAGAACGAAGGATTGTGTTTGGTGTAGATGAGAGGACATAGATTGAGAGCATATTTGTGCTAGACCAAAGGAATGTGTTTAGTGCAAATCAGAGGATAGATATTAAGGACATATTTATGCTAGATCGAAGGATTGTGTTTAGTGTAGATCAGAGGATAGATATTGAGTATAGGTTTGTGCTATACCGAATGACTATGTTTAGTGTAGATTCAAGGATAAAT
The DNA here is from genome assembly GCA_028583015.1 of Wollemia nobilis. Lineage (NCBI taxonomy): Eukaryota > Viridiplantae > Streptophyta > Pinopsida > Araucariales > Araucariaceae > Wollemia > Wollemia nobilis. The sequence goes on from JAQPPZ010016981.1 coordinate 39,581,551, forward strand.
TTTGGTGCAAATTTGAGGATAGGTTTGTGCCAGACCATAGATAGAGATTGATCATATTTGTGCTATACCAAAGGATTGTGTTTAGTACATATTTGAGATAGAGCTTTGGAGGTGACAAAGTATAGAGGATGATAGTCTCCAGTGGATAGATATCCATTAGAAAGAGTAGTGAGGACAGGTGTCTTCAGTGGATAGAGATCCATTAGCTAGAGCAAGGGGGGCAATAGTTCTTCTAGAAGATCACCAATCAAAGCTAAGGAGAAAGGAGTTCTCCTATGGATAGATATCCACAAACTTGATTAGGGGATTGGTGTCTCCTTTGGATAAAAATCCATAAATATTGTAATATATAAAAGATTCCCAAGAGATTGATTGAGAAAATTTTAGTCAAATATTTTCTCCGTGGAGTAGCCCACATTGGGTGAACCACGTTAAATTGGTGTCTCTATTGTGTATGGTGATTTGTGCATTGCTTTGATTACTACTAGTGATATTTCTATCTTTACATTGCATAATATTGATTGGAAAGAAAAGTAAAAAGTGGTCTTATATTGTTCATCCCCCTCTCAGTATAAGCTTGTGTTATTCATGTGCTTACCCCAGATTATTGGGTTTGTAATCTAATTTTTGGATCTAACACTTTGATATAATACCTGTAGGCAAGGGGAGAAGCTAGACCAAATTCATCAAGGATTCTCTTCCATGTTCTACTAAACTTGAGGTTGAAATCAAATACTAACTTTTGTGGATACCTTTGGATAACTATGAATTGGGTGAGGAGTGAAAATGAATTTTTAGACTCATTAAATTCTTCTACAAAGGGATCAACTAAATCAGCCTAATATTTGATCAAACCATTTTCTACGGTTCTTAACCAATGTAGAATTTTACCTCTAAAGGAAAGGACCAATAATCTTACAATAACATCTTCATTCTTGATATTATGAATGGATATAATTGACAACACATATTGACAATTTTCATATGTAGTTTTCAAAGTACCGTTATAGGTATGTATGGCCTTTACTATGGCTTGAGGGATATCATGCACAACCTAAAAATATATGAGGATTGTGGAGTTCCAATCAGGGTAGTTTTTCTAAGCTGCATTCTTCTCTTCATCCATACTAACCTAAATATGGGGTGTATCAATTTTGAAATATTTATAAGAAGAGGATGAGGTTTAAATATCATCTACGAAAGATTCAGAGGATGGATAACTTGAATGCTTGAATTGTAAGAATAACTAATAAAAAATTATAGGTTTCTCAACTTCCTTAGCAACACTACTAGTAAACATGAAAATGTAAATATTATGAACAAGGTTTTACTAGGTTTTATTCTTAGGGAGTCACTAAGTGAATTTTATTTCTTTACTTATGAGGTTAATACAATTCAATAAATATTGATTCTTTTGGGTAAAATATAAGAAATATATTTGGTGCAATCTATCCCACCAGGTGTACCAAAAACTATTGTAGTCTAGTTTTTCATCAAGCCAATACTAGGACTGTGATCATTATCCTAAGAGATTTGAAGACAAGCACCCACTAATCATAACCTAGAATAAACATTGGAAGAACCAAATTGCTTTGATTCAACCTCTATATTAGGATGGTATACCTTGTCAAATTAGTAGATGTTGACTCTTTTTAGCTCAAAATGGTAAAGGTTTAGGGATAGGGATGAAAGGGTTAGAAATGTATGAATGAATGATGTATGGATGGGTGAATATAAAAACATAAACATCCATAAAGTATCTTTCATAAAATTAATTTATAGAAGCAATGTTTGAGACTAACAAAATTCAAAAATTAGCAACACTCTGTATTAATGGCCTTTGATATACAAAGAATTATTCCAAAATTTTAAGCATAAATTATCCAAATTAATAGAATAAGATCAATGTCTCAACTAACAAAAATATAATTCCCATATGCATACATATAAGTATGAATTATTACAATTTTATCAAATTTAATAATCCAAATTAATAGAATAGATTAACCATAGCAACAATAGTAGAAATAACTTCACAAGATTATGATCAACCAATCAACATATATGCAAGTTTGAGGTAAATATCCTTTGTAATGATTCTTTCATTGACTATAGAAAATGTACATATTAGTGTGATAAAACACTCAAAATTTGAACTTTTAAAAGGTAACTACATTTATTTATATTTTTACAATGAGTTTCATTCTAAGCATTATAGGGAAATTTGTAGTTCTTAATTTCTTAACAACTTGCCATCTATCATGACATCCAAATGTGTTTTTCTTGATTAGTTATAATGGATTTCAAACCAACATTATCCTTAACTATTAATGACTCTTGCAAGCTCCTATTATACATTGATCTAAAACTGAATTTGGTTGAGCTAAAACTTCAGGAAGCTTTTGAACTACAATTTGATGCTTCAACTTCCATGGCACCTGGTCTAGTCTCTTCGGCACTCTATAACAAGTAGCTACACAAAAATGCATTGGAGATTCCAAATATTGAATTCTTTCAATTGATCTAAAGATGAGCATCTAAGTTTAATTATCTCATAGTCACTTTTACTTTTATGCACAAATAAAGTCATATGCAATATTCATATTTGATGTAAATCTGTGGCTGCTCATCTGCTTTGTCTTTCAGGTAAATTTTTTATTTGTGAATGAATAACAAAGGCATCAAGAAATCACACTCAAATTTTTTTCTTGATTTTATCCTTTTTTGTGGTTTTGCATTTTTAATGATTTTAACTTTCTCAGAGCTTTTCTAACTTGCTTGCGGATAATGAAGGTGATGGGAAATCATGCTCTAAATTTTTTTATTCAATTTTGGCTTTTTTCGATTGTTTTGTATTTTTGTATGATTTTGGGTTTCTCAATGCTTTTATAACTTGCACACAAATAATGAAGGTGATGGGAAATCATGCTCCAAAACATTTTCCAATTTTAGCTCTTTTCTACGATTTCACCTTTTTGAGCGATTTTTAGTTTCTTAGCACTTTTCTAAATTGCATACGGATACCAAAGGTGATAGGAAATCATGCTCTAAAAATTTTACCTGATTTTGGATATTTTCTATGGTTTTGTACTTTTGAGTGATTTTTGATTTCTCAATGCTTTTTTGACTTCTATACAGATAACGAAGGCGACAAGAAAATACACTTTGAAACTTTTATCCGATTTTTGCTCTTTTCTGTGATTTCACCTTTTTGAGCGATTTTGAGTTTCTTAGCACTTATATAAATCATGTATGGATAAAAAGGCATCAAGAAATTGCACTCCACAACTTTCACCCAATTTTAGACTTTTTTTATGATTTTGCATTTTTAGCAGAAATGGGAAATTAAGCAGATTTGCATTTTTTCTCTCTATACTTAGCAAAATTTTAGAAAATTTGAGCTAAGTTGGAATGTAGAAAATCTTAGCCTACACTTATTCAATATTAGGTTTCTACTATGGTGGGATTTTGGGATCCCTTAGGAATCTGATGATTGCCCAATTATCTACCCACCTTTCATTATTTTGACTCCTCATGGCAAGATTTTGGGATCCTCCCAAGGTCCAATCACTGCCCATTTCTCTACTCACCTTGACACTTAGTCAAAACTTGGGGTTCCTTATGGTGGGTTTCTAGGAATGATTCAAAGGGAGGTTGTGATCCATTTTCTCGATAGGTGCCTCTTTTCTATTTTCTTTGTGGTGGAGTTTTAGGACTTGCTTGATGTTCAAAATAGGTTAGTTTTTTCATCTTCCACCATACTTGGCTAAATTTTTGGATTTTGCCTTCTTTCTCATCGATCCAAATATTGGGACCCTTTTCAAAGGCCTCCCTTTATGATTAAGATTCAAGCAAAATCATGGGAGTGGGAAAAACCTCCCACAATCATGGTGACTTATGAGGGTTTTCACTCACTAAAAAGCAAAGAACCCAAACTAGATGGGGGAGCAACCACCATGCACCAGTCAAGAAATAAAATATATGTTGACCTTAATCCATTGGGCTATGGATTCACACCAAAATATGGCTAGAAGGGAATACTATACAATATTTATCTATAGTTTCTCATACCTTTCAGATTCATGTTGTCCCTTTTATCTCCTATTGTTGCTCTCGGGTTGTAGATGACTCAGCTTGGGGAGTAGCTACCTAGGTGACTTGAATCTAAAGCTTTTATTATATTTGATCCTATGTCTCTATGACAAGAAGAGGAGCACCCCTTATCTGATCAATAAAAAAACTCAATTGGCATACATCCTTATAGGGTGGGTCACTCTACTTTTCAACTATCTCTTCTAACTTGGTGAGGAGGCTCAAAAGCTTAAGGAACATATTAACCATTTGATCCACTGTTATTGGCTCTTGTATTGTAGAAATATCACTTTCATCCTTTTCAAGGGCCTCAAACAACTTTTGGAGGTTTTCCTCTATTGAAAGTTTTTTTTGCTATCCCAAAATCCTATGGAATCGAGTGCCTTGAGCTTTGCATTAATCTTGTTCATATTTTCCAACTCTTTTGTTAGCCCAACATGAATTTCCTTCATTTCATAGTATATATCTATAACATAGAGTATCTATTGCATATTAGTCTTGCTCATCACAATATCTCTTATTGAAAATTTTGATAGTTGGAAATCCTATTTTTTAAACATTATCCTCAACACTATAGCTTGTGCACCCATGCCCTACACAATGTTCCTTTTGCTATATAATTCAATATCTGCCTCCTTGGAGGTTGCCAAATATTCTTCTATATTCTATGCAAATGAAGGCAATACTTTCAAAATTACCTATCTTTTCTTACTCCAATAAAATATTTTAATATTATTTACCCAATCCTTCAAGATTATTTCCCCATGAGGTTTATCATTTTTCTTTGATAGGTGGGCCAATGCAGCATTCAAAGAGTACTCTATTTACTACAACATGGATTTGAATTCAATGCCCTACTTTTCAAGTGCACCTTCCAAATTATAACTTTTTTCATCCTTCTACTGTAGTACCTTCTAGAGTGGGGTCTTATCCAAATAATTATTGAATGCTTTCACCTAGTTTTTTAGGGTATGTTGATCCAGCCTCACTCGATTGAGCTAGTCTTATAGGATTTTAATTATCTTCCTTACAAGATTCAATTACTTCTTTTCATATTTATTCTTCTATAAGAATGTATCGGCCTTAATATACAATGCTCAAAGGGTTTTGGCTTGAGGGATTTTAGATATATCCCTAATTTAAACTTCTAACAACAAATATTTTAGCCTCATATCTATGATGGATTTCTTTACTTTGGACCAAGCAGTTATCTTGTGCCTCTTGCCTTCAATAAGATCAATTTGACGGTGAGTGATGGGCACAACCTCTACCTTACCTTCATAAGCTCCTATAGTTGCTCATCTACCTATTTCTTTTGGTTGTTTTGCATCTTCCTCAAAACAACATAGACCTCAAGCAAGTCTCCTTCTACAACCTATGGCATTAGAGGAGTAATAAAAAATAGGAAGTGGTATCAAAGGATACGATGCCACTACTCGAGTTGAGGTTACACTAGATACATCACTAATATGCCTCAACTCTAATGGTTGTGATGAAGGTGGAGGCTATATTGGTGGTGGTGGAATAGATGTTTGCATGGATGAAGTCAAGGGCTAAAGTGGTGAAGGTGCGGTGATACATGTATCATATGTAAAATGTAATTTCTACTAATATTTGAGGATAGCCAAACATATCATAGGGGCACAATGGGGAGACCAAGGGATACTTGAGACTCTCTTCCTTAAGAAATGCATCCACAACTGGGATCACCTCTAATATTTATGTTGGGTGAGGGAAATACTCTTCAAATTTTTTAAATGAAGGGTCTTGATAAGGGGAAAGGGAACAAGAATCAATGAGAACTATACCTTGCTCTTGCACCTTCTTTAGGGGCTATTCAACCATCTACTTCCCTTTATTTATTTGAGCTACCACCACTACATCTTTTATATTTGGGACCATTGACTAAAATCACTACCATTTAAGTTATTTTTAGCACACCTAAGAGGTTTTGATATTGGAGTATTATTTCCTTTTCCCGCTCAACTTTTACCTCTATAGAGGAGGCCCAGGAAGCTTTTGAGATTTTTCTCTAAAGGGTCTGGTTGACCTCATTCTCTTGGAACCTTACATAAGTTGTGGAGAGAGAGCTTCTTACTCAGATTTATTTCCAAATTTTGGGCTCTCTTGCACTCAAAGATCCCTTTGGACCTCTTGCTCTTTGCCTTGATCCCCCTCATATTACTCTTTGAATTTGGGAATTACTATATCTGATTTTTGAAGTACTTATAGGGTGAGGTACTCATATTTCATTTTTCTCTAGGCAATGATGTTGGAATCATATTGATCCTAAAAATATTTGTCTACTCTTCCTAAAAATGGTTCTTGGTAGTCCTCTTTCTCATACTACATTATCCACCACCATTCGATCTTGTCCTCATTCCACTTCTTCTTCTCATCAATTGATCAAATCAAATTTGAGCTCAACCCCTAATCAAGATTTATCTAAAGGTTATAAACCTTATTATATGGATAATGATATCTCCATGGTTGTCTCTCATGCATATGAAATTATGTGATTAGGGCTATCTGATCCTATGATAGATTTCTAAACTTTAGGTTGTCCAAGTTGATCTCATTACTTTGATGTTTGAAGTGATGTAGTTTTACATTGATTTCATGGAGCTTCATCTTGAGGATGTCATCTAGATCATAGTGCCACCAAGGAGGCACCATAAGGAGACCTAAGGAAGATAATCTACTCTCCAACTTATGAAATGTGAAAATATCCTTTTTTGGCATGGTTATGGACCAAAATGATACAAGCAGTGGGAAAATCACTCTTCTTTATCCCAAGACCCATTTCTTTTCAATGGTATAATTTTTATGGCATATCTCCATACCAAAAACCTAATCTATGACATAAAAAGAGAGTAGTTATGAGAATCTAGAAAACCCATATAGGCATATGCATGTACCTTCATCTAGGTAATACCAATTCCCTATCTCCTGTAGATTTCCTCTTAGGAATTCATGCACCCACCGAAAAGCATAGGCAAAATTTGAAGATGTATGCCAAGGCATGTCCCAAGAATATTTTATTCCAATCTAGGCATGAATTGCTCCTTCTAAGCATATGTGTCTAGTCTACCACTAGATGTACCTTCCATTTTTTATCTATATCCTATATTGGCATGCAATGCTTTGTGTAGGACATGCAATAGAAAAACAACCACACTAGGTAAGAAAAATATTTGAACTCAATGCTAAACTTTTGCTGGTATTTTTCCAGCTATTTCTTCATGTTTTTTGCCAAGAAATTCACCCAATCCATCCATACATTGTTATACACCCTTAGGACTGCATGGTCCATTACCATCTAGTATAGATGAACCACGTCATCTGAGGGGATACCCAACAGAACAACCAACATAAAAAGGATCAACCAGACTTCTTCCTTAAAGGCCATCAACGGTCATGTTTTATCTATGTAATCCTTTGGTAATCTATCCAACACCTTGATTAAACATTTCTTAGGGCCATAATTGCTTACCATGTTCCTCTATTACTACAAGTTGATAGTCTTTAGATGCCTTCCTAAGAACTTATAAATAGGAATTTACCTCATAGTGAATGCCAATATGATCGTTTCTACATAGACAATGAATAAATATTACAAGTTTTTATTCTATACTACTTATATAGCTACATCATATTACTTTGAAACTACATCAACTAGCTCAGAGCATGAATGCATGAGAACTAACCTAAATAATATTAGCTATATCTTCCATGGAGTAGCCCCTTGGTGATTTAGAGGAAGTTTTTCTACCTTTCCTACTGCTCCTTCATGGGATAGATTCAACTTTGAACTAATGGTGAATTTCATATAAACCAATTTCTCAAGTGTATCTTCCAATTGATTTGGGGGCTTTAGCTTTGTCATCTTGCTTTTCAATTGTTTTACTCAGATGATATCCTTTTGAAGTAATAGCAACTTACCTATCCAAAATCTTCCTTAATATTGACCCTAAAAATTCCTATCATCTTTGGCACTATAACAATATAAGAGAGGTAAGAATAAAGTAGTGATGTTGCTCATATTTATTTATAGTACTCAAAAAATAAGGCCAAAGGGAATGTTAACATGACCATTGAAGAGAATTTTTTTAGAAAAATGGAAATCATTTCAGAGCACGATCTCTCTAATAGATGGCTCTTGTCAGTTTTCCTTGGGAAGTAAAACATTGGCTAATGATATTTGTGTGGAAGCAGTTTGCATCAGTTGGGTGTGCCAAATTTGAAGTGAACATTTTAACCTTAAGCCCATTTGGACATCATGTTCTCATAATTTTTTAGAACTCAATTGGTCCTAGGTAGATCATGCTCAATATCTCACCTACTTCCTCATTTATGATAGACATTCATTTTGCTCTCGACAGTGTACCTCCACTGTTGCTTTGGTTTGAAAACCTCTAACATGTTCAATCAGGGAACTGCCACCTAGAAAGCTATGCTATCTTGGCCATTATCTATTGCAACATTCTCATTATGCAAACCATTTTAATCCAATGTGGTTAGATCATGTGGGTATTATTAGGTAAATTGTTGTCTTTTTATGTGTGACACTAATGATGCACCTCTTGATTATCTTAAGTAATAATACTGTTGACAATGCTTGAAGTGGAAAATAACTATCTCGCATGTCTGTATGTTGACACCTAGAAAGATTTACATGTTTCCAATGAACTATTGGTATTTTTAAGTTCTCTTCCACTTCCTTGTGGTGGGATTTTAGGATTTCTAAGGAGCTTAGTCAGATTCTAAATTTTCACCCATTAGGTAAACTTGAGGTCTTATTTTAATTTACTGTTGGTTCTTTTAAGGGTATATTTTTGGGACATCATCGACATCCAGTTAGCTCCCATTTCTCCACTAGTCATATTCATATTTTTACTTGGGGAGGATTTTCAGGACCCGACTAATGTCTACTAGCTTCCTATTTTTTTCCAAGATCACGCTTGCTCTAATTCAAACTTTTGGGTTTAAAGGAAGTTTAGTGCCCACCAATTTTTTTCTTGGTTCAAACTTAGCCATTTTTCTTACTTATAAAATTGGGTGCATACTTGACATACTAGTCCGAATACCTATCATAATAGGCCTTGGCTTGCTACTCCAGGTCTTAAATAGCTACAACCAAAAATAGGAAGAAAATAAAGACAAATAAAATAAATAGGATTATATACAAGTTTATATCTAATAAGGCTAAGCATACTACTTCAAAAATAAGCCATTCATTGGGGTTGGGAGTAGCCTACCATCTAGATCATGCAATTGAAATGCATTTAATTCCTTGCAGCTCTCAATGAGATATGGTCTAGAGCAAATGGAATCAAATTTTTATGTGCATCTATCTTTTCCTGGTCCACATCCTACTTTAGGATAAGATCACCTTCATATAATTATTTTGGTGTCATATTTTTTCAAACCAACGACCGCGTTCTCATATTGAAATACATTGATATAAACCTACTCACATTTTTATCTAGTTGCATTAGTTACACCATTATTTTATCCATTGCTAGAAAGTATTCTACCTCCACCTCACTCATCAATCTAAGTGTCAAAAGCTCAAGGTTAATTGTAATAATTACCTCTTTTTCATAGACTAGAGCATATGATGATGTTATCAAAGATTTCTTAAAGGCTATCCTATCTACCCAAAGTGCTTTATCAAGTAGGAGATGCTAGCTTCTAGGGCTGTGTTCAATGTTTTGCCTTATTATCCTGAGAAAATTTTTATTCGTGGACTCAGCTAGACCATTTCCTTGTGGGTAGTAGTTCAAGGTGTTGCTCCATTATATACCATATTTTTTTATGAAATCCATTCTTTTGGCACCTATGAAAGATGCATTATTGTATAAAATAATAGTAGTAGGAACCCCAAACCTGGTGATCAGTCTCTCCAAAAAATTAATTATTATCTATTGGTCAACATGCTTGGTAGCTTTGGCATCCATCCACTTTGTAAAGTAATTTGTGGTTGTAAGAATGTATTTGTCACCGATCGATGAATTTAGATTGATCACACCAATGAAGTCCAAACCCCATTGCTAAAATGGTTCTTCTGCAATTATTGGTTGTAGTGGCATAGTGGGATGCTTACCTTTTCCAACAATCCTTTGGTATTTATTACATGCTCTTACCAATTTTAATGCATCAAAGAAGATAGATGGCCAATAGAATCCTATCCTTATACATTTAGCTACTGTAGTTTATGCTTAGTAATATCCCCCTAAAAATCTAGTGTGAAACTCTTTGAGGATCATCGTAGCTTTCTTTGAGGATATGCATCTCAAAAAGACCCCATAAAAGTTCTTTTGGTAGAGAACATTGTTTATTAATGCATATTTCTTGGCCTGTTTCCTATATCTACATATTTGGGATACCATCAAGTATTCTAGAAACCTACCAAAGCTGAAGTAGTGTATCAAGTTAGAGATCCAAGTATAAGTGGACATCTCCTTTTCTCTTGGCTATACTAGGTCTATTTCTTCCATGTTCTAGTTATATTCCAATGCCATAGATTCTGCCAGTTTCTAACATAGTGCTCTTCCTCTTACTAGCTTCATCGACCTGATATCTATATCATATTCCTAAATATTTATGGTTCAACCAGATCTCCTCTCACCTAATTCTCATTGAATCACAAAGCTTCTAATGTTTGAGTGCACAACATATATGAGATTTTTATTCTATGATATGAAATGTCTAAATTTCCTCAGTGACTTCATGACAACATATACTTATTTTTCAATGAAATTATACCTTTCTTAATGATCATGCAATAAAGCAATGGGTCTTTCACTTCCATCTTCTCCTTTATATGTGAGGACTATCGTGTAGCTTTCTTATGCTCCAAAAAATATAAAATAAAATCCTTGGAGTAATCTAGGTTGATAAGTATTGGGGCTCATGAAATAGCTTCTTTGATATTTTTGAAAGCATCCTGTCTACTTAAATTCCACATCCTCTTTAGCATTTTCATCATAGGTTTAACTATTTGAGTGAAGTTTGATATACATTTTTGCATAAAGTTTATCTACCCAAATAATTATTGTAGTATCTTCTTATTTAATGCCAATGATAGGTCTAGAATAGCCTTCACACTAATACATGTCCCAAGAGTTTACCCTCTTGCATGGAAAAAATATATTTGTTTGAATTCAATGACACTCGAAACTCTCTATATTTTTCAAAGACCTATATAAGATGTTCCATATTTTCCTCTTTCTTATGTGAGAAGATAATCATATCATCGAGATAGATGATAATCACTTTGTTCATGAGTTCACCAAATGCCAAGTCCATTGCTCTCTAGAAGGTTGCGTTAGTGTTAGACAACCCAAATGGCATCCACTAATATACAAAGGTCCCCCATTTAGTAGATAAACATTGTCTTGTGTTGGTCTTCATCTTAGATCCATATCTAGTTAAACCCAAGGATACCATCCAACAATGAGAACCTTTTTTCTCTCACCAATGTATGTAGTATTTGGTTAATTTGGGACAAAGGATAATGATCCTTTTAAAATGCTCTATTTATATTTTGAAAATCAACATAGAACCTAATATCCCCATTCTTTTTTCTCCATAGGACTATATTTACTGCCCAAGTAGAATGCTTTATGGGGTATATTATCTTGGTATTCATTAGCTTTAGGAGCTCCTAATTCATAAAAGATTATTGTAAATAAAAAAATGAACAACACCAAAATAGATAAATAGAACCAATACACAATATGTTGCACAATGAAAAGAGAATATTTATTGATATAAAATAGAGCCTTGATTTCCAATATTTACAACATTATTTTGGTATTGATACACTTATTACAACTCTAGGGTTTCAAAATCCTAATTTCAAAGAATAATTGGTGTCTTCTCACTCGTCTTCAATCCAAAAAAGAGTTGTGAGTGGGCTTGTGCAACCTTATAGGGCCACCCTTGCTTCAAAAACTTCTAGAAATATGATTCCTGTACCTACAAATAAAAATACAACAAAAAGATACTAAAGTACCTGTGAGGGCTCCATTGTGTGAGGCCCTCAAAAAGATAAAATAAATAAAATCCTCGATGCTAAATGTAATACTATAAACATAAATTATAGAAACATAAAATAAGTACTAATAACTTCTTACCTTATCAATATGCTAATTTGTATCTCTGATTCTATCATTGATGCTCACGAGAACACCTTAACAGTGCTAGAGGGTCATAGGACTACAAATATACTATGTGAAATACCCAAAGGTATTCTAGGAATGTTGTGGATGCACCAAAAGGTTCCAAAAATACCCAAAGGTATTTTACTAGCTTTGGAGGGCATTTGAGGGCTGAGGGAAGTGTCACAAAACCATATCTAATCTACACGGGCTTGGCGATGATGAAAAAGGGATGATGTGATGGCAATGATGAATGATGAAAGCGATGGTAAAGTGGCTAGGGTAGAAATATTCTAGGGTGATTAATATTATAAAGGACTAAGGGATTTCTAAGGCCTTACAAGGGTTTGATTCATCAAAATGACTCCTCTTTTATAATCTACCCTTTGAACATGTTAGGGTTTTGATGACACAAAATGTATGACCAAGATTAAAACATGAGGAAGGGTGGAGATTAATTTTGGTAAGGGACATGGATGGATATGGATGGATGACTGAGATTAAAACATGGTGGAGGGCTAGGATTAATTCATATTAATACATATATATTTATTGAATATATATAAATATAATATATAAAATATTAATATATTAAACAAATATATATATATATATATATAAAATAAAATGGATTTTTGTGATTGGAGGACATGGATGGATGACAAGTGGCTAGATTTTGGTGTCTATAGATGCCCCTTTTTGTATCGCATTACGTGAAACACAATGCAATGCAAAAATATGAGACACTTGGTTTGGCATGATGAAGCAAATTTCTTTCATTGGAGCACAAAGATGATTTTGAAGATAAAAGAATTTGTATGTGTATCTTACCCCCTAAATTTACGAGTGAGTGAAGAATGAATCTCATGAGACAATTGATAGAATTGTGGGTAATGATTGTAGGTGTACGGTGTAATTGCAAGTGTATGATGTAAATGTGGATTAGATAAATAATGTAAATGCAGATGATATAAATGATGTAAAGATTTATGTTTTTTCCCAATAGAGAAAGGGGGTTTTTGTCAAGTTTATATGCCATGATCATGTAATATGTATACTATTGTGAGAAATCAAAATCAATTTTGTATACCCCAAGTTTGGGGTGATTCCATGCTGTTGAAGAAAGTGCCTTTTGGTGTAATTGAAATTCAAAGTGATGAAAATGCAAAATATCATATTCCAATCAACCTAGGATCAGCTGATTTCTAGGAGGCCCCTCCTAGTGACTATGCAAAATTCCTAAATGTGAAAGAGAATGATGTAGTATTATATGTCCATGTTTCAAGCCCCATGAACAGGGCCATCAATGACAACTTTTGAGCAAATTAATCTTAGCATTTTCACACTCACAAATGAGGGAGAAAACATATTTTTGTTCTTGAATAAAGAGATATTGGATGATTAAAATGGTCAAGCATCCTTGTGGTGATTTACCCATCTTACCAAATTGCATGTACAACCAATTTCTACAAATGCCAAGGAGATAGAATAAACCATTGTATGCGAGATTCACTTGAAATTATATGTGAACTTGGAAAATGTGCAAATGTAATAATTGATAAATGAAAATGGTGTTGAATTGAATATTTGATGATGAGAAATGCATTGATGATTGGATTGCATGATTTTGTGAAATTTTGCATTGGTTTGGAATGTTTTTAGAGCAATTTTGTAAAATTTTATGACTTTTGGTCATAAACAAAAGTTAACCACCCAAATCAATCCATGTTATCATAAATTTGAATGGAATGATGTAGTGGATGATTGGAATGATGGATATGGTTGTTTTGTAAAAATTTGGATCATTTTGGTGCATTTTGAAAGTTGTAAAGTAGTTTTTATGACTTTTTGTTGCAAGTAAAAATTAATAGTCCAACTCAATTTGTTGTTTCACAAAACATAATATGATGATGAAATGAATGTATGGATGTAATTTGGAGTGATTTTATGGAGGTAAGCTACCTTTTTGGATAATTTTTGGTCTTTCTACAAATATTTGAAACCAGACATCGGCTAGCATATTCAGCATCCTTAGATGTCGATAAGAATATGGCACTCTATAAACTCTAGTCAGCATTTTAATGCACCTATGAATGCCCATGGGCATTCCAATGAACCAAAAACAACTATAAATAGTTTACAGAAGTGAAATTAGATTTATTCTTGCATTCATAAATTCTAAAATTTATATGTGAAGGAGTTATTGAGTGAAGTGAGGTGGAGTTAAGGAGTTTGGTGGTTTGGAAGCCATGGCAATGGAGGATTCAGATGTAGAGGTAGGAGTAGAGGTGCATGTTGCTGAGGTAAGTGCCTTTGGCACTCTTGGTTTTGCCTTTGGCACTCTTGGTTTGGACTTGTGCAATTTTTTTTTTGAAATTATGTAATGCATGTGATATTAATGTGTTTGCATTGTGTATGTGTTGCAGTGTAGCTAAGGATATTATAGGCTCAGTATCAGTTCTCACCTCTCATACCAAGGGTGAGAAATGCATTGTTGGATAGGTAGTGGAAGATGCTAGAGAATATGGAGTTGGCTGGGGTAACCCAAATTGATGTTGTGAGGGCAGATGAGGAGTATATATCTACCTTGGTAGAGATATGGGATCCAAATAGGGGGACCTTTGAGCTTCCTACTGGAGATGTGATAGTGACATTTGAGGATGTATATTGCATCCTTAAAGTACTAGTAGGGGGGCTACATGTCAAGGTTGGACATGATAAGGGGTATGAGATGAGCCAAATATTTGGAGATCAATGTCAGGATGTGAGTGTGAAGGATGGAGGGATAAGGTACTTGGTGATGTATGTGGATAAGAAATTGGTGGTATTTCCTACCTTGGTCATGTTCATGTTGGCCAAAATAATGGTCTTGAATAGAACTAACTATTGATTCCCTTGGAACATGATTAGGTTGGTGTATGATATGATTGATACTCCTCAAGTGTATGCATGGGCACCTACTCTACTGGTGTAGCTATACCAGGGGATGTATGAGGTGAGGACGTCAAAGTGAAAGGGGCTAGGGTGTATTTTGCTACTACAATTTTGGGGCTAGGATTAGTTTAGTGTGGATTGACATGTGGGCTTGCCTACTAAGGAGTGGGATGAGGAGAAATCCTATGCTATGAGATGGTGAGTGGCTAAGGAGGTAAATTAGAGTCATCCTATCTAGACTGGATAGGATTGTAGGGATATATGGGTAGTATTAACACTTGCTTAAGTACTTTGGATGCTTTGGTGAGATGCTACTTAGACTGGTGATGAGGAGCAACTATAGAGAGTTTGATGGGTGAGATGGATGGTTGGGAGGCACAAGAGTGAGGTGGAGCTAATCTAGTTCTCAGAGGTGCTGAGGTAGTTTAGGCTAAAGATAAAGGGTTATAGAGGTACCATTCTAGATTAGGATAGGGAGGATGAGGAAAAGGTAGAGGCCAAGGTGGAGGAGGCAAATGAGGCTCCTAGATATTGAATATGCCTTCAGTCCAATAGTCAAGCGAGGTGAGCGAGGTATGTAGTAGAGCAGGCTCTAGAGATTGAAGTTGATGGAGGTGGTGATAATGATGATAATTATGATATGGAGGAGATTCAAGAAAGACCTCCAAGATAGATTTAGGAGGATTGGGTAAGTATCGAGTAGATGGTAGTTGAGTGAGATGTAGTGATAGTTTCTCAAGATGTAGAGATAGATCGACTATGGGTGGAGTTAGAGGTATGGATGGATGCAGGTGGAGGCAAGGATAGAATCATAAGGCTCTAGGAATATCTACTTAAGAGGGACCATCATTAGAGACATGATGTAGTAGGCCTTTGGGCCTGAGATATATATATTTAGGATTTGGAGGATCGATTGATGTAGCACCACATTGAGCTTCCAGATCCATCCTCCTCAT
Organism: Wollemia nobilis; assembly: GCA_028583015.1. NCBI lineage: Eukaryota > Viridiplantae > Streptophyta > Pinopsida > Araucariales > Araucariaceae > Wollemia > Wollemia nobilis. The sequence goes on from JAQPPZ010016981.1 coordinate 39,597,698, forward strand.
CCATATTTGGATCTATCAGGCATAGTGAGTCTAGGCATAGTGTCTCTAGATCTAGGGCTCCTTCAAGGTCATATAGGTCCTCTAATAGGCATTATCTAGTGCTTAGATGCATGTTTTGCATATGATCCTTTGTGCTCCATTGTATATAGCCTTCGAGAATTCATTGTATTTATGATATTTATATATATACATGGATTTTACCCTTGTGTTATGCTTTTGTGTGGATGCTTTTGTTTAAATGCATGTGTATATGTGTGATGAATACAAATGCAATGGTAATGTGTATGAATGTGAATGAACTAATGCTCTAATGATCATTTGTAGTTTAGATTTTACTTGACCATGTATAGCATTGTTTTTTAATCAGGGGCACCAAAATTATGGCATGTGAAATAAAAGACTCATGTAATGATATGGATGTTGATATGGAAGAAGATATAGATGTTGATATGGAAGAATATATAGATTTTTATATATAAAGCTAACTATTTTCTAGAGACTCAAATATACTAGTGATATCTAACAAACTCACTAAATGCTATCTAATTTCTCTAAGACAAAATGTGTGTGCAGTGAATTCATTTACCAAATTATGAGTAAGGTAATGACTCAAGGTAATCAAGAACCAATGTGTGTGCAAGTTATTTCATTAAACCAATTGAGTAAATTGAGATGACACCTTTTATGGAGAAGACCAATAAGCTAGTTTGTCCTTATGTGTGGTCATCGGTCTCTTCAAGAGAGATGTGTCACCACACATGAGCGTACTCCACTGCCAGTCAAGCATCTATAGCCCTAGTGGAGATTAGCTCCATAGTCCAATAATATAATCTCTAAGATTTGGGGATTCAAACTACAAAACCATCTGACTGTAAGGGTAGTTCTATCCTTACAACTTGAAGATCTATGATGTGTGATGTGTAAGATATTTAGAGCTTTGGAGAATCATATTATTAACGAAAGTGTGATGATAATATAACCCTATCCTTACTACTCTATATTTTTTTGGGAAATGATTATGATAGTGATGAAAACCACTATTTTTTATTTTTGGACTATGTGCATAATGGGACAAGCAAGGAATACCCTTTTCACTTCAAGGTTCAACCCAATCATGGTATTATATCTCTTTGACACAAGATGTTTTTAAGATGTGTGATTGTGTTTGGTTTAAGAGTGTTAGAGTCAATTCCTATAACTCAAGATTTTCCTAGTGAAAATGTGTCTTGGTCCTAAATAAAACTCAACATGTCTTAGAGGTTGCTAAAAAACACTAGGAGTGGCTAAGTGACAAAAAACACCTAGGAATTATGTAAATGTGATTTGCAAATAACAATGTGTCTTTATGGAATGGTGTAATAAAATGGTTGATGACTTTGAAGATGCCCTTGATTAAGACAAAAAAAAATTTGGACCAATTGTTATCTAAATTGAATAAATGACACCTAAAATATGTGAATATGGTTGTAAATGGAATGTATTAAATGTAATTTGTAAAATGAAATGTGTGTAGTGTAATGTGTGTTTGTGTATTACCCATGTAAATATACATATATATAAATCATATTAAGCATAGAATTATCTCAAGTGGATGATGTTACATGGTTTGATCTCTTCAAATCCCTCTAGAATGACAAGCATATAAGTTCCTTTACCCACTTTTTTAGTGACAATGTATGGACCTAACCAATCAGCCATGAATTTATCATGAAGATGCGGTAATGTATTGGTGTTTTGTTGATTCTCTTTAAGAAAAAAATATCCAACTTAGAATTCTTGTAGATGAACTTTGGTATTGTAAGCACACTTGAGGTAATCTTGGTAAACTCATAAATGATCTAAATCATTGACCCACCTTTCATCTATAACTGTGAGTTTGTCAAAATGTGCTTGTCTAGCAATATCGTCATCTATGAATTCTTGCAATAAAAATCACAATGAGGGGATCTCAAGCTCAAGAGGTATAATTGCTTTGGCTCCATAGACTAATGAAAATGGCATTGCCCTAGTATGTGTGCAAATGTTTGTTCCATAATCCCATAATGCCAAGGGGATTTTAGTATGCCAATATTGATGATTTTATTTAACTAGTTTCTTGAGAATAGTAATTAAGGTCTTTTTGGTAACATCTGCTTGTCCATTTTCTTATAGGTAGTAAAGAGTCAAGAAACTATGTTGGATATTATACTTCTCACAAAGTGCTTGAACATCCTTGTTTTTAAAAGACTTACCCTTGTCAGATATTATTTTTAAAGGAATACCAAAATGACAAAGGATATGGTGAAGTATAAACTCCAAAATTCAAGGTCCTATCATATTGGTCAGAGGAATTGCCTCAACCCACTTTATAAAGTATTCAATGGCTATGATGATGAATGTATGTTGTCCCAATGAAGGAGGTAAAATTTTACCAATCAAATCAAGATCTCATTGTGAAAATATCCAAAGGCTTTGAATAGGCCTTAATACTTATGAAGGCACATAAGTTAAATTAGCATGCTCTTGATATTGCATACAATATTTGATGTAAGTGCAACAATCGTATTCCATGGTGGGCCATTAGTAACCCATGCATAAAATATGCTTTTTAATGGCTATTCCACTAAATAACTACCACAAGTATAATAATGAGCTTTATCTATGGCTATTTGTGCCTCTACGGACTCGAGATAATAAAGGACTCCATCATAACCACGCTTATACAACACATCTTACAAAAGAGTAAAATAAACTATCTTTTGCTTGAAAGTGTGCTTAAAATTCCATGACATATCTGATGGGAGTGTTCCAAACATGAGGAAGGCTATTATTTGGTTTGACCAAGGTTCATATGGATCCAAATGGATAAATCAAATATCCTTTTCATCCTTATATTTAGCATAGACAATTATAGTTTTAGAGATCATTGTAACAATGAGTGGTTGTACCTCTCTTACAAAGTTCTTTGGAATCAATGATCCTAGAGAGGCCATCACATATGAAAATCTATTAGTAGAATGTGGAAAACTATCTATTTTATATGAATCAAATTTGGTGATCAATTTCAATGCTACTTCATGGTAGGGCTTTATGATAGGTTCTTTGCATTGACATTATCTATTGATTTGGTGAAAAATAAGTTAAGAATCACCAAATACCCTAATACTCCTTAGGCCCATAGCTATGGTTTTTTGAAGACCAAATATTAAGGTTTCATACTCTACGTTGTTGTTTGTGCATTTTAAGTCAAGTTTGAATGATAAGGGAATAGGTACCCCCTATGGTGTATGAAACATGACTCTAGTACCTTGACCTTTTTTGCACTTAGAACCATCAAAGAATAGTGTGATGTTAATATATTCCTTCAAAATGGCATCTTATTCTTGTTTAGTGATAGTGAATACCAAATAATCTAGGAGCTCAATAATCAAGGGTTGATCACTAGGAAGTGGAGCTTTCATAAGCTGATCAGCTATGACCTAACATTTAATGGATTTTTGGCTAATAAAATCAATATTGAATTCAGTGAGAAGCATTATCCATTTTGCAGTCCAGGTGTTATTGTAAGTGCAAGATATCATATAACACAAAGTATTTTTGTGAGCTATGACATATGTGATGTGACTAAGCATGTAATGTCTAAGTTTCTTAGTGGTAAAAACCACTACTAAGCATAATTTTTCCATGTAAGTATATCTAGTTTCATAGCTTACCAATGTTTAACTAATGTAATAGACAACTTTCTCTTGATTGTTTTCATTCTTTTGTGCAAGCATTGTCCCTAATGCAAAGTCTATTTTTAAAACATAAATATGGAATGGGACACTAGGATGAGGAGGATTTAAGACTGGTGGAGAAGATAGGTATTTCTTGATATCATCAAAAGCTTTTTAGCACTCATATATCCATGAAAATGTTACCTCCTTTTGTATAAAGTGATTGAATGTCCTACATTTATCATAAAGTTGCATAGTGAAATTATGAATCGATTAGATCTTTCCTTGTAAACTATGCAATTTCTCCAAGTTTGTTGGGGGAGGCATCTCCATTATGGCATTGAATTTGTTTGGGTCCACCTCAATGCCTATTTTGGAGATAATGAATCCTAGTAGTTTGCATGAGGTAACACTAAAGACACACTTTTTGGGGTTCAACCTTACATTATGCTCTAGAAGTTGCTCAAAGACTTTTTCCAAGACACTAAGGTGCTCTTGTCAAGTTTTATATTTTTCCAAGAGACCATCCACATAATCTTTGATGATCTTATGCATGTAATCATGGAAGATGTATGTCATGGTATATTGATAAGTGGCACCTACATTTTTGAGGCCAAAGGACATCATATTGTAACAAAAAGTCCCTCAAGGTGTAGTGAATGTTGTTTTATGTTGGTCATTAGGATTGATTTAAATCTGATTGTATCCTAAAAAAATATCCATTAAGGAAAGCATTTCATGGCTAGTGGAAGTTTTGATAAGAGTATCAATATTTGGTAAAGGAAAGTCACCCTTAGGGCATGCTTTGTTCAGGTCTCAAAATTTAGTGCAAATGTGTATCACCCCATTAGGATTGCAAATGGGTACCATGTTTGAAAACCACTTAGGATAGTCATGAAGAACACAAGATTATACTGAGAGGGGGGGTGAACAGTATAAGATCTCTTTTTAATTTCTCTATTTAACTTCAACTTTGCAAAGGAATGAACCAATAGGAATATCAAAGCAATGCATAAAGCAACACACAATGAGACACCAATTTTAACGTGGTTCACCCAACATGGGCTACATCCACAAAACTTTTATCTAAAAATATTTCTCAAATTTCTTTGGGAATCCTTCCCAATTACAATGTTTATGAGCCTTAAACCAAAGGAGAAACCTTCCCCTACTCAAGTATTTATGAGCCTCTGCCCAAAGGAGAATCCTTCCCCTCCTCATGAATTTATGAGCCTCCTGCCCAAAGGAGAATCCTTCCCCTCAACTTTGGAAATGATACTTCAGAAGATCACCTGCCTCTTATTCCACTAGCACGTGGAACTCCTTTCCATAGAAGACCTCCTGTCCTTAATGCTTAGCCTCAAGAGACCTCCATCCTCACTGATCACCTCCATAGCAACTCATCAACCTATACTAACCGCAGTCAGTCGGTCCAGCACAAGTCTTCCTCACTCTGTTAGATCTATCCCAAGCTCAACTCATAAAGCTTGAACAAATCAATCTCTACTGCACACAAGCCTTCTCAAAGACTTGTCAAAACTATCCTCAGGTTCTTCTCAAAGAACCACTTCAACTCTATCCTCAAGTCCTCTGCTAGGACCTATCCAAATCAGCTCACAAGTCCTCCCTAGAACTTGTCCAAATCAGCTCACAAGTCCTCACTAGAACCTGTCCAAATCAGCTCACAAGTCCTCACTAGAACCTGTCCAAATCAGCTCACAAGTCCTCACTAGAACTTGTCCAAATCAGCTCACAAGTTCATCAAGAAAAACTTACTTAGCATGAACCCACAAAGATAATTGTTAGAGACCCAATGTGATTCATCAACCTCATAGAAGCATAAAGAGAATTGTTAGAGACTCAATATGTTTTATAATTAACTCCCAATCTCAATCTCAAATATCATAGAAACATAAAGAGAATTGTTAGAGACTCAATATGTTCTATACTTAACTCCCAATCTCAATCTCAACTCAATCTCAATCTCAAAATAATAAGATAGATGTAGTATGCTTTTCTTAAGAACATGAAACACAACCCAACAATTGCCAACCATGCAATATCTCATATAACAATGATACTCATGTTCTTTCCACAACCAATATCTTTTCTCAACCAATTAGGGCTTCAACAACAATGCTCATAGACAAGGTTTAACCAACATCATTCAACTCAACATTAAACTTGAAGTATTCAACCAATCACTACATGAAGAGGAAACTAGTAGACATCCTTTTACCTCCAAAGATATTTGAACAAAATAGCCACCAACATAAATCACCAATGCAAAGAATAACTTGCTCAAATCAATCTCAATGGAGTAAGCCCAAATCATGTATCAAGTAAAGCATTAAATTGATCAAAACAACCTCTATAGAAGCAACTCAACCATCAATATCAAAACATCCAAATAAGGGTTTCACCAACTCAAAGCAAGTAGCAAGACTTACTAACATAAACCCTAGTGCAAAAATACTTCCTCTTCCTCAACCAGAATTATGCATTCACCCAAAAAACTCATCAATGATTTTAATGCATAAACAATCTTCAATATCCGGAAAATGGGATTTACACCAACAAGAATACCTAGTAGACAACCTTTTCACTCCAAACTCAATTTTAGAAAATACACCATCAACAATATACATGGAAGAAGTTGCCCATACCTTTGTTTGAGGAAGAAGAGAATAGTTCTTCAACTTGTTACTAACACCACCCTCAACTTTGCCACCAAGTTAGGGTTAGATCATAAAAGTAACCACAAAAATATTTATTCCATAAAACACCTTATGACTCCAATCCTTAGAAGTCAACTACCAAAAATATAAATCATACAAACAATATATCCTTTTACACCTTATTTCTCCAAATTAATTAAACCATGCTCAAGGAATAATAGCTTCAAAGAAAATCTCACTCAACAATCAAGCCAAAAATCTCAACCACACACTATAAACCTTATATCTCCAAAGAAACATTTAACCTCAAAAATAATTTTAAATAAATCTGCCCAACCACTTCTTCTTTAACAAAATGCAGATTTTATTTAAAAAAACCTTACCAAAAAAATGCTTCCAAAAATCTTGGGTCAACAATGCCTCCGAAAAAATTGGAAAAACTCTTCTCACACTCCATGGCTGGAGTTAAAAGCTTGACCTCCCTTCAAGCGCCTTCGTAGAACAGTCATTGCCACTAGGCCAACAATGCTAGCTTGAAGGCTAGCAAGAGTCTCCTTCTCCTTAACCCTTTGGTGGCGGATAAACATGGTGAAAAAATGATAGTCGTAGCTTTTACTTCCCAACCTTTGTGCAATTCCAATTTCTTTGACACCATTGCTTTGGACTATAGGTTATGGCTTATATAGCCAAACTTCCATGCTACGCACGACATCGACGGGAGGATAATTCAAAATTTTTGAATTAATATTATTTTTGCGCCTTCGAAACAACTTTAGGGTTTATGAAACCCTTTTGATTATTTAAAAAATAATCAAAGGTCTTTTAGACCTTAGACCTTAGGTGGAGAACCCATTAAATTATTAAAATAATTTAATCACTAAATCAAATAAATAAATAATTAAAAAACCTTAAAAATATTTTATTAATTAAGTTATTTAATTAATAAGTGTCTCCAGCCTTTGCATTAAGCTGAGAGTGGTTTTGAGAAAAACCCTTAATGCATCCACCTAGTTTTAATAAAAACCCTTAAACCTGCCATGGTTTTGATAAAAACCTTTTCATCTGCCACATGGAATCTCTCCAAAATATTCTAGAAAATATTCTTTGGAATATTCAACCTTTGAAGCCAATAAATCCTCTTGACATTAATGCCAGTTCCTTTTGACATCAATGACAACTCATAGACAAGAAGCTAGGATCTCAAACCCAAAATTGCCAGCAATCTCCCCCTTTGTCATTGATGGTAAACCATGCTTCTCAACAACACTGAAACTCAAAATTGTTGTATAGAAATCAGCTCCCCATGACTTGAGGCTCTCCCCCTTACTCATATCTCTCCCCCTTTGTCATCAATGGCAAAGGGTCACCTTTGGGGATTGGGACTAAGAATGAGCCTCTTAGATTAGTCCCTCCCCCACCTCCTGTTGAGGTGATTAATTTTGGGGTGGAAGTAAAACTCCCATTAGGCACTGATCTTCATCAGCTTCTATAGCTTCGTTACCATGTCTTCTCTTTTTCTTCTTGTCCATATTCTTGTTCCTGGTCATGTAACTGTTGTTGTTCTTGTTATCATTCCTGTTCTTATCCATGTCTTTATTCTTGTGCCTGTTCATACCCATGTTCTTGTTCCCATACCTTGGAATTTCATCTCTAAAATGTCTAGCTATGTGACCTTCATTGTTGCACTTATAAAAACTAGCAATGTTATTTCTTTGAGGCATACCTGATCTTTGACTCCATCTATTCTAACCAACCCTGTTCCTGTTATTAGCCTTGCAATAAACAGCCTTGGGCCCAAACTGTTTACAAGAGTAGCAATACCCTTGAAAGAAATTAACACCTCTGAATCTGTCATTTACCTTCCTCACTTGAGTCATGCAATGTAAGGCATGTGACAAAACTTGTGACAAGCAAAACATCTGCCATTAAACTTTCCTTGATTTGACCTCTTAGGTCCTATAAAATTTCTCCCCTTTTTTTTATTCTTGTTTTTTGATTCTATGCATCTATCACTCAAGGAATCTTTTTCTGAAGTACTTTCCTCATCGGAACTCTCTTCCTTTCAGAATCTCTTACTAGATTCCCCAACCTGTTCCATGTTTTTCTTACCAAAACCAAGACATGTTTTATCTGTTGTCCTTATTTGATCTTTGATGATTGACTTTACATTTTTGGTGCTATCTTCAAACTTTTAAAGCTTCTCCTTGTACTCTTTAGTTTCCTATTTCAAGGAAGTCACTTTTTGTTCCAACTCTCTATACTCAAGAACCTTAGACTCTAACTTATCCTTAAGTTTCTGTGTCTTAGCTATAGAGAAGTCAATACTTTCTATAAGCTCATATCTCTCAATACAACATTCATCTAATTGAACACAAGCTTATACTGAGAGGGGGGGTGAATAGTATAAGACCTATTTTTACTTTTTCCTTTATACTTCAAAACAGCAAAGCAATATACCCAAAGAAATATCAAAACAATGCACAATATCATCCATAAAGTGACACCAATTTTAATGTGGTTCACCCAGAATTCCTGGGCTACGTCCACAAAACGTTTCTCTAAAAGTTATCTCAAAGTTCTTTGGGAAACCTTCCTAATTACAATGTTTATGAGCCTCGGCCCAAAGGAGACACCTTCCCCCAATATGAATTTATGAGCCTCTACTCCAACAAGATACCTTCCCCTCTGCTCTGGAAATGATCCCTCAGAAGATCAACTACCTCTACCTCTTGCCAGCACGTGGAACTCCTTTCCACTGAAGACCTCCTATCCTCAATGCTTAGCCTAAGAGACCTCTACCTTCTATGATCACGTCCACAGCAGCTCAGCTACCTATACCAAACACGATCGATCGATCTAGTACAAGTCTTCCTCTCATCTGTCATATCTGTCCAACTCTTTGAACAAATCAATCCTCTACACACAAGCCTTCTCAAAGACTTGCCAAATCTATCCTCAAGTTCTTCTCAAAGAACCAATGTACCTCTGTCCTCAATTTCTCTGATAGAACTCTCAAAAACTCAGCTCACAAGTCCTCTGCTAGGACCTGTCCAAATCTGCTCACAAGTCCCCACCAAAACCTGCCCACAACCTGCTCACAAGTCCCCATTGGAACCTATCCAAAACCTGCTCACAAGTCCCCACCGGAACCTGTCCAAAACCTGCTCACAAGTCCCCACCGGAACCTGTCCAAAACCTCAGCAAGCTCACCAAGAAAAACTTGCTTAGCATGAACCCACAAAGAGAATTGTTAGAGACCCAATGTGATTCATAAACCTCATAGAAGCATAAAGAGAATTGTTAGAGACTCAATATGTTCTATACTTAACTCCCAATATCAATCTCAAATCTCATAGAAACATAAAGAGAATTGTTAGAGACCCAATATGTTCTTGTTGTGGCTAATCCACAACACACCCCAAAATTGGGGGCCCACCTTTTTGCATGCTTTCAAAGAAGAAAACAGTGACCCAGATGCTAAGAAAATCAAAGAAAAAGGCAAAAATTTCACTAAGGAAAAAAGTTGTCGCGATATCGCGACATGTCGCTCTGTCACGGCCGAAAGTTGTCGCGATATCGCGACATGTCGCTCCGTCACTCGAAATGAAAAAGTGTCGCGAAATCGCGACATGTTGCTCCGTCACTGCGAAAACGAAAAAGTGTAGCGAAATCGTGACATGTTGCTCCGTCGCGGCCCAGAGAGGAGAGAGAAAGGCAGAATGGAAAAGTGTAGCGAAATCGTGACATGTCACAAAATCGCGCAAGAAGAAGAAACGAGCGAAATCGTGACATGTCGCAAAATTGCGGTCAACGTAGTCAACGACAGAAGGTGGGCGGAACCATCACGAAATCGTGACGTGTTTGATTTTCGTGGCTAGCAAAGAGCAGAAGGCATAAAGTATAAAATGGTCACGAAATCGTGACAAAACTGAGCCAAAGGCAATAAGGCCCAACAGTGTAGCGAAATCACGACAAAAACTGAGACAAAGCGCATAAGTCGAAAGGTGTCACGAAATCGTGACGCGTCGCGTTTTCACGCGGGTGAATGAAAAGAGTCTAAGGCACAAAGGCATAGCGATATCGTGCATACTTTTAAGAAAACGTTCCAGCCAGACAAAGACGTCACGATATCGATGACAAGTGAAAGTGAACCAAGCGGTAGAGGAAAGAAAAATGTCATCGATTTCACGACAGGTTGCATTGGCAAGGTTGTTGGCAGAGAAAATGTCGCGATATCGCGACATGTCGCGTTTTCACGGTGAAAGCAAGGAAGCAAAGCTGCATGCATAAAAACGTCATGATTTACATGGGGCCATTACAGAACATACAGAAAAGCGCTGAACACGTGGCAGAAAGGCATGAGGGTCATGGTAACACTTCAGATCGACAGTTACATTTAGCAGAGAAGACCAAACGTTTCAGGTTCGAGCGAAAGGTCAAAACATCAAAGAAGCGGGAAAATGAAATGAAGCGTTATGGGAAATGAAACGAAGCGTCACGAGGGAAACCAAGAGCTGCAACAGAAAGTTTAAAAGTAGAAGCGAATGTAGATACAAGGGCTGGAAATTGTAAACAAAAAGCATTATTTTTATTGAATAAAGGAGTTTATTTGGCAAGAGTAACTTTTGTGTGTGAAACCAAAAGGAGATTGAAGGCTAAGACTACTATTATTTCTGTATATCTTTCCTTTGCATTATTTTGTTTTGTATCTATTCATTTACACCATAATGTGGGTTGCGATAGGTGAATGATAGAATGATGCAAATTATTTATTTCCTTAGAGTCTAGCATCTGATCTGATTTGACTGTGTTTTATTATAGGTCTGTTAGGTCAGGTTGTTTTAGAGCTTCATCTCATAACTTGGGGTTTTGCAGGGAGGAGATTGCTAACCAGATTAACGTCCTTCTTCAGTTTTTCCAGCTGATTCTCAGAAAGAACATTTCTGTTTCAATTTTTGATATATTTTTTAATCTTATTTGAAAATCTGAGTTTCGGATTCTGGTACATTCCAGAATACTTTGCGAAATTTTATTAACACCAAAAGCTAACGTAGAAATAGCAGAACACTTAAACAAAGATAAAATGAACCAATTAACTATAAAATGAACCTCATGCTAAAGGCACGGAGCTTAAAATGAAGTGGCCTATACCATGCATTTTCTCATTTAAAATATTTCTTTAAGCCAGAAGATAAAAGAGGTTGCTAATTTATTTTCGGGAGGGTTTCATTAATTTCAAGAGCATAAAAGAAGAAAGGGATTTTTTGTTCTTTCTTTTGCTTTACGCGGTTGGTTATTTTAACAGATTAGGGTTACAAAGTTTGTTGTGAATCATTAAAGGCCCCTTGTTAACAGTTACTTGCTGGATTTAAGTTATTCTAGATTACATTCATTTATTTGCATTAGGTCTTAATTGGTTATATGCATATGAATGTTTGTTCACAAGAAACTTGGAGAAATTAAAATAACAAATTTTCTTTGCAAGAAAGAGTTCCTGTCAGAGACTCTAGTTGTGTGTTCATTTTGTAAAAGGACAAAATATTCACTCAACATTTTGGCGCTAGAAGGAGGGCCTTCTTTATTGCTTTGTGATTATGATTTGTTCTAACAATTAACGTGGGTAGTTTTGTTTCCACCTATTGTGCTTGCGGGTATAACATTTAGATACTTGTATTTTGCAAGTAAGTTGAGAGAAGTCTTTTGAGTTCTAGAGTTTCCAAGCTGGCCCAACTTTGAGTACATAGCTACTAGGTCCAAAACCACGGGGGAAACTATTTTCCAAAGCCTTTCTCCCACTGCTAAGAAGCCGAAAAACAAAACATTAGAGATCGAAATACCACCCAGTATACTTGAGTTAGGGATTTCTTTAGACTCAAGTACGTCTAGCGGGCCTGAGCCCTTAATTTCAAGTGCGACAGTAACACCAGGTGTATCTGTCTCCACAGTTCCAAGCGTTTCCATTGTTCCCATAGGGTTAACACCTTTGAACAACATGGCCCAACAACAACAACAACAACAGCCACCTGCCCTTTGGTATGGTGCGCAAAGTTCCCCCTTAGATATTCCTGGGGCAGTCCATGACTTGCCTAGAAACATTGAAAGGGGATTACCCAAATTCTTGCACGATGGTCCCACAACAGTAGAAGATCATGTCCAAATCTACAAGGATTATATGTTTAGGCAAGGGGTTACTCACGAGGATGTTGCTTGCCGAGTTTTCCCTGCTAGTCTAGACCCCACGGCCAATGAATGGTATCGAAATCTTCCAGCAGGGTCCATCACTTCATGGGCCCAATTAGAAACCGCCTTCATAAGCCAATTTAGAATGTTATTGGATCCCTCCATAATCTACAATTTGTTCGTATCATGCAAAATATTACCCAATGAGCCCATACGAACATTCAACCAGAGGTTCCAAAAACTATACACGAATCTGACTCGTCACTTTGCGGTAGATCCTGCGGTCGCCTTGCAATTATATTTTGGAGCCTTAGATCCTTTAACGTCTTTGTTGACTAGAAGGAATCCTCAAGTTACAATGCTTCCTTTAGCCTATGCAGAAACAATGACTCTCGAACAACAAATGAACTTGCCAGGAGCAGGATTGTCTCAATTGACTGAGATGGGACAATATGGTCCATACAGTCAATTTGCCATGATGAACCGGTTAATGGCACCACGGGTTCCTATGATGAACAATTTCCAAACACCCACCCAAGTGGCGTCATTTCCAAGTTATCCTAATGCCTCCGTTCAAACGCAGGGATTAATTCAAAATAGCTCGATGGGTTTGCACTGGGTTCGGCATGGGCAGTAATTTGTTGACCATGCCGGGGTTTGCTCCGATTAGCATGCCAAGCCCAATGACTTATCCAACAATCACTCCGATTCAAAGTGTGAATCCAGGATGGAATCCACCTGCCCAGACCCAAGCCATTGTACCTATTCCGAAAGGTGGCTAATGCGGCAAACACAAGCTGGACCCAGAATTACAGTGCCTCAACCACAAGGGTCAGAATCCGCCATAGAAAACATGAAGGAAACCTTGGCCAAAGTTTTGGTTACGATGGGAAATGTCAATAAAAAGGTGGACCAAGCCATGGGTCATAACCGGCCTCATAACCATAGAGGAAAAGGAACATACAACACGCAGCCGAATAATGGGCGAGTACCCAATCCCGTAGCCAATCAGGCAGATGTCTCGAAAGATTTTGGAGAATCGGGACCTTGTGACAATGATTGTATGCACTGTGGCCACGGGAAGCATGAGTCTATATTGAATGAGGTTATACATTCCCAAGAAAGTGAAGAAGAGGAGGATGTGGAATTTTTTGGAAACGAAGATGAAGAAACATTGGAAGTTCATGCCAACAAACGTTTTGGGAAAGGAAATCACAAGTATTACACTAGGAGTTCTAAGGAGCCCAAAACTTCCTCTACTCCTCCAAACAACCAATTACTCCCTCCTGATTTCAAAGGAGATGTCAATCCCTCTCCTCCATCCATGGTGGAAAAGTCTAAGATGGTGCAAAACATGTCAAATTCAGAAAAACCCACTTATGACTTGGTGGAAGACATGAAGAAAACTAAGGCCAATGTCTCAATGTATGATATGTCCCGATTATTAGGCCAAGAAGTAAGTCCACCAAAAAGTTTAGATCCACCTGCCCAAGTTCATGAAGCTAAAAGTGTTGAGTCCCGATTGGTTTTGAAAAAGGAAAAATGAGATATACCTCCTTTTTTGATAACCATTAGAATTGCAGGTAAAAACTTGCACAATTGCTTAATAGATTCAGGGGCCTCGGCTACCATTATGCCCCTAGAAATCTATAAAAAATTGGGACTTACACCAAAACCTTCTAGAAGTAGGGTGGTGCAGTTGGATAGATCAACCATGGAGGCAGTGGGAGAATTGGGTGATGTTCTTATTCAAGTCAATTCAGAACCTAGGGTTCAACATCACATAGACATATTGGTGCTCGACATTCCTATCAAATATGGCATGGTTTTGGGAAGAGATTGGAGTAAAAACCTAAACGGTTACATTGTGATAGATTCTTCACATATGTGGTTGCCGTGGAGGGGAGTGGCCAACCAAATTCGGATTGATAGTGAACCTAGGCTCAAGGAGATGATCACGAGTACAACAAATCGAATGAGATCCAATACATTGAAGCGGAATTGGGAGCATATTGTTTGGACATAGAAACACCTAAAAATTCCCAAAATGAAAGGATTGGATGCAACGTTACTGAAGGACATCGGGACATTTGGACTTTAAGATTTGATGGATCCAAGTCCAGACAAGGAGCGGGAGCCGGTATTGAATTATCATGTTCGAGACAGAGAGCCTATGTTCGTTGCATATAGACTACAGTTCCCTGCCACCAACAATATGGTGGAATATGAGGCCTTGATTCTCGGACTTCAATTGGCCCTTCGAAAGAAAGTTAAGTGTATCAAGGTCCTTGGTGATTCGGAGCTGGTGGTAAAACAAGTGAAGGGACAATACGTATGTAAGAACAAGCGGCTCAGACTTTACAGAACCAGGGTTAGAGATTTAATAGATGAGTTTGATGCCTTTAACATATCTTTGATCTCTAGAAAAGGCAATCATCTAGCAGACTCTCTAGCCGTAGCTGCGAGTATGTTGAAACCAGTGGACCATAAGAAATGCAAGAAATTCTCCATAGAACTGGTCCCTTGTCCCTCGATACCAGATAATGTCACGAATTTCCAAGTGTTTGATAGTGACAGGCACATATTCCATTTTGTCACTAATTATGGTATATTTGAAAAGCAGGTTATAGATGAAGATGAGAGGGATTTAGAGGAGGCAGATTTGGAAGAAAAAATTATTGGAAAATGTAATAAGATGCCAGATGAGATGGCTTCATTAGAAAAAACTTTCGATATCGGATACCAACCAAGAGAAGGTAAAAAGGTTCCACCTCCCAGAGAAGCCTGTGACTTGGTTAACATTGGAAGTGCAAGAAAACCCTCGAGAAGTATTCATAGCAAAAGCATGTACCAAGCGGGAGAAAGATTCCATTGCCAATACATTAAAGGAATACATAGGCTACATAGCTTGGAGTTATAAGGAGCTGAAAAGCTATGATCAGAATGTCATAATGCATACGATTCCGTTGAAACCAGACTCCAAACCCTTCAGGCAAAGACAAAGGCGAGTCAATCCATTATTAGAACCCTTGATAGAGAAAGAGGTAAAGCGACTGTTAGAAGCTAAGATCATCTTTCCTGTTAGACATTCCACATGGGTTGCTAACCTGGTCCCCGTGAGGAAAAAGAGTGGAGAAATAAGGTTATGTATCGATTTTAGAAATCTTAATAAAGCCTCACAAAAGGACAACTACCCGTTACCCACCATTGATGAAATACTCCAAAAGGTAAATGGGTCGGAGATGATGTCATTCCTGGATGGTTATTCGGGATATAATCAGGTCCTTATCCATCCTAGTGATAGGATGAAAGCTGCTTTCACCACAAGGTGGGGCACCTTTGCATACAAGAGAATGCCTTTCGGACTATTGAACGCAGGTGCCACATTCCAACGAGCTATGGACTTTGCTTTTAAGGGGCTCATAGGTAAGTGCATCATCGTCTATGTAGATGACATTCCTGTCTTTTCTAAGAACAGGGGAAAACCACGTCAGGGATCTAAAGAAAGTCTTTCAAAGATGCAGGGAACATGGCATTTCTCTCAACCCAAAGAAGTGCATTTTTGGGGTAACGAAAGGAAAACTATTGGGACATGTGATATCTAAGGATGGAATTTCCATTGACCCTGAAAGAATAGAGGCCATACAACAGATTCCTTGTCCCAACAGCAAAAAGGGGTTGAGATCATTTTTTGGGAAGATCAATTTCGTCAGAAAATTTATTGCAGATTTTGCAGAAATAGCAAAGCCTTTGAACGACATGTTAAAGAAAGAGGTCCAGATCAAGTGGACAGATGAAAATAGAGATGCTTTCAAAAATATCAAGGACGCGATTTCTAAAGCCCCGGTTTTAGTGAGTCCCGATTATACGAAGCCTTTCTATATTTACACATTTGCTTCAGATCACTCCTTTGCGAGTGTTTTAACTCAGAAGAGTGAAGGCAACATTGAAAATCCTATTGCCTTCTTGAGTAGTCCTCTCAAAGATGCGAAGCTGAGATACTCCATCTTGGACAAGCAAATGTATGCTCTAGTCAAGACCGTTAAAAAATTTAGGCATTACATAGTCCACAGTAGGGTGTTTGCTATAGTCCCGGATCCTGCAGTCAAGGCCATTTTCATATAGAATGAATTAGGTGAAAGGCGAGGAAAGTGGATTTCTACTTTGCAAGAGTTTGATCTGGAGATTCAATCCATGAAGATAGTGCAGGGACAAAGGTTGGTTAAGGCTATAGTAGAAAAGGATCTTGCAATTTCATGTCAACATTATGAAGTCGTGGATATAACCAAAGATGAGTGGTATGCAGATGTGGTGTATTTTCTACTAAATGGTAAATGTCCACCGCATTTGAATTCTACTCAACGAAGAGCCTTGCGCTTGAAGTCTGCTAATTTCCTAATTAGATCTGGCACGTTATACAAGAAAAACCATGAGGGTATTTACCTTCGTTGTGTTGATCAAAAAGAGGCAGTGCAAATACTCGAGGAATTTCATGGTAAACATGGGACGGGACATGGGTCCGCCAATGCCACGGCCCATCAAATCCTTAGAGCCGGTTATTATTGGCCTCGACTGTTCAAAGATGCCCATACTCATGTGAGGTCATGTCATACATGTCAAACTGCAGCCAATAGAGACAGGGGTGCTTCCATGCCTTTACAATCCGTAATTGAGTCTAGACCTTTTGCGCAATGGGGCCTGGATTTTGTTGGGATTATCAGTCCCAATTCATCCGATTCCCACAAATACATTTCGACAGCTACGGATTATTGCACAAGGTGGATTGAAGCTATCCCCACAAAGAATGCTACTTCGGAGGTTGTTATTAAATTCTTAGAGGATAATATTGTCACTCGGTTTGGGATGCCTAACTCCATTGTAAGTGATAATGGTTCAGCTTTTTCCTCTTTGGAATTTGCTAATTGGGCATTTGACAACGGTGTGAGTTTAAAATTCTCTTCCAATTATTATCCGCAAGGCAATGGATTGGCTGAATCTTCTAACAAGAATTTGTTATGCGTCATAAAAAAATTGTTGGAAAGAAATCCTAGAGATTGGCATAACAAACTTAAGTTGGCTCTTTGGGCTGACAGAATCAGAGTCAAAGGATCAATAGGAACATCTCCTTATCATCTGGTTTATGGACAAGATCCCATTTTTCCTACAAATCTCAAGTTACAAACACTGCATTTCATGAAAGATTATTTCGGAACTGATGATAAACTTGAGTCTAGACTAACACAATTAATGCATCTGGATGAAAAAAGGGATGAGGCTATGCTTCATTTTAGTAAACACCAGGATGTAGTAAAAATATGGTTTGACAAAAAGTCTAGAGCCAAGGCTTTTAAAATATCAGATCTAGTAGTTGTTATGGGATAAAAGACATGAGAAGAAAGGGGATCATGATAAGTTTGACTACTTATGGTTGGGTCCGTACCAGATTTTAGAAGTCCTAGGGGAAAACAGTTTTAGACTAAGAACCTTGGATGGAAAGGATTTGGCATTACCTGTCAATGGGTTGCACTTGAAACACTATTTCCAGGCTTGAAGCGGCTGGGGTTTTGTATTATATGTAATTATGCCATGCTTTGTTTCTTTTGTGTGTGCAGATTTGATATTTAAGTTGTTTTTGTTTGACATGTTTAGGTTTTGTATTAATGTCGTGCTTTGTTTCTTTTGTGTGTGCAGGTTGGACGTTTAGGTGGTGTGTTTATTTGACATGTTTTATTTTCTTATAAAAAAAAAAAAGAATAAAAGTTTGAAATGTTAACACATGCCTAAGATCGGGAAAATATGAAACATTGGAATTATGTTGTAAAAGCTCCACATGTAACACAAACAGTTAAATAATATCGTTTGAGGCTTGTGATGCATGAAGTAGTCAGTTTTACAAATTATGGCAACACTTCATCTGCAATTCAAAGGGCAATGCATTCATATTACATCTCACTTTGCATATACATGCCATCTTAGTTGCATATGCATTTCAGATACAAATCATTAAAGTGTGTCAAATCCTCTTAGGGTTATGCTACAACATAAATAAAAAATCCTAAGGTTGGAAAGCGAGCCCCGAGATATCTAGAACCAAGCACATTTTATACACATTAAAAAGGATCTTGAGCAAAATGATCAAAACCTTGCTTGGAAGAAAAGGTCAAGCGAAAGAAATATTTCATGTCTATCCTATTATGCAACATGATCCTTAAAACAGTGGTTTTTACCACTTCCATTAAGCTTAAAGCCTAAAATCAGAGTAGTAAGGATAGGGTTAAGTCCTCATCGAACTTAGGTTGAGGATCCAACTCCCCAAAACTTTGATTTGACCTACATGGAGTAGTAAGGATAGGGCATAATTCTCATCTCGCCTAGGTTGAGAATCTGATTCCCCAAAGCTCCTATGTCTCATTTCATGATAAAGCTTGGATTGGAAGGATCGTACTACTTGTCCTCTGCAAAGGATGGGTAGTCATCCCCAAGGTCCAAGTAATAAAATTAATATTCTCCATTTTCATCTAAAACTTGGATTGGAAGGATCGTACTACATGTCCCTAGCAAGGATGGGTAGTCATCCCCAAGATCCAAGAAGTAAAAATTAATTTTTCCCATCTCATCTTTATATTGGATTGGAAGGATCGTACTACTTGTCCTCTGCAAAGGATGGGTAGTCATCCCCAAGGTCCAAAGAAATGAAGTTAAGTCATGGATTATGGGGTTAGGTATGCCCATGCATGACAGCATGTCTTGTCTAAAAAAAACAAGACCATTGACTGTTCAAAGGGTTAGACTAGCATGACCATTTCTTCCATAATTGGTTAAATTATTTTGCTCAAAGTGAGGTAATGAATTCCAAATCAGAGTAGTAAGAATAGGGTTAAACTCTCATCTCGATTAGGTTGGGAGTCCGATTTCCCAAAGCTATGATTTCACTTTCACTTACACATGGGTTCAAGATAGTAGTGACTCATAACCAACTTTGGGATCTAATAAAACAATTCATTATACACATGGTTGATCCTAAGAGGGTTTGATAATCTTGAATATTTGTGTATGATATTAGAAGGTCTATGCATTTGTAAAAGCAAAATCTCTAAGCATATTTATTAGGTTACACAAATCATTCACGAGTCTCACATATGCATGCATGTAAAAGCGACAATGGAATGTTGATCAAGTTCAAGCGATATGGAATGAAAACAAATAGCACACACCGAGCTAATACTAATGATTCTGATGTTTCATGTACTTCTGATCTGTCGGTATTTGTTTATCTTTTATGTGCTGACGTCTGTATCTAAGCTTGTATATTTCAGGTTGGGTTCTCACCAAAATGCTCTGGAGCATTTGACAACAGAGTCGCCATTTGTTGTGGCTAATCCACAACACACCCCAAAATTGGGGGCCCACCTTTTTTGCATGCTTTCAAAGAAGAAAACAGTGACCCAGATGCTAAGAAAATCAAAGAAAAAGGCAAAAAATTTCACTAAGGAAAAAAGTTGTCGCGAT
Organism: Wollemia nobilis; assembly: GCA_028583015.1. Lineage (NCBI taxonomy): Eukaryota > Viridiplantae > Streptophyta > Pinopsida > Araucariales > Araucariaceae > Wollemia > Wollemia nobilis. Next base: position 39,617,760 of record JAQPPZ010016981.1, read on the forward strand.
ATCGCGACATGTCGCTCTGTCATGGCTGAAAGTTGTCGCGATATCGCGACATGTCGCTCCGTCGTTGCGAAATGAAAAAGTGTAGCGAAATCGTGACATGTTGCTCCGTCGCGGCTGAAAATGAAAAAGTGTAGCGAAATCGTGACATGTTGCTCCGTCGCGGCCCAGAGAGGAGAGAGAAAGGTAGAATGGAAAATTGTAGCGAAATCTGACTTCACAAAATTAAAAAAAGCGTAGCGAAATCGTGACATGTCACAAAATCATGGTCAACGTAGTCAACGGCAGCAGGTGGGCGGAGCCATCGCGAAATCATGACGTGTTTGATTTTCACGGCTAGCAAACGGGCAGAAGGCATAAAGTATAAAATGGTCATGAAATCATGACAAAATCGAGCCAAAGGCAATAAGGCCCAACAGTGTAGCGAAATCATGACGAAAACTGAGACAAAGCGCATAAGTCGAAAGGTGTCGCGAAATCGTGACGCAGCATTTCAGCGGGTGAATGAAAAGAGTCTAAGGCACAAAGGCGTAGCGAAATCGCACAAAAAAGACAAAGACTCCAAATAAAAAAGAGAAGACAGCCCGAAGCGTACGAAGATGAAAAACGTCACGATTTCGTGACAGGTTGCATTGGCAAGGCTGCTGGCAGAAAAATGTCGCGATATCGCGACATGTCGCGTTTTCATGGTGAAAGCAAGGAAGCAAAGCTGCATGCATAAAAACGTCATGATTTACATGGGGCCATTACAGAACATACAGAAAAGCGTTGAACACGTGGCAAAAAGGCATGAGGGTCATGGTAACGCTTCAGATCGACAGTTACATTTAGCAGAGAAGACCAAACATTTCAGGTTCGAGCGAAAGGTCAAAGCATCAAAGAAGCGGGAAAATGAAACGAAGCGTTATGGGAAATGAAACGAAGCGTCGCAGAGGGAAACCAAGAGCTGCAATAGAAATTTTAAAAGCAGAAGCGAATGTAGATACAAAGGGCTAGAAATTGTAAACAAAAAGCATTATTTTTATTGAATAAAGGAGTTTATTTGGCAAGAGTAACTTTTGTGTGTGAAACCAAAAGGAGATTGAAGGCTAAGACTACTGTTATTTATGTATATCTTTCCTTTGCATTATTTTGTTTTGTATCTATTCGTTTACACCATAATGTGGGTTGCGATAGGTGAATGATAGAATGATGCAAATTATTTATTTCCTTAGAGTCTAGCATCTGATCTGATTCGATTGTGTTTTATTACAGGTCTGTTAGGTCAGGTTGTTTTAGAGCTTCATCTCATAACTTGGGGTTTTGCAGGGAGGAGATTGCTAACCAGATTAACGTCCTTCTTCAGTGTTTCCAGCTGATTCTCAGAAAGAACATTTATGTTTCAATTTTTGATATATTTTTTAATCTTATTTGAAAATCGAGTTTCGGATTCTGGTACATTCCAGAATACTTTGCAAAATTTTATTAACACCAAAAGCTAACGTAGAAATAGCAGAACACTTAAACAAAGATAAAATGAACCAATTAACTATAAAATGAACCTCATGCTAAAGGCACGGAGCTTAAAATGAAGTGGCCTATACCACGCATTTTCTCATTTAAAATCTTTCTTTAAGCCAGAAGATAAAAGAGGTTGCTAATTTATTTTTGGGAGGGTTTCATTAATTTCAAGAGCATAAAAGAAGAAAGGGATTTTTTGTTCTTTCTTTTGCTTTATGCGGTTGGTTATTTTAACAGATTAGGGTTACAAAGTTTGTTGTGAATCATTAAAGGCCCCTTGTTAACAGTTACTTGCAGGATTTAAGTTATTCTAGATTACATTCATTTATTTGCATTAGGTCTTAATTGGTTATATGCATATGAATGTTTGTTCACAAGAAACTTGGAGAAATTAAAATAACAAATTTTCTTTGCAAGAAAGAGTTTCCTGTCAGAGACTCTAGTTGTGTGTTCATTTTGTAAAAGGACAAAATATTCACTCAATATGTTCTATACTTAACTCCCAATCTCAATCTCAACTCAATCTCAATCTCAAAAGAATAAGATAGATGTAGTATGCTTTTCTCAAGAATATGAAACACAACCCAACAATTGCCAAACATGCAATATCTCATATAACAATGATACTTATATTCTTTTTACCAACAACTAGGGTTTCATCATCTCAATGCAAGTAGCAAGACTTACTAACATAAACCCTAGTGCAAAAATGCTTCCTCTTACTCAACCAGAATTATGCATTCACCCAAAAATTCATCAATGACTTTAATGCATAACCAATCTTCAATATCCAGAAAATAAGATTTACACCAAAAATACCTAGTAGACAACCTTTTCACTCCAAACTCAATTTCAGAAAATATACCATAAACAACATACATGGAAGAAGTTGCCCATACCTTTACTTTGATGAAGAAGGAGAACTCAAAATCTGTCACAACACTAACTCTCAATTTGCCACCAATTAGAGTTAGCAACTATACAATAATACACAATAATAAAGATCCAAATATAACACCTTATTTCTCCAACTTAGTAAAAACCACCAAAGTACAATAACATACAAAGTAAAACCTCTTTACACCTTATTACTCCACATAAACATTAAACATCAATAAAACAATGTCAAAAACAATTATGATACCTTAACCTTATACCTCCCGCGCATTCACAGCCACCATCCTTTGCACACCGCGACCAAAAGAAAATCCAACGAAGAGAATCGAACGCGGCACCTCTGCCTTCTAGCGCTTTTGCTTAAACGCCACCGTCGTTGGGTCACAAGTGCCCAACGAAGTAATACACCGCTGCCCTCTCTTTTATCTTCCTTTGACGCCAAGAATCTGGAAAACGTAAACGTCTTCCACAAACCGCATGCAAACAATCCACTGCCATCAAGCAAAAAGGTAAGGATGCAGCCCAAGCTCAAATCCGAGTTTGTCGAGCACAGTCTCCAAGACACAGAATAAGCATGATTTCAAAGACGTCAATCGAAGATTCAAAAACACAGAGCAAGCTCAACTCAAAGACACCAAGCACTGTTCGAAGGAAAATAGAACAAATGCAAATCATAGACGCCAAGCGCAAATCGAACGAAATAGTGCAAATGCAAATCGTAGACGCCAAGCGCAAATCGAACGAAATAGAGCAAATGCAAATCGCAGACGCCAAGCGCAAATCGAACGAAATAGAGCAAATGCAAATCATAGATGCCAAGCGCAAATCGAACTAAAACAGAGTAGCCACAAATCGTAGATATCAACATTAATCGGAGGTGCTCACTTTTGAAAATCATGCCAACTTATATAGCCATTTTTCCTTAACTGTTTGACGTCGGCGCTCCTCCAACGATGGCAACATATCGGCGAAAGAATTCTTGTTTCTTCCATCGCTTAAGGGTTGAAAGACCCTTTAATAATAATTAAAATAATAATAATTATTATTATTTTATTAATAATAAATTAAACTTGGACCTTTGACAAAGGTTTGAGTTAATTTAATTATTAATAATAAACATGGACCTTTGCATTAAGTTAAGCTTGGTTTTAATAAAAACCCTTAATGAGTCCAAATGGTTTTAAGAAAAACCTTTAGCCTTGTCACCATGGTTTTAATAAAAACCCTTTAACATAATGAAGCTTCTCAAGATATTCTTGACATCACACTCTTTTGATATCAACACAAAAATGCCTTTTGACATCAATGACAACTTATACATTTGAGCAAAGGCAATGTACCCAAAGTACCCAAAATTGCCAACAATCTCCCCCTTTGTCATTGATGGCAAACCTTTACTGAAAACACTTCTCAAGAGCCAAAACTGAAACCAACTGAAACCAACCGTGCTAACAACTGAGAATCTTCCTTTGAAGTTTTGCTCCCCCTGACTTGAAGCTTTCCTCTTCACTTTGAAGCTCTCCCCCTTACTCATATCTCTCCCCCTTTGTCATCAATGGCAAAGGGCCACCTTTGGGGCTCGGGACTAAGAATTAGCCTCTTAGCTTAGTCCCTCCCCCACCTCCAGATGAGGTGATTAATTTTGGGGTGGGAGTAAAACTCCCATTAGGCACTGATCATCATCAGTGTCTATAACTTCCTTGTTGGGCCTTCTCTTGAATTCTTTGTCCATATTCCTATTCCTGTCACTGTTCTTGTTCTTGTTCTCATCCCTATTTTTATCCATGCCTTGATCCTTGGACCTGATCATGCCATTGTTCCTATTCCTGTATTCTGGAATTTCAGCTCTACACTGTCTGACTGTGTGACCTTCATTGTTGCACTTATAACAAGTAACAATGTTATTTCTTTTAGGCATACCTGTTCTTTGAATCCACCAGTTCTGACCAAACCTGTTTTGACCAAACCTATTTTGACCAAACCTGTTTTGACCAAACCTGTTCTGATCAAACCTGTTCTTGATATTTGCCTTGCAATAAATTGCCTTGTGCCCAAACTGTTGACAAGAGTAGCAATACCCTTGAAAGAAATTACCACCTCTAAAACTGTCATTTACCTTCTTCACTTGAGCCATGCAATGTGAAGCTATGTGACCAAACCTGTGACAAGCAAAACATCTGCCTTGAAACTTCCCTTTATTTGACCTCTTAGGCTCTGAAAACTTCTTCTTCTCATTCTGAATTCTGTTTTCTATTTTTGTGCATCTATCATTCAAGGACTCATGATCTGAAATACTTTCCTCATCAGAACTCTCTTCCTTTTGGAGTCTCTTACTAGACTCTCCAACTTGTTCCTTGTGAGGCTTAACAAAACCAAGGCCTATTTTATCTGTTGTCTTTCTTTGACCTTTGATGAGAGACTTAACCTTTTTGGAGCTATCTTGAAACCTGTGAAGCTTATCCTTGTACCCTTTAGTTTCCTCTTTCAAAGAAGCCATTTTCTGTTCTAACTCACTATACTCAAGAACCTTAGACTCTAACTCATCCTTGAGTTCTTGTGTCTTAGCTATAGAGAAGTCAAGACTTTCTATAAGATCATCTCTCTCCATACAACATTCATCCAACTTATCCTTGAGTCTAGCATTCTTCTTTCTTTCCTTTTTCAAAGCACTAAGAGCACTAATAAGTTCACCTTTAAGATCTACTTCACCTTCCTCTATATGTTTGCTTTTAGAATCATCAAAGCATTTTTCAGATTTCTTATCACTAGAGGTGCTACCCTTTTCAAAAACCATACATGCATCTTCCTTATAGTTTTCTGAAGCATCCTCATACATACTAGAAACCAAATCATTATTTGTGCAATCATCCTCAAGGTGACCAAAATTTCCACATCTAAGACATTTCATGATAATGAATCTATGTTTTGGTTCTTCCTCTTTTTCGGATATGAACAACATCTCATTTTCATTATCACTTGAAGAACTTTCACTATCACTACTAGAACACTTACTTGCTTTGTCTAGGTAGAAACTCTTCTTGTGTTTGTGAGAATACCTCTTTCCTTGATTGTTGTGCTCATCTTTGTTTTTCCTATGATGCTTGTGCTTTTCAGAATCCTTGCTCTTACAGTCCTATTTATCTTCATCACTTTCATCCTTGGCAATAGTACGATCAGTAGCATAATGACCAAACTTTCCACAATTGAAACATCTTACGTTTTTCATATTTTTGTGCTTTCTAGAGAACTTGCCTTTCTTGCTGTAATATGCCTCTTCATCACTAGAAGACTCATCACTCTCTTGAAACTGTTTACCTTTGGATTTCTTGGTAGCCTTGAAAGCTGCCTCCTTCTTGACATCAACTTTCACTTGAGTTCTTAACTCAAATGCTGCAAGTATACTATGGAGCTCATCCTTTTTCAACTTATCCAAATCTTTAGCTTCCTCAATAGCAAAAATATTTTCACTAAATCTATTAGGAAGAGATCTTAAAATCTTATCACAAACATCATTTTCAGCAAGCTCAAGACCTAAGTCTTTCATGGAGTTAACAACCTCATCCATACGAAGCATGTAGTCACTAATATTTTCATCATCATTCATCTTGAGTTGTTCAAACATACCTTTGAAGTGTCTCAACTTGGCCTTTTTGACATTTGTATCACCTGTATGAACCACCTTCAACTGATTCCACATTTCACTAGCTGTCTTGCAGTGAATCACTTTGGTGAGATCTGCTTTACGTAAGCCTTTCAAGATTGCATTCATTGCTTTTGAATTGTTGTGATGTAGGAGCCTTTCTTCTTTAGTATTAGGACCAAGTTCAGGAATAGTGTACTCATCTTCAATCACTTCCCAAACCTCATTCCCAAGTGCCATTAGATGAACCTTCATCCTTGCACTCCAAAGACCAAAATCCGACCCATCAAGAATAGGTGCTGCATTGCCACTTGAATGATCCATTGTGTTCTTTACTAGCTTTTCCTTCAAGCTGTTAAACTTTTCGAAGGCACCTGCTCTGATACCAATTGAAGAACACAAGCTTATACTGAGAGGGGGGGTGAACAGTATAAGACCTCTTTTTACTTTTTCCTTTATACTTCAAAACTAGTAAAGCAATATACCCAAAGCAATATCAAAACAATGCACAATATCATCCACAAAGTGACACCAATTTTAACGTGGTTCACCCGAATGCCCGGGCTACGTCCACAAAACTTTTCTCTAAAAGTTATCTCAAAGTTCTTTGGGAAACCTTCCCAATTACAATGTTTATGAGCCTCGGCCCAAAGGAGACACCTTCCCCCAATCTGAATTTATGAGCCTCTGCTCAAAGGAGATACCTTCCCCTCTGCTCTGGAAATGATCCCTTAGAAGATCAACTACCTCTACCTCTTGCCAGCACGTGGAACTCCTTTCCACCGAAGACCTCCTGTCCTCAATGCTTAGCCTAAGAGACCTCTGCCTTCTATGATCACGTCCACAGCAGCTCAACTACCTGTACCAAACACAGTCAATCGGTCTAGTACAAGTCTTCCTCTGTCTGTCAGATCTGTCCAACTCTTTGAACAAATCAATCCTCTGCACACAAGCCTTCTCAAAGACTTGCCAAATCTGTCCTCAAGTTCTTCTCAAAGAACCAATGTACCTCTGTCCTCAAGTTCTCTCGATAGAACTCTCAAAAACTCAGCTCACAAGTCCTCTCGCTAGGACCTGTCCAAATCTGCTCACAAGTCCCCACCGGAACCCGTCCACAACCTGCTCACAAGTCCCCACCGGAACCTATCCAAAACCTACTCACAAGTCCCCACTGAAACTTCACGCTCACAAGTCCCCACTGGAACCTGTCCAAAACCTCAGCAAGCTCACCAAGAAAAACTTGCTTAGCATGAACCCACAAAGAGAATTGTTAGAGACCCAATGTGATTCATAAACCTCATAGAAGCATAAAGAGAATTGTTAGAGACTCAATATGTTCTATACTTAACTCCCAATCTCAATCTCAAATCTCATAGAAACATAAAGAGAATTGTTAGAGACCCAATATGTTCTATACTTAACTCCCAATCTCAATCTCAACTCAATCTCAATCTCAAAAGAATAAGATAGATGTAGTATGCTTTTCTCAAGAATATGAAACACAACCCAACAATTGCCAAACATGCAATATCTCATATAACAATGATACTTATATTCTTTTTACCAACAACTAGGGTTTCATCATCTCAATGCAAGTAGCAAGACTTACTAACATAAACCCTAGTGCAAAAATGCTTCCTCTTACTCAACCAGAATTATGCATTCACCCAAAAATTCATCAATGACTTTAATGCATAACCAATCTTCAATATCCAGAAAATAAGATTTACACCAAAAATACTTAGTAGACAACCTTTTCACTCCAAACTCAATTTCAGAAAATATACCATAAACAACATACATGGAAGAAGTTGCCCATACCTTTACTTTGATGAAGAAGGAGAACTCAAAATCTGTCACAACACTAACTCTCAATTTGCCACCAATTAGAGTTAGCAACTATACAATAATACACAATAATAAAGATCCAAATATAACACCTTATTTCTCCAACTTAGTAAAAACCACCAAAGTACAATAACATACAAAGTAAAACCTCTTTACACCTTATTACTCCACATAAACATTAAACATCAATAAAACAATGTCAAAAACAATTATGATACCTTAACCTTATACCTCCCGCGCATTCACAGCCACCATCCTTTGCACACCGTGACCAAAAGAAAATCCAACGAAGAGAATCGAACGCGGCACCTCTGCCTTCTAGCGCTTTCGCTTAAATGCCACCGCCGTTGGGTCACAAGTGCCCAACGAAGTAATACACCGCTGCCCTCTCTTTTATCTTCCTTTGACGCCAAGAATCTGGAAAACGTAAACGTCTTCCACAAACCGCATGCAAACAATCCACTGCCATCAAGCAAAAAGGTAAGGATGCAGCCCAAGCTCAAATCCGAGTTTGCCGAGCACAGTCTCCAAGACACAGAATAAGCACGATTTCAAAGACGTCAATCGGAGATTCGAAAACACAGAGCAAGCTCAACTCGAAGACACCAAGCGTTGTTCGAAGGAAAATAGAACAAATGCAAATCGCAGACGCCAAGCGCAAATCGAACGAAATAGTGCAAATGCAAATCGTAGACGCCAAGCGCAAATCGAACGAAACAGAGCAAATGCAAATCGCAGACGCCAAGCGCAAATCGAACGAAACAGAGCAAATGCAAATCGTAGATGCCAAGCGCAAATCGAACTAAAATAGAGTAGCCACAAATCGTAGATATCAACATTAATCGGAGGTGCTCACTTTTGAAAATCATGCCAACTTATATAGCCATTTTTCCTTAACTGTTTGACGTCGGCGCTCCTCCAACGATGGCAACATATCGGCGAAAGAATTCTTGTTTCTTCCATCGCTTAAGGGTTGAAAGACCCTTTAATAATAATTAAAATAATAATTATTATTATTTTATTAATAATAAATTAAACTTGGACCTTTGACAAAGGTTTGAGTTAATTTAATTATTAATAATAAACATGGACCTTTGCATTAAGTTAAGCTTGGTTTTAATAAAAACCCTTAATGAGTCCAAATGGTTTTAAGAAAAACCTTTAGCCTTGTCACCATGGTTTTAATAAAAACCCTTTAACATAATGAAGCTTCTCAAGATATTCTTGACATCACACTCTTTTGATATCAACACAAAAATGCCTTTTGACATCAATGACAACTTATACATTTGAGCAAAGGCAATGTACCCAAAGTACCCAAAATTGCCAACACCAATTTATCAATGAGTATAGCATTCTTATTTCTTTTATTTTTCAAAGCACTAAGAGCACTAACAAGTTTAGCTTCAAGATCTACTTCACCATCCTCTATAACTTCCTCTATTTTTTTTCCTTTTCAAACATCAATGACTTTTTCATATTTCTTATCACTAGAGGTGCTACCCTTTTCTAAAGCCATACAAAGATCTTCCTCACAATTTTCTGAAGCATCCTCATACATAGTGTAACTAGAAATCAATCCATCATTTGTCCAATCATCCTCAAGATGTCCAAAATTTCCACATCTAAAACATTTTATAAGGACAAATCTATGTTTCTTTTCTTTTTCTTTTTTTGTTAGGAACAACATCTCATTTCCAACATCACTTGAAGAACTTTCACTATCACTACTAGAACACTTACTTTCCTTGTCTAGGTAGAAAATTTTCTTGTGTTTGTGAGAGTACCTATTTCCTTGATTGCTTTGCTCATATTTATTCTTCCTTTGATGCCTGTGCCTTTCAGAATCCTTGCTCTTATAATCATGTTTATCTTCATCACTTTCATCCTTGGCAGTAGTATAGTTAGTAGCATAATGACCAAAATTTCCACAATTGAAACACTTGACATATTTCATACCTTTGTGCTTTCTTGAGAACTTGCCCTTCTTGTTGTAATATGCCTCTTCATCACTAGAAGACTCATCACTATCTTGAATCTCTTTACCCTTGGATTTCTTGGAAGCCTTGAAAGTTGCCTCCTTCTTAACATCAACCTTCACTTGAGTTCTCAACTCAAATGTTGCAAGTATACTATGAAGCTCATCCTTTTTCAACTTATCCAAATCCTTAGCTTCCTCAATAGCAGAAATATTTTCACTAAATCTATTTGGAAGAGACCTCAAAATCTTATCACAAATATCATTTTCAGCAAGCTCAAGACCTAGTTCCTTCATAGAGTTAACAATATCATCCATACGAAGCATATAGTCACTAATATTTTCTTCATAATTCATCTTGAGTTGTTCAACATACCTTTGAAGTGTCTCAACTTGGCATTTTGGACATTTGCATCACCTGTATGAACCACCTTCAACTGTTTCCACATTTCACTAGCTGTCTTGTAGTGAATCACCTTGGTAAGATCTACCTTCTGTAAACCCTTTAGGATTGCATTCATTGCATTTGAATTGCTATTATGTAGGAGCCTCTCTTCCTTAGTAGAAGGACCATGCTCAGGAATGGTATACTCATCCTCAATCACTTCCCAAACTTCATTTCCAAGAGCCATAAGATGAACCTTCATCCTAGCACTCCAAAGCCCAAAATATGCCCCATCAAGAATAGGTGTTGCATTACCACTTGTAGATTCCATTGTGTTCTTTACAATATTTTCCTTCAAGCTGTTAAACTTTCTTAAGGAACCCGCTTTGATACCAATTGAAGAACACAAGATTATACTAAGAGGGGGGTGAACAATATAAGACTTCTTTTTACTTTCTCTATTTAACTTCAACTTCACAAAGCAATGAACCAATAGCAATGAACCAATAGCAATATCAAAGCAATGCATAAAGCAACACACAATGAGACACCAATTTTAACATGGTTCACCCAACATGGGCTACATCTACAAAAATTTTCTCTAAAAAGCTTTCTCAAAGTTCTTTGGGAATCCTTCCCAATTACAATGTTTATGAGCCTCAGCCCAAAGGAGAAGTCTTCCCCTACTCAAGTATTTATGAGGCTCTGCCCAAAGGAGAATCCTTCCCCTCCTCACGAATTTATGAGCCTCCTGCCCAAAGGAGAATCCTTCCCCTTAGCTCTGGAAATGATACTTCAGAATATCACCTACCTCTTATTCTGCTAGCACATGGAACTCCTTTCCATAGAAGACCTCTTGTCCTTAATGCTTAGCCTTAAGAGATCTTTGTCCTCACTAATCACCTCCACAGCAACTCATCAACCTATACTAAACACAGTCAGTCAGTCCAGCACAAGTCTTCCTCACTCTGTCAGATCTGTCCCAAGCTCAACTCATAAAGCTTGAACAAATCAATCTTTGTTGCACACAAGCCTTCTCAAAGACTTGTCAAAACTATCCTCAGGTTCTTCTCAAAGAACCACTTCAACTCTATCCTCAAGTCCTCTGCTAGGACCTATCCAAATCAGCTCACAAGTCCTCCCTAGAAATTTTCCAAATCAGCTCACAAGTCCTCACTAGAACCTGTCCAAATCAGCTCACAAGTCCTCACTAGAACCTGTCCAGCTCACAAGTCCTCACTAGAACCTGTTCAAATTAGCTCACAAGTTCATCAAGAAAAACTTGCTTAGCATGAACCCACAAGAAGAATTGTTAGAGACCCAATGTGATTCATCAACCTCATAGAAGCATAAAGAGAATTGTTAGAGACTCAATATTTTCTATACTTAACTGCCAATCTCAATCTCAAATCTCATATAAACATAAAGAGAATTGTTAGAGACTCAATATGTTCTATACTTGTTGAGAAGCAACACACCCCCACTAAAAAATGAAATTCCATCCTTTGAAAATATTTAGTTTTCATTTTTCCGCAGGGACCCTCTTGATGTTTTTCAGGTTTTAATTCCAAATTTTGCTTGCCTCCTTCTTCAAGTTTTGCATATATCAAAGTATCCAAGTAGGCTTGCATATGGCTTTGATTTCAATTTAGAATTCATTTTTTGAGTCATTCTGAGTAAAGAAGATCTTTCACTAATATGTAAAAATGCAGAATACAGATGAATAGAATCAACCTACCATTTCTGAAAATTTGCTAAGTGGAAGTAACTTGAGGAAACGTCGCGATTTCGCGACATATTCCATTTTTGGAAACGTCGCGATTTCGTGACATATTCCATTTTTGAAAATGTCGCGATTTCGTGACAGGTTTGAGTCAGAAGCCAAACTTGAAGAGAATGTCGCGATTTCATGACATATTTGGAAGAAAAGGCCAAGTGATGAAAATGTCACGATTTCGTGACATATTTGGAAGAAAAGGCCAAGTGATGAAAACGTCATGATTTCGCGACAGGTTTGAGTCAGAAGCCAAAATTGAAGAGAATGTCACGATTTCGTGACATATTTGGAAGAAAGAGCCAAGTGATGAAAATGTCACGATTTCACGACATATTTGGATTAAAAGAGCCAAGTGATGAAAACGTCGCGATTTCGCGACATATTTGGATTAGAAAGGGCCAAGTGATGAAAACGTCACGATTTCGTGACATATTTGGATTAAAAGAGCCAAGTGATGAAAACGTCATGATTTCGTGACATATTTGGTAAAAAGAACCAAGTGATGAAAATGTCGCGATTTCACGACATATTTGGTAGAAAGAGCCAAGTGATGGAAACGTCGTGATTTCACGACATATTTGGATTGAAAGAGCCAAGTGATGGAAACGTCGCGATTTCGTGACATATTTGGATTAGAAGGGCCAAGTGATGAAAACGTCACGATTTTGTGACATATTTGGATTAGAAGAGCCAAGTGATGAAAACGTCACGATTTCGCGACATATGCAGGTAGAAAGAACCAAGTGAAGAAAACGTCGCGATATCGTGACATATTTGGTAGAAAGCCAAGTGATGGAAACGTCACGATATCGTGACATATTTGGATTAAAAGGGCCAAGTGATGAAAACGTCACGATTTCATGACGTGTTTTGGTAGAAAAAGAAGTTAAGAAAATGTCACGATTTCGCGACGTGTTTTGGAAGAAAGAGCCAAGTGAAGAAAACGTCGCGATTTCGTGACATGTTTTGGAAGAAAGAGCCAAGTGATGAAAACGTCACGATTTCATGACATGTTTTGGTAGAAAGAGCCAAGTGATGAAAACGTCACGATTTCATGACATGTTTTGGTATAAAGAGCCAAGCGAAGAAAACATCACGATATCGTGACACGTTCCATTTTCGGAAGGAAGAAGTGAGAAAAGAGACTAAGTAAGGAAAACGTCGTGATATCGCGACAGGTTTTACTTAGAAGCCGAACTTGAAGAGAATGTCGCGATTTTGCGACATGTTTTGGAAGAAAGTGCCAAGTGAAGAAAACGTCACGATATCATGACAGGTTTTAACTGGAGGCATCAAGCAAGGAAAATGTCGTGATATCGCGATAGTTTTTGAAGAATGTGAACTAGGAAGAAAGAAACCAAGCCGACAAGGTAATGAACACTAGGGTTTAATTTAATAATATTAAAATGCTAATCCTTGTTTTTCTTTTGCAGAAAGCGATCTGGCAGTTGCATAATAGCAGAAGTAATGGCAAAAAAGACAAAGATAGGCACAGATCAAGCAAGGGCCGTCAGATAGAAAGATGAAGATACCTTTACATGCAGCTGCCTCATTTAATGAAATATGTCGGCGATTGGTCGAAAAGTGAAAATATCTACACGCAGTTACCAGAATTTGCCGATGGATGCATTTAATGGGAGAATTTATGGTGAAAGTAATGGCGTGTAGAGAATTTCAACTCAAAGGCGGCTCTGCGAAGATAAAATGCCAGAGAAGTCAGTGACTCATCCAAATTTCTTAGAGGAATTAATGAGATGCTCTCGGTAGACGCACCAGAAAAATGAAGATATCTACTCACAGTTACAGGTGGATGAAAATAATATCAAATTGTGCCTTCTCCATTTATGGCAAGAACCACACGAAGATTTTCAGAGTGGTTAGGGTTTATCGAAACTCTATATTTTAAAATGCCTTATATTGTAAAACCTAGGCGATGGGATTTTGATGATAAGATTTAGGGTTTTAGGAGAAGATATTCTTGAAAAGATTAGGGTCTGTCCTGAGTCTATATATACTTCTTTCGAATGTAAGATCAGGATGCAAAAAACTTGGAATAAAAGACACTTGAACAATTTCCTGCAAATCTTGTTTGAATGCTTTGTTCTGGACCTGGGGTTGGTGTGAAATCGTTCTTCTGTGATAGCGTGGCCAGGAGCCTAATCTCTTTCATATTTTGATAAGTGCATCTTCTTCTATTTTCATCTCACTAAAGTTCTATTTATTTTGGTTGCAAATCTGTGTTATCAAGATTAAATATGCTGTTAGGCTTCATTCTTTTTATTGTATGCTAGGGAAAATTACAGATTTAAGGTTCAAGCCTATTCTAACTGCTCTATCCTCACTGTGCGAGCTAGGCTGCTGGTGAGAGATACCAATTTCAACCGACTTCCCTTCTGTTTATAATTTTCTTTTAGATCTGTTTCATCTCTGTCTTATGCTCTTAGTAGAAGGTGATCTTAGAAAGCTGGACACTTTCCTCTTTGATTTGTTCTATTGTGAAGCTAATAGTATAACTAGAATTGGTAGTTTTGGTTTTGCAGCTAAGTTAGATAAACTTCTCTTTCTGCCCTACCCTACTCTCTCTGTTCCACCATTTGAATGATCCATTTTTATCTTCTTTAAAATTTGTCTTTTATTTAAATCTGCTAAAAGCATAAAGAGCTAGATCAAAGAACTGATTGTAAATCTGAGTGTCCACAAAGATAACCAACTCCAAAAACATTACTGAACTAAAGTCCTGAACCCATTGTAAGGTAATAGACAGTCCGCTTGAAACTATTCTAGAAGCGGAAAAGAGTGAATAGACATTCGACCCAACTCTGTAACTCACACCTTGGATATCCAGAGAAGATCCTAAAGTGAGTGGGATTTATCCCTTATAAGTGTTATCGGTATTTCATGCTCATTCTTCATAGGGTGTGTATAAAAGTCGAACCAACATTTAAAATTGGTGCTAGAAGGAGGGCTTGAACTTCGTTCAGTAGTTTGTTAAGGATTGTAAGGTTGTAAGTTGCTTGTGAAAAATCTGGATTCTACATACAGAGTAACAAGGTCCCACTCCAGAGCTGGAGAGCTCCTTGTGCCTGAGTTAGAAACCCCAAGGAGAAGCAGCCTCAGAAGGGCCAAGTCCTTGTCTAAAATAGTTTTATCACCACTTGTAGTTACTCCAACTACAACTAAAAATATCATCGTCAATCAAGTAGTAATGGCAAACTGGTTGGGTTCCACTGCCTTAAACATCCCTGGTGCAGCACATGATTTGCCCAGAAACCCTGAGAAGTATCTTCCTACTTATAAACATGATGGAATTAGAACAACAGAAGAACACCTGGTAGCTTTTAAAAATGCTCTAAAGTTGCTAAATGTACAGCATGAAGATGTGGCTTGCAGATTGTTCCCGTTCACTCTCCAGGAGGGAGCATACGACTAGTTTTTGAATCTCACTAACGATTCTATTACTAGTTGGAATGACCTAGAAAAGGTTTTTTTATCGCAATTTGGTGAAGTGATAGATCCCAGTGTATTATATCAGCAATTTTCTGGTATCAAAAGAGAAATAAATGAATCTGTCAGATCTTACAATATCAGATTTCAAAAGGCTTATGGTAGACTGACGGGTTATTATGTGCCAAATGCAGATCTGGCATTAGAAATTTTTAGGAATTCTCTAGATCCAATGACTTCTATTTTCTTGAAAAGAGATGCCAATGTTACTAATCTAACAGAGGCTTATAGAGAAGCTTTGGTTCTTGAAAGATAGTTGGGACCTCAACCTTTGAATGTTCATCAAATTCCTTTTGTGTCACAAAATACCCCTATCTTGAACCCTATCCCACATCAAATAATGTTGCCAGCATGTCAAACTCCACCAATAGGAAATCCATTGGCTATAACGCAGGCTGAAAGTGTACAGAATCCAGTAAAAGAATCTGATAACACAAGAGTTGAGGAAGTCTCAAAGACGGTCCAAAGGTTGGCAAATGACTTTTTAAGTTTCAAAAGGCAAGTGTCCATCGGAGAAAACTCAAACAGATTTCCTTATCAACAAAACAGATTCACTAGACCACCGTACGAGCCCAACAAAGATTATAAAGGAAAGGGGCATGATGTGAATATTTGTGACTTGGCTTTGCCTAACTGGTGTAGGATACACGGGACATCTCAGCATGGGGAATTGGACTGTTTGGAGTTCTGCAATGCTTTTGAAGCTCTATCTGGTGAGTTGGTTTCTCCTGAACATCAAAGAAATGTGGATGGTCCAAGTTCATCCAAGCATAGTACAGCTATGGTCTTAGATTCATTTACTTTTCCAAATGAATCAGAGAATGTTGTGGAAATACCTATGGATGAGGTGCAGGATTTTCAACAATATAGGAGGGATAACTACAACCTCAGGAACAGAAATCTAGAGCCTAATACTGCATCTACGCCTCCAGATAACTCCCATAATGTTCCTCCAGGTCCATCTCCAAACGATAACCCACCTCCGCCCAAGGGAGGAAATCCGAGAGGACCAGATGCATTTGTCCCTCCACTCAATAAGGGATATAATATAGTGGAGGACATGAAGAAGATCAAAGCCAACATCACTCTTCATGAGTTGGCCCAAATTTTTGAACAAAGGGATAACTTCGATCAAAACATACTCTGAACCTATTGCCAAACCTCTGGAAAAAGGGAAGAAGATAGCTAATGCGAATATGGCTATGTACAAAGAAAAGACTAAAGTTTCACCTTTCCTACTGACTGTCCGAATATTTGGGAAAAATTTACACAACTTTCTAGTAGATTCAGGTGCTTCAACCAATGTCATGCCTCTAGCCATCTGTCAGCAGTTGGGTTTGACCCCCATGAACTCCGAGATGAGAGTCGTCCAATTGGATAAGTCTGAGGTTAAAGTGGTAGGTGAACTTCAGAATATACACATCCAGCTAGCATCTGAGCCGAGAGCGCAACATAGAATTGACATTCAGGTGGTGGATATTCCTGTAGGATACGAAATGCTTCTGAGCAGGGATTGGTCAAAATCCTTGAATGGGTACTTGGCGACTAATTTTTTGCATATGTGGTTACCCTGGAATGGTTTTGCAAATCAATTAAGAATCGATAGAGAACCAAGATATAAACTCATGATCATAGAGTATAATGCCAAGAATGAGACTGTTAATCTTGTCGAGGGCTGTTATATCGGGGTTTATAATTTGACAACTACTCAAAAGGAGAAACCGGTTAAAGCTCACCGAGATCACGATAATGAAGTTGGAATGCTTCATATTGATGGAGCTAAATCTAAGCAAGGTTCTGGTACAGGGGCTGTTCTTAAAGGACCAAAAAATCAAACCTATTTTATGTCTTATCGCTTGCAGTTTCCCTGCATGAATAACTTGGCAGAATATGAAGCATTAGTACCAGGATTAAAATTTGCTTTACATTACTTTGATCATGCAGATACGAAAGCTCGTATGTTGGACTTGATTGATTTACAGGGTGGACGACTTTGAGCCATGGAGCATTTTAGTCGACACCAAGAGACAGTCAAGCGCTGGCTTGACGAAAGGGCCAATTCGAAGGCCTTCAAACTTGCAGACCTGGTGTTTCTATGGGACAAAGCCCATGAAAAGAAGCGTAAATACACCAAGCTGCAACCTCTATGGATAGGGCCATACCAGATTGCCGAAACCCTAGGTAATAATGCATTTTTTCTACAGGACCTGGAAGGTAATTTTCTGAACCTTCCTGTCAATGGTCAATACCTAAAGCATTATTTCTCAGTTGTTCCATCCAATACATCATTTGAATAAATCACAAAGACGTTGTAAAATATGTATATGTTGTAAATAAAGTTTGAAGTAGTGTGTTTTTATTTTTGTTTTATTTTTATTTTTTTAAGTTTTGAAGTTTTGTGTTTTGCCTTTGTAGGTCTGTGCAATTTTGTCTTTTAACTAGTGGCCTTTTTTTTCCTTCCCTTTTAACTCTTTAATCTTGTTTTTTTTGAGTTTGCCTAAACAAAGAAAACACAAATCAACATTGAAAATTGGCCTAGTGTGTTTTCATTTTGTCTCATTCTATTTTAAGAGATAGTCTGCTAGGATTAAAAAGTGGGACTACTTGTTATCTAGAACAACAATAGAAAGATAATTGGATTTTGTGTCTTGCTTGCCACAATTATTTTTATTATAAAGAAATTACTATACTGTTTGGTTGAAGAACTCCCAGGGAATCCAAGAAAAGTTGGTCATGAGAGGGGAATCCGATTCACAAAATTACATCAAAGCGTCCAAGGAGGTTGTTGGTACCTGAGCTGAAATAGTTAGTTGATCAATTGCTCGATGAATATAAAAAAAAAAAAGAAGAAGCAGCAAGGCACTCCAGTAATCGGTATCTTTCAAAAGAAAAGAGAGAGATGGTGAAAGTTGAACAAGCCACTATAAAACTGGCACTCTTTCCTGCACATAGCCAAGGCTCCCGAAGGATACATCTCAAACATGTTCACCAAGCTATAGATGCCCCCTCATGGTTGTGATCAGGGTCATGAAAATCTAAAGAGTAACTCTGTCGAGGTTGTAAAAGGCTAAACTAGTAAACAGAGCTCTACTCGGTTTCCCCTACACAATCTAAATAGTTGTTCGATCCATAGCAAGCATTTGAAGCCTCGGTCATCCTTGGAAGAAGGTTTATACACTTGTAATCACACATCAGAATCTTCCTTAAGTGGTTCAACCTAGTATGTCCTTGGGAACTTTAACAGCCGGCAGATAGTAGTGGAGTCATTTTGGAAAATATTTGTGGCAAAGCATGGTACATGGTCTAAATTGTTTTGAAACTAGAGTTCTGGATTCTAAATAGTGCTACTATTTTCCTCGTAGATATCGCCATTTGTTGAGAAGCAACACACCCCCACTAAAAAATGAAATTCCATCCTTTGAAAATATTTAGTTTTCATTTTTCCGTAGGGACCCTCTTGATGTTTTTCAGGTTTTAATTCCAAATTTTGCTTGCCTCCTTCTTCTTCAAGTTTTGCATATATCAAAGTATCCAAGTAGGCTTGCATATGGCTTTGATTTCAATTTAGAATTCATTTTTAGAGTCATTCTGAGTAAAGAAGATCTTTCACTAATATGTAAAAATGCAGAATACAGATGAATAAATTGGAATCAACCTACCATTTCTGGAAAATTTGCTAAGTGGAAGTAACTTGAGGAAACGTCGCGATTTCGTGACATATTCCATTTTTGGAAACGTCGCGATTTCGCGACATTTTCCATTTTCGAAAATGTCGCGATTTCGCGACAGGTTTGAGTCAGAAGCCAAACTTGAAGAGAATGTCGCGATTTCATGACATATTTGGAAGAAAAGGCCAAGTGATGAAAATGTCACGATTTCGTGACATATTTGGAAGAAAAGACCAAGTGATGAAAATGTCACGATTTCGTGACATATTTGGAAGAAAAAGCCAAGTGATGAAAACGTCGCGATTTCACGACATATTTGGAAGAAAGAGCCAAGTGATGAAAACGTCGCGATTTCGTGACATATTTGGGTAGAAGAGCCAAGTGATGAAAACGTCGCGATTTCACGACATATTTGGATTAGAAGGCCAAGTGATGAAAACGTCATGATTTCGCGACATATTCTGGTAGAAAGAGCCAAGTGATGAAAATGTCACGATTTCACGACATATTTGGTAGAAAGCCAAGTGATGGAAACGTCATGATATCACGACATATTTGGATTAAAAGGGCCAAGTGATAGAAACATCGTGATTTCGTGATATATTTGGATTAGAAGGGCCAAGTGATGAAAACGTTGCAATTTCACGACATATTTGGATTAGAAGGCCAAGTGATGAAAACGTCATGATTTCATGACATATTTGAGAAAGAACCAAGTGATGAAAACGTCATGATATCATGACATATTTGGTAGAAAGTGCAAGTGATGGAAACGTCGCGATATCGTGACATATTTGATTAAAAGGGCCAAGTGATGAAAACGTCACGATTTTGCGACGTGTTTTGGTAGAAAAAGAAGTGAAGAAAGCATCACAATTTTGTGACGTGTTTTGGAAGAAAGAGCCAAGTGAAGAAAACATCACGATTTCGCAACATGTTTTGGAAGAAAGAGCCAAGTGATGAAAACGTCATGATTTCATGACAAGTTTTGGTAGAAAGAGCCAAGTGATGGAAACGTCATGATTTCGTGACATGTTTTGGAAGAAAGAGCCAAGCGACGAAAACGTCGCGATATCGCGACATATTCCATTTTCAAAAGGAAGAAGTGAGAAAAGAGACTAAGAAAAACATCGCAATATCACGACAGGTTTTACTTAGAAGACAAACTTGAAGAGAATGTCGTGATTTCACGACATGTTTTGGAAGAAAGAGCCAAGTGATGAAAACATCACGATATCATGATAGGTTTTAACTGGAGGCATCAAGCAAGGAAAACATCATGATATCGTGACAGGTTTTGAAGAATGTGAACTGGGAAGAAAGAAACCAAGCCGACAAGGTAATGAACACTAGGGTTTAATTTAATAATATTAAAATGCTAATCCTTGTTTTTCTTTTGTAGAAAGTGATCTGGCAGTTGCATAATAGCAGAAGTAATGGCGAAAAAGACAAAGATAGGCGCAGATCAAGCAAGGGTCATCAGATAGAAAGATGAAGATACCTTTACACGTAGCTGCCTCATTTAATGAAATATGTCGGCGATTGGCCGAAAAGTGAAAATATCTACACGCAGTTACCAAAATTTGCCGATGGATGCATTTAACGGGAGAATTTATGGTGAAAGTAATGGCGTGCAGAGAATTTCAACTCAAATGCGGCTCTGTGAAGATAAAATGCCAGAGAAGTCAGTGACTCATCCAAATTTCTCAGAGGAATTAATGAGATGCTCCTGAGTAGATGCACCAGAAAATGAAGATATCTACTCGCAGTTACAGGTGGATGAAAATAATATCAGATTGTGCCTTCTCCATTTATGGCAAGAACCGCACGAAGATTTTCAGAGCGATTAGGGTTTATCGAAACTCTATATTTTAAAATGCCTTATATTGTAAAACCTAGGCGGTGGGATTTTGATGATAAGATTTAGGGTTTTAGGAGAAGATATTCTTGAAAATATCAGGGTCTATCCTGAGTCTATATATACTTCTTTCGAATGTAAGCTCAAGGATGCGAAAAACTTGGAATAAAAGACACTTGAACAATTTCCTGCAAATCTTGTTTGAATGCTTTGTTCTGGACCTGGGGTTGGTGTGAAATCGTTCTTCTGTGATAGCATGGCCAGGAGCCTAATCTCTTTCGGATTTCGATAAGTGCATCTTCTTCTATTTTTGTCTCACTAAAGTTCTATTTATTTTGGTTGCAAATCTGTGTTATCAAGATTAAATATGTTGTTAGGCTTCATTCTTTTTATTGTATGCTAGGGAAAATTACAGATTTAAGGTTCAGGCCTGTTCTAATCGCTCTGTCCTCACTTGTGCGAGCTAGGTTGCTGGTGAGAGATACCAATTTCAACCGACTTCCCTTCTGTTTATGATTTTCTTTTAGATCTATTTCATCTCTGTCTTATGCTCTTAGTAGAAAGTGATCTTAGAAAGTTGGACACTTTCCTCTTTGATTTGTTCTATTGTGAAGCTAATAGTATAACTAGAATTGGTAGTTTTGGTTTTGCAGCTAAGTTAGATAAACTTCTCTTTCTGCCCTACCCTACTCTCTCTATTCCACCATTTGAATGATCCATTTTTATCTTCTTTAAAATTTGTCTTTTATTTAAATCTGCTAAAAGCATAAAGAGCTAGATCAAAGAACTGATTGTAAATCTGAGTGTCCACAAAGATAACCAACTCCAAAAACATTACTAAACTAAAGTCCCGAACCCATTGTAAGGTAACAGACAATCCGCTTGAAACTATTCCAGAAGTAGAAAAGAGTGAATAGACATTCGACCCAACTCTGTAACTCACACCTTGGATATCCAGCAAGATCCTAAAGTGAGTGGGATTTATCCCTTATAAGTGTTATCGGTATTTCATGCTCATTCTTCACAGGGTGTGTATAAAAGTCGAACCAAAAATACTTAACTCCCAATCTCAATCTCAACTCAATCTCAATATCAAAAGAATAATATAGATGTAGTATGCTTTTCTCAAGAACATGAAACACAACCCAACAATTGCCAACCATGCAATATCTCATATAACAATGATACTCATGTTATTTCCACAACCAATATCTTTTCTCAACCAATTAGGGCTTCAACAAAAATGCTCATAGACAAGGTTTAACCAACATCATTCAACTCAACATTAACCTTGAAGCATTCAACCAATCACTACATGAAAAGGAAACTAGTAGACATCCTTTTCCCTCCAAATATATTTGAACAAAATAGCCACCAACATAAATCACCAATGCAAAGAATAACTTGCTCAAATCAATCTCAATGGAGTAAGCCCAAATCATGTATCAAGTAAAGCATTAACTTGATCAAAACAACCTCTATAGAAGCAACTCAACCATCAATCTCAAAACAACCAACTAAGGGTTTCACCAACTCAAAGCAAGTAGCAAGACTTACTAACATAAACCCTAGTGCAAAAATTCTTCCTCTTCCTCAACTAGAATTATGCATTCACCCAAAAAACTCATCAATGATTTTAATGCATAAACAATCTTCAATATCCAGAAAATGGGATTTACACCAACAAGAATACCTAGTAGACAACCTTTTCACTCCAAACTCAATTTCAAAAAATACACCATCAAAAATATACATGGAATAAGTTGTCCATACCTTTGTTTGAGGAAGAAGAGAATAGTTCTTCAACCTATTACCAACACCACCCTCAACTTTCCCACCAAGTTAGGGTTAGATCATAAAAGTAACCACAAAAATATTTATTCCATAAAACACCTTCTGACTCCAATCCTTAGAAGTCAACTACCAAAAATATAAAGCATACAAACAATATATCCTTTTACACCTTATTTCTCCAAATTAATTAAACCATGCTCAAGGAATAATAGCTTCTAAGCAAATATCACTCAACAATCAAGCCAAAAATCTCAACCACACACTATCAACCTTATATCTCCAAAGAAGCATTTAACCTCAAAAATAATTTTAAATAAATCTGCCCAACCACTTCTTCTTTAACAAAATGCAGATTTTATTTTAAAAAACCTTACCAAAAAAAATGCCTCCAAAAATTGTGGGTCAACAGTGCCTTCGAAAAAATCGAAGTGCAAAAACTCTTCTCACACTCCACGGTGGGAGTCGAACGCTTGACCTCCCTTCAAGCACCTTCACAAAATAGTCATTGCCACTAGGCCAATGGTGCTAGCTTGAAGGCTAGCAAGAGTCTCCTTCTCCTTAACCCTTTGGCGGTGGATAAATGTGGCGAAAAAATGATAGTTGTAGCTTTTACTTCCCAACCTTTGTGCAATTCCAATTTCTTTGACACCATTGCTTTGGATTATAGGTTATGGCTTATATAGCCAAACTTCCATGCTACGCACGACGTCGGCGGGAGGATAATTCAAAATTTTTGAATTAATATTATTTTGGTGCCTTTGAAACAACTTTAGGGTTTATGAAACCCTTTTTATTATTTAAAAAATAATCAAAGGTCTTTTAGACCTTAGACCTTAGGTGGAGAACCCATTAAATTATTAAAATAATTTAATCACTAAATCAAATAAATAATTAATTAAAAAACCTTAAAAAGGTTTTATTAATTATGTTATTTAATTAATAAGTGTCTCCAACCTTTGCATTAAGGTGAGAGTGGTTTTGAGAAAAACCCTTAATGCATCCACTGGTTTTAATAAAAACCCTTAAACCTGCCATGGTTTTGATAAAAACCTTTTCATCTGCCACATGGAATCTCTTCGAAATCTTCTAGAAAATATTATTTGGAATATTCAACCTTTGAAGCCAATAAATCCTCTTGACATTAATTCCA
Organism: Wollemia nobilis; assembly: GCA_028583015.1. Lineage (NCBI taxonomy): Eukaryota > Viridiplantae > Streptophyta > Pinopsida > Araucariales > Araucariaceae > Wollemia > Wollemia nobilis. The sequence continues at coordinate 39,641,756 of JAQPPZ010016981.1, forward strand.
GTTCCTTTTGACATCAATGACAACTCATAGACAAGAAGCTAGGATCTCAAACCCAAAATTGCCAACAAGTCAATGGTGATAATGAAACCCACATCTAATAGATTTCTAAGCTCTTCTTTGACCATGATGGCAATGGTAGGATGCATATTTCTTTTTCTTTTTTTGACTATCTTAGCATCAGAATGCAAGGTGATATTGTGGAAAACCAAATTACGGTTAAGACCAGGCATGTCTTTGTAAGACCATGCAAAAATGTTCTTCTTGAGGAGAGCAATTAATTGCTCTTGTTCATATGTGGATAAACTTTTACCAAGTTTGATAATTTGGGGATTGTTTAAATTTTAACTAAGGTTCACATCGATGGTATCTTCAATAGATATGTAAGAAACTTCCTTAAGCTAATGGGGCATTGGGATCAGATGAATGTCATCTATGAAATTATCAAACTCTTCTGACTCAACCTCTTCTATGTCTACCTAGAAAACCTCAGGATCTAAAGGTGAAGGTGGGGGTGACAAAGGAATGTAGTTGGCTAGAGCCCTTAAAAATTCCTTGGAAAGGATAAATTCATAAAATAATGGAGGTGAGGAAATCAATTCCATATAAAAAAGGCTCATGTCAATTGGAATTGGATTTGCCAAATCATATGGATTACAGAGTAGGGTAAATAAGTCAACAGGATTCATATTGAATTAAAAGGGAAAATGGTGGTTTGTAATGTGAAGGATGGATGGATACCACCTACTAAAATTGATGCTAGAACTATGGGAACCTAAACAATAGTGAGAAACACAAAAAATGCAACAGGTAAAAAGCCATGTTCATGCAATGCAATAATTATTTTTTGTGTTTTTTTTTTTTTGAATTTTGAATTATGTACATATATTATAATAAAAAAATTTGGTGAGGTGGATTAATAAAATGGAGGTGGTTCACCAGTTATTTCAGCTCACTCTTGAAAAATAAGCAAGAGAAATATGGGTTGATGGATGTGGAAAATTCTGAAGTAAAACTCATCTTATTTAGTGAATGGAATATGTTGCACAATAGAACCAACAATAACACCAAAGTAGGTAAATAGAAAAAATACATAATATACTGCACAATGAATAGAGATGATATTTTATTGATATAAAATGGATCCTTGATCTCCAATATTTACAAAATCATTTTCGTATTGATACAATTATTATAACTCCAAGGTTTCAAAACCCTAATTTCAAAGAATAATTGGTGTCTTCTCACTCATCTTCAATACAAACAAGATTTGTAGGTGGTCTTGTGTATCCTTAGAGGGCCACCCTAGCTTCAATAGCTTCTAGAAATATGATTCATGTACTCATAAATAGAAACACAATAAAAATATATTAGAAGTACCTATGAGGGCTCCATCATGTGAGGCTCTCTTAAAGATAAAACAGCTAAAACCCTAGATATTGCAATGTAATACTATAAATAGAAAGTACAAAAACATAAAATAAGTACAAATAACTTCTTACCTTGTCAACATGCTAATTTCTATCTCTACTTTTATTATTTATGGTTGCAAGGATGCCTAAATGGTGCTTGAGGATCGTAGGACTGTAGATATGCTACGTGAAATGCCTAGGAAGATTATAGATACACTAGAAAGATTCCATAAATACCTAGAGGTATTCTACTGGCTCTAGAGGGCATTTAGGGGTTAATATTCTAAAGGAATAAGGGGTTTCTAAGGATTTCCAAGGGTTTGATTCATCAAAATGACTCCTCTTTTATAATCTTCCCTTTGAACATGTTAGGGTTTTGACGACACAAAATGAGCGGCTAAGATTAAAACATGAGGAAAGGTGGAGATTAAGTTTGGATAAGTGGTATGGACTGATATGGATGGATGAATGAGATTAAAATGTGACAAAGGGCTAGGATTAATTCATATAAATACATATATTTATTAAATATATATATATATATAAAATATTAATATTTAAATATATTAAACAAATACATATATATAATGGATGTTTGTGATTGGAGGACACATATGGATGACAAGTGGCTAGATTTTGGTGTCTACACTTCTATATTTAGGTTAACTGGCCTTTGTTTCTATTGGAAAGGTTTTACATCAAGCTCCAATTCGATAGTATGTTGTATAGTATCTTTGTTGTATACTTTAAGATCATCATAGGTCCATATAATGATGTCAATGTTCTTTCTATACAATTGTTGGATCTAGGTGACCTCTTCATCCGAGCATTCAATACCTATTTTTGAACTTCTTTCAGATGCAATTTGAACCTCCTTGTAGCCTTTAGCATCAACTTGTATCATGTGGCCCACTGGATAGTCACTATTGTCAAACAAATTTTCAAGTGTGATCATCCTCTTTGGTATATATATATATTTTAATTAGATGAGCTCTCCTTCTTCCTCATCTTCACCTTGCATGGATCTACTAGTTGAATAATTAATCTCATGAATTACAAAATATACTATTTGTTCATCACTCAAAAACCTACCAAAATATGTCCTTGTCTGGGATCTATACATTAGCCTTACTATATTTACCTTTTGAATAATATGTAACACCAAGCAATAATTATCCCCCATGGATGCCAATACGTCAGCATGAGTGTTTTGATCCCTAGGAATAGCTTTGATATTCAAGGCCTCAAAAGCCTCTAGCAAGTCCCAAAATTTATTCCTATATTCTTTGAGATAATGTTGCTTACTAACACATCTCTCGATGATCTGATTTATCTCCAATTTAGAGTCCTTAAATATTTGTATTTGTTTAACCCCAAGATTTTTTGCCTTCTTTAATCCTAGGCACAATGCTTCATATTCTACTATATTATTTTTGTAGATTCATGTTAATCTATATGAGAAATCCTTTTGAACTCATGTAGGTGAAATTAGGACCACACTTGCTCTAGCACCATTTTTGCATCTTGCTCCATAAAAATAGAGCTTCCAAATATGATCAAGTGAATGCATTTTTTCCTTCTAAACCACTGGTTTACTTTTCTCTAGATTTTCAATGGTGTAAGCAACCATTATTTTCTCAATCATGCCATTGAAATCCTTCAAAAATAATTGATCCTTAGTTTGCAATTCCTCCAACACCTCTTCCATAAAATCATTTTATTCAATTATAATGTTGATTATACTAGCCCATTGATTCCCCTCCTCTAATTTCTCTATATGGAATGATGAAGGTTTTGTTGAATAAATTTTTGTTCTTCTACCCATTTAGGGTATTTCCATATGATAATAGTCAAGGAAAAGATAGCCTCCTAGATTATCATTAAAATCCCTTGAGAGGCACATTTCAAAATAGGGCTCCAAGTCTACTACCACAATTTCTTGGATGATAGTAACTTGAGGTAATCTATGCAATACCATAGGGACATCCTTGATGACCCCCATGGTTTTAATTGGGATTCTATCTAAATATAAGATACCAGAGTAGTTTCTTATATACTCCATACCCATAACATCACAAACAACCTTGGGAATTACTATGGTAGTAGCTTCTGAATCAATCATATAGTTGTGAAACACCCATCCCTCCTTTTCTAAGGATAGATAGAATGAAGATGGTCTATTTTTTCTTGATCCCATCATAGGATTACCTTGAGATAAATTTTTCTTTAGAAGGATATTATTATATATCTTGATCAGTTTAAGGGAGGCTTGGAGTATATCAATCTACCCAAGAATGAGCAGAGCATCATACATGCTAGCTTTTGAAGGTGTTCTCTTCAACTCCTCAATGATGTTAAAGATAAGGATTTTAGAATGCTTCTCCATATCTCTTGGAGGCTATTTAAATATGATTTTATACTCTTGAGTGACCTCAATCCACTATCGCTTGGTCAAAGAGGGTTATCTCAGCTTATATCTGGTTTCCTATAGCATCTCAACCCCTTTCTACTAAGTTTCATTGGATTTATTCTCCTTCCTTTTCTATTGGAATGGCTTCTAAATATGTTATTTTTTTAGATCTCCTTCTCAGTATCCTTCCTATATTTAGCATCAGTTGGGTCCTTCAAAGGGTTGAATTCCTTAGGATTCACTTGTAAAGGCTTCTTTCTTGACCTTAGTAGGATATAAACCTGCTCAATAAATAACATCATGAAGTTGTGACCACCCTCTTTTATCATATTGATGTGCCCATTATGCACCTTCTCAATATTATTTTTTGCACATAATATTGGTGCATCATACAAGCACTCTCCCCATGAGTATCATTGCATATGGAGAACCAATAATCTAATTTAGATGCAAGGGTTGAAGCTTCTCCTTATTCAATTGTGGAAGTTATATTTGGATTTTGGGTGGCTTGTTGGTGGAGGCAACTTAGTCTCCAAAAATATATGGGAACCTCCTTGGATAAAAATACATTCAACCTTTCTTCTCTTCATCATATTAATTTCATTAGTTAGATCCTTCATGGTGTTATATATTTCTTGAATGAGAGTAGTCTAAGGATTTGTGGCTAATAATGCATGTACTATAGGTGGTTTAGGTAACACTGGTACCATTGGTGGAGCTGATAGAGCTAGTACTAAACAAGGGTTGAGACAATGAGGAAAATTCATAATAGATGAGACTATGGGATAAGCAGTCATTGAGGCAGTTAGCTATGGCTGGCTCTTAGGAAGCTAAAAAAATGGTATTACAGGCTTGGGAGGCAACCTATCTATAGCAATGAGGACATTTTAAGCTTTTATTGCCTCCTAAAAAATTGAAGGGAAGGTCAGAATCTTAGATTACCTTATCATCACACATAAATTTGAGCTAAAAGCTCTCAAGTAATAGTAGATAGCCCATTCATCAGCTGGTCGAAGACCATCAATCACTCTCTTCCAAGTGTAACTAAATTTGATGTTGAAATCTAATATTTCCTCTTGTGGGTGCTTTTGTATCACCATGAAATGAGTAAGCAAGGAGAAATAGTCTATTTTCTCATTAAACACCTCTATGATCTTGTCATCCATATCATCCCATGATGTTATACTCCCATTAGGTAGAGTTCTATACCGGTACAACATCTTACCTTTTAGAGAGATAACGAACAATCAAATCATCACATATTTTTCTTATATATTATGGATAGCAACTAATGAAGCCACATCCTAGTAGTGCTTATATGTAATTTTTATTGTACCATTATATGTTGGTAGAGCCTTTAGAGCTACTTGGGAATAACATTTTGGTCTACAATATTTAACGGGCCTATATGATTATAGTTGGGGTACCCTATATTTTGATTTTAAGGCATTGTATCTTGAGGAGTAATAGGTGCTTCAGGGGTATGAATAAAGTCACTCGGATCCTCAATAAGAGATGAAGGTGGAATCAACTCAAAAAAATAAAGACTACTTTCTTCTAAATGATAACTCCATAAATTCAATTTGTTCCTAGGATTGGCTAGCCTTTAGCATTATGAACATGAAAAAAATAGGATTTATATGGCTTTTTGGGTATTTAATTCGATGGAGTCACTAGGTGATTTAAGGAAAACTGGGTAAAATAAAGCATCACCTAATTTCGAGTTAGCCAAAATGAAGACCTAGGTCCCATCGGGTGTGCCAAAAATTGTTGGTCAAAAGTTTATCTAACAGAAAGGTTTGTGCGCCCATGAACCTCAACCAACATTGAATGACCATGTGGCCAAGGGGATGCATAGGTCAATCTATGGAGAAGGTTGATTCCTAATGGAATTGTAGCTAGCTACTTCTTAAATGAATGAGTAAAAAGGAATGGAAGGGATTAAACAAAGCTGAAGCTAGAAATTACAAGGGTACAAATTTAGCCACATCAAAATACATGCACAACCAAACTTAAAATATTACATGAAATCCTCATGAATCATCTAATAGACTAGCCGATATTTCTCATTAATAATTAAAATACATGATTTGACTACAAATTCTAGAACTAGAGAATGAAATGCATGAAATCTAGAATGCAAAATTAAAGCAAAGTCATCCAACTAATTTTAAAAGAAATAAACAATCAAATATTCATACATACACAGGAAAATTCAAAGGCCAAACAATGATCCACTTATATTCTTGAATGATAAAGTGTTTACATGTAGGTTGTAATATCTAAAGAGCCAACCCTTAGAATGATTTACATTCTTACATATATAGCATCAGAAATTAACCCCTAATACAAGTGAACATGATTCCCATTAATGAAGTTGGTCAACAACTCCTGCTACAACTAATTAAGATGTTCATAAATGAAGTATAGTTGTGTAAAAAATTATTTAGGTTGTATTCAAAAACCATAATCCTACACCTTTAACTGCTCATTTGTATGACCTGAAAGTATGCTTTATTAGTTGCATTTGGCTAATCCATTCACCTATTACACCTGACAGTAGACACATAAAACATGCCATGGTCAGGAAGACTACTTACATGGGTACACCCATAGGTCATGTGACAAAACCTTAGGACCTTCCAAGTGACAAAAGTGGTTTCTACCACTCATTTGGGGAATTTTCAGCCCATCCAAGCTTGGACATTGTAGACCAGAGTGGCCAAAATCTAGCTATTGTAGCTTAGAGCGGCCAAACCTTAGCCACTACAGATGACAACAACTAAGATTTAAATGCATTTTGCTACACATACAACCTAATATTGGGTGGAAGTGGTAGTCTACATGCAATAAGGGTGATCAAGGACAACTTTGCATCCCTCCTCATAGTCAGTCTACATGGAAGACTCAAAGTCTAGATCTAGACTTCAGTTAAACATAGAAAAATAAAGATCTTCTCATGCTAACACTTAGTACACATGAGGGATTCAGTATTAGGGTTGAACATTGACCTAGGGTTTCAAAACACTTTATAAGGAGTAAATATAAAAATCACTAGCGAACCTTTCTAGACTTTCTTTGATCAATTGAGACACTCTCACAACTACTTAGATCTTATTTCATCAATTAGAGAGGGAGAGCATCATACATAAAAATAGTCAACAAGTTGGATCATTAAGGAGACCTTTTAGAGACTTGGAGAGCCTCCATTGGAGATATATTCTTGTAATGGTACCCTATCGGATTAGAGGGTAAATATGAACACATAAGGTAATCATTTTTAACATTATAAGTGGACTTGATCCTTTAGCCTTTGGATCAAGAGGGAGAGATTTCACCTTAGTGGTCGCTGTCCTGGATAGCGGCCCACAACCTAGCCTAGGGTTTAGCTTCTTTTATTCTTATTTATCTCTCATTTCAGTAGCATAAGCTTTATTTTAGTTATTTGCTTGCATAATACTAGTTTCATTACATTTATTGATATTATTCATTGCTAACAACCTCATTCGAGTAGGCAATCTCAGACATCTAAGCGTGTGTTGTTGTTTCATTTATTTTAGGGCTACAATTTTGTTGAGTGATAATTTCACCCAATTGCAAAATTACACTAACAGTTAGGGAATTGGTGAAACTTTCCCTCTCTTGCAAAGAAATTCAATATTTCTCCAAGGTTCCGCGTTAAAGCAATGCACATGTAAAGAATTAAGATGACGTTAATCCAAAATAGTGCTGAAATGAATTCATGGATGCAAGTGAATGTAAACAAGGGGCCTGTGGTGAATTATTGTCCTAGTGGAATTGAAATGTGCTACTACTAATTTTCCTTGATTATCTAGCATTAATGTGATCTTCCTGAACCCTGTAAGTCTAATTTATTTATCTTGAAATTTAATGATAAAAAAAAATGAGGAAAATGTTGTGGATATGCCACTTCCTTTTAGAAATCGTGCCTTTATGTGAGATTGATTTTTAAAGTCAGTAGGTTCATTTTATCTGAGATTTAAGTTTCCTACTGAAGTTAAGTTAGTGGGGTTAGTAAAGTTAGCATGGTTAGTAAAGTTAGTCTGGTTAGCATTTCTTTGTTATCTGACCTTAATGTGAGATTGTAGGTCAGTTGTTAGCAAGTTCTTTTTATCTTGAGATTCCAAATGAAGAAACAGAAAGAAAATGTTGTGGTTGCCCACTTCCTTTTATTCTAGAAATTTATGTGCTTTGAAGTTAGAAACCCTTTCCAAAATAAATTTTATCTTTGGTTATTCAAATCTGTGCTTTGTGGGCCCTTTCTTTACTTGTAAATATTTTCCAAAAAACATATTAAAACCAAAAATTAATAGTCACTCTTTGCCATCCAAAAATTTGTGCACTCCAAAATCTAAGATTAATCTTATAGAAAAGAAGAACCTTTCTAATTTTGAGTCTGAAATTTTAATGTTTTGCAAAAAATGAAATGAAAGCAGAACATAAATCTGAAAAGTAAAACTCAAAACATGAAAACTAACTAATACTGGACAATGAATGTAAAGTATCAAATCTATGCTACCCCACCCAGCAATTCTGGATTTAGTAAGGCCTACCAAGAAATAACCCACCTTGATTAAACTTGCAAACGCACAATTTAAAGCAAAGTAAGTGCTAGCTTCTAGGAATTATATAAAATTTGCATCTCCTAACATTCATGTAATTTTAACCCTGTTACAGCATCAAAATCAGATATAAGTCAGAAAATATGCAATGTAAAAAGATATTTCATTAAAATCCTATTCCCTGCAACCTCTTCTAGAAGTGCTCACAAGGTGCACACTTTGAGCTATTACATTCACAAAACCCTAAACAAAAATGGTAGCCTTTCGGTCCTCTGGTTTCCAGACCTTGTTACAATGAATTCGTGACATATTTAAACTTCCACTCTCCTCTCTGCATGCGACGATTCCCCTATTTTTGCCTATTTTTTTTCTTTTCCATAACACTTTTATAACGGCCATTAAAATTCTACCCACATGGTGATACGGCTCCACGTAGCACAACCTGTCTCTTGTGAAATCGATGCATCCCCAATGCTTCATCAATGTTATCAATTTCATTAGTTTTGAAATGCTACTGCTTTTATAGCATCCACCTGATGCCACGATTCTATGCCATAAAATTTTGCGATGCTCGGTAATGCCTACTGCTCAAAAAATAATGCTTTAAGCCATTATGCCCATCTATTACGAGTTTCATTATGTCCCTTATGCTTTTGACTGTCAAATCATGATCCGCCTGATAATCATTTTCTAACATTTTTCCACGTTGGTTTGATGGCCTATGTGTTGGCCATGTCCATCTATCACCTCCACAACTTTTCTTCAACTCCTCTCGGTCACCAATTGGTTTTGTTTAGCCATCCATGTCATCGCCAGGCCATTAGTGAAATAGAACTTCTCATCTGCTTCACACATATGTCGATGGAAAATATATTATTCAATTTTGCTAGAGCTCACCCATGCTAGCCTTGTGCTCTGACCGATGCTACGTTACCTCTAAAACTACTATACTTCATGCTTGCGGCTTCTATTTTTTTTTATCATCATGATGTGTGAAACTACTTCACACCATCACCTTAATATTGCAGGGCGAGCCTACCCTGTCAATGCCCTATCAATGCCAAGAACAATAATCCTCGCTACTACTAGCACACGAATTATTCGACCTAGCTACCCAATGATCTGTTATGTATGTATGCCATGATCTTTGTGTGGCCACACATGCTACTACAAACTACATTGTATTCATTTGCTGATGGTTCACCTCAATGACATCACCTGTATTCTTCACTTCGAGACTATCTTCGGTATTGCTTTGCAAAGACACGACTAATTTCATTACATATCAACATACTGAGGCATAACACGTCACTTGTCTTTGGGAATCCACTATGAATGTGGCTACCAATCCACCTGGAATCACATATGAATAAACTTGCACCTAGTGGGTTTCCATTGTCCAGGCTGTCGAGTTTCAAAACAAAGTCATTTTGCAACCATCACAATCATGTAACTACTTATAATTGCCTTGTCATGGCCTCTGCTCGAAATAGAAAAGTTTTTTTTATTTTCTCTCAGGGTGTCTCTAAATCATGTCCAACTATGTTGACGGTGTAAAACTCCCACTGCGTGGGGTCAGCCATCCTAATATCTATCCATGTCAGGTGAATGATCTCGGCGATTCATTCCAACAAGTAGTCTATGGTGATTCTTGCCATGCTGTCACTAATGTCAATGCTGACGATATTGGCAAGCTGAGCAAGATTACCCATTTAGGATATCAACACCTTTACACTGTCCAATCATCGCTCGACCTACGCTCCACTACATCCACTATGCCGATTATCCAGCTTGTTGACCACCACCAATTTGATGCATAGCTATCGACTGCTGCTCTATTGTGTATGGAAGGCATCCATATCTATTGCATTGGACTGAGTGTCTAACTAATAATTTGTTGGAGGTCACCATTGATTTACCGGGTATCTATATTTTCCATCGTCATATCATCGTGTCATCATTGTCTTGTTGTTGGATATCTTCATCGACAATTTTGATATACATCTGGAAACTCATCCAAGTTAGCTACTACTATACACCACCATGAACTCAGCACCAATTGTGTCCATGACTTTCGACATGTCACCACAATGAAAATGTTCACCGTAATGACCATCTTGTTTTGAATGATCGTTGATTGACCGAATGAGGTGTCTCATCACCGTCACATGAACCAAACTGCATTTAAAATCTTGGTGGTCTCTCAATGCATCGTCGCTCTGTCCATTTTTGAACCCCTTGTTGTACCGCATCATAGGTGGGTATCCCTGTTGTCCATATCATCACCACCTGCAAGGAAGTAAACCCAAAATTAAACCATAGCATAAAGTATCATTTATTTATTAAAATATTTAAAGCTTCAACACCAAACAATACACTCTAAACTAAACTCCTACCATTGGCACTTATAATAAAAAGAATCCATTACTTTCAAATGAAAAGGAAGCCATGTGGCTTCTTTTATATTTATAAATTTTCTTTTTATTATCCTTTTTATTTTTATTTTTGTTTTTATATAATATAATACATATTATATATAATATATTATATTATATACTATATATATATTTATTTTTTTTTAGTTTTAAAATTTAAATGGGGCAACTTTGCATGGTTAACAAAAAAAATGGAAAATTTATCAATCATGCACACATCCCCAAACCATGAGATAATTAACAAAAATTTAACACCGATAAGATGTCGCAAGAAATCATTAAAAAGAAAATCGTCGACAAGAAATTGATGACAAAAAGTCATCGACAAGAAATTGATGACAAAAGTCATCGAAAAACTGTCAGCGATAAATTGACAAAAAAAACGTCACAAAATTGTTGACAGCAAAATGACACACACTATCCCCTGGAACGTATGTGAACTCATAAGACACTCACAAGATAATCAAAATCTTGAAATATGAAAATCAAGAGGCGAGTCCCCAATTTTTTGGCATACGTTGTAGAGCGGCCACAACAAATGGCGACTCTTCTAGGAAATGCTCTTGAGCATTTCGATGAGAACTCAACCTGAAAACCTTCAAAACTCAAACACAAGCGTCAGAAAATATCCAAAGAATGAAACTAGATGAGAAATACATGAAGCATTAGAATTATTCAGCATCATCTCAATGTGTGTGGTGTGATTCATCCCTTATCGTTTGAAATTGACCAACATTCCATCATCTGTTTCACTTATGATTCATGCATATGAGAAGTTATGGATTATTCCTGTAGGATTTAATGTATGGTGAAGATGCTAGAGATATAACAACCTGCTTTGCAAAGGCTTAAACTTTCTAGTACCATGAACAAACATATTAAAACTGTCAAACCCTCTTAGGACAAAATATGTGTATACTAAATTAATTTACTATATCCCAAAGTTGGTTATGTGTCACTACCATATTGAACCCATGTGCAAGTGTAAATGAAATCAGAGCTTTGGGGAATAGGATTCCCAACCTAATCAAGATGGGAATTTAACCCTATCCTTACTACTCTGATCTGGAGTTCATTACCTCATCTTGAACAAAATGATTTAGCCTGTTATGGATGAAACTATCAGGCTAGCCTGTCTGTTTGAGCAATCAATGGTATTTCTTTTAGACAAGACATGTTGCCACACATGAGCATACTCCACTGCCAGTCAGGCGTCTATAGCCCTAGTGGAGATTAACCCCATAATCCAAGATTTGGCTTTAATTTTGATTTCTTGAACCTTGGGGATGACTACCCATCCTTGCAAAGGACATGTAGTATGATCCTTCCAATCCAATATTAATGATGAAATGAAAGTAGAATGAAAATATTTTCTTTGGAATTTCAATTTCTTGAGTGTAGATCACACTTTTAATTTCTTAAAGCGTGATGGAGGCAAAATAGAAGCTTTGGGGAATCAAATTCTCAACCTAAGTGAGATGAGAATTAGACCCTATCCTTACTACTCCATGAAGGTCAAATCAGATATTTGGGGAGTTGGATCCTCAACCTAAGTTCGATGGGGATTTGACCCTATCCTTACTACTATGATTTTAGGCTTTAAGCACTATGGGAGTGGTAAAAACCACTATTTTAAGGATTATGTTGCATGATAGGACATACACGAAATACTCCTTTCACCTCACCTTTTCTTGCAAGTATGGTTTTTATCATTTTTCTCAAGATCCTCTTTAATATGTATAGAACATGCTTGGTTCAAGATAGTTCGGGCATCAGTTCCCAACCTTAGGATCCTTTTAATATATGTTATGCAATAACCCTAAGAGGATTCGACACCTTTTCAATGATTGTATTTGAAATGAAGATGCAACTAAGATGAAATGTATATGCAATGTGGAATGTAGCATGAAATATGGATGAATGCATTGCGCTTTTTGAAATGCGGATGGAGTATACCCCATACTTTTCCATAATTTGTAAAATTGAAAACTTCATGCATCACAAGTTCCAAACGATATTCTTTAATGTGTTTGCGATACTCATGGAGCTTTCTGCAATACAATTCCGATGTTTCATATTCTCTTAGTCTTAGTCAACATTCATAAGGACATAAGTTGACATCTTGCTTTTTTTTTTTCTTTTTCAAGAAAAACCAAAAGTGTCCAAAGGACCAACACACAAAAATTAAAACCAAAATGATATCCAATCCAAAACCAAAACATGAAAACCAAAAGTATATACAAATGTACAAATCTCACATGACTTAAGGGCTAAAATAATGCTTTAGAACTTGCCCATTAACCGGTAACATCAAATATTTCCCATCCAAAGTTCTTAGTCTGAAAGTATTTTCTCCTAGGATTTCAGAAATTTGATAAGGGCCTAACCAAAGACAATCAAACTTTTTGTGATCCCCTTTCTCCTCATGTTTTTTATCCCACAATAAAACCAAGCTAGAAATCCTAAAAGAATTAATTTTGGCTCTGTTATCAAACCATATTTTAACCACATCTTGATGTTTGCTCATGTGGAGCATGACTTCTTCTATTTTTTCATCAAGGTGCATTATATGACTTAATCTGGCCTCAATGTGATTATCAGTTCCAAGGTATTCTTGTGTGAAACGAAGGGTTTGAAGCTTCAAATTTGTAGGAAAATTTGGATCTTGCCCATAAACTAGATGATAAGGTGTATTCCCTATTGAAAATTTTTCTCTAGTCCTATCTTCCCAAAGAGCAAATTTTAATTGGTTGTGCCAATCCCGAGGATTTTTTTCCAATAACTTCGTAATGATGGTTAACAAATTTTTATTTGAAGATTCTGCCAAACCATTGCCTTGAGGGTAATATTTAGACGAAAACTTTAAAATCACCTTATTATAATATGCCCAATTAGCAAATTGAGTGGAAACAAAAGCCTTACCATTATCACTTACAATAGAATCGGGAATTCCAAACCTTGTTACGATGTGATCTTCGAGGAACTTTATTACCACATCCGTAGTGGAATGCTTCATAGGAATTGCTTCTGCCCACCTAGTGCAATAATCTGTAGCTATGAGTATGAATTTATGTGAATCTAAATAATTTGGGTTAATAACCCCAATGAAGTCTAATCCCCATTGTGCAAATGGTATCATCTCAACTATAGGTTGCAATGGCATAGCTGCATTGCTTTCTCTATTGGCATCCACTTGACAAATATGGCAAGATCGCACATGTGCATGTGCATATTTAAATATGTGGGGCCAATAATATCCCACTATTAAGATTTTATGTGCTATTGAATTTTCCGAACCATGGCCAGTTTCGTATTTACCATGAAACTCTTGCAAAACATTGGTAGCTTCTTCTTGATTTAAGCATCGTAGGTAAATTCCCTCATGATTTTTCCTGTAAAGTGCACCATACCTAATAAGATAATTGGCATATTTAAGTCTCAAGGCTCTTCTTTGAGAAGAATTAAGATGTGATGGACACTTACCATTTAGAAAAAAATACACAATATCAACATACCAATCATCTTTGGAAATGTGCTCTACATTTAAATATTGGCACGTGATTTGGGGATTGTTCTTAGCAATTGTTTTCACAAGTCCTTGTCCACAAACTAGTTTCATGGGTTGAATTTCAAGATCAAATTCTTGAATGGTAGAAATCCATTTACCTCTTCTCTCACCTAGCTCTTTTTGTACAAACATGGTTTTGACAGCAGGGTCAGGCACAATGGCAAAGACCTTACTATGCACAATGTAATGTCTAAATTTTTTTACTGTTTTGAAAAGTGCATACATTTGCTTATCGATAATGGAATACCTCAATTGAGCATCCTTCAAAGGAGAACTTAGAAAAGCTATGGGATTTTCTATATTATCTTCACCTTTCTGAGTCAATTCACTCGCAAAAGAGTGTTCAGATGCAAAAGCATAAATAAATAAAGGCTTAGAATAATCTGGACTTATAAGGACAGGGGATCTAGAAATAACATCTTTGATGCTTTGAAGGGCAGCCCTAATTTCTTCATTCCATCTGACATTCACATCATTTTTAAGCATCTCATTCAGTGGTTTAGCTATCTCAGTGAAGCCAAAAATAAACTTCCTCACAAAATTGATTTTCCCAAAGAAATATCTCAATTCCTTTTTGCTACCTAGGAAAGGCAGGTTTTAGATAGCTTCTATCCTTTTCGGATAAATGGAAATACCTTATTTTGAAATGATATGGCCAAGCAATATTCCTTTTGTCACTCCAAAGATGCATTTTTTTGGATTTAAAGAAATTCCGTGTTCTCTACACCTTTGGAGAACTTTCCTAAAATATTTCACATGGTCTTCTCTTTTCTTTGAAAACACATGAATGTCATCCACATACACAATGATACATTTACCTATGAGCCCTTTAAACACATAATACATGGCACATTGAAATGTTGCACCTGCATTTAATAGTCCGAAAGGCATTCTTCTATAGGCAAATGTTCCCCATTTGGTTGTGAAGGCCGTCTTCATCCTGTCATTGGGATGAATAAGAATCTGATTGTATCCAGAATACCCATCGAGAAAGGACATCATTTCAGACCCATTCACTGTTTGCAAGATTTCATCAATTGATAGCAGTGGGTAATTATCCTTTTGTGAGGATTTTTTGAGATTTCTAAAATCTATGCATAGCCTTATCTCTTCATTCTTATTTCTCACCAGAAAAGGATAGCGACCCAAGTTGAGTGCCTAACGGGAAAGATTATCTTTGCGTCCAACAATCGCTTGACCTCTTTCTCTATCAAGGGCTCAAGTAATGGTTTAAAAGGTCATTGTCTTTGTCTGAAGGGTTTGGAATCTGGTTTTAAAGGGATGGTGTGCATAATAACATTTTGATCATACATTTTCAACTCATTGTAATTCCAAGCAATGCAATCCATGTAATACTTTAATGCACGTATTATATTTTCTCTCTCATAAGTTGTACATGCATTTGCAATGTATCATTCACATGGATTATCTACACTCCCTATATTTATAAGGTCACAAGCGTATTTAGGAAGTGGAACCCTTTTTCCTTTTCTAGCTTTATTTCCAATATCAAACATCTTCTCTGTATCGCTCCAAATTTTTCACACCCTTACCTTCAGGCTATAGGATCCGTGCCCGGAAGGAGGATGGGAAAAGGATGGCACGGTACCTCGGACTGAGAGGCCTTGCGAAGGTCCCGCCTCTCAAGGGAGGTGTATTATGGTGATTTTTCGACGGATGGTGGGTTCACCAGGAAACATTTAATGGCAGTTTCCACGCCTAGGTTGGGAATGTGTTTGATGTGTTCAGTTTTAGCCTTAAACATCCATGTCCTAGGTTTGGCCAAAATGCGTCTAAGCTATTCTATATGAAGATGCAGATTAAATGAATATAGAAAATAGAATTAAGACAGAAAACAGAGAAATTAAGCAATATTAAAAAAAAATACCTGATCCGGATGTCTGATGAAGATTCTGATTCTTGAAGCAGTCAGGATCGTCTGGAATTCGACAGAATCGTCTGAGATCTGACAAGATCATCTGAGATCTAATGAATTCGTCAGAGACCTGCAAACAGAGGAATAGGTGCAAAACATAGAAAATACAACAATGCTAATAGAGGGAAATAATGTAAAATGACAATAAGAACATCAAACTAAGAATTGTGAACAGAAATATGAATGCATCATACTGATTAAATAATAATTATGACTTAATTATGCATTTGATCTAGATGGGTGAACTCCAAGATGCAAGATAACATAAAATAACAAATAAACTAGCTAATTGCAGAACAAAACAACAGATTGAAAGGAGGAAAATGCAAACTTTGGGCACTGATTGCCTCAATGTTGACTACAGTCGAAATCGTCTCGCATTGGTATGAAATCGTCTCACATTCGACAGGATCGCCTCCGATCTGAACAGGATCATCTGTGACGATGTAAGCTTGCTCCGACTGAAAAACACTAAGGTACCTGCAACAAAATTTGAATAGAACTAATGCAAATAACAATTTGAGATGCCTTAATGCGTGTGAAGTCAGTTTGCAGAGGATTTCAGCCAGGGGGTGCTAAGGGGAGGGCTTAGGATTAAATAAGCTTAGGAGGGAGGTTAGGAGGTTGGAGATCATCCCTATTTGGGAGATCTCCAATGGGGGAGGTCTCTAACGGTGCAGACACGCTTCTACCCGGGTTAGAGACGCCGTTGGAACAGAAGCTAA
Source organism: Wollemia nobilis (assembly GCA_028583015.1). Lineage (NCBI taxonomy): Eukaryota > Viridiplantae > Streptophyta > Pinopsida > Araucariales > Araucariaceae > Wollemia > Wollemia nobilis. The sequence continues at coordinate 39,658,822 of JAQPPZ010016981.1, forward strand.
TTGTGCAAAATCAGTTTTGGGACAAGATCGTCTGGACATCCTAGCCTAGAAGAAATCATTCGATCTGAGGCGATATCATCTGATCGGCGACGATATCGTCAAACGGTCAAAACAACCTCTAAAAATGGCATGGGAAAGGAGGAAACGGATTACACGACGGTTAACGGGCGGTTTGGGAGGTTAAAATTTGAATTTGAATTATTTACTAGAGTAAATGTAATTACTAAGGTTTTATTGCGCCAATTTTAGGGTGCTACATTTTGCCCCCTCTTTAGCGAATTTTTCGAAGAAAATGCGTTAAAGATGAGTTCTTCTCGATCTACGAGAAAGCAAAAAATTATTCCCATTTTTAGGCGACGATTCTTGGTCGAATCGTACGACAGCTTACTATGGTGCCCCCTCCGTGTTTTTACCCAAATCGAACGTTTGAGGTAAAAACGCGAAAAAGCAAAATTTTAATTGTGTTTAATTATTTTTGAATAAAATTAAGAAAAATAGGGTAAAACCCTAATTCATTTTTACTGTTCATATTTCTGGTTTTTAGAGCTCTGCAAGCAAAAATGGTGGAGACAACGCACAGATCGACAGAGGTCCGGCGCGGGCTACGGGTAAGAGTCTAAACTTAGCTTAGAATGCTTGAATTTGAATTTACATGCTTGTTAGGTGAATTTTGATCAATTTTTGAGCATCGCGGCCATTTTTGGGCCGTCGACGTCATCGGGATGAAATCGTCCCGATTTCGACGAAATCGTCTCAAGTTCGTCGATTTCGTCTAAGGGCGAAATCGGCGAAAGGGGGACGATTTCATCAAATTAGGGACGATTTCGGCTTGCGAAATCGGAGACGATTATGCTCAAATTGGGGACGATATAGTCCAATTGTGGACGATATCATCAGTTGTATAAAATTGAACTTATTTTAACTTGCATTTTTAATTAATGATTTTTTATTAATGATTTGTTTTTTATTGTTGTTTATGTTGCAGAGAGGTTTGCTAAAGAGCAGAGAATGGAAGTACGGGGGGTTGAGAGATGACTTGGCCACTCTAACATAGGCAAAGCGGGATCAGCTGGCACAAGCCGGCTTACAGCATGTGGCAGAAATGCCACAAGTGTCTATAGACATGGGGCTACTGACAGCCCTAGCAGAGAGGTGGTATCCGGGTTCTTCTTGTTTTTGGCTATCGACAGGGGAGATGACTCCCACATTGGAGGATGTATGGAGGATTCTGAGAATCCCCATACAAGGACGGTTGATCACTCCTACGGCCAATCAGGGCCATGCTATGATGCGGTTGTGTGGTGACCCGAGCTTCGCCCTGGAGAAGGGCGAAGTTAACATCGAGGCTCTATGTCAGATGCCTGGGGCATCTAGACTCACACAGGTTTTGGCCGAAGTAGTTGGTGGACTTCTGCTGTGCCACCAGAGTGGGTGCAGGGTACCATGGGTGCTAGCAGATGTGATCTACGACATGCGAGACCATGGCTACGGATTCTCTTGGGGAGTTTTGTTCTATGTCGATTGTACAGGATCCTGCATGGGGTCGTGTACAAGGGCGGTCGATGTCTGGTTATGACATCGCTTCTACAGGTTTGGTGCTGGGAGCACATTGTAGTGCGGAGGCCGGTAGGGCTTCCTTTGATAGGGATTGATGGGGAGAGGCCCCGAGTTTTCTACTGGTGGCTCCGAAGAGGGGCACAACGGCGGATTGACCTATCGATGTCCCGGAGACTGCTGGATGACCTTGTCCCAGACCAGATCACCTGGAGGCCATGGCGAGAGCACCCAGGGTGGGCCGAGGATGGACAGGAGCTGGCTCGCATCAGGCGAGTCTGCTGGCTATGGATGGAGAGGGGAGAGGTGGAGCTCCACCGCTACGACCGAGTTTTGTGACAGTTCGGTCTACAGTAGGGGATCCCATCTCTCAGGGATTATGAGTTTTCCTAGACTGTTCGGGATAACACCACAGTGAGCGGGGCTCCAGATATGCAGCACTTCTGGAGTCAGGACTCGGACGATGCCCCCATTCAGCCAGTGGATGGGGATGATGCAAGGGTAGCCGATGGCTACGATGCCTAGTACGCAGGCATCCGCCCTCCTCGGATGACGAGGGCTCAGGGTTCGATACACGCAGTTGTGCGTCGGATAGGGAGGCGATTCCAGGCGACTATGGAGGCGGCCCAGGGTCACGAAGGGAGAGGGCAGAGGAGGCCACAGGCATAGGAGAGGCCACGACAGTGGGAGAGGAGGGCGGAGAGACCCCCTTCTCCATAGAGAGAGAGGCCACCATCGCCCGATAAGGGCAAGGGTGTCGACACTAGGGAGAGTAGCGAGATAGTGACTCTTCGAGCGGAGACAATCCATCTCCAGGCACAGGTGCAGACCCTACAGGAGGAGGCTGCATGACACCGAGCTGAGGTGACACAGCTCAGAGATGAGATTGCACGCCTCAGAGCACGGGGCGGAGGGGCGAGCACTGGGGAGCTGGAACGGGCTATTGCCCAAATCACTTTCTACCAAACATTATACTATCAGATGGTGCCAGAGGAGGATAGACTACCACTGCCGACTAACATCGTAGATCCGATCCAGATCGGGTCATCGAGGACTTCATCCCGATCGACGACTAGGACTCGCAGTACCACTCATACTGCGATGGGGCCACCTCGTCCACCTCAGGGTGGGGGGAGGAGATGAGGCTGAGAGCTCGAGGGGTTCTCGAGGCTAGACTACTGCACGACATTGTACAGATTGATATGATAGCATTTATTATTTTTTGATAGAGGATTGAGTATGCCGAGGTACAGATTGTGGCATACCAATCCAATTTTGATATGATGTATATATATTGTTGATATATATATGAGATGAGATATGTTTTTTGATCATATGACTTGTCTTATGTACTTTTATGATGCTTTTAATGTTTGGATTGATTGATTTGATGATTCATGTAATTACGTCGTTGGAAATATTATGGTTTGAATGTCATGCTTGTAAAATTGTAAATGAAATAATCTGATGGAACAAATTGGTTGTTTGTGATGTGATGTGATAAAAAATAAAATAAAAAGAGACTTCTAACAATAATTTCAAAGGACATTGTCGCTATTATAGACCATTTCATGGAGTCGCCGCTCACTCGGTCGTCAAGCTAATCCTGGTATAGAAATATTGTTAAAAAGTAAAAGAGTGCTTAAGAGACTGTCTTAAGACTTTGGTGCAATGGTGCAAATGATGATGATGATGGTTTGTTTTCAGATTTTCATAAAAATAGTATGCATGAGATAATTTTAAAATGATTTTTGCTAGGCATAAATTCCTAAGTGTGATAAATTTTTTGGATAATTCCCTAGGAATTATACCATCATTGCAAAATTGAAGGTTGACATAATGACATGAAATAGTGATAATGTGTTTGCGCTTTTTGTTTTGAAAACATAATTGTATAACAGAATGATTTAAGTCATATGGTTTTCATGATTTTTAAATAGATGGGGAATAAAAATTGTTACAATGGTTTGCGCTAGGCATAGAATATGTAGGTATAGACTTATACCATCATCGCGAAATCCAAAAAAAGAGATAGTTTTATTGCATGGTTGATTTTTGATAAACAAAAAATATGAAGAGGAGGACTTGCGCTAGGCATAAAATTCCAATTTTGGTTTTAGAACTATACCATCGTCGTGAAAGTCGATAATATATATATATATATATATATATATATATATATATATTATATTATATATATATATTTTTTTTTTATTGTATGTTTTGATTGTATGGTTTTGAAAGAAATTTTGATTTTTTTATTATGAATGTAGTTGTCTTTATACTAAACAACTGTACTTTAAAGAAGAAAATGAATTATTCCAAACAATTTGCAAAAAAATATTTCCAAGTATCTTAAAGACAAAAGTTAGATTTATAAGGAATCCCATGTGCATATGTGAGTTCATTTCCAATCTTGATTTATCATAATGATACACAAAATCTCTCAAATACAAATGTGTGTGCAATTGCATTGTTCATTTACCAGTTTGAGCAAGGTACTATGATACAAGTGATTTGAATGAACCAAAGAAGTGTTCATTAACCATGATGTAGATGCATATAACCATACTAGACTACTATGTAAGTCGGATTATCAAGAGCTAGCTAATCCATAAGCAGACATAGGTCTGTACAAAAGAAGGTCGCTAATGTGACAGGACATATCGCCACGCTAGGAGTTACCCAAGGCCAAGCGGGTTGGGCACAAACCACCTGTTATGGGGCTTACCTCACAGTTTTCGAATAATTGAGAATTCCAGGGATTCAAGCTCATCAACCCTTCTTTTCTTTTCAAAGGGTAGGGAAAGGGATTTTATTGCTTTTGCTTTTGCTTTTTTTTTCTTTCTTTTGTATTTTTGCTTGATTTTTGAGATAATGCTTGAAACATTGTCTGTAATGATATAAAATAACATTTTTCTTTTTTTCTCTTTTTTTCTTGAACTTTGCTTTTGTTTTTTTGTTCTATACTAGGGATACTTGCTCGGATTAGCTGTAGAGCAAGGGATTTTTATTCTGGGTAGGGGTGAGCTTGTCCTTTTGCCAATTCTCAAAGATTCTAGACCATGTGCATGATAGGATAGCAGGGAAAACTTTTCGCTCAAGAAACCACTTCTACTATGTAGCAAAGCATGGAAATTACAAATATAATCATTTTATTGTGAAAAGATGTGCTTGGTTTAAGTAAATAACAAGATCAATTCTCTGTGCTCAAACGTTATTTAATTGTATTTTGTGGACTTTGATATAAGAGAGATTAGTAATCATGCCAGATAAAATCAAGATATTTATGTTTGTGAGTGTGAAAGTGAGGGATTCCAAATAAATGCTAATTTATCCAAAATAATTTGAAACATATAATTGCAACATTTGTAAGCAGATATATATAAATAAATACTATTTTTGAGAAGCTTTGAGAATGTTGACTCTCTCTTTCTTCTTTATATTATGTTGGTTTCGAAAGAGTCAAGAATATTGCTGTTTTGATTTTTATTTATTATTTTTGAAAGAATTAACAAGTGCCATAAATAAATGCAACAAATAGTTTTGAGGATTTTGATGATTTTGAATGTTTTTGGTGTTTTTGAATTTATAAATTGAAAGAAATAGAAGATAGTGATTTTGAAATATTTTAAACAAATATATATAAGGATGAAATGACCAAATTTATACATAGTAACGTTTAAGATGCAAAATATTCATGGGTTCTTTAAGTTCTTTACCATCTAAGGTAGATAATTTGTATGCTCCCGATTCAAATTTAGCAGTGATAATGTATGGTCCAAGCCAGGTTGGGCTCAAATTTACCTTTAAGGTCCTTAGTTGCATTAGTATTTTTTTGATTTTCTTTTAAAACAAGGTCGTCGATCTCAAAGGATCGATGACGAACTTTTTTAGCATATGATCTTTTAAGCTTGTTTTGGTAGGCACGGAGATGCTCCAAAGCATTGATGCATTTTTCATCTAGGAGTTCTAGCGGACCGAGTCTGCCAGCTCGATATTCATCTCCTACTTCGGTATCTTGAAGTAGCAGAGCCAAAGAAGGAACTTCTAATTCAAAGGGAAAAATGGCTTCAGCACCATAAACCAAAACAAATGGTGAAGTTCCCGTGGGGGTTCGAACACTAGTTCGATAGGCCCACAAGGCTGGATATAACTGAATGTGCCAGTCACGGCCAGTTTTATTGACCAATATTTTAAGGATTTTGATTAAGGTTTTGTTAGATGCTTTTGCTTGACCATTACCCTGAGGATAATAGGGAGTGGACCAACGATGTTGAATTTTGTATTTTTGGCATAATTTTTTAACATCTTTATTTTTGAAACAAGTTCCATTATCAGAGATGAGATTTGCAGGAATTTCGAACCTACAAATGATTTGATTAAAGATAAATTTAGAGACTTGTGTGCCAGTGCAGGAAGCTAAAGGCATAGCTTCAACCCACTTCGTGAAATACTCGGTGGCGGTTATGATGAATTTGTGTCCATCAGATGACACAGGATTGATTTTGCCAATAATATCTAAACCCCATTTTGAAAAGGGCCAAGGAGATGAAATAGCCTGCAGCTCTTGTGCAGGTGCATGGACAAGGTCAGCATGTTTTTGGCACTTGTCACAATGGCGCACATAATCATGTGCATCCTTTTCCATGGTAGGCCAAAAATATCCTATCCGAAGGAGCTTTTTAGCAATGACACTACCATTGAAGTGTCCTCCACAAGATCCATCGTGGGCTTCACTCAAGGCTGATTTGGATTCTTCTAAATTCAAACATCTTAATAGGATACCTTCAAAAGATCTCCTATATAAAGTATTGCCAATTATTACAAATCGACTTGCTTGTCTACGTAATAACCGACGCTGGTTTCTATTAGAATTGGCAGGGAAAGTCCCATTTTGGAGAAAATCAAATATATCTATATACCAAGGTTCCGAAGTAGTTTCATTGATTAGAAACACATCCAAAGGTTCTAAGCATGACTTATTTGAAGCGGGTTCCTGGAGTCGACGAATAATGATAGTAGCATATTCGTCATCTAACTCCAAGGGGAGGAGAGATGCGGCTGCGGCCATAGCATCAACTACACGGTTGCAAGTTCGAGGAATAGCTTCCAAGGTAACTTGATCAAATAGAGACATTAATTGTAAGACATAGGCTTTATATGGGCATAGTTTATCATCTTTGGTCTGATAAACTTCATTAATTTGGTTTATAACCAGTTGAGAATCACCAAAAACTAATAGATGTTTAATTTTTAGCGCCAAGGCAGCTCGTAATCCAAGGATTAGAGCTTCATATTCAGCAGTATTGTTGGTGCAAGCAAATGTTAATTTGAAGGATAGAGGAATAAGATGTTTTTGTGGGGATATTAAAATAATACCCGCACCAGCCCCACTCATGCATCGGGCTCCATCAAAGTATAAGGACCATTGTTCAATATGGTCTACCTCTAATTGAAGGCATTCATCAGGGAACTCAATGATGAGGGGATGGGTAGACTCTAAGGGTGCAGCAGCTAATTGATCTGCTATGATTTGACCCTTAACAAACTTTTGTCCTATGAATGTGAGATCAAACTCACTTAGAGCAAGAACCCACTTGGCTGTGCGACCCGATAAATAAGGTCGACTCATGAGATACCTTAAGGGATCGTATTTAGCAATGACATAAGTTTTCTGACTAAGCATATAATGGCATAATTTTTGCATAGCAAACATGACTGCTAGACATAGTTTCTCTAATGTCTGTATAGCGGGTTTCATAACCGATGAAGGTTCGGCTAATGTAATAATTAGCACGTTCTCTCTTTTCATCATCAAGTCGAGCTAACATAGCTCCTAAAGCAGAATCTGAAGCTAAAATATACAGGAGAAATGGGCGATCAGGTTTAGGTGGTGAAAGCACCGGTGGGTTAAGGAGGTATTGCTTGAGAAGTTCAAAAGCTTCTCTACATTCGTCGTCCCAATTAAAAGGGACATCCTTCTTAAGAAGTTTAAGAAAGGGACCGGTTTTGTCCGCCAACTTATCGATGAAGCGACGGATGGCTTGAAGCTTACCTTGTAAACTTCGTAACTCAGATATATTAGTAGGTGCGGGCATATCAGTGATAGCCGCAATCTTGAGAGGGTCAATTTTGATACCACGTAAAGAAACTAAAACCCCTAATAGTTTACCGGACTTAACTCCGAATATGCATTTTGTTGGATTTAATCGAATAAGATATTCTCGTAATCGATTAAAAACTTTTCTCAAATCAACTAAATGATTATCTTCATTAATAGAGCGAGCTATAATATCATCTACATAATCATGTAGGATATCATGCATCATATCATGAAAAATATAAGTCATAGCTCGTTGATATGTTGCACCTGCGTTCTTTAAGCCAAATGGCATCACTTTCCAACAAAAGGTACCCTAGGGGGTAATAAAGGCTATTTTAGCCTGATCTTCAGGAGCTATCCTGATCTGATTATAACCGGAGAATCCATCCATTAAGGACATCATCCCACTCTCGGCAATAAAGTCAATGATTTGATCCATGTTTGGAAGAGGAAAATCATCTTTAGGGCATGCAGCGTTAATATCTCTAAAATCTATGCAAACCCTAACTTTGGTGGCTTCTTTCTTGGTAACTGGAACTACATTTGAGATCCATTCAGCATAATCAATAGCTTGTATAAAAACAACATTTAGGAGTTTTTCTAACTCCCCTTTGACTAGCAGAGCCACTTTGGGATGCATTTTTCTAAGTTTTTGTTTAACAGGTTTAGCATCCGGATGGACCACTAGATGATGCATGACTACAGAAGGGTCGAGACCTGGCATATCTTCATATGTCCAAGCGAAGACATCTTCATATTCTTTAAGGAATGCAATGTATTGTTCTTGTTTTTCTTGACTTAATTCTGATCCAATATTGATTATGTGAGGACTATCCTCAGTTCCAATATTAATTTTAATGACGTTTTCTACCTCCATGTGTAGATCTCTTTCAAAATTAGGTGGGGCGGGTGAAACGCCCAATTCTTGTAATTCTTGTAAGGTTAATTTGGATAATTCATCTTGAGGATTAGTGGCCTCAAGTTGGGCTATAGTTGGTATAGAACCATCAAAATAAAATCCATTGTGTAACATTTCTTCAACAGAGACGTCGTGGAAGATATCTCCTTCCAACTCCTCATCGGAGTCAGCAATCATTTCAGGGTAAGCTATGGATAGCATGTTACATGTAAATGGCTGATTTTTTAGAGGCAAATCATCACACCTATCCAAATAATCTTGATAACATATGAGTTGATCATCATCTTCAAAAGGAAAGGGTTGACCCTTACTAGGAAATAGGCCCACACCACAGCGGGAAGGCCACGGTTCTACCTCGAAAGGTTCTTTCATGCCATTTTGGAAAGGTCCCAAGCCTTTCCCTTTATATCCCATTTTAAGCATTATGGGTTTAGCTTTAATATATTCATTGGTAAAATAACATCGAGCGTATCCCTCATGATGAGTTTTGATATTCCGAGGGATTCTTCCCTAGTCATATCCTTTATAAATGAAGGCACAACTCCCGACTTGGTAAGTACTTCCCATAGGTTGTGGGAGGCCCAAGGTACGAGGAGATGGCGGCAAGTTATTTAAAAGAATTGAATCTTGCATGAAAGCATTTGTTTTTTCTGATATTAAGATTGTGGATAAATCCGGTAAAAGTTCATCAGAAAGAGCATAAGATGTAGAAGGATCATTCCCTATATCTTTAGATGTGGAAGGTATGATAGATGTTGATAATGTGGAAGTGTTAATAGATGGGTCTATAAGTTTTGAAATTATAGGGATAGAACATGAAGGATTGGTTGTAGATTGAAAATATTTTTGAGGTTCTAGAGTGGTTTGTTTAGAAGATTGTTGATCTATATAGGAGGATGAAATTAATGGAGGGGAAATAGGTGAAGCTATGGGTGTGTGTTTCATAGTTTTGGATGAAAAATAAGAGTTAGGATGTGTGGATGACAGAGCAGGGCAAAATTGCACTCCGACAGGTTCTGCCAAGGCACACATATCAAAGGGTCTAGGGTCACCATGAATAGTGACCAACTGATTTTTAAATTCGAACTTAACACATTGGTGTAAAGTTGATGGGACAGCCCGCATTGCATTGATCCAAGGATGACCCAAGAGTATATTGTATGATGCGGGGCAATGTACAATAAACATAGTGGTATCTAGAGTTCGAGGACCAACTTGCAATGGGATGGTAATAACTCCACACGTTTCTTGTGTTTCGTCATTGAAAGCTTTGATAATCATGTCAGTTTTCTTCATTTCATCACTTCTAAAGCCAAATCGTTGGTAGAAGTCAAGAGTGCAAATGTTTAGAGATGAACCATTATCAATCAGGACTCGTTTAACAGCTACATCTCCAATTAGAGTAGTAATATATAAGGGATTATCCTTATGTAAACTGTGTTGTGGGATATCTTTATCTCGGAAGTCAATACAATCAACTTCTCGAGTGATGATAGTATTGGCCATGGCTTCAGGTTGAATGTTTTGAGGTACCATCATTTGGCTTAATGTAAGCATCAACTCATCCCTATGGGTAGGAGAAGATCTTAACAAATCCAAAAGGGAAATTATGGCTGTAGTATTGGATAATTGCTCATTAATATTGTAAGGGGGTTTAGGTTGAACATTGGAAGCATGATTCCCTTTATTGGGATTTTTCAAAACGAATGGAGCTGATCCATCATTCTGGTTTGGTTCTTGTTGAGAATTTTGAGCTTGTTGTTGGGTAATGACTCCAATGGTACCTACAATGTTATATTGAGGACGTTGAATTGGCCTCGGTCTAGCGTTTATGGCTTGTTCATCAGGGAGGAATTGATTAGAAGAAGGTCGAGTAGTAACTCTTCTAGGAAATGGTTCTTCTGGAACCATAGCATCCGTGATGGGTTGAATAGGATCTGATTCATTTTCAGAACTATTCGATTGGTTTGAAGTGATGTCAATTTCACTTTCAGTATCTGATTCTATATCACTAGAATCTGGAGTTGGAATATTATGTAGGGGCCTGGTCGTAACCAGGGATAAGGTTGTGTCAAATATTTGAGGATCCTGAACAGGTAATTGTCCGCTAATGGTTCCTACATATCGGGTAGGAGGAGGAACATTATGATGTTCGATTTGATTGGCCACCTCTTTACCATGTCTTGGTAAAGGGTGTTGAAATATGTCTAATGTTTGATTAGCATTTTGATTTTGATTTTGGGGAATGTTCTTTTGAGGATTATTAGGAGCATTTTGTTTAGGTTGGAAGGCTTGCACCTCCATTTCATTATTATCAATTAGATCCTGTATTTTATGTTTCAACCTTTTACAAGCGTTGGTAGAGTGTCCAGGTCCTCTATGGAAATCACAGTGTAAGTCAGCTCTATATCCGGGTATAGTTGGATCAAGTTCCCGGATAGCTGGTAATTGGATCAAACCTCTTTCGAGTAATTGAGGTAAAATAGTTGATAACGGTTGATTCAATCTAGTAAATTCTCGAGGAGGCTTATCAGGCGGTTTCAATATAAATTTTTTTGTTGTTTTCGTTGCATTGATATTAGCAACATTTCTTCTATCAGTGACTCCGTCACCAACAACTTGTTTGTTTTTATATTGATTTTTGGAGATTTTCTCATCATCCTTCTTCCTAAGTTGGCCTCTCCTAATGAGGGCATCTTCTACTCTTCGAGCTAAATCTATAGCCTGATCGAAGGTAGTTAAAGTAGCTGTTGATAGCTCATAAGATATTTGTTCTTGTAAATTATTGATAAAAATGTCCAACATTTCCCTATAAGGTAGCACAAAGTGCAGTTTTCCTGTCAACTGCCTCCATCTAGCTAAGAAATCGGCAAAACATTCATCCTTATCTTGTTTTAAGTTGTATAAATCTTTAATGGTTACATGCCTCTCGATGTAGGCACTAAATTGATGGACAAAATATTCAATTGTTTCTTCAAAGTTTCTCAAGGAATGAGTGGGCAATTGATAGTACCACTCTAATGCCATTCCACCTAAAATTTTTGGGAACATTTTTAGTAATAGCAAGTCATCATGTGATATATCATGACATGCTATCCTAAACATGCGAAGATGCTCTATGGGATCTTCGGTTCCTTTATATATAGGCAAGATAGGCATGGGAAAATGCTTAGGGTATGGTTGTGCTACAACTATGGGATCCAAAGGTTGACTACATATCTCTCGATAATTATACGAGGGACGGTAAGGATCTATCTGGTCCATACGCGAAGCTAACTATTTCACCATGGCTTCCAGATTACTATTTTGCCCACCATATTGGTTCGGTAGGGCATTGATATGGGATTTGTGAGCATATGATGGAGGGACATGAAGATTAGATGCTATGTTGCTATTGTGTAAATTGTTGGTAGGAAAGGTGTTATGAAGGAATTTTGAAGTTGTATTATGTTGTATTCCAGATTGTTGAAAATTGGTGTTTGACTTCATTTTAGGTTTTTGTTTACTTGAAGCATATTGATCAATGGTTTGGCGAAGTAAAGCAGTGAAGGAAGTTTTCTTTTGTGTGGGAATGATTTTAGGCTGAATAACAGGTTCCTTAGGAGGTTGGGTAACCTATTGTTTTGACATGTTTTGAATCATAGTGACCATATCTCTATTGGATGGTCCAGCCTTATCACTTTCTTGATCAATGAAAGACAAGGGATTAGTGCGCACATCAAACATATGTTCCATGGCTGCTTGAGTGTCACTAATTTGCCCTTTATCCATACGAACTGCCATATTAAGAACACCAATGTTATTATGGAAAAATTTCTAGAAATGATCTACGTTGTCAAAAGCAATAGTTCCATCCGGAGCTACTCTAGGGGATGAGGATCCATCCTCTTTAACATTTTCTTCTTGTTCATTGTCTTCACCTAGGTCATCTTCCGGTTGATCTAGAGTTTCTCCTTCCGGAATTGGATCTTCGGGAAGGACATTTGGGTCTCTAGTTTTATCTTCTAACCAATCTTCTTCTTCTCCTTCAGCTTGTTTACCATTCCTAAGTTTAGGCATTGTGCTTAATTTTAGATTTCAGCAAATATATATATATATATATATATATATATATATATATATATATATATGCAACAAGCTTAAGAGGTATATATTAATTATATACCTACTACAATATTTAAAATGAAAGGTTTTGGTTTTTTGTTATGTTTTTTAGTTTTTCTTTGTTTTTGAAATAATATTGTGAAAATAACAAATAACACAATATGCAAGAAATAATACTGAAAACAATGATCTAATTTTCTATAAACAATTTATAAACATCATTAATAGGCTCGAGTTCTTCAGGAGTCATGAAGTGTTCTTCTTCAAATTGAAAGTTTTCCTTTAAAAATTTAATGAAAAGAGCTATAGTAATATTATCTGTCTCAGATGCTGGTTGATAGAAGTAAAGCTCGTGGCAATACTCTCGATATAACACAGCTCTAGGGACTCTATTCCATATTTCCCTATCCGTAAGAACAACCTCTTGGTCTTCTACATGACCTAGGAACTGGTGTACAATGGCTGCATTCTCGAGGTATTCCTCGAAGGTGAACAATTCTGAAGATACAAGAGCTCTCCTATAAGCTAACCATCTATGGCAGGCTCTCTGAAGTTCATGATAAAAGACGAGTTGATGAGGATCCAAGATTCTATCTAGGACTAGCCTCTTGATTTGTTTAAATTTTGTTGACCTAGATGAAATGACACTAAGTCTTCTATCAAGTTCGTCCCACAAGAGTTGATTTCTATCTGTTTCAGGCACACTAAGCACATAATTGATTTCTATGGCTGCCAATTGGTTTTCAACATTTATAGTAATTGCTAATATTTTCTTAGGAGCTACCATCTAAACATGACATGCAACTTATTAATTTTAAATGATTTGAAATGCATCTATGTTTTGGTTGTTTTTATTTTTATTTTGTTTTTGTTTTCAAAAGGTTTAAAATGTATTCACGTCGGGTTCACCAAAATGTATCGCTCCAAATTTTTCACACCCTTACCTTCAGGCTATAGGATCCATGCCCGGAAGGAGGATGGGAAAAGGATGGCATGGTACCTCGGACTGAGAGGCCTTGCGAAGGTCCCGCCTCTCAAGGGAGGTGTATTATGGTGATTTTTCGACGGATGGTGGGTTCACCAGGAAACATTTAATGGCAGTTTCCATGCCTAGGTTGGGAATGTGTTTGATGTGTTCAGTTTTAGCCTTAAACATCCATGTCCTAGGTTTGGCCAAAATGCGTCTAAGCTATTCTATATGAAGATGCAGATTAAATGAATACAAAAAATAGAATTAAGATAGAAAACAGAGAAATTAAGCAATATTAAAAGAAAATACCTGATCCGGATGTCTGATGAAGATTTTGATTCTTGAAGCAGTCAGGATCGTCTGGAATTCGACAGAATCGTCTGAGATCTGACAAGATCGTCTGAGATCTGACGAATTTGTCAAAGACCTACAAATAGAGGAATAGGTGCAAAACATAGAAAATATAGCAATGCTAACAGAGGGAAATAATGTAAAATGACAATAAGAACATCAAACTAAGAATTGTGAACAGAAATATGAATGCATCATACTGATTAAATAATAATTATGACTTAATTATGCATTTGATCTAGATGGGTGAACTCCAAGATGCAAGATAACATAAAATAACAAATAAACTAGCTAATTGTAGAACAAAACAACAGATTGAAGAGAGGAAAATGCAAACTTTGGGCACTGATTGCCTCAATGTTGACTGCAGTCGAAATCGTCTCGCATTGGTACGAAATCATCTCTGATTCGACAGGATCGCCTCCGATCTGAACAAGATCATCTGCGATGATGTAAGCTTGCTCCGACTAAAAAACACTAAGGTACCTACAACAAAATTTGAATAGAACTAATGCAAATAACAATTTGAGATGCCTTAATGCGTGTGAAGTCAGTTTGCAGAGGATTTCAGCCAGGGGGTGCTAAGGGGAGGGCTTAGGATTAAATAAGCTTAGGAGGGAGGTTAGGAGGTTGGAGATCATCCCTATTTGGGAGATCTCCAATGGGGGAGGTCTCTAATGGCGCAGACATGCTTCTGCCCGGGTTAGAGACGCCGTTGGAATAGAAGCTAATTGTGCAAAATTAGTTTTGGGACAAGATCGTCTGGACGTCCTAGCCCAGATGAAATCGTCCGATCTGAGGCGATATCGTCTGATCGATGACGATATCGTCAAACGGTCAAAACAACCTCTAAAAATGGCATGGGAAAGGAGGAAACGGATTACACGACGGTTAACGGGCGGTTTGGGAGGTTAAAATTTGAATTTGAATTATTTACTAGAGTAAATGTAATTACTAAGGTTTTACTGCGCCAATTTTAGGGTGCTACATTCTCCAATGAAAAATAACCGAATTAAGGACCTCCTTCTAGCAAAGTTTCTTCTTCAATTTCTTATTGCCACCTTTGATCTTCATCAATCACTTGGTCCTCAAAAATAACCGAATTGGTGATAAATTTGAAAATGTGTCTCTCATTCTCAAAAACTTGCAAGTTTCTAACGCTATCAGGTATCGATGGGCAAGGGACTAACTCAATGGAAAACTTCTTGCATTTTTTTATGTCAACCGGATTTAGCATGCCTGCAGTGACTGCAAGAGAATCAACTATAGGATTTCCTTTCCTAGAAATAAGGGATATATTAAAAGCATCAAATTCCTCAATGAGGTCCCTCACCCTAGTTCTATAATGGCTCAATCTCTTGTTTTGGTAGGTATATTGTCCTTTAACTTGTTTGACCACCAACTCCGAATCTCCCAATACTTTCAAAAACTTAACCTTCTTAACCTTCTTGTTCAAAGCCAATTGTAATCCAAATATAAGGGCTTCGTATTCTGCCACGTTGTTAGTGCAAGGAAATTGCAATCTATAGGCAGAAAACAATGGTTTACTTCCTGGACAAGTGAGTTCAACTCTAGCTCCTACCCCTTGTTTTGACTTAGATCCATCAAACTTGAGTAACCACACGAGATTATCTTCTTCAAAATAGCTACAAGAAAATGTTTCCTTTTGAGGTTCTTCGGTAGCTCTTTCAACATCAAAAGCATAGACTCCTAACTCAGGTTCAAAAAATTGAACTTCATTTGGCTTGTTGAATTCTATGATGATTTCCTTAAGCCTTGGCTCATTTTCCACTCTAATTTGATTAGCAATTCCCTTCCAGGGTATCCACATGTGTGAGCAATCAGTGGAGAAATAACCATTCAAACTTCTCATCTAATCCCTAGCAAGTAGCATTCCATATCAACTTGGGATATTGACAACCAAAATATCAACCATCTGTTGGACCCTAGGTTCAGAATTGAGTTGGATATTAATATCATAAAGGGTCCCTACCACGTTTACCTCGGACCGATCCAATTGCAAAACCTTGCATTTAGAAGAAACAGGCTCTAGGCCTAGCATTTGACAAATTTTTGAAGGCATGAGGTTACTTGTGGCACCTGTGTCCACCAAAAAATTGTGCAAATTTTTACCAGCAATCCTCACAGTCAATAAAAAATGAGGGACATCTCGTCTTTCCTTTCATAAAACCATGTGAGATTCAACTTCCTTTCCTTCCTGTATTTGACTAGGTGAGTTCAAAGCCTTTATCAATGCTTCCTTTTGGCCAGGCAACCTAGCCGCCTCTAAAAATGAAAGGCTAGACTTGGACTTCCTTAAATCCTCCACTATGTCATAAGTTGACTTCTCAAGCTTCAATGTTTTTTGCATGGCCTTAGATGTTTCTCTTCCAGATGGAGGAGGGGGATTATTATTAGCCTTAGTATCAGGAGGAAGGATAGAGTTGTTTGGTGGAGTTGAGGATGTTTTAGGGGTTTTGGACTTACTCCTCAAATGGTATCCATGGTTCCCCTTTCTAAATTCTCTAAAAGCTTGCACTTCCTATTCCAATATTTCATCCTCTTCTTCCTCATCCTCACTTTCTTGACGATATAGAGTTTCCACCACCAAAATTTTGTCATCTCCTTGTTGATGTTGGGGTGGACCCTCATTTGGCACAAGTTCCAAATCATCCACTTGATCTTGGAGACAATGGGTATACCTAGCGATTTTGAGACAATTACTTTCATTGTGCTCCTTCATATTATGCAATCTACACCCATTTTCCCATGCAAAATCAGAAATATTAAGAATGGAACTAGAGTGACTTGGTCCTATAGAAGTATCTATCTAATTAGCAATAGGGGAAGGCACACCCCCATTGTTTGGCTTTGTATTCCACTGTCTCCCTCTATTGTTGAAATTTTGATTTGGGTGAGGGACATGGGATTCATACTTCTATTTTTTAACCAAATCATTACTCAATTTTTGAACCATATTTTTGAGTTCTTCAACCTCTGAATAAATCTCTTTTGGTTGAGCTATGTTATTGCTAGTTCCAGTAGGGTTTGCATAATTGGTGAGATATTGACTTAACATTTGAGTTAGATTTTGAGCAACTTGATTTGCGTAGGGATTCACACTTTGAATTGGAATTGGATTGGGGAAAGGAACTATAGCTTGAGAATTAACCAGACTAATTCCTTGCATAGTCTGTTGACTATTTTAGAAAAATGAAGGAATGGGGGGAATGGATGTGATTGACTGAATTGGAATGGGTGTGTAAGCTGGTGTTGATGAATATGGTTATTTATAAGGCAAAGCATTCATGCCTAGAATTTGTGGTGTCATGATCTGATTCATCATAGGAGCTTGACCATATGGACCATATTGTCCTACCATAAGCATCTGGGTAAACCCATAACCCTGTGGTGTCATTTGTTGTTCAATGGTCATAGCTTCATTGTAGGCTAGAGCAAGCATGGTAACTTGAGGATTTCACCTTGAAAACATTACCATCATAGGATCCAATGCCCCAAAATATATTTGCAAAGCTACTGTGGGATCAATGGCAAAATGTCGAATTGCTCTATTATAGCATTTCTAAAATCTTTGATTAAAATTTTGAATTAGCTCACCTTGGCCTCTTTTGCATGTAATGAATTGATTGTAGATGATTGTGGGATCTAATGGTGACCTGAATTGGTTGACAAAAGCATTCTCCATTTGCATCCATGACGTAATGGAATCAGTAGGTAATAAAATATACCATTCGTAGGCCACTTGGTCTAGGCTCATGGGGAAGAGTCTACAAGCCACATCTTCATGTTGAACTTTCAATCTTATCAAAACATCCCTATAATCCTGAATATGTTCTTCTACGGTCCTTGGGCCATCCGGTTTGTATTTGGGCAAAAATATCTCTATATTCTTAGGGATATCATGAATATCCCCTATGATATTCAGAGGAATGTTATGGGCTCTGTACCAAGGAGCTGGTGGAGGTTGGGCCATTTGATTCAAAATCGATGATGATAACCCTAAAAGAATCATGGAAATGGTACTGATAATTGGTACACTAGTGGCAATTGACACCACCAATGCAAGTCCGCTAGATGCACCTAAAATAGAAGGATCATCTGTAACAAGGGTATCCGGTGGGATCACAATTTGCTGGGTTTTATTCCTTGGATTCCTATGAGTGGGTGAGAGGCTTTGGAAGATGGTTTCCTCAGTTTTTTTGGACCTAGTTGCAATGTGATGTGGTGGGTCTAGCTTGTAAATGAAACTACCCTATGAAACCTGACAAAACTCTCAACACCTCAAAGAAAACCTGCGACACAAATAAAATCCTACAGTTGTAGCCATTAATTAAACTCAAAGAATAACTTCAAAACCAATTTGTTAGTCATGAATAAAATAAGGAACCATGACAAAGCAATATTCTAAAAATATAAATTAATTTATGATTCACCAGATCGCATATGCGCAAGTGAAGAGCATACTCCTAGTGTTGTAGGCTTTCTGATTCACAAGATCGCATTACACGCAAGTGAAGAGCATAATACCGAAAAAAAATACATTTTAGACAAAATAAATCCTTACCAAGTATGAAATGACTAGCAAATATCAAACATGTAACGTATGAATAATCATGTTAGCATCAACAAAGAGATGTATCCATTAAAATCAAATGAAAGTAATTGCATGGAGACAACCTTGTTAGTCAAGACCAAAAATTTTCAAAATCAAATCAAAATACATTATTCCTGTATGAACAATCAAAAGCATTAGAACAATGCATAGCAATTCATGTCCTTCTTTTAACACTACAAGGTTGTATTGTTAAAAGAGGGCTAAAGATAATAATCAATAGGGCATGAAATATTCAAAATTTAAATCCCTATAGCATTTAAATCACACTGAAATAAACCAATTCAGGCCCTCCTTCTAGCACCAAATCTGTTGAGTGATAATTTTGCCCAATTGCAAAATTACACTAACAGTTAGGGAATTGGTGAAACTTTCCCTCTCTTGCAAAGAAATTCAATATTTCTCCAAGGTTCCATGTTAAAGCAATGCACATGTAAAGAATTAAGATGACGTTAATCCAAAATAGTGCTGAAATGAATTCATGGATGCAAGTGAATGTAAACAAGGGGCCTGTGGTGAATTATTGTCCTAGTGGAATTAAAATGTGCCACTACTGATTTTACTTGATTATCTAGCATTAATGTGATCTCCCTGAACCTTGTTAGTCCAATTTATTTATCTTGAAATTTAATGATCAAAACAAATGAGGAAAATGTTGTGGATATGCCACTTCCTTTTAGAAACCGTGCCTTTATGTGAGATTGATTTTTAAAGTCAGTAGGTTCATTTTATCTGAGATTTAAGTGTCCTACTAAAGTTAAGTTAGTGGGGTTAGTAAAGTTAGCATGGTTAGTAAAGTTAGCCTGGTTAGCATTTCTTTATTATCTGACCTTAATGTGAGATTGTAGGTCAGTTGTTAGCAAGTTCTTTTTATCTTGAGATTCTAAATGAAGAAACAAAAAGAAAATGTTGTGGTTGCCCACTTCCTTTTAGTCTAGAAATTTATGTGCTTTGAAGTTAGAAACCCTTCCCAAAATAAATTTTATCTTTGGTTATTCAAATTTGTGCTTTGTGGGCCCTTTCTTTACTTGTAAATAATTTCCAAACAACATATTAAAACCAAAAATTAATAGTCACTCTTTGCCATCCAGAAATTTGTGCACTCAAAAATCTGAGGTTAATATTATAGAAAAGAAGAACCTTTCTTATTTTGAGTCCAAAATTTTCATGTTTTGCAGAAAATGAATTGAAAGCAGAACATAAATCTAAAAATAAAACTCAAAACATGAAAACTAACTAATACTGGACAATGAATATAAAGTCTCAAATCTATGCTACCCCACCCAACATTTTCGGATTTAGTAAGGTCTACCAAGAAATAACCCACCTTGATTAAACCTGCAAACGCACAATTTAAAGCAAAGAAAGTGCTAGCTTCTAGGAATTATATAAAATTTGCATCTCCTAACATTCATGTAATTTTAACCCTGTTACAACATCAAAATTAGATATAAGTCAAAAAATATGCAATGTAAAAAGATATTTCATTAAAATCCTATTCCCTGCAACCTCTTCTAGAAGTGCTCACAAGGTGCACACTTTGAGCTATTACATTCACAAAACCCTAAACAAAAATGGCAGCCTTTCGGTCCTCTGGTTTCTAGCCCCTGTTACAATGAACTCGTGACGTATTTAAACTTCCACTCTCCTCTCTGCATGCGATGATTCCCCTATTTTTGCCTATTTTTTTTCTTTTCCATAATGCTTTTATGACGGACATTAAAATTCTACCCACATGGTGATACGACTCCACGTAGCACAACCTGTCTCTTGTGAAATCGATGCATCCCCAATGCTTCATCAATGTTATTAATTTCATTAGTTTTGAAATGCTACTACTTTGATAGCATCCACCTGATGCCATGATTCTATGCCATAAAATATTGTGATGCTCGATAATGCCTACTGCTCAAAAAATAATGCTTTAAGCCATTATGCCCATCTATTACAGGTTTCATTATGTCCCTTATGCTTTTGACTGCCAGATCATGATCTTCCTGATCATCATTTTATAATGTTTGTCCACGTTGGTTTGATGGCCTATGTGTTGGCCATGTCCATCTATCACCTCCATAGCTTTTCTTTGACTCCACCCGATCACCAATTGGTTTTGTTTAGTCGTTCGTGTCATCGCTAGGCCATTAGTGAAATAGAACTCCTCATCTTCTTCACACATCTATCGATGGAAAATATGTTATTCAATTTTTCTAGAGCTCACCCATGCTAGCCTTGTGCTCTGACCGATGCTACGTTACCTCTAAAACTACTGTACTTCATGCTTGCTGCTTCTATTTTTTTATCATCATGATGTGTGAAACTGCTTCACACTATCACCTTAATATTGTAGTGCAAGTATGCCCTATCAATGCCAAGAAAAATAATCCTCGCTACTACTAGCACATGGATTATCTGACCTAGCTACCCAATGATCTATTGCATATATATGCCATGATATCTGCATGGCCACACATGCTACTACAAATTGCATTGTCTTCATTTGATAATGGTTCACCTCAATGACATCACCTATATTCTTCACTTCGAGACTATCTTCGGTATTGCTTTGCAAATACATGACTAATTTCATTGCATATCAACATGTTGAGGCATAACACATCACTTGTCTTTGGGAATCCACTATGAATGTGGCTACCAATCCGCTTGGAATCATGTCTGGATAAACTTGCACCTGGTGGGTTTGCATTATCCAGGCTGTTGAGTTTCAAAACCAAGTCATTTTGTAGCCATCACAGTCATGTAACTACTTATAATTGCCTTGTCATGGCCTCTGCTCGAAATAGAAAAGTTTTTTTTATTTTCTCTCAGGGTGTCTCTAAATCATGTCCAACTGTGTTTATGGTGTAAAACTCCCACTACATGGGGTCCGCCATCCCAATCGCTATCCATGTTAGGTGAATGATCTCGACGATTCATTCCAACGAGTAGTCTATGGTGATTCTTGCCATGTTGTCACTAATGTCAATGTTACTGATATTCGCAAGCTAAGCAGGATTACCCATTTAGGATATCAACATCTTTACACTGTCCAATCATCATTCGACCTATGCTCCACTACATTGGATATGCCAATTATCCAGCTTATCGACCATTGCCATTTCGATGCATAGCTATCGACTGCTGCTCTATTGTTATGGAAGGCATCCATATCTATTGCATTGGACTGAATGTATGACTACTAATTTTTTGGAGGTCATCGTTGATTTATCGGGTATCTATATTTTCCATTGTCATATCACCATGTCATCATTGTCTTGTTGCTGGATATCTTCATCGACACTTTTGATATACGTTCGAAAACTCATCCAAGTTAGCTACTGCTATACACCACCACGAACTCGGCACCAATTGTGTCCATGACTTTCAACATGTCACTACAATGACAATATTCACTGTAATGACCATCTTGTTTTGAATGATCGTTGATTGACCGAATGAGGTGTCTCATCACCATCACACTAACCAAACTGCATCAAAAATATCGATGGTCTCTCAATGCATCGTCGCTCTATCCATTTTTGAACCCCTTGTTGTACCACGTCACATGTGGGTATCCCTGCTATCCATATCATCGCCACCTGCAAGGAAGTAAACCCAAAATTAAACCATAGCATAAAGTATCATTTATTTATTAAAATATTTAAAGCTTCAACACCAAACAATACACTCTAAACTAAACTCCTACCATTGGCACTTATAATAAAAAGAATCCATTACTTTCACATGAAAAGGAAGACATGTAGCTTCTTTTATATTTATAATTTTTTTTTTTATTATCCTTTTTATTTTTATTTTTGTTTTTATATAATATAATACATATTATATATAATATATTATATTATATACTATATAATTTTTTTTTTTTTGTAGTTTTAAAATTTAAATGGGGCAACTTTGAATGGTTAACAAAAAAAATGGAAAATTTATCAATCATGCACACATCCCCAAACCATGAGGTAATTAAAAACAATTTAACACCGAAAAGATGTCACAAGAAATCTTCAAAAAGAAAATCGTCGACAAGAAATCGATGACAAAAAGTCATCGACAAGAAATCGACAACAAAAGTCATTGAAAAACTGTCAGCTATAAATTGACAACAAAAACATCACAAAATTGTTGACAACAAAATGACACACACTATCTCTTGGAACGTATGTGAACTCATAAGACACTCAGAAGATAATCAAAATCTTGAAACATGAAAATCAAGAGGTGGGTCCCCAATTTTTTGGGGTACGTTGTGGAGCGGCCACAACAAGGTTCAATCGAGCGAATTTACAACATACGAGTGCAAGAAGATCCCTCTAAAATTCAAACCTAGAGAAGGAGGCATCTATAATCCCTCATACATTTCTGTTTGCATCACTGGGAAGCCTTATAAAGTGCACCCCTTGTGCGAGGGGATATTTCATACACCTACTACCCTCTTTTGTGTGTAAAATCATGTATCAAACGAAGGGTATCACTCAGAGGGATTCATTTGTAACCTAATCTAGAGAATATCAATAATAAAAGCATTCGTTCATTTACTTCTTCACATTCTGGTTATATCTACTGTGTACCTTTCATTTATTCCATATTTAATATCAAAGGATTCAATCGAATCGCAAGTAGAGTAGTCTAGTGGGAATGGCACGTTACTTCCCTAGGGTCGCTATAGATGGCGATCACAGTGGGACCCCTACCCATTTATTTAGCTTATTTGCATTTTTTCCCCCTTTATTGGCTTAGGTTTTGTATACAGGTGCAGCCACTCTTATCTACAATGACCAACAGTCAGCCACTCTGGTCTATAATGGCTAGAAGTTAACCACTCTGGTCAATTTAGGCTAGAGCTAGAGTGCAGTAGAGGTCAAAACACTGACCCTCTGAGCTGGATTAAAGGTCAGTACAACTTCTCTAATACTTTATGGCTCTATTTCTGTTTCTGTTCCATTAAAATCAGTGATCATTAAGAAATATTTCAATTTGGAAAACTTAAAGAATGAAAGAGGAAGAACTTGTATCTTGCACATCCTAGGTTTCTCTTTAGATTTTCCATTAGGTGTTTCTAGGAACAACGATTTCTATATGTAAAGTTCACCCTAGAATCCAACATTCTAGACACTATGTGATTGGTTTGCTTGTTTTGGGGCCTTTCTAAAGGACATACTTGCACCTAATAGAGTGCATTCATTAAATATCATAGTAGCTATGCACCTTTCTGAAATTGAAACGTATTTTGCATTAGGTATATAGGGAAATTTCGTTGTTACTATATGATGCATTCTTATTCATGCAAAACTTAAAATTAACCTCACACATGCATGTTTATTTTAAACATTGGGGAGTTGGATTCCATAACCAAATCTCAATTCGGTCTGGTGATGTTGGCATTCATCTCATTCCACCAGTTTGCCCCTTAGAGCTTCATAGAAATATATTGAAGAACTTACTTATAGTGAAACTAAGGTATTTGTGTTCAAATTGTCTCCCACTATTGGAACAATCAATTGGTTCAGAGTGGAAGAGCTAGGTGAATCCTCCATTGGGATTTAAGTGATGTACCCTAGACTCTTTTGAGAAATCATGTTTGGCATGAGTGTCCTTGATTATCACTATGGATGAGTCCCCTCATTCCAAATCCAAAGCAACAACAAGAAATGAGAAACAACCAAACATAAAAAATACATCAAACAGTTTAGGGCACACTTAAATTTGTAATCAAGATAAACATTTGGATTCCATAACCAAACCTCAATTCGGTCTGGTGATGTTGGCATTCATATCATTCCACCGGTTTTCCCCTTAGAGCTTCATAGAAATAGATTGAAGAACTTACTTATAGTGAAACTAAGGTATTTGTGTTCAAATTTTCTCCCACTATTGGAACAATCAATTGGTTTAGAGTGGAAGAGCTAGGTGAATCCTCCACTGGGATTTAAGTGATGTACCCTAGACTCTTTTAAGAAATCATGTTTGGCATGAGTGTCCTTGATTATCACTATGAATGAGTCCCCTCATTCCAAATCCAAAGCAACAACAAGAAATGAGAAACAACCAAACATAAAAAATACATCAAACAGTTTAGGGCACACTTAAATTTGTAATCAAGATAAACATTTGTGTGATATTTTTTGGTCATATTTAAGTGCAACACAAAAACTAAAGTCCTAAAACAAAATGGTCAAAATAAGAAGCAAACACACTCATTTTGATACTGAAGGGGAATTTGAAGAAACTCATACCCTTAGGCAAAGTCATAGTAACATTGAAAGACCCACTCAAAAGACCGTAAGACACAGTTCTACGAGTCTAAGGGGTGATAACTCAACCCTTGGAGGATCTCCTCAAGAAAACCCAAATAGAGAACCAACTCTGGGAACTACATCACATCAACACAAAGAGGCCTCATGACCATCATCATCAAAGAGACATGAGGAAACCTCAAAGGATTCCTCTAAACACACAAAAACTTCTCAGAGACATGATGAGGCTTCAAGGGCTTCCTCCTCACATAGACATAAAGAGGGTTCTAGAACCTGTTCTTCACACAGGGATGATGAGGTTTCCCCTTCTCCATCCTTATGGAGGGTAGAGTGGACCATGAAACCTTTATCACAAAAAATACACACACGGGTTACAACATCCCAACATTCACATGAAACATTCAAAATAGATCAGCCCACTAAGGGGCATAAAACTAGAGATACATCTAGTCATAAACATCAAATAGAATATACCCTTCAAACAAGAGGGAGGATTCCATTATACTATGACCTTATAGGATTAAATGGAACCCCATGGGATTAGCCATGGAAAACAAGATAGTTGGATGAGTTGGATCGGTTGCATCTAAGGCCACCTCCCAAAATAGTAGCCATAGAGAATTATGCATCTGAAAGTTCACAGACCGTGATTTCTAAATCCACTTCTCAAACTAGGAGTGCCTCAAGGTGATCCCACAGTAAGAATGTAGATTATGGTCATAGAGACACAAAAAATATACTGAACAAGTCACATTATCTAGCAAAAACAAAGAAATAGCAGAAACCTCTTCAAGAAATATACAAATCAAAACCACTAGGATAGGGTCAGATAAGCACGAGTCCTCTATGACTGTGCAAGTTAACCACGTGTGACAGTTAGAAAATACCTTGCATAAAGAGCGAGAACTTGTAGATGCTCTTGAACACCATAAAGAAAGAGAACGGTTGTTGCACCAACATGAGCAAAATTTAATAGAGCAAGTTGAGAAGCTAGCTCGAAGCAACCAACAAAAAAATTAAAATGATTGTCAAAGAGATAAACGTGCTAACTCACCAAGAGAGGAGCGCATTAGACAAGAAGGAAACCCATACCAAAATTACCCTTCAAATCATGAGTGAAATCCAACTGGGGGAAAGTGGTAGACTTAATAAATTAGGATCATGTTTATCCTGGATCCCCTCGTAGGAGGAAAGAAAATGGAGCAAATTAAATGGATAGTGTTACCTCCATCGCCACCGTAGGGGGGTCTACAAGAGGAAGAGCTCCTCACCTCAAAATCTTTCCAAGCACTCACTGAAAAGATGAAGTCCTTTGAAAAACAAGAGACAACTGGTAGCCAACCGACATTGAGCAAGATACACAATCAACCATTATGTCTATCCGTTCCTAGCCCCACATACCCTAAGCATTTCGAGATGCCTAGTTCAAAAAATTTTAAGGGTGAAGAGGATGCACGAGAGCATGTTACTAATTTCATCAATGCATATTTTCATCTTGAATACAATGATGCTCTCATTCTCAGGATATTCATTATGGCATTTGTAGGTGTTGCCACCCAATGGTTCAACCAACTACCCAAGCATAGCATAGCCAATTTTGAACAACTAGTGAATGCTTTCCTGAAGCATTTCTCTTTTGGTGCTAAGAGGAAAGTGAACCTTTCATACCTAGAAAATTTGAGACATTATGACGATGAGCCAGTAATGGACTATGGGAATAGATGTCGAAAAGTTATGGTAAAATTATCATTCTCCGTCCCCACCGAAGAGATCATCCGGATGTTCACCAAGAGTTTTTCTAAACACATTTCTATCTTGCTAAAACTCCAATAGTACCCCTCCTTTGAAGAAGCTTTGGCACAGGCCAAACTCATTGAGGATATAAAAGTGGATGAGGGAACTATAAAACTCTAAACCAAGAAGGAGTGGAACAAAAATGATAAAAATGGCAAATACAAGTAGAAGTAGGCCAACCCTGCTCCAGTTAATCAAGTGGTATTGGCTACACCTAAGGATAGGGCTATGCACCAACCCTAGAATTATCAAGCATATCCCCTACCATCCAACTATGATCAAAAGAACAATCAGGGGCAGAACAAAGAGTGCAAACCCCCTCACTATTTCATACCATTGATAGAATCAATGCAATAAATCTTCAACCAACTGAGTGAGGTGGGAAATATTAGGTTCCTTGATATACCTATTATAGATCCCAACCATCCTAAGCCAAAAGGATATAGGGAAGATCAATTATTCCCTTATCATAGGATACCGGGGCATAATATTGAGGTTTATGTTGGTTTAAAGAACCAAGTGAAAAACATGATTGAGGTGGGAGAACTTAAATTGGAAAACCCACTGGCCCCTAACAACTGAGATATGGGCATCTAAAAAAACCTGCTACCAAACCATGAGGCCCCTAGAGGGCAAGGGACAAAATTCAATCAGGTTCGAATTGATATGCCTACCCATGGGTGTGTTGGGATAGTCAAAATTATCAATATTGTAACCAGGACTAGATGGTATGGTCCACCACAACCTCCTGTAGCTCCCATTAATGTCCCAGCTACACTTAGGTAGAGGCGGGGTCAATACAACCTTCCAGGTCTGCCAACCTGACCTATGGTAACCATTCGAAGTAGACACGAGCAAAATTTACAAATGACTCCAACTAAGCTATCAATGTATGAGCTCATAAAATAGTCCCCAAAGCATAGGGAGACCTTGATGGAGATTTTATGGTCAATTGATCTCCAATTGCAAGATCCAAATGCATTCACCCATTTTGTGGGACAAGTACAAGAATGTCAGGAGCTTGTAATTTGATTCTACAATCATGAAATTAAGATAGTAGCTACTACCTTACCAGACCCTTCATTGCACATCGTGGCATAAGTTAATGATTTGTCATTTAAGCAGGTCTTAATAGATATAGGCTCATCAATCAACATCAACACAACAATAGTAATAGAACATCTTAATATCTCCAAGTCAAATATCGTTCTAGGAGCCTATACATTAAGGGATTTCAATGATGCTTTATGCAATACTATGGGAACGATAGTCCTACCTATCAATATGGGGCATATGACCATCCCCATGATGTGTCACATCTTGGAAGGAGCCATGTAGTACAACATCCTCCTAGGGAGACCATGGATAAGGGACATGAGATGTATTCCTTCGATCTTACACCAATTTGTTAAGTATGTGCATGATAACAAAGTCTATATGGTGTTGGCCTATGAAGAGCCATTCAAGTATGTCCATCAGGTGGATTTTCTAGGAGAATTTGTAATTCCTTCCACCCACTTGTCTATAGGACCATCATCTCCAACTACTCAACTAGATAACAAAGACAAAGGGGTATGAAATGACCCATCTGCATCAACGCCTCAACTTGTGCACAAAGTAACTAACGCTTCTAATATACCATAAACATCTAAACCAAAAGACAATAAAAAACTAAAGGCATCCATGGTTGAGAAAAGATTTCCCAAGGAAGTGCTAATCATAAACATTAATAAGAGTTCAACTCCCATGGAGGAGGAAGATATCCAAGATCAAGTTGAGTAGATACTAGAATCTACTTTGCCAGTATCGTCTATAGGATCATCCACATCACATGCAACAATACACTTGGCAAGTACGATAATAGGAGAGTATCTTGTATAGAAAACAAAATTTATGCCCATCATAGAGTCTACGCAAGATATGGGATGCCCAAAGGATCTAAGGCCACTAGTAGGAACGATGGTTCCACTTGCTATCCCTCCCAACCAGACAAATTTTATCTACGTTGGCTTGGACTACGCCCATAAGTCTACGAATATAGAAGAAGACAATGATCAGCTATTCACAGTCAATGTTCACTACCTCTCTAATCCTGATTTTTCTCTAACATATTTTGAGCATTTCCATTTGCATGGTTATGATCTTGGTAGATATGAGCAGGGATGAAGGTGTCCATTCAAGACGCAATACCAACTCCCATATGATAGATTTGGGTTAGGCTATGACATCAAAGGTCGAGATGACTCTCTAGCAACAACATTAGATAGATTAACCTTGGGGTTAGAAGAAGACATCAATTTTATTCCTTATCACCCACCAAGTGTAAGGCATATGAGAAATAGACAAGTGGTTATGGAAAGCATACCACATCCTGAGACTTATCATCCGAGATCCACAATTGATGCCACCCCAATAGGCTACAACTCATGGGATGATGAGCAAGAAGAAAATGGATATGTGGTAAGTTATGATGAGGCACAAGCGGGCTTGGCCTACCATGGGCCTTGCTATTTACATAGGTTTACCTGGTCCATCCACAACGAGAGTGGATTCATATCGAATGAAAGTGGTTATGATTCAGAGGACTCAACAGAGAGATCCTAGCTAGAAATAAGTCAATGGCACCATGACTTGGGGCAACATACTAATGCAAATGGCATCTTCATAAGTGAAAAATAATATGAGGATGAGATAGAGATGGCCTACTTAGGACCAAGAGATGTGCCCCTTACTTTGGGTTTGCATACCAATGCCAATGGTTTTTGGATAAGTGATGACGATTTTGAAGATGAAACTGAGATGGCTTATCTCGTACCTCACCACTTGTGATAAGTCAACATGTTGGTAGAAAGAGAAGTGGTAATTTATGCCATAGACCCTAGTTTGTAGTTTTTGAGGAGACCTATCGACTTGAATTTTATTCATCGCATGGTTAATGCCCCTCCACCTACATTCAGGGAACTCTTAGAGCCCAATGATCCTATTATTCGACCAGCTCATGGGTTGGATCCATAGATTCCTTTTTCCCTAGAGCCTCATTATGAGTATAGGAAGGAAACCTCTCAGACAAGATTTCAACCATGTGGTCTTGGATATTTCATTCCATCCATCAACATGGTCACCATTGATTTGACCATTCCACTTCAAAACCTAGCAGATCCCGCTAAACCTTTGTATCTTGATACGCATGCCATTGATTAGGATCACACTGATTCACACATAGATTTTGGATATCTCTTCTCCAATGAAGAGATGCTACAACTGTTCTATTTTGCATAAGGATGTGCATATGATGTGTTCCAGGCTGGTCTAGATCCTAAGTTTGTAGGACCTATAAATCCTGTCGATGACATTCATTTGATACCTACGCCTCACCAATTGGAGGATGGGTCGCATATGGCTATAGAAGCAACTTTCGATGTGGACATCAATGATGATCCTACTCAACCAAAGAAAGACAAGTTCAGAGAAAGTCTATCTCTAGAGGAAAAAGCCATAATAATCCCTCTCCTTAAAGAGAGGCTAAATCTATTTGCTTAGACTTACAAAGAAATGCCAGGTATTGATCTAAAGTTAGTTGTTCACAACCTTTCATTAGATCCCCTAAAGAAGCCATTCAAGCAAAAATTGAGGAAGATGCACCCAACCATTGCTTTGATGGTGAAGAATGAGTTACAAAAGCTATTGGAAGCAATCTTCATAGTTCCCATTGACTATCCTGAATGGGTCTCAAACATGGTACCCATAGGAAAACCAAATGGAAGAGTCTAAATTTGCACAGATTTTAGGGACTTAAATAGGGCAACTCCGAAGGATTAATTCCCGTTGTCAAATATAGACACTCTTTTAGATGCCACTGTAGGTCATGAAATGCTATACCTAATGGATGGGTATTCTAGATACAATAAAATCCGAATAAAACCCAAAGACCAACATAAAATTGCTTTCATTAATCCATGAGGAACTTTTTGTAACAAAGTGATGCCATTCCGAATAAATAATGTTGGTGCCACATACTAGGGGGGCATGACATACATATTTCATGACTACATGCACACAATATTGGAAGACTACATGGATGACTTGTTGGCCAAATATTTGGTATGGCAAGAGCACGTTGACATTCTTACAAAAGTCTTCGAGCACCTCATAGAGCACAATGTCAGATTGAATCCTAATAAGTGCATGTTTGGTGCAACTTCTAGTAAGCTCTTAGGTTTCACTGTTTCCATGAGAGGCATTGAGGTCGATACTACAAAAGTAGAAGCTATAACGGATATGGAAACCCCTACCAAAATTAGGGAATTAAGAAGCCTACAAGTCAAGGTAGCATCCATCAAATGGTCCATCACACAATTATTAGACAAGTTCCGATCCATGAACCAGTTGCTATGCAAGGATGTCCCATTTCATTGGGATGAAGAGTGCCAACAAGCCTTTGTAGAGATCAAAACATACCTGGAAATGCCACTAGTGTTGGCTCCACCAAGACCAGACATACCATTTTTGCTATACATATCAGCTAATGATTTTTCTTTGGGCACCATGTTGGCCCAAAAGAATGTGTAAGATAAAGAGCAAGTTTTATATTACATAAGTCGCACCTTGGTAAGCTAGGAGATAGCATATGCGTATGTATAAAATTTATGCTTAGCAATGGTCTTTGCAACCAAAAAGTTGTGACACTACATGTTGAGCCATATGACTTACGTCATATAAAAAAACCTTTTATAGTATATGATGAACAAGACATATCACAATACACGTATTATAAAGTGGATCATGTTATTGATAGAATTTGATCTAGAATTCATAAGTCAAAAGTCCATCAAGGGACAAGTTATAGTGGATCAATTAGCAGAGGCATCTCTTCAGGATAGTAAGCCTCTCACTATAGAATTGCCTGACGATGTAGTATTCACATTATCAGATCCGCCAGAACCTGAAGAACTGGAGAAGCAAAGAGACATGGCATTGTTCTTCGATGATTCAAAGTGTGAGCAAGGGGGTAGAGAAGGGATAGTATTTATCACACTATAGGGTGCTCCATTGCCCTTATAATTCAAGCTAGACTTCCCATGCACAAACAATAACACAGTGTATGAAACCTTGATCTTGGGACTCCAAATAGTAGTTGCAGTTGGTATTAAAAGATTGAATATTTTTTGTGACTCCTTGCTCATAATAAACCAAGTCAAAGGATGCAGGTGCCCACTCCTGAAATCTTACAAGGAGCTTGTTGACACTTACCTAACCCATATGTAATGGTATGACATTGAGGCAATCCCTCGTACTTCAAAAAAATTTGTAGACACCATGGCATCTTTGGTATCCTTAATCCCTCTGAATCCATCTATTGATTTCACAACCGCTCATATGAAAGTGCCCATATTTTTCATGATACAACATGAGATTATTGACAACCTATATTTAGTCAACATGATCCAAACCAAACCAAATCAGGATTGGTTATTCAAAGTTAGAGCTTTCTTGCAAATAGCCCCTTAGGAATATTTGATTTCTCAAGGTCCTACAAAATGTGGAACAACCATTCATCATAGGGTTGCTTCCCAATCAGTGTTCACAAATGTTGGATCACAATAAGAGCATATCATTTTATCCATAGAAGTAATGACTTATCAGGATTGGCTTTCCCAATTATGGGATTTCTTGAAGCTTGAAATAGTACTACAAGGCCTGTCACATGTTGAAAAGTAAACGTTTAAACAAAAGGTGACTAGATATATTTTTCTAGGAGAAATCCTTTATAGACGAGGTTACGATGGAATGCTCCTTCATTGTCTTGAGCCCCAGGAAGCATCTTGGCAAATTTTGCAAGCTCATGATGGTACGTGTGGCGGTCACTTCAGCAGTATGGCCATCATTAAGCGTATTTTGAGGATGGGTTACTATTGGCCCACCATGAAAAAATAATGTTGTGACTATGTCAAGAAGTGCATAAAGTGTCAACATCATGCAAACCTGTATCGCTCCAAATTTTTTGCACCCTTACCTTCAGGCTATAGGATCCGTGCCCGGAAGGGGGATGTGAAAAGGATGGG
Source organism: Wollemia nobilis (assembly GCA_028583015.1). Lineage (NCBI taxonomy): Eukaryota > Viridiplantae > Streptophyta > Pinopsida > Araucariales > Araucariaceae > Wollemia > Wollemia nobilis. The sequence goes on from JAQPPZ010016981.1 coordinate 39,691,584, forward strand.
ACAATACCTCGGACTGAGAGGCCTTTGGAAGGTCCCGCCTCTCGGGGGAGGTGTATTAAGGTGATTTTTCGACGGATGGTGGGGTTCACCAGGAAACGTTTAGTGGCAGTTTCCACGCCTAGGTTGGGAATGTGTTTTATGTGTTCAATTTTATCTTTAAACATTCAAATCCTAGGTTTGGCCAAATGAATCTAAGTTGTTCTATATGGAATGCAGATTTAAATGAATACAAAAAATAGAATTAACAGAAAACACAGAGAATAAATTAAGTGAAGAAATCCATACCTGGTTTCGGATGTCTGATGGGGGTTCTGATTTTTGAAGCAGTTAAGATCGTCTGGAATTTTACAGGATCGTCTCCTATCTGACAGGATCGTCTGAGATCCGACGAATTCGTCAGACGAATTTGTCAGAGACCTGCAAACAGAGAAATAGATACAAAATACCAAAATTGCAACTATTCTGATAAAGGAAAATGATATGAAATAATAATAAGGATGTTAATAAGATAGTCCCGAATGGAAATGCAAGTAAATTACGATTCTTTAATAGCTAATCATGATCTTATTATGCAATTAAATTACATGGGTGAACTCCAAGATGCAGGATAACAGGAAATAAGAATAAAACTGACTAAATGCAGAATAAAATAGCAGCAAAGTATAGGAAAAGTGCAAACTCTGGGCACTGATTGCCCCCAATGTTGACTGTAGTCGAAATCATCTCGGCTTGGTACGAAATCGTCTCGAATTGGACAGGATCGTCTGCGATGATCTGAGCTTGCTCCGACTGAAGAATGATAAGGTTCCTGCAACAAAACTTGGAAAGCACAAATGCAGATGGTAATCCAGGGTATTCTAATGCGTGTAAAGGTCAAGTTACAGGAAAATTCAGCCAGGGGAAAGTCAAGGGGGGTCCTAAGGTTTAAATAGGCTTAGGAGGGAAGTTGGGAGGTTGGAGATCATCCTAATTTGGAAGATCTCCAATGGGGGAGGTCTCTAACCGTGCAGACACGCTTCTGCCCAACTTAGAGACGTCGTTGAAACAGAAGCTAACTATGAAAAATTAGTTTTGGGACAAGATCGTCTGGACGTCCTAGTCCAGACGAAATCGTCCGATCTGAGGCGATATCGTCTGATCGGCGACGATATCGTCAAACGGACAAAACAAACTCTAAAAATGGCATGGGAAACGAGGAAACGGGTTAAAAGGCGGTTTTGGAGCGGTTTTGGGGTTGAAATTGAATTTGAATTATTACTAAGGTAATTTTAATTATTGCTAAGTTTTACTGCGCCAATTTTAGGGTGCTACATTTTGCCCCCTCTTTAGCGAATTTTCTGAAGAAAATGCGTTAAAGATGAGTTCTTCTCGATCTACGAGAAAGCAAAAATTATTCCCATTTTTAGGCGACGATTCTAGGTCGAATCGTACGACAACTTACTATGGTGCCCCCTCCGTGTTTTTACCCAAATCGAATGTTTGAGGTAAAAACGCGGAAAAGCAAAATTTTAAAAATGTTATTAATTCATTTTTGAATAAAATTAAGAAAAATAGGGTAAAACCCTAATTCATTTATACTGTTCATTTTTTTTATTTTTAGAGCTCTGCAGACAAGATGGTCGAAACAGCGCACAGATCGACAGAGGTCCGGCGCGGGCTACGGGTAAGGGTCTAAACTTAGTTTAGAATGTTTTAATTTAGAATTTCATGCTTTTTAGATTAATTTTGAATGATTGTTGAGCATCGCGGCCATTTTTGGGCCGTCGACATCGTCGGGACGAAATCGTCTCGATTTCATCGAAATCGTCTCGATATCGCCGATTTCGTCCAAGGGCGAAATCGACGATATGGGGACGATTTCGTCCAATAAGGGATGATTCCCTCATGCAAAATCGGAGATGAAATTGCTCAAATTTGGGATGATATCATCCAATAGTGGACGATATCATCATTTGTATGAAAGTGAACTTATTTTACTTGCATTTTGATTAATGATTTTTATTGTTTTGTTGTTTATGTTGCAGAGAGGATTACTAAAGAGCCGAGAATGGAAATACGATGGACTAAGGGATGACTTGGCCACTCTATCTCAGGCAGAGCGAGATCAGTTGGCGCAGGTCAGCTTGCAGCACATGGCAGATATGCCACAAGTGTCTACAGACATGGGGCTATTGACAGCCCTAGCAGAGAGGTGGTATCCGGGTTCTTCATGTTTCTGGTTACCGACAGGGGAGATGACTCCCACACTGGAGGATGTATGGAGGATTTTGAGGATCCCCATACAAGGATGGCTAATCACTCCCATGGCCAATCAGGGCCACGTGATGATGCGACTATGCGAAGATCCGAGCTTCGCCCTGGAGAAGGGCGGAGTGAACATCGAGTCTCTACGCCAGATGCCTGGGGCATCTAGGCTAACATAGGTTTTGGCTGGGGTGGTAGGTGGTCTGCTACTATGCCATCAGAGTGGATGCAGGCTACCATGGCTACTGATAGATGTGGTCTACGACATGAGAGACCACGGATACAGGTTTGCTTGGGGGAGCTTTGTACTATGCCGATTGTATAGGATCCTGCATGGGGTCGTATACAAGGGCGGCCGATGTCTAGTTATGACATCACTACTACAGGTTTGGTGCTGGGAGCACATTGTGGTGCGAAGACCGGTAGGGCTCCCACTGATAGGGATTGATGGGGAGAGGCCCCGAGTTTTCTACTGGTGGCTCCGGAGAGGGTCACAACGACGGGTAGATCTGCCAGTGTCCCGGAGACTACTTGACGACCTTGTCTCCGACCAGATCACCTAGAGGCCTTGGAGAGATCATCCAGGGTGGGCCGAGGATGGACAGGAGCTGGCTCACGTTAGGTGAGTCTATTGGCTGAGGATGGAGAGGGGAGAGGTGGAGCTCCACCGGTACGACCGAGTTTTGAGGTAGTTCGGTCTACAGTAGGGGATCCCATCTCTCAGAGACTACGAGTTTTCCTAGACCATCCGAGATAACACTACAGTTAGCGGGGCTCCAGATATGCAGCGCTTCTGGAGTCAAGACGTAGATGATGCCCCCATCCAGCCAATGGATGGTGACGATACTAGGGTAGTCGATGGCTATGATGCCTGGTACATAGGCATCCGCCCTCCTCGGATGACGAGGGCTTAGGGTCCGATTCATGTAGTTGTGCGTCAGATGGGGAGGCGACACCAGGCGGCCATTGAGGCGGCACAGGGTCATGATAGGAGAGAGCAGAGGAGGCCACAGGCTCAGTAGAGGCCACGATAGTGGGAGAGGAGGGAGGAGAGACCCCCTTCTCCATAGAGAGAGAGGCCACCATCGCCCGACAAGGGCAAGGGTGTCGAGGTAGGAGAGAGTAGCGAGATGGCTACTCTTCGGGTGGAGACTGTTCGTCTTCGAGCTTAGGTGCAGTCCTTGCAGGATGAGGTTGCATGACTCAGGGCTCGAGGCGGAGGGGCGAGCACTCGAGATTTAGCATGAGCTATTGCCCAGGTTACATTCTATCAGGCTCTATATTACCAGGCGGTGCCAATAGAGCAGAGGGTGCCATTACCAGCTCATATTGCAGAGCCTGTCATGATGGGGTCATCTAGGACATCATCACGATCGACGTCCAGGACTCATGGCATGACACGAACTACGATGGGGCCACCTCCTCCACCTCAGGGTGGGGGAGGAGATGAGGCTGAGAGCTCGAGGGCTTCTCGAGGCTAGGCGACTGCACTGCACAGACTGGATATATGATTGAGAGGATTGAGTATGCCAAGATGTAGATTGTGGCATACCAATCTAGTTTTGATATGATGTACATAGATTGTGATATATATATATATATATATATATGATATTTTTGATCATATGACTTGTCTTATGTATGATGCTTTAATGTTTTTGATGTGATTGATTTGATGATTCATGTAATTATGTCATTTGGAAATATTATGGTTTGAATGTCATGCTTTTAAAAATTTAAATGAAATAATCTGATGTAAACAAATTGGTTGTTGTGATGATAATTTGATAAAAAATAAAAGGGACTGTTAACAATAATTTCAAAGGATATTGTCGCTATTATAGACCATTTCATGGAGTCGCCGCTCACTCGGTCGTCAAGCTAATCCCAGTATAGAAATATTGTTAAAAGTAAAAGAGTGCTTAAGAGACTGTCTTAAGACTTTGTTGTGATGTTGCAAATGATGATGATGATGGTGATTTGTTTTCAGATTTCCATGAAAATATTATGTATAAAAATGATTTTTGCTAGGCATAAATTCCTAAGTGTGATAAAATTTTGAATAATTCCTTAGAAATTATACCATGGTTGCAATATTGAATTTGAACATAATGTCATGAAATAGAATAAGTTGCATTCTTTGAAAGCATAATTGTGTAACATAATGATTTAAGTCATATGTTTTTGATGAATTGATTTGAAATAAATGGGAAATAAAAGTAAAACACTGGTTTGCGCTAGGCATAGAATATTTAGGTATAGACTTATACCATCATCGCGAAATCCAAAAGAAGAAAATAAATAGTTTTATTGCATGGTTGATTTTTAATTTTTGAAAATAAACAAAAAATATGAAGATGAGGACTTGTGCTAGGCATAAAATTCCACTTTTGGTTTTGGAACTATACCATCGTCGCAAAAGTCAAAAGTTATATGTGACTTTATTGCATGTTTTTGAAAAATGATTTTGATTTGTTGGTAATGCATGTGGTTGTCTTTATACTAAACAACTGTTCTCAGAGAAGAAAATGAAATTATTCCAGACAATGTGCAAAAAATATTTCAAAGTATCTTAAAGACAAAAGTTAGATTTATAAGGAATCCCATGTGCGTATGTGAGTTCATTTCCGATCTTGATTTATCATAATGATACACAAAATCTCTCAAATACAAATGTGTGTGCGATTGCTTTGTTCATTTACCAATTTTGAGCAAGATACTATGATACAAGTGATTTGAATTAACCAAATAAGTGTTCATTAACCATGATTTAGATGCATATAACCATACCAGACTACTATGTAAGTCGGGTTATCAAGAGCTAGCTAATCCATAAGCAGACATAGGTCTGTACAAAAGAAGGTCGCTAATGTGACAGACATATCACCACGCTAGGAGTTACCCAAGGCCAAGCGGGTTGGGCACAAACCACCTGTTATGGGGCTTACCTCACAGTTTTCGAATAATTGAGAATTCCAGGGATTCAAGCTCATCAACCCTTCTTTTCTTTTCAAAGGGTAGGGAAAGGGATTTTATTGCTTTTGCTTTTGCTCATTTTGCTCTCTTTCTTTCTTTCTTTGCTTTCTCTTTCTTTTTTTTTTTTTTGTATCTTTTGCTTTGATGTTTGAGATAATGCTGAAATAGTGCTAAATGATTTTGCTTGATTTTTCTTTTTCTTTTGCTTCCTATTCTAGGGATACTTGCTCGGATTAGCTGTAGAGCAAGGGATTTTTATTTCGGGTAGGGGTGAGCTTGTCCTTTTGTCAATTCTCAAAGATTCTAGACCATGTGCATGATAGGATAGCAGGGGAAACTTTTCGCTCAAGAAACCACTTTTACTATGTAGCATAACATGGACATTACAAATATAATCATTTTAGTGTGAAAAGATATGCTTGGTTTAAGTAAATAACAAGATCAATTCTCTATGCTCAAACTTTATTTAATTGAATTTTGTGTACTTTGATATAAGAGAGATTAGTAATCATACCAAATAAAATCAAGATATTTATTCATGTGAATGTGAAAGTGTGGGATTCCAAATAAATGCTAATTTATCCAAAATAATTTGAAAATATAACTGCAATATGTCACAATGTGAGAAGGTACAAAAAATAAAAGATGTTTTTGAAGATTTTAATGATTTTGAATGTTTTTGGTGTTTTTATAAATTGAAAGAAATACAAGATAGTGGTTTTTTGAAATATTTTAAACAAATATATACAATGATGAAATGACCAATTTTTTATGCATAGTAACGTTTAAGATGTAAAATGTTCATGGGTTCTTTAAGTTCTTTACCATCTAAGGTAGATAATTTGTATGCTCCCGATTCAAATTTAGTAGTGATAATATATGGTCCAAGCCAGTTGGGCTCAAATTTACCTTTAAGGTCTTTAGTTGCATTAGTATTCTTTTGATTTTCTTTTAAAACAAGATCGTCGACCTCAAAGGATCGATGACGAACTTTCTTAGCATATGATCTTTTAAGCTTGTTTTGGTAAGCACGAAGATGCTCCAAAGCATTGATGCACTTTTCATCTAGGAGCTCCAGTTGACTGAGTCTGCCAGCTCGATATTCATCTCCTACTTCGGTATCTTGAAGTAGTAGAGCCAAAGAAGGAACTTCTAATTCAAAGGGAAAAATGGCTTCAGCGCCATAAACCAAAACAAAGGGTGAAGTTCCAGTGGGAGTTCGAACACTAGTTCGATAAGCCCACAAAGCTGGATATAATTGAATGTGCCAGTCGCGGCCAGATTTATTGACCAATATTTTGAGAATTTTGATTAAGGTTTTGTTTGAAGCTTCTGCTTGGCCATTACCCTGAGGATAATAGGGAGTGGACCAGCGATGTTGAATCTTATATTTTTGGCATAATTTCTTAACATCTTTATTTTTGAAACAAGTTCCATTGTCTGAGATGAGATTTGCAAGAATTTCGAACCTACAAATGATTTGATTAAAAATAAATTTAGAGACTTGTGTTCCAGTGCAGGAAGCTAAAGGCATAGCTTCAACCCACTTCGTGAAATACTCAGTGGCGGTTATGATGAATTTGTGTCCATCAGATGACACAGGATTAATTTTGCCAATAATGTCTAAGCCCCATTTTGAAAAGGGCCAAGGAGATGAAATAGCCTACAGTTCTTGTGCAGGGGCATGGACAAGGTCAGCATGTTTCTGGCACTTGTCGCAATGGTGCACATAATCATGTGCATCATTCTCCATGGTAGGCCAAAAGTATCCTATCCTAAGGAGCTTTTTAGCAATGACACTACCACCGAAGTGTCCTCCACAAGATCCATCGTGGGCTTCACTCAAAGCTGATCTGGATTCTTCTAAATTCAAACATCTCAATAGGATACCTTCAAAAGATCTCCTATATAAAGTATTGCCAATTATTACAAATCGACTTGCTCGTCTACGTAATAACCGATGCTGGTTTCTATTAGAATTGGCAGGGAAAGTCCCATTTTGAAGAAAATCAAATATATCCGTATACCAAGGTTCAGGAGTAGTTTCATTGATTAGGAACACATCCAAAGGTTCTAAGCATGACTTATTTGAAGCGGGTTCCTGGAGTCGATGAATAATGATGGTGGCATATTCGTCATCTAACTCCAAGGGCAGAAGAGATGCAGTTGCGGCCATAGCATCAGCTGCATGGTTGTTAGTTCGAGGAATAGCTTCCAAGGTAACTTGATCAAATAGAGATATTAATTGTAAAACATAGGCTTTATATGGGTGCAGTTTATCATCTCTGGTCTGATAAACTTCATTAATTTGGTTTATAACAAGTTGAGAATCACCAAAAACTAGCAGATGTTTAATTTTTAATGCCAGGGCAGCTCGTAATCCAAGGATTAGAGCTTCATACTCAACAGTATTATTAGTGCAAGCAAATGTTAATTTAAAGGACAAAGGTATAATGTGCTTTTGTGGAGATATTAAAATAATACCTGCACCAGCCCCACTCATGCATCGGGCTCCATCAAAGTATAAGGACCATTGTTCAACATGGTCTGCCTCTAATTGAAGGCATTCATCAGGAAACTCAATGATGAGGGGATGAGTAGACTCTAAGGGTGCAGCAGCTAATTGATCTGCTATGATTTGACCCTTAACAGACTTCTGTCCTATAAACGTGAGTTCAAACTCGCTTAGAGCAAGAACCCACTTGGCTGTGCGACCCGATAAATAAGGTCGACTCATGAGATACCGCAAGGGGTCATATTTAGCAATGACATAAGTTTTCTGACTAAGCATGTAATGACGTAATTTCTGCATAGAAAACATGACTGCTAGACATAGTTTTTCTAATGTTGTGTAACGGGTTTCATAACTGATTAAAGTTTGGCTAATATAATAATTAGCACGTTCTTTCTTCTCATCATCAAGTTGAGCTAACATAGCTCCCAAAGCAAAATCTAAAGCTGAAATATACAGGATAAACGGACGATCAGGTCTAGGCGGTGAAAGCACAGGTGGGTTAAGGAGGTATTGTTTAAGAAGTTCAAAAGCTTCCTTACATTCATCATCCCAATTAAAAGGGATATCCTTCTTAAGGAGCTTAAGAAAGGGACCGGTTTTGTCCACCAACTTATCGATGAAGTGACGGATAGCTTGAAGTTTACCTTGTAAACTTCGTAATTCAGATATATTGGTAGGTGCGGGCATATCAGTGATAGCCGCAATCTTGAGAGGGTCAATTTCAATGCCACGTAAAGAAACTATAACCCCTAATAGTTTACCGGACTTAACTCCAAATATGCATTTGGCTGGATTTAATCGAATAAGATATTCTCTTAACCGATTAAAAACTTTTCTCAAATCATCTAAATGATCATCTTCATTAATAGAGTGAGCTATAATATCATCTACATAATCATGTAGGATATCATGCATCATATCATGAAAAATATAAGTCATAGCTCGTTGATAGGTTGCACCTGCATTCTTTAAGCCGAATGGCATCACTTTCCAACAAAAGGTACCCCAAGGGGTAATAAAGGTTGTTTTAGCCTGATCCTCAGGAGCTATCCTGATCTGATTATAGCCAGAGAATCCATCCATTAGGGACATCATCCCACTCCCGATAGTAAAATCAATGATTTGATCCATGTTTGGAAGAGGAAAATCATCTTTAGGGCATGCAACGTTAATATCTCTAAAATCTGTGCAAACCCTAACTTTGGTAGCTTCTTTCTTGGTGACTGGAACTACATTCGAGATCCATTCAGCATAATCAATAGCTTGTATAAAAACAACATTCAAGAGTTTTTCTAACTCCCCTTTGACTAGCAAGGCCACTTTGGGATGCATTTTTCTAAGTTTTTGTTTAACAGGTTTAGCATCCGGATGGACTACTAGATGATGCATGACTACAGAAGGGTCCAGACCTGGCATATCTTCATATGTCCAAGCGAAGACATCTTCATATTCTTTAAGAAATGCAATGTATTCATTTTGTTTTTCTTGACTTAATTCTGATCCAATATTGATTATGTGAGGATTATCCTCAGGTCCAATGTTAACTTTAATGACGTTTTCTACTTCCATGTGTAAATCTCTTTCAAAATTAGGTGGGGCGGGTGAAACGCCCAATTCTTGTAATTATTTTAAGGTTAACTTGGATAATTCATCTTGAGGAGTCGTGGCCTCAAGCTGGGCTATAGTTGGTATAGAACCATCAAAATAAAAACCATTGTGTAACATTTCTTCAATGGAGACATCGTGAAAAATATCTCCTTCCAACTCATCATCGGATCCAACAATCATTTCAGGATAAGCTATGGATAGCACATTGCATGTAAATGGTTGATTTTTTAGAGGCAAATCATCACGTCCATCCAAATAATCTTGATAACATATGAGTTGATCATCATCTTCAAAAGGGAAGGGTTGACCCTTACTAGGAAATAGGCCCACACCACATCGGGCGGGCCATGGTTCTACCTCGAAAGGTTCTTTCATACCATCTTGGAAAGGTCCCAAGCCTTTCCCTTTATATCCCATTTTAAGCATTATAGGTTTAGCTTTAATATACTCATTAGTAAAATAACATCGAGCATATCCATCATGATGAGTTTTGATGTTCCCTGGGTATTCTTCCCCTAGTCATATCCCTTATAAATGAAGGCACAACTCCCGACTTGGTAAGTACTTCCCATAGGTTGTGGGAGGCCCAAAGTACGAGGAGATGGCGGCAAGTTATTAAAAAGAATTGAATCTTGCATAAAAGCATTTGTTTTTTCTGATATTAAGATTTTAGATAAATCCGATAAAAGTTCATCAGAAAGAGCATACGATGTAGAAGGATCATTCCCTATATCTTTAGATTTGGAAGGTGTGATAGATGTAGATAATGTGGAAGTGTTAATAGATGGGTCTATAGGTTTTGAAATTATAGGGATGGAACATGAAGGATTGGTTGTGGATTGAAGATCTTTTTGAGGTTCTAGAGTGGTTTGTTTAGAAGATTGTTGATCTATATATGAGGGTGAAATTAATGGAGGAAAGATAGATGAAGTTATGGGTGTGCGTTTCACAGTTTTAGATGAAAAATAAGAATTAGGATGTGTGGATGACAGAGCAGGGCAAAATTGAACTCCAACAGGTTCTGCCAAAGCACACATATCAAAAGGTCTAGGATCACCATGGATAGTGACCAACTGATTTTTAAATTCGAATTTAACACATTGGTGTAAAGTTGATGGGACAGCCCGCATTGCATTGATCCAGGGATGACCCAAGAGTATATTGTACGATGCGGGGCAATGTACAATAAATACGATCGTATCTAGGGTTCTAGGACCAACTTGCAATGGGATGGTAATAACTCCACACGTTTCTTGTGTTTCGTCATTGAAAGCTTTTATGATCATGTCAGTTTTCTTCATTTCATCACTTCTAAACCCAAATCTCTGGTAGAAGTCAAAAGTGCAAATGTTTAGAGATGAACCATTATCAATCAAGACTCGTTTAACAGCTACATCTCCAATTAAGGTAGTAATATATAAGGGGTTATCCTTATGTAAACTGTGTTGTGGTATATCTTTATCTCGAAAGTCGATACAATCAATTTCTCTAGTGATGATAGTATTGGTCATGGCTTCAGGTTGAATGTTTTGTGGTACCATCATTTGGCTTAATGTAAGCATTAACTCATCCCTATGGGTAGGAGAAGATCTTAATAAATCCAAAAGGGAAATTTTGGCTGTAGTATTGGATAATTGTTCATTAATATTGTAAGGGGGTTTAGGTTGAACATTAGGAGCATGATTCCCTTTATTGGGATTTCTCAAAACAAATGGAGTTGATCCATCATTCTGATTTGGTTCTTGTTGAGAATTTTGAGCCTGTTGTCTGGTAACGACTCCGATGGTACCTACAATGTTATATTGAAGACGCTGAACTGGTCTTGGTTGAGCGTTTATGGCTTGTTCATTAGGAAGGAACTGGTTAGAAGAGGGTCGAGTAGTAACTCTTCTAGGAAATGGTTCTTCTGGAACCATAGCATCTGTGATAGGTTGAATAGGATCTGATTCATTTTCAGAACTATTCGATTGGTTTGAGGTGATGTCGATTTCACTTTCAGTATCTGATTCTTCATCACTAGGATCCGATGTTTGAGTATTATATAGGGGTCCGGACGTAACCATGGAGAAAGTTGTGCCAAATATTTGAGGATCTTGAACAGATAATTGTCCGCTAATAGTCCCTACATATCGGGTAGGAGGAGGGACATTATGATGTTCGATTTGATTGGCTACCTCTTTACCATGTTTTGGTAAAGGATGTTGAAATATATCTAATGATTGATTAGCATTTTGATTTTGATTTTGGGGAATGTTCTTTTGAGCATTATTAGGAGCATTTTGTTTAGGTTGGAAGGCTTGCACCTCCATTTCATTATTATCAATCAGATCTTGTATTTTATGTTTTAACCTTTTACAAGAGTTGGTAGAGTGTCCAGGCCCTCTATGGAAATCACAATGTAAATCGGCTCTGTATCCGGGTATGGTCGGATCAGGTTCCTGGATAGCTGGTAATTGAATCAAACCTCTTGCTAGTAATTGAGGTAGAATGGTTGATAAAGGTTGGTTCAATCTAGTAAATTCTCGAGGAGGTTTATCAGGAGGTTTTAATATAAATTTTTCTGTTGTCTTCGTTGTATTGATATTAGCAACATTTCTGCTATCAATGACTCCGTCACCTACAACTTGTTTGTTTTTGTACTGATTTCTAGATGTTTTCTCATCATCTTTCTTCCTAAGCTGGCCTCTCCTAATGAGAGCATCTTCTACTCTTCGAGCTAAGTCTATAGCTTGATCGAAGGTAGTTAAGGTAGTAGTTGATAACTCATAAGATATTTGTTCTTGCAAATTATTGATAAAAATATCCAACATTTCCCTATAAGGTAGCACAAAGTGCAGTTTTCCTGTCAACTGCCTCCATCTAGCTAGGAAATCAGCAAAACATTCATCTTTGTCTTGTTTTAAATTGTACAAATCTTTAATGGTGACATGCCTCTCGATGTAGGCACTAAATTGATGGACAAAATATTCAGCGGTCTCTTCAAAATTTCTCAAAGAATGAGTGGGCAATTGATAGTACCACTCTAATGCCATTCCTCCTAGACTTTTCGGGAACATTTTTAGTAATAACAAGTCATCATGTGATATATCATGACATGCTATCCTAAACATGCGAAGATGCTCTATGGGATCTTCGGTTCCTTTATATATAGGCAGGACGGGCATGGGAAAATGTTTAGGGTATGGTTGTGCTACAACCATAGGATCTAGAGGTTGACTACACATCTCTCGATAATTGTACGAGGGACGGTAGGGATCTATCCGGTCCATGCGGGAAGCTAACTGTTTCACCATGGCTTCCAGATTCATCGGTTTGCCCACCATATTGGTTCGGTAGGGCATTAATATGAGATTTGTGAGCATATGATGGAGGGACATGCATATTAGATGCTATATTGCTATTGTGTAAATTGTTGGTAGGAAGGGTGTTATGAAGAAGTTTTGAAGTTGTATTATGTTGTATCCCAGATTGTTGAAAATTGGTGTTTGGCTTCATTTTAGGTTTTTGTCGGTTTGAAGCATATTGATCTATAGTTTGGCGAAATAAAGTAGTGAATGAAGGTCTCTTTTGTGTGGGAATGATTTTAGGCTCAATAACAGGTTCCTTAGGAGGTTGGGTAACCTGTTGTTTTTGCATGTTCTGAATCATAGTGGCCATATCCATATTGGATGGTCCAGCTTTATCACTTTCTTGATCAACAAAGGACAAGGGATTAGTGTGTATGTTAAACATATCTTCCATGGCTGCTTGAGTGTCACTAATTTGTCCTCTATCAATACGAACTGCCATATTAAGAGCACCAATGTTATTATTGAAAAATTTCCAGAAATGATCTAAGTTATCAAAAGCAATAGTTCCATCTGAAGCCATTCTAGGGGATGAGGATCCTTCCTCTCTAACATTTTCTTGTTGTTCATTTTCTTCAACCAGGTCATCTTCTGGTTGTTCTAGAGTTTCTCCTTCCTGGAATTGAACCCTCAGGAAGGGTATTTAATTTTTTATTTTTCTTACCTAACCAATCTTCTTCTTCTTCTTCTTCGGTTTGTTTACCATTCCTAAGTCTAGTCATTATGCTTAAACTTAGGTTTCAAATAAATATATATATATATATATATATATATATATATATATATATATATATATATATATATATATATATATATATATAACTAAGCTTAAGAGGTATATATTTTAATTATATACCTACTATAATATTTAAAATAAAATGTTTTGATTTGATTATGTTTTTTTGGTTTTTCTTGTTTTTTTATAACAATATTATAAAGATAACAAACAACACATAAAACGCAAGAAATAATAATAATGAAAGCAATGATCTAGTTTTCTATAAACAATTTATAAATATCATTAATGGGCTCAAGTTCTTCAGGAGTCATGAAATGTTCTTCTTCAAATTGAAAATTTTCTTTCAAAAATTTGACAAAAAGTGCTATAGTGATATTATCTCGTCTCGGACTCAGTTGGTAGAAGTAAAGTTCATGGCAATACTCTCGATATAACACAGCTCTAGGAACTCTATTCCATCTTTCCCTATCCATAAGAATGACCTCTTGGTCTTCTACACGACCTAGGAATTGGTGTATAACAATTGCGTTCTCGAGGTATTCCTCAAAGGTGAACAATTCTGAAGACACAAGAGCTCTCCTATAAGCTAACCATCTATGGCAAGCTCTCTGAAGTTCATGATAAAAAATGAGTTGATGAGGATCTAGGATTCTATCTAGGACAAGCCTCTTGATTTGTTTAAGTTCTGTGGACCTAGATGAAATGATACCTAGTCTCCTATTAAGTTCGTCCCACAAAAGTTGGTTTCTATCTCTTTCAGGCACACTAAGCACATAATTGATTTCTATAGCTGCTAATTGATTTTCAACATTTATAGTGACAACTAATCTTTTCTTAGGAGCTACCATCTAAACATGATATGCAACTTAGTAATTTTCTAATGATTTTAAATGCATCTATGTTTTTTTGTTTGTTTTTTTTTTGTTTTCAAAAGGTTTTAGTTTCACGTCGGGTTCACCAAAATGTATCGCTCCAAATTTTTTGCACCCTTACCTTCAAGCTATAGGATCCATGCCCGGAAGGGGGATGTGAAAAGGATGGGACAATACCTCGGACTGAGAGGCCTTTGGAAGGTCCCGCCTCTCGGGGGAGGTGTATTAAGGTGATTTTTCGACGGATGGTGGGGTTCACCAAGAAACGTTTAGTGGCGGTTTCCACGCCTAGGTTGGGAATGTGTTTTATGTGTTCAATTTTATCTTTAAACATTCAAATCCTAGGTTTGGCCAAATGAATCTAAGTTGTTCTATATGGAATGCAGATTTAAATGAATACAGAAAATAGAATTAACAAAAAACACAGAGAATAAATTAAGTGAAGAAATCCATACCTGGTTTCGGATGTCTGATGGGGGTTCTGATTTTTGAAGCAGTTAAGATCGTCTGGAATTTTACAGGATCGTCTCCTATCTGACAGGATCGTCTGAGATCCGACGAATTCGTCAGAGACCTGCAAACAGAGAAATAGATACAAAATACCAAAATTGCAACTATTTGATAAAGGAAAATGATATGAAATAATAATAAGGATGTTAATAAGATAGTCCCGAATGGAAATGCAAGTAAATTATGATTCTTTAATAGCTAATCATGATCTTATTATGCAATTAAATTACATGGGTGAACTCCAAGATGCAGGATAACAAGAAATAAGAATAAAACTGACTAAATGCAGAATAAAATAGCAGCAAAGTATAGGAAAAGTGCAAACTCTGGGCACTGATTGCCCCCAATGTTGACTGTAGTCGAAATCATCTCGGCTTGGTACGAAATCATCTCGAATTGGACAGGATCGTCTGCGACGATCTGAGCTTGCTCCAGCTGAAGAATGATAAGGTTCCTGCAACAAAACTTGGAAAGCACAAATGCAGATGGTAATCCAGGGTATTCTAATGCGTGTAAAGGTCAAGTTATAGGAAAATTCAGCCAGGGGAAAGTCAAGGGGGGTCCTAAGGTTTAAATAGGCTTAGGAGGGAAGTTGGGAGGTTGGAGATCATCCTAATTTGGAAGATCTCCAATGGGGGAGGTCTCTAACCGTGCAGACACGCTTCTGCCCAACTTAGAGACGCCGTTGAAACAGAAGCTAACTATGAAAAATTAGTTTTGGGACAAGATCGTCTGGACGTCCTAGTCCAGACGAAATCGTCCGATCTGAGGCGATATCGTCTGATCGACGACGATATCGTCAAACGGACAAAACAAACTCTAAAAATGGCATGGGAAACGAGGAAACGGGTTAAAAGGCGGTTTTGGAGCGGTTTTGGGGTTGAAATTGAATTTGAATTATTACTAAGGTAATTTTAATTATTGCTAAGTTTTACTGCGCCAATTTTAGGGTGCTACAAAACCTCACTCACTTGCCATCACAAGCCTTGCAACCCATCCAGGCAGCATGGCCCTTTTTGCAGTGGGGGTTAGACTTGATTGGGAATATATCTCCCCCATATTTGAGATGACACACATTTATCATAATGACCACTAAGTATTTCACCAAATAGTTCGAAGTGATCCCCTTGACATCGACAACTAGACCGAGGATTGTGGAGTTTATACTCCACAATATCATAAGTCATTTTGGGGTCCCTTCAAAAATTATATCGAATAATGGACCATCATTCAAGAACAAAAATATGCATGCTTTAATGAAAAAATATCACATCCAGCACAATTTTTCAACACCCTATTATCTGCAAGCAAATGGGCAAGCAGAAGCCTCAAACAAAACAATTATCTCCATCTTGAGGAAAATAGTGAGAGATAATCATAGGGACTAGCATTTGCAGTTACCTCTAGCATTATGAGCATATAGGACTAGTGTGTGGATGCCCATTTGGGAAACACCATTTTCACTTGTATATGGCACTGAGGCCATCATACCCCTAGAATTGGAAATCCCAACCTTGTTCATAGCATTAAAGAACTTCATCGATGATGACATTGCACAGCAAGACCGCCTAGATTAGTTAATGTTTCTTGATGAATGATGGGTTAATGCCTTGGATCATCTCTATATTTATCAAAATTGCCTTGCAAGAGCATATAATAGTAAATTCCATTTGAGAGAATTCAAATTTAGGGATATTGTGCTCAAATAAAATTAGTAGAACCTAAATCTACCGCCACATTTGTGAGACAAATTTGTGGCAAATTGGATAGGACCATACATAGTTTTAGAGAAGGTTGGTCCTGCAGCATACCGCCTCACATATTTGGATGGTGTTGAAGAACCTGAACCTCTCAATGTCATTCATTTGAAGGTATTTCATACATAAAAAATTAAAAACATTCAAATATATCATAAAAATAAAAAACATTCATATATGTCATAAAAATAAAAAATATTCAAATATGTCATAAAAATAAAAAACATTCAAATATGTCATAAAAATAAAAAAATTCAAATATGTCATAAAAAAAAAAAAATTCAAATATGTCATAAAAATAAAAAACATTCAAATATGTCATAAATATTAAAAACATTCAAATATGTCATAAAAATAAAAAACATTCAAATATGTCACAAAAATGAAAAACATTCAAATATGTCATAAAAATAAAAAACATTCAAATATGTCATAAAAATCAAAAACATTCAAATATGTCATAAAAATTAAAAAAAATCAAATATGTCATAAAAATAAAAAACATTCAAATATGTCATAAAAATAAAAACATTCAAATATGTAATAAATATTAAAAACATTCAAATATGTCATAAAAATAAAAAACATTCAAATATGTCATAAAAATAAAAACATTCAAATATGTCATAAAAATAAAAAACATTCAAATATGTCATAAAAATAAAAAACATTCAAATATGTCATAAAAATAAAAAACATTCAAATATGTCAAAATCATAAAATGCTCCAAGGGTACCCAAGCCACTTGGTCGAAATCAAATCAAAAAGCTCCAAAGGTACCTTAAAGCCCTTTGGTCAAGTCAAGATCAAAAATCATAAAATGCTCCAAGGGTACCCAAGCCGCTTGGTCAAAATCAAACAAAAAGCCCCAGAGGCATCTTAAAGCACTTTGGTCAATTCAAGATCAAAAATCATAAAATGCTCAAAGGGTACCCAAGCCGCTTGGTCAAAATCAAACAAAAATCCCCAAAGGCATCTTAAAGCCCTTTGGTCAAATCAAAAGCACAAAAACAATACAAAAAAAGCAAAAAGACAAAAACATTTGCATCTTGCATCCACATCCATATAGCTACATACAAATACATAACCATTTCATTCACACATGTTATAATTGTAGACACCAAAATCAGGTAAATCAGATAGGACTACCAGTGCACCAAATGCATCATCCTATCGACATCATATGACCTCACCAGGGGCAGTTTCTAGGGTCAGAAGGCATCCTAGGATAGTTTTGGGAAGGTCTCCACCAGTTTTGGGAGCCTTAGAGGCCCTGGTTTGTGACCCTACCTACCAGGTATGGTCATGATTAGGGTTAGGATTTGTGGCCGCTCCTACCTGGGATGGTCACATATGACCGTCCCAGGCAAGGATGACCCCCAAACCCACCTGCCAAAAAGTAGGTGGGATCGAGATTGGTAATCAAATCTTACCAATCTCAACCACAATTAGCACCCATGTTTATTGGGAGTGTCCTGGCACAATTTGGGCTGCCTAATGGGTTGCCCAAATGGGGCAACCTTCCCAAACCCATCCAGGGTAACCTTGGACAAGTGGCAAGGGTTGCCTTGGATGGGCAACATGCCATTTTGGGCATTAGGGCTCCAATTGCCTATAAATTGGAGCCTTCCCTCAACCAAAAAAGGAGGAGAATGGAATGTAGGTTTGGAGCAATGAAGTGCTACTAGAATTGGGAGAGAACCGGTGTTACTTACCTCGCCCCTTTTTGCAAACTTTGTGCCCCTTTGCCTTTGAATCCCTCTTCCCTTGTGAAGGCGATTTGAAGGATTACAAAACCTACCAACCTGATTACAAAACCGGTCTGCTCTAGCATAGATACATACCCCATTTGCCTAAAAACCTAATTAGTGAGCTCTAGAACTGATCCAATAGGGATTGGTGGCCATTTTTGAAGTGGACCTACTGACCATCCCGGGTAGGAGCGGTCAACAGTCATGACCATCCCTAACTATGATGGCCACAAAATATGTAGGTATTTTGCCCTAGATTCCACCATAGGAGTCTTCAATAGGTCCTCCCCTAACCCCTGTCCAAATTTGAGCTGATTTGGAGTTGATTTGGTAGGGTAACCGACCATTTGAACGTCGCAGGGTGAGGTGGACCAGCATTAAGGCCTCCATCGTCTTTCACCTAGTTTGGTGCCTAAACGACCTCAAAATGATCTAAAACTTGGCTAGAGTAATTTTAGAACATAGATCTATCTATTGTATGCATTTTTATATATTTTTATAGCTTATATTGCTTTTGTTTTATTTTATTTTGATGGATGTATGTTGTTTTCCATTATAATATCTATGCTATTAACCCCCTTTCAAGCTCCCATGTGTGTAGATTGTAGGATTGAACAAACCAGGAGCTAGAGGTATAGGAATCAACCTCAACACAACTTCTTCATGGGAAGAGGAGTCAACCATTGGATGCGCCAACATCAATTTACCACCGAGGGATAGGATCCCTTAGTACCATCATTTTCATTGTTTGTATGGTTGATGTATCACTAGTTTTAAGCCTCCATTAATGGAGTGCATCTTGTAATCAAAGTTCTGAAAATAAAATTAATAAAATACATCTTATTGCATTTCATTTGGTTATCAAATTCGTCTTTTGTTGCTTTCTAGCTTAGTTTCATTATATGCACTCTTTTTGGCCTATAAGGCCCTTAGCTTAAATCTGCCTGTTTGAAGGCCATACAAACATAAGTAGAGGCGTATCCATTGATTTTACACTTCTACAGTGGTGATCACGGTGGTAGGAACCTTATATTCCTTGTTGTTTTCACTTTTTGCAAAGGTTTAACTCACTTTTGCCATTTTTGTGTTGCAGGTCAGAGTCGTTCCTGCTGAAAATGACCCCTGATTGTGACCGTCCCTGCCTGGGATGGCCCCCAAATTGACTGGTCTATGACCATCCCTACCTGGGATGGCCTCAAAACTAGGAGGTTCTATAGAAAAAATAGAGAACCAGCAGGTCCAGGTCTATTCAATTTTCTATTTTCTGTCAATTTTTGCAAATTTTCTGTCAAATTCTAGCAAGTTTGAAAGTTTTTTTTTCATCTTCTTGAGTGCCTAGAAAGGTTAGTTGCTTTCCAAAATGTAATTAAAATTGCAATTTCTAAATTTGGAAAAACAAATGCAGTCCTTCCTTTCTTGCTCTTTCATGGCTGATTGAAGAAAAGTTGCATAATTCACCTCCAAGAGGTCGAATTCATTTAGGGCTAGTATAAATTTGATTATATTTTATGCTACTAACCTCTTTCTGAACATAAAACATTTTTACATGCATTAGTGAAAGATCATGTGCTTGCTTCTTTGCTTATATTTCAAAGTTATAAAAATAACAACACACACCACTTAGTGTAAGAAATATTGGTGAGTTGGAATTCATCCCCAACCACTGATAGAGTTCAATGACGGTGGGTTTCATCTCCATCCATTGACTCAAATCCCCTCGAACCTTGGTTACATAGACCATCGAGCCCGCGAGCCTTTCGTACCCCAAAAAATTTGCATATACTCTCCCTTCGGGGAGGTATGACGCTGACTGGGGGAAAATGGGTGAGGGACTAGCAGGACCAGTGCCCCTTGTCTATGTGTGGACTTTCATTGCCACATACAGGGGATTTACGTGACCAGAATTTCACTACCGATTGTCGAGCTACGGGTATATTGGTGAAAGCCTCTTAAACTTTGAGTATTACATCAACTATCAAAAACACGATAAGAGTTCTCTTACAAATACAACACATCTTGAAACTCACAAAATAGTTTAGGATTCACATAAAACTTGTAATTCAAATAATCATCTTCTTGTTGTGTGTTCCTATTGTTTGTTTGTTTCTAATTCATAAAAATTGTAAAAGAACATAATCACATAGTTGATAGAGTTTTAGATATGGTCATCACCCGTAGCCAAGCCCATTCATGGGTGGAAGTTATGGGGAGTAGACAGGAAGACATTCAGTGTCTTCGGTATGGCCCTGAGGAGATGCTCATTCCTCCTCGGAGACCATCTACTCATCCTAGTCGTCCTCTAGTGAGTAGTTTGGGACCTAGTCCACAAGGGACCCCTCATAGGGGCAACCCTATAGGTGAAAGTCCCAACATAGGGAACCCCATCCACAATCATCGATTGGTTGATGATTGGATGGTTAGTCCTACTAAGACTAGGCATAGACATAGGCCTAACCAATGAGGGACCTCTATATGGGGTACCCCAACTGGTGAAGGCTTAGAGTCAGGGAGTTATCTCCCTAATAGAGATCACATACATGCCTCCTCTTTTGGAGAGAGGGCACGCCATGATGCACCCACAGATAGAGCGATCCCACGCATTCATGTGCCAGTGAGATCAGCTCCACAGTCTATAGTGAGGGAGCAATCCCCACCACCTAGAGTAGGACTGAATGATCATCTTAGGTTGTCAAACCATCCTACTCCTAGGCCACCACCAAGGGACGAGTTTGAGACTCACCCTAGTGGTAGGCCTAATCCTACTCCTAGGCCACTGCCAAGGGACGAGTTTGAGACTCGCCCTAGTGGTAGGCCTAATCCTACCCCTAGACCACCACCAAGGGAGGAGTTCACCACTCACCCTAGTGGTAGGGTGAATTTTGCTTTACCCTTCCTCATCTATGAGGGAGGAGATGAGAGGGATCAGATTCCCTCTCCCTTATCTCATTCCACATAGGCAAGATGCAATTATGTGCCTGTAGTTTATGCTGACTACCAATGTGAAAGGCAACAAAGAGTCAATGCGAATACCCTCCATGAGGAGAACCTCACACCTGATTTCAAAGAAACCTTAGCGTATGGTAGATACCCAAAAGAGAGGGTACAAAGACCTTCTACCACAATACAGATCAATGATATGGTAGAACGGTATGCTAGACATCAAGCTAAGTTTAATCAACTTCGCTCTGACAAGCAACGCCTCGATCTCTTAGATAAGAGACAAAAACTAGAAAGAGAGAGGCTAGAGAATCAAATCAAAGAAACCTTGCGTCAAGGGGCTCAAGCTCCCAAAATGCATAGGGAAGAGAATAGACCGAGGTAGGTGCACCAAGGTAGGCCTCATAGGCCCAATCCTCCACTGCCTCCTAGACCAAATAGGCCAGAAGAAAGAGTACATCATAGGCCTAATCTAGAGTGCCTTCAAGAGGTGTTAGTTCCTCCATGTAGACCACTGCTTGATACACCTATCGGGGTCTATGATGACTTAGAGGACAATGAGGACTATGTGGATGCACCATATGAGCAAGTGGAAGATGCATATCAACCACCCCCACACCCACATAGAGTACCTCAGGCACCTGTCAGGGTTTGAAACAAAGAAGAGGAGATCAAATCCTCGCCTGCATATCAAGCTTTGTTAGAATGCCTCGAATAGGTCAAGACAAAGATAGTGGCAACTAGGACTCAAAAGCCCATAGTTTTCCAGCTTAAGTGCCAACCGTTACACCCATATATTCCTTCTCCCGTATACCCTGAGCATTTCAAGATGCCCAAGTTGGATCGGTTTAAAGGAGAGGAAGATGCTCAAGAGCACGTGACACAATTTCTTAATCTATGTTTTAGCATTCATAACAATGACGTGTTGCTCTTGCAAACCTTTTTAGGCACCCTATCAGGGCCATCCAACAAATGGTTCAACCAGTTACCTAAGCATAGTGTCCATAGCTTTGAACAGCTAGCGGATGCATTCCTGGAGTGATTTGCTTTCAATACCAAAAGGAAAGCAACATTGACCGACCTCACGGGGTTGAGGCAGTATGACAATGAATCCATAACTGATTATGGGAACAGGTGGTGAACGCTTCTTGCCAAGCTACCTTACCTAATCCCAGAAAGTGAACTCTCTCGCATGTTTTCCAAAAGTTGCTTGAGACCAGTCACTATTGTACTATAGCTCCAGTAGTTCCTCACTTTAGAAGATGCCCTAGTTCAGGCTAGGAATGTCGAGGAGATAAATATACAAGAGGGGGAACTAGAAAAACCCAAAAAGAAGGAGTGGACTAGAAATCCAAAAAATAGCTCGGTTGCCCAAAAGCCAGCTACGGTCAATCAAGTGGCCATAAACATCCCTGGGCCTATTCAAGAAATGCCTCCTCAGAAGGCAAATTATAAGGCCCAACCTCCTCCTGCTAGTTATGACAATAACGATGCAGCAATAGCAAAATAGAGAAAGCAAGAGTGAAAGAATCGAGTATTCATGCCTTTCTCTGAGTCTTTAGATTCCCTATTTGATCGCTTGATGGTGATGCGAGTGATGGGTCTTCCAGAACTCAGACCAAATGAGCCAGACATGGGAAAGCCCAAGCCTATGGGTAGATTCTTAGATCAACAATGTAAATACCATAGGCAGAATGGTCACAATATCTCCGGGTGTTATGCTTTCAAACACCTTGTTCAAGACATGATTGATAGGCATGAGCTCAAAGTGGATGCTCCTCTAGCACCTAACAACCAAAATATGGGGATATACAAGGACCCACTACCATCTCATGATGGCCAGGCTATGCCTACTAAGCCTATAAATGAGGTGAAGACCACACCCCCTCTGTAGGGTTATGTGGGAATGATTAGCATTGTGACTCATAATAAGAGATACCCTAATCCAGTCTCACCACCTATAGCTACGAAGGAGGGACCTTCAACATCACAATCCAATCCAATGGTGGTACAAGGCCTTCCATCTAGGCCCATATTAACCATAAAAAATAAGCTAGCACAAAGCTTGCGGATGACTTCTGCAAGATTGTCCATATATGAATTAATCCAACAATCTGCTCCACATAGGGAGGCATTAATGGACATCCTAAAGTCGATCGAGTTGCAACCCCAAGAGACAAACTCCTTTGTAGACTTTGTGGGGCATGTGCAATAGTGCAAAGAGCCAGTCATCTCGTTCTATGAGCATGAGCTCAAACCAGTTAGAGGTGACTCGGTAGACCCTCCATTGCATGTTATTGCAAGTATCAATAGTCTACCATTCAAGAGAGTGCTAATAGACACTGGGTCCTCAAGTAACATCATTACGACCCATGCTTTAAAGCACCTTAAATTACCAGCATCGCATGTTGTAGCATCGACATACACATTGAGAGCATTCAATGATACTATCTGCTCTACTGTCGGCACTATTGTCTTACCTATCCAGGTAGGACAAAAGGTTATATCTACCCTTTGCCACATGCTAGAGGGAGAAATGGCCTATAACATCTTGCTAGGTAGGCCATGGATTCGGGACATGAAGTGTGTTCCTTCCATCGTGCATCAATGCTTAAAATACACCTATGAAGGGAAAGTCCATGTAGTGGACGCTGATCAAGAGCCCTTCAAGTACTACAACATGTTGCAACAAATGCCAGAGTCGACATTACCTTCGACTCTAGTGGACTTCAAATTAAATCCATCAGTATAGAGTCCACTCCATTCTCCATTTCCATCATCATCCACTCCATCCTCATTAGAGGCCAAATATGACATTCCATCGACGTTGTCGAGTCCTCTTGAGAGGAATATGTCGAAGAGGCCTATTGATGAGACCCCACCCATAGTCTCGACCATCTCATCGGATGAGATTACCTCTTCAACAAATGAGGATGTAAATCCTCGCTTGCTAAATGAGGAAAGCCCACAGGAGGTTCCTATTGAGCATGCTCAAGCCTCCACTTCATCCCTTCCATCTTCTTCT
Organism: Wollemia nobilis; assembly: GCA_028583015.1. Lineage (NCBI taxonomy): Eukaryota > Viridiplantae > Streptophyta > Pinopsida > Araucariales > Araucariaceae > Wollemia > Wollemia nobilis. The sequence goes on from JAQPPZ010016981.1 coordinate 39,715,865, forward strand.
TCGCAAGTGACAGTGCATATGGAAAACACTGGCATGGGGGAGTACATTGTCAGAAATGTCACAACTCTCCCAAACAATCGAGTCTAGTACAAGACATGGGAAGACCTCGTCTTCCTATAGGCAACATTGTTACTTTAGGTAAAGCCCCTACCCAAACGAATTTTGTATATGGGGGCCTAGAGTTTGGAGCAATCACACCTCTTTCTCAGGAGGAAGAGGATGACGAACCTTTCTCAGAAAGTATATCATATATTTCAAATCCTGACTATGCCCTAAAGTATTTGGACAAATGCAATTGGTGTGGTTATGGACTAGGAATTTTTGAGCAAGGCACTCACGTACCTTGTCAGCCATAGTATCAAATGTCATACGATAAATCTGGGCTGGGGGTCAACACACGGGTTTCTATTGAATTCTTAGTAGAAGGAATGGAGTGTATGTGCATCAATGCAAAATATGAGCTTGCACGCGACCCATACACCAACTCACATCACCTTCACTCTTTAGGGGATTCCTTTCCCCAAAACTTAAGAGACCAGGGGTTTTCCAGTGACATGGCTCAATCCTATGAAATAGGAGAAAGCTCACACACCCTGGAATCAGAAAGTGAATAGGAGGATCCAGGTCCTCCTAGTGAGTGGACGAGTGATGATGAAGAGGACTATGGTATAGCGCCAATCAATGATCCAAGCTCATATGAATATTGCGCTCAAGTTATCCCTCTAACAGAGAGGGAAGACCAATACCTTCGTAGATTCAATAACAACCATCCCATCTTGTGGCATTTTCTTATGCAAGAAAAGCAAGTTAGGGACATCCCAAACATCTTACCTTTAGGAGATCAAGAGGACGATTACATTCATAATCTCTTTCCTGATAGAAACCCCATCTGATGCCAACTACTACCAAGAGAGGTTCAGATACCTCCTCCCCCACGTAGATGATCGCCATTCATTCCATTTCCACCCAAAATCCCCCCCGTGAGTTATGGAACCACCACAGGTTCCTAGACCCACTCGTTACCCACATGGGAATCATGACACCATCAACATGATTTCTATAGACCTGGATTCTCCTTTGAGAAATTCGAGTAACCCTCTTAAGCCTTTATACCTCAACCATGAGGCAATTGACTTTGAGAGGGCTAACTCTCCCCCATCACCATCTGAGTACTGGCCTTGCGAGGAAATGTTCCAACCATTTAAGTTTTCTCCAAGTACTACTCAAAATGTCTTCCAAGCTGAGGCAGAGCCAGATTTTCCTATGGAAGAGGCGAACCTCGCTAACGACATTCACTTGATACCCACTCCACACCAGTTGGAAGATGGGTCTCATATGTCAATTGAGCCAAAAATTGACAAGGATATCGGTACCAATCTCGATAATCCTAAGATTATCAAGCTTGGGGAAATTCTATCCCTAGCTGAGAGACAAGAGTTTATGCAAGTCCTATAGGAAAGGATAAAAGATTTTGCTTGGTCGTACAAGGATATGCCAGGACTAGATCCAAATCTAGTCACGCATAATCTCATGGTTGATCCATCGATTAAGCCAGTTAAGCAGAAGCTATGCAAAATGCATCCAATAGTAGCCTTGATGGTTAAAGATGAATTACAAAAGTTTTTGGATGTAGACTTCATAGTCTCAGTAGACTACCCACCATGGGTATCGAACATGGTCCCCGTTAAGAAGCCGAATGGGAGGATTCGCATTTGCATAGATTTTTGAGATCTTAATAAAGCGAGTCCCAAAGATGAGTTTCCTTTGCCCAACATTGACGCATTGGTAGACGCAATGGTAGGGAATGAAATGCTTTCCCTAATGGATGGTTTCTCTGGATGCAATTAGATTCGTATCAATCCAGAAGACCAACTAAAAATAATGTTTACAATGCCTTGGGGAATATTCTGCTATAAGGTCATGCCTTTTGGCCTTAAGAATGCTGGTGCTACTTATCAACGCACCATGACATGCATCTTCCATGATTACATGCATACTATAATGGAATATTATATGGATGATCTGTTGGTAAAATCTAAATTGCGCTAGGATCATATTGATCTACTATGCAAAGTGTTAGATCACCTCATAGAGCACAATGTGAGACTTAACCCCAAGAAATGTGTATTTGGAGTCACATCAGGAAAACTCTTTGGATTTATAGTTTCAAAACAAGGAATCTAGGTTGATCCCAACAAGGTCAAGGCAATAATGGAGATGTCACCCCCAAAAATATTAAGTAGCTACGTAGCTTGCAAGGAAAGGTCGCATCCATAAAATGCTTCATAGAATAATTATCGGATAAGTGTTGGCCTATGAATAAATTGCTTCACAAGGGGGTCTCATTTTAATGGTACAAAGAGTGTCAAGATGCCTTTGACACAATCAAACAATACTTGGCTTCACCACCTGTATTGGCTCCACCGCGACCAGGAGTTTCATTCTATTTATACATCTTAGCTACTAAGGTGGCATTGGGCATCATGTTGTCCCAAAAGAATGAATTGCATAAATAACAAGCTACATACTACATTAGCCACACCCTGGTCAGCTACGAGATTAAATATGCATACGTAGAGAAGCTATGCTTAGCAATGGTATTCACCATTAAAAATATACACCACTACATGTTGAATAATACCACGTATGTCATATCTAAAGAAAATCCATTACAGTATATGATGAGCCAAACTTATCATAGTTATCGTAAATCCTTTGGTCACCCTAAAAGGCTCCTAGATCATCTACGACTGTCTAGGTCACATCAAAATGCCCCAAAGGTTCCCATAAACTCTTTGGTCACCCTAAAAGGCTCCTATATCGTCTACAACTGTCTAGGTCAAACCAAAATGCCCCAAAGGTTCCCATAAACCCTTTGGTCACCCCAAAAGGCTCCTAGATCATCTACGACTATCTAGGTCACATCCAAATGCTCCAAAGGTTCCCATAAACCCATTGGTCACCCCAAAAGGCTCCTATATTATCTACGACTGTCTAGGTCACAGCCAAATGCTCCAAAGGTTCCCATAAACCCTTTGGTCACCCCAAAAGGCTCCTAGATCATCTATGACTGTCTAGGTCACATAAAAATTCCCCAAAGGTTCCCATAAACCCTTTGGTCATCCCAAAATACTCCTAGATCATCTACAACTGTCTAGGTCAATCTAAAAATCTCCAAAGATTCCCATAAACCCTTTGGTCACCTAAAAATCCCTAATGGTATCCATCAAACCGATTCGTCAACTTGTATATCTTATCAAAAAATTGAAAAAAAAATCAAAAATCATCAAAATAACAAAAATAATGCATTGCATATCATCATAGTCACATATTAGTGTCATTTGCATTAGGCATAATAGTCACATCATGCATACCTAAAAAATTGATAACATTATGTCTAGCACCAAGTGTGTACATTAGGTATTTGTCAAAATCATAGTTGTTAAAAGTAATTTTTATCACCTATCCATTATACATTAATACCACATTTACATACCACAATATGTGTTCAGTCACTTCAAATTAAACCATTGTATAAAAGTGTCAATAAAGTTGTTGGTCACTCACCCATGTTTTGTCGTTTGGTCAACTTTTGTAGAAAATTATAGTGATATTTTAAAAGGTACAACTCCTGCTTAGGTCATACCTTGTATATATTAGAATTCTAACATCATGCTACATTAAATAAATCATAAGTACAGTACAAAGTAAGATGAAAAAATAATAGTAGTATAGGTTATTCCAAGCAAAAAGGATTATCCTTGCTCATTATCCTGTACAAATGGTTCGAGGTTGCTGAGAATTAGCAAAAGGACAAGATCTCCTTGCTCATATGTCCCTTGCTCTACAATCTAAATTAGAGCTTGTATCATTTGCAAAAGAGAATCAATAAAAGCAATAGTGATTATCATCACTTATACAAATAAAAAATCAAAAAGGGAAGTACATTATTACCAAAGAAAACAAGTGGTCTTCACCACTACCAAAAAAAAAAAAAAAGTGGATCTTACCACTATCATAAAATCCATTGCTTGCTAAATTACACAGCGCACATTCCCTTAGTGATTCAACGCAAAAGAAAGGAATCAAGATTTTGAATCCCTAAAATTCTCAGCATCAGAGAGCCATAAGGTGATCCTCATTTTGGGTTTGGTGGATAGCCTACTTGCAATGACGGGGTAGCCTCCCGCATGATGATATGTCTATCCCATAAGCATTCGCTTTGTACAGACCAATATTTGCATTAGGATGAGCTAGCTTGGAATAATCTATATTGCCTAGTGGTCCAATCTAACAAAGTGCAAAACTAAGGATAATGATGTGTATAAAGTTTCCTCTACTATAGGTGTGATTCGTCAAACCTATTTGCACATTAGAGATTATTTTATGCATTATCATGGTAATTAATTAATCTACAAATGAATATAGGTTATCTTGGTTACCTTAGCAGGGTTTGTACCTTAACAAAAAGTCATAACATAATTATTACACAATTATAGACTAAGTGCTTAAACATGGTTGAGTTTCACAACACAATACATGTCCCATAACATATTACAGTATCTATTCTATTTGTACAAAAGTTAGTATACATTTATCAAAACCAAGTTATAAATGCCATCATAGAGTGTCATAAAAATAACATGAAATGATAAAATACATTTTGTACAAGCTACAGGGCTAGCATCAAAAAATCAACTCATATTAAATCACAACATGTCATTTGCATAATCATTCCATTTTCATCTCGCATATAGATCATCAACATATAAATTTATCATCTAACTAAATGTATCCCATCACAATACATCAAATAATCTAAATAAATGCATACATGATAGAAATCATAAAATCATATAGACATGCATACATTGCATACATCAATAAAGGACATCATGATGATAAAAATAAAAACCATGTATATATCCATATATATATGTGAACCAAAAATACATCATCATGTCCATCATATCCCCCAAGGGCTACAAAATAAGTGGGTCCCAAAGCCCACATAATGTCCATCACAAAAATCCCAAAATAGAGACCCATTTGTCTCAAATAAAGTCATGCACCTCCATGACTAAGTGCCACGACTCTCTCCTCTGCCCTCGGTATGAGTGCATCACGAGCTAACAGATCGGCTCCCTCCTGGTCTGTCAGTCCATCTCACTGAGCTTGGTGGTCCCATCCGTGATGACTGCCCTGCCTCACTCCGAGACCTAGCCACTGACCCAATAGCCAAAGCTCTATCTAGTAGGTGTCCCTGGAGATGCATGATCTCATCCTCTAATAGTCTAGTGAAGACCTACTCCTCCTAATAGCGAATGATCAAACTATCCACAAAAACCTATAGTCGCTCTACCTCACCTCATAGTCTCACCACCTCATCACTACTCGATGCACCCTACCCTGAGCCCTGCACCACAACTTGAGACTAGAATGCTACTATCTCAGCTGCCTACCTCTAGATCTCTATAGTCTGCCTCACTATCTCATATTGCATAGACTCTAACTGTACATGAAGAACTGACACCTTAGCATCTTGCCTAGAGGCCTCAGTATGACTAGTTTGTACCTATGCATGAAGGAGAGCACTCTCCTCAGCATACTCCTCTTGTAACCTACTCAGCTCCCCTCACAATTTGGTGATAGTGGCATCTCATGTTTCTAGCTCCCCATCCAAGTCTCGCTCATTGGGTGCATCCATACCAAACCCCTCTACATCCTGGACGTCTAGTAAACCAGCCCTGGCATCCTCCCTATGAGGGTGAACATGTCGTACCTCTACTATATCTGGAGCCTAAGCCTCTTGAGCTACCTCTCTGAGGTCCTCTCTAGGTGCATCCTCCTCCATAGTAGCATTGGCACCCCCTCCTAGTGGGCCATCCCCACACCATATCCACATAATCCACCAAGTGCCATACTCATCAGTAGTATCGATGTCATCCACATCTGGTATGTCTATCATTGGGTCTAACTCCTCATTGAGGGGATCTACGATAGGCTCCTCTAGTCCCCTCTCCATGCTTCTATATCGATATACTTATGGCTCACTGGGTAACCCCTAGTGTAGCATGAACTATTGAAGCACATGGTCAAACTGGAAGTACTCTTTCTTAGTTCCATACCTCCCTACCATCCATCTACCGTGTCTCACTCGATGTAACTATACCGTAGCCTCTGGCCATATAGGGCAATCTTTGTAAGGTCTCCAGATAATATCCTCTATCCAAAGCCATGCAAAGACATCAGCATAGATCTCAATTTTTCTAGCCTAACATCAAATACCATGCTCCTCCCTTGTTGTCTCCTAGAGTGTAGTGTAACCAATATTTTTGTCCTCTAACTGAGCCTGCGTCATCCATGGTAGTCCCCCTAGGTGCTGCATTGCAATATAGGACCATCCCTAGACCTATAGTAAATAGCTACATCCTATCCCCATCCATCCATGATAGTGAATATAATAAAGCTTATCATAAATTTGTGAATGTAAAGTCAGACCCCAAGCCATAATCAAAGGTTGCTCTGGCATGCACTCACATAGAGCATACACTAACTCTAGTAGGTTCCAAGGGAACCTAGCTCCTGAGGAGTCTGGCAATATTTGGTTGTTGATAAATTTTATTAGCAACACATATCTAGTTCCAAAGACCTCCCTCTAAAACCAATCCACCACTAACATGCCTCCACTGAGTAGCTCTACAGCTACCTCCTCCCACCTCTCTCTAAAGTACCATTGCAAGACTACCTCACGTTGACCAGTAGGTGTGCTGAGGATCGGACATCCCTCAATAGGGATCCGAAGTATCCTGTATACATCCTCGATGGTAATAATCATCTCCCTAGTAATAAAGTGAAAGGTATTGGTACGGGGATCCCACAAATATATAAGTGTAGTAATATAAGCCCTGTCAACCATGACGAGCTTCAACTGAGTCACCTACTTGAGGCCAATGACATCGAGCCATACCCAATCCTCAGGTGTCAACATGCCTCTAGCTGCCATGAACATATTCAGGACCCTATATCGACTCTTAATAATTTTCTAACATAAAAAAAAAAAAACAAAATTGGGTCACTCAAGTGCACCAAAAATGCACTTTTTACCCTCCAAAAACACCTAAAAAGGGTCAATTTTGACCCCAAAATGGGTCATTTTTGGCCTAGTTTGTGGCCAACCCAACCAGGGATGGCCCCCAATTTTGTGACCATACCAACCAGGTATGGCCATGCACCACCATCCCAGGAAGGGATGACCCCCAATCAGGGGCAAAATGACCCCCTAGAAACCCTAAAAATGCCAAAAAATGACTAAAAAATACTCTATAAATGCAAAAAAAATAATTTTTTTAATGAAAATTAAAAATCTACCCTAAATGTGTTATTTCACTACACTTTAAGGGTTCATTACTGGCTAATTAAAGAAAAAAATCAAAAAACCCTAAGAAATTACGATTCCTTGCTAAAAACAAAGAGGAAAAAGCATGGAAACATACCCGTCGTGCATCGGCTCTGCCATGTGCTGCACCACAAAATTGCTGCATGCTGAAAGTTATATTGTTTGACAGTGCTTCTCTTCAGTTAATCACATTTCTCCTCCTCTCCTCTCCAATTTTTGAAATCAAGTTGCAATAATGAAGATTTTAGGGCCATTTGCCCTTTTATATAAAACCCTAGGTTTGTGACCGTCCCTACCACGGACGATCACTGGGTGTGATGACCACAAAAAAATTGAATAAAAACAACTCAAAAATAGCAAAAATAGGGTCAAAAACCCACCAAAAACAAGGCAAATGAGGCCATTTTCAAAACTGGTCTTAATAATTCCAAAACAGGTTTGTGAAAGCATTATGTGACCCTAATTGAATCCCTAAGAAGGCCCCTAGGGCTGGACCACTCCATGGGTATGAAATTTTAGTCACTTGCGCTCTCAAATTAGACCAAAAATAGTCGAACAAATGAATAAAAGTGCATAACGAAAAATGGGAGAACCATGAAATTGTCCCAAAATCATCATATGGTGTCAAGTGACTCATTTCTTTGTACATTGGGCATTCCATAATCAAATCATCGCTTGAGGGGGTAGTCATCATAATGATTTCAACAATAGAATCAACAAGATAAAACTCAAAAGTGTTAAAACTCATGCATCCAGAAGAGTCTTTGCTCAAAGTAAATCTTCAAGCCCATGCTAGGGCAAATAAATAGCATAAAATGCAAATTAAAATAGGCTTGGCTCTCCTTGTGGTCCAGGGTATGAATCCTCTACGAAGGCTCTTCACACACCTGGCAGGACTTGCAAGGATACAAGGCGCCAAGACCTAAGTATTCTCGAAGCCTAAAAGTCCTCGTACAAAAAGGTCTAGGGATACTTGCAAATCATTAGTCTATGTCAAAGGCAATGATTATATGGATGTATGTTTTCTTTTTCATAGGAGAGACATCATGATTTGGTTAGGTTAAAAAAATAAAAACCTTAATCAATTTACCATTTTGGTTATATATTTTTGCTTTGTGCTTTCTCAGATAAAGCGCATCATAAAAAGGGGCAACTATAGACACCAAAATCAGGTAAATCGGATAGGACTACCAGTGCACCAAATGCATCATCCTATCGACATCATATGACCTCACCAGGGGTAGTTTCTAGGGTCAAAATGCATCCTAGGATAGTTATGGGAGCCTTAGAGGCCTTGGTTTGTGACCATCCCTACCAGGGATGGTCATGATTAGGATTAGGATTTGTGGCCACTCCTGCCTGGGATGGTCACATATGACTGTCCCAAGCAAGGACGACCCCCAAACCCACCTAAAAAAAAGTAGGTGGGATCGATATTGGCAATCAAATCTTATCAATATCAACCCCAATTAGCACCCATGCTTATTGGGAGTAGCCTAGCACAATTTGGGATGCCTAATGGGTTGCCCAAATGGGGCAACCTTCCCAAACCCATCCAAGGTAACCTTGGACAAGTGGAAAGGGTTGCCCTAGATGGGCAACATGCCATTTTGGGCATTAGGGATCCAATTGCCTATAAATTGGAGCCTTCCCTCAACAAAAATAATGGGATAATGGAATGAAGGTTTGGAGCAATGAAGTGCTGCTAGAATTGGGAGAGAACTGGTGTTACTTACCTCGCCCCTTTTTGCAAACTTTGTGCCCCTTTGCCTTTGAATCCCTCTTCCCTCGTGAAGGCGATTTGAAGGATTACAAAACCTATCAATATAATTACAAAACTAGTCTACTATAGCACATATACATACCCCATTTACCTAAAAATGTAATTAGTGAGCTCTAGAACTGATCCAATAGGTATTGATGGCCATTTTTGAAGCAGACCTGTTGACCATTTCGGGAAGGAGTGGTCAACAATCATGACCGTATCTAACTATGAAAACCATAAAATCTATAGGTATTTTGCCCTATATTCCACCATAGGAGTATTCAATAGGTCCTCCCCTAACTCCAGTCTGAATTTGAGCTGATTTGGAGTTGATTTGGCAGGGTAACCAATCATTTGAACATCGCAAGGTGAGGTGGACCAGCATTAAGGCCTCCGCCGTCTTTCGCCTATCTTGGTGCCTAAACGACCTTAAAATGATTTGAAACTTGGCTAGAGTAATTTTAGAACATAGATATATCTATTGTATGCATTTTTATATGTTTTGATAGCTTATATTGCTTTCATTTTATTTTATTTCGATGTATGTATGTTGTTTTCCATTATAATATCTATGCTATTAACCCCCTTTCAAACTCCCATGTGTGTAGATTGTAGGATTAAGCAAACCAAGAGCTAGAGGTATAGGAATCAGCATCAACATAGCTTCTTCATGGGAAGAGGATTCAACCATTGGATGTGCCAACATCAATTTACCACCGAGGGATAGGATCCCTTAGTACCATTATTTTCATTGTGTATGGTTGATGTATTGCCAGTTTTAAGCCTCCATTAATGGAGTGCATCTTGTAATCGAAGTTCTGAAAATCATATTAATAAAATACATCTTATTGCATTTCATTTGGTTATTAGATTCGTATTTTATTACTTTCTAACTTAGTTTCATTATATGCACTCTTTTGGCCTATAAGGCCCTTAGCTTAAATCTGCCTGTTTAAAGGCCATACAAACATAAGTAGAGGCGTATCCGTTGATTTTATGCTTCTACAATAATCATATTTTTTTACAAATGGTATCACAATTTTTATCTAAATCACAATACACAAGTTCACCCTCATCCATTCATCCATGTGTGTAAATGTGTTTTTCAACACAACCAAATAGTGTTGTTATACGAAATAAATAAAGTTTTCCTATTATTTCAACCATGTCTAGTGGTCCTATCAAATTTTGAAGAAATCCACCTTGATTAGTAGAGATCAAGGTATAGTTGTAATAATACCATGGATATTTAGGATCTCATCACTAATTGAAACACTAAAATCCTAGTTGGTACAAGAGAGATATGAAAACAACAAAGTAGTCTAGGTTACCTTAAGCGAAAAGGATCTTCCTTGCTTACCCCCCTGTGTAACTGGTTTAAAGGTGTTGAGAATTGGAAAAATGAAAAGCTCCACCCTACCCAAAAATGAGTGATTATCATCACTACATAAATCCCTTGATTTCATCAAAACAAGCAAAAATTCTGAAACACAATACAAATTCAAAATTACAGTCTCAAAAGTCATAAGTCAAAATCCTAGATTTCAAAGTCATAGTTCAAAAATAAAGCAAATAGTGATTATCATCACTACAAATATCCCTTGATAAAAAGAAAAAAATCAATCAAAATAAACAATAATTTTTATCACTAGGTATGAGCAAGTATCCCAAAAAGAATGAAGAAAAAAATGGAATAAAGCTTGAATCCTTGGAATTCTCAACATTGCACAAAACTGGAAGGAGAAATCCTTACACATGATGATATGTCTACCACAAAAGCTTCTAGAATTTTCATATACCAATGTTTGAATGTGGATGATCTAGCTTAGGTAATTCAATACTGCCTAGTGGTACAGTCCAACTAAGTCCAACATAAGGATGAGAGAAACCACTTGAGAATCCTTGATATTAGCAATGGGCTGAAATAATCCCGCCTGACATTGGAGGAAATGCTTTTGTTTAAATCTCAAAATATATTAATTTGCACACACAGAGAGAATGAATATCCAGGTACAGAGTGAAAAAAAATTGTTTTTCAAAAGTCTTGTATGGCAAGTACATAGTTGTTTATAGGGTAACTAGAGTGTTTGAAGTCTCAAGAAAAACCCACAAATAATTTTCCAACATAGCAATAAATCACATCATCAATCACATCATCATATTTCTCTATAAGATTTTATAAATTAGGGGGTATTAATAAAATAACATTAAAATAGATACCGAATATATGTCAAAAATGATATCTAGATGGCCACTAAATATTTTACATCTCTTAAATTATAGAAGCTTATCTAGAAAATACATACATTCCACACCATCACATTGCACATATGAAGGATTTAAATAATTAATTATTATAAGTAGAATGATTATTAAATATTCATGGTTGTTATACTTTTTGTGGTATCACCCGTTAAATTATCAAACTCATAGCATATGCATCCATTATGTTTTAAGTAATTAAAACATACAAGTTCATTTACATTAGATTACATATTGCATTCACCATAACATAGAATTAGTTAGATGCATATGATTAAATCAAAATCAAATATGTATCTACCAAAAATACCTCATCCATAAACACATAGTTCATAAATAATTCATTTGCATCAAAGATCACATCATTGCATTCATCCATACAAAGAATCATAAATCCATTATCAAATCAACTCATGATACACCACATCATGTCACAATAATCAAATCATGAAAGCATCTAGATAAACACATACATAAGCATACATCTCAAATCCACATCATCATAAATGTCATCTATCATATAACACATATATCAACTCATCATAATTCCATCATAACATTGCATAAATAAAATAAAAAAACATAAGCAATAAATGGCATGCGTAATGAAGCATAAATACAAGATCTCATATAAATATGCCTATCTCAAAAGATGTCTTAGAATGTGTATCTCAAAGTGTATGGATATACAAAATCACTAGCAAGATAAAAATCATATAGGTCAAGCAGACCTCAAAAAACTAATAGAGTCAAAGTGCATCATCAATCAAACACAGGGCCTGCACCCCCAACATCACCTCCCCTATGGCCATGTCACACATGGAGTGATGTGACCCTGCTAGTCTCTTTGTGTGAGTCTGAGTCCTTTGACTAGGACGAACAAAAGACTACCCAGAGGTGGATTGCCTACTGACCTTTGAACCACCTACACCTGCTACCTCCTAAGGTATAATCCCATACCTCCTAAGATACATCTAGAGAGAGGCTATATGGGAGATATACCCCTTGATATACTCCTCATACTCATCTATCAAAACCTATAAGCATAGAACCTCTACCTCGGTGTCTACCTCAGGATCTGCTCTGGTATCACCCTGTGATGTAGGAGGAGGAACCACAAACTACATCCTAGCAGCACCACCCCTGATAGTAGCCTATAAAGCCTGGATCTATAGCGTGAGCTACTCTATGATGGCATCCCACTGTACTATGGTAGCATCTCGCTATTACACCTAAATATTGGTCGACTAGAGCTTAGCTTCGACCTCATGAAACTATGCTCTTAGAGGAGAATCCCTCTCCTTAGGCTCTAGCTCCTCCTCATCCTCCTCTAGAGCCTCCTGCTACTTTGTTACCACCTGCTTTGATGGTTGGTCCCATACCTCAGTCCTAGCTTGGACTCTATGACCTAACAGATTTGCACCATCACCTCTGCCATCATCCTCGTGGCCTAAGCTGCCATTACCATGCCACATACGATCCCCCCACCATTGATAAAATTCTTGTATAACTCCCCCAGCAACTCCTAGGGAAACCACTAAGGCATCCTCCTCATACGATAGATCTATGATCCATGGTAGGAGAATATTTCTCTTTGTTATGATGCGCCTATATACAAATGGAACAAGTGGTACATTCTACTGCATCCCATACTAATGAATAACTTGGGAGTAGAAGAAATATCCTTGGATGCCAACCTTGTGACCGATGAGCTATCACTCACATCGTGTCCTAGCTATGAAACTAGCAGGATCATCCCATACAGGGCACTCATGATATGGTTGCTAAATGACATCTCTGGCCTGTAGCCTAGTGAAAGTATCAGTATAGTGGGAAAGTTCTCTTGCATGAGGATGACTCTTGTGCCCCTCACACCATCGAGCCCATCTAATGGTGTAGCATTGCATCCACTCCTCTATGACTGTAATCTTAGTAGGAAGCCCTCTAGGGTGATCTACCTTGATGTGCTCCCATTACCAAACCTGTAAGAGCAAGCTGCAAGCAATGCCGACATGACCTCATCGGTGAATGTGGTACAACTCATCATAGCACTAGGCTAACAGGTACCATCCCCATGCATATATGATGGGCACCTCAATGTACATCAGGTCTTGAACCATCACAAGGAAGTTCCATGGGAACCTCAAACTCGAGTAGTCTGAGATCAAGATGTTGCTGATAACCATCAGCAACACTGCATGCCTCATCGTGAAGACCTCCTCCTCATACCACTACAAGATAGACACCCCTCCAGACTTAGTGTCCCTAAATGCCTCCATAGATCACCCTCAAAATACCCAAATAAATACATCATCGCGATCCTTAGTGGATGACGAGGTAATAGCCACTCCATCAAAAGGGAGCTAAATAATCCTATACACATCCTCCAGCATAATAGTCATCTCACCGATAGGAATATGGAAGGTATTGGTCAGAGGATCCCATTGGTGGACCAAAGTCATAAGGTAGGCCTGATATGATATGATGTGAGGTAGCCTAGTGACATATTGAAGCCTACAAGCCTTGAGCCAGACCCATTCTATGTCATCTAGTAGGGGTAGAAGGTCATTCATGATCTTTGGGTCACGTGCTCAAGCATCGAGAATCTAATAGCAAATGAGAAAGATAAGGCATGGATCATAATAAAGCATGAAAATGGTGCAAATAACGATGGGCTACTCCAAGTACAAACAAAAGGGTAATAATGCACCTAATCATGTAGAAAATTTCAAAAACAAGTCACAAAAATTCAAAAATTCAAAAAAAACAATCACTCATTCATGTGAGAAAATTCAAAAAAAATTTACAAAGGTTCTTGGCCGTTGTCGCCTACAGCGGCCAGAAGTCAAATGTTGAAGCCGAGAGTGGCCAAGCCCCAATGGTCAAAATTATGACCATTGGAATTCAAACCTAGCCACTCTGAGTGACAGTGGCCAGGCCAAAGACCAAGCTGGCTACTATGAGCTGCAACATCCGATGGGCGACGTAGTAAAAGCATCTACCCTAGGCCGAAGATAACAAAAAATTGTATAAAAACAAATCCCAAGTAAGCCTCCTATCAAGTTAATTATTCTATTAACTTGGCGATTGTAGCGATTTGCACTCCATGCAAATCGACAAGATGAGTAAGTTACCATGATGTTACTTGGGGCAAAACATTCATTTTGGTATTACGATGTGTCTCCTTCAATCCCGAAGAAGACCAAGAAGGTCGAACTGCTCCACGAGTATGAAGGAATCATCCTAATTCTCCTATGACACCAAAAACACTAAGCCAAGTGAAGTACAAGTACAAATAGAATCACTCATCCTAACTCCCTAAGAAGGTTGTTTATGGCTGGACTTCTCCCCAAGATAGGGATGGATGATTATCATAAATAATTGAAATCGCACTTGGATGGGGGTTTACCCATTAAAGATTACAAACACTAGAAAGGAACCAAAACCAACCATATTTGGTCAAGCAACTCATCACTTCATTCATTGCCCTTCCCTCACCAATTCATTGTGTGAGGGGGTAGTTTGGAACTTCAAATCATCATAATCAAAATCAACAAAATATCACTCGATCATGTCAAATTACATTCATCCTACAAATAATTGCACTCAACTACAAGATTTTTCCCATTTCTTGGGGTCATAAGAAAAAAGGACATCTTCAATTTGTAGCTCTTCTTCGGTTGGTTCTGTTGTAGCAACATAAGCTACCCGATTGTGTTTGAGGAATGAGTGCAAGTGGACATGTGCAAGCCCTATGCTAGATTAAGCCTTCAATCAGGTTGAAGCAATTATTCAAGGATGCGTGCCATCTTTCATGATTAGGTCATCAAGCATTGATCAGATCAATGATCATCATACACCTTTGCTAACATAGCAGTCTACATTTTTACCTTGTGTTGTGTTTATTACTTAATGTATTGCAAAAAGGGGCATCTATAGACACCTAAAACATGCCATGGTCAGGAATACTACTTACATATAGATTATGTGACAAAAACTTGGGATCTTCCAAGTGACAAAAGTGGTTTGTACCACTAATTTGGGAAATTTTAAGCCCATCTAAGCCTGGTCGTTGTAGACCAGAGTGGCCAAAATACAGTCTCTATAGCTCAAAGTGGCTAAACCTTAGCTGCTGTAGATGACAGTGGCTAAGTTTTAAATGCATTTTTCTGCCCATCCAACCTAATCTTGGGTGGAAGTGGCAGTTTGCATGCAATAAGGACAAGCAGGGACAACCTAATCTTGCTGGTAGGAAGGTGGAAGGTATTGGTCTGAGGGTCCCCCTGGTGGATCAAATTCATAAGGTAGGCTTGATTTGACATGATGTGAGGCAACCTAGTGACATACTAAAGCCCATGGACCTTGAGCCAGGCTAAGTCTATGTCATCCAGTAAGGGTAGAAGGTCATTCATGAGCTTCGGGTCATGAGCCTAAGCATCGAGAATCTAAGAGCAAAAGAGAAAGCAAAACATAACTTCAATGCATCTAAGGAATGTATCATAATAAAGCATGAAAATGATGCAAATAACAATGGGCTAGTCCATGTCCAAACAAAAGGGTAATAATTCACCTAAGCATGCAAAAAAATTCAAAAAAAACAATCACTCATTCATGCGAGAAAATTCAAAATTTTTTACAAAGGTTCTTGGTTTTTGAAGCTGAGAGCAGCCAAGCCCCAACGGTCAAAATTCTAACCGTTGGAATTCAAACCTAGCTGCTCTAAGTGACAGTGCCCAGGCCAGAGGCCAAGCTGGCCACTCTGAGCTGTTGTACCTGATGGGCAATGTAGCAAAAGCATCTACCCTAGTATGAAGATAGAAAAAAAATTAAAAACAAGCAAAAAGGTGGCTAACCCACCACATGAAATCATAATCTAAGCCTAAGCTACAAGTTTAATTCATTTCCAATGAGTTTAATGAGGTTCATTTACCCATTAATTAGTGAGGTTAATTTTACCCAAAAAAAATGAGACTGACATGGTCAAGGTTTAAGAGAATACCCGAGAAGCTCCAACCCCTCCACTTGTAGATGTCTCTCCCTACATAGCCATGGTATCCAATGCAACAACAATACAAGATGCAAAAGTCACTTTCATAAACAAATCTCTAACACAAACTGACAGCTGGTGAAAGTGAAAGGTCAAACCCTAGGGTTAATTTTTATTTTCCCAAATTATGGCTCAACCACTGCAATCATCAAAGGCCTAAAATTCTTGGCCGCTCAAGGAAAAAGTAGCCACTACTTATTTGAGAAGCAGCAAAAACATCAAATAAGCACATTTTGGTGACCCATGGTCATCATAATGATCAAAATAACAAAAAAATTGCATAAAAAAAAAATCCCAAGTAAGACTCCTATCAAGTTACTTATTCTATAAACTTGGTGATTACAGTGATTTGCACTCCATGCAACTCGACAAGATGAGTAAGTTACCATGAGGTTACTTGGGGAAAAATAGTCATTTTGGGATTACGATGTCCCTCCAATTCCAAAGAAGACAAAGGTCGGACTACTCCAAAGGTACAAAGGAATCATCCTAATTCTCCTATGACACTAAAAACATTAAGCCAAGTGATGTAGTACAAGCACAAATAGAATCACTCATCCTAATTCCCTAAGAAGGTTGTTTATGTCTGGACCACTCCCCAGTATAGGGATGAATGATTATCGTAAGCAATTGAAATCACACTTGGATGGGGGTTTTCCATTAAAAAGAACAAACACTATATAGGAACCAAAACCAGTCATATTTGGTCAAGTGACTAGTCACTTCATTCATTACTCTTCCCTCACCAATTCATTGTGTGAGGGGATAGTTTGGAACTTCAAATCATCATAATAAAAATCAAAAAAAGATCACTCGATCATGTCAAAATTGTGTTTGTCCTATGAATCATTGCACTCAACTCTTACAAAACTTTTCCCATTTGTTGGGGTCATAAGCAAAAAGAACATATTCAATTTGTAGCTCTTCTCTGATTGATTCTGTTGTAGAAACATAAGCTACCTTATTGTGTTTGAGGAATGAGTGTGAAAGCGAATGCAGAAGGACGGCATACCAGATATGATGCAAACAAAATAGATATGGTGTAGATGCTAAGTCCTACGAATGCGATGAACAAATGCATGAAGGAAATGATGCAAAAATGAGATGTAAGCAAAAACAAAGTGGGGCCTCTTTTATTAATGTTTGCTTTTAATCCGGTTACAATACGTCCCCCCTCTAGGGCTCAGAACGTTTGATACAGTTTGTTACATCAATGGATGGTACGCTTCTAGTGTCTTTCGCATGCCCACATTCGAAATGGGCGGGCCAAAAGTTGCCGCCGCTTGTGTCCATGTGTTCGTCATTCCTTGCTGCCCCTCTGGTGTTCCTGGTGGTGAGATCCTATGCACAAAAAAATAGCAAATAGTTAATAGCATATGCGGATATAGGAAAACATGCAATCCCCAAAGCCTTCGGCTAGTTAATATATAAAAGAATGAAACGATGGTCAAAACATGTCATAATGAATTCAAAATTTGATAGAGGCATGGAGACATCATCAGGGACACATTGCAAAAAGAATAGTCAGGAAATCATGCACAGATTTCTAATCGCTCCGGGGTGGGACGCTGGGGACTGTCACAAAATGTGCAAAAGTGACCTTGCAAATGTCCTATCTAGAGGCCTCCAAAACTCCTGCAAACTTGGGGTTAGACTAAAAGGGGCATTTTGAGATGACCCAGAAGGTCAGATTTGGCAGATTCTACCCAGATTGTCCTGTATCCGAAGGCGCTCCCTGTAGGTTAGTAAACGCATAAAATGATAAAAACAAGGTCAAATCATGTCAGAAAGCAATGAAACTTGGACAGCAGCATAAGTACATCAGATACAACATAATGCAAAAATAATAGTAAAGAAATCATGCATATATTTCTAATCACTCCGGGGTGGGGCGATTAGGACTGCAATAGTGCGGGGGCGCCGGGGCAGGACGCCCACCGTTTGGGGCTTAGTTTTGGCACCAATCCAAGTGGGATGGGTCCAAAACCTCCTAGGGGGTTGTGTCAATGAGTTTGGTGTGGGATTGTGGCTGATTGCTTGGGTTTTGGGTCTAGATTGCATTCCTAGTGCTCACCCGATAACCTCCCTTCCAAAAGAGAGATTAGGGATGTAGGAAGCACAAAGAGGAATGGGGGTATAATTTGGCAGCACTCCATTGCTCCAAATGCTCCAGCTCTATTCTCCTTTTGGGGTGAGGAGGCTCACATTTTTATAGACCTAGGGGTCTCCTTTGAATGCGCATGCGAGGGCGCCACTTGGCTCACCATGCCTTTTTGGGGGAGAGAAGATTCCTCCCTGATTTAGGGCCTCCATGATCAGGGCATGCTTGACTGAAGTCTCTCTCTGATTTGAAACCGTTCCTCGCAATTGCATGCCTTGAAGGTGAAGTTGGGTGGTGGATCTGGGCTGCCATTTGTCAAGGCTTGAATTTTTTCCAGTCAAACCTGCTAATCGTCCCACCCTGGAGCGATTGTTGCTAATCGTCCCGGGGTGGGGCGAATAGGATTCTAATCGTCCCAGGGTGGGACGAATAGGGAGCAAAGTGCTTAAAAGGTGCCAAATTGACCTTTGACCTTCCA
Organism: Wollemia nobilis; assembly: GCA_028583015.1. Lineage (NCBI taxonomy): Eukaryota > Viridiplantae > Streptophyta > Pinopsida > Araucariales > Araucariaceae > Wollemia > Wollemia nobilis. The sequence goes on from JAQPPZ010016981.1 coordinate 39,734,917, forward strand.
AAACTGATTTGGGAGTGGTTAGGACCACTGTTTAACCTCTGGAGGCTGCCCTAGGGGGTATGTATGCCAATTCGGTCAGTGCTTGTAGTCACATAATCGGATTGGTGTTGTTTTGGTGTCTATAGATGCCCCTTTTTGGGATGCGCTGTGTGTGGCGTAGTGCTGAGCAAAAATAGATGACCAAAGCACTTAATGATTAGGGTTTCTTAGTAACCTAACCAAATTTTGATGCCCCAAGTATGGAAAGGGCACGCATTCTTGAATCCTTGCTTCTGACGAGCTAAGGAGCTTAACTCAAGTGTAACCTTTTTCAGTGAGGTGTACTTGATCTTGGACATTGTTCAGTCATGAATAGGCAAAGGGCGCAACCTTTTGTCTGAGGAACCTTTTCTTCATGCTTCCAGAATGCCAAGTGTTTGTTTAGCTTGTGATTATTGCTTGTTTGCTGCCCCAAGCAGGAGCGTGATTGTCTTTGTCAATGATTCTTTGAATGCATGCCATTTCCTTGATTGGGTGTGTATTTGTTGATTGGTGACTAAGTGTGACTACCCCCTCAAGCGACGAATCGATGAGGGAATGACCAAAAATGAGAAAAGCGATGAGTCGCTTGACCCAAGATGACATTTGTAAGGGTGCCTTCAGTTGTTTTTCATTGAACGCTTATTGCAGTTTTCCAACAATCGGACCTATTTTTGGTGGGTTTTGACCCTTTTTTGGATGCCTATTGGGGTAGAAATTATCGAAAATCCTCCTTCCCGTGGAGCGGTCCGGCTATGCTAGCCTTCTTAGGGAGTAGGATAGTGAGTATTTGTGACCTCGACGGTGGTTTTTCATGCCATGAATGTCAGGTGCAAAGGCACCTTTGTTCGGCAGATTTATTGTTATTTTTGGTGCATTTTTTGGATGCAGTTTTTGTTGCTTTATTTCTTGCTCTGTAATCGTCCCAGGGTGGGACGAATACCAATTTTGTAATCGTCCCAGGGTGGGACGAGCGCCAACTAGAGTGCTCATCCCAGGGTGGAACGATTACAGGCCTAACAACCTATATAAGGACCAAAACTAGGTTTTGGGCTCATTTGCAACAATTTTTTCTTGGCGATTTGGAGCAGTGAGGAGGAGTGCGAGTGTGCATAGCGGAGCACTGCCAAAATTTCATGGACATCATGAGTGCGAGAACCAGATCTTCGAGTGGAGGAGCCGAGGTGAGACCGGTATGATGTTCCTTCTCCCTACCTATTATTCGTTTGTGTTTCCTTTTTGTTATTTTGTTTTATTCGTATATCAAGTTGAAAACCTAATATAGGAATTTTATTTTTTTTTTTTTTTTTGTTTTTCTAATTAAGGTCAAAACCTATATTACTATACTTTTTTTTTTTTTTTATTTTAAAACCCAAAATTTTTTATTTTGTTTTTTTGTTCATATTAAGGTTGAAACCCTAATATTTATTTTTTTTTTTTTTTTTTAATATTAAGTTAAACCTTTTTTTTTTTTTTTTTTTTTTACATTAAGGTTGAAACCCTAATATTTTTTTTTGTTTTTTTTTGTTCACATTAAGGTTGAAACCCTAGTATGATTTTTTTTTTTTTGTTTTTCTTATTTTCATTATGTTGATTGTTGTACAATTGTATTGTAATTATTTTGTACTTTCATTGTACATTTGTTTGACTATACTCTATATGCTATACTTTTGTAAATTGTAGTCTGTACTTCTATTGTACATTTTATTTTAATGTTTTTGTTTATATTAAGGTTAAAACCCTAATATGTTTTTTTTTGTTTTATTGTTTTATTGTTTTTCAGGTTGTGAAGAGTCGGTACCGCCAATCGACTATTTTCTCTGATGCTCGGGATGCCCTGACAGTTGTGGATTGGGAGTGGCTTGATGCCCTTGGGCTCAAGCAGGTGACACGTCTGGAGCCTATGGTGGGGGATCGGGCATATTTGACTACCCTGATCAATCTGTGGGATCCCCACACCAACACTTTTCATCTCCCAACAAGGGAGATGACTATTACTCTAGAGGATGTGTATCGGATTCTATGGATTTCGATAGATGGGCTGCCTATCCGGATGACCCACCGTGACCAGCGAACGGTGGTATTGACACGGTGTTTTGGTCCAGTGGTGGAGAGGGGGTGGAGAGGGCTATGGAGAGGGTAGAGGTTGACTGCCAGATAGGTGGTATTCTAGTGCGGTGGTGGTTGGAGAAGGGCGTATTAGGGGTGAGGCATGCTTTGATCATGACCCTCATCTCCAATATGCTACTTCTTGACTCCTCAGGTGTGAGGTTCCCTTGGAACCTGCTTGAGTTGGTGTTCAGATTGGTGGAGTGTCCTACATCAGCTCCACTTATTATGAGATGGGGTCAGACGTTGTTGGCACAGCTGTACGATGAGTTGTACGAGGTCCGCTATCGAAAGTGGAAGGGGATCGGGTGCAGCTATCTCTTGCAGTGTTAGGGGTGGTAGCACATAGTTGTGGAGTGGCCGCAGGGTTTGCCTTGGACCACCCGAGGTGAGATGGTGGATCGAGAGATTGGATATGCCAATTTATGGTGGAGGTCAGAGGAGCATGGGTAGAGTCGGCGGTGGGCAGGTGACGTAAGTCACTATACTGATGCCTTCTCTCATCTAATGCTAGGGTAGGTGTTCTAGTGGCCGTATCGGGACTGTCCAGCCTAGCTTGAGGTTGGAGAGTGGCTTCGATATGTGCATAGGGGTAGATGGTTGATTGGGCGGCATGGGACAGAGTAGGAGTACTTCCCATATGTTTGGGTGACGTGGTAGTTTGGGGTGCACCAGGGATTTCCTAGTGATCCCTTGATCTATCGACATCATGGTGATGAGAGGACTCTAGTCTGGCCTATCATTGAGCCATTGGGTGAGGAGTCTGATGTAGTTATTGATGTACCCGATGTGGACGATGTCGGGGTGACTGTAGAGTATGACCGGTGGTGGATTATGTGGTGATGGTGGGGTGAGGGGCCTCTAGGAGGCATGGATATTGTAGCAACAGGAGGTGGGGGTGTAGAGGCACCGATGGAGGGTTGGGGGGCTCCGCTTGATGATGTGGACATGGTGGAGGTCGATGACTTCACTGGTGATGGAGATGATTTGGGGGTTTCGGAGTAGTCGGATGTACAGGATGTCCCGGAGCAGTGGGTGCCAGAGCAGTAGGCCATCCCGGAGGTGCCCATGCCTTAGGCTATCTCAGGGGATGTGGAGGCTGGGTTTCATGCTGAGATAGCATGATTGGAGGGTCTCCTACGGAGATGGGAGGAGGAGCATAGAGATATTTTGTAGGAGAGGGATCTCCTATGGACTCAGTTGGCACAGCGGGATAGTGCATTGGTTGTGTATCATCGACGAGATATAGAGTGGGGTCGGTACCGGGTAGAGTTAGAGACAGAGGTTGTCCGCCTTGGTGGACAGTTGCCTATGCTTGATGGAGGTGGTTCATCATACCGTACGAGAGGTAGTGAGACTGAGCAGTCTACATCCTCTCATCGCAGGTGGCTAGATGAGGGTAGTGTTGGTGGGCAGGGTGCGAGGGCTGGCAGCAGCCACCCTGAGAGGTCCCATAGGACCCATACTACTAGGGGTAGTTCCAGTCGCACCGATCCTACATGATCATGGTGGCTGACTCCCTAGGCTTTGGGGATTTTGAGTTTTTGGTTTTTTGTGAGGTCAGAGGACCTTCTTATTGTAGCCTGAGGGCATTTTGACTTGATATATATACATGACTCATTTTTGGTTTGATTATATACTTGTCATGGTTTATTGTTCTTTATGCACATTTATTTATGTTGATGTATGCATATGCTATTATGACTGTGGATGATTTTAACTATATGATATAGATGTATGCATATGGAATGGATGGAATGATTTGTTGGTATACAGGTGATGGCACCATAGACTGTATAGGATTTACTGGCTTTTTGTACTATGTGATTGCTTTATGGAATAACTTTGCATTTGTAATTTTTGTTTTGTATTTTTTGATGGTGATGTAAGTAATGAAATGTACAACAATTGTTTTAGAATGTAGTTAAGGTTTTTCTGAGACTCGGATGCTTTAACTAACTAGTCAAGACTGTACATTATCTTACAAGACTTTCGAACAAGGTACGAATTAGACTTGAGTTTGACCAAGTTATTTCACATCCCTGTGTGTGCGATTGAGTTCGTTGATGTGGTATTCATAAGGATACCGCCAGTGCCAAGTAGGCTGTCCACCAAACCTGTACTAAGGATCACCTAATTAGCTCCACTAACTCCTTTGTTGCATTTAGTAAGATTAATCTATGGGGCAATCTAGGATACCATAAGCTAGCTCATCCACATGCAAACATTGATCTGTACATATGCCCAACAGCTAATGCGATAGATATATCATCATGCGGGAGGTTTGCCACCAGTGCCAGCAGGCTATCCACCAAACCGGGACTGAGGATCACCTCATGACCTTTCGAATGCTGAGAGTTCCAGGGATTCAAGTTCGACTCCCTTCTTTTCTTCAATTTTATTGGGATACTTGCTCTCATATATAGTGATAAAAATCACTGTTTATTTTTCTTTTGTTTTTGAGCAAGGGATTTGAATTTTGAGTGATGGGGATCACTATTTCTTGTGCTTTTTGATGTGTGCACTTTGAGGGTTTTGATGTCAAACTTTGGAGTTTGTACTTTGACTTTTGTAGTTTTTTGATGTTTGCAACTTTTTGAGAATTTGGGATTTCTGATAGTGGTAAAAACCACTATTTATTTTGGGGAATTGGGTAGGGAAGATGCTTGTCCTTTTGCCAACTCTCAGCATTCTTGGGGTCATTCGCATAGGGGGATGAGCAAGATAACCATTTCGTTGTATGGTATCCTGGACCACTTTGCAGGTTTCATCTTTCATTCACACAACTTGGGAATTTTTATGTGTTTTAAGCTTGTGTTGGGATGCTATGTAACAAGGCGTGATCCAAGTAAAACTCTACCTTGTAAAAATCGGTCTGACTTTGTACAACATTTGGCTAGAAATCTAAAGACAGCTGAATGACGAAAACCCTAAAGACATTAAAAGACAACTGACTATGATATGGCAAAAATGTGAATGGCGTTATTCTTGTTGGATCATTTACAAAATGGACTAAATGTGGAAAATGATGGAATTGCCAAGTAATTACAGTCTATGGTGCATTGACATGTATGACCAGAAAATATGCAATGTATGTATGCGATGCCTAATGCAGTTCTTTTTGTGTTTTGATTTTTAAGATTATGTATGAAAGTGAGATGCAATTTTTTTGTTATTTTTGATTATCTATTGTTTTTTTTTGAATATTCATTTTTGACCAAGCGATTGTGGGAACCCTTGGAGCTTTTGGCTTGACCAAAGGGATTATAGATACCTTTGGGGCATTTTGGGTGACCAAGCGATTGTGAGAACCCTTGGAGCTTTTGGTTTGACCAAAGGGATTATGGATACCTTTGGGGCATTTTAGGTTGACCAAGTGATTGCGGGAACCCTTGGAGCTTTTGGTTTGACCAAAGGGATTATAGATACCTTTGGGGCATTTTAGGTTGACCAAGTGATTATGGGAACCCTTGGAGCTTTTGGTTTGACCAAAGGGATTATAGATACCTTTGGGGCATTTTAGGTTGACCAAGCGATTATGGGAACCCTTGGAGCTTTTGGTTTGACCAAAGGGATTATAGATACCTTTGGGGCATTTTAGGTTGACCAAGCGATTGCGGGAACCCTTGGAGCTTTTGGGGTGGGCCATGGCTCTCTAAATGTTGAATGGCCTCAAATGACTGATGTTCAAGGGTTCTAGTTCCTTGATTCCTTCAAGAGAGGCGAGTCGGTATGTTCCAGGTCCTATTTTATTATCGATTACATAAGGACCTAACCAATTTGCCATGAACTTGTCCCTTAAATGGGGCGGCAAGTTAGAATTTTGTTGGTTCTCTTTTAAGACTAGGTCACCAACCTGAAAGTCCCTCAGGTGAACTTTCATGTTGTATGCTTTCTTAAGTCGCTCTTGATAGATACGTAAATGCTCGAGAGCATTGATGCATCGTTCATCGAGTAACGTAAGCTGGTCTAACTGGGCCTGCCATGCAGTGTCATCATCGATGAACTCTTGCATTGATATGCGTAGGGAGGGTATTTCCAACTCGAGAGGCATGACTGCCTCGGAGCCATACACTAGCAAAAATGGAGTTGCCCCAGTGGGCGTCCGAATGCTAGTGCGATAAGCCCATAGGGCAAGTGGTATTTGGATGTGCCAATCCTTATGATTATCTATGACCATATTTTTAAGGATGGCAACTAGCATTTTGTTTGATGCCTCTGCTTGCCCATTTGCCTGCGGATAATAGGGTGTCGAAAAACTATGCTGAATTTTGTACTTTGTTGTCAAAGCACGCACATCTTTGTTCTTAAATGACGTCCCATTATCCGAGATGATCTTGGATGGAATACCAAAATGACATATGATGTTATGTAAAATGAACTCCGCAATGCAGGGCCCAGTCGTAGAGGTAAGCGGAATTGCTTCCACCCACTTAGTGAAGTACTCTATGGCCATTATGATAAACGTGTGATGACCTGACGACGTAGGGGAGATCTTTCCAATGAGATCTAAGCCCCACTACGAAAATGGCCAAGCCGATTGGATCGGTTGCAAGGCCTGAGAAGGTACGTGTGTCAAGTTAGCATGGTGTTGACACTTCATGCACTTCCGCACATATGCACAACAATCTCGCTCTAAAGATGGCCAATAATAGCCCATGCAAAGAATGCGCTTTGCGATGGCCATACCGTTGAAGTGGCCACCGCATGTACCATCGTGCGCTTGGGTGATCGCCCAAGTGGACTCCTGTTGGTCCAAGCAATGGAGGAGGATTCCTTCATAGCTTCGACGGTATAAGATGTCTCCTAGCAAGACATGTTTTGCCACTTTCTGTTTGAATGATCTTTTCATGGCATGCGACAATCCAAGTGGGAGGCTACCTAACTTGAGATAGTCTCTTATGGGTGTGTACCAATCCTGCTGATCAGAAACCTCGATGGTATGAATGGCCGATCCCTCTTGAAGTTCATCCCTAGAAAAAGCTGAGCGGGAAAGAACTTGTAAAAATAGCATTGTGTTGCTATTAAGAGGGGTTGGAGAGAACAAAGACCCCCAGTTGGCATGATTCAGACTATCATGGATTCGAGAGAACCTATCCTGAGATGGTTCAATCTGGATCAGGTGGATTCTTGGCGTTATGTCAGAGCTTGCACGCTCCATCATGGATTGCGATAACATTTTGACTTGAATGGTTGTCATCTCACCAGAAGGGTCTTGCGGGATTAGTGACCCCAAGGAGGCCATAGTGTCCGCAAAATGATTCGATGATCGAGGGAGTGCCTCGATGTCGTACCATTCAAGATTTGCCAAGAATTTATCCACAAGGGCTTTGTAGGCCTGTAGAACTGGGCATTTGCATTGGAATACCCCTTTCACTTGGTTGACAATTAACAATGAATCACCAAAGATATTCAAGCATTTGATGTTCATGGTGATGGTTGTCTAAAGACCTATGAGCAAGGCTTCATATTCAGCATTGTTATTGGTGCACGGGAAATCAAGTTTAAATGATAAAGGCATTGGAGCCCCTTGTGGTGTGAAAAACATGATTCCCATGCCACCCCCTTGCTCACATTTAGAACCATCAAAAAATAAGGTTATGTCGGCTTGTGACTCAGGCTCATCAAGAATCTGGCGATTCTGAGACATGGAAGACCCCATCATCGGGTAGCTCTATGGTCAGAGGTTGATCATCTTCGAGAGGAGCCTCTGCTAGTTGATCGGTGATGACTTGACCTTTGATGGACTTTTGTCCAATGAATTCGATGTCAAACTCCGTCAACAACATGATCCATTTTGTCGTGCGACTACTATGATAAGTACGACTCATCATGTACCACAATGGATTCTCCTTAGACACAACATACGTCGTATTGCTCAGCATGTAATGGCATAGCTTTTTGGTGGCAAATACCACCGCCAAGCATAGCTTCTCAACGTATGCATAGTTAAGTTCATAACTGACTAGGGTGCGGCTAAGATAATAATTAGCCTGTTCTTTATGTAATTCATTTTTTTGGGCTAGCATGGCGCCCAGTGCCACCTCAATAGCTGAGATGTATAAATAGAATGACACTCCTGGTCTAGGTGGTGCCAATACTGGTGGTGAAGCCAAGTATTGTTTGATGTCGTCGAAGGCTGACTGGCACTCGTCATCCCAATGAAATGCTACCCCCTTGTGTAATAATTTATTCATGGGTCGGCACTTGTCAGATAACTACGCTATGAAGCGCTTGATTGACGCGACCTTACCCTGCAAGCTTCTGAGCTTCCTGATGGTGGTTGGGGGAAGCATTTCAAGGATTGCCTTGACTTTATTTGGATCTACCTCGATGCCTCATTTTGAGACTATGAAACCCAAGAGTTTTCTAGATGTGACGCCAAATACGCACTTCTTGGGGTTTAGCCTAACCTTGTGTTCGATGAGGCGATCAAGGATCTTGCGTAAGTCATCGAGATGATTTTGGCGCAAAAGAGATTTGGCCAACAAATCATCCATATAATCTTCCAAAGTTTTATGCATGTGATCATGGAAGATGTATGTCATAGCACGTTGGTAGGTGGCACCAACATTTTTAAGGCCAAAGGGCATGACCTTATAACAAAATGTCCCCCAAGGCATCGTGAACGCCATTTTTAGTTGATCATCGAGATTGATACGAATCTGGTTGTATCCCGAGAAACCATCCATGAGGGAAAGCATTTCGTGGCTTGTTGTAGCATCTACCAATGCGTCGATGCTAGGCAAGGGGAAATCATCCTTGGGACTCGCTTTGTTTAAATCTCAAAAATCGGTGCATATGCGAATCCTCCCATCAAGATTTTTGATGGGTACCATGTTGGACAACCATGGTGGGTAATCCATGTAGATGACAAACTGTGCATCCAACAACTTTTGTAGCTCATATTTTACCATTAAGGCCACTGTTGGGTGCATCTTACGTAGCTTTTGCTTGATTGGCTTGACTGTCGGATCAAGTGTTAGATTATGCGTGACTAGCTGCAGGTCTAGCCCCGACATGTCTTTGTAGGACCATGCAAAAACCTCCTTCTTCTCTTTGAGAAGGGCAATGTAATCGGCTTGCTCTTCGGGGGATAAACTTACCCCTAGCTTGATGATTTGCGAGATTCATTGGATCAGAACCGATGTCTACGTCAATCGTCTCTTCGACTGACATGTGGGATCCGTCCTCCAACTGGTGTGGAGTTGGGATCAGGTGGATATCATTTGCTGAATTTAGATCTACATTGGGAATGTCGGGTTCCTCTTCAACATGGAAGATATCCTGAGTCTGTCCTGGGGTGAAATGAAACATCTCACCGCAAGGCCAGTACTCTGATGGGGATGGTGGTGAGTCAGCGTGATCCCAGTCTATGGCATCTAGGTCTAGATACAATGGTCATGTTGGATCAGTTGGATTGCGGATGGGGGTGGTTAAATCAATGGAGATCATGTTGATGGAATGAATTTGGTCTCCATTACCACGTGGGTGTTGATTCGGACATTCTTGGTGATCCTTGTACCCCAGATCTGGCTCTGTGGGTACTGGCACAAAAGGATCGGCCCTATGTGTGGATAGAAGGACAGGGTCTGCCCTTGGCACTGATGGCCCTATAGGGTCTCTAGGTGGGAGGTGCTCCCTGTATGCCCGAAGTGGTGGATGAAGCACTTGGTTTAACTATACTTGGTTTAAATGCCACCTATGCCTTGGTCCCATATTTAGATGTTCAAACATATCATCGATGTCTATGGGGTATTCCTGTTGCCTCATATGGTTGAGATATGCCATCTCAGTCTCATCCTCATAGTCACTATCGAAGATCCATAGGCCTTCATTGGCTCTGACAACTATGTGCCCCTCTGGCTGGTATAGCCTCCCACTAGGCATTTCTTGATCACTATCCTCACTCTCTATGAAAACTAGAAATCTGGCATGCAGGTAGTCGATGTTGAAGAAGATACTTGGATCTTCTTCCTCTGGTGGATCACTTGGCCTTATGGCCGGCATGGGAGGCTCATTTTGTTCGAGCATGTTGATTTGGTCCCTTCTGGGTTGTTTCGCTCTCTACGGGAGGGCTGGATTCTCTGGAGGTAGCAATTGCCCGATTGGAACATTAAAGGGGAACATTGCCATGAAGTTCTCCTGATAGTCATCAATGGGTGTCACCTGCGAGTGATTGCTATCGGACTCAAAAGGGTCCCAAGGTGCTACCTCATAATCTGACTCATCTTTAGAAGACCCCCCTTGATCTTGTTCATATCCCCTTTGGAGGTTACTTCTTGAACTTTCCCCTTCCTCGATCAAAGGGGAGGGGTTGTTGAGGTCAACAAGGTTTGTTGTTAACAATGGGAGATAATCCCCCAATGTGTATGTTGTGTTGGGATTGGCATATGGATCTTGTGCCAACCCATCCCTGTTGCCTAGACCTAGGCCTTGCATGGTTTCTACCAAGATGTCGAGGGGCAAAGGGTGGTTGAACCCTACTCCTGATTTATCATATGGCATCCGGTATCTCGGTTGACAAAGAATGTGCATTCCTTGTTCGTATCTGCCCAATCCATATCCATGCCAATTACATTGGTCTAGGTATTTCAAGGCGAAGTCTGGGTTGGACAGATAGTCAACATTCTTAGCAAATGGCTCTTCATCCTCTTCCTCTTGTAGGTAGGGTTCAAGGCCATTCTCGAGGCCCCCATATACAAAGTTGGTCTGATTTGGTGGGTAGCCTAAAGGGACGATAGTGTCGATGGGGAGGCGAGGTCTCCCCATGTCTTGCATGGATTCGAGCGTGGGTGTTGCCACAATGTTCCGCACTAGGTACTCCCCTAGGCCCGTATTGGCCATCTCAATGGTAATCGTCGATGGTTGAGGGGGAGGGAATGGGAGTTCTCCCTGAGTCCACTCCATGTTGGGTGAACCAGGTGTCTCGACTTCCATTCGACTGGGCACCTCTTCGATAGAGATGGTTGAGACTAATGGTGGTACCTCCTCTAGGGGCTTCTTCCCATTGTCCTTCGATGTGGCCACCATAGGTGGCATCATGGAAGGAACAAAAAAAAAGCGTTGGTGAGTTGAGGGACTCAACAGTGAGGATGTAGGCAGAATCAGACCCTGTGTGGATGGATTCAATTGAAAGTCCAAATGTGTCGATGGGAGGGTCGATTGTGGCATCAGCTGCACCGCATTGCAAAACTTAAAGGGCTCTAAGTCCACTGGGACTACATGTACTTGCCCTTCGTATGTGTATTTGAGGCATTGATGGGCTATCGAAGGGACACACTTCATGTCCCTGATCCAAGGCCGGCCTAGCAAGATATTGTAGGCCATCTCACCCTCAAGGATGTGACACAACGTAGGAATGGTCTTTTGTCCTACTTGGATGGGCAGGACAATTGTGCCAACCATCGAGCATAACGCGTCATTGAATGCTCGAAGAGTGTAAGTGGATGCCACAATGTGGGATGCTGGCAACTTAAGGTGTTTTAATGCCATTGTCATGATTATGTTGTTGGATGAGCCAGTGTCCACCAACACCCTCTTGAATGGAATCCCATTGACCCGTGCGATGATGTGAGGGGTGGATCCACCATATCACCAATCACCAATTTTAGTTCGTCTTCCCTAAAGGTTATGACCGGTTCTATGCATTGTCTCACATGTCCCACAAAGTTGTTGAAAGAATTGGGTTCGTGGGGCTGTAGCTCAATGGCTTTGAGTATCTCCATCAGAGCCTCCCGATGGGGCGGTGATTGTTGGATGAGCTCATAAATGGAGAGCCTAGCCGACGTGGTCCTTAAAATTTGAGTAAGCTTAGTCTGAATCGTGGCCACTGGTCTAGGTGGGGGAGGTTGTGTAGGGTGTTGTGGAGGTTGTGACGTTGATGGAACATCTCCTGTAGCTGTAGTGGGTGCAGCCATGTTTGGGTATCTTTTGTTCCGTGTCACGATGCTTATCATCCCTACGTATCCTTGCATGGGGTAGTTTTGTGTTACCTCATTCACTTGTAAAGTCTTTGCCTGCGCATCATGGGCAGGTAGGGGGTCTTTGAAGACTTCCATCTGTTGGTTGCTCAGCGCTACGGGATTATCTACCACGAGCGTTTTGTTGTCTATCAAGTCCTGCACTAAGTTTTTGAATTTCCAACAAGTGAAGATGTCATGTCCTTTCTGCCGATGAAATCTACAATATAAGTCTTCCCTATAGCCCTTGGGTTTTGGCATGTTGGGGTCTATGGGTCGACTTTCTGGCAAGTTTATCAGGTTTACCATGAACAAGCGGTCAAACAAGGAGTCTCTAGACTCCGTGAATTGTGTGAATTGTCGCTTAGGGCGATGTTGCTGATTTTGCTCTTGTTTGTGATTTTCCTTTTCATAGTTATCAAGAGGAACTGCCTGATAATTAGCCTTTGGGGGCTGTGTCATTTGTGTAGGCTTTGGTATAGTTATGGCAACCTGATTGACCATGGTGGGTTTCGATTGCGTGGGCCCAATTTTAGCATTTTTGGTCCACTCTTTCTTGTGTGGCTTGGCAATCTTGCCATCTTGTATTTTGATCTCCTCAATTATCCTGGCTTGCACCAGGGCTTCTTCGAGGGTGGCATATTGCTGTAGCTACAATAGCATGGAGATCAACCTTATGCAACTCTTTGAAAATATTTGAGTCATGTCAGCCATGGGAGGGAGGTAAGGTAGCTTTGAAAGCAATGTCCTCCATCGATTCCCATAAGCAGCTATGGTCTCATCATCATACTGCTTAAGGCCAGCTAGGTCACTTAAGGATGCCTTCTTCTTGGTGTTGAAGGCAAAAAATTCAAGGAACGCATCCACTAGCTGGTCTAGATTGTTGATGCTATGCTTCAGCAATTGGGTAAACCAATCCGAGGTAGGGCCTACGAACGTGGTTATAAACATTCTCAGAAGCAATGCATCATTGTCCTGAATGCCAAAGCATTGACTCAGGAACCTTGTTACATGCTCTTGGGCATCCTCATCCCCTCTAAAAATTGCCAATTGAGGCATTTTGAAGTGGTCGGGGTATGGGGGTGCCGAAACTGAAGGATGCATAGGGTGACTGTGGAGTTGGCATAAGGTGGGCTTTTGGGGCCCCGAAGTCTTAGTCTCCATAGACTCTAAGCGCTCTAGCAATGCTTTGTATGCATCAGAGGATTTGATTTCCTCTTCTTTGGTTTGTTCTCATTGTGAATTATGAGGAACTTGAGGCCTATGGAGGGGTAGCCGGGTAGCGCCCCCCCTGCCTTGGTAGGGCGTTTCAGCCTGCTCTTCTTCTCGCTCAAATTCCTCATAGGCTTCTTGAGGAGTTTTTGGGCGTGACCTATAAACATGGATGGGTGCCCGAGGAAGACGCCCATCATTGGTTCTAGGAGTGGCCTCCCGCTCAAGTCTAGGAGGTCTTGGAGGCAACGCTTGATAAGGTCGCGGAGACTTGTCCCATACTAAGGGGTTGTGCCTCTCATAAATTTCTATCTTATGCATTCGAGGGGTTGGAATCCTCTCATGCATAGTGTTCTAGAGCAACTCATCTATTTGGCACTGAATGCGCTCTTTTTTAAGATGATACAGTTGTTCTAACTACTGCTGATCTTGCCTAAGCTGCGTGATTTGTGCTTGGCGGGTGGCATGTTTGGCAAATGCCAAGTCAATTTGTTCTACCATCCTAGGTCTAGGAGGCCTAGATGCCTCCCCTACATATCTATCTCGGTCATGGTGATCCGAGATCTCTATGGGTCACTTTCCTCTATCGAGGTTAGAAGCATTCACCCGAGGCTCTGGCCTCAATAGGTGATCTTGATAATCAATAGGTGTGGAGGTGCATTGCTCCCACGCGATGTATTGCTCTTGAGGAATATACTGGTTTTCCTCGTGCTCCTCTTTCGTACATGTGAAGGGGACGGGCAGAGTTGGCTCACCCTATCTGAAGAGCCCTATGCTCTAGATTTGGTCTATTAGTTCTAACAGTAATGAGGGGTGGAGGGGGAATGATATAATCATGTGGCCCCTCCTTATGAACCCTATGTTGCTCTAGCACCTCATCACGTAGTGGCCACTCATAATGAGTGTCTAAGGGGGCCTTCCCATGTGTGTACTCCTCCTGAGAGGGTCTGTGTTGAATGGGAGTGCCCCTCAAAGGGGTGCCTCTATAGTCCTTTTTTGTAGTGGCATAGTGTGGACTATGTTGTGGGTCAGGTTGCCAAGGTGGTATAACCAAGTCCTTGGGGCTATAACGGAGGTGACTTGTGCCTCCTTGTATACTTTCCATAGCTTCTACCCATGATTGGGCTTGGCTATGGGTATACACCATGGTGGTGGTATTTCTAGAAAGATATGTATATTTTTATCTCCTTTACAAATTTTTTTGCTATACCAAACAAAAGGGGACCACACAAACAAAGAAATGATTATCTTGTTTACAGATTAAATGTGTGTCCTAGATCTGGTTCAGTGTGTTTGATTTTTGTTGTGTAAATCTTGTAAATAAAACTTTGTTATACATGCATAATGAGGGCTCTTGTATCTCCAAAATGGTCACCCCTTCAATATACCATTGCCAAGCCATTATATCGAACCTCTCAATATACCCGCCCTTACGTGAGGGAAACTATTGGTACGTGAGAGCAGAACAGTAAGTGGAACATAGGCGGTACGGAAGGGGGATCACTCTATTTTTGACACCTACCATAGAAGACTTATCCTCATGCATGGGGAATCACCCCCATTACACTTGGTCAACTTTCATTAGGATTTACGTCTAGCAATAGTCACGATCAGGGTATATGTATGCAAAATCCAAGCCAAGGTGGTGATGAAATCCACCATTGGTCTTGATCAAGTGTTGGGGTATTAAGACCAACTCCTTGATGTTAACTTTATTAGGTGGTGTGTGTGGTTCCTTTTAATTGTGTAAAGAAAGAAAACATACAACAAAAGATGATTTTCACTAATGCAATGCTTTAAAGTACGTTTTATCCTTCAAACACAATTAGTAGCAAAAAGGAAATCACAAAATCTAACTAGAACTGAAACCTATAATGAGGACTTGCCATTTGTGCAAGTATCATGCAAGAAAACCAGAGAAAAATGCATTCCTAATCAAGTTCCTTCCATTTAATTTACTCTATGTTTTTATTTATTTATTTATTTTTATTTTTATTGCAATAAAGGAAAACAAAAAGGGGAATCTGTAGACACCTAAAACATGTCATGGTCAAGAATACTACTTACATGGGTACACCCATAGATCACGTGACAAAACCATGGGATATTCCAAGTGATAAAAGTGGTTTGTACCACACATTTGGGGAATTTTAAGCCCATCCAAGCCTGGTTGTTATAGACCAGAGCGGCAAAAATCCAATCGCTATAGCTCAAAGTGGCTAAACCTTAGTTGCTGCAGATGACAGCGACTAAGCTTTAAATGCATTTTTCTGCCCATCCAATATAATATTGGGTGGAAGTGGAATTTTGCATGCAATAATGGCAAGCAGGGACAACTTTGCATCCCTCCCCATAGCCAGTCTACATGAAAGACTCAAATTCTATATTTAGACTTTAGTTAAACATAGAAAAACAAAGAGCTTCTCTTGCTAACACTTAGTACGCATGAGGTATTCAGTATTAGGGTTGAACATTGACCTAGGGTTTCAAAAAACTTTATAAGGAGTAAATCTAAAAGCACTATATGAACTTCTTGGACTTTCTTTGATCAATTGAGACACTCTCGCAACTACTTAGATCTTATTTCATCAATTAGAGAGAGGGAGAGCATCATACATCAAAACAGTGAACAAGTTGGATCATTGAGGAGATCTTTTAGAGACTTGAAGAGCTTCCCTTGGAGATAGATTCTTGTAATGGAATCCTATCGGATTAGAGGGTAAATCTAAACACATAAGGTAATAATTTTTAACATTATAAGTGGACTTGAGCCTATAGCCTTTGGATCAATAGGGAGAGATTTCAACTTAGCGGTCGTTGTCTTGGACAGTGGCCCGCAACCTAGCCTAGGCTTTAGTTTCTTTTATTCTACTTTATTTCAATTATTTACTTGCATAGTACTAGTTTCATTGCATTAATTGAGATTATTCATTGCTAACGGACTCATCCGAGGAGGCAATCTCGGACATCTAAGCATGTGTTGTTGTTTCATTGATTTTAGGGCTAAAAGTTCAATCAAGCAAATCCGCAACATACAATTGCAAGAATATCCCTCTAGCATTCATACAGTTCCATGTGCATCACCAGGAAGCCTTATAAAGTGTGCCCCTTATGCTAGGGGATATTTCATACACCTACTACCCTCTTTTGTGTGTAAAATCATGTATCAAATGAAGGGTATCCCTCAGAGGGATTCATTTGTAACCTAATATGGAGAATATCAATAATAAAAGCATTCATTCATTTACTTCTTTGCATTCTAGTTATATCTTCTTTGTATATTTCATTTGTTGCATATTTAATATCAAAGGATTCAATCAAATCGTAAGTAGATTAGTATGGTGGGAATGGTGCATTGCATCCCCGGGGTTGCTACAGATGGTGATCATGGAGGGACCATCCCCATGCATAGATGATGGGTGCCTCACTATCCATTAGGTCATGAACCATCATAAGGAGGTTCCATGAGAACCTCAAACCTGAGTAGTTTGGGATCAAGACATTGCTGATAACCATCAGCAACACTGCATGCCTCGCTATGAAGACCTCCACCTCATACCACTGTGAGATAGACACCCCTTCATACTTGATGTTCTTGAAGGCCTCTGTAGAGCACCCTTGGAACACCCTAAGAAATACATCATCATGATCCTTAGTGGCCAATGAGGTAATGGTCACTCCATCAAAAGGGAGCTAAAAAATCCTATACACATCCTCCGACATAATAGTCATCTTGCTGGTAGGAAGGTGGAAGGTATTGGTCTGAGGGTCCCACTGGTGGATCAAATTCATAAGGTAGGCTTGATCTGACATGATGTGAGGCAAACTAGTGACATACTAAAGCCCATGGACCTTGATCTAGACTAAGTCCATGTCATCCAGTAGGGGTAGAAGGTCATTCATGAGCTTCGGGTCATGAGCCTGAGCATCGAGAATCTAAGAGCAAAAGAGAAAGCAAAACATAACTTCAATGCATCTAAGGAATGGATCATAATAAAGCATGAAAATGGTGCAAATAACAATGGGCTACTCCATGTCCAAACAAAAGGGTAATAATGCACCTAAGCATGCAAAAAAAATAAAAATAAAATCATAAAAATTCAAAAAAAACAATCACTCATTCATGCGAGAAAATTCAAAAAAATTTACAAAGGTTCTTGGTTGCTGAAGCTGAGAGTGGCCAAGCCCCAACGGTTAAAATTCTAACTGTTGGAATTCAAACCTAACTACTCTAAGTGACAGTGCCTAGGCTAGAGGCCAAGCTGGCCGCTCTGAGCTGTTGTAGCCGATGGGCAACACAGCAAAAGCGTCTACCCTAGGTCGAAGATAGAAAAAAAATTAAAAACAAGAAAAAAAGTGGCTAACCCACCACATGAAATCCTAATCTAAGCCTAATCTATAGGTTTAATTCATTTCCAATGAGTTTAATGAGGTTCATTTACCCGTTAATTAGTGAGGTTCATTTTACCCAAAAAAAATGAGACTGACATGGTCAAGGTTTAAGAAAATACCCGAGAAGCTCCGAACCCTCCACTTGTAGATGTCTCTCCTTGCATAGCCATGGTATCCAATGCAACAACAATCCAAGACACAAAAGTCACTTTCATAAATAGAGCTCTAATGCAAACTGATAGCGGGTGAAAGTGAAAGGTCAAACCCTAGGATTAATTTTTATTTTTCCAAATTATGGCTCAGCCGTTGCTATCGTCAAAGGCCTAAAATTCTTGGCCGCTCAAGGCGAAAGTGGCGACAAGAAGGAAGTTGGCGACCACTGGATCTAACAGCGGCCAGCATCCTAAGAAAAAAAAATAGGAATTACCTCCATGAGAAGCATCAAAAACATCAAATAAGCACATTTTGGTGACCCATGGTCATCATAATGATCAAAATAACAAAAAAATTGCATAAAAAAAAATCCCAAGTAAGACTCCTATCAAGTTACTTATTCTATCAACTTTGTGATTACAGTGATTTGCACTCCATGCAACTCGACAAGATGAGTAAGTTACCATGAGGTTACTTTGGGAAAAATAGTCATTTTGGGATTACGATGTACCTCCTTCAATTCCAAAGAAGACAAAGAAGGTCGGACTGCTCCACAGGTACGAAGGAATCATCCTAATTCTCCTATGACACCAAAAACATTGAGCCAAGTGATGTAGTACAAGCACAAATAGAATCACTCATCCTAATTCCCTAAGAAATTTGTTTATGGCCAGACCACTCCCTGGTATAGGGATGAATGATTATCATAAGAAATTGAAATCACACTTGGATGGGGGTTTTCCATTAAAAAGAACAAACACTAGATAGGAAAAAAACTAGTCATATTTGGTCAAGTGACTCGTCACTTCATTCATTGTCCTTCCCTCACCAATTCATTGTGTGAGGGGGTAGTTTGGAACTTCAATTCATCATAATCAAAACCAACAAAATATCACTTGATCATGTCAAAATTGTGTGTCCTATGAATCATTGCACTCAACTCTTACAAAACTTTTCCCATTTGTTGGGGTCATAAGAAAAAAGATCATCTTCAATTTGTAGCTCTTCTCTAATCGATTCTATTGTAGCAACATAAGCTACCCTATTGTGATTGAGTAACGAGTGTGAAAGCGAATGTAGAAGGACGGCGTACCAGGTATGATGCAAACAAAAATGGATGCAGATGCTAAGTCCTACGAATGCAATGAACAAATGTATGAAGGAAGTGACGTAGAAATGAGATGTAAGCAAAAAAAAGTGGGGCCTCTTTTATTAATAATTTTTTTAATCTAGTTACAATACGTCGCCCCTCTAGGGCTCAGAACATTTGATACAGTTTATTACATTAATGGATGGTACGCTTCCAGTTTCTTCTGCATGGCCACATTCAAAATGGGTGGGCCAAAATTTTCCACCACTTGTGTCCATGTGTTCATATTTCCTTTATGCCCCTATAATGTTCCTGGCAGTGAGATCCTACACACAAAAAAATAGCAAATAGTTAATACCATATGCGGATATAGGAAAACATGCAATCCCCAAAGCCTCCGGCTAGTTAATATATAAAAGAATGAAACTATGGTCAAAACATGTCATAATGAATTACAACTTTGATAGAGGAATGGAGACATCATCAGGTACACATTGCAAAATGAACAATCAGTAAATCATGCACATATTTCTAATCACTCCGAGGTGGGATGTGGACTATCATAAAATGTGCAAAACTAACCTTGCAACTACCCAAAGGCCTCCAAAACTCCCAAAAACTTGGGGTTAGACTAAAAGGGGAATTTTGAGATGACCCAGAAGGTCATATTTGGTAGATTCTTCTCATATTGTCCTATATCCGAAGGCACTCCCTGTAGGTTAGTAAACGCATAAAATGATAAAAACAAGGTCAAGTCATATCAGAAAGCAATGAAACTTGGACAACAACATAAGTACATTAGATCTTCTTTCATCAATTAGAGAGAGGGAGAGCATCATACATCAAAATAGTGAACAAGTTGGATCATTGAGGAGATCTTTTAGAGACTTGAAGATCTTCCCTTGTGGATAGATTCTTGTAACAGAGTCCTATCAGATTAGAGGGTAAATCTAAACACATAAGGTAATAATTTTTAACATTATAAGTGGACTTGAGCCTATAGCCTTTGGATCAAGAGGGAGAGATTTTACCTTAGTGGCCACTGTCCTGGATAGTGGCCCGCAACCTGGCCTAGGCTTGAGTTTCTTTTATTCTGGTTTATCTCTCATTTCAGTAGCATAAGCTTTATTTCAATTATTTGCTTGCATAGTACTAGTTTCATTGCATTTATTGAGATTATTCATTGCTAACGGACTCATCCAAGGAGGCAATCTCAAAAATCTAAGCATATGTTGTTGTTTCACTGATTTTAGGGCTACAAGTTCAATCGGAAAAATCCACAACATACGATTGCAATAAGATCCCTCTAGCATTCAGACAGTTCCATGTGCATCACCAGGAAGCCTTATAAAGAGTGCCCCTTGTCCGAGGGGATATTTCATACACCTACTACCCTCTTTTGTGTGTAAAATCATGTATCAAATGAAGGATATCCCTCATAGGGATTCATTTGTAACCTAATATGGAGAATATCAATAATAAAAGCATTCGTTCATTTACTTCTTCGCATTCTAGTTATATCTTCTTTGTATATTTCATTTGTTCCATATTTAATATCAAAGGATTCAATCAAATCGCAAGTAGAGTAGTCTGGTGGGAATGGCGCGCTGCATCCCTAGGGTTGCTACAGATGGTGATCATGGAGGGACCATCCCCATGCATAGATAATGTGTGCCTCACTATCCATCAGGTCATGAACCATCATAATGAGGTTCCATAAGAACCTCAAACCCGAGTAGTCTGGGATCAAGACGTTGTTGATAACCAGTAGCAACACTGCATGCCTCGCTATGAATAACTCAACCTCATACCATTGTGAGATAGACACCCCTTCATACTTGGTTTCCCTGAAGGCATCTGTAGAGCACCCTTGGAACACCCTAAGAAATACATCATCATGATCCTTAGTGGCCAATGAGGTAATGGCCACTCCATCAAAAGGGAGCTAAAAAATCCTATACACATCCTCCGACATAATAGTCATCTTGCTGGTAGGAAGGTGGAAGGTATTGGTCTGAGGGTCCCATCGGTGGATCAAATTCATAAGGTAGGCTTGATATGACATGATGCGGGGCAACCTAGTGACATACTAAAGCCCATGGACCTTGATCTAGGCTAAGTCTGTGTCATCCAGTAGGGGTAGAAGGTCATTCATGAGCTTCGGGTCATGAGCCTAAGCATCGAGAATCTAAGAGCAAAAGAAAAAGAAAAACATAACTTCAATGCATCTAAGGAATGGATCATAATAAAGCATGAAAATGGTGCAAATAACAATGGGCTACTCCATGTCCAAAAAAAAGGGTAATAATGCACCTAAGCATGCAAAAAAATTCAAAAAAAAATCACAAAAATTCAAAAAAAACAATCACTCATTCATGCGAGAAAATTCAAAATTTTTTACAAAGGTTCTTGGTCACTGAAGCTAAGAGCTGCCAAGCCCCAACGATCAAAATTATAACTGTTGGAATTCAAACCTAGCTGCTCTAAGTGACAGTGCCTAGGCCAGAGGCCAAGCTGGCCACTCTGAGCTTTTGTAGCCGACGAACAATGTAGCAAAAGCGTCTACCCTAGGCCGAAGATAGAAAAAAAAATTAAAATAATAAAAAATGTGCCTAAACCACCACATGAAATCCTAATCTAAGCCTAAGCTACAGGTTTAATTCATTTCCAACGAGTTTAATGAGGTTCATTTACACGTTAATTAGTGAGGTTCATTTTACCCCAAAGAAAATGATACTGACATGGTCAAGGTTTAAGAAAATACCCGAGAAGCTCTGACCCCTCCACTTGTAGACGTCTCTCCCTGCATAGCCATGGTATCCAATGCAACAAAAATCCAAGATGCAAAAGTCACTTTCACAAATAGAGCTCTAACGCAAACTGATAGTGGGTGAAAGTGAAAGGTCAAACCCTAGGGTTAATTTTTATTTTTCCAAATTATGGCTCAGCCGCTGCTATCATCAAAGGCCTAAAATTCTTGGCCGCTCAAGGCAAAAGTGTCCACAAGAAGGAAGTTGGTGGCCATTGGATTTGACAACGACCAACATCCTAAGAAAAAACAAGAGGAATTCCCTCCATGAGAAGCAGCAAAAACATCAAATAAGCACATTTTGGTGACCCATGGTCATCATAATGATCAAAATAACAAAAAAATTGCATAAAACAAAATCCCAAGTAAGACTCCTATTAAGTTACTTATTCTATCAACTTGGTGATTACAGTGATTTGCACTCCATGCAACTCAACAAGATGAGTAAGTTACCATGAGGTTACTTGGGGAAAAATAGTCATTTTGGGATTATGATGTACCTCCTTCAATTCCAAAGAAGACAAAGAAGGTCGGACTGCTCCATAGGTACGAAGGAATCATCCTAATTCTCCTATGACACCAAAAACATTGAGCCAAGTGATGTAGTACAAGAACAAATAGAATCACTCATCCTAATTCCCTAAGAAATTTGTTTATGGCTGGACCACTCCCTGGTATAGGGATGAATGATTATCATAAGCAATTGAAATCACACTTGGATGGGGGTTTTCCATTAAAAAGAACAAACACTAGATAGGAAAAAAACTAGTCATATTTGGTCAAGTGACTCGTCACTTCATTCATTGTCCTTCCCTCACCAATTCATTGTGTTAGGGGGTAGTTTGGAACTTCAAATCATCATAATAAAAATCAACAAAATATCACTCGATCATGTCAAAATTGTGTTTGTCCTATGAATCATTGCACTCAACTCTTACAAAACTTTTCCCATTTGTTGGGGTCATAAGAAAAAAGAACATCTTCAATTTGTAGCTCTTCTCTGATAGATTCTATTGTAGAAACATAATATATCCTATTGTTATTGAGGAACAAGTGTGAAAGCGAATGCAAAAGGACAGCGTACCAGGTATGATGCAAACAAAAATGGATGCAGATGCTAAGTCCTACGAATGCAATGAACAAATGTATGAAGGAAGTGACGCAGAAATGAGATGTAAGCAAAAAAAAGTGGGGCCTCTTTTATTAATGATTTTTTTAATCTGTTTACAATACATCCCCCCTCTAGGGCTCATAACGTTTGATACAGTTTATTACATCAATGGATGGTATGCTTCCAGTGTCTTCTGCATGGCCACATTCGAAATGGGTGGGCCAAAATTTGCCACCACTTGTGTCCATGTGTTCATATTTCCTTCATTCCCCTATAATGTTCCTGGTAGTGAGATCCTACACACAGAAAAATAGAAAATAGTTAATACCATATGCGGATATAGGAAAACATGCAATCCCCAAAGCCTCCGGCTAGTTAATATATAAAATAATGAAATGATTGTCAAAACATGTCATAATGAATTAAAAATTTGAAAGAGGCATGGAGACATCATCAGGGACACATTGCAAAAATAATAGTCAGGAAATCATGCACAAATTTCTACTCGCTCTGGGGTGGGACACTGGGGACTATCACAAAATGTGCAAAAGTGACCTTGTAAATTTCCTTCACAGATGCCTCCAAAACTCCCAAAAAATTGGGGTTAGACTAAAATGGGAATTTTGAGATGACCCAGAAGGTCATATTTGGCAGATTCTTCCCATATTGTCCTATATACGAAGGCACTCCCTGTAGGTTAGTAAATGCATAAAATGATAAAAACAAGGTCAAATAATGTCAGAAAGAAATGAAACTTGGACAGCAACATAAGTACATTAGATACAACATAATACAAAAATAAAATTAAATAAATCATGCATATATTTCTAATCACTTCGGGGTGGGGCGATTAGGACTGCAGTAGTGTGGGGGGCACCCGGGGCAGGATGCCCATCGTTTGGGGCTTAGTTTTAGTACCAATCCAAGTGGTATGGGTCCATAACATCCTAGGGGGTTGTGTTGATGAGTTTTGTGTAGGATTGTGGCTGATTTATTGGGTTTTGGGTCTAGATTGCATTCCTAGTGCTCACCCGATAACCTCCCTTCCAGAAGAGAGAGATTAGGGATGTAGGAAGCACAAAGAGGAATGGGGATATAATTTGGCAGCACTCCATTGCTCCAAATGCTCCGGATCTGTCATCCTTTTTGGGTGAGGGGGATCACATTTTTATAGACCTAAGGGTCTCCTTTGAATGCACATGTGAGGGTGCCACTTGGCTCACCATGCCTTTTTGGGGGAGAGAAGATTCCTCCCTAATTTAGGGCCTCCATGATCAGGGCATGCTTGACTAAAGTCTCTCTATCTGATTTGAAATTTTTCCTCACAATTGCATGCCTTGAAGGTGAAGTTGGGTGGTGGATCTGGGCTGCCATTTGTTAAGGCTTGAATTTTTGCCAGTCAAACCTTCTAATCGTCCCACCCTGGAGTTATTATTGTTAATCATCCTGGGGTGGGGCGAATAGGATTCTAATCATCCTAGGGTGGGACAAATAGGGATAAAAGTGCTTAAAAGGTTCCAAATTGACCTTTGACCTTCCAAAACTAATTTGGGAGTGGTTAGGACCACTATTTAACCTCTAGAGGCTACCCTAGGGGGTATGTATGCCAATTCGGTCAATGCTTGTAGTCACATAATCGGATTGGTGTTGTTTTGGTATCTACAGAGTGCAAGTGGACATGTGCAATCCCTATGCTATATTAAGCCTTCAATAAAGTTGAATAAATGATTCAAGTATGCATACCATCTTGCATGATCATATCATCCAGCATTGATCAAATCAATGATCATCATACACCTTGCTAACATAGCGGTTTACGTTTTTGCCTCGCATTGTTTCTATTACTCAGTGTATCACAAAAAGGGGTATTTATAGACACCTAAAACATGCCATATTTAGGAATAATACTTACATTGATACACCCATAGGTCATGTGACAAAACCTAGGGACCTTCCAAGTGTCAAAAGTGGTTTCTACCACTCATTTGGGGCATTTTCATCCCATCTAAGCTTGGCCACTATAGAAAAGAGCAGCCAAAATCCAGCCACTGTAGCAAAGAGTGGCCAAACCTTAGCCACTAAAAATGACATCTGCTAAGCTTTAAATGCATTTTTCCACCCATCCAACCTAATATTGGGTGGAAGTGGCAATTTGCATGCAATAAGGGCAAGCAAGGACAACTTTGCATCCCTCATCACAACCAGTCTACATGGAAGACTCAATTTCTAGATTTAGACTTCAGTTAAACATAGAAAAACAAAGACCTTCTCATGATAACACTTAGTACGCATGAGGTATTCAATATTAGGGTTGAACATTGACCTAGGGTTTCAAAACACTTTATAAGGAGTAAATATAAAAGCACTAGATGACCTTCTTGGAATTTCTTTGATCAATTGAGACACTCTCGTAACTACTTAGATCTTCTTTCATCAATTACAGAGAGGGAGAGCATCATACATCAAAATAGTGAACAAGTTGGATCGTTGAGGAGATCTTTTAGAGACTTGAAGAGCTTTCCTTATGGATATATTCTTGTAACGGAGTCCTATCGGATTATAGGGTAAATCTAAACACATAAGGTAATAATTTTTAACATTATAAGTGGAATTGAGCCTATAGCCTTTGGATCAAGAGGGAGAGATTTCACCTTAGTTTCTTTTATTCTACTTTATTTCTCATTTTAGTAGCATAAGCTTTATTTCAATTATTTACTTGCATAGTACTAGTTTTATTGCATTTATTGAGATTATTCATTGCTAACAGACTCATCCGAGGAGGCAATCTCGAAAATCTAATCATATGTTGTTGTTTCATTGATTTCAGGGCTACAAGTTCAATCGGGCCAATATGCAACATATTATTGCAATAATATCCCTCTAGCATTCAGACAGTTCCGTGTGCATCACCAGGAAGCCTTATAAAGTGTGCCCTTGTGTGAAGGGATATTTCATACACCTACTACCCTCTTTTGTGTGTAAAATCATGTATAAAATGAAGGGTATCCCTCAGAGGGATTCATTTCTAACCTAATATGGAGAATATTAATAATAAAAGCATTCGTTCATTTACTTCTTCACATTCTAGTTATATCTTCTTTGTATATTTTATTTGTTGCATATTTAATATCAAAGGATTCAATCAAATCACAAGTAGAGTAGTCTGGTGGTAATAGCGCACTACATCCCTGGGGTTGCTACAGATGGTGATCATGGAGGGACCATACTCAAGCATAGATTATGGGTGCCTCACTATCCATCAGGTCATGAACCATCATAAGGAGGTTCCATGAGAACCTCAAACCCGAGTAGTCTGGGATAAAGACGTTGTTGATAACCATCAGCAACACTCCATGCCTCGCTATGAAGATATCCACCTCATACCACTGTGAGATAGACACCCCTTCAAACTTGGTGTCCCTAAAGTCCTATGTAGAGCACCCTTGGAACACCCTAAGAAATATATCATCATGATCCTTAGTGGCCAATGAGGTAATGGCCACTCCATGAAAAGGAAGCTAAAAAATCCTATACACATCCTTCGACGTAATAGTCATCTTGTTGGTAGGAAGGTGGAAAGTATTGGTTCGAGGGTCCCACTGATGGATCAAATTCACAAGGTAGGCTTGATATGACATGATGTGAGGTAACCTAGTGACATAATAAATCCCATGGACCTTGAGCCAGGCTAATTCCATGTCATCCAGTAGGGGTAGAAGGTCATTCATGAGCTTCGGGTCATGATCCTGAGCATCGAGAATCTAAGAGCAAAAGAGAAAGCAAAACATAACTTCAAAGCATATAAGGAATGGATCATAACAAAGCATGAAAATGGTGCAAATAAAAATGGGCTACTCCATGTACAAACAAAAGGGTAATAATGCACCTAAGCATGCAAAAAAAAAAAAAAAATCACAAAAAAATAAAACAATCACTCATTCATGTGAGAATATTCAAAATTTTTTACAAATGCTCTTGGTCACTGAAACTGAGAGTGGCCAAGCCCCAATGGTCAAAATTCTAACTATTGGAACTCAAACCTAGCTGCTCTAAGTGACAGTGCCTAGGCCAGAGGCCAAGCTGGCCACTCTAAGCTGTTGTAGCCGACGGACAATGTACCAAAAGCATCCACCCTAGGCCGAAGATAGAAAAAAAAAATAAAAAAAATAAAAAATGTGGCTAACCCACCACATGAAATCCTAATCTAAGCCTAAGCTACAGGTTTAATTCATTTCCAACAATTTTAATGAGGTTCATTTACCCATTAATTAGTGAGGTTCATTTTACCCAAAAAAATGATACTGACATGGTCAGGGTTTAAGAAAATACCCGAGAAGCTCCGACCCCTCCACTTGTAGACGTATCTCCCTACATAGCCATGGTATCCAATGCAACAACAATCCAAGATGCAAAAGTTACTTTCACAAACAGAGCTCTAACATAAATTGAAAGTGGGTGAAAGTGAAAGGTCAAACCCTAGGGTTAATTTTTATTTTTCCAAATTATGGCTCAGCCGCTGCTATCGTCAAAGGCCTAAAATTCTTGGCCGCTCAAGGCGAAAGTGGCCATAATAAGGAAGTTGGTGGCCACTAGATATTACAGCGGCCAACATCCTAAGAAAAAAAAAGAGGAATTCCCTCCATTAGAAGCATCAAAAACATCAAATAAGCACATTTTGGTGACCCATGGTCATCATAATGATCAAAATAACAAAAAAATTGCATAAAAAAAAATCCCAAGTAAGACTCCTATCAAGTTACTTATTCTATCAAATTGGTGATTATAGTGATTTGCACTCCATGCAACTCGACAAGATGAGTAAGTTACCATGAGGTTACTTGGGGAAAAATAGTCATTTTGGGATTATGATGTACCTCCTTCAATTCCAAAGAAGATAAAGAAGGTCAGACTGCTCCACAGGTACGAAGGAATCATCCTAATTCTCCTATGACACCAAAAGCATTGAGCCAAGTGATGTAGTACAAGCACAAATAGAATAACTCATCCTAATTCCCTAAGAAGGTTGTTTATGGCTGGACCACTCCCCGGTATAGGGATGAATTATTATCATAAGCAATTGAAATCACACTTGGATGGGGGTTTTCCATTAAAAAGAACAAACACTAGATAGGAACCAAAACCAGTCATATTTGGTCAAGTGACTCGTCACTTCATTCATTGTCCTTCCCTCACCAATTCATTGTGTGAGGGGGTAGTTTGGAACTTCAAATCATCATAATAAAAATCAACAAAAGATCACTCGATCATGTCAAAATTGTGTTTGTCCTATGAATCATTGCACTCAACTCTTACAAAACTTTTCCTATTTGTTGGGGTCATAAGCAAAAATAACATCTTCAATTTGTAGCTCTTATCTGATCTATTCTATTGTAGCAACATAAGCTACCCTATTGTGTTTGAGTAATGAGTGTGAAAGTGAATGCAGAAGGACGGCGTACTAGGTATGATGAAAACAAAAATGGATGCAAATGCTAAGTCCTATGAATGCAATGAACAAATGTATGAAGGAAGTGATGCAAAAATGAGATGTAAGCAAAACAAAGTGGGGCCTATTTTATTAATGTTTTTTTTAATCCGGTTACAATACGTCCCCCCTCTAGGGCTCAGAATGTTTGATACAGTTTATTACATCAATGGATGGTATGCTTCCAATATCTTCTGCATGGCCACATTCAAAATGGGTGGGCAAAAAGTTTCCACCGCTTGTGTCCATGTGTTCATCATTCCTTGATGCCCCTCTAGTGTTCTTGGTAGTGAGATTATGCACACATAAAAATAGCAAATAGTTAATAGCATATGCGAATATAGAAACACATGCAATCCCCAAAGCCTTTGACTAGTTAATATATAAAAGAATGAAATGACAGTCAAAATATGTCATAATGAATTCAAAATTTTATAGAGGCATGGAGACATCATCAGGGACACATTGCAAAAATAACAATTAGGAAATCATGCATAAATTTCTAATCACTCTGGGGTGGGACGCTGGGGACTGTCACAAAACGTGCAAAAGTGACATTACAAATTTCCTGCCCAGAGGCCTCCAAAACTCCCACAAACTTGGGGTTAGACTAAAAGGGGCATTTTGAGATGACGCAAAAGTTCATATTTGGCATATTCTACTCAGATTGTCCTGTATCCGAAGGCACTCCCTGTAGGTTAGTAAACGCATAAAATGATAAAAACAAGGTCAAATAATTTCAGAAAGTAATGAAACTTGGAAATCAGTATAAGTACATTAGATACAACATAATAAAAAAATAACATTAAAGAAATCATGCATAGATTTCTAATCACTCCAGGGTGGGACGATTAGGACTGCAGCAGTGTGGGGGTGCCCAAGGGCAATACGCCCACCATCTGGGGCTTAGTTTTGGCACCAATCCAAGTGGTATGGGTCCAGAACATCCTAGGGGGTTGTGTCGATGATTTTGGTGTGGGATTGTGGCTGATTTCTTGGGTTTTGGGTCTAGATTGCATTCCTAGTGCTCACCCGATAACCTCCCTTCCAGAAGAGATACATTAGGGATGTAGGAAGCGCAAAGAGGAATGGGGGTATAACTTGGCAACATTACATAGATCCAAATGCTCTAGATCTATCCTCCTTTTGGGGTGAGGGGGGTCACATTTTTATATACCTAAGGGTCTCCTTTGAATGTGCATGCGAGGGCACCACTTGGCTCACCATGCATTTTTGTGGGAGAGAAGATTCCTCCCTGATTTAGTGCCTCCATAATTAGGGCATGCTTGAATGAAGTCTCTCTATATTATTTGAAATTGTTCCTCATAATTGCATGCCTTTAAGGTGAAGTTGGGTGGTGGATATAGGCTGCCATTTGTCAAGGCTTGACTTTTTGCCAGTCAAACCTACTAATCGTCCCACCCTAGAGCGATTGTTGTTAATCGTCCTGGGGTGGGGAAAATAGGATTCTAATCATCCCAGGGTGGGACGAATAGGGATAAAAGTTCTTAAAAGGTTCCAAATTGACCTTTGACCTTCCAAAACTGATTTGGGAGTGGTTAGGACCACTATTTAACCTCTGGAGGCTGCCCTAGGGGGTATGTATGCCAATTCGGTCAGTGCTTGTAGTCACATAATCAGATTGGTGCTATTTTGGTGTCTCAGAGTGCAAGTGGACATGTGCAAGCCCTATGCTATATTAAGCCTTCAATCAGGTTGAATAAATGATTCAAGTATGCATACCATCTTGCATGATTAGGTTATCCAGCATTGATCAAATCAATGATCATCATACACCCTGCTAACATAGCGGTCTACGTTTTTGCCTCACATTGTGTCTATTACTCAGTGTATTGCAAAAAGGGGTATTTATAGACACCTAAAACATGCCATGTTTAGGAATAATACTTACATAGATACACCCATAGGTCATGTGACAAAACCTTGGGACCTTCCAAGTGACAAAAGTGGTTTCTACCATTCATTTGGGGCATTTTCAGCCCATCTAAGCTTGGCCACTATAGAAAAGAGCGGCCAAAATCCAGCCACTATAGCACAGAGTGGCCAAACCTTAGCCACTGCAAATGACATAGGCTAAGCTTTAAATGCATTTTTCCACCCATCCAGCCTAATCTTGGGTGGAAGTGGCAATCTGCATGCAATAAGGGAAAGCAGGGACAACTTTGCATCCCTCCTCACAACCAATCTACATGGAAGACTCAAAGTCTAGATTTAGAATTCAGTTAAACATAGAAAAACAAAGACCTTATCATGCTAACACTTAGTATGCATGAAGGATTCAGTCTTAGGGTTGAACATTGACCTAGGGTTTCAAAACACTTTATAAGGAGTAAATTTAAAAGCACTAGATGACCTTCCTAGACTTTATTTGATCAATTGAGACACTCTCACAACTACTTAGACCTTATTTCATCAATTATAGAGAGGGAGAGAATCATACATCAAAAAAGTGAACAATTTGGATCATTGAGGAGATCTTTTAGGGACTTGGAGAGCTTCCCTTGGAGATAGATTCTTTTAACAAAGTCCTATTGGATTAGAGGGTAAATCTAAACACAAGGTAATAATTTTTAACATTATAAGTGGACTTGATCCTATAGCCTTTGGATCAAGAGGGAGAGATTTCACCTTAGCGGCCGATGTCCTGGATAGTGGCCCACAACCTAGCATAGGATTTAGTTTCTTTTATTCTGCTTTATCTCTCATTTCAGTAGCAGAAGCTTTATTTCAATTATTTTCTTGCATAGTACTAGTTTCATTGCATTTATTGAGATTATTCATTGCTAATAGACTCATCCGAGGAGTCAATCTCGAACATTTAAGCGTGTGTTGTTGTTTCATTGATTTCAAGGCTACAAGTTCAATCGGGTGAATCTGCAACATACGAGTGCAAGAAGATCCCTCTAGCATTCAAATAGTTTTGTGTGCATCACCAAGAAGCCTTATAAAGTGTGCCCCTTGTGCAAGGGGATATTTCATACACCTACTACCCTCTTTTATGTGTAAAATCATGTATCAAATGAAGGGTATCCCTCAGAGGGATTCATTTGTAACCTAATATGGATAATATCAATAATAAAAGCATTCGTTCATTTACTTCTTCACATTCTAGTTATATATTCTTTGTATATTTCATTGGTTGCATATTTAATATCAAAGGATTCAATCAAATCCCAAGTAGAGTAGTCTGGTGGGAACGACACGCTACATCCCTGAGGTTGCTACATATGGTTATCATGGAGGTACTATCCCCATGCATATATGATGGGTGCCTCACTATCCATTAGGTCCTAAACCATCATAAGGAGGTTCCACGAGAACCTCAAACCCAAGCAGTCTAGGATCAAGACATTGTTGATAACCATCAGCAACACTGCATGCCTCACCATGAATACCTCCACCTCATACCACTGTGATATAGACACCCCTTAAGACTTGGTGTCCTTGAAGGCCTCCATAGAGCACCCTCGAAACACCCTAAGAAATACATCATCATGATCCTTAGTGGTCAATGAGGTAATGGCCACCCCATCAAAAGGGAGCTAAAAAATCCTATACACATCCTTTGACATAATAGTCATCTCGTTGGTAGGAAGGTGGAAGGTATTGGTCCGAGGGTCCCATCAGTGGATCAAATTTGTAAGGTAGGCTTGATATGACATGATGTGAGGCAACCTAGTGATATCCTAAAGCCCATGGAACTTGATCTAGGCTAAGTCCATGTCATCTAGTAGGGGTAGAAGGTCATTCATGAGCTTTGGGTCATGAGCCTGAGCATCGAGAATCTAAGAGAAAAAGTGAAAGCAAAACATAACTTCAATGCATCTAAGGCATGGATCATAATAAGGCATGAAAATGGTGCAAATAACAATGGGCTACTCCAAGTCCAAACAAAAAGGTAATAATGCACCTAAGGATGCAAAAAAATTTAAAAATAAATCACAAAAATTAAAAAAACAATCACTCATTCTTGCAAGAAAATTCAAAAAATTTTACAAGGGTTCTTGGCCGCTATCGCCTACAGTGGCTAGAAGTCGGCCGCTAAAGTTGAGAGCGGCCAAGCACCAACGATCAAAATTTTGATCGTTGGAATTCAAACCTAGCTACTCTGAGTGACAGTGGCTAGGCCAGAGGCCAAGCTAGATGCTCTGAGCCATAGTAGCCGATGGGTGACGCAGCAAAAGCGTCTACCCTAGGCCGAAGATAGAAAAAAATTAAAAACAAACAAAAATTTGGCTAACCCACCACATGAAATCCTAATCTAAGCCTAAGCTACGGGTTTAATTCACTTCCAACGATTTTAATGAGGTTCATTTACCCATTAATTAGTGAGGTTCATTTTACCCAAAAAAAATGAGACTGACATGGTCAAGGTTTGAGAGAATACCCAAGAAGATCCGTCCCCTCCACTTATAGAAATCTCTCCCTACATAGCCATGGTATCCAATGCAACAACACTCCAAGACACAAAAGTTGCTTTCACAAATATAGCTCTAATGCAAACTGACAGTTGGTGAAAGTGAAAGGTCAAACCCTAGGGTTAATTTTTATTTTCCCAAGTTATGGCTCAGTCGCAACTATCATCAAAGGCCCAAACTTCTTGGCCACTCATGGCGAAAGTGGCCACAAGAAGGAAGTTTGCGGTTCTTTGGATCTAACAGCAGCCAACATCCTAATAAAAACAAGAGGAATTCCCTCCATGAGAAGCAGAAAAAACATCAAATAAGCACATTTTGGTGACCCATGGTCATCATAATGATCAAAATAACAAAAAAATTGCATTAAAAAAGTCCCAATTAAGAATCCTATCAAGTTACTTATTCTATCAACTTGGTGATTACAATGATTTGCACTCCATGCAACTCGAAAAGATGAGTAAGTTTACCATGAGGTTACTTGGGGAAAAATAGTCATTTTGGGATTATGATGTACCTCCTTCAATTCCAAAGAATACAAAGAAGGTTGGACTGCTCCACAGGTATGAAAGAATCATCCTAATTCTCCTATGACACCAAAAATATTGAGCCAAGTGATGCAGTAAAAGCACAAATAGAATCATTCATCCTAATTTCCTAAGAAGTTTTTTTATGGTCGGACCGATCCTCGAGATAGGGATGAATGATTATCATAAGCAATTGAAATCACACTTAGATGGGGGTTTCCCATTAAAAAGAAAAAATACTAGATAGGAACCAAAATCAGTCATATTTGGTCAAGCGACTCGTCGCTTCATTCATTGTCTTTCCCTCACCAATTCATTGTGTGAGGGGGTAGTTTGGAACTTCAAATCATCATAATCAAAATCAAAAAAATATCACTCGATCATGTCAAAATTGTGTTTGTCCTATGAATCATTGCACTCAAATATTACAAAAAATTTCCCATTTTTTTGGGTCATAAGCAAAAATAACATCTTCAATTTATAGCTCTTCTCCAATCGATTCTGTTGTAGCAACATAAGATACCCGATTGTGTTTGAGGAATGAGTGCAAGTGGACATGTGTGAGCCCTATGCTATATTAAGCCTTCAATCAGGTTGAATAAATGATTCAAGGATGCATGCCATCTTGCATGATTAGGTCATCCAGTGTTGATCAGATCAATGATCATCATACACCCTGCTAACATAGAGGTCTACCTTTTTGTCTTGTGTTGTTTCTATTACTCAGTGTATCACAAAAAGGGGTATTTTTAGACACCTAAAACATGCTATTTTTAGGAATAATACTTACATGGATACACCCATAGGTCATGTGATAAAACCTTGGGACCTTCCAAGTGAAAAAAGTGGTTTCTAAAACTCATTTGGGGCATTTTTAGCCCATCCAAGCTTGGCCATTGTAGACTAGAGAGGCCAAAATCCAGCCACTGTAGCTCAAAGTGGCCAAACCTTAGCCACTGCAGATGCCATTGGATAATCTTTAAACACATTTTTCCATCCATCCAGCCTAATATTGGGTGGAAGTGGCAATCTGCATGCAATAAGGGCGAGCGGGGACAACTTTGCATCCCTCCTCATAGCCAGTCTACATGGAAGACTCAAAGTCCAGATTTAGACTTCAGTTAAACATAGAAAAACAAAGAGCTTCTCATGCTAACACTTAGTACACATGAGGGATTCAATCTTAGGGTTGAACATTAACCTAGGTTTTCAAAACACTTTATAAGGAGTAAACCTAAAAGCACTAGGGTACCTTCCTGGAATTTCTTTGATCAATTAAGACACTCTCGCAACTACTTAGAGCTTATTTCATCAATTAGAGAGAGGGAGAGCATCACACATAAAAATAGTGAACAAGTTGGATCATTGAAGAGAGCTTTTAGAGACTTGGAGAGCTTCCCTTGGAGATAGATTCTTGTAATAGAGCCCTATCATATTAGAGGGAAAATCTGAACACAAGGTAATAATTTTTAACATTATAAGTGGAATTGAGCCTATAGCCTTTGGATCAAGAGGGAGAGATTTCACCTTAGCGGTCGCTATCCTGGACAGTGGCCCACAACCTAGCCTAGGGTTTAGCTTCTTTTATTATACTTTATCTCTCATTTTAGTAGCATAAGCTTTATTTTAGTTATTTGCTTACATAGTACTAGTTTCATTGCATTTATTGAGATTATTCATTGCTAACAGCCTCATCCGGGGAGGCAATCTCAAACATCTAAGCGTGTACTTTTTTTATTGATTTTAGGGCTTCAGGTTCAATTGGGTGAATCTACAACATATGAGTGCAAGAAGATCCCTCTAGAATTCTGATATATAGAAGGAGACATTTGTAAGTCTACACATTTCTATGTGCATCATCGAGAAACCTTATAAAGCGTACCCCTTGTGCGAGGGGATATTTCATACACCTACTGCCCTCTTTTGTGTGTAAAATCATGTATCAAACGAATGGTATCCCTCAAAGGGATTCATTTGTAACCTAATCTAGAGAATATATTTTATTAAAAGCATTTGTTCATTTACTTCTTTGCATTCTGGTTATATTCGCTTTGTACCTTTCATTTATTGCATATTTAATATCAAAGTATTCAATCGAATCACAAGTAGATTAGTCTGGTGGGAATGGCGTGCCACTTCCCTGGGGTCACTACACTAACAACCCTACTATTCATAACACCTAAATGCACTATAAGGAAGTGAATCACTATGAGCATTCATGCAATCCAACTGCAAAATATGTACTTTATTGTTGAACAATTCTAGCATATCAAAAAACCATCCACTACACATTAGTTGTGTATAGTATTCTTTATGATTAGTTATTGCATCCATGTACCAACCTCAAACTTGGGCATAGTGCTCTCTCGCCATTAGTGATTCAACCAAATTTTGGAATCCCCTTCCAAACTCTGCTTCTTCATATCTACTATGATAGGCTTTTAGGACCTACATGGATGTTGGTTTCTACCTAATTCTCTATCGAATACTACCTTTGCATAATATGGACTTTTAGGATGGGTTGAGGGTCCAACTGCTTCCCACTTTTCTACCTAGTTTATCCTTTAATTTATTTGAGGTGGGATTTTGGTACCTGCAAGAATGTTTGATTTTGAGGATATACATAGTGGGAGAGATCTATGATAGGTCCTAATAAAATGCAAAAAATATGAAAGAATGTAATTTTGTAATATGACTAAAATATACTATAAATAAAAAGTGGTGAAAATATAATGCAGTATGGATGTGATGGTCACTCCATTAATGTAAGATAAAGAACTAAATTGTACTCCATACAGGATTTCTATCACCATCTACTACTCTCTACTATAATGCACTTTATATGCTTGATATGAACTTGATATTAACTATCACTATGAGGCCCTTTATATAGGAAGATAGATTCCTTGGCCAACACTCTACCTAGTTGTACAAGGGGACACCTTGCACATTACAACTTGCACATTGGCACTTGTGCATTTATTACATTGCTTGAAGTAACTAACTAAATTCCCCCTAAAGTAATATCCTACTCTAACTATGTACCAAAGGTGGTACATTTACATGAACCAAATTATGTAATATACTCTAACTCTAACACCTCCTGTATTACATTATTTGGGTATTGAAGATTTCAATCTTCAATATGGATCTTCTTCTATTGGATATTGGAACTTGTATCCCCCTTCATTACTTATTGTAATTTTATCAAGAAATTAGTTAGTATCTTCATATGATTTAAAGAGAGCTGTAGCTGGAATTTCTTCAGTCTTTTAAAAATGCTTGTTTGGTTTAGTATTTATGGTTTCTTTGCTATTCAAGTCTTATTTGCTATGATCACCTTTAACATTTTTTTTTTCTCCTTCTTCTCCTACGATTCTACATTGATACTTGTGGAATTTATGCTTCATGAGGAGTTAGTCTATCATCATAATAATATTGACTTGTATTACTAGCTTGCTTCATGTGTTTAGTGAGTACAAATGAAATTAATGATAGGTAAATCATAAAATATTTCTTGGATGTGAATATAACTATCTTTTGTGAATTCCACCATGCCTTGAAGAGGTTTTCATGAAGATAACCAATTAATGCTTCAAAGCTACCCTCTTTGGCCTCTTTAAGAAATAAGGAGAATCTCTCCTTATCACTAGTTGATAGACTCTCATATCCTTCAAGGGTATCTATCAAGTTCTGAGAATACAATTCCATTTCATGAAATAATTCTTTATTAATAAAGGCATTTCTTACTATTTCATCCATATTCCTTCTTTATAGGTTTGAGATAGTATTTATTGCTATTTCTTAGGGTTGTAGAAATGGTTTTGATAGAACCTGTGTATTAGTCTACCTTATCACTCCCTAATGGATTGAGTACTTGATAAAATCTAATGAATGCTATTATTATCAAGTCTTGTAGAATACCTCATGTCTGTCTAGTGATTTTGGATATGCTAAATGATTGATAAAGTGATTTTGAGAATAGTAGTGATTTTGTAAAGTTTTTTGAATATAAAAAATCAACTTCTATTACACATTATTACTCCTATTCGACTTAAGCACTTTTCTATTTTGATGAGGTCCTAATGGTTGGATTTCTTGTGTCCCTTTAATGTGATTTTGATACAAGTATATCAATGAATTTCCAACCCTTGATAATCTTTAATAAACCTTATTTTATAGCTTTTTATATTTGATATTTAATGTTTCTAAATTTCAATATCCTACTTTGGTGTAGTATTCCTTAGAAAAAAATAATATTTGCAATAATATAAATTTAATTTTTCCAGGTAGACATCCTTATTTCTCCTATGTTTTAATTTGCAAATATTAAACTATAATTCTCCTTTAATTTTGCTTTCGAATAAGGTTGATTTCCCTATAGTTTCAACCTTATATTATACCCTTATATCTCCCTATTAATGAAAGCAAATAAATTAAGGTAAATTATTACCTTTATTATACTACAAATCTACTATATGAGCATTGTATTTTCCTTGTATTCTCCAATGTAAATACTAGTCTTAATGCTTGCTTTGAAATCCTTTAAATGGTGTATGGTGAAAGATTCCTTTGACTGTAATATTTGGTGCTCCACTTTTGCTTGACCAATATCCTTTTAATGCTCTTACTTATTCCTCCATGTTGAACTCCATTGGATTCTATGAATTCACTCCTCCTTGGTCTTTGGCACCTCAAACAGGGACAAAATATTGTAGCAAGTGTCATGGTAGTTTCACTTTAACACCTGGGAGAGAGATTGAATCTTTTTGACCCTTGGATTTTTTTGTAGAATGGAAGGTGAGCGTTATAATCTTGTATGAGCACTTATATTCCTTGGTGATAATTTTTAATTCTCTTATAACACTCCCAACATCCTCCTATGTAATGCCTTATTGGAATTTCCTTCAAGCATGCAAAGGGTAAGCACTCATGTAGGAGATATTAGGATTTTCTTCAAGGTGACAAGTTTCACCTTCTCTTTTTGCATGGTCATTTTCTTCTCAATGTCTCTCAATATTTAATGTATTATTTGCAAGGTTCTTTTAGCAATGTATTATGGCCAGCTTCTCCTTTATTGTATGCTTTTGATGGCACTTGGTGTAAGTTGGTTCCATCTAAAGTAGTGAGCAACATTTTGGTGCCTTTGAGCTAGGATTGTGAGAAACACTTTGGTGGCTATGGACAATGCTTTTGTGGAGTTTTGAGATACTCCAATGGTTTCCTTGAGTGCTCCTTATGAATGTATGTCTATCTGGAATAGCCTCTTTTATGCTATGTTTTACTCCTTTCAACCTGCTATGTATTTGCATTTGTAGATAATATTTCTCCTTCCTTGTGTTATGTTGTGTTTACTTCCAAGTACGTTGATACAGTTGTCCAAAACCATGGATGATATGATCCCTTGAGAGGATCTTTTACCTTACTTGGAGAATGCTTTTACATGGCCACTTTGAGCTGATTTCTCCTTGTGAAGAATGTGCCTTTGTGGTACTTAAAACTTGTTCTTTTTTGTACATAGGACAGATTAGTATGATGCAAGGTGATGTAAATGAAATTGTAAATATAATACCTTTTTGCACCTCCTTTTGCAACCTTATTTTTTTGGTATTAATGGTGGCTTTATTGTAGGCAATGGCAGATATTGAGGTTGTCTCCTTTGCTAGACAGCTCTCTCCTTTGCTTGGTTATTTTTTGTAATAAACCCAAGCTAATAACCACGTAGGTATAAGATTTTATAGAAGTATTTTCTTCACTAATTTGTTTTTTTAAATATCCCTTAGTGCACCTCAAATTTGAGACTCACCAAGTCTCCATTTGTAGCTTCTTTTACTAATTTTTATGATGGATTTCTTATTCACTACTTGGAGGAATCTGATCTGATTTTGTTGGCTTCTTTAGGCCATGAAATGTTGTAGGTTTTGTGCACCAAATAGTGTCTCTAGAAACTTTGATAATCTGCTAGTTTTGTGCCCTTGATATTTAACAATCAAAAAACACAAACTAACCCTTTTGAGAGTAACTATTTAAATATCAACTAGTATAGTTATAATGGATTAATAATACACTTTAATGGTGATAATAATATCACCTTATTACTCAAATATACTCAAAATAATTTCAAATGCACTTAATAATATCTACAACTTTTAATAGTAATCTGTAATGAAGCCTTAATGAATAATCTACAATTTTAACTACAATCAATATTGTAGGATGTAGTCTTATTGCAATATGGATAGATAATAGGTAGGTGATAATTTTCTTTCTTTTAAAAACTATCCAACTCCTA
This sequence comes from Wollemia nobilis, assembly GCA_028583015.1. Classification (NCBI taxonomy): domain Eukaryota; kingdom Viridiplantae; phylum Streptophyta; class Pinopsida; order Araucariales; family Araucariaceae; genus Wollemia; species Wollemia nobilis. Next base: position 39,774,513 of record JAQPPZ010016981.1, read on the forward strand.
TTTAATGTGTAAATATATCTTAAAAATAATTCTCCTTTTTGAAATTTCTTGAAAACTATAATATAAGCCCTTTTCCTTTGCAACTCTAATATAAATATGGTGCTTATTAGAATTTGATAATGAACCCTTATTTGAAGTTCAACTAATTGCACTCAAGTTGCTTACATTTAATGGTTTTTATAGTAGATGTATATCTTGGTGTTTTGATTCACCAAGTTGCTACCTTGTAATGGATGAATTTCTAGCTTCTTGTTGGTTGTCCAAAATAGCTTTTTGCTTCACCAAACTATGGTATTGAACCTTCTATATTGATCCTAGGGTTTGGTGGCCTGATCATTCTAGTGACCTTCTATTTTCTAATGTATATTTAGAGAAATTTTATATCTTAATTGTGCCTTCTTGTTATGAGAGGAAATATCCAAGTCTCTTGTATTTGGTAGGCTTCTTATGTCTGAATATATTTACTATGGTTTTTTTTCTTAGACCTTTTCAATATTCACTAGTTATTCTTGAAACTAGTGGTATAAGTTATGTGTTGAGTCCTAGTCTTCATAGTCTTGTGGAAATACTCTAGCTAATCTAAAATTCATAGTCTTCAATGGATATCATCAATATCCTATCTTCTATTTATCATAGAATATTATCTGGAGTATTCTTTAGAATTAAGACTTCTATGGCCCTTTCTTCTATATCAAGGCTTCTCTATCCTTTTCTACTTCTGCACTTTGTAGGAATTTATCTTGAATAGAGATCACCAATATCCTATCTCCTCCTTGACTCATATTATGGAGTTTCTTCTTCCTTGAGTCTACTATAAGGATATTGTGGTATTTTCTCCACTTTTGCAATCTGTAGAATTTTTAGCTCTTGTAATGGGATATTTCTTTGAGGTCTTTGAAATATTTAGTCTTCTCCTTGATACTGCAAGTGCTGAAATGATTCTACGAAGATATTCTTCCTAGATATTTTGTAGGAATATTACCAAACTTTTTTTGAATCTCCTTTTTCTATAGAAATTTTTTAGAAATTGGAATGAAAGTATTTATAATTCTAGATATAATAATCTTCACTAGTTGATTTGTCAATATAGTGGTATGAATTATAAGTCCTAGTATTCATGAGTTTTTTGCAACTATGTGGAAATACTCTAGCCAAATTTAATCTCAAAATTTTTGTAATTGAAATTTATTTCAATCCTTTAAATCTTTCTTGTAACTCTCCCTAATCCTATTAACCTACTGGACTTCTCTTATGATGACTATTGTAAGTGGCAGTGCACAATGGTGAGTTCGGCTTACAAAAGTGTAAAGAGAAACTATGATGGATGTAGGTCCTCCTATTCCTATATTGATTCACCATGGATCTGATATCACTATTAGATTTTGAGGATATATGTAGTGGGATATATCTATCACAAGTCCTAATAAAATACAAAAAATATGAAAGAAAGTAATTATGCAATATGACTAAAATATACTATAAATAGAAAGTGGTAAAAATACAATACAATATGGAGGTGATGGTCACTCCATTAATATAAGATAAAGAACTACATTGTACTCCATACAATAGTTATACCACTATCTACTAATATTCACTATAATACACTCGATATGCTTGATATGAACTATCACTATGAGGCCCTTTATATAAGAAGATAGATTCCTTGGCCAACACTCTACCTAGCTTTACAAGAGGACACCTTGCACATTACAACTTGCACATTGACACATGTGCATTTATTACATTGCTTGAAGTAACTAGATAACTTCTCCCTAAAGTAATATCTTACTCTATGTACCAAAGATGGTACAGTTACATGACCCAAATGATGTAATATACTCTAACTCTAACAGAGAAGTCTAGTCTTATCCCACTTTTTTTTTGGGTCTAAAACTTAATCAATATCAATTTTTTGCTATGGTGGGATTTCAATATCCCTTAGGCATATGGTTATTGCCCTATTTTCAACACTCATTTAATTCTTTCAACTCCTCATGGCAGGATTTTGGGATCTTCCCAAGGTCCAATCACTACTTGTTTCTTCACCCACCCTAACACTTAGTCAAAACCTGGGGTTCTTTATGGTGGATTTCTACGAATGATTCAAAAGGAGACTACAACCCATTTTTTTGCTAGGCACCTATTTTCTCTTTCTTCATGGTAAATTTTTGGGACTCATCCAATGTTCAACATAGTTCAGTTTTTCCACACCCCACCATACTTGGCCAAATTTTTGGATTTTACCTGCTTTCCCACCAATCCAGATATTAGATCCCTTTTCAAAGGCCCCCTCCATGATTAACATGCAGAAAAAAAAATGGGAGTGATAAAAACCTCCCACAAGGCCCATTAGGGTTTTGACTCCTTCCCACCCAATTAAGTTATTAAATAGGACTAGCTAGCTATTCTCATCATGGATGGGTTCATAATTATGGTAATCATTAAAAATATTGAAGTCAGCTAGATATGACAACTCCTCCCCAACATGATTAAACTTCCTGTGGTGAAGAGGTCACTTTGATATGAAGCATGTAGTGATAAAAAATGGATATATAATTGGATCCACCTTAATAATAACATAAATGCAACAACCACACCTACCTAGGGGAAGTAACTCATTTTTGGTTGTGCATCTTTATTGCTTGAGAGAAAATGGTCCTACTGGCCAACCTAAAAGTAGTATCAAACAATAGAAATTGATGGTCCAAGGAGGAGAATCCATGTATACTTGAAAATGGTGGGGGAGGCCCAAGTCTACAAAAGAATGAGATACCCATACCAAATTCCAATTCAATATCTAGCAAGAGCCTAGGGACTCATTCTCTAATATGGCCAATGAACAAGAACCCTTTAGAAGCAACATGTAACATGTTCAAAATAATGAACATGTAGGAGAAGAGAAATTTTAGATCACTTTTATTTGGGTATTGTAGATTTTGATGAGATAACAACACATGATAGACCTAACACTTAAAGGGGTGCCAAGTTCTATGCACTATAGTGTAAAAATTTAGCTACTACAATTAAATTTAGTAATGCCAAAAGTCGCTTAGATATTGGCATAGCCAAGTGACAACATGTATAAGGGAAACATATTTAGGGCTACGATGCACATAAGGAATGTTGAATGGTGTGCTAAGATGATCATATGAGAGGATGTTGTATAGACTATAGAGTCTAGGGCATCAATGAAAATATAAAATATCTGAAAATCAACATCATCACTAATTCAATCATAGCAAAGATCATTGTGAAACAATATGGGTAGAAAATGATAATGACTTATCTAGTTTAGGAAGTCTATATAAGGATTCTATAACTTTACATTTTGTTAGTCCCTAATGAGAGTAGCCTTTCTAGTATAACTTTATCCTTAGATCTACCCTTCCTTCACACAACCAAAGAAATTAAATTTTGGGGTGATATGAGAGGACCAAAATATCGCTCCATATTCAAAGTAGTTGATGTCATGAATATGCTCAAGATTCCAAACTAAATTGCTTTCAATGTAGTATCCTAAAGCTTCATATGCAATGGAAGCAAGCCAACTCATTGAACTAAGTGGGAAGGTAAATCAAGTCTTTTCAATGTTAACTTAGCCTAGTATTATCAAATAAAAATACCTCTTAGATAACACTAAAAATTCTCTAAACCTACAAAATCCTTCTTCATAGATGATCTAGAACTCCCTACTCATCCAAGTAGGAGAGTGCAAAAACCAATCTCCTTTTCCTACAAAATTAACCTTGCAACCCTTGGTATGGATCAGGAAAAATGGAGAAAGAAGAAGAAACTTGAGTTGGTCATGTGAAAGAGTATTAATATCAATGGGAGCATGTGATATATAGTAGTAATGGATAAACTTCCATAGAACATGTGTGTTCCTTAGCCCTATAAATTGCCTAATCTGGTCTCAAATCCAACAAAAGGAAAACCTCTAGGTCTTTACACTTGAATAAGTAATAATTATCCAAGGTAAAGTTCTAGAGCTATGGTAGAAAAGCATTGGTGCAACATCAAAAATTAGGTAAAAGGAAAGGTATTTGAAAGGATATAATTATGCTAGAAAGAAGAATCAATGAAAAGAGTGTAGCCGAAACTCCTCACAACTTTTAAAAGTAAGCAAGACGTAAAAATAAATTCCCTAATTTTACATAAAGTTGATAAATTTAGGGGTGAGGACTTCTCCAAAATATTAACTTTGTACCCAATAGATAAGGCAATGGATTTTTGTGTTCCTTGTCCTCATCGAGTTGAGGATACCTTGTGAATCACTAGAATTGTAGTGAATTATCACTACACTTGGGTGGAGCAAAGTCATTGGGCTAATTTTGAGAGTTGGTTCTAGTGAAAGGCTAAGTTGCATGAGGACCAAATAGAAGACCAAGTGAAAAAAAAACTAGACCTCCAAAGAAGATCAATAACTAGACTTATATGGTGAAGACTCAACACAAGGAGATATAACTAGATCTTTGATAAAATTCCAAGACACTATGGCATACCAAGTAGTTAGAACTAGGATGAAATTTGTCTTGCGGATGCCTAACCAAATGTACAATAGGTTATAATTAGCTTGTGCCAATAACTAGAGCAACAAGAGAATTCAAAAAGGAAACACCACCATAAAGAACACCAATTAATACATAGGTTAATGGTCTTCCAATTAATCCAAAACCAACCATACTCCAATATTTTGGGAAATCTATTTTGATTTTTGAGTAGGAGCCCCTAAACCCTCTCATGGAGTGTCATTGTCCGTCCCCTACTCCTAGTTGGGGTTGCTAACATTGTCCTAATCCCCACATATTGCATAGGACTATACAATCCCCAAAGGTGTAGTTCTCTTTCTATCTATAGAAATATACAACATTTAAGGTACCATCATAAGAACCCCAAAGAAGCAACCATATATCTAATAACATCAATGGTAAGGGATCTCTACTATGGGCAAAAATCTCTAGTCATTCTAGGTTCAAGAAACCTTGGGATTATGCACAATAAATGGAGTACCATGGGTGGGAATTTTGAAGGAAAAAATTTTCAAATTTTAAATTTTTATTGTTAATATTATAAATAGTTGTCTTGAGGACATAAGAAAGGAGTTTGGATTTTTTGTTGTGTTAAGTATCAAACTTGTGGAATTTGTTTTCTCCATTTTCTATTATCTTGCTTAGCCCAAACTCGAACCTTGAGCTAGTTATATGTATAGTCCTTAGGCCTCTTTTGATTATAAATGTTATTTGTATGAGAAAATTTGTGTTCACTTTTGGTCATGCATTGTTCATGTGTTCATTTATCCCAAAATTTGTGATGGAAATTGTAGACACCAAAACCTAGCCACTTGTCATCCATTCAGGTATTCCTGCCATTTCCACCCATTATTCATATATTTATATATATTTATTATATATATATTAAATATTAATATTTTATATATTATATTTAATAAATATATATTTATTGTGAAGAAAAAATACGAAACTAAAACAAATATGAAAGTAAATAACTCAGAATGAGTAGTAAATTGCACAAAATATGATTTTATTCAATAAATGGGGGGGAGCTGAGAAACTCCTTTGTTACAATTGATCCGTTCAACATAATTATTTTGATATAACAATAATATATGTTAGGATTCTCTAAAACCCTAGATATAATAAATGGTGGAGTGTCTTCAATGTATCTTGCTTTCAACAGGATAAGTGGGCTTCTAGTTATCTATAATCGAGCCACTCCAGCTTCAATAGCTGTCCAATGTTGATGAATCTGTAGATCTGCACACATACAAATAAACAAGGGATCAGTAATACCTATGAGGGCTCCACAACATGAGACCCTTAGTTATCAATAAGCCCTAGCTATTAACAAATGAAGTAGCATGTAAAATCTATAGATAATAAAATGAGATAATAATAAATCATGATTTACCTTGCTGTAGTGGATGATATATAATGTTACTCTATTGCAGATTAATGATAGGGTGCCCCAACGACACCTGATGATCTTACATGATAGGTTTTGGTCGATGCATGCAGAATGTAGAAGGCATTGCACTATGTATGTGGGATGAGGCAAGTGATCGACAATGCCTACAGATTAAGGTTAGATCTGCAGAAGTAGATCAAAGGATTACGAAGGGTTTGATAGATGGAATATGATGGTAGCGGTAGAAGGTGTGCAAAATATAGTAGAAGAACATGGATTAGGTCATATAATATTGTGTGATAGCATTAGGGCACTTAGGATGGCTAGGGTTTTGGAATTAGGGATTCCAAGGACTTAGGGAAATTTGACCCTTAGAACAACTTAGGGTCCAGGTAAGACTTAGGAAGAGAGCCTTCGAGGATTCAAGGGATTCAGGGGTTGAGCATTGAGAATTCTCCTATTTATTATCAAGCCTAAGGTTTTCTTCGGATTTTATCTTAACACTTTTGATTGTGTGGCTAATATTAAAGTGGATCTAAAGGCTGATATTAAACTTTAGGTGTGACACGAATTAAGGAAGATGAACGGCTGAGATTAGATCGGATCGGATGGTTGAGGTTAATTTGGCTTATAAATATATATTTTATAATAAATATATTAAAATATAATATAAAATACTATATTTAAATATAAATAATATAAAATAAATATAAATAAGTTAAATAGGGGTCAAAAAATGGTGAGAAAGGGCTAAAGTGGGGCATTGGATGGCGGGAAAGGCATGGAATGGCCAATTGAATGGGAGGAAAGGGGGATGGTGGACAAGTGAGTGGTAGAATGATCAGGATGAAGGAAAAGTGGCTAGGTTTTGGTGTCTACAGATGCCTATTTTTATACCATGTTGCATGAAATAGAATATGGTGCAAAACACAAGACACTTGGTTGGGCTTTGGGCGTAGAAGCAACTTCTCTCTCATTGGATTTTTTGAGCAACATTGTTGAAGACAAAAGAATAAAGAATTTTGAAATTTACGTAGCTTACCCTCTCAATTGGCAAATGAGATTACGGATGAATCTCACAAGCCAATTGAAAAATTTGTGCAAATGATGAATGATGTGATATCATTTTTGCCCCAACGGTGTGAAGGGGGTTGGTATAAAGTGTGATATGATGTGTCTGTATTTGCCCTAACGGATGAAGGATTTTGTGTAAATGTGATGTGATGTGGATGATATGAATTATGTAAAATGTGATACCATTTTTACCCCAACTGTGGGAAGCATGTTGTGTCAAATGTAGATGTCATGATTATGTAAGATGTATCCTATCATGGGAAAATCATAATCAAATTTTGGTTGCTCCAAATTTGGGGTGATTCCATGATTTGGAATAAATTTTGTCGTATGGCATCATTGATATGCAATATGAAGATGCAAAAAATAAATAAAAGGAGTCAACTTTGGAGGTCCTGCTAGTGACTATAGGATAATTCCTTTCAAATGGAACCAATCACCCTAGCTAGAGCTAGTCGCTATGATGACTATCAAGGAAATTGGGAATGATGTGATGTAATTTTATCCATGTTTCAAGCCCCATGAACTAGGCCATCAATGATAAATTTTTAGCAAGATTCATTTTTATCAAAGGTTTCACTTGAAATGTGAGGAACCCAATTTTATTGTGCTTTTCTAACTAGGAGATATGGAATGATGGTGATGACCAAGTGTTCTTATGGTAATTTATTCATCTTACCGAATTGCATGGATGCAAATTGCTGCAATCACCAAGTATATAGAATAAACCACTATATACGAGATTCACTTGAAATTCAGCACGTGAACTTGGCAAATGTTGAATATAAATATAATTTTTGATGGATTTGATGGTGACATGGAGACGTTGTGATAAGAAATGTATTGATGGATGTAATGTGGAGTGATTTTGTGAAGGTAAGCTACCTTTTTGGATATATGGATTCAAGTGATTGAGTCTATTTTTGCCCCAATAGATGAAGGGGGTTTTTGACATGGAAAATTGTAATGTAATGATTGTGTCTATTCTTTGCCCCAATAGATGAAGGGGTTTTTTATTATGTGAGTGTCCTTATGGTGATTTACCCATCCTATCAAATTGCATGGATAACCAGTCGTTGCAACCACCAGGTTACTAGGATAAACCATTAAATATAAGGTTCACTTGTACATGTGTCTGTTCTTTGCCCTAACATATGAAGGGTTTTCTTGAAATATGAAAATGAAATGATTGTATTTGTTTTTTGCCCTTACAGATGAAGGGTTTTTTTTTTGCCCTTACGGATGGAGGGTTTTTTTCTTTTTTTCCCTTACGGATGAAGGGTTATTTTTTTTCTTTTTTGCCCTTATGGATGGAGTTTTTTTTTGCCCTTATGGATGAAGGGTTTTTTTTTTTTTTTGCCCTTACGGATGAAGGGTTTTTTTTTTTGCCTTTATGGATGAAGGGTTTTTTCTTTTTTTCCCTTATGGATGAAGGGTTTTTTTTTTCCTTACGGATGAAGGGTTTGTTTTTTTTTCACTTACGGATGAAGGTTATTTTTTCTTTTTTGGCCTTACATATGAAGGGTTTTTTTTTTTTTGCCCTTACGGATGAAGGGTTTTTTTTTTTTGCCCTTACGGATGAAGGGTTTTTTTTTTTACCCTTACGGATGAAGAGTTTTTTTTTTGCCCTTACGGATGAAGGTTTTTTTTTTAATTTTTTGCCCTTATGTATGAAGGGTTTTTTTTTGCCCTTACGGATGAAGGATTTTATTTCTTTTTTGCCCTTACGGATGAAGGGTTTTTTTTTTGCCCTTACGGATGAAGGGTTTTTTTTTCTTTTTGATCCTTACGGATGAAGGGGCTTTTTTTATGCTGAAAAATGAAATGATTGTGTCTGTTATTTGCCCTTATAGATGAAGGGGTTTCTGATGATGTAAGTGTCCTTATGGTGGTTTACCCATCCTCCTAGATTTCATAGATAACCAGTCATTGCAACCACCAAGTACTAGGATAAACCACTAAATACAAAGTTCACTTGTACTTGTGTCTGTTCTTTTTCCTAACGAATGAAGGGGTTTTTGAAATGGGAAAATGTGATAAGTGTGTCTGTTATTTGCTCCAAAAGATGCAAGTTTTTTGAAATGAGGAAACTCCATGTTTTTGGCCGATGGGTAAGGCAAGGAAACTTCATGTTTTTAGTCGACGGGTAAGGTTGGGAAATTGAGTGAATGTGGAGATGTAATTGATGCATTCTATTTTTGCCCTAATAGAAAAGAGATTTTTGCAAAAGTTGTGAATGGTGTGAATGCAAGGCAAAGGGTGCAACCTTTGACAAAATGACGTAACCTTTTGAACCTAGCAATTGACTTGTTGATGATGTGATGTGATTGAATGATTGAATTATTTGTTGAATTGGTGGAGAAGGTGTGATACCTTGAGTGCCCCTAAAATTGTGATGTTTTCTTGGGACAAAGGTGTGAAACCTTGAACACCCCCAAGTTGTTATGATATTTGCACTTTATAGTGATATTTGCATATGCGAGTTATATATATATATATACATGGCTTTTACTTTTGTGCTTTTAATTGAGTGCGTTTGTGGAATGCATGTTTATGTTTATGACTAATGCATATGAGATGTTATGGATGATCAATGCAAGACAAAACGTATGGATGATTTATGCAAGATGAAATGTATGGATTATTTATGCAAGATGGCATGTATAGATGATGAATGCAAGGTAAAATGTATGGATGATCATGTATGATTTGGATCTTTGTTTGGCCATGTTTAGCATTATTGTTTAATTAGAGGCACCAAACTTGGTGGCTTTTGGCAGATAATGGCTCATGAAATGACATGGATGTTGACGTGGAAGAAGATATGGATGTTGATATGGAATACTGCCTATTTTATAGAGACTCAAACATCCTAGTATATCAAACAAACTCACTAAAATTGCCTAATCCCTCTAGAATCAAATGTGTATGTAGTGAATTCATTTACCAAATCACGAGCAAGGTAATGATCCCAGACAGTCAAGAACTAGTGTGTGTGCAAGTGATCTCATTAACTCATCTTGAGTAAATTGGGTAAACCTTTTATGGTTGAAACCAAGAGGCTAGCTTATCCGTATGAGCGGTCAGAGGTCTCTTTTAAAAGAGACATATCACCATGTGTGAGTATACTCCACTGCCAATCAAGTGTCTATAGCTTCGATGGAGGCTAACTCCATAGTCCATGATTTTATTTTTAATTTCTTGAATTTTGGGGATGACTACCTAACCGTCTAACTAGAAACGTAGTATGATCCTTACAACCCAATGATCAGTGGTGTGTGATGTAAAAGATTTAGAGCTTTGAGGAATCAGATTCTCAACCTAAGTGTGATGATAATTGTACCCTATCCTTACTACTCTATCTTTTGAATTTGAAGCAACTATGATAGTGGTTCAAACCACTATTCTTATGGACTATGTTGCATGATGGGACTAACAAGGATGCCCTTTTTTGCTTCAAGGTTCTTACTAAGGATGGTATTATCTCTCTTTGACACAAGATGTTTTTAAGATGTGAAATTGTGGTTAGTTCAAGAATATTTTTGGAATCAATTCCATAACTCAATATTTTCTTAGTGTAATATGTGCAATGGTCCTAAGAAGAACTCGACATGTATTTTAAATTTTTCTTAAAACACTAGGGGTGGCTGAGTGACCGAAAACACCTAGGAATTTGTGAATATGGCTTGTATGTAAGGAAATTTGGCTTTGTGAAATTGTGAGGATGACATTGTGAAGGTGCCCCTGATTAAGGCAACATGATATTTGTTGGACCAATTAAGATCTTGAATAAATGATCCCTATATGAACTATGGAATATGGATGTTAATGCCATGTATGAAATGCAATTGAAGTGTGGAATACAATATGTGATGCGGGTGAATACATTGTTTTGAATGAAATGTAAATGCAAGTGAAATGCAATGTTATGAATGAAATGTATGCATTTTTTTTTGTATTTAGCCATGTATACATATACATATATAGTAATCACAGTAAGAAATGAATGCTTTCAAGTGTATATTGGCTCAGGTTTTTCTACTCCCCTGGCCTGGTAAGCTTATGACCAAAGGGATTAGGTACCTTTGGAGCCTTTTGTATTTGACATGTGACCAAAGGGATTAAGACCTTTGGGGATTTTTGAAATTGATATGTGACCAAAGGGATTAGGACCTTTGGGGATTTTTGAAATTGAGATGTGACCAAAGGGATTTAGTACCTTTGGGGATTTTTGAAAAATGAAATGTGACCAAAGAGATTAGGATCTTTGGGGCTTTTTGAAATTGAAATGTGACCAAAGGGATTAGGACCTTTGGGGATTTTTAAAAATTGAAATGTGACCAAATTAATTAAGTACCTTTTGGGATTTTTGAAATTGAAATGTGACCAAAGGGATTAGGAACCTTTGGAGATTTTGATTTAGAGAATGAAATGATTATGGATGAAAGTGAATGTGATTGTTGTATCACTCCAAATTTTTTGCATCCTTACCTTCAGGCTATAGGATCCACGCTCGGAAGGGGGATGCGAGAAGGATGGGACAATACCTCGGACTGAGAGGCCCTTTGAAGGTCGTGCCTCTCGGGGGAGGGGGTATAAGGGTGAATTTTCGATGGATGGTGGGTTCACCAGGAAACTTTTGAGTGGCAGTTTCCATGCCTAGGTTGAGAATGGGTTTGATGTGTTCATTTTGTACTTTAATCATTCATATCCTAGGTTTGGCCAAGATGAATCTAAGCTATTCTATATGCCAATGCTGATTTATATGGATACAAAAAACATGAATAAGTGCTAAACATAGAAAGTGTGCTAAATAAGATAGAATGTACCTGATTCCGGATGTCTGATGAAGATTCTGAGGTTTGTAGAAGTCCAGATCATCTCAAATCTTACATAATCATCTGCAATTGCATAGAATCATCTCAGATCACAGTCGGTCGTTTGAGATCAGACGAGATCATTGTCGACCTGACGAATTTGTCAGATGAATTCGTCAGAAACCTGCAATCACAGAAACAGATACCAAAAACCAAAAATGCAACTGCAAAAGCAAGGGGAAATGATAGAAATAACAATAAACTTGACTAAATGATAAATCCAGATAACAATTAAAGGGAATGCATTAATTTAATAATTTATTTTAACTTTATCATGCATCTATGCTAAATGAGGTGAACTCCAGGATGCAAAAATAGAATAAACTAAGTTAATGCATAAGGAAATGAAGAGAGAAGATAAAAGAATGCAAACTTCGGGCTCTGATTGCCCCCAATCTGGACTACAGTCGAGATCGCCTCCAATCGTACGAGATCATCACCGATCTGTGACAGGATCATCCAAAATCGTCTGGAATCGTCTACGATGATCCGAGCTTGCTCCGACTGAAAAATAGTAAAATTCCTACAAGAAAACTTGAAATACACAATGCAAACGATGGTACGAAGGTGTTCTAATGCACAAGAAACTAAAGTTGCAGGGAAATCAGTCATCCAGGGGGATAAACTGAGAAAATCCTAGTTTATATAGGATTAGGGAGAGGTTAGGAGGTTGGAGATCATCCCAATTTGGGAGATCTCCAACGGGGGAGACTCTAACCGTGCAGACACGCTTTCTGCCCAAGTTAGAGAAGCTATTGAAACATAAGCTAATTATGAAAATCAGTTTTGGGACGAAATCATCTGGACGTTCTGTTCTAGACGAATTCGTCAGATCTGGGATGATTTCGTCTGATCGTCGACGATATCGTCCAACGGTCAAAACAAATCCTAAAAATGGCACGAAAAACAAGGGGAGCGGGTAACGGGCGGTTAGTGGTTTGGAGTTAAAATTCAAATTTTTATCTTTTTACTAAGGTTTAACTGCGCCAATTTTAGGGTGCTACATTTTGCCCCCTCTTTAGCAAATTTTCCGAAGAAAATGCGTTAAAGACGAGTTCTTCCCATTTTACGAGAAAGCAAAAATTTACTCAATTTTTTAGACGACGATTCTAGGTCGAATCGTATGACTGCTTACTATGGTGCCCCCTCCGTGTTTTTACCCAAATCGAACGTTTGAGGTAAAAGCGTGGAAAAGCAAAATTAAAAATGTTGTTGTTTTTAAATAAAATTAAGAAAAATAGGGTAAAACCCTAATTCATTTTTACTGTTCATTTTTCACTATTTTTAGAGCTCTGCAGACAAAATGGTTGAGACAACGCATAGATCAACAGAGGTCCGACGCGGGCTACGGGTAAGGATCTAAACCTAGTGAATTATGTTTGTAATTTGATTTGTGTAATTTGCAATTTAAATTTTGATTGTTTTGGGGCATCACGACTATTTTTAGGCCGTCGACGACGTCGGGACGAAATCGTCCCCATTTCGTCGAAATCGTCCCTAGATCGTCGATTTCGTCTGGGGGTGAAATCGACGGAATAGGGGCGATCTCGTCCAACAAGGGGCGATCCCCAAGTTGAGAAATCGGAGATGATTTCATCCTACAAAGGATGATTTGACCCAATTTAGGATGATATCATCCAATGGTGGACGATATCATCATTTTTATGAAATTAAGCTTGTTTGAATTGCATTTAATTGACTTTAATAATTGTTTTATTAATGAATTTTGTTGTTTTATTGTTTATTTTGTAGAGGGGATTACTAAAGAGTCGGGAATGGAAATACGGGGGCTGAGGGATGACGTGGCCGTGCTCGACCAGGCGGAGTGAGACCGACTGGCAGAGGTCGGACTACAGCATGTGGCAGAGATGCCACAAATATCGATAGACATGGGGCTACTGACAACCCTAGCAGAGAGGTGGTATCCGGGGTCATCCTACTTTCGGTTATCGATAGGGGAGATGGCTCCCACACTAGAGGACGTATGGAGGATCTTGAGGATCCCCATACAAGGATGGTTTATGACTCCTATGGCCAATCAAGGCCAGGCTATGATGAGGCTGTGCGGAGACCCGAGCTTCACCCTGGAGAAGGGCGGAGTGAACATCGAGTCTCTGAGGCAGATGCCTGGGGCATCTAGGTTGACTTAGGTTTTGGCAGGGGTAGTGGGTGGCCTACTACTATGCCACCAGAGTGGGTGCAGATTACCATGGCTCCTTTCAGATGTGGTCTGCGACATGAGAGACCACGGGTATAGATTTGCATGGGGTAGCTTTGTACTGTGTCGCTTGTATAGGATCCTACATGGGGTCGTATACAAGGGAGGCCGATGTCTGGTTTTGACATCACTACTATAGGTATGGTGCTGGGAGCACATCACGGTGCGAAGGCCGGTAGGACTCCCACTGATAGGGGTTGACCGGGAGAGACCCCGAGTTTTCTATTGGTGGCTCCAGAGAGGGTCACAGTGGTGGATAGATCTGTCGATGTCTCGAAGGTTGCTAGATGACCTCATCCCTGACCAGATCACCTGGAGGCCATGGAGAGAGCATCCAGGGTGGGGAGAGGATGGACAGGAGTTGGCTCACATCAAGCGAGTCTGTTGGCTCAGGATGGAGTGGGGAGAGGTAGAGCTCCACCGCTATGACCGAGTTGTGTGATAATTTGGTCTACAACAGGGGATCCCATCTCTCAGGGACTATGAGTACTCTTAGACTGTTCGGGATAGTACTACACTAAGCGGGGCTCCAGATATGCAGTGATTCTGGAGCCAAGACATGGATGATGCCCCCATCCAGCCAGTGGATGGGGACGACACTGGGGTTGCCGATGGATATGATGCCTGGTACGTAGGCATCCACCCTCCTCGGATGATGAGGGCATAGGGTCCGATGCACGCGATTGTGCGATGGATGGGGAGGCAGTGCCAGGCTACCATTGAGGCAGCACGGGGTCACAGAGGGAGAGAGCAATGATGGTCTCCATAGGAGAGACGCTAGAGGATGCCACAGGCTCCATAGAGACCACAGCAGATAGGGAGGAGGGAGGAGGGATTCCCTTCTCGGTAGGGGGAGAGGCCACCATCGCCCGATAAGGGCAAGGGTGTCGAGGTAGGGGAGAGCAGCGAGACGATGGCTCTCCGGGCTGAGGTTGCCCGCCTTCGAGCTTAGGTGTAGACACTACAGGATGAGGCTACATGGCTCAGGGCTCGGAGCGGAGGGGCGAGCATGCAGGAGTTGGCGTGGTCTATGGCTCAGACCGCATTCTATCAGGGAGTATACTTCCAGCTGGTTCCAGAGGGCCAGAGGTTACAACTGCCAACTGGCATTGCAGAGCCGATCAGGGTGGGATCATCGAGGACTTCCTCACGATCGACGGTGAGGACCCGAGACACAGCTCGGACCTCTATGGGACCACCTCCTCCACCTCAGGGTGGGAGAGGAGATGAGGCTGAGAGCTCGAGGGCTTCTCGAGGCTAGCTGCTATAGACTATAGATTGCATATATTATTATGAGAGGATTGAGTATGCCAGGGTATAGATTGTGGCATACCAATCCAGTTTTGATATGATGTACATAATTTATTGATATATATATATATATGGTCTTTTTGATGATATGACTTGTGTATATGTTGTATGATGCTTTAATTTTGGATTTGTTTGGTTGATTATTCATGTAATTATGTCGTTTGAGATAAATTATAATTTTATGTCATGCTATAAAATTTAAATGAAATAATCTGATGTAAACAAATTGGTTGTTTTGTGGTGTGATTTGATGAAAAATAAAGGGACTTCTAACAATAATTTCAAAGGACATTGTCACTGTTATAGACCATTTCATGGAGTCGCCGCTCGCTAGGTCGTCAAGCTAATCCCAGTATAGAAATATTGCTAAAAGTAAAAGAGTGCTTAAGAGACTGTCTTAAGACTTTGTGTTGTGATGATAAAAAATGATGATGGTGATGATTTGTTTTCAGATTTCCATGAAAATATTATGCATGAAATATTAAAAATATGATTTTTTCTAGGCATAAAATTCCTAAGTGTGATAAAATTTTGAACAATTCCCTAGGAATTATACCATCGTTGCAAAATTGAATGTTGACATAATGAAATGAAATAGAAAAAGTGTTCATTCTTTTTAAAGCACAATTGTGTAACATAATGATGTAAGCCATATGTTTTTATAAATAAAAATGAATGGGAAAATAAAATTAGAACAATGGTTTGCGCTAGGCATAGAATTATAGGTATAGACTTATACCATCATCGCGAAATCCAAAAAGGAAATTGATATTTTAGTTTTATTGCATGATTGATTTTTGATTTTGAGATAAACAAAAAATAATATATAAACGTGACTTTATTGCTAGATTGTGAATATGTTGTTTGAAAGAATTTTTGGATTTTTGAAAACAATGTATGTAATTGTTTTTATACTAAACAGATGTTCTTAAATAAGAAGATGAAATTATTCCAAAAAGAGTTGCAAAAATATTTTAAATTATCTCAAAGACAAAATGTAGATTTATAAGGAACCCTCATGTGCATATGTGAGTTCATTGCCGATCTTGATTTATCATAATGATACAAAAATCTCTCAAATACAAATGTGTGTGCAATTGCATTGTTCATTTACCAATTTTGAGCAAGATAATTTGATACAAGTAATTTGAATTAACCAAATAAGTGTTCGTTGACCATGATTTATATGCATGTAACCATACCAGACTACTATGTAAGTTGGGTCATCAAGAGCTAGCTAATCCATAAGCCGACATAGGTCTGTACAAAAGAAGGTCGCTAATGTGACAGACATATCACCATGCTAGGGATTACCCAAGGCCAAGCGGGTTGGGCACAAACCACTTGTTATGGGGCTTACCTCACAGTTTTCGAATAATTGAGAATTCTAGGGATTCAAGCTCATTCACCCTTCTTTTCTTTTCAAAGGGTAGGGAAAGGGATTTTATTGCTTTTTTGCTTTTGCTGTTTCTTTTTCCTTCTTTTTTTTTTTGTATTTTTGCGTGGAACTGAGATAATGCTGAAATATTGCTGTGATGGTACAAAATAATATTTTTCTTTTTTCTCATTTTCTTTGACTTTTCTTTTTCTTCCTATACTAGGGATACTTGCTCGGATTGGCTGTAGAGCAAGGGATTTTTATTCTGGGTAGGGGTGAGCTTGTCCTTTTGTCAATTCTCAAAGATTCTAGACCATGTGCATGATAGGATAGCAGGGGAAACTTTTCGCTCAAGAAACCATTTCTACTATGTAGCATCATATCGAATTTGCAATGAAATCATTTTAATGTGAAAAGATATGCTTGGTTCAAGTAAATAACAAGATCAATTCTCTATGCTCAAAACTTTATTTAATTCAAATGTGGACTTTGATATAAGAGAGATTAATAATCATACCAAATAAAATCAAGATATTTATGCATGTGAGTGTGAAAGTGCGGGATTCCAAATAAATGCTAATTTATCCAAAATAACTGAAAATATAACTGCAATACTTCAAGAATTGACAAGTACGAAAATAAAAGATGTTTTTGAAGATTTTGATGATTTTGAAGTTTTTATATTTTGATTTTAATTTATGAATTGAGAAGAATACACAATGTGATTGTTTTTGAAATTTTTATATGGATGACTAAAATGAAACAATATGCAAAATAACAATATATACAATGATGAAATGACCAGATTTTATGCATAATAGCGTTTAAGATGCATAATGTTCATAGGTTCTTTAAGATCTTTACCATCTAAGGTAGCTAATCGGTATGCTCCCGATCCAAATTTAGCAGTGATGATATACGGTCCAAGCCAGTTGGGCTCGAATTTACCTTTAAGATCTTTAGTTGCATTAGTATTTTTTTTATTTTCTTTCAAGACAAGGTCGCCGATCTCAAAGGATCGATGATGAACTTTCTTGAGGTATGCTCGCTTGAGCTTGTTTTGGTAGGCTCGAAGATGTTCCAAAGCATTGATGCGCTTCTCATCTAGGAGTTCCAGCTGACTAAATCTGCCAGCACGATATTCATCTCCTACTTCAGTATCTTGAAGTAGTAGAGCCAAAGAAGGAACTTCTAATTCAAAGGGAAAAACTGCTTCAGTGCCATAAACCAAAACAAAAGGTGAAGTGCCCGTGGGAGTGCGAACGCTAGTTCGATAAGCCCACAAAGTAGGATATAGTTGGATGTGCCAATCTCGGCCAGATTTATTGACCAGTATTTTGAGGATTTTGATTAATGTTTTATTAGATGCTTCTGCTTGGCCATTACCCTGAGGATAATAGGGAGTGGACCAACGATGTTGAATTTTATATTTTTGACATAATTTTTTGACATCTTTATTTTTGAAACAAGTTCCATTATCTGAGATGAGATTTGCAGGAATTCTGAACCTACAAATAATTTGATTAAAAATAAATTTGGAAACTTGGGTTCTAGTGCAAGAAGCTAAGGGCATAGCTTCAACCCACTTCATGAAATACTCGGTGGTGGTTATGATGAATTTGTGTCCATCAGATGACACAGGGTTGATTTTTCCAATGATGTCTAAGCCCCATTTTGAAAAGGGCCAAGGAGATGAAATAGCCTACAGTTCTTGTGCAGGCGCATGGACAAGGTCAGCATGTTTCTGGCACTTGTCGCAATGGTGCACATAATCATGTGCATCATTCTCCATGGTAGGCCAAAAATATCCTATCCTAAGGAGCTTCTTAGCAATGGCGCTACCACTAAAGTGTCCCCCACAAGATCCATCGTGGGCTTCACTCAAAGCTGATCTAGATTCTTCTAGATTCAAACATCTCAATAGGATGCCTTCAAAAGATCTTCTATACAACGTATTGCCAATAATTACGAAGCGACTTGCTCGTCTACATAATAACCGGTGTTGGTTGCTATTACAACCTTCAGGGAAGGTCCCATTTTGAAGAAAATTAAATATATCAGTGTACCAAGGTTCAGGAGTAGTTTCATTGATTAGAAACACATCCAAAGGTTCTAAGCATGATTTATTTGAAGCGGGTTCCTGGAGTCGATGAATAATGATGGTAGCATATTCGTCATCTAACTCCAAGGGCAAAAGAGATGCAGCTGCAGCCATAGCGTCAACCGCACGGTTGCTAGTTCGAGGAATAGCTTCCAAGGTAACTTGATCAAATAGAGATAATAATTGTAAGACATATGCTTTATATGGGCGTAATTTATCATCTTTGGTCTGATAAACATCATTGATTTGATTTATGACAAGTTGAGAATCATCGAAAACTAATAAATTTTTAATTTTTAGTGCCAAGGCAGCTCGTAATCCAAGGATTAGAGCCTCATATTCAACAGTGTTATTAGTACAAGCAAACATTAATTTAAAGGATAGAGGTATAAGATGTTTCTATAGAGATATTAAAATAATACCTGCACCAGCCCCACTCATGCATCGGGCTCCGTCAAAGTATAGGGACCATTGCTCTGGATGGTCTACCTCTATTTTAAGGCATTCATCGAGAAACTCAATGATGAGGGGATGGGTAGACTCTAAGGGTGTAGCAGCTAATTGATCTGCTATGATTTGACCCTTAACGGACTTCTGTCCTATAAACGTGAGTTCAAACTCGCTTAGCGCAAGAACCCACTTTGTTGTGCGACCAGATAAGTATGGTCGACTCATGAGATACCGCAAAGGATCGAATTTGGCAATAACATACGTTTTCTGACTGAGCATATAATGGCATAGTTTTTGTGTAGAAAATACGATAGCTAGACATAGTTTCTCTAATGTTGTGTAGCGGGTTTCATAACTGATTAAGGTTCGGCTAATGTAATAATTAGCACGTTCTTTCTTCTCATCGTCAAGTTGAGCTAACATAGCTCCTAAGGCAAGATCTGAAGCAAAAATATACAAGATAAATGGGCGATCAGATCTAGGTGGTGAAAGCACAGGTGGGTTAAGGAGATATTGTTTGAGGAGTTCAAATGCTTCCTGACATTCGTCGTCCCAATGAAAAGAGACATATTTCTTAAGAAGCTTAAGAAAGGGTCCTGTTTTGTCCGCCAACTTATCGATGAAGCGACGAATAGCTTGAAGCTTACCTTGTAGACTCCGTAATTCAGATATATTTGTGGGTGCGGGCATATCAGTGATAGCCACGATCTTGAGAGGGTCAATTTCAATGCCACGTAAAGAAACTATAACCCCTAATAATTTACCGGACTTAACTCCGAATATACATTTGGCTGGATTTAGTCGGATAAGATATTCCCTTAACCGATCAAATACTTTTCTCAAGTCATCTAAATGATCATCTTCTTTGATGGAACGAGCTATAATATCATCTACATAATCATGTAGAATATCATGCATCATATCATGAAAGATATAAGTCATGGCTCGTTGATATGTTGCACCCGCATTCTTTAAACCGAATGGCATCACTTTCCAACAAAAGGTCCCCCAAGGGGTAATAAAGGTTGTTTTAGCTTGATCTTCAGGAGCTATCCTGATCTGATTATAACCAAAAAATCCATCCATTAAGGATATCATTCCACTCCCAGCAGTAAAATCAATGATCTGATCCATGTTGGGAAGAGGAAAATCATCTTTAGGGCATGCAACATTAATATCTCTAAAGTCTATGCAAACCCTAACTTTGGTAGCTTCTTTCTTAGTTACTTGGAACTACATTCGAGATCCATTAAGCATAATCAATGGCTTGTATAAAAATAACCTTCAGGAGTTTTTCTAATTCCCCTTTGACTAGTAAGGCCACTTTAGGATGCATTTTTCTAAGTTTCTGTTTAACAGGTTTAGCATCCGGATGGACTACTAGGTGATGCATAACTACAGAAGGGTCTAATCCTGGCATATCTTCATATGTCCAAGCAAAGACATCTTCATATTCCTTAAGAAATGCAATGTATTTATCTTGTTTGTCTTGACTCAATTCTGATCCAATGTTGATTATGTGAGGATTACCTTCGGTTCCAATGTTAATTTTTATGACATTTTCTACTTCCATGTGTAGATCTCTCTCAAAATTAGGTGGGGCGGGTGAAACACCCAATTCTTGTAATTCTTCCGAGGTTAGCTTGGATAATTCGTCTTGAGGAGTCGTGGCCTCAAGTTGGGCTATACTAGGTATAGAGCCATCGAAATAAAATTCATGATGTAATAGTTCCTCAATGGAGACATCATGGAAGATGTCTCCCTCCAACTCATCGTCGGATTCGACGATCATCTCAGGGTAGGCTATAGATAGCATATTACATGTAAATGGCTTATTCATTAAACGCAAGGCATCACGTTTATCCAAATAATCTTGGTAACATATGAGATGGTCATCATCCTCAAATGGGAAGGGCTGACCTTTACTAGGAAATAGGCCCACACCACATCGGGTAGGCCATGGTTCTACCTCAAAAGGTTCTTTCATACCATTCTGGAAAGGTCCCAAACCTTTCCCTTTATATCCCAATTTAAGCATTATAGGCTTAGCTTTAATATACTCATTAGTAAAATAACATCGAGCATATCCATCATAATGAGCCTTGATGTTTCTGGGTATTCTACCCCAGTCATATCCCTTATAAATAAAAGCGCAACTCCCGACTTGGTAAATACTTCCCATAGGCTGTGGGAGGCCCAAGGTACGAGGAGAGGGTGGCAAATTATTTAAAATAAGGGAATCTTGCATAGCAGCATTCGTTTGCTCTGATATAAGAATTTTAGATAAATCGGGTAAGAGCTCGTCAGTAAGAGCATAAGAGGTAGAAGGAACATTTCCTACATCTTCGGATGTGGAAACTATGCCTTTGGTGGATGTAGATGTTGTAGAGATGTCGATGGATGATTCTATAGGTATGGAAGTTATAGGAGTAAAACAAGAAGCATTGGTTGTGGGTTTAGGATCTTTTTGAGGTCCTAATGTGGTTTGTTCGGAAGATGGTTGAACTATATGTAGAGGTGGAGTTGATGGAGAAAAAGTAGATGATGTTATGGGTGTGTGTTTCACATGTTTAGATGGATGATGAGAATTAGGATGTGTGGATGACAGAGCAGGGCAAAATTGAACTCCAACAGGTTCTGCCAAAGCACACATATCAAAGGGTCTGGGATCACCATGAATGGTAACCAACTGATTTTTAAATTTGAATTTAACACATTGATGTAAAGTTGAGGGAACAGCTCGCATCGCGTTGATCCAAGGGTGACCCAAGAGTATATTGTACGATGCAGGGCAATGTACAATAAACACGGTCGTGTCTAAGGTTCTTGGACCAACTTGCAATGGGATAGTAATAACTCCACATGTTTCTTGTGTTTCGTCATTGAAGGCTTTTATGATCATATCAGTTCTTTTCATTTCGTCACTTCTAAACCCAAATCTTTGGTAGAAGTCAAAAGTGCAAATGTTTAAAGATGAACCATTGTCAATCAAGACTCGTTTAACTGCTACATCTCCAATTAGGGCAGTAATATATAAGGGGTTATCCTTATGTAAACTATGTTGCGGTATATCTCTATCCCGGAAGTCAATACAATCAACTTCTCGAGTTATGATAGTATTGGCCATGGCTTCAGGTTGAATATTTTGTGGTACCATCATTTGGCTTAATGTGAGCATTAATTCATCCCTATGTGTAGGAGAAGATCTTAAAAGGTCCAAAAGGGAAATTCTAGCTGTAGTATTTGATAATTGTTCATTAATATTATAAGGAGGTTTAGGTTGAACATTAGGTGCATGATTCCCTTTATTAGGAACTTTCAAAACAAATGGAGCTGATCCATCATTCTGAGTTTGATCTTGTTGAGAATTTTGAGCTTGTTGTCTAGTAACAGCTCCGATGGTACCTACAATATTATTTTGCGGATGATGAATGGGTCTTGGTCTAGCATTTATGGCTTGTTCATTAGAAAGTAATTGGTGAGACGATGGTCGAGTAGTGACTCTTCTTGGAAATGGTTCTTCCGGAACCATAGAACTTGTGATAGGTTGAATAGGATCTGATTCATCTTCAGAGCTATTCGATTGATTTGAGGTGATTTCCATGTCACTTTCAGTCTCATATTCTACATCACTAAGATCAGGTGTCTGAATATTATATAGAGGCCTGGTCGTAACCATGGATAAAGTTGTGTCAAATATTTCCAAATCATGAGTAGGTAAATGCCCACTAATAGTTCCTACATATCGGGTAGGAGGGGGAACATTATGATGTTCAATTTGATTAGCCACTTCTTTGCCATGCTTTGGTAAAGGATGTTGAAATATGTCCAATGATTGATTGGCATTCTCGATTCTGATTTTGGGGGATGTTCTTTTGAGCATTATTAGGAGGATTTTGTTTAGGTTGAAAGGCTTGCACCTCCATCTCATTGTTATCAATTAAGTCTTGTATTTTATGTTTTAATATTTTACAAGAGTTGGTAGTGTGTCCAGGTCCTCTATGGAAATCATAGTGTAAATCAGCTCTGTATCCGGGTATAGTTGGATCAGGTTCCCGGATATTTGGTAATTGGATCAAACCTCATGCTAATAATTGTGGGAGAATGGTTGATAGAGGTTGATTTAACCTAGTAAATTCTTGAGGTGGTTTATCAGGAGGTTTCAATATAAACTTCTTTGTTGTTTTTGCAGCATTAACATTAGCAATATTTCTGCTATCGATGACTCCATCACCCACAACTTGTTTATTCTTATATTGATTTCTGGATGTTTTCTCATCATCTTTCTTTTTAAGCTGACCTCTCCTAATGAGAGCATCTTCCACTCTTCGAGCTAAGTCTATAGCTTGATCGAAGGTGGTCAAGGTAGCAGTTGATAACTCATAGGATAGTTGTTCTTGTAAATTATTGATAAAGATATCCAACATTTCCTGATAAGGTAACACAAAGTGTAATTTTCCTATCAACTATCTCCACCGAGCTAGGAAATCAGCAAAACATTCATCTTTGTCTTGTTTTAAGTTGTACAAATATTTAATGGTTACATGCCTTTCGATGTAGGCACTAAATTGATGAACAAAAGACTCGGTTGTTTCTTCGAAATTCCTCAAAGAATGAGTGGGTAATTGATAATACCACTCTAATGCCATTCCTCCTAAACTTTTTGGGAACATTTTTAGTAATAACAAGTCATCATGTGATATATCATGACATGCTATCCTAAACATACGAAGATGCTCTATGGGATCTTCGGTTCCTTTGTATATAGGTAGGATAGGCATAGGAAAGTGTTTAGGATATGGTTGTGCTACAACTATAGGATCTAGAGGCTGACTACACATCTCTCGATAATTGTATGAGGGACGGTAGGGATCTATCTGGTCCATGCGGGAGACTAACTGTTTCACCATGGCTTCCAGATTACTAGTTTGTCCACCATATTGGTTTGGTGGTACCTGAGTATGGGATTTATGAGCGTATGATGGCATGACGTAAGGATTAGATGCTATATTGCTATTATGCAAATGGTTGGTAGGGAGAGTATTATGAAGAAGATTTGTAGTAGCATTATGTTGTATCCCAGATTGTTGGAAATTGGTGTTTGGTTTTGTTTTGGGCTTTTGTTGATTTGAGGTATGTTGATCAATAACTTGGTGAAATAGAGCAGTGAATGAAGGTTTATTTTGTGTGGGAATAACTCTAGGCTTGGTAACAGGCACTCTAGGTGGTTGGGTAACCTGTTGTTGTTGCATGTTCTGGATTATAGCGGCCATATCCAAATTGGATGGTCCAACTTGATCACTTTCTTGATCAACGAAGGACAAGGGATTAGTGCGTGTGTGATATATTTCTTCTAGGGTTGCTTGAGTGTCACTAATTTGATCCTTGTCCATATGGATTGCTCTATTAAGAGTGCCAATATTAGTATTGAGGAACTTCCAGAAATGTTCCATGTTCTCAAAAGTAACAGCTCCTTCCGGAGACATTTTAGGGGATGAGGATCCTTCCTCTCTAACAGTTTCTCTTTGTTCATTTCCTTCAACAAACTCTTCTTCTTGTTGGTCTAGGGTTCCTTCTTCCTGAATTGGGTCTTCAGGAAGGACATCTGGTTTATTTACTGGTTTTCCTAACCAATCTTCTTCTACTTCAGTCTGTTTTCCATTCCTAAGTCTAGTCATTATGCTTAAACTTAGATTTTAGAAAATATATATATATATATATATATATATATATATGACAAGTTTGGGAGGTATATATTTTAATTATATACCTACTATAATACTTAAAAGAAAACGTTTTAATTTTTTGTTATATTTTTGTTTTGTTTTTGTTTTTTATTTTTTATAATAATATTATAAGGACAACAAACAACATACTAAATGCAAAAAATAATAATAATAAAAGAATGACTTAGTTTTCTATAAATAGTTTATGGATATCATTAATAGGATCAAGTTCATCAGGAGTCATGAAATGCTCCTCTTCAAATTGGAAATGGTTTTTCAAGAATTTGACAAAATGTGCTATAGTGATTTGATCTACTTTTGACTCTACCTTATAGAAATAAAGCTCATGGCAATACTCTCGATATAACATAGCTCTAGGAACTCTATTCCATATTTTTCTATCCGTAAGATCGACTTCTTGATCCTCTATACGAGCTAGAAACTGATATACTACAACTGCATTCTCAAGGTATTCCTCAAAGGTATACAATTCTGAAGACACAAGTGCTCTTCTATCGGCTAACCACCTATGGCAAGCTCTCTGAAGTTCATGGTACAAAGTCACCTGATCAGGATCCAGGATTCTATCTAGGACAAACCTCTTAATTTGCCTAAGTTCGGTAGATCTAGATTCAATGATACCCAATCTCCTATCAAGTTCGTCCCACAAAGGTTGAACCCTATTTGTTTGAGGTACTCTAAGCACATAAGTAATCTCTATGGATGCTAATTGATTTTCAACATTAATGGTGACAACTCATCTTTTATTATAATCTACCATCTAAATATGATATGCAACTTTAATTGTTTGTTTGATGATTCTAAATGCATTTATTTTTATTTTTTATTTTTTGGATTGTTTTCAAAAGGTTTTAGTTTTCACGTCGGGTTCACCAAAATGTATCGCTCCAAATTTTTGCATCCTTACCTTCAGGCTATAGGATCCATGCCCAAAATGGGGATGCGAGAAGGATGGGACAATACCTCGGACTGAGAGGCCCTTTGAAGGTCATGCCTCTCGGGGAGGGGGTATAAGGGTGAATTTTTGACGGATGGTGGGTTCACCAGGAAAATTTTGAGTGGCAGTTTCCACGCCTAGGTTGAGAATGGGTTTGATGTGTTCATTTTGTACTTTAATCATTCATATCCTAGGTTTTGCCAAGATGAATCTAAGCTATTCTATATGCCAATGTTGATTTATATGGATACAGAAAACATGAATAAGTGCTAAACATAGAAAGTGTGCTAAATAAGATAGAATGTACCTGGTTTCAGATGTCTGATGAAGATTCTAAGGTTTGTAGAAGTCCAGATCATCTCAAATCTTACATAATCATCTGCAATTGCATAGAATCATCTCAGATCACAGTCGATCGTCTGAGATCAGACGAGATCATCATCGACCTGATGAATTCATCAAACGAATTCATCAGAAACCTGTAATCACAGAAACAAATACCAAAAACCAAAAATGCAACTGCAAAAGCAAGGGGAAATGGTAGAAATAATAGTAAACTTGACTAAATGATAAATCCAGATAACAATTAAAGGGAATGCATTAATTTAATAATTTAGTTTAACTTTATCATGCATCTATGCTAAATGAGGTGAACTCCAGGATGCAGGAATAAAATAAACTAAGTTAATGCATAAGGAAATGAAGAGAGAAGATAAAGAAATGCAAACTCCAGGCTCTGATTGCCCCCAATATAGACTACAGTCGAGATCACCTCCAATCATACGAGATCATCACTGATCTATGACAAGATCATCCGAAATCGTCTAGAATCGTCAACGACGATCCGAGCTTGCTCCGGCTAAAAAATAGTAAAATTCTTGCAAGAAAACTTGAAATACACAATGCAAACGATGGTACGAAGGTGTTCTAATGCACAAGAAACTAAAGTTGCAGGGAAATCAGTCAGCTAGGGGGATAAACTAAGAAAATCCTAGTTTATATAGGATTAGGGAGAGGTTAGGAGGTTGGAGATCATCCCAATTTGGGAGATCTCCAACGGGGGAGACTCTGACCTCACAGACACGCTTTCTGCCCAAGTTAGAGAAGTTGTTGAAATAGAAGCTAATTATGAAAATCTATTTTGGGGACAAATCATCTAGACGTTACTTCCAGGATAATTCGTCGGATCTAGGATGATTTCATCTGATCATCGATGATATCGTCCAATGGTTAAAACAAATCCTAAAAATGGCACGGAAAACAAGGGGGACAGGTAACGGGCGGTTAATGGGCAGTTTGGAGTTAAAATTCAAATTGGCACAGTTAAACCTTAGTAAAAAGATAAAAATTTGAATTTTAACCCCAAACCACCCGTTAACCGCCTGTTACCCGCTTCCCTTGTTTTCCATGCCATTTTTAGGATTTGTTTTGACCGTTGGATGATATCATCGTAGATCAGATGAAATCATCCTAGATCTGACGAATTCATCTGGAACAGAACGTCCAGACGATTTCATCCCAAAACCAAATTTTCATAATTAGCTTCTATTTCAACAGCTTCTCTAACCTGGGCAGAAAGCGTGTCTGCATAGTTAGAGTCTCCCCCATTGGAGATCTCCCAAATTGGGATGATCTCCAACCTCCTAACCTCTCCCTAATCCTATATAAACTGGGACTTTCTCAGTTTATCCCCCTGAACCCCCTAGCTGATGGATTTCCCTACAAATTTAGTTCCTTGTGCCTTAGAACACCTTCATACTTTTGTTTACATTGCATATTTCAAGTTTTCTTGCAGGAATCTTACTGTTCTTCAGTCGGAGCAAGTTTGGATCGTCGCAGGCGATTCCAGATGATTTCGGATGATCCTATCGTAGATCGACGATGATCTCGTACGATTGGAGGTGATCTCGACTGTAATCCAGATTGGGGGCAATCAGAGCCCAGAGTTTGCATTTCCTTATTGTTTTTCTGCATTTCTTTATGCATTATCTTAGTTATTATATTTATGCATCTTGGAGTTCACCTCATTTAGTATAGATGCATGATAAAGTCAAAATAAATTGTCAAATTGATGCATTTCCTTTTAATTGCTATCTGGATTCATCATTTAGGTAAGTTTACTATTATTTCCATCATTTCCCCTTGCTTTTGCAATTGCATTTTTGGTATTTTGTATCTGTTTCTGTGATTGTAGGTTTTTGACGAATTCGTCTGATGAATTCGTCAGATCGACGATGATCTCGTCTGATCTCAGATGACCGACTGAGATCTGAGATGATTCTATGCAATTCCAGATGATTAAGTATGATTTGAGATGATTTGGACTGCTACAAAACTTAGAATCTTCATCAGACATCCGGAATCAGGTATGTTCTATTTCATTTAACCTACTTTCTATGTTTAGCATTTATTCATGTTTTTTGTATCCATAAAAATCAGCATTGGCATATAGAATAGTTTAGATTCATCTTGGTCAAACCTAGGAATTGAATGATTAAAGCACAAAATGAACACATCAAACCTACTCTCAACCTAGGCATGGAAACTGCCACTCAAAAGTTTCCTGGTGAACCCACCATCCATCAAAAATTCACCCTTATACCCCTCCCCCGAGAGGCGGGACCTTCAAAGGGCCTCTCAGTCCGAGGTATTGTCCCATCCTTCTCGCATCCCCCTTTCGGGCGTGGATCCTATAGCCTTGAAGGTAAGGATGCAAAAAATTTGGAGCGATACATTTTGGTGAACCCGACGTGAAAACTAAAAACCTTTTGAAAACAATCCAACAAAAAAAAAAACAAAACATAAATGCATTTAGAATCAAAGATTGTATATCATATTTAGATGGTAGATTATAATAAAAGATGAGCTGTCACCATTAATGTTGAGAATCAATTAGCAGCTATAGAGATTACTTCTTTGCTTAGAGTATCTCAAACATATAGAGTCCCACCTTTATGGGACGAACTTAATAGGAGATTGAATCTTATTTCATTTAGATCAACAGAACTCAGGCAAATCAAGAGGTTTGTCCTAGATAGAATCCTGGATCCCGATCAAGTGACCTTATATCATGAGCTTCAGAGAGCTTGCCATAGGTGGTTAGCAGATAAAAGAGCCCTTGTGTCTTCTGAGTTGTACACCTTTGAGGAATACCTCGACAATGCAGTTGTAGTGCATAAATTTCTATCTCGTATAGAGGATCAAGAGGTCGTTCTTACGGATAGGAAGAGATGGAATAGAGTTCCTAGAGTTGTGTTATATCGAGAGTATTGCCATGAGCTCTATTTTTACAAGACAGAGTCAGAAGTAGATAACATCACCATAGCACACTTTGTTAAGTTCCTGAAAAACCATTTCCAATTTGAAGAGGAGCATTTCATGACTCCTGATGAACTTGATCCTATCAATGACATCTATAAACTATTTATAGAAAACTAAGCCATTCTTTTATTATTATTATTTCTTGCATTTAGTGTGCTGTTTGTTGTCTTTATAATCATAAAAACAAAATAATAAAAGAAAATAAAAACAAAACAAAATCATAACAAAAATCAAAACATTTTCTTTTAAGTATTATAGTAGGTATATAATTAAAATATATACCTCCCAAATTTGTTGCAAATATATTAATATATATTTGCTAAAATCTAAATTTAAACATAATGACTAGACTCAGGAATGGAAAACAGACTGAAGTAGAAGAAGATTGGTTAGGAAAAACAATAAATAAACCAGATGTCCTTCCTGAAGACCCAATTTAGGAAGAAGGAACACTAGACCAACAAGAAGAAGAGTTTGTTGAAGCCAATGAACAAAGAGAAATTGTTAGAGAAGAAGGATCCTCATCTCCTAAAATATCTCCGGAAGGAGCTGTTACTTTTGAGAACATGGAACATTTCTGGAAGTTCCTCAATACTAATATTGGCACTCTTAATAGAGCAGTCCATATGGACAAGGATCAAATTAGTGACACTCAAGCAACCCTAGAAGACATATATCACACACGCACTAATCCCTTGTCCTTCGTTGATCAAGAAAGTGATCAAGCTGGACCATCCAATTTGGATATGGCCGCTATAATCTAGAACATGCAACAACAACAGGTTACCCAACCACCTAGAGTGCCTGTTACCAAGCCTAGGGTTATTCCCACACAAAAGAAACCTTCATTCACTGCTCTATTTCACCAAGTTATTGATCAACATACCTCAAATCACCAAAAGCCTAAAGCAAAACCTAACACCAATTTCCAACAATCTGGGATACAACATAATGCTACAACAAATCCTCTTCATAATACTCTTCCTACCAACCATTTGCATAATAGCAATATAGCATCCAATCCTTACGTCACGCCATCATATGCTCAAATACCACCGAACCAATATGGTGGACAAACTGGTAATCTGGAAGCCATGGTGAAACAATTAGTCTCCCGCATGGACCAGATAGATCCCTACCGTCCCTCGTACAATTATCGAGAGATGTGTAGTCAGCCTCTAGATCCTATAGTTGTAGCACAACCATACCCTAAACACTTTCCTATGCCTGTCCTACCTATATACAAAGGAACTGAAGATCCCATAGAGCATCTTCGTATGTTTAGGATAGCGTGTCATGATATATCCCATGATGATTTGTTATTACTAAAAATGTTCCCAAAAATTTTAGGAGGGATGGCATTGGAATGGTATTATCAACTACCCACTCATTCTTTGAGAAATTTTGAAGAAACCATCGAGTCTTTTGTGCATCAATTTAGTGCCTACATTGAAAGGCATGTAACCATTAAAGATTTGTACAACCTAAAACAAGACAAAGATGAATGTTTTGCTGATTTCCTAGCTCGATGGAGACAGTTGATAGGAAAATTGCACTTTGTGTTACCTTATCGGGAAATGCTGGATATCTTTATCAATAATTTACAAGAACAACTATCCTATGAGTTATCAATCTCTACCTTGACCACCTTCGATCAAGCTATAGATTTAGCCCGAAGAGTGGAAGATGCTCTTGTTAGGAGAGGTCAACTTAAAAAGAAAGATGATGAGAAAACATCCAGAAATCAATATAAAAATAAACAAGTTGTGGGCGATGGAGTCACTGATAGTAGAAATATCGCTACTGTTAATGTTGCAAAAACAACAGAGAAATTTATACTGAAACCTCCTGATAGACCTCCCCAAGAATTTACTAGGTTAAATCAACCTTTATCAACCATTCTCCCGCAATTACTAGCACGAGGATTGATCCAATTACCAAATATCCGGGAACCTGATCCAACTATACCCGGATACAGAGCTGATTTACACTGTGATTTCCATAGAGGACCTGGACACGCTACCAACTCTTGTAAAATATTAAAACATAAAATACAAGACCTGATTGATAACAATGAGATGGAAGTGCAAGCATTTCAACCTAAACAAAATCCTCCTAATAATGCTCAAAAGAACATCCCCCAAAATCAGAATCAGAATGCCAATCAATCATTGGACATATTTCAACATCCTTTACCAAAGCATGGTAAAGAGGTGGCTAATCAAATTGAGCATCATAATGTTCCCCCTCCTACTCGATATGTAGGAACTATTAGTGGACATTTACCTACTCATGATCCGCAAATCTTTGACACAACTTTATCCATGGTTACGGCCGGACCTCTACATAATATTCGGACACCTGATCTTAGTGATACCGAATATGAGACTGAAAGTGACATGGAAATCACCTCAAATCAATCGAATAGTTCTGAAGATGAATCAGATCCTATTCAACCTATCACAAGTTCTATGATTCCGGAAGAACCATTTCCTAGAAGAGTCACTACTCGACCATCTTCTCACCAATTACTTTCTAATGAACAAGCCATAAACGCTAGACCAAGACCCATTCATCATCCGCAAAATAATATTGTAGGTACCATCGGAGTTGTTACTCGACAACAAGCTCAAAATTCTCAACAAGATCAAACTCAGAATGATGGATCAGCTCCATTTGTTTTGAAACTTCCTAATAAAGGGAATCATGCGCCTAATGTTCAACCTAAGCCTCCTTATAATATTAAGGAACAATTATCAAATACTACAGCTAGAATTTCCCTTTTGGACCTTTTAAGATCTTCTCCTACCCATAGGGATGAATTAATGCTCACATTAAGCCAGATGATGGTACCACAAAATATTCAACCTGAAGCCATGTCCAATACTATCATAACTCGCGAAGTCGATTGTATTGACTTTCGGGATAGAGATATACCACAACATAGTTTACATAAGGATAACCCCTTATATATTACTGCCCTAATTGGAGATGTAGCAGTTAAACGAGTCTTGATTGATAATGGTTCATCTTTAAACATTTGCACTTTTGACTTCTACCAAAGATTTGGGTTTAGAAGTGATGAAATGAAAAGAACTGATATGATCATAAAAGCCTTCAATGACGAAACACAAGAAACATGTGGAGTTATCACTATTCCATTGCAAGTTGGTCCTAGAACCTTAGACACGACCGTGTTTATTGTACATTGCCCTGCATCGTATAATATACTTTTGGGTCACCCTTGGATCAACGCAATGTGAGCCATTCCCTCAACTTTACATCAGTGTGTTAAATTCGAATTTAAAAATCAGTTGGTTACCATTCATGGTGATCCTAGACCCTTTGATATGTGTGCTTTGGCAGAACCTGTTGGAGTTCAATTTTGCCCTGCTCTGTCATCCACACATCCTAATTCTAGTCATCCACCTAAGCGTGTGAAACACACACTCATAACATCATCTACTCCATCAACTACACCTCTACAAATAGTTCAACCGTCTTTCGAACAAACCACATTAGGACCCCAAAAGGATCCTAAACCCACAACCAATGCTTCTTGTCTTACTCCTATCACTTCCATACCTTTAGACCCATCCATCGACATCTCTATAACATCTACATCCACTAAAGGCATACTTTCCGCATCCGAAAATGTAGGAAATGTTCCTTCTACCTCTTATGCTCTTACTGATGAGCTCTTACCCGATTTATCTAAAATTCTTGTATCCAAAAAAATGAACGTTGCTATGCAAGATTCCCTTATTTTAAATAAATTGCCACCCTCTCCTCGTACCTTGGGCCTCCCACAGCCTATGGGAAGTATCTACCAAGTCGGGAGCTGTGCTTTTATTTATAAGGGATATGACTAGGGAAGAATACCTAGAAACATCAAGACTCATTATGATGGGTATGCTCGCTGTTATTTTACTAATGAGTATGTTAAAGCTAAGCCTATAATGCTTAAATTGGGATATAAAGGGAAAGGTTTGGGACCTTCCCAAAATGGTATGAAAGAACCTTTTGAGGTAGAACCATGGCCTACCCGATGTGGCGTGGGCCTATTTCCTAGTAAAGGTCAGCCCTTCCCATTCGAGGATGATGACCATCTCATATCTTACCAAGATTATTTGGATGAACGCGATGCTTTGCATTTAAGGAATAACCCATTTACATGTAATATGCTATCCGTAGCTTACCCCGAGATGATTGCTGCATCCGACGATGAGTTGGAAGGGGATATCTTCCATGACGTCTCCATTGAGGAGTTGTTATATAACGACTTTTATTTTGATGGCTCTATACCTAGTATAGCCCAGCTTGAGGCCACGACTCCTCAAGACAAATTATCCAAGCTAACCTTGGAAGAACTACAAGAATTGGGCGTTTCACCCACCCCATCTAATTTTGAGAGAGATCTACATATGGAAGTTGAAAACGTTATAAAAATTAACATTGGAACCAAAGATAACCCTCACATCATCAACATTGGATCAGAATTGAGCCAAGAAAAACAAGATAAATACATTTCATTCCTCAAAGAATATGAAGACATTTTTGCTTGGACATATGAAGATATGCCAGGATTAGACCCTTCTGTAGTTATGCATCATCTAGTAGTCCATCCGGATGCTAAACCTGTTAAACAAAAACTTAGAAAAATGCATCCTAAAGTGGCCTTACTAGTCAAAGGAGAATTAGAAAAACTTTTGAAGGTTATTTTTATACAAGCCATTGATTATGCTGAATGGATCTCAAATGTAGTTCCAATAACTAAGAAAGAAGCTACCAAAGTTAGGGTTTGCACAGACTTTAGAGATATTAATGTTGCATGCCCTAAAGATGATTTTCCTCTTCCCAATATGGATCAGATCATTGATTTTATCATTGGGAGTGGAATGATATCCCTAATGGATGGATTCTCTGGTTATAATCAGATCAGGATAGCTCCTGAAGATCAGGCTAAAACAACCTTTATTACCCCTTGGGGAACCTTTTGTTGGAAAGTGATGCCATTCGGTTTGAAGAATGCGGGTGCAACTTATCAACGAGCCATGACTTATATCTTTCATGATATGATGCATGATATTCTACATGATTATGTAGATGATATTATAGCTCGTTCCATCAAAGAAGATGATCATTTAGATGACTTGAGAAAAGTCTTTGATCGGTTAAGGGAATATCTTATCCGACTAAATCCAGCCAAATGTATATTCGGAGTTAAGTCCGGTAAATTATTGGGGGTTATAGTTTCTTTACGTGGCATTGAAATTGACCCTCTCAAGATCGTGGCTATCACTGATATGCCCACACCCACAAATATATCTGAATTACGAAGTCTACAAGGTAAGCTTCAAGCTATTCGTCGCTTCATTGATAAGTTGGCGGACAAAACCGGACCCTTTCTTAAGCTTCTTAAGAAAGATGTCTCTTTTCATTGGGATGACGAATGTCAG
The DNA here is from genome assembly GCA_028583015.1 of Wollemia nobilis. Taxonomy (NCBI): domain Eukaryota; kingdom Viridiplantae; phylum Streptophyta; class Pinopsida; order Araucariales; family Araucariaceae; genus Wollemia; species Wollemia nobilis. The sequence continues at coordinate 39,809,314 of JAQPPZ010016981.1, forward strand.
GAAGCATTTGAACTCCTTAAACAATATCTTCTTAAACCACCGGTGCTTTCACCACCTAGATCTGATCGCCCATTTATCTTGTACATTTTTGCTTCAGATTTTGCCTTAGGAGCTATGTTAGCTCAACTTGACGATGAGAAGAAAGAACGTGCTAATTATTACATCAGCAGAACCTTAATCAGTTATGAAACTCGCTATACAGTATTAGAGAAGTTATGTCTCGTAGTCATATTTTCTACACAGAAACTATGCCATTATATGCTCAGTCAGAAAACGTATGTTATTGCTAAATTCGATCCTTTGCGATATCTCATGAGTCGACCGTACTTATCTGGTCGCACAACCAAGTGGGTTCTTGCGCTAAGCGAGTTTGAACTCACGTTTATAGGACAAAAGTCTGTTAAAGGTCAAATCATAGCAGACCAATTAGTTGTTGCACCCTTAGAGTCTACCCATCCCCTCATCATTGAGTTTCCTGATGAATGCCTTAAATTAGAGGCAGACCATCCTGAGCAATGGTCCCTATACTTTGACGGAGCCCGATGCATGAGTGGGGCTGGTGCAGGTATTATTTTAATATCTCCATAGAAACATCTTCTCCCTCTGTCCTTCAAATTAACATTTGCTTGCACTAATAATACTGCTGAATATGAGGCTCTAATCCTCGGATTACGAGCTGCCTTGGCACTGAAAATTAAAAATTTATTGGTTTTCGATGATTCTCAACTTGTCATAAATCAAATCAATGATGTTTATCAGACCAGAGATGATAAATTACGCCCATATAAAACATATGTCTTACAACTATTATCTTTATTTGATCAAGTTACCTTGGAAGCTATTCCTCGAACTAGCAACCGTGCGGCTGACGCTATGGTTGTAGCTGCATCTCTTTTGCCCTTGGAGTTAGATGATGAATATGCTACCATCATTATTCGTCGACTCCAGGAACCCGCTTCAAGCAAATCATGCTTAGAACCTTTGGATGTGTTTCTAATCAACGAAACTACTCCTGAACCATGGTACACTGATATACTTAATTTTTTGCAAAATGCGACCTTTCCTGAAGGTTGTAATAGCAACCAGCATCGGTTATTACGTAGACGAGCAAGTCGCTTCGTGATTATTGGTAATACCTTGTATAAGAGATCTTTTGAAGGCATCTTACTGAGATGTTTGAATCTAGAAGAATCTAGATCAGCTTTGAGTGAAGCCCACAATGGATCTTGTGGGGGACATTTTAGTGGTAGCGCCATTGCTAAGAAACTCCTTAGGATAGGATATTTTTGGCCTACCATGGAGAATGATGCACATGATTATGTGCGCCATTGCGACAAGTGCCAGAAACACGCTGATCTTGTCCATGCCCCTGCACAAGAACTGCAGGCTATTTCATCTCCTTGGCCCTTTTCAAAATGGGGCTTAGACATCATTGGAAAAATCAACCCTGTGTCATCTGATGGACACAAATTTATCATAACCGCCACTGAGTATTTCACGAAGTGGGTTGAAGCTATGCCCTTAGCTTCTTGCACTGGAACCCAAGTTTCCAAATTTATTTTTAATCAAATCATTTGTAGGTTCGAAATTCCTGCAAATCTCATCTCAGATAATGGAACTTGTTTCAAAAATAAAGATGTCAAGAAATTATGTCAAAAATATAAAATTCAACATCGTTGGTCCACCCCCTATTATCCTTAGGGTAATGGCCAAGCAGAAGCATCCAATAAAACATTAATCAAAATCCTCAAAATACTGGTCAATAAATCTGGTCGAGATTGGCACATCCAACTATATCCTGCCTTGTGGGCCTATCGAACTAGCGTTCGCACCCCCACAGGTACTTCACCTTTTGTTTTGGTCTATGGTGCTGAAGCTGTTTTTCCCTTTGAATTAGAAGTTCCTTCTTTAGCTCTACTACTTCAAGATACTGAAGTAGGAGATGAATATCATGCTGGCAGATTTAGTCAACTGGAACTCCTAGATGAAAAGTGCATCAATGCTTTGGAGCATCTTCGTGCCTACCAAAACAAGCTTAAACGAGCATACCTCAAGAAAGTTCATCATCGATCCTTTGAGATCGATGACCTTGTCTTAAAAGAAAATCAAAAAAATACTAATGCAACTAAAGACCTTAAAGGTAAATTTGAGCCCAACTGGCTTGGACCATATGTCATCACTGCTAAATTTGGCTCAGGAGCATACAGATTGTCTACCTTAGATGGTAAAGATCTTAAAGAACCTATGAACATTATGCATCTCAAACGCTATTATGCATAAAATCTGGTCATTTCATCATTGTATATATTGTTATTTTGCATATTGTTTCCTTTTAGTCATTTATATAAAAATTTCACAAACAGTAATAGTATTTATTCTCTCAATTCATCAATCAAAATCAAAATATAAAAACATCAAAATCCTCAAAATCTTCAAAAACATCTTTTATTTTTGTACTTGTCAATTCTTGAAGTATTGCAGTTATATTTTCAATTATTTTGGATAAATTAGCATTTATTTGGAATCCCGCACTTTCACACTCACATGAATAAATATCTTGATTTTATTTGGTATGATTATTAATCTCTCTTATATCAAAGTCCACATTTGAATTAAATAAAGTTTTGAGCATAGAGAACTGATCTTGTTATTTACTTGAACCAAGCATATCTTTTCACATTAAAATGATTTCATTGCAAATTCAATATGATGCTACATAGTAGAAGTGGTTTCTTGAGCGAAAAGTTTCCCCTGCTATCCTATCATGCACATGGTCTAGAATATTTGAGAATTGACAAAAGGACAAGCTCACCCCTACCCAGAATAAAAATCCCTTGCTCTACAACCAATCCGAGCAAGTATCCCTAGCATAGGAAGAAAAAGAAAAGTCAAAGAAAATGAGAAAAAGAAAAATATCATTTTGTACCATCGCAGCAATATTTCAGCATTATCTCAGTCCCACGCAAAAATACAAAAAAAAGAAAGAAAGCAAAAGAGAAAAGAAAAAAGGCAAAAAGCAATAAAATCCCTTTCCCTACCCCTTGAAAAGAAAAGAAGGGTGAATGAGCTTGAATCCCTGGAATTCTCAATTATTCAAAAACTGTGAGGTAAGCCCCATAACAGGTGGTTTGTGCCCAACCCGCTTGGCCTTGGGTAATTCCTAGCGTGGTGATATGTCTGTCACATTAGCGACCTTCTTTTGTACAGACCTATGTCGGCTTATGGATTAGCTAGCTCTTGATAACCCGACTTACATAGTAGTCTGGTATGGTTACATGCATATAAATCATGGTCAACGAACACTCATTTGGTTAATTCAAATTACTTGTATCAAATTTTCTTGCTCAAAATTGGTAAATGAACAATACAATTGCACACACATTTGTATTTGAGAGATTTTTGTATCATTATGATAAATCGAGATCGGCAATAAACTCATATATGCACATGAGGGTTCCTTATAAATCTATACTTGTCTTTGAGATAATTTAAAATATTTCTGCAACTCTTTTGGAATAGTTTTTTCTTCTTATTTCAGAACATCTGTTTAATATAAAAACAATTACATACATTGTTTTCAAAAATCCCAAAATGCTTTCAAACAACATATTACAAAATCTAGTAAATAAAGTCAAGCTTATATATTTTCTGTTTATCTCAAAATCAAAAATCAATCATGCAATAAAACTAAAATATCAATTTCTTCTTTGGATTTCGTGATGATGGTATAAGTCTATACCTATAAGTCTATGCCTAGCGCAAACCATTGTTCTAATTTTATTTTCCCATTCATTTTAATTTATAAAAACATATGGCTTACATCATTATATTACACAATTGTGCTTTAACAAGAACGAACACATTTTTTTCATTTCATTATGTCAACATTCAATTTTGCAATGATGGTATAGTTCCTAGGGACTTATTCAAAAACTTTATCACACTTAGGAATGTATGCCTAGCAAACAATCATATTTCTTTAATATGTCATGCATAATATTTTTTATGAAAATCTGCAAACAAATCATCACCATTATCATTTTTCATCATCACAACCCAAAGTCTTAAGACAGTCTCTTAAGCACTCTTTTACTTTTCACAATATTTCTATACTGGGATTAGCTTGACGACCTAGCGAGCGGCGACTCCATGAAATGGTCTATAACAGCGACAATGTCCTTTGAAATTATTGTTAAAAGTCCCTTTTATTTTTCATTAAAATCTCACCACAAAACAACCAATTTATTCACATCAGATTATTTCATTTACAATTTTATGCCATGACATAAAAATTATAATTTATTTCCAAACGACATAATTACATGAATCATCAATCACCAAAATTCAAAAATTAAAGCATCATACAACATATACACAAGTCATATCATCAAAAAAAAGACAATATATATATATCAATCAAATATGTACATCATCTGGATTGGTATGCCACAATCAATACCCTGGCATACTCAATCCTCTCAAAAATCTATACAATCTCTGTGCAGTCTATAGTCAGCTAGTCTCGAGAAGCCCTCGAGCTCTCCGCCTCATCTCCTCCCCCCCTGGCATGGAGGAGGTGGTCCCATAGAGGTCCGTGCTGTGTCCCGGGTCCTCGCTGTCGATCGTGAGGATGTCCTCGTCGATCCCATCCTGATTGGTTCAGCAATGTCGGCTGGTAGCTGTACCCTCTGGCCCTCTGGAACCAGCTGGAAGTATACCCCCTGGTAGAACATGGTCTGCATCATAGACCGCACCAGCTCCTCCATGCTCGCCCCTCCACTCCGAGCCCTGAGCCATGTAGCCTCATCCTGAAGTGTCTGCACCTGAGCCCGAAGGCGGACAACCTCAGCCCAGAGAGCCACCGTCTCGCTGCTCTCCCCTACCTCGACACCCTTGCCCTTATCGGGTGATGGTGGCCTCTCCCCCTACTGAGAAGAGAATCTCTCCTCTCTCCTCCCTATCTGCTGCGGCCTCTATGGAGCCTGGCCCATCCTCTGGCATCTCTCCTATGGAGACCATCGCTGCTCTCTCCCGTCGTGACCCCATGCTGCCTCAATCATAGCCTGGCACCGCCTCCCCATCCGTCGCACCATGACGTGCATCGGACCCTATGCCCTCATCATCCGAGGAGGGTGGATGCCTACGTACCAGGCATCATACCCATCTGTGACCCCAACATCGTCACCATCCACTGGCTGGATGGGGGCATCATCCGTGTCCTGACTCCAGAACCGCTGCATGTCTGGAGCCCCGCTCAGCGTGGTACTATCCCGGATAGTCTGAGAGTACTCGTAATCCCTGAGAGAAGGGATCCCCTACTATAGACCGAACTATCATAGAACCCGGTCGTAGCGGTGGAGCTCTACCTCTCCCCGCTCCATCCATAGCCAGTAGACTCGCCTGATGCGAGCCAGCTCCTGCCCATCCTCTGCCCACCCAGGGTGCTCTCACCATGGCCTCCAGGTGATCTGGTCCAGGATGAGGTCATCCAGCAACCTCCGTGACATCGGCAGATCTATCCGCCGCTGTGACCCCCTTTGTAACCACCAGTAGAAAACCCGGGGCCTCTCCCGGTCAACCCCTATCAGTGGGAGCCCTACCGACCTCCGCACCGTGATGTGCTCCCAACACCAAACCTGCAGTAGCGATGTCAAGACCAGACATCGGCCTCCCTTGTATACGACCCCATGTAGGATCCTATACAAGTGGCATAGCACAAAGCTGCCCCATGAGTATCTGTAGCCGTGGTCTCTCATATCATAGACCACATCTGAGAGGAGCCACGGTAGTCTGCACCCGCTCTGGTGGCACAGCAGTAAGCCACCTACTACCCCGACCAAAACCCGAGTCAGCCTAGATGCCCCAGGCATCTACCTTAGAGACTCGATGTTCACTCCGCCCTTCTCCAGGGTGAAGCTCGGGTCCCCGATCAACCTCATCATAGCCTGGCCCTGATTGGCCATAGGAGTCATCAACCATCCCTGTATGGGGATCCTCATGATCCTCCATACGTCCTCTAGTGTGGGAGCCATCTCCCCTATCGGTAATCGGAAGTAGGATGACCCCGGATACCACCTCTCTGCTAGGGCTGTCAGTAGCCCCATGTCTGTCGGTACTTGTGGCATCTCTGCCACATGCTGCAAACCGACCTGTGCTAGTCGATCGCGCTTCGCCTGGTCGAGCATGGCTATGTCATCTCGCAACCCATCGTATTTCCACTCCCGACTCTTTAGTAATCCCCTCTGCAAAACAAACAATAAAACAATAAAATTCATTAATAAACCAATCATTAAAATCAAATTAAAAACATTTTAAACAAGCTTAATTTCATAAAAATGATGATATCGTCCACTATTGGACGATATCGTCCTAAATTGGGCAAATTCATCCTTTGTAGGATGAAATCATCTCCTATTTCACAACTTGGAGATCGCCCCTTGTTGGACGAGATCGCCCCTAGTTCGTCGATTTCGCCTTCAGACGAAATCGACGATCTAGAGACGATTTCGATGAAATAGGGACGATTTCATCCCGACGTCGTCGACGGCCTAAAAATGGCCGCGATGCCCCAAACAATCAAAATTTCAAACAAAAAATTGCACAAATTAAATCCAAACATAATTCACTAGGATTAGATCCTTACCCGTAGCCCGCGTCGGACCTCTGTCGATCGGTGCGCTGTCTCAACCATTTTTTTTTGTAGAGCTCTAAAAACAGTGAAAATGAATAGTAAAAATGAATTAGGGTTTTCCCTATTTTTCTTAATTTTATTTAAAAACAACAACATTTTTTTAATTTTGCTTTTTCGTGCTTTTACCTCAAACGTTCGATTTGGGTAAAAACACGGAGGGGGCACCATAGTAAGCAATCGTACGATTCGACCTAGAATCATCGTCTAAAAAATTGAGTACATTTTTGCTTTCTCGTAAAACGGGAAAAACTCGTCTTTAACGCATTTTCTTTGAAAAATTCGCTAAAGAGGGGGCAAAATGTAGCACCCTAAAATTGGCACGGTTAAACCTTAGTAAAAAGATAAAAATTTGAATTTTAACCCCAAACCGCCCGTTAACCGCCTGTTACCCGCTTCCCTTGTTTTTTCGTGCCATTTTTAGGATTTGTTTTGTCCGTTGGACGATATCATCGCAGATCGAGACGAAATCATCCCAGATCTGACGAATTCATCTAGAACAGAACATCCGAGACGATTTCGTCCCAAAACCAAATTTTCATAATTAGCTTCTATTTCAACAGCTTCTCTAACTTGGGCAGAAAACGTGTCTGCGTAGTTAGAGTCTCCCCCATTGGAGATCTCCCAAATTGGGATGATCTCCAACCTCCTAACCTCTCCCTAATCCTATATAAACTGGGACTTTCTCAGTTTATCCCCCTGAACCCCCTAGCTGACGGATTTCCCTGCAAATTTAGTTCCTTGTGCCTTAGAACACCTTCATACTTTTGTTTACATTGCATATTTCAAGTTTTCTTGCAAGGGAATCTTCTTGTTTTTTTGCACACTTTGTTCAATGGGGAAAAAAAAAAAGCAGAGTTTGCATTTCCTTTTTTTTTTTGCATTTCTTTATGCATTATCTTAGTTATTATATTTATGCATCTTGGAGTTCACCTCATTTAGTATAGATGCATGATAAAGTCAAAATAAATTGTCAAATTGATGCATTTCCTTTTAATTGCTATCTGGATTCATCATTTAGGTAAGTTTACTATTATTTCCATCATTTCCCCTTGCTTTTGCAATTGCATTTTTGGTATTTTGTATCTGTTTCTGTGATTGCAGGTTTTTGATGAATTCGTCTGATGAATTCGTCAGATCGACGATGATCTCGTCTGATCTCAGATGACCGACTGAGATCTGAGATGATTCTGTGCAATTCCAGATGATTAAGTATGATTTGAGATGATTTGGACTGCTACAAAACTCAGAATCTTCATCAGACATCCAAAATCATCATAATCAAAATCAACAAAATATCACTCGATCATGTCAAAATTGTGTTTGTCCTATGAATCATTGCACTCAACTCTTACAAAACTTTTCCCATTTGTTGGGGTCATAAGCAAAAATAAATCTTCAATTTGTAGCTCTTCTCTGATCGATTCTATTATAGCAACATAAGCTACCCTATTGTGTTTGAGTAATGAGTGTGAAAGTGAATGTAGAAGGACGACGTACCAGGTATGATGCAAACAAAAATGGATGCAGATGCTAAGTCCTATGAATGCAATGAACAAATGTATGAAGGAAGTGATGCAGAAATGAGATGTAAGCAAAACAAAGTGGGGCCACTTTTATTAATGTTTTTTTTTAATCCAATTACAGGGCTCAGAACGTTTGATATAGTTCATTACATCAATGGATGGTACGCTTCCAGTGTCTTCCGCATGGTCACATTCGAAATGGGTGGGCCAAAAGTTACCACCACTTATGTCCATGTGTTCCTCATTCCTTGATGCCCCTCTAGTGTTCCTGGAAGTGAGATCCTACACACAAAAAAATAGCAAATAGTTAATACCATATGCGGATATAGGAAAACATGCAATCCCTAAAGGCTCCGACTAGTTAATATATAAAAGAATGAAACGATGGTCAAAACATGTCATAATGAATTCAAAATTTGACAAAGTAATGGAGACATCATCAGGGACACATCACAAAAAGAACAGTCAGGAAATCATGCACATATTTCTAATCGCTCCGGGGTGGGACGCTGGGGACTGTCACAAAATGTGCAAAAGTGACCTTGCAAATTTCCTTCATAGAGGCATCCAAAACTCCCACAAACTTGGGGTTAGACTAAAAGGGGAATTTTGAGATGACCCATAAGGTCAGATTTTGAATATTCTGCTCATATTTTCATGTATCTGAAGGCACTCCCTATAGGTTAGTAAACGCATAAAATGATAAAAACAAGGTCAAATCATGTCAGAAAGCAATGAAACTTGGACATCAGCATAAGTACATTAGATAAAACATAATACAAAAATAAAATTAAAGAAATCATGCATAGATTTCTAATCACTCCAGGGTGGGGTGATTAGGACTGCAACAGTGTGGGGGGTGCCCGGGGGCAGTATGCCCATCATTTGGGGCTTAGTTTTGGCACCAATCCAAGTGGGATGGGTCCAAAATATCCTATGGGGTTTTTTTGATGAGTTTGGTGTGTGATTGTGGCCGATTTCTTGGGTTTTGGGTCTAGATTACATTCCTAATGCTCACCTGATAACCTCCCTTCCAGAAGAGAGATTAGGGATGTAGGAAGCACAAAGAGGAATGGGAATATAATTTGGCAGCACTCCATTGCTCCAAATTCTCTAGCTCTATCCTCCTTTTGGGGTGAGGGGGCTCACCTTTTTATAGACCTAACTATCTCCTTTGAATGCACATGTGAGGGTGCCACTTGGCTCACCATGCCTTTTTGGGGGAGAGAAGATTCCTCCCTGATTTAGGGCCTCCATGATTAGGGCATGCTTGACTAAAGTCTCTCTATCTAATTTGAAACTGTTCCTCACAATTGCATGCCTTGAAGGTGAATTTGGGTGGCGGATTTGGGCTGCCATTTGTCAAGGCTTGACTTTTTGCCAGTCAAACCTACTAATCCCACCCTGGAGTGATTGTTGTTAATCATCCCGGGGTGGGGCAAATAGGATTCTAATCATCCTAGGGTGGGACAAATAGGGAGAAAAGTGCTTAAAAGGTTCCAAATTGACCTTTGACATTCCAAAACTAATTTGGGAGTGGTTAGGACCACTATTTAACCTCTGGAGGCTACCCTAGGGAGTATGTATGCCAATTCGATCAGTGCTTATAGTCACATAATCGTATTGGTGCTATTTTGGTATCTACAGAGTGCAAGTGGACATGTGCAAGACCTATGATATATTAAGCCTTCAATAAGGTTGAATAAATGATTCAAGTATGCATACCATATTGCATGATTAGATCATACAGCATTGATCAAATCAATGATCATCATACACCTTGCTAACATAGTGGTTACGTTTTTGCCTCGCATTGTTTCTATTACTCAGTGTATCACAAAAAGGGGTATTTATAGACACCTAAAACATGCCATATTTAGGAATAATACTTACATTGATACACCCATAGGTCATGTGACAAAACCTTGAGACCTTCCAAGTATCAAAAGTGGTTTCTACCACTCATTTAGGGCATTTTCATCCCATCTAAGCTTGGCCACTATAGAAAAGAGCAGCCAAAATCTAGCCACTGTAGCACAGAGTGGCCAAACCTTAGCCACTACAAATGACATCGGCTAAGCTTTAAATGAATTTTTCCACCCATCCAACCTAATCTTGGGTGGAAGTGGCAATCTGCATGCAATAAGGGTATACAGGGACAACTTTGCATCCCTCCTCACAACCAGTCTACATGGAAGACTCAAAGTCCAAATTTAGACTTCAGTTAAACATAGAAAAACAAAGACCTTCTCATGCTAACACTTAGTACACATGAGGTATTCAGTCTTAGGGTTGAACATTGACCTAGGGTTTCAAAACACTTTATAAGGAGTAAATCTAAAAGCACTAGATGACCTTCCTGGACTTTCTTTGATCAATTGAGACACTCTCGCAACTACTTAGATCTTCTTTCATTAATTAGAGAGAGGGAGAGCATCATACATCAAAATAGTGAACAAGTTGGATCATTGAGGAGATTTTTTAGAGAATTGAAGATCTTCCCTTGTGGATAGATTCTTGTAACAGAGTCCTATCAGATTAGAGGGTAAATCTAAACACATAAGGTAATAATTTTTAACATTATAAGTGGACTTGAGCCTATAGCCTTTGGATCAAGAGGGAGAGATTTCACCTTAGCGGCAGCTGTCCTGGATAGTGGCCCACAACCTGGCCTAGGCTTGAGTTTCTTTTATTCTATTTTATCTCTCATTTCAGTAGCATAAGATTTATTTCAATTATTTGCTTGCATACTACTAGTTTCATTGCATTTATTGAGATTATTCATTGCTAATAGACTCATCCGAGGAGGCAATCCCAAACATCTAAGTGTGTGTTGTTGTTTCATTGATTTTAGGGCTACAAGTTCAATCAGGTGAATCTACAACATACAAGTGCAAGAAGATCCCTCTAGCATTCAAACAGTTATGTGTGCGTCACTAAGAAGCCTTATAAAGTGTGCCCCTTGTGCAAGGAGATATTTCATACACCTACTACCCTCTTTTGTGTGTAAAATCATGTATCAAATGAAGGGTATCCCTCAGAGTGATTCATTTGTAACCTAATGTGGATAATATCAATAATAAAAGCATTCGTTCATTTACTTCTTCACATTCTAGTTATATCTTCTTTGTATATTTCATTGGTTGCATATTTAATATCAAAGGATTCAATCAAATCCCAAGTAGAGTAGTCTAGTGGGAACGACACGCTGCATCCCCAAGGTTGCTACATATGGTAATCATGGAGGGACTATCCCCATGCATATATGATGGGTGCCTCACTATCCATTATGTCCTAAACCATCATAATGAGGTTCCACGAGAACCTCAAACCCAAGCAGTCTGGGATCAAGAAATTGTTGATAACCATCAGCAACACTGCATGCCTCGTCGTGAATACCTCCACCTCATACCACTATGATATAGACACCCCTTAAGACTTGGTGTCAATGAAGGCCTACATAGAGTACCATCGAAACACCCTAAGAAATACATCATCATGATCCTTAGTGGCCAATGAGGTAATGGCCACTCCATCAAAAGGGAGCTAAAAATTCTTATACACATCCTTTGACGTAATAGTCATCTCGTTGGTAGGAAGGTGGAAGGTATTGGTCTGAGGGTCCCATCGATGGATCAAATTCATAAGGTAGGCTTGATATGACATGATGTGAGGCAACCTAGTGATATCCTAAGGCCCATGGACCTTGAGCGAGGCTAAGTCCGTGTCATCCAGTAGGGGTAGAAGGTCATTCATGAGCTTTGGATCATGAGCCTGAGCATTGAGAATCTAAGAGAAAAAGTGAAAGTAAAATATAACTTCAATGCATCTAAGGCATGGATCATAATAAGGCATGAAAATGGTGCAAATAACAATGGGCTACTCCAAGTCCAAAAAAAAAGGTAATAATGCACCTAAGGATGCAACAAAATTTAAAAACAAATCACAAAAATTAAAAAAAACAATCACTCATTCATGCAAGAAAATTCAAATTTTTTTACAAAGGTTCTTGGTCACTGTCGCCTACAGTGGCTAGAAGTCGGCCGTTGAAGTTGAGAGCGGCCAAGCCCCAATGATCAAAATTTTTATTGTTGGAATTCAAACCTAGCTGCTCTGAGTGACATTGGCTAGGCCAAAGACCAAGCTAGATGCTCTGAGCCATAGTAGCCTACGGGCGATGCAGAAAAAGCATCTACCCTAGGCCAAAGATAGAAAAAAAATTAAAAACAAATAAAAATGTGGCTAACCCACCACATGAAATCCTAATCTAAGCCTAAGCTACGGGTTTAATTCATTTCCAACGAGTTTAATGAGGTTCATTTACCCATTAATTAGTGAGGTTCATTTTACCCAAAAAAATGAGACTAACATGGTCAAGGTTTGAGAGAATACCCAAGAAGAACCATCCCCTCCACTTGTAGATGTCTCTCCCTGCATAGCCATGGTATCCAATGCAACAACACTCCAAGATGCAAAATTTGCTTTCACAAATAGAGCTCTAATGCAAACTGATGGCTGGTGAAAGTGAAAAGTCAAACCCTAGGGTTAATTTTTATTTTCCCAAATTATGGCTCAGTCGCTGCTATCGTCAAAGGCCCAAAATTCTTGGCCACTCAAGGTGAAAGTGGCCATAAGAAGGAAGTTTGCGGCTGCTGGATCTAATAGTGGCCAACATCCTAAGAAAAAAAAGAGGAATTCCCTCCATGAGAAGCAATAAAAACATCAAATAAGCACATTTTGGTGACCCATGGTCATCATAATGATCAAAATAACAAAAAAATTGCATAAAAAAAATCCCAAGACTCCTATCAAGTTACTTATTCTATCAACTTGGTGATTACAGCAATTTGCACTCCATGCAACTCGACAAGATGAGTAAGTTTACCATGAGGTTACTTGGGGAAAAATAGTCATTTTGGGATTATGATGTACCTCCTTCAATTCCAAAGAATACAAAGAAGGTTGGACTGCTCCACAAGTACGAAAGAATCATCCTAATTCTCCTATGGCACCAAAAATATTGAGCCAAGTGATGCAGTAAAAGCACAAATAGAATCATTCATCCTAATTCTCTAAGAAGGTTTTTTATGGTTGGACCGCTCCCTGGGATAGGGATGAACGATTATCATAAGCAATTGAAATCACACTTGGATGGGGGTTTCGCATTAAAAAGAACAAACACTAGATAGGAACCAAAATCAGTCATATTTGGTCAAGCGACTCATCGCTTCATTCATTGTCCTTCCCTCACCAATTCATTGTGTGAGGGGGTAGTTTGGAACTTCAAATCATCATAATAAAAATCAACAAAAGATCACTCGATCATGTCAAAATTGTGTTTGTCCTATGAATCATTGCACTCAAATCTTACAAAAATTTTCCCATTTTTTTGGGTCATAAGCAAAAATAACATCTTCAATTTGTAGCTCTTCTCCGATCGATTCTGTTGTAGCAACATAAGATACCCGATTATGTTTGAGGAATGAGTGCAAGTGGACATGTGCAAGACCTATGCTATATTAAGCCTTCAATCAGGTTGAATAAATGATTCAAGGATGCATGCCATCTTGCATGATTAGGTCATCCAGTGTTGATCATATCAATGATCATCATACACCCTGCTAACATAGAGGTCTACCTTTTTGTCTCGCGTTCTATCTATTACTCAGTGTATCGCAAAAAGGGGTATTTGTAGACACCTAAAACATGTTATTTTCAGGAATAATACTTACATGGATACACCCATAGGTCATGTGATAAAACCTTGGGACCTTCCAAGTGATAAAAGTGGTTTCTACCACTCATTTGGGGCATTTTTAGCCCATCCAAGCTTGGCCATTGTAGACCAGAGCGGCCAAAATCCAGCCACTATAGCTCAAAGTGGCCAAACCTTAGCAACTATAGATACCATTGGCTAAGCTTTAAATACATTTTTCCATCCATCCAGCCTAATATTGGGTGGAATTGGCAATTTGCATGCAATAAGGGCGAGCGAGGACAACTTTGCATCCCTCCTCATAGCCAGTCTACATGGAAGACTCAAAGTGCAGATTTAGACTTCAGTTAAACATAGAAAAACAAAGAGCTTCTCATGCTAACACTTAGTACGCATGAGGGATTCAGTCTTAGGGTTGAACATTAACCTAGGGTTTCAAAAAACTTTATAAGGAGTAAAACTAAAAGCACTAGGATACCTTCCTGGACTTTCTTTGATCAATTGAGACACTCTCGCAACTACTTAGACCTTATTTCATCAATTAGAGAGAGGGAGAGCATCATACATCAAAATAGTGAACAAGTTGGATCATTGAGGAGATATTTTAGAGACTTGGAGAGCTTCCCTTGGAGATCGATTCTTGTAATAGAGCCCTATCATATTAGAGGGAAAATCTGAACACATAAGGTAATAATTTTTAACATTATAAGTGGAATTGAGCCTATAGCCTTTGGATCAAGAGGGAGAGATTTCACCTTAGCGGTCGCTATCCTGGACAGTGGCCCACAACCTAGCCTAGGGTTTAGCTTCTTTTATTATACTTTATCTCTCATTTCAGTAGCATAAGCTTTATTTTAGTTATTTGCTTACATAGTACTAGTTTCATTGCATTTATTGAGATTATTCATTGCTAACAGCCTCATCTGGGGAGGCAATCTCAAACATCTAAGTGTGTGTTTTTTTATTGATTTTAAGGCTTCAGGTTCAATTGGGTGAATCTACAACATATGAGTGCAAGAAGATCCCTCTAGCATTCTGATCTATAGAAGGAGACATCTATAAGCCCACACATTTCTGTGTGCATCATAGAGAAACCTTATAAAGCATACCCCTTGTGCAAGGGGATATTTCATACACCTACTGCCCTCTTTTTTTATGTAAAATCATGTATCAAACGAATGGTATACCTCAAAGGGATTCATTTGTAACCTAATCTAGAGAATATATTTTATTAAAAGCATTTGTTCATTTACTTCTTTTCATTCTGGTTATATTCGCTTTATACCTTTCATTTATTGCATATTTAATATCAAAGGATTCAATCAAATCATAAGTAGATTAGTCTTGTGGGAATGGCATGCCACTTCCCCAGGGTCGCTACACTGACAACCCTACTATTCATAACACCTACATGCACTATAAGGAAGTGAATCACTAGGAGCATTCATGCAATCCAACTATAAAATATGTACTTTATTGTTGAACAATTCTAGCATATCAAAAAACCATCCACTGCACATTAGTTGTGTATAGTATTCTTTATGATTAGTTATTGCATCCATGTACCAGCCTCAAACTTGGGCATAGTGCTCTCTCGACATTAGTGATTCAATCAACTTTTTTAATCGCTTTCGAAACTCTGCTTCTTCATATCTACTATGACAAGATTTTGGGACCTACATGGATGTTGGTTTCTACCTAATTCTCTATCGAATACTACCTTTGCATAATATGGACTTTTAGGATGGGTTGAGGGTCCAACTGCTTCCCACTTTTCTACCTAGTTTATCCTTTAAATTATTTGAGGTGGGATTTTGGTACCTGCAAGAATGTTTGATTTTGAGGATATACATAGTGGGAGAGATCTATGATAGGTCCTAATAAAATGCAAAAAATATGAACGAATGTAATTTTGTAATATGACTAAAATATACTATAAATAGAAAGTGGTGAAAATATAATGCAGTATGGATGTGATGGTCACTCCATTAATGTAAGATAAAGAACTACATTGTACTCCATACAATAGTTCTACCACCATATACTACTCTCTACTATAATGCACTTGATATGCTTGATATGAACTTGATATTAACTATCACTATGAGGCCCTTTATATAGGAAGATAGATTCCTTGGCCAACACTCTGCCTAGTTGTACAAGGGGACACCTTGCACATTACAACTTGCACATTGGCACTTGTGCATTTATTACATTGCTTGAAGTAACTAACTAAATTCCCCCTAAAGTAATCTCCTACTCTAACTATGTACCAAAGGTGGTACATTTACATGAACCAAATGATGTAATATACTCTAACTCTAACACCTCCTGTATTACATTATTTGGGTATTGAAGATTTCAATCTTCAATATGGATCTTCTTCTATTGGATATTGGAACTTGTACCCCCCTTCATTACTTATTGTAATTTGATCAAGAAATTAGTTAGTATCTTCATATGATTCAAAGAGAGCTGTAGCTGGGATTTCTTCAGTCTTTTAAAAATGTTTGTTTGGTTTAGTATTTATGGTTTCTTTGCTATTCAAGTCTTCTTTGCTATGATCACCTTTAGCATTTTTTTTTTCCTCCTTCTTCTCCTACAATTCTACATTGATACTTGTGGAATTTATGCTTCATGAGGAGTTAGTCTATCATCATAATAATATTGATTTGTATTACTAGCTTGCTTCATGTGTTTAGTGAGTACAAATGCAATTAATGATAGGTAAATCATAAAATATTTCTTGGATGTGAATATAACTATCTTTTGTGAATTCCACCATGCCTTGAAGAGGTTTTCATGAAGATAACAAATTAATGCTTCAAATCTACCCTCTTTGGCCTCTTTAAGAAATAAGGAGAATCTCTCCTTATCACTAGTTGATAGACTCTCATATCCTTCAAGGGTATCTATCAAGTTCTGAGAATACAATTACATTTCATGAAATAATTGTTTATTAATAAAGGCATTTCTTTCTGTTTCATCCATATTCATTGTTTATAGGTTTGAGATAGTATTTCTTGCTATTTATTAGGGTTGTAGAAATGGGTTTGATAGAACCTGTGTATTAGTCTACCTTATCACTCCCTAATGGATTGAGTACTTGATAAAATCTGATGAATGCTATTATTATCAAGTCTTTTAGAATACCTCATGTCTCTCTAGTGATTTTGGATATGCTAAATGATTGATAAAGTGATTTTGAGAATAGTAGTGATTTTGTAAAGTTTTTTGAATAGAAAAAATCAACTTCTATTACACATTATTACTCCTATTCGACTTAAGCACTTTTCTATTTTGATGAGGTCCTAATGGTTGGATTTCTTGTGTCCCTTTAAAGTTATTTTGATACAAGTATAACAATGAATTTCCAACCCTTGATAATATTTAATAAACCTTCTTTTATAGCTTTTTATATTTGATATTTAATGTTTCTAAATTTCAATATCCTACTTTGGTGTAGTATTCCTTAGAAAAAAATAATATTTGCAATAATATAAATTTAATTTTTCCAGGTAGACATCCTTATTTCTCCTATGTTTTAATTTGCAAATATTAAACTATAATTCTCCTTTAATTTTGCTTTCAAATAAGGTTGATTTCCCTATAGTTTCAACCTTATATTATACCCTTATATCTCCCTATTAATGAAAGCAAATAAATTAAGGTAAAGTATTACCTTTATTATACTACAAATCTACTATATGAGCATTGCATTTTCCTTGTATTCTCCAATGTAAATACCAGTCTTAATGCTTGCTTTGAAATCCTTTAAATGGTGGATGGCAAAAGATTCCTTTGATTGCAATATTGGTGCTCCACTTTTGCTTGACCAAGATCCTTTTAAGGCTCTTAATTCTTCCTCCATGTTGCACTCCATTGGATTCTATGAATTCAATCCTCCTTGGTCTTTGGCACCTCAAATAGGGACAAAATATTATAGCAAGTGTCATGGTAGTTTCACTTTAACACCTGGGAGAGAGATTGAATCTTTTTGACCCTTGGATTTTTTTGTAGAATGGAAGGTGAGCGTTATAATATTGTATGAGTACTTATATTCCTTGGTGATAATTTTTAATTCTCTTATAACACTCCCAACCTCCTCCTGTGTAATGCCTTATTGGACTTTCCTTCAAGCATGCAAAGGGTGAGCACTCATGTAGGAGATATTAGGATTTTCTTCAAGGTGACAAGTTTCACCTTCTCTTTTTGCATGGTCATTTTCTTCTCAATGTCTCTCAATATTTAATGTATTATTTGCAAGGTTCTTTTAGCAATGTATTATGGCCAGCTTCTCCTTTATTGTATGCTTTTGATGGCACTTGGTGTAAGTTGGTTCCATCTGAAGTAGTGAGCAACATTTTGGTGCCTTTGAGCTAGTATTTTGAGCAACACTTTGTTGGCTATGGACAATGCTTTCATGGAGTTTTGAGATACTCCAATGGTTCCCTTGAGTGCTCCTTATGAATGTATGTCTATCTAGAATAGCCTCTTTTATGCTATGTTTTACTCCTTTCAACCTGCTATGTATTTGCCTTTGTAGATAATATTTCTCCTTCCTTGTGTTATGTTGTGTTTACTTCCAAGTACCTTGATACAATTGTCCAAAACCATGGATGATATGATCCCTTGATAGGCTCTTTTACCTTACTTGGAGAATGCTTTTACATGGCTACTTTGATCTGATTTCTCCATGTGAAGAATGTGCCTTTGTGGTACCTAAAACTTGTTCTTTTTTGTACATAGGACAGATTAGTATGATGCAAGGTGACGTAAATGAAATTGTAAATATAATACCTTTTTGCACCTCCTTTTGCAACCTTATTTTTTTGGTATTAATGGTGGCTTTATTGTAGGCAATGGTAGATATTGAGGTTGTCTCCTTTGCTAGACAACTCTCTCCTTTGCTTGGTTATTTTTTGTAATAAACCCAAGCTAATAACCACATAGATATTAGCTTTTATAGAAGTATTTTCTTCACTAATTTATTTTTTTAAATATCCCTTAGTGCACCTCAAATTTGAGACTCACCAAGTCTCCATTTGTAGCTTATTTTACTAATTTTTACTAATTTTTATGGTGGCTTTCTTCTTCACTACTTGGAGGAATCTGATCCGATTTTGTTGGCTTCTTCAGGCCATGAAATGTTGTAGGTTTTGTGCACCAAATAGTGTCTCTAGAAACTTTGATAATCTGCTAGTTTTGTGCCCTTGATATTTAACAATCAAAAAACACAAACTAACCCTTTTGAGAGTAACTAGTTAAATATCAACTAGTATAGTTATAATGGATTAATAATACACTTTAATGGTGATAATAATATCACCTTATTACTCAAATATACTCAAAATAATTTCAAATGCACTTAATAATATCTACAAATTTTAAGAGTAATCTGTAATGAAGCCTTAATGAATAATCTACAATTTTCACTACAATCAATATTGTAGGATGTAGTCTTATTGCAATATGGATAGATAATAGGTAGGTGATAATTTTCTTTCTTTTAAAAAATATCCAACTCCTATTTAATGTGTAAATATATCTTAAAAATAATTCTCCTTTTTGAACTTTATTGAAGACTATAATATAAGCCCTTTTCCTTTGCAACTCTAATATAAATATGGTGCTTAATAGAATTTGATAATGAACCCTTATTTGAAGTTCAATTAATTGCACTCAAGTTGCTTACATTTAATGGTTTTTGTAGTAGATGTATATCTTGGTGTTTTGATTCACCAAGTTGCTACCTTGTAATGGATGAATTTCTAGATTCTTGTTGGTTGTCCAAAATAGCTTTTTGCTTCACCAAACTATGGTATTGAACCTTCTATATTGAGCCTAGGGTTTGGTGGCCTGATCATTCTAGTGACCTTCTATTTTCTAATGTAGATTTAGAGAACTTTTATATCTTAATTGTGCCTTCTTTTTATGAGAGGAAATATCCAAGTCTCTTGTATTTGGTAGGCTTCTTATGTCTAAATATATTTACTATGGGTTTTTTTCTTAGACCTTTTCAATATTCACTAGTTATTCTTGAAACTAGTGGTATAAGTTATGTGTTGAGTCCTAGTCTTCATAGTCTTGTGGAAAGAATCTAGCTAATCTAAAATTCTAGTCTTCAATGGATATCACCAATATCTTATCTTCTATTTATCATAGAATATTATCTGGAGTATTCTTTAGAATTAAGACTTCTATGGCCCTTTCTTCTATATCAAGGCTTCTCTATCCTTTTCTACTTCTGCACTTTGTAGGAATTTATCTTGAATAGAGATCACCAATATCCTATCTCCTCCTTGACTCATATTCTGGAGTTTCTTCTTCCTTGAGTCTACTATAAGGCTATTGTGGTATTTTCTCCACTTTTGCAATCTGTAGGATTTTTAGCTCTTGTAATGGGACCTTTCTTTGAGGTATTTGAAATATTTAGTCTTCTCCTTGATACTGCAATTGCTGAAATGATTCTATGAAGATATTCTTCCTAGATATTTTGTAGGAATATTACCAACCTTTTTTTGAATCTCCTTTTCCTATAGAAATTTTTTATAAATTGGAATGAAAGAATTTATAATTCTAGAGATAATAATCTTCACTAGTTGATTTGCCAATATAGTGGTATGAATTATGAGTCCTAGTATTCATGAGTTTTTTGCAACTATGTGGAAAGACTCTAGCCAAATTTAATCTCAGAATTTCTGTAATTGAGATTTATTTCAATCCTTTAAATATTTCTTGTGACTCTCCCTAATCCTATTAACCTACTAGACTTCTCTTATGATGAATTTTGTAAGTGGTAGTGCACAATGGTGAGTTCGGCTTACAAAAGTGTAAAGAGAAACTATGATGGATGTAGGTCCTCATATTCCTATATTGATTCACCATGGATCTGATATCACTATTAGATTTTGAGGATATATGTAGTGGGAGATATCTATCACAAGTCCTAATAAAATACAAAAAATATGAAAGAAAGTAATTATGCAATATGACTAAAATATACTATAAATAGAAAGTGCTAAAAATACAATACAATATGGAGGTGATGGTCACTCCATTAATATAAGATAAAGAACTACATTGTACTCCATACAATAGTTATACCACTATCTACTAATATTCACTATAATGCACTTGATATGCTTGATATGAACTATCACTATGAGGCCCTTTATATAAGAAGATAGATTCCTTGGTCAACACTCTACCTAGCTTTACAAGAGGACACCTTGCACATTACAACTTGCACATTGACACATGTGCATTTATTACATTGCTTGAAGTAACTAGATAACTTCTCCCTAAAGTAATATCTTACTCTATGTACCAAATATGGTACAGTTACATGACCCAAATGATGTAATATACTCTAACTCTAACAGAGAAGTCTAGTCTCATCCCACTTTTTTTTTGGGTCCAACACTTAATCAATATCAATTTTTTGCTATGGTGGGATTTCAATATCCCTTAGGCATATGGTTATTGCCCTATTTTCAACACTCATTTAATTCTTTCAACTCCTCATGGCAGGATTTTGGGATCTTCCCAAGGTCCAATCACTACTTGTTTCTTCACCCACCCTAACACTTAGTCAAAACCTGGGGTTCTTTATGGTGGATTTGTATGAATGATTCAAAAGGAGACTACAACCCATTTTTTTGGTAGGCACCTATTTTCTCTTTCTTCATGGTAAATTTTTGGGACTCATCCAATGTTCAACATAGTTCAGTTTCTCCACACCCCACCATACTTGGCCAAATTTTTGGATTTTACTTGCTTTCCCACCAATACAGATATTCGATCTCTTTTCAAAGGCCCCCTCCATGATTAACATGCAGAAAAAAAAAGTGGGAGTGATAAAAACCTCCCACAAGGTGCATTAGGGTTTTGAGTCCCTCCCATCCCATTAAGTTATTAACTGGGACTAGGTAGCTATTCTCATCATGGATGGGTTCATAATTACGGTAATCATTAAAAATATTGAAGTCAGCTAGATATGACAACTCCTCCCCAACATGATTAAACCTCCTGTGGTGAAGAGGTCACTTTGATATGAAGCATGTATTGATAAAAAATGGATATATAATTGGATCCACATTAAGAAGAACCTAAATGCAACAACCACACCTACCTGGGGGAAGTAACTCATTTTTGGTTGTGCATATTTATTGTTTGAGAGAAAATGGTCCTACTGGCCAACCTAAAAGTAGTATCAAACAATAGAAATTGATGGTACAAGGAGGAGAATCCATGTATACTTGAAAATGGTGGGGGAGGCCCAAATATACAAAAGAATGAGATACCCATACCAAATTCCAATGGAATATCTAGCATGATCCTAGGGACTCATTCTCTAATATGGCCAACGAACAAGAACCCTTTAGAAGCAACATGTAACATGTTCAAAATAATGAACATGTAGGATAAGTGAAAATTTAGATCACTTTTATTTGGGTATTGTAAATTTTGATGAGATACCAACACATGATAGACCTAACACTTAAAGGGGTACCAAGTTCTATGCACTATAGTGTAAAAATTTAGCTACTACAAATAAATCTAGTAATGCCAAATGTCGCTTAGATATTCGCATAGCCAAGTGACAACATGTATAAGGGAAGCCTATTTAGGGCTACAATGCACATAAGGAATGTTGAATGGTGTGCTAAGATGATCATATGAGAGGATGTTGTATAGACTATAGAGTCTAGGGCATCAATGAAAATATAAAATATCTAAAAATCAACATCATCACTAATTCACTCATAGCAAAGATCATTGTGAAACAATATGGGTAGAAAATGATAATGACTTATCTAGTTTAGGAAGTCTATATAAGGATTCTATAACTTTACATTTTGTTAGTCCCTAATGAGAGTAGCCTTTCTAGTATAACTTTATCCTTAGATCTACTCTTCCTTCACATAACCAAAGAAATTAAATTTTGGGGTGATATGAGAGGACCAAAATATCGCTCCATATTCAAAGTAGTTGATGTCATGAATATGCTCAAGATTCTAAACTAAATTGCTTTCAATGTAGTATCCTAAAGCTTCCTATGCAATGGAAGCAAGCCAACTCATCGAACTAAGTGGGAAGGTAAACCGAGTCTTTTCAATGTTAACTTAGCCTAGTATTATCAACTAAAAATACCTCTTAGATAACACTAAAAATTCTCTAAACCTACAAAATCCTTCTTCATAGATGATCTAGAACTCCCTACTCGTCCAAGTAGGAGAGTGCAAAAACCAATTTACTTTTCCTACAAAATTAACCTTGCAACCCTTGGTATGGATCAGGAAAAATGGAGAAAGAAGAAGAAACTTGAGTTGGTCATGTGAAAGACTATTAATATCAATGGAAGCATATGATATATAGTAGTAATGGATAAAATTCCATAGAACATGTGTGTTCCTCAGCCCTATAAATTGCCTAATCTGGTCTTAGCTCCAACAAAAGGAGAACCTCTAGGTCTTTACACTTGAATAAGTAATAATTATCCAAGGTAAAGGTCTAGAGCTATGGTAGAAAAGCATTGGTGCAACATCAAAAATTAGGTAAAAGGAAATGTATTTGAAAGGATAGAATTATGCTAGAAAGAAGAATCAATGAAAAGAGTGTAGCCAAAACTCCTCACAAATTTTAAAAGTAAGCAAGACGTAAAAATAAATTCCCTAATTTTACATAAAGTTGATAAATTTAGGGGTAAGGACTTCTCCAAAATATTAACTTTGTACCCAATAGATAAGGCAATGTATTTTTGTGTTCCTTGTCCTCGTCGAGTTGAGGATACCTTGTGAATCACTAGAATTATAGTGAATTATCACTACACTTGGGTGGAGCAAAGTCATTGGGCTAATTTTGAGAGTTGGTTCTAGTGAAAGGCTAAGTTGCACGAGGACCAAATAGAAGACCAAGTGAAAAAAAAAACTAGACCTCCAAAGAAGATCAATAACTAGACTTATATGGTGAAGACTCAACACAAGGAGATATAACTAGATCTTTGATAAAATTCCAAGACACTATGGCATACCAAGTAGTTATAACTAGGATGAAATTTGTCTTGCGGATGCCTAACAAAATGTACAATAGGTCATAATTAGCTTGTGCCAATAACTAGAGCAACAAGAGAATTCAAAAAGGAAACACCACCATAAAAAACACCAATTAATACATAGGTTAATGGTCTTCCAATTAATCCAAAACCAACCATACTCCAATATTTTGGGAAATCTATTTTTATTTTTGAGTAGGAGCCCCTAAACCCTCTCATGGAGTGTCATTGGCCATCCCCTACTCCTAGTTGGTGTTGCTAACACTGTCCTGATCCCCACATATTGCATAGGACTATACAATCCCCAAAGGTGTAGTTCTCTTTCTATCTATAGAAATATACAATATTTAAGGTACCATCATAAGAACCCCAAAGAAGCAACCATATATCTAAGAACATCAATGGTAAGGGATCTCTACTATGGGCAAAAATCTCTAGTCATTCTAGGTTCAAGAAACCTTGGGATTATGCACAATAAATGAAGTACCATGGGTGGGAATTTTGAAGGCAAAAATTTTCAAATTTTAAATTTTTATTGTAAATATTATAAATAGTTGTCTTTAGGACATAAGAAAGTAGTTTGGATTTGTTGTTGTGTTAAGTATCTGACTTGTGGCATTTGTTTTCTCCCTTTTCTATTCTCTTGCTTAGCCTAGACTCGAACCTTGAGCTAGTTATATGTATAGGCCTTAAGCCTCTTTTGATTATACATGTTATTTGTATGAGAAAATTTGTGTTCACTTTTGGTCATGCATTTTTCATGTGTTCATTTATCCCAAAATTTGTGATGGAAATTGCAGACACCAAAACCTAGCCACTTGTCATCCATTCGGTATTCCTGCCATTTCCACCCATTATTCATATATTTATATATATTTATTTTATATATATTTAAATATTAATATTTTATATATTATATTTAATAAATATATATTTATTGTGAAGCAAAAATACGACACTAAAATAAATATGAAAGTAAATAACTTAGAATGAATAGTAAATTGCACAAAATATGATTTTATTCAATAAATGGGGGGGAGCTAAGAAACTCCTTTGTTACAATTGATCCATTCAACAGAATTATTTTGATACAACAATAATATATGTTAGGATTCTCTAAAACCCTAGATATAATAAATGGTGGAGTGTATTCAATGTATCTTGCTTTCAACAGGATAAGTGGGCTTTTGGTTATTTGTAATCGAGCCACTCCAGCTTCAATAGATGTCCAATGCTGATGAATCTATAGATCTGCACACATACAAATAAACAATGGATTAGTAATACCTAGGAGGGCTCCACAGCATAAGACAACTCAGTTATCAATAATCCCTAGCTATTAACAAATGAAGTAGCATGTAAAATCTATAGATAATAAAATGAGATAATAATAAATCATGATTTACCTTGCTGTAGTGGATGATATATAATGTTACTCTATTGCAGATTAATGACAGGGTGCCCCAACGACATCTAATGATATTACATGATAGGTTTTGGTCGATGCATGCAGAATGTTGAAGGCATTGCACGATGCCTGTGGGATGAGGCAAGTGATCGACAATACCTACAGATTAAGGTTATATCTACAGAAGTAGATCAAAGGACTATGAAGGGTTCGATAGATGGAATATGATGGTGGCAGTAGAAGGTATGCAAAATATAGTAGAAGAACATGGATTAGGTCATATAAGATTGTGTGATAGCCTTAGGGCACTTAGGATGGCTAGGGTTTTGGAATTAGGGATTCCAAGGACTTAGGGAAATTTGACCCTTAGAACAACTTAGGGTCCAGGTAAGACTTAGGAAGAGAGCCTTCCGAGATTTAGGATTTTAGGGGTTGAGCATTGAGAATTCTCCTATTTATTATCAAGCCTAGGGTTTTCTTAGGGTTTTAGCTTAACACTTTTGATTGTGTGGCTAATATTAAAGTGGATCTAAAGGCTGATATTAAACTTTAGGTGTGACATGAATTAAGGAAGATGAACGGCTGAGATTAGATCGGATCGGACGGTTAATTTGGCTTATAAATATATTAAAATATAATATAAAATACTATATTTAAATATAAATAATATAAAATAAATATAAATAAGTTAAATAGGGGTCAAAAAATGGTGAGAAAGGGCTAAAGTGGGGCATTGGATGGTGGGAAAGGCATGGAATGGCCAATTGAATGGTAGGAAAGGGGGATGGTGGACAAGTGGGTGGTAGAATGATCAGGATGAAGGACAAGTGGCTAGGTTTTGGTGTCTACAGATGCCTCTTTTTATACCATGTTGCATGAAATACAATATGGTGCAAAACATGAGACACCTGGTTGGGCTTTGGGTGCAGAAGCAACTTCTCTCTCTCATTGGATTTTTGAGCAACATTGTTGAATACAAAAGAATAAAGAATTTTGAAATTTACATAGCTTACCTTCTCAATTGGCAAATGAGATTACAGATGAATCTCACAAGTCAATTGAAAAATTTGTGCAAATGATGAATGATGTGATATCATTTTTGCCCTAATGGTGTGAAGGGGATTGGTATAAAGTGTGATATGATGTGTCTGTGTTTGCCCTAACGAATGAAGGATTTTGTGTAAATGTGATGTGATGTGGATGATATGAATTATGTAAAATGTGATAACATTTTTACCCCAATTGTGGGAAGGAGGTTGTATTAAATGTAGATGTCATGATTATGTAAGATGTATCCTGTCATGGGAAAATCATAATCAAATTTTGGTTGCTCCAAATTTGGGGTGATTCCATGATTTGGAATAAATTTTGTCGTATGGCATCATTGATATACAATATGAAGATGCAAAAAATAAATAAAAGGAGTCAACTTTGGAGGTCCTGCTAGTGACTGTAGGATAATTCCTTTCAAATGGAACCAATCACCCTAGCTAGAGCTAGTCGCTATGATGAATATCAAGGAAATTGAGAATGATGTGATGTAATTTTATCCATGTTTCAAGCCCCATGAACTAGGCCATCAATGATAAATTTTTAGCAAGATTCATTTTTATCAAAGGTTTCACTTGAAATGTGAGGAACCAAATTTTATTGTGCTTTTCTAACTAGGAGATATGGAATGATGATGATGACCAAGTGTTCTTATGGTAATTTATTCATCTTACTGAATTGCATGAATGCAAATTGCTACAATCACCAAGTATATAGAATAAATCACTATATACAAGATTCACTTGAAATTCAGCACGTGAACTTGGCAAATGTTGAATATAAATGTAATTTTTGATGGATTTGATGGTGATATGGAGACGTTGTGATAAGAAATGTATTTATGGATGTAATGTGGAGTGATTTTGTGAAGGTAAGCTACCTTTTTGGATATATGGATTCAAGTGATTGAGTCTGTTTTTGCCCCAATAGATGAAGGGGGTTTTTGACATGGAAAATTGTAATGTAATGATTGTGTCTATTCTTTGCCCCAATAGATGAAGGGGTTTTGTATTATGTGAGTGTCCTTATGGTGATTTACCCATACTATCGGATTGCATGGATAACCAGTCGTTGCAACCACCAGGTTACTAGGATAAACCATTAAATACAAGGTTCACTTGTACATGTGTCTATTCTTTGCCCTAACAGATGAAGGGTTTTCTTGAAATATGAAAATGAAATGATTGTATTTGTTTTTTGCCCTTATAGATGAAGGGTTTTTTTTTTGCCCTTACGGATGGAGGGCTTTTTTCTTTTTTTCCCTTACAGATGAAGGGTTATTTTTTTTCTTTTTTGCCCTTACGGATGGATTTTTTTTTTGCCCTTATGGATGAAGGGTTTTTTTTCTTTTTTGCCCTTACGGATGAAGGGTTTTTTTTTTGCCCTTACGGATGAAGGGTTTTTTTCTTTTTTGCCCTTACGGATGAAGGGTTTTTTTTTTTTCTCTTACAGATGAAGGTTATTTTTTATTTTTTGGCCTTACATATGAAGGGTTTTTTTTATTTTTTACCCTTACGGATGAAGGGTTTTTTTTTTTCCCTTACGGATGAAGGGTTTTTTTTTTTTTTTACCCTTAAAGATTAAGGGTTTTTTTTTTGCCCTTACGGATTAAGGTTTTTTTTTTAATTTTTTGCCCTTATGTATGAAGGGTTTTTTTTTTGCCCTTTCGGATGAAGGATTTTATTTCTTTTTTGCCCTTATGGATGAGGGGTTTTTTTTTTGCCCTTACGGATGAAGGGTTTTTTTTTATGATGAAAAATGAAATGATTGTGTCTATTCTTTGCCCTTATAGATGAAGGAGTTTCTGATGATGTAAGTGTCCTTATGGTGGTTTACCCATCCTACTAGATTTCATGGATAACCAGTCACTGCAACCACCAGGTATTAGGATAAACCACTAAATACAAGGTTCACTTGTACTTGTGTCTGTTCTTTTTCCTAATGAATGAAGGGGTTTTGGAAATGGGAAAATGTGATAAGTGTGTCTGTTCTTTGCTCCAAAATATGCAAGTTTTTTTGAAATGAGGAAACTCCATATTTTTGGTCGAAGGGTAAGGCAAGGAAACTTCATGTTTTTAGTTGACGGGTAAGGTTAGGAAATTGAATGAATGTGGAGATGTAATTCATGCATTCTATTTTTGCCCTAACAGAAAAGAGATTTTTGCAAAAGTTATGAATGGTGTGAATGCAAGGCAAAGGGTGCAACCTTTGACAAAATGACGTAACCTTTTGAACCTAGAAATTGACTTTTTGATGATGTGATGTAATTGAATGATTGAATTATTTGTTGAATTGGTGGAGAAGGTGTGATACCTTGAGTACCCCTAAAATTGTGATGTTTTCTTAGGACTAAGGTGTGAAACCTTGAACACCCCCAAGTTGTTATGATATTTGCACTTTATAGCAATCTTTGCATATGCGAGTTATATATATATATATATATATATACATGGCTTTTATTTTTGTGCTTTTAATTGAGTGCGTTTGTGGAATGCATGTTTATGTTTATGACTAATGCATATGTGATGTTATGGATGATCAATGCAAGATGAAATGTATGGATGATTTATGCAAGACGAAACGTATGGATTATTTATGCAAGATGGCATGTATAGATGATGAATGCAAGGTAAAATGTATGGATGATCATGTATGATTTGGATCTTTGTTTGGCCATGTTTAGCATTATTGTTTAATTAGGGGCACAAAACTTGGTGGCTTTTGGCATATAATGGCTCATGAAATGACATGGATGTTGACATGGAAGAAGATATGGACGTTGATATGGAATACTGCTGTAGATTAAAAATACAACGCCAAATAAAAGATAAAACCACAATAATGGAATACAGGAAAGTTGCACAAAACAAACGATTATTATTAATCAGTGGAGTTTAATAACTCCTTTTGAGTACAATAGGGCCTGTAACCCTTTATTCGTGATACACAGTTACAAGTTATGCTAGGGTTCTCCGAAACCCTAGCTGGCACAAATGGTGGCGCTTCCGAAGAATGTATCTTCAATCCCAATAGAGTGAGTGGGCTTTGTTGTATCCCTTGCTTAGACCACTCCAGCTTAATCAGCTGCCATCAATAAACCGGATCTACTGTCAAAAACCTGCACACATTAACACTATCAAGGAGTTAGAAATTAATAAGAGGGCTCCACTGTGTGAGCCCTCAGAAACAATCTAAAACCCTAGAAAAATAAAATTCAAGAATTCAACAACAGATCAATAAAAGAAAAGAAGTTACTTGCTTTAAACTAATTTATACCTATTCTCTGTTAACGCAGCTAGACCAGGCGACACCTGGAAGTAATGTGGCTATCAAATCGGCTACGGAAGGCGCCCTGGTGCACTCGTTGAACGCTCGCGTGCTTCTGGATTAAGGTTTCAGATGTTGGTCTGAGTCTGTGGCTGTGGGTAAACGCCCGCGGGCACTTGGTAAACGCTCATGGGCACTTGGTAAAGTGGTAAATGCCCGCGGGCACTTGCAACAAGAATGGGGGATTCTACAGAATGCTGCAGAAGAGATGGCGACGAAAGCAGCGACGGAAGCGGCGATGGATGCGATGAAAAGGTAGCAGAAGAGAGATAGAGGGGATCAAAAAAGGAGATAGAAGAAGTTAAGAAGATAGAAAAGATCCAGGATAGAAGTAGCAAAAGACATAGGGTTTGAGCCATCAAGGTGACTCAATTTATAATCTACTCTTAGGGCACACTTTAGGGTTTTAACGACACTTTAAATGTGTGGCTAAGATTAAAGTGGATCTAAGGGTAGAGAATAAATCTAGGTTGTGAAATGGATTAAGATGGATGGACGGATGAGATTAAATGAAGGATGGACGGCTCAGATTAAATCACTTAAACTATTATTTAAATATATATATATTAAAATATTAAAATATTAAAATATATATATAAATATTAATTTAAATAAATTTGGGGATGAAAAATGGCGGGAAAGGTGAAATTGGGCCAAATAATGGCGGGAAAGTGTGGATTTGGGCCAAATAATGGCGGGAAGGTGGATGACCGACACGTGGCTGACAGGAAGGTATAGATAACTTGCAAGTGGCTAGATTTTGGTGTCTACAGATGCCCATTTTGAGTTACTTTGTGTGAAGACACAATGCAACACAAAAACTTAGGACACCTAAAAAGCTGGATCAGATGCAACTCTCTCTCAAGACTAAAGCACAACTTTGAAGACCAAAGAATAAAAGAATATTTAAAATTTATCAGCTTACCCCCTCAATTGGCGAGCGAGAATGGTTCTCACGAGCCAATTGGAAGAAATTCGGAAGAAAATGAACCGTTTTTGCCCCAACGGTGAAGAAAGGGGTTGGTGTATGAACCATATGTTTATGTCCCAATAGGAAAGGGGTTGGTGTACAAACCAGAAAATAATATGATTGAAGACGATATGAGTGATGTGAAAGATGAACCGTTTTCTGCCCCAACGGTTAGAAAGGGATTTTTGCCAAATTTTAAATTCCATGATCATGTAAGATGAATTCTACTATTAGGAAAGTTAAAAATTGATAACTGATGCCCCAACTCCTGTGGGTGAATCCATACTGTTGATGAAATTGCCTTGTTGGCGCCATTGATATGCAGAGATGCAATATGAAAGAGTCCAGAACTTCATTGTACAGTTTGACCTTTATACATATATATATATATATACATGGCTTTTATTTATTTGGTGTTTTACTCTCTTTTGTGTGAATGCCTATGTTTTTGTGATGTATGTTTTGATATGTTTTAATGTTTTTGATGCGTATGTGATGGAATGGAATGCAAACTTATAGATGATTAATGCGAGACTAAGTATATAACATACAAATCTATGGATGATTAATGCAAGACTAAGTAAATGAAATATGCACTAAGAAGCACTCATATTTTTAGATAGTTAGATTTAGCCAACTGTTATCATAATTGTTTAATCAGGGGCACCGAACTTGGTGGCTTGTGAATGGATGACGTATGGAATGACATGATTATGGAAGAAGATATGGAGGTTGATATGGAAGAAAATATGGAGGAATACTATTTTACAAAGACTCAAACATGCTAGTGGTATCAAACAAACTTACTAATACTACCTAATTCAACTAGGACCAAATGTGTGTGCATGTGAGTTCATTAACCAAATCGAAAGCATGGTAGTGACTCTAGGCAATCAAAAACCTGTGTGTGTGCAAGTGTGTTCATTAACCTCATCTTGTATAAATTAGGTAACCTTGTTATGGAGAAGACCCCGAAGCTATTTTGTTCGTATGAGCATTCAGAGGTCTCTTTTTGAGGAGAGACATGTCGCCACGCCATGAGTATACTCCACTGCCAGTCAAGCGTCTATAGCCCCGGTGAAGGTTAACTCCATAGTCCATGTTGTTTTTGACCTTTGTAAGCCTTGGGGATGACTACCTATCCGTCTGATTGGACAAGTAGTACGATCCTTACAACTTATTTGGGATCGGTGGTGTGTGAAAAATGTTCATTTCCTTAGAGCTTTGGGGAATCGGATTCTCAACCGAAGTATGATGAGAATTTTACCCTATCCTTACTACTCTGTTTATATTTATATTTTGTAATTGCTTGTGATAGTGGTAAGAACCACTGTTTTATGGACTATGTTTGCATGATAGGACAAACGAGGATTACTCTTTTCACTTCAAGGCACAACCCAAAGATGGTGTTATCTCTCTTTGACACAAGATGTTTTTAAGATGTGAAAATGTGATAGGTTAAAGACCACTTTTGAAATCATTTCCCAATACTCAAGATTTTATTTAGTGTAATTTGTGATATGGCCCTAGAGAACTTTGACATGCATTTCAAAGTTTGCTTAAAACACTAGAAATGGCTGAGTGACTGAAAACATTTTGGCAATGTAAATATGTGCAAATGGAAAATGGATGTACGAATGACAATTCGGTTTGATGGATTTTATGAAGGTGCCCCTGATTAAGGCAACATGACTTTTGCTTGACCAAATTTTATATCTAAAAGATAGAATGGTCTCTAACATGATATGCAACTATGGCTGAAAATGAAATGTTATGGTTTTGAATGAGATGTATGCACATGAAATGCAATGTTTTTGAATGAGATGTATGCAACTAGCAATGAAATGCAAATTATTTTTATTTTATTTATTTTTATTTTTTTCTTTTTGTTGTACAAGCCATGTATATACGTACATATAAAATTCAAACTATGCGTAGAATGCCCTCAAGTGTATAACATTAAGTGGTTCGGGTTCTTCCTCTCCCTCTAAACTGGCAAGTCTATAAGTTCCATTACCCACTCTTTCAGTGACCATATATGGACCTAACCAATTAGCCACGAATTTATCTCGAAGATGCGGCAATGCATTGGTGTTTTGTTGATTCTCTTTAAGGACAAGATCTCCTACTTGAAATTCTCTTAGATGAACTTTGGCATTGTAAGCACGTTTCAATCGGTCTTGATAAACTCGCAAATGCTCTAAAGCATTGATTCGTTTTTCATCTATGAGTGTGAGTTGATCAAGACGTGCTTGTCTAGCAGTATCATCATCGATAAATTCCTAAAAATAAATTTGCAAGGAAGGGATCTCGACGAGGCGGAGCTAAGACTGGCAGAGATGCTAAGTACTGCTTGATGTCATCAAAGGCTTTCTGACACTCATCTGTCCATGAAAATTGTACCCCCTTTTGTAGTAGGTGGCAAAATGGCCTACATTTATCAGAAAGTTGTGCAATAAAGCGACGGATTGAATTAATCTTTCCTTGCAAACTATGCAACTCCTTCAAATTAGTTGGGGGACACATTTCCATAATGGCTTTGACCTTGTTTGGGTCCACCTCAATACCTCGTTTAGAGATAATAAAACCTAGGAGTTTGCCTGAGGTAACACCAAAGACACATTTCTTAGGGTTCAACCTTACTTTATGCTCTAGAAGTCTATCAAAAAAAATTTCCAATACATCAAAATGCTCTTGTCGAGTTTTAGATTTTGCCAATAAATCATCCACATAATCTTCGATAATATTATGCATATAATCATGGAAAATATAAGTCATGGCTCATTGATAGGTTGCACCTGCGTTCTTAAGGCCAAAGGGCATCACCCTGTAACAAAAAGTTCCCCAAGGTGTAGTAAATGCTGTTTTGTGTTGATCTTCAAGGTTTATTCGAATCTGGTTGTATCCCGAAAATCCATCCATGAATGAAAGCATTTCATGACCAGCGCAGGTGTCGACAAGAGTATCAATGTTTGGAAGAGGAAATTCATCCTTAGGACACGC
The DNA here is from genome assembly GCA_028583015.1 of Wollemia nobilis. Classification (NCBI taxonomy): domain Eukaryota; kingdom Viridiplantae; phylum Streptophyta; class Pinopsida; order Araucariales; family Araucariaceae; genus Wollemia; species Wollemia nobilis. Next base: position 39,843,059 of record JAQPPZ010016981.1, read on the forward strand.
TTTATTTAGATCTCAAAAATTGGTGCAAACATGTATCCCCCCGTTAGGCTTGCGAACGGGTACCATGTTAGAAAGCCACTCAGGATAATCAATCGGGACGACAAATTTAACATCCAAAAGTTTTTGAATCTCCGATTTAACTAGGAGGGCCACGATAGGATGCATTTTCCTAAGTTTCTATTTGACGGGTTTAGCATCTTTTTGTAAGGTGAGGTTATGGACAACCAAATTAGGGTCTAGGCCTCGGCATGTCTTTGTAAGACCATGCAAATATCTCCTTCTTCCGCTTGAGTAGAGCAATCATTTGCTCTTGTTCCTATGATGATAGACTTTTATCCAGTTTCACAATTTGGGTGCCATCTTGGTCTGTACTAAGGTCTACATCGATAGTTTCTTCAATAGACATGTGGGAACCTTCCTCAAGCTGATGGGGAGTAGGGATCAGATTTATGTCATCTAAAATGTCATCAAGCTCCTGTGCCTTGCTCTCATCTATTTTTGCCTGCAAAACCTCTGGCTTAGAATATGAAGGTGAATGTGGAGGTGAAGGAGGAATGTAGTTGGCGGAAGCCCTTAAAAATTCCTCGAAAAGGATGAACTCTGAAATAGATGGAGGGAATGAAATCCGATCCATGTCAATCAGGCTTGGGTTGATCGGGATTGACTTATCCGGATCATATGGATTATGGAGCGGGGTGAATAAGTCTTCAAAATTCATTATCGACTTATGGAAGAAAGGATGGGCGGAATGGAAAGGAACACCGGTGAAGACCTCGGAAGACCTGAAGTGCAAAACAACATAGTTTTTCGGTTTTTTTTTTTTTTTTTTTTTTTAAGTTTGAGTTTTTTTTTGTTTTTCTTTTTGTAGTGGTGAAAACCACTATTACACACATACATAAAGCAATAAAGTATTTTTATATATTTTGATTTTTTTTTTTTTGAATTTTCTGATTTTTTTTTTTTTTTTTTTTTTGTATTAGTGAAAACCACTATTTTAGTATATACATATAATACAAGTTTGGATTATGGCTTATGGATGTGGCGGAGGGGGTGGTTCACCTCATTCTTGTGGAAGAAGCAAGCGAAATATGGCCTCTTGGAGAGGGAACAATTGGAGATAAAACTCGTCTTGTTTAGTGAGGGGAACAATGGGCGTCGACTCTTCTTCAGATTCATCACCATTTGACATGACGTCAAATTCTTCATAGACTTCATCTTCGGATTCGTCGAGGTGGAGGATTTCTTCTTCTAAATTAAGATTAATGCTTTGAAAATCTTGCTCAAAAGAAGAAAGGGATGGAAGTGGTTGGTAGCCCAGACCAAAATGCTCAGTGGGTCTCTGGTATGGCATATCGATGCGTTCAGTTACCCCTTGCTCGTATCGACCTAGGCCAAATTGCTGCCAATTATGTCTGTGGAAATAGTGAGAGGGAAAACCCTCCATCCTTTCGATATTGGCAGGAACTGGATGCTTGGGTTCTAGTATGGTGGTAGGACTAGAATATGACTCTGTTCCCCCATATACAAAATTAATGGAATTTGGCATAGAACCCATGTTATAAATCGATCCAATGGATAAATGTTGGTCATGTGGACGACCAAAATCTTTAACTGTTTGCACATTGAACGGTGTGATGTGGACATCTTGAATGGCATACTCACCAATACCTGCATCGGTGAGATGGACCTTGACTTGGGAGGGAGATGGACTAGATGATGGAATAGAAGAATGTGGGATAGAAGAATTGGAAGGATTTGGTTGGGTTGATGCTTCACTAACTTGTGAAACATCAGTTGGTGATGGTTGGGAAGATGAAGGAATAATAGGTGATGTTGAAGAAGGTGTAGAAGAAGGGGGTAATGACATGGAAAGAGATGATTGGTCATGGCCACATGTGCATGTGGTCACTGATGAAGAAGAAGGAAGATTAGGAGATGAAGAAAGTGGTGAATGAGATGGAATAGCGAAAGAGGAAGATGGTTGCGATATGATGGGTAGCTCCTCAAGAATGGGAGCTTTAGAAGAAGATGGTATAGAATAAGTAGATGGGGTCAAGAAAAGATGAGTGGATGGCAACACAATCTCATAAGGATTTGAGACATAGTTGCAATGTTTGAAGGGTTCCATGTCAGCAGGTACATAATGAACCTGTCCCTCATATACATACTTTAGACATTGATGCAGTATAGAAGGAACACATCTCATCTCCCTAAGCCAAGGCCGTCTAAGCAATACATTGTATGCCATGGTCCCTTCCAATATGTGAAACAAGGTATGCAAAGTTTGGGCCCCTACCTCAATGGGCAAGATAACTGTGCCAACCATGGAAGATAAAGCATCATTGAATGCTTTAAGAGTAAAAGTCAACTTTGTGATAAGGGATGGCGACAGCTTTAGATGACTCAACGCCGATGTTGTAATGATATTGATTGAGGAACTGGTGTCAATTAAGACTCTCTTGAATGGCTTGTTATCGATCTTGGCCATGATATGTAGTGGAGGATCTATACTTTATGTTGACATAGGTTTGATTTCAAAATCATAGAAAGTGATGGAGGGCTCCATGCATGTTTGAATACTCCCCACAAAGTTGTTGAAGGCATTAGTATCTTGAGTTTGAAGATCGATTGACTTTAATATTTCCATTAATGCCTCTCTATGCGGAGGAGATTTTTGAATGAGGTCATAGATCGATAACTTGGCAGAAGCCATTTTTAAACTGGTAGTTAACCGGCTACTTAATGACATGATGGGTCGTTGGAATTGAGTAGAATGATTTAACGGTTGTTGAGAAGTACTAGAACGTCGTTGGGTCACTGTTACCTAAGGTGGACTGGGGGTTTGTATAGGTGGCTATGGTTCAGCCTGATTTGGTTGGTTCGCCCTTTGACCTCGGGTTACTACGTTAATAGTACCCACAAAACCTTGGTATTGTTGTACATGGTTGACTTGATTAGGAGTTACCTGAGTTACTCCCCCTGAAGTTGTTGGAGCTTCCTCCCGATGTGGAAGGGGTGTTTGAAATATACCAAGATTTTGATTTTGTTGGGCTAAGGGGCTATCCAATTTAATGGCTCCAATCTCAATAAGATCTTGGATCACATGTTTGAAAGCTGTACAATTATTGATATCGTGCCCATTTTTCCTATGATAAGGACAAAATAGGTACACCTTGTAATATTTCCCCCTTCTATATGGGTCTAAAGGTTTAAACTCAGGTAAAGTTAACTGATTTGTGCTATATAACTTGTTGAATATGACCGCATATGGTTCATCTAAAGGTGTGAATTGTCGCTTGGGACGATTGTTTTGCCAAGGTCGAGTTTCCATGGTTGGCCCAGTATTGGGAGCTGGTTGAGTAGGGGAAGGTACCGCATGATAAGCAATTGGTTGCGGTTGACTTTGCATTACTTGTTGTTGTTGAGCCATTACGGGCTGGCTCGCCACCACTTGATTAACTTGGTTAACATTTGAGGTCAGTATTAGCCTGTGCTTGTTTGTTTTGGCCATAATTATTATTTCATTGTTGGCCCTTTTGTTGCCATTCTTTTCTACGGGGTTTTAAAACACCCTCTTGGACTTTAATGTCTTCTATGGTACTTTCTTGGGCCAAAGCCTCTTCAAAAGTCTTGTATTGTTGTAATTAGAGTAACCAAGAGATAGGTTTTAGACAACTCTGGGTGAACATTTTGGTTAACTCCTCCATTGGTAGGGAGAATGGCATTTTATTAATGATAGCCCTCCAACGGTTTCCAAAGTCATAAACAGTCTCATCGTCATGTTTCTTGAGCTTGTATAAGTCGGACAATGAAACTCTCTTTTGTACATTCAGGGAGAATCATTCTAAAAACAAATTAATCAATTGCTCGTAAGCATAAATGCTATGGTGAGCTAAATGATTATACCATTGTACAACATCTCCCCCTAATGTCTGAGGAAAAGTTCTGAGCATAAGAGCGTCATTATTTTGGATTCTAAAGCAGGCATGCATGAATGAGCTCACATGTTCATGAGGATCCTCAGTTCCTCAAAATTTGTCAAACTTCGGTAATGTGAAATCAGTTGGATATGGCGGTGAAGGTACCAAAGGATGAATTGGTTGATTGATCAACAACCTTAGCGTAGGTTTCTGACTAGATGAGCCAGGCATGTTGAGCATAAGGTTGTCAATATGTTGTTGCATAGCATGGAGTCGTGGATCTTCATTAAAATTTTGACTCGTTTGATGATTATGATGATGTAATGGAAGAGTGGAAAATTGATGAGATGGGATGAAATTGCCTGAATTAGGCGATGTGGAATGGACAGGTTGTTGGTATGGATGATACCGAAAAGAAGGTGATTGGGGTAGATGATGAACTGGACTAGGTTGGGAGAAAGGTGGGGTAGGAATGGAAACCACCGAATATTGGGGTACCCAGGTGGGGCCTGAGCTAATAAAAGTTGGCTGGGTAGAAATTGGTTGAGGTGTAGGTTTTACTACGACAGGTGGTTGAGCATTTTGTTGTTGTTGTTGCAAAATCAATTTGTCGAGATACTCCTTAACCTTATTAATCTCTAACCCAAGGGAGGTGGGATGATTGGATGAAGGTGGAGGGCAGGCTGCCATGGTAGTCACAGAAGACTGCATAGCAGGGGCGATGAAGTTGGGAGGGCAGGCTGCCATGGTAGTCACAGGGGACTGCACAACAGGAGCAATGAAGGTGGCTGAAGTAGGTGATACCTGGGAAGGAACAGTAGACTGTGTCCCAGGTAGGGTGAAACCATAAATGGTCTGGGAAGAAGAGGGTTGAAATTGATTATGGCTAGAAGATTTTCCACCAACTTCATAGAGAGAATTGGTGTACACTCGGGTACATGGAGGAGAAGGTGGTCAGGAAGACACTACATTTATCTCCAAAGGAGGAAAATTGAGCATCTGAGAAGATGTTAGAGATGAAGCCGGCTGAGCAGATACAACATTAGCCTCAAAAAAAGGGTTAGTGTAGACCTGAGTGAAACCAGCGGGTATGGTTGATGCAATATCCTGCTGAAAAATAGAATCTTGCATAGGGGAATCTTGGATTGGCTCAAGGACATAACCAGTGCCATATCTTAAGTGAGTTTGCACTTGGGCCATATCAATGTGGGTAATATGACAAGAATTGTCTTCCTCCATGGGCATGGCCATGTGATAGATGGTAGAAGGACGTGAAAGACCTGCAGGCGAAGCTGCCTAAAATTTACTAGGATAAGTGGCTATGTTGGTGGTGGGGATGTTCTATGAATTACCCATTTGATTATTTATATTTAACATTTTAGATTGATTCTTTGTTAAGAACATGAAGCAATAAATCTAAACAAATTCAGAAAAGAAGAATGCAAAACTTAAATAATAAATTTACACTAAAGAAATTATCAGAAAACAGTCACAACCTAGGTTTCAACCAATATGTCTTACCTGCGGTTAATTAATTATTTTCTGATCTTAATCTGCAGTAAATTTTAAGTGTCCGATTTATGAGTTTTGCATGTGATCTAATCTTGAATTATTCACAAAAAAGGTAAAAACTATGGCTAGGAAAGGACAACGAGATTCTTACTGGTGATGAAATCCAGCAAGTTTGCTCGGGGGTGACCTATGGTGTCTAAGGCAGAATTTTAATGGATGGAGATGAATTCCACCGTCACTAAACTTCAAGCAATACTGGTGATGAAATCCAGATATTACTGTTTTAAATGCAATATGAAATGCAATGAATTTTATTTTAAGTGTTTTAGTTGTCTAATGTATACATACAAAGCTATAAATCAAAAGTTCTAATGATCTAAGCAAGAGGCTACTGAAAACATGCCATTTCCTCTGAAGAAGTGGAGTACACCATTTAAAACCCCCTGCCTACCAATGATATCAGATATCAAAGGAGCAACCGAAAGGTTCGTCCACTTCTCTGCCTGGAATCACCCAATGGCAGGAGTACTATTGACATCCAATCAATAGTCCTACTTAGATGACTAAAACAGATAATTCGTAGCTATTCTAATATGCAGCTAGGTATGCAATTTTTTTTTTTTAATGCAAGCAACAATCAATAATGCAATGCAAAAAAAAAAAAAATGTAATTAAAAATAACTGTTCTTTTCCAGATTACTTAGTTTTTATTCATTTTAAAGCAATGATCTGAAAAAGAAACAGAATACAGCAGAAAAACCAAAAACGTAAAAAGTACAGCAAAAGAAAAATGAACTTACTCGAAAGCCTACGCTTTTCTATAAAACTAACTTCAAACGCCCACGGGAGTCTGCACAGGCTGAAACGCACCTCTGCATTTCGGATTGGACTTCCAGACGCCGCTCTGCATCTACTGTGTTTTCTGAAAGCTCAGAAAACCCTAGTTCACTGGAACAGCGAATTTTGCAATTTCTGGAACCTGCAAAATAAAACAGAAAACAGGAATAGATTAATAAAGCAAGTATTAAAAACATGAAACCCTAGGGGGTCCCATCGTGATCGCCATTTGTAGATTAAAAATACAATGCCAAACAAAAGATAAAACCACAATAATGGAATACAGGAAAGTTGCACAAAACAAACGATTATTATTAATCAGTGGAGTTTAAAAACTCCTTTTGAGTACAACAGGGCCTGTAACCCTTTATTCGTGATACACAGTTACAAGTTATGCTAGGGTTCTCCGAAACCCTAGCTGGCACAAATGGTGGCACTTTTGAAGAATGTATCTTCAATCCCAACAGAGTGAGTGGGCTTTGTTGTATCCCTTGCTTGGACCACTCCAGCTTAATCAGCTGCCATCAATAAACCGGATCTGCTGTCAAAAACTTGCACACATTAACACTATCAAGGAGTTAGAAATTAATAAGAGGGCTCCACTGTGTGAGCCCTCAGAAACAATCTAAAACCCTAGAAAAATAGAATTCAGGAATTCAACAACAGATCAATAAAAGAAAATAAGTTACTTGCTTTAAACTAATTTATACCTGTTCTCTGTTAACGCAGCTAGACCAGGCGACACCTGGAAGTAATGTGGCTATCAAATTGGCTACGAAAGGCGCCCTGGTGCACTCGTTGAACGCCCGCGTGCTTCTGGATTAAGGTTTCAGACGCCGGTCTGAGTCTGTGGCTGTGGGTAAACGCCCACGGGCACTTGGTAAACGCCCGTGGGCACTTGGTAAATGCCCGTGGGCACTTGGTAAAGGGGTAAATGCCCACGAGCACTTGCAACAAGAATGGGGGATTCTATAGAATGCTGCAGAAGAGATGGCGGCGAAAGCAGCGATGGAAGTGGTGATGGATGCGGCGATGGATGCGATGAAAAGGTAGCAGAATAGAGATAGAGGGGATCAAAAAAGGAGATAGAAGAAGTTAAGAAGATAGAAAATATCCAGGATAGAAGTAGCAAAATACATAGGGTTTGAGCCATCAAGGTGACTCAATTTATAATCTACTCTTAGGGCACACTTTAGGGTTTTAACAACACTTTGAACGTGTGGCTAAGATTAAAGTGGATCTAAGGGTAGAGAATAAATTTAGGTTGTGAAATGGATTAAGATGGATGGACGGATGAGATTAAATGAAGGATGGACGGCTCAGATTAAATCACTTAAACTATTATTTAAATATATATATTAAAATATTAAAATATATATATATATATATTAATTTAAATAAATTTGGGGATGAAAAATGGCGGGAAAGGTGAAATTGGGCCAAATAATGGCGGGAAAGTGTGGATTTGGGCCAAATAATGGCGGGAAGGTGGATGACCGACACGTGGCTGACAGGAAGGTATAGATGACTTGCAAGTGGCTGGATTTTAGTGTCTACAACTGCCTATTTTATAGAGACTCAAACATCCTAGTATATCAAAAAAACTCACTAAAACTACCTAATCCCTCTCGAACCAAATGTGTATGTAGTGAATTCATTTACCAAATAAAGAGCAAGGTAATGACCTAAGACAGTCAAGAACTAGTGTGTGTGCAAGTGATCTCATTAATTCATCTTGAGTAAATTGGGTAAACCTTTTATGGTTGAAACCAAGAGGCTAGCTTATCCGTATGAGCGGTCAGAGGTCTCTTTTAAAAGAGACATATCACCATGTGTGAGCGTACTCCACTACCAGTCAAGTGTCTATAGCTCTGATGGAGGCTAAATCCATAGTCCATGATTTTATTTTTAATTTCTTGAATTTTTGGGATGACTACCTAATCGTCTAACTAGAAAGGTAGTATGATCCTTACAACCCAATGATCAGTGGTGTGTGATGTAAAATATTTAGAGCTTTGAGGAATCAGATTCTCAACCTAAGTGTGATGATAATTGTACCCTATCCTTACTACTCTATCTTTTGAATTTGAAGCAACTATGATAGTGGTGCAAACCACTATTCTTATGGACTATGTTGCATGATGGGACTAACAAGGATGCCCCTTTTTGCTTCAAGGTTCTTACTAAGGATGGTATTATCTCTCTTTGACACAAGACATTTTTAAGATGTGAAATTGTGGTTAGTTTAAGAATATTTTTGGAATCAATTCCATAACTCAATATTTTCTTAGTGTAATATGTGCAATGGTCCTAAGAAGAACTCGACATGTATTTTAAATTTTTATTAAAACACTAGGGGTGGCTGAGTGACCAGAAACACCTAGGAATTTGTGAATATGGCTTGTATGTAAGGAAATTTGGCTTTGTGAAATTGTGAGGATGACATTGTGAAGGTGCCCTTGATTAAGGCAACATGATATTTTTTGGACCAATTAAGATCTTGAATAAATTATCCCTATATGAAATATGGAATATGGATGTTAATGCAATGTATGAAATTGAAGTGTGGAACGCAATATGTGATGCAGGTGAATACATTGTTTTGAATGAAATGTAAATGCAAGTGAAATGCAATGTTATGAATGAAATGTATGCATTTTTTTGGTATTTAGCCATGTATACATATACATATATAGTAATCACAGTAAGAAAGGAATGCTTTCAAGTGTATGATGTTCATTGGCTCGGGTTTTTCTACTCCCTTGGCCTGGTAAGCTTATGACCAAAGGGATTAGGTACCTTTGGAGCCTTTTGTATTTGACATGTGACTAAATGGATTAAGACCTTTGGGGCTTTTTGAAAGTGATATGTGACCAAAGCGATTAGGACATTTGGGGATTTTTGAAATTGAGATGTGACCAAAGGGATTTAGTACCTTTGGGGCTTTTTGAAAAATGAAATGTGACCAAAGAGATTAGGATCTTTGGGGCTTTTTGAAATTGAAATGTGACCAAAGGGATTAGGACATTTGGGGCTTTTTAAAAATTGAAATGTGACCAAAGTAATTAAGTACCTTTTGGGATTTTTGAAATTGAAATGTGACCAAAGGGATTAGGAACCTTTGGAGATTTCGATTTAGAGAATGAAATGATTATGGATGAAAGTGAATGTGATTGTTGTATCACTCCAAATTTTTCGTATCCTTACCTTTAGGCTATAGGATCCATGCCCGGAAGGGGGATGTAAGAAGGATGGGACTATACCTCAGACTGAGAGGTCCTTTGAAGGTCGTGCCTCTCGGGGGAGGGGTATAAGGGTGAATTTTCGATGGATGGTGGGTTCACTAGAAAACTTTTGAGTGGTAGTTTCCACGCCTATGTTGAGAATGGGTTTAATGTGTTCATTTTGTACTTTAATCATTCATATCCTAGGTTTGGCCAAGATGAATCTAAGCTATTCTATATGCCAATGCTGATTTATATGGATACAAAAAACATGAATAAGTGCTAAACATAGAAAGTGTGCTAAATAAGATAGAATGTACCTGGTTCTAGATGTCTGATGAAGATTCTAAGGTTTGTAGAATTCCAGATCATCTTAGATCTTACATAATCATCTGAAATTTCATAGAATCATCTTAGATAATAGTCGATCATCTGAGATCAGACGAGATCGTCGCTGACCTGATGAATTTGTCAGACGAATTCATCAAAAACTTGCAATCACAGAAACAGATACCAAAAACCAAAAATGCAACTATAAAAGCAAGGGGAAATGGTAGAAATAACAATAAACTTGACTAAATGATAAATCCATATAACAATTAAATGGAATGCATTAATTTAATAATTTAGTTTAACTTTATCATGCATCTATGCTAAATGAGGTGAGCTCCAGAATGCAGAAATAGAATAAGCTAATGTAATGCGTAAGGAAATAAAGAGAGAAGATAAAAGAATGCAAACTCTAGGCTCTGATTTCCCCCAATCTAGACTACAGTTGAGATCACATCTAATCGTACGAGATTATCACTAATCTATGATAGGATCGTCTAAAATCATCTATAATCGTCAGCGATGATCCGAGCTTGCTCCAGCTAAAAAATAGTAAAATTATTGCAAGAAAACTTGAAATACATAATGCAAACGATGGTACGAAGGTGTTCTAATGCATAAGAAACTAAATATGCAGGGAAATCAGTCAGTCAAGGGGATAAACTAAGAAAATCCTAGTTTATATAGGATTAGGGAGAGGTTAGGAGGATGGATATCATCTCAATTTGGGATATCTCCAACGGGGGAGACTCTAATCACACAGACATGCTTTCTGCCCAAGTTAGAGAAGCTGTTGAAACAAAAACTAATTATGAAAATCAGTTTTGGGACGAAATCATCTGGACATTCTGTTCCAGACGAATTCGTCAGATCTGGGATGATTTTGTCTGATCGTCGATGATATCATCCAACGGTCAAAACAAATCCTAAAAATGGTGCGAAAAACAAGGGGAGTGGGTAACGGGCGGTTAACGAGCGGTTTGGAGTTAAAATTCAAATTTTTATCTTTTTACTAAGGTTTAACTGTGCCAATTTTAGGGTGCTACATTTTCCCCCCTCTTTAGAAAATTTTCCAAAGAAAATGCGTTAAAGACGAGTTTTTCCCATTTTACGAGAAAGCAAAAATTTACTCAATTTTTTAGACGACAATTCTTGGTCAAATCGTACGACTGTTTACTATGGTGCCCCCTCAATGTTTTTACCCAAATCGAATGTTTGAGGTAAAATTACAGAAAAGAAAAATTAAAAATGTTGTTGTTTTTAAATAAAATTAAGAAAAATAGAATAAAACCCTAATTCATTTTTCACTATTTTTAGAGCTTTGCAAAAAAAATGGTCAAGACAGCACACAGATCAACAGAGGTCTAGCGCGGGCTATGGGTAAGGATCTAAACCTAGTGAATTATGTTTGAAATTTGGTTTGTGTAACTTGCAATTTAAATTTTGACTGTTTTGGGGCATCACAATAGTTTTTAGGCCGTCGACGACGTCGAGACGAAATCGTCCCCATTTCGTCGAAATCATCCCTAGATCATCGATTTCGTCTGGGGGCAAAATTGGTGGAATAGGGGCAATCCCATCCAACAAGAGGCGATCCCCAAGTTGAGAAATCAAAGATGATTTCATCCTACTAAGGACGATTTTACCCAATTTAGGAAGATATCATTCAATGGTGGACGATATCATCATTTTTATGAAATTAAGCTTGTTTGATTTGCATTTAATTGACTTTAATAATTGTTTTATTAATGAATTTGTTGTTTTATTATTTATTTTGCAGAGGGGATTACTAAAGTGTCAGGAATGGAAATACGAGGGACTGAGGGATGATGTGGCCGTTCTCGACCAAAAAAAGCGAGATCGACTGGTAGAGGTCAGACTACAACATGTGGCAGAGATGCCACAAATATCGACAAACATGGGGCTACTGACAGCCCTAGCAGAGAGATGGTATCTAGGGTCGTCCTGCTTCTGGTTATCGATAAGGGAGATGGATCCCACACTAGAGGACGTATGGAGGATCTTGAGGATCCCCATACAAGGATGGTTTATGACTCCTACGACCAATCAGGGCCAGGCTATGATGAGGCTATGCGAAGACCCAAGCTTCGCCCTGAAGAAGGGTGGAGTGAACATCGAGTCTCTGAGGCGGATGCCTGGGGCATCTAGGTTGACTCAAGTTTTGGCAGGGGTAGTGGGTGGCCTACTACTATGCCACTAGAGCGGCTACATATTACCATGGCTCCTTTCAAATGTGGTCTGTGACATGAGAGACCACAGGTATAGATTTGCATGGGGCAGCTTTGTACTGTGTCACTTGTATAGGATCCTACATGGGGTTGTATACAAGGGAGGCCAATGTCTGGTTTTGAAATCACTACTATAGGTATGGTACTAGGAGCACATCACGGTGTGGAGGCCGATAGGACTCCCACTGACAGGGGTTGACCGGGAGAGACCCCGGGTTTTCTATTGGTGGCTCCAGAGAGGGTCACAGCGATGGATAGATCTATCGATGTCATAGAGGTTGCTAGATGACCTCATCCCAGACCAGATCACCTGGAGGCCATGGAGAGAGCATCCAGGGTGGGGAGAGGATGGACAGGAGTTGGCTTGTATTAGGTGAGTCTGCTGGCTAAGGATGGAGCATGGAGAGGTAGAGCTCCACCGCTATGACTAAGTTGTGCGACAATTTAGTCTACAGTAGGGGATCCCATCTCTTAGGGACTATGAGTACTCTTAGACTATTCAAGATAGTACTACACTGAGCGAGGCTCTAGATATGCAGTGATTCTAGAGCCAGGACGTGAATGATGCCCCCATCCAACCAGTGGATGGGGACGACACTGGGGTTACCAACGAATATGATGCCTGATACATAGGCATCCACCCTCCTCGGATGATTAGGGCACAGGGGCTGATGCACGTTGTTGTGCGATGGATGGGGAGGTGGCGCCAGGATACCATTGAGGCAGTGTGGGGTCACAGAGAGAGAGAGAGCAGTGACAGTCTCCATAGGAGATATGACTAAGGATGCCATAGGCTCCACAAAGACCACAATAGATAGGGAGGAGGGAGGAGGGATTCCCTTATTAGTATGGGGAGAGGCCACCATCACCCAATAAGGGCAAGGGTGTCGAGGTAGGGGAGAGCAGTGAGATGATGGCTCTCCGGGCTAAGGTTGCCCGCATTTGGGCTCAGGTGCAGACACTACAGGATGAGGCTACACGGATCAAGGCTCAGAGCGGAGGGATGAGCATGTAGGATTTGGCATGGTTTATGGCTCAGACCACATTATATCAGGGAGTATACTTCTAGTTGGTTCCAGAGGTCCAGAGGTTACAACTACCAACCGAAATTATCGAGCCGATCAGGGTGGGATCATCGAGGACTTCCTCACGATCAACGGTGAGGACCTGAGACACAACCTGGACCTCTATGGGACCACCTCCTCCACCTCAGGGTGGGAGAGGAGATGAGGCTGAGAGCTCAAGGGCTTCTTGAGGCTAGCTGCTATAGACTGTAGATTGCATATATTATTATGAGAGGATTGAGTATGCCAGGGTATAGATTGTGGCATACCAATCCAATTTTGAGATGATGTACATAATTTATTGATATATATATATGGTCTTTTTGATGATATTACTTGTGTATATGTTGTATGATGCTTTAATTTTAGATTTGTTTGGTTGATTATTCATGTAATTATGTCATTTATAATTTTATTTCATGCTGTAGAATTTAAATGAAATAATCTGATGTAAACAAATTGGTTGTGTATGGTGTAATTTGATGAAAATAAAGAGACTTCTAACAATAATTTCAAAGGACATTGTCACTGTTATAGACCATTTCATGGAGTCACCGCTCGCTAGGTCATCAAGCTAATCCCAGTATAGAAATATTGCTAAAAGTAAAAGGGTGCTTAAGAGACTGTCTTAAGACTTTGTGTTGTGATGATAAAAAAAATGATGATGGTGATGATTTGTTTTCAGATTTCCATGAAAATATTATGCATGAAATATTAAAAATATGATTTTTTCTAGGCATAAAATTCCTAAGTGTGATAAATTTTTTGAATAATTCCCTAGGAATTATACCATCATTGCAAAATTGAATGTTGACATAATGAAATGAAATAGAAAAAGTGTTCGTTCTTTTTAAAGCACAATTGTGTAATATAATGATATAAGCCATATGTTTTTATAAATAAAAATGAATGGGAAAATAAAATTAGAACAATGGTTTGCACTAGGAATAGAATTTTAGGTATAGACTTATACCATCATCGCGAAATACAAAAGGAAATTGATATTTTAGTTTTATTGCATGATTGATTTTTGATTTTCAGATAAATAGAAAATAATATATAAACGTGACTTTATTGCTAGATTGTGAATATGTTGTTTGAAAAGAATTTTTGGATTTTTGAAAACAATGTATGTAATTGTTTTTATACTAAACAGATATTCTCAAGTAAGAAGATGAAATTATTCCAAAAAGAGTTGCAGAAATATTGTAAATTATCTCAAAGACAAAATATAGATTTATAAGGAACCCTCATGTGCATATGTGAGTTCATTGCCGATCTTGATTTATCATAAAGATACAAAAATATCTCAAATACAAATGTGTGTGCAATTGCATTGTTCATTTACCAATTTTGAGCAAGATAATTTGATACAAGTAATCTGAATTAACCAAATAAGTGTTCGTTGACCATGATTTATATGAATGTAACCGTACCAGACTACTATGTAAGTTGTGTCATCAAGAGCTAGCTAATCCATAAGCTGACATAGGTCTGTAAAAAATAAGGTCACTAATGTGACAGACATGTCACCATGCTAGGTATTACCCAAGGCCAAGCGGGTTGGGAAAAAACCGTCTGTTATGGGGCTTACCTCACAGTTTTAGAATAATTGAGAATTTCAGAGATTCAAGCTCATTCACCCTTCTTTTCTTTTCAAAGGGTAGGGAAAGGGATTTTATTGCTTTTTTGCTTTTGCTATTTCTTTTTCCTTTTTTTTTTTTTTTTTGTATTTTTGTGTGGAACTGAGATAATGCTGAAATATTGTTGTGATGGTACAAAATAATATTTTTCTTTTTTTTTCTCATTTTCTTTGAATTTTCTTTTCTTCCTATACTAGGGATACTTGCTCGGATTGGCTGTAGAGCAAGAGATTTTTATTTTGGGCAGGGGTGAGCTTGTCCTTTTGTTAATTCTCAAAGATTCTAGACCATGTGCATGATAGGATAGCAAGGGAAACTTTTTGCTCAAGAAACCATTTCTACTATGTAGCATCATATTGAATTTGCAATGAAATCATTTTAATGTGAAAAGATATGCTTGGTTCAAGTAAATAACAAGATCATTTCTCTATGCTCAAAAATTTATTTAATTCAAATGTGGACTTTGATATAAGAGAGATTAATAATCATACCAAATAAAATCAAGATATTTATGCATGTGAGTTTGAAAGTGCGGGATTCCAAATAAATGCAAATTTATCCAAAATAACTGAAAATATAACTGCAATACTTCAAGAATTGACAAGTACGAAAATAAAATATGTTTTTGAAGATTTTGATAATTTTTAAGTCTTTATATTTTGATTTTAATTGATGAATTGAGAAGATACACAATGTGATTGTTTTTGAAATTTTTGTATGGATGGCTAAAATGAAACAACATGCAAAATAACAATATATAATATGATGAAATGAGCAGATTTTATGCATAATAGTTTTTAAGATGCATAATGTTCATAGGTTATTTAAGATCTTTACCATGTAAGGTAGCTAATCGGTATGCTCCCGATCCAAATTTAGCAGTGATGATATACGGTCCAATCTAGTTGGGCTCAAATTTACCTTTGAGATCTTTAGTTGCATTAGTATTTTTTTTATTTTCTTTCAAGACAAGGTCACCGATCTCAAAGGATCGATGATGAACTTTCTTGAGGTATGCTCGCTTGAGCTTGTTTTGGTAGGCTCGAAGATGTTCCAAAGCATTGATGAGCTTCTCATCTAGGAGTTCCAGCTGACTAAGTCTGCCAGCACGATATTCATTTCCTACTTCAGTATCTTGAAGTAGTAGAGCCAAAGAAGGAACTTCTAATTCAAAGGGAAAAACTGCTTCAACGCCATAAACCAAAACAAAAGGGGAATTTCCTGTGGGAGTGTGAACGCTAGTTCGATAAGCCCACAAAGTAGGATATAATTGGATGTGCCAATCTCGACCAGATTTATTGACCAGTCTTTTGAGGATTTTGATTAATGTTTTATTAGATGCTTCTGCTTGGCCATGACCCTGAGGATAATAGGGAGTGGACCAACGATGTTGAATTTTATTTTTTTGACATAATTTTTTGACATCTTTATTTTTGAAACAAGTTCCATTATCTGAGATGAGATTTACAGGAATTTCGAACCTACAAATAATTTGATTAAAAATAAATTTGGAAACTTGGGTTCCAATGCAAGAAGCTAAGGGCATAGCTTCAACCCACTTCATGAAATACTCGATGGTAGTTATGATGAATTTGTGTCCATCAGATGACACAGGGTTGATTTTTCCAATGATGTCTAAGCCCCATTTTGAAAAGGGCCAAGGAGATGAAATAGCCTACAGTTCTTGTGCAGGTGCATGGACAAGGTCAGCATGTTTCTGGCACTTGTTTCAATGGTGCACATAATCATGTGCATCATTCTCCATGGTAGGCCAAAAATATCCTATCCTAAGGAGCTTCTTAGCAATAGCGCTACCACTGAAGTGTCCCCCATGAGATCCATCATGGGCTTCACTCAAAGCTGATCTAGATTCTTATAGATTCAAACATCTCAATAGGATACCTTCAAAAGATATTCTATACAGTGTATTGCCAATAATTACGAAGCAACTTGCTCGTCTACATAATAATCGATGCTGGTTGCTATTACAACCTTCAGGGAAGGTCCCATTTTGAAGAAAATTAAATATATCAGTGTACCAAGGTTCAGGAGTAGTTTTGTTGATTAGAAACACATCCAAAGGTTCTAAGCATGATTTATTTGAAGCGGGTTCCTAGAGTCAACAAATAATGATGGTAGCATATTCATCATCTAACTCCAAGGGAAAAAGAGATGCAGCTATAGCCATAGCATCAGCCGCACGATTGCTAGTTCGAGGAATAGCTTCCAAAGTAACTTGATCAAATAAAGATAATAATTGTAAAAAATATGCTTTATATGGGCATAATTTATCATCTCTGGTCTGATAAACATCAGTGATTTGATTTATGACAAGTTGAGAATCATCGAAAACTAAAAAAAAATTAATTTTCAGTGCCAAGGTAGCTCGTAATCCAAGGATTAGAGCCTCATATTCAACAATGTTATTAGTACAAGCAAATATTAATTTAAAGGACAGAGGTATAAGATGTTTCTGCAAAGATATTAAAATAATACCTACACCAGCCCCACTCATGCATCGGGCTCCATCAAAGTATAGGGACCATTGCTTTGGATGGTCTGCCTCTATTGTAAGACATTCATCAGGAAACTCAATGATGAGGGTATGGGTAGACTCTAAGGGTGCAGCAGCTAATTGATTTGCTATGATTTGACCCTTAACGGACTTATGTCCTATAAACGTGAGTTCAAACTCGCTTAGTGCAAGAACCCACCTTGTTGAGCGACCAGATAAGTACGATCGACTCATGAGATACCACAAAGGATCGAATTTGGCAATAACATACATTTTTTGACTAGGCATATAATGGCATAGTTTCTATGTAGAAAATACGATAGCTAGACATAGTTTCTCTAATGTTGTGTAGCGGGTTTCATAATTGATTAAGGTTCGGCTAATGTAATAATTAGCACGTTCTTTCTTCTCATCATCAAGTTGAGCTAACATAGCTCCTAAGGCAATATCTGAAGCAAAAATATACAAGATAAATGGGTGATCAGATCTAGGTGGTGAAAGCACAGGTGGGTTAAGGAGATATTGTTTGAGGAGTTCAAATGCTTCCTGACATTCATCGTCCTAATGAAAAGAGACATATTTCTTAAGAAGCTTAAGAAAGGGTCCTATTTTTTCCACCAACTTATTGATGAAGCAACGAATAGCTTGAAGATTACCTTGTAAACTCTATAATTCAGATATATTTGTGGATGCAGGTATATCAGTGATAGCTACGATCTTGAGAGGGTCAATTTCAATGTTGCATAAAGAAACTTTAACCCCTAATAATTTATCGAACTTAACTTCAAATATACATTTGGTTGGATTTAGTTAGATAAGATATTCCCTTAACCGATCAAATACTTTTCTCAAGTTATCTAAATGATCATATTCTTTGATGGAACGAGCTATAATATCATCTATATAATCATGTAGAATATCATGCATCATATCATGAAAGATATAATTCATGGCTCGTTGATATGTTCCACCTGCATTCTTTAAACCGAATGGCATCACTTTCCAACAAAAGGTCCCCCAAGGGGTAATAAAGGTTGTTTTAGCTTGATCTTCAGGAGCTATCCTGATCTGATTATAACTAAAAAATCCATACATTAAGGATATCATTCCACTCCTAGCAGTAAAATCAATGATCTGATCCATTATTGGGAAGAGGAAAATCATCTTTGGGGCATGCATCATTAATATCTCTAAAGTCTGTGCAAACCCTAACTTTGGTAGCTTCTTTCTTAGTTACTGGAACTACATTCGAGATCCATTCAACATAATCAATGGCTTGTATAAAAATAACCTTTAGGAGTTTTTCTAATTCCCCTTTGACTAGTAAGGCCACTTTAGGATGCATTTTTCTAAGTTTTTGTTTAACAGGTTTAGCATCCGGATGGACTACTAGGTGATGCATAACTACAAAAGGGTCTAATCCTGGCATATCTTCATATGTCCAAGCAAAGAAATCTTCATATTCCTTAAGAAATGCAATGTATTTATCTTGTTTGTCTTGACTCAATTCTGATCCAGTGTTGATTATGTGAGGATTACCTTCGGTTCCAATGTTAATTTTTATGACATTTTCTACTTCCATGTGTAGATCTCTCTCAAAATTAGGTGGGGTGGGTGAAACACCCAATTCTTGTAATTCTTCTGAGGTTAGCTTAGATAATTCGTCTTGAGGAGTCGTAACCTCAAGCTGGGCTATACTAGGTATAGAGCCATCAAAATAAAATTCATGATGTAATAGTTCCTCAATGGAGACATCATGGAAGATGTCTACCTCCAACTCATCATCGGATTTGGCGATCATCTCAGGGTAGGCTATAGATAGCATATTACATGTAAATGGCTTATTTATTAGATGTAAAGCATCACATTTATCCAAATAATCTTGGTAACATATGAGATGGTCATCATCCTCAAATGGGAATGGCTGACCTTTACTAGGAAATAGGCCCATACCACATCGGGTAGGCCATGGTTCTACCTCAAAAGGTTCTTTCATACCATTCTGGAAAGGTCCCAAACCTTTCCCTTTATATCCTAATTTAAGCATTATAGGCTTAGCTTTAATATACTCATTAGTTAAATAACATCGAGCATATCCATCATAATGAACCTTGATGTTTCTAGGTATTCTACCCTAGTCATATCCCTTATAAATAAAAGTGCAACTCCCGAATTGGTAAATACTTCCCATAGGCTATGGGAAGCACAAGGTACGAGGAGAGGGCAAAAAATTATTTAAGATAAGGGAATATTGCATAGCAGCATTCGTTTGCTCTGATATAAGAATTTTAGATAAATCGGGTAAGAGCTCATCAGTAAGAGCATAAGAGGTAGAAGGAACATTTCCTACATCTTTTGATGCAGAAATTATGCCTTTGGTGGATGTATATGTTGTAGAGATATTGATGGATGATTCTATATTTATGGAAGTTATAGGAGTAAAACAAAAAGCATTGGTTGTGGGTTTAGGATATTTTTGAGGTCCTAATGTGGTTTGTTCGGAAGATGGTTGAACTATATGTAGATGTGGAGTTGATGGAGAAAAATTAGATGATGTTATGGGTGTGTGTTTCACATGTTTAGATGGATGATGAGAATTAGGATGTGTGGATGATAGAGTAGGGTAAAATTGAACTCCAATAGGTTTTGCCAATGCACACATATCAAAGGGTCTGGGATCACCATGAATGGTAACCAACTAATTTTTAAATTTGAATTTAAAACATTGATGTAAAGTTGAGGGAACGGCTTGCATCGTGTTGATCCAAGGGTGACCCAAGAGTATATTGTACGATGCAAGGCAATGTACAATAAACATAGTCGTGTCTAAGGTTCTTGGACCAACTTGCAATGGGATAGTAATAACTCCACATGTTTCTTGTGTTTCGTCATTGAAGGCTTTTATGATCATATCAGTTCTTTTCATTTCGTCACTTCTAAACCCAAATCTTTGGTAGAATTCAAAAGTGCAAATGTTTAAAGATGAACCATTGTCAATCAAGACTCATTTAACTGCTACATCTCCAATTAGGGCAGTAATATATAAGGGGTTATCTTTATGTAAACTATGTTGCGTTATATGTCTATCCCGAAAGTCAATACAATTGACTTCTTGAGTTATGATAGTATTGGCCATGGCTTCAGGTTGAATATTTTGTGGTACCATCATTTGGCTTAATGTGAGCATTAATTCATCCCTATGTGTAGGAGAAGATCTTAAAAGTTCCAAAAGGGAAATTCTAGCTATAGTATTTGATAATTTTTCATTAATATTATAAGGATTTTTAGGTTGAACGTTAGGCGCATGATTCCCTTTATTAGGAACTTTCAAAAAAAATGGAGCTGATCCATCATTCTGAGTTTGATCTTGTTGAGAATTTTGAGCCTATTGTCAAGTAAAAGCTTTGATGGTACCTACAATATTATTTTGTGGATGATGAATGGGTCTTGGTCTAGCATTTATGGCTTGTTCAGTAGAAAGTAATTGGTGAGACGAAGGTCGAGTAGTGACTCTTCTTGGAAATGGTTCTTTTGGAACCATAGAACTTGTGATAGGTTGGATAGGATCTGATTCATCTTCAGAGCTATTTGATTGATTTGAGGTGATTTCCATGTCACTTTCAATCTCATTTTCTACATCACTAAGATCAAGTGCCTGAATATTGTATAGAGGCCTGGTTGTAACCATGGATAAAGTTGTGTCAAATATTTCCAAATCATGAGTAGGTAAATGCCCACTAATAGTTCCTACATATCGGGTAGGAGGGGGAACATTATGATGTTCAATTTGATTAGCCACTTCTTTGCCATGCTTTGGTAAAGGATGTTGAAATATGTCCAATGATTGATTGGCATTCTAATTTTGATTTTGGAGGATGTTCTTTTGAGCATTAGTAGGAGGATTTTGTTTAGGTTGAAATTCTTGCACCTCCATCTCATTATTATCAATTAAGTCTTGTATTTTATGTTTTAATCTTTTACAAGATTTGGTAGTGTGTCCAGGTCCTCTATGGAAATCATAGTGTAAATCAGCTCTGTATCCGGGTATAGTTGGATCAGGTTCCCGGATATTTGGTAATTGGATCAAACCTCATGCTAATAATTGTGGGAGAATGGTTGATAGAGGTTGATTTAACCTAGTAAATTCTTGAGGTGGTTTATCAGGAGGTTTCAATATAAACTTCTTCATTGTTTTCACAACATTAACATTAGCAATGTTTATGCTATCAGTGACTCCATCACCCATAACTTGTTTATTATTATATTGATTTCTGGATGTTTTCTCATCATATTTCTTTTTAAACTGACCTCTCCTAATGATAGCATCTTCCACTCTTCGAGCTAAGTCTATAGGTTGATCGAAGGTGGTCAAGGTAGCAGTTGATAACTCATAGGATATTTGTTCTTGTAAATTATTGATAAAGATATACAACATTTCCCGATAAGGTAACACAAAGTGTAATTTTCCTATCAACTATCTCCATAGAGCCAGGAAATCAGCAAAAAAATTCATCTTTGTCTTGTTTTAAGTTGTACAAATATTTAATGGTTACATGCCTTTCGATGTAGGAAATAAATTGATGAACAAAAGACTCGGCTGTTTCTTTGAAATTCCTCAAAGAATGAGTGGGTATTTGATAATACCACTCTAATGCCATTCCTCCTAAACTTTTCGAGAACATTTTTAGTAATAACAAGTCATCATGTGATATATCATGACATGCTATCCTAAACATACGAAGATGCTCTATGGGATCTTCGGTTCCTTTGTATTTAGGTGGGACAGGCATAGGAAAGTGTTTAGGATATGGTTGTGCTACAACTATAGGATCTAGAGGCTGACTACACATCTCTCGATAATCGTACGAGGGATGGTAGGGATCTATCTGGTCCATGCAGGAGACTAACTATTTCACCATGGCTTCTAGATTACTAGTTTTTCCACCATATTGGTTCGGTGGTACCTGAGTATGGGATTTATGAGCGTATGATGGCATGACGTAAGGATTAGATGCTATATTGCTATTATGCAAATGGTTGGTAGGGAGAGTATTATGAAGAATATTTGTAGTAGCATTATGTTGTATCCTAGCTTGTTGGAAATTGGTGTTTGGTTTTTTTTTGGGCTTTTGTTTTTTTTGTAAATTTTGAAAAAAAACTTGTATTAAGACAGATCAATTACAATGTGGGAATAGCCTCTTCCCAGCTGAGGTCCAAGAGGACACAGTCATACAATAGTAAAGGAAGAACTGCACCGAAGCCAATTTTCATGAACCAAAAACTAACTGCCATGGGGTCCCCCATCGTACTCTATTTTTTTGAAGGTCATTAGCTCAAGGACCTTTCAAGACCCTATCTAATCACCTCATCCTCAATATCCATGTCACTATGCAACTGAACTCCAACCTCCTTTTTCGCACCCATCTTAGCCAAAAAGTCAGCCGCTTTGTTCAAATCTCTACTCGCATAAACTGGGATCACGTCCTCCAATTCCTTCCATAATTATTTAATTTGGGTAACAAGAGCCCTCAACCTCCAAGATTTCAGATCAAAGTTCCTCATGTAGTCTAGAGCTCCAACCATTATTTGCGAGTCTGATTCAAGAATAATCCTACGGTGGACATTTTTCACTTCCCAAACAGAAGCAGACTTGATGGTAATGGTTTCAACTTCATTGTTAGTGGTTATTCCTAGGCCTTGCAATTCCCAATAGAGCATATTCCTAGCATGGTTCTCGCACACCACTCCAATTTTGGATCTACCCGGATTGCCTTTTGTAACTCCATCAGTATTGATTTTAATCCAACCTTCAGGGGGAGGTTTCCAACAATTTATGTCCTATCCCTCTTGCAGTTCAACGCATTCTTCCATAGCTCCAATGTCAATTTGAGCTTCCTCCTTAGCATGAACAACCATAGTTTCGGTAACCTTGCTCCAAATGGTCTGCCAAACCCCATCTAGAGCAGTAAAAGTTTCTCTAAAAATTCTTGCATTTCTTTCCAGCCATACTTTCCACCAGATAAACCTTAAACCGAGCTCCCAGCCAATACGAAGAGCTTTAGATTTGAATCTACCTTTCTGCCATTTTTCCCAGATATTCATTCGGTTCAGGTCACCACTTATTTGAATTTTAAAGTATGCAAACCAACGCAGCAAAATCTATCGGGTGAAAGGGCAACCAAACAACAAATGGTCAGCAGTTTCCTCACTCTTGTAGCATAGTACACATTGAGAAGGGCCGATGATACCTTTTGATCTGAGATTATCAAAAGTGAGGATTCCATTGTGCATGCACTGCCAGGAAAAAAAGTTAACTTTCGGCTAGCCTTTAGAGTGCCAAATTTTCCTCCAGTCCTCAACCTAAAAAGTATGAGGGGGGGCTCTAGGAGAATGTTGTCATATCCGTCCTTTACTGTATAGATGCCAAGACTCCCAAAGCCCCAAGCTAATTCATCCTCCATGTCTCCCCCTGTAAGAAATATTTCTATCAAAATTTTAGTCATGATGGGAGTCAAATCCGGAGGGATTGAAATGGGCCACTCATCCAACTTCTTGAACTGCTTAAACTTACACTCCCCCAGCTGAGTAGTTGTGAAATAACTTTCAATACAGATCCATATCTTGGCTTCAATGGCTACTTTTATTGGTTGTAATTCTGGAAATTCAGCAATGATGGGTTGGAACTGATCCCAAGAATCTATCTAGAAATGAGCCTTCTCCCCTCTTCCCACTTTCCAAAATAAGTGGTCTTTAACAACCTGAGACCCTAACTTGAGAGCCTGCCAAACTAGGGACCCAGTGCCATCCAAGGGGATGTGAGCTACATCATTTGGGTTGGCCTATCCCAAGTATTTGCTAGTTAATATTCTACTAAAAATGGAGGTGGGTTGGGAGATCCATCTCCAATACAGCTTTCCAGCCAAAGCTTTATTATTCAGCTTAGATTTTCTCAAACCTAGACCTCCTTTAACCTTGGGCTGGGTAACTTTGTCCCAACCCACTAAGGCCCACTTTCTCTCTCCCTTTGCTCCTTCCCATAAAAAATTTCTAGCCATCCTGTCCAACTCTTTCCATATTGTAATCGGGGCAGCTAGGATAGAGAATTTGTAAATTGGCATGGTTTGAATGACTGACTGTAAGAACATTAATCTACCACCATAACTTAACCACTTGTGAGACCAGTGATTAATTTTGTCCTTGATACACTCCAGCAGATTCCTCCATGTGTCTAATTTCAGCTTCTTAAAGTGCAAGGGGACCCCCAAGTAAACCACTGGGAGAGAAGTCCTTGTGAATCCCAAGATTTCTAAAATTTTGTTCTGAAGCCTTTGCTCTAGATTAAAAAAAACCACTTTGGATTTCTTGTCATTAATGACCTGTTGAGTAGCCCTAAGATAGACATTAAGAGTATCCCTAATCATTCTTGCTTCCCTGAAGCTGGCCACTCCCACCAAACCAGTGTCATCCACAAACTACAGGTGTGTTAAAACTTTGTCACCCACCCTGATACCCAATAATCTACCTTGCTATCTTCTCCTCAAGAAAAGTCTGCCAAGACCTTCAACCAAAATGAGAAAAATATAAGGAGAACATGGATCCCCCTAGCGCATTCCCCAAGTAGCTCCAAATGGTTGCGAAGGAAGGCCCTTGATTAGCACAGAGTAAGTCGGGGTAGAGACATAGCTCATGACCCACTCTATCCAGTCCTGAGAGAAACCAAAGACTACCATCATTTTAGCCAGGAAACTCCATTCAACCCTATCATAAGCCTTTGACATGTCCAATTTTATGAACATCCCTTTATTACCATAAGTGTGCATTGAATGGATTGCTTCCTAGGCCACAACCACCCCATCCAGAATCTATCGTCCCTCAACAAAACCCCCTTGCTCAGAGGAGACAATGTTGTGAAGAAGAGGTTTTAGGTGCTCGGCCATTACCTTTGTGATTATTTTGTACAGCACATTACATAAGGCAATAGGCCTATAATCTGAAATATGAACCCCCTCCTCCCCTTTTGGAATTAAGGTAATGAAAGTGTGGTTTATAGCTTTAAGCATTCTCTTATTTTCTCTAGACTCTTCTACAACAACCATTACATCTTCCTCTAAGTAGTCCCAGAAATCCTGAAAAAACTCAATTGGGAAGTCGTATGGACCTGGAGTTTTACCAGTGCTCATTCCAAAGACCACAGTTTTCAATTCATCTCTATCAATGGGTTTGAGGAGGGCCTGATTTTCATCCTCATAAATAACAGCAGGTATGATAGAAATAACTTCATTTTGGGCCTCTACATCTTGTACCACACTTTCCTTAAAAATCTTAGAAAAATAATCCATAGCATGGGAATGCATACCTGGAAGTGTATCAAAGGAATGACCGTTCTCATCTTGAAGGGCCTCCATCTTGTTCATATGTCTTCAAGCACAAGCAGTCCGATGAAATAATTTTGTATTTTTGTCCCCTTCTAATAACCAGGTGGTTCTTACTCTCTGATTCCAATAGGTCTCCTCTTGGTTGTCAATGTCCTCAACTGCTGTACATAGGGCATCATCCTCAGCTTTGAGCTGGTCTATAATTACTCCTTCTCTGAACTATTTTTGGACCTCATCCCATCTGGCCACCAATGGAGCTCTTTGGTCCTGGAAGTCTGTTTTATTAGCACACCTCCAATACTTCAACTGAGTTTTGACATATTGTAGTTGTTTGTGGATTCTGAACATAGCTCTCCCATAAGTTGGGCGGCTTTCTTCCCACCACTGTGGAATTTTCTCCCGAAGTTCTTATTTCTGAATCCAAAAATTCTCAAATCTAAAAGGTTTGTGATGCTGCCCCATCCTAGTCCTGTCTTCCAACAGAATGGGACAGTGATCTAAAACTAGGCTTTCTAAAATATGAAAATTTACATTCCATTTTACAAACGCCTCCTCTGAAACCAAAAAACAATCTAGCTTAACCTTCCTGCTATGTGGCTCCCGCATTTTATTAGTCCAAGTGTAGTTAATGCTAGGACATTTAATGTCCACTAAGTGCAAAGCCTGGACTTGGGCAATCATGAAACGGTCCCCTGGGTCCAAAAATGGTGTTCCCCCTTCTTGATCTCTAGAAGATAATTTAGCATTAAAGTCCCCTGCTATAATCCAGTCTAGATCTTCCCTTGAGGTTCGCATGTTATGCACAGACTTCCACTTTTGCCTCTGACCATCTAGGTTTTGAGACCCATAAAAGTTTGTTATTAGAACGTGTTCCGCAGTGACATTATTCCTAAAAAGAGAAGTGAGAACACCCCTCCAGGAAATATGTTCTATTGCAGACCATTCAAGAGAGTTCCACAGAGTAACAATCCCCCCCGAGGCACCTTGGGCAGCCACATCCATATGACCAGCACCCCTCCAAATTTTGTTGACTATTTTGGACATAAGATCTAATGACATCTTAGTCTCCTGTAAAAGAAAAAAATTAGTATTACGATTCTCTAAAAGTATTCGAACAATAGATTGATGGGTTCTGCTATTTAAACCCCTCACATTCCATGATTTTATAATCATTGGTTACCCTGGGAGCAATAAAAGTCTATTTGCCTCACCGATCCTCCCGTGATCAATTTGTCTCCTTGGACTGCTAGCAACTCCTTATTGGATCTTCTACCTACTCCCTAAGAATTGCTATTTTTTGATCTTTTTTCTACCTAGGTTATCCCCAAAGTTGGCATTTCCCTGTTCTTCTCTACTATTCCCATGCTGACATCCTGAGATACTGTCTGCTCCTAGTTATGCACTACTAAAGCCCCTAAACACACTGGTTGTGATACCTCATAGAGTTCAACTACCTACTGTATGACGAGAGGAGATGAGAGGGGGAGATACATGGGAATATTAGAATTTTCCTTATTACCCTCCATGCCCTCCATAAATTTTTCCTCTTCGTCAACCAGTGACTTAAATATCTCATACCTATTGGCAGGTCTGAGATGGTATTGCTCCTTTCCCTCTTTTTTCTTTGTCTGTATTTTTCTTCTGGGTTGTTCAAAACCCTCTCTCTGAGCTTCCTGGCCCTAAACGGTGCTATTAGAATATTTATTAAGTGTTGACTTATCCTCTTTAGGCAGGTTTGGCATTCCTAAAGGGGCCTCCATTTTAGCATTCATATTATTAAGGTAGAAACAGGCCAAATGTCCATGTTTGTGACAAACCCTACATCTAAAGGGTAGGGCCTCATAGTCCAGTTTTTGAATCCAAGAGAGTCCTGCCAATTCAATTTCCATCTCTACCAGCAAAGGCTGGCTGAGATCCATCTCCACACATATTCTTGCATACACCGCCATGCTCCCTTCAATTGTGTCTCTGGAAACACCCAGATGTCTTCCAATAGAATTACCAATCCTTGCCAACACTCGCTCACTCCAGAATTCCATTGGAAGAGCATATAGTCGGATCCATACTAGGACAGCAGTAGGTTCAACTCGGGGATTGAATCCCACTCTCCATGGTTGAACAAATAGCCCTGTTGGGCCATGATTTTTCTTATCTAACTTGAAATCCCTATTTCTATTTGCCAAATATGAAAATCTAACAATAAAATATCCATTGCTAATAAACCACAATGAATACTCACCGTGAGGCTCCCAGTTTTGGCAGATCCAAGAGTGCATAAAATTTAGGGAAGGATGTATACCCATGAACTTGCAGATTAAATCATGATTAGCTCTATAAATGACTGATTCTTCAACCATACTTGGCTCGATGACAATTTTTGGCCTGGTTTCGGCCTGCGAAAAACATCCATTCACACGATGTGTTGTCGACCTATTCCCAGTAGTCGTGAAGAGCATTTTATATGTCATTTTTTGAGCTTCGTTGTTCTTTGGAGGAGATTTTTCTTTAAACAAATTTGTGTATGAGCTGCTACTCCCTAGAAAAGGAGTCGGAGAAGTCCCCATTGGACCCTCCTAGGGCACCAATCTAGCCTTCAGATCCACCGTACCTCGAAAGCACTTCTGCAATCTAGCTGATGCCCTAGATTTTTCGAAGTTCCAGAAACCCTCCTCTTATTTTGGGCTTTTGTTGATTTGAGTTATGTTGATCAATAACTTGGCAAAATAGATCAATGAATGAAGGTTTATTTTATGTGGGAATAACTCTAGGCTTGGTAACAGGCACTCTAGGTGGTTGGGTAACCTATTGTTGTTGCATGTTCTAGATTATAGCAGCCATATCCAAATTGGATGGTCCAACTTGATCACTTTCTTGATCAACAAAGGACAAGGGATTAGTGCGTGTGTGATATATTTTTTCTAGGGTTGCTTGAGTGTCACTAATTTTATCCTTGTCCATATGGATTGCTCTATTAAGAGTGCCAATATTAGTATTGAGGAACTTCCAAAAATGTTCCATGTTCTCGAAAGTAACAGCTCCTTCTGAAGACATTTTAGGGGATGAGGATCCTTCCTCTCTAACAGTTTCTCTTTGTTCATTTCCTTTAGCAAACTCTTCTTCTTGTTGGTCTAGGGTTCCTTCTTCTTGAATTGGGTCTTCAAGAAGGACATCTAGTTTATTTATTGGTTTTCCTAACCAATCTTCTTCTACTTTAGTCTGTTTTCCATTCCTAAGTCTAGTCATTATGCTTTAAACTTACATTTTAGCAAATATATATATATATATATATATATATATATATATATAATAATCGACAATTTTGGGAGGTATATATTTTAATTATATACCTACTATAATACTTAAAAGAAAACGTTTTAATTTTTTGTTATATTTTTGTTTTGTTTTTGTTTTTTTATGTTTTTATAATAATATTATAAGGACAACAAGCAACATACTAAATGCAAATAATAATAATAATAATAAAAGAATGGCTTAGTTTTCTATAAATAATTTATGGATATCATTAATAGGATCAAGTTCATCAGGAGTCATGAAATGCTCCTCTTCAAATTGGAAATGGTTTTTCAAGAATTTGACAAAATGTGCTATAGTAATTTGATCTACTTCTGACTCTAACTTGTAAAAATAGAGCTCATGGCAATACTCTCGATATAACACAACTCTAGGAACTCTATTCCATATTTTTCTATCTATAAAATCAACTTCTTGATCCTCTATACGAGCTAGAAACTGATATACTATAGCTGCATTCTCAAGGTATTCCTCAAAGGTATACAATTCTGAAGACACAAGTGCTCTTCTATCGGCTAACCACCTATGGCAAGCTCTCTGAAGTTCATGGTAAAAAGTCACCTGATCAGGATCTAGGATTCTATCTAGGAAAAACCTCTTAATTTGCCTAAGTTTAGTAGATATGGATTCAATGATACCCAATCTCCTATCAAGTTCGTCCCACAAAGGTTGAACCCTATTTGTTTGAGGTACTCTAAGCATAGAAGTAATCTCTATGGCTGCTAATTGATTTTCAACATTAATGGTGATAGCTCGTCTTTTATTATAATCTACCATCTAAATATGATATGCAAATTTAATTGTTTGTCTGATGATTCTAAATGCATTTATTTTTTATTTTTTATTTTTTGGATTGTTTTCAAAAGGTTTTAGTTTTCACGTCGGGTTCACCAAAATGTATTGCTCCAATTTTTTTGCATCCTTACCTTCAGGCTATAGGATCCGTGCCCAAAAGGGGGATGCGAGAAGGATGGGACAATACCTCATATTGATATGCCCTTTGAATGTTGTGCCTATCTAGGGAGGGGTATAAGGGTGAATTTTTGACGGATGGTGGGTTCACCAAGAAACTTTTGAGTGGCAATTTCCACGCCTAGGTTGAGAATGGGTTTGATGTGTTCATTTTGTAATTTAATCATTCATATCCTAGGTTTGGCCAAGATGAATCTAAGCTATTCTATATGCCAATGTTGATTTATATGGATACAGAAAACATGAATAAGTGCTAAACACATAAAGTGTGCTAAATAAGATAGAATGTACCTGGTTTCAGATGTCTGATGAAGATTCTAAGGTTTGTAGAAGTCCAGATCATCTCAGATCTTACATAATCATCTACAATTGCATATAATCATCTCATATCATAGTCAATCATCTAATATTAGACAAGATCGTTGCCGACCTGACGAATTCATTAGACGAATTCATCAGAAACCTGCAATCATAGAAACAAATACAAAAAACTAAAAATGCAATTGCAAAAGCAAGGGGAAATGGTAGAAATAATAGTAAACTTGACTAAATGATAAATCCAGATAACAATTAAAGGGAATGCATTAATTTAATAATTTAGTTTAACTTTATCATGCATCTATGCTAAATGAGGTGAACTCCAGAATGCAAAAATAGAATAAGCTAATGTAATGCATAAGGAAATAAATAGAGAAGATAAAAGAATTCAAACTCCAGGCTCTGATTTCTCCCAATATGGACTACAGTCGAGATCACATCTAATCATACGATATCATCACCGATATGCGACAGGATTGTTCGAAATCGTCTAGAATTTTCAGCGACGATCCGAGCTTGCTTCGGCTGAAAAATAGTAAAATTCTTGCAAGAAAACTTGAAATACACAATGCAAACAATGGTACGAAGGTGTTCTAATGCACAAGAAACTAAAGTTGCAGGGAAATCAGTTAGCTAGGGGGATAAACTGAGAAAATCCTAGTTTATATAGGATTAGGGAGAGGTTAGGAGGTTAGAGATCATCCCAATTTGGGAGATCTCCAACGGGGGAGACTCTAACCACACAGACACACTTTTTTCCCAAGTTAGAGAAGCTGTTGAAACAGAAGCTAATTATGAAAATTAGTTTTGGGACGAAATCATCTGGACGTTCTGTTCCAGATGAATTCATCAAATCTGGGATGATTTCGTCTTATCGTCGATGATACCATCCAACGGTTAAAACAAATCCTAAAAATGGTGCGAAAAACAAGGGGAGCGGGTAACGGGCGGTTAATGGGTGGTTTGGAGTTAAAATTCAAATTTTTATCTTTTTACTAAGGTTTAATCGTGCCAATTTTAGGGTGCTACAATTGTGATGGAGCCATGTTAATGATGAATGGTTGAGATGAAGTCATGTTAATGGTTTAATGGTTGTGATGAAGACATGTTAATGATGAATGACTGATATGAAGCCATGGTAATGGTGGAATGGTTGAGATGAAGCCATTTTAATGGTGAAATAGCTGAGATGAAGCCATGTTAATGGTGAATGGCTAAGATGAATCTATATTAATGGTGGAATGGTTGAGATGAAGCCATGTTAATGGTGAAATAGCTGAGATGAAGCCATGTTAATGGTTGAATGTCTGATATGAAGTCATGTTAATGGTTGAATGGTTATGATAAAACCATGTTAATGATGAATGGATAAGATGAAGCTATGTTAATGGTGGAAAGGTTGATATGAAGCCATGTTAATGATGAATGGCTGAGATGAAGCCATGTTAATGGTTAAATGGTTGTGATGAAGCTATGTTAATGATGAATGGCTAAGATGAAACCATGTGAATGATAAAATGGCTAAGATGAATCCATGTTAATGTTGGACTGGATTTTGTGTAGCCATGTTAATGATGAATGGTTGTTGAAGCCATGTTAATGATGAATGACTAAGATGAAGCCATGTTAATGATGAAATGGATGAGATGAATCCTTGTTAATGTTGAACTGGCTGTTGTGTAGCCATGTTAATGATGAATGGTTGTTGAAGCCATGTTAATTATGAATGACTAAGATGAAGCCATGTTAATGTTGAATGGCTATTGTGTAGCCATGTTAATTATGAATGGCTAAGATGAAGCCATGTTAATGATGAATGGTTGTTGTGGAGCCATGTTAATGGTGAATGGATATTGTGTAGCCATGTTAATGATGAAATGGCTAATATTAAGCCATGTTAATATGGGATGGCTAAGATGAAGCCATGTGAATGAAGGAATTGCTGAGATGAAGCCATGTTAATGTGGAATGGATGAGATGAAGCCATGTTAATGATGTAATGGCTAAGATGAAGCCATGTTAATGGTGGAATGGATAATATGAAGCCATGTTAATGGTTGAATGGCCAAGGTTAAGCCATTTTAATGATGAAATGGCTAAGGTTAAGCCATGTTAATGATGAAATGGCTAAGGTAAATCCATTTTAATGATGAAATGGTTAAGGTTAAACCATGTTAATGATGAAATGGCTAAGTTTAAGCCATGTTAATGATAAAATGGCTAAGGTTAATCCATGTTAATGATGAAATGTCTAATTTTAATCCATGTTAATGATGAAATGGCTAAGGTTAAGCCATGTTAAAATGTGACCAAAGGTATTAGGTAAATTTGAATATTTTTTATTGGTGATGTGAGTGACTTGAGATGTGGTGAATGGATTAATGAATGGATGATATTGAGTGTGTTGTTGGAGGTGTGATGAATTGGAGGCATGCAATGAATTTGATGATGATGAGGTTGGTGAAGAAATGATTATGAATGAAGAAGAGGATATGATGTATGAGTACTATGGATGGGTGAACTCATAGGAATGGAATGAGTTGACAGAGGTATGGTAATGGAAATCATAGAAGATTATGGTACCCAAGAGGGGCTTTGGGTAATGAATATGGGTTGAGTGGAAATTGGTTGAATAGAATTGGAAGGGTTGGCTACTGAAGTAGTGGGTATGTTTGTAGTATTTTCCATTAAATTATTTTAACTTAATACCTTTGTTTTATTTCAAGTTAGAACCATTAAGTAATTAAATCAAAATGCAATTTTAGGACTATAAAATTAAATCTCCAAAACTAAAAAATAGAGATAAAAATTTTAAAAATAAGGAAAATAATAAATCCTAAGTTTCACCTTGTGTGGTTTACCTTGTTAATTTATTATCTCCCTTATTATTGTGTATTCCTTTTAGAGTGATAGTTTTTGTGTGTTTGATGTATCCTAACCTTGCTTAATGAAAATAAATGTGAAAAACTATGGCTGGATGGGGCAACGAGATTCTTGTTGGTGATGAAATCCAAAAATTTTTCTTGGGGGTGGTCCTAAGGTGTCTAAGGGTAGATATTGGTATATGGAAATGATTTCCACCATAACAAAATCTCAAGCAGCAACCAGTGATGAAATCTAGTTACTACTATTAAAGTGAAACGTGTTGTGTGTGATTAATTTTAAATTTTCTATTTTTTTATTGTGGAAAAACAATGTTAAAGGTAATATATTTAAAAAATATAAATTATAATCCAACACATAAATACAAATTTCTTCTAAAGAGTGTGAAGTACACCGCTTAAAACCCCCTGTCAAAATTGCAACCAAAGGGTTCATCCACATCTCTGCCAAAGGAGTCACCCAAGGGCAGGAATAATTTTTGCATTTAAGTATTGTTCCTACTTAGATAAATAAAATAAAAAACCCTTAACTTCTAAGATGCAAATTCTAATTAATGCTTTTTACTTTCAAATGCAAATAGAAAGATGCAAGAATTATTTGAATTTGCAATTATTTTTAAAATAGAAAACTCAAAATATGTAATGAATGAATGCACAGATGCCCTAGATGGAATATAAAATGATATATTTTCTATATTTATTAATGTTTTTTCATTTTAATATCATAATCTAAAAACCATAGCAGATTACCCAAAAAAATGTAAAGCAAAAATGAGCAAAAATGGATGAAGGACTTACATAAAAGCCTACATTTTTGTGAGGTTTTTATAAGATCTCAACTACTCCAATTGATTTAATTTTTTTTGAAACATTCTAGGTTGTATTAGGAATCTTCTCTCAAAATTTTAGCTCAATATGACTTTGGATGAGTGAGATATGACCAAAATAGTCTAGGTAGTTTGTGTAGGAAATGTAGTAGGGCACCTCTGATTAATTCTAGGCATAGCAGGGTGCCTCTGGTTGCTACCAGGTGCATTAGGGCACCTTTTTAGGTGCATAAATGTACATGTGGGGATCAATAGGTGTTGTAGAGTGCCTGCACACCTCCTGTAATTGCTATAAAGCTTTCGAAAACCCTAACCGACAAAAATGACCCATTTTTTGCTCAAGAAAACACTTTAAAATGGAACAACATAATGAAATTAGTACAAAAAAGTAAATAAGAAAATAGAACCTTTGTGGGGTTCCATTGTGATCACCATTTGTGAAGCAAAAATGTGATACTAAAAAAAATATGAAAATAAATAACTCAAAATGAACAGTAAATTGCACAAAATATGATTTTATTCAATAAATGGGGGGGTGAGAAACTCCTTTGTTACAATTGATATATTCAATAGAATTATTTTGATACAACAATTACAAATTCTAGGGTTCTTTGAAACCCTAGCTATACCAAACAGTGGAGTGTCTTCAATGTATCTTGCTTCCAACAGGATGAGTGGGCTTTTGGTTATCCGTAATCGGGCCACTCCAGCTTCAATAGTTGTCCAATGCTGATGAATCTATAGATCTACACACATACAAATAAACAAGGGATCAGTAATACCTATGAGGGATCCATAGCATGAGACCCTCAATTATCAATAAGACCTAGCTATTTATAGATGAAATAGCATGCAAAATATATAGATAATGAAATGATATAATAACAAATGATAATTTATCTTACTATAGTGGATGATAAATTTTGTTGCTCTATTACAGATTGATGGTATGGTATCCCAACGACACCTAATTATCTTACATGACAAGTTCTAGTCAATGCTTGTAGAATACAATAGGCATTGCATGACACCTATGGGATAAGGCTGGTGCTCGGTAGCACCTACGAATTAAGGTTAGATCTACAAAAGTAGATCAAAGGATTACGAAGGGTTCGATGGATGGAAGATTATGGCGGTGGCAAAAGGTGTGTGAAATTGAATAGAAGGATGGGGATTAGGGCATAGAAGGTTATGTGATAGCCTTAGGGCACTTAGGATGGCTAGGGTTTTGGAATTAGGGATTCCAAGGACTTAGGGAAATTTGACCCTTAGAACAACTTAGGGTCTGGGTAAGACTTAGGAAGAGAGCCTTCCAAGATTTATGATTTTAGGGGTTGAGAATTGAGAATGCTCCTATTTATTATCAAGCCTAGGGTTTTCTTAGGGTTTTAGCTTAACACTTTTGATTGTGTGGCTAATATTAAAGTGGATCCAAAGGTTGATATTAAACTTTAGGTGTGACACGGATTAAGGAAGATGAATGACTGAGATTAGATTAGATCGAACGATTGAGGTTAATTTGGCTTATAAATATATATTTTATAATAAATATATTAAAATATTATATTTAAATATAAATAATATAAAATAAATATAAATAAGTCAAGTGGTTAGGTTTTGGTGTCTACATTTATATAAGTGAACTAATCCCATCCATCCAATTTTACTTAATCCTATCCATTCATCCATATCAATCCATGACACACCCCAGATTTAATATCCACCCCTGATATACTTTTATCTCAACCACACGATTAGTATCATTAAAACCCTGGCATGCCCTAGGCTAGATTATTAATAGAAGCTATTTTGATGGCTCAACCCCTGAATCCTGAGTCTTTTGTCCTAATTTCCCTAAGAAATCTATGCCTTGAGTTCCCTATATAATTCAAGTGCTCTCACCTTCCATCCTCGCTTGCCATAGCCTATACATCTACTATCGCCTCCCTCATTGAGATAGATTTATTTTTGTAGACTTTATATTCAGACACTAAATGCCTTTGGGTACCCCCTATCATTCTTGAGAACCCTTGGGTTATTCTCCTCTACTGCCAAGTACCTCTGGGTATCCTCCATTATTATTGAGCATCCACAGGTATTTCTTGTAGCCACCAAGCATCCGTGGGTGTTTTACGTTAGAATTCTACAATCCTCCTAGCTCTCGAGTGATGCTAGGGCATCGTTGCACCAATCCACATAGATTTTATTAGATTAGAGAATGATAGATAAGCAATATAAATCAAAGTCATTGTTGTTATATTTTTTTGTGTTGCTAGCATTTTTTCATAT
The DNA here is from genome assembly GCA_028583015.1 of Wollemia nobilis. Lineage (NCBI taxonomy): Eukaryota > Viridiplantae > Streptophyta > Pinopsida > Araucariales > Araucariaceae > Wollemia > Wollemia nobilis. Next base: position 39,879,328 of record JAQPPZ010016981.1, read on the forward strand.
TTTGTCATTGCATAACTAGGGTTTATTCTTGATTTATGAGGATCTCACACAGTGGAGCCCTCATCATTATTACTAACTCATTTTATATTTTCTTATGTGCATATTTGGTATAATTACATTAGCATTTGATAACTGCTTAAGTTGGAGTGGCCCAACATCAAATAACTAGAAGCCCACTCACTACTTTTGGGAGCAAGAATGCATTTTGAAGACACCACCAACATTGTTTGCTAGGGTTTCAAAGAACCTTAGTCATTGTAAAAATTATATCAAAGATTTCAAAGATTCATTATTGTAACAATGGAGTTTTGAGGCTCCCCCCATTAATAAAAATCATTCATTGTGCAATATTGTCTTTTTGAGTTCAATTTATATCTTGTTATTTGGTGTTGCATTTTTGTCTCTTCAAATGGTGATCATGGTGGGACCCACTAAGGTTTTATTTTTATGATTTGCTTTTCTAATTTATTTGCTATTTTCTATCATCCTGCAAGGTTTTTAGAAGAGTAGATTTCATAGTTTTCATTAGATTTAGGGTTTTTGGAAACTTGCAAAAGGTTGCAAAAGGTGCGTGAAACACCGATGGTGCTCGAGGAACATCCAAAAATGCCCAAGTGCATTCCAAAAATGCCAAGGTGAATTTCAAAAATACCCAAGGGTTTTTTATAGAGATTTGGAGTAGAAGAATAGGTTGTTTTGTAATTTTATGGCTAAAACCCTAACTTTTCTATTTATGTATTCTAGAAATCTTACATTTTTTTTAATATTTTTAGCTAAAAATAATATCACAAATTAATATGGGAAAAAATTTCATACTAGCTTGCATATTAGGTTTTAGATTATTCATTTGCATCAATCCACACTTTTTTTTTGAATTTTTTGATTTTCTATTGCATTCACAAATTGAAAATATTGCATTCTGATTTCATGTGAATTGAAAAATTGCATAATTAGTTTACATTATAGGGTTAGGGATTCCTATTTTTGTAGGTCTAAGTAGGAACATTATTCAGATACCAAAAGTATCCCCATACTTGGGTGATTCCATATGGAGGAGTAGATGAACCCCCCAACTATTTAGAGTGGGTCTTAAACGGTGTACTCTACATCCTTTGGAAAAATTGGTATTCTAAGTATTGGATTTTGATTTAGACTATTGAAAGTGGTTATCTTTCTAAAATTGTATGTACACAATAGCAAATCAAAAAATTTAAAAAGAATCACACACTGTATGCTTCACATTTAACATTAGTGGTTGGATTTCATCACCAGCCATTGCTTGATATTTGGTGATGGTGTCTTTCATATCCATCCATCAATCTCTGCCCTTAGAAATCTCAGGTCACCCTCAAGCAAACTTGTTGGATTTCATCACCAGCAAGAATCTTGTTACCCCAACTCAGCCATAGTTTTTACCTTTATTTTTTTAATTCGGATTAGCATATTTAAAACACACAATATCAAAATCTAAAAAAATAAATTCACATTAAAATGAGATAATCAATGAATGAGGTAAGACATACGTGTTAAAAAACTTAGAATTGATTGTTTATCTTTCTTGTGAAATTTAAATCATGTGTTTCATTTTATTGTATAATCTATATTTTTGTTTAATTGCTTATGGTATTAACTATAAAATAAAAGAAATCATTAAGTCAAGATAATTCAATGGATCCTTCATCAACCGTCCCCACCACTTCTATGGTAGATTCCTTAAATGTCATATAGGAAAATTTATATGTAGATCCCTCACATTCCTTGTCATCCATAACCTTTCATATGGTTGTTCCCCAAGTAGAGTCAACATCACCAACTATTGATCACCATATTACCCACATAGATATGGCACGAGTAGAAGCTCTTATGAAGTCTTTTAACTATGTCTTAGAGTTAGTACCCACCTCACCTAGATAGGATCCTAATTCACAATAGGAACTTGTTTATTCCTATCCACCATACAACTTTACCTAGGTATACACTAACCCTCTTTTCAAGGCCCCAATTACACCTTCCTCTCATATTTCCATTCCCGAACCCTCATGTGCTCCTAGAACTTCATACACATCCACATATAATAACCCCTTGTATGAAGCACATGTAAATATTTCTTCACAATTTTCAGCCTCACAAGTTACCATACCAAGTGTAACTTGTCCCCCAATCACATCCTCCATACCATCTTCTTCCATGTCCTCCACTTATGATAGAGAAATTAATGAAGCATGGGAAAACATGAACAAATTGCTTAGAAAACATAAAAATTATCAATAGCAAGTACAAGTGAACCCTAAGCTTTTACCAATATCTACTTAGACTATACTCATCAACCAGGGTCCATCATGGACACCATAGTCTTCTGTGGTTTCTATCCTTGTTCCTCCACCAAGTCATAGCAATACCCATCCCATTCCTATTTTCCAACCTAGCCATAAACCTCATGCATCAATCCCATTAAAAAATTCTTCATATTTTCATCATAAATCTCTTATTCATCAATTTCCATCAAATTCACCTAGTCATCATTACCAATATCATCATCATTTGGTCACCCCACAACATTTTTCCACCTCACCTCAAAATCATCAGGTAATTTAGGGCTTCCAAATTCCTAAATAAGACCCTAAAATTAAGGCCATGCAAAAATAAATAGATCAATTGATACAATATACTCCTAGTTTGACAAATCATAATCTAACCTTACATCAATTGATCAACCAATCTAGATCAATTGATAAAATATATCTGATAGATTTTACAGTGCCTAAGTTTGATAAATTCAAGGAAAATGAGTATCCCAAAGACCATGTGAGCACATTTGTACACTCATGTTTTAGAATCCAAAATGGAAATGATCTCATGCTCAAAAAATTTCCTCAAGCATTAGAAGTAGATGCCCTAGAGTGGTATAATCAATTACCCAATCATAGTATTTATATTTTTGAACAAATGATTGACCAATTCTTTGAGCATTTTATCCTAAATGTTAAAATGAAAATCTCATTGTCTGATGTCTATGCTTTCAAACAACATGATGATGAGTTAGTTCACGGGGTTAGGTGGATTGGTAAGCTTGGGCACTTACCAAGAGGAGACCTAGGTTCAAAACCCATGGGCGTGCCCAGCTTGGCAAAGGTAGTAGTCTAATCTGACTCCTCTGAGTGATGTGCCAGACCAACGATGATGGTATGAACCCTGAGCGACCGATGGTCCCCATCTCAAGTTGGGTTAAAATTAATGAGACGGTGGGTTTGTTGGAAGTAGTCATTGATGGTTTGAACCCTGCATTGGCAGTTAATAAAAATCATGGTTGTAACCAATTCACTTATGTAACCAAAAAAAAACATGATGATGAGTCTATCTATAATTTTGGAAACCAATGGAGGGTTGTCATCGCCAAGTTGCCATTCACCTTGCCAATGGACGAGCTAATCAAATTATTCACCAAGAGCTATTTAAAACCTATCTCTTGGATGCTTCAACTATAGACTTATCGTTCATTTGAGGAAGCTCTGTCATCAAGGAAATAAAAATCCAAAAGGGCATACTTAAACCTAAGAAAAAGGAATGGCAAAACAAGGACCGATATAAAATCAATTATTCTCATAAACTAAAGTCCACATAGGATACTCCATCTAGTCAACCCAATCATGTTAATCAAGTGTTCATGAGCTAATCAGTAATGGCTTGGTAACAATTAGTGCAATAGTCACCATAACAAATTGCTTATCATGCAATAACCTTGATAACTGAAGAAATGCAAAATATAGTGCTAACTATAGAAAACCATCCTCAATGATAGTTTGTACAACAAAATCACCAATACACCCCCTTACCAAAGTCATATGCTTCCCTTTTCCAAATATTGTATGACACAAAAAACTTGATTTACCCAAAATTATACCAGATGATCCCGCTAAACATGGAAAAATTATCAAGAATATTTATTTTGTCCTTACCATAGGTAAAATGGGCATGATATTAACAATTTCCATACATTCAAAGACATCATTCAAGACCTAATTGACTTGGGGGTAATCAAGCTTGACAACCCCCTTGCTCAACAAAATCAAAACCTTGGTATTTTTCAAATACCGTTTTCTCATCATAAGGAGGTACAACCAAATATAGGAGGATCTAACACCAAAATGCTTCCTGATCAATTTAATCATGTCCAAAAATACCAATGGTTTGTAGGTGCCATCCATGTGGTCACTAGAGGTCAAAGAAATAATCAACAAAATGCAAGGCAAAAACCTCAAGCAAATGTGTCACAACATCCCTCATCATCACCCATTATTCATAACTAGTCCACATTCCTAGCTAATAAAATCTCCCAATTCCACCCATCAATCATCCACCATGACCAGTCATCTCACTGAGTAGCTGGTTAACCATAAGTCTAAATATGGCTTTTGTTAAATTGTCAATATATGAGTTAATTCAATAATATCCCCCACATTGTGAGGCATTAATGGATATTCTCAAATCCATTGAACTACAATCTCAATATTCTAATTCCTTTCGCAAATTTGTAGGGAGCATTCAAATATGCATGGAGCCTTCCATCACATTATATGACTTTGATATTAAGTCAATCTCATCAAACTCAGTAGACCCTCCATTGCATATCATGGATCTAATTGACAAGAAGCCATTTAAAAGAGTCTTAATTGTTACTAGTTCCTCCATCGATATCATCATCACATCTACCCTTCATCATTTAAACCTTCCTCCATATCATATAAGTCATAATTCACCTTAAAAGCATTCAACGATGCTTTGTGTTCCACAATCGATACTATTATTTTACCCATTGAAGTAGGGGTCAAAATGTTGCACACTATGTTCCACATATTGGAAGGATCCATGGCGTATAATGTACTCCTTGGAAGACCTTGGATGAGGGAAATGATATGCATCCCTTCCATTTTACATCAATGCTTGAAATATGTTCATGAGGGAAAAGTACATTGCATACCAGTGAATGTCGAACCGTTTAAGTATTGTAATTTCATTTCAAATTTATATGAGTCCATTCTTCCTTCCACCTACCTTTTCCTATCACCATCAACCAATCCATCTACCACTTTTAAAATTTTCTCATCAAAAGCTCCCATTCTTGAGGAGCTTCCTATCACCAATAACCATCAAGCTCCCATACCCCCATCATCTTCATCATTGAATACATGCACATATAGTCAAATTCAATCCACATCTTTGTCATCCACTTCATCATCATCATCCATCCAACCACCTTCTAATTCAATCCATCTCCATCACCTAATGTTTCACAAGTTGAATTTACGGGTTGTGAGACATCTTCACCATCATCATTTCTTGAGCCATCATCCAACCATGGTCCTTCCACATCATCCCAAGTTGAAGTCCACCTGACTAATCCTATTATTGGTGAATATGTGGTCTAAGACATCATTTTCAAACTGCTCACCATTCCTAATACTAAGGATTTTGGTCACCCATGCAACCCACCTTTATCCATAGGAGTAGTATATAACATGGTTTCAGATCCAAATAGCATAAATTTTATGTATGGGGGGATTGATTCTTCATCAAATCTAGATCACCTACAAGAACCCAAGGAACCAACACTTGCCATCATTCCAAAAATATCAAGATTTCCATCTCGCTATTTTCACATAGTTAATTGGTAAGGTCATGGCCTGGGGTTGCATGAATAGGGAGTGCTTCAGCCTATTGATGTTCCATATCAATAAGTACATGACCATTTAGGTCTAGGTTATCACCCACTTTCCACCATCTCTTCTCTTGAACAAGCTTTACAAAGGCTTAATCTAAATTAAGGAGAAGAAGTCCTCCATCCCGACAATTATGATGATGAAATCCATGAACAATTTGAAATTATGTCAATAATTTTGGATGAATCTAAAGAAGAATCAAAGCCCATTATTCCCCATATCAAATAAGTTGATTTTTATCTCATAATGTTCCCCATCCATGAACCAATATTTCACTTGCTTCTTCTATAAGAGTGAAATAACCATACCGGTGAACCACCACTTCTATTCCATTACTCCATTTCATAATTCAAAATTTTAACATATGTACATAACACAAAAGAAGTGGTTTTCACCACTACCAAAAAACAAAAAGTAAAAAAAAAAAACAAAATTCAACAAAAACATTTCTTTTTTCAGCATTGCATGTATATATCATTTAGTTAAATGTATTTATTTGTGTTGCCTGCTGCTGTCCAGGTTTACCAACCTCTTAGCATCGGTTCTTAGGTTCCATCCTTTCCATCCAACCTTATCCACTTTTACCATAAGTCAACATCAATCATGTTGATTTATTCACCCCACTCCATAATCCACATGATCTGGCTAAACTAATTCCAATTCAAATGAGTCTCATTCATATGGATTGGATTTCCTCACATCCATCCTTTTCTAAGTTTGTCTTCTTTGAGGAATTGTTAAGGGATTTAGCCAACAACATTCCTCCATCCCCTCCAACTTTGCCTTCACTTTCACCTTCAAATCCTAAGGTTTTCCAAGAAAATATAGATGAGGATAAGCTAGAAGAGTTTGATGATATCTTAGATGACATTCATTTGATCCCTACATCCCATCAACTTGAGAAAGGTTCTCATATGTCAACTAAATATACTATCGATGTGGACCTTAGTTTAGATAAATATAATCTCCAAATTGTCAAACTTAGTAAAATTTTATCACTCAAATAACAAGAGCAATTAATTGCTTTTCTCAAGAGGAAAAATGATATTTTTACATGGTCATACAAGGATATGCCTAGTCTTTATCCTAGTTTAGTTATCCATAATTTCACCTTAGATCCCGATGCTAGGTCAGCTAAACAAAAACTTGGAAGGATGCATCCTACCATTTCCATCTTGGTAAAAGAAGATCTCCAAAAGCTATTAGATGTGGATTTCATTCTACCCATTGATTATCTTGAGTGGATCTCAAATATGGTACCCGTTTGTAAGCCTAAAAGGGAGATATGTGTTTGCACTAACTTTTGAGATCTTAAAAAAGCGTGTCATAAGGATCAATTTCCTCTCCCAAACATCATTTTTTTTTAAAGCAAAAAACCCCTTGCGGGGCCGCCTTGGTCTAAGAGACCATGAACAGGGAGTTCTACACAGTTAAAGTCACCCGAGGGCCGCACCCAGCCCTACCCGCACCAACATTATCAATTAGATTTTGGGTACCCAATTCAGCTTTTTGGTAGGGTGGAGATTCGAACTTGGGACCTCCCTTGGAGGATTGCCCTCTCATCTCCAAATCACCTACAACACCTGGGTAAAAAAAACTAATTTATAGTGGAAAACACCCCTTTCGAGGTGCCACTTTCAACAGGTTGGGCATAGGAGGAATGGAGCCTTGTCGGCCTCTACCAGCACATAGGACATTCCTAACTATACCATATATCTGCAGGATGGAGACAAGGGGAATGGAACTTGGGTCGGCCTCTACCAGCACCCAGGGCATTTACCACTACACCACAACAAACAGATGTCCCAAACATCATTACTTGTTGGAAATTTTGAGTAGTTTTGTTGTCATTGATGTCAAAAGAATATTGGTTTAATTTCATCATCATTAAGGACATCAAGTGGTTTTTCCAAAAGCAAGAAGGTCTTGGAAAGGAATAGGATATAATATTTATTTTTAATATTATATGCCTAAAAAGGGCCCAAAGGATGAAGACCCGAGGAAGGAGAAGCAAGTTTAAATTAAATAATAATATTCTATTATTATAATATTTTGGGCCAAATAACAAGGTGAAGAAAAATGAAGTCCAAATTGAAAAGACCCATGAGCAATTTCAATTTTCAAAAGGTTTAATTTAAATTAAAATATATTGAAAAGACCCATGAGCAATTTTCAAAAGGTTTAATTTAAATTAAAATATTTTAATCTTTGATTAAAATTTTAATTTAAATTAATAGTGGAGGCAAAGGTTTTTAAATTTAATATTTAAAAACTAAATTCAAATTTTTAAATTAAAAAATGGGCCGACATGAGAAGTAAAGAACAATGTGCATATATATAGGAAATAAAATCCATTTCCTAAAGTTGATTTTACACCTTCGAATGTGAGATAAAAAGAGAATATTGAGCGCTACATCTAGGAAGAAGACAATTTGCATTTCGAAGATCTTGGAGGGAAACGAGGCAATAAAGGCCGCACGGTGATTTGACATCCCACCGATGGTGGTAGCGTAGGTGGTAGTTGGGAGAGTGTTAAGGCTTGCATGGAGGAGATCATGGTTCGATCCACACGATCGACATTTTGCATGAGGAAGAGGCCTTCGTTTGACTTGCTTGGTATTTTTGTGAGGTAGCTTTTTGGGACAGCGTGCACCATTTGTCTCATGTGGGCACGCAGCCCACTTGGTGGCCTAGCTTGGAGCTAGGGTGTTGGGAGTGCAAGGTCACGTGGTCGAATTCATCGAAGATAGTTTTTTGTGGGTAGAACAAATTAAGGTATGCCATTCAATTTTATTCTCCAAGGTGTTGAAAATTAAAAGTGTTTTGAGATTGTCGTGAGTGCTAAGTGCTTAGGGGAGTTATAAGGTAAAGAAAAATTAAAATATTTTATTTTGATTTTTGGTGATTGAAACTTGTTTTATAAAGTGTGGAGATTATAAGGTGTGCAAGGGAAATTGTTGAGTGTTTTGTTATGGTAAAATTATTGAGTTAAATATTGTGAGTTTGGAGATTATAAGGTGTACAAAAGGATTTGATATTTTGTATGGAAAATAATTTTTGAGAAAATTATTTTGTGGAGATCTTGAGATAGGTTGTGGTAACCTAACCCTAGTGTTGGCAAAGAAAATTTGATTGTGGTTAAGACAGGTTTTGAAGACATATCTCCATCAAAATAAAAGGTATGGGTACATCTTCCTTGTGAGTAAAATATTGTTGGATTGGATGTTGTGAATGCTAAGTTGGAGTGAAAAGGATTGTTTGATAAGCATTGTTGAGTTTGGTTTTGAGATATCCAATATTGATTGATGAAGTTTTTTTTGGAATAAAGGTTGATGATAGAAACCTTGTTTGATAAGCATTGTTGGAAATATTGAGTGAGCCTTCATATGCATGATTAGGGTTTGTGAAATATCATGAGTATCATTGTTATGTGAGGTTTGTTTGATAAGCATTGTTGAAAAAGATTTCATTGAGTGATTGGTTGAGAGGAGTTGATTGAGCTTAATTGATTGGAAGTGTTGGAGTGATAGTTCAAGTTCTATGAAATAAATTGTTCTTTATTTCTGGATTGAGTTGAAGAAGAGATTGAAAGTGATTGAGCATTATTGTGAGTGAAACATATTGAGTCTCTAACAATTCTCTATATGTTTCTATGGTAAAAACAAGAGAGAGATTGAAAGTGATTGAGCATTATTGTGAGTGTGAAACATATTGAGTCTCTAACCATTCTCTATATGTTTCTATGAGATTAGAACAATATTATATGTGAAAATTGTTTGTGTGATTAGTTTTTGAAAACAAGCTTTTGTAGAAAGTCTATGTGAGGATGAGTAAGCGGACAATGATTGACAAGTTCTAGTGAGGACTTTAGACTTGTTGAGAAGTCTTGGAAGTCTTGAAGACTTTTTAAGTCTCTGAGAGGACTTGTGTGGATAGATTTGAGGTAAGTCTTTGAGAAGACTTGTGAGTAGAGTTGATTGATTGATTTTTTCAAACCTTGAGTTAAGGTTTGGGGTAGATCTAGCAGAGTTGATTTATGATTGGGTCAAGCTTTGAGTTAAGGCTTGAGGACAAATTTGAGCACAAATTTTGGTGCAAATTTGAGGATAGGTTTGTGCCAGATCAGATATAGATATTGAGAAGATTTATGCTATACCGAAGGACTATGTTTAATGTATATTGGAGACAGATATTGAGAAAATTTGTGCTAGAATAAAGGATTTAGGAATAAAGACAAAGGACTATGTTTAGTGTAGATTTAAGATAGAGCTAAGAGTAAGCTTTGGAGGTGACAGAGTAGAGGATAGTAGTCTCTAGTGGATAGAGATCCATTAGCTAGGGTAGTGAGGACAAATATATTCTGAGTGAGGATAGAGTCTTCAATGGAGAGAGATCCACAAGCTAGTGTAGTGGAGGTAGTAGTCTTCTAGAGGATCACCAACCAGAGTAGAGAAGGAGTTCTCCTATGGATAGAGATCCACGAACTTGATTAGGGGATTGGTGTCTCCTTTGGATAGAGGTCCATAAAAATTGTAATAGGGAAAGGATTCCCAAGATATTTGTTGAGAAAATTTTAGTGAAATATTTTCTCCGTGGAGTAGCCCACATTGGGTGAACCATGTTAAATTGGTGTCTCTATTGTGTGTGGTGATTTGTGCATTGCTTTGATTACTTTTGTTGATATTGCCATTGATATATTGCATAATATTGTTTGGGAAAGAAAAGTAAAAAGTGGTCTTATACTGTTCATCCCCCTCTTAGTATAAGCTTGTGTTCTTCAATTGGTATCAGAGTGGGTTCCTTCGAAAGAGTTTAATAGCTTGAAGGAAAAGCTTACAAGAACATAGATGGATTCTCAGACTAGATCTTTAGGGAATTCAGCACCATTGTTCGATGGGAACAATTATGCACTATGGAGCACAAGGATGAAGTTTCATCTAATGGCACTTGGAAATGAAATATGGGAAGCAGTTGAGAATGGATACATACCACCAACAACTCCACCTACAGATAAAGATGGTAAGCTTCTACATCATCACAATTCAAGAGCAATGAATAGAATTTTGAGAGGTTTGCATGAAATAGAGTTTATAAAGGTTATGCATTGCACATCAGCAAAGGAAATTTGGGATAAGTTGCAAGGCATATATGAAGGAGATAAAAAGGTCAAAAGGGTAAAGTTGTAAAATTTCAAGAGAGCATTTGAAGACCTAAAGATGAAGGATGAGGAAAACATTGTGGCATATCTACTTCGTGTGGATGAGGTTGTTAACTCCATGCAAGGACTTGGGCTTAAGGTTGAGGAAATAGATGTTTGTGATAAGATTCTAAGGTCACTTCCAAAAAGGTTTAGTGAAAATATTTCAGCTATAGAAGAGGTAAAAGATATTGAAATTTTGACAAGGGATGAATTACATGGCATTCTCACAACTTTTGAGATGAGGATAAAAGAGGAACCTATTCCCCAGAAGGAAGCAACCTTCAAAGTTACTAAGAAGACAAAGGGTAAGAAGTTAGATTCAAGCAATGAGTCATCCAGTGATGAAGAAGTAAACTATGGTAGAAGGAACAAGGACTCAAGAAAATATAAAGGTACGAAATCAGTTAGATGTTTCAATTGTGGAAAATATGGTCACTATGCATCTGATTTTCCAGAGGCTGGAAATAGCAATGATGAAGAAAAATAGGATCATAAGAATAGGGAAACAGGAAAACATAGGTACCAAAAGAAAAGTAGGGATGGACAAGGCAAGCAAGGAAAGAAGTTTTTCCAAAGGCATAAGAAGAGTTTCTATGCAGACAAGGCAAGTAAGAGCTCAAGTGATAGTGATGAAAGTTCCTCAGATAATGATAAATATGAAGTACTATTTCTAGAAAAATAAAAATATGATGTTAGAAAAAGGGCACCAATGATTCTCAAGTGTTTTAGATGTGGTAACTTTGGTCATCTTGAAGATAGTTGTACAAGGAATGGATTCAGTTTTAGTGATGATGAATATGAAGATACACTTGAAGGACCAAAATAAAATTTACTTTTGGCAATAGAAGAAGAAGGAGGTGATCCTATTGAAGATAAATTAGAAAGGAATGAAGATGATCCCAAAGGTAAACAAATAGAGGAAGAATCAGAGAAAGGAGAAGTTGATCTTGAGGGTGAGCTTATTCATGCCCTTGATGCATTAAGGGAGGTAAGAAAGCAAAACTCAAAACTCAAGCTTAAATTTCAAGAATGTGATGAAGAGAAAGGAAAGCTTATAGAGGATCTAACTAACTCAATAGCTAAGACAAGGAGATTCAAAGAGAAGTTAGAAGCAAAGGTTTTAGAATGTGAAAAGTTAGAGCATGAGGTAGCTTCACTAAGGAAGGAAGTAAAAGAGTCTAAGGACAAGTTACACAGGTTTGGGAGAAGCTCAAAGAAATTGGATAAGATTATCAAGACACAAAAACCTACATCAAGCAAGACAGGTCTTGGTTTTGAATAGGTACAAAGAAAACAAGGAGAGGATTCAATCTCAAGCTCCGAAGAAGAAGAAGCTTCAAAATAAGAGAGTGTAAGAGAGAGTGAGACCTCTGAGGATGAGTTGGACAACAGAAAGTTCAACAAGGAAAGGAACAATGCACAAATGAGGAACATATGGAACAGGAACCAACACAGGGTAAAATAAACTAGGAGACCAATGGGGTCAAGGCAAGGTAGTTTCAATGGATGATGCTTCTCATGTCATAGGTTTGGGCACAAGGCTACACAGTGTAGGACACATGAAAGATAGGAATATGGAAGTTTTAGAAATAGGTAGCTTTTTCAAGGGTATTGCTACTCTTGTAATCAGTTTGGTCACAAGGCAGTAAATTGTAGGGTTCATGATAGGAATGGATATGGCTTCACCAAGAGAAACCCCAAGATATTTGCACCTTTAAGGAATAACAACATTAAGTGTTATAAGTGCAATAATTATGGGCATACAACAAAGTGGTGTAGAGCAGAAATCCTAGAGACAAGTAGGAACAGGAATAGTCAGAGGAATCAGAAGAATCAATTGAGGAAGAAAGTGGACAAAGGTAAAGATCAGTGTATGCTGGGAGTAGAAATACTCCCACCCTAGAATTAATCACCTCAAGAGGAGGTGGGGGAGGGGCTAAGCTAAGAGTCTCATTCTTAGCCCCAAGCCCCAAAGGTGGCCCTTTGCCATTGATGACAAAGGGGGAGAGATTTGAGTTAGGGGAGAGCATTCAGTCAGGGGGAGCAGTTTCTCAGGGAAAGTAGCTTTTGAAAAAGAAAAAGGAATGGTAAAAATAAAGGGGTTGCCATCAATGACAAAGGGGGAGATTGTTGGAAATTTTGAGTAGTTTTGTTGTCATTGATGTCAAAATAATATTGGTTTAATTTCATCATCATTAAGGACATCAAGTGGTTTTTCCAAAAGCAAGAAGGTCTTGGAAAGGAATAGGATATAATATTTATTTTTAATATTATATGCCTAAAAAGGGCCCAAAGGATGAAGACCCGAGGAAGGAGAAGCAAGTTTAAATTAAATAATAATATTCTATTATTATAATATTTCGGGCCAAATAACAAGGTGAAGAAAAATGAAGTCCAAATTGAAAAGACCCATGAGCAATTTTCAAAAGGTTTAATTTAAATTAAAATATTTTAATTATTAAAATTTTAATTTAAATTAATAATGGAGGCAAAGGTTTTTAAATTTAATATTTAAAAACTAAATTCAAATTTTTAAATTCAAAAATGGGTCGACGTGAGAAGTCAAAAGAACAATGTGCATTTATATAGGAAATGATTTCCATTTCCTAAAGTCGATTTCACACCTTCGAATGTGAGAAAAGAGAATATCGAGCGCTGCATCTAAGAAGAAGACAATTTGCATTTCGAAGAGCTTGGAGGAAAATGAGGCAATAAAGGTTGCACGATGATTTGACATACCACCAACGGTGGTAGTGCAGGCAACAGTTGGGAGAGTGTTAAGGCTTGCATGAAGGATATCATGGTTCGATCCACGTGATCGACATTTTGTGTGAGGAAGAGGCCTATGTTTGACTTGCTTGGCATTTTTGTGAGGTGGCTTTTTGGGACAACGTGCATCGTTTGTCTCATGTGGGCATGCAACCCACTTGGTGGCCTAGCTTGGAGCTAGGGTGTTGGGAGTGCAAGGTCACATGGTCGAATCCATCGAAGACAATTTTTTGTGGGCAGAACAAATTAAAGGTATGCCATTCAATTTTATTCTCCAAGGTGTTGAAAATTAAAAGTGCTTTGAGATTGTCATGAGTGCTAAGTGCTTAGGGGAGTTATAAGGTAAAGAAAAATTAAAATATTTTATTTTTATTTTTGGTGATTGAAACTTGTTTTATAAAGTGTGGAGATTATAAGGTGTGCAAGGAAAATTGTTAAGTATTTTGTTATGGTGAAATTATTGAGTTAAATATTGTGAGTTTGGAGATTATAAGGTGTACAAAAGGATTTGATATTTTGTATGGAAAATAATTTTTGAGAAAATTATTTTGTGGAGATCTTGAGATAGGTTGTTGTTAGAATATTAATATCTCATATCCTAAGTTGTTACTAGGATAATCTGTGTGGTTGAGATTAGCTTAGTTTGTTATGATCCGATGGATTAGATTGTACATATTTGCTATTTAAGTAAAGCTCCTTTCATTCAATAATATCAAGTATTTTTATTATTCCAACATGGTATCATACCAGACCTTCCCTGCCTTATGAGCTTGAGGAGCTTTTCCTCATGGGGGGATTTCTATCATGGATATCCCACCCGTTTTTTTTATTTTTTTTCCTCCAATTTTTTTATCGAGGGAATATGCCCTCCATATTTTGATGGATCAGAAACCAGATGGTTTAATTTTTTTTTGGGAGGTCATTTTAGTTTTTTTAGGATTTGTAGAATGGATATCGCTATCTTTTGAAGCTTCCATGTTCACTACCTAGATCATGGAGTGACATGCATTGGATTAGCGGAGATCTTGATCAAGGCCATGCAGCTATTAGCTGAAAGAGCCATGGTGGAACTTCACAGCAGGATATTTTTTAATCCTTTGCACTTTGCTACCATATGGCATATTCATCTTTAGCATCCAGTCATGAAAGAGAACTGTAACATTGTGCCCATAGACGTAGCTAGCTTCATCAAGTTATTTTTTTAGCAGAGAGATGTCACTGTGCAGTTGGAGCACCAAAGCAGTGATAATTTAAAGAGAAACCAGTGATAGATATGAATAATTGTTGCCTGCCATGCATATCTAGAGTGCAACTTACCCTACATGTAGCCCCATCAATGGAAGTCATCCTTGTATATTACAAAATATTTATATGAATATTTATAGTTACAAAAATTGCATTTGAGATTGAGGTGGGTGAGCGCAGCATAGGTTGACTACAACCCCAAAACTGTGAGTGTTTTATTTATTCTAAAAATTTTCTTTAAAAGCCTCAAAGTACAGCGAACATGTAATGCATAGCTGCCAGTTCCAATTTAGCTTGTTATGGAAGATATTTTATCTAATGTTTGGGCCTAATATTTCATGGGTGATGATCATGGAAATTTATGGTGGTGATGTTCTTCGATTCTAATATTTTTACAGATAAACCAGGCGGTAGCACTCTTGAACTATGATAACGCATAGTGAAGGCATTATTTCTCCAAAATTTGACAATATTTTTTTTTTTACTATGCTAATTAAAAAAACCGAGTTCATTATTGTGGAGGGCACATTTGATTTTTGTTGATTGCTAATGTTTTTTGGTGAAATGTACGAGCGTTGGTGTGATGTCAAATCTCCTACGTGAGAAATTTAAAAAAAACAAAGTTTTTTTTTTCTTCGCGTGGTCCTACATGGCATATACAATGGCAATGTCATTTTTTCGAAGAGTTGTTTTAATGTAGTTGCATGGAGAACGTACGGTCTTGGTGCCTAAAGTGCTCCCCAAAAAAATTAGGTGGTGCAGTTATGGAAGCGCTTATGATTTTCACATACGACCACAAAATTGCTATTGGTGGAGATCTAAAATAAACACCACTGATTCAATGTAATGTTTGCTAGAGATCATGAGGTTTAGCTCTCGCAGTAGAGATCATTAGTGAAGGGCGGAAGCATCAAGGATAAGTTCAAATTTTTGCATGTGGAACAAGGACACCTAGAAGTGGTTGGTTTTGAGTGGTGTTTGTGAACTCCTTGATAAAAAACTAGAATGCCACGTACACCGTGGATATCGAAGGTCAGTGGGAAAAACCAGTCTCAGAAATGAGGGAGATTTTGGTGTAAAAAGAGAATCATGAAAATCGTGCCCAATTTTATCTTCGTGATCCTGACGACGGATTTTAAAAAACAAAGCTGCATGGGTATCTAAATTTGTCTCTACTATTTTTCCAAAATTGTGGGGATACCGATGGAGTATCTTCTATGAGGAGCACCTAGATATCGTGCAAGGAGTGCAAGCATCCATCATCTCCTATCACATAACAACCTCATCTACCAATAATTTCCATGTAATTCAGGTGTTGTTCAAAGGGGAAACGGTACATTGAAGTTGATATAGTGGCAGACAATGTCTTCAAGGCCCTTAACATGTATATTGCACTCCAATTTTTTGAATAGGTATGGAGCCCATGGAGCGCACACCATAACCACTATAAAATATATTTTTTTAATCTGTAGAGATGAGAAGTGTTGTGCATGCCTATGGAGATGGCATCATGGTGTTTGTGGCAACAACGGTGATGGAGTTGCGCTGTTGATCATGTCAAACTTTTGCAAGCAAAAAACCCAAGAAATGGAAAGCAAGATCATAGCGACGTGTGAGATGGATGAAAAGAGGAATGCCAAAGGTGTTGTGCCACTATAGTCTATGTAAGATGAGTTGTTCGATCCAGTTGAGTTCAATGGCAATATTGGTGCGGGATATTGATTTATGATGGCCCATGTGTAGCTACAGAGGATGGGAAATTTTTTTATTTTATATTGTGATCTACAAGTGTGGCACTATTTGTAGGAATCAAACCCACTACTGCATATTGATGGCATCGTCCCCACTACTGCATATCTAAAACTATTTTTATGATTTCTTGGAGGAGCATAACAACAATGGTGGACACCCTACCAGAGAGTGGGAAAACTATTTTATAGTACTATCTTGTGCTATTCTTGACATGGATATGAAGACCAAAATATCATTCATGATGTTTTTCTAGCTTGCATTATTTTAGAGTTTGAGGGGGCATCAATAATCAACATTGACATGAGATGGTACTTATGCATCTTGAAATAGTAGGTAGGTGGTCGAGGTGGTGGGTTGCATGATTGTTTAATGGAATGTTGCCAATCGTGGTGAGAAAGTATCCTGGCAGAGACTCAGAAAAGTATTGCAGCCCATCATTCCTGGTCATCCAAAACTGATCACGGTCACATCTAGTGTAGTCTTCTTCCACCACCAGATTTTGATGGTGTATTTGTACCATATGCTTGATAGGGAGATTTTTTATTTTGTTTGTGTTGTACTATTTTGACGCACAAATAGAATCTCCTCCCATGATGGCTACCGCACCCTGTTTAGGCTAGAAATCCACTTTACTGTAACTTGAACATGTTGGATCATTTTTTTTTCAAATTTTTTGTCAAGTTAACATCAAAGCTTATGTTGTGAAAGACTCGTGTTATCTTAATGCAAGTTTTTGTGTGTCTATGGAAGACTGTTATTTTTTCAGCTATTAACAGATTGGTATTCATCTATATTTTGGCCATTATAGCAGTTGAATCCTTTGTTTGATTCATAGTGTCCTTCCTTTTTTTTTCTTTGGAAAATCATCAGTTCTTTTGGGGAGGCTTGTATAGCAATAGAGCAACTTTTGTCTTCTTTTTTTCCAGATTAAAATTTGATTTTTTAATTTCTTCAACTTATGATATTTTTTTTAAATATTTTTGTACATGCTCAAATATTATTTTGGTGGCATCCTTTTACATCTACTGTTGATAGTAGGTGACTATTTTTTTTGGATCATGTAACCACATCCAAAGTGGTAACACATTAATTTTTGATGCCAAGGAGCTAGTATTTTTGGTATGGCACACATTTGATGTGATATTCATCACAAACTACTCGTGGACTTATTTGGAGTAACTCAAATTTCTTTTAGTTTTACATCATGCATTTGCTAGTATCCTCATCGAAGGCATGAAGAAGAAGCCCTCGGTGTCATATTATTTTTTCAAGGTACGCAAAGTAATATGTGGGTAGCTATGATCGTTCACTTCATGTGGTAAAATATTTCATGCAGTGGTGGGCTTTTTCCTTGTCCTTTAACCTCCGTAAAAACCTTTTCGCACCTATTTTTTTAAGTTGGAGTTCTTGTGTTTGTCTGCCATGTGGGCATAGATGTCAACTCTCCAATGGCGTGATCCAGTCTTTGATTGACCAAATACTAAGCGTATATGGGTGCTGATAGTGGCAAGTTATATATGAGCTTTTAATTTCCACTCAGAGGGATTATGTAAAATTTAGGGACTTTTTTTTAGTCCTTTTATTATTTTTCTTGTGAGAGTGCATAGTCCATATTTATTTTCCTAAGAGAAAAAAAAAAAAAAAAACTTGCTTCCTTTTTTTTTCGAAGGTTTTTTTAGAATATTTGTTTAAGAAGAAGACTATTGTTTTCTTGCAAGATGAGGGTCACTATATCACCTATATATAGGGGTATTTATAGTCATCGAAAAGGTTTTTTTGATCCGAACAAGATGGTGTAGTCCATTTTTAGTTTTAAAACTATTTTCCACACTTTTTTGTGGCTCAAAAATTTTGTATCATGGAGTGCATTCTCGATTGAACCCGACACTCCTAGACATTTGTTAATTTGATCCTAGTATCTAGTCATATCCTCTATATCACCTAGCGATTGTAGTTGTTGGTTACCCATGAATTTTGGTAGGATGAGGAGGTCACCATAAGGATGTATTCAAAAACTACATTGGTGCCCTTTAATTTTTATATTCCCTTGAAGTAAGTTGTTTGTCCACTTAGTTTAGACCTTGTTATCATCCCATTGTGTTCATATAGGTGGAAACCACATACTTATGCTTGTGGAGTCATTTTGGAAATCCCTTATGATTTTTGTAAATATTTTTCCACACTATCTTCACACTCTCCTTTTGTGATACACTTTGGTTTCAAGGGGTTTTTATTTAGTAAAATTTTTTCATGGTTCACAACCTTGATATTTGTCACAAGCACCAATATGGGAGTAATATTTCATTCAAATGCTTCTCTAATTTTTGAGACATCTGATGGATCCTTTGTAGGCTTCTTTATGGAAGTTGTCCTAGGGGGGTTGAATAGGACATCTTCCTTCCTCTCCATACTCATTGTACATCTTCCTCCTTCTTCTTCTTTCTATTCTGGTAGGTCATTTTTTCTCATATCTCCAGAATATCTTATTATGAATATATATTATAGATGAGTATCTACCTTATCAGGCCTTGTTGTCAGGACTCATATTTGTGGATATGCCACTTATTTTATTTTTTTGTTCATTACCTCCTAGTACCAATTAAGGGGGGTGTTAGAATATTAATATCTCATATCCTAAGTTGTTACTAGGATAATCTATGTGGCTAAGATTAGCTTAGTTTATTATGATATTATGGATCATATTGTACATATTTACTATTTAAGCAAAGCTCCTTTCATTCGATAATATCAAGTATTTTAATTATTCCAACAATTGTGGTAACCTAACCCTAGTGTTGACAAAGAAAATTTGATTGTGGTTAAGACAGGTTTTGAAGATATATCTCTATCAAAATAAAAGATATGGGTACATCTTCCTTGTGAGTAAAATATTATTTGATTGGATGTTGTGAATGCTAAGTTGGAGTGAAAAGGATTGTTTGATAAGCATTGTTGAGTTTGGTTTTGAGATATCCAATATTGATTGATGAATGTTTTAAAAAATAATGGTTGATAATAGAAAATTTGTTTGATAAGCATTGTTGGAAATATTGAGTGAGCCTTCATGTGAATGATTAGGATTTGTGAAAGATCATGAGTATAGTTATGTGAAATTTGTTTGATAAGCATTTTTGAAAAAAACTTCATTGAGTGATTGGTTGAGTGGAGTTGATTGATCTTAGTTGATTGAAAGTTTTGGAGTGATAGTTCAAGTTCTGTGAAACAAATTGTTCTTTATTTTTTGAATGAGTTGAAGAAGAGATTGAAAGTGATTAAGCATTGTTGTGAGTGAAATATATTAAGTCTCTAACAATTATCTATATAATTCTATGGTAAAAATAAGAGATATATTGAAAGTTATTGAGCATTATTGTGAGTGTGAAACATATTGAGTCTCTAACCATTCTCTATATGTTTTTGTGATATTAGAACAAGATTTTGTGTGAAACTTGTTTGTGTGATTGAGTTGATTTGAACAAGCTTTTGTAAAATCTAGTGAGAAAATTTGAGTAAGTCCTAGAGTGGACTTAAGGACATATTTGTGTGAGATTTTGTGGAAGCTTACAATAAGATTTGATGCAAGTCTTGGTGAAGACATTTTGAGAATATTTAACAAGTTCTAGTGAGGACTTAATGAGTAGATTGGACATGTTCTACTGAGAACTTGTTGGGAATATTTGAGGTAAGTCTTGGTGAATACTTGTTGAGAAAATTGGACAAGTTCTAGTGAGGACTTGTTAAGAATATTTAAGGTAAGTCTTGGTGAAGACTTTTGAGCATATTGGACAAGTTCTAGTGAGGACTTGTTGAGAATATTTGAGGTAAGTCTTGGTGAAGACTTTTTGAGAATATTGGACAAGTTTTAGTAAGGAATTATTGGATAGATTTGAGGTAAGTCTTTGAGAAGACTTGTGAGTATATTTGATTGATTGATTTGTTCAAACCTTGAGTTAAATTTTGGGGAAGATCTAGCAGAATTGATTTATGTTTGGGTCAAGATTTGAGTTAAGGCTTGAGGATAGATTTGAGGATAAATTTTGGTGCATATTTAAGGATAGGTTTATGCCAGATCAAAGATAAATATTGAGCAGATTTGTGCTATATCGAAGGACTATGTTTACAGTAGATTAGATAAAGATATCAAGCATATTTGTGCTAGACTAAAGGACTGTGTTTAGTTCAGATCAAAGATAGAGATTGAGTAGATTTGTGCTATACCGAAGGACTATGTTTAGTGCAGATTTTAGATAGAGCTAAGATCAAGCTTTGGAGGTGAAAGAGTAGAGTACAGTAGTCTTTAGTGGATAGAGATCCATTAGCCAAGGTAGTGAGGATAAATATCTTCTAAGTGAGGATAGAGTCTTCAATGGAGAGATATCTATAAGCCAATGTAGTGGAGATAGTAGTCTTCTAGAGAATCACCAACTAGAGCAAAGTAGGAGTTCTCTTATGGATAGAGATCCATGAAATTGATTAGGGGATTGGTGTCTCCTTTGGAATGAGGTCCATAAGCATTGTAATAGGGAAAGGATTCCCAAGATATTTTTTGAAAAAAATTAGTGAAATATTTTATCCATGGAGTATCCCACATTGGGTGAATGACATTAAATTGGTATCTCTATTGTGTGTGGTGATTTATGTATTGCTTTGATTATTGTTTTTGATATTGCCATTGATATAATGCATAATATTGTTTAGGAAAGAAAATTAAAAAGTGATCTTATACTATTCATCCCCCCTCTCAGTATAATCTTGTGTTCTTCAATACTCTTGTCAACACTTGCGTTGGCTATGAAATAATTTCACTCATGGATGGTTTTTCAAGATACAACCTATTGAGGTGCGATTTTTTCAAGTTACAAAACCACTCTACAACTTAGAATGTTAAGTTCTCTCTTGCAAATAATAGTATATATCTCCAAGGTTCTTGTTTAGTGTTTCACTATATCTTACGTATATGTATAAGAAATACTCGAATAACTCATTTGGTTTGCAAGTGTTGTTAATAAGGGGCCTGGGAAACTACGTAATTTGATTTAGTTTTATCACTGCTAACATGCATATCTCATTAAATTTTTATCTTTTAAATGATAAAGTAAATTTTCCTTATGATTAATATCTATTGATGCAAACTTAACAATACCATTTATTAAAATGCTTTCAAAACTAATTTGAAATAACAATTTGCCTTAACATTTTAATTAATATGAAATTTCAATTACCTTAATAAAAATTAAAGTATGTGAAATTTCAAAACATAAACCCTGATTATAAATATTCACCTTTAAAACTAAAGTCTAATCATTGAATAGATTTTATTCATATCAAATATAAAATCAACATTAAAATGTTTGAGAAAATGAATAAAATAAAAATGTTTAACCCTAAAATTATAAGGTTTTAAAAACCTTATTAATCATAAATTCATAGGGTTTGCTATAAATATTATTTATGAACTTGTGAGTTGTATGATTTAAAATCAAGTTCATAAATGTACTTCCTTATTATATTTGTTTATTAAATATTTGTGAAATCAAATATTTAATAACCAACATAATCTTCCAATGCAATGTTTGGATTTGTGCATAAATAAATTATACTTAAAACATGAAATCTAAACAAACTTTAATAAAATAAATCACTTCTAATTCTCAACCTTATTAAATTAAAGTTAGAACCAGAATACTTATGTATAAAATATTTTATTCATCCCAAATATAAGATCAACATTAAAATATTTGAAAAATGAAATAAAGTAATAATGTTTAACCCTAAAATTGTAATATTTTCAAATCTTATAATTATAATCCATAGGGTTTTAATTTAAAATTGATCTATGAACTCTGAATTTTATACTTTGAAAATCAAGTTTATAAATACGTTTTTCTCATATTATTTTCTTATTAAATATTTATGGAATAAAATATTTAATAACAAATATAATCCTCTCAATGTAGGGTTTGGATCGGTAAATAAATAAAATGATATTTGAAGCATGAAATCCAAACAAATTTCAATAAAAGATATCAACTCCAATTCTTAACTTTATTAAATCAAAGTTGAAACCAGAGTACTCATTTATCTTTTATATATTCATTTATTTAAATATTAAAATAATTTAATATTTAAATAAATTATTGATAACCTAGTGTAAGGTTTAATTCTTATGAAATTGAACTAGGCTAAGCAAACATAATTGAATATCAAATAAAAAATAATCAAAAGTTCTATAAAGAAGAAATATTATTCTATCTCAGACAAATGCTACAGACAAAAATAATCACAAATACTTAAACCAAATCATTGCCCACCAGTATTCAAACAATAGAACAATGATATGATGCAATCTTCAATGGAATTTTTAATTATTGAAAACTATACCAAACATTTTAATTATAATTCAAATACCAAAATGATGCTTATTTGAATCCCTAAAATATTTTGATATAATCAAAGATCCTACAATAGAATTCATTTCTCTGTAATTTCCAACTCTCTGTAGCTCCTTTTTCTTTTATTTTACTTCTTCAACTTTCCTTCTCTCCTTCTATGCAAAAATGTCTGACCCTTCTCTTTGGTTTCTAATTCTCCATTTATAACTTGAGAAATTTGTTCCTCTTGATTAGTTTACTTCATTCCATTAGTTTTTAGAAAAACGAATTCTTGAAACCCTAATATCAATAAAGCATTTTCAAAGGATTTAATATTTCTCCTCATTGGCATTCGAAAATTAAAGTTATAAACCTGCCAATAAGACAAATATTAATTAGAATATAAAACATTTATAAAATAATATTCTTAAATTTAATTAAATTATAAAGTTATAAAACTTTATAATTTAATTAATTTAAAACATGACATAACTAAACATAATATACAAACAAACATATACATAACACCACACACTAACAAAATAATCTAAAAATAATTAAACCTACAAAACACATTATACTTCATGCCAAATTGATGGAACCACAATGTGCTAGAATTAAAGCATAGATCCAAACTCTCACACCTTTTGGTGAATTAAACCCTGCTATACGACCTTCCTAAGGAACACCAACTTTGTGATATTTCAAATGGTAACAATGATAAACTAAGGTTTTAATCACTAAATTACAACATGACCCTGCAAACATAACTCAAAATATTTTAGATCTCAAGGTAAAATTTGACAATGCACTTGCTATAAGATAGAACACATAAAGATGAATATTCTTGACATTCCAATGGTGACAATATGAACTATAAACACAGGAAATGCATTGGCATCAACTTTCAAATTTTAATTGCAAGCATTATTTTGGCATCAACTTTCAAATTTCAAGTGGGTCCCCAAATTTTGGGGTCGTTGTGAAGGACATCACAACACAACAAAATTCAAATAAATCCTTATGACCAACACAAAACAAAATTCACTACACCTTGGAAATTTTTTTGTTACAAAGTGATGCCCTTTGGCCTTTAAAATGCAGGTGCCACTTATCAACATTCCATGACATACATTTTCCATGACTACATGCATAATATTATCAAAGATTATGTGTATGATCTCTTGGCTAAATCCAAAACTCAATAAGAGCACATTGGTGTATTGACTAAATTTTTTGACCGACTTCTAGAGCATATTGTAAGGCTGAACCCCAAGAAAAGCGTCTTTGGTGTTACCTCGGGTAAACTTCTAGGATTCATTATCTCAAAAAGAGGTATTGAGGTGGATCCAAACAAGGTCAAGGCCATCATGGATATGCCTCCCCCAATTAACTTAAATGAATTGCATAGTTTACAAGGAAATATCCAATTGATCTATCATTTTATTATGCAACTTTTTAAAAAATATAGGTCATTCAATCACCTACTACAAAAGGGGTGTCATTTTATTGGATAGATGAGTTTCAAAAAGCCTTTGATGACATTAAGTAATACCTAGATTCTCTACTAGTCTTAGTTCCTCCTCATCTAGGGGTCCCATTTTATCTTTATATTTTAGCAACGAACTTTGCATTAGGAACAATGCTTGCACAAAAGAATGAAGAAAATCTAGACCAAGTTGTCTATTGCATTAGTCAAACATTGGTAATTTATGAAACCAGATACGCTTACATAGAAAAATTATGCTTAGTAGTGGTTTTTACCACTAAGAAACTTCAACATTACATGCTTAGTTACACAACTTATGTCATAGCTAGATAAAATCCTTTGCGTTATATGATGTCCTGCACTTAAAATAAAACCCGCACCACTAAATGGATAATGCTCCTTCCTGAATTTGACTTGGAATTCATTAGCCAAAAATCCATTAAATGTCAGGTAATAGCCAATCAACTTGTATAAGCTCTACTATATAGTGATCATCCTTTGATTATTGAGCTCCCAAATAATTTGGTATTTGTTTTCACTGAACAAGAAGAAGATGTCATTTTAGAAGAAGATGTTGATATAACACTATTATTTTATGGCTCTAAGTGCATGAAAGGTCAAGGTTCTAGAGTTGTGTTTCATACACCCCAGGGGTACCTATCCCCTTATCATTCAAAATTGACTTACAATGCACAAACAACACTACAGAGTACAAAGCCTTAATCTTAGATCTTCAATCAGCTATAGCTATGATCATTAAGTGTATTAGTATATTTGGTGATTCTCAACTTGTCGTTAATAAAATCAATGAATAATACCAATGCAAAGAACCTACCTTTAAGCTTTATCATGGAGTAGAAATGAAATTTCTCTCTAATTTTTATTAGTATGAAATCAATAGTTTACCATGTTTGACTAATATATTTGTAGATGTGATGGCCTCCCTTGGATCATTGATTCCAAAAGACTCCTTTGGGGAGGTATAGTCCCTTATAATTTCAATAGTCACTAAATCTACAATTTTCTATGCTAAATCTAAAGATGAAAAAGATTTTTGTTTTATCCAATTAGATTCATATGAGCCTTGGTCAAGCCAAATAGTATCCTTTCTCAAGTTTGGAACACTCCCATATGACATGTCTCAAACTACCAAATGCACATTCAAGCAAAAGGTAGCTCATTTCATTCTCTTGGGGGACGTGTTGTATAAACGTGGTTATGATGGAGTCATCCTTCATTGTCTCGAGTCTAGTGAGGCACAAAGAGCCATAGCTGAAGCCCATGATGGTACTTGTGGTGGTCATTTTAGTGGAATGGCCATTGCAAAGCATATCTTATGCATGGGTTATTATTGGCCCATAATGGAACGTGATTGTTGCACTTATGTTAAACATTGCAAGAAATATCAAGAACATGCTAATTTAACTCATGTACCATCACAAGCTTTACAACCTATTCAAAGCCTTTGGCCCTTTTCACAATGGGGTCTAGATCTAATTGGTAAAATTTCACCTCCTTCCTCAGGATAACATACATTCATCATCACAACCACTGAATACTTCACAAAGTGGGTTGAGGCAATTCCTCTAACCAATACGACAGGACCTAGAATTGTGGAGTTTATACTTCATCACATCATTTGTCATTTTGGTATCCCCTCAAAAATCATCTCCGACAATGGTAAGTCTTTCAAGAACAAGGATGTTCAAGCACTTTGTGAGAAATATAACATTCAACATAGTTTCTTGACTCCTTATTACCCACAAGCAAATGGACAAGTTGAAGCTTCCAACAAGACCTTAATTGCTATTCTCAAGAAACTTGTTAAAGAAAATCATAGATATTGGCATACACAAATTCCCTTGGCATTATGGGCTTATCAAACAAGCATCCACATGCCTATAGGGGCAACACCATTTTCATTGGTCTATGGAGCCGAAGCAATCATACCTCTTGAGCTTGATATCCCCTCCTTGCAAATTTCTTTGCAAGAATTCATAGATGATGACACTGCTAGACAAGCACATCTTGACCAACTCACACTTCTTTATGAGAGGTGAGTCAATGCTTTAGAGCATTTACGAGTTTATCAAGACCACCTAAAGCGTGCTTACAATACCAAAGTTCATCTCCATGAATTCCAAGTAGGAGATCTTGTCCTTAAAGAGAATCAAAAAAACACCAATGCATTGCCGCATCTTCATGATAAATTCATGGCTAATTGGTTAGGTCCATACATTGTTACTCAAAAAGTGGGTAATGGTACTTATAGGCTTGCCAATCTAGAGGGAGAGGAAGAACCCGAACCACTTAATGTTATACACTTGAGAGCATTCTATGCATAATTTGATATATATATATATATATATACATGGCTAATACACAAAAACAATTTGCATTACATATACATTTCATTCCAAAAACATTGCATTTCATTTGCATACATTTCATTCCAAAAACATTGCACTTCATTTGCATACATTTCATGCCAACACACTTCAAATTGCATTTCATGCATTCACATACACATTTCACATTTCATATTAGGATCATTTATTAAGTTCAAGATTTTAATTGGTCCAATAAAATCATGTTGCCTTAATCAGGGGCACCTTCACATATTATCCACACCATTCCACCAAGCCAAATTATCATTTGCAAAACCACATTTCCATAATTCCTAGGTGTTTTCGGTCACTCAGCCACTCCTAGTGTTTTAAGAAACCTCCAAAATACATGTCGAGTTCCTTTTAGGACCATCACACATATACATTAATGAAATCTTGAGTTTTGGGAATTGACTCCAAAACATTCTTGAACCAAACACAATTTCACATCTTTAAAAATATCTTGTGTCAAAGAGGGATAACACCATCCTTGGTTTGAACCTCGAAGTGAAAAGGGTCATCCTTGCTAGTCCCATCATGCAACATAGTCCACAAGAATAGTGGTTTTCACCACTATCACAATTTCTTCCAAATTCAAAAGTTAGAGTAGTAAGGATAGGGTACAATTCTCATCACACTTAGGTTGAAAATGATTCCCCAAAGCTCTAAATATTTTACATCACACACCACTGATCATTGGGTTGTAAGGATCATACTACATTTCTAGTTAGACGGTTAGGTAGTCATCCCCAAAACTTAAGAGATCAAAAACACAAATTGTGGACTATGGAGTTAGCCTCCACCGGAGCTATAGATGCTTGACTGGTAGTGGAGTACACTCATGTGTGGCGACACGTCTCTTTTAAAGAGACCTATGACCACACATAAGGATAAGCTAGCTTCTTGGATTCATCCATAATAGGTTTACCCAATTTACTCAAGATGAGTTAATGAACTCACTTGCACACACATTGGTTCTTGATTGCCTCGAGTCATTACCATGCTCTTGATTCAGTAAATGAATTCACCGCACACACATTTGGTCCTAGAGGGATTAGGCAGTTTTAGTGAGTTTGTTTGATACCACTAGTATGTCTGAGTCTCTGTAAAATAGTCAATTTTCCATATCAACATCCATATCTTCTTCCATATCAACATCCATATCTTCTTCCATGTCAAAATCCATGTCACTTCATGAGTCATTCACCCAACATACCACCAAGTTTGGTGCCCCTGATTAAACAACAATTCTAGAAACATGGCCAAACAAGATCTAAACTATGAATGATAATTAGCACATCTGCATTTCATATCTTGCATTAATCATCCATACATTCCACCTTGCATTAATCATCCATAACATCTCATGTACATTCATCATCCATATACACATGCATTACACAAAAGTATTCCATAAAAAGCATTCACACAAACATATAACACAAAATGTAAAAGCCATGTATATATATATATATGTATATATATCGCATGTACAATGAGTTCCAAAAGGCTACATACAATGGAGCACCAAGGCTCATATACAAAAAGTGCATCTAAGCACTAGCTAAGCCCTCCAAGAGGACCCCTATGACCTAGAAGGAGCCCTAGACCTAGAGCTATGCCTAGAATCACTATGCCTAGTAGCCTCGGATACAGATGAGGTTGGAGGATCAAGAAGTGGAATATGATGCTCCATCAACCTATCCTCCAATGCCTCGATATACCTATGTCGAGATTGAAGGTGCGCTATATCAACATTATGTCGATGCTCCCTCTCTAGTAGCTCTACCTAGAGCCTCGTGATCCTCGCATCCCGCTCCGCTACCTACTGCTCCAACCTCACCCAATCCTCCTCGCTTCGATCTAGAGGCCCATCCGGAGTCTCCTCCACATCATCCCCATCACCGCCATCTCCTCCACTCTTAGGAGCCTGCCTCACCGTACCCTTAGTCCTCCTCATTTGACTATCTGATCGAAGGCACCTCTATCACTTAGGGGCCTCATGGGTCCCCTCATCCTCAGCCTCACCCCCATATCCACTAGCTGCTACTAGAGTCGGTGCCCATGGTGGTTGTGTAGCGAACCATACATTGTACTCCGGAGTAGTCCCTACATCATCCACATCTGGGAGATCTATCTCCTCATCATCCTCATAGGCCACCCTCCATGGCTTTGCACATGGTAGCCCTATCTCCTCCTGATGCCTCCTATAGAGCATCGGCTCCTCCAGAATCACCTACCTCAGGCTAAACTATTAGAGTACTCATGAGAACTAAAAATACTTAGCCTCACTTTGATTTCTCCCAACCACCCACCTAGCCTACCATACCCATCATAGATGCTCTCCATATCTAGTCCACCTGCTACCTCACCATGGCCTCCATATCACTTGGGTGGATGTTAGTCCAACCCATAAATCTTGGTACCACTGGCTCATCCACATAGGCCAACTTGGTTGTACCTCCTTGACCACCGCCCATCTCCTAGCATAGGGCTCCTCCCTACCCAATCCTACCACTGGTAAGCCCTCTGATCGAGCCATGCTAAAGTGCTCCCATCCCCAACACTACAACAAAAAGCTGCATCCTAACCCCTTCCTCCCCTACCTCCTCACCTCATAGAGCTCCTAGTACACCTATGCCAATAAGGCAGGAGCCCATGCATACACCTACCACCTAGTGAGCATATCACTCACTAACCCTATCAAGTTCCAAGGGAACCTACACCCAATGTTATTTGGGGCCATGATGTTGGCCAACACGAACATCACCAAAGCATGGAGGGCATCCAAATCCTTGTCCACATACATGGACAAGTAGGGAATACCTCCACTCTCCACCCTCACACCCTGCCAACCATCACAAAACATCTTCTTCATATTTGCACCTCGATCACGTCCAACCTCGATGCGCTCCCCCTCCACTGGCACCTTGAGGATGCGATATACATCCTCTAAGGTTAGGGTCACCTCTCCTGTGGGGAGCTAAAATGTCCCCCTATCCGGATCCCACCTCTCCACCAATGCAGAGAGGTACCCCTCATCCACCCTCACCACGTCAACCCAAGCTACCTTCGCTAGCCCCACAGCCTCCAACAACTCCCACTCCTCATCCGATACCACCTTCCTCATCCCAAGAATGTAAGGTGAGAACCGATGTCGAGCCTCCAAAATCCTAAGCTGCAGCACAACACAAAATACTTGTCATTTATACATGTTCAAAAAATAAATCACAAAAATACAAAATTTTTGCACAATACATAGAAAAAGGAATTACCTCAATAGCCCACACTCCAGCTCTAGTTCTGACCCCCACATCTACTCCCTCCACCACCATAGCTTCCGCACCCAATTCACTTCACCTCACTTCACTCCACTCTCCCAAACGCAACTTCTCAAACTCACAAATGCACAAATGAGTTTCATTTCTCATCCTGCTAGCTATTTATAGCTACTTCAGGCACCTTGAAATTCCCATGGGCATTTCTTGGTGCACTGAAGTGCACTAGGGCATTTGAAAAATGCCCAAAAACCGATGGGCATTTGTGCATACCAAAAGTGCCAACGGGTATTTGGCATCAATTTTGACAAAAAGATAAATTTTTACAAAATAGTGGCTTATCCCCACCAAATCACTCCATATTGCATCCACACATCTGTTTCATCATATTAATAGGTTTTGTGAAGATTCCAATTGATTTGGACACATAATTTTTATTTGCGACCACAAATTGCAAATCCGCTTAACAAGTTACAAAAGCACTCCAAAATGGTCCAAATCTTCACAAAACGATTGTAATCATCATTCTCATCATTAATACATCATTTTCACATCATCCATATCATAATTTGCATATTTTCCAAGGTCAAACAACATTCAAGTGAACCTTGTACCTAGTGGGTTATTCTATATACTTGGCGATTGTAGTGATTTGCATCCATGCAATTTGGTAAGATGAATAACTTACCATAAGGACACTTGGTCATTTTCATCATTCCATATCTCCTTATTGGAAATCACAATCACATTTGGTACTTCACTTTTTTTGGGTGAAACCTTGCCAAGACCAATTTGCACAAAAGCTATCATTGATGGCCTAGTTCATGGGGCTTAAAACATGGACAAAATAATATTTCATCATTTCATATCTCCTTGATAGTCATCATGGTGATTGGACTTAGCTAGGGTGATTGGTTTTGATCATAGGAATTATCTGAAAGTCACTAGTTGGCCCTCCAAAGTTGACTACTTTTATTTTTGCATATTCATCCTTGCATATCAATGATGTCGGAAGGCACATTCTTCAACAACATCGAATCACCCCAAATTTGGGGTAACCACATTTGGTTTTGAATTTCCCACAATGGGATACATCTTACATGATCATGACATCTACACTTGGCAAAAATCCCTTCATCTGTTGGGGAAAAAATAGACACATTTTTCATCACATTTTCAAAAATCCCTTCATTTGTTGGGGAAAAAATAGATGCAATCATTTCACATTTTTCACCAATCCCCTTCCCATCATTGGGGTAAAAATGGTATCACATTT
The DNA here is from genome assembly GCA_028583015.1 of Wollemia nobilis. NCBI lineage: Eukaryota > Viridiplantae > Streptophyta > Pinopsida > Araucariales > Araucariaceae > Wollemia > Wollemia nobilis. The sequence continues at coordinate 39,910,812 of JAQPPZ010016981.1, forward strand.
ACATCATTCATATCATCCATCATTCATTTGCACATATTTTTCAATTGGCTCGTGAGATTCATCCACAAACTCACTCGCCAATTGAGGGGGTAAGCTACGCAAAAATCCAAATTATTTCATTCTTTTATCTTCAAGCTCACATTTCACATCCCAAGAGAAAGTTGATTCTTGATATAGAGCTACACACAACACACAGCAAGAATGCAGAAATCAACAATGCACAGGCCAAAAATTCCAGCAAGTTTCATTAAAAAGAGAGGTCTCTCCTCGAATACACAGCTATCCCCAAAAATAAATGGCCAAGAGTCCTTCAATACAATGCATGCGCGCCTTTTATCCTCGGCCGCCACCTCCTTCTCCATCATTACGCAAAGTGCGGGCCCTTTTTATCCCCAGGCCCGACTCTCTTTGGACCATCATTACCTTGAATGCGAGACTCCCCATACCGCCCGCACGAATGCTCTGTCCCGCCTGCATGATGCTGCCAGGTGCATCAAAAAAAATCATGGCCTGTAGTGGCGGCATGCCCTGCAGCCGCCTGTCAATCCTCCGCCAAGTCATCATTCATAAGAATGCGCCATGGCCGCTTGCGATTGATGCCATGTGTCCCTCTTGTCATGCTCCCTGTAACCGCTTCATACTCTCGAGCCACCTGTAACTTCACGCCACGTGTCCCTCTGCACTGGTCTCTGTAATCGTCGGCTGGTCAACGTCGTGAGAGCTCTGGTCGCGATATCGCGACGTTTTTGCTCCAGTACTTTCTCTCTCCTCTTTGGTCGCGATATCGTGACGTTTTGGCGTTAGGCTTCTCTCTCCTCCTTGGGGCCGCGATTCCGCTACACGTCGCGAAATCGCGACGTCTAGGCTTTTCTTACTCGCCTTCCTCCCTTGGGCCGCGAAACCGCGACATGTCACGATTTCGTGACATCTTTGTGTTTCGTACTTGCTGCCTCGTTTCGGGCCGTGAAACCGTGACATGTCACGATTTCGTGACATCTTTGCATTGTGGAACCTTGCCTCCGAATATGTCTGATTTTGTGACATCTTTGAGCTTTGCCTTCGAATGTGTTGCGATGTCTTTATGCTTCCAAGTCTTGCCTTCCGAAGGTGTCACGATTTCGTGACGTCTTTTAAACTTTATCTTTGAAGGTGTCGCGATTTCGCGACGTCCTTGAAGCTTTGTCTTCGAAGGTGTCGCGATTTCGTGACGATTCTTGTGCCTTAGAACCTTTTTGCCAAAGATGTTCCTGTGCTTTCAAATCTTGCTTCTCGGAAGTGTCGCGATTTCATGACCATTTGGCATTAAGTGATTTTTCTTAGAAATTGTCACGATTTCGTGACCGTTTGGCGCTGAAGCTGCATTCCTTGAAAATGTCATGATTTCGCGACAGTTTCATGCCTTGGCCCTTTCCATGAAAAAGCGTCGCGATATCGCGACAGGTTGGCCCGTTGGTGACCTTCTTCAAAAAGCGTCGCGATATCGCGATAGTTTTAGTACTTAAGAAAAAAAATACATTTTGGGTGATGCAAGATTGCAGCTTCGCCACCGGATGCTCCTGCATCAGACACCCGGGGTGAGTTTGAGAAGTGACCTCACTTCTGATCTTTTCGAGGTAGACCCAGGCGATCAACCTCAGCCTTTGACAACCAAGTCGCGTCTTCAATGGGTCGGCCCTTCCATTTGACCAAGTACTCCGAGTAACTCCTGTTCCTAGTACTTCGGCCCTCACGCATATCCAGAACTTCTTCTATCTCGTCCACAACTGGGATGGCTGCGGGAATGCTCCACAGATCTGGACTGGGTATCTCACTGCTTTCTCCTTCATGATACTCGACCAAATCCGAGATGTTAAACACGGGGGAGATGTTGAGTTCGCTTGGTAACTCCACCTCGTACGCATTGCCCGAATCTCGTTTGCCAATGATCTTACATGGTCCAAATTTCTTCATTTTCAGTTTGTTGTAGGTCTTGGCAGGAAACCGTTCCTTCCTCAGATGGACCATGACCGAATCTCCTACTTGGAACTCCTTAGCTCTGCATTTTTGATCCGCCCTTGTCTTGTACTGAGCATTCATCTTGGCAATGTGTTTTGTCACTTCCTCATGCACTCCCTTCAGGTGTTCAGCAAAGTCTTACGCTTCGACCATTGCATTTCTCCCTTGTATCTAGCCTTCTTAACTACGAAGCGTTCCTTGGGCTGCTCCCATAGATAATCTGGAATGGTGACTTGTTGGTACTCCGATTGACCGAGCTGTTATACGCAAACTCAGCTTGCGGCAGAATTAGATCCCATCCCTTGGGCTTGTCCCCTACCAAGCATCGCAGTAGGTTGCCCAAACTCCTATTAACCACCTCTGTTTGTCCATCTGTTTGGGGGTGGTATGCAGAACTGAACTTTAACTCCGTCCTCAGCTTCTTCCATAGGGTCTTCCAAAAATAACCTACAAACTTGGTATCCCTGTCCGACACAATGCTTCTTGGCAGCCCATGAAGGCGTACCACTTCCTTAAAGAACAAACCAGCTACATGGACCGCATCGCTAGTCTTCTGGCACGGGATAAAGTGTGCCATTTTCAAAAATCTGTCCACTACCACAAATATGGAATCGTGCCCCCTCTGCGTCCTAGGCAAACCAAGCACAAAATCCATACTAATATCTTCCCACGGCCTTTCGGGTATAGGTAGCGGTTGATACAAACCAGTAGGCTGCCTCATACCCTTTGCCATCTGGCAAATCCTGCAACTCTGCACAAACTTTGCCACATCCTGCTGCAATTGTGGCCAGCAATAGTTTTCACTAACCAGTGAGATGGTCTTGTCACGACCAAAGTGTCCAGCTAAACCCCCACTGTGCTTTTCTTTAATGAGGTTCTCTCTCATTGAGCTCCTCGAAATGCACAATTGATTCCCCCTAAACAGCATTCCATCTTGAATCAGGTAATCCAACCATCTAGTCCTGTCCAGCGCAACAGGCGCAGTGCAGGCTTTCCAAGCTTCTACGAAATCGGGGTCTACAGGGTATAAGTTCTTGAGCTCAGCAAACCCTACAACCTCCACTCTCATTTTTGTCATCAGACATTGCCTCCTACTCAATGCATCTGCCACCCTATTGGATCTTCCACTCCGATGCTTCAGTACAAAGGTATAGCTCTGCAGGAACTCTACCCATTTTAGGTGCCTCTGATTCAATTTGCCTTGACTGTTGATATACTGCAGCGCTTGATGGTCGGTGTAAAGAACAAACTCCTTGGGCAACAAATAATGCCTCCATTTCTTAAGTGCTTGGACTATGGCGTAGAACTCCTGATCATACACCGAATACTTTCTCCTGGCATCATTGAGCTTCTCGCTGAAATAAGCTACAGGCCTACCTTCTTGGCTCAATACGGCTCCTATCGCATTGCCACTCGCATCGCGATCTACCTGAAACACCTTATTGAAATCTGGAAGTGCTAAGACGGGTTGCTCAGTGACCTTCTTCTTCAGCATAGCAAAGCTTTTGTCTGCTCCAACTGTCCACTGAAATTCCTTCTTGTTCCCCTTCATTGTCTCTGTAAGAGATGAGCAAATACTGCTGAAGTTTCTAATGAATTTTTTGTAGAAACTGGCCAGACCATGAAATGATCTAACCTCGGTCACACTTCTTGGGACAGGCCATTCTAGGATAGCCCTCACCTTTTCGGGGTCCATCTTGAGACCATTTGCTGATATGACAAATCCCAGGTATACCGGCTCCTTCTTCACGAAGTTGCACTTCTTGATTGATCGATAGCTTGTTCCTCCCGTAGTTTCTCAAAAACCTTCCTGATGTGCATCAGGTGCTCCTCTAAGGTTCTGCTAAAAATCGGTATATCATCTAAGTAAACAATAACAAATTTGCCCAAAAATTCCTTTAGAACTTCATTCATTAACCTCATGAAGGTACTAGGTGCATTGGTTAATCCAAATGGCATAACCAACCACTCATACAGCCCCTCTCTGGTTTTAAAAGTTGTCTTCCATTCATCCCCTTCTCTAATGCGGATCTGATGGTATCCACTTTTCAAATCAATTTTTGTGAAGTACTCGGCTCCACCCAAGCGGGTCCATGATATCATCCATCCTTGGCAGTGGGAACCTGTATTTAATGGTGATCTTGTTGATTGCTCGAGAGTCGGTGCACATCCTCCATTCTCCATCCTTCTTGGGTGCTAATACTGCTGGTACAGCACATGGACTAAGACTCTCTCTAATCGGTCCCTTCTTCAACGAGATCCTGAACTTGCCGATTTAGTTCCTCGGTCTCCACAGGCGTCATTCGATGTGCAGCCTTGTTTGGCAAGCTCGATCCAGGCACCAGATCTATGTGGTGACTGATCTTCCTAACAGGTGGTAAACCTTCGGGAACATTGTCAGAAATGATATCAGGGAATTCTTCTAACAGTCCCATGACTTCCATTGGAATCTCCTTGCATCCTTCTTCCCTAACCCTGGGGATTATAGCATAGCACATATGATCCGGCTTCAGGCCTTCCAAGAATCTTCTGCCATCAACTAGACAGGACTCGTGCCTTTGCTGCATACTTTCTCATCCGCCTCCTTCGGGGGTTTTAACTTATGGCGAACTCCATTCTTTGATAGAGAATATGTGTTGGCTCGACCATCATGAACAACACTTCGGTCAAACTGCCATGGCCTCCCAAGCGGCAGGTGACATGCATCCATGGGCAAGATGTCACATAAAATCTCATCTCGGTAAGTTCCAATATTGAACTTCACCAGGCATTGTTCACTTACTAACACCCGATGGTCCTTTTGCAACCATGCAATTCGATAAGGGCGTGGGTGTTTTCTCCTCTCCAACTGTAGCTTGGCAACCATTTCCTCAGAAACCAAATTATCAGTGCTTCCATTATCTATGATGATGTTACATACCTTGCCTGCACACTTGCATCTTGTTCGAAATAGGTTGTTCCTCTGGTATGTCTTTTCTTCTTCATTTAACAGGACTCTTCTGATGACCATTGCTTCTCCTCTTTCTGCCTCCTCTGAGTGCTCAGATTCTACACCTTCATCTGCTACAGCAGCTCGGGCCTGACCCTCAGGTCTTCGATTTGGCCTCTCTTGATGCTGCGGGCAGTTGTATGCCCTGTGTCCTTCCTCTCCGCAGTTGAAGCAGGTTCCTCAAAAGACACCTCTACCAAACCCTCGCCCAGACCTACCTCTTCCTCTTGGGTAGTTGTTGTTCGGATTGCGTGGGCGTTGGTCATCCTCCTCTTTCACCTCTTTCTATTTTTGGCTGCTGCTAGCTTCACCAGTTTTCCCAAAATCTTTGTATCTTCCACCATTGCCTCTTCCACCAGCTCTTCCACCCCTGTCCTTCCCTCTCTGCTTGCCATCAAACCTTCTATTTAGTTTCTCTTCCACTTTTAATGCAAACTGATATGCATCCTCCATTGTGCTCATTCTAACCAGCCCCAGCTCTTCTTGAATGCTGGTTCGCAATCCATTTATGTAACGTGCGACCTTCTCTTTGTTCGCCTCCGAATGGCCGGTTCTGATAGAGATTTGATAGAACTCTTCAGTATATTCCTTGACAGTCTTACTAGCTTGTCGAAGACTCTGCATTTTCTTTAACAAGTCCAGCTCATAATCTGCAGGGATGAACTGCCTCTTTAGTTTCTCTACCATCCTATCCCACCTGGTGATCCTTTCCTTTCCCCTCCTGTTCCTTTCCAACTGCACTCCTTTCCACCAGATGCTAGCATGTCCTTTCAACTTGGTTTTCGTGAACCTGATCCGATTTGGATCTGATATCTCTTCATATTCAAAATACTCCTCCATGTCGTTGATCCAGTCTATCAACTCCTCAGGGTTGAGGTTCCCAGAGTAAGTGGAGACGTCAAATTTTGGCTTCTTCCCGATCTGGGAGATAGCCCTATACAGCCTAGCCTCTCTGGATCCAAGGCCTCTTCCTCATCGGATGGAACTTCTTCTTCCCACACTTCATCTTCGTTGGGTTCTTCCCTTCTCGGCTCGACTCCTCTTCGAATTTCCTCTTGCAGGGCCTCAACTTGCCTCTGCAGGGCTCTTAGATCGACCTCCTCCCTTCTTGCTCGTCTGTGCCTTATACCACCACGGGCTCTACGCGGAGGCATCTTGCTTCTTCTTCACAACCCCACAACCACGGTCCTGGCACAAACTGCCTCTCTGTTCGGCGATCGGTTTGCACTCTCAGAACCAACCTGCTCTGATACCACTTGATATAGAGCTACACACAACACACGGCAAGAATGCAAAAATCAACAATGCACAGGCCAAAAATTCCAGCAAGTTTCATTAAAAAAAGAGGTCTCTCCTCGAATACACAGCTATCCCCAAAAATAAATGGCCAAGAGTCCTTCAATACAATGCATGCGCGCCTTTTATCCTCGACCGCCACCTCCTTCTCCATCATTACGCAAAGTGCGGGCCCTTTTTTTATCCCAGGCCCAACTCTCTTTGGACCATCATTACCTTGAATGCGAGACTCCCCATACCGCCCGCACGAATGCTCTGTCCCTCCTGCATGATGTTGCCAGGTGCATCAAAAAAAATCATGGCCTGTAGTGGCGGCATGCCCTGCAGCCGCCTGTCAATCCTCCGCCAAGTCATCATTCATAAGAATGCGCCATGGCCGCTTGCAGTTGATGCCACGTGTCCTACTGTCATGCTCCCTGTAACCGCTTCATACTCTCGAGCCACCTGTAACTTCACGCCACGTGTCCCTCTGCACTGGTCTCTGTAATCGTCGGTTGGTCAACGTCGTGAGAGCTCTGGTCGCGATATCGCGACGTTTTTGCTCCAGTACTTTCTCTCTCCTCTTTGGTCGTGATATCGCGACGTTTTGGCGTTAGGCTTCTCTCTCCTCCTTGGGGCCGCGATTCCGCTACACGTCGCGAAATCGCGACGTCTAGGCTTTTCTTACTCGCCTTCCTCCCTTGGGCCGCGAAACCGTGACATGTCACGATTTCGCGACATCTTTGTGTTCCGTACTTGCTGCCTCGTTTCGGGCCGCGAAACCGTGACATGTCGCGATTTCGCGACATCTTTGCATTGTGGAACCTTCCCTCCGGATATGTCACGATTTCGCGACATCTTTGCATTGTGGAACCTTTCCTCCGGATATGTCATGATTTCGCGACATCTTTGCATGAACCTTTCCTCCGGATATGTCATGATTTCGTGACATCTTTGAGCCTTGTCATCGAAGGTGTCACGATTTCTTTACGTCTTGGCCTAGTCTTCCGAAGGTGTCACGATTTCGCGACGTCCTTGAACTTTGACTTTGAAGGTGTCGCGATTTCGTGACGTCCTTGAACTTTGTCTTCGAAGGTGTCGCGATTTCGCGACGATTCTTGTGCCTTAGAACCTTTTTGCCAAAGATGTCCCTGTGCTTTCAAATCTTGCTTCCCGGATGTGTCGCGATTTCGTGACCATTTGGCACTTAAGTGATTTTGCCGGAGCTGTCGCGATTTCGCGACCGTTGGGCGCTGAAGCTGCATTCCTTGAAAATGTCACGATTTCGCGACAGTTTCACGCCTTGGCCCTTTCCATGAAAAAGCGTCGCGATATCGCGACAGGTTGGCCCGCTGGCGACCTTCTTCAAAAAGCGTCGCGATATCGCGACAGTTTTAGTACTTAACAAAAAAAATACATTTTGGGTGATGCAAGATTGCAGCTTCGCCATCGGATGCTCCTGCATCACTTCTACACCTAGCAAAAATAGATGTCTCATATTTTTGCACTACATTGTGTTTTACGCAACGCTATACAAAAAGGGGCATCTGTGGACACCAAAACCTAGCCACTTGTCATCCATTCAGGTCTTCTCATCATTTCCACCCATAATTTATATATATTTATTCTATATATATTTAAATATTAATATTTTATATATTATATTTAATAAATATATATTTATATAAGTGAATTAATCCCAACCATCCAATTTCACTAAATACTATCCATTCATCCATATCAATTTATGCCACACCATAGATTTAATATCCACCCTTCGATATGCCTTTATATCAACCACACGATTAGTGTCATTGAAACCCTAGAATGACCTAGGTTGTATTATTAATAGAAGCCATTTTAATTTCTCAACCCCTAAATCATGAGTCTTTTGTCTTGAGTTCCCCAAGCAATTTGTGCCTTGAATTCCCTAGAGTATTCAAGTTCTCTCACCTTCCATCCTCACTTGCCATAGCCTTCGCATCCACCATCGCCTCCCTCTCTTAGCTAGATCTTATTTTTTAGAATTTCCATTCAACCATAAAATACCTTTGGGTGCCCCCTATTATTCTTAAGCACCCCTAGTGCTTCCTATCTACCACAAAGTGCCTCTGGGTGTACTCCATTATTCTCAAGCACCCACAAACATTTCTTGTAGCTACCAAGCACCCACGGGAATTTTACACTAGAATTTTTTAGCTCTCCAACCCTCGGGTGACACTAGGGCATCATTGCACCAATCCACTACAACAAATTTCATTAGATAAGAGAACGAAAGATAAGAAAGGTAAATCAAAGTCATTGTTGTTATATTTTATTGTGTTGCTAGCATTTTTTCACCTTTTGACATTGCATAGTGATGCAGGAGCATCCAGTGGCGAAGTTGCAATCTTGCATCACCCAAAATGTGTTTTTTTTCTTAAGTACTAAAACTGTCGTGATATCACGACGCTTTTTGGAGAAGGGCGCCGGCGGGCAAGCTGTCGCGATATCGCGACGTATTTTTTGAAAAGCACGGTCGGGACGCCAAACTGTCACGAAATCGTGACATTTCTTAAGCAGCGCAGTCGGGACGCCAAACTATCACGAAATCATGACATTTCTAAAGCAGCGCAGTCGGGACGCCAAACTATCATGAAATCGTGACATTTTTGAAGAAGCACGGTCGGGACGCCAAACTATCGTGAAATCGTGACATTTCTGTTGCAACGTGGTCTGGACGCAAAATGGTCATGAAATCATGACACTTTCGGAAGCAGGGTTTGAAAGCACAGGGACATCTTTGGCAAAAAGGTTCTAAGGCACAAGAATGGTCGCGAAATCGTGACACCTTCGAAGGCAAGCTTAAAGGACGTCGCGAAATCGTGACACCTTCAAAGATAAAGTTTAAAAGACGTCGCGAAATCGTGACACTTATGGGAGGCAAGACTTGGAAGCATAAAGACATCGCAACACCTTCGAAGGCAGAGCTCAAAGATGTCGCGAAATCATGACATATCCGGAGGCAAGGTTCCACAATGCAAAGATGTCACGAAATCGTGACACTTTCGAGCCAAGACGTACGGAATGCAAAGATGTCGCGAAATCGTGACATGTCACGGTTTCGCGGCCCAAGGGAGGAAAGCGAGTAAGAAAGGCCTAGACGTCGCGATTTCGTGACGTGTAGCGGAATCGCGGCCCCAAGGAGGAGAGAGAAGCCTAACGTCAAAACGTCGTGATATCGCGACCAAAGAGGAGAGAGAAAGTGTTGGGGCAAAAACGTCGTGATATCGTGATAGGGCGCTCACGACGTTGACCAGCCGGCGACTGCAGGGACCAGTGCAGAGGGACACGTGGCGTGAAGTTACAGGTGGCCCGAGAGTATGAAGCGGTTACGGGAAGCATGGCAACGGGACACGTGGCATCAGCGCAAACGGCCATGGCGCATTCTTGTGAATGATTGACTTGGCAGTGGATCGACAGGCGGCTGCAGGGCATGCCGCCACTACAGGCCATGATTTTTTTTTATGCACCTGGCAGCATCATGCAGGCGGGACAGAGCATTCATGCGGGCGGTATGGGGAGTCTCGCATTCAAGGTAATGATGGTCCAAAGAGAGTCGGGCCTGGGGATAAAGAAAAAGGCCCGCACTTTGCGTAATGATAGAGAAGGAGGTGGCGGCCGAGGATAAAAGGCGCGCATGCATTGTATTGAAGGACTCTTGGCCATTTATTTTTGGGGAATTGTTGTGTATTCGAGGAGAGACCTCTATTTTTAATGAAGCTTGCTGGAATTTTGCCTGTGCATTGTTAATTTCTGCATTCTTGTTGTGTGTTGTGCGTAGCTCTATATCAAGTGGTATCAGAGCGGGTTGGTTCTGAGAGTGCAAACCGATCACCGAACAGAGAGGCGGTTGCGCCGGGACCATGGTTGTGGGGTTGTGAAGAAGAAGCAAGATGCCTCCACGAAGAGACCATGGTGGTATAAGGCACAGACGAGCAAGAAGGGAGGAGGTCGATCTAAGAGCCCTACAGAGGCAAGTTGAGGCCCTGCAAGAGGAAATTAGAAGAGGAGTCGAGCCGAGAAGGGAAGAACCCGGCGAAGATGAAGCGTGGGAAGAAGAAGTTCCATTTGATGCGGAAGAGGCCTTGGACCTAGCAGAGGCTAGGCTGTACAGGGCTATCTCCCAGATTGGGAAGAAGCCAAAATTTGACGTCTCGACTTACTCTGGAAACCTCAACCCTGAGGAATTAATAGACTGGATCAACGACATGGAGGAGTACTTCGAATACGAAGAGATCGCAGATCCAAATCGGATCAGATTCGCAAAAACCAAGCTGAAGGGGCATGCTAGCATCTGGTGGAAAGGAGTGCAGTTAGAAAGGAACAAGAGGGGAAAGGAAAGGATCACCAGATGGGATAGGATGGTAGAGAAACTAAAGAGGCGGTTCATCCCTGCAGATTATGAGCTGGATTTGTTGAAGAAAATGCAGAGTCTTCGACAGGCTAGTAAGTCTGTCAAGGAATATACTGAAGAGTTCTATCAAATCTCTATCAGAATCGGCCATTCGGAGGCGAACAAAGAGAAGGTCGCACGTTACATAAATGGATTGCGAACCAGCATTCAAGAAGAGTTGGGGCTGGTTAGAATGAGCACAGTGGAGGATGCATATCAGTTTGCATTAAAAGTGGAAGAGAAACTAAATAGAAGGTTTGATGGCAAGCAGAGAGGGAAGGACGAGGGGTGGAAGAGCTGGTGGAAGAGGCAGTGGTGGAAGATACAAAGATTTTGGGAAAACTGGTGAAGCTAGCAGCGGCCAGAAATAGAAAGAGGTGAAAGAGGAGGATGACCGACGCCCACGCAATCAGAGCAACAACTACCCAAGAGGAAGAGGTAGGTCTGGGCGAGGGTTTGGAAGAGGTGTCTTTAGAGGAACCTGCTTCAACTGCGGTGAAGAAGGACACAGGGCATACAACTGCCCACAGCATCAAGAGAGGCCAAATCGAAGACCAGAGGGTCAGGCCCGAGCTGTTATAGCAGACGAAGGTGTAGAGTCTGAACATTCGAGAGGAGGCGAGAAAGAGGGGAAGCCATGATTATCGAGAAGAGTCTTGTTGAATGAAGAGGAAAAGGCGGACCAAAGGAACAGCCTATTTCGGACAAGATGCAAGTGCGCAGGCAAGGTATGTAATATCATCATTGATAATGGAAGCATTGACAATTTGGTTTCAGAGGAAATGGTTTCCAAGCTGCGGTTGGAAAGGAGAAAACACCCACACCCTTATCGAATTGCATGGTTGCAAAAGGACCATCGGGTCTTTGGTGAGTGAGCAATGTCTGGTGAAGTTCAACATTGGAACTTACCAAGATGAAGTGTTATGTGACATCTTGCCCATGGATGCATGTCACCTGCTGCTTGGGAGGCCATGGCAGTTTGACCGAAGTGTTGTTCATGATGGTCGAGCCAACACATATTCTCTGTCAAAGAATGGAGTTCGCCATAAGTTAAAACCCCTGAAAGAGGCGGATGAGAAAGTATGCAGCAGTGCACGAGTCTGTCTAGTTGATGGCAGAAGATTCTTGGAAGGCCTGAAGCCGGATCATGTGTGTTATGCTATAATCCCAAGAGTTAGGGAAGAAGGATGCAAGGAGATTCCAATGGAAGTCATGGGACTGTTAGAAGAATTCCCTGATATCATTTTTGACAATGTTCCTGAAGGTTTACCACCTGTTAGGAAGATCAGTCACCACATAGATCTGGTGCCTGGATCGAGCTTGCCAAACAAGGCTGCACATCGAATGACACTGGTGGAAACTGAAGAATTAAATCGGCAAGTTCAAGATCTGTTGAAGAAAGGCCTGATAAGGGAGAGTCTTAGTCCATGTGTTGTACCAGCAGTATTAGCACCCAAGAAGGATGGAGAATGGAGGATGTGCACCGACTCTCGGGCAATCAACAAGATCACCATTAAATACAGGTTCCCCCTACGAGAATGGATGATATCATGGATTGCTTGAGTGGAGGTGAGTACTTCACAAAAATTGATTTGAAAAGTGGATACCATCAGATCCGCATTAGAGAAGGGGATGAGTGGAAGACAGCCTTCAAAACCAGAGAAGGGTTGTATGAGTGGCTGGTTATGCCATTTGGATTAACCAATGCACCTAGTACCTTTATGAGGTTAATGAATGAAGTTACGAAGGAATTTCTGGGCAAATTTGTTATTGTTTACTTGGATGATATACTGATTTTTAGCAGAACCTTAGAGGAGCACTGATGCACATCGGGAAGGTTCTTGAGAAGCTACAGGAGGAACAGTTACTGATCAATCTGAAGAAGTGCAACTTCGTGAAGAAGGAGCTGGTATACCTAGGATTTGTCATATCAGCAAATGGTCTCAAGATGGACCCCGAAAAGGTGAAGGCTATCCTAGAATGGCCTGTCCCAAGGAGTGTGACCGAGGTTAGATCATTTCATGGTCTGGCCAGTTTCTACAGAAAATTTATTAGAAACTTCAGCAGTATTTGTGCATCTCTTACTGAGACAATGAAGGGAAACAAGAAGGAATTCCGGTGGACAGTTGGAGCCAATAAAAGCTTTGCTATGCTGAAGAAGAAGGTCACTGAGCAACCCATTTTAGCACTTCCAGATTTCAATAAGGTGTTTCAGGTAGACTGCGATGCGAGTGGCAGTGCGATAGGAGCCGTCTTGAGCCAAGAAGGTAGGCACGTAGCTTATTTCAGCGAGAAGCTCAATGATGCCGGGAGAAATTATTCAGTATATTATCAAGAGTTCTACGCCATAGTTCAAGCACTCAAGAAATGGAGGCACTATCTATTGTCGAAAGAGTTTGTTCTCTATACCGACCATCAAGCGCTGCAGTTTATTAACAGTCGGGGAAAATTGAATCAGAGACACCTAAAATGGGTAGAGTTCCTGTAGAGCTATACCTTTGTCTTTGAAGCATCGAAGTGGAAGATCCAATAGGGTGGCGAGATGCATTGAGTAGGAGGCAATGTCCGATGACAGAACTGAGAGTGGAGGTTGTAGGGTTTGCTTGAGCTCAAGAACTTATACCCTGCTAGACCCCGATTTCGTAGAAGCTTGGAAAGCACACACTGTGCCTGTTGCGTTGGACGGGACTAGATGGTTGGATTACCCGATTCAAGATGGAATGTTGTTTAAGGGGAACCAGTTGTGCATTTCGAAGAGCTCAATGAGAGAGAACCTCATTAAAGAGAAGCACAGTGGGGGTTTAGTTGGACACTTTGATCGTGACAAGACCATATCATTGGTTAGTGAAAACTATTACTGGCCACAATTGCGGCGAGGATGTGGCAAAGTTTGTGCGAGTTGCGGGATTTGCCAGGATGGCAAAGGGTGTGAGGCGAGCCTACTGGTTTGTATCAACCGCTACCTATACCCGAGCGGCCGTGGGAAGATATTAGTATGGATTTTGTGCTTGGTTTGCCTAGGACGCGAGAGGGGCATGATTCCATCTTTGTGGTAGTGGACAGATTTTTGAAAATGGCACATTTTATCCCGTGCCAGAAGACTAGCGACGCGGTCCATGTAGCTGGTTTGTTCTTTAAGGAAGTGGTACGCCTTCATGGGCTGCCAAGAAGCATTGTGTCGGACAGAGATACCAAGTTTGTAGGTTATTTTTGGAAGACCCTCTGGAAGAAATTAAAGACGGAGTTAAAGTTCAGTTACGCTTACCACCCGCAAACAGATGGCCAAACAGAGGTGGTTAATCGGAGTTTGGGCAACCTACTGCGATGCTTGGTAGGGGACAAGCCCAAGGGATGGGATCTAATTCTGTCGCAAGCTGAGTTTGCGTACAACAGCTCGATCAATCGGAGTACCAACAAGTCACCATTCCAGATTATCTATGGGAACAGCCCAAGGAACGCTTCAGAGTTAAGAAGGCTAGATACAAGGGAGAAATGCAGTGCTGAAGCAGAAGACTTTGCTGAACACCTGAAGGGAGTGCATGAGGAAGTGACAAAACACATTGCCAAGATGAACGTTCAGTACAAGACAAGGGCGGATCAAAAACGCAGAGCTAAGGAGTTCCAAGTAGGAGATTCGGTCATGGTCCATCTGCGGAAGGAACGGTTTCCTGCCAAGACCTACAACAAACTCAAAATGAAGAAATTTGGGCCATGCAAAATCATTGGCAAACGGGATTCGGGTAATGCCTACGAGGTGGAGTTACCAAGTGAACTTAACATCTCCCCCGTGTTTAACATCTCAGATTTGGTTGAGTATCATGAAGGAGAAAGCAGTGAGGTACCCAGTCCAGATTTGTGGAGCATTCGGCAGTCACCCCAGTTGCGGACGAGATAGAAGAAATTCTGGATACGCGTGAGGGTCGCAGTACTCGAAACAGGAGTTATTATGAGTATTTAATCAAATGGAAGAGCCGACCCATAGAAGATGCGACTTGGCTATCCAAGGCGGAGGTTGATCGTTTGGGTCTACCTCGGAAAGATCAGAAGTGAGGTCACTTCTCAAACTCACCCCGGGTGTCTGATGCAGGAGCATCCGGTGGCGAAGTTGCAATCTTGCATCACCCAAAATGTGTTTTTTTCTTAAGTACTAAAACTATCGCGATATCGCGACGCTTTTTGAAGAAGGGCGCCGGCGGGCCAAACTATCGCGATATCGCGACGTTTTTTGAAAAGCACGGTCGGGACGCCAAGCTATCGTGAAATCGTGACATTTCTTAAAGGGGATCGGGACGTAAGACTGAAATCGTGACATTTACTGAAGAAGCACGGTCGGGACGCCAAACTGTCATGAAATCGTGACATTTATTTGCAACGTGGTACGGACGCAAAATGGTCACGAAATCGTGACACTTTCGAAAGCAAGGTTTGAAAGCACAGGGACATCTTTGGCAAAAAGGTTCTAAGGCACAAGAATGGTCACGAAATCGTGACACCTTCGAAGGCAAGCTTAAAGGACGTCGCGAAATCGTGACACCTTCAAAGATAAAGTTTAAAAGACGTCACGAAATCGTGACACTTCTAGGAGGCAAGACTTGGAAGCATAAAGACATCGCAACACCTTCGAAGGCAGAGCTCAAAGATGTCACGAAATCGTGACATATCCGGAGGCAAGGTTCCACAATGCAAAGATGTCGCGAAATCGTGACACTTTCGAGCCAAGACGTACGGAATGCAAAGATGTCGCGAAATCGTGACATGTCGCGGTTTCGCGGCCCAAGGGAGGAAGCGAGTAAGAAAGGCCTAGACGTCGCGATTTCGTGACGTGTAGCGGAATCGCGGCCCCAAGGAGGAGAGAGAAGCCTAACGTCAAAACGTCACGATATCGCGACCAAAGAGGAGAGAGAAAGTGTTGGGGCAAAAACGTCGCGATATCGCGACAGGGCGCTCACGACGTTGACCAGCCGACGACTGCGGGGACCGGTGCGAGAGGGACACGTGGCGTGAAGTTACGGGTGGCCCGAGAGTATGAAGCGGTTACTAGGAAGCATGGCAACGGGACACGTGGCATCAGCGCAAATGGCCATGGCGCATTCTTGTGAATGATTGACTTGGCAGTGGATCGACGGGCGGCTGCAGGGCATGCCGCCACTACAGGCCATGATTTTTTTTTATGCACCTGGCAGCATCATGCAGGCGGGACAGAGCATTCGTGCGGGCGGTATGGGGAGTCTCGCATTCAAGGTAATGATGGTCCAAAGAGAGTCGGGCCTGGGGATAAAGAAAAAGGCCCGCACTTTGCGTAATGATAGAGAAGGAGGTGGCGGCCGAGGATAAAAGGCGTGCATGCATTGTATTGAAGGACTCTTGGCCATTTATTTTTGGGGAATTGCTGTGTATTCGAGGAGAGACCTCTGTTTTTAATGAAGCTTGCTGGAATTTTGCCTGTGCATTGTTAATTTCTGCATTCTTGCTGTGTGTTGTGCGTAGCTCTATATCACATAGCTAGCGTTTAGTCTTGATTTTTGAGAATATCACATGGTGGATTCCTCATTGTTAATGTTATTACTGACTCATTTTATATTCTTTTATGTACAAATATGGTATCATTACATTAGCATTGGACATATGCTTAAGCTAGAGTGGCCCGACATCTAATAACTAGAAGCCAACTCACTTCTATTTGGAGCAGGAACGCATTTTGAAGATACCACCAATATTGTTTGCTAGGGTTTTGAAGAACCCTAGACATTGTAAAATTTGTATCAAAGAGTTCAAAGATTCATTATTGTAACAATGGAGTTTTGAGGCTCCTCCCCATTAATAAAAATTATTCATTGTGCAATATTATCTTTTTGAGATTAATTTATATCTTGTTATTTGGTGTTGCATTTTTGTCTCTTCAAAAATTATATTTTCTTCTTTAGTGCATTACCCCCATTAGAGAGGCCTGATAGGTTTGTTTTTGCACTTTACTTTTCATTGTATTACATGTTTTATTTCCTCTATTCCTTTTTCTTTGAAGCAATTTGAGTAGAAGTAGACTAGCATAGCAATATAACGATGAGCACCAATGAAGATATTTAGAAGTAATTAATTAGTATTGGGTAAAATACCCCAAAGACCATCTAATGGGATCTGCATCCTATGATCTCCTAGAATTCCTAGGATTGGCAACCTTACATGAGGTGTAGGGCATCAAATGCACTCGCTTGGCTGAGGCAACAAAAGTGGTCAAGGCTGCAACTATAGGGGATCATAGTACCTAAGGAGTGCAAGGGGATCACAACTAGCCCCCCAATAGTACCCATATTTTAATATGTATATAAGAAGTATAACCCATACATTGAGCCTTACCTCCATTAGTTATCAACACATGGAAGTCATCTTAGTCTAATTTGTTGATATACAACCCTAGAGCTATCATCATCTTATTGTCAATGAAATTATGAGTATTGCTTGAATTACTCAACATATTGACCTATTTTATTTTGATTAAGCCCTAAAACTTTATAGTGTGATAAGCCTATGCAACCATGAGGTAAATTCTAATAGGGGTATAATATCCATATCTTTCCTAGGCTCCTAATTTTATGCCAATATCTCTTATTGTGATAACAAAAAAGATTCCTCCTCTAAGAATCTTCCTCCTTTATCTTCATGTGAAAATGATACCACTCTCACATACCTAATCTATAGTGTGATTGATATTTGTAATAAGATAATCCTTATACACATTACTCATTATGATTACTAAAGTAAAATCAATAGGGATTGAGACCATACCATCATTGAAGTCAATTAAATTAAATTATTTCATTCACATGAGTTTATCACTCAATATTATAGAGGGTGTAAGGATAATAAATATATATTTCCTACTTGGTGTCATCCTTGAGGTCATTATGAAATGCTAAAACTACCACATTCAAATCCAAATGATATGTATATGTGAGCAGGTCCATGAACTTTTTATAGTTCTTATCTACATATTTTTTGGTTACATTAACCATACCACATAAGAGGTAGAGTAACCCTTATCAACTATGAGAAGGAATATTTTCTTAATTTTTTCCAATAAAGATGATAGCCATGATACCTTAATTCCCATAGAAATAATTGATGATAGGAAATCCATCTTTAAAATATATCCACAAGGATTATTATCCACAAAGGTTGAGATATTAAGTCGAGTATCTATAATATAATGAGGTAAGTCAAGCAAGGTGTAGAACAATATATAGTGAAATCAATATTAGTCATAAACTCTAAACTAATATTTATCATACTTGAAGGAGATCATTTGATGGTTTGGGTATGCATGTGGGTATTTTTAGATAAATCAATATATTTTCCAAAATATAGTTATTGGTAGAATTTTAATCCTTAACCTAGGGTTGTATGTTGGTAATACCCTAGGTATTGATGCTCAAAGTGTCTTGAATCATGCCTAAAAGGTGGCTCTTAAAAGTACCCTAATACTTATGCTAAAATTATTTGATACGTGGAAGGTCATCCAAAGGAATCTTAGGTCCATTATGATTATATTTCTATTACTCAAAGGATAACCATTATTATTTTCTCTCTAATGAGTATTCAGTGTGGGAAAATATCCTATTGAAGTGCTTAATGTAGACACCTAATTTTATGAATATAATCAATCCTCAAGCTTACCAATATCATGATTAATCAGCCAACTGATTATTCAAATTGAATTAATCATTTTTAACCAAATATTAGGAGTATTTATTAATCCAAAATCAAAAGCACCAAGACATTAATAGAATATTTGGTGTCACTTTTATCCCTTGTAGTGCTTTTGTAAAACTTGATCTTTTTACCTTTTTTTCATCAATTTGACTAGAAACAATCATCTTGGTAAAAATTATGGAGTATTAGCACCGCCAGTGTTGGAATATGTAATGCAACATTGTGTAAATTATTCTTATACTAAAATATAAATTCTAAACAATAATATTTTAATTAGAATATAATTCTATCTTATGTAAAATATTCCCACCCAATTAATAAATAAATTAAGGGTGCTAGGAATATTTAATTTCTTGGGAAAAAAATATTTTTCTTTTCTAGCAAATATTAGAAAGTAACTAATCACTTTCTAATATTTGATAGATGCCACTTATCATATATCTCAAAGATTAGATTGTGATAAAATTAGAAAGTAACTAAAGAACTTTCTAATATTTGATAGATTTTGATAAGATTAGATTGTGATAAGATTTAGGGTTGTAGTAGAAAATATTCTCTTTAAATAGGGGTGTTTTCTACTACATATGATCATATCTTGTCATATTGACTTGTGTTGTAGTTTATGTTGATGCATATTGTTGCATAACATTGAAGCATTATTGTACTATTGAATCATTGAGTAATATAGTGAGCTTCATAGTGGATGTTTCCCTTCTTCATTTGAAGTAGGGTTTTACCACTCAATATTTGTGTTGTGGGTTTACCTCTTTTATGTGTGATTGATCTTGGGGAGACTTTGCTTGTCTCACATTTGGTATCAGAGAGGTTGAGATCTCTATTAAGTGTCTTCAATCATTTGAGGTGAAAAACCCATTAAGATATATTTTTATTTTTGCATGCATTTGATATTTGGATATTTTATGTAAACTTATTTTGCAAATCTGCCATTAGGTTTTATAGATTTATTATGTTTTTAGATTAGTTGTTAGATCTTGCGAAAACAATATTTTCATTTTAAATCTATAAAAAAAAATTTGGCATTAAGTTTTTTGTTGGAAAGGGTTTTGGAGCCAAACGGACCCCATGGTTGCATCCGGAAGACCCAAAAACCCCTATTTCCATATATAGTCATTTTTTTTATTTATTAAAAAAAAAATAGTCAGCTATATATATATATATATATATATATATATATATATATATAAAAAAAAATATATATATATATATATATATAACAGTTTTTAAAAAAAAAAAAAATGTTTTGCTTTATAAAAAAATATATAGTTTTGTTTTAAAAAAAAAAAAAAAAAACAGTTTTGCTTTATATAAAAAAAATAGTTTTGTTTTTTTGAAAAATTTTTGCTTTATAAAAATCTTTAAACTTTTTCATGCCATTTTTTTATTTTTTATTTTTATTTTAATTTACATGGTGGAATCGGTAGCCGCCATGAATTCGGGAAGGTTGTCTAGATTTTATGGCCGCCATAGTATTCTGCGTTGTCCACCCTAGAAGCCGCCATACAGATCTTCACGTAGTCCGCCCCTATAACCACCATGCCAAAATCATTTTAAACCTTTTACGCCACTGAAAGCACCAGGAAAGGGACAAGCGTTCAGTTTGGCGAGGCCCGAGATTTGAACCTTGGACCTTCACCCCCTTATGGGGTTTGGATGAACCAATTGGTCTACACCTCGGACCTATGCCATTTTTTTATTAATAAAATAAATTTTATTAATTTAATTGCATTTTTTTAAGCAATTTTTGTATTAAAAATTATTATTATTCTCCTTAAAATGCAATATTTTTTTATCTCACATTAACAATGGTTGTTTGTGGGTTTTCTTGTTTTGCAAGGTTATCCAAGTATGTTTTAGAGTATACAAGGCAATTTCGGATCAACTTTTTCACTCTCTTCCCCTATTTTTATTAATTTCTTCTAATCTCTCTCCAGTATTTTCTTGAAGCATACCGTAAATTAATGTAACTTGTATTTCTCATTATGAAAGTAAAAGACACCCTTGTGATGTTTTCTTCTTGTCATTTGTAACCACTTGTGGTTTATGGATGGCTTTGTAAGTTGCTTGTATCTGAAGCTACTCCATTGGGGGCTTGTAGTCTCATTTTGGCCCATTTTGTATTGGTGCCTTATTGTAGACCATTCTTGGTCATAGAAGCTCATTGTAACTATATTACTCATTTGATTCTCATCCCCATTTGTATATTTAGGGGGAGAATGTTTCTTTGTCTTATAATTCCTTTCCCCAATATTGCATTAAGGGGGAGTGTTGGAATATGTAATGCAACATTGTGTAAATTATTCTTAGACTAAAATATAAAGTCTAAAAAATAATATTTGAATTAGAATATAATTCTATCTTATGTAAAATATTCCCACCCAATTAATAAATAAATTAAAGGTGCTAGGAATATTTAATTTCTTGGAAAAAAGTTATTTCTCTTTTTTAGCAAATATTAGAAAGTAACTAATCACTTTCTAATATTTGATAGATGCCACTTATCACATATCTCAAAGATTAGATTGTGATAAAATTAGAAAGTAACTAAAGCACTTTCTAATATTTGATAAATTGTGATAAGATTTAGGGTTTTAGTAGAAAAGCTTCTCTTTAAATAGGGGTATTTTTTACTACATATGATCATATCTTGTCATATTGACTTGTGTTGTAGTTTATGTTGATGCATATTGTTGCATAACATTGAAGCATTCATGTACTATTGAATCATTGAGTAATATAGTGAGATTTATAGTGGATGTTTTCCTTCTTCATTTGAAGTAGGGTTTTACCACTCAATATTTGTGTTGTGGGTTTACCTCTTTTATGTGTGATTGATCTTGTGGAGCATGATGGAATTGAAAAATAAGGCACACTTTATTTACAAGTTATATTACAATATATAAGCATCAAGCTTAGGAGGGAGATATGACAAGTGTCATAAGCTCCACTCCAAGTGTCTTTCAGAAGACACCACTCCAACTCAAACTAAAGACAAGGACAAGTGGCAGAAGACAAATGTCAACCTGTCAATTATAGGCATAGTGCACATTATAACAATA
Source organism: Wollemia nobilis (assembly GCA_028583015.1). Classification (NCBI taxonomy): domain Eukaryota; kingdom Viridiplantae; phylum Streptophyta; class Pinopsida; order Araucariales; family Araucariaceae; genus Wollemia; species Wollemia nobilis. The sequence continues at coordinate 39,932,290 of JAQPPZ010016981.1, forward strand.
ATAATATTCTAACATTCCCTCTTAATGTGCACTATCTTAAAAAGATAACTTAACATTAGATAACATTCCCCCTTAATGTTGACTTCTTTTACATAGATATAGAAAATTGCTAAACTGAGTAAACTTGTCTTTCCCAAGTGACTTGGTGAAGATGTCTGCCACTTGATATTGAGTTGGTACATACTCCATGTGTATAATGTATTATTGGACCATTTCTCTAATGAAGTGATGATGGATCTCAATGTGCTTTGTTCTAGCATGGAAAACTGGATTCTTGGTCATCTTGATGGTACTTTGATTGTCACAATATATATATGTTGGATCATTTATGAATAGCCCAATATCCTGAATTAATTGCCTCAACCATATTGCCTCCTTAGTTGCCTCAATTACTGCTCTATATTCTACTTCTACTGAAGATAGTGAAACTGTGTTCTACTTCTTTGTGCTCCATGAAATAGATCCTTGGCCTAATTGAAAGCAATAACCTGATGTAGATCTTCTAGTTTCAGGACAACTGGCCCAATATGAATATGTCTATCCAATCAAATAAAAATTATCACTTGATTTATACATAAGGCCATGATGAGGTGTGGCCTTTAGGAATCTCAAAATCCTCTTAGCTGCTATCCAATGGCTCTTCTTAGGATCCTGCATGAATCTGGAAATAAGGCCAACTGAATAGCTAATAGTTGAAGTTAAGTAGATCAAACTTCCAACTAGTTTCCTATAAAGTGTATCATCAACCCTTTCTTATTCATAATTATTTACGAATTTCAATCTAGTTTCCATGGGAGTTAGAGAGGGATTACACTCCTCCATGTGAAACCTCTCCAAAATAGACTGAATGTACTTAGCTTGTGAGATAAAAATATTACTAGGCTGTTGTCATACCTCTATTCCTAAGCAATAGTGGAGGAGGCCTAAATCTGTCATCTCAAAGTTCTTGCATAAGTCCTCCTTGAGCAACCTTATTCCTTCTATGTCATCACCTGTAATGAAAAGATCATCCACATACAATGTAACCAAAATGATGCGGTTCATCCAATGTTTCACATAGAGAGTATATTCTACTGTAGATCTAGTGAAACTAAGATTGAGAAAATAGGAGTCAATCTTTGCATACCAAGCTTGGGGTGCTTGCTTCAACCCATATAGAGCTTTCTTTAATCTGAGGACTTCGTTGTTTTGGCCTTCAGCTGTGTACCCTGGTGGTTGTTTCACATACACTTCCTCCTTCAAATGACCATTGAGAAATGCACTTTTGACATCCATTTGATATATTGGCCAATGTTATTGAGTTGCCATAGCAATAACTGTCCTGATTGTAGTCATCTTAGCCATAGGAGCAAAGGTCTCCTCATAATAAATTCCCTCTTGTTTCTTATAGACTTGAGCTATAGGCAAGCCTTGTGGCGATCTAGTGAGCCATCTGCTTTATATCTTACTTTGTATACCCATTTTGTACCTATGGTATATTTTCATTTGGGTAAATCAACTAACTCCAAAGTGTGATTCCTTTCAATGGAATCCAATTCTTGATCCATGGCATGAACCCATTTAGGATCACCAAGTGCTTCTTTGACATTAGAAGGTTCATGTTGGCTAAGGACTTTGGCCATTAGGGCATAATTCACTTGGTGTCTTAGGGCTGAAGGCCTTTTACCTGTATAGATGGGCAAATGATTTTGGGCTTCATCTATTGTGGCTTGAACCCACTTGGGTAAAGGATTGGATGATGTTACTTGATAATTAGGAGGAGGATATGGAGGACATGGATCATTTGTAGGAAGTTCTTCTTTTGGATGAATTTCTTGATTTATGAGTGAAGGAGAAGGACTAGATGATATTGTATGCATGAATGGAGCAACTATTTCATTAGTTATTTCTAAAGTGGGGGGCTTAGGAGGATTATATGGGGGATAATCATGAAAGGTAACATCCCTAGATAAAATTATTTTCTTGGCAATAGGTTCATATAATTTATATGCATTGGCATTATCACTATAGCCAACAAAGATGCATTTTTGGCTCTTATCATCAAACTTTTTCCTTTTCTTATGAGGAATATGAGCATAGGCATCACATCCAAATATTCTCAAATGGCCCACATAGGGCGTCCTTCCACTCCATTCTTCTTCAAGTGTTCTTTCATGTAAGGCCTTTGTGTATGACCTATTAGTCAAGTATGTAGCAGTAAGAACAACTTCTCCCCAAAATGAGTTAGGTAATCTAGCAGCATGCAACATTGATTTTGCCTTATTTATGATTGTTTGATTCATCCTCTCAACAAATACATTTTTTTGTGAGGTATAAGGGGTTATTAATTACCTCCTTATCCCATGATACTTACACAAATTAAAGAATTCATTGGAGACATATTCTCCACCATTATCCGATCTTAAGGTAGAGATTTGATAGCCACTTTATCTTTCAACAAGTGCGATGAATTCTTTGAACTTATCAAGGGCTTGCCACTTATATTGAATTATGTAGATCCATACCTTTCTACTGTAATCATCAATGAAAGTGATGCAGTATTTAGCCCCAGTATAAGATTGAACAGACATTGGCCCACAAATGTTTGACTGAATTAATTGCAAAGGTCTATTGGCTCCCCATGCCTTTCCTATTTCAAATGGCTGCCTATGGTGTTTGGCTATTACACATGGCTCACAAAAAAAATTTGACTCCTTAAGATGTGGAAGTCATTTAACTAATCCTTTTGTAGCCATCATTTGAAGATTATTAAAATTTAAATGTCTCAATATTTCATGCCACATGTACTCCAAAGAGAAAGTAGTTGTTGTATGCAAAGATGCTTGTATTAAAGATTTTGTAAGGAGGTAGTAAACACCATCCTTTTTCACTCCCATGGCCTTGACATTGCCATTGGGTTCCTTAATGTAGCATTTGTCTTTTTCAAAATAGACATTATAGCCCTTATATGTAAGCTATCCAATAGAAAGAAGACTCCTTTTAAGACCAGACACATACAAAACATCTATTGTAGGAACATTATTACCATCATGCAAAGTAAGTGGTGCCTCCCCAACACCTTCAATGGGTAGAGCACTTTCATCACCAAAAGTAATGAATTGATTTGATGTAGGTTGAACCTTGGTCAACCAATCTTGCCTTCCTATCATGTGCTTTGTTGCTCCAGAATCAATATACCAACACTCTTTATCTTCAACATTAATTTGGTTGGCTGCATACAACGTGTTTAGATTATTATTTTGTGGTTTTCCCTGTTATATTTGCCTTTTATAGCAATTAGCAACATTATGATTTCATTTTCCACAATATTCACACCCTTGTTGATTATTGTTTTGACCCCCTTGAGGTCTTTTTTGCCATATTGGTTGTTGCTAGTACTGTTGCTGATGTGGCTGCTGATGGTACTACTAATTTGGTTGTTGGTGGTACTGTTGCTGATGTGGTTGTTGCTGGTACTATTGATTTGGTTGCTACTGGTACTATGTGTATCTCTGATGTTGTCTACCTCTTTGGTTTTGATTATGCTGATTTTAACCCTTATTTTGTTTAGGCTGTAAAGTTGCCTTGGTGGCAAAAGCTGCTGATGTGGCTTCAATTTATTTATCTTTGATTAGGGCTTGCTCATGTTTCTTAAGTAGGATCTCAATATCCTTAAGTGTGGAATTCATTATTTTACCACTCAAGTCTAACATGGTAGCATAGGAGTGAAACTTTGAAGGAAGACCATGCAACATTATTGGAATTAACTCATTATCATCTAGGGTTTTATTAGTAGCTAAGAAATCATTCTTAATAGACTTCACTTCCATAAGGTAATCGATAAGTGAGCCTTTCATACATATATTGTGCAATTTTTGTTTGAGATACAAAATATTATCTTGACTTGGCCTATCAAAGAATCTATTTAGAGCATCCCATGCTTGTTTAGGTGTTTTTGCAGCCCTTACAGTTTCTTTGCATTGAATTCCTACAGCTAGCTTGATTAGACTTAAAGATATATTGGAATTATTCTCAAATTGTGCTTTTTATTTAGGTTCTGTAGGTGCAGTGAATGGGTGTTCATTACCCTACCTATCTCTCATAAAGTCCCACATGTCATTCATCATTAATATTGATTCCATCTCATACTTCCAATTTGCAAAATTCTGTGTTCCTTCAAGTTTCTTTGTAAGTCCACTTAATAGATTTGTAGTAGCCATGATTTAAAAAAGGATCAAAAGAAAATGGAGCTCAAAAAAGGATGAAGTAAGAACGACAAATGCCAAATTAGAGCCCTAAAAAAAAATCTAGGGTACAAATATCTAGAGGAGGGTTCACATAGTTTTTCCACTCTGAATCTTCAAGTGATTCCAATAGTGGGAGGGTTAAGTTGAACATAAGTGCCTTTTTATATCCAAAGAGAGTAAGAATTAGAATTTTTCTAGACCTTTATACCAAACCTCTCAATATACCCACCCTTACGTGAGGGAGACTATAAGCATTTGAGCAATTGATACGTGGAACATAGGTGATTTTGAAAGGGAATAACCTGCCAGAATTTTATACCAAACTACTCAATATACCCACCCTTACGTGAGGGAGACTATAAGTATTTGAGTAGTTGATACATGGAACATAGGCGGTTATAAAAATGTGATGCTTGCTTTTTGTAGAATTGTTACAATAGATGTGCCAATGTATTATTGCTTTATAAGAATTTCCCTATATGTGTTTGCTTGCTTGTATATGGCTTAGTGTCAAGTGTGTATGAAATGGAACTAAACTTTATTACAATTATAAAACCCAAAGTCATGCAAGGGTAATAGCAAGCATAAAATATAGACAAATCCCAAATAGAAGATGCAAGCAACAAACACCTAGTGGCCAAGAGAGTGCCACAAAATGAATCCACCGACAAGGGACAAGGGGCCCTAAATCACCCCTTAAGTTGATGATTTGTATTGAAAACTTGGCTAAAACAAATTAGCCCCAAATGTGCCTCCAAAATATGAGACAATGTCAATGCCTCCTTTTACAAGATTACCCCCAAATTCAATAAATGACTTGGCATAATGTCCTCCCTAAAGACTTAGAAATTGATCCTTCATAATTTTACCAAATTATCAACCAAAAGTGTTGGATGCAACCGAAAATGCATTCTGTTTTACAATATCAAATTCAATTCAAAATTTAGGTGAGTAAAAGGTCTCAAAACTAAAAAATAATTGCACCAATGGATCCCCCTCGAAATTCTCTTTCCAACGACTATAAATAAGCCTATAGTCGGGTACAATTTGATGCTTTAAGAAGGTAATAAACAAAGACCTTCTAAATGTGTGCAGCTCGGGACATTCCTAAGTGGTCACCCATCCGAGTTGTAATATGGAACAAAATGCTTAATATTGGTGTTTTTATGAGAGTTGCTGCCAATATGCCAACTGGCCTTATGACGTCTTGAAAGCTTTCAAAGTAACACATATAAAATGTATTTTGAAAAGAAATTTAAATAGTTAAGTCCCCTTTCAATAAAATTGTTCCACGGGATTTGATATTTTAATTAAGATATTATCCCCCTGATGTTATTGAATAAAAAATGCATGAAATTCAAATGGCGGTAACCAAATAATATACGTGCTGGTTGAGTAAACAAGTGGTGGGGCAACTGGGGTCCGAATGCTACAGGAGGTTGCAGCTATAGGAGATCTTCATGGCAAATGGCAGCAATTGAGTCCGATATGGGATCTTCATCAGCACGTGGCTAGGTAGGAACTTAGGAAAAAAATGGTATTTTCTTAGAAATGCTCAAAGACGCTCCAACAAACTCGTCCTTTGTCACTTTGGCTAATTTTCATTTGCCAAAAATAACCTCATCTTGCAGGCACACTAATCCCCATTCTTCTTTGGTCAAATGAAACTCTGCGTGACTACACAGTCTATCACTCTGCATTGGGCCATCGTCGATCAGCTGTGGAAACACTTTCAACATTAGAAATTTACCCCAGATTCATGGTAGAACTTTCAAATCTTACCTCAGACAAAAATTCCACAGTCCACAGATAGTGTTAATGTCAACTTCCATTCCAAATCATTTTTGAGAGGATTGAGAAACGTCACAGGGTTATCCAACATTGTCACATTCATCACATTGATGACACTCATCTTAACGATCTCATTGTCCAAATGTCAAACTCTGCCTTTTTTTGCACATATGATATTCAGAATCACATTTAAAAAAAAAAGATCTGAAATAGCTTCAGCCAGTTAATGTCATCCCAATGCTCAGCAATGCTACTCCTACGCACATAGAAGCTGGATGGAGATCGGGCGATGCTTCACTGGTACTATGAGCAGGTGAGTGTACCCCCAGCAAGTGCAGGCAATATCAATAGAATATTGTGCCATCGTTAAAAAAATGTCATTATCAACTTGTTAACAGGTGGCACCTTTCAACTAAAATTCACTACACTTGCTGCAAGCTCAACAAGCTTACGATGGCACTATGGTCACCCTTCATTATGGCTTGAAATCATTCCAGAGAATGGTTCATTACTCTGTGCACTCCATTGATCTACTGTAAAAATACAGTCTACCATGGGAAGACCAAACCCTAACTCATCACACAAACCCCTTAAAAAAATTGGAAAGAGGCATGTCCTCGGATGGCGAGGATTGTCCTCTATGGAGTTTCTGGTTTCTGATCCACTCAATGAGTGGAGAGCATACTCCCTGACTCCATATTCTATAGGATCCTAAACCCTAAGGTCCCTCAAGCAGATCTCACCACTCTGATACCAAATGATGGAATTGAAAAATAAGGCACACTTTATTTACAATTTATCTTACAATATATAAGCATCAAGCTTAGGAGGGAGATATGACAAGTTTCATAAGCTCCACTCCAAGTGTCTTTCAGAAGACACCACTCCAACTCAAACTGAATATAGGGACAAGTGGCAAAAGACAAATGTCAACCTGTCAATTATAGGCATAGTGCACATTATAACAATAATAATATTCTAACAGAGCATTCTTCAATCTTGGGGAGACTTTTCTTGTCTCACAGCTAGCACTATCACCTCCAATGTTATTAACTATAAGAGATAAAAATTGTAAGAATTTATAATTAATACCTTTCAATATACCTACAAAAAATGGACCTAATCACAATAGTTTGATATGTAGCCCCAGTAGAAACCCAAAGCTTAAAATTTACCATTTTCAACCTCCAATTAATTAACTATATCTTTATCCAAATTTAAAATCATTCCTTTTCCAATCCTATCATATTTAATATATCCATACACCAAGGACTCATGATTTCCTATAAATCCAACACTTTGGGAGCTCAATTCATAACATCTTTTATGCTAGCAAAACTCTACCAAAATTCATGGTAATCACTCTTCAATTATAAAAATTTATACCAAAATTATGTCATAATTTTATAGGCGAATTCAAGCACTCAATATCTTAAGCCCTCAATATTTCAAGCACTCAACCATTCAATAATTCAAGAATTCAAGCAATCAATCTCTTATGATATCAAAACTCTTCAAGAAACAAACAACCTCATAAAGCTTCCTCAATACAAGGGAAGACTAAACTCGACATCTTCAAGCTACAAGTTTGCTTGGTTTGTGATCTTTCTCCCTATTAGCTTTTATCATTATCTTTGTTTTACAAATTTCTAATATGTGATTCATTGTATGCTAAATTTGACTTTATTATCATACTTGCATATAGTCACCATTTTTTTCTTGAAGCATGTACATTCCATCTTGTATAAGGAATCTTCTCTTATATTGCATCTGTTAGAGCCCCAACATATTTTGGTACAGGACCCTCACAATATTTAGAAAAAGCATAAACATTGCATCTTATAATTTCTTTTGCACACCTAATAAAATTTCTTATAAATTATAGGTTCAATGGTGTTATTTCATTCTATTTTAGTCATGTTCATAGAACATGAAATCATTGCTAGTAAAAAAAGTATTGATAGTGCTCTCATTCACCTAGTGGTGCTTTTACCATTGAGTACATAGTACCTATTTTTATTTTATAAATTTTTAATCTCATCTCTAAATAGGGGTATGATTCTAGTCAAGGAAGCCATATCATCACCTCTAGCTTAGGCAAATCCCTTTGATACTAATCTATCATTTTATATCTATTTTTTAGGTGAAGAAAAGTGCCATCAAGAAGCAAAAGCATTGACAATGCTTCTCATGAGCTAGTAACACTTTTAGTAGTAGTTATTTTATAGAACTATAGTGCTTCTACCTAAATCCAATTTTGCTAATCTAATATCTTGATTTCACTCTTTAATCTTATTATCACTGAAATCAAAATTGGATGTAGTTGCATTAGGCTTGTTTGCTACATCATCCTTGAATCCTTTCACTTGAAAAGAAAAAATAGTCTTTACTTTAGTTATTAAGGTTTTTTTTGTTGCATTGTATGATGCATTTGTAGCTAAAGTGGACTATATTAAGGTTGATATTGATCAAGTAAATATTAGGAGAAACATAGGTGTTCTCTAAATAATCCACTAAAACTTAGACATTAATCTTTAAATATACCCCTATGCTTAAGGTGAGGAAGAGAGGAAAACATTACCAAGAATACCTTCATGATTCCTTTCCAATTCTCCTCCATATTTTGGTGAACTCAAGATGAACACCACTATGTATCACAAGATTTATTTTGGCTAAGCTAAAACTTCATAAAACTAAAATTTATCAATATTTAATAAAGACCAATAATCTTGTTTGTTTAGATTAGATCACACTAAATATATATAACAAGAACATAACCAATTGTTATTCCTACTAAGTGTAGACACAAAAAATTGACCCATCCAAATGAGTCATTTTTCCCTTAGATCCCTTAGAAGTCACTCAAAATTGCTAAGTGCAAGTTTGAGCTCCTTTTCCCCCTTAGTTTAGCCTTTTTTCCTAGCCTTTTTGGATTCATGGTTATCCAAGACAAGGTACAAATTTGAAAATTTTAGGTTTTTACTCTTAAAACCCTAGTCTTGCATCGACTCTTTGTGATGTAGACTCAACCAAATTTATGTTTTTCTTTTCCTACCTAAATCCCTCCAAACCCCCTATAAATAGAAGTATTGGACTCCCTTTTTAGGAATTTGTAATCTTTATGCTCGTTATAGTCATAAATATATGCTCTATTGTTCTACTTTTTGTGCTTCTTGTGCTTAACTGGTTTTAGATGTCCAAGTGGAGGAGCCTTGATGATAGATCGTGAATATCATTTGTCTTCTAGAGGAGGAGAGACCTACCATTATGGTTGCTACCTTCACTCTTTAATTTTTATCTTTTTCCCCATAGGTATATGTGGTTTCTTTTATGCATAATTAGCTTTTAGAATGTTAATATATTATTTTAATTACATTATCTACATTGGTAGATTAGTTAAAAGTTCTCCTACAAATTTGTGCCCTGCCCTTATGGGGCATAAATTCGATGAAACCATTTTGTTTTTGTTTTTGAATTCATGATCACTAATTAGGAGGTATGAATTAGGTTACAATAGTTTGGGGTAAAATTTTACTCCCAAAACCCTAGTTTATTTCTTGCATGTTTGATTTATGTTACATATCCTCTATTTGCACTTTGTTTCATTGTTCTATGCTACTACATCTTGTTTTTCTTATTTTCCAAAGGTCACCAATCACTTTCATTTTTTAAAGGTCAGCTAAAAGGACCAAGGGGTATTGATTGCTACACCTCCAATATTAGTCACATAGCATCCTAAGTAGACCCCCAAAAATTGATTAATTTTTTGAAGTTTTTGTTGTTGATTTCTAGGTTTGATCGAATTCGTGGTCAAGACCTTCAAGGTGTAAATTTGGCTAGGATCAATCATCAAATAAGGTAAGTGTTATAATAGATATTTTAGGCTATTTTTTGAGTCTCTATGATCATTCTTTATTTATGTGGTTAAAATAATAACATAAATTTGATAAATTAGTCAAGAGAAAATTAAATTTTAGTTTTAGATCGCAAGAAAAGTAAAGTGTTTCATCTTTAGGCATCAAAAGAATAAAAGCATATAGTTTGTACTAAGGCTAGTTTTCTTCATGCATTCTCTTGAATCCTTGCTAAAATAAAATATTCTAAAATTTTCAAATCTAGAAGTAGTCTTCATTGAAACTAAGAATCATTTTAGGATAATGCTTTGTTTATTTGCCATTATTGTTTACCCTATATTATTTTTTACAGTATTGTTCTTTAGTTTGATGTAGCTTAGATCTTAATTAAGGACAAAATTGGGTTATTTCTCAATAAACACATCAAACATTCTACCCCAAACTTAAATTAAGTTCCAAAATCACTTATAGTAAACCCTTTTATCCCCAAGCCCATCGAGTGTAGAGAAACAATAGCCTCATAGTTACCTCAACTCCCAATAGATCCATTAAGAATTATTTGTGCTAGTTATTTTCCAACTATAAATATTTGGTGAACCCAAAATGAAACACATTCTTAGTGCCCATTTAGGTGACCTTTCCATTTTTCCTCTTTTTGGTTTTGTTTTTAAACTATAAACAAGACCGTTAAATCTATTTGCATAGAGTTAGAAAAATACTAAAAAAAAATACTTAATAAATATTTTGTCTTTTGTGTTAGTTTTTCAACCCTTCTTTTTCTTTATTTTATATTATGATTCCAATTCTTAGGAATAATTGAAAGCTTTTAGGGCCTATTTATAATCCTCTTTGTCATGAGGATGATCAAATAGATAGATAAAACCCAAATATAAAAGAATATGAGGATGTAGAGACCAATAAAAACTTTGATCCCAGTGAAGGACCTCATAGTAAAATCACATTCAAATTACACAATCATTTCTTGAATTTATTTAGGCAAAATAGGCAAGCCCTGAATGAGGCCTTATATAAAGACATCCAATTTGATGGACTATCTCATGATCAAATTAACTCTAATAAAAACACCCACATTAACCCTTTGTTTCAATCCTCTCATAATGTTAATCCTTTCCATAACCCCACATACACTACTACAACAACCACCAACATTGGGGAAATTTTGTAGCCTCCTCCAACTAGTAGCATATCCCAAAATAAAATTTAATTGTCTCCTCATTCTACCCATTCTTATAATGTAAACAATGTTACTTCTTCTTTTAATATTCCTTCTTCTATTCCATCTAATTTAAATTTCATCCCACAACAAGATACTACACAAAATCCCCCATTTTATAATACATACCATAAAAGTGTTAATACATTCAACATTAACCAATTTATCTTCCAAAAATAATAACCCACCTCTAGAAAACCTTGGGGTAAACATTTCAACAAAACCCCATGTTGCATTGCATAGCAACCCATACATTCAAAGTCTAACAACTACAGTGAAATAATTGGCATTAAGAATGGGTACATTTGAAGCTCCAAGTTTCACTTATAATTATAATAAAATGTGCAATCAACCTTTAGATCCTATAGTAGCCTCTAGGCCCTACCCTAAGCATTTTCCAACACTTATATCCATTTATAAAGAAATAGATGATCCAATAGAGCATTTACATATGTTTAGAATAACATGTCATGATATCATATATGATGATATGTTATTACTAAAAACATTTCCAAAAATTCTTAGAGGTATGGATTTGGAATGGTATTATCAACTACCCCACCATTACTTAATAAAATCTGAAGAAACAACTAAATTTTTTGTTCAACAATTTGGGACTTATGTAGAAAAAGGTGCAACCCTTTAGGACTTATACCTTTTAAAACATACAAAAGAGAAATTTTTTTAGAATTTTTATCTTAATGGAGGAATTTAGTTAGAAGGTTAATCTACACCCCACCTCCTTGAGACATGCTAGAGGTCTTTATTGAAAATTTATAAAGAATATATCTCTTATGAGTTGGAGACAACAACCATTACCTCTTTCAAATAGGTAATAAATTTGGCAAGAAGAGTAAAAAAGGCTCATATTCAAAGAGGTCAACTTAATTTAAGGAAGGAAGAGTAAATATTAACAAAAATGTAGTATAATAATAAACATCTAATTGGTTATAGGGTAATAAATAATAGGCAAACCAAAAATATCAATTTTGCTAGTACCTTGAAAAATTTGGTACTTATCAAACCCTAAAAACCCCTACCAAGAAACTTTACTAGACTCAACAAATCCCTTTAATCGATCCTTAAGAAAATTCTCAAAGCTAAGATGATTGAACTATCTCCCATAACACAATCCAACACCATGATAGTTTGGTATAAGCCTGATAAAAATTGTGAGTATCACAAGGTGGATGGGCGCATGACGAGTCAATGTAAGATATTGAAACTCATGGTTCAAAGACCTAATAGACAAGGATATCCATGTTTTGGATGACTCACAACCCTTTCCTAACCATAAACCTCCAACTAATTAACCTCCAACTTAGCAAACACCCACAACTAATCAAGATATGGGGATTTTCAAAAATCCCTTACCCAATCATGAGCAATAGACAATCAACCAAGTATCCTATAATAATGTGACACCTCCCTACAACAACATGGTTGGTATGATAGCAGTTACAAAAAATACAATAACCTCAAGGTCAACAACCTCAACAATAGAAAATTTCAATGCCTATCCAATCTTCTAGACCACCCTTAGTTCTTAATAATACCCAAAAAAGGAGCATATGTATAGAAAAACCAACCTTAGTGTTGAAGCCATAACAAAAAGTCTCCATCAACCTCCAACAAAAATTGAGTAACGCACTTGCCAAGATATCCCACTTAAAAATTTTATAGACTTCTCCTATTCATAGAGAAGCCTTTTTGAAGCTTCTAAGTCAACAATTTATCTTGCAAGACCTTCTCCCTACTAACCTAGCCAATTTCATAGGTTCTCTTGGGATAAAACACATATCTTTCTATGATGAGAACCTTCATTTATCAACCTTACAAGGGGATTCTCCCCTTTATATTACTGGACATATTGGGGAAAGGTTTATCAAGAGGATCTTGGTGGACAATGGTTCCTCCCTTAATATATGCACTTATAAATTCTTCCAAAATTTTGGACTAAGGGAGGAATATTTAACCAAATTAGATGTCATCATAAAGGTTTTTAACAACAAGTCCCAAAATACCTGAAGCATTATATCCCTTCCCCTTAGGGTAGGATCCAATATTTTTGATACATTATTTTATGTAGTATCTTGTCCCACATATTTTAGTCTTCTTCTTGGATGCCCTTGGATCCCTGTAATCACCAATGTTTGAAGTATGAATTTAATAATAAAATTATCACCATTTCGGGTGACCCTCATCCATTCCAATATTTTTCAATGGTTGAGCAAGCCTAATCTAACATCAATTTCTAGCCAACTATTTCTCTTAATAAAATTTCTTCTACTACTACTTATCTTTCTTCTAATTCTCCTTCTTCTAGATCTTATCCATCTCCAAAATAACCAAAGAGTTCAAAAAATTTTGAATTAGTAAGAAACCACAAACCATTATTCCATAAAAGGATCAAGTTAATCACTTAGTTCAAAGTCCTCTTATTGATCTAGCTAAGTTACCACCTTCACCCCAAACCATGGGTTTACCCCCTAAAATGGGTGAAGTAGTACATGTTGGCATGTGTATCTTTATCTACATAGGTAAGTCCTATGATGAAAATATTCATGGTAACAATTAATGAGTGTCATTAATGCTTACACTTTAATTCATTTATCAATACAAGGTTATGTACTAAGTTTGTATATGATATATAATATTGGAAAAGTAGCTTAGGAATCAAGGCACTAGACTATCCAACGAAAACAATGAATCACAATGCCTTTGCAAAACTAATAACTTGCACACTTTGTGTGAAAGAAAAAGCTAATTACTTTGTAGAATTGGAACATGCTAAAAATGAAAGATACTAAACTATGTTGTTGAATTTGAAATTGCAAAAAATAAAGTACTAAAATTGAAATTATAGAATGTAAATGCTAGAAAATAAAGTTGATGAACTAAAGATGTTGAAGCAGAATTAAAAGCAAGAAAATAGAATTATAATATTAAAAATAAAATGTTGTGACATAAATTACAAATACCAAAACTAATTCAAACTAGATATTTGTAACAACAACAAAACACACACATGCTAATAATAGGGAAAAATAGAGGAAAACAGGGGAGAAGCAGAGCATTTAACACTACTAAAAATAACTACAAAAAATAATGATAAAACTTGAAAATTATTGCAAAAATTCCTTCTGTTAGCCCTGACAGTGGACCCTTGCTCTGATATCTAGCAAAATGTACACATTCAAAATGTCCTAAGCTAACTTAAAAGGTCAAAAAGCCATGCAAAAAACTGAAAAGATTAAATCTAAAAATACTATATCGATTGTTTAATCCTTTACAAAAAATGTTGTCTATTTCCTATTTGTTCTATTTTTGTATTTCTTTACTAATATTTCAATGGGGGAAGATAATTAATATTAATAATTAAATTATCAACTTGTTGCACCTACAATTGGGGTAAAACTAAGAAACAATCTGTTGTCCCTTTTGCTATAGCAATTTCTGCAATCAATAATTGACTCGTCCAAATTTAAGATAGAAAGTTGATTTGGATAGATCCTATTATATTTGTGCCTCTACTTGATGTGGATTGTTTTAGAATACTTTTGAGAAGTGGCCATGCAAAATATCCACTTTTGCTATAGAAAATCTTATAGTGCTCTGGAACATGTGGCTGAATATTCCATCTATGCAAATTCTCTCGTTCTTGATTGATTGGTTTCTTGCTAGTGTGGATATATTCTTCCCTATACCTTATGTGTTGAAAAGGCATTTTGAATATTTATTTTGAGTGCTACACCTACCATATAGGATATTCCAGTTTATTGCCTAGATGTTCTAGAGAAAAACCTATGGGTTCTATTACAACAATCCTACAGTTTCCAAATTTTATGTGGGTTGCATATTTGTATGCCACATCACCTCAAAAGCACATGTTAAGGGTGGTAAACTCAATTAAACATCATAGCAATCTAGATTTTCAAACTTATAGCTAAGAAGTCCATTCATAATACTTTTTACTATGCTTTATTTCATGCCTAATTAACACTAAAATCCTCTACAAATATCATAGAAATACAAAAAACTTATCTTAACAATAGAATATTATTTCCTATAGTTATACCATATTAACATTAATATTATCATGCATAATAATCAAGATACTTGGCATTAACCTATAGTATTAGGAAAAAATTGGTAGTTTTATGTAACATATTACTAAAATAACGAGATAATTTATTGTCTCATAATTCCTCCCTTGATGCATGTCCTCGTGCATTTTGGTGGGCCACAATAGCATTCAAATCCAAACTTCATGTGCAAATTACCCCAAAATTTGTGAGCTAGTGAGTGATAACCCTTGTTCTTTCTAATTTATTCCAAATAGGTTTGAAATTATTGTTTTGGTTGTGAATCAATGTTAAAGTAGTAAGGGAGAGGTGTAAGTATGGTGGGTGTCAAAAAGTAGAGGCCTATCCACTCATGTTTCATTTCCAATATTAGTTCTACCAATTTTACTACCCTCTTGCAATATTATATCAAATTAGTTGGTGAGATGAGCTCCCTTTTTCTCAAATAATTGGATAGCTCATCTCATATGTGCCTGCATGTCAACCTTACATTATCAAAGTTATCTATGTAAAAATTTTAGAAACTAGCTATACTCTCTATGAGATTATCAAGATAGGTTGTTTTGATATTTATATTTCCCATCAAAGAAAAGTGATGACTAATTAATGCTTTTTTATTAGGTTGGTCATGTTTGAGCAGAATTATAGGCCATATTTTTATTGCTTTATACTATTGTAATTCTTGCTGCCATAGTATCTAATTGTTCAAAGTAGAGGTGAAAGATCTGAGTTGCACATATTTAGTATATAGATGTGGCAAGAACTAAACATCCTCAACTAGCACAAACTTGTGTAAATAAAATTCACTTAACAAGTTTCTTTGCTCATATGGACTATGTAAAAATGTGTTAATAAAGGTTTGATGAGAAGACATGTCATAAGGGACTTTTGAGTAGATTCTCATTACCTATGACCTATAGTATCACCCCATCAATAATA
Organism: Wollemia nobilis; assembly: GCA_028583015.1. Taxonomy (NCBI): domain Eukaryota; kingdom Viridiplantae; phylum Streptophyta; class Pinopsida; order Araucariales; family Araucariaceae; genus Wollemia; species Wollemia nobilis. The sequence continues at coordinate 39,948,419 of JAQPPZ010016981.1, forward strand.
GGATATAAATTTTGGCAGGTCCCCCACATTGCACTACCTATACTAAAATATGACACAAGTCTTTTCCTTTACTTTTTAGGACTATGATTTCTTTAGTTTGTTTTATGTTCTATGCTTTTAAGAGACAGAGTGCTACAAGGTTTTTTTATAGAGAATGACATTGATCCATCCATGTTTCCACTACTACATTGTGATTCACCAATAAAATCATGTCATGTTGAGGCACAACAACTAGTAGGGCAACAAGCATTGGAGGTATCCCATTCTATACTTTCACTCCTACAACCTAAGATATGTTCATAATTTCTTTAATTACTTGCTTAATTTCCTCTTTTGTTGGTATTTTAGATTGACTTACCTCAACCTAAAAGTTTAAAACTATGTGCATTGGTATATCTTGCTCTGAAACTATCCTTTGTATGCCTTATTATTCTAAAGCTTCCTGTTGTGTTGGATTTTTTGGAGCCTACTCTTATGCTTGTTCTTATAAAATCTATAGTGGCTCATGTTTTGGAGCATCTTCTCTTTGTCTATAGAATTCTCCAGTGTCCATGGGATATTTACCTACCCTTTGAACAAACACCTCTTCATTTTACATCCTCCTTCCCTCTACAAAAGCAAGATTTTCAATAGGAGTAGATGGGACTAGTTTCTATTCTTCAATAGTAATTTCATTTTTTTCTAGAGTGAGGTGAAGTTGTTTCTTTTTCACTCAGTTTCTATCATTTTTTTCTAGTATTAAGAAAAATATTTTTTTGTTTCTTTACCCAAAATGGATTCATGGGGGTACACTTTATTTTTCTCCTATTCTATCATTCAAGTTATACATTTTTTGTACAAGTTGGAAAATATACATCTCATTTTCTTTAATTTTCTCTTCTACCTCTTCTATCTATTTCTACTATGTCTTAATGATAACCTTAGTGGATTTCAGGGGGTCTTCTAGATCCATTTTTTTAGCATTTTCCTATTTTTCTAACTCTAAGGAGTAAGTGGGCATGGTCATTTTAGGTGGAGAATCTACTTGTATTGGTTCCTCTATTTCTATAAGTACTCCAAAATTTTGTTCATCTTCATCATCAATAAGAACTAGTCTTCTCCTCCTTTGTTTCAAGGGCTTAGAAGGTGTGGAATATTTTTCCTAAGCAACCACATTCTATTTTTATCTCAAGCTTCTCCGAAGAGGAGATGGTTTTGGTGAAGTCTACTGATCCTATTGCTTTTTAGTCGCCTCTCCTTATTTTTCATTAGATATGACTTCAAAAAACCAGGTCACCTATCTAGTTGATATTTTCAATATCCTAGGCTAATTAAAAACCTATTCTTAAGTACTTATTGGACCCAAAGTTTCTTTATCTTTCATCTTAGTATTAGACCTAGTTCTACCTATCTACAATTGCTAGTGTAGACACTAAAATCATGTAAATCAGATAAGACTGCTAATGTGACACTCTTATCAACATCATATGACCCTATTTAGAAACCCTTAGGGGTTAATTAGGGCTCCCAACCACTTTTAGAAGGTTTTAGGGCATATATCCATGATCGAACCACCCCAAGACGATCACAGTTCATGACCATCCCACCTAGGGATGACAACCAGTAGTTGTCCTTGGGTGGGATGACCATGATACAGACCCCTCAAAATTTAAAGAATGGGACAAATGTCAATAAATTCCTACAATTTATACCACCTAATAAATCATGACATATTGGGATGTTGTCATGACCATTAGGATCTAAAAATTGGAGGCCCAAATGGGAAGCCTCTTCTACGCTATGAATGACAAAGGTATTTCCAAGTGGTAACACTTGCCTTACATGCCCAAAATTTCCCCTTTGCCCCCTATGTCCTCTTGGGCTATAAATTGAGGTATTTTCACACAATTCAAAAAAGAGGATTTTGCAATTATTAACCATGAAGCGCTACCAATATTTACCCTCAACCTTTTCCAACCTATTTTCCTTGGAAACCTCTTCAATCGAAGTACTTTTAGGGTGTTCTAGGAGATGTTCATTTTTTCCAAAACCCATCAATTTTGAGAGTTAGTTTCCCAAATTCGATGACAACATCCCTAGGAGGATTATTGACTAGATCCAGGTGGAATTTGTGGCAAAAACCATCCTACATTATGGCTTTCCCTCTCTAGGATTGTTAGTAGGTCTTGTTGGAACTCCTAGGATGGCCATGAATTGGCCCACAATTTTGATCTAATTTCTATATATATCAATTTAATATATTTATATTATCATCATATCTAAATTTGGTGAATTTTTGAGTAGATTTGATAGGTCTATTGATGTTTTTGTGATTATAGTCCTAGTTGTCCCTGCCAGGAACGACCATAGGTTATGCTCACAATATCACTTTGATTTCTACTTAGATATTTACTAAATCACATAACAAACATCATGTTAATTTTTTATGTCATTTTGAGTAGTTTAGATTAGTCACAAATAATTTTTATATTCATAGATGCATACTTTTTATGGTTTTCATTGTTTTCATCACTAAGAAAAATATGCTATTAATGTATTTTAATATCTTGTGTGTAGGTAAAGGTATTCTACGCATGAGGGAGGAGCTAAGGAGCTGAATAAACATAGCCCAAAGATAGCTCTATATTGTGGGTTGCAAGAAGAACACTAGAAGCACGCCATTAAGATCATGAAGGGATTTGATCCCTCAAGTTTTGTAAATTGAAATGTATCACATTGAAAAAATCTCAAGGCGATGTATTATAATCATTGATTTGATGAATAAATAAATACAAGGAGAACCCCCTTTTTACTTAACACATTTGTTATTTTAGTTGCTTACTTTATCATCTTTCTTATACATACTTTAATTCAATAAGTACATTAGACTGCATTTCAATTCAATATTCTAGGTGAGCTATTTTTCTCACTACTTTAGTCACGGTCATAGTGGGACCCTTGTCCCTTGCCATTTTTTTTTTATTTTTGCTAATTTTTGCCTTGTTTTTGCACTTTGGATGTTGCAGGTTCTAGCCATTTCGAGCTAAAATGGCCCCTGAATTCCTAATTGTAACTACCATGGATGACCATAGCAACCATCCCACCCAGGGATGGCCCCCAAATTTGTAGACATCTACCCATGGATGGCCACAAAACTAGGGATTTTATGTAAAAATTTCTAGATAAAATAGTTTCCAGAACAAGCAAGGTAAGTTCCTAAACCTTCAATTTGCAGCTAGGTTATTTAGAAAATATTAAATTTCAGTTTTTCATGTCTTTTATGTGTTATTGAAAGTTATATTTCCCATTTCAAAAATCCAAATTAAAAATTGAAGAAAAATAGTAAAAATAAAATCTTTAGACATGAATTTATTTGGTTTGCCTATGTATGACCTGCCTAAGGGTTAGGTTTTCATATAGGTTAAAAATTTGTAGGTTCCTTACTTATGTATGCATCAAAATCTAAAATTAAAATGCTTTTATTGCATTTAGTGAAAATCCATTGAATGCTATCTTGTTCACTTTAAATTATTTTAAAATGAACCACACACACCACACCTCTTTTTAATGTTAGAGAGTTGGAATTCATCCCCAACCACTAATAGAGTTCAACGATGGTGAGTTTCATCTCCATACATTGTTTCAAATCCTACAAACCATATTTTTGGCCAAGGCTAGCTCCAAGAAGTGTCTTAGTCATGGAAAATTGCATGCACTCCTTGAAGAACACAAGCTTATACTGAGAGGGGGGTGAACAATATAAGACCACTTTTTACTTTTCTTTCCAAATCAATATTAAGCAATGTGTAGATAGCAATATCAATAGCAGTAATCAAAGCAATGCACAAATCACCACACACAATAGAGACACCACAATTTACGTGGTTCACCCAATGTGGGCTACTCCACGAAGAAAATATTTCACTAAAATTTTCTCAATCAATCTCTTGGGAATCCTTCCCAATTACAATATTTATGGACCTCTATCCAAAGGAGACACCAATCCCCTAAATCAAGTTCGTGGATATCTATCCATAGGAGAACTCCTTCTCCTCTACTCTAGTTGGTGATCCTCTAGAAGACTACTGCCTCCACTACACTGGCTTGTGGATCTCTCTCCACTGAAGACTCTTGTCCCCACTCAGAAGACCTATCCTCACTACCTTGGCTAATGGATCTCTATCCATTGGAGACCTTTGTCCTCTCTTCTCTATCACCTCCAAAGCTCTATCTCAAATCTACACTAAACATAGTCCTTCGGTCTAGCACAAATCTGCTCAACAAGTCCACATAAAAATTGCTCAAATATACTCAACAAGTCCACACAGAACTTGCTCAAATCTACTCAACAAGTCCACATAGAACTTGCTCAAATCTACTCAACACAACTTGCTAACAACAAGTCCACACAGAACTTGCTCAAATATGCTCAACAAGTCCACACAGAACTTGCTCAAATATGCTCAACAAGTCCACACAGAACTTGCTCAAATATGCTCAACAAGTCCACATAGAACTTGCTCAAATATTCTCAACAAGTCCACACAAAACTTGCTCAAATATGCTCAACAAGTCCACATAGAACTTGCTCAAATATTCTCAACAAGTCCACATAGAACTTGCTCAAATCTTCTCAAAAAGTCCACTAAGAACCTGTCCAAATCTCTCAAAACCAACCAAACGCTCAAACAAGCGAATGAACGTCAAACTACAACAAGTCCACACAAAACTTGTCCAAATCTACTCAACAAGCTCACTCAGAACTTATCCAATCTCATAGAAACATAAAGTGAATTGTTAGAGACCCAATATGTTTCAACTCAATGCTCAATCACTTTCTCAACTCAAATCAGAATATAGAATAGTTTGTTTTATGGAACTTGAACAATCACTTCACACATCCACTTGACTAGGCTCAATCAACTCTACTCAACCAATTACTCAAGAAACAACCCTTGCTCACAAACCCTAGTCCAAGTATGTAAACACCAACTCAAAATATTTCCAACAATGCTCAACCACAAATCTCACATAACAATGATACTCATGTTCTTTTCAAACCCTAGTTCAAGTTCTTTGCACAACCAATGTCTTCAACAACAATGCTTATACATCAATCTTCACATAACAATGATACTCATGTTATTTTGCACAACCCTAACTCAAGTTCTTCATACAACCAATGGCTTCAACAACAATGCTTATAAAACAAGGTTTTAATCACAACACTTAATTCTAGAAAACCTTGAAGCATTAACTCAAACACTCTCAAAAAGGAAACCCTAATCAAGTCCTTTTCACTCCAAACTTATTTTTAGAAAACCAACCAATCAACTTAACCATGGAAGAATTTGCCCATACCTTTTTTCTTGGAGATAGAAAAATAGATCTCAAAACCTGTTCCAATCACACTCAATTTTTCTTTGACAACTTCAATGGTTAGGTGGCAAAATCTTCACTTTAAATCCCTTGTAAATGCTTGCTCAAAGATTATTTTTCATACAAATATACCAAGTCATATATACACCTTATAAACTCCACAATCTCAAAAATAAATTTAACACCCACAAATAGGTCTTTAGAAAACACCTTAAAGATCCTTAATGCAAACTAATTTTTTACCTTATTACTCCAATTAAAAATAATATCTTCCCTTTTTATAAATCACAATTCAACACATAGCAATTTACTATCACTCCTTATTTCTCCTAACCACTAATCTCATTGCCTAATTAAAAACCTTTTAACACCCCTTATAACTCCTAATAAAGGTTTTAATTTAAACTTTAGGCAATTAAAAATATTAACAAAAATTACCTTTGCCTCTCCACGGGTTTCGAACCCTTAACCTCTGCCTCCGTGAATGCCCTAGCCGCGGGCTCCACAACCATATGTGCTCAATGCACATTGAGAACCAAAAGGCTCTATGCGCACTATATTCCTTCCCTGGCACCTTAATCAAAAAATGTGAAGCACAAAACCTTTCCCCTTTGCGCACGTACTCAACGGGATTCGAACGTGGGTCCGTCTCCCCACAACCGCCTTAGCAAAAACATGCACTGCCAATGGACCACCATGTCCACCTTTGTCTTGGGCACCAACCTTACTCGCTATAACCCTTGTGCATAAGACAAAAAGTCATTCGTCTTCTTCCTCACTCGTGCCTTCGAATTCGCACATGCAAATTTTCCTTGGTCGCATTAATTAAATCGATGAGGGATAATTTGCAAGGTCTTTTGGCCTCCCTTTTATACACGAAGTTGCCATTGTCTTCAAACGTCGGCGCTCCAAATTTTTCGATGACGTTAGCTCATTTAACCTTTGTAATTTATAAATGATTTAAATTCCAAGGAATTTAAATTTTATAAATTATAATTATAACCTTTGGCTTTTAAGGCCTTCTCTTATTGCACAACTTTGTATTGATGATATTTATTTATAAAATTTAAATTCCTTTTGAATTTAAATATTTTATAAAATAAATATTAGACCTCCTTTGAACTTTGCAATAGGCCTCCTTGGGTATTTATGAAAACCCTTTTTAACTTATGCTCTCATATAATATTAAAATATTATGGAGCCCTTTTGCCTTTAACTTCTGCACTGTTGAAGCTTCTTCCTGGATATTAGTGACACCTTTGATGACTTTATTTCTTGTCAAATTCCTTGACATTAATGATGACTTATTTTGGTGACATCAATGACAACATTTGACTTAGGGACTCAAAATGTCCAACAATCTCCCCCTTTTTCATTGATGGCAACCCAACTTATTTTTACCAAAAACTTGACCTTTCTTTTATTCTGCTCCCCTTGGGACATTGCTCCCCCTAGCTCAAAGCTCTCTCAATTATCAAGTCTCTCCCCCTTACTCAAATCTCTCCCCATTTGACATCAATGGAAAAGGGTCACCTTTGGGGCTCGGGGCTAAGGATGAGCCTCTTAGCTTAGCCCCTCCCCCACCTTCTATTGAGGTGGTTAATTCTGGGGTGGGAGTATTTCTACTCCCAGAAGGCATTGTTCTTTACCTTTATCCTCTTCTCTTCTTTTTTGAGTTTTTTTATTCCTCTAACTGTTTCTTTCCATGTCCACGTTTCTGTCCATGTCTGTATTCTTATTCTTGTTCCTATTCCTATTCATATCCATGTTCCTGTTCATGTTTACATTCATGTTCATGTTCATATTCTTGTTCATATCCATGTTCCTATTCATGTTCATACATATTTTTGGAATATCTGCTCTACATCAATTTGTTGTGTGACCATCATTATTGCACTTATAACACTTAATGTTATTATTCCTTGGAGGTGCAAATGTCTTAGGATTTATTCTAGTGAAGCCATATCTTCTTCTATCATGAACCCTGCAATTCATTGCCTTGTGACCAAACTAATTACATGAGTAGCAATACCCATGAAAAGACTATTTGTTCCTATATTCCTATCTTTCTCATGTCATGCATTGTGAAGCCATGTGCCCAAACCTGTGATATGAAAAGCATATTCCATTGAAGTTTCCTTGTCTTGACCTCATTGGTCTCCTATTTTGATTGATGTTCCATATATATCTTCTTTGTGCATTGTTCCTATTTTTGTTGAACTCTCTATTGTCCAACTCATCCTCAAATGTCTCATTATCTTTTACACTATATTTTTTTGAAGTATCTTCATATGAAGTTTCTTCTCCTCCAAGACTTGAAGTTGACTCTCCTTCCCATTTCTTTTGAACCTATTCAAATCCAAGACCTATTTTGCTTGATGTAGGCTTTTGTATCTTGATGAACTTATCCAAGTTCTTTGAGTTATTTTTGAACCCTTTCATCTTGACCTTGGAGTCTTCTAAATCTTCTCTTAGTAGTGTCACTTCTTGTGCTAACTTCTCACATTCCAAGATCTTTGCTTCTAACTTATCTTTGAACCTCTTTGCCATAGCCTTTGATTTTTCTAAATCCTCTATAAGCAATCTTCTCTCTTCATCACATTATTGAAACTGAATTTCAAGTTTAGAGTGTTGCTTCCTTACCTTCTTTACTGTGTCAAGGGAATAAATAAGTCCTCCCTTGAGATCATAACCATTCTTTTCTAAATATTCCTCTATTTGTTTACCTTTGTCCTCATCTTTATTTTCTATTGGCTTGTCTTCTATAGGATCACTTACTTCTTCTTCTAAAGCCATTAGAAGATTTTCATCTGGTCCTTCAAGTGCATTCTCATATTCATCATCACTGAAACTATAACCATCCCTTGTACAATCATCTTCAAGATGTCCAAAGTTACCACATCTAAAACACTTGAGAATAACTGAAGTCTTTTTCTTAACTGGTTCTTTTTCTTCAATCATAAATAAGACTTCATCTCTATCATTATTTGAAAAACTAGCATCACTATCACTTGAATACTTACTTGCATTATCCGCATAGTAGCTTCTCTTTTGCCTTTGAAATAACTTCTTTCCTTGTCTGCTTTGTCCATCCTTGCTTTTCTTCTAATGCTTATCTCACCTATATATTTTTGATTGCTTGTTCCTGTGATCCTGTTTTTCTTCACCATTGTTGTTCTTGGGTTCTTGAAAATCTGTTACAAAATGTCCATACTTTCCATAATTGAAACACTTAACAAATATTTTATCTCTAGATCTTCTATAGTCCTTATCTTTTCTACCATAGTTAGCTTCTTCATCACTAGATGACTCATTGCTTGATTTTGACTTCTTACCCTGTGTCTTATTGGTTGCTTTGAATGCTGCTTCATTTTGGGACATAGGATCTTTTGTTCTTATCTCAAATGCTATGAGCATACCAAGAAACTTATCTGTTGTCAAAGTATCACCATATAATGATACTCCTATAGCAGAAACCTGTTCACTGAATCTAATTGGAATAGATATTAAGACTTTATCACAAACATTAGATTCATCAATATTTATACTAAGTCCTCACATATTATTAACAACCTCATCAATTTGAATTAGGTAAGAACTAATATTTTCTTCTTCGCTCATTCTTAATTATTCAAGTTGTCTTTGAGGTTTTGACTCTTTGCTTTCTTGACACTTTTATCTCCTTCATATATAATTTGCAATTTATCCCACATCTCTTTTGTAGTTTGACAATGCACAACTTTCATAGACTCTGTTCTACGCAAACCTATTACAAGTTCATTCATTGATTTTGAATTATAGTGCTATAGAGGCTTACCTTCCTTATATGTAGGAGGATTGATTAAGGGATCATATCCAAATTCTATTGAATCCTAAATTTCATTGCTAAGTGTCATCAGGTAGATCTTCATCATCATACTCCAATACATATAGTCACTTCCATCAAAAATTGGTGTTGAATTATTTGAGGACACTTCCTTAGGATCCATTGTGTTCTTGTTAGCCTTTCCTTCAAGTTGTTAAACTCTTCTGAAGGAACCCGCTTTGATACCAATTAAAGAACACAAGCTTATACTGAGAGGGGGGTGAACAGTATAAGACCACTTTTTACTTTTATTTCCAAATCAATATTAAGTAATGTGTAGATAGCAATATCAATAGCAGTAATCAAAGCAATGCATAAATCACCACACACAATAGAGACACCACAATTTATATGGTTCACCCAATGTGGGCTACTCCACGAAGAAGATATTTCACTAAAAATTTCTCAATCAATCTCTTGGGAATCCTTCCCAATTACAATGTTTATGGACCTCTATCCAAAGGAGACATCAATCCCCTAAATCAAGTTCATGGATCTCTATCCATAGGAGAACTCCTTCTCCTCTGCTCTGGTTGGTGATCCTCTAGAAGACTATTGCCTCCACTGCACTGGCTTGTGGATCTCTCTCCACTGAAGACTCTTGTCCCCACTCAGAAGACCTGTCATCACTGCCCTGGCTGATGGATCTCTATCCACTGGAGACCTTTGTCCTCTCTACTCTGTCACCTCCAAAGCTCTGTCTCAAATCTATACTAAACATAGTCCAGTCGGTCTAGCACAAATATGCTCAACAAGTCCACATAGAACTTGCTCAAATCTTCTCAACAAGTCCACTCGAAACTTGCTCAAATCTTCTCAAACAACATCCAAATCTGCTCAATAAGTCCATTTAGAACTTATCCAAATCTGCTCAATAAGCTCACTCAGAACTTTTTCAATCTCATAGAAACATAAAGAGAATTGTTAGAGACTCAATATATTCTACACTCAATGCTCAATCACTTTCTTAACTCAGTTCAGAATATAGAATATTTTATTTTTAGAACTTGAACAATCACTTCAAACATCCACTTGACTAGGCTTAATCAACTCTACTCAATCAATCACTTAATAAACATCCTTTGCCTATAAGTCCTAGTCCAAGCATGTAAACATTAACTCAAAATATTTACAATAATGCTCAATAAAAAATCTCACATAATAATGATACTCATGTTCTTTTCAAACCCTAGTTCAAGTTCTTTGCACAACCAATGTATTCAACAACAATGCTTATACATCAATCTTCACATAACAATGATACTCATGTTATTTTGCACAACCCTAAATCAAGTTCCTCATACAACCAATGACTTCAACAACAATGCTTATAAAATAAGGTTTTAATCACAACACTTAATTCTAGAAAACCTTGAAGCATTAAATCAAACACTCTAAAAAAATAAACCCTAATCAAGTCCTTTTCACTCCAAAATTACTTTCAAAAAACCAACCAATCAACTTAACCATGGAAGAATTTGCCCATACCTTTTTTCTTGGAGATAGAAAAATAGATCTTAAAACCTATTCCAATCACACTCAGTTTTTCTTTGACAACTTCAATGGTTAGGTGGTAAAATCTTCACTTTAAATCCCTTGTAAATGCTTGCTCAAAGATTATTTTTCATACAAAGATACCAAGTCATATATACACCTTATAAAATCCAAAATCTCAAAAATAAATCTAACACCCACAAATAGGTCTTTAGAAAACACCTTAAATATCCTTAATGCAAACTAATTTTTACCTTATTACTCCAATTAAAAATAATATCTTCCCTTTTTATAAATCATAATTCAACACATAGCAATTTACTATCACTCCTTATTTCTCATAACCACTAATCTCATTGCCTAATTAAAAACCTTTTAACACCCCTTATAACTCCTAATAAAGGTTTTAATTTAAACTTTAGGCAATTAAAAATATTAATAAAAATTACCTTTGCCTCTCCATGGGTTTTGAACCCTTAAACTTTGCCTCTGTGAACAAGCTCCACAACCACGTGCGCTCAACTCACATTGAGAACCAAAAGGATCGATGCTCACTCTATTCCTTCCCTGGTGCCTTAATCAAAAAATGTGAAGCATGAAATATTTCCCCTTTTTGCACGTACTCAACGGGATTCAAACGTGGGTCCGTCTCCCCACAACCGCCTTAGCAAAAACATGCATTGCCAATGGACCACCGTGTCCACCTTTGTCTTGGGCACCAACCTTACTCACTATAACCCTTGCGCATAAGATGAAAAGTCATTCGTCTTCTTCCTCACTCGTGCCTTCAAATTCGCACATGCAAATTTTCCTTGGTCGCATTAATTAAATCGATGAGGGATAATTTGCAAGGTCTTTTGGCCTCCCTTTTATACACGAAGCTACCATTGTCTTCAAACATCGGTGCTCCAAATTTTTCGATGACGTCGGCGCATTTAACCTTTGTAATTTATAAATGATTTAAATTCCAAGGAATTTAAATTTTATAAATTATAATTATAACCTTTGGCTTTTAAGGCCTTCTCTTATTGCACAACTTTGTATTGATGATATTTATTTATAAAATTTAAATTCCTTTTGAATTTAAATATTTTATAAAATAAATATTAGACCTCCTTTGAACTTTGCAATAGGCCTCCTTGGGTATTTATGAAAACCCTTTTTAACTTATGCTCTCATATAATATTAAAATATTATGGAGCCCTTTTGCCTTTAACTTTTGCATTGTTGAAGCTTCTTCCTAGATATTAGTGACACCTTTGATGACTTTATTTCTTGCCGAATTCCTTGAAATTAATGATGACTTCATTTTGGTGACATCAATGACAACTTTTGACTTAGGGACTCAAAATGTCCAACACTCCTCTTCAGAGGATGTATCACTACCCACGGTCAATATGGGTGAGGACTAGTAGGACCTATGCTTCTTGATCGGGTATGGGATTCATCCTCATACTTTTGTTGGTTCATGTGATCAAAATTTTATTGTCAATTTTTGATCTATGAGTGTATAGGTGAAATCCATTTAACAATTGAGAATTACATCAACAAAATTTTAAAACATGTGAAAGATATTCTTTATGAAGCAACAAATCACAAACATATCAAATAGTTAAGGAACACATAATCTTTAAAAGATATAATCATGTGTATTCTTGTGTGTTTCTATTTTTGTGTGTTTTAATCTATAAAACTTGTAAAGGAGATAATCACATAGATATTAGAAAAGGTAGTTATGGTATATACTCATAGTCGAGCCCACTTAAAGGGCGGATGCTACGAGAAGTAGGCAAGGAGATATGGATCATCTCCAATTTAACCCCAAGGACATGGTTATACCTCCTTGGTGGCCACCTACTCTCCCAAGTCCTAGAGTGTTATAGAGAGGACCTAGCTTACAAGGAACTCCTACATGGGGTACCCCTGTAGGTCACAGTCCCACTTTGGGAAATTACTTTCCAAGTATGGATACTTCCAATGCCTTCTTTCAAGAAAGGCAATCATGTAATGAGGTGCCTACACATAGAGCAATACCATGCATTTGCATGCCTGCTCGGTCTAATCCTCACACTTGTATGCAAGATCAATACTATACACCAAGGGTAGGGTTAAATCATCATATTATGCTCTCAAATCACCCTTATCAAAAATGCACATATCAAGATGAGTATTATACTCGTTGCATGGGCTGAGCTAATTTTGCCCTACCATTCCTCATTTATGAAGGAAGATCCAAGAAAAATCCTAATTATCCTCGGTCACATTATTCCATTCAAGCATAATGTGCCTCTACGCTAGCATAATACCAAGAACATATGTTTAGGAGTAAGCCTCAAGTAAATGCAACTTCCCTAAATCAAGGTAAAGTCATAATAGACCTCACAAATTCTCCTAAATATGATAGGTCTCAGGGCAATAATGCTAAGGAACATAGGACTAACAAAACTAATCAAATTAATCAACTAGTCAAAAGGTATGCTAATCGTCAAACTAAGTTTAATCAACTTCGGTCAGATAAACAATGCTTAGATCTCTTAGAGTAATGACAACAATTAGAAAGACAAACACTTGAGTAGTAGATTCAAGAGACTTTGTGTGATGGTATTCCTACTCCAAGAACACATAGATAGGAGGCTCGACAGAGGTAGACCACTTTCCATAAAAATAGATCTCCGAGGCCTAATAAAATGCTACCACCTCGACCTCATAGGCCTCATAAAAACTTACCTACTAGGACTAATATAAATCACCTTCAATAGGTATTAGTTCCTCATTGTAGGCCCATTTGAGAAATACCTTATAGGGCTTATGACAATTTGGAAAAAAATGAGGAATACCTAGAAGCACCTTTTGGAGGTATGGTTGATGACAATAAACCACCTCAATATATGCTTAACATCCCTCATCCCCCTTCATGGTGCTAAAATAAAGAAGAGGATATTATATCCTTTGATGCATATCGAGCATTTCTTGAACACATGGAAACTATAGAGAGTAAGACAGTTGGGACTGGGGTTCAAATACCCAACTTGCACCAGTTGTGCAGTCAACCATTGCATCCATCCATACCTTTCCCTACATACCCTGAGAATTTTAAAATGCCCAAATTAGATAAATTTAAATGGGAAGAATATGCTCAAGAGCACATCACCAAGTTCATGAACCAGTGCTTCAGCATACAAGAGAATGATGCGTTACTCCTGAGAAAATTTTGAATTACCCTCTTTGGCCCAATCATTGAGTGGTTTAATCAACTTCCAAGGCATAGCATATATACCTTTAAATAGTTTTCAAATGTATTATTGGAATGTTTCACCTTCAATACCAAGATAAAGGTGACCTTAACCGACCTTGCAAGGTCAAAATAAAATGATAATAAGTCTATCACTGACTATGGGAATAGGTGACGAACACTTCTAGCTAAGCTACCTTATATATTTCCAATATTTGAGTTGACCTAGATTTTTTCAAAGAGTTTCTAAAACCAATATCTTTATTATTGCAACTCCATCAATATCCCACTCTTTAAGATGCTCTAGCCCAGGTTAGAACCATAAAAGAGATCAAAATCCAAGAGGGTAAGATATCAAAACCTCGCAAGAAGGAATGGACTAAAAATCCAAAGAGCAATCTGGTACCATATAAGTTGGTAGTGGTCAATCAAGTGGACATTAATGTCCTAGGGCCTGCACAAACGATGCCTCCTCAAAAGGTAAATTATTAGGCCCAACCTCCTCCTACAAGTTAAAATAATAATACTCAAGTGAATCAGGGCCAAAATCAACCACATCACCCTAGGCAATAGTATACACCCTTCACTGAGTCAATGGACTCCCTATTCAATCATATATGGGCTGTAAAAATGATTAATTTACCATAAATCAAGCCTATAGACCCTAATATAGGCAAGCAAAAGTCTATGGGATGTCATGAAGAGCTATTTTGTAGTTATCATAGGCTGAATAGCCATGACTTGCCTACGTGTTATGGTTTCAAAAACCTAGTGCAGGATATGATAGAGAGGAACAAACTCCAAGTGGATAATCCTCTCATCCCAAATAATCAATATATGGTGCTTTCAAAGACCCATTACCTACTCATGAGGTACATGTAGCTCCTGCTAAACAAATGAATGAGGTCAATATCACACCCCCTCAACAAGGGTACATCAGTATGGTTAGTATTGTGACTATAAATGGATGCTATCCAAGTCAAGTTGCACCACCTACAACTTCAATTGATGTTCCATCAACATCACAGTCTCCAACACTTCTAGTATAAAGCCTTCCACCTAGGCCAGTAGTGATAATAAAAATTAATATTGCACAAAGCTTAAGAACAACATCGACTAGATTGTCTATATACAAGCTCATTTATAAATCTACACCTCATAGAGAAGCTCTATTGGATATTCTTAAGTTGATAGAGTTCTAGCCCTAAGAGTCTAACTCCTTCATTGAATTTGTGGGGCATGTGTAGCAAAATAAGGAACTAGTGATCACGTTACGTGAGCATGAACTCAAATCCATAGCAAGTGATGTGGTAGACCCTCCTTTATACATCATTGCATGTGTGAACGAAATACTGTATAAGATAGTTTTAATAGACATTGGTTCATCAAGAAACATAATAACCACTAGTGCTCTTAAATATTAGGACTTATAGCATCCCATGTTGTTGCATCCATCTACACCCTCTAAGAATTCAATGATACAATATACTCCATAGTTGATACCATAGTCCAACCCATTCAGGTGGGATGCAAAACTATACCAACATTGTGTCATGTTCTAGAGGATGTAATGGCCTACAACATATTGCCGGGTATACCTTGTATCTAGGATATGAAGTGTGTCCCTTCCATCACTCACCAATACCTAAAGTATACTTATGAAGGGTAGGTACACGTAGTCTCTATAGACCTTGAGCCCTTTAAGTACTACAACATGGTGCAAGAAATACTCAAGTCAACCTTACCATAAACTCATGTGGACTTCAAACTGAAAACATACATTCAAATTCCACTACCATATCCATTGCCTTCAATTACACCATTACCATCTTCATCCATGCCATCATAATCATTAGCAACTTTAGAAAATCCTTCATCATCGTTAGATCCTCCATAGAGGAACATATCAAAGATACCAATCGATGAAATCCCTCCCATCATTTCCCCCCATCTCTACGAAAGAGATTCCTAATCTAGTAGACAAGGAACCATATCACGAGGTACATATTGAGTCATATAAAACCTCACTTTCATCTCCTCCACCTTCATCATCCCAGGTTACAATACATATGGCTAGTACAAGGTTTGGAGAGTACTTAGTCAAGAACATAACAATAGTTAAATCCATAGATATGGTGCAAAATATGGAATGAAATCATATTTCCATAGGTAGAATTGTACCTCTAGGTATAATGCCCAACCAAATATATATATATATATATATATGGAGGTATCAAGTATATAACATTGATAGTTCCTCAGAAAGAAGAAGATGATGAACCTTCCTCTGAGGATATAAACTACATGTTAAATCCTGACTACACCATGTGATGTCTACATCACTATGAAAGCACGAGATTCTGAAAACAAAAAGGATAAACTAAAAATGCAATGTAAATGACACTAAAATAACGCTTAAACCCTATGTCATTGAAAAATGCATAAAAAGAAAGAACATGAACACAAGATATTAAAAAAATATAAAAATCGGCCCTTTTATTGATATGCTTTTCAAATTTGTGTTACAATGCGTCTCCTTCCTTTTTATGGGATAGGAGCATTAAATGTTGGTCTTTTACAACTTGTTTCAGAATTCCTTCTTCCGCATGCCCACATGTAAGATGGGCGAACCAAAACGTTGTCGCCGCTTGCGTTGATAAAGGTCGATTCCTCGCTGCTCCTCCAATGCTGCAAATCTGCATTCAAAGAAACAAACAAAGAATCAGTAGCACCTATGTATGAAAAATAAAAGATGAATCTAACGATGGTTAAAATGAGTCTAAATAAAATGAAAACTTGACAAAAGCATAAACATGAAACTAGCTAAATACTACAAAAGAAATAAAGCAGGGGGTGCCCGAAGGCAAACCACCCGTGGGTGAAACTTTGCTTCGACACCAATCCGCTTAGAATGGGTCCGAAACCTGATGTGATGTGTTGTCGGCAAATTGGTTGGATATTGTGGTCAGAAAAATCGGTGTTGGTCCTTGATTCATGCCTTCAAAAGTCACCCAATAACCTCTCTTTCGATTAAGAGATTATGGATGTTGAAAACACAAATCGCAAGTAAGTGAATTAGCAGCACTTCGTCACTCAAAATGCTCCTTCTCTGTCTCTCTTTTGGGTGAGGAAACTCACCATTTTATAGACCCAAGGGGTCTCTTTGAATTAACATGCAAAAGTGTTTCTTTGCATGAATGCTTTTTTTTTTGAATAAAAGACTTCTTCTTGATCAAGGGCTTCTTAACTGCCTCTGTGCATGTCTTTGTATGTTTTAGAAAAGCTCACTTGCACTCCCATGCAATGAAGGGATAGCTAAGTGGCAAATCTAAGTTGTCTTAAAAAGCTCACTCTCATTCCCATGCAGTGAAGGGAACGTCAATTGGTAGATATGAGTTGTCAAAAGAACTCACTCGCACTCCTATGTCATGCAAGAAAAGCTAAGTGGCAGTTCTGAGTTGTCACATGTCGAGATCTAATTTTTTGTCGATCAAACCTGGCGTTCGTCCCACCCCGAAGCGAGCGCTAGCAATCGTCTCTAGGTGAGACGAGTATCAATCCGCACTCATCCCTGGGTAGGACGAGTACAAATCCGCACTCGTCCCTGGGTGGGACGAATAAGAAGCTGAGTGTCTAAAAGATGCCAAATTGATTTTTGACTTGCAAAACTGTTGTGCGAGTGGTTAGAACCACTGTTTAAACTCTAGGGGCTGCCCTGGGGGCTGTGTGTTAGTGTGATCAGTGATTGTTGTCACATAATCGGATTGGTGCTATTTTGGTGTCTACAGATGCCCCTTTTTGGAAAGCGCTGCACATGGTGCAGTGCTGAGCAAAAATAGATAACCAAAGCACTAATGATTAAGGTTTTCAATAACCTAACCAACTCTTGATGCCCCAAGTATGGAAAGGGCACGCATTCTTGAATCCTTGCTTCGACGAGCTAAGGAACTTAAATCAAGCATTAACCTGGTTCGGTGAGGTATTACTTGAACTTAGACATTGATCAGTCATGAAGAGGCAAAGGGCGCAACCTTTTGTTGTGGGAACCTTGAGTTCATGATTCATGAATGCCAAGTATATGATTAGTTTGTGATGATTGCTTGTTTGCTGCCCCAAGCAGGGGCGCGATTGTCTTTTGCAATGATCCTTTGAATGCGTGTCATTTCCAAGACTGGGTATATTGGTGTTGATTAGTAACTAAGTGTGACTACCCCCTCAAGCGACGAATCGATGAGGGAATGACCGACATGAGAAAAGCGACAAGTTGCTTGACCCAAGATTCCTTAAGTGAGGGTGCCTTCAGATGTTAGCCGGTACATGCTCGAGCAGTTTCTCGATTGGTTTGACCTATTTTTGGTGGGGGTGAATCCATTTTGGGATGCCATTTGGGGTTAACATTGGCAAAAATTTGTCTTCCCGTGGAGCGGTCTAGCTATGGTAGCCTTCTTAGGGAGTAGGATAATGACAAGGTAGACCCCGACATCAGTTTTCTTATGCCAAGAGGTTAAGTGCAAGAACACTTTTGTCCAGCAATTTTTAGTGGTTTTGTTGTCATTTGTCATTTTTAAAAAAAAAAAATTGTTTGTTTTTTTTTTTATTCATCTCGGGGGGGACGAGCGCCATCATGGTACTCATCCTGGGGTGAGATGAGTGCTCCACGATGGTACTCATCCTGGGGTGGGACGAGCACGCCATCGGGAAAAGTGCTCATCCCAGTCAGGGATGATTACCAGCTAGCAAAAAGTATAAATATGCGAAAATGACGGATTGGGCTCATTTGCACTGTTCATCGATTGCGATTTGGAGCTCTGGGGAGGAGGAGGTAGATTTGCTGACGTGAAGCGCTGCCAGATTTTCTAGCCATCATGAGTGCATAGACCGGGTCATCGAGCGACGGAGCCGAGGCGAGACCAGTAAGTGCACTATCTCCTAGAGTTTGAATTTGAAAAATGCAAATGTGTTTTTATTGTGTTTTTCATTTGTTTAAAACATGAAACCCGAATTAATTAAATTAAAAGGTAAATGAATGAAACCAAATGAAACGTGGATGCAAACCGAGGGAAACTTAGATGGAAAACCGTAGGATAAACCCAAAATGAAACTTAGAGTAACACTTTTAGGGTAACCATGGTTATAAAAATGTTTGTTTTGAATGTGAATGGTAAAACTTAGGTCGAAACCGTAGGTAAACCATACCCATATTTTTTTTTGTAATTTTTATGGAATTAAAAAATGCAAAATAGATGACTTTTTTGTGTTGAAATGGTAAACTTAGGTAAACCATGTCAAATTTTTGTCGTTTTTTGATGAAATTAAAAACTAAAAAATGGAAGAATTTTTTTGTTGAAATGGTAAACTTAGGTCGAAACCATAGGGAAACCATGTCAAATTTTTGTCGTTTTTTGATGAAATTAAAAACTAAAAAATGGAAGAATTTTTTTGTTGAAATGGTAAACTTAGGTCGAAACCATAGGGAAACCATGTCAAAAAAAAATTTATTGTTTTGTTTGATGAAATGTAAGATAAAAACTAAATGAATTTTTTTTTGTTTTGAAATGGTAAACTTAGGTAAAACCGTAGGTAAACCATGTCAAATTTTTATTGTTTTTTTTTTTTTTTGGATGTACATGTGAATGAAAGATGTTACTGTACAGTTATGCATTTTTGTACATGTGATGGTAATTTGATGCATGTTTTTGATGTTTGTTGTTTTCTATGATGTGCAGGTGGTGAAGAGTCGACATCGGGTGCCGACAATTTTTTCTAATGCCTGCGAGGCGTTGACAGCTGAGGATTGGGATTGGCTTGATGCCCTAGGGCTCAAGCATGTGGCTCGGTTGGATGTAGTTGTTGTGGATCGGGCATACATTACAGCTTTGATCGGCCGGTGGGATGTTCGGATGAACACCTTCCATATTTCGATAGGGGAGATGACAGTCACCTTAGAGGACGTGTATCGGATTCTTCGGATTCCGATAGACGGGGTTCCCATTCGAACGACTCCACGAGGCCAAAGGACGGCTGTACTGACCCGATATTTTGGACATGGAGAGGAGGAGGATGGGATGACCTCATTGGAGAGGGAGGAGTTGGATTGTCAGATTGGGGGGATTTTGGTGTGATGGTGGTACGCTAGGGGAATGTTGGGAGTGAGGCATGCACTACTCATGAGCCTCATTTCCAACATGCTCCTGCCATATTCGTCAGGATCGAGGTTCCCATGGAACCTATTGGAGGTGATGTGGCAGTTAGTGGATTGTCTGGTGATAGAGCCGATGATTATGAGATGGGTCCAGATGCTCTTGGCTCAGTTGTATGATGAGTTCTATGAGGTCCGATA
Organism: Wollemia nobilis; assembly: GCA_028583015.1. Classification (NCBI taxonomy): domain Eukaryota; kingdom Viridiplantae; phylum Streptophyta; class Pinopsida; order Araucariales; family Araucariaceae; genus Wollemia; species Wollemia nobilis. Next base: position 39,968,708 of record JAQPPZ010016981.1, read on the forward strand.
TCGGAGGCGAAAGGAGATTGGCTGTAGTTTCTTGTTGCAGTGCTGGGCATGGCAACATATAGCCATAGAGCAACCATGAGGGCTACCCTGGACTACATGGGTGGACATGGTTGATAGAGATATTGGGTATGGTGCTCTATGGTATCGGTCGGAGGAGCGGGGGCAGAGTCGACGATTTGCGGGAGACGTAGACCATTATAGAGATGCATTGGCATGACTGACTCTTGAAGATGTGGTATGGAGGCCATATCGGGATTGTCTCGCATGGCCAGAGGTTGATGAGTGGCTTCGGAGGGTTCGGAGGGGGAGATGGGTGATTGGGCGACATGGGACAGAGTAGGAGTACTTCCACTACCTCTGAGTGACACGACAATTTGGGGTACGCCAGGGGTTGCTTGGGGAACTCGTAGTCTATCGGCATCAAAGTGATGAGAGGACCCTAGCTACGCTGATCTTTGAGCCATTAGGGGAGGATTTGGATGCAGTACTAGACATTCTGGATGTATATGATGTTGGAGTGACAACCGAGTATCAAGAGTGGTGGACGCTTCGGTAGTGGCGAGGTGAGGGGCCATTGGGAGGAGATGAGGCAGCGAGAGGCATAGAGGGTGTAGAGGCACCAGGAGAGGGTTGGGGAGCTCCTACAAATGTGGATATGGTGGAGGTTGCGGATGTGGGAGAGGATGTTGATGAGGAGGAGCATCCAGAGATGCAGGATGCTCCGGAGCAGGCTGATGCTCCAAAGAGGCCAATGCAGTCGGCCGGGCGAGGGGATACAGAGGTGGGTTTGTGCACTGAGGTAGCACGATTGACAAAGTTATTGCGAAGGTGAGATCAGGAGCTGAGGGAGATGGTACAGGAGAGGGATCTCTTGCAGACACAGTTGGAGCGACGCAAGGATAACCTTGCGACATACCGGTAGTGGGCGAGGGATTTGGAGCGACAACAGGACAAGCTGGAGGATGAGGTTATCTACCTTGGTGGGTGAGTACCTACATTCTTTGAATGTGGATCATCACAACGCTTGATAGGGAGTGACACAGAGCAGACAGCATCCTCGCAGTGGAGGTGGCAGGATGAGGGAGAGGCCAGTGGGCATGGTGCAGGGGCGAGCAGTAGTCGTTCGGAGAGGTCTCAGAGGACCCGCACCACAGGGGGTAGTTCCCATCGCATCGATCCTGCATGATCATGGTGGACGATGCCCTAGAATTGGGGATTTGGGTGTATGATTGCGGGGTCAGAGGACCAGTTTTGTAGCCTACGGGCAATTTTATTATGATATATATATACAGATGACTCTTTTTGGTGTTTATACTTTTTGCATGATTTATTTTTATGTACATGTTTTTACATTGATGTATGCATAGGTGATGATGAATGTGATGGTTCTAATTGGTATGATGTATGCATATGAAATGAATGAAATGAATTATTGATGATTTGTCGATGCACCATAGACTGTACAAGATTGGATTGACCTGCTATAGTAATGGGATAACTTTGTGGAATGCTTGTGCATGTGAAAACTTTGTTTTTTGTATTTTGTCATTTTTTTTTTTTTTTTTTATGGTGATGTATGAAATGAAATGTATCGGTTGTTTGAAAATGTAGTTAAGCTTTACTGAGATGCAGATATTTTTAACTAACTAGCCAAGAATGTACATTTGTCTCGCAAGACTTATGAACAAGGTCTAAATCCGACTTGAATTTAACCAAGTTATTTCACATCCTTGTGTGTGCAATTGAGTTCGTTTATGTGGTATTTGTCAGGATACTACCAGTGCTAGATGGGCTTTCAACCAAACCTGTACTGAGGATCACCTAATTAGCTCCACTAACTCCTTTATTGTATTTAGTCAGATTAATTTGTGATGCTATCTAGGATACGATAAGCTAGCTCATCCACATGCAAAAATTGATCTATACACAAGTTAATGTGATAGATATATCGTCATGCGGGAGGTTTACCGCCAGTGACCGATAGGCTATCAACCAAACCGGTACTGAAGCTTGCGTCATGACCTATCAAAATGCTGAGAGTTCCAGGGATTCAAGTTCGACTCCCTTCTTTTCTTCAAGTGTATTGGGATACTTGCTCTTTATAGTGATAAAATCACTGTTTATTTTTGTTTTATTATGTTTTTTTTTTTTTTTTGAGCAAGGGATTTGAATATGGAGTGACGAGAATCACTATTGTTTGTGCCTTTTGATGTGTGCACTATAGGATGTCAAATTTGTAATGTTTTGACGTTTTGCAAATTTTTGATGTTTTTGCAACTTATGAGAACTTGGGATTCATGGGGAATTGGGTAGAGAGGATGCTTGTCCTTTTGCCAACTCTCAGCATTCCTAGGGTCATTCGCACAGGGGGATAAGCAAGATAGCCGTTTTGTTGATGGTAACCCGGATTACGGTGCATGTTTCATCTTTCATTCACACAACTTAGGAATTTTTAAATGTGTGTTAATTTGTGTTAGGATGCTATGTAACAAGGTGTGATCCAAGTAAAATTTTCCCATGTAAAATTTGTTTAACTATGTACAGTTGTGGCTAGAAATTTAAAGACATCTAAATGACGAAAACCCTATATACATTAGGAGACAACTGACTATGCTAAAATAAAAGGGTGATATGCTGGATGTATGCATTTATGAAAATGGATTTGATGTGGAAATGATGGAATTGCCAAGTAATGACTGTCGATGGTGCTTTTGACTTGTATGACCTAGCGAAGTATGCAATGTATGGAGGCAATGCTTAATGCAACCTATATTTTTGTATTTTGATTTTTATGAGAATGCATGGAATTGAAATGCAATTGTTTTTGTGATTTTGATTTTTTTATGAGTATGCATGGAATTGAAATGCAATTATTTTTGTGATTTTGATTTTTGTGAGAATGCATGGAATTGAAATGCAATTGTTTTTGTGATTTTGATTGTTTTTTTTTTTTTGAATTGAAATGCAATTATTTTTGTGATTTTGATTTTTATATTGTTTTAATATCTTGTGTTCATGTTCTTTCTTTTTATGCATTTTTCAATGACATAGGCTTTAAGGGTTTTTTTAGTGTCTTTTACATTGCATTTTTAGTTTATCCTTTTTGTTTCCGGAATCTCGTGCTTTCAACCAAACCTATACTGAGGATCACCTAATTAGCTCCACTAACTCCTTTATTGTATTTAGTCAGATTAATCTGCGATGCTATCTACGATATGATAAGCTAGCTCATCCACATGCAAACATTGATCTATATACAATTTAATGTGACAGATATATCGTCATGTGAGAGGTTTACCGCCAGTGACCGATAGGCTATCAACCAAACCGGTACTGAAGCTTACCTCATGACCTATCAAAATGCTGAGAGTTCCAGGGCTTCAAGTTTGACTCCCTTCTTTTCTTCAAGTGTATTGGGATACTTGCTCTTTATAGTGATAAAATCACTGTTTATTTTTGTTTTATTATGTTTTTTTTTTTTGAGCAAGGGATTTGAATATGGAGTGACGAGAATCACTATTGTTTGTGTCGTTTGATGTGTGCACTGTAGGATGTCAAATTTGTAATGTTTTGACGTTTTGCAAATTTTTGATGTTTTTGCAACTTATGAGAACTTGGGATTCATGGGGAATTGGGTAGAGAGGATGCTTGTCCTTTTGCCAACTCTCAACATTCCTAGGGTCATTCGCACAGGGGGATAAGCAAGATAGTCGTTTCGCTGATGGTAACCCGGATTACGATGCAGGTTTCATGTTTCATTCACACAACTTAGGAATTTTTAAATGTGTGTTAATTTGTGTTGGGATGCTACGTAACAAGGTGTGATCCAAGTAAAATTTTCCCATGTAAAATCTATTTAACTATGTACAGTTGTGGCTAGAAATTTAAAGACATCTAAATGACGAAAACCCTATATACATTAGGAGACAACTGACTATGCTAAAATAAAAGGGTGATATGCTGGATGTATGCGTTTATGAAAATGGATTTGATATGGAAACAATGGAATTGCCAAGTAATGACTGTCTATGGTGCTTTTGACTTGTATGACCTAGCGAAGTATGCAATGTATGGAGGCAATGCTTAATGCAACCTATATTTTTGTATTTTGATTTTTATGAGAATGCATGGAATTGAAATGCAATTGTTTTTGTGATTTTGATTTTTTTATGAGTATGCATGGAATTGAAATGCAATTATTTTTGTGATTTTGATTTTTGTGAGAATGCATGGAATTGAAATGCAATTGTTTTTGTGATTTTGATTGTTTTTTTTTTTTTGAATTGAAATGCAATTGTTTTTGTGATTTTGATTTTTGTGTTGTTTTTGTTGATTTTTAAATATTTATGTTGACCAAGCAGTTATGGTAATGCTTGGAGCTTTTGGTGTTGACCAAAGGGTTTATAGATACCTTTGGGGCATTTAGGGTTGACCAAGCGATTATGATAATCCTTGGAGCTTTTAGGTTGACCAAGCGATTGTGGTAATCCTTGGAGCTTTTGGGTTGACCAAGCGATTGTGATAATCCTTGGAGCTTTTGGGTTGACCAAGTGATTGCGGGAATCCTTGGAGCTTTTTTGTTGGACTATGGCTCTCTAGATGTGGAATGGCCTCAAATGAATGATGTTCAAGGGTTCTGTTTCCTTGATTCCTTCAAGAGAGGCAAGTCGGTATGTTCCAGGTCCTATTTTGCTGTCAATGATGTAAGGACCTAACCAGTTTGCCATGAACTTGTCCCAAAAATGGGACTGCAAATTAGAATTCTGCTGGTTCTCTTTTAAGACCAAGTCATCAACCTAAAATTCCCTGAAGTGGACTTTCATGTTGTATGCTTTCTTAAGTCGCTCTTGATAGATACGCAAATGCTCGAGAGCATTAACACGTCGTTCATCGAGCAACGTCAGTTGATCTAACCGGGCCTGCCGTGCAGTGTCATCATCGATGAACTAAGGAATTTCCAACTCAAAAGGCATGACTGCCTCGGAGCCATACACCAGCGAAAATGGAGTTGCCCTAGTGGGCGTTCGAATGCTGGTGCGATAAGCCCATAGGGCAAGTGGGATCTGAATATGCCAGTCCTTATGATTATCTACAACTATATTTTTGAGGATGGCGACTAGCGTTTTGTTTGACGCCTCTGCTTGCCCATTTGCCTACGGATAATAAGGTGTTGAAAAGTTGTGCTGAATATTGTACTTTATGATCAAAGCATGCACATATTTTTTCTTGAATGGCGTCCCATTATCTAATAGGATCTTGGATGGAATACCAAAATGACATATGATGTTATGTAAAATAAACTCCGCAATGCGGGCTCCAGTTGTAGTGGTCAGCGGAATTGCTTCCACCCATTTGGTAAAGTACTCTATGGCCATTAAAATAAACGTGTGATGACCGAACGATGTAGGGGAGATATTTCCAATTAAATCAAAGCCCCACTACAAAAAAGGCCAAACCGATTGAATCGACTGCAAGGCCTGAGAAGGTATGTGTGTTAAATTAGCATGGTGCTAACACTTCATGCACTTCTTCACATATGCACAACAATCTCACTCTAAAGATGGCCAATAATAACCCATGCGAAGAATGTGCTTTGCGATGGCCATACCGCTGAAGTGGCCACCACAGGTACCATCGTGAGCTTGGGTGATCGCCCAAGTGGACTCTTGTTGGTCCAAACAATGAAGGAGGATTCCTTCATAATTTTGACGATACAAAATGTCTCCTAAAAAGACATGCTTTGCCACTTTCTATTTGAATGATATTTTCACCGTGTGTGTCAATCCAAGTGGGAGATTACCTAGCTTGAGGTAATCCCGAATGGGTGTGTATCAATCTTGCTGATCAGAAACCTTGATAGTATGAACAACCAATCCCTCTTGAAGTCTATCCCGAACAAAATATGAGCAAGAAAGAACTTGTAAAAACAATGTGGTGTTGCTAGTAAGAGGGGTCGGGGAGAACAAGGACCCCCATTTGGCTTGAATCAAATAATCTCGAATTCGAGAGAACTTATCCGAAGATGGTTCAATCTGGATCATGTGGATTCTTGGTGTCAAATCAGAGCTTGCACGCTCCATCGTAGATTGTGATAATGTTTTAACCTGAATGGTTGTCATTTCATCAGAAGGGTCTTACGGGATGAGTGACCCCAAGGAGGCCATAGTATCTGCAAAACGATTTGATGATCGAGGGAGTGCCTCGATGTCATACCATTTAATTTGTGCCAGGAATTTGTCCACAAGGGATTTATAGGCCCACAAAACTGGACATTTACATTGGAATATCCCCTTTACTTGATTGATAATTAACAGCGAATCACCAAAAATGTTCAATCATTTAATTTTCATGGTGATTGCTGTCTAAAGACCTATGAGCAAGGCTTCGTATTCTGCATTGTTGTTGGTGCACGAGAAGTCTAATTTAAATGACAAGGGCATTGGAGCGCCTTGCAGAGTGAAGAATATAATTCTTGCACCACCCCCTTGCTCACATTTAGAACCATCGAAGAAGAGGGTTATGTTAGCCTGTGACTCAGGCTCATCAGAATCTGGTGACTCTAAAACATGGAAGACCCCATCATTAGGTAGTTCAAAAGTCAGAGGCTTATCATCTTCAAGAGGAGCCTTAGCTAGTTGATCGGCGATGACTTGAACTTTTATAGATTTTTGTCCAATGAACTCTATGTCAAACTCCGTCAACAACATGATCCATTTTGCCGTGCGGCTACTATGATAAGTACGACTCATCATGTATCGCAATGGATTCTCCTTAGACACAACATACGTCTTATTACTAAGCATGTAGTGGCATAGCTTTTTGGTAGCAAACACCACTGCCAAGCAAAGCTTTTCAACGTATGCATAGTTAAGTTCATAACTGACCAGGGTGTGGCTAAGATAGTATGTAGCCTATTCTTTGTGAAGTTCATTTTTTTGGGATAGCATGGCACCCAATGCCACCTCAGTGGCTGAGATGTATAAATAGAATGGCACTCCTGGTCTAGGTGGTGCCAATACGGCGGCAAAGCCAAGTACTATTTAATGTCGTCAAAGGCGACTGGCACTCGTCATCCCAATGAAATGTGACCCCCTTATGCAATAATTTATTCATGGGTCGACATTTTTCAGATAACTGTGCTATGAAGCACTTGATTGACGCAACCTTTCCCTGTAGACTCCTGAGCTGCTTGATGGTGGTTGGGGGACACATTTCAAGGATTGCCTTGACTTTGTTTGGATCGACCTCAATTCCTCATTTGGATACTATGAAACCCAAGAGCTTTCTAGAGGTGACGCCAAAGATGCACTTCTTGGGGTTTAGTCTGACTTTATGCTCAATGAGGCAATTAAGGACCTTACTCAAGTCACCGATGTGATCTAGGCACAAAAGAGATTTGTCCAACAAATCATCCATGTAATATTCTAAAGTTTTGTGCATGTAATCATGAAAGATGTACGTCATGGCACATTGGTAGGTGGCTTTGGCATTTTTAAGGCCAAAAGGCATGACCTTATAGCAAAATGTCCCCCAAGGTGTTGTGAATGTTGTTTTGAGTTGGTCCTCAGGATTGATATGAATCTGATTGTATCTTGAGAAACCATCCATAAGGGAAAGCATTTCGTGGCCCGTGGTAGCATCTACCAATGCATCGATGCATGGCAAGGGAAAATCATCCTTAGGACTCACTTTGTTAAGATCTCGAAAGTCAGTGCATATGCGAATCCTCCCGTCGGGATTCTTGACAAGAACCATGTTAGACAACCATGGCGGATAATCCACATAGATGACAAACTGGGCATCCAACAAATTTTGTAACTCATCTTTTACCATTAAGGCCACTGTTGGATGCATCTTGCATAGTTTTTGCTTGACTGGCTTGATTTTCGGATCAAGCGTTAAATTGTGCATGACTAGCTGTGGGTCTAGTCCCGGCATATCTTTGTATGACCATGCAAAAACCTCTTTATTTTCCTTAAGAAGGGTAACATAATCGGCTCACTCTTCAGGGGAAAGACTTACCCCCAACTTGAGAATCCATGGATTCATTGGATCTGTGCCGATGTCTACATCAGTCGTTGCTTCAACTAACATATGGGATCCATCTTCCAACTAGTGTGGAAATGGGATCAGATGGATATCGTTTGCTGAATTAAGATCATCATTAGGAACGTCAAGTTCCTCTTTAGCATGGAAGACATCCTGAGTCTATCTTGGAGTGAAATGAAACATCCCATCGCAAGGCCAATACTCTGATGGAGATGGTGGTGTGCCAGCGCGATCCCAATCAATAGCCTCTATGTCTAGATGCAATAATCATGTTGGATTGGCTGGATCATGGATGGGGGCGATCAAATCAATGGAGACCATGTTGATGAAATGATTGTAATCTCCATGATCGCAAATGTGACAACTCTGACATTCGAGATGTTCTTGGTGCTTTGGATTTGGCTCTGTAGGCACTGGCACAAAGGGATAAGCCCTATGCATGGACCTGCAAACAGGGTCTGCCCTAGGCATTGATGGTTTGATAGGGTCTCCAAGTGGAAAATGCTCTCGATATGCCTAGAGTGGCGGGTGCAGTAATTGCTATAACTATGCCAGGTTGAAATGTCGCCTATGTCTTGGACCTATGTGTAAGTTTTCAAACATGTCATCTATGTCCAAAGGATTTTTTTGTTGTTGAGGTAGCCTATGCTCACTAGGATCATTCAATGGGAACATCATCAGGAAGCTGTCCTGATCGTCATTCATTGGATATTCGTGCGAATGATCGTACTCCAACTCATCTTCAGAAGACCCTTTGTCATCTTGTCCATCTTCCCATTGTGGGTGAGTCCATGAGGTTTCTCCTTGTTCGGTCGTAGGGAAAGGGTTGTTGAGGTCAACAAGGTTATTTTTTTGTAATGGGAAATAATCCCCCAGTGTATAAGTTGTATTTGGATTAGCATATGGATCTAATGCCAACCCATCCTTGTTGCCTATCCCTAGGCTTTGCATGTTTTTGACCAGGATGTCGAGGGTCAAAGGGTGATTAAACCCTACTCCTGACTTATCATAAGGCATTTGGTATCTTGGTTGGCACAAAACATGCATTCCTTGTTCATACATGCCTAACCCGTATCCATGCCAATTGCATTGGCTAAGATATCGTAATGTGAAGTCTGGGTTAGAAAAATAATTGACATCTTCCACAAAGGGATCTTCATCTTCCTCTTCTTTTCGAGAAGGTTCAACGCCATGATCCAGGCCCCAAAAAATAAAAATTTTCTGATTAGGTGGGTAGCCTAAAGGAACCATGGAGCCTATGGGGAGTCGAGGTCTTCCCATGTCTTGCATAGACTGAAGTGTGGGCGTTGCAACAACATTACGCACTATATACTCCCCCATGCCTGTGTTAGACATCTCAATAGTAATCGTTGGCGATTGAGGGGAAGTGAATGGGAGTTCTCCTTGAGTCCACTCCATGTGGGGTGAACTAGGCATCTCAACTTCCATTCTATTAGGCGTCTCTTCTATAGAGATGTTGGAGACTAAAGGTGGTTTCGCTTCCAGGGGCTTCTTTCCTTTGTCCGTTGGTGTGGCCACCATAGGTGGCATCATTGTGGGAGGACTGGATGAAGAAGATGAACCCTCCTAGGAATTTAATTGATTTGGTGAAGGAGATTCTTGCTTAGTCAGACCCCTCTTAGATGGATTTAACTAGAAATCCACATGTGTTGAAGGAAGGGTCGACTGCGGCATGATTTGCACTGAATTGCAGTATTTAAAAGGTTCCAAATCTGTGGGGACCACACGCACTTGTCCTTCAAATGTATACTTCAAACATTGATGAGCAATTGAAGGAACACACTTCATATCCTGGATCCAAGGCCACCCAAGCAAGATATTGTAAGCCATATCACCTTCTAAAATGTGGCACAACGTATGAATGGTCTTTTGTCCCACTTGTATGGGCAAGACAATTGTGCCAACTGTCGAGCATATCGCATCATTAAATGCTCGAAGGGTATAAATGGAAGGTGCAATGTGAGAGGCTGGTAGTTTCAAATGTTTCAATGCAGCAGTTGTAATAATGTTACTGGACGAACCAGTGTCTACCAACACCCGCTTGTACAGAGTCCCGTTGACCTGCGTAATAATGTGCAGGGGTGGATCCGCTACATCTCCAGTCACCATTTTTAGCTCATCTTCCCTAAAGGTAATGACTGGTTTAGTACACTGTTTGACATGCCCCACAAAATTGTTGAACGAATCCGCTTCATGGGGTTGCAATTCAATTGCCTTTAATATCTCCATAAGAGCTTCCCGATGGGGCACCGATTGTTGAATAAGCTCATAGATGGAGAGCCTAGCCGATGTGGTCCATAGACTTTGAGTAAGTCTAGTTCAAATCGTGGCCACTGGTCTAAGTAGGGGCAACTGTGTAGGATTCGATTGATGTTGTGACGTGGATGGAACTTCCCTAGTGGCTGTCACAGGGGCAACTCCTGGGTGTCTCTTGTTTCTTTTCACAATGCTAATCATCCCAACATACCCCTCCATGGGGCAACTCTGTTGCACTTCATTAACATGCAAAGGTTTTGTTTGTGCATCATGTGTGGGTAAAGGATCTTTGAAAACACCCATTTATTGGTTGTTGGGTGCGATGGGGTTATCCACTACCAATGTGTGATTATCAATGAGATCTTGCACTAAACCTTTAAACGTCCAACAGACATTAAGGTCATGCCCTTTCCTTCTGTGGAATCTACAAAAAATATCCTCTGTAGCCCTTAGGCTTTGGCGCATTAGGATCGATGGTTGGAATATCTGGTAGATTAATTAAGTTTGACGTGGACAAACGGTCAAACAAGGAGTCCCTAGACTCAGTGTATGGTGTAAATTATCGCTTGGGGTGACGCTGCTGATTTTGATCCTGCTTTTTGTTATCTTTCTCATAATTATTGTGAGGCATCGCCTGATAATTAGCCTTTGGAGGCTGTGTTTCTTGGGTAGGCATAGGGGCATTAATAGCAACTTGATTGACCGTGACGGGTTTCTATTGCGTATTCCCTGTTTTGATGCTCTTGTTCCACTCTTTTTTCTTAGGCTTGGTAATTTTGCCATCCTGTATCTTGATCTCTTTGATACGTCTAGCTTGCACCATATATTCTTCTAAAGTGGCTTATTGCTGTAGCTACAATAGCATAGATATCGATCGCAAATAGCTCTTTGCAAACATTTGAGTTAGGTCGGACATAGGAGGGAGGTAGGATAGCTTTGAAAGCACTGTCCTCCACCGATTCCCATATGCTACCATAGACTCCTCCTCATACTGTTTGAGGCTAGCTAGATCACTGAGTGACACATTTTTCTTTGTATTGAAAGCAAAACGTTCTAAGAACACGTCCACTAGTTGATCCAAGTTGTAGATGCTATGCTTCGATAGATGGGTAAACCAATCCGAGGCAGATCCTATGAATGTGGTTATGAATGTTCTCAATAGCAATGCATCATTGTCTTGTATACCAAAGCATTGGCTCAAAAATCATGTCACATGCTCTTGAGCATCCTCATCCCCTTTAAAGAGTGCCAACTACGACAGCTTGAAATGTTCGGGGTATGGAGGTGTTGGCACTGATGGATGCACCAGATGACTACGAAGTTGGCATAATGTAGGCTTTTGGGGCCCAGTAGTCTTGAGTTCCATAGTCTCTAAGCATTCTCACAACACTTTGTATGCATCAGAGGACGTAATCTCCTCCTCCTTGGTTTGTTCCTGCTGTGGGTTGTGGGGAACTTGAGGCCTTTGGATGGATAAATGGGTAGCCTCCCTTCTGCCTTGATAGGGCATTTCAGCCCGCTCTTCTTCTTGGTAATAATCCTCATAATCTTCTTGAGGAGTGTTTGGCCTAGGCCTGTAAACATGGACGGGTGCCCGCAGAGGATGCCCATCACTGTTATGGGGAATGGCTTCCTGCTCAGGTCTAAGAGGTCTTAGAGGCAGTGCTTTCTGAAGTCACAGAGACCTATCTTGCACTAAGGGGTTATGCCTCACATACATCTCAAATTGTTGTGCACGAGGGACTGGGGCCTTCTCAGGCGCATTGTTGTGAAGCAATTCAGCTGTCTGACACTGAATGCGCTCTTGATCAAGGCGACACAAATGTTCTAATTCTTGTTGTTCTTGCCTAAGCCACGTGATTTATGCTTGGCAAGTGGCTAGTTGTGCAAATGCCAAGTCATTTTGTTCTACCGTCTCTTGTTTAATAGGCCTAGATGTCTCTCCTACATATCTATTTTGATCATGGTGCTCTGAGACCCCTATATGTTGCTTCCCTCTATCGAGGTTGGCCGCATTTACTTGAAACTCTGGTCTCAATGAGCAATCTGGATATAAAGCAGGTGCAGACGTGCATCATTTCTACACTGGATACTATTCTTGAGGAATATAGTGATCCTCCTCACTCTCTCTGTGATATGCATAAAAAGTGCGGGCAAAATTGTCTTGCCCTGTCAGGAGAACCTGATGTTCTGGATATGGTCTACTATGTCTGACATTAATTGAAGGTAAATTAGGAACCACAAAATCATATGGTTCTTCCTTTTGGACCCTTTGTTGTTCTATAGCAGTACACAGCGCTTCATCACTAGGCCACCCAAAATGAACTTCCAAAGGAGGCCTCATTCTTAGACCAGGTGGTATATATAGGTTATTTTCTTGAAAATATTCTTGTTGCTCATGAGTTCCCCTTAGAGAGGGGGTTCTAAAGTCTCGTCTATTGATGGCCTGACTTGGAGAGCCCCTCAAGGAGGTGCCTCTAGAACCATGTTCTATGACTGTATGGGTTGGAGTGCCCCTCAAGGAGGGGCCTCTAGAGCCATGTTCTGCATGGTGTGAACTAACTAGTGTACCTTGCCGTCGAGGCGGGATGGCTAAGTCTTCAAGGCTATATCGGAGACGATTTGTCTCTCTTGGTGCATTTTCTATAGCTTCTGCCCGTGATTGGGCTTGGCTACGAGTATTCACCATGGTAATGCTAACCTAAAAATGCAAAAATTCTTTTTATGATTTTCTTTTTATGATTTTTTTTGTCTAAATAGAAAATAGCATACACACACAAGCAATGATTATCTATTTTAAATATTAATAGTGTGCCCTAAATCTGGTTTAGTGTGTTTTTGTTGTTTGTTTTGTTTTTTGAAAAATTTGTGAAATGTTTAAATGCAATTATGAAGGCTCTTATGACTCCCAAAATGGTCACCCCTTCAATATACCATTTTCGGACCGATATACCAACCTCTCTATATACCTACCCTTACGTGAGGGAGACTATAGGTACGTGAGAGTAGATGATATGTGGAACATAGGTGGTACGGAAGGGGAATCACTCTGTTTATGACACCTACCATAGAAGACTTATCCTCATGCGCTAGGAATCACCCTAGCTACACTCGGTCAGCTTTCATCAGGATTTACGTCTAGCAACAGTCGCGATCGAGATAATGGATGCAATATCTCAAGCCAAAGTGATAATGGAATCCACCTTTGGTCTTGCTCAAGGGTTGGGGTTTTACGACCAATGCCTTGGTTTAAAATACCACGTGATGTGTGGGGTTCATTTTAATTTGCAAAAATTGAAATAGGCAAACGAAAAAGAAATCTTTCCCTAAGCCATACAAAACCGAAAAACCAAAAAACAAAAAAATAGAAATTTGACAGAAGCTTTAAAAAAACCCCTACCTCTTCTCTGCCTAACTGGATGTTTCTGATTTGCTCTAAAAAATGCACAAAATTATACTCGTCCCTGGGTGAGGTGAATTTCAGAACAGTAATCGTCCCAGGGTGAGACGAATAGTTTATTTGTCCCGGGGTGAAACGAATACCAATTATGTAATCGTCACTTACAGAGACGGATAACAGTTCGATGTTGAAAAATAGGTACCTGTAAAAAAACAAGCAATTTTAGATCAGTAATTTAACCTAAAAAAAAAAGGACAGAGGTCCCACCGTGATCGCCATTGAAAGCACGAGATTTCGGAAACAAAAAGGATAAACTAAAAATGCAATGTAAACAACACTAAAATAACGCTTAAACCCTATGTCATTGAAAAATGCATAAAAATAAAGAACATGAACACAAGATATTAAAGCAATATAAAAATCGGCCCTTTTATTGATATGCTTTTCAAATTTGTGTTACAATGCGTCTCCTTCCTTTTTATGGGATAGGAGCATTAAATGTTGGTCTTTTACAACTTGTTTCATAATTCCTTCTTTTGCATGCCCAGATGTAAGATGGGCGAACCAAAACGTTGTCGCTGCTTGCGTTGATAAAGGTTGATTCCTCGTTGCTCCTCCAATGCTACAAATATGCGTTCAAAGAAACAAACAAAGAATCAGTAGCACCTGTGTATGAAAAATAAAATATGAATCTAACGATGGTTAAAATGAGTCTAAATAAAATGAAAACTTGACAAAAGCATAAACATGAAACTAGCTAAATACTACAAAAGAAATAAAGCGGGGGGTGCCCGAAGGCAAACCACCCATGGGTGAAACTTTGCTTCGACACCAATCCGCTTAGAATGGGTCCAAAACCTGATGTGATGTGTTGTCGGCAAATTGGTTGGATATTGTGGTCAGAAAAATCGATGTTGGTCCTTGATTCGTGCCTTCAAAAGTCACCCAATAACCTCTCTTTCGATTAAGATATTATGGATGTTGAAAACACAAATCGCAAGTAAGTGAATTAGCAGCACTTCGTCGCTCAAAATGCTCCTTCTCTGTCTCTCTTTTGGGTGAGGAAACTCACCATTTTATAGACCCAAGGGGTCTCTTTGAATTAACATGCAAAAGTGTTTCTTTGCATGAATGCTTTTTTGTGAATAAAAGACTTCTTCTTGATCAAGGGCTTCTTAACTGCCTCTGTGCATGTCTTTGTATGTTTTAGAAAAGCTCACTTGCACTCCCATGCAATGAAGGGATAGCTAAGTGGCAAATCTGAGTTGTCTTAAAAAGCTCACTCTCATTCCCATGCAATGAAGGGAACGTCAATTGGTAGATATAAGTTGTCAAAAGAACTCACTCGCACTCCTATGTCATGCAGGAAAAGCTAAGTGGCAGTTCTGAGTTGTCACATGTCGAGATCTAATTTTTTTTCGGTCAAACCTGGCGTTCGTCCCACCCCAAAGCGAGCGCTAGCAATCGTCTCTAGGTGAGACGAGTATCAATCCGCACTCATCCCTGGGTAGGACGAGTACAAATCCGCACTCGTCCCTGGGTGGGATGAATAAGAAGCTAAGTGTCTAAAAGATAACAAATTGATTTTTGACTTGCAAAACTGCTATGCGAGTGGTTAGAACCACTATTTAAACTCTGGGGGCTGCCTTGGGGGCTATGTGTGTTAGTGCGATCAGTGTTTGTTGTCACATAATTGTATTGGTGCTGTTTTGGTGTCTACACACTACAATTGGTATGGTTTTGGTTTAGGGTTATATGAACAAGGTACTCATGTTCCTTTCCAACCATAATATCAGTTACCATATAATAAATCTGGGTTGGGACACAACAATCCAGTACCTTTAGATGTCATCATAAAGAGTCTAGAATGCCTAGGTTTGAATTATAGGTATGATATTACACGTGATACCTATACCAATCCAAATAATGTCCACTCATTTGTAGATTACTTTCCCATAATCATGATAGATTAAGGGTTATCCAATGATGTCGCTCAACCTCACAAAGCGGGACAAAGTTTGTACACCCTTAAATATAATAGTGAGGAAGAGGATCAAGGTCCTTCTCATGAGTGGACAATAGATGATGAATCAAAATATGGCATAGCTCCCATCAATTACCCAAGTTTAGATGAGGAACACGATCAAGTGGTCCCTTTGTATAACAATGAAGAGTTCTATCTTTGCATATTCCTAGTACAACATGCTATTTGGTGATAAAAAAAATTATTTGAAGAATAAGCTTATCGCCTTCCACATCAACCACCATCGGTCATTCCACCTCCACCATAGACACCCACGTAAGTTAAGATATGACCTCATATCTCTAGAGTCACTCACCCATCCAAGGGAGATCATGTATCCATCAATATGATTTCCATAGATCTTAATGCGCCATTGAGAAATCTGAATTACCCATCAAATCCATTGTACCTCGATGTTGAGGCAATTGACTTTTATAAAGGATATTCTCCCCCATCTCCATCAAAGTATTGGCCTTGCAAGGAAATGTTACAACCGTTTCAATTTTCTTCAAGGACTACTCAAAATGTCTTTCACACTAAGTTTGAGCATGAGTTACCAATTGATGGTGTAAACCCAACTGATGACGTTCACTTAATCCCTATTCCACATTAGTTAGAATATGGATCATATATGTCAATTGAACCAATAGTTGATAGGGATACCAGAATAGATATTGATAATCCCTATAACATAAAATTAGGGGAAGGTTTATCCCCTGATGAGCAAGCTGATTATACAAAGTTGTTAATAGATAAGATAGAGGTTTTTGCTTGGACTTATAAAGATATGCCAGGACTAGATCCTAATTTGGTCATGCATAATATTACACTGGATCCAAATGTTAAACCATTTAAACAAAAGTTGTGTAAGATGCATCCAACAGTCACCTTAATGGTAAAATATGAATTGCAAAAACTATTGGATGCCAACATTATTATATCAATTTATTATCCACCATGGGTTTCCAACATGGTACCCATCAAGAAACCTGATGGGAGGATTCACGTTTGCATTGATTTTAAAGATCTCAATAAAGCAAGTCCTAAGGATGAGTTTCCTTTGCCAAACATTGATGCATTGGTAGATGCCATAGTAGGACACAAAATATTATCCCTTATGGATGGTTTCTTTAGATACAATCAAATTCATATTAATCCAAAATACCAACTCAAAATGGCATTCACAATGCCTTGGGGGATATTTTGTTACAAGGTCATGCCTTTTGACCTCAAAAATATTGGTGCCACCTACCAACAAGCCATGACCTATATCTTATATGACTACATACATAAAATTTTGGAAGAATACATGAATGACTTATTGGCCAAATATTTATTACGCCATGAGCATATCGATGTCTTGCACAAGATTTTAGATCATGTCATTGAGCATAATATTAGGCTAAATCGCAAGAAGTGTGTATTCGATGTCACATATAGTAAACTATTGGGATTCATAGTCTTTAAGTGAGACACAAAAGTAGACCCAAGTAAATTCAAGGTAATACTAGAAATGCCTCCCCCCACAACTATTAAGCATCTACGTAGCTTGCAAGGAAAGGTCACACCCATAAAGCATTTCATAGCATAATTATTGGATAAGTGTCGACCTATGAAAAATTTACTACACAAGGGGGTCACATTTCATTGGGATGAGAAATTTCAAGATGCCTTTGATAAGATTAACTAATATCAAGTTTCATCACCAGTATCAGCTCCTCCATGACCAGGAGTGCCATTCTACGTTTACATCTCAGCTACTAAGCTTTCATTGGGCATCATGTTGGTCCAAAAGAATGAATTGCATAAAGAACAAGCTACATATTATATTAGCCACACCTTGGTCAGCTATGAAATAAAATATGCATACATTGAGAAGCTATGCTTAGAAGTGGTCTTTGCCACTAAAAAGCTATGCCATTACATGCTCAATCATACCATGTATGTAGTGTCAAAATATAATCCATTGCATTACATGATGATTCAAACTTACCATAGTAGTCGCATGGTGAAATGAATTATTTTTTTGATGGAATTTGAACTAGAGTTCATTGGATAGAAATAAATTAAGGGTCAGGTCATAGCCTATCAACCAGTAGAAGCTACCCTCTAGGATTACCAGCCTCTCACTATAGAGTTTCTTGATGATGGAGTTTTTCATGTCTCAGAATTACCTCATCCTGAGGAGCTTGAGTCACAGGCTGACATAACTCTATTTTTTGATGGCTCTAAGTGCAAGCAAGGGGGTGGCAAGAAATCATGTTTTTCACACTGCAAGGGGCTCCAATACCTCTTTCATTTAAACTCAATTTCCCATGCACCAATAACAATGCCAAGTATGAAGCCCTTCTCATAGGCCTTCAAATGGCAATCACCATGAAAATAACAAAGCTTAACATTTTTGGTGATTCCTTGCTCATAGTTAATTAGGTCAAAGGATTATTTTAGTGTAGGTGCCCAATATTGCAAGCTTACAAAGCTCTAGTGGATAAAATTTTGGTAAAATTTTAATGGTATGATATTGAGGCACTCCCTCATTCATTTAACCATTTTATGGATACAATGGCATCCTTAGGGTATTTAATCCCATAGAACCCATTGGATTATAACACAACCATTCAAGTTAAAATGCTATCATAATCCATGACTAAGCATGATGAGCTTAACTCCATACCAGAAGTCCACATGATTGAGATTGATCCTTCTCAAATTCATAATTATTTGAATAATGCCACTTAGGGGACTCTGTTACCTCAAAATCATTTTGATACTAGCACAATGCTACATCTACAATCTCTTTCTCAATCAGCATTTGTGAGATATGAATAGAAAAAGTATCACACAATTCATACAATAGAGGCTTCTTTAAAACAAGATTGGATCACCCAAATAAGATATTATTTAAAACTTGGAAATATTCCTTATGGATTGTCGCATACCACAAAATGAGCATTTAAGAAAAATGTGGTAAATTATATCTTACTTGAAGACATAATGTATCACCAAAACTATGAGGGTATCCTCCTCCATTGCTTAGACTCTCAAGAGTCAGCTTGGGCCATTTCCCAAGCATACAATGGTACATATGGTAGCCATTTCAGTGGCATGGCCATCGTAAAGTGCATTATTTTCATGGGCTATTATTTGCCAAATTTAGAGTAATATTGTTGCACTTATGTCTAGAAGTGCATAAAATTTCAACACCATGTAAATTTAACACACGTACCTTCACAAGACTTACAACCGATTAAATCGGTTTTGCCATTTTCATAATGGGAATTTGATTTAATTGGAAAAATCTCACCTGCCTCCTCAGGCCATCATACATTTATCATTATGGCTACTGAGTACTTTACAAAATGGGTGGAAGAAATTCCCCTTACCACTATGATTGGACCTCACATCACGGAGTTCATGTTGCAAAATATCATTTGTCATTTTGGTATTCCATCCAAGATAATTTTAAATAATGGGACACCCTTTAGAAATAAAGATGTGCGTGATCTAACAATAAAATATAACATACATCACAAATTTTCTACGTCCAATTATCCACAAGCTAATGGGCAAGTAGAGGCATCTAATAAAATAGTAATTGCAATATTAAAAAAAAATATTCAAGAAAATCATAAGGATTGGCATAATAAGTTACCTCTTGCCCTTTGGGCCTATCGCACTAGTATTCGGACTCCCACTGGGGTAACTTCATTTTCACTAGTGTATGGTGCTGAAGCTATCATGCCTTTAGAGCTATAAATCCTATTTTTGTGCATCTTTATGTAGGAGTTCATTGATGATGATACTGCACAGAAAGCTCAACTAGACCAACTAACTTTTCTTGATGAGCGATGCATTAATGCTCTTGAGCATAAACATGTTTATCAAGAGTTCCTTAAGAGATATTACAACATGAAATTACACCCTAAAAGCTTTTAGGTTGGTGATTTAGTTCTAAAAGAGAACCAGCCAAACTTAAATTTTCCACCCATATACAGGAATAAATTTGTAGCAAACTAGTTAGATCCATATATCATTGCTAGTCATATTGGACTTAAAACTTATTGCTTAACATCCATTGAAATAAGTGAATACCTTGAACCGTTGAACATCAATCACCTATGACCTTTCCATGCTTAGAGCACCATACCCTATCTAAAATTCCCCTAGGTGATCTATGATCATCTAGGTCAACCTAAAATACTCCTATGTAGTCTACGACCATCTAGGTCAACCTAAAATACCCCTATGTAGTCTACGACCATCTAGGTCAACCTAAAACACTCCTAGGTGGTCTAAAACCATCTAGGTCAACCTAAAACACCCCTAGGTGATCTATGACTGTCTAGGTCAACCTAAAATATCCCTAGGTGGTCTATGACCCTCTAGGTCAACCTAAAAGACCCCTAGGTGATCTATGACTGTCTAGGTCAACCTAAAATATTCCTAAGTGGTCTATGACTATCTAGGTCAACCTAAAATACCCCTAGGCCATCTATGACTATCTAGGTCAACATAAAATACCCCTAGGTAGTCTACAATCATCTAGTTCAACCTAAAATACCCCTAGGCGGTCTACGACTGTCTAGGTCAACCTAAAATACCCCTAGGCGGTCTACGACCATCTATGTCACCCTAAAATGCTCCTAGGTGGTCCACTACCATCTAGGTCATGCCAAATAGTCCCAAAGACATCTATAAGCCCTTTGGTCACTATAAAAAGCTCCAAAGGTATCTATAAGCCCTTTGCACACCACAAAAAGCTCCAAAGGCATCTATAAGCCCTTTGGTCACAAAAAAGCCTCAAAGGCATCTATAAGCCCTTTGGTCACCCAAAAGCCCCAAAGGCATCTCTAAGTCCTTTGGTCATCCCCAAAAAAATTCCCAAAGGTGCCTATAAGCCCTTTGATCACCCAAAATCCCTAATGGCATTCACTAAGCCTATTGGTCAAATTGTATATACATACATACATTTAATAATATATATATATATATATATATATATATATATCAAAATTCTAAAAACATCATTAAAACACAAAAATATTGCATTGCATTGCATTTCATATCATTGCATTATAACATCATTTTTATTAGGCATACACATAATTGCATTTTGCATTTTAGAGTTGATCATACATATCTAGCACCAATTTTGTGCACTAGACATCTATCACAATCAAGGTTGTCAAAAAAATCAATTTTAGCACCTATTTACATTATATTTCTCATTTATATCCACACTCCATATTGTGTGTTTGTTTCCCTTCACTTAGACATTGTTCATAAGGCATATTTAGGATTTTTGGTCACTCAATGGTCTCTAGTTTTATTTTTAGATTTTTTAGAAAGCTATCATGATTTTTAGAAGGTAGAATCCTGCTTAGATTGTACCTTGTTTATGAAAAAATCCCAACATGATTTCACATTAATAAATCCAAGTTTTGCACAAGGAAATATGAAACCTACAAAGTGGTCTAGGTTACCTTAAGTGAAAAATTTATCTCTCTCATCCCCCTGTGTGAATGGTTCAAAGATGCTAAGAATTGACAAAAGTACAAGTTCCTCCTTACCCAAAATAATCAAAATCCCTTGCTTCACACCAAATTGGGGCAAGTATCCAAAAGATAAAAAAAAAAATATTTATTACCACTAAAAGATTCAAAATAAATAGTAATTTTTTTTGGTAAATTAACGATTATATATTAAAAAATGGGGCATCTAAAAAGCACCCCAATGCCTTGAAACAATAGAGAAGTGGAAGGAACAACAACAAGGAAACCCCAAAAGGAACTAAAGAGGATGCTCCAGAGGGACAAAATGCATCCAAACAAAATAGGAAGAGGAAAGGAACCCTAACAATAGACCTGAGGAGATGGCAAAAATACAAGCAAAACTATCAGAGAGGTAAAATAGAAAGCATATTATTAGTTAGGTGCATCCATTTGCATAGGGGAAGCCATCATTATCTCCCATTCAACATCCTGTTCAATGTACTTGGCTTCAATCTTGGGAGCATCCTTAGGATCATCCTTAAAGACCTCCTTTGAAATCTCTACGACTTCGCATTCCTTGACATTATCCTTGATGTCTAAAATATCTATTGTAGTAGAAAAAGTAGGACCCTCCTCATTAAATGAATCACAGAAATAGAGCAGGCTAAGAGCATTTCATTGGTACTTAAGCTAGGCAATTCCTTTCTCAAGAGCAACATAGGAAGTCTCCAGATGATCAATGGTGGCAAAGAAATATTGGATGACAAGTTTGTACATGTACTTTTCCACCACATCAGGAGAGCCAAAGATGGACTTGACTTATTTCTTAGTTTTTTGAGGAGTGGGGGTATCCTTAAACTTGAGCCTTTGAGAGCAACAGGTTGGAGTTTTTTCAAGATTGACCTTTTTCTTAATATTGGAAACAGGCTAGGGTTTCACAGCTTTACCTTTCCTTTTGGACTTGGTAACCTTAGGATTAGGAGTAGAGAAAGAATACTCCTCAATTTTTTCAAGGGCACAGAGGTTTCCTTTGGGAAATTTTTGAAGTAAGAAGACATATAGGATCTTAAAAAGGCCTTGATGGTAAGGCCAACCCTCCTCTTTCTTACCATGGGATGATTTTATGGAATAATCCATGGAACAGTACATGAATTTAGGGATGTTGAGCATTTTGGCATATCTAAAGTGATTAATAAAAGACAAATGGAAACTACATAGCTGAGACTCAGGGTCATTAGTAGTTAGATACTGCATTACAGGATTAAGGATTTCTTTCCAAGGATTAGATAAATTATGGCGGTATAAACCTTTCTTATGAAGTTTTCTTAGCTTATAAGTAGGATCAAAGTGGGATAATTTGGCTTCCCAATTGTGTTTATTCCTTCTAACCACTCGACCATCAAGGACCTGCCCAGTGAGCTCAGCAAGGATCTCAATAGTGATTTGAAAATCAACCCCATGGATGCTGATAACACAATATTCCCACATAGAAGCAAAAGCCATATTGGCATCCTGATTTGTACCATTAAACATTTTGAAGAAAGTTATAAGGCCTCCTTTATCTTTAAAAATATCTTTAGCAATAGCGTCGATCATGAAAATCTCAGGTTCAACATAAGTGACTTTCACATCTTTCATGGTTACAGAGTAATAGACACAAAGGATGCAACAGGGCAAAATACGGGTACATAGAGACAGGCTCAGAGAATAATGGGTTTTTGAGGAGGAAGCATGCATAGAATAATATAAGTAAAGACTAAAGTTGTGGCTCCTCAACCAGAAGATAAACCTTGAAAAGGAAAAAACCCATATTGAAATCGTTGATTGGTAAAATATGGGATCAAGGAGGATTGTCCAAAAATGAAGACTACAAAGGATAATTGGAAAGTGTATAACATAAGGAAAAAGTTGACTTATTGGATCGCTCAAGAATAGGGACCAGGTAATGATAGAGTGGGCACTCTGAATAGGAAAATTTGAGAAATGCAACAAAGCCTTCCTCGGGATAGGAAAGCCACTCAGAGAAGGTTCTCAAAAGGATAAACAATCGATTTTTGAGGAGCATATGCTAGTAATGATTAAAGGTGTTTCTAGGAAGAGCATTGGAATCCTAAGAAAAATTAGTGATGAGCACCAAAAATGCTCATTTTATATACACGGTTAAGGAGAATTATCACTGGTTCAATTAGCATATGAGATGTATTTTATATAACTTATGCATATAATTGATAGAAAATCCGGTATTATGCTTGATTGGTGTTTTTAGTGGGAAATGTGTATAAATGTAGGTATTGGTACTAATATGGTGTTTTCCAGTCTACATCCACTTGGACCCGACATACTTCTACTTACAGAGACTAAGGCAAGAGAGTAGGTGCCTTCCTCTTCAAGGAAGGTGCCCAACAGAAGTAGGCGCCTTCCTCTACAAGGAAGGCGCCAAGCAGAAGTAGGCGCCTTCCTCTTCAAGAAGCGCCAACGAAGACGAGCGCCTCCTCAACGGAAGGCGTCAAAGAAGAAGAGCGCCTCCCTACAACGGAAGGCGCCGATAGAAACAGAGCACCTTCCTTACAACGGAAGGCCCCAACGAAGTAGGCGCCTTCCTTACAACGGAAGGCACCCAATAGAAGTAGGCGCCTTCCTCTTCAAGGAAGGCACCCAACGAAAGAAGAGCGCCTCCCTACAACCAGAAGGCGCCTCCATGCCTTCATACTTTGCAAGATTTACCAAGTCAACTTTGACTGGTTGACCAAGGACTATGGAGGAGGTTGCACGTGAAGACAAAGGAGATCTATTTTAATCATGCATTTATTAAATAGAATAAAGTGTTTGTTATTATTATCAACCGATTGGTCGGTTGACCTTGTAAAGCTCTTAAAGCATATTATTATTTTTAGGATGCATTAGTTTAGGATTTGTTGTTACGTACACCTAAGGATGTTTATATTTATCCTTCTGGTGAACGAACATACTTTAAAATAGAAGAATAAAATATGTGTAGAATCAATTGTAACTAAATCACATCACGTGATTAAAATAGACTGATTTGTTATTGTAATGAGATCTGGCTGCGCTTTATATAAAGACGCAGGCCAGATGAACAGAGGGAGATCGGAGATCAATGATTAATTTTACATAGAACTTATTTTATTTTATTGTTTAATTAATTAAGAGTGCAACTCCTCTTATTCGAGCAAGCTCTACGTAGCTAGTCGGGCGGACTATCTACGGGAGCTTGGGCCCACTCCCTGCAGTAGTCCTCCCCTGTTTAATTTGTGCATTTGCTTTCTGTAGATTAGTTTATTGCTTTATTTAATTTTAGTTGTGTGTGTTTATTTCCTCGCATTTTATTTCTAGCACTTTACTTTTTGTTTATAATTTATTTATTTCATTTCCCACACTTAGTTTATTTGGTTTGGCTGGAATCCAATTACACAAACCTCCCCACCAAACTAAATAAGGTACAACCAGATTTGTTCCCCAACACTGCAGGCATATACTATGCGTGACACTCATAAGTTTATGAACTTACCGGATTGATAATTTATGGAAGAGAAATGAATGTTTTTCGGGACATGAATTTCTGCTCACCATTTTGGCGTCGTTGTCGGGGAGTGTCTAAACTGTAGTGTTCTGATTTACAGGTCAGATAAAAAGCCTATTTGAAATTACCTGTAGATATTTTACCTGAGAAGTGTGAGTCCACCAAGGGCCTTTTTATAAGGCCAAAAATAGTTGTCGGCATAGTCAGAGCCAAATCCCATAGGCAATTATTTATATTTTTTAGCTTCTCAGGTAAACGCGGGAATGAACCTGATGTACCATAATTAAGTGTAGAAGTAGAAATAAAATGTGTTGTTGAAAAAAAAATTAGAAAAAAATCTGGCATTGAAGGATTTCCATCATGTTCTAAATGGTTTCAAGAAATCAAAAGAAAAAGCACAACCCAAGTCTGATTGAAAATTTTTAGGGACATGTTTTTATACGGAAACCATTGAAAAATTGTGCCTCTAGAAGCTTGGTTTTAAATTAAAAAATTTTACAGGCTTGAAATTTTTGCAACGTATTGGTAAATGTTTTTTTATGATGAAATTAATAATGCAGGGAAAATGACAGAGCATAATTTAAAGAGAACGCCTTGTTATGGAGTATGCTCTTCACTTGCGCTTAAGGCGACCTGGTGAATCGAAACTAGCATGTGTTTTTAACAGATCTGCTATGCCATCTTTTCTTCAAGTTGCTAGCTCACGGATAGTCATTTGCTGGCCTGCACACTTTGCCATTACGTTGAAAGAAGTTTGGTTGCGAGGCCATGAAGGAAAATACTCTTCTCATGCTACAACATATCAGACTAGTTGAAAAAAAAAAAGATTTCGAGAAGACTAGTTCAGATGTAGGCATGGGGGAGACCCCACCTTCATCAATGCCGCCAACAGCACAATGAACGCTATTTATAGTGTTCGTGAAAAAAAAAAAAAAAAAGAGAGAAAAAAATAAATCATCTGCTGAAAAGGCTCCAAGTTAATGAAGCAAATAAAAAATAGAGTTTTATTTTGCTGCTTGTTGAAAGAGAGTATCCTCTTTCCCGAGGACCAACTTGGTCCAGAAGGGAAATGAGAAATCTCCAACCGGTAGCTAAATAAAACAGGGAAAGAGCTTGGAGGAGATCAGATTTCAAATGTCTGCACAAAGGCCACATGGTGCTTGAGCACAAAAAAAAAATGTGTGAATGGAGCTCAAGGTGGCTAGAAAAATAATAGCACATAAATCTCATCGAGGCATTTTATGAAGGCGTCACACTTGAACACCCGACACATGTTGTAGATTATGGAAAATATTTGTTTTTATCCTCACTTTGAGAAATAGAGGATCGTAGGGCCACTCTAACTCCACCTGCGATGGAAATAATTCAAAGTGGGAGATTATTCAGATGCACATGTGTCAGGATTGTGTAAAGATTACTTAATTGAAAAAGTGATGCGTTCAGGGGCACACGATGAGAAAATAGTGCACGAAGATTAATCCTTGCAATGCATACGGAGAGTCCAATACTTTGGATATGCATTAGAGCAGATTAACATTTTTTTTTTATGTGCTAATTGAGGAGGAGCTTGGTGTTTCAAAAATGTGAGTTGTTGGTTGTCATAAAATTCTTTCATAATGGTACATGGAATGTAACTTCACAAGAGGGATAGTTAGACACACCCTCCACTTTGAAATGCACAGTGCCAACATTACAGTTTTATGGTAGCATTCTCATTCTATTAAAAATGTGAAAAAAATATACAAAAGAGAGGCAGAGTCTCACTATGGTGGAAGATAACATCAACTTTGAGAGGATCTCAAACCATGGAGAAATCTGCTTTTCACAAAAAGTGTGAGGGCAAAGATGTTTCAGTACATGGCACATTTTGCCAAATTCTTAGGATGGATCATTGACAAACCTCCAGATGTGAAAATCACCAGCTCAAATGGTTGAAGTAGACATTCTGTTCTTTGATGCAGATGATGAAAAAAAAATGATAATCCAAGATCTGTTCCGGTCAAGGCGGAATAGACCAAAAAAAGAAAAAAAGAAAGAAAAAATTAGTTAGAATTTTATTTTAATGCCTTTAGTTTAGATTTTTCTTTTATGTTTTGCAGGACAACATGAAGTGCGAAGTAGAAAAATAAGGAGGTGTCTGTGAAGATCTCGTGAATTGAGATTCATACATGGAGTTCGTAATAGCACTATACGAACTATCTCGTGTACCTGATCGTGTAGCATCCAATCTAGCAGGTGAAAGCTAGCAGAGTTTTACCTTGGCAACATTAGCACCTGAAGGCAGGCTAAGTAACCCTGATCAAGCGAAAGGCTTCCAGCCCAAGGTGCTTGTGGAATTTGGGGGAAAATTTTGCTGGAAGGTGCATGACTGTTACAACCTGAGTAAATGATGAGCGGAGTCAGAGATTCTACACCACGTACAAGAGAAGAGTGTCGAGACAATGTTCGAGTAACGGTCAACGAGCTCCATTAACAATCGCCTCACATTTACGAGAGTGGATCAGACATCGGCATGGGGGAGACCCCATACCATACCAATAGCTGGGATGAATGTTCAATCATTCGTTTATCAAAAAAAAAAAAGAGAAAGAAAAAAGGGAGGATACGTGAAAAAAAAAAGAAGTGAAAGACGCCTTGTTCATCAAGAAGTGCCTCTTCCCATCGAAGAAGCGCCATACATTTGGAGCCTTTCCATCAAGAAAGTGCCATACATTGGAGGCGCCTTCTATATGAAGAAGGCGCCATACTTGAGCCTTTGAAGGTGCCATACATTAGAGGCACCTTCCACATCAAGAAGGTGCCATACATTGGAGGCGCATTCCACAGGAAGAAGGCGCCATACATTAGAGGCCCCTTCCGCATCAAGAAGGCACCATACATTGAAGGCGCCTTCCACACAAAAAAAAAAAAAATGCATAGAACATGTCCTGCTTAGCATAAAAATTGCTTTCTTATTGCTTTGCAGGAAATCATGAACCGAATGCAAGTTGCAGGCATCCTGAGAGCCAGGGCCTAATAGGCACGGAGTCATGACTCCTGTTTTCTTACTTTTGTGTGTGCAGTTTTGTAGGACATAGTCGTGAGCATGATCTATAGGTGGAGCCGGCTTAAACTAGGCCTAACAGATGTGACATTTTGTGCCTTGCAATTAGGAGTGTGGCAAAGCGGAAAAGGCACTTACTTCCCACTAGGAAGAGAGTGCCTACAATCAGCCCAATACAGTAGTGCCTTTTTCCACCTGGAGGAAGGCACCAATAAGCAATTTTCTTCTCCCTTGGATGGAGGTTCCTATTGCTCAGTGTGGGACCTGATGTTCAGAGGGCTGCAGACCTATTGTACAGAGGGACCTAATGCTGGCGACAAGGGCATCACCAATTTAAGTGGGGGAAGATGCGGGTGAATCAAAACCTCCCGTAAAAAAAAAAATTTTGTTGTTTGACTCCCAAGGAAATGCAAATTAGAAACAAAGCTTGTATGGGAACACCAATGAAGAAGGCTCACCTAAAAAAAAAAAAAAAAAGGGGAGTTCGGAAGGCTGTTGTCATGAGGACGTGACAATTTTTAGACATGGGGGGAAAGACGCCTTATTGTCGGCGCCTAACTTACTCCTATGAAAAAAAAAAAACCTTGTGTTGAAATAGCTCCACGATGAAATGCAAATCAGAAGCAAAGTTTTATTTTTGCTGCCCGTTGGAAGAGAGTATCCTCTTTCCCGAGGACCAACCTGGTCCCGAAGGGAAATGAGAAACCTCCAACTGGTAGCTAAATAAAATGGGGGAGGAGTTTGAAAAAAAAATAGATGTCAAATATCTGTTTCCTTCGGAATCAACGCATGGTAAGTAGGCACCTTCCTCTTCAAGGAAGGTGCCAGAAGAAGGTAGGCGCCTTCCTCTTCCAGGAAGGCACCAAGAAAAGATAAGCGCCTTCCTCTTCCAGGAAGGCGCCAATAGAAGGCCAGCGCCTTCCTCTTCCAGGAAGGCACCAAAAAGAGCGCCTTCCTTCATCGGAAGGCACCAATAGGAAGGCACCATAGGAAGGCACCACAAGAAGGCACCACAGGAAGGCGCCACAGAAGGTGCCATAGGAAGGCACCAACAGGAAGGCACCACAGGAAGGTGCCACTAGAAGGCAAGCACCTTCCTCTCACAGGAAGGCACCGATAGGAAGGTGCCACTAGAAGGCAAGCGCCTTCCTCATAGGGAAGGTGCCCCTGTTCTTCGCCCATTGACTAGACAAGCATGATGTGGGCAACAAATATTGGTGCAGTTCCAACTCTACGTCATGTAGGTTAATTTGGGGATCGCACCAATGGATGAGAACATCCTACCAATGCCAAGCACATACAACACATACATCTCAGCAATGCACCTGACAGATGCCATGAATGATGAAAGAAATATTATTTTTCCTCACTCCAAAAAACAAAGGAATGCAGTGTTCCAATTATGCATGCAAAAGAAATAATTCAGAGGGGAGATCATTTTGGACGCACAAATTTCAATATTTCCTACTCAATTAAAGGATGAAAAAAAAAAAAGGGAGAGAGTCAAGATCTCGTTCTGTTCATGGCTAGAACAGATAAAGATACATATAAATAAATAAATAAAATCTCCAGGAGCACCAACGTGAAGACGTCTCACACCACCAGCATCATATATATCAGATTCTACGAAATTCACCCGGGTATGTACTGATTTTCTTGTTAATTATGTGTATAGTTATTTTAAAATCATTTCTATGCTAATACCAATCGACGCCTCCATAGTTTTTCAAAATCTCCCATTAGAATTCAAACACATGATGTGCCTTGAAAAAAATATAATTGAAAAAAAAAAGAGAGAGGCTATGGCATCTACATGAATAAATTTGGCATCATTTTCATTGCCGCCTCATGACAATGGTAGTCATCTTGAGCGAACACATATAAATGATGCTACTCTCTACCACAAAGGAGGTTCTGGAGATGCCAAATATGTTTCAGATGTGGGTAAAAGTAGTAGTTGGTGATTGCACTTGTTTTAAACAAATTTGGTCTCACCAAATCTGACTAATGTGCAACACTGGAAAATGCCAACATAAAGTGCAGTGGTCATTTTCCCTAAACAGTATGGTCACGATTTAACTATTTATCCGCAATGATTAGTCAAGATGTGTTTCTGACTTCTGCTAGTGCCGCATCACTCTATGGATGAAGAATAGCAACACTCAATGAAAAAAAAACACAGTGTTGAATAAAAAAATAGTACTGAGAAAAAATAGTAGTGCTGAATGGAAAAAAATAGCAGCACTCAATGGCAGAGAAACAGAGATGTTGAAGGCCATTAAAATAAAAATAAAAAAAGAGGAAAAAAATATATATCCCAGGGGTTGTTGTCACGAAGACATGACAAACTTTTTGGCATGGTCAGCTTGCGAGAGGGATAACTTCACCTTTTGGTGCCACGAGGGCGTGGCACATGTTAGGCATGGGGGGATGATGAGCACCAAAAATGCTCATTTTATATACACGGTTAAGGAGAATTATCACTGGTTCAATTAGCATATGAGATGTATTTTATATAACTTATGCATATAATTGATAGAAAATCCGGTATTATGCTTGATTGGTGTTTTTAGTGGGAAATGTGTATAAATGCAGGTTTTAGTACTAATATGGTGTTTTCCAGTCTACATCCACTTGGACCTGGCATACTTCTACTTTCAGAGACTAAGGCAAGAGAGCAGGCGCCTTCCTCTTCAAGGAAGGTGCCCAACAGAAGTATGCGCCTTCCTCTTCAAGGAAGGTACCAAGCGAAGTAGGTGCCTTCCTCTACAACGGAAGGCACCCAGAAGAAGTAGGCGCCTTCCTTATAACCGGAAGGCACCCATAGAAGAGGCCCTTCCTTACAACGGAAGGCACCGAAAGAAGGCACCTTCCTTACAACGGAAGGCACCCAACGAGTAGGCACCTTCCTTACAACGGAAGGCACCCCAGTAGGATAGGCACCTTCGTCTTCAAGGAAGGCACCCAACAAAAGTAGGCGCCTTCCTTATAACAGAAGGTGCCTCCATGCCTTCATACTTTGCAAGATTTACCAAGTCAACTTTGATTGGTTGACCAAGGACTATGGAGGAGGTTGCACGTGAAGACAAAGGAGATCTATTTTAATCATGCATTTATTAAATAGAATAAAGTGTTTGTTATTATTATCAACCGATTGGCCGGTTGACCTTGTAAAGCTCTTAAAGCATATTATTATTTTTAGGATGCATTAGTTTAGGATTTGTTGTTACGTACACCTAAGGATGTTTATATTTATCCTTCTGGTGAACGAACATACTTTAAAATAGAAGAATAAAATATGTGTAGAATCAATTGTAACTAAATCACATCACGTGATTAAAATAGACCGATTTGTTATTGTAATGAGATCTGGCTGCGCTTTATATAAAGACGCAAGCCAGATGAACAGAGGAGATCAATGATTAATTTTACATAGAACTTATTTTATTTTATTGTTTAATTAATTAAGAGTGCAACTCCTCTTATTCGAGCAAGCTCTACGTAGCTAGCCGGGCGGACTATCTACGGGAGCTTGGGCCCACTCCTTGCAGTAGTCCTCCCCTATTTAATTTGTGCATTTGCTTTCTGTAGATTAGTTTACTTCTTTATTTAATTTCAGTTGTGTGTGTTTATTTCCTCACATTTTATTTCCAGCACTTTACTTTTTGTTTAATAATTTATTTATTTCATTTCCCGCACTTAGTTTATTTGGTTTGGTTGGAATCCAATTACACAAACCTCCCCACCAAACTAAATAAGGTACAACCAGATTTGTTCCCCAACACTGCAGGCATATACTGTGCGTGACACTCATAAGTTTACGGACTTACCGGATTGATAATTTATGGAAGAGAAATGAATGTTTTTCGGGACATGAATTTCTGCTCACCATTTTGGCGCCGTTGTCGGGGAGTGTCTAAACTGTAGTGTTCTGATTTACAGGTCAGATAAAAAGCCTATTTAAAATTACCTGTAGATATTTTACCTGAGAAGTGTGAGTCCACCAAGGGCCTTTTTATAAGGCCAAAAATAGTTGCCGGCACAGTCAGAGCCAAATCCCATAGGCAATTATTTATATTTTTTAGCTTCTCAAGTAAACGTGGGAATGAACCTGATGTACCATAATTAAGTGTAGAAGTAGAAATAAAATGTGTTGTTGAAAAAAATTAGAAAAAATTCTAGCATTGAAGGATTTCCATCATGTTCTAAATGGTTTCAAGAAATCAAAAGAAAAAGCACAACCCAAGTCTGATTGAAAATTTTTAGGGACGTGTTTTTATACAGAAACCATTGAAAAATTGTGCCTCTAGAAGCTTGGTTTTAAATTAAAAAATTTTACAGGCTTGAAATTTTTGCAACGTATTGGTAAATGTTTTTTATGATGAAATTAATAATGCAGGGAAAATGACAGAGCATAATTTAAAGAGAACACCTTGTTATGGAGTATGCTCTTCACTTGCGCTTAAGGCGACCTGGTGAATCAAAAACTAGCATGTGTTTTTAACAGACTGCTATGCCATGTTTTCTTCAGGTTGCTAGCTCGCGGATAGTCATTGGCTGGCCTGCACACTTTGCCATTACGTTGAAAGAAGTTTGGTTGCGAGGCCATGAAGGAAAATACTCTTCTCATGCTACAACATATCAGACTAGTTGAAAAAAAAAAAATAATTCGAGAAGACTAGTTCAGATGTAGGCATGGGGGAGACCCCACCTTCATCAATGCCGCCAACAGCACAATGAACGCTATTTATAGTGTTCGTGAAAAAAAAAAAAAAAAGAGAAAAAAATAAATCATCTGCTGAAAAGGCTCCAAGTTAATGAGAAAATCAAAAACAGAGTTTTATTTTGTTGCTTGTTGAAAGAGAGTATCCTCTTTCCCGAGGACCAGCTTGGTCCAGAAGGGAAATGAGAAATCTCCAACCGGTAGCTAAATAAAATAGGGAAAGATCTTGGAGGAGATCAGATTTCAAATGTCTGCACAAAGGCCACATGGTGCTTGAGCACAAAAAAAAATGTGTGAATGGAGCTCAAGGTGGCTAGAAAAATAATAGCACATAAATCTCATCGAGGCATTTTATGAAGGCATCACACTTGAACACCCAACACATGTTGTAGATTATGGAAAATATTTGTTTTTATCCTCA
Organism: Wollemia nobilis; assembly: GCA_028583015.1. Taxonomy (NCBI): domain Eukaryota; kingdom Viridiplantae; phylum Streptophyta; class Pinopsida; order Araucariales; family Araucariaceae; genus Wollemia; species Wollemia nobilis. Next base: position 40,001,677 of record JAQPPZ010016981.1, read on the forward strand.
CTTTGAGAAATAGAGGATCGTAGGGCCACTCTAACTCCACCTGCGATGTAAATAATTCAAAGTGGGAGATTATTCAGATGCACATGTGTCAAGATTGTGTAAAGATTACTTAATTGAAAAAGTGATGCGTTCAAGGGCACACGATGAGAAAATAGTGCACAAAGATTAATCCCTATAATACATACAGAGAGTCCAATACTTTGGATATGCATTAGAGCAGGATTAACATTTTTTTTATGTGCTAATTGAGGAGGAGCTTGGTGTTTCAAAAATGTGAGTTGTTGGTTGTCATAAAATCATTTCATAATGATACATGGAATGTAACTTTCACATAGTAGGTTGCATAGTTACCTGACTTACACAGCCTCCACTTTTGAATGCACATCCAACATTATCATTTTTATGGTAGCATTCTCATTTGTTAAAATATGTGAAAAAAATATACAAAAGAGAGGCAGAGTCTCACTATGGTGGAAGATAACATCAACTTTGAGAGGATCTGAAACCATGGAGAAATCTGCTTTTCACAAAAAGTGTGAGGGCAAAGATGTTTCAGTACATGGTACATTTTGCCAAATTCTTAGGATGGATCATTGACAAACCTCCAGATGTGAAAATCACCAACTCAAATGGTTGAAGTTGACATTCTGTTCTTTGATGCAGATGATAAAAAAAAATGATAATCCAAGATCTGTTCTGGTCAAGGCAGAATAGACCAAAAAAAAAAAAAGAGAAAAAAAATTAGTTAGAATTTTATTTTAATGCCTTTAGTTTAGATTTTTCTTTTATGTTTTGCAGGACAACATGAAGTGCGAAGTAGAAAAATAAGGAGGTGTCTGTGAAGATCTCGTGAATTGAGATTCATACATGGAGTTCGTAATAACACTATACGAACTATCTCGTGTACCTGATCGTGTAGCATCCAATCTAGCAGGTGAAAGCTAGCAGAGTTTTACCTTGGCAACATTAGCACCTAAAGGCAGGCTAAGTAACCCTGATCAAGCGAAAGGCTTCCAGCCCAAGGTGCTTGTGGAAACTTTGGGGGAAAGTTTTGCTGGAAGGTGTGTGACTGTTACAACCTGAGTAAATGATGAGCAGAGTCAAAGATGCTACACCAAGTACAAGAGTAGAGTGCCGAGACAATGTTCGAGTAACGGTCAACGAGCTCCATTAACAATCGCCTCACATTCGCGAGAGTGGATCAGACATCGGCATGGGGGAGACCCCATACCATACCAATGAGCTGGGATGAATGTTCAATCATTCGTTTATCAAAAAAAAAGAGGAAGAAAAAAGGGAGGATACGTGAAAAAAAAAAGAAGGAAGCGCCAACATGGCATCAGAAGGTGCCATACATTTGGAGGCGCCTTCGCATCAAGAAGGTGCCATACATTGGAGGCACCTTCCATAGGAAGAAGGCACCATACATTGGAGGCGCCTTCCGCATCAAGAAGGCGCCATACATTGAAGGCGCCTTCCACACAAAAAAAAAAAATGCATAGAACATGTCCTGCTTAGCATAAAAATTGCTTTCTTATTGCTTTGCAGGAAATCATGAACCGAATGCAAGCTGCAAGCATCCTGAGAGCCAGGGCCTAACAGGCACGGAGTCATGACTCCTATTTTCTTACTTTCGTGTGTGCAGTTTCGTAGGACACAACCATGAGCATGATCTGTAGGTGGAGCCGGCTTAAACTAGGCCTAACAGATGTGACATTTTGTGCCCTGCAATTAGGAGTGTGGTAAAGCGAAAAAGGCACTTACTTCCCACTAGGAAGAGAGTGCCTACAATCAGCCCAATACAGTAGTGCCTTTTTCCACCTGGAGGAAGGCACCAATAAGCAATTTTCTTCTCCCTTGGATGGAGGTTCCTGTTGCTTAGTGTGGGACCTGATGTTTAGAGGGCTGCAGACCTGTTGTACAGAGGGACCTGACATTGGTGACAAGGGCATCACCAATTTAAGTGGGGGAAGATGCGGGTGAACCAGAACCTCCCATAAAAAAAAAACTTTTGTTGTTTGACTCCCAATTGAAATGCAAATTAGAAACAAAGCTTGTACGGGAACACCAATAGAAGAAGGCTCAGCCTAAAAAAAAAAAAAAAAAAGGGGAGTTCGGAAGGCTGTTGTCACGAGGACGTGACAATTTTTAGACATGGGGGGAAAGACGCCTTATTGTCGGTGCCTAACTTACTCCTATGAAAAAAAAAAACCTTGTGTTGAAATAGCTCCACGATGAAATGCAAATCAGAAGCAAAGTTTTATTTTTGCTGCCCGTTGGAAGAGAGTATCCTCTTTCCCGAGGACCAGCCTGGTCCCGAAGGGAAATGAGAAACCTCCAACCGGTAGCTAAATAAAATGGGGGAGGAGTTTGAAAAAAAAATAGATGTCAAATATCTGTTTCCTTCGGAATCAACGCATGGTAAGTAGGCACCTTCCTCTTCAAGGAAGGTGCCAGAAGAAGGTAGGTGCCTTCCTCTTCCAGGAAGGCACCAAGAAAAGATAAGCGCCTTCCTTTTCCAGGAAGGCGCCAATAGAAGGCCAGCGCCTTCCTCTCACTGGAAGGCACCCATAGGAAGGCACCAATAGGAAGGCGCCATAGGAAGGCGCCGATAGGAAGGTGCCACAGGAAGGCGCCGACAGGAAGGTGCCATAGGAAGGCGCCAACAGGAAGGCACCATAGGAAGGTGCCACTAGAAGGCAAGCGCCTTCCTCTCATAGGAAGGCACCGACAGGAAGGTGCCACTAGAAGGCAAGCGCCTTCCTCATAGGGAAGGCGCCCCTGTTCTTCGCCCATTGACTAGACAAGCACGACGTGGGCAACAAATATTGGTGCAGTTCCAACTCTACGTCATGTAGGTTAATTTGGGGATCGCACCAACGGATGAGAACATCCTACCAATGCCAGCACATACAACACATACATCTCAGCAATGCACCTGATAGATGCCGTGAATGATGAAAGAAATATTGTTTTTCCTCACTCCAAAAAACAAAGGAATGCAGTGTTGTTCCAATTATGCATGCAAAAGAAATAATTCAGAGGGGAGATCATTTTGGACGCACACGTGTCGTATAAATTTTAATATTCCCCTAAAAGAGAAGAGAGAAACCCAACGCAAGATTAAAATTTTTTTTGTGTGTGTGAAAAAAAAGAGTGTGTTAAAAGTTAGTAAATGTGGTTGGTGTTTTTTTTTTGAAAGGATGAAAAAAAAAAAAGGGAGAGAGTCAAGATCTGTTTTGTTCATGGCAGAACAGATAAAGATACATATAAATAAATAAATAAAATCTCCAGGAGCACCAACGTGAAGACGTCTCACACCACCGACATCATATATATCAGATTCTATGAAATTCACCCGGGTATGTACTGATTTTCTTGTTAATTATGTGTATAGTTATTTTAAAATCATTTCTATGCTAATACCAGTCGACGCCTCCATAGTTTTTCAAAATCTCCCATTAGAATTCAAACACATGATGTGCCTTGAAAAAAATATAATTGAAAAAAAAAAGAGAGAGGCTATGGCATCTACATGAATAAATTTGGCATCATTTTCATTGCCTTTGACAATGGTAGTCATCTTGAGCGAACACATATAAATGATGCTACTCTCTACCACAAAGGAGGTTCTGGAGATGCCAAATATGTTTCAGATGTGGGTAAAAGTAGTAGCTGGTGATTGCACTTGTTTTAAACAAATTTGGTCTCACCAAATCTGACTAATGTGCAACACTGGAAAATGCCGACATTAAAAAAAAAAGTGCAAGTGGTAATTTGCCCTAAACAGTGTGGTCACGATTTAACTATTTATCCGCAATGATTAGTCAGGATGTGTTTCTGACTTCTGTTGGTGCCGCATCACTCTATGGATGAAGAATAGCAACACTCAATGAAAAAAAAACACAGTGCTGAATAAAAAAAAAATAGTACTGAGAAAAAAAATAGTAGTGCTGAATGGAAAAAAATAGCAGCACTCAGCGGCAGAGAAACAGAGATGCTGAAGGCCATTAAAAAAAAAAAGAGAAAAAAAAATATATATCCCAGGGGTTGTTGTCACGAAGACATGACAAACTTTTTGGCATGGTCAGCCTGCGAGAGGGATAACTTCACCTTTTGGTGCCACGAGGGCGTGGCACATGTTAGGCATGGGGGGATGATGAGCACCAAAAATGCTCATTTTATATACATGGTTAAGGAGAATTATCACTGGTTCAATTAGCATATGAGATGTATTTTATATAACTTATGCATATAATTGATAGAAAATCCGGTATTATGCTTGATTGGTGTTTTTAGTGGGAAATGTGTATAAATGCAGGTTTTGCTACTAATATGGTGTTTTCCAGTCTACATCCACTTGGACCCGACATACTTCTGCTTTCAGAGACTAAGGCAAGAGAGTAGGTGCCTTCCTCTTCAAGGAAGGTGCCCAGCAGAAGTAGGCGCCTTCCTCTTCAAGGAAGGTACCAAGCAAAAGTAGGCGCCTTCCTCTTCAAGGAAGGCGCCCAGTAGAAGTAGGCGCCTTCCTTATAAGGAAGGTGCCCAATAGAAGTATGCGCCTTCCTTATAAGGAAGGGGCCCCCAACAAAAGTAGGCACCTTCCTTCTAAGGAAGGCACCCCCAGTAGAAGTAGGCGCCTTCCTCTTCAAGGAAGGCACCCAACAAAAGAAGAGCGCCTTCCTTACAACCAGAAGGCGCCTCCATGCCTTCATACTTTACAAGATTTACCAAGTCAACTTTGACTTGTTGACCAAGGACTATGGAGGAGGTTGCACGTGAAGACAAAGGAGATCTATTTTAATCATGCATTTATTAAATAGAATAAAGTGTTTGTTATTATTATCAACCGATTGGCCGGTTGACCTTGTAAAGCTCTTAAAGCATATTATTATTTTTAGGATGCATTAGTTTAGGATTTGTTGTTACGTACACCTAAGGATGTTTATATTTATCCTTCGGTGAACGAACATACTTTAAAATAGAAGAATAAAATATGTGTAGAATCAATTGTAACTAAATCACATCACGTGATTAAAATAGACTGATTTGTTATTGTAATGAGATCTGGCTGCGCTTTATATAAAGACGCAGGCCAGATGAACAGATGGGAGATCAATGATTAATTTTACACAGAACTTATTTTATTTTATTGTTTAATTAATTAAGAGTGCAACTCCTCTTATTCGAGCAAGCTCTACGTAGCTAGCCGGGCGGACTATCTACGGGAGCTTGGGCCCACTCCCTGCAGTAGTCCTCCCCTATTTAATTTGTGCATTTGCTTTCTGTAGATTAGTTTACTACTTTATTTAATTTCAGTTGTGTGTGTTTATTTCCTCGCATTTTATTTCCAGCACTTTACTTTTTGTTTATAATTTATTTATTTCATTTCCCGCACTTAGTTTATTTGGTTTGGCTGGAATCCAATTACACAAACCTCCCCACCAAACTAAATAAGGTACAACCAGATTTGTTCCCCAACACTGCAGGCATATACTATGCGTGACACTCATAAGTTTACGGACTTACCGGATTGATAATTTATGGAAGAGAAATGAATGTTTTTGGGACATGAATTTCTGCTCACCAATTAGTTAGAAAAATAATAGTGAAGGTCATTTGAAATAGTGGTGAGGCCGAAATGAAAATTTGGAAAAGGATGATATAAGTGTAAATCGAGGTAAGACACAAATGTCGGGGTAACTTTGGGAAAGTAGACATAGAAAATACATTATGTATAAGGACATAATATAAAACCTCCCCATTGGAAAATAAGGCGTCTGAAGCCTCACGTGAAGGAATTGATGACGGGTAAAATTACATGAGAGTACTTTAGAATTCATCATGATGACAAGGGTTATTATCCAGCCTAACAAGTGCAACAACTTTCGAAGGAAGAGAGTTAGTCCAAGTCAGTATTCCACTAGTAGAGACCCCAACATTTACCAATTTTTTTGCCACTGAATTGGCTTCTCTAAAAGCATGTTGGACAATGACCTCAATTTGGGCATAGAGGATCTCTTTAATTTTCTTAATTATGTTACTTATCTTCCATCCTATAGGTTTGGAGCTTTTCAAGAAGTTGATGATGTTTAAAGAATCTCCTTCTACAATGATTTTCCCTAGAATTTTCTTGATGAATTGGAGGCCTCTCCATAAGTCTTTGGCTTCAGCAGAGTGATTAGACAGTTATCCAAAGGGTTCAACAAAGGAAAAAATATGATTACCACAATGATCTCTTAGGGTGCCTCCTACACCAGTCGTGCTAGGGTTTCCTTTAGCAGCTCCATCAAAATTCAATTTGACCCATCCAAGAGGGGGGGATGCCATTTGATACTAATTCTAGTGGATGAGGAATTAGTAGGTCTTGCATCCTCTAAGGAAATATTACAGGATTTGAGTAAGTCATCTCTAAAGGAAGATCGAGGGAAAGGGTCAAGAGGAGTAATCATAATATTCTCTTTGGCAAATAGGATAATTTTATTTGAGATTAAATCAACAACTTTGACCTCTTTCTCAAAAACCCTTCTATTACGTTCAAGACAAATTTACCATAATAAATGTTGGAGACAAAAATTCCATAACCCCTTAAGGATAGGATTTTTAAAGGGGTTGGGCCACTGAAGAAAGAGATCAACAAATGTGGGAGGACTGGCCCAGGCTAGATGGAACTTAAGGAATAGATTGTTAAGCACAACGGTAGAAAAGGGGTAAAAGAGAAAAAGGTGGGATGTGGATTCCCAATCGGATAGACAAAGAAAACATCTATTAGGAAGAGGAATTCCATGCTTGATAAGGTTTTCCATGGTCAAGATGTGATCTTGAATACAAATCCAAGAAAAGGAAGCAACTTTGGGAGTTAGATATTTGGTCCACACAAGCTTAAAAGGAATAAACGTGTCAATAAGATTAAGAGACAATAGGTAAGCCAATTTAATAGTGAATTCTTCCAAAATGGTAGGCTCCCAAATAGGATGATCAATCGAGTCAACAGAGGGAATTTAGAAGGAAGATAACCTCGCTTCAAGAGAAGAAATTTTAGCTGTTAAATCAGGAATAAAGAGCCTTTTCCAAACTTTGGTCCCATTTGAAAAAGAAAAGAAGTCAGTTACCAAGGGACCAAACATATTTTTAGTGATGTCAATTAGTCTTCAGAGCTCAGGAAATTGAAAAAGAGGTCAGTCGCCTAACCATCTATCTTCCTAGAAATGAACAGATCTCCCATTACAAATATGTCATCGTAATCCTTTTTTTATAAGTGATCTAGCTAGACAAATAGATTTCCAGAAGGAATAGCCTGAGGAAGAAATGACACCAAATAGGAATTCAGAGAATAAATAAATAGTGATTTTCACCATTAGAAAAAAGTAAAATAAATAGTGGTTCTCACCACTACCAAAATCCATTGCTCTCCAAAAAATTGAGCAAATCCCTTGGACAATTCAAAAATAAAGGAAAATAAAGGAGTATCAAACTTGAATCCCTAGAATTCTCAGCATTTGAAAACCATAAGGTGATCCTAATTAAAGTTTGGATGGCATCAAGCCCACCTGGAAATGGTGGTATCTATACACATGATGATATTTTTGTCACATAAGCGACTAGATTTTGTATAGACCAATGTTTGCATGCGTATGAGCTAGCTTTTGGCAGCTTGTATTGCCTAGTGGTCTAAACCAACTATGTACAAAACTCAATATAATGATACTCACAGGGTGATATCTAGTATAGATGGGCTACATAATCTATTTGGCACTAGGGTAACTTTATGCATTATCATAGTAATGAATTCACATGCACACACAGGGATATTTAATATCTTGGTCATCTTAGCAGATTTATACTTTACCCAAAAATCTTGCATGGTTACTATACAACTTTTGATTAGGTAACTAGAGTTTTTGTGTCTCCTAAAAATCCTAAACACATCATATAACATCATATTATTCATTTCATTTCATACCATGCTATCACATTTTTTGATACATTACATCACACAAGCCATTAAATAGTGTCATGCTAACATTACAATGCTGAGATAAATTTTATATAGTCTATAGTGCTAGCATCAAGTGTGTCAACTAGTATTCATCATTCATCATATAGATTAAAAAATCATCCATTTCATTATGCATATACATATATACATATCATCAAATCACATCATATTACAATACATTCATACAAGTTAGGCATCCATCAATGCATCACTAAAGCAAATATAAGCATTGCATAAATCTCATAAAGTAGTAAGGAAATACGTGATGATAACATAAAACTCAAATATATGTGTGTGTGTGTGTGTGTGTGTGCGTGTATGTGTGTGTATGTACAAAATCCAAAGCTACATCATCATCCATAAACAACCTGTAGGCTACAATAAAGTGGGTCCTTAGACCTCATAATCCCAAAATATCAAAAAAAGCCATAGAGTCCCAAAAGAAATGGTCACACAAGACCGACACTAATGACTCTCACCCCCACCCTCAGTTAGTGTCTAGTGAGAAATCTTGGATATGATACCACCTAATCTATCTACCCTCTGTGTATTTCTAGGATTAATCATCCTCACAAAATAATATCTTGTACCACTCCTCTGACTTTAGTGCGACCCACTAGCAGAAGGACATGCTGGTATGCACCCCCTAAGGCACACTATCTAATCCTCCAAAACCTATATTAATGCTCACTCATCATAACAATGACCCTGGAGGTTCCACACTAAGGCCTAGAGTTGTATCACATCCTCTCGTATCCTGTCTATATTGCCATCCTGAGATTCCCCATGGATAGGGCTTCGTGATCCAACCTATTCCTGAAGAGTAGTTATCTCTTCCTATGCATTATGCACCTATTCTTGTAGTAGAGCTATCTCCTTTGCATGCTCCTATCTACCTCTAATAATCTCACCTCGTAGCTCAGTAATAGTGTTATCTCATGTTGTCAGCTATGCCTACAAACCCTGATCATAAAAGTCATCCTCACTAAAGTCATCTTGTAGACCCCCTAAATCAAGGAGATCTACCCACTCATCTACTACTTGATGATGCACATGTCACTCACCTATGTCTGGCTCCTCATCAGCTAGAGCCTTATTTTTATACTCATCTATAGCACCCCTATCAGCCTCCCCTACCTCTATAGCTACATTACCCCCTAGTGGTCTCTCTCCCTACCATTGGTGAGTTACCCACCAAGATTCATGCCCTATTGTAGTCCCTACATCATCTTAATCAAAAATATACACTATAGGATCTGACTCCTCTTCCAATACCTCAACCATAGGCCAACCAAGTGTCCTCTCTTCCCTATGGTTTCAATAGACCACTGGCTCACTAGGTAACCCTTGGAATATACCAAACTACCATAGGACTCAAGCATAAGGAAAGTACTCCCAATTAGTCCCATGTCACCCAACTAGCCATCTCCCTCACCTCACCCAATGAAGTTGTGCCTCAACATTAGGCCACACTAGAAAATCCTTGTAGGGTCTCCAAATCACATCCTTTACCCTAAGTCATGCAAAATACTTTGTGTAGTGTTCAACCTCACCTGCAAAGTGATGGCTCTGACCTATCTCCTGGGCTTGCTGCCATAGAATCCTATAGCCTATCTCCCTATCTACTAGTTGCGCTTGTGTCATCCATAGTTTTTCCTACGGTTGATCTACATCAATATGTTATCATACCCAAACATGTAGTATAAAATTACACCCTAAGCCCTTCCTCCTATAGAAGTGAATCTCATATAGCTCATCATATAACTATACCAGTAATATAGGGACCCAAGCCATCACTAGTGACTACTCTACTACGCACTCCACAAGTGTGAACACCGACTCAAAAAGGTTTTAGGAGAACCTAGAATCATATGATTCTGGTAGTAGGATGTTGGAGATCAAATTCATCAATAAAGCATATCTAGTGGTCAGTACATCGGCCTCATACCATAACTCCACTAGTATACCTCCACTAGGGAGGTCACATACTACCTCCTCCCAATCCTGGTCAAAGCATCTCTACATAACCGTATCTCTCTTATCTCGGTGAGTGGATACAATATTTTTCCCCTATATTAGAATGCATAATATCTAATAGACATCCTCTAGAGTCACCATAATCTCTCCTGTAGGTAGGTGGAAGGTGTTTGTGCGAGGATCCCATAAGTCTATCAAGGTAGTCAAATAGCCTTGGTCACCCACAATGGGCTCTAATCGTGTCACATTCTTAATACCAATGGCATAAAGCCATTGCCAGTACTCCTCTATCATTTTATACCTAGTGGTTTGAAAGAGATTTGGACATCAATACCGACTCTTAACCACCTGACAGAGTTGAGTTAACCACAATGCACTAAAAATGCATAAAAAACTATCCAAAAATACCAAAAATGACCAAAAAATGGACCATTTTTTCCTAGTTTTGTGATCATCCCACCTAGGTAAGACCTCCAATTTGGCAGCCATCCCATCCAAGGATGACCACCAATGGTCATCCTACCCAAGGACGACCCCAAAAATGGCTAAAAATATATCATTTTGACCCTAAACTAGCTCTAAAAAAGCAAGAAAAGAACAAAAAATATTAAAAAAATGCATTTAAAACATAAATAAAGATAGAATTACTACATTTAAACACTACTTAGGTTTTTTAACCAAGATTTATTGTATTTTACGGTCAAACGTGCAACTAATTACAATTTCACATTCAATAAAGAATAAAATAAAATGCATCCCTTACCTGTCTCACACTGAATCTGCTACTTTTCGAGTCCTATGGCTAGCTCATGGTGATTGAGGGATGTTTTCAATAGCACTAAACTTTAGAAAAGCAGCCTCATCCTCTTCACGTCTCAAGTTTTCCAAGTTAGGAATGCAAAAATGAGGCCATTTGCCCAATTTTGGGCTTATATAGAACTAAAATAAGCATGGTCATCCATAGGTGGTATGGTCAGCCAATTGGCCAACTGTCCCACCCTGGGATATCCATAAACTATGCAGCCATCCCACCCAGGGATAGCCACCAAAATGTTTTACAAAAATAGCTAAAAAGTTCACAAAAAGGGTCCAAAACCCACCAAAAATAAATCAAATTTGACAAAATTAACAAAGGATCAATATTGAACTCAAAGGGTTCATGGATGATCTAAAAATTCTCTAATTCACTCCCCAAGAAGGCAATTAAGGTTGGACCGCTCCACGAGAATGAGGTATTTAGTCTTTTTCTTCCATGAAATATCACCAAAATGATCAAAATCTTCACAAAATTGCTAAATCTTATAATGGGTAAAACTGACGGTTAGCCCAATTAAGTCATAATGGTCAAGAAACTTATCACTTTATCATTTTCATGCCCTTATAGACTCGTTGCTTGATGGGGTAGTCATAGTAACGAATTCACAATCAAATCAACACTTAAAAACACTCAAAAGTGCAATTTTCATTAATTCAAAAGAATCATTGCCAAAGATAAATTTTCAAGCCCATGCTGGGGAAAAAAATAAGCAAATGCAACAAAACAAAGTTTTGGCCTCCTTGAATCCTTGGGAATTTACCACTACAAAGGCTTACAAGGAAACAAGGAACCAAGACCAAGTATACCCTAAGCCCATACAATTGTTATTACAGTGTGGCTGAAAGGTATACCAAAAGCAATCCTTCAAATTATGTCAAAAGCAAGGATTCCAAGAACGTATGTTCTTTCCACAATGGAGGCATCTAAATTTGGTTAGCTTATTGAATAACCTCAATAATTTAAAGATTTAATCTTTATTTTTGCTCAGTTTTCTGTTACACATAGCGCGTCTCAAAAAGGGACATCTGTAGACACTAAAATCATGTAAATTGGATAAGAATACTAATGTGATACTCTTATCTACATCATATGGCACCATTGGGCAACCCTCAAGGGTTAATTAGGGCTCCCAACCACTTTTAGAAGGTTTTTGGGCATATAGCCATGATCATCCCACCCTAGGATGGTCACTGTTCATGACTGTCCCACCTAGGGACGACCACCAACGGTCATTCTTGGGTGGGATGGCCATGACCCAAACCCCTCAAAATTCAAAGGTTGGGATAAGTGGCAATAAATTCTTACCATTTATCCCACCCAATCAATCATGACAGATTACTAACCAAACTTGCCTTGCATGCCCAAACTTGCCCCTTTTCCCCTTATGCCCTCTTGGGCTATAAATTGAGGTGTTTTCACCCAATTCAAAAAAAGAGGATTTTGCAATTATTGACCACGAAGTTTTGCCAATATTTTCCCTCAAACTTTTTCCACCTATTTGACTTAGAAACCTCTTCAATCAAAGGCACTTTCAGGGTGTTCTAAGAGATGTTCATTTTTTCCAAAACCCATCAATTTTGAGATTTAGTTTCCCGAATTCAACGATAACACCCCTAGGAGGATTATTGACCAGATCCAAGTGGAATTGGTGGTAAAACCCACCCTACTTTGTGGCATCCCCCATGGGATGATTAGCAGTTCTTATTGAAACTCCTAGGGACGACCATGAATTGGCCCACAATTTTGATCTAATTTTTGGATAGATAAATTTAATAGCTTTATATTATCATCATATCCAAATTTAGTGAAGTTTTGAGTAGAATTGATAGGTCTATTGATGTTTTTGTGATTACAGTCCTAGTTGTACCTACCAAGAATGACCACAGGTTATGCTCAAAATCTCACTTTTATTTCTGCTCAGATCTTTACCAAATCACATAACAAACATCATGTTAATTTTGTAATTCATTTGAGTAGTTTAGATTAGTCGCAAATAATTTTTATATTCATAGATGCATACTTTTTATGGTTTTCATGGTTTTCATCACTAAACGCATATGCTATTAACATATTTTAATATCTTGTGTGTAGGTACAGGTATTCCACATATGAGGGAGGAGCTAAGGAGCTGAATAAATGGAGCCCAAATATAGCTCTATATTTTGGGTTGTGAGAAGAACACTGGAAGCATGCCATTAAGCTCATGAAGGGATTTGATCCCTCAAGTTTTGTAAATTTAAATGTATCACATTGAAAATCCCTCAAGGGGATGTATTTTAACCATTGATTTGATGAATAAATAAATACAAGGAGAACCCCCCCGCCTTTTTACTTAAAACATTTGTCATTTTAGTTTCTTACTTTATCATCTTTATTATACATACTTTAATTCAATAAGTACATTAGATTGCATTTCAATTCAATATTCTAGGTGAGCCATTTTTCTTGTTGCTTCAACTACTCTAGCTAATATTCTTCCTCTATGGAAGAAGAATCTTCTTAAGTAGAAACTACCTCAATGGAAGATAATTTTACTTGAGAAAAATACTCCCCTATTTTGTCTAACTAAGAGTGTTCCTTTTAAATAGAGATATTTGCTTGATCAGATACCTCTATATCTCTTATCTTAAAAAAGACTCTCCTAGTATTTTTTTGCTTGATAGGGCCTGTTTCATTCTTCCTTTTTCTATTCTCCCTAGTCTTATTTCAGTAGGTGTTGATCTACTAGTTGAGAAAGGTTCTCCTATAGTTTTTGGTTTAATTATTTTTATTTTTGAAGGTGACCCTATTGCTAGAATATTTAATAGGGGAATCTACTACACTGCTAGTCCCTTCTTCTTTTTTTTGAGTACTTTTAGAGGTAAACTATTTTATGGCTCAAAGAATCTACAAAAATATTGAGGTTTTCCTCTAAAATGGTGCCTACACAATAGTTTTATCAGACCATGGTTCCTAAAATATCCCTACCCTTTTTGAAACTATTTAGCCATATCATGTAGAGCTTGGTTCATGTATAGAGGTAAATTTACCCTAAGCTCAGGTCTATTTGCACCATGTCTCAAGTGGACCAATAATTTATGTGATGCCTGGATAATGCAACAAACTAATCTAAAATAATCTGATAATGGATTACCCAGGTGGCAACCTCATCCTATGGTTCTTTCAAAATTGTTATTTTTACACCTTTACAGATTTAGTTGCTAACAAGCATTTGTGGTTTTGGGTCCCCATCTTCCTTGAAAGTATTTACTAATTTTGGCAAAGTTGTCTTAAATGCTTTTACTAATTTAATTCCTTCACAAGTAATTTTGGAAATTTAATTAATAACCATAGGAGTTACCTCAATTTACATGTCATTAATTGTTGCTCTATTATTTTAAAGAGTGTAGACAAACTCCTCCACCAGTTCATCCAAATGCCCATCAAGTTTTTGTAGAAATCGTAACCACCCTACTCATTGGAAAATTTTTATGACTTCTAGGTGATTAAGCTATTTGGTTTGACCTTCCATTTTTTTCCCATTTTGATTCATTTCACATTTTATTTTTGGGTTCTATTATATTCTACAACCCCAACATTCTATTTTTTATAGTGTTTTTTGTACTCTTGTTCCCTTCTACGACTTTTGATTCCAAGTTTTATTTTCCTTCTATATTTTTTGGTTGTAGCATAAGGATTTTTGATTTGCATATTTTATGATTATGGTCTGATTACAATACCATCATGCTTTAGCAATACCATATGCTCTAGAATATGGAAAAAAATTATTCATAAATGCTCATGCAAATTTTGCATACTTCTCTTGCATCGACAAGGAGACATGGTGGATGGTGAATTGACTATGGCAATAATTTAAACCAAGAATGGTTAGAAAAAATGGTTGGAACCCATGGCAAGAAAATACCACACCTCGCTGCCAAAATATTTTTCCATGCATTTAAATATGAACAGTCAATTTCCCAATCAATGGTCTAAATTCTGCTAACTCACCCTTTTTTTTCAAAAGTGTAGCACTGTCACCCACTTTCCTCATTGCCATGTTTGCATTGAAATCATGTGGTCATATGTCTTTACGGAGTATTGTATTGGTGTGAATTCTGATAATACACTTTAGAACATGGTGTCATGACAACATTTGGATTGCTACCACTTAGCACAACATTTGGCATCCAAGATTTTATTTTATTTTACTTTTTTTTTTTTTATTTTTTAAATGTGGCTTTTTTTTTGCAAAGGTGTTTTGAAAATTATCTTTGTGCATGCAAAAATTTAAATTCGACCAAACCTGTATACATGCAACTTGTTTTTGGAGTATCTAAAGCAATTGCTCTATCCCTTTTCAATATTCCTAAACTAAATCTCTTATGACCAAGGATAGGCTAAGATATCTTTTGGGGGTGTTTAGTAGGGTGTTTTAATTTTATCAATTTTCTACATAGTTATGCCAAGCTTCTAATTATTATTTATGTAATGTTAAGGCTAAGTAATAGTAAAATTGAGAAAATGCACACCTTACTATCTTGTGGGGTTTTCATGCATTCATTAGATCACTCTGTTGATTGTGTAGGCTTTTTGAAAACCAAAAAATATATATAGATGTAGTAATTAAAATTTGTGCAATGATAGAGATTTCAAAAGGCAAACAAGCAAAAACCTAGTTTTCATGTACATATTAACTCAATAGTACCTCAAAGAGGTTTTCACTATTGAATTATTCATTTTTTCAATAAAAGAGGTCACCATTTCTAGTTTTCAACATTCTTCTATCTTGATCGCATCCATAAAAAAATTATATAGATGTAGTAATTAAAATTTGTACAGTGATGGACATTTTAAAAGGAAAATAATCAAAAACTAGTTTTCATGTACATATTAACTCAATAGTACATCAAAGAGGTTTTTACATTGAATTATTCATTTTTTATTAGAAGAGGCCACCATTTCTAGTTTTCAAAATTCTTCTATCTTGATCACGTTCATAAAGGATTTTCATCATCAATATATATATATATATATATATATATATATATATATATATATATATATATATATATATATATATATATATATATATATATATATATATATATATATATATATATTTTTCTCAAGGATGTAATCATTCAAAATCTATGCTAGAAGAGGAAACCTCTTCTATCACATATATGTTAGACTATGAAAAATGTAGAGCAAACTCCTCCTTTTTCAATGACTTATGGTACAATCATAAATGATTCCCATTTACAATCAATTTTCTCCTTGAATCATCAATTGGAGAAATTCAAACAACTTCATTCTTGAACACTTCGTCAATTTATTATGGATCTAGCCACCAAGTTTGTAGTTTACCAAAAAAATCAGCCTAGCAAAAATTGGACAGTAGTGTCTAATCTCCTGGTTCATGCTTGTTGCTCTTAATGTGACTATCATGCCATAGTTTTTTTTTTTGTTGAATGATATCCACATGGTGAAGTGCCTTCAATTAAATTTCATCCAATGCATTCAATTGCATAATTCTCTCTTGATGTACCTACAATAACTCAATGCCAACTTCCAAATATGTGTGAAGTGTTAGTAATTCAAACTCAATTAGAAAAAAAAAATTCTTACCATAGACTAATTCTTCAATTGTAAATCCTATAGTGGATTTCATGTAGTGTTGTATGCCCAAAAAGCCTTTGGTAACCTATTCATCCAATCTTTCTTGTGAGAAGCCACTGTCTTTGTTAGAATATTTTATAATTCACTATTTGTAACTTCTAACTGACCAATTGCTTAGGGATGATAGGGTGATGGTTTTTTGTATTTAATTTCATACTTTTCAGTAAATGTTTCTATAAATCTAAATGTAAATTGGTATCCATGATTTGTAACAATAGATCGTGGAGCACAAAATCTTTGAAATATTTGAGTATATAGAAAATAAACATCCTTCTCCTCTTAAGCATATTTAAAAGCATGTACATCAGCCCACTTGGTTACATAATCAATGCACACAATAATGTGTTGCTTTTCTTGATAAGGTTGTTCAATGGGTCCAACAAAATCTAACCCCCATCTCTCAAATAGTTCTAAAACTACTTGAGGTTGTTTGTTGTAGTTGGTTTACCCATTAATTGACATGAATCACAATGTTGTACATACTTCTTTACATCCCCATGAAGTAAGGGCCAATAATAACCTATTCCTAAAACTTTTCTAACAGTGTATTTTACTAAATAGTTTCCTCTGAATGGTTCATCATGACATGCATGAATAATATCATACACCTCATCTCATTGAACACATCAACATTGTTCTCTTTTGATGAGTAAATGTTCAGAATAATATTACCTCAAGATCAATAATATAATTGCAATATGAAAGATATAATAATGATTATCAATCAAGCATATAAACTCAGAATATACTATATAATAAATAAAATAATGTTGATGATAAATGCTCAAAAATACTAAGAAATAGTTATTTAATGAAGAGCTCAAAATACATCATACTACATCACCTTCCATTGCTTACATAGGTGACTCTTTCTTCTTCACCCTGTCTCTCTTACACCAATACATCCATGTATGTAGAATGGAATGTGACTCTTCATATGGAGGTTTCTTGGCCCTCACTGTTCCTATGACTCTTCATCTTCCTACTCTCTTGACACATGTACATAGGGATAAATATGCACATTTACATTGCCAAAATATCATTGCACACTTGTGCATTACATTACATAAAGTAAATCCTAATATAAGATACTTTTTTCTAATCTATAGATGTACCCATGATGGTACATTAGCATGTACCAAATAATATAATATATTCCAACACCCCCCTATATTACATTATTTTGTTATTGAAGACTTTAGTCTTCAATATGGTCTTCATCAATCTATCTCAATGAGATCATTCCTTGGATTTGCATAGAATGATTCCAATTTGACTTTTATGGTGTGTCCTCTTCTACTCTTATTCTTCTATTTTTGTATCTTCATTGATGATTTTCCTTCTAGATATTGTGTTGGTGTATCATTAGAGTGATACCATTTTGGTTCTTGCCTTGATTGCCTCAAATAGTCATCTTCTTCTATTTTCATCTAATTTCTTTTCTTTCTCTATTCCTGCACTTCTATTTGTGATGTTCCTTCAATGAGATGAGTTAGTAGATCATCACAGTAATATTGACTTGAAGTCAATGATTCTTCATTGGGATAATCATATGAATTGTTTCTTTTATTTTTCACCTTTTCTTGAAAGAGTTCAAATATGACTAATGATAGATACATTATTAGACATTCTTTTGTAGAAATAATAATATCTTGAGATTCCCATGAGGACCTAAAAATTTTTCCATGAAGAAATTCCATAAAAGTAGTAAATCTTCTTTCCTTAGCTTCTTTGAATAACATAGTCAATTTATCTTTTAGAATATCGAATACTTGATCTTCATCAATATTTGATATTAAGTTATGAGAATAGAACTTAGGTTCTTGTAACATTTTTTCATCATTTTCATTGAATACTTATTTTTTAATATTATCCATATCTCTTTTGGATTTCCTTATGACTCCCAATTTTAATATTGTTCTTTTCTCTTTTATGTTTTGTAGTAAACCTTTTCTCTCACTAATGTATGAAAGATAATGTAATCTTCAATATCAATTCTATCAATCAATGTGTGATTTCAATCCTTTACAAATTCTTCAAATCTCTCATAATTTTGAACTTAGAGATCAAATGCAATATTTCTATGTAGAATTTATTTTATCTCCCAAATTTATGAATAAAGTATTTTAACTCTAAATTTCATAAACTATTTTTGAAGTAGGATCCTTTATTCCTCCAACTCTAGAAATTTAGAAAAATAATATTTGCAATATTTTTGTAATCCCAGTTTGATGTAGAATGCCTTATTTCTCAAAACTTAGTAATTTTACAAATATTCAATTTGTTTTGTAAATATAAATATGCAATTTTACAAAACTCAAATATAATGCTTCTTCAATTTCAAAATATTCTTCAAATATGCAATATCCATATTTTTCTAAGGTTCTATAATGCTTATAACTCCACTATAAATATTCAAATATTTAACCTTAGAAATATTCTCTTTATTCCTTATTCATCTTACCAATATAAACTTTAATATGAAAATATTATGGTAATATTACCTTAATTATTCATGTGCCTCTCCTTGACTTGCTGGGTGCTCCTCCTTCTGGTAAACTTTCATTGGACTTGATAATAGGAACTTTGAATGTGCCTTCAATGCTCTTCCTTCACACTTGCTATGTATTTGCATTTACTCCCTTACATTGGTAGCTATACGAGCACTTTTTTCCTCTTGTACAATGAGCCACATGTAGCATACATTATGGAGACTTCTTGATTCCATCTAGGTGGTGCTAACATTCTTGTAATATGAATGGATACTTGACACAATATTCATTGTGCTATTTGGGTGTTACTAATCCTTCCTTGAGTGTTGGGTGATGATTAGAGCATTGAGCACTCTTCTTTCTTGGAGACATACATTATGACTATGTAAAAATTTTCACCCTTGTGCCAAATGGAACTATTCCTCTCCCTTGCTTGGGATAAGTGTTATGGTATTCTATGCATGTGGCCCCTTCAACAACATATGGAATTCCAATGTATTTCTTCCTTCCTATTCTTCCAATGTATTCTTGCTTCTTTGTAACAACAATTGGTGTTGTTTCTTCTCTCTTTGGTCGATGATGAATTTGCCCATGGCTAGTTCTAGTTGTGAATACATTAGAGCTCTTCAATGGTGGATCTATTATGCTTTCTATCTATAGGTAATATTCCTTTCTTTTTCCTTGATAATTCACCTTTTTATCTTGTTTTTTATTACTATAATCTACATTTATTTTGTAGATGAGATACTTTCTTGTTTTTGGGCTACAAAGGACTTATGCATGATTTTATTTTATAGTTTACAACTGATGTCTTCTAGCTCCTTGGTTGGATAATCATTGAGCCCTAATGGATCTTTCCTTAAGTACTCTAGTTAGTGCTTTTTTTCTTGCTAATGGGTGGACATTTGGTAAATATCTTACCTCATGTGTTTTGCTGCTCAATGATTGTATATGGTGGTGGTTCTCACCACTCATTTAGTGGTTTTATTTACCACTTTTCACTGCACATCTAGTGTTTTTAAACACCTAAAATCTACCTCTAAATATAGGAACTCTTTTATTTCAATAATGTTGTAAAATGAGGGATATTCTACCTCACAAACGTAGAGTAAATCTGCCCTAAAATTTGCTTTAAAAAATAACATAAACTATTCACTTATAACTCCATTTAAGAACTTAAATAATGTTGTTTATAAATTTTATATTTTCCTAAATATAGTGGTGTGTAATATTATCTTTTTATTGGCTTAAATACAATCTAGAAACTTCTCTTTTTCTAGCTCTTAATAGCTCTAAGATTTGATGATAAAAAATACATCATACTACATCACCTTATATTGTTTACATAGGTGAATCTTTCTCCTTCGCCCTATCTCTTTTACATAAATACATCTATATATATAGAATGGAATGACTCTTCATATGGAGGTTTCATGGCCCCCACTCTTCCTATGACTCTTCATCTTCCTACTCTATTGACACATGTACATAGGGATAACTATGCACATTTACATTACCAAAATATCACTGCACACTTGTACATTACATTGCATAAAGTAAATCCTAATATAAGATATTTTTTCCTAATATATAGATGTACCCATGATTGTACATTGACATGTACCAAATAATGTAATATATTCCAACAAACAAAAAATATAATTGGATCCAAATTTAAATAGTAGACAATTGATCCAGTGGAATGATGAGTTTTTTTTACTAATCATCATTTTTCTTGAGTAAAGGGAGAGGGAACTTTTCCTATTGCTAGATAGTTGGTAATATTATCAAACCATGGTGATTGTGTTGAAATTGCAAATAACCTTTCATTAGGAAAAGAGTTCGCTATAGGTTCATCGTCTCCTATGATGTTTAGTTTGGATAAAAAAATATCTACTCTAATAGCTTTTCTTGGTTTATCTACTTAGTGACGTCAAATTCTTGTAATAGTATCAATAATATTATTATTCAACCATTTACTAAGGGGTTTTCATGAGGTATTTGACTGCAACATGATCTGTATGAACAAATACTTGATATCCAATGATATTAATGAAATTTGTTAATAGCATATACTATTGCTAAGAATTATTTTTTGATAGTAGTATAATTCTTTTCAATTTTTTTTAAGTTTTTTCTAATGTAGTAGATAACAAAATGTTCTCCATTTTCTACTTAGCCTAAATTTGCTCCAATTGCAATGTTAGATGCATTGGCTTAAATGTGAAATGGAAGTTTCCAATCTGGACATCATAACATATGTGTAGTGGTCAATTTTTCTTTTAAAGTATCAAATACAATTTGATAATTTTCTATCCATTTGAATTTAGAATATTTATTCAACAATGTAAACATGTGGTTTACAATTGTACTAAAGTTCTTAATAAATCGATAATCAAAACCAATATGTCCTAAGAAACTCCTAACATTTGTTTGAGTTTGGTGTGCAAGCAAGTTTTTGATAATCTCTATCTTCTTAAGATCTACTTGAATTCTTCTAGAAAATGTATGATGCCCAAGAATAATGCCTTCATCCATCATCATAAAAAATTCTTCAGGGTTTAGGGATATATTGTAAGTTTTACACCATCTCAAAACTTTGTCAATATTTTTGAGAAATTTTTCAAAAAAAATTCCACACACTATGAAGTCATCCATGTAGGTTTCAACACAACCATTGGTCAAGTCAGAGAAAATAGTAAGAACTACTCATTGGAAATTTGTTGAGGTATTGCAAAGTCCAAAAGGTAAAATCCTATAAGCAAACATTTCCCATGGCAAGTGAAAATATTTTTCTCTTAATATTTAGTTGCTACCTAAATCTGATTATAGCCACTAAATCTATTAAGAAATGAAAATCCTTCTTCCCAGTGAATGTGTCTAACACTTGATCTATGAATGGTAATAGAAAATGGTCTTTATGTGTAGCCTTTTTTAGTTCTTTATAGTCAACACATACTCTCATTTTTTTTATTTTTCTTTAGAACAATAACCAATGGAGAAAATTATTAGCTATAAAAAATAGGGTAGACGAGTCCCACTTCTAGCAATCTCTCAAGTTCATATTTAATGATATCACATAGTGCAGGATTCAGTCTTCTTTGTTTTTGTCTTAAGGTTTAACATCCTCTGTATAAATATGATGAGTGCATATATCTAGATGAATTTCTATTATATCTTTATATTCCCATACAAAAGCATTGGGGTGTCAGTTTAGTACATCAAATAATTTTATGTCTTGGTCATTAGTCAAAAAACTCTCTGATATTTTCATCCAATGGCCTAATACTTTTTGTAATATTCATATTAAATCATTATGGAAATTTTATCTATATCATTTTTTGTGGTAAATTTGGTTGGAAAGAAATCGTAGAGTGTTTTCCAGCTCATTGCAAAGCCCAGATTATGTCTTGAATAAAATTCTTTTCTTTTACACTAAAAATGTGTCCCTTTGTTCTCTGTCTTCTCATCCTGCTTCCTATTTTGAAGTTTATTTGGGGTTGTCTCTTAATTTTCCTATCATGGATAATACTCAAATTCAACCTTCCAATAATAGAGCTCATTCTAATTGGATTCCTCCTCCCTCGGGTTGGCTTAAATTGAATGTTGATGGTGCTGCTAAGGGTAACCCTCGGCGGGTTGGAGTAGGTGGTATCCTTAGAGACAATAGAGGTAGGGTTATCCTTGCTTTTGTTGAATATTTAGGGATCCAATCAAATTAGGTGGTTGAAGCTCGTGCTATGTGGCATGGCCTGGTCTTGGCTAAATACTATTCTATCAAAATTTTGGTAGAAGGTGATTCCATCACCATCATTAATTATTTAAAAAATTCTAAAGTTTCATCATGGAAGATAAGGAATTGTATCGGCAAAGCCATAATTCTTAGTTAAACCTTTCAGGATATAATTTTTTAGCACACTTTCAAAGAAATTAATAAAGCTACTGATATTTTGGAAAATATTGGAGTCCGATCTACAAATTTGATGATGTGGACCATTGGTCTTCCTCATAATTTGGTACATATCATTGATCAAGAGATGGCGTCATCAACTGATGTTGACGTGGAGCAATTCAGCCCATTTTCAAATGGATCTAATGCTTGTGGTTCCTAATTACTTCATTTTTAGTTCCCATGCTACCTTGGTACATGGGTTTCCTGTGCTTTTTTTTTTTTCAACCTTGGTTGTCGGACATATTTTTTTCTAGGTAAATTTTATGGCATTTTTTCACGTCTTGATAGTCTCCACATTTTCATCTTCTGACCCCTTCTTTCCATGGTCATCACTCCCTACCATTTTTCCACTGCCATGTTCCCCTTTGTATTATCACCTATTCCTAACTCCTTCCCTCCTTCATCCACTCTGAGCCTTTCCCTCATGTCTCACCTCATGATTTTATTTCCCATTTTACCCTTTCCTTCATGTGGGTGATTGGTTCAGATTTCCACACAATCCTTTCAAATGTTTGTAATTGCATTTTCTATCATGAGCACCTCGTTTCATGAAGTTTTACTCATCCTCATCCCATTTTGCACGTGTGTCAATAATATCATTGGGATATTTTTATTATTGATATTTTAGATATTTCTTTTTATACTGGTCAAGATCTATTTATTCTCCATTGTTGTCTTCCCCAAGTGCTTATTCAAAGGTGTCCCTGTACCAATGTTGTCATCATGAATTTTGTTAAGCCCTCCATGGTTTGTATGTAATCCATTGCTAAAGGTATCCTCTCAGGTAAGGGTTTCTTTTTTTTTCACAAATTTGAAGGGGATGAACCAAAAATTACCATGGTTTTTATGGAAACGTGGGATAATGGTAAGGTCACCATCCGTACCAAAAATTATGATATCGATATCAAAGTTCTGGTTGAGTTAATTGGCCAACCTACTAAGGGAAGATCCATAAGAAGAGAAAAGCATAACTGGGATGCCGAGTTGAAAGATGTCAAGGATAAGGAGATTTGTAGGAAATATTGTGTGGGGATTCACCATGATGAAGTTTCATTTCCTTGGTAAAGTTATTTAAAACCTATAATGGAGTTTGTAATAGTTGATGACCTAGATAAGGCTCTCTATAGTTTTCATTTTACCTTTTTCAATAATTTTTGTGATGTGAGTGTAGTTAACATTCCCCAATTTTTATTTAATTCTATTGGCCACACCATTGAGCATTTAGAATGAATAATGGATCTGAATTGCTTACTCATCATGGACTATTCAATATCTTGTACAAGCATTGGCTAATTCATTGTCCTTAGGGCATCACTATGTGTCACCCTCCTAAACCCAAGCCAAGCCCCATAAAGCTCAACTCCTCTCAAACTATGCCACAATTCTTAGGAACCTTTAGGCTTTTTTATAAGAAGGAAAAAGTGGTAGAAAATATCTGTAGATTAAGGAAGAGATCCAATAGTGAATCACTTGAACCTAAACTTGAGCTTGAAACCTCTGTGATCCTCTGTTCATCTAAATAATAAGGCCCAGCAAAAAGAATATCTTATCATTGAGTTAGAGGATGATAAAAAGGATAACCCTAACCACTGCATGTAGATGTTCATCATCAATTCTATCATAAACTACATTTCCTATCTTGTTGATCTATGTAATGCACTTAACCTATATTTCTTCAAGAAATCATTTGCTGATAGTGCAGTTTATGCTCCTACTAAAGATACAAAGGCTACTATTATTTCTTAGGACATCCCTGAAAATGGTAAAGGTGCTACAATGGATACTTCCAATGACAAAATATAAGAGGTTGGTGATGAAACTAAGGAGGAGTCTTAAGAGTTTCTTTCCTTTTTTGGGGGGTCATTGGTTGCTTTTTTGCTACCTTATTCATATGTGTCCTGTTGTTTTTTTTTTATTCAAGGGTATCTTTTTTTATGTCTTGTTGTAATGGTTTCTTCCTAAGGACAGCCTTGGTGGATTATATTTTTGATGGAGTGTATCCTATTTTAAAAAAAATTGGTCTCTTGGCTTTTGCATCCTTTTTGTAATCAGGTTTTAGGGCCCTTTTAAAACCCATTTGTATTCTAAATCCTTTAACCGATCAAAAAAACACTTGTTTCATTGTATTTCAATTTGCTTTGTATCAAGTTGTATAGAATTGATTCCTTAAAAATTTCTTATTAATGAGTTGAGTGGGCTATGGTGTGGTAGAAGAGAATGGAATATTTTAGTATATTTATCAAAAGTAATTCTTGATGAAACTAGATTTGATATAAAGCAATGAAAAGATGAGAGAATATGATGATGCCACCCATGTGGTAAATAAAAAGAACTATATTGTATTAGAATGTATGGTAAATGTTCAAGTTTTTGTTCCTCATCCTTTCATAGTAATTGTTTAATAGTAACTAGTTCATATTCAAGTCCTTAATCATACAAATTATTGAATAGTACAATCTCTTGTTCAAAGATAACCCTTTAAAATGGATTCAATTGTAAATGTAGTCTAGTTTTTCATCAAGCTAATTCTAGAACTATGATCATTATCTAAAAGTATTTGAAGGTAAGTACCTACTAATTACATCCTAAACTAAACATTGGAAGAACCAAATTGCTTTGATTCAACCTCCAAAAAATGTTGGTATACCTTGTCAACTTAATGAGTGTTGACTCTATTTAGCTTAAAATAGTAAAAGCTTAAGGGTAGGAGTAGAAGGATTAGAAATATATGAATAAAGAATGGATAGGTGAAGCTAATAGCATAGTCATACACAATGTAACTTCTAATGAATCAAACTTCAAAAATAGTATTCAGGACTAACAACATTCAAAACTCTATAATTATTGTATTAATGGCCTTTTGCACACTCAAAGAATTATTCCAAACATTTAAAGCATTAATTATCCAAATTAATAGAATAATATCAATTCCTTGAATAACAAAAATAGAATTCTCATAAGCATGTATGAAAGAATAAATTATCTCAATTTACTCTAAGTTAGTTATCCAAATTAATAGAATAGACTAACCATAGCAGTAATAGTAGAGATGAATTTTTAAAATTATATCCAATAGATCAGCATAAGTGCAAGTTTGAGGTAAAAATCCCTTGTAATGATTCATTCGTTATTATGCATAATATATACATAGTAGAGCAAGCAAACACTTCAGATCCAACCTTTTGAAAGGAGGTAACTACCTTTTTTATATATTTTACAATGATAATCATTTCTAAGCATTACAGAGAATTTGATATTTCTTGATTTTCTTGGCCACTTGCCATCCATGGTTCTAGCCAGCTATGTGTTCTTGACCTGTTATAACCAATATTTAGCTCAAAATCATCTTTTCCATCAATGGTTCTTGTGATCCCTTTCCATCCACCGATTTGTAACTGGATCTTGTCAATCAGAAGATTCTAGAAGTTTCTAGACTATGAGCAGTGATTTAGCTTCTATGACATTTGTTTTATCCCCCTTGTCTTCTAAAACAAACAAGCATGTGATAGATCAATAAAAATATAACTACAAGTAAGGATTAAATATTTATCATTGATCTACCAATCAAACGGTTGTAGTTGATTTTCATACAGATGCCTTTCACTTGGATCTATCTCATGCTTGCTCGAGACAGAAAATCATGCAAAATCAAATTTTGCTTACATCTTCTTAGCCTTTTCAACCCAGTGTATTTCTAATTTGCATGACAATACTAAAGTAAATATAGAATTGATCCTTCACACATTTTGGTTAGATTTTTTTAATGTTTTCTTTTTTCTAGCGTTTTTCATATTTGTGCACGATCAACAAAGAGAACAAGAAATCATGTGTGGATGCTTTTCTCAACTTTCTACCTTTTCTCATGCATTCTTGTTTTCTAGAAATTTTTAGATTTGCACATGGCCAACAAAGGAGACAATAAATCATGCAATCTACAAAGGAAGCAAGAAACAACAACTCTTCAGTCTTTCTTTATTTTTTGTTATTTCTAGCACTTTTGTGTTTGCACGTAATTTACAAAGGGAACAAGAAATATTGCTCTTCCAAATTTCTTTGATTTTCCTCTTTTTTAGTGCTTTTGCATTTTCTCACACTTTTGTTTTTGCACACAGATAACAAAGAAGCAATAAATAGCATTTTGCATTCCTTTATCCATTTTGATCCATTTCTTGTGCTTTTGCATTTTTCTGCAAAAATGAGAAAATTAGTAGATTTATACTTACTTTCTCCAAACTTAGTCAAATTTGTAAATTTTTGGGCTAAGTAGAGATGTATCCAATTTTTCCCTACATTATTGGTACCTCCTAGAGAATCTTGCTTAGATTATTTTGGAACTCAGAGCCTTATTCATTGGGTTTATGGAGTCTAAGGAAATGGAAATATGGAAGATCATGGAATGAAAGGAAATGAACTTAAATTATGAGATGAAAGAATGACTTTAGATATGGCATGAAAATATTAAGGGGATGCATGAAATGAATGAAAAATATGGAGTGGATAGAAAGTGACAAAATGGAATGTAAGAATATGGATGGGGTAACTAAACTCTAGTTGCTTTATTTCCAACAAGATCTAAAGTATAATTTCCTTATGACCATCACATTCTCAATAATTTGAATATAATTAGAGGGTAACTATTCATATGGAGACCAAACCAGGGGTATAAATCCAACTTTTCTTATAAGGGATTTCTCTTCCATTCTTTTGACTTCACTTCATCTAGTTTTCCATAAAATTATGATTCCAAAATTGCTTCTTTGTGACTACCAACTTCTTGATCAAAGAAAAAATATCCATAAGCTCATGGTCATGAAGGAAATATTTGTGAAGCAAAATATAATTTACCTGCACCAAAGATAACCTCTCTTATAAGAAGCCTTCACCTTATTCTAGCTCCATATGCATGAGGCCCTTTGTAGGTTCATTTTTTCTTTATTTTTTTTATATTTGTCAGACTATAAAACTTCATCAAAATTGTGTTTCCCAATGGTACCTTTCATTGGACTTGTTGCTCTTATTCTTGTTCATTAATATGGATTACTTCAATTTGGGGCTTCTCAGGTTGAATATCTTGAACTTATTCATATTCTTCTTATTTTTTCACTTCTACTTCATCTTGATCTTCTTCATCTATTTGATCATCTTCATTGGATTTATTTTCATCTATCTCTTCTATGTTGATGTCTACTTCAGTAATGTCTTCCTCACTAAGTAGTTAGATTGCATTGTTTAGTGCACTTGAAGCTTCCTCTCAGGATTTTTATGGAATCCCTGGTACCGATAAAATATTTTGATGAATCTATTACAAATTTGCTAAATTTTTATATGATGGCTTGGCCCCACCTTTACCAAACTCAACTATAATATATTTGATCTCAATCAGGCTCTTAATTAGGTAGATCACTTGGTCTTGTTGTATTGGCTCAAGCCATCTTTCTATTTCAGAGTCATCCTCCATAATTGAGTCTAAGAAAGCTCCCAACACTGTCTCTC
Source organism: Wollemia nobilis (assembly GCA_028583015.1). Lineage (NCBI taxonomy): Eukaryota > Viridiplantae > Streptophyta > Pinopsida > Araucariales > Araucariaceae > Wollemia > Wollemia nobilis. The sequence continues at coordinate 40,030,068 of JAQPPZ010016981.1, forward strand.
CTATGTATTGTTGATATTCCTTGAGGTAATCAAGAAAACCAAGTTTTCTAGTGTGAGATAGCTACCTCATCATTTTGCTTATCTTGTCCTCAAGCCTATCTAATAGTTGCCAATATTTTATTAATAGCTCATTCTTGGACAAGATATCTTTGGCTATATTATCAATAGTACACTACTTATTCAAGATGAGTTTGGTCATAACTTTGGATATCTTATTAGCCAATATATAGATCTTTTTCATTGGTGCTACCTGTTGGGCATTGAATTGCATTTAAGCTTTACTCAACACTGTAGCTGTCTATCTTCCTATTTTCTATTCAGGCATGCACCCGATAGCTTCAGCTCAACACTCAACATTGGTATAGACCAGAACAAAGTCCCCAATCTAACCTCCAGAGTAGGTTGGTTCCTTGTCAACTTTAAACAAGATGTTGACACTATTATACTCACTTAGGGTTTTGAGATTAGGGTTAGAGAGAGAGGTTAGGGTTAGAAAAGTGGATAACAGTTGGACGGATAGGTTAACAACATTGATACCACAACAAACAACTCCAAAAATTATATCAGAACACATTACTTAGATCAACATTATCACAAATCTTGAGCACCCTCACACATTTATAAGAACAATAGAGAAATATTGAAGAGAACAATTCCAATACCCTAATAATGATAATCCAAATAACAGAATTAATCACTATCCATATTTTACAAAAATATGCTCCTAACAATATAGAACCAATCCAAAGCAGATTTCAATTACTCTATTAGTCAGTAAGCCTATCAAACTAACTATTTAAGTATTCACAGAAATGCAGCTTTAAGATTAGAACCTCTGACATCAGATGGTGAAGACACAAGCTTTGAGGTGAAAATCAATGTAATGCTCCTTTCATTAACTTCTAGAAAATTCATAGTGGTACAGGCAAACACGCTAGAGCCGACCCTTTGAAAATGAGGGTTCGACCTCTATTTATAGTTTGTAAAATTAAAAACAATATGGAACATTACAAAGATTAGTTTTTCACAACTCAGCAGAGAGTTCTTAGCTGGCATCATCTTACTGGTTCAATCCCTGAGAAATCCACTACAAATAAACCGCCATGGCAACTGGAAACCTCTGCAACTTGTTGGTTGTTGGCTCGAACTAGAGTTCTATTGTTGGAGACCTCATCTGCATCATGGATCTTTCTTGGAAACCTCCTATCACCGTCGATCTATAACCGTCTCTAGTTCTGGTCTTCTTGAAACCCTCGACACTTTGGCTTCCTTCTCCAACTAACTATTCTTTAGTCCTGGTGAGAAAGCTTTTATTTTATTTCATTCTGCTCAGCAATTCTCAACCGTCGATCTCTTCCATCGTAAGGCTACGATCTGTTTGAAATAAGCTTTGATAAATGACAAGAAGAGATCATTATGCCATTCCACTTAAAAATATATTTGATGATGTCATCCTTCATGCTTCAGAAACCTCATAATGCCATTCTACATAAAAATGCATTGTAGATAGGTGGGATGAAATCCGCCACTTATTTCTTATTCTTTAGCATTGATGCTGAAGTGAATCCACATAAAAATCTGATGATATCACATTTCTCTTGAAAATCCTATGGATTCCATTCCGGACTCAGACAAGAGCATTAGTCATGAATTTCAAATTCTGGCTCCACCATAGTGTAAACAACCATGTTTCCATTCCGCACTAGCCTTAGATAAACATTACTTGTCGCCATTCCACTACAGGTTTAGACAAAATTATCTTTGTACGAATCCACACATTTTACACTATCTTTCACCTTATGTCGCCATTCCGGGCCAAAAACTCTATGAGTCTCCCAAAAATAGTCTTCCAACACTTAGCCGCTTTGAAAGATTTTACAAATACAAAGTGATCACCAATCCACACAAATTTTATGCTTACGTCACCTTTCTCCAAAGACTTTTGCGGATTCAAATCCTTTGTTGCTAATCCAGAGTCAAAAACAAGGGACGCGATGCGGATTTTCACCAAGTGCAAAATTTGACTAAGTGTGGGTGGACTTCTCTCCTTTGTCATGGATCCGCTCCAAAATACATTGGAATGCATGCGAAATGGAGCTTTCATGCCTTAGTAAAATTTTCAAAAAATCTTCTAAGCATATGTGGCCATTTTGGGCATACATTCTAGTGCCTCCCAGGTGGATTTTCTTGCAAATTCATCGAACTCAGAGTCTTATCCATTGGGCCTTGGGAGTCAAAAAAATACTTATTTCTAAAAATATGCTTTAAAGAATAACTTCCATATAAACACTACCCTCTAAAAATTCAACAATATGCTTAGAGGGTAAAGGTTCATATGGAAATCATGCCAAAAACATCATGGCTCATCCACTTATAATGAGACTATACCCAAAAAAATGTAGGCATGTTGCCTTTGTCTTCAAAAATTAGGTGTAACTCTACTCCTCTTATAAGGCCTTATTGAAAAATGCCTTTACACATAGTTCATTGCTATTTCTGCCTCTGTAGGCTTCATGCCTTTATTGCTCATTTATGATAATTGTTAGAGCAAAAAACAAAAATGCAAAACTCATGCATATGTACAAAAACAAAAACAAGCTAAGTGTGAGCCCCTTTCAGGCCTGTAACCGCTCTATCTTGCTCTTCTCCTTCATGGGCTTCTTCCTCATTCTCCTCTTCTTCTTATTCTTCTTCTTCTTCTTCTTCTGGAGAAGGTGGTTTCTGATTCCTTCCTCCAGAAGAATCACCAAACAACTGAATCATCAATTTCAGAGATTGTAAAGCCTGTTTCCAGGCTATTTCAGAGGGATTTGATGTCTCTTTGAGCTGCTTATAAACATATTGCAATTCTCCAATGTCCTCATAGTTAGAAGCATTCCCTCTATTAACTAGATCTTCCATGAGATCTCTCAATCTGGTAAAATTAACAATTAATTGGACAACTTGCTCTTGGGGTAGTGGCTCTATAAGAGAATCAATTCCAGATTCATCCTATAAACTTTCATCAATGCTTTTCTGGATCTCTTCCATGGATAGCAAGCTATGGTCCTCCATCCATAGGCCTCTGAAGCCAACTTGAATCATTTCTTTATTTATATCAACAACCTCCCTAATCATACCCTCAATTTTGTCGAACAACAACCAGGCTCTCTGTAGTGCCCTATGCTTTTTAACCACTATCTTGGTGGTAACTCTGGTGAGATTCCATTCTTTATTAGGAATTGGTTTAGTAGAGTCACTGAGTCTGCTATCAACCAACCTATACATTTGTTCTTTCGAAATCACCATGGGCTGCAACTCTCCAGTGATCTGATCTAGATCTCTCTGCACATTTGGGAGCAAGCGGCTGGCATCATCAAGATAATCAATCATGAATCGAAGCCCTGCACATTTCTCTTGGACTTCGGAGAGCATTTATTTTCTAACCCTTTTCAGTCTAGCTTTAGAAAATCCAGAGGCCTTAGCCTTTTCTATTTGAAGCTGCTACTTTAAACTCTGAATTTCTTTCACTTGTTCTTCATTCAACTTCTTTTGCTCTCCTAGTTGATCCTTGAGTTTGTTGGCCTCTTGAAATTTCTCTTGCCACCCCTTGACCTCCTTTTTTAGAGCCTTTTCAACTTCCTTTTGATTGCTCAGAGTCTTCTGAAGTTTTTCAACTTTTTTCTCCAGTTTATTCACCTTCTCTCTGACCATATCATTCTTCACATAGAAGGTGTCTAAATGGGCTCTAGCCATAATCAACTCATCTTCTTCAGGAAGTTTATCAATATCTTTTGTGACCTCCTCCACTTGATAATCTTGAATAGTCATTTCATTTTTAGGCTTATTTACAAGTGGAGTCATAGATCTAGATATTATTTGTCTGGCCACTGGGTCAACATACATAGCTCTCCTTGTGACAACCATCCTACTGGAAGACTTAGAAAGCTTTTCAGCCCAGAATTCATTTGCTCCTTGTATGGTTGCCTGCTCTTTTGGCAAAATAATAGAACTTGAAAGACTAGCAGCCAGGGGAGATGGAGATACCAAAAATGATAGGGTAGACTATACTACTGACAATGGGGGTGTGGGAGTGCTCACAGTAGTCTTTGTAATGATAGTGGACTCTGTGACTACTGTTGTTGTTGCTATTGGTAAATTCATAGAAACTGACATAAGACTAACACTTGGATGAATGGTGGTACTTGGAACGTTGTGTCCCATTGATGGTGGTGGTGGAAATGATGAATATGGAATGGTGGGAGATGATGAAGTGGGAACCTTAGATGTTGGAAGTGGGATTTGGGGTGACTGTGGGGGAACATGAGTGACTATTTCTTCAATAACAACCAAGGAAACATGGGATGGACTGTGAGAGGGAGAAGGTACCTTTGTAACATTTTCTTGACCAAAAAGGGAGGGAGAGTTCTTTGGGGATTCAGGAGTATGTAGAGGAGAAGAGGGTTTAGAAGCCATACCTTCACCTACAGATGTAGGGTGTTCTTGCTCCATTTCTATTTCTTGTTGCTGCTCTTGGTGAGTCAATTCTTCTACAACAAAATCAGCTACCTCTTTTGCAATCTCCTCCATATCCAATTTTTGTTTCTTTGAAATTTCTCTTTCCTCTCTTTTTGGAACTCTTTTAGTCCTTCTATGAACCAATTGAAAGGTAGCCATATCACTCTCATATTCCTCTTCTGATTCATTTCCTTGCATAGCTCCAGAAAGCAGAACTTGCTCAAAAATAGGATGCAATTGTACTGATGTTGCAGGGGTAAAAGAGAGGGGGGTGAACTTGAAACTCTCATCCTTCTTCTTCCAATCAATATCTATGTCTGGAGGCTGACCTCCTAGAGCTAAGCATTTAGGCCTAGATACTATTTCAATAACTAGAGTACTGACAACCCTTTCACTAGAATATTGCATTTTGCTCATAAGTTGAGCTCCCTTAGGAAACTTGTCCCTTTGTTCGGTGGTAGGATGAAAAGTTTTTGAGACTTTAGCTACTATCAAAGGAGTCTCCTGCTCCTCTACTAGAGCTTCTTGATCTACGGGTGGAGAGAGAGATTTAGAACTAGATGGGGGCTTTTGAACTATTAACACTATGTTCCTGACGTCCTTTTACCTCCAGGTTCCGATATTTTCATTATATATTTTTGAAAACTCTTTATCAATATTCATTCCGTACTTGGACTTAGGTTTTCCAATCTCAATCCTCATCCTCCACCAATATGATATCTTCGCTACATTCCACTACTCTTCTTCCTCAGCTTCTTCAGCAACATCTTCCTTGGGCTGAGGGTCCTTTTTCTTTGCAGTTTTCCCTTCAATGTCTCTGATGGTGGCTTCTGTAATCCGATGACTCTTCTTATTATCAGGGTCGAAATCAACAATCTGTTCATAGAAATCCAACCATGGAGGTAGTTGACCCATTTTTGCAACATTCCACTCTAAAAGAGTGGTCTCATCATTATTTCTTCCTTGCTCGTAATGAGCCCTAGGCCTCTTTTCAAACTTGTAAGCCTTCTCTCCATTTAGGGCTACATTTCTTGTAGTGAAGATACCATCAGGGTCATAACTCCATCTTTGGGGAATATAAAATAGACCTAACCTATCAAGGTATTGGTCAATTTGGTGGCTTTACCCCTTCTTAGTGATGGTAATATCCTCCACAATGTGGTGTGTAAGCAAATATTTTCTCTTTCTCCTAGAACCATAATTCAAATCAATATATTCTTCCTGCCTCAAATATTCTAAGGCAAAGAGCCTTTCTATAACAAAATGTGGTAGGAGAAAAGGTTTACCCATGAAACCATATAGTCTGATAACTGTGCCCTCGGTCAAAAAATACCAGTCTCCTTCTTCAGCACCCTTTGCTCTCAGAATCTGCTCGGCCAAGGGTGGCAATCTAGGGCACTTTCCATACATAATTTTTAGGGTAGGTCCAAGAAATTCTAAATTGAATCTATAATAAGACTCATTGCTTCTCAAATGATTTATCCAGTAATAAACCGGCAAGGGTTCCCCATCATTGGTTTTGTCCCTGACCAGAATCCAAGGCATTCTGTCCTTAGTGGTAGCATAGAACATCCACACCAGACTTGAGCAATGCCTGAAACTAGGAGCATCAGAGCCCCTTTTCATACTTACTAACTGCTCATGTATCCTCTATGCAAGAAAAGTTGGCCAGTCAAAATAAATCACCCTAGTCCCTTTTTCTCCCGCATCTTTCTCATACATCCTTTCATTAGAAATACAATAGGCCACGACAATTTTCCAGTCGTATACCATTCTATCAGAGTCTAAACCCTCCATGCAGGCCAACATAGAAAATAGTTTGGGGTTTCCAAATTCCTCAATAGGAATAGGAACTTTAGGCATTTCATTTTCATTTTTTATCCTAATGAAATTGAGACGAAGCCATTTTTCTATAGCCTCTTTCTTTTCTGATGTTACCAATGCGATATAAGCCCTTGCTAGCTCTACTATGTTAAAATGTCTAGGTTTTGAAGGAGGTCCTACTCCTACAGAGAATAGCTCCTGGAAAAATTCCTAGGTAATTGAGAATAGGGGATTACCCTCAGAGTTTCTTATTATTCTATTTTCAGAATCATAGAATTGGATCATAGAAGAGACTAATTCAGGACAGTGATGTACAGAATCATAGATATAGGAGAACAAAAAGGATTTTATAGCTATAGTACCTTATTGACGCATCGACTTTCCTCCAAAATATGGGAATTCAAAACCCATCCTCAGGAGGGTCTTTCTTACTCTTGTCATTACTATATCTACAACTTGTCTGGTCTGACGCACATACGCTTACAACTTTTCTCCCGTATTTTATGCTTTCATGAGTGCTTTTGTGAGTGCTTTCTTAGGAGCCATCTTGACAATAATAAGATTTTGTTCTCTCTATAATTTATAGTAGAAAACTTTAGAGTATCTTTTCACCCTTCACTGCTTTGTGAACGCAATTGACTAGAAAATGAACTTTGTGTGTGTCCTTTTGGTCCTTTAATTTCCTAGAGTGTGCGTATCTTCTGCCATTAATGCAGGCTACGATCTCCCATCGGCACACTTTCCAACCTCCACTCATTCCCTTTTGGTAGCTCAATGGTGGCATTCTAAATTTTCATTGGCTAAACATTCAAATTATGTTGCCACCTCACTATGCCTCTTCGGCTATTCTTTGGTTCGAGTGAGAGTTCATTAGCATTGATTGTGGGGTCTTCCTTGTATTTCCATATGGCATGGTCATGAAATTGCTACTTTGGATTTGAAACTGATGAATTAAAGGTATCTTTGATTCCGTCGATGCTTAGAAAATTTTATGCCTGGGTCTTTACCTTGGTTCTGCTCCATCATGTTTTAGCTTTGAAAGGTCCTCGGATTGGAGACACTTTCACTTCTTTCAATTTTTGACTCACTTCATTGTGCGGGATAAAAACATTTACCCCAATCCATGGAGATCCTTGAGTATTTTGATGTGGATTCAAGCGCTCGTCATTCTGGAAGAATTTACATGTATTCGAGTGTGGAATGGAACATTGTTGGATACTTTGTCACCACTTAGTCATTTTTGCAAATTTTTTCCTTTTCAAGAATTTTTAAAGAAGACTGATTACAAAGTGTAGAAAGAAGTTAAAATACAAAGTGCAGAAAGAAGGGGAAATAATAATACAATGTATATACATATGTTACAGTGAGCTCATTTTACACATAGTAGAGCTTGAGATGAAAACCATTTACTGGAATTGGTTGTATGTTTCCCTCCGGATCTTCCAGATGAAACACATTGGACTCCTTGGCTTCTACTATTTTGAAAGGACCATCCCAAAAAGAATCAAACTTTTCATGCTTTCCTGGCTTTGCTCTATCAACATTCCACCTGAGAACCGAGTCTCCAACCTAGAATTTTTTGAATCTAGCCTTCTTATCGAACCATGCTTTGATCCTCGAGGAATGCTTTTGAAAATTGTCATAGGCCTGAGCTCTATTCTCTTCCAATTGCAGCAAGTGGTTCAACCTGGTTTTTATCGGATCATCCTCTGAATCTTCCTCTGTATTGACAAGCTTAAGTGTTGGGATCTCCAAATGAATGGGTAACACTACCTCCTTGCCATATACTAGTGCATAAGGAGAAGTCTTGATGGAATTTTTTATAGTAATCATGTCTGCCCATAGAGCTTGGTCCAGCAACAGGTGCCAACTTCTTTTATTTCCTTCAAGTGATTTCCTCAAAATCCTTAACAGGTTTTTATTGGTAGATTCTGCAAGTCCATTACCCTGTGGATAATAATTTGAAGTATTCTTAAGAGTAATGCCATATTTTCTAGAAAACTCAATATACTTGGCTCCTATGAAAGTTGGGCCATTATCACTTACCAAGGCTTCTGGAACCCCAAACCTTGAAATCAAATTTTCCATGAAATTGATCACAACATCTTGATCTGATTTCTTGGTAGGAATAGCCTCTACCCATCTGGTGAGATAATCTATGGTAGTTAAGATAAAATTATGCTCTACTAAGGAATTAGGGTTGATAACCCCTATGAAATCTAGCCCCCATTATTGAAAAGGCTCTTCAACTTGTATGGGCTTGAGGGGGGATGAAGCATTTCTTGTCCTTCCAACATACCTCTGGCATTTGTCATAGCTTCTGGTGACCTTAAAAGCATCAGTAAATATAGTGGGCCAATAATAGCCTACTCTTATGATTTTCAAAGTTGTAGTCCTACCTGAGCTATGTCCACCAGCTGATCCTCCATGGAACTCTTCCATGACCCTCTTTTGTTGATCATCCTTTAAGCATTTTAGAAGAATTCCATCCAAGTTTCTTTTGTACAGGCCTGCTGGTAGTAATACATATTTCAAAGCATGAAGCCTATATCTCCTCCTTTGGGATGTATTTATATTGGGGGGACATACTCCAGTTTGGAAATACCTGATCATCTGGTCAACCCAATCAGAATCTACTATTTGTGCTTCTTCCATCTGATCTTCATCCACTATTTGGTAAACTGTCCTCTCTGCTAATGTTGTAGCCTCTGTTAGACCTTGGCATAGGGCTCTGAACCTCACCAACTTGGTGGGATGTATTTCTACATCATATTCTTGGATCTTGGTAATCCAACCAGCCCTTTTATCTCCTAGTTCACCCTGAAGGATAAAACTTCTTACATCTGGATGAACCACATATACCAGTGTCTTACTATGTACCAAGTACTACCTGAACTTCTTTAGTGACTTCATCACAACAAACACTTGTCTTTCAATAAAGTTATATTTAACTTGGTAATCATGAAGTGTCTGGCTCCAAAATAATACAGGATGCTCTTCACCTTGCTCATCTTTTTGAGTAAGCACTGAGGCATAACTTTCTTTAGCTCCATATGCATAAAGGATAAATTTTTTACTAAAATCTGGATTTACCAGTACTGGGGTTGTCGCAATAGATTGCTTGATAATTTGAAAAGCCTATTTTCTGACTTCAGTCCATTTGAAATCAGCATTTTTCTTGAGTAGCTCAGATATAGGCCTTACTTTCTGAGCAAAATCAAAAATGAATTTCTTGATAAAATTGATCTGGCCCAAAAAATACTATAGAGTCTTCTTGTTTGTAGGCAAAGGGAGAGCAAGAATGGATCTGATTCTATCTAGATCTATGGCCATACCTTCTTTTGATACCACATGACCTAGCAACTTTCCTTCATGGACCACAAAGAATGACTTCTTAGGGTTGAGCGAGATACCAAATTCTCTGTATTTTTGAAAAACTTGCTCCAGGTGTGACAGGTGGTATTTTTTATCATGGGAAAACATAGTCATATCATCTAAGTAAATCAGAATGACTTTGTTGATTAGTGCACCAAAAGCATAATCCATGGCTCTCTGAAAAGTGGCTCCTGCATTGGACAACCCAAAAGGCATTCTCTGGTAAGCAAATGTGCCCCATTTTGTGGTGAATGCGGTTTTATACTGATCTTCATATTTTACCCAAATCTGATTGTATCCAGAGTAACCATCCAGTAATGAAAACCTCTCTACCCCTACCACTATCTGTAAGATCTGATCAATCTATGGGAGGGGATAGTGATCTTTGAGGGATGCTTGGTTAAGATTTCTAAAATCTACACACAAGCATATGTCACCATTCTTTTTCCTTACGGGTACCAAATTAGCTACCCAGGTAGAATGTTTTATTGGGTATATGATCTTAGCCTTTAATAACTTCAATAGCTCCTCTCTCATGATGGCCTCGATCCTTGGGTTCACAGGCCTTTGCTTCTACCTAAAAGGCTTTGCATCAGGCTCCAGCTCAATAGTATGTTGAATCACCTTTTTATCATACACCTTAAGGTCTTCATATGACCAAGCCACAATATCTTGGTATTTCAAGCATAAGGCTTTGACATCTTCGGCTTCCTCTGGTGAACATTTAATTCCAACATTGAGCTTCTTTTCAAAACCGACTTCCACTTCTTTATAGATTTTTTCACTGACTTTCATGGCTTTGATATTTTTTCTATCTTCATTGTCAAATAGGCTCTCTAGAGTGACCAATCCTCTAGGGATGTGATTGTTCCTTAGTTGAATAACATCTTGCTGATCAATTTCTTCTGAATATTCTTCTTGGACAGTGGAAAGACATGCTTCTCTCACCAGAAAGTCAATTATTTGTTCATCATTTTCAAAAACCTGCCAGAAAATTTGCTTGTCTGGTACTGCAGGTCTGAAAATCATTTTGATTCCCTTGGCTTTCTTGATTCCATAGTCTACAGAAGGGTTGAAGTTAGCTCCCTTTATTGCTAATGAATCTTCCTGAGTATTCTTTTCTCTAGGGATAAAATTTAAATTCAGGGCATCAAAATATTCCATCAGATCCCATACCCTATTCCTATAAGCTTTTAGGTAATGATGCTTACTGCTACACCTATTTCTTACTTGATGGACTATTAACTCAGAATCACCATATATGTTCAAAATATTGATGCCCATGCTTTCTTCTTGTATCAATCCGAGACACAGAGCCTCATATTCTATAACATTATTAGTACATGACCATGTCAATCTGTAGGTAAAGTTCCTTATCCCTTCTGATTGGGACTGTAAAACTACACCAGCTCCCACACCATTTCTGCATTTAGCACCATCAAAGTGCATGGTCCATGTCTCTTTTTCTCTCAGAGATTTATTGGATATAGTAGGGATCTTCTTCTCTGATTCAGTTGAGATGCTATATGTTCCCATACCAGTTCCAAACTGACTGTAATCCTCTCTGAAAGGTAACTCATCCTCAATGTCCAACTCATCAATGTTTTCCACCAGCTCAAATTCTTCAAGGGGGTTAAGATTACACATGTCTTCCTCAATATTTTCAATATGATAAGCTACTAGTTTTTTAGGTGTTATCCTTATTCTCTTTCCTTTGAAAGGAATTACCATGCTAGAATAATCCATGTACATACATCCACCTAGTTTTGTAGTAAATTCCCTTGAAAGGCATAATCCAAAGTAGGGTTCTAGATCAACCACAACTATTTCTTGTACTATTATCACCTCAGGGGCTCTATGTAGCCTCATCAAAACATATTTTATGACTCCAACTATCTTAACAGGGGTCCCATCCAATTGTAATACTCCCGGAAAATATCGGGTATACTCCATACCCATCTCTTCACAGACTGCTTTAGGCATAACTGTAGTTGATGCTCCTGAATCTATCATACAATTTTGGACTACCCAACCCTCCATCCTCAGGGATATATAAAAATGGGGGGCTTATTATTTAAAATAGCAGGTGATATTTCTTTCTTTTTTGAGGGTATACTAAGGATGGTGGTGGCCTGCTTATCTTGTGGGTATTTGTTGAGAGAAGCTTTATGATGCGGGAGCATCCGGTGGTCAAGGAGCAATCTTGCATCCTCCAAATCATTTTATTGTTTGCTTTTATTTTCTAAGTACTTGTGTTGGGTTTGTTTCGAATCTTGGCCCAAGAGGGAGGTTTTGTAAAAAGAAGAGGAAGTTTTAGTGTAAAGGCACAAGTTGCGTTGGGGTCACGAAATCGTGACCCCAAAGCTTCGGAAGGGCAATGGCCAGTTTGAGTCGCGATATCGCGACTCTTGTTCCGACTTCAACAGCGTTGAACAGTTGGCAATTAAAATCAAAGGCTCGGTGCAGACGAAGAAGGGGAGAAGGTTTTGGTCGCGATATCGCGACGTCGCGATATCGCGGCATCATTTGCAAACGGAAGAGAGGTGACCGTTGGGTCGCGATATCGCGACTTTTTCTGCCAAGGTGAAAGCAAAGGGACAGTGGGTCGCGATATCGCGACATGTCGCGGTATCGCGACAAGTATGAAGACAAGCTTGTGGACACGTGTTCAAATGAGAAGGAAAGCCATAGTGACACGCGACCTCCACGTGTGTTAAAGTGGCACGGTCAGTCGAAGACAAAGCAGAAAAAAATTAATTAATTAAACGCGCGGCTGCCACGTAGATTGAAATTGAAATTGGCGACCGCGTGTATTAAGATGGGAATGGTCTTCACAACAGTACAGAGCATGGACATTATGGGCGAAACAGAGGCACGAAAGGACGATCTGACCAAGGCGGCGTTTGCAGGTCAGAGAAGATCTTTAATGAGGTTTTCATGGTGGGTAAGGCAGTGGCCATTTATGACAAAATTTGGGAAGTTCGACCGAGGGAGGGAAAATTAGAATTTGAATTTGTTAGGCAGGGCATTGATGGCCGAGAGGATCGGGGGCCTCGTTAAAAACCCGAAATGCTGTAAGGATGGGGGATGGTGAAGTTCGGGATTGGGGGAGAAGTGGTATACTGGAGAGACTACTGTAAACCGTATTAAGCTATTTTTAATGAAATTACCATGAAATTACTGTGAATGTGTTTGTGTGAATCCCGGCTTGCCATCAAGTGGTATCAGAGCGGGAGCTCCTGAGCGTGTAACAGATCGCCGGAGAGAGGCAGTTGCACCAGGATCTGTGGAAGAATTCTAAAAAAAAAAAAAAAATAATACAGAGAAAATATCATGCCTCCACGAAGGAACCGTGGCGGAGCAGGAAATGTGGTGCCGGCCGAAGACTTCCGGGCCTTGCAAAGACAAGTTCAAGCCTTGCAAGCAGAGTTACGCAGAAGGCGCGAACCCGGAGGGGAAGAGGAAAGTGAAGATGAAGTTGAAGAGGAAGAACAGTCTGAGGAAGAAGCAGAAGCTGTGGATCCAGCTCAGGCCCGGTTGTATAAGGCCATCTCTCAGATTGGAAAACAGCCAAAAATGGAGGTATCTACCTACTCGAGAAATCTGAATCCAGAAGAAGTGATTGACTGGATAAATGATTTAGAGGAATATTTCGAGTATGAGGAGATTGAAGACCCTAACCGGGTCAGATTTGCTAAGACCAAGTTAAAGGGTCATGCCAGCATTTGGTGGAGGGGAATGCAGTTGGAGAGAAACAGAAGAGGGAAAGAGAGAATAACAAGATGGGATAGAATGGTGGAGAAGCTTAAAAGATAGTTCATCCCGACAGATTACGAGTTGGATCTGCTAAGAAAAATGCAGAGCTTGAGACAGACAAACAAAACTGTCCAAGAGTACATTGAAGAATTTTACAAAATTTCTAGTAGAATAGGGCATTTAGAGGCAAATAAAGAGAAAGTAGCCCGTTACATTAATGGGTTGAGGCTTGGTATCCGGGAAGAACCGAGCCTCGGTTCGAGTAAACACCATTGAGGATGCTTATCAATTTGCCTTGAAGGTAGAAGAAAAGCTAAACAAGCGGTTTGAAGGCAAGCAAAGAGGAAGAGGCCGAGGTGGAAGGACTGGTGGGAGGACCAATGGAGAAAAGTACAAGGATCCGAAGAAGACTGGTGAAGCCAGTAGTAACCAGGACCAAAAAGAAGAAGATGTTTATCAGCCCCGAGATCAGAACAGCTACCCAAGAGGACGGGGTGGATCTGGACGAGGGTTTGGAAGGGGAGTATTTCGTGGAACATGTTTCCACTGTGGTGAAGAAGGACACAGGGCATTTGAATGTCCACAACACCGAGAAAGAACAAACAAGAGGCCCGAGGGCCCGACCGAGCCGCTGTGGCGAGAGGAGGATGCTGAATCCGAGCATTCCGAAGAAGCGGAGAGAGGAGAAACAATGGTTGTAAGAAGAGTCCTGTTGAACGAGGAGAAGGACACGGACCGGAGGAAAAGTTTATTCCGCACTAGATGTAAATGTGCGGGCAAGGTTTGCAATATCATTATTGATAATGGTAGCACGGATAACCCGGTTTCCGAGGAAATGGTTACAAAGTTACGGTTAGAAAGGAAGAAACACCCACACCCATACCGGGTCGCATGGTTACAAAAGGACCACGAAGCTTTGGTCAATGAGCAGTGTTCTATTAAATTTAACGTTGGGAAGTATTGTGATGAGGTCCTGTGTGACATCTTACCCATGGATGTTTGCCACATGTTGCTGGGGAGACCCTGGCAGTTTGACCGGAGTGCAGTACATGATGGCCGTGCCAACACCTACTCATTGACAAAGAATGGTGTACGCCATAAACTAAAGCCCTTGAAGGATACAGATGAAAAGGTATGTAATATTTCCAGAGTCCGTTTAGTTGAGGGGAGAGAGTTTCTGAACGGGTTAAAGCATGAACATTTATGTTATGCAATAATCCCTAGAGTTAGGGGGAAGGAATGCCGGGATACCCCAACAGAAGTTCTAAATCTGCTGGAGGAATTTCCAGACATTGTGTCTGACAATGTGCCTGAGGGCTTACCCCTGTGAGAAAAATTAGCCATCATATAGATTTAGTACCAGGATCAAGCCTGCCAAATAAAGCTGCACACAGGATGACACCTGTAGAGACTGAGGAGTTAAATAGACAGGTCCAAGAATTATTAGAAAAGGGATTAATTCGGGAAAGTTTGAGTCCATGCATAGTACCTGCAGTGCTGGCGCCAAAGAAGGATGGGGAATGGAGGATGTGTACAGATTCACGGGCCATCAACAAAATTACTATTAAGTACAGATTCCCGTTACCAAGAATGGATGATATCATGGACTGTTTAAGTGGAGCTGAGTACTTCACAAAGATTGACCTGAAAAGTGGTTATCATCAGATCCGTATCCGAGAGGGGGATGAATGGAAGACAGCCTTCAAGACAAGAGAAGGCCTGTTTGAGTGGTTGGTCATGCCCTTTGGACTGTCCAATGCACCAAGTACCTTCATGCGGCTGATGAATGAAGTACTGAAAGAATTTTTGGGAAAGTTTGTTATTGTTTATTTAGATGATATATTGATATTTAGCCGGACCCTGGAGGAACACCTGATGCATATCAGGAGAGTCTTTGAAAAGTTGCAAGAAGAACAGTTATTAATAAATTTGAAAAAGTGTAATTTTGTCAAGAAGGAATTGGTATACTTGGGGTTTGTAATCTCAGCAGAAGGCCCGAAGATGGACCCCGAAAAGGTGAGAGCCATCATTGAATGGCCTACTCCAAGGAGCACAACAGAAGTGAGGTCATTCCATGGTCTGGCCAGTTTTTATAGGAAGTTCATAAAGAACTTCAGCAGTATTTGTGCACCTCTCACAGAGACAATGAGGGGAGATAAAAAGGAGTTCAAATGGACATCAGGAGCTGAAAGGAGCTTTGATACATTAAAAAGAAAAGTTACCGAGCAGCCTGTTTTGGCACTTCCAGACTTCAACAAGGTATTTCAGGTGGACTGTGATGCCAGTGGCAGTGCAATAGGGGCTGTACTGAGTCAAGGAGGCAAGCCAATTGCTTATTTCAGTGAGAAGTTAAATGATGCGCGGAAAAAGTATTCAGTCTATGATCAAGAATTTTATGCTATAGTTCAGGCCCTAAAAAAGTGGAGACATTATTTATTACCAAAGGAGTTTGTACTGTTTACTGACCATCAGGCTTTGCAATACATTAACAGTCAGACAAAACTGAACCAAAGGCACATGAAATGGGTGGAGTTCCTCCAAAGTTATACCTTTGTACTGAAGCACAAAGTGGGAAGTCAAACGAGGTTGCAGATGCCTTAAGCAGAAGGCAGACTCTGCTGACCAGATTGACAGTGGAAGTAGTGGGGTTTGAAGAACTGAAGGGTCTATACCCTGCAGATCCGGATTTTGCAGAAGCCTGGAAGGCTTGCTCAATACCTCTTACTATGGATAGAACAAAATGGTTGGATTTCTTAATCCAAGACGGGATGCTGTTCAAGGGTAGTAAGTTGTGCATTCCCAGAAGTTCCATGCGGGAGAATTTAATCAAAGAAAAGCACAGCGGAGGATTGGCTGGGCATTTTGGTAGGGATAAGACCATTGCCTTGATTGAGGAAAATTACTACTGGCCACAACTTCGGCAAGATGTACGGAAGTTTGTGCAAAGTTGCAGAATATGCCAGATGGCAAAGGGTGTAAAACAAAATACAGGACTGTACCAGCCATTACCTGTGCCTGAGAGACCATGGGAGGACATAAGCATGGATTTTGTTCTTGGATTGCCGAGAACACAGAGAGGAAATGATTCAATATTTGTGGTGGTGGACCGGTTCTCCAAAATGGCACATTTTATTCCCTGCCAAAAGACAAGTGATGCAGTTCACATTGCTGGGTTGTTCTTCAAAGAAGTGGTACGACTTCACGGTTTACCGAGAAGTATAGTTTCAAACAGAGATACAAAGTTTGTTGGGTATTTCTGGAGAACTCTGTGGAAGAAATTGAAGACAGACTTGAAATTCAGTTCAGCATACCATCCACAGACAGATGGGCAGACGGAGGTGGTCAATAGAAGCCTGGGCAATTTACTGCGGTGTTTGATAGTGGATCAACCCAAGGGATGGGATTTGGTCTTACCACAGGCAGAGTTTGCATATAACGATTCGGTTAATAAAAGCACAAATAAATCACCGTTCCGGATAGTATATGGAAACAGACTCGAGGAATGTGTCTGAGCTAAGAAAGTTGGACAGAAGAGAAAAATGTAGTGCCGAGGCAGAAGAATTTGCAGAGCATATAAAAAGTCTGCATGAGGAAGTAAGAAGACAGATTACAAAAATGAACAGTCAATATAAGACAAGGGCAGACCAGAAGCGGCGGTTCAAGGAGTTCGAGATTGGAGATGAGGTTATGGTGTATCTCAAGAAGGAGAGATTTCCTGCCAAGACTTACAATAAATTGAAGATGAAAAAGTTTGGGCCATGCAAAATACTGGGAAAGCGGGAGTCAAGAAATGCGTATGAAGTGAAATTGCCGAGTTGGCTTGATATTTCACCTATTTTTAATATTTCAGATCTCGTGGAATATCATGAGGGAGAAAGTACAGACATGCAAAGTCCAGAACCATGGCAATTTCCAGCCTCTACTCCAAGCACAGATGAGGCCGAGGAAGTATTAGATACCCGTGAAGGCCGGAGCACCCGAAACAGGTAGTATACTGAGTATTTGATCAAGTGGAGGGGCAGACCAACTGAAGATGCGACTTGGTTGTCGAAGACGGAAGTTGACCGCTTGGGTCTCCCCTTAGCCAAACAAAAGTGAGGGTCACTTTTTTTTATCTACCCCGGGTGTCTGATGCAGGAGCATCCGGTGGTCAAGGAGCAATCTTGCATCCTCCAAATCATTTTATTGTTTGCTTTTATTTTCTAAGTACTTGTGTTGGGTTTGTTTCGAATCTTGGCCCAAGAGGGAGGTTTTGTAAAAAGAAGAGGAAGTTTTAGTGTAAAGGCACAAGTTGCGTTGGGGTCGCGAAATCGCGACCCCAAAGCTTCGGAAGGGCAATGGCCAGTTTGAGTCGCGATATCGCGACGTCGCGATATCGCGACTCTTGTTCCGACTTCAACAGCGTTGAACAGTTGGCAATTAAAATCAAAGGCTCGGTGCAGACGAAGAAGGGGAGAAGGTTTTGGTCGCGATATCGCGACGTCGCGATATCGCGGCATCATTTGCAAACGGAAGAGAGGTGACCGTTGGGTCGCGATATCGCGACATGTCGCGATATCGCGACTTTTTCCGCCAAGGTGAAAGCAAAGGGACAGTGGGTCGCGATATCGCGACATGTCGCGATATCGCGACATGTCGCGGTATCGCGACAAGTATGAAGACAAGCTTGTGGACACGTGTTCAAATGAGAAGGAAAGCCATAGTGACACGCGACCTCCACGTGTGTTAAAGTGGCACGGTCAGTCGAAGACAAAGCAAAAAAAAATTAATTAATTAAACGCGCGGGCTGCCACGAAGATTGAAATTGAAATTGGCGACCGCGTGTATTAAGATGGGAATGGTCTTCACAACAAGACAGAGCATGGACATTATGGGCGAAACAGAGGCGCGAAAGGACGATCTGACCAAGGCGGCGTTTGCAGGTCAGAGAAGATCTTTAATGAGGTTTTCATGGTGGGTAAGGCAATGGCCATTTATGACAAAATTTGGGAAGTTCGACCGAGGGAGGGAAAATTAGAATTTGAATTTGTTAGGCAGGGCATTGATGGCCGAGAGGATCGGGGGCCTCGTTAAAAACCCGAAATGCTCGTAAGGATGGGGGATGGTGAAGTTCGGGATTGGGGGAGAAGTGGTATACTGGAGAGACTATTGTAAACCGTATTAAGCTATTTTTAATGAAATTACCATGAAATTACTGTGAATGTGTTTGTGTGAATCCCGGCTTGCCATCACTTTAAGTAGATCAAACTAGCCAAGAATGAACAGAGTGTCATAAAGGCTACCTTTCAATGGGATATTTTTCATTTATTCAAAAATATTATACTCTGATTTGGTCAGGGTAGGTCTTTCAAACCTTCTTTTTGTCTCACCATATTTCATTTTATACTACTAAGTGGATTCCATTCTCTGCCTTTTAGTAATAGATGGGAATCTAAGTCTTTCTTGAGCCTCATATTTAGATTTTATTTGATCTCTTTCATTTTCCTTATCCCATATCTTAGGAAGACTATCTATTTTCTCTTTACCCTTAGCTTGGGGAATTGGGAAAGTATCACTACTTTGGGGAAGGGGATCTATCCTTTTTTGAGAAGGGACTTGGAACTGCCCCATATTTTTGGGATCCACTTGCAAGGCTTTCTTTCTAGACCTTGTCATAACAACAATTGGACTTTCTTCATCCAGTTCCTTCCCAACCATGATTTGGTCAGACTACCATAGCATATTAACTCTCCCTTTTTGATTCCTTTCATTTTGATACCTTGTGTGTTGAACATGGTTTTAGTACATCACACAATACTGTGAGTCATGGGGGTCATTGCATACTAAACACCAAATATTTGCAAGAGTAGTATTTGAAGAACATTCTGACTCCTCATATGTTGCATTCACCCTGACCCCAGTACTTGTACTAGGAACAGGTCTCTGATATTTGTTCACATATGGAAATATCCTCTGTTGTGACCTTTCTTGGTCCCTCTTTTCCATTGAATTCATTCTATTACTCAGAGTTTTCAGAGTATTTTGTATATCAAGGATAGCCAAAAACTCCTGAGATGGTTGAGAAGGAAGGGGAGGAAAAGGAGTTGTAGAGGATATTGGCTTTGGTTGAGGGATTGAATTCATTTGTGGATATGGAGATGATAAAGAAAGGGGGTCCATGTAAGAGGGGTTTGTGGATTGAGTTTGGCTATTAGTGGTTTCGAAGTTGTAAGGCAGCACAATTTTGGGGGGTAATATTCCCACATTAATTAGGATATTTTTGGCATGAATTGTTGCATTATAAATATGGGGGAAGGATTCTACTCCATATTGTTATGTCTACAAGCCTAGATATGATCCAAGGGCTCTAATGTAATACATATAGGTAAAACATGCAACTAGTCTAGCTGTGGGAGGTATTCATTTCTATGTTCTGCTAAATCTCAAATTAAAATTTGAGATAGTCTCCTGCTGAGATTTTTGCATGGATGTAAATTGGTTAAGCAGGGAGAAAGGATTAGAAGATTCATTAAATTCTTCTATAAATGGCTCATATAACGCTTGCCATGAAGTGATAGTATTGTCTTCCAGTGTTTTGAACCAAATTAATATCTTTCCTCTGAAGGATAGGGCAAGAATTCTTACAATAATTTCCTCCTCTTTTATGTTGTGAATTACTGTCAGATTCAAGATATCCTGATAGTGATCATAGGATATTTTCCCTGATCCATCATAAGTGGGGATAGCCTTCGATACAGCCTAGGGAATGACATTCATTTGGGCTAATATTAGGGGACCAACTATATTCTAGCTAGGGTATTTTTGTAATGGCTGATTAGGAACTACATTTTGTGCCATATTTCCAACTGTAGGTCTTGTTGGATTTACTACAGGGTTTTCCTCAGGAAGCTCTTCTTCTAAGAGGAAGTATTAATTTAAACTTTGGGCAACAGTAGACCCTCTATAAGGTAATTCACAATAGAAATAGGAGTTAGGGTTGTTCCTTTTGAAAGACCTGGTATACATGAAAGGACACTGGTCTACAGGGGTTTTCCTTTTCTGGGTCTAAGGACCAGGGAGTCACCAGGTGAACTTGCTCTTCTCTGCTTTCAAGGTCAAGATAATTCACCAAATCTTGATTCCTTCAGGTTGAGATAATAATAACTCATATGATGGGTTTCATGTTCTTTGTGAACTGGTCCCACCGGGTGTGCCAAAAACTGTTGGGCACTAAGTTGCGTTTAAGCTTTAATCAATACTGTATCTGTCTATCTTCTTATTTTCTATTTAGACATGCACCTGATAGATTCAGCTCAGCACTCAACATTGGTATAGACCAAAAAAAATTCCTTGATCTAACCTCTAGAGTAGGTTGGTTCCTTGTCAACTTTAAATAATATGTTGACACTATTATACTCACTTAGGGTTTTGAGATTAGGTTTAGAGAGAGGTCAGGGTTAGAAAAGTGGATAACAGTTGTATGGATAGGTTAACAACATTGATACCACAAAAAACAACTCCAAAAATTATATTAGAACACATTACTTAGATCAACATTATCACAAATTTTAAGCACCCTCACACATTTATAAGAATAGTAAAGAAATATTGAAGAGAACAATTCCAATACCCTAACAATGATAATACAAATAACATAATTAATCACTATCCATATTTTACATAAATATGCTCCTAACAATATAGAACCAATCCAAAGCATATTTCAATTACTCTATTAGTCAGTAAGTCTATCAAACCAACTATTTAAGTATTCACAAAAATGCATATTTAAGATTAGAACCTCTCACATTAGATGGTGAAGACATAAGATTTGAGGTAAAAATCAATGTAATGCTCCTTTCATTAACTTCTATAAAATTCATAGTGGTACAGGAAAACATGCTAGAGCCAACCCTTTGAAAATGAGGGTTCAACCTCTATTTATAGTTTTTAAAATTAAAAACAATATGGAACATTACAAATATTAGTTTTAAACAACTTAGTAGAGAGTTCTTGGATGGAATCATCTTACTGGTTCAATTATTGGAAAATTCACTGTAAATAAACCACCATGGTAGCTGGAAACCTTTGCAACTTGATGTTTGTTGGCTCGAACTAGATTTATGTTGTTGGAGAACTCATCTACAACATGGATTTTTCTTGGAAATATCCTATCATTGTCGATCTATAACCGTCTCTAGTTTTGGTATTCTTGAAACCCTCGGTGCTTCGGCTTCCTTATCAAACTAATTATTCTTCAATCCCAATGAGAAAGCTTTTATTTTATTTCACTCTACTTAGTAATTCTTAGTCGTCGATCTCTTACATCGTAAGACTGCAATCTGTTCAAAATAAGCTTTGATAAATGACAAGAAGAGATCATTATGACATTCTGTGTAAAATATATTTGATGACATCATCCTCTTGATTCATAAACTTAAGAACGCCATTCCGCATAAAAATGCATTATAGACAGAGTAGGATAGAATTTTCTACTTATTCTTTGTTGCTTTCCTTTAGCATTGATGCTATATTTGAATCCGCACAAATAATTTGATGACATCATATTTCTTTGGAGAATCCTATGGATTCCATTCCGGACCCAAATAAGAGCATTAGTCATGAACTTCAATTTTGGCTCCATCATAGTGTAAACAACTATTTTCTCATTCTGCACTGGCTTTAGATAAATATTACTTGTCACCATTCCACTGAAGGATCAGATAAAATTGCCTATACACAAATCCACACATATTTGCACTATATTTCACCTTATGTTGCCATTCTGGGCCAAAAATCTCTATGAGTCTCCCAGAAATAGTCTTCCAATACTTAGCCACTTTGAAAGATCTTTCAAAAACAAATTAGTCATCAATCCACACATATTTTATGCTTACATCACCTTTCTCCAAAAGCTTTTGCGGATTCAAAACTTCCATTGCTAATCCGAAGCCAAAAATATGGGATGCGATGTGGATTTTTACTAAGTGCAAAATTTGACTAAGTGTGGGCAGACTTCTCCCCTTTGTCACGGATCCACTCCAAAATACACTGGAATATGTGTGGAATTAAGCCTTCATGCCTTAGTAAAATTTTCAAAATTCTTTTAAGCATATGTGGCTATTTTGGGCATACACTACCTTGTGGTAAATATATTCTTGCACATTCTTAAAGGTTTTCCTTGTGTTCACCACTTCATTATTTGCTTTGTCTAAGAAAGTAAAGACTAGTCTGGCCTCTAAGCCTTTTGTCATAATCTTTGACCAAATTTCTCTTTTGACTTGTTTCACCCGATCCTTCAAAAATCTAGTAGGTCTAGCCTTTTCAATCAATAATTACTACTACAAGTGGTTATTCTAATTAATTAGAATTCTTACTTAAGCTTGACTACTCTTATCCTATTCCTTATTATTGTTAGTTTATTGGTACTTATCTTACCATTTCTTTACCTCATCTCTAAGTGTGTTGACCAAGCTCTCATGATATTTGAGCCAAACTTCCAACTCGTGTATTTTTTTTTTAATTATTCATTCTCTTATCTTTGTATGTTGCCTTGCAAGAAGAATGTATCCATATGGGCTTTAGCTATTACCAGATCATCAACAACAGGCAATTGCATTGTGTCTACTATTCTTTATATCACCTCATAATCCTCCATAGTCATCTCCTTTCTTGGCTTGTTTACCTTAGGGGTGGCGGTGATATTTGTTCTTTTTCTGGACATCAAATCAATGATAGTAGTTTTTTTATTGTGAGCTATCTCCTTTGAAGATTTTTCCAACTGCTCATTCCACCAAGTTGCTACATTAAAAGAAATTCTATCTATATTTGGTTTTGGGCCATGGAAATATCTACAGATTGGGTGGATGTAGCTACCAAATATGATACAAGGTGGATAGCAGTATGTGAGGATGCTAATATAGTGGAATCTTGGTGTAGGAAGGTGGACACTATAGCTTTAGCCGATGATGGGATTTGAATTGGTGTTGAAACTTGTAGTTTTGCTAATATTGTAGTTGATGCTACTAATGATATAGGGGGATTTTATGGTGGGGAAGGTGGAAGTTGAACTTCTATGTAAATAGGTGGATATTGAGTGAGTGAAGATGGAATGGATGTGGAAATCTAAGATGTGATAGATGGAGAAACTTGAGATGAAGTGGATGGAGGGTCTTCCACTGATTAAAATTACTTTTTAGAAAGGGAGGGGAGTATCTCCTAGGAACTTAGAGGAGGTTGATTAGAAGGAGGAGGAGAATAAATCATACTTGATTCCCTTGGTAGGGACTTATGCATAGCTTGATATAGACTAGATTGCTCTGACATTTGAGGAACCTGTGCTTCTTCTTCCTACTCCTTTTCCTCTTCATCTATTCCTTGAACCATTCCAAGGCAGGTAGCCAATGACTAAGACTTAAAAGAATCAACCATTGATTTTTCCACTTGGGTTTGTTCTTGAGGTTGTATTTGTGAATTCTTTGATTAGTTTTGTTTTTGGGAGGGAACAAAGCATGCAAATATCACTACATAGGTATCGGCTATAACTTCCTCTTATTTTTGCCTCAGTTCTATATATCCTTTGATAGATGCCCTTAGGGCTAACCTTTCTGATCTTCATTTAAAAAAAATGATTTTTGTATTACCTACTTCATCTGGGTCTAAACCTCCTCCTTCATACCCCTATCTCTATATTAGATGGGCACCTAGCCCATATAATTCCCCTATTAGAGATTGAAAAGTGACTTGTTTATCTTTTCCTTTTGGGATGGTTACTTTAGAGGCCTGAGTACAAGGAGGAGAAGACAAAGGAGTTCTAATAGTGAATGACTTCAGCTTCTGCCTACATGCTAGTCTATTATTTATTGCTCCTAATTGGCTTATAGGCTTCCTAAATCTAAATGCTAAAAAATTTCTAGTACCTTACCAATTTGCAGTCTACTAGTCATATCTCTCAAACATTTTATCATTCTTCATTAAATTTCCTTGACATCATTTTCCACATAGATGTGTGTGATAATTTTTTGGTATGCAATCAATGACATGGTTATAGAAATATTTCTAAGGGGGGAATGCTTCCTTGTGTTGAACATTCTATTCCAATTCAGATTATTCATTATTGTTCCTAAACTTCTTGTAATGGAATCAGAGAGTTATTTCGAATCTATGAGTCTTACCTTTCAAATCATATACTCTTTATAAAAAAAAAATTATTTGGATCATATCTCCATCTGTGAGGGAGTTCTACTAATTCTAGTTCTCACATGTATTTTTTAATGCTTTTATACTAGCCCTTCTTGTTGACACTGATATCACCTATTTTAACAAGGTAGATGTAGGTACCCTTCCATCTCTTTCATGTTACAAATATTACATTGATATAATACTTCTAATAGTAATATTCTAGAGTAAACATTCTCTCGATGACATAATGAGGGAGTATGAAAGACTTCTTGATGAAGCCATATATTAATATATACCAGTCACCCTATTTCTCCGCTTATTTTCTTAGTGTATCCTCTACCAATTTGGGCAATCTAGGCATTTTTCCATTAATAAAATTCAAAGTAGACCCTATGAACTCTCCGTTAAAATTATTGTATGATCATGTTTTTCTTAGAGCATTCAACCAGGAATAGATGATGAGAGCAGTTTTGTTAGGGCTTGTAATTTTTACTAGGATAAATAACAGGTCTAACTAATTAAATTAGAGGAATAGACATGCCACATGATAATAGTACCTAAAGAATGCCCCCTCCTTTTTGGTTTTCAATATTATAAGAAGTTCATGAATCATGATAGCTAAGTACTAAAGCCAATCAAATAATATTGGATAGTTGCTCATCTGGGTTGGGTTCTAATTCTTAGAATTCAAGATACAAAGGGCAATAGCTATCTACCAATGGTGTAAATTTCTATCAGAGGGTAAATATTACTACCAATATTGAGTAGATATTAGCATCTTTGAATTCATCTATTTTAATTAGAGCTGATGGTAGTGAACTACCACTTGTTTTTCTATTTAACTGGTCTACTATCCAACTCAATAAATATTTCTCCCCTTCAACATGCTTACTCAAAGCATAATATTTTACCTGGTATTTCATAGAGATTTTTCTATATTTTCCACCATGTTTCACTCTCTAGGTAAAAGCGTTGTTGAAATATTTTGACTCTAGATGCATTAGGATTTTTCCATCGATGCTTTGTAGCATCTAATACTCAGGATTATAGTTATTTGCTATTGCTTGTATTAACTTAGGGTATGAATATATAGAATCACACATATAATTTAATAATAGATAAGTCACTACAATTGCATTAGGGTTTGGCTTTGATATGCCTATGGAAAATCTCTTTACTGCCTCTATTCTCATATGCACCTCCTGGTGGGTGGTGATGGTATCTGCAATTTGGCTTGTGGTGTCAAGGAAATAACTATTAACCTTGCTCTCTGCAATGGCTACGTTCCTCTCAGTAGAATATAATATGACCATTATTGAATATGAATGGATTACTCTTACACAATAAGAAACTCGTATTCTCTGTCAATCCTTAAAAAAACACTCTTTCCTCTACACTATTCAGTTCTCAAAGTTCAAAGTTTACGGTAAGAGTGGATTATATTATATGGTACCAAACATATAGTTTTCCTAGAGTGTGCATATTTAATGCGATGGGTTCAAAGTTCACCTACATGTAAAACTAACTAGTGCTATGTTGATGTTGGATCTTATTCACAATTGGCTTAACCTTATGGTTGGTGATGCAAATTCGACACATGCAACACCTTTTTTCTAAATTCAAATTTATGCTCTACTTGTCTTGAAGAGAGAGCCTTGTGTCCTTTTTTTTATAATTCTAATAAAGTAAAATCTTACTTGCACAATTTTCTACTTTTTACATAGCTATATTTATTTTCCCTCTCTCGCAAGTGAGATAATACTAGAATAAGATGTGTGGCATACAAATCACTTTGCAAACAAATTGAGGGTCATGGCTTATGGGGATATTTTCTATCGTGGCACATTTTTAATTTTTCTTTCTTAACAATAATATAAGTGCAAAAAGTAAAAATATTTACATAATATGATACATATAGTACATAACAAATTATCCCTTGCTTAAGGTATGGTTTTAGATGATACCCATTTACAGGGATTGGTAGAAAATTACCAGATTTGAAAAGCATTATTTTGCTTGACTACCATTATTTGAAAGGGACCTTCCCAGAATGAATTAAACTTTTCATGTTTTCCTAGCTTGGTCCTTTCTAAATTTCATTTCAAAATTGAATCACCAAATATGAATCTTTTGAAGGTGTTTTTTCCATTGAACAACCCTTTATCTGTGATAAATGCTTCTAGAACTTTTATAGTATTCATATCTTTGTTCTTCTAAATATAGTAGCTAAACCAACCTTTCATTACCGAGTCTCCCTTATCAAAATTGTCATTGTTAACATACTTTAAAGTAGGTAATTCTAAATGAATAGGCAACACAACTTCTTTTCCATATACTAGAGCATAAGGAGATGTGCCTATAGATTTCTTCATAGTGATTCTATCTACCCATAAGACTTGATTCAAGAGAAAATGCTAGGATTTTTTATTATCTTCAAGAGACCTTTTGATCATTCTTAGAAGATTTTTATTGGTTTATTCTACTAAGCCATTTCCCTATGGGTAGTAATTAGAAGAATTATTCAGTTAAAAGCCATCTCTAATAGCAAAATTGATATATTTGGCTCCAATGAAATTTGGGTCGTTATCATTTACTTAAGCCTTAGGAATTCCAAACCTGGTGTTGGTCACCAATCCAACACCGCATGCAGGACATGGTGGACATATCAAGGCCAAGAAGCATAGAATTACCATCACATTGAAAGTGCGAGGTAGACGATCTTTAAATAAGGTCAATTCCTTGGAGTGATTACAACTACTCTATGTTATAAAATGAAAGGAAAAAAGGGAAAGATAAAAGAAATAAATAAAATATTGTAGCTAAACTCACAAGGATGGGTATAGTCGTATCAAGACCTATGCAGATGCAATACCCCATCCAAAACACAAGCCCCACACTAGATCACCCAATGGTGTCCTTGTCCTAGATCTCTATCAATGGTGGGCAAGAGATAAATTCTAGTACCAATGAGCGGGTGCATGAGATCCAGGATGCAAAATCAAAGCACTCTCGCTCAATCGGTGTTAACAGAAATAAACCCCCAACCCATATAATAAACACACTCCCCTTAGTTTCTCAAGCACACCACATGAAATCCAATATTAGAATAATATAAGATGACTAAGGTAAATAAAGAATTTAATATTCATACATGAAGAATAGGTAGACATAGTTCTAAGAAAAATAATATAAATTTTGTATTTACAGAGGGGAAACCTTACATAAGAATTATAATAGATAAATAACTACAATTTGGAATGACCAGCATTCCACTATTTATAATTATATTTATATAAATTTGAAAATCTAGAAATTAATGGCAAAAAGTTGGAAGATTATTGTTGCAGTAGATAAGCACAGTGCTGGTACACTGTTCTATTGGATAGTGTTGGTCTTCTAGAAGGAGGTGGATGTACTTGGTTGAATTTGGGCCATTAGATATTTTAATGCTTTTTCCCAATTGATCAACTCTTAGATACCCTATCCTTCTCCTTAACTGGAAATCCTCTAGTTGAAGTGGCTAATGACAAATATTGAAGTGCTTTGGGAGCACTACACCAAAAATCTATCATTGTTGTGTACATTGTCAAGTACCCAAATTTTTTGGAGTGACAAACAAGTATTTTTTTTTAATTCTAGGTAGTGGGAAGAACTTTGCATATCAGGC
The DNA here is from genome assembly GCA_028583015.1 of Wollemia nobilis. Classification (NCBI taxonomy): domain Eukaryota; kingdom Viridiplantae; phylum Streptophyta; class Pinopsida; order Araucariales; family Araucariaceae; genus Wollemia; species Wollemia nobilis. The sequence goes on from JAQPPZ010016981.1 coordinate 40,058,347, forward strand.
GAATATTTCCTTCCACCCATGGGGATTCTGGTGGGTGTTCTCACATGTTTCACCAGATTGGTGCTCACATATTCCTACCCAAGATGGGTAAGGGTTTTCCTTATATTCTAGGGTTGGGTCGACCCAATATTTTACCCTTGATGGCCACTCTAGAATATATGCCCTAGAATTTGGGTAGGTTTTTTGGGAATATTCCACTCAAACTCTCAAGGAAAAAGTTTGTTTATTCTGTCACACACACTTCCCCATTTCATCATCCACCCAACACTTTGGTTTTCCCGTGACTTCCACCATTGCAAAAAAATTCCTTTCACCCATCCAGTAATATTTTTAAAATTTGGTGAGCTCTAAAAGAGTGGGTGAAAAAATCCCCACCCACACTCTTGGCAACTTACAAGGATTTTTTAATCTATAAAAAAAAAAAACAGCAAGCATCCAGATAGTAAAGCACTCACGAACAGGAAAATAAGGAAGGGATGAATTGAGAAGGCAGTGACAAAATGGGTCAGGGAGGGGAAAACCATGAGGAAGACAAGAGCACAAAATGAAGAAAGACATAACACAAAAGGGGAAGACTAGGCAAAATGGGAGAAGAGTACCTGGGCACACGAAGTAGAATACACGGGATGGAGGGAAGAAGGGGAAGGAGTTTCTGCAATATGGTTGCAACATTAAGCAACCATTTGAAAAATAGAAGGTAAACAATGAGAACAAGACACAAGGGAAGAACAAGAGGGGATACAATGTTGAACACATCCCCAAAATAAGAGGAATAGAACTACTATATCTATAAAATATTTTTATATAGCAGTAGACTAAAGCTCTTGGTTTGTGGGATATGACTAAATATTGTACACCCATAATCATACTCCCCTGTAGCCCAAATCTAGTTCAATAATAGACAAGTTGCCACCAATCATGATTCACAACTTCTTGCAATATTCCTATTCTTGAATTGGCTTTCCACCCAACAGGTTTTTACTAGATTTACCTCCTTAACGAGTATGCCATGAGTTATTTTAACTGTGCTTATCTTCTTGATGGTATATATAGGAAGGAGGTAGTAGAACATGCACCTCTTTCAACTATTTTGATAAGGTATGATCCACCAACTCACATTATTGTTAGCATACCGATGAGTCTAGATTTTTTACGATGCAATCACATGACTTTTGGTCTTTGTCTTTTATCCATTGGGCTACAAAATCACAAAAGATTTTTTTTTTTAATTTTACAAGGTGCAATCGGTATCTACCACAAATTTGAGTAGGCTATCTATATTTTTAATGCCACCATAGTATTTTACATTGTCCACCCCAAAATCCACCACATAGATCTTCACATAGTTTACCTCTATAACCACCATGCCACAATCATTTAAAACCTTTTATGCCACTAAAATAACTAGGAAAGTGATAAGTGTTCAGTCTGACAAGGCCCAAGATTTAAACCTTGAACCTCTGCCCTCTTACGGGGTTTGGGGGAACCAATTGGTCTACACATCGAACCTCACAAAAGAAAGAATTAGAAGATAGGAAAAGTGCTTTTAGAAACTGAGATACTCGTCTGAAGTTTTTTCCTTCTGATTTTTTCCACCCTATCATGCTTTTATTTAGCTACCAAATTATCTACACAAAATTATGATGCAATTGGTGTGCCATAACTACTGACTTTTCCCAAAGATTTATCTAGTGAACCTACAGTGATCAGACCAAATGATATTAAACTTTAGGTAGTCCTTGTAGTTCGATCGAAGTTGCCAGCTTTTCCAATAATATGAAGAATTCACAATTTGGCAAATCATAATGCATACTAGTGTCTATGCAATCAATGATCACAATGGCAATAGATTTTTCCATGAGGGAGACTTTTTTTTGTACTATTTCTCTTCTTAATAGGCTCTAATATTGCCATTTTTTTGGATCTTCCTATTGTAGAATCCCAACTTCATACGCCTCCACCGTTCTCATAAGTTTTTCCTTGCAAGCTACATTATTTGATCCTACTTCTAATGGGACTTCCTTAGTAAATAGGTGCTAATTAGTTAAGCCATCATGAAGATGACTTGTCCCTTGCTCGTTGCATCTTGGGACACAAAAAGGATGCAAAAATATGCCTTCCTTATGTGTGATGTTCCTACCCTGGTTGAGATCCTCCTCTCCTTGGAAAAAATTGCAAGTGCTAGAGGTACCACCTTCTATGTCGATGTATGCACTTCTCCTATATGAGCTCGAGATGATATCCACCCCTTATGTTCCATTGGGTTGCAATTTTGGATCCTACATATCTTGAAATGGTATCCATGGAGGATATTTTGTAGTAGGATAGGGAGTAGTGGTGGACGGGAATAGAGAGGGTAGATCAGAGTCTCCTAAAGATGTTAATACTACTTGAAGCAGGAGTTTCTCTACCAGCATGACCTCCTAGTAAATTTAGGAGAATCTACTTATCCCATATTATAGGGGGAGGAGGCCTACATTTGATCCTAGATCTCAAACATAGTCTAGATTAGCCTGGGTGAGTGATAGTTGGTATCGAAGAGGAATCCTCTTCTAGCTCCTCTCAAATTAAATATTGAAGTTGATTAGAGACTTGAGAGGATCCTTCTTGATGTAAGAAAGATGTATTAGGAGTTGGAATAGATCCATGGAGCCATTGAATGTGTCAATGAGATCTCCCTCTAGGTTGGACCATGAGCATATGGTTCTCCGCCCAAGGGTTTGGTACTAAAATAGCACCCTTCCCTCTAGAGAAATAACTATAAGTCTGATAATACCATATTCATGGGTAATGCCATGGAGGGGTGATAATGCAACAACATATTCAAGATGCTCCTGAGCCATTCCCAAGATGCCATTATACTTGGTCAGGGCCTTAAGGGTTCCCTTGGGAATCTCATATGAGCATTTGAGGTTTAGTGGATCAAAGTCATTCCATTGGGGGAACACCAGATGAGACATTAAGGCACTAGTCTTCAATGGTCTTGGTTGTGATGTTGAAGTTGGAGTTAAAGTCACCAGGTGAGCATGTTATCTCTACCAATAAGGTCAATGTTGCTCATCATACCTTGAGTCCTCCAAGATTTTTGGTTCTTTAACATGAGTAGGCAACTAATCTCATGATCTGGAAGTGCAGCTCAATCAAATTTGCCATGTAAATTTGAGAAGATCTGGGTAAACCATAGAGTCACTAAACTTTGATTTCCTAAAACATGGGGACTCAATCGATCCCTAGCAGAGTCACAAAAAAATTTTGGTCACCAATCTGACACCATGTGTAGGGTAAGATGGATGGATTAGTGCCAAGCAATGTAGAATGACCATTGTGTCATAAGGGTAGGGTGAATGATCTCTAGAGAAGGTCAATTTCTCCAGGTGAAAAACTGCTACTCTACACCACAAAAGAAAAGGGAAAGGGAAAATAAATAAATAAAAGACCATAGTTGAACTCACAAGGATAGGTATAGTCGCATCAATACCTATGCAGGTGTAATATCCCATTCGAAATAAGAACCTCATAGCAAATAGTCCAATGGTATCTTTGTCCTAGCTCTCTATCAACGTCAGGTGGGAGGCGAATTCCAATATCGATGAGCGAGTGCATGAGATTCGGGATGCAGAATCAAAGCACTCCTACTCGATTGATATTAGCAAAAATAAACCCCCAACCCCTATAATTAACACTCTCCCCCTTAGTCACTCAAGTGCACCCCAAAGAATCTAGATACTAGAATAACACAGGATGACTTAGGCAAATAAAGAATTGAATATTCATACATGAAGAACAAGCAGACACAATTAGAAGCCAAATAATGCAGATTTTATATTTATAGAGGGGAAACCTTACATAATTATTATAATAGCTAAATAGCCATGCTTTGGAATGACAAACATTCCACTATTTATAATCATATTTACATAAATTTAAAACTTTAGACATTAATGGTAAAAAGCGGGAAGACTATCATTGTAATAGAAAAGTGCCACATTGGTACACTGTTCCCTTGGATAGTTTCAATATTCTATAAGGAGGTGGATGTACTTGGTTGAATATGGACCATTAGATCTTCTGATGCTTTAGCCCAACTTATCAGATCTTATCTACCCTATCTTTCTCCTCGACTGGAAATCCTCTGGTTGAGGTGATGGATGACAGATATTGAAGCACTTTGGGAGCATTGCCCAAAAAATATATCACTTTTGTTTATATTTTTGGGTACCCAAATTTTATAGAGTGGTGGAAAATTCTTTCATTTGAATTCCAAGTTGTGGTGGGAACTTTGCATGTTGGGCGGGTATTTCATTTTGCCCATAGTGGGTGCAACAATTTTTCTCACATGTTCCACCAGATTGGTACTCACATCTCCCCATCTAGGATGGGTGGGAGTTTTACTTATAGTCTAGGGTAGGGTTGAGCCAATATTTCACCCTTGTTGGATGCTCTAGAACATCCACCCCAAAATTTGGATGGGTTTTTTGGGAATGTTCCACCCAAAATATTGGGGAAAATTTTTGTTTATTCTGTGACCCACCCTACTCCATTCTGTTTTTCACCTAATAATTTTGTTTTCCCATGACTTCCACCACCACGAACTAATTCCTTTCACCTCTGTTACATAACTTTTATTATTAAACATGAACCATTCACCAATATGTAGAAATATCAAATCATTCATCTACAATATATTATCCACAATAACAATCCACAAATGAGAGAGAGATAGATAATACCCTTAAGGTAGGGCAACACCAATAATAATCCTTAAGGAAGGAATAACTCCACAAGATCTCACAAGATGAGAGGCCACTTCGTGGGCACGACGATTACAAAGATTCTCTTCAATGATATGAAATGATTACAATGACAAATATATCTTCTTTATATATCCATATTCTTATTCTACTTTGGAGAGCCTACTACTAATATTATATTATATTATAATATAATATAATATAATATTATAATACAATCAACCTTGGGTTATGTGTGGCCCATGCCAACCCTTATACAATATAATTATATATCCCCAAATATCTATTCCTAGGTACCCTACCATGCCACCCTCCTTACAAATGTTTCGTCCTCGAAACATATGAAGAAATCTGATAGTATGATTTGCTAAGCAATGTTAGCAATTGGTACCAATCTCGATCATCCATCCATCCAAGTGAAACCCAATGATGCTGGTACGCCATTTTGTTACTTGAGTATCCAAATCTGCTTCGTTGGCTCCACGCTTCGCTGCTTGTATTTTGATAACTTGAATGATGGGTCCACTTGTTCCTTGATGTTGATGAACCATGCTGAAAACCATGATCACTATGCTTTCTTTGCCAAACACTGCCATAGTTGGTGCCCTGCTGATTACATGTAGAACCATAATATTTTTGCCTTGAACCATGTATCCAATATTGTTTTCGCTCATGGTGGTGTGGATGGCGATATGGTGCAACCTTTACTTGATGTTCTACCTTCTTTGACTTCTCAACATTTGGCTCCATTATTTTAAATTCCTCTACACATTGTTCTTTCATGTTCTCTTTGTTTGGTGTGTCCTTGTGCTCTTCTATCAAAGCTTCCTTGGACTCTGTTACTATTATTTCCACTGAATCAGTTTTTGCTACTTCTTCCATGGACTCTTTTGCTGCTACGACCTTCTTGGATTTTGTTTCAGGTTCTTCAATTTTTTTCTCTACAACCGCTTCTTGATTTTCCTTGGATCCCTGCTCCTTAAGCTGAGAAATATCCTGTAATGTTATCTTCTTTTTCCTGTACCATAACTTCATAAACTTCTTTTGCACATTAATGTTAATAGTACCCAAAGAATATAACCAAGGATAACCAAGAACAATATCCTTATCATCCATCTCAATAGCATAGAAATATGAATGTAAAACATATTTATCAATGGTGATCTTTAAATCTTCAAAAATCTGAACATTCTCACCCTCTAGCTATATGTCCTTGATTTTTGTTGCTTGAACTTGCAACTTCTTAGCCAAAGCAATATTAATAAAATTATATCTACTACCAGGGTCAATGGAAATAATAACCTGTTCCTTTTGAATGCTTCCATGAACCTGCATAATAGACTTTTTAGATTCAAACAAATTCCTTTGTCCATTTTCTAATTTATCTTCTACCAAAGGTATGGTTTCCTCTGTCTGCATACTGACATCTTTTTTATCTTCCTTGACCTTTTCCTCTTTCTTCTTGAGTAATTTTATTTCTTTTTCATAGTCTTCATTCTGTTTCTTTAAAACTTCACATTCTCCTTTTATTGCATTCCACTCATTTTGAGTTTCCTGTAGTTTCTTTTCATCATCTTCGATGATATCCATTAGGTAATCTATATAATATGGATCCCATATACGCAAGAATTCATGCTCTATTTCATCCCAAGTATATTCAATATTCCTTTCTTTACAAAATTTTATCCACCAAGACAAAGCTTTCCCTTTAAAACATATATCCAGGAAGGATTTCTCAAAAGAAATATCATGATATGGAGACCTAAACGTATTCCACCATTCCCTAACATCAATATCGTCTTCTCCAGAAAATATTTCTAGCTCCATAAGTTCACCTCCAGATAATGCAAATCTAGGGTTTCATGAAAATATATATCATGCCCTAATGCAAACTAGCGTTTTATGAAAATAAATATCTTTCCAATGATTTGAAGCTAAAATTCCACATAGACAACTAGATCTGCCATTTTTCTTCCAAACAAAATAAAGTGCGTCTGCTTTGCTTACCCGAAATAAACAAAGTTCGTCTTTTGAAAAATTCGTGACTTGAAAATTTGTTTCTACCCTTATTCTAGACGAATGACTTCAAAAGGTTGTATCTCTCTCAATGCTACTTGGATTCCTTCATATGACCACTCATTTTAAAGCTCTTCAAATTCTGCACCAACAGATCCAAGAATCGCTTGAATCAGATACAATCTCGCAAAGATATGGCTTCTGAAAGATGAGACGTTTTTCCACAAAAAATCTACGAAATTCATCACTATCCTTGTTCTGGATACTAAATTCAAAAGGTCGTATCTCCCTCAATACTACTCGGATTCCTTCATATGACCACTCATTTTAAAGCTCTTCAAATTCTGCACAATCTGATCCAAGAATCGCTTGAATCGGATAAACTTGCGCAGAGATATGGCTCCTGAAAGATGAGATGTTTTTCCAAAAAAATTTGCCCTAATTCTAGGGTTTCACACAAAAATCCCCACTTTTCCAAAATCGTTGCTCTGATACCACTTGTTACATAACTTTTATTATTAAACATGAACCATTCACCAATATGTAGAAATATCAAATCATTCATCTACAATATATTATCCACAATAACAATCCACAAATGAGAGAGAGATAGATAATACCCTTAAGGTAGGGCAACACAAATAATAATCCTTAAGGAAGGAATAACTCCACAAGATCTCCCAATATGAGAGGCCACTTTGTGGGCACGATGATTACAAATATTCTCTTCAATGATATGAAATGATTACAATGACAAATATCTCTTCTTTATATATCCATATTCTTATTCTACTTTGGAGAGCCTACTACTAATATTATATTATATTATAATATAATATAATATAATATTATAATACAATCAACCTTGGGTTATGTGTGGCCCATGCCAACCCTTATAAAATATAATTATATATCCCCAAATATCTATTCCTAGGTACCCTACCAACCTCTCTAGTAATATTTTCAAATTTTGGTGAGCTCTAAAAGAGTGGGTGAAAAATCCCCACCCACACCTAGTGATCAAAGTTTCAATAAATTCAAGGACCGCCTCTTGATCACATTTCTTGGTAAGGATTGCTTCAGCCCATCTAGTAAAATAATTTGTGGTTAGAATATATTTGTATCTTGTCAAAGAATTAGGATTAATTTCTCCCACAAAGTCTAGACTCCACTACTAAAATGGTTGCTCCAGTTGCACTGGTTGTAGAGGAATTATAGTATTTCTATTTCTACCAATGTACCTCTGGCATTTATCATATGATATAGTAGTCTTAAAGGCATCAAAAAATATATTAGGCCAATAATATTCTTCTATTATGATCTTAAGTGAAGTATATCTTCCTCACTAATGACCTCCAGATAACCCATCATGGAATTCTCCTAATATTTTTTGATTTTGGTCTTCTCTTACACATCTTAGAAGGATATCATCCAAGTTTTTTTATGTAAAGCTCTCTAGATAGCATTTTATAGTGTAATTATTGAATCCTATACCTTATCCTTTGTAAAGCATTGAGATTTAGCAGGAAAACCCTAGTTTGGAATAAATTTGTGAGCTGATCTATCCAATATGATCCTTCTGGAAGAGTGTCATATTCCTATTCTAACTCATCAATTTGGCATACTACTTCTTCTCTTGAATTAGCTTTATATGCTAGCTCTTGATAAAGTGCTCTTCATATGATCAACTTGGTGGGGTGAATCTTTATATCAAATTCTTGGATCTTGGTGATCCAGCCTGCTCTCTTCTCATAGAGTTTTTCTTGTAAGATGAAGGTTCTGATATTAGGATGAACTACATATACCATTGTCTTGATTTGCACTAGGCACTATCTCAATTTTATTTAAATATTTTATAACTGTAAACACCTATCTTTCTATGAAGTTATACTTCACCTGATATTCATGTATTTTCTAACTCTAGAAGAATATAGGATGCTCATTGTTTTTATCATATTTTTGTGTTAGCACAACATAACTCTCTTCAGTCCCATAAGCATATAATATGAAATATTTATTAAATTCGGGGTTGACTAAAACTAGATATGTGGCAATGGCTTGCTTTATCAATTCAAATGCTTGCTTACTCTTGTCATTCCATTTAAAATCAACATTTTTCTTGAGAAACCCTAATATCAGTTTAATAATATGAGAAAAATATGAAATAAATTTTATCACAAAGTTAATCTAACCAAATAAATATTGAATATATTTCTTTTCATTTGGAGGGGAAGACACAATATTACTTTTATACTATCTATATCTATGGACATCCCATGCTCTAATACTATATGTCCTAGTAATTTCCCCTCATGGACTGCAAAGATGGATTTCTTAAGATTTAATGATATGTCAAATTCTCTACACTTCTGGAAAAATTGTTCTATATGATTAAGGTGATCTTATTTTTTGTGAGAAAATACAATCATATCACCTAAATATATCAATATTATTTTATTGATAAGCTTTCCAAAGGCATAATCCATTTCTCTTTAAAAATTAGCATTGGCATTTGATAGCTTGAAGGGCATTCTTTGATAGGCGAAGGTGCCCCATTTTATGGTAAATGTAGTATTATATTGATCTTCATATTTGATCCAAATATGATTGTATCCAGAGAAGCCATATAATAAGGAGAATCTTTCTACCTTGGCTACCATATGTAAAATATAATCTATGTGTGGTAATGGGTAGTGATCTTTTAGAGAAGCTTGGTTAAAATTTCTAAAGTCTATAGAGAGGTGGATAATCCCATTCTTCTTCCTTACCGAGACCAAATTGGCCATCCAAGCAGAGTGTTTGATAGGGTAAATTATCTTAGCTCTTAATAGCTTATGCAACTCCTATCTCATGATTACTTCATTTTTAGGATTCACTAGTCTCTGCTTCTATTTGAATGGTTTAGCATCAGGCACCAACTCAATGGTGTGTTGAATTATGTTTTTATCATACACCTTCAATTCATCATAAGTACAAGCTCTTATATCTTGGTATCTATGACATAAGGATTTAAATGTTCCTACCTCACTCGTAGTGCATTGAATGCTAAACTTTAGTTTTTCACCATTTTCAACCTCAATCTCCCTATAGATCTTATCATCTACTTTCATCTATTTTAATCTCTTACCATCCTCATTATCAAACAAGCTCTCTAAAGTAATTAGACCTTTAGGTATGTGATTGTTTTTTAGTTATACAATTCTTTGTTGATTAATATATTGAGCAAGATCACTCTAAGAAAGAGCGTAATTAGCTTCTTTGATAATAAAAACAACAATATACTCATCACTCTCAAACAATTGCTAATATATTTATCTATCTGGTACTATTGGTCTAAAAATGAGTTTAACTCTTCTACTCTTAGAAGATCCATAGTCTACATAAGGACGGCCAAAGCATCATCCAAACTATTTTGCTACCTTAGGACAACATGTAAGTTTAGGGCATCAAAAGCTTCCATCAAGTCCCAAACTCTATTTATGTAAGCTTCTAGATAATGATGCTTACTATTGTACTTGTTAGGGTAAAATAAGGTAGTGTATTGCATTACACTATGTGGGGTTATTACATTTACTTTTCTATGTAATTACCATGAGATATTTTCCTCATGGTTAAACTAGGTAAGTACCTAAATATCCTATGTCAGATATTTAGGTTAGTGTTATGATTAGAAATCTCTACATAGGTTAGTGGTTAGCATCACGCAACTCCCTTCCTATTCTATTGTTAGAGGGTAGTTAGTGCTATTTTCTATGAATTTTTAGTTAGTCTATTATTTAAACATAGACTAAAATATTATGTTGGTTAATTAATTCAATATTATTGTTGTGATCTATCCTACGGGACCTACATTGGTATCACTCGCTTAGAGGAGAATATGAGCTACGCTCATTCCACATGGTCTGGAATCTCTCCCATGGAGCAGCTGAGGTGCTCGATGTAAGGAGTCCCTCATGGATCAACCGCGATGCTCGACATGGAATCTCTCCAATGGAGCACCCGTAGTGCTCCTCGTCAAGCCCACCATCGACACTGGACAACATTGGCTCGTAGACCTGGCCAATGCACTCAATGTCGACCAGGGCCCGTGATCACCTATACCGGCCACGGTCGACATCTCGTGGCATCTAATCCTTGAATCCTGCACTATCCCAAGGCCCATAGAGCCACGTAGGCCAAGCAGGCCATGTGGCCCATTCATGGGAGAGTAGTGAGGGCAAGAGCACCCTCCCCTCCCCATAGAAACTATATCCTACATCAGGATCTGAGAGGGTAGGCAGCCCTCCAATCCCTAACCGACATGTGGCACATGTTTGTGCCTAACCTGCATGCACAATGACACTGGACGAACATGTGGCCTAACCTTGGCATGCACCCCGAGGTGCTGACTAGACAGACACATAGACAAACACTTGTACACACCCTGAGGTGCTGACTGGACTGGACCGAGATTGGACACATGGCGGATATCCAGTGGACAACAACTAGATGCAGATGGATGAGACACATGGTGGACTAGCCATGTGTCACTGGACCTGACACTGGCGACAAGTGGTGGCAAGCCACATGTCGTGACTCTGACGATCCACGTGACTGGCAACAAAACCAGTCATGCGGTGGACTGACTGCTTGAAGGCAGTTATAGCGCTATATGCACTTTTGCTCTTTTAAAGAGCAAATACATTGCCACACAGGCAATGTGGGACTAAAAGTCTCGAAGGTTTTTCATTTTCCTTCTAATAAAGCCTCAAGACGGCTTTAAAAGGCACTTGTTGTGCCTTTCTTCCCATCGAGCTCTCTAGCCCGATCGGTTGATCGGGTCGAGCTAAGGCCCTAGGCGGGGAGTCCAGGGTTCGACTCCCATCGGGTATAAAAGGCATTTTTTTGTTGCCTCATACAAAACCAGGTACAATTATTATTTTTTTTTATTTTGCATATTTAATTAAAGTTTTTTGTTTTAATATTTTTTTTAATAATTTAACTTTAAATAATGTTTTATTTTTGAATCAATTTCTATTAAACCTTTAAATTGATTTATTTAAAACATTTATTTTAGTTTTTATTATTAAATAAAATGATTTACTTAAACTTTCTTTAAATTTTGCAAATTAAAATTAAAGAAATAAGTTTTTTTTTGCAACTTTCAAATTCGAAGGTGCTTGTGTTTTCTCACAAAATGGAGATATGAGACATAGCAAGAGCACATTTTTTTGTTGCAAATTAGAAAAATCTTCTCAAACCTTGTTAATTTAGCATACAATAAAGGATCACACTTGATTTTTTTTGCACATTAGACAACAAGGAGATTGAAATTTTTGTAAGAATCAAAGTTCAAAGAGTGCATTTGTTTTCTCCAAGGAGATATAATACATAAAATTGCACATATATTTTTTTTACAAATTTGAGAAGAACTTGTAACCTTGGGCCCATAAAAACTAAGTCGTGTGTCGACTAGTTCTGGAAGCCTTTCAAATGCGGGTCGTGTGTCGACTTGTCTTGAAAGGAGTGCTCTAAATTCTACATTTTGTAAACATTAAGGGGGGATAGAATTCATTTTTTTTTATTCTATAGTTTGCAAAATTGTCATGAAAAAGGGGGGATATTTTAGAGTAAGAAAGGTGCATTCTCGATTGTACTCGACACCTTCTCTTAAAAATTGCTTGTACTAGGTGCATTTTTGGTTGCATCCGACACCTAGAGTGATACAAATTTGGGTTGCTCTCATGTTTTGATTATTGCACTAACACTCATGTTTTTGTGTGCAATTAAACAATCAAATACAACATTAAAAGAAGCATTTCACAAACCCCAAACTTCACTCAAAAACCATGCTAAAACTTTGCATAGGTTAAAACAAGTCATTTTTTTACTCCCCATCTAAGGTCAAAAATCCAAATCACCTTGATTCACTCTCTTTGTTTGGCTTAATATCCTCAAATTTTTCATCCTTCTTGATGTTGAGCAAGGTGCAGCAAAAGCAGTGCAAAAGGATTGTAATTGTTGTCAACACAGATAGAGTGATGCAGTTGAAGCAGTTCAAAGGTCAGTCAGATCAAGTGCAGAAAATCTCAAGAAAAACAGAGGGGACCCGGATCCGGAAATTTGCGAGAAAAGACAAGGAAGAAAAGCGTCGCGATATCGCGACATGTTTCTGTCGCGATTTCGCGACATGGTCAAAGGAAAAAGGGAGGAAAATGTCACGATTTCGCGACATATCGGAGGAGAGAGAAAGTGCATAGAAAAATGTCGCGATTTCGCGACATATCGGAGGAGAGAGAAAGTGCATTGAAAAATGTCGCGATTTCGCGACATATCGGAGGAGAGAGAAAATGCATTGAAAAATGTCGCGATTTCGCGACATATCGGAGGAGAGAGAAAGTGCATTGAAAAATGTCGCGATTTCGCGACATATCGGAGGAGAGAGAAAGTGCATTGAAAAATGTCGCGATTTCGTGACATATCGGAGGAGAGAGAATGTGCAAGGAAAAATGTCGCGATTTCGCGACATGCTGGAAGGAAAGAAGCCAAATCGAGAAACTGTCGCGATTTCGCGACAAGTTTGAAGCAAAGGCACCAAGGATGAAAAATGTCGCGATTTCGCGACACATCGGAGGAGAGAGAAAGTTGATGAAGAAGTTGTAGCGATTTCGCTACATGTCTGAGTTTCGCCAGCATAAGCAAAGAAAAAGCACCAAGTAAGAAAAGCGTAGCGATTTCGCTACAAGCTTGAGACACTAAGGACAAAAGTGCGGCGACTTAGATACGACTTCGAGTTGCAAGGTGAAAAGTAGTAGCGATTTCGCTACATGGTCAAAGTGCAAGGTAGAAAGATGTAGCGATTTCGCTACAAGTTGAAAGTGCAAGGTAAAAAGGTGTAGCGATTTCGCTACAGGTTGAAAGTGCATAGTGTAGAGGTGTAGCGATTTCGCTACAGGTTAAAAGTGAGTAATGCGAAGGTGTAGCGATTTCGCTACAGGTTAGAAACACATGTTGTTTGGAAAGGTGTAGCGATATCGCTACACGTCGGAGTTTCACTAGCAAGCAGCAAAGAAAAATGCTAAGGCAACAATGGTGTAGCGATTTCGCTACATGTAAGGTTTTTCGCGGCTGCATGGAGTAAAAATTGTACGGAGGCCAGAAGCGTCGCGATTTCGCGACGGCAATGAAGATGACATAAAAAAAGAGGTGAACAAAGTTGCAAGCAAACGTCATGATTTCGCGACATCTATGAAGATGACGTCGACAAAACCAAAATGTGTCGCGATTTCGCGACAGGGTGAACGAAAAGCCATTGCAAGCCGAAAACGTCGCGATTTCGTGACATCTTTGAAGATGACGTCAGCAAGTCTAAAAATGTCACGATATCGCGACAAGTTGCTGGAAAAGCCGTTGCAAGCCGAAACGTCGCGATTTCGCGACACCTTAGCGGATGACGTCAGCAAGACAGAAAATGTCGCGATATCGCGACATGTTTCCAGAGAAGCCTCATGAAGCCAGAAACGTCGCGATTTCGTGACATCTTAGAGGATGACGTCAGCAAGTCTAAAAATGTCGCGATATCGCGACAAGTTGCCAGAGAAGCCTCAGGAAGCCGAAAGTGTCGCGATATCGCGACAAAGTTGAGGATGACGTCAGCAAAGCAGAAAACGTCGCGATATCACGACAAGTAATGTTTTGGCGAGAAAAAGTCAAAGATACATGCATTGTGACAGGTGTCAAAAAGGCGCCAGTTACGAAAAGTTAACAAGAGTCAGATCTGCAGTTCCAAGTGACAGATGGTGAGATTGCAGAGGAGAAATTCATGCTGCAGTTAACTGAAGTTAAAAAGTAAGTTACGAAGCATTGCATTTAAGACGCGAACGGCTGTTGCAGAGCCGTGATGCAGCATGGCCAGCTAAGGTAGCAGTTACAAAAAGTAGCTACTGAGCAATGCATTGAATGTTAAACGGCTGTTGCAGGGCCGTAACAAAGCATGACTGGGAAAGGTGGCAGACTCACAGGGAAGCTACGTTGTATCGAGAACTGATTGCAGTGACATTGGTCAGCTGCGTATATCATAAGGTATAGTTGATCATAGGAGATAAAAGATACACACTTTTTAACAGAGAAGAGAGAGCGAAATCAGAGAGCATCGAAACGCGTAGAAGGGTTGTCAGTATATGTAGAGAAGGATCGAGTAGTATGCAGAATGTGCAGAGAAAAAGGTTGTCAGAACGTCAGAATGTCAGTAAGAAAGCGGCTAAAAGGCGGATCAGGTCAGAGAAGGATTTGACACGTCAATTACAGCCGAGAATGCATGAAAATGTTGGAGGGAAAGTTAAACCGTTTGAAATTGAGCCGTTCGAAGAAATCAAGTATATAAGGATCGAATTGGCATAGTGAGAAGGTTACTGTGACTGTGTTTTCATTGTGCATTTAAAAGGTCTCAGTGAGTAAGGGTGCTGTAAGAAAATAGCCTTGGATCAAAACCTGCAATTCTATTGAATATTCAAGAGAAAGGTTTTAGATTAGATCAGAAGATATTGAGTCTCTAACAATTCTCTCTATGCTTCTGTGAGATTTTTGTATGTGTTGTAGACCAGTGAGGGTCTTGCAAAAGAGAAGGCATTTTTATGTCCATTTATCTTGCAAAATAGAAATCCAAGTTGGTGCTTGGATAAAGGGGTTGGTGCTCCTATCTGTTGCAGCAGATAAATCAGGGGTTGGTGCTCCTTCCAGGTGGGTGCTTTGGTAAACAATTGTAAATATTGAATCCTTGCAAAGACTGGATTTGGATTGAAGTCCAAACGAGTCATTCTTTGAGGAGTAGCCACATCGGTGAACCTCGTAAAATTCTGTGTTGTGTGATGCTCTTGTGTGATACTTGCATTATCTAGTTTCAAGCTTGCATCATTAGTTTTAAAAGTTGCAGATTTAAGTTTTTAAGTAGTTACACTTGATTCACCCCCCCCCTCTCAGTGTCATTGTGAGAATATCAATTGGTATCAAAGCCAGGCACTTGCACAAGCTTAATCAGCTAAGGTGTTCTTGGGAGATATACAATGGCCGGTGGTGAAGGTTTTTCTTCTAACAAAGCTCCTCTGTTCGATGGAACAAACTATTCTTTCCGGAGGCTCGGAATGCGGACCTATCTCTCGTGCATTGGGTTATGACATTTGGGAATCTGTTGAAAATGGATACACCACTCCCATTGTTCCTCCAACAGATGCTGCTGAAAAGAAAAAGTTTGAGAACAACTCGAAAGCCAAGAATGCTATTATGTGTGGATTGGTCGACAGTGAGTTGATACGCATCATGAACTGCAAATCTGCTAAAGACATATGGGACAAACTGCAAAGCATTCATGAAGGAGACAGCAAAATCAAGGAAGCTAAGCTGCAAACACATCGTGCCCAGTTCGAAGCATTAAAGATGACCGATGATGAGAACATAGAAGCTTACATGCTGAGAGTAAACGGAATCATCAATGCAATAAGAGGACTGGGGGAAGAAATGGAAGATGCGGTTGTTGTGAAGAAGGTACTGAGAACTCTCAACAAAAGGTTTGATGCAAAGGTTTCTGCCATAGAAGAAGCAAAAGATTTAAATTTTTTCGAGTATGGATGAAATGCATGGTTCTCTAACAGACTTATGAAATGAGGATTGGACAAACTAAGCCCTCCGACAGAGAAGCGACCTTCCAAGCACGAGAAAAATGTAAAATCTAAACAAGAGTCGGAGGAAGAAGAATCATGAGATGAAAATGAAGCAAACTTTGTTAGGAAATTAGTAAAGGGAAAAGGAAAGTACAGAGGTAAGTTGCCGTTCAAATGTTTTAACTGTGGAGGCATCGGGCACTTTGCAGCAAAATGCCCAATGAAGGAGAAAAATAAAAGTGATGAAGGGACACATCAGGAAAGAAAAGTCTGGAAAAAGAAACCGCAGTTTAGAAAAAGAAACTTCAAGAAGAAGAGTTTCATTTCCCAGAATA
This sequence comes from Wollemia nobilis, assembly GCA_028583015.1. NCBI lineage: Eukaryota > Viridiplantae > Streptophyta > Pinopsida > Araucariales > Araucariaceae > Wollemia > Wollemia nobilis. Next base: position 40,075,084 of record JAQPPZ010016981.1, read on the forward strand.
TCGATTCTTCTGAAGACAGTTCCAGTGAGGAATCAGAAGAAGAAACTGGTGAAGCCCTATTCATGGCTTTTGAAGAACAAACAACTGAGGAAACACAGGAGTGTGAAGAAAAATTAGAAGATGAGGCTGAGATAGATCTGGAAGGTGAGTTAGTTGCTGCTCTTGAAGAGTTAAGTGCAGAAAGGAAAAGAAATAAAAAGATTACAAGAAAATTTGAGGAGGCCAGCAATGTAATAATAAGTTTGAAAGTACAAACTGAAGAATACAAGAAAAGGTCTGAAGATGTTGAAGCTCAGATGACCGTGAAAATAAATGAGAGCAATAAACTGGAAGAGGAAATAGTTGGATTAAGGCTGCAGCTAGAAGAAATGAATCGAAAATGAGTTGTCATCAAAAATTTGAAGACAGTTCTGAGAAACTGAACAAAATGTTGAATAATCAAAGGCCCACAGGTATCAAATTTGGCTTGGGCTTTGATGAAGGAGAAACCTCAAAGGACTCAAAGGCTGTAACAGTAGATCCAGTAAATAATAAAGACAAGATTAGAGTTGATCAAGATAAACCGTATCATGCAAAAGAAAACAACAAATCCAAGCTCGAAAGGAGTGCTGCAAATGATGGATTCACCAAAGTCTCTCATCAAAGAAGAAGAAGACCCATGGCTCCTACCTCCACATGGCAACATCCATTTCCCAGGTACACTCGTTCCTTTTCTGGTTATTGTTTTAAGTGCAATGCATATGGTCATAAAATTTCTAGTTGTAGATATAATATAGAACAAAGAAATTTCACTAGCAGAAATAATTTTTCACCTTTGATAGATTATGCTGTAGAATGTTATAACTGCCATAACTTCGGCCATATTGCAAGAAATTGTCGTAGCTCTTTTGCAGGAAATAAATATCAGGAAAGAAAATATCACTCAGTTGGATCAAAACAGTACAGAAAATTTCCCAATAAACTGTCACAAGCAAATGAAAGGGAGAAGGTGAAGAAAGTAACCAGATCTGCTGTCAAAACTCAGTGGAAAGAAAAGGGACAACCGAAGAAAGACAAAGAATCCCTGATCGTTCAAACAGCTCTCAAAGCACAGAATAAATCTGCTCCTTGGATTCTGGACAGTGGATGCTCCAGTCACATGACAGGAGACAAACAGAAGTTTGATAAGCTGCAGACATACGAAGGTGGTTCTGTGAAATTCGGAAACAATGATGGAGCAAAGATAGTGGGTAAAGGATCAGTTAAGTTAAGTGATGGTAAAATCAACTCAAAGGAAGTTCTTTTTGTGGTAGGACTGAAACATAACCTACTGAGTGTAAGTCGGATCTGTGACAGAGGTCATGAAGTAATTTTCAAGGAGGAGGGTTGTGAAGTAAGAAAGACAACAAATGGAAAGTTAATAGCCACTTGACTGAGAACTTCTGGAAATTTGTATACTCTCTCGGAGACTTCAGAAGGAGCCTGCTTGGTTGGTCAAGAAGAAGAAAATTGGCTGTGGCATAAAAGACTCGGTCACATAAGCTTTGATAATCTGGTAAAAATCAGCTCGAAAAGAGCAATAAGAGACATACCCACTATTGGCAAACCATCAAACAACATTTGTGAGTCATGCCAAAAGGGGAAGCAAACCAGATCTACCTTCAAAGCAAAAGAGTACTTCACAAGCAAGCCACTAGAACCGATTCACACCGATTTGTGTGGTCCCATGAGGACATAAAGCATAAATGGATACAAATATTTTATGTTGTGTATAGATAATTTTTCCAGAATGACATGGGTACTCTTTTTGAAACAGAAGTCAGAAGCCTTTGAGATGTTTAAAACCTTCAAAAATCTTGTTGAGAATCAATCTAGAAAAAGAATTAAATGTTTGAGATCTGATAGAGGAGGAGAGTTTATTTCAAATGAGTTTGCTGAATTCTATGAAAAACATGGAATAAGAAGACAGTTCTCAGCAGCAAGAACACCTCAGCAGAATGGAGTAGTTGAAAGAAAGAACAGAACTGTACAAGAAATGGCAAGGACCATGTTAACAGAGAGCAAAATTGCTGACAGGTTCTGGAAAGAGGCAGTCCATACTGCAGTCTATATTCAGAATAGGTGTATGTTGAGGCCGCATGAAAGCAAAACACCATATGAACTGTGGTTTGGCAAAAAGGCTACAGCAAAATACTTCAAAGTGTTTGGCAGCAAGTGTTACATTAAGAGAACTGAAAGCAATCTTGGCAAGTTTGAAGACAGAGCTGATGAAGGAATATTCCTTGGGTACTCAACTAAAAGCAAAGCCTATACATGCTACAACAAAAGACTTAAGAAAATAGTGGAGAGTGCGGATGTGAAGGTTGATGAAGGCAGGAAACAAGAAATCAGCAATAATGAAAACTACCCAACCTATGAAGAATTTATTGAAGAAGATGAAGATCAAGAAAAAGAAGAGAGACAGAAATCAGATTCGAGAGGACTTAGAAAGAGATGAAAATAGAAAATACGGAACAGGGCGGTTGGCGAGAAAAATCATCCCAAAGAGCAGATTATTGGGGACCCTACGGTCGGCATTCGGACAAGAAGAAGAGTAGTAAATAACTATTCTCTGTTATCCAAGTATTGAGCCCAAGAATATTATTGAAGCAAGCACGGATGAAAGTCTGGATGGAAGCGATAAATGAAGAACTAGATCAAATTGAGAAAAACAAAACCCGGGAATTAGTACCAAGGCCCGAAAATAAAAACATAATTGGTACTAAATGGATATTTAGAAACAAAGCTGAATGAAGATGGACAGGTGGTAAGGAATAAAGCAAGATTAGTCTGTAAGGGATATGCCCAAGTTGAGGGGATTGATTTTGAAGAGACTTTTGCACCCGTGGCCAGACTTGAAGCAATAAGACTATTTTTGGCTTTAGTTGTTCATAAGAACTTCAAGGTTTATCAGATGGATGTAAAATCAGCATTTCTGAATGGAAATCTTGAAGAAGAAGTATATATTGAACAACCTGATGGTTTTCAACTTTGTGATAATCCTGACTTTGTTTGCAAGCTGAAGAAAGCATTGTATGGCTTGAAACAAGCACCTAGAGCTTGGTATGCAAGGTTGGACAACTATCTCACTAAGCAAGGATTCAAGAAAGGTATGGTGGATAGCAATTTATATGTGAAAACTGAAAATGGCAATTTCATTGTTCTAGTTGTTTATGTAGATGATATAATTTTTGGGAGTAGCAATGATGAATCATGCAAAGACATAGCAAACAAAATGCAGAAAGAGTTTGAAATGTCTATGATAGGTGAACTTTCATATTTCCTTGGATTACAAGTTAATCAAACAGAAAAGGGAATTTTTATCTCTCAAATTAAATATGTGAAAGAAATGCTGAAAAAGTTCACTATGGAAGATAGTAAACCAGTGAGCACCCCCATGACAACAAGTTGCAAGTTGAGCAAGGATGATAAATCTCCGGATGTTGATCAAACAATGTACAGATCAATGATTGGGAGCCTGCTGTATTTGATAGCCACTAGACCGGATATCTTACAAGTCGTCTGCATGGTTGCAAGATTTCGGGCTAGTCCAAAAGAGACTCATGTGACAGCAGTGAAAAGGATTTTTAGGTATCTCAAAGGTACTATGGAGTATGGGCTGTGGTATCCAAAAGGAAAAGACTTCACTCTCTTTGCATACTCTGATGCTGATTGGGCAGGATGCATTGATGACAGAAAAAGTACAAGTGGAGGAGCATTCTTTCTTGGAAACAAATTGGTTGCATGGCACGAGTAAGAAGCAAGAATCAGTCTCTTTATCCACAGTCGAGGCCGAATACATTGCAGCTACTACATGTTGTACACAAATACTATGGATGAGACAAACATTGAAAGATCTAGGAATTCACTTCAATGAGCCCATTTCAGTCAAATGTGACAACACTAGTGCAATCAACATTTCAAAGAATCCGGTAATGCATTCCCGCACCAAGCATATTGCAATCCGGTATCACTTCTTGAAGGATAAGGTTGCAGAAGGAGAGGTCAGATTGGAGTTTGTTCCCACTACAGAGCAAGTAGCAGACATATTCACCAAACCTTTACCAAAGGAAGTATTTGAATACCTTCGGAAGAAGTTGGGAGTAGTCACACTTCCCAAGCACTCACTAGCTATGGGAAATACATTCTCAGGGGGAGCATTCAAGTTATTTATGCCTGAGAATGTTGTGCATAGACTCAGGGGGAGTCTGCAGCAGCCCTTTGGCATTATTGGCAAAGGGGGAGAAGAATTTGAGCAAGGCTACAAAGTGTTGCCAACAATTCCAAAGGGGGAGATTGTTGAGCAAGGTGCAGCAAAAGCGGTGCAAAAGGATTGTAATTGTTGTCAACACAGACAGAGTGATGCAGTTGAAGCAGTTCAGAGGTCAGTCAGATCAAGTGCAGAAAATCTCAAGAAAAACAGAGGGGACCCAGATCCAAAAATTTGCAGAAAAAGACAAGGAAGAAAACTGTCGCGATATCGCGACATGTTTCCTGTCGCGATTTCGCGACATGTTCATAATGTGATTGGACATATCGGAGGAGAGAAAAAGCATGAAAAATGTCACGATTTCGTGACATATCGGAGGAGAGAGAAAGTGCATTGAAAAATGTCACGATTTCACGACATATCCGAGGAGAGAGAAAATGCATTGAAAAATGTCACGATTTCGGACATATGGAGGAGAAAAAAGAGAAAAATGTCACGATTTCGCGACATATCGGAGGAGAGAGAAAATGCATTGAAAAATGTCACGATTTCGCGACATATCGGAGGAGAGAGAAAGTGCATTGAAAAATGTCACGATTTCATGACATATCGGAGGAGAGAGAATGTGCAAGGAAAAATGTCACGATTTCACGACATGCTGGAAGGAAAGAAGCCAAATCGAGAAACTGTCGCGATTTCGTGACAAGTTTGAAGCAAAGGCACCAAGGATGAAAAATGTCGCGATTTCGTGACACATCGGAGGAGAGAGAAAGTTGATGAAGAAGTTGTAGCGATTTCGCTACATGTCTGAGTTTCGCCAACATAAGCAAAGAAAAAGCACCAAGTAAGAAAAGCGTAGCGATTTCGCTACAAGCTTGAGACACTAAGGACAAAAGTGCAGCGACTTAGATACAGCTTCGAGTTGCAAGGTGAAAAGTAGTAGCGATTTCGCTACATGGTCAAAGTGCAAGGCAGAAAGATGTAGCGATTTCGCTACAAGTTGAAAGTGCAAGGTAAAAAGGTGTAGCGATTTCGCTACAAGTTGAAAGTGCATAGTGCGGAGGTGTAGCGATTTCGCTACAGGTTGAAAGTGAGTAATGCGAAGGTGTAGCGATTTCGCTACAGAGTTAGAAACACATGTGGGTGGAAAGGTGTAGCGATATCGCTACACGTCGGAGTTTCACTAGCAAGCAGCAAAGAAAAATGCTAAGGCAACAATGGTGTAGCGATTTCGCTACATGTAAGGTTTTCGCGGCTGCATGGAGTAAAAATTGTACGGAGGCCAGAAGCGTCGCGATTTCGCGACGGCAATGAAGATGACCAAATTCGAGGTGAACGAAAAGCCATTGCAAGCCGAAACGTCACGATTTCGTGACATCTATGAAGATGACGTCAGCAAAACCAAAATGTGTCGCGATTTCGCGACAGGGTGAACGAAGAGCCATTGCAAGCCGGAAACGTCGTGATTTCGTGACATCTTTGAAGATGACGTCAGCAAGTCCAAAAATGTCGCGATATCGCGACAAGTTGCCGGAAAAGCCGTTGCAAGCCGGAAGCGTCGCGATTTCGCGACACCTTAGCGGATGACGTCAGCAAGACAGAAAATGTCGCGATATCGCGACATGTTTCCAGAGAAGCCTCATGAAGCCAGAAACGTCGCGATTTCGCGACATCTTAGAGGATGACGTCAGCAAGACCAAAAATGTCGCGATATCGCGACAAGTTGCCAGAGAAGCCTCAGGAAGCCGAAAGTGTCGCGATATCGCGACAAAGTTGAGGATGACGTCAGCAAAGCGGAAAACGTCGCGATATCGCGACAGGTAATGTTTTGGCGGGAAAAAGTCAAAGATACATGCATTGTGACAGGTGTCAAAAAGGCGCCAGTTACGAAAAGTTAACCAGAGTCAGATCTGCAGTTCCAAGTGACAGATGGTGAGATTGCAGAGGAGAAATTCATGCTGCAGTTAACTGAAGTTAAAAAGTAAGTTACGAAGCATTGCATTTAAGACGCGAACGGCTGTTGCAGAGCCGTGATGCAGCATGGCCAGCTAAGGTAGCAGTTACAAAAAGTAGCTACTGAGCAATGCATTGAATGTTAAACGGTTGTTGCAGGGCCGTAACAAAGCATGACTGGGAAAGGTGGCAGACTCACAGGAAAGCTACGTTGTATCGAGAACTGATTGCAGTGACATTGGTCAGCTGCGTATATCATAAGGTATAGTTGATCATAGGAGATAAAAGATACACAGTTTTTAACAGAGAAGAGAGAGCGAAATCAGAGAGCATCGAAACGCGCAGAAGGGTTGTCAGTATATGCAGAGAAGGACTGACAGAATATGCAGAATGTGCAGAGAAAAAGGCTGTCAGAATGTCAGTAAGAAAGCGGCTAAAAGGCGGATCAGGTCAGAGAAGGATTTGACACGTCAATTACAGCCGAGAATGCATGAAAATGTTGGAGGGAAAGTTAAACCGTTTGAAATTGAGCCGTTCGAAGAAATCAAGTATATAAGGATCGAATTGGCATAGTGAGAAGGTTACTGTGACTGTGTTTTCATTGTGCATTTAAAAGGTCTCAGTGAGTAAGGGTGCTGTAAGAAAACAGCCTTGGATCAAAACCTGCAATTCTATTGAATATTCAAGAGAAAGGTTTTAGATTAGATCAGAAGATATTGAGTCTCTAACAATTCTCTCTATGCTTCTGTGAGATTTTTGTATGTGCTATAGACCAGTAAGGGTCTTGTAAAAAGAGAAGGCATTTTTATGTCCATTTATCTTGCAAAATAGAAATCCAAGTTGGAGCTTGGATAAAGGGGTTGGTGCTCCTATCTCATTGCAACAGATAAATCAGGGGTTGGTGCTCCTTCCAGTGGGTCCTTGGTAAACAATTGTAAATATTGAATCCTTGCAAAGACTGGATTTGGATTGAAGTCCAAACAGTCATTCTTTGAGGAGTAGCCACATCGGTGAACCTCGTAAAATTCTGTGTTGTGTGATGCTCTTGTGTGATACTTGCATTATCTAGTTTCAAGCTTGCATTATTAGTTTTAAAAGTTGCAGATTTAATTTTTTAAGTAGTTACACTGATTCACCCCCCCTCTGAGTGTCATTGTGAGAATATCACTTGAAGGGTGTTAATGCAGGTGCCATTAAATATCCTAGAGGGCAAAATAAAAAGTTTTTCACAAAACCTACCCTTTTTTTTTCATTTGCTCTATTTGTTTGGCTTAAATTCCTCCAAATTTTCATCCCTTGGTAAGGGTGTTAAGGCAGGTGTCATTAAATATCTTCTAGAGGCAAATTGAAAACAACTTCCATAAACTCTTTTGAGGGTATAGTGCAAGATAAAACCATCTTAGTCCTATCAAATTTGAAACCTAAACCATGGCCATGATACACAATTATCTCACTGAGAGCCAACTGCTCAAAGGTTCAAATTATTTAGCTTGGAATACTAAGATGAAAGCTATCTTAACTGTAGAGGATTTATGGTCAATAGTGGATGGAATTTTCACTAGACCTCAATCACCTAGAGCAGATCAAAGATATTTTGATAAAAATGATAAAAAACTATCCTTAATGATCTTGCTCGTTATTACTGATGATATCCAACCTCATATCAATGAAGCTATGACTAGTAAGGCAGCATGGTATGCCTTAAATACCATCTATGAGGGAAAGAATCAATCAACGATTCTTAACCCCCAAACACAGCTTCATACTCTACATATGAAATCAGGAGAAATAGTAGAGCTATTCCTCTGCAGAGTCACAAAATTGAAAACAAAATTGCAATCCTTAGGAGAGAAAGTGGAAGACCAAGTCTTGAACTCTATCATTTTGAGAGCTCTTCCTGACTCCTACCGAACGTTGATCACTTCACTACAAGTTTTTGGTAGGACAGTAACTTTTTTCGAGTTGGTAAACATGCTTCAGACAGAAGAAGCTAATCAACTCCAAAGAGATGAAGCATCCAACAATGCTCTTTTCTCAAAAAGACAAGGTGGTAAGAAAAAGTGGAATCAACAGAAAGGTACTTCTTCTAATCAAGAAAAGGGTAAAGCCAAAGAGATTACGAAGAAGAAGTAGTATTGTAAGATTTGAGACAAAGACACTCATGAAACCAAAAGATGTTGGTTTAAGAACAAATTGCCCAATGAACAAGGAAACAAAAAGGGCCAAGGCAAACCTAAGAACAAGAACAAACAAAAAAATGGACACATTGCAGCTGAATATTCTAGTTCAAATTCTGAGAGAGCACACAAAGTGCTCATGACACATACAGATTCCTCCCACAAGGACTCTATGTGGTACATAGACTCAGGCGCTAGAAAACATATGACTGGTGATAAATCTTGGTTTGCAACATTTGAGGCTCAAGAAGGTAGACCGGTCACCATTGTTGATGATCAGACCTATCGAGTTCAGGGAGAAGGATGTATTTTTGTCTCCATTCCATATGGAGAATGTAATATTCAAAAAGTTCTTTATGTCCCAGGATTGAAAAATAATCTCTTGTCAGTTCCACAAATCTTGGACAATAACATGAATGTCAATTTCATAGTGGACAAAGAAAAGAAACGTTGCTTTATCACTAAGAAAGGAAAACATATAGCAACAGGTTCATACAAACATGGTTTGTTTGTCTTAGATGCAATTACCTCTACCCATACTGCAATGGCAGTAACCACAAAGGAGGCCACTTCTCTTTGTCATAAGAGATTTGGGCATTTGAGTTTAGGATATTTACTAGAGTTGAGTAAATATCAAATGGTGAAATGACTGCCTACTCTTTCATCTACTTTGTCAGTGTGCTCTGATTGCTTGTCAAGAAAGAAACATAGATTACCTTTTGAACCTAGCTCTTTTTGAGCTAAGGTACCTTTGGAGTTGGTTCACACAGATTTGAGTGGTCCTATGTCTACAAGTTGTGGAGGAAAATGATATTTTCAATTGTTTGTCGACGATCACTCACAAAAAATGCGGGTCTTCTTCTTGCAGTTGAAGTCTGAAGCATTTTCCTATTTTCAACAGTTCAAAAATCTTGTTGAGAAGGAATCAGGATGCTTTATTAAGACCCTCCATTCAGATCGAGGGGGGAATACACATCAAAATATTTTTCCTCATTTTTATAGATACATGGGATAAAGAGACAGTTAAAAATAGCCTATACTCCTCAATCCAATGGGGTTCCTGAGAGAAGAAATCGATCCATAATAGAAATGGTTCGATGTATGCTTAAGGGGGCCAACCTTGAGCAAACTTACTAGGCTGAAGTCATTCAAACTATAGTATATATTCTGAATAGGGCTCCAACAAGGGCTCTTGAAGGTATGACTCCTCAGGAATCATGGAGTGGTAGGAAACCCTCCATAACTCATCTAAGGGTATTTGGGTGTAAGGAATTTATGCATATACCCAAGGAGAAAAGAAATAAATTAGATGATAAGTCCCTACCTTGTATATTTCTTGGATATGATGAATTTTCAAAAGGCCATCGGTTGATAGACCCATTTACCAAGAAGATACATGTAAGTAGATATGTAGTGTTTCATGAAGCTTTCACACCCAACACTACATCAATATACCTAAATTATGAGGAGGAACATCAACTTCCTTCTTCACAATAGAAAAATCCACCCAAATGGTATACAAGCATAGTAAAATACTCTAAACTCACTTCCCCACCTGATCTTACTCTCAATCTTCCAAAGACAAGAAGCATGACAGAAAGAAAAGAATGAAGCATCCACTTCAGTTGATGATCTTTGTGCAGATTTTCAAGATCTTTCTATTGATAGAGAGTTACCAAGGGAATATGAGATGGAAATATATGAGGAGAGGGTTTACTTATTAGCATGTGATGAGAATGAACCTTCTACAGTTGATGAAGCACTTAGACTGCCTCAGTGGAAGGTAGCTATGGATGTAGAATATAACTCCCTCATAAAGAATAAAATATGGAATCTAGTGGATTTGCCTAAAGGAAATAACCCCATAGGCTGCAAATGGGTTTACAAAGTAAAATATAAGGCAGATGGCACTATAGATAAGCATAAAACCAATCTTGTGGCAAAGGGCTATGTTCAAAAGGAAGGACTTGACTATGAGGAAACCTTTGCTCCTACAGTAAGGATGACCACCATTCGAGTACTTTGTGCTATGGCAGTACAGTTCCAATGGAAATTACATCAAATGGATGTAAAGAGCACCTTTCTTAATGGTAACTTAAAAGAAGAAGTGTACATGACTCAACCTCCTAGATTTGTAGAGGTAGGCCATGAGCAACATGTTTACAAATTGGTCAAATCATTATATGAGCTAAAACAAGCCCCAAGAGCATGGTACATAAAAATGGATAGTCACCTACTGCAGCATGGATTTAAGAGAAGTCCATCTGACGCAAATCTCTATATTAAGAACATAGGTTCTGAGATAGTGATTCTTGTGTTATATGTAGATGATCTGATCATCACTAGCAATTCAGAGAACTTGATAAACACCGTGAAAGATGACTTGAAAGAGTCATTTGATATGATAGATCTAGGAATTCTCCACTACTATCTTGGCCTTGAGATAGAATAGAAAGAGAATCATCTTAGGGTGACTCAGACAAAGCATGCCAACACTTTAGTAGAAAAATATCGTATAACTGATTGTAAACCCAAAGCAACACCGATGGAATTAGGGCTACAATTATCATGATATGAGGACTCACCATAGGTAGATGGAACACTTTATAGATAGATTATTAGAAGCCTCATATATCGACTAATACTAGACCAAATATTACTTATGTTGTAAACTATCTCTCATGGTTCATGCAAGAACCAAATGTCTCCCATTGGAAAGTAGCTAAGAGAGTCCTACACTACATTTAGGGTAGTGCTGATTATGGTCTAGAGTATAAGAAGAATAACTCATTCTTCTTATAGAGTTACACTGACTCTGATTATGTTGGATTCATAGATGATAGAAAATCAACATCAGGCTATGTTTTTCATCTTGGATCTGGTCATGTCTCATGGCATAGTAAAAAGCAATAGGTGGTTGCTTTATCTTCAACTAAGGTAGAATATCATGCTGCACGTGGAGCTATGTGTGAAGCGATATGGCTAAGTCACATCTTGGCTACCATGGGCCTACCAAAGAAACTTTCAATTCACATGTTTTGTGACAACTCGGGTGTTTTGAACTTGGTCAATAATCTAGTGCATCATGAATGAACTAAGCATATTGATACAGATTGTCATTTCATTCGTTATGAAGTTCCTAAGCACAGAATCAAGCTCCAACACATTCCCATCGATGAACAAGTTGCTGACATTTTTACAAAGGCACTTGGACGTGTCAAATTTCAACTGTTTCGGAGCAAACTTTGTATATAAAAGTAATGTAATAAAGGGGGGATGTTAGGGTAAAATAAGGTAGTGTATTGTATTACACTACATGGGGTTATTACATTTACTTTTCTATGTAATTACCATGAGATATTTTCCTTGTGGTTAAACTAGGTAAGTACCTAAATATCCTATGTCAAATATTTAGGTTAGTGTTATGGTTAGAACTCTCTACCTAGGTTAGTGGTTAGCATCACGCAACTCCCTCTCTATTCTATTGTTAGAGGGTAGTTAGCACTATTTTCTATGAATTGTTAGTTAGTCTATTATTTAAGCATAGACTAAACTATTATGTTGGTTAATTAATTCAATATTATTGTTGTGATATATCCTATGGGACCTACAGTACTTTTTGTGACTTGGTTCACTACTAATTCTGAGTCACTATAAATGTCCAACATTTTGATGCCCATTTTCTCTATCTAGAAATACATAGGTCAAAATATGGCTCAAGGTCCACCACTACAATTTCTTGTATAATAACGATCTCAAGAGCTCTATGAATTCTCATCAATACATATTTTATAAATCCTGTAGTCTTAATCATAATCTCATCAAGCTATAATACACCTTGTCATGAGCTCATGTATTCCATCCTTATCTCATCACAGATAACCTTAGGCTTTACCGTGGTGGAAGCTCCAGAGTCAATCGTGCAATTGTGGACTATCCCTTCTTCCATCCTGAGAGAAATATAAAATGGGGGAGGCTTATTTTTAGAGTATCGGGGGATATATTTTCTTGATCATGATGTTGGTTAAGTATGGTAGACATCTCTTTCCCTTGAGACTTCTTATTCAAAGAGGCCTTAAGTAAGTTGATTTTTCCAAGGAGGAAAAGTGTGTCATAGAGACTTGCTTTTATGGAGTCCTCTTGAGATCCTCAAAAATATTAAATCCAAGATTCTCTAATTGATTTATCTCCTCTTTATTATCTGTATCACCAAATATTCTCTTGTACTATTGTATCACCTCCATTCTTTGTCTTTTGGGATAGAAGAGAATTGCAACTTTTCTCTTACCTCTTCTTTGGAAACTGACTGCTCTTTATTCTTCTTGCTCTACTTTGGTTCACTTTTATCTTTTTCCTATACTTTAGGAGCCAAATATATTTTCCTAGTTACCTAAGGAATAGGGAATCTATCCTTGTTTGGTAGGGATGGTCCTTCTTATTCTAAGATAGAATTTGAAAAGAACCTAATTTCTATGGATGAACCTGCAATAGTTTCTTCCTAGATCTAGTTAGATAGATTCTGGTTTAGAGAAGCTAGGCTCACTCAAACATTTTTCATAATACCAAAACATGTTAACTCTTCTCTTATAGTTTCTCTCAACCTTATCCATGGCTTGCTAGACATGGTGTTGATACATGTAGCAAGAATCAAGATCGTGAGGATCATTGCAGACCAAACACCAAACATTAGCTAGAGTGGTTTTAGGTTTGGAATTATATTCTTCTTGATTATAATTTACTCTTGGTCCTACATTGCTACTTGAACTGGGCTTTTGATCTTTGTTGATATAAAAAAATCTCCTTTGTTGAGATCTTTCCATCTCTCTTTTCTCTATGGAATTGACCTTCTTTCTAATAGTCTTTAAAGAATTCTAAATATTAAGAAGAAATGAATATTTTTGAGGTTCTTGAGCTGGTAGTGGTGGTAAAGGTATGGTAGTGGTAAACTTAGGTGGAATCAATGGATTTTATAAAGGGAAATGAGTCTCCAATGGTGGAGGATTCATGATAGGCAAAGATATGGTTGAAGGCTATTGTGTGATTTTAGGATTGTATGTAGTAACATGTTTGGGGGGTTAATATTACTACTAAAATCAAGATATATTTAGCATGGACCGCTATTTTATATACATGGTTAAATGTAGTTATTCTATATTGTTGGGTTTGTAAACCAATGTCTGGTCCTAAATCTTGGATGTAATATTTGTAAGCCATGGGAGAAGCTAGTCTGAATTCATTGGGAATTCTTTTCCAAGTTCATCTAAACCTAAGGTAATGTCTTTGGATGACTATGAATTAGTTTAGGAGTGAAAATATGTCTACATACTCATTGCACTCTTCTACAAAGGGACAAACTAAGTCATTCCAATTTTTTATGAAACCATTTTCTAAGGTTCTGAACCAATGTAGGATTTTATCCCTAAAAGAAAGGACCAATAATTTTATAATAATATTCTTGTGTTTGATGTTATGAATAGCTACCATTGATAGCACATCTTGGAAATTCTCATATATCATTCTTCCATTACCGTCATAGGTAGGTATAGCTTTGATTGTGGCTTGAGGGATATTATGTATAACTAGGAAAGACAACAGGGTTGCGAAATTCCAATTCGGGTAGTTATGATGAGCTTCCTCCTAGTCAGGATCCATATCAACTCGATTATGGGGAGTATTAATACCAAAATATTCTAAGGTAGAGGATGATGTTTGAAATTATTCTATGAAAGTTTTAGAAGATGGATTTATTGAATGCTTAGACTTTGGGAATAGTTCATAAAAATTGGCAGTTGATTACCTTTCTTTGTAACACTTGAGAAACATGAAAGTGTAAATATTGGGACTAAGGTTTTACTGGGTCTTAATCTTAGGGAGTCACCAAGTGAATAAAAATTTCTCTACTTATGAGGTTAAGAAAATTCACTAAATCTTGATTTCTTTAGGTAAAATATTGGAAACATATATAGTGGAATCGGTCCCATTGGGCATGCTAAAAACTAGTTTAGTTTGGTTTTTCATCAAGCCAATGCTAGAACTATGATCATTATCTAAAAGGATTTGAATATGATCACCCACTAATCATAGTCCAGACTAAACATTGGAAGAACCAAATTACTTTGATTCAACCTCTAGAAAATGCTAGTATACCTTTTCAACTTAATGGGTGTTGACTCTATTTAGCTCAAAATAGTAAAATCTTAAGGGCAGGAGTAAAAGGGTTAGAAATGTCTGAATAAAAAATGAATGGGTGAAGCTAACAACATAGTCATCCACAATGCAACTTTTGATGAATTAAAATTTAGAAACATTATTTAGGATTAACAACATTCAAAACTCCGCAGTTACTATATTAATGGTCTTTGCACACTCAGAATTATTCCAAAGATCTAAAGCATTAATTATCCAAATTAAAAAATGGGAAAGGTTTAGTTACGAGATGTAGACCAATTGGTTTGACCAAACCCCATAATGGGGGTGAAGGTCCAAGATTCAAATATAGAGCCTCACCAGACTAAACGCTTGTCCCTTTCCTAATGCTTTCAATGATGTAAAAGGTTTAAAATGATTGTGGCATGGTGGTTATAGGTGTGGACTACATGAGGAACTATGTGGTGTATTTCAAGGTGAACATTGTAGAATACAATGGTAGTCATAAAAGCTAGATAGCCTACCCAGATTAGTGGTGGCTACTAATTCCACCATGTAAATTCAAAAAATAATAATTATAATTAAAATCTAAACTAATAGAATAAGATCAACGCCTTGACTAACAAAAATAGAATTATCATAAGCATGTATACAAGAACAAATTATCTCAACTTACTCTAAGATAGCTATCCAAATTAACAAAATAGACTAACCATAACAGTAACAGTAGAGATAAATTTACATAATTATATCTAGCCAATCAACACAAGCACAAGTTCAAGGTAAACATCCCTTGTAATGCTTAATTCATTATTTTTTAGAAGATATACATAGTAGAGTAAGCAAAAACTTTAGATCCAACCTTTTGAAAGGAGGTCACTACATTTTTTTATAGGTTTTGTAATGATAATCATTTTTAAGCATTACAAGGAATTTAATGTTTATTGATTTTCTTGGTTACTTGCCATCCATGGTGTCAACTAGTTGTGAATTCTTGATTTGTTATAACAAATATTCATATCAAAATAATATTTTTAATAAATATTTTTTGTGATCCCTTTCCATCCACAAATTTGTAACTAAATATGGTCAATCAGAAGATTTTGGAAGTTTCTAGACTGTGAGCAACGATTCAACTTCTATGGTGTTTGTTTTATCTCCTCTTATATTCTGCAATAAACAAGTGCATTAGAACTCACTAAAAATCTAACTACAAGGAAGTATTCAATAGCTATCATTTATTTTCCAATAATATAGCTATAGTTGATTGTCATGTAGATGCCTTTCACCTAGATATCTCTTATGCTTGCTCAAGATGGAAAATCATGTGAAATCAAAATTTTGCTTACATCTTCTTAGCCTTTTTAGCCCAGTGTATTTTTTATTTGTGTAGCAATACTAAAGTAAATAGAGAATCACACCTTCACATATTTTGGTCATATTTTCTTAACATTTTCTTCTTTCCTAGTATTTTTTAGATTTATGTGCGATCAACAAAGGGAACAAGAAATTGTGTGTGGATATTTTTATCAAATTTACACCTTTTCTCATGCATTCTTATTTTCTATGTTAGAATATATTATATTATTTGGTTATATAATATTTAGAATAGGAGATTACTTTAGGAGGAAGTTATGTATTTACTTCAAGCAATGTAATAAATGCATAAATTTCAATGTGTATGCAAGGTATCCCTTTGTACAGTTAGGTAGATTATTGGCTAAGGAATCCATCTTCCTATATAAAGGGTCGTATAGTTCCATTTATATTGTATTACTCGATTATCAATAATATATGTAGTTTTTATCTCTTTCTCTCTTTTTCTTAATTCAATGGGATGGTGCTAAAACCATCAGTGGTATTAGAGCCACGGTGAACCCAAAGAGAAATAGAGAAAACTACCATTGCTATTGTTGGCCTACGTATTTCCAAACTGAACCTACCAATTTGCAATGTTATATGTAAATGTTGCTACTAGAAAAGTTGAAAAGGAGAAGTCCCTAGAAGTATTATTGCAAGACTCAAAAAGAGACCCCAAAGAAGATTCCATGAGAAATAGGATATTGGAGATCTCCTTTCTAGTTGAAGACTATTGAGGTAAAGCTTCTGAAAATAAAATAAATGGGACAATTATCACCATTTGAAAACAAGCCCAAATAGAATAATAAATTGGTAAAGAGTGCCAAATCCATAAGGTCCTATTTGAAGACAAGATCTAACAAGAAGCTACAAATTCATCTATACGAGGTAGTAATTTGATCTACATATACATCAGAAACCATTAAAGGTAAGCAACTAGGGTGCAATCAGTTGAACTTAAATTAGGGTTCAATATCAAATTCCATTAAACACCATTTTGGATTAAAGTTGCAAGAAGGGCTCATATTATAGTCTTCCAAAAAGTGTAAAAAGAAGAATTTATTTTAAGATATATTTGCAAATTAATAGGAGTTGGATATTTTTAAAAGAAATAAAACTATCATCTACCTATTATATATCTAGAAAGCATAAGACTACATCCTACAATATTGATTGTAGTTAAAATTGTAGAATATTATTAAGTGCTTTAGAGTTTATTCTGAGAGTTTATTATCATTAAAATTGCATTATTAGTCCATTATAGCACTATACTAGTTGATATTTGACTAGTTACTCTCAAGAAATTAGTTTGTGTTACTAAAAGCACAAATCTAGTACAAGAATGCAACATTGTTTGGCCAAAGGAAGCCACCATTACAATAAAAAGGTGAACAAGGAAACCACCATTAATATCCTTGAAGAAATCCTCAAATAGAGACTTAGTGAGTCTCAAGATTCAAGGAAAATATAAGGATTTCATTTAAGTGCAAAGAGCAAAAATTCTTACTTCAAAAACAACATCTCATTATCTTGGATTAGCTATCATTAAAATATGAAAGGGAGAATATTAAAATAAGAAAGAAGAATTTCATTAAAAAAAAGGTCCTTAATATTGGTTAAATTCTAACTATTATAGAGCACCTCTTTTGTTCCTTTGAAAGGATAAAAACCATCATATCTATAGGGAGCAGTGAAACTGTTATATTTTGTAGGTTGAAGGATAGAATTCAAGCAAGAGGAAGGAGCCACTAAAGAGCTCATACATATAGGTGTTTAAAAACACCATTTCTCCATGTCCAATCAAATCCCTAGAAGAGAGTGTATCACTTGCAACATTGGAGTCATAATAAAAAGGCATTATCGTTAAAGTCTACGTATAGAAAGGGTAGAATACAGAGGTAAACTATCTAAGAAGAAGCACCATAAAAGCTAAGAAAAAAGCTATCAATTGATTGTTATAAAAGATGAACAAATAGCATATTACAAGTGTGAAATTTTAAAGAAATAAGTGCTAGACGAAAGGTTTCTACATGGAGATAATGTTCACCATTGAAGAGCACATGGAGTTGCCATAGGACTGACATTGAAGAGCACCATAGAACCAAGAAGCAATACAGTTGGTGCCATCCATAATCCTCTTCAATATAGAAAATGAACAAGTGAAGAGAGATTGCTTGCATTTTAAGAAACATAGTGTTGTGGAAAATTTTGATATCCTTAAAATATGGTTGTCATGCTACCAAAAATTCCTAATCACAAACATATATGCAAGCTCTGGTGGACTTACCACTTCGACCTGTAAGGGGATTTTAAAGTAAATTCATGAAATATCAGGTCAGGTTTGGACACCCTAATAAGAGCCTAATTAACCATGGATGTTCTATCCTTTTAGCTCTTCTAGATCAGATGGGTTTGAATTGTGACCAAGCTAATATAGCATTTCAATAATACAGATTGGTGCCTTGTCTATTGGGCTACTATATCAAAGTTCAACCGATTATATGAAATAGACAAAAAAAAGAAAGAAATAACTGATATACCCATACTCATTCAAATAACATAATCAATATAGGTATTAAATCAAAGATAAAGTGTTACTTGTGAATTCAAATAATATAATGCATAAATAAACAACATACACACAGTGAAACAAAGTATACCAAATATAAGAAGCTTGAATTTGTATTATGTTCAATTCCAGATGATTACAATATTAGAGCCCAATGATGTGCTTAGGTCTCTTAAATAACACAACACAATATTCACCTTGTTCAAATAACGTAACAAGGGAATTCAGATCTCCTATCCTAATTGTAGTGACATAAAGACTCCAACTCCTTGAAGTAGCTCCTAGAAATGATATTAGGTATACTAACTTGACTCTTGGAAATACCTGCACAAAGGTGAGAGGAATTGAGAAATGGAAAATAAATACAAAAAATAAAAATACAATCGATCCAAACAAAACACTCGAAATGCCTCTTGCAGAATTTTGCTATTCTGATGCTCGATCCTGAATTCTAGCTTGAAAGGCCTCTTTTATAATTTGAATTATGTAATTATATTTTGAATACTTGGTGCATATGCAACCACTTAGAATCCTCTCTACCACTAGTTTCTATGAATGTATTATAGCAAGAACTGAGCTATCACAAGCTGTCAAAATTGGCAAAACTAGCCACCTATCCTCAAAATTATTATTCAAGTTGTTCTTGTTGTGTAATTAGTTCTGATTCCTTTTCTCCTTCAGTGGTGGTGGGTCTTGAAGTAACTTCTACTTTGTTTTTCCTAGAATTTTGACTCCCACTAGTTCTACAATTTTGATGTTGTAATATGGTGGTTTACAGTTGGACTTTAGTGATTTACAATTCGATTGATGAGTTATCCCTTGGGTGATGTGTCATCTTGAGGTTCTTCTCGATTCAAATATGTAATTTTGGTCTTTGATCTCTATAATTATTTGTCTTTTTGAGTTGTAAATCTTCAATAATTGAGGTTATTTGGTTGTGCACCATAGGTCTAAAATCTAGTCTATATTCAATGAATGTAACTCCAATGCATCAGCTTCCAATCTTTCAGAGTCTGGTTCGTTCACCTGTAAGACCTCTTCATCCTTCAGATTTTAATGTTTGACCTTCGTCTATTACCTGTAAATCAATATTATTATTTTGGCGAGGAAATAAAATCAGAATTTAATATCAAATATTTTAGATTTATCAAAATACTTCCTAAGGTTTAACATCATATCTCATTTTAATTTTTAATTTTTTTTAAATTTAAATTTTTATAATGTTCTAACATTATAATTGAATTTTTAATTTTCTTTTTTTGGTAAATAAAAGTCTTCATTAATTATCGGGTTTTGCAGGTTAACCCAAAACCTATTACAATATTCAGCCTTCTACTGAGATTGTAGATCCTAGTCATCCTTGAAACTTTCTTACCAGAAATTGTGTTGAATCCCCTACAAAACCTTACTAACAAAGCACACCCATACCTAAACATAACTGTAAACATTACTTACATTGACAGGAATTGAATTTTGGAACTTTGCACTTGTGAAACCTCGTTGCTTTCCCATTTCCTATTCTCTGTCGGAATCTTCCAAGGCTTACACCCTGTTACCTTCATTTCCAATTTGGTATGATTTAGAGGGAAACCCCATAGTTATTACAAGCTCCATGGGGAAAGAACACCCATTCATATTTCTCCTTAACGGGTAGGTTTCTTTTCATGACTAATAATGTTTTCCACTTCACGTGGCACACCTTGTGTCCATGTCACCAAACTACCAACATCAACACCTATGTTGGCTAATTTCTCAGCTGACTTGTTGGCCTCACGGTACACGTGACGAGCCCTCTTGTTCTGTATTGCCGCAAAAAGGATCCTCACTTCATGGATGACTCCCTTGATTCTCCATGGAGGTTTTTTGCCATTGGTTAATAGGTTGATGATGTTCATAGAATCACCTTCAATCATCAAGTTACCTTGAGTTTCTTGGGCTACTTGCAACCCTCTCCAAAGGGCTCTAGCTTCTGCTTCGTTATTAGTTCTGATTCCCAATGGTTCAGCGAAGGCCTTGACCATATTTCCTTGATGATCCTTGATTATTCCTCCAGCTCCAGCTCTTCCCGAGTTCTCCTTGGCTACACCATCAAAATTTAGTTTAAACCAACCCTGGGGGGTGGCTCCCAAAAAATCCCATTTTTGGGATTGGGAAAAGGAATGGAAGGTTTGTCCTCAATACCTAAGGCCCGAGATAATTTTTTTTGGGGGAAGAATTGAGTGGTTCTCATCCACTAAGGTGCTAAGGTTTTCTTTCATAAAGACAATAATCCTGTTGAGGATGGTTTTTGGTTTGTGAATGGTATCCTTAAAGGCTTTATGGTTCTTTTCTAGCCAAATATGCCAGAGAAAATTATGCCAATAGATTTTCCATAGGTACTTAAGTTTTAGGCTAACAAAGGGTTGAGGCCATTGATGGAACACTTCAGATATAAGAGCAGGCTTAACCCACGAGATCCTAAAGGCTTGGAAAAGTTCATCCAGGATGGACTCCGCTACCGAACACTCTAGAAACAAGTGTTGGGTAGTCTCCCATCCTGCCCTGCACATGTAGCAATGGTTAGCAATAACCATACCATTGGATAACATATTGTCCATAGTGAGGATTTTTCCTTGAATCACTAGCCATGAAAAAAAGTATATTTTAGGAATTAAGCCTTTGATCCAAACCAAACTCGGTTGAAATTTTTGACCTTCTACATTGAGAAGCAAATTATAGGTAGACTTAACTGTGAAGTCACCACTTTCAGTCTCAGCCCAAACAATGTGATCTTCATCCTCTCCAGAGGGAATAATTTGCTGAGTTAAAATGTTATAAAGCTCTTCAGACTCCGCTTAAAAACCCTGTACTTTGATGTGTTTCCACCGTTGATATTTATATCCTGCCACATATAATTTGCAACCTTCTTCCCAATATGCTACTCCATATGCTCTTGAATCCTAGCCAAACGAGGATTCCGGGATAACTCCTCGACTCTCACCCATCGATCCTTCCAAAAGTCTATTGTTTGCCCATTTCCTAGAATCCATCTAAGACCTTTCTTGACAAGATCCCTGCTCGTGAGGATTGCCTTCCAAAAAGCAGACCCCCTGCTTGCTAAGTTGTCATTAAGAATTTTAATGCTAATGTATTAAATACAATTTTAATGTCACAAAATTATTGAATTTTAATTCATATTTACTATTATTATATTTTTAAATATGTATTTTATTATTATTATTATGATTATGACCTTAATTCCTCTTATATTAAAATTTTAATGTTAGGGTTTTAAACCCACATTAATGCCTTTATAAAGATTTTACAATTTTATTTTAGCATTAAGGTTCTTATTGAATTATATATAAAATTTTTACCTTTAGTGCTTAATATCTTGCTATATCTTCATAATTTTAATATTCGGCTTTGAAATTTTATTATTAATAAATTCGCCTTTGCTAGACTTTATAATTCCATGATTTAACCTTATAAAATCACCAACCTAAGGCTTTTGATTAATATTTTAATGAAATTATTTCTCCCTTGTCTAAAGTTTTCGTGACTTGATTTTTCATTATTATTCATTCTCCTAAGCTTAAGGTTTTCAATCCCTTGATTAGATGATTTTAATCAACTTGAATACAATCTCACCAATCGTGTGTGTTCGCTTGAAGGGGCTGCACCAATGAGGGAATAGTGACTTTATTTTATTTAGGGCTTAGAAAATTATTTCGGGGTATAGCCAAACTTAAGGTCATTGGAAAAATTAACTTCACTAAATTCCATCCAATTGGACATGTTCGCTTCTCTTACTCGAGCCAATGGGATGCAATCGGCTTGCTCATCCGACTAAAAGATCTTTTAATAATTTTTTTGGATCTAAAATTTGAACTTGCCCTGATTATATGATTTTTAATTGCATCATCGATTCCAAAATTTAAACTCACCCAATTTAAACTTATGTTTTATTTTCTCTTGTTCTTCTTAGACCAATAGGATCTCATCGGACATAATAGCCGACCAATAGAAATAAAATGTGAAACTCAGCCATTGTGAGTGGAGAAAAAAATTATGCATCCTTGACCCTTACAAACTTTAGAAATGGGTAAAAAAAATTATATTAGTCTTCATTCAATCGGTTCATTGGACAAGTCATCCGCCCTAGGATTTTAATATTTGGACTTTAGGGGATATCACATTCAACTTTAGTATGGTCAGGTGAGCGAAAAGGATATCAACTAGGGTAAGCAATGGGTAAGATGGATTGAATAACTTAGTGACTAGGCATTTTAGATTAACACCTGTTGGCTTATGGGTATATGAATGGTCGGGGGAGACAAAGGGGGCATATAGTGAGACAGTCGCAACCTTTTATTTAATCGGATAATACAACCAACAAGACTTTATTGGGTGGACTTAAAGACTTTTCAAAAGCGATAGGGTATCATGGCCAATGAGGTTTAGTGGGTGAAAGTTTTAGGCAGAATTTGAGAACCTAATAATCTGAAATTAATCATAAAATTTGGCGTCTTATTACCCGTAGTACTAAAATTGGTTAAAATTCAAAGCGACCTGATTTTGATAAAACTTCTCATGTTTCTAAAGGAGGAAACTGGGTATCCAAATCCACTGAGAAAATTAAAAAAATTATTTTGAATCATGATATATTTCAATTAGAAATTCCCAAGCTACTTTGGAGAATTGCTATTTTTGGAAAGAATTGATGTCCAATTTTTTGTAAATCTAGCACCATTTTGAATATGAAATCAATATCTTTTCACCAGTTTTTAAATCAACTCAAATAGAGTTTTCTAGCTCAAGTTATGTCCATTTCAATTTTGCATCAATTATAGGGCAAAAGTGACGAAATTGGAGTAACCCTAAAATGAAATTTAATTATTTAGACCTTTGAAAAACCTTAGAACTTGCATTTTCTAAAACATTTAATTTGAAATAATACAATTAAGATGTAAATGTTCAAAAATATTCAATCCAAATTATTGCAACTGGATCCAAGTCTTCAAGATGCAAAAATCTCAACAATTTTGAAACCTCAATGTAATCAGAAATTTTTAAACAATCTTGGTGTAAGCCAATTTTCAAAGATCTTGATGCAAGCAAAAATTCCAAATTAATCTTAAAAATATTTAGACTCTTGAATTTGATATGTCTTTGCAAAATTGGGGTATAAACCGAGTTGTAATTGTGGGGTACAACACTGGCTCTAACTAGGACAAGTAGCATGAATGACCTTAATAGTGCATGAATGTTCTTGAGAACTCTAGAATATTTGGTTAGCAATCAAGAGACCATAAAAATTTGGACTAAAAGCTGAAAAGGAAAACAAAGGCACTGATTTTGAAAAATAATAAAGGATTGACCTTGGTTCTAATCAGTAAAATTAGATGACCTAGTTTAAAAACAAATGAACCTTGACTCATGGGGCAACAAATATTTTGGCAATGTCTTAAGATAGAGTTGAGGTAGATTTATTTGGAAGTTGTTGTGTCATCATGCCTTGGCTTATGTGTATTTTATGCATTCATTATCATTTCTTGATCAGTCATAATTTTATCATATTGGCAGGAGTTGAGCCTATTAAGTATTTCACTCTGAATGATATTCACCTTTGCATTGCTCCATTGCTAGTCAGGCATATATAGCCTTGGTGGAGATGACATCAAATTTCCTTTTGTTTTGCTCTACTACCATACAGACATCTATAGCCCCGATAGAGGTTATCCAGATAGCCCAAGCACATAGCTGCTTTGCATTATTTATATTTTTCTTCTTACTTGAGAAGAATTATGATGAATTACAAAGCTCATGTTGGGTTAGAAATCTGTAAGGCTAAAAAGAAGAGTGTATATATTTTTTGGTTCAAATAATCCTACCAATGATTACTTCATTATTAATGACCCTAAAATAACCTTAAAATTTGTGGAAGATGTGAAGCTTTGGCATAATGCACAATACCTTCCACTTAATCTGTTGTAGCTCCAAACTTATGGGATAATTACCTAAAACCTAGCCTATAAGCCCTTAGTGTCATCTATCCTTACTCTAGATTCTCTTTCTTTAACTAATTAGAACAAGTCTATCAAAACTACAGTGTGAAATAAAACCTTTTAAGGAGACAAAAACATAACCACTGCTAGACATGGATGGTGATGAGGCAAAAATGAAAGTATCTCATTGGAATATTTACAAGAGCAATTAGCTTTTTTGAGATAATTTCTGTGAATCATAGAACAAGAAGGGGGGTAACACTTTTATTTTGTAAAAATAGCTTTATGACATCATGATGTAGAGTGAGTTTAAATTCCTTTCACTTTTGTCTAAATGGTCTAGGATACACTCTCAATTCCTAATGATTCCAGAGAAGAACAAACCGTAGTGAGCATTATGCATCATTTTTACCTTTGCTCTTATCATGATGTCTTTTGTGTTAAACTAGCCAATTCTTGTGGGGCTCCTAATGCTGGGTTAGGCATTAGGGATTTTATTAATAACAGATGTGGTATTACCTAGGACTGAGGCTTTGTTAATGAATATGATGGAGAAGTCAACAAAGGAACCAACATCATTTTCTAGACCAATGAGTATTGTGAATTTGTTGATTTTTTTGTCTTGGCCTATTTTAATCTAACTGATTTCACACTTAAAACAAAAATAGGGGAAAATTTTTTTCTATAAAAAGACTCAGTAGATCAATTATGATGTTATATGAAGCTCTATTACCAAGTGGATGATTGCAGATAGAGTATCCATTTATTGAATCTGACATATATCTTTGGAAAACATGGAGGGGCTTTATTGCAGATGTGGTTTCATTTTTGCAATATTCTAGGCTTAGAGGTCTACTTGATAATTTTTTTTATTGATCGATAAGCTTAAAATATCTAGAAAATTCTTTTATGCATTCAAGAGTTATTATTTATTTTATATTGAATCATTGGTCAAAAGGTTTTTTGAAACATCTACTGTTATAGATTGATCTTGTTTGATTTCATCAAATCTATCATCAGGAGCTTGATGATGATGTTCTTCTCTAAGAAATAAAATTCTTTGCTCATGACTAATAAGATAAACATTGATATATTCTTCAAACTTAATTATATTTTTAGGCTTGTGATCAATCAATTATATTTTGTGGTCTTCTTCTGCATTAATTTTTTCAATAATAACCTCATATTTTGATTCATCATTCTCAGTTGTTGACCCTTTATCAACTTTTTCCTCTTTAGCTTGTTCTATTTTGTTGGATAGTGCCCCTACTTCTGAATGTTGTTCTTGCATCTCATCCATATTAGGAATATTCATCTTATCTATTATACTCTTAAAGTCCATGGCATGGATTTCTTGAAAAAAATCTATTGCTATAAGTGGTTCCCATTTGACTTCATCAAATATGACATTAGAGGTTTCAAGACAATGTCCTTCTTTGAAAATTAAAGCTCTCTATTCTTGATGAACCTCAATATCTTCTTTAGATTTAGGATGTGTATCTTCTAAGTTGGTCCTGATACCCTCATCTTCAGACTCATCATTCTCAATTGTTGACCCTTTATCAACTTTTTCTTCCTTATCCTACACTATTTTGTTAGGCAATACTCCTTCTTTTGAATTTCATTCTCACATCTCATCCATATCAAAAATATTTGTCTTACCTATTGTACTCTTAAAATTTATGGTATGGATTTCTTGAAAAAAATTTGTTGCTATAAGTGGTTCCTGTTTGAATTCATCAAACCTGATATCAGAGGTTTTAGGATAATGTTATTTTTTAGAAATTAAAGCTCTTTGTTATTGATGGACCTCAATATCTCCTTTAGATTTAGGATGTTTATCCTTGCAATCTAAGTTGGTCCTCACTTCTTTACTAGGTTGTTCCTTAAGGTTTATGTTGGGATGCAAAGCTAAATAGATGGCACAACTAGAAGGATTATGGGGTGAATTACAGGTAGGGCAATAGAAGGGAAATTTTGTAACAATATTTGAAAATTCTTGTACTACAACATTTCCCTTCCCTTTTTCAATCTTAGGGAATCTGTTCATTGTATCAAACATTTATGTCATTACATTGGAATATGGTTTGATCTTTCCACTACCAATCATATTCCTTTCTACGTGAACAACCTTATTCATGCACTCATCAATAGTGTTTACTTGCTCTTTTCTTAGTTCATAATTGAATTCTACAGAGAAAGCATTCTTATAAAATCAAATGTACTACTGATCATTAAGAGCTAACTTATTAGAAAGTTTATTTTTAACCTTGATGAATATTTTGTTGAAGTCATTAACCAATTCATTTTTCTCTTTTTTTATTGTAGTCAATTAAGTTATAAGTGAATGCTTATTTTTCTTCTTATCGTACCTTTCTAAAAATACTTCTTCCATTTCCTAGAAATCTGATATGTAATGTGAGGGAAGAATATTGAACCAATTTGTAGCATCCTTCTCTAAGGTATGCCGAAATAGCCTAAGGGACATGTCTTCTTCTTTAACTTCCAAACTATCTAAGGTGTACAAAAATCTTTTGATATGTTCTTCTCTAGTGATAACATTGTTACCTTAGAATTTAGGCAAGTATTTATGGGCTTTAATGGGTAAGTCATGAAGATGAGGGGGCAACTAAAAAGACCTATACCTATTGGCTCTCTAGGTCTAAAGGTATTGATTATTCTAGTTATTCTGAGGAGGAGGATTAGCCATAATAATCATAGGGGTGATGATAGAAGATACGCTTATGATCAAATTAAAAATTAAAATATTCCATTCATAATAAGTTAAGATGCTAGAACTACTATCTAAAGGAACATTGCTTGCTAAAAAAAATTACCGCTATGATATGATTTAGTTTTGTAAACTAGATTTTTTCAGTTTCAAATAATTACCTTTGGGTTCTTGAATATTTGAAAGATTCGCTTACTGCTTCTTCTTGTATGCACCAGATCAGATTCTTGATTCTTCTTTGGGTTCATTTAGTTTAAAGTTGCTAGCATATTTGTTCAAAATAATCTATCACTAGCTAATATTTCTTAGTCTTAGCACTCTTTAGATTTCTCATAGACTCTCAGAGATACCCATGAATGAGAATAGAAAAATACCTACATCAAAAAATTGATATTCTAACAATTTCCAGTAAAGGATTTACAATGTCATAAGGGAACAAACCAAATGATATACAAATCACATAATAGTTCATCCTCGACAACGATGATAAAAATTGTTGCATTAAGTTGATGGGTCAGAATGTAAAAAAAGTTATAAGGAGATAAACTCTAGAAAAGTGGTCAGTAAATAACACACAAAAATGAAAGAGAGTTTAACCCCTAGCAACGGTGCCAAAAACTATTGTGGAAAATTTTGACATCCTTAAAATATGGTTGTCACACTACCAAAACTTACTAATAACAAATAGATATGCAAGCTCTGGTGGACTTTTCGCTTTGACCTATAAGGGGATTTTAAATTAAAATAGAAGGTCAGGTATGGACACCCTAATAAGAGCATAATTAACCATGGATATTTTATCCTTTTGGCTCTTCCAGATCATATGGGTTTGAATTGTGATCAAGCTAATATAGCATTTCAAGAATGTAGACCAATGCCTTGTCTATTGGGTGATTGTAGAAAAGTTTAAATGATTCTATGAAACAGACATAAAAATAAAGAAATAACAAACTAAAAGCATGAGATTCCGGAAATAAAAGAAACACTAATATGCAATAAAAATAGAACTAGTTTAATGCATGTAATAACATGGATATGATCAAATTAAAAGTAGGAGCACGGCCCTTTTTATTAATGTGATTCCGCTCGGTTACAATACGTCTCTTCAGTTACATGTTTCCATTACAACAAATGAATATTGATCTTCTTTCGCATGCCCACATTAGAAACGGGCAGGCCAGAATGTTGCCACCGCTGGTTGCTGATGAATCTTTGCTCTTGTTGTTCTTCATGCATTCAAAGAAACAATAAACTATTTAGTAGCACCTGCAACAATAGGACAGAACGTTTGTCTTTTAAGAAGCAATGAAAAATGCAGGTAAAAGATTGATTAAACGCGTGAATGAAATAACTCTACGTAAACCTGCAACTTTTATCGAGAACAGAAAACTTTACTTAGCAGGCCGCTGCCATTAAAACAGTCGGCCGATCTGCACTGTCAAATCAGTGTAATTCCCTGCAGGTTAGTATCGCAACAAAAAAAAAATGATAGACGCGTGCTAATATTCGATGAATGTCTAAAGTCGCGATAGCATGATACTATGTTTAATAACCGATCCAAATAGTTTAAAATGCGATGCTAGAAATATATTCGAACAGGAAGCATAATCTATTTAAACCCAGTTATCTTCGAATATAAAACATACGTCATTTTTAAAACTGCATACGGCATGATAAGGAAACTACGTGATATCAGAATAACTTAAGATGAAACGAGGGCTTGCGGGGCACCCAAGCGGGCTGCCCACCGTAGGACTCGGTTTCGGTGCCAATCCACTAAGTAAGGGCCCGAAATCTCTCAAGTTGTGGTGTCGTCAAATTGGTGGACTACTATGTCCAATGTCGGGTATGAAGGTTCGGATTCACACTTCTGAAAACCACCCACCAACCTCTCTTTGCAAGAGATTCTGGATGTGAAGAAGGTGAAATCCAAACTGATGCAATCGGGTCTTCAAATGAGCAGCACTTCGTTGTGTTTACAAAATGCTTCTTCGGTCCTTTTTACATTGCATTGAACTAGTTTTTATAGAGGATTTCGCCTCTGAAATATTAATGTCAAACCCTAAATCCGTAGGGGCCGCTGAGATTTGACCCTTGTCAAGTGATTATGAGACATGGCTCGCACTGAGATTATCGCTAGGAACTCACATCAGTAGTTATGAGGCATGGCCTCGGACCGGATTTGTTGTTGAAACTGCTCGTCTCATTAATGCAGTTGGTGAAGTCCGCCGTTCTTACAGACCCACGGGGTCTTTTAAAAAAAAGTGGCACGTAGTGACGCCACGTGGCGGCCATACCTTATTGCTTTGAAGTATGCAATGACGCCACGTGTCTGTTTTTAATTGGTCGAATTCGCCTTGACTAGTCGCAAGTCTGTTAAAGCGCAAAATGCCGAAGTGTCGCGATATCGCGACGTCGCGATATCGCGACACTTCGGCCGAGCCTTCCCTTTGGGCCTTAGGTGTCGCGATATCGTGACACCCTCGGCCGAAGCTCCCTTTCGGGCCTTAGGTGTCGCGATATCGCGACGTCGCGATATCGCGACACCCTCGGCCGAAGGCTCCCTTCGGGGCCTTAGGTGTCGCGATATCGTGACGCCGTCGCGATATCGCGACATCTAGGCCAGGTCCCTTCGGGCCTTAGGTGTCACAACATCGACAATGCCAAGGCTCCCCTTTGGGCCTTAGGTGTCACGATTTCATGACGTCGCGAAATCGCGACATCTAAGGCCAAGGCTCCCTTTGGGCCTTAGGTGTCACGATTTCGCGATCGCGAAATCGCGACATCTAAGGCCAAGGCTCCCCTTTGGGCCTTAGGTGTCACGATTTCCGACGTGCGAAATCACGCCGTCTAGGCCAAGGCTCCCCTTTGGGCCTTAGGTGTCGCGATTTCGCGACGTCGCGAAATCGCGACGTCTAAGGCCAAGGTTCCCCTTTGGCCTTAGGTGTCGCGATTTCGCGACGTCTAAGGCCAAGGTTCCCCTTTGATTAAGGCTTGCATTTGAAGTTTGCTTAAGATTTGTTCTCGCTTAAGGCTTGAAGTTTGAAGTTTTGCTTTTGATTAAAGGCTTGCTTTTGACTTTGTTTTAATGAAGGCTTGTTAAAGCGACCAACTTTGCTCTGCTCATTTTTTGACCTTCTAAACTGCTGTGTGAGTGGCTAGGACCATTGTTTGACCTCTGAGGGCTGCCCTGAAAGTTGTGTATGTCAATGCGATCAGTGTTTGTAGTCACTTAATCGGATTGGTGTTGTTTTGGTGTCTACAAGATGCCCCTTTTTGGGAAGCGCTGCGGGTGACGCGATGCTTGAGCAAAAATAGATGACCAAAGCACTAATGATTAGGGTTTCTTGGTAACCTAACCAACTTTTGATGCCCCAAGTATGGAAAGGGCATGCATTCTTGAATCCTGACGAGCTAAGGAATTCGATTTCAAGTGTTAACCTATTTTGGTGAGGTGTGACTTGAGCTTGGACATTGATCGGTCATGATTAGGCAAAGGGCGTAACCTTTTGTCCACAGGGGGAACCTTGTGTTCATGCTTCGGGAATGCCAAGTGTTTGATCAATTTAATGATTGCTTGTTTACTGCCCCAAGCAGGAGCGTGATTGTCTTTGTCAATGATTCTTTGAATGCATGTCATTGCCTTGATTGGGTGTGTGCTTGTTGATTGGTGACTAAGTGTGACTACCCCCTCAAGCGACGAATCGATGAGGGAATGACCTTCGTGAGAAAAGCGACGAGTCGCTTGACCCAAGATGACTTAGGTTAGGGTGCCTTTAGATGTTTTACCATTTAAGCACGTGCAATTTCCCGACATTTGGACCTATTTTTGGTGGGTGTTAACCCTTTTGGTGATGCCATAATGGGGTGAAATCATCAAAAACCCGTCTTCCCGTGGAGCGGTCCGGCTATGGTAGCCTTCTTGGGGAAGTAGGAGAGTGACAATTTGAGCCCCGACATCGATTTTTTATGCCAAGAGGTTAAGTGCAAGAGCACTTGTGTCTGGCAATGCTTATTGCTATGGTTTTTGTGTTGCATTTTTGTGATGTTTTTGTTGTTTTGATTTTCTTTCTTTGTGTATATGTCATGATATTATGGTATGCATAATGATTGATGTTGATGGATGCATGCTACTTTATATTGATGGATGCATATGGTATGATAAATTGATTGTTGTATGTTGATTTATTTTGATGGATGCATATGTTTGATGAATGCAAATGTATGTGATATGCAGAAATGAAATGGATGGATGGACTTTGTGGTGTTTGGCTATGGCACCATAGACTATTTAGAACTCTATTATTTTGTTTTTTAGGCGATTGCTGTGATGCATGACTTTGTATGTATACATGTGGTTTTTCTTTTTTTTTGTATTTTTTGATGGTATTGTAAGGATGAAAAGTAGCGCAGTTGGTTTAGAAATGTAGCTAAGGTTTTCTGAGACTCAGACGGTTTTAACTTACTAGCCATGATTGTACTTTATCTTACAAGACTTTTGAACAAGGTATGAATCGTACTTGTTTTTGACCAAGTTATTTCACATCCCTGTGTGTGCAATTGAGTTCATTTATGTGGTATTTGTCAGGATACCGCCGAGTGCGGATGGGCTTTCAACCGAACCTCTATCGAGGATCACCTAATTAGCTCCACTAAATCCTTTACTGTATTTAGTTAGATTAATCTGCGGTGTTATCCAGGATACCATAAGCTAGCTCATCCTTATGCAAACATTGGTCCGCACACACGCAAAGCAAATGTGACAGACATATCGTCATGCGGGTAGGACACCACCATTGCCAGATAGGCTATCAACCAAACCTGTAATGAGGATCACCTAGATGGTTTTTCGAATGCTGAGAATTCCAGGGATTCAAGTTCGGGATGTTTGTTGGCTGAATGATTTAGAGAGTTGCTCGTCTATATAGTGATGAAAATCACTGTTTATTTTCTATTAATTCTTTTTGAGCAAGGATTTTGAATAGTGGTGATAACCATTGTTATTTGATTTTGTGTTTTGAGTATTGTGGTTGGTTGTGAATGGCTTTGATCCTTGTGGCCTTGGGGATGACTACCCATCCTGGTTAGGGGCGGATAGTACGAATCCTTACGACGTTGGGGACCAAGGGGATGATGGAGGTTATGGAGTAAGGGCATTGATCTTGTTAGGCCTTGGGGATGACTACCCATCCTGGTTAGGGGCGGATAGTACGAATCCTTACAACTTGGAGACCAAAGGTGAATGGAAAGTGTTAGGATGATGATTTGTTGGAATTTTGTTTGTGAATGGTGTTGATCCCTTTAGGTCTTGGGGATGACTACCCATCCTTGGCAAGGACGTGTAGTACAAATCCTTACAACTTTGGGAACCAACTATGATTGGGATTTGGTAGTGGTGAAAACCACTGTATATGGAGGTGAATGGATAGGAAAGAGCTTGTCCTTTTGTCAATTCTCAGCATTCTAGAACCATTCGCACGGGGGATGAGCAAGATAACCGTTTCGCTTATGGTGACCTGGATTATTGTGTAGGTTTCATCTTTCGTTCACACAACTTGGGAATTTTTATGTGTTTTAATTTGTGTTGGGATGTTACGTAACAAGGTGTATTTCAAGTGTAACTCTACCTTCATAAAATCTGTTTGACTTGATACATTACATGGCTAAAGAGCAAAATGATGACTGAATCACGAAAACTCTTGATACATTAAAAGACCACTGACTCTAGTATGGTAAAAGCAATGCATGGTGTTTTTGTTGTTTTTGTAAAATGGAACAGTGTGGAACAAGATGGACTAGCAGAGCCATTACAGCCTATGGTGCCTTTGACCTGTACGACCACAAATATGCAATGTATGGATGCAATGCTTTAATGCATCTATGTATTTTTGTATTTTTGATGGATTGATTTTTGTGAATATGAAGATGAAGTGCGAGAAGAACTCTCTATTGATGAATTTGAGTATGCCTAGAAATGAGATGCAAATTTTTGTTGTTTTTGATGATTTTTGTTGTTTTTGAATTTTCTTGATTTTTGACCAAGCGATTGTGGAAATCCTTGGAGCATTTTGGGATTGACCAAGCGATTGCAAGAATCCTTGGAGCCTTTTGGGATTGACCAAGCGATTTACAAGAATCCTTGGAGCCATTTTTGGGATTGACCAAGCGATTTTAATAATCTTAAACTTGGCATTTTGGATTACCAACGATTACAATCCTTGAGCATTTTGAATTACCAAGCGATTAGAATCCTTGGAGCATTTTGGGATTGACCAAGCGATTGCGAGAATCCTTGGAGCATTTTTGGGATTGACCAAGCGATTGCGAGAATCCTTGGAGCCTTTTTGGGATTTGGCTCTCTTAGATATGAAATGGTCGCAAATGACTGATATTCAAGGGTTCTGTTTCCTTGATACCATCAAGAGAAGCTAGCCGGTATGTCCCGGGTCCTATTTTGCTATCAATGACATATGGACCTAACCAATTTGCCGCAAACTTGTCCCTTAGGTGGGATGGCAAACTGGAATTTTGCTGGTTTTCCTTCAAAACCAAATCACCAACCCGAAAGTCCCTCAGGTGAACTTTCATGTTGTAAGCTTTCTTAAGTCGCTCTTGATAAATACGTAAATGCTCGAGAGCATTAACGCGTCGTTCGTCAAGCAACGTAAGCTGGTCTAACCGGGCCTGCCGCGCAGAGTCATCATCGATGAACTCCTGCATTGATATGCGTAGGGAAGGAATCTCCAACTCTAGAGGCATGACTGCCTCGGAGCCATACACAAGCGAAAATGGAGTGGCCCCAGTGGGTGTCCGAATGCTAGTGCGATAGGCCCATAGGGCAAGTGGGATTTGAATGTGCCAATCCTTATGACTGTCCGCGATGGTCTTTTTAAGGATGGCAACTAGCATTTTGTTTGACGCCTCTGCTTGCCCATTCGCCTACGGATAATAGGGTGTTGAAAAGCTGTGCTGAATCTTGTACTTTGTGGTCAAAGCACGCACGTCTTTGTTCTTGAAAGGCGTCCCATTATCCGAGACTATTTTGGATGGAATACCAAAACGACATATGATGTTATGCAAAATGAACTCCACAATGCGGGGTCCTGTCGTAGAGGTAAGCGGAATTGCTTCCACCCACTTGGTAAAATACTATGTGGCCGTTATGATAAACGTGTGACGGCCTGACGACGTAGGGGAGATCTTTCCAATTAGATCGAAGCCCCACTACGAGAACGGCCAAGCAGACTGGACTGTCTGCAAGGCTTGAGAAGGTACGTGCATCAAATTGGCATGATGTTGACACTTCACGCACTTCTTGACATAGGTGCAACAATCTCGCTCTAAAGATGGCCAATAATAGCCCATGCGAAGAATGCGCTTTGCGATAGCCATACCACTAAAGTGGCCACCACATGTACCATCGTGCGCTTGGGCGACTGCCCAAGTGGACTCTTGCTTGGTCCAAGCAACGAAGGAGGATTCCTTCATAGCTGCGACGATACAAAATGTCTCCTATCAAGACATACTTAGCCGCTTTATGCTTGAGTGCTCATTTTGCGGCATGAGTCAATCCAAGTGGGAGATTACCTAACTTGAGGTAGTCTCTGATGGGTAAATACCAATCCTGTTGATCAGAAACCTCGACAGTATGAACAGCCAATCCCTCTTGAAGTTCATCCCTAGCAAACGCTGAATGGGATAGAACCTGTAAGAATAGCGTTGTGTTGCTATTAATGGGAGTAGGGGAGAACAAGGACCCCCAGTTGGCACGTTTCAGACGATCTCGGATTCGAGAGAACTTATCCGAGGATGGTTCAATCTGGATCATGTGGATTCCTGGCGTCAAGTCTGAGCTTGCACGCTCCATCATGGATTGCGATAAGGTTTTGACTTGAATGGTTGTCATATCACCGAAAAGGTCTTGCGGAATTAGTGACCCCAAGGAGGCCATTGTGTCCGCAAAATGATTCGATGATCGAGGGAGTGCCTCGATGTCATACCACTCAAGTTTTGCCAGGAATTTGTCCACGAGGGCTTTATAAGCCTGCAGGACTGGGCATTTGCATTGATATACCCCTTTGACTTGATTGACTATTAACAGCGAATCACCAAAGATATTCAGTCATTTGATGTTCATGGCGATTGCTTGTTGAAGACCTAGGAGCAAGGCTTCATACTCTGCATTATTGTTGGTGCATGGGAAGTTTAATTTAAATGACAGGGGCATTGGAGCACCCTGCGGTGTGAAGAATACAATTCTCGTGCCACCACCTTGCTCACATTTAGAACCATCGAAGAATAGGGTTATGTCGGCCTGTGACTCAGGCTCATCAGAATCTGGTGATTTTGAGACATGGAAGACCCCATCATCGGGTAGTTCTATGACCAGAGGCTGATCGTCTTCAAGAGGAGCCTCTGCTAGTTGATCGGCTATGACTTGTCCTTTGATAGATTTTTGTCCAATAAACTCTATGTCAAATTTCGTCAACAACATGATCCATTTCGTCGTGCGACTACTATGATAAGTACGACTCATCATGTATCGCAATGGATTCTCCTTAGACACAACATACGTAGTGTTGCTCAGCATGTAGTGGCGTAGCTTTTTGGTAGCAAACACCACTGCCAAGCAGAGTTTCTCAACGTATGCATAGTTAAGTTCATAAGCTGACCGGGGTGCGGCTAAGATAGTAAGTAGCCTGTTCCTTGTGAAGTTCATTCTTACGGGCTAGCATGGCACCCGGTGCCACCTCGATGGCTGAGATGTATAAGTAGAACGGCACTCCTGGTCTAGGTGGTGCCAATACTGGTGGCGAAACCAGGTATTGTTTGATCTCGTCAAAGGCTGATCGGCACTCGTCATCCCAATGAAATGTAACCCCCTTGTGCAATAATTTGTTCATGGGTCGGCACTTGTCAGATAATTGCGCTATGAAGCGTTTAATCGACGCGACCTTTCCCTGCAGACTTTTGAGTTGCTTGATTGTAGTTGGGGGAACCATTTCAAGGATTGCCTTGACTTTCTTTGGGTCCACCTCGATTCCTCGCTTTGAGACTATGAAACCCAAGAGTTTTCCAGATGTGACGCCAAAGACGCACTTCTTGGGGTTTAGTCTAACTTTATGCTCCATGAGGCGATCGAGGATCTTGCTTAAGTCATCGATATGATTTGAGCGCAAGAGAGACTTGGCTAACAAATCATCCATGTAATCTTCCAAAGTTTTGTGCATGTAATCGTGGAAGATATATGTCATGGCACGTTGGTAGGTAGCGCCAGCATTTTTAAGGCCAAAAGGCATGACCTTATAACAAAATGTCCCCCAAGGCGTTGTGAACGCCGTTTTTAGTTGGTCTTCAGGATTGATACGAATTTGATTGTATCCTGAGAAACCATCCATTAGGGAGAGCATTTCGTGACCTGCTGTAGCGTCTACCAATGCGTCGATGCTTGGCAAGGGGAAATCATCCTTAGGACTCGCTTTGTTTAGATCTCAAAAATCGGTGCATATGCGAATCCTCCCGTCGGGCTTCTTGACGGGAACCATGTTGGACAGCCATGGCGGATAATCCACGCAGATGACAAACTGTGCATCCAACAGCTTTTGCAATTCGTCTTTGACCATTAAGGCCATTGTTGGGTGCATCTTACGTAGTTTTTGCTTTACAGGCTTGATTGTCGGATCAAGCGTTAAATTATGCGTGACTAGCTGTGGGTCTAGTCCTGGCATATCTTTGTACGACCATGCAAAAACCTCCTTCTTCTCTTTGAGAAGGGCAATGTAGTCGGCTTGCTCTTCGGGGGAAAGACTTACCCCCAGCTTGAGAATCTATGGATTCATTGGATCTGTGCCGATATCTACATCAGTCATTTCCTCGACTGACATGTGGGATCCGTCCTCCAACTGATGTGGAGTCGGGATCAAATGGATATCATTAGCTGAATTTAGATCTGCATTGGGAACCTCGGGTTCCTCTTCAGCCTAAAAAATATCCTGAGTTGTCCTTGGGGTAAAATGATGCATTTCACCGAAAGGCCAGTACTCTGATGGTGATAAAGGTGAATTGACGCGATCCCAATCGATGGCATCTATGTCTAGATGCAATGACCGTGCTGGATCGGCCGGATTGCGGATGGGTGCGGTCAAATCAATGGAGATCATGTGGATGGAATGAATTTGGTCTCCATTACCACGGGTGTGATAACTTGAATCTTCTAGATGCTCCCTATACTCTGGATCTGGCTCTAGGGGAACGGGCACGAACGGATCGGCCCTATGTGCTGAATAGGAGGACAGGGTCTTCCCTCGGCACTGTTGTCATGATAGGGTCTCGGGGTGGACGGTGCTCATCGTGAATTTGGAGCCATGGATCCAACACTTGGTCCCACCTCGCTGGGTCTACCCACCATTCATGCCCTAACCTTATGCCCATCTGTCCCATTAGATCTTCATGAGTTAAAGGGCGATAATTCCGTCGCGCATGTCTGAGATAGATCATCTCAGTCTCATCTTCTGAATCACTTTCGGAGATCCAAAAATGTTCATTCTCTTCAGCAACTGTTACTTGCGACATTGAGGGTTCTCCTTGTTCCAGTAAGTTAATCTGGTCCCATTGCGGTTGTTCCACTCTTGGTGGAGGGACCTGATTCTCTTGACATGGTATTGACTCAACTGGAACCTCTAAGGGGAATAGCTTCAAAAAGATGTCCGGACATCGTTGATGTTCTCTTTGAGGATTAATGTCCGAACTTTCACCTCTCGCTAGCAAAGGAGAGGGATTATTGTTGTTGCCAAGGGTGTTTGTTGACCATGGGAGGTAATCTCCCAATGTATATTCTGTATTTGGGTTGGCATAAAGATCTGGTGCCAATCCCCCCTTGTTGCCTATTTCTAGGCCTTGCATATTTTCTACCAAGATGTCTAAGGGCGGGGGTGGTTGAACCCTACTCTCGACTTATCATATGGCATCTGATATCTTGGTTGGCAAAGGACCCGCATCCCTTGCTCATATCTGCCTAGCCCGTATCCATGCCAATTGCATTGGCCGAGATATTTTAGGGCGAAGTCTGGGTTTGACAGATAGTTGATGTTTTCAACAAAAGGCTCTTCGTCTGCTTCCTTTTGCTTGCATGGTTCAAGACCATGATCAAGGCCCCCATACACAAAATTTGTCCGGTTGGGTGGGTGACCTAGAGGAACAACTGTTCCTATGGGAAGGCGAGGTCTCCCCATATCCTGTACTGATTCTACTGTAGGCGTTGCCACAACATTCTGCACTAAGTACTCCCCCAGGCCTGTACTGGCCATTTCAACAGTGATTGTTGATGCTTGGGAGGGAGGGAACGGGAGTCCTTCCTGAGTCCATTCCATGTTTGGTGGTTTAGGAATCTCAGCTTCCGTAGTGCTAGGTGTTTCCTCTGTTGATACCGTTGATATTGTGGGCAAACCCTCTTCTAAGGGCTGAGCCTCTTCCATGATCTGTTTTCCCTTGTCCTTCTGTTTAGCCATGACAGGTGGCATTGGTAATGAAGGAGCAGATGATGAGGATTCACCTGGCTGGGATTTTGGTGATTTGGTCACCAGTGGTGCCTGCGGTATTGGACCCTGTTTAGATGGATTTAACTGGAAATCCAAATGCGTTGAAGGGAGGGTCGATTGAGGCATTAGTTGTACCGCATTGCAATACTTGAAGGGTTCTAAGTCCATCGGGACTACATGTATTTCTCCTTCAAAAGCATACTTTAAGCAACTGGTGAGCGATGGAAGGGACACACTTCATGTCCACCGATCCAAGGCCGCCCTAGCGATATATTGTAAGCCATCTCGCCTTCCAACACATGGCACAATGTTGGTATTGTCTTTTGTCCTACCTGGATAGGTAGAACAACTGTGCCGACTGTCGAGCATATTGCATCATTGAAAGCTCGCAATGTGTATGTGGAGGCTGTGATATGAGAGGCTGGCAGCTTCAAATGTTTTAAGGCTGCAGTGGTGATGATGTTACTGGACGAACCAGTATCTACCAACACTCTCTTGTACGGGATCCCGTTGACCCGCGCAACAACGTGCAGGGGTGGATCTGCCGTGTCATTCGATATTGCTTTGACTTCATCCTCTCTGAAGGTGATGACCGGCTCCGTACATCGCTTCACATGTCCCACGAAGTTGTTGAAAGAATTTGCTTCGTGAGGCTGTAATTCGATGGCTTTTAATATTTCCATAAGAGCTTCTCTATGAGGTGTTGATTGTTGAATAAGCTCGTAAATGGAAAGCCTAGCCGATGTGGTCCGCAAACTCTGCGTGAGTTTGGTTCGTATCGTGACCTCGGGTCTAGGCGGAGGCAACTGCGTTGGGCGTTGTTGAGGCTGTGATGTTGTCGGAACTTCCCTCGTAGCTACCTCGGGGGCAACTGCTGGGTACTTTTTGTTCCTTGTCACTATGCTGATCATTCCCACAAATCCTTGCATGGGAAGATTCTGTCGCACCTCGTTAATCTGGAGAGGTTTTGCCTGTGCCTCGTGGGCAGGCAAAGGGTCCTTGAATACCCCCATTTGTTGATTATTTGGCGCTATGGGGTTGTCCACGGCCAATGTTTTATTGTCGATTAAATCTTGGATTAATCCTTTGAATTTCCTAGCATCCATTTAAATCATGTCCCCTTCGCCTATGGAATCTACAATACAATTCCTCTTTGTATCCCTTAGGCTTGGGGGCGTTAGGGTCTATAGTTTGGATTTCCGGCAAGGTGACTAAATTTGCCGGCGACAAGCGGTCAAATAGGGAGTCCCTGGACTCCGTGTAAGGGGTGAATTGTCGCCTAGGGCGGTGTTACTCGATTCTGCTCCTGTTTCTTATTATCTTTTTCATAACTAGGAGGCACTTGCACGGTAATTAGCCTTTTGGGGCTGCATTTCTTGCACGAGCTTGGGAACATTTATCGCAACTTGGTTAACCATAGCGGGTTGTGATTGCGTTGTCCCAGTCTTAGTGGTTTTATTCCACTCTTTCTTTTTAGGCTTGGCGATTGCGCCTTCGCCTATTTTAATCTCTTCTATAACTCTGGCTTGCGCCAAAGCTTCTTCTAAACTGTCGTATTGCTGCAGCAGCAATAGACCAGAGATTGATTTTAAGCAACTCCGTGCAAACATCTGTGTAAGATCAGACATAGGGGGACGGTAGGGTAGCTTAGAAAGCAAAGCCCTCCATCGATTCCCGTATGTTGCCATTGTTTCTTCCTCATATTGCCTGAGGCTGGCCAGATCACTCAGTGATGCCTTCTTCTTTGTGTTGAAGGCAAAGCGTTCAAGAAACGCATCTACTAATTGATCTAGGTTGTTTATGCTTGTGTTTGGGTAATTGTGTGAACCAATCCGAGGCAGGGCCTGCGAATGTGGTTATGAAAGTTCTAAGCAACAATGCATCATTATCTTGGATGCCGAAGCATTGACTTAGGAACCTTGTGACATGTTCTTGTGCGTCCTCTTCACCTTTAAAGACTGCCAATTGAGGCAACTTGAAGTGTTCGGGGTAAAGAGGTGTGGGCACTGAGGGATGCACTGGGTGACTACGGAGTTGACGTAATGTGGGTTTTTGATGCCCAGAAGCTTTTGTCTCCACTAGACTCCAAACGCTCTAATAGCGCTTTGTATGCATCGAAAGATTTTATTTCTTCCTCTTTTGTTTGCTCCCGTTGTGAGTTATGGGAGGCTGGAGGCCTATGGGGGGGTGGCCGAGTGGCAGCCCTCCCGCCTTGATGGGGCATTTTGGCCCGCTCTATTTCTGGTTCGTACTCCTCATAAACTTCTTGAGGAGTCTCTAGGCGAGACCTATGACCTTGATTGAGTCCCCGTTGGGGGTACCCATCATTGTTTCGGGGAGTGGCCTCCCTCTCGGGTCTATAAGGTCTCGGAGGCAAAGCTTGACGAGGTCGTGGAGACTCGTCCTGCATCAAAGGGTTGTGCCTCTCATATTGTTCTTCTCTGTGGGTGCGAGGGGTTGGCACCCTCTCAGGTAGTTTATAGCGCAACTCATCCGCTTCGCGCTGCATGCGCTCTTTATTCAGGCGGTATAAGTACTCTAACTCCTGATGACCTTGCTCAAGCTGCGTGATTCGGGCTTGGCGAGCGGCATGTCTGGCGACTGTCGGGTCAACTTGGTCTGCCCTCTTTTGCTGAGGAGGCTTGAATGTTTTTCCTATGTGTTTGCCTCGATCTTGATGATCTAAAATTTCAATGGGTTGCTTCCCTCTGTCGAGGTAGGCGACATTTACTTGAGGCTCTGGCCTCGATGTGTGATCATGATACCTAGCAGGTGTGGAAACGCAAGGTTCCCGCACTGTTTGTTGTCCTTGAGGAATGCGATGGCTTTCCTCGTACTCCCTTTCATGGGTTTGAAAGGGGCGGGCGGAGTTAGCTCGCCCTGTGTAAAGAGCCCTGCGCTCTGGATTTTGTCTTTCTGTTCTGATGGGAGGCAAAGGAGAGATACCATATCCACGTTGTCTCTCCAAATGAATACTATGCCTCTCTAGCGCTTCATCGCGCTGCGGCCACTCAGATCTAGCCTCAAGAGGCGGTTGTCTATTTACATTGAGATCTACATGTAAAGCTTCTTCCCGAAAGGGATTGTGTTGAATGGGCATACCCCACGATGAGGGGTTCCCAATAATTTCTTTTTGATGTGGCCTGATGTGGACTCTCTTGTAGGCCAGACCGCCAAGGCGGTATGGCCAAGTCCTCAGGGCTAAAGCGAAGGCGACTAGCGCCCTCTCTTTGTGCACCTTCCGCAGCGTCCGCCCTTGATTGGGCTTGGCTACGGGTGTACACCATTGTGGTGCTTCTCTACTATCTAAGCAGATTTTATCTCGTTTATGGTGATTTGTCTTTTTGTCTACACTAAGCAGAAATGAACACACTCATACACAAACCGTGATTATCTCTTTTAAGGATTAATAGTGTGTCCTAAACTGGTTTAGTGCATTTTGATGTTTTGTTTTGTTTTTGCAATTTTTGAAGAACGTTTAAATGCATAATGTTGGCTCATATGACTCCCATAAATGGTCGCCCCTTCAATATACCATTGTCGGACCGATATACCAACCTCTCTATATACCCGCCCTTACGAGAGGGAAACTATAGGTACGTGAGAGCAGATGGTACGTGGAACATAGGCGGTACGGAAGGGGGGATTGTCCTGTTAATGACACCTACCATAGAAGACTTATCCTCGCGTGCATGGGAATCACCCCTAGCAACACTCGGTCAGCTTTCATCAGGAT
The DNA here is from genome assembly GCA_028583015.1 of Wollemia nobilis. Taxonomy (NCBI): domain Eukaryota; kingdom Viridiplantae; phylum Streptophyta; class Pinopsida; order Araucariales; family Araucariaceae; genus Wollemia; species Wollemia nobilis. Next base: position 40,117,508 of record JAQPPZ010016981.1, read on the forward strand.
TTACGCCTAACAACAGTGACAATCGGGGAAATGGATGCAAAGCTAAGCCAAGGTGGTGATGAACCCACCGTTGGTCTTGCTCAAGGGCTGGGGTTTTACGACCAGCTCCTTGGTTTAATTTACCACGTGAAGTGTGTGTGGTTCATTTTATTAAAAATGAAACAAGCAGCGAAAAAGAAACCTTTCCCTATGCCATACAAACACTACAAACCGGAAAACAGCAAGTAGAAATTTTTTTTTTTTTTTTAAATAAAGCAAGAAAATTGACTACCTTTCTTTAATAATTAAAAAAAAATGAAAGTAAAAAAAAAACAAATAAAATAAACAGAAATATCACACGAAAAAATGACATGGGACGTAGTAAACCGTTACCTCTCTTTCCGCCTCGGACTTGCCTGTTTCGACCTTCGGACTTTAAAGAAAGGTACCTGTTAAGCACAAAACACAACAAATCTGATTAGTTTCTATGATTTAAAAATTTGGGAACGGTCCCACCGTGATCGCCACTGAAAGCATGAGATTTCGGAAAAAAAGAAACACTAAGATGCAATAAAAAAAACAAATAATAAGATAAAATAAAAGTAGGAGCACAACCCTTTTTATTAATAAGATTCCACTCGGTTACAATACATCTCCTCTTCAATTACATGTTTCTATTACAACATGAATATGATCTTCTATCCGCATGCCCACATTAGAAACGGGCGGGCCAAAATGTTGCCCTGGTTTGTGATGAATCCTTGCTCTTGCTATTCTTCCTGCATTCAAAGAAACAACAAACCATTTAGTAGCACCCTGCAACAAAGGAAACATTTGAATCTTAAAAGCAATGAAAATGTATGTAAAGATTGATTAAATACGTGAATAAAATAACTCTACAAACGCAACTTTAAAAAAAAAAAATAAAAAATAAAAAAAAATATAATTAATATTCATAAATTCTAAATATACATGATACATTTTATAATAATATTAAATTATAAATATATTCGAACTAAATAATTATTTAAAATAATATAAAACATAATTTTTAAAAATACATATAAAAAATATATAATAACTTAAATGAAACGTGCATGGGATGCCCAAGCGGGCCGTCCCCGTAAAGCTTGGTTTCGGCGCCAATCCACTAAGGAAGGGCCCAAAATCTTAGAAAAGAGTTGTCGTCGAATTGATGGATTAATATAATCCAATATCGGATATGAAAGTTCAGATTCACCTTCTGGAAAACCACCCACCAACCTCTCTTTGCAAGAGATTCTGGATGTGAAGAAGGAAGAACTCCAAAGATGCAATCGGGTCTCGAATGAACAAACTTCGTTGTGTTTAGAAAATGCTTCTTCGGTCCTTTTTACATTGCATTGAGCTAGTTTTTATAGAGGATTTCGCCTCTAAAATATTAATGTCAAACCCTAAGTCCGTAGGGGCCACTGAGATTTGACCCCTGTCAGATGATTATGAGACATGGCTCGCACAGAGATTATCGCTAGGAAATCACATCAGTAGTTATGAGGCATGGCCTCGGACCGGATTTGTTGTTGAAACTGCTCGTCTCATTAATGCAGTTGGTGAAGTCCGCCATTCTTACAGACCCACGGGGTCTCTTTGAAAATGGTACGTAGTGACGCCACGTGGCGGCCATACCTTATTGCTTTGAAGTATGCAATGACGCCACGTGTCTGCTTTTAATTGGTCGAATTCGCCTTGACTAGTCGCAAGTCTGTTAAAGCGCAAAATGCCGAAGTGTCGCGATATCGCGACGTCGCGATATCGTGACACTTCGGCCGAGCCTTCCCTTTGGGCCTTAGGTGTCACGATATCGTGACACCCTCGGCCGAAGCTCCCTTCCGAGCCTTAGGTGTCACGTGATATGCGACCGTCGCGATATCGCGACACCCTCGGCCAGCTCCCTTCGGGGCCTTAGGTGTCGCGATATCGCGACGTCGCGATATCGCGACATCTAAGGCAAAGGCTCCCCTTCGGGCTTAGGTGTCGCGAAATCGTGACATCTAAGGCCAAGGCTCCCCTTCGGGCCTTAGGTGTCACGATATCGCGACGTCGAAATCGCGACATCTAAGGCCAAGTTCCCTTTGGGCCTTAGGTGTCACGATTTCGCGACGTGCGAAATCGTGACATCTAAGGCCAAGCTCCCCTTTGGGCCTTAGGTGTCACGATTTGTGACGCACGAAATCATGACATCTAAGGCCAAGTTCCCTTTGGCCTTAGGGTCGGGACGTCACGTTTCCGCGTCCTCCCGCATTTCGCGACGTCTAAGGCCAAGGTTCCCCTTTGATTAAGGCTTGCCTGCATTTGAAGTTTGCTTAAGATTTTTTCTCGCTTAAGGCCTGAAGTTTAAAGTTTTGCTTTTGATTAAAGGCTTGCTTTTGACTTTGTTTTAACGAAGGCTTGTTAAAGCGACCAACTTTGCTCTGCTCATTTTTCGACCTTCTAAACTGCTGTGTGAGTGGCTAGGACCACTGTTTGACCTCTGAGGGCTGCCCTGAAAGCTGTGTATGTCAATGCGATCAGTGTTTGTAGTCACTTAATCGGATTGGTGCTATTTTGGTGTCTACACAAACATACCCATATTCATTCAAATAACGTAATCAATACAGGTATTAAATTAGTGAGAGAAAGTGTTACTTGTGAATTCAAATAATGTAATGCATAAATAAACAACATACACATAGTGAAACAGAATATGCCAAAGAGTAGAAGCTAGAATTTGTATTATGTTCAATGCTAGATGATTACAATATTAGAGCCTAGTGATGTGCTTAGGTCTCTTAAAGAACACAACACAATATTTGCCTTGTTTGAATAACATAACAAGGGAATTCAAATATCTTTTCCTAATTGTAGTGACATAAAGACTCCAACTCCTTGAAGCAACTCCTAGAAATGATCTTAGGTAAACTAACTTGACTCTTGGAAATACCTGCACAAAGGTGAGAGGAATTGAGAAATGGAAAATAAAGACAACAAAGGAAAAATACAGCTGATCCAGACAAAATACTCAAAATGCCTCGTACAAAATTTTGCTATTCTAATTATTCTAGCTTGAAAGACCTCTTTTATAATTTGAATTCTATAATTATTTTTTGAATACTTGGTGCATATGCAGCCACTTGGCATCCTCTCTACCACTAATTTTTGTGAATGTATTACAACAAGAACAAAATTATCACAGGCTATTAAAATTGGCAAAACTGGCCACCTATCCTCAAAATTATTATTTAGGTTGTTCTTGTTCTATGACTGGTTCTGATTCCTTTTCTCCTTCAATGGTGGTGGGCCTTGAAGTAACTTCTACTTTGTCTTTTCCTAGAATTTTTACTCCCACTAGTTCTACAATTTTGATGTTGTAATATGGTGGTTTACAGCTTGTTGGACATTTTGAGTCCCTAAGCTAAGAGTTGTCATTGATGTCAAAAGGATCTATGTAAGTAAGCACTATGTTTGTGTTTCACAAAGAGCCTCATGAGAAGCAAATGTTTTTGATCAAAGGTTCAAGAAGGGATACATGGCATTTGGTTCCAAAAGGAGCTTCAAGGGAAGCTTAGTAAAAGGTTTTATTTAAAACCATGGATGGCAGATTTGAAATGGGTTTTTCTTAAAACCCAAGTTGGCTTTTCGTTTCATCGAAAAAGGTGCCCCGGTGATGGAGAAATTTAATTTTAAAGGTTTTTATAAAAACCGGTGGTAGATAAATAATTTTAATTCAATTATTAATTAATTTTTAAATTAATTTAATATTAATTTATTAACTTCCTAAGTTAATTAAATTAATTATTGATTAATTTATTTAATTAATTATAAATTAATTAATTTTATTTATAACCCTAAGAAGGGTTTATAAAGTTTATTTTTATAAACTTTATTATTCGAAAATCGAATGGCACCGATGTTTTTGAAATATCTTTATTACATATTAAAGGAGGAGCCTTTAATGTTAAAAGGTAGAGGAAGCAATTCGATATTTAGTGCCCACAATATTCGTTGTTTCCGTTTGGAGTGCAAAGTGTTTGTTGTTCACACCAGTCAATGAGGAGGACTTGATGCACCTGCCATGGTGAGAGGTTTTGGCGCATGGTGTTGAGGGAAGGTCTTGCTCTTTCCTCACGTGGGTTTTGGTAGCCCACACGGCTAGGCCAAAGGTGTTGGCCAAGAGGAGACGACGGTTCTATTCACCACGCCCCCCTTTTCGCATGACTTGAGAGGTATGCATGGTTTTCAAAATCTATGGAAGGGGATGAAAATTAAATTTTAATTTTTGTTTGCTTATGGTTGTTACTAAGGTTAGTTGGGAGGTATAAGGAATTTAGTGGTTAAAGTCTTTGCATTGTGTTAAAGGTTGGTTGTTGAAAAACATTTTAGGAGTTATAAGGAGTATAGTGGGTTAAGGTTAAAGTCTTAAATTTGCCATTGTGGAATATTGAAAAATAAGAGTTTGTGGGTTATTTTAATTAAAGGGGTTTTTAATTATTGTGAGGATATTGACTATTATTAAAGTTGGAGTAATAAGGGTTGTTTTTGGTATTATATTGTAATATATTGTGTTGAATAAAATTATCCTCTAACCCTTGTTGAGTTTAGAAAAGAGGTAATTGTGAGTGTGGCAGATTTGTAAGGACAACTACTCTTCAAGAAAAGGTATGGGCAAAATTCTTCTTTGTTGAGTTAGGTGATTGGCTTGACTAAAAATTATCATTGGAGTGAAAAGGATTGATTGTGGTTTCCTTTTCAAAAGTGGTTGAGTTAATGCTTCAAGGTTTTCTGGATTGTAAGTTGTGATTAAACCTTGTTTGATAAGCATTGTTGTTTAGACCATTGGTTGAGTGAAATACTTTGAGTTTATGCTTCAAGGTTTTCTGAATTGAGAGTTGTGATTAAAACCTTGTCTTATTAGCATTGTTGTTGAAACCAATGGGTGATGCAAAGAACTTGAACTTGAGTTAGATAAGAACATGAGTATCATTGTTATGTAAGATTTGTTGTTGAGCATTGTTGGAAACATTTTGAGTTAGTTGATTCATGCTTGGACTAGGGTTTGTGAGAAAGAGTTGTTTCTTGAAGTGATTGGTTGAGTAGAGTTGATTGAGCCTAGTCAAGTGGTTGCATGAAGTGGTTGTTCAAGTTCCATGAAACAAACTATTCTATATTCTGATTGAGTTGAGATTGATTTGAGTTGAGATTGGAATTTGAGAATAGAACATATTGAGTCTCTAACAATTCTCTTTATGCTTCTATGAGATTGATTTGAGTTGAGATTGGGATTTGAGTATAGAACATATTGAGTCTCTAACAATTCTCTTTATGCTTCTATGAGATTGATTTGAGTTGAGATTGGGATTTGAGTATAGAACATATTGAGTCTCTAACAATTCTCTTTATGCTTCTATGAGATTGAGTTGAGATATTGATTGAGCATTGAGTATAGAACATATTGAGTCTCTAACAATTCTCTTTATGATTCTATGTGATTGAGGCAAGTATTTGAGAAGGCTTGTGGACTGATTTTGTGTAAGCTTTTGTGAAAGCTTGCTATGCTGATTTGAGCAAGTCCTAGAGAGGACTTATTGAGCAGATTGGGACAAGTTCTATGTGAGCTTGTTGAGCAGATTTGAGCAAGTTCTTTGTGAGCTTGTTGAGCAATTTGAGCTATTGAGAATATTTGAGCAGGTTCTAAGTGAGTCTATTGAGAATATTTGAGCAGGTTATGAGTGAGCCTATTGAGAAGATTTGAGCAGGTTCTGAGTGAGCCTATTGAGCATATTTGAGTAGGTTCTGAGTGAGCCTATTGAGTAGATTTGAGCAGGTTCTGAGTGAGCCTATTGAGCAGATTTGAGTAGGTTCTGAGTGAACCTATTGAGAAGATTTGAGTAGGTTATGAGTGAGCATGTTGAGAATATTTGAGCAGGTTCTGAGTGAGCCTATTGAGTAGATTTGAGGAGGTTTTGAGTGAACCTATTGATAGAGCTTTGGAGGTGATAGAGTACAGAGGATAGAGTCTTAGTGGATAGAGATCCAGCAGCCAAGACAATTGAAGATAGATCTGAGTGAGGAGTCTTCAAGTGGAGAGAGATCCACCAGTCAATGCAGTAGAGAGACAGAGTCTTCTAGAAGATCACTAGCCAGAGTAGAAGGGGAAAGAGTTCTCCTATGGAAGAGATCCACGAACTTGAGATTAGGGGATCAACATCTCCTTTGGACAGAGGTCCATAAACATTGTAATAGGGAAAGGATTCCCATGAGATTATTTGAGAAATATTTAGAAGAAATATTTTCTCTATGGAGGTAGCCCACATTGGGTGAACCACGTTAAAATTGGTGTCTCTATTGTGTGTGATGATTGGTGCATTACTTTGGTTATTGCTATTGATATTGCCATTGATTATATTGATTAATACTATTTGGGAAAGAAAAGTAAAAAGTGGTCTTATACTGTTCACCCCCCTCTCAGTATAAGCTTGTGTTCTTCAATTGGTATCAGAGCCGGTTCCTTCAAAATAAGTTTAATAACTTGAAGGAAGATCCTACAAGAACACAAATGGCAAAGAAAGGCAAGAGTAGAAGCATGAGACACAAGAAGAAAAGAACACCTATGGTCATGAAAGAAAAGGAATATGAGTTGAATATTGTTGTGTTGGGAGGACAAATGGAAATAGATTCAAGAGATGAATCAAGTAATGGAGAAATATCTAGACTGATAAAGTTTTGTACTAGATGTGGGAACACAGGTCACCATGCAGCTTATTGTCCACAAGAATGTTTTGTTTGTGGTCAACTCGGCCATGATGCAAGTTATTGCAATGGGTTTAGTAGTAGTGAAGATGAAGATGATATTCTCAGAACTGAAGTTCTAAAGGATGTTTCAAGAAAGGATAACAGGGACAATCAAAACAGGTATAAAGAAGAAACTCCACTTTGGATAATAGAAGAAAAAGAAGAGGATGATTCAAAAAAATAAAAAGGGGAAGCCACTCTTAAGGAGCTTATTGAATTGAAAAGAGAGAATTTAGAATTGAAGGCTCAAATACAAGAAGATGAGAAATGCAAGACAAAGCTTCTACATGATATCTCTGACTTGAGAGATAAGGTTGAAAAAGCAAGAAGAGTTGAAGAAGGTATGATTAAACAGTCAAAGGTAAAAGAGATAGAATGTGAAAGGCTTATGATTACTCTTGAAGAACTAAAAAGGGAGAACTCAGGATTAAGGGTTCAAGCTCAAGAAGATGAGAAAGAAAAAGCAAAGTTTCTACAGGAACTCACTAACTTCAAAATCAAAGTTGAAGAGACAAGAAAAATTGAAGAAGGTATGGCCAAAAAATTAAAAACAAAAGATCTAGAGTGTGAAAAATTAGAGCATGAGATAGTTTCACTAAGGTTGGAAGTAAAAGGTTCTAAGGAAAATCTACACAAGTTTGAGGAAAATTCAAAGACCTTGGAAAGGACTATCAATGCACAAAAGTCATCAGTCACCATAACATGACTTAGTTCTAAAGAAGAACAAGGGAAACAGGAAGAAAAAAAAGGAGAGTCAAGCTCAAACACTAGAAAAGAAGAAGAGTCAAAAGAATTAAGTAAAAGAGAGAGTGAGACCTCTAAGGATAAGTTGGACAATAGAAATTTCAACAAGGAAAGGAACAATGCACAAGTTAGGAATAGATGGAACAAGAAATAGGTAGAAGAGACTAAGAGACCAATGGGGTCTAGGCAAGGTTTCTTCAATGGATGATGCTTCTCATGTCATAGGTTTGGGCACATGGCTTCACAGTGTAGGACACATGGAAGACAAGAATATGGGAAATGACAACTTTTCCATGGGTATTGCTACTCATGCAATGAGTTTGGTCACAAGGCAATGAATTTTAGGGTTCATGATAGAAGAGGATATGGCTTCACTAGGAGAAGTCCTAAGATAGTTGCACCTCCAAGGGATAATAACATTAAGTGTTATAAGTGCAATAATGATGGTCACATAGCAAGATGGTGTAGAGAAAATATTCCAGAATCAAGCATGAACATGAATAGGAATAATGAACAAGAATAGGAACATGGATGTAAGCAAGAACAGGAATAGGAACAAGAACATAGATGAGAACAAGAATAGGAACAGGAATAAGAACAAGAACATGGATGAGAAAAGGAATAGGAACATGGATGAGAACAAGAACAAAAGTGATGACAGGAACAGGGATGATGACTTGGAAAGAAATAGTGAGAGGATTCAGAAGACTCAGAAAGGAAGAGAGAAAGGTAAAGGTAAAGAGCAATGCTTTCGGGGAGTAGAAATACTCCCACCCTAGAATTAACCACCTCATGTGGAGGTGGGGGAGGGGCTAAGCTAAGAGGCTCATTCTTAGCCCCAAGCCCCAAAGGTGACCCTTTGCCATTGATGTCAAAGGGGGAGAGATTTTTGTATATTGAGGAAAGTTTTTGATATGGGGAGAGATTTGATATTTGAGAAAGCTTTGAGCTAGGGGGAGCAAAGTCCCAGGGGGAGCAGAAAAGAAGGTCAGATTTTAGTAAAAGGATATGGGTTGCCATAAATGACAAAGGGGGATATTGTTGGACATTTTGAGTCCCTAAGCTAAGAGTTGTCATTGATGTCAAAAGGATCTATGTAAGTAAGCACTATGTTTGTGTTTCACAAAGAGCCTCATGAGAAGCAAATGTTTTTGATCAAAGGTTCAAGAAGGGATACATGGCATTTGGTTCCAAAAGGAGCTTCAAGGGAAGCTTAGTAAAAGGTTTTATTTAAAACCATGGATGGCATATTTGAAATGGGTTTTTCTTAAAACCCAAGTTGGCTTTTCGTTTCATCAAAAAAGGTGCCCCGATGATGGAGAAATTTAATTTTAAAGGTTTTTATAAAAATCGGTGGTAGATAAATAATTTTAATTCAATTATTAATTAATTTTTAAATTAATTTAATATTAATTTATTAACTTCCTAAGTTAATTAAATTAATTATTGATTAATTTATTTAATTAATTATAAATTAATTAATTTTATTTATAACCCTAAGAAGGGTTTATAAAGTTTATTTTTATAAACTTTATTATTCGAAAATCGAATGGCGTCGACGTTTTTGAAATATCTTTATTACATATTAAAGGAGGAGCCTTTAATGTTAAAAGGTAGAGGAAGCAATTCGATCTTTAGCGCCCACAATATTCATTGTTTTCGTTTGGAGTGCAAAGTGTTCGTTGTTCGCGCCAGTCAATGAGGAGGACTTGATGCACCTGCCACGGTGAGAGGTTTTGGTGCATGGTGTTGAGGGAAGGCCTTGCGCTTTCCTCACGTGGGTTTTGGTAGCCCACACGGCTAGGCCAAAGGTGTTGGCCAAGAGGAGATGACGGTTCTATTCACCGCACCCCCCTTTTCGCATGACTTGAGAGGTATGCATGGTTTCCGAAATCTGCGAAAGGGGATGAAAATTAAATTTTAATTTTTATTTGCTTATGGTTGTTACTAAGGTTAGTTGGGAGGTATAAGGAATTTAGTGGTTAAAGTCTTTGCATTGTGTTAAAGGTTGGTTGTTGAAAAACATTTTAGGAGTTATAAGGAGTATAGTGGGTTAAGGTTAAAGTCTTAAATTTGCCATTGTGGAATATTGAAAAATAAGAGTTTGTGGGTTATTTTAATTAAAGGGGTTTTTAATTATTGTGAGGATATTGACTATTATTAAAGTTGGAGTAATAAGGGTTGTTTTTGGTATTATATTGTAATATATTGTGTTGAAGAAAATTATCCTCTAACCCTTGTTGAGTTTAGCAAAGAGGTAATTGTGAGTGTGGCAGATTTGTAAGGACAACTACTCTTCAAGAAAAGGTATGGGCAAAATTCTTCTTTGTTGAGTTAGGTGATTGGCTTGACTAAAAATTATCATTGGAGTGAAAAGGATTGATTGTGGTTTCCTTTTCGAAAGTGGTTGAGTTAATGCTTCAAGGTTTTCTGGATTGTAAGTTGTGATTAAACCTTGTTTGATAAGCATTGTTGTTTAGACCATTGGTTGAGTGAAATACTTTGAGTTTATGCTTCAAGGTTTTCTGAATTGAGAGTTGTGATTAAAACCTTGTCTTATTAGCAATGTTGTTGAAACCAATGGGTGATGCAAAGAACTTGAACTTGAGTTAGATAAGAACATGAGTATCATTGTTATGTAAGATTTGTTGTTGAGCATTGTTGGAAACATTTTGAGTTAGTTGATTCATGCTTGGACTAGGGTTTGTGAGAAAGAGTTGTTTCTTGAAGTGATTGGTTGAGTAGAGTTGATTGAGCCTAGTCAAGTGGTTGCATGAAGTGGTTGTTCAAGTTCCATGAAACAAACTATTCTATATTCTGATTGAGTTGAGATTGATTTGAGTTGAGATTGGAATTTGAGAATAGAACATATTGAGTCTCTAACAATTCTCTTTATGCTTCTATGAGATTGATTTGAGTTGAGATTGGGATTTGAGTATAGAACATATTGAGTCTCTAACAATTCTCTTTATGCTTCTATGAGATTGATTTGAGTTGAGATTGGGATTTGAGTATAGAACATATTGAGTCTCTAACAATTCTCTTTATGCTTCTATGATATTGAGTTGAGATATTGATTGAGCATTGAGTATAGAACATATTGAGTCTCTAACAATTCTCTTTATGATTCTATGTGATTGAGGCAAGTCTTTGAGAAGGCTTGTGGACTGATTTTGTGTAAGCTTTTGTGAAAGCTTGCTATGTTGATTTGAGCAAGTCCTAGAGAGGACTTATTGAGAAGATTGGGACAAGTTCTATGTGAGCTTGTTGAGAAGATTTGAGCAAGTTTTCTATGAGCTTGTTGAGCATATTTGAGGAGGTTCTGAGTGAGCCTGTTGAGCATATTTGAGCAGGTTATGAGTGAGCCTATTGAGCAGATTTGAGCAGGTTCTGAGTGAGCCTATTGAGCATATTTGAGCAGGTTCTGAGTGAGCCTATTGAGTAGATTTGAGCAGGTTCTGAGTGAGCCTATTGAGAAGATTTGAGCAGGTTCTGAGTGAGCCTATTGAGCAGATTTGAGCAGGTTTTGAGTGAGCCTGTTGAGCAGATTTGAGCAGGTTCTGAGTGAGCCTATTGAGCAGATTTGAGGAGGTTTTGAGTGAACCTATTGATAGATCTTTGGAGGTGATAGAGTATAGAGGATAGAGTCTCAGTGGATAGAGATCCAACAGCCAGGACAATTGAAGATAGATCTGAGTGAGGAGTCTTCAAGTGGAGAGAGATCCACAAGTCAGTGCAGTAGAGAGACAAAGTCTTCTAGAAGATCACTAGCTAGAGTAGAAGGGGAAAGAGTTCTCCTATGGAAGAGATCCACGAACTTGAGATTAGGGGATCAACATCTCCTTTGGACAAAGGTCCATAAACATTGTAATAGGGAAAGGATTCCCATGAGATTATTTGAGAAATATTTAGAAGAAATATTTTCTCTATGGAGGTAGCCCACATTGGGTGAACCACGTTAAAATTGGTGTCTCTATTGTGTGTGATGATTTGTGCATTGCTTTGGTTATTGCTATTGATATTGCCATTGATTATATTGATTAATATTATTTGGGAAAGAAAAGTAAAAAGTGGTCTTATACTGTTCACCCCCCTCTCAGTATAATCTTGTGTTCTCCATAGTTGGATTTCAGTAATTTACAATTGGATTTATGAGCTATCCCTTGGATGATGTGTCATATTTAGGTTCTTCTCGATTCAGATATGTAATTTTGGCCTTTGATATCTGCAATTATTTGTCTTGTTGAGTTGTCAATCTTCAATAATTGAGGTTATTTAGTTATGCACCAGAGTTCTATAATCCAGTCTAGATTCAATCATTGTAACTCCAATGCTTCAGCTTCCAGTATTTCATAGTCTAGTTCGGTATCCTATAATACCTCTTCATCCTTCGACTTTCAGTGTTTGACCTTCTTCTATTACCTGTAATTCAAAAATAGTTCTTTTGGCGAGGAAATAAAATCAAAATTTGTTATTGTTAATATCAAATATTTTAGATTTATTAAAAGACTTCCTAATTTTTAAAATCATATCTCATCTTAATTTTTAATTTTTTAAATTTTTGAATTTTTATAATGTTTTAACATTAGAATTGAATTTGGTAAATTAGAAGGATTTTCATTAGGAAATGGGTTTTAAGGATCCCAAAACCTTTATACAAAAATAGCACAGATTACTGAAAGCATAAAAAAAACCTAATAGGGGGAATAGCCCCACACCAAGAACATTAAAAATACTAATAAGGGATGCATCCCCACTCAAGAATTAAGAAAAGAGAAGAGAGGGCACTACCCCAAATAAATAGAAACCCAAACAAACGAATAGACTTTGCATAGGGTAGTCATAAACCAAAACAAAAAGTGTCAAGGAGGTCATTCCTTAGTGGTTTTCTCATCCTCGTCCTTGTCCTCATCCTTCACTTGGTCCTTGGGCTCCTCCTTGATAGCAACCATATCCTCATTAGCTAAATAGGCTTCAGTATCCTGCCCTATCTGCACACCAAAGAAGAGCATGTGGAGGAGCTCTCTAAGATCAATAATGGAGTTCACCATAGCATTTAGCATGCTTGTCATCATAGTTATGATGAATTTTTCTAATTTCCTAAATTCATTCTCTATATCCTCATCATCAGCCTTTATTTCTATCATCTTCTATTTACCTTTCACAAATTGGTCCTGTAAGTGGGCTGATTTCTTGATAGGTCATTCAACTCTATCAAATTTGATGTTTTATTTTACCTTTAATTCATGCATGACTTCAATAGTCTTTTTTATCCTTTTTGCAAGAGACAAATGAGTAGGGGGTCTAGCAAATTTCATAGTTGTATTGCATTTACTCAAGGAAGGAGTGGGTTCGGCCTGGGGACTATGGGTTAGGATGTGACTGTAGATGATTTTGAAAAGCCCTTGGTGGGAGAGAAGGTCAATACCTTTATTTTTCTTGTAGGATTTGATGGAGTAATTCATGGATTTGATGAGGAACTGAGGGATATTTATGGGATTGACATCAAAAAAATGGTTGACAAAGTATAGGTGGAAACCACATAGGACTTTCTCAAGGTCATCAATGGTGATGAACTCCATGATGGGTTTCATAACATTGTTCCAAGGTATGAGGAGGTCCTTCCTGAAGATCCCTTATTTTACCCCTTTGAATATTTGTTCATTATCCTTGAACTATTTCTTCTCAACTTCCTAGTTGTGCTTCTTCTGAGGGATAGAATACCCTTTCATTGGTTGCACTGTGATGATTGACAAGATATTAACGTCAATGCGGAAGCTCCTCCATAAAATAGTGATGAAACCATTCTCCAAGGTCTCCAATAAAGCCATGGTTATGTCAATTTCATCATTGACAAACATATGGAGGAAGGGAAAAAATTCCTTTCGATAAAAATTCTTTCAGCTAGGATATCACACTCAAAATTGCTTCGCTCAACGAAACTCATGCTGGGCAAAAGGATGAGGATGGGACCAGGAGGGTTGAGGTTGGAGACAAAGAAATTTTGGGTGGGGAGCACCTGCACTCTACACTGTATAATAGGGAAAAAATTTAGAAGTGGCATGATATGGGTTTCATAGACTATGAGAAGATTCAGAGCTCCAATGTTAGATTTATGGGAGAAAATCCAATAAAATTAGGCAGTTTTCCAAGACTTGTTGGTGTTTATGTTTGCAAAGCATATTGAAGATGGAAATGAAGATTTTTATTTCCCATAATTTTTTTGGATATGATTACCCAGAGAGGGAGTGTCCCAAGAAATATTTTTTTAAATATGGTGATGATTATCCTTGGTCCTTCGTTCTAATTGGGTATTTGTCCATGAAAATAGATTTTGGAATTTGAATAGACATCGATGCTACCAAAATTTACCTCCAAGAAGATGTGCTCTAAAACCCAATATATGGTCTTGGAAACAGGACCATTTTTGGATCCAATAAGGACCCAAAAAATTTGAAATGAGTTGCCATTGGAAATCAGACCTTTGGAGAACGTGGTATCTTGGTTCAGATTGTCTTGGACCTAGTTATTGATTTATCCAATGCTAGCACAACGATGGGAAAAATGTGGTTGAGGTTCTTGGAGTGATGTTCTTCATGAAGCCACACACTATTGGAATTTGGAATGCTACTTGAGGCATTGAACATGAGAAAAGAAACTTACCACAATTTGGAAAAATGATTAGTGTGAGTTTCTACAAAACCTGTTAAATCAAGCATGACTTTATTTTGATGTAACTCATTTTGCATGGGTAAACTAAGCTCAATAATTTTAAATGGTTTCTTGATCCATGATCCTTTCAATTTCTTGGGTAAGGTTACCTATCCACATGGTTAGCCCATTGGTGGAGACACCTTTGTTGGCTAACCAATAAACAACCTTTAGAATCACAAAAATTATGTTGGTAAATGGTCTGTGGATCACTTAGGATGAAGATCCTGGCCTCCATGACATAATCCTTGATTCTCCAAGGAGGCTTTTTGTCTGTCCTAAGGTAATTGACTATAATCAAGGAATCCCACTCAATGATGATATTAATGGGATAATTATTTTCTAACTCTAGCCCTCTCCACAGAGATCTCACTTTAGCAACATTGTTTGTTTGAGATCCAAGGAATTCAGTAAAAGCAAAAAATATTCTTCCTAAATGATCTCTGAGGATGCCTCCAGCACCTACAATTCTTGGATTACCTTTGGTTGCTCCATAAAATTTCAATTTGAAACATGCTCTCGGGTGAGGGATCCACCTCAAAGAATTTATTTGGTTGGGTCTAGGATTGATAGTGTAGACACCAAATCCTAGCTATTTTCCTTCCATATTTGCCTTCCTACCATTTCCACCATCAAATCCTAGCCAATTTGCCCACTATTCCTATTTTCCTATCATTTTCGATCATTATTCACATTTATTTATATATATTTAAATATAATATTTTATATTATATTTTAATATATATTTAATAAATATGTATTTATTTAAGTGAATTAATCCCAACCATTCAATTTCATTTAATCTTGATGATCCATTCACATCAAACCATGCCACACCCTAGATTTATTATCTCTCCTTGGATATAATTTAATCTCAACCACACGATTAGTGTTGTTGAAACCCTAGTATGTCTTAGGATAGATTATAAATAGGAGTCATTTTTATGGCTCAATCCTTGAGTCCCTAATTCTTGATTTAAAGTTCCCAGTTTTAGAGTGTCCTAAGTCCCTAGATTCCTCTGAGCTCCTGATTACCCAAATTTTATGAGTTATTGAGTGATTTAAATCCTCAAGTGCCCTAGGTCAACTCGCACCACTTTTGCCACCCTTATCGCTCACCATAATCCCCATTTCTACCACCATCCTTTTTCCCTTGCCATATCTGCTTTTGCATAATCCTTCCCCTTAGCCCCAGGTATCCATGGGCATTTTCTATAGCAACCGAGTGCCCGCGAGCATTTTATGCTATCATTATTGAATATCCCATAGCCTTTTTGTAATTCTAGGGCATCGTCGCACAAGCCACATGCATCATACATCATGCATAAACCCTATATTTATTTATTTTATGCATGTATTTCGATTTATATTGACTATATTTGTATTATTTGGTTAGAATTTTTATTGTTGCATACATATACTACTAACTATTTTCTATGTCATTGTGTGTAGATCTAGAGCATTACATCAAAATCTTAGGATGAAGATGCACTTGAAGACAACACGACCTTGCTTCTTAGGGTATTGAAGAACCCTAAATTGTTGTAATATTGTATCAAAAGGATTCAAAAATCTGAGCTTGTAACAATGGAGTTTCTAGGCTCTCCCCATAAATAAAGAATTTATTCTATTGTGCAATCTTGTGTTACCATGTATATTATTTTGTTCAAAGCACTGTCTCTGTGTTGCATTTTGCATCTTTCAAAAACATGTTTTCTTTGCATTACATATGTAAATATACCATTTAATAAAATATGTTTTGTGTTGCTTACTGCTATTCAGGTTAACCAAGCTCCTAGAACTATTTCTTAGGTACCATCCATCCCATACCATATTGTCCACCTTACCCATAAGTCAACATGAATCATGTTGATTTTTTCACCCTGCTCTGCAATTCATACAATCAGGATAAACCAATACCAATTGACATAAGCCTTATTGATATGGACCAGATTTCCTCACCTCCAACCTTTTCTAAATTTAACCTATCCAAGGAATTTTTAAGGGCTTCTACCAATTACATTCCTCCCTTCCCTTAGCCTTTGCCTTCACCTTCAACTTCAGATCTTGAGGTTTTCTAGGCAAAAATAGATGAGGATAGGCCAGAATATTTTGATGACATCTTAGATGATATTCATCTAATCCCTACACCTCATAAGCTTGAGGAAGGTTTCCACATGTCTATTGAATATACTATCGACGTGGACCTTAGTTCAAACAAAGACAATCCCTAAATTTTCAAGCTTGGCAAAAACTTATCACCCGATGAACAAGAGCAATGTATTGCTCTCCTCAAGAGGAAAAGGGTATATTTGCATGGTCATATAAGGACATGCCCAGTATTGACCCTAGTTTGGTTATCCACAATCTCACCTCACACCCTAATTCTAAGTCATTCAAACAAAAACTTAGGAGAATGCATCATACCGTGGCCCTCTTGGTAAAAAAAATCTTCAAAAACTCCTAGACGTGAACTTCATAGTTCCTATTGATTATCCTGAGTGGCTCTCAAACATGGTACCCATTTGTAAGCCTAATGGTACGATATGTGTATGCGTATGCACTAATTTTTTAGATATTAACAAAGTGTGTCCTAAGGATGATTTTCCTCTCCCAAAAATTGATACTCTTGTTGATACATGTTCTATCCATGAAATACTTTCACTCATGGATGGTTTTTCAAGATACAACCAGATTCGAATAAATCCTTATGGCCAACATAAAACAACATTCACTACACCTTGGAGAAATTTTTGTTACAAGGTGATGCCCTTTGGCCTCAAAAATGCATATGCCACTTATCAACGTGCCATGACATACATTTTTCATGACTATATGCATAATATTATCTAATACTCTATGGATGATCTCTTGGCTAAATCTAAAACTCGATAAGAACATATTGGTGTATTAGAAAAAAATTTTGACCGACTCCTAGAGCTTAATGTAAGGTTGAATCCCAATAAATGTGTCTTTTTTGTTACCTTTGACAAACTTATAGGATTAATTATCTCCAAAAGATGCATTGAGGTGGACCCTAACAATTTCAAGGCTATCCTAGATATGCCTCCCCCAACTAACTTAAAATAATTGCATAGTTTACAAGGAAAGATTCAATCAATCCATCATTTTATTTTGCAACTTTCTGACAAATGTAGGCCATTCAATAACCTACTACAAAATGGGGTGCCATTCTCTTGGAAAAATCAATTTCAAAAAGCCTTCAATGACATTAAGCAATACCTATCTTCTCTGCCAATCTTAGCTCCTCCTCATCCAGGGGACCCATTTTATCTTTACATATAAGCAATGTACTTTGCATTAGGGACAATGCTTGCATAAAAGAATGAACAAAATAGAGAGCAAGTTGTCTACTACATTAGTCAAACATTGGTAAGCTATGAAACTAAATACAATTATGTATAAAAATTATGCTTAGCAGTGGTTTTCACCACTAAGAAACTTTGACATTATATGCTTAGCCACACAACTTACATCATAGCTAGAGAAAATCCTCTGCATTACATGATGTCTCACACTTACAATAATACTCGCACCACTAAATGGATAATGCTCCTTACAAAATTTGACCTGTAATTCATTAGCTAAAAATCCATTAAAGGGTAGGTAATAGCTGATCAACTTGTGTAAGCTCCACTACCTAGTGATCATACCTTGATTATTGAGCTCCCATATGATTCGGTATTTTTTTTTACTAAACAAGAAGAAGATGTCATTTCGGAGGAAGATGTCGATATCACATTATTATTTGATGGCTCTATGTGCATAAAATGTCAAGGTGCTAGAGTTGTATTTCACACACCACACAAGGTACCTATCCCCTTGTCATTCAAAATATACTTTCAATGCACAAACAACACCATAGAGTATGAAGCCCTAATCCTAGGTCTTCAATCAGCTATAGCTATGAGTATTAAGTGTATTAGGATATTTTGTGATTCTCAACTTGTAGTTAAATAAATTAATGGAAAATACCAATGCAAAGAACCTACCATTAATCTTTATCATGAATTTGATCTCTAAGTTTTATTGGCATGAAATTAATAGTTTACCACATTCGACTAACATATTTATAGATATGATGGCCTCTCTTGGATCCTTGATTTCAAAATACTTCTTTGGAGAGGTACAACCCCTTATCATTTCAACAGTCTCTAAATATGCAATTTCCACTGCTGAGTTGAAAGATGAAAAGGATGGTTCCTTTATCCAATCGAATTCATATGAGCCTTGGTCAAGCTAAATAGTAGCCTTTCTCAAGTTTGGAACACTCCCATTTGACATGTCTCAAACTTTGAAGCACACTTTCAAGAAAATAGTAATCCATTTCATTCTATTGGGAGACATGTTGTATAAACATGGTTATGATGGATTCCTCCTTTGTTGTCTCGAGGCTAGCAAAGCTCAAAGAGCCATAGCTAAATCCCATGATGGTACTTGTGGTGGTCATTTTAGTGGAATGGCCATTGCAAAGCATATTCTATGCATGGGTTATTATTGGCCCACAATGGAACGTGATTGTTGCACCTATGTTAAACATTACAAAAAGTTCCAATAACATGCCAACCTAACTCATGTACCATCACAATATTTACATCCTATTCAAAGCCTTTGGCTCTTTTCACAATGGTACCTAGATCGAATTGGTAAAATTTCACCTACTTCCTCGAGATAACATATTTTCATCATCACAGCTACTAAATAATTCACAAAGTGGGTTGAGTAAATTCCTCTAACTAGCATTATAGGACCTACAATTGTGGATTTTATACTTCATCACATCATTTATCATTTTGGTATCCCCTCAAAAATTATTTTATACAATGGAAAGTCTTTCAAGAACAAGGATGTTTGAGCACTTTGTGAAAAATATAACATTCAACATAGTTTCTCGTCTCCTTATTACCCACAATAAAATGTACAAGTTGAAGCTTCCAATAAGACCTTGATTTCTATTCTTAAGAAACTTATCAAATAAAATCATAGATATTGTCATACAAAAATTCCCTTGGAATTATGGGCTTATCAAACAAGCATCCGCACGCCTATAACACCATTTTCATTGGTCTATAGAGCCGAAGCAATCATAACTCTTGAGCTCGAGATCCCTTCTTTGCAAATTTATTTTTAGGAATTCATATATGATGATACTGCTAGACAAGCACGTCTTGACCAACTCACACTTCTTGATGAAAGGTGAGTCAATTCTTTAGAGCACTTAGGAGTTTATCAAGACTGCCTCAAATGTGCTTACAATGCCAAAGTTCATCTATGTGAATTCCAAGTAGGATATCTTGTCCATAAATAAATCAGCAAAATACCAATGCATTGCCACACCTTCATGATAAATTCACAACTAATTGGTTAGGTCCATACATAGTTACACAAAGAGTGGGTAATGGTACTTATAGGCTTGCAAGTCTAGTGGGAGAGAAAGAATCCAAACCACTTAATGTTATATACTTGAGAGTCTATGCATGATTTTATTATTATATATACATGGCTAATACACAAAAATATTTGCATACACTTCATTCATAACATTGCATTTCACTTGCATACACTTCATTCCAAACAATGCATTCACCCACATTTCACATTGTATTTCACAAAATTGCACATCATACATTGCATTCACATCCACATTTTACATATCATATTTAGGGATCATTTATTCAGTTCAAGGTCTTAATTGGTCCTACAAAAGTCATGTTTTATTAATCAGGGGCACCTTCACAAAGTCATCCACACCATTCCATAAAGTCAAATTGCCATCAGCACAAGCGACATTTAAAAATTCCTAGGTATTTTTAGTCACTCAGCCACTCCTCGTGTTTTAAACAACCTCCAAAAATCATGTTGAGTTCTTCTTAGGACCATTGCACATATACACTAAGAAAAATCTAGAGCTTGGGAACTTATTCCAAAAACATTCTTGAACCAAGCACAACCTCCACATCTTAAAAACATCTTGTGTCAAAAATGGATAACACCGTACTTGGTATAAACCTTGAAGTAAAAATAGTCATCCTTGCTAGTCCCATCATGCAACATAGTCCATAAAAATAGTGGTTATCACCACTATCACAATTACAAAAAAAAAATAGTAAGGAAAAATATCTAACAAAAACTCTATATATTTTTTATCACACACCACTGATCAATTGAGTTTTAAGGACCGTACTACATTTTCAGTTAGACAATTAGGTAGTCATCCCCAAAAATTAAGGGATAAAAAACAAAAGTCATGGACTATGGAGTTATCCTCCACCAAAGCTATAGATTCTTGACTGGTAGTGGAGTACACTCATATGGACAAGCTAGCTTCTTAGTATCATCCATAATAGGTTTATCCAATTTATTCAAGATGAGTTAATGAACTCACTTGTACACACACTAGTTCTTGATAATCTAAGATCATTAACTTACTCTTGATTTGGTAAATGAACCCACTACACACACATTTTGTCCTAGAAGGATTAGGTAGTTTTAGTGGTTTTTTTTTATGCCACTAGGATGTTTGAGTCTCTATAAAATAAGTAGTCTTCCATATCAACATCCATATCTTCTTCCATATCAATATCCATATCTTCTTCCATATCAACATTCATGTCTTCTTCCATATCAACATCCATATCTTCTTCCATATCAACATCCATATCTTCTTCCATATCAATATCTCATGAGTCATTCACCCCATATGCCACCAAGCTTGGTGCCCATGATTAAACAACAATACTAGAAAATGGTCAAAACAAAGATCTAAACCATAAATGATCATTTGCATTAATCATCCATACATATCATATGCATCAATCATAAACATAAATAAGCATTCAACAAAAGCATTCCATAAAAACATTCACATAAATATATAACACAAAAGGTAAAATCCATGTATATATATATATATCAATGAATTCCAAAAAGCTACATACAATAGAGCACCAAGGCTCATATACAAAAATTTCCTCTAAGCACTAGCTACATCTCCAATAATACCCCTATGACCTAGCAGGTGTCTATGACCTAGCAGGAGCCTCATACCTAGTAGAAGCCCTAGATCTAGACTAACTATGTCTAGAACCCCCATATGTAGAATAGGTTGGGGGATATGGAAGTGGAATATCATATTCCATCAACCTATCCTATAATGCCTCAATGTATCTATGCCTATATCGAAGACATCATATGTCAACCTCATGTCACTGCTCCCTCTTCACTAGCTCTTACTGGAGAGCTGTAATCCTTGCATCCTACTCTACCACCTACTGCTCAAAATGTGCCCAATCCTTCTCACTCTAGCCTAGGGGTACATCTAGAACCTCCTGCATCTCCTCCCTATATCTGCCATCTCCCCCAACCTCGGATGCCTCCTATGTTGCACCCTTCACTTTCCACCTTTGATTGTCAAAGTGAAGGCATCACTACCTCTTGTAGATATCCTGGGTCCCATCACCCTGTGTCTTTGGGGTACCCTCATCTTGAGTCCCCTGGGTAGCCTCATACCTAGCCTCTCGACCATAACCCACATCAACCACTCCTCGAGGTGGTACCTATGGTGGTTGTATCGTAAACCATGCATCATACTCCATGATCATCCCCACATCCTCCACATCCAAGATGTCCACCTCCTCATCATCCTCCAAGGCTACCATCCATGGCTCCATGCATGGTAGCCCTACCTCCTCTCAATGCCTCCTATACTACATCGGCTCATTGAGAACATCCTACCTTAGCCCAAATTGGTAGAGTACTTAGGATAACTAGAAGTACTCTACCTCACTCCTATGCCTACCAATCACCCATCTACCCTATCACACCCACTATAGATGCTCTCCATCCTTAGTCCACTGGGCACCCAAACATGGCCCCCATACCACTTGGACAAATGTCAATCCTACCCATAAATCCTTGTACCATTGACTCATCCTCACAGGATGACTCGACTGCACCTTCTCCACCAATGCCCATCACCTAGCGTAGGGTTTCTCCCTACCAAAATTCTCCATATGTAACCCCTTCGGTCAAGCAACTTTGAAGTGCTCTCATACCCAACATTATAGCAGTAGGTTGAACCTCAATTAGTAGCCTTGGAGGATGATGATGAGGTGGACATCCTATATGTGGAGGATGCAAGGATAACCATGGAGTATGATGTATGGTTTGTGGTGTAGCCACCATGGGTACCACCTCAAGGAGTGGTTGATGTGGGTGGTGGTCTAAATTCTAGGGATGAGGCTACCCATGAGACTTAGGATGAGGGTATCTCAAAGATGCAGGGCAAGGAGACCCAGGACTCTCGCAAGAGGTAGTAGTGCCTTCGCTCTGACAATTGAATATGAAATGTGAAGGATGTGATGCAGTAGGCACCTGAGGTTGGGGGATATGGTAGATATAGGGAGGATATGGATGAGGTTCTAGATGTACCCCCATGCAAGAGCAAGGAGTGGGCACAACTGGAGCAACATGTGGGAGAGTGGGATGCGAGGGTTACAGCTCTCCAGGAAGAGCTAGCAGAGAGGGAGCAGTGGCACGAGCTTGACATACGATGCCTTCACTCTTGACATAGTTGCAGGATAGGTTGATGGATACTTCCATATCCCCCAACCTCTTCTACATTCAAGGGTAATAGGCATAGTCAATCTAGGTCTAGGGCTCCTACTAGGTCTGAGGATCCTACTAGATCATAGAATCCTACTAGATCATATGGGTCTTCTTGGAGGATGTAGCTAGTGCTTACATGCACTTTTTGTATATAAGCCTTGGTGCTCCATTGTATGTAGCCTTTTGGCATTCATTGATATATATATACATGGATTTTACCTTTTGTGTTATATATTTGTGTGAATATTTTTATGGAATGCTTTTGTTGAATGCATGTTTATGTTTATGATTGATGCATATGATATGTTATGGATGACTAATGCAAGATGGCATGTATGGATGATTAATGTGAATCATCAGTTATGGTTTAGATATTTGTTTTAGCTATTTTTTAGTATTGTTGTTTAATCAAGGGAACCAAGTTTAGTGGAATATGGGGTGAATGAATTATCAAATGACATAGATGTTGACATGAAAGAAGATATGGATGTTGATATGGGAGAAGAATAATATATGGATGCTGAAATGGAATAATATATGGATGTTGATATTGAAGACTACCTATTTTGCAAAGACTCAAACATCCTAGTGGCATAAAAAAAAATCACTAAAACTGCCTAATCCTTCTAGGACCAAATGTGTGTGCAGTGAGTTCATTTACCAAATCAAGAGTAAGGTAACAACCCTAGATAATCAAGAACCAGTGTGTGTACAAGTGATTTTATTAACTCATATTGAGTAAATTGGATAAACCTATTATGGATGACACTAAGAAGCTAGCGTGTCTGTATGAGCGATCAGAGGTCTCTTTTTTAAAAAAATACATGTTGTCATGCATGAGCGTACTCCACTACCAATCAAGAATCTATAGCTCTAGTGGAGGTTAACTCCATAGTCCATGACTTTTGTTTTTTATCTTTTAAGTTTTAGGGATGACTACATAACTATATGACTGGAAATGTAGTATGATCCTTACAACCCAATTGATCAGTGGTGTGTGATAAAAATATTTAGAGTTTTTGTTAGGGATTTATCCCTACTCTTTATTTTACTTTTGGAATTGTGATAGTGGTGAGAACCACTATTTTTATGGACTATGTTGCTTGATGGGATTAGCAAGGACTATCCTTTTCACTTCAAGTTTTATACCAAGTATGGTGTTATCCCTTTTTGACACAAGATTTTTTAAGATGTGAAAGTTGTGCTTGGTTCAAGAATATTTATAGAATCAATTCTCAAACTCTAGATTTTTATTCATGTATATGTGAAATGGTCCTAAGAAGAACTTGACATGAATTTTGGAGGTTTATTAAAACACTAGGAGTGGTTGAGTGACCGAAAACACCTAGGAATTTTTGAATGTGGCTTGTGTTGATGGCATTTTGACTTTATGGAATGGTGTGGATGACTTTGTGAAGGTGTCTCTGATTAAGGCAACATGAATTTTTTAGGACCAATTAAGACCTTGAACTTAATAAATGATCCCTATATGAAATGTAAAATGTGGATGTGAATGCAATGTATGATGTGCAATTTTGTAAAATGTAATGTGAAATATGGGTGAATGCATTGTTTGGAATGAAGTGTATGCAAGTGAAATTCAATGTTATGAATGAAGTGTATGCAAATATTTTTGTGTATTAACCATGTACATATAATAATAAAATCATGCATATAATTCTCTCAAGTGTATAACATTAAGTGGTTTATATTCTTTCTCCCCCTCTAGACTAGCAAGCCTATAAGTACCATTACCCACTCTTTGTGTAACTATGTATGGACCTAACCAATTAGACATGAATTTATCATGAAGATGCGGTAATGCATTGGTGTTTTGCTGATTCTCTTTAAGGATAATATCTCCTACTTGGAATTCATGTAGATGAACTTTTGTGTTGTAAGCACATTTGAGGTGGTCTTGATAAACTCGTAAGTGCTCTAAAGCATTGATTCACCTTTCATAAATAAGTGAGTTGGTCAAGACGTGCTTGTCTATAAGTTTCATCATCTATGAATTCCTGTAAAGAAATTTGTAAAGAAGGGATCTTGATCTCAAGAGGCATGATTGATTTGGCTCCATAGACCAATGAAAATGGTGTTTCCCTCGTAGGCATGCGGATGCTTGTTTGATAAGCCCATAATTCCAAGGGAATTTATGTATGTCAATATCTATGTTTTTCTTTGATAAGTTTCATGAGAATAGCAATCAAGGTCTTGTTGGAAGCTTCAGCTTGTCCATTTGCTTGTGGGTAATAAGGAGTCAAGAAACTATGTTGAATGTTATACATTTCACAAAGTGATCAAACATCCTTGTTCTTGAAAGGCTTGCCATTCTCTAAAATAATTTTCGAGGGGATACCAATATGATAAATGATGTGATGAATTACAAACTCTATAATTCTAGGTCCTATCATGCTATTTAGAAGAATTGCCTCAATCCACTTTGTGAAGTATTTAGTAGCTATGATGATGAAATTATGTTATCTCGAGGAAGTAGGTGAAATTTTTCCAATTAGATCTAGGCCCCATTGTGAAAATATCCAATGGCTTTGAATAGGCTGTAAAGATTGTGATGGTACATGAGTTAGGTTGGCATATTCTTGGAACTTTTTGCAATGTTTAACATAGGTGCAAAAATCATGTTCCATTATGAGCCAATAATAATCCATGAATAGAATACACTTTGCAATGGTCATTCCACTAAAATTACCACCACAAGTACCATCATGGGCTTCATATATGGCTCTTTGATATTTGCTAGCCTCAAGACTATGAAGGAGGACTCCATCATAACCACTCCTCGAGGTGGTACCCATGGTGGTTGCACCACAAACCATGCATTGTACTCTGTAGTCATCCCTACTTCCTCCACATTAAGGATGTCCACCTTCTTGTAATCCTCCAAGGCTGCCCTCCATGGCTCTACACATGGTAGCCCCACCTACTCCTAATGCCTCCTGTACCATACCAAATCATCAGGAACATCCTGCCTCAACCCAAATTGGTGAAGTACTCATGAGAATTAAAGTACTCCACTTCACTCCTATGCCTCACAAACATCCACATACCCTATCACACCTACCATAGATGCTCTCCATTATTAGTCCATTGGGTACCCAGCAATGGCCTCCATACCACTTGGGTGGATGTCAATCCCACCCATAAATCCCTATACCACTGACTCATCCTCATGGGATGAATCAGCTACAACTCCTTCACAAACACCCATCACCTAGCATAGGGCTTCTCCCTACCAATACTCCATAGGTAACCCCTTCGATCGAGAAACTTTGAAGTGTTCCCATCTCCAACATTACAATAGTAGGTTGTACCCCAATCCCTTCTACCATCGCCTCATGATATCATAAATCTCTTGGTACACCTATGCCAATAAGGTAGGAACCCATGCATACACCTGCCTCATGGGGAGCATATCATTCATCACCCATATCAAATTCAAGGGAACCTACACCCAGTGCCATTTGGGGGCACAATGTTGGCCAACACAAACATCACCAAATATTGGAGATGATCTAACTCCTTGTAAACATACATGGATAAATAGAGCATACCTCTGATCTCCACCCTATCCCAGGCATCCCCAAAAATCCTCCTCATATTTATATTTCAGTTAATTCTAACCTCAACCTAGAGACCCTCCACTGGCACCTTGAGTATGCGATACCCATCCTCCAAGATCATAGTCACCTTACCCATGGGGAGCTGAAAAGTCCCCCTGTCTACATCCCACCTCTCTGCCAAGGCAAAGAGGTACCCCTCATCTACCCTAACCACATCTATTTGGGCTACCTTTGCTATCCCCACATCCTTGAGAAACTCCCACTCATCCCCCATAATCGCCTTCCTCATCCTAGGGATGTAAGGTGAAAAACTATGTCGAGACTCCAAAACTCTAAGCTACAACACAACACAAAAAAATTATTAATAATTGTAAAAAAATAAAAATATTTACACAACACATAATAAAAATCATCTTACCTCAACAATCTACACCCCAACAATATCCCTAGCCTCCAACCAACTTCCTCTACCACCATAGCTTACGCACTCCAAACGCCTCATCTCACCTCTCCTCACTCACCCTTCACTCCTCAGACGTAACTTCTCAAACTCCACGGATGCACAAATTGTTGGACATTTTGAGTAGATGAGTTGTCATTGATGTCAAGAGTGAGTGGTCATTGATGTCAAGATTTCAGCACCAGTCAGTGGTAGTTTTAGTGGGCAACATCAGTTTTAGGTTCTCCAGTTTCAGTTGATCAAGACCCGGTTCCAGGAAGTCAGATGTGGTCCAAAGTGCAAAGAAAAAGCCCAAGTGAATAATATTATAATAATTCTTTATAATATTATACAAGGAAGATTAAATTAATTATAAATTAATTAATATAATTTTATTAAATTAATTTACTTAACTTTATGTTATTTAAATTAATTATTAATTAATTTTAATATTAATTATATATTAATTTATGTTAATTTTAAATAACCCTAAGGTGGGTTATTAATTCAAATTTCAAATTCGAATTCTAGCACCGACGTGGGGAGAAAATTAACCATGTGTGTATAAAAGGGGGATTACCCCACCTTAGCCAAAGTTACCAATGCCTTCGAATTAATTTTGATGCTATGCGAGCTTATGCGAATCGTGTTGTGCAAAGAGGATTTTAATTTTAATTTTTTAAGTGCTTAAGAGGAGCCAAAAGCATTTGACCCACCAAGGAGGGAGCCTTGGTCACCAAGCGCTGGTAGCGCAGTTGGCAACCATAGTGGAAGCAAGACGTGAGGGCAGCGATTGGCGTAGGTTCGAATCCGCGGGAGGATTGTTTTTGTTTTGTGTTGAATTCAATGGCAAAAGAAGGTTGAAAGGGAAGGAAGTCTTCCTTCCTTCACGTGGGTGCCTATAGCCCACACGGTGGGCACCAAAGCGCTAAGGCGCTTGGCGCTTGGGGAGATGATGGTTCGAATCACGTCGAAACCCTTTTGGGGAGATAACAAAGGTATGCATTAGTTGAGCACCAAAATTTTTGGAGGAATTAGTTGAGGTATTAAAAATTAATTTTTGCATATTTTATTTGGCTTGTAAGGTTTTAGGGGAGTTATAAGGTTGATGCAAAATAAATTTTTGGTGTTATTTTCTTTAGTGTTTGAAAAGGGAAATAAAGGTGTTTTAGGAAGATTGTTTGAGGTTTTGTGGTGTTGGATATTATTTTAAGTTGGAGATTATAAGGTGTATCCAAATAATTATTTTTCATGTATGATTTGATGGATGTTAATTCCAAGAAGGAGCAATAAGGTATATTTGAGTTTTGATTATTTTTGTGTCTAAGGAATATTTTGAGAAAGTGTTGAAGTGATATTTTGTCATCTAACCATTGAAATTGGAAAGAAGAAAATTGTGATTGAGACAGGTTTTCTAAGGGCACTTCTACATCAAACAAAAAGGTATGGGCACATCTTCCTAGTGAGTGATTGTTGAATGTTGTGAATGTAAAGTTGGAGTGAAAAGGATTGTTTGGTAAGCATTGTTGAGTGTGTTTTGAATTAATGCTTCAAGGTTTTATGGAATAAAGAGTTGTTGATAAAACCTTGTTTGATAAGCATTGTTGTTGAAGTGATTAGTTGAGTGAACTTGAACTAGAGGTTGTGCAAATATCATGAGTATCATTGTTATGTGAAGATTATTGATAAGCATTGTTGTTGAAGTAAGTAAGTGAGTGAAGAACTTGAACTAGGGTTTGCAAAGATCATGAGTATCATTGTTATGTGAGATTGGTTGATAAGCATTGTTGGAAACATTTGAGTGAGTGTTCATATGCTTGGACTAGGGTTTGTGAGCAAAGGATTATTTCATTGAGTGATTGGTTGAGTAGAGTTGGTTGAGCCTAGTCAAGTGGATGTGTTGATGTGATAGTTCAAGTTCTATGAAACAAATTGTTCTATATTCTGAATTGATTTGAGAAAGAGGTTGAGTGTTGATGAATGTGAAACATATTGAGTCTCTAACAATTCTCTATATGTTTCTGTGATAAAAGAGATATTGAAAGTGATTGAGATTTTGTGAGTGTGAAGCATATTGAGTCTCTAACAATTCTCTATATGTTTCTGTGATAAAAAGAGTGATTGAAAGTGATTGAGCATTGTGGTGAATGTGAAGCATATTGAGTCTCTAACAATTCTCTTTATGTTTCTATGAGATTGGACAAGTTCTAGTGAGGACTTGTTGAGCAGATTTGAGGTAAGTCTAGAGAAGACTTGTGGATAGATTTGTGTGAGCTTTTGTGGAAGCTTACAATACAGTTTGAGAACAGATATTGAGAGCAGATTTGGATAAGTTCTAGTGAGGACTTATTGAGCAGATTTGGACAAGTTCTAGAGAGGACTTGTGGACATATTAGTGTGAGATTTTGTGGAAGCTTACAAGGCATATTTGAGATAAGTCTTTGAGAAGACTTGAGAGCAGAGTTGATTGATTGATTTGTTCAAACCTTGAGTTAAGGTTTGGGGTAGATCTAGTAGAGTTGATTTGAGATTAAGTCAAGCTTTGTGTTAAGGCTTGAGGACAGAGATTGAGGATAGATTTGTGCTAGACCGAAGGACTATGTTTAGTGCAAAAATTGAGAAAATTTGTGCTAGATTATTGAGTAGATTTGAGGATAGAGTTTGGTGTAGATTTGAGGATAGGTTTGTGCCAGACCAGAGACAAATATTGAGCATATTTGTGCTAGATCGAAGGACTATGTTTAGTGCAGATTTGAGATAGAGCTTTGAAGGTGATAGAGTATAGAGGATGACAGTAGTCCAGTGGATAGAGATCCATTAGCCAGGGCAGTGAGGACAGGTGTCTTCAGTGGATAGAGATCCATTAGCTAGAGTAGTGGGGGCAGCAGTTCTTCTAGAAGATCACCAATCAGAGCTAAGGAGAAAGAGTTCTCCTATGGATAGAGATCCATAAACTTGATTAGGGGATTGGTGTCTCCTTTGGATAAGAGGTCCATAAACATTGTAATAGGGAAAGGATTCCCAAGATATTGATTGAGAAAATTTTAGTGAAATATTTTCTCCGTGGAGTAGCCCACATTGGGTGAACCACGTTAAATTGGTGTCTCTATTGTGTGTGGTGATTTGTGCATTGCTTTTATTACTATTATTGATATTGCTATCTATACATTGCATAATATTTATTGGGAAAGAAAAGTAAAAAGTGGTCTTATACTGTTCACCCCCCTCTCAGTATAAGCTTGTGTTCTTCAATTGGTATCAGAGCGGGTTCCTTCAAAAGAGTTTAACAGCTTGAAGGAAAAGCTTTCAAGAACACAATGGATTCTAAGAATGGGTCCTCAGATAATTCAACACCAGTATTTTATGGAAGTGATTATATATTTTGGAGTATGAGAATGAAGATTCACCTGATGGCACTTGGCAATGAAATTTGGGAAGCAGTTGAAAATGGATACATACCACCAGTTGATCCACCTATAGATAAGGAAGGTAAGCTTCTACAACATTACAATTCAAAAGAAATGAATGCAATTTTGAGAGGTTTGCATAGAACAGAATTCATAAAATTTATGCATTGTAAATATGCAAAAGGAATTTGGGATAAGTTGCAAAGCATATATGAAGGAGATAAAAGTGTCAAAAAGGCAAAGATATGAAATATCAAAGGACAATTTGAAGAATTAAGAATGAAGGATGAGGAAAACATTAGTACTTATCTACTTCGAGTAGATGAGGTTGTTAATGCCATGCAAGGACTTGGACTTGAGATTGAAGAATCTGATGTTTGTGATAAGATCTTAAGATCTCTTCCAAAAAGGTTTAGTGAAAATATTTCTGCTATAGAAGAATCAAAAGATGGTGATTCTTTGACAAGAGATATGTTACTTGGTATTCTTACAGCTTTTGAGTTAAGAACAAAAGAGGAACCTAATCTCCAGAAGGAAGCAACCTTCAAAGCTACTAAGAAGACAAAGGGCAAAAAGTTAGATTCAAGCAATGAGTCATCCAGTGATGAAGAAGCTAATTATGGCAGAAGGAATAAGGATTCAAGAAGATTTAAAGATGCAAAATTTGTTAGATGTTTCAATTGTGGAAAGTATGGTCACTATGCAACTGATTTTCAAGAAGCTAAAAATAACAATGATGAAGAAAAATAGGATCACAAGAACAAGGAATCAAAAAGAAATAGGTACCAAAAGAAAGGCAAGGATGGACAAGGCAAACAAGGAAAGAAGTTCTTTCAAAGACAAAAGAGGAGCTACTATGCAGACAAGGCAAGTAAGTACTCAAGTGATAGTGATAATAGTTTCTCAGATAATGATAAAGATGAAGTCCTATTTCTGATTGAAGAAAAAAGAAGTTAAGAAAAGGTCACCAATAATTCTCAAGTGTTTTAGATGTGGTAATTTTGGACATCTTGAAGATAGTTGTACAAGGAATGGTTTTAGTTTCAGTGATGATGAATATGAGGATACACTTGAAGGACTAGAAGAGAATATTCTAATGGCACTAGAAGAAGAAGGAGGTGATCCTATAGAAGACAAGTCAGAAAATAATGAAGATGTTCTCAAAGGCAAACAAATAGAGGAAGAATCAGAAAAAGGAGGAGTTGATCTTGAGGGAGAGCTTATTTATGCTCTTAAAACTTTAAAGAAGGTAAGAAAGCAAAACTCCCAACTTGAGTTTCAGTTTCAAGAATGTGATGAAGAGAGAGGAAAGCTTATAGAGGATCTAAACAAGTCAATAGCTAAGACAAAGAAGTTCAAGGATAAGTTAGAAGCAAAGGTCTTAGAATGTGAAAAGTTAGAACAAGAAGTAGCTCTACTAAGGGAAGAATTAGAAATGTCCAAGGATAAGCTACACAAGTTTGGAAAGAGCTCAAATAATTTGGATAAGATGATCAAGGTACAAAGAATGTCAACAAACAAAACAGGTCTTGGTTTTGAACAGGCTCAAAAGAAACAAGAAGAGGAGTCAACCTCAAGTTCTGAAGAAGAAGAAACTTTAGAAGAAGATAGTGTAAGAGAAAGTGAGACTTCTGAGGATGAGTTGGATAATAGAAAGTTCAACAAGGAAAGGAACAATGCACAAAGAAGAAACAGATGGAACAAGAACCAACATAGAGAAAAAGAGACTAAGAGACCAATGAGGTCAAGGCAAGGAAATTTCAATGGACGATGTTTCTCATGTCACAAATTTGGGCACATGGCTTCACAGTGTAGGACACATGAAAGACAAGAATATGGGAACTTCAGAAGCAGACAACTTTTCCATGGGTATTGCTACTCATGTAATCAGTTTGGTCACAAGGCAATGAATTGCAAGGTTCATGACAGGAACATATATGGCTTCACCAAGAGAAATCCCAAGACATTTGCACCTCCAAGGAATAATAACATTAAGTGTTATAAGTGCAATAATGATGGACATACAACAAAGTGGTGTAGAGCAGACATTCTAGAATCAAGCATGAATAGGAACATAAGAATATGAACAAAAATTTGGACATGAACAAGAATAGGAACATGAACAAGAACAAGAATATGGACATGAATAGGAACAGGAACATGGACATGAACATGAATAGGAATATGAATAAGAATATGAATATGGATAGAAATAGGAATAGGAACATGGACATGAATAAATATAGACAAAGGAATCAGAAGGATCAGATGAGAAGGAAAGAGGACAAAGGTAAAGACAAGTGCTTTCTAGGAGTAGAAATACTCCCACCCCAGAATTAACCACCTCAAGAGGAGGTGGGGGAGGGGCTAAGCTAAGAGACTCATTCTTAGCCCCGAGCCCCAAAGGTGACCCTTTGCCATTGATGTCAAAGGGGGAGATATTTGAGTAAGGGGGAGATATTTGGTTTAAGGAGAGAGCATTGAGTCAGGGGGAGAAATTTCCCAGGGGGAGAAGAACAAGAAAAGGTCAAGTTTTGGTAAAAATAATTTGGGTTGCCATCAATGACAAAGGGGGAGATTGTTGGAAATTTTGAGTAGATGAGTTGTCATTGATGTCAAGAGTGAGTGGTCATTGATGTCAAGCTTTCAACACCAGTTAGTGGTAGTTTCAATGGGCAACATCAGTTTCAGGTTCTCTAGTTTCAGTTGATCAAGACCCGGTTCCAAGAAGTCAGATGTGGTCCAAAGTGCAAAGAAAAAGCCCAAGTGAATAATATTATAATAATTATTTATAATATTATACAAGGAAGATTAAATTAATTATAAATTAATTAATATAATTTTATTAAATTAATTTACTTAACTTTATGTTAAAATCATTTGACCCACCAAGGACGGAGCCTTAGTCACCAAGCACTGGTAGTGCAGTTGGCAACCGTAATGGAAGCATTATGTGAGGGCAGTGATTGGTGCAGGTTTGAATCTACGGGAGGATTGTATTTATTTTGTGTTGAATTCAGTGGTGAAAGAAGGTTGAAAGGTAAGGAAGTCTTCCTTCCTTCATGTGGGCACCTATAGCCCATGCGGTGGGCACCAAAGTGCTAAGGTGCTTGGTTCTTGGGGAGACGGCGGTTCGAATCACGTTGAAACCCTTTTGGGGAGATAACAAAGGTATGCATTAGTTGAGTGCCAAATTTTTTGGAGGAATTAGTTGAGGTATTAAAATTAATTTTTGCATATTTTATTTGGATTGTAAGGTTTTAGGGGAGTTATAAGTTTGATGCAAAATAATTTTTTGGTGATATTTGCTTTGGTTTTTGAAAAGGGAAATAAATGTGTTTTAGGAAGATTGTTTGAGGTTTTGTGGTGTTGGATATTATTTTAAGTTGGAGATTATAAGGTGTAGCCAAGTAATTATTTTTCATGTATGATTTTATGGATGCAAATTTCAAGAAGCAATAAGGTATATTTGAGCTTTGATTATTTTTGTCTAAGGAATATTTTGAGAAAGTGTTGAAGTGATATTTTGTCATCTAATCATTGAAATTGGAAAGAAGAAAATTGTAATTGAGACAGGTTTTCTAAGGGTACTTCTACATCAAACAAAAAGTTATGGGTACATCTTCCTAGTGAGTGATTGTTGAATGTTGTGAATGCAAATTTGGAGTGAAAATGATTGTTTGGTAAGCATTGTTGAGTGTATGTTGAATTAATGGTTTAATGTTTTCTGAAATAAAAAGTTGATAAAACCTTTTTTGATAAGCATTATTGTTGAAGTAAGTGATTGAGTGAAGAACTTGAATTAGGGTTTACAAAGATCGTGAGTATCATTTTTATGTGAATATTGTTGATAAGCATTGTTGTTGAAGTAAGTAAGTGAAGAACTTGAACTAGGGTTTGCAAAGATCATGAGTATCATTGTTATATGAGATTGGGTGATAAGCATTGTTGGAAATATTTGAGTGAGTTTTCATATGCTTGGACTAGGGTTTGTGAGAAAGGATTATTTCATTGAGTTATTGGTTGAGTAGAGTTTGTTGAGCCTAGTCAAGTGGATGTGTTTATGTGATAGTTCAAGTTCTATGAAATAAATTGTTCTATATTCTGAATTGATTTGAGAAAGAGGTTGAATGTTGATGAATGTGAAACATATTAAGTCTCTAAAAATTTTCTATATGCTTATGTGATAAAAAGAGAGATTTAAAGTGATTGAGAGTTTGTGAGTATGAAGCATATTGAGTATCTAACAATTCTCTATATGTTTTTATTATAAAAAGAGTGATTGAAAGTAATTAAGCATTGTGGTGAATGTGAAGCATATTGAGTCTCTCATAATTCTATCTATGTTTCTATGATATTGGACAAGTTCTAGTGAGGAATTTTTGAGCAGATTTGAGGTAATTCTAGAGAAGACTTGTGGATATATTTCTGTGATATTTTGTGGAAGCTTACAATACAGTTTGAGAATACAGATTAAGAGCATATTTGGATAAGTTCTAGTGAGGACTTGTTGAGCATATTAGATAAGTTATGGAGAGGACTTGTAGATAGATTAGTGTGAGCTTTTGTGGAAGCTTACAAGGCAAATTTGAGATAAGTCTTTGAGAAGACTTGAGAGCAGAGTTGATTGATTTATTTGTTCAAACCTTGAGTTAAGGTTTGTGTTGAGCAAGAAGGATTGTCATTGTTGTCAACATAGGCAGTCAGATCCAAGGATGCAGTGGATAACAGACTTGAAATGGGTTTTTCTTAAAACCCAAGTTGGCTCTTCGTTTTGTTGAAAAAGATGCCCCGATGTTGAAGATATTTAATTTTAAATATTTAGTTTAAATTTTTATTTTATTAAAAATTTAAATTAGAATATTAAATTAAATTAAAAAGGGCCGACATGTTACTATTTCACAGCAATAAGCTACATGAAGGTAACGAAGGTGGAGAAGAGTTTGAGGCCGAAAAATTTAAATCTGGGCCAATGTGCATTGATGATTTTTCCAGAATGACTTGGATATTCTTCTTAAAAGATAAATCAGAAGCCTTTGAAATGTTCAGAACTTTCAGACAACTGGTAGAGAATGAAACAGGGAAAAGGATTAAATGCTTGTGGTCAGACAGAGGAGGAGAATTTATTTCGAATGAATTTTTAGAATACTGTGAAAAATATGGCATCAGGAGACAATATTCAGAGAGCTTAACTCCTCGACAGAATGGTGTAGCAGAGAGGAAAAATAGAACAATTCAGAAATGGCACGCACCATGCTGGCAGAAAGCAAAATAGCAGATAGATTCTGGAAAGAAGCAGTTCACACAATAGTATACATTCAGAACAGGTATATGTTAAGAACTCATGAATGCAAAACTCCGTATGAGCTGTGGTTTGGTAGGAAAGCAATAGCAAAACATCTCAAAGTATTTGGCTGCAAGTGCTACATCAGAAAAATAGATGACAATCTTGGAAAGTTTGAAGATAGAGCAGATGAAGGTGTGTTTGTTGGTTATTCTCCACACAACAAAGCTTACAAATGCTACAACAAGAGACTCAAGAAAATTGTGGATAGTGCAGACGTTAAATTCGATGAAGGGAGGAAACAAATAGTTAATTTTCAAGAAAACTATCCAATCTACGAAGAAGTCATTGAAGGAGATGAAGTACATGACACAGAAAATACAGATACGGTTGATGCAGATAACTTATCGGATGGCTCAGAGGTACAAGAAAATAGAAAATTTAGAATGGGAAATTGGCAGAAAAATCATCCTAGAAACCAAATAATTGGAGATCCCACAGCTGTTATTCAGACAAGAAAGAAAGTAATAAGTAATTACTCTCTTTTATCCAGCATTGAGCCCAAAAACATAGATGAAGCAAGCAAAGATGACAACTGGATGAAGGCAATAAATGAAGAGTTAGATCATATTGAAAAGAACAGAACTTGGGAGTTAGTACCTAGACCTACAAACAAGAATGTAATCGGCACTAAATGGATATTTCACAACAATTTAAATGAAAACGGTCAGGTCGTTAGAAATAAAGCAAGACTGGTTTGCAAAGGCTATGCACAGGTCGAAGGGATTGACTTTGAAGAGACTTTCACACTAGTAGCTAGATTAGAAGCTATTAGGATGTTTTTGGCACTAGCAGTTTACAAGAACTTCAAAGTTTATCAGATGGATGTTAAATATGCATTTTTAAATGGGAAACTTGAAGAAGAAGTCTATATTGAACAACCAGATGGCTTTCAAATCAGTGAAGATCCTAACCTTGTCTGCAGATTAAAGAAGGCACTGTATGGATTAAAACAAGCACCACGGGCATGGTATGCTAGGCTAGATAATTATCTCTCTCAATAGGGATTCAAGAAAGGTTTAGTGGACAACAATCTATATGTGAAAATAGAAGATGGGCATCTCATTGTTCTTGTTGTCTATGTGGATGACATCATATTTGGTAGCAACAAAGATGAATCTTGTAAAGACCTAGAAAACAAGATGCAGAATGAATTTGAAATGTCAATTATTAGTGAAATGTCTTATATTTTGGGACTACAGGTTAATCAGAATGAGAAAGGTATATTCATTTCCCAAATCAAATATGTGAAAGAGATGTTAGAGAAGTTCACTATGGATGATAGTAAGCCAGTCAGTACTCCCATGACAACAGGTTGTAAGTTAAGTAAAGAAGACAAATCTCCACCTGTAGATCAAACCATGTATAGATCAATGATAGGAAGCTTACTATATTTAACTGCAACCAGACCTGATATTTTGCAGGTAGTGTGCATGGTAGCCATATTTCAGGCCAGTCCCAAAGAGACTCATGTAACAGCAGTTAAAAGGATTTTTCGGTATCTCAAAGGCACCATGGAGTATGGATTGTGGTATCCAAGAGGCAAATATTTCACTCTTATATCATATTCAGATGCAGATTGGGCTGGATGTGTTGATGATAGGAAGATTACCAGTGGAGGAGCATTCTATTTTGGGGACAGATTGGTTGCATGGCACAGTAAGAAGCAAGAGTCAGTGTCTTTATCTACAGTCGAGGCAGAGTATATTACAGCAGCAACATGTTGCACACAAGTTTTATGGATGAAACAGACCTTGAAAGATCTTGGTATTAATTTTAGTGAACCAATATCAGTAAAGTGTGACAACACCAGTGCAATCAACATTTCTAAGAATCCAGTAATGCACTCACGGACAAAGCATATTGCTATAAGGTATCATTTCTTGAAAGACAAAGTTGCAGAAGGAGAAGTCGGATTGGACTATGTCCCAACTACAGAACAGGTAGCAGACATTTTTACAAAACCTTTTCCCAAGGAAGTATTTGAGTATCTTCGAAGTAAATTAGGAGTAGTCACACTTCCTAAGAAGTGACTAGCTACAGGGATCACCTTCTCAGGGGGAGCACTTGAGTGTTTGAGGATGGACTCAGGGGGAGTCAAATTGTGCTTGAGAAGTGTGAGGATGGACTCAGGGGGAGTCAAATTGTGCCTGAGAAGATTGAGGATGGACACAGGGAGAGTCTGCAGTAGCCCTTTGGTATTATTGACAAAGGGGGAGAAGAGTTACAAAAATGTATACAGGTGTTGCCAACAATTCCAAAGGGGGAGATTGTTGAGCAAGAAGGATTGTCATTGTTTTCAACACAGGAAGTCAGATCCAAGGATGCAGTGGATAACAGACTTGAAATGGGTTTTTCTTAAAACCCAAGTTGGCTCTTTGTTTTGTTGAAAAAGATGCCCCGATGTTGAAGATATTTAATTTTAAATATTTAGTTTAAATTTTTATTTTATTAAAAATTTAAATTAGAATATTAAATTA
Organism: Wollemia nobilis; assembly: GCA_028583015.1. Taxonomy (NCBI): domain Eukaryota; kingdom Viridiplantae; phylum Streptophyta; class Pinopsida; order Araucariales; family Araucariaceae; genus Wollemia; species Wollemia nobilis. The sequence continues at coordinate 40,155,628 of JAQPPZ010016981.1, forward strand.
AATTAAAAAGGGCCGACGTGTTACTATTTCGTGGCAATAAGCTACAGGAAGGTAACGAAGGTGGAGAAGAGTTTGAGGCCAACAAAGTTAAATCTGGGCCGACGGATTTTAGGGTTTGGCAGCTGACAAATTCTAGGGTTTCTCAGTCAACGTTCTTCTAGGGTTTGCCTCTAAAATTTCTTCTATAAAAGCAAGGGTTATTCGAGTTTAAATGGTGCAGCGTGATGTGATATATGTGTATGAAGTTTGAGTGCAGCAGTGTGAGTGGTGCGAAGAGAAGATAAGAACGCGGTATGCAAAAGTCGTGTTCCAAGTGTGAAATGACAATGTGCTGGTTGTAGAAGTGATATTTCTGTGAAGTTGCAGCAGAGAACATAGAGAGATATAGAGGAGTGGTTGAAAAAGTGCGAATCATTTTTCACAGCAGCAGTCGAATGTCGACAAGCAGCAGATCACAGAAAAATAGCAGATCGTGATAATTGAGGTGAAAGTTTACATTCTCGCAATTTTTATTATTATCTTCAAGTTGTAGCTTGAAAAAGGGGTTGGTGCCTCTTTCCAGCTTGGTGCTAGAAAAATTGGAGTTGGTGCTCCATTATGTTGTAGCAGATAAAACTTAGGGGTTGGTGCCTCGTACCAGTTGGTGCTGGTGAATGATTATGTAAAGTTGGAGCTTTGCATTTGACTGGATTTGGATGGTAGTCCAAGCAGTCCTTTTTGATGAGTATCCACATCGTTGAACCTCATTAAAATGTCGTGTTATGTGTGATGCTCTTAGTACTTTTATTATTTCTATTTTAATCTGCTGCTATTTATTTAAATGTCTAAATTGCTTTTAAGTTTTTAAAGAACACACTGATTCACCCCCCCTCTCAGTGTCATTGTGATTATAATAGTTTGGGGCAGATCTAGAAGAGTTGATTTGAGATTAATTCAAGCTTTGTGTTAAGGCTTAAGGATATATATTGAGAATGGATTTATAATAGATCGAAGGACTATGTTTAGTGCATATCAGAGGATAAATATTGAGGATATATTTGAGGATAGGTTTGTACCAGACTATAGATAGAGATTGAGCAGATTTGTGCTAGATCGAAGGACTTTGTTTAGTATAAATTTGAGATAGATCTTTGAAGGTGATAGAGTATAGAGGATGGAAGTCTCCAATGGATAGAGATACATTAGCAAGGGTAGTGAGGATAGGTGTTTTGAATGGATAGAGATCCATTTAGCTAGAGTAGTGGGGGTAGCAGTTCTTCTAGAAGATCACTAGTCAAAGCTAAGGAGAAAGAGTTCTCCTATGGATAGATATCCTCAAGCTTGGTTAAGGGGTTGGTGTCTCCTTTGGATAGATGTCCATAAACATTATAATATGGAAATGATTCCCAAGAGATTGATTGAGAAAATTTTAGTGAAATATTTTCTATGTGGAGTAGCCCACATTAGGTAAACCACGTTAAATTGGTGTCTCTATTGTGTGTGGTGATTTATGCACTGCTTTGATTACTATTGTTGATATTGCTATCTATACATTGCATAATATTGATTGGGAAAGAAAAGTAAAAAGTGGTCTTATACTATTCACCCCCCTCTCAAGTATAAGCTTGTGTTCTTCACAAATAAGCTTTAATCTTGACTAGAAAGCTATTTATAGCTACTTCAAGAACTTTGAAGAACCCATGGACATATCCTAGCATGTTGAAGTACATACGAGTGTTTTTTTGAACCGTAAGCACACGTGGGTATTTTACATCAGCATTAAAAAAAGTCAAACCAGTATAAAATAGTATCTACCCCCAACCAAATCACTCCAAATTTCACTCACCAGTGCATTCCATCATTTTATCAGGTTTTGTGAATATTATAACTGATTTGGATGCATAAATCTCATTTGTGACCACATTGACCACAATTCACCAAACCAATTCCAAAAGCACCTAAAATGACCCAAATATTCACAAAAAAACCATCATCATTCATATCATCATTCATACATCATCTCCACATCATTGCACATCATAATTTCTATATTTGCCAAATTTACATAACATACAAGTGAATCTTGTGTCTAATGGGTCATTCTACACACTTTGTGATTGCAGTGATTTGGGTCCATGCAATTTAGTAATATGAATAGCTTAAAATAAGGACACTTGATCATGATCATCATCACTTATCTTCTTGCTTGAAATAACAATCATATTTGTTATTTCCTCATATTCAGAGTGAAACATTACTAAGAACAATTTGCACAACCATTGTTATTTATGGCCTAGTTCGTGAGGCTTAAAACATGGATAAAATTCAAATTTCATCATTAAAATTCTCCTTAACACCTTAGAGATAGGCACTATCTAGGATTATTGGTTCCAAATATGGAAATTATCCAAACATTCACTAGAATGTCATCCAAGGTTGATACTTTTTCTTTTGCATCATCATTTTGCATATCAATTATGTCAAAAAAGCAAAGTGTTTCAACAGCATCGAATCACCCAAAATTTGAGGATAACCATTTTTAATTATGACTTTCCCACAATGGGATACATCTTACATGATAATGACATCTACACTTGGAAAAAATCCCTTCTTCTATTGGGGCAAAAATAGACACAATCATATCACCAGATTTCAAAACTCCCCTTCCCACCATTGGGAAAAAAATGGTATCAAATTTTACATCATTCATATCGTCCTCATAACCTCACATTTGCACAAAACCCTTCATATGTTGGGTAAAAATAGAAACATCATATCATATTTTCCTGAAACCCCCTTCCCATAGTTGGGGTAAAAATGGTATCACATTATCCATCAATCATTTGCACAAATTTTTTAATTGGTTCGTGAGATTCATCCATAACCTAATTCACCAATTGAGGGGGTAAGATATGCAAAACTTTGAATTCTTTTATTCTTTTGTCTTCAATCTCATATTCCAACAAGAGAGAGAAGTTGCTTCTGCACCTGGCCAAAACAGGTTTCTCATGTTTTTGCACTACATTGTGTTTCACGCAATGCAGTACAAAAAGGGGTATATGTAGACACCAAATCCTAGTCATTTGCCTTACATATTTGCCTTCCCACCATTTCCACCACCAAATCCTAGCCAATTTTCCCACTATTCCTATTTTCCTACCATTTCCTATCATTATTCACATTTATTTTTATATATTTAAATATAATATTTTATATTATATTTTAATATAAATTTAATTTAATTTTTTTTTAAGCGAAAAACCCCTTGCGGGGCCGCCTTGGTCTAAGAGACCACGAACAGGGGTTCTACACCATCAAAGTCACCCGAGGGTCGCACCCAACCCTACCCGTACCAACATTATCAATTGGATTTTGGGTACCCAATTCAACTTTTTGGTAGGGTGGAGATTCGAACTTGGGACCTCCCTTGGAGGATTGCCCTCTCCTCTCCAAATCACCTAAAACATCTAGGTTAATATAAATTTAATAAATATGTATTTATTTAACTGAATTAATCCTAGCCATCCAATTTCATTTAATCATGACCACTCATTCACATAAATCCATGCCACACCCTAGATTTATTATCTACCCTTGGATATACTTTAATATCAACCACACGATTACTGTCATTGAAACCCTAGTATGTCTTAGGGCATATTATAAATAGGAGCCATTTTGATGGCCCAACCTCTAAGTCCCTGATTTCTAATTTGAAGTTCCCAAGTTTTAGAGTGTCCTAAATCCCTGTATTCCTTCGAGTTCTTGATTGCCCTAATTTTGTGAGTTCCTAGTGCTTAAAACCCTCAAGTTCCCTAGGTCAAATCGCACCACTTTTGCCACCCTTATCTCACATCGTAATCCCCCATCACCATCTCAATCCTTTTCCCTTACTAGATTTTCTTTCATAGAATACTTTCCCGCAGCCCTAGGTGCCCATGGGCATTTCTTGCAGTAGCCAGGCACTCGCGGGTATTTTACGCTATCATTCCTAAAGACACCCTAGCCTCTGTATGATGCTATGGCATCGCTGCACCAGCCACCTGCATTAGACATTACACATCAGAACACAAAAATTAAGTAAAACATATTGACCCTATATTTATTTATTTTATGCATGTGTTTCAGTTTTAGTTGACTATATTTGCAGTATCTGGTTAGTTTTTTTACTATTGCATACAAAGGGTCTCATTTTTTTGGCCCTCGCATATACTACTAACTATTTTTTGTGTCATTGTATGCAAATCTAGAGCATTACATTATAATATGGAGTGGCCCAGCCTTGGATACCAAAAATCCCACTCAACCTTGTTGGGATCAAGATGTGCTTGAAGACACCAAGACCTTGCTTCTTAGGGTTTTGGATAACCCTAAATTGTTGTAATAGTATCAAAAAGATTCATGGATATGAGCTTGTAATAATGGAGCTTCTAGGCTTCCCCTATCAATAAATAATTTATTCTATTGTGCAATCTTGTGTTACCTTGCATTTTTTCAAAGCACTATTTGTGTGTTGTGTTTTGCATATTTTAGATAGGTTTATCCTCAATAAGAATATTCAAGAATTTTGTTAAGGATAATTCTAAATTGGCTGCCATTTTGGAGGAAACAGGTATAAGTGTGGAGTTCTCTTTACCAAAATATATTATTCTATTAAAAATGGAGGAAGAATTGGATTAGGTATCTGAGAAAGCCCTACAGTTTCATTCAAGCCAAAATTGCCATAAGAATATGTGAAGACAAGAATTCCAAAGGAATGGCAATCTAGGATTCTGAAAAGGACTGGGTCATTGGAATAATAAGTTAGAAATGGATTTAGGCTTGGTCCATGAAATCGAGGTCTAAAAAATATTGCTAAATACATCCTTAGAGAAAGAGCAGGAGAGAAAAATGCGATGAACAGATTCCCAATTGGAAAGACACAGGTAGCATCTATTGGCGGCAACAATGCTTCTCCTTAGTAATTTTTCTATAGTAAGGATATTATTTTGAAAAACTAACCAGCAAAACAAGGATATTTAAGCCATGATGTTTTTTGTGCAGACCATGTTGTGAGGGAAGGATTTATCCTCGGGGCTCAAAAATACTAGATATGCAAACTTGACAAAACATTCACCACTATCATTCAGATCCCAAAAAAATGATCTATCTAATTTCTAGAAGGGATAATGGTTAAATGCAGTAAAGAATTCAAGGTTGCCACATCAGTAGGATGTTGGATATTTTGAGTCCATCGAGTTGTCATTGATGTTAAGGCATGAAGTTGTCATTGATGTCAAAAGGAATGCAATTGATTGGTTCCAAAATTTTCATAATGTCTTATGCAGCATGACCAAAAAGGTTTTTCATTAAAACCCCGACGAAGCAAAATAAAATATTTTCCATTGAAATTATTGGAGGAGAAAATAAAAACTTTTCCATTAAAACCATTGAAGGAGAAAATAAAAGGTTTTCCATTAAAACCATTGAAGGAGAAAATAAAAGGTTTTCCATTAAAACCACTAAAGGAGAAAATAAAAGGTTTTTCATAAAAACCATTGGAAAATAAAGTATAATAATTTTATTATACTAAGGAAGCTTAAAGTTAATTATAAATTAATTAAATTAATGTTGAAAACCTAAAGTGGGTTTTAGATTTGAAATTCAAAATTCAATTTTGAAAAGCACCGACATGAGGAGGAATGTTATATTATGCATATAAAAGGGAGAACCTACCACTTTAATGAAATTACCATGCCTAATATATGAACGTGCGAAGCAAATAATTTAGCATTGCAACCAAGGGAAATGAAAATGTATTTTTTGCGTGTGAAAAAGGAGAAGTGTTGAAAGCATAAGAGGAAAGTATTTATCCTTCCTTCACTGGGCCTTCGCAGCCAACACGGCGAGTGCCCAAGTGCCTAAGCACTTACACAAGAGGAGACGGCAGATCAAGTCATGCTAAATCCTTTTTTGGTGGGGAATACAAGGTACACAAGGTTTTTAATCTCTAAAATTTTTAGAGGTTAGTTGGGCAAGTTAAAAATTAATTTTACATGTTTATTATTGGTTCTAAGGTTGCAAGAGAGTTATAAGGTTTGGCAAAATTAAATTTTTAATATTTTTTGCTTAAAGGTTTTATGCATGGAGTGAAAAGTGTTTGGTAAATATTCTATAGTGGTGAATATCATTAAGTCTGGTCAATATTCTATAGTGGTGAATATTATTAAAAATGGTTGATATTCTATGGTGGTGAATATTATTAAAGTGGTTAATATCCTAGGGTGGTGGATATTATTTTAAGAATGGTTGATCTATTAGGGTGTTGGTCACTATTCTAAGATTGGAGTTGATAAGGCATTGATTATATCTTGGTGTAAATAATATCTTTAAGGAAATATTGGAATAATATTTTTGTATTCTAACCTTCTTGATTTTGGCAAAGAAGTGTTTTATGGTTGTGGTAGATTTGTGAGGTCTAATCCTTATCATCAAGAAAAAGGTATGGAGCACATTATTCCATAGTTAAGTTCATTGGTTGGTTTTCTGAAAAATAATTTTGGAGTGAAAAGGACTTGATTAGGGTTTCCTTATTGAGTGTGTTGAGTGAATGCTTCAAGGTTTTTTGAAATAAAGAGTTGTTGTTAAACCTTGTTTGATAAGCATTGTTGTTGAAACCATTGGTTGTATGAAGAACTTGAATTAGGGTTTGAGTATCATTGCTATGTGAAGATTTCTTTATAAGCATTGTTGTTGAAGTGATTTTTTGAGCAAAGAACTTGAACTAGGGTTTGATTATCATTGCTATAAACATTATTGTTGAAGTGAGTTGTTGAGCAAAGAACTTGAACTAGGGTTTGAAAAGATCATGAGTATCATTGTTATGTGAGATTTATTGCTGAGCATTGTTGGAAATATTTTGAGTTGGTGTTTACATGCCTGGACTAGGGTTTGTGAGAAAGGAGTGTTTCATTGAGTGATTGGTTGGGTAGAGTTGGTTGAGCCTAGTCAAGTGGATGTGTGAAGTGATTGTTCAAAGTTCCATAAAACAAACTATTCTATATTCTGAATTGAGTTGTGAAAGTGATTGAGCATTGAGCTGAAATTGAAGCATATTGAGTCTCTAACAATTCTCCTTATGTTTCTAAGAGATTGGACAAGTTTTGTGTGGACTTGTTAAGCATATTTGGACAAGTTATATGTGAACTTCTATGAGATTGGACAAGTTCTGTGTGGACTTGTTGAGCAGATTTGGACAAGTTCTGTGTGAACTTGTTGAGAATATTGGACAAGTTCTGTGTGAACTTGTTGAGCAGATTTGGACAAGTTCTGAGTGGACTTGTTGAGTAGATTTGAGCAAGTTCTAGAGAGGACTTGTGGACAGATTAGTGTGAGCTTTTGTGGAAGCTTGCAAGGCAGATTTGAGACAAGTCTTTGAGAAGACTTGAGAGCAGAGTTGATTGATTTGTTCAAAACCTTGAGTTAAGGTTTGGGGCAGATCCAGAAGAGTTGAGTCAAGCCTTGAGTTAAGGCTTGAAGATAGAGATCGAGGATAGATTTGTGCTAGACCGAAGGACTGTGTTTAGTGTAGATTTGAGAGTAGAGTTTGGTGCATATTTGAGGATAGATTTGTACCAGACCAGAGATAGATATTGAGGATAGATTTGTGCTAGATCGAAGGACTATGTTTAGTGTAGATTTGAGAGTAGAGTTTGGTGCATATTTGAGGATAGGTTTGTACCAGACCAAAGATAGAGATTGAGAAGATTTGTGCTAGATCGAAGGACTATGTTTAGTGCAGATTTGAGATAGAGCTTTGGAGGTGATAGAGGAGAGAGGATGGTAGTCTCTAGTGGATAGAGATCCATTAGCCAGGGCAGTGAAGATAGGTCTTCTAAGTGGGGATAAGAGTCTTTAGTGGAGAGAGATCCACAAGCTAGTGTAGTGGAGGTAGTTGTCTTCTAGAGGATCACCAACCAGAGTAGAGGAGAAGGAGTTCTCCTATGGATAGAGATCCATGAACTTGATTCAGGGGATTGGTGTCTCCTTTGGATAGAGGTCCATAAACATTGTAATAGGGAAAGGATTCCCAAGAGATTGATTAAGAAAATTTTAGTGAAATATTTTCTCCGTGGAGTAGCCCACATTGGGTGAACCACATAAATTGTGGTGTCTCTATTGTGTGTGGTGTTTTGTGCATTGCTTTGATTACTTTTGTTGATATTGCTATCTATACATTGCATATATTTATTTGGAAAGAAAAGTAAAAAGTGGTCTTATATTGTTCACCCCCTCTCAGTATAAGCTTGTGTTCTTCAATTGGTATCAGAGTGGGTTCCTTCAGAAGAGTTTAACAACTTGAAGGAAAAGCTAACAAGAACACAATGGATTCTAATAATGTGTCCTCAGATAACTCAGCACCAATATTTGATGGAAGTGACTATATGTATTGGAGTATGAGAATGAAGATCTACCTGATGGCACTTGGCAATGAAATTTGGGAAGCAATTGAATTTGGATATGATCCCTTAATTAATCCTCCTACAGATAAGGAAGGTAAGCTCCTACAACATTACAATTCAAAAGCAATGAATGCACTTTTAAGAGGTTTGCATAGAACAGAGTCTATGAAAGTTATGCATTGTCAAACTACAAAAGACATGTGGGATAAATTACAAAATATATATGAAGGAGATAAATGTGTCAAGAAAGCAAAGATGCAAAATCTCAAAGGACAATTTGAGGAGTTAAGAATGAAGGATGAGGAAAACATTAGTACTTATCTACTTTGAATTGATGAGGTTGTTAATGCAATGCAAGGACTTGGAATGAAGATTGATGAATCAGATGTTTGTGATAAAGTTTTGAGAACTCTTCCAAACAGATTCAATGAAAAGGTTTCTGCTATAGAAGTGTCAATGGATGGTGATACTTTGACAAGAGATATGTTGCTTGGTATTCTTACAACACATGAGATAAGAACAAAATATCCTATTCCCTAGAAGGAAGCAACATTCAAAGCAATCAAGAAGACTAAGGGTAAGAAGTCAGAATCAAGCAATGAGTCATCTAGTGATGAAGAAGCAAATTATGGTAGAAGGAATAAGGATTCAAGAAGATCTAGAGATACAAGATCTGTTAAATGTTTCAATTGTGGAAAGTATGGATATTTTGCAACATATTGTCAAGAAGCTAAGAATAACAATGGTGAAGAAAAATAGGATCACAGGAATAGGGAATCAGAAAGATATAGGCACCAAAAGCAAAGCAAGGATAAACAAAGCAGACAAGGAAATAAGTTCTTCCAAAGGCAAAAGAGGAGCTACTATGCGGATAATGCAAGTAAGTACTCAAGTGATAGTGATGCTAGTTTTTCAGACAATGATAGAGATGAAGTTATTTTTATGATTGAAGAAAAAGAACAAGTTAAGAAAAGGACTCCAATAATTCTCAAGTGTTTTAGATGTGGTAACTTTGGACATCTTGAAGATAGTTGTACAAGGGATGGTTATAGTTTCAGTGATGATGAATATGAAGATACACTTGAAGGACCAGATGAAAATCTTCTAATGGCATTGGAAGATAAAGAAGGTGATCCTATAGAAGACAAGCCAACAGAAAATAAATATGTGGACAAAGGTAAACAAATAGAGGAATATTCAAAAAAGGATGGATATGATCTCAAAGGAGAACTTATTTATGCCCTTGACATGGTAAAGAAGGTAAGAAAGCAACACTCTAAACTTGAAATTCAGTTTCAAGAATGTGATGAAGAGAGAAGATTGCTTATAGAGGATTTAGAAAAATCAAAGGCTAAAGCAAAAAGGTTCAAGGATAAGTTAGAAGAAAAGATCTTAGAATGTGAAAAGTTAACACAAGAAGTGGCACTACTAAGAGAAGATTTGGAAGACTCCAAATTCAAGCTAAAAGGATTCAAAAATAGCTCAAAGAACTTGGATAAGTTCATCAAGATACAAAAGCCTACATCAAGAAAAATAGGTCTTGGATTTGGATAGGATCAAAAGAAATGGGAAGGAGAGTCAACCTCAAGTTTTGGAGAAGAAGATACTTTAGAAGAAGACAGTGTAAGAGAGAATGAGACATCTGAGAATGAGTTGGACAATAGAGAGTTCAACAAGAATAGGAACAATGCACAAAGAGGATATAGATGGAACAACAATCAGAATAGGTCAAGAGAGACCAAGAGACCAATGAGGTCAAGACAAGGAAACTTCAATGGAAGATGTTTTTCATGTCACAGGTTTGGGCACATGGCTTCACAGTGCAAGACACAGGAAAGACAGGAATATGGGAACAAACAGATTTTCCATGGGTATTGCTACTCATGTAATCAGTTTGGTCACAAGGCAATAAATTATAGGGTTCATGATAGAAGAAGGTATGGCTTCACTAGGAGAAATCCTAAGACATTTGCACCTCCAAGGAATAATAAAATTAAGTGTTATAAGTGCAATAATGATGGTCACACAACAAAGTGGTGTAGAGCAGATATTCCAAAAACAAGTATGAACTAGAACAAGAACAGGAACAGGAACAAGAACATGGATATGAACAAGAACAAGAATAGGAAAAATGAACATGGATATGAACAAGAATAGGAATAGAAAGGAACAAGGACAAGAATGTAGACATGGACAGGAACATGGACATGGAAAATAATCAGAGGAAATAGAAAGCTCAGATAAGAAGGAAAGAGGATAAAGGTAAAGAACAATGCTTTCTGGGAGTAGAAATACTCCCACCCCAAAATTAACCACCTCAAGAGGAGGTGGGGGAGGGGCTAAGCTAAGAGGCTCATTCTTAGCCCCGAGACCCAAAGGTGACCCTTTGCCATTGATGTCAAAGGGGGAGAGATTTGAGTAAGGGGGAGAGATTTAGATTTGAGTAAGAGGGAGAGATTTGGTATTTAAGAGAGCATTGAGCCAGGGGGAGCAATGTCCCAGGGGGAGCAGAACAAAGGAAAGGTCAAGTTTTTAGTTAAAATAATTTGGGTTGCCATCAATGACAAAGGGGGATATTGTTGGACATTTTGAGTCCATCGAGTTGTCATTGATGTCAAGGCGTGAAGTTGTCATTGATGTCAAAAGGAATGCAATTGATTGGTTCCAAAAAGTTTCATAATGTCTTATGAAGCATGACCAAAAAGGTTTTTCATTAAAACCCTGATGGAGCAAAATAAAAGGTTTTCCATTAAAATCATTGGAGGAGAAAATAAAAGGTTTTCCATTAAAACCATTGAAGGAGAAAATAAAAGGTTTTCCATTAAAACCATTGAAGGAGAAAATAAAAGGTTTTCCATTAAAACCACTGAAGGAGAAAATAAAAGGTTTTTCATAAAAACCATTGGAAAATAAAGTATAATAATTTTATTATACTAAGGAAGCTTAAAGTTAATTATAAATTAATTAAATTAAGGTTAAAACCCTAAAGTGGGTTTTAGATTTGAAATTTGAAATTCAATTTCGAAAAGTGCCGATGTGAGGAGGAATGTTATATTATGCATATAAAAGGGAGCACCTACCACTTTAATGAAATTACCATGCCTAAGATACGAACGTGTGAAGCAAAGAATTTAGCGCTGCGACCAAGGGAAATGAAAACGTGTTTTTCACATGTGAAAAAGGAGAAGTGTTGAAGGCATAAGAGGAAGGCATCTATCCTTCCTTCACGTGGGCCTTCATAGCCCACGTGATGAGTGCCCAAGCACCTAAGCACTTAGGCAAGAGGAGACGGTGGATCGAGTCACGCCGAATCCCCTTTTGGTGGGGAATACAAGGTACGCAAGGTGTTTAATCTCCAAAAATTTTGGAGGTTGGTTGGGCAAGTTAAAAATTAATTTTGCATGTTTATTATTGGTTCTAAGGTTGCAAGGGAGTTATAAGGTTTGGCAAAATTAAATTTTTAATATTGTTTGCTTAAAGGTTTTATGCATGGAGTGAAAAGTGTTTGGTTAATATTCTATAGTGGTGAATATTATTAAGTCTGGTCAATATTCTATAGTGGTGAATATTATTAAGAATGGTTGATATTCTATAGTGGTGAATATTATTAAAGTGGTTAATATCCTATGGTGGTGGATATTATTTTAAGAGTGGTTGATTTATTAGGGTGTTGGTCACTATTCTAAGATTGGAGTTGATAAGGTGTTTCCAAGTATTTTGTTATGTATGATTTTGTATAATTGAAAGAGGAAGAAATAAGGCATTGATTATATCTTGGTGCAAAGAATATCTTTGAGGAAATATTGGAATAATATTTTGTATTCTAACCTTCTTGAGTTTGGCAAAGAAGTGTTTTATGGTTGTGGCAGATTTGTGAGGTCTACTCCTTATCATCAAGAAAAAGGTATGAGCACATTCTTCCATAGTTAAGTTGATTGGTTGGTTTTCTGAAAAATAAGTTTGGAGTGAAAAGGACTTGATTAGGGTTTCCTTATTGAGTGTGTTGAGTGAATGCTTCAAGGTTTTCTGAAATAAAGAATTGTTGTTAAACCTTGTTTGATAAGCATTATTGTTGAAACCATTGGTTGTATGAAGAACTTGAATTAGGGTTTGAGTATCATTGCTATGTGAAGATTGCTTTATAAGCATTGTTGTTGAAGTGATTTGTTGAGCAAAGAACTTGAACTAGGGTTTGATTATCATTGCTATAAACATTGTTGTTGAAGTGAGTTGTTGAGCAAAGAACTTGAACTAGGGTTTGAAAAGATCATGAGTATCATTGTTATGTGAGATTTATTATTGAGCATTGTTGGAAACATTTTGAGTTGGTGTTTACATGCCTAGACTAGGGTTTGTGAGAAAGGAGTGTTTCATTGAGTGATTGGTTGGGTAGAGTTGGTTGAGCCTAGTCAAGTGGATGTGTGAAGTGATTGTTCAAGTTCCATAAAACAAACTATTCTATATTCTGAATTGAGTTGTGAAAGTGATTGAGCATTGAGCTGAAATTGAAGCATATTGAGTCTCTAACAATTCTCCTTATGTTTCTAAGAGAGTGATTGAAAGTAATTGAGCATTGTGATTAGTATAGAACATATTGAGTCTCTAACAATTCTCTTTATGTTTCTATGAGATTGGACAAGTTCTATGTGGACTTGTTGAGCATATTTGGACAAGTTCTATGTGGACTTGTTGAGCAGATTTGGACAAGTTTTGTGTGGACTTGTTGAGCAGATTTGGACAAGTTTTGAGTGGACTTTTTGAGCAGATTTGAGCAAGTTCTAGAGAGGACTTGTGGACAGATTAGTGTGAGCTTTTGTGGAAGCTTGCAAGGCAGATTTGAGACAAGTCTTTGAGAAGACTTGAGAGCAGAGTTGATTGATTTGTTCAAAACCTTGAGTTAAGGTTTGGGGCAGATCCAGTAGAGTTGAGTCAAGCCTTGAGTTAAGGCTTGAAGACAGAGATCGAGGATAGATTTGTGCTAGATCGAAGGACTATGTTTAGTGCAGATTTGAGAGCAGATTTTGGTGCATATTTGAGGATAGATTTGTACCAGACCAGAGATAGATATTGAGGATAGATTTGTGCTAGACCGAAGGACTATGTTTAGTGTAGATTTGAGAGTAGAGTTTGGTGCATATTTGAGGATAGGTTTGTACCAGACCAGAGATAGATATTGAGCAAATTTGTGCTAGACCGAAGGACTATGTTTAGTGCAGATTTGAGATAGAGCTTTGGAGGTGATAGAGTAGAGAGGATGGTAGTCTCCAGTGGATAGAGATCCATTAGCCAGGGTAGTGAAGATAGGTCTTCTGAGTGGGGACAAGAGTCTTCAGTGGAGAGAGATCCACAAGCCAATGTAGTGGAGGTAGTTGTCTTCTAGAGGATCACCAGCCAGAGCAGAGGAGAAGGAGTTCTCTTGTGGATAGAGATCCATGAACTTGATTCAGGGGATTGGTGTCTCCTTTGGACAGAGGTCCATAAACATTGTAATAGGGAAAGGATTCCCAAGAGATTGATCGAGAAAATTTTAGTGAAATATTTTCTCCGTGGAGTAGCCCACATTGGGTGAACCACGTAAATTGTGGTGTCTCTATTGTGTGTGGTGTTTTGTGCATTGCTTTGATTATTGTTGTTGATATTGCTATCTATACATTGCATATATTGATTTGGAAAGAAAAGTAAAAAGTGGTCTTATACTGTTCACCCCCTCTCAGTATAAGCTTGTGTTCTTCATAGGATGATTGTTGTTTTTTATTGGATTCCAAGATCTCTTATTGCCATTCCTACAAATAAAATTAGAAAATTTTGGTCCAAAGTTAATATCAAGGTAATTTTTTAGAGTAGACAATTTTTTTCTTCAATTAGAGGGTATTCACTGATCCACCTATCATTCTAGAAATCTATTTTGCTACCATATCCAACTCTCCATCTCAGACCTTTTTCCAGAATAGTCCTGGTATTAAGAATAGATTTCTATAAAGTCGATCCTCTGGAAGTGGCTTGTTCATCCAAGAAATTTGTTCTTTGGAGGTACTTCCTTTTTACTATCAAAATCCATTCATAGTTGTCTGTCAGATGTCACCAAGCTTGTTTGGTAAGTAAAGCTAAATTGAGGAGATGAATCCTCCTTAGGCCTATTCCTCCTTTGTCCTTAGGTTTACAAATATTTTCCTAAGTAACTAGGTGAATGCGTTGCTTATTTTTAGAACCAAACCAAAGAAAGTTTTTTTTAAGTTTTTAAATATTTTGATAGACAAGGATTGGAGCTTTGAAAATAGACATAAAATAAACAAAGATGTTTGAATGCAGGCCATGGTGAGGATAGCTTTAACTTACAGGAATAGGAGGTTGCTTCTCCACCTTGCCAAGTTTTTCTAAATTCCCTCTAAGATATTGTTCCACATGGATTCTGATGGATTTCCATGAAAGAGAGGAAGGCCTAGGTAGGTAGATGGGAGATGAGCCACTGAAAATTCTAGGATTTGGGCTATTTTGTTCTGCCTTTGAATAGGAGTATTGAAGAAGTATAACTTGCTCTTTTTGAAGTTAATTTTCTATTCTACCACTTCTTCATACAACAATAAGATATACTTGATTACTTGATATTCAAAAACTGAGGCATGAGTTTAGATGAGAGTGTCATCCATGAACTTTTGGTGAGTGATAAGGTTGTCTGAGAAGATTCTTTTAATCCTAAAATAAGACCTATTCTGCAAGTATCCTTTAAGTTTCTCCCAAGAGTTTCTACCATAATAATGAAGAGTAGAGGATATATGGGATATCCTTGTCTCAATCCCCTTTTTCTTTGAAAATAACCAGCTGTAGAGCCATTGATAATGATATAAAACCATGGTTGAATGATGCACCCTTTGATCAACTCCATCCAATCAAGATGAAAACCAAAATTAATGAGGACATCAATGAGAAACATCCAATTGAAGTGATCATAGGCTTTTTTCATATCCAACTTAAGAGCAAAGGTAGGTTCTTTTGTTAAGGACATGGAATGCAAAACCTCATGGATAGTGATGACTCCGTCAAGGATGGACCTACCTTAAACTATAATTTCTTGGTAAGGATCAATAAAGGTGGGCAAGAAATACTTAATTCTATTAGAAATGACCTTGGTTAATATTTTGTAGGTCATGTTGCATAAGCTAACCGGTCTGAAGTCCATCATAGATTTGGCTACAAGGCCTTTAGGAATAAGAGCAAGGAAGGTGGAGTTGAAAATACAAGGAATGGATTTGGAGATTTAAAATTCCTTGATATTTGAACATATATCATTACCCACTATATCCCAGAAGGTTCAAAAGAATCACGAGGGAATTCGTTAGGTCCAGGGGCCTTGTCAGGATTCATAGAAAATAGGGCAGCCTTGAATTTCCTCCTCAAAAAAAGGGGCAAGAAGTCTAAGATTAGTTTCTCCAGGAATGGAGGATGGGATGTGTTGAAGTAGGGAGTCTTTAGCAAAGTAAGCATCAAGATTATCTTCACCTAAAAGGGTGTTGAAATAAAATATATCTTTAGATCTTACCTCATTAATATCTATTGTAAGAGTTCCATCTTATTTTACATGTTCTTTGATTTTTTTGTGAATTCAATTTCTCATGGTTGATTCATTAAAAAACTTGGTATTTGCATCCCCTTATTTTAACCAGAGAGATCTTGATTTTTACCTCCAAAATATCTCTTCACAAGCAAGGATGTTATGGAATTCTACAAGGGTTGTTATTTCTTCAAGTTTGGTCTACTCGTCATTCTGGCCATTTTGAATTTTATCTTTAATCAATGCTAATCTATCTGAAATGGTTTGTTTATTCTCAAAGATATTGCTAAAAAATTCCTTATTCTAGACTTTGAGGTTCTCTTTGACATTTTTAAGCTTTTGGAACAAACTATAGGTTGGATTTCTATGTCCTACTTGTTCCCACCATTGGGAAATTCTATCCCTGAGGTTTGGGTGTTGAATCCACATGGCTTCAAATATGAAAGGTTTTTTGAATTGATGACCTTTATCCATTTCCAATAGAAGAGGGCTATGGTCAGATCCTATTTTGGATAATGATCAAAGGCTGGCATCTCCAAATGTTTGGATAGCTTCCTGATAGAAAAAAATCTATCCAATTTAACCTAGATTAATTGATCTCCCAATATTCTGTTGGTCCAAGTGTATCTTGCATCCTTAATTTTGACATCCATGAGGTTTTATGCATCCACAAAGTCACTAAACTCTTCCATAATTCTAATAGGTATACTTGATACCCCTTCTTTATCTAATAGGTAGAGGGGGGTTTTGGAATCCCCTACAACTATCCAAGAGATGTGATGGACAACCTCTATGATGCTACTTAAAGTCTCCCAAAGCAAAGATCTTCCTTACAGGGTATTTGGTACATATACATTTGAGAGAATCCAAGAGTTATCTTTGTAATTGAATAGAAATGTGATGATTATGTCAGTTATATTTAGGATTTTGCCTTCAATTTTCCTAGGATCCCATAAACACATTAGGCCTCCTGAGGCATCTCTTTCGTGACAAAAGCTTATTTCACTTTTATTCCAAATATTTTTTAATATACTTATTGAAGCAACAACATCAATTTTTGTTTCTTACAGCATGAAAATAGTGGGATTAAGTTCTCTTGTCAATAAACCAACTATTATTTGCCTAGTTAGGCCATTGAGGCCTCTCACATTCCATAAGAGGATCTTTATTTATACTTCTTACAATTTTTCCTACCCCCTTTCCTTGAGGTTGGGGTGGTTTGGTGATTTTTCTAACCTCTCGGACTTTTCCGATGACTGTGTGGAAAAGGGTCTTTTGGATTCAATTAGTTATGTCTTGTTTGACATCCATTTTCCATTGATCAATGGTTGAGGGTCTCCCTCTTTTCTTATCACTACCACAATCTATGGGAGATTTCACTGAGATTCTCATCTGCTTAGGACTAAATTTGTGTTGGATAGTTTTATCAGAAATAGGTTTATAAGGAACCATTTGCTCTAGGATAGGGCTAGAATGACCATTCTTGGATTGCAAATTAATAGGGATGTTGAGATCAGAAGCTAAGATTTCTTCTTGGGGAGGAGATGAAGATAACCCATCAAGAATGTGTGATGGTCCTAATTTAGTTGGGGAGTCTAAACTATTAGGAATATCTATTGCAAGATCAAGGTTTTCATCTCCATCCTCTTCCCTTGTAATCTCTTCCTGAGAAAGTGTTTCATCATCAAGGATTTGAAATTTATTTGTGTTAGTGAAGGTAGAGCATACCTTATCAGTCTATGATGGTTGGAGGATTTACTTTCCTTTATCCTGATGGATCTACAGCTTGTTCTATCCCTTTTGAGGAAGCCCATTTCCTAAGAGAGGGATTTTTTGGTTGTTCCTAGGTCTAAAGAAACCCTTTTGGTTAGGGCATCTGTTTACTTGATTTTTGTTGACCCCTCAAACTTTTGTGGTCTTATTTTTTATAGTTTTTGTTTAAGCTGAGGGCACTAGCTTCTAAGATGGCTCTGAGTGTGATATTCATTGTAGAAATCTTGCTTGTTCTCATATTCAATAGCTTGGAATCACAAGTAGGATCTATATCCCAACTCAATGAAAGTGGGCAGTTCAGATTCAAGGTTTGCATATGTAGAACCTGACATGCATCATCCTAGATTGGGCTAGGGTTGCATGGTCTATTGCTACTAGGTCACCAAAAATATTTGCTATTCCTTTCAAAATGTCCTCATGCCAAAATTGGAATGGTAAATTTGGTAATCTAACCCAAATAGGCACAATATTGATGCTTTGAGTCTCAGGATCAAAGTCCTCTACCCATTTTCAAAGAAATAAACTTTGACATCCTAGGAACCACGGTCCTCCAAATAGAATGTGATTGACATCTTCTGGATTATTGATATGGATGGTGAAAAAACACCTGATGTAAGCAAGGATATCCATGTTACAAAAAATGTTCCACTTTGAGAATGCCCATCTCCTGATGGTATCAATATCTGGTCTGCCACCAATGAGTTTTCCTATCAAGGAAAAACTTTCCATAGCTAGGGAACTTGCCATCCTATTTTTAGGTACCATCAATTTGATACCCTCAATAATAATATTCAAAGAGTTATCAATAGGCTTGATGTTCGATCCTTTGAGAGTCTCGACATATGAACTTTGCTTTGTGGGACCCTCGGACGGGGAAGGGTGGGCCTCCTTGATAGGAATTTTGCCAAGGGGTTCATCCCCCCAAAATTTTTTGATTTGATCAAGAGCCATATCCTTTATGACCTGCCTATCATCAGGAATATTACCTGCATCTAGATCCTCACCTACTTTCTCATGATCTCCAAAACCTGCTTTCCCACTCAAACCTATTTGAAAATCCTAACTCCCACCTGCACTATTCTTCTCCATCGCGATCCTCCTCCCTATTGAATTTTTAATTTTAATGCTCATGTATTAAATCCAATTTCAATATCACAAAATTATTGAATTTAATTCATATTTACTATTATTATTATGTTATATACATATTTATTATTATTATTATGATTATGAAATTAATTCCTCTTATATTAATTTTTTTTTTTTGGTAATTATTATAATATATTAACAGTGGGTTTTTATAGAGGATCCCAAAACCTTATGTACAAAATTAGCCAACTTTCTAATGATGCATCATACCTCTTGGCTGTAACAATAAACCTAAATGAAAATAAAACCATCCTAATGCTGCAGACTTGAAAACAACAAAAAGGGCTTTTAGGCCTGGAGACCAACAACAAAAAGAAAACAGGATAGACCCGAGAGAAACCCAAAGAGAGGCCGAGAACAAAGAGACAGACACCACAGGATGGGGGAGGATAAACCTGACCGTGAGCCACCTCCCACAGTCGACCCAGATCCAATGCCGCAAGCCACGGTCACAAAAGAAAGGTGCCACGCAGATCCCGAACTTGCCTCTCCTTTGTCTAAAAAAGCTACGCGGTCTCGCCACCCTTTTAGTCGTAACATCACCAGTCTTGCATGCACAGGGCGGATTGAGAGGAGCGTGCCAAATCCAAGGCAAGGATATGACAAGAACCAAGCCCAAACAATCCCGTGAACAGCCAATAAACCACACACACGTGGGCATCATTGGAAAGGGGTACTTTGAAAAGCCAACCGCGAACCAATGCCAGGATCGGACAAACCAGATAATCCGCCTTGGTGGAGAAACAAGAGTAGAGAGTCTACAGGGCGCCAACTCTGGAGAGTCCTGGATACTTGAAAAACAAAATGCTTTGGGAACAGGGGTGCGCATCACAAGACACTTGCGCCCACACTCGCCCAATGGAGTAGACAAAAATGCCATGCCACCCCAAAACACGTCGGAATGGGCCTTCCAAAAACTATGCAAGGAAAACATCAGGAAGGGATGTCTGCCCTGGCCAACCTTTCCACCTCGAAAGGGAAGCGAGACCGCCACACAACCGGGCACGTGGTCATGAGCCCTTTATTGGCCATGAGGTCAGCCACGCGATTTCCTTCTCTCAAAATATGATTTGCTTTCCATCTACCGCGATAGGAGAGAAGAGATCTAGCCTCGAGGATGATGTTGTAGACTTTCCAAGATGGATTTTTGGTGCCAAGAAGGTAATTCATGATGTTGAGCGAGTCACCCTCAATGATAAGAGGTCGGGGATCCTCAGAGAGAATCCGAATACCATTCAGAGTGCCTCGGGCTTCAGCATAGTGATTCGTCTGGGAGCCCAAATCTTCACAATAGGCCATCACAATATTCCCGTCATGATCACGGACAACCCCACCAGCGCCAGCGGGCCCAGGATTCCCCTTAGCCGCTCCATCAAAGTTTAATTTAATCCACCCCATGGGGGGTTTGGTCCACACAACATTCCTTCGACAGGGCCCTTTAACAACCTCCAGAAATGGCCAGAGATTCATCATTTTGAGAATAGCTTCTTCGCTCGAAAGATGGGGACGGGGACTGGGAACAACAATAGAATTCTCAATGGCGTAAGATAACGCCCTTTGAGCAATAGAAGGGGGCCCTCTAGGAGCTCGGCCAAAGATTCTGGCATTCCTCTCTAACCAAATTTGCCAAATTAAATGGTGGAAGGAGGCCTCGAGGAGGAAGCGGAGCTTGGGATTCTTGAAAGGATTAGGCCATTGGTGAAAAGCATCTCTAAGGGATCGGGGAGAGCACCAAAGGATCCGAAAGGAGGATAGGACAATGCTCAGAATAGAGTGGGAAAATGGGCAATGCAAGAATAAATGATCCCTCGTCTCACAATCTGCTAAACACAAGTAACACCTGTTGGGGAAGGCAAAACCTCTCTTGTGAAGGTTGTCAATAGTTAAGGCTTTATTGTGGAAAGCAATCCACGTGAAGAAGTTGATTTTAGGAACAACTCCTTTCCTCCAAACAGTATTCCACCTGTAGTCCAGAGCAGTCTTGGTGGTGAGGAGCTCATAAGCTGATTTAACAGAGAAACGCCCATCCTCCGTACCACTCCAGATGATCCTATCATTTCTCCTGGTAGAAGGAATTAAAACCGACTGAAGGATATTATCGAGGAAGGTAACCTCATTATTAAACCCCTCCACAATAGGAAGCTTCCACTGAGGGAAACGGGTGCTCCGATCTATGAAACCTGCCACCCTGAGCTGGGCGTTAGGGTCGGTCAAGCTTCTCAGCCCAGCGAGGTCCGCCCTCGACCCAAGGGCTTCTTCAGTCGCCCACCTGTCCTTCCAAAAGGAAATGCAGTTGCCATCACCCAGAATCCAGCGGGCTCCCAGACTGATCAAATGTCGGGTTTGGAGCACAGATTTCCAAAATATCGATGCCACGGAGGATGTTTCAGCATCCAAGAAGGGAGTGGGGCCAAGATACTTCATTTTAACCAGCGTAACCCACTCCACCGGGTCATTAGACATAATCCTCCAAGCGTGCTTCACGATCAGAGCCAAATTCATAAGTCTTGATCTTCTCAACCCCAGGCCGCCTTGATCAATCCTCGAACACACCTTGTCCCAGGCTACAAGGGGAAGTCTAGACTTCTCTTCATTACCAGACCAAAGAAAGGTCCTCTGAATCTTCTCAATCTTGGAGTGAACTGCACTCGAAAGCATGAACACCGACATGAAGTAGGTCGGGATCCCCTGAAGATAGGCTTTGGTAAGGGTGGCTTTCCCAGCTTGCGATAGGAGTTTGCCCTTCCAAGTGCCGAGTTTCCTGTGAAGGCGCTCAAGAATCGAGTTCCACATGTCCCCACTGGCCCGCCCGCTATAAGATAGAGGCAACCCCAGATAGGACGTAGGCAGGGAATCAATAGTGCATTCGAGAATTCTAGCAATCCAAATTTGTCTGCGTAGAGGAGTGTTAGTAAAGTAAATTTTGCTCTTGATGTAATTGACCTTTTGCCCTGCAGCTTGCTCATAACGGAACAGGATCCTCTTGAGCGACTTGGCTTGAGCAACGGACGCCCCAGTGGAGATGAGGGTGTCATCCACAAATTGTTGATGAGTGACAGGATTAATTCTAGAAGTCGACAAGATGCCAAAAATCTTGTTCTGTCGAAGAGCCTCTTTCATGGACCAACTCAGAACCTCCGCTAGAAGAATGAACAGGATGGGAGAAAGAGGATCGCCCTATCTGAGGCCTCTGGAGCTTTGGAAATACCCAGCTGGGGACCCATTGACCAAGACAAAAAAAAAGGGAGTGGATATACAACTGTAGACAAGGTCAATCCAGTGGGGATGAAAGCCGAACTTGAGGAGGACTGCACACAAAAAATTTTGGTCGACACGGTCGAAGGCTTTGTTCATGTCGAGCTTAAGAAAAAGAGCAGCATTCTTAGAGCGGTAAGCGGAATGAAGGGTCTCATGAACAGTGATAACACCATCAAGAATGTTTCTGCCTTTGACAGTGCTTCCCTGACAAGGATCAATCAGGAGGGGGAGGACTGTTTTGAGTCTATTGGCTATAGACTTGGTAAGGATCTTGTAAAAAACATTGCACAGGCTAATGGGCCGATAGTCAGAGAAAATTTTGCAGGAAGGAGACTTAGGAATGAGGGCAAGAAAGGTGGAATTGAGTTTCGGGTGGATAGATCTGGACGCTTGGATAACCCGAATAGCATCACACACATCCGGGCCCACGACCTCCCACATGACTTGGAAGAATCGAGGGGGAAACCATCGGGCCCAGGGGCCTTATCTGGTTGCATGGAGAACAATGCTTCCTTAATCTCAGACGAGGAAAAAGGTTCCAGAAGTTTCATGCTTACCTCATGGGGAACTTTAGTCGAAAAATTGGCGAGCATAGATTTTTGGACCTGGAGGTTGCTATCCGGAGGAGTGCCAAGCAAATCCTGAAAGAAATTAACCGCTTCGCTCCTGATTTCCTCAATCTCCCTGGTAATGTGCCCATCCTTACAAGTCACTTCTCTGATCTTGTTGGCCCCCCTGTGCCTCATAGTAGACGCGTGAAAAAATCTCGTGTTGGAGTCTCCATTCTTCAACCACAGGTCACGAGATTTCTGGCACCAGAACGTTTCCTCCCTAGCGAGAATAGAATGAAAGTCCACCAAAAGGCTCCGCTCTTCCTCCCTGAGACCCTCAGTGTAACCTTCGATAGCCATCCTTTCCTCCACAACCTTCAGGTTCTCAGCGATGGATTTTTTGGACTCAAAAATGTTGTCGAACACCTCTTTGTTCCAAATCTTCAGTTTTTCTTTGACCATTTTGAGCTTTAAAGCCACCCTCTTAGGAGCGCTTCCTTCCACCTTCGATTGCCACCACGCTGAAACCAATCCTTTGAAGTCTTTGTGGGAAATCCACATGGATTCGAATCTGAAAGGGGTCATAAAAATAGGCCCATCGTTCGCCTCCAAGAAAATAGGGTTATGGTCAGACCCAATCCTTGGAAGAGCCGAAAGGATAGCCCCGCCAAGGATGGGAATGGCTTCTGGGGAAATGAAGAATCTATCAAGTTTGACTTGAATCAAACCGCCCCCAATCCTTCTGTTACTCCATGTGAAGGAAGCCCCTTTGAGTTCGATGTCAAGCAGGCCATTAGCAGAGACAAAATCTCTGAAATCTTCCAAGCTATGGTTGGAGTGGTCAGACCCTCCTTTTTTCTTCGAGGGATGAAGGGGACAATTGAAGTCACCCCCTAAAACCCAAGGAAAGTTGCTAAAATTCTCCCTCATCAGAGAGATAGCTTTCCACATTTCTGCTCTCTCTGTGGCAGAATTTGAAGCATAAACGTTGGACAGAATCCAGGAAAAATTGGATGTTTTGGACTGGAACAGTACATTGATGATTCTGTTGGAAGTTGACAATGAGCTGCCCTCAAACCTCGAAGGGTCCCACAGAACCATGAGTCCTCCTGCTGTTCCCACTGTAGGGCTGGACAGACAATTTGCCTTGGCCCAAATGGCCTTCGCCACTTTGTTAGAGGAGATAGCATCAAGCTTGGTCTCTTGCAAAATAAGGATAGAAGGGTTAATCCTCCTACGGAGATCAGCCACTAACCTTCGCTTGGTTGCACCATTCAGTCCTCTCACATTCCATGAGAGGACTTTCATCTGGACAGTTTGAAGTTTTTCTTGCCTCCCCTTCCTTGTTGAGGGGGAGGTTTTGATGCATGTGCTTCATCCGACTGTGTGTCACAGTCATCCAGAACCAGCAAACGCTGGGTTCCATTTGCAACGTCAGTTGCAGTCTCTTTGTCTCACCTTTCCTTGTTAGGAGGACGGCCCTGCTTCCTCTCACTACCAAAATCCACACTTTGCTTTTGGCTCCTTGTATTTCGGGGGCTAATGTGACCGGACTGTTCACCCCTCCTTCCTAAGAGGTAATCTTCTAGCAGCGTCTGTGACTGACTAAAATCGGGAAGACCCGTATCTTGGAGCAGAGGAACAACCTGAGGCAAAACTTGGGAAGGGGTCCGTTCCATCTCTTCCTGCGATTCACTTTCCAAGTGGGAGTCTGCTCCTTGTCGGTTGTCAGCCTCAAGATGCTCGGGGTCCGATTGGAGACAGGGATTCTCTTCAGGCTACGAGAGTCTGCCACAGTCTCTAGAGGGGCCTGGGGATCCATGGCCCTTCGCGTCTGGAAGATTTGGTTGCTTTGCCTGGTCTTCCTTGTGCTCCAGGGGGTTGTCATTTTCACGTTTCTGTTTTCCCAATTTTTGAAGAGGACACTGGGACTGGAGGTGCCCTTGGGACCGACACTGGGTGCAGAAAGCTGGTCTATTTTCATAGACAATAGCTTGTTTATGAAGAAAGGTACCTCCAGACCGAAGAGTGATGGAAGTTGGGAGTTCTGCCTCCAAATCTTCCAGAACGCAAAAACGGGCCTGGACGAACCTTGTTCGAGCTCGGGTGGGAGGGTCAATGGTGACCAACTCCCCAATGGAATGTGCAATACCTCTTATGACATTTTCATGCCAGCCAAAGAGGGGAAGATTCGGGAGCCTAACCCATACTGGGGCAATGTTGATGTTCTGGGTCTCAGGACTGAAATCCATGTCCCACTTCCTGAGAAATAAACTTCTGCGGCCCAGAAACCATGGCCCGCCAGCCAAAATTTTACAATAATCCTCCTTATTGTTCAATCTAATGGCAAAAAAACCCCGGGATAGGGCCGCCAGCTCCAAATGGCCAGAAGTCCTCCATTTGCTTGCTGCCCATTTTTGGATAGTTTCCATGTCGGGACGGCCTCCAATGAATTTACCTATTAGGGTAAATTTCTCAAACTCCATGAAGCTTGAAAGAACTTCCGTCGGGATGTCCAGCTCATCCCCAACCGGAAACAATTCTTTGGTAAAAAACCCGTTTAGGGTTTCTGAGGCCATTGCCTGGGCATAAGACTTTTGAGCCCCACCACCCCCTTTGTCTGGTGGGTCTTTACCTCGACCAATACCGTTGCCAGCCCGGTCATCTTCAATGGGCCCGGGCGTTTCCGCTCCACCGAAATCTTGATGCCCTCCGATTGATCCGCTGCGTCCAAGGACCGAACCACCGCCGCTCCCGATCTCCCCTGTAGACTTCCCGCCCATCGACATCCTCCGCTCTTTCTCTAATTTTAAAATTTTAATGTTAGGGTTTTAAACCCACATTAATACCTTTATAGAGATTTTACAATTTTGTTTTGGTGTTAATGTTCTTATTGAATAATATATAAAAAATTTACCTTTCGTGCTTAATATCTTGCTATATATTATTAATAAATTCTCCTTTGTTAGAATTTATAAGTCCATGATTTAACCTTATAAAATCACCAACCTAAATATTTTTATTAATCTTCTAATGAAATTGTTTCTCCCTCATCTAGATTTTTTGTGACTTGATTTTTCATTAGTATTCATTCTCCTAAGCTTAAGGTTTTCAATCCCTCAATTAGATAATTTTAATTAACTTTAATACAATTTCACCAATTAGGTGTGCTCGCTTGAAGGGGCAACACCAATGAGGGAATAGTGACTTTATTTTATTTGGTGCTTAGAAAATTATTTTGGGATATAGCTAAACTTAATATCATTGGAAAAATTAACTTTTCCAAATTCCATCCAATAGGACATGCTCACTTCTCTTACCCAAGTCAATGGGATGCAATTGGCTTGTTCATCCAACTAAATTATCTTTTAATAATTTTTTTAGATACAAAATTTGAACTTGCCCAAATTATAAGATTTTTAATTACATCATCGGTTTAAAAATTTAAACTCATCCAATTTAAACTTAGGTTTTTTTTCACTTGTTCTTCTCATACCAATGGGATCTCGTCAGATGTAATAGTGGACCAATAGAATAAAAAATGAAACTTAGGCATTGCGAGTGGAGAAAAAACATTATGCACCCTTGACCCTCATAAAATTTAGAAATGGGTAAAATAATTATATATTAGTCTTCAGCCAATCGGGTGTCATCAAATGAGCCATCCACCACAAGATTTTAATATTTGGACATTAGGGATATAACATTCAACTTTAGTATGGTTGGGTGAGTGAAAAGACTATCGGCTGGGGTAAGCGATGGGTACAAAGTAGATGACTTAGCTGCTAGATATTTTAGAGTCGCACGAGTTGGTTGATGGGTATATGGGTGGTCAGTTGGGACAAAGGGGTCATCGAGTGAGATAATCGTGACATTTTATTTAATCAGGACATCGAGTGAGACAATCGTGACATTTTTTTTAATCGGGTAAGATGACTGACAAGACTTTATTAAGTGGACTTAAATATTTTTGGAAATTAATTAGGTATCATGGCCAATGAGGTTTAGTGGGTGAAATATTTAGGCAGAATATGAGAACCTAATAATAAATGATGAGCATCAGAAATGCTCATATTCTGTATACATTTTCTTGATTATTATGTGGCTATATAATAAGGATTGCATATGTTTATGAATGATTATATAATTATTTGATGAAATTATGCGTGTTATCTAATTCATGTATTTTTAGTGTGTTTTTGTGGAATTGTAGTTGATTTAGTTAGATTTGGATCAGTTGAGGTCTTTTCATGGACTTGGCACTTTGTTTCTTTCGGAATCAATGCAGAGAAGGTAGGCACCTTCCTCTTCTAGGAAGGCACCAAGCGTAAGTAGGCACCTTCCTCTTCCAGGAAGGCACCAAGGAAATACAAGCGCCTTCCTCTCCTAGGAAGGTGCCAATAGAAGGCCAGTGCCTTCCTCTTCCAGGAAGGTGCCAAAGGAAAATAAGTGCCTTCCTCTCATAGGAAGGCATCGACAGGAAGGTGCCACTAGAAGGCAAGCGCCTTCCTCTCATAATGAAGGCACCGACAAGAAGGCACCACTAGAATGCAAGCACCTTCCTCTCATAGGAAGGCACCAACAGAAGATAAGCGCCTTCCTCTTCTAGGAAGGTGCCATCGGTAGTAAGGCACCTTCGCATAGAGAAGGCACCCGACATACTTAGGCACCTTCCTCATAGGGAAAGCGCCCTTGTTCTTCACCCGTTGACCAAACAAGCACAACATGGACAATAGAGACTGGTGCAATTCCAACTCTACGTCATGTAGAGTTAAATTGGGGATCACACCGACATATGAGAACATCCTACCAATGCCAGGCAAAGCACAAACCAATCAGTGAATATGCCACTGTTAGAAATGAATGCCAGTTTTAACAGACATCGATCACATTTACCACTATCTTATTTTAGTCTGGAATGAATCAATTGTTATAACTTCTTTGTAACAGAATATCTGTGGGTGTGCTATATAAACACACGTAGACCTCTCTGAGGATATATAGAATATTTTTATAGTAAATATAGAGAGATATACAGAAGAAGCATTGTAATACTTCGATAATTATAATACAGTTCTAAGAGTTTCTAAGTGCATGTTCAGTTGGGAGGAAGCTGCTGGAGCCTGGGCCCACTCCAAGCCAGTATTTCTTCCCCTATTTTTCCTATTTTTTCTAGATTAGTTTATCGCTTTTATAAGATTTTTTATTGCATTGTTATTTCTAGTATTGCAATAGGTTTATTTCTAGGAATGAGTGAATATTTCCTTTATATATATTTAATTGTTTTTTACGTAAATTATTGAGGAGTGTATGAATGATTGATGACCGTTGAAACACCCCCCAATAGTAAAACTAGCGGACTCATCTCAAGTGGTATTGTAAGAAATATTTTTCAAGACCCTTCGCAAGTTTACGAAGCTCCCTGGATTGATAAATTAAATGCATGGGCATGTGACAAAAGTAGAAAAGAAGTTAACCTTGTTTGGCCCACAACATTTTGGTGCCATTGCTAGGGAAGGGTCTCAACTAGATTATTTACAATACCTGGAAACCTTCCATTTGACCTTGTATGAGTTCTTTGAGAAGAAGAGGACCTGACGATCAATTTATAAAAACCAATCCACCAGAACCTAAGTCAGCCAAACATTCTGAATTTGAATTAGACTCACCCGACCCACCACCAGTAATCCATTGGAGTGAGGATCCGCACTTAGTGCAAAGTGCCTCCTCATCCCATCAACTTGGGGAAGAATGAATCATCATAAATCCCCTATTTAATAGGACACCCTTAGAGGAAGCCCTATTGTGGAAAGTTGTAGAAGATCGGACGATAACACCAGACAGCCTTAGAGCCTTGAATCAGAAAGTCTTAAATGACCGTAAGGCCATAAATACTACATTAGAGATCGCATTTCCTAAAAAAATGACTGACAACGAAGAAGTCTCATCTGGCTTTAGTTTCCCAATTGATTAAGGAGTAGGAGATACCAAAATGAAAAATATATCCCCTGCTCACCTTTCAAACTTCATAGGATACCCAACTGAGGACTGGAGGCTCTTAACATGATTTATGGAGGTGATGTCTTCCAGCACACTATGGAAGACATCCGACAACTATGTCGAAACTACTCAAGAAGGAGAGGCAAGACCACTTCTAGAACCATGAAAGCAATTGCTTTAGTCATGAAGATAGAAATAGGTAACATGCTGGAAGATTTAAAGAGCAAAATGCTCTCATCTCTAGCATTGCAGATGGATACGTTGTTATTAGAGAAAAAGAAGAAATAAAATGAAGCAACATTGGCTTATTTCTGTCCAAAATGTAGAAGGAAGCATGCAAAGAATGCATGCCCGTAGAACAAAGTCAGAGTATGCATAGTTTACAAGCTAACCATAAAACTTGATTGTGCCCACAACTGCCCAGTAATCAGGAGGATGCTAAAAGTTCGGATGCCTATTTCATAGGCAATCAGAAGAGTTGGCCACAACCCCTTACAGGGAATATGCCAAACTGAATTTCTTCATATGGGGGAGGACCATACATATCCCAAGGCCCACCTCAATCACCTAACATGGGGTGGTGGGGGCCATCACCCTGGTCCAATGCAACCCCAGTATCATTCCTAAACCAGTAGCTATGGATGCCATATCCATATCCTAGGCAAGAGTGGAGAGGCCACACTACGTGGAATCAGGCTCCATAGAATTTAGCACCAGTTCATCCTCAACATAATTTACCAGCATTGCCAGCAGTGAGACCTGCATAGCTACCCAAACAACCGATGGCAAATCCTAATAACATGGTGAACCAACCATCATACAATGTAGAGGGTGAGATGTATCTGATGTACCATATTCAGCTTAGGTCTAGTAGATAGCTAAGAGTAGGAACACCTCCACTGGTAGAAGAGGAGGAAGAGGTAGGAGAAACACCTCTTGTAGAAGAGGTGATAGAAGAAACATCTGAGACAAAAAAGGCTCTATTTCCCAACTGGTTGCAAGAACAGAGGAAAGTAACGTAGCCAGAGTTTGATATCTTATCTAGCTTGAAGAACCTCACCATGACAATTCTATTATTTCAAGCCATCTAAGATGTTTTGATATATACCAAGGCAATAATAGAGATGTGTCTAAGGAAGCCAGGATGAAGAGCAACCTAGACTATCAATGTCATGGGTAAACTAGCAGATTTTATGATGGGCAAAATGTGCCATCCTAAGTATGCAGACCTGGGCAGCCCGATGCTAACTATAAAAATCAAGGGACATTCCTTGTCCAATACATTGGTCAATCTTGAAGAAACCATCAATGTAATGCCTCAGGAGACCATGTAGAGGCTACAGCTCATGAACCTAAAACCCACTACAATAGTATTGTAGCTAGATGATCGATCGATCGTGGCACTGGAAGGAATTTTTGAAGACGTAATAGTGATAGTCAGCACATGGGAATACCCAGCCAAATTTTTAGTCTTACAATCTAAAACTAGGCCAGGCGGTTACCTGCTCATCTTGGGAAGACCATGGCTGGCAATAGCTGATGCTTACATCAACTATTGAGATGGGCTTATGACCATATCCAATGGATGAAACATTAAAAGGTTGACTATTTCACCCCCAGCACAGTCCGTCGACTCATTAGGAGAACCCATGTTGATCGAGCATGAAAATCCTGAGCTATCCATGATCCAGCCGGTGATGACGTTGGATGAGTTGGCAAAAGAAGACAAAGATGGTGCTATTGTGGAGTTCCTCCATGATGAGTCCTCCATATTTTCACCTGGATCACCGTTGGCTGGTGCCCAAGATCACCACGTTCAACAGATACACATTAGGCTAGGAAGAACATTGAATGTCAGTAGTGGGTTGACTCCCATATAATTGATGAAAGTAGAAGAGCTCCTGGTTAGACACCAACAAGAATTTGCATGGGATTACTTAGATACGAAGGGTATCAACCTAGATATTTGTACCCATCATATATACCTCAATGATCAAGCAACTCCAATTAGGCAACCACAGAGAAGAATGAATCCGAAAATGAAAGACATTGTCAACGAAGAACTCCAAAAACTCTTGACTGTCAAATTCATCTATTCGACTTTTGATAGCGAATGGGTATCACCGTTAGTGGTAGTCCCTAAAAAGAATTAGAAGTGGTGAATCTATGTGGACTACAGAGCATTAAACAAAGCCACCAAGAAGGACCACTTCCCACTCCCGTTCATTAATCAAGTCTTGGATACACTCTCTGGGAGGAAGTATTTCTCCTTCCTGGATAGATTTAGTGGATACAACCAGATCCAGATAGGATAAGAGGATCAAGATAAGACAACGTTCACCTGTCCATGGGGAACGTTTGCCTATTGGGTATTACCTTTCGGATTATGCAACGCACCTACCACCTTTCAAAGGGTGGTGCTTAGCATATTTTCAGACATGATGGGATATGTGATCGAAGTATACATGGATGACTTCACCATCTATGGAGAAACCTTTGACGAAGTAATGATGAACTTGGAAAGAGTGCTCGAAAGAAGCAAGAAAAAAATTTGTCCCTGAGCAATGAGAAATGCTTTATGATGATGCAAGAAGGCATCATACTAGGACACCACCTCTTCGCAGAAGGAATAAATGTTGATAAAAGAAAAATTGAGGTCATTAGAGACCTACCCAACCCCAAAACGTAGAGAGAGTTGAGTATTTTTCTTGGATCATT
Source organism: Wollemia nobilis (assembly GCA_028583015.1). Lineage (NCBI taxonomy): Eukaryota > Viridiplantae > Streptophyta > Pinopsida > Araucariales > Araucariaceae > Wollemia > Wollemia nobilis. The sequence continues at coordinate 40,187,046 of JAQPPZ010016981.1, forward strand.
CGGGTACTATCGACGATTTATCGTCGAATTCAAAAAAATTGCAAAACCACTCCACACTCTTTTATCTAAAGATGTGGAGTTTAATTGGACGGAAGACTATGAAGAAGCGTTTTAGTTGCTTAAATAGAGATTGATATTCGTACTAGTTTTAAGAGGACCAAATTGGGCCATACCATTCCATATCTACTGTGATGCATCCAACAATGTGATTGAAGCAGTCCTCGGATAGAAGGATGGCAAAGAATTTTATGCCATCTACTATGTCAGCAAAAACTTGGCAGGAGCCGAGCTCAACTACACGGTGATGGAGGAGTTCCTTGTAGTTGTGCATGCCATAAACAAATTCTGCCATTATATCATTGGGTATAAGGTATTTTTCCACATGGACCATGTAGTCATCAGATACTTGATGATCAAGCCGGCCATTGGCAAAAGAATTATCAAGTGGCTCTTGCTACTACAGGAATTCGATATCACAATAGTCGACAAACTAGGCAAAGACAACGTCATAGAAGATTTTCTATCCAGATTGATATCGACAGACCATACAACAGTGGAAGACCAGTTTTTGAATTAATGTTTGTTCACCATTAGTGAGAAAATCCCATGGTACGCAGATATATCCAATTAATTGGCCATCGAAAGAACCTCACCTGCTCTCTCCTTCCAAGAAAAGTAGGCGATCATAGAGAAAAGCACATTGTTCCTATGGATTGATGGCCTCCTATTCAAAATAGGATGTGACCAGATTATAAGGAGATGCATAGCAGAACAGGAGTTCTTAGAAGTACTCAAAGCATGTCATGATGAACCATGTGGAGGACACTTTGTAGGGAAACAAACTACCTACAAAATCCTATAGGCTAGGTACTTTTGGCTCACTCTTTTCAAGGATGTGATTGTGTACACCAGCAAGTGTGATCAATGTCAAAGAATGGGAAGACCAACCCATCGAGATGAAATGCCCCTCCAGCCTCAGGTGCACCTGGAACCCTTCGATAAGTGGGGCATGGACTTCGTGGGACCAATTAATCCACCTTCAATAGGTAGGAGGTTTATTTTGATCTGTACAAATTACGTCACCAAATGGGTTGAAGTTCAAGCATTAAGAGATTCAAAAGAAATAACAGTCATTGATTTCTTATTTTCCCACATTTTTACATGATTTGGGGTCCCTAAAGAGATAAAAATAGACCAAGGGCCTCAATTTACCTCCAAGTTGATCAAGGAGTTGATGGAGCAATACAGAGTTCGGCACAATAAAACTACACCCTACCATCCTCAGGAAAATGGGCAAGTGGAAGTGACAAAAAGAGAAATAGAGAACATCCTGATGAAGACCATGCAGAAACATAGAAAATATTGGGCTACACGGTTGTCGAAGGCAGTCTGGCCGTATAATACCACGTGGAAATCCACCATAGGCTTCACACTCTTCCAACTAGTCTATGGGAAGAATGCAATGATGCCCATTGAATTTGAAATCAATACATTGAGGACGGATTCAGAATTGAACTTGAGCTTGGATTACACTCAAAAAGAAAGGATTCAGTAGCTAGATCAGTTGGACAAAATCTGAATGGATGCTTTGCAGAGAACGAAAATCATACAAAAGCAAAGAAAGTGATGGCATGATCGCCACATTAAACTGAAGCAGTTCCAAGAAGGAGAATGGGTGTTGTTGTACGATTCTCGATTCCAAGAAAGAAAAGGTAAATTAATGCAAATATGGATGGAAAAGTATGAGGTGGTAGAGCTCATCAAAAATGGGGTAGCACATGTTAGAACAATTGACAACAGCAACACCGTGTTAACGATCAATGGCCACTGACTGCACCCCTATAACACATCCAAAACCTTACAGGTGGAATATAGAATAGACATGGGGGAGACCCCATCTTGTTAGATCCGGACCAAACTCTTAACAAGAAAAATAGTGGGTATGGAGGTGCTCACCAAAATCAGTTAATTTAATTTTTTTTCTTACGGTGTGTTTTACAGGGATGACACCTACATGCAAGCTATAGGCATCCTAATCTAGGGTCTAACAGGCATGGAATGTGTCTAACCACCTTTATTTTTATTTCTTTTCATTTTCTTTTTGTAGGTGGAGGACCTAACAACATGAGGAATAGGTATCTGGGAAACCAAGCCTGATTTGGCTCAACATTCCGACACCGACACTCGTAGGTAGAATTTGAGGCAGCATGAAGTGAGACTAAGAAGGCTTGATCACCCTTTCCCAGTCAATCACAACATGATTTCCAAGAATAAAGCACCTTCCACATCGAGAAGACATAGAAGAAGGCACCTTCATTATAAAGAAGGCTCCCAGCTAGAAGAAGGCACCCAGCCAAAAGAAGGCACCTTCCTTATAAAGTAGGCGCCCAGCCAAAAGAGGGCGCCCAGCCAGAAAAAGGCACCTTCCATATGAAGAAGGCACCCCACCAGAATATGGTGCCTTCCTTATAAATAAGGTGCCCAGGTAGAAGAGGGCACCTTCCGTATGAAGAAGGCACCCCACCAGAATAAGGCACACACAAAAAAAAAGATAAAAAAGTAGGTGCCTTCCACATCGGGAAGGTGCCACACAAAAAAAAAAATCCCAAGGTACCTTCCACATCAAGAAGGCACATATAGATCGAGGTGCCTTCCACCCCAGGAAGGCACAGGTATACAACGGTGCCTTCCACCCCAGGAAGGTGCAGGTATTCAGCAGTGCCTTCCACATCAGGAAGGTGCACCCATTCAGAAGCACCTTCCATAGCAGGAAGGCGCCATCATCAAAAAGGGTACCTTCCACCATCGGAAGGCACATCCAATCAGATATGCCTTCCACCATCAAAAGGTGCATACATTCAAATAGCACTGACATCATCGTGAAGGCACCATATAAACACCTTCCACATTAGGAAGGTACCAAAGAGTGCCTTCCATGTACAACCAACATTTAAGTCTCATAGACGCCTCGATCAAAACAAAATCACCACACGAACGAGTGACATCAGATTACCACCATCACCCATGTGATGGAAATTTGCCCCAATCAAAAAAAAAATATAGAAGAATTATGGGGCGAGATCAGTGTGCACGTTCCAAAGATGATGGATAGACGATTTTTTGAGCAAATTGGGAGTCTACCTTCAGCACCAACCATCAAACAACTTAGCACCAAAGTCCAGCGTAATCCACATAAATGAAATACCCCTCCCCCATGTCACAAATAAGCGAATCAATGCTCTTCATGATGCATGAAACACCAAATAAGGTACGCACATACTAACTCAAATCTTTATATAATTATTCATAAATTATGCAGTATTGAAAAAATATTGTCGTCATAAAAATCATATACCCCCATGGCCAAAACCACATGCCAATGATATGGCTCAAAATGTGTAACCTAGAATTAAATGCTAAGGTTAGGTGCCTTTCCTATAAGAAGGCACCTTCCTAAAGAAGTAAGGACAAAAAAAATAAGAAGTGCAGTAATAAGGGAAGGCGCCATGGGAGGAAGGTCGAAGAATCATGCGATGAAAAAGAATGAGCCGAGTGATACAGAAGGAATTAGGCAGATGGTAAAAACATAGATCGAGGCTGAGGGATGGTTTGAATACTGTACCATGGTCAGTCAGGGCTAGGATATGGAGGCAGCCAAGCAATTTTTTGCCTCCTTGAGGGGCAACGTAGCTCAAGTGCGAGGGGTAGAAATTTTGGTCACTCCTGAATACATCTCACTGGTGACTGGATTACCCCTCACAGGTGAATGCATATACAAAGGTGGACTACTGAAGTTGTATGCTGAAGTGTTGCTGCTAGGAGAAAATGTGTAGATAGATAAGGAAGGGCTACCCAAAAGCAGCCTTCCCATGAATCTATAGAAGATATTTGAGTAGGTTGCTTGATTCTTTACATGCACTAGGAAGTACACCCATTTGCACACTAACCATGTGCAGTTTCTAAATCACCTGGTGCATGGAAGGAAGTTGTACATGCCCTTCTACTTGGCAAATGCCCTGAAGGAAGAAGTGGCTAGGTACCAGAAGGGAGCATCGTCTACATTGGCCCACCATGGGATGATACCAGTACTAGTTCGCCATGCAGAAGCACAAAGGCAGAACCTTGACACAGAGGGAGATGGTGGCAAAGAAAGGCAACAGGATGCTATTACCAAAATAGGGCAAGAAGAGGGAAGCCCTATAGAGGATATGGCAAGTATCAAGCAATTGGCATTACCTAATTTCACAAAAGAAATAGGGCATTCCCTAGTGCCCAAGTATGAAGAGGAAGGACTACCGCTTATTAGCAGCGAGGCCAAGTTCTGGCTGTAGAAACCAGTCCCCAGGAGGAAATGCCTATGATGACTCCTCCTATCAGTAGAAGAAGAAGAGAATGACCTATAATTCAATGTGGCAGCCCAAACCCTTTGGGATTTGACAAATTGGATCCCACAAGATGCAAGGACTTTTGGGAGCAATGATCAGGTCAACGTAGCCTTGGAGGAAGCACTGGAGTGGCAGACCAATTGCTGGATGGCCCAAAAAATTTTGGAGGACTACCAAAATGAGCATAGAGGGGAATTGGAAGAACGAGAAAGACAAATCACCCAACTTGAGCAGCTTGTTCTAGCAGTTGTGAGAGGAGAACCAAAAACTCCAGGACAGGAGAACAGAAAGAAGGGATGCATCGACCCAAACTGACTGGGCAATAGAGGTCCTAAAAAATTCTCCCACATCTACAGAATGAGTATTCTCTTTGGGAGAATTTTGATCGAACGCCCGATAGAGTAGCTTGAAGGTAGGGGAGAATTCCTCTATTTTTTGGAGTGAAGGGGAAAAAAGTCCCACAATGTCCCCTATCATCGACCTGAGTGATACAGAGTAGGACGAGGGCCAACAGCAGCAGACAGGACTAGGGGATAAGGAAGAACTCCCCGGACCTAAGGAAGAAAGAGAAGAACCTAAGGGGTTGGCATAGGACTGACAGGGGGTGAAGAAGCACCCCTAGGGATGGTAGCACAGGTCCCTAGAGTGAAGAGAATGCTCCAAGGACCGCATAGCAAGCCCCTCAGAGAGAGAAGACGTCTGCCAGGGAGAAATAGAAAACCCCTATTTGAGTTGCTGCATTTTTTGCAGAGACCAAAGGAAAAGGGCCCAGGATGGCTCAAAATAAGGTGAAGGTGACCTTCACTAAGCCATGATAAGATGAGTGGGATATGTAGCCATTCATAGAGAGGCAAAATTAGTTTAAATAGCTGCTCAAAGAAATGACAATAGCTAAGGAGACCAGGAAGGCAACCTTGAGGATGCAGGGGGACTCTGGTATCTACATAAATCCAACAGAGGACAGCTAGTTCTAGGAGATTTATGTTTCATCCCAGGGATGGCCCTCCAAGATAAGAAGGTATTTTGAATGATGGGGGGTATATGGCCCCGAATTGGAAGTCATTGCCATTGCAAAGGAGAATGTAGAGCTTACACCAGAAGCAGCCTGATTGTACAAAGCCCAAGTAGTTCATATCAAGAAAAATAATTTAGATATCCCTCTTGCAATGGTCAGACCCTCGAATGTTGACCTATGGTAAGCTTTGAAGATGCATTTTAGGCAGCAAAGATGATGCTGGCTAGATCACCTCTGATAGCGGCCAGGACGAGGAAAGCAAATTTGATAGCAGCACCCGCAGCCCCACATAGAAAGAGGAGCCACACCTCCAGATACCAGTGCATAGAAGAGGCAAACACGGGCTCTAGGTACAGTAGCATCCACCACAAAATGACAATGATGAGGGGTCAATAGTGCTACCTACAATTTTGATGCCACAAGGGCGTGGCATATGCAAGGCATGGGGGGATGATGAGCATCATATATGCTCATATTTTTTATACATTTTCTTGATTATTATGTGGTTGTATAATAAGGATTGCATATGTTTATGAATGATTATATAATTATTTCATGAAATTATGCGTGTTATCTAATTCATGTGTTTTTAGTGTGTTTTCGTGGAATTGTAGTTGATTTAGTCATATTTGGATCAGTCGAGGTCTTTTCATGGACCTGGAACTTTGTTTCTTTCAGAATCAATGTAGAGAAGGTAGGTGCCTTCCTCTTCTAGGAAGGCACCAAGTGTAAGTAGGTGCCTTCCTCTTCCAGGAAGGCACCAAGGAAAGACAAGCGCCTTCCTCTCCCAAGAAGGTGCCAATAGAAGGCCAGCACCTTCCTCTTCCAGGAAGGTGCCAAAGGAAAATAAGCGCATTCCTCTCACAGGAAGGCACCGACAGGAAGGTGCCACTAGAAGGCAAGCACCTTCCTCTCATAAGGAAGGTGCCAATAGGAAGGTGCCACTAGAAGGCAAGTGCCTTCCTCTCACAGGAAGGTGCCAATAGAAGATAAGCGCCTTCCTCTTCTAGGAAGGCGCCAATGGTAGTAAGGTGCCTTCCACATAGAGAAGGTGCCCGACATACTTAGGCACCTTCCTCATAGGTAAGGCACCCTTATTCTTCGCTCATTGACTAGACAAGCACAACGTGGACAACAAAGACTGGTGCAATTCCAACTCTACGTCATGTAGAGTTAAATTTGGGATCACATCAACGTATGAGAATGTCCTACCAATTATAAGCAAAGCACAAACGAATTAGTGAACATGCCACCATTAGAAATGAATGCCAATTTTAGTAGACATCAATCACATTTACCAGACTATCTTAGTTTAGTCTAGAATGAATCGACTGTTATAACTTCTTTGTAATAGAAGATCTACGGGTGTGCTATATAAACACACGCAGACCTCTCTAAGGATATATAGAATATTTTGATAGTAAATTTAGAGAGATATACAGAATAAGCATTGTAATACTCTAATAATTATAATACTATTCTAAGATTTTCTAAGTGCGTTTTCAGCTGGGAGGAAGCTACTAGAGCCTAGGCCCACTCCAAGCTAGTATTTCTTCCCCTATTTTTCCTGTGTTTTCTAGATTAGTTTACCACTTTTATAAGATTGTTTATCGCATTATTATTTCTAGTATTGCAATAGGTTTATTTCTAGGAATGCATGAATATTTCCTTTCTATAGATTTAATTGTTTTTTACGTAAATTATTGAGGAGTGTATGAATGATTGACGGTCGTTGAAACACCCCCCAATAGTAGAACTAGCGGACTCATCTCAAGTGGTATTGTAAGCAATCTTGTTCAAGACCCTTCGCAATTTTACGAAGCTCCCTGGGTTGATAAATTAAATGCACGGGCATGTGAAAAAATTAGGAAAGAAGTTAACCTTTTTTGGCCCACAACAATAAAAAATTAACATGAAATTCGATGTCTTTTTACCCATAGTACTAATATTTGGTCAAAATTCAAATTGCCCTAATTTTGATAAAACTTCCCATTTTTTCTAAAGGAAAAAATTGGGTATCCAAATCCACTGAGAAAATTCAAAAATTCTTTTTGAATCATGAGATATTTCAATTAGAAATTCCTATTCTACTTTGGAGAATTGCTATTTTTAGAAATAATTGACATCTAATTGTTTGTATCTAGAACCATTTTTAATATGAGCTCAAGATATTTCCACCATTTTTAATATGACATCAAGATCTTTCCACCATTTTTTGAATCAGCTCAAACAGAGTTTTCTAGCTCAAGTTATGTTTATTTCAATTTTGTATCAATTGTAGGGCAAAAGTGATGAAATTGGAGTAACCCTAAAATGAAATAATGCAATTAAGATACAAATGACCATTTATTTAGACCTTTGAAAAACCTTATAACTTGCATTTTCTAAAACATTTAATTTGAAATAATGCAATTAAGATACAAATGTTCAAAAATATTCAATCCAAATTATTGCAACTAGATCCAGGTCTTCAAGATGCAAAAATCTCAACAATTTTGAAACCTCAATGTAATCAAAAAATTTTAAACAATCTTGGTGTAAGCCAATTTTCAAAGATCTTGATGCAAGCCAAAATTCCAAATTAATCTTAAAAATATTTAGACTCTTCAATTTTATATGTCTTTGCAAAAAAATGGGGTATAAACTCAGTTGTATTTGTGGGGTACAACACATAACAAGCCAATGTACATTTTCAAAGATATGGGTAAAATATAGGGTATAGTTGGAGTGTTAGAAGAAATTATACCATGCATAATCCATGAGTACCACTTGGAACAAGATATTTAAGTGTTCAACATTTACAAATATTCCAATGCTCACCCAAGAGGAGTTATAAGTCTTTAGGAGGTTACCACCAAACTTGTCATTACATACGTCTACAAAGTAATGCTCAAGTGACACTTGTTCGAAATTCACAAGGAAGAACTCCTATTTAAAACATCCATATTGAATAAGGAAAGTATTAAAGGTCAAATGAGAAGACTAGCATTAAATGGTGTGAAGCATATTCAGAGGAGAAGTCTAATTTAAGCATGTGTGCCATTCGAAGGAGAGAGAGCTAGCATTAAAAAGGTTGTCATAAAGACCAGCAAATGCAATGCCACATTCAATCAAAAACCCATGTCTCATTCATGGAATGAAGTTCCTCATTCAATCAACAATTTAGTGCCTTTTACGTAGAAGGAATACATCATTGAAACCAACATATCAGTGTACCATTTGCAAATAAGGAAGCACATCATTAAAGGTGAAGATAAGATTGAGCATTCTCAAATTCATATCAACATTGGTTATAGAGAATATAAGCTCTACGTAAAGGAGAATTTATCATCCATCAAAGTGCTATGTAAGGGACAATTTTGTGCCAGTCTAAGACATTAGTGACTGCCATATCAAAGGATTCAAATTTGCCACCTCACAATGTCAAAGTCAAAGGAATACTAAGGTAAATCGAAGACTATTTATTATTTTCTATAAATTAAGAAATATTGGAGTTATAAGAATAATTATATTTACTATTGGAATTAATTCACTTAGCACCAGTAATATATTAAGCAAGCATGTGTATCCAACTATGTCAAAGATTTACTCGATGCAACTGGAGGTTATATATATATATATATATATATATATATATATATAGATAAAAAGATATAGATATATATATATATATATATATATATATAGAAAATTGTAATGAGTTACCGGTTCCTCTAGTATAATCAATCAATATATATATATATATATATATATATTAAGCAAGCATATTATAAAATATTTATATTTTCAAATAATAAATGAGGAATAAGGAATTTCAACTTGGAAATTAAAAATCATATTATTGCAAATATTACATTTTTTTCTAATATTCCAAATTAGGGAGTCATAAGGAATACTACATCAAATAAATTAATTGGAATTTAGAAATATTAAACATCAAACATAAAATACTATAAAGGTCTATTAAGAAAAATCAAGAGTCGGAAATACATTAGCATGCTTGCCTCAAACCAAACTAAAGGAACAAAAAAAATCCAACCACTAGAACCTCATTAAATTAGAAAGTGTTTAATTTTAATAGGAGTAATAAGGTGTAGTAGAAGTTGATTTTTGCCACTTACAAAACATGACAAAATCAACTCAAAACTAAATTACTATTCATCATATAGCATATACAAAAGCGCTAGGGAGACATAAGGAATTTCAACAAGGTCCTAGGTTTTAGAGTTACCATGGATTATTGGTATATAGACTCGAGAGCAAGCAAGCACATGACTGGAAATATTCACTCGTTCAATTCCCTAAAAATCATAAATAAAAAACTAGTTGTTGTAGTAGATAGTAAAACATATGAAGTAAAGGGAATTGGAAACATCTCAATGAACCTAAAATAAGGAAAAGGGATAATAAAAAATATATTATATGTTCTTGGATTAATTACTAATCTTCTTTTTGTCTCCCAACTCATGGATAAAAATACAACTTCTGAGTTTAAATTTCTCACTGGAAGAAAACAATATCACATTTCTAAACAAGGAAAGAAGATAGCATTAGGATCTTATAAAAATGGTCTATTTGTTCTAGATACTGCTACTCACTTAGTTTTTCAGTTGAAACATCAGAGTTGTGGCATAAGTGACTAGGCCACACTAGTGAGTCCTCAATGAAATAACTATTTAGGTACCAAATGGTTGAAGGAGTACCTAATTTCTCTCCAAAAGCTATTGTATGTCTAGAATTCTTAGCAAGAAAACAACATAGAATTCCCTTCGAACTCCATCAACATAGAGCTCAATAACACTTGAAAATAATATATATAAATTTATGTGGACCAATGAAAATTGATAGCATTGGATGATATAAGTACTTTCAATTGTTTATTTATGATCACACCAGAAAAATGTGGGTATATTTCATGAAGTACAAATCAAAGGCATTTAGCCATTTCAAACAATTCAAACTTCAAGTTGAAAAGGAGTCAGGTAAGACTATAAAAGCACTTCGTTCAAATAGAGGAGGAGAATTTATCTCAAAATAATTTGACTCATTCTTAGAAGAAAATAAAATTAAAAGACAAGTAACTACAACATATTCACCACAACAAAATGGGATTGCAAAAAGAAGGAATAGATCAATAATGGAAATGGTGATATGTATTTGAAGGAAGTTGAACTTGATCATCAATATTGGGTAGAAGCAGTGCAAATAGCACTCTACATACAAAATATATTACCAACAAGAATACTCAAACACATTACTCCAGAAGAAGCATGGTCAGGGCAAAAGCCAAATATAAGAAAATTGAAGATTTTTGGGTGTAAAGCTTACATGCATATTCTAAAACAAAAAAGAATAAAATTAGATGACAAAACCATGGTAGGGATATTTTTTGGTTATGACAATGAATCTACAGGGTATAAAATATTGGATCCATGTACAAATAAAGTTTACATTAGTAGAGATGTAATCTTTGATGAAAATGTCAAGATTAAGATAAAAAAATTAGTGATGATGCAAAAATTCTCCTAAATATCTCTAATGAAGACACAATAAGTAAGAGTCAGAATTAGAGTCTCAAGAATGAGATACCGATGCATCTACAATCCCTTCAAGGAAAGAACCAATATGGCTCAGAGATACTCTTAGAGAATAAAATCTAGAAAGAATACCATATCTTACCACCATGAGACCTCAAACTCAAAGCTTGACCATAATGAATAGAGGAAGTAATATAGTGGAACCAACATCGACACTTCAAGCACTGAGTGATCCACACTGGAAAGTAGCTATGGAATTAGAATATACTTCACTTTAAAATAATAAGACATGGGATCTAGTAAAAATACCTCCAGGTAAGAAAATAGTAGGTTGCAAATGGGTTTACAAGATCAAGTACAAAGTAGATGGAACACTTGACAAATATAAATCTCTACTAGTAGCTAAAGGATATACTCAAACAGAGGGAATCGATTATGAAGAAACATTTGCACCAACATCCAGAATGACTACCATCAAAATAGTTTGCACACTAGAAGCTCATCAAGGTTGGAAACTTCATCATATGTATGTAAAATATGCCTTCCTTAATGGTGACTTAGAAGAAGTCTACATGTCCCAACCAGAAGGATTCATCATCAAGGGATAGGAAAATAAGGTATGCAAATTGAAAAAATCTCTGTATGATTTAAAACAAGCTCCTAAAGCATGGAATATAAATATTAGCAATCACTTATTACAACTTAACTTCAATATAAGCACATCAAATCCCAATTTATATACCAATAAGGTTGGAAATGACATGATTATTCTCATAGTATATGTAGATGATATAGTAATTATTGGAAGTTCTAAAAAATTAATAAGTGACATCAAAGGAAATCTAGAAAAAGTAATTGAAATGATTGATCTAGGTCTAATGAACTATTGTCTTGGTCTAGAGATTCATCAAGGAAAGGACAAGATAACTATTACTCAATCAAAGTATGCAGAAGCTCTGCTTGAAAAGTATAGAATGAAAGAATGTAATACTAAAGATACACCAATGGAACAAGGGATTCAATTATCCAAAAATGATGAAACACCATTGGTCTCAACAACTATGTATCACCAATTAATTGAAAGTCTTCTATACTTAACAAATAGTCAACCAGAAATAGCATTGACAGTAAATTATATTTCATGACTCTTGCAATATTCAAGAGAAAGCCATTGGAAAGATACAAAAATAATATTACATTATGTCAAAAAAAACTACAGATTATGGACTAAACTATATAAGAAATATTAAGAATTTTTTTCTTCAGGGGTATTTAGATTTAGATTATGCAAGATCTATTGATGATAGAAAATATACCTCAGGATATGTCTTCTATCTTGGATCAGGACCCATATCTTGGCACAATAAGAAACAACATATAGTGGCACAATCATCAACTAAAGCAAAATATTTAGCAACACGAGATACAACCTATGAAGCCTTATGGTTACAATACATATTATCAAATATGGGGATCAAATGAACCCCAACCATGATCTTTTATGACAATAAAGGAGCACTCAATATGATCAAAAATCCAATTATACATGAAAGAACCAAACACATTGAAGCTCAATGTCATTTCATTAGAGAACATTTTCATAATCGTCATATCATCCTCAAGCATATCTCTACAAAAGACCAGCTAGCAGATATTTTTACAAAAGCACATGGAAAAACCAAGTTTCAAGTATTCAAAGATCATCTATGCAATTCAAGGAAACTTCGTACCTAATAATGTGATATAGGGGAGTGTTAGAATATAATACATTATTTGATTATGTAATAGGATATTCCTTTAGGAAGAAGTTATATAGTTACATCAAGCAATTTAATAAATGCATAAGTGTCAATGTGCATACAAGGTGTCCCTTTGTAAAACTAGGTAGAGTGTTAGCCGAGGAATCCATCTTCCTATATAAAGGACCTCATAGTTTTATTCATATTGTATTACTCGATTCTCAATAATATATGTATTTCTTTTCTCTTTCTCTTAATTTGATGGGATGGTGCTAAAACCATCATTCTAGTGATTTTTTGATTGTGTGCAACCAACACAAGAGACAAGAAATCATGCAATATATAAAGGAAGTAAGAAATAACAACTCTTCAATATTTCTCTATTTTTAGTCATTTCTAACGCTTCTCTATTTTCTTGTGCTTTTGTGTTTACACGTAGTTTACAAAGGGAACAAGAAATCTCTATCTTCCAAATTTCTTCAATTTTCCCCTTTTTCAGTGCTTTTGCATTTTCTCATGCTTTTCTATTTGCATGTGGATAAAAAAGAAACAAGAAATCATGCATTGCATCCCTTTCTAGATTTTGAGGCATTTCTTGCGCTTTTGTGTTTTTTAGGGAAAATGAAAAATTAACGGATTTATGCTTATTTTCTCCATACTCAAATTTGCATGATCTTTTATAATTATGGTGGTTAATGTTAAAATGTTCTCTTCATTTTCTTCATCTGATTCATGAAACCATAAGTTACTAATAAAATTGATTGAAGGTTTTGTAGGAGGATAGAGAGATTTTATTTGAGTCAAATCCATTGGAAATGGTTATATCTACTGATCTAAAATCAATGAAAGTAGTAGCAATCCAAGGCCTTCCTAGAATTATTGGGTAACCATTTATAGTATTTTGGGGCTATAATACCAAAAATTCAATTGGCTATTTCGATGATGAAACCAACATGGGAATATTTTATATTATTCCTTTTGGTTTAGCAACTGACCTATCATCCATTTCTAATATTATAGATGTAGGATTTAAGTTATTTAATTGTAATTTATTCATCGTATCCTTCATCATAACATTGATATTCATCCATAGGTCAATCAAAACATTAGATATCTACATTGATATTATGGTTACTAACTACTCGGCTTCCTGAATCGCCATACTTCAGTGGAATAAGCTTTCCTACAAGGAGGTCTACCAACTTAATTTCCATCTACTTGTATTGTTTTAGGTAATACTTTCTTCTTTATCTCTAGTTTTCTAATACACAATTCTTGAACAATTTTGTTAATTAATGGTACATCTTTGATAGCTTGTATCAAAGGAATCATGATGTTTAAATGTTTTAATTCCTTTACCAAGTTTGTTTTAAAGATGTTTTTATATTTCAAATCATTCAAGATATGGTACTTGTTATAATGAAGAAGATATTATCTTGAGGGAGGTTTACTTTTTCTTTCTCTTTTTCAAGATTTTTTTGTGGTGATATTGATGTAGATGGGTCCTCTTGTTTATTCTCATCAACTCTTATTTCTATAGTGATTGGCGGAGTGGTTTTAGGAAGTGTTTTTCCTAAACATAATTGGATATTATCAATGTCAATGATGTTTATCATGGTTTTTATTTTGGTTCATCCATGTAGATAGGGGTTGTCTATATAGTATTATTGATATTGAGCTAGAAGTGGAGGTTGTTTTACTTCTTGTTTTTATTATCTTCCCTGAGGATAATTTTGAGCAATACCATGCAAAAAAAAAATTGTTTGGTTTTGATACCTACGTTGCCCTTGGTATAGTTGATATTGTTGTCCCCATTGTTTTCCTTGCATTTGTGGATGCATCCATGGTGGTTTATTCCATTATTAAATCATCCATCTAAGTTGAGACCATTCTTGAGATGATGCTCATGGTGGTTGATTCTAAGGTTGTGGTTTTGAATTAGACCATGGCATAAACCAAGGATTATTAACCCATTTTATGGAAAATTGAGAAGCATTATTATATTGATACTAGGTAAAATTATCCCCATGTCTCTATCCTACAAAATTAAGTTCCTCCATAGATTGATACTGTTTGTCCAATATATTTTTAAGTCTTAGTAACAAATGATATTGGTTTATAGGATGTCCTTTTTCACAAATGCTACATATAGAAGAAATGGGAGTCTTGTTCAAAGGATACTCATGAAGAGTATTTTAATTTTTGCATCTTGTACAATATATGGTAAAGGTTCAGTGGATTTGGTATTTGCATTCAATTCACCTAATGTCATTTTAATATGCCCTAGGATGTCATTTTGAGGTTGTAAAACTCTTTCCTTTAATTCCTTCAAGTCATTTTTATTGTTACCATTTTTTGTCTTCTATGTATTTGTATGAGAATAATTCTTATAGAGTTCCATAATTTCTTCAAGTTTGAATGTGTCTAAATATTATTTTCCATTAAGATCCAATACTTATCTTGATTCATCTTGTAAACCTCTCAAGAATTTGGTTTTGATAATTTTTTGTTCTATACCTCCACATCTCTTATGAACAAAGGAAAATATATCCAGGTAGTCTTCCAAAGTTTCATCTTCCTCTTGTTTTATCTTAAATAATTCATCCTTTTGATTCTTTACTTGATAATATTCTTGGTATTTCTCCAAATTTCATCCCAAGTTTGAATTGAATCAAGTGCTAAGCTCATGAACCATCATAAGCTTGTATCTTTAAGTGTGCATGGAAACAATTGAGTTTTTTGTTGTTATTTGTGTAGTCATAAGTTTAGAAAACAACCTTAAACTCAAAAAAAAATTGATCAATATCCTCAATTGTAACTCCCCTAAACTTAGGTAATGTAGATGTTGAGATGGTTTTCATAAGATAGTTTTGAGTGGGATTTAATTGCATAGTATATTGAAAAGTCTTGGTAGGGGTATTGGTGTCTTTTGGTTTAAGAACATTACTACCTCTTTATTTATTTCCTTGTAAGTATACCATTATATGTTCCCATCACTAAGTATAAATCCTTTTGAATTGGTTTGATCGTATAGATCTATCAGGAGTAGGTGGTGATGAACTAAATTTTCTCATCTTAAAATTCTCTCTTAAGGGTTTCTACACATTGAAGATGATGATTGTATTTCTAATTCAACATTTTCAAGAATCTTAAATTTAGGTAACTTAGGTATATATTCAACCCCTCTTCATGGATATCGTCTTCTTATGGCTAGTGGGAAGTTTGATCTAATAAATCTAACATTTTTTTCTTAACCTATTCATACATACTATTAAATAAATAACTCCTATTCTACTGTCCTAATGTCTAAGATACAATCCCAAGAAATGAAACTATTTTTAAGTAAATTTGTTTTGTGTTTTTGTGTTTTTGTGTTTTTACAAGACAATAATTGAAAAACTTATTTGTTCTCTAAAAACGCCAATTTTTTCCCCAAAAATGGCACCCAAAAATGATGAGTGTCATTAATGCTCATACTTTAATTGATTTGACAATCTAGGGCAACATCCTAAGGTTGTATATGATAGAGAATGTTGGAATTGTGGCTTAGGAATCAAGACACTGGAATATATAATGGAAATGATAAATCATAATACCTTTGCAAAATTACACTAAATTGCACATTTTGCATGAAAGGAAAATATAATTACTTTGTAGAATTGGAACATGCTAAAAATGAAAGATACTAAACTACGTTGCTAAAATTGAAATTGAAGAAAAAAAAGTACTAAAATTGAAATGACAAAATGTAAATGTTGGAAAATAAAGTTGCTGAAACATAATTTAAAGCAATAAAATAGAATTACAATGCTAAAACTGAAATGCTATAACATAAATGAAAAACACCAACACTAATTAAAAACAACTAGTTGTAACAACAATAGAACATGCACATGCTAAGAATAGGAGGAAAACAAGGGAAAATAGGGGCAAAGCATAGCATTTAACACTACTAAAACTAACTACAAAAAACAATAATAAAACCTAAAAATTATAGCAAAAATTCCTTCCACCAGCCCTGAGAGTGGGCCCTTACTCTAAGGTCTAGCAGAAGGTGCACATTCAAAAGGTCCTAAGCTAACTTACAAGGTCAAAGAGCCATGCAAAAGACTAAAAATGATTCAATCTAAAAATACTACACTTTTTTTATTGTTTCAACCTTTACAATAGATGTTGTCTATTTCCTATTTGTTCTATTTTTCTCTCTACTAACTTTTCAATGGGGGTAGACAAGGAGTATTTATAATTAAATCCTCAACTTGTTCTACCTACAACTAGAAGTAAAACTGGAAAATAATCCATTGTCTCTTTTGTTGTAGTAATTTTTACAATCAACAATTGACTTATCTAGATTTAGGATAGAAAGTTAGTTTGGATAGATCCCTTTATCTTTATGCCTCCAATTGATATGGTATGTCTTAGAATACTTTTAATAAATAACCATACCAAAAATCAACTTTCCATCTTGCCTCTTCCTCTTGTAAATTGGTCATAATCAATTCCACTTTTGTTGTAAAAAATCCTATAGTGCTCTAAAACATGTGGCTGAATATTCCATCTATGCAAATTCTCCAGTTCTTGATTGGTTGGTTGCTTATTGGTGCATGGATATATTCTTACCTATATCTTATGCATCAACAAGGCCTTTTGAATCCTGATTTTGAGTGCTACACTTACCACATAGTAGATTGTAGTTTACGACGCACATGTTCTAGAGCAGAACCTACAAGTTCTATTATAACAATCCTGCAATTTCTAGATTTTATGCAAGTTGCATATTTGGATGCCACATCACCTCAAAAGCACCTTTTAAGGGTAATAAACTCATTAAAACATCATGCTAAGTTATATTCTCAAACTTATAGCTAGGACTTCCATTCACAATACTTTTTATTATGCTTTATTTTGTGCCTAATTAACATTGAAATCCTGCAAAATTATCACAAAAATATAGAAAACTTATCTTAATAGTATAATATTATTTACTATAGTTCTACCATATTAACATCAACATTATCATGCATAATAATAATAATATTTTGTATTAAACTATACTATTAGGAAAAAATGGGCAGTTTTTATGTAACATATTACTAAAATAATGAGACAATTTACTGTCTCATCAACAATGCCTCCTCAATAGAAAGATAATTTGCTCATTGCTACATATCCAATAATTACCCACTTCCTAAGTAGATCCTATCTAGTATGGGATATGTAGATAAATATTTGGGGCCATAATAACAAGGCATTCAAGAGATTTTGGAAGTTGAGCTTTGGCATGGGAGATGCGCCATAGGTTACATCCCCAACAAAATCCAATCATTACCAACTAATGATTTTCAAGGTGTCACATTTGCTAAATTTATATATCACCACGTCTTAGAATGGAGTAATGAGGATGAGGGACCCCCTTCTCCCTATAACATATTGTTTTGCAATATGATAACCTTAGTTCATCCCTTAGAAAAGGTAACCATAGAGTCTATACCTAGATGCACTAACCACCATGTATATGTCATGGCTGCTATTGCATCCCTTATCCCCTTGGAGTTAGAAGATGATCATGCAACCATTATCATATAAAAAATTTGAGAGCCTACATATCTTAGTTCTAGCAAATTTCCATTAGATGTCCTAAACATCAAAGCATCTCCATATAAGCCATGATGATGCAATACTTGATGGCTTAGATGATAAAAAGTAAAAATATTTTGTAAAAAAGAGCATGTCATTTTATCACAATCAATGATACTTTATACTGATATTCTTTTGAGGGTATCCTCTTATGATGTATTAACTCCAATGTATCCCAACAAACCCTTAGTGAATCTCATGAAGGATCATGTGGAGGCCATTTTAGTGGTAATTCCATTGCCAAGAAGCTCCTTAAGATAATTTATTATTGGCCTTCCATGGAGAAAGATGCATGCAACTATGTTTCACATTGTGACAAGTGTCAATGTCATGACAACCTTATTCATGCTCCTCAAAACCTTTAGGTTATTTCTTCTCCTTGGTCATTCTCCATGTGGCGATTGGAAATTATAAAAATATTAACCCCATGTCATTTGATGGTCATAAATTTATAATTACAGCAATAGAGTACTTCACCAAGTGGTTAGAAGCCATACCCTTGGCCATGATGATTGGAGCTCAAGTCTCCAAGTTCATATTCAACCAAATATTTCATAGGTATGGGATTACTTTAAGTAGCCTCTCTAACAATAATACTCCTTTCAAAGACAAATATATCCATAAAACTATGCTAAGTACAAGGTTTAGCACAAATGGTCAACCCCATATTACTCTTAGGGTAATAGTCAAGCTAAAGCATCCAACAAGTCCTTATTTAAGATCCTCAAGAAGTTAGTAATACCAGTCAAGATTAGCATATCCAACTATACCCTACCTTATGGGCCTATCATACTAGCATATGAACTCCTATAGGTGCAACCCCTTATGTCTTTTTCTATGGAATTTAGGCAATCTTCCTCTTCAAGTTAGAAGTCGTGTCCCTACATATCTAGTTGCAAGATGCCTCGGTTGGTAATAATTATTTTTTAGATTATTTAAACCAATTAGATTTGTATAAAATGAGCATCCATGCCTTAGATCATATTAGATTCTATAAAAATAGGCTCAAGAAAACTTACTCTAAGAAAGTTTACACTCATTCTTTTGAAGTTGGAAACCTTGTCTTAAAAGAGAACCAAAATAACACTAGTGCTTGGACATATTTGAAGGGAAACTTTTAGCCCAATTGGCTAGGCCCCATTGTCATAATGGCTAAGTTTTGCTCAAGATCCTATCATTTAATAGTGTTATATGGTAAATATATTGAACAACCAATAAATATAATGCACCTAAAATATTATTATGCATGATTTCTCATCATTTCATCTTTTTTATTTTTGCTTTATTCTATTTTCTTCTTCATATTTCTTTTTTCTCTTCTTCAACTTCTTTTGTGCCAACTTGTATTTGGTTTGCTTGCTCATACAACATGATTGCTTGTCATATCTTGTATGAATTTCTTGACATACTCTTTCTTTTGCACTTTTTATTGTCATATAGGTACCTTGCTACTTTATCATACTTGCATCTGACTACATGCTCATATATACTTTTTTGGGACTTTACAATAAGGTAAGTGGTGAAACCTAGTTAGGTTTTAGATCATATACATTGCACTCGTACTAAATCAATAATGCTTAGTGAATCCCCAACCTAGGGCACATCTTTTATTGGCACCAATCATACTTCTTTTCTATCTCATATATTCCTTGACCTTGAATGTTTCAACAATCATCAAAATTTCTCCAAGTCAAGGGATATATGTTCTCTTTCTTCTTCAACTTTATTCTTCTATATTCCTTGACCTTAAAAGTTTCAATAATTATCATTCTTCATCTCTTGTATATATTTTTTCCTTTGTAAGTTTTCAATCATTCTTTCTCTCCAATATTAAGGATATACACTTTTTTCATTTGCACATCTTATCCTTGATCACACTTTTCTTTATTGGTATTTAAATTATTAAGGGATCCTCATAGGATAGGATAGATATCGTATGAATATTATTTATGGTGTTCATACAACCACTAAATATTATATGCACATATCTTAGCTATTTAAATTTTAACAAGGATGCACACACTACTTTTTACGATTTCTTATTTTCTCACCTATATATATTCTATCTAGAACGTGCATACACAATACCCTTTTTTTTTTCTTTGTGCAATCTTCTTATCTTCTTTAGTGATCTAATACCTCTATCAGGTTACATACTCCTTTTGGAAATCAACACACACTACACCCCTATTGAGTTACACTCCTTTTTGGCTCAATGAGCACTACATCCCATACAAGATAGCTTCATGGCTACCAGCGAGCATAGCCTCCATCTTGGGCCATTGGTGATCACACATCCTAGTGGGTATTACTTCACACACAACCACTATTAAGCACACACCCATAGTGGATTTTGGTCCACCTTTTTATTACTAGAAATCTCACACCATAACGGGTAAAACCCCACTACACTTGTTCTCATCAGGGAGCATTACATCCTCATAGGATACCTTCATTTCTAGTCATGAGCATCACACCCATAGTAGATATCACTCCATTATTGGTCATTTGTGAGCACACATCCACATAGGGTTTCATTCTATATTTTTCTCTTTTTTCTTATCTTATGTTCATTTGATCACTTTGATCTCTTGCAGTCTATGCTAATTTGGATGGCATATTTTTTATTTTATTTGACATTTTTAATGACCTTCTTCCTCTAATTATTTTTTCTTCTTCGGAGTCTATTTTTCCTTTTATCCTTCCTTAATTTTCTTCTTCCTCCACTTTTTTTAGAATAATGGTCTGTTCATATAGGGCACTAATTCACTCTCTATCAAATTTGCAATCACCCTCTATAGGACATGAATTTGGCTAAAGTGTTTTTTTTCTCTCTTTTTATTTGTATTCTTCCATCATATTTTTCTATTTACATCTAGTCATCCAATTATTTAATAAATTTATCATGCATTAATTAGTTAATTTTATCATGTATTTGTTAATAAAGTTCATTCCTCAGTAATTCCTCCATTTATTTCATTCATCCATCATTCATCCAATCATGCATAATAAAAATTAACAAACACATAATAAATAAAAAAGTATCATGATGTATATTATTCAAAAGATAGAGAGTACATGTCAACTTGTTAATATTCCATAATAAAATCCTATCACACTTAACCATATCCTAGCCTAGGGATGCATGCCACACTCAAAATTGTTATATCATCCCATTTCCTACCCTAGATCTACAAGTCTATCTCCTTTTCTCTACCTACTAGAGATGGTCCTGGTGGGCGTATGTTGATGGAGGTATGTTGATGGATTATGAAATAGTCCTTGTCCATAACTAAGATCAGCTTCATGATCATAAGGAAGATAATAGATCCACCCTCTATTTTTTTGGAACCACCTAGAAGTATAATACCTAATAGAATGTCTCCTTCCATTTTGATGCCTATAAGTCCTCACTCACCCTTCATAAATCCTCCCATAGGAAATAGATCCCTTGTTCATGTTGGTTGCTAGTGATAATGACCATCCCCTATGCTCAATCTTACTATCACTTCCACTCTATCCAACCCACCTCCCCCCTAAGGCATTCCACCTTATTCCTTATTTCATATCTCTCTATCATCATGTCTTACTCTATGCTCACTTGGTCATGTTGTGTGATGATAGTCTCCATGGCACCCCATAACCTCTCTATCATCTTGGCCCTATCCTTTTAGAGTAGGCTCATCTCCCTCTACATGTAATCCATGTTGGTCCTATCACCTCCATATCCCTATTTGAGTCATATTGACCTATAGTCTTGCTAGGTCCCACCTCCACTACCAAAGGGGCCACTCCAAATTTTTCACTCAGTCCAACCTGTGTTGCCATGGGGTAACTCCCACTATTCTTGTCCTTGTTGTCCCTAAGATAGTGATAATAGTCTTTCTAATCATCACCATATCCACCTTAACCTAAATTTATTTCTATATAGGTTGGCCTATCACCGTCTATCATCACTTGGAAGTCTATCAAGATATAGCACCTCTATACTTAACCAATGGAATGATCCTCGAGAGTAATATGCTCTTGTACAATATCCTATACCAAAAGGCCATCCCAAAATTACCGATCCCTAGGTCTACATATAGGGGATTTTCCAAGTCCTCCTCTAAGAATCATGTCATATTAGGGTCCCCTCCAACCCTTGATGGATCTCTCTACACCTATTTATACTAGTAGTCTAGTAAGGTCAACACCTCTTATTGTATGCCAAACTATCATTAGACTTAATCAAACTAGTAGATATTTATCTCACCCCTCTATATCGTCACCCATATAACCAGTTAAACCTAAGCTAACTCCTCCCCATCCTTCACCCATCTAGGTTGTTTATTCCATGGTTTACAAATTATCTTATGCTACCATAGATTATCTATCACACACCTCCCTAGTGGTAATATACTTGTACAAGTCCTCGGGACACACTCTAAGTGTCAACCCCATCTAAATGCTTTTGGTTGCTCTAGGTTGGGCAATGGCCCTAAAAATATGCATGGTCTCCTGATTACTATGTTCTCCCAACACCATACCTAAAGAAATGTCATACAAATGATCTCTATATGCCATTTATGCATGATATTGTATAATATCCTATACAAATAGGATAGTACATATGGGCCCTATGTGAACCTTACTTGTTGGTCTTGCATGTCTACCACTAATTTCACCAATTTCTATGGTTGGTGTTGCCTACACATATAGCATACCAAGAGCCCCACCACCACCATACATAGTACAACCATCAATATCCCAACTCCATATCACTATGACATATAATCGACATGCAAATCACTCTATCAAATCTCGTGTGTTGGAATCCTTGATAATATCTATAGTGTTGCTATAGTTTCTTATTCTCTATACATTGCCCTCCCCCTAAGGGATATCCTCAAGAGATGCCACACATCCTCCACTATGATAGTCATCTCACCCATCGATCACTAAAATGTGGATAACTCTAGATACCATCTCTTAGCTAGTGTCATTAGTAGCACTTTATCCATCTTAATTTGAGGTATCTCTAATAGGTGTAGTAGCCCAACCGCTTGTAGGATATCTTGCTCTACTACTATGAGATGTCTCGCAACATACTTTGGAGTTTCTTGTTACCACTCCTTGCTCTAGAGAAAATATTACTACAAAAGCAACATTAGTAAAATATAATTAGTTCCATCATCATAATAATCCAAAAAATAATAATAATAACATCCACATTAATTTCTATCTCTCTCTCTCTTTTCTTATTTTTCTCCTTTTCTCCTTCTTCCTCTTCCTTCTTCCATGAATTCAAGCCCCTCCTTTCTAGGGCACAAATTCATGAATTCATGCCCTATAATTTAAGGGTGCAAATTCCTTTTCCATTGAGTTCCATCCATATTCATGTTTGACACCCAAATTTGCATCGAGGTTTGCATTGTAATTTATTTATAAATATCTTTAAAAAAATTATAAAAATATGCTTAAAATCTAATCTAACTTAGTCTAGATATTAAGTTTCAATATGTACCCATGCTCAATTTGTTACACTGTCATTTTTATCCCTCCCAATGCCTGCATGATTTATTGGTAATGCTATCTCTTTGTTTTATATAGAGCTATTTTTCTTCCTCTAATGTAGTGAAAATGAATTTATTTTCACCCTCCCCTCCCTTTTTATCCTTATTTTTTCTCTTCTCTTTTTTCTCTCTCTTCTTTGTTCATCTGCATCTACCATTTCAATTTTTTTAGGAAAATTACATTCCTTCTTAAACTCAAAGGCACCCTAGCCTTAGGGGAATTGATGTCATCATTGCCCTGTAAAATGTGTAAAATTTCAAAGTATTTAGAATAACACTATTTTGGCATTATTCCTTTTCTTAAACATGCTACACCATTTTATTTTCATTTTTTTTCATTCGTAGGTGTCTACAACTTTCTTTGACGCATTTATTAGGCCATAAATGTATCAAAGAGGGGGAAAATATAGACATAGAAAATTGACCCATAAAAATGAGTAATATTTCCCTTAGATACCTTAGAAGTCACTCAGAATTGCTAAGTGTAAGTTTGAGCTCATTTTTCCCTCTCAATTTAGCCTTTTCCCCTAGTCTTATTGGATTTAAGGTCATCCAAGATGCACAAATTCAGCAATTTTGGATTTTTACTCTTAAAACCCTAGTCTTACGTTGGCTCTTTATGATGTAGGATCTTAACCAAGTTTGTATTTTTTGTTACCACCTAAATCCCTTTAAACATCCTATAAATAGAAGGATTGGACTTCCTTTTCAAGAATCCATGATCTTTATGCTCGTTATAATTATCAATCTATGGTCTATTATTTTACCTTTTTTCCTTCTTGTGATTAATTGCTTTTAGGTGAGCAATTAGAGGAGCCTTAATAACAAATAATGTACATAATTTGTCTTCTAGAGAAGGATAACGAGACCTACCATTATATTTGCTCCCTTCACTCTTTCATTACTCTTTGCTTACCCACAAGTTTATCAGGTTTATTTTGTGCATCATTAGCTTTTAGAACATTAATCTTCTATTTTTCATTGCATTCTCTACATAGGTAGATTAGTTAAAAGCTCTCTTCCAAATTCATACCCTTCCCTTATGGGACACAAATTTTTTAAAAACCATTGGTTTCTCCACTTCTATTTTTATTTTTGAATTCACAACCGTTAATTATAAGGCATGAATTAGGTTACAATAGTTTGGGGTAAACGTTTGCTCCCAAAATCCTAGTTTATTTCTTACATGTTTGATTTCTATTACATCTCCTCTATTTGTACTTTGTTTCAATATTTTATGTTTTTGCATCTTGTTTTGTTTGTTTCCCAAAGGTCACAAATAGCTTTAATTTTTTAATAACCATCTAAAAGAACCAATATGGTTTGATTGCTATGCATCCAAGATCAATCACATAGTGGCCTAAGTAAGCCCCCAAACACTAATCAAATTTTCCAAGTTTTTTTGTTGATTTTTAGGTTTTATCAAATTCACGATCGAAACTTTTAGGGCACAAATTTGACTACGATCAGTCATCGGATCAAGTGCTTTGATAGATCTTTTAGGCTATTTCATGAGTGTTTATAATCATTATTTATTTTTTTGGTTAAAGTATAATATAAATTTGATAATTTAGTCAAGAGAACATTAAATTTTAGTTTCAGATCGTAAGAAAAGGAAAGTGTTTCATCTTTAGGCATCAAAAATGAAAATCATATAGTTTATACTTAGGCAATTTTTGTTTGTGCATTCTCTTGAACCCTTTATACAAAGAAAATATTCTATATTTTTCAAAGTTAGGAGTAGTCTTCATTAAAACTAAAAATCATTCTAGGATAGTGCTTTGTTTGTTTGCAATCATTGTTTGCCCTGCATTGTTCTTTATAATATTATTCTTTAGTTCTTTATAGCTTAGACCTTATTCAAGGGTAAACTTAGGTGCTTTCTCAATAAACTCATCAAACCTTCCACCACAAACTCAGAGTAAGTCCTAAAAAAAACTCTTAATGAACCTTTCGATCTCCAATCCCATTGAGTTTAAAGAAACAATAACCTCATGGTTATTTCAGCTCCCAACGAATCTATAAAGAATCATTTGTGTAGTTATTTTCCTTCTCTATGCTAAGAATCTTTACAATTCCTGTCATAAAAGCTACTATGTTATATTAGATGAATAGTGAACCTAGGCCATGAGTTATCCACATTGGGTCTTACACCCACTTATTCCTAGTAAGGTGTATATTATATTAGGATACTGGGAGTCATAAGGAGGTATACTATTACCCCTCATATACCATATTTTCCATGTATTTAGGATATCATTTCCACATATCATTGGTATCCCACATATCAATTTCTCACATATACTAACATGTATTTCGAGAGGAGTTGAATATATCTGTAGCTCCCTAAAATTGGTGCAGTTAAACCCTCAGTAAAAGATAAAAATTGAATTTTAACCTTGAAACCGCCCGTTAATCGCTCACCTCATTTTTCGTGCCATTTTTAGAAGTTTTTTTTACCATTGGACGATATCGTCGCTGATCTGACGATATCGTCCCAAATCAAACGAATTTATTTGGAACAGAACATTCAGACGATTTCGTCCCAAAACTAAAATTTCATAATTAGCTTATGTTTCAAAAACCTCTCCAACTTGGGTAGAAGCGTGTCTGTGCTGTTGGAGATTCCTACATTGGAGATATCCTAGATTGGGATGATCCCCAACCTCCTAACCTTCCCCTAATCCTATATAAACTGGGATTTTCTTATTTTATCCCCCTGCCTAGCTCCCTAGCTGATCATTTCCTTACAATATTAGCTTTTGTTGTGTTAGAAAGTCCTATTCCCCACCATTTACATTTGTGTTTTTAAGTTTTATTGCAGGATCTCACTGTGTTTTAGCCAGAGGAAGCTCAGATCATCGCAGGCGATTCAACCACAATTTTAGACGATCCTGACGAGATCGACGATAATCTCATACGATTGCAGACGATTTTGACTGTAGTTCAGATTGGGGGCAATCAGAGCCCTGATTTTGCATTACTTTCCCTTTTCTTATTTAATTATGCATTATATTAATTTACTTTTGCTCTGCATCTAGGAGTTCACCTCAATTAGCATATTTGCATGATAAAATTCAAAATAAACTATTAAAACATTACATCCTATTTGATTTAATATATGGATTTATCATTTAAGAATTTACACTCTTATTTATATCATTTTGTATCATTCTTGCAATTGCATTTTTGGTTTTTGGTGTCTATTTTCATGATTGCAGGTTTCTGATGAATTCGTCTGACAAATTCATTAGGTCGCTAATGATCTTGACTGATCTCATATGATCTCATGTAATCTGGAAAATTATGTACAATTACAGATGATCATGTCATATCCGGGATGATCTGGACTCCTACAAGCTTTAGAATCTTCATCAAACATTAGAAATCAGGTGCACTCTTCTCCACTTTAGATATTCTCTGTATTTAGGATTCATTTATGTTTGTTGTCTACATATAAACTAGAAATTTCATATAGAATAGTTTAGATTCATTTTGGCCAACCTAGGAATCTAAATGATTGAACATAAAATGAACACATCAAACCCATTCTCGACCTAGGCGTGGAAACTGCCACTCAAAGTTTCCTGGTGAACCCCACCATCCGTCAAAAATTCACCCTTATACCCCTCCCCCGAGAGGCATGACCTTCAAAGGGCCTCTCCATCCGAGGTATTGTCCCATCCTTCTCGCATCCCCCTTTCGGGCACGGATCCTTTAGCCTGAAGGTAAGGGTATGAAAAATTTGGGTGATACATTTTGGTGAACCCGACGTGAAACTAAAACACCTTTTGAAAACAAACAAAAAAAAACACATTATTAAGCAACATCTAGAATCATTAGACAATCGTTAAATTTGCATATCACATTTAGATGGTAGATTATAATAGAAGATGATTTGTCGCCATAAATGTTGAAAATCAATTAACGGCCATAGAGATTACTTCTGTACTTAGAGTACCTCAAAAAAATAGAGCCCAACCTTTGTGGGACAAACTTGATAGGAGATTAGGTATTATCGAATCCAGATCTTTAGAACTTAGAAAAATTAAGAGGTTTGTCCTAGATAGAATCCTGGATCTTGATCAGGTGGCTTTGTATCATGAACTTCAGAGAGCTTGCCATAGGTGGTTAGTAGATAAAATAGCACTTGTGTCTTCAGAATTATACACCTTTAAGGAATACCTTGAGAACGCAGTGGTAGTACATAAGTTTCTATCTCATATAGAGGATCAAGAAGTCATTCTTATGGATATAAAAATATGGAATAGAGTTCCTAGAGATGTTTTGTATCGAGAGTATTGCCATGAACTTTATTTTTACAAGTCAGAGTCTGAAGTAGATCATATTACCATAGCACACTTTGTCAAGTTCTTGAAAAACCACTTCCAATTTGAAGAGGAGAATTTCATGACTCCTGATGAACTTGACCCTATCAATGATATCCATATACTATTCATAGAAAACTAAGTCATTCTTTTTACTATTGTTGTTTCTTGCAACTAGCATTCTGTTTGTTATTTTTATTCTTGCAAAATAATAAAATAATGACACAAAATAATCAAAAAAAAAGAAAACAAACAAATAAAAAACAAAACATTTTCCTTTTAAAGTATTATAGTAGGTATATATTTAAAATATATACCTCTCAACCCTATCACATATATATATATATATATATATATATATATATAAGTATATATATTTGCTAAAACCTAAGTTTAGCACAATGCCTAGACTTAGGAATGGAAAACAAATCGAAGAAGATGAAGATTGGTTAGGAAGGCCATTAATTGACCAAAATGTCCCTCTTGAGGACCAAGTTCAGGAAGAAGAAATCCTAGGCCAACAAGAATAAGAGCTTGTTGTAGCAAATGAACAATAAGAAACTAATAGAGATGAAGGATCCTCATCCCCTAAAATGTCTCCGGGAGGAGCTATCACTTTTGAAAACATGGAACAATTTTGGAAGTTCATTAACACAAATATTGGTGTTTTTAATAGAGCAGTACATATGGACAAGGATCGAATTAGTGACACTCAAGCAACTCTAGAAGATGTATTTCAAACATGCACTAATCCCTTGTCCTTTATTGATCAAGAGAGTGATCAAGTTGGACCATCCAATTTGGATATGTCAGTTGTGATCCAGAAAATGCAACAACAACAGGTTACCCAACCACCTAAAGTGCATGTTAACAAGCCTAGGGTCATTCCCGCACAAAATAAACCATCATTTACTGCTCTATTTCACCAAGCTCTTGATCAACATACCTCAAATCAACAAAAACCCAAAACAAAACCAAACACCAATTACCAACAATCTAGGGTACAACATAATACTATTACAAACCCTCTTCATAACACTATTCCTACCAACACTTTGCATAATATCAATATAGTATCTAATCCTTATGTTACACCATCATACACTCATAGATCCCATACCTATGTCCCACTGAACCAATATGGTGGCCAAACTAGTAATCTTGAAACCATGGTGAAACAGCTAGTTTCCCGCATGGACCAGATAGATCCCTACCATCCCTCGTACAACTATAGAGAGATGTGTAGTCAGCCTTTAAACCCTATAGTTGTAGCACATCCATATCCTAAACATTTTCCTATGCCTTTTCTTCCCATATATAAAGGAACCGAAGATCCCATAGAGCATCTTCGTATGTTTGGGATAGCATGTCATGATATATCACATGATGACTTGTTATTACTAAAAATGTTCCCAAAAAGCTTAGGAGGAATGGCATTAGAGTGGTATTATCAATTACCCACTAATTATTTGAGGAATTTTGAAGAAATTGCCAAGTCTTTTGTTCATCAATTTAGTGCCTACATCGAAAGACATGTGACCATTAAAGATTTGTATAACTTAAAAAAAGACAAAGATGAATGCTTTGCTAATTTCTTAGCTAGGTGGAGACAGTTGATAGGAAAATTGCACTTTGTGTTACCTTATAGGGATATGTTGGACATCTTTATTAATAATTTTCAAGAGCAACTATCTTACGAATTATCAACTGCTACCTTGACCACCTTCGATCAGGCTATAGACTTAGCCCGAAGAGTGGAAGATGCTCTCATTAGGAGAGGCCAGCTTAAAAAGAAAGACGATGAGAAAACATCCAAAAATCAATATAAGAATAAACAAGATGTGGGTGATGGAGTCACCGATAGCAAAAATATTGTTAATGTTAATGCTGCAAAGACAGCGAAGAATTTTGTACTGAAACCTCCTGATAGACCTCCTCGAGAATTTACTAGGTTAAATCAACCTTTATGAACTATTCTACCACAATTATTAGAATGAGGCTTGAGTCAATTACCAAATATCCAGGAACCTAATCCAACTATACCCGGATACAGAGCAGATTTACATTGTGACTTCCATAGAGGACCTGGACACACTACTAACTCTTGTAAAATATTAAAACATAAAATACATGACTTGATTGATAACAATGAGATGGAGGTACAAGCCTTTCAACCTAAGCAAAATCCTCCTAATAAGGCTCAACAGAACACCACACAAAACCAGAATTAGAATGCCAATCAGTCATTAGACATATTTCAACATCCCTTACCAAAACATGGTAAGGATGTGGCTAATTAAATTGAATAGCATAATGTCCCTCATCCTGCCTGATATGTAGGAACTATTAGTGGGCATTTACCTATTCATGATCTGGAAATCTTTGACACAACTTTATCCATGGTTACAACCAGGCCTCTATATAATATTTAGATACCTGATCTTAATGATACAAAATACGAGACTGAGAGTGATATGAAAATCACATCAAATCAATCGAATAGTTCTGAATATGAATGGGATACTATTCACCCTATCACAAGTCATATGGTTCCAAAAGAACCATTTCCAAGAAGAATCACTACTAGACCATCGTCTCATCGATTACTTTCTAATGAGCTAGCTATAAATGCTAGACCAAGACCCATTCATCATCCGTAGAATAATATTGTAGGTACCATCGGAGTTGTTACTAGACAACAGACTCAAAATTCTCAACAAGATCAAATTCAGAATGGTGGATCAACTCCATTTGTTTTGAAGGTTCCTCATAAATGGAACCATGCACCTAATGTTCAACCTAAACCTCCTTATAATATTAATGAACAATTATCAAATATTACAACTAGAATTTCCCTCTTGGAACTTTTAAGATCTTCTCCTACACATAGAGATGAATTAATGCTCACATTAAGCCAGATGATGGTACCACAAGACATTCAACCTGAAGCCATGGCCAATACTATAATAACTCATGAAGTTGATTGTATTGACTTTCGGGATAGAGACATACCTCAACATAGTTTACATAAAGATAACCCCTTGTATATTATTGCTTTAATTGGAGATGTAGCAGTCAAACGAGTTTTGATTGATAATGGTTCATCTTTAAATATTTGCACTTTTGACTTCTACCAAATATTTGGGTTTAGAAGTGAGGAAATGAAAAGAACTGATATGATCATAAAATCTTTCAATGACGAAACACAAGAAACATGTGGAGTTATTACCATTCCATTGTAGGTTGGTCCGAGAACCTTGGATACGATCGTGTTTATTGTACATTGCCCTGCATCATACAATATACTCTTGGGTCATCCTTAGATAAACGCAATGTGACCTGTTCCCTTAACCTTACATCAATGTGTTAAGTTCAAATTTAAGAATCAGTTGGTTACCATTCATGGTGATCCAAGACCCTTTGATATGTGTGCATTGGCAGAACCTATTGGAGTTCAATTTTGCCATGCTTTGTCATCCACACATCCTAATTCTCATTACCCATCTAAACGTGTGAAACTTACACCCACAAAGTCATCTACTTCTTCTCCATCAGTTGCACCTTCACATATAGCTCAACCATCTTCTGAACAAACCACATTAGGACCTAAGAAATATCCTAATCCCAAAACCAATGTCTCTTGTTCTACTCCTATAACTTCCATACCTATAGTAGACCCATCTATCAACACCTCTACACCGTCTACATCCACCAAAGTCATATTTTATACATCAGAAGACGTAGGAAATGTTCCTTCTACCTCTTATGCTCTTACTGACGAACTCTTACCCGATCTATCTAAAATTCTTATATCAGAAGAAACGAATGCTTCTATGCAAGATTCCCTTATTTTAAATAATTTGCCACCATATCCTCGTACCTTGGGCCTCCCATAGCCTATGGGAAGTATTTACCAAGTCGAGAGTTGTGCCTTTATTTATAAGGGATATGACTGGGGTAGAATACCCAGAAACATAAGAACTCATTATGATGGATATGCTCAATGTTATTTTACTAATGAGTATATTTTAGACAAACCTATAATGCTGAAATTGGGATATAAAGGGAAAGGTTTGGGACCTTTCCAGAATGGTATGAAAGAACCTTTTGAGGTAGAAGCATGGCCCGCCCGATGTGGTGTGGGCCTATTTCCTAGTAAGGATCAGCCATTCCCATTTGATGAGGATGACCATCTTATATGTTACCAAGATTATTTAGATGAATGTGATGCCTTGCGTTTAATAAATAAGACATTTACATGCAATATGCTATCTATAGCTTATCCTGAGATGATTGTTGAATCTGATGATGAGTTGGAGGGAGATATCTTTCATGATGTCTCCATTGAGGAATTATTACATAATGGATTTTATTTTGATGGCTCTATACCTAGTATAGCCTAGCTTGAGGCCATGACTCCTCAAGACGAATTATCCAAGTTAACCTTGGAAGAATTATAATAATTGGGCGTTTCACCCGCCCCACCTAATTTTGAGAGAGATCTACACATGGAAGTAGAAAATGTCATAAAAATTAACATTGGAACCGAGGATAACCCCCACATAATCAACATTAGATCAAAATTGAGTCAAGAAAAATAGGATAAATACAATGCATTTCTTAAAGAATTTGAAGATGTCTTTGCTTGGACATATGAAGATATGCCATGATTAGAGCCTTCTGTAGTTATGCATCACCTATTAGTGCACCCAGATGCTAAACCTGTTAAACATAAACTTAGAAAAATGCATCCTAAAGTGGCCTTACTAGTCAAAGGGGAGTTAGAAAAACTCCTGAATGTTATTTTTATACAAGCCATTGATTATGCTGAATGGATCTCGAATGTAGTTCCAGTAACTAAGAAAGAAGCTACTAAGGTTAGGGTTTGTACAGACTTTAGAGATATTAATGTTGCATGCCCTAAAGACAATTTTCCCCTTCCCAATATGGATTAGATCATTGATTTTACTGTTGGAAGTGGAATGATATCCTTAATGGATGGATTTTCTAGTTATAATCAGATCAGGATAGCTCCTGAAGATCAGGCTAAAACAACCTTTATTACCCCTTGGGGGACTTTCTGTTGGAAAGTGATGCCATTTGGTTTGAAGAATGCAGGTGCAACCTATCAATGAGCCATGACTTATATCTTTCATGATATGATGCATGATATACTACATGATTATGTAGACAACATTATAGCTCGTTCTACTAAAGAAGATGACCATTTAGATGACTTGAGGAAAGTATTTGATTAGTTAAGAGAATATCTTATCCGATTGAATCCAGACAAATGTATATTCAGAGTTAAGTTAGGTAAATTATTAGGGGTTATAGTTTCTTTATGTGGCATCAAAATTGACCCTCTCAATATTATGGCTATCACTGATATGCCCGCACCTACAAATATATCTGAATTACGGAGTCTACAAGGTAAGCTTCAAGCTATCCGTCGCTTCATCGATAAGCTGGCGGATAAAACTGGACCCTTTCTTAAGCTTCGTAATAAGGATGTCTCTTTCCATTGGGACGATGAATGCCAGGAAACATTTGAACTCCTCAAACAATATCTTCTTAACCCACCTGTACTTTCACCACCTAAACCCGATCGCCCATTTATCTTGTATATTTTTGCTTCAGATTTTGCTTTAGGAGCTATGTTAGCTCAACTTGATGATGAGAAAAGAGAGCGTGCTAATTATTACATTAGTAGAACATTAATTAGTTATGAAACCCGCTACACAACATTAGAGAAGTTATGTCTAGCAGTCGTATTTTCTACATAGAAACTACGCCATTATATGCTCAGTCAAAAAATATACGTTATTGCTAAATCTGATCCCTTGCGGTATCTCATGAGTTGACCTTATTTATCTGGTTGCACAACAAAGTGGGTTCTTGCACTAAGCGAGTTTGAACTCATATTTATAGGACAAAAGTCTATTAAGGGTCAAATCATAGCAGATCAATTAGTTGTTGCACCCTTAAAGTCCACCCATCCCCTCGTCATTGAGTTTCCTGATGAATGCCTTAAAATAGAAGTAGATCATTCAGAGAAATGGTCCTTATACTTTGATGCAGCCCGATGCATGAGTGGGGTTGGTGTAGGTATTATTTTGATATCTCCATAGAAACATCTCATACCTCTATCCTTTAAATTAATGTTTTCTGTACTAATAACACTACTAAATATGAGGCTCTAATCCTTGGATTACGAGCTACCATGGCACTAAAAATTAAAAATCTATTAGTTTTCGATGATTCTCAACTTGTTATAAATCAAATTAACGATGTTTATCATACCAGAGATGATAAATTGCACCCATATAAATCATATGTATTACAATTAATATCTTTATTTGTTCAAGTTACCTTGGAAGCTATTCCTAGAACTAGCAATCATGCGACTGATGCCATGGCCGTAGCTACATCTCTTTTACCCTTGGAGTTAGATGACGAATATTCTACCATCATTATTCATTGACTCCAAGAACCTACTTCAATTAAATCATGCTTGGAACCTTTGGATGTGTTTCTAATCAACGAAACTACTCCTAAACTTTGGTACACTAATATCCTCAATTTTCTTCAAAATGGGACCTTCCCTGAAGGTTTTAATAGAAACCAGCATCGGTTATTATGTAGACGAGCAAGTTGCTTCATCATAATTGGCAATACCTTATATAGGAGATCTTTTGAATGTATCCTACTGAGATTTTTGAATCTACAAGAGTCTAGATCAGCTTTGAGTGAATCCCACGATGGATATTTTGGGGGACACTTTAGTGGTAGCGCCATTGCTAAGAAGCTTCTTAGGATAGGATATTTTTGGCCTACCATGGATAATGATGCACATGATTACGTGTGCCATTGCGACAAGTGCCAGAAACATGCTGACCTTGTCCATGCGCCTGCACAAGAACTGTAGGCTATTTCATCTCCTTGGCCCTTTTCAAAATGGGGCTTAGACATCATCAAAAAAATCAATCTTGTGTCATCTAATGGACACAAATTCATCATAACTACCACCGAGTATTTTACGAAGTGGGTTGAAGCTATGCCCTTAGATTCTTGCACTGGAACTCAAGTTTCCAAATTTATTTTTAATCAAATTATTTGTAGGTTTGGAATTCCTGCAAATCTCATCTCAGATAATGGAACTTGTTTCAAAAATAAATATGTAAAGAAACTATGTCACAAATATAAAATTCAACATCGTTGGTCCACTCCTTATTATCCTCAGGGTAATGGCCAAGCAGAAGCATCTAATAAAACATTAATTAAAATCCTCAAAATACTGGTCAATAAATCTGGCCATGATTGGCACATTCAATTATATCCTACTTTGTGGGCTTATCGAACTAGCATTCATACTCCCACGGGCACTTCACCTTTTGTTTTGGTTTATGGCACTGAAGCTATTTTTCCCTTTGAATTAGAATTTCCTTCTTTGGCTCTGCTACTTCAAAATACTAAAATGGGAGATGAATATCATGCTGGAAAATTTAGTCAGTTGGAACTCCTAGATGAGAATCACATTAATGCTTTGGAGCATCTTCGTGCCTACCAGAATAAGCTCAAATGAGCATATCTCAAGAAATTTTATCACCGATCCTTTGAGATCGGTGACCTCATCTTAAAAGAAAATAAAAAAAATACTAATGCAACTAAAGACCTTAAAGGTAAATTTGAGCCTAACTGGCTTGGGCCATATATTATCACTGCTAAATTTGGATCGGAAGCATACAGATTAGCTACCTTAGATGGTAAAGATCTTAAAGAACCTATGAACATTATGCATCTTAAGCGTTGTTATGCATAAATCTGGTAATTTTGCCACTGTATATATTATATATATTGTTTTATTTTTTCATAAAACTTTCACAAATAGTACTATTATGTATTATCTTAATTCATAAATTAAAATCAAAATCCTCAAAAACATCTTCTATTTTTGCACCTGTCAATTCTTGAAGTATTGCAGTTATATTTTTAGTTATTTTGGATAAATTAGCATTTATTTGGAATCCCTCACTTTCACACTCACATGAATAAATATCTTGATATTTTTGGTATGATTATTAATCTCTCTTATATCGAAGTCCATAGTTGCATTAAATAAATTTTTGAGCATAGAGAACTGATCTTGTTATTTACTTGAACCAAGTACACCTTTTCACATTAAAATGATTTCATTGCAAATTCAAAATGATGCTACATAGTAGAAGTGGTCTTTTGAGAGAAATTTTTCCCCTACTATCCTATCATGCACATGGTCTAGAATATTTGAGAATTGACAAAAGGACAAGCTCACCCCTGCCCAGAATAAAAATCCCTTGCTCTACAGCCAATCCGAGCAAGTATCCCTAGTATAGCAAGAAAAAGAAAAAGAAAATCAAGAAAAATCATGAGAAAAAGAGAAAATTATTCAGAAGCATTATCATCTTGTACCATCTCAGCAATATTTCAGCATTATCTCAGTGTCAAGCAAAAATACAAAAAAAAAAAGAGCAAAAGAAAAGAAAAAGCAAAAAGCAATAAATCCCTTCCCCTACCTTTTGAAAGAAAAGAAGGGTGAATGAGCTTGAATCCTTGTAATTCTCAATTATTCGAAAACTGTGAGGTAAGCCCCATAACAGGTGGTTTGTGCCCAACATGCTTGGTCTTTGGTAACTCCTAGCGTGGTGATATGTCTGTCACATTAGCGACCTTATTTTGTATAGACCTATGTCCGCTCATGGATCAGCTAGCTCTTGATGACCCGACATACATAGTAGTCTGGTACGGTTATATGCATATAAATCATGGTCAACGAACACTCATTTGGTTAATTCAAATTACTTGTATCAAATTATCTTGCTCAAAATTGGTAAATGAACAATACAATTGCACACATTTGTCTTTGAGAGATTTTTTATCATTATGATAGATCAATATCGGCAATGAACTCACATATGCACATGGGGTTCCTTTTAAATCTAAATTTTGTCTTTGAGATAATTTAAAATGTTTATGCAAATCTTCTAAAATAATTTGATTTTCTTACTTGAGAATATTGGCTTGGCGCAAGAACAATTAAATACATTTTTTCAAAAATCCAAAAAATTTCTTTCAAAACATGTTCAAAAATCTAGTAATAAAGTCACATTTATATATTTTTGACTTTCACAATGATGGTATAGTTCCTAAACCTAAAATTGGAATTTTACGCCTAGTGCAAGTCCTCATTTATTTTCTTTTTGATCTCAAAATCAAAAAATCAACCATGCAATAAAAACTATTACATCAATTTCTTCTTTGGATTTCACGATGATGGTATAAGTCTATACCTAAAATTCTATGCCTAGCGCAAGCCATCGTTCTAATTTTATTTCCCATTTATTTAATCCATAAAAGCATATGGCTTAAATCATTATGTTACACAATTGTGCTTTACAAAGAACGAAAACTTTTTATTTTTCATTTCATTATGTCAACATTCAGTTTTGCGACGATGGTATAATTCCTAGCAAAAATCATATTTTTAATATTTCATGCATAATATTTTCATGGAAATCTAATAACAAATCATCACCATCATCAATTTTCATCATCACAACAAAAAGTCTTAAGAAAGTCTCTTAAGCACCCTTTTAATTTTAGCAATATTTCTCTCATAACGGGATTAGCTTAATGACCTAGCGAGCGGCGACTCCATGAAATGGTCATGTAACAGCTTCAATGTCCTTTGAAATTATTGTTAGAAGTCACTTTATTTTTCATCAAATCACACCACAACAACCAATTTGTTTACATCAGATTATTTCATATAATTTTATAGCATGACATAAAAATTATAATATTTTCAACGACATAATTACATGAATAATCAATCAACAATTCAAATATTAAAGCATCATAAAACATATGCACAAGTCATATCACAAAAAGAATATATATATATATCAAAAAAGTATATACATCATATCAAAAAGGATTGGTATGCCACAATCTATGCCCTAGCATACTCAATCCTCTCAAAAATTTATGGTCTATGTGCAAATGAGTAGCTAGTCTCAAGAAGCCCTCGAGCTCTTAGCCTCATCTCCTCTCCCGCCTTGAGATGGAGGAGGTGGTCCCATCGAGGTCCGTGCTATATCATGGGTCCTCGATGTCGATCATGATGATGTCCTCGATGACCCCATCCTGATCGACTTTGCAATGCTGGCTGGTAGTAGTATCCTCTGCCCCTATGGAACCACATGATAGTACAAACCCTGGTAGAATGTGATCTATGCAACAGTCTGTGCCAGCTCTAAAATGCTCATCCCTCTGATCTGAACCCTGAGTCATGTCACCTCATCCTGAAGATTCTGCACCTGAGCTCGTAGGTGGGCATTCTCTACCCGGAGAGCCGACATCTCACTACTCTCCCCCACCTCGACAACCTTGCCCTTATCGGGCGATGGTGGCCTATCCTTGTATTGATAAGGGAGGCTCTCCCTCCTCTCTGGCTACTACTATCTCTTCGAAGCTTGTGGTACTCTCTGGTGTCTCTCTTGAGAATGCCATCATTGATCCCTCCCTTTGCAACCCCTCACGACATCGATGGCAGCTTGGCACCGCCTCTCCATCCATTGCACTATAGCATGCATCGGACCCTATGCCCTCATCATCTGATGAGGGCAGATGTCTGCATACCAGGCATCATACCCATCTGCTACCCCTGCATCATCCCCATCCATTGGCTGAATGGGGGAATTGTCAACGTCCTGACTCTAGAACCGTTGCATGTCTAAAGCCCTGCTCAATGTTGTACTATCCTAAATAGTCCAGAAGTACTCATAATCCCTAAGAGAAGGGATACTCTACTGTAGACCGAACTGCCTCAAAACTTGATCATAGCGGTAGAGCTGTACC
Organism: Wollemia nobilis; assembly: GCA_028583015.1. Taxonomy (NCBI): domain Eukaryota; kingdom Viridiplantae; phylum Streptophyta; class Pinopsida; order Araucariales; family Araucariaceae; genus Wollemia; species Wollemia nobilis. Next base: position 40,226,141 of record JAQPPZ010016981.1, read on the forward strand.
TCTCCCCGCTCTATCCTCAACTAGATGACTCACCTGATGCGATCCAACTCTTGTCCATCCTTTGCCCACCCTGGATGCTCTCTCCATGGTCTCCAAGTGATCTGATCTAGGGTGAGGTCATTTAGCAACCTCCTAGACATCAGTAGATCTATTTGTCGATGTGACCTTCTCTAGAGCCACCAATAGAAAACCTGGGGTCTCTCCCGGCCAACTCCTGTCAGTGGAAGCCCTATCGGCTTCCGCACCATAATATGCTCCCAACACCAAACCTGTAGGAGCGATGTCAGCACCAAACATCGACCTCCCTTGTATACGACCCCATAGAGGATCCTATACAAGCGACACAATACAAAGCTACCCCAAGCAAACCTGTACCCGTGATCTCTCATGCCATAGACCACATCTAAGAGGAGCCACAATAACTTGCATCCGCTCTGGTGGCATAGAAGAAGGCCACCCACCACCCCTACCAAAACCTGGGTCAACCAAGATGCCCCAGGCATCTACCTCAAAGCCTCGATGTTCACTCCGCCCTTCTCCAAGGTGAAGCTCGGGTACGCACATAGTCTCATCATAGCATGGCCTCGATTGGCCGTAGAAGTCATGAATCGCCCATGTATGGGGATCCTCAAGATCCTCCATACATCCTCTAGAGTGGGAGTCATCTCCCCTATCGCTATCCAAAAGTAGGATGACCCCGGATACCATCTCTCTGCTAGGGCCGTCAGTAGCCCCATGTTTGTAGGAATTTGTGGCATCTCTACCACATGCCATAGTTTGACCTTCGTTAGCCTATCTCGCTTGGCCTGATCGAGCATGGCTAAGTCATCCCTTAGACCTCCGTATTTCCACTCTTGACTCTTTAGCAATCCCCTCTACAAAATAAACAATAAAACAACAAAAATCATTAGTACCTAACCATTAAAATCAATTAAAAGCAATTTCATCTCATAAAAAAATGATATCGCCCATTATTGGATGATATCGTACCAAATTTAGTAAAATCATCCTTAATAGAAAGAAATTGTCTCCGATTCTTCAATTTGGGAATCGCCCCTTATTGGACGGGATCGCCCCTATTTCTCTTATTTCATCAATATAGGGACGATTATGGAAAAATTGGGATGATTTCGTCCTGACGTCGTTGACGGTCTAAAAATGGCCACGACACCCAAAAACAATTAAAATTCAACAAAAAAATTAAACAAATCAAGTGAAAAACATAGTACACTAGGTTTAGATCCTTACCCACAACCCACGATGGACCTCTTTCAATCTATGTGCCATTTCCACCATTTCACCTACAGAGCTCTGAAATAGCGAAAGTGAACAGTAAAAATGAACTAGGCTTTTACCATATTTTTTCTATTTTTATTTTAAAAAAAAAACATTTTTTTAATATTTGCTTTTCCGTGTGCTTTTACCTCAAACATTCAATTTGTGTAAAAACTCAGAGGGGGAACCATAGCAAACAGTTGTACGATTCAACCTAGAATTGTCTAAAAAATTGAATAAATTTTTGCATTCTCGTAAAGTGTGAATAACTCGTCTTTAACGCATTTTATTCAAAAAATTCGCTAAAGAGGGGGCAAAATGTAGCACCCTAAAATTGGCACAGTTAAACCCTACTTCACATGCATTAAAGCATCCTAAATTATTATTTGCATTAGTTCTATTCAAATTTTGTTGCAGGTACCTTAGTGTTTTTTAGTCGGAGCAAGCTTACATCGTCGCGGACGATCTTGTTCAGATCGGAGGCGATCCTGTCGAATCAGAGACGATTTCATACCAATGCGAGATGATTTTGACTACAGTCAACATTGAGGCAATCAGTGCCCAAAGTTTGCATTTTCCTCTCTTCAATCTGTTGTTTTGTTCTGCAATTAGCTAGTTCATTTATAATTTTATGCTATCTTGCATCTTGGAGTTCACCCATATAGATCAAATGCATAACTAAGTCATCAATTGTCATTAAGTCATCGTGATACATTCGTATTTTGTTCATTATCATCATGTTAATGTTATTGCTATCATTTTACACTGTTTCCCTCTGTTAGAATAGTTGTATTTTCTATGTTTTGCACCTATTTCTCTATTTGCAGGTCTCTGACGAATTTGTCTGATGAATTCGTCAGATCTCAGATGATCTTGTCTGATAGTAGATGATCCTATCAAATCAGAGGTGATCCTGACTGCTTCAAGAATCAGAATCTTCATCAGACATCCGGATCAGGTATGATTTTTAATCTTGCTTAATTTCTCTATTTTTCTATCCTAATCTGCTTTTTTGTATTCATTTAATCTGCATCTTCATATAGAATAGCTTAGACGCATTTTGGCCAAACCTAGGATATGGATGTTTAAGGCTAAAACTGAACACATCAAACACATTCCCAACCTAGGCATGGAAACTGCCATTAAATGTTTCCTGGTGAACCCACCATCCATCAAAAAATCACCATAATACACCTCCCTTGAGAGGCGGGACCTTCGCAAGGCCTCTCAGTCCGAGGTACCACGCCATCCTTTTCCCATCCTCCTTCCGGGCACGGATCCTATAGCCTGAAGGTAAGGGTGTGAAAAATTTGGAGCGATACATTTTGGTGAACCCGACGTGAATACATTTTAAACCTTTTGAAAACAAAAACAAAATAAAAATAAAAACAACCAAAACATAGATGCATTTCAAATCATTTAAAATTAATAAGTTGCATGTCATGTTTAGATGGTAGCTCCTAAGAAAATATTAGCAGTTACTATAAATGTTGAAAACCAATTGGCAGCCATAGAAATCAATTATGTGCTTAGTGTGCCTGAAACAGATAGAAATCAACTCTTGTGGGACGAACTTGATAGAAGACTTAGTGTCATTTCATCTAGGTCAACAAAATTTAAACAAATCAAGAGGCTAGTCCTAGATAGAATCCTGGATCCTCATCAACTCGTCTTTTATCATGAACTTCAGAGAGCCTGCCATAGATGGTTAGCTTATAGGAGAGCTCTTGTATCTTCAAAATTGTTCACCTTCGAGGAATACCTCGAGAATGCAGCCATTGTACACCAGTTCCTAGGTCATGTAGAAGACCAAGAGGTTGTTCTTACGGATAGGGAAATATGGAATAGAGTTCCTAGAGTTGTGTTATATCGAGAGTATTGCCACGAGCTTTACTTCTATCAACCAACATATGAGACAGATAATATCACTATAGCTCTTTTCATTAAATTTTTGAAGGAAAACTTTCAATTTGAAGAAGAACACTTCATGACTCCTGAAGAACTCGAGCCCATTAATGATATTTATAAATTGTTTATAGAAAATTAGATCATTGTTTTCAATATTATTTCTTGCATATTGTGTTATTTGTTATTTTTACAATATTATTTCAAAAACAAAGAAAAACTAAAAAAACATAACAAAAAACCAAAACCTTTCATTTTAAATATTGTAGTAGGTATATAATTAATATATACCTCTTAAGCTTGTTGCATATATATATATATATATATATATATATATATATATATATATATATATATATATATATATATATATTTGCTGAAATCTAAAATTAAGCACAATGCCTAAACTTAGGAATGGTAAACAAACTGAAGGAGAAGAAGAAGATTGGTTAGAAGATAAAACTAGAGACCCAAATGTCCTTCCTGAAGATCCAATTTCGGAAGGAGAAACTCTAGATCAACCAGAAGATGACCTAGGTGAAGACAATGAACAAGAAGAAAATGTTAAAGAGGATGGATCCTCATCCCCTAGAGTAGCTCCAGATGGAACTATTGCTTTTGACAACGTAGATCATTTCTGGAAATTTTTCCATAATAACATTGGTGTCCTTAATATGGCAGTTCGTATGGATAAAGGGCAAATTAGTGACACTCAAGCAGCCATGGAACATATGTTTGATGTGCGCACTAATCCCTTGTCTTTCATTGATCAAGAAAGTGATAAGGCTGGACCATCCAATACAGATATGGTCACTATGATTCAAAACATGTCAAAACAACAGGTTACCCAACCTCCTAAGGAACCTGTTATTCAGCCTAAAATCATTCCCACACAAAAGAAAACTTCCTTCACTGCTTTACTTCGCCAAACTATTGATCAATATGCTTCAAGTAAACAAAAACCTAAAATGAAGTCAAACACCAATTTTCAACAATCCGGAATACAACATAATACAACTTCAAAATTCCTTCATAACACCTTTCCTACCAACAATTTACACAATAGCAACATAGCATCTAATCTTCATGTCCCTCCATCATATGCTCACAAATCCCATATCAATGCCCTACCGAACCAATATGGTGGGCAAACTAGTAATCTGGAAGCCATGGTGAAATAGTTAGCTTCGCGTATGGACCAGATAGATCCTTACCGTCCCTCGTATAATTATCGAGAGATATGTAGTCAACCTTTGGATCCCATAGTTGTAGCACAACCATACCCTAAGCATTTTCCCATGCCTATCTTGCCTATATATAAAGGAACCGAAGATCCCATAGAGCATCTTCGCATGTTTAGGATAGCATGTCATGATATATCACATGATGACTTGCTATTACTAAAAATGTTCCCAAAAAGTTTAGGTGGAATGGCATTAGAGTGGTACTATCAATTGCCCACTCATTCCTTGAGAAACTTTGAAGAAACAGACGAATCTTTTGTCCATCAATTTAGTGCCTACATCGAGAGGCATGTAACCATTAAAGATTTATACAACTTAAAACAAGATAAGGATGAATGTTTTGCCGATTTCTTAGCTAGATGGAGGCAATTGATAGGAAAACTGCACTTTGTGCTACCTTATAGGGAAATGTTGGACATTTTTATCAATAATTTACAAGAACAAATATCTTATGAGCTATCAACTGCTACTTTAACTACCTTCGATCAAGCTATAGATTTAGCTCGAAGAGTAGAAGATGCCCTCATTAGGAGAGGCCAACTTAGGAAGAAGGATGATGAGAAAATCTCCAAAAATCAATATAAAAACAAACAAGTTGTTGGTGACGGAGTCACTGACAACAGAAATGTTGCTAATATCAATGCAACGAAAACAACAAAAAAATTTATATTGAAACCTCTTGATAAGCCTCCTCGAGAATTTACTAGATTGAATCAACCATTATCAACTATTTTACCTCAATTACTCGAAAGAGGTTTGATCCAATTACCAGCTATCCGGGAACCTGATCCAACTATACCCGGATACAGAGCTGACTTACACTGTGATTTCCATAGAGGACCTGGACACTCTACCAATGCTTGTAAAAGGTTGAAACATAAAATACAGGATCTAATTGATAATAATGAAATGGAGGTGCAAGCCTTCCAACCTAAACAAAATGCTCCTAATAATCCTCAAAAGAACATTCCCCAAAATCAAAATCAAAATGCTAATCAAACATTAGACATATTTCAACACCCTTTACCAAGACATGGTAAAGAGGTGGCCAATCAAATCGAACATCATAATGTTCCTCCTCCTACCCGATATGTAGGAACCATTAGCGGACAATTACCTATTCAGGATCCTCAAATATTTGACACAACCTTATCCCTGGTTACGACCAGGCCCCTACATAATATTCCAACTCTAGATTCTAGTGATATAGAATCAGATACTGAAAGTGAAATAGACATCACTTCAAACCAATCGAATAGTTCTGAAAATGAATCAGATCCTATTCAACCCATCACAGATGCTATGGTTCCAGAAGAACCATTTCCTAGAAGAGTTACTACTCGACCTTCTTCTAATCAATTCCTCCTTGATGAACAAGCCATAAACGCTCGACCGAGGCCAGTTCAACGTCCTCAATATAACATTGTAGGTACCATTGGAGTCGTTACCCGACAACAGGCTCAAAATTCTCAACAAGAACCAAACCAGAATGATGGATCAGTTCCATTTGTTTTGAAAAATCCCAATAAAGGGAATCATGCTTCCAATGTTCAACCTAAACCCCCTTACAATATTAATGAGCAATTATCCAATACTACAACCAAAATTTCCCTTTTGGATTTGTTAAGATCTTCTCCTACCCATAGGGATGAGTTGATGCTTACATTAAGCCAAATGATGGTACCTCAAAACATTCAACCTGAAGCCATGGCCAATACTATCATCACTCGAGAAGTTGATTGTATTGACTTCCGGGATAAAGATATCCCACAACACAGTTTACATAAGGATAATCCCTTATATATCACTGCTCTAATTGGAGATGTAGTTGTTAAACGAGTCCTGATTGATAATGGTTCATCTCTAAACATTTGCACTCTTGACTTCTACCAACGATTTGGCTTTAGAAGTGATGAAATGAAGAAAACTGACATGATTATCAAAGCTTTTAATGACGAAACACAAGAAACGTGTGGAGTTATTACCATCCCATTGCAAGTTGGTCCTCGAACTCTAGATACCACCATGTTTATTGTACATTGCCCCGCATCGTACAATATACTCTTGGGTCATCCTTGGATCAATGCAATGCGGGCTGTCCCATCAACTTTACACCAATGTGTTAAATTCGAATTTAAAAATCAGTTGGTCACTATCCATGGTGACCCTAGACCCTTTGATATGTGTGCTTTGGCAGAACCCGTTGGAGTGCAATTTTGCCCTGCTCTGTCATCCACACATCCTAACTCTTATTTTTCATCCAAAACTGTGAAACACACACCCATAACTTCACCTATTTCCCCTCCATTAATTTCATCCTCCTATATAGATCAACAATCTTCTAAACAAACCACTCTAGAACCTCAAAAAGATCTTCAATCTACAACCAATCCTTCATGTTCTATCCCTATAATTTCAAAACCTATAGACCCATCTATTAACACTTCCACATTATCAACATCTATCATACCTTCCACATCTAAAGATATAGGGAATGATCCTTCTACATCTTATGCTCTTTCTGATGAACTTTTACCGGATTTATCCACAATCTTAATATCAAAAAAAACAAATGCTTTCATGCAAGATTCAATTCTTTTAAATAACTTGCCGCCATCTCCTCGTACTTTGGGCCTCCCACAACCTATGGGAAGTACTTACCAAGTCGGGAGTTGTGCCTTCATTTATAAAGGATATGGCTGGGGAAGAATCCCTCGGAATATCAAAACTCATCATGAGGGATATGCTCGATGTTATTTTACCAATGAATATATTAAAGCTAAACCCATAATGCTTAAAATGGGATATAAAGGGAAAGGCTTGGGACCTTTCCAAAATGGCATGAAAGAACCTTTCGAGGTAGAACCGTGGCCACGCCTGCTGTGGTGTGGGCCTATTTCCTAGTAAGGGTCAACCCTTTCCTTTTGAAGATGATGATCAACTCATATGTTATCAAGATTATTTGGATAGGTGTGATGATTTGCCTCTAAAAAATTAGCCATTTACATGTAACATGCTATCCATAGCTTACCCTGAAATGATTGCTGACTCCGATGAGGAGTTGGAAGGAGATATCTTCCACGACGTCTCTGTTGAAGAGATGTTACACAATGGATTTTATTTTGATGGTTCTATACCAACTATAGCCCAACTTGAGGCCACTAATCCTCAAGATGAATTATCCAAATTAACCTTACAAGAATTACAAGAATTGGGCGTTTCACCCGCCCCACCTAATTTTGAAAGAGATCTACACATGGAGGTAGAAAACGTCATTAAAATTAATATTGGAACTGAGGATAGTCCTCACATAATCAATATTGGATCAGAATTAAGTCAAGAAAAACAAGAACAATATATTGCATTCCTTAAAGAGTATGAAGATGTCTTCGCTTGGACATATGAAGATATGCTAGGTCTAGACCCTTCTGTAGTCATGCATCATCTAGTGGTCCATCCGGATGCTAAACCTGTTAAACAAAAACTTAGAAAAATGCATCCCAAAGTGGCTCTGCTAGTCAAAGGGGAGTTAGAAAAACTCCTAAATGTTGTTTTTATACAAGCTATTGATTATGCTGAATGGATCTCAAATGTAGTTCCAGTTACCAAAAAAGAAGCCACCAAAGTTAGGGTTTGCACAGATTTTAGAGATATTAACGCTTGCATGCCCTAAAGATGATTTTCCTCTTCCAAACATGGATCAAATCATTGACTTTACTGTCGGGAGTGGGATGATGTCCTTAATGGATGGATTCTCCGGTTATAATCAGATCAGGATAGCTCCTGAAGATCAGGCTAAAACAGCCTTCATTACCCCCTGGGGTACCTTTTGTTGGAAAGTGATGCCATTTGGCTTAAAGAACGCAGGTGCAACATATCAACGAGCTATGACTTATATTTTTCATGATATGATGCATGATATCCTACATGATTATGTAGATGATATTATAGCTCGCTCTATTAATGAAGATAATCATTTAGTTGATTTGAGAAAAGTTTTTAATCGATTACGAGAATATCTTATTCGATTAAATCCAGCAAAATGCATATTCGGAGTTAAGTCCGGTAAACTATTAGGGGTTTTAGTTTCTTTACGTGGTATCAAAATTGACCCTCTCAAGATTGCGGCTATCACTGATATGCCCGCACCTACTAATATATCTGAGTTACGAAGTTTACAAGGTAAGCTTCAAGCCATCCGTCGCTTCATCGATAAGATGGCGGACAAAACCGGTCCCTTTCTTAAACTTCTTAAGAAGGATGTCCCTTTTAATTGGGACGACGAATGTAGAGAAGCTTTTGAACTTCTCAAGCAATACCTCCTTAATCCACCTATGCTTTCACCACCTAAACCTGATCGCCCATTCCTCCTGTATATTTCAGCTTCAGATTCTGCTTTAGGAGCTATGTTAGCTCAACTTGATGATGAAAAGAGAGAACGTGCTAATTATTACATTAGCCGAACCTTCATCAGTTATGAAACCCGCTATACAACATTAGAAAAACTATGTCTAGCAGTCATGTTTGCTACGCAAAAATTATGCCATTATATGCTTAGTCAAAAAACTTATGTCATTGCTAAATACGATCCCTTAAGGTATCTCATGAGTCGACCTTATTTATCGGGTCGCACGACCAAGTGGGTTCTTGCTCTAAGTGAGTTTGATCTCACATTCATAGGACAGAAGTCTGTTAAGGGTCAAATCATAGCAGATCAATTAGTTGCTGCACCCTTAGAGTCTACCCATCCCCTCATCATTGAGTTTCCTGATGAATGCCTTCAATTAGAGGCAGACCATATTGAACAATGGTCCTTATACTTTGATGGAGCCCGATGCATGAGTGGGGCTGGTGCTGGGTATTATTTTAATATCCCCACAAAAACATCTTATTCCTCTATCCTTCAAGTTAACATTTGCTTGCACCAACAATACTTGCTGAATATGAAGCTCTAATCCTTGGATTACGAGCTGCCTTGGCGCTAAAAATTAAACATCTGTTAGTTTTTGGTGATTCTCAACTGGTTATAAACCAAATTAATGAAGTTTATCGGACCAGAGATGATAAACTATGCCCATATAAAGCCTATGTTTTACAATTAATGTCTCTATTTGATCAAGTTACCTTGGAAGCTATTCCTCGAACTTGCAACCGTGCGGCTGATGCTATGGCCGCAGCCGCATCTCTCCTCCCCTTGGAGTTAGATGACGAATATGCTACTATCATTATTCATCGACTCCAGGAACCCGCTTCAAATAAGTCATGCTTAGAACCTTTGGATGTGTTTCTAATCAATGAAACTACTCCTGAACCTTGGTATACGGATATATTTGATTTTCTCCAAAATGGGACTTTCCCTGCCAATTCTAATAGAAACCAACGTCGGTTATTACGTAGACAAGCAAGTCGATTTGTAATAATTGGCAATACTTTATATAGGAGATCTTTTGAAGGTATCCTATTAAGATGTTTGAATTTAGAAGAATCCAAATCAGCCTTGAGTGAAGCCCACGATGGATCTTGTGGAGGACACTTCAGTGGTAGTGTCATTGCTAAAAAGCTCCTTCGGATAGGATACTTTTGGCCTACCATGGAAAAGGATGCACATGATTATGTGCGCCATTGCGACAAGTGCCAGAAACATGCTGACCTTGTCCATGCGCCTGCACAAGAAGCGCAGGCTATTTCATCTCCTTGGCCCTTTTCAAAATGGGGTTTAGATATTATTGGCAAAATCAATCCTGTGTCATCTGATGGACACAAATTCATCATAACCGCCACTGAGTATTTCACGAAGTGGGTTGAAGCTATGCCTTTAGCTTCCTGCACTGGCACACAAGTCTCTAAATTTATTTTTAATCAAATCATTTGTAGGTTTGGAATTCCTGCAAATCTCATCTCTGATAATGGAACTTGTTTCAAAAATAAAGATGTTAAAAAATTATGCCAAAAATACAAGATTCAACATCGCTGGTCCACTCCCTATTATCCTCAGGGTAATGGTCAAGCAGAAGCATCTAACAAAACCTTAATCAAAATCCTTAAAATATTGGTCAATAAAACTGGCCGTGACTGGCACATTCAGTTATATCCAACCTTGTGGGCCTATCGAACTAGTGTTCGAACCCCCACGGGAACTTCACCATTTGTTTTGGTTTATGGTGCTTGAAGCCGTTTTTCCCTTTGAATTAGAAGTTCCTTCTTTGGCTTTGCTACTTCAAGATACCGAAGTAGGAGATGAATATCGAGTTGGAAGACTCGATCAGTTGGAACTCCTAGATGAAAAATGCATCAATGCTTTGGAGCATCTCCGTGCCTACCAAAACAAGCTTAAAAGATCATATGCTAAAAAAGTTCGTCATCGATCCTTTGAGATCGGCGACCTTGTTTTAAAAGAAAATCAAAAAAATACTAATGCAACTAAGGACCTTAAAGGTAAATTTGAGCCCAACTGGCTTGGACCATACATTATCACTGCTAAATTTGAATCGGGAGCATACAAATTATCTACCTTAGATGGTAAAGAACTTAAAGAACCCATGAATATTTTGCATCTTAAACGTTACTATGTATAAATTTGGTCATTTCATCCTTGTATATATTTGTTTAAAATATTTCAAAATCACTATCTTGTATTTCTTTCAATTTATAAATTCAAAAACACCAAAAACATTCATAATCATCAAAATCCTCAAAACTATTTGTTGCATTTATTTATGGCACTTGTTAATTCTTTCAAAAATAATAAATAAAAATCAAAACAACAATATTCTTGACTCTTTCGAAACCAAAATAATATAAAGAAGAAAGAGAGAGTCAACATTCTCAAAGCTTCTCAAAAACAGTATTTATTTATATATATCTGCTTACAAATGTTGCAATTATATGTTTCAAATTATTTTGGATAAATTAGCATTTATTTGGAATCCCTCACTTTCACACTCACAAAAATAAATATCTTGATTTTATCTGGCATGATTACTAATCTCTCTTATATCAAAGTCCACAAAATTCAATTAAATAACGTTTGAGCATAAGAGAATTGATCTTGTTATTTACTTAAACCAAGCACATCTTTTCACAATAAAATGATTATATTTGTAATTTCCATGCTTTGCTACATAGTAGAAGTGGTTTCTTGAGCGAAAAGTTTCCCCTGCTATCCTATCATGCACATGGTCTAGAATCTTTGAGAATTGGCAAAAGGACAAGCTCACCCCTACCCAGAATAAAAATCCCTTGCTCTACAGCTAATCCGAGCAAGTATCCCTAGTATAGAACAAAAAAACAAAAGCAAAGTTCAAGAAAAAGAGAAAAAGAAAAATGTTATTTTATATCATTACAGCAATGTTTCAAGCATTATCTCAAAAATCAAGCAAAAATACAAAAGAAAGAAAAAAAAAGCAAAAGCAAAAGCAATAAAATCCCTTTCCCTACCCTTTGAAAAGAAAAGAAGGGTTGATGAGCTTGAATCCCTGGAATTCTCAATTATTCAAAAACTGTGAGGTAAGCCCCATAACAGGTGGTTTGTGCCCAACACTCGCTTGGCCTTGGGTAACTCCTAGCGTGGCGATATGTTTGTCACATTAGCGACCTTCTTTTGTACGAGACCTATGTCCGCTTATGGATTAGCTAGCTCTTGATAATCCGACTTACATAGTAGTCTAGTATGGTTATATGCATCTACATCATGGTTAATGAACACTTCTTTGGTTCATTCAAATCACTTGTATCATAGTACCTTGCTCAAACTGGTAAATGAACAATGCAATTGCACACACATTTGTATTTGAGAGATTTTGTGTATCATTATGATAAATCAAGATTGGAAATGAATTCACATATGCACATGGGATTCCTTATAAATCTAACTTTTGTCTTTAAGATACTTTGAAATATTTTTTTGCAAATTGTTTGGAATAATTCATTTTCTTCTTTAAAAGTACAGTTGTTTAGTATAAAGACAACTACATGCATAATCAGAAAAATCAAAATTTCTTTCAAAACCATACAATCAAAACACACACACACACACACACACACATATATATATATATATATATATTATTGACTTTCGCGACGATGGTATAGTTCTAAAACCAAAATTGGAATTTTATGCCTAGCGCAAGTCTTCCTCTTCATATTTTCTGTTTATCAAAAATCAACCATGCAATAAAACTATCTCTCTTTTTGGATTTCGCGATGATGGTATAAGTCTATACCTACATATTCTATGCCTAGCGCAAACCATTGTAACAATTTTTATTCCCCATTTATTTAAAAATCATGAAAACCATATGACTTAAATCATTATGTTACACAATTATGCTTTCAAAAGAATGCACATTATCACTATTTCATGTCATTATGTCAACCTTCAATTTTGCAATGATGGTATAATTCCTAGGGAATTATCCAAAAAATTTATCACACTTAGGAATTTATGCCTAGCAAAAATCATTTTAACATTATTTCATGCATACTATTTTTATGAAAATCTGAAAACAAACCATCATCATCATCATTTGCACCATTGCACCAAAGTCTTAAGACAGTCTCTTAAGCACTCTTTTACTTTTTAACAATATTTCTATATCGGGATTAGCTTGACGACCGAGTGAGCGGCGACTCCATGAAATGGTCTATAATAGCGACAATGTCCTTTGAAATTATTGTTAGAAGTCTCTTTTTATCTTTTATCACATTACATCACAAACAACCAATTTGTTACATCAGATTATTTCATTTAAATTTTACAAGCATGACATTTCAAACCATAATATTTCCAACGACGTAATTACATGAATCATCAAATCAATCAATCCAAACATTAAAAGCATCATAAAAGTACATAAGACACAAGTCATATGATCAAAAAACATATCTCATCTCATATATATATCACAAATATATATACATCATATCAAAATTGGATTGGTATGCCACAATCTGTACCTCGGCATACTCAATCCTCTATCAAAAAATAATAAATGCTATCATATCAATCTGTACAATGTCGTGCAGTAGTCTAGCCTCGAGAACCCCTCGAGCTCTCAGCCTCATCTCCTCCCCCACCCTGAGGTGGACGAGGTGGCCCCATCGTAGTATGAGTGGTACTACGAGTCCTAGTCGTCGATCGGGATGAAGTCCTCGACGACCCGATCCGGATCGGATCTACGATGTTAGGCAGCGGTGGTAGTCTATCCTCCTCCGGCACCATTTGATAGTATAATGTCCGGTAGAAAGTGATTTGGGCAATAGCCCGTGCCAGCTCCCCAGTGCTCGCCCCTCCGCCCCATGCTCTGAGGCGTGCAATCTCATCTCTGAGCTGTGTCACCTCAGCTCGGTGTCATGCAGCCTCCTCCTGTAGGGTCTGCACCTATGCTTGGAGATGGATTGTCTCCGCTCGAAGAGTCGTTGTCTCGCTACTCTCCCTAGTGTCGACACCCTTGCCCTTATCGGGCGATGGTGGCCTCTCTCTCTGTGGAGAAGGGGGTCTCTCCGCCCTCCTCTCCATCTGTCGTGGCCTCTCCTACGCCTGTGGCCTCCTCTGCTCTCTCCCTCTGTGACCCTGGGCCACCTCAATAGCCGCCTGGCGCCGCCTCCCTATCCGATGCACAACTACGTGAATCAGACCCTGAGCCCTCGTCATCCGAGGAGGGCGGATGCCTGCGTACCAGGCATCATAGCCATCGGCTACCCCTGCGTCATCCCCATCCACTGGCTGAATGGGGGCATCGTCCGAGTCCTGACTCCAGAAGCGCTGCATATCTGGAGCCCCGCTCACTATGGTGTTATCCCGGACAGTCCGGGAAAACTCGTAATCCCTGAGAGATGGGATCCCCTGCTGTAGACCGAACTATCACAAAACTCGGTCATAGCGGTGGAGCTCCACCTCTCCCCTCTCCATCCATAGCCAACAGACTCGCCTGATGCGAGCCAGCTCCTGTCCATCCTCGGCCCACCCTGGGTGCTCTCGCCATGGCCTCCAGGTGATCTGGTCTGGGACAAGGTCATCCAGTAGTCTTCGGGACATCGGTAGGTCAATCCGTCGTTGTGCCCCTCTTCGGAGCCACCAGTAGAAAACTCGGGGCCTCTCCCCATCAATCCCTATCAAAGGAAGCCCTATCGGCCTTCGCACTACAATGTGCTCCTAGCACCAAACCTGTAGAAGCGATGTCATCACCAGACATCGGCCGCCCTTGTACACGACCCCATGCAGGATCCTGTACAGTCGGCATAGAACAAAACTGCCCCAAGAGAATCTATAGCCATGGTCTCGCATGTCGCAGATCACATCTGCTAGCACCCATGGTACCCTGCACCCGCTCTGGTGGCACAGCAGAAGTCCACCAACTACTCCGACCAAAACCTGTGTGAGTCTAGATGCCCCAGGCATCTGACGCAGTGCCTCGATGTTAACTCCGCCCTTCTCCAGGGCGAAGCTCGGGTCACCACACAACCGCATCATAGCATGGCCCTGATTGGCCGTAGGAGTGATCAACCGTCCTTGTATGGGGATCCTCAGAATCCTCCATACATCCTCCAGTGTGGGAGTCATCTCCCCTGTCGGTAGTCGAAAACAAGAAGAACCCGGATACCACCTCTCTTCCAAGGCTGTCAGTAGCCCCATGTCTGTAGACACTTGTGGCATTTCTGCCACATGTTGTAAGCCGGCTTGTGCCAGCCGATCCCACTCTACCTATGTTAGAGCGGCCAAGTCATCTCTCAACCCCTCGTACTTCCATTCTCTGCTCTTTAGCAAACCTCTCTGCAACATAAACAACAATAAAAAACAAATCATTAATAAAAACTCATTAATTAAAAATGCAAGTTAAAATAAGTTCAATTTTATACAACTGATGATATCGTCCACAATTGGACTATATCGTCCCCAATTTGAGCATAATCGTCCCCGATTTCGCAAGCCGAAATCGTCCCTAATTTGATGAAATCGTCCCCCTTTCGCCGATTTTGCCCTTAGACGAAATCGGCGAACTTGAGACGATTTCATCGAAATCGGGACGATTTCGTCCCGATGACGTCGACGGCCCAAAAATGGCCGTGATGCTCAAAAATTGATCAAAATTCACCTAACAAGCATGTAAATTCAAATTCAAGCATTCTAAGCTAAGTTTAGACTCTTACCCGTAGCCCGCATCGGACCTCTATCGATCTGTGCACTGTCTCCACCATTTTTGCTTGCAGAGCTCTAAAAACCAGAAAAATGAACAGTAAAAATGAATTAGGGTTTTACCCTATTTTTCTTAATTTTATTCAAAAATAATTAAAAACAATTAAAATTTTGCTTTTCCGTGTTTTTACCTCAAACGTTCGATTTGGGTAAAAACACGGAGGGGGCACCATAGTAAGTCGTCGTACGATTCGACCAAGAATCGTCGCCTAAAAATGGGAATAATTTTTTGCTTTCTCGTAGATCGAGAAGAACTCATCTTTAACGCATTTTCTTCAAAAAATTCGCTAAAGAGGGGGCAAAATGTAGCACCCTAAAATTGGCACAGTAAAACCTTAGTAATTACATTTACTCTAGTAAATAATTCAAATTCAAATTTTAACCTCCCAAACCGCCCGTTAACCGTCGTGTAATCCGTTTCCTCCTTTCCCGTGCCATTTTTAGAGGTTGTTTTGACCGTTTGACGATATCATCGCCGATCAGACGATATCGCCTCAGATCAGACGATTTCGTCTGGGCTAGGACGTCCAGACGATCTTGTCCCAAAACTGATTTTGCACAATTAGCTTCTGTTCCAACGGCGTCTCTAATCCGGGCAGAAGCGTGTCTGCGCCGTTAGAGACCCTTCCCCATTGGAGATCTCCCAAATAGGGATGATCTCCAACCTCCTAACCTCCCTCCTAAGCTTATTTAATCCTAAGCCCTCCCCTTAGCACCCCCTTGGCTGAAATTCTCTGTAAACTGACTTCACACGCATTAAAGCATCCTAAATTATTATTTGCATTAGTTCTATTCAAATTTTGTTGCAGGTACCTTAGTGTTTTTCAGCCGGAGCAAGCTTACATCGTCGCGGATGATCCTGTTTAGATCGGAGGCGATCCTGTCGAATCAGAGACGATTTCGTACCAATGCGAGATGATTTCGACTGCAGTCAACATTGAGGCAATCAGTGCCCAAAGTTTGCATTTTCCTCTCTTCAATCTGTTGTTTTGTTCTGCAATTAGCTAGTTTATTTATTATTTTATGCTATCTTGCATCTTGGAGTTCACCCATCTAGATCAAATGCATAATTAAGTCATCAATTGTCATTAAGTCATCGTGATACATTCATATTTTTTTCATTATCATCATGTTAATGTTATTATTGTCATTTTACACTATTTCCCTCTGTTAGAATAGTTGTATTTTCTATGTTTTGCACCTATTTCTTTGTTTGTAGGTCTCTGACGAATTCGTCTGATGAATTCGTCAGATCTCAGATGATCTTGTCTGATCTCAGATGATCCTATCAAATCAGAGGCGATCCTGACTGCTTCAAGAATCAGAATCTTCATCAGACATCCGGATCAGGTATGACCTTTTAATATTGCTTAATTTCTCTATTTTTCTGTCCTAATCTGCTTTTTTGTATTCATTTAATCTGCATCTTCATATAGAATAACTTAGACGCATTTTGGCCAAACCTAGGACATGGATGTTTAAGGATAAAACTGAACACATCAAACACATTCCCAACCTAGGCGTGGAAACTGCCATTAAATGTTTCCTGGTGAACCCACCATCCGTCAAAAAATCACCATAATACACCTCCCTTGAGAGGCGGGACCTTCGCAAGGCCTCTCAGTCCGAGGTACCATGCCATCCTTTTCCCATCCTCCTTCCGGGCACGGATCCTATAGCCTGAAGGTAAGGGTGTGAAAAATTTGGAGCGATACAAGTCCCATGAGGAAAAATAAGGTTTTATATGTGCAAAGAATTCTCCTTGAAAAGAGCAAGTGAACAAGTTTTAATGATATTAAAGGAGGCAAAGGTTAAATAATTTTAATTAAAATATTTTAACCTTTTGGTTAAAATTTTAATTCAAATTATTCTTGGCACCAAAGTTCTTTTTGAAAAATGGTGGCAAATCGAAATAAGGGCTAACATCTTCACATTTATCATATTGAATATAAAGAGGGGGTAAATTATTTTCCCAAAGTTGATTATGCATTCCAAGGTTAAGTTGAACGAAGTAATATTTCATGTGTGCACTTAGAGGGAGGAATATTCGTGCAATTTGGAAAGGATAGAAGTGTGTGTGTTGAAATCAGTGAGGGTGCGAATATCCTACATGACGCGCTGGGAAGCACAGATGGTAGGCAAGACAGTGATAAGACTTTTGTGGAGGCTAGGTCATGGGTTCAAGTCGCACAATTACATTTTGCAAGGAAGAGAGGAAGGGTTTTGCATTCGATATTTTTGGCATGGAAGACAAGGATAAATTGGACATCATGTGCTCTTTGTTTCAAGTGGATGCGTAGCCAATGCGGTAAGCCTAGCATTTGCTAGGGCATAACACTAGCAGTGATGTTTTGGGTTTGAATTCATGCAGAGGTAGTTTGTGTGGTGCACAAAAATTTTTGTGCATATTATAAGGAATGAAAAATTAATTTAATTATTGTAAGGCCTATGTTATAATAAAGGGTGTTTTGAGGCATATATATTATTAAGAGGACAATGTTTGAAGTAGGGAAGTATAAGGATTAAAATAATTTATTTTAATTCTTTTATGCCTTGGAAATGAATTAAAGAGTAGAGTTAAAAGGTGAAAAAGGAATTTTATTGTGATCTTGCTTTATAAAAGGGAGCTAAAATAATTTGATTACAAATCAAGAAAAAAACTTGTCAATGCTTTGAAATATTTTCAAGTGGTGATTGTTTTTTTTTAAAAGTGCATTAAAATCTAGAGGGGGTGATAAGGTGTATTTGTGACATCTAACCCTTGTGATTGGCAAAGAAAGTGGTTATGATTAAAAAATATTTTTAAGGACATTCTTCTTCAAACAAAAGGTATGGCCACATATTCCTTGTGAGTGATTGTTGGATGTTGTGAATGCTAAGTTGGAGAGAAAAGGGGTTGTTTGATAAGCATTGTTGAGTTTGATTGTTAAAGTTTTTTCTGGGTGAGAGTTGATAAAAACCTTGTTTGATAAGTATTGTTGAGTTTGATTGTTAAAGGTTTTTCTGAGTGAGAGTTGATGATAAAAACCTTGTTTGATAAGCATTGTTGGAAATATTGAATGAGCCTTCATATGCATGATTAGAGTTTGTGGAAGATCATGAGTATCATTGTTATGTGAAGTTGAGAACTATCTTGAACTAGGGTTTGTGCAAAATCATGAGTATCATAATTATGTGAGATTGTTTGATAAGCATTTTTGGAAATAATTGAGTGAGTGTTCATATGCTTGGACTAGTGTTTATAAGCAAGGAGTGTTTCATTGAGTGATTTATTGAGTGGAGTTGATTGAGCCTAGTCAAGTGGAAGTGTTGAAGTGATAGTTCAAGTTTTGTGAAAAAAATTGTTCTATATTATAAATTGAATTGAGAAAGATATTGAAAGTGATTGATCATTGTTGTGAGTGTGAAGCATATTGAGTCTCTAACAATTATCTATATGTTTCTGTGATATTTAACAAGAAACTACGTGAAGCTTGTCTAAGTGATTGAAGAGGATTTTTTGTTAGGTTGAGTTGAGTTGAGTTAGGTTTTGTGGGATCTTACAATTAAAATTTGAGGTAAGTCTTGGAGAAGACTTGTTGAGAAGATTGGACAAGTTCTAGTGAGGGCTTGTTGATCATATCTGAGGTAAGTCTTGGAGAAGACTTTGTGAGCATATTGGACAAGTTCTAGTGAGGACTTTTTGAGCAGAATTGAGGTAAGTCTTGGATAAGACTTATGGACAAATTGGTGTGAGATTTTGTGGAAGCTTACAATACAAATTTGAAGATAGATATTGAGAGCAGATTAGATAAGTCCTTGAGAGGACTTGTGGACAGATGTAAGGCAAATTATTTTGAGAAGACTTGTAAGAAAATTTGATTTACTAATTTGCTCAAAACTTGAGTTAAGGTTTGGATTAGATCGAGAAGAGTTGATTGAGTCAAGCTTTGTGTTAAATCTTGAAGACATATTTGAGGATAGAGTTTGGTGCAAATTTGAGGACAAGTTTGTGCTAGACCAAAGATAGATATTGAGCAGATTTGTGTTAGACCAAAGGACTATGTTTAGTGTAGATCATAGATAGATATTGAGAAAATTTGTGCTAGAACGAAGGACTGTGTTTAGTAAAAATTTGAGATAGAGTTGAGAGAAAGCTTTGGAGGTGACAGAGTATAGAGGATGACAATATCCAATGGATAGAGGTCCATTAGCCAGGGTATTGAAGACATATTTTTTAGTGAGGGCATGAGTCTTAAGTGGATAGAGATCTATTAGCCAGTGCAGTGGAGGTAGTAGTTCTTCTAGAATATCACCAACCAGAGCCAAGGAGAAAGAAGTTTTCTTATGGATAGAGATCCATAAACCAACTAAAGAGATTGGTGTCTCCTATGGATAGAAATCCACAAACTTTATTAGGATATTGGTGTCTCCTTTGGATAGAGGTCCATAAAAATTTTAATAGGGAAAGGTTTCCCAAGAGATTAATTGCTGAGAAAATTTTAGTGAAATATTTTCTTCGTGGAGTAGCCCACATTGGGTGAACCATGTTAAATTGGTGTCTCTATTGTGTGTGGTGATTTGTGCATTGATTTTATTACTGCTATTGATATTGCTATTGATTCATTGTGTAGTGCTAAAAACATGACACTATGTAGATATAAAATTAAATAACTCAAGACAGACAATAATTGCACAAGATATTATTTTATTCAATAATAAAGGGGGGGAGCTGAGAAACTCCTTGTTACAACTATTCTGTCCAACAAAATTATTTTTGATACAGATATTACAAATAAATGCCAGGGTTCTCCAAAACCCTAGCTACATAGATTTGAGTGTCTTTAGTGTGTTCCACTCCCAATAGATTGAGTGGGATTTGGTATCCGATTTCGGGCCACTCTAGCTTTAGCAGCTATCCAATAATGAATGAAACATGTAGATTTGCACACATATAAACAAAATAAGGAGTTAGTAATACCTATGAGGGTTCCATAGAGTGAGACCCTCTATTATTAATAAAACCCTAGTTGTTGCTGAATGAAACAACATACAAAAACCTATAGATTATGTAATAAAATAGTAATCAATGTTGATTTACCTTGTTGGACTTGATGCTTTGTTTATTTTTTGTAGATTTGGTGGTAGGATGCTCCAACAACACCTGATGACTTGATAAAATAGACTATGGTTCACATTTTATGATTATGGTAAGCTCTAGCACAAACTTAGCAGGCTCTAGCGTGATCTTTGGTAGGATCTAGAGCGATTCTATGATATGGTAGGCTCTATAGTGAGCTTAGAAAGCTCTGGAGGGCACCCATGAAATGGAAGGCTCTACAACGAGATTATAGGTTAGGGTTGGTTCTGCAATAGTAGATCATAGGAATGCGAGGAAAGTGGTAGATAGGATATAGTGGTGATGATAGAATATGGATGGAGGATTATGATGACAATGGGGGATGGATATGGAATGGATGGAATGATGGAAGTCCTACAACAAGTTAGGATTTGGATCTTTAATGGCTCTGCAATATTCTACTTCACATAGGCTTCTTCAATAATCTCTCCAAGGGTGAGAACATTCTAGGGTTTGAGCATTTGCAAATGCCTTTACTTATAATCCAACCTTAGGGTTCCTTAGGGTTTTAGCTTAACACTTTAGATCGTGTGGCTAAGATTAAATCACATCCTAGGGCTGATATTGTACTTTAATTGCGACATGGATTAATGAAGATGGATGGCTGAGATTATATTAAATATAATGGTTGAGGTTAATTGGGTTTAAATATATACATTTTATAATAATTGTATTAAAATATAATAATAAAATTTTATATTAAATATAAATAATATAAAATATATATAAATTAAGTCCAAAGGGGTTGGAAATTTGTGGGAAAGGTCTAAAATGGGCCCTTTTGAACGTGGGAAAGGCATGAAATAGTTAGGTGAGATGGTGGGAAAGGTGTATGGTGGACAAGTGGGTGGTAGGAAGGAATAATTGCTAGGATTTGGTTTCTACATATTGCATAATATTGATTGGGAAAGAAAAAGTTAAAAAAGATCTTATACTGTTCAACCCCCTCTTAGTATAAGCTTGCGTACTTCAATTGGTATTAGAGTGGGTTCCTTAAAAAAAGTTTAATAGCTTGAAATAAAAGCTTATAAGAACACAAATGAATTCTAAGAGTGGATCCTTAGATAATTCAGCACCAGCATTTTATGAAAGCGATTATGTATTCTAGAGTATGAAAATGAAGATTCACCTGATGGTACTTGGAAATGAAATATGGGAAGTAGTTGAAAATAGATACACACCACCAACTACTCCACCTATAGATAAATATGGTAAGCTTATACAATGTTACAATTTAAAAGAAATGAATACAATTTTGAAATATTTGCATAGAAAAAAGTTCATAAAGGTTATGCATTGCAAATCAACAAAAGAAATTTGGGAGAAGTTGCAAAGAAAATATAAAGGAGATAAAAAGGTCAAAAAGGTAAAGTTGTGAAATATCAAGGGAAAATTTGGAGATCTAAAAATGAAGGATGAGAAAAATATTAGTGCTTATCTACTTTGTGTAGATGAGGTTTTTAACTCCATGCAAGGACTTGGAATTGAAGTTCAAGAATTTGATGTTTGTGATAATATTTTAAGGTCACTCCCAAGAAGGTTTAGTGAAAATATTTCAGCTATAGAAGAATCAAAATATGGTGATATTTTGACAAGGGATGAATTACTTGGTATTCTTACAACTTTTGAGATGAGAACAAAAGAGGAACCTAATATCTTAAAAGAAGCAACCTTCAAAGCTACTAAGAAGACAAAGGGTAAGAATTCAGATTCAAGCAATGAGTTATCCAGTGATGAAGAAGTAAATTATGGCAAAAGGAAAAATGATCCAAGAATACTTAAAGATGTGAAATCTATTAGATGTTTCAATTATGGAAAGTATGGTCACTATGCCTCTGATTTTCAAGAAGCTAGAAATAGCAATTATGAAGAAAAATAGGATCATAAGAATAGGGAATCAAAAAATATAGGTACCAAGAGAAAAGCAGGGATGATCAAGGTAAGCAAGGAACAAAGTTCTTCTGAAGATAGAAGAAGAGTGTCTATGCAAAAAAGACAAGTAAGTTCTCAAGTGATAGTGATAATTGTTGGCAAATGCGATATGAAACAAATATGCATAAACTATAGGATTGATTTAATGTTTAGATGATTTTTAAATGGTCTTAACAATAGGCTATGAATAGCCTTTAGAATAATAAAATATATTATCCTAATATAACGCTAACAAATGCATTATGAGTTTGCCTAACCCTAAAGGTAGCTAACAACTAACCTACTAACCTATTAACAAATATCATTCATGTAACAATGTGAATAATCATCTGTAGTAGAAGGTAAATAGTAAAATATATTTACAATGGTAAAAATAATCTACCATGCGGTAAATAAAATCTACCCTAGGTGAATCTTACAAATTACCTAAATGAGGTAATAATCATAGTTACTAACATAGTAACTCTAACATCCCCCCTTATTACATTATTTGGGTAATGTATATAACTGCCCCAATATAATGGAAAAGATATTAATATGTTGGTTCTTACTCTTTCATTGTGCTCTGGCTGCTCCTAAGAAAAAAGTGGGTCATTCCTCACTTTATCTTCACATAAACGAATGTCCTTATTGTAATCTTGTCATCTAACCGGATTGCATGGGTAACCAACCGCTTCAACCGCTAGGTGTAGTAGAGTAGATCACTTCATACGAGGTTCATTCTATTTACAATATGATTTTACAAAAAAGTTTTGATAAGGTTTCTAAGGTGTTGGTCGTTGCCAAAAATGCACCCTTATAAGTTTCCCCCCTTCTTGAAAAACATATTGTAATCAAATTTCTAAAAGAAGTGTCTAAGGTGTCGGTCACTGCTGAAAATGCACCCTTATAAGTCTTCTTCCTTTTTACAAAAAATTGTGTGAAGTAGGAAAATAAATGTTTATCCCCCCTTAATTGCAAAATATGTGCAACTTTAAGAAGCTTTGTGAAGGTTTTGTACAAAGATTGCCTCCTAGGTAAATTTTACATTAGAAAAAATTCTTCCTTTTGTTACAAGTACTTCAAACAATGAGAGTTTGCTATTTATGAAGCCTAAAAGAGGTAAAATCACCCCTTTATTGCAAGTACTTCAAACAAAAACTTATGCTATTTATGAAGCCTAAAAAAGAGAGAGTAAATGGTGCTTGCTTAAGGTGAAAAATTTTCTTTCCCTCTACAATACTGTCTTAGCCATGAACACTTTGTGTGCTCTTTTTGAATCAAAATCAGAATTGAAATTAGATACTTCACTAGCAACATGGCTTCTGTGATGTGTCTTTGCCATTTTAGTTTTGCTTTTTTGGAAACGAAAACTGAATGGTGTCATGGTTATCCTTTTTACAATTTGTACAAAACTTTGTTTCCTAGGCAATTTTATCAAAAACGTTAACCAAAAAATCCTTCCTTATTGCAAGTACTTCAAGCATGGTTGATATTATGAAGCCTAAAAGAAAAGGTATAATTTTTATGACTTCTACTTTTCTGATTGGATTTACAAGTTTTATCTCCTTCTTGTCAAAATATGTGTTTTAAGGAAGAAAGGAATTATCCCCCATTAGTGCAAAAGATTGCAACTTTCAAGGTTCCTTATTTTACGAAAACTCAAATTTTCTTTTGATATACCCTAAAAGAGTACCAAAATATAATTCACTCAAAAATATATTTAATGGTACCTACCTAAAAATCCTCTTGAAGAGGTTTAATCAGTTTGAGGAAATTAAGCCAAACAAATAAGAGTGAATTAGGGGTTTTTATTTAGGAGAGAATATCAAGAAAAATTGGCTTTAAACCTATGCAATGATTTACATAAATTATTGTGAAATTTTGGGTTTTTGAGTGTTCTTGATTTTATGACTTATAATTGCAAAAAATAATGCAATAATCAAACAAGAATTCCAACAAAATTCTTATCACATAGGTGTCGGTCACTATCAAAAATGCACCTAATTTACCAACAAAGGTGTCGAGTAAAATCGAAAATGCACCTTTAATTTATGCAACAAAACTTGGATTTGTGTTGTGCAAAAATTTGATATTTTATGTCTCCTCTTGTTTTTTAATTTTGTAAAGAATGTGGCATAAAACAATTGCATTTCATTTATGTGTTTGCAAAATTGACAAGTTTGATTTTTTTTTAAGTGCTCCTCACTTTTGTGTTACAATTTTGTAAAAGAAATACAATTTCTTGTCTTCCCCCCTTTGTTTTATAAAATTAACAAATAGCACTCCTTTCAAGACAAGTCGACACACGACCCGCATTTGAAAGGATTCCAAAACCAATCGACACACGACTTGGTTTTTATGGACCCAAGGTCTTCAATTTCTTCTCAATTTTATAAAAAATAGAATGTGAAATTTTATGTCTTATATCCCCCCTTGGAGAAATCAAATGCACACTTTGCCTTTGAATGTTACAAATATTTTGTGGCTCCTTGTGATACAATTTGGTAAAAAATGATTCAAGTTTGAACCTTTATTGTAAGCTAAATTAACAAGGTTTGAGAAGAATTTAGATCTCCTAATTTTGCATAAAAAAGGTGCTCTTCTATGTCTTATATCCCTTTTTGGAGAAAAAAAAAACACTCTTTGATTGAAAATTGCAAAAAAAAGTTTTTAATTTTCTATTTTTAATTTAATTTGTAAAAATAAAAAATTTAATCAAATAATTTAATTAATAATAAAATCATTTTTGTAATGAAAATCAATAAAATATAAAATTTTAAATTGATTTTGTTTTAAAACAAAGATTAAATTATATTATTAAATTAAAAAAATGACAAAATTTTAAATAAATTGCAAAAAATATATATATATATACCTTGGGGTCATTTAGAATCCCCCTCGAGAGTCGAACCGGTGACTCCATGGTAATAAGCCCTATGGTTGGCTCGTCAAATGGTCGGGCAATCCCGTCCAATCTGAAAGAAAGGGGAAGACCTTCAATTTGAAGGCTTCCCCATGTCAGAGTAGGAAAAATATGTGGGATTAATCACACGTGTCTTGTGGATGCATTTCCCCCTACTTAAAAGGGAGAAGCCTCCCTTTAGTACTCGATTGCCTTCAAGAAATCAGGTCGGACCCCTTTTTCTATCGTCCATGTGGCGGATGTGGAGGGGTCCATGTGTCAAGTGGACACATGGCTTGTCCTGCCATGTGTCTACCACATCAAGTTGAGGTTGCATCCAAGTGGAAGCTCATGACTAGTTCACCACATGTTGCCTCTATCCAGTCAGGTTCATCCACATGGCACGTGGCTAGTCCACCATGTGTCACCTCTATCTAGTTAGGTCGATCTAGGTGGCATATGGCAAGTCCCCCATGTGTTACCTCTATCCATTCAGGTCAGTCCAGGTGTTGCCATGTGTCCTTGAGATGCGTGCTAATTGTGGTTTATTTAGGTCAATCCAGGTGGCATCCTCAAGATTTATCCAAGTGGTGTCCTTAGGATTTGTGCCAGGGTACTCCCGCATAGGTCCTCATCTATAGCTAACAGGATGCTCCCACCCTATCAAAGTTTGTCTATCATGGGGGGCTCTCCTGCCCACTGTCGAGCAGTTGGTGGTTGGCCACTCACCAGAGCAATATCTCTGATGTCGACAGAAGGATCTCTGCCCTCGTTGACTAGTCACCAATTGTCGATAAAGGGTGCTTCACCCTTGCTAACCTATCGGCAGTCATTAGTAACCAGTTGGTACCGATAGAGGGTGCTTCATCCTATCTTACCGATCAACTATCATTTGTAGTCTATGATCAATCGTCAAAAATTGGTTTGATGCCAAAATAAGGGAGGGTGCTCTTGCATTCTATTTTTGGTTTTCCTCTATCTCGAGTGTTCTTGCATTATTGGTGTCACTGCAAGCCCTGTTAGGTGATAAAAAGAAACTCAACCATAGAGGATTAGTGAGGATGTTTGGAAAATTTAATTTTAAAAAAATTTAAATCAAACCCTCAACTTCTCACCTTGTCTAGTGGAATGAGATCGTCTCACCTTGTCTAGTGGAATGAGATCATCTCGCCTTGTCCAATGGAAAGAGTTTGTATCGTCTCACCTTGTCTAGTGGAATGATTTCATCTCAACCTCTCCCCTATGGCTCTGATTCCCATGTTGGCAAATGTGATATGAAACAAATATGCATAAACCATAGGATTGATTTGATATTTAGATGATGTTTAAATAGGCTTAACAATAGGCTATGAATAGCCTTTAGAATAATAAAATATATTATCCTAATATAACAATAAAAAATGTGTTATGAGTTTGCCTAACCCTAAAGGTAGCTAAAAACTAACCTAATAACCTATTAACAAATATCATTCACGTAACAATGTGAATAATCATCCGTAGTAGAAGGTAAATAGTAAAAGATATTTACAATGGTAAAAATAATCTACCATGTGGTAAATAAACTCTACCCTAGGTGAATCTTACAAATTACCTAAATGAGGTAATAATCATAGTTACTAACATAGTAACTCTAACAATAATAGTTCCTCAAATAATGATAAAGATGAAGTTCTATTGATGGCAAAAGAAAAAGAAGTAGTTAGGAAAAAGACACCATTAATTCTCAAGTGTTTTAGATGTGGTAACTTTGGTCATTTTAAATATAGTTGTACAAGAAGTGGTTTAGTTTCAGTGATGATGAATAGGAAGATACACTTGAAGGACTAGAAGAGAATATTCTAATGGTATTAGAAGAAGAAGGAGGTGATCCTATAAAATATGAGTCAAAAAATAATGAAGATATTTTCAAAGGTAAACAAATAGAGGAATAATCATATAATGGAGAAGTTGATCTTGAGGGAGAGCTTATTCATGCTCTTGATACATTAAAAAAGGTAAGAAAACAAAAATCCCAACTTAAGCTTCAATTTCAAGAATGTGATGAAGAGAAAGAAAGCTTATAGAGGATCTAAATAATTCAATGACGAAGACAAGGAAGTTCAAAGATAAGTTAGAAGCAAAGGTATTATAATATGAAAAGTTAGAACATGAGGTAGCTTCACTGAGGAAGGAAGTAGAATAGTCTAAGGGTAGGTTACACAAGTTTGAAAAGCTCAAAGAATTTGGATAATATTGTCAAGACACAAAAATCTACATCAAGCAAAATAGGATTTGGTTTTGAACAGGAACAAAAGAAACAAGGAGAGGAGTCAACCTCAAGTTTTGAAGAAGAATAAACTTCAGAAGAAGAGAGTGTAAGAGAGAGTGAGACTTCTAAGGATGAGTTGGACAACAAAAAGTTCAACAAGGAAAGGAACAATGCACAAAAGAGGAATAGATGGAACATGAACCAACATAGGGTAAAAGAGACTAAGATACCAATGAGGTCAAGGCAAGGTAGTTTCAATGGATGATGTTTTTCATGTCATAGGTTTGGGTATAAAGCTTCCCAGTGCAGGACACATGAAAGACAGTAATATGGGAAGTTCAGAAACATATTATTTTTTCAAAGGCATTGCTATTGTTGTAATCAATTTTTTCACAAGGCAGTGAATTGCAGGGTTCATGATAGGAATAGATATGGTTTTATCAAGAGAAATCCCAAGACATTTGCACCTCCAAGAAATAATAACATTAATTTTTATAAGAACAATAATTATGGACATACAACAAAGAGGTGTAGAGCATAAATTCTAGAAACAAATAGGAACAAGAATAGTTAGAGGAATTAGAAGGATCATATGAGGAGGAAAGTGGAAAAAGGTAAAGATCAGTGCATGCTAGGATTAGAAATACTCCCACCCCAGAATTAACCACCTCAAGAGGAGGTGGGGGAGGGGCTAAGCTAAGATTTTAATTCTTAGACCTAAGCCCCAAAGGTGACCCTTTGTCATTGATGACAAATCATGATATATTTGAGTAAGTGGGAGAGATTTTAGTTAGAAGGAAAGCATTTAGTCAGGGGAAGTAGTTTCCCAAGGGGAGCATAACAGAAAGAGGTAAAAGAAATAATAAAAGGTAAATGGGTTACCATCAATGACAAAGGGGGAGATTGTTGGAAATATGAGCAGGATTTGTTGTCATTGATGTCAAAGGAATATGAAGCAAATGTCAAAAGAATGTTAAGAAAATGGTTCATGGTTGATTTTCTAAGACGAAAGGATATAATATTTAATTTAAATATTATATGCCTAGATACCCCAAAAGATAAGCAAGAAGGATAACAATATTATAATATTTTGGTAAAATAAAAGGGTTGAAAAGATATCTCCGTTTCTTGGTGGTTGAAAGAAAATAATAAGGTTATTTTGGTAAGGTGAAAATGGCAAAAGGTTTTCATAAAAACCTAAGGAAGATTATATTTTATTTTATTTAAAAAGGCCCATGAGGAAAAATAAGGTTTTATATGTGCAAAGCATTCTCCTTGAAAAGAGCAAGTGAGCAAGTTTTAATGATATTAAAGGAGGCAAAGGTTAAATAATTTTAATTAAATATTTAAACCTTTTGGTTAAAATTTTAATTCAAATTATTCTTGGCACCAAAGTTCTTTTTGAAAAATGGTGGTAAATTGAAATAAGGGTTGACATCTTCACATTTATCATATTGAATATAAAGAGGGGGTAAATTATTTTCCCAAAGTTGATATTCCAAGGTTAAGTTGAGCAAAGTAATATTTCTTGTGTGCACTTAGAGGGAGGAATCTTCATGCAATTCGAAAAGGATAGAAGTGTGTGTGTTGAAATCAGTGAGGGTGCAAAGATCCTACATGACACGCTGGGTAGCATAGATGATAGGCAAGGCAATTATAAGACTTTCATAGAGGCTAGGTCATGGTTTCAAGTCACACAATTACATTTTGCAAGGAAGGGAGGAAGGGTTTTGCATTCGATGTGTTTGGCATGGAAGACAAGGATAAAATGGACATCGTGTGCTCTTTATTTCAAGTGGGTGAATAGCCCATGTGGTAAGCCTAGCATTTTCTAGGGCATAACAATGGTAGTTAGGATTTGGGTTTGAATTCGTGTAAAGGTAGTTTGTGTGGTGCACAAACATTTTGGTGCAAATTCTAAGGTATGAAAAATTAATTTATTTTTTTTAAGGCCTATGTTATTGTAAAAGGTGTTTTGAGGTATACATATTATTTAGAGGATGGTTTTGAATTAAGGAGGTATAAGGATTAAAATAGTTTATTTTAATTCTTTTATGCCTTGGAAATGAATTAAAGAGTAGAATTAAAAGGTGAAAAAGGAATTTTATTGTGATATTGATTTATAAAAGGGAGCTAAAATAATTTTATTACAAATCAAGAAAAAAACTTGCCAATGATTTGAAATATTTTCAAGTGGTGATTGCTTTTATTTTAGAAGTGCATTAAAATCTAGAGGGAATGATAAGGTGTATTTGTGACATCTAACCTTTGTGATTGGCAAAGAAGTGGTTATGATTAAAATAGGTTTTTAAGGACATTCTTCTTCAAACAAAAGGTATGGGCACATATTCCTTGTGAGTGATTGTTGGATGTTGTGAATGCTAATTTGGAGAGAAAAGGGTTGTTTGATAAGCATTGTTGAGTTTGATTGTTAAAGGTTTTTCTGAGTGAGATTTGATGATAAAAACCTTGTTTGATAAGCATTGTTGAGTTTGATTGTTAAAGGTTTTTTTGAGTGAGAGTTGATGATAAAAACCTTGTTTGATAAGCATTGTTGGAAACATTGAATGAGCCTTCATATACATGATTAGAGTTTGTGCAATATCATGAGTATCATTGTTATGTGAAGTTGAGAATTATCTTGAACTAGGGTTTGTGCAAAATCATGAGTATCATTATTATGTGATATTGTTTAATAAGCATTGTTGGAAATAATTGAGTGAGTGTTCATACGCTTGGTCTAGGGTTTGTAAGCAAGGAGTGTTTCATTGAGCGATTGATTGAGTGGAGTTGATTAACCCTAGTCAAGTGGAAGTGTTGAAGTGATAGTTCAAGTTATGTGAAAAAAATTGTTCTATATTCTAAATTGATTTGAGAAAGATATTGAAAGTGATTAAGCATTGTTGTGAGTGTGAAGCATATTGAGTCTCTAACAATTCTCTATATGTTTATGTGAGATTTAATAAGATTTTGTGTGAATTTTGTCTAAGTTATTGAAGAGGATTTTGTGTTCAGTTGCGTTGAGTTGAGTAAGCTTTTGTAGGAGCTTACAATACAGATTTGAGGTAAGTCTTGTAGAAGACTTGTTGATCAAATTGGACAAGTTCTAGTGAGGAATTGTTGATCAGATTTGAGGTAAGTCTCGAAGAAGACTTGGTGAGCATATTGGACAAGTTCTAGTGAGGACTTGTTGAGCAGATTTGAGGTAAGTCTTGGATAAGACTTATGGACATATTGGTGTGAGATTTTGTGGAAGCTTACAATACAGATTTGAAGATAAATATTGAGAGAAAATTGGATAAGTCCTTGAGAGGACTTATGGATAGATTTGAGGAAAAATATTTTGAGAAGAGTTGTAAGCAAAGTTGATTAATTGATTTGTTCAAACCTTGAGTTAAGGTTTGGAGTAGATCTAGAAGAGTTGATTGATTCAAGCTTTGTGTTAAATCTTGAAGAAATATTTGAGGACAAATTTTGGTGCAAATTTAAGGATAAGTTTATGCCAAACTAGATACAGATATTGAGTAGATTTGTGCTAGACTAAAGGACTATGTTTAGTGTAGATCAGAGATAGATATTGATCAAATTTGTGCTAGATTGAAGGACTATGTTTAGTATATATTTGAGATAGAGTTGAGAGCAAGCTTTGGAGGTGATAGAATATAGAGGATGACAATATCTAATGGATAGAGGTCCATTAGATAGGGTAGTGAATACAGGTCTTCTGAGTGAGGACAAGAGTCTTCAATGGATAGAGATCTATTAGCCAGTGTAGTGGAGGAAATAGTTCTTCTAGAAGATCACCAACCAAAGCCAAGGATAAAGGAGTTCTTCAGTGGATAGAGATCCAAAAACTAGGTAAGGATATTGGTGTCTCCTGTGGATAGAGATCCACGAAATTGATTAGGGGACTGGTGTCTCCTTTGGACTAAGGTCTATAAACATTTTAATAGGAAAGGGTTTCCCAAGAGATTAATTATTGAGAAAATTTTAGTGAAATATTTTCTCCGTGGAGTAGCCCAAATTGGGTGAACCATGTTAAATTGGTGTCTCTATTATGTGTGGTGATTTATGCATTGATTTAATTACTGTTGTTGATATTTATATTGATACATTGCATACTATTGATTGGGAAAGAAAAAGTAAAAAGTGGTCTTATACTATTCACCCCTCCTCTCAGTATAAGCTTATGTTCTTCATTAACTTGTGAGGTCAATATATTCACTAAAATATTGGGTCCTCTAGGTATATAATAGGAATGCTAAATGATTTGTCCCATCGGGTGGGCTAAAAGATCTTGGTTTAGTATATTGCATGGATAAATTATTCAGTGTTAATTTTATTAAGTCCTATTATTGATTTCTGGTGAGAAAAACCATGTTAGTTTGGTCCTATAAAGCATGCCAAAAATTCTTAATTTGTGTTTTTCCTAGTGGATGGAAGTGTGGCCTAGACTATACGGCCCAAGATTATATAATTCAAGATTTCTCCCTAGCTAACCTCAAGAGAAGGATGGTTCATTATTGTAAAATAAAAAATAAAAAATGGGGTAAGACTAAAGTGAGAAATGGAGGGTTAGAAAGAGAAGGAAGAGAATTATGGCTTTGAATGTAGACAATATTTGGCTAAATACACTTCAACTGAAAGAGGTTGTAGAGATGATGGCAGGATGGCTCTAGTGCCAGGTTTCCTGGGACTGTCTAGTCCCACTTTTCCATTTCTCTGCCCTCCTCCTTGGGCTGTTATCCTACCTAGTTTTGAGGATCCTTGGGTTTCTTAGGTTTTCCATATTTGACTTGCTTTTTGTTCTGCAAGGAGGGTGTTGTGGTTTCTGGCCCTGAGTACCCTGGTTTTGCGGGTTTCCAGTTAGCTTGGGGGTGGCTGCTGGAAGAGGGTTGGCTCTAGTTTCCTATTCGTTGCTCAAGATCCTCATCTGCACTCTTGTTGGCTTTGGGGGGGCCCGTTATCGCATATGATGTTCTTTCCCAGTCATTCCAGGAACTCTTTGCCTTCGGGATCTCCTTGTAGATCCGGTGGTTGCTTGTTTTTTTGGATGGATCCTCGATTTCCTCTTGTAGTCTACCCTTTTGGTCCTAGGGGGATCCCAAGCATGCAGTTGTGGCTTTCCCTAGATTCATCCTCTAGTAGGCAAGTTGTGGTTGTCCCATTGGGTGGGTTTTGTTCATTTGTTGGTTTTCCTATTGGATGGGATCCTTCACATATGCTATTTTTATTGCTGGACGAGGTTGTCCAAATTTGGTTTTTTGATGGTTTTCCATGAGGTGGGGTTTAGTTTTTGCTATTGATTTTCCTGTTGGGCAATATTTTCTAAATTTACTGGTTTTTCCCACTGGGCGGCATTTCCATTTTGGTGGATTTTGACTGCTTCCTACTGGGCAAGATTTTTCAAATTTGTTGTTTTCTCGCTGGGTGGGATTGTTCAGATCTATTTTCTGTCGGTTGTCTTACGAGATGGTTTCTAGTTTTTGTTGGGTTTCTCACTAGGCGAGATTTTCCAAATCTGATGGTTTTTCCCATTGGGCGGGATTTCCATTTTGGTGGTTTTTAGCTGCATCCCGCCGGGCAAGATTTTCAGCTTCATATTCTTGCTAGTTTTCCCGCTAGGTGGGATTTGTCAAATTGGTTGTTTTTTGACCCTCGGTTTTGTTAGTTGACCTGTTGTAAAAAGGTTTTGGAATCCTTTCAAAACCATCTTATAATATAATTTTAACTTACCAAAAAAAAAATTGAAAGAGGTTGTCTTAAAAACACCACAAAATACACTTCAACTAAACTAAAAATAGGGCCTAATAGACTAGATACTAAGCAAAGCATTATAGAATGTAAATTAAGCTCATGTAATTCCATTCACTACTCGAATTGCCCTTAACACCCTAAGAAAGATTTTACAAATGAAAGCATAACCACATGATGAATGATAAGCATCCCTAATATTTTCATAGCCTAGTGTGATAATTCAAACAAATTAGGCCTAATAGAATAGACCGCTCACAAAGCTTTATGTAAATATATAGGGCCTAAAGAGCATCGATCAATGAAAGAATTCTAAATTAAAATACTAGCAAAGGTCAAACAAGATGATTCATTAAAATTATAGAGTAGAATTACATGTTATACAATAAGCAAATACTCAAATTGCCTACCCTCATATTGAGGTTGGTTATGTAGTTTATAAATGCTATACTGGCCTAACTAATTATTAAAAGGATAGCCTACCATAGGCTTAATAAAATAGCACAACATGGCCTTGTCTAGAGCTCATGTTCAGTCTGCATGTTTGGAAGGAGTGGGAGTCACTTTCTACTCTATCTTTGCTAGCTATTTTGATTTGCACCATTTAATATATTTAGAATTCACTTGTCTTTGGAAAATTTTCACTACATAAGGATTCTTCGATCCTTCCACTATGCCTCATCGTTATGCTAGTTATAAAATTTACAAGGCACTTTACTTATTATTAGTGGTTATTGATGTTGTTGTAGATTTGAAGATACTAGTTTTCACCTTCCTATGACTGCTTGACTCTGGATGGTTGAGATGTGTCTAGCTGGCCCATACTTTTGATGCACATGATATCCTCTAAAAGAGACTTATCCTAGAAGCCCTCTTATTTTGACATCATCTACTAGCAGCAATGCTAAAGCATCAAGGATTCAATGTGAGGTATATTCTAAAATCATATCTATAGAAGGAGGAACATTAGACTTTTGTTTATTGTACTAGTAATATTCAGGTTTGGTGAGTGAAAAACAAAAAAATAAAGTTCATATGCCATTGGGTGAACAATGCAAACTTTACAATGGATATTGTTACATAGTTTAGTATATTTATCTTGGAAAGAGAAAGAAGACTACTTGCTTTTGTACTTAGACTAGACAATTAAATTGTTCCAACATATAGAGTTGTACATGCATCACTAATGAACAAAATGATGGAGTCATTTAAAGCATAGCCAATTTAGGGTCAAAATTTTGAGGTCAAGGAGTCTACTCAATTATTTATGGTTGATAGAGCTTCATTATTTTCAAGGATGGAATTAGCTCTAGATATAAGAATTACATAATGGAGAAAGAGATATAAAATGATACAAGGAAAATAAACTTGCTCTTTTTAGGGCAAAAAGACCAAGATCAAAATAAAATATTAAAAAGCATACCAAACAATGTAATATGGGGGGTGTTGGAGTTTATTATATTATTTGGTATATTGCAAAGTATCTTATAAATATCTTGTAAATAGTTAGAGTCTAGAGTCTTTTAAATATTTATCATTTAGTAATCATTAGGTAGTTGTAATTATTAGAGAATTAATAAAATATATTTATCTTATGATAAATATGAAGAGTTATCTCCCAAAAGTTTGAGAAGTCTAAGGATATGAATAGTTAGATGAAGTTAAAATGTCAAGAATATTTTTAAAGGCTATACATATAGCGAGCATATGAAATGTATGTGATGTAAATTCTAATACTTTATTGGTACTAGAATACTAGGTGTATGAATAATGTAATATTGTTAGGTATTATAGTACATTATTTTATACTCATAAGATATCACAATATGTACTATTATAAAGCAGATATATTGTGAGTTCTTGTGTTGAATATATATGTGGTGAATCCTAAATATTGTGACATTATTTATATATTGATAATTATTTAATATTTGAATATAACTTATATGCTAACATAAAGGACCTAGGGAGGTCTTTAAGGTTAATCCAATGACAAATTTTTGTGCTATTTTTTTAGTTACAACACAAATATAAGATATCTAGTTAGAAGAATTGATCACCCCAACCATCCCTTTATTTGGAGGTGGGACATTCTTGTGGTGAATTTTATTTTTTGCAATTTGGTTATAATTTTGATTAGGTAGCTAATTTTTAAATATTTCCAAATATTTGACTGGAAGAAGATTAATATTTAGAGCCACTGAGAACAACTTGGATGTTTCCAAAAATTTGACTAGAAGAAGATTTCTAGATATTTCCTTGCAATTATAAGACTTTCATAGAGGCTAGGTCATGGGTTCAAGTCACACAATTACGTTTTGCAAGGAAGAGAGGAAGGGTTTTGCATTCGATGTGTTTGGCATGGAATACAAGGATAAAATGGACATTGTGTGCTCTTTATTTCAAGTGGGTGCATAGCCCATGTGGTAAGCCTAGCATTTTCTAGGGCGTAACAATGGTAGTTAGGATTTGGGTTTGAATTCGTGTAAAGGTAGTTTTAGTGGTGCGCAAACATTTTGGTGCAAATTCTAAGGTATGAAAAATTAATTTATTTTTTTTAAGGCCTATGTTATTATAAAAAGTGTTTTGAGGTATACATATTATTTAGAGGGTGGTTTTGAATTAAGGAGGTATAAGGATTAAAATAGTTTATTTTAATTCTTTTATGCCTTGGAAATGAATTAAAGAGTAGAATTAAAAGGTGAAAAAGGAATTTTATTGTGATATTGATTTATAAAAGGGAGATAAAATAATTTTATTACAAATCAAGAAAAAAACTTGCCAATGCTTTGAAATATTTTCAAGTGGTGATTGCTTTTATTTTAAAAGTGCATTAAAATCTAGAGGGAATGATAAGGTGTATTTGTGACATCTAACCCTTGTGATTGGCAAAGAAGTGGTTATGATTAAAATAGGTTTTTAAGGACATTCTTCTTCAAACAAAAGGTATGGCCACATATTCCTTGTGAGTGATTGTTGGATGTTGTGAATGCTAATTTGGAGAGAAAAGAGGTTGTTTGATAAGCATTGTTGAGTTTGATTGTTAAAGGTTTTTTTGAGTGAGAGTTGATGATAAAAACCTTGTTTGATAAGCATTGTTGAGTTTGATTGTTAAAGGTTTTTCTGAGTGAGAGTTGATGATAAAAACCTTGTTTGATAAGCATTGTTGGAAATATTGAATGAGCCTTCATATGCATGATTAGAGTTTGTGGAAGATCATGAGTATCATTGTTATGTGAAGTTGAGAACTATCTTGAACTAGGGTTTGTGCAAAATCATGAGTATCATTATTATGTGATATTGTTTAATAAGCATTGTTGGAAATAATTGAGTGAGTGTTCATATGCTTGGACTAGGGTTTGTAAGCAAGGAGTGTTTCATTGAGTGATTGATTGAGTGGAGTTGATTGAGCCTAGTCAAGTGGAAGTGTTGAAGTGATAGTTCAAGTTATGTGAAAAAAATTGTTCTATATTCTAAATTGATTTGAGAAAGATATTGAAAGTGATTAAGCATTGTTGTGAGTGTGAAGCATATTGAGTCTCTAACAATTCTCTATATGTTTATGTGAGATTTAATAAGATTCTGTGTGAATTTTGTCTAAGTGATTGAATAGGATTTTGTTTTCAGTTGAGTTGAGTTGAGTAAGCTTTTGTAGGAGCTTACAATACAGATTTGAGGTAAGTCTTGTAGAAGACTTGTTGATCAAATTGGACAAGTTCTAGTGAGGAATTGTTGATCAGATTTGAGGTAAGTCTCGAAGAAGACTTGGTGTGCAGATTGGACAAGTTCTAGTGAGGACTTGTTGAGCAGATTTGAGGTAAGTCTTGGATAAGACTTATGGACATATTGGTGTGAGATTTTGTGGAAGCTTACAATACAGATTTGAAGATAAATATTGAGAGAAAATTGGATAAGTCCTTGAGAGGACTTATGGATAGATTTGAGGCAAAGTATTTTGAGAATAGTTGTAAGCAAAGTTGATTGATTGATTTGTTCAAACCTTGAGTTAAGGTTTGGAGTAGATCTAGAAGAGTTGATTGATTCAAGCTTTGTGTTAAATCTTGAAGAAATATTTGAGGACAAATTTTGGTGCAAATTTGAGGATAAGTTTATGCCAAACCAGATACAGATATTGAGTAGATTTGTGCTAGACTAAAGGACTATGTTTAGTGTAGATCAGAGATAGATATTGAGCAAATTTGTGCTAGATTGAAGGACTATGTTTAGTATATATTTGAGATAGATCTGAGAGCAAGCTTTGGAGGTGATAGAATATAGAGGATGACAATATCCAATGGATAGAGGTCCATTAGCTAGGGTAGTGAATACAGATCTAATGAGTGAGGACAGGAGTCTTCAATGGATAAAGATCCATTAGCCAGTGTAGTGGAGGAAATAGTTCTTCTAGAAGATCACCAACCAAAGCCAAGGATAAAGGAGTTCTTCAGTGGATAGAGATCCAAAAACTAGGTAAGGATATTGGTGCCTCCTGTGGATATAGATCCACAAAATTGATTAGGGGATTGGTGTCTCCTTTGGACTAAGGTCTATAAACATTGTAATAGGAAAGGGTTTCCCAAGAGATTAATTATTGAGAAAATTTTAGTGAAATATTTTCTCCGTGGAGTAGCCCAAATTGGGTGAACCATGCTAAATTGGTGTCTCTATTATATGTGGTGATTTATGCATTGATTTAATTACCATTGTTGATATTTCTATTGATACATTGGATACTATTGATTGGGAAAGAAAAAGTAAAAAGTGGTCTTATACTATTCACCCCTCCTCTCAGTATAAGCTTGTGTTCTTCATTAACTTGTGAGGTCAATATATTCACTAAAATATTGGGTCCTCTGGGTAGATAATAGGAATGCTAAATTATTTGTCCCATTGGGTGGGCTAAAAGATCTTGGTTTAGTATATTGCATGGATAAATTATTCAGTGTTAATTTTATTAAGTCCTATTATTGATTTCTGGTGAGAAAAACCATGTTAGTTTGGTCCTATAAAGCATGCCAAAAATTCTTAATTTGTGTTTTTCCTAGGGGATGGAAGTGTGTCCTAGACTATAGGGCCCAAGATCAAATAATTCAAGATTTCTCCCTAGCTAACCTCAAGAGAAGGATGGTTCATTATTGTAAAATAAAAAATAAAAAATGGGGTAAGACTAAAGTGAGAAATAGAGGGTTAGCAAGAGAAGGAAGAGAATTATGGCTTTGAATGTAGACAATATTTGGCTAAATACACTTCAACTGAAAGAGGTTGTAGAGATGATGGCAGGATGGCTCTAGTGCCAGGTTTCCTGGGACTGTCTAGTCCCACTTTTCCATTTATTTGCCCTCCTCCTTGGGTTGTTATCCTACCTAGTTTTGAGGATCCTTGGATTTCTTAGGTTTTCCATATTTGACTTGTTTTTTGTTCTGCAAGGAGGGTGTTGTGGTTTATGGCCCTGAATACCCTGGTTTTGTAGGTTTCTAGCTAGCTTGGGGATAGATCCTGTAAGAGGGTTGCCTCTAGTTTCCTATTCGTTACTTAGGATACTCATCTGCACTCTTTTTGGCTTTGGGGGGTCCCGTTATCGCATATGATGTTCTTTCCCAGTCGTTCCAAGAACTCTTTGCCTTCGGGATATCCTTGTAGATCTGGTGGTTACTTGTTTTTTTGGATGGATCCTTGATTTCCTCTTGTATTCTACCATTTTGGTACTAGGGGGATCCCAAGCATGCAGTTGTGGCTTTCCCTAGATTCATCCTCTAGTAGGCAAGTTGTGGTTGTCCCATTGGGCAGGTTTTGTTCATTTCTTGGTTTTCCCGCTGGATGGGATCCTTACATATGCTATTTTTATTTTTGGACGAGGTTGTCCAAATTTGGTTTTTTGATGGTTTGCCATGAGTTGAGGTTTAGTTTTTGCTATTGATTTTCCTGTTGGGCAGTATTTTCTAAATTTTCTGGTTTTTCCCACTGGGTTGGATTTCCATTTTGGTGGATTTCGACTGCTTCCTACTGGGCAAGATTTTTCAAATTTGTTGTTTTCTCGCTGGGTGGGATTGTTGATCTGGTTTCTGTTGGTTGTCCTACGAGATGGTTTCTAGTTTTTGTTGGGTTTCTCACTGGGCGAGATTTTCCAAATCTGATGGTTTTTCCCATTGGGCGGGATTTCCATTTTGGTGGTTTTTAGTTGCATCTCGCTGGGCAAGATTTTCAACTTCATATTCTTACTAGTTTTCCCACTAGGTGGGATTTGTCAAATTGGTTGTTTTTTGACCCTTGGTTTGGTCGGTTGACCTATTGTAAAAAGGTTTTGGGATCCTTTCAAAACCCGCTTATAATATAATTTTAACTTACCAAAAAAAAAAAGTGAAAGAGGTTGTCTTAAAAACACCACAAAATACACTTCAACTAAACTAAAAATAGGGCCTAATAGACTAGATACTAAGCAAAGCATTATAAAATGTAAATTAAGCTCATGTAATTCCATTCACTACTCTAATAGCCCTTAGCACCCTAAGCAAGATTTTACAAATGAAAGCATAACCACATGATGAATGATAAGCATCCCTAATATTTTCATAGCCTATTGTGATAATTCAAACAAATTAGGCCTAATAGAATAGACCGCTCACAAAGCTTTATGTAAATATATAGGGCCTAAAGAGCATTGATCAATGAAAGAATTCTACATTAAAATACTAGCAAAGGTCAAACAAGATGATTCATTAAAATTATAGAGTAGAATTACATGTTATACAATAAGCAAATACTCAAATTGTCTACCCTCATCTTGAGGTTGATTATGTAGTTTATAAATGCTATACTGGCCTAGCTAATTATTAAAAGGATAGCCTACCATAGGCTTAATAAAATAGCACAACATGGCCCTATCTAGAGCTCATGTTCAGTCTGCATGTTTGGAAGGAGTGGGAGTCACTTTCTACTCTATCTTTGCTAGCTATTTTGATTTGCACCATTTAATATATTTAGAATTCACTTGTCTTTGGAAAATTTTCACCACATAAGGATTCTTCGATCCTTCCACTATGCCTTATTGTTATGCTAGTTATAAAATTTACAAGACACTTTACTTATGATTAGTGGTCATTGATGTTGTTGTAGATTTGAAGATACTAGTTTTCACCTTCCTATGACTGCTTGACTCTGGATGGTTGAGATGTGTCTAGCTGGCCCATACTTTTGATGCACATGATATCCTCTAAAAGAGACTTATCCTAGAAGCCCTCTTATTTTGACATCATCTACTATGGAATATTTATTTTCACTGATGCTTTAGGGACCTGGTTAAGGTTACTTCAAGGCTTTGATAATATTGTTAATTTGAACTCTAACCACTTTGAAATCCTGACCACTCAAGTCTTTGGTAATTGGAATATTCAACCAATTAATACCTGGTCACTCTAAATCCAATCACTTTGAAGTGGTCTGATTTCCTTACATTGATTGAATTTTGGGCTAGTTAAGCTATCTTTGGATATTTGGATAGCCTTTACATGGCTATCAAATTTTTTGTGTATTTTGAATTACAAAATTGATTGTCTAATAAAATTCTAGGATCTATCTATGTGGAGGCTTTCATGGGTCCAAAAATACCTCATGGATTGTGATGTGAGATATTTTTTTGTATGAATAGGAGTACAAATCTTGAGGAGATAAAAATAGTAAGCTTAGCTACAAAAGAACTAATTGTTAGTTAGAGATAATAAAAAAAGAGTCACATCACTCATGTTTTTAAGGGATTTGAATCTATCATGTTCAAATAAAATTTTGATAAGGGGTTGCAAGTACATATACAACTTTATATAAAGATAGAAGAGGTAAAATAGCAGCAATGCTAAAGCATCAAGGATTCAATGTGAAGTATATTCTAAAATCATATCTATAGAAGGAGGAACATTAGACTTTTGTTGATTGTACTAGTAATATTCAGTTTTGGTGAGTGAAAAACAAAAAAATGAAGTTCCTATGCAATTGGGTGAACAATGCAAACTTTACAATGGATATTGTTACATAGTTTAGTATATTTATCTTGGAAAGAGAAAGAAGACTACTTGCTTTTGTACTTAGACTAGACAATTAAATTGTTCCAACATATAGAGTTGTACATGCATCACTAATGAACAAAATGATGGAGTCATTTAAAGCATAGCCAATTTAGGGTCAAAATTTTGAGGTCAAGGAGTCTACTCAATTATTTATGGTTGATAGAGCTTCATTATTTTCAAGGATGGAATTAGCTCTAGATATAATAATTACATAATGGAGAAAGAGATATAAAATGATACTTACAAGGAAAATAAACTTGCTCTTTTTAGGGCAAAAAGACCAAGATCAAAATAAAATATTAAAAAGCATACCAAACAATGTAATATGGGGGGTGTTGGAGTTTATTATATTATTTGGTATATTGCAAAGTATCTTATAAATATCTTGTAAATAGTTGGAGTCTAGAGTCTTTTAAATATTTATCATTTAGTAATAATTAGGTAGTTTTAATTATTAGAGAGTTAATAAAATATATTTATCTTATGATAAATATGAAGAGTTATCTCCCAAAATTTTGAGAAGTGTAAGGTTATGAATAGTTAGATGAAGTTAAAATGTCAAGAATATTTTTAAAGGCTATACATATAGCTAGCATATGAGATGTATGTGATGTAAATTCTAATACTTTATTGGTACTAGAATACTAGGTGTATGAATAATGTAATATTGTTAGGTATTATAGTACATTACTTTATACTGCAAGATATCACAATATTTACTATTATAAAGTAGATATATTGTGAGTTCATGTATTGAATATATATGTGGTGAATCCTAAATATTGTGAGATTAATTATATATTGATAATTATTTAGTATTTGAATATAACTTATATGCTAACATAAAGGACCTAGGGAGGTCTTTAAGGTTAATCCAATGACAAATTTTTGTGCTATTTTTTTAGTTACAACACAAATATAAGATATCTAGTTAGAAGAATTGATCACCCCAACCATCCCTTTATTTGGAGGTGGGACATTCTTGTGGTGAATTTTATTTTTTGCAATTTGGTTATAATTTTTATTAGGTAGCTAATTTTGAAATATTTCCAGATATTTGACTGGAAGAAGATTAATATTTAGAGCCACTGAGAACAACTTGGATGTTGTCAATTAGGTATTGCATCACATTCCTAAAGATGAATCATCTATCAGTCACATGACCATTTAAACAATGGAAGACACATTTCTCTTTGGGATAAAACTAAGGAGACTTTTTACTTCTAGGTTAAATAGGTTTGATAGGTAGAAGCTATATCATTTTGGATTTTAAGAGATGATCTAGGATATTTGAAATATATTATAGTTTGGAGTACCTCTGTTTGGGTTTTTATTTTTGAAAATTATCTAAGGAAAGCTTTTGGCAACAATAAATTTATTGGCTTGGCATGATTTTATGACTTCATCGGCTACAATGTGTTTTTTCTTATACTAATTTGGGTTAGAGAAATACTTATCTTCCTCTTTGTGAGACTTGGTCTTTAATTACCTTCTCTTGATAAGGGTAGTACCTAATCTCATCGCCATGTCAATTTCATCTTCAAAGGAAGACATATTAGCCATATCTAAGTAGAAGTCCAATTGCTCATTAATGTTTTCAATAAAATTATCTAGTAATTCTTTATGTGGAGTGACATATTGTAGTCTTCCCATTAGGGCTTGCCATATTGTAAAGAAGTTGGAAAAATTATTGTTGTTAGATTGCTTGAGTTGGTATATGTCACTAATGATAATATATTTCTCAATATATAGATAATTTCTTTAAAAACATTTCACTAAGGTTCATAAATATTTTCAAGGAATGCCTTAGAATTTTATAATACCACTCAAAGGAAGGGCCACTAAGGCTCTTATAAAATATTTTATATAGTATTGTTTCTTCATAAGAACTAATGCTACAAGATATTTTAAACAACCTAATGTGGTATAGGAGATCCTCCTTTCCTTTGTATATTTTAAACTTAGAGGTTTCAAAGTTAGGAGGAAAAGGAAAATTAGATATAAAATGATCTTGAGATTTTTTGTACAATTCATCATATGAATACATATGATTGGATAAAGACCCTTGGAGGATAACCATTTATTATTTAAATTGCTCTAATTGAGAAGTCAAATCTTGAAGTTTAGGAGGAGTCAAATTTGATTTTTTAAAAGGTATATTCGAAAATATAGAGTAGATTTTTTGATGATTGATATAAGGAGGTACATGTGTGAATAGGATGTTGAAGTTGGCATCCTATGGTTTGAACCAAGGGTAACTAATATGAAATGATTTAATTATGAAAAATGAGAGATTGTAGGATTAGGATTTTTATGAATCCCATATCCATGCTTGTGAAATAAAAATGAGGATTATGAAATAAATTTATATGATTATTATAGGTTGAGACACTTAATGGAACAATCTAATTGGGAGTGTATCTTTTGCTTACTTATTGAGATATGAGGCAACTAATATTACCCTATAATAATTTCTTAATTATAGAAAAAAATGAGTGATTATCTAATGGAGGTAGGAATTTTTGTCTTCTATAATCTATGGATGTGGTGATAACACAAGGATTTAAATCAATTAAGTGGGATGTTAATGCATTAAGGTTTTCACTTATAGTTCAAAAGTATGGATCTAACTGATTTATTGACATAGGATTTGGTTTAGGTTGGTAAGGATGGTCCATGAGTGAGCCCTCCCCTATAGAGATGCATAGGGTTTCTTGACCTTACCTAAGTAAGGCATCCATTGTTTTCCTATACTTCTATGATAAATAGTCCATATGAGCTATATATTAAAAATTACCCTCCATGCTCATCAAAGGTAGGGCTTATAGAAATTGAATGTAGAAACCTCATCTTCTTGAATGAATGTAGGATTCTATAGGAATATTAGGGTTAACAGCTAATTTATAAGTAAAACTATGAGTTAGGCAAAATTTCTCAGCTATAAATTTGGGATAAGAGAGAAGATTAATTAAGCTTTAACTATTTATAAATTTAATTAAATAAGAA
This sequence comes from Wollemia nobilis, assembly GCA_028583015.1. Lineage (NCBI taxonomy): Eukaryota > Viridiplantae > Streptophyta > Pinopsida > Araucariales > Araucariaceae > Wollemia > Wollemia nobilis. The sequence continues at coordinate 40,270,759 of JAQPPZ010016981.1, forward strand.
ATATATACTTTAGCAACCATATATCCCTTTCCCTGAATATATCAAATCTAACCTATATACCTTAGATACATCCTTATATATTGAGGGATTTGATATTGTATCGCCCAAATTTTTTGCACCCTTACCTTCAGGCTAAAGGATCTATGCCCGAAAGGGGGATGTGAGAAGGATGGGACAATACCTCGCACGGAGAGGCCCTTTGAAGGTCGCACTTCTCGAGGGAGGGGTATAAGGGTGAATTTTTTATGGATGGTGGGGTTCACCAGGAAAATTTGAGTGGAAGTTTCCATGCCTAGGTCGAGAATGGGTTTGATGTGTTCATTTTATGTTCAATCATTCAGATTCCTAGGTTGGCCAAAATGAATCTAAGCTATTCTATATGAAATTTTTGGTTTATATGCAGAAAACAAACATAAATGAATCCTAAATACAAATAATATCTAAAGTGGAGAAGAGTGCACCTAATTTCTGATGTCTGATGAATATTTTAAAGCTTGTAGGAGTCTAGATCATCCCAGATATGACAAGATCATCTGTAATTGTACATAATTGTCTAGATCACATGAGATCGTCTGAGATAAGTCAAGATCATCAGCGACCTGACGAATTCATTAGACGAATTTGTCATAAACCTGCAATCATGAAAACAGACACCAAAACCCAAAAATGCAATTGCAAGAATGATACAAAATGATAGAAATAAGAGTGTAAATGCTTAAATGATAAATCCATATATTAAATCAAATAGGATGCAATGTTTTAATAATTTATTTTGAATTGTCTCATGCAAATATGCTAAATGAGGTGAACTCCAATATGCAGAGCAGAAGTAAATTAATATAATGCACAATTAAATAATAAAAGGGATAGAGAATGCAAACTCAGGGCTCTGATTGCCCCCAATATGAACTATAGTCAAAATCATCCGCAATCATACGAGATCATCGTCGATCTCATCAGGATCGTCCAAAATTGTGGTTGAATCGCCTATGACAATCCGAGCTTCCTCTGGCTGAAACATAGTGAGATCCTGCAATAAAACTTAAAAACACAAATGCAAATGGTGGGGAATATGACGTTCTAACACAACAAAATCTAAGATTACAGGGAAATGATCAGCCAGGGAGCCATACAGGGGGATAAAATGAGAAAATCCCAATTTATATAGGATTAGGGGAAGTTTAGGAGGTTAGGGATCATCCCAATCTGGGAGATCTCCAATGTAGGAATCTCCAACTGCACAGACACACTTCTACTCGAGTTGGAGATGTTATTGAAACAAAAGCTAATTATGAAAATTTGGTTTTGGGACAAAATCGTCTGGACATTTTGTTCCAGAAGAATTCATCCGATTGGGGATGATATCGTCAGATCGGTGAAGATATCGTCCAATGATCAAAAAAACTTCTAAAAATGGTGCAAAAAATGAGGTGAGCGGTTAACGGGCGGTTTCGGGGTTAAAATTCAAATTTTTATCTTTTACTGAGAGTTTACAGAGAATTTCAGCCAGGGGGGTTCTAAGGGGAGGGCTTAGGATTAAATAATCTTATGAGGGAGGTTAGGAGGTTGGATATCATCCCTATTTGGGAGATCTCCAATGGGGAAGGGTCTCTAACAGCACAGACACGCTTCTACCCGGATTAGAGACGTCGTTGGAACAAAATCTAATTGTGCAAAATCAGTTTTGGGACAAGATCGTCTGGATGTCCTAGCCCAGACGAAATCGTCCGATCTGAGGCGATATCATCTGATCGGTGATGATATCGTCAAATGATCAAAACAACCTCTAAAAATGGCACGGGAAAGGAGGAAACAGATTACACGGCGATTAACGGGCGGTTTGGGAGGTTAAAATTTGAATTTGAATTATTTACTAGAGTAAATGTAATTACTAAGGTTTTACTATGCCAATTTTAGGGTGCTACAGGCCTTTTTAAATAAAATAAAATATAATATTCCTTAGTTTTTAGGAAAACCTTTTGCCATTTTCACCTTAGAAAAATAACCTTATTATTTTCTTTCAACCACCATGGAATTGAGATATCTTTTCAACCCTTTTCTTTTGCCCAAATATTATAAAAATGTTATCCTTCTTGCTTCTCTTTTGGGATCTCTAGGAATATAATATTTAAATTAAATATTATATCCTTGCCTCTTAGAAAATCAACCATGAACCATTTACTTAACATTATTTTGACATTTTCTTCATATTCCTTTTACATCAATGACAACAAATCCTGCTCATATTTCCAACAATTAAGAATACACATTCACCTAGCAACTCCACTATTAAAAAAACCCTAGATTGGTGACTCTTGATTAGACCAAATAATACCTCATTTTTGTCACATTTCTAACATATAAAAACTTCCATATGACAATATATAATATAATTTTGTGCCAAATATTTTATTAAATTACATCAGTTGTTAATATTTGCATGACTAAAGTATTAAGAAATATTTTCTACATTTTTGTCCTATTTTTGCATGATTTTTAGTGATAAATAGTATAGTAAAATTGGTAGAAAATAAAGGTTTTTGTGACTTGTAATTAGATGAGATATTTTGTATGGTTTTTTCCACCTAAAATGAGTTGTTGAGATCGAATGGTTCCAAGTCAGCCATTTTTCTATGAAACAGGGCATGACTGTTATTTACAACATATATATGGCAGCCACCTGGAACATTAAAGGACGGCATAGAAAGTATCAAAAGGAAAAAGTGCAACTGATTGGAACAGGTTCAAGGTGGCAATAGAGGATCTATCATGCACCTAGAAGCACCCACACATGGTCAAACTAATAGCAACAATAAATTACAAGTATTTGGCCCAATATTCTAAAGTTGCCCTAGAATGATAGGCAAAAACAATCAGTTTCAACAAAAAAGATGATTTTGCATCCATTTTGCAAGGAACAAGAAGGGTTAGCAAAATGATGAGTGTAAAAACTGATTTTACACCTATTCTAGGTTGATTCCCACTAAATTGAAATCCCAAATAAGCACACAGATGACTGTTGTAGTGGATTCTATCCTGAAATAGACTAAGTTTGTCGCAATAGACCAACAAATCAAGCATCACTAGTGCATTATTTGATTTTGTAGTTGTAAATAGGAATTTAATAAGTATTATAAATAGTTCCACTCACCCATTGGTTTAGTTAGTCATAAAATATAAAAGAACGTGAAGTTGACAAAGTTGTAAAAGTTGTAGTTTAAAATAGTATTTTAATAAAAAGTGTAGTATTATTCCAATGCATTGATTTGTGAGTGAGTGAGTTTTTATATTTTATATTTTGGAGTTTATTACACCTTATTTTGGACTAGGGAGCAAGGGCCCACTCTCGGGGTTGAAGGAAGGAAGCATTTTTTTAGGTTTTTTGATGGTTTCTGATTTCTACAATTTTTGTCAAATATCTTGCTTAAATCTTGTAAACAGATTTTCCCTTTGTTTTAGCATGATTTTTCTTATTTTTAAAGTGTTACATGTATGTGTGGATTTTTAGCTAGCTGATCCCCATTTTTGTGTGCATTTATTACCTATATTTTCTATATTTCAATTGCAACAACTTTTCTAACAATTTTTACATTGATAGTTTTTGTAGCAATTTTTCAGACAGTTTTAGTAGTTTCAATTTCAGCATGGTTAAACTTAGTTGGATTAAAATTAGTATTTCCCTTTAATTTTATTTCAATTAGAAATCATAAATTAGTTTTTTTCTTCCTTCAAAAATTTCAATTTTGCAAATTTAGATTAAAGTTTCAATTCTGCAAATTTAGATTAAAGTTTCAATTCTGCAATTTAGAAGCAATTTCAATTCTGCAATCTAAATTAGTTTCAATCCTATAAATTATGAATAGTGTGACCTATGAAATACCTAATGAACCTCTATTTCATAAAAAAAATCTTGTGAACTAATTACTAAATTGTAACTTGCCAAAATTCTCTATTGTATATAGTCTTGGACACCACCCTAGATTTGATAAACATTGAAACTAAATATTGACAATAATGACACTCATCATTTTTGACATCATTTCTAGGGAACATAGTGTTTTTAAAAGATAAAATATTCAAACTATTTTTTATTATGCTAACTTGTGAATGAACATAACAACTTGCATGAAACATAGTTGTAAAACTGATAGTTGCACTTAAAAAATTTAGAAACACCCACACAAAATGAATGAATAGGTTAAGGGATGAAAGAATGATTTCTTAAAAACATTTTACCTACCATAGGTAGGCAATATTCATGCCAAGGGGGTGAATTTCCTACATTTGAAATTCCTAAAATTATTAAACAAGAACCATCATCATCATCATCAAGAAGTGTATCTCCTGAGAGAGAAATATGAGAGAAGCAAACTGCTAGTACCTCCTCACCCAGTCTTGACATATCCTTGAATTCAAGGTAGTTTAAATGAATATATACTAGGTTTTGGGAAGACATAATGGCAAAAATGCAAGGGAACCTGTATAGGTTCAACAATATTCATAATAAAGTGAATAATCCTACTCCTACCAGGACTTTCAAATATCCTATTTGATTAAATCCTACACAAAACTCTCCAATAAAAATAATTTCACCTTTGGTGTTACCAAAATTTAGGGGAGTTGCATTTGAAGATCCTGATCAATTCTTATTTTAATTTAAGGTTTTCTGTCAGACATATGATTACACAAATGACAACCAAAAGCTAAAAGTTTCTCCTTCCACACTCAAAGACTCAGCATTATGTTGGCTTATGAGCTTAGCACCCAAATCAATCTAAACATAGGAATAAATAGAGGAATTATTTTTATATAATGCCAAGAATACTACCAATTGAAAAATAGAAAGGATGAACTATTTAGAATCAAACAAGAAGAATATGAAAATCTAAAGGATTACTTTGATAGATTTACTTTTGTGCAAAATAAATGTGCCACTTTTGAATCAAAAATATGTAAGGTCATATTCTTAAGAGGGTTACAAGATGATTCTAGATAAGTAATAGAATTAATGGGTAAGGTAGATGTGATCACCCTTAACATTGATGAAATTTTGGAAATATGTAGAAATTACTCATGCAAAAGATAAAGAATATGAAAGTAGATTACTAATAGTAGTGATTTGAAAGAGTTTATGGAAGAATTTTCCAATCTAAAAACTGACATCTTGGTACATCTTAATACTACATTAGGGGAAATGAATGCAAAAACCAAATCTATAGAACCCCTAACTATTTATTGTCCAAAACGTAAAAATAGGTATGCTCTTCAAGACTATCCTTTAAATAAAATCTGTATATCTATTATTTGTAGCATTTTTTCAAAAGGACATATCACTAACCAATACCATCTACTTCCAGGACTGAAAAATATTTTGGAATCACAAATAGAAGAACTCAACTTTTTTAGGCAAATAAAAGGTGGAAAAGTTTTACAATATCAAAATACCCCATGTTTTCCCACAAATTGGGGAAAAAAACATTGGACTATACCATGGAGTTACTCAAAACCACCACAACAGTCTTGTAGTCAACCTCCATGGATATCTTTTCAATATTGGTCACAATATAGGTGGACAAATCCACAATGGAATCAACCTAATACACCTTAATTGCAAGCCAAATATCATGGTTAAAATTGGGGATAATAGTATCCATCATACCAGGGACAATAAAGATACCAAGGTCAAACACAAAATTTTTTGCCTGGTCCTACTAAAATGTTTCCTCAATGAAGACAACAACAACAAAATTGGGTAAAGCAACCACCATTTTTGGTCCAACCTGTGGCCAATCCTAATAATATAAGATAGGCAACTCCTGTCTATCCTCTTATGTGGTTGAATATAATGAAAATACCATGATCAATGTAATCAATTGTAGCAATATCCAGCTACACTTAGGAAAGATATTTCTTGAGCCTATTATTGAATAAATGAAAATAAATGAAAAGAAACATAAATCCTTTAGTCCAGAACCATGAAAATCAACTTTTGATAAAGGAAAAGAAAAAGAGAAGACTTTTCAAAAAAAAAATTACCTTCTTCAAAAAAGATACCATATCTAAAATAGTTTGAAAAATCTGAAATTACCTCTAAATCATATTTATTAAAGGAACTAAAATTTTTGAACATTTCACTTCATTTATTATAGGCAATCAACGATGTGCCTTTAATTAACAAAACTATTCAAGATATTTGCATTAAAAATTTAGGAAGGAGGAAGAAAGCCTTTCTCAAAATCATACAAGTAGATGGAAAATTAGCTGACATACTTTCTAGAAATCTTATTCCACCAACATATGGTTATCCATGAAGTCCAATAATCACAATAACCATTGGATCCATGCATATTTATAATTTTCTAATTGATCTTGGAGCAACCATTAATGTTATGACCAAAGACACAATGCAAAGATTACAATTGAACAATTTAAATCCTTCATATACTATCTTATAAATGGCTGATAGATCCATTGCAAAACCAAGAGGAATCATAGAATATATTCCTATGATGGTATCTTCATGGGAATATCCCACTGAATTTTTGGTATTGCAACCTTACAATTCTAAGAATGGTTATCCAATTATCTTGGGAAGGCCTTGGATTGCTATGGTAGCCACTTTTATTGACTGTAGGTCAGGGGAAATGACCATTTCTAATGGCAATAGATTAAAAGAAATTTTCTTTGTACCCTCCTATGAAGCCTTCAGTAAACATTTTAGGTTTATTATGGTTTCCTGAGTCTGATGAGGAACACAAAGAAACCATTTCCACACTAGCTATTCTAGTAGTGAAAGAACATATAGAAGAGATAGATTCATGTAAATCAAAAAATGAACAACACCAAAGAAAATAGATAGAACCAATACACAATATGTTGCACAATGAATAGAGACAATATTTTATTGATATAAATGGAGCCTTGATCTCCAATGTTTACAACATCATTTGGTATTGATACAAATGTTACAAATACTAGGGTTTCAAAACCCTAGTTCAAAGAATAACTGGTGTCTTCTCGCTCATCTTCGATCCAAACAAGAGTTGTGGGTGGGCTTGTGTATCCCTAGGGGGCCACCCTAGCTTCAACAACTTCCAGATAGATGATTCCTATACCTACAAATAGAAAAACAACAAAAAGAGATTAGAAGCACCTGCGAGGGCTCCACTGTGTGAGGCCCTCAGAAAGATAAAACAACTAAAACCCTAGATGCTGCAATATAATACTATAAATAAAAAGTACAAGAATATAAAATAAATGCAAATAACTTCTTACCTTGTCAACATGCTAATTTCTATCTCTTCTTCTATCGATGATGGTCGCGAGGATGCCCGAACGGTGCTCGAGGGTTGTAGGACTGTAGATCTACTATGGGAAATACCCAGAGGTATTCTGTGAAGGTTGTGGATGCACCAGAGAGTTCCAAAAATACCCAGAGGTGTTCTACTAGCTCTAGAGGGCATTCGAGGGCTGAGAGAAGTGTCGCATCAGATCTAGTTCATATGGGTTTGGCAACGATGAAAACAAGCGAGGCAATGGTGGCGATGACAATGAAAGTGATGGCAAAGTGGCTAGGGTAGAAGGGCTTAAGGATTTAATTAATATTCTAAGGGTTAATATTCTAAAGGATTAAGGGTTTGATTCATCAAAATGACTCATCTTTTATAATCTTCCCTTGAACATGTTAGGGTTTCGATGACACAAAATGAGTGGCCAAGATTAAAACATGAGGAAGGGTGGAGATTAAGTTTGGGTAAGTGGCATGGATTGAGATGGATGGATGGTTGAGATTAAAATATGGTGGATGGCTAGGATTAATTTATATAAATACATATATATTTATTAAATATATATAAATATAATATATAAAATATTAATATTTAAATATATATTAAATAAATACATATATATAATATAATGGATGGTTATGATTGGAGGACATGGATGGATGACAAGTGGCTAGATTTTGGTGTCTACAGATATCCCTTTTTGTATCGCATTGCATGAAACACAATGTGGTGCAAAAATACGAGACACCTGGTTTGGCATGATGAAGCAACTTTCTTTCATTGGAGTGCAAAGATGATTTTGAAGATAAAATAATTTGTATGTGTAGCTTACCCCCTCAATTGGTGAATGAGTGAAGAATGAATCTCATAAGCCAATTGATAGAATTGTGGGGAATAATGTAGTTGAATGGTGTAAGTGCAAGTGTATGATGTAAATGTGGATGATATGAATGATGTAAAGTGATTTCATTTTTACCCCAATAGAGAAGGGGTTTTTGCCAAGTGTAGATGCCATGATCATGTAAGATGTATCCCATTATGGGAAATCAAAATCAAATTTGTTTACCCCAAGTTTGGGGTGATTCCATGTTGTTGAAGAAAGTGCCTTTTGGCATCATTGAAATGCAAAGTGATGAAAATGCAGAATATTAGAACCAATCATCCTAGGATTAGATGATTTCTAGGAGGCCCCTCCTAGTGACTATGCATAATTCTTGAATGTTAAAGAGAATTATGTAGTATAAATTATCCATGTTTCAAGCCCCATGGACAAGGCCATCAATGATAACTTTTGAGAAAATTAATCTTAGCATAGTTGCACATAAAAATGAGGGATCAAATGTAATTTTATTTCAAACGAAGAGATATTGGATGATGATAATGGCCAAGTATCCTTATGGTGATTTATCCATCTTACCGAATTGCATGGACAACCAATCATTGCAATCGCCAAGGAGATAGAATAGACCACTAGATACGAGGTTCACTTGAAATTGTATGTGAACTTGGAAAATATGCAAATGTAATGATTGATGGATGAAAATGATGTTGAAATGAATATTTGATGATGAGAAATGCATTGATGATTGGATTGCATGATTTTGTGAAATTTTGCATTGGTTTGGAGCATTTTTAGAGCAATTTTGGATAATTTTATGACTTTTGGTCGCAAACAAAAGTTAACCACCCAAATCAATCCATGTTATCACAAAGATGAATGAAATGATGGAGTGGATGATTGGAATGATGAATATGGTCATTTTGTGAAAATTTGGACCATTTTGGTGCATTTTGAAAGTTGTAAAGTGATTTTATGACTTTTGGTTGCAAGCAAAAATTAAGCATCCAAATCAATTTTTGTTTTCACAAAACATGATATGATGATGAAATGAATGTATGGATGCAATTTGGAGTGATTTTGTGGAGGTAAGCTACATTTTTGGATCATTTTGGTCTTTCTAAAAATTTTGACACCAAACATCGGCTAGCATCTTCAACATCCTCAGATGCCGACAAGTGTTTAGCACTCTGCAGACTTTGGTTAGTATTTCAATGCACCTATGAATGCCCATGGGCATTCCAGTGCACCAAAAATAGCTATAAATAGTCTATAGAAGTGAAATTAGATTCATTCTTATGTTCACAAATTCTAGAAGTTGTATGAAGGAGTGAGTGAGGAAGTGAGGTGGAGTGAAGGAGTTTGGTGGTGTGGAAGCTATGGTGATGGAGGGTGTAGATGTGGAGGAGAAGTGGAGGTGCATGTTGCTGAGGTAAGTGCCCTTGGCACTCTTTGTTTGGACTTGTGCAATATTTTTAATTATGCAATGAATATGACATTAATGTATTTGCATTGTATATGTGTTGTGTTATAGTTAAAGATCTTGGAGGCTCAACATCGGTTCTCACCTCTCATACCAAGGTGAGAAAGGTACTATGAGATGAGTAGTGGAAGTGGTTAGAGAATGTGGGGCTAGTTAGGGTAGCTAAGATTGATGTGGTGAGGGTGAATGAGGGGTATCTCTCTACCTTGGGAGAGATGGGATCCAGATAGGGGGACCTTTTAGCTCCCTACTAGAGAGGTGATAGTGACACTTGAGGATGTATATCGCATCCTCAAAGTACCGATGGAGGGGTTACATGTCGAGGTTGGACATGATAAGGGGTATGAGATGAGTCAAATATTTGGATATGGATGGTGGGATGTGAGTGTGAAGGGTGGAGGGATAAGGTACTTGGTGATGTATGTGGATAAGAAGTTGGAGGCATTACCTACCTTAGTCATGTTCATGTTGGCCAACATAGTGGTCCCAAATAACACTAGCTATCGATTCCCATGGAACATGATCAGGCTAGTGTATGATATGATTGATAAGCCTCAAGTGTATGCATGGGCACCTACTCTACTAGTGTAGCTATACCAAGAGTTGTATGAGGTGAGGAGGTGAAATAAAAGGGGTTAGGGTGTAGTGTACTACTATAGTGTTGGGTTGGGAGCACTTTAGTGTGGCTCAACCTATGGGCTTACCTACTAAGGCATGGGATGGAGAGCAACCCCTATGCTATGAGATGGTGAGTGGTTGAGGAGGTGCAATAAGTCATCCTATCTAGACTAGCTAGGAGTACAGGGATCTATGGGTAGGACTAACACCTGCTCAAGTGCTTTGGAGACCATGGTGAGGTGCTACTTGGACTAGTGATGAAGAACTACGAAGAGTATAGAGGCTAGATGGGTGGTTGGGAGGCATAGGAGTGAGGTGGAGCTGATCTAATTCTCATAGGTGCTAAGGTAGTTTAGGCTATGATAGGGAGTTCCTAAGGCACCAATGTTATATAAGCATCATCAAGATGAGATGGGTCTACCTTGTGTTGAGGCATGGAGGGTGACCTATGAGGATGATGAGGAGATAGATCTCCTTAATGTGGATGATGTAAGGACTACTATAGAGTATGATGCATGGTTCACTACACAACCACCATGGGTACCAAGTCTAATAGTGGATGAGGGGAATGAGGATGAGGATGAGGTAGAGGCCAATGGAGGAGGTAGATGAGGCTCCTAGATATCAAAGATACCTTTGATCTAGTAGTCAAGGGAGACGAATGAGGGATGCAGTAGAGCAAGCTCTAGATATTGGAGGTGATGGAGGTGATGATGATGATATGGAGGAGGTTCTAGAGAGACCTCTAAGTTAGAGTGAGGAGGATTGGGTGAGGCTCGAGTAAATGGTAGTTGAGCGAGATGTAGAGATAGCAGCTCAAGATGTAGAGATAGCTTAACTATGGGTAGAGCTAGAGGCATAGACTATAGGTGGAGGTGAGGATAGGATCATGAGGCTCCAGGTAGAGCTACTTGAGAGGGACCATCATCAGAGACATGATGTACTATGCCTTTAGGCTCGAGATGGATATATCCAAGATTTGGAGGATCGATTGATGGAGCACCACATTGGGCTACCAGATCCACCCTCCTCATCCATATCTAGATCTATTAGGCATAGTGAGTCTAGGCATAGTGGCTCTAGGTCTAGGGCTCCTTTAGGGTCACAAGGGTCCTCTTATAGGTGTTAGCTAGTGCTTAGATGCACTTTTTATATATGAGCCTTGGTGCTCCATTGTATATAGCCTTTGAGCATTCATTATACATGTATATATTATATATATATATACATGGATTTTACTTTTGTGTTATGATTTTGTGTGAATGCATGTGTATATGTGTGATGGATGATAATGCAATGATAATGTGTATGAATGCAAATGAATTAATGCTCTAATGATCATTCATAGTTTAGATTTTACTTGACCATTGTATAGCATTGTTGTTTAATCAGGGGCACCAAAATGGTGGCATGTGAAATGGAAGACTCATGTAATGATATGGATGTTGATATGGAAGAAGATATTGTTGATATAAAAAATTATATTGATATGGAAAATTGATTATTTTGTAGAGACTCAGACATACTAGTGATATCAAACAAACTCACTAAATATTATCTAATTTCTCTAAGACCAAATGTGTGTGCAGTGAATTCATTTACCGAATCATGAGTATGGTAATGACTCGAGGTAATCAAGAACCAATGTGTGTGCAAGTGAGTTCATTAACCCATATTGAGTAAATTGAGATGAAACCTATCATGGAGGAGACCAAGAAGCTAGTTTATCCTTATGTGTGGTCAGAGGTCTCTTCAAGAGAGACGTGTCACCATGCATGAGCATACTCCACTACTAGTCAAGCATCTATAGCCTTGGTGGAGATTAGCTCCATAGTCCAAGAATCTGATCTCTAAGATTTGGGGATTCAGACTACCTAACCATCTGACTAGAAATGTAGTTCTATCCTTACAACTTGAGGATCTATGGTGTGTGATGTGTAAAATATTTAGAGCTTTGGGGAATCAGATTCTCAACCAAAGTGTGATGAGAATTTTACCCTATCCTTACTACTCTATATTTTATTTGGAAATGATTGTGATAGTGGTGAAAACCACTATTTTTTATTTTTGGACTATGTGCATAATGGGACAAGCAAGGATTACCCTTTTCACTTCGAGGTTCAACCCAATCATGGTGTTATCCCTCTTTGACACAAGATGTTTTTAAGATGTGTGATTGTGTTTGGTTCAAGAGTGTTAGAGTCAATTCCTAGAACTCAAGATTTTCTTAGTGAAAATGTGTCTTGGTCCTAAAGAAAACTCGACATGTATTGGAGGTTGCTAGAAACACTAGGAGTGGTTGAGTGACCAAAAACACCTAGGGATTATGGAAATGTGATTTGCAAATGATAATTTGACTTTATGGAATGGTGCAATGAAATGGATGATGATTTGAAGGTGCCCCTAATTAAGGCAACATAACTTTATTGGACCAATTATTATCTAAACTGAATAAATGACCCCTAAAATGTGTGAAGATGGTTGTGAATGCAATGTATGAAATGCAATTTGTGAAATGAAATGTGTGCAATGCAATGTGTGAAATGCAATGTGTAAAATATAATGTGTGAAATGCAATGTATGAAATGCAATGTTGTTTTTGTGTATTAGCCATGTATATATACATATATATAAATCACATTAAGCATAGAATGCTCTCAAGTGGATGATGTTAAGTGGTTCAAGCTCTTCAACTCCCTCTATACTAGCAAGCCTATAAGTTCCTTTACCCACTTTTTGAGTGACAATGTATGGACCTAACCAATTAGCCATGAATTTATCATGAAGATGCGGTAATGCATTGGTGTTTTGTTGATTCTCTTTAAGAACAAGATCTCCTACTTGGAATTCATGTAGATGAACTTTGGCATTGTAAGCACGCTTTAGGTGGTCTTGATAAACTCGTAAATGCTCTAAAGCATTGACCCACCTTTCATCAAGAAGCGTGAGTTGGTCAAAATGTGCTTGTCTAGCAGTATCATCATCTATGAATTCCTTGCAATGAAATTCGCAATGAGGGGATCTCAAGCTCAAGAGGTATAATTGCTTTGGCTCCATAGACCAATGAAAATGGTGTTGCCCCTAGTAGGCATGTGGATGCTTGTTCGATAAGCCCATAATGCCAAGGGGATTTGAGTATGCCAATCTCGATGATTTTCTTTGACTAGTTTCTTGAGAATAGCAATTAAGGTCTTGTTGGTAGCCTCAGCTTATCCATTTGCTTGTGGGTAGTAAGGAGTCGAGAAACTATGTTGGATATTATATTTCTTGCAAAGTGCTCGAACATCCTTGTTTTTGAAAGACTTGCCATTGTCAGAGATGATTTTTGAGGGAATACCAAAATGAAAGATGATATGATGAAGTATAAACTCCATAATTCGAGGTCCTATCATACTAGTTAGAGGAATTACCTCAACCCACTTTGTGAAGTATTCAGTGGTTGTGATGATGAATGTATGTTATCCCAAGGAAGGAGGTGAGATTTTTCCAATCAAATCAAGACCCCATTGTGAAAAGGGCCAAAGGCTTTGAATAGGTTGTAATGCTTGTGATGGCACATGAGTTAAATTAGCATGTTCTTGACATTGCTTACAATGCTTGACATAAGTGCAATAATCACATTCCATGGTGGGCCAATAGTAACCCATGCATAGAATACACTTTGCAATGGCCATTCCACTAAAATGACCACCACAAGTACCATCATGAGCTTCAACTATGGCTCTTTGTGCCTCTATAGGCTCGAGATAATGAAGGAGGACTCCATCATAACCATGTCTATACAACATGTCCCCCAAGAGAGTAAAATGAGCTACCTTTTGCTTGAAAGTGCATTTAGCAGTCCATGACATATCTGATGGGAGTGTTCCAAACTTGAGGAAGGCTATTATTTGGTTTGACCAAGGCTCATATGGCTTTGAATGGATAAAGCAAACATCCTTTTCATCCTTAGATTCAACATGAACAATTGCAGATTTAGAGATCATTGTAACAATGAGTGGTTGTACCTCTCCTATAGAGTTCTTTGGAATCAATGATCCTAGAGAGGCCATCACATCTACAAATCTATTAGTCGAACATGGCAAACTATCGATTTCATACCAATCAAATTTGGTGAGCAATTACATTGCTACTTCATGGTAAAGCTTTATGGTAGGTTCTTTGCATTGGTATTCTCCATTTATTTGATGAACAACAAGTTGAGAATCACCAAATATCCTGATACGCTTTATGCCCATAGCTATGGTTGCTTGAAGACCTAATATTAAGGCTTCATACTCTACATTGTTGTTTGTGCATTGGAAGTCAAGTTTGAATGATAAGGGAATAGGTACCCCTTGGGGTGTATGAAACATGACTCCAACACCTTGACCTTTTTTGCACTTAGAACCATCAAAGAATAGTGTGATATCGACATCTTCCTCTAGAATGACATCTTCTTCTTGTTCAGTGATAGTGAATACCGAATCATCTGGGAGCTCAATAATCAAGGGTTGATCACTAGGAAGTGGAGCTTTCACAAGTTGATCGACTATGACCTGACCTTTAATGGATTTTTGGCTAATGAACTCAAGATCAAATTCAGTGAGAAGCATTATCCATTTTGTGGTGTGGGTGTTATTGTAAGTGTGAGACATCATATAACGTAGAGGATTTTTGTGAGCTATGACATATGTGGTGTGACTAAGCATGTAATGTCTGAGTTTCTTAGTGGTAAAAACCACTGCTAAGCATAATTTTTCCATGTAAGCATATCTAGTTTCATAGCTTACCAATGTTTGACTAATGTAATAGACAACTTGCTCTCGATTGTTTTCATTCTTTTGTGCAAGCATTGTCCCTAATGCAAAGTCCATTGTTAAAACATAAATATGGAAGGGGACCCCCAAATGAGGAGGAGTTAAGACTAGTGGAGAAGCTAGGTATTGCTTGATATCATCAAAATATTTTTGGCATTCATCTATCCATGAAAATGTCACCCCCTTTTGTAGCAGGTGATTGAATGGCCTGCATTTATCAGAAAGTTGTGCAATGAAATGATGGATCGATTGAATATTTCCTTGTAAACTATGCAATTCCTTCAAGTTTGTTGGGGGAGGCATCTCCATGATGGCCTTGAATTTATTTGGGTCCACCTCAATGCCTCTTTTGGAGATAATGAATCCTAATAGTTTTCCTAAGGTAACACCAAAGACACACTTTTTGGGGTTCAACCTTACATTATGCTCTAGAAGTCGATCAAAGACTTTTTCCAAGACACCAATGTGCTCTTGTCAAGTTTTAGATTTTTCCAAGAGATCATCCACATAATATTCAATGATCTTATGCATGTAATCATGGAAGATGTATGTCATGGCATGTTGATAAGTGGCACCTACATTTTTGAGGCCAAAGGGCATCACCTTGTAACAAAAAGTCCCCCAAGGTGTAGTGAATGTTGTTTTGTGTTGGTCATCAAGATTGATTCAAATCTGGTTGTATCCTAAAAAACCATCCATTAGAGAAAGCATTTCATGGCCAATGCAAGTGTCGACAAGAGTATCAATGTTTGGTAGAGGAAAGTCATCCTTAGGACATGCTTTGTTAAGGTCTCAAAAGTCAGTGCAAATGTGTATCACCCCATTAGGCTTACGAATGGGTACCATGTTTGAAAGCCACTCAGGATAGTCAATGGGGACAATGAAACCCACATCTAATAGCTTTTGAAGCTCTTCTTTGACCATGAGGGCAATGGTAGGATGCATCCTTCTCAATTTTTGTTTGATCGACTTAGCATCAGAGTGCAAGGTGAGATTGTGGACAACCAAGTTAGGGTCAAGACCAGGCATGTCTTTGTAGGACCATGCAAAAATGCCCTTCTTCTTCTTGAGGAGAGCAATTAATTGCTCTTGTTCATCTATGGATAAACTTTTACCAAGTTTGACAATTTGGGGATTGTCTACATCTGAACTAAGGTTCACATCGATGGTATCTTCAATAGACATATGAGAACCTTCCTCAAGATGATGGGGCATTGGGATCAGATGAATGTCATCTATGACATTATCAAACTCTTCTAACTCAACCTCTTCTATGTCTACCTAGAAAACCTTAGGATCTAAAGGTGAAGGTGAAGGTGAAGGTGGAGGTGATGGAGGAATGTAGTTGGTTGAAGCCCTTAACAATTCCTTAAAAAGGATAAATTCAAAAAAGGATGGAGGTGAGGAAATCTGATCCATATCAATAAGGCTCATGTCAATTGGAATTGGCTTTGCCAAATCATATGGATTATGGAGTGGGGTGAATAAGTCAACAGGATTCATGTTGACTTAAAGGGGAAAATGGTGGTTGGAAAAGTGGAGGATGGATGGATCCTATCTGCTAGAACCGATGCTAGAACTCTGGGAACCTGAACAACAATGAGCAACACAAATAAATGCAATAGGAAAAAATCCATGTACATGCAATGCAATTATTTTTATTTTTTTATTTTTTATTTTTTAAATTATGTACATATATTACAAGAAAAATGTCAATGAGGTGGATTAATGAAATGGAGGTGGTTCACCAATTGGTTTAACTCACTCTTGTGGAAGAAGCAAGTGAAATATGGGTTGATGGATGGGGAACATTCTGAGGTAAAACTCATCATATTCAATGAATGGAATGATGGGTATTGATTCCTCATTAGATTCATCAGAAGCTATCGATATAACATCATATTCTTCATAGACTTCATCTTCAAAGTCATCAAGATGATGGGTTTCTTCTTCTAAATTCAAATTAAGACTTTGAAAAGCTTGTTCAAAAGAAGAGGTGAAGGAATAAGGGTGATAACCTAGACCTGAATGGTCATGCGCTTCTCGATATGGAGTATCAATGAGCTCATGCATTCCCTATTCATGTCATCCTAGGCCATAACCTTACCAATTGACTCGATGAAAATATCAAGATGGAAAACCCGACATGTGTTGTATGTTGGTAGGTGTTGGTTGCTTGGGTTCATCTTGGGAAGATGGATTGGATGATGAATCAATCCCCCCATACACAAAATTTATGCTATTGGGCATTGAACCCATGTTATACACCACTCCTATAGATAAGGATGAGTCACATGGGTGACCATAATCCCTAGAAGTTTGGATGTTAAGTGGTGTGATGGTGATGTCTTGGACCACATATTCACCAATACCAAGATTAGTGAGGTGGACCACAACTTGGGATGATGTGGAGGTGGATGTGGAAGTGGATGTGGAAGACTCAAGATTGGCTTAGGACTCCAACAATGGGAGAGGTATGGACTAGAATGGCATCTCACAATCCATTAATTTGACTTGTGAGACATCAATTGATGTGGATGGAGGTGGATTTGGCTGAGATATTTGATGAATGGGTGATGATGTGGAGGGAATGATGATGGAGGATGTTGATGATGATGATGTGGTTGATGTGGATTGAGTTTGACCACATGTACATGTAGTCAATGATGATGAAGATGGGGGCATAGAAGTGGAAGCTTGATGTGTGGTAGTGATGGGGAGTTCCTCAAGAATAGGAACTTTAGATGAAGAAGTGGATGGTGTGGTGGATGATGTGGTTGATGATGTCAAGAAAATATGGGTGGATGGAAGCATGGATTCATAAGGATTTGAAATGAAATTGCAATACTTAAATGGTTCAACATCCATTGGTATGCAATGAATTTATCCCTCATGTACATATTTCAAGCATTGATGAAGTATAGAAGGGACACATCTCATTTCCCTAATCCAAGGATATCCAAGGAGTACATTGTATGCCATGGACCCTTCCAAGATGTGAAACATTGTGTGCAATATTTTTACCCCCACTTCGATGGGTAAAACTATAGTGCCAACTATGGAACAGAGAGCATCATTAAATGCTTTCAGGGTGAAGGTGGATTTGGTGATGTGAGATGGTGGGAGATTAAGATGTTGAAGAGTGGATGTGGTGATGATATTGATGGAGGAGCCAATATCAATAAAAACTTATTTGAATGGCTTCCTATCAATTTGAGCCATGATATGCAATGGAGGGTCCATCGATCCTGATGATATTGGTTTGATTTCAAAATCATAGAATGTAATGGTAGGCTCCACACATGTTTGGATGCTTCCCACAAAATTGCTAAAGGTATTAGCATCCTGAGATTGGAGTTCAATGGATTTTAAAATCTCCATTAATGCCTCATGATGTGGGGGAGATTGTTGAATTAGCTCATAAATAGATAGTTTAGTTGAAGCTATTTTAAGGCTAGTGGTTAACCGGCTACTCAGAGAGATGATTGGCCTTGATGGATGATTGGGAGGATGAATGGGTGGAGATGGATGACTTGGAATATGAATGGGTTGGGAAGGATTGGTGAAGAACTGGATGGGATATGATGAAGTGGTAGGTTGAGGAGACACACTTGCCTATGGTGCTATGGGAGATTGAACAGGTTGCTATTGTGCATTTTGTTGATTTGTGCATTGTTGACCTTAGGTGACTACATGAATAGCACCCACAAAACCTTGGTATTATTGAACATGATTAACTTGATTAGGAGGAGTCTTGGTATTTGACCCTCCTATTGTTGGTTGTACTTCCTCATGATGAGGAAGTGGTGTTTGATAGATGCCAAGGTTTTGATTTTGTTGAGCTAAGGGACTATCAAGCTTGATGGCCCCTAAGTCAATTAGGTCTTGCACTATATCTTTAAATGTGTAGCAGTTATTGATATCATACCCATTTTGTTGATGATAAGGGTAAAATAAATGCTCCCTATAGCTTTTGCTATATTTGGTGGGATCATCTGGTTTGACCTCAGGTAAGGCAAGTTGGTTTGTGTCATACAACCTATGAAATATGGAGGTATATGATTCGGCTAAGGGGGTGTATTGGTGATTTTGTCAAATAGATTATCGATGTTGGTGATTTTCCATAGTTGGCATTATGTTTTGAACTTGTGATGGTGGGGGAACCACTTGATATGCAATTTTTTGTGTTGTTGCATTGGTTGTTGTTGTTGAGCCACTACCGATTGGCTCATGACCACTTGATTTACTTGATTTGCTTGATTAGCCTGATTTGGCTTGGATTGGCCAGAATAGGTTCCTTTGGATTGGCCCTTGTTCTACCATTCTTTATTTTTAGGCTTTAGCACACCTTCTTGGATTTTGATTTCCTCAATTATGCTAGCCTAGGCAAGAGCTTCTTCAAATGATCTATACTATTGTAATTGTAATAACCAAGAGATGGGTTTTAAGCAACTCTTGGTAAACAATCGAGTTAGCTCTTCCATTGGTAGGGAGAATGGTAGTTTTGTGATAACAACCCTCCAATGGTTGCCAAAGTCATAGACTGACTCATCATCAAATTGCTTTAGATTATATAAGTCAGTCAATGAAATTTTCTTTCTAACATTGAGGGAAAATCTTTCGAGAAATTGGTCTACCAATTGTTCAAAAGTATAAATACTATGATGAGGTAGATGGTTATACCACTCTACGACATCTCCCCCAATGTCTGAGGAAAAGTTTTGAGCATTAGGGCATCTTGATTTTGAATTCTGAAACATGAGTGGATGAATGTGCTCACATGCTCTCTAGGGTCCTCAGTCCCCTTGAATTTGTCAAATTTTGGTACTGTAAAATCTATCGGATATGGTGGTGATGGTACCAAAAAGTGAATTGGTTGATTGATAAGTTATCTTAAAGTTGGCTTCTGGTTCATCATACCAGGAGTATGTTGCATCAAGCTATCAATATGTTGTTGCATTGCTTGAATTCTAGGGTCTTCCCTAGGTATGTGGAAGCCCTGAATCACTTGATGATTTTGTGGAGATGAAGTGGTGAAATGTTGAGGTGTGATGAGATTTTGATGATTTGATGGATTGGATTGAATTTGGTGATGTTGATGATTGAATGATTGTAAATGATGGAATGGAGATGATGTTTGAGGACTATGAATGGGTTGACTTATTGGAATGGAATGGGTGTGGATTGATGGAGGTGTGGGAATGGAAACCATAGAAGGTTGTGATATCCATGATGGATTTGATGAAAAGAATGTAGGTTGAGTGGAAGTGGGTTGAGGCTTAATATTTACCACCTATACTTGTTGTTGGGGATAAGAATGAGCATTTTATCACTCCTTAAGCAATTTATTAAGGTGTTGCCATGCATCTTGTATGGCCATATCTGAAGTAGATGGTGTGGATGTGGTTGGAATGGATGAAGTGGGTGGAGGATAAGTTGCAATAGGGATTGCAACTGAATGGGGGGTAGTGGATGCAGTGGAAGTTAGCATTTGTGAAGCAACATTGACATGTGCTTCATACAATGGATTGCCATAGGTAGTGGTATATGAAGATGGAATGGAAGTGCTTTGAGCACATGACTATTGTGGAATGGACCAATTTTGGGAAGGTGTAGATGAGACCTCAAAAAGAGGGTTAGTATACACCTGGGTGAAGCTAGAAGGCTAGGAATGGGTAAGTTCCTATTAAAAAGAAGGATCATGCCTAGGTGGACTATTGATTTTTTCTAGAACATAGTTAGTGGATATTTGAAAAGCTTCCACTTTAGCCATGTCTATGTGGGTGATGTTATGATCTATGGGAGATGATGGCTCAATTTTTGGAATGGGGATGTTGGTGGCTCTATGTAACACATCAATATTTGAGGTATACACAGTGTGTGATGGTCCCATAGACAAACTAGAATAGCTTATTTGTATCACACTAATAGGGTTAACCATAGAAGTGGTAGGGGAAGAAGTGGAACACTCCATGGATGAAGTGATTTGGTTGGCAAGGGCTTGACTCAGAATATTTTCTTGGCTTTGGGTTGAAACCATAAGCTAATGAGTCAGATGAGGGTGGTGAAGTGTGTGGAATGTGCAGAAAGAAAATGCAAATGGAGAACACACAAAATCAAACAAGCAATTTAATCCTATGCTTTGCAATAGATTTTTATATTTTATTTTTTGTGGGTTTTGTGTGTTGTAGATGTGCTAACCTAAACTATTATGCAAGGTGAAATCTAAGGTTGGATGGAAAATGAGATTCTTCCTGGTGATGAAATCCAAAAAGTTTGCTCATGGGTGACTATGGTTGCTAAGGGGCAGAGATTGATGGATGGAGATGAAGCCCACCATCACCAAATCTCAAACAATGGTTGGTGATGAAATCCAACTCACTATTGTTTATTGTGAAACATGCAAAGTGTGTGATTCATTTTAATATTTGTGTTATCTATTGTGTTCACTCAATGTTGAAAACACACCTATTTCACTCGTCTAAGCTAGAATCCAAGAACATCAACACTAAGCTCCTCAAAAGAACTTAGGGGTACACCACTTAAGACCCACCCTGAATCATCAAGTGATTCCAATAGTGGAGGGTTCACCTAGTTCTTCTACCCTGAATCATCAAGTGATTCCAATAGTAGTGTAGTGACCCCAGGACGCACGCACCGCTTTACTCTACTTGCAATATTATACCAAAATGAAATGAAAGACCATGAAATGCATATAACATAGAAATAACAAAGAGAGATCCTTTTATTGATATTGAAACTCGGTTACATGTCGGTCCCTCTGAGGGATACCCATTTCGATACAATGAATTACAAGTGGGTAAGATGTCCCCTTGCAAGGGGTGGTGCACTTTTAAAGGCTTCCCGGTTCCACACATAGAAATGTATGAGGGCTTACAGATGCCTCCTTCTCCAAGTCTGATTCTTGGAGGGATATTTGTGCTTTCAAATATTGTTAATCCATCTGATGAACCTGTATTCCTGTGAGCAATGAAAACAACAACACATGCTTAATTGTCCGATATTGCCTCCTTGGATGAGGTTGTTAGTGATAAATCTGATAATAAAAGGAAATATGCTTAATTAATGAAACTAGTTCTATGAATGTGAATGAATGAAGTAAATTCTATACTAATGATATGAAATATAAATAAATTAGAATAAGAGAAACTAACACCTAAACCCTAGACTAGGTTTGCGGGCCACTATCCAGGACAATAGCTGCTAAGATGAAATCCCTCTATATTGACCAAATACTATGGTCTTAAGTTTCTACTAATGTTAAATGATTACCATATGTGTATGTATGATCACCTCTCAATTGGATAGCACTTTGTTGCTCCTCAAGGGTGCTCAAATCTGCTCTCCAATCCAACAGGGCTTCGCTATGTATGCTCTCCAAGAAAAATCTCTCTCAAAGAAGTTTGCTAAAAGATCATCCTTGGTCTCAGAATTGATATTTGATCCCCTTCTATCCCTTTGGTGCTCTTAGGCTTGCACCTTTTAAATATGTGTGAAACCCTAAATTCTATATTCAAAACCCTAGGATTGAATCCCTCATGTGTACTAGATGTTAGCATGATAAGTTTATATTTTTCTATGCTTTGGAGGCCAGTTAACTGAAGTCTAAATTTGGACTTGAGTCTCCCATGTAAACCGGTCGTTAGCATGAGAAGTTTTGTCATTGTCTATATTTGAAGGCCAGTTAACTGAAGTCTAACTTTGGACTTGAGTCTCCCATGTAAACTAGTCGTTAGCATGAGAAGTTTTGTCATTGTCTATGTTTGAAGGCCAGTTAACTAAATTCTAACTTTGGACTTGAGTCTCCCATGTAAATTGGTCGTTAGCATGAGAAGTTTTGTCTTTGTCTATGTTTGAAGGCCAGTTAACTGAAGTTTAACTTTGGACTTAAGTCTCCCATGTAAACTGGTTGTTAGCATGAAAATTTTTGTCTTTGTCTATGTTTGAATGCCAGTTAACTAAAGTCTAACTTTGGACTTGAGTCTCCCATGTGAACTGGCCATGAAGGGGAATGCAAAGTTACTCTCGCTCACCTTTATTGCATGCATACTACCACTTCCGCTCATGATTAGACCTATTTGTCAGTAAAATTCTTTTTATGGCTTAGCCACTGCCATCTGTAGTGGCTAAGATCTAGTTGTTATAATCTGCAATAGCTAAGGTCTGGCCACTCTAGGCTTGAGAAGCTAAGGTCTAGCCACTCTAGGCTTGAGCGGCTAGGCTAGGATGGGCTCAGAATGCCCCATATGAGTGGTGATAACCACTTTTGATACTTGGAAAGTCCAATTTTTAGTCATATTGTCTAGGAATGTGCCTATGTGGGTAGTTCTCCTATACATGACACGTTTTAGGTGTCTATAGATGCCCTTTTTTATGATGCATTGTGTGGAAAAACACAACGTTGAGCAAAAATGTATACTAATATGTTTGTAAGGTGTATGATGATAATTGTTCTGATCAACATTGGATACCCCAATTATACAAGATGGTGTGCATCCTATGACCAAAGGTATTAAGGTGCCATTGGAGCCTTTTGTTATTTGACCAAAGGTATTAAGGTACCTTTGGAGCCTTTTGTGAAGTGATTAGGAGATAAGCTTAAGTCAAATCCTAGCATTTTGATTAAGGTGACCAAGTGGCATGAATATGCGTTTGAATTCTTTTAGTGGGTTGACCAAACAGTTTAAAGATGCCCTTGGACCTTTTAGTGATTTTGACCAAAGGGCTTATGACGCCTTTGGGGATTTTTGTTATTTTGACCAAAGGGCTTATGATGCCTTTGGGGCTTTCTGTGATTTTGACCAAAGGGCTTATGATGCCTTTGGGGATTTTTGTAATTTTGACCAAAGGTCTTAAGATGCCTTTGGGGTTTTTTGTAATTTTGACCAAAGGACTTATGATGCCTTTGGGGCTTTTTAAAATTGATTGCTTAACTGTTTGATTGCTAATTAAGGGAGGTATGATACCAAAAATTCCCCAGTTGATGTTTAGCAAATGTATTTTTTTTTATGCAATTATGATTTTATGATATGATGTTGATGATGTAATGATGATGATGTGATGCTTAGATGGATGCTTATGTAGATGCTTGTATGATCTAATTATTGTGACATGATGTGATGTACCATGAGTTGATTTAATGATGGATTTATTATTGTATGCGTAGGTGGATTATGATGTGATATTGAATGTGAACGGGTGAGTTATGAACTATGTATTTATGGATGCAATATTTATTGTTAAATGCATGTTTGATTTTGGTTTAATTGTATGCATCTAACTTATGTTATGATATGCTAAATGCAATGTGTAATGTGTTATGTATAGTGTTTAATCTAATGTGAATGAACCTGTATACTTTAATCACTTAAAACATAAGGAATGCATATGATATGACTTTAACAATCTATTGGGTGATACCACAGGAAGTATAACAACCATGAATGTCAACAATCATTCTTGTCACAAGAATTAATTATTTAAACTATCCATATGTGAAGTGCAATGTCATGGAATGTATGTACTTTCTTGATAAGCTTCTATAATTTAAAGGATTCAAATTAGTCAGTGGTCGTTTAAACATCATTTCTGACATTTATCCGGTATCTAACCTACCTTGTTAATACCCCTTAATTCACAAAACCTCATAAATAAAATTGATGATGTGATTGATGATATGATTTGTTGCTATGTAGGAATTTTTGAGGCTTTTCCTGAGACTTCAAACACTCTAGTTACCCTATCAATAGCTATGTACTGACCATGCAAGACTTTTGAAAGATAAGGCTTTCTTTATGAAGACCTAGATACTCATTATCCTTGTGTGTGCAAGTGAATATATTTAGATAGAACTCAAGCATTTCCTCCGATGTCAGGCGGGATTCTTTCAACCCATTGCTAAGATCAGGGATTCTCATGTGTTCCTCTCATCCTTATGTTGGACTTAGTTGGACTATACCACTAGGCAGTATTGGGTTACCTAAGCTAGCTCATCCACATTCAAACATTGGTCTACACAAATTCCAGAAGCTAATGTAATAGACATATCGTCATGTGTAAGGATTTATCCTTCTAGTTTTGTACAATGCTAAGAATTCCAGGGATTCAAGCTCCATTCCCTTCTTTTCTTCATTTTATTTGGGATACTTGCTCATGTTTAGTGATGTAAATCATTGTTTATTTTTTATTTGTTTTTTTTATTTTTGAGAAATGGATTCATGTAGTGATGATAATCACTATTTTTTTTGTTTTTGTGCTTTTGAGTACTTTGAATTGGTGATTTTGGGATCTTGAATTTGCACTTTCTTTCAAGATTTTTGCTTGTTTTTATTTAAGCAAGGGATTTAATTGGGTAGGGTGAAGCTTTTCCTTTTGCCAATTCTCAGCACCTTTGAACCGGTCACACAGGGGGATAAGCAAGGAAGATCCTTTTCACTTAAGGTAACCTAGACCACTTTTGTAGCTTTCATCTTTCCCTTGTACCAGCTAGGATTTTTGTGTTTCAATTAGTGATGGGATCCTGAATATCCAAGACATTATCACAACTAGATCTTACCCTCTACTAATCAAGATGGCTTTCTACAAAATTTGATAAGACCACTAGATATGGTTGAGTGACTAGTAAACCTTAGTATATTCTTTATAGCAACATGAAATGGTTGTGTTGAAAAACATAGTTACACACATGGAGGCATGGATGAAGCTTGTGATTGTGATACAAACTGTGGCATCGTTTGTAAGATTGTGATCCTAACATATGCAAATGTAATGGATGTAATGAAACTATTTGACTTTAGATGGAAGATGTAAATGTTTTTGTATTTTTTATTTTTGCATTGTTTTTGTGTTTTTAATTTTATGTTGACCAAAGGGCTTATTGTGCCTTTGGTTATTTTTATTGATCTTGACTAAGCAGATTGGATACCCTTGGAGCATTTTTGATTGATTTGATCAAGCATCTTAGAGATGCCCCTGGTGCCTTTTTATGATATTTGACCAAGTGGCTTAGAGATGCCCTTGGTGCTTTTTAAGGGTATTTAACCAAGCAGCTTAGACATGCCCCTCGTGCCTTGATGAAATTTGACCAAACGGCATAGAGATGCCCTTGGTGCCTTTTGATGATATTTGACCAAGCAGATTAGAGATGCCCCTAGTGCCTTTTGATGAGATTTGACTAAGTAGCTTAGAGATGCCCCTGGTGCCCTTTTATTTTTTATTTTTGCTTTTTGATTTGTTTGTATTTCTATGTTTTATATTGTTTTTGTATTTTGATATATTTTATTTTTTTTGTATTTTGATATATTTGAATGTTTTGAAAAATGGGGAAGGTATGATACCTTAGGTATCCCCCGTGTGCATGTTGTCTACTCTAATGCAGTCTGTAGGCTTAGGAAGAGTGATAGAAATTAACTCTCCCAGTTGGGGAATGATAGAAACCAACTAGGTCTCCATATCCGGATGGGGAGGAATGAGTGAACAGTCTGGACAGAGCTCATTTCGCTCTAATAGGTCTTGGACCATATTCTTGAATCTATGTCAATTGCAAATGTCATGGCCCTCTATTCAATGATAGAGACAATGTTGATCCTTCTAATAACTCCTATGTTTAGGCCTATCTAGATCTAGATGTTGCACATGAGGTAATGTTAAGACATTAGTCTCTTGGAGCTTCTGGAAGATGATAGACATAGTCTCCTTTAAAGTAATCCAGACACGCTATTGTTTTGAGAATTTAGCATGCTTTGGCCTGGTATGAGGACCAGTTTGAGCCCTAGGTATGTAACTTACTAGCTTAGAGGGCTCCCCTTGTATTTTTGATGCCAAACATGGATTTTTGACTAAAATTATCTGTTGGTCAACAACCCGAAGCTGCTCCTTTCTAAGCATGTTGTATACTATGGCTTTGAAACCCCAACATGATTGAATATCATGACCATTTTTTCTATGGTATAGATAGTGTAGCTCTTCCTCATACCCTTGATGTTTTGTACGATTTGGATCTAACTAGTCAACCTTAGGTAATCTGATAGCATTTGCAGCATATAAGCAATTGAAAACCACTACCGTAGGCTCAGGTGATGGGGAATGCTTGTTTAGCTTTTGAGGTAGCTGAACTGGTGTTTTCTTTTGCTGAGGCTTTTCTTGTGGCTGCACAAAAGACAATTTTATTTTAGATGAGGGTTGCTCTTGTAGCAATTGGTTCTTGAGTTCTTTCATGATATATTGCAATGCCTCATTTTTCTCATTCACTTGGCACTCCATTCTATCTAGATTATCCAGGAAGGAATGCATTACTAGAAAAGATTTAATGTGCACCTCTAGCAATGAGATTGTAATATCATCACAAATTGACATGGGTGAAAGAGTTGATGTTAAAGATTCACAATCTAAATTTAAATCATCCCTTTCATTCATTTGAGCTGATGTGGATGCTTCATTATGATGCACTTTACTAGTGGCATCCAAAAGCTCTTGTTGGCCAGCTTGAATACCCTCAATATGATGCAAGTAAAATTCCTACTCTTGCTCTTGATGAGGCCCTATGAAGAATGAGTCTGGGGTAACTAAAGCCAATGGTGAAGAACACAAGCTTATACTTGAGAGGGGGGGTGAACAATATAAGACCACTTTTTACTTTTTCTTCCAATTCAATATTATGTTGTGTATAGATAGTAGTATCAATAGCAATAATCAAAGCAATGCACAAAATACCATACACAATAGAGACACCATAATTTACGTGGTTCACCCAATGTGGGCTACTCCACGAAGAAAATATTTTACTAAAACTTTCTCAATCAATCTCTTTGGGAATCACTCCCAATTACAATGTTTATGGATCTCTGTCCAAAGGAGATGTTGATACCCTAATATCAAGTTCGTGGATCTCTTCCATAGGAGAACTCTTTCCCCTTCTGCTCTGGCTATGTGATATTCTAGAAGACTCTGTCTCTCTACTACACTGACTGGTGGACCTCTCTCCACTTGAAGACTCCTCACTCAGATCTATCTTCAACTATGCTGGCTGCTGGATCTCTATCCACTAAGACTCTATCCTCTATACTATGTCACCTCCAAAGCTCTGTCAATAGGCTCACTAAGAACCTGCTCAATAGGCTCACACATAACCTGCTTAACAAGCTCACACAGAACTTGTCAAATCTGCTTAACAAGCTCACACAGAACTTGTCCAAATCTGCTCAAGCAAGCTCACCAAGAACTTGCCCAAATCTGCTCTAGCAAGCTCACCAAGAACTTGCCCAAATCTTCTCTAGCAAGCTCACCAAGAACTTGCCCAAATATGCTCTAGCAAGCTCACCAAGAACTTGCCCAAATATGCTCTAGCAATCTCCAACCAATAACTTGCCCAAATCTGCTCCAACAAGCTCACAAAGAAATTGTTAGAGACTCAATATGTTCTAGATCTAATCTCAACCAAGAACTTGCCTAAATATGCTCCACAAATCTCAAACCAAGAACTCAACCAGCAAATCTCACATAAAGAATGATACTCAATGTTCTTTTCTCAATCTCAAGTTCTTTCACAACCAATGGGCTTCAACAACTATGCTTATCAAACAAGGTTTAGACACAACTCTCAACTTAGAAAACCTTGAAGCATTCAACCAACCACTTTCGAAAAGGAAACCACAAACAATCCTTTTCCCTCCAATGATATTTCAGAAATCAACCACCATAAAAAATCAATAGGAGAATGTGCCCATACCTTTTATGAAGATGAAAAAACCTCTTTGTAAATCTGCCACAATCACAAAATTCTTTTGCCAATCTTCACAAGGGTTAGTAGATCACAAAATAATCAACATTACTCCACTTTTCAATAATCATCACCAAGGCCTTTAATTGCACAACTTCCTTATCTCTCCTAAAACCACTTGTACCATAAAATAAAATAAATCAAAACATTGCATAACCTTTTCACTCCCAAAACCACTTATACCATAAAATAAAATAAATCACAATATTGCATACCTTGTCACCTCATGAAAGAATTAATCCTCTTGAAAAAGAACAAGGCAAACTTCACTTTTGGAACCCCTTTGCAAAATCAGAAATATCTCTTTACACACACCTTATTTCTCCTTCTAAATAAGTTAGTCAAATAGCCCTCGAAATAAGCTTTCCGACGATATATAATATGCCCCCTTTCCAAAATAAATTGAAACCTTTACATATATATATGCCAACCTCCATTAATTGCACATAGGTCGGCCCTCCATTAATTTAAACTTAAACTTTAAACTTTAATATCTTCATCACCGGAGGTCCTTTTTCAATGAAACAAAATTCCACCTTGGCTTTTAAGAAAAGCCCTTTCCACATAAGCCCACCATGGTTTTAAATAAAACCTTTTATTTTTCCTGCCTTGGTTTTCATAAAAACCCTGTATATATCCATGCTCTCCAAAATATCATAGATGATTATCTATGAAGTGCTTTTGCCACCAAAACTCAATGTGACATCAATGATCCATGTGACATCAATGACAACATAAAATGCCTCAAATTAACTCAAATTTCCAACAATATCCCCCTTTGTCATTGATGGCAACACCTCTAATGCAAACACCACAATCACTGTAAAAACCATCTCTGAGAATCAAAGTTGCTCCCCTGACTCAATACTCTCTATGGAGGCTGCTCCCCCTAACGCAATATTCTCTTTGGAGGCTGCTCCCCCTAACTCAATACTCTCTTTGGAGGCTGCTCCCCCTAACTCAATGCTCTCCCCCTTACTCAAATCTCTCCCCCTTTGACATCAATGGCAAAAGGGACACCTATGGGGCTAAAAGATATAACTCTTAAGCTTAGCCCCCCTCACCCCCTTTTTCTTTTGAGGTGATTAATTTTGGGGTGGGAGTACTTTTACTCCCAGTTGTTCTCTCAAACGCTCAAATGCTTCTCTTGGTAATGGTTTTGTAAAGATGTCTGCAATCTGATCTTTTGTAGGAACATATTCCAATCTTACTTGTTGCTCTGTAACTTGTTCTCTTAAAAAGTGATACTTGATTGGAATGTGCTTTGTTCTGGCATGCATTACTGGATTCTTTGAGATACTTATAGCACTAGTATTATCACACAGAATAGGAATTGGATGATCATGTTCTATGCTAAAATATTTGAGAGTCTGTTTCATCCATAATACCTGTGAACAACATGTTGTTGCTGCAATATATTTTGCCTCTGTTGTGGAAAGTGACACTGATGGTTGTTTTTTACTTAGCCAAGAAACTAGGCAATCACCAAGAAAGAATGCTCCTCCTCTTCTGATTTTTTTATCATCAATATTTCCTGCCCAATATGCATCTGTATAGGTTGTGAGAGTAAACTTATTGCTTCTAGGATACCATAGACCATACTCCATTGTTCCTTTGAGATATCTGAGAATTCTTTTCACTATTGTCACATGAGATTCTTTTGGAGCTGCTTGAAATCTTCCCACTAAACCAACTACCTGTATTATATCTGGTCTTGTAGTTGTAACATATAACAGGCTACCAATCATAGATCTGTATAGAGTTTGATTTGCATCAGGAGATTCATCATCTTTGCTTAATTTACACCCTGTAACCATTGGAGTACTGACTGGCTTACTATATTCCATTTTGAATTTCTTCAACATCTCCTTTATATACTTTGTTTGTGAAAGAAATATCCCTTTTTCTAATTGTGAAATCTGTAATCCGAGGAAAAAGGTTAACTCACCAAGCATAGACATTTCAAACTCATTAGTCATATTTCTTGCAAATTCTTGACACATTCTATCATTGCTACCCCCAAAAATAATATCATCCACATAAACTTCCACAATCATCAAATCATTTCCCTTATTTTTAATATACAAATTGCTATCAATTGTTCCCCTTCTGAAACCTTGCTCTCGAAGATATTTATCTAATCTTGAATACCATGCTCTAGGGGCTTGCTTTAAGCCATAGAGAGCCTTTTTCAATTTACACACATAATCTGGCTTATCTGCTTGATTAAACCCATCTGGTTGTTCAATGTAAACTTCTTCTTCTAAATGACCATTCAGAAAAGCTGATTTGACATCCATCTGATATACTTTAAAATTCCTATAGCTTGAAAGTGCCAAAAACATCCGTATAGCTTCCAATATTGCAACTGGTGCAAAGGTCTCATCAAAATCAATTCCTTCTACTTGAGCATATCCTTTACACACCAATCTTGCCTTGTTTCTGATGACTTGACCATCTTCATTTAGTTTGTTCCTGTAGACCCATTTAGTACCAATCACATTTTTTCCTTTTGGTCTTGGAACTAATTCCCAAGTCTTACTCTTTTCAATCTGATCTAGTTCTTCCTTCATTGCCTTAATCCAACATTCATCATTTTTTGCCTCTCTGAAATCCTTTGGTTCTATCTTGGATAATAGTGAAACGTCTGCTTGTTCTGTTGAGCCTATGATTCCTCTTCTTATTCATCTGACATTAGGACTACCAATGATCAAATCTTCTGGATGATTTTTCTGAATATATCTTGATGTAGTTTTGGAAGATATATTTTGCAAATCTTCTTCATCTGAATCTTCACCCATTTCCTCCTGACAACTTTCTTCTTCTTCAAGAATATCTTCCTGAGGTGGCTCATTTATTCCTGTTCTTTCATCAATTCTGACATTTATGCTTTCCACCATGGTATGTGTTCTTTTATTGTAGCATCTGTAGGCCTTACTTTTTGTAGAGTATCCAAGAAAAATACCTTCATCACATCTAGGATCAAACTTGCCCAAGTCCTTATCCTCTCTTTTGATATAACACTTACTTCCAAAAACTCTAAAGTAGTTCACCGTGGGAGGTCTTCCTTTCCAAAACTCATATGGAGTCTTATGTTGCTTTGTTCTAACTTGAGCTCTATTCATAACATAGACTGTTGTACTGATTGCTTCCTTCCAAAATCCATCTAAAATTTTTGATTCATTTAGCATTGCTCTGGCCATATTCTCAAGAGTTCTATTCTTTCTTTCTACTACTCCATTTTGTTGAGGAGTCCTGGCTTCTGAATATTCTTTTCTGATTCCATGTTCTACAAAAAACTCAATGAATTCTGTAGAGATGAATTCCCCTCCTCTATCTGATCGCAAACACTTGATCTTCTTTCCTGTTTCATTTTCTACCATTTCTTTGAATACTTTGAAATGCTCAAATGCCTCTGATTTTTCTTTCAAAAAAACAACCCAAGTCATTCTAGAATAATCATCTATGAACAACATGAAGTAACTTTCACCTTGTAGACTTTTAGTTCTCATGGGCCCACATAAATTAGTATGAATCAATTCTAATACCTTGGAAGAGGAATATTCTTTTGCCTTGAAGCTTGATCTTGTCTGCTTTCCATACTGACACTATGCACAAATTGTATTTGAAGGTCTTTTTATCTTTGGTAGATCTCTGACAATTTGTTTGTTGCTTATCCTTACTATGTTATCAAAATTCAAGTGACACAACCTTTTATGCCATAGCCAACTCTCTTCTTCTTGAGATAAAAGACATTTTTCCCTTTTTATTTCACTGAACATGTAGAGATTGTTATTTGTTCTTTCTATAGTTGCAACAAGCTTTCCTGATTTTGTTTCCCTGATTTTGCATCCTGTAGAGGAAAAAGTAATTGTGTACCCTCGATCACAAAGCTGACTTACACTTAGTAGGTTGTGTTTTAGACCCTCAACATAGAGTACACCTTGTGTAGTTGTCTTTCCATCATCCAAACTTAAAGTTCCTCTCCCTTTGATTTTAGCTAAAGCATTATCACCAAATCTCATAGATCCATTGTTGTTCCCTTTTAAGGAAATGAACTTATTCTTATACCCAGTCATATGACTAGAGCACCCACTATCAATATACCATTTGTCCATCTTGTAACCTAGTAGAATATGCCCTCAAGCTGTTAGTCTTTTCGAAGGAACCCGCTCTGATACCAATTGAAGAACACAAGCTTATACTGAGAGGGGGGGTGAACAGTATAAGACCACTTTTTACTTTTTCTTCCAATTCAATATTATGTTGTGTATAGATAGTAGTATCAATAGCAGTAATCAAAGCAATGCACAAAATACCATACACAATAGAGACACCACAATTTACGTGGTTCACCCAATGTGGGCTACTCCACGGAGAAAATATTTTACTAAAACTTTCTCAATCAATCTCTTTGGGAATCACTCCCAATTACAATGTTTATGGATCTCTGTCCAAAGGAGATGTTGATCCCCTAATCTCAAGTTCATGGATCTCTTCCATAGGAGAACTCTTTCCCCTCTTCTCTGGCTATGTGATCTTCTAGAAGACTCTGTCTCTTTGCTGCACTGACTGGTGGACCTCTCTCCACTTGAAGACTCCTCACTCAGATCTGTCTTCAACTATGTTGGCTGTTGGATCTCTATCCACTGAGACTCTATCCTCTGTACTCTATCACCTCCAAAGCTCTATCAATAGGCTCACTAAGAACCTGCTCAATAGGCTCACACAGAACCTACTTAACAAGCTCACACAGAACTTGTCAAATCTATTTAACAAGCTCACACAGAACTTGTCCAAATTTGCTCAAGCAAGCTCACCAAGAACTTGCCCAAATCTGCTCTAGCAAGCTCACCAAGAACTTGCCCAATTTTGCTCTAGCAAGCTCACCAAGAACTTGCCCAAATATGCTCTAAACCATCCCACCAAGACTTCTTCCCAAATCCACTCAAAACTGTCCACAAATACCTTCAAAACTGTCCACAAATGCCTTCTCAAAGGCTCAATCAATCATGCTCAAGTAGCACTCAAAATCCAAAATATATCAAGGCAAAGCTCAAAGATGAACTCAAAAATGAATGGCAATTACTCTTCAATGGATGACAACAATGATCCACAATGATCTCAACTCAACTCAACTCATAGAAGCATAAAGAGAATTTTTAGAGACTCAATATGTTCTAATCTCAATCTCAACTCAAATCAACTCATAGAAGCATAAAGAGAATTGTTAGAGACTCAATATGTTCTAATCTCAATCTCAAATCAACTCAACTCAAATCAATCTCAACTCAACTCAAGTCAATCTCATAGAAGCATAAAGAGAATTGTTAGAGACTCAATATGTTCTAATCTCAATCTCAACTCAAATCAGAATAATGGAATAGTTTATTTCATAAGACTTGAACAATCACTTCACACATCACTTGACTAGGCTCAATAACTCAACTAACCAATACACAAGGGACAACTCTCTCCCAACCCTAGTCCAAGTATGTATCCACCAACTCAAATGTTTTCAACAATGCTCAACCACAAATCTCACATAACAATGATACTCATGTTCTTTTCTAACTCAAGTTCTTTCACAACCAATGGGCTTCAACAACTATGCTTATCAAACAAGGTTTAGACACAACTCTCAATTCAGAAAACCTTGAAGCATTCAACCAACCACTTTCAAAAAGGAAACCACAAACAATCATTTTCCCTCCAATGATATTTCAGAAATCAACCACCATAAACAATCAATAGGAGAATGTGCCCATACCTTTTATGAAGATGAAAAAACCTCTTTGTAAATCTGCCACAATCACAAAATTCTTTTGCCAATCTTCACAAGGGTTAGTAGATCACAAAATAATCAACATTACTCCACTTTTCAATAATCATCACCAAGGCCTTTAATTGCACAACTTCCTTATCTCTCCTAAAACCACTTGTACCATAAAATAAAATAAATCAAAACATTGCATAACCTTTTCACTCCCAAAACCACTTATACCATAAAATAAAATAAATCACAATATTGCATACCTTGTCACCTCATGAAAGAATTAATCCTCTTGAAAAAGAACAAGGCAAACTTCACTTTTGGAACCCCTTTGCAAAATCAGAAATATCTCTTTACACACACCTTATTTCTCCTTCTAAATAAGTTAGTCAAATAGCCCTCAAAATAAGCTTTCCGATGATATATAATATGCCCCCTTTCCGAAATAAATTGAAACCTTTACATATATATATGCCAACCTCCATTAATTGCACATAGGTCGGCCCTCCATTAATTTAAACTTAAACTTTAAACTTTAATATCTTCATCACCGGAGGTCCTTTTTCAATGAAACAAAATTCCACCTTGGCTTTTAAGAAAAGCCCTTTCCACATAAGCCCACCATGGTTTTAAATAAAACCTTTTATTTTGCCTGCCTTGGTTTTCATAAAAACCTTGTATATATCCATGCTCTCCAAAATATCATAGATGATTATCTATGAAGTGCTTTTGCCACCAAAAATCAATGTGACATCAATGACAACATAAAATACCTCAAATTTCCAAAAAATGGTTTTGACCCCTTTACCATGGAAGCAACCTTTGATTGCACCATATCTTGTCTTGTCTGCTTTAGAGTCATTTGGTCATCTGACGTAACATCAACCATTACCACAAACTCTTGAGAAGGTGTTTTATCTTTTGGACTAGTTGAAGGTGCTTTAATTATGTTAACTGATGTTCTCTTCTCATCAAGTAATATGATATCATGATCTTTGATGATGGGAGTAGGTAGCAACTTCATGATGCAAGCCTCGATTGAAT
Organism: Wollemia nobilis; assembly: GCA_028583015.1. Taxonomy (NCBI): domain Eukaryota; kingdom Viridiplantae; phylum Streptophyta; class Pinopsida; order Araucariales; family Araucariaceae; genus Wollemia; species Wollemia nobilis. Next base: position 40,306,401 of record JAQPPZ010016981.1, read on the forward strand.
TTTTGGTTATTTTATCCACATGAATGTTTGGAGGCCCGCATATCACCAGAGATTATTGGGGCTCATCAAACTTCTTGTAGTACTTGAATGGCTCAAGATCTTGGGGGACTACGTACACTTGTCCTTGGTGTATGAATTTTATATTCTGGTGCACTATAGAAGGCACACATTCCATATCCCTCATCCATGATTTGCTTAGAAATATGTTATACTGCTTCTCACCCCCCAAGATATGGCACAATGTAGGTATCATCTTCATCCCAACCTGTATAGGTAAGATTACTATGCCAATTGTTGATGAAGTGGCATCATTGAAAGCTCTCAATGTGAATGTTGTGTCCTTAATGCATGAAGGTGGCAGATTTAAATGCTTCAAAGCTATAGCCATGATGATGTTGATACCTGATCCAGTATCAATCAATACTCTCTTGTACATAATTTGATTGATGCTTGCTATGATATGTAGTGGAGGAGCGAGTTCATATTTAGAGATTAGCTCAACCTCCTGTTTGTAAAAAGCAATCACAAGGTCCTTTTGTAAGTGAATTGAACTGATTGTTGGTGTGGATCGTGATAGATTATTGTCTTCAGTTAATTTTTTTGGTAAGTTGTATTCATCAAGGTATCTTTTGCTTCATGTTGTAGTATTGATCATACCAATAAAACCCTCATCAAGTGGGGCTATGTGAACCTTATTGACATTCTCAACTTTATTATTAGGTGCTATGTTTATTTCGTGTGTATGCAAGGGGTCTTGGAGGAGTCTTATCTGAAGCTCTTGCCTCTCAATAATATTTTGAACTAAATATCTAAATGGATGACATATCTATATGTCATGCCCCTTTTATCGATGGTACATAGAAAATAGCTCTTCTCTGTGTGCCTTTGATCTATGCTTATTAGGCTTCAGTGGATGGATTTCTGGAAGCTTAATTTTTTGCTCCTCATTCAATCGATCAAAGAGTGATGCTAATATCTCTAGAAGATTAGTATATTTTCATTTTGGCCTACATTGTTGGCCTTGTATCTGATTTTTTTGCATACAATCTTGGGCCAGAGGAGGTTGAGCTTGTTAATTATGCCCCACCATTAGAGGTGGTGCCACCTGATTTGAGGATTCCGAGCTACTCAAAATAACTTGATTAACTGAGGCTACCTTTTATTGGTTGTTGTCACCTTTGACATTCTTGTTTGACCATTGCCCCTTGTGGAGTTCACCCTCCTCTATCTTGATGTCTTCAATGACCTGGCTTGTGTCAAGGCCTCCTCAAATGTTTGATACTATTGTAATTGTAGGGGAAGCGAGATTTGTTTTGGGCAGCTTCTAGTAAACATCTGAATGAGCTTTGTTGTTGGTACGGTAAGAGGTAATTTTGACATCATATTTCTCCATTTCTTGCCATACTCCATGATTGGCTCATTATCAAGTTGACGAAGGCTTACCAAGTTAGTAAAGTTTATCGTTTTCTCAGCACTAGAGGCAAAGCATTCCAGAAATAACTTAGCAAGTTGCTCAAAGGTGTTTATGCTATGATGGGATAGATGATTATACCATTTCAAAGCATCCCCAACTAGCATTGTAAGAAAAAATCTCAGCATCAAGGGGTCATTATATTAAAATTGGAAGCATGTCTTGATGAATATTGTCACGTGCTCTTGTGCATCTTCGTCATCTTTGAATTTTTTAAGTTGAGGCATCCTAAAATTTGATGGGTGTGTTGGTGATGACACTAATGGATGCAAAGGTTTATTGATAAGATTCTTTAGTGTAGGTTTTTGATAATACAACCTTTGATTTTGATTTTCAAATTCATTCATTCAATCAACAATAATTTTGTATGGCCTCGATGAAATGATCTGATCTTCTAGTTGTTGCCCTTGATTAGGTAGAGGAGGCTGCTTTTGATGTTGAGTTGGATGATAACTATAATCATTAGATAACTCATAATAACTAGATTCAGTGTAAGTATCCACTTCTTCTTGATGTTCCCATTGGGACTCTTCATATGATTCATCATCATATTGACCTTGGTATTTTTGAGGAGTATGAGGTTTTTGATGGTAACCAGATAACGGCCTTTGATGTTGAACACTATTTTTGCATGATCGAGGGGGTAGATTTCGATATTGCCCTAGATGCCTTATGCCTTGTTGTATCCTTTGTTTTTCATACATATTTAGTTGATACACCCTTTTTTGGTGTGTTTTTTGTGAGTCCACCCATTGTTGATTCAATTATTGTTGATCCCTACATTGTTGTTGGTAAAGTTGTGACCTTAGTGCCTGATGTGTATGATTATGTTGTTGAGTTGTATAGGGGTTATGTACCCTCGTATCATAAATACGAATGGTTTTGTCATATATTTTTCCCCTAGCAAGATCTATTAGTTGTTTTCCATGTTCTTTAAAGGTTGCATTAGCCTGATACTTTGGTCTATGAATTGGCTCTATGTAGTCTGACAATGTAGACATGCAACGTGACTGCCCCATGTACTCTTCACGATGAGTAGGATGATGTTTTGGATCATCCTCCTCATATATGAGGAAGAAAACATCTTCAAACTTAGATGTAAGCTCTATGTATTCAAACTTCATAGAATTAGAATGTGCACATGCAGAATGCTCTTTGTGAGGAGTAGGGGATCGACTTTCTCGATCAATCGAAGTGGTTTGCTCATCCATTCTAGGCCATGGTATACCCTCATTTTCATTTTTTGATTGATGTATGGAGCAAGCTGATATGTGAACCTATGACATTGACTTATTAGGCCCCTCAGTTGGTATATTGTTCTTTATATAGAATTCCATCAAGGTGTTCCAGTCTGGCAGGTTTCCTGGAGGGCCTATGGGTGCTTCCCTAATAGGTTTATCTTGAAGGTTTGCCCTCCTATGGATGGTATTTATGTTATGATAAGACCTAGGATGCCATTTCAAGATGGTCATGTCCTCTAGACTGATATGGATATGTCTCGTGGTCATGGAACTTGATTCCCTATCTAGATTGGAGGTCTTGCTCATCATGGGAGGTCTCCTAGCCATAATAAAATATTTGGTTTCCAAAAAAAGGTCTTAAGTGTCATACATCAAAATTATCAGTGCAACAAGCTAATCACAATGGTCTATGACTCTAAAAAACAAATTTTGGGTCAAAATTTTGTATTTTTTAAATAATTGGCTAGCCGGGGCCCGTGGGGAAATGCCCACTTTTAGGAATTTTAGGAATTTTTTAACCATGAAGATTTAGGACTCAAAATTTCTGGTAGAGATTCCCCAAGGGATAACTAAGACAACAAAACAAATTTGGCAGTTTTTGGAGTTGTCTAGCCCATTTTATGACTATTTTAGTGCAGTTTTTCCCTATTTTCAGCCTCGAAAATAGAGTAAAAATAAAACCAAAAAAAAAAAATTGTTATAGCTCCGATTTGCACGATTCTCAATATGTTGGATGAAAAATCAAAAATTAGATTTTTTCAATAAATTTCCCTAAAAATTAGGGTTAGGTTTTTGTCCCAAATAACAAGAAAACACATAGAGCAAACAATATGATTATCTTTTTTGATGGATTGAATGTATGTTCTAAAACTACTTTCAGTGTGTTTAGATTTGTTTTTGCTCTTACTTCAAACATAGAATGAAAGATCTCAATCATAGTGGTGATTAGGAACACTAGTGTCAAACATGACTTCTCAAAAGAGTCTAGGGTACACCGCTTAAATCCCAGTGGGGGGTTTGCCTAACTCTTCCACTCTGAACTAATAATTGTTCCAAAAGTGGGAGATAGTTTGAACACAAGAGACCAAAACCTCCTTGAAGGAGTTCCCTATTCCATCTAGGATATATAGGGGGCAAGCCGATGGAAGGAGGTGAATTCCAACGTCACCGATCTGAATTGGGGGTTGGTGATGAAATCCAACCTTACCAATGTTTATAATGATACGTGCGGGTGTGTGTGATTCTTTTTAGATTTAAAAATAGAAAGCAATGCATCAACCAACATTCATGACTACTTTCCTATAATGCCTAAAAATAATGTTTTATTTTTAGACATGCATTTACAACTATTCTACATGATCTTGATGCATTCTCCTACTTTGTGATAAAAATAGCCATTGATTGGGCCACATGTAAGCAAACAAAAATACAATGACCTAGCATGCTGGAGACTAGGGCGGGCCTTACAGGCAGAGGTCCATTTTTCCTAGCAGTGCCTAGAGGAAATCTAAAAGAAACCTAAGAAATGCAAAATGCAGTTTTTATTTCCTTTTCTTTCATTTTTCCTAATTAATCTATGTTTATGCTTGCTATTTTTGGAAATCAAATGCAGATAGAAAATAAAAAAAATACAGGGAAGGGGTACCAACCTTGAATCTCGCTTAGATGACGAAAACTTTGCCTTCTACTACACTTCTCTATTAGTCACTATAGACTACAACGGTTGATTTATGGTCGTTGTAGATCAGAGCGGCTACTGTTTGGCCACTGTTAGTAGGAGCGACTAATTTTTGGGCGTTGTAGACCAGAGCGATCGAACATGCACACAAAAAACCTGAATCAGTAAGGTATAAAAAAAATTAAAAACTTTGCGGGGGTCCCACCGTGATCGCCATTTGTAGCGACCTCGAGATGCATGCACCACTTTACTATACCTGCAACATTATACCAAAATGAAATGAAATACCATGAAATGCATATAACATGAAAATAACAAAGAGATATCCTCTTATTGATATTGAAACCCGGTTACATGATAGTCCCTCTGATGGATACCCATTTCAATACAATGAATGACAAGTGGGTAATATGTCCCCTCGCAAGGGGTGGTGCACTTTTAAAGGTTTCTCGGTTTCGCACACGAAAATGTATGAGGGCTTACAAATGCCTCCTTCTCCAAGTCTAATTCTTGGAGGGATATTTGTGCTTTCAAATGTTGTTAATCCATATGATGAACCTATATTCCTGTGAGCAATGAAAACAACAACACACGTTTAGTTGTTCGAGTTTGCCTCCTCGGATGAGGCTGTTAGTGATAAATCTGATAATAAAAGGAAATATGCTCAATTAATGAAACTAGTTCTATGAATATGAATGAATGAAGTAAATTCTATGCTAATGGTATGAAATATAAAGAAATTAGAATAAGATAAACTAACACCTAAATCCTAGACTAAGTTTGCGGGCCACTGTCCAGGACAGCTGTCGCTAAGATGAAATCCCTTTCTATTGACCCAAAGACTATGGTCTTAAGTTTCTACTAATGATAAATGATTATCGGATGTGTATGGATGATCACCCCTTAGTTGGCTAGCACTTTTTTTCTCCTTAAGGGTGCTCAGATCTGCTCTCCAATCCAACAGGGATTCGTTGTATATGCTTCCTAAGAAAAATCTCTCTCAAAGAAGTTTGCCAAAAGATCGTCCTTGGTCTCAGAATTGATATTTGATCCCCTTTTGTCCCTTTGGTGCTCTCAGGATTGCACCTTTTAAAGGTGTGTGAAACCCTAAAGGATGATCTCCCATGTAAACTGGTTGTTAACATGAGAATTTTTGTCTTTGTCTATGTTTGAAGGCCAGTTAACTGAAGTTTAACTTCAGACTTAAGTCTCCCATGTAAACTGGTTGTTAGCATGAAAAGTTGTCTTTGTCTATTTTTGAAGGCTAGTTAACTGAAGTCTAACTTTGGACTTGAGTCTCCCATGTGAACTGGCCATGAAGGGGAATGCAAAGTTACTCTTGCTCACCTGTATTGCATACAGACTGCCCCTTCCACTCATGATTAGGTATGTTTATCAGCAAAATGCTTTTTATGGCTTAGTCACTGTCATATGCAGTAGCTAAGTTCTGGCCACTCTAGGCTTGAGTGGCTAAGTTCTAGCTACTCTAGTCTTGAGTGGTTAGGCTTGGATGGGCTCAAAATGCCCTAGATGAGTGGTGAGAACAACTTTTGATACTTGGAAAGTCCAAGGTTTAGTCATATGGTCTAGGAATGTGCCTATGTGGGTAGTTCTCCTAAACATGACATGTTTTAGGTTTCTACAAGTAGAAGTATACTTAGGTATTGTGATCTTGTTTGAAATTAGAAAAGTAAAAATGGAAGCTTTCAACTCCACTATGTAGCTATTTTATGCTTTTGTAATTTCAAATGCAAACAACATATAGAAATGGTGAATGAATACACCATAAAGCAACAGAAATATAAAATAAATATGATCTATAGTGAATGCATGAATGCAATGATGTAAATGCCTAAAATGCAAATAAAAATGTAACTACTTTAAATAGAAAATAAATGATTTTCTTTTTTATTTTAGTATAAAGAGCACGAAAATAAAAATAAAAATGGGTTAGGGTTTGAAGCAGACTTACCAGGAAGCCTATGTATTTATTCCCCACTCTTTTAAACACACCCCAAAGCCTCTAGAAAATTGTAGGGTATTCCCTAAATGTTGTATAGCATCCCTCAAGTACTGCAGCATGTTTGCGTAATCTTTCATCAAATTCTACAACCTCCAAAAACCTTTATTTTTTGTTATTTTTGTGTGATCAAATTTATGGAACCTGCAATATGGAAACAGAAAAAAAAAAAATAGTGGTAAAATAAATTAACATGAAGAACCCTTTAGGGGTCCCACAGTGATCATAATTTTGTAAATCATAAAATGAACAACACCAAAACAAATAGATAGAACCAATACACAATATGTTGCACAATAAATAAAGACAATATTTTATTGATATAAATGGAGCCTTGATCTCAAATTTTTACAACATAATTTGGTATTGATACAAGTGTTACAAATATAGGGTTTCAAAACCCTAGTTCAAATAATAACTGGTGTCTTTCAGCTCATCTCCGATCCAAACAAGATTTGCGGGTGGGCTTGTGTATCCCTACGGGACCACCCTAGCTTCAAAAACTTCTAGAAATATGATTCTTATACCTGTAAATAGAAAATAAAAGATATTAGAAGCACCTACAAGGGCTCCACTATGTGAGGCCCTCAAAAGATAAAATAGCCAAAACTCTAGATGCTACAATATAATATTGTAAACACAAAGTACAAAAATATACAAATAACTTTTTACCTTGTCAACGTGTTAATTTTTGTCTTTGCTTCTATCATTAATGGTCGCGAGGATGCCTAAATGGTGCCCAAGGATCATAGGACTGTAGATCTACTATGGGAAATACCTAGAGGTGTTCTATGAAAGTTGTATATGCACCAGAAAGGTTCCAAAAATATCTAGAGGTATTATGATAGCTCTAGAGGGCATTTGGGAGCTGAGGGAAGTATCGTAGAACCAGATCTAGTTTGTGTAGGTTTGGTAGTGGTGTAAATAAGTGAGGCGATGGCGATGGCAAAAAATGATAGTGAGGGTGAAGTGGCTAGGATAGAAGGGCTTGAGTATTTCTCCTAGGGATTAATATCCTAAGGTGCTTAAGATTATAAAGTATTAATGGTTTGATTCATCAAAATAACTCATCTTTTATAATCTTCCCTTGAACATGTTAGGGTTTCGATGACACAAAATGGGTGGCTGAGATTAAAACATGAGGAAGGGTGGAGATTAAGCTTGGGTAAGTGGCATGGATTGATATGGATGGATGGATGAGATTAAAATGTGACGAATGGCTAGGATTAATTTATATAAATACATATATATTTATTAATATATAATAAATATATAAAATATTAATATTTATATATATTAAATAAATACATATATATAATAAATGGTTGCAATTGGAGGACACGGATGGATGACAAGTGGCTATATTTTTGTGTCTACAATTCACATGAAGGAGAGACAATTGAAGATGAAACTATTTTGGTAAATATAATGCATGAATCGGGACTTGAGGATGAACCAATCATTGTTCATCTCTTCTTATGGTATGATGAAGGTCAAACATCTAAACAAATGACACCCATTCCATTACAATAAAGTCCCTTCAAATTTCCACATGGGTGGTATTGTCATCTTCTATCCTCCCTTCATTATCCCATATCAGACATGATTCCATCAGGAATTACAATCGATAATTAAACATGAGACTTTCACTCTCTTCTACTACACCATTGCCCACTTAACTCCTTAGTAATAAAATATAGAGTTAATTCTATTCATCCAAGAACAAAAAAAATTAAGGTACAACTAGAAAATTTCTTAAACATACCATTGCCCACTTAACTCCTTAGTAAGAAAATGTGAAGGAGTTAATTCTATTCATCCAAGAACAAAACAAATTGAGGTACAACTAGGAAAATTCTTAAACATCAATAGCTAGTTGACCAATGAACAAGAAGAAAAATTGTTTGTTATTTTGAAAAGACATGTCAATACCTTCGCTTAGGAATACAAAGATATGACAAGAATTCATCCTAATGTATGTACCCACAGGATATATACTGAAGATGTTAAACCTATTAAACAACCACAAAGGTGATTGATTATTGCTCTAAGAGATATTGTTAAGTAAGAAATCAAAAAACTCTTAGAGGTTAGATTCATATATCTAATTTTTGATAGTCGATGGGTCTCCCCATTGGTTATTATCCCAAAGAAAAATGGAAAATTGAGAGTGTGTGTAGATTATTGGAAACTAAATAAAGTCACACATAAGGACCATTTTCCAATATCATTTATTGATCAAGTGTTAAATACACTTGCAGGGAAGAAGTATTTTTGCTATCTCTATGGTTTTAGTGGGTATAATCAGATATAGGTTGCACCCAAATACCAGGAGAAAACAAATTTTACTTTTCCATGGGGAAATTTTTCTCATAGGGTCTTACCCTTTTGTCTTTGTAATGCCCCAACAACTTTCTAATGAGTTGTTTTTGCTATTTTTTCTATTTGACCATTGAATGTGTAGAAATTGATATGGATGATTTCACAATTTGTGGGAAAACCTTTGAATTCACCATAGAACATCTTGACAAGGTCTTAACCCACCATGAAACTTATTATTTATCCTTAAATCCTAACAAGTGTTTTATGATGATGGAAGAGGGAATTGTTCTTGTTCATTACATTTCTTCTGATGGAATCGAGGTTGATCCTAAGAAAGTAGAAATCATTAAGAACCTTCCTCCACAAAATTAAACTAATGCTAGTATTTTCTTAGGACACATTGGCTTTTATCGACAATTCATTCAAGAATTTAGTACAATCGCAAATCCCATGTTTGCATTATTAACAAAGGATTCTAAATTTAATTGGACCAAAAACTGTCGAGAATATTTTAATGCTTTAAAAGAGAAATTAACCACTTCACCTGTGTTACAAAGTCCAAATTGGGAACTACCATTCCATATCCAAATTTATGCATCCAATACTACATTTGGAGCAGTATTAGAGCATATATAAAATGGAGAGTATTATGTTATCTACTATATAAGAAAAAACCTCACTGGAGCAGAAAAAAATTATACTATTACTGAAAAAAGAATTCTTAGGAGTAGTATATGTCATTAATAAATTTCATCACTACATCATTGGTTATCAAGTATTTGTCCATACCAATCATTCATCTATTAAATACTTGATGACCAAACCCATGGTTAGTGTGAGAATAATTCATTGGTTGTTACTATTACAAGAGTTTGACATCACAATAGTAAACAAACTAGGAAAGGCTAATGTAGTAGCATATTTTCTATCAATACTAAATAACACAAGAGAAGAAGAGTTATTTGAGGATACTTTTCCAAATAAAAAATTATTTGCCATACCAGTATAGTCACCATGGTTTTTCGATACTTCTAACTATTTGGAAACCAAAAAAATTCCTCCTCATTTCACCTCAAAGTAAAAGAAATAATTGGTAAGGCAAAGCTCATCCTTCAAATGGATCAAAGGTCTACTATTCAAGTTTAGACCTGACCGTACGTTACATAGGTGCATTCAAAAGGATGAAGTGTATGATATCCTTCATTCTTGTCACAATGAACTCTTAGGAGGACATTATTCAGTTAAGAGTATAGTTCAAAAAAATTGGTAATTAGTTAATATTGGTCATCCCTTCATAATGATGTAAAAAAGTACATATGACATTGTAATGCATGTCAAAGAATGGGAAAACTCACACACACAAATGAAATGCCTCTACAACCTCAAGTGGTTTTAGAACCATTTGAAAAATGGAAGTTAGATTTTGTGGGACCCATTGACCCACCATCTCAAGGAAAGATACATATCTTGGTATGTACTGATTATGTGACTAAATGGAATGAGGTGTGTTCCTTTTAAACATGCTTATGAAGAGAAGGTTGCTGATTTCCTTTACACCCAAATTTTTTAAATATTTTGAGCTCCATGATCTATCACCATAGATCATGGACCCCAATTCACATAAAGAATCATTAAATATTTCAATTAACTCTATGAAATAAAACATAGAAAATTATCATGTTATCATCCTCAAGCGTATGGTCAGGTTGAAGTCACCAGTAGGGAATTGGAAAAAATATTAACCAAAATAGTAGCTTCACATAGAAAAAATTAGTTAAACAAATTACCAGAAGTAGTTTGGGATACAACACAATAAGGAAATCCACCACGGATTTCACACCTTACAAACTGGTCTATGGTAAGAAATCTCATTTTCCTATTGAATTTGAGTTACTAACACTTTGTACATATTTGGAATTTGGTATTGAATTATCACAAGTATAGATGAACAGGATTCTACAACCTAATGCATTGGATGAACTTCTATTAGAGGTATTGCATCAAATAGACGTAATTCAACATTAGCAAAATATGTGGCATGATAGTCACATTCAACAAATAAAATTTGAGCAAGGAGATTGGACTTTATTGTTTGATTCTCGCTATGAATATTCTCCTGGAAAATTGTATACTAGGTGGCTTGGACCTTATCTAATCAAATAAGTGTTCAAAAATGGAGCAATTAATCTTTCTCCAATTGATTATTCAAGGAGAAAGTTAGTGGTAAAAAAAACATCGCCTTCGGGTATACCATAAACTATTAACTAAGAGTTTAAAAAAAAATTGCATAGTTGGATTTACACATGATGGAAGAGACTCTCTCTCCAATTACATATTCAAAGTGATTTGAAAAAAAAATAAAAACCAAGAACACAAAAATATGAATAATCTTTATTATGAAATTTCTTCATGGGCACAATTTCGAGGAAGATTGTGAAATTTCTTCATGGCTACAATCAAGATAAAATGAAAAATAAATAAAATAAAATAATTCAATAGTGAAAACATTTTCGAAGGTGCTATTTAATTGAGGCTTACATGAAAACCAATTTCTGATATGTTTGCCTTCTTGATATTATCTATCATTATACAAATATTACTTATTGCACACGTTATATTTTTATTTTCAAATAGGTTGCTAACAATCATTGAAAGTAGTGACTTGCAAGGTGTATGATACCTTTTCAGAGCAGTAAGGCATGTGATTCTTGTATTTAGTCATAGTGAGCATTTAGCATGATAATACAATATTTGGCATAAATTATTTAACAAATTGGTAAATAAAAATAGAGCACTCTGCTCAATATGTCAAGAAACACCCTATCCTTCCTTTGGTTGCATGAAAAAATTAGATCTAGCCGTATAAAAACAAAATAGTTACAGAGCTCCGAAATGTAGTCTAGAAATTCAATATTGTGTAGGCATACAAATATTTGAATGTGAATAGTGCACATGTTGTGGATTTAAAAATAATAATCCCATGTGACACGCTTCACATGAACACCAGGCATGATCTTCTAGATAAACATGTGGTAATCATCGAACATGTATTATTGGCACATTTTGAAGCATCCATCATACCTTATTTTTCATACCTGTTCTGGATCCATGTGACTATGGTGCTTTAATATGAGTAAATGTGTGGTTCAAGGTAGTTGGTGTCCATTTTTCCATAGTAGTTTTGAGTTAGCCAAATTGAACTATCTAACTTAGCCTAACAGTTTTTAAACCCATGCAAGGTAATCTAAAGATATGTCGACCTACCACCTTCGATACATGCTAAAAATAAAATATTTGAAACAAAAACCAAATCACCCTGCACCACATGTTTGGTTGATGCATTAAAATCACAATGTACTTTGCACCATATTCTAGAGATGATCCTTTTATGTTAAGTCATGAATTCCTGAGATCTATAATCACCATAATCATAGAGGTTGTTGAAACTAAACATGAGCTATAAAATCAAGAATTTAAGCATGGAATTACAGGAATATGATATTCAAACAACCATCACAATGTAGTAGTATTACGAAAAAAATTGGAGGTTGCAGAAAAATTGTAGTAGAAGAATAGGAGATGTTGGCAAACTGATTTCAACTAGCATGGGGTAAAAAAAATATGAACCAGACACTATGAATGAGTTTTGGTAAAACCTTGAGGTGGTGCGAGTCTTTCAACAAGTTGGGCTGATGCCATTCTTGGAAAATTTCAATGGATATTTTGAGGGATTAGTAGCCGAATTTTCCTGCACTCTTTGCAATAATAGAGCAACTATAAACGATTTGATAATTGAGGTTCCTATTAAAGAGCAACTAGAGCATGTAGAAGAAATAGTTGTAGATAGGGTAGGGACCCTTGAAGAAGATACTAATAAAAGGGTTATTCTTGAACCTAAAGAAAACCAAACTTCCCCCTGTGGTCCACCAGCTTCTAGAACTAGAGCATAAAGAAAAAGAAAAGTTGAAGGTAGCCCTACAGAACAACCAAGGACCAAGAAAATAAATTTTAATGATAAAGTTACTAAGATTGTTGCTCAAGTAGAGAAATTTGCATAGTCATAATCCTTCAATTCTAAGATAATTGGGTCACTGGATGAAGCAGTAGATTCATCATCATAGAAATAAGCTGACTCTAGCTTTATAATTAGGTCTATAGAAAGAAGAACTGCAAAGACAAAGCTAACTGGTGGAGCAAAAGAAACAGGTGCACAACCATTGAGAAATTCCACTAGGCAAAGAGGAAAATCTACTACAGAGGAACCGATTGAGGTAGGAAAATAGATAGTGGAGCACATACATAGCCACCCTCACCTTCTCCTCTGTGAAGCATTTTAAGGAGAAACTAGTAGAACATAGCTGCAATAACTAAAACATCTCCTAAACCATCTAAACCAAGGAGAAGGATAAAATTAATAGTATAGGAGGATGAAGATAAAATTTCTACAAAGAACATACATGTTCTGACATCACCTGATCAGGTGGAAAAATAACATGTAGAGGCTGAAGATCATGCAAAACAAAATTCACTACCTGTAATGGATTTTCCTACATATTCTTAAAAATCACAAGAATATGAGTCTTATGAGTCATAAGATCCAATGAAGGTTGCTAGGGTGATCATTAATACCCATGAGACCTATATTGAGAAGGGAGAAGCAGTAATCAAAGAAAAATATGAATACATAAACCAATTTTTGTAAAACATAAGCAAGTTAAAAGGGAAAATGGCACAACTAGAGAGTCTACTTGCAATTCCATATTCTAGGGTGGAAATAGCAATAATTTTTCTTGGATTAGAAGGGTAGATTTTGTAGGGGGCAACACAAGAACACATCCCACATTTGCCCCATATGATTGAAGAAGATTCCTTAGAGAATGGTCCTAACATATCGGTTCCTACCATAGTTGTTAATTTAGTAGAACAACAACAGTATTTATAGGAGTTTGAAAAAGAAGACATCCCAGAAGGTCAGCTTTTCGTAGGACTGCCCAAACTGTTGAACTTGTTTCAGCCATATTTCACTCATCCAAACTCAAAATGAGTTGAAATTTTTAGGGTAGATGCCTAAAAAACCCTAGAATAGCTCCACCATTTTTTAGATAATTTGGAGCAACATAGATCCTAGCGCATCCCTATGTGTGAATAATATTTTGGCAAGCGACTATGCAAGGGTTTCATATGGGTTGAGTGCAAGCAGCTCAAGAGGTTGGTTTTCAAGGCCTTCAGGCCCTAGCGACCAATATTTTTGTGGTTTATACTCAAGATTTTAGTAGGATATGTTGCAAGGGATCCAATATGGGTTAGAAATATATCTTTAAATAGATCATGCTATGAAATTGAGTGACAACAGCTTCCAATTTACTGCACAAAATAAAAGTGAAAACCATACCTTTCCATGATTTCTAGGGCAAGGATTAAAGAGATCATGAAACAATTTGATCAAAAAATGGCTCATATATCAAGTGAATATGGTGCTAAGGTTCACCCATAAAATAAATCTACTGTGAAAACCCCTTTCAAGGGTAAGAATTCCAAAGACTCAGCCCCAAAAATAAATTTTATGGATACCCTTCATGGTGGAAAGCCTCAGCCCAATGCTAATATTAATCTTAGGGCTTCCCATAAATCTCTAAGAATGCCTAATATTGATCCTAGGAAAATGGATTCAGGATGTCTTAAAGTAGCTGATGGAACTCCTATTGTTAAGCTTGATATGGGTAAAATTCATACTGGCATTGAAGATATGGAAAAAAGAGGATAAATGTATCGGTTCATGGGCTTTCGACTTAGCCTATCTATTTTCAAAGTCTAGGCTACAAAAATATAGAAAACTAAAGGTGAGTTACAAATCTATATTTATCCAAATGTTTATTTTCTTGTTTTATTTACCAATAATGAAGATAGAGAGAAAACTTTTCAAGGTCCCTGGTTCTTTGGAAAGGTAGGGCTTTTCATGAAGCCCTAGCATACTAAATTTAAATACAAAGAAGATATGACTTCTATAGCTCTCATGTGGATTAGAATCTTTAGCCTCCCTATTGAATTTTGGAGTCCTACTATTTATTTTTCAATTGGAAACTCTTTAGGAACTTTTATGATGACTGCTGATTGTACTCAAAATTTTGAATATATTATTTATGCTAGGATTTGCGTTTTAATGGATTTTGACAAACCCCTATCTAAAAATATCACTTTACAATTTGGGGAAGACACTTGGGAGCAAGTAGTGGACTATGAGAACATTTCTTTTCATTGTAGAATTTTCCACAAATGTGGTCATTTGGCTAGTGCTTTCCCAAATAAAATTCTTGATCAAAATAAAGAAGATATAAACTCAGCAAGTTTCCAAATGCCTAAGAAGAAGAACACTCAGAAAAAACCATTTATGAAGGATCAATCAAAATAATCTGCTAATATATTTGAAATCCTTTCCACAAATGATGTCCCAAGTGAGGAAGAGGAAATAATGGAAACAAAAATATTAGAAACACAATTTAAATATGAAGGGAAGAACTCAGAGATAAACCAAAAAATCAAAGGTTTTCAACAGAAAAAAAGGGAGAAAATTTACACAAGAAAAACAATCTTTTAAATGTCAAAACTTCAAATAATACAAGTCCCAATATAGACTCTGTTGAACCCTCTAGTAACATTTTGACTATGTATGAGCATTATTCAAGGTTAGAAGCCATCTCAGATTTAATTAGAGTAAGTCAAGAAATAGGGAAAAAAAACTAAATATGGATTCTAATCAAAAGGTAGGTCACAAGATCAATCAATATCATATGGTAAAAGAAGGTGAAAAGCTTGTAGAGGAAGGTAATATTAATACCCTTCCTAACTTTTTTAGCCCTGGTATTAATGAAGATCATCACTTGGAATATTAGAGGACTCAAAGGGAGTCTTTCAAAACAAAATGAAATTATAAGAATGATTCAGATAAATCATCCACATCTTGTTTTCCTTCAAGAAATGAAGATGTCAATAGAGGATATGGACTCAATTGCTAGTAAAATTTGGCCAGTTGGAAAAGTGGTTTTCCTCAATTCCCAAGGGGCTTCTGGTGGCATTGCTTGTCTTTGGGACCCAAAAGAGGTAGTTATTCACCATATGGTTGGCATTTGGGTTCTTTTAGCTATAGTTATTTAAAGTAAACATTCCAACCAAATTTTGCTCTGCAATACTTTTTATTCTTCGACTAATTTTGAAGAAAAAAGAAGACAGTGGAAGGATATAACTTATATTATCTCTCATTTTCCTAAATATTGGATCTTGATCAGATGATATTTCAATACCATCCTATCTTTGGATGAGAAAATAGGGTGAAATAAAAATTTGAATAGAACCACTGACCTCATGAGCGAATATATTGTAAACCTCCATCTTTTGGACATCCAACCAAATAATGGCCTTATGAATTGGTCTAACATAAGGTAAGACTTAGCTTGTAAAATGGAGAGGTTGGATAAGTTCTTTCTCCCTAAAAATTTCTTAATCCATGGTCACATTACTAAATTGAAGACTCTTAACAATGTTGGCTCGGATCACTGGCCAGTTATGGTGGAAATGTGGAAAACTAATGTGAGTTTCTCTCCTTTTCATTTTCAATTAATGTGGCTTAGAGATAGTTCCTTTAGACCTCATGTGCAACAATGGTGGAAGGAAGGTAAGCCTAGGTATGGGACTAAGATGTTCTATTTTTCCAAAATATTGCAATACATTAAATCCAAAATCAATACTTGGAACTGGAAGGAGTTTGGGGATGTTCATAAAAAATATGAATTTATTGCTCAACTTGAAAATTTGAATAAGAAAATCCATTTAGATAGCCTCACAGAGAGTAGAAGTGCATATGAATTAAACTCACAACTCAATTAGAGGAATGGGAAAAAAGAAAATAACTCTTATGGAAGCAAAAATCAAGAATTCACTGGCACAAAGGAGATCAAAACACAAATTTCTCCAACAAATCTCTTCTAGCTCAAAGATCTCACAACTTTATTTCTTCCCTGAAATCAGATTCTAGAGATGTTGTCTACACTTGGGATGGCATTAACTTTATTGTTGTTACTTTTCTAATCTTTTTATTGCTACTCTTCTTGACTCAGCTTCTCAAAAAAATATTCTTCAAGCAACCCTTATCTTATCACTTCTGAGGAGAACTCTATTTTGACTACTCTTGTTACTTTCAATGAGCTTCAACAAGTAGTTTTTAAAATGCAAAAAGGGAAAACCTAACATCTTGATGATTTTCCCATTGAGTTCTACAAAGAGTTTTGGGATATCCTTCATCCTAATTTATTAGAATTTTATCAATAAAACTTATATTACTCTTGTTCTAAAAGCTAAAGAGGTTGATCATATCTCATCTTTTAGACCTATTGCTTTATGTAATGTTTTTCTCAAAATCATTACTAGGATCATGGCAGAAAGGTTGAAGACTCTTTTTCATAAGATTATTTCCCTTGAACAAGGGGGTTATGTGGAAGGGTGTAAAATAGTAGATGAGATAGTTCTTACTCAGAAAGCCATCCATTTCATGCATATGCAAAAATATCCTACCATGTTCATTCGGTTAGACTTATCCAAAGCTTATGACAGAGTGGATTGGCACTTCCTTATCAAAGTTTTGAGGCAATTTGTTTTCTCTCAAGATTGGATGGATTGGATTATGGGATGTATCTCTTTAGTTTCCTACTTAATTCTTATCAATGGCAGGCCTTCTTAGTTATTCTAGCTTCTAGAGGTATTAGGCAAGGTGACCAACTATCCCCTTATTTATTGATCATTCTTGTTGAATGCTTGGGTAGGACTATAAATAAAAAGAGAAAATACAACCCTTGAGGAAGTTACCATTCCTCATGGATCTAGACCTATCTCTCATCTTCAAATTTTTTATTACTACTCTTTTAGCTAAAGCTAAAGTTAAGGAAGCTTCTAATATTAAGCAAATCATTAACTATTTTTCTAAGACTACTGGGAAATTGATCAATGAAGACAAATCTAAAGTTATTTTCTTTCACAGCTCTACCAAACAGGAATCCATGGTCTTGGATAAATTAAGATATAAGAATACCTCCTTTTTGATCACTTATTTAGGTATTCCCATCAATATTAAAAGGCAAAAAAAAAATATTGGAATTGGTTGTTAGACAAAGTCAAGAAAAAAATTGGAATGTGGACCAATAGGTGGCTTTCTTCTAGGGGTAGAATCACCTTGGTAAAATCAGTTCTTCAAGCTATTACTATTTATGTTTCCTTCGTGTTGAATATCCCAAACACTGTTCTTTGAGAACTAGATCCAATCAGTCATCGGTTCCTACGGAGTGGTACTAAGGAGAGAATAAAATGGGCCTTGGTGAAATGGGACATTTTATGTCTTCCTAAGAATGAAAAGGGGTTAGGATTCTGGTCTTCTATTAATAACAATAAAGCTTTAGCTACTAAATTATATTGGAGGATGTTGCATAACCCAATTCTCTTTGGGCCAATAATCTCCATGCTAAATATGTTGAGAACAAAAGTCCTGAAGACCTTGTTCACTATCAATTGCCTACTAAAGGTTCTCCCATTTTAGTAGTTCTTAATACTGGTGAAGATTTGATAAAGAAAAATTTATTTTGGATTATTCATAATGGTCAATAGGTAAATTTTTGGACATATTCTTGGGATGGTAACAAGCCTTTGATAACTTAGTTTCTCTATTGGAGGCCCTGAATGGAGGAGCTTCACTGAGCTAATTGGAAAAAGGTGGCTAATTATTGTTGGTACCATACTAGTAATTCAAAGGTTGGTATATATTGGATCCCTATTGAGGATTGGCCTATTCAAAACCTAGAAATGCAAATACAAGCTATTTAAGGCATACTTCATATGAGATCTCTCTCTTGGTCCCATGAAAAATATTGTCTTGGATGGAAAAACACTACTAAGGGTGAGTATTCATTTGCTCGAGGTTATTTGACTTTATGCCATAATAATCCCAACCAATCATCTGACATATTTTCTCAGTTGTGGGCTCAAAATATTTGGCCTAAGGTGAGGTTCTTGTTGGAAATTTGAGGTAATTTGAGGCATTTTATGTTGTCATTGATGTCACATGGATCATTGATGTCACATGGATCACATTGAGTTTTGGTGGCCAAAATATTTCATAAATAAGCATTTATGATATTTTGGAAAGCATGGCTATTTATGGGGTTTTTGTGAAAACCAAGGCAGGCAAAATAAAAGGTTTTATTTAAAACCATGGATGGCAGATTTGAAATGGGTTTTTCTTAAAACCCAGGTTGGCTTTTCGTTTCATCGAAAAAGGTGCCCCGATGAAGGAGATAATTAATTTTAAATATTTAAGTTTAAATTTTAATCATTTAAAATTTAAATTTAAAATTAAAAATTAATATTTTATTATTGCCGACGTCAAAAGGAGGAGGCAAATAATATTAAGTCATAGCCGACATCAAAATAAAAAGGTGGGCATATATAAATATGCCACTAAAATTTTTATTTTCCCTAAGTCCTCGATGAAGATAATCCGTTCGAAGCGCTAAGGGAGCAGAAGTGTCGTATTCGTTTGAAAACCAGCGAAGAGAAGAGGGAACAAAGGTAAGGGAGGTTCCTTACCTATCACCATAGGCGCTTGTGGCCTAGCGGCAAGAGGAAGGTGCGTAAGGTGTTTAAGCGCCAGCAGATCCGAAGTTCGAATCCCGCCGATGCTGGTTTTTGCAAGGTAAAAAGAGAGAACCTTTTGCGCACGTGGTTTTTGAGGGCAAGTTCGGAGGAAGCAAGAAGGAGGTCTTGCGCTCTTGGTTTCTATGTGAGCGGTTGGCTCACGTGGTTGTTGGCACCACGGTTTGAGTGGTGCAGGGGCAGCGACAGGGGATCGAATCCTGCTGAGGTTAAAGGCAAGTTATTAATTTTTCCAAATATTTTATTTTTCTAAGGTTGCCCTAGGAGAGATAAGGTTTGTGGTGCATGTTGTGAAAAGGAAATATTTCTGGTGATTTTCCTTTTAGAAGTATATCATATTATATATCGTTGGAAAGCTTATTTCGAGGGCTATTTGATTATTTTGTTTAGAAGGAGAAATAAGGTGTACATAAAGAGATATTTCTATTTTTGTAAAAGGGTTCAAGTGAAGGTTGTTTTGTTCTTTTCAAAGTGTGTTGAGTGTGGCAGATTTTCCAAAGGGGTTTCTTCATATTCATAAAAGGTATGGGCACATTCTCCTATTGATTGTCTATGGTGGTTGATTTATGAAATATCATTGGAGGGAAAAGGATTGTTTGTGGTTTCCTTTTCGAAAGTGGTTGATTGAATGCTTCAAGGTTTTCTGAATTGAGAGTTGTGTTTAAACCTTGTTTTATAAGCATAGTTGTTGAAGCCCATTGGTTGTGAAAGAACATGAGTTAGAAAAGAACATGAGTATCATTGTTATGTGAGATTTGTAATTGAGCATTGTTGGAAACATTTGAGTTGGTTGATACATACTTGGACTAGGGTTGTGTGAGGAAGAATTGTCCCTTGTGGTGATTAGTTGAGATTGAGTTTAGAACATATTGAGTCTCTAACAATTCTCTTTATGGTTCTATAAGACTTGGGTTGAGTTGAGTTGAATAAGCCTAGTCAAGTGATGTGTGAAGTGATTGTTCAAGTCCTATGAAACAAACTATTCCATTATTCTGATTTGAGTTGAGTTGAGATTGAGATTAGAACATATTGAGTCTCTAACAATTCTCTTTATGCTTCTATGAGTTGAATTGAGTTGAGTTGAGTTGAGATTGAGCCTAGAACATATTGAGTCTCTAACAATTCTCTTTATGCTTCTATGAGTTGATTTGAGTTGAGTTGAGTTGAGATCATTGTGGATCATTGTTGTCATCCATTGAAGAGTACATTGCCATTCATTGTTGAGTTCATATTTGAGCTTTGCCTTGATAGATTTGTGGATGATATTTGAGTGCTACTTGAGCATGATTGATTGAGCCTTTGAGAAGGCATTTGTGACATTTAGATTTTTTTTATTGAGAAACTTTGTGGACAATTTTGGGATAGATTTGTGGACAGATTTATGGACATATTTGTGGATAGATTTTGGGCAAGTTCTTGGTGAGCTTGCTAGAGAAGATTTGGACAAGTTCTTAGTGAGCTTGTTGGAGCAGATTTGGGCAAGTTCTTGGTGAGCTTGCTAGAGCAGATTTGGACAAGTTCTTAGTGAGCTTGTTAGAGCAGATTTGGGCAAGTTCTTGGTGAGCTTGCTAGAGCAGATTTGGACAAGTTTTATGTGAGCTTGTTAAGCAGTTTCTCAGTGAGCCTATTGAGCAAGTTCTTAGTGAGCTTATTCATACAGATTTGGAGGGACAGAGTACAGAGTATAGAGTCTCATTGGATAGATATCCATAGTTGAACATAGATCTGAGTGATGTTCTTCAATTGGAAATTAAAATTTTTTCATCTATGGAAAATCAAACTTGAGATTAGGGATCTCTACCTTTGGAGGAGATCAAATAAATCATTGTAATTGGGATGATTCCCAAAATATTGATTGTGAAATTTTAGTAAGGATATTATCTTGTGGAGTACCCCACATTGGGGGAACCACGTTAAATCTTGTGTCTCAATTGTGTATGGTAACTTGTGCTATTGCTTTGATTACTGCTATTAATCCACTGCTATATTCTATACACAGACATTAATAATATTGAATTGGAAGAGAAAGTAAAAAGTGGTCTTATACTATTCACCCCCCTCTCAGTATAAGCTTGTGTTCTTCAATTGGTATTAGAGTAGGTTCCTTCAAAAAGGCTAACAACTTGAGGGCAGATTCTATAAGAACACAGATGGCTTCATAGAATGGATCATCTACAAATAAGGCTCCATTATTTGATGGTAACAATTATGCTTTCTAGAGCATGAGGATGAAGAACTACTTGATATCACAAGGATATGAGGTATGGAAAATGGTTGAAAAAGAGTATAGGGTTGAAGGTGATCCCGAGGTAGATAAGACTATTAGGAAATTGGTTGAGATCAATGCAAGAGCAATGAATTGTATTTTGAGTGGGCTTCATGAGACATATTTTGCAAAAGTCATGGTATGTACTTCAGCTAATGAAATGTGGACCAAGTTGTGGAATACTTATGAAGGAGATTCCAAGGTAAAGTTGGCAAAACTACAAACTCATAGAAAAATATTTGAGGAATTGAAAATGGAAGATTCTGAAGATATTGCAAAGTTTTTACTTCGAGTTGATGAAATCACTAACACCATGAGAGGCCTAGGTTTTGAGATGAAAGAATCAGAAGTTACTCAAAAGGTTTTGAGATCACTTCCCATGAAATATGATTCTAAGGTTTCAACAATAGAAGAGACAATGGATATCAACAAGCTAACAATGGAAGAATTGCAAGGTACTCTCACAACTTATGAGATGAGGGTAAGTAAGCATCAGGTTCCAATAAAAGAGATTGCATTCAAGGCTTCAGAAAAAGAGAAAGAGAAAGTTTTAGAAACAAGTAGAGTTCCAGATAATGATGAGGAAGCTAACTTCATCAAAAGGAATAAGGACTCAAGGAATTTTAGGGATATAAGGAAAGTCAGATGCTACAAGTGTGGTGATCTTGGTCACTATGCATACAAGTGTCCACATGAAGAAAATAGTGATGATGAAAAATAGGGTCACAGAAGAAAAGAAGATGGAAAGCATAAGCATGACAAAGATGACAGATTCAAGCAAAACAGGTATGAGAAGAAGAAAATTTTTCGTAAGGCAAAGAAATCTTACTACATTGTAGAAGCAAGTGATAGCTCAGATCATAGTGATAGAGACAAATCAGATGATGAAAAGGAAGAACATTTATTTCTAGGAATAGAAGGTGAAAGAGAACAATGCTTTGTGTGTGGTCAAAGAGATCACAGATCAGGATATTGCAATGGTTTCAGTGATAGTGAAGATGAGATGACACATCAAGGAAACAGGCATGGTCAAAGAAATCTTGAGAGTTTGTTTGCTATAGAAGATTATAATGATCTTAATGATAGTGAAGATGAAGAAGGGTTTTTCTATGGGATAAGAGAAGTAGAAGAAAAAAAATCAATCCAAAAGAAGAAGTTAAACAAGAGGATAATATCTATGATCTAAAGGAAGACTTCAATGATATCCATGAGCAACTACAAGAGGTTAAGGAGAATCTAAAAGAATTAAGATGTTCAATACGTGAGAAGTTTGATCCATCACATGACTCAAAAGGTCAAGATATTTTCACTAAGAAGGAAACATTATTTCAGAGGCTATAGAGATGGATGCCAATTTGCTACTTGACACAAATGAAGAGAAAGAAGAGGAAGATTCCAAAGCACCAAAGGTCTCATGTTTCAGGTTTGGGGAATCACATTCAAAAGGAAAAGAAATTCTTGAAGAGAAAAGCAAGGAAGAAACTAAGGAAGAAGTTTTAGATACTACAAAGAAGGTTCAAGGATGCAATGCACAAGTTGAAAATGATCATAAGGATAATGGTCAAGAAAGATATGAAGAACCAAGGCATGAACAAAGGGCTTTTCAAGGACATTGTTTTTCTTGTAATGGATTTGGACACAGGGCTATACACTACAGGGTCTATGGATCAAAGAAGTTTGATTTTGCTAGAAGAAACTTCAAAGGAAGAAGGTATGGTTTTCAGGGACATTGCTTCTCATGTAACAGGATTGGTCATAAAGATTTTCAGTGCAAAGGAAATGAGCAACATGGTTTTGGTTTTAGAGCTACACAATTCAGAAGTCATAATGGTCATGAAAATAGAGCTTCACAATACAGGGTTCAGGAAAGGAATGGATATGGAAATTATTTTAAGAATGAATTCAAGACATGGGCACCATCCAAAGGCTACAATATCAAGTGTTTCAATTGCAATAACTTTGGGCATATTGCAAAATGGTGTAGGACTCAATTCCAAACAGGTTCAAGGCAAGAAGGTCAAACAGGTTCTAGACAAGAAGATCAAGTAATTCATCAAGAGAAGGATATCAGAAAAACATGGAAGGAAGTTGATAGAGGAAAGAAACAAAGTGATATGGGAGTAAAAGTACTCCCACCCCAAAATTAATCACCTCAAGAGAGAAGGGGGTGAGGGGGCTAAGCTTAAGAGTCATATCTTTTAGCCCCATAGGTGTCCCTTTTGCCATTGATGTCAAAGGGGGAGAGATTTGAGTAAGGGGGAGAGCATTGAGTTAGGGGGAGCAGCCTCCAAAGAGAGTATTGAGTTAGGGGAGCAGCCTCCATAGAGAGTATTGAGTCGGGGGAGCAACTTTGATTCTCAGAGTTGGTTTTTGCAATGACTGTGGTGATTTGCATTAGAGGTGTTGCCATCAATGACAAAGGGGGAGATTGTTGGAAATTTGAGGTAATTTGAGGCATTTTATGTTGTCATTGATGTCACATGGATCACATTGAGTTTTGGTGGCCAAAATATTTCATAAATAAGCATTTATGATATTTTGGAAAGCATGGCTATTTATAGGGTTTTTGTGAAAACCAAGGCAGGAAAAATAAAAGGTTTTATTTAAAACCATGGATGGCATATTTGAAATGGGTTTTTCTTAAAACCCAGGTTGGATTTTTGTTTCATCGAAAAAGGTGCCCCGGTGAAGGAGATAATTAATTTTAAATATTTAAGTTTAAATTTTAATCATTTAAAATTTAAATTTAAAATTAAAATTAAAATTAATATTTTATTATTGTCGACGTCAAAAAGGAGGAGGAAAATAATATTAAGTCATAGCCGACGTCAAAATAAAAATGTGGGCATATATAAATATGCCACTAAACTTTTTATTTTCTCTAAGTCCTCGATGAAGATAATCCGTTCGAAGCGCTAAGGGAGCAGAAGTGTCGTATTCATTTGAAAACCAGCGAAGAGAAGAGGGAACAAAGGTAAGGGAGGTTCCTTACCTATCACCATAGGCGCTTGTGGCCTAGAGGCAAGAGGAAGGCGCGTAAGGTGTTTAAGCGCCAGCAGATCCGAAGTTCGAATCCCATCGACGCTAGTTTTTGCAAGGTAAAAAGGGAGAACCTTTTGCGCACGTGGTTTTTGAGGGCAAGTTCGGAGGAAGCAAGAAGGAGGTCTTGCGCTCTTGGTTTCTATGTGAGTGGTTGGCTCACATGGTTGTTGGCACCATAGTTTGAGTGGTGCAGGGGCAGCGACAAGGGATCGAATCCTATTGAGGTTAAAGGCAAGTTATTAATTTTTCCAAATATTTTATTTTTCTAAGGTTGCCCTAGGAGAGATAAGGTTTGTGGTGCATGTTGTGAAAAGGAAATATTTCTGGTGATTTTCCTTTTAGAAGTATATCATATTATATATCATTGGAAAGCTTATTTCGAGGGCTATTTGATTATTTTGTTTAGAAGGAGAAATAAGGTGTACATAAAGAGATATTTCTATTTTTGTAAAAGGGTTCAAGTGAAGGTTGTTTTGTTCTTTTCAAAGTGTGTTGAGTGTGGCAGATTTTCCAAAGGGGTTTCTTCATCTTCATAAAAGGTATGGGCACATTCTCCTATTGATTGTCTATGGTGGTTGATTTCTGAAATATCATTGGAGGGAAAAAGATTGTTTGTGGTTTCCTTTTTGAAAGTGGTTGATTGAATGCTTCAAGGTTTTCTGAATTGAGAGTTGTGTTTAAACCTTGTTTTATAAGCATAGTTGTTGAAGCCCATTGGTTGTGAAAGAACTTGAGTTAGAAAAGAACATGAGTATCATTGTTATGTGAGATTTGTAATTGAGCATTGTTGGAAACATTTGAGTTGGTTGATACATACTTGGACTAGGGTTGTGTGAGGAAGAATTGTCCCTTGTGGTGATTAGTTGAGATTGAGTTTAGAACATATTGAGTCTCTAACAATTCTCTTTATGGTTCTATAAGACTTGGGTTGAGTTGAGTTGAATAAGCCTAGTCAAGTGATGTGTGAAGTGATTGTTCAAGTCCTATGAAACAAACTATTCCATTATTCTGATTTGAGTTGAGTTGAGATTGAGATTAGAACATATTGAGTCTCTAACAATTCTCTTTATGCTTCTATGAGTTGAGTTGAGTTGAGTTGAGATTGAGCCTAGAACATATTGAGTCTCTAACAATTATCTTTATGCTTCTATGAGTTGATTTGAGTTGAGTTGAGTTGAGATCATTGTGGATCATTGTTGTCATCCATTGAAGAGTACATTGCCATTCATTGTTGAGTTCATATTTGAGCTTTGCCTTGATAGATTTGTGGATGAGATTTGAGTGCTACTTGAGCATGATTGATTGAGCCTTTGAGAAGGCATTTGTGGATAGTTTTGAGAAATATTTGTGGACAATTTTGGGACAATTTATGGACAGATTTGTGGACAATTTTGTGGACATATTTGGGATAGATTTTGGGCAAGTTCTTGGTGAGCTTGCTAGAGCATATTTGGACAAGTTCTTATTGAGCTTGTTGGAGCAGATTTGGGCAAGTTCTTGGTGAGCTTGCTAGAGCAGATTTGGACAAGTTCTTAGTGAGCTTGTTAGAGCAATTTTGGGCAAGTTCTTGGTGAGCTTGCTTGAGCAGATTTGGACAAGTTCTGTGTGAGCTTGTTAAGGTTCTATGTGAGCCTATTGAGCAAGTTCTTAGTGAGCCTATTGACAGAGCTTTGGAGGTGATAGAGTATAGAGGACAGAGTCTCAATGGATAGAGATCTAGTACCACATAGTTGAACATAGATCTAAGTGAGGAGTCTTCAAGTGGAGAATCCACTTTAAAAGTCTTCTAAAGATCTAAGAATGGAAAAGTTCTATATGGAAGAGATCTATGAACTTGAGATTAGGATCAACATCTCCTTTGGACATATATCAATAAATCATTATAATTGGGAGTATTCCAAAGATATTGATTGAGAAATTTTTAGTAAAATATTTTCTCCGTGGAGTACCCCACATTGGGGGAACCACGTTAAATATTGTGTCTCAATTATGTATGGTAATTTGTGCTCTATTACTATTGATTACTACTATTGCTATATTTGGTTATTGCAATTAAGGACATTAATTGATATTGATTTGGAAAGAAAAGTAAAAAGTGGTCTTATACTGTTCACCCCCCTCTCAGTATAAGCTTGTGTTCTTCAATTGGTATCAGAGCGGGTTCCTTCGAAAAGGCTAACAACTTGAGGGTAGATTCTATAAGAACACAGATGGCTTCACAGAATGGATCATCTACAAATAAGGCTCCATTGTTTGATGGTAACAATTATGCTTTCTAGAGCATGAGGATGAAGAACTACTTGATATCACAAGGATATGAGGTATGGAAAATGGTTGAAAAAGAGTATAGGGTTGAAGGTGATCCCGAGGTAGATAAGACTATCAAGAAATTGGTTGAGATCAATGCAAGAGCAATGAATTGTATTTTGAGTGGGCTTCGTGAGATAGATTTTGCAAAAGTCATGGTATGTACTTCAGCTAATGAAATGTGGACCAAGTTGCGGAATACTTATGAAGGAGATTCCAAGGTAAAGTTGGCAAAACTACAAACTCATAGAAAAATATTTGAGGAATTGAAAATGGAAGATTCTGAAGATATTGCAAAGTTTTTACTTCGAGTTGATGAAATCACTAACACCATGAGAGGCCTAGGTTTTGAGATGAAAGAATCAGAAGTTACTCAAAAGGTTTTGAGATCACTTCCCATGAAATATGATTCTAAGGTTTCAACAATAGAAGAGACAATGGATATCAACAAGCTAACAATGGAAGAATTGCAAGGTACTCTCACAACTTATGAGATGAGGGTAAGTAAGCATCAGGTTCCAATAAAAGAGATTGCATTCAAGGCTTCAGAAAAAGAGAAAGAGAAAGTTTCAGAAACAAGTAGAGTTCCAGATAATGATGAGGAAGCTAACTTCATCAAAAGGAATAAGGACTCAAGGAATTTTAGGGATATAAGGAAAGTCAGATGCTACAAGTGTGGTGATCTTGGTCACTATGCATACAAGTGTCCACATGAAGAAAATAGTGATGATGAAAAATAGGGTCATAGAAGAAAAGAATATGGAAAGCATAAGCATGACAAAGATGACAGATTCAAGAAAAACATGTATGAGAAAGAGGAAATTTTTTATAAGGCAAAGAAATCTTACTACATTGTAGAAGCAAGTGATAGCTCAGATCATAGTGATAGAGACAAATCAGATGATGAAAAGGAAGAACATTTATTTCTAGGAATAGAAGGTGAAAGAGAACAATGCTTTGTGTGTGGTCAAAGAGATCACAGATCAGGATATTGCAATGGTTTCAGTGATAGTGAAGATGAGATGACACATCAAGGAAACAGGCATGGTCAAAGAAATCTTGAGAGTTTGTTTGCTATAGAAGATTATAATGATCTTAGTGATAGTGAAGATGAAGAAGGGTTTTTCTATGGGATAAGAGAAGTAGAAGAAGAACATTCACTCCAAACAGAAGAAGTTAAACAAGAGGATAATATCTAGTGATCTAAAGGAAGACTTCAATGATATCCATGAGCAACTACAAGAGGTTAAGGAGAATCTAAAAGAATTAAGATGTTCCATACGTGAGAAGTTTGATCCATCACATGACTCAAAAGGTCAAGATATTTTCACTAAGAAGGAAACATGTATTTTAGAGGCTATAGAGATGGATGCCAATTTGCTACTTGACACAAATAAAGAGAAAGAAGAGGAAGATTCCAAAGCACCAAAGGTCTCATATTTCAGGTTTGGTGAATCACACTCAAAAGGAAAAGAAATTCTTGAAGAGAAAAGCAAGGAAGAAACTAAGGAAGAAGTTTTAGATACTACAAAGAAGGTTCAAGGATGCAATGCACAAGTTGAAAATGATCATAAGGATAATGGTCAAGAAAGATATGAAGAACCAAGGCATGAACAAAGGGCTTTTCAAGGACATTGTTTTTCTTGTAATGGATTTGGACACAGGGCTATACACTACAAGGTCTATGGATCAAAGAAGTTTGATTTTGCTAGAAGAAACTTCAAAGGAAGAAGGTATGGTTTTCAGGGACATTGCTTCTCATGTAACAGGATTGGTCATAAAGCTTTTCAGTGCAAAGGAAATGAGCAACATGGTTTTGGTTTTAGAGCTACACAATTCAGAAGTCATAATGGTCATGAAAATAGAGCTTCACAATACAGGGTTCAGGAAAGGAATGGATATGGAAATTATTTTAAGAATGAATTCAAGATATGGGCACCATCCAAAGGCTACAATATCAAGTGTTTCAATTGCAATAACTTTGGGCATATTGCAAAATGGTGTAGGACTCAATTCCAAATAGGTTCAAGGCAAGAAGGTCAAACAGGTTCTAGACAAGAAGATCAAGTAATTCATCAAGAGAAGGATATCAAAAAAACATGGAAGGAAGTTGATAGAGGAAAGAAACAAAGTGATATGGGAGTAAAAGTACTCCCACCCCAAAATTAATCACCTCAAGAGAGAAGGGGGTGAGGGGGCTAAGCTTAAGAGTCATATCTTTTAGCCCCATAGGTGTCCCTTTTGCCATTGATGTCAAAGGGGGAGAGATTTGAGTAAGGGGGAGAGCATTGAGTTAGGGGGAGCAGCCTCCAAAGAGAGTATTGAGTTAGGGGGAGCAGCCTCCATAGAGAGTATTGAGTCAGGGGGAGCAACTTTGATTCTCAGAGTTGGTTTTTGCAGTGATTGTGGTGATTTGCATTAGAGGTGTTGCCATCAATGACAAAGGGGGAGATTGTTGGAAATTTGAGGTAATTTGAGGCATTTTATGTTATCATTGATGTCACATGGATCACATTGAGTTTTGGTGGCCAAAATATTTCATAAATAAGCATTTATGATATTTTGGAAAGCATGGCTATTTACAAGGTTTTTGTGAAAACCAAGGCAGGAAAAATAAAAGGTTTTATTTAAAACCATGGATGGCATATTTGAAATGGGTTTTTCTTAAAACCCAGGTTGGATTTTCGTTTCATCAAAAAAGGTGCCCCGGTGAAGGAGATAATTAATTTTAAATATTTAAGTTTAAATTTTAATCATTTAAAATTTAAATTTAAAATTAAAATTAAAATTAATATTTTATTATTGTCGACGTCAAAAAGGAGGAGGCAAATAATATTAAGTCATAGCCGACGTCAAAAGAAAAATGTGGGCATATATAAATATGCCACTAAAATTTTTATTTTCTCTAAGTCCTCGATGAAGATAATCCGTTCGAAGCGCTAAGGGAGCAGAAGTGTCGTATTCGTTTGAAAACCAGCGAAGAGAAGAGGGAACAAAGGTAAGGGAGGTTCCTTACCTATCACCATAGGTGCTTGTGGCCTAGCGGCAAGAGGAAGGCACGTAAGGTGTTTAAGAACCAGTAGATCCGAAGTTCGAATCCCGTCGACACTGGTTTTTGCAAGGTAAAAAGGGAGAACCTTTTGCGCACGTGGTTTTTGAGGGCAAGTTCGGAGGAAGCAAGAAGGAGGTCTTGCGCTCTTGGTTTCTATGTGAGTGGTTGGCTCACGTGGTTGTTGGCACCATGGTTTGAGTGGTGCAAGGGCAGCAGCAGGGGATCGAATCCTACTGAGGTTAAAGGCAAGTTATTAATTTTTCCAAATATTTTATTTTTCTAAGGTTGCCCTAGGAGAGATAAGGTTTGTGGTGCATGTTGTGAAAAAGAAATATTTTTGGTGATTTTCCTTTTAGAAGTATATCATATTATATATCATTGGAAAGCTTATTTCGAGGGCTATTTGATTATTTTATTTAGAAGGAGAAATAAGGTGTACATAAAGAGATATTTCTATTTTTGTAAAAGGGTTCAAGTGAAGGTTGTTTTGTTCTTTTCAAAGTGTGTTGAGTGTGGCAGATTTTCCAAAGGGGTTTCTTCATCTTCATAAAAGGTATGGGCACATTCTCCTATTGATTGTCTATGGTGGTTGATTTCTGAAATATCATTGGAGGGAAAAGGATTGTTTGTGGTTTCCTTTTCGAAAGTGGTTGATTGAATGCTTCAAGGTTTTCTGAATTGAGAGTTGTGTTTAAACCTTGTTTTATAAGCATAGTTGTTGAAGCCCATTGGTTGTGAAAGAACTTGAGTTAGAAAAGAACATGAGTATCATTGTTATGTGAGATTTGTAATTGAGCATTGTTGGAAACATTTGAGTTGGTTGATACATACTTGGACTAGGGTTGTGTGAGGAAGAATTATCCCTTGTGGTGATTAGTTGAGATTGAGTTTAGAACATATTGAGTCTCTAACAATTCTCTTTATGGTTCTATAAGACTTGGGTTGAGTTGAGTTGAATAAGCCTAGTCAAGTGATGTGTGAAGTGATTGTTCAAGTCCTATGAAACAAACTATTCCATTATTCTGATTTGAGTTGAGTTGAGATTGAGATTAGAACATATTGAGTCTCTAACAATTCTCTTTATGCTTCTATGATTTGAGTTGAGTTGAGTTGAGATTGAGCCTAGAACATATTGAGTCTCTAACAATTCTCTTTATGCTTCTATGAGTTGATTTGAGTTGAGTTGAGATTGAGTCTTAGAACATTTTCATTGAAGAGTCACTTAACATATTCTTTTTATGCTTCTTGAGTTGATAGATTTGTGGATGAGATTTGAGTGCTACTTGAGCATGATTGATTGAGCCTTTGAGAAGGCATTTGTGGATAGTTTTGAGAAAGCTTTGTGGAAAGCTTTGTGGACAGATTTGTGGACAGATTTTTGGATAGATTTTGGGCAAGTTCTTGGTGAGCTTGCTAGAGCAGATTTGGACAAGTTCTTATTGAGCTTGTTGGAGCATATTTGGGCAAGTTCTTGGTGAGCTTGCTAGAGCAGATTTGGGCAAGTTCTTAGTGAGCTTGTTAGAGCAGATTTGGGCAAGTTCTTGGTGAGCTTGCTTGAGAAGATTTGGACAAGTTATATGTGAGCTTGTTAAGTAGGTTCTATGTGAGCCTATTGAGTAGGTTCTTAGTGAGCCTATTGATAGATCTTTGGAGGTGACAGAGTATAGAGGATAGAGTCTCAGTGGATAGAGATCCAGCAACCAACATAGTTGAAGATAGATCTGAGTGAGGAGTCTTCAAGTGGAGAGAGGTCCACCAATAAGTGCAATAGAGAGACAGAGTCTTCTAGAAGATCACATAGCCAGAGTAGAAGGGGAAAGAGTTCTCCTGTGGAAGAGATCCATGAACTTGAGATTAGGGGATCAACATCTCCTTTGGATAGAGATCCATAAACATTGTAATTGGGAGTGATTCCCAAAGAGATTGATTGAGAAAGTTTTAGTAAAATATTTTCTCCGTGGAGTAGCCCACATTGGGTGAACCACGTAAATTGTGGTGTCTCTATTGTGTATGGTATTTTATGCATTGCTTTGATTATTGCTATTGATACTGCTATCTATACACAACATAATATTGAATTGGAAGAAAAAGTAAAAAGTGGTCTTATACTGTTCACCCCCTCTCAGTATAAGCTTGTGTTCTTCACAAGCTTATATTGAGAGGGGGGGTGAATAGTATAACAATGTTTTTCATAGAACTTGAACAATCACTTCACACATCACTTGACTAGGCTCAATCAACTCAACTCAACCAATCATCACAATGGACAACTCTTTCTCACACAATCCTAGTCCAAGTATGTATCAACCAACTCAATTATTTCCAACAATGCTTAACCACAAATCTCACATAACAATGATACTCATGTTCTTTTCTAACTCAAGTTCTTTCACAACAAATGGGCTTCAATAACAATGCTTATAAAACAAGGTTTAACCTCAAATCTCAAACTAGAAAACCTTGAAGCATTAAACCAATCACTTTCAAAAAGGAAACCACAATCAATCATTTTCTCTCCAATGATATTTCAAAAATAAACCACCATAAACAGTCAATAGGAGAATGTGCCCATACCTTTTATGAAGATGAAAAAATCTCTTTGTAAATCTGCCACAATCACAAAATTCTTTTTCCAATCTTCACAAGGATTAGTAGATCACAAAATATTCAAAATTACTCCACTTTTCAATAATCATCACCAATTCCTTTAATTGCACAACTTCCTTATATCTCCTAAAACCACTTGTCACCTCATGAAAGAATTAATCCTCTTGAAAAATATTATGTTGTGTTTTTCACAAGCTTATATTGAGAGGGGGGTGAACAATATAAGACCACTTTTTACTTTTTCTTCTAATTCAATATTATGTTATGTAAAGATAGCAATATCAATAGCAGTAATCAAAGCAATGCACAGAAACCATACACAATAGCGATATCACAATTTATTTGGTTCACCCAATGTGGGCTACTCCACGAAGAAAATATTTTACTAAAAATTTCTCAATAAATATCTTTGGGAATCACTCCCAATTACAATGTTTATGGATCTTTATCCAAAGGAGATGATGATCCCCTAATCTCAAGTTCGTGGATCTCTTCCACAGGAGAACTCTTTCCCCTTCTGCTCTGGCTGTGTGATCTTCTAGAAGACTTTGTCTCTCTGTTGCATTGATTGGTGGACCTCTCTCCACTTGAAGACTCCTCACTTAGATCTATATTCAACTATTCTATATGTTGGATCTCTATCCACTAAGACTTTTTCCTTTGTACTCTATCACCTCCAAATATCTATCAATAGGCTCACTAAGAACCTACTCAATAATCTCACATAGAACCTGCTCAATAGTTTCACGCAGAACTTGCTTAACAAGCTCACACAGAACTTGTCAAATCTACTCAAGCAAGCTCATCAATAACTTGCCCAAATCTACTCTAGCAAGCTCACCAAGAACTTGCCCAATTCTGCTCCAACAAGCTCACCAAGAACTTGCCCAAATCTTCTCTAGCAAGCTCATCAATAACTTGCCCTAAATATGTCCACAAATCTATCCACAAATTTGTCCTCAAATATGTCCTCAAATCTATCCTCAAATGTGTCCCAAAACTATCCACAAAGGCCTTCTCAAAGGCTCAAACAATCATACACAAACTGCCACAAGTTTTTCCACAAATCTATCCCAAAGACCTTCTTCAAAGGCTCAATCAATCATGCTCAAGTAGCACTCAAAACTCATCCACAACTCTATCAAGGCAAAGCTCAAATATGAACTCAATAATGAATGGCAATGTACTCTTCAATGGATAACAACAATGATCCACAATGATCTCAACTCAAATCAACTCATAGAAGCATAAGGAGAATTGTTAGAGACTCAATATGTTCTAATCTCACTCTCAACCCAAATAAATCTCAACTCAACTCAAGTCAACTCATAGAAGCATAAAGAGAATTGTTAGAGACTCAATATGTTCTAATCTCAATCTCAACCCAAATCAATCTCAAATAAACTCAAATCAACTCATATAAGCATAAAGAGAATTTCTAGAGACTTAATATATTCTAATCTTAATCTCAAATCAACATAGAATGATGGAATAGTTTATTTCATAGAACTTGAACAATCACTTCACACATCACTTGACTAGGCTCAATCAACTCAACTCAACCAATCATCACAAGGGACAACTCTTTCTCACACAATCCTAGTCCAAGTATGTATCAACCAACTCAATTATTTCCAACAATGCTCAACCACAAATCTCACATAACAATGATACTCATGTTCTTTTCTAACTCAAGTTATTTCACAACCAATGGGCTTCAATAACAATGCTTATAAAACAAGGTCTAACCTCAACTCTCAAACTAGAAAACCTTGAAGCATAAAACCAATCACTTTCAAAAAGGAAACCACAATCAATCCTTTTCTCTCTAGTGGTATTTCAAAAATCAACCACCATAAAGATTCAATAGGAGAATGTGCCCATACCTTTTATGAAGATGAAAAAAACCTCTTTGTAAATTTGCCACAATCACAAAATTCTTTTGCCAATCTTCACAAGGATTAGTAGATCATAAAATAATTAAAATTACTCCACTTTTCAATAATCATCACCAAGGCCTTTAATTACACAACTTCCTTATCTCTCCTAAAACCACTTGTCACCTCATGAAAGAATTAATCCTCTTGAAAAATAACAAGGCAAAATTCACTTTTGGAACCCCTTTGCAAAATCAGAAATATCTCTTTACACACACCTTATTTCTCCTTATAAATAAGTTAGTCAAATAGCCCTCGAAATAAGCTTTCCAACGATATATAATATATCCCCTTTCTGAAATAAATTGAAACCTTTACATATATATATGCCAACCTCCATTAATTGCACATAGGTCGGCCCTCCATTAATTTAAACTTAAAATTTAAACTTTAATATATTCATCATCGGAGGTCCTTTTTCGATGAAACAAAATTCCACCTTAATTGTTAAGAAAAACCCTTCCCACAAAATCCCACCATGGTTTTAAATAAAACCTTTTATTTTGCCTACTTTGGTTTTCATAAAAACCCTGTATATATCCATGCTCTCCAAAATATCATAGATGATTATCTATGAAGTGCTTTTGCCACAAAATAAAAATATGATCCATGTGACATCAATGATCCATGTTACATCAATGACAACATAAAATACCTCAAATTAACTCAAATTTCCAACAATATCCTCCTTTGTCATTGATGGCAACACCTCTAAAGTTAAAACCACAATCACTACAAAAACCATCTCTGAGAATCAAAGCTGCTCCCCCTGACTCAATAATATCTTTGGAGGATGCTCCCCCTAATTCAATACTCTCTTTGAAGGCTACTCCCCCTAACTCAAATCTCTCCCCCTTACTCAAATCTCACCCCCTTTGACATCAATGGCAAAATGGACACCTATGGGGCTAAAAAATATGAATCTTAAGCATAGTCCCCTCACCACCTTCTCTCTTGAGTTGACTAATTTTGGGGTGGAAGTACATTTACTCCCATATTACATTGATTCTTTCCTCTATCAACTTCCTTTCATGTTTTTTTGATATTCTTCTCTTGATGAATTACTTGATCTTCTTGTCTTGAACCTTTTTGACCTTCTTGCCTTGAACCTATTTGGAATTGAGTCCTACACCATCTTGCAATATGCCCAAAGTTATTGTAATTAAAACACTTGATATTCTAGCCTTTGGCTGGTGCCCATGTCTTGAAATTATTCTTAAAATAATTTCCATATCCATTCCTTTCCTAAACCTTGTATTGTGAAGCTCTATTTTCATGACCATTATGAACATGACTTCTGAAATGTGTAGCTCTAAAACTAAAACCATGTTGATCATTTCCTTTGCACTAAAAAGCTTTATGACCAATTATGTTACATGAGAAGAAATGTCCCTAAAAATCATACCTTCTTCCTTTGAAGTTTCTTCTAGCAAAATCAAACTTCTTTGATCCATGGATCCTTTCTTGACCATTATCCTTATGATCATCTTCAACTTGTGCATTGCATTCTTGAACCTTCTTTGTAGCATCTAAAACCTCTTCCTTGCCTTTCTCTTCAAGAATTTATTTTCCCTTTGAGCTTGATTCACCTATCTCAAAACAAGAACCAAACTGAATATTTGGAGCCATAGGAACTTTGGAACTTTCCTCACAAATCTTAGGTGGTTCCTTGCTTTCATATTTTAGAACTTCCTTTCCTTTTGAGTGTGACTTTTCTTGGAAGTAAGATACAGCCTTAAAATAAGTTTCCACTCCTTTTTGAATATTTTCATCTAATGTATCATGTCTTGTCATTGTTACCCTTAGTTCTTCATTCATCCTCTCTTCTATCCTTTTTGCATTTTGAAGATCTTCTCTGAGATTATTGATTTTTTGAAGTAGTTCTTCTCTGATTTTGATATATGTTCGAATCTTGTTTTCAATATTCTTGTATTATTCTTTTAGTTTTTTGATTTCTAATTTTTGTTTACTTGTATCATCCTCTTCCTTTTCTATTACCAAAAATGAGACTTCTTTGTTTTTACTGCTACTGGAATTGTCACTAGAACTGTTGCTTTCTTTTTCAAATACAATTTCCTTGTTGTAATTGTTGTAGTATGTGCAATCATCATCTATATGTCCAAAATTTCCACATATGAAGCATTTTAGTATCCTTAGATCTTTCTTGTACCTATCTACTTGCTCAATGGCTATGGCAAGCTCTTCATGTCTTTCTTCAATAGGCACATCCTCTTCTTTAACTTAAATACCTAGGAATAGGTGTTCTTGCTTTTCTTCACTTATTCCAAAGAATGTACATTATTCTTCATCTAACTGATCTTTATCACTGTAATCTGAACTATCACTTGCTTCTACAATGTAGTAAGATTTATTTACCTTACGAAAAATCTTCTTCTTCTCATACATTTTTTGCTTGAATCTATCATATTTGTCATGTTTATGCTTTCCATCTTATTTTCTTCTGTGACCCTATTTTTCATCATCACTGTTTTCTTCATGTGGACACTTGTATGCATAGTGACCAAGATCACCACACTTTTAGCACCTAAATTTTCTTATATCTCTGAAATTCCTTGAGTCCTTATTCCTTTTGATGAAGTTAACTTCCTCATAATTTTCTAAAACACTATCTATTTTTGAAACTTTATCTTTCTCCTTTTTTGAAGCCTTGAAAGCAATCTCTTTTATTGGAGCTTGATTCTTACTTACCCTCATCTCATAAGTTGTGAGAGTACCTTGCAATTCTTCCATTGTTAACTTGTTGATATCAATTGTTTCTTCTATTGTTGAAACCTTTGCATCATATTTCATGGGAAGTGATCTCAAAATTTTTTGAGTAACTTCTAATTTTTTCATGACAAACCTTGGCCTCTCATAGTGTTAGTAATCTCATCAACTCAAAGTAAGAACTTTGCAATATCTTTAGAATCTTCCATTTTCAATTCCTCAAATCTTTTTCTATGAGTTTGTATTTTTTCTAAATTTACCTTGGAATATCCTTCATAAGTATTCCTCAACTTAGTCCACATCTCATTAGCTGAAGTACATACCATGACCTTTGTAAAATTTGTCTCACATAACCCAATCAAAATACAATTCATTGCTCTTGCATTTATCTCAACCAATTTCTGGGTAGTCTTATCTTCCTCGGTATCACCTTTGATCCTATACTATTTTTCAACCATTTACCATACCTCATATCCTTGTGATATCAAGTAGTTATTCATCCTCATGCTCTAGAAAGCATAATTGTTACCATCAAACAATGGAGCCTTATTTGTATATAATCCATTCTGTGAAGCCATCTGTATTCTTGTAGAATCTACCCTCAAGCTATTAGCTTTTCCGAAGGAACCCGCTCTGATACCAATTGAAGAACACAAGATTATACTGAGAGGGGGGTGAATAGTATAAGACCACTTTTTAATTTTTCTTCCAATTCAATATTATGTTGTGTAAAGATAGCATTATCAATAGCAATAATCAAAGCAATGCATAGAAACCATACACAATAGAGACATCATAATTTACATGGTTCACCCAATGTGGGTTACTCCACGGAGAAAATATTTTACTAAAACTTTATCAATAAATATCTTTGGAAATCACTACCAATTACAATGTTTATGGTTCTTTATCCAAAGGAGATGATGATCACCTAATCTCAAGTTCATGGATATCTTCCATAGGAGAACTCTTTCCCCTTCTTCTCTAGCTATGTGATCTTCTAGAAGACTCTATCTCTCTGTTGCACTGACTTGTGGACCTCTCTCCACTTGAATACTTCTCACTCAGATTTGTCTTCAACTATGCTGGTTGTCTCTATCCACTAAGACTCTATCCTTTGTACTCTATCACCTCCAAAGCTCTGTCAATAGGCTCACTAAGAACTTTCTCAATAGGATCACATAGAACCTACTCAATAGGTTCACATAGAACCTACTTAAAAATCTCACACATAACTTGTCAAATCTGCTCAAGCAAGCTCACCAAGAACTTTCCCAAATATGCTCTAGCAAGCTCACCAAGAACTTGCCCAATTTTGCTCCAACAAGCTCACCAAGAACTTGCCCAAATATGCTCTAGCAATATCATCAAGAACTTGCCCTAAATATTTCCACAAATTTGTCCACAAATCTGTCCTCAAATCTATCCTCAAATCTGTCCTCAAATGTGTCCCAAAATTGTCCACAAAGGCCTTCTCAAAGGCTCAAACAATCATACACAAACTACCACAAGTTTGTCCACAAATCTATCCCAAATACCTTATTCAAAGGCTCAATCAATCATACTCAAGTAGCACTCAAAACTCATCTACAACTCTATAAAGGCAAATCTCAAAGATGAACTCAACAATGAATGGCAATGTACTCTTCAATGGATAACAACAATGATCCACAATGATATCAACTCAAATAAACTCATAGAAGCATAAGGAGAATTTTTAGAGACTCAATATGTTCTAATATCACTCTCAACCCAAATAAATCTCAACTCAACTCAAGTCAACTCATAGAAGCATAAAGAGAATTGTTAGAGACTCAATACATTCTAATCTCAATATCAACCCAAATCCATCTCAACTCAACTCAAATCAACTCATAGAAGCATAAAGAGAATTGTTAGAGACTCAATATATTCTAACCTTAATCTCAAATCAACATAGAATGATAGAATAGTTTATTTCATAGAACTTGAACAATCACTTCACACATCACTTGACTAGGCTCAATCAACTCAACTCAACCAATCATCACAAGGGATAACTCTTTCTCACACAACCCTAGTCCAAGTATGTATCAACCAACTCAAATGTTTCCAACAATGCTCAACCACAAATCTTACATAACAATGATACTCATGTTCTTTTCTAACTCAATTTCTTTCACAACCAATGGGCTTGAATAACAATGCTTATAAAACAAGGTTTAACCTCAACTCTCAAACTAGAAAACCCTGAAGCATTAAACCAATAACTTTCAAAAAGGAAACCATAATCAATCCTTTTCTCTCCAATGATATTTCAAAAATCAACCACCATAAATAGTCAATAGGAGAATGTGCCCATACCTTTTATGAAGATGAAAAAACCTCTTTGTAAATCTGCCACAATCACAAAATTCTTTTGCCAATCTTCACAAGGGTTAGTAGATAACAAAATAATCAACATTACTCCACTTTTTAATAATCATCACCACTCAGTCATTGACAGGATCTCCAAAAAGTTAGCAGGGTGGAAGGGCAGCCTTCTCAGCTCCGTAGGAAAAGCCTTATTAGTTCAAACTACTTTACAGAGCATTCCAATTTATTGCATGTCTCTATTTAGAATGCCCGCAAAGGTCCAAGCTACATTGGAGCAAATTCAACGCAACTTTTTGTGGTCGAGTTCGGAGGAGAGAAAGAGAATTTCGTTGGTAGCATGGAATCGGGTGTGTGCAAGCAAGGATCGGGGGGGCCTGGGGTTAAAGAGAATGAAAGAAATGAATCAAGCTCCGATTGACAAACAGGTATGGAGATTTATCAATAATGATCAATTGGGATGGGTAAAACTTCTTAAGGCAAAATATATCAGAAATAATCGAGACTTCCGAAAGTCGATAATCTTCCTAGAGGATCCTATTTTTGGAATTGTTTGCTCGAATGTCGGGAGGTAGTCAGGAAAGGCATCAGATGGAGAATTGGTAATGGAAGACAAGTGGACTTTTGGAAAGACCCGTGGTTGGAAGAGGCCCCTCTGAAATATAACTTAGACCTTCAGGTCCTCCAACATAAACTTTCGAAGGAAATGGGAGGAAAAGTAGGGGATTTTATTGTCGTAGCACAGGAAACTTCTTCTTGGAAGAAAATCATAGTTCATAATCTGTCAGAGCAAGAGAAGGTGGCCCTAACCAAACTCAATGATGCTTTAAGGGTGTTCCTGATAATTCCCTGGGGAGGAAGAGACAAGGCGATTTGGGGCAAAACTACAAGTGGGATCTATTCGATAGAAACCGCCTATAAGTTAATCCACTCAAGATTCAATGGTCGGACTCCGACTTCGTTATTTGGTTAAATAATTTAACCCCAAAAATAGCTTTCTTCTTTTGGTTGGCAATTCAAAATAAGATCCTGACAACAGATAATCTGCAAATGAGAGGTTTCCAATTCATCAATCGATGTATCTTGTGTGAGAAAGCAATAGAATCTGTAAGTCATATATTTCTAAATTGTGATTTTTCTTGTACAGTCTTCCAAATGATCCTGTCCAAATTTCATATAGATTGGGTCTGTCCAAATAGCATGTCCGACTTCTGCATACAGTGGGCCTCCCCCTTCCGGGCAAAGCTTTTGAATTGGCTCTGGAAGCTCGACTTACCCCATTTTTTATGGGGGATATGGAATGAGAGACATAAGAGAGTATTTAAAGGACGTAAGAAAGATCCCAGTTTATGTGGTAATAAAATAATCAGAGCTTTGAAAGAAAACTGGAAAACTTTCTTCTTCAAAAATGAGACCAT
This sequence comes from Wollemia nobilis, assembly GCA_028583015.1. NCBI lineage: Eukaryota > Viridiplantae > Streptophyta > Pinopsida > Araucariales > Araucariaceae > Wollemia > Wollemia nobilis. The sequence continues at coordinate 40,347,533 of JAQPPZ010016981.1, forward strand.
GTCTTTAATGGAAAGGAGGATTTTGCGGAACTGGGGAGAGGAACTTCCAGACCTAGACATTACAAACAACCCACGGGATGGTTTCAAGTGGATACCCCCCACACAAAAGTGGGTTAAGTTTAATTTTGATGGGGCAGCTAAAGGAAATTCGGGGGCTGCAGGAGCAGGAGGAGTTTTGAGAAATGAGGAAGGAAAAGTGGTCCTTGCCTTTGCAGAGCCTTTGGAAACTCAAACAAATCATTTTGCGAAGCCCGAGCTCGCATGCGAGCAATGAGAATTGCCGGACTTGAGGGTTATAAGGAAGTTATCTTTGAAGGGGATTCGCTTAATACAATCAAGGCAATTAAGGAGGATAAAGACCCCAGTTGGACCATCTTAGAGCTTATCCTAGAAGCAAAGATTCATAAATCTCATTTGGTTAATGCCCGAATCCAACACACCTTTAGAGAAGGGAACCAAGCAGTGGATCTAATGGCAAATATTGCGGTTTACGTTGGGGAGATGCAAATTTGGAAGGATAACTTCCCTCAAGAACTATTGGTGTTGGCTACTAGAGAAGAGCTAAGATCAAACTCGTTAGAGCATCGGGGAGATCGGAGGGGCTGATGATGAGTAATCCGACGGATGGAATTAGGCGAGAAAAGGCATCCCATTTGCTTGGGCCCGGGAGGTGACAAGTGTACGAGTACAACAACCTAGTGTTAGTAAGTGCTAGGTGTTGTTTGGTTTTTGTTTTATCCCGAATAGTCAAGCGATAAGTATAGGACTGTGGACTCTAAGTATGGCTTAATGTGAGTCTTAGAAAGATCCATTTTGTATTTTGATTATACGGGCTTGATGCTAGAACCAGCCCATTTTGACTTTGTAAAAGGTTTGTGGACCTTATAACCACCTCTACCTTATACCAAAAAAAATAATCATCACCAAGGCCTTTAATTGCACAACTTCCTTATCTCTCCTAAAACCACTTGTCACCTCATGAAAGAATTAATCCTCTTGAAAAAGAACAAGGCAAACTTCACTTTTGGAACCCCTTTGCAAAATCATAAATATCTCTTTACACACATTATTTCTCCTTCTAAATAAGTTAGTCAAATAGTCCTCAAAATAAGCTTTCTAATGATATATAATATGCCCCCTTTTCAAAATAAATTGAAACCTTTACATATATATATATATATTTATATGCCAACCTCCATTAATTGCACATAGGTCGGCCCTCCATTAATTTAAACTTAAACTTTAATATTATCATCACCGGAGGTCCTTTTTCGATGAAACAAAATTCCACCTTAGCTTTTAAGAAAAGCCCTTTCCACATAATCCCACCATGGTTTTAAATAAAACCTTTTATTTTGCTTGCCTTGGTTTTCATAAAAACCATGTATATATCCATGCTCTTCAAACTATCATAGATGATTATCTATGAAGTGCTTTTGCCACCAAATAAAAATATGATCCATGTGACATCAATGATCCATGTAACATCAATGACAACATAAAATGCCTCAAATTAACTCAAATTTCCAATAGCTTGTGTTCTTCAGTTCTTTACTTGGATTTTATTGCATCGTAGGGTGCTTACTGGTGAGCAACTTATGAAGTGTGGTTTTCATGGCCCTTTTAGATGTGAAATATGTGGAGAGAATGTAGAAATACTCAGCCATATTTTTATTGAGTGTACTTTAACCTCTGAGCTATGGAGTAGAATGTCCACTTTACTTTGCTTATAGTGGTTCAATTTATTTTTACTTTTGAACATATTTGGAGGGATTGGCCTAAACAAGAGGGTGTTGATCATTTTATTAGGAAGTTAGTTTGGATGGGTTCTACCATTCTTCTTTGGAATATCTGGAATGAAAGGAACAACCAAATGTTTAATCAAGATAGGAAGTATATTCACTATATTTGGCAAAAGACCATTGCCAACTTAGTTGAATCATTCCAACAACACCTTAATCACCCCAAAAACTCCTACCAATGATGGGATCAAGTGATGCAAATATTGAAGATTAAATATTCTAAGGGTAACCAACTTAAAGGGAATGTGAGTAATTGTAATATGGATAGGACAAGAAATTTGCAACCTCCTCCTAAGGATTTTGGAAAAGTTAATATTGATGGAGCCTCTAGAGGGAACCCTAGAAAAGCTAGTGTGGGAGAAATTGGTAGACTTTCATATGGCTCCCTGGTTTTTACTTTTGCTAGGAATTTGGGTATTATTTCCAATAACCTTGTTAAGGGGTATGGTATCCTGATAAGCCTTCAAGAGGCTACTAATATTCGATGGGAAAAGGTGCTAGTTGATTCTAACTCTCAACTCATGATTAATATTTTGAAGACTCCTTCTAAGACTCATAAGGTTGATTGGAGAATAAAAAGAATTATTGAGAAGATTCAATTAATCTATACAAGTTTCTTGAAAGTTGATTACAATCATTTGGTCAGAGATCAAAACAAGAGTTCAAATGCTTTAGCTAATTGGGCTTTGGACAAAGGTGATCTTACTTGATATGGTCACCCTCCTAGATGGTGGGCTTCACAAATAAGGGAAGTTCTTCTTTCTATTATTTCTTTGGATGGTTTCAGTTCTAGAGGTACCTAGTTTCTTCTTGCTTTATTTTTGCTTCTCTTCAGTTCGGTTAAGGTTTTTTAGTTCCCTAGCTCAAATTATTATTTCTTTTGTTTCCTCTATTGATTCTTGCCTTAATAGTCTTTTGGTCTAGAAATTTCATTGTTGTGTTCAATTTTTTTCTTTATTTTTTCTTTGTGTTTAGTTTTTTGAGGTGTGTGTTTTTTTGCTTTGTTTTGTTTTTGTGTTGTTTTTTGTTATTCTTGTGTTTTAGTTGTTTTGTGTTTTTTTGTATTTTTTGTTATTGTTCTTGTGTTTTTGTTGTTCTTGTTCTTGTGTTTCTGTATGTTTGTGTTAATTAGTATTTTTGTGTGTGAGTGTTTTCTATGTTTTTTGTTTTTGTTTATTGTCTTTTGTTGGTTGTTTTTTATTTTTATTTTTTTATTTTTTAGGTTTTGGTTATTTTTGTTTTTCATATTTTTGTTGGTTGTCTTTGTAGCGTTCTGTTGTTTTTGTCATGTTTGTGTTTTTTTATGTTGTTCTTATGTTTTTTCTATGTGGTTTGTGTTGTGGTTTTTTTTATCTTATTGTTTGTGTGTTTGGTTGTGCTTGATCTTTTTGATACACTCAAGGAGCATGTTTTTTATTTTATTTTATTATTTTTATTTTATTATTTTTATTTTTATTTATTTATTTATTTAATCTTATTGTGTGTATTTTTGCTCCTTGAGTATGTCAAATGTGGTAGGTCAGGTGCAAGTCCTGGGTGATTTTGGTGAAATAGATACCCCTACCTCCTTGGGTCTTACCCGAAAGTGGTATCCCTTCTGGTATGTTTTCTGTAAAAAAAAAAAAGACATCCCAAAACTTTTAGATGTAGCTCCAAAACATTTTGGAGTAGCTCTGAAACATTCTGAAGCTAAATAGATACATTCTAGAGTAGCTCCGAAAGGTCCAAAAAATGTGCTAGAATATCAAGATGAAGCTCCAAGATAGCATGAGGAGCAATGCACACAATAATATGAAGTTCCTAAAGTACAAGATACTTCAATACATGTAAGTACATCACATAAGGAGGATAAAATTTAAATTTTTATAGAAACTATTCAAATAGTGCAAACTATAGAAGTAGGCATTCAGGTTGAATTTTTGATAGTACATCAACCTCCACTAGTAGTAGTGCATATTCTAGACATGGAACCAGTAAAATACAATGATGTTATTTTAGGATGGGTTGCATACTACCAATCCCTTGAGTTGTGCCTTGCAACACTAAAACCTATGGAAGAGCAGAAAAGAAAGCAAAGTGCAAAAATTATAGAATTGTAGGCTAAGATGAGGGATTTGTGTTTGATTATAGAATTCTTGGTATAATTTAGAAGGCCTACCAGGTTATACAGCTTACTCCTCAAGTAAAATTTCCTTAGATGGTAGGTAATGTGTATTTTCTCTGGCTTGTCATATGATTTATCTACTAATTAGTATTTTCTAGAAGCATACCTACAAAGTCCAGACGAGTAGAAAAATTTGTTGTATGAGTTCTATCTGCACAAGTTTGTAATGGTAAAGGATGTACAATTCCTAATTCAAATATTTTTAGGTGATGTACAACTTCAATCCTTTATCTCTACTTTGCAAAATCAAATATATTAGGATAAGGAGAAGAAACATAACAAAGAGGTTGAATTAGGATCTAGGCTTCTGCTGAGACATATCCAGCCCAATCCTTTCGCATTAACAAGCAAACATTTTACTTTGATGTCTAGGCCAAACATAAAATCACCTATTTAAGGAATCTTCAAGAAATTTTGGTTTATTTTCAATAATTATGTATGGATAATTTTATAAACTCCTTGGCAGCATGTAGTAGGTGGGTAGAATTACCCATATCTTTATAGAAAAGGGAACCCATGTCACCGATAAACTTGTTGTGGTTACATAGGAAGGTAGAAGCAGTGATGGAAGTAATCCTAGCATTGAAACATCATTGTATAGGCTTAAGGTTTAGGCCACCTACTATTATCACACCAGTCCCATTTTACTTTGACTCTGATCCCCAGCCTGATCAACAATTTTAGAGTTGGATGAGAGAGTTAAGATATAACAAAGGATATTATCTTAGAGATTATAAATTTGGGAGGAATTGGTACAAGAATTTAGACCTAAGTGCATCTATAGCCCAAAAAAATGCATGAGGACATGCATCAAGTTAAGTTGAGGGGAATGATGAGGCCAAATAATACCTCATTTTTTACTGTATTTTTGACATATAAAAACTACCATATGACAATATATAATATAATTTTGTGCCAAATATTTGATTAAAGTACATTATTTGTTAATGTTTGCATGATTAAAGTGTTTAGAAATATTATGCCACTATTTTGACTATTTTATGCATTTTTGTCCTATTTTTGCATGATTTTTAGTGATAAATAACATAGTAAAATTGGTAGCAAATAAAGGTTTTTGTGACTTGTAATTGGATGAGGTATTTTGTATGGTTTTTCTCAAATAAAATATTTTTTTGTGGTGGAATGGTCCCAAATCAGCCATTTTGTTGTGAAACAGGGTATGACAGTTGTTTACAGGATATATATTGCAGCCACCTGCCATATTAAAGGAGGGCATAGAAAGCATCAAAAGGAACAAGTGCAACCAGTTGGAAAAGGTTTGAGGTGGAAATAGAGGATATATAATTCACATGGAAGCACCCACACAAAGTCAAATTGAAAGCAACAAGACATTACAAGTATTCGACTTGATATTTCAGAGTTGCTCTGAAATGATAGGCAGAAACAGTTAGTTTCAACGAAAAAGCTAAGTTTACATCCATTTTGCAAGGAACAAGAAGGGTTAGCATAAGTACAGATGTAGCAACTTATATTTACACCTATTCTTGGTTGATTCCAATTGAATTGAATTCTCAAATAAGCACACAAATGACTGCTACAATGGATTCTATCTTGAAATGGACTAAATTTGTTGCAATAGACCAACAAATAAAGCATCACCAGTGCATTATTTGATTTTGTAGTTGCAAATGAAATTTAAGAAGTATTATAAATAGGTCCACTCGCATATTGGTTTAGTTAGTTATAAAATAGGAAAGAAAATGAAGTTGATAAAGTTGTGAAAGTTGTAGTTTGAAATAGTAGTTTAATAAAAAGTGTAGTATTATTCAAATGCATTGATTTGTGAGTGAGTGAGTGTTTAGAGTTTATGTTTTGAAGTGATTACACCTTCTTATGGACCAATGATCAAGGTCCCACTCTCAAGGGTGGAGGAAGGAAGTATTTTTATAGGTTTTTTGATAGTATTTTATTTCTATAGTTTTTGTCAAATTTATTGCTTAAATCTTGTAAATAGAATTTTCCTTTGTTTAAGCATGATTTTTCTTAAGTTTTAAAGTGTGATATATGTGTGTGAATTTGAATCTAGTTGAACCCTATTTTTATGTGCATTTATTACATGTATTTTTTGTATTTCAATTGCAACAACTTTTTTGATAGTTTTTACAACTTTTCTGACATTTTTTGCAGTAATTTTTTTGACATTTTTAGTAGTTTCAATTTTAGTATGGTTAAACTTAGTTGGGTTAGAATTAAAATTTCCCTTTTATCCCATGGGGATAGTGCAATGGTTCGGACTTTGAATCTTCTTCAGGAGTGTTGTGACCACTTCACAACGACCCCAAGATTAGGGACCCACTAAATTTTTGAAGCTTTTGATGCTTGTTTTTGAAGTGTTGACATCATTCAATTGGTTGTTATTTTTGTTTTGTTGATCTTCTTTTGAAAATCTCAAGATTTGATAATTATGATTTTAAATGTTTTAATTTTAATGTTTAAAATAAATCATTTAAAATCATTAAATAAAATACTTTAAAGTATAATTTTAATGTTTTAAATCATTCATTTTAAAAGTTTAATTAAAATATTTAAAATTCATTTTAAATGTTTTTATTTCAAAGTGTATTGTAAATTTTTAATTAAAATATTTATAGTATATAATTTTAATGTTTTAAAACATTCATTTTAAAGTTTAATTAAAATATTTAAAGTTCATTTTGAATGTTTTTATTTCAAAGTGTATTGTAAATATTTTAATTAAAATATTTAAAGTACATAATTTTAATGTTTTAAATCATTCATTTTAAAGTTTAATTAAAATATTTAAAGTTCATTTTGAATATTTTTATTTCAAAGTGTATTATAAATGTTTTAATTAAAATATTTAAAGTACATTATTATAAAAAGTTTTGTTTTGGTTTTATAGGTTTTCAACATAATGTAGAACGAAATGAAAAAACAATGGAGAGAAAAGCAAAGAGAATGATATGGTTATAAAATTTATTTAAATTGTAGAACGGAATGAATGAACAAAATGTTAAATTATAAATAGGCCATTGGAAACCAAGAAAAAGGGTTGGATAGATTGGAAAGATAAGATCGGGAGAGATATATTGGAGAATTGAAGAACAGATTTGTTGCATGGAAGGACGTCATCCATTGTTACAGAGTTCAGGTTTTTTGAAGTCTAATGTTTTAATTGAAATATCAATCACATTTGACCTTGTTGTTTTATTTAATAAAAATTGTGCATGTGATGGTGATTTTATTAGATAATTTAATATGTCATTCATTTCATTACCCTAGAATATTGCATCTATTTTACTATTGATAGTGCGAATACAGATCACAGTAAAGTAGGTTAAGATTTTTAGAAAAAAAAATTATGTAAATGCAAGGTTGACAAATTTCATTTTAGTAATATGTCTGTCTGTTCCAATTTTCTACACATTTTATTTTTATTTTCCTAACCCTAATATTTTTCATTTTATTTAATTTCATTTCACGTATAAATCAAAACTCTAATTTTCAATATAAAGTTTTCAATCTTATATTAGGGTAAATGTTATTTCATTTATTAAACTCTCAGTATTTCATATTCTAAAATCAACATTAGAGTTTAATTAATTAAGTGGAAAAATAAAAACCCTAAGTTCATGCAAAGTTTCAATTTGATATTAGGATAAATGTTATTTCATTTATTAAAATCTCAGTATTTCATATTCTAAAATCAACATTAGAGTTTAATTAATTAAATGGAGAATCAAAACCCTAAGTTCATGCAAAGTTTCAATTTGATATTAGGGTAAATGTTATTTCACTTATTGAAGTCTCAGAATTTCATATTCTAAAATAAACATTAGAGTTTAATTAATTAAAGTTTTCAAATAATTATAAAGTTCCACCATTAATTATTTGAATAATTTAATTTAAATCATTTTCCTAAGGTTTAATTCAAATATTTGCATTTCATAAAGTTTATTGGCAATATTCGATTTTTAATATTACATGTGGGGAATTAATTTCATGAACAATAAATAGCATAACGCAATAAAATATTACCAAATAGGCCCCTTTTTAACAGTTGCTTGCAAATCACTAAGGTATTCTGAGCACTTATTTTGATGTATTTTCATGACATATAAATACATTAAGTGAAATTAACCTTGGATAAATTTATATTTCTTTGCAAGAAAGGGTTTTCTAACCAAAATCCTAACTATGAGTGTGATTTCGCAACTAGGAAAAATTATACCTCAAGAGGGAGGTCCAAGGTTCAAACTGTGGCATGGACGAGTGTGTGAGGGGGTGGATGTGTGGTGGTTGTGTGTTAAATTACCTATTGATAAGCATAGCTCTCAACTTTATAGGGATCATGGTTGGGAGGAGACTGCTCAGCCTTGTGTGTTGGTCGTAGGGGTTTCTCACACTAACCAAATCAAAAAATATTAGTATTTCCCTTTCATCTTATTTTTAATTAGAAAGTGTAAATTAGTATTTCCTTTTCATGTATTTCCCTTTCATCAAATTACTAGCTAGGAGATCTCATATAAGACTAGGTAAATCCTACTCTCTAGTCAAATCTCCCTCTATTAAAATTTTTATCCCTCTACAAGCATTTTTCACATAGTTCCCTAATAATCCTTACTCATAAAATATGGTTTTATAAATCTACCCAAGGTGAAATAGCAATGGTCCCCTATTTCTTATATATCTCCATGAAATCCCTTATTCTGCTCTCAAAGCCCTACCCACCTATGATGGATCTAAGAAAATTACTTATGAGCATTATCAAGATGTGGTTGCTCTAGTTGCTACACATAAAATCCAGCATGAATATGTCATGGTTAGACTGCTAGCCATATCCTTCAAAGGAAAAGTGATTACCTAGTATATATCCCTTGAGGATAAGACTATAACCTCATGGGATTAGTTAGCATAGTTATTCATCTTGGATTTTAATGAGATAGGATATCTATTTCCTTGCTTATCCAATTCACTTCCATTCAAAGGAATCCACAAAATAATATCATTGATTTTAAAATCATATTAAACAAGATGTGGAAATGATTTCCTCAATATATCATGTTCTCATAGTCTCAATCATACATATACATCATTATAGCCTTTGTCCTAGATCTAGACCTCTAGATTTAAGCCAATGAAATGAGGTTCCCACAAGTATTCCAAGCTATAATTTCTATAGAAAATGCACAGATCTTAGTTGGCAAGATTCCATGTAAATTTACCATCCCATACTTTCTATAGATTCCTACACAACAAGCTATGGCCATTTTAGCACCTCATTTTACTTATATTCCCACACTTAGAGCTTTTCCTAAGCTACCAACACCTTATTTGTCTCTCTTACTAGCTCTAGAGCCTAAATAAAACACATAATTAATAAAGCTAAGGGAAATACTAAAAATTACAAACAATAAATTTGTTGTGCTATAAATTCAAAATGCTAAGAAGAGATATGAAAGCGATCAGCCTAGAAGGTTCCTTTATATCATAAAATACTAGGGAGATTCTGGAAACAATGTGGTCAAGTGAGAAAATGTTGCATAAGTCAAAGGATGTACCTTCTAATTTTAATCCTTATGAAATTTATCAATTTTTATCCTACAATAAGCCTCATAATGTAGACATATGCATGATCTATCAACACCAAGCTCAGTTGATAATAAAAAAGAAAATAGAAAGAGAAAAAAGGGCACAAAAGAAATTGGTGAACATAGTAATGGAGCTAGACCAAGTCATGATAGCCAAGGAGCCTGAGGAAGATGAATGCATCCAAGTGATAACTAGATCCAAGAACAAGACTCTACAAGTAGATCCATAAAAAATGAAGCCATTCAAGATCCATTCTTAATATTATAAGAAACAAGCTAAAGAGTAGCCAAGGCCAAAACTAGCAAGGCTAGAGCCACCAAAAGCATAGGTCACTCAAGGGAATTCTAAGGATTAAGAACTAAGGAAGCTAAGGTATCCCTCTATAACAAAAAGGTAAAGACTAGAAGATATTTAGCAATATCATAAAAGGTTTAAGGAACCTAACCAAGGGTATCAAAAGTTATTGGGAGTGACCATGTATAATATTGTTGCAAATCTAAATATAACTCCTTCTTGGGCAAGCATGTATGATGTATTGCTTATTATTGGTCAGATAGACTTGCTCAAAGTTGCCTTTAAAAGCACCAAACATAAAGGGATGAAGCTACCATATTTAAAATTGCATCAAGTACATAAAATTTTAACATGGGTAAGAACTGACCACCATCATTTTATATATCTTTACAAATGGAAGGGTGGATAGTGCACCACTACATAATTAAATCTATAGCAGGTACTACTATCATGTCCAAGGTAGTATGTGAAGTAATGGGAATGTAATACACTCACTCAAGATATGGTTTTCTATAGTTGGATGGCACACTAGTACAGACAATAGGGATGATCAAGGACAAGGTAACAATTATTTAGGAGATAGTCATGGTTGACCTTCTCACATACTTTGGTCTATGTCTTCCTAAAGAATTCACTATTGATCTATGAGGATATTTATCCCTATATTATTATCATATGGTTATCCTTTACAAAGCAAAAAATATCAAGATCTATGTGGAAAATTTGTCTCCCTTCCACATTGAAAATATTGAGCAAGAAGAAATGATTAACATGATTGAGGATGATATGGACTATGTTGAAACAATTTCAAATGGAGGATGACTTCTCCCTAGTTGAATTTAATGTTATATTAAAGGATGGACCAACATTTTTATTATGTTGAAGGGTTATATGGTTAGGAGTTTTTGGCCATTTTAAATATAGGACTTAAATAAATAAGGGTTGTCGTATTGTTGCTATAGGAGAAACCCAAAAAGAAAACTTTTGATAACCTTGAACATCAACATGACTTTGCTCTACACCACTCTAACGTAGAGATTTTGTCACAAGATTTTTTAATGGTGATCCAATGCATTGAAATCGGGTGAAGGCAAGGTTGAGAAAGCACAAAAGGTTTAACACCATAGGGTCTTGGCCTTCAAAAAATATCTAAAGGTAAGAGTGCAATATGTGTGAGCTAGTGCTAATCAAAAATTACCAATACTAGTAAAACATTGTTATAGGTGACACTTTACACAAAATAAGAAACATCCTAGTATGAATTATAAATGTACATAGAAAAGTGTGATAATAAAATTTTGCAACTATTTTGGAAAGTGGTAGTTGGCATGTGATAATTTTTTGAATTATAAATAGCAAAGTGAGCTAGAGTGCATTGATGGCTCTTATTTTAAGAAAGTCACATGCTCTAAAAGACTAAAAAAGTAGAGGTTTGGAACACTATGAACTGAATATTACAAATTCTAATGAAAGAACAACGTGTAAGAAGTGGTGTGAAGGAATGTAGTCCAAAATGGCTATATTAGTAATAATAGAGCAAATATTTTTAAAATCTGGTTAGGAATGTCGAAAATGCCTCAAAATCATGATCAAGGGTAAACCAAAGCTATCTAAACGGGAAGAAGAGAATGGTTGTGAGGAATTTTTGCTCAAAACCAAAATTAAATGAGGATAAGAAAGCCAAGTCAAAAGGATATTGTGACCTAGAGCATTCTCTTATGTTTCAATCTTGCTCCATGGGTGTGGGAAGGTGGGACTCTTAAAACCATGAAAAAGATAAATGTCATGGTGAGCATGGTCAAATTCCAACATTTCAAAGTTTGGACCATGACTATAATGCATTTCTTCTAGGAAATGGTGGAAGGTAGCAGGCTCAAATTCATAGAAAGGTGCACTCAAATGGATTGAGTAGTGAGGTATGCTCATGACCATGAATTTCCCCAAAACTATGGTCAAATTGGTCAACATAACCAAAAGGTGATTTTAAATTGTGGTCGTGAGTATTCATTTGGAAGCCAAGGTCCCAAGACTGCAATTTTTCCCAAAACCATGAATAGAATGATCAAAATAAGAGGAAATAAATTCAATAGAATGGTCGTGAGCTTTGTACTTGAATGTCAAAGTTTCCATCACAAAGAGCAAAGGGATTTAATCCTTTTAGGTGATTTACAACCATGAGCAGGCTCTCCATCGTGGTCAGCATGGTCAACAAAATGAAGTATAAAAGGTGCATTGCATCCATGATCCAAACTTTAATAAGCAAGTGTTAGGATATGGAGGGCATGAATTTCCTTGAAATTATGATCAAAATGGTCAAATTTCCCTTAATCCAAAAATTAGACATGGTTTTGAGACGATAAGAAAATAAAGTTGAATTATCATGATCATAGGTAGGGTTATTTAAGGCATAAAAAATTAAGGGTAAGGCATTGTTTTGAGTAAGTCACTAGGCTTTGACCAAAAGAGACACAAATTTTCACCCATTAAGTTTGATCACATCCATTCATATTTAGATCGACGAGCAACATTGAATCTTCTCTAGAGTTTAAAATTAATGAAATTCTTACCACGATCGTGCAATAGACTAAATAATGAAGACAAGGCCAAGGTCATGGAATATGAAATGATAGATAATATGAAGCACCTTGATATAGATACTTCTATAACAACCTGATCACCAAGAATCTATTGTATAATCTATGGTGATGAGTGACTACAAGAACAAGGAATGGTCTAGATTCAATCTTTCTCAACTATTTCAAAATTCATATAGTTTGCAACCATGAAGGCTAAGCAAGTTATAAAATTTAGTTATGACGTGAGTCTACAGATAATTGGAGTAATAATAACCATTTTACCTAATCAAATCTAAGGTTTCCATGTTTATTCTTTGCAAACTTGGTCCTCCAAGATCCTTGTACTAATTATTTCTTAAATTATTGTTGTAAAATCTATAAATAAAGGTCAAACCCTCATTTTATAGGGTTTTTTATTAGGTTTTTTCTTGCACTACTATAATATATTTTGCATATTAAATAAAGGAGCATTACTTGTAATGTTTACCTCAAGTTTGTACACCTTCTTCATTATCTGGTAGCAAATCTATGAAGTCATTTTTGTTAATGTTGTTAGGATAGTTTATTCTGCTGGTATTGGATTTCTAACCTAGGGAAATTGGAATTATTTATATATTAATGTATGCTTTGAGAAGTCATTTTTATTAGTATAATTATTAGTTTATTCTAATGATATTGGATTGCTAGTACCTTGATGTTTGGAATGATTCTTGAAGTATGCAATTGATCCTCAATTGTGAAGATAGCAAATGTTGAATGTTGTTAGTTTTAGTAATTTCTCCATGCTTGATCTATGAGAGGTTTTAGTAGAAGCCTATGTTGTTAGATTCATCCATCCACTTTTTATTTTATATCTCTCAACCCTTCTCATACCTATCCCTTTCCTTTTACCTTTTTAATTGAGCTTAAGAGAGTTAAAATTTAGTAAGATGACAAGGAACCAGCCTACGAGTCAAAGTATTTTTTATTCATTTAATATTAGTTTTGGGTTGTAACTAGAGGGTACTCACATTTTTAACTACAATAGATCATGGTTTCAGTGCATTTGCACCTATAAATCCAAGATATAACAGTTTTTGGAATTCCTAGTGGGACCAAATTCACAGTTTCACCCAAGTTTCCTAGAGAATTCAATATATGATGAACAGTCTTGACCTCATATCAAAGATTGTATGTTCATATAGAAAATCCATTTCAATAAATAATCCATAACTATAAAATCATTAATCTCCTTTTAATCCTTAAGTTGTAAAGTTTCCAAGTATCAAATTCCATATGTTACTTGAAGTTGCATAAGGTTAGGTCCTATGGATCAATAGTATTATCCTTCTTGGTATAATACAATCCCTCTTATTATCCCAATATTTAATGAGATACCTAAAATTACCATAAAACATCTACCTAGATATGAAGGAAAATAGAAGACTACGTTTGAGCATTGTCAAGATATAGCTTCCTTGTCCTCTATTTATAACATTATATTTGAATATGTCATGATTAATTTACTTATTCTTCCCTTAAATTATAAATTATTATCATGGTATAAATCTCTAGAAGATAAAAGTATTCATACTTGGGCAAATCTAGTTAAATATCTCAATAATGAATTTGATGACTCTAGAGATCCCTTTTTACTGCTTACTCAATTTGCATTCATCAAGAAAACTTCATAGGAAAATATTTCTAACTTCAATGTCCATTTCAAGGGAATGTGGAGGAGAATTCCCCAATAATACCAACCCTCCCCCACCCAAGCATATCTTTATTATATCCATGCCTTTCATCTTAACCTAAGTATTCTCATTTAGAAATCTAAAGAAAAATATTCCCCCATATTTTCCAAGAGTCCATCCATGCTGAAAATATGCTAATCATAGCAATTAAAATCCCTTATATAAATATCATTCCTTCTTCTAACCTCCTTCAAGCCCTAAATACATATTAATCCCTAAGGAGGTGGAGTCATGTCCATTATAAATTCTTGGAAATAATATTGTTCTCACTACTCAAGATAATCATTTCTAGAAGTAACAAGGATTGAAAATAAATATCCAAGAATCAATGCAAGAGGTAAAGAGAAGGGAGTAATATTTTTTATAAGCCAGAGTGAAGGAATCTAACAAGGCTAGTTTTTAGTGGTAAATATTTGATCAAAGCAATAGCTCATAGCTCATTGGTGTTAATTATGATATAAAAGAGAAAACAAAACAAAATATTGAAGAGAGTAATTATGTGCTCGTCCATTCTGAGTCCTTATAATATAATCACAACTAGGTAGAGAATTTATACCAAAGAGGTTTATTGGTGGCATCATGAGTAGATAATATGATAGCCTTCAACACACTAGCTAGGCAACAATGCTAGGAAGAGAGAGACATCACAACCAACCAAAATGAAAATAATAATGATGATCATGCTTTGTTTCCTAAGGCTCAAAATATGGATAAAGAAAATCAAACAAGTATTCATATGTAGATTTCAATAGTGAAATCCTTGAATCGAAGAAGGGTTGAATCTTATAAAAGTTTATATTTTCTAACTATGACTCTATATCAGAGGATGGAAATGATAGAGCAATTCCAAAACCTATTCAAGAACTCCTCGCCACCACATCAGGATCCAAAAAAGGATTTTTCAGTATCTTTGAAGGTAAATTTGGTTGATCTCTCCTTAGAAAAATTAATAGAAGGAAGTAATTTAATGTTAAAAGGTAAATCCTTAAGCCTCTAAAAAAAGAATTTTGTGCCAATTTACCTACCACTTTCTTTTAAAAATTGCATATTACAAAATTGTGTAGTGAACCTGGAGGCTAAAGTTTCAAAAATACCACTAAAGATCTATGAAAAAATGATATTGACTATGGATATAGTAGAACTAGAATGGCTGCAATTCAAAGGAAGGCTAGTGAAAAAAATGGGCATCTTGAAATATTTTATGATGATGATTTGAGAACACCCATATTTGATCGTCATATAGGACATAATGATCATTGATGTACCTCCATTATTTGGCATATATTTGTATGAATATTCTCGTAGGAAAGTAGGAGGATATCTCAATCAAGAGCTAAATTAGATGAATATTTCTAGAATAAAGGTAATCAATATACCAAGCCAAGACTTGCATTATTTCTTCATTGAAAGATATGGACAACAACAAATAAGTCCACTACAAGAAATTGTTTGTCGAATAATTTTAGAAGTAAATATTTTTCAAATTCAAGAATGAATCAGTTAATTTACTTTCAAATATACTCAAATCATAGAGCACAGAATAAGTTTGTAGTCATTTCTATTTTCTACCAGAGTACAAAGAATTCCAACTTCCTTTGTTCCTGCGTAGATAATCAACAAGAGCAAAAGAAATAAATAAGGTTAAAATATTGTATCAAAAACAATTATAGATGAAAGAGTGGATATAGAAATATTTAGAAGATTCAATACCCAGTTGGGCAAAGTTCAATGTAAAGCTTGATGCCATAAGGTTCACACCTAGCTAGAGCATAGAATATCTAAAAAGAAAGAGAGAGGTAGAATGGATTTGGAACTAGCTTGAAGACAGTTGTGAGTTATCAAGAATTAAACATGAAGAAAAGCATAAGTTTGGTACTGTATGGTTCAGACATTGCAGATTCATTGGATAGATCCAAAAACTCTTTGAAGTCATGTGTGGGCATACACACCAATTTTTGTTTACATAGATGGTAAGTAAATAAAATAGTTGATTACAACTATAATTAATAAGTAGAGTGAGCTCATGTGTGAGCATATTTATTTTATCATCCTATACATAATTTAATAGGGATAATAAGAGAAGATCATTATAGTAATAAAATCGCACCCTAAGTAAATAAAAGTATACTAGAGGATTAGCATCATGGAGAATTGAATGCAGAATCTTTGAGGACTGACAAATATTTCACATAGCACTTTCTACTGCCCTTCCAAAATTCTTCCCATAAGGTATATTTCCCCCTCCATCATTATTGTTCACTCCATAGCCCAATGGACAAGGACAAATTAGATCAAAACTGATAAAAGGAATGCCTAAAGAGCTGACATGACATGGGGCATGAATGTTGAGGCTCATGTAAGTGATAAAACATGTCATACCATATGCAACATGAAGTCAGCTAAATTTAGAGCAACATAAGAAAGAAACTCAATTAACATATGAGTGGACAACCCAAGTAAAGTTAAATATTTAAAGTGCAGTTCCATAGATGCCAACTAGAAAAATATGGTCTTTCAAGGCTTATCTCTATATAAGACTTGGCATATATTGAAAAACCAAATGATAGTCTTCTCAACACAAATATGAGCCCAAAGGTGTAAACAAATTCTTGCATGGCAAAGTATAATCAGCTGAAGAAAATCCTAATGAACTATGTGAGAAATGAAGGAGGTGCAAGAATGACAAACAATGACATACCAATGGTTGGAATACTAACCCATGGCAATGTGTATATTCTTGAGTTGTCTTTGAGTTAAAATGAAGTATACTTATGGAGGTACATTTTTGATGGAGTGTTCCATAAATAAAATACCCTTGCTCTCATTTTTTTCTATTTTATCTAATTCCTTAATGTTGTAGTACCGCTTATTTCAATATTCGCATGTAAATAGTACCACCAGCTCCTTATTTTATTGGCATATCCATTTCTTCTCCTACAATTTCATGTAATTTTGTGTATTATGTTTTGTCCCTATACTTTCCACTCCCATCTTCCCCTCTTAGCTACATTTGCTTCTTTTTTTTTTGTGCATGTGCTCCATCTCCATTCACCTAGCACCCTCCTTTATCTTGCAGTCATAACCAAATTCATCTCTCCTCGAGTAGCTTCCCCTTCACTCTACTTACCTTTTTATCCCTTCTTTTTCTAGAAAGTGTTGATTATAAAATAAGGCTCTGAGTTCTACAAATTTGCAAGCAAAGTCCCCTATGAGACACCAAAAATGTAGGCCAAAATGACTACATCAATAAGAATCTATAAAATATTTTAAAATTTTGACTAGGAATAGAGAAAAGACCTCAAAACCATGGTTTTTCTCAAAACTACGATCAAAGATAGGCCAAAGCTATCTAAAAGTGAATAAGACCATAGTCATGAGGATTTTTTTCTCAAATCCAATATTGGATAATGATAAGGCAAAGTCAAAAGGAGATCACATCCACGAGCATTCTCTTGTGTTTCAAGCTTGCTCCATGGCCATGGGAAGGTGAGACTCTCAAAACCATGAAAAATCTCAATATCATGGTTAGCATAATCAAATTCCAAAATTTAGAAGTTTGTACCATGGCCATGAGGCATTCATTATAGTTAACGGTGGAATGCAGAAGGATCAAAGTCATCAAAAGATGCACTCAAATGGCTGAAGTAATGAGGTATGCTCATGACCATGAATTTCCCCAAATCACGACCATGAAAATTCATTTGGAAGCCAAGGTCCTAAGACCACAATTTTACTTGAAATCATGGTTATAATGATCAAACTAATATCAACTTGATTCTAGAGCATGATTGTGAGCTTTTTTCTTGAATGTCAAAGTTACCATCACAAATAACAAAGGGTTTTTTCCTTTTAGGTGATTTACAGTTGTAAGCAAGCTCTCTGCCATGGTCAAATTGGTCAAAAAATGAAGTATAAAAGGCACATTACGACCATAATCCAAACCTTCTTAAGCAAGTGATAGTAGATCGAGGCCATGAATTTCCTCAAAATCATGGTCAAAATGGTCAAATCTCCCTTAGTCTAAAAATCAAGCGCAATATTGAGACAAGAAAATAATGTTTAATTCTCACGATCACAGGTAATGTTATTCAAGGCATTAAAAGTGAATGCAAAGGAATGGTTTTGAGAAATTTAGTAGGATATGACCAAAATATGCACCAAATATCACCTATCAAGTTCGTTCACATCCATTCAAATTCAGGTCAACAAACGACATTGAATCTTCTCAAGAATTTAAAAATATTGAAATTCTTACAATGATCATGCAATAGAATAAATAATAAAGACAATGCCAAGTTCATAGAAGATGAAATGATAGAGAAGGTGAAGCACCTTGATCTAGAGACTTCTAGAACAACCTGATCACCAATAATCTATTGTAGAATCTACAATGATGAGTGACTGCAAGAACTAGGGATGATCTAGATTCAATATTTCTCAATTGTTTCAAGATTCATACAGCTGGTAACCATGAAGGTTGAGCAAGTTGCAAAATCTAGTTACAACAAGAGCCTATAGATCAATGGAGTAATAATAACCATTTTTCCTGATTAAATTTGAGGTTTCCATGTTTATTATTTGATAGCTTGGTCCTCTAAGATCCTTGTACTAATCATTTTTTAAATTATCACTATAAAATCTATAAATAGAGGTTGAACCCTCAATTTAAAAGGTTGGTTTTGAAGAGTTTTCTTACACTACTGTATTCTCTTCTACATATCAAATAAAGGAGCATTACTTGGAATTTGTATCTCAAGTTTGTGCATCTTCTTCATTATCTAGTAATAGATATATGAAGTCGTTTCTATTAATATTGCTAGGATAGTTTATTATGTTGATATTGGATTGCTAACCTAGGGTAGTTGGAATGATTCATATCTAAATGTTTGCTTTGAGAAGTCATTTCTATTAGTCTAAGTATTATTTTATTCTACTTATATTGGATTTCTAGTACCTTGATGTTTGGAATGATTCTTAAAGTATGTAATTGATCCTCAATTGGGAAGATAACAAATGTTGAATGCTATTAGTTTTAGTGATTTATCCATTATTAATATGTGATAGGTTTTAGTAGAAGCCTATGTTGTTAGCTTCATACATCCACTTTTAATTTTATATCTTTCAACCCTTCTCATCCCTATCTCTTTCCTTTTACCTTTTAAACTGAGCTTAATAAGAATCAAACTTTGTTAAGTTGACAAGGAACTAGCCTACTTTGGAGGTTGATTCAAAGTAGTTTTGATTCATCCAATGTTGGGTTTGGGCTATAAATGGTAGGTACTCACCTTTGGGACTACAATAGA
The DNA here is from genome assembly GCA_028583015.1 of Wollemia nobilis. Classification (NCBI taxonomy): domain Eukaryota; kingdom Viridiplantae; phylum Streptophyta; class Pinopsida; order Araucariales; family Araucariaceae; genus Wollemia; species Wollemia nobilis. The sequence continues at coordinate 40,366,979 of JAQPPZ010016981.1, forward strand.
TCATATTTATAGTGCATTTTCACCTTGGTGTAAATCCAAGCCACAATAGGGAGCATGTCAAAATTTTATGTGAATAGGAGGAATGTAAATAAAGTTACATGCAATAAAGCCATTAACTAGAATAGATAGTAGATTTTTGGGAATATATAGTAAATAAAGCTAAATGCAATAAAGTCACATGTAGAATGGCCATGTAAACCAAATATCTATGATAGATTTCCATAATTTTTCTTACTCAACAAACCCAAAAGTCCTTTCATGTGAGTTAGCCAAAATAGAAGTGATAAGAAAAGGACAAAATAGGAGAATTTTTAGCCAAGATAATATGAGAAACTCTAAATCTCCAATGAAATTTTCAATGGCTAATCCATAAAATACATGTAAGTTGATTTCAAAGAAGAGCCATAAAAGAAAAATGTAAATAGGATTGAAGCTCCCTATGCCATGAGGCTTTGTTGACTCATTGGACTAGACAAGCAAGTCATTTCTAAACCTTTCTAGTGATATATATGTTAAACCTTTTCAATGGTTGGGAACCAAAACCTTAGTGGTAGCTAAAAGGGTTCCACCAATGTCAAGGTTCTCCAACATTCAACAACCATGGATACATTCCCCATATTAAGAGGTGTGTTCATGGATAAGGTCACTCTCTTTTGACAATTGGTATTGCAGCTTACCACATGCCATGTTGCTATTCGAAAATTATACCAATAATAAGGAAGAACAATATAAGGAAGAACAATGAAGCCCACAAACAAAAGAGAAAGAAAAGAAGGTTGGTAAGATTGGCAAAGCTTGCTGAAAAAAAACAAATTTTACCTTAGTTGGCTTGACTTTAAAGATCCTCTACAAGTGCATATGTCCTATGGAAGACTAAGTACCATACATGTTTTGTTTTCATAAAAAATCTATGTATCCTTGTAGGTCAAAAGGGAGTAGAAAATCTAAGTTTGGCTAAAGTGCACAAGTAGAAATATGGTACTTATTAACAAAGTTAACTCAAAAACATTAGAAATCAATCAAGGAGCACAAGCAATAGTAGTAAGCATATAACCCTACAATGAAAATGCTAGTTTGTGATCAGATGTTGAGGAAGGACAACAAGTAAGTTAGCTCTTTGGAAAAAATATGGCATTTAATACAATAATTAAATATGAAAAGAAGTTATGACCACATTGTCAAGAAGCTATTAGCTCTCATAAAGGCAATATGTGTAGTCAAACCACTCATGTAAGTTTAATTTTTTGGAAAAGAGTGATAAAGCATGCATAATTATTCAAAATATAGGCCAAGATAGCCCTCAACAAATGCTATAAAAGTGCATGTCAATTTACCATAATCCACTACATGGAAAGAGCTTTGAGCAAGTTCATATTTGAAAGAACAACCACAAAAATTTTTGCATGCTTAGATATCATCTAAAATTTTGAGGAGAAACATTCATGTTATTTTGAAAATAAAAGTGTAGCAAGCATACATCACCAAACACCAAGGGCTTGGCACATTTACTTAAGATAGTGTGATTTGTTGATCTTTATGAAGAGGAATTATGCTCACTAAGAGCTACTTCGAGTCGAGTGTATTTGTTTTCATTTTTTCCACTTATTCCTCCAATGTACGTCTCTTCCCATCATAATTGTTTCCCTTGTCTCTTATTCTCTTCATTCATCACCTCATTGTTAGTTCTTCACTAAATCCCTATCTTTTCCAGTCTTCTCCATTATAATGTTTTACAATTTTGATCCTAAAATATTCTACTTGTTCTCTATCATATGTTGTTCTTTCCATCCTCTTTCTATTGTAGAGAATTTCATATTTTGACTCTTCCTTTCTCTTTCCCTTTTCCCTTTGACTATTTTGACTCCATCACCTAATGGATAAGGCTATTTAGGTTCTCAATTTTACAAGCAAAAATCCCTAGTAGGCACCAATAATGTGGACCCATGAAAGCCTCCACATACATAGATGATAAAATTTTTTTGGATTATCAATTTTGTAATTAAAACTACAGGGAATATTTTTTAATTAGCATCCAAAGACTAGTCAAAGGTCTAAAGATAGCTTAATGGATCCAAATATCAATCAATATAGATAAATATAGCCACTTAAAAGTGGTTAGATACATAGTGGTTGGGTATTAGTTGGCTAGATGCTCTAATTTCCAAAGGCTTTAGTGGTTGGGAGTTCAAAGTGGTTGGAGTTCCAATTAATGACATCAGTAAAGCCTCAAAGAAACCTCGTTCAAGTTCCTAAATCATTGGCAAAAATCAATATCCCATAGTAGAATGGTGATAAAAATAGAGGGCTCCCAGGATAGGTCTCTTTTATAAGATATCATGTGCATTAGAAGTATGGACCACCTTGACACCTCTAGCCATCAAGAGTGAAGCAGTCATAAGAAAGTGATAGCTAGTCCCTTGAAACCTACAATAGCATCAACCACCACTACTCATAAGTAGAGGGCCCTACAAAAGTGATAGTTTGGCATAAAAATAAGGTATAGTGGACAGAGCCAAGCATCCTTAGAAGATAAAAATATACCAAGGACACTTGACTACTGAAGATATTAAATGGTACAAATTAAAAAAGTTCGCCAAGATAGAACATAAAGTAACTCCCACTCCTTCCAAGCATGCAAATAAAGCATGAGCTCTAGACAGGGCTAGGATTTGTTAATTTTTAAGGCTATAGTAGGATATCCTTATAGTCATTGACTAGGCTAGTAAAATAATCTATAAATATTGTAATTTACCTCAATATGAGGATCACCAATTTGAGTATTTTTCTCTTGTATAATGTGTAATTCTACTCTAAAATTTTAATGAATCATCATGTTGTTTGACCTTTGTTAGCATTGTATTATGGATTTTTTCATTTGTGGATGCTTTGTAGGCCCTAGATATTTCTATTAAATATTTTTATGTGGTCTATTCTATTAGGCTTGAGTTGTTTGGATTATCATTCAAGGCTATTAGAATATTAAGGATGCTTAGAATTCATCATGTGGTTCTAATTTCTTTTGTAAAACCTTGCTTAAGATGCTAAGAACTATTGGAGTAGAGAAGGGCATGACATGATCTTAGTTCACATTCTATAATGCTTCACTTAGTAATTGGTCTGTTAGTACATGTATGTAGTTTAGTTGTAGTGTATTTTACATAGTATATGGAAATGTTATCCAAATGTGTTTACATTCAAATACATATTTCTCTCCCTTATCTTCCTAACTCTCCATTTCTCACTTTAGAATTCCCCCATTTATTTTATTTATTTTTTTACTAGGAACTATCCTTCTCCAAAGGTTGGCTAGGGATAAATCCCATCCAATATAAAAATCTATAGTCTAGGGAGAACTTTCATCCACTAGGTAAATCATAGACCAAAAGTATTATTTGTTTATGTCTATAATATATCTCATCAATGATTGAGTTTCAATTGACTTTACATGGACTTTTTGTATGATGAATAGCTTTGTTGGAGAAGCTTTACGTTATGATTGATTGTCATTTTGATACATTTTGACAATTGGAGTAAATCCATCAAAGAAGCCCCAAACCATTTCAATTTTAGGATAAAAAACAAATTTGCCATCCTTAATCATTATCACTTCACACTTCCCTTTATGATAAATGTCTTTGAAATACTGGACAACCTCTAAAGCTTTAGTCCTTTCTTGAATAGAGGAATTGGAAACATTAAACTAAAATACTTTAGACCTCATGTTAAAAATAAAAATATCATAATGATTCAAGGACAAACAAGAAAAATGCACCTCTGTTACTTGGAAAACATATTTCCCCTGTAAACAAATAAGCATATTGGATATTATTTTTCTTCAACATGTTTAAATCCTAAAGCAACACCTCCTTCTTCAAGTAAAACACATGGTTTAAAGTATTACCAAAAATTAATAGTTTCATGGCATTCACAAAATAATTTGGCTATTGCATTCACACAACTCCTTCCATAATTTGGTAAGTTCACTAGCTATTGCATTCTCACAACTCCTAGGAACTTCATTTTACGTGGTTATTGCATTCTCACAACTTATCCAAGGGTTGGGTTGAATACTTAAAACTTTGGACTCTAAAAATGATAGAGATTCAACCCAAGAAGCAAAGCCACACATAAATGCTTAAAAACTAAATTACTTAAACTATAACATAAAACATAAGCTTCTCAAAACAACATAATCTACATCCATAACTAGCACACTTATAACAATTCACATGCTATAGTTGAACCAATAAAAATATCATTAATATTAATCATTGAACCATGTAACCATGTGATTTATAAAATTAATTTTGCAAATTGAACATAACTACTAAGCTCATAAAAAAACTACTATTTCCAGGCAATTTTCTCTTTTATCTTAGAAAACATCAAAATATACAATCCATGTAAACATAAAATCTTCTCAAAAGCTTTCCTTAGATAATACATGGATATCTTCATTGAAAATATAGATCATCATATCATCATAAATTTGTACAATACTTTAGCATGCTCATCATTCTAACACAACACTTTCCATACCTATGTTTCAAAGCAGACTATCACATTTACCAATTTTCTAACCACTTGGATATTATCTTTTTTAGCCCATACAAAACAAAGGTGCATATACAAAACCTATTAAAATTTCAATACATATCAAATTCATGCACCTAAGAAATCTTTGCTCGAGCTTCCTTCCTCAATCATCTTCATGGTAGGGAGTTACCCATGATCTTGAGTGATATTAAGGGATCAATATGGCTCAACATACAATGAAATTACTCTATACTATGTATTTGCAAACATCCATGCACAATACTAGTAATAAAGGTAAAGGAGGAGAAAATATCATACTGCAAAGTCTTAGGAAACCATTATAATTTATCTTCCCAAGATTTAACAATATAAAGATAAACATAACTTTCCTATACTAGGTATTTTTTTTAAGACAAAATAAACAAGTAAGAGTACAACCTACTTCCTACTTGCATTTTCATAGAAACATTAAGAATTAAAAGCACAATCCTTTATCTACTTATAAAATAATCTTGTCTATAACCATTCAAAAAGGTAAGCACTAGTCATAACAAAACCAATAATTTTTCTACTAATAAAGAAACATTAACTTAGGAAATAACTTAATCCTTAACCTTTGAAAACCATAATATTTGGCTTATTCCAAACATCAAATAAAATAACATTAACTACTATACTAATAAAATTCTCCCATAAGTGTTTCTTTCCCTAACAAGAGTCTATGAATCCATTTTAGCATTAGAACTACTTAATTCATATCCATATTACATCTAGATCTAATAACTACCATTATCATGATTTAGCACTTAGTCTAAGGTATCCACCATTGATTAAGGAATTCACCTACATAGATTTAATGAGCTCAAATAAAGCATGCATTCATATCTAAGTTGATTAAAGCATTCATAATTAAGAAAATTATAAAAATGCAATCGCTAATCTAAGGAATAAGTGGATGCACAACAAACTAATACCAACCTCAAGGTAGATTTCCCATACACACTTTTTAGGAAACTCACTCCATAATATTACAGGCTTGGAGTGCACATTAGGCAAAAAAATAATGATAACAAGGTATGTCATAGGTTGACCAAAACCTCAAATACGTACATAGCTCTTCGTAGGGCTAGAGGGAAGAAAAATAGGCCTATAAAAGTTGGTTCTTTAACCTCAAAAAACACTAGCAAATAACACAAAAATACACTATATTAACTAGCAAGGACACTACACTTGAAAGCACCCTTTAAGCTTGGATGTTAGATCTATGATTCAAATATCACTACAACAAGCATACTAGAGAAGATCTTAATATTGTGCTCACAATAACTAGATAAAACATCAATATAGACTTGACTCTAAGCAATCAACCATCAAACTAAAGAAACAAAAGACTCATAAATAGAAGGTGAGGAGCTAACACAGCCAACATACAAATATAGGTAAAGTGAAGCAATGCAATAAGTAGAGACCTACAACAAAGATGAGTGTCCAAAACTTAAGGCTCTTACCTCCCTTCACCTAATCTAGATAGATCTTCTGATGTGCCCTTTCTTGCCCTTCCTCGTTCCCTCCCTTTTTCCTTCTTCTAAAACCCAAGCTCCCGAAAATACATCCTCCATCCTCTATAAACCTCCTACAAGGATTTTTTCCCAAGAATTGAGCGTTCTTTCTCATGAGCTTCTCCAAGCTAGCCATGCTTGTAACATATTTTAGAATGTTGGTGACTCTTGAATTGTTTATGATTAACATTTGAGCATGGATTATTAATTTCCATTATTCATTCTTTTCTTAGAACCTGGAAATACTCCTTAGTATTTAATACTAAAGAAAACAATATAACAACTAAAGCTTCCTCATGATTCTATTTAGTAACTTACTTTGTTAGTTACAATTGATAATGTTAATTGTTAGCATTACCTCTAATATCCCCAAGTATTTTAATGTCCATCAACCAATTAATATTTTAATAATTCTTTAAGTATTAATGCTACCAACTAATTAATATTTTAATAGTTTTTAACTCAAAAATTTGTGCATATCACATACAAACATAGATTCACACCAACATTATTACACACCATTTTTTTATCCCTAAGTAGGTGGTCTCTTTTAATATAGTCTATTTTTATCACCAATGTATTAAGGAGACTCATTGTGTAAGCAACTTCCTGGCCCAATGGTGTGAATAAGCAAAAATGCAATGCATCTACATGAAGGGTATTTTGTTACCCTGAGTTATCGATGAGCAAGTCATCACCATCATTTTCCAAAATATCTCTCAATTTTGGTGGTTCACTCTTATGATCCCACTAGTGAGAGTACCTAGTCCTGCACCCACAATTATATAAATAGTATCATATTTGAAGCATAAAATGCAATTACCTAATCATTATAAAAATAAATTTATGCGAGTAAACATTCACCCAATACATAGTTCATTGTCAATAATGAGTCCTACCAAGGAGGGCTAGTACATACTCCCCCCTTGGACTATATAAATCCCTCTATATTTCTTGTAAAAGAGTTAAAAAAAATTATTCAAATAAGTATGGAAATTGTTGCCTCATTTCTTTAGCATTTTTTCATGTGGTACAATTTTTAGAATACTAGTCCCATTAGACCTTACATTGGTCTACCGTTCATTTTCTTAACATCTTGGAATGAAACCTTAGAATCCTTACTAGTCTCACCTCAATGGCTAAGGGATCTATCATTTAAAATTTAGAAACATTTCACACATGAGTAGGATGAACAACATATTTCCTAAGTAGGGATATGTGGAAAGTTTCATGGATCTTTAATAGCTTGAGTAGAAATGCAATCCTATACACTATTGGACTAATATTATCAGTGACCTCAAAAGGTCCAACATAGTGAGGATCCAACTTATTTGACTTGATGGTACTTTTCATGGGTATAACTCTCAAGAAGACTCTATTTCCTATATACAATTCTCTTGGTTATATTTTTATATCAGCATAGCTCTTTCGATGATTGGTCACTTCCTTGAGCCTAATCAATATTGCTTTGAGTTGTTCCTCCATATCTTGGATAGTGTCTGGTTTGATCATCACTTGATCCTATGAGTTATCCTATGATAGAGGTGTTTTATATCTTTTACCATATAAGGCTTCAAATGGGGCCATACCCAATGATGCATGGTACCCATTATTTTATGCAAATTCAATAAGATGTAAAAAGTCTTTCCACTTTAACTTATGGTCCATGCAATACATTCATAGCATGTCCTCTAAAACTTGGTTTACCCTATCAGTCTGACCATCTATTTTAGGATTATATACAAAATAAATATTTAGCTTAGTGCCACTACATGGTGTAGAGCCTATCAAAATTTTGATGTGAACCTAGAATCCTTGTCTGATATGATCACCTTAGGAAATCCATGTAGCTTGAAGGATTCTTTGGAAAACTTGTTTTCCACCATCGACACATCATTCTTTATTTTCCTTGGTATAAATTGTGTAACCTTGGTCAACTTATCAACCACTACTAGGATTGCATCATGTTAGTACCTAATTTAAGGTAAACCCACAATAAAATCCATATAAATTACCTATCATTTCTTCATAGGTACATCATGTAGGTATAATTTCCCTACTAGGTATTGATGTTATGCCTTCACCTTCTAGCATTCTACACATCTCACAATGAAATTGGTGATATTCTACTTCATTCTAACCTAATAGAAGGTCTTTTTCATGTTTTACCTTAATTTTTACCCTCTTAGATGAGCAGAATAGGGAGAATTGTGGGCCTCTTGCATAATCAATCTCCTTAGATCATAAATTTTGGGTATAACTACCCTATCCTTGAAGCATAAAAATTTATCCTTCACATTGAAACCATTATTCTCTTCAATATTTTTCTTAGTTCTAACCTAGATTTCTATACAATACATATCTTAAAGTTTCATTTCCCTGATTCTTCCACTCAAGTATATATGACTTAGAGTTAGCATGGCTATGTGCCTTCTCCTACTAAATGCATCTACAAAAAAAAATATTTTCCTTTGATATACTCAATACCAAAGTTGTATTCTGCTAAGAACTCTATCCATCTTCTTTATCTTATGTTCAACATAGGTTGGGTAAAAATTAACCTCAGACTTTGATGGTTTGTTCTCATCTCAAATGGTCTACCCAATAAATAATATCCAAGGACCTTTAGGGCAAGCACAAATATTGCCAATTCTAAATCATGTGTAGCATAGTTTACCTCATGCTTTTTGAGTTTTCTAGACTCACGATATTGTAGCCTCTTCCTAAGATAATACCCCATACAAACCCTCTAAGGTAGCATATGTGCGCACGTTAAAATTCCTAAGAGGTTTTGGTATCTTGATAGTGGATGTCATTGTTAACTTATTTTTTAGAGCATCAAATGTGGCCTCACACTTATTCATCCATTTGAACTCTTTTCCCTTTTTCTAAAGATTGGTGATTAAATAGGTAACCTTAGAGTAATCTCTCACAAAATACCTATAATAGCCAATGAGTCCCATGAAAATCCTAACTTATATCATATTTTTTGGTTGAGGTCAACTTAATATAGCCTCAATTTTCTTTGGATCCATAATAATTCCCTTTGCCAAAATTATGTGTCCCAAATACTACACCTATGAGGTATAAAAGCTAAAATTGGACAAATTTTCATATAGCTAGTTTTTCCTCAGCACCTCTACCACCAACCTCAAATGATGATCATGTTCTTATTTGGTGTGAGAATATATCAAGATATAATCTAAAAATACCAAGACAAACCAATCTAGATACTTTTGGAACACATTGGGCATCAAATTCATAAAATTTGTTAGTGCATTCATCGACCCAAATGGTAATATAATGAATTCATAGTGTATCAAGTCTTAAAGGTTGTCTTGTGAGTATCCTCTTATTGAATCCTCAACTGGTGTTAACCAAATCTCAAATCTATTTTTGAAAATATAGTAGCATCCTTTAGTTGATCAAAGAAGTCATTTATCCTTAAAAAAGGATATTTATTCTTAATTATTACCTTATTTAGCATTTTATAATCTATGCATAACCTCAAGGAACCATATTTCTTTTTCACAAACAATATAAAAGCACCCCAAGGTGACACATTAGGTTTTATCAAATACGTTTCCAATAAACATTGAAGTTGCACCTTCAATTCTTGTAACTCAATTGGAGTCATTTTGTAAGGTGTTCTTGGAAGGTGTTCATCCCATGGCATTAGCTCAATAGTGAAATGAAATTGTTGTCAATGCGGTAGACCTAGGACATATTTAGGGAATACATATTAAAAATCATGAAGAATTGGATGTTTCTTAAATACTTCTTCATCTCCCTTTTCTCCAATATTTCTATTGATCTTTACTATAGATAGCATACCATATCTTTTAATGGTTTTCTTTAGATACATGGTTGATAACAAATGGGGTTGAAATGAACCCTACCTACTTTTTACACTCACTCTCCTCTTATCCTTATTGGTGTAATCCATCCACTTATCTTGAAAGTTGATTAAGGCTCTATGAGCCCTCAACCAGTCCATCCCTAGGATAATATCAAAAGCATGAAAGGGCACCACATATAAGTGCCATATAGTGGACCCATTAGGTAGAATTATCTCATTTGTAGGAAAACATTGATCCATTGAGTAGGTCTACCTAGAACCATACTAGGCTTTCCACCCTTGTGCTAAAACTTTAGGTATTTTTGTAATATCCTTGATAATACTAGTAGAAATGAAACTATCTATAGCTTCACTATCTATTAAAACTTTTACATATTTATAAATAGCTTACCATTTAGTAACATTGGTGTAGTTTGTCCATCTAGATACTGACTCCTAGTTGTAGCATATATTCCATGCAACTGCTACTCAACCCTATGACTTTACTTTGATCTTTGGGAACACTTTTTGGCATAATGAGTACCCCCACGAATGTGGCAACCTATCTTGGGTTCTTGTGATCTCTATTGCCTTTTCTACATTATTTCTTTCTTCTATTCCAACTCATTTTGCTTAATAGGATGAGGATTGGAGTTATCCATTTTTTTAAATTTCTTTCTATTTGGTCCTTGATTCCATTGTTCCTACCACTAAAATTTGGGTTCCCTTTGTTTCTCTTGTTTTTCTCCTTATCCCATTTCATAAATCATACACTCTTTCTTGTATAGCCAAGTCATAAGCTTCTTGCAAAGTTTTGGGTTTGAGCAAATTAATTACTATTTTTATCTTAGGTTATATCCTTAGAATGAACTTATGTACCTTTAGGTGTTCATTGCTCTCATATTTTGGTACATACTTCAAAAGTTTCACATATATCTAAAAATACACCTCTATTGATAGTGATCCTTGTTGAAGCATAGAGAATTCCTTAAAATTCTCTACATAAAATTGTTCTAAGAGAAATACTTTCTTAAAATGCCCAAAAAAATTATCCCACTTTAGTTTTATAGCTTGGATATTTCTATCTATACTAAAAGTGTCCCATAATTCTAGGGCTACATATAAGAGGTGAAACATAGCCAAATTGTTTGTCTGAAAAGAGTAACATTTCATGGAAATAAATTTTCTAACTCCTTTAGCCTAAACTCGGTTGCATCTCCTCATTCTTTCCCATTAAATTTGATTACTTTAACATTCTTAAGATCTCTAGCCAGCTCAACCTCTATCTAGGCTTTTCCCTCTTAGATTCTTCTAACGGGGTTTTCTTCCTATCTACCTTCTACATCTATAGTGTCGGCTTCCTTATTTATCAGGATTTTTATTAATTTTTGTTGTTGAACTAATCATTTTTTAAGCAACTTCACCATAGAAGAGAGTTCTACTTCCCCCAAAAACTTCTTGTTCCTTGGGTTTCTATGTTGGGCTTTTTTTTCCTCTCAGGACTCTTAGAAGGAGTCATCTCTTTCCAAGTTTTCTTGTTGGAGTCCATATTTTATCTGGTCTTTTACACTATGTTACCCTCTTGTGCAGCCATCTTGGTTTTCTTTGATCATATTTTATTTTGAATAGGTGTCATATCCTATCCACAAAAATTATTTGGGTAAGTTACAATTTTTCCTTAATTGTATTTACAGTCAGTTAGCTTCATTCTCCTCATAGCTAACAAAGAATATTATCATTTAGTTGATAATGATCAGGGTCACACTTGCCCTCCTGCAAGGTACCAAACCCATAGTTGCACATCAAGTCAAGGCTCATCCTAGGCACACTCCACAAAATATTTTAACCCTATGACTTAGAACTATAATACCAACTATAAGGCCCCAAAAATTCAACCCAGATTCTTTTAATAGGTAACCCAACAAGGTTCTACAAAACCAAATAATTTATTTTAAACAATCAAGGCTTTACCACATTGAGTTCAATGTCATTGTAGATGATTCTCAATGGATATAAGTTGTCAACCTCTCATATTTTATGGGATTTACCTTAATAAACCTTCTCATTTAGAAGAATTTCAAAGTGGTTCCCCCACCTTTCCTATGCCCTCCATTGCATAGGATAATTTTACCATAGTGTGGGGATTATCCTTTAAGACCTATATCACTTAAAGGGGGACTCCTTTTCCCTAACATCAACCTAAATTAATCTAGGTAGGTTAATTAGGCATAAGCCTTGATGTTTAGTTACCACATCTCCATGGGCTAATTAAAGGCATTAACACTACACTGGTAATGAACATGATTACTCTAATTTACATGTTTAAGGAATTACCATGTTACCTTGTAAAAGAACATAATATTGGTTTATTGAATACTCGATACTTCACATTCAAGGTATATCATTCCACAAGAATATGGCTATTGCATTCATGCAACTCATTCTAGAATTTGGTGGGTTCACTAGCTCTTGCATTCTTGTAACTCCTTCTAGGAAATCCTTGTTACCTGGTTATTGGATTCTCACAACTCCTCCTAGAGTTGGGTTAAATACTTAAAATTTGGTCCCTAAATATTATCTAGGTTCAACCCAAGAAGCAAAACTACACATAAATTCTTAAAAACTCAATTACTTATTATAACATAAAGCATAAGCTTCTCAAAACAACATAATCTACATCCATAACTAGCACATTTATAATAATTGACATGCTATAGTTGAACCAATAAAAATAGCATTAATATTAATCACTGAACTATGTAACCAGGTGATTTTTTAAAGTACTTTTACAGTTGAACATATACTAAGCTCATAAAAACCAAAACTACTATTGCCAAGCAATTTTCTCTTTTATCTTAGAAAACATCAAAATATACAATCCATGTAAACATAAAAGCTTCTCAAAATATTTTCTTAGAGAATACATGAATATATTCATTGAAAACATAGATCACTATATCATCATAAAGTTGTACAATACTTTAGCATGCTCATCATCCTAATACATCACTTTCCATACCTTAGTATTTCAAAGTAGACTATCACATTTATCAATTTTCTAACCACTTGGGCATTATCTTTTTTAGCCCATATAAAACAAAGGCTCATATACAAAACCCTTTTCAATTTCAAGATATATAAAATTCATCCACCTAAGCAGTCTTTTCTTCAACTTTCTTTCATGATCCTCTTCACGGTAGGGAGTTACCCATGATCTTGAGTGATATTAAATGATCAAGATAGCTTAACATGCAATGCAACTACCCTATACTATGTATTTGAAAAACATCCATGAAAAATTCAAGTAATAAAGGTAAAAGAGGAGAGAATATCATAATTCTCTCTATGATTTTTTCCTTATCTACTCAAGTCTTAGGAAACCATTATAATTTATCTTCCCAAGATTCAACATAAAGATAAACATAACTTTTCTCTACTAGGTTTTTTGTTTTTTAAAATACAACATCAAAAAGTAAGAATACAAACTTCTTCCTACTTGTATTTTCATAAATAAACATTAATAAGTAAAATCACAATCCTTTCTCTACTTACAAAAGAATATTCTCTATTACCATTCAAAAAGTTAAGCATTAATCATAACAAAACCAACAATTTTGCTACTAATAAACAAACATCAACTTAGGAAAGAACAACTTAATCCTTAAAATTTGAAAACCATAATATTTCACTTATTTAAAACATAAAATAAAATAATATTAACTACTATACTAATGGAATTCTCCCATAAGTATTTCTTTACCTATCAAAAGTATATGTTTCCATTTCAGCATTTGAACTGCTTACTTCATATTCATGTTACATCTAGATCTAATAACCACCATTATCATGATTTAGCACTTAGTCTAAGGTATCCACCATTGCTTAATGTATTCACCTACATAGATTTAATGAGCTCAAATAAAACATGCATTCATATTTGATTTGAGTAAAGCATTCATAATTAAGTAAATTATAAGAATGCAAACGCTACTCTAAGGAATAAGTGAATGCATAACAAACTAATATTGATCTCAAGGTAGAATTACCATATATATTTTTTAGGAAACTAACTCCACAATATTATAGTATTAGGATGTTTATTAGGCAACAATAAAATAATAATAGGATACCCCATAGGTTTACCAAAACCCTAAATACGCACATAGCTCTTCGTAGGGCTACAGGGAAGAAAACTCCATGAACATAGGCCTACAAAAATTGGTTCTTTCACCTCAACAAACACTATCAAAGAACACAAAAATACAATACAAAAACTTGTAAGGATACTATGCTTGCAAGTATCCTTCAAGCTTGGATGTTAGATCTATGCGTCAAATATCACTACAATAGGCATGTCAAATAAGAACCTAAGACTTTGCTCATAATAACTAGATTGAGCATATACCTAGACTTGAATCTTAAAAATCAACCATCAAACTAAAGTAATAAAATACTTGTATATTAAAGGCAAGGAGCTAACACAACCAAGATACAAATAAATACAAAGTGAAATAGTGCAATAGGTAGAGACCTACAACAAAGATGAGTGTCCAAAACTTAAGGCTCTTACCTCCCTTCACCTAATCTAGATAACTCTTCTGATGTGCCCTTTCTTTCCCTTCCTCATTTGTCTCCCTTATACCTTCTTCCAAAACCCAAGCTCCCATCAAAACATCCACCATCCTCTATAAACCTCATATGAGGGTTTTCCTTAAGAATCGAGCAGTCTTTCTCATGAGCTTCTCCAAGCTGGCCATGCTTGTAACATCTTCTTTTAAAATGTTGGTGACTCTTGAAGTGTTGAGGATTAATTTTTTAGCATGGATTATTAGTTACCAATAATGATTCTTTTCTTACAACCTGGCAATACGCCTTAGTATTTAATACTAAGGAAAACAATATAACAACTAAAGCTTCCTCATGAGTCTATTTAATAACTTACTTTACTAGTTACAATTGCTAATATTAATTATTAGCATTGCCACTAATATCCCCAAGTATTTAATGGCCATCAACCAATTAATATTTTAATAATTCTTTAAGTATTAATGCTACCAACTAATTAATATTTTTCTAGGTTTTTACTCAAAAATCAATGCATATCACATACAAACATTGATTCACACCAAAATTATTTTTCACCATTTTTTAATCCCTAAGTAGGTGGTCTCCTTTAATATAGTTGATGAGCACCAAAAATGCTCATTTTATATACACGGTTAAGGAGAATTATCACTAGTTCAATTAGCATATGAAATGTATTTTATATAACTTATGCATATAATTGATAGAAAATCCGGTATTATGCTTGATTGGTGTTTTTAGTGGGAAATGTGTATAAATGCGGTATTGGTACTAATATGGTGTTTTCTAGTCTACATCCACTTGGACCCGACATACTTCTGCTTACAGAGACTAAGGCAAGAGAGTAGGCACCTTCCTCTTCAAGGAAGGCGCCCAACAGAAGTAGGCGCCTTCCTACAACCGAAAGGTGCCCACAGAAGACGAGCGCCTCCCTACAACCGAAAGGTGCCAATGGAAGACGAGCGTCTCCCTGCAACCGAAAGGCGCCAACGGAAGAAGAGTGCCTCCCTACAACTAGAAGGCACTAATAGAAAACAAGCGCCTCCCTACAACCGAAAGGCGCCCATAGAAGAAGAGCGCCTCCCTGCAACCGGAAGGTGCCAATGGAAGAAGAGTGCCTCCCTATAATCGAAAGGTACCAACGGAAGAAGAGCACCTCCCTACAACCGGAAGGCACCTCCATGCCTTCATACTTTGCAAGATTTACCAAGTCAACTTTGATTGGTTGACCAAGGACTATGGAGGAGGTTGCATGTGAAGACAAAGGAGATCTATTTTAATCATGCATTTATTAAATAGAATAAAGTGTTTGTTATTATCAACCGATTGGCCGGTTGACCTTGTAAAGCTCTTAAAGCATATTATTATTTTTAGGATGCATTAGTTTAGGATTTTTTGTTACATACACCTAAGGATGTTTATATTTATCCTTCTGGTGAATGAACATACTTTCAAATAGAAGAATAAAATATGTGTAGAATAAATTGTAACTAAATCACATCACGTGATTAAAATAGACTGATTTGTTATTGTAATGATATCTGGCTGCGCTTTATATAAAGATGCAGGCCAGATGAACAAAGGGCATCGGAGATCAATGATTAGTTTTACATAGAACTTATTTTATTTTATTGTTTAATTAATTAAGAGTGCAACTCCTCTTATTCGAGCAAGCTCTACGTAGCTAGCCGGGAGGACTATCTGTGGGAGCTTGGGCCCACTCCCTACGATAGTCCTCCCCTATTTTATTTGTGCATTTTCTTTCTGTAGATTAGTTTCATCGCTTTATTTAATTTCATTTGTGTGTGCTTATTTCCTCGCATTTTATTTCCAGCACTTTACTTTTTGTTTAATAATTTACTTATTTCATTTCCCGCACTTAGTTTATTTGGTTTTGCCGGAATCCAATTACACAAACCTCCCCACCAAACTAAATAAGGTACAACCAGATTTGTTCCCCAAAACTGCAGGCATATACTGTGTGTGACACTCATAAGTTTACGAACTTACCGGATTGATAATTTATGGAAGAGAAATGAATGTTTTTCGGGACATGAATTTCTACTCACCATTTTGGCACCGTTGCTGGGGAGTGTCTAAACTGTAGTGTTCTAATTTACAGGTCAGATAAAAAGTCTATTTAAAATTACCTGTAGATATTTTACCTAAGAAGTTTGAGTCCACCATGGGCCTTTTTATAAGGCCAAAAATAGTTGTCAGCACAGTCAGAGCCAAATCCCATAGGCAATTATTTATATTTTTTTTAGCTTCTCAGGTAAACGCGGGAATGAACCTGATGTACTGTAGAGGTAGAAATAAAATGTGTTGTTGAGAAAAAACTGGGTATTTCAAAGTTTAGAGTCACCAGCTCAGTTGTTGTGGATTGACTCTGTTCTTTGATGTAGAGGATGAAGAAAAAAAAAAGGGAGAGAGTCAAGATCTATTCTGTTCATGGTAGAACAGATAAAGATACTTATAAATAAATAAATAAAATCTCCAGGAGCACCAACGTGAAGACATATCACACCAACAGCATCATATATATCAGATTCTACAAAATTCACCCGGGTATGTACTAATTTTCTTGTTAATTATGTGTATAGTTATTTTAAAATTATTTCTATGCTAATACCAATCGATGACTCCATAGTTTTTCAAAATCTCCCATTAGAATTCAAACACATGATGTGCCTTGAAAAAAAAAAAAAAAAAAAAAAGATAGAGGCTATGGCATCTACGTGAATAAATTTGGCATCATTTTCATTACCGCCTCATGACAATGGCAACTGGCTTGAGCGAACACATATAAATGATGCTACTCTATACCACAAAGGAGGTTCTGGAGATGTGAAATACGTTTCAAATGTGGGTAAAAGTAGCAGTTGGTGACTGCACTTATTTTAAATCAAATTGGTCTCACCAAATATGACCAATGAGCAACATTGGAGAATGTCGGCATTTATAAAAATATAAAAAAAAAAAATGCAGTGGTCATTGGCCCTGAACATTGTGGTCACAATTTAACTATTTGTTCGCAATGATTAGTTAGGATGTGTTTCTGACTTCTGCTGGTGCCGCATCACTCTATGGATGAAGAATAGTAACACTCAATGAAAAAAAAAAAAAAACACAGTGCTGAATAAAAAAAAAATAGTACTAAGAAAAAAAAAAACAATAGCGCTGAATGGAAAAAAATAGCAGCACTCAGCGACAGAGAAACAGAGATGCTAAAGGCCATTAAAAAAAAAAAGAGGGAAAAAAATATATATCCCAGGGGTTGTTGTCACGAAGACATGACAAAATTTTTGGCATGGTCAGCCTGCGAGAGGGATAACTTCACATTTTGGTGCCACGAGGGCGTGGCACATGTTAGGCATGGGGGGATGATGAGCACCAAAAATGCTCATTTTATATACACGGTTAAGGAGAATTATCACTGGTTCAATTAGCATATGAAATTTATTTTATATAACTTATGCATATAATTGATAGAAAATTCGGTATTATGCTTGATTGGTTTTTTTAGTGGGAAATGTGTATAAATGCAGGTATTGGTACTAATATGGTGTTTTCCAGTCTACATCCACTTGGACCCGGCATACTTTTGCTTACAGAGACTAAGGCAAGAGAGTAGGCACCTTCCTCTTCAAGGAAGGTGCCCAACAGAAGTAGGCACCTTCCTACAACCGAAAGGCACCCATAGAAGACGAGCGCCTCCCTACAACCGAAAGGTGCCAACGAAAGATGAGCACCTCCCTGCAATCGGAAGGCACCAACGAAAGAAGAGCGCCTCCCTACAATCGAAAGGTGCTAATAGAAAATGAGCGCCTCCCTACAACCGGAAGGCGCCCACAGAAGATGAGAGCCTCCCCGCAACCGAAAGGCACCAACGGAAGAAGAGCGCCTCCCTGCAACCGAAAGGCACCAACGGAAGAAGAGCACCTCCCTACAATCGAAAGGTGCCTCCATGCCTTCATACTTTGCAAGATTTACCAAGTCAACTTTGACTGGTTGACCAAGGACTATGGAGGAGGTTGCACGTGAAGACAAAGGAGATCTATTTTAATCATGCATTTATTAAATAGAATAAAGTGTTTGTTATTATCAATCGATTGGCCGATTGACCTTGTAAAGCTCATAAAGCATATTATTATTTTTAGGATGCATTAGTTTAGGATTTGTTGTTACGTACACCTAAGGATGTTTATATTTATCCTTCGGGTGAACGAACATACTTTCAAATAGAAGAATAAAATATGTGTAGAATAAATTGTAACTAAATCACATCACGTGATTAAAATAGACTGATTTGTTATTGTAATGAGATCTGGCTACGCTTTATATAAAGACGTAGGCCAGATGAACAAAGGGGATCGGATATCAATGATTAGTTTTACACATAACTTATTTTATTTTATTGTTTAATTAATTAAGAGTGCAACTCCTCTTATTCGAGCAAGCTCTACGTAGCTAGCCGGGCGGACTATCTGCGGGAGCTTGGGCCCACTCCCTGCGATAGTCCTCCCTTGTTTTATTTGTGCATTTGCTTTCTGTAGATTAGTTTACTGCTTTATTTAATTTTAGTTGTGTGTGTTTATTTCCTCGCATTTTATTTCCAGCACTTTACTTTTTGTTTAATAATTTATTTATTTCATTTCCCGCACTTAGTTTATTTGGTTTGGCTGGAATCCAATTACACAAACCTCCCCACCAAACTAAATAAGGTACAACCAGATTTGTTCCCCAACACCGCAGGCATATACTGTGCGTGACACTCATAAGTTTACGAACTTACCGGATTATTCACACCAAAATTATTTTTCACCATTTTTTAATCCCTAAGTAGGTGGTCTCCTTTAATATAGTCTATAGCTATCACCAACCGATCAAGGAGAATCATTGTGTAAGCAATTTCTTGACCCAATGGTATGAATAAGCAAAAATGCAATGCATCTACATGAAGGGTATTTTGTTACACTAAGCTATTGATGAGCAAGTCATCACCATCATTTTCCAAAGTATCTCTGAATTTTGGTGGTTCAGCCTTATGATCATACTAGTGAGTGTACTTGGTCCTACACCCATAAATACATCAACAATACCATATTCCAAGCACAAAATTCAATTACCCAATCATTATAAAAATGAGTTTATGTAATTAAATATTCACCTAATACATAGTTCATTGTCAATAATGAGTCCTTCCAAGGAGGACTATTACATTTTGAATTAGAGGAGTCTAGATTGGATGAGAGGTAGTACATTAGGTATGGCATTTTCATAGAACATAGAAATTTATTGTAATTATGAAGGTAAAACTTGTTAAATTCTTCCAAAATATTAATAGAATCATAACATCGCTATCCAAAATTGACCATGATATTTTTGCATTATATCACTTATGCTCCCTACACAAGTTCTAATAATGTTTTCTTTATGTTACACTTTCTTCCTTGGATATTACTCTAACTCTACACCAATTTTTTTTTAGATTCCTTCATTATTGTAGACACCAAAATCTATCCACTTGTCATCCATCCATATCTTCCCACTACAATTATCCATTATTTATATATTTATATATATTTGTTTAATATATATTTAAAAAATATTATTTTATATATTATATTTATATATATATAATAAATATATGTATATATGTATGTATTAATCCCATCCATCCATAATGTTTTAATCCTAGCCATCCATCTGCCTTAATCAATGCCACTTCCCCAGATTTAATCTCTACCCTTTGCCATGTTTTATTCTTGGCCACATAAATTGTGTCATCAAAACCCTAACGTGTCTAAGGAAATATTATAAAGAGGAGTCATTTTGATGACTTAACCCCTAACATTTTGGGAGTCCTTGGAATCTCTAACAAGTTTTTCTAAGTTTATCCTCATGTATTTGTGCGACTTCCATCCTCCATCGTTTCCCCTTGCATCCCTCATGCCCTAAGTTTTCAAGCATTCTCGCCATCACTTTCATCCATCTTCGTTCCCCATCGCATCCTTTGCATCTGCTACCATTCATCCCTCACAAACCAGATATGGTTCTACAACTTCTACCTCACACTATCAAACACCCTCCAAAGCTTTGTGAGCATCTTCTAGAGTATCTCGATCGCCCCTGGGTATTTCTGGTCATCACCAAGCACTCGCAAGCATTTCTTGTTCTAGTTCTGCAGCCCTATGACCCTCGAGTATCGTTAGAGCATCTATATAATCACTCTCTACATCAAAAATGAAGATAAAAATAGCAGGTTAGCACTGTTTAACAAGGTAAAATTTTATTAGCAAGCATTTTCATATTTTTAGATTTATTTATAGCTTTTATTCTACAACTAGGGTTTAGTGATTTTATTTTCTGAGGGTCTCACACAATGGAGCCCTCACAGGTATTATTAATCCTTGTTTGTTTACTATGTGCAGGTGTAATAACCACATTATTTGAAAGCTATTAAAGCTCGGGTATGTTTAAAATACTCTAAGAGGTGTTTCACAAAGTGGGGAAGAAAAACGTAGGCTTCTTGGTAAGTCTGGTTAAAACCCTAGCTCCATTTTTGTTATTTTTTTGCTTTTTAAAAGTGATATTAAAAGGAAAACATTTACTTTTGGATTTTAAAAAGCAGTGCACTTTTCATTTAGTCATTTATTTGTTTCATGTGGTTTGCATTTATGCATTCATGGTAGTTGCATAATCACATTTCATTTAAATTTTTGCTATTTTTAAGCATTTTCCATTTGCTGCATTTTGTGTGTTGTATGCATTTGAAAATAAAAAGCATTTTAGTTGCATTCTAGGGTAAGAAAGTGTATAAGTAATTGTACTCTTTTATTTTGTCTTGTATTCCTCTAGATTGTGATAGATTACCTTTGTTCAAGTTTCCTCCTACTGTTGGAACCACTAGTTGGTTCAGGGCAAAAGAGTTGGGCAAACCCTCCATTGTTGGAATCACTCGTTGATTCAAGATGGATCTTAAGTAGTGTACCCCAAATCTCTTTTGAGGGCTTATACTTGACATTGGAATCTCTAATTGCAACTTCTAGTTGAATTCATTACAAAGAAAAAGTATGATTTTTGTGCATTTTCTTCTTGTGTGTGAGAACCATAGAAAATAGGAAATATTAAAAGGAATCACACACATGCACATTTCATTTTAAACATCAGTAGTTGGATTTCATCAAAAACTACTGATAAAGACCAGTGACTATGGGCTTTATCTCCATCCGTTGGGTTGACCCCTAGAACACCATAGCAGCCCGTGGGTAGAATTTTTGGATTTCATCACCATGAAATATCTCATCTGTATTTCATCCTATGCATCTCATATAATTGTTCAGTTTTAGGATTTTTACATCTTAAATGCACAAAACCAATAAAAATAAAAAATTTATTGCAATACTTAGGGCATACTTTGTTTGTTTGTTTTGAGTGTTGTCATTTTTATTTTAATTTCACACATTCCATGTTCAACACTGCATTTCACACATTCCATGTTAAACATTGTATTTTACACACTACATTTCACACATTCCATGTTCAACATCACATTTCACACATTCCATGTTCAACACTACATTTCACACATTCAATGTTAAACATTGTATTTTACACACTGCATTTCACACATTCCATGTTCAACATCATATTTCACACATTCCATGTTCAACATTGCATTTCATTCATTTCATGTTATACATTGCATTTTACACACTGCATTTCACACATTCCATGTTCAACATCACATTTCACACATTCCATGTTCAACACTGCATTTCACACATTCCATGTTAAACATTGTATTTTTCAACATTACATTTCACACATTCCATGTTCAACATTATATTTCACACATTCCATGTTCAACATCACATTTCACACATTCCATGTTCAACATTGCATTTCACACATTCCATGTTCAACATCACATTTCACACATTCCATGTTCAACACTGCATTTCACACATTCCATGTTAAACATTGTATTTTTCAACATTGCATTTCACACATTCCATGTTAAAAATTATATTTTACACACTACATTTCACACATTCCATGTTCAACATTGCATTCCACACATTCCATTTTCAACATCACATTTCACATATTCCATGTTCCACACTGTATTTCACACATTCCATGTTAAACATTGTATTTTACACATTGCATTTCACACATTCCATGTTCAACATTGCATTTCACACATTCTATGTTCAACACTACATTTCACACATTCCATGTTAAACATTGTATTTTACACATTGCATTTCACACATTCCATGTTCAACATTGCATTTCACACATTCCATATTCAACATCGCATTTCACACATTCCATGTTCAACATCACATTTCACACATTTCATGTTCAACACTGCATTTCACACATTCCATGTTAAACATTGTATTTTTCAACATTTCATTTCACACATTCCATGTTCAACATTGCATTTCACACATTCAATGTTCAACATTGCATTTCACACATTCCATGTTCAACATTGCATTTCACACATTCCATGTTAAACATTGTATTTTACACACTATATTTCAACATTTCCACATTTCACACATTCCATGTTAAACATTGTATTTTTCAACATTGCATTTCACACATTCCATGTTCAACACTGCATTTCATACATTCTATGTTAAACATTGCATTTCACATATTTCATTTTCAGCATTGCATTTCACACATTTCCATGTTAAACATTATTTTTTACACACTGCATTTCACATATTCCATGTTCAACATTGTATTTCACACATTACATTTCATACATTGTATTTCACACATTACATTCACACCAACATCATACACAAGTCCTTCGGGTAACATCATACACAAGTCCTCCGGGCAACATCATACACAAGTCCTTCGGGAAATATCAAACATAAGTACTCTAGGAAAATTATACACAAGTCCTCCGAGCAACATCATACATAAGTCCTCTAGGTGACATCATACACAAGTTCTCCGAGAAACATCATACACAAGTCCTTCGGGCAGTATCATACACAAGTCCTCCGAACAACATCATACATAAGTCCTTCAGGAAACATCATACATAAGTCCTCTAGGCAACATCATACACAAGTCCTCCGGGCAACATCATACACAAGTCCTCCGGGAAACATCATACACAATTATTTTGGGTAATATTATGCATAAGCAACACCCATCATAATAATTATGCACACTAAACAAGATGAGTTTTACCTTAGAATATTCCCCATCCATTAGCCCATATTTCACTTACTTATTCCACAAGAGTTAGATGAACCAACCAGTGAACCACCACCTTCATCTCATTAATCCATCTCACTAGCCATTTTGTTTGTAATATATGTACATAACAAAAATTTCAAAAAACAAAACAAAAACAAAATTGCATTACATGTACATTACATTTATTTGTGTTGATTGTTGTTGTTCAAGTTTACCAAAGTTCTAAAATCAGATCTACCAAATAGGATCCATTCATACATTCACCTTTGCCAACCATCCATTTTTCCCTTAAGTCAACATGAATCCTATTGACTTATTCACCCCACTTCACAAGCCATATGATTTGGTAAAGCCAATTCCTCTTGATATGAGTCTTATTGATATGGATCAGATTTCCTCACCACCATCCTTTTTCAATTTTATCCTTTTTGAGGAATTGTTAAGGTCTTCATCCAACTACATTCCTCCATCCCCCCACCTTTACCTTTACCTTCACCTTCAAATCCTAAGGTTTTCCAGGCAGACATAGACAAAGTTGAGTCAGAAGATTTTGATAATATCATAGACAACGATCATCTGATCCCAATGTCCCATCAACTTGAGGAAGTTTCTCACATGTCTATTGAAGATACTATCGATGTGAACCTTATTTCAAACGTAGATAATCCTCAAATTGTCAAACTTGGCAAAAGTTTATCCATATATGAACAAGAGCAATTAATTGCTCTCCTTAAGAAGAAGAAGGGCTTTTTTGCATGGTCTTACAAAGATATGCCTGGCCTAGACCGTAGCTTGGTTTTCCACAATCTCACCTTACACGTTGATGCTAAGCCGATCAAACAATCTCATCTTACACCAATGCATTATCGCATCTTCATGATAAATTTATGGTTAATTTGTTAGGTCCATACATTGTTACTCAAAAAGTGGGTAAAGGAACTTATAGGCTTGCTAATCTAGAGGGAGTTGAAGAGCCGAAACCACTTAATGTTATACACTTGAAATAATTCTATGCATAATATGATTTATATATATACATGGCTAAAAACAAAAAATAAAATAAAAAATAAATATATATATATATAACAACATTGCATTTCATACATTTCATTTCAAACATTGCATTGCATACATTTGTATTTTACACCTTACATTTCACACATTGCATTGCATACATTGCATTACATACATTTCATTTGCATACATTTCATTTACACACATTTCATTTCACAACTCACATTTCATTCATTGCATTTGCACCATCATTTTCACACATTTCATATTTCATATTAGGGATCATTTATTTAGTTCTAGATATTAATTGGTCTAATAAAGTTGTGTTGCCTTAATCGGAAAAATATTCAAAACGTCATCCATTTTCACTGCACCATGTCATTGAGTCAACATTATCATTTGCAACCACATGTCCATAATTCCTAGGTGTTTTCAATCACTCAACCACTCCTAGTATTTTAAGCAAACTCCAAATACATGTCAAGATTTCTTTAGGACAAAGACACATTTTTACTAATAAAATCTTGAGTTCTGGGAATTGACTCCAAAACATTCTTGAACCAAACATAATTACACATCTTAAAAAAATCTTGTGTCAAAGAGAGATAACACCATACTTGGGTTGTACCTTGAAGTAAAAATGGTAATCATTGCTTGTCCTATCATGCAAAATAGTCCACAAAAATAGTGGTTTTTACCACTATCACAAATTTCAAAATAAAATAAAGAGTAGGGTAAAACCCCTAAAAACTCTAAATATTTTACACATCACACACCACTGATCCTCAAGTTGTAAAGATAGTACTACATTTTTAGTCAGACAGTTAGGTAGTCATCACCAAAACTTAGAGATTAAAATTCTTGGACTATGAAGCTAATCTCCACTGGGGCTATAAACGCTTGACTGTCAGTGGAGTAACTCACGCGTTGCAACATGTCTCTTTTAAAAGAGACCTTTGGCCACACATAAGGACAAACTAGCTTCTTGGTTTCATCCATAACAGGTTTCATCTTAAATTGCTCAATATGAGTTAATGAACTCACTTGCACACACATTGGTTCTTGATTACCTCAAGTCATTACCATGCTCATGATTCGGTAAATGAATTCATTGCACACACATTTGGTCTTAGAGAAATTAGGCAGTATTTAGTGAGTTTGTTTGATGTCACTACATGTCCGAGTCTCTAAAAAATAGTCAGTTTTCCATATCAACATCTATATCTTCTTCCATGTCAACATCCATGTCATTTCATGAGTCTTCCACACCACATGCCACTGATTTGGTGCCCCTGATTAAACAATAATGTTAAAACATGGCCAAGCAAAATATAAACTATGAATGATCATTAGAACATTTGCATTCATAACACATTATCATTTGCATTAATCATCCATATACATTTACATTCATACACATTATCACTTGCATTAATCATCCATATACATTTGCATTCATACACATTATCATTGCATTAATCATCCATATATATTTGCATCCACACATAAGAAATTACACAAAATCATTCATACAAAAATATAACACAAAAGTAAAATCCATGTATATATATATAAATTTTGCATGTACAACAAATGTCGAAAGGCTATATACAATGGAGCACCAAGGCTCATATCCAAAAAGTGCATCTAAGCACTAGCTAATACCTATAAGAGGACCCATGTGACCCTGAAGGATCCCTAGACCTAGAGTTATACCTATATTCACTAGGCCTAACAAACCTAGATATAGATGAGGAGGGTAGATCTGGAAGCCCAATGTCATGCTCCATCAATCGATCCTCCAATAACTAGATGTATCCATCCTGAGCTCGAAGGCATTGTACATCATGTCTCTATAAGTGAATCTTCTCTACCAACTCTTTATGGAACCTTGCAATCCTATCCTCACATGCACCTATAGTCAACCATACCTCTAGTTTCTTTTATAACTGAGCTATCTTCACATCCTAAGCCATCTCTCCATCCTACAGTCAAGCTATCTCTATATCTTGAGCTGCTACCATAGCATCCTGCTATGCCACCAGCTACTCCAGCCTAGTTCAATCCTACTCACTCTGACTAAGAGGCACATTCATAATCTCCTACCTATCCTCCATGCCATCTCCATCACCTACAAACTTTAGAGCCTGCTCAATTGTACCCCTAAACTACTTTCTTTGATTGCTAGATTGAAGGTACATCTAGCGTGTAGGAGCCTGATTGGTATCCTCAACCTCTACCTCATCCCCACTCCTCTAATCTACTACTAGACTTAGTACCCATGGTGTCTATGTAGAAAACCATACATCATACTCCTCTTCAGTCCTCACATCATCCACATTAGGAAGATTCATCTCCTTGTCATCTTTATAGGTTACCCTCCATGCATCAACACAAGGGAGGTCTGTCTCATCTCGATGATGCCTGTAGAGCATAGGTGCCTCTGGGACCTCCTACCTTAGTCCAAACTACCTCAACACCTATGATAACTAAATCAACTCCACCTCACTCGTGTGCCTGCCAACCACCTACCTAGCCTACTGAACCCTCCACAGTTGCTCCCCATCACCTGTCCACATGGTACCTTTCCATGGCCTCCATATCACATGAACTTCCCTCAATCCAACCCACAGGTCCTTGTACCACTAGCTCATCTAAATAGGATGACTCAACTGCACCTCCTCTACCACTAGCCACCTCATAGCATAGGGCTACTCCCTATCCCACACCATAGGAGGCAAGCCCACTAGTTGATCCACACTAAAGTGCTCCCAACCCCAATATTACATTAGTAAACTATAACCCAACCCCTTTTGCTTGTCTCCTCATCTCATACAACTCATAGTACAACTACACCAATAATGTAGGAGCCAATGCATAAATCCAAGTTGTGTTGATCATTTCAAACACTAATCCAGTAAGGTTCCATGGAAATCAATAGCCAGTACTGTTTGAGGCCACTATGTTGGCCAACACGATCATCACCAAAGATCAAAGGGCATCTAACTTCTTGTCCACATACATAGAAAAGTATGTAATCCCTCCACCCTTCACATCCACATCCTGCCACCCATATCTGAATAACTAGCTCAGGTCATGTTCCTTATTGTGTCTAACCTCAATACGTAAGCCCTCCATTGTCAACTTGAGAATACGATATACATATTCAAGTGTCAGGGTCATCTCTCTAGTAGGGAGCTAAAATATCTCCTTATCTAGATCCCATATCTCTACCAAGGTAGAGAGATACCCCTCATTTACCCTCACCACATCTATCCAAGTTGTCCCAGCTAGCCCCATAGCCTCTAGCCACTTCGACTAGTCCTCCTACACCACCTTCCTCATCCCCAGGATGAGAGGTGAGAATTGATGTCAAGGCTCCAAAATCCTCAACTACAACACAATACATAAAGGCATAACATTAATATCACAAAAAAAATTACACAAGTCAACAAAAATCTTCAAATGCACTTACCTTAGAAAAATGCACATCTACTCCCTCTTTCGCATTCGCACTCTCCATCGCCATAGCGTTCATAGCACTTCACCTCACTCCACTCCACTCCACTCCCTCAAACGTAGCTTCAAAAATTTGAAAACACAAGAATGAACTTATTTTCCAAGTCATTTACAGCTATTTAAGACATATTGAAATACCCATGGGTTCTTCCAAATGCATTAAAATGCCTTTCTGTATTTGGATAACAGTAATCTCTGATGGGTATTTAGAAATGCAGTAGGTGCCTACTGATGTTTATTGTCAAAATTGACAAAAGACCAAAAAATATTTAAAATGGTAGCTTACCTTCACAAAATATTTCAAATTGCATCCATACATAAATTTCATCAACATATCATATTTTATGAAAACCAAAATCGATTTGGATTCATAATTTTTGCTTGCAATTAGAAGTCGTAAAAATCACATTATATGTTACAAAATGCTTCAAAACGGTCCAAATTTTCATAAAATGACCATTTTCATCATTCTCATTATCCATCTTATCATTGCGTTTTTTTTGTGATAATAAGAATTGATTTGGATGGGTAACTTTTATTTGTGCCCACAAGGCACAAAATTGTCCAAAAATTGCTTCAAAATGCTCCAAATCAATACAAAATTTCACAAAATTGTTCAATTCAATCATCACTACATATTTCATCATCACAAATGCATTTCACATCATTTTCATCCATCATCATTGCATTTGCATATT
The DNA here is from genome assembly GCA_028583015.1 of Wollemia nobilis. Lineage (NCBI taxonomy): Eukaryota > Viridiplantae > Streptophyta > Pinopsida > Araucariales > Araucariaceae > Wollemia > Wollemia nobilis. Next base: position 40,395,964 of record JAQPPZ010016981.1, read on the forward strand.
TTCCAAGTTCATACACAACTTCAAGTGAACCTTGTATCTAGTGGTATATTCTATCTCCTTGGCAATTGTAGCGATTTGCATCCATGCAATTCAGTAAGATGAATAAATTACCATAAGGATATTTGGTCATCCTCATAATTACATATATCATTGTTCAAAAATAAAATCATATTTTGGTCCCTCATCTTTTTTAGTGAGACTATATCAAGACCAATTTGCTCAACAACTATCATTAATGGCCTTCTCCGTGGGGCTTGAAATATGGATATATTACAATACATCACTCTCCTCAATAATTAATAATTGCATAGATTCAACTAGGATACACTTCCTAGAAATCATCCAATCTTAGGGTGATTGGTTCTTGATATTTTGCATATTCATCACTTTGCATTTCAATGACGCCATACAACAATTTCTTTAACAACATGGAATCACCCCGAGCTTGGGGTAACAAAAAATTATTTTGATTTCCCATAACGGGATACATCTTACATGATCATGGCATCTACACTTCACAAAAAATCCTTTTCTCTATTAGGAAAAAAATAGAATCAATCACTTGCATTTTACAACCCCCTTCCACCGTTGGGGCAAAAACGACATCACATTTACATCATTCATATCATTCACAATTACACCATATATTTCACACAATCATTTGCACAAATCTATCAATTGGCTTGTGAGATTCATTCTTCACTCATTCGCCAATTGAGGGGGTAAGCTACACACTCCAAATTCTTTTGTCTTCACAATCATCTTTGCATCCCAATGAAAGAAAGTTGCATCTTCATCAAGCCAAAACCAGGTGTCTCATATTTTTGCACTACATTGTGTTTCACACAATGTGGTACAAAAAGGGGCATTTCTAGACACCAAAATCTAGCCACTTGTCATCCATCCATAGCTTCCCACCACAATTATCCATTATTTATTTATATTTATATATATTTGTTTAATATATACTTAAATAATAATATTTTATATATTATATTTATATATAATAAATACATGTATATATGTATGAATTAATCCTAGCCATCCATCTTGTTTTAATCCTAGCCATCCATCCACCTTAATCCATACCACTTACCCAGATTTAATCTCCACCCTTTGTCATGTTTTAATCTTGGCCACATAAATTGTGTCGTCAAAACCCTAACGTGCCTAAGAGAAGATTATAAAGAGGAGTCATTTTGATGACTCAACCCCTAACATTTTGGGAGTCCCTAGAATCTCTAACTAGTTTTGCTAAGTTTTCCCTCAAGTATCCTTGCAACTTCCATCCTCCATCGTTTCCCCTCACATCCTTCGCATCCATCATCGTCCACCTCATAAACCATATCTGATTTTGAAATCTTTCCCTCAACTATCGAATGTTCCCTAGAGCTTCTTGAGCACTCACTAGAGTCTGTAGAGCACCCACCAGAGCCTACCAAGTGCCCTCAAGCATTTCTAATTAGCACCAAGCACCTACAAGTATTTCTTGCCCTAGTCCTACAATCCTATGGTCCTCGAGTACCACTAGGGCACATCTACATAACCACCATCTGCAACAACAAAAAATATAGAAATGGAAAGTCAACAAAGACAAGGTAAATTTTTTTGTGCACATCATTTTATGTTCTTATCATTTATTTACAGCTTTTATAAAATATTAGGGTTAGTGATTTCATTTCTGATGGTCTCACATAGTGTGAGAGTAGTATTCATTGAAGGCTATTGAAGGTCGGGTGACCCTTTCAAGGATATCCAAATCCCATCCACAATCTATTGGTATCAAATCAGGTGTGAAGACACCACAATCATTTGTTAACTAGGGTTTCAAAAACCCTAGTGCATTGTAATAATTGTATCAAATAACAAGCTTTGTAAACCCCACATTTGGGGTATTCTTGATTGTAATACTGGAGATCCATCGGTATTAATAAAATAATCTATTTTCTTGTGCAATCATTTGTGTATTTACATTGCTTGTTTATTTCAATATTTTATATTCGGTGTTGCTTGATTTTGCATTCAAAAATATCAAGCAACATCAAATATAAAATATTGAGATAAACAAGCACTGTAAATACACAAATGATTGCACAATAAAATAGATTCTTTTATTAATATCGTTGGATCTCCAGTATTACAATCAAGAATAACCTAAATTTGGGGTTTACAAATCTTGTTATTTGATACAATTATTACAATGCACTAGGGTTCTCTGAAACCCTAGTTAACAAATTATTGTGGTGTCTTCATGCCTGATTTGATCCCAAAAAATTGTGGATGGGCTTTATATATCCTTGACAGGGCCACATGAGCTTCAATAGCCTTCAATGAGTACTACTCTCACACTTGCACACAACAAACAATGACATGAGTTAATAATACCTATGAGGGCCCCACTATGTGAGACCCTTAGAAATGAAATCACTAATCCTAATATTGCATAAATGATAAGAACATAAAATGATGTGCACAAAAAAATTTAACTTATCTTCACTAACTTGTTGTTTTTGTCTTTATTGTTGCAGATGGTGGTTACGCATATGTGCCCTAGCGGCACCCGAGGGTCGTAGGACTACAAGGACTAGGGTGGGAAATGTTCGCAGGTGCTTGGTGCTGATCAAAAATGCCCAAGAGCACCTGGTAGGCTCTGGTGGGTGCTCTACAGACTCTGGAATGCACTCAAGAAGCTTTGAGGGGCATTCAACGGCTTAGAGGAAGATCATAGAACTAGATTTTGTTCATGAGGTGGACGATGACGGATGTGGAGAATAAGATGGGAAATGATGGAGGATGGAAGTTGCAAGGATACTTGAGAAAAAATTTGGTAAAACTTGCTAGAGATTCCAAGGACTCCCAAAATGTTAGGGGTTGAGTCGTCAAAATGACTCCTCTTTATAATCTTCCCTTAGGCACGTTAGGGTTTCAACGACACAATTTGTGTGGCCAAGATTAAAACATGACAAAGGGTGGAGATTAAATCTGGGCAAGTGGCATGGATTAAAGCGAATGGATGGCTAGGATTAAAACATGATGGATGGTTGGAATTAATTCATACATATATAAATATATTTATTAAATATATATAAATATAATATATATAATATTATTATTTAAATATATATTAAACAAATATATATAAATAATGGATAATTGTGACGGGAAACTATGAATGGATGACAAGTGGCTAGATTTTGGTGTCTACAGATGCCTCTTTTTGTACCACATTGCGTGAAACACAATGTGGTGCAAAAATACAAGACACCTGGTTTTGGTCTGATGAATACGCATCTTTCTTTCATTGGGATGCAAAGATGATTATGAAGATAAAATATTTTATTCGTGTGATTCCTTTATTTTTTGAGTTTCTCCTAAGATCTCAAACAAGAAGTAGTGTTGCCACTTTGCTTCTTGCTCACTCTTCTTACTTCCACTATAAAACTTGTTTACTCTCTAAAACAATGAAATGTGAAGCTCTCTCTTGGCTTAGACTTGGTCTTATTTTGTACTCCCATTATTTGCCTATATTTTTATTTTATTTTATTTCAAACTTTTTTTATATATTTTCCATTTTTTTATAATATATGTATATATAATTATATAATACTATTTATTAGGGATTATACCCCTCCCTAATTTGGGATATCGTACATCCCTTTATTTCCATGAGATATGCATGGAATGTCCTAGTTGGGACATCCACTATGGGCCACATAGCATGTAATTGATATGAATGCATCCTTCAATGTGAGGCATACCTTGTGTATGTTGTGGGGGTGATCAATGTCATCCCCCTTTGGGGAGAGGTACATATCAATGCATCCTTCAATGTGAGGCATACCTTGTGTATGTTGTGGGGGTGCTCAATGTCATCCCCCTTTGGGGATAGGTACATATTACATTTAGGGCATATAGTACACTTCCTTTTGTGGGACCACACATTACATGTCATATGTCCTCCTTTTTGTAAGAGGTGTATGCCACACACATGAGCATGCAAGTCCTCCCTCCTTTAGGAGGTTGTGCACACATGCATGTCACCATGCCTATGATATCCATTTCAAAAGTTACATGTGCAACATGCAATGTAATTCACTTGTGACCTTCCTTTAGAGATGTGTATCTACACATCATGGGACATTCCTCGGCCAATCCACGGACCCTTTTTATTTTTTAACTTTTTAATATATTTTATATTTAATTTTTAAATATCTATTTACACACACATTGATGCATATTTTTAATATATTTCTTCTTTTAGATACATCAATTCATATTGTTTCTGCAACCTGACTCAATTGAATCTTGTGTGTACATTAAATAAGTGTGTATCTATTATAATAATAATAATAATTGTACATCATCTATCATATACAATTTTTTTATTTCTGATTATTTTTTGTTCTAAAGTATATCTTTTGTATATTTATTTATGTTTTTTTTTAATAGTATGCTCATTTTTCCATAGGTAATTTCATTTACTACAATCATCATACAACTTGTTGACTTACCAAAAAGATAAGTAATTATTCTTTTAATTAAATAATAAAATTAATCATTTGTTAAATGAAAATATCTTGCACTAAGAGTTTTCTTTCTAGATTTCCATTTTCGATATAGAAACCCAATACAATAGATTGAACTATAGATTTAAAAAAATAAAAATAAAAAATCTATTTCAGTTAATAATACAACTAATATATGTATTACCTTTATAAGACTTGCATATCTATATTGATTACAGAAAACACAAAAACCTCCATATCAGTATTGGATACAAAGTATAAACATAGAAAATAGATTCAACTTTTCACTTTATATTGGATATAGAAAATATACATAAAAGGTACTAGATTCCAAAATTTTCCTTATTAATACAAAGGAATTCCAATAGATTCATTAATAGGGAAGAAAAAACTAGATATCATGGAAGGAAAATTCCATGACATCTATTAGATTTCATTGCCCCTACAGGTTGGAACATTTAGAGATAACATCAAGTAGAAAGAGTGACTATGAGCCAAGAGCAAGCATCACATTTTCTTTCTCTAGATCCTTATAAAAACTAATAGGGAAGGAATTCCAATAGATTCGTGAAGAGGGTTGGCTTAACTGTGTGGTGGGTAGCTACTGCAATTGCCACATTGACAATATTAAGAGGTCAAGTCATGAAAGTCAACTTTGATAGCCTATGACAGATGTTCCATTAATTTCCCTAACATTTATTTTCCCTATCTTATGAGCAGTTTCCAAGTGTTTAAGTTGGGGCAAGGATATTTCTTGGTCAATGGTAGGCTTCCTCTGACTACATCCCAATTCTTTCCTTATTCTACTTTTGATCGACTACCATGTGTTCGAACTTAGCTATGGTGGGTCAATTTTTTATTTTATGCTTTCACCCAATAGAAGGATTAGCATGGGATATCAAATGAAAAATCGATAACCTAGGCATTGGTATCCGCAAGTTACCTACTTTATGTGAAGAATGAGCACTAACTGTTGATGAGAAATCTTATAGTTGACACGACTTGAAATATGTTTGCTTCTTTTTATGTAGTAGAGCTTGCATCTACACCTTATATTGAAGGTAGAGTGCGTATTTTGACTCCTGCCTTCCTACTGTCCAACTTTAGAATGGGGTATTTCCTTGAATGAAGCAATGTTGTAGGGAAAATTCTCACTACCCAATGTTGATTAATTTTTTGTTGTATTAAGGCAACATAGGAAAATCCAAAAAAAAATTATTATAGACTTTATGAACTTTTTCTTTTGCATTTTATTCTATTATATTGTTATATAGTCATTAACAAACTAAGCATAATGCATAATTAAATTTATTTAACATAATTTTTAAGCTTAGAAATCATTTTATATCACATATTATATATATATATATATATATATATATATATATTTATTTATTTATTTATTTATTTATTTATTTATTTATTTATTTATTTATTTATTTATTTACACCAAGAATAAAATAATATATTAAATATTTACAACCACATAATCATCCTTAGTGTGAATATCATTCATGAATTATCTAACCTAAATGAAATTTATTAGTCCTTGTCTATAGGGAGGGAACTATGGTGACTAGCAAACCCCCCTCCATTTTCATGCAACTAATTAAGTTAGTCATAATGTATAATTAAATTTATTTAAAGTAATTTTCCAAGCTTAAAAATTATTTTGGATAATTTTTTATAAACTATATTAAAACTAACAGGGTATATTACATATTTGTAACCATGTAATCACCATTAGTATTTACTATAGCAAATATTTCAAGCTATAAACCCTATAATCCTATTATTTTTTATACAACTAGCTAAAGCAATCATAATGTATTTTATAGATAAAAATTTGATGTACACGAGGACCTAAGACCATAGGGAGCACTATCAAATCATCATTACCATAAAAAAAAAAAATTGGTAATGTTGAAAAAAAGGGTTTTGGAGAGCCCCAACTCTATTACAAAATTAAGTTATCCAAGGTTACAAGATAAACATCAACCTCATACCTGGATAACATGAGATAAAGCAAATTTGCAGCAAAAATCCCAAAATAAAACAAAAAAAAACAACACTCTGGCTGATATCAAAATCTATTTCAAGCAAGGGAGTAAAGGTTGACCTAATTGTTTTTTATTCCTTCCTTCCACACCAATAGTAGTAGCAATCACTCCAATTACTATTAAGTTTTAAACATAACTTAATTTTGCACTTACTTCAATGAAAATACACATTTGCATCCATGTCCATGAGGAGATTTTCTAAGCTTGGAAATTATTTTATATATATTTTAAAATCTACACCATTAAATATTTACAACCACAAAGCCATCATGAGAATTAAATTTTAAATAAAATTTATTTTAAACTTACATGTAATGAAATGATTTTAATTACATCCATAAGACCAAAATAGACTATGGGACCAAGAGCTTTAATACAATATGGGGTATGGTGAACAACCCTTTTCCCTTGTGGCTTCACACCTTGGATCTCATATTCACAATTTCAAACTTTAACAACATCCAAGAGAAAAAAAATGTTTAACAAATTCAAAAAGCTCAACATCCTCTTCTCATATTTTGGAGTGTGTTTCTTCTCTTATTGATTTTGATGAGAAGTTTCCCTATTTTTTCTATTCTCAATTCTTAAAAAAGATCCATTAGTGAGTTTACTTTTAGAGTTCCCTCATATGCAATCCTCATGTCCTTGTTGGTTTCACATTCCATGATAAAATGTTGTTGGTCTTCACTACTCTTGTTGTACAAAAGACACATTTGTTTTGATCATACCTCTTGAGGAATTGTCTATCTCCCAATTTCACATTTTAGATGGTGTGAACTAGATCTTAGTTGGGATATAAGCATTCTTTCCTTCCATTTGATATTTACATCTATGTACTTATTTTGGTTGTGTTCATAGTTTTTATTGAACTCATTGATGTATAACTATTATTTCTTTCTAAATTCTAATTCCACATGACAAGTCTAGATTTTTTCCTCAAGCTATTTAATTTATTTATTGGAATTTGGGACCTCATGAAATTTAATGCTTCTTTTTTCCATCCATTTATTTGTTATTTTGTTTCATCCATGTGTCTTTTATTCTATTTAATGTTTCTTTGATTACCTATTTTGGTAACCTACTATCTTCTATTCTTTGTATTTTCTTTAGGTACCAAATAGCATTATCATAGCTTCTACTTCTAGTGGAAAAATCCTTATTTTAGTAAGTAAATCTCATATGGTACTGATGCTTTACTTATGAAATCATTTGTAATCAATCACTTTTAAATTCTTTCTATTTATCTCCATTTAAAATATGTAGTGCTAGCCTACACCTCACACCTATATAGCACCTCTAGAATAACTAATAAACCTAAAAGGATCCTAATGGTTTTCCAATCCCATAGCTCTACTTTTTCACCCCTATTTAGCAATGAGTAGAATGCCCTCCATTTTGCTTGTATTTGTTTCATGTTGCATATTTTCCAATTGAATTTGCTTTGACAATCTAGCCTAAGGTATTTATATTATGTTACTACCTCTAAAGGATTTCCTTCAAATAGAATATAAGGTTTGTTTTATCCCATAAGGGATACTGTAGTGGTATGTCTTTGGGTTTTAATCTAAGATACCCAAGTTCAAACCCCAATACAAGGGGACCAAGACCCCTTTCAAAAACTTGTGCTTTACCCTAAAAATTTTAGTCTTGTGAGGGATACATAGTGGTCTATCTTTGGGTTTTCGTCCAGAATATACAAGTTCAAACTCCAATACAATAGGATTAGAACCCCTTTCAAAAACCTATGTTTTACCCTAAAATTTTACCCAAAAGGGATAGGTCGATTGGTAGCGACCAAGTGCTTGTTGGTGGGCTACCTTGGTTTGATTCCCTAGATTGTCGAGGGACTCACTGGCTTCATCTTTAGCCAATGGGATATGGTTTATAGAGGTTTCCTTGTGCAATAATATATATATAGTTGTTTTTGCTCTCTCCAAGTAGATAAGACCATAATTTAACTCTTGCTAGTGTTTATCTACATCCCAACTTCTTTAAAAAAATGCTCTAAGGCTTTTAAATATTCTTTTAAAATTTCAAGTGTCTTTCCATTCAAGAAGAAGTCAATGGCATAGGGAAGAAGTTTCACTACATAATTAGCCATTTTTATTTCGTCTCCTCTCATCCTTTCTATCCATTTCTCCAATTTGTCAATGTAAAGGCCAAATTAAGTGTGTGAAATGGACAACCCTAATTCACTTAAATATCACTCTTAAAACACTTTGATAGTGCTTTTGAATTTTTGACTTTTGCTATCACCTGCTCATAAAGTTTGTGTATACCTACTCTATAGTTGGTTGGTGTGCCAATTTCCTTCATTCTTTTCCATAGCTTACCTTTAGGTACTATGTCAAAAGCTTTTTTAAAGTCCATAAAACAAGAATAAATCTCACTTTTTTTTATTCCATATCCTCTCTATTAGGTATCTTAAAGTAATGCAATGATTTATTGTTGAGTACTTTGGTATAAACCCTACTTGCCCTATTACCCTCTTTCCTTAATTTTTTGCCCATTAATTGATTTTACTTTCTACTATGTTGCTAAACAATTTTACAAAAAGAGGGTTAGTCATGACGGTGTGATAATTTAAATGATTGTTGGTGTTTCCATTTTTATGCAATGGTATAACTAGGTCAGTTATTAATTCCAATGGAAATCCTCCTTTAATAGTGCCATTAAAAATATTTTGGATGTGTGGTGCTAAGATGTCAACCCCATACTTAAGATGTTTGGCTTGCAAATGATCTAAATCCTAAAGCTTTACTTATTATTTTCTTAATGCCCTCCTTCACATATTTAAGAAAACAAAATTCCTTAGTTGTGTTAATTATAAGAAGAGTATATTTTTCTTGGTTTCTCTCATATAATTTCTTAGTATTCTACAACCATTTTTTCCTTGTGATATTATTTTTTGTGTACCTTTTGCTTTGTTATAAGCTCTTTCTAAAATTAACTTATGTTATGCTTTACAAGAAATTTCAACTATTTTTTCCTTGCTCTCTATCCTTCCTTTTTTGTTTTCGTTAGTTGTTTATATATCTTGTTCTTTGTTATCTATTTTCCTAGTTCTTTCAAGGTTCTCCTTACTACTTTGCATTCTTCATCATACCATGGATTGGTGCATTGGGGAGAAAAGGCAACTATAACGGGTATCGCCTTTAAATTCAAAGTTGTGAGTCGAGGCTATTCATAGGGAAGCTTTCATGTTTTCTTTTCTTGGGTTTTATTTTTTTGCATGATTCCAAGGCTTCTCTGATTATATCCATCATTGACTACTATCAAAAGTAAAAGTTCGAAGATATTTATCGTCTTTATTTCCTCTCTTTGCATAATCTGCTTGAGTGATATTTAAAAAAAAAAATTGTCATAAAGATGTTTCCTATTGTATTTCCTTCAATTACTTTAATATGTTCTTCTTGTCACTTTTTTGTATTCGGATATTTGAATGCATTGGGTTGTGATCAAAATTTAGCTCTATAAGAACTACTTCAATTTCTAGATATTTTATCCTTGAAATGAAGTTTGGTGAGCAAATAGCATAATCAACTACACTGTGTCCATTATGTGTTTGACAAGTATATTTTTCATATTTTTACCACATATTTATGTCATTGTAGATGATCAATCCCTCTATGCTACATAGTTTAAGAAGTTCTCCATAATGTGTGATGGGTCCTTGACTATCATCTAAGGACCTTAACCAACAATGATCCACCTCTTCTTCCAACCATAGTGGATTATTATCTATGAATTCATTGATATTTAAAGAGTTTGTTTGTTTATTTGTTGTTATAGCATTAAAGTCACCCACTAAAACCACCTCTCCAAGCTTGTTATGATGTCTTTTGCCAATGCCATACATGGATCCTTATGATCTAAGCTGTTTTTCTTATAAAACTTTGATTGTTGTGGAGAAAAATAACAAGTTGCAGTGCTAATCAATTTATCATTATACATGATTCTAATCCATATATATTGTTTATTTGGGTCTTCTTTCTCAACTTGTATGAGTCTACCCCAAGACTCTTTTATTAGTATTATTTTTTGGTAGGTAAAAGTAAATTTTATTTACTTTATGGGTTGAAGGGGCCCGACCCTATTTACATATGGAATAGCTGCACAAAAGTTGCAGACAATACAAACACGAACAGGCCAGGCCACGAGGCTGGCAACAATCCAAAAAGAAACAAGCCCTCTAACCCGGGCATCCCAAAACCAGAAACATATGTAACCGAGCAACATAGAAAAAGAAAGGAAACCCCCCTCTAAAACCACTGGAACTACCGTCGTCATTTCCCAGTCTCCTGGGACTTGTCACCGCTGGGAAGGAGAGCCTCCAGGATTGCTGGGAGCCTCTTGAGCTCCTCAGTGGCCCTCATCATGAGGTTGGTCCCTTCGCAGAGAACATTGGACATCGTTAGATAGTTGTCCACTACCTCCATGATTCGGCTGATCGCAACCGTGCGAAGCATACTGTGCGGACCAGGGTCTGGGCTTCGGGCCTTTTGCTCAACTGGCTTGGTCTCATCTAGACTTTTCTCCTTGCGCTCTTCCTGATCACCTTCGAGAGAGCCTTCATCACCACTAGATAGGTCCTGGATGGTCTGGGTGTCCTCAAGATTAGGCATCACCAGCCGCTTGGATACCCTTCTCTTGGGCCTAACTAATTTTTCTTGGGCCGAGCTCGTTTGCCCATTCTGGGCTTCTGCTCCTATTTTGGGATCTGGCTACTTGCCTTGACATCCTTCGTAGGGGGGTTTAGTCTAGGGGATGCAACGTCTGATGGGTGGGTAGGGGACGAAGGTTGCGGAGGCGACTGGTGGCCTTGCTGGGAGTTGCCCTGTGAGGGAGCCGACGATGAACCCCCTTCCCGGGCATGCTCGGACTGGTGGAGAGGGTTTGAGGAGCTGAGGCTCCCAGTTGGCCTATGCCCGAGGGCATGCTTGTACAAAATGAGAAACAGGCCCTGGTGCCGAGGAGGGTTGGGGGTTTGGCTCTTCCTAAAATTAGTGACAGAGATGGAAATCGAGCGGAACAGGAAGTCGAGAACGTTGATAGGTCGGACGTCTCGCAGATGATTCATGAACGCCAAGTTATAAGCCCTGAGGGGCTTGTCCGGATTATCCACAGTGATATATTGGAGCACCAGGATGATTGCTACGTCCCAAGGCCCTGGTAGGGAAGTTCGAACGATACCTTTGCCCTCCCACTTTAGATCCGCCCCTTTCTCAAGGAACTGGTCGAGCTCCTCTTTGAAATTGTGGCCATCCCTACGAACGACTCTGCCAGAGAAGTTTAGGCCTGTAACTTGGGCAATCGACTGGGGGCTAACCATGAACCGTAGGCCTCGGACACGCACATCACCCTTGTCCCAAGAATCGATGAAATCCTTTGTCACTTCATCCTCGGTGCCCTCGAACATCTTAAAGAAATTCAAGAATTTCTTGGGGGCAAGGATGCCCACAATGGATGGGTCAATGTGGAGGGTCGATGGCTCGAGGATGGCCATGATGCAGTGAAGCCTCAGGACAGAGGCACAGAGACGGGGCTTAGAAGGGCAAAGATGAACATGGAGAGGGACTTTTGCACAGTCGATGAATAGCTAAAAAGACCTTAGCAAAGAGATGCATGGGAAGGCGACGAGGCGACTTATCCGCCACGACATGGGAAGGGCACAAAAATCGGCATGGGGTTGATTCAGCAGAGAGAAGGAGGCGAAGAGCGGAGTGGTGGAAAGGGCGAGATAGGCGGAGATGGAGCGAGGCGTGCCGAGGGTCAGAGGTGACATGGTCGGAGGCCAGAAACATGAGCACCCAAGAAAAAAACAAGAAAAAAACATGTGATGGGAATGGACAGAAAGCACAGCGTGGAAGTCTAGGCTTTTGTCGAGGTGAAAAGGGGTGGCAGAAATCCTAGAGGGTCTTTTCGAGGTGTTGACAAACACCGGTCTGGGTGTTGAATCCTAGGTGTGGTGGCTAGAGCCACCGATGAAAAAAAATTTGCACCATGGCATCGAGGAGACACCGTTGTGGTGGCTACAACCACCGTTGCTTCTAAAACTGAGGTTGGACGAGGACTCTGAATGGTCCCTTTGCGGGCCTGGCCTGAGACTAGACCTTGACAGGATGGAGCTAACTGGTGGGTATTTTGCCCATATCATGGTTAACCTTTTTGATAACTTCGGTGGGAAAATTGCTTTCCCAAATGATGAGGGAGCTTCCTCTGATAGCTCTGTTGGCGAGGATGTCAGCCACTTGGTTGGCTTCTCTGTAGATGTGCTTGATCTGGTTTCTCTCCCTATCGCGGATCCATCGTTGGCAATCCAGGATGATATTTTGGATATTTTTCGCTCCCCTGCTGCTGCTCTGAATGAGGTTCACTATGATTTCAGAGTCCCCTTCGAAGATAACTGGGCTCGCCAGGTTTTTGCATAAATCCATGCACCTCCAAACCGCTCTAGCCTCGACAAAGTTGTTGGTTTGGGTGCCCAGGTTTTCAGCAAAGGCCTTGATGATGTTGCCTTTATGATCTCTGATGACTCCACCTGCCTCGGCTTTGCCTGGGTTCCCTTTGGATGCTCCATCGAAGTTGGCCTTTAGCCAGCCTTGAGGGGGGGATTCCACTTGACCAGGGCTCTGTCCTTCGGGGGGTTCTTGGTTTTACAGCAGTCTTGAGGGATCTTAAGGGAAGAACAAAGTTGCTCTTCAATCCCAGGTGGAGGCAAGAACTGGCAGGGGATGAGACTATTATTTTCCATGGTGAAGGCCAAGGCTTTAACAACCACTACATCCTGGGTTCTGGGTTCTTTGCTGAAAACTCGCCTGTTACGTTCTAGCCAGATCTACCAAAAAATGTGGTGGATGATGGAACTCCATAGGAAACTGAGTCTGGGATGCCTGAAGGGTCTTGGCCATTGACTGATCAACCCTTTGACTGAGTTGGGCCATGCCCAGTAGACCTAGAATCTATCAGTGGCTACAGAAAACACTTTCCTAGCAAAGGAACAATCCATTAAGATGTGTTGGGCTGATTCCCAATCCTGCATGCAAAGGTAGCACCTGTTAGGGACCATGACCCCTCTACGAATTAGGTTGTCCGTGGTGAGGATTTTATTATGAACAATGGTCCAGTAGAAGTGGGCTATTTTGGGGATGAGGGACCTGAGCCATATCCTTTGGGCAACCAGTTTCCCATTGTTGGAGCCTTCCCCAATGGCCTTCCTTTCACAGAGGTGAGACGCAGTCTTGACTGAGAAATTCTCATCGATGGTGCCATTCCAGCATTGTTCGTCCTCCTTCCTAGACTGGGGGAGAAAAACCGACCTTAGGACCTCTTGGATCCCTTCTACTACCATGGCGATGGTATCATTAGTAATCATGAACTTGATCGGCTTCCAATCCTGGATCCCTTGGTTAGAGGAAATGAAGTCGGCAACTCTGGGCCCGAACTTGCTGTCGGTCAGATGCCTAACTACAGCCATCTTGGGATTGTTGTTGAGGGCTTCTTTCCCAGCCCAGACGTCCTCCCAGAAGTTGATGTTAGAGCCATCACCCAAAATCCACCCAGACCCTTCATGGATGATGCTTTGGGAGAGCGAAATGGATTTCCAAAAATGGGAGCAATTGTGGGGTATGGTGGCTTGGAGAAAGGGCTGATGCTGGAGGTACTTTCTTTTCACAATGTTCACCCACTCAGTGCTAGCGTTGGTAACCACTCTCCAAGCTTGCTTGGCCAGGAGCGCTAGATTGGTGACATTGATGCGGCGCAGACCCAGGCCTCCCTGATCTTTGGGGGTGCAGACTTTATCCCAGGCCATAAGGTGGAACTTCTTCTGGGTTTCGGACCCCGACCACAAGAACTATTTCTAAATTTTTTCAATGGCTTCACCCACGGTCGTCGAGATTTTAAAAACTGACAAAAAATACGTGGGAATACTCTGCAAGACCGATTTTACCAGGGTTGCCCTCCCTACGCTGGAGAGGAGAACGCCCTTCCACCCTGCTAGCCTATTGCGGATCTTGTCCACCATGTTCTCCCACATGCCAGGGTGGGCCCTTCCCTGGAACATGGGAAGGCCAAGGTAGGTGGTCGGGAAGTCTGCTATGGAGCATCCCAGAATTTTGGCAATCTTGCGCTGCCTTCTGATCGGGGTGTGGATGAAAAACAACTTGCTTTTGGTGTAGTTGATCTTCTGCCCAATAGCCTCTTCAAAGAGGTTAAGGATATCCTTGATCACGATGGCGTCTGCAATGGAGGCTTTGGTTGCGAGCAGGGTGTCATCCATGAACTGTTGGTGGGTTGAGGGGGGAGCCCTGAAGCTGCTTTGATGCCGGAGAGTTTATTGCTAGAACAAGCTTCTTTGATAGTTCTTCCCAAACTTTTAGCAAGAATGATGAACAGGATAGGAGACAGGGGGTCTCCTTGTCTCAGGCCCCTGGAACTCGGGAAGTAGCCTACAGTGGAACCATTCACCATAACCGAGAACCAGGAAGAGGAGATGCAATTGTAGACCAGATTCACCCAGGCCTCATGGAACCCAAACTTGAGGAGGACTTGGCTGAGAAATTCCCTGTTGACCCTATCGAAGGCTTTATTCATGTCCAGTTTGAGGAAAAAAGCAGTGGTCTTGGACATCTGGGCAGAGTGAATCAGCTCATGGATGGTGATGACCCCATCCAGAATGTTGCGGCCTTTGACTGTACTCCCTTGGCATGGATCAATGATGGCAGGGAGGATGTTGGACAACCGGGTGGCTATGGCTTTGGTAAGGATTTTGTAGATGACATTGCAAAGGCTGATGGGGCGATAGTCTGAGAGGGACAGAGGATTAGCTCCTTTGGGGATAAGAGCCAAGAACATGGAGTTAACATCTCTGGGAATGGTTTTGGAAGATTGCATTTCCCTGACTACAGCATAGAGGTCTGGGCCCACAACATCCCAGAAGGTCTAGAAAAACCTGGGCGGGAATCCATCCGGGTCGGGAGCTTTGTCAGGCTTCATGGAAAGGAGGGCCTGGTGGATTTCTTTGTGGGACAGAGGGCTGAGGAGGAACTCATTGGAATCTCGAGAAATGAGGGTGGGGATATTGGCAAGGAGGGATTCCATGGCCAAAGGGGACTGGGAAGAAGAGGGGCCTAGGAGGGCTTTGAAGTGGCTAACAACTTCGTCCCTGATCAGATGGATGTCCGAAGTGGCTACCCCATCTTGAGTGACTAGTCTCTTGATCTTGTTGGCTCCTCTATGCCTAAGGGTTGAAATGTGGAAGAACTTGGTGTTGGAATCCCCTTCCCTGAGCCACAACTGCCTTGACTTCTGGCGCCAAAAGGTTTCTTCTTTAGAGAGGATATTGTGGTACTCAGCCAACAGGTTACGCTCCTCATCCCTGAGGCTGTCACTGCCTTCCCCTCTCTGAAAGGTGTCCTCGATCTGGCTGATTTGGGATTTGACCTGCTGCTTAGATTCAAATATATTCCCGAAGGTTTCCCTGTTCCACTTCTTCAGGTTTCCTTTGATGAATCTGAGTTTTTGGGTGACCTGGTTAGTGGCAGACCCTAGGAATTTTTGCTTCCACCATGACTCAATCAACCCCTTGAGGTCAGGGTGGTGGGTCCACATTGATTCGAATCTGAAGGGAGTCTTGAACTATGGCTTGGTATCTGATTCTAACAACAATGGGCTATGGTCAGAACCGATCTTTGGGAGGGCTCATAGACTAGCATCTCCAAACCAGGGGAGGGCTTCCTAGGAAAGGAGGAATCTATCTAGGCGCTCCTGGATGAGACTGTCACCTTTCCTTCTATTGCTCCAGGTGAAGAGGGATCCCTGGAGGTGGATATCCATGAGGGCATTGGAATCAATGAAGTGCCTGAAAGCTTCAGTATCCCTGTGAGTGATTCTGGCTCCACCCTTCTTGTCACTGAAGTGCAGGGGGGAATTGAAATCCTCGGCCAGGATCCATGGGGTTCCTTCAAAGGCTTACCTCATGGATGTGAGCGTGTTCCACAGAGCTTCCCTTCCTAGGGGGAATTAGGGGCATACACATTTGACATTACCCAAGAAAGCTGGGACTCAGGATCATGGAACAGAATATTGCTTATCCTGTCCTATCCTGAAATGAGGTTTCCCTGGACTTTGGCAGGGTTCCACAGGCAAAGGAGCCCTCCTGACGTCCCGGACGTCGGGGAGTGCACGAAGTCACAGTTTCGCCAGATATTTCTGGCAATGCTGGGGGACCACTGATCGCCTAGTTTTGTTTCCTGAATTAGAAAGATAGTTGGGTTATGCTCTCTTCTCATGGCTGCAGCCAGTCTTTGTTTGGCTGCCCCATTTAGTCCTCTCGCGTTCCAGGAGAGGACTTTCATTTAGAACTCTTGGAGGTTTTCTTGCCCCCTTTTCCTTGCTGAGCAGGGGGTTTGGTTCTTTGGCCTTCATCCTTTGAGCTGCTTGCCCCTTCCTGAAAGAGCATTCTTTGGGTCCCATTGGCTATGTCTTCCATTGTGTCTCTGTTCCTTCTATCTGAATCCATCGGTCTGCCCTTATTTTTTTCTTTCCCCACATCCATCTAGGATTTTCTGTAGCTTCGGGTCTGTCTGGGGCTCCTTTGCTCAGGGGACGACAGATCCTCATCCTCACAGTCAGAGGTGACGGGGTCGGAGGGGGCTGGTGAGGCTGGGGTTTCACGGATCGGGCGGGGAGAAATATGGGGTGGGTTGGAGGGAGGCTTCGAAGGGTTCCCAGGGGAGCTAGGGCTTGAGGAGGGAGGGGGGATGGGAGTTTGCTTGGCCAGGGGAATGGTCTGGGAAGGGCGGGGAGGGATGACAGAAGGGGTTTGGAGGATCGAGGGGATGGGCATCGGCTCAGAGCTCCCCGGGATCTCCCCTTCCTCAATGTCCTCGATAGAAACAAAATTTTGCAAAGCACTAAATTTATTGGCCATGGGAACAGAGGTACTTGCCTTATGAGAGAGTTGTCCCGGTGGGGGTCTGGCGGTGGTTCTGTTCTACGTTGGAGGAATGGAAGACTGGCGGTGGTGCGTCATTCTCGGCTGATCCTCAGAGCGGGCCGTTTGGGGTGGGAATCGGAGCTTGGGACACTACGACTGGAGATGACCCTGGGATTGACATTCGAGGCAAAAAGCTGGTTTGTTTTCGTAGATGAGCATCTATTTCCACTTGAAGTCCCCATAAATTAGGTTTAGGTGATCTGGCAGCTGGCTCTCCAGATTCACATTTACACACACACGCGCCTGGGTTAGACGGGTCCTTGCACGAGTGGTCGGGTCAATGGCCACGAGTTCGCCAATGGCCTTGGAAAGACCCTGGAGGGCATCTTCATAGAAGAAGTGGGCTGGGAGATTCGGGAGCCTGACCCAGATGGGGGTGAAGTTGATATTCTAGGAATTGGGATCAAAGTTTGCTTGCCACTTTTTCAGAAATAGACTTCACCTTTCGAAGAACCATGGGCCTCCGGATAAGATGCGCTCGACGTCTTCCTGGGTGTTGAGCTAGATCATGAAAAACCCTCGGGTCATTGCTGAGATCTCCATATTCCCTAGGGTTTTCCACTTGGACGCAGCCCATCTGCGGATGACGTCCATATCGGGGTGGCCTCCGATAAATTTTCCCACCAGGGAGTGGGTGTCCCGGGACTCATAGCCCTCCATAAGGCTTTTAGGGCACAAAACGTCGCTTCCATGGGTGATGAATTCGTTTGCCGTGGATGAGGGAGGGAACCACTTTTTTTGCAAAATATCGGTGAAGGATGCTTTCCCGCTAAGGATTCCACCCTCGAAGAGTTGGAGGGCCGCATGGAGATTCTCGTCTCCTCCTAAGAGCGGACTGATTCGGTCGCAGGCCATGGACTCAGTCCCGCTAGGGTTCGGGGCACCGTAGTCCCCGAACTCAGGAATGCTTGGCGGCGTCATGGGGAACCTTTGCATTCCACATTCGCGCATCGCGCTAGTCCCTAACGGCCAGAAGACCAGCGGTGCGGGGGAGTCTGGCGATGGCGCAGGGAAACGATCGAGGGGGATCGTCATCACAAAAATTGCACGTGCCCTAAACTTTCACCGTAGGGAGGGATTCTGTCGATCGTCGAAAAACTCTTTCGATTCAGAATGATCAAAAAATAAAAATTACTTTCGCATAATAGATAGAATCAATGAACCAGATCTTAGTTGCACTCTTCTTGCTCATGATAACCATCTACCTTTTCATCCCTCTTTGCTATTATTTTAGTCATTATCTTATAAGAGCAATTGTACAAAAATATAGGTCTAAATCTATCAAAAGTAATTACATTTTGTTTCTTTTGGAATTAAAGCTAAAAAAGTAGATTTGATTGCCCTAGATAGCTTACCTCTTATCCTTATCTCTTCTATCATTGCCAACATGTCATCTCCTATAATTTCATAAAACTATTGATAAAAATTGTTGGTGAAGCCATATGGTCTTGGAGCTTTGTTCTTGGGCAATGAACGTATAACTTCTTCCAACTCTTCCTTTTATTAGTATTGTTATTCCTCCATGTTCTTTTCCATTTTTTGCTACTTCATTTCATACTGATATATTTTTGTATCCTTTGCAATATGGAATCTTGTATCCATCACGTTTGTGTGTTTCTATTAGTATAATTAAATCATTTGCTTTAGCTATGGGCCCTAGATCAAGACCTCTTCTCCATGGATATGCATGACAATTCCAGCTCAACAAAGTTATGTGTTCTCGATAGGCTCTAATTTTCTATTTATTTTGGTTTGTTCTATATATAATGCATGCTTTCCCATTTCTCAACCATGACTTTTTACTCTCTCCTTGTTATCTTTACCTTTTTTTCATTCTACCTTCATATCTTCTTTGCATAGGAGTAATATCCTCATCCAGGTAAAAATGTGACCCCCGTAGAAATCCTCTATTTTGAAGAACCTACCTTTGATCTCCTATACTAACATTGTGACTCGGACTAGTCTAGCTCTCAAGTCTTCCCTTACTTTTCATAGTTTACATGCTTGATTAATTTGTCTGCTCTAATAAAGTTTATTACAAAAATCCCTTGTTAATTGACCGTGTTTTCTTATTCTCCATATTTGTAATTCCCTTAATGATGATGTTTATTAACCTATTTTGTCTTTCCTTTTTTTCTAATAGTTGTATTCTAATTTGCTTCTCTATTAAATCTTTTTGTTACTTTGGCTTGAATATTGGATCTTTTACCACTTATGACTAGTCTCCTCTAATTTGTTTCGCAATTCTTGTTCTTTTGTCATCATGTTTATAATTGTTACTTGAATTTTTTTTATTTGTAATAGATTGTCTTCATTTTTTTTCTTTGTTGATCTACAACTCAGTTTGAAGATGGGATCCATTTATAAAATCATTACTACTACACAAGCCCATGGTAGTGGAGGATTTTAGTTCCATCAGTGATTTGAGCAACTTGTTCTAAAATCTTTATTTTTTTTGTTTCATGTTGCAAAGACCTTATGGCTTCTTTTAAACCTACAAGTTAGTCATGGTATCAAATGATAGATTCAAGTTAATCATGTATATTTTTCCTTTGTCTTCTTTGTGTTGTGGGTTTGTCATTACCTTATTCACATTTTCCTAACAAACATGCACTAGAATATTTGGGATCTTAGTTTTTCAAACCCAAGCCTTACCCCTACCAAATGTATTTATTCAGCTTTCAAACTTTTTGGACCACAAAATAAAAACAAAAGAAAAAATAAGGTTTTTGAATTTGAAGGCTTTCTTGGTTTTGCCTTTGTCTTTTTTGTACACTTACTTTTATTTACATTGTGATCTTGCCAAAAAGAATCTTTGCACATGCACCCAAACCTATTAGCTACACTAGAATTTACCTCCATTGGAATCTACCTCTACCTTTAAAATTTGTCTCCATTGCTTAAATCTATCTTTGTTTTCCTACTTCTACATCCTACCTTTACCTTTATAATATACCTCTATCACTTAAATTTATCTTTACCTTTACAATCATTAAACTTTTAAAATATTTAAAATAAAAATAGAATTAACAAATTGTTATCTCTCCAAAAAGATCACTAACTTTTTGACATGACAACGTTGGAGGAGCTTCTATAGAAAAGAAATAAAATGATGCATTCACACCCATGTGAATGATCATGATGTTGCGAGGTATCATTTGTAAACTCCGCCAACAAACAAATATTCAGTTACATTGTTAATATACATGTAACAAACAAGTAATTGTTCAAACTTTTAATTTACATTATTCAAGTTAATTTTTTTCAAAATTAAATACCAATAAATAAACAATCATCCACGATTTTAATTTACATTCAATACTAAATAAAGATTGGTTTATATTTCTAATACATATTTAAGACAAAAATTAAATTTAATACAATCATTTGTCAACATATTATACTTAATAAATTGGAACCATCAATTTCAAGTTGGTAAAACACTTAACAAACAATTGGAACCATCAATCTCAAGTTGGTAAAACACTTAACAAACCGTAGAACTTAATTCAATCAAATTCTTTAATATTCAATTAAAATTCAATTCAATTAAATTCTTTGATATTCAATTAAAACCATGTTCATGCCTATCAATAAGTTCTTACTTCAGAGGGGATTTCGAGAGGCTCAGGATTGGAACCATCAATTTTAAGTTGGAAAAATACTTAAGGTATTGGAACCATCCACTTCAAGCTTACAAACACTCAAAGAAACCGAGACGGTAAGGATTTACTTCAGAGGGGACCTTTGGTAAGTACTTACTTCAGAGGGGATTTCGAGGGGCTCGAGATTGGAACCATCAATGGAACCATCCACTTCAAGCTGACAAACACTCAACGGAACCGAGATAGTAAGTATTTACTCCAAAGGGGACATGGTAAGTACTTACTTCAGAGGGGATTTCAAGGGGCTCGAGATTGGAACCATCAATTCAAGTTAGTAAAACACTTAACACCCGCCAAGCTATTTTCAATTAAATTTCTTAATATTCAATTAAAACCATTTTCATGCCTATCGGTAAGTACTTATTTAATAGGGGATTTCGAGATGCTTGAGATTGGAACCATCAACCTCAAGTTGGTAAAATATTTAACAAATTGGAACCACTGACCTCAAGTTGGCAAACAATCAATGGAACCGGGACTCCCTTATTTACTCCAGAGGAGACATGGAAGGACTCCCCGTATTTACTCCAGAAAGGACATAAAAGAACTCCCAATTTAAACCGCCAACATCAAATTAACAAACAGTAGTACAAAAAAATAACAAACACTCAACTAAAAATTGATATAAAACAAAACAAATGGAGATTAGCTACTCCCACTTAAAACAACATTTTGTGCCTAAAAATATAAGACTTCCTTGAAAACGTGATTTGCTTAGTGGCCACATGCTAGCTATGGGATATCCTGATTCCTAGTATGGTGCATAGAGGTTTCACCATTTATACAAACAAAACAAACCTTTAATGAGCTGTACGTGGAGACCCTAAAAGAAAAAAGATGTAATACGTGGAGACCCCGCATATGCAGACCCCGCATCTGCAGGACAGTAATTATTTGAAAAAGCAATTTATTGTTGACTGGTAGTGTGTGGGGTGAGGGAGACTGGGCACCTTTCCCAAAGCTAATTATAGAGGCGTGGTTAAGGGAGTAAGGAGTAAGGACACATTCACCATACACCCGTGATTAGTGGCACCTAAAAAACTGCTACGTCCAATAATGAAAGCGTGCGTTGTGCTCATTCATTATTATGAGAGAGAGAGAAGAGAAGAGGGTAAGCATGGAAGGTGGAATCCCACTCCCACTGCCCACATTAAGAAATTATTCATCATTCATCAATGCGCAAAGCGCCAAAACAGATCTTGTGACATCCCGTACAGTCCATCCATCCATCCTGTTGCGGCAATTGCGTACAAACCTCATTAAACGCCAATGAGCGCATTTTCTTTCTTTTTCATTTGTCCTCCTCTTTTTTAAGAGATGAATTTTCGGGGCCCAAGGAGTCAAATTTTTTAATCCAGGACCCGTACGAATTCATCGCTTTCAAGGTTGAAATTTCAATGGAATTGTTACCACAGGCCCAGAGCAACAACACTTTTGCATTCTAGGGAATTTGGCTTTTCGCTGTATCAAAATATCGATAGGAACTTTCCATTGCATGCATTTCAGTTGTTTTTATTTTATTCTTTTTTTATTATCTGATTTTCCTTTACGGCGTTCATATTTTTTTAAGCTTCTGCATTGAGCGCCAGAGCCGTCAGTCGTTCTGGCGCCGCTTGCAGGACCTAATATATATACCCGGGTGTGAACACGTATACACGGTTTCTTGCCGCAACAACTCCCAATCTTTGTTTTTCACCCAAAAAAAAATATTTTTCATTATTAAAAATATATATATTATTTATCATCGATGATGTGATCCTAATTCAATCCCCACAACAAATTTATATAAAAATATTACTAAAAGAACTGTAATATACCCATATACCCTTTGAGGTGACTAAAAATGGAGGGTCACGAGTAATCTAAGGTGGGGCCCACTTTCCTTTAACACATCAAGTTTTCTTTGCACCTTTCGAATGATGTTTAATGGGGTCACAGGGTCCATTTTAAAATGGTGGGCTAAAACCTATTTTCTTGCAATGCAGTGAGCAAGATACCATCAACTGCATTCCAAGATTTTTCAATGTCATGACGTATTTATACAGCTGCCAGCAGTACTCGGTCCATCACGTCTAACTAAAGATAACAAATTGTCTTTTATTATTGTACACTGCAGCAAACTAAATGATACGCGGACTGCTATAGATTATTATATCTGAAGTACCAACTCTGTCTTTATCATTTCACATGGTGAAGTTTTGCTAGCTAGAACAAAACAATAGACATGTTCAGATTGGGGCTCTTCTATAACTACAGCACTATGTTTGTTTGCACCTTAGATGTAGGCATATATATATGCTTGGTAGCCAAGTCTTCCTCAAAACTTTTAATAAAAATTAAAAATATGAGAAAATATAAAATGTTGATCAAAGCCTATTTCATTCCCCTACTAAGGATAAGATTTGATGTGTTGATGCTAATTTTTTTTATTAATAATTGCATTGTGTACAACCCCTGCCGAGGATAAGATTTCATGTTTTGATGCTACTTTTAAATTATAATTGCATTGTGTACACAACCAGATGCAATGCAATACAACTTCAGTCTATGAAGATATAGCCGGTGCATACAGAGATATCATTTCAGAAAACAATTGTTTCCGTATTTTACCTGCATACTGGTTTCAAATCAAAGCTAAAGTTGCTTTAACTCTTCTCCGTAAGTTGCACACAAATTTAGGACTGATTCTTTACTCTGTTTCACATATTTGTACAAGTTTAATGAAAAGATGCCATGACTTAACAATATGATTAGTAACTTAAATCTTCAAGTATTTTCTTAATTTCTTATGACATCAGCAAAAGGCAGAGCAAGCCATCCAGCCTGCCTCGGGCACTCAGAGAAATAGTTTGGGTAATATAATATTCACAGCTGGATATGGCTGCCAGTACAACACCTTTCATTTGTAGGGATGGATTTACACTGTACATTTGATGCGATTTCCTTGTCAGCCTAAATCTTTAATGCAGATTCAGTAAATTGACACTTTACACTGCTCTTAGTCAAACTTCTTGAGCAAATACAATAATCCAATCATTCAATAGCAATGCTACAGTCCCCTATATGACGATACCATAGTCCATATTACTATATGGGCTCACAAAAAATCCCTGAATCATCCATGTCTCCCCAGTCCCCTATATGACGATACCATAGTCCATATTACTATATGGGCTCACAAAAAATCCCTGAATCATCCATGTCTCCCCAGTGGCCGAACTAATGAACATAATAAGCAGGGCATATAAACAGTAACACAAAACATATTACAAAACAAGGATGCAAAAACTTGAATTATCATCCACATTTTCTGACAATTTAAAAAAAAAATGTTAAATCTCATTTTCTTCCGAGGTAGAAGAAGAATTACCATTGAATCCAGATATTCGCCCACATCAAGTAGATGGGAGCATTCTCTTATTGATTCCTTGTGTACGACCATAGATACAAAATATTCCCACAACCTGACCAGCCCTAAACAGTTATCTCTTGTATTCTAATAGCCGCTTACATTTCCTCATCCTAAGCTATATCCCCACCATTATGTATTCATATGTATTGTAGAAAGCAAAAATATAAAACCTATGTATAGGCACAAACAATTTGTCTGTGTTAGTCTCTCACTATCTGGACTTAACAGTTCACACACATAGACAAAGGACCGTGCTTGCACACAGAGAGACAAACAGACACACTCACATTCATGATTTGTGCATGAATTACAAAATATATCGAGCTTCTACATGATGAAGCAGCCACTGGTGTTCTCATCGCTGAAAAGATGAGTAGGATCGGATGAAGGAGGGTAGTAGGCTCTACTATATGGCACCACAGGGCCTCTGTAAGCAGCAGAGGCATAACCATAATCATAAACTGGATGGCCGCCATGACAGGTACATCCAACGCCGTTTCCATACACTTGAGGAGTGTTTCCATACACTTGAGGAATGTTTCCATACATCTGAGGAATGGTGTAGCCTCCATCATCAAAATAACCATTTCTACTAGATTCACCATCACCTCCACTTCCCTTCTTCCCACCTTTATGTCCTCCATTCCCACCACCACCACCTCCATTTTTTATAAATTCAGCGTGACCACCATCAACACGTGGTTGGTTATCTACGCTATAGCTATCTCCACCTCCACCTCCACCTTCACCTCCCTTTTTCTTGCCACCGTCACCGCCACTTGGGTTGTCTCCTCCATCTCCACCTCCATTTTTCTTCCCACCACTTCCGCCACCACCTTGATTCTGATTTTGGTTTCCCCCGCCTCCACCTTTCTTTCCACCACCATTGTTTTTCCCCTCACTTCCACCGCCCCCACCAGCTTTGTTCTGGGCATCACCACCTCCGCCTTTCTTTCCGCCATCACCTCCTTTGTTTTGCCCATCACCACCACCGCCCTTCTTTCCGCCATCACCTCCTTTGTTTTGCCCATCACCACCACCGCCCTTCTTTCCTCCACCGCTTTCAGCTCCGCCACCTCCGCCCTTCTTTCCTCCACCGTTTTCAGCTCCGCCACCTCCGCCTTTCTTTCCTCCACCGTTTTCGCCTCCTCCTCCGCCCTTCTTTCCCCCACCATTATCACCTCCACCACCGCCTCCACCCTTCTTCCCATCACCACCATTATTTACATTTATTTTCTCTTTGAAGTCCTCAAAACCGAAATCGAATTCGAAATCTTCAAATTTATTACCCTTCTGCTGCTTCTGATCCTTTTCCTCTTTCTGACCTTTGGGAGGTTTTAGATCTCCCATATCAAATTGAACCTTGAGGTCCTTCTTATGTTCCTTTTGTTGAGTGCCTTTCCCCGCATTCGGCCATAACTCAGCATGTTTACCGGCTTTCATCAATTTTTTTATCACAGTTCCGGCATCTACATTGCCTGTAATAGTCACTTTATTCTGTTCAAGATCAATGTCTTCGGTGTACACACCTGTCCAAGAGCACAAAACCCCTCAGAAGCCCATATATTCAAACCAAATGCCAATAAGCACAGATCTTAGTACCATATGCATTTCACCAATTTGGCAACCATAAACTACATTGATGAAATTCTCCCTTACAACTTCTAAACTACATCTACATTTTGCAATTTTTTTTCTTTTTTCATTTTTAGCTTCTATTGAAGCAGAAGTAGTCCACAGAATCAAAATATTTCTAATAGCAAGACTGATGCTTACCTTCAATTTTCTTGAGCAGTTTCTTCACTTTCTTCTTGCATCCTTCACAGTGTATATTGACCTTGAGCACAATGGTCTACAATGAAATTTTTTCAAAAAGTCATTTATTATTATCAACTAGTACAAGTCCATAATCTAAATGCAAACCCCTACAACCCCGAGATCATATCCCCAAGATCTAACACTACATTCCCAGCCAGCAGTAAACCCAATGCATCTAATTACAACGAAACAAACCTGGATCTTGAGAAGCTTGAAGTCCTGTTCTTTACTCATTCCTTCACTCTTTAGCAATGCCAAATACTTTATTCCACCTGCAGACTTGAGCACAAAACCAAAAGACCTAGACAACCCAAAGCTCCCCAAACATTCTGATTAATGCTCATTCATTCTCCCCGAACCCTCTCAAAGAATGTTAAATTTAGGAGTCACAATGCACGCATAAAGGACTTATACCACAGTGTTTTAACTCCGCAGAGACAAATCTACAAAATGGCTCCTCCTATTTTCTGAAAATACACAAGACATTCATGAACCCAAAAAAAAAAAAACTACACAGGGGGCATTACAACCCCACTGACAAGCTACCGAAGCCCACCATGAAAAGGACAGCAGCCAGTCCAGCACTTTGTTATGACATAAAATTTGCACAGAATAATAATGTATTCTCTAAACAACTTCAGATCAAACAACACTGTCTTCTCTTTCCTTCCCCTGGCAACCTACTAATCTACTCGTATCTAAAGACACATCACTGCTTACCCTCACAAGTTAATTCCATTTTATGACACAAACTAAATCTTACTTAAAGATGCAAATCCCTCCCGTTTATAATGTCCCACTGGATATGGAAGAATGGCTGAGGTGGGGGGCCAAAAGACCTACTTTGTTTGGTAAGATCTGCCCACGAACTGACCTCTCCCCTGTTTCGTAAGCTCTGCCCACATAGTTCATGCGTAAAGGGGACACCATGCAAATTTTTGGTAAGGGAATGTTCAACCCCTTTCTAATGTTTAGAACACTATTTTTACATAGGGATAACCTAATGCTTTTAGTTATCGTGATGCTATCAAACCCTGACCTTCCTTACTATTTGTCTAGTTACCTTTGTTTTCTTGTCAACTGGGGATCCTATGAATGAGACAACCCATTGCGATTCCCAACAGACGGTGTTATTACACCAAAAAATTTGTGATTAAGAGGACTTTTTTATAATTTAATTTAATTTTGGTTTTTATGTACTTCTACATTAATACATAAAGTTGAGTAGTTTTTTTAATAATTATACTTACCAATAAAAAAAATTTAATACATAATAATACAACAGGCTAAACAATCTCTTCCTAATAATTACACTTATTAATAAAAAAATTAATAACTAACCATATATACAATGTGTGAACCTCTAATCTAGCACGACTAATAGAGTTACTTCCCGTGATCTCTATTGAAGGTTTTTAGAGCTCAGCCTGTATCTACAACAATATTAACCACATCATCGACCACGTTCCATGTTGATGGTGTTAACCGTCGGTTTGAAACATTAACATTTGGCGGCAATGTGGACTGTAGACGAGCTGGTACATGCAATAATTTAGTTACGAATAATTTACTTACCAAAAATAGTAGTGGGTGGGTTGAGTTCGTGGGTTGATTTCAACATTTGTGTGGCATCATGGGGAAGATAATTGAATTGGTAAATGAGAGCAGGTCTTGATCGTGAGGTTTGAAATACGTGTCGATGGATTCTCACGTTCAGATTACCTATGTGTTTCTAGGAAATCATCTCTTCTCTCCTCTCCTGCCATGAAATCATCTCTTCTCTCCCCATACTGCCATGAAATCATCTCTCTCTCCTCTCCTGCCATGTTCATGTTCATGAATCCTCGGAGCCCTCAACTTCTATTCATGATGAGGCGCATCCGTTTTTAAATTTGGGTATGCTTTGTCAAACAAGACACAATTTTAATAAATAGGAAATTATGTTTCCACTTCATTCTCATTTCAATTGTTGACAAAAGCTTTTTTCTAGAATATACATTTTTTTTTTACTTTTGCGGGGAGTGTGCCTTTAAGTTATAAGGCAAAATTATTAAAATAAATAATAATATAAAAGCTTTAAAAATGTGTATATAAATTATTATTTATTAATATTTTTAAAATATATATATTAAAGAATTGATAGGTTGTTAAAGATAAGGAAATTGGGTAACAAATTTTGTAGTCGTTTATAGTATTAATTTATATCTTAATGAAATTTTAATTTTAAAAGGTAATTGAAAAAGTAAGATTTTATCCTTTAACAAAAATAATATTAAGGAAAGGTTTTACAAAATATTCTATCAATTACTATATAAGGACAAAATAAAAGTTTGATGAAGAAGATACCTATGGCATTTTTTTTCTCTTAATCATACCAAGGCTCCTATGGATTGATTGTTATTTTATTTTTTTTTAATTTAGGATTTATGAAAGAGTGATATGAGCAACAACTTTTATTATCAATCACATTTGCAATTGAGCACAAAAATAAAATACTTTTAATAGTAACAACAAATTTCAAATAAGGATATACTTATGTTATGCAAAAGTTTCAAACGATTTGATAATAGAAGTATTTCATTTATTTAACAACTATAGCATGAAAGATACGAAAGGAAAGAAGTTTTTTACAAGTATATTGAACATTTGCTAGGAGGTAGTTGACCAAAAAGTTTAACAATGATGATTAAGAGAAGATAAGGATAAGTTGATTTGGGAGTTGAATAGCTTAGGAGAATACACAGTAAAAAGTGGATATAATGTAAAGCACTAACAAAATGGGAATACTACAAGAATATGGAGAGATAATTGGGATAGCCTAAGCATTCTAAAAGTTAAAATGTTTGTATGGCTAATAGGTTATAGGAAAAATTTATCTTGGGATAACCTAGTGAAAAGGGGTTTTCATGGCCCCTCACAATGTGTTCTATGTAAAAATGAGGAGAAGAGTATAGACCATATGTTGGGATACTATTCATTAGTCTGGGAACTATGGCAATAGGTTCTTAACATGTTTGGTAAATACATGGTGATGAATGGAAAAATTGAAGAATGGTTAAAGCAATGGTAGAGCACTTTTAAAAGTGAGATGTTATAAACAATCTAGGATATATCGAAAGATACAATACTTTGGACTATATGGTTGGAAAGGAATAGAAAAATATTTAAAGGAAAGAAAATCAATTTAGAAGTAATGAAAAGGAAGATTTTTTTAGCCACATAGGAGTTTAAACTAATGTTTGAAGCAAAGAGCCTTGGTAGATGGGACCAAGTCATCAAATGGAATTATGATTTTGGGTAAAGGATAAACAAAAGGAAGGCAAAGAATATAAAGTGGGAACCATCGAAAGTGGAGTTGGTTAAATTGAATTTTGATGGAGCATCTAAAGGAAATCCAAGACCAATAAGAGGAGGAGGAATAATTAGAATAGGGATGAGAAATTGTCACGTTACGCTTTCAATACTGGATTTAAGATAAATAATGAGGTTGAAGCTTGGGTGGCTTTGAAAGGGTTAAAAATATGTAAATAAATGAAATGGAACAGAGTATAGATGGAAGGTGATTCATTAATGGTAATAAATATAATTTTGAGGAAAACAAAGGCTCCATGGAACATAGAAGAGATCATTGTGAAAATACAATACCTTGCTACAGAGTTTGAAAAAATAAAGTTTACACATACGTTAAGGGAAGAGAACAAATGTGCAAACAGGCTAGCCAATAGAGGGGTTTTAATAGAGGATTATGAAGTAAAATTCTCTTTTCCATGGTTAGAGGAAGTAGTAAGTTTAGTTAAAGTGGAAAAAAAAATATTGACTGCCTGAATCAAATAATGATTAAGATTTACTTTAATGTTTTCCATTTGTAATATTTGTTGTGTTTTATAACATTAATTTATTTTTATATAAATTATTTATTATAATTATTATGATTGCAGTTGTGCTTCAAGAAGGAAATTAGCAATCCAAATATGGTAAATCGGACTATGATAGCACAAAGTTTTAAAACTATTACTCTACTAAGATGTAGTGAGTAGATATAGAAGTGGAGTTTTGGTATAGTGAAGGTTGCTATAGGAAAATATCAAGAAGGATGTTGAATTTTGAAATATTTGTATTTACAAAGAAAATTGAAGAAGATCCATAAAATGAAAATTAAGAAGTCAAACATTTTATAAAAAAAAAATTAGGTATCTAGCTATGACAACTCAATTGAGATGAGAATTGAATCTATTTGTAAACTCTCAAGCTCTAAAGGATAGAGTTATGGTTTATCAAGGGTGGGGAACCTAAGTACAACCCCTTTTTCTCTAGCAAAAAAAAAAACTATAGCATGAGATGACAATAGTAGAATAGTCTTAGAAAAACTGGAATTTGAAACACACGGTTCTTCTATTTCATTCTATTTATACTAGATTTTGTTGGTTAAAAGAATAACCAACCCAACTACTCCTAGTTTGTTTCTCTTAACTTATTAGCATTCTAATTAACTAATTAATTATTTTACTTAATTATAATAAAGGGCACACCTAGCCCACAAGATAACAACACTATAAAATAAATATTTTGAGACGTTTTCCCATGAGGGAAAATAAATGGTAGGCCACAAGCTTGCTAAGAAGCAACTCTATCAAATATTTATTCTTTGGAAATCTTTTACTGGTATCTTACCCAGGCTTTGGACTATGTACTAAAGAACTCTAAGTCCAATATATCCTCATTGACTAATTAAACATCAACTATATTTTTCTCATGATCCATTTGTTCATTGTTGGTGTCCATGGCATTAGTAAATAAAAGCTTTACTAGGACCTTAAGGTGCTTTCTAGTTAAATTTTTGTGAAAAATAAGTTGTCAATAGAAATCCTTAAGGATGAGGTCATCAGTGGGACTAATGGGAAGTACCATTGGCTTAATAACATCTTTAAACACCCAAATATATGAATGGGTTGCATCTTATACATACCAATTTACACATGGATGTAATTCCTTCAATGAGTCTTCTAACAATCTTGTACTGTTATCCTGAATAAATTGTTTAATATATGTCAAACAAAGTTATCATGAATGAAAAACCATTTTCTTTCTCAAATTTTCCATAGAAAATGGGGTAACACTAAGGAATTGGCAACCTTTGTTCAATTTGATTCTTCACTCCTAAATCCTTTATTAGGCACAAATCTTAAAAGAACATAAATAAAATAAAAGCTCATATAATATGACCTAGTAGTCAAAATGCATATAGTTAGCTAATCAATTCTTAACAAATTACATGTTACCAATCAATGAGCTTATTATTTTATAACACTAGATTCAAAAGTAGCAACATCCAAGTTATAATTGAGACTTAAGTTCCTCTTTGATACAGTCATACAATACAATTGCATCCCTAATATCCTCATTTATTTCGACTATAGGAACTATTACTATAGTGTGGAGGTTCTCCTTCTTTAGGATCCTTATTCAATTCACTCCAATGAACTTCAAGGATGCTTTTTTATTTTTTCCATGACTTTTGGGTCACCACTACATCCTCTAGTGGTTCCTCTAGGGTAATTTCAACTATTATTACTAAAGGTTTGATTGAGGCAAACACTTTTACCTTTAGGGTCACTATGTTGTCAATTCTTCTATCCAAATGCACAACACAAATAATCACAAACTTTGGATATGAGAAGGTTTCTTTGAATATTGATACCTTTGCCTTCTCAAAATCCATAAATCAACCATATCTCTAGTCCATATAGATGTCCTTTTCTAGAGCTTCATAGTCTCCCATTGACATTAAAGTGTTGGTGATTTTGGAAAAATCAAATACCACCTTGTTCTCTCTAGTTAGGTGTATTTGAACTCCATTTTCTTGTGGAAAATGGATTGCTTGTAGTGACCAAGGAACTCATGAGTAATCTATAAAATATCAAAACACGTATCATATCAACCTTAGCCTTAATGAGATTCAACCTTGTGCATACTAACATGGATATAGGGAAACACAAATAGAAGAGATGAAATTACATAAGGAATGATATGTCCACAAATTCATATCTATAATATGAGCTTGCATGACACTAGGATAAACTTGTGTGTGTTATAATTCATAATACTTTATGAAAACATTCCAAAACATGCATTCACCACAATCATATATAGAAAAAAGAAGAGTAAAATAGAAGAGCATATGGATGAAAATAGGAAAATAGATAAACAACATGAATAGATAGAAGGAATAAGGGATGGGTTATCATAGGCACCCCTATGATCTTACATATCATACGCTAACATAATGGATCAATTATTGGGGATATTTATAGTGATACCAAATCCCCAATTAGAAGTTAACCTCAAGCTGACATAACTTGACTTGAAGGTTGAATTACAATATAAATGTAATAAACCCTTTAATCAAGGTCAACCATAGAGGTGGACTAACCATTATTACTAAGGGTGAATACATCAAAAGTTTATGTAGGCTTACATCAAGATGCCCATATGCTTAAATATAGATGCCCATAGGATTACATAGAAGAATGTTCACAAGATTACATAGAAATGTGTTTGTAGACTTACATACAAAATGCACATAGGCTTACATAAAGAACACCCAAAGGCATACATACCCTTTCCCATACTACATCAAGAGCACTTATAGGTACTTCATTACTATTGACCTTGGCCTAGTAATATCGAATTACAAATATTTAAACACCCTACATAATCTAAGCTAAGGGGCCAAGGAGAGAAGACATTAGAGATAGTACATATACCCCCAATAATGATGTTCAAATGGACCAATAAATTTTGTTATCTTCTCTTGTCAAATATATATAAACTGAATCGACCTATCCCTAAACATGAAGTTTTAACTTCACCTTATGGATTAATATGTTGAAATTCCTATGAAAATATATTCACCAGGCAATATGGTGACCTTAATCTATCCTCCAATATCAAGAGAAAGTGGTTGAATCATGAAGCAATAGGTAGGTCTCTAAATGATCAATGTCAATGGATAGAAAGGGCCTAGAGAAACAACACATACCTTGCACTAATGATCCATAATTTACTTATTTTGTAGTCCAAAATATCAAATTATGCCAATGGGTTGATGGAGTTAGAGAAAACATATATTTATGAGAGAAGAGAAAGATAAACACAAGAAATTGAAATCTCTCAAACACAATACAACTGATCAATCACTACACCAATAAGCTTACTTGGAGTTAGATGTTTGGTGCTTCTTGAAGACATCAAACCTTGAGTATTGTGATAAAAAATGAGAGGAAATAATTTTTTACCCTATGATATTCTTGCTAAAGAAGGCTTATAAAATACTTGCACTAGCCTAAGTAGTAAGGGATGATGTTGAGTGTTATGATGCATTATCGATCTAAAAATCCTATGAATGATACAACTAGAAGAAAGCAATACCAACTAAAATCAATTTTTTTAACTATGTGGATATGAATTATACATGTGTTGGATGTGAACAAGCTTATTAATTGTCATGTCAATGGGCTTGTAAGAGTTAATATCTAACTAGAGTTGAAGAGGAGAATTCCATTTGGGTTTATTTTGTATAAAAGTCCCACAAAATAGTAACAAACCCTTTAACTAATATAACCAATCTATGGAGCTTCAAAAATTATGTAATCTTAAAAAAAAAGCTCTAAACTCTTATGTATACAAAAGTTATTGCCTCCACAAGTTTGGGCATATAATTTAAAAAAGAGACCTTAGAAAAATGATGCACCAATAAAAAATTTCCATGTGTCACATATTGAATGTCCCATTGTCTTGCACTAATATCATCACTTTAACTACCAACTGTGCTATGTGAGTGAATAGAGTTTGAAAACTGGTGAAAAATGATTGGTGGACTCATTGTGTGTATATAAAAAATGATAGAAACACCCAAGTTTTAGGCTATGTTGGCGATGGAACTCAAGCTTGAGTCTTTGTGGTGAGGAATTCCCTAGCTTGTCAAATATAGTTGGCTATGTTCTATATGCTCTCAATAATTAAAGCACATCAAACACATTTCAACCTTGAATAGTTTGGTTTGCAAAGAAAATAAAAATAAAACCTATGCATAAAGTATAGAAAAAACAAAATCTAGCATCTTGATATTGGGACGTTCATTCCATTGGCTAAAAATATCATAGCTATGTTAGTGAGTTGTAGTTAAAATTCCTCTATGGATTGATAATATTGAATGATCCTTACTATGCTAAAATAATATGCACCAAAATTACCATCATCAAAAAAATAATTGCTGTGATTCAAACTATTGATTTCCTTCCTATCACAAAAGTGTCTTACTAAAGAGTGACGGGGCACCGGGAAAACACACTTCTGCTAACCCCACTTTTTCATTAAACAAATCTGGAAATTACATGCAGAAATAAACAGCCCGCAGGCTTACAATCACCGGCCCTCGGCTCGGTTCTCTTCTTCCTCACTCCTACGCTCTAAGTGCATTCCCCGATCCACCGTCCCGACTAAAACAAAAAATTGGGTTTTTATAGAGGCCCCGACCCTCTCAAACATCAACTCCCGCCTAAACGGGTTCACCAACCCGATTAATTACATTTTCAAAAATAGGGACACCAACCCGAATAAATTCCCGCACTCCGCACGATCCCTGTCATCACTGAATCCGTCAAAAAATTCTTTGCACGTCCATCCTCTTCGTTTCCCACGCTCCTGGAATCCCTCGCTTTTCCTTTAGCTTATGCCACGTGTCGTTCGTATTCGCTTTTGAAAATTTCGCATCCGTGGCTTCCCGCCACCTCTTTCTCTTCCTCCCGCGCCTTCTTCTCTCTTCGTCACGATATCGCGACATGTCGCGATATCACGACATTTCTGTCTTCCTGCGCTCTTTTCCAATTTTGGTTGCGATATCACGACATGTCGCAATATCACGAACATTTTGCCTTCGAGCTTGCCTTTCATATTTTCGTCACGATATCGCGACACGTCACAATATCGCGACCCTTTCTCCACTGGCCCCTCTGCTCCGTTTTTCGTCGCGACATCGCGACGTCGCGATATCGCGACCACTCCATATTTCGCCCCTTTCTCTGCTACCTTTGTCATGATTTCATGACATGTCGTGAAATCACGACAACTCCTGCTGCTATGCTCCGCTGCCACCCTGTCGTCGTGATTTTGCGACGGTCACGATTTCGCGACATGTCACAAAATCGTGACAACTCCTGCTACTCTGCTCTGCTGCCACCCTGCTGTCGCAATTTTGTGACATGTCATGAAATCACACCCCGTCCTCTGCTCCTTCTGCTCTGCCTCGCCAAGACGTCACGATTTCGCTACTCTTTCCTGCCTTCGCCTCTATTTCTGCCTTTACGTCGTGATTTCACGACGGTCGCGATTTCACGACCTGTCATGAAATCGCGGCCCCTTCTGTCGAACTTTTTCTCTCCTCATGACTGTCATGATTTCGTGACGTAGAGAAATCACGATAGTTTCTGCACTCCTTGCCTTCTGCTTCTTCTTCTTTCGACCCTTCAGCACAGGTTTTCTTGCAACTAGATGCCTCTACTGCTGGTGCTGTCGGATGCTCCTGCATCAAACACCCGGGGTACGTGGAGAAGTGATCTTCACTTTTGCTTGGTTCGGTTGCTGCCTCTTGTAGTACTTCCAGACCTTCCTTTGCCTCTGCAGTTTGCTCTAACCCCGGCTCTAGGCCCACATAATTTTTGTCTTCTACCGGACAGATTTCCTCTTTGCTGCAAATTTCTTCTGCAGCCTGCTTTAACTCCTCTTTCTTTCTCCATCTTGCTTCCTACATTTTTTGCCGCTCCTCTTGCTCCCGTAACTTTATCCCGAGCCATTATTTTTGCAATGCTTTTAATTTTTGTTGCAAAGCTAAGACTTCTTCCTCCGACACCATATCCTCCTTACTATCCCGTCTTCTTCGAGAATGCATTTTTCTTGCTTTTCTTACAAAGCTTTAATGATCCGATGTAGCTGCCTCACGTTCGGTGATCTGCTAACACGCCCGGGATCTTAACTCACTCTCTCTCAGAACCCTCCCGCAGGTCCTGGTGCAACTGCCTCACCTTCGGTGGATCTGCTGCACACTCAGGAACATTAGCTCTGATACCACTGACGGGGCACCGAGAAAACACACTTCTGCTAACCCC
The DNA here is from genome assembly GCA_028583015.1 of Wollemia nobilis. Lineage (NCBI taxonomy): Eukaryota > Viridiplantae > Streptophyta > Pinopsida > Araucariales > Araucariaceae > Wollemia > Wollemia nobilis. Next base: position 40,432,607 of record JAQPPZ010016981.1, read on the forward strand.
ACTTTTTCATTAAATAAGTCTGGAAATTACATGCAGAAATAAACAGCCCGCAGGCTTACAATCATCGGCCCTCGGCTCGATTCTCTTCTTCCTCACTCCTACGCTCTAAGTGCATTCCCCGATCCATCGTCCCGACTAAAACAAACAACTGGGTTTTTATAGAGGCCCTCGACCCTCTCAAACATCAACTCCCGCCTAAATGGGTTCACCAACCTGATTAATTACATTTTCAAAAACCGGGACACCAACCCAAATAAATTCTCGTGCTCCGCACGGTCCCTATCATCACTAAATTCATCAAAAAATTCTCTGCACGTCCATCCTCTTCGTTTCCCACGCTCCTAGAATCCCTCGCTTTTCCTTTAGCTTATGCCACGTGTCGTTCGTATCCGCTTTTGAAAATTCTGCCTCCGTGGCTTCCCGCCACCTCTTTCTCTTCCTCCCGCGCCTTCTTCTCTCTCCGTCGCGATATCGCGACATGTCGCAATATCGTGATGTTTCTGTCTTCCTGCGCTCTTTTCCAATTTTGGTCGTGATATCGCGACCATTTTGCCTCTGAGCTTGCCTTTCATATTTTTGTCGTGATATCGCAACCCTTTCTCCACTGGCCCCTCTGCTTCGTTTTCTGTCGCGACATCGCGACGTCGCGATATCGCAACCACTCCATCTTTCGCCCCTTTCTCTGCTACCTTCGTCGTGATTTTGTGACAGTCACGATTTCGCGACATGTCACGAAATCGTGACAACTCCCGCTGCTCTGCTCCGTTGCCACCCTGTCATCGTGATTTCACAATGGTCGTGATTTCGTGACATGTCGTGAAATTGTGACAACTCCCGCTGCTCTACTTTGTTGCCACCCTACTGTCATGATTTTGCGACGGTCGCAATTTCGCGACATGTCACGAAATCGCGACAACTCCTGCTGCTCTACCCCGGTTGTGCCTTTGTGTCGCAATTTCATGACACGTCGTGAAATCGTGACACCCCGTCCTCTGCTCCTTCTGCTCCACCTCGCCAAGACATCGTGATTTCGAGACGTCGCGAAATCATGACGTTGTGATTTGGCTACTCTTTTCGGCCTTCACCTTTATTTCTGCCTTTACGTCGTGATTTCGCAACATGTCGCGAAATTGCGACCCCTTCTGCCAAACTTTTTCTCTCCTCACGACTGTCGCGATTTCGTGACGTAGAGAAATCGTGATAGTTTTTGCACTCCTTGCCTTCTGCTTCTTCTTCTTTCGACCCTTCAGCACGGGTTTTCTTGCAACTGGATGCCTCTACTGCTGGTGCTGCCGGATGCTCCTGCATCAAAGAGCTATAGTAGTAGTGGATACTTTAGTTTCCCTATGCAATGTATGATCCCTTCTAGAATCTATATTTTGATCAGGCACATAGAAATTAGAAAAAAAACATGACTAGTCAAATTCCATTTTTTTTTCCTTTGAATTTTGCATAAAAAGGAATATGCAATTCAATCTTAGAACCTCTTAAGCATAATCCTAAGATCATATCATTTCATATAACATGAATGCAAAATCAAAACCAATTAGCTTTCGATAATGTATGCCAAGGAATAATTCAATCACATGATGTATAATATGCAAAAATGTAAGATGCTAAAATATGCTTTTAATGGAATGTGACAAAAATGATACAATATAGTATGGAGGAATAAACACTCCAAAATGGATGCTAAAGAACTACATTGTACTCCATCATCAATCTATATGGTGATCTACCCATTATACCTACTACTACCTACAACGATGTGTAATCACTCACTATGAGACCCTTTATATAGAAAGAAGGATTGCTTGGCCAACACTCTACCTAGTTGTACAAGGGGATACCTTGCACATTTACAACTTGCACATAGATACTTGTGCATTTATTATATTACTTGAAGTAACTAGCTAACTACCCCCTAAATTAAAATACTACTATAGTTATGTATCAAGGGTGGTACATTTACATGACCCAAATGATGTAATATACTCTAACACCCCCATGTATTACATTATTTGGGTATTGAAGACTTTAGTCATCAATATGAATCTTCTTCTCTTGAATAGTCTATATTGTGTTCTTCTTCTCTGTTTACAAGAATTTGTCCAAGTAAGTAGTTTATACCTTCACACAAGATCGAGAATGCTTTGGTTGATGACTCCTCCAATGCTTGAGTCTGAGTATATCTATCTAGTTGTCTTTCTGATTTTTTCTTTGTTCATGTCTTATTTGCTATGTTCTCTCTTAGTGTGCCTTTTATTCCTCTTCCTTCTTCTCCTCCTGTGATTCTGTATTGACACTTGTGGAATTTCTATTTCATTACGAGTTAGTCTATCATCACAATAATATTTATTTGTATTGCTAGTATGTTTCGTGTGTTGGGAAAAGTACAAAAACAATTAATGATAGCTAAATCATCAAACATTATTTTGATGTAAAAATGACCAATTTTTGTGAATTCCACCATGCTGTGAAGAGAAATTCATGAAGATATCCAATTAATGTTGCAAAGCTACCCTCTTTTTCCTCCTTAAGGAATAATGAGAATCTCTCTTTATTGCTAGTAGATAGATATTCATATCCTTCAAGAGGATATATTAGGTTTTGGGAGTAGAATTCTATTTCATGGAATAGTTCTTAATTATTAAAAGCATTTCTTGGTATTTCATCCAATTTGATTTATCTAGATATTTTGAGAATATTCTGAGTAGTCTGCCTTATAACTCCCTAGTTAAGAGTATTCAAGTCTTAGCTTTTGTAGAGTCCCTTATTTATCCTTAGTTAAGAGATATGAACTAATTTTATAAAACCTTTCTTAGAATTAGGTTTTGTAGGCTTCCTTATATCTCCCTAATAATTTGAATATGCTTAGTTCACCTTCTAAGTTGATTTTGTAATATTTTGAGAATAATCAACCTTTTAATTTTTGCCTTATCTTTCCCAATGAAGTATGCTTTAATGGTTGGATTTCTTTTTGTCTCCTTAGAATGAGTCTGAGACAATTTTTACCAATTAATTCCAACTCTATATGTAGGCAACTAATTTGCTTCTCTTTCCAATAGATTCATTTTCTAAATTCCAATTATATATATAGTTTGAAGTAGTATGTCTTATATATTTCTACCTTTTGGAATATTATAAAATAATAGTATTTGCAATTTAATAATGATTTAATCAAGGTTGACAACCTTATATCTCCTACTTGATGATTGAAAATATTATATTATGTGTATGCACCTCAATAATTATTCTTCTGAAATATAAACTTGCTTTATTATCTACTAATGTTTGATTGATTTGTATTATCCAATGCAATAGTAAACCTTATAAAAATCACCTTATAGCTCCTTTTAGATTTTAATAAAAGCAAGTAAATAACCTTAGTAATATGGGTGCATGATATACCTTAGTAATACTTGTGGATTATCTTCTCTTGATACATTGAGTCGATGGATTTGGTGGCAGTGAAGGCTTTTGAAATGTGGTGTTAATGAGCATTCAAGGCTCTCTTTGACCGGCATTGGTTTCCTTCTTGAATGGTGCTTGTTTCCTCCTTGAATGCCTCTTGGTCAATGTAAATATTATCCAATTGAAGAGCATTGGAGTTGTTGGTTTATGACAGGCCTTTAATGCAGGCTTACACTCCTCTTGAATGGTGCACAAGCTTGATTTAGCTCCTTCCTACAAATGTGCTTCCACACCTTTCAATGCTTGACCTTGCTTTTTATTCATCCTTAATCTTCCTCTAAGTTGGGTGCTTTAAATAGAACATATTCCTTCCAACTTCAGACAAATGTCACATGGGAGTTATAATGAAGATAGGTGTTGATATTCTTTCAACTTTCATTCATGTGTGTAATGATGACTTAGGTAAGTAACCTCCCCAATAATTTGTGTAACTCCTCAAGGTAGGCATTGGATTATTCCTTGAGCATTAAGGAATGAGATGATGCTTTGAGTGTTTGTGCCAAGTGGCACTTAAGGTCTTTGCATGTAAAGATTTTCTTTAATGTTCCAAGGATGAATGTTATAACCTTCCTCTTGCTTGTTCCTTCCCACTATTTTTTGGCTCGCTTCATTTCTTTGATAGCAAGCTACCTTCTTCTTGCACATTGTTTTGATGGTTGGCTCCAACTATGATACTCTGAGATTCTATGGAGCTTCGAATAACAGTCATATTGCTAATTTGAGTGCTTCTTCTAGGTGGATGTTCTCTTCAATCTATGGTCTTGGGAATAACACATTTTACCTTATTCTCTTATGCTTTCAATGTGCTTATTGAGCATGGTTTTTTTAATGTAGATAATGCCTTTGTAATAGCTCCTTGTACTTGGCTTAATAATGTTGTCCTATCCATGTTGGTAGATGTATATTTTGATGTTTTTTTACATAGATAAGCACCTTTTAATGTAGACCTTAATGTTGTCCTTTATCCACGTAGATATCGATCGATAATAGTCTTCTTGTGTTGATTTTAATATTGCAGGTGAATGCTTACTTTTGGGTGCTTGATTTGACGTGGAACAATGGTATCTTTAGGCACCTTGAATCTTGAGCAATATGATCTCTTCGGTGGATCTCTTCTCTTTCTCAAATTATGCCCTTATACCTGTTGAGATAATGGTTATGCTTCTTGTAATATGATATCTTTGTCCTTCTTGAAGGGATAAAAGTGATGCCTGTAATAGTTATATTTTTGAACCAATATGATGGATCGAATGCCTCCATTTCTAAAATACTCTTTGTTTTTTCTATGAGGCAGCTCCTTGCCTTTACTAATTTTTTTATGAGACCCACAAAGTCTTAATTTGTAGCTTCCTTGGAGGATTTTAATGGTGGCTTAGTTTGACCATGAAATGCTACATGTTTTGTGCACCAAATAGTATCTCTAGACACTTTGATAATAGGATGCATAATATGCAGAAATGTAAGATGCTAAAATATGCTTTAATGAAAAGTGATGAAAATGATACAATGCAGTATGGAGGAAATGAATACTCCATAACTAATGCTAAAGAACTACATTGTACTACATCACCAATCTATATGGTGATCTACCCAGTATACCTACTACTACCTACAACGATGTATAATCGCTCACTATGAGGCCCTTTATATAGAAAGATGGATTGCTTGACCAACACTCTATCTAGCTATACAATATGACACCTTTCACATAGTGTAGACACAAAAATCTAGCCACTTGTCATCCATCCATGTTTCCCAATCTCAATCGTCCATTATTTATATATATACATATGTGTTTGTTAATATATATTTAATATTAATATTATATAATAATAAATATATATGTATTTATGTGAATTAATCCTAGCCCTCCGCCACATTTTAATCTTAGCCATTCATCCACCTTAATCCATGTCACTTACCCAGATTGAATCTCCACCCTTCCTCATGTTTTAATATCGGCACTTCAAATTGTGTAGTTGAAACCCTAACATGTCTAAGAGAAGATTATAAAGAGGAGTCATTTTGATGACTCAACCCCTAAGCTCTAAGTTTTTCTAAGTGCCCCCCCTAAGTTCTAATATTCTTGGAATTCCTAAATGCCTAAGTTCACTAAATTACTTAAGATATTTATGGAGTCCAAGCCCTATCCCCCCCTTGTTTCTATTCTCACCTCCATTAACATTATTCACATATCATCCACTTCTGCCATCGCCCTTACCGCACTGCATGAACCAGATATGGTTCTCCACCATTTCCATTAATCCTCAAATGCCCTCCTAAGCTCACCAAGCATCCATCAGATCTTGTCGAGTACCCACCAAAGCCTATCAAATGCCTATGGGTATTTCACACACCAGATCTGCAACCCTATAGCCCTTGGGTGTTGTTAGGGCATATTTGCAACTATCACTAGCATAATTTATGTAAGTAGAAATAGAAATAGAAGGTGTATTGAAAAGGTAATAGTTATATGCATTTATTTTCATATTCTTATGCTTATTTCATATTTTTATCATAGTATCTAGGGTTAGTGATTTTATTCTAAGGATCTCACGCAATGGAGCCCTCACAGGTATTACTGATCTTTGTTAATGTTTTTTGTGTGAAGGTATAGGAATCATACACTGGCAGTCATTGAAGCTAGGATGGCTCCATCTAGGATATACAAGCCCACTCGCAACCTCATTGGGATTGAATCAAGCATGAATACACCACCATAATTTTTAACTAGGGTTTCGAAGAACCCTAGTACTTGTAATTGTTGTATAAAAAATAAGTATTGTAAAACCCCATATTTGGGGCATATTGATTGTAACATTTGAGATTCACCCATTACAATAAATATTTTATCTATTTTTGTGTAATCATTGTGTCTTATGGTGTTTATTATTATTTCAATACTTTTATTATTAGTGTTGCTTGATTTTTGATTCGCAAATGACGATCACAATGGGACCACCATTAGAGACATGATGTACTACACCTTTGATATTGGGATGGATATATCCGATTGTTGAAGTATCAATTGATGGAGCACCATATTGGGATACCAGATTGACCTTCTTCATCCATATTCAAACTTGGTACTCATGGTGGTTGGATAGCGAACCATGTATTGTACTCTACACTAGTCCCTACATCATCCACATCGAGGAGGTCCATATCCTCATCATCCTCATAGGTCACCCTCCATGCCTCTGCATAAGGTAGACATGTCTCATACCAATGATGCAAGTAGAGCATTGGCACCTTAGGAACCTCCTGTATTAGCCCAAACTATCTTAGCACCCATGAGAACTAGATGCGCTCCATCGTACTCCTAAACCACCCAACCACCCACCTAGCCTATCAAACTCTTCATAGTTGCTCCCCATCACTAACCCAAGTGACACCTCACCACAACATCCAAATCACCTGAGTGATGTCAATCTAGTCCACAGATCCCTGTACCACTGGTGAGTCTGAATAGGATGACTTAGTTGCACCTCCTCTACCACATACCATATCATAGCATAGGGCTACTCCCTATCCCATGAATCCGTAGGTAAGCCTATAGGTCAAGCCACACTGAAGTGATCCTAGATCCAGCACTACAACCCCTACCTCTTCACCTCATATAGATCTTAGTATAACTATGCCAACAAAGCAAGTGCCCATGTATACACTTGAGGTGTATCGATCATATCATACACCAGCCCGATCAGATTCCATTGGAATCGACATCCCATACTATTCAGGGCCACTATGTTGGCCAACATGAACATGGAAAACATCGAAAGTGCATCCAAATTCTTATCCACATACATATTCAAGTACCTTATCCCTCCACCACTCACATTCTCACCTCGCCATCCATATCCAAAGATGTGATCCATCTCGTAATCCTTATTGTGTCCAACCTCGACCCGTAACCACTCCATTGGTAACTTGAGGATACGATGTACATCCTCAAGTGTCACTATAATATCTCTAATAGGAATATGAAATATCCCCCTATCTAGATCCTATCTCTGTGCTAAAGTAGAGAGATATCCCTCATCCACCCTAACCACATCAATCCTAGTTGCCCCAGCCAACCCCACACACTCAAGCTACTTCCACTGGTCATCCCATAATGCCTTTATCACCCCCAATATGAGAGGTAATAATCGATATTGAGCCTCAAAAATCCTCAATTATAGCACAACACATTCACAAAGCAATTCCATTAAAGTCACATTCACTTTCATTGCATAATTTCAAAAACAAAACACAATTTTGCATAAGTCAAACAAAGAGTACCAAGGTTGCTTACCTTAGCCACATGAACCTCTGATCCTATTATTGCATCTACCCCTTCCACCACCATAGCTTTCACACCATAAATCCTTCACCTCACTCCTTCACTCCACTTCACCTCACTCACTCCCTCAGACACAACTTCTAGAATTTGTGAATGCAAGAATGAATCTTATTTCACCTCTATAAGCCATTTATACTTGTTTTTGGTGCACTGGGATGCCCATGGGTGTTCATAGGCACATTTATATGAACAAAAGTATCTACATATCACCAGATACCCACAAGCATCTGAGTTTACTATAGATGCCCACTGACGTTTGGTGTCAAAATTGGAAAAAAGACAAAAATGATCCAAAAAGGTAGCTTAATTCCACAAAATAAGTCCAAATTGCATCCATACATTAATGTCATCATCATATCAAGTTTTGTGAAAACTAAAATTGATTTGGATGCATAATTTTTGTTTTCACCCAAAAGGCGTAAATTTCACTTAACAAGCTTCAAAACACACCAAAATGGTCCAAATTTTCACAAAATGACCATAATAATCATTCTCATCATTAAATATTCATTTCAACATCATTTTTATTCATAAATAATTACATTTGCACATTTTTCCAAGTTCACATACAATTTCAAGTGAACCTTGTATCTAGTGGTTTGTTCTATCTCCTTGGCGATTGTAGCGATTGGTATCCATGCAATTAGGTAAGATAAGTAAATCACCATAAGAACACTTGGTCATTTCATCCTTCAATATTTTATTGTTCGAAAACAAAAATCACTTTTGGGTACTTCACCTTTAGAGTGAGACTATGCCAAGACCAATTTGCTTAACAACTATCATTGATGGCCTTGTTCGTGGGGCTTGAAACACAAACAAAATCATAACTCATCATTTATTTTATATTGACAGTCATCATGGACATAGGCCTTTACTAGGTTGATTGGTTCCAATTGAGGGAATTATCCTACAGTCACTAGCTGACCCTCCAAGTTTGACTCCTGTATTTTCATCACTTTCCATTTCAATGATGCCAAAAGGCACTTTCTTCAACAACATGGAATTAACCCAAACTTAGGGCAACCACATTTGATTTTGATTTTATACAATAGGAAACATCTAACATGATCATGGCATTTACACTTGGCAAAAAACCCTTCTCTATTGGGGCAAAAAATAGATTCAATCACTTCCATTTTACAACATTTATCTTTCTTCGATAAGTCAAATATGAAATCATTTTACATCATTTATATCATTTGCACTTACATCATACACTTACACTTACATCATACATCTACATTTACACCATTCACTTGCATTTTCATTACACAAATCTGTCAATTGGCTTGTGAGATTTATTATTCACTCATTCACCAATTGAGGGGGTAAGCTACACAATCAAATGGTTACACAATCAAATTTTTTTGTCTTAAGATCATCTTTGCATTCCAATGAAAGAAAGTTGCTTTTGCATAAGGCCAAACCAAGTGTCTCATATTTTTGCACTGCATTGTGTTTCCCGCAACGTGGTACAAAAAGAGGCATCTGTAGACACCAAAATCTAGCCACTTGTCATCCATCCATGTTTCCCAATCTCAACCATCCATTGTTGATATATATACATATGTGTTAATTAATAAAAAATTAATACATAACCATATACGCCCATAATTCACACATTCACTCAAACCTTAATTTAAAGCTTGAACCTCTAATCTAGCACGACTAATAGAGTTACTTCCCATGATCTCTATTGAAGGTTTTTAGAGCTCAGCCTGTATCTTCAACAATATTAACCACATCATCGACCACGTTCCATGTTTATGGTGTTAACCGTCGATTTGAAACATTGATATTTGGTGGCAATGTGGACTATAGGCGAGCTGGTACATGCAATAATTTAGTTACCAAAAATAGTAGTGGATTCAATTCGTGGGTTGAGTTCATGGGTTGATTTCAACATTTGTGTGGCATCATGGGGAAGATAATTGAATTGGTAAATGAGAGCAGGCCTTGAGTCGTGAGGTTTGAAATACATGTCGTTGGATTCTCACATTCATATTTGGCACAGATTACCTATGTGTTTCTAGGAAATCATCTCTTCTCTCCTCTCCTGCCATGAAATCATCTCTTCTCTCCTCATACTGCCATGAAATCATCTCTTCTCTCCTCATACTGCCATGAAATCATCTCCTCTCCTCTCCTGCCATGTTCATGTTCATGAATCCTCAGAGCCAACTTCTATTCATTATGAGGCGCATCCATTTTTAAATTTGGGTATGCTTTGTCAAACAAGACACAATTTTAATAAATAGGAAACTATGTTTCCACTTCATTCTCATTTCAATTGTTGACAAAAGTTTTTTTCTAGAATATACATTTTTTTTTACTTGTTTGTGGGGAGTGTGCCTTTAAGTTTTAAGGCAAAATTATTAAAATAAATAATAATATAAAAGCTTAAAAAATGTGTATATAAATTATTATTTATTAATATTTTTAAAAATAATTATTTTATTTTTAAAATATATATATTAAAGAATTGATAGGTTGTTAAAGATAAGGAAATTGGGTAACAAATTTTGTAGTCATTTATAGTATTAATTTATATCTTAATGAAATTTTAATTTTAAAAGTTAATTGAAAAAGCAAGATTTTATCTTTTAACAAAAACAATATTAAGGGAAGGTTTTACAAAATATTCTATCAATTATTATATAAGGAAAAAATAAAAGTTTGATGAAGAAGATACCTATGAAGCTGCATGAGTCAATTTTTTTCTCTCCATCATACCAAGGCTCCTATGGATTGATTGTTATCTTTTTTTTTTAATTTAGGATTTATTAAAGAGTGATATGAGCAACAATTTTTATTATCAATCACATTTGCAACTGAGCACAAAAATAAAATACTTTTAATAGTAACAACAAATTTCAAATAAGGATATACTTATGTAATGCAAAAGTCTCAAACAATTTGATAATAGAAGTATTTCATTTATTTAACAACTATAGCATGAAATATAATAAAGGGAAGAAGTTTTTTACAAGTATACTAAACATTTGCTAGGAGGAAGTTGACCAAAAAGTTAACAATGATGATTATTCTAAGAGGAGATAAGGATAAGTTGATTTGGGAGTTGAATAGCTTAGGAGAATACACAGTAAAAGTGGATATAATGTAAAGCACTAACAAAATGGGAATACCACAAGAATATGGAGAGATAATTGGGATAGCCTAAGCATTCTAAAAGTTAAAATGTTTGTATGGCTAATAGGTCATAGAAAAGTTTTATCTTGGGATAATCTAATGAAAAGGGGTTTTCATGGCCCCTCACAATGTGTTCTATGTAAAAATGAGGAGAAGAGTATAGACCATCTATTGGGATACTATTCATTATTCTAGGAACTATGGTAATAGGTTCTTAACATGTTTGGTAAATACATGGTGATGAATGGAAAAATTGAAGAATGGTTAAAGCAATGGTAGAGCACTTCTAAAAGTGAGATGTTATAAATAATCTAGGATATATCTAAAGATATAATACTTTGGACTATATGGTTGGAAGGAATAGAAGAATATTTAAAGGAAAGAAAATAAATTTAGAAGTAATGAAAAGGAAGATTTGTTTATCCATAGAGGAGTCTAAACTAATGTTTGAAGCAAAGAGCCTTGATAGATGGGACAAAGTCATCAAATGGAATTATGATTTTGGGTAAAGGATAAACAAAAGGAAGGAAAATAATATAAAGTGGGAACCATAGAAAGTGGAGTTGGTTAAATTGAATTTTGATGGAGCATCTAAAGGAAATCCAAGACCAATAAGAGGAGGAGGAATAATTAGAATAGGGATGAGAAATTATCACATTACGCTTTCAATAATGGATTTAAGACAAATAATGAGGTTGAAGCTTGGGTGGCTTTGAAAGGGTTAAAAATATGTAAATAAATGAAATGGAATAGAGTATAGATGGAAGGTGATTCATTAATAGTAATAAAAATAATTTTGAGGAAAGCAAAGGCTCCATGGAACATAGAAGAGATCATTGTGAAAATACAATACCTTGCTATAGAGTTTGAAAAAATAAAGTTTACACATACGTTAAGGGAAGAGAACAAATGTGCAAATGGGCTAGACAATAGAGGGGTTTTAATATAGGATTTTGAAGTAAAATTCTTTTTTCCATGGTTAGAGAAAGTAGTAAGTTTAGTTGAAGTGGAAAAAAAAATATTAGCTGCCTGAATCAAATAATGATTAAGATTTACTTTAATGTTTTCCATTTGTAATATTTGTTGTGTTTTATAACATTAATTTATTTTTATATAAATTATTTATTATAATTATTATGATTGCAATTGTGCTTCAAGAAGGAAATTAGCAGTCCAAATATGGTAAATCGGACTATGATAGCGCAAAGTTTTAAAAATATTACTCTACTAAGATGTAGTGAGTAGATAGTAGAAGTGGAGTTTTGGTATAGTGAAGGTTGCTATAGGAAAAAATCAAGAAGGATGTTGAAATTTGAAATATTTGTATTTACAAAGAAAATTGAAGAAGATCCATAAAATGAAAATTAAGAAGTCAAACATTTTATAAATTTTTTTTTAGGTATCTAGCTATAACAACTCAATTGAGATTATAATTGAATCTATTTGTAAACTTTCAAGCTCTAAAGGATAGAGTTATGGTTTATCAAGGGTGGGGAACCCGAGTACAACCCCTTTTTCTCTAGCAAAAAAAAAAAACTATAGCATGAGATGACAATAGTAGAATAGTCTTAGAAAAACTGGAATTTGAAACACACGGTTCTTCTATTTCATTCTATTTATACTAGATTTTGTTGGTTAAAAGAATAACCAACCCAACTACTCCTAGTTTGTTTCTCTTAACTTATTAGCATTCTAATTAACTAATTAATTATTTTACTTAATTATAATAAAGGGCACACCTAGCCCACAAGATAACAACACTATAAAATAAATATTTTGAGACGTTTTCCAATGATGGAAAGGAAATGGTAGGCCACAAGCTTGCTAATAAGCAACTCTATCAGATGTTTATTCTTTGGAAATATTTTATTGGTACCTTACCCAGGCTTTGGACTATGTACTAAAGAACTCTTAAGTCCAATTTATCCTCATTGACTAATTAAACATCAACTATATTTTTCTCATGATCCATTTGGTCATTGTTGGTGTCCATGACATTAGTAAATAAAAGCTTTACTAGGATCTTAAGGTGCTTTCTAGTTAAATTTTGGTGAAAAATAAGTTGTCAATAGAAATCCTTAAGGATGAGGTCATCAATGGGAATGATGGGAAGTACCATTGGCTTAATAACATCTTTAAACACCCAAATATATGAATTGGTTACATCTTATACATACCAATTTACACATGGATGTAATTCCTTCAATGATTCTTCTAACAATATTGTACTATTATACTGAATAATTGTTTTTAATATATGTCAAACAAAGTTATCATGAATTAAAAACCATTTTCTTTCTCAAAATTTTCATAGAAAATGGGGTAACACTAAGGAATTGGCAACCCTTGTTCAATTTTATTCTTTACTCCTAAATCCTTTATTAGGCACAAATCTCAAAAGGATATAAATAAAATAAGAGCTCATATAAAATGACCTAGTAGTCAAAATGCATATAGTTAGCTAATCAATTCTTAACAAATTACATGTTACCAATCAATGAGCTTATTATTTTATAACACTAGATTCAAAAGTAGGGACATCCAAGTTGTAATTGAGACTTAAATTCATCTTTGATATAGTCAAACAATACAATTGCATACCTAATATCCTCATTTATTTCAACTATGGTAACTATTACTATAGTGTGGAGGTTCTCCTTCTTTAGGATCCTTATTCAATTCACTCCAATGAACTTCAAGGATGCTTTTTTATTTTTTCCATGAATTTTTGGTCACCACTACATCCTCTGGTGGTTCCTCTAGGGTAATTTCAACTATTATTACTGAAGGTTTGATTGAAGAAAACACTTTTACCTTTAGGGTCACTATGTTGTCAGTTCTTCTATCCAAATGCACAACACAAATAATCACAAACTTTGGATATGAGAAGGTTTCTTTGAATATTGACACCTTTGCATTCTCAAAATCCATAAATCAACCATATCTCTAGTCCATATAGATGTCCTTTTCTAGAGCTTCATAGTCTCCCATTGACATTAAAGTGTTGGTGATTTTGGATAAATCAAATACCACCTTGTTCTCTCTAGTTAGGTGTAATTGAACTTCATTTTCTTGTGGAATATGGAGTGCTTGTAGTGACCAAGGAACTCATGAGTAATCTACAAAATATCAAAACAAGTATCATATCAACCTTAGCCTTAATAAGATTCAACCTTGTGCATACTAACATGGATATAGGGAAACACAAATAGAAGGGATGAAATTACATAAGGAATGATATGTCCACAAATTCATATCTATAAGATGAGCTTGCATGACACTAGGATAAACTTGTGTGTGTTATAATTCATAATACTTTATGAAAACATTCCAAAACATGCATTCACCACAATCATATATAAAAAGAAGAAGAGTAAAATAGAAGAGCATATAGATGAAAATAGGAAAATGGATAAACAACATGAATATATAGAAGGAATAAGGGATGGGTTCTCATAGGTACCCCTATGATCTTACATATCATATGATAACATAATGGATCAATTAGTGGGGATATTTATAGTGATACCAAATCCCCAATTAGAAGTTAACCTCAAGCTGACATAACTTGACTTGAAGGTTTAATTACAATATAAATGCAATAAACCCTTTAATAAAGGTCAACCATAGAGGTGGACTAACCATTATTACTAAGGGTGAATACATCAAAAGTTTATTTAGGCTTACATCAAGATGCCCACAGGATTAAATATAGATACCCATAGGATTACATAGAAGAATGTTCACAAGATTACATAGAAATATGTTTGTAGACTTACATACAAAATGCACATAGGCTTACATAAAGAACACCCAAAGGCTTACATAACCCTTTCCCATACTACATAAAGAGCACTTATAGGCACTTCATTACTATTGACCTTGGCCTAGTAAAATCGAATTACATATATTTAAACACCCCACATAATATAAGCTAAGGGGCTAAGGATAGAAGACATTAGAGATGGTACATATACCCCCAATAATGATGTTCAAATGGAACAATAAATTTTGTTATCTTCTCTTTTCAAATGTATAGAAACTGAATCAACATATCCCTAAACATGAAGTTGTAACTCCACCTTGTGGATTAATATGTTGAAATTCCTATGAAAAGATATTCACCATGCAATATGGTGACCTTAATCTATCCTCCAATATCAAGAGAAAGTGGTTGAATCATGAAGCAATAGGTAGGTATCTAAATGATCAATGTCAATGGATATAAAGGGCCTAGAGAAACAACACATACCTTGCACTAATGATCCATAATTTACATATTTTGTAGTCCAAAATATCACATTATTACAATGGGTTGATGGAGATAAAGCAAACATCTATTTATGAGAGAAGAGAAATATAAACACAAGAAATTGAAATCTCTCAAATACAATACAACTGATCAATCACTACACCAATAAGCTTACTTGGAGTTAGATGTTTGGTGCTTCTTGAAGACATCAAACCTTGAGTATTGTGATAAAAAATGAGAGGAAATGAGTTTTGAACCTATGATATTCTTGCTAAAAAAGGCTTATAAAATACTTGCACTAGCCTAAGTAGTAAGGGATGAAGCTGAGTATTATGGTGCATTATCGATCTAAAAATCCTATGAATGATACAACTAGAAGAAAGCAATACCAACCAAAATCAACTTTGTTAACTATGTGGATATGAATTATACATTTGTTGGATGTGAAAAAGCTGATTAATTGTCATGCCAATGGGCTTGTAAGAGTTAATATCTAACTAGAGTTGAAGAGGAGAATTCCATTTGGGTTTATTTTGTATAAAAGTCCCATAAAATAGTAACAAACCATTTAACTAATATAACCAATCTATAGAGCTTGAAAAATTATGTTATCTTAAAAAACAAGCTCGAAACTCCTATGTATACAAAAGTTATTGCCTCCACAAGTTTGGGCATATAATTAAAAAAAAGAGACCTTAGAAAAATGATGCACCAATAAAAAATTTCCATGTGTCACATATTGAAGGTCCCATTGTCTTGCACTAATATCATCACTTTAACTACCAACTGTGCTATGTGAGTGAATAGAGTTTGAAAAATGGTGAAAAATGATTGGTGGACTTCATTGTGTGTATATAAAAAATGATAGAAACACCCAAGTTTTAGACTATGTTGGTTATGGAACTCAAGCTTGAGTCTTTGTGGTGAGGAATGCCATATCTTGCCAAATCTAGTTGGCTATGTTCTATATGCTCTCAATAATTGAAGCACATCAAACACATTTCAACCATGAATAGTTTGGTTTGCAAAGGAAAAAAAAAAACCTTTGCATTAAGTATAGAAAAAACAAAATCTAGCATCTTGATCTTGGGACGTTCATTCCATTGGCTAGAAATATCATAGCTATGTTAGTGAGTTGTAGTTAAAATTCCTCTATGGATTGAGAATATTGAATGATCTTTACTATGCTAAAATAATATGCACCAAAATTGCCATCATCAAAAAAATAATTGTCGTGATTCAAACTATTGATTTCCTTCCTATCACAAAAGTGTCTTACTAAAGAGATTTAGTAATAGTGGATACATTAGTTGCCCTATGAAATGTATGATCCCTTCTAGAATCTATATTTTGCTCGAGCACATAGAAATTAGAAGAAAAACATGACTTTAGTCAAATTCCATTTTTGTTTCCTTTGAATTTTGCGTAAAAAGGAATATGCAATTCAATCTTAGAACCTCTTAAGCATAATCCTAAGATCATATAATTGCATATAACATGAATGCAAAATAAAAATCTATTAGATTTTGATAATGTATGCCAAGGAATAATGCAATCACATGATGCATAATATGCAAAAATGTAATATGCTAAAATATGCTATTAATGGAAAGTGACAAAAATGATACAATATAGTATGGAGGAATAAACACTCCAAAATGGATGCTAAAGAACTACATTGTACTCCATCATCAATCTATATGGTGATCTACCCATTATACCTACTGCTACCTACAACGATGTGTAATCACTCACTATGAGACCCTTTATATAGAAAGAAGGATTGCTTGGCCAACACTCTACCTAGTTGTACAAGGGGATACCTTGCACATTTACAACTTGCACATAGATACTTGTGCATTTATTATATTACTTGAAGTAACTAGCTAACTACCCCCTAAATTAATATACTACTATAGTTATGTATCAAGGGTGGTACATTTACATGACCCAAATGATGTAATATACTCTAACACCCCCATGTATTACATTATTTGGGTATTGAAGACTTTAGTCATCAATATGAATCTTCTTCTCTTGAATAGTCTATATTGTGTTCTTCTTTGGTTACAAGAATTTGTCCAAGTAAGTAGTTTGTATCTTCACACAAGATCGAGAATGCTTTGGTTGACGACTCCTCCAATGATTGAATCTAAGTATATCTATCTAGTTGTCTTTGTGATTTTTTCTTTGTTCATGTCTTATTTGCTATGTTCTCTCTTAGTGTGCCTTTTTTTTCTCTTCCTTCTTCTCCTCCTGTGATTCTGTATTGACACTTGTGGAATTTCTGTTTCATGACAAGTTAGTCTATCATCACAATAATATTGATTTGTATTGCTAGTTTTTTTCATGTGTTGGGCAAGTACAAAAACAATTAATGATAGGTAAATCATCAAACATTCTTCTGATGTAAAAATGACCAATTTTTGTGAATTCCACCATGCTGTGAAGAGAACTTCATGAAGATATCCAATTAACATTACAAAGCTACCCTCTTTTTCCTCCTTAAGTAATAATGATAATCTCTCTTGACCGCTAGTATATAGATACTCATATCCTTTAAGAGTATCTATTAGGTTTTGGGAGTAGAATTCTATTTCATGGAATAGTTCTTCATTATTAAAAGCATTTCTTAGTATTTCATCCATGTTTGATTGATCTAGAGATTTTGAGAATATTTTGAGTAGTCTACCTTATAACTCCCTAGTTAAGAGTATTCAAGTCTTAGCTTTTGTAGAGTCCCTTATTTATCCTTAGTTAAAAGATGTGATATAATTTTATAAAACCTTTCTTAGAATTAGGTTTTGTAGGCTTCCTTATATCTCCCAAATATTTTGAATATGCTTAGTTCACCTTCTAAGTTGATTTTGTAATATTTTGAGAATAATCAACCTTTTATTTTTTGCCTTATCTTTCCCAATGAAGTATGCTTTAATGGTTGGATTTCTTTTTGTCTCCTTAGAATGAGTATGAGACAATTTTTACCAATTAATTCCAACTCTATATGTAGGCAACTGATTTGCTTCTCTTTCCAATAGATTAATTTCTAAATTCTAATTATATATATAGTTTGAAGTAGTATGCCTTATATATTTCTACCTTTTGGAATATTAGAAAATAATGGTATTTGCAATTTAATAATGATTTAATTAAGGTTTACAACCTTATATCTCCTACTTGATGATTGCAAATATTATATTATGTGTATGCACCTCAATAATTATTCTTTTGAAATATAGACTTGCTTTATTATCTACTAATGTTCGATTGATTTGTATTATCCAATACAATAGTAAACCTTATAAAAATCACCTTATAGATCATTTTAGATTTTAATAAAAGCAAGTAAATAACCTTAGTAATATGGGTGCATGATATACCTTAGTAATAATTGTGGATTATCTTCCCTTGATATATTGAGTTGATGGATTTGGTGGCAGTGAAGGCTTCTGAAATATGGCATTAATGAGCATTCAATACTCTCTTTTACCGGCATTGGTTTCCTTCTTGAATGGTGCTTGTTTCCTCCTTGAATGCCACTTGGTCAATGTAAGTATTCTCCAATTGAAGAGCATTGGAGTTGTTGGTTTATGACAGGCCTTTAATGCAGGCGTACACTCCTCTTAAATGGCCCACAGGCTTGATTTAGCTCCTTCCTACAAATTTTCTTCCACACCTTTCAATGCTGGACCTTGATTTTTATTCATCCTATTTAATCTTCCTCTAAGTTGGGTGCTTTAAATAGAATATATTCCTTCCAACTTTAGTTAAGTGTCACATGGGAATTATAATGAAGATAGGCATTGATATTATTTCAACTTTCATTCATGTGTGCAATGATGACTTAGGTAAGTAACCTCCCCAATAATTTTTGTAACTCCTCAAGGTAGGCACTGGATTATTCCTTGAGCATTGAGGAATGAGATGGTGCTTAGAGTGTTTGTGCCAAGTGGCACTCAAGGTCTTTGCATGTAAATATTTTATTTAATGTTCCAAGGATGAACGTTATAACCTTCCTCTTGCTTGTTCCTTCCCACTATTTTTTGACTCACTTCATTTCTTTGATAGCAAGCTATCTTCTTCTTGCATATTATTTTGATGGTTGGCTCCAACTATGATACTCTGAGATTCTATGGAGCTCCTAATAACGGTCTTATTCTTGATTTGAGTGCTTCTTCTAGGTGGATGTTCTCTTCAATCTATGGTCTTGGGAATAACACCTTTTACCTTATTCTATTATGCTTTCAATGTGCTGATTGAGTGTGATTTTTGTAATGTAGATAATACCCTTGTAAAATCTCCTTGTACTTGGCTTAATAATGTTGTCCTATCCACGTTGGTAGATGTATATTTTGATGTTGTTTTTCATAGATAATCACCTTTTAATGTAGACCTAAATGTTGTCCTTTATCCACATAGATATCGATCGATAATAGTCTTCTTATGTTGATTTTAATATTGTAGGTGAATGCATACTTTTGGGTGCTTGATTTGACATGGAGCAATGGTATCTTTAGGCACCTTGAATCTTGAGCAATATGAGCTCTTCGGTCGTTCTCTTCTCTTTCTCAAACTATGCCTTTATACCTATTGAGATGATGGTCATGCTTCTTCTTGTAATATGATATCTTTTGTCCTTCTTGAAGGGATAAAAGTGATGTGTGTAATAGTTAGATTTTTGAACCAATATGATGGATCGAATGCCTACCTTTATGAAATACTCTTTGTTTTTTTCGATGAGGCAACTCCTTGCCTTTACTAATTTTTTTATCAAAACCTTTAGGGTACCTTGAATTTGAGACTCACAAAGTCTTAATATGTAGCTTTCTTCAAGGATTTTAATGGTGGCTTATTTTAACCATGAAATGCTACATGTTTTTTGCACCAAATAGTATCTCTATACACTTTGATAATATGCTGGTTTTGTGCCCTTGATCTTAATAAAAAAAAACATAAAATATCTCTCTAAGAGTAACTACTTAATGAACAACTAGTATAGTGCAATGAATCAATAATACCTTAAAATTAAAATGCTTTAAAGGTAACAATAATCTCACCTTATTACTCATGTAAATAACCTCTCAAAGTAGTTTCAAATGCACTAATGATCACTGCAAATTTCTTAATGTAGTCCTCTTCTCAATAATTAGATAATAGGAATAATGTATCTAACTCCTATTAATGTGTAGGTAATGAACCTTAATAAAAACTATCTTTTGGAATTTCATTTCAAATAATAGTTAAAATTATTTTATGGGAGATTAGATGTTTTTCGTAGGACTGCCCAAACTACCGAACTTGTTTCGGCCATATCTCACTCATCCGAACTCAGATTGAGCTAAAATTTTTAGGGTAGATGCCTGAAAAACCCTAGAATGTCTCCACAAATTTTCATATCATTTGGAGCAACACAGATCCTAGTGCATCCCTATGTGTGAATGATATATTTGGAAAGCGGCTATGCGAGGGTTTCATCTGGGTTGAGTGCAAGCAGCTCCAGAGGTTGGTTTTTAGGGCCTTCGGGCCCTAGCAGCCAATATTTTTGTGGTTTATGCTCAATATTTTAGCAGGAAATGTTGTAGGGGATACAAGATGGGTTAGAAATTTGTCTTTCAACAGATCATACTATGAACTTGAGTGACAACGGCTTCCAATTTTATGCACAAAAGAAAAGTGAAAACCATACCTTTCCACGACGTCTAGGGCAAGGATTAAAGAGACCACAAAATAAGTTTCAAGCAGCTTGATCAAAAAATGGCTCATATCTCAAGTGAATCTGGTGCTAAGGTGCACCCACAAAATAATTCTACCGTGAAAAACCCCTGTCAAGGGTAAGAATTTTGAAGACTCAGTCCCAAAAATGAATTTTAGGGATGCCCTTCGTGGTGGATAGCCTCAACCCAATGCTAATATCAATATTAGGGCTTCCCATAAACCTCTAAGAATGCCTAAGATTGATCCTAGGAAAATGGAGTTAGGATGTCTTAAAGCAGCTGATGGAACTCCTATTGTTAAGCTTGATATGGGTAACATTCAGATTGGCATTGAAGATTTGGAAAAAAGAGGACTAATTTGTCGATTCGTGGGTTTTCGTTCGAGTCTATCTGCTTTCAAAGTCCGGGCTGCAAAAAGCTGGAAAACTAAAGGTGAGTTACAAATCTCTATTTATCCAAATGGTTATTTTCTTATTTTATTTGCTAATAATGAAGATAGAGAGAAAACTTTTCAAGGGGGTCCTTGGTTTTTTGGAAGGGCAGGGCTTTTCATGAAGCCTTGGCATACTAAATTTAAATCCGAAGAAGAGATGCCTTCTATAGCTCCCGTGTGGGTTAGAATCTTTGGCCTCCCTATTGAATTTTGGAATCCTACTATTTTTTCTTCAATTGGAAACTCTTTAGGAACTTTTATGATGACTGCTGATTGTACTCAAAATTTTGAACATATTATTTATGCTCGAATTTGTGTTTTAATGGATTTTGACAAACCCCTACCTAAAAAGATCACATTACAATTTGGGGAAGACACTTGGGAGCAAGTAGTGGACTATGAGAACATTCCTTTTCATTGTAGAATTTGCCATGAATATGGTCATTTGGCCAGTGCTTGCCCAAATAAAATTCCCGATCAAAAGAAAGAAGATATAAACTCAGTAGGTTTCCAAATACCTAAGAAGAAGAACACTCAGAAAAAACCAGTAATGAAGGATCAATCAAAGTCATTTGCTAATATGTTTGAAATCCTTTCCACAAATGATGTCCCAAGTGAGGAAGAGGAAATAATGGAAACTAAAATCTTAGAAACACAATTTAAATATGAAGGGAAGAACTCAGAGACAAACCAACAAATCAAAGGTTTTCAATAGAAAAAAAAGAGAAAATTTACACAAGAAAAACAATATTTCAAATGTCAAAACTTCAAATAATGCAGGTCCCAATATAGACTCCATTGAACCATCCTAGTAAAATTTTGGTTGTGTATGAGCATTCTTCAAGGTTAGAAGCCATCTCAGATTCAATTGGAATAAGTCAAGAAATAGGGAAAAAAAATTGAAGATGGATTCTAATCAAAAAGTAGGTCGCAAGACCAATCAATATCATATGGTAAAAGAAGGTGAAAAGCTTGTAGAGGAAGGTAAGATTAATGCCCTTCCCAACATTTTTAGCCCTGGTATTAATGAAGATCATCACTTGGAATATTAGAGGACTCAAAGGGAGTCTTTCAAAACAAAATGAAATTAGAAGAATGATTCAGATAAATCATCCACATCTTGTTTTCCTTCAAGAAACAAAGATGTCAATGGAGGATATGGACTTAATTGCCAAGAAAATTTGGCCAGCTAGAAAAGTGGTTTCCCTCGGCTCCCAAGGGACTTTGGGTGGCATTGCTTGTCTTTGGGACCCAAAAGAGGTAGTTATTCACCATATGGTTGGCAGTTGGGGTTTGTTGGCTATAGCTATTCAAAGTAGACATTCCAACCAGATTATGCTCTGCATTACTGTTTATGCCCCAACTTCTTTGGAGGAAAAAAGAAGACAGTGGAAGGATATTACTCATATTATCTCTCATTTTCCTAAATCTTGGATCTTGATCGGAGGAGATTTCAATACCATCTTCTCTTTGGGGGAGAAAAGGGAGGGAAATAGAAATTTGGACAAAAGTACTGACCTCATGAGCGAATATATTGCAAACCTCCATCTTGTGGATATCCAACCAGATAATGGCCTTATGACTTGGTCTAATAGAAGGCAAGGCTTAGCTTGTATAATGGAGAGATTGGATAGGTTTTTGCTCTCTGAAAATTTCTTAATCCATGGTCACATTCCTAAAGTGAAGACTCTTAATAATGCTGGTTTGGATCATTGGCCAATCATGGTGGAAATGTGGAAAACCAATGTGAGTTTCTCTCCTTTTTGTTTTCAATTAATGTGGCTTAGAGACATTTCCTTCAGACCTCGTGTGCAACAATGGTGGAAGGAAGGTAAACCTAGGCATGGGACTAAGATGTTCTATTTTGCCAAAAGACTGCAATACATTAAATCCAAAATCAAGACTTGGAACTGGAAAGAGTTTGGGGATGTTCATAAAAAAAAACATGAAGTTATTGCTCATCTTGAAAATTTGAATAAGAAAATCCGTTTAGATGGCCTCACAGAGAAGAGAAGTGCAGATGAAATTAAACTCACAACTCAGCTTGAGGAATGGGAAAAAAGAGAAGAAATCTTATGGAAGCAAAAATCTAGAATTCAATGGCTCAAAGAAGGAGATCGAAACACAAATTTCTTCCACAAATCTCTTCTAGCTCGAAGATCTCACAACTTTATTTCTTCCTTAAAATCAGATTCTGGAGATGTTGTTTATACTTGGGATGGCATGAACTCTATTGTTGTTGATTACTTTTCCAATATTTTTGCTGTTACTCCTCTTGACTCAACTTCACAACAAAATGTTCTTCAAGCAATCCCTTATCTTATCACTTATGTGGAGAACTCTATTTTGACCGCTCCTCGTTACTATCAATGAGCTTCAACAAGTAGTTTTTAAAATGCAAAAAGGGAAAACCCTAGGTCCTGATGGTTTTCCTATTGAGTTCTACCAAGAGTTCTGGGATATCCTTCATGTTGATTTATTAGAGGTGGTGGAAGAAGCCAGGAAATCCAAAGAAATTTTGAAGGTTATCAATAAAAATTATATTACTCTTGTTCCAAAAGCTCAAGAGGTTGATCATATCTCAGCTTTTAGACCTATTGCTTTATGTAATGTTCTTCTCAAAATCATTACTAAAATCATGGCAGAAAGGTTGAAGCCTCTTTTGCATAAGATTATTTCCCCAGAGCAAGGGGGATATGTGGAAGGACGTCAAATAGTAGATGAGATAGTTCTTGCTCAAGAAGCCATCCATTCCATGGATATGCAAAATTCTCCTTCTATGTTCATCTAGTTAGACTTATCCAAAGCTTATGACAGAGTGGATTGGCACTTCCTTATCAAAGTTTTGAGGCAATTTGGTTTCTCTAAGGATTGGATGGATTGGATTATGGGATGTATCTCTTCAGTTTCCTACTTAGTTCTTATCAATGGCAGTGCCTTCTCAGTCTTTCCCGCATTCCAGAGGTATTAGGCAAGGTGACCCGCTATCCCCTTATTTATTCATCATTCTTGCTGAATGCTTGGGTAGGACTATAACCAAAAAGAGGGAAAACAAAACCCTTGAGGGAGTTACCATTGCTCATGGAGCTAGACCTATCTCTCATCTTCAATTTGTGGATGACTCTACTCATTTAGGTAAAGCTACAGTTAAGGAAGCTTCTAATATTAAGCAAATCATTAGCTATTTTTCTAAGGCTATCGGGCGCTTGATCAATGAAGACAAATCTAAAGTTATTTTCTTTCACTCGCCTCGCTAGACAGGAATCCATGGTCTTGGATAAATTAAGATATAAGAAGACCTCTCTTCCAATCACTTATTTAGGTATTCCCATAAATATTCAAAGGCAAAAAAATAAATATTGGAATTGGTTGTTGGACAAAGTCAAGAAGAAAATTGGAAAGTGGACCAACAAGTGGCTTTCTTCTGGGGGTAGAATCACCTTGGTAAAATCAGTCCTTCAAGCTATTCCTATTTATGTTTCTTCCATTTTGAATATCCCAAAGGCTATTCTTCAAGAATTGGATCAAATCAATCATCGTTTCCTTTGGAGTGGTACTAAGGAGAAAAGAAAATGGGCCTTGGTGAAATGGGATACTTTGTATTCCTAAGAGTGAAGGGGGTTAGGATTCCGGTCTTCAATTAATAACAACAAAGCTTTAGCTGCTAAATTATATTGGAGGATGTTGCATAACCCCAATGCTCTTTGGGCCAATAATATCCGTGCTAAATATGCTGAGAACAAAAGTCCCGAAGACCTTGTTCGCTATCAACTTCCTACCAAAGGTTCTCCCATTTTAGCAGGTTCTTAAGACCGGTGAGGATTTGATAAAGAAAAAATTATTTTGGATCATTCATAATGGTCAACATGCAAATTTTTGGATAGATTCTTGGGATGGTCACAAGCCTTTGATAACTCAGTTTCTCGATTGGAGGCCTTGGATGGAGGAGCTTCACCGAGCTAATTGGATAAAGGTGGATAATTACTATTGATACCATACTGGTAATTCAAAGGTTGGTAGATATTGGATCCCTATTGAGGACTGGCCTATTCAAATCCTAGAAAGGCAAAGACAAGATATCCAAGGCATCCTTCATATGAGATCCCTCTCTTGGTCCCATGAAAAAGATTGTTTTGGATGGAACAACACTACTAAGGGTGAGTATTCAGATTCTCAAGGTTA
The DNA here is from genome assembly GCA_028583015.1 of Wollemia nobilis. Lineage (NCBI taxonomy): Eukaryota > Viridiplantae > Streptophyta > Pinopsida > Araucariales > Araucariaceae > Wollemia > Wollemia nobilis. The sequence continues at coordinate 40,458,160 of JAQPPZ010016981.1, forward strand.
TTTGACCTTATGCCATAATAATCCCAACCATTCTTTTGACATATTTTCTCAATTGTGGGCTCAAAAGCTCTGGCCTAAGGTGAGGTTCTTTAATTGGCTTTTATTGCATCGTAGGGTGCTTATTGGTGAGCAAATTATGAAGCATGGTTTTCATGGCCCTTTTAGATGTGAAATGTGTGAAGAGAATGTAGAAAATATCAACCATATTTTTATTGAGTGTACTTTAGCCTCTGAGCTATGGAGGAGAATGGCCACTTTACTTGGCTTACAGTGGTCCATTTTTTTCACTTTTGAACAGCTTTGGAGGGATTGGCCTAATCAAGAGGGTGTTGATCATTTTATTAGGTAGTTAGTTTGGATGGGTTCTACCATTCTTCTTTGGAATATTTGGAATGAAAGGAATAGCCAAATTTTTAATCAAGATAGGAAGGATATTCACTATATTTGGCAAAAGACCATAGCCAACTTAGTTGAATCGGTCCATCAACTCCTTAATCACCCCCAAAACTCCCACCAAAGATGGGATCAAGTGATGCAAATATTGAAGATTAAACCTTCTAAGGGCAACCAACTTAAAGGGAATGTGAGTATTAGTAAGATGGATAGGACTAGAAATTGGCAACCTCCTCCTAAGGATTTTGGAAAATTCAATACTGATGGAGCCTCTAGAGGGAACCCTAGAAAAGCCAGTGTGGGAGGAATTGGTAGACTTTCAGATGGCTCCCTAGTTTTTACTTTTGCTGAGAATTTGGGTATTCTTTCCAATAACCTTGCTGAGGGGTATGGTATCCTTAGAGGCCTTTAGGAGGCTACTAAGGTTGGATGGGAAAAGGTGTTAGTTGAGTCTGACTCTCAACTTATGATTAATCTCTTGAAGACTCCTTCTAAGAATCATAAGGTGGATTGGAGAATAAAAATAATTATTGAGAAGATTCAGTTAATCCAGATGGGATTTTTGAAAGTTGATTACAATCATGTGGGCGAGATCAAAACAAGAGGCGATGCTTTAGCTAATTGGGCTTTGGACAAAGGTGATCTTACTTGTTATGGTCACCCTCCTATATGGTGGGCTTCTCAAATTAGGGAAGCTCTTCTTTCTTTCATTTATTTGGATGGCTCCAGTTCTGAAGGTACCTAGTTTCTTCTTGTTTTTTTTTTTTTGGTTTCTCTTTGGTTCATTCAGTTTTTTTAGTTCTTGTAGCACCCTAAAATTGGCGCAGTAAAACCTTAATAATTACAATTACTCTAGTAAATATTCAAATTCAAATTTCAACCTCCAAAACCGCTCCCAAACCGCCGTTTAACCCGTTTCCTCCTTTCCCATGCCATTTTTAGAGTTTGTTTTGTCCGTTTGACGATATCGTCTCCGATAAGACGATATCGCCTCATATCGGACGATTTCGTCTAGCGTAGGACGTCCGTACGATCTCGTCCCAAACTGATTTGTGCATAGTTGGACTCTGTTCCAACGGCGTCTCTAATCTGGGCGTAAGCATGTCTACACCGTTAGAGACCTCCCCCATTGGAGATCTCCCAAATTGGGATGATCTCCAACCTCCCAACCTCTATCCTAAGCCTATTTAATCCTAGGCCCTCCCCTTAGCATCCCCCCGGCTGAAATTCCCCGTAACTCGAATTCTACACGCACTAGACCATCTTAAATCACTGTTTGCATTTGTATTTTTCCAAGTTTGTTTGCAGGAACTTCATTGTTTTTCAGCCGGAGCAAGCTCAATTCGTCTTAGACGATCTCGTACAATCTCGGACGATCTCGACCCAATTCGAGACGATTTCGACTGCAGTCCACATTGGGGGCAATCAGTGCCCAGAGTTTGCATTTTCTCCACTCTTTTTCGTTGCATTATTCTGCATTTAGTTAATTCTATGGTTATTCTTTATTATCCCGCATCTTGGAGTTCACCCATGTAGCTTTAATGCATAATAAAAGCATAAATTGTCATTAGATCATTATAATGCATTCGTGTCTTAGTTTGATATTATCATTTTAATGTTCTTACTACCATTTTACATCATTACCCTCTGTTATCATAGTTGCATTCTCTGTATTTTGCATCTGTTTCTCTGTTTGCAGGTCTCTGATGAATTCGTCAGATCTCAGACGATCCTGTCAGATAGGAGACGATCCTGTCAAATTCCAGACGATCTTGACTGCTTCAAAAATTAGAATCTCCATCAGACATCCGGATCAGGTATGGGTCTTTAATCCATCTTGTTCTTTCTATTTTTCTGTCCAAATCTGTTTCTGTCTTCATTTAGTCTGCATTTTCATAATAGAACAACTTAGTTTCATTTGGCCAAACCTAGGACTTGGATGATTAAAGATAAAACTAAACACATCAAACACATTCCCAACCTAGGCGTGGAAAATGCCATTCAAACGTTTCCTGGTGAACCCACCATCCATCAAAAATCACCATAATACACCTCCCCCGAGAGGCGGGACCTTCGCAAGGCCTCTCAGTCCGAGGTACCATGCCATCCTTTTCCCATCCTCCTTTCGGGCATGGATCCTATAGCCTGAAGGTAGGGATGCAAAAAATTTGGAGCGATACATTTTGGTGAACCCGACGTGAATGCATTTAAAACCTTTTGAAAACAAAAAATAAAACAACCAAAACATAAGATGCATTTCAAATCATTTAAAACTAATAAGTTGCATATCATGTTTAGATGGTAGCTCCTAAGAAAATATTAGCAGTATTATAAATGTTGAAAACCAATTGGCAGCCATAGAAATCAATTATGTGCTTAGTGTGCCCGAAACAGATAGAAATCAACTTTTGTGGGACGAACTTGATAGAAGACTAAGTGTCATTTCATCTAGGTCAACAAAACTTAAACAAATCAAGAGGCTTGTCCTAGATAGAATTCTGGATCCTCATCAACTCGTCTTTTATCATGAACTTCAGAGAGCCTCCCATAGATGGTTAGCTTATAGGAGAGCTCTTGTGTCTTCAAAATTGTTCACCTTCGAGGAATACCTCGAGAACGCAGCCATTATACACCAGTTCCTAGGTCGTGTAGAAGACCAAGAGGTTGTTCTTACGGATAGGGAAATATGGAATAGAGTTCCTCGAGCTGTGTTATATCGAGAGTATTGCCATGAGCTTTACTTCTATCAACCATAATCTGAGACAGATAATATCACTATAGCTCTTTTCATTAAATTTTTGAAAGAAAATTTTCAATTTGAAGAAGAACACTTCATGACTCCTGAAGAACTCGAGCCCATTAATGATATTTATAAATTGTTTATAGAAAACTAGATCAGTATTAGTTCTTGCATTTATTGTGTTGTTTGTTATCTTTACAATATTATTACAAAAACAAGAAAAACTAAAAAAACATAACAAAAACCAAAACCTTTCATTTTAAATATTGTAGTAGGTATATAATTAATATATACCTCTTAAGCTTGTTGCATATATATATATATATTTTCTGAAATCTAAATTAAGCACAATGCCTAAACTTAGGAATGGTAAACAAACTGAAGGAGAAGAAGAAGATTGGTTAGAAGATAAAACTAGAAACCCAAATGTCCTTCCTGAAGATCCAATTCCGAAGGAGAAACTCTAGATCAACCAGATGAACTAGGTGAAGACAATGAACAAGAAGAAAATGTTAAAGAGGATGGATCCTCATCCCCTAGAGTAGCTCCAGATGGAACTATTGCTTTTGACAACTTAGATCATTTCTGGAAATTTTTCAATAATAACATTGGCGCTCTTAATATGGCAGTTCGTATTGATAAAGGGCAAATTAGTGACACTCAAGCAGCCATGGAACATATGTTTGATGTGCACACTAATCCCTTGTCTTTCATTGATCAAGAAAGTGATAAGGCTGGACCATCCAATAGAGATATGGTCACTATGATTCAGAACATGCCAAAACAACAGGTTACCCAACCTCCTAAGGAACCTCGTTATTGAGCCTAAAATCATTCCTACACAAAAGAAAACTTCCTTCACCGCTTTACTTCGCCAAACTATTGATCAATATGCTTCAAGTAAACAAAAACCTAAAATGAAGCCAAACACCAATTTTCAACAATCTGGAATACAGCATAATACAACTTCAAAATTCCTTCATAACACCTTTCCTACCAACAATTTACACAATAGCAACATAGCATCTAATCTTCATGTCCCTCCATCATATGCTCACAAATCCCATATCAATGCCCTACCGAACCAATATGGTGGGCAAACTAGTAATCTGGAAGCCATGGTGAAACAGTTAGCTTCGCGTATGGACCAGATAGATCCTTACCGTCCCTCGTACAATTATCGAGAGATATGTAGTCAACCTTTGGATCCCATAGTTGTAGCACAACCGTACCCTAAGCATTTTCCCATGCCCATCCCGCCTATATATAAAGGAACCGAAGATCCCATAGAGCATCTTCGCATGTTTAGGATAGCATGTCATGATATATCACATGATGACTTGCTATTACTAAAAATGTTCCCAAAAAGTTTAGGTGGAATGGCATTAGAGTGGTACTATCAATTGCCCACTCATTCTTTGAGAAACTTTGAAGAAACAACTGAATCTTTTGTCCATCAATTTAGTGCCTACATCGAGAGGCATGTAACCATTAAAGATTTATACAACTTAAAACAAGACAAGGATGAATGTTTTGCCGATTTCTTAGCTAGATGGAGGCAGATTGATAGGAAAACCGCACTTTGTGCTACCTTATAGGGAAATGTTGGACATTTTTATTAATAATTTACAAGAACAAATATCTTATGAGCTATCAATCGCTACTTTAACTACCTTCGATCAAAGCTATAGATTTAGCTCGAAGAGTAGAAGATGCCCTCATTAGGAGAGGCCAACTTAGGAAGAAGGATGATGAGAAAACATCCAAAAATCAGTATAAAAACAAACAAGTTGTAGGTGACGGAGTCACTGACAACAAAAATGTTGCTAATATCAATGCAACGAAAACAACAAAAAACTTTATATTGAAACTGCCTGATAAGCCTCCTCGAGAATTTACTAGATTAAATCAACCATTATCAACTATTTTACCTCAATTACTCAAAAGAGGTTTGATCCAATTACCAGCTATCCGGGAACCCGATCCAACTATACCCGGATACAGAGCCGACTTACACCGTGATTTCCATAGAGGGCCCGGACACTCTACCAACGCTTGTAAAAGGTTGAAACATAAAATACAGGATCTGATTGATAATAATGAAATGGAGGTGCAAGCCTTCCAACCTAAACAAAATGCTCCTAATAATCCTCAAAAGACCATTCCCCAAAATCAAAATCAAAATGCTAATCAATCATTAGACATATTTCAACACCCTTTACCAAGACATGGTAAAGAGGTGGCCAATCAAATCGAACATCATAATGTTCCTCCTCCTACCCGATATGTAGGAACTATTAGCGGACATTTACCTAATCATGATTTACAAAAATTTGACACAACTTTATCCATGGTCACAACCAGGCCCCTACATAATATTCAAACTCCAGATCCTAGTGATATAGAATCGATACTCGAAAGTGAAATAGACATCACTTCAAACCAATCGAATAGTTCTGAAAATGAATCAGATCCTATTCAACCCATCACAGATGCTATGGTTCCGAAAGAACCATTTCCTAGAAGAGTTACTACTCGACCCTCTTCTAATCAATTCCTCCCAAATGAACAAGCCATAAACGCTCAACCGAGACCAGTTCAACGTCTTCAATATAACATTGTAGGTACCATTGGAGTCGTTACCCGACAAACATGCTCAAAATTCTCAACAAGAACCAAACCGAATGATGGATCAGCTCCATTTGTTTTGAAAATCCCAATAAAGGGAATCATGCTTCCAATGTTCAACTTAAACCCCCTTACAATATTAATGAGCAATTATCCAATACTACAGCCATAATTTCCCTTTTGGATTTATTAAGATCTTCTCCTACCCATAGGGATGAGTTGATGCTTACATTAAGCCAAATGATGGTACCTCAAAATATTCAACCTCGAAGCCATGGCCAATACTATCATCACTCGAGAAGTTGATTGTATTGACTTCCGAGATAAAGATATCCCACAACACAGCTTTACATAAGGATAATCCCTTATATATTACTGCTCTAATTGGAGATGTAGCCATTAAACGAGTCCCGATTGATAATGGTTCATCTCTAAACATTTGCACTTTTGACTTCTACCAACGATTTGGCTTTAGAAGTGATGAAATGAAGAAAACCGACATGATTATCAAAGCTTTCAATGACGAAACACAAGAAACGTGTGGAGTTATTACCATCCCATTGCAAGTTGGTCCTCGAACTCTAGATACCACCATGTTTATTGTACATTGCCCCGCATCGTACAATATACTCTTGGGTCATCCTTGGATCAATGCAATGCGGGCTGTCCCATCAACTTTACACCAATGTGTTAAATTCGAATTTAAAAATCAGTTGGTCACTATCCACGGTGATCCTAGACCCTTTGATATGTGTGCTTTGGCGTAACCCGTTGGAGTGCAATTTTGCCCCGCTCTGTCATCCACACATCCTAATTCTTATTTTTCATCTAAAACTCATGAAACACACACCCATAGCTTCACCTATTTTCCCTCCATTCATTTCATCCTCATATATAGATCAACAATCTTCTAAACAAACCACTCTAGAACCTCAAAAAGATCTTCAATCCACGACCAATCCTTCATGTTCCATCCCTATAATTTCAAAACCTATAGACCCATCTATTAACACTTCCACATTATCAACATCTATCATACCTTCCACATCTAAAGATATAGGGAATGATCCTTCTACATCTTATGCTCTTTCTGATGAACTTTTACCGGATTTATCCACAATACTAATATAAAAAAACAAATGCTTTCATGCAAGATTCAATTCTTTTAAATAACTTGCCGCCATCTCCTCGTACTTTGGGCCTCCCACAACCTATGGGAAGTACTTACCAAGTCGGGAGTTGTGCCTTCATTTATAAAGGATATGACCTGGGAAGAATCCCTCGGAATATCAAAACTCATCATGAGGGATATGCTCGATGTTATTTTACCAATGAATATATTAAAGCTAAACCCATAATGCTTAAAATGGGATATAAAGGGAAAGGCTTGGGACCTTTCCAAAATGGCATGAAAGAACCTTTCGAGGTAGAACCGTGGCCTCCCCGCTGTGGTGTGGGCCTATTTCCTAGTAAGGGTCAACCCTTTCCTTTTGAAGATGATGATCAACTCATATGTTATCAAGATTATTTGGATAGGCGTGATGATTTGCCTCTAAAAAATCAGCCATTTACATGTAACATGCTATCCATAGCTTACCCCGAAATGATTGCCGACTCCGATGAGGAGTTGGAAGGAGATATCTTCCACGATGTCTCCGTTGAAGAGATGTTACACAATGGATTTTATTTTGATGGTTCTATACCAACTATAGCCCAACTTGAGACCACTAATCCTCAAGATGAATTATCCAACTTAACCTTACAAGAATTACAAGAATTGGGCGTTTCACCCGCCCCACCTAATTTTGAAAGAGATCTACACATGGAGGTAGAAAACGTCATTAAAATTAATATTGGAACCGAGGATAGTCCTCACATAATCAATATTGGATCAGAATTAAGTCAAGAAAAACAAGAGCAATACATTGCATTCCTTAAAGAATATGAAGATGTCTTCGCTTGGACATATGAAGATATGCCAGGTCTAGACCCTTCTGTAGTCATGCATCACCTAGTGGTCCATCCGGATGCTAAACCGGTTAAACAAAAACTTAGAAAAATGCATCCCAAAGTGGCTTTGCTAGTCAAAGGGGAGTTAGAAAACTCCTGAATGTTGTTTTTATACAAGCTATTGATTATGCTGAATGGATCTCAAATGTAGTTCCAGTTACCAAGAAAGAAGCCACCAAAGTTAGGGTTTGCACAGATTTTAGAGATATTAACGTTGCATGCCCTAAAGATGATTTTCCTCTTCCAAACATGGATCAAATCATTGAATTTACTGCCGGGAGTGGGATGATGTCCTTAATGGATGGATTCTCCGGTTATAATCAGATCAGATAGCTCCTGAAGATCAGGCTAAAACAGCCTTTATTACCCCCTGGGGTACCTTTTGTTGGAAAGTGATGCCATTTGGCTTAAAGAACGTAGGTGCAACCTATCAACGAGCTATGACTTATATTTTTCATGATATGATGCATGATATCCTACATGATTATGTAGATGATATTATAGCTCGCTCTATTAATGAAGATAATCATTTAGATGATTTGAGAAAAGTTTTTAATCGATTACGAGAATATCTTATTCGATTAAATCCAGCCAAATGCATATTCGGAGTTAAGTCCGGTAAACTATTAGGGGTTTTAGTTTCTTTACGTGGTATCAAAATCGACCCTCTCAAGATTGCGGCTATCACTGATATGCCCGCACCTACTAATATATCTGAGTTACGAAGTTTACAAGGTAAGCTTCAAGCCATCCGTCGCTTCATCGATAAGTTGGCGGACAAAACCGGTCCCTTTCTTAAACTTCTTAAGAAGGATGTCCCTTTTAATTGGGACGACGAATGTAAAGAAGCTTTTGAACTTCTCAAACAATACCTCCTTAACCCACCCGTGCTTTCACCGCCTAGACCCGATCGCCCATTTCTCCCGTATATTTTAGCTTCAGATTCTGCCTTAGGAGCTATGTTAGCTCAGCTTGATGATGCGAAGAGAGAACGTGCTAATTATTATATTAGCCGAACCTTCATCAGTTATGAAACCCGCTACACAACATTAGAAAAACTATGTCTAGCAGTCATGTTTGCTACGCAAAAATTATGCCATTATATGCTTAATCAAAAAACTTATGTCATTGCTAAATATGATCCCTTGAGGTATCTCATGAGTCGACCTTATTTATCGGGTCGCACAACCAAGTGGGTTCTTGCTCTAAGCGAGTTTGACCTCACGTTCATAGGACAAAAGTCCGTTAAGGGTCAAATCATAGCAGATCAATTAGCTTCGCACCCTTAGAGTCTACCCATCCCCTCATCATTGAGTTTCCCGATGAATGCCTTCAATTAGAGGCAGTCCATATTGAACAATGGTCCTTATACTTTGATGGAGCCCGATGCATGAGTGGGGTCAAAGTGCGGGTATTATTTTAATATCCCCGCAAAAACATCTTATTCCTCTCGTCCTTCAAATTAACATTTGCTTGCACCAATAATATTGCTGAATATGAAGCTCTAATCCTTGGATTATGAGCCGCCTTGGCGCTAAAAATTAAACATCTATTATTTTTTGGTGATTCTCAACTTGTTATAAACCAAATTAATGAAGTTTATCAGACTAGAGATGATAAACTGCACCCATATAAAGCCTATGTTTTACAATTAATGTCTCTATTTGATCAAGTTACCTTGGAAGCTATTCCTCGAACTTGCAACCGTGCACCGATGCTATGGTCGCAACTGCATCTCTCCTGCCCTTGGAGTTAGATGACGAATATGCCACTATCATTATTCGTCGACTCCAGGAACCCGCTTCAAATAAGTCATGCTTAGAACCTTTGGATGTGTTTCTAATCAATGAAACTACTCCTGAACCTTGGTATACGGATATATTTGATTTTCTCCAAAATGGGACTTTCCTTGCCAATTCTAATAGAAGCCAGCATCGGTTATTACGTAGACGAGCAAGTCGATTTGTAATAATTGGCAATACTTTATATAGGAGATCTTTTGAAGGTATCCTATTAAGATGTTTGAATTTAGAAGAATCCCAATCAGCCTTGAGTGAAGCCCACGATGGATCTTGTGGAGGACACTTCAGTGGTAGTGTCATTGCTAAAAAGCTCCTTAGGATAGGATACTTTTGGCCTACCATGGAGAATGACGCACATGATTATGTGCGCCATTGCGACAAGTGCCAAAAACATGCTGACCTTGTCCATGCGCCCGCACAAGAACTGCAAGGCTATTTCATCTCCTTGGCCCTTTTCAAAATGGGGTTTAGATATTATTGGCAAAATCAATCCCGTGTCATCCGATGGACACAAATTCATCATAACCGCCACCGAGTATTTCACGAAGTGGGTTGAAGCTATGCCTTTAGCTTCCCGCACCGGCACACAAGTCTCTAAATTTATTTTTAATCAAATCATTTGTAGGTTCGAAATTCCCGCAAATCTCATCTCTGATAATGGAACTTGTTTCAAAAATAAAGATGTTAAAAAATTATGCCAAAAATATAAGATTCAACATCGCTGGTCCACTCCCTATTATCCTCATGGTAATGGTCAAGCGTAAGCATCTAACAAAACCTTAATCAAAATTCTCAAAATATTGGTCAATAAATCGGCCGTGATCGGCACATTCATTATATCCAACCTTGTGGGCCTATCGAACTAGTGTTCGAACTCCCACTGGAACTTCACCTTTTGTTTTGGTTTATGGTGTCAAGCCATTTTTCCCTTTGAATTAGAAGTTCCTTCTTTGGCTCTACTACTTCAAGATACCGAAGTAGGAGATGAATATCGAGTGGCAGACTCACCACTGGAACTCCTAGATGAAAAATGCATCAATGCTTTGGAGCATCTCCGTGCCTACCAAAACAAGCTTAAAAGATCATATGCTAAAAGTTTGTCATCGATCCTTTGAGATCGACGACCTTTTTTTAAAAGAAAATCAAAAAATACTAATGCAACTAAGGACCTTAAAGGTAAATTTGAGCCCAACTGGCTTGGACCATACATTATCACTGCTAAATTTGAATCGAGAGCATACAAATTATCTACCTTAGATGGTAAAGAACTTAAAGAACCCATGAACATTTTGCATCTTAAACGTTACTATGTATAAATTTGGTCATTTCATCCTTGTATATATTTGTTTAAAATATTTCAAAATCACTATCTTGTATTTCTTTCAATTTATAAATTCAAAAACACCAAAAACATTCATAATCATCAAAATATTCAAAACTACTTGTTGTATTTATTTATGGCACTTGTTAATTCTTTCAAAAACAAAAAATAATAATAAAAATAAAAAACAGCAATATTCTTGACTCTTTCGAAACCAAAACAACATAAAGAAGAAAGAGAGAGTCAACATTCTCAAAACTTCTCAAAAAGTATTTATATATATCTTCTTACAAATGTTGCAGTTATATATTTCAAATTATTTTGGATAAATTAGCATTTATTTGGAATCCCTCACTTTCACAAACACAAAATAAATATCTTGATTTTTATCTGGCATGATTACTAATCTCTCTTATATCAAAGTCCACAAAATTCAATTAAATAAAGTTTGAGCACAGAGAATTGATCTTGTTATTTACTTAAACCAAGCACATCCTTTCACAATAAAATGATTATATTTGTAATGTCCATGCTATGCTACATAGTAGAAGTGGTTTCTTGAGCGAAAAGTTTCCCCTGCTATCCTATCATGCACATGGTCTAGAATCTTTGAGAATTGGCAAAAGGACAAGCTCACCCCTACCTGAAATAAAAATCCCTTGCTCTACAGCTAATCCGAGCAAGTATCCCTAGCATAGAAAAAAAGAAAAAGCAAAGTTCAAGAAAAAGAGAAAAAGAAAAATATTATTTTATATCATTACAGCATTATCAAGCAAAAATACAAAAAGAAAAGAAATGAAAGCAAAAGCAAAAGCAATAAAATCCCTTTCCCTACCCTTTGAAAAGAAAAGAAGGGTTGATGAGCTTGAATCCCTGGAATTCTCAATTATTCAAAAACTGTGAGGTAAGCCCCATAACAAGTGGTTTGTGCCCAACCCGCTTGGCCTTGGGTAACTCCTAGCGTGGCGATATGTCCGTCACATTAGCGACCTTCTTTTGTACAGACCTATGTCCGCTTATGGATTAGCTAGCTCTTGATAATCCGACTTACATAGTAGTCTAGTATGGTTATATGCATCTACATCATGGTTAATGAACACTTATTTGGTTCATTCAAATCACTTGTATCATATTATCTTGCTCAAAACTCGGTAAACGAACATAGCAATTGCACACACATTTGTATTTGAGAGATTTTGTGTATCATTATGATAAATCAAGATTGGAAATGAACTCACATATGCACATGGGATTCCTTATAAATCTAACTTTTGTCTTTAAGATACTTTGAAATATTTTTTTGCAAATTGTCTGGAATAAATTCATTTTCTTCTTTAAAGTACAGTTGTTTAGTATAAAGACAACTACATACATAATAGAAAAATCAAAATTTCTTTCAAAACCATACAATCAAAACACATATATATATATATATATATTGTCGACTTTCGACGATGGTATAGTTCCAAAACCAAAATTGGAATTTTATGCCTAGCAAGTCCTCATCTTCATATTTTCAAATTAAAAATCAACCATGCAATAAAACTATCTTCTTCTTTGATTTTCGCGATGATGGTATAAGTCTATACCTACATATTCTATGCCTAGCGCAAACCATTGTACCAATTTTTATTCCCCATTTATTTGAAAATCATGAAAACCATATGACTTAAATCATTCTGTTATACAATTATGTTTTTTGACAAAAAGCATGCACATTATCACTATTTCATGTCATTATGTCAACCTTCAATTTTGTAATGATGGTATAATTCCTAGGGAATTATCCAAAAATTTATCACACTTAGGAATTTATGCCTAGCAAAAATCATTTTAACATTATTTCATGCATACTATTTTTATGAAACTCAAAACAAACCATCATCATCATCATTTGCACCATTGCACCAAAGTCTTAAGACAAGTCTCTTAAGCACTCTTTTACTTTTTAACAATATTTCTATACTGGGATTAGCTTGACGACCGAGTGAGCGGCGACTCCATGAAATGGTCTATAATAGCGACAATGTCCTTTGAAATTATTGTTAAAAGTCCCTTTTATTTTTTTATCAAATCATCACATCACAAACAACCAATTTGTTCTATCGATTATTTCATTTAAATTTTTCAAGCATGACATTTCAACCATAATATTTTCCAACGACGTAATTACATGAATCATCAAATCAATCAATCAAAACATTAAAAGCATCATAAAAATACATAAGACACAAGTCATATGATCAAAAATATCTCATCTATATATATATCAACCATAATATACATCATATCAAAACCGAATCGGTATGCCACAATCTGTACCTCGGCATACTCAATCCTCTATCAAAAATAATAAATACTATATATCAATCTATGCAGTGCAATCTATAGTAGCTAGCCTCGAGAACCCCTCGAGCTCTCAGCCTCATCTCCTCCCCCGCCCTGAGGTGGACGAGGTGGCCCCATCGTAGTATGTGTGGTACTACGAGTCCTAGTCGTCGATCGAGATGAAGTCCTCGATGACCCAATCCTGATCGGGTCGAATGCTAGCCGGCAACTGTACCCTCTGACCCTCCGGCACCATCTGGAAGTAGATACCCCGGTAGAACGTGGTCTGAGCAATCGACCGTGCCAGCTCCTGAGTGCTCGCTCCTCCACCCCATGCTCTGAGGCATGCAATCTCATCTCTCGAGCTATGTCACCTCAGCTCGATGGCGTGCAGCCTCATCCTGCAATGTCTGCACCCGTGCCTCGGAGATGGACCGTCTCCGCTCGGAGATTCACTGTCTCGCTGCTCTCCCTAGTGTCAACACCCTTGCCCTTATCGAGCGATGGTGGCCTCTCTCTCTGTGGAGAAGGGGGTCTCTCCTCCCTCCTCTCCCACTGCCATGGCCTCTGCTATGCCTGTGGTCTCCTCTGCTCTCTCCCGTCGTGACCCTGGGCCGCCTCAATGGCCGCCTGGCACCGCCTCCCCATCCGACGCACAACTGCGTGAATCGGACCCTAAGCCCTCGTCATCCGAGGAGGGCGGATGCCTGTGTACTGCATCATAGCCGTCGCCTACCCCAAGTCATCCCCATCCACTGGCTGAATGGGGGCATCATCTACGTCCTGACTCTAGAATCGCTGCATATCCGGAGCCCCGCTAACTGTAGTGTTATCCCGGATAGTCCGAGAAAACTCGTAATCCCTGAGAGATGGGATCCCCTGCTGTAGACCGAACTATCGCAAAACTCGATCGTAGCGATGGAGCTCCACCTCTCCCCTCTCCATCCTCATCCAGTAGACTCGCCTAATGCGAGCCAGCTCCTGTCCATCCTCGGCCCACCCTGGATGATCCCTCCAAGGCCTCCAAGTGATCTGGTCGGAGACAAGGTCATCAAGTAGTCTCCGGGACATCGGTAGATCTATCCGCCACTATGACCCTCTCCGGAGCCACCAGTAGAAAGCTCGGGGCCTCTCCCCATCAATCCCTATCAGTGGGAGCCCTACCGGCCTTCGCACCGCAATGTGCTCCCAGCACCAAACCTATAGAAGCGATGTCATAACCAGACATCGACCGCCCTTGTACATGACCCCATGCAGGATCCTATACAATCGGCATAGAACAAAGCTGCCCCAAGCAAACCTGTAGCCATGGTCTCTCATGTCACAGACCACATCTGCAGCACCCATGGTACCCTGCATCTACTTTGGTGGCACAGTAGAAGTCCACCTACCACCCCAGCCAAAACTCGTGTGAGTCTCGATGCCCTAGGCATCTGACGTAGCGACTCGATGTTCACTCCGCCTTCTCCAGGGCGAAGCTCGGATCGCCACACGCCGCATCATCGCGTGGCCCTGATTGGCCATAGGAGTGATCAGTCGTCCTTGTATGGGGATCCTCAAAATCCTCCATACATCCTCTAGTGTGGGAGTCATCTCCCCTGTCGGTAACCAAAAATAGGAAGAACCCGGATACCACCTCTCTGCTAGGGCTGTCAGTAGCCCCATGTCTCTAGAAACTTGTGGCATCTCTCGCCACATGCCGTAAGCCGACTCGTGCCACCTGATCTCGCTCGCCTGAGATAGAGCGGCCAAGTCATCTCTCAACCCGCCATATTTCCATTCTCTTGCTCTTTAGTAATCCTCTCGCAACATAAAAACAACAACAATAAAAATCATTAATAAAAACTCAGTAATTAATAATGCAAGTAAAATTAGTTCAATTTTATATAAATGATGATATCGTCCACTATTGGACGATATCGTCCCAAATTTGAGCAAAATCGTCTCCGATTTCGCAAGCCAAATCGTCCCTAATTTGACGAAATCGTCCCCTTTCGTCGATTTCGCCCTTAGACGAAATCGGCGAACTTGAGACGATTTCGTCGAAATCGGGACGATTTCATCCCGACGACGTCGACGGCCCAAAAATGGCCGCGATGCTCAAAAATTGCTCAAAATTCACCTAAAAAGCATGTAAATTCAACTTAAAGCATTCTAAACTAAGTTTAGACTCTTACCCGTAGCTCGCGCCGGACCTCTGTCGATCTGTGTGCTGTCTCGACCATTTTTGTCTCTAGAGCTCTAAAAACCTAAAAATGAACAGTAATAATGAATTAGGGTTTTACCCTATTTTTCTTAATTTTATTCAAAACACAATTAAAAACATTTTAAAATTTTGCTTTTTCACGTTTTTACCTCAAACGTTCGATTTGGGTAAAAACACGGAGGGGGCACCATAGTAAGCTGTCGTACGATTCGACCAAGAATCGTCGCCTAAAAATGGGAATAATTTTTGCTTTCTCGTAGATCGAGAAGAACTCATCTTTAACGCATTTTCTTCGGAAAATTCGCTAAAGAGGGGGCAAAATGTAGCACCCTAAAATTGGCACAGTTAAACCTTAATAATTACAATTACTCTAGTAAATATTCAAATTCAAATTTCAACCTCCAAAACCGCTCCCAAACCGTCGTTTAACCCGTTTCCTCCTTTCCCGTGCCATTTTTAGAGTTTGTTTTGTCCGTTTGACGATATCGTCTCCGATAAGACGATATCGCTCGGATCGAACGATTTCGTCTCGGCGTAGGACGTCCGGACGATCTCGTCCCAAACTGATTTGTGCATAGTTGGACTCTGTTCCAACGACGTCTCTAATCCGGGAGAAGCGTGTCTGCGCCGTTAGAGACCTCCCCATTGGAGATCTCCCAAATTGGGATGATCTCCAACCTCCCAACCTCTATCCTAAGCCTATTTAATCCTAGGCCCTCCCCTTAGCATCCCCCTGGCTGAAATTCCCTGTAACTCGAATTCTACACGCACTAGACCATCTTAAATCACTGTTTGCATTTGTATTTTTCCAAGTTTGTTTGCAGGAACTTCATTGTTTTTCAGCCGGAGCAAGCTCAATTCGTCTTAGACGATCTCGTACAATCTCGGACGATCTCGACCCAATTCGAGACGATTTCGACTGCAGTCCACATTGGGGGCAATCAATGCCCGTAGTTTGCATTTTCTCCACTCTTTTTGCTCGCATTATCTCGCATTTAGTTAATTATATGGTTATTCTTTATTATTCCGCATCTTGGAGTTCACCCATGTAGCTTTAATGCATAATAAAAGCATAAATTGTCATTAGATCGTTATAATGCATTCGTGTCTTAGTTTGATATTATCATTTTAATGTTCTTACTGCCATTTTACATCATTACCCTCTGTTATCATAGTTGCATTCTCTGTATTTTGCATCTGTTTCTCTATTTGTAGGTCTCTATGAATTTCCGACGAATTCGTCAGATCTCAGACGATCCTGTCAGATAGGAGACGATCCCGTCAAATTCCAGACGATCTTGACCGCTTCAAAAATCAGAATCTCCATCGGACATCCGGATCATGTATGGGTCTGTAATCCATCTTGTTCTTTCTATTTTTTTGTCTAAATATGTTTCTGTCTTCATTTAAATCTGCACTTTCATAATAGAACAACTTAGACTCATTTTGGCCAAACCTAGGACTTGGATGATTAAAGATAAAACTGAACACATCAAACACATTCCCAACCTAGGCGTGGAAACTCGCCATTCAAACGTTTCCCGGTGAACCCACCATCCGTCAAAAAATCACCATAATACACCTCCCCCGAGAGGTGGGACCTTCGCAAGGCCTCTCAATATGAGGTACCACGCCATCCTTTTCCCATCCTCCTTCCGGGCACGGATCCTATAGCCTGAAGGTAGGGATGCAAAAAATTTGGAGCGATACAGTTCCCTAGCTCATTCTATTCTTTATTTTGTTTCCTCTATTGATTCTTGCATTAATAGTCTTCTGGTCTAGATAGGTCATTGTTTTGTTCATTTTTTTTTCTTTTGTCTTTGTTTTTTTGTTTAGTTTTTTAAGGTGGGTGGGTTCTTTTGTTTTGTTTTGTTTTTGTGTTCTTTGTGTTGTTTTTTTTTGTTCTTTTTTTTTTATTGTTTTGTTTTTTTATGTTTTTTGTTATTGTTCTTGTGTTTTTTTCGTTCTTGTTCTTGGGTTTCTCTTTGTTTGTGTTATTTCATTTTTTTATGTGTGAGTGTTTTCTATGTTTTTTGTTTTTGTTTATTGTCTGTTGTTGGTTGTTTTTACTTTTATTTTTATTTTTATTTTATTTTTTAGGTTTTGGTTGTGTTTATTTTTCATGTTTTTTTGGGTTATGTCTTTGTAGTGTTCTGTTTTTTTTGTCTTGTTTGTGTTTTGTTATGTGGTTCTTGTGTTTTTCTATGTGGTTTGTGTTGTGGTTTCTTTTATCTTATTGTGCATGTTTGGTTGTGCTTTTGGTTTTGACACACTCAAGGAGCATGTTTTTTATTTTATTTTATTATTTTTGTTGTTATTTACTTTTTTTAAATTTGGTTTTGTGTGTTTGTTTGCTCCTTGAGTATGTCAAATGTGGTAGGCCAGGTCCGAGTCCTGGGCATTTTTTGTGGAATAGATACCCCTGCCTCCTTGGGTCTTACCCAAAAGTGGCATCCCTTTTGGGATGTTTTCCACAAAAAAAAAAAAATAAAAAAACAAAAACTATCTTTTGCACTTTCTTTGAGGACTTAAAATGAAACTGTCTATTTTGCAACTTTTCAAATTCTAATAAGGTGATTAATGAAGTTAAGTAGTAATCTAAATTAAGTGTTCAATTAATGAACCTTTTGTACCTAAGTTGCTTACCTTTGATTACGAATATCTTGATGAGTTGATTCACCAAATTTCTTGTCTGGAATGGTTGTTGCTCACATATATGAATGCTCCTAGTTTGTTGCTTTGAAATTGTAGTAGATGATTTCAACTTCTCCTTTAGGATCTGGACTAGAACTCCGAAGTCTTGTAGCTAGTAATGATATCTTGATTTTTGTCCTTTAGTAGTCAATATATTCATTGAAATGTTGTCCTTCTAGAACCTTTTTAGTAATTTGTTGTGAAACCAATAAATCTCTATCTCTAAAATGTGCCTTCTTTAGCTATGAAGGACAATATCCAAATCTTCTTAGATTTGGTAGGTTTCTTCTATCTAAGTTATGGCTTCAAATAGGGCTTTTTTATAAATAATCTAAAAGTCTTGAGGTTTTCACGAATCTTCTCTATGAAGTTTAACAAATTATTTTCCAAATATTTCTCCATTGGGCTTGTTGTTGGATGGTGATAATTGTCCCAAATCTTTCACTATATTTTGTAGTGAATTTATCCAATGAGTTCTCCTAGGAACTTCTTTGATGGCTTCTCCAATTTTTGCAATGAGACTCACCAAGCCTTCTTATTAAGACCTCTCCAAGATCTTTAGTATAGAAACTTCTTTGGTCTTCTTTATGAGACCTTTCCTTCAACCTTCAACTATGGAAATGTTGGCAATGAGATCTTCTTCTTGGATCTTTGGAACAAGACTTTATATAGTACTTATCTATCTCTTCCAGGGATGGAATTTCTTTAATGAGAACTTTGATGGGTCTTCTTTAGCTTCTTATAGAGGAAGTTTTTAATCAACAAAGGAGATCACCAATCTCCTATCTTTCACAAAATCTTCTTTGGATTCTTATTCAGGTTTAAGGTTTATATGGCCTTTTCTTCTAGATCAAGGTTGCTATGGCCTTTTATTCTAGATTAAGGCTTCTATGGCCTTATATTCTACAACAAGGCTTCTATGGCATTTTATTTTGCAACAAGAATTGTATGGCCTTCTTTTTAGCAATGTGCAGGTCTGTAATAGGACTACCTCAAGTTCCTCGACTCTCCTCTTATTTTGTTTGTTGCTTATGGTACTAGATTGATTCTAAGAAGATATTCTTCCTAGATCTCTTGTAGGAAGTTTTGCAACTTTCTTGAATATCCTTTTCTTGTAATAAAATATTAGTATAATGAATCTAAATGTATCAATGATGAATCTTCACTAGTTGATTTGTCAATCTAATGGAATGAATTTTGAGTCCTAGTCTTCACAAGTTTTCTATAACTCTGTGGAAAGACTCTAGTCAAATGCAATATCAAAAATTCTAGAACTAAGATTTGATTTTCCTCTCTATCTCTCTTGTAGCTCTCCCTAATCCTATCGACCTACCATGGCTCTGATACCACTGTTAGCTTTTGATAATGTATGCCAAGGGAGAATGCAATCATAGGATGCATAATATGCAAAAATGTAAGATGCTAAAATATGCTATTAATGAAAAGTGATGAAAATGATACAATGCAGTATGGAGGAAATGAACACTCCATAACTAATGCTAAAGAACTACATTGTACTCCATCACCAATCTATATGGTGATCTACCCAGTATACCTACTACTACCTACAATGATATATAATCACTCACTATGAGGCCCTTTATATAGAAATATGGATTGATTGACCACAAATCTACCTAGATATACAAGAGGACATATTACACATAGTGTAGACACCAAAATCTATCCACTTATCATCCATCTATGTTTCCCAATCTCAATCTTTAATTATTTATATATACATACGTGTTTATTAATATATATTTAATATTAATATTATATATATAATTTATATATGTATTTATGTGAATTAATACTAGCCCTCCGCCATGTTTTAATATTAGCCATTCATCCACCTTAATCCATGTCACTTACCCAGATTTAATCTCCACCCTTCCTCATGTTTTAATATCAGCCACTCAAATTGTGTAGTTGAAACCCTAACATATCTAAGGGAAGATTATAAAGAGGAGTCATTTTGATGACTCAACCCCTAAGCTCTAAGTTTTCTAAGTGCCTCCCCTGAGTTCTAATGTTCTTGGAATCCCTAAGTGCCTAAGTTCACTAAATTCCTTAAGATATTTATGGAGTCCAAGCCCTAGCCCCCCCTTGTTTCTATCCTCACATCCATTATCATTATTCATATCTCATTTGCTTCTACCATCACCCTTCCTGCACTGCATTAAACATATCTGGTTCTACACCATTTACATAAATCCCTGAATTCCCTCCTAAGCTCACCAAGCATCCATTAGAGCCTGTCGAGCACCCACCAAAGCCTATCGAATTCCTGTGGGTGTTTCACGCACCAGATATGCAACCCTACAACCCTTGGATGCTGTTAGGGCATCTTCGCAACTATCACTAGCATCATTTACTTAAGTAGAAATAGAAATAGAAGGTGTATTGAAAAGGCAATAGTTATATGCATTTATTTTCATATTCTTATGCTTAGTTCATAGTTTTATCATAGTATCTAGGGTTAGTGATTTTTTTATAAGGATATCACTGAATGGATCCCTCACAGGTATTACTGATATTTGTTAATGTTTGTTGTGTGCAGGTATAGGAATCATACACTTGGAAGTTGTTGAAGCTAGGATGGCTCTATCTAGGATACACAAGCCCACTCGTAACCTCGTTGAGATCGAATCAAGTGTGAAGACACCACCATAATTTTCAACTAGGGTTTCGAAGAACCCTAGTACTTGTAATTGTTGTATCAAAAATAAGTATTGTAAAACCCTATATTTGGGGAATATTTATTGTAACATTTGAGATCCACCCATTACAATAAAGAGTTTATCTATTTTTGTGCAATCATTGTGTCTTATGGTGCTTATTATTATTTCAATACTTTTATTATTGGTGTTGCTTGATTTTTGATTCACAAATGACGATCACGATGTCACCACCATTAGAGACATGATGTACTACACCTTTGATCTTGGTATGGATATATCCGATTATTGAAGGATCAATTGATGGAGCACCATATTGGGCTACCAGATTGACCTTCCTCATCCATATTCAAACTCGATACCCATGGTGGCTGGATAGCGAACCATGCAATGTACTCTGTAGTAGTCCCTACATCATCCACATCAAGGAGGTCCATATCCTCATCATCCTCATAGGTCACCCTTCATGCCTCTGCAAAAGGTAGACCTGTCTTATCCCAATGATGCCTATAGAGCAGTGGCACCTTAGGAACCTCCTATATTAGTCCAAACTACCTTAGCACCCATGAGAACTAGATGTGCTCCATCATACTCCTGTACCACCCAACCACCTACCTAGCCTATCAAACTCTTCATAGTTGCTCCCCATCACCAGCCCAAGTGGCACCTTACCACAACCTCCAAATCACCTGAGCCGATGTCAATCCAATCCATAGATCCTTGTACCACTGGTGAGTCTAAATAGGATGACTTAATTGTACCTCCTCTACCATAGACCATATCATAGCATATGGCTACTCCCTATCCCATGAATCAATAGGTAATCCTACAGGTCGAGCCACACTGAAGTGATCCGAACTCCAACACTACAACCCCTACCTCTTCACCTCATACAAATCTTAGTATAACTATGCTAACAAAGCAGGTGCCCATGTATACACTTGAGGTGTATCAATCATATCATACACCAGCCCGATCAGGTTCCATGGGAATCGACATCCCATACTATTCAGGGCCACTATGTTAGCCAACATGAACATGAAAAACATGGTAAGTGCATCCAACTTCTTATCCACATACATATTCAAGTACCTTATTCCTTCACTACTCACATTCTCACCTCGCCATCTATCTCCAAATATGTGATCCATATCATAATCCTTATTGTCCAACCTCGACACGTAACCCCTCCATTGGTAACTTGAGGATACGATGTACATCCTCAAGTGTCATTGTAATATCTCTAGTAGGGAGATGAAATGTCCCCCTATCTAGATCCTATCTCCATTCTAAAATAGAGAGATATCCCTCACCCACCCTAACCACATCAATCCTAGTTGCCCCAGCTAACCCCACACCCTCAAGCTACTTCCACTAGTCATCTCGTAATACCTTTCTCACCCCCAATATGAGAGGTAAGAATCAATATTGAGCCTCCAAAATCCTCAATTTTAGCACAACACATTCACAAAGCAATTCCATTAAAGTCACATTCACTTTCATTGCATAATTTAAAAAAAAAAACATGGTTTTTGCATAAGTCAAAAAGAGTACCAAGGATGCTTACCTTAGCCACATGAACCTCTGATCCTATTTCTACATATTACCCTTCCACTGCAATAGCTCTCACACCACAAATCATTCACCTCACTCATTCACTCCACTTCACTTCACTCACTCCCTCAGACACTGCTTTTAGAATTTTTGAATGCAAGAATGAATTTGATTTCACCTCTGTAAGCCATTTATACTTGTTTCTAGTGCACTGGGATGCCCATGGGTGTTCATAGGCACATTTATATGCACACAAGTATCTACATATCACCAGATACCCACAAGCATCTAAGTTTACTGTAGATGCCCACTAACGTTTGGCATCAAAATTGGCAAAAAGACCAAAATGATCCAAAAAGGTAGCTTAACTCCACAAAATCATTCCAAATTTCATCCATACATTCATTTCATCATCATATTATGTTTTGTGAAAACCAAAATTGATTTGGATGCATAATTTTTGTTTGCATCCAAAAGGCGTAAATTTCACTTAACAAGCTTCAAAACACACAAAAACGGTCCAAATTTTCACAAAATGACCATAATAATCATTCTAATCATACAATATTCATTTCAACATCATTTTTATTCATAAATCATTACATTTACACATTTTTCCAAGTTCACATACAATTTCAAGTGAACCTTGTATCTAGTGGTTTGTTCTATCTCCTTGGCGATTGCAACGATTGGTATCCATGCAATTAGGTAAGATAAGTAAATCACCATAAGAACACTTGGTCATTTCATCCTCTAATATTTAATTGTTCAAAAACAAAAATCACTTTTGAGTACTTCACCTTGAGAGTGAGACTATGCCAAGACCAATTTGCTTAACAACTATCATTGATGGCCTTGTTCGTGGGGCTTGAAACATAGACAAAATCATAACTCATCATTTATTTTATATTGAAAGTCATCATGGACATAGGTCTTTACTAGGTTGATTGGTTCCAATTGAGGGAATTATCCTACAGTCACTAGCTGACCCTCCAAGGTTGACTCCTTTTGCATTTTCATCACTTTGCATTTCAATGATGCCAAAAGACACTTTCTTCAACAACATGGAATTACCCCAAAATTAGAGCAACCACATTTGATTTTGATTTTCTACAATAGGAAATATCTTACATTATCATGGCATTTATACTTGGCAAAAAACCCTTCTCTGTTGGGGCAAAAATAGATTCAATCAATTCCATTTTACAACATTTCCCTTTCTCTGTTGGGGCAAATACGAAATCATTTTACATCATTTATATCATTTAAACTTACATCATACTCTTACACTTACATCATACATATACATTTACACCATTCACTTGTATTTTCATTACACAAATCTGTCAATTGGCTTGTGAGATTTATTCTTCACTCATTCACCAATTGAGGGGGTAAGCTACACAATCAAATGGTTACACAATAAAATTATTTTGTCTTCAAGATCATCTTCACATTCCAATGAAAAAAATATGCTTTTGCATAAGGCCAAACCAAGTGTCTCATATTTTTGCATCGCATTGTGTTTCACACAATGTGGTACAAAAATAGGCATTTGTAGACACTGAAATCTAGCCACTTGTCATCCATACATGTTTCCCAATATCAACCATCCATTATTTATATATATACATATGTGTTAATCTCAGTCATTCATCAACCTTAATCCATGTCACATCCCAGATTTAATCTCCACCCATTCTCATGTTTTAATCTCGACCGCTCAAATTGTGTCATTGAAACCCTAACATCTCTAGTGGAAGATTAAAAGGAGGAGTCATTTTGATGACTCAACACCTAAGATCTAAGTTATCCTAAGTGGCCCCCATGAGTTCTAAGATTCCTAGAATCCCTAAGTGCCTAAGTTCACTAAATTTCTTAAGAGATTTATGGATTCCAAGCCCTAGCCCCCCCTTGTTTCTATCCTTACCTCCATTACCACCGTTTACATCTAATATGCTTCTATCACTGCCCTTCATATGTCTCATAAACCAGATCTAGTTCTGTGTCATTTCCTTCAATCCTCGAATGCCCTCCCAAGATCATCGAGCATCCACTAGAGCCCATCAAGCACCCACCAGAGCCTATCGAGTGTCCACGAGCATGTCATGCACCAGATTTGTAGCCCTATAGCACTTGGGTACTATTAGGGCATCTTCACAACTATCATTGACATCATTTATGTAAGTAGGATTAAAAATAGAAGGTGTATTGACAAGGTAATAGTTCTATGCATTTATTTTCATATTCTTATGCTTAGTTCATAGTTTTATTGTAATATCTAGGGTTAGTGATTTTATTCTGAGGGTCTCATGCAGTGGAGCCCTCACATGTATTACTAATATTTGTTATTGTTTGTTGTGTGTAGGTATAGGAATCATACACTTGGCAACTATTGAAGCTAGGGTGACCTTATCTAGGATACACAAGACCACCCACAACCTCATTGGGATCGAATCAAGCGTGAAGACACCACCATCATTTTCAACTAGGGTTTTAGAGAACCCTAGTACTTGTAATTGTTGTATCAAAAATAGATATTGTAAAACCCCACATTTAGGGCAAATTGATTGTAACATTTGATATCCACTCACAACAATAAAGAGTTTATCTATTTTTGTGAAATCATTGTGTCTTATGGCGTTTATTTTTATTTCAATACTTTTATTTATTATTGTTGCTTGATTTTTGATTCACACATAGACACTTGTGCATTTATTATATTACTTGAAGTAACTAGCTAACTACCCCCTAAAGTAATCTACTACTCTAGTTATGTACCAAGGGTGGTACATTTACAAGATCCAAATGATGTAATATACTCTAACAAAACCTCCACTATAACAAATCTAATTGATGTGCTAAAGAGCATGAAACTCCATTGCATGAAAAAATCACCACCCACAATTTATTTTTGTTGTTAAGAAAGGGAATGGAATAATCCTTTTTCAAATTTTAAAATAAAATAAAAAACTAGAGGGAAATAGTAGTTTCCTGGGATGCAAAAAAGAAATTTTGCAAGGGACCCCATGAAATTTTGCAAGGGATCTAATAGAACCAACAATTCATCATATCTACCATAGTTTACCTTGTACAATATTTTTAAGCAATTGAGCAAGTGCTTTGAATTGGCTCTTATACCATGTTGAAATTCATAATACTTTCCATAAACATCTATACATTCACCACAATCATATGTAGAAAAAGAAAGAAGAAAGAAATAGAAGATCACATAGAAGAAAATAGAGAAAGATAAAGAACATAAAAAAATAGAAGGAATAAGGGGTGGATGTTCATAGCCACACCCATGACCTCACATATCACATATTAATACAATGGATCTGTTATTGGGGGGCATTTATAGTGATACCAAATCCCCAATTATATGTTAAGCTCAAGTCGATAAAACTTGAATTAAACGTTAAATTATAATATAATAAATGTATCAAACCTATAGATAGCTAAAAAGACCATAAATCCAAACAAAGAAATGGAAGATTGAAATGTAGTAAATCAAATGTAACCATACACATGAAGAACAAAATAAAGAAATGATCAAGGTGCCATTTTATTGATAATATCATGTTATTTTACAATGAGGTTACAAATAAGATCCCTCCGAAGGATCACTACCAATATTTGATACAATTGATTACATATAAATCTATTTTAATGTACCACACAAGTTCCTTTTAGTATCCCACAAACTAAATAGACAAGTTCCTTGAGACTGTCGTTATGTGTGATAAAGATGTGAGAGTCATTTTGTCATTTGCTCCATTGAAAAGACCTGTAAATATGCATACAAGAAATATACAAAGCATCAATAGCATATGAAGAGCCTTTAATGATAAGACCCATGATCATGATAAAAAATGATAAAGAAAAGCTGAAATACAGTAAACAGATGCATAAAATTTAAATCTAACTATGCTAGCTAGTAATTGAAATGCTATTAAATCTATTGCAACCAAGAAAACTAAGAAAATATATCTTTTCAAGAGGTCATCCCTATGCAAGGCGATTTGGTCTACTGGCCATCCCTTAGTAGGATGGTGGCACTTGCAGGTCGTACTAGAGTGATACGATCACTGAACTGGGAATAATCCCTTGTAATTGATGTGAGGTGATGTCAGGGTTGATCTAAGGAATTGATGTTCAAGGGTGCACTCGTGAAGAATGACTTATTGTCACTGAAACAAGGTTTTTGGCTAGCTCAAAGGATATGAATGTGATTTTCAAACTCTAAGGGAATACATTGACATACTTTCCATGGTGAAAGGATGCAAATATGCTTTGAAGCTCTATGGTGAAAATCTAGCAACACTTCGTTGCTTTGAAGGTTGTGAGCTCTTCGATCTATGATTTGAAAACACTTCTATATGTAAAATTTCTACACTATTAAATAAAGACAAGGTGTCTTCTTATAGATTTTCCAAATAGGAATCTTATCTTGTGAGGGAAACCAAGAATCAAGAAGCAGTTAGATTCAAGAATGGCAACCACCCATTCAAAAATATTCTCGTAACTGACTGTGGGTTCTAAGTTATCCGGTGTAATTATTTTTTCCTTGACTTAGGAGTCAAAATCTATTACAGGCATGACCATCCCAAGGTAGGACGATCGTGACTACTGGTCATCTCACTATGGGATAGTCTCTAGAGGTTGTCCCTAGGTAGGATGGTCCAGGCTATAAAAGGTAATTTACCCCTGTTTGAGTGGTAAAAACCACTATTAAGCCCTAAAGCTACCCAAGGTGGGTCATATGGCCTGAAAAGGTGTCCATATAGGTAGTCTTCTCAAAATGATGTATTTTAGGTGTCTATAGATACCCATTTTTGGGATGCGTTGTGTGACAACACAACACAAAGCAAAAATAGATGACCTAAAGTTAGGTTGAGGGTTGATGGTGTTCATTGATCTAATAAATATTAGATACCCCAATCATGGGAAGAGCATACATATTTGAATCATTACTTTAAACTCATTAAATAAATTAGTCTTGGTTTCTCTTTAGCTTCCAGGTAGGCTCAGGGGACTTACAATCCTAGGCTTTGGAGAATACCAGGTATTTGGTAACCTTTCGGGGTATACCAAATAGGTAGTTTCGGATATCCTATTATGCATTTAAATGTTTACTTGTTGTTTTTCCCAAGAAGGGGCATGATTGTCTTTAAAAATTATTATTGAATGAATACAATTTGCATGATTGAGTGTTTGATTATTGATTTTGATTATGAATTTTGTGAGTATGACAACCCCCTCAAGCAATGAGCTGATGAGGCGATGAAAAGTGATGAAAGCGATGAGTCACTTGACCAAGATAACTTGTTTAGAATTTTGTAGGATATTTTGTGAATGTAGAAAGAGAAAATCATGTTACAACTATGATTTTGACCATTAATGGTAATTGTATAGCTCTATCCCTTGGAGTAGTCTAGCTGCATGGTTTTCTTAGGGACTTGAAATGATAACAATTTGATTTGATCTCGAGGTGAATCCCTGTATTCGATGATATCTTGAAAATTAATGAGAGAATGAAATGTATATATATATCCCATGGAGCAGTTCATCCATTTGGCTTTATTAGGGAATTAAGATAATACCATTTAAATTGTGATAGATCTATTTTTGTTTCAAGTGGCCTTATGGTAACCTTCCCATCCAACCAGATTGCATGGATAATTAGTTTCTGCAACTGCCAGGTATATAGGGTAAATCACTAGGTATAAGAATCACTCAAGATTTTTGTTTTTATAGGTTTTGGATATTTTTGGGGTTTTTAAATAAAATGGACCATTAGTTGCTATTAAATGACTGAATTGATGCTCATGATGCTTACGTGATGCTTGCATTTATTATGATTTTGAGGCTATCCTGGGGTAGGATGGTGGCATTATGCAAATTTTGGGGCCATATTGAGGTAGGATGATAGCACCGAAATGCGATCGCACTACACAGGGACGATCTCAGAATTTGAAAAATATAAAAATAAAATTTTCAAAATTTTGATGTTATTTGCACTATTGGCAGCTGGAGAAAATGAGAGTTGAAGTGGAGGAGAGAATTTTTAGACATGGAGTGCTACTAAAAACCTGACTTAATTGTAGGTCCAAAAAGACCACATCCTTAGAAAACATTGAAAATATTATCTCAAGTACGAAGTTTTGATTTTGTACAATTTTCAATGCATTTTGGAGCAGATCTACAACATGGATTTTCTAATCTGCCAAACACTTAGTGTATTTTACACTTAGAGAAATTTTGCATAATTTATAATGTATTTGGCAGTGGACTAGTGATGTGTTTCAATTTTGCAAAAGTTTTGGGCGAAGATGATGTCAGCGCAAGGAGAAGTGCGGAATAGCAATTGCTTATTTGTTTCGATATCCTTCGAGCGGCTAAGTGTCAAAGAGGCTAATTCTGGTGAGCTTATAGACTATTTTGTTTCAAAATGGTGATGAAGAGGCTAAAAATTATGGAAGAAGTGCGGATTGGCGACAAAGAAGCATTTTGAATAGACTTCTTTTCGAATTGGAGACAAGGTTTCATTTTACACTAACTCTAGTGTGGAATAGAGGAAAAGCTATTTTACACTATAGCAAATGCAGATTCGAGATGAGGGAAGATTTACTCTTGCTCAAGTGTGGATTCCTGATTCCACAAAAGTTTTTAGCAAAGATGACGTTAGGAGCTTTTGTAATGCAGATTTTTTGTTGCTTCAAAGTTCCAAGAAGAAAGGGGAAGGTTGACGAGTCGATTTCATCCCACTTAATTATTAGTGTATTTTATACTGAATTGGCGTTCTGCAGATTCAAAGATAAAAAGGGTAATGTTATCAACTTAAAGAAGCATAATGGTGCTTTGGTATTTTCTCGCCATTGTATAGAATATGTTCCAGATCAAATCATAGTCGTGTGATGGGGAAGATCAACGGTTGATATTTTTTTGATTATTTTGAAGTATTTAAAGGTTTTTTCTCACTAGATTCAAACATAATCAGTTTGGAGACTAGAAGCTGAAGCATAAGAGGGTTTCAAGAAACAAGAACTAGAGGCAGTTGCAGATCGATGATGATGCAAGCTTCCAAGAAAATTTCACGAAGTAGATCCATCTAACAACCTGAACTTCAACTGACATCAACCAACCAATGAGTTGCAGAAGCTCTGAGCTAACATGGCGGTCTACTTGCAGTGGATTTCCTAGAGGTTGAACTAGTAAGAAAGTTCCAGCAAGAACTCCCTGCTAAGTTGTTGAAAAGCAAATATTTGTAATGTTCTTAATCATTCTTTAATTTTTAAACTATAAATAAAGGTTGAACCCTCATTTTTCGAGGTTGGCACTTGTGTGTTTTCCTACACTGTTGTAAATTTTTTCCTGTGAACTAATGAAAGGAGCATTACATTGATCTTCATCTCAAATTTATATCTTTATTATCTCGTATCGGAGGTTCAAAATCTAGAGTTGAATTTATATCAATATTCGAATGGTTAGTTTTTTGCCAGTTTATTAGATTACTAACTGCTAGGGTAATTGAAATCTGCTTTTGATTAGATCTATATTGGTAGAGAGTGCATTTCTATAAAATCTAAGTGTTGATTAATTCTGTTTGTAGACACCAAATTACAGCCACTAAACCTCCATCCTAACCATTCCACCACCCACTTGTCCTCCATACACCCTTCCCACCAATTATTTGGCCCAAATCCACCTTTCCCGCCATCCATTCCACCATTTTAGCCCTTTCCCGCCATTTCCTAGCCTAATTGGGATTATTTTAATATTATTTTATATTATTTTATATTTAATATAATATTTTATATTATATTTTAATATATTTATTATAAAATATATATTTATAAACTCAATTAACCACAACCGTCCGATCACATTCTAATCTCCACCGTCCATATTCATTAATCCATGTCACATGCAAAAAGTAATCTCAACCTTAGGATCTAATTTAATCTTAGCCACACGATCAAAAGTGTAAGGCTAAAACCCTAAGAAAACCCTAAGGTTGGATTATAAGTAGGGGCATTTGCAAATGCCCAAACCCTGGAACTAGAACTGGAACCCTCTAAACTTGGACATTAGACTTTGCATTCTGAAGAGATTATTGGTGAAGCCCTAGCATAGAATCCTGAAGATCTGAAGCCCTAGTCCACCAATAATACTTCTGCTATTCTAGCCGCCATCCATCCATCCTCCCTCACCACCACAACCATCCTCCATCCGTCACCTCCGTTGCCATCCCCCCTCTATTTTTGTAGATTTACCCTACCCTACAAGCATTGTTATGAGCTTGCAAAGCTCGCTGTAGAGCCTACCAAGCGCTCTCCAGAGCCTACCCTATCTGTAGGTGCATGCCAGAGCCTACCAAGCTCACTGTAGAGCTTTCCAGGCGCTCTCTAGAGCCTGCCACAGTCCCAGGTGTGAACCAGAGCCTATGAAGCTCGCGTTCGAGCCTGCCGTCATCAACGAACTGCATTCTGAAGTTGTTGCATCAACAGATCTAAAATACCATCTACAATAATTGGTCAATAGCAAGGTAATAGCAAGGTAAATCTTATTTGTGTGTATTTTATTTAGTAATTTGTTGATTTTGCATGCTCTTTTATTTTATTAGTAAACTAGGGTTTTATTAATGTCTGAGGGCCTCACACTGTGGAGCCCTCATAGGTATTACTAACTCTCTTTGTTTTATTTTGTGTATGCAGATCTACAAGTTCTACATTTTATTTGATGGTTGTTGAAGCTGGAGTGGCCCAATCTTGGATATTCAAAGCCCACTCAACTTGTTGAGATCAAGAGCACACCCGAATCTGAAGACACTTCCATTGCTACTAGCTAGGGTTTCGAAGAACCCTAGCATCATTGTAATATATTGTATCAAATAGTTGTACTGAACAAGGATTGTAATAAAGGAGTTTATCGGCTCCCCCATATTATTGAATATACATTCTTTTGTGCAATCTTTGTGTCTCACTACATTATTTGATTTTTGCTATTTTATTTTAAGTGTCGTGTTCTTGCATCTACAAATGGTGATCATGGTGGGACCCCACAAGGGTTTCATTATTTGATAGATCTACCTTGCTAATTTACTATTATTGTTGTTTGTTGCAAGATTTTTAGAAAATGTAAAAGTCATCGCGTTCATCGCTAGGGTTTCTGAAGCATTCTGCAGTAGTTCCAGAGATCGTGCAGGTGCTCTTCCATATTATGCAGGCATCCTTCCATGTTACGTAGGCGCTCTCCTATGCCTGTGCAGGTGCCCAGCTGCATCTGGCATTAATTTGAAGTAGAGCTAAGGCTTCCAAGTAAGTTTTATAACCCTAGGTTGTCATTTAGCAATTTACGTATTCTATTTCCTGCTACTATTTTTCACTATTTCTGTGTTCACATTAAGGAATCTGGGAAAGAATTTGTAGCAAGTTACATCTAGGGTTTGTGTGTGATTTATGATACAAAATATACTTCTTTTTCTGAAATTGCAAGTCTAGGTGATTTGTCTGCATTTTTGAGTGCATATAAAATAGAAAAGCATCTTAGAGTTGCATTTTAGGGTTAAAAATTATTTCAAACTTGCATATCTAAATAGGAACAACATTTAGAAGCATAAAGTAATCCTGCCCTAGGCTGGCCCCTTTGGCAGAGAGGTGGATGAACCCTCCGGTGCTCATGTGATTTTTATCATTTGTAGGCAGGGATTTTAAGGGTGTACTCTACGCTCTATCGATGAAATTTGCGTCTTTGTGTTGGATTCTAATTTAGATTAGTGAGGTTGGTAATTTTTAATATTGTTTGCACACTATAGAAAACAAGAATATAATAAAAATTAATCACACACTTGCACGTTGCACTTTTTAACAGTAATAGTTGGATTTCATCACCAACTATTGCTTGAGGTTTGGTGACGGTGGCATTCATCTCCATCCATCAAATCTCTGCCCCTAGACACCATAGGACTACCCCTGAGCAAACTTGTTGGAGGTCATTACCAACAAGAATCTCGTTGCCTTGGCCAACCATAGCTTTTACCTTTGTTTTTCATTAAACAAGATTAAGTTACATCAAAACACACAAACTCACAATTTTAAAAGGAACTTCACATTAAGGGAAGAAAATAATTAATGAACCTCGAGGTAAGCCACACAAGGTGAAACTTAGGATTGGTTGTTTTCTTTGCTTTAAATTTTGAAAAAAAAAGTTGTTAATTTGTGTGGTTTAGATAAGCTTTGAATCTTTGGTTTTATTACTTTATGGTGCTAACACGACAACAAAAGAAAATGATAAACCAAAGTAGTTTAATGGAAAACAATTCTCATGAGCCCGCTACTTCAGTAGCCCCATCCAATATGGTTCAGACTACTTTGTCTAGATCATCCCATCCACCCCACTCTCAAGAGGAGTCCCATTCACTTGATGTGGAGACAACCACCACCTACATAGACATGGATAGAGTTCAGGCCATTTACAAGGCCTCTAACTATGTCTTAGAGCCCCTTAGCCAAGATGGTTTTGAAGAAGCTGAATTGGCTACCACCTACATTGCCCAAGGATATCCTAATTCAAGATATGAATATGGTATGCCTTCCTCCACAAGCCAACCACCCCAAAGCCCAAGTGTTCAAAACACTTATTTCACATCCACCTATACCAACCCCTTGTATGAGGAGCATGTCAATGCTGCCTCGCAAGTCCCTAATCTTCAAGTTGCAACATCAAATGCAACTTGCACCATACCCATGTCCTCTCATCCATCATCATCCACACCTCCATCATCTCACTTAGCCAATATCACCATGTCATCCATTCCTCCATCATCTCACTTAGCCAATATCACCATGTCATCCATTCCTCCATCATCTCACTTAGCCAACATGACCATGTCTAATCATCCATCATCATCAACCCAACCATCATCTCATCCAACCTCAACCCCATCATTCGACACATGGTCAAATCAAGAACTTACGGATACATTAGGGCTCATCAATAGATTGCTTTCACAATGAACAAAAGGAAAGCAACCAGTTAACACAAACCCTATGACTCAAGGAGTTCCAAATCAACCTCCACTCATCAATCAAAATTTGGCATGGGTCCCTCAATCTTCCATAGTGACCATCCCTAATCCACCACCACTCCACACATCCACCATACCAATCAACATTGCCACCAATCAACAATCCAATCCATTCCTCCATCATCATCATCAATCATCCCCATCCTTCAACCATCCATCTTCTCTGCATACCCAACCCAATTCATTCCACAACACCATGTTGGTCACACCCCAACATCCATCATCCAGCCCATCAACCAACCACCACCTAATCCAGGGTCCTCACATTCCAACAGAAGACCTTAGACTTCAGGCAATGCAAAAGCAAATCGATCAGTTGATGCAAAATTCATCAGGAACAATGAGCCAAAAACTCACATTAAGCCAACTGATCCATCAACCAATCCATCCATCGGTACCATCACCGCCATATCCGACAGATTTTACGATACCAAAATTTGACAAGTTCAGGGGAACTGAGGATCCCAAGGAACATGTGAGCTCATTTGTCCACGTATGTTTTTGGATTAGTGATGATAATGCTCTTATGCTCCGAACGTTTCCTCAAACATTAGGGGGAGATGCCATTGAATGGTACAATCAATTGCCCACACATAGTATATACACTTTTGATCAATTGATAGATCTATTCTTGGAACGCTTCACCCTAAATATTAAAAAGAAGGTGTCCTTATCAGATATCTACTATTTGAAACAATGGGATGAGGAACCTATCTATGAATTTGGAAACCATTGGAGGGCAGTCATAACGAAATTGCCATTCTCCCTACCAATGGAAGAAATTATAAAACTTTTTACCAAGAGTTGCTTAAAACCCATCTCTTGGATGCTACAACTAAACACTTATAGAACATTCGAAGAAGCTTTAGCATAGGCTAGTGTCATTGAGGAGATCAAAATACAAGAGGGTGTCATTAAGCCTAAAAATAAAGAATGGCAAAACAAGGGCCAATACCAAAATAATCAATCTGGCCAAAACAAATCTACACAAGCCTCAACGGCTAACACAACAAACCAAGTCAATCAAGTGGTGATGAGCCAGCCCGTAGTGGCTCAAAAATTGGTGCAACAACAAATTTCCTATCATGCAGTCCCATCAGTAACCCAAGCACCAATGGTACAAAACACAATGCCAACTATGGAACAACCTACCCACCACCAATTCAATCACCCACAAAGACAATACACTCCGTTAAACGAGTCGTATTCATCCCTATTTAGAAGGTTGTATGAAACCAACAAATTAGCCTTGCCAGACATTAGGCCCGATGATCCCACCAAAAGGCCTAAGGGTTATAGAGAGCACTTGTTTTGCCCATACCATCGACAAAATGGGCATGATATCAATTCCTGCCATATGTTCAAAAACATAGTGCAAGACCTTATAGACTTAGGGGCCATTAACGTGGATAACCCCTTAGCTCCACAAAATCAAAATTTGGGCATATATCAGACACCTCTACCTAACCATGGGGAGGTTCAATACAATGTAGGGGGTAACAATCAACAAGCACCCCCTAACCAAGTAAATCATGTCCAACAATATCAAAACTTTGTAGGAGCGGTCCATGTGGTCACTAGAGGGCAAAGGCAAAATCAAAAAAATGTTCAACAACCTTCAAACCCACCTCCCATCCAAACATCACCAAATCCATCTCTGCCAATCAATCTATCCAATTCATCCAATCCACCTATCCTTCATCCAATAAGGCCAACGGTAACCTTAACCAATCGGTTAACCACTAGTTTGAAAATGGCATCGGCCAAACTTTTTGTATATGAGCTCATCCAACAATCCCCTAGGCATAGAGAAGCTTTAATGGAAATACTCAAGTCAATTGAGTTAGAATCCCAAGACTCTAATGCCTTCAACAATTTTGTAGGGAGTGTTAGAACGTGCATGGAACCATCAATTACCTTCTATGACTTTGAGATAAAACCAATGAGTTCAGAATCGGTGGACCCTCCATTGCACATAATGGCCTTAATAGACAGAAAGCCATTCAAAAGAGTATTAATCGATACCGGCTCATCAATCAATATCATTACTACCGCTGCTCTTATCCATCTCAACTTACCTCCATCCCACATTTCCAAATCATCACTCACCCTCAAAGCATTTAACGATGCTTTGTGTACCACAATTGGCACTATTGTTTTACCTATAGAAGTAGGGGCCAAAATATTGCACACCATGTTTCACATCTTGGAAGGTGCCATGGCATATAATATACTCCTTGGTAGACCTTGGATGAGGGAAATGAAATGTGTTCCATCAATTCTCCACCAATGCTTGAAATACGTTCATGATGGACAAGTCCATTGCATCCCCGTGGATGTTGAACCTTTTAAGTATTGTAATTTCATTTCAAATCCTTATGAATCCATGTTACCTTCCACCCATTTATTCTTGGCACCATCATCGAATCCATCCACGTCATCCCTCAATCCATCTTCTTCTTCTAATCCACCTCCATCTTCTTCTAAGGCTCCCATCATAGAGGAGCTACCCATCACATCACCTTCTCAAACATCTATTTCTTCTTGTACATGTAATTACGGTCAATCTTCCATTAACACATCATACATCACAAAAACTCCTTCCACTACAACCACTTCTTCTATTCCATCACATCATCCCACTCTCATCATGCCACACCGCCATCCAATCCAACTCCATCAGCCGATGTGTCACAAGTCAAACTTTTTGATTGCGACATATTTAACTCCTCACCATCCACAACCAATCCAGAGCCATCTGAGCCTTCACCATCCACCTCATCAACCCAAGTCAAAGTCCACATCACCAATCTTGGTATAGGTGAATATGTGGTCCAAGACGTCACCATCACCCCCTTAGCCATTCCAATAGCCAAGGATTTTGGATGTCCCAAAGACCATTCTCTATCCATAGGTGTTGTCTACGACATGAGTGCCACTCCAAATAGCATTAAATTTGTTTATGGAGGATTGGATTGCTCAACTGGGGCAAACCCACCCGAAGAACCGAAAGAGCCTAGGCATGCCAATATACCTAACGTAGAAGAGTTTCTAGCCAGATACTTTAACATGTTCCATTGGTAAGGTCAAGGTCTAGGTTCCCATGAACAAGGAATGCATGATATCCTAGATGTCCCATATAGAGGTGCCCATGATCATTCTGGATTAGGCTATACCCCATTGTCCTCCACCGCTTCTCTTGAGCAAGCCTTCAAAAATCTTAGCCTCAATGATGAAGAGCCCTCCATCCATCCATTGCCATCGACATCCTCTCTTGAACAAGCCCTTCAAGAACTTCGCATTGATGAAGTAGATGAGGATGATCCCATCAATTTCTCCTATCCCATATTCGATTCCGATGATAAAAGTTATGAAGAGTTTGAGGTTATGTCAAATGCTTTTGATGATTCTGAAGAGGAGTCACACCCCATTGTCCCCATCACCCAACAAGAAGAGTTTTACCTCCGAATGTTCCCCATCCATCATCCCATTTTCTGCTTGCTTCTTCCACAAGAGCAAGATGATCCACCTAGAAATCTACCTTGAGCCCCACATAAGCCAAGAATTGTAACATATGTACATACAAAAAAAAAAAAAAATGTTGCTCTGATGTTTCACATTCACTATTACAGGGATACCACACCTCGACATCGGTTTTGATTCAATTGTTCCATCCACACATCTATCCAAGCCACCTTCCCTTCCACTAAGTCAATATGAATCCTATTGACTTATTCACCCCACTCCGCAATCCATACGATTTGGCTAAGCCAATTCCAATTGACATCAACCTCATTGACTTGGACCGGATTTCCTCTCCACCCTCCCTCTCGGAGTTCATCCTATCCGAGGAATTGCTAAGGGCTTCGACCTACTACATTCCTCCTTCACCCCCACCTTCACCTCCATCACTTTCTACCAACAGTCCCAAGGTCTTTCAAGAAGAGTTAGGCAATGATAAGCAAGAAGAATTAGATGACAACCTAGACTATCCCGACTGGCTCTCAGGCCTAGTACCCATTCACAAGCTTAATGGAGCGACACACATTTGTATTGATTTTTGACACCGGTCTTAGCTCTTCCTTGTCTAGGGGTACTTGGCTAGGCATTCTATTGTTAAAGGTAACACTTTATATGTACATATACATGGATTTAAAAAAAAATCAAATTGCATGCTTTTACATAGGCATTTCCACATTGCATACATTTCATTTACATCTAGGCATTTTTCATTTTAATTTTCATTCACATACACTACATCATACATATTCCATTACATTGTACAAATTCCATTTGCATATTAACACTCCATTGCATTAGGCATATACATTTGCATTCATCCCATCCCATGTTCAATGATCTGGCATAGTAATGATGATATGGCCATAAACAAAAATTCAAGTTATAGAAATTGGGGGTACCTAATTTGATATAATCATGCAACTTTCACAAACCTCATAAGCCAACAATACCACATGTCAAAATCACAAAGCCTAAAATTTTCAGTCACTCAGCCATTACTAGTGTAGAAAGCAACCTCCAAGTGGATGTCCGATTTTCTTTAGGACCAAAAAACACATCTTACACACTAAGAAAGTCTTGAGCATTGTCAATTGATTCCAAACACAATCTTGAACCAATCACATTCCATCAAATCTTAAAAACATTATGAGTTAAGGAGGGTTAGTACCATACTTGGGTAGTACCTTGAAGTGAAAAGGGATAATCCTCGCTTGTCCCATCATGCAACATAGTCCAAAGAAAAAATAGTGGTTTTCACCACTACCTCAATTACTCTTCAAACATAAGCATAAAAACATAGAGTAGTAAGGATAGGGTCAAAATTCTCATCACACACTTGGGTAGAATGAGAATTCGATTCCCCAAAACTCTATACAAAATTAATAAAATCCCAAACACCCTTGATCCCTCAAGTCATAAGGATTCATACTTCACATCCCTAGCAAGGATGGGTAGTCATCCCCAAGGCCTAAAATATCAAATCCCATTGGACTATGGAGTGAATCTTCATCGGGGCTATAGACGCCTGACTGGAAGTGGAGTAAGCTCATGCGGGGTGACATGTCTCCTTGGAAAACAGGAAGACCTCTGACCGCACATAAGGGCAAGCTAGCTTTAGGTCATCTCCATAACAGGTCATGCCCAATTTACTCATAGTGGGTCAATAAACTTCACATGCACACACACACTGGTTCTTGATTGGATAGGGTCATTGTCACACTCAAGATTTGGTAATTAAACCTCACTTGCACACACATTGGTCCTAAAGAAAGTTAGACAACCCAAGTGAGTTTGGTTGATAACACTAGTATGTTTGAGTCTTTGAAAATTCTGTAGTACTCATTCCATATCAACATCCATATCTTCTTCCATATCAAATTCCATATTTTCTTCCATATCAACATCCATATCTTCTGTCATGTCCACATCCATGTCTTCATAGTAAGTCAAGTTGCAAAACACCACCAAATTTGGTACTACCGATTGTCAAACAATGGACAACAAAAATGGCCAATAACATTTCTGAACTATAATAGATCATATGAACAACATGCATTCCTATCATGTAAGTTTGCATTCATTAATCAACCATAGAGGCATTTGTCATTGCATTCATTTAGCATTAGCTTGCATTAATCATCCATAACACATCATCATAAGATTGCATATAGTTTACATTCTTCATACATTTACTTGCATTAATAACTCATACTCATTAATAACACATCATTAGCTTGCATACGTCATTCAAATAAACCTTAGGCATACACATCATAGTCATTAGCTTGCATACATCATCATAAACATTAAATAAAGCATTGCATAACACATAAAAACATCCACACAAAAAGACAACACACATATATGAAAAAGCCATGTATATATATATAAGTGTCCAATATACAATCAAGTGCCAAGAAGGCTACGAAAGGGATCACCAAGGCTCACATGTACAAAAGAGTGCATCTAAGCACTACATCAACTATCCATGAGAAGACCCCTGAGACCTAGAAGGAGCCCTCGGCCTAGTGCTCTGCCTCGACTCCGTGTGCCTCGATGGCTCGACCATAGATGAAGAAGGAGGATCTGGAAATGTGATGTGATGTTGCATACACACATCCTCCAAGGAATGTACGTATGCCTCACTAGCTCGAAGTCACCACAAGTCCTTCTGATGTCATCGCTCCTTCACCAAAATCTCTGCCTAGAGCCTCGTCACTATCTCCTGATCCCCAGCTACAACCGTTGCCCGCTCTACCTCTAGCCGAGCTATAGTCACCCTGGCCTCCCTCTGAGACTCTAGCATAGTCTCTCGCTCCTCCCGTAGCTGCTCCAGCTCAGCCCATAGCCTAGCCACCTCGGAGATCTCACCCATCTCCTCATCATCCTCCCTCTCCCCCTCTACCAAATCCACCTTCGAAGCCTACTGGGCTGCTCCCCTTGACTGCCTCTGACCCATCGACCGTTGAGGCCTCGTCCTCTTTGGAGTCGACCTCGACCCCGTAGCTATCGCATCCACACCTACAACCTTTGGTACCCATACTGGCTGGGCACCAAACCACTCCACATACTCCAGAGTCACCCTAACATCATCCACATCGGCCACCTCCAGCTGCTCATCATCCTCCAGTGGCACCCACCATGGTTCTGGATAGGGCAGTGTCACCTCATCTCTCCGATGTCGATACAACACCGGCTCATCAAGAACTCCCTGAGGTAAACCAAACTACCTCAACACCCACGAGTACTAGAAGTACTCCACCTCCTCATCCCTCCACCCAACTATCCATCGAGCCTACCGCACCCGACGTAGCTACCTCCTATCTCCATCCCATCTAGCTCCTCACCATGGCCTCCACCGCACATCTACCCGAGTCAAGCCTGACCACATGTCCCGATACCACTACCCAGTGTGTACCTCTCGACTAGGCTGAACCTCCTCAGCCACCACCCATCACCTCACGTAAGGCTCATCCATCCGCCATGACTCACATGGCAACCCCTCGGTCTAAGCTACCACAAAATACTACCAATCCCAGTACTGTAGGAGAAAGCTACACCCAATCCCCTTTCTCTCCATCTACACCACCTCATACAACTCTCGATATAGCTACACCAATAAATTAGGTGCCCATGCATACTCTCGAGGATCCATCAATAGATCACTCACCAAACCCAATAGGTTCCAAGGGAACCTACACCCAGTGCTATTCGGTAGCACTATGTTCACTAGCATGAACATGATCAAGGTGGGGAGTGCATCTAACTCCTTCGCCTTGTACATGCTCAGGTACAATATCCCTCCATCCCCTATCCGGGCCTCCCACCATCGATCCCCAAACATTCTCTCCATATCCACCTTCTTATCCCTCCCAACCACCACCTTCTCTCCCTCTACTGGCACCTTGAGAATGTGATAGACATCCTCAAGAGTGATAGTAGCCTCTCTAGTCGACAGCTGGAAAGTCCCTCTATCCGGGTCCCACCTCTCTATCAAAGCCGAGAGGTACCCCTCATTAGCCCTCACCACATCCAATCTGGCCACACCCTCTAAACCCACCTTACCCAACAACCCCCAATCCTCCTCTGAAAGCTTCTTCCTCATCCCCAGAATGAGAGGAGAGAAGCGATGTCGAGGCTCAATATCCCTCAGCTGCAACAAACAAAAACACTTTGTTAGTTTTAAAAATTCAAAAACAAAGCAACAAAATAAAAATAATTTTTTTTGCACAAAGGAAACAAATGGTCTTACCGGGACAAATGTCGCCTCCACTCCACCAGCAGCACCAAGGCCCTCCACCGCCATCGCCTCCGCACACACCCAATAGCCTCACTTAGCTCACAAACCACTCCACTCCTCAGACGTAGCTTCTCGAAGTCAACAACGCATGAATGAGCCTCAAAGTTTACTCAGAAATATTTTTATAGCTTTCACTAGCGCATTCAGGCGTAGACCCATGCCTGAACATTGTAGGCATTGATTCATGCCTGTAGGCGCACGTAGGCACACATGGGCGCCTACAAAACATGCTAGGCATAGGTGTGCACCTGGAAACAAAAGAGAATGAAGACAAAAGCTCTTAAAATGGTAGCTCCCATCATCTAATTGGCACCAAAATTCATCCACACATCATGCACATCATAAATGTTGATTTTGTGAAATTACAAATAGTTTTGCATGCATATTTTTTGAGAAAAAGCAAAATTCTTCAAAAACACATATTGCATTACAAAACATGCCAACCAAGGTCAAATTTTCACAAAATCGACATTCCACAATTCTTCATCATCTACTTCATCATCCCACCCAATTTTATGCATATTGGAATTGATTTGACTGCTAAATCACTCATTTATAACATAATCAATCAATTCCATAATCAACAAAATCATCATTGCATCAAACATTCTTCCATCATCATCATGCATATATCATTCATCATTTTTATTTTGTCCAGGTCATCCAAGTGAACCTCGTATCTAGTATGTTATTCTATAAACTTGGTGATTGCAGCGATAATAATCCATGCAATTCGGTAAGATGAATAATCTACAATAAGGACACTTGCTCATGATCATAATCAATTATCTCATCATCAGAAATCACAATCACATTTGGCACCTCACATTTTGAATGCAACCTTGCCAAGAACAATTTGCTCGCAATCAGTCATTGATGTCCTTGTCTGTGGGGCAAGAAAACACAGATAAATCACAATCACAAACACTCATTCATTTGACAACAACCATAATGCAAGACACCGATAAGTTTGATTGGTTCCATCATGGAATTGGCGAAGAAATTTCCACAATCAATACCCAACCCCTGCATTGACTTAGTCAACCTGCATCTTCATACTTTGCATACTCAATGATGCCATTGTGGCAACTTATTCAACAAGCATCGAATCATCCCAAAATTTGGGGCAACCACATTACATTATGATTCTCCCATGATGGGATACATCTCACATGATCATAACATCTACACTGGACAAATACCCCTCTCAACCATTGGGGCAAAAATGGTATCACATTTTACATCATTCATATCATCCACAATCACATGGTATTATACACCAACCCCTTTCCACCATTGGGGCAAAAATGGTATCACATTTGCATTTCACATCATTCATTCATCAATTGCACAAATTCACTACATCATTCATTTTTCAATTGGCTTGTGAGATACATTCGTAACTCATTCGCCAATTGAGGGGGTAAGCTACACAAAATTCTAAAAATTATTTATTCTTTTGTCTTCAACATCAGTGCTCAAATCCAACAATAGAGAGAAGTTGCTTCTGCGCCCATAGCCCAGGCAGTGTCTCATATTTTTGCACCATATTGTGTTTCACGCAACATGGTACAAAAAGGGGCATCTGTAGACACCAAATTACAGCCACTAATCCTCCATCCTAACCATTCCACCACCCACTTGTCCACCATTCACCCTTCCCACCAATTATTTGGCCCAAATCCACCTTTCCCCCATTCCCTTTCCCGCCATTTCCTAGCCTAATTGGGATTATTTTAATATTATTTTATATTATTTAATATTTAATATTATATTATAATATATTTATTATAAAATATATATTTATAAACTCAATTAACCACAACCGTCCGATCCATTCTAATCTCCACCGTCCATATTCATTAATCCATGTCACATGCAAAAAGTAATCTCAACCTTAGGATCTAATTTAATCTTAGCCACACGATCAAAAGTGTAAGGCTAAAACCCTAAGAAAACCCTAAGGTTGGATTATAAGTAGGGGCATTTGCAAATGCCCAAACCCTGGAACGAACCCTCTAAACTTGGACATTAGACTTTGCATTCTGAAGAGATTATTGGTGAAGCCCTAGCATAGAATCCCAAAGATCTGAAGCCCTAGTCCACCAATAATACTTCTATTGTTCCAGCCACCATCCATCCATCCTCCCTCGCCGCCACAACCATCCTCCATCCATCGCCTCTATCGCCATCCCCCCGATCTATTTCTGTAGATTTACCCTACCCTACAGGTGCTGTTTCGAGCTTGCAAAGCTCGCTGCAGAGCCTACCAAGTGCTCTCCAGAGCCTGCCCTATCTGCAGGTGCACGCCAGAGCCTACCAAGCTCACTGTAGAGCTTGCTAGGCGCTCTCTAGAGCCTGCCATAGTCCTAGGTGCGAACCAGAGCCTACGAAGCTCGCGTGTGAGCCTGCCGTCATCAACGAACTGCATTCTGAAGTTGTTGCATCAACAGATCTGAAATGCCATCTGCAATAACTGGTCAATAGCAAGGTAAATCTTATTTGTGTGTATTTTATTTAGTAATTTGTTGATTCTGCATGCTCTTTTATTTTATTAGTAAACTAGGGTTTTATTAATGTCTGAGGGCCTCACACTGTGGAGCCCTCACAGGTATTACTAACTCTCTTTGTTTTATTTTGTGTATGCAGATCTGCAAGTTCTACATTTTATTTGATGGTTGTTGAAGCTGGAGTGGCCCAATCTTGGATATTCGAAGCCCACTCAACTTGTTGGGATCAAGAGCACACCCGAATCTGAAGACACTTCCATTGCTACTAGCTAGGGTTTCGGAGAACCCTAG
The DNA here is from genome assembly GCA_028583015.1 of Wollemia nobilis. Taxonomy (NCBI): domain Eukaryota; kingdom Viridiplantae; phylum Streptophyta; class Pinopsida; order Araucariales; family Araucariaceae; genus Wollemia; species Wollemia nobilis. The sequence goes on from JAQPPZ010016981.1 coordinate 40,502,232, forward strand.
CATCATTGTAATCTATTGTATCAAATAGTTGTACTGAACAAGGATTGTAATAAAGGAGTTTATCGGCTCCCCCCATCTTATTGAATATACATTCTTTTGTGCAATCTTTGTGTCTCACTGCATTATTTGATTTTTGCTATTTTATTTTAAGTGTCGTGTTCTTGCATCTACACTTGTTATTTGGATTATCATTGTTTGGATATTGAAATTGTTGTCTTCAATATTTCTTTGTTGTGCTTTAATATATGAAGGTTCATTTGATTTGAGATAATGTTGATCTAAAGTAATGAGTACCTTGAGATAGTTTATGGGAGATTTTTATCATAGTGACATTGTTGTTAGCCTATCCATCCACTATTGTTCAAATTTTCTAACCCTAATCTCTTTCTTAACCTTAATCTCCAAAACCCTAAGTGAGCATAATTGTGTCAACACCCTATTTAAGTTGACAAGGAACCAGCCTACTCTAGAGGTTGGATTTGAAACCCTATTTTGGTCCATCCAATGTTGAGTGTTGAGCTATAGCTATCGGGTGCATGCCTGGATAGAAAGTAGGAAGATAGACAATCACAATATTGAGTAAAACTTGATGCAATTCAATGCCCAATAGTTTTTGGCATGCCCGATGGGACCAATTCACAAGAAACACAAAAACCCATCATATGAGTTATATTTTATCTCTACCCAAAGGAATCAAGATTTGGTGAATTATCTTGACCTTGTTAAGTGAAGAATAGCAAATTCACCTGGTGACTCCCTAGTATTTAAACCCATAAAAGCATCACCCCTATAGACCTGTGTCCTTTCATGTATACCAGATCTTTCAAAAGGAATAACCCCAACTCCTATTTCTATTGTGAGCTACCTTATAGAGGGTCTATCGTTATCAGAAGTTTGAATCAATATTTCCTCTTAGAAGAAGAGCTTCCTGAGGAGAATCTTGCAGTTAATCCAACAGCCCCTCCAACAAGACATACACCTAGAAATATGGTAGGTAATGCAACCCAAAATCAGGGGAATGTGGCCCCTAATCAACCATTACAGAAATTCCCCAGTTGGAACACAACTGGTCCCCTTAGGTTAGCCCATATGAATGCCATTCCCCAGGTTGTGTCCAAAGCTATTCCCACTTATGATGGATTTAGGAAGACAGCATATGAGCACTATCAGGATATTTTGAATCTGGCAACAATCCACAACATAAAATAGGAGGATATTATTGTAAGAATTCTAGCCCTATCCTTTAGAGGAAATATTTTGCATTGGTTTAGAACTCTGGAAGATAACACCATCACTTCATGGCAAGCATTGGTTGAAACTTTTGTGGAAGAATTTAATGAATCTACTGACCCTTTCTCCCTGCTTAACCAGTTTACATCCATGTAGAAATCTTAGCAAGATACTATCTCAGATTTCAATTTGAGGTTTAGCAAAACATGGAAAAGAATTCCCCCTACAGCTAGACCAGCTGCATGCTTGGCCTATATGTATTATATCAGAGCTCTTGGATCATATCTAGGCTTGCAAAACCAAAAATCTGGGGTGGAAAATTTTCCACAAGTTTATAATGTAGCAGTTCATGTAGATAACATCTTAATTAATATGGGGAGGTTACCTCCCAAAGTTGTGTTGCCTTACGGTTCATAAACCACTAATGGCCAAATCCAATCTACAAAATCATCTTACATGGATCCCCTTTCCTTATCATCCCCATATCCACAAATGAATCCTATCCCTCAACCGAAAGCATCATCTACTATAGTTCCTTTCCCTCCTCTTCCTTCTCAATCATCTCAAGAGTTTTCTGCTATTCTTGATATACAAAATACTCTAAAAACTCTGAGTAACAGAATGAATTCAATGGAAAAGAGAGATCAGGAAAGGTCACAATAGAGGAGATTTCCATATGTGAACAAATATCAGAGACCTGGTCCTAGTAATAGTATTGGGGTTAGAGTAAATGTAGCATATGAAGAGCCGAAGTGTTCTTCAAGAGTCAAGTCTAGTTAATGTCTAGTGTTTGGTATGTAATGACCCTCATGATTCATAGTCTTGTGTCATGTACCAACATCATGTTCAACAAGCTATGGATCAAGCTAAGAGGAATCAAAAGGGAAGAGTAAATATGTTATGGTAGCCTAACCAAATCATGGTTGGAAAAGATCTGGATGAGGATTGCCCAATTGCTATTATGACAAGGTCTGGAAAGAAAACCTTGCAAGTAGATCCCAAAAATATGGGACAATTCCAAGTTCCTTATCAAAAAAGAAATGACCCACTTCCCCAAAGCAGTGATACTTTTCCTATTCCCCAAGCTAAAGGGAAAGAGAAGACATATAGTCTCCCCAAGAGATTTGAGAGAGAAACTGAAGGAGACCAAATGAAGTCTAAATATGAGGCTCAATAAAGGCTTAGATTCCCCTCTATTACCAAAAGGTAAATAATAGAAGCCACTCAATAGTATAAAATAAAATATGGTTAAAATATGGTGAGCTAGAAAGAAGGCCTAAAAGACCTACCCTGGCTAAGTCTGAGTATAATATTATTGAAGAGATGAAAAATATTCCATCAAAATCTATAGTTTATATGATACTATTTTCATTCCTAGCTAGATAGACCTACTTAAGGCTTCTCTCAACAAGTACCCATAGGATAAATAGGCCACCACAATCCTTAGTATGCCCTCAGAGAAGAAAGAAATGTCCCCTATGGTTTTGAAGAATAAACCCCCTCCTTTCTACATCTCTCTAAGAATGGAAGGCTGGGTAGTCCGAAATTGTATGATAGATTCAAGAGCATCAACTACAATTATGCCTAAGGAAGTCTATGAAGAGATGGGTATGGAGTATACCCGATCTTGTCCTGGAGTATTACAATTGGATGGGACACTTGTTAAGATAGTGGGAGTCATAAAGGATGTTTTAATGAGGCTACATAGAGTCCCCAAGATGACAATAGTACAAGAAATAGTAGTGGTTGACCTAGAGCCCTACTTTATTTTATGCCTCTCAAGGGAGTTCACTGTAAAATTAGGTGGATGCATGTACATGGATTATTCCAGCATGATCATTCCCTTCAAAGGGAAGAGGATAAGGATAACACCTGAAAATCCAGTGTCCTATCATATTGAAAATATAGGGGAGGACATGTGCAACCTTACTCCCATAGAGGAGTTTGAGTTGGTTGAAGATTTTGAGGAGTTGGATATTGAGGATGAGTTACCCTTAAGAGAAGATTACAGTCAGTTTGGAACTGGTATGGGGACATATAGTATTTTAGCTAAATTAGAGAAGAAGATCCCTACTATATCCAATCAGTATTTGAGAGAAAAGGAAACATGGATCATGCACTTTGATGGTGCTAAATGTAGAAATGGTGTAGGAGTTGGTGTGGTACTATAGTCCCAATCAGAGGGGATAAAGAGTTTTGCCTACAGACTAACATGGTCATGTACAAATAATGTTGTAGAATATGAGGCCCTGTACCTCGGACTGATATAGGTAGAAAGCATGGGCATTAAGATTCTAAACATATATGGTGACTCTGATTTGATCATCCATTAGGTAAGAAAGAGGTGCAACAGTAAGCACCATTACCTAAAAGCATACAAAAATAGGGTATGGGATCTGATGGAATCCTTTGATGCCCTAAATATAAATTTTATTCCCAGAGAAAAGAATACTCTAGCAGATTCCTTAGCAATGAAGGGAGCTAACTTCAACCCTTTTGTAGACTTTGGAAGCAAGAAAGCCAAGGGAATCAAAATGATTTTCAGACCTATAGTACCAGATAAGCAAATTTTTTGGTAGGTTTTTGAAAGTGATGAGTAGATAATTGAATTTATGTAAGAGAAGCATGTCTCTCCACTATCCAAGAAGAAAATCTAGAAGAAATTGATCAACAATATGTTATTCAGTTGAGGAACAATCACATCCCTAGAGGGTTGGTCACCCTAGAAAGCTTGTTTGACAATGAGGATAGAAAAAATATCAGAGCCATGAAAGTCAATGAAAAATTTATAAAGAAGTTGAAGTCGATACTGAAAAGAAGCTCAATTTTGGAGTGTGATGTTCACTAGAGGAGGTAGAAGATATCAAAGCCTTATGCCTAAAATACCAAGACATTGTGGCTTGGTCATATGAAGACCTCAAGGTATATGACAAAAGGATTATCCAACATACTATTGAGCTAGAGCCTGATGCGAAGCCTTTTAGGTAGAAGCAAAGGCCAATAAATCCAAGGATCAAAGACATTATGAGAGAGGAGCTCTTAAATTTGTTGAAGGCTAAGATCATCTATCCAATAAAACATTCAACCTGGGTAGCCAACTTGGTACCGGTGAGAAAAAAGAATGGTGATATTTTTTTGTGTGTAGATTTCATAAATCTTAACCAAGTATCTCTTAAGGATCACTATCCCCTCCCATAGATTGATTAGATTTTATAGATAGTGGTAGGGGCAGAAAGGTTCTCATTGTTAGATGGTTTCTCTGGATACAATCAAATTTGGGTGAAAGATGAAGATCAATATAAAATAGCATTCACCACAAAATGGGGCACATTTGCCTACCAAAGAATACCTTTTGGGTTGTCCAATGCAAGAGCCACATTTCAAAGAGCCATGGATTATGCCTTTGGGGAACTTATCAATAAATTCATTCTGATCTATTTGGATGACATGACTATGTTTTCCCATGATAAGCACGACCACCTAGCACACCTTGAGCAAGTTTTTCAAAAGTGCAGAGAATTTGGTATTTCACTCAATCCTAAGAAATCATTCTTTGCATTCCATGAAGGAAAATTGCTAGGCCATGTGGTCTCAAAATAAGGTATGGCCATAGATCCAGATAGAATCAAGTCCATTCTTGCTCTCCCATTGCCTACAAATAAGAAGGCCTTATAGTCATTTTTGGGTCAAATAAACTTTGTCAAGAAATTTATTTTTGACTTTGCATAGAAAGTGAGGCCCATATCTGAGTTACTCAAGAAGAATGTCGAGTTTAAATGGACTGAAGTTAGAAAATAAACTTTTGAGATAATCAAGTAGTCCATTGCAACAGCCCCAATACTGGTAAACCCATATTTCAGTAAATATTTTATCCTTTATGCTTATGGAGCTGAAGAGAGTTATGCCTCAGTGCTCACTCAAAAATATGACCAAGGTGAGGAACATCCTATATTCTTTTGGAGCCAGACACTCCATGACTACCAAGTCAAGTATAACTTTATTGAAAGACAAGTATTTGTTGTGATGAAGTCATTGAAGAAGTTCAGGTAGTACTTGGTTCAGAGTAAAACCCTGGTATATGTTGTTCATCCATATATGAGAAGCTTTATTCTGTAGGGTGAACTAGGAGATAAAAGGGCTGGTTGGATTACAAAAATCCAATAATATGATGTGGAAATACATCCCACCAAGTTGGTGAGAGGTAGGACCCTATGCCAAGGTCTAACATTGGCAGCAACATTAGCAGAAGTGACAACTTACCAGATAGCAAAAGAGGATCAGGTTGAAGGAGTACAACCAGAAGACTTTGATTGGGTTGATCGGATGATCAAATACTTTGAAACTGGAGTATGCCCTCCTAACCTTAATGCATCCCAAAGAAGAAGATATAGGTTATAGGCTTTGAAATATGTATTACTACCAGAAGGCCTATACAAAAGAAACTTGGATGGAGTCCTCCTAAAATGCTTGAAATATGATCAACAACAGAGGGTTATTGAGGAGTTTCATGGAGGGCCATCTAGAGGACATTTCTCAGGTAGGGTCACAACTTTGAAAATCATAAAAGTAGGCTATTACTGGCCCACTATATTTTTTGATACTTTCAAAATCACTAGAGCTTGTGACAAGTGCCAGAGACATGTAGGGAGAACAAGGATTGCATCATTTCCCCTCAGGCCAATACAATTAGAAGAACCATTTAAGAAATGGGGGTTAGATTTCATAGGTGTCATAAATCCAAATTCTTTAGCTAAGCATAATTATATTCTAACTACCATAGACTACCTCACCAGATGGGTAGAATCTATCCCTACCAAGAAATTAGATCAAGAAGTAGTGATACTATGATCAATTTTATGGAAAGTCTGATTTCAAGGTTTGGAGTTATGGAAGCCTTGGTGAGTGACAATGGGCCAGATTTCATAGGAGCCAAGTATATTGAATTTTCCAGCAAGTACGGCATTACCATTAAAAATACTTCAAATTATTACCCTCAAGGGAATGGACTTGCAGAGTCCACCAACAAAAATCATTAAGGATTTTGAGGAGATCACTAGAAGGAAATAAAAGAAGTTGGCACCTAATGCTGGAACAAGCTCTATGGGAAGATAAGATTACCATAAAGAAGTCCATCAAGACTTCCCCTTATGCTTTGGTATATGGCAAGGAGGTAGTGCTACCTATCCATTTAGAAATCCTAGCACTCAAACTGATAAAGTCAAAAGAAGAATCAGAGGAAAATCCAGTGGATACAAGGTTAACACACCTACTACAGTTGGAAGAGAGTAGAGCTCAGGCATATGAGAACTTTTAGAAGAATTATGTGGACATTAAGGTATGGTTCGATAAAAAAGCAAGATTCAAAAAATTCCAAGTTGGAGATTCAATCCTAAGGTGGAATATCGAAAGAGCAAAACCAGGTCACCATCAAAAGTTTGACTCCTTCTGGGATGGCCCTTTCAAGATAGTAGAGGTCAAGGAGACAAATGTTTTCCAACTTGAATATCTAGAAGGGAACATACAACCAATTATGGTTAATGGTTTTCATCTCAAACTCTACTTTGATTGAAATATAAGCTCATTGTAATATATGTATATATATTGTATCATATCCCCTTTCTTTCTGCACTTTGTATCAAGTTTTGTTTTAACAAGTATGTTGTGCAAAATGTATAAAAAAAAAAAAAGAAAGAGAAAATTTGGCAAAATTTGGTTAAGTGTTCCCACAGGATGCAGTAGCTCCTATTTCGCACTCAAATACTCTATAAGTGTGAAGTAAAATATTATCGGACTCCAATCCGCATGCAAAAGAATCATCACACTAGCAAAAAAAAGAGCGGATTCCAATCCACACCTAAATGAGCTACATTTTTACGGAATGTGATATGCACTATTTATCCACACCCAAATGAACCACGACGCCAATGGAGTGAGGAGCGGGTTCCAATCTATCGGGTTTCTAGACTTGTAAGGCATGGAATGAGGAAAGGCCTAATCCACTGCAATTCAAAGTTAAGTGTTGAGGAAAAAGAAGGTGTCGCTAATCCACCATTTTCTTTTAAGTCTACATTTGAGTGGGGTAGTATTTCCACATCTTATCACTTAAAGAAGGGTAAAAGGTCCGCAATAAATGCTAAATTTTCTTGCACTTGAAGGAGAGGACAAAGCGACATTGCAAGGGTAAAGCACATTTGAATTTTGACCAATCAAAAGTCAGAACACCACCTCTAAGCTACCAAAAGGGACAAAGTGCTAGTTGAGAAGTGTGCCAATGGGCAGGTCATGTAGTAGCCGCATTAATGGTGGAAGACGTGCACACAACATTAATTGGAAGAACAAAGCATAGAGTCCTATTCATTTGACAAGAGCAGCGTTTGTTAAGCGAAAGAGAGTAGATTATTAGTGGAAGAATTACCTGTAACTTCAACAGGGAAAATATAAGGCATTGCAAATGAAGATGACTTTGAAGAAGACGCTTATAAAGGCAGATAAAATAGGAGCAGAGCTGGATGATCATTTGGACCAAACCAGACGATTGGCAGATACGGTGATTACTAAAGTTAGAAGGACCTTCTTGAGAAGTAACTTTGAGTTCAGAAATTTTGAGGGGTGACCAAATCGGCCTCAAGGTACCATTGCCATAAAATCCTTCCTATTCTCCTATATTTTTTTTTTCTTCTTTTTTTATTGATTGTGTTTTGAGAAAAGAGTGGTGAAAATGCCTGATGGCACAACACTATTCACTATTACCAAAGAGCTTTGCCTTAACTTGTTTGTCATAGGGGTAACCCCACCCTCAAAACCCAAACAATTTAACATAGCAGAACAAGCTAGGGTTTATGCTTTGTTAATGGCTTTGAAAGAACAAAAAGATTTAGAAGGATGGATTCATTTCCAATTTAGAAGAATAATAAAGGATCAAGAAATGCCTGAGGTCCTGATTCCTATCAATGAATTTGCTAACCCAAAGCTCTATTCTATGTTAGCCTGTATGGAAGGTTTGGACTCTGACAGGATGGTGAATGATTGGCAAATAGCCACCGCATATTGCATATCCAACATGAATATGTATGAGGAAGGTACGGTTGAAAAGGGTGTTAGCATTATCTATTTTTATTGGCCAGTGTTCCTTGCCTAGAGGATGCACAAACAATTAGTGAGAATGAAAAGAAGCTCTGATGCACCTAGATTTAGGCATTGCTCAAGTCTAATCTAGATGTTCTTCGCTGCCATAAGAGACAAGATGCCCTGGATTCTGGTTAAAGACAAGAATGATTAGGGAGATCCCATTCCCATTTATTATTGGACTTCTCATTTGACAAGCATTGAGTCTGTGTATAGATTCAATTTGGAATTTTTAGGGCTAGAGTTGAAAATAATGTATGGGGTTTGCCCTAGGATACCATTGCTAGCTGAGAAAATATTGAGAACAGAGGGTGCAGAGGAAGGAGACTGGTATCTCCTAACTGAGGGCATAGTCATTAGGCTATATGGCTTCCAAGGCAAGCCTTTTCTAGCTACCTCACTTTGTCACTAAAAGGCTATTTTACTTAGAATATCTGAGACAAGCAGAATCTATTGATTTGAACTATGGTTCTGGGAGGAAGAGGAAATCTATGTTGACCTACTAGAATGTTAGTGATATAACTATTACAAAGAAGTGATAGGGTGAACAAATTGACCAATACCTAGATAGGTTGGGTCTATTCTATATTCCTCAACATTGGAGTTATGATCCATATGACATATTCCACAAAAGAAATATTGACTTAAATGGGAAAAAGGCCTATAAATTTGAAAATAAGTCTAGGCCCCATTTTGAGCAAGGTAGAAACAACAAAGAAATTGATCTTTTGGAATGGAATGTTGCTAAAATGGATCAACTTTCCCCATGGTTGGACTTTTATGAGTAAATTGTGGATTTTGACCTAGACAACAATGTAAAACATCAGTTGAAAGAGTCTACAATTAAGGATATTGAGAGAAAAATAGAAAAGAAAGAAGACTCTCAATCTCAAGAGCCTGATGATGAGAAGCTAGAGCATAAAGGAAAATGGAATGAGGCCAAAATATCAGATTGGTGGAGGATGAGAGTCGAGACTGGTAAAATAAAGTCCAAGTTTGGGACTAAAATGGATGTTGGATTTTCTAAATTATATGACAATAATATTCAAACTTGGAGGCCCAAAGACACAAGGAATATAGTGCTCATATATGGCAAGTCATAATCTAGGCCTGACTCTCCATCCCCACAAGAAGAAGAAGAGGAGTCTGATACTCCATTAACCATTGCTGAAGTCTTGAAGCCTTTTCAGCCTTCAATCGAGCAGATAGAACAATTTCCAAAAGGAGCAAGGTTGATGAGTAAAATGCACTATTCTAAGGAGAGGACTATCAGTACACCAATTATAGAAACAAAAAATAGGTCTAAACGCCTAGCCCTGGATGCTCAACCTCTAGAAATAGATGTTAACTGGAAGGAAAAATATGAGAGATTCAAGTTTACACCTTTGAATTTCACTACCACAGCGATAGTAGAGATAAATCCTATTTTTGAGTAGGTATTACTAGAGGAAACAGTATAGGAAGGACTATCTGAGGATGACATGGAAGCTAAGAAAGTTACCTATCAGGTTTTTCAAATAAATACCAAAAGGACCTCAAAAAGAGTTGAGAAGGAGATCTCAAAGAAACAAAGGCTGGATAAAGAGGATGTAATTGAGAAAATAATTGTTTCAGCTACTAAAGAATCGATACAATAAGAACAATAGTAGATCACAAAGACAACTCTAGAAAACCCTACTTTAGTAGGTGAAGGTATGGTCTCTAATACCTCTTCTCCTCTTCCTCCTCTAGAGTCCCCAAGGAAATCTCCTTCCCTTTCTAAACAAGAGGTTGTAACGAAGGTATCTTCCCCACCCCATAGTTCACCTCCTATTTCATCAGTCTCTACTGAGGTGCAAGCTAATCCATCTCCCCAAAGGTCATTACAAATTCCTTCTTTCACACCTCGAGTCCCTATTTCATTATACGAGGGTCCACTTTTATCATTCAAAGTTCCAAACTCATCAGCTGAGGTTCCACTCTCATCATCCCCCATAGTTTCAACTTCACCATTACCACCACCATCCTCTGAGAAACAAACTATTTCTAGTTCACCTCCTCACCCATCTCTTAGTATTCCTTCATTATCCATAGGTTTACCAATTGCAACAACAATAGTGGTCACAGATTCCACTGTGGTCATAGAGTCTGCTATAAAAACTTTTGGACAATTAGCATCAACGGTTGTTTCTGCTCTTTCATTACTTGTATCTTCTTCTCCTCTTGTTACAAGTTACCCTACCCAAGTAATTATTCAGAAGGAGCAAGGGAGCTACATAGAAAATAAATTATTTATAGGCAGAAAAACTATCTAAGCCTTCTAATAGGATGATTACCAAAAGAAGAAGCATGATTATTGATCTGGTTTCAAGGAAAAGAACTTCTAGGATCATGGTTCCCCTTGTAAGCAAGCCTAAAACTGAGATGACAATTCAAGATTATCGTATTGAAGATCATACTGAAGACATTGAGAAGTTATCCAATGAAGATGAATTGGTAGTAGCCAGAGCCCACTTGGATACTTTTTATGTGAAGAATGATATATTTAAAGAAAATGTGGGCAAGCTAGAAAAACAAATTGAAAAACTTCAAAAAATTGTTAGCAATCAGAAATAAGTGGAGAAAGATTTGAAAAAGGAAGCTAAGAGCTGGCAGGAAAAGTTTCAAGAAGCCAATAAGCTCAAGGAGTAGCTAACAGAGTAGAAAAATTTGAATGAAGAGCAGACTAAATAAATTCAAAGTTTGAAGTAGCATCTTCAGATTGAGAGAGCTAAATCTTTTAGTTTTTCCAAATATGGATTAAAGAAAGTAAGAAAAGAATTGCTCTCTGAAGTCCGAGAAAAATGCTCAGGGCTTCAGCTTATTATCGATTACCTAGATGATGCCAACCGCTTACTCCAGAGCATTCAGAAGGATTTGGACAAAATCACTAGAGAACTACAACCTATGGTAATTCCAGTAGAGCAAATTTATAGGTTGGTGGATAGTAGACTCAATGATTCTACCAAGCCAATCCCTAATAAAGAATGGAGCATTGCTAGATTTGTTGCCAAGATTGTAATAAAGAAGCACAAAGGACTTTAGAAGGATTGGATTTTGTATGATAAAATTGAAGGGATAATCAAGGATGTAGTGGATGTGAACAAGGAAATGATACAAATTGGTTTCAGAGGTTTGTGGATGGAAGATCATAGCTTGCTATCAGTCGAAGAGATTAATAAAAGTACTGGAGAGACCTTACGAGATGAATCTAATATTGACTCTCTAGAAGAGCCACTGGACCAAGAGCAAGCTTCACAAATGATCATTGATTTCACTAGATTGAGAGACCTCATGGAAGATCTGATAAATAGAGGGAATGCTGCTAATTATGAAGATATTGGTGAACTCTAGTATATTTACAAGTAGCTAATAGAGACTTCCAATCCCTCAGAGGTAACCTAGAAACATGCCTTACAAAATTTGAAGTTAATGGTGCAATTTTTTGGTGATGATGCTAGAGAGAAAAATCAAGAGCAATCTTCTCCTGAAGAAGAAGTTGAGGTAGGAGCTGAAGAGGAAGCTAAGAAGAGGCTCAGCAGGAAGAAGAGCCGGACCGAATCGCTACAAATCCTGAAGGGGCACAAACTTAGCCATTTTTGTTTTGTACATATATAGTCATAAGTTTTGTATTTTTGCTTGATTCATTTTTACTCTAACATGGTCAAAAAGAAACAATAAAAGCATGAGTCCAGAGAGAGACAGAAAAACAATAGTTTTGTGTGAAGGTATTTTTATCATGAATTGTAAAAAGGGCTTTATAAGGAGAACATGGTTGTGTTTATTTTTTCTAGAGTAGTGAGGTAGTTTTTTTGGAATGGTGCAGACATTAATGCTTATGGCATATTCTCCATATGAACCATTGTCCTCTAGTATGTATGAAGCATGGTCTCAATATGAACATTTATCCTCGAAGATAACCATAAAATTTTTAGAGGGTGGTGTTCATATGGATGTTATTCTTTAAAGTATTTTAGAAGAGAAACATTTTTGACTCCTGATGCCCAATGGATAAGACTCTGAGTTCGATGGCTTTGCGAGAAAATCCACCCGGGAGGCACCAAAATGTAGGCCCAAAAAGGCCACATCCTTAGAAAACATTGAAAATCTTATCTAAGGTATGAATTTTTTATTCCACATAATTTTTAGTGCATTTTGGAGCGGATCCACAACAAGGGTTTTCTAATCCGCCAAACACTTAGTGTATTTTCCACTTGGAGAAATTCCACACAATTCATAATGTATTTGGTAGTGGATTGGCGACGCATTTTGATTTTGCAAAAGTTTTGGGCGAAGATGACATCAGTGCAAGGAGAAGTGCGGAATAGCAATTGCTTATTTGTTTCATTATCCTCCGAGTGGCTAAGTGTTGAAGAGGCTAATTATGATGAGCTTATAGAGTATTTTTTTGTAGAATGGTGACGAAGAGGTGAAAATTTATGGAAGAAGTGTGGATTGGCGACAAAGAAGCATTTTGAATAGACTTCTTTCCAGATTGGAGACAAGGATGCATTTTACACTAACTCTAGTGCAAAATAGAGGAAAATCTATTTTACACTATGGCAAGTGCAGATTGGAGATGAGGGAAGATTTACACTTGCCCAAGTGCGGATTCCTAATTCTACAAAAGTTTTTAGCAAAGATGACATTAGCAGCTTTTGTAATGCAGATTTTTGGTTGCTTCAAAGTTCCAAGAAGAAAAGGGAAGGTTGACGAGCGGATTTCATCTCGCTTAATTCTTAGTGTATTTTATGTCGGATTGGCATTCCATAGATTCAAATATAAAAAGGGTGATGTCATCAACTTAAAGAAGCAGAATGGTGCTTTGGTATTTCCCTGCCATTGTACAAAATATGTTCCAGATCAAATCGTAGTCGTGCGATGGGGAAGATCAACGGTCAAGATTTTACTGATGATTTTGAAGTATTTAAAGGCTTTTTCTTGTTGGATTCAAACACAGTCAATTTGGATACTAGAAGCTGAAGCATTAGAGGGTTTCAAGAAATAAGAACCAGAGGCAGTTGTAGATCGACGGTGATGCAAGCTTCCAAGAAAAGTTCACGGAGCAGATGCAGTCTCTAATGGCCTAAACTCCAACTGACATCAACCAACCAATGAGTTGCAGAAGCTCTAAGTTGTCATGGCGGTCTACTTGTACCGGATTTCCTAGAGGTCGAACCAATAAGAAAGTGCCATCAAGAACTCCTTATTGAGATGTTGAAAAGAAAATATTTGTAATGTTCCTTATTATTCTTTAATTTTCAAACTATAAATAGAGGTCGAACCCTCATTTTTTGGGGTTGGATCTAGTGTGTTTGCCTGCACTATTGTAAATTTTCTTGTGAGCTAATGAAAGGAGCATTACATTGATCTTCGCCTCAAATTTGTATCTTCATTATCTCGTATTGGAGGTTCAAAATCTGGAGTTGCATTTCTATCAATATTCGAATGGTTAGTTTTTTCCAGTTTATTGGATTACTAACTACTAGGGTAATTGAAATCTACTTCTGATTAGATCTATATTGGTAGAGAGTGCATTTATGTAAAATATGAGTGTTGATTAATTTTGTTATTTGGATTATCATTGTTTGGATATTGAAATTGCTATCTTCAATATTTCTCTGTTGTGCTTTAATATATGAAGGTTCATTTGATTTGAGATAATGTTGATATGAAGTAATGAGTACCTTGAGATAGTTTATGGGAGATTTTTATCGTAGTGACATTTTTGTTAGCCTATCCATCCACTGTTGTTCATATTTTCTAACCCTAATATCTTTCTTAAACTTAATCTCCAAAACCCTAAGTGAGCATAATTGTGTCAACACCCTGTTTAAGTTGACAAGGAACCAACCTACTCTAGAGGTTGGATTTGAAACTCTGTTTTGGTCCATCCAATGTTGAGTGTTGAGTTGTAGCTATCTTGTGCATGCCTGGATAGAAATTAGGAAGATAGAAAGCCATAGTATTGAGTAAAACTTGATGTAATTCAGTGCCCAACATCAATATTACCATGGACCAACCTGAGGCATCGACGAGAGGAGGAGCCGAAGAGAGATGGGTATACACTCAAATTTTGCTCTTTGTTAATTTGCAATTAAAATGAACCTCATTAAGTAATACGGAAAATGAACCTCATTAAGTAATACATAAAATGAACCTCATTAAACTGTTGGTAATGAATCTCACTCTAGATTATGAATTGTAATGTAGATTTTATATTTATTTACTTTTTATTTTGTTTTATTTTTTGAAATTTTGCATGTTTTGTTACTCTTTTATATCTGTTTCGGGGCCATCCTGGGCAAGGATGGTTCCCCTTTAGGATTTTTAGGGCCATCCTTGGGTGGGATGGTATGGTTTAAAAGTAAATAATCATATTTTCGGTTGTTGGGGTGACTATCCCAGAGTAGGATGGTCTCGCCTATAGACCATCTTGGCCTGAGATGGCTACATTATTATGCAAATTTTATTGAAATTTTTGAAAAAAGTTTGCAATTTTTTTTTTTGATTTTTGATTTGCATGTTTGGCTTCAGTTGTTGAAGGCCCGTCACAAATTCTCCACACGTTTTGATATAGTGCAAGATCTACTGATTGAGGATGAGTGGAAATGCTTTGAGATGATTGACCTAAGCAGGTGGCTTGCATACCAATGGTGAGGTCAGATCAGGCCTATTTTATGACATTGGTTGATCGTTGGGATAGCAATACCAACACTTTCCACCTTAATACTGGTGAGATGATGGTCACCTTGGAGGATGTCTATCAAATATTTTGCAATCCTATTTAGGGACACCCTATTGTCTTGAATCCATTTTTGTATCAAGGGAGAGTACTACAAAGGGTATTTGGATCTCAAGCAGATGTCATAAGATAGTGTATGGATATCAACATAGTATTGATCAAGGTTTGGTATGCTACACATGTGTTCAATCAAAGGCATGTAGTACCAATGTTCATTATATCAAAAATCATACTACCTAACTCTTTAGGAATAAGGTTCACATGGAACCTACTCGATATGGTTCAAGAATTTATAGAGTGTGACATCTGGTATCCTGTCATCATTACATGGGGGAGCACCTTATTGGCTCATCTATATGATGAGTTATATGAGATTCAATATCGAGGTTAGTGTGGATTGGGTTGTAGCATCCTCATTTAGGTTTGGGGATGGGAGCATATTAAAGTAGACTGACCAGGGGGACTTTCAATGTTATAGGTGGATATGGATGATGTCGATATTAGATATGTAGATTGATGGAGGTGATCCCTGGAGATGAGATAAATTTGATCCCATGCAAGTAGATTATCCAATTATGTGGGGTCCCTTGAGGGACTGAGGCTAGATCAAGTGATTTGGAGGTCATACATAGATTTTCTTCCTTGGGCAGAAGCAGTGGTATATTTGGGGTACGTGAGGTATGGATGGTTTTTGGTGGGGCAATATGGTATGGAGTGGGAGTACTTCCAATACTCTCATATAACACATTAGTTTAGGATCTGCTAGGGTGTTCCTAAGGAGCCTGTGACCTATCATTGATGAGGGGATGAGACATAACTAGAGTGGCCTTGAGTGGAGCCACTAGTAGATGAGGAAGATCTAGTAATAGCTGAGCTAGATTTGGAGGATCCAAGTACCATGACTAAGAATGATACTTAGTGGGTGAGTTAGATCTATACATTGATCTCTTTTTGGGTGTAAGGTCTAAGGACCTACACGATTGTAGCCTACAGGTATTTTGTACCCTTATGTACCAGATATTACCATATATATATGATATCTTTCATTTATGGCTCATCATGTGTTATTTTGTTATGATTTATGTGTTATGTGTTATGGATGCATTGATGGATGTAATGCTTAGATGATAGATGTATGGATGCATAGATGTATGCCTAGATGATGTATGTAGATGATGTACTAGTGTTAGATGCATGATTTAGATTTGTTTATTTGATTATGAATTTAATTCATGTTATTGATATGATAAATCTAATGTGTATGAGATGCATTAATTGTTATATGGATGTTCTAATGCAAATTATGGATGTATGTTTTAATTGCTTAAAACATAATGAATGAATCTAATTGTATTTTAACAAACTAATGGTAGACACCATAGAATGTATAAAAATCATGAATTAAAATGTTAACCTTATCACAAAAGTTATACATTTGTATGTGAATGTGTGAGATGAGATATGTGAGATGTAGGGGTTTTTCCCATAAGCTTTTGCAAACTAAAAGGTGTGCATAAAATAGTCAGTGGCCATCTAAATATCATTGTTGATATTCATCTAGTATCTATCCTATCTTATGAGGACCCCTTAATAAGCAAAAGCTCATAAGGAAAATTGTGAATGATGATGAGATGATTAGGTGCTATGAGGGGATTTTGAGGTTTTCCATGAGACTCAAACACCCTAGTTGATTGATCAAAAGTTGTATACTGACTACACAAGACTCCTGAAAGATATAAGTCTATTAAGAAGACCTAGATATTCAATATCCCTGTGTGTGCACAGTGAATGTATTTAGATGATGCATAAGACTACCTCATTGCCAGGCGGGTTTCATGCAACCCATTGCTGTAATGAGGATCACCCTATGGTCATCCTAATCCTAAGTTTGGACGTAGTTAGACTAGACTACTAGGCAATACAAGCCACCAAAAGCTAGCTCAACCATAAGCCGACATTGGTCTGTACAAAAGAAGGTCGCTAATGTGATAGACATATCACCATGCGTAAGGCTACTCCATTGCCAAGTGGGTTTCATTCAACCCATTGTTGTAATGGAGATTGCCCCATGGCTTGTGAATAACTAAGGATTCTAGGGATTCAAGCTCTTTACCCCCTTCTTTTCTTTTGATTGATTGGGATACTTGCTCATTTATAGTGGTGAAAACCACTTCTTTTTTTTAGAGCAAGGGATTTGCTTAGTGATGAAAATCATTGTTTCTTTTGTTTTATTTTGGGAACTTGCTCATTTTGTGGAAGAGCAAAGGGGATTGCTTGGGTAGGGGGGAGCTTGTCCTTTTTTCAATTCTCAGCATCCTAGACCATGCGCATAATAGGATGAGCAAGGGAAACCTTTCGCTTAAGGTGACAAGGATTACTTTGTAGTGTCATCCTTCCTTGTTCAAACTTGGATTTTAATGTGTAAAATTGTGTTGGGATTTTGAGATATGCAAGGTACTATCAAAGCAAGACCTTACCTTCTAAAAGCCAAGATAGCTTTCTACAAAATCTGAAAAGATAACTAGGGATGGCTGAATGATCGAAAACCCTAGTGAACACCCTATAGCAACTCATTAATTGTGTTGAAAAACATAGTTACTCACAAAGGGGAATGTGGATGATAATGATATGTGGGATGTAAGGGTTTTCCCTACAAGCTTTTGTAAACTAAAAGGTGTGCATAAAATAGCCAGTGGTCGTCTAAACATCATTGCTGATATTTATCCGGTATCTAACCTATCTTATGAGGACCTCTTAATAAGCAAAATCTCATAAAGAAAACTGCAATTGCTGATGATGGATAAGGTTGATTTGAGATTCATGATTGGCATACAAACATGGTGTCATTCATAAGAATGTAAACACGACTTGTCCTAATGCAAGTGCAATGGATGAATATGCCTAATGCAACTAATCAATGAATGCAATGAAATGCATAAGTAAAATGCAAATGTTTTAGGTATTTTGATGTTTTGTATTATTTTTTTGTGTTTTTGATTTTCAATTTTTTTTTTTTTATGCATTTTGTGTCATGCATGAAATACTTGCAAATGAAGAATGTTAAGGGGTTCAGGTTCCTCAACACCTTCAAGAGAGGTGAGACGGT
The DNA here is from genome assembly GCA_028583015.1 of Wollemia nobilis. Taxonomy (NCBI): domain Eukaryota; kingdom Viridiplantae; phylum Streptophyta; class Pinopsida; order Araucariales; family Araucariaceae; genus Wollemia; species Wollemia nobilis. The sequence continues at coordinate 40,520,456 of JAQPPZ010016981.1, forward strand.
AAGTCCCTGGCCCTATCTTCTATGTGATGATAAATGGGCCTAACTAGTTTACCACAAATTTGTCTCGCAAGTGCGGTGGTAAATTGGAGTTTTGTTGATTTTCCTTTAGCACAAGGTCTCCAAATTTGAACTCCCTTAGGTGGACCTTCATATTGTAAGCTCGTTTAAGGTAATCTTGATAAACGCGAAGGTGCTCAAGAGCATTAACTCATCGTTCATCAAGAAGGGTCAATTGGTCAAGGTGAGCTTGTCGTGCGGTGTCATCATCAATGAACTCTTGCAATGCAATGCACAATGAAGGGATTTCCAACTCTAGGGGTATAATGGCCTCAACGCCATAGACTAGCAAAAATGGGGTTGCCCCAGTGGGTGTCCGAATGCTAGTGCGATAAGCCCATAGTGCTAGAGGTAGTTGAAGATGCCAATATTTGTGGTTTTCCTTGATGATTTTCTTAAGGATGGCAACTACAGTTTTATTGGATGCCTCTGCTTGTCCATTTGCTTATGGATAATAGGGCGTAGCAAAGTTGTGTTGAATTTTGTACTTTGAAGTTAAAGCATGCACATATTTGTTTTTGAATGGAGGCCCATTATCCAAAATGATTTTGGATGGAATACCAAAATGACATATGATGTTATGGAGTATAAACTCTACGATACGAGCTCCAGTCATAGTGGTTAGAGGGATTGCTTCCACCCATTTGGTAAAGTACTTAGTGGTCGTTAGGATGAACGTGTGATGGCCTAAGGATGGGGGTGAGATTTTCCCTATTAAATCAAACCCCCATTGGGAAAAAGGCCATGTTGATTAAATCGATTGTAAGGTCTAAGATGGCAAGTGCGAGAGATTAGCATGATGCTAAAATTTTACGCACTTCCTGACATATGCGCAACAATCCTTCTCCATAGTGGGCCAATAATAACCCATTCAAAGGATGCGCTTGACGATAGCCATGCCACTAAAATGGCCACCATAGGTACCATCGTGAGCTTGCGAGATTGCCCAAGTAGATTCTTGGGGCTCTAGGCAATGAAGGAGAAGACCATCGTAGCTCCGATGATAAAGGATATCTCCTAACAAGACATATTTGGTCACTTTTTGCTTAAATGTTCATTTTATGGCATGCGATAATCCCGAGGGGATACTTCCAAGTTTTAGGAAATCCTTTAGTTGGGTAAGCCAATCTTGATAAGCTTGAGTTTTGATTGAATGAACAACTTGCTCCCATTGTGATTCATCATGCATGAATGTGGATTGGGAGATAACCTTAAGATGAATGGTCGTGCCATTATCAGAAGGACCCTATGGGATTAAGGACCCCTAGGATGCTTGTTTTAAAAATTCATGTACCTGATAGAACCATTCTTGGTTTGGTTCAATCTGGATCATGTGGACAACTTCTTTGTTAGTTGAAGCTTCACGTGAAATCATTGATTATGAAAGCATTTTGACTTGGATGGTTGTAATGTCATCAGAAGGGTTCTGCGGGATTAAAGACCCCAAAGAGGCCATTGTGTCCGCAAAATGATTTGATGAGTGAGGGATTGCCTCGATGTTGTACCATTCCAATTTGGTCAATAGCTTATCCACAAGATCCTTGTATGATTTCAAGATTGGACATCGACATTGATATATTTCCTTTACTTGGTTGACTATGAGCAAGGAGTCACCAAAGATATTGAGTCTTTTGATCTTCATGGCGATGGTTGTTTGGAGATCCAAAAGGAGAGCCTCATATTCAACATTGTTATTGGTGCATGGGAAGTCAAGTTTGAATGACAGGGGCATAGGAGCTCCCTACGGTGTGAAAAACATGACTTTGGCACCACCCCCTTGCTCGCATTTAGAACCATCGAAGAACAAAGTCATGTTAGCTTTATTTTTAGGCTCTTCGAGTTCTGGTGAGTTGGATAATGCAAAGACTACATCATCAAGCAACTCGATGGTGAGAGGCTTGTCATCCTAGAGAGGAGCCTCTACTAGCTGATCTATGATAACTTGACCTTTGATGGATTTTTGACTTATAAACTCAAGGTCAAATTCAATCAGCAACATAATCCATTTTGCGGTACGAGTGTTATGATAAGTGTGACTCATCATGTACCGTAAAGGATTTTCTTTAGAAATGACATATATCATATGATTTAACATATAATGTCAAAGCTTCTTGGTGGTGAATACCACTGCTAGGCAAAGCTTCTCGACGTATGCATATTTGAGCTCGTAGCTCACCAAGGTGTGACTAATGTAGTATATAGCATGTTCCTTGTTTACCTCATTCTTTTGGGCCAACATGGTCCCTAAGGCAAAGTCGATGGCTAAAATATATAATAGGAATGGTACACCTAGTCTAGGTGGGGCTAGGACTAGCAATGATGCCAGGTATTGCTTTATCTCATCAAAGGCCTTTTGGCACTCCTCGTCCCAATGAAATGGGACCCCCTTTTGTAGTAGTCGATTCATGGGTCGACATTTATCCGATAATTGTGCTATGAAGCATCAGATAGATGCTACTTTACCTTGTAAGCTATAAAGTTGCTTAAGGTTGGTGGGAGGGAGCATGTCGAGTATAGCTTTGACCTTTGTGGGATCAACCTCGATCCCTCACTTGGAGACTATGAAGCCCAAAAGTTTTCTAGATGTAACTTTGAAGACACACTTTTTGGGGTTAAGTCTGACATTGTGCTCGATGAGGTGATCAAAGACTTTTCTAAGCACATCAACATGCTCGTGATGCAATAGAGATTTGGCTAGCAAATCATCTATGTAATCCTCTAGGATTTTATGCATATAGTCATGAAATATGTAAGTCATGGCCTACTGATAGGTTGCACCAGCATTTTTAAGGCCAAATGGCATTACCTTGTAGCAGAATGTTCCCCAAGGAGTGGTAAAGGCTATCTTTGGTTGATCCTCGAGTTTGACCCAGATTTGATTATAGCCTAAAAAACCATCCATGAGGGACAACATCTCATGACCTGTGGTGGCATCAACTAGCGCATCGATGCTAGGAAGGGGAAATTCATCCTTGGGAGTCACTTTGTTGAGATATCTGAAGTCTATACATATGCAAATCCTCCCATCTAGTTTGCTCATGGGTACCATATTGGATACCCATGGGGGATAATCTATGGGCTGGATGAATTCTACATCCAACAATTTTTGCAATTCATCCTTTACCATCAAGGCGATTGTTGGATGCATCTTGCAAAGTTTTTGCTTGATCGACTTTATGTTAGGGTCTAGTGTAAGATTGTGCGTAACCAACTTTGGGTCAAGACCCGACATGTCCTTGTATGACCAAGAAAAAATTTCTTTCTTCTCTATCAATAGAGATGTAATAATGGCTCACTCTTCTAGGGATAAGCTTTCTCCCAATTTCACATTTTTGGGAGCCTCAAGATCATCACCAATATTAACATCAAAGGTCTCTTCTATTGACATATGAGATCCCTCCTCAAGATGATGAGGCGTAGGGATCAAATGGATGTCGTCAACTAGGTTTGGATAGTCGATCATATCTGGTTCAACCTCAACCTGACAAACATCTTTGGATGACCCTTGCGAGAAATGAAATGGTTGTAGCATTTCATCACAAGGGAAGAACTCCTTTGGCGATGGGGGTGATGCGGTGCGATCAAAATTGATGGCCTTAGGATTGAGGTGCAAAGGTTTTGAAGGGTCGCTAGGATTATGAAGTGGCATGGTCAAATCAATGGAGACCATGTGGATGGATGGATAATCTCCATTCATGGATGGGAGGGATGTGTCAATGATGTAAGCCCTGGATATGTCAGATGTGGCTCAAGTGGAAATGGGATAATTGGATTGGGCCTATGAGGAGCCAGGATGATGGGATCTTCTAGAGGTAGAAGGTCCTTCCAAGTAGGCTGATGTGGTGAAAAATCCCTATGATACAATACATCTAGGTTTATAAGATCAAAATTTACTCATTTCTAGCTCATCGAAGGTGATGAGGACCTAGATATGCAATCTTGATCTCATCCTTATAATTATTTGATGCTTTGTTGATAAAATATTGGTGAGGATTAAGGTATGATGGTTCTATCTCATCATCGCATTCTTCTAATGCATCATTGTGAGAGTCAAAGAGTTTGACATAAACCATTATTATGGGGAGATGATCTCTCAATAAATGAGGATAGCTTGGATCGGCATACTCATTCTCATCAATGTCCTCACCAAAGCCTAGGGTTAGGTATTGGAGGGAATCTACTAGGAGCTCATCTAGCATGCATATAGAGTACCCTAAGCCAAATTTATCCATTGGGAGTTGGTACTATGGTAGGAAGGGTGTGCAGAGACCTTGTTCATATAGGCCTAAACCATTGCCATGCCAATGGCAATGATAGAAGTACCTCAAGGTAAACTTTGGATTGGACATATATCCTATATTTCTTGAGAATGGTTCATCATCATGACTTCTCATGGAAAATTGCTCTGTAGGATCATCAAAGCCCCCATAAATGAAATTTATTTGATTTGGGGGGACCCCCAAGGGTACGATAGTACCAATGGGTAAATATGGGATGCAAGGTCGACCCATGTCCTGGGTGGTCTCGATGAGTGGTATAAATGTAACATTTTGTACCAAGTACTCACCGAGACTAGGGTTGGCCAAGTGGATTATGACTTGTGGTGAAGGCAATGGAGAAGATGGAGGTGAAAGAGGTGTGGCATGAAGTGGTTCATCTATCATAATAGATAATTCATCCTCCTCCATGGGGGTTGGAATCTTTGCTACAGAGATAGTGGGGATGGATGGTTGAGCTTCCTCACTTGGCACTTCTAATTCCTTCTCACTCGATGGACCCAATGATGAAGAAGGGACGTCAGATGAAGCCAATGGTGAGGGTTGAGATGGCAGTGATGATGATGTGGATGGATCAAGGGATGAAGGTGATGATTTTGATGAAGTTCCTAGATTTTTGGTAGGGCCATTAGGCTGAATATCCAGGTGTGTGGAAGGTAAGACTAAGTCTTGTGGATTACTGACCAGGTTGACATATTTAAATGGTTCAGAGTTCGAAGGAACTACATGAACCTATCCCTCATGGACATACTTAATACACTAGTGTAGTATGGATGGAACACATCTCATGTTCCTAATCCAAGGTCACCCGAGCAATATATTATATTGCATCGCACCTTGTATGACATGGCACAAGACTGAGATTATTTTTAGTCCAACCTGGATTAGGAGGACTATGGTGCCAACTATGGAGCAAAGAGCATCGTTGAATGCTCTCAAGGTAAAGGTGGATATGATGATGTGTGACTCTAAGATATGGAGATGATTAAGGGTGGTTATGGTAATGATATTTATTGATGAGCCCATGTCGATCAATACCCACTTGTAGGGAATCCTATTAATGCATGCAATGATGTGCAAGGGAGGATCAGGTATATTGGTGAGCATGGGTTTGATCTCATGATCCTAAAAGGTTATAACAGGATCATTGGATGTTTGGATATGCCCCACAAAGTTGGTGAAAGCATTTGGATCTTGGGGTTGTAGCTCAATTGATTTTAAAATCTCTATTAGAGCTTCGCGATGTCTCGGCGATTGTTGTATGAGCTCGTAAATGGATATTTTGGTAGATGTCATGCGTAGGCTTTGAGTAAGCCTACTTCTAATTGTCACCACTAGCTGAGGTGGTGGACCTTGAACCAAGTTTTGGGATGGCAAGGGTTGTGACATAGAGGGAGTGTTAATGAGAATTACAGGTGGTGCAACTTGCTCATATCTATGATTTCTCATCACAATGTTAACCATACCGATGAAACCCTGATCGGGTGGGGCCATATGGACTTCATTCACTTGCCTAATTTGATCATCCTTGACCTCATGGGTGGGCAAGGGATCCTTGAAAATACCCATCTATTGATTGTTAAGGGTGAGAGGATTATCAATTTGTAATTTATTTTTATCCAACATATCTTGTACTAGATTTTTGAATGCGTAGCACACTTGGATATCATGACCCTTTTGTCGATGATATGTGTAGTATTGATCCTCTCTATACCCTTTAGGTTTTGGTTTATTAGGGTTAGGGTTGCAAATCTTTGGTAAGGTAATGGTCTTTGCCTCGCATAATCGATTGAAGAGGGTTGCCATAGGTTCAGGCAATGGTGTATAAGTGCGAGGCATGTGGTATTGCCAATTTTATGCTTGATTGCATTGGTTTTGAGTAGTGTATTGTGTGGGAGGGGGTGCACCTGATAGTTAGGTTATTGTGGCATTGCTTACTTTTTTGGTTGAGGGACACTAAGGACAACCTGATTAATTGAAGCTGATTTTTGCTATGTTTGGTTGCCTCTAGGGTTTTTAGTCCACTCCTTTCAAAGTTTGATATCCCCTCTTGGACCTTTATGTCCTCTATGACTTTGGCTTGTACCAAAGCCTCTTCGAATGTTTGATATTATTATAATTGTAGGAGAAGTGATATTTGTTTTGAATAGCTTCTCGTAAACATTCAAGTTAGTTCGGATATAGGTAAAGTGAAGGGTAATTTAGACATTACCTTCCTCCATCTATTATCGTAATTGATGATTGGCTCATCATCGAATTGTCTTAGGTTGGACAAGTCAGTCAAATTAGCCTTCTTCTTGATGCTAAATGAGAAGCATTCTAAGAAAGCATTTTCCAGCTACTCAAAGTTGTAGATGCTATGCCTAGGTAAGTGATTATACCACTCTAAGGCTAGGCCCGAGAGTGTAATCAAGAAGGTTCTTAGCAACAAGGCATCATCCTCTTGTAGCTAAAAACATAGGTTCATGAAACCTGTCACATGCTCTTGTGCATCTTCATCTCCCTTAAACTTGTCTAGTTTTGGCATCTCGAAATGCTCAAGATAGGGAGGACATGGAACTGATGGGTGGAGGGGTTGATTGCACAATTGATATAATGTAGGATTTTGATAGCCCACCCCTTGCTTCTCTAGTGATTTGATATGCTCCGTAAGGACCTTATAAGCATGAGATGATATGATCTCATCTTCTTGGATTGGTCTTCATAGAGGAGGAGGTGGAAGATTCTTGTTAGATCGAGGTGGTTGAACATATTCATCAACCACATCTTCATAGAGTAACTTAGGGTATCTTTGATCCTGATACTCAGGTTCTAGGTCCTCATAGGTTTCATAGTCTTGATGATCTAGTAGTTGATGCTATTGTAGCCTAGAATGATGGATGGATGCATGAGGAGGGTAATTTTTTATTGGCCTAGGAGGTAATTCATGATGTTGCATAATGTGCCTTTGATTGGTTTGTGGCCTATAAGTACTAGGCGTAGGGACTTCATCATAAGCTACCCTATGCGATTGCTCCTCATGTAATATTTGCTCATGCAATTTTTCCTCATGTAATCTTTGCTCATGCAACCTTTGGTGGTGCATTCTTTGTTGTTCTATGTGATCCTATTCTAGGTATTCCTAATTCTATTCTAGGCACTCTCACTCTTGTTCTAGGTGCTCTTGGTCTCTTTGCAACCTATCCAACCATTGTTGGTGTAATTGCTCTCATTGACTCATGTTTGGCCTAGGTGTTGGGTCTATCTGATCGGTAGTGTAGGGTCATCAAGCTCTTATGTTGACATGAGGGGATTTGGCTCATTCTATAGGTGCAATGGAAGTAGCAACTCATTTCCCTTGATCGAGGGAAGTCATGTTAACATGATGTTCAAATCTAGGAGTGAGATCTTCATATTGAGATAGAGTAGGGGTATGACATGTTCATGTGGAACACTCTTCATGAGTGGGATTAGGATGAACTAGGTCTTCATCTTCCTCATCCTCAAAATGAGTGTGAATAGAAGAGGTGGCTCTATTAGTATGATGTAGACCATACATATCTAAGTGATTAAAATTTTAGCTTTCCTAAGGCCGACCAGGAAGGGTAGCTTCCAAGCTAGGTAAAGGCATGTAATCTAGCTCATGTTCATATGGGTGTGTAGATCGAGTGGGGATATAAATTCATGCTACTCCCCAAGTAGGCCCCTCAATGGGTGGATCATGTCTAGTTATAGCATGAGATCGACATTGGCTAACAAGATCATCTACTTGATCATGCAAAGAACCTATAGGTGTTCCCCTAGTAGAGGTACCTTGGTGGTCTGATCCTCTATGTGAGGAGTTAGCCTCACGATGACTATTAGGATGTTATGCAGGAAGGAGTAGGTCCTTAGGACTATAGCGAAGATGTTTAGGATCTCCTTGTAAATTTTCTACCTCATCAAGCTCATGGTTGAGCTTGGCTATGTGTAGTTACCATGTTGTCTTGATTACGCAAAACAAAAGAAAATAATCAAAGCATACAAGGTGTTTATCTCTTTTAAGTTTTTCTTTGTGAGTTCCTACATTGTCTTGTGTGTTTTGATGTGTTGTTGCTCTTTCTTTCTTGTTCGTGTTTTTGCTTTTATTTTGTTGATGATATTGACTTAGTTTAAGGGTTTTCACTTGTATGCTCTCACACACTAACTTGGTGATGAAGTCCAAGCCGTGAAACCCACTAGGGCTTGGTGATGAAATCCAAACCCGATGAGGGAGCCCAGGTCCTACCAGTCCTCACCTTATGAAGGTTCTTGGACTAGCCTTGGCCAAAAATGGGGTACGAAATAACAACATGCAAGCCAACGAGGTGGAGATGAAACCCACCATCACTGGTCTTGATCGACAGTTGGTGATGAAATCCAACTCATCGATGTTTAAGATAGTGCGTGGTGTGTGGGGGTTCATTTTATTTTATGCAAAAAGTAAATGCAAGCATAGAGCATTCAATATATTTTTACTAATGCATAAAAAATGACGTTTTATTTTTAGATTCCTAAGTAATAAACATTTCAATTTTAGAAATCTAAAAATGCAGAACCCTAAGATGATATCAACCTTTGAGTAGGTAGCAAGCACATAGACCACACAACAAGCAGATAGAGGTCATCTCTGTGAAGGATGGTCTGTAGCAGAGGCCATCTAACACAGGGACGATCAAAAATAGGGGGCCATATAGGATAGGGATGGTCCAAAAAAAAGGTCATCTGACCTAAGAACGATCATAGATAAACTATTTGAAATTAAAAATTCTTCTGTAATTTTCCTACTTAAGCATAAATATTCTTAACTTTCTTTACTGAAAGTAGGAAAATAGGGACAAAATAACTTACAGGTGAAGCCTAAGTCCAATGAAGGTGTTGTTTCTGACTTTTCTAAATTCTACTTTGGGGCCATCTCTGGGTAGGATGGCTACGATTATGGGCCATCTCAGGGTGAGATGGTTGCACCTGCTGACCATCTCATTAAGGATGGTGGTACCTGCAATTCAAGAATACCAAGAAAATAGGTAATTAGCAATGATATTGTGAAATGTGGAAAGAGTCCCCATTGTGATCGCCACTGTAGATAGCTAAAAAATCATACATCCATACAAAGAAATGCAATATTGAAATGTAGTAAATCAAATGTAACCATACAAATGAAGAATAAAATAAAGAAATGATCAAGGTGCCCTTTTATTGATAATATCATGTTCTTTTACAATGAGGTTACAAATAATATCCCTCTGAAGGATCACTACCAATATTTGATACAATTGATTACATATAAAGCCATTTGGATGTACTACACAAGATCCTTTTAGTATCCCATAAACTGATTAGATAGGTTCCTTAAGACTATCATTATGTGTGATGAATATGTGAGAGTTGTTTTGCCATTTGATCCATTGAAAAGACCTGTAAATTTGTACACAAGAAATCTACAAAGTATCAATAGCATATGAAGGGCCTTTCATGATAAGACCCATGATCATGATAAAAAAATGATAAAGAAAAGCTGAAATATAGTAAAAAGTTACATAAATTTGAAATATAATTGTGCTAATTAGTAATTGAAATGCTATTAAATCTACTACAACCAAGAATATAGAGAAAAAAGATCTTTCTAAAAGGTCATCCATATGTAGAGCGATCTGGTCTATTGGCCATCCTTGAACAGGATGATAGTACCTGTAGGTCATCTCAGGGTGAGACAACCACTTAACTATGGATTAATCCCTTGTAACCGATGTGGGGTGATGTCGGGGTTGATCTAGGGAATTGATGTTCAAGGGTGCGCTCTTGAAGAATGACTTAATTGTAGGAATTATCACTAAAACAAGGTTGTTGGATGGCACAAAGGATATGAATGTGATCTTCAAACTCCAAGGGAATCCATTGACATACTTTCCATGGTGAAAGGATGCAAAAGATGCTTTGAAGCTCTGTGGTGAAAATCCAGTAGCACTTCGTTGCTTTGAAGGTTGTGAGCTCTTCGATCTCCAATCCGATAAAACTTCGATATGTAAAATTGCTATATTCATCAATGAAGGTAAGGTGTCTCCTTATATATTTCTCAAATGAGAATATTAGCTTGTGAGGGAAGCCAAGAATCAAGAAGTAGTTAGATTAAGGAATGACAAACACCTGTTCTAGAACCTTCCCATAACTGACTATGGGTGCTTAGCTATCCCGTGTAACTATTTTTCCCTTAGCTTGGGAGTCAAAATATGTTACATGTGCAACCATCCCAATGTAGGGTGGTTGTGACTACTAGTCATATCACGACGGGATGGTATCTGGAGGTCATCCCTTGGTAGGATGGTCTAGGATGCAAAAGGTAATTTACCCCTGTTTGAGTGGTAAAAACCACTGTTAAGCCCTAAAGTTGCCCAAAGTGGATCATATGGCCTGAAAAGGTGTCCATATAGGTAGTCTCCTCAAAATGACATGTTTTAGGTGTCGAAAAAACCCTTTAGTCAATGTTAACCATAGAGGTGGATTGATCAATATCACTAAGAATGAATACATTGGAAGTGCTTATAAGCTTACAAGAAGATGCTCATAGGCTTACATATAGATGATTGTAGGATTACATATAAATTTTTGTAGGTTTAAATAGAAGAATACCCATAGGATTACATTAAAAAATACCCATAATATTACATAGCCACTGTCCATAGGCTACATTAAGAACATTTGTAGGTACTTCATCATTATTATCCTTGGCCTAATAATGTCAAATTATAAATATTTCTATAGTGTGGAGGTATTATTATTAAGTGATGATGACAAGAATCAACTACTCAATTTACTTGACATATTTGTAATACTTCTACACAATACTTAGAAAAATTAGATGCTATGAGATGAATTTATATGAGTATTACTAGACCATGTATGCATGGGAAATGGAATACCTATAACAAATGTATCCAAGCTTGTGTTATAACCACATAGAAAGTCAGTAATGGGAGTCAAGCATGAGAATAGTTCCAAAGGGAGGTTTGATAGATATTGTATAGACTTAATATTGAGCCATTCACAAAAATGTTCCTTGTAATAGGATGCTCATAATATGAATATCCAAGACTTTGGTGAAGTTCTCCTTAAAACCTAAAGGAAATCACAATAAAAACACATTCAAATGAGGGATTTCATTATATAAGTTAAAAATGAGACTAGGTGTTTATGATGGATTTAGTATGGAAAACTCACATGCTAGGGCTACTGATGAACAACCTTTTCATAAGATGATGATATAGGGGGAAATGACTCGAATATGAGAAAATTGACCTATTTTTTTGAAAAATTGTAAGGCTAGTAGGCAATATTTACAATTACCTAGAAGAGAGGCAATCATAACCACAATATATATATAAAGTACAAAAAAAATGGTATGGAAGAAACTCATGAATAGAAGGCAAGCTTACCAGTAAAAAGAAAACAAACCTTATCGAGAAGACTTAACTAGTGTTGTTATAGGAGACCTATAGGGAGTAGGAGGGTATACCACACATATGCCTTAACAAGTGATTACACTTAAAAATGACTAAGGAAAAAAATATTTATAGAAAAAGGGATACAATATTTATAATTTTTTTTGACATGTGGCATTATTACACATGCATGCATATAAGGTAGGTAGGTGAAATCATTAAATGTAGGTTAATGGAAAAAAGTGTGCGTTTTGAAAATCATGCCTTGCTCTACAAAGAAAACCTATGAGGATAAAATAAATATGAGAAGGATGATAGGATATGGTTTTAAAAAAAAATCATTCAAGAGAGGGCAATCCCATGCATAAAAACCATGCAAAAAGGATTGTCATGGGGGGAAAAGTGAGAACTAACACTATACTCTACATCTACATGAAATGCTTTTCATATGGTCTTTTTGACATATGATTTGTAGGTTGTGGGGTATGGAACAATAGTTTTGTATTAATAGTTTCTCATGCCTAATTGTAATGACCACTCTAGATCCACAAGCCCACAAATGAATTAGAAGAATCTCTCCTTTCACTAATTTTCATCTTGAAAAAAATTCATAAATTAGCATTCTTTGAACATTTTTCAAGATAAATTCCTTTTGTAAGAAAGATAAATCCTTATCATGGGTTGTTTTCCAAGTTTCAAAAAGTTGGTAAATTTTGATGCCATCATCTAGCTCTTGCTAATGATAATCATAATTTTGTTGATTTAAAAAAATCTAGTTCCAATATATTGGTTGATGCCTTATCCATTAGTCCTTGCTATTTGAGATCTTTACCTTCATTATCATTCTTTTTATTTGATGATACAAAATGTATATATGTACAAGCAAATTTCCATTGAGATTTTATTCATAAAACTTCTTAAAATGTCATCCATTACATGGTAACCTTAGGTGAATGCTATCTAAATATGAGAGGTAGAAAGAGTTATGTCTTTCTACACTATGGAATCCAAATGGTATTAACCACAAATAATCAAATATACTATGGGATCCAAGTTTTTATTTTTACTATATAAAAGCAAAGCCAAATCTCCTTCTTTAGTCCTTGTACCATATAAACCCTTATCAAAAATATTTTTGACTCGATATTGATGTTTGACAAACGTTTAGTAAGCATTTTTTCTAGTTTCTTCCAACTTGAAAAATCCAAGCATATCACACCATATGGATTTTTTTGACATATAAATGTATGATAAATGTTGAGTGGACAAGAAATCATTGTTTATTGAAATAATGTCCTCTTTTCCATAGACTAAAGAATATAGGAAATTTCTCAAAGAATTCTTCACTAAAATTCCATCAACCCACAATGTAAGAGCTAGCTTCTTGTGCTAAAATATTTGATTTTTATCAATTATATTCTTTAATATTTTCAAGATGCTCTTATTTGAAGATTCAACCAATTCATTTACTTGAGGATAATATTCCAATGAAGTCCCTATGAGAATGTTGTAGGACCAAAAAAAATAGTAATTCAATAAATAAGAAATATATGGCACTGTTAGAGACTACTTTCACTAGAAATTGAAACCTTAGCATTAGTTGTTCAAAGAAATTAACTATAATTTTAGCCTTGCAATATTTGGTTGTAAAAACCTCAATTCATTACATGAAGTAATTAGTAATAGAGAGGATATATGTATGATTTTGAGCAAGGATTTGTGGGACCTATAAAATCCATTGCCCATTATTAGAATGGGGTATATGTCATGAGTATATTAAGTGGAAAAGTTGTACAAAACCCTTTGTCTTAATATCATTGGCACATAACATATTTATTGACTTCAAGATAGACATCCTTAAAAATATTAGGCAAATAGTATCCTACTCTCAAGATATGATAGAGTATATTCTTATGGTAAAATATCAATCATATGCCTCATTATGATATTCTTTAATGACCACATGATTTTATCATAACCCAAGTATCTCATTAAAATTTCCTCTAGGCCCCTTTGATACAACATTTTGTCCAACAACATGATATTAGGTGTATTTCTCCTTGACTCCCTTCTTTTCTTAAAATTTATATTAGCTGGGAAAGACCCATATGCCAAATAGTACACTAGGTTTATGTAGCATTCATCAATGCTTTGTGTCTATAGAACTAGTTGAGTATCCTCCACCTTTTCCAAGATATGTATATAGTCCAATGACATCAATTTATAAAATCCTTTTCCATGGACCAATTTAGTTGGTTTTATCTACAAATAAAACTCCTAGATCTTATCCACTTAAGAGCCTCTCTTGTTTCCTAGTTTATCCTAGGTTAATATATTTTTAATAACTGTATTTGACATAAATATGATTATCTTGGAACTTGACATATAAATTCATAATGCTTTGAAGTATTTCACCACTACAAAAGCATGTTTTTCCAACTATTTGTAATTCAATTCATACTTTTTCAAGCTATGGCTACCAACCGTTATGGGTTGATCCATGTCATTATCAATATTTTGTGTCAATATCCTAGCAATAATATGTTCATAGGCATATGAGAATAGCATAAAATTCCTATCATACTTTGGACACGTTAGAATAGGTGTAGATACAATCAGTTATTTGATCTTAACAAATACCTATTTTAGTTTTGATCCACTTGAATGAAATATGCTTCTTCAAAAAAATTCTTAGTGGGTGGACTATCTTTGCAAAATCGGGTACAAACCTTCTAAAAAATTTACTTTACCAAAGAAAGATAGATTACATTTTCTTACTAGTAGGTAATGGGAGTTCTTTGATCACTTGGACATATTCATAATTAATTTTGGTTCCCTATTTAGATATAACATGACCTAATAACTTCCCTTTGAACATAGGATAATCATACTTCTTTGCATGAAGAGAAATGTCATGCACTCTATATATTTCAAGGACCTTCTTAACATGAATAATGTGATCCCACATTTTCTTTAAGAATACTCTCAAATCATCCAAATAAATCATAATAAATTTATTTTGAAATTCCTAAATACATAATCCATCGCTCATTAAAAAGTGGATCCAAATTCATCATCTCGAATGGTAATGTTTATAGGTAAATGTACCCCATGAAGTCATAAATGTTATCTTATGTTTATTTTCTATGGCCACTTGGATTTGATTATAACTTAAGAACCCATAAATCATGGACATCATCTAGGCTGCATTTACCGCTTGTAGTAGCTAATCCCTCATAGAAACAGGGTAATTATCTTTTGTTATCACTTGATTCAAGTTGTGAAATTATACCTATACCTTAATATATTTGTTCATTTTCCTCATCGGTACAATGTTCGCAATCTAGGTGGAATGACAAATAGAGAAAATAATATTTGCTTTAAGTAATTTATCTACTTATTTCCTAATCACATTGTTGATCATAGAGATGAAATCGTGTTATTTTTTATGAAAGGCCTTGGTATCTTTTCTCAATGGGATTACATGACACAATTCAAACAATTTATACGTTTTTAGGTCATGATATTTCTAGACAAAGACAACTTTTAATTCTTTGGATAAGGAGATAAAGCTTCATATTTATTTGAATGTACAACACTTCCTAAGTAAGATAAATTTAGGTTGTCTTAATCTATTATTTACCTGTTCATAGTCTTTAGAGGTAGCACAACTACTAGAAGGTTACTCTTCAAATATTACTCATGGTGGTCAAACAACACTTCAAGTAAAATTAATCCCTTTGGGATTTTATCATTTTTAATTGTAAGATCAAATTTTTTGCCTCTAAGGATACATCATGAAACTAAGACTAGTGACTACCTTCAAAATAAAAATAATGGTATTCACTTAAAAGTTATAAAAAATTTCTAGTTGTTTCTCATTTTGAAAAATTGTCACAGATTAAGGTTACCTAGCACACACTATTTTCATGAAATAACATGGAATAGGAAGTGAGGAGTTTTGGAGAAAAAATAAAAAAATAGCCATTGAATTTGCCATATTATTCTTTTATCTAGGAATGGAATGCAAGTTAAAATAATCAAATACCTATAGTTCAACCAACACTGAGGCAAACATCCTCCTTTCAAAAAGCTAGATAGGGGAGGAAAGTGTAAGCCACTGGTGATGGACTAAGTTAAGGTTAACATTGATGGTGCTACTTGTAGCAATCTAGGGGAGGTGGGAATTGGAGGGGTGGGTCATACACACAAAGGGACAATGGTTATTGAATTTCATCAGGGTATTGGGAGGAACAACAATATGGTGGGAGAGGCCATGGTCATCTGTGAAGATTTAACCATGGCTATTAAGTAAGGATACTCAAGAATTGAGGTGGAGTCTGACTCTCAAGTCTTAATCAGTAGGTTGAACAAGCATGAGGAGGAGGGTAAATGGAATGAAGGGTACAACAAGTCTTGGATAATATTATGGGTTTAAAAAATAGGGTATAGATAAAATTTCTCCATGTGGTCAGGGAAAAGAATAGAGTTGTAGATAGATTGGCTAATAGGAATAGAGAGAGGTCACCATTGGTGGGATTTTGGTAGGGAGAAAAACTTGGGGGAATATTATATGGACTTGTAGATTTTTATTCAATAAAATTACCCCAATGATGGGGAAGGAATAAGTACCAGCGTGGTAACTCCTAGGAGAAGAGAGGATTTACACATAAGAATATTGAAGGCCTCGGTGTTTCATGATTAGGAATTGTTCGAATCACTGTGTAGGTGGGAATGTGGAGATAGGATAAACATATAACAATGGATATTAGCAATATGAGCTAGTGAAGCTGCAAAAATTTGTAATCGCTACTAGAAATAAAGACCTAGTTGCAAAAAAGTATACAAGGAAAATAAACCAATGGTTTTATCTTATTGTAGTTCTGAGGAGTCCTCATCCTCCTTTGATATGTTGTTTAATGATTTGGCATAACAATACCTTTTTGTGCATTTTTTTATATATTCTCTTATTAGGCATTTAGCCTTCATGGGATTATAGGCATGTATATTTGGAGGTACTTCTAGGTTGCGACCCATGTATGGAAGGCCTCACAACTATGTAATTTGGTTTATGTTTAATAAAATTTAGTCTTTTTTCATCAACAAAAAAACATCGAGGAAAACATTATTGTTTGAAACTATCCTTTGACTTGACTAATAACTAGTTTTACATCACCAAACATAGATAAGCTTCCAATTAACAATTATTTTAAAGCTTTTAGCTTATGAGAAGGGATTGCTAGTACACTCAAAAATCCAAATAGAAATAATAAGGGTATAATTCATTCATAGGTATTTCAAACACCACTCCTACCTCATTTCCAAATTTGATATGTTGCCATCAAAGTACACCAACCAAGTATTATAAATTTTAACATCTTCTCTCTTATCCTCAAAAATTTTCTTGTAATTTGCATACATAGGTGGTGAGACTAAAATATAAGTGTCTAACCCAAAATATTTAAAAAAATATGTCATTTGTAGAATTGGATTGGTCTAATACATGTCTTCTCCACTTAGGATCCCTATTAAGCCTTTTTATTTTATCCTGGACCAAAATAATTGCATAAGAATCGTCCATATATACATTCCCCCAATATATTTTGAAAAGTATCTATAGAGTATCATGCCCTAGTTGTCCAACACATATATTGCTATAATATTAATCAAAAAAATCTTAGTAGGGAACCTAGCCATTTGAATAACTATATATTTGATATACCCTAAGACATTAACTAGTTGGAAATTAGTTGGAAGCACTTCTAGTCTATTTCTTAAAAAAGAAGTCCCAACATCATGACAATCCTCATGGACATGACATTGTCAATTGCCCCTGAATCTAAGATAAAATTATTCAATATTTTTCCTTGAATAAAGAGAAAGATATAAAAGTGAGATGTATCAGTAGCCATATTGTGGAGATTTGTTCCCTTATTATTTTCTTATCTTCACTTTATTTTGTCCTCATTTTGAATCAAGGTAAGTTGATTCTATTTTTGTTCTTGATATTTGTGTAATATTTTTAATAAAATAATGTGCACGTGCATTTTTCTAGGTTATTACCTACACTAAACATTGTATTCAACTTAAATACAACAATAATTCCCTTATCTTCTTCTTGTATAAGGATTATCATCTTAAACATCTCTATATTTATTTTCTTACATGTTTTCTCATATTCGACGTTTGATATGGTTTGGAAAGCCAAAATTTTCATCTAGTCTAATTGAAAATTTTCTTCATTATCTTGAATGTTAATGATTCTAGGTCCTAATAATGACACTCACTTTAATGATTTAGGTTAATCCAAATGATTATCATGAACATTTTTTTAGAATCTTCTCTTGTCTGATCTAAAGATAGGAGTCCCATTTCAATAGCCCATTGATAAATTGCACAATATGATTGATCATGATCTCCAATTTGGTGCAATTCATAGGATTGATTTATCTTCACTTGATTTTCCATGGTAATAGAGGGTGGAAGTCCCAAGGCATGTATTTAAGGTATTTGGAGCCTTCGACAAAATGGACCACCTAATATTTTTTTGCCATAGAGGTCTCTAGTACTAATGTCTATTTAGGGCCATGACCTCATTATCAAGGCTTTGCAACAACTTCATCATGGAAGGTTATTTTTTGACTATAGGAATTCCTATCATTTCAATTTTATATTTATTTTTCTTGATTTTTTATATTTTATTCCACCTATCATATTGGTATGTGATATTCCCTAAGAAGAGCATGTGTCTTGGCTTATTCCATTATTTTTATTTCTACTTCTTTCAAAATAAAAGATATTACTAAATTCAAAGCATTGATAAAGAAACAAATGGATTAATTTTTTAGGAGGTTTTGACTAATTTAGAATTCTATGTTGGAAATTTTGTGTGGATGAGTTGTCATTGATGTCAAGAATGAATGGTCATTAATGTCGAATGTCAGTTTCAGTAAGCAGTGCAAAAGGAAAGCAGTTCCACAATCCATGCAAAAAGAAGAGTCCACCTTCAGTTGGTCAAGACCCGGTTTCAAGAAGTCAGATATGGTCCAAAGTGCAAAGAAGAGGCCCAAGAAAATAATATTATAATATTAAAGAGGGAAATTTAAATTAATTAATATAATTTAATTATAAATTAATTTAATTAACTTCAAAGTTATTTAAGTTAATTATATTTTAATTTTAATTTAATTATAAATTAATTTTTATTAATTTAATAAACCCTAAAGAGGGTTATAAGGCTAAGTAATAAATCAAATTGGAAATTCGATTTGATGCGCCAACATCATATGGCATGGAACATTGTGTATAAATGGTGGTAAAGTTCTTTACCTTACATCCCCAAGCTAACGATCGAATATCCTATGCTAAATTGTTTCGTGTGCAAAAAGAGAAAGGTTCTCACATTTTTGAAAATATCTCTGATGGTAGAGGAATAAATTGAAGGGAGCGCTAACTCACAACACCAAAGGCGCTGGTAGCGCAGTTGGAAAACGACGAAGGCGCTAGGGTGTGTGGCAAGCAAGGTGTGCAGGTTTGAATCCCTTCGGGTTCATTTTTGGCTAAGAAGAGAGGGCATTCATTTTTTTGTGCAGCACCTAACACAGGGATAAAGGGAGGCTTGCGCCTTCCCTTCCCCGTGGGAGCACCTAGCCCACGTGGTGGGCTAGCGCCTTGGTAAGGCGCTCGATGGAGAGGTCTCTTGTTCGAAACCCACCGAGGCCTTTTTGGTTGAGACAAAGGTATGCGCTGATGTCATTTGTGTTGGTCATTTAATTTTGGATGTGCTAAGGTTGAAGGAAAATAAAAATATTTTTATGTGCCTAAGGTTGAAAAATAAAATGTTTTGATGGTTTATGAGATTTAATTTTTGCCTGAATTAATTTGGTTATTAAGTATTTTTGAGGGAGATAAAAGGGTAGGCAAATATTATTTCTGAAGGGTTAATTTTTGAAGATTGATTTATTAAATTGGAGATTATAAGAAGCAATTTGAGTGATTATTTTTATGTGTGATTTGATGATTGCTAATTTCAAGGAGTAATAAGGTGTATTTGAGATTGATTATTTTTGTAATTGAGAAATATTTTGAAAGAGTGTTAGTGTGAAATTTTGTCATCTAACCATTGAAATTGGCAAAGAAGAAAATTGTGATTGAGACAGGTTTTTAAGGGCACTTCTACATCAAACAAAAGGTATGGGCACATCTTCCTAGTGAGTGATTGTTGAATGTTGTGAATGTTAAGTTGGAGTGAAAAGGGGTTTTTTGGAATAAGAGTTGTTGATAAAACCTTGTTTGATAAGCATTGTTGTTGAAGTGATTGATTGAGTGAAGAACTTGAGCTAGGATTTGTAAAGATCATGAGTATCATTGTTATGTGAGATTTGATAAGCATTGTTGTTGAAGTGATTGATTGAGTGAAGAACTTGAACTAGGGTTTGCAAAGATCATGAGTATCATTGTTATGTGAGATTGTTTGATAAGTATTATTGGAAATAAGTGAGTGAGTGTTCATATGCTTGGACTAGGGTTTGTGAGCAAGGATTATTTCATTGAGTGATTGGTTGAGTAGAGTTGGTTGAGCCTAGTCAAGTGGATGTGATAGTTCAAGTTCTGTGAAACAAATTGTTCTATATTCTGATTTGATTTGAGAAAGAGGTTGAGTGTTTGTGAAACATATTGAGTCTCTAAAAACTTTCAATTCTTTATATGTTTTAAGGAGAGAAAGAAGAGAGATTGAAAGTGATTGAGCATTATGGTGAAAGTGAAGCATATTGAGTCTCTAACAATTCTCTATATGTTTCTATGATATTGGATAAGTTCTAGTGAGGACTTGTTGAGCAGATTTGAGGTAAGTCTTTTAGAAGACTTGTGGATAGATTTGTGTGAGTTTTTGTGGAAGCTTAAATAAAATTTAAAAAATATAGAAATAAAAATTAAAAACAAGTTCTAGAGAGGACTTGTGGATAGATTAGTGTGAGCTTTTGTGGAAGCTTACAAGGTAGATTTGAGATAAGTCTTTGAGAAGGCTTGTGAGTAGAGTTGATTGATTGATTTGTTCAAACCTTGAGTTAAGGTTTGGGGTAGATCTAGAAGAGTTGATTTGTGATTGAGTCAAGCTTTATGTTAAGGCTTGAGGATAGAGATTGAGGATATATTTGTGCTAGACCGAAGGACTATGTTTAGTATAGATTAGAGGATAGATATTGAGGATAGATTTGTGCTAGACCGAAGGACTATGTTTAGTGAAGATTTGAGGATAGAGTTTGGTGTAGATTTGAGGATAGGTTTATGCTAGACCAGAGATAGAGATTGAGCATATTTGTGCTAGATCGAAGGACTGTGTTTAGTGTAGATTTGAGATAGAGCAGAGAGTAAGATTTGAAGGTGATAGAGTATAGAGGATGATAGTCTCTAGTGGATAGAGATCCATTAGCCAGGGTAGTGAGGATAGGTCTTCTAAGTGAGGATAGGAGTCTTCAGTGGATAGAGATCCATTAGCCAGTGCAGTGGAGGTAGCAATTCTTCTAGAAGATCACCAACTAGAGCTAAGGAGAAAGGAGTTCTCCTATGGATAGAGATCCATAAACTTGATTAGGGGATTGGTGTCTCCTTTGGACAGAGGTCCATAAACATTGTAATAGGGAAAGAATTCCCAAGAGATTGATTGAGAAAATTTTAGTGAAATATTTTCTCCGTGGAGTAGCCCACATTGGGTGAACCACATTAAATTGGTGTCTCTATTGTGTGTGGTGATTTATGCATTACTTTGATTACTACTATTGATATTGCTATCTATACATTGCATAATATTGATTGGGAAAGAAAAGTAAAAAGTGGTCTTATACTTGTTCACCCCCTCTCTAAGTATAAGCTTGTGTTCTTCAATTGGTATCAGAGTGGGTTCCTTCGAAAGAGTTTAACAACTTGAAGGAAAAGCTTACAAGAACACAATGGATTCTAAGAATGGGTCCTCAGATAATTCAACACTAGTATTTGATGGAAGCGATTATATATTTTGGAGTATGAGAATGAAGATCCACCTGATGGCACTTGGCAATGAAATTTGGGAAGCAGTTGAAAATGGATACATACCACCAGCTACTCCACCTACAGATAAAGATGGTAAGCTTCTACAACATTACAATTCAAAAGCAATGAATGCAATTTTGAGAGGTTTGCATAGAACAAAGTTCATAAAAGTTATGCATTGCAAAGATGCAAAAGGAATTTGGGATAAGTTGCAAAGCATTTATGAAGGAGATAAAAGTGTCAAAAAGGTAAAGATACAAAATCTCAAAGGACAATTTGAAGATTTAAAAATGAAGGATGAGGAAAACATTAGTACTTATCTACTTCATGTAGATGAGGTTGTTAACGCCATGCAAGGACTTGGACTTGAGATTGAAGAATCTGATGTTTGTGATAAGATCTTAAGATCTCTTCCAAAAAGGTTTAGTGAAAAGATATCTGCTATAGAGGAATCAAAATATGGTGATTCTTTGACAAGAGATATGTTACTTGGTATTCTTACAACTTTTGAGATAAGAACAAAAGAGGAACCTAATCTTCGAAAGGAAGCAACCTTCAAAGCTACTAAGAAGACAAAGGGCAAGAAGTCAGATTCAAGCAATGAGTCATCCAATGATGAAGAAGCAAATTATGGTAGAAAGAATAAGGATTCAAGAAGATTTAAAGATGCAAAATTTGTTAGATGTTTCAATTGTGGAAAGTATGGTCACTATGCAACTGATTATCAAGAAGCCAAAAATAGCAATGATGAAGAAAAACATGATCATAAGAACAGGGAATCAAAAAAATACAGGTACCAAAAGAAAGGTAAGGATGGATAAAGTAGACAAGGAAAGAAGTTCTTTCAAAGACAAAAGAGGAGCTACTATGCAGACAAGGCAAGTAAGTATTCAAGTGATAGTGATAATAGTTTCTCAGATAATGATAAATATGAAGTCCTATTTCTGATAGAAGGAAAAGAAGAAGTTAAGAAAAGGTCACCAATAATTCTCAAGTGTTTTAGATGTGGTAATTTTGGACATCTTGAAGATAGTTGTACAAATAATGGTTTCAGTTTCAGTGATGATGAATATGAGGATACACTTGAAGGACCAGAAGAGAATATTCTAATGGCACTAGAAGAAGAAGGAGGTGATCCTATAGAAGACAAGTCAGAAAAGAATGAAGATGTTTTCAAAGACAAACAAATAGAGGAAGAATCAGAAAAAGGAGAAGTTGATCTTGAGGGAGAGCTTATTTATGCTCTTAAAACTTTAAAGAAGGTAAGAAAGCAAAACTCCCAACTTGAGCTTCAGTTTCAAGAATGTGATGAAGAGAGAGGAAAGCTTATAGAGGATCTAAATAAGTCAATAGCTAAGACAAAGAAGTTCAAGGATAAGTTAGAAGCAAAGGTCTTAGAATGTGAAAGATTAGAACAAGAAGTAGCCCTACTAAGGGAAGAAGTAGAAAAGTCTAAGGAGAAGCTACACAAGTTTGGAAGGAGCTCAAAGAATTTGGATAAGATTATCAAGTCACAAAAGCCTACATCAAGCAAAACAGGTCTTGGTTTTGAACAGGCTCAAAAGAAACAAGAAGAAGAGTCAACCTCAAGTTCTAAAGAAGAAGAAACTTCAGAAGAAGATAATGTGAGAGAAAGTGAGACTTATGAGGATGAGTTGGACAATAGAAAGTTCAACAAGGAAAGGAACAATGCACAAAGAAGGAACAGATGGAATAGGAACCAACACAGAGTAAGAGAGACTAAGAGACCAATGAGGTCAAGGCAAGGAAATTTCAATGGATGATGTTTCTCATGTCACAGATTTGGGCACAAGGCTTCACAATGCAGGACACATGAAAAATAAGAAAATGGGAACTTCAGAAACAGGTAACCTTTTCATGGGTATTGCTACTCATGTAATCAGTTTGGTCACAAGGTAATGAATTGCAGGGTTCATGACAGGAATAGATATGGCTTCACCAGGAGAAATCCCAAGATATTTGCACCTCCAAGGAATAATAACATTAAGTGTTATAAGTGCAATAATGATGGACATACAACAAAGTGGTGTAGAGCAGACATTCTAGAATCAAGCATGAACAGGAACAGGAACAGGAACATGAACATGAATATGGACATGAACAGGAATAGGAACATGGACATGAACAGGAATAGTCAGAGAAATTAGAAGAATCAGATGAGAAGGAAAGTGGACAAAGGTAAATATTAGTGCTTGTTGGGAGTAGAAATACTCCCACCCCAGAATTAACCACCTCAAGAGGAGGTGGGGGAGGGGCTAAGCTAAGAGACTCATTCTTAGCCCCGAGCCCCAAAGGTGACCCTTTGCCATTGATGTCAAAGGGAAGTGGGGAGAGATTTGATTTAAGAAGAGAGTATTGAGTCAGGGGGAGCAGTTTCCCAGGGGGAGCAGGACAGAAAAAGGTTAAGGAAATTGAAAAGATAATTGGGTTGCCATCAATGACAAAGGGGGATATTGTTGGACATTTTGAGTGGATGAGTTGTCATTGATGTCAAGAATGAATGGTCATTAATGTCGAATGTCAGTTTCAGTAAGCAGTGCAAAAGGAAGCAGTTCCGCAATCCGTGCAAAAAGAAGAGTCCGCCTTCAGTTGGTCAAGACCCGGTTTCAAGAAGTCAGATATGGTCCAAAGTGCAAAGAAGAGGCCCAAGAAAATAATATTATAATATTTTATTATAATATTAAAGAGGGAAATTTAATAAATTAATTAATATAATTTTATTATAAATTAATTTATTAATTAATTTAATTAACTTCAAAGTTATTTAAGTTAATTATATTTTAATTTTAATTTAATTATAAATTAATTTTTATTAATTTAATAAACCCTAAAGAGGGTTATAAGGCTAAGTAATAAATCGAATTGGAAATTTGATTTGATGCACCGACGTCATATGGCATGGAACATTGTGTATAAATGGTGGTAAAGTTCTTTACCTTACATCCCCAAGCTAACGATCGAATATCCTATGCTAAATTGTTTCATGTGCAAAAAGAGAAAGGTTCTCACATTTTTAAAAATATCTTTGATGGCAGAGGAATAAATTGAAGGGAGCGCTAACTCACAACACCAAAGGCGTTGGTAGCACAGTTGGCAAACGGTGGAGGTGCTAGGGTGTGTGGCAAGCAAGGTGTGCAGGTTCGAATCCCTTTGGGTTCATTTTTGGCTAAGAAGAGAGGGCATTCATTTTTTGTGCAGTGCCTAACACAGGGATAAAGGGAGGCTTGCGCCTTCCCTTCCCCATGGGAGCGCCTAGCCCACGTGGTGGGCTAGCACCTTGGTAAGGCGCTCGGTAGAGAGGTCTCTTGTTCGAAACCCACCGAGGCCTTTTTTGGTTGAGACAAAGGTATGCACTGATGTCATTTGTGTTGGTCGCTTAATTTCGGATGTGCTAAGGTTGAAGGAAAATAAAAATATTTTTATGTGCCTAAGGTTGAAAAATAAAATGTTTTGATGGTTTATGAGATTTAATTTTTTCCTGAATTAATTTGGTTATTAAGTATTTTTGAGGGAGATAAAAGGGTAGGCAAATATTATTTCTGAAGGGTTAATTTTTGAAGATTGATTTATTAAATTGGAGATTATAAGAAGCAATTTGAGTGATTATTTTTATGTGTGATTTGATGATTGCTAATTTCAAGGAGTAATAAGGTGTATTTGAGATTGATTATTTTTGTAATTGAGAAATATTTTGAAAGAGTGTTAGTGTGAAATTTTGTCATCTAACCATTGAAATTGGCAAAGAAGAAAATTGTGATTGAGATAGGTTTTTAAGGGCACTTCTACATCAAACAAAAGGTATGGGCACATCTTCCTAGTGAGTGATTGTTGAATGTTGTGAATGTTAAGTTGGAGTGAAAAGGGGTTTTCTGGAATAAGAGTTGTTGATAAAACCTTGTTTGATAAGCATTGTTGTTGAAGTGATTGATTGAGTGAAGAACTTGAGCTAGGATTTGCAAATATCATGAGTATCATTGTTATGTGATATTGCTTGATAAGCATTGTTGTTGAAGTGATTGATTGAGTGAAGAACTTGAACTAGGGTTTGCAAAGATCATGAGTATCATTGTTATGTGAGATTATTTGATAAGCATTATTGGAAATAAGTGAGTGAGTGTTCATATGCTTGGACTAGGGTTTATGAGCAAGGATTATTTCATTGAGTGATTGGTTGAGTAGAGTTGGTTGAGCCTAGTCAAGTGGATGTGATAGTTCAAGTTCTATGAAACAAATTGTTCTATATTCTAATTTGATTTGAGAAAGAGGTTGAGTGTTTGTGAAACATATTGAGTCTCTAACAATTCTCTATATGTTTTTGTGGTAAAAAGAGAGATTGAAAGTGGTGGGGGTTGGGGGGGGTGTTTAATTGAAGCATATTGAGTCTCTAACAATTCTCTATATGTTTTGGTGGTAAAAGAGGTTGAAAGTTATTGAGCATTTTTGGTGAATAAAGCATATTGAGTCTCTAAACAATTCTCTATATATTTCTATGAGATTGGACAAGTTCTAGTGAGGACTTGTTGAGAAGATTTGAGGTAAGTCTTTGAGAAGACTTGTGGATAGATTTGTGTGAGCTTTTGTGGAAGCTTACAATACAGATTTGAGAATAGAGATTATTGAGAAGATTGGACAAGTTCTAGAGAGGACTTGTGGATAGATTAGTGTGAGCTTTTATGGAAGCTTACAAGGCAGATTTGAGATAAGTCTTTGAGAAGGCTTGTGAGCAGAGTTGATTGATTGATTTGTTCAAACCTTGAGTTAAGGTTTGGGGCAGATCCAACAGAGTTGATTTGTGATTGAGTCAAGATTTGTGTTAAGGCTTGAGGATAGATTTGTGCTAGACCGAAGGACTATGTTTAGTACAAATCAGAGGATAGATATTGAGGATATATTTGTGCTAGATCGAAGGACTGTGTTTAGTGCAGATTTGAGGATAGAGTTTGGTGCATATTTGAGGATAGGTTTGTGCCAGACCAGAGATAGAGATTGAGCAGATTTGTGCTAGATCGAAGGACTATGTTTAGTGCAGATTTGAGATAGAGTAGAGAGTAAGCTTTGAAGGTGATAGAGTATAGAGGATGATAGTCTCCAGTGGATAGAGATCCATTAGCCAGGGCAGTGAGGATAGGTCTTTTGAGTGAGGACAAGAGTCTTCAATGGATAGAGATCCATTAGCCAGTGTAGTGGAGGCAGCAGTTCTTCTAGAAGATCACCAACCAGAGCTAAGGAGAAAGGAGTTCTCCTATGGATAGAGATCCATGAACTTGATTAGGGGATTGGTGTCTCCTTTGGACATAGGTTAGGGTTATGCACAAGGGGTTATACCCAAAACATACTTGTAAAAAAATGGCAAATTTGTTTCAAAACCTTGGCGAATCCTGGGCAACTTCATGTAGGAAGACATGGCAAAATACTTTATTTTTCACCAAAAATTAGAAAAAATTGGTGAATTTTTGTTTATATTGGAAAAAAAATTAAACAACACCAAACTACCATCAGATATGCATCCGAGGGAGGGCCGGGTGCAAAATTGCATTCGAGGGAAGGCCAGGTGCATTTCTGTATTCATAGGAGCTGTTGCAGAAATACATTCGAGGAAGGCTCGGATGCAAAACTATATCCGGGGGGGCCTTGTGCAAAAATGCATTCGGGGGAGGGTTGGGTGCATTAGGGTTGGGTGCATTTTTGTGCCCATCGGATGGGTGTAGAAATGCACCCAACCTTCCCTTGTATGCATTTTTGCACAAGGCCCCCCCACAGGCACAGAAATGCACCCAACCCTCCCCTAGATGCATTTTTGCACAAGGCCCCCTCGGATATAGTTTTGCATCCGAGCCTTCCTCAAATGTATTTTTGCATCGACTCCTTGAATACTAAAATGCACCTAGAATTCCTCTAGATGCAGTTTTGCACCCGACCCAACCCTCCCCAATTGGGCACAAAATTACATCCGGACCGAATCGGGCGTAAAATTGCATTTGGACCGAATCGGGTGCAAACTTGCATTCAGACCGAATCAGATGTAAAATTACATCCAACCTAAACTGAGTGTAAAACTACATTTGACCAAAACCCATTATAAAATTGCATCTGACCTAAACTGGGTGTAAAACTACATCTGTTCTGAACCGATTACAAAATTGCATCCAGCCTAAATCAGGTGCAAAACTGCATTCGACCTGAACTGGGTGTAAAAATGCATCTGGCAAAATTACACGCGGTCTGCTGTAGAAATGGTTTCGACTGGTTGCAGCATAGGTTCGACTATAGTGTTGTTCCATCTGGTACTGTCGGTTGCAAAATATGGTTTCGATCGATTGTAGAATAGGGTTTTGACCGGTTGTAGAATTGTCGTGTCGGGCAGATATACAACTGGTGTAGGATGATTAAAGAACTGGTTCAAGTTTAGAACAAGGTCCAAAAATGAATTTGCATCCCTAGGGTGTTAATTATATACAGAGGTATACTTGGCGAGTTGGGCGGGATAATTTTAAAATTTTTAAATTTTAGGGTGAAAAGGGCACTTTATTTAGGTGGGATTATTTGCAATTTTTTCAAAATATTTGTGATAATCTCATCAAAGGACAACTAACCGACACCTAAAATTTATTTTTTTCCAAAATTTTTGACTAAATGGCCGATATCCGGGTC
Organism: Wollemia nobilis; assembly: GCA_028583015.1. Taxonomy (NCBI): domain Eukaryota; kingdom Viridiplantae; phylum Streptophyta; class Pinopsida; order Araucariales; family Araucariaceae; genus Wollemia; species Wollemia nobilis. The sequence goes on from JAQPPZ010016981.1 coordinate 40,548,927, forward strand.
CAAAAAATTTTGCAAATTTGAATTTTTGAAAATGCTTTTTTTTCGCCCCAATGGCGAAGTTTCGTCACTATGCATAACCCTGACATTGGTCCATAAACATTGTAATAGGGAAAAAATTCCCAAGAGATTGATTGAGAAAATTTTAGTGAAATATTTCCTCTGTGGAGTAGCCCACATTGGGTGAACCATGTTAAATTAGTGTCTCTATTGTGTGTGCTAATTTATGCATTGCTTTGATTACTGTTGTTGATATTGCTATCTATACATTACATAATATTTATTGAGAAAGAAAAGTAAAAAGTGGTCTTATACTGTTCACCCTACCTCTCAGTATAAGCTTGTGTTCTTCATTCTATTCTAGGATTTATAGAACCCTTTCTATGAATTCTCTAACTGGAACTTTGTCATCCTTTTTTATAATAGAAAATTGATACAAAAAATATTTTTTCATCAAGTAAGAAGGAAAACAAGCCAAAAAATAGGATTTTAAATCATACCCATTAGTGATACATACTCTTTATAGGCCTTAAAACTATGTGATAACAATATTAGTTAAATTTTTGGCAAACATTCTCACTAATACATCTTCATGGTCAACCATCAAAATTAGACAAACAACCACAAAAGCTTTTAAAGGATCTTCAGAATTGATAGTGCCATTGCTTGAAAACTTTAGAAATAGATTTTTGCACCAATAATCCTTAAAGGACCAATTTGATTACCCTAGGATAAAAATAAGATTGTATTTAGGACATATATGCTTGTTGATGAACCAAAAAATAGAGAAATGTCCAAAGGAGGTTCTTGGAAATGTGGAAATTGAAAATGAAAAGAGGTTTTGAAGTTCAAGGTTTATAAAGCCTAGGCTTTATAAGTTATCAGAGGTCATAATTGCAATATTAGGTGAAATCTAAATTTATGGAGTATCCTAATCAAAGAAAGAATCAATTTCATCATAGATCCTTTTTGATCTAGTAAAAGATCTATGACTATCTAGTTTAAAAGTTTAATTTCTAAGAATTAGATGCTCAATATTAACTTGAATTGTTTATTAATATCCTATGCTATCTTATTCTTCATTAGAAATGATAATGAGTTGAGGATAAGGGACATGGATATTCAATTTCATTATGCAGATCTTAATGAATTAGCTTGTTGTTTGACCCCTTTGCCAACAATGTGTTATTAAATTATTTTGTATATGCATGCTTTGTAGTTTCTAGATATTTATGTAGAAACTTAGGTTATTGGAATATTAGGGATGCATAACATTTAATCATTGTGGTTCTTCTTTCTTTTGTAAAAGTTTGTTAGTGGTCTATTCTGTTAGGCCATAGGTGTTGTTTGGACTATCATTAAGGACCATTGAAGTAGTAGACGACACGATCTAAGCTTAATTTACATTCTAAAATGCTTTGCTTGATAACTAATATGTTAGGCCTTGTATGTAGTTTATTGTAGTGTGCTTTTCATATGATGTGGTAGTGCTGTTAGCCTAATATTGTGCACATTTTAATCCATATTTCTCTCCCTTTTCTCTCTCTAACCCTCCATTCCTCTCTTTAGTCTTCTTCAATATATTTTTTATTTTTGCTTTGCAATAAGGAACCGATATTCAAATTTTGGAAGGAATAAATTCCTTGCCATCTAATATTGGTCGCGGTCTAGGGTGCACATCTCACCACTAGGTGGATCGTAGACCAAGAGGCCTTAGGAGCAAAGCTTGGGTAGATATTATTTAGAGATCAAGAAAAAATTGGGTAAAAATACTACTTTAAAAATATATAGCAATTAAATTATTTAGGAAAAGACCCTATCCAAATGATCATCAACATGGAACTTCATATCAAATGGTTTGTAATTGATTAAACAATATATTAGATGGTTAGTCAATGAGTGGAATTATGTAAGGTTTTGGTCTGATGCTTGGTTGAAACCTTATCCTCTTATCTCTAACTCAATATGTAAACCATTGGCTCAACCATGCCTAGCTTGTAAAGGTCCAATTATCAAAGACTATATTAATATGAGTGTATCGCTCCAAATTTTTTGCACCCTTACCTTCAAGCTAAAGGATCCACGCCCGAAAGGGGGATGCGAGAAGGATGGAAAGGTACCTCGGACTGAGAGGCCCTTTGAAGGTCCCGCCTCTCGGGGGAGGGGTATTAAGGTGATTTTTTGATGGATGGTGGGGTTCACCAGGAAACGTTTAGTGGCAGTCTCCACGCCTAGGTTGGGAATGTGTTTGATGTGTTCAATTTTATCTTTAATCATTCAAATCCTAGGTTTGGCCAAATGAATCTAAACTGTTCTATATGAAATGCAGATTTAAATGAATACAAAAAATAGATTTAAACAGAAAATATAGAGAATAAGCTAGATGAGAAAAACCATACCTGATTCCGGATGTCTGATGGAGGTTCTAATTTTTGAGCAGTCAAGATCGCCTGGAATTTGACAGGATCGTCTTCGATCTGACAGGATCGTCTGAGATCTGATGAATTCGTCAGAGACCTGCAATCAGAGAAATGGACACAGACTACAGAAAATGCAGCTATGCTGATAAAGGAAAATGATGTGAAATGACAAAATGATGTTAATAAGATAATCCCAAATAGAAATGCAAGTAAATTATCATGCTTTAATAGCTAATCATGATGTTATTATGTACTTAAGCTATATGGGTGAACTCCAAGATGTAGGATAACAAGAAATAATAATAAAACTAACTAGATGCAGAATAAAATAGCAGAAAGGTATAGAAAAAGCGCAAACTCTGGGCATTGATTGCCCCCAATGTTGACTGCAGTCGAAATCGTCTATAGAGTGCGAAATCGTCTCGAATTGTACAAGATCGTCTACGATGATCTGAGCTTGCTCCGACTGAAAAATGACAAAGTTCCTACAAGAAAATTTGAAAAGCACAAATGCAGATGATAATCCAGGGTATTATAATGCACACAAAGATCAAATTACAGGGAAATTCAGCCAGGGGAATGTCAAGGGGGGTCCTAAGGTTTAAATAGGCTTAGGAGGGAGGTTAGGAGGTTGGGGATCATCCCAATTTGGGAGATCTCCAACGGGGAGGGTCTCTAACGGCGCAGACACGCTTTTGCCCAGATTAGAGACGTCGTTGAAACAGAGGCTAATTATGAAAAATCAGTTTTGGGACAAAATCGTCTGGACGTTCTTCTCTAGACGAATTCGTCCGATCTGAGGCGATATCGTCTGATCGGCGACGATATCGTCCAACGGACAAAACAAACTCTAAAAATGGCACAAAAAATGAGGAAATGGGTTGCAGGCGGTTTTGGAGCGGTTTTGGGGTTGAGATTTGAATTTGAATTATTACTAAGGTAATTTTAATTATTTGCTAAGTTTTACTGCGCCAATTTTAGGGTGCTACATTTTGCCCCCTCTTTAGCGAATTTTTCGAAGAAAATGCGTTAAAGACGAGTTCTTCTCGATTTACGAGAAAGCAAAAATTTATTCCCATTTTTAGGCGACGATTCTAGGTCGAATCGTACGACAACTTACTATGGTGCCCCCTCCGTGTTTTTACCCAAATCGAACGTTTGAGGTAAAAACGCGAAAAAGCAAAAATTTTAAAATGTTGTTAAGTGTTTTGAATAAAATTAAGAAAAATAGGGAAAAACCCTAATTCATTGTTACTGTTCATTTTCCTGGTTTCTAGAGCTCTGCAGACAAGAATGGTCGAGACAACACACAGATCGACAGAGGTCCGGTGCGGGCTACGGGTAAGGGTCCAAACTTAATTTAGAATGCTTTAATTTTGAATTTCATGCTTTTTAGATTGATTTTGAATGATTTTTGAGCATCGCGGCCATTTTTGGGCCGTCGACGTCGTCGGGACGAAATCGTCTCAATTTCGTCGAAATCGTCTCGATATCGTCGATTTCGTCCAAGGGCGAAATCAACGATATGGAGACGATTTCGTCCAATAAGGGACGATTCCCTCTTGCAAAATCGAAGACGAATTTGCTCAAATTTTGGACGATATCGTCCAATAGTGGACGATATCATCATTTGTATGAAATTGAACTTGTTTTACTTGCATTTTTAATCACTTGTTTTATTAATGATTTTTATTGTTTTGTTGTTTATGTTGCAGAGAGGATTACTAAAGAGCGAGAGAATGGAAATACGATGGGCTGAGGGATGACTTGGCCGCTCTATCTCGGGCAGAGCGAGATCGGTTGGCTCAAGTCGGCTTGCAGCATGTGGCGGATATGCCACAGGTTTCTACAAATATGGGGCTATTGACAACCCTAGCAGAGAGGTGGTATCCGGGTTCTTCTTGTTTTCGGTTACCGACAGGGGAGATGACTCCCACATTGGAGGATGTATGGAGGATTTTGAGGATCCCCATACAAGGACGACTAATAACTCCCATGGCCAATCAGGGCCACGCGATGATGCGACTGTGCGGAGATCCGAGCTTCACCTTGGAGAAGGGCGGAGTGAACATCGAGTCGCTATGCCAGATGCCTGGGGCATCTAGACTGACACAGGTTTTGGCTGGGGTGGTAGGTGGTCTGCTGCTATGCCATCAGAGTGGATGCAGAGTACCATGGCTACTGACAGATGTGGTCTACGACATGAGAGACCATGGGTACAGGTTTGCTTGGGGGAGCTTTGTACTATGTCGATTGTATAGGATCCTGCATGGGGTCGTATACAAAGGCGGTCGATGTCTAGTCATGACATCACTACTGTAGGTTTGGTGCTGGGAGCACATCATGGTGCGAAGGCCGGTAGGGCTCCCACTAACAGGGATTGATGGGGAGAGGCCCCGAGCTTTCTACTGGTGGCTCTGGAGAGGGTCACAGCAGCGGATAGATCTGCCAATGTCCCGAAGACTACTTGATGACCTTGTCTCCGACCAGATCACCTGGAGGCCTTGGAGAGATCATCCAGGGTGGGCCGAGGATGGACAAGAGCTGGCTCACATTAGGCGAACCTGTTGGCTGAGGATGGAGAGGAGAGAGGTGGAGCTCCATCGCTATGACCGAGTTTTGAGGCAGTTCGGTCTACAGTAGGGGATCCCATCTCTTAGAGACTATGAGTTTTCCTGGACCATCCGGGATAACACTATAGTCAATGGGGCTCCAGATATGCAGCGCTTCTGGAGTGAGGACGCGGATGATGCCCCCATTCAGCCAGTGGATGGGGACGATGCAGGGGTTGCTGATGGCTATGATGCCTGGTACGTAGGCATCCGCCCTCCTCGGATGATGAGGGCTCAGGGTCCGATTCATGCAGTTGTGCATCGGATGGGGAGGCGACACCAGGCAACCATTGAGGTGGCACAGGGTCACGATAGGAGAGAGCAGAGGAGGCCACAAGCTCAGCAGAGGCCACGGTAGCGGGAGAGGAGGGAGGAGAGACCCCCTTCTCCACGGAGAGAGAGGCCACCATCGCTCGATAAGGGCAAGGGTGTCGAGGTAGGAGAGAGTAGCGAGATGGCTACTCTCTGGGTAGAGACTATTCGTCTCCAGGCTCAGGTGTAGACCTTATAGGATGAGGCTGCACGACACCGAGAGGAGGCCACACGGCTCAGAGATGAGGTCACACGCCTCAGAGCATGGAGGGGAGGAGCGAGCACTTTGGAGTTGGCATGGTCGGTTGCTCAGACTGCCTTCTACTAGGGTATATACTTCCAGTTGGTGCCAGAGGGTCAGAGGGTACAACTACCAGCCGGTATTGTGGATCCGATCAAGGTTGGGTCATCGAGGACTTCATCCCGATCGATGACTAGGACTCATAGTACCACACATACTGCGATGGGGCCACCTCGTCCACCTCAGGGCGGGGGAGGAGATGAGGCTGAGAGCTCGAGGGGTTCTCGAGGCTAGGCTACTACACTGCACAGACTATATATATGGTTTGAGAGGATTGAGTATGCCAATATGTAGATTGTGGCATACCAATCCAGTTTTGATATGATGTACATATATATTTTTTGAGATATGTATATATATGATGAGATATTTTTGATCATATGACTTGTCTTATGTTTGTATGATGCTTTAATGTTTTGATGTGATTGATTTGATGATTCATGTAATTATGTCGTTTTGAAATATTATAATTTTGATGTCATGCTGTAAGATTTTAAATGAAATAATCTGATGTAAACAAATTGGTGGTTGTGGTGCGATTTGATAAAAAATAAAAGGGACTTCTAACAATAATTTCAAAGGACATTGTCGCTATTATAGACCATTTCATGGAGTCACCGCTCACTCGGTCGTCAAGCTAATCCCAGTATAGAAATATTGTTAAAAGTAAAAGAGTGCTTAAGAGACTGTCTTAAGACTTTGTGTTGTAATGATGGAGATAATGATGGTTTGATGATTTGTTTTCAGATTTTCATAAAAATAGTATGCATGAAATACGAAAAGAAATATGATTTTGCTAGGCATAAATTCCTAAGTGTGATAAAATTTTGAACAATTCCTTAGAATTTATACCATGGTTGCAAAAACTGAATTTGAACATAATGTCATGAAATAGAATAAGTGTTTGTTTGTTTGTAAAGCATAATTGTGTAACATAATGATGCAAGTCACATGTTTTGATGAATTTTGTTTTTAAAATATATGGAAAAGAAAATTAGAACGATGGTTTGCGCTAGGCATAGAATTATAGGTATAGACTTATACCATCATCGCGAAATCCAAAGAAGAAATTGATATAATAGTTTTATTGCATGGTTGATTTTTAATTTTTTGAAAATAAATAGAAAATATAAAGATGAGGACTTGCGCTAGGCATAAAATTCCAATTTTGGTTTTGGAACTATACCATCATCGCGAAAGTCAAAAAGTTATATATAAATGTAATTTTATTGCATGTTTTTGAAAATGATTTTGATTGATTTTTTTGATAATGCATGTAGTTGTCTTTATACTAAACAACTGTTCTCAGATGAGAAAATGAAATTATTCCAAACAATTTGCAAAAAAAATATTTCAAAGTATCTTAAAGACAAAAGTTAGATTTATAAGGAATCCCATGTGCGTATGTGAGTTCATTTCCGATCTTGATTTATCATAATGATACACAAAATCTCTCAAATACAAATGTGTGTGCAATTGCATTGTTCATTTACCAGTTTTGAGCAAGATAATTTGATACAAGTGATTTGAATTAACCAAATAAGTGTTCATTAACCATGATTTAGATGCATATAACCGTACCAGACTACTATGTAGGTCGGGTTATCAAGAGCTAGCTAATCCATAAGTAGACATAGGTCTGTACAAAAGAAGGTCGCTAATGTGACAGACATATCACCACGCTAGGAGTTACCCAAGGCCAAGCGGGTTGGGCACAAACCACCTGTTATGGGGCTTACCTCATAGTTTTCGAATAATTGAGAATTCCAGGGATTCAAGCTCATCAACCCTTCTTTTCTTTTCAATGGGTAGGGAAAGGGATTTTATTGCATTTGCTTTTGCTTTCTTTGCTCTTTTTTTTTTTTTTTCTTTTTTTTGTACTTTTGTATTTTGGCTTGATATTTGAGATAATGCTGAAATAACCTTTTTCTTTTTCTCTTTTTCTTGAACTTTTCTTTTCTTCCTATGCTAGGGATACTTGCTCGGATTAGCTGTAGAGCAAGGGATTTTTATTTCGGGTAGGGGTGAGCTTGTCCTTTTGTCAATTCTCAAAGATTCTAGACCATGTGCATGATAGGATAGCAGGGGAAACTTTTCGCTCAAGAAACCACTTCTACTATGTAGCATAGCATGGACATTACAAATATAATCATTTTATTGTGAAAGGATATGCTTGGTTTAAGTAAATGACAAGATCAATTCTCTGTGCTCAAACTTTATTTAATTGAATTTTGTGGACTTTGATATAAGAGAGATTAGTAATCATGCCAGATAAAATCAAGATATTTATTTTTGTGTTTGTGAAAGTGAGGGATTCCAAATAAATGCTAATTTATCCAAAATAATTTGAAAATATAACTGCAATACTTCAAGAAGAAATATATACAACAAATACTTTTGAGGAGTTTGATAATTTTGACTCTCTCTTTCTTCTCTATTTTTTTTGGTTTCGAAAGAGTCTATAATATTGTTGTTTTTACTTTTATTTTTGTTTGTTTTTGTTTAAATAGTTTTATATATATTTTTAAAATGAGACAACATGCAAAATATATACAAATGGTGAAATGACCAAATTTTATGCGTAATATCGCTTAAGATGCATAATATTCATAGGTTCTTTTAAATATTTACCATCTAAGGTAGCTAATTTGTATGCTCCCGATTCAAATTTAGCAGTGATAATGTATGGTCCAATCCGGTTGGGCTCAAATTTACCTTTAAGGTCTTTAGTTGCATTAGTATTTTTTTGATTTTCTTTTAAAACAAGGTCGCCGACCTCAAAGGATCGATGACGAACTTTCTTAGCATATGATCTTTTAAGCTTGTTTTGGTAGGCACGAAGATGCTCCAAAGCATTGATGCGCTTTTCATCTAGGAGTTCCAGCTGATTGAGTCTGCTAGATCGATATTCATCCCCTACTTCGGTATCTTGAAGTAGTAGAGCCAAAGAAGGAACTTCTAATTCAAAGGGAAAAATAGCTTCAGTGCCATAAACCAAGACAAAAGGTGAAGTTCCAGTGGGAGTTCGAACACTAGTGCGATATGCCCACAAAGCTGGATATAATTGAATGTGCCAATCGCGGCTAGATTTATTGACCAATATTTTGAGAGAATTTTGATTAAGGTTTTGTTGGATGCTTCTACTTGGCCATTACCCTGAGGATAATAGGGAGTGGACCATCGATGTTGAATCTTATATTTTTGGCATAATTTCTTAACATCTTTATTTTTGAAACAAGTTCCATTGTTTGAGATGAGATTTGCAGGAATTCCAAACCTACAAATTATAGTTTTTCTAATGTTGTGTAGCGGGTTTCATAACTGATGAGGGTTATGCTAATGTAATAATTAGCACGCTCTCTCTTCTCATCATCAAGCTGAGCTAACATAGCTCCTAAAGCAAAATCTGAAGCTGAAATATATAGGAGAAATGGGCGATCAGGTCTAGGCGGTGAAAGCACAAGTGGGTTAAGGAGGTATTGTTTGAGAAGTTCAAAAGCTTCCTTACATTCGTCGTCCCAATTAAAAGGGACATCCTTCTTAAGGAGCTTAAGAAAGGGATTGGTTTTGTCCGCCAGCTTATCGATGAAGCGACGGATGGCTTGAAGCTTACCTTGTAAACTTCGTAACTCAGATATATTGGTGGGTGCGGGCATATCAGTGATAGCCACAATCTTGAGAGGGTCGATTTCGATACCACGTAAAGAAACTAAAACCCCTAATAGTTTACCGGACTTGACTTCGAATATACATTTGGCTGGATTTAATCGAATAAGATATTCTCTTAACCGATTAAATACTTTTCTTAAATCATCTAAATGATCATCTTCATTAATGGAGCGAGCTATAATATCATCTACATAATCATGTAGGATATCATGCATCATATCATGAAAGATATAAGTCATGGCTCGTTGATATGTTGCGCCTGCATTCTTTAAACCAAATGGCATCACTTTCCAACAAAAGGTACCCCAAGGGGTAATAAAGGTTGTTTTAGCCTGATCTTCGGGAGCTATCCCGATCTGATTATAACCAGAAAATCCATCCATTAGGGACATCATTCCACTCCCAGTAGTAAAGTCAATGATTTGATCCATGTTTGGAAGAGGAAAATCATCTTTAGGGCATGCAACGTTAATATCTCTAAAGTCTGTGCAAACCCTAACTTTGGTAGCTTCTTTCTTGGTGACTGGAACTACATTCGAGATCCATTCAACATAATCAATAGCCTTGTATAAAAACAACATTCAGGAGTTTTTCTAACTCCCCTTTGACTAGCAGGGCCACTTTGGGATGCATTTTTCTAAGTTTCTGTTTAACAGGTTTAGCATCCGGATGGACTACTAGGTGATGCATGACTACAAAAGGGTCTAAACCTGGCATATCTTCATATGTCCAAGCGAAGACATCTTCATATTCTTTAAGGAATGCAATGTATTGCTCTTGTTTTTCTTGACTTAATTCTGATCCAATACTGATGATGTGAGGATTATCCTCAGTTCCAATGTTAACCTTAATGACGTTTTCTACTTCCATGTGTAGATCTCTTTCAAAATTAGGTGGGGCGGATGAAACGCCCAATTCTTGTAATTCCTTTAAGGTTAACTTGGATAATTCATCTTGAGGAGTCGTGGCCTCAAGTCTGGGCTATAGTAGGTATAGAACCATCAAAATAAAAACCATTGTGTAACAACTCTTCAACGGAGACATCATGGAAAATATCTCCTTCCAACTCATCGTCGGATTCGGCAATCATTTCGGGGTAAGCTATGGATAGCATATTACATGTAAATGGATGATTTTTTAGAGGCAAAGAATCTTGTTTATCTAGATAATCTTGATAACATATGAGTTGATCATTATCTTCAAAAGGGAAGGGTTGACCCTTACTAGGAAATAGGCCCACACCACATCGGGCGGGCCATGGTTCTACCTCGAAAGGTTCTTTCATACCATTTTGGAAAGGTCCCAAGCCTTTCCCTTTATATCCCATTTTAAGCATTATGGGTTTAGCTTTGATATATTCATTAGCAAAATAGCATCTAGCATATCCATCATAATGTGTCTTGATGTTTCGGGGTATTCTCGCCCCAATCATATCCTTTATAAATAAAAGCACAACTCCCGACTTGGTAAGTACTTCCCATAGGTTGTGGGAGGCCCAAAGTACGAGGAGATGGTGGCAAATTACTTAAGATAATGGAATCTTGCATAGAAGCATTTATTTTTTCTGATATAAGAATTTTAGATAAATCGGGTAAGAGTTCATCAGAAAGAGCATAAGATGTAGAAGGATCATTCCCTATATCTTTAGATGTGGGAAGATATGATAGATGTAGATGATGTGGAGGTGTTAATAATAGATGGGTCTATAGGTTTTGAAATTATAGGGATGGAACATGAAGGATTGGTTGTGGATTTAAGATCTTTTTGAGGTTCTAGTGTGGTTTGTTCAGAAGATGGTTGAGTTAAATGTATAGGTGTAGTTGATGGGGTAGATGATGTTATGGGTGTGTGTTTCACACGTTTGGACGGATGATAAGAACTAGGATGTGTGGATGACAAGGCGGGGAAAAATTGCACTCCAACGGGTTCTGCCAAAGCACACATATCAAAGGGTCTAGGATCACCATGAATGGTGACCAACTGGTTTTTAAATTCAAATTTAACACACTGATGTAAAGTGGAGGGAACCGCTCGCATCGCATTGATCCAAGGGCGACCCAAAAGTATATTGTACGATGCAGGGCAATGTACAATAAACACGGTTGTATCTAGGGTTCTAGGACCAACTTGCAAGGGTATAGTAATGACTCCACACGTTTCTTGTGTCTCGTCATTGAAGGCTTTGATAATCATATCCGTTCTTTTCATTTCATCACTTCTAAACCCAAATCTTTGGTAGAAGTCAAAAGTGCATATGTTTAAAGATGAACCATTATCAATCAAGACTCGTTTAACAGCTACATCTCCAATTAGGGCAGTAATATATAAGGGGTTATCCTTATGTAAACTATGTTGTGGGATATCTCTATCTCGAAAGTCAATACAATCGACTTCTCGAGTGATGATAGTATTGGACATGGCTTCAGGTTGAATATTTTGAGGTACCATCATTTGGCTTAATGTAAGCATTAACTCATCCCTATGGGTAGGAGAAGATCTTAACAAGTCCAAAAGGGAAATTTTGGCTGTAGTATTGGATAATTGTTCATTAATATTGTAAGGAGGCTTAGGTTGAACATTAGACATATGATTCCCTTTATTGGGATTTTTCAAAACAAATGGAGCTGATCCATCATTCTGAGTTTGATCCTATTGAGAGTTTTGAGCCTGTTGTCTGGTAACAACTCCGATGGTACCTACAATGTTATATTGAAGACGCTGAACTGGTCTCGGTTGAGCGTTTATGGCTTGTTCATTAGGAAGGAACTGATTAGAAGAGGGTCGAGTAGTAACTCTTCTAGGAAATGGTTCTTTCGAAACCATAGCATCTGTGATAGGTTGAATCGGATCTGATTCATTTTCAGAACTATTCGATTGGTTTGAGGTGATGTCTATTTCACTTTTAGTATCCGATTCTACATCACTAGGATCCGGTGTTTGAGTATTATACAGGGGTCTGGTCGTGACCATGGAGAAAGTTGTGCCAAATATTTGGGGATCCTGAATAGGTAATTGTCCGCTAATAGTCCCTACATATCGGGTAGGAGGGGGAACATTATGATGTTCGATTTGATTAGCCACCTCTTTGCCATGCTGTGGTAAAGGATGTTGAAATATATCCAATGATTGATTAGCATTTTGATTCTGATTTTGGGGAATGTTCTTTTGAGCATTATTAGGAGCATTTTGTTTAGGTTGAAAGGCTTGCACCTCCATTTCATTATTATCAATCAGATCTTGTATTTTATGTTTTAATCTTTTACAAGAGTTGGTAGAGTGTCCAGGTCCTCTATGGAAATCACAATGTAAATCAGCTCTGTATCCGGGTATAGTTGGATCAGGTTCCCGGATAGCTGGTAATTGAATCAAGCCTCGTGCTAGTAATTGAGGAAGAATGGTTGATAAAGGTTGATTCAATCTAGTAAATTCTCGAGGTGGTTTATCAGGAGGTTTTAATATAAACTTCTCTGTTGTTTTCGTAGTATTAACATTAGCAATGTTTCTACTATCAGTGACTCCGTCACCCACAACTTGTTTATTTTTATACTGATTTCTGGATGTTTTCTCATCATCTTTCTTTTTAAGTTGACCTCTTCTAATGAGAGCATCTTCCACCCTTCGAGCTAAGTCTATAGCTTGATCGAAGGTGGTCAAGGTAGCAGTTGATAATTCATAGGATATTTGTTCTTGCAAATTATTAATAAAAATATCCAACATTTCCCTATAAGGTAGCACAAAGTGCAGTTTTCCTGTCAACTGCCTCCATCTAGCTAAGAAATCAGCAAAACATTCATCTTTGTCTTGTTTTAGGTTGTATAAATCTTTAATGGTCACGTGCCTCTCGATGTAGGCACTAAATTGATGGACAAAAGATTCAGCTGTTTCTTCAAAATTTCTCAAAGAATGAGTGGGTAGTTGATAATACCACTCTAATGCCATTCCTCCTAAACTTTTCGAGAACATTTTTAGTAATAGCAAGTCATCATGTGATATATCATGACATGCTATCCTAAACATACGAAGATGCTCTATGGGATCTTCAGTTCCTTTATATATAGGCAGGACGGGCATGGGAAAGTGTTTAGGGTATGGTTGTGCTACAACTATGGGATCCAAAGGTTGACTACATATCTCTCGATAATTGTACGAGGGACGGTAGGGATCTATCTGGTCCATGCGGGAAGCTAACTGTTTCACCATGGCTTCCAGATTATTGGTTTGCCCACCATATTGGTTCGGTAGGGCATTAATATGGGATTTGTGAGCATATGATGGAGGGACATGAAGATTAGATGCTATATTGCTATTGTGTAAATTGTTGGTAGGAAGGGTGTTATGAAGAAGTTTTGAAGTTGTATTATGTTGTATCCCAGATTGTTGAAAATTGGTGTTTGGCTTCATTTTAGGTTTTTGTCGATTTGAAGCATATTGATCAATAGTTTGGCAAAATAAAGCAGTGAATGAAGGTCTCTTTTGTGTGGGAATGATTTTAGGTTCAATAACAGGTTCCTTAGGGGGTTGGGTAACCTCGTTGTTGTTGCATGTTCTGAATCATAGTGACCATATCTCTATTGGATGGTCCAACTTTATCACTTTCTTGATCAACAAAGGACAAGGGATTGGTGTGTATGTTAAACATATCTTCCATGGCTGCTTGAGTGTCACTAATTTGGCCTCTATCAATATGAACTGCCATATTAAGAGCACCAATATTATTATTGAAAAATTTCTAGAAATGATCTAAGTTATCAAAAGCAATAGTTCCGTCTGGAGCCATTCTAGGGGATGAGGATCCTTCCTCTTTAACATTTTCTTCTTGTTCATCTACAACAAGCTCATCTTCTGGCTGTTCTAGAATTTCTCCTTCTGGAATTGGATCCTCAGGAAGGGCATTTGATTTTTTTGTTTTCTTTCCTAACCAATCTTCTTCTTCTTCTTCTTCAGTTTGTTTACCATTCCTAAGTCTAGTCATTGTGCTTAAACTTAGATTTCAGAAAATATATATAAAAATATATAATATATATATATATATATATATATATATATATATGCAACAAGCTTAAGAGGTATATATTTTAATTATATACCTACTATAGTATTTAAAATAAAATGTTTTGGTTTTGTTATGTTTTTGGTTTTTCTTGTTTTTTATAACAATATTATAAAGATAACAAACAACACACTAAATGCAAGAAATAATAATAATGAAAGCAATGATCTAGTTTTCTATAAACAATTTATAAATATCATTAACGGGCTCAAGTTCTTCAAGAGTCATAAAGTGCTCCTCTTCAAATTGGAAATTGTTTTTCAGGAACTTAATAAAGTGTGCTATAGTGATATTATCTGTCTCAGATTCTGGTTGGTAGAAATAAAGTTCGTGGCAATATTCTCGATATAACACAGCTCTAGGAACTCTCCTCCACCTTTTCCTATCCGTAAGAACGACCTCTTGGTCTTCTACACGACCTAGGAATTGGTGCACTATGGCTGCATTCTCGAGGAATTCCTCAAAGGTATACAACTCAGAAGACACAAGGGCTCTTCTATCTGCTAACCACCTATGGCAAGCTCTCTGAAGTTCATGATAAAAAATGAGTTGATCGGGATCCAGGATTCTATCTAGGACAAACCTCTTGATTTGCCTAAGTTCGGTTGACCTAGATGAAATGAGATCTAGTCTCCTATTAAGTTCGTCCCACAAAAGTTGGTTTCTATCTGTTTCAGGCACACTAAGCACATAATTAATTTCTATGGCTGCTAATTGGTTTTCAACATTTATAGTAACTTCTAGTCTTTTCTTAGGAGCTACCATCTAAACATGATATGCAACTTAGTAGTTTTCCAATGATTTTAAATGCATCTATGTTTTTTTGTTTTTGTTTTCAAAAGGTTTTAGTTTCACGTCGGGTTCACCAAAATGTATCGCTCCAAATTTTTCGCACCCTTACCTTCAGGCTAAAGGATCCGCGCCCGGAAGGGGGATGCGAGAAGGATGGAACGGTACCTCGGACTGAGAGGCCCTTTGAAGGTCCCGCCTCTCGGGGGAGGGGTATTAAGGTGATTTTTTGACGGATGGTGGGGTTCACCAAGAAACGTTTAGTGGCAGTCTCCATGCCTAGGTTGGGAATGTGTTTGATGTGTTCAATTTTATCTTTAATCATTCAAATCCTAGGTTTGGCCAAATGAATCTAAACTGTTCTATATGAAATGCAGATTTAAATGAATACAAAAAATAGATTTAAACAGAAAATATAGAGAACAAGCTAGATGAGAAAAACCATACCTGATTTCGGATGTCTGATGGAGGTTCTAATTTTTGAAGCAGTCAAGATCGCTTGGAATTTGACAGGATCATCTTCGATCTGATAGGATCGTCTGAGATCTGACGAATTCGTCAGAGACCTGCAATCAGAGAAATGGACACAGACTACAGAAAATGCAGCTATGCTGATAAAGGAAAATGATGTGAAATGACAAAATGATGTTAATAAGATAATCCCAAATAGAAATGCAAGTAAATTATCATGCTTTAATAGCTAATCATGATGTTATTATGTACTTAAGCTATATGGGTGAACTCCAAGATGCAGGATAATAGGAAATAATAATAAAACTAACTAGATGCAGAATAAAATAGCAAAAAGGTATAGAAAAAGTGCAAACTCTGGGCACTGATTGCCCCCAATGTTGACTGCAATCGAAATCGTCTCGTAGAGTGCGAAATCGTCTCGAATTGTACAAGATCGTCTGCGACGATCTGAGCTTGCTCCGACTAAAAAATGACAAAGTTCCTGCAAGAAAATTTGAAAAGCACAAATGCAGATGATAATCCAAGGTATTATAATGCACGCAAAGATCAAATTACAGGGAAATTCAGCCAGGGGAATGTCAAGGGGGGGTCCTAAGGTTTAAATAGGCTTAGGAGGGAGGTTAGGAGGTTGGGGATCATCCCAATTTGGGAGATCTCCAACGGGGAGGGTCTCTAACGATGCAGACACGCTTCTGCCCAGATTAGAGATGCCGTTGAAACAGAGGCTAATTATGAAAAATCAATTTTGGGACGAAATCGTCTGGACGTTCTTCTCCAGACGAATTCGTTCGATCTGAGGCGATATCGTCTGATCGGCGACGATATCGTCCAATGGACAAAACAAACTCTAAAAATGGCATGAAAAATGAGGAAATGGGTTACAGGCAATTTTGGAGCGATTTTGGGGTTGAGATTTGAATTTGAATTATTACTAAGGTAATTTTAATTATTTGCTAAGTTTTACTGCGCCAATTTTAGGGTGCTACAATGAGGAACAACTCAAAATCATGGATTTCTATCAGTAATATGGTTGAAGAAAAGGAACTCAAACAAATTGTAGATGAGCTTCAAAACATGCTTCAAGAGTTTTATTTGGTGATTTTTACATAAAAGGATGAGTTGGTTTGGAATCTATCAAAAGATGGTGGATACTTGGTCAAGTTGGGATATGAGGATTTAGAGCAATCAAAATTTTCTACTCCCAAAGATTTTCCTTAGAAGAATGTTTGGTCACTAGAGTCTCTCCCTAAGGCCTCAATGTTTCTTTGGTTAGCAGTTCAAAGTAAGATTCTTACATGAGAGAGTCTTCAAAGAAGAGGATATCATGGACCTCCTATATGTGCCTAGTGTTATAAGGATTTAGAAACATCATATGGTTTAATTCTTCATTCCTTTGCTCACACATTTGAGGTTGATTTAAAAATATATGAAAATATACTGGATAGCTCCATCAACATTGAAAAAGTTGACGAAATGTTGGATTAATTATTTCAAAGCTAAAGAATTAAGTATTATGTGGTGTCCCTGGTGGAGTTTTGAAGTAGTCTGGGCAAACCTCCGACCAAGGACCCCTTCCTTTGGGTGGCTTAAAATTGGGCCCTCCTTGCATCATCTAGCAAATTTGGCTCGAACGAAACCGACGCATATTTTAGGGTAGTTATTTGGTTGTTCAATAGATCTGGCAAAGGATCCTGTATATGGTTCAGGAAACCATCCATAGCAAATGTGATGTGGACCCTCTTTTGAATTCTAGGGAGGAGAAGGTACAACAAGCCCTTGGTCTCTTTAGGGATGGTGTGAACTCTTCTAGCCCTAGTAGGGTTCCTTAGCTTAGCAAGAAGGTTAGGAGAGATGGTAGGTGGAGGCCACCCCCTAGAGGAGTTTTAAAAATTAATATTGATGGATCGTCCAGGGGTAATCCTGGACATGCTGACATTGGCGATGTTGGGAGAGATTCTACTGGTGGTGTCAGTTTTTTCTTTTCCATTTATAAAGATGTTCACTCCAACAATTTTATGGAAGCTCTTGCAATTATTGAGGCCTTGCAGAGGGGGTTTTCTCTTGGCTATCATAGGATTATCTGCGAGTATGACTCTCAAATTATGGTTAATATTTTAAACAATAAAAGGATGGAGGAAGTTAATTGGCAGTTGGCCTCTCGTAGTCATTCGATTCTCGGAATGAGTGAAGAGTTCGAATTTATATCCTTTGTGCACATTCCAAGGGAATGGAATGTGGTTGCTCATTACCTAGCCAAAAGGGCTTCTCGAGTCGCTGGATCCTTGGAGTATCGATAATTGGGAGAGTCTCCCATCTGGGGACTCTCAACGCCTGTGGGAGTTGATCCACAAGGATGTACAGACTTAATGTGGTTTATTCTTGTTGTCTTTTTCGGGTGTCATTCTAGTCTAGTGGTTTTAGCTTTGTTTGGTTGTTTATTTGAGTCCTGGTTGGAAGCTCAATTGTACTCTGTAATCCAAACTTTTTATCAATAAATTTTTACCCCTTTATTTAAAAAAAAAAAAAGTATTATGTGGAGGATTGATCTTGCCATTACTTTTTGGAATTTATGGCTTGAAAGGAAAAATAATATTTTATAAAATAAATCTCAAAACTATACTCAAGTTTGGAACCGTACTATTGTATCTCTTGTAGAATATTTATAGATATGGTGTTCATCATGGAAAGTCTCAAGAGTAGAAAAAGATGTGATAACAACTTGGTTACATAATTTGAACATAGATGGAAGAGTTATCTGACATTAAAACAAAGGATCTACTTCATAGTGTTGATCTTCATTTTATTGAATTCAAATTTCAAAAGGCAACTAACTAAGTGAGATTTTATCTCTTAGTCAAAATGATGTCAAGAGTTGATTGTGCAAACATAACACTTAAAAAGTTTAAGAATATATTTAACAGAAAAATAAATAAAAAATATCTATGAAAAACATAATAAATATGATTTAGTTGATAACAAATATAATATTTTAATGAAAATAATCTCAATAAAAATTATATATAAATAATTAAAAAAAATTAATTTATTTTAAAAAATTATACAGGTTACAAATGTCACATTCTTATGAAAGAATGAATGAAAGTTACGGACACCAAATAAACATAATATTTTTTTAGGGGGGCTTACATGCATCGCATTGAACCATAATAAAATAAACATTCACCCAAAAGGAGCTGAATAGTAGACCGAAACAAAACAAAATGAAGAGTACACTTCAAGTTATATTTCTTTTATAAACATCACTAATAAAATAAAATTGAATAATAAAAAAAATAATAATAAAAAAAGCAAGCTTAAGGCGGCCAAGCACTCCCTTCGATAGCAGTATGTTGGGTGTCTAATCCAACTTATAAATTCCTATCGATATGTATATAGCATTTGGTATGGAATCGAAGCTTTCCGCTCACAGTCCCTTGAATCTTCGTAAGGTATTCAAAATAAAACCTATCTGGGAGCATCAAATGGAAATGTAATTATTGTAAATGTATTTTATTAATATTAAAATAATATTTTATAGAAGATTTAAGTTTAAATTTTATTACATATTAGATATAAATTTTAAATCATTGTAATACTACTCTGTAATCAAAATGTAATATAAATGGGTTCATTTTTAATTCCATATAATTAATTTAAAAAAATCTTTATAAGATATTTAAAATAAAAACTATTTAGAGCATTAAATGGGATGAGAAATTAAAGTTATATGTTTTTTTTAAAGCAAAAAACTCCTTTGCGGAGCCGCCTTGGTCTGAGAGACCACGAACATGGGGTTCTACACCGTCAAAGTCACCCGGGGTCGCACCCCACGCACCAACATTTATCAATTGGATTTTGGATACCCAATTCAGCTTTTTGGTAGGGTGGAGATTTGAACCTGGCCCTCTCCTCTCCAACTCACCTACAACACCTGGGTAAGTTATATGTTATTATAAATATATTCTATTAATATTAAATAATATTAGTTCAATTGATTATATTTCTTAAAGGAAAACTTAGATTCAAATCTTACTAAACAATACATGCATAATTTTTAAAATGTTATAATATTAAGATGTGGTATTAGTTCAACTGGTTATATTTATTAGCTACAAAGAGAAACTTAGATTCAAATTTTACTAAGCAATACATGCATAATTTTTAAAATGTTCTAATATTAAGATGTGGTATTGCAATACAAATGTACTTTGTTTCAATATAATCAATTAAAAAAGATTTTTTTTACACACCCAAATCCTCACAGGCTTCCATGCCTCTGTATTGTAAATGTATTTTATTAATATTAAATAGTATTTTATCAATTGATTTGAAAAACTTAGGTTCAAGTTTTATCAAACACTAAATATAAAATTTTATCAAACATTAAATATTAAATATATAATTGTCAAACCGTTATAATATTATTTTGTAATCATAAAGCAATATAAATAGATTCCATTTTAATCCCATATAATCAATTAAAAAAAAACTTCATACACACCCACTCTCACACATACTAATCTCAGCTCAACATTTTGGCCCTTAGTCCTTAGTGATAAGTTTAGCTCTCATCCTTATTAGAAGTTATGGTTGAAATGAGGATGCCGAGCCATGAGTGTCGGGTTTCTCACACTAACCTCAATCAAAAAAAATCATCATAAAGTATTTAAAATAAAAACTATTTGAAGGCATTACATGAAATGAGAAATTAAAGTTACGTGCTACTATAAATGAATTTTACTAATATTAAATAATAATAACTCAATCTCAATCGTCTATATTTCTTAGCTTTTAAGAAGGAGACCTTGATTCAAATCTTACCATACTTATATAATTGTCATAGCTAATTAAAAAAAACATTCAAATATATAAGTTTGTATATTTTATTTCACATAACACAAACCTGCTAATAAGTAAAATAAAATAATTATTTTGGGTGTTTGCAACATAATTATTACTATTTTATATAATACTATTTTATAATTACCATTTGTAATTGATGTAAATATTTATTTAGTGGATTCATTTAACATGGACTATATTTAAGGCCACAAATCTTAGCTATATTTAAATATTATAATTATAATTATTAGGTTTTAATAGATATATAAGATTTGAACAAGGTCCCTTCATATTTGATTATATTTTATTATCAAGTATATCAATAAACTATACAATGATATTATAACTAACAATTCATTTTTTATATTGAAAATCTATATTTTTAGCTACTTTTATTTATGACATTTATTTATTTATTTTTTTAATGTAAAGGCCTAACTTTTAATTAATTTAAAAATACAAGTCTTTACAACCAAAAAAATAGGTGGATAGGCACACCCCAATATGTAGTCACACTAACTCAGGTGGAGTTAGACAACGTTACTCAAAACAATAAAGACAGGGTTAAACCCATCACCAACCATAGCACCAAAAAGCATACATTAAATCATGTCAATCATGAAGGTATGCTTATGAGGTAAATGTCCATCACTCGCTAGATGCATACAACCGATAGAAGGCTCCCCCAACCATGACCCCTCCTAAAGTTAAGAGTTGTGCTTATCAATAGGGAATTTAACACACCCCCCAACCATGACCCCTCCTAAAGCTGAGAGCTATGCTTATTAATAAGGAATTTAACACACACCCCCAAACCATGACCCCTCCTAAAGCTGAGAGCTATGCTTATCAATAGAGAATTTAATACACCCCTCAACAATTTGTAATTGATGTAAATATTTATTTAGTAGATAGATAGGTATTAAGTCGAACGAAATTCCAATCATGGAATATGCCACCACACACCCATCCCTCACACACTCGCCCATGTCGCATCTTGAAGCTTGGACCTCCCGAAGAAGAGCCAAAGCCTGAACCATTGCGCTTTCCTCCTTGGGACAGTTTTAATCTTTTATTTATGATATTTTATATTAATCTTTTAATTTTTATTAAATTGATTATATGAGATTGAAGTGACTTTACACCAATATTACTATTGAATTATTTATAATTTAACCTTATTGGACCAAGGCCAATAGTAATGAAGTACATGCAGGTGCTCTTGATGTAAGCCTTTGGCATCTTGATGTAAGACTACGGGTAAGTTCTATGTAAGCCTTTGGGCATGTTGATGCAAGTCTATGAGCATATTTCTATGTAAGCCTACAAGCATTTTTCTTTTTTTTTTTTCTTGAAAAAACATGTAATTTTTTTTTGATTTGTAACCTTCTATACATAGCATATTTGCAGCATGTGAGGGGAGAGATTTGAACTTGGGACCTCTCGATTTCAACTGGAGAGTTTTAACTACCCACTTGCTTTCCAACTCCTCTACATGCGCAGATAAAACATGTAATTTTTATTTCTAAGTTTTAAAAAAATTACAATGCTAGGGGTATAAAAAACCTTCAAGAATTTTAGTTACATCCCATCTAGGAGCTGGTCTAAACTAAACTAAGGAGTACTAGTCGTCTACTATAATAACCTATAGTTAACTAACAATTGAAAAATAAAATTCTAATAATAGTACTAGCAGGTGGAAAACAAGAGTAACTTCCTAATCAATCATAATTCTTGAATGACTCTTGTTTGAGTTCCAAAACTAAGGACTCATATTTTTAATTTTAATACTGACGCTATTCTGAAGCCTATATTTTTATAGAATAATGGCAAGGGTCCCTTTCAAAACCTTTTTTTTGCTATTAATAGATCTCTAATATGATCCTTAATAAGAGGAGGACTATGAGGAAACCCCAAGTCCTCTAACCACTTCTTCCCTTTGCCAAGTGCTTGTTAGAAGGTTCAAACCATCTTTTGAAAGACCATTTGCTTTTACATTTAGTTCCCTATAGATGTGCTTGTATAGAATTTCTATCATAATAGATTCTAATAATTTTACTTGCTCATAGAAAGGATCAAGAGCAACTTTTTCATATCAACATGATCTACAACTGAACTTATCACTAATTTTGAATCTCCATAATTTTGTAAAGTTGTAATTCCTTGCCCCATCACTATTCTCATCAAAAGGATCAATGCTTTCCATTCTACCATACTATTTGCGCCTTCTCCTAAACCTACCATGGAAGTAATCTTAGTAAAGTTCTCCCTTTGCCCCTCACCTACCTAGGCTACCCTAGTAAGCTCCATCAAAGAAGACCCATGGATTCATAGGATCCACTATTAGTGTTCCTATATGTCTACTCAATTTTGGTTTTGAAGAGATTTTTAGAATTTAAAAAATGGATTTAATCTGCATTTGCACATAAATCTATAGAATTTCCTTATCCTCAAACAACATGGCATTTCTAGCCAATCATGAGCCCCATGCCACTATCAAAGGGACACATCTATACTCTTTTAATCCTCTTTTTTTGAACCATTGTTGCATATTATCTGAAAGGTTTCTAGTAGACCATTGTCTTTTCCCTTGAGTCAAAGGCAGAATTGAATCCCATACTTCTCTTACAAAAGGCCAATGAATCAAAATATGGTCCATTGTTTCTTCTTCCTTTTTGCATATAACACACTAACTTGGTACTTGATTTGAAGAACATCCTATGTTAGTGTTTTTTTGTTCTAGAGCTAACCAAGCAAAGATTCTAGTTTTTAGGGGAGCTTTTACCTTCCATATTCTACTCCACCACCAAATATTTTTCTCATTGTTGTTGTTAAATTTTGCCTTATACCCTTCTTTGTCCATGTACTACCCACTTGCTAGATTCTTAGACCCTATCAAAAATCATTTTGTTGATTTAGCCTTATATTTGCTCTTTCTAGTTCCTTTGTGTAATCATGCCAAACATGTGCCTCATTTCCTCCTAGTGTTAGCTCTTCTTCTATAAGCCATCATTATTTCCATAAATTAGTGATCTTTGTCGATACCACCTATGCCAATACCATATTTCCTTGTCTATGGAGATGATATATTATATTTTGTGGAAGCTAACAGTCTTCTATGCTACCTAGCCAAGGATCTTTGCCAATCCTTACTTTCTTTCCCTTCCATATTTTCCATACCAAGAAATTCCTAGCTAATGGGAAAACTCTCACTAGTTATTTCCAAATAACTGTGGCTTTTGAAACTAATTTATTTTGCAGTCTAATCAAATCTAAAAAGGAAAAGGTGCTTAACTATTTCTCTTGAATTACTTCCTACCATAATCCTTTGCCAATTATCAATCTCCATAAAATTTTTGCTGCTAAAGCTTTTCCAAAATTATGTATATTCTTGAGGCCCCATCCTCCATTTTATTTTGATTTAGCTATTCTGTTTCATTTGACTAGTGCCATTGCATGCTTCTAATTTCTCCCTAACCAAAGAAATTGGAAACACCTTTTCCATATTTTTTCTACTATTATGATGAGAATGTAAGCTAGGGAGTGCCAGTAGATTAGGGTGGCTTCCAAGACTAGTTTCACCAATGTAAGGTGACCCCCCAATGATAGCCACCTAGTGCACCAAGTGGTGATACTTTTCTCTATTTTAGTGCACAACTAGATCTAGTCCTAGTACCCATAGTCATTAGGATTAATATTAAAACCTAAATATTTTAACCCTTTATCAAAGTCTACTTGCTTGAAACCAAAAATCTCATTATTGCTTCTATTTTCCCTAGTTGAAACCTATTGAAGGCTATTTCTAATTTTGTAGATTTATTTCCATTTCTATGGCCATACAATATAGGCCCAACACTTATTTATACTTTGAGGCTTTCCTTTAATGTCCCATTTCCAAAAAGTAAAACATCATATACAAAGAGCAAATGGGTTACCTTCAAAGAATTACCATTTTTTATACATTTTATCATTTTTTTTTGTTCCCTGATTAGTCTACTCAAACCTTCTGCTACCAAACTAAAAATGAGAGGAGAAAGAGGACACCCTTGTATCAAACCTCTAAAATCCTTGAAAAAACTAGAAGTTGAGCCATTGATAAGTACAACAAAAGAGGTTGAATTGATACATCCCATCATCCAATTCACAAAGGAAATGCTACATCCAATTTGAATTAGGCTTAGCCTGATGTATAATCAATTTACTTTATCGAAATATTTTGCTAGATCTAATTTTATTACCATTGCTTGTTGCTTCCTTATTTTTATTGAATGTAGTACTTCTTGGGATACCCATTTTGTTTCATGAATATACCTTTTACTTAAAAAACCAAACTACTCTTCTAAAAAATTGTCTGAGAAGATCAATTTAATTATCTTAACTATAATATTGGAGATGATTTTGTAGAGGGTACTACATAAAGATATAGGTTTGTAATTCTTGAAATATTTTAAATTATCCTTTTTTAGAATCAAAGCCAAGAAAATGGAGTTTATGGATTTTAGCAATTGTCCCTTAATCCTTGATTCTTCTACCACTTTTAAAATATCATCCTCCAATAGTTCATAAAAATTCAAATAAAAATCAATTCTCCATCCATATAGACCTAGATTTTTCTCTTTTTGGAATGATTTGACTATTGAATGTGACTCCTCCTTGGTGATTTATGAGAATAAAGCTTCTTTTTGTTCCTCATTGACCATATTGGGTAGATTTAGAACTAGTTTGATTGTCTTTGCTATATTTTGTATGTTTGTATCTTCATACAAGTCTTTGAAGTAATTTACTGCTAATGGTGTCAACTCTTGGAATCTTCTCAAAATGTTTCCATTCTCCCCTTTCATTTCCTAAATTGTGTTTGTATATTTCCTTTCTTTTGGATAATTTAAAAAAAGCTATAATTTAATCCCTTTGTTCTAGCCATAAGACCTTGGTTTTTATTCTCCTTTTTTCCTCCTCCCATTCTAACAGTTCTCTAATTTTTTCCAATTCTTTGACTTGCATGATTTTATTTTTTGAAAAAACTTCATTACCTTTGGTACTATAAAGTTGATTTAGAGTAGATTCACTTTTATTAAGTCTTGCCTTTACTTCCCAAAATTTATCTTTAGCCCAACCTAATGTGACTTATTTTATTCTCCTAAGATTACTAGTGAACTTAAACATAACTATCTCTTTTGAGGTTGGATCATATTGCATCCATTATATTTTTACAAAGTTTTAAAATTATTAATCCCTCAACCAAATGGGATTGAATTTGAAAGGACCTGGTGGTTTATCCTCACCCTTTTCTATCTATAATACGATTGAAGAATTATTTTGACCTTTAATATATTTTGTGGTAGTAATGCTTAAAAAGCTAATAACAACATTTTAGTGTGGTGATTGGTAATATTTTGGGATACAATATGAGTAAGTTTTGGATTATTAATGCAAGGCATGCATTGTGTCTGTGGGCCCTTTCTAACCATTGGGGTTGATTATTTAGAGACCTATCTATTACTTCACGATTAAGTTGCATTCTCTTGAGATTGGAAGATATACTATGGTCACCATAGTGTATGTTGAATTTATTCTCATGGGAAGCTCAACATCTTGATCTAGGAAGTGGAGTTATAGCTTCATGTTTAGGAGAGGTTGATCCAGTTCATGTACCTTTAGAAAGAGAAGATAACAAGATCTAGTGGCCCATATGATCATTATTTATAGCGAGATATGTATAATATTTAATGTCTTCTCTCCTTGACCCCTTAGTTTAGATTATAGGGGTGTGAAAATATTTTTAATCTAACCTTATTATTCCAAGGCCAATAGTGGTGAAATATCTATTGGTGCTCTTGATGTAATCCTATGGGCAAGTTCTATGTAAGCCTTCGAGAATATTGATATAAGACCATTGGAATATTCATGTAAGCCTATGTACAAGTGCTATGTAAACCTTCAAGCATCTTGATGTAAGCCTATGAGCATATTAATCTAATCCTATGGGCTTCTTTCTTTGTAATCCTAAAAGCATTCGTTAATGTAATACTATGAACATCTAGGTGTAAGCCTATGGACATCTTCATGTAAGCCTAAGGGCACTCTCATGTACTCACCCTTAGTGGTATTGGTTAATCCACCTTTATGGATAACCTTTCTTAAAGGGTAATTTATTATTATTTTATTGTAAGGTTAACCTTAAGGTTAAGTTAATGTCAACTTGAGGTTAACCTCTCATTGGGGTTTTGATATCACTATAAATACCCCTCAATGAGCAATCATTTTGTAACATTATTGTAATATATGAACATTATTGTGGGGGTGCCTATGGGAATTCACCCCTTATTCCTTCTCTCATATCATGTTGTTTATCTCTTTCTTTCTTGTTTAGGTATATGCACTTCTTTTTCACTCTTCTTCCCTTAAAAAAAAAAATGATTGTGGTGAATGGAAGTTTCTAGGAAATATTACAAATTCCAATAATTATATCATGGCCACATTAGCATGGTATTTCAAAAAATCACACAATGGGTATTTTGACAAGCCATATAGTGGTACTTGAATATTATAAAAAATTGTCTAACAAGATTCAATCCAAGGTATTGGACTTAAAAGTTCACTATAATTAAATTATTAAAACATTATATTTGCTATTAGACTATTTCCTTTTAAATTGAAAAAGGAAGCAAAACCCTCCATTAATCTATACTATCTAGGATTTGTCCTTTTAAAATAATATAGAACTATGTTGAAGTCCTACCAAGAATCTAGATATCATAATTTTAAATCGTCACTGGATTTGACATAAATAAATTTTGCTTCTTTCAATATTTATCACAAAAGCAAATGTATTTGAAGCATATACGTTTATGACTCTATATTTGTATGACCTTGGTGTAGTCATGTGGGATATCTTTATTTTGTTATCTCAAGTCCCTAGGTTAGTATAATCAACCATTGAACAACAATGTTGGGTTTTGTTACTTTGTTAGACTATAAATAGGAGAGATTTAATGTAGTTGGATCAACATTATTTTGTCTAACATCTATCACCTCTAACACATAGAAGAGACTTTGTCCTCTTTAAGTGGTTATGAGACTTTGCCCTTGTTGAGTGATTTTAATTACTTTTGAGACTTGGAATCTAGATGTATGATACTTGGATTTACTATTTTAAAATCTACTTTTATTGTAAATATATTTGTAAACACTATTGTTATTACTTTTATTGTAGACACCAAAACCTAGCCACTTGTCCTCCATCCATGCTTTCCCGCAATTTTTGCCCACTATTCATATATATTTATATTTATTTATTTTATATATATTTATATATTATATTTAGTATATATTTAATAAATATATATTCATATAAGTAAATTAATCCCAACCATCCGATTTTACATAATCCTATCCGTTAATCCACATCAATCCATGCTACAACCTAAATTTGATATCCACCCTCCGATGTGTTTTTATCTCAACCACATGATTAGTGTCATTGAAACCCTAAGTATGCCCTAGGTTGAATTATTAATAGGAGCCATTTGATGGCTCAACCCCTAAGTAATCCTTGAATCATAGGAATTTTCATGAAGTGTTTACTGCCAAGTTACCTAGAGTATCCAAGTGCTCTTCCCTACCATCCTAACTCACCATGACCCCCGCATCCTTCGCTTCTCCCCTCGCTCAATCAGATATGCTTTTGCAAACTCCCTCCTCATCTGCTAAATGCCTTTGGGCACTTGCTATCACTCCTAAGCACCTCTAGGCACTTCCTTCCCCACTGCAAATGCCTCTAGGTACCTTCCACCATCACTGCACACATATGGATGTTTTTAGTAGTCACCAACCACCCATGAGCATTTTACGCCAGAGATTATGAAGTTCCCCTAGCCTTCGGGTGATGCTAGGGAATCATAACATCAGTTCACTGCAACAAGCTACATCAGATTAGAAGACAACAAATACGTAAGGTAAATCCATTATTTATTATTTTATTACATGCATTTTTAGTTTTGTTCATGTTATTTATAGTAAATAGTTAGGGTTTTGGTATTGATCATAGAGGACCTCACATTGTGGAGCCCTCATAGTTGCTACTAACTCATTTTTTGTTTCAGTGTGTGCAGATCTGAAAATGTGACATCAAAATTGGACAACTGCTTAAGCTGGAGTGGCTCGACATAGGATAACTAAAAGCCCACTCACTTTTGTTGGGAGTAAGGACACGTTTGAAGACACCACCAACATTGTTTTTCTAGGGTTTCAAAGAACCCTAGCGATTGTAAAATCTTTATCAAAAGGGATTCAAAGATCCTCATTGTAATAATGGAGTTTTTAGGCTCCCCCCATTAATATAAGATCATTCATTGCACAATTTTATTTTCTTTGAGTTCTACTTTATTATTTCATATTGTTTGGTGTTGCATTTTTGTCTCTTCAAATGGTGATCACGATGGGACCCCCTAAGTGTTTCTTTTTATGATTTTCCTTACTAATTTATTTGTTGTATTCTGTCATCTTGCAGGGTTTTCAGAAGCATAGAATTCGTAGTTTTCATTGGATCTAGGGTTTCTAGAAGTTTGCAGAAGGTTCATGAATGCTCGACGATGCTTTAGGGCTATCCAAAAATGCCTAGGTACATTTTAGAAATTCCCAGGGGTATTTTATAGAGAGTTGGATCTGAAGTGTAGGTTTTTTTGTAAGTCTACAGCTAAAACCCTAGCTTTTTTGTTTACGTATTTTGGGTAATTTTACGTTTTTTAGATTTTTAAGCTAAAAATAAAATCATTAATTAATCTGGAAAAGAAAATTCATATTAGCTTGCATCTTAGGTTTTATATTATTCATTTGCATCTATCCACACCTATTTGAAATTTTTTATTTTTTGCTATGTGTACAAATTGGAAATATATTGCATTCTGATTTCATGTAAATTGAAATTGCATAATTAGTTTACATTATAGGGTTAGGGATTCCTATTTTTGTAGGTCTAAGTAGGAACATTATTCATATACCAAGAGTATCCTTGTACTTGGGTGATTTCATACAGAGGAGTAGACGAACCCTCTAGCTATCTAGAGTGGGTCTTAAGCGGTGTACTCTACATCCTTTGGAAAAATTGGTATTGTGAGTAGTGGATTCTAATTTATACTATCAAAGTGGTTATATTTATAACATTGTATGAACACCATAGTAAATATATATTTTTAAAAAGAACCACACACTGCACGATTCACATTTAATAGTAGTGGTTGGTTTTCATTACTAGACATTATTTGATATTTGGTGACGGTGGCTTTCATCTCCATCCACCAATATCTACCCTTAAAAATCATAGGTCACCCTTGAGAAAACTTGTTAGATTTCATTACCAGCAAGAATCTCATTTCCCTAACTCAGCCATAGTTATTTCACCTTTCTTTGGATTAATTCAGATTAGCACATTTGAAATACACAAGATTGAAACCTAAGGAAATAAAATCACATTAAAATAAGATAATAAATGAATGAGGTAAGACACATGTGGTAAACAAACTTAGCATTGGTTTTTTATTTCTATTATGAAATTTAAATCTTGTGTTTTATTTTGTTGCATAATCTATATTTTGGTTTATTTGCTTTATGGTCTTAACAAGAAAACAAAAAAATCATTAAATCAAGATAATCCAATGGAACCCTCATCCACTT
The DNA here is from genome assembly GCA_028583015.1 of Wollemia nobilis. Classification (NCBI taxonomy): domain Eukaryota; kingdom Viridiplantae; phylum Streptophyta; class Pinopsida; order Araucariales; family Araucariaceae; genus Wollemia; species Wollemia nobilis. The sequence continues at coordinate 40,579,065 of JAQPPZ010016981.1, forward strand.
TCCCCACCACTTCTGTGGTAGATTCCCTGAATAGGATACATGTAGATTTGTCTGTGGGTCTATCACATTCCTTGCCATCCACAACCTTTCATATGGCTATGCCTAAAGAAGAGTCAACCTCCCCAACCATTGATCACCACATTACCCACATAGACATGGCATGGGTAGAAGCTCTCATGAAGTCTTCTAACCATGTCTTAGAGTTAGTCCCCAAATTACCTAGACAGGATCCTACTTTACAGTAGGAGTCTATTTATTCCCAACCATCATCCATCTTTACCCAGGTGTACACCAACCCTCTCTTTGAGGCATCAATTGCACCTTCATACCATATGTTCATTCCCCAACCCTCATGTACTCCTAGAACTTCATACACATCCACATATACCGACCACTTATATGAAGCACATGTAAATGCTGCTTCACAAGTTTCAACCTCACAAGTTACCATACCAAGTGTAACTTGTCCCCCAACCACATATTCCATACCATATGCTTCCATACCCTCAACTTCTGATAGAGATATTAATGAGAAATGGGAACACCTAAAAAAATTGCTTAGATAGTGTCAAAATGCTCAATAATAAGTACAGGTGAACCCTAAGACTTTACTAAACTCTACTCAGACTATCCTCATTAACCAGGGTCCATCATGGAAACCATAATATTCTATGGTTTCTATCCCTGTTCCACACCAAGCCATACCACTAATCATCCTATTACCATTGGCAAACACAACCATAACTTTCATACATCAACCTCATTCCATAATCTTCCATATTTTCATCATCAGTCTCACATTCATTAATTTCCCTCAAATTTTCCTAGTCATCATTACCAATCTTATCATGATTTAGTCACTCCACAACATTTTTCCACCCCACCTCAAAATAATCAAGTAATTAAGGGCTTCCACATTCCTGAGGAAGACAGTTAAATTAAGATCATGCAAAAATAGATAGATCAATTGATACTATATACTCCTGGTTTGACAAACCAGAAACCAACCTTATGACAATTGATAAATCAACCCATTCATCCTTAGATACCATTATTGCCATATACGACAGATTTTATGGTGCCTAAGTTTGATAAATTCAAGGGAACTGAAGATCCCAAAGAACTTGTGAGCACATTTGTACAAGTCTATTTTATAATTCAAAATGATAATATGCTCTCATGCTTTGAAATTTTCCTCAAATATTAGGAGGATATGTCATAGAATGGTATAATAAATTACCCAACCATAGTATTTATACTTTTGAGTAATTTATTAACCAATACTTTGAGTGTTTTATCTTAAATATTAAAAAGAAGATCTCATTGTCTGATGTCTATGCTTTAAGACAACATGATGATGAGTCCATCTATGATTTTTAAAACTGTTGGAGGGTTGTCATCACCAATTTGCCATTTACCCTACCAATGGATGAGCTAATTAAGCTATTTACCAAGAGTTGTTTAGAACCTATCTATTGGATGCTTTAACTAAAAACTTATCATTCATTTGAAGAAGCTTTAGCTCAGGATAATGTCATCGAGGAAATCAAAATCCAAGAAGGGATACTTAAGAATAAAAATAAAGAATGGAAAAATAAGGGTCAATATAAAAGCAACTATTTTGGCCAACCAAAATCAACACAGGCTACCCAAGCCATTCAACCTAATAAAGTTAATCAAGTGGTCATGAGCTAGCCGATAGTGGCTTAACAACAATTCATACAAAAATCACCTCAATAAATTTCTTATCATGCGGTACCCTCGAAAACTCAAGAGTGCCAGCTATAGAAAACCATCCTCTATGATAGTCTATTCAAAAAAATTGCCAATACACCCACTTAGACGAGTCATATGCTTCCATTTATCGAAGGTTGTATGACACAAACAAATTTGCTTTACCTAAAATTAGACCAGATGATCCCACAAAATGTAGTAAACACTATCGAGAACATCTATTTTGTCCTTATCATAGGCAAAATGGGCACACCATTAACAATTGCTATGCATTTAAAGACTTAGTGCAAGACCTTATTGACTTGGGGGTGATCAAGCTTGATAATCCCCTTGCTCAACAAAATTGAAACCTTGTTATTTTTCAAACACCACTTCCTCATAATGAGGAGGTGCAACCAAACATAGGAGGGTCTAACACAAAAAATCCTCCTAATCATGTCAATCATGGCCAACAATACCAAGGGTTTTTAGGTGCCATCCATGTGGTCACTAGAGGTTAAAGAAACAATCAAAAAAATGTAAGACAACAATCTCAAGCAAGTGTGTCACAACCTCCTACATTGCCACCCATTCAAGTTTCACCCAATCCTTCATCACCCATCCATATCTCTAGCCAATAAAATCATCCAAATCCCCCAATCAATCATCCACCATGACCAATCATATCATTGAGTAGCCAGTTAACTACAAGTCTAAAGTGAAGAACACAAGCTTATACTGAGGGGGGGGTGAACAGTATAAGACCACTTTTTACTTTTTCTTTCCCAATCAATATTATGCAATGTAAAGATAGCAATATCAATAGCAGTAATCAAAGCAATGCACAAATCACCACACACAAATAGAGACACCACAATTTACGTGGTTCACCCAATGTGGGCTACTCCACGGAGAAAATATTTCACTAAAATTTTCTCAATCAATCTCTTGGGAATCCTTTCCCTATTACAATGTTTATGGACCTCTATCCAAAGGAGACACCAATCCCCTAAATCAAGTTCATGGATCTCTATCCATAGGAGAACTCCTTCTCCTCTACTCTGGTTGGTGATCCTCTTGAAGACAACTACCTCCACTGCACTGGCTTGTGGATCTCTCTCCACTGAAGACTCTTGTCCTCACTCAGAAGACCTATCCTCACTACCCTGGCTGATGGATCTCTATCCACTGGAGACTTATGTCCTCTCTGCTCTGTCACCTCCAAAGCTCTATCTCAAATCTACACTAAACATAGTCCTTCGGTCTAGTACAAATCTGCTCAATCTCTATCTCTAGTCTAGTACAAATCTATCCTCAAATCTACACCAAAACTCTGCTCAACAAGTCCACACAGAAACTTTCTCAAATCTACTCAACAAGTCCACAATAACTTGCTCACAAAACTTCACACATAGAACTTGTCCACATCTGCTCAACAAGTCCACACAAAACTTTCTCAAATATGCTCAAATACTTTCAATCACTTTCTTAGAAACATAAGGAGAATTGTTAGAGACTCAATATGCTTCAACTCAATGCTCAATCACTTTCTCAACTCAATTCAGAATATAGAATAATTTATTTTATGGAACTTGAACAATCACTTCACACATCCACTTGACTAGGCTCAACCAACTCTACTCAACCAATCACTCAATGAGATAATCCTTGCTCACAAACCCTAGTCCAAGTATATGATCACTTACTCAAAATATTTCCAACAATGCTCAACAACCAATCTCACATAACAATGATACTCATGTTCTTTTCAAACCCTAGTTCAAGTTCTTCACTCAATCAATGGCTTCAACAACAATTCTTATAAAACAACTCTCACATAACAATGATACTCATGTTCTTTTCAAACCCTAGTTCAAGTTCTTCACTCATCAATGGCTTCAACAACAATGCTTATCAAACAAGGTTTTAACCACACTTCTTTATTCCAGAAAACCTTGAAGCAATCACTCAACACACTCAATAGGAAACCCTAATCAAGTCCTTTTCACTCCAAACTTATTTTCCAGAAAACCAATCAATCAATTCAACTATGGAAGAATATGCTCATACCTTTTTCTTGATTGGAGGATGATCTTCAAAAACTGCCTTCAGGAATATCTTCTTCTTTGCCAAGTGCCAAGGGTTAGATAACAAGTGTTATACTTCACAAAATACAAGAATAGCTCAATTTCATAATACACCTTATATCTCCTTCTCAATAGCAATATTTGACAATAATATCTTCACAAAAATTTCCTCTTCAATTTTTCTATTTCACAAAATTGATATTCCAACTTAATTTCTATCTCCTAAGGTAAAATAATATTTACCTTAATAAAGCACCTATTTACCACTTAGGTAAATAAATTAATATCACCTTATAACTCCCTAACCTTAGCATAATTAATCAAATTCCACATACACCCCTAAAACCTTAGCACAATAATCAAATACCACAAATATTCCCTTATTCCTCCTAAACCTTAGTATTATGCAAAAATCAAAAATTAAATTATAAAAACCTTTGGTGAATCCTCCTTTCACAATTTTTGGAGTTTCGAACCTGCGCCTTCTCCACGACTGGCGCCTTAGCTACGGCAAGCTAGCCGTGTGAGCTAAGCGCTCCATGTGCTTAGCTTAAGCCCTAAGGTTGCTTAAGCCTTTTCACAAAGGCTTCAAAGCCTTTGGCCTTCTCCTACGTCTAGCGCCAAGCTAGACTATGAGCGCTTCTCCCTTTGCACTGTCCCTTGCTTCGAACACCATGCGCTACCTCGATCATGATGCTCTACCTTGATTACAATGCGCTGTCCTATTTTGGCAAATACACCACTCACAAATTTTGGAGGCTTCAGATTTTTGCTTTGTTCGAATTCGATACACACACTTCCCTAAGGTTTGTCTTAGGGTTTAAATACCTTTCATTTGCTTTGCATACAACGTCGGTGGATGATTCGATTTGATGACGTCGGCTTGTATAAATTATAATTTATAATTAATTTAAATTCAAAAGAATTTAAATATTATAAATTTAATTTATAAACTTTAGACTTTAATAAAAATTAAAGCCCTCATTGAGTTAATATCAAATTGTCATTTGCACTTCATTGGGTTGATGAAAAATAATTTCGCCACCTTGGTTTTAATAAAAACCTTAATTCTGCCATCACAATATTAGAGAACTATCATTATGGTTTTAATAAAAAACCTTTTAATGTGCCATCATGGTTTTAACAAAAACCCTTATAAAAACATATTTGGACAACTTTTCTCCATCTCTTTGCATTGCTTCCTGGTGTTAATGATGATGTACTCCATGGTGTTAATGATAGCTTCATGTGTTCACTTTGGCATCAATGACAACTTTTCACCTTGACATCAATGACAACTAAATGAGCTCAAAATGTCCAACAATCTCCCCCTTTGTCATTGATGGCAACCCAACTTATTTTTACCGAAAACTTGACCTTTCCTTTGTTCTGCTCCCCTGGGACAATGCTCCCCCTGGCTCAATGCTCTCTCCTCTTTTCTCAAATACCAAATCTCTCCCCCTTACTCAAATCTCTCCCCTTTGACATCAATGGCAAAGGGTCACCTTTGGGGCTCGGGGCTAAGAATGAGCCTCTTAGCTTAGCCCCTCCCCCACCTCCTCTTGAGGTGGTTAATTTTGGGGTGGGAGTATTTCTACTCCTAGAAAGCACTATTCTTTACCTTTATCCTCTCTTCTTTTTATCTGATCCTTCTGATTCCTCTGACTATTTCTTTCAATATTCCTATCCATGTCCCTATTCTTGTTCCTGTTCCTATTCATATTCATGTTCCTATTCCTATTCCTGTTCATATCCATGTTCCTGTTCCTGTTCATACTTGTTTCTGGAATATCTGCTCTACACCACTTTGTTGTGTGACCATCATTATTGCACTTATAACACTTAATGTTATTATTCCTTGGAGGTGCAAATATCTTAGGATTTCTCCTAGTGAAGCCATACCTTCTTCTATCATGAACCCTACAATTTATTGCCTTGTGACCAAACTGATTACATGAGTAGCAATACCCATGGAAAAGTTATATGTTCCCATATTCCTATATTTCTTATGTGAAGCCATGTGCCCAAACCTGTGACATGAAAAGCATCTTCCATTGAAGTTTCCTTGTCTTGACCTCATTGGTCTCCTAGTCTCTCTTGACCTATTCTGATTGTTGTTCCATATGTATAACCTATTCTTTTGTATCTTCTTTGTACATTGTTTATGTTCTTGTTGAACTCTCTATTGTCCAACTCATCCTCAGATGTCTCACTCTCTCTTACATTATCTTCTTCTGAAGTATCTTCTTCTCCAAAACTTGAGGTTGAATTTCCTTCCCATTTCTTTTGAACCTGTTCAAATCCAAGACCTATTTTTCTTGATGTAGGCTTTTGTATATTGATGAACTTATCCAAGTTCTTTGAGCTATTTTTGAACCCTTTTAGCTTGAATTTGGAGTCTTCTAAATCTTCTCTTAGTAGTGCCACTTCTTGTGTTAACTTTTCACATTCTAAGATCTTTGCTTCTAACTTATCCTTGAACCTTTTTGCCTTAGCCTTTGATTTTTCTAAATCCTCTATAAGCAATCTTCTCTCTTCATCACATTCTTGAAACTGAATTTCAAGTTTAGAGTGTTGCTTTCTTACCTTCTTTACCATGTCAAGGGCATAAATAAGTTCTCCCTTGAGATCATATCCATCCTTTTCTGAATATTCCTCTATTTTTTTACCTTTGTCCATATATTTATTCTTTGTTGGCTTGTCTTCTATAGGATCACCTTCTCCTTCTTCTAGTGCCATTAGAATATTCTCTTCTAGTCCTTCAAGTGTATCTTCATATTCATCATCACTAAAACTATAACCATCCCTTGTACAACTATCTTCAAGATGTCCAAAGTTACCACATCTAAAACACTTGAGAATTACTGGAGTCCTTTTCTTAACTGGTTCTTTTTCTTCAATCATAAAAAGAACTTCATCTCTATCATTGTCTGAAAAACTAGCATCACTATCACTTGAGTACTTACTTGCCTTATCCGCATAGTAGCTCCTCTTTTGTCTTTGAAAGAACTTCTTTCCTTGTCTGCTTTGTCCATCCTTGCTTTTCTTTTGGTGCCTATATCTTTCTGGTTCCTTGTTCCTGTGATCCTATTTTTCTTCATCATTGTTATTCTTGGCTTCTTGACAGTCAGTTGCATAATGACCATACCTTCCATAATTGAAACATTTAACAGATCTTGTATCTCTAGATTTTCTTGAATCCTTATTCCTTCTGCCATAATTTGCTTCTTCATCACTGGATGACTCATCGCTTGATTCTGACTTCTTACCCTTTGTCTTCTTGATTGCTTTGAATGTTGCTTCCTTCTGGGGAATAGGATCTTTTGTTCTTATCTCAAATGTTGTGAGCATACCAAGCAACATATCTCTTGTCAAAGTATCACCATCCATTGACACTTCTATAGCAGAAACCTTTTCACTTAATCTCTTTGGAAGAGTTCTTAAGACTTTATCACAAACATCCGATTCATCAATTTTCATTCCAAGTCCTTGCATAGCATTAACAACCTCATCAATTCGAAGTAGATAAGTACTAATGGTTTCCTCATCCTTCATTCTTAATTCTTCAAATTGTCCTTTGAGATTTCGCATCTTTGCTTTCTTGACACTTTTATCTCCTTCATAAATATTTTGCAACTTATCCCACATTTCTTTTGCAGTTTGACAATGCATAACTTTCATAGACTCTGTTCTATGCAAACCTCTCAAAAGTGCATTCATTGCTTTTGAATTGTAATGTTGTAGGAGCTTACCTTCCTTATATGTAGGAGGATTAATCAAGGGATCATATCCAAATTCAACTACTTCCCAAATTTCATTGCCAAGAGCCATCAGGTAGATCTTCATTCTCAAACTCCAATATATATAGTCACTTCCATCAAATACTGGTGCTGAATTATCTGAGGACACATTCTTAGAATCCATTGTGTTCTTGTTAGCTTTTCCTTCAAGCTATTAAACTCTTCTGAAGGAACCCGCTCTGATACCAATTGAAGAACACAAGCTTATACTGAGAGGGGGTGAACAGTATAAGACCACTTTTTACTTTTTCTTTCCCAATCAATATTATGCAATGTAAATATAGCAATATCAATAGCAGTAATCAAAGCAATGCATAAATCACCACACAAAAATAGAGACACCACAATTTACGTGGTTCACCCAATGTGGGCTACTCCATGAAGAAAATATTTCACTAAAATTTTCTCAATCAATATCTTGGGAATCCTTTCCCTATTACAATGTTTATGGACCTCTATCCAAAGGAGACACCAATCCCCTAAATCAAGTTCATGGATCTCTATCCATAGGAGAACTCCTTCTCCTCTACTTTGGCTGGTGATCCTCTTGAAGACAACTACCTCCACTACACTAGCTTGTGGATCTCTCTCCACTGAAGACTCTTGTCCTCACTCAGAAGACCTATCCTCACTACCCTAGCTGATGGATCTCTATCCACTAGAGACTTATATCCTCTCTACTCTATCACCTCCAAATCTCTATCTCAAATCTACACTAAACATAGTCCTTCGATCTAGTACAAATCTACTCAATCTCTATCTCTAGTCTGGTACAAATCTATCCTCAAATCTACACCAAAACTTTATCAACAAGTCCACATATAAATTTCTCAACAAGTCTGCTCAACAAACTCCAACACAGAACTTGCTCAAATATGCTCAACAAGTCCACCACAAACTTGCTCCAATATCTCTCAACAAGTCCACACTCAAATATTCTCAAATACTTTCAATCACTTTCTTAGAAACATAAGGAGAATTGTTAGAGACTCAATATGCTTCAACTCAATGCTCAATCACTTTCTCAACTCAATTCAGAATATAGAATAATTTATTTTATGGAACTTGAACAATCACTTCACACATCCACTTGACTAGGCTCAACCAACTCTACTCAACCAATCACTCAATGAGATAATCCTTGCTCACAAACCCTAGTCCAAGTATATGATCACTTACTCAAAATATTTCCAACAATGCTCAACAACCAATCTCACATAACAATGATACTCATGTTCTTTTCAAACCCTAGTTCAAGTTCTTCACTCAATCAATGGCTTCAACAACAATGCTTATAAAACAACTCTCACATAACAATGATACTCATGTTCTTCACTCATCAATGGCTTCAACAACAATGCTTATCAAACAAGGTTTTAACCACACTTCTTTATTCCAGAAAACCTTGAAGCAATCACTCAACACACTCAATAGGAAACCCTAATCAAGTCCTTTTCACTCCAAACTTATTTTCCAGAAAACCAATCAATCAATTCAACTATGGAAGAATATGCTCATACCTTTTTCTTGATTGGAGGATGATCTTCAAAAACTGCCTTCAGGAATATCTTCTTCTTTGCCAAGTGCCAAGGGTTAGATAACAAGTGTTATACTTCACAAAATACAAGAATAGCTCAATTTCATAATACACCTTATATCTCCTTCTCAATAGCAATATTTGACAATAATATCTTCACAGAAATTTCCTCTTCAATTTTTCTATTTCACAAAATTGATATTCCAACTTAATTTCTATCTCCTAAGGTAAAATAATATTTACCTTAATAAAGCACCTATTTACCACTTAGGTAAATAAATTAATATCACCTTATAACTCCCTAACCTTAGCACAATTAATCAAATTCCACATACACCCCTAAAACCTTAGCACAATAATCAAATACCACAAATATTCCCTTATTCCTCCTAAACCTTAGTATTATGCAAAAATCAAAAATTAAATTATAAAAACCTTTGGTGAATCCCCCTTCCGCAATTTTTGGAGTTTCGAACCTGCGCCTTCTCCATGACTGGCGCCTTAGCTGCGGCAAGCTAGCCGTGTGAGCTAAGCGCTCCATGTGCTTAGCTTAAGCCCTAAGGTTGCTTAAGCCTTCTCACAAAGGCTTCAAAGCCTTTGGCCTTCTCCTACGTCTAGCGCCAAGCTAGACTACGAGCGCTTCTCCCTTTGCATTGTCCCTTGCTTCGAACACCATGCGCTGCCTCGATCACGATGCTCTACCCTGATTACAATGCGCTGTCCTGTTTCGGCAATACACCACTCACAAATTTTGGAGGCTTCAGATTTTTGCTTTGTTTGAATTCGATACTCACACTTCCCTAAGGTTTGTCTTAGGGTTTAAATACCCTTCATTTGCTTTGCATACAACGTCGGTGGATGATTCGATTTGATGACGTCGGCTTGTATAAATTATAATTTATAATTAATTTAAATTCAAAAGAATTTAAATATTATAAATTTAATTTATAAACTTTAGACTTTAATAAAAAATTAAAGCCCTCATTGAGTTAATATCAAATTGTCATTTGCACTTCACTGGGTTGATGAAAAATAATTTTGCCACCTTGGTTTTAATAAAAACCTTAATTCTGCCATCACAATATTAGAGAACTATCATTATGGTTTTAATAAAAAACCTTTTAATGTGCCATCATGGTTTTAACAAAAACCCTTATAAAAACATATTTGGACAACTTTTCTCCATCTCTTTGCATTGCTTCCTGGTGTTAATGATGATGTACTCCATGGTGTTAATGATAGCTTCATGTGTTCACTTTGGCATCAATGACAACTTTTCACCTTGACATCAATGACAACTAAATGAGCTCAAAATGTCCAACATAAATATGGCTTTCATCAAATTGTCAATTTATGACTTAATTGAACAATATCCACCACATCATGAGGCATTAATAGACATTTTGAAATCCATTGAAATACATTCTCAAGATTCTAATGCCTTCAATAACTTTGTAGGGAGCATCCAAACATGCATGGAGTCTTCAATCACATTCTATGACTTTAATATTAAGCCAATATCATCGGACTCAGTAGATTCTCCATTGCATATCATGGCTCTAATTGACAAAAATCATTTTTAAAGAGTCGTAATTGATACTATTTCCTCCATAAATATCATTACCACATCCACTCTTCATAATTTGAACCTTCCTCCATCCCATATCACCAAGTCCTCATTTATCCCAAAAGCATTCAATTATGATTTATGTTCCATAGTTGGCACTGTTGTTTTGCCCATTGAAGTAGGGGTCAAAATGTTGCACACCATGTTTCACATCTTGGAAGGATCCATGGCATACAATGTACTCCTTGGAAGACCTTGGATGAGGGAAATGATATGTGTCCCTTCCATTCTACATCAATATTTGAAATAAGTTCATGAGGGACAAGTACATTGAATACCGATGAACATAAAGCCGTTTAATTATTGCATTTTCATTTCAAATCCTTATGAGTCCATGCTTCTTTCCACTCACATTTTACTTTTACCATCAACCAATCCATATACCACTTAACCAATTTTATCATCAAAATCTCCCATTCCTGAGGATCTCCCTATCACCAATGCCCATCAAGATTCCACGATCACATCATCTTCATCATTAGCTACATGGACATGTGGTCATAATCAATCCACATCATCAACATTATTGCCATCCACTTCATCATCATCATCAATTTAACAAACTTCCCAAGCCAATCCATCTCCATCACCTAATGTTTCACAAGTTGAGTTAATGGATTATGAAACATCCCCATCTTCACCATTATCCAAGCCATCATTTAACCATAGTCCTTCCATGTCATCCCAAGTCGAGGTCCACCTCACTAATCTCGGTATTGGTGAATACGTGGTCCAAGACATCACTATCATGCACCTTAAAATTCCTAAGGCTAAGGATTTCGATCGCCCACATGACCTAGCTTTGGCTATAGGAGTAGTATATAACATGGGTTAAGCTCCAAATAGCACAAATTTTGTATATGGAGAGATTGATTCTTCATAAACTCCAGTACCCCTAGAGGAACCCAAAGAACCAACACTTGCCAACATTCCAAACATGACGGGATTTCCATCTTGCTATTTTCACATAGTTAATTGGTAAGGTCATGGCCTAGGATTGCATGAACAAGGAGTGCATTAGCCTATTGATATTCCATATCAAGAAGTGCACGACTGTTTAGGTCTAGGATACCACCCATTTTCCACAAATATTGTCTTGAAAAAGTCTTCCAAAGGCTTAATATCAATTTAGGAGAAGAAGACCTCCATCCTAATAATTATGAAAATAAAATTCATAAATAATTTGAACTTATATTGATAATTTCAAATTACTTTGAGGAAGAATCAAAGCCCATTATTCCCCATACCGAACAAGATGAGTTTTATCTCAACATGTTCCCCATTCATGAGCCCATATTTTACTTGCTTCTTCCAAAAGAGCAAGCTACTCCTACCAGTGAACCACCACCTCCATTCCATTAAGCCATTCATAAGCCAACTTGTAACATATGTACATAACATAAAAAGAGTGGTTTTCACCACTACAAAAAAAATTGAAAAATAAAAAATCAACAAAAACAATTGTCTTTCTTTGCATTGCATGTATATACCATCTAGTTAAATGCATTTATTTGTGTTACTTTTTGCTATTTAGGTTAACCAAACTCCTAGAACTTGTTCTTAGGTTTCATCCATTCCATCCTTAGCCACCTTTCCCATATGTCAACATGAATCTTGTTGATTTATTTACCCTGCTCCATAATCCATACGACCTAGCTAAATCAATTCTAATTGACATAAGCCTTATCGACATGGATCAAATTTCCTCACCTCCATCCTTTTTTGAATTTATCTTGTTGAAGGAATTGTTAAGCGCTTCCACCAACTACATTCCTCCATCCCCTTCGTCTTCAACTTCGGATCCTAAGGTTTTCTAGGTAGAAATAAATAAGGATAAGCCAGAAGAGTTTGATGATATCTTAGATGACATTCATCTGATCTCTATGCCCCATCATCTTGTAGAAGGTTCACACATGTCCTTTGAAGATACCATCGATGTGGACCTTAGTTTAGATAAAGACAATTCCCAAATTATCAAGCTTGGTAAAATCTTATCATCCGATGAACAAGAGCAATTAATTGCTCTCCTCAAAAGGAATAAGGGCATATTTGCATGGTCCTATAAGGATATGCTCAGTGTTGACCCTAGTTTGGTTATCCATAACCTCACCTTACATCCCGATGCTAAGCCGGTTAAATAAAACTTAGAAGGATGCATCCTATCCTTGCCATATTGGTCAAAGAAGAGATAAAAAGCTATTATATGTGGGTTTCATCATACCCATTGATTATCCTGAGTGGATTTCAAACATGGTACTTGTGCAGAAACCTAACAGGGCGATATGTGTTTGCACTGACTTTCAAGATCTTAACAAAGTGTGTCCTAAGGATGATTTCCCTCTTCCAAATATCGATACTCTTGTCAACACCTATGCTGGCCATGAAATGCTTTCACTCATGGATGATTTTTTAGGATATAACCAAATTTGAATAAATCTTGATCACCAACATAAAACAACATTCACTACACCTTTGGGAAAGTTTTGTTACAAGGTGATGCCCTTTGGAATTAAAAATATAGGTGCCACTTATCAACGTGCCATGACATACATTTTCCATGACTACATGCATAATATTATAAAATATTATGTGGATGATATCTTGGCAAAATCCAAAACTCAACAAGAACACATTGGTGTATTGGATAAAGTTTTTGATCGACTCCTAGAGCATAATTTAACGTTGAACCCCAAGAAATGTGTCTTTGGTGTTACCTCGGGCAAACTTCTAAGATTAATTATCTCCAAAAGAGACATTGAGGTTGATCCTAACAAGGTCAAGGCCATAATGGAGATGCCTCCCCCAACTAACTTAAATAAATTGCATAGTTTACAAGGAAAGATCTAATCAATCTGTTGTTTTACTACGCAACTTTATGATAAATGTAGGCCATTCAATCACCTACTATAAAAGGGGGTGACATTTATTAGATAGATGAATGACAAAAAGCCTTTTATGATATTAAGAAATACCTAGATTCTTTGCCAGTATTAGCTCCTCCTCATCTAGGGATCCCTTTCTATATTTATATATCAGCAACATACTTTGCATTAGGGACAATGCTTACACAAAAGAATAAGGAAAATTGAGAGCAAGCTGTCTATTACATTAGTCAAACATTGGTAATCTATGAAAACATATACACTTATGTAGAAAAATTACGCTTAGCAGTGGTTTTTACCACTAAGAAACTAAAAAATTACATGCTTAGACACACAACTTATATCATATCTAGAGAAAATTCTCTACGTTATATGATATCTCGCATCTAAAAAAATAATTGCACTGCTAAATAGATAATGCTCCTTACTGAATTTAACTTGGAATTCGTCAATAAAAAATCCATTAAAGGTCAGGTAGTAGCCGATCAACTTGCAAAAGCTACAATATCTAGTGATCATCCTTTGATTATTGAGCTCCCATATGATTCAATATTTGCTATCACTGAATAAGAAGAAGATGTCATTTCAAATGAAGATGTTGATATCACACTATTCTTTGATGGCTCTAAGTGCATGAAAGGTTAGGGTGCTGTAATCATGTTTCATACACCCCAAGGGGTACCTATCTTCTCATGATTTGAACTTTACTTCAAATGCACAAACAACCCTACAGAGTATGAAGCCTTAATCCTAGGTCTTCAATCAACCATAACTATGAGCATTAAGTGTATTCAAATATTTTGTCATTCTCAACTTGTCATCAAACAAATCAACAGAGAATACCAATGCAAAGAACCTACCTTTAAGTTTTATCATGAAGTAGCAATAAAACTGCTCTCTAAGTTTGATTAGTATGAAATCAATAGCTTACCACGTTTGACTAATAGATTTGCAGATGCAATGGCCTCCCTTGGATCATTGATTCTAAAAGAATCATTTGGAGAGGTACAACCCCTTATAATTTAAAGGTTCTATAAATCTGTAATTGTCTATACTAATTCTAAATATGAAAATGATGTTTTATTTATCTAGGCATATCCATATGAGCCTTGGTCAAGCCAAATAGTAGCCTTTCTCAAGTTTGGAACACTCCCATATGACATGTCTTGAACTTCCAAACACAATTTCAAGAAAAAGATAGCGTGTTTTATTCTCTTGATGGACGTGTTGTATAAACGTGGTTATGATGGAGTCCTCCTTCATTTTCTCAAGTCTAGTGAGGCACAAAGAGCCATAATGAAAGCTCATGATGGTTTGTGGTGGTTATTTTAGTGGAATGGCCATTGTAAGGTGTATTTTATGCATGGGTTATTATTGGTCCACAATGGAACGTGATTGTTGCACATATGTTAAACATTGTAAAAAGTTTCAAGAACATGCTAATATAACTCATGTACCATCACAGGCTTTATAGCCTATTCAAAGAATTTGGCCCTTTTCACAATGTGGTCTAGATCTAATTGGAAAAATTTCACCTCCTTCCTCAGGATAACATACATTCATCATCACAACCACTGAATACTTCACAAAGTGGGTTGAGGCAATTCCTCTAACCAATATGATAGGACCTAGAATTATGGATTTTATACTTCATCATATCATTTTTTGTTTTGGTATACCCTCAAAAATCATCTCCAATAATGACAAGTCTTTCAAAAACAAGGACGTTCGATCACTTTACGAGAAATATAACATTCAACATAGTTTCTTGAATCCTTATTACCCACAAGCAAATGAACAAGTTGAAGCTTCCAACAAGACCTTAATTGCTATTCTGAAGAAACTTGTTAAAGAAATTCATAGAGATTGGCATACACAAATTCCCTTGGCATTATGGGCTTATCAAACAAGCATCCGCATACCTACAGGGGCAACACCATTTTCATTAGTTTATGAAGCCAAATAAATCATGCATCTTGAGCTTGAGATAGCTTCCTTATGAATTTATTTGTAGGAATTCATAGATGATGACACTGCTAGACAAGAATGTCTTGACCAACTCACACTCCTCGATGAAAGGTGAGTCAATGCTTTAGAGCATTTACGAGTTAATCAAGACCACTTAAAGCATGCTTACAATACCAAAGTTCATCTACGTGAATTCCAAGTAGGATATCTTGTTCTTAAATAAAACTAACAAAACACCAATGCACCACCACATCTTCAGGATAAATTCATGTCTAATTGGTTAGGTTTATACATTGTTACATAAATATTGGATCACAATACTTACAAAATGGCTAGTATAGATGGAGAGGAAGAACCCAAAATACTTAATTTCATACACTTGAGAGTATTCTATACCTAATTTGATCTCCTCTATATATATACATGGCTAATACACAAAAAAAATTTGCATACTTTTCATTCATAATATTGCATTTCCTTTGCATATACATCTACATTCCAAAAATAATGCATTCACCCACATATCATAATGCATGTCACAAATTGCATATCATATATTGCATTCACATAAAAATTTCACATATCATATTAGGGATGATTTATTAAGTTCAAGGTATTAATTGGTCCAAAAAAAATCATGTTGCCTTAATCAATGGCACCTTCACAACGTCATCCGCACAAGGCCACCAAGTCAAATTGCCATATATGTTGAGCTAGGTGCAGCAAAAGTATTGTCATTGTTGTCAACACAGACAGAGAGATCGGTTGATGCAGTGGACAGGAGTTCAAAGGTCATACAGAGCATGTACAATGATTTTCCAAGAAGACCGAAGTGGCCCATATGCAAAAAGCTCAAATAAAAAGACAAGTAAGAAAACTGTCGCGATATCGCGACATGTTGAGCAAGCATGAGAAACTGTCATGATATCACGACATGTTAGAAGAGAGAGAAAACACAAAGAAAACTATCATGATATCGTGACATGTTGAAAAGTTGAAAAAACTATCATGATATCACGACATGTTTGAAGAAGAATCACATGCAGGAAAAACTATCGCGATTTCGTGACATGTTTGAAGAAGAAGCGCATGCAGGAAAAACTGTCGCGATTTCGCGACATGTTTGAAGAAGCTTCGCATGCAAGAAAAACTGTCACGATTTCATGACATGTTTGGAGAGAAGGCACAGGAAAATAAAACTATCATGATTTCATGACATGTTTGGAGAGAAGGCGCAAGCAAAGA
The DNA here is from genome assembly GCA_028583015.1 of Wollemia nobilis. Lineage (NCBI taxonomy): Eukaryota > Viridiplantae > Streptophyta > Pinopsida > Araucariales > Araucariaceae > Wollemia > Wollemia nobilis. The sequence continues at coordinate 40,595,924 of JAQPPZ010016981.1, forward strand.
AAACTGTCACGATTTTGCGACATGTTCGGGGAGAAGGAGCTTGCAAAGAAAAGTGTCACGATTTCGTGACAATCTGCAAGAGAGGCAGTATAGACGAAAATGTGTCACAATTTTGTGACATGTTTGAGAGAAGAATCTTGCAAAGAAAAGTGTCACGATTTCATGACAATCTATAAGAGAAGCAGTACGAACGAAAATGTGTCATGATTTCACGACATGTTCGAGAGAAAGAGCTTGAAAAGAAAAGTGTCGTGATTTCACGACAATTTGCAAGAGAGGCAATACGGAAGAAAATATGTCGCGATATCATGACATGTCAGGTTTTCACAACCTAAAGTAGAGAAAAGCACAAGGCAGCGAAAGTGTCATGATTTTGTGACATGTTCCATTTTCACGGGCGAAAGGCAGAGAAAAGCACAAGGCAACGAAAGTGTCACGATTTCATGACATGTTCCATTTTCGTAGGCGAAAGGTAGAGAAAAGCACAAGGCAGTGAAAGTGTCACGATTTTGTGACATGTCATGTTTTCACTGGTGCAAGCCGAGAAGAGTGCAAGGAAGTGAAAAGTGTCACGATTTCACGACATGTCATGTTTTCGCTGGTGTAAGCCGAGAAGAGTGCAAGGAAGCGAAAAGTGTCACGATTTTGAGACATGTCATGTTTTCGCTGGTGCAAGCCGAGAAGAGGGCAAGGAGGCAAAAAGTGTCACGATTTCATGACATGTCATGTTTTCACGGTCAATAGCCAAGAAAAAGTCAAAGGGGCAAAAATGTCGTGATATCGCGACATATTGTTTTTGCGTGATGAAAAGCAAAAATGAAGAACCCAACCGAAGTTAAGTTAACTGGAGTAGAACGACAGTTACAGGGGTAGTTACAGAAAGAAAACATGTAGCTAAAATAAGAACAGTAAACTAAAGTCCATTCGACTGTTACAGAGGCAGTTACAGAATAAATTCATGCAGCTAAAATAAGAACAGAGAACTAAAGTCAGAACGGTAGTTATAGGGCCCGTTACGGAGTAAATTCATCGAGCGGTGGCCATACTGAGAGTCCCAAATAAAGAGACAAATCTATTAATAGGTTGCATGTAAGAATATTGTGTCAGAAAGGAGTTACTTATAGGAGTGGCTATTAATAGGCTGCATGCGGGATTATGGAAGTAACAGAAGACTTGGAGTTTCAAGATGAAAATATTGTTATAAAAGGGCAGTTGCGTGCAGAAGTAAAGAGCTGCTCAAAATTGAAAAGAGTGCCACCATAAAGAGTTAAAGTGTCACTACTAAAAGAGTAAATGTGCTACAGAAAGAAGAGCCGCTAGTGAGCAGAGAGGGCTGCAAGAGCCACTAGTGAGAAGAGAGGGCTGTTAGAGCACAGTAAATAGAGCCACAAGTGAGCAGAGAAGGCTTTCAGAGCACAGTAAATAGAGCGATAAGTGAGTAGAGAAGGATGTCAGAGCGCAGTAAGCAGAGCCGCAAGAATGTGTATGTTTCATGGATAGTAAGTTAAGAATTTAGGGTTTGAGCTCAGTACAGTAAGAGATAAAAGGGTGTCGCTATCGCAAGAGAAAGTGAGCTATAAAAAGGAGGGTTAGATCAAGGCTATAAGAGAGCGTTGAGCAGAGCCGAGAGAGCACGGCTGAGACAACGTTGATGAGAGAGCACGGCTAAGAAAGCATGGCTGAGAGAGCACGGCTGAGAGAGAGTGGCTAAAAGACAGAGTGCGGCTGTGAAAAGAAAGATGTAAGACAGGGCTGTAAGAGCATAGAAGAGATTGCTTCTTATGCTAAGAATAGAACATATTGAGTCTTTGACAATTCTCCTTATGCTTCTATGAGATTGATTTGAGTATAGAACATATTGAGTCTCTAACAATTCTCTTTATGCTTCTATGATGTTGATGTGAGCAATAGACCAGTGAGGGTCTTGTAAAAGCGAAGGCATTTTTATGTCAAGAGAGATCTAATATAGAATTCTGAGTTGGTGCTTGGAATCAGGGGTTGGTGCTCCTTTTTGTTGGTGCAGATAAATCAGGGGTTGGTGCTCCTTCCAGTCGGTGCTGGTAAATCAGGGGTTGGTGCTCCTTTCTGTTGGTGCAGATAAATTAAGGGGTTGGTGCTCCTTCTAGTGGGTGCTGGTAAATTGTTTGTAAAGTTGGTGCTTTGCAAAGGCTGGATTTGGATGGAAGTCCAAGCAGTCTATTTTTGAGGAGTAGCCAAAACTGGTGAACCTCGTTACATCTTGTGTTATGTGATGCTCTCTTGTTGATATTTACTTTATCTGGTTTTAAGCTTTCATTATTTCAGATTTAAGAGTTGTAGATTTAAGTTTAAAAAGCTACACTGATTCACCCCCCCTCTCAGTGCCATTGTAAGTCTAACAATTGGTATCAGAGCAAGGTTCCTGAACAAGCTCAATCGGCTAAGGTGATCTTGGAAGAGACACAATGGCCGGTGGTGAAGGATTCTCATCAAACAAAGCACCTTTATTTGATGGAACTAATTACGCTTTTTGGAAAATCAAGATGTAGACATATCTGTGTGCTTTGGGATATGACATCTGGGAGTCAGTAGAAAGTGGATACACAATACCCTCTACTCCTCCAACCGATGTTGCTCGAGAAGAAACAGTTTGAGAATAACTCTAAAGCAAAGAATGCTATCATGTGTGGTTTAGTAGACAGTGAACTGATAAGGATCATGAGTTGTAAAATGGCTAAAGACATGTGGGACAAACTAAGGAGCATTCATGAAGGAGACGATAAGATCAAGGAGGCCAAGTTACAAACACATCGAACTCAATACGAAGCATTAAATATGAATGACGATGAGAACATAGAGGCATACATGCTGAGAGTCAATGAAGTCATTAATGCAATTAGAGGACTCAACAAGAAAATCGAAGATTCTGTCATCATGAAAAAGGTATTAAGATCTCTTCCCAAAAGATTTGATTCTAAAGTATCAGCTATAGAAGAAGCTAAAGATCTAAATACTTTTAGTATGGATGAGATGCATGGTTCTTTGACTGCGTATGAGATGAGAATAGGAAATTCTAAACCCATAGACAGAGAAGTTGCTTTTAAAGCCCACAAAAATATGAAAGCAAAACAAGAATCCGAAGATGAAGAGACATCAGATGAAATGGAAGCAAATTTTGTTTGAAAACTAAAAAGGGGACAAGGAAAATACAGAGGAAAGCTACCATTCAAATGTTTCACCTATGGAGGCATTGGGCATGTTGCAGCTAAATGTCCACGAAATAAGGAGAATGAAAGTGATGAAGAATCGCACCGAGAAAGAAGTGACTGGAAGAAAAAGACAAATTTCAGAAAGGGCAACTTCAAGAAGAAAAGTTTCATCTCCAAGAATGTCAGTTCATCAGAAGACAGTTTCGGTGAGGATTTCGAAGAGGAAACAGGTGAAGCTCTTTTCATGGCATTCGAAGAAGAAAACACAGAAGAAGAATAGGAATGTGATGAAAACCTTGAGGCTGAGGCTGAAGTAAATCTAAGAGGTGAGTTGATCGCTGCACTTGAAGAGTTGAGTATAGAGAGGAAAAAGAACAAAATACTGTCCAAGAAGTTGAAAGAATATGGGGATGAGATTGAAGATCTCTTCTTACAAGTTCAAAAGGCCAAGAAAATAGAAGAAGCCTTGAAGACACACCTGGATGATGAAGTCGATGTATATAGCAAATGTGAAGAGGAATCTAACAAAGCTATTGTTGATCTAAAGCTACAAGTAGAAGAGTTCAAAAGGATTGAAGAATTTCTCAGGTCACAGATCAATGAGAAAGAGATTGTTTGCTGCAAACAAGAAGAAGAGATTGTTTCATTGAAGAAACAACTAGAAGAGGCCAATATAAATCTCAAATTTGAGAAGAGCACAGAGTTGCTAGATACAATGATAAAGCAACAAAGAAGCTCCACGGCTAAGTTTGGTCTTGGATATGAAGCTGAACAACCTTCATCCTCCAAATATGCAGAGAAGAAGAAGTCCACGATTGAAGGATTGAAGCAAGAAAAGTCTGAAGCCGAATCTTCAAAAGGAAGAAAACATCAAAGAAGATCTACAACAAAGCAACCACAACAAAAGAGGTTCTCTCACTCTCACTCATTTCATAATAATGCTTTTAATGGCTATTGTTTTAGGTGCGGCCATTATGGTCACGAGGCAATTTATTGTGGATTGAATAATAGATCAAAGAGTTATGCTGGTAGAAATACATCTGTTGTTCTGAGTAAACACCATGTGCGATGTTTTAAATGTAATGGTCATGGGCACATAGCAAGGTTTTGTCCAAGCACTTATGTATCTTATCTAAGGCAAGACCGTAGAGTTCATCAGACACAAAGAATGCAATACAGACAGGGAATAAATCATGTGCACAATAGAAAGAAAAATAATCATCCATCAAGGATGCACAAGAGACAACCACACAAGAGAAATGCTCAAGTTCATGAAAAGGTGCAAAATAGGGATGTAGTTGAAAAACTCAAACCCATGGTCAAGAAAGTCTGGAGAAAGATAGAAGAAAGGGAATCACGTCTCCTTGGACTGAAGGAGACCACTCCGCTATTGCACTAAGCCACTCCAGGTGGCACATCCTCAGGGGGAGCAATCTTAAAGTCTTATTTTAATGCTCCTATGTATGTGTTTGGTTATCTGAGGATGAAAGGCAAGCAGTTGGGTTATTTTCGTATAGTTGTTAAAGTGTGTTTTCAATTTTTGTAGTGGTTTGAGGAAGTGTTGTGAATGTGTGCGAAGTGAGTGCACAGAGAGAGCAAAGTGCATAGAAAACGCAAAAGGCAAAGACAATCACTAAGTTCGGATGTCACGGCATAGAGCATGTTGTAGATGCATTCTTGGTTGTAACAATGGACAAGTTTGAGATTGAGAGCAACAGAGGGTTGATGCTCAGAAGACAATGGATTAAAGTCCAAAGAATTGTCATCTTTCTATGCCTATTATGCTTATCATGATGTTGTCAAATAGTGAAATGAAGTGGTCTTGGACTCAGGGGGAGTTTACAGTAGCCCTTTGGTATTATTGTCAAAGGGGGAGAAGAGTTATGGGATATTGCCCGTGTGTTGCCAACAATTCCAAAGGGGGAGATTGTTGAGCTAGGTGCAGCAAAAGTATTGTCATTGTTGTCAACACAGACAGAGAGATCGGTTGATGCAGTGGATAGGAGTTCAGAGGTCATACAGAGCATGTACAATGAATTTCCAAGAAGACCAAAGTGGCCCATATGCAAAAGCTCAAAGAAAAAGACAAGTAAGAAAACTGTCGCGATATCGCGACATGTTGAGCAAGCATGAGAAAATGTCATGATATCACGACATGTTAGAAGAGAGAGAAAGCACAAAGAAAACTGTCTCGACATGACATGTTGAAAAGCTAGAAAAACTATCACGATATCATGACATGTTTGAAGAAGAAGCGCATGCAGGAAAAACTATCACGATTTCACGACATGTTTGAAGAAGAAGTGCATGCAGGAAAAACTATTGCGATTTCGTGACATGTTTGAAGAAGCTTCTCATGCAAGAAAAACTATCATGATTTCATGACATGTTTGGAGAGAAGGCGCAGGCAAAGAAAACTATCATGATTTCATGACATGTTTGGAGAGAAGGCGCAAGCAAAGAAAACTGTCACGATTTTGTGACATGTTCGGGGAGAAGGAGCTCGCAAAGAAAAGTGTCATGATTTCGCGACAATCTGTAAGAGAGGCAGTACGGACAAAAATGTGTCACGATTTCGTGACATTTTTGAGAGAAGAAGGTTGCAAAGAAAAGTGTCACGATTTTGCGACAATATGCAAGAGATTCAGTACGGACGAAAATGTGTCACGATTTCGTGACATGTTCGAGAGAAAGAGCTTGCAAAGAAAAGTGTCGCGATTTCACGACAATTTGCAAGAGAGGAAGTACGAAAGAAAATATGTCATGATATTGTGACATGTCAGGTTTTTGCAACCCGAAGCAGAGAAAAGCACAAGGTAGTGAAAGTGTCACGATTTCGTGACATGTTTCGTTTTCACGGGCGGAAGGCAAAGAAAAACATAAGGCAGCGAAAGTGTCACGATTTCGTGACATGTTCTATTTTTGCGAGTGAAAGGCAAAGAAAAGCACAAGGCAGCAAAAGTGTCATTATTTTGTGACATGTCATGTTTTCGTTGGTGCAAGCCGAGAAGAGTGCAAGGAAGCGAAAAGTGTCACGATTTCGTGACATGTCATGTTTTCTCTGGTGCAAGCCGAGAAGAGTGCAAGGAAGCGAAGAGTGTTGCAATATCATGACATGTCATGTTTTTGTGGGTGCAAGCCGAGAAGAGGACAAGGAGGCAAAAAGTGTCACGATATCGTGACATGTCATGTTTTCACGGTCAACGACCAAGAAAAAGTCAAAGGGGCAGAAATGTCGCGATATCACGACATATTGTTTTTCGTGATGAAAAGCAAAAATGAAGAACCCAATCGAAGTTAAGTTAACTGGAGTAGAACGACAGTTACAGGGGAATTTACAAAAAGAAAACATGTAGCTAAAATAAGAACAGTAAACTAAAGTCCATTTGACTGTTACAGAGGCAGTTACAGAATAAATTCATGCAGCTAAAATAAGAACAGAGAACTAAAGTCAGAACGGTAGTTACAGGGCCCGTTACGGAGTAAATTCATCGAGCGGTGGCTATACTGAGAATCCCAAATAAAGAGACAAATCTATTGATAGGTTGCGTGTAAGAATATTGTGTCAGAAAGGAGTTACTTACAGGAGTGGCTATTAATAGGCTGCATGCGGGATTATGGAAGTAACAGAAGACTTGGAGTTTCAAGATGAAAATATTGTTATAAAAGGGCAGTTGCATGCAGAAGTAAAGAGCTGCTCAAAATTGAAAAGAGTGCCATCGTAAAGAGTTAAAGTGTCACTGCTAAAAGAGTAAATGTGCTACAGAAAGAAGAGCCGCTAGTGAGCAGAGAGGGCTGCAAGAGCCACTAGTGAGCAGAGAGGGCTGTCAGAGCACAGTAAATAGAGCCACAAGTGAGCAGAGAAGGCTATCAGAGCATAGTAAATAGAGCGATAAGTGAGCAGAGAAGGCTGTCAGAGCGCAGTAAGTAGAGCCACAAGAATGTGTATGTTTCATGGATAGTAAGTTAAGAATTTAGGGTTTGAGCTCAGTATAGTAAGAGATAAAAGGGTGTCGCTACCGTAAGAGAAAGTGAGCTATAAAAAGGAGGGTTAGATCAAGGCTATAAGAGAGCGTTGAGCAGAGCCGAGAGAGCACGGCTGAGACAACATGGCTGAGAGAGCACGGCTGAGACAGCATGGCTGAGAGAGCACGACTGAGAAAGCATGGCTGAGAGAGCACGGCTGAGAGAGAGCGGCTGAAAGACAGAGTGCGGCTACGAAAAGAAAGCCGTAAGACAGGGCTATAAGAGTGCAGAAGAGATTGCTTCTTATGCTGAGAATAGAACATATTGAGTCTCTGACAATTCTCCTTATGCTTCTATGAGATTGATTTGAGTTGAGTTTGTGATTTGAGTATAGAACATATTGAGTCTCTAACAATTCTCTTTATGCTTCTATGATGTTGATGTGAGCAATAGACCAGTGAGGGTCTTGTAAAAGCGAAGGCATTTTTATGTCAAGAGAGATCTAATATAGAATTCCGAGTTGGTGCTTGGAATCAGGGGTTGGTGCTCCTTTCTTTTGGTGCAGATAAATCAGGGGTTGGTGCTCCTTCCAGTCGGTGCTGGTAAATCAGGGGTTGGTGCTCCTTTCTATTGGTGTAGATAAATTAAGGGGTTGGTGCTCCTTCCAGTGGGTGCTGGTAAATTGTTTGTAAAGTTGGTGCTTTGCAAAGGCTGGATTTGGATGGAAGTCCAAGCAGTCTATTTTTGAGGAGTAGCCAAAATTGGTGAACCTCGTTACATCTTGTGTTATGTGATGCTCTCTTGTTGATATTTGCTTTATCTGGTTTTAAGCTTTCATTATTTCAGATTTAAGAGTTGTAGATTTAAGTTTAAAAAGCTACACTGATTCACCCCCCCTCTCAGTGCCATTGTAAGTCTAACAATATACACAAACCATAGTTTCATAAAAGTCTTAGGTGTTTTCAATAACTTAGTCACTCCTAGTGTTTTAAGAAAACTTCAAAATACATGTCGAGTTCTTTAAGGACCATTACACATCTTCATTAAGAAAATATTGAGTTTTGGGAATTGACTCCATAACATTCTTGAACCAAACACAATTTCATATCTTAAAAACATCTTGTGTCAAATAGGGATAACACCATACTTGGTATGAACCTCAAAGTGAAAAGGGTCATATTTTTTAGTCCCATAATGAAACATAGTCCACAAAAATAGTTGTTCTCACCACTATCATAATTCCAAAAATAAAAGAAAGAATATGGAAAAATCTCTAAAAAAAACTTTAAATCTTTTACATCACACACCACTGATCATTGGGTTGTAAGGATCATACTACATTTCCAGTCAGACGGTTAGGTAGTCATCCCAAAAACTTAATAGATCAAAAACACAAATCATGAACTATGGATTTAGCCTCCACCAAAGATATAGATGCTTTATTGGCAATGGAGTACACTCATGCATGGTGACACATCTCTTTTAAAAGAGACCTCTAACCATTCATAAGGACAAGCTAGCTTCTTGGTTTCATCTATAACATGTTTACCCCATTTACTCAAGATACACACTGGTTCTTGATTACCTCGAGTTATTCCCATGCTCTTGATTCGATAAATGAATTCACTACACATACATTTGGTCCTAGAGAGATTAGGTAGTTTTAGTGAGTTTGTTTGATACCACTAGTATGTTTGAGTCTCTGTAAAAATAGTCAGTTTTCCATATCAACATCTATATTTTCTTCCATATCAACATACATATCTTATTCCATGTCAACATACATGTCAGTTCATGAGTCCTTCACCCCATATCCCACCAAGTTTGGTGCCCCTGATTAAACAACAATGTTAGCAAAATGGACAAACAAGATCTAAACTATAAATGATCATTAGCACATTTGCATTCCATACATTGTATTAATAATCCGTACATTATACCTTGGATTAATCATCCATACATTCTATACCTTGCATTAATCATCCATATAAACATGCATTACACAAAAAGCATTAAAAAAAATAAAAATAACACAAAAGGTAAAAGCTATGTATATATATGTATAAATATCGTACGTACAATGAGTGCCAAAAGGCTACATACAATAGAGCACCAAGGATCACATATATAAAAGTGCATCTAAGTACTAGCTACACCCTCCAAGAGGACTCCTATGAATTTGTAGGAGCCCTAGATCTAGAGCTATGCCTAGAACTGCTTTGCCTAGTATCCACGAAGAGATGAAGTTGGAGGATCTGAAAGTGGAATATGATGTTCGATTAACCTATCCTCTATGCCTCGATATACTATGTCAAGAGTAAATACATGCTATGTTGATATTATGTTGGTGCTCCCTCTCTACTAGCTCTTCTTGGAGTCTCATGATCCTCACATCCCACTCTGCCACCTGCTTCTCCAATCGCACCCAATCCTCCTCGCTCTAATTTGGAGGTCTGTCTAGAATCTCCTTCATATCATCTCCATCTCCATCATATCCCCTATTCTGAGGAGCCTGCATAGCCACACCCTTAGTCCTACTCCTTTAACTATATTATTGAAGGAACCACTATCACTTAGGGGCCTCTTGGGTCCCATCATCCCTAGCCTACTCACCATCCCCATTAGCTACTCCTTGAGGTGGTGCCTATACTGGTTGTGCAGCGAATTACACATTATACTTTGTAGTCATCCCCACATAATCTACATCTAGGAGATCCACCACCTCATCATCCTCATAGGCCACCCTCCACGACTCCACACATGGTAGCCCTATATCCTCCCAATGCCTCCTATACCTCACTGGATCATTCGAGACATCTTACCTCAAGATGAACTATCAAAGTACTCATGAGAATTAAAAGTACTCAGCCTCACTCTGATATTGCCCAACCACCCACATTGCCTGTCACACTCATCACAAGTGCTCTCTATTCTTGGTCCACCTGTAAGCCCACCATGGCCTCCATATCACTTGAGTGGATGTCAATCCAAACCAAAAATCCTAGTACCACTGATTCAATTGCACTTGCTAATTCGATTGTACCTCCTTGACCACTGCCCATATCCTAGTGTAGAGATGCTCTCTACCCTATCCTGCTACCAGTAAGACCTCTGGTCGAGCCACACTAAACTGCTCCTATCCCTAACACTGCAATAGCAAGCTACATACCAATCCCTTCCTCCCTCACCTTGTCACCTCATATAACTCTCGATATACCTATGCCAACAATGTAGGAGCCCATGTATACACCTACCACCAAGTGAGCATATCACTCACTACTCCTATCAGGTTCCAATGGAACCTGAATCTAGTGCTGTTTGGGGCCACGATGTTGGCCAACATGAACATTAACAAGGTACAGAGGGCATCCAACTCCTTGTTCATGTACATGAACAAGTAGGGTATACCTCCACTCTCCACCATCACACCCTATTAGGTATCACCAAATATCTTCTTCATATCTATCTTCTAAACATATCCAAACTCAAATCAGATCCCCTCTAGTGGCACCTTGAGGATGCGATATACATCCTCCAAGATCACGATCACATCTCCCATGGGGAGCTAAAAAGTTCCCCTATTTGCATCCTACCTCTCCGCCAAGGTAGAGAAGTACCCCTCATCAATCCTCACCACATCAACCTAGGCTATATATGCTAGCCCCACATCCTCCAACAACTCCTACTCCTCATTTGACACCATCTTTGTCATCCCAAAAATATACGATGAGAATCGATGCTGAACCTCTAAAACCCTAAGCTACAACACAACACAAAACACTTGTTATTTGTCATTTTTTTCAAAAAACACAAAAATTTTGCATAATATAAAAAATAGGAAATTACCTCAATAGCCCACACTCTAGCATCAGTCCCAACCTACACACCCGCTCCCTCTATCACCATAGATTCCGTGCTCAAATCACTTCACCTCACTTCACTCCACTCTCCCAAATGCAACTTCTCAAAATCTCAAATGCACAAATGAGCTATTTATAGCTACTTCAGGTTCCTTGAGATGCCCATGGGCATTTCTTGGTGCACTAAAGCACCCATGGGCATTTGCAGAACACCTAAACACTGATGGGCATTTCTGCAAGTCAAAATCACCAACGGGCATTTGGCATCAAAATTGCACAAAAGATAAAATTTTCACAAAATAGTGGCTTATCCCCACTAAATATTTTCATATTGCATCCAATCATCTATTTCATCATTTTATCAGGTTTTGTGAATATTCCAATTGGTTTGGATGCATAATTTTCATTTGTAACCACATATTGCAAATTCGCCTAACAAGTTAAAAAACCCTCAAAAATGGTCCAAATATTTACAAAATGACCATAATAATCAATATCATCATTCATACATCATTTTCACATCATTCCATCATCATTTGCATACTTGCCAAGTCAAACAACATTCAAATGAATCTTGTATCTAGTGGGTTATTTTATATACTTAGCAATTGCAGTGATTTGTATCCATGCAATTCAGTAATATGAAGAGCCTACCATAAGGAAACTTGGTCATTTTAATTATTCCATATCTCATTGTTCGAAATCACAATAATATTCTATACTTCACATTTTGAGTGAAACCTTGCCAAGAAAATTTTTCACAGAAGCTATCATTGATGGCTTAGTTTATGGGGATTAAAACATGGATAAAATCAAATTTCATCATTACACATTTCCTTGACAGTCGTAAAGGTGTCTGGATTTATCTAGGTTGATTGGTTATGAACATAGGAATTATCTAACAGTCACTAGTTGACCCTTCAAAGTTGACTATTTTTTATCTTTTTATTTTCATATTTGCATATCAATGATGCTAGAAGGCATATTATTCAACAGCAGCGAATAACCCTAAATTTGGGGCAACCACATTAGGTTGTGACTTTCCCACAATGGGATACATATTACATGATCATGGTATCTACACTTGGCAATAATCCTTTCATCTATTGGGGTAAAAATAGATACATTCTCCATCACATATTTTCACAAAACCCTTCATCTATTGGGGAAAAAATAGATGCATCATATCACATTTTCACCATCCCCTTCCCACCGTTGGGGCAAAAATGGTATCCCATGTCACATTTGCATCAATAATTTGCATAGATTTTTCAATTGGCTTGTGAGATTCATCTGTAAACTCATTCACCAATTGAGGGGGTAAGCTACGCAAAATTCAAATTGTTTTATTCTTTTGTCTTCTGGCTCGTGTTCCACATCCCAAGAGAAGTTGCTTCTGCACCTAGGAAAATTAGGTGTCTCGTGTTTTTGTAGTGCATTGTGTTTCACGCAACGCAGTATAAAAAGAGGCATATGTAGACACCAAAACCTAGCCACTTGTCCTCCATCCATGCTTTCCCACCATTTTTGCCCACTATTCATATATATTATATATATATTTAAATATTAATATTTATATATTATATTTTATATATATTTAATAAATATATATTCATATAAGTGAATTAATCCCAACCATTCAATTTCACTTAATCCTATCCGTTCATCCACATTAATCCATACCACAACCTAAATTTAATATCCACCCTCCGATGTGCTTTTATCTCAGCCACACGATTAGTGTCATTGAAACCCTAAGTATGCCCTAGATTGGATTATAAATAGGAGCCATTTTGATGGCTCAACCCCTAAGTAATCCTTGAATCATAGGTATTTTTGTGAAGTGTTTGTTGCCAAGTTCTCTAGAGTATCCAAGTGCTCTTCCTTGCTATCCTCGCTCACCATAACCCTCGCATACTTTGTTGCCTCTCTCGCTCAGTCAGATCTACTTTTGGAGACTCCCCCCTCAGCCATCAAATACCTTCGAGCACTTCCTTTCAATCCCGAGTGCCTCTGGGCATTTTCTTCCCTACTTCCAAGCACCTCTGGGCATATTCTACTATCATCGAGTGCATATGGATGTTTCTTACAGTCATCGAGCACCTATGAGCATTTTATGCCAGAGATTCTGAATTCCCCTAGCCTCCGAGTGACGCTAGGGAATTATTGCATTAGTTCACTATAACAAACTACATTAGATCAAAAGATGGTAAATACATATGGTAAATCCATTTTTTTTAATTTTATTACATGTATTTTTAGTTCTTTTCATGTTATTTACAGCAAATAGTTAGGGTTTTGGTATTGATCATAGAGGGCCTCACATTGTGGAGCCCTCACAGTTGCTACTAACTCATTTGTTGTTTTAGTGTGTGTAGATCTAGAAGTGTGACATTAGCATTGGACAACTGCTTAAGCTGGAGTGGCCCGACATCAAATAACTAAAAGCCCACTCACTTATGTTAGAGCAAGGACACATTTGAAGACACCACCATCATTGTTTTTCTAGGATTTTGGAGAACCCTAGCCATTGTAAAATATGTATCAAAAGGGATTCAAATATCCTCATTGTAACAATGGATTTTTTAGGCTCCCCCCATTAATATAAGATCATTCATTATGTAATTTTGTGTTCTTTGAGTTCTACATTATTATTTCATATTGTTTGGTGTTGCATTTTTGTCTCTTCAATTATTTTGATATTTACTATTAAATTTACTATTTTTGAAATTTGTTTTATTACAATTGGTATTAGAGCTATATTATTGGCTACATGTGGTGGTAAAAAAGGCAAAAAAATGGTGAGTGAACTATTTAAAAATATTTTTTTGTCATATTTTTGTTTTTCAATTGGGTAATTTTTTGATTAATTTTTTAGTACCAATATTTCGGTAAATCATCATCTATATTATTATAATTTAGGTAGAACCATTTACATTTTTAAATGATTGAAAAATTAGTTATGTTGAGATCCTTTGGGATACCTATTTCCTTTTGATAATATCATTGGCATAATTAAAACAAAACATATATTTGATAATTCTTTTTTGGGTATTTTGAGTTCTAGTTGGGCCTTGTCATTTGACTAATGGTATATGTTTAGTCCTTCAACTTCCATAGGTTGAGAATGATCAAATAGGTTCTTGTACTAAATATATCTTATTAATGATGATTGTATGAGCCAAAATAAGTATTAACCAAGCAATGAAGATAAGCACCACAATGTTCTTAAAAGCATCAACAAATTTGACTCTCTAGCTCACTTAATCATTAGCTTTATGAGTTCCTCTTCCACCAATCCTATGAAACCCTATGAATATTTTGATCCACCCTAAGCCTAGAACTAAATATTTTTCATTACCTCTAAACACTAGAAAAAACTTTGATTTGAAGGATTTATATGATTGGGGAGGATAAATTACTTGCATCATGTTTCTCATGCACATCAAAAGACAATTGAAGAATTTTTTTGTTCAAAATACTAGAGGGAAGCATGACCTTGACCTTCCAAAAATAGAGTAAACATTGGAAGGCAAATTACAATAAGTCTTCCTTGAATAGAATTGAAATTAGTAGAAGGGACCTAATATTATGAAATATGATCCACCATTTGTTGGTCATTTCTAGTATGAAGATCTAGGAAACTTATAAAGGCCAACCTTTGGGTAGGATTTAGGGCACTTCCAACAAACAAATTCTGGGTAGAATTTTGATTATTCCTATAGACACAAAATTATAGCCACTAATCCACCTTTCCTACCATCCATTTCACCATTTTAGCCCTTTCCCGTCATTTCCTAGCCTAATTGGGATTATTTTAATATTATTTAATATTTAATATAATATTTTATATTATATTATAATATATTTATTATAAAATATGTATTTATAAACTCAATTAACCACAACCTTTCGATCCATTCTAATCTCCACCGTCCATATTCATTAATCTATGTCACATGCAAAAAGTAATCTCAACCTTAGGATCTAATTTAATCTTAGCCACACGATCAAAAGTGTAAGGCTAAAACCCTAAGAAAATCCTAATGTTGGATTATAAGTAGGGGCATTTTCAAATGCCCAAACCCTAGAACTGGAATCCACTAGAGCTTGAGAATTAGATATTTTGCACCCTGGAGGAATTATTGGTGAATCCCTAGCATAGAATCTCAAAAATCTGAAGCCCTAGCTCGCCGATAAGACTTCTATTTTTCCAACCATCACCCATTCATCTTCCATCACCATCGTAGCCCCCATCCACCCGCCGCATTTGTTGCCATCACCTAGATCTACTTCTGCAAATTCTACCCTAACCCACAGGTGCCATCAGGAGCTTGCGAGGCTTGTTGCAAAGCCTGCGAAGCACTCACCAGAGCCTGTTGTATATTGTAGGTGCTCTCCAAAGCCTGCTATATCCTGTAGGTGCACACCAAAGACTATGAAGCTCACGTCAGAGCCTGCCAAGTGCATGCTCGAGTTTGCTGCAACTATAAAATGTGAATCTGAGCCTGCTACACCATACCCTCAGCAATAACTGAATCAAAGCAAGGTATATCTCAATTTAATAAATTTTATTTAATAATTTTTTGATCTTGCATGCTCTCTTGCTTCACTATTAAACTAGGGTTTTATTGATGTTCGAGGTCCTCATACTATGGATCCCTCACAGGTATTACTAACTACCTTTGCTCTGTTTTGTGTATATACATCTACAAATTTCACACATTGTTTGATGGTTGTTGAAGCTGGAGTGGTCCAACCTTGGATATCTGAAGCCCACTAAACCTATTGGAATCAAGGACACACCCAAATATGAAGACACTTTTGTTGTTTTTAGCTAGGATTTTGGAGAACCCTAGCACCATTGTAATCTATTGTATCAAATATTTGCATGGAACACTGATTGTAATAAAGGATTTTATCGGTTCCTCTCTATTTTATTGAATATATTCTTTTGTGAAATCTTTGTGTCTCACTATAGTATTTTGTTTTTTGTTATTCTATTTTAAGTGTCATGTTCTTGCATTCACAAATGGTGATCACGATGGGACACCACAAGGGTTTCATTATTTGATAGATCTACCTTGCTAACTTAATTTTATTGTTGTTCGTTGATTGATTTGCAAAAATGTAAAAGTCACCGCATTCATCGCTAGGGTTTCTGAAGCATTTTGTAATAGTTCTAGAGATTGCATAGGTGCTCTTCAATGCTACACAGGAATCCTTGTGTACATAGAAGGTGCTCTTCTATACCTAAAAAAGCACCTAGCTATGCCTAGCATTAGTTTGGAGTAGAACTGAGGCTTCTAAGTGAGTTTTGTAACCCTAGTTCTTCATTTAACGATTTACGTATTCTATTTTTTGCTATTTCTGGGCTTAAAATTAAGTAATCTGGGAAATAATCTATATCAAGTTACATTTAGGGTTTGTGTGTGTTTCATTATATCAAATGCATTTCTTGTCCTAAAAGTTGTATATCTAGGTGATTGTTTGCATTTTTGAGTGCATATGAAACAGAAAAGCATCCTAGATCTTGCATTTTAGGGTTAAAGATCACTTTAATTTTGCATATCTGAATAGAAACAATATTTTGACACTTAAAGTAATCCTGCCCTAGGATGGCCCCTTTGGTAGAGAGGTGGAGAAACCCTCTGATTGCTCTTGTGATTTTAATCACTTGTAGGCAGGGGATTTTAAGGGTGTACTCTGCACTCTTTAGGTGAAATTTGTGTCTTTGTATTGGCTTCTAATTTAGATTAGTGAATTTAATTGATGAGTGTCATCTAATCCTTCACCATTTAATCAATATGTGTCAAATCCAGGGCGGTGTCCATGGCTGTATGCGAGAGTAGGGTATAACAGACTGTTATTCAGATCCTTTAGTTCATAGCTCTTATTGATGGGACAGTTAGTATTGGGGTGTTTGGTTTTCCTATGAATGTACTAAAAATGCTAAAATACTGCTTGTGACAGAAACATAAATGATCCTAAGTTATGAAAAACTAAAGAAAAATGCATGGAAATAAAGAAAATCCACTCTTACTATAGAAAAGCAAAGCTATACTACTGAAGACTGAGAATTACAAATTGAAATGGCTGAAAGTAAATCAAATTCCTAATGAAATCATCACACATTTTGCAGGAAAGATAACAGAATTGAAATGTTTATAATTGCAAAACCTAATGTCAATAGAAATTCTGGAAATGCTGCAAATCTGAAATGTGTTAAAAATAGAAAGAAATATTTGATCTATGCAATAACCTAAGAAAATTACAGAACCTATCAGTTTCTTGTTGTCCTGTTGCAACTAGAATAAGCAGAATTCTGCCAGAAGAAAAGTCCTCCCCTGGGCCTGGAAGTGGCCCTTGCTTCCAGCACCAAAGGAGGCAAGTAAAACCTTTCTAAGCTGACTAACTATTCACACTTAACTCAGAATAAGACATGAATAATGATGCACTCTTTTATTTCATCAAAACAACATTACAGTAATGTAGGGAAAACCTGCAGAATATTGAATTACTGCAACAAATTACAGAAAATCTGATTTATGCTACTCACACCTATTTTCTACTTCTTCTCCTCTATCTCTATTGCTCAACCAAATGGGAGTGCTTATTTATTCTAAACAAAACATCTTGCAGATAAGGTTTATAGCTATAATTTAGGTTTGTTACAATAGTTTTAGTCTAGGTCTTCTCTTGAATCCAGGGTTTGAACCCTTCAATCCTTATCCTCTTGTAGTGCTGGAGCATTCCCAAGTGAGGAACAGATGTAGATTTGGATAAGGTATCTCTTGAAATAGCTCAACCACCATTTTCTCCTTCTTTCAATAGCATATTTGAGCAGTTTAGACTATCTGTGCTCATTTCGAAGTTGTTTCGGAATATCAGGCGGCAGAATAGGAAAATTGTTGTGTTGTCTTCAAAGGTTTGTATGATTGGTTGTAGTGGCAGATATGGCTTCTTTGGACACCCAAGAGACTAGTTCCATCCTTGATTTGAGTTGGGGTGGACAAATTCCATGCCATCCTTGTAGAAATACAGCTGGCTGGAATTTGTATGACAAAGTCCGATCTATCCTGCACAGTTTTCATCCTGACAACTTTTTGGCGCTAACAGTTAATTTAAACAGGTGCATAATGGTGGAATACATTGTGGAAGACTATAAACCTTATACAAAAATTTCCTAAAGAGAATAATATCCTAATTAATGCAGAATTATAATCAGATTTCAGCAAAAACATGAATAAAGCAGTAAAAACAGAGTATTTGCAGTTTCCTATTTCTCATGCAAATATTACTACATAATGCATAATTATCCAAAATTAACATGAATCCACATCACAAATAATGCCAAATGAGTCTTAAAAGTATTCAAAAGAAGTCTTTGAATGTGGCAATTCAGTGCCTCATCATTCCCCCCAGCCTAATTCAATGCATGTCCTCATGCATTTTGTTCTGCAAGAAGGGCACATAAATCCACATCCAAGTACCGTTCCTTATATGGCCATACTTTGATGAAGGGTGAATAATATCCCCTGTGATTTCTGATTTCCTGGAGCCATCCTTGAAATTGATCTTCCTCCTATGGATCACTATCAAAGAAACATGGTACAGGTGTAATGATGGTAGGCATTCTATATCTGAGGCCAATCCATTGATCCTTGAGCTCATATATTATCTGTATGATGCTGGCAGCCCTTCGTCTTGACCAAAGCAGATTATTGGGTGAGATGGGTTCTCTCTTTCGGAGAGATATAGGCAGTTCATCCCATCTGCCTTTGCAGGCTGACAAAGCATTAGGAAATGATACTGAACAGTATTCTTGAAAATTATTTATACCATCCTGCAAATTTTTTAGATATAACTTCTTCACTCTGTCATCCCTCATTAATGTAAAATGTTCATTGGTGGCAGTTCTATGGTTAAGATGAATTGGTCTGAGAAGCAAAACAACCTGTAACTCCAAGGCCTTGTTGGCCTTCTTCTGTTCTTCCCAGTAGACCTGATTTTGTAGAGTTGACTGAAACGTCCTCAATTGAACATCTCCAGTGAAAATGTGGGGAAGGAAAATGACTTCTGATGGCAGAAGGAATCTATGGAGAAACAATTCACACAACAAATTTTTATATTCTGTAGTGCTTTCCCAGAAAACTTCTACAAATTCTTTAGCTGTTTCAACTGTGTCTGTCAAGCCAGAGGCAATCCTCATGATTTGCCAATGCAGGTACTTTTCTTTCAAAATTAGGCTATAAAACCTAGGAGGCCTTCTGCATTGTACTAGACATTCAACAATTTGGCACATACTTTGAATTTTTCCCTTCAATTTATTGACTTCAGAAGTTTTCTATTCCACTTCCTTCTCAAGGTTCTTTTGAGATACAACTTTCTCTTCTAGTTGTTGACATTTATTCATCCAGAAGGTCACATCCTCAGTGTATTTGACAAGTGAGATTGTATCAGGAGGTCTAACAATAGGCGGCATTTGGGAAACAATCTCCACTTGTACTCCAACATCCATAGTTTCTATCATAGTGTTATCTATTTGTGTCTCTATTTCAACCAACTCAATTTTAGAAATGGCCTTTTGTGGGGATGACTGAGTAATTACCTATGTTGGAAATATTGAACCTGCTTCTGTTGGTGAGGTGATTGCGATGGAGTCTTTAGACATTTGCACAACTGCCTCTACGGGTTCATTTTCTAAATTTTGTTGAGTGTGTTGTGGTATCTCCATTGCTTCTGATGCTTCAGCAACTGACCTTTTCTCTATAGTGTCTGCCAGATTAACCAACAGATTTGCCATTTCATTCCCTGAATCTATTTGAGAGGGTTGTTCTAAAATTGCCAGTCTATTTTTTATAGTTTCAATTTCTTGCCACAGTTTGGCAATGACATTATCCTTTTCTTTTAAATTGGCCTCATTCTTTTCAATCCAACCCATTTGAGTTTTAATCACACTCTTTGTTGCACGAAGTTGTGTTTCAATATCAACTGCTTCCTCTTCTTCTGAACTTGAATTACTTGCTTTCTCTACCCCTATTTCTACATCTTCATCAGTATCAGGGTAATCAACTAGAGATTCCCACTGATTGGGAATAAATGCATCCTCTTGTGTTTCTTCTATATTGATATGTTCTTTAGAATCAGAGGAATAAGTATGAGTCATGGATGGTACTGTTTCTGCTTCAACATTTTCTTGTTGCACATTACTTTCCATTGCTTGAACATCAACATTTTGTTTCATGTTCTTCCTTGTTTGCACATTAATACCCCCTTGCAATCTTGAGGACCTCCTCAATTTCGGGACAGATGGCCCTTTCCTCCTTTTAGTACTAATTTCAATTTTTCTATCTTGCAGAATAGAAGGTTCCCCTGCCTCAAAATTGTGATGTTTTTGTGCACAGGTAATTTTTCGCTTTCGTTCAGCATAACGTTGTGTTCTAGTTTTTGCAGAGGGAGGTTCTTCAGGAGATGAAGGAGTTGCCCTAGTTGAGGTGCTAGGTGCAGAAGTGGAATTAGGGTTAGGTGCTTCTATTTCCTATTCAGAATGTTCACTAACTTCCTCTGTGGCAATTTCATCCCAGGTTCAAAAAAAATGGGTAAAACTTCCAGGATGACCCCTAAAATGGTATTTACATATCATTTTGATCAACCCATGGTGCTTCGGATATCCCCTCCCTGCTTGATATTTTTGAGACATGTTGGTCAATTCCTGGTATAAATATTGGGGCAAATTGACTTTAAGCTCAGGGTTTTCATGGCCAAAATGGAGATGAGTTAAGATTTTCATGTGGCAGCCAGAAAGAACAGGATATTGACCATCACAGGTAATAAATCGAATAACCCAGACAATGACCTCATCCCACGGGGTTTGCAAGCTAGATCGTTTAACTCCTTTGCATATGCCATTACTCATTATATATTCTGTTGGTCTATCATTGTTGCCCCTAAACTGATTAACGAGGTCTGCGAGGGTATTCTTTCCAGACTTATTTATAAGAATTCCTTCAAGAGGTAGCTCTGTAATTTCATTGAGAATTTGAGGGCTTACCTGGATCGTCATTCCATTAATTTGTACTCGGTTTCACCTGAAAGTTCTAGCGAATTCAACGGTGAGCCCTTCTGAATGTCCTTCAAATTTTTGTAAGAACGGCAGGAATCCTCCTTCGACAAAAATTTGTAGGCATTCTGAATCTCTCCGTAAATATTCAATGTTGTCTGGTTCAATGCGATTTTTATAACCCACCATCCTGTCTGGTTCTTTGCTAGCTTCTCCCAATACACCCCTACTGTGGGAAATTTTTGTTCACCGCTATCAATTCTGGAATGGAAGGAATGAGTTTCGAAGTTGGTAGATACATGCACGATAAAAGAATGATGCATGGACATGTGACGTGAAGTAAATCTGGAAGGTGGTAGCACCCAATTAATAATGCGCTTCTCCTCATATGATCTCGGCAAATGCGGTGACGTGGTCTATACGCCAACTAAAAACTGCCTCGTGATCACCTTCTTAAAACATGTGCCACCTTATGACATTAGAAATTGTGATGTGGCACAGTTCCCCAAATCTTATGATGCTGATGTAGGCATAGAAATCTCATGTCACGTGCTTTCGGAGTTAACTTATTCCAGAGTAGAGTATTCTAGAGTAGGCTTCTTTTATCTCTTAAGAACTCATTGGAATTAAATGCATGTGTTTATGCTAACTAAGGATTCCATACATCATATAATACATATTTACAAGATTAAAAAGGAAAGCACATACCTGAAAAAATTGTTCTATCCATATTTTGTACAAATGTTGATTTCCAATTGTTTCTGCATTTACAGAGTGCAATTAGAACAGAACTGTCTCAAAACAGATGAATAAAACAATTGTGAATGGAATGAGGGGGAATGGAAAGGAGATGGAATGATGATGGGAGAGAGTGGAAAGGAGATGGAATGATGATGAGGAAAAATGGATGGAACATTTAGTGGATAGTAGGCAATCATGCCAGTGAACTGGTTTTCATGAGAGCCAAATTCAGATGTGCCTCAAAGAGGTTTTCACATTCTGATTTATTGATTTTTATATTTTTTATATTTTTTTTTTTAAGACATCACTTGATTGAGTTGGTTTTAGAAGCAATGGTTGCTTCCAATACCATTACATCCATGTTTCCCACTTGTTTGAGAAATTCTTCCTTTGTTAACGGCTTATGATACACATGGAGACGATGACCGTTAACCACCATATTTCTTCTTGAATCATCAATTGGTGAAAGATGCACAGCTCCATTGGTGAATACTTCCTCAATTTCATAAGGTCCAAGCCACCATGTCTGCAACTTGCCAGGATGATCTTTATATCGTGAGTCAAACAACAAAGCCCAGTCGCCTTGTTGAAATTTTCGTTGTTTGATATGACTATCATGCCATAATTTTTGTTGTTCCTGGATCACCTCGGTCTGGTGCAATGCATCTCTCCATAATTCATCCAACGCATTGAGCTGTAGAATCCGATCTGTTTGTGCCTATGACAAATCAATTCCCACTTCCATAGCAGTTCGAAGAGTTAGTAGTTCAAATTCAATTGGCAACAAAGGCTTTTTGCCATAAACTAATTCATAAGGAGTAAGTCCAGTAGTGGATTTCCAGGTTGTGTTGTAGGCCCAAATTGCTTCAGGTAATTTATCCACCCAATTCCTCCTATGGGCTGCTACAGTTTTGGTCAAAATCCTTTCTAACTCTCTATTTGTCACTTCAACTTGGCCATTGGCTTGTGGATGATAAGGTGAGGATTTTCGATGTTTGATTTCATATAGTTGTGTAAAAGCTTCCACAACTTTTGAAGTAAAATTAGGTCCTTGGTCAGTGGTGATAGAATGGGGAATTCCAAATCGCAGAAAAATTTGTGAATACAAAAAATCAGCAACTTTCTCCTCTCGGGCATGTTTGAAAGCACGGGCTTCTACCCATTTGGTTACATAATCGGTGCATACAAGGATGTGTACTTTCCCTTGGGAAGGAGGATCAATGGGTCCTACAAAATCTAAACCCCATCTCTCAAATGGTTCTGTACCTAATTGAGGTTGTAAGGGCATTTCACTAGTAAAGGTAGGTTTACCCATTCTATGGCATGCATCACAATTTCTCACATACCTTTTCACATCTTTGTGCAGAGATGGCCAATAGTAACCAACACCCAAAATATTTCGAATGGTAATTTTTACTGAATAATGTCCCCCTGATGGTTCATCATGACAAGCATGTAAGACATCATATATTTCATCTCTGCGTAAACACCTGCGTAAAACATGATCAGGGCCACATTTGAACAATAATCCCTCTATCCATTCAAAATATGAGCTTTGCCTAATTAACTATTTTTTTTGTCTAGGAGTAAAATGAAAAGGAATCTTTCCTGAAACCAAATAATTGGCTATATCAACAAACCAAGGAGTTTGTATAGAAACTACGAACAACTTTTCATCAGGAAATGCATCCTCAACCAACTCTGTTGTATCTGCATTGGGTAACCTTGACAGAAAATCTGCCACCACATTAGACTTCCCTAGCTTATTAACTATAGTAATATCAAATTCCTACAGTAATATTAGCCATCGAATAATTCATGAACTAACCAAGGGTTTATTCATCAGATATTTTATAGCAGCATGATCTGTGTGGATGAATACTGGATACCCTATGATATAGTGTCTAAACTTATTAATGGCATATACTACAGATAAGAATTCTTTTTCAGTTGTGGTGTAGTTCTTTTTAGCTCCAGTCAAGTTTTTACTAATGTAGTATATGGCATAATGTTGCCCATCTTCAATTTGGCCTAGCGCTGCTCCAATAGCAGTATTGGAAGCATCAGTTTGAATATGGAAAGGCAGCTCCCATTTAGGGCCTCTCAGTACTGGTGGAGTGGTTAATTTATCCTTTAAAGTTTCAAAGGACTTCTGACAATCAGCAGACCAAACAAATTCAGAATCCTTTGTTAATAATGTAAACATTGGATTAGCAATGGTACTGAAATTGGCAATAAATCTGTGATAAAAGCCAATATGTCCTAAAAAACTTCGTACATCAGTTTGAGTTTTTGGAGGAGGAAGGGTTTTGATTACTTCTACTTTCTTGGGATCAACTTTGACTCCCTCAGCAGATATGTGGTGACCTAAAACAATCCCTTCTTCCATCATCAAGAAACATTTCTCTGGATTGAGTGATAGATGATATGTTTCACAACGTATAAGAACTTTTTCAAGTTGTTCAAGGGTATACTCAAAAGAATCACCAAACACAGTGAAGTCATCCATGTAAATCTCTACACTCTCATTGGTCAAATCAGAAAATATAGCTATTACAACTCTTTGAAATGTTGTGGGTGCATTACACAAACCAAAAGGTAGAACTCTGTAAGTGAATGTTCCCCAAGGGCATGTGAAAGTTGTTTTTTCCTGATCCTCTGGTGCAACCTGGATCTGATTATAACCACTAAAACCATCAAGGAAGCAGAAAAACTTCTTACCAGCAAGAGTATCCAGCACTTGGTCTATAAATGGCAATGGAAAGTGGTCTTTGTGTGTGACCTTGTTCAATTCCCTATAATCTACACACACTCTCATTTTCCCATTTTTCTTTGGAACAATGACCAATGGTGAAACCCATTTACTATCTGAAATTGGATAAATGAATCCTACATCCAACAATTTTTCAATTTCTTCTTTAACAATGTCTTTTAGAGTAGGATTCAAGCGTCTTTGTGGTTGTCTTACCGGTTTAATATCTTATGTATATATCCTATGTGTACATACATCAGGATGTATGCCAGCCATGTCCTTGTAATTCCAAGCAAAAGCTTGAATATGCCTCTGTACAATAGTAAACAATTTGGCTTCTTGCTCAGTAGTTAACCAACTATTAATGTTCACACACTTTCCTGGTTGTATTTCAATCTGCTTGACCCCAGGAAGAATAGAATTAATAGCCTCATATTTACTGCTGATTAATGTATTCAATGGACAATGATGTGGCTGCAGAGTATGAAATACTCTAGACTCTAGTGTAAAGGTAATACCTGATGGAATCATTTGCATAGGACAAGTAAAAGAATTTAGAAGATGATGGTGCCACCCATGTGGCAGTGTGAAGGAGCTTTCTTGTAAAGGAATGGAAGTCATAGGCTCGGCAATGTGTTCATTATCCTTCCATAACAATCGATGGATCATAATTTGGTCATCCTTAAGGCCTTCTTCATGCGGTGTTTTTACCAAGACTGATTCATATTCAAATATTTCTCTTTCTGATGAATTCAGTTCTTCAATATGTTCTTTTACTACAACAGTGGCCAAGGTGACAAGAGTTTCCTATTCTTCTTCAGATTCAGGATACCAAATTTGTCCAGAATATTTGGCTGAAGGTTGGGCTGGTGGATACAAGGAGATTTTCTTCAAATCTACACCATTGGAGATGGTCATTTCTCCTGACCTGCAGTCTATAAATGCAGCTGCAGTAGCAAGCCAGGGTCTTCCTAAAATAATAGGATAACCATTAGCTGCATTTTTGGGTTGTAACATGAGGAAATCCATAGGATATTCCCAAGAAGAGACTTCAATGGATACATCCTCCAAAATTCCCTCTGGTTTAGCCACTGACCTGTCCACCATTTCCAAAATAGTGGTAGTAGGACTCAGATTGTTGAGCTACAGTTTTTGCATAGTTTCTTTGGTCATCACATTGATTGCAGCTCCTAAATCTATAAGTACATTTGGAATTTTAACCAATCCCACAGTGATGGTAACCACTGGACTCCCTGGATCACCATACTTAGGAGGGACTAGCTTCCCAGAAAGTAGATCGGCCAACTTCCCTTCTACCTGCACAGTTTTTGGAAAGGCCTTCTTCTTCCTACCAGGTTTCCTAATGCACAAATCCTGAATGGTTTTTCTAATCAGAGGTACTTCCTTTATTGCCTGCAATAGTGGAAGTGAAATGGACATTTTTCTTAACTCAGCAATTAATTCTGATTCAGGGGTTGAGATAGTTTGATCAAACCTTTCAGGATATGGCAGATTTACTAAGGCAGGTTCAGGTTCCCCTTTGTCTATTTTTTCTTCCTTCTATTCTATTTGTAATGTTTTTGGATTTGGCAAATCATGTTGTCCATCAATTTCTTCAATAGTGGGTGGTGCAGGGTCAGGTAAAACCCTCCCTGATCTTAACTGGATGTTACTACAGTCAAGAACATGGATTGCAGCAGCAGACTCCTCAGACCCAGCTCCATAAATAGGAGCTCCAGGTCTGTTATTATTTGGGTTAGCAACAGGTTGAGCTGGGAGTGGAGGTTGCTTGACTGGTTGTGTTTGTGGTGGTTGGTTTCTTCCCTAGAAATTTTGATTAGGAGCTGGAAAAAATTGTTGGTTTGGTGCTTGATACCATTGTTGAGATGGATATTGTTGTCCCCACCTTTGTCCTTGTTGATTTTGTACCCAAGGTTGACTATTTGAAGGCCATGGTTGATTCCAATTGGAATGTGACCAGTCTTGAGGAGCTGTCCAAGAATGTTGCCAGGGTTGCAAAGGAGGTTATGTGTATCCCCAAGGCATGTTCCAAGGATTTTGTCCCCAACGAGGAGTATTTGCAAAATTTCCTCCCGGTCTCTGTCCTATCACATTAATTTCCTCAGCTTGGGTTTCTAAAACATTCTTTAGATGGGGCAGAAAGTGACATTTATCAGTTGTATGTCCCTTTGAACAAATACCACAAATGGTTGATATTGTAGTTTTGTCTAATGGACAATCTTGTAGGGCATGCTTATTCCTGCACCTAGGACAATAGATGGATAAAGGTGATGAAGAATTGCCTTTTGGAAGTCATTCCCCAAATGCAGAGTTTAGTTGAACCAGAATATCAGTCTTCATATTGGCTAACTCTTCCATTAATTCCTTGGTATCCACATTAGTAGGATTCTTCTTCTTCCTTCTATGCCTAGTTCGAGAATAATTTCTACATAGCTCCATAATGTCATCAAAATCAATTTGATAAACATCTCCTTTTCCCATTATATCCAATACTTCCTTAGACTCATCTGTTAGTCCTCTCAAAAAGATAGCTTTTAACACATCTTCGTCTATACCACCAACTCATTTCTGAATGAAAGCAAATCGATCAAGATAATCTTCCAAACTTTCATCTTCTTCTTGCCTAATCCGAAACAACTCATCCTTCCTATTACGTACCCTACAGTATTCTTGATACTTGTCTAAGAATGCAGTTTCCATTTCTACCCAAGTGTGAATAGAATCCGAGTCCAGGACTCATGAACCATTGTAATGTTGCATCCTTAAGAGTAGAAGGAAACAACTTCAATTTTTGATTATCAATAATATAATCATAAGTTTGACACAAGATCTTAAATTCAAATAGGAATTGGTCAGGATCTTCAGAAACTATCCCTATGAAGATTGGTAATACTGAGGGAGAAATAGTTTTCATAGCCCCTGGCTGACCAGTGGCTAATTGTATAGGGTACTCAAAAGTCTTAGCAGGAGGTTGGACCGCCATATTGTCTTGTTCAACCTGTACTATTGGTATTTCTTGCTCTGGTTCAGGTTTGATTTGTTCGGCTAGTTCTAATGGATCAGGAGTCCTTTCTCTAGGTCTTTCATGAATTTCCCTTTCAGTAGGTTCTTGAGTTGGCTCAACTATTGAAGAAGATGATTCTCTTTTTAATATTTCAGGGTAATCATACACAGGCAGTTCTTGTGAAGATCGCCCTCCTGGGAATGACCTACTACTAACAAACCTTCCTCTTTCATCTCTAGGCCTGTTCATTCATGCTTATGTCCTAAAGCATCTTAATCTCAGTTTCGCAAAGACCGTGACCTAAAACAGGACAGTCTCTGGACTATTAAACCTTTACTAACAACACCTATAGTTCCCCGACAATGACGCCAAAAATGATGAGTGTCGTCTAATCCTTCACCATTTAATCAATATGTGTCAAATCCAGGGTGGTGTCCATGGTTGTATGTGAGAGTAGGGTATAATAGACTATTATTCAGATCCTTTAGTTCATAGCTCTTATTGATGGGATAGTTAGTATTGGGGTGTTTGGTTTTCCTATGAATGTACTAAAAATGCTAAAATACTGCCTGTGACAGAAACAGAAATGATCCTAAGTTATGAAAACTAAAGAAAAATGCATGGAAATAAAGAAAATCCACTCTTACTATAGAAAAGCAAAGCTATACTACTGAAGACTGAGAATTACAAATTGAAATGGCTGAAAGTAAATCAAATTCCTAATGAAATCATCACACATTTTGTAGGAAAGATAACAGAATTGAAATGTTTATAATTGCAAAACCTAATGTCAATAGAAATTCTGGAAATGCTGCAAATCTGAAATGTGTTAAAAATAGAAAGAAATATTTGATCTATGCAATAACCTAAGAAAATTACAGAACCTGTCAGTTTCCTGTTGTCCTGCTGTAGCCAGAATAAGCAGAATTCTGCCAGAAGAAAAGTCCTCCCCTGGGCCTGGAAGTGGCCCTTGCTTCCAGCACCAAAGGAGGCAAGTAAAACCTTTCTAAGCTGACTAACTATTCACACTTAACTCAGAATAAGACATGAATAATGATGCACTCTTTTATTTCATCAAAAAAACATTACAGTAATGCAGGGAAAACCTGCAGAATATTGAATTACTGTAGCAAATTACAGAAAATCTGATTTATGCTACTCACACCTATTTTCTACTTCTTCTCCTCTATATTACGCTCAACCAAATGGGAGCGCTTATTTATTCTAAACAAAACATCTTGCAGATAAGGTTTATAGCTATAATTTAGGTTTGTTACAACAGTTTTAGTCCAGGTCTTCTCTTGAATCCAGGGTTTGAACCCTTCAATCCTTATCCTCTTGTAGTGTTGGAGCATTCCCAAGTGAGGAAAAGATGTAGATTTGGATAAGGTATCTCTTGAAATAGCTCAACCACCATTTTATCCTTCTTTCAACAGCATATTTGAGCAGTTTAGACTATCTGCGCTCATTCCGGAGTTGTTTCGGAATATCAGGCGATAGAATAGGAAAACTGTTGTGTTGTCTTCAAAGGTTTGTATGACTGGTTGTAGCGGTAGATATGGCTTCTTTGGACACCCAGGAGACTAGTTCCATCCTTGATTTGAGTTGGGGCGGACAAATTCCATGCCATGCTGTAGAAATACAGTTGGCTGGAATTTGTATGACAAAGTCCAGTCTATCCTGCATAGTTTTCATCCTGACAACTTTTTGGCGCTAACAGTTAATTTAAACAGGTGCATAACGGTGGAATACATTGTGGAAGACTATAAAACTTATACACAAATTGCCTAAAGAGAATAATATCCTAATTAATGCAGAATTATAATCAGATTTCAGCAAAAACATGAATAAAGCAGTAAAAATAGAGTATTTGCAGTTTCCTATTTCTCATGCAAATATTACTACATAATGCATAATTATCCAAAATTAACATGAATCCACATCACAAATAATGCCAAATGAGTCTTAAAAGTATTCAAAAGAAGTCTTTGAATGTGGCAATTCAGTGCCTCATCATTAGTAATCTTTAATATTGCTTGCACACCATATAGAATGAGAAATATAATAAAATAAATCACACACACTTGCACACTCCACTTTTTAACAGTAATATTTGGGTTTCATCACCAACTATTTCTTGAGGTTTGATGACAGTGGCATTCATATCCATCCATCAAATCTCTACCCCTAGACACCATAAGACTACCCCCTAGAAAATTTTTTGGAGGTCATTACCAACAAGAATCTCGTGGCCCAAACCAACCATAGTTTTTACCTTTGTTTTTCTTGAAACAAGATTAAGTTACATCAAAACACACAAACTAACAATTCTAAAAGGAACTTCACATAAATGAAAGAAAATAATTAATGAACAAGGTAAGCCACACAAGGTGAACCCTAGGATTGGTTGTTTTCTTTGCTTTAAATTTTGGAAAGGTTGTTAATTTATGTGATTTAGATAAGCTTGAAATATTTGGTTTTATTACTTTATGGTGCTAACATGACAACAAAAGAAAATAATAAACCAAAGTAGTTTAATGGAAAACAATTCCCATGAGCACGCTACTTCAGTAGCCCCATCCAATATGGTTCAAACCACTTTGTCTGGATCATACCATCCACCCCACTCTCAAGTAGAGACACATTCACACAATGTGGAGACAACCACCACCTACATAGACATGGATAGAGTGCAGTCCCTTTACAAGGCTTCTAACTATGTATTAGAACCCCTTAGACAAGAATTTTTGGAAGAATCCAAATTGGATGCCACCTACCTTGCCCAAGGATATCCTAATTCAATTTATGAATATGGTATGCCTTCCTCCACAAGCCAACCACAACAAAGCCCAAGTGTTCCAAACACTTACCTCACATCCACCTATACTAACCCCTTATATGAAGAGTATGTCAATGCTGCCTCATAAGTCCCTAGCCTCCAAGTTGTAACATCAAACACAACTTGCACCATACCCATGTCCTCTCATCCATCATCATCCACACCTCCATCATCTCACTTAGCCAAGATGACCATGTCATCCACCCCTCCATCATCTCCCTTAGCTAACATGACCATGACTAATCACCCATCATCATCGACTCATCCATCATCTCATCCAAAAACAACCCCATCATTCAACACATGGTCAAATCAAGAACTTATATATACATTAGGGCTGATTAATAGGTTGCTTTCACAATGAGCAAAAGAAAAACAATCAGCTCACATAGACCCTATGATCCAAGGAGTTCCAAATCAACCTTCGCTTAGCAATCAAAATTTAGGATGGGTCCCTCAATATTCCATAGTGCCCATCCCTAATCCACCACCATTCCACACATCCACCATGCCAATCAACATTGCCACTAACCAACAACATAATCTATTTATCCATCATCATATTCATCAATCATCCCCATATTTCAACCATCAATGTTCTCCACATACCCAATCCAATTTATTACACAACACCATGTTGGTCACACCCCAACATCTACCATCCAGCCCATCAGACAACCATAACATAATCCAAGGTCCTCACATTCCAGTAGAAGATATTAGATTCTAGGCAATGCAAAATCAAATCGATCAGTTGATGCAAAACTCACTAGGGATAATGAGCCAAAATATCACATTAAGCCAACTGATCCACCAACCAATCCATCCATCGATACCATCATCGCCTTATCCAACAGATTTTATGGTACCAAAGTTTGACAAGTTTAGGGGAACCGAGGATACTAAGGAGCATGTGAGTTCATTTGTCCATGTATGTTTTTGGATTAGTGATGATAATGCTCTTATGCTCCGAACGTTTCCTCAAACATTAGGGGAAGATGCCATTGAATTGTACAATCAATTGCCCACACATAGTATTTATACTTTTGATCAATTGATAGATCTATTCTTGGAATGCTTCACCCTTAAAAATAAGAAGAAAGTGTCCTTATCGGATATATATTACTTGAAAAAATGGGATGAGGAACCTATATATGATTTTGGAAATCGTTGGAGGGCAGTCATCACAAAACTACCATTCTCCCTCCCAATGGAAGAAATTATCAAACTTTTTACCAAGAGTTGCTTAAAACCCATCTCTTGGATGCTTCAACTCAATACTTATAGAAAATTTGAGGATTTAGCACAGGCTAGTGTCATTGAGGAGATAAAAATACAAGAGGGTGTCATTAAGCCTAAGAAGAAAGAATGGAAAAATAGAGGCCAATACCAAAATAGTAAATATGGCCAAACCAAATCCACACAAGCATCAACAGCTAACACAACTAATCAATTCAATCAAGTGGTCATGAGCCAGCCCGTAATGGCTCAAAAACTAGTGCAACAACAAATTTCCTATCATGTGGTCCCATTAGTAACCCAAGAACCAACAGTACAAAACACAACACCAACTATGGAATAACCTACCTGTTGTGGCTGCTCCACAACACACCCCAAAGTTGGGGACCCCCCATTTTTTGCACACTTTCCAAGAAGATTGCAATGGCCCAGATGTTAAAAGAGAAAAGAAAAGCAAAAATGATAAGTTGTCACGATATCGTGACATGTTGCTCCATTGCGAAAAAAAATGAAAAGTTGTTGCGATATCGCGACATGTTGCTCCGTTGCGGCTAGAAATGAAAAGTTGTGATATCATGACATGTTGCTCCGTCATGACCAAAAATGAAAAGTTGTCGTGATATCGCGACATGTTGCTCCGTCACGACCAAAAATGAAAAGTTGTCGTGATATCACGACATGTTGCTCCATCGCGGCCAGAAATGAAAATTTGTCGCGATATCATGACATGTTGCTCCGTCGCGACCAAAAATGAAAAGTTGTCGTGATATTGTGACATGTTGCTTCGTCGTGGCCGAAAATTAAAAGGTGTCGCGATATCTTGACATGTCGCATTTTCACGGTTCAAAATAGAAAAAGTACAACCAAATGAAAAGTGTCGTGATATCGTGACATGTTACATTTTTGCGGCCTAGAAAAGCGAAGTATAGTAGAACGAAAAAGTGTCGCAATTTCATGACATGTCATGTTTTTGTGGCTAAGAACAACAGAATGCAGCACAGAGTGAAAAATGTCGTGATATCGCAACATGTCATAAAATTGTGGTCAAAGGCAACAAGAAAAAATCAATGCAAAAGTTTTTGCGATATCGTGACATGTCACGTTTTTGTGACCCAAAGACGAAATGAAGCGCAAGGAGAAAAAATGTCGTGATATCACGACATGTCGGGTTTTGTGGTTGGTGTAGACACCAAAACAGCACCAATCTGATTATGTGATTGCAAACACTAATCGCACTAACACACACAACCCCAGAGGTTAAAATAGTGGTTCTAACCACTCACACAACAACTTTACAAGTTAGAGATTAATTTGGCACATTTTAGACACTCTGCTACGTATTCACTCCACCCAGAGATGAGTGCAGATTAGTACTCATTTCACCCAGAGACGATTACCAGCGCTCGCTCTAGGGTGGGACGAACGCCAAGTTTGATCGAAAAAAAGTCAAACCTCAGTGCATGACAACTCAAAACTATCACTTAGTTCTCCCTTCATGGCATAGGAGGGTGAGTGAGTTCTTTTGACAACTCATATCTATCAATTAACTCTCCATTCACTGCATGGGAATGAGAGTGAGCTTTTTATGACAACTCAGATATGCCACTTGACTCTCCCTTCATTGCATGGGAGTGAGAGTGGGATTTTCCATGACAACTCAAAATAGCTACTTAACTCTCCCTTCATTGCATGTGAGTGTGAGTGAGTTATTTTGGACATGCAGCAGTAGTTACAGAAGCAGTTATGGAGCCCTTGATCAGGGAGAAGTCTTCTCTTCCCTGAAAAAGCATTCATGCTAAGTAGCTTTTGCATGTTATTTCAAAGAGACCCCTTGGGTCTATAAAATGGTGATCTTCCTCACCCAAAAGATAGACAGAAAAGGAGCATTTTGAGCGACGAAGTGCTGCCAGTTTACTTGAGATTTGTGCTTTCAACATCCATAATCTCTTAATCGAAAGAGAGGTTATTGGGTGACTTTTGAAGGCACGAATCAAGAACCAAAACCTAATTTTTTTGACCACAATATCCTACCAATTTGTCAACAACACATCACACTAGGTTTCAGACCCATCCCAAGCGGATTGGTGTCGAAACAAAGTTTCACCCGCGGGTGGTTTGCCTTCGGACACCCCCCACCTTATTGCCTTTGGTGACTATTTATTTTGTAGTATTTAGCTAGTTACATGATTAAGCTTTTTGTCAAGTTTTCAGTTAATTTGGACTCATTTTAACCATCATTACATTTGTCTTTTATGGTAACCTTTCATATTTGTTCTTTTATTTTTCATACACAGGTGCTATTGATTCTTTGTTTGTTTCTTTGAATGTAGATTTTTAGCATTAGAGGAGCAGCGAGGAATCTACTTTTACCAACACAAGCGGCGGAAACGTTTTGGTTCACCCATCTTATATGTGGGCATGCGGAAGGAGGAATTCTGAAACAAGTTGTAAAAGACCAACATTTGATGCTCTCCTATCCCCTAAAAAGGAAGGAGACGTATTGTAACACATTACTGAAAGAATATCAATAAAAAGGGCCGTATTTTATATTGCTTTATATCTTGTGTTCATTCATTTGTGTTCTTTCCTTTTAATGCAATTTTGTTTAGTCTTTCCTTTTTCTTTCGAAATATTGTGTTTTCAATAATCGAAAGAGAGTTTATTGGGTGACTTTTGAAGGCACGAATCAAGAACCAAAACCTGATTTTTCTGACCACAATATCCTACCAATTTGCCGACAACACATCACACCAGGTTTCGGACCCATCCCAAGCGGATTGGTGTCGAAACAAAGTTTCACCCATGGGTGGTTTGCCTTCGGACACCCCCCGCCTTATTGCATTTGGTGACTATTTCTTTTGTAGTATTTAGCTAGTTACATGATTAAGCTTTTTGTCAAGTTTTCAGTTAATTTGGACTCATTTTAACCATCATTACATTTATCTTTTATGGTAACCTTTCATATTCGTTCTTTTATTTTTCATACACAGGTGCTACTGATTCTTTGTTTATTTATTTGAACGCAGATTTTCAGCATTAGAGGAGCAATGAGGAATCTACTTTTACCAACACAAACGACGACAACGTTTTGGTTCGCCCATCTTATATGTGGGCACGCGGAAGGAGGAATTCTGAAACAAGTTGTAAAAGACCAACATTTGACGCTCTCCTATCCCCTAAAAAGGAAGGAGACGTATTGTAACACATTACTGAAAGAATATCAATAAAAAGGGTCGTATTTTATATTACTTTATATCTTGTGTTCATTCATTTGCGTTCTTTCATTTTAATGCAATTTTGTTTAGTCTTTCCTTTTTCTTCCGAAATCTCGTGTTTTCAATGGCGATCACGGTGGGACCTCCGTCCTTTTTTTTTTTTTTAGGTTAGATTTCTAATTTGAAATTGCTTGTTTTGATTACAGGTACCTATTTTTCAATCATCAGACTGTTATTCGTTTCTGCCAGTGACGATTATAGAATTGGGATTCGTTTCACCCAGGGACGAATAGGCATTTGTCTCACCCTGGAATGAATACGGTTTTGATATTCGCCTCACCTAGGGATGAGTATCTTTCTATGCATTTTTCAGAGCAGCAAATCAGAAACATCCTGTTGGGCAGAGAAGAGGTAGGGGTTTTTAACAAGCTTCTGTAAAATTTTTGTTTTTTGTTTTCTAGTTTTCAGTTTTGTATGGTTTAGGGAAAGTTTCCTTTTTGTTTCCCTATTTCAAATTTTTACAAATTAAAATGAACCCCACACATCATGTGGTTACTTAAACCAAGGAGCTGGTCGTAAAACCCCAGCCCTTGAGCAAGACCAATAGTGGATTCCATTATCACGTTGGCTTGGATATTTGCATTCATTTACCCTGATTGTCACTGTTGCTCGATGTAAATCCTGATGAAAGCTGACCAAGTGTCGCTGGGGTGATTCCCAACATGCGAGGATAAGTCTTCTATGGTAGGTTTCATAAACAGGACAATCCCCATTCTGTACCTCCTATGTTCCATGTATCATATGCTCTCACGTACCTATAGTCTCCCTCACGTAAGGGCGGGTATATAGAGAGGTTGGTATATCGGTCCAAAAATGGTATATTGAAGGGGCAACCATTTTGGGAGTCATAAGAGCCTTCATAATTGCATTTAAATGGTTTTCATAAAAAGTCTTGAAAAACACAAAAACAAACAACAAAAACACACTAAACCAAATTTAGGGCACACTATTAATCTTTAAAAGAGATAATCATTGCTTGTGTGTGTATGCTATTTTCTGTTTAGACAAAAAAAAATCATAAAAAGAATTTCTGCATCTTTAGGGTAACATTACCATGGTGTTTACTCGTAGCCAAGCCCAATCAAGGGCAAAAGCTGCAAAGAATGCACCAAGAGAGACAAGTCGTCTCCGATATAGCCCTAAAGACTTGGCCATCCCGCATTGGCAGCAGGGTACACAAGTTAGTCCACACCATGCAGTTACAGAACATGTCTCTAGAGGCACCTCCTTGAGGGGCACTCCAACTCATGCCATCAATAGACAAGACTATAGAGGCACCTCCTTAGGGGATACTCCTAAGCAACAAAAATATTTTCAAGAAAATAACCAACATGTAGCATGTGACCTAGATACAAGGCCCCACTTTGAAGTTCGTTATGGGTGGCCTAGTTATGAAGCGCTATATACTACTCTAGAACAACAGGTCCACAAGAATTTACCCCTTATCAATGTCAGACACACGAGACCATATCCAAAATATCAGGTTCTCCCGGCTGGGCAAGGCAACTCTGCCCGCACCTTTTATGAATATAACAAAGAATGTGAGGAAGATCAATACGTTCCTCAAAGACAGTACCTAGAACGAGAATGATGCATGTCTACACCCGCTTTATATCCAGATCACTCATTGAGACTAGAGATTCAAATCAATGCTGCCAACCTCGACAAAGGGAAGCAACATATAGGGGTCTCAGAGTACCAGGATCAAGACAGGTATGTAGGGGAGGCATCTAGGCCCCCTAAACAAGAGACGATGGAACAAAATGACTTGGCATTTGCCAAACTAGCCGCCTGCCAAGCACAGATCATGTGGCTTAGGCAAGACCAACAACAATTAGAACATTTGTGTCGCCTTAACCAAGAGCACATTCAACATCGAATAGATAAAATACTTCACAACAATGCACCTAAGAAGGCTCCAGTCCCTCACACACAACAATCTGAGATGTATGTGAGGCACAACCCCCTAGTGCAAGACAGGTCTCTACGACTTCATCAAGCACTGCCTCTATGACCTCCTAGACCTGAGCGGGAGGCCACTCCCTGCAACCATGATGGGCATCCTCCACGGGCACCCATCAATGTTTATAGGCCTAGGCCAGACACTCCACAAGAAGCTTATGAGGATTATGAAGAAGAGTGGGCTAAAATGCCCTATCAAGGCAGGAGGGGTGCTACCCAGTTACCCCTCCAAAGGCCTCAAGTTCCCCGCAACCCACAACAAGAACAAACCAAGGATGAGGAGATTATGTCCTCCGATGCATACAAAGTGTTGTTAGAACACTTAGAGACTATGGAACTCAAGATTTTTGGGCCCCAAAAGCCTACTTTATGCCAACTTTGTAGTCATCTGGTGCATCCATCAGTGCCAGCACCTCCATACCCTGAATATTTCAAGCTGCCCCAATTGGAACTCTTTAGAGGGGATGAAGATGCTCAAGAGAATGTGACTCTATTTTTGAGCCAATGCTTCGGTATACAAGAAAATGATGCATTGCTATTAAGAAAATTCATAACCACATTCATAGGATCTGCCTCGGATTGGTTTACCCATCTATCGAAGCATAGCATCTACAACTTGGATCAGCTAGTGGATGCATTCCTAGAACGTTTTGCTTTCAACACAAAGAAAAAGACGTCACTAAGTGATCTAGCTAGCCTCAAGCAGTATGAGGAGGAATATATGGTGGCATATGGGAATCGGTGGAGGACATTGCTTTCAAAGCTGTCCTACCTCCATCCTATGTCTGACCTAACTCAAATGTTCACAAAGAGCTATTTGCGATCGATCTCTGTGCTATTGCAGCTCTAGCAATACGCCACTTTAGAAGAAGCTCTGGCGCAAGCTAGAGTTATCAAAGAGATCAAGATACAGGATGGAAAAATTGCCAAGCCTAAGAAAAAAGAGTGGAACAAGAGCACCAAAATAGGGAATACGCAACAGAAACCCACCACGGTCAATCAAGTTGCTATCAATGCCCCTAAGCCTATCCAAGCAACACAGCCTCCAAAGGCTAATTATCAAGCAGTGCCTCACAATAACTATGAGAAAGATAATAAAAAACAAGATCACAATCAGCAACATCGCCCTAGGCAGCAATTTACACCATACACTGAGTCTAGAGACTCCTTGTTTGATCATTTGTCAGCGGCAAACTTGATTAATCTACCAGAGATTCCAATAATCGATCCTAATACGCCAAAGCCTAAGGGCTACAGAGAGGATCTTTACTGTAGATTCCACAGAAGGAAAGGGCATGACCTTAATGTTTGTTGGATGTTCAAAGGTTTAGTGCAAGACCTCATTGACAATAACACATTGGTAGTGGATAACCCCATCGCACCCAACAACCAACAAATTGGTGTTTTCAAAGATCCTTTACCCACACATGATGCACAAGTAAAACCTCTTCATGTCAAAGAAGTGCAACATAATTGCCCCATGGAGGGGTATGTTGGGATGATTAGCATTGTGACAAGAAACAAGAGACACCCAAGAGCTGCCCCCGTGACAACCACCTGGGAAGTTCCATCCATGTCACAAACTCAACCAAATCTTACACAGTTGCCCTTGCCTAGACCAATGGCCACGATTCGAACTAGACTTACTCAAAGTCTACGGACCACATCGGCTAGGCTCTCCATATATGAGCTTATTCAACAATCGACACCCCATCGGGAAGCTCTCATGGAGATATTAAAGGCAATTGAGTTGCATCCCCATGAAGCAAATTCGTTCAACAATTTTGTAGGGCATGTCAAACAGTGTACCGAACCAGTCATCACCTTCAAAGAAGATGAGTTAAAAATGATGACTGGGGATGTAGCAGATCCACCCCTGCACGTTATTGCGCAGGTCAACGGGACTCCGTACAAGCGGGTGTTGGTAGACACTGGTTCGTCTAGTAACATTATTACAACTGCTGCACTGAAACATTTGAAGCTGCCAACATCTCACATTGTACCTTCCACTTATACTCTTCGAGCATTTAATGACACGATATGCTCGACAGTTGGCACAATTGTTCTACCCATACAAGTGGGACAAAAGACCATTCATACATTGTTCCACATTTTAGAAGGTGAGATGGCTTACAATATCTTACTTGGGCGGCCTTGGATCCGAGATATGAAGTGTGTCCCTTCAATTGCTCATCAATGTTTAAAGTACACATTTGAAGGACAAGTGCACGTGGTCCCCATAGATTTAGAACCTTTTAAATACTGCAATTCAGTGCAACTCATGCTGCAGTCGACCCTCCCTTCAATGCATGTGGATTTCCAGTTAAATCCATCTAAAAGGGGTCCAACTAAGCAAGAATCTCCATTACCAAATCAATCAAATTCCTATGCGGGTTCATCTTCTTCATCCGGTCCTCCCACAATGATGCCACCTATGGTGGCCACACCAACGGACAAAGGAAAGAAGCCCCTGGAAGCGGAACCACCTCTAGTCTCCAACATCTCTATAGAAGAGACGCCTCATAGAATGGAAGTTGCGACGCCTAGTTCACCCCACATGGAGTGGACTCAAGGATAACTCCCATTCGCTTCCTCTCAATCGCCAACGATTACTGTTGAGATGTCTAACACAGGCATGGGGGAGTATATAGTGCACAATGTTGTTGCATCGCCCACACTTTAGTCTATGCAAGACATGGGAAGACCTCGACTCCCCATAGGCTTCGTGGTTCCTTTAGGCTACCCACATAATTAGACAAACTTTATTTTTTGGGGGCCTGGATCATGGCGTTGAACCTTCTCGACAAGAAGAGGAAGATGAAGATCCCTTTGTGGAAGATGTCAATTATCTGGCTAACCCAGACTTCGCATTACGATATCTTAGCCAATGCAATTGGCATGGATATGGGTTAGGCGGTATGAACAAGGAATGCATGTTTTGTGCCAACCAAGATACCAAATGCATTATGACAAGTCAGGAGTAGGGTTTAATCACCCTTTGCCCCTCGACATCTTGGTCAAAAACATGCAAAGCCTAGGGATAGGCAACAAGGATGGGTTGGCATCAGATCCATATGCCAATCCAAATACAACTTATACATTGGGGGATTATTTCCCATTACAATCAAAAAACCTTATTGACCTCAACAACCCTTTCCCTATGGTCGAACAAGGAGAAACCTCACAGACTCACCCACAAGGGGAAGATGGACAAGACCACGAAGGGTCTTCTGAAGATGAGTCAGAATATGATCATTCGCATGAATATCCAATAAATGCCGATCAAGAAAGCTTCCTGATGATGTTCCCATTGAATGATCCCAGTGAGCATAGGCTACCTCAAGAAAATCAGGTCCCCCCGCAGAGGGCGGGACAACCTAGATGGGACCACATAAATCTGCTTGAACAAGATGATCCTCATGTGTCGCAAGCAACCATTAGAGTTAACAAAGGCCTGTGGTTCTTTGAAAATGATTTGAAAGATGAAATTGAGATGGCCTATCTCAACCACATGCGACAAAGGCAACAAAGGCAACAAATGCAACAACAATATCCTTTGGACATAGATGACATGTTTGAACACTTACACATAGGTCCAAGACATAGGTGGCATCTCCACCCATAGTTATAGCAATTACTACACCTGCCACTCCAGGTATACAAAGAGCATCTTCTGCCTGGAGACCCTATCAAACCATCAGTGCCTAGGGTAGACCCTATTTGCAGGTCCGCACATAGGGCTGATCCCTTTGTGTCAATGCCTACAGAGCCAGATCCAATGCACCAAGAACATCCCGAATGTTAGAGTTGTCACACCTGCGGTCGTGGAGGTTACAATAATTTCATAAACACGATCTCCATTGACTTGACCACCCCCATCCATGATCCAGCCAATCCAACACGATAATTGCATCTAGACATAGAAGCTATAGATTGGGATCGCTCTGACACACCACCATCTCCATCAAAGTTTTGGCCTTGCGGTGGGATGTTTCATTTCACTCCAGGATAGACTCAGGATGTCTTCCATGCTAAAGAGGAACTTGAAATTCCTAATGATGATCTTAATTCAGCAAACGATATCCATCTGATCCCAATTCCACACCAGTTGGAAGATGGATCCTATATGTCGGTCGAAGCAACGACTAATGTAGACATCGACACAGATCTAACGAATCCATGGATTCTCAAGCTGGGGGTAAGTCTTTCCCCCGAAGAGCGAGCTGATTATGTTACCCTTCTTAAGGAAAAGAAGGAGGTTTTTGCATGGTCATACAAGGATATGCCGGGACTAGACCCACAGCTAGTCATGCATAATTTAATGCTTTATCCGAAAATCAAGCCAGTAAAACAAAAACTACGCAAGATGCACACAACAGTGGCCTTAATGGTAAAATATGAGTTACAAAAGTTGTTGGATGCCCAGTTTGTCATCTGTGTGGATTATCCTCCATGGTTGTCTAACATGGTTCCTGTCAAGAAGCCCGATGGGAGGATTCGCATATGCACTAATTTTTGAGATCTTAACAAAGCAAGTCATAAGGATGATTTTCCCTTGCCAAGCATCGACGCATTGGTAGATGCCACCACGAGCCATGAAATGCTTTCCCTTATGGATGGTTTCTCAGGATACAATCAGATTCGTATCAATCCTGAGGACCAACTAAAAATGACATTCACAATGCCTTGGGGGACATTTTGCTATAAGGTCATGCCTTTTGGCCTTAAAAATGCTGGCGCCACTTACCAACGTGCCATGAAGTACATCTTTCATGATTACATGCACACAAATTTGGAAGATTAAATGGATGATTTGTTGGCCAAATATCTTTTGTGCCTAGATCACCTCGATGACTTGAGCAAAGTCCTTGATTGCCTCATTGAACATAAAGTCAGATTAAACCCTAAGAAGTGCATCTTTGGCGTCACCTTTGGAAAGCTTTTAGGTTTCATAGTCTCCAAACGAGGAATCAAGGTTGACCCAAACAAAGTCAAGGAAATCCTTGAAATGTGTCCCCCAACCACCATCAAGCAGCTCAGGAGTCTATAGGGAAATGTTGCGTTGATCAAATGCTTCATAGCGCAGTTATCTGACAAATGTCGACCCATGAATAAATTATTGCATAAGGGGGTCACATTTCATTGGGATGATGAGTGCCAGTCTGCCTTTGACAACATTAAACAGTACTTGGCTTCGTCACCAGTATTGGCACCACCTAGACCAGGAGTGCCATTCTATTGATACATCATAGCCACTAAGGTGGCACTAGGTGCCATGCTATCCCAGAAAAATGAACTTCACAAAGAATAGGCTACATAATATCTTAGCCGCACCCTGGTCAGTTATGAACTTAACTATGCATACATTGAAAAGCTCTGCTTGGCAGTGGTGTTTGCTACCAAAAAGCTATGCCACTACATGCTTAGTAATAAGACGTATGTTGTGTCTAAATAGAATCCATTGCGATACATGATGAGTCATACTTATCATAGTAGCCGCATGGCGAAATGGATCATGTTGTTGATGGAGTTTGACATAGAGTTCATTGGACAAAAATCCATAAAAGGTCAAGTCATCGCCGATCAACTAGTCGAGGCTCCTCTTGAAGACGATCAGCCTCTGAATTTTGAACTACCTGATGATGGGGTCTTCCATGTTTTAGAATCTCCAGATTCTGATAAGCCTAAGTCATAGGCTAACATAACCCTATTCTTCGATGGTTCTAAATGTGAGCAAGGGGGTGGCATGGGAATTGTATTCTTCACTCCACAAGGCGCTCCAATGCCTTTGTCATTTAAATTAGACTTCCTGTGCACCAACAATAATGCAGAATATGAAGCCTTGCTCATAGGTCTTCAGACAACAATCACCATGAACATTAAACGTTTAAACATCTTTGGTGATTCGTTGTTGATTGTCAATCAAGTGAAGGGGATTTTTCAATGTAAATGTCCAGTTCTGCAGGCCTACAAAGCCCTTGTGGACAAATTCCTGGCACAACTTGAATGGTATGACATCGAGGCACTCCCTCAATCATCAAATCATTTTGCAGATACTATGGCCTACTTGGGGTCACTCATCCCGCAAGACCCTTCTGATGAAATGACAACCATTCAGGTTAAAACATTATCACAATCTACAATGGAGTGTGCAAGATCTGATTTGACACCAGGAATCAACCTAATTTAGATTGAACCATCTCTGAATAAGTTCTCTCGAATCCATGATTGTTTGACTCAAGCCAACTAGGGGTCCTTGTTCTCCCCGACCCCTCTTAATAGCAACACCATGTTGTTTTTACAAGTTCTTTCCTGCTCAGTTTTTGTTAGGGATGGACTTCAAGAGGGATTGGCCATTCATACTATCGAGGTTTTTGATCAGTAGGATTGGTACACACCCAT
The DNA here is from genome assembly GCA_028583015.1 of Wollemia nobilis. NCBI lineage: Eukaryota > Viridiplantae > Streptophyta > Pinopsida > Araucariales > Araucariaceae > Wollemia > Wollemia nobilis. Next base: position 40,639,236 of record JAQPPZ010016981.1, read on the forward strand.
TCGGGATTACCTCAAGCTAGGTAATCTCCCACTTGGATTGACACAAGCTGCAAAAATATCCTTCAAACAAAAGTGGCAAAGCATGTCTTGTTAGGAGACATTTTGTATCATCAAAATTATGAAGGAATCATCCTTCGTTGTTTGGACCAGCAAGAGTCTACTTGGGCGATCACCTAAGCTCACGATGGTACATGTGGTGGCCACTTCAGAGGTATGGCCATCGCAAAGCACATTCTTCGCATGGGTTATTATTGGCCATCTTTAGAGCGAGATTTTTGTGCATATGTGAAGAAGTGCATGAAGTTTTAGCACCATGCTAATTTGACACATGTACCTTCTCAGGCCTTGCAGTCGATTCAATCGGTTTGGCCTTTTTCACAGTGGGGCTTTGATCTAATTGGAAAGATCTCCCCTACGTTTTTTGGTCGTCACACGTTTATTTTAATGACCATAGAGTACTTTACCAAGTGGATGGAAGCAATTTCGCTGACCACTACGACTGGATCCCGCATTATGGAGTTTATTTTGCATAACATCATATTTCATTTTGGTATTCCATCCAAGATCCTATCATATAATGGGACACCATTCAAGAATAAATATGTGCGTGCTTTGACCACAAAGTACAAAATTTAGCACAATTTTTCAACCCCTTATTATCTGTAGGCAAATGGGCAAGCAGAGGCGTCAAACAAAACGCTAGTCGCCATTCTCAAAAATATAGTTGCAGGACAATCATAAGGACTGGCACATTCAGATCTCGCTTGCCCTATGGGCTTATCGCACCAGCATTCGAACGCCCACTAGGACAACTCCATTTTTGTTGGTGTATGGCTCCGAGGCAGTCATGCCTTTTGAGTTGGAAATTCCTTCCCTACGCATTTCAATGCAAGAGTTCATCGATGATGACATTGCGCGGCAGGCCTGATTAGATCAACTGACGTTGCTCGACGAATGACGCGTTAATGCTCTCGAGCATTTGTGTATCTATCAAGAGCGACTTAAGAAAGCATACAACATGAAAGTCCACCTTAGGGAATTTTAGGTTGGTGACTTGGTCTTAAAAGAGAACCAGTAGAATTCTAATTTTTCGTCCCATCTATGGGACAAGTTCACGGTAAACTAGTTAGATCCTTACATCATTGACAGTAGAATAGGACCCGAAACATACCGGCTTGCCTCTCTTGAAGGAATCAAGAAAACAGAACTGTTGAACATCATTCATTTGAGGCCATTCCACATCTAGAGAGCCATAGTCCAATTAAAAGCTCCAAGGATTATCATAATTGCTTAGTCAAACCTAAATGCCCCAAAGGTATCTATAAACCCTTTGGTCAAGACAAAAGCTCCAAGGATTATCATAATCGCTTGGTCAAACCTAAACGCCCCAAAGGTCTCTATAAACCCTTTGGTCAAGACAAAAGCTCCAAGGATTATCATAGTCGCTTGGTCAACCCTAAATGCACCAAAGGTCTCTATAAACCCTTTGGTCAAAACAAAATCTCCAAGGATTTTCATAATCGCTTGGTCATCCCTAAATGCCCCAAAGGCATCTATAAACCCTTTGGTCAACACCAAAAGCTCCAAGCGTTACCATAACTGCTTGGTCAACATAAATATTTAAAAATAAACAAAAACAATATAATCGTCAAAAATCACAAAAAACAATTGCATTTCAATTCCATGCATACTCAAAAAAAAAAAAAAAAAAATCACAAAAACATTTGCATTCCAATTCCATGCATACTAAAAAAAAAAAAAAAAAAAAAAAAATCACAAAAACATTTGCATTCCAATTCCATGCATTCTCATAAAAATCAAAATCACAAAAAACAATTGCATTTCAATTCCATGCATACTCAAAAAAATAAAATAAAATAAAATAAAATCATTTGCATTCCAATTCCATGCATACTCAAAAAAAAAAAAAAAAAAAATCACAAAAACATTTGCATTCCAATTCCATGCATTCTCATAAAAATAAAAATCACAAAAACAATTGCATTTCAATTCCATGCATACTCAAAAAAAAAAAAAAAAAAAATCACAAAAACATTTGCATTTCAATTCCATGCATACTCAAAAAAAAAAAAAAATCACAAAAACATTTGCATTCCAATTCCATGCATTCTCATAAAAATAAAAATCACAAAAACAATTGCATTCCAATTCCATGCATTCTCATAAAAATCAAAATACAAAAATATAGGTTGCATTAGGCATCACATCCATACATTATACATTTGCTAGGTCATACAAGTCAAAAGCACCATAGACAGTCATTACTTGGAAATTCCATCCTTTTCCACATCAGATCCATTTTCATAAACGCCTACATCTAGAATAGCACCATTTTTCGCATCGTCAGTTGTCTCCTAATGTATATAGGCTTTTCGTCATTCAGATGTTTTTAAATTTCTAGCCAAAAACTATACACAGTTAAGAAGATTTTACACGGGAAAGTTTTACTTGTATCACGCCTTGTTACGTAACATCCCAACACAAATTAACACACATATAATAATTCGTAAGTTGTGTGAATGCAAGAGAAACCTACAAAGCAGTCTAGGGTACCATAGGTGAAAAATTAGCCTGTTCATCCCTCTGTGCGAATGGTTCCAGAATGTTGAGAATTGACCAAAGGACGAGTTATTCCCCATCCATTCACCATAATAAACAGTGGTTTTCACCACTCCCACAAATCCAAATTATAGTTGGTCCCCAAAGTTGTAAGGATTCATACTACACGTCCCTGCCAAGGATGGGTAGTCATCCCCAAGACCTAAAAGGATCAACACCCTTCACAAACAAAATTCCAATGAACCATCATCCTCACATTTCCATTCACCTTTGATCTCCAAGTTGTAAGGATTCGTACTATCCGCCCCTAATCTGGATGGGTAGTCATCCCAAAGGCCTAACAGATCAATGCCTTTACTTCATAATCTCCATTATCTCCTTTGGTCTCCAAGTTGTAAGGATTCGTACTATCCACCCTTAATCAGGATGGGTAGTCATCCCTAAGGCCTAACAGATCAATGCCCTTACTTCATACTCTCCATTATCCCCTTGGTTCTCAAAGTCGTAAGGATTTGTACTACACGTCCCTGCATAGGATGGGTAGTCATCCCCAAGGCCAATAGGATCAAGACCATTCACAAGTTCAAACTTACAAAGCTCAAAATACAAAATCAAATCACAGTGGTTATCACCACTATTCAAAATCTTTGCTCAACAAGAAAAACAAAGTGAAAACTAAACAATGATTTTCATCACTATATCGATGGGCAAATCTCCCAAATCATTCCACCACACAGCCTGAACTTGAATCCTTAGAAATTCTCAGCATTCGAAAACCATCTAGGTGATCCTCATTATAGGTTTGGTTGATAGCCTACTTGGCAATGGTGGTATCCTACCTGCATGACGATATGCCTGTTACATTAACTTTACGTGTGCACAGACCAATGTTTTGATATTCTCACAATGACACTGAGAGGGGGGGTGAATCAGTGTAACTATTTAAAACTTGAATCTGCAACTCTTAAAACTTAAAAATGCAAGCTTAAAAATAGATAAAGCAAGTATAACACAAGAGCATCACACAACACAAGATTTAACGAGGTTCACCGATGTGGCTACTCCTCAAATAATGACTGTTTGGACTACAATCCAAATCCAGTCTTTGCAAGGATTCAATCTTTACAAATAGTTTACCAGCACCCACTGGAAGGAGCACCAACCCCTGATTTTTCTGCTGCAATGAGATAGGAGCACCAACCCCTTTTACCAAGCACCAACTTGGATTTCTATTTTAAAAAATGGTTTGACATAAAAATGCCTTCTATTTTGCAAGACCCTCACTGGTCTATAGCTCATACAAATCAATCTCATAGAAGCATAAAGAGAATTGTTAGAAACTCAATATCTTCTATCACAGTCTAAAACCTCTCTTCTAATTTTTCAAGAAAAAAAATACATTCAGGTTTTAGTTCTTTTGCTGTACTTCATACAGCACTCTTACTCAACCTTTTCTTTTGTTTTTCACAAATAACCACGGTTGCAGTAACCTCTCTTACTGTGCCTTTTTTATCTTTATCCTTGGTTCAATTGAACGGCTATTTTGAAAAATGGCTCTAATTTTTCCCTCCAATTTTTTTATGCGGTTACGGCTACGATCAATCTGTCAAACCCTCTCTGACGCGCTCTGTCTTTTAGCCGCTTCTTTCTGACTTATTCTGACAGTCTGCTCTGCTCATACTGACAGCTTTTTCTATGCAAACTGACAACCTTTTTCTGTGCAACCGACAGCCTTTTTGCGCGTTTCGATGCTCTTTGATTCTTTTCTCCTAAACTCTACGTAACTGCCCTCTTAGCACTTTTACACTTTCTGATGGCACTCTTTTCTATTCTGCCTCGATCCTTCTTTTCTGCCCGCTACTGCCATGTCTGACACACGCAACCACCGAGAAGATTTCTTGTTTTTCGAGATTATCTGTAATTCTGCACTTTTCCTAGCCATGCAGCATCACGGCCCTGCAACAGCCATTCTTTTCTTAAATGCGCTGTTTTGTAACTTTCCCTTGTAACTCCAGTTAACTACTGCATGAATTTTCTCTAAGCTTTCCCCGACACTTGTCACTGGGTAACTGCATATCTGACTCCAGTTAACTCTTATGTAACTGGCTGTATGATTTTCCTTTGCGCTATTTGACACCTGTCACTGTGCATGCTTCTTCGGCTTTTTCCCGCCAAACTGTTACCTGTCGCGATATCGCGACATTTCTACTCAGTTGACTAATTCTGGATTGTTGACCATGAAAACCTGACCTGTCACGATATCACGACATTTTTTGCCTTCTAGACCTTATCTCGGCATGCACCCATGAAAACGAGACATGTCACAAAATCACGACGCTTTTTCTTCTTCCACTCTTTTTCTGTCTCCTAGCCGCAAAAATGAGACATGTCACGAAATCGTGACACTTTTTGCTTTCCTGCACTCTCCTTCGCTTGCACCCGAAAATGGAACATGTCACGAAATCATGACGTTCTCGGCTTCCGTACAACTCTCCTTCGCCAGCATCCGTGAAAATGGAACATGTCACGAAATCATGACGTTCTCGGCTTTCGTACAACTCTCCTTCGCCAGCATCCGTGAAAATGGAACATGTCACGAAATCGTGACACTTTGGGCTTCCCTGCACTCTGCTTCGCTTGTAGCCACGAAAATGGAACATGTCGCGAAATCGTGACGCTTTTCTGCCTTGGCGTTGTTCTTTGTTTTTCGCCCGCGAAAATGCAACATGTCACGAAATCGTGACATCTTTTGCGTCCGTACATTTTTCCCTTCATGCACCAACGAAATCAAGACATGTAGCGGAATCGCTACAACTTTGTGCCTTGCGCTTCCAACTTTGCTTCGACTTGCGAAACTTAGACTTGTAGCGAAATCGCTACACCTTTGTGTCTTGTGTTTCGAACTTGTAGCGAAATCGCTACACCTTTGCGCCTTGCATTTCGAACTTGTAGCGAAATCGCTACACCTTTCGCCTTGCATTTCGAACTTGTAGCGAAATCGCTACACCTTTGTGCCTTGTGTTTCGAACTTGTAGCGAAATCGCTACACCTTTGCTCTTTGGAATCGAAACTCTGTTTCGGCCCATGAAAGTTTGACATGTAGCGAAATCGCTACACTTTCTTGACTTAGTGCTTTTTCTTTGCTTTTGCCAGTGAAACTCCGACATGTAGCGAAATCGCTACACTTTTGTTGCCGTACATTCTCTCTCTTCTTCGGGTCACGAAAACCCGACGTGTCGCGATATCGCGACACTTTTCACCCTTAGTGCTTTTCTTTCAAAACTGTCGTGATATCGTGACACTTTCTCATGCACTTTCTCTCTCCTCTGTTTTGTCGCAAAATCATGACATTTTCAGCTACGCCTTCTCTCTCCTCATTTTTGTCACGAAATCATGACATTTTCGACTATGCCTTCTCTCTCCTCATTTTTGTCATGAAATCATGACATTTTTGGCTGTGCCTTCTCTCTCCTCATTTTTGTCATGAAATCATGACATTTTCAGCTATGCCTTCTCTCTCCTCATTTTTGTCATGAAATCACGACAGAAAACATGTCGCGATATCGCGACAGTTTTCTTACTTGTCTTTTTCTACAAATTTTTGAATCTGGCCCACTTCTTTCTTCTTGGAAATTCCCTGTACTTGTTCTGACTGACCTCTGAACTGCATCAACTGTATCAATCTGTCTGTGTTGACAACAATGACAATACTTTTGCAATGCTTTTGCTGCACCTTGCTCAACAATCTCCCCCTTTGGAATTGTTGGCAACACACTGCAACCTTGCTCAATTTCTTCTCCCCCTTTGCCAATAATACCAAAGGGCTGCTGCAGACTCCCCTGAGTCTATGCACAACATTCTCAGGCATAAATAATTTTAATGCTCCCCCTGAGAATGTGTTCCCCATAGCTAGTCAGTGCTTGGGTAGTGTGACTACTCCCAACTTCTTCCGAAGGTACTCAAAAACTTCCTTGGGCAATGGTTTTGTGAATATGTCTGCTACTTGTTCTGTGGTTGGAACAAACTCCAATTTGACCTCTCCTTCTGCAACTTTATCTTTCAAAAAATGATACCGGATTGCAATATGTTTGGTGCGGGAATGCATGACCGGATTCTTTGAGATGTTGATTGCACTAGTGTTATCACATTTAACTGAAATTGGCTCATTGAAGTGAATACCAAGGTCTTTTAGTGTTTGTCTCATCCATAATATCTGTGTACAGCATGTTGTTGCTGCAATGTATTCAGCCTCTGTTGTGGATAGAGAGACTGATTCTTGCTTCTTGTTGTGCCATGCTACCAGTTTATCTCCAAGATAAAATGCTCCTCCACTGGTACTTTTTTTGTCATCAATACATCCTGCCCAATCTGCATCAGAATATGCAAAAAGAGTGAAGTCTTTTCCTTTTGGATACCATAGCCCATATTCCATAGTACCCTTGAGGTACCTAAAAATCCTTTTCACAGCTGTCACATGAGTCTCTTTGGGACTAGCCTGAAATCTTGCAACCATGCAAACTGCCTGTAAGATATCCGGTCTGGTGGCTGTCAAATACGAAGAGGCTCCCAATCATAGATCTGTACATTGTTTGATCAACATCTGGAGATTTGTCATCCTTGCTCAACTTGCAGCTTGTTGTCATGGGAGTGCTAACAGGTTTACTATCCTCCATTGTGAACTTTTTCAGCATTTCTTTCACATATTTAATTTGAGAAATAAAAATCCCTTTTTCGGTTTGATTAACTTGCAATCCAAGGAAATATGAAAGTTCACCAATCATAGACATTTCAAATTCTTTCTGCATTTTGTTTGCTATGTCTTTGCATGATTCATCATTGTTGCTCCCAAATATTATATCATCTACATAAACAACAAGGACAATGAAATTGCCATTTTCAGTTTTGATATATAAATTGCTATCCACCATACCTTTCTTGAATCCTTGCTTAGTGAGATAGCTGTCCAATCTTGCATACCAAGCTCTAGGTGCTTGTTTCAAGCCATACAATGCTTTCTTCAACTTGCAAACAAAGTTAGGATTATCACAGAGTTGAAAGCCATCAGGTTGTTCAATATACACTTCTTCTTCAAGATTTCCATTTAGAAATGCTGATTTCACATCCATCTGATAAACTTTGAAATTCCTATGAACTGCTAAAGCCAAAAATAGTCTTATTGCTTCAAGTATGGCCACTGGTGCAAAGGTCTCTTCAAAATCAATCCCCTCAACTTGAGCATATCCTTTACTGGACCAATCTTGCTTTATTCCTCACAACCTGTCCGTCTTCATTCAGTTTGTTTCGAAATATCCATTTAGTACCGATTATGTTTTTATTTTCAGGCCTTGGTACTAATTCCCAGGTTTTGTTTTTCTCAATTTGATCTAGTTCTTCATTAACTGCCTCCATCCAGCTTTCATCTGTACTTGCTTCAATGATATTTTTGGGCTCAATGCTGGATAACAGAGAGTAGTTGTTTACTACTCTTCTTCTTGTTTGAATACCAATTGTGGGGTCCCCAATAATCTGCTCTCTGGGATGATTTTTTTGCCAGCTACCTGTTTTGGATTTCCTATTTTCTTCTCTTTCCAAATCATCTGAATCTGATTTCTGTCTCTCTTCCTTTTCTTGATCTTCATCTTCTTCAATAAATTCTTCATAAGTTGGGTAGTTTTCATTATGGCTGATTTCTTGTTTCCTACCTTCATCAACCTTAACATCCGCACTCTCCACAATTTTCTTAAGTCTTTTGTTGTAGCATGTGTAGGCTTTGCTTTTTGTTGAGTACCCAAGAAAGATACCTTCATCAGCTCTATCTTCGAATTTGCCAAGATTGGCTTCAATCCGTTTAATGTAACACTTGCTTGCCGAACACTTTGAAGTATTTTGTTGTAGCCTTTTTGCCAAACCACAGTTCATAAGGTGTTTTGCTTTCATGCGGCCTCAACATGCACCTATTCTGGATGTAAACTGCAGTATGAACTGCCTCTTTCCAAAATCATGTCAACAATTCTGCTCTCTGTCAACATGGTCCATGCCATTTCCTGCATACGATTCTGTTCTTCCTTTCTACTACTCCATTCTGCTGAGGTGTTCTTGCTTGCCAAAAACTGTCTTCTTATTCCATGTTTTTCACGGTATTCTGCAAACTCATCCGAAATAAACTCTCCTCCTCTATCTGATCTCAAACATTTAATTCTTTTTCCAGATTGATTCTCAACAAGATTTTTGAAAGTTTTAAACATCTCAAAGGCTTCTGATTTAAGTTTCAAAAAGAGTACCCATGTCATTCTGGAAAAGTCATCTATACACAACATAAAATATTTGTAGCCATTTATGCTTTCCGTTCTCATGGGTCCACATAAATCTGTGTGAATTAGTTCTAAAGGCTTGCTTGTAAAGTACTCTTTTGCTTTGAAAGTAGATCTGGTTTGCTTCCCCTTTTGGCATGACTCACAAATGTTGTTTGAAGGTTTACCAATAGTGGGTATGTCTCTTACTGCTCTTTTTGAGCTGATTTTTACCAGATTATCAAAGCTTATGTGACCGAGTCTCTTGTGCCACAGCCAATTTTCTTCTTCCTGTCCAACCAAGCAAGCTCCTTCGAAGTCTCCGAGAGAGTATACAGATTTCCAGAGGTTCTCGATCCAGTGGCTATTAACTTTCCATTTTTTGTCTTTCTTACTTCACAACCCTCCTTCTTGAAAATTACTTCATGACCTCTGTCACAAATTTGACTTACACTCAGTAAGTTATGCTTCAGACCCACCACAAAAAGAACTTCCTTAGAGTTGATTTTTCCGTCACTTAACTTAACTGATCCTTTACCCACTATCTTGGCTCCATCATTGTTTCCGAATTTTACAGAACCACCTTCGTATGTCTGTAGCTTATCAAACTTTTGTTTATCTCCTGTCATATGACTGGAGCATCCACTGTCCAGAATCCAAGGTGCAGATTTATTCTGGGCTTTGAGAGCTGTTTGAACGATTAGGGATTCCTTGTCTTTCTTAGGTTGCTCCTTTTCTTTCCACTGAGATTTGACAGCAGATCTGGTCACTTGTTTTACCTTCTCCCTTTCATTGGCTTGTGACAGTTTTTTGAGAAATTTTCTGTTTTGTTTTAATCCAGTTGATTGATACTTTCTTCCCTGGTATTTATTTCCTGCAAAAGAGCTACGACAATTTCTTGCAATATGTCCGAAGTTATGACAGTTATAGCATTCTACAGCATAATCTATCAAAGGTGAAAAAATATTTCTACTAGTAAAATTTCTTTGTTCTACATTATATCTACAACTTGAGATTTTATGACCATATGCATTGCATTTAAAACAATAACCAGAAAAGGAACGAGTGTACCTGGGTAATGGTTGTTGCCATGTTGTAGTAGGAGCCATGGGTCTTCTTCTTCTTTGATATGTGACTTTGGTGAATCCATCATTTGCAGTACTCCTTTCAAGCTTGGCCTTATTGTTTTCTTTTGCATGATACGATTTTTCTTGATCAACCCTGATCTTGTCTTTATTCTTTATTGGTTCTACAGATTCTGACCTTTGAGTCCTTTGAGGATTCTCCTTCATCAAAGCCCAAACCAAATTTGATGCCTGTAGGCCTTTGATTATTTAACATTTTATTCAGCTTTGCAGAACTGTCTTCAAATTTATGATGACAGCTCAATTTCCGATTCATCTCTTCTAGCTGCATCCTTAATCTAACTATGTCTTCTTCTAGCTTATTACACTCATCTATTTTCATGGTTAGCTGTGCTTCAAAATCTTTAGACTTTTTCTTAAATTCTTCAGTTTGTACTTTCAAACTGATTATTAATTCGCTAGCATCCTCAAATTTTCTTGAAATATTTTTATTCTTTTTCCTTTCTGCACTTAACTCTTCAAGTGCAGCAACCAACTCACCTTCCAGATCTACCTCAGCCTCATCCTCTAATTTTTCTTCACACTCCTGGGTTTCCTCTGTTCTTTCTTCTTCAAAAGCCATGAACAAGGCTTCACCAGTTTCTTCTTCAGAGTCCTCATTGGAGCTGTCTTCAGAAGAGTCAACATTCTTGGAAATGAAACTTTTCTTCTTGAAGTTCCTTTTTCTAAAATGTGGTTTCTTCTTCCAGACATTTCTTTCTTGGTGTGTCCCTTCATCACTTTTGTTTTTCTCATTCATTGGGCATTTTGCTGCAAAGTGCCCGATGCCTCCATAGTTAAAGCACTTGAACGGTAGCTTACCTCTGTACTTTCCTTTTCCCTTTACTAGTTTCCTAACAAAGTTTGCTTCAGTTTCATCTGGAGATTCTTCTTCCTCAGATTCTTGTTTAGATTTTATATTTTTCTGTGCTTGAAAAGCCGCTTCTCTGTCTGAGGGCTTAGTTTGTCCAATTCTCATTTCATATGTTGTTAAGGAACCATGCATTTCATCCATACTAAAAAAATTTAAATCTTTAGCTTCTTCTATGGCAGAAACTTTTGCATCAAATATTTTATGGAGTGTTCTTAGTACCTTTTTCACAACAACTGCATCTTCCATCTCCTCGTCGAGTCCTCTTATTGCATTAATGATTCCATTTACTCTCAGCATATAGGCCTCTATGTTCTCATCATCAGTCATCTTTAATGCTTCGAACTGGGCTCGATGTGTTTGCAGCTTGGCTTCCTTGATCTTGCCATCTCCTTCATGAATGCTCTACAGTTTGTCCCATATATCTTTTGCTGATTTACAGTTCATGATCCTTATCAACTCACTGTCTACTAATCCACACATAATAGCATTCTTAGCTTTAGAGTTGTTCTCAAACTTTTTCTTCTCAGCCGCATCAGATGGAGGAGCAGAGGGTATTGTGTATCCATTTTCAACAGATTCCCAAATGTCATATCCCAATGCACACAGATATGTCTGCATCCCGAGTCTCCAGAAAGAGTAATTTGTTCCATCGAACAAAGGAGCTTTGTTGGAAGAAAATCCTTCACCGTCGGCCATTGTGTATCTTCCAAGATCACCTTAGCTGATTAAGCTTGTTCAGGTACCTTGCTCTATACCAATTGATATTCTCACAATGACACCTGAGAGGGGGGTGAATCGGTGTAACTATTTAAAACTTGAATCTGCAACTCTTAAAACTTAAAAATGCAAGCTTAAAAATAGATAAAGCAAGTATAACACAAGAGCATCACACAACACAAGATTTAACGAGGTTCACCGATGTGGCTACTCCTCAAATAATGACTGTTTGGACTACAATCCAAATCCAGTCTTTGCAAGGATTCAATCTTTACAAATAGTTTACCAGCACCCACTGGAAGGAGCACCAACCCTTGATTTTTTTGCTGCAATAGATAGGAGCACCAACCCCTTTTACCAAGCACCAACTTGGATTTCTATTTTGAAAAATGTTTGACATAAAAATGCCTTCTCTTTTGCAAGACCCTCACTGGTCTATAGCTCATACAAATCAATCTCATAGAAGCATAAAGAGAATTGTTAGAAACTCAATATCTTCTATCACAGTCTAAAACCTCTCTTCTAATTTTTCAAGAAAAAAATACATTCAGGTTTTAGTTCTTTTGCTGTTATTCATACAGCACTCTTACTCAACCTTTTCTTTTGTTTTTCACAAATAACCACGGTTGCAGTAACCTCTCTTACTGTGCCTTTTTTATCTTTATCCTTGGTTCAATTGAACGACTATTTTGAAAAATGGCTCTAATTTTTCCCTCCAATTTTTTTATGCGGTTACGGCTACGATCAATCTGTCAAACCCTCTCTGACGCGCTCTATCTTTTAGCCGCTTCTTTCTGACTTATTCTGACAATCTACTCTGCTCATAGCGATACTGACACCTTTTTCTGTGCAAACTGACAGCCTTTTTGCGCGTTTCGATGCTCTTTGATTCTTTTCTCCTAAACTCTACGTAACTGCCCTCTTAGCACTTTTACACTTTCTGATGGCACTCTTTTCTATTCTGCCTCGATCCTTCTTTTCTGCCCGCTACTGCCATGTCTGACACACGCAACCACCGAGAAGATTTCTTGTTTTTCGAGATTATCTGTAATTCTGCACTTTTCCCAGCCATGCAGCATCACGGCCCTGCAACAGCCGTTCTTTTCTTAAATGCGTTGTTTTGTAACTTTCCCTTGTAACTCCAGTTAACTGCTGCATGAATTTTCTCTAAGCTTTCCCCGACACCTGTCACTGGGTAACTGCATATCTGACTCCAGTTAACTCTTATGTAACTGGCTGTATGATTTTCCTTTGCGCTATTTGACACCTGTCACTGTGCATGCTTCTTCGGCTTTTTCTCGCCAAACTGTTACCTGTCGCGATATCACGACATTTCTACTCAGTTGACTAATTCTAGATTGTTGACCATGAAAACCTGACCTGTCATGATATCGTGACGTTTTTTGCCTTCTAGACCTTATCTCGGCATGCACCCACGAAAATGAGACATGTCACAAAATCGTGACGCTTTTGCTGCATCGAGCTCTTTTCTGTCTCCTAGCCACAAAAATGAGACATGTCACGAAATCATGACACTTTTCGCTTTCCTGCACTCTCCTTCGCTTGCACCCATGAAAATGGAACACGTCACGAAATCATGACGTTCTCGCTTTCGTACAACTCTCCTTCGCCAGCATCCACGAAAATGGAACATGTCACGAAATCATGACGTTCTCGACTTCCGTACAACTCTCCTTCGCCAGCATCCACGAAAATGGAACATGTCACGAAATCGTGACACTTTGGGCTTCCCTGCACTCTGCTTCGCTTGTAGCCGCGAAAATGGAACATGTCACGAAATCGTGACGCTTTTCTGCCTTGGCGCTGTTCTTTGTTTTTCGCCCGCGAAAATGCAACATGTCACGAAATCGTGACATCTTTTGCGTCCGTACATTTTTCCCTTCATGCACCAGCGAAATCAAGACATGTAGCGGAATCGCTACAACTTTGTGCCTTGCGCTTCCAACTTTGCTTCGACTTGCGAAACTTAGACTTGTAGCGAAATCGCTACACCTTTGTGTCTTGTGTTTCGAACTTGTAGCGAAATCGCTACACCTTTGCGCCTTGCATTTCGAACTTGTAGCGAAATCGCTACACCTTTGCGCCTTGCATTTCGAACTTGTAGCGAAATCGCTACACCTTTGTGCCTTGTGTTTCGAACTTGTAGCGAAATCGCTACACCTTTGCTCTTTGGCATCTGAACTCTGCTTCGGCCCATGAAAGTCTGACATGTAGCGAAATCGCTACACTTTCTTGACTTAGTGCTTTTTCTTTGCTTTTGCCAGTGAAACTCCGACATGTAGCGAAATCGCTACACTTTTGTTGCCGTACATTCTCTCTCTTCTTCGGGTCACGAAAACTCGACGTGTCACGATATCGTGACACTTTTCGCCCTTAGTGCTTTTCTTTCGAAACTATCGTGATATCGTGACACTTTCTCATGCACTTTCTCTCTCCTCTATTTTGTCGTGAAATCATGACATTTTCAGCTGTGCCTTCTCTCTCCTCGTTTTTGTCACGAAATCATGACATTTTCAGCTATGCCTTCTCTCTCCTCATTTTTGTCATGAAATCATGACATTTTCGACTGTGCCTTCTCTCTCCTCATTTTTGTCATGAAATCATGACATTTTCAGCTGTGCCTTCTCTCTCCTCATTTTTGTCATGAAATCGCGACAGAAAACATGTCGCGATATCGCGACAGTTTTCTTACTTGTCTTTTTCTGCAAATTTTTGAATCTGGCCCACTTCTTTCTTCTTGGAAATTCCCTGTACTTGTTCTGACTGACCTCTAAACTGCATCATCTGCATCAATCTGTCTGTGTTGACAACAATGACAATACTTTTGCAATGCTTTTGCTGCACCTTGCTCAACATGTTTGCATGTGGATGAACTAGATTATGGTACCTTAGATTGTCCCATGGATTAATCTTGCTCAATACAAAAATGGAGTTAGTGGAGTTAATTAGGTGATCCTCAGTACAGGTTTGGTTGATAGCCTATCTGGAACTGGCGGTATCTTGATGAATACCACATAAACGAACTCAATTGCACACACAGGGATGTGAAATAACTTGGTTAAATTCAAGTCAGATTTAGACCTTGTTCAAAAGTATCGCGAGATAAATGTACAGTCTTGGCTAGTTAGTTAAAATATCTACATCTAAGAAAAGCTTAATTACATTTTCAAATAACTGGTACATTTCATTTTGTACATCACCATCAAAAAATAGACAAAATACAAAAACAAAGTTTTCACATGCACAAGCATTCCACAAAGTTATCCCATTACTATAGCAAGCCAGTCAAATCTTGTACAGTCTATGGTGCATTGAAAAATCATCAACAATTCATTTCATTCATTCCATATGCATACATCATACAAATTAGAACCATCGCATTCATAATCGCATATGCATACATCAATATAAAAACATGCACATAAAAATAAATCATGAAAAATGTACAAACACCAAAAAGAGTCATCTATATATATATATATATCATAACAAAATTGCCCGTAGGCTACAGTGAACTGGTCGTCTGACCCTACAATCATACACCAAAATCCCCAAAGTCTAGGGCATCGTCCACCATGATCATGTAGGATCGGTGCGATGGGAACTACCCCCCATGGTACGGGTCCTCTGAGACCTCTCAGGGCGGCTACTACTCGTCCCTACACCATGCCCGCTGGCCTCTCCCTCATCCCGTCACCTCCACTGTGAGGATGTTGTATTATCCATGTCACTCCCTCCTGAGCGTCACGATGATCCACCTCTAGAGAATGCAGGTACTTGCCCACCAATATGGATAACCTCATCCTCTAGCTCATCCTACTGTCGCTCCAAGTCCCTCGCTCATTGATAGTATGTCACAAGGTTAGTCTCGCGCTGCCCTAACTGCATTTGCAAGAGATCCCTCTCCCGTAGTGCATCTCCAAGATCCTGATCTCGCCTCTGTAATAACTTCATCAACCGTGCCACCTCCGTGCACAATCTTGCCTCTGTATTCCTCGGCATGGCTAACTGCGTCAGCCTCTCTGGTGCATCGGCCTACTCTGGAGCATCCTACATCTCTGGTTGTTCCTCCTCATCAAAGTCCTCTCCTGCATCTACCACCTCCACCATGTCCACATCAATAGGAGCTCCCCAACCCTCTCTTGGTGCCTCTGCACCCTCTTTGCCTCTCGTTGCCTCATCCCCTCCTAATGGCCCCTCGCCTCACCATTGCCAAAGCATCCACCACTCCTGGTACTCGACAATAACTCCAACTTCATCCACGTCTGGAGTGTCCAGTACTATATCCGCCTCCTCCCCTAGTGGCACAAGGATCAATGCAGCTAGAGTCCTCTCATCACTCTGATGCCAATAGACTACGGGTTCCCCAAGCAACCCCTGACATACCCCAAATTGTCGTGTCACTCAAAGATACTGAAAGTATTCCTGCTCTGTCCCGTGTCGTCCAATGACCCATCTCCCCCTTCGGACCTACCGAAGCCACTCATCAACCTCTGGCCATGTAGGACAATCTCGATATGGCCTCCACACCACATCTCCTGGAGTCAGTCATGCCAATGCATCTATGTAATGGTCCACATCTCCCACAAACTGTTGAATCTACCCTCACTCCTCAGATCAATACCATAAAGCACCATAACCAATATCTCTGTCCACCATGTCAACCCATGTAGTCCAAGGTAGCCCTCATGGTCGCTCTACGACTATATGCTGCCATGCCCAGCACTGCAACAAGTAACTACAGCCAATCCCCTTTTGCTTCTGGTAGCGGACCTCATACAACTCATCATATAGTTGAGCCAATAGCGTCTGGCCCCATCTCATGATCATCGGCTCTGTCACAGGACAATCTACTAACTGCCACACCACCTCCAGTAGGTTCCATGGGAACCTTACCCCCGAAGAGTCTGGCAACAGCATGTTGGAAATGAGGCTCATAAGTAGTGCATGCCTCACTCCCAACACTCCCCTCACATACCACCACCGCACTAGGATACCACCCACCTGAAAATCCTCCTTCACTTTTTGCACCGCATCCTCCTCACCCAAGTCCCCATGTCCCAAGCGCCAGGTCAGTACAGTCATCCTCTGGCCTCGTGGCATCATCCGGATGGGCACCCCGTCTATTGGAATCTGAAGAATCTGATACACATCCTTCAAGGTAACTATCATCTCCCCTATCAAGATATGGAAGGTGTTCATCCGAACATCCTACAGACTGATCAAAGCTGTCAAGTATGCCCGATCCCCAACCACTGCCTCCAATCGCGCCACATGCTTGAGCCCCAAGGCGTCAAGCCACTCCCACTCCTCCGCACTCAACGCCTCACGGGCCTTAGAAAAAATAGTCGATACCCAATGCCAACTCTTCACCACCTGCATATCACAAAACATAAACACATCAAAAACATGCATCAAATTACCATCACATATTCAAAAATGCATCAATCTACAGTAACAACATCCATTCACATGTACATCTGTTACAAAAAAAAAACATTTTTATAACTGTGGTTACCCTAAAGTGTTACTCTTAGTTTCATTTGGGTTTATCCTACGGTTTTCCATCTAGGTTTCCATCAGTTTGCATACACGTTTTATTTTGTTTCAGGGTCTTTAAATCAAATCCGTTCACCTTTTAATTGATTAATCAAGGTTCCATGTCTTAAACAAAAGACAAACACAATAAAAACACATTTGTATTTTTCAAATTCAAACTCAAGGAGATAGTTCACTTACTAGTCTCGCCTCAGCTCCACCGCCTGACGACCCAGTCTGTGCACTCATGGTGGCTAGAAAATCCAATAGTGTTTCACGTCAGAAAATCTACCTCCTCCTCCTCAGATCTCCAAATCGCAATCGATGAACAATGCAAATGAGCAAAATCTATAATTTTTGCCTATTTATACCTTTTTGCTTGCTGGTAATCGTCCCTACCTGGAACGAGCACTTTTTCCTCAGAGGCGCACTCATCCCACCCCAGGATGAGTACCATCATGGAGTTTGTCCCCCCCGGAACGAATACCAAAAAAAAAAAACAAAAAAACAACCAATCAATAAAAATGACAAATGCCAACAAAACCACTAAAAATTGCCGGACAAAAGTGCTCTTGCACTTAACCTCTTGGCATAAGAAAACTGATTTCGGGGTCTACCTTGTCGCTATCCTACTCTCTAAGAAGGCTACCATAGCCGGACCGCTTCACAGGACGATGGATTTTCGCCAATATTAACCCCAAATGGCATCCCAAAATGGGTTCATACCCACCAAAAATAGGTCAAAACAATCAAGAAATTGCTCGAGCATTCATCGGATAACATCTGAAGGCACCCTCACTTAAGTCATCTTGGGTCAAACGACTCGTCGCTTTTCTCATGTCGGTCATTCCCTCATCGATTCATCGCTTGAGGGGGTAGTCACACTTAGTTATCAATCAACAAAAACACACCCAATCAAGGAAATGACACGCATTTAAAGGATCATTGCAAAAGACAATCGCGCCCCTGCTTGGGGTAGCAAACAAGCAATTATCAAAAATTGATCATATACTTGGCATTCGTGAATCATGAACTTAAGGTTCCCACAGACAAAAGGTTATGCCCTTTGCCTATTCATGACTGATCAATGTCTAAGTTCAAGTAATACCTCACCGAACTAGGTTAATGCTTGATTTAAGTTCCTTAGCTCATCAGAAGCAAGGATTCAAGAATGCGCCCCCTTTTCCATACTTGGGGCATCAAGAGTTGGTTAGGTTACTGAGAAACCCTAATAATTAGTGCTTTGGTTATCTATTTTTGCTTAGCACTGCACCATGTGCAGCACTTTCCAAAAAGGTGCATCATCTAGAAAGCGAGGAAGGAACAAATGAAAGAATGTGCGTGATATCGTGACATGTCACGTTTTCGCGATCGAGAGCAACCAAAGTGAACATAGAGAAAAAGTGTCACGATATCGCGACATGTCACGTTTTCATGACCAAAGGCAGGAAGATAGAGCTAAAGAGAAAAACGTCATGATTTTGTGATAGATTGCATCTGCACAGCCGAAAAGAGAAAAGCGTCGCGATTTCACGACAAAAAGCAGCGAGATGGTATGAAATGAAAAAGTGTCACGATTTCGCGACAGAAAGTAGCGAGATGGTACGAAATGAAAAAGTGTCACGATTTTGTGACAGAAAGCAGTGAGATGGTACGGAATGAAAAAGTGTCATGATTTCATGACATGTTGCTTTTTCACGGCTAAGTACAACAAAACACAGCGAAAGAGAAAAACGTCATGATTTCGCGACAGGTTGCATCTAGACAGCCCGAAAGAGAAAAATAACGTGATTTCGCAATAGGCTGCATCTATGCGGCCCAAAACGGAAAAATGTTGCGAAATCATGACATGTCTCTTTTTTGCAGTGCTTGAGGACGAACAAAGCTGCGGGTATAAAAATGTTACGATATCGCAACATGTCTTGTTTTTGCGATACAGGTGGAAGAACAAAGCTGCAGATAGAAAATGTCGCGATATCACGACATACTATTTTTTGTCGTGATTCACAGTGGGCCATTATAGAACATGCAAAAAAGTGTAGAACACATGGCACAAAGATGTCAGGGCTATGATAACACTTCAGGATCAACAGTTATAGTTCACAGAGAAGATCAAATGTTTCGATGTCGAGCAGAAAGTCAAAAAATGACGAAGAGGCGGGGAAGATGAAACGAAGCGATCTGGGAAATGAAATGAAGTGTCACAGAGCAAAACAAAGAACCGAAATAGAAAGTTTAAAAGCACAAGCCAAAGATAGGTACAAGGGTCAAAAATCGCTACTGGCAGAGTTGCAGAGCTAGGGGTGATAAGCCATTCTGGGCCTTCTTTGGAGTCTTTTTTTCTTCCCCTTTTTTTGGTTTTGAGAAAACTAGAGATTTCTGTCATTGTAAAATGATAAAAGAAGGAACTGATAAAACTAGAGATTTCTGTCATTGAAAAATAAACATTTAATCTTGCATGCATAAAATAACTCCTTTTATCAAAAAAATGGGCATGATATCAGTTCCTACCATGTATTCAAAAACATAGTGCAAGACCTCATAGACTTAAGGGCCATTAGCGTCGATAACCCCTTAGCTCCACAAAATTAAAATTTGGGCATATATCAGACACCTCTACCTTAACATGGGGAGGTCCAACATAATTTAGGGGGTAACAATCAACAACCACCTCCTAATCAAGTAAATCATGTCCAACAATACCAAATATTTGTAGGAGCAGTCCATGTGGTCACTAGAGAGCAAAGAAAAAATCAACAAAATGTTAAAAAACCTTCAAATCCACCTCCCATCCAAACATCACCAAATCCATATCCGCGAATCAATCTATCCAACCCATCCAATCCACCCATCCTTCATCCAATAAGGCCAACGATAACTTTAACTAGCCAGTTAACCACTAGTTTGAAAATAGCATCAGCAAAACTTTCTGTCTATGAGCTGATCCAACAATCCCCTAGGAATAGAGAAGCTTTAATGGAAATAATCAAGTAAATTGAGTTAGAATCCCAAGACTCTAATGCCTTTAACAACTTTGTAGGGAGTGTTAGAACATGCATGGAACCATCAATTACCTTCTATGATGTTGAGATAAAATCAATGAGTTCAGAATCGATGGACCCTCCACTGCACATCATGACCTTAATAGATGGAAAGCCATTCAAACTAGAATTAATTGATACCGGTGTTGTGGGCAAAACAAGGTTAACTTTTTCCTAATTTTGTCACATTCTCGTGCATTTAATTTATCAACCCAGGGAGCTTCGTAAACTTGAGAAGGGTTTGAATAATATTGCTTACAATACCAATTGAGATGAGTCTGCTAGTTCTACTATTGGGGGGTGTTTCAAACGATTGTCAATCATTCATGCACTCCTCAATAATTTACGTAAACAAACGATTAAATCTACAAAAAGAAAATGTCCACACATTCTTGGAAATGAACCTACTACAAATACTAGAAATATCGATGCGATAAACAATCTTATAAAATAGTAAACTAATCTAGAAAAGAATACAAGAAAATTAGGGGAAGAAATACTGGCTTGGAGTGGGCCCAGGCTCTAGTAGCTTCCTCCCAGTTGAACACGCACTTAGAACTCTTAGAACTGTATTCCAATTATCAAAGTATTACAAAAAATATTCTATCTCCTCTCTCTGTATATCTTATTTCTATCTCTCTATGTCTATATATTTTCTTATATATCTTTAGAGAGGTCTGCGTGTGTTTATATAGCATACCCACAGAACTTCTATTACAAAAGAAGTTGTGACAGTCGATTCATCCTAGACTAAACTAAGATAGTCTGGTAGATGTAATCGACGTCTACTAATGCTGGAATTCAGTTCTATCGGTGGCTTATTCGCTGATTGGGTTGTCCTTCACTTGGCATTGGTAGGACATTCTCATACATTGGTGCGATCCCTAATTTAGCTCTACCTGACATAGAGTTGGAACTGCACCAGTTGCTTTTGTCCATGTTGTACTTGTTTGGTCAACGGGTGAAGAATTGGGGTGCCTTCCTTATGCGAAAGGTGCCTGAGTATATCAGGTGCCTTCTCCATGTGAAAGGTACCTTATTGTCATGGGCGCCTTCCTGGAAGAGGAAGGCGCTTATCTTCTATTGGTGCCTTCCTATGAGAGGAAGGTGCTTTGCCTTAGTGGCACCTTCTTGTCGATGCCTTCCTTATGGGAGGAAGGCGCTTACCTTCTAGTGGCGCCTTCCCGTCGGTGCCTTCCTTATGGGAGGAAGGTGCTTGCCTTCTATTGACGCCTTCCCATCGGTGCCTTCCTTATGGGAGGAAGGCGCTTGCCTTCTATTGGTGCCTTCCCATAGGTTCCTTCCTTATGGAAGGAATGTGCTTACCTTCTTGGCACCTTCCTGGAAGGGGAAGGCACCTACTTACATTTGGTGCCTTCCTGGAAGAGGAAGGTGCCTATATTTTCTGCATTGATCTCGAAAGAAACAAAGTGCCAGGTCCATAAAGAGACCTTGACTGATCCAAATCTAACTAAATCAACTACAATTCCATAAAAACACATTGAAAACACATAAATTAGATAACATGCATAATTTCATCAAATATCTATATAATCATTTATAAAAGTACGCAATCCTTATAACTGTCACGATTTCGCGACATGTTGGCAGAGAAAGAGAGCAAGGTGGAAAGTGTTGCGATTTCGCGACATGTCGCATTTTCACGACTCGAAAAGTGCAGGAAGGCAAAGAAGAAGAAGTGTCACAATTTTGTGACATAATGCAAGGAAGGTTGTACGGATGAAAAAGTGTCACAATTTTGCGACATGATGCAAAAGAGAGAGTCCATAGTGTGAACTGTCGTGATTTCATGACATGCTGCAAAAGACTAAGTAAGGACTGTCGCGATTTCGTGACATGATGAAAAGCTCGAGGTGAGAAATGTCATGATTTCGCGACATGCAAAAAAGGGAAGATTCTAAAATAAGAAGCATCATGATTTTGCAATAGGCTACAAAGAAGTTGTACGGATGCAGAAAGTGTCACGATTTCACGACAGGTTGAAAAGAAAGCTTGTGAATGTAGATAGTGTCGTGATTTCACGACAGGTTGAGATGGCAACATTCAGTGGGCGAAAGTGTCATGATTTCATGACAAAAATAGTTAGCAAGTCTTCAATAGAAGAAGCATCATGATTTCATGACGAATTCAAGAAGGAAGAGCTTGAAGGCAAAAGCGTCGCGATTTCGCGACATGTTCCAGTTTTGCAGGTATAAGGCAGAGAGAAGCTCAAGGCAGTGTAAGTGTCATGATTTCATGACATGTTCCATTTTCGCTAGTGCAAGCCTAGAAGAAGACCAAGAAGACTAAAGTGTCATGATTTTGTGACAGGAGTGATGATGACGTCAGCAAAGACAGAAGTGTCGTGATATCGCGACAAGAACGTAGTCAAGGCAGACAAAAGCAAAAGTGTCACGATATCGCAACAATAGCCAAACGAAAGTGTATGGCTACAAAAATGTCACGATATCATGACATGTTGTGGTTTTGTGGTAGAAGCTACTAAACCATAGAGGCAGTTGAAGCCGACAGAGTTAAAATTGGGCCGACGGAGATTAGGGCGTGCAGCCGACAGAGTTAGGGTTTTGCATTTGCATAACAGCCGACTAAGACCAAGGTTTAGATCTTGATTATGTTAGTATAAAAGGAGGGCTGTTTGAAAAGATTTGGATCGATCGAAGTGTGCGTTTGAAGTGGGATATTCATAGATAGAGTGTGGGGGAGAAGTTTGATCGTCGAAAATCAGAGTGTGCGAAGACTGTGTTGCTGTGATTGCGCAGAGGTGCATAAGTTGATGTTCGATCGAGTGCTGCTATGTTTGTGTAGTCAGTGCAAAAGTTGGTTTCGACCAAATGCAACCGTAACAAAATAGAAAGAGATTTGAGGATAGACTTGTGCCAGACCGAAGGACTGTGTTTGGTGTAGACCAGAGAAAGAGGAAGATGACAGACTTGTGCCAGATCGAAGGACTGTGTTTGGTGCAGACCAGAGAAATAGGAATAGGACAGACTTGTGCCAGAACAAAGGACTGTGTTTGGTGCAAATTCGAGGACTAGATTTGAAGATGAAAGAGTTGAGGACAGAGGTCTCTAGCCAGATTAGGGAAGACAGGTGTCTTCTGTGGATAGAGTTCCACTTGCTAAGGGCAAAGGAGGCAGAGGTATTTTAGAGGATCACCAGCCAGAATAGAGCTAGGGGATTGGTGTCTCCTTTGGGTTGGTGCCCATAAATATTGTAATCGGGAAAGGTATTCCCAGATTGTGAGTTGATAAAATTTAGAGAGAAATTTTATCCGTGGAGTAGCCCGCATTGGGTGAACCACGTAAATTACTGTGTTTCTTTTGTGGATGGTGTTTTGTGCATTGCTTTGATTAATGCTATTAATACTACTTTCTATACACTGCATAATATTGATTTAAAAGTTGATTTGAAGGAAAAAGTTTAAAGTGGTCTTATACTGTTCACCCCCCCCTCTCAGTATAAGCTTGTGTTCTTCACCCTGCATTCTCCTTTGAAATGGTAATGACCTCCAATTGGGGCCCATACACCCCCCATCATTCTGAATACCTCCTCATCATGGAGGGTCATCCCTAGGATGACCCGTAAATATCCCATAACTGGCTGTCCTCCACCGGGTTGACACAGATACCAGTGTCCCCCTTCATCCTTGAGGTTGCCTTTTGGGTCTCCTTGGCTGCCATCATCTCTTTGAGCAGCCATTCGAATTGTTTTATCCTCTTCATGAATGGCTGCATATCCCATTCATCCTCTTCTGGATCGACGAAGGTCACCTTCACCTTATTTCGATCTGACCTGGGCCCTTTTCCTCTGGCCTCTACAGAGAATGCGGTGGCTTGAACAAGGGTTTTCCCTTTCTCCATGGTGGACGTCTCCTCACTCTGAGGGGCCTACTTTGGAGTGTTCTCTTCATTATATGCTACCATATCTAGGGGTGCTCCTTCATTCTCTTGTCTATCCGATGTCATCCCTTAGGCTCTTATCCTCCTTCCTCAGGTTTGGGGAGTTCCTCCTTATCCTCTAGTCCTGTCTACTACTGGATGCCCTTGTCCTGCTTTGTATCACTCAGGACGATGACAGGGGGTATTGTGGGACTTCTCTCCCCTTCACTCCTAAAAATAGAGGAATTCTCCCCTGCCTCTGGGATTCTCTGTCAGGCATCCGATCAAATTTCTCTTGAAGAAAATACTCGTTTGGCATATGTGGGAGAATTTTTTAGGACTTATTTTTCCCAATAAGTTTAGGTCGATGCATCCCTCTTTTCTGTTCCCCTATCCTGAAGTAGCTGGTTTTCCTCCCACAACTACCAGACCAACTGCTCGAGCTAGATGATCCATCAGTCTCGTTCCTTCAACTCCTCTGCATGCTTGTTCTGGAAGTCCTCCAAAATTTGTTGGGTCATCTAGCAATTGGTTTGCCATTTGTGCGCCTCCTCCAAGGCCACATCAACCTGGTCATTGTTCCCAAAAGTCCCTACATCTTGTGGGCTCTGGTTTGTCAATTCGCAAAGGGTTTGGGCTACAACGTATACTTTTGGGTCGCTCTATTCTTCTCCTGTCGAGAGGAGTCATCGTAGACATTTCTTCTTGGGGTCTGGTTCTATCGATCGAAACTCATCCTCAACACTAATAAGTGATGCTCCTTCCTCCTCATGCTCAGGCACTGGTGACTACCCTCTTTCCTCTATGTTTTTGGGCATTGGTGACTACCCTCTTTCCTTTATGTTTTCAAGCACTGGTGACTGCCCTATTTCCTCTATGAAATAGGGCAATGCCAATTACCCGAAACTTGCCATTTCTTCTGTAGGGCTTCTCTCTTCTTACCCTATTTTAGTAATAGCATCCTATCACATTTCTTGGTGAACATCTCCATCTACGTCGGGGTTCTGCCTCTGTGCTTCTGTATGGCAAACCAGTGTCGATATCAGCCCATGGTGGGCTAAGGCAGATGGTGCCCCATTTTGGTACCAAGCCGCTTCGTCCTTCAGAGAATTTTCTAGGTAGAAGGGCACGTTCAAATTCCTTCCATACACCAGGTGATTGAGAAACTGCACATGATTAGCGTGCAGATGGGTATATTTCCCGATGCATGTGAGGAATCGAGCAAACTACTTGAATATATTCTATAGATTCATGGGGAGGCTATTTTTTGGTAGCCCCTCCTTGTCTATCTGTGCATTCTCCCCTGGTAGCAGCACTTTGGCATACGGTTTCAATAGTCCACCCTTGTATACACATTCCCCTATGAGGGGCAATCCAGTCGCCTATGAGATGAATTCGGGGGTGACTAGAATTTCTACCCCTTGCACCTGGGCTACATCGCCCCTCAAGGAGGTAGCAAACTCCTTGGCTACCTCCATATCCTAGCCCTAACTGACCAGGGTACAATATTTGAGCCATCCCTCGACCTCAAAATGTGTCTTCACCGCCCCTCTGATTTCGTCTGTATCACCTGGTTCATTCTTCTTCACTGCGTGATTCTTAGACCTTCCTCCCATGGTGCCTTCCCTTACTACTGCTATTTTTTTTCTATCCTTCCTTCCTAACGAAGGCACCTTCTTATAGGGAAGGTGACTAACCCTTAGCAGTTATGGAAGACACCATATCATTGGCATGCAGTTCTAGCTATGGGGGGATATGATCTTTATGACGGCAGTATCTTTTTCGATACTACATATTTTATAAATAATTATATAAAAAATTGAATTAACATGCACATACCTGATTCGGTGTTTTAGGCATCATGAAGGTCATTGATTTACTAATTTGTGACATGGGGGAGGGGTTTGGTCATCTGGTGCTGCTCATTTGTGTGATGCTTCATTCCTATCAAGGCATCTAGGAGGCGTAAGTTCTAGCTATACATGAAAGGCATTCTTTGGTACCTTTCCCATGTGGAAGGCGTTGATGTGGTGCCTACCTTATGTTTTTGGTGCTCTCTGAATGGATGAACCTTCTGGTGATGGAAGGCACCTTCTTGATGATGGCACATTCTTGCTATGAAAGGTGCTCCTGATTGGGTGTTCCTTCTGATGGTGGAAGGCACCTTCTGAATGGGTGCACCTTCCCGATGTGGAAGGCACCTCGGTCTGTATGCGCCTTACCTATGTGGAAGGCACCTCGGTCTATATGCACCTTCCTAATGTGTAAGGCACC
Source organism: Wollemia nobilis (assembly GCA_028583015.1). Taxonomy (NCBI): domain Eukaryota; kingdom Viridiplantae; phylum Streptophyta; class Pinopsida; order Araucariales; family Araucariaceae; genus Wollemia; species Wollemia nobilis. The sequence goes on from JAQPPZ010016981.1 coordinate 40,665,594, forward strand.
TCGGTCTGCATGCGCCTTCCCGATGTGGAAGGCACCTCAATCTGGATGTGCCTTCCCGATGTGGAAGGCACCTTGGATTTTTTCTATTTTTTTTTATGGTGCCTTCCAGCCATGGAAGGCGCCTATATATATCTATATACATATATAATTTATTTTTATTTTTTTATTTTTTATTTATTTATTTTTATGTGCACCTTATTTATAAGGAAGGTGCCTTCTTCTGGTTGGGCACCTTATTTATAGGGAAGGCACCTTCTTCTAGCTGGGAACCTTATTTATAAGGAAGGTGCCTTATTCGCGGGGCACCTTCTTGATGTGGAAGGTGCCTTCTTCTGACTAGGCACCTTCTTTATAAGGAAGGTGCCTTCTTCTGGCTGGGTGCCTTATTTATAAGGAAGGTGCCTTATTCTGGTGGGGCACCTTCTTGATGTGGAAGGTGCCTTCTTCTAAATGGGTGCCTTATTTATAAGGAAGGCACCTTATTCTCGGAAATCATGTTGTGATTGACTGGGAAAGGGTGATCAAGCCTTCTCAGTCTTGCTTCACACTACGTCAGCTTCTACCTATGAGTTCTAGTGTCATAATTCTAAGCCAAATTAGGCCTGGTTTCCCAGATACCTATTCCTCATACCGTCAGGTCCTACACTTACAAAAAGCAAATGAAAAAGAAAGTAAAATAAAGGCATTTAGATGCATTATATGCCTGTTAGGCCCTGGGTTAGGATGCCTGTAGCTTGCAAGCGGGCGTCGTCCCTGCAAAACACACTATAAGAAAAAAACTAAGTTAACTAATTTTGGTGAGCATCTCCATGCCCACCATTTCGCCTGTTGAGTGTTTGGTCTAACAAGATGGGGTCTCCCCCACGTCTATCCCAGATTCCACCTGTAAGGTTTTTGATGTGTTATAGGGGTGTAGTCGATGGCCATTAACCATTAACACGATGTTACTATCGTCGATTGTTCTAATGCGCACTTCCCCGTTCCTGATGAGTTCTACCACCTCATATGGTCCCATACATATTTGCATTAATTTACCTTTTCTTTCTTGGAACCAAGAATCATACAACATCCATTCTCTTTCTTGGAACTACTTCAGTTTAATGTGGCGATCATGCCACCACTTTCTCTACTTCTGTATGATTTTCATTCTCTGTAGAGTGTCCATTTAGATTTTGTCCAGCTAATCAAGCTGTCAAATCCTTTCTTCTTGAGTGTCATCCAAGCTCAAGTTCAACTCTAAAGCTGTTCTCAGTGTCTTTATTTTGAATTCAATGGGCATCATTGCACTTTTCCCATAGACCAATTGGAAGGGTGTGAAGCCTGTTGTGGATTTCCATGTGGTATTATATGTCTAGATTGCCTCTGACAACCATGTAGCCCAATATTTTTTGTGTTGCTGCATGGTCTTTGTCAGGATGTTCTCTATTTCCCTGTTTGTCACTTCCACTTGCCCATTTGCCTACAAATGGTAGGGGGTATTTTTATTGTGTCAAACTCTGTATTTCTCCATCAGATATTTGATCAATTTAGAGGTAAATTAAGGTCCCTGGTCTATTGTTATCTCTGTAGGGACCCCAAATCATGTAAAAATGTGAGAAAATAGGAAATCTACGACCGTTATTTCTTTTGAGTCTCTCAATGCTTGAAATTTAACCCATTTGGTGACATAATATGTATAGACCAGAATAAACCTCCTCCCTATTGAAGGTGGGTTAATTGGTCCCATGATGTCCATGCACCACTTATCAAAAGGGTCTAGGTGTACCTGACGTTGGAGGGGCATTTCATCTTGATGGGTTGGTCTGCCCATTCTTTGGCATTCATCACACTTGTTGGTGTATGTAGCCACATCCTTGAACAGAGTGGGCCAAAAATACCCAGCCTATAGGATTTTGTAGGTAGTTCATTTCCCTGCAAAGTGTCCTTCACATGGTTCGTCGTGACATACCTTGAGTACTTCTGAGAACTCCTGCTCTGCTATGCATATCCTTATAATATGGTCATGTCCTCTTTTGAATAGGAGGCCATCAACCCATATGAACGATGCAATTTTATCTATGACTGCCTGCTTTTCTTAGAAAGAGAGAGCAGGTGAGGTTATTTCAGTGGCCAAGTAATTGGCTATATCTGCATACCACGGGACTTGCTCACCAATGGTGAAAAAATGCTCATTTGGAAAATGGTCTTCCACTACTACATGGTCTACTGGTATCAATCTAGATAGAAAATCTGCTATGATGTTGTCCTTGCCTAGTTTATCGACTATTATGATGTTGAATTCCTGTAGTAATAGGATCCACCTGATGATTCTTCCGCCAATGGCCAGCTTGCTTATCAAGTATCTGATAGCTGCATGGTCCATGTGGGCAATTACCTCATACCTGGTGATATAATGGTAGAATTTTTTTATGGCATGTACCACCGTAAGGAACTCCTTCTCCATCACCATGTAGTTGAGCTCGGCCCCTACCAATTTTTTGCTGACATAATAGATGGCATAAAATTCCTCACCATCCTTCTATCCGAGGACTGCTCCAATCACATTGTTGGATGCATCATAGTAGACATGAAATGGTATGGCCCAATTTGGTCCTCTTAGAACCAGTTTGGATATCAGTTTATCTTTGAGAAACTGAAATGCTTCCTCGTAGTCTTCCATCCAGTTGAACTCCACATCCTTAGATAATAGAGTGTGCAGTGGTTTCACAATTTTTCTAAATTCGGCGATAAATCATTGGTAGTACCCGGATGATCCAAGAAAACTCCTTACCTCTCTATGTTCTAGGGTTGGGTAGGTCTTTGATGGCCTCAATTTTTCTTTTATCAACATTTATTCCTTCTATGGAGAGGTGGTGTCCCAATACAATGCCTTCTTGCATCATCATGAAGCATTTCTCGTTGCTCAGGGACAAATTGTTTTCCTTGCTTATTTCGAGCACTCTTTCCAAATTCATCATTGCTTCATCAATGGTTTCTCCATAGATGGTGAAGTCATCAATGTATACTTCAACCGCATCTCCCATCATGTCTAAAAATATGCTAAGCACCACCCTTTGAAAGGTGGCAGGTGCGTTGCACAATCCAAAAGGTAATACTCGATAGGCAAATGTTCCCCATGTGTAGGTGAACATTGTCTTATCCTGGTCCTCTTCTCCTATCTGGAAGAGGACCAAGAGAAATACTTCTTCATTGAGAGTGTATCCAATACTTGATCAATGAATAGGAGTAGGAAGTGGTCCTTCTTGGTCGCCTTGTTCAATGCTCTGTAATCCACACAGATTCACCATTTCTCATTTTTTTTAGGGACTACCACTAACGGTGATACCCACTCACTATAAAAAAAAATATAGATGAATCCAGTGGTCAAGAGCTTTTGGAGTTCTTCCTTGACAATGTCCTTCATTTCCAGATTCATTCTTCTCTGTGGTTGCCTACTTGGAGTTGTTTGATCATCGAGGTATATCTGATGGGTACAGATTTTTGGGCTGATGCCTTGCATATATGTGTAATCCCAGGAAAATGCCTATTGGTGTATAACCAAGAGCTCTTCTACTTTCATAAATTGTGTCAGAGTAAACCCACTATTGACATTCAATGTTATTCTTGGCTTGACATGTATCTTTTGAATATGGTGGTCTTGGGCGTCTACCAATGACGATCGAGGTACGGGGATGGAGGACTCCCCATGAAGGAACTCCATAATAGCACCATACTCATATTCTTCTACCAACTCATCCAACATCATCATTGGTTGGATCATGGACAACTCAGGATTTACATGCTCGATCAACATGGGTTCTCCCATTGAGTCGACGGACTGAGCTGGGGGTGAAATAGTTAATATTTTAATATTCTTCCCATCAAAGATGGTCATCAATCCATCTTGATAGTTGATGTAGGCATCAACTTTTGCTAGCCATGGCCTTCCCAGGATGAGCGGGTAACCGCCCAGCCTAGTCTTAGATTGTAGGACTAAAAAGTTGGCTGGGTATTCCCATGCGCTGACTGTTACTATTACATCTTCCAACATTACTTTTGATGCCATGGTCGATCGATTGTACAACTATAGTACTATCGTAGTGGGTTTTAGGTTCATGAGCTATAGCCTATGCAAGGTCTTCTGAGGCATTACGTTGATGGCCACTTCGAGATCGACCAACATATTGGACAGGGAATGTCCCTCAATTTTTATAGTCAACACCGGGCTGCCTGCGTCTACATACTTTGGATGGCATGTTCTGCCCATCATAAAATTTGCCAATTGACCGATGACATTAATAGTCTGGGTTGCTTTTCATTCGAGCTTTCTTAGACACATATCCATTATCGCTTTGGTATATATCGATACATCTCGAATGGCTTGAAATAATAGAATTGTCATGGTGAGGTTATTCAAGCTAGACATGATATCAAACTCTGGCTGCATTACTTTCATTTATTCTTGCAGCCAGTTGGGAAATGGAGCATTTACTCTCTCAGGCGTTTCTTCTATCACCTCTTATACAAGAGGTGTTTCTACTTCTTCCTCCTCTTCTACCAGTGGAGGCGTTCCTTCTCCTAGCTGTCTACCAGACCTAAGCTGAATATGGTACATCAGATACATCTCACCCTCCACGTTGTATGCTGGTTGAATTACCCTGTTATTTAGATTTGTCATCAGTTGTGTGGGTAGCTGCATAGGTCTTACTGCTGGCAATGCTGGTAAGTTTTGTTGGGAGTGAGCTGGTGCTATATTCTATGGAGCCTGATTCCATAAAGTGTGGCCTCTCCACTATTTCCCAGGATATAGTTATGGCATCCATGGCTATTGGTTTGGGAATGCTACTGGGGGTGCATTAGACCAGGGTGATGGCCCCCACCACCCCATGTTAGGTGGTTGAGGTGGACCTTGGTACATGTATGGTCCTCCTCCATATGACGATATTCTGGTTGGCATATTCCCCACAGGGGGTTGTGGCCAACTCTTTCAATTTCCTATAAAATAGGAATCTGCGCTTTCAGCTTCCTCCTAATTATTGGGAAGTTGTGGGCACAATCAGGTTTTATGGTTCAGCCTACACACAGTGCATACTCTGACTTTGTTCTTTGGGTATGCATTGTTTGCATGCTTCCCTCTGCATTTTGGATAGAAGTAAGCCAATGCTACTTCATTTTCTTACTTCTTCTCTAACAGTAGCGTATCCATATGTAATGCTAGAGATGAGAGCATTTTGCTCTTTAAATATTCTAGCATGTTACCTATTTCTTTCTTCATGACTGAAGCACTCCTTGATCAGTTTTGACATAGTTGTTAGATGTCTTCCATCGTGTGCTGGTAGACATCACCTCCAGAAATCATGTGAAGAGCCTCCAGTGATTCATTGATGAGTCCTATCAAAAAGATGCTTTTAAGGGACTTATCAGATAGTCTCATGTGAGGATATCATTGAAGATTGAAGTTGAATCTCTCCCAGTAGTCCTCAAGAGACTCATATTATTTCTGCATCATGCTCAAGACCTCCTCTCTGGAGTCTCTTGCTCTTCTAAAATCTTGGTATTGCTCTAAAAAGAGCCTCTTCATTTGATCCCAAGTGGCAATGTGTTTGTCTCCTAGATCGATGAACCATCGTAGAGCTACATCATCCAATGTGGAAGGAAAGAGTTTCAGATTTTGCATATCAAATTTGTAGTCCACAGACCTGCATAAGACATCAAACTTGAATAAAAATAGGTTAGGGTCCTTAGCTAGGTATCCTTTGAAGGTCGAAAGGTGAGTAGGGGATATGTTCTTCATTTTTGTATCTCCTACTCCTTCCTCAATTGGGAAACTAAATCCAGATGAGACTTCTTCGTTGTCAGCCATTTTTTTAGGAAATGTGGTCTCAAATGCAGTGTTTATGGCCTCATGGTTGTTTAAGACTTTCTAAGTCAAGGCTCTAAGGTTTTCTCGTGCTATTGTACTATCTTCTACAACTTTCCACAACAGGGCTTCCTCTAAGGGTTTCCTATTAAATAGGGGATTTATGATAATTTGTTCTTCCCCATGTTGATGGTATGAGGAGGCACTTTGCACAAAGTGTGGCTCTTCACTCCAATGGATTCTTTGGTGGGTTGGGCGAGTCTAATTCAAATTTAGAATGCTCGATTGACTAAGGTTCTGATGGATTGGTTTTTATAAACCGACTGTTAGGTCCTCTTCTTCTCGAATAACTCATACAAGGTCATATGGAAGGTTTCTAGGTATTGTAAACAATCTAGTTGAGACACTTCCCCGACAACGGTTGCAAAATGTTGCAGGCAAAACAAGGTTAACTTTTTCTTACTTTTGTCACATGCCCGTGCATTTAATTTATCTATCTAGGGAGCTTCGTAAACTTGTGAAGGGTCTGAATAAGATTGCTTACAATACCACTTGAGATGAGTCCACTAGTTCTACTATTGGGGGGTGTTTCAAATGGTTGTCAATCATTCATGCACTCCTCAATAATTTACGTAAAAAAATTATTAAATCTACAAAAAGAAAATGTCCACACATTCTTGGAAATGAGCCTACTATAAATACTAGAAATATCGATGCCATAAACAATCTTATAAAATAGTAAACTAATCCAAAAAAGAATATAGGAAAATTAGGGGAAGAAATACTGGCTTGGAGTGGGCCCAGGCTCCAGCAGCTTCCTACCAGCTGAACACACACTTAGAACTTCTTAGAACTGTATTCCAATTATCAAAGTATTATAAGAAATATTCTATCTCCTCTCTATGTATATCTTATTTCTATCTCTTTATGTCTATATATTTTCCTATATATCTTCAGAGAGGTCTGCGTGTGTTTATATAGCACACCCACAAAACTTTTGTTACAAAAGAAGTTGTAATAGTTGATTCATCCCAAACTAAAATAAGATAGTATGGTAGATGTAATTGATGTCTACTAAAGCTAGCATTCGGTTCTATCAGTGACGTGTTCACTGATTAGGTTGTGCTTCACCTAGCATTGGTAGGACATTCTCATACATTAGTGCGATCCCCAATTTAGCTCTACCTGACGTAGAGTTGGAACTACACTAGTTGCTTTTGTCCACATCATAATTGTCTGGTCAATGGGCAAAGAACAGGGGCACCTTCCCTATGCGAAAGGTGCCTGAGTATATCGGGTGCCTTCTCCATGTGAAAGGTACCTTATTGCTGTGGGCACCTTCCTAGAAGAGGAAGATGCTTATCTTTTGTTAGTGCCTTCCTATGAGAGGAAGGCACTTTGCCTTAGAGGCACCTTCTTGTCGACACCTTACTTATGGGAGGAAGGCACTTACCTTCTAGTGGTGCCTTCCCATCGACGCCTTCCTTATGGGAGGAAAGCGGTTGCCTTCTATTGGTGCCTTCCCATTGGTGCCTTCCTTATGGGAGGAAGGTGCTTGCCTTCTATTGGTGCCTTCTCATCGGTGCCTTCCTTATGGGAGGAAGGTGCTTACCTTCTTGGTGCCTTCCTAGAATAGGAAGGTGCCTACTTACGTTTTGTGCCTTCTTGGAAGAGGAAGGCACCTATCTTTTCTACATTGATCCTAAAAGAAACAAATTTCCATGTCCATAAAGAGACCTTGACTGATCCAAATCTAACTAAATCAACTGCAATTCCACAAAAACACACTGAAAACACATAAATTATATAACACACATAATTTCATCCAATATATATATTTAATCATTTATAAAAGTATGCAATCCTTATTATATAGCCGCATAATGATCAAGAAAATGTGTACAAAATATGAGCTTTTCTGGTGCTCATCAACCGGCTCATCAATCAATATCATCACTACGACTAATCTTATCCCCCTCAAAATACCTTCATCCCATATTTCAAAATCATTATTCACCCTCAAAGCATTTAATGATGCTTTATGTACCTATAGAAGTAGGGGCTAGAATGTTGCACACCATGTTTCACATCTTGGAAGTAGCCATGGCATATAATATACTCCTTGGTAGACTTTGGATGAGGGAAATAAAATGTGTCCCATAAATTCTCCACCAATGATTGAAATACGTTCATGATGGACAATTCCATTGCATCCCCAAGGATGTCGAACCTTTTAAGTATTATAATTTCATTTCAAATCCTTATGAATCCATGTTACCTTCCACTCATCTATTCTTGGCGCCATCATTGAATCCATCCGCATCATCTCTTAATTTTCCTTCTTCTAATCTATCTCCATCTTCTTCTAAGGCTCCCATCATAGAGGAGCTACCCATCACATCACCTTCTCAAAAATCCATTTTTTCTTGTACATGTGGTCATAGTCAGTCTACTGTTAGCACATCGTACATCACATCTACCTCTTCTTCTACAACCACTTCTTCTATTCCATCTCATCATTCCACACCGCCATCCAATCTCGCTCCATCAGTCAATGTGTCACAAGTCAAACTTTGAGATTGTGCCATTTTTGAATCGTCACCATCCACAACCAATCCATAGCCACTTGAGCCTTCACCATCCACCTCATCAACCCAAGTCAAATTCCACACCACTAATATGAGCATAGGTGAGTATGTGGTCCAAGACGTCACCATTACACCCCTAGCCATTCCCATAACTAAGGATTTTGGACATCCTCGAGACTGTCCTTTACCCATAGGTGCTGTTTATGACATGAGTGCCGCTACAAATAGCATTAATTTTTTTATGGAGGGTTGGATTGCTCAACTAGGGAAAACCCACTCGAATAACCAAAAGATCCTAGGTGTGCCAATATACCTAATATAGAGGAGTTTCTAGCTCAATAATTTAATATGTTCCATTGGTAAGGTCAAGGACTAGGTTCCCATGAGCAAGGGATGCATGCTATCTTAGATATCCCATATGGAGGTGCCCATGATCATTCTGGTTTAGGCTATACTCCATTGTCTTCCACCGCTTCTCTTGAGAAAGCATTTAAAAAGCTTACACTCAATGATGAATATCACCTCATCCAACCACTACCCTCAACATATTCTCTTGAACAGTCCCTTCAAGAACTTTGCATGGATGAAGTAAATGAAGATGATCCCATCAAATTTTCATATCCTATATTTAATTTCAACGATGAAATTTATGAAGAATTTGAAGTCATGTCAAATGCTTTTGAAGATTCTAAAGAGGAGTCACAATCCATTGTCCCGATAACCCAACAGGAAGAGTTTTACCTCTGAATGTTCCCCATCCATCATCTCATATTCTGCTTTCTTCTTCCACAAGAACAAGACGATCCACCTGGTAATATGCCTTGAGCCACCCATATGATCCAAGAATTGTAACATATGTACATATTTAAAAAAACAAAATGTTTCTCTAATGTTTTCATGTTCACTATTACAGGGATACCATGCCTCGACATTGGTTCTGATTCAATTATTCCATCTATCCATTCGGCCAAACCATCCTACCTTTCGCTAAGTCAATATGAATTCTATTGACTTATTTACCCCACTTCATAATCCATACGATCTAGCTAGGCCAATTACAATTGACATTAGCATTATTTATTTGTACCAGATTTCCTCATCACCCTCCCTCTCAGAGCTCACCCTATCCAAGGAATTGCTAAAGGCTTTGGCCCACTACATTCCTCCTTCACCACCACCTTCACCTCCATCAATTTTTACCAAGAGTCCTGAGGTCTTTCAGGAAGAGTTAGAAAATTATAAGTAGGAAGAATTAGATGACACCCTAGACTATCCCGACTGGCTCTCAGGACTAGTACCCATTTTCAAGCTTAATGGAGCAATACGTATTTACATTGATTTTCAAGACCGGTCTTAGCTCTTCCTTTTCTGGGGGTCCTCTTCTATGCATGACTATATATATGTGTATATACATGGCAAAAAAAAAATCATCATCCACATAGGCATATCTACATTGCATACATTCCATTTATATTTAGGAATTTAAAAGATATCTTCACTCTTTGCATTCATGCATACACTACATCATACATATTCCATTGCATTGTACAATTTACACTTCCATATAAAAACTCCATTGCATTAGGCATATACATTTGTATTCATCCCATCCCATGTCCAATGATCTGGCATAGTAATGATAATATGACCACACAACAAAAATTCAAGTTTTAACGATTGGGGGTACCTAGTTTAGAAAATTCATGCAACTTTGACAAAAGTCATATGTCAACAACATCACATGTCACAACAGCCTAAATTGTTAGTCACTCAACCATTATTAGTGTACCAAAAAACCTCCAATTGGATGTCCAATTTTCTTTAGGACCAAAAACAAAATTTACACACTAAGAAGATCTTGAGTATTGCTAATTGAACCTATATACAATGTTAAACCAATCAAATTCCACCACATATTAAAAACATTATGAGCCAAGGAGGGTTAGTACCATACTTGGGTAGTACCTTGAGGTAAAAAGGATATATCCCTAGCTTGTCCCATTATGCAACATAGTAAAAAAATAGTGGTTTTCACCACTACCACAATTACTCTTCTAACATAAACATAAAAACATAGAGTAGTAAGGATAGGGTAAAAAATATCATCATACTTCGGTTGAGAATCCAATTCCCCAAAGCTCTATACCAAATTAACAAATAGAATTCCAAACACCCTTGATCCCTAATGTTGTAAGGGTTGTACTACATGTCCCTGACAAGGATGGGTAGTCATCCCCAAGGCCTAAAAGATCAATTCCCATTGGACTATGGAGTGAATCTTCATAGGGGCTCCAGATGCCTAACTGGATGTGGAGTAAGCTCATGCGGGGCGACATGTCTCCTAGGAAAATAGGAAGACCTCTGACCACACATAAGGATAGGCTAGCTTTAGGTTATCTTCATTATAGGTCATGCCCAATTTACTCATAATGGGTGAATGAACTCCACATGCACACACACTGGTTATTGATTGGATAGGGTCATTATCACACTCAAGATTTGGTATATGAACCTCACTTGCACACACATTGGTCCTAAAGAAAGTTTGACAACCCTAGCAAGTTTGATTGATAATACTAGTATGTTTGAGTCTTTGAAAATCCTACAGTACTCATCCCATATCAACATCCATATATTCTTCCATATCAACATCCATATCTTCTTCCATATCAACATCCATATCTTCTTCCATATCAACATCCATATCCTCTTGCGTATAAACACCCATGTCTTCATAGTGAGTCAAGTTGCAGAACACCACCAAATTTGGTACCCTCGATTGCCAAACAATGGACAACAAAAATGGTCAATAAAATTTCCGAACTATAAAAGATCATTCGAACAACATGCATTCCTTCCATATAGTTTAGATTCATTTACTTGCATTAAGCATCCATAGCACATCGCTTGCATACATTGTTCATATAATATTAGGCATATACATCATTATTAGCTTGCATTTCACATCCATAATATTCAAACATTATTCATAAACATGCATCAAACATTAATCAAATAAACATAAAATCATCCACACAAGAGATAACACATATATATGAAAAATCCATGTATATATATAAATATCACATATACAATCAATGCCAAAAGGCTACAATGGAGCACCAAGGCTCATATATACAAAATAGTGCCTCTAAGCACTATGTCTACTATCCATGAGAAGACTACTAAGGCCTAGTAGAAGCCCTTAGCCTAGTACTCTTCCTAGAATCTGTGTGCCTCGATGGCTCAACCATAGAAGAGGAAGGAGGATCCGACAAGGTAATATGGTATTGCATACAAACATCCTCCAAATAATGTAAGTATGCCTCACTAGTTTGAAGATGTCACAAATCCATTTGATGTCACCTCTCCTTCACTAAAATCTCTGCTTGGAGCCTCATAAATGTCTCTTGATCATTAGCCACTGTCGTTGCCCACTCCACATCTAGCTGAGCTATAGTCTCCCTAGCCTCCCTCTAAGACTCAAGCATAGTCTCTCGCTCCTTGTGTAGCTACTCTAGCTCCACCCACAGCCTACCTACCTCAAATATCTCACCTATCTCTTCATCATCCTCCTTCTCTCCCTCTGCCAAGCCCACCTTGGGAGTATATGGGGCTACTCCCCTTAATTGCCTTTGACTCATCGATCACTGGGGCCTCGTCCTCTTTAGAGTCATCCTCGACCCTACAGATGCCGCATCTACACCTGCAACCTTTGGCACCCATATCGGTTGGGAACCAAACCACTCCACATACTCTGAAGTCACCCCAACATCATCCATATCAAGGATCTCAATATCCTCGTCATCCTTAATCACCATTCGCTATAGCTCCATACATGGAAGCATCCCCTCATATCATCGGTGTTGATACAACACCGGGTCATCTAGCACATCCTGAGGCAATCCGAATTGCCTCAACACCTATGAGTACTAGAAGTACTCCACGTCCTCGTCCACCACCCAACCAATCATCGAACTTGCCTCACTCAACACAACTACCTCCTATCTCCATCCCATCTAGCTCCTCGCCATGGCATCCATCTCACATCTACCTGATTCAAGCCTGACCATATGTCTCGGTACCACTACTCAATGTGTACCTCCAGATTAGGTTGAACCTCCTCAACCATCGCCCATCTCCTAACATAGGGCTTCCCCATCCACCATGACTCACATGGCAACACCTCGGGCTGAGCTACCACAAAATATTCCCAAGCCTAGCACTGTAGGAGGAAGATACACCCAATACCCTTCCTCTCCCTCGAAATCACCTCATATATCTCCCAATACAGCTCTGCCAACAAGGTAGGAGCCCATGCATACTCCTTCGGGTTGATGAGTAAATCACTCACCAACCCCAATAGGTTCCAAGGGAACCTATACCCAGTGCTATTTTGTAGCACTATGTTCGCTACCATGAACATGATCAAGGTAGGGAGTGCATCCAACTCCTTTGCCTTGTACATGCTCAAGTAGCATATCCCTACATCTCCCATCCAGGCCTCTCACCACCAATCCTAAAACATTCTCTCCATATCCACCTTCTTATCCCTCCTAACCACCACCTTCTCCCCTTCTATGGGTACCTTGATAATGTGATAGATATCCTCAAGAGTGACAGTAGCCTCCCTAGTCAGCAGCTGGAACGTCCCCCTATCCGAGTCCCACCTCTCTATCAAAGTAGAGAGATACCCCTCATTAGCCCTCACTACATCAAGCCTCACCACACCCTCCAGGCCCAACCTACCCAACACACCCCACTCATCCTCTGAAATATTCTTCCTTATTATCAAAATGAGAGGAGAGAAGTGGTGTCAAGGCTCAATATCCCTTAGCTGCAACAATAAAAACACTTTGTTAGCATTAAGACTATGTTCAAAAAAAAAAAAGACAAAACAATTTTTTTTTGTACAAAGGGAAGAAATGATATTACCGAGACAAAGGGTGCCCCCACTCCACTAGCAACATCAAGGTCCTCTATCGCCATCACCTCACTTCACACACTCACTAGCCTCACAAACTCACAAACTCACTCCACTCCTCAGATGCAGCTCCTCGAAGTCAACAGTGCATGAATGAGCCTAAAAGTTCACTTAGAATGCTTTTTATAGCTTTTCTTAGCGTATTCAAGTGCAAACCTATGCCTATAAATTGCGAGTGCGGTTGTGCACCTGCAGGCACACAAGTGCATGCGGGTGCCTACAGAACATGCCAGGCGCAGTCGCGTGCCTGGAAACTAATAAGCATGAAGGTAAAAGTCCTCAAAATGGTAGCTCCCCTCATCCAAAATGTACCAAATTTCATCCACACATCCTGCACATCATAAAATTTGATTTTATAAAAACACAAATAGTTTTGCATGCATATTTGGCTAGAGCAAGACCAATTTCTATATAAACACATATCACATTGCAAAACATAAAAATCAAGGTCAAAATTTCACAAAATCACCATTCCACAATTCATCACCATATGCTTCATCATCCCATCCACTTTTGTGCATGTTGGAGTTGATTCGATCGCTAAATCACTCATATTTGCCACAAAGCACCGCAAATACCAAAAGCAAAAATCAATCAACTCCACAATCAGTCACAACATTGCATGACTCCATCAAGCATTCTTCCATCATCATCTTTCATATATCACTCATCACACAACACATTTTGTCTGGTTAAGTCAATAATAAGTGAACCTCGTATCCAGTATGTTATTCTATAAACTTGGCGATTGCAGCGATAGTAATCCATGCAATTCGAAAATATGAATAGCCTACAATAAGGAAACTTCAACATGATCATTATCATCATCTCATCGTCAAAAATCACAATCATATTTGGCACCTCACACTTTGAGTACAACCTTGCCAAGAATAATTTGCTCACAATCAGTCGTTAATGTCCTTGTCTGTGGGGCAAGAAAAAACAGACAAACCACAATCACAAACACTCATTCACTTGACAATAGTCATAATACAGGACATCGATAAGTTTAATTGGTTTCATAATTGAATTGGTGAAGATATTTCAACAATCAATACCCAACCCTTGTGTTTACTAGGCAGCCTACATATTCATATCTTGCATACTCAATGACGCCATTACGACAACTTATTCAACAAAATCAAATCAAACCAAAGTTTGGAGCAACCACATTACATTATGATTTTCCCATGATGGGATACATCTCACATGATCATAAAAACTATACTGGAAAAAATACCCTCTCCACCATTGGGGCAAAAATGGTATCACATTTTTACATCATTCATATCATCCACAATCACATTGCTTTTCACACCATTCATTCATCAATTGCACAAATCCACCACATCATTCATCATTTGCACAAAATTTTTAATTGGCTTGTGAGATACATTCGTAACTCATTCACCAATTGAGGGGGTAAGCTAAAAAATTCCAAAAATTCTTTATTACTTTGTCTTCAACATCGATGTTCAAATCCAACAACAAAGAGGAGCTACTTCTGTGCCCATAGCCCAAGCAGGTGTCTCGTATTTTTGCACCATATTGTGTTTCATGCAACATGGTACAAAAAGGGGCATCTATAGACACCAGATTACAGCCACTAATCCACCTTTCCCACAATCCATTCCATCATTTTAGCCCTTTTTCGCCATTTCCTAGCCTAATTAGGATTATTTTTAATATTATTTTATATTTTATAATATTTAATATAATATTTTATATTATATTATAATATATTTATTATAAAATATGTATTTATAAACTCAATTAACCACAACCGTCCAATCCATTATATTATCCACCGTCCATATTCGTTAATCCATATCACATGCAAAAAATAATCTCAACCTTAGGATCTAATTTAATACTAGCCACACGATCAAAAGTGTAAGGCTAAAACCCCAAGAAAACCCCAAGTTTGGATTATAAGTAGGGGAATTTGCAAATGCCCAAACCCCAGACCTGGAATCCACTAGAGCTTTAGAATTAGACATTTTGCACCCTGGAGGAATTATTGGTGAAGCCCTAGCATAAAATATTGAAAATCTGAAGCCCTAGCTCGTTGATAAGACTTCTAGTTTTCCAACCGTCATCCATTCATCCTCCATCACCATCGTAGCCCCCATCCAACTGTCGCATTCATCACCATCACTTGGATATAATTTTGTAGATTCTACCCTAACCTGTAGGTGTCATCAGGAGCTTGCAAGGGTCGTTGTAGAGCATGCGAAGTGCTCACCAGAGCCTACTGTATACCGCAAGTGCTCTCCAAAGCCTGTCGTATCCCGTAGGTGCACACCAGAGCCTAAGAATCTTGCATCAGAGCTTGACAAGTGCGTGTCTGAGCTTACTGCAACTACAAAATATGAATATGAGCTTGTTATACCATGACCTCAATAATAACTAGACCAAAGCAAAGTATATCTCATTTTAATGCATTGTATTTAATTTTTTTTTGATCTTGCATGCTCTATTGCTTCACTATTAAACTAGGATTTTATTGATGTCTAAGGGCCTCACACTGTGGAGCCCTCATAAGTATTACTAAATCCCTTTGTTCTATTTTGTGTATGCAAATCTACAAATTTCACACATTGTTTGATGGCTTTTGAAGATGGAGTGGCCCAACCTTGGATATCTGAAGCCCACTCAACCTATTGAAACCAAGGACACATCCAAATTTGAAGACACTTCTGTTGTTGTTAGCTAGGATTTTGGAGAACCCTAGCACCATTGTAATCTATTGTATCAAATATTTGCATGGAACACTGATTGTAATAAAGGAATTTATCAGTTCCCCCTGTTTTATTGAATATATTCTTTTGTGCAATCTTTGTGTCTCACTGCAGTATTTGATTTTCTATTTTTCTATTTTAAGTGTCGTGTTCTTGCATTTACAATTCCCATTTTGCATAGATGCCTACCCAAACCTTGATGGAAAATCATATAACTATGGATGATAACTATTTACTCTTGGATTGGATTCCACAACTAGTGGTGTGTCCTTTTCTTAATTGGCTTCTTGATGTTTTGATTTCTCAAGTTAATATACTAACTTTTGATGGTGAAGATGCTCAGATATGGATTTCTAAAATAGATTTCCTAATACACTTGAAAAGTTATTAGATAGGGTAAGGCTATTTTCTTGGTTGGCCTGATGATTTTCCAATTCCTCAGATTGATATACTAAATTTTGAAATCCATATTTATTATAAATATTCTAGTAAACACTATTACTATTATTGATATTCTAATATTTATTGTTCAATTTAATATTTTTTGGAAGTTGTTTTATTATAAGTGGTATTAGAGCCTAAATGTTAGCTGCATGTGGTGGTAGAAAGTGATAAAAAAGTGGTGTGTCAGTAATTTTTAGTAATTTTTTGTTAAATTTATGTTTTCCACTTGAGTAGCTTTTGATTAATTTTTTGTTACTATTCTTCTAACAAATCATCTTTGATAATATTATGATTGATGTATAACCATTTATATGTCTAAAATAAAATTAAAAGTTATGTTGAGACCCTTTGGAAGATCTATATCATTTTGATCATCTCATTGGGCTAATCAATAATAATTCTATGGATAGTTTGAGTTCTACTTGGGCCTTGTCATTTAACCAATGGTGTATGCTCAATATTTTAGCTTCCATAGTATGAGAATGGGAAAATGGACACCTATAATGAACATATATGATTAATGATTTTTGCTTAAGCCAAAATAAATATTAACCAAGGAATCAAGGCAAGCACCGTAATGTCCTTGAAAGATTCAACAACTTTAACCCTATAATTCACTCAATAATTAGCTCTATGTATTCATATTCCACCTCTCCTATGGAACACTATGACTCTTTTGACCCACCCTTAAGCCTAGACTTAGAGGTTTTCCATTATTTATAGACATTGGCAAGAATTTTACATGAAAGGATTGATATGATTGAGGAGGATAAGTTTCTTGCACTATGTCTTGTATGCATATCAAAAGATAATTAAAAAATATTTATGTTCAATATACTAAAGGGAAGCATGGCCTTGACCTTACAAAAATATAATGAGTAGTGGAAGACAAATTGTAATAGGTCTCCCTTGGATAGAAGTAAGATCAAGACAAGGGACCTAATATTCCTAAAGATGAACCATTATTTTTTGGTCATTTTCAATGTTAAGATCCAAGACACTTCCAAGGGCCAACATTTAGGTTAAATCTAGGACACTTATAGTAGGTAATTTTTGGATAGGATATTGATTATTCCCATTTTACCTAAATGTCTAGCCGATCCTTTAGGGGAACTCATACCATTATGGATGATGATGACTGAGATTTGATTCTTGATTTGGATTCCACAACTAATACTATCATCTATTTACTTTATTTGAATCATGATGTTCAATTCCTAAAATTGATATACTAAATTTTGATAGTGAGGATCCTTAGATATGGACTTCTAGAATGGATTTCCTACTAATCTTACATAAATTTCCTAAAAAAGTTAAGTTTACTATTGCTACCTCCAACCTAAGTACCCATTTTAATCAATGGAATATTTAGAACTTATGGTGTTGGGGTTATCACATTTCTTAGCCAAAATTTAAGATGTTCTTAGTAAAGTTTGATAAGGGTAATTCTACGTCTTATATGGTCAGGCTAATATAGACAAAACAAACTAGAATGGTGGATGAGTATTGTACATAGTTCATGCTCCTCCTTACAAATACATCATTTGGATACTAAAATGACGGTTTCAACATTGAAGCACAAAATCAAGGAAGAAATTATATGGGAAGGATATATGCATGATATACATACTTTGTGATTTTTATTAGATTGCCCAATAAACTAAAAATAAGCTCTTGTTATCTAAATTTAAGCCACAACATAATTTTAATCCTAGAGGGCTTACTTTAATACCCATAATGAATATCACCCACAAGGTTACTTCTATTTTAAATGATCATCACAAAATCCATGAGATTATGCATATGAGAAATGATGTAACTTCTACATGGAAGCCAAGGATGCAAATTATTAAGTAGAGGAGGTCTTTATCTTACCTCATTACAAGGAACCAAAAAAATTTAATGAGACTAAATAAGGTATGGATACTATAGCCCTCTTAACATTTCCCTAATGGGAATGCAATTCCATCACACTATCAAGGTATACAACTTCATTAAAATATAATGGGTCAATGTTTTGATTGATTTAAGTGATATATTTCATCAACCATGATATAATAAAATTGATAGGGTTGTATATCGATAATGTTAGTAAAGATAAATTCAATATACTAATTTCCAATGGTGGTAAGGTTCAATGTGTGGATCATGTTACTAATGTCCATATCTAGATGAATACTTACAATTGGATCAATAGCTTGTATATGATAAATGTAGGTAGTGTGAATGTTATCCTTAGAACTCAATGGTTGTCTTAATTTGGAGATGTTACTTTAAACTTGCAATAAATATATGTATAATGGATAGAAAATGGTAAATTTTATTCCTCTCTAAGGTTTACAACCCCTACCTTACAAGGTCAAAAACTTACACTAGATGGAAAAAATATTGAAAAAGGATATTAAGGGTGTCTTAATATAAATTTGTTATATGGAAGTCATGGTCTCAAAATAGTCACCTCCTATTATCTCATTTGAAATGTAATCTCTACTCAATAAATATAATTGGGTCTTTAAAGAACCCACAGGTGTTCCTCCTAAGCAACCACATGACCATTCTATTAACCTTATTACAAGTAGTTAAACACCTAAGGTTTACCCTTATCCTATCTCTATTCTTAGAAGATAAAAATTGAGAATCTGATTTAAGAGATATTGGAGCAAGGTTTTATCCATATTAGTATTAGTTCCTATTCATCCCTAGTCATCATGGTCAAATGCAAGAACGATTCATGGTGGATGTGTCTAGAATTTTAGCCACTCAATAAGATCACTATAAAATAAAAGTTTTTTATTCCTTTTATTGATTATTTATTGGATAAGTTACATGATCCAAAGTTTTTTACCTAGCTAAACTTGCATTCTAGTTTTCATCAAATTAGGTTTTGAGAGGAAAATTTTTGGTATTATAAATACCTCTTCCACTTTCCAAAGTTTAATGAATCCTATATTTTTTTCTCTCCTTCATAAATTTGTGTTGGTATTTTATAATTACATCTTAATCGATATTAAGTCTTTGAAAACCCATTTTTATCATGCCAAACATGTATTCCAAATTTTGTATTAGGAACAACTATATTAAAAATTGTCTAAATATTCCTTTGGTGTATCTAAAGTTGAGTGTTTTGGACATATAATATCCCATAAAGGCATCAATATGGACCCTAAGAAAATCAAGGCTATGTAAGATTTGACAATTCCTAAATTTGTTGAGTCTTAAGGGTTTTTGGATTTCACTAGGTATTACAAGAAATTTATTAGGAATTATGGAAAGATTGCAACTCCCTTGATACCTCTCACCCAGAAGCATGATTTTTTTTGTTTGATGAGTCCATAAGAAATTTAAATTCCTTGAAGGAGGCTATGTACACACTCTTGTTCTATCTACTATATAATTTAATAAGCCTTTTATTTTTGAATGCGATGATTTTGGAATGGGAATTGATGTTGCTTTTATATAGGAAGGTCATCCATAGATTTTAAAAGAAAACAACTCTTTAATAAGAATATAAATAATTCTACTTATGAAAAGGATATGTTAGACATATTACATGTAGTTGATAGATGGAAGCCTTAATTTTTTGGATGATATTTTATTATCAAAACTAATGATAGCAATCTTAGACACTTCTTAGAATAATATCTCTCTTATTTAGTTTGAATTACCAAAATATTCTAAACATCTATAGAATTGCAATAACAAAATCAATTTGATAAAAGAAATTCATGTAACCATTATAACAAGAAATTGAAGAAAGAAATGGGCCATTCTCATTAATATTCAAAAGACATTGTACATCGGGTTACAATATGTCCCTCTTAGGGATACCAAATTGATACAAAATTACAATAAATCTCAAGAATAGATGTCTTCCAATAGATTCTTTTGGAATTTCTCTAATATGATTAGGGAGAATTTTCTTTGCAACCTCCACGTGATGACATTAAAATATGTGATCTTGATGATGTTTAGCTCCTGCAAAAGGCCTGTCACCTGCACACAAAGAAACTAAAGAAGGATTAATAGCATTGAAAGCCTCTCAAGATGAGGCTAGTTTCTTGATAGGTGCAATAAGAAAAGCAAATGCATAAAGAAGTGCAAAAATGCATGAAATACTAAAATGAAATGTACTAAAATTGGTTATAAATCCAATAGAAAGCAACTAATGACTAATCTAATGACTAAAATAGAAGAAATAATACATCATCTCAAGGCTACTATTGATCAGGTCGACAGGCTCTGTTAGCCACTTATGACATCGATGATGGTGCCTGTTGGCGGTTGTTAAAAATAATGATCATCAGATAGAGGCTCTATTCTATGTGTTCTGGACCATTGTTGAATTGATGTGCAAGGGTCGGTGTGTATTGAAACATAGTTGGATTCAAATCCATGGAAAATTGGTGTTGAACAACAAGGTGGTTGATCTTCAGGCTTTAAAAAATCCATTGATGAATGCACCAATGTCATGATGCGAATTGGGTAGCACTTTGCTACACCTCAAGGGATATCATTTCTCTCCTTAGTTTGGAAATGCTTCGCTATGGATATTGCTCATAAAAATATCTAGACTTCTCTCTTATTTTTAGGGCCTTAAGTAGACTCCCAAAATTTGCATCCTAGCTTGCTCATGAATCCAAGAACAAGATCCTATGAGGCTAAGACCATTGAGGTGAAGCTTCTGGAAGCTTATAATGGATAAATATTTAAGAATTCATTGCATTCTAATGGATTTTACTTGGTTTGGGTAGCCCAAGTTTGTTACAAAATCAATAATCTTTAATAGGTATGACTCGATCTATGGTCACTATCGACAAGTGTGGCCCGACTGTAGCCATAATCAACGTTAGCGACTACGAAGCCATCACTGAGGAAAATAATGACCAAGGTTAAATAGGATTGGATTTCCCTAATTGAGTGGTTAGAACCACTATTGGGTCTTGGCAAGGTCTAAGATTAGTCATATGGCCCGAAAAGGTGTCCACATGAGTATCCTCCTCAATATGATGCATTTTAGGTGTCTAAAGATACCCCTTTTTAGGATGCATTGTGGGAAAACACAACATTGAGCAAAAACATACAACCTAAAGTCATATTGCAAGTTGATTAATGTTCATTTATAAGGTCAACTTTGGATGCCCAAATCATGGAAAGATCATGCATATTTGAATAATTACCTCCAACATAATGGTGTCTTAATAATTTGGTAAACTTTTTAGCCATGGAGTAAACATCAGGGGTCTACAAACATCATGTTTAATGAGTACCAAGGTTTGGTTTAATATCTTTGCTTTTTATGCAACAAAAGAGTAAGCTTATGATAGCTATTAGAAATGATCTATGGATGAACACAATTAGCATGATTAAGTAATTATTTGTAAATATTTATTATGATCATTATGATTATGACTACCCCCTCAAGTGACACACCGATGAGAAGATGGAAAATAAGAAAAGTAGCGAGTCACTGATGCAGGAGCATCCAAAGGCAAAGCTGGCAATCTTGCGTCACCCAAAATGTATTTTTTTTCTTAAGTACTAAAACTGTCGCTATATCGTGACGGTTTTTGAAGAAGGGCACCAGCAGGCCAAACCGTCGTGATATCGCAATGTTTTTTTTGAAAAGCACGATCGGGACGCAAAACTGTCACGAAATTGTGACATTTCTAAAGCAGCGCAGTCGGGACAGCAAACTGTCATGAAATCATGACATTTCTAAAGCAGCATAGTCGGGACGCCAAACTGTCGTGAAATTGTGACATTTCTGAAGAAGCGCAGTTGGGACACCAAACTGTCATGAAATTGTGACATTTCTGTTGCAACATGTTCTAGATGCACAATGGTCACAAAATCATGACACTTTCGGAAGCAGGATTTGAAAGCATAGGGACATCTTTGACAAAAAGTCTCTAAGGCACAAGAATGGTCACGAAATCACGACACCTTCAAAGGCAAGCTTAAAGGACGTCACGAAATCGCGACACCTTCAAAGATAAAGTTTAAAAGACGTCACGAAATCACGACACTTCTGGGAGGCAAGACTTGGAAGCATAAAGACATCGCAACACCTTCGAAGGCAGAGCTCAAAGATGTCGCGAAATCGTGACATATCCGGAGGCAAGGTTCCACAATGCAAATATGTCACGAAATCGTGACACTTTCGAGCCAAGTATGTACGGAATGCAAAGATGTCACGAAATCATGACATATCCGGAAGCAAGGTTCCACAATGCAAAGATGTCACGAAATCGTGACACTTCCGAGCCAAGACGTGCGGAATGCAAAGATGTCGCGAAATCGCGACATGTCGCGGTTTCGTGGCCCAAGGGAGGAAAGTGAGTAAGAAAGTCCTAGATGTCGTGATTTCTCGACGTGTAGCGAAATCGCGGCCCCAAGGAGGAGAGAGAAGCCTAACGCCAAAACGTCGCGATATCATGACCAAATAGGAGAGGGAAAGTGCTGTGGCAAAAACGTCGCGATATCAAGATAGGGCACTCATGACGTTGACCAGCCGATGACTATAGGGACCAGTGCAGAGGGACAAGTGGCATGAAGTTACAGGTGGCATGATAGTATGAAGTGGTTATAGGAAGCATGGCAACAGGACACGTGGCATCAACTACAAACGACCATGGCACATTATTATGAATGATTGACTTGGCAGTGGATTGACAGGTGGCTATAGGGCATACCGCCACTACAGGCTATGATGTTTCGATGCATCTGACAACATTTGCCGGTGGGACAGAGCATTCGTGCATGGGAGTCTCACATTCAAGTAATGATGGTCCAAAGAGGGTCGGGCCAGGGGAGAAAGAAAGACTCTCACACTTTGCATAATGGAAAGAAGGAGGTGGTAGCCGAGAATAAAAGGTGCGCATGCATTGTATTGAAGGACTCTTGGCCATTTGTTTTTGGGGAATAGTTGTGTATCGGGAGGGGAGACCTCTATTTTTAATAAATCTTGCTGGAATTTTTCCTGTGCATTGTTAATTTTTGCATTCTTGCTGTGTGTTGTGCGTAGCTCTATATCAAGTGGTATCAGAGCAGGTTGGTTCTGAGAGTGCAAACCGATCACCGAACAGAGAGGCAGTTTGCGCCAAGACCGTGGTTGTGGGGTTGTGAAGAAGAAGCAAGATGCCTCTATGAAGAGACAGTGGTGGTATAAGGCACAGATGAGCAGGTCGATCTAAGAGCCCTGCAGAGGCAAGTTGAGGCCCTACAAGAGGAAATTAGAAGAGGAGTCGAGCCGAGAAGGGAAGAACCCAGCGAAGATGAAGTGTGGGAAGAAGAAGTTCCATCTGATGATGAAGAGGCCTTGGACCCAACAGAGTCTAGGCTATACAGGGCTATCTCCTAGATTGGGAAGAAGCCAAAATTTGACGTCTCGACTTACTCTGGAAAGCTCAACCCTGAGGAATTAATAGACTGGATCAACGACATGGAGTACTTTGAATACAAAGAGATCGCAGATCCAAATCGGATCAAATTCGCAAAAACCAAGCTGAAGGGGCATGCTAGAATCTGGTGGAAAGGAGTGGAGTTAGAAAGAAATAGGAGGGGAAAGGAAAGGATCACCAGATGGGATAGGATGGTAGAGAAACTAAAGAGGCAGTTCATCCCTGTAGATTATGAGCTGGATTTGTTGAAGAAAATGCAGAGTCTTTGACAGGCTAGTAAGTCTATCAAGGAATATACTAAAGAGTTCTATCAAATATCTATCAAAACTGACCATTCAAAGGTGAACAAAGAGAAGGTCGCACGTTACATAAATGGATTGCGAACCAGCATTCAAGAAGAGCTGGGGCTGGTTAGAATGAGAACAGTGGAGGATGCATATTAGTTTGCATTAAAAGTGGAAGAGAAACTAAATAGAAGGTTTGATGGCAAGCAGAGAGGGAAGGACAGGGGTGGAAGAGCTGGTGGAAGAGGCAGTGGTGGAAGATACAAATATTTTGGGAAAACTGGTGAAGCTAGTAGCAGCCAGAAATAGAAAGAGGTGAAAGAGGAGGATGATCGACGCCAACGCAATCAGAGCAACAACTACCCAAGAGGAAGAGGTAGGTCTGGGCGAGGGTTTGGAAGAGGTGTTTTTAGAGGAACCTGCTTCAACTACGAAGAGGAAGGACACAGGGCATACAACTACCCGTAGCATCAAGAGAGGCCAAATCGAAGACCTGAGGGTCAAGCCCGAGCTGCTATAGCAGACGAAGGTGTAGAGTTTGAGCATTCAGAGGAGGCAGAAAGAGGGGAAACCATGATTATCAAAAGAGTCTTGCTAAATGAAGAAGAAAAGGCAAACCAAAGAAACAACCTATTTCGAACAAGATGCAAGTGCGCAGGCAAGGTCTGTAATATCATCATTGATAATGGAAGCACTGACATTTTGGTTTTAGAGGAAATGGTTTCCAAGCTGCGGTTGGAAAGGAGAAAACACCCGTACCCTTATCGGATTGCATGGCTGCAAAAGTACCATCGGGCACTTGTAAGCGAGCAATTTCTGGTGAAGTTCAATATTGGAACTTACCGAGATGAGGTTTTATGTGACATCTTACCTATGGATGCATGTCACTTGCTGCTTGGGAGACCTTGGCAGTTTGACCGAAGTGTTGTTCATGATGGTCGAGCCAACACATATTCTCTATCAAAGAATGGAGTTCACCATAAGTTAAAACCCCTGAAAGAGGTGGATGAGAAAGTATGCA
Source organism: Wollemia nobilis (assembly GCA_028583015.1). Taxonomy (NCBI): domain Eukaryota; kingdom Viridiplantae; phylum Streptophyta; class Pinopsida; order Araucariales; family Araucariaceae; genus Wollemia; species Wollemia nobilis. The sequence goes on from JAQPPZ010016981.1 coordinate 40,690,895, forward strand.
GTAGTGCACGAGTCTGTCTAGTTGATGGCAAAAGATTCTTGGAATGCCTGAAGCCGGATCATGTGTGTTATGCTATAATCCCTAGAGTTAGGGAAGAAGGATGCAAGGATATTCCAATGGAAGTCATGGGACTGTTAGAAGAATTCCCTGATATCATTTTTGACAATGTTCCTGAAGGTTTACCACCTATTAGGAAGATCAGTCACCACATAGATCTGGTGCCTGGATCGAGCTTGCCAAACAAGGCTGCACATCGAATGACACCGATGGAAACTGAAGAATTAAATCGGCAAGTTCAAGATCTATTGAAGAAAGGCCTGATAAGGGAGAGTCTTAGTCCATGTGTTGTACCAGCAGTATTAGCACCCAAGAAGGATGGAGAATGGAGGATGTGCATCGACTCTCGAGAAATCAACAAGATCACCATTAAATATAGGTTCCCCCTGCCGAGAATGGATGATATCATCGACTGCTTGAGTGGAGCTGAGTACTTCACAAAAATTGATTTGAAAAGTGGATACCATCAGATCCACATTAGATAAGGGGATGAGTGCAAGACAGCCTTCAAAACCAGAGAAGGGCTGTATGAGTGGCTGGTTATGCCATTTGGATTAACCAATGCACCTAGTACATTTATGAGGTTAATGAATGAAGTTCTGAAGGAATTTCTTGGCAAATTTGTTATTGTTTACTTGGATGATATACTGATTTTTAGCAGAACCTTAGAGGAGCACCTGATGCACATCAGGAAGGTTCTTGAGAAACTACGGGAGGAGCAGTTATTGATCAATCTGAAGAAGTGCAACTTTGTGAAGAAGGAGCTGGTATACCTAGGATTTGTCATATCAGCAAATGGTCTCAAGATGGACCCCGAAAAGGTGAAGGATATCCTAGAATGGCCTGTCCCAAAGAGTGTGACCGAGGTTAGATCATTTCACGGTCTGGCCAGTTTCTACAAAAAAATTATTAGAAACTTCAGCAGTATTTGTGCATCTCTTACTGAGACAATGAAGGGAAACAATAAGGAATTCCAGTGGATAGTTGGAGCAGATAAAAGCTTTGATATGCTAAAGAAGAAGGTCACTGAGCAACCCGTATTAGCACTTCCAAATTTCAATAAAGTGTTTCATGTAGACTGCGATGCGATGGCAGTGCGATAGGAGCCGTCTTGAGCCAAGAAGGTAGGCTTGTAGCTTATTTCAGCGAGAAGCTCAATGATGCCAGGAGAAAGTATTCGGTATATGATCAAGAGTTCTATGCCATAGTTCAAGCACTCAAGAAATGGAGGCACTATCTGTTGCTGAAAGAGTTTGTTCTCTATACCGACCATCAATCGCTGCAGTTTATTAATAGTCAGGGAAAATTGAATCAGAGACACCTGAAATGGGTAGAGTTCATACAGAGCTATACATTTGTGCTGAAGCATCAAAGTGGAAGATCCAATAGGGTGGCAGATGCACTGAGTAGAAGGCAATGTCTGATGACAGAATTGAGAGTGGAGGTTGTAGGGTTTGCTGAGCTCAATAACTTATACCCTGCAAACCCCGATTTCACAAAAGCTTGGAAAGCCTGCACTGCGCCTGTTGCGTTGGACAGGACTAGATGGTTGGACTACATGATTCAAGATGGAATTTTGTTTAAGGGGAATCAATTGTGCATTTTGAGGAGCTCAATGAGAGAGAACCTCATTAAAGAAAAGCATAGTGGGGGTTTAGCTGGACACTTTGGTCATGACAAGACCATCTCACTGGTTTGTGAAAACTATTACTGGCCACAATTGCAGCAAGATGTGGCAAAGTTTGTGCAGAGTTGCAGGATTTGCCAGATGGCAAAGGGCGTGAGGCAGCATACTGGTTTGTATCAACCGCTACCTATACCTGAGCGGTCGTGGAAAGATATTAGTATGGATTTTGTTCTCGATTTACATAGGACGCAGAGGGGGCACGATTCCATATTTGTGGTAGTGGATAGATTTTTGAAAATGGCACATTTTATTCCATGCCAGAAGACTAGCGATGCGGTCCATGTAGCTGGTCTGTTCTTTAAGGAAGTGGTACGCCTTCATGGGCTGCCAAGAAGCATTGTGTCGAACAGGGATACCAAGTTTATAGGTTATTTCTAGAAGACCCTCTGGAAGAAATTAAAGACGGAGTTAAAGTTTAGTTCTGCTTACCACCCGCAAACAGATGGCCAAACAGAGGTGGTTAATAAAAGTTTGGGCAACCTACTGCGATGCTTGGTAGGGGACAAGACCAAGGGATGGGATCTAATTCTGTCGCAAGCTGAGTTTGCATATAACAGCTCGGTCAATCGGAGTACCAACAAGTCACCATTACAGATTATCTATGGGAGCAGCCCACGAAATGCTTCAGAGTTAAGAAGGCTAGAGACAAGGGAGAAATGCAGTGCTGAGGCAGAAGACTTTGCCGAACACTTGAAAGGAGTGCATGAGGAAGTGACAAGACACATTGCCAAGATGAATGCTCAATATAAGATGAGGGCGGATAAAAAACGTAGAGCTAAGGAGTTCCAAGTAGGAGATTCTGTCATGGTCCATCTGTGGAAGGAACAGTTCCCTGCCAAGACATACAACAAACTCAAAATGAAGAAATTTGGGCCATGCAAAATCATTTGCAAATGGGATTTGGGTAATGCCTATGAGGTGGAGTTACCAAGTGAACTCAACATCTCCCCCGTGTTTAACATCTCAGATTTGGTTGAGTATCATGAAGGAGAAAGTAGTGAGATACCCAATCCAGATTTGTGGAGCATTCCAGCAGCCATCCAAGTTGTGGATGAGATAGAAGAAGTTCTGGATATGCATGAGGGCTAGAGTACTCGAAAAAGGAGTTATTCTGAGTATTTAATCAAATGGAAGGGCCGACCCATAGAAGATGTGACTTGGCTATCCAAGGCGGAGGTTGATCGCTTGGGTCTACCTCAGTCAAATCAAAAGTGAGGTCACTTCTCAAACCCACCCCGGGTGTCTGATGCAGGAGCATCCGAAGGCAAAGCTAGCAATCTTGCGTCACCCAAAATGTATTTTTTTCTTAAGTACTAAAACTATCATGATATCACGATGCTTTTTGAAGAAGGGCACCAGCGGGCCAAACTATCGTGATATCACGATGTTTTTTTTGAAAAGCACGGTCGGGATGCCAAACTGTCGTGAAATTGTGACATTTCTAAAGCAGTGCAGTCAGGACGCCAAACTGTCGTGAAATCGTGACATTTCTAAAGCAGTGCAGTCGGGACGCCAAACTATCGTGAAATCATGACATTTCTGAAGAAGCGCAGTCGGGACGCCAAACTGTCATGAAATCATGACATTTCTGTTGCAACATGGTCTGGACGCACAATGATCGCGAAATCGTGAGACTTCCGAAAGCAAGATTTGAAAGCACAGGGACATCTTTGACAAAAAGGTTCTAAGGCACAAGAATGGTCACGAAATCGTGACACCTTCAAAGGCAAGCTTAAAGGATGTCACAAAATCATGACACCTTCAAAGATAAAGTTTAAAAGACGTCGTAAAATCATGACACTTCTGGGAGGCAAGACTTGGAAGCATAAAAACATCGCAACACCTTTGAAGGCAGAGCTCAAAGATGTCGCGAAATCATGACATATCTAGATGCAAGGTTCCACAATGCAAAGATGTCATGAAATCGTGACACTTCTGAGCCAAGGATGTACGGAATGCAAAGATGTCGCAAAATCGTGACATATCCGGGAGCAAGGTTCCACAATGCAAAGATGCCATGAAATCATGACACTTCTGAGCCAAGACGTGCAGAATGCAAAGATGTCACGAAATCCTGACATGTCACGGTTTCGCGGCCCAATGGAGGAAAGCGAGTAAGAAAGGCCTAGACGTCGTGATTTCGTGACGTGTAGTGGAATCATGGCCCCAAGGAGGAGAGAGAAGCCTAACGCAAAAATGTCGTGATATCGCGACCAAAGAGGAGAGGGAAAGTGTTGTGGCAAAAACGTCATGATATCACGACAGGGCGCTCATGATGTTGACCAGTCGACGACTACAGGGACTAGTGCAGAGGGACACGTGGCGTGAAGTTACAGGTGGCCCGAGAGTATGAAGCGGTTACAGGAAGTATGGCAATAGGACATGTGGCATCAACTGCAAATGGCCATGGCGCATTCTTATGAATGATTGACTTGGCAGTGGATCGACAGGCGGCTGCAGGGCATACCGCCACTGTAGTCTATGATGTTTTGATGCATCTGATAGCATTTGCCGATGGGACAAAGCATTCGTGCATGGGAGTCTCACATTCAAGTAATGATGGTCCAAAGAGGGTCGGGCCAGGGGAGAAAGAAAGACACCCGCACTTTGCGTAATGGAAATAAGGAGGTGGCGACCGAGAATAAAATGCATGCATGCATTGTATTGAAGGACTCTTGGCCATTTATTTTTGGGAAATAGCTGTGTATCGGGAGGGGAGACCTCTATTTTTAATAAAGCTTGCTAGAATTTTTCCTGTGCATGTTAATTTCTGCATTCTTGCTGTGTGTTGTGTGTAGCTCTATATCAGTCACTTGACCAAGATGACTTGGATGAAATGACCAAAGGTAGGGACTTATTTGGAGCTTTTGAGATGTGACCAAAGCATACTAGGCATATTTGGAGGGTTTTGAAATTTGACCAAAGGAGACTAGGGTATCTTTGGAGCTTTTTTAAAAATTTGACCAAAGGAAACTAGGAGTCTTTAGAGATTTTTGGGAGTGACCAAAACTAGGATTATTTGGAGTTTTTTGGGATTTGAAAAAATGAGAATAGGAGTATTTGGAGCATTTTTTTGAAATTTGACCAAAGAAGACTAGGAGTCTTTGGAAATTTTTGGGATTGACCAAAGGAAACTGGGCTTCTTTGGAGATTTTTGGAATTTGACTAAAGGAGACTAGGAGTCTTTGGAGCCTTTTTAAATTTGACCAAAGGAGACTAGGAGTCTTTGGAGCCTTTTGAGATTTGACCAAAGGAGACTAGGAGTCTTTGGAGCCTTTTGAAAGGAGACTAGGAGTCTTTGGACCCTTTTGAAAGGAGACTAGGAGTCTTTGGAGCCTTTTTAAAATTGACCAAAGGAGACTAGGAGTCTTTGGAGCCTTTTGAGATTGAGATAGGGCACAACCTTTTGGAAACCTAGTAGTTGATTATGATTGGTGATTGGAATAAAAATATATTTGATTAGGAAGGTGCACTGCCTGAATTATCCAAATTTTCTTGATTTTTTGATTGTTGATTAGGGAAATCATGTGATAGATCATGCTCCAGCTAATGCTTGAAAATATCTAGCTGGTTAGCCATTTTGAAATTATGGACCATTAGATATGATTAATATCCCAATATGAAGCTCATGGAACTAAGAAAATGAGTGCATTTATGACTAGTTCTTGATCGTTGTGAAATACAACGATGACAATTTGCACATATTAGGATCATCATGAGGATCGGCGATCGCAATGTTTTACAACCATTCTCAAAAAAAGTAGCTACCAAATTTGAAAAATATAAAAGGAAATTTTAGCATTTTTAATTCTCATTGTTTCCAACTGGTAGTTGATAATAGTGAGCTTTGAGAGAGGAGAGGTATAAATTGATGCATCACGCTACTAAAATTCAAATAAACCCACCATGGTGGATGAGCACGAGGCATAAAAAAGTGGTGGAACTAGAGATCTTAAGGTACCTCTCCATCTCATTCTCATGATTTGTGCATTCTAAAATGAACTTCACTAGTTAATAAGTTGAGGAACCACATTAAACTGTAGGTAATAAATTTCACCCCTTAGTGTAGGATTTAGCTTAGGTTAGCTTAAGGGTAGTTAGAATTTTAATTTTTAAAAATTTGGGGTGGGAAATGACCCCGTGTGGGGGCCACTTTAGGGCTGTCTTTAGTAGGATAAGTGCCTAATCGGCCAAATGGGGGTCGTCAGTGCTACTAACAGTAGGGTTCAAATTCCAATGATAAAAAATTTAACCATTGGTGGTGTCTATCGATGGCATCTGCAGCGACCATGGTGATCATCGATATCATGAGCGGCTATAAAAATTATGTATTAGTTTTGATTTGTTGGTTGATTTTTATTTTTTTTTGGATTTCGTTATAATTTTATGATGAGTGATTGATTGAATGCTTTTAATTGCATGCTACTGCATGTTAGACATTAAAATCTTGAGCTCGAGAGCCCAATTTGTTATTGGAATTACAACCATTATTGGATGCCACTGATTGGAAGTGGTTTGAGGTGATTGACATATGATTATCGACTATTATGTCAGACCAGTCTTACCTTACAAACCTGGCTCATCTATGGGACAATATGACCAACACTTTATATCTCCCCACTGAAGAGATGATGGTGATATTGGAGGATGTCTACTATATATTTAGGATTCCCATAAATGGCTTACCTATCACTTTTTATCCTACTATGGTGAAGGAGATAGTTTTTGAGAAGGTTTTATATGCCATATTGAGGCACTAGAAAACATAGATCATGGTGGGGTTCTAGTCTAGTATTGGTATGAGTAGCATATATTCTCTCATCGCCAGGTGGTACTAATGCACATCATGTCGAATGTGTTACTACCTGACTCATTAGGAGTGAGGTTCCCTTAGAATATCCTAGATATGGTACATGACCTATTGGAGTGTGATCTAGAGTATCTAGTTTTCATGTCATGGGGGAGCACATTTCTTTCTCAGCTGTATAATGAGTTGTATGAGATTACATAGCGAGGATGAGTAGGTAGGGAATGTAGCTTGTTGTTGTAGATCTGGGGCTAGAAACATATCTAGATAGACTGACCTAGTGGATCACCATTGGCCCTAGCTAATGTAGAGGAGGATGATATATGCTATGTAGTCTGGTGGCCACAGGAGATAGAGACTAGCCAAAGCCATCCATATGTAGGTGAGCTAGCACACTATATTATGTCACTATAGGGGATACAACCTAGTCAAATCATATGGAGGCCATACCTAGACTATCCTGATTGGCCTGAGGTAGGGAGATACTTAGCCAGGGTGAGGTGTGGCATATGGCTCATGTGGCACCATGGGAATGAGAGAGATTACTTCCACTACTATCAAGTCACTAGGTAGTTTGGCATAGCACAAGATGTGCCAAAGGAGCCAGTCCTCTATCATTGTCAAAAGGTAGATATATAGTTTGTAGCACCACATATGATATGTTTTATCAAGAAGGTAGACCATCCTATTGATAATACCAGTTCAAAGGATCCAAGGACTACTATGGAGTATGATACTTGGTGGGTATCTTGGCTATGGTAGGGTGGTGGTAGTCTAGGTAGACCTAGAGATGAGGTGGTAGATGAGGGTGGTGATTATGATGAACGATGAGTACGTTGCAGGATAGAGGGTGAGTAGGAGCAAGCAACAAGATACATGGATAAGCCCCAAGATGAGAAGGGGGACAAGGTAGATGCCCAAGGTGATGAGTTAGAACAATTGTAGGAACAAGTATAGAGTCTACAATAGTAGCTATAAAATTCATATATGAGGCTTGTAGAGCGAGATACTAGTCTCATGTTGGCTTAGATTCAACTTAGTGTAGGGTAGCAACAATGATGCAGGTATGCTAAGAAGAGGTCTACTCTCTAAACTCAGGTTGATACAACCACTATGATGATAAACACTCTATGGGCTCAGATGGTGGCCAAGACTACTGAGGTAGATGCTCTCAAGATATAGCTAGTGGCAACTTTTGTAGTTCAGGTTATACCATCCACTCCAGTCACTCAGGGATTGGTAGCTTTAGGTGGGGACACAAATATTAGGAGACTACAAGGTATAATAGTAGGGGATTTAGCATAGCATACAATAGATTTAGCATACATTGTTGTTCTAGAGATTGATATTAGGCTCTATTGTGGAACTATGCCAGTTAGGTCTTTAGTAGGGGGATCATAGAGAAGCAGGTGAAGTGATTCTAGGCAGTCATCAGTGCATCCCAATCACAGGTCTGGTGCATGATTCAAGAGATCGATAGGAATAAGCTTCAAAGAACCTCTTAGATATGGATTTGAGGGTGGAGGTGACTCGAGGAGTGCATGTCCCATTTGATATGTCATGATTATTGTATCATTTTTAAGTGTAATGTCTAAGGACCTACACAATTGTAACCTACGAGTAGTTTTTGTACCTCTATGTACTTTGACATTCACTCATATTTATATGATATCTCTTTATGACTCATTATGTGTTATAATTTTTGATTTTGTGTTTATGTTATGGATTAGTGGAAGCAATACTTAGATGATTATGTGATGATGATATATGTATGCAATGTACTAATGACATGCACTAGCTGGATGATATATGTATGATTAGATGTTGTGGTCTAGATGTGTAGATGTACTACTATGTATGCATGTATGGATGCAATGGTTAATGCTAAATGCATGTTTAAATTTGTTTCAATTGTTTTAGGCATTTAATATATGTGTATATGATATGGTGGATGTAATGTATTAATTTCACGTGGATTGTGTAATGCAAGTGAACCTATATGTTTTAATAATTTCAAACATAAGGAATGAATCTAATTTGTGATAATAAACTAATCAAAGACACCACACAATGTATGAAATTCATTAATGAAAATGGTAACTCTTATCATAAGAATTAATAATTTAACATTCATATGTGAGATGAAATGAAGTGATATGTATGGGCTTTCCCTATAAGCTTATACAAATTAAAATATATGGATAAAATAGTCAATGGCCATCTAAATATCATTGCTGATATCCATCCGGTATCTATCCTATTCTATGCACACCCCTTAATAAACAAAAGTTCATAAAGAAAACTATGCATGATTGATGAGATGATTTGTTGCTATTAGGATATTTTTGAGGTTTTCTATGAGACTCAAACACCCTATTTGATTGATCAAAAGTTGTATAATGACTACACAAGACTCTTGAAAGATACAAGCCTATTATGATGACCAAGATATTCACTATCCCTATGTGTGCAAAGTGAATATATTAGATGAGGCATAAGACTACTTCATTTCTAGGTATGTTTCATTCAACCCATTTCTATGATGAGGATCACCATATGGTCATCATTATCCTAAGTTTAGATGCAGTTGGACTAGAATACTAGGAAATACAAGCCACCTAAAGCTAGCTCATCTGAAAACTGAAATTGGTCTATAAAAAAAAAGGTCACTAATGTGACAAACATATCGCCACACATAATGATACTCCATTACCATGTAGGTTTCATTCAACCTATTGTTGTAATAGTGATCACCCCATGGTGGTTGAATATTGAATATTCTAGGGATTCAAGCTCGTTACCCCCTTCTTTTCTTTTGATTGCTTGGGATACTTTCTCATGCTTAGTGATGATAATAACTATTTATTTTACATCTTATTTTTTTTGAAGCAAGGGATTTTCTTAGTGATGAAAATCACTAATTATTTTGCTTTTCTTTGGGAAATTTTGCTTGTTTTGTGTAAAAGAAAAGGATTTCTTGGGTAGGGAGAAGCTTGTCCTTTTGTCAATGATCAAAATTCTAAACCATGCACATAATAATAGGAGAAAGGAAAACCTTTCACTTAAGGTGACTAGGAACACTTTTTAGTGTCATCCTTCCTTGTTCAAACTAGGATTATTAATGTTTAAAATGTGATGGGATTTTGAAATATGCAAGGTAATATCAAAAGTAGACTTCATCTTCGAAAGCCAAGGTAGATTTATACAAAATATAAAAATATAACTAGGGATGGATGAGTGACCAGAAAACCCTAGTATACACCTTATAGCAACTCATAAGTTGTGTTGAAAAACACAATTACTCACAAGGAATATGAATTATAATGATTTGAGAATGCATGCTTGGCATACAAATAGGGTGTCATTCATAATACTATAAACACAATATATCCTAATGCAAGTGCAATAGATGAATATGCCTAATGCAATGAAACTAATGGATGCATATGATGGAATGCAAAATGTAAATGTTTTTGTGTTTTCGATGTTTTGAATTTTTTTTAGATTTTATTGTTTTTTTTTATTTTTTTGGGTTTTTGATGTTTTTTAGGGGGGGAAGGTGTGATACCTTATGTACCATCAGTTTGTGCACTTCCTGATGAATATGAGAACAATGCGATACCATTGGAATTCTCAATTTACTTCATCATGTGTGATGTGGGTGGTGGGGAAGGTGTGACACCTTGAATACCCCCAATGTGCACTTTTTTTATGGTAATATAATCAAATTGACTAGGAAGAGTGATGGAAATTGACTCACCCTATTGTGGCACAAAACTTTGTGCACTATCATTGCTCGGATGGGATGATATTAATGACTCATTTATGGATTTTATAAGTGATGAAAATCACTATTTATTTTTCTTTGCTTTGGGAATTTTGCTTGTTTTATGTAAAAGCAAGGGAGAAGCTTGTCCTTTTGTCAATGATCAACATTATAAACCATACACATAATAATATGAGCAAGGAAAACCTTTCACTCAAGGTGACTAGGACCACTTTTTAGTGTCATCCTTCCTTGTTCAAACTAGGATTATTAATGATTAAAATGTGATGGGATTTTGAAATATGCAAGGTACTATCAAAAATAAACTTCATATTCGAAAGCCAAGATAGATTTCTACAAAATCTGAAAATATAACTAGGGATGGCTGAATGATTGGAAAACCCTAGTATACAACTTATAGAAACTCATAAGTTGTGTTGAAAAATACAACTACTCACAAGGAATATGAATGTTAATTATTTGAGGATGCATGCTTGGCATAAAAATAGGGTGTCATTCATAATACTGTAAACACAACCTATCCTAATGCAAGTGCAATGGATGAAGATGCCTAATGCAATGCAACTAATGGATGCATATGATGGAATGCAAAATGTAAATATTTTTGTGTTTTTGATGTTTTGAATTGTTTTTGGATTTTATTGTTTTCTAATTTTTTTTGGATTTTTGATGATTTTTAGGGGGGAGGTGTGATACCTTATGTATCCCCAGTATGTGCACTGCCTCATGAATGTGGAAAATATGTGATACCTTTGGAATTCCCAATTTTATTTATCATATGTGATGTGGATGGTGGGGAAGGTGTGACACTTTGAAGACCCCCAGTGCACACTTCATTTACGGTAATATAATGGACCCGACTAGGAAGAGTGATGGAAATCGACTCACCCTATTGTGGCACAGAACTTTGTGCACTATCATTGTTCAGATGGGATGATATTAATGACCCATTTATGGATATAGTATTCCTATTAATAAGGTCTTGGACTACATGTCTAAAAACATGCTAATTATAAATGTCATGACCCCTCAATTGGTGATAAAGGCAAGAATGATCCTCCTTGTAAGTTTTAGACTTGGAATTATATGGGTTGAACAAGGATATGTTTGGTAAGATGATTGTATTTGTTTCTTGCAGCTTATGAAATATGGTGGACATGGGTTCAGTTACTAGACGTGGATGTTGAGATTGCATTTTATGCAGTGAATGAGATACAAGCATCTCAGTTATTTTCTTGGGAAGCTCTTCTCACTTTTCTATCATCCCTCGACTATGCTCACTTGTTGGATTTCGATATTGAGAAGGTTATCAATGCAAAGTTGATTCCTCTCAAGCATGCTTTGTATTATTTTACTAAAGTTGTAACATGATTGAATATCATGGATGTCTAGTTGATGGTAGAGATAATGCAAATCCTCTCTATATCCTTTGGGTTTCTGATGATTTGTATCTAAAGTGTAAATCTCAGGTAAAGTAATAGCCTTTACTTTGTATAATCGATTGAAAATAAATACCATATGTTTGTGTAGAGGTGTATAAATATGAGGTATTTGATATGGCTAACTCTATGCTTGATCTTGTTGAGGCATTTACTATGGTTGCATAGAAAGCAATTTGATTTCAGACGAAATTTCCTTCTGTAGATCAATGTTTGTGAGCTGGTGCAAGATTTTTTGCAAAGCCTCATTTTTTTGACCCATTTGCATCTCTATCTTATCTAGAGAATCTAGAATGTGCTGCAAGACTAATGGGGATGCAGATTACATTATCATTGATGGATCTAGCTGATGATTGATCAATGATGGAGGTGAGTTTAAGGTGGGTGTAAGAGGACCCTTGGGTAATTTTGGATCACCAATTTATGTACACTAAGAAGGTGTGGATGTTTCTTGGTGATCTCTTTTAGTGATTTCATCCACATGCTCTTATTTATGACTCAATTAATGCTTTTGTTCCACTTTGGAGTGTTGAATTGTGATAGCTTGAGTACCCTCATTTTGGCATAGGGGATATACTTGTTTTTGTTCTTGTGGAGGCTTCATATGAATTGAACTAAGTATGACTAGTTTCGATGTTGGTAGTACTTTTGATGTAGCAAAGATGTTTTATGGGGCTACCAGTTTTGTCGATTGATTTAGAGAAACTTGGTTCTCTATCTTGATATTTATCATTCCCACAAACTCATGGGATGATTTTTTGGTATTTGGACAAGTTATGGATGGCTCATCAACTTGCCTTTGGTGTTATATTTTAGTTGGGAACACTACGGTTTCATATTCATCCTTAGTTATGATGATATCTTGTATTACACTGATGGGAATATATAGAGTATTTTTCTAGATTGGCCCTTTCGAATGTTCTATCTTAGGATATCCTAATGCTATGAAAGGGGTATAAGGAGGAATCACCAATGATGGTGGATATGCAATGGATGGTGATGGTTTTATGGATGCTCTGGCTGAATGTTTTATAATTTCATCTGAATGTGTATCTGGGAAATTGTATGGTGAAGGAGATTCATGTGGTTCATCGGTCATTTTGTAATACTTGAAGGAATATGGATCAGTGTGTACCACATATACATGACCTTGTTGTACAAATTTGAGGTGTTTATGTACTATAGATGGAACACATTCCATCTCTCATTCAATATCTGAATAGGTAGGACTATTGTACCAAATATAGGGGATATGACATCATTAAAGGCTCATAATGTGAATGTGTATTATATAATATGTGAAGGTAGAAGGTTGATATATTTCAATGCAATGATAGTGATGATATTAATAGATGAACTAGTATCAATCAAAACTTGCTTATATGGAGTTTGATTCATGCTAGTTATGATATGCAATGGTAGATCATGTTTGTTACTAGGGGCTAGCCTAATATATTTCTTGAGGAATGTGATCATAGGATCCTAATATGGTTGAATTTAACTTAATTACTATGAGGATTGCGATACATGATTAGATTTGATTGGATTTATCAACGATGTAAAATGAATAGGGCATTTCTTGCTCACTGTTGTGATATTGATCATGCTGATAAAACCCTCATTAGGTGGGGCTATATGCACCTCATTCACATGCTCTATTTTATCTTCCTTGACCTCATGTTTGGGTAAGGGATATTTGAATATGCTAATTTGTTGATTATCGATAGTAAGAGGGCTATCAATTTACAATTGATCTTTGTCTAACATATTCTACACCAAGTTTTTAAACGAGATGTAATCTTGGATGTCATGATTATTTTACTGATGATACACATAAAATATGTATTCCATATATCATTTATATTTTGAAAAATTAGGATCAATAGTACAAATCTCAGACAAGAAAATAGTCTTAGCCTTGCATAGACGGTTGAAAAGTGAAGCCAAAGATTTAGGCAATGACGTGTAAATATGAGGTATTCGATATTATCAATTTTGTCTTTGGTTCTTATATAACTGATTATTGTGTTGAGTTGGAGGGGGTTGAGCTTGATAGTTATACTGTTGGGGAAATTTATTTGCTTTTGGAAAATTTATACCCACCTAGTTCACATGCACTAGTTTGGACTAATGATGGTTGTTATTGCATTGGTTTTTATTCCAATATTTCTTACAGAGTTTTAGCTCTCCCCCTTGGATCTTGATGTCCTCTATTACCTTGGATTATGTCAAATATTCCTTTAATGTTTGATACTATTAAATTATAGTAGCAACAAGATATGTTTAGCATAAATTTTTGTGAACATCCAAGTTAATTCAAAAGTGGGAATGGAAACCGATAATTTTGACATGATTTTTTCATCATCTATTCCCATAATCTATAGTTGGATCATCATCATATCAATGTAGGCTAGACAAGTTGGATAGATTTACCTTCTTCTTGACACCAAAATAAAAGTGTTCAAGGAAAGCATTTGCTATATTTTCAAAGCTAGATATACTGTACCTTGGTAACTGATTATACTACACCAGGGTAGGACCCACGAGTGTGATAATGAATGTGTGAAATAGTAATGCATCATCATTCTATGGCTAGAAGTACAAGTTCATAAAACTCATAATATGCTCCTGAGCATCATCATCCCCCTTGAATTTATCCAACTTAGGCATTTCAAAATGCTCAGGATAAGTTGGTGTGGGCACTAATGGATGTAGGGGTTGGTTATATACTTTACTCAATGTGGGTTTTTTGTAAACCACACCTTGTTTCTTGAGTGATTTGATTCACTCCGTGAGCACTTTGTATGCTTGTGATGCGATGATCTCATCCTTCCGAAGGGGTATTCGAGGAGCAAGCGGTGGAATGTTTCTTTGTGATCAAGTTGGTCCATTATAATAATTAGCCAAGTCTACTAAGGATGGTTCAAGATACATCTGATCATGTTCATCTTGTTCTAGCTCTTTATATTGTTCATACTCTAGCCAATTTGGTATTGGACGCTATTGTTGCTGAGAAGCATGTAGTGAAGCATGATGAGGACGAGTGTTTGTTTACCTACCAGATAATTCTTGATGAAACATATTATATTTCAAGGCATGCTATTTCTTATAAGCACTAGGTGTGGGTAATTCTTATTGAGCTAACTTATTTGATCATTATTCATGTTCCTTTTGCTTAAGAATCCTTTGTTCATGCAAACAATGCTCATACAAATGTTGGTGATGTAGCCTTCATGTTTCTTCATGCTCATGTTCTACCTCATGCTCATTACACAAACAATATATCTAGAATTGGAGTAATTGCTCTATTTGGTTTGCATCAAGCCTAGGCAGTCGATCTATTCAATCTACTATGTATGGTCATTGGCTTTGCAGGTCTATATGTGGAGATTTGGCAATTTTGATTCAAGATGTAGGTATAGCTATCGTCTTACCTCTATCTATTGAGGCTGCATTAACACCATGTTTAATCCTATGTGCAGTGCCCTCATGTGTGGATGATGCAGGTGTGTTGAATTCTCACCTAGAGAACTCACCATGGGCATACATATGATACGCTACCTTTTTGCTACATGCACTTTCTAAATAAGAATAGGAAGATGAAGGGGATCCATGAGTTGAATTTGTACCATAATTTTCTAAGAAATCTACTTTATGAGTTTTACAAGGTCGATCAAGAGGAGTATCTTGCTCATTGGTGTTAAGGTATATCACAAATTTTTCTCCATGCTCGAAGGGATTTGAATATCGATTGGATATACAAATGTGTGAAACCCCTCTAGTTTACCCCTCACTGGGTGTATTTTATCTATTAGCATGATGAGATGACTGAGATCTGTAAGGAAGCTCCTCATAGTTATGATGAGTCCCAATAGAAGTCCTCCTAGGTAGGGTTTATTGATGAGATCTCCTATGAGTGGAATTGTATCCGTAGAGACTACTTGTACATTCTTCAGGTATGAATTGGTACAGTGGACTAATTCTAAGGTGGTTTGAACCTTCTTACACATTGGATACCACCTCAATTATCAACTAAGCCTGACTTCATGTGGTGACCATTCATTTTTGTATTATCTTGTATGTGATTTAAGAAACAAATAATGTATACATATGATTATCTCTTTTAAATTTTAATTGTGTTTCATAAAAAGTTGGCTTGTGTGTTTTGATGCATTGTATATCATGCCACTTTCTTATATGAGTTTGAATAATAGTTTATGTAACTCTCAATTATTAAAGGATTTTACTTGTACACTTTTACACACTAACCTAGTGATGAAGTTTGAATTACAAAACCCACCAGGGAATAAAGATGAAACCCATACCCAATGAGGGAGCACAAGTCCTATTGATCATCACCCAATCTACCATGGACTATGCTACACTCTTAGAAGAGAAATGCATGCTATTTTTTGTAGCTTCAAAGATTCTTGGAGTCAGACTTTACCATGGTTGGGTTAAAAATATCATAATTTACAAGCCAAAGAGGTGGTGATGAAGGCCACCATTGGTATTGATCAAGTGGTTAGATGTCACTCCCAACTCACTTGAAGTTAAATTTAAAGTGTGAAGTGTGTGTGGTTCATTTTACTTTCTATGAAAGCAAAGGTAAAAAATAGACCCTAAAACTGAATCTAACAAAGGCTGTCTCTATGAAAAATGGTCAACAATAATGGTCGTCAGACACAGAGTCAATCAAAAATCTAGCTGCTGGATTCTGGGGTGATGAGCAAGAAAAGCCACTGTTCCCAACAACGGTGGCCAGTAAACAACAAAGATTTACTTTTTTTTTTTTTTAAACTTTTTCTAGGTTGTTTAATTAATTCCTATTATGTAAATTTTAAAAAACATAGTAGAAAATAATTTAGGGCCACTTATAGGTGTAACAATAGTTTGAAGAAGCTGTTGAATTTTAGGTTTTTTGTGTCTATCCTGAGGTCATAAATTATTAGAATGATGGTGGTGTTGGCTATCAGAGTTAATGGTGGTGGTCATTGTTAGCTGCACCTATTTAGAATGGTGGTGCCTGTAATGCACAAGCAATAAAAAATTCAAGTTAGCAACCAAATAAGGAATGGTCCCATACGTGATAGCCACTTGTGAATTACCAAAATATTCTAAACATATACATAATTGCAATAATGAAATCAATTTGATAAAATAAATATATGTAACCATTATAACAATAAATTAAAGAAATAAATGAGCCATTCTCATTAATATTCAAAAGACATTGTACATCGGGTTACAATACGTCCCTCTTAGGGATACCAAATTGATACGAAATTACAATAAATCTCAAGAATAGATGTCTTCCAATAGATTCTTCTAGAATTCCTCTAATCTGATTAGGGAGGGTTTTCTTCACAACCTCCATGTAATGATGTTAAAAAATGTGATCTTGATGATGTTTAGCTCCTGCAAAAGTCCTATCACCTACACACAAAGAAACTAAAGAATGATTAATAGCATTGAAATCCTCTCAAGATGAGGATAGTTTCTTGATAGGCACAATAAGGAAAGCAAATGCATAAATAAGTGCATAAATGCATGAAATACTGAAATGAAATATACTAAAATAGGTTAGAAATCCAATAGAAAGTAGCTAATGACTAATATAATGACTAAAATAGAAGAAATGATACATCATCTCGAGGACACTATTGATCAGGTCAGCAGGCTCTATTAACCACTGATGACGTTGATGGTGGCACCTATGGGCCACTATTAAAAATATTGGCTACTAAACAAAGACTATGTTCAATGTGTTCTAAGACTTGACTATGATCAATTCTACTATTGAATTGATGTGCAAGGGTCAATGTGTCCTAAAACATAGTTGGATTCAAATCCATGGCAAATTGGTGTTAAACAACAACGTGGTTGATATTCAAGCTTTAGCAAACTTAATTGATGAATGTTCCAACATCATGATACAAATTGGGTAGCACTTTATTGCACCTCAAGGGATATTATTTCTCTCCTCATTTTGGTAGTGCTTTGCTATGGCTATTGGTCAACAAAATCTCTAGACTTTTCTCTTATTTTTGGGGCCTTAAGTAGACTCCAAAAATTTGCATCCTAGATTGTTCATGAAGCCAATAACAAGATCTCGTTGGGATAGGGTCATTGAGGTGAAGCTTTTGGAATATTCTAATGGATAACCATTCAAGTATTTGTTGCATACTAATATATTTTACTTAGATTGGGTAGTTTAGTCATCTTTGATAGGCATGACTCAGTTTGTGGTCACTATCGACAGGCGTAGCCCACTTGTAGCCATCGTCAACGTTAGTGATTGTGAGGCCACCACTGAGAAAAACAATGACCAAGGCTGAGTAGGGCTAGCTTTCCTTGATTTAGTAGTTATAACCACTATTGAATCTTAGAAAGGTCCAAGATTAGTCATATGGCCTGAAAAGGTGTCCACATGAGTAGCCTCCTCAACATAATGCATTTTAGGTGTCTACATTTGGAATACTATAAATGGTTTATCAAGCTTATGGCATATGAATTTGTAATTGAATATAAGTGTAGACACCTAAAATTTGCACATGTCTAGCTCTACATACTTGTAGATCCATTAGGATACTTGTAGGTTTGCATAGATCATCCTAGACACCTCTAGGCTATTGTAGACCAATGTAGACCATTGTAGACAACTGTAGACTACTCTAGACTAGTGTAGACCATTATAGACCACTATATACTACTCCAGACTAGCGTAGACCACTCTAGATCAGTGTAGGTGATCTTAGACCTTTATAGACTTATGTAGGTCATTTCATTTGTCTATAGGCATAAAACCCTACTAAAATACACAATTCATGACCGAATCACCTTCTATCTATCAAGAGATCACTTATCAATTCCCCAAGGCAACTTAAGCCCCTCCTAGACCTAATTAGGACCCCATGGAACTATTAGTTCCCAATAAGTCTTAATTAAGTTAATTGCATTTCTAATTTTAAATCCACTTCACTTAAGTGTACTTTTTGGATTAAAAAGGTTAATTAGGATCCTAAACCCCAATTAGTCCTAATTATTCCCTCCCAAAAGTGTGTGTACCAAGTTAGTTAGGATATTTCCTAGGAAACCATAACCTAACCCAAATATAACCTAGGGACCACCTAACACTAGTAAACCCTAATCTCTCCTCACACATGTGTGAGGATGAGATATTTTTTTAGGGAATGTAGGAATGACACCTATTAAACCGTAACCTAACTACCTTAGGACTTGACCTTAGGGTTTAGTACTAACCACACCCCCTACACCTTGTATTGTACTATAAATAGGAGACCAAATTCCTCATTATCTCTCTCTCCCTTTTTAGTTAGCCTACATAAACTCTACAAAAATGTGACCAGAAGTGCAATCTCAGAAACCTAAAATATACAAACAATATAGCAGCACCTGAGAAGCCTATCTGAACAAGGATCTCCAATAGAAAGTACTCATAGCTCAATTCACCCCTCAGCCTATGAATTTGACTTCTAGTTCACCCCTTGACCTGCAAGTTTGCCCTATAGAAGGTTTTTCTCCCCAAATCAATCAGGTACACTTTATTTCATGTTTTTACAATCATTCATGCAATTTATTTTAGTTTTTATTACATATTTTGTGTTGATTTATCTTCTTCACCATGGGGCCTAACTAAGGCAAGCCCCAAAAAATACTGAATCCATTTTGTAGGTCCAAAATAGATGCAAATAGGAATCATCAGCAAATACAACGACCGATGGCACACATTATGCATGAAGCCCACCTTAATTGAGGAGCCCAAAATATAGCATCAGATTTATTGTACATTTGGGAAATAAAGAATGGGAATTCTCCCTATTTGTAACCTAAAGCATTTCTATCATGAATAAAATCAGCATTTCTGAATAATTTATGTTATAGAAAGTTGTTGGATCAAATGTAATCTTTTGTATGTTTCATTCTAGCATGCCCAGTGGGACCCCCATAAAGGATTCTGCTAGACTAGTTTTTATCGCAAATCTAAAATAATTTACTATTTCTATTTTTTTGCAGGTACCATATCCAGACATCACAGAGATCCCTAAAACCTTGACAACCCCCTTAGGTCATCATAACAAGGATTTAAAGCTCATATATCTGATTCACCCTCTAGCCTACAAATCCAAATCCAATTCGTCCCCTTCCCTATGAATTGAGCATAACTACTCCAAAGACCCTCAAAATTGTAGAGGTCAACAATAGAAAGATAGTAAAATCCATCTGGAGAAAAAGGAATCAGGTATTCCCCTTTTTTTTCTCTCAGTTCTATCATTTTTGGTTGCAAGGAAAAATTCACTAGTAAATGCATCATGTCATTCGGTGAACTTCTTGTTTTAATGCATTCATCATGCTGAGAATGGTTAGTTCAGTGCTACATATTTCTCTTTTTGTGTGTAAATAATAATTACATTCCTCTTTGCTTTGAAGATTAAAATAGGCTTTTGATTCTACTCATTCTTTTTGTGAATTACAATTTGTCAAAGCCCTTTTTCTTGCAATAGTTAGATTGTTCAAATTTATTTCCAAAAACCTGCATTAAATTGGAAAGTTCAGTTGATTTGTCTTTTCAAAATCATGTTTATTTCCTTGTTCAAATTGCATTTTAAATAGATATTTCTTTTTACTCTTGTATCATTTCATTAATTTGATTCTAAAAAAATCTTCAAACTTTAGATTTCTTTCATGTTATTAGAATAGGAGTTTTAAAATATCTTTAAAAAATCCCCTGGGTAATTTTCAGATCCCTTTCATGTCATTAGAGTAGGATTTTTTAATATTTTTCACAAATCCCCTGGGTAATTTTCATATTTCTTTCATGTCAATAGAATAGGAGCTTTTAAATATCTTTTACAAATCCCCTGGGTAAGTTTTGGATCTCTTTCATGTCATTAGATTAGGAGCTTTTAAAATCTCTTTTGCAAATCCCTTGGGTAACTTTCAAGTTTCTTTTCAAATCACTTAGATTAAAAATTTTGACATCTCTTTCAAAAATCCTCTAGGTAACTTGTATGCTTTTCATTTATGTATTTAGATTAGAAATTTTGATATATCTTTCACAAATCCTCTGGGTAACTTGTATGCTTTCCCTTTATGTCTTTAGATTAGGAAATTTGATAGCTCTTTCACAAATCCTCTAGGTAACTTGTATGCTTTCCCTTTATGTTTTTAAATTAGAAATTTTCATATATCTTTCACAAATCCTCTGGGTAACTTGTATGCTTTCCATTTATGTCTTTAGATTAGAAATTTTCATATCTCTTTCATAAATCCCCTGGGTAATTTGTATATTTCTTTCCATACCATTAGATTAGGGTTTCAATTTCTTCCCATCTTCTAACATAGAATTTTAATTTACTTTTTGCACAACTTCATTCACACTTATTTCATACTACAATATTAGGGTTCCAAAATCCCTCTTGTTACATATTTTACATTGCTTGTATACATACTTCATATCATAGGTCCTAGCTTCTTTTCAAAAAGACACATAGGACTAGCTTTGCTTTTAAAACACATTTTAAATTTAGATTTTGCTTCCAAAAGGCACATTTAGGGCTAGATTTTCATTTAAAAAGAGCATTTAATTAGATTTATTGCTTTCTATATTGTCGTTAGATGACTTAAACCCATACACATGTACGTGGTACATACAAGTGGTGATATTGGATTTTATCCTTAATCCATCTCTCAAGACTGGTGTGGCAGGAGTTGTACCCTCTACCATATCACCCCATTAGACACCTAGCAACCACATATGAGTGGTTTTCTCGATTTCATCACTGGAAAACCCTCACTTTTGATATTGGCATTATGTATTTCATCACCAAAAGTAACCTTCAAAGTGGGATAGGATTATATGCCTTCATTCACAAGGATTACATAATTTGTGAACATGGTAACTATCATTATTGACTAAGCCCACTTGAGGGTGAAGCAAAAGCATGGGTATGCTGGTAGCAGGTCTCAAAATGTACCACATCTTCTCATGAGAGGATATAGTAACCTCATTTTAGCATTTTGAGTTCACCCCCTATAGGTTATCATTTTACCATGCCTTCCATATAGGTCACAAATCGTACGTCATGATATTGTTCTATTTTGTGCATATTTGGATGTTGCAGGAGGTTCTATATCGATGAAACTCTTGATTTTCTAGAATATTCACCCCACTACCTATGATATTATCTATGAAATATATTTTCAACATCAAAACACCCTCAAACTAGTAAAACACTTTATTTTATGCATTTAGAACTAAATTCAATTTCATGTTGTTTGCATGATCACAAAATAGGTTCAACACATTTCAATAAATAACACCTTGTTCAACTATCTACAACCTGTTACTTCTTTGCTTTTGTCTTAGTTAAAAGTTGAGTTTAAACTTCATAGGGTTGTTTCAAAACCCCTTTACACATCACATCTAGAATATTAGACCTTAGTATCTGTGTAGTTCTAAAGCTTCATGAAATGATATACTCCATCATGCCTATTGTTACCCATAGTCAAGTGTACAAGAAAGCACGCAATATAGAGGAGGCTTCTAGTACCAGTTCTAGCCAGTATACCCCTCCTTCACTCATGAAGGAGAAATCCATATGCACACCCGATATTCTCATAATATTTGATCCACGTTACACACACACAATGTCCCAGGGTGAGACATCCACTTTGAGTGAAGCCCTTGCCACTTCATTCAAATAAGACCATCCACTCACTTCCCCTTCATCATCGCCTAATACACCTTCCATGTTCTATGGCCATGTGATCTATACTACTCTAGGACATCCCCATCCTCTATTCACCATAAAATAAGAGATCCCACCTATGTATCCTACCTTCACATACCATTTATTTTAGAGTCTATCTCAATTCCTTTTTGAGAATGACTCCTTGTTATTAAGTCATACTCACCCTCAAGTTGAATATTTTGTCCCTACCATAGGGATGATTTGAGACCCCTCATCATCCACACCAGGAATTCAGATGCCATCCTTCTAATCTACACCACAACAACCCTCATTACAAAAATAGCAAGTACCATCTCCATCATCACACCTGCACTCTTATCAAGAGTCGCAACCATCTTCTTCCCAACAACTATTTTTCCCATTCTTTGAGGATTTAGCCCAACCACCTCCTCAAACACAACCAATGCAATGTCAAAATCAACCGACTACCAACATCCAATATAGAGTGAACACATTCATCACTCCACCTACCCTAGCTCATACTTTGGGAGCTTATCCTACCTTCTCTTGATCCTTCCCATCTACATATCAGGTAATGAAAGGGTATCCTACCTAATATTCCATTCCACATTTGGCTACATATACCTTTAGATTACCCCCTCCTCCTCCTTTTTAGGCTCTAATTGTCAGTCCTCTTCCTACCTTTGGACCTAGACCTACTACCTATACCCCTATTTCCCTAGGGTACTCCACATAGGCTAGTTTTCCTACATATTATCCATTAGGACAGAGATAGGTGCCATCCTTTGACACTTCATCTCATCCACCTCCCACACCGTCAATTATGATACCTCCACCATTATATATAGGGCCTACTTTCTTGATACCTCCTCCTTCTTGGTCATCGATTCCCATGATCCAACCATTATAGTAGGCTAAACCTCAACAAATACCTATGCCACAATCGCACATATCACAACCTAAATACTATTACCCTCAAAAAATTCCTATTCCATAGCCCAACATTCCATTGGCTGACATCATACATCACCCACTAGCCACCTTACCAAGATCAGTTACAATACTTCCCTCTTCAACAATGGAAAGAGCAGCATCTCCAATATCCACCACACTCATAGGCTACACCCACCTTCACACCTTCCCCTACACCCTTAGCACCTGAACTTCAACTTCTACAAGATGAATTGCTCAATCTTTGCACAACAAGATATGGATCACAAAAACTGACCTACGATGAACTCTATAATGAACCAGTCCATCCATTAGTTCCAATACCACTTTATCCCTATCACTTTGATATTCCAAATTTTGAAAAATACAAGGGTAAGGAAGATCCTGGAGAATATGTGAGCAACTACAACTCAGCTTTCTACCAACCTCATAGTACCAAACCCCTTATATTACGTACCTTCTCCATTTCACTTGGGAGACAAGCCTTAGACTGGTATAACATGCTCCCATGCCATAGCTTGTATACCTTCGAAAAATTGGCCAACTCCTTCCTGGAACACTTTTCCATAAACATTAAAAATAAAACTAACTTTTCAGATGTCTATGCCCTTTAACAGGCTAATGATGAACCTATTACCGAATTTGTTTTGCAGTGATCTATCATACATGACCTCGTCTATAGCCTTCCTACTACTAAGTTAGTGATACTATTCTCTAAGAGTTGCCACAAACACATATCCATAGCTTTGTAGATTCATCAAAACCACACCTTTGAAGAAGTAATTACCCAAGCTAAAGCTATTGAGGACATCAAGGTCCAATCGAGTAATATTAAGTTGAGACAGAAACCAAAATACAACTTCAATTTACATTTCAATATAAATACACCTAACCAACCTTATCCTCGATCACCACAAGATAAGCAAGTGGCAGTAGCTACCTTAACACCCTCACTGGTCCCACAATTCTCTCCTCTTTAACAACAAATATTTTACACCAATGTACCTCCTACTCCTAGGCCTCAGTAGCCTCATGACATGCATCCCTAGGCTCCACAATGCAACCTTACACCACTCTCTGAATCATTACCAACCCTCTTCTAGAGGTTTTACGATGCATACCACATTATCCTATCCAAAATATGACCACTTGATACAAATATACCTAAGCTTCAAGGATATAATGAGCAAGTCTTCTATTAGTAATACCAACAATGCAACCATAATATCGATGCTTGTTGCTCCTTCCATGGTCATGTCCAAGATCTTATAGAGAGGGGTACCATCCAGGTCTCAAATCCCCTCGCACCACAAAATAAAAACCTAGGGATATTCCAAAATTCCTTACCTGATCACATCGAAACTAACCCCCAAAGACATCCACCTAATCCCCAAGGACCACCGAGGTAGGTAAATAGTGTCCAATGTAGCTCCTATTAATGCGGTATAGTGGGTATGATTAACCTTACCACTCAAAATGAATGGTATCCCTCGCATAAAATCCCACCTATTATTTCCCCATCGGTACCATTTACATCCCCACCATCTCCTATGACTTCCAACACCACACCTCCACCACCACAAAATGTCAGCATAATCCGTGGTAGCCTTACCCACCAACTATGCAATGCTCCCACCCGATTATCCATATATGATATTCTACAATGGTCTCAACCCCATTATGAGGCATTGAATGACATCCTATGTACTATTTCTCTTAAGACTCATGACACAAACATCTTTGTGAACTTTGTAGGAAATATTCCATGCTACCTTGAACCTTCCATCAGCTTTCACGATCATAAGATCATAAAACTTATAGGAGTAAATCCTCCTCTCTATATCCAAGCGATCATCAATGAAATTACATACACACGTGTCCTTATTGATACAAGCTCCTCCATTAGTATCATCTCTTCAAAATATCTACATCATTTGCATATCCCACCAACTCATTTTACCACCCCATTGCTTGATCTACGTGTGTTCAATGGATCCATGCGACCTAAGATAGGATCCATTGTCCTATCCAATTGGGTAGGTATCTGCACCATCCCCATCCTCTTTCACATCATTCAAGGTGAAATGTAGTACAAAATCCTACTTGGTCATCCATGTATCAAGGACATGTAGTGTGTCCCCTCTACATTGCACCATTGTATCAAATATGTCCACGTAAGACTTATCTATTGTGTTCCTGCTGATGGGGACCCCTTTAAATTTTACAATATTGTAGACCTACCACCCATACCTTCATCGTGCTCCACACAAATATTCATTATTTCTTCTCATCAATCTATCAAAGCATAAACATCCTCCCCTACATCATATTTATTACCACAATCATCACCAAGGATACACACTTTAACATATGCACCACTGGAACCAGCCACTACAGTACCGAATATGGTTTCCACACCCTTTTCACCACCTTCTTTGTGGCCACCACCACTGTCTTAGCCATCATATTCCAAAAATCCACCCACAACATTGAGACCATCCTCATTACCGACATCATGACCTACCACTCCACCTCGCCCACCTTCCTCCATGGAACCTCCTCTTCTTCCTACACCTCAAACACCTCCACTTCCTTTTCACCCATGACCTAGGTCATTCACGTATCCTCATAGCACAACACTAGCACCCACTCCTCCTCCTTACCAATTCCTACATACAAATCACCCCATCCTAGCCATAACAACAGAATGCCACAAGTGGAAACATCGAGCTTCCCACCTTGATGATCAGTTGTTACATCCTTCTCCTACTACCATAAGAGATTCTCAGGTTGCATCATATTTCAATTCAGATTCACCACCTCTCTTACCATAGCATACACCATCCCATATTTCTATTTTTATGGTAAATTCAAGTCCAGGTGACTACAATGTGCATGATGCTCATGTACATCCACTTGTATTTTAGTCCATGCATGAATTTGATCGCCCTTTAGCCTTAATTTTGACTATAAGAACTATTATAAAATTAAGGCCTCTTGACAACCAAACTAACTTTGTATATGCAGGAATTTATTCCTCACTCCCACCTGTAGCTCCTCCGTCACCACAATCTAGTTTTTATGGTACACTAGACCACATTTCCATTAGCACAAATTTGGGTTAGGCCATTACGAACAAGGGTTATGTACAACCATCAATCCTCATGTGCAATTACCTACTAACAAATCTATCCTAGTTTATCGCCCAACCATTGTTCACACACTTGAGGATGAGCTTCGGGACCTATCCCTACACCCTTACCCACTTGCAACACACACCTTGGAAGAGTATATTGATATGGATATCCTATAAGACAACTAATATCGCCATTCAACCATCATAGTTCCCTGTGATTTCTTTCAAGAAACTTCTTTTTTGACACAACATTGTCATGTTATATTGATGAAGTAAGAACTCAACTTGCCACCTTGTCTCTAAATGCTCATGATCTAGATTAGGACATAGCATGTCCCCTAATGTTGCCAACACATTTGGCCACATTTTTGGCTATATATAAGTAACTCCATCGATCTGCTACTTGACCACATTCTCCACTTGTCCTGTGCCCTCCACTAAGCCTCCTACAACATCCATAGGTTATCGAGTCTTCATCATTAGAATTTTCATCGCCCACTTCCCCCATGGCATTGGTTAATATGGTTGACATGGATCTCTTCTCACCACTATGATATGCACATTGAAAAACTCATGACAACACATCAAATATAAACTTTATTGATCTCACACACATCTCACCCATACTGTCACCTCATGATTTTATAATTTCACCCCATGTTCTGTGTACCGCTAACGCTCCTTCACATTCTAAACCACCTCACATCCAATGTGTTCATCACATGAACATCTACATAGATTATTCTTATGATATTCTCAAGGCCATCAATGACCTCCACCTCATTGTAGTCCCAGAACAACTTCGTGATGGTTATCACATGCTAATCGAAGAAACCATTGACGTAGACATCAGTGATGACTCCAAAAATCCTCACATTTTTAAACTAGCTGCTAGCCTTTAACCTGAAGAGCAAATTTTTTTTACTACTTTCATTAGAAAGTATATCAGAGCCTGTGTGGTCTTAAAAGGATATTCCAGGCCTCGATCTTGCCCTCATAGTCCACAATATTACATTAGACAGAGAGACCAAACCTGTCAGATAAAAGCTATGATGCATGCACCCGATAGTAGCATTGCTAGTAAATTCTAAGCTCCAAAAGCTTTTAGATGTAGAATTTATCATACCCATAGATTATCCTAAATGGGTGTCCAACATGGTTCTAGTGCCTAAACCTTTCGATGAAGTTTGTGTTTGGACTAATTTTTGTGATTTAAACAAAGCGTGTCCCAAGGAAAACTTCCCTCTATGTAACATTGATTCGCTAGTTGAATCCATAGCAGGCTATGAGATGATTTCCCTTATGTATGGATTCTATGGCTATAACCAAATTAAAATCAACCATATTGATCAGTATAAAACTTCATTCACAACCTCTTGGGGGACTTTTTGATACAAGGTCATGCCATTTGGCCTTAAAAACACTGGGGTAACCTACCAACGTGCAATGACTTACATATTTCATGATTATACGTATAAAATAATGGAATATTATGTTGATGACCTCATCATAAAGTCCAAGGAATGTTCACAACATTTAAACAATCTCTAAAATATCTTCGACCATTTACTAGAACATAATGTGCACCTTAAACAAAATAAGTGTGTCTTTAGTGTTACCTTAGTCAAAATACTAGGGTTCATTATCTCCCAATGCGGCATCAAGGTAGACCCTGAAAAATTAAAGTCCATCATCGAGATACCCCTACCTACCAACCTAAAATAACTATGCAGTCTCCAAGGAAAAATCACTTCCATTCAATAATTCAAAGCACAACTATCAGACAAGTGCAAACCATTCAATCATATCTTATAAAAAGGAGTTTCTTTCAAAAGGGATGACAACTATCAACAAGCCTTTAATTATATTAAGACCTACCTCACTTATCCACCAGTTATATCTCCCCTACACCCACAGCTACCTCTTATGCTATATATTTCATCCATAGATTTCACAATATGCACATTACTAGCTAAAAAGAACGCGCTCAACAAAGAGCAAGCTATATATTATATTAGTTGTACCCTAGTCAGTTATGAAATTTGATATGGGTACATGGAAAAAAAATGCCTAGTTGTAGTTTTTGCCATCCAAAAAACTTGCCATCATATGTTAAATCACACTACTTTTGTCATTGCTCGAGAAAATCCCCTATGATATATGATGAAAAAAAGTTACCACAACTCTCGTATGACAAAATGGATTATGCTCCTAACAAAATTTGACCTTGAGTTCATTTCACAAATATCCATGAAAGGACAGGTCATCACAGACCAAATTGCTAAGGCTACATTGCCAGGTGATTAGCCTCTATTTATCCAACTTTTGGATGATTTCATCTTCCACATTACAAAAGCTAAAGAGTATGTCAAACCAAAATTACCGACCAATTTGACTCTATTATTTGATGTCTCTCGATGCACTCACATTGGGGATGCAGGTATTATTTTCTTCACAACCAAAGGGGAACCACTCCCCTTTTCATTTAAATTAGACTTTCCTTGCACAAACTATAATGTAGAATACAAAGCCTTAATCCTAGGATTAAAATAGGTCCACTCCATGCATATAATATACCTCCACATCATAGGTGATTCTCTCTTAATAGTAAACCAAGTGCAAGAGATCTAGAAATTCCCTTGTCTAGTCCTTCAATAATACAAGTAGGTCACACAACAACTTCTTTCCCAATTTGAGTGGTACAACATTGAAGCCACTTCATGATAATTAAACCATTTTGTTGATACAATGGCCTCCTTAGGATCATTAATCCTGCAAAACCCCCTATCAGATACCACATGTGTATCCATTCACATTCTTACCTAACCTGCCATATCACCTATATCTCCCATAGATGATGGTGGTATTCATGTAGTCTATACCAAACCACACGATCCTTGGTTTGCACAAATCAATGATTATATTAAGTTAGGATTCCTACTGTGTGATTTGCCACATGCTCACCATTGAGCATTCAGAAAAAGAGCGTGTTGAGTGGTATTTTCACCCGATTGTGAAAACACACTCTCCAATAGGATTTGGGTTCCAAATCCCCTCTTGCAAAGAAATTAAACAAGTAACTTCTCCAAGGTCTCCGCTATGTTAGCATTTTGCACAAATAATATTGTTCAATTTGAATGCTTGGAATACCTTAGTGATTGCAAGTAACTGTAAACAAGGGGCACAGTTGGTTTATTTTATTCGACACTTCAATGATTGTTCGTTTGATCCGAATGAATTCGATGTGAAATGATAAAACTATTTTGTTTTCAGATTTTGGTAGATTTTCAATTGTTTATTTGAATGACTGTAATTAAAATAAAAGTTAAATTTTCTGAAATAAAAGTGCAGAAAATTAAAGAAATGAAAATAAAATGCAAAGAGAATGAAACTAAAATACATTCAGAGTGCGGCAATCCTATTTTGACAAAACCGAAGATAATGAGGTTTTCTGCATACAACCTAACCTATTGAACCTGCAAACATGCACAATCCAGATAAGCTAGGTGTTGGTTTCTAGGGTTTTAACTGTGATTTTTAGATTTAGACATTCGCATGAAGCAACCAAGAAAACTTGCATTAAACTTCACCTATAAGCCTAGAAGATCGAAAAGGGGAAAGATAAACATTCAATCTTGCATGCAGAGAATAACTCCTTTCTTGTCAATGAGATGCAACTCTCTGTAATTTTTGTATTAAAAATAATGTCAGTTTACAACAACGAAAGCTTCTAGTTTTAACAAAACCAGACAAAGTGGAGGAAAACGCTCCAAAAGCAGGCCCAGAATGGCCTATCACCTTCAGCTCTGCAACTCTACCCGCAGCGGTTTTCGACCCCTGTACCAATCTGTGCTTCTGCTTTTAAACTTTCTGGCAATGCTCTCTGTTTTGCCCTGTGACGCTTCGTTTCATTTCCCAGATCGCATCGTTTCATCTTCCCCACCTCTTCATTGTTTTTGACTTTCTGCTCGACGTCGAAACGTTTGATCTTCTCTATGAACTGTAATGCTTCCCATGATTCTTATACCTTTATGCCATGTGTTCAGCACTGCCCCTGTATGTTCTATAATGGCCCGTCATGAATCATGACAAAAAATAGCATGTCACGATATCACGACATTTTCTATCTATATCTTTGTTCTTCCACAAGTATCGCAAAATAAGACATGTCACGATATCATGACATTTTTATACTACTTTATTCATCTTCAAGCACCACAAAAATGAGACATGTCACGATATCAGACATTTTTCACCTTGTTCCCTTCATGCATGACGAAAAAAGACATGTCACGAAATCGTGACATTTTTCTTCTATACACTCAAAATCCACTTTTTCTCTTTTGTATTTTCTTGTACTTAGCCAAATGACATGTCATGAAATCATGACACTTTAAAACTACTTTCACAAAATCATGACCTTTTCTCTTTAGCTCTATCTTCTTGCCTTTTAAAACATACATGTCACGATATCACGACACTTTTCCTCTACATTCACTTTGGTTGCTTTTGGTCGCGAAACTCCGACATGTCGCGATATCGTGACATTTTCTTTTTTGCCCTTCATCTCGTCTTTAGATCGTGAAAACATGACATGTCGCGATATCATGACAACTTTAGTGCCCTACCCTATTTGACTACTTTGACCGTGATTTCACGACATGTCGCGATATCGTGACATTTTAACATTGTCTTTCTCTCTCCTCTATGACCGCGATTTCATGACATGTCGCGATATCGCGACATTTTTTCACTTCATTCCTTTGCTCTTGACCATGATTTCATGACATGTCACGATATCGTGACATTTTTCACTTTCATTTGTCTTAGCCCAAACATGTCACGATATCGCGACAACATTTTATTTTTAGCCACGATAGAGCAACATGTCGCGATATCGCGACAACTTTTCATTTTCTTTTCATTTTGGCAAAACAACATGTCGCGATATCGCGACAATTTTTCATTTTTGGTCGCGATGGAGCAACATGTCGCGATATCGTGACAACTTTTCATTTTTGCTTTTCTTTGCTCTTTTAACATCTGGGCCACTGCAATCTTCTTGGAAAGTGTGCAAAAAAGGTGGGTCCCCAATTTTGGGGTGTGTTGTGGAGCAGCCACAACAAATGGCGACTCTGCTGGGAAATGCTCCTGAGCATTTCGGTGAGAACCTAACCTGAAAAAAATACATACTTGAATACAGGCGTTAGCACATAAAACATAAACAAATGCCGATAGATCAGAAATACATGAAACATTAGAATCATTAAGTATCAGCTCGGTGTGTGCAATGTGTTCCATTTTCTATCGTTTGAAATTGATCAACATTCCATTGTCAGTTTTACATGAATGCATATGTGAGATTGTGAATGATTTGTGTAACCTGATAAATATGCTTAGAGATTTTGCTTTTATAAAGGCTTAGACCTTCTAGTATCATACACAAACATTTAAGATTATCAAACCCTCTTAGGATCAACTATATGTATAATGAATTGCTTTATTAGATCCCAAAGTTGGTTATGAGTCACTACTATCTTGAACCCATGTGCAAGTGAAAGTGAAATCAGAGCTTTGGGAAATCAGACTCCCAACCTAATCGAGATGGGAGTTTAACCCTATCCTTACTACTCTGATTTGGAATTCATTACCTCACTTTGAGCAAAATAATTTAACCAGTTATGGATGAAATGGTCATGCTAGTCTATCCGTTTGAACAGTCAGTGGTCTTGTTTTTAGACAAGACATGCTGCCACGCATGGGCATACTTAACCCCATAATCCATGATTTAGCTTCATTTCTTTATTTCTTGGACCTTGGGGATGACTACCCATCCTTTGTAGAGGACATGTAGTACGATCCTTCCAATCCAATATAAAGATGAAATGGGAAATATTTAGTTTTTATTTCTTGGACCTTGGGGATGACTACCCATCCTTTGTAGAGGACATGTAGTACGATCCTTCCAATCCAAGATTTATGAAATGGGAAATATTTAGTTTTTATTTCTTGGACCTTGGGGATGACTACCCATCCTTTGTAGAGGACATGTAGTACGATCCTTCCAATCCAAGATTTATGATGAAATGAGACATAGGAGCTTTGGGGAATCAGATTCTCAACCTAGGCGAGATGAGAATTATGCCCTATCCTTACTACTCCATGTAGGTCAAATCAGAGCTTTGGGGAGTTGGATCCTCAACCTAAGTTCGATGAGGATTTAACCCTATCCTTACTACTCCGATTTTAGGCTTTAAGCTTTATGGAAGTGGTAAAAACCACTGTTTTAAGGATCATGTTGCATAATAGGATAGACATGAAATACTTCTTTCGCTTGACCTTTTCTTCCAAGCAAGGTTTTGATCATTTTGCTCAAGATCCTTTTTAATGTGTATAAAATGTGCTTGGTTCTAGATATCTCGGGCCTCGGTTCCCAACCTTAGGATTTTTTCTTATTTATGTTATAGCATAACCCTAAGAGGATTTGACACACTTTAATGATTTGTATCTGAAATGCATATGCAACTAAGATGGCATGTATATGCAAAGTGAGATGTAATATGAATGCATTGCCCTTTGAATTGCAGATGGAGTATTGCCATAAAAAATATAAAATTGACTACTTCATGCACCACAAGTTTCAAACGATATTATTAAACTGTTTGTGTTTCTTGCGGAGCTTTCTACAACATAATTCCAATGTTCCATATTTCCCTGATCTAAAGCATAAGTTAGCATCTCAAGACAACTTTTTCATCATTTTTTTTTTTTATAGACAAACAAAACATGTCAAATAAACACACAACTTAAATAATAAAAAGAAACAAAAACTTGAAAATTCATACCAAAACAGAAAGATATAATTCCAATCTCCTACGACTTAAGGGCTAAAATAGTGCTTTAAAACATGCCCATTAACTGGTAACGTCAGATCCTTCCCGTCTAAAGTTCTTAATCTGAAGGTATTTTTCCCTAGGATTTTCGAAATCTGATAAGGGCCTAACCAAAGACAATCAAATTTTTGATGATTCCCCTTTTCTTCATGTCTTTTATCCCACAGTAAGACCAAATCCGAAATTCTGAAGGACTTAATTTTAGCTCTTCTGTCAAACCATCTTTTAACAACCTCTTGGTGTTTACTCATGTGAATCATGGCTTCCTCCCTTTTTTCATCGAGGTGCAGTAAATGACTTAATCTAGCTTCAATGTGGTTATCTGTTCCCAAGTATTCTTGCATGAAATGCAAGGTTTGCAGCTTCAAGTTTGCAGGAAAGATTGGGTCTTGTCCATAGACCAAATGATAGGGTGTGTTCCCTATTGAGTCTTTTATTCTGGTCCTATCTGCCCAAAGAGCAAACTTTAATCGGCTGTGCCAATCTCGAGGGTTCTTTTCCAAGTAATTTCTTAATGATATTCAACAAATTTTTGTTTGAGGATTCAGCCAAACCATTTCCTTGAGGGTAATAATTAGATGCAAATTTTAAACTCACTTTATTGTCGTATGCCCAATCTGCAAATTGCGTGGAAACAAAAGCTTTACCATTATCACTAACGATAGAATCGGGCATTCCGAATCTTGTTATGATGTGATCCTCAAGGAATTTTATTACAACGTCTGTAGTGGCATGTTTTGTAGGAACTGCTTCCGTCCACCTTGTACAATAATCTGTAGCTGTTAGTATGAATTTATGGGAATCTGAAGAATTTGGGTTAATAACCCCAATGAAATCTAATCCCCATTGTGCGAATGGTCTCATCTCAACTACAGGTTGTAATGGCATGGCTGCGTTTCTTTCTCTGTTGGCAGCTACTTGACAAATGTGGCAAGATCTCACATGGGCATGTGCATCTTTAAAAATGTGAGGCCAATAGTATCCTGCTCTCAGGATTTGATGCGTTGTGGCATTTGCCGCACCGTGGCCAGTTCCATATTTCCCATGAAATTCTTGTAGAACCTTGGCAGCTTCTACTTTATTCAGGCATCTCAAGTAGATCCCCTCATGATTTTTTCTGTACAGAACACCAGATCTAATCAGATAATTAACAGATTTAAGTCTTAAAGCCCTTCTTTGAGTGGAATTCAAATTGGATGGACACTTACCATTTAATAGAAAATGCACAATGTCAACATACCAGTCATCCTTAGAAATGTATTCTGCATTTGAATATTGGCATGTCATTTGCGGATTATTCTCAACGATCGCCTTCACAAGTCCCTGTCCTCGAACTAGTTTCATAGGTTGGATTTCAAGATCAAATTCTTGGATGGTAGAAATCCATTTACCTCTTTTCTCGCCTAGCTCGTTCTGTAAAAACATAGTCTTGACAGCAGGGTCAGGCACAATGGCAAAAACTCTGCTGTGCACAATGTAATGTCAATTTTTTTTTACCATTTTAAATAGTGCATACATCTGCTTATCGAGGATGGAATACCTCAATTGAGCATCTTTTAGAGGAGCACTTAAAAATGCTATGGGATTTTCAGCGCTATCTTCACCTTTCTGAGTCAATACACTCGCAACAGAGTGTTTCGATGCGAAAGCATAAATATAGAAAGGTTTAGAATAGTCTGGACTTATGAGGGTAGGGGCTCTGGAAATGGCATCCTTAATGTTTTGAAAGGCCACCCTACTTTCCTCGTTCCATCCGACATCTACATCCTTCTTGAGCATCTTGTTCAACGGTTTGGCTATCTCAGCGAAGCTTGAAATAAACTTCCTCACAAAATTAATTTGCCCGAAGAAAGATCTCAACTCCTTTTTACTACCCGGGAGAGGCAAGTTTTGGATAGCTTCTATCCTTTCTGGGTCAATGGATATACCTTCTTTTGAAATGATGTGACCAAGTAGTCTTCCTTCGTTACTCCAAAGATGCATTTTTTGGGATTTAAAGAAATTCCATGCTCTCTGCATCTTTGAAGAACCTTTTTCAAATCCTTGACATGGTCTTCTCTTTTCTTTGAAAATACTGGAATATCATCCACATACACAATGATACACTTGCCTATAAGCCCTTTGAATGCATAGTCCATGGCGCGTTGAAATGTTGCACCAGCATTTAACAGTCCAAACGACATTCTTCTGTAGGCAAATGTCCCCCATTTGGTTGTGAAGGCTGTTTTCATCCTGTCATTGGGATGAATAAGAATTTGATTATATCCAGAATATCCATCAAGAAAAGACATCATTTCAGATCCATTCACTGTTTGTAAAATTTCATCAATGGATGGCAATGGATAGTTATCCTTTTGAGAGGCCTTGTTAAGATTTCGAAAATCTATACATAGCCTAATCTCTCCGTTCTTCTTTCTTACTGGAACGAGGTTAGCAACCCAGGTTGAGTGCCTAACAGGAAAAATAATCTTTGCTTCCAATAATCTCTTGACCTCCTTTTCTATTAAGGGCTCCAATAGCGGGTTAACAACTCGTTGTCTTTGTCTGAAAGGCTTGGAGTCCGGCTTTAGAGGGATGGTATGTGTAATGACGTTTTGGTTGTATGTTTTCAATTCGTTATAATTCCAAGCAATGCAATCCACGTAGTGTTTTAGTGCATGTATTATATTTTCTCTTTCTTCAGCTTTACATGCCTTTGCGATGTACACTTCCCGTGGATTGTCTGCACTCCCTAGATTAATTAGATCACATGCATCTTTGGGGAGTGGAACCTTTTTTTCTTTTCTGGCCTTGTATCCCATATCGAACATTTTCTCCAATGAAACTATGTCTTTAGGTATTTTGTTGGATTGACATGTAGTTTCACTTTCGTTTTCTGCTTCTTCTTGCCATCTTTGCTCCTCATCAATCACCTGGTTTTCAAAAATACCTGAGTTCATGACAAATTTGAATATGTGTCTGTCGTTTTCAAAAACTTGGAAATTCTTGACATTATCAAGTATCGATGGACAAGGAACTAATTCGATGGAGAACTTTTTACACCTTTTTATATCAACTGGATTTAACATGCCCGCGATGACTGCAAGAGAATCTGCTATGCGATTTCCTTTTCTAGAAATAAGGGCTATATTGAAAGCGTCGAATTCCTCAATGAGATCCATTACCCTAGTTCTATAAAGGCTCAGTCTCTTATCGCGGCATGTATATTGTCCTTTAATCTGTTTGACTACCAGTTCAGAATCTCCCAATACTTTCAAGCATTTAACCTTTTTGCTCAATGCCAGTTGTAAACCAAAAATTAGTGCTTCATACTCTGCCACGTTATTCGTGCAAGGAAACTATAACCTATAGGCAGCAAGTAAAGGTTTACCTCCTGGACAAGTGAGCTCGACTCCGGCTCCTGCTCCCTGTTTGGATTTGGATCCATCAAACCTAAGCAACCATATGAAATCATTTTCCTCAAGAGAGCTACCATGAAATGTTTCCCCTTTAGGCTCTTCAATAGCCTCTTCAACATCAAATGCATAAACCCCCAATTTTGGCTCAAAAAACTGAACTTCATTTGGCTTATTAAATTCGGTTATGATTTCCTTAAGCCTCGGTTCATTTTCTACTCTGATTTGATTTGCTATTCCTTTCTAGGGTAGCCACATATGTGAGCAATCGGTTGAAAAATAGCCATTCAAGGTTTTCATCCAATCCCTTGCAAGTAGCATTCCATATCTACTTGGGATATTAACAACCAGAATGTCGACCACTTGTTGGACCCTGGGTTCAGAATTTAGTTGAATTTTGACATCATATAGGGTCCCTACCACATTTACCTCAGATCGGTCCAATTGCAAAACCTTGCATTTGGATGAAACAGGTTGTAGACCTAGCATTTGACATATCTCTGAAGGCATGAGATTGCTCGTGGCACCCGTGTCTACCAAACAATTATGCAAATTCTTACCAGCAATTCTCAGAGTCAATAAGAATGGTGGGACATCCCGTCTCTCCTTTCGTAAAATCAAATGAGACTCAACTTCCTTTCCCTTCCATACTTGATTAGGTGAGTTCAGAGCCTTTATCAATGCTTCTTTTTGGCCAGGAAACCTGGCCGCTTCTAAGAATGAAAGGCTTGATTTGGACTTCTTTAGATCCTCCACTATGTCATAGTTTGATTTTTCAAGTTTGACTGTCTTCTGCGTGTCATTAGACGTTTCTCTTCTAAGTGGAGGAGGAGGATTATTATCTGCCTTAGTATCTCGGAGGAAGGATAGAGTTATTTGGTGGTGTTGATGATGTTTTAGGGGCTTTAGATTTACTTCTCAAATGATATCCGTGATTCCCCTTTCTAAACTCTCGAAAAGCTTGCACCTCCTATTCCAAAATTTCATCTTCCTCTTCCTCACTCTCACCTTCTTGACGGTATAAAGTTTCCACCACCATAATGTTATCATCTTGATGTTGGGGTGGACCATCATTTGGCACAAGTTCCAGGTCATCTACTTGGGCTTGGAGACAATGAGTGTATCTAGCGATTTCAGGACAATTCCTCTCATTGTGCTCCTTTGTATTGTGCAATCTGCACCCCTTTTCCCATGCAAAATCGGAAAGATTCAAAAGGGAACTGGATTGACTAGGTCCTGTGGAAGTATCTAGTTGATTGGCAATAGGGGCAGGTACTCCTCCATTGTTTGGCTTTGTGTTCCAATGTCTCCCTCTATTGTTAAAATTTTGATTTGAGTGAGGGGCATGGGACTCATACTTCTATTTTTGAACCATGTCATTACTCAATTTATGAACTATCTTCTTGAGCTCTTCAACATCCGAATAAATCTCTTTCGGTGGAGCTACATTATTGTTAGTTCCCGTTGGGTTTGCATAATTCGTGGGATCTTGATTTAACATTTGAGTCAGATTTTGAGGAATTTGATTCATATATGGATTTACACTTTGGATCGGAGTTGGATTTGGGAAAGGAACTATAGCCTGAGAATTAACTTGGCTGGTTCCTTGCATAGTCGATTGACTATTTTGCAAAAATGCGAGAACGGGTGGAATGGATGTGATCGGTTGGATTGGAATGGGTGCATAGGCAGGTGTTGGTGGATATGGTTGTTGATATGGGAAAGCATTCATGTTTGGCATTTGTGGTGCCATGATCTGATTTACCATGGGAGCTTGACCATATGGAGCATATTGTCCCATCATAGGCATCTGGGGAAACCCATAGCCCTGTGGTGTCATTTGTTGCTCGATGGTCATAGCTTCATTGTAAGCTAAGGCGAGCATGGTGACTTGAGGATTTCTCCTGGCAAACATCGTTGTCATCGGATCCAATGCCCCAAAATAGATTTGTAAAGCTACTGTGGGGTCTATGGCAAAATGTCGAACTGCTCTATTATAACATTTTTGGAATCTCTGATTAAAGGTTCTGATTGGCTCACCTTGGCTCCTTTTGCAAGTAATGAATTGATTGTAGATGGTTGCGGGATCCAAAGGTGACCTAAACTGATTGACAAAGGCATTCTCCATTTGTGTCCATGAAGTGATCGAGCCAGTAGGTAGGCAAATATACCATTCATAGGCCACTGGGTCTAGGCTCATGGGAAAAAGTCTGCAAGCCACATCTTCATGTTGAACTTGCAATCTTATCAGAACATCCCTATAGGCCTGGATATGCTCCTCTATGGTCCTTGGGCCATCTAGTTTATATTTGGGCAAGAATATTTCTATGTTCTTAGGGATTTCATGGATATCCCCTGCAATATTCAAAGGAATATTATTAGCTCCGTACCAAGGAGCTGTCGGAGGTTGGGCCATCTGATTTAAGATTGATGAGGATAACCCTACAAGCATGGTGGAAATGGTATTGACAATAGGTACACTGGTGGCAATTGATACCACCGGTGTAGGTCCGCTCGGTGCTTCTGAAACAAAGAGGTCTTCTGTGACAAGGCTGTCTGATGGGTTCACAGCTTGCTTGGTTTTATTTCTTGGAGTCTTACAAGTGAGTGTAAGGTCATGAAATATGGTTTCCCCAGTTGTTTCAGGACCTAGTTGCGATCCGACGTGGTGGGTCTAGCTTTCCTGACGAAACTCTCGGTACCTCCAAGAGAATCTGCAACACAACAAAAAAAATTGATGTAGTTATAGCCGTTAATGAGATTTAAGAAATAATTTCAAAATTGAATCAAAACACATTATTTTTGTATGAACAATCAAAGTTAGAACGATGTATATGAATTTCTTAACAAAATAATAAAGTAAACCAGTTCAGGCCCTCCTTCTAGCGCCAATCTGTTGAGTGGTATTTTCACCCGATTGTGAAAACACACTCTCCAATAGGATTTGGGTTCCAAATCCCCTCTTGCAAAGAAATTAAACAAGTAACTTCTCCAAGGTCTCCGCTATGTTAGCATTTTGCATAAATAATATTGTTCAATTTGAATGCTTGGAATACCTTAGTGATTGCAAGTAACTGTTAACAAGGGGCACTATGGTTTATTTTATTTGAAACTTCAATGATTGTTCGTTTGATCCGAATGAATTCGATGTGGAATGATAAAACTATTTTATTTGCAGACTTTGGTATATTTTCAATTGTTTATTTGAATGATTGTAATTAAAATAAAATTAAATTTCCTGTGAAATAAAAGTGCAGAAAATTGAAGAAGTGAAAATAAAATGTAAAGAGAATGAAACTAAAATACATTCAGGTGATGCAATCCTATTTTGACAAAATCGAAGATAATGAGGTTTTCTGCATACAACCTAACCTATTGAACCTGCAAACATGCACAATCCAGATAAGCTAAGTGCTGGTTTCTAGGGTTTTAACTATGATTTCTAGATTTAGACATTCGCATGAAGCAACCAAGAAAACTTGCATTAAACTTCACCTATAAGCCTAAAAACCTGAAAAGGGGAAAGATAAACATTAAATCTTGCATGCAGAAAATAACTCCTTCTTTCTTGTCAATGAGATGCAACTCTCTATAATTTTTGTATTAAAAATATGTCAGTTTACAACAACAGAAGTTTCCAGTTTATCAAAACCAGAACAAAGTGAAGGAAAACGCTCCAAAGCAGGCCTAGAATGGCCTATCACCTTCAGCTCTGCAACTCTGCCCGTAGCGGTTTTCGACCCCTGTACCTATCTGTGCTTCTGCTTTTAAACTTTTTGGCAATGCTCTCTGTTTTTCTCTGTGACGCTTCGTTTCATCTCCCAGATCGCTTCATTTCATCTTCCCCGCCTCTTCATCATTTTTGACTTTCTGCTCGACGTCGAAACGTTTGATCTTCTCTGTGAACTGTAATGCTTCCCATGATTCTCACACCTTTATGCCATGTGTTCTATGTTGCCCTTGCATGTTCTGTAATGGCCCGCTATGAATCATGACAAAAAATAGTATGTCATGATATCGTGACATTTTCTATCTGTAGCTTTGTTCTTCCACCTGTATCGCAAAAATAAGACATGTCACGATATCGTGACATTTTTATACCCATAGCTTTATTCGTCTTCAAGCACCACAAAAATGAGACATGTCACGATATCATGACATTTTTCTATCAGCAGCCTTGTTCACCTTCATGCATCGTGAAAATGAGACATGTCACGATATCGCGACGTTTTTCTCCTTCGGGCTACGTAGATGCAACCTGTCGTGAAATCGCGACATTTTTCTCCTTCACTGTGTTTTGTTGTACTTAGCCGTGAAAACGTGACATGTCACGAAATCGTGACACTTTTTCATTCCGTACCATCTCGCTACTTTCTGTCATGAAATCGTGACACTTTTTCATTTCGTACCATCTCGCTGCTTTCTATCATGAAATCGTGACG
Source organism: Wollemia nobilis (assembly GCA_028583015.1). Classification (NCBI taxonomy): domain Eukaryota; kingdom Viridiplantae; phylum Streptophyta; class Pinopsida; order Araucariales; family Araucariaceae; genus Wollemia; species Wollemia nobilis. Next base: position 40,732,225 of record JAQPPZ010016981.1, read on the forward strand.
CTTTTCTCTTTCGGGCTGTGCAGATGCAATCTGTCACAAAATCATGATGTTTTTCTCTTTAGCTCTATCTTCCTGCCTTTGGTCGTGAAAATCCAACATGTCGTGAAATCGTGACACTTTTCCTCTACATCCACTTTGGTTGCTTCGGGTCGCGAAACTCCGACATGTCGCGATATCGCGACGTTTTTCTTGTTTGCCCTTCATCTCGTCTTTAGATCGCGAAAACATGACATGTCGCGATATCGCGACACTTTTTCATTTTGTCTTCTCTCTCCTCTTTGACCCACGATTTCACGACATGTCGCGATATCGCGACAATTTTTGGTCAACACTTCTTTCTCTTTGCTTTGACCGCGATTTCATGACATGTCGCGATATCGCGACATTTTTCACTTCATGCTGCATTCTGTTGCTCTTAGCCACGAAAACGCGACATGTCACGAAATCGTGACACTTTTTCGTTCCACTGTACTTCGCTTGTCTGGGCCGCGAAAACGCGACATGTCGCGATATCGCGACACTTTTCATTTGGCTGTACTTTTGCTATTTTGAACCACAAAAACGTGACATGTCGCGATATCGCGACGTTTTTTCATTTTGGCCGCGATGGAGCAACATGTCGCGATATCGCGACATTTTTTCATTTTTGCTTTTCTTTGCTCTTTTAACATCTGGGCCACTGCAATCTTCTTGGAAAGCGTGCAAAAAAAGGGGGTCCCCAATTTTGGGGTGTGTTGTGGATCAGCCACAACAGAGTGATTCACTATACATTACTGGGGGACATCCTCTACCATCGTAGTTATGATGGCAACCTCTTACATTGTCTATAATGACACAAAAGCTAGTGGGTTTTACAAAAAACCCATGATGGTACCTACGATGACCACTTCAGTGGTATGGTAATCATAAAGCACATCCTTCACATGGGATATTATTGGCCCAATATGGAACATGATTGTTGTGAGTATCTAAAACACTGTGTCAAGTGCCAACAACATATAAATATCACACATATTCCATCTCAAGCGCTTCAACCTATTTATTCCATGTGGTATTTATCTCAATGGGGCCTTGAACTTATTATACAAATTACACCAACCTCATCCAATAATCACAAATTTATCATCACAACCATATAATATTTTACAAAGTGGGTCAAAGCTACCCCAATAATCCAGACCATGAGAGCTAATATTACGGTGATCATTATAGACCACATAATATGTCACTTTGGAATCCCCTCCCAAATCATCTATGATAATGGGAAATCATTCAAGAACAAAACTATCTATGCCCTTTGTTCCAAATTCAACATTCATGATAGTTTCTCTACGTTGTACTATCCACAAGGTAATGGTTAGGTAGAGGCTACCAAAAAAACAATCTGCTCCATCCTTTGTAAGATAGTAGCAAAGTCTCATCATGATTGGCATAATAAAATACCCTTAGCTTTGTTGGCCTACTGTTCGAGCATTCATAATCCTACTGGGAAAACACTCTTCTCACTGGTCTATGGTAATGAAGCCATTATACCCCTAGAAATCAAGATACCATCCCTATGAGTATCTATGAAATAATTCATTGACAATGATACTACTCATCAAGCTCACTTTGATCAGCTCACACTCCTTGATGAACACCACATTCACACCATAAAGCACACACGAGTCTATCAAGACCGCCTTCATCATGCCTATGATAGTAAGGTGTGCTAATGCAAATTTTAAATTGGTAACTTATTTCTTAAAGAGATCCAATAAATCACAAGTAAACCCTACCAACAATGTGACAAGCTTATCCCGAACTAGTTGGGCCCATTCATAATCACATAATTTGTTTTTAGGCACCTATCGATTGGCTAATATCTAAGGTCTCACCAAACCTGAATCCATCAATATTCTTCACCTTCATACATTTAATGCATAGCTCACGCAGGTCTCCACCACCACACATCATAAATAGTGTTATCTACATACACATCACTCACTATGCACATCACCATACACACATGGTCTTTATTTCTTATTATAATAGATGTACATTTATTTTTTTATGTCATTTATATGCTATTAGTATTTGTTTCTATTTTTAGAATATATATCATCCATCGCTACATCCTTAGTAGGGATACATGATCATACACACCCACCATCAGCATCTCATACTACCACCATGCAGGATCATCCCCCACTACCCTTAGTTTCGATCACACCGATCGATCTGGCCAGGCCACCTATCACTATACATACCAGATAGTCCTCACTCTTATCCCATTTAGGCCACCACACTCCATACTGATGCCCTTCATCCTACTATAGAGGTTCATCTTATTCACCTCACTCGAGAGATAGTCAGGTCTCCCTATCCTTCTTTGACAAAAATGAAGAAAGATCCCATGTCCATACCCAAGGATATCTTCCACCTATGCCTGAGGATACAAGGAATCCCTAATCACTATCCTCTTTCCATCACCATCCTCCAAGAACTTATTACCTCATAAATAGAGGTTACGTACATCACCCTGTGTGTCCTTCATGCTTACCTCCCCCACTTCCAAGCGGGATGTCCCCATATGCCCAAGCTCTTCACTTACATGCTTCCAAAGCCACTCCACATGTGTACTTCCATCCTGTACATGATGTTACCCATAACTATCTTTTGCACCACTCATTCTTAAGATGCCACCTTCTCCACTTTACGACTTACCATTTTAGCCAACCCCATAATCTACAAAGTCATTGCACTCACCCCCATCATCCTCTCATGCAAACATATCTTCACATCCATATTACACTTCCTCTTACACACTGGAGTCCTGTTCACCACCTTCTCCAATCCCATCACCTCCATACCCTAATATCCAACATATTCTATCCTAACTCGATGCTCTCAAGCTGCATTTGAGTCATTGTCACTGTCTCACTTCTACTCACTAGACCACCATGGCTTGCACATCTTCACCTTCTCCGAGGTCCATTCGTCATCCCTGAGTTCAACCCACATCAGAGTCTTGACCCATACCTCCACCATTCAAAATCACTCTATCCACTTCCTACACGCCTCCGGTAGAGCCCTATATCTACCCCATGCCTATCCCATCCATACTATTATCCAAAATAATTCATCACCTCTTACACCAAGACCTCTTGGTATTATCCAAAATTTTTCCTGTTGACCTATCACGTCCTAAACCACAAAATTATCATGAGCATCAATTTTATATATACCATCGCTAGCCAGGCGATGACATTGAAATATGCTATACATTAAAAAACTTAGTAGACAACATGTTGTTTTGTGATCGCATCCCATCATTTGAGCATTCGTGTTCATCCACCCAACTCTATATTCCTCCTTATCGCATTATTTCTTGCACTTTGCCATCATGTGAATCTCTAACAACTCCCTCTCGCTACATCCAACACAAGTCAATCTACACAAACCACCAAAGCCCTAGTATTATTTTTGCCTCACCTCCTCACTCATGACCTGACCCTCATCACTTTTTCCATCAGTAGTTCCTCTTCATCTTCCATATTCATTCCTTTCTCTTCTTCTTCTTATTTCTTCATGTAGTTTTATGGTCACGGTTTGAGTAGCTACATACCTACGTTAATATAATGTCTTTCTTCACATCCATATTCCTTTGGTAATCCCTTCATCTTGTTGGTTACCAATACTTGCTTCTTCCTACTTCTTCCATTTGTAAATCCCACCTTCAAATTCTTCCTTTTTTTGTCATTATCGCATGCATCCACACAAGTCATATGTTATTCACCTACTACACACACACCCCACACGTTGGGGAAACCATTATCACAACACCCCATCTTCTTTCTCATCACACCATAAACTCATCTATAAATAAAATTTTCAATATTCCTTAGCTACATTTCATGGTATTCCTCTTATAGATATTTTATTCTCCCATTTGCATCAATTACATTACATCCATTGCATATATCCATTCATCTGTTATTATGATTTTATTTCAAGTTTGTATATTCTTCCCCCAAAAATGCACCTTCGATAGGAATAATATAAGCACTTGTTAGAATCACCACTTGGATGCTCATTCCCCCCTTTTTAGGATTAAGGTGTATATAGGTGTCTTGTTTAGTTTTGACCATTCACTAGTTCAGTCAATCAAATGTCACCTCTAGCTGATAGGTTTTCTACACTTCTTATAGTTATCTCAGGTTGTTTCAACTTATATCATGTATCATTCACATAGGTTATATGCTTAAACAAATTTTGAGTCTAGTGAAGATAACACCTTGTGTAGATATCACCATCTAGCGAACGGTTTTCCCTACTCATCCTATCACTTGCATGGTTAACATACGACCTAGGGATAAACAAAGGGATAAGCATAAGAAAAAATTAGACAAATGGGAAAAAAATGAAATTCAACACCCAAATTATGAAAAAAAAAAGATGATAAGAAAAAGAGCACCACAAAACAAATACAAGCAATAAACGAGGGGTAGAAAAAATGAAAAGCCTCCAGATATCACAATTGCTATGCTTCATTTCCTTTGGTCCTTAGGTTCAACATAACATCATGGGACATTTTCCATCATTAGCAATATGCTCCAAGATCCTTTATACCGGTGGAATAGTCTTACAAGTGGTGACACATCTGTCACATTAGCGACCTTATTTTGTATAGATCACTACACACTTGTGTATGAGCTAGCTAACTTGGCCATGTTTATAATGGGTTAATCCTACCTCCCTCAAAATAAATAAATGAACCTCACTCATTTACACACATAGGTCCATGAGAGACTTTGAACTAGTTAGATTAGTTATGAGTTGTTACCAATTCTTGCATAGTTTTTGTGTTTGAGATTTGATTACTATAACTATGATTGTCAAGGATATTACATACACCTTATATCATCCTACATACCTAAAATTATGGAATGGATCACATTAACATTGGTCTATGCCATGATACAAGTGCTTCCTTTACGCATTTCATTACCCCCATACATGCATCAGTGCATCTATTTTACATAGAGTTATCAAACATTACATCACTGCATTTATCCTACATGCATCCTTTCACATTGCATCATCGCATATATGTCACATGCATCTACCACAATTCTAGCATACATTGTTGCATTCACATCACATCACATAGCATTGTATCCAATCTACACTCCTTCATATCAGTCTATAGTATATCTATACTATAGTATAATCATATTTCTACACTCTAACACATACACATATATTCATCCATCATACATTTACACTATGCTATCTATGCAAAAGAAACTCAAACACATTTGAATCACAATCATAACACATGTATATATATCATCCATAAAAAATACCCGTAGGCTACAAAATAGGACCATGCCCAATATCCATCATACAAAATACCCATAGGCTACAACAATCCTCAGCCCTAACTCCCACTAGGAGTCTCTCCACTTCCCTCATGGCTAGCCCTCCCCTATGCTATCACATGTCCAACTGTAGCTCTATTGTACTTTGCTCCTCCTCCTAATTCCTAAACCCCTCTAGGAGATAATATCCCCTCTAACATCCCAACAATACCTACACCCTATGCCACATCATGGGCCTAAACCCCCATGCCTCATTGACCCATAAAGGTTGTACTCTAATGACTCTACTATGACTATGTCCATACTCATGATAGCAACCACACCTAGCTATAATCAGGGAGTGGAATCCCATGCATCACCAAGGTAAACTCACACACCACTCACTTCACTGCCTCCTTATCTAGCAGTCCTCCTACACTCTCAATAACCCTCCTCAACTACTCTATCTCCACCCTCAAGGTAACCACATCTGTTAACACCTCCTCTATCACCCTGGCTCGATCAACCTTCACTAGTGACTACTGTTGCCTCACCATATTCACATGCAACTTTGTAATATTCACATCTCAAGCCTCTACCACATACTACTCCTTCTACATCTAAGCCCTCAACTAATCCATATCCTTTGTCATCTTGGCATACCTAGCCTCCATAGTCTCAAGCATCTTGAGTTGCTTAACATCTCGTAATGTGAAGGCCTTCCTATCCACATCCATAGTAGCATCTGAGACCATAACCCTATCCTCCAAATCCTCCATGTCCACCACCTGACCTCTATCAATCTATCGAAGCTCTCCCTCCAGCTAGGATACTCACTCCCATAGTAGTAGCACCTCCTCCTCTATATCCTACCTCTCTTGATCAATGGGAATCTCTCCCATCTCACCAAGAAACCCCATATCCAAGGTGTCATTAAAAACATCTATACCCATACCCACTTTGGTATTCTTCGTAGACTATGCTCCCTCCTCCACAGGCTATGCTCCACTATCCACTTGTGCCCCTCCCACTCCCTCCATAGATGTACTTGATGCACCACCTAGACACCACCAGATCTATCTTGTGACCTGGATCGTGTGCCTCTAACTACCTTCTCCTCTATCATAGGTACCCCACCACTAGGTGTTACCCATAGATTAACCACCACAATGTTGTACTTAGTATGGCACTGAGAGGGGGGGTGAATCAGTGTAGCATTCCAAGACATGAATAAAAAGCTCTAAAAATTGTAGCAGATAAAACTTATAAATAGATATAATAAGTACCGCAAGAGAACATCACACAACATAGATTTTTAACGAGGTTCACCAAAATGGCTAATCCTAGAAAAGAATGGCTGCTTGGACTCCCATCCAAATCCAGCCTCTTGCAAAGCACCAAATTTACAATTTGTTTACCAGCACCAACTGGAAGGAGCACCCACCCCTTATTTTTTTGCATCAACAGAAAGGAGCACCAACCCCTAATTTGCCAGCACCAACTGGACTTCAATTTTGAATAAAAATGTTTGACATATACCTTTGTTATTGCAAGACTCTAACTGGTCTACATCACCTTTGCAATCTCTGTGCACTCTACTCTCTCTTGCGCAATCACTTCACACAGTCTGCTGCATTGCTACAACCAAACTTTTGCAATCAACTTTGCTCTTCGCACTTCTATGCACACTCTACTTTCACTGCGCACACTCTGTGTTGTTTAACATTCTGCTCTCTGTGCGTATTCATAATCGAACTTCAAACAAACTCGACATGACCAGCTCACATTACACACTTCGCTATCATTTTGCCAGCTCTGCACTATCTATGCTTTTACAGCCACATATCACACACGATACTCACACACACGAACTATTGCTTTGCACTCAGCTTGAATCAAAATGACTCAACATTTGCACCCCACGCACTTCATTCGCACAAGTTCGATACGACTCGCTCTCTACTCGACGCGGACTTCACTTGCGTAAATACTATACTCGCATTCACCCATTATCTTCATGCATCATTCTTTCAAACTCAAAGTAGCCCTACTTTTATAGAAGAAATTTTAGGAACAAAACCTAAAGAACGTCAGCTGAGAAACCCTAAGGACGTCGGCTGCAAACCCTAAGAAAGTCGACTACAAAACCCTAGAATTTGTCGACTGCTAAAACCTAGAGATTGTCGGCTACAAAACCCTAGAAATTGTCGACTGCCAAACCCTAGAATTTGTTGATTGCAAACCCTAAAATCCATCGGCCCCGATTCAAATTTGTCAGCCTCAAACTCTTCTGCCACCTTTGTCACCTTCCTGTAGCTTACTACCATGAAATAATAACATGTCATGATATTGCGACATTTTTTGTGGTCATACGCCTTCTTGTCCTTGCTGTCACAAAATCGTGACCCTTTTGGCTATTGATAGCGTTGCCACCATTCTTGTCATGAAATCATGACACTTTGAACTTTTGCTGATGTCATTCTCATTCTTGTCACGAAATCACGACGCTTTCGACTTCCACCAGCTTTTCTTGCACCCTGTCGCGAAATCGTGACACTTTTAGCTTTTGCTAATGTCATCCTCAGCTTTGTCACGAAATCATGATGCTTTCGACTTCCAAAGGCTTTTCTTGTAGCCTGTCATGAAATCATGACACTTTCAGCTTTTGTTGACGTCATCTTCATCTTTGTCGCAAAATCGTGATGCTTTCGGCTTCCATACATTCCTTGCTTCATGCAGTAGCGAAATCGTTCCAACTTTGTGCCTTGTGCTTCCAACTTTGCTTCTACCCGTGAGATTTTGACTTGTAGTGAAATCGCTACACTTTTGTGCCTTGCACTTTTGACTTGTAGCATAATCGCTACACCTTTGAGTTCTGCACTTTTGACTTGTAGCGAAATCGCTACACCTTCGTGTTGTGCACTTTTGACTTGTAGCGAAATCGCTACACTTTTGAGTTCTGCACTTTTGACTGGTAGAAAAATCGCTACACATTTGCATTGTGCACTTTTGACGCATAGCAAAATTGCTACACATTCGTGTTGTGCTTTTTCAACTCGTAGCGAAATCACTACACCTTTGTGTTGTGTTTTTTCAACTTGTAGAGAAATCGCTACACCTTTGCTTGAGAAGTTTTGACATGTAGAGAAATCACTACACCTTTGCTTTGTGCACTTTTGACTCGTAGCGAAATCGCTACAACTTTTCACTTAACACTTTCTCCCTGCTTTGGCCAGCGAAAATTCAACATGTAGCGAAATCGCTACAACTTTTCAACTTAACGCTTTCTCCTTGCTTCGGCCAGCGAAATTTCAACATGTAGTAAAATCGCTACAGTTTCTCAACTTAGCTTCTTGGCATCCAGCATGTTGCGAAATCATGATAGTTTGCCTTGCGCCTTCTCTCTCCTCATTTTCATCGTGAAATCATGACATTTTTGGTTGTCTTCTCTCTCCTCATTTTTGTCGTAAAATTGTGACATTTTCGGCTGTGCCTTCTCTCTCCTCTGACTTGTCGCAAAATCACGACAAAAAACATGTCGCGATATCGTGACAGTTTTCTAACTTGTCTTTTTCTTTGAAATTTAGAAACTGGGTCACTTTTATTTTCTAGGAATTTCACTTTACATAATCTGACTGTCCTTTGAACTTCTGTCTTCTGCATCTGAATGACTCCTGAACTATCTGTACACTGCATCATTGGATCTAACTTCCTGTATTGACAATAATGACAATACTCCTGCAACACCTTGCTCAACACTGAACTCCTATCCATTGTACTTTGGATGCACCTTGCTGTTCACTAAACTCTTGTCCATTGCATCAATAAATTTGTCTGACTATGTTGACAACAATGACAATACTGTTTGCTGCACCTTGCTCAACAATCTCCCCCTTTGGAATTGTTGGCAACACATGTGCAATTTTCCTGTAAATCTTCTCCCCCTTTGACAATAATACCAAAGGGCTGCTGCAGACTCCCCCTGAGTCTATGCACAACATTCTTAGACACAAACTATTACAATTAGCAAATATTCCAAGCATGATCAAGAAGAAAAACAAATACACAACTGCTCCCCCTGAGAATGTGATCCCAAGCTAGTCACTTCTTGGGAATTTTAACCACTCAACCAATCTACCTTCTCGATAAAATGCACCTCCAATGGTAAAATTTCGGTTATCTACACATCCTATCCAATTTGCATCTTTAGGATACCATAACCCATACTCCATAGTACCCTTGTAATATTATAGAAGACTTTGTCTCTTTGCTACACTGACTGGTGGACCTCTTCTTCACTTGAAGAATCCTCACTCCAATATAACTTCAGCTGTGTTGGATGCCAGAATTTATATCCATTGAAACTTTGCATTCTGTACTCTGTCACCTTTAATGCTCAGTCAATAGGCTCACTAAGAACCTGCTCAATCGGTTCACACAGAACCTGCTTAACAAGCTCACCAAGGAACTTGCCCAAATCTGCTCTTGCCAAGCTCTCTAAAAACTTGTCCAAAACTTCTCTAGCAATTTGTCCCAGCATTGTCCTCAAAATATTTCCCAAAGAGCTTCTTCAAAGGCTCAATCAAACATGCTCAAGTGGTACTCAATATAAGCTCAACAAAGAATGATAGTCTAAAATTAAATCCACTTCATAGAAGCATATAGAAGATTGTTAGAGACTTAATATCTTCTATTCTCAAATCTCAATCTCAACTCAAATCAAGAAAAGTTTATTTTATGGGACTTGAACAACCACATGCAATCAATCACTTGACTATGCTCAATTATCTTTACTCAACCAATCATCTCTCACACAACCCTAGTCCAAGAATGTATCAACCAACTCTTTTTCAGTACTATACCAACACTGTAGTATTACTGTCAACTCTGTGTACGCATAAAATACTATACCTCAACACAAATCAGATCCGTTTTTATATTTGTAGCTTTGTCTAAGTTTTCTACAGTCAACGCTGGTCACCCCTTACTTTCAACTACGCAAATCTGGAGAAGACATTCTGTCAAACACTTCACGACCAACCATTCATCTCTTTACTCAGCATTATACTTCTTAACCTCAGATTGGCATTTTATTAACAGTTAAAACAAAACTGTCTGAGAATTAAATAATTCCACCAAGGCACCATGAAAGTTCTAACAATCTTTACATCAATGAATGGAACAGATACATGCTTCTTTTATCGAAACATAAATACATAGCTAGAGCAAAAATTCTTCCACTAATAAAATTATCTGAACTATTACATTTCATGGCTTCGAACAGTTACAGTAAGAACCATCAACAGTACAACAATGACATACAACAATACTAGAAATGGTGGTGACTCTCCATTTAATCTCCAGCCTTCATGGCACTTCCACAAACAACTATATGAGCTGAAATAAATTTAAACAACTATAGTGCAACTCCTCCTTACTGCTTGCATTTCATCTTCAGGTTAACCCAACAAACATATAAGAGCAATAAAATAAAACCTTTTTCAAAATGCTCCCCCTGAGGATGTGTTACCTGGAGTTGCTTAGTGCAGTAGAAGAGCAGTCTCCTTTAGTTCAAGGAGACACGATTTCCTCTCTTCTTTCTTTCTCCAGAATTTCTTGACCTCGGGCTTGGATTTTTCACCTGTGTCCCTATTTTGCATCATTGCGTGAACTCGAATATCTCTCTGGTGTGGTTGTCTCTTATGCATCCATGATGAATGATTATTTTTCTTTCTTCTATGAACCTGATTTATTTCTTGTCTGTGTTGTGTTATTTGCATCTTATAAAATCTATTGTTTTGCCTTAGATTTGATACAGAAGTGCTTGGACAAAACCTTGCTATGTGCCCATGACCATTGCATTGAAAACATTGTACAAAGTGTTCACTCAGATATGCAGATGTATTTCGACCAGCATAACTCTTTGATTTATTATTTAATCCACAATAAGTTGCCTTGTGACCATACTGGTTACATCTGAAACAATAGCCATTAAAAGTGTTAGTATGAAAAGAGTGCGAGTGGTAGAACCTCTTTTGTTGTGGCTACTTTGCTATAAATCTCCTTGGATATTTTCTTTCTTTTGAAGATGCAGTTGTAACCTTTTCTTGCTCGGACCCTTCAACAGTGAACTTCTTCTTCTCTGCAGAATTGGAAGATAAAGGTTGTTCAAATTCATATCCAAGACCATTCTTAACCATGGAGCTTCTTTGATGACTTATCATTTTATCTAGAAATTATGTGCTCTTCTCGAATTTAAGATTTGTATTGGCCTCTTCTAGTTGTTTCTTCAATGAAACAATCTCTTCTTCTTATTTGTGGCAAATAATCTCTTTCTCATTGATCTGTGACCTAAGAGTTTCCTCAATCCTTTTAGACTCTTCTACTTGCAGCTTTAGATTACTAACTACTATGTTAGAATCCTCTTCATGTTTGTTACACACATTGACTTTATCATTCAGCTATGACTTCAAGTCTTCTTCTATTTTCTTGGCCTTTTGGAATTGTAAGAACAAATTTTCAATCTCATCCCCATATTCTTCCAATTTCTTGGACAGTCTTTTGTTCTTTTTCTTTTCTATACTCAACTCTTCAAGAGCAGAGATCAACTCACCTTCCCAGTCTACTTTAGCATTGAGGTTTTTATTATCTGCTTCAGTGTTCACTCCTACATTTTCTGGTTCAATTTCCTCTACCACAGAAACTAAAACTGGCTAAGATGTCTTTTTGAAGGAGGTTCTATTCTTCTTACTTGGAGCTTTAATTTGATCTTCATTCCAATTTACTTCTGCATTCATTTCTTCTTTATTACATTCCTATTCTGATTCTATTTCTTCTTCATCTTCACTGCTACTAAACCCATGACACTGATGTTCATTATGCCCGAGTTGATTAAAACATTCTGAACCTTGTGAAGCTGCATTATGACCGAGTTGACTCTTGGCCTTTTCTCCATTGTTTGATTCATCTCTTGAATCTACAACAATAATGAATTTATCTTTATTTTCTTTTATGACCCTGTGTGATATTTTCTTCTTGTGTCTCATGGTTCCATTCTTGCCTTTCTTTGCCATTAGAGTATTAATCCAAGATCAACCCTAGCTGTTGTACTTAGTATGGCACTAAGAGGGGGGGTGAATCAGTGTAGCATTCCAAGACATGAATAAACAAATCTAAAAATTGTAGCAGATAAAACTTATAAATAGATATAATAAGTACCGCAAGAGAACATCACACAACATAGATTTTTAACGAGGTTCACCAAAATGGCTAATCCTCAAAAAGAACGGCTACTTGGACTCCCATCCAAATCCAACCTCTTGCAAAGCACCAACTTTACAATTTGTTTACCAACACCAACTGGAAGGAGCACCCACCCCTTATTTTTCTACATCAACAGAAAGGAGCACCAACCCCTAATTTGCCAGCACCAACTGGACTTTAATTTTGAATAAAAATGTTTGACATATACCTTTGTTATTGCAAGACTCTAACTAGTCTACATCACCTTTGCAATCTCTGTGCACTCTGCTCTCTCTTGCGCAATCACTTCACACAGTTTTTTGCACTACTACAGCCAAACTTTTGCAATCAACTTTGCTCTTCGCACTTCTATGCACACTCTGCTTTCTCTACACACATGCTTTGCACACTCTGTGTCATTTCACATTTTTCTCTCTATGCATATTCATAATCGAACTTCAAACAAACTCGACATGACTAGCTCACATTACACACTTCGCTATCATTTTGCCAGCTCTGCACTATGTATGCTTTTACAGCCACATATCGCACACGATACTCACACACATGGACTATTGCTTCGCACTCAGCTTGAATCAAAATGACTCAACATCTACACCCCATGCACTTCATTTGCACAAGTTTGATACGACTCGCTCTCTGCTCGACACGAACTTCACTTGCGCAAACACTATACTCGCATTCACCCATTATCTTCACACATCATTCTTTCAAACTCGAAGTAGCCCTCCTTTTATACAAGAAATTTTAGGAACAAAACCTAAAGAACGTCGACTGAGAAACCCTAAGGACATCAGCTACAAACCCTAAGAAAGTTGGCTATAAAACCCTAGAATTTGTTGGCTGCTAAAACCTAGAGATTGTCGCCTGCAAAACCCTAGAAATTGTTGGCTGCCAAACCCTAGAATTTGTTGGCTGCAAACCCTAAAATCTGTCGACTCCGATTCAAATTTGTTGGCCTCAAACTATTCTGCCACCTTTTTCACCTTCTTGTAGCTTACTGCCATGAAATAATAACATGTCACGATATCATGACATTTTTTGTGGCCATACGCCTTCTTGTCCTTGTTGTCACAAAATCGTGACCCTTTTGGCCATTGATAGCTTTGCCACCGTTCTTGTCACAAAATCGTGACACTTCAAACTTTTGCTGATGTCATTATCATTCTTGTCGTGAAATCACGACGCTTTTGGCTTCCAGTAGCTTTTCTTGCACCCTGTCGCAAAATTGTGACACTTTCAGCTTTCACTGATGTCATCCTCAGCTTTGTCATGAAATCACGACGCTTTCGACTTCCAAAGGCTTTTCTTGCAGCCTGTCATGAAATCGTGACACTTTCAGCTTTTACTGACATCATCCTCATATTTTTCGCGAAATCATGATGCTTTCGGCTTTCGTACATTCCTTGCTTCATGCAGTAGCAAAATCGTTCCAACTTTGTGCCTTGTGCTTCCAAATTTGCTTCTACCCGTGAGATTTTGACTTGTAGAAAAATCGCTACACTTTTGTGCCTTGCACTTTCGACTTGTAGCATAATCACTACACCTTTGAGTTCTGCACTTTTGACTTGTAGTGAAATCGCTACACCTTCGTGTTGTGCACTTTTGACTTGTAGTGAAATCGCTACACTTTTGAGTTTTGCGCTTTTGACTGGTAGCAAAATCACTACACCTTCACATTGTGCACTTTTGACGCATAGCAAAATTGCTACACCTTCGTGTTGTGCTTTTTCAACTCGTAGCAAAATCGCTACACCTTCGTGTTGTGTTTTTTCAACTTGTAGCAAAATCACTACACCTTTGCTTGAGCAGTTTTGACACGTAGAGAAATCGCTACACCTTTGCTTTGTGCACTTTTGACTCATAGTGAAATTGCTACAACTTTTCACTTAACACTTTCTCCCTGCTTCGGCCAGCGAAAATTCAACATGTAGCGAAATCGCTACAACTTTTCAACTTAACGCTTTCTCCTTGCTTCGGCCAACGAAATTTCAACATGTAGCGAAATTGCTACAGTTTCTTGACTTAGCTTCTTGGCCTCTAGCATGTCGTGAAATCATGACAGTTTGCCTTGCGCATTCTCTCTCCTCATTTTTGTCACGAAATCATGACATTTTCGGCTGCGTCTTCTCTCTCCTCATTTTTGTCATGAAATCACAAAATTTTCAGCTGTGCCTTCTCTCTCCTCCGACTTGTCACGAAATTGCGATAGAAAACATGTCACGATATCGCAATAGTTTTCTAACTTGTCTTTTTCTTTGAAATTTAGAAACTGGGTCACTTTTGTTTTCTAGGAATTGCACTTTACATAATCTGACTGTCCTTTGAACTTTTGTCTTCTGCATCTGAATGACTCCTGAACTGTCTGTCCACTGCATCATTGGATCTAACTGCCTGTATTGACAACAATGACAATACTCCTGCAACACCTTGCTCAACACTAAACTCCTATCCATTGTACTTTGGTTGCACCTTGTTGTTCACTAAACTCTTGTCCATTGCATCAATAAATCTGTTTGACTGTGTTGACAACAATGACAATACTGTTTTCTGCACCTTGCTCAACACACAACATGTGGTTCCTAACTCTGAGTCACCCACCAGGCATCATACTCTAGTGTAGTGCCTACAACATCCATATCTATAATCACCATAGGTGGGTCCATATCCTCGATCCACAGTAAGACTATAGGCTACTTCCCCTTGTCACCTCGTCATTGATAATATACAAGAGGTACATTCAGAATGTCCTATCACAATCTAAACTATTGCATCACTCGACTAAACTAGAAGAACTCAACCTATCGAGTATACTATCCCACCAACCATCTCCCTCGATAGATCACACATAGTTGTTCATCATCATGCTCCCATGCCCATACCTGTAACAAAGGAGTTCAACTCAACCCCTTCCTCCCAGCACACACTACATCATGCAAATTCCTATATACTTGGGCCAAAAATGTAGGTGCCCATGCAAATACAAAACTACACTCTACCATGTCACTCATCACATCCAACATATTCTAGGTAAACAATACCTTGAAAGTATCTGGTAGAGCAAATATAGAAATCATAACTATTGCCACACATTGGTACTTAGACAACATCTTATTATACCATAGAAACTCATATCCATATTCCTTGTATCTTCCTCCCTCTATATATCCCCAAAGAACCACTCAATCACAACTGCCTGACTATCATCTAGTGCTGCCCTCACTAGCACACCCTCAATAGGTAACTTATATATTCTGTACACATCCTCCAGGGTGATCATCATCTCACCCATAAAAAAATGAAAGGTATTTTGATATGCATACCACATCTCACATAATGCAGATATATAAGCTCTGTTGGTGTGAATGATTTTGCACTCCCACACACCTCTCAACCACACTGCATCCAACCACTCTTCATCATATTTATTCTTCTTAAGATTATCTAGCTCACCCTTCATCGTACGAACCCGATGTTGTGGTTCGATCTTCTTCACCTGTTCATACACAAAAAAGAACAACAAAATACACATTAGCTCAATATACAAATCCTCAAATTAAATAAAATTTAATTTTCTTAAACACATTTCACACATAAATGAATTCATTTAATTTATTACGCATTTTAAGATATCAAAACATATACAATCTACATATCACAACAAATAAAAAACACAGTCATATATTTGGATACCCATTTTGCCACTTCATGGTATAAGTCCAAACAGATGTGAAAAATAGTACATATTTGGCTTCTAGCAGTTAAATTTTAAAATTCTCACATACTAACTATGGTACAAAATTCAAAACCACGTCAATCCACCAGACATATGAAAATAAAATACATTTTTAAACATCTATTTTAATATTTTATGGAAAAAGTGCAAACAAATTTCAAAAATAGTATGCGAATATGCATGCTATTTGATGTGAAAGTCAATACAAACTCATCAATACAGTGCACATGCCAAATCAACACAAAACAAAAATACAGTCACATATTTGGACACCCATTTTGCCATTTTATGGTAAAAGTTCAAACAAAAATAAAAAATAGTGCATATCGGGCTCCCAACAACAAATTTTAAATTTATTGCTATCTACATCATGTCACGTAATTCAAACATTTGCCAAATGCAATAACACACCAAAACAAATTACATTTTCGAATACCCATTTCAGCCTTCTACGATGAAAGTGTCAACGGTTTTAAAAAATAACACACCCACAATGGAAAATGTAATAGTCAAATTTTCTTCATTTACATCGCATTGGATCACATTTAGATAAAACTCGAATCGAAGACAAAATAAAAATACAGTCACATAGTTGGATACCCATTTCTCACTTTTACGAACAAAATTCAATCACATTTTAAAAATAGTACCCCATCGCTTCAAAAATGCAAATTAAAACTATGCAACTACCTTACCTTTATCCAGTCAAACTATAGCAAAAATAGGTCAAACCTAAAATTGATCATACTTTTGGGTACCCATTTGGCTTGTTTAACACTTTGTGTTCCAATTTCAATTAAAATTTGCATAATTTTTAAAACTAACACGAAAACCTCCCCCCCTATTTTGTGCTTTTCTAGAAATAAAATTGGAAAACAAAGCAAGTAACAAGCACTTACTGGTGGGTCTCCATGTTGGCCACTAGAACCAGTGCGTTCCCTCGCCATTCTATCATCCAAATCGATCAACATCAAGAGCTTCGCATTGCTAACCATTGTTCACTCATCACTCTCCAAGTTTGTCATCATCAAAATGAACCCCCACACTTCAAAAAAACCTTAAATATACTTAAAACCCTAATTCACCCCTTACCCTATGAATTAGGTCCAATTCACCCCTCTTCCTATGAATCCATGTCCAATTCACTCCCTACCCTATGAATTGAGCCTATGAACCCCAAAATCACCCAAATTTCATCCCAAACCCTAGGAAATTTACCGATCTCCATGCCCATATGATTTTTCATCAATCTTATCATGCATTTTTCTTCTATCAACCGATCCATTATAACATCACCAAATTTTATTCACCTCATTGTTGATTCCTCATTTGAGGGGGTATTCATATTAAAAATTTAGCTTTGCATGCAACCAAACAACCAAACATCCAAACATCCAAATAACATATATCACATCTGTCTACAAATTTGTTTTTCTAAAGACTATCTTATGATAATAATCTCAATCCTAACTAGATATTTGTTAGATCACAAGAGTTATGTATTTCCATGGGTATGTCAATCTGGAATTCAGGTAAACAATTATTACTGTATACTAAATGTTACGTTTGACTAAATCCTGATGCAACATTAGGGCATGTTATCTTTGGCATTCAGGTAAAGCGGTTCTTACCATATACTGAATGGAACATATGACTAAACCCAATGTCACTTAGCTCAAATGGTTTGATACATGTCACTTTGCACTCATCAAACAATCAAAAACAAAAATTTGAATAGGCATTTGTTCTATTCGTACTTTGGACCATCCTACATTGGTCGTAAAAGCAAAGCAATCATAAGTTGCCTCCACAAGAAACTAGTATGACATTGAAAAATATCATACAAAATCAGAAAAATCATAGCATTGCATCCACAATCACCCATTTGCATTCATCATCATTTTGCATTTTTTTTCTCTCTTCTTTCCCCCTTTCTTTCCTTTCTTCTCCTTCTCTCTTCTTTCCCCTCTTCTTCTTCCTTTCTTCTTCTCTTCTCCCCTTGGATCCTTGGTCAATGTTGTATGGTCATGCTTCGAGTGACTACATACCTTTTATTAGATTCCATTCTCCCCTTATTTCTCTCATCTTCTACTTTCTCCCATCACATTTTTGTATTAAATTGTGTTCCACATAGTATAGTACAAAAAGAGGTAAAATGTATGATGAGCCATAGAATTGCTCATTTTTTGTACTCTTTTCCCCATAATGTGCGGCATATATTCTTGTAGATATAAATGTTTTATGGAAATTATATATATAATTAATAGTTTATTTTGCATGTTCTCTAATATTTGTCTTTAAGTGTAATTTGTGTAGATTTAGTGGAAATTGTTGCATTTTGGCATGTTTTCATCGAGGTCCCACTCGGACCTGGCACTTGCAATTTAATGAAGGAAAAACATCTATGGAATATCGATGAAGAGGTATGAAGTTAGGCGCCCAAATTCCTTTGAAGCGCCTGACTTCCGTTCGACACTTAACTGTTAGGCACCTGCTTCCCGTTAGGCACCTACTTCCCGTTATGAGAGAAGGCGCCTGCTTCCCATTGTACGGTGGAAGGTACCTGCTTCCCATTGTATGGAAAAATGTGCCTACTTCCCGTTATATGATGGAAGGTGCCTACTTCCTGACTTCTACATACAAGGTGCCTGCTTCCTGACTTCTTCAAACACGATGCCTGATTTCCACTAACGCCAAACTTTAGCACGACTCTGTGGTCGATAGAATAGAGCGAAACTTCAGCAACCAACATGAAAGGAATTCCAACATTGAAACCGAACATGGGACAATGTCAAAGGTGACTCGTCACCCATATTCTAGCTGATACGTAAATGATTTATGTAAATTGGGCAAATAAATATCAGGCGTATTCTAGAAACAGAATACGTTGAAATATCATGATATTTTGCCCGATTCCTTCAATTAAGCAAACAATTGTAACAGCGAATCATTTTCTGATTCATCTTGAGAATTGTAATAGGGCTGGCTGCATATCTTATAAATATGTAGGCCACCCCTAAAGAAGACCCCTCGGACTTTCTTGTAATTTTCTTCTGCTACAACTATTAATAAAATCTCTGAGCATTTTCCTGTAAAACTCTTCTAAAAGCGTCCGGTGATCATTTTACCATGGGCAGAACCTACTGGAAGCGTGGGCCCACTTACAATAGATTTCTTCCCTATTTCCCCTATTTTTTATATTTATTTTCATAGATTAATTTATTTCCAGTTATTTCCCCTATTTTTTGTGATTTCCAGCAAGGTAGTCATTTAGATTTTAAACATTTTTCAGTCCTATTTTCTTAGACTTAGCATGAGATTATTGGTTTAAATATAAACTTCAACGAATACCAAATACCCCCAAACCATAATCCAAGGGACTCATCTTCGAAGGAGAAATTACAAGCATAGATTTTGCATGATTGCTCACAAGACTACGAGCTACCCCGAGTTGACAATTAAATGGAGGCAATTAATTGAACCATAGAAAAACTAACCAATATTTTGCCCAACATTTTGGCGCCATTGTTGGGGAGTAGCCATTGTAATTTCTTGTTCTGAAGGAAGCATAGTTACAGTAGTTTAGAGTGTTTTCTTCAGAAACCTTCATCTGAAACTTTGTATGAGTCCACCTAAGAACAGGGGACCAGACGATCATTTTGTCAAAAATAAAGAAGTTGTTTCTCAAAATCCTTCTGCTTTAGTAGAACTTGAACCTGATACTGAACTCTCACCATCACAATCTCCACCTGTGCATTGGTGGGAACACCCACTATTTGCACAGGATCCTTCTAAAATAATCCAGTAGAATCTTAGAGCAGGATCAGAGATAAGTAGAGTTCAATATGAGGAAGATCTACTGAATGCTGAATGTTGGCAAGCAGTATTAGATGGAACCATCTCAAATGTTGACTTATCCATCCTTCTGAAGGATAAAAGAAATGAACTAGAAGCATTGATAGCTACTTTGAAAGTAGCAGGGGTAGAAACTCCAGTAGTGGATAGAATGGCAGAAAATCCAGAGGAAACATCCACTAGTTTTAGTTTTCCAATAGGAGAGGTAGGGGGAGATCACAAGATGAAACACATCTCTCCTACCCACCTTCCAACCTTTAGAGGACTACCAATAGAAGATCCAGATCTGTTCCTGTTTAAATTTGATGTTTTATGTAGATCTGTGGATTACACCATAGATGCTCAGAAACTAAAATTATTCCCTTCCACCCTTGATGATTCAGCTTTGCACTGGTTCATCAGCTTGGGGGATAAACAGATAACTACCTGGGAACAATTGAAGAAACTTTTCCTGGATCAGTATCAAGATTTTGGTAGAGCAAGAGATGCAAGAGAGGAAGTCCTAGACATGACCCAAAAGGAAGGGGAATCTGTGGAAGAATACTGGGATAGGTTTAGCTTCAATTTGCAAAGATCACCCCATTCAAAACTAGGAGATAGGTCCCTAAGAAGCATTTTTCTGAAAGGACTGACAAATGAATCCTTGGAAGCTTTAAACATGATCTCTGGGGGAGACATTTACCAACACCAAATGGATGATATTCGGTAGTTGTGTCAAAAATTTTCAAGAAGAAAGGGTAAGTTAACCCCTAGAAATGTTAAGCAGTCAACCACTATCACTAAAATAAAAATAGGCAACATGCTAGAGGACCTTAAGAGTGAGATGTTATCATATCTAGCTCTTCAAATGGATACCCTTCTACTTCAGAGAAAGAAGTAGGAGAATGAGGTAGCATTGGCCTACTTCTATCCTAAATGTAGAGGCAAACACCCCAGAAATGAGTGCCCAAAAACAAAGTTTGTGTATGTGTTGTTTGTAAGAAGGATCATAAAATGAAGTTGTGTCCACAATTAATGAAATCTAAAGAGGAACCTGAAGTAGCAGAGGCATACTTCATGGGTAATAGGAGGAACTAGAAATAGTCTCCTATGGGTAACAATATGCAATCAGGAATGTCATCCTATGGGGGCAGCAATTACCAAAACCAAGGTCAAGCCCAACCACCCAACATGGGTTGGTATGGTCAACAACCTTGGAATCCATTTCCCCAAGGAGAAAATCCTTACAACCCTTACCCTTGGAATGCAATACCAGTAGCCTGGGTAGTAGTGGAGAAATTAGAATGCTTGGAATCAGTATCCACAACATCCTACTCTAGCTCCACCACAACCAAGCTTGCCTACTCTTCCTGCTCCAAGGACTCCTCAGTTACTAGCACAACCAACAACAAACCCAAACAACAAGCAGCAACCAACCTATCATATGGAAAATGAGATGTACCCTATGTATAATATTAAGGTAGATTGTGATCCTATCTAGTTAAGGTCAGGAAAGCAAGTAGGTGTAGAAGTCACTCCTCTTGTAGAAGAAGAGGAACCAATAGAAATAGAGAAAGGGGAATCACCCCTTATAGAAGAGGTAGAAGAAGAATCAACACTTGTACATAACAAAGAGGAGGTTCCACCTTTTCCACAAAGGTTGTAGGAACCCAAGAAACCAATACAAATAGAGTTTGATATCCTCTCTAGTTTAAAAAACTTAACAATCACAATACCTCTCTTTCAGGCCATCAGAGACATACCTATTTATGGAAAGGCCATAAGAGAGTTGTGCCTCAAGAAACCAGGGAGGAAACCAACTAAAACAATCAGTTTGGTAGGTCAGTTAGCTGACCTCATGTTAGGAAATACCTACAGCTAGAAGTACACAGATCCAGGAAGCCCTGTGCTGACTATAAAAATAGAAGGTTGTGTTTTACCCAACACACTAGTAGATTTGGGGGTTGCCATCAATGTCATGCCCCAGGAGACCATGCAAAAACTAAAATTGACTAATCTGAAGCCCACTAAAACTATGTTGTAGTTGGAAGATAGATCTACAGTACTCCCTGAAGGAATACTGAAAGATATCACTATTGTAGTAGATGCATGGGAGTATCCAATAGATTTCTTAGTGCTACAATCTAAATCTGGACTAGGTGGATACCCATTAATCTTAGGTAGACCTTGGCTGGCAATAGTTGATGCTTACATAAGTTGTAGATATGGGAAAATGACCATTTTAGATGGTCAAAATATAAAGAAACTGATCATACATCCACCTGCATAGTCTACAGATTTGTTGGGAGAACCTGAGGATGAGAATCAAAATATTGGTGGTCTATCAATGATCCAACCTATGATGACACTTGAGGAGTTGGAAGATGAAAGTGATGAGGATAAGATGATATCTCACTTTTTTCAAGGAGAACCCTCATGTCCTCCTCCTGAGTTGCCATTAGTGAAATACCACCATATTCAGCAAATAGAAGTTGCACCTGGTAGAATGTTGAACATAGATAACCAGTTGATAGTTGAACAACAAACCAAACTAAAACAAATATTGGAAAAACATCAAGATACCTTTGCTTGGGAGTATTCTGACATGAGAGGAATAGCTCCTGAGACCTGTACTCATAGGATATATCTGGAAGACCAGGTTAGACCAGTAAGACAACCATAGAGGAGAATGAACCCAACTATGAAAGAAATTGTCAAAGTAGAATTACAAAAACTTCTCACAGTTGGATTCATCTACCCCATTTCAGATAGTGAGTGGGTATCACCATTGGTGGTGGTGCCCAAGAAGAATGGAAAGTGGAGAATTTGTGTTGATTATAGGTTGCTGAATAAAGCAACTAAGAAGGACCACTTCCCTTTACCCTTTATAGATCAGGTCCTTGACACCTTAGCAGGCAAGAAGTACTTTTCTTTCCTGGATGGGTTCAGTGGATACAATCAGATCCAAATAGGGGAGGAAGATCAAGATAAAACCACCTTCACTTGTCCATGGGGGACATTTGCTTACCGAGTTTTACCATTTGGCCTATGCAATGCACCTACCACCTTTTAGAGGGTAGTTCTTAGCATTTTTTTAGATATGATTGGAGAGACTGTGGAGGTATACATGGATGATTTCACCGTATATGGTGAAACTTTTGAAATTGCCACAGAAAATCTGGAAAAGACACTTAAACATTGTGAGGAAACTAACCTATCCTTAAGCAATGAGAAATGCTATATGTTGATGTAGGAAGGGATAGTTTTAGGACATCACCTTTCTACAGATGGGATCAAAGTAGACAGAAAGAAAATTGAAGTCATCCAAACCCTGCCTACTCCCAAAACACAAAAGGATATCCATAGTTTCCTAGGATCAACAGGTTACTATAGGAGGTTTATATCAGACTTTAGAAAAACTGCTAAACCTCTTACCACATTGTTAACTAAAGATGCAGAGTTTGTCTAGACTGAAGAATGTGAACAAGCATTCAACACTTTAAAGGAAAAACTAATTACTGCTCCAGTGTTGAGAGGTCCAAATTGGACCATACCTTTTCACATATATGTTGATGCATCTAACAATGCAATAGGCTCAATACTAGGATAGAAATATGGTGATGATTTTTATGCCATCTATTATGTTAGTAAAAACCTCATAAGTGCTGAACTCAATTATACTATCACAGAGAAGGAGTTTCTTGCAGTAATACATGCTCTTAACAAATTTTATCATTACATTATAGGTTACCAGGTATTTGTACACACTGACCACTCAACGATTAGATACTTGAAAAATAAACCTGGGATTAGTGGTAGAATTATCAGATGGTTGTTGCTCTTGCAGGAATTTGATGTGACAATAGTGGACAAGCCAGGAAAGGACAATGTGGTAGCTGATTTCTTATTCAGGTTGACACCTCCAGACTATGCAGCTACAGAAGACCAATTTCTAGATGAGCATTTGTTTGCTCTAAATGATCAGATACCTTGGTATGCAGATATGGCTAATTATTTAGCCACTGGAAGAAGGACTGCATATAAAGTGTTGCAGGTTGGTTATTACTGGCCTTCACTATTCAAGGATGCAGCCAAGCATGTGAGCTAGTGTGATCAATGTCAGAGGATGGGTAGACCTACTCTCAGAGATGAGATGCCACTCCAACCACATGTTCACATTGAACCATTTGATAAATGGGGGATGGACTTCGTAGGACCTATTAATCCATAGTCAGGAGGTAAGAGGTATATCCTAGTTTGTACTGACTATGTGACAAAGTGGGTTGAAGTACAGGCTTTGCATGATTCAAAGGAGAAAACTGTAGCAGATTTCTTGTATTCATCAATTTTTACAAGATTTGGGGTCCCAAGGGAGATCACAACAGATCAAGGACCTCAGTTTACTTCAAGGATGATCCAAGAACTCATGCAACAATACCAAATCAGGCATAACAAAACCACTCCCTACCATCCATAGGTGAATGGGCAAGTTGAGGTGACCAACAGAGAGTTGGAAAATATCCTAACAAAGATAGTACAACAACATAGGAAGGATTGGGCTACTAGATTACCAAAAGTAGTGTGGGCCTACAGGACCACCTGGAAGACTACTACTGGTTTCACACCATTTTAATTAGTCTATGGGAAAAGTGCCATGATGCCTATAGAGTTTGAAGTCAAAACACTTAGGACTACTATAGAATTGAATATAAATCTGGATGATGCACAAAAAGAAAGAATTTAGCAGCTTAATCAGTTGGATGAATACCACCTTGAGGCTCTACAGAAAATAGAGATCATTCAAAAATAAAGGGCCAAGTGGCATGACCGCCACACCAAGCCAAAGTAGCTTAAAGTGGGAGAATGGGCATTACTCTATGATTCTCGATTCCAGGAAAGGAAGGGTAAGCTCATGCAATATTGGATGGGGCCATATGAAGTGATTGAAGTCATCAACAATGGGGTTATAAGAGTCAAAACAATAGATGATAGCAATATTACCTTAACAGTCAATGGCCACCGCCTACATCCATACCATGTGTCTGAAGCATACATGATTGAGTCTAGATTAGGCATGGGGGAAACCCTAGTTGATTCTAATTTTATCTTAAGTCAGTAAGATGTGGACCTAGTCCACATAGTCCCAAAGACAATTATTCTTTCAAAATTTTCTTTTTTTTAGTTGTGTTTTTGTTTTGTAGGAATAATGCCCTTTGTGCAATCCTTAGGCAGCTTGGGAAACCTAGGCCTAACGAGCACATGATCCATGAACCTATGCATTTCCAAGCTTTCTAGGATAAGGAGTAGCTCATCCCTTAGAAGGGGAATACTAAACCTGAACCTGCATAAGAGTGTTTGGATTGGTCTCTTTGGACAATAAAACACTCAACTACTGGTTCAGGGGTGGATGCTGAATTTGTTCCTATTTTTCAATCAGAAGCACTGAAGGGCCTGATCAACCTGACAACGCATATACAAGGACAAGTCAACACCCATTGAATAAAAGAAAAGTACCATTTTTTTGTATTTTATGGGAAGGTGCTTGCTTCCCATTATGAGAGAAGGCACCTGCTTCCCATTGTACGATGGAAGGTGCCTACTTCCCATTGTACGATGGAAGGTACCTACTTTCCATTGTATGGTAGAAGGTGCCTACTTCCCATTATACACTTTATGGCGCCTGACTCCCAGTATGTTACGAAGATGGCACTTGCATCCCATTTTCTAGCAGATCAATGCCTGACTCCTAGTTTTCTAGGAGAATGGTCGACTTCCAATTTTTGGGAAACTAACACCAAATCTTCTTAGCATATGTAAAAAAAAATTGAGTTTGTATAAAGTTTATTTTATAAGTACGACACCCGATAATTAGCAAAAAGGTGCCTGCTTCCCATGTTAGGCATAAGCGCCTGATTGCTAAGGTGCCTGCTTCCCATGTTAAGTAGAGCGCCTGATTGCTAAAGGTGCTTGCTTCCCATGTTAAGCAAAGTGCCCGATTCCTAAGGTGTCTATTTTCAATTTCCAAGGCACCTACGTGCCATAATTCGAAAAGAAGGTGCCTGATTTCCATACAAAAAAGGTGCCTGATTTCTGTCTACTATGACCATTTTCTACCTTGATAGAATAACACATCAGCATTGGGATGTGGCCCAAGCCACGTCAGCACCCCATGCACGTGCAAAGTCAAATCTACCAATGGATAAAATTAAAATTTGACACCAACCAACTTCCAAGGAGGGGATGTTTGTCATCCCAAGGCGATATCTTTTTTCTAATTTTTGTTTTGAATTTTGTAGGATTTCTCGAATAAATCACATTGCAGCTACCAAGAACCAATCACGTCGAAGAAAATTCATTGCATGGGAACCATGGCCATCATTGTCTATTATGGTTTTCCCAATCATCAAACACTAGCCAATAGCGATGCACCATGAATATCTATGCATATGCACCCACAAAAAAATTTAGGTGCATGTTTAAATTTTCTATTTTTTGTCTATATTATTTTCATGAACATGTGTGTCTATGGAAATGTGCTGGCACAACCCCCATTATTACCTTAACCACTTGAACAAATCCACTTGGCATGGTGTTGCATGGCATACCTCTAATTGGTCAACAATTTATGGTTATCATCTCCGCACAATCAAGCACATGCTCAAAGGAAATTTACTATGGATAACCATAATCACTATTGATTATGATAATTAACCACCTATGTGCATGAACATAATTATTTTAAAAATTTATTTACCAACTACTATGAAGCCACCTTCAGAGAGAAGAAAAAAAAATAGAGAAGTACAACATAGTAGAAATTTGAAGAGGAATTGGAAGCATCCCTAAGTGAATTGTGAGCTAAAGGAAAAGCATGGGGGGAAGTCAAAGAATCATGACCTCAAGAAGAGTGAGTTGACCGACTGCTCAAGTATTTATATAGACGTCCAAACATAGTTGGATGCTATAGAATAGATGGACTACTATCGACTAGTTAGTCAAGGCTAGGATACGGTGGTGGAAAATGAATTTATGACATCAATGAGAGATGGGATTGTGCACATGCAGGGGCTAGAGATCCCAATCACTGAGGACTACATCACCAGAGTTATGGGCCTCCCTCTAATAGGGGAGCACATGTACAAGGAGGATAACCTTACCCTCTAGGTGCAGAGATATTTTTGGGCACCAAATAAGTACCTAATGTGTGCTGACATGCCGAAACGACACATTCTTAAGCTCTAGAGGGTAGTTTTTGAGTAGATCACCCACTTATTTACATGCTCTAGTAGGTACTCTCATATGAACGCCAACCACTTCCATTTTCTCAATCACATCCTGCATGGGGATAAAATCAATGTCCCCCATTACCTTACATGCACCCTAAAATATGAGGCCAGGTGATACCAGGCAGGCACCACCTCTACCCTGGCTCACCATGGCCTAATTTTAGCCTTGGTGTGATATGCAGAGTCACATAGAAATGTGATAATTGAGGAAGTTATGGGCACTAGTGCAGTGGTAGGGGCACAAGAAGAGGAGGAGGTGCCAATTCAAAATGAACAGTTGACCCAAGGGGTGATAAAACATGCAAAAACGATGCCTGCATCCCAACCTACAAGAAATATAGGGGAAGTAAGACAAGCCTCATCCCCTGATTTTCCCCAATTTGAGGAGGAAGCAGGATAGGCTCTGTCTCCTTCTACACCTCAATTCAAAGATGAGGTAGAGTAGGATTTCATACCCATTTCCACCAGGATGCAAAGTAGAAGAACAAAAGCATCAAGGGTGGTTTCAAGCTCATCCAATGAGGAGACACCAATCGATGAGCTCAACAAGGAGGAGTACATGGCCCACATTTTACAAGACATTTCTAGTGGGCCAACTCCTCAATAGGAGGTGGCCATGGAAGATGTACCACCAGAAGGCCAGGCGGAGGATTTGTAGCAACAACTATAGGTTTTAAAAGAATAGGCTTCCACTTGGGAAGCCAAATTTAAAGAAGAATGAGCTCTGTTTGAGGAGTCCCAAAAGGAGGTTGCATTAAAAATGCATGAATTGTATCAAACAATTTAAAGACAAAGACAATTGAAGTTGTAGGGTGGACCAAGAGGAGCCGAGCAACTAGCCAGAGTTGATGTAGTAGTGCAGATCGATGGGGCAACATAAGTGCCCCCTACTGATATAGAAATAGAATAGGGAGATGTTGCTACAATGGAAGTAGAGAAACCCTGTTCTACATCTCCCTCTATAGAGCAGATACTTCAGGAGGATGAAGTTGAGGTTGAGGAACCTCAAAATATAGAACAACCTACAAAGGAAGGATATGAGGGAGAAAAGGAGATGGAGGTCAAAGAGCCTCAAATGTTAGGTAAGGAGGGAGAGATAGAGCACTCTCCAATTGATGTAGGGGTTAGATAGCCTCAGGAGGAAGAAGCAGTCCCTATTGTGCAACAAGTTGCTATAGAGGAAAAAGAGGCTCAATAGCCTGAATCCCTTATACACCAAGAAATAATAGTTGCACCAACACACCCTAGGGTACAACAAATCAAGTTGAGATCAAAACAAAAAGCCACAAGGCCATCTCAATGATGACCCAAAACTAGAGTGAGAGTTGCCGAGTTGAAGGCATTGGGCATCAAATCTGATAAGGAATCAGAGTTAGATTCTGATGAGGAATGGGAGGCAACAAAGAATTTTTTTGCTACCCAAAAACAAAAATTTGAGGAGCTTAAGGAGGAAATTAAGGTAGACAAGAAGAATTGGAAGAAGGCCTCCAAGAAAGCCCTCAAGGAATTAGAAAAGGAGGCCAAGGAGCAATCTGGCAGGCCTCATAGGAAAATTCTAGTTGCCCAACCTGAGTAGTTTTGGTACTTGTATGGGTTAGAGGATGGAAAGCCTTCAAGGATGCAGGCATATTTTAAAAGGATGGGATTTCTAGGCCCTATGCAATAGGAAGATCTGGCATCAAGCAATAGAACTCCCCCTATGGCAAAGAAAGAGGTCCAAGCTGAACTTGAGCTTGACCCAACAGGGGTAGATTTACCCATAACCAAGGTTGCTAAGGAATCTAGCATCCCATTTGGTGATAAAGAATCAGTGCCTATGGGTGAAAAGTTACCACCTCACCATGAGTACTGGAAAATGGCTGAGCCTGCATTCCAGAAGGATACCACCAGTTTCTCTGGTTATTATCTGAACATTGATAAAGGCAAGGTGGCCTAGACCAGAGAACCACCCAAGAAGAGAGCAGGGCCAAGTGAACCAGTTTGGCGTAGCAAACGCCAGAAGCAGCAGGGTAAGGAGACAACCGCTCCCAAGGCACCAAAGGGGTGAAAGCCTCAGGACAAAGAAAAATCCAAGGCCACTAAGAAGAAGAGGACACATACCAACATGGCTTATTGGGATGAAGTGAACAGAACTGGTAATTACCAGTTCAAAGTGGCATAAGGACGTGCCACCCCTTAAGCATGGGGGGATGATGAGCCACAAAATTACTCATTTTTTGTACTCTTTTCCCCATAATGTGCGGCATATATTCTTGTAGATATAAATGTTTTATGGAAATTATATATATAATTAACAGTTTATTTTGCATGTTTTCTAATATTTGTCTTTAAGTGTAATTTGTGTAGATTTAGTGGAAATTGTTGCATTTTGGCATGTTTTCGTCGAGGTCCCACTCGGACCTGGCACTTGCAATTTAATGAAGGAAAAACATCTATAGAATATCGATGAAGAGGTACGAAGTCAGGCACCCAAATTCCTTTGAAGTGCCTGACTTCCGTTCGGCACTTAACTGATAGGTGCCTACTTCCCGTTATGCACCGCTTCCCGTTATGAGAGAAGGCGCCTTCTTCCCATTATACGATGGAAGGCACCTGCTTCCCATTGTATGGTGAAATGCAATTGCTTCCTTTTATACGATGGAAGGTGCCTACTTCCTGACTTCTACATATAAGGCACCTGCTTCCTGACTTCTTCAAACATGGTGCCTGATTTCCACTAACACCAAACTTTAGCATGACTCTGTGGTCGGTAGAATAGAGTAAAACTTCAACAACCAACATGAAAGGAATTCCAGCATTGAAACCGAATATGGGACAATGTCAAAGGTGACTCATCACCCATATTCCAGCTGATACATAAATTATTTATGTAAATCAGGCAAATAAATATTAGGCATATTCTAGAAATAGAATACACTGAAATATCATGATATTTTTCCCGATTCCTTCAATTAAGAAAATAGTTGTAACAACGAATCATTTTCTGATTCATCCTAAGAATTGTAATAGGGTTGGCCACATATCTTATAAATATGCAGGCCACCCCTAAAGAAGACCCCCAAACTTTCTTGTAATTTTCTTCTACTGCAACTGTTAATAAATTCTCTGAGCATTTTCCTGTAAAACTCTTCTAAAAGCATCCGGTGATCATTTTACCATGGGAAGAACCTTCTGGAAGCATGGGCCCACTTACAATATATTTCTTCCCTATTTCCCCTATTTTTTGTATTTATTTTCATAGATTAATTTATTTCCATGTTATTTCCCCTATTTTTTGTGATTTCTAGCAAGGTAGTCATTTAGATTTTAAATGTTTTCAGTCCTGTTTTCTTAGACTTAGCATGATATTATTGGTTTAAATACAAACTTCAATGAATACCAAATACCCCCCAAACCATAATCCAAGGGACTCATCTCCGAAGGAGAAATTACAAGCATAGATTTTGCATGGCTTCTCACAAGACTACGAGCTACCCTAGGTTGACAATTAAATGGAGGTAATTAATTGAACCATAGAAAAACTAACCAATTTTTTTCCCAATAATGTAGACACCTAAAAGTTGCACATATCTACCTCTACTTACTTGTGATCCATCAGGACACTTGTAGGTTTGCATAGATCATCCTAGAGACCTCTAGGCTATTGTAGACCAACATAGACCATTGTAGACCATTGTAGACTACTCCAAACTAGCGTAGACCATTGTAGACCACTATAGACTACTCCAAACTAGCATAGACCACTCTAGACTAGTGTAGACCACTCTAGATCAATGTAGGCCATTGTAGACCTTCGTAGAATTATGTAGGCCATTTCATTGGTCTATAAGCATGAAACCCTACTAAAATACACAATTCATGACCCAATCACCTTCTATCTATCAAGAGATCACTTATCAATTCCCTAAGGCAACTTAAGCCCTTCCTAGACCTAATTAGGACCCCACGGGACTATTAGTTCCCAAAAAGTCTTAATTAAGTTAATTGCATTTCTAATTTTAAAGTCACTTCACTTAAGTGCACTTTTTGGATTAAAAATGTTAATTAGGATCCTAAATCCAAATTAGTCCTAATTATTCCCTCCCACATGTGTGTGCACCAAGTTAGTTAGGATATTTCCTAGGAAACCCTAACCTAACCCAAATCTAACCTAGGGACCACCTAACCCTAGTAAATGCTAATATCTCCTCACACATGTGTGAGGATGAGATATTTATTTAGGGAATATAGGAATGACACCTCATAAACCCTAACCTAACTACCTTAGTACTTGACCTTAGGGTTTAGTACTCCTAACCACACCTCCTACACCTTGTATTTTCCTATAAATAGCTTTGATCAAATCAAAGAAATCATTTGTATTGGGATACAAATCCCTATTTATTTATGAAATATTATAAGAAGATTATCTTGTGAAGTACCCCACATTGGGGGAACTATGTTAAATCTTGTGTATAAATTGTATGTGG
Source organism: Wollemia nobilis (assembly GCA_028583015.1). Lineage (NCBI taxonomy): Eukaryota > Viridiplantae > Streptophyta > Pinopsida > Araucariales > Araucariaceae > Wollemia > Wollemia nobilis. The sequence continues at coordinate 40,764,155 of JAQPPZ010016981.1, forward strand.
TGATTTGTGCTCTTGCTTACTATTGCTATCTATGTCATTAATGCACATTACTAAATTTGGATATTGCAATTAAGGACACTAATTGATATTGGTTTGGAAAGAAAGTAAAAAGTGGGCGTTGTACCTGTTCACCCCCCCTCTCAGTATAATCTTGTGTTATTAAATTGGTATCAGAGCGTATTCCTTCAGAAAGGATAACAAATTGAAGGCAAATTCTACAAGAACATAGATGGCTTCACAAAATGGATCATCTACAAATAAGGATGCACTGTTTGACGATAACAATTATGCTTTTTGGATCATGAGAATGAAGAACTACTTGATATCACAAGGATATGAGGTATTGTAGATGGTTGAAAAATAGTATAAGGTTGAAGGTGATCCCGAGGTAGATAAGACTATCAAAAAATTGGTTGAGATCAATGCAAGGGCAATAAATTGTATTTTGAGTGGGCTACACGAGACAAATTTTGTAAAGGTAAAGGTATGTAATTCAGCTAATGAAATGTGGACCAAGTTGCGGAATACCTATGAAGGAGATTTCAAGGTAAATTTGGAAAAACTACAAACTCATAGAAAATATTTGAGGAATTGAAAATGGAAGATTTTGAAGATATAGCAAAGTTTTTACTTCGAGTTGATGAGATTACTAACACCATCAGAGGTCTAGGATTTGAGATGAAATAATCAAAAGTTACTCAAAATGTTTTGAGATCACTTCCCATGAAGTATGATGCAAAGGTTTTAGCAATAGAAGAAACAATGAATATCAACAAGATAAGAATGGAAGAACTACAAGGAACTCTCACAACTTATGATATGAGGATAAGTAAGCATCAGGTTCCATGCATTCAAAGCTTTAGAGAAAAAGAAAGGGAAAATTCTAGATATAGATAGAGATTCAGATAATGATGAGGAAGCTAAATTCATCAAAAGGAAAAAGGACTCAAGGAATTACAAAAATATGAAGAAAGTCAAATGCTACAAGTGTGGTGATTTTGATCACTATGCAAACAAGTTTCCACATGAAGAAAATAGTGATGATGAAAAATAGGGTCACAAAAGAAAAGAAGATGGAAAGCATAAGCATGATAAATATGATAGACACAAGCAAAGTAGGTATGAGAAGAAGAAAAGTATTCGTAAGACAAAGAAAACTTTCTACACTGAAGAAGTAAGTGATAGCTCAGATCGCAATGATAGAGACCAGTCATATGAAGAAGAATGTACATTCTTTGGAATAAGTGAAGAAATACAAGAACACCTATTCCTAGGTATTGAAGAGGATATATCTATCTAATAAAGACATGAAGAGCTTGCTATAGCCATTGAGCAAGAAAATAGGTACAAGAAGGGTCTAAGAATACTAAAATGCTTCATATGCAGATATTTTGGGCATTTAGATGATGATTGCATGTACTACAATAATTAAAAGGAGGAAATTTTATTTGTTGAAAAATAAAGCAACAGTTCCAGTAATAGTTCTAGTAGTAGTTCTAGTGACAATTCCAGTAGCAGTGATGATGAATAAGAGGAATCCACAAAACAAGAAAATAAAATTAGGTATTGAAAAGGAAAATCAAAAGGCTTGAAAATAAGGTTCATGAAAATGAAAAGGTCAAAATAATTCTTAATCAACACATTCAAGATTTGGAAAAAGAGCTTCAAGAAACAAAAGAGCTTGGCATCACTATTTCTAAGCAATTAAAGAAGAAAGAAAGATATAATAAATTAGAAGAAGATTATCAGAAATGTTTGGGGACCTACATAAATGAGTTAGCATGATTTCAAAGGAATTCAAAAACTCAGGATAATTTTTTGGATTTACAACGAGATCCATTTATAAAGACAGGGCTTGGTTATGAAGAAGGGAAATAAAAAATAAACACACAGGGACCTCTATTTGTATCAGGAGACTTTGTTTTAGAAATAAATATGGAAGAACCGGTTCCCAAATAAAAGGCTGCAACAGAAATGGATACTTGCATTTCAGAGGCTATAGAGATGTGTGGCAATTTACTACTTGACACAAATGAAGAGAAAGAAGAGGAAGGTTCCAAAGCACCAAAGGTCTCATATTTTAGGTTTGGGGAATCACACTCAAAAGGAAAAGAAATTCTTGAAAAGGAAAGAAAGGAAGAAATTAAGGAAGAGGATTTAGATACTACAAAGAAGGTTCAAGGATACAATGCACAAGTCAAAAATGATCACAAGGATAATGGTCAAGAAAGGTATGAGGAACCAAGGCATGAACAAAGGGCTTTTCAAGGACATTGTTTTTCTTGTAATGGATTTGGACATAGGGCTATACACTATAGGGTTTATGGATCAAAGAAGTTTGATTTTTCTAGAAGGAACTTCAAAGGAAGAAGGTATGGTTTTCAGGGGCATTGCTTCTCATGCAACATTATTGGTCATAGATCTTCTCAGTGCAAAGAAAATGAGCAACATGGTTTTGTATTTAGAGCTACACAATTTAGAAGTCATGGTCATAATTATTATGAAAATAGAACTTCACAATACAAGGTTTAGGAAAGGAATGGATATGAAAATTATTTCAAGAAAGAATTCAGGATATGGGCACCATCCAAAGGCTACAATATCAAGTATTTTAATTGCAATAACTTTTTTTTTTTTTTTTTTTTTTGTATTTACATGGTGGAATCGGTAGCTGCCATGAATCCGAGTAGGCTATACAGCTTTTATGTCCACCATATTATTATGCGTTATCCACCCCAGAAGCTACCACATAGATATTCGCATAGTCTGCCCCTATAACCACCATGCCGCAATCATTTTAAACCTTTTATGTCATTGAAAGCACCAAGAAAGGGACAAGTGTTCAGTCTGGTGAGGCATGAGATTTAAACATTGGACCTCTGCCCCCCTTATGGGGTTTGGATGAACCAATTGGTCTACACCTCGTACCTAATAACTTTTGAAATATTGCAAAATGGTTTAGGACTCAATTCTAAACAAGTTTAAGACAAGAAGGTCAAGAATTTTCAAGGCAAGAAGGTCAAATAGGTTCAAGACGAGAAGATCAAGTAATTCATCAAGAGAAGGATATTAGAAAAATATGGAAGGAAGTTGACAGAGGAAAGAAACAATGTAAGATGGGAGTAAAAGTACTCCCACACCAAAATTAATCACCTCAATAGAGAAGGTGGTGAGGGGGCTATGCTTAAGAGTCATATATTTTAGCCCCATAGGTGTCCCTTTTGCCATTGATGTCAAAGGGGGATAGATTTGAGTTAAAGGGAGCAGCCTCCAAAGAGAGCATTGAGTTAGGGGGAAAATACTCCAAAGAGAACATTGAGTTAGGGGGAGTAGCCTCCAAATAGAGTATTGAGTTAGAAGGAGCAGCCTCCATAGAGAGTATTGAGTTAGGGGGAGTAGCTTTGATTCTCATAGATGGTTTTTGTAGTGATCATGATGATTTGTATTAGAGGTGTTGCCATCAATGACAAAGAGGGAGATTGTTGGAAATTTGAGTTATTTTATGTTGTCATTGATGTCACATGGATTATTGATGTCACATGGATCACATTTGAGTTTTGGTGGCAAAAGCACTTCATAAAATATTATTTATGATATTTTAGAGAGCATGGATATATACAAGGTTTTTGTGAAAAACAAGGCAAGAAAAATAAAATTTTTATTTAAAACCATGGATGGAATATTTGAAATTATTTTTTCTTAAAACCCAGGTTGGCTTTTCGTTTCATTGAAAAATGTTCCCTAGTGATGGAGATATTTAATTTTAAATATTTAGTTTAAATTTTAAATTTTAAAATTTAAAATAAAATTATAGCGCCGACGTCTAAAGAAAGGAGGAAAGACATATATTAAAAATAATAGCACCGACGTATAAATAAATGAGGAAAGGCATATATATATATATGCCACCAAAAGTTTCAATAAATTCTTGTCCTCAATATTTTAATGTATTCGAATTGATAATTTAATGCGAGAAGAGCCTGTGTGTTGAAGTGGGTGTAAAGAGGCATGTGAAGGGTTTACGAAATTTGGGTCTATTGAAGAATAATTCATAGAGGATAACAAAACACATAGGCACATTTTGCCTAGTGGTTCATGCACTGTGTAAGAAGCAAGAGGTCCTACGATTGAGTCTCGTCAGAGATGCTTGCTGTGTTGAAACGCTCAAAGCAGTTTGGAGTTTTCAAAGGGTGCAGAATATTGAGGTATTTGTTTTGGTTCATGTCCCTTTGAACACGTGAGGGCATGTGGTCCAATGGTAGCTTGTCTACAGTTAAGGTGTTGAGTGAGGAGGTATCAAGGGATCGAATCCCATCAGGGACAGAGGCAAGTTAATATTTTTTAATATTTTATTTTTCTAAAGTTGCCCTAGGAGAAATAAGGGTTATGATGCACCTTAAGAAAAAGAGATATTTTTGGTGATTTTATTTTTTGAAGTATATCATATTATATATCATTGGAAATTTTATTTCGAGGGCTATTTTATTAACTTGCTTAGAGGGAGAAATAAGGTGTGTTTAAAGAGATATTTATGATTTTGTAAAGAGGTTCAAAATTGAAGGTTTATTTGTTCTTTTTCAAAGATGATTAATTCTTTCATGAGGGGACATGATGTATTTTATTGAGTAGGAGTAATAAGGTGTTATTTGGATATTATTGTTGTGTTATTAATCATGATCCCTAAACCTTATTGAAAATTGAAAAATAAATTTTGTTGAGTGTGGCAGATTTAGTGGACAACTAATAATGCATCAAAAAGGTATGAGCAATATTCTCCATTGACTTTTTTTACGGTGGTTGATTTTTGAAATATCATTAGAGAGAAAATGATTGATTGTGGTTTCCTTTTCGAAAGTGATTGGTTGAATGCTTCAAGGTTTTCTGGTTTGAGAGTTGTGTTTAAACCTTGTTTTATAAGCATTGTTGTTGAAGCCATTAGTTGTGTGAAAAACCTGAGATAGGGTTTGAGAAGAACATGAGTATCATTGTTATGTGAAGAATGTTTTATAAGCATTGTTGTTGAAACCCATTGATTGTATAAAGAACTTGAACTTGAGTTAGAGAACAACATGAGTATCATTGTTATGTGAGATTTGTGGTTGAGCATTGTTGGAAATATTTGAGTTGGTTGATACTTGCTTGGACTAGGGTTTGTGAGAAAGAGTTGTTCCTTGTTGTGATTGGTTGAGTAGAGTTGTTTGAGCCTAGTCAAGTGAATGAGTGAAGTGGTTGTTCAAGTTCTATGAAACAAACTATTCTATATTCTGATTTGAGTTGAGATCATTGTAGATCATTGTTGTAATCCATTGTAGTGTGCATTGCCATTCATTGTTGAGTTCATCATTGAGCCTTGCCTTCATAGATTTATGGATGAGATTTGAGTGCTACTTGAGAATGATTGATTGAGCCTTTGAGAAGGCTTTTGGGATAGATTTTTGGACAGATTTGTGGCAACTTTTGTGCATGATTGATTGAGCCTTTGAGAAGGCTTTTGGATAGATTTTTGGATAGATTTGTGGTAGCTTTTGTGCATGATTGATTGAGCCTTTGAGAAGGCTTTTGGATATATTTTTGGACAAATTTGTGGATATATTTTGAGCAAGTTCTTGGTGAGCTTGCTAGAGAAGATTTTGAGTAAGTTCTTGGTGAGCTTTCTAGAGAAAATTTTGAGTAAGTTCTTGGTGAGATTGCTAAAGCAAATTAGTGGATTGCCTACATGAGTAGATTAGGATTGCCTACCTAAGAAGATCAGTGGATTGTCTACCTGAGCAGATCAGTGGATCACCTAGTTGAGTAGATCAATGAATTGCCTTACTGAGTAGATAAGTGGATTGCCTACCTGAGCAGATTAGTGGATTGCCTAGCTAAGCAGATCAATGAATTGGCTTGCTAAGTAGATTAGTTGATAGCCTAGCTTTGACCAAATCAAATTAATAATTTGTATTGTGATAAGGATCCCTATTTATTTATGATATATTATAAGGAGATTATCTTGTGGAGTACCCCACATTGGGGGAACCACGTTAAATCTTGTGTCTAAATTGTATGTGGTGATTTGTGCTCTTGCTTACTATTGCTATCTATGTCATTAATGCACATTGCTATATTTAGATATTATAATTAAGGACATTAATTGATATTGGTTTGGAAAGAAAGTAAAATGTGGGCGCTATACTATTCACTCCCCCCTCTCAGTATAAGCTTGTGTTCTTCAATAACAACACTTAAGGAGTCCATCCAAAAAAGGACCTCCAGGAGAAAGTACTCATAGCTCAATTCATCCCCCGACCTATGAATCCAGATTCTAGTTGGCCCTACAAAAGGTTTTTCTCCTCAAATCAGTCAGGTACACTTTATTTCATGTTTTTACAATCATTCATGTAGTTTATTTTAGTTTTTATTAAATATTTTGTGTCAATTTGTCTTCTTCACCATGGGGTCTAACTAATGCAAGCCCCAAAAAATACTAACTCAATTTTGTAGCTCTACAATAGGTGCAAAGAGGAAACATCAACAAATACAACTATTGATGGTACACATTACACATGAAGCCCACCTTCATTGAGGAGCCCAAAAGATAGCATCAGATTTATTGTACATTTGTGAAATAAAGAATGGGAATTCTCCCTATTTGTAACCTAAAGCATTTCTATCATGAATAAAATCAACATTTCTGAATAATTTGCGTTATAGCAAGTTGTTGGATCAAATATCATCTTTTGTACATTTCAATAATAAAGGAAAGAATAATGTGGTTATAGATGTTCTTCTTACAAGTATGAATATTCTATAACTATCCAATCTATATCCATATCCCTTTACCTTTGGATCACCCATAATTTATATGAATGGTATTTGGATCCTAATAATATTTATTTGATTTATAATATTGAGGATCATAACCTAAAAAATCCATTGTTCTCTTGGTCTAACTAGATTCTAAGGAAGAACAACTAAATTTAACTAATCTAGTCTTCATAGGTCAAGAACATTGTCCGTAGGAATTACATGCTTCTACCTTAGTAGAATATTATATATTTACTAAAACATATTAGTAGGTTAAGTAATATTATTCTTGAAAATTAATGAAAGCTGATATCAAATAGTTCATGGTTGAAGTGTACTAGAGGAACAAGGGAAAAATATTTAAGTCTTCAGGATTGTTGCAACCCCTTCTTATTCTAGATCACTAGTAGGAACACATGTCCATATACTTCATTCATGGTTTTATCAATTTTAAGGATAAAATAGTGATTCTTATGGTGGTGGATTGCCTTTCCAAGTATGCCAATTTTTATGCACTACAACATCCATTCATTGCTATTAAAATGTCCAAGGTATTCCTCAACTATATTTTTAATATTTATGGTATGCCCAAGTTTATTATGCATGATAATGATCCTATTTTTACTAGAAACTATTAAGACTTATTCACTCTTATTTCCTTTCAACTTAAAATGAGATCTTCCTATTGCCCTTAGACAACTAGTCAAATATTATGAAAAATTCCTAAGTACTTATTTGTGATGATTGGCCTAAGATAAGTAGTATCAATGAGTTAAATGGATCATGCTAGTAGAATAGAGGTATAATACTTCTTATCATATTTCCATAAAGATGTATCCATTTAAAGTGTTATATGGGTATAAACCCCCATCCTTGTTAGACTAACTTCCAATTTATTCCTATGTGGTACAAGTGGATGAATTTCTACAACATTAGATTATCCTATAGATCCTTGAGAATAATATTTTTTAGGCCTAGAATTGTAAGAAACACCAAGAGTGTTTACACCACTTTAAATAATATTTTGAGGTGGGTGATATGGTATTTTTATAGCTTTAGTTGTATAAGCAACTTTCTCTCAAGATAAAATCTAGCCAAAATTTTGCACCTAGATTCTATGGTCTTGTAGGTCAAATTCTCAACCACATTTGCATAACAAGAAAAAATTGTCTTTTAGATCCCCAAATTTCACTAAGTGTGCTGAAGACTCAAAATTTTTTCAAAATTAGGATGCTTAAAACTAGGATTACATCAACAATGATATCATCGTAAAGCTTTGTCACCATGCAAATGAGAAAAATCAAGCATTTGAGGTCGTGATGCTAAAAATCATACAAAATTTGACCATGAAATCAGAAATCCAAGGTTTGAGCACATGATCATGCAAAAGGGAAAAAATCAAAGCAAATTACTTTGCACAAAATTGGGCCGCTCAAGATAATAATGTCAACCAAAAGGAAGAGAAGCCCAGGATCACACAAGTCAAAATTTGAATACCAAGCCTAAATTTTTGATGTTCAAGACCATGATATTTTGTGATGATTTAAGCATTATTGATATTAAGCTCAAAACCATGTAAAGAAGTCCAATATGCTTGAAATTAAGATGTATATAAACAAAGCTAAAGTGCATGAAATTAGGCCACTCGATCCAATGATGTCACCACTTCCAAGTTAGAGCCCAAGATTGTGCAAACAAAGAGAATAATATAAAATAAAAGGTAAAAAAGAACAAAATATGTCTAACAATGACATCATCAAACCAAATCTATGGTTTCATTCTAGAAGAGCTCTTAACAAAAAATGAAGAACCTGGTTTTGTGTAATCATTCAAGAAACATCATTTTTAGACCTATAACTACCATGTTGCTTACCATTTGGTTCTAGTTAAAGACACTAAAGCATAAAATGATATATATAGTAATACAACCACTTGGAAGTAGTTATAGATTGATGAGCCAAATTCAAACTTATGCACAAGATGAAGCTTAGGGCTGCCACCTTAGCATTTTTGGTTTCTTACTAGATTGTTTTCTTTAACAACCATCATAGTTGTATTTCCATTGTAAAATTCAAAATTATAAATTATAAATATGTGAATAGCCCCTTTTACAAGGGTTTTCACTATAGTCCTTGACCAGTATTGCTTTGTAATATTATTTTTGATTAATGAAGTGATAGTTGTTTGGCCTCCATTACTATGCAATTATAGGTTTTATATGTGTATTTTGCTTTAAGTCATTTTTGTTACACTTAATTGTTAGTGTATTATTTTAAAGTGTAAACCAAAATCAAGTAACACCAATTCACAAGATAAAATGACACTAAGCACAACAATACACAAATATTGCACAATATAGATAAAATATTTATCAATGCAAGTGGATATCAAAATTATACAATCAATGTACCCCAAATATGGGGTTTTACAATACTTTTTGTGTGACATAATTTTTACAATTGCTAGGGTTCTCTAAAACCTTAGCTCAAAATTTTAGCTGGTGTCTTCGCACTTGTCTTCGATCCAAAAAATGTTGTAAGTGGGATTGTGTATCCTAAAAGGGCCACCCTAGATTCAACAGATTTAAAAAATATAATTCTTATACCTACAAACACCAAAAAACACAAAGAGTCAGTAATACCTACAAGGGTTCCACTACGTGAGACCCTTAGAAGAATAAAAATTACTAAACCCTAGATGCTAAAAGCTATAAATAGAATATAAGAATGTAAAATAAATACACAAAACTATTTACCTTGTCACTTGAGATTTTCTATTTCTGCTTCAATTAGTGATGGTCATGAGGATGATCAAATGGTACCCGAGGATTAGGGGACTATAGTTCTACTACAAAAAATACCCAGAGGTATTTGGTGTTGACAAAATATGCACTAGGATGTTCTGTGATGGCAACAGATGCACCAGGATATTTTGTGATGGAATTGGATGCACCAGGGTGTTCAAGGGCTGAGGAATATGTGGTTCTACATGGGTTATGCAGTGGTGTATGTGAACGATGCGAGGGCAACGATGGAGAAAAGAGTAATAGTGAGATTGCTAGGGCATATTTTTAGGGGTTTAGAACTTCTAAGAATTCTTTTTAAATGTTCATCGATAAAATTCAACCTTAGAAGAATCAAAGACAAAATATTAAGAGAGAGCTTAGGGTCTTGATTTATCAAAATGACTCCTCTTTTATAAATTTTCGTTGAACATGTTAGGGTTTCGATGACACAAAATGAGTGACCGAGATTAAAACATGAAGAAGGGTGGAGATTAAATCTGGGCAAGTGGCATGGATTACGGTGGATGGATTGCTAATATTAAAACATGGCGGATGGCTAGGATTAATTCATATAAATATATATTAAATATATATAAATATAATATATAAAATATTAATATTTAAATATATATTAAACAACTATATATTTATATATTGTTATTGGAGGACATAGATGGATGAAAAGTGGCTAGATTTTGGTTTCTATAGATACCCTTTTTGTATTGTATTGCATGAAATATAATGCGGTGCAAAAATATGAGACACATAGTTTTTGGCCTGATGAAGATGTAGACATGAAAAATTGACTCATTTTCCTTAGTTTTCCTCCTTAAAAAATAAGTTTATATTCAAGAGAATATTTACCCTATAAAATAATCTTAATTATTCTCAAAATTTACTCCATTGGATAGGTCTCAAAAATATCTTTCCAATGGTATATTATATGTCCAATTTCGACATCGTTTGACCCCTCAAACTACCAAAAAACTAAGTATATGTCTAGGTTGACGAGATCATACTACGATCAACAAAATCATAGTACGACCTCCGAAATTGTAATACAATTTTGGCATACGATATTTACGATCATAATACAATATTGATGATCGTAATACGATCTTGCTAAAAAAAATCAAACTTAGAAAAGCGATAAATTTAGTTTAACATCTTTTATCCTTGTTTGTGTAACCGCGCGGAAAATACGGGATTGGATGCACCCAATCATGCTCATATTGGAGGGAGTTGCAACAAAATTATTCACCTCCCCATTCTAGTTATCTTGCCTAGCCTATTTAACTAGACTCCCCTCCCTCAAATTCCTCCTAGCATTTTAGAATACATTCACATAATTTCGTATTAGGTCTTGTTATTTTGTTGTTTTTCTACAGGATAGGATCGATATGATATTGCTTTTTTTGATACGATATTGCCTATTTTGATACGATATTGCCCATTTTGATACAATATTACCTATTTTGATATGATATCATGATAGTATAAATATGATATTTCTGCTTGGCATACGATACTATTGTTGTTGCTACGATCTTGACTGCGGGACGCTTGGGGGCAACCCCATGCTCTAGTTTGCATATTTCTAGTTCCCAATTTGTATTTTATCTTACATTTATAATTTTTTACTTTAATTAGATCAGTATTTGCACATCATAATCCTTGGAGTTCACCAAATTTATATCTAATTGCATAATTTGCATAGTTTTAGATCATATACATGTTAATTCTCATTAATACTGCATTTAATAAATGTTATAGGAGTTAATATTTGTTCAATAAAGTATATAGCATGTTTTGTTTTCTATTTTCTCCCCTCTACCCATGAATCTGTAGGTTTCTAAAAAAATCAAAACATTTGGCCTCTAATCATAGTACGATCTTGCAGATCGTAATACGATCTTGCAAATCATAGTACGATATTGACCTATTGCATACGACCTGGACTGGACTCAAAAATTAGAAACTTCATCAGACTACTGGATACATGTAAGGATCTGAAATCACTTTTAGCATTACATTACCTCTTTGAATTCTATTTCCTACTACTTTTTTTTTGCATTTGAATCAAATTTGCATATAGGGTAGTATAGTTGCATATTGGCCAAAACTTGGTGTATGCGTGATTTGATAAAAGGAACACATCAAAAAAAATCCCAAAACCTAGGCATGGAAACTACCACAAAATGTTTCCTGGTGAACCCTAAACTATTTTATCAAAAATTCACCATACGATCAAGTACCTCTCTTATGATGTGTAGACCATCCATTCTCCCATTCCCCTCTAAGGCACGGATCCATCAGACTTAAGGAAAGGAGTGCGAGAATTTTTGGCTTATAGAAGAAGCAACTTTCTTTCATTGGAATGCAAAAATTATCTTGAAGACAAATGAATTTGTATGTGTAGCTTACTCCCTCAATTGGATAATGAGTAAATAATGTGAATCACAAGCCAATTGACATAATTTTGTGGTGAAAAATACAGTTGAATGGTGTAAGTGCAAATGTATGGTGTAAATGTGAGTGAATGATGTAAATGTGGATGATATGAATGATGTAAATGGATACCATTTTTACCCCAATGTAGAAAGGGGGTTTTTTCCAAGTGTATATGCCATGATCATGTAAAATATATTCTATTATGGGAAATCTAAAAATTTGGTTGCCCCAAGTTTTGGGGTGATTCCATGCTTTTGAAGAAAGTGTATTTTGGTGTCATTGAAATGCAAAGATGAAAATGCATAAAAAAGAGAAAATAGTCTACCTTGGGGACACTCATGATTGTATCTAATTCCCACAAAAAATTCCTAAATGGTTTCTCAATCACTTTACCCAACCTGTATCCTCAGAGACTGGTGTAATTGCAAAGGAAATGATGAAAATTATCCATGTTGGGAACCCCATGGAAAAGGGCATCAATAAAAACTATTGAGCAAATTGGTCTTGGCATAGTCTCACTCAAAGGATGAGGGACAAAAATTTATTTTGTTTTTTAACAAGGAGATATTGGATGATGAAGGTAGCCAAATGTACCTATGGTGATTTACTCATCTTATCGAATTGCATGGACAACCAATCGTTGTAATCGCCAAGGAGATAGAATAGACCACTAGATATGAGGTTCACTTGAAATTGTAGGTGAACTTGGAAAATATGGAATGCAATTTTTTATGGGTTTTATGATGTTGAAATTATTATGAGTAATGTATTAATGATTGGATTTATGATTTTGTGAAATTTTGCATTATTTTGGAGCATTTTTGAAGCAAATTTGGACAAGTTTGTGATTTTTTGGTCACAAACAAAAATTAATCATATAAATATATTTATATTATCATAAAAGGTGATGAAATGATATGATGGATGATGAAAATGATGAATATGGTCATTTTGTGAAAATTTGGACCATTTTGGTGTGTTTTGAAGCTTGTTAAGCAATTTTGCGCCTTTTGGGTGTAAACAAAAATTATGCATCCAAATCAATTTTTGTTTTCATAAAACATGATATGATGATGAAATGAATATATGGATGTAAAATGGAGTTATTTTTTGGAGGTAAGCTACCTTTTTGTATTATTTTGATATTTTTACAAATTCTAACACCAAACGTCAGCTTGCATCTGCAACAACCTCAAATCCCAATGGGGAATTCTCACCTGATGATATCCACTTTTGAGATCAATTTTGGAGAAGAATTTTGCACCTTGCAATTGATCCAAAATATCATCAATGCGAGGAAGTGGATAACGATTCTTGATTGTAATCTTATTGAGTGCCCTAAAATCAATGCATAATCTCCATGTGCCATCCTTCTTCAACACAAGCAAGATAGGAGAAGCACAAGGGAAAGTCTTGGGTTTGATGAACCCTTTAGTCAACAATGCTTGAATTTGCTTTTTAATTTCTTCCATTTGCACTATTGATTGTCTATACATTGAAGAATTAGGAAGAGATGATGTAGGAACAATCTCAATACTATGATTAATCTGTCTTTCAGGTGGAAGACTTGTGGGTTCTTGAAAAACATCAAAAAATGATTCAAGTATTGAATGAACTAAAGAACTCTTGTTATTAGTGTGCTTAGGTGCTTGCTTTTCTTCTTGAATTGGTCTGATGAAGATGAGTGCTAATTCCTTTGCTTGGTTTACGACTTTGCATGCTTGTCTACAACTCAACATCAAATTATGAGGTGTTTGTTGTGTACTTCTGATTATGAATGCTTTATTGTATTTGTGCAAAGTGTATTTTTGTACCCATCATGTATAGACCTCCTATCATATTGATAGGGTCTTCCAAGAAACAAGCCACAACAATCCATTGGAGTTACATCGCACACAACCGAGTCCACAAAATAAGGACTGAAAGCAAAATTCACAGTGCAATGGGACTTTCTTGTGAGTCCTCATTGGAAGGCTTTACAACTAGGGATTGTTTCTTCACATTTTGCAACTTAAAACACCTCTTTTGAGTATGCCCTAGATTTTTACAATAATTATAAATCAAAGGTGATTTAGAAGAAGAAGATTTTTGTGAAGAAGAAGAAGGGGAAGATGAAGAAGAGGGAGAAGGAGAAGAAGAAGATTTAGCTCCCTTGGAAGGTTGTGGAGAAGCCTTATGAATACTTCACAAGGTGATCGTGAGAATTTGTTTGTGACTACGGTCCATCTCAGTGACACCTTTATGATTGATTGTATAATCGATAGCGGCTCGTAGAAAAATTTAATTACGAGGTCCGTTGTTGATAAACTGAAGTTACCGATGAATCCCCATCCTCATCCTTATCCTTTGGGATGGAAGGACAATAGGATTACATCCGACATCACACACACTTGCACTATGAATTTTGCTTTCAGTCCTTCTTTTGTGGACTCGGTTGTGTGCGATGTAACTCCAATGGATTGTTGTGGCTTGTTGCTTGGAAGACCCTATCAATATGATAGGAGGTCTATACATGATGGGTACAAAAATATATACACTTTGCACAAAGACAATAAAGCATTCATAATTAGAAGTACACAACAAACACCTCATAATTTGATGTTGAGTTGTAGACAAGCACGCAAAGCTGTAAACCAAGCAAAGGAATTAGCACTCATCTTCATCAGACCAATTCAAGAAGAAAAGCAAGCACCTAAGCACACTAATAACAAGAACCCACAAGTATTCCACCTGAAAGATATATTAATCATAGTATTGAGATTGTTCCTGCATCATCTCTTCCTAATTCTTCAATGTATAGACAATCAATAGTGCAAATGGAAGAAATTAAAAAGCAAATTCAAGAATTGTTGACTAAAGGGTTCATCAAACCCAATACTTCCCCTTGTGCTTCTCCTATCTTGCTTGTGTTGAAGAAGGATGGCACATGGAAATTATGCATTGATTTCAGGGCACTCAATAAGATTACAATCAAGAATCGTTATCCACTTCCTGGCATTGATGATCTTTTGGACCAATTGCAAGGTGCAAAATTCTTCTCCAAAATTGATCTCAAAAGTGGATATCATCAGGTGATAATTCAAGTAGAAGACACTTGGAAAACAACATTTAAGACCAAAATGGGGCTCTTTGAATGGCTGGTCATGCCCTTTGGCCTTACAAATGCTCCAGCTACATTCATGCGACTGATGAATGAAGTATTCAGAGATTGTTTGGATCAATTTGTAATCATCTATTTGGATGAAATTCTTATATATTATTCTACTTGGGAGAATCATTTGGAACATTTGGAAATGGTTCTTCAAACTCTTCGAAAGAACCAATTGTATGCAAATTTTCCTAAGTGTTAATTTGGGCAAACATTCATTGCCTATCTTGGGTTTGTAATTAGTGAAAAATGTGTGCAAGTGGATCCTTCCAAAGTTGAAGTTATCTTCTCTTGGCCAACTCCTACTTCAGTCACTGAGTTAAGGAGTCTTCTTGGACTTGCTAATTTCTATCGCAAGTTCATTGGAGGATATTCTTCTATTGCTGCACCTTTACACTATTTGACAAAGATCAAAGTTCAGTTTCGGTGGACAAAGGATCAACAAAAAGCCTTTGACACATTGAAACAAAAATTGAGTACTGCACCAGTTCTTGTTATTCCTGATTTGTCTCAACCATTTGAGATAGAAACTGATGCTTCACAAGTTGCACTTGGAGCTGTGCTCATGCGGAATGGCCATCCAGTGGCCTATCATTCAAAAACATTTTTGGAGGCCAACAAGAACTATTCTACTTATGATAAGAAGTTATATGCTTTAGTTCAAGCAATCAAGTATTGGAGGCATTATCTCTTGGGAAAAGAAACAATTGTTCATACGGATCACATGCCCCTTAAGTTTCTTCAATCTCAAACAAAAATTGA
Organism: Wollemia nobilis; assembly: GCA_028583015.1. Lineage (NCBI taxonomy): Eukaryota > Viridiplantae > Streptophyta > Pinopsida > Araucariales > Araucariaceae > Wollemia > Wollemia nobilis. The sequence continues at coordinate 40,780,087 of JAQPPZ010016981.1, forward strand.
AGAAGCTAGGCACATGAAATGGGCATCGTACTTGCAACAATTCCATTTGGTAATCAAGTACAAGAAAGGACGAAACAATGCAGTGGCTGATTGTTTGAGTCGTCCTCCTTCTACTCTTGTTTTGACAATTGTCACTACTTCTCATCTTGGCTTCCAAACTTGGCCTACATAGTATCCTATGGATCTAGATTTTGGCAAAGTTTTCCACCAACTTTCCAATCCTTCTTCTTCAAATTTGAGAGCTCTTTAGGACTTTCATATTCAGGATGGACTGTTGTACAAATTGGACAAACCTTGTGTTCCTCATGGGAACAGGGAGTCTCTTCTGAAGGAGGCTCATTCAACACTCTATGGGGGACATTTTGGTAGGCAGAAAACTCTTCATCATATTCAACGGTTTTTCTTTTGGTCGCACATGCAAAGAGATGTTCTTCGCTTCTTGCGACAATGTGCAGTTTGTAATCGCTCCAAATCATTAGGACATTGGGAATGAGCATGCCTTTGCCCATTCCTTCTTGTCCATGGGAAAGCATTTCCATGGATCTCTTGAGCAGTTTTCCAATGACAGTACGCAAGCATGATTGTGTCTTTGTTGTGGTGGACAAATTCAGCAAAATGGCCAAATTCATTCCTTGTCGCAAGACAAGTACTGCATAGGACCTTGCCCAACTCTTCTTTGAAGTGGTATGGCGCTCTTTTGGTCTTCCTACCAACATTGTCTCTGATCGTGACTCGCGTTTTGTAGGACACTTTTGGCGATCACTTTGGAAGATTTTGGGAGTATCTCTTAACTTCTCTACTACTTATCATCCATAATACGATGGGCAGACAGAGGTAGTTAATCATACTCTAGTGCAGAGTTTGAGGATTTACCATCATTCCACTCTAGCCAAGTGGGACTTAAGCCTCACTCACATTGAGCATGCCTACAATAGGTCCATCCACAGTTCTACCGGGCACTCTTCATTTGAAGTGTGTTTTGGTTTTCAACCACTTGCTCCTTATGAGTTACCTTTGTCTTTACCTTCTTCAGCCAAAATGCACATTCAAAAGGAACAAGACAAGGCCAACTCTTTTGTGCAACATTTGCAGAGTCTTCAATCCAAAGTGGTTCAAATTTTTTAGAAGACTCGGAAAAAGCAGAAACAACATATGGACAAGCACTGCACTCCTCATTCCTTTCAGGTTGGTGACAAAGTATGGTTTCATCTTGACAAATGACGATTTGCAGATAAGGCACATAGAAAAATCAAGCCTCTTTGTTATGGGCCTTATACTATTCTTCAGCAAATCTCTGAGAATGCTTTTCGCTAGGATCTTCCAGCACATCTTGGCATTCATGATGTCATCAATGTTGATCTTCTCAAACCATACTATGATTCCACACTGGAAACAGTTCCAACCATCATACATCTAGTTGATGTGGTTCTTGATGCTCAGCTTCCGCTTGATGTCGATACAATCTTTGATACGAAGACTCGACAAACACACCAAGGTGTTTCTACTTCATATCTTGTGGCCCACCGAGGCCAATTTCCACATCAGGCTCGTTGGATTTCTGCTCACATTTTATTCCAAGATTTTCCTTCTTTATTAAAAGCATTGGAGTCCAATGCTTCTTTTGTTGGGATGAATGATGAGGAATCTTAGACCTAGGGGATAATTTATTTTTAGACCTAGGATATTGTAATTAGGACTTAGTCTGCACAATAATCAATGTGAGTTGTTTGTTTCCTCCATTGACTGGTCTAGGTCTAGGTGTTTTTGTTTTCAGCATTATAGGGCTTACATTTTTAGCCTTTCCGGATAATCCTCGGAGCAGTTCATGATTTCTAGGATTACGGTTTTCCTTTTGGGTTTATTTAAGTCCTATGTTTTTTCAATAAAATTCAGCTTCATACTCTCCATATCAATGCAAATGCTAGTATGCATTTGAATGTGCTTGTGAATACCCATGGGCATTCCAGTGCACCAAAAATTGCTATAAATATTCTATAGAAATGAAGTCAGATTCATTCTTTGCGTTCACAAATTTTAGAAGTTGTGTTTGATGAAGTGAGGAAGTGAAGTGGAGTGGAGTGAAGGAGTGTGGTGGTGCAAAAGCTATGGTGATGGAGGATGCGAATGTGATAGTAGGAGAAAATGTGCATGTTGCTAAGTTAAGTACCCTTGGCACCCTTGTTTAGAATTGTATAATTTTTTTCCTCTTTATAGCATGAATGTGACATTAATATTCTTGCCTTATTTATGTGTTGTGCTATAGTTAAAGATGTTGGAGCTTAGACATCGATTATCATGATACATTCCAAGAGTGATAAAGGCACTATGGGAGGATCAATGGAGGTGGTTGAAGGGTGTAGCACTAGCTAGGATAGCCCGAATTGATGTGGTGAGGGTAGATGAAGGGTATCTCTCTACCTTGGCAGAGAGATGGGATCTAGATAGGGGAACCTTTTAGCTCCCTATAATAGAGATGATAGTGATACTTGAGGATGTATATCACATACTCAAGTTACCAGTGGAGGGATTACATGTTGAGGTTGGATATGATAATGGGTATGATATGGGCTACATATTTGGATATGGATGACAAAAGGAGAGTGTGAAAAGTGGAGGGATAAGATATTTGGCTATGTACCTCGATAAGAAGTTGGATGCATTGAACACATTAGTCATGTTTATGTTGTCCAACATAGTGGCCCCAAACAACATTGGTTGTCAATTTTCATGGAATATGATCAGTATAGTGTATGACATGCTTGATGTACCTTGGGTGTATGAATGGTCATATCTCAACTATAACATGATCTATATAAGGTGAGGAGGTGGGGGTGGAAGGGTATGGGATGCAATTTCTACTATAATGTTGGTATTGGGAGCACTTCAGTGTGGAATGGCATGTAGTCTTTCTTGATAGGGCATGGGATAGGGAGTAATACCATGCTATGAGATGGCCATTGGCTGAGGAGGTTCATACAAGTCATACTATCTAGATTGGATAGGAGTACAAGGATTTATGGATTGGATTAACATCAACTTAGGTGATTTGGAATCCATGTGAGGTGCCACTTGGAATGGTGATGAGGAGTAGCTATGGAGGGTATGATAAGCTAGATGGGTGGTTGGGAGGCATAGGAGTGAGCTAGAGTTCATCCAGTTCTCATGAGTGGTGAGGTAATTTGGTTTGATATAGGGGGTTCCTAAGGTGCCTATTCTATACAAGTGTCATCAGGATGAGACTATCCTACCTTGTGTTGAGGCATGGAGGGTGACCTATGAGGATGACGAGGAGATGGATCTCCCCAATATGGATGATGTAGGGACAACTATGGAGTATGATGTATGGTTCACTATACAAACACCATGGGTACTGAGTCTGGTAGTGGATGAGGAGAATGGGGATGAGTATGAGGTAGAGGTTGATGAGGAGGAGGTAGATGAGGCTCCTAGACATCATAGATATATTTCATCTAGAAATCGAGTGAGGCAAGTGAGGAATGCATCAGAATAGGATCCAGAGCTTGGATATGGTGGATATGGAATGGATGATGATATGGAGTATGTTCTAGAGAGACATCTAGGCTAGAGTGAGGAGTATTGGGTGAGGCTTAAGCAGCTAGTGGTAGAGTGGAATGAAGTGATAATGACACAAGTTATGGAGGTAGCAACTTGAGATGAAAATATAGGATGGTTATAGGCAGATCTAGAGGTATGAATGACTATAGGTGGAGGTGAGGATAGGATTACAAGGCTCTAGTTAGAGCTACTTGAGAGGGATAATCATTAGAGATATGATTTACGATACCTTTAGGTTTGATATGGATATATCTAGGTTTTGGAGGATTGATTGATGGAGCACCACATTGGGCTACCAGAACCACCCTCCTCATCTGTATCTGGGTCTATTAGGCATAGTGAGTCTAGGCATAGCTCTAGGTCTAGGGATCCTTTAGGGTTATAGGGTTCCTCTTATAGGTGTTAGCTAGTGGTGAGATGCACTTTTTGTATATGAGCCTTGGTGCTCCATTGTATATAGCCTTCATGCATTCATTGTACATGCGATATTTATATATACATGGCTTTTACTTTTTATATTTTGTTTTTGTATGTATGATTTTGTGTGGATGCATGTGTATATGTGTGATGGATTATAATGTAATGATAATATGTATGAATGCAAATGAATTAATGCACTAATGATCATTTATAGTTTATATTTTTCTTGACCATGCTATAGCATTGTTGTTTAATCAAGGGCACCAAATTGGTGGCATGTGAAATGGAAGATTCATGTAATGATATGGATGTTAACATGGAAGAAGATATGGATGTTGATATGAAATAAGATATGGATGTTGATATGGAATAAGATATGGATGTCGATATGGAAAACTGATTGTTTTTTCATAGACTCAAACAAGCTAGTGGCATCAAATAAACTCACTAAATGCTATCTAATTTTCTCTAAGACCAAATATGTGCAGTGAATTCATTTACCAAATCATGAGAATGGTAATGACTCAAGGCAATCAAGAACCAATGTGTGTGCAAGTGAGTTCATTAAACCATATTGAGTAAATTGAGATGAAAAATTATTATTTATAAGACCAAGAAACTAGCTTGTCCTTATGTGCAATTAGAGGTCTCTTTTAAAAGATATGTGTCACCACGCATGAGCATACTCCACTGTGAGTCAAGCGTCTATAGCCCCAGTGGAGATTTAATCCATAGTCCAAGAATTTGATCTCTAAGATTTGGGGATTCATACTACCTAACCATTTGACTAGAAATGTAGTTCTATCCTTACAACTTGAGGATTTGTGGTGTGTGATGTGTAAAATATTTAGAGTTTTGGGTATTTTTCCCTACTCTTTATTTTATTTTGAATTTGTGATAGTAATGAAAACCACTATTTTTTTGGACTATGTGCATAATGGGACAAGCTAAGGAATACCCTTTTCACTTTGAGTTTCAACCCAAATATGGTATTATCCCTCTTTGAAAAAATATGTTTTTAAGATGTGAGATTGTATTTGGTTCAAGAATGTTAGAGTCAATTCCCAGAACTTAAGATTTTTTTAGTGAAAATGTGTCTTGGTCCTAAAGAAAACTTGACATGTATTGGAGGTTGCTAGAAACACTAGGAGTGGATGAGTGGCAAAAAAAACCTAGGAATTATGGACATGTGGTTTGCAATTAACAATTTTACTTTATAGCATGGTGTAATGAAATGGATGACGATTTGGAGGTGCTCCTGATTTTGGCAACAAAACTTTGTTGGACCACTTATTATCTAAACTTAATAAATGATCCCTAATATGGTGAATGTGAAATGTGTGAATGTAGTTGTAAATTTAATGTATGAAATATGGTTTGTGAAATGAAATGTGTGCAATGCAAGGTGTGAAATGTAATGTTGTGCAATTTAATGTGTTAAATGCAATGTGTGAAATGCAATTAGTGAAATACAATGTGTAAAATGTAAAATGCAATATTGTTTTTGTGTATTAGCCATGTATATATACATATATATAAATCACATTAAACATAGAATGATCTCAAGTGGATGATGTTAAGTGGTTTAGGCTATTCAAATCCCTTTAGATTGGCAAGCCTATAAGTTCCTTTACCCACTTTTTGGGTAAAAATGTATGGTCCTAACCAATTAGCCATGAATTTATCACGAAGATGTGATAATGCATTGGTGTTTTTGTTGATTCTCTTTAAGCAAAAGATCTCCTACTTGAAATTCATGTAGATGAAATTTTGCATTGTAAGCATACTTTAGGTGGTCTTGATAAACTCATAAATTCTCTAAATTATTGACTCATCTTTCATCAAGAAGTGTTAGTTGGTCAAAACATGCTTGTCTAGAAGTATTGTCATGTATGAATTATTGCAATGAAATTTGCAATGAGGGGATCTAAAGCTCAAGATGATTTATTCAACTCCATAGACCAATGAAAATGGCATTAGATACTTGTTCAATAAGCCCATAATTCTATGGGCATTTGAGTATGCCAATATCGATGATTTTCTTTGACTAGTTTCTTAAGAATAATTAAGGTCTTGTTGGTAGCTTATCCATTAGCTTATGGGTAATAAGGAGTCAAAAAACCATGTTGAATATTATATTTCTCTCAAAGTTCTTGAACATAATTGTCATTATTAAATATATACCAAAATGATAAATTATATGGTTAAGTATAAACTCCATAATTCGAGGTCCTATTGTACTGGTGAGAGGGATTACCTCAACCCACTTTGTGAAGTATTAAGTGGCTATGATGATGAATGTATGTTGTCCCAAGGAAGGAGGGAAGATTTTGTCAATCAAATCAAGACCCCATTGTGAAAAGAGAAAAAGTATTTGAATGGGTTGTAATGCTTGTGCTGGCACATGAGTTAAATTAGCATGCTCTTGATATTGTTTACAATGCTTGAAATAAGTGCAATAATCACGTTTTATGGTGGACAAATAATAACCCATTCATAAAATACACTTTCCAATGGCCATTCCACAAAAATGACCACCACAAGTACCATAATGAGCTTTAGATATGGCTCTTTATGCCTCTATAGGCTCTATATAATGAAGAATGATTCCATCATAATCACGTCTATAAAACATGTCCCCCAAGAGAGTAAAATGGGTTACCTTTTGCTTGAAAGTGTGTTTAGAAGTCCATGACATGTCCAATGGGAGTGTTCCAAACTTGAGAAAGGCTATTATTTGGTTTGACCAAGGCTCATATGACTTCGAATGGATAAAACAAACATCTTTTTGATCCTTATATTTGGTACAAACAATTGCATATTCAGATATCATTGTAACAATGAGTGGATTTATCTCTCCTACGAAGTTCTTTGAAATCAATGATCATAGAGAGGCCATCGCATCTATAAATCTATTAGTCAAACCTGGAAAACTATCAATTTCATACCAATTAAACTCAGCGAGAAATTTCATTGCTACCTCATGGTAAAGCTTTATGGTAGTTTTTTTGCATTGGTATTCTTCGTTGATTTTTCTAACAAGTTGAGATTCACCAAATATCCTGATATACTTTATGCCCATAGCTAGAGTTGATTGGAGACATAAGATAAAGGCTTCATACTCTGCATTATTGTTTGTGCATTAGAAGTCAAGTTTGAATGACAAGGGAATAGTTATCCCTTATGGTGTATGAAACATGACTCCAGCACCTTGATATTTTTTGCACTTATAACCATCAAAGAATAGTGTGATATCGACATCTTCCTTTGAAAAGACATATTGTTCTTGTTAAGTGACAATGAATACCAAATCATCTGGGAGATCAATAATCAAGGGTTGATCATTAGGAAGTGGAGCTATCATAAGTTTATTGGCTATGAATTTACCTTTAATGGATTTTTGGCTAATGAACTCAATATCTTATTCAGTGAAAGCATTATCCATTTAGTGATGTGGGTGTTATTGTAAGTGCGAGACATCATATAATGTAGAGGATGTTTGCGAGCTATGACATATGTAGTATGACTAAGCATGTAATTTTTGAGTTTCTTAGTGGTAAAAACCACTACTAAACATAAATTTTCTAGTAAGTGTATTTGGTTTCATATCTTAACAATGTTTTATAAATGTAATAGATAGCTTGCTCTCGATTGTTCTCATTCTTTTGTGCAAGTATTGTCCCTAATGTAAAGTCCATTGCTAAAACATAAATATGGAAGGGGATCTCTAGATGAGGAGGCATTAGGACTGGTGGAGAAGGTAGATATTTCTTGATATCATCAAAAGCTTTTGAAATTCATCTGTCCATGAAAATATCAACCCCTTTTGTAGTAGGTGATTGAATGACCTGTATTTGTTAGAAAATTGTGCAGTGAAATGATGGATCGATTGGATATTTTCTTGTAAACTATGCAATTACTTTAAGTTTTTTTTGGGTGGTACATCTCCATGATGGCCTTGACGTTATTTGGGTCCACATAAATGCCTCTTTTGGAGACAATGAATCCTAATAGTTTTCTAGAGGTGACACCAAAGACACACTTTTTGGGGTTCAACATTACATTATGCTCTAGAAGTTAATCAAAGACTTTTTCCAAGACACCAATGTGCTCTTTAAAGTTTTATATTTTACAAAAATATCATACACATAATATTCGATGATGTTATGCATGTAATCATAGAAGATGTATGTCATGGTACATTTATAAGTGGCACCTAAATTTTTGAGACCAAAGGGCATCACCTTATAACAAAATATCCCCCAAGGTGTAGTGAATGTTGTTCTGTGTTGGTCGTCAGGATTGATATGAATCTGGTTATATCCTAAAAAACTATCCATTAGAGAAAGCATTTTGTGGCCAACACAAGTGTCAACAAGAGTATCAATATTTGGTAGAGGAAAATCATCCTTAAGACACACTTTGTTAAGGTCTTGAAAATCAGTACAAACACATATCATCCCGTTAGGCTTACAAATGGGTACCATGTTTGAAAGCCACTCAGGATAGTAAATTGGGACAATGAAACCCACATCTAATAGCTTTTTAAGCTCTTACTTGACCAAGATGGCAATAGTAGGATGAATCCTTCTAAGTTTTTGTTTGACTTACTTAGCATTAGAATGCAAGGTGATATTATGGACAACCAAGTCAGGTCAAGACAAGGCATGTATTTGTAGGACCATGCAAAAATGCCCTTCTTCTTTTTGAGGAGAGCAATTAATTGCTCTTGTTTATCTATGGATAAAATTTTACCAAGTTTGACAATTTGGGGATTGTCTACATTTGAACTAAGATTCACATTGATGGTATCTTCAATGGACATGTGAGAACCTTTCTCAAGCTAATGAGGCATTGGGATTAGATGAATATTATCTATAACATTATCAAACTATTCTAACTCAACCTCTTCTATTTTTGCTTGGAAAACCTTAGGATCTGAAGGTGAAGGTGAAGGTGGAGGTGATGGAGGAATGTAGTTACTTGAAGATCTTAAAAATTCCTTGGAAAGGACATGATGGTGGTGAGAAAATCTGATCCAGTCAATAAAGCTCATGTCAATTAGAATTGGATTTGCCAATTTGTATGGTTTACGAAGTAGGGTGAATAAGTCAACAAGATTCATGTTAACTTAAATGGGAAAATGGTTGTTGTAAAGGTGGAAAATAGATATATCATGTCTGCTAGAACCAATGTTAGAAATCTAGGATGAAGAACACAAGCTTATACCGAGAGGGGGGGGTGAACAGTATAAGACCTATTTTTACTTATTCCTTTATACTTCAAAACAGTAAAGCAATATACCCAAAGAAATATCAAAGCAATGCACAAAATCATCCACAAAGTGACTCCAATTTTAATGTGGTTCACCCAGAAAGCCTGGGCTACGTCCACAAAACTTTTCTCTAAAAGTTATCTCAAAGTTCTTTGGGAAACCTTCCCAATTACAATTTTTATGAGCCTCAGCCCAAAGGAGACACCTTCCCCAATCTAAATTTATGAGCCTCCGCTCAAATGAGATACCTTCGCCTCTCCTCTAGAAATGATCCCTCAGAAGATCAACTGCCTCTACCTCTTGCCAGCACGTGGAACTCCTTTCCACCGAAGACCTCCTGTCCTCAATGCTTAGCCTAAGAGACCTCTGCCTTCTATGATCATGTCCACAGTAGCTCAGCTACCTATACCAAACATAGTCAGTCGATCTAGTATAAGTCTTCCTCTGTCTGTCAGATATGTCCAACTCTATGAACAAATCAATCCTCTGCACACAAGCCTTATCAAAGACTTGCCAAATCTATTCTCAGGTTCTTCTCAAATAACCAATGCACCTATGTCCTCAAGTTCTATGATAGAACTCTCAAAAACTCAGCTCACAAGTCCTCTGCTAGGACCTGTCCAAATCTGCTCATAAGTCCCCACCAAAACCTGTCCAAAACTTGCTCACAAGTTCTCTGCTAGAACCTGTCAAAAACCTCAGCAAGCTCACCAAGAAAAACTTGCTTAGCATGAACCCATAAAGAGAATTGTTAGAGACCCAATGTGATTCATAAACCTCATAGAAGCATAAAGAGAATTGTTAGAGACTCAATATGTTCTATACTTAACTCCCAATCTCAATCTCAAATCTCATAGAAACATAACGAGAATTGTTAGAGACCCAATATGTTCTATACTTAACTCCCAATCTCAATATCAACTCAATCTCAATCTCAAAAGAATAAGATAGATGTAGTATGCTTTTATCAAGAATATGAAACACAACCCAATAATTGCCAACCATGCAATATCTCATATAACAATGATACTCATATTATTTTTACCAACAATTAGAGTTTCAACAACAATGCTCATCAAACAAGGTTTAGACCACCAACACATTCAACTCAACATCAACCTTGAAGCATTAACCAATCATCACAAGAAAAGGAAACAAGTAGAAATCCTTTTCCCTCCAAGGATATTTGAACAAAATAGCCACCAACACAATATCACCAATTGCAAATAATAACTTGTTCAAATCAACTCAATGGAGTAAGCCCAATATCATGTATCAAGTAAAGCACTAACTTGATCAACAACAACCTCTATGAAAGCAACTCATCCATCAATATCAAAATATCCAACTAAGGGTTTCATCATCTCAATGCAAGTAGCAAGACTTACTAACATAAACCCTAGTGCAAAAATGCTTCCTCTTACTCAACCAGAATTATGCATTCACCCAAACACTCATCAATGATTTTAATGCATAAACAACCTTCAATATCCAAAAAATAAGATTTACACCAAAGATACCTAGTAGACAACCTTTTCACTCCAAACTCAATTTCAGAAAATATACCATCAACAACATACATGGAAGAAGTTGCCCATACCTTTACTTTGATGAAGAAGGAGAACTCAAAATCTGTCACAACACTAACTCTCAATTTGCCACTAATTAAAGTTAGCAACTATACAATAATACACAATAATAAAGATCCAAAATAACACCTTATTTCTCCAACTTAGTAAAAACACCAAAATACAATATACATACAAAGTAAAACCTCTTTACACCTTATTACTCCACATAAACATTAAACATCAATAAAACAATGTCAAAAACAAATATGATACTTTAACCTTATACCTCCTGCGCATTCACAGCCACTATCCTTTGCACATCGCGACCTAAAAGAAATTCACAACGAAGAGATTTGAACTCAGCACCTCTGTTATCTAGCACTTTCGCTTAAACGCCTCCGTCGTTGGGTCACAAGTGCCCAATGAAGAAATAAAACACTGCCCTCTCTTTTATCTTCCTTTGACGCTAAGAAACTAGAAAACGTAAACATCTTCCACAAGTCACATGCAAACTGGTGAGCGCTGTCCAAAACGTAATTCACAGAATGCTTGCATTTATCATCTCACAACACAGTCTAAAAACCATAGTCCAGGTGCAATTGCCAATCCATCAGCATCAAGCATAAAGGTAAGAATGCAGCCCAAACTTAGTTTTGAATATGCCAAGCATGATTTCCAGCACAGAACAAGCACAATTTCAAGGACATCAATTGGAGATTGAAAACACAAAGCGTTGTTTGAAAGAATAGAGAAAACACAAAATCGCAGGCACCAAGCGCAAATCGTAAGATATAGAGCAAATCGTAAATCGCAGATGTCAAAAATTTGTGGTACCCTCTTTGGAAAAACATCCCCACTTATATAGCCATTTCTTCATAAAGTTTGACGTCGATGCTCCTCCAATGATGGCATCATATCAGCGAAAGAATTCTTTTACTTCCATCGCTTAAGGGTTGAAAGACCCTATAATAATAATTAAAATAATAATTATTATTATTTTATTAATAATAAATTAAACTTGGACCTTTGACAAAGGTTTGATTTAATTTAATTATTAATAATAAACATGGACCTTTGCATTAAGTTAAGCTTGGTTTTAATAAAAACCCTTAACGAGTCCAAATGGTTTTAAGAAAAACCTTTAGCCTTGTCACCATGGTTTTAATAAAATCCCTTTAACATAAAGAAGCTTCTCAAGATATTCTTGACATCACACTCTTTTGATATGAACACAAAAATGCCTTTTGACATCAATGACAACTTAATACATTTGAGCAAGGGCAAAGTACCCAAAGTACCCAAAATTTCCAACAATATCCCCCTTTGTCATTGATGGCAAACCTTTACTGAAAAAACTTCTTAAGAGCCAAAACTGAAACCAACTGAAACCAACTATGCTAACCATTGAGAATCTTCCTTTGAAGTTTTTGCTCCCCTTGACTTGAAGCTTTCCTCTTCACTTTGAAGCTCTCCCCCTTACTCATATCTCTCCCCATTTGTAATCAATGGCAAAGGGCCACCTTTGGGGCTCGGGACTAAGAATTAGCCTCTTAGCTTAGTCCCTCCCCCACCTCCTGATGAGGTGATTAATTCTTGGGTGGGAGTAAAACTCCCATTAGGCACTGATCATCATCAGCGTCTATAATTTCCTTGTCGGGCCTTCTCTTGAACTCTTTGTCCATATTCCTATTCTTGTCATTGTTCTTGTCCTTGTTCTCATCCCTATTCTTATCCATGCCTTGATCCTTGGACCTAATCATGCCACTGTTCCTGTTCCTGTATTTTGGAATTTCAGCTCTACACTGTCTGATTGTGTGACCTTCATTGTTGCACTTATAACAAGTAACAATGTTATTTCTTTTAGGCATACCTGTTCTTTGAATCCACCAGTTATGACCAAACCTGTTCTAACCAAACCTGTTTTGACCAAACCTATTTTGACCAAACCTGTTCTGACCAAACCTGTTCTAACTAAACTTGTTCTAACCAAACCTGTTATGATCATACCTGTTCCTGATATTTGCCTTGCAATAAAATGCCTTGTGCCCAAACTGTTGACAAGAGTAGCAATACCCTTGAAAGAAATTACCACCTCTGAAATTATCATTTTCCTTCTTCTCTTGAGCTATGCAATGTGAAGCTATGTGACCAAACCTATGACAAGCAAAACATTTGCCTTGAAACTTTCCTTTATTTGACCTCTTAGGTTCTGAAAACTTCTTCTTCTCATTCTGAATTCTATTTTCTGTTTTTGTGCATCTATCATTCAATGACTCATGATATGAAATACTTTCCTCATTAGAACTCTCTTCCTTTTGGAGTCTCTTACTAGACTCTCCAACTTGTTCCTTGTGATGTTTAACAAAACCAAGTCCTGTTTTATCTATTGTCTTTCTTTGAAATTTGATGAGAGACTTAACCTTTTTGGAGCTATCTTGAAACCTATGAAGCTTATCCTTGTACCCTTTAGTTTCCTCTTTCAAAGAAGCCATTTTCTGTTCTAACTCACTATACTCAAGAACCTTAGACTCTAACTCATCCTTGAGTTCTTGTGTCTTAGCTATAGAGAAATCAAGACTTTCTATAAGATCACTCTCTCCATACAACATTCATCCAACTTATCCTTGAGTCTAGCATTCTTATTTCTTTCCTTTTTCAAAGCACTAAGAGCACTAATAAGTTCACCTTTAAGATCTACTTCACCTTCCTCTATATTTTTGCTTTTTGAATCATCAAAGCCTTTTTTAGATTTCTTATCACTAGAGGTGCTACCCTTTTCAAAAACCATACATGCATCTTCCTTATAGTTTTCTGAAGAATCCTCATACATACTAGAAATCAAATCATTATTTGTGCAATCATCCTCAACGTGACCAAAATTTCCACACCTAAGACATTTCATGATAATGAATCTATGTTTTGGTTCTTCCTCTTTTTCTGATATGAACAACATCTCATTTTCATTATCACTTGAAGAACTTTCACTATCACTACTAGAACACTTACTTGCTTTGTCTAGGTAGAAACTCTTCTTGTGCTTATGAGAATACCTCTTTCCTTGATTGCTGTGCTCATCTTTTTTTTTCCTATGATGCTTGTGCTTTTCAGAATCCTTGCTCTTACAGTCTTGTTTATCTTCATCACTTTCATCCTTGGCAACAGTACAGTCAGTAGCATAATGACCAAACTTTCCACAATTGAAATATCTTACGTTTTTCATATTTTTATGCTTTCTAGAGAACTTTCCTTTCTTGCTATAATATGCCTCTTCATCACTAGAAGAATCATCACTCTCTTGAAGCTGTTTACCTTTGGATTTCTTGGTAGCCTTGAAAGTTGCCTCCTTCTTGACATCAACCTTCACTTGAGTTCTTAACTCAAATGCTGCAAGTATACTATGGAGCTCATCCTTTTTCAACTTATCCAAATATTTAGCTTCCTCAATAGCAAAAATATTTTCACTAAATCTATTAAGAAGAGATCTTAAAATCTTATCACAAACATCATTTTCAGCAAGCTCAAGACCTAAGTCTTTCATGGAGTTAACAACCTCATCCATACGAAGCATGTAGTCACTAATATTTTCATCATCATTCATCTTCAATTGCTTAAACATACCTTTGAAGTGTCTCAACTTGGCCTTTCTAACATTTGTATCACCTGTATGAACCAAATTCAATTGATTCCACATTTCACTAGCTGTCTTGCAGTGAATCACTTTGGTGAGATCTGTTTTCTGTAAGCCTTTCAAGATTGTATTCATTGCTTTTGAATTGCTGTGATGTAGGAGTCTTTCTTCTTTAGTATAAGGACCATGTTCAAGAATAGTGTACTCATCTTCAATCACTTCCCAAACCTCATTCCCAAGTGCCATTAGATGAACCTTCATCCTTGCACTCCAAAGACCAAAATCTAACCCATCAAGAATAGGTGTTGCATTACCACTTGAATGATCCATTGTGTTCTTTACTAGCTTTTTCTTCAAGTTGTTAAACTTTTCGAAGGCACCCGCTCTGATACCAATTGAAGAACACAAGCTTATATTGATAGGGGGGTGAATAGTATAAGACATCTTTTTACTTATTCCTTTATACTTCAAAATAGTAAAGCAATATACCCAAATCAATGTACAAAATCATCCACAAAGTGACACCAATTTTAACGTGGTTCACCCAGAAAGACTAGGCTACATCCACAAAACTTTTCTCTAAAAGTTATCTCAAAGTTCTTTGGGAAACCTTCCCAATTACAATGTTTATGAGCCTTGGCCCAAAGGAGACACCTTCCCCAATTTGAATTTATGAGCCTCTTCTCAAAGGAGATACCTTCCCCTCTACTCTGGAAATGATCCCTCAGAAGATCAACTACCTCTACCTCTTGCCAGCATGTGGAACTCCTTTCCACTGAAGACCTCCTATCCTCAATGCTTAGCCTAAGAGACCTCTGCCTTCTATGATCACGTCCACATCAGCTCAGCTACCTGTACCAAACAAAGTCAGTCGGTCTAGTACAAGTCTTCCTCTGTCTATCAGATCTGTCCAACTCTATGAACAAATAAATCCTCTACACACAAGCCTTCTCAAAGACTTGCCAAATCTATCCTCAGGTTCTTCTCAAAGAACCAATGCACCTCTTGTTGAGCAAGGTGTTGCAAGAGTTTTGTCATTGTTGTCAACACAGTCAGTTAGATCTAATGATGCAGTGGACAGGCAGTTCAGAAGTCATTCAGATGCAGAGGACAGAAGTTCAAAGGTTATTCAGAGCATGGACAGTGAGTTTCCAAGAAGACCATAGTTGCCTATTTGCAAAAGTTCAAAGAAAAAGACAAGTAAGAAAAGTGTCGCGATATCGCGACATATTCAAGAGGAAAGAAAAACTATCGCGATTTCGTGACATGTTAGAGGAGAGAGAAAGCGCAAGCAAAATTGTCACGATTTCGTGACATGGCCGAGGAGAGAGAAGGCACAAAGAAAACTATCGTGATTTCGCGACATATTGGAGGAGAGAGAAAGTGCAGGGAAAATTGTCGCGATATCGCGACATGTTGGAAGAGAAAGCGCCAAGGAAGAAAACTGTCGCGATTTCGTGACATGTTTGGAGAAAATGCGCTAAGGAAGAAAACTGTCGCGATTTCGTGACATGTTCGGAGAAAAAGCTCCAAGGAGGAAAAGTGTCACGATTTCGCGACATGTCGGGTTTTCGCGACCCGAAGAGGAGAGAGAATGTACAAAGGCAAGTATGTCGCGATTTCGCGACATGTTATGTTTTCGCGGGCGAAAGGCAAAAAAGAGCTTAAGGCAGCAAAAGTGTCACGATTTCGTGACATGTCATGTTTTCGCGGGTGCAAGCCGAGAAAAGGACAAAGAGGCGAAAAGTGTCACGATTTCGCGATAGGTTGCAAGAAAAGCCTTCGAAAGCTGAAAGCGTCGCGATTTCACGACAAGATGAAAGAAAAATGTACGGATGGAAAAAGTGTCACGATTTCATGACGACAGTAGTGAAGAAGCTAGCAGGATGAAGATGTCGCAATTTCGTGACATGTCGCGGTTTCGCGACTCTAGGAGGAGAGAGACTGTACGGCGCCAGAAATGTCATGATTTCGTGACAAAAGCGGAGAAGAAGGCCTAGAAGCAAAAAGGGTCGCGTTTTCGTGACAAGAGTGAGGATGACGTCAGCGAAAGTTAGAAGTGTCACGATTTCGTGACAAGAACGGTGGCAAAGAGGAGCAAAGGCCAAAAGTGTCATATTTTCGTGATTAGAGAGGGAAAAGGGAAGGCGAAGGAAAAAGGTGTCGCGATATCCTGTGACATTTTGGTGTTTTGCGAGGCAAGCTACGAAAAAGAGAGGGGGGGGGGGGGAGAGGAGATAAAAGGGGGCGGCGGAGAGATTAGAGGGGGGTTTGACTACTCTTCTTTAGGTTAGGGTTTTGGGGGTGGTGGGGTTGGGAGTAAAAGTTTAAGATTTGTTCTTGAAATTTCATCTATAAAAGGAGGGCTATTTCGAGTTTGAAGTAAGTGGTTTTGGTGAAGAAAATTTGTGCATGTGAAGTTCACGGTGAGCAGAGAGCGAGTCGTATCGATTCGAGCTGAGTGCGAAGCGGTAGTTCATTTGGGTCGAAGCGAAGTGTGTGAAGTAGTTGCACAGAAGCAGACTGGAGTGCGAAGCATAAGCACATAGGAGCAGAAGCCATAACTCGGTTGTGTCGAAGCAAAGTGTGTGAAGCAGTTGCGCAGAAGCTGACTGGTGGTGCGAAGCTTTTGCAGCAGAAGCCAGAGTACACAGAAACAACAGACAGTGTGCAAACAGTGTGAAGGTATTTTTCTATATTTTTCTTGAAGTCCAAGTTGCAGCTTGGCATAAGGGGTTGGTGCTCCTTCCAGTAGGTGTTGGTGAATTAGGGGTTGGTGCTCCTTTCTATTGGTGCAAAAAAATTGAGGGGTTGGTGCTCCTTCCAGTTGGTGTTGGTAAATAAGTTGTAAAGTTGTTGCTTTGCAAAGGCTGGATTTGGATGGTAGTCCAAGCAGTCATTTTTGAGGAGTAGCCACATTGGTGAACCTCGTTAAAATTTTGTGTTGTGTGATGCTCTCTTATTAACTTGCTATTTCTGGTTTAAGTTTGCTTTATTTCTTTGCAAGTTTAAAGTTTTAAAAGATCACACTGATTCACCCCCCTCTCAGTGTCACTATAAGTACAACAATTGGTATCAGAGCCAAGTTCCTGAATAGGCTCAATCAGCTAGGGTGATCTTGGAAGTGACGCAATGGCAGGTGGTGAAGGGTTCTCCTCAAACAAAGCACCATTGTTTGACGAAACTAATTATGCATTCTGGAAGATCAGAATGCAGACATATCTCCGTGCTTTGGGATTTGATATCTGGAGTGCAGTAGTTAATGGTTACACAGCTCTCGACACTGCTCCAACCGACAACACTGGTAAAAAGGCATTTGAAAATGATTCTAAAGCAAAAAATGCCATCATGTGTGGATTAGTTGACAGTGAGTTGGTCAAGATCATAAATTGCGAATCAGCAAAAGATGTATGGGACAAACTAGAAAATATTTATGAGGGAGATGACAAGATCAAGGAAGCCAAGCTTCAAACACATCGAGCTCAATTCGAATCATTAAAAATGACCAACGATGAGAACATAGAAGCCTTTATGCAGAGAGTTAATGGAATCACTAATTCAATCGAGAGGTCTCGGCGAAGATTTGGATGATGCAACTATCGTGAAAAAGGTATTAAGATCGCTTCCCCAAAGATTTGATTCTAAAGTCTCAGCCATAGAAGAAGCTAAAGATCTAAATCACTTCAGTATGGATGAGATGCATGGTTCCCTGACTGCTTATGAAATGAGAATAGGAAGATCTAATCCCACAGACAGAGAAGCAGCATTTAAAGCTCTAAAAGGTAAAGACACAAAACAAGAGTCTGAAGAAGAAGAAACTTCGGATGAAATGGAAGCAAATTTTGTCAGAAAACTGAGAAAGGGAAAAGGAAAATACAGAGGAAAGCTTCCTTTCAAATGTTTCAACTGTGGGGGCATTGGACACTTTGCTACCAAATGTCCTCTCAATGAGAAGAACAAAGGTGAGGAAGCATCTCATCAAGAAAGAAGTGAATGGAGAAAGAAAACAAACTTCAGAAAGGGAAACTTCAAAAAGAAAAGTTTCATCTCCAGGAATGCAAATTCTTCGAGAGGACAGACTCTAGTGAGGATTCCGAAGAAGGAACAGGTGAAGCTCTATTCATGGCTTTTGAAGTAGAAAAATCAGAAGAGGCAGAAAAATCAGAGAAGAGAGAAGGAATGAACTCTAAAGCATGTGTTGAAAAACCTGAGGCAGAAGTTGATCTAGAAGGTGAACTGGTTTCTGCTCTTGAAGAATGGAAATCCGAGAAAAGAAAGAATTATAAACTTTCAAGAAAGCTTGAGGATGCAAACGACATTATAACCAGTTTAAAAATACGAGCGAGAAGAATACAAGAAAATGTTCGAAGATCTTGAAGTTCGAGATAACCATGAAGATAGATTACTGCTGTAAACTAGAAGAAGAAAATTTTGGCCTTCGAATGCGAGATACAAGAAGCTGGATCAAAAAATTAGCTGCCATCACAAACGTGAAGAAAGTTCGAAGAAGGCTGGATAAAATCTTAAGTGATCAACGACCTGCAGGCATCAAATTTGGTCTGGGCTTCATTGAAGGAGAATCATCAAACGGACCAAAAGCCAGAAATGTTGAAACTATAAGGAGTGAAGATGAAAAACAGGCTGATGAAAGAAAAACAAATCATGCAAAAGAAAGCAGTAATGCCAGGCACGAGAGGAGAACTGACAATGATGGCTTTACCAAGGTCACAAATCAAAGAAGAAGAAGATCTATGGTTCCTACAACAACCTGGCAAAGACCATCCTTCAGGTTTAATCATTACTTTTCTGGTTTCTATTTCAAATGTAATGGTTATGGGCACAAAATTGCAGACTGCAAGTATAATGTAGGACCAAGAAGCTTTGTTAGTAGAAATGTTTTTGCACCTCTAACAAATTATGCAGTAGAATGTTTTAGCTGTCACAACTATGGGCATATTGCAAGAAATTGTCGTAGTACCTCTGTTTTAAATCAACCTCAGAAAAGAAAGTTCCAACCACATAGGACAAGACAAAATAGAAAAATTTCTGAAAGATATGCAAAAGATATTGAAAAAGGAAAGTCCAAACTAGAGCCCCATACCGCAGTCAAAATAGAGTGGAAACAGAAAGAACAGCTTAGGGAAGAAAAGGAATCCTTAATAGTACAGACAACTTTCAAGGCTCAGAATAAATGTGTACCATGGATTCTTGACAGTGGATGCTCAAGTCACATGACAGGTGATAAACAAAAATTTGAAAAACTACAGAAATATGAGGGTGGCTCTGTGAAGTTTGGAAATAATGATGGAGCCAAAATAATAGGAAAAGGATCTGTCAAAATTAGTGATGGGAAAATCAAGTCAGAAGAAGTCTTATTTGTGGATGGTTTGAAACACAACCTGTTAAGTGTCAGTCAAATCTGTGATAAAGGACATGAAGTAGTCTTCAAGAAGCAGGGTTGTGAAGTCAGAAAAATAAACAGTGGGAAATTGATAGCAACTGGTTCAAGGACGTCTGGCAACCTGTACACACTCTCAGAAACTTCAGAAGGTACGTGTTTCATTGGACAAGAAGAAGAGAACTGGCTGTGGCACAAGAGGCTTGGACACATAAGTTTCGATAATTTGGTGAAAATCAGCTCGAAACAAGCAGTGAGAGATATTCCAACCATTAGAAAACCTTCAAATAGTATCTGTGCTTCATGTCAGAAGGGAAAGCAAACCAGAGTCTCATTCAAAACAAAAGAGTACCACACTAGCAAGCCTTTGGAACTTATACATACAGACTTATGTGGACCCATGAGAACACAAAGCATAAATGGTGACAAATACTTTATGTTGTGTATCGATGATTATTCCAGAATGACATGGATATTTTTCTTAAAAGATAAAACAGAAGCTTTTGAAATGTTCAGATCTTTCAAACATCTAGTTGAGAATGAAACAGGAAAAAGGATCAAATGTTTACGATCAGATAGAGGAGGAGAATTCATTTCAAATGAATTTACAGAATACTGTGAAAAACATGGTATCAGGAGACAATATTCAGCAGCTAGAACTCCCCAGCAGAATGGTGTAGTAGAAAGAAAGAACAGAACTGTACAGGAAATGGCACGCACTATGCTGGCAAAAAACAAAATAGCAGACAGATTCTGGAAAGAAGCAGTTCACACTATAGTATACATCCAAAACAGATATATGTTAAGAACTCATGAAAGCAAAACACCTTATGAGTTGTGGTTTGGTAGAAAAGCAACAACAAAACATCTCAAAGTATTTGGCTGTAAGTGTTACATCAGAAAAACTGATGACAACCTTGGGAAGTTTGAAAATAGAGCAGATGAAGGTGTTTTTGTTGGGTATTCTTCAAAAAGCAAAGCTTACAAATGCTACAACAAGAGACTCAAGAAAATTGTGGACAGTGCAGATGTTAAATTCGATGAAGGTGGGAAACGAATAGCTAACTTTGAAGAAAACTACCCAATCTATGAAGAAGTCATTGAAGGAGATGAGGTGAATGAAACAGAAAATAAATCTACGTTTGATTCAGATGACTTAATCGATGACTCAGAGGTGCAAGAAAACAAGAAATTCAAAACAGGCAGCTGGCAGAAAAATCACCCAAGAGACCAAATAATTGGAGATCCCACAGCTGGTGTTCAGACAAGAAGGAAAGTAATAAGTAATTACTCTCTTTTATCCAGCATTGAGCCCAAAAACATAGATGAAGCAAGCAAAGATGATAGCTGGATGAAGGCAATAAATGAAGAGTTAGATCAGATTGAAAAGAACAGAACTTGGGAATTAGTACCTAGACCTGCGAATAAGAATGTAATCGGCACCAAATGGATATTTCGAAACAAATTAAATGAAGACGGACAGGTCATTAGGAACAAAGCAAGACTGGTTTGTAAAGGCTATGCACAGGTCGAAGGCATTGATTTTGAAGAGACTTTTGCACCAGTGGCCAGACTAGAAACAATTAGAATGTTTCCGGCCTTAGCGAGTCCACAAGAACTTCAGAGTTTATCGGATGGATGTAAAATCTGCCTTTTTAAATGGGAAACTTGAAGAAGAGGTCTATATTGAACAACCAGATGGTTTTCAAATTAGTGAAGATCCCAACCTTGTCTGCAAATTAAAGAAAGCTTTATATGGATTAAAACAAGCACCACGAGCATGGTACGCACGGCTAGATAACTATCTCTCTCAACAGGGGTTTAAGAAAGGTATGGTGGACAGTAATCTGTATGTGAAAACAGAAAATGGGCATCTCATTGTTCTTGTTGTTTATGTAGATGATATCATATTTGGCAGTAGCAAAGATGAATCATGTAAAGACTTAGCAAATAAAATGCAGAAAGAATTTGAAATGTCTATGATTGGTGAACTGTCTTACTTTCTTGGGTTACAAGTTAATCAAAATGAGAAAGGCATATTTATTTCCCAAGTCAAATATGTGAAAGAGATGCTAAAAAGGTTCACAATGGAGGACTGTAAGCCAGTTAGCACTCCTATGGTGACAGGCTGTAAGTTAAGCAAAGATGACAAATCTCCACCTGTTGATCAAACCATGTACAGATCAATGATTGGAAGCTTACTTTATTTAACAGCTACCAGACCAGATATTCTGCAAGCAGTTTGCATGGTAGCAAGATTTCAGGCCAATCCCAAAGAGACTCATGTGACAGCAGTAAAAAGGATTCTCAGGTATCTCAAGGGTACTATGGAGTACGGGTTATGGTATCCAAAAGGTAAAGACTTCACTCTTATTTCTTATTCAGATGCAGATTGGGCAGGATGTGTTGATGATAGGAAAAGTACCAGTGGAGGTGCATTCTATCTCGGTGATAGGTTGGTTGCTTGGCACAGCAAGAAACAAGAGTCAGTTTCTTTATCAACAGCTGAGGCAGAATATATTGCAGCAACAACTTGTTGTACACAAGTTTTGTGGATGAAACAAACTCTGAAAGATCTTGGTATTAATTTTAGTGAGCCAATATCAGTTAAGTGTGATAACACCAGTGCAATTAACATCTCCAAGAATCCGGTAATGCATTCACGGACAAAACACATTGCTATCAGATATCATTTCTTGAAAGAGAAAGTTGCAGAAGGAGAAGTTAAATTGGATTTTGTCCCAACCACAGAACAAGTAGCAGATATTTTCACAAAACCATTGCCCAAGGAAGTGTTTGAGTACCTTCGAAACAAATTGGGAGTGGTCACACTTCCCAAAAAGTGACTAGCTACAGGGATCACTTTCTCAGGGGGAGCATTTGAGTATTTGGCTACTCTTTTGCTCATGATCATAATTTGCACTAAGTGCAATAAACTATGCCTGAGAATTGTGTGTATGGACTCAGGGGGAGTCTGCAGTAGCCCTTTGGTATTATTGACAAAGGGGGAGAAAAGTCACAGGGATTTACACAGGTGTTGCCAACAATTCCAAAGGGGGAGATTGTTGAGCAAGGTGTTGCAAGAGTTTTGTCATTGTTGTCAACACGATCAGTTAGATCTAATGATGCGGTGGAAAGGTAGTTCAGAAGTCATTCAGATGCAGAGGACAGAAGTTCAAAGGTTATTCAGAGCATGGACAGTGAGTTTCCAAGAAGACCATAGTTGCCTATTTGCAAAAGTTCAAAGAAAAAGACAAGTAAGAAAAGTGTCGCGATATCGCGACATATTTAGCAGGCAAGAAAAACTGTCGTGATTTCGTGACATGTTAGAGGAGAGAGAAAGCGCAAGCAAAATTGTCGTGATTTCGTGACATGGCCGAGGAGAGAGAAGGCGCAAAGAAAACTATCATGATTTCGCGACATATTGGAGGAGAGAGAAAGTGCAGGGAAAATTGTCGCGATATCGCGACATGTTGGAAGAGAAAGCGCCAAGGAAGAAAACTGTCGCGATTTCGTGACATGTTTGGAGAAAATGCGCTAAGGAAGAAAACTATCGCGATTTCGTGACATGTTCGGAGAAAAAGCTCCAAGGAGGAAAAGTGTCACGATTTCGCGACATGTCGGGTTTTCGCGACCCGAAGAGGAGAGAGAATGTACAAAGGCAAGTATGTCGCGATTTCGCGACATGTTATGTTTTCATGGGCGAAAGGCAGAAAAGAGCTTAAGGCAGCAAAAGTGTCACGATTTCGTGACATGTCATGTTTTCACGGGTGCAAGCCGAGAAAAGGACAAAGAGGCGAAAAGTGTCGCGATTTCGCGACAGGTTGCAAGAAAAGCCTTCGAAAGCTGAAAGCGTCGCGATTTCACGACAAGATGAAAGAAAAATGTACGGATGGAAAAAGTGTCACGATTTCATGACAGGCAGCAGTGAAGAAGCTAGCAGGATGAAGATGTCGCAATTTCGTGACATGTCACGGTTTCGCGACTCTAGGAGGAGAGAGACTGTACGACGCCAGAAATGTCACGATTTCATGACAAAAGCGGAGAAGAAGGCCTAGAAGCAAAAAGGGTCACGTTTTCACGACAAGAGTGAGGATGACATCAACGAAAGTTAGAAGTGTCACGATTTCACGACAAGAACGGTGGCAAAGCAGACAAAGGCCAAAAGTGTCGCATTTTCGCGATAGCAGGGTAAAGAAGGCGTACGGCTGCAAAAGGTGTCGCGATATCGCGACATGTTGTAGTTTCGCGAGGCAAGCTACAGAACCAGAGAGGCGGTTGAAGCCGATAGAGTTAAATCTGGGCCGACGAAGATTAGGGTTTTGCAGTCGACATTCATTAGGGTTTTGCAGCCGACGTTCTTTAGGGTTAAAGCCGACTACAGTTTAAGATTTGTTCTTGAAATTTCATCTATAAAAGGAGGGTTGTTTCGAGTTTGAAGTAAGTGGTTTTGGTGAAGAAAATTTGTGCATGTGAAGTTCGCGGTGAGCAGAGAGCGAGTCGTATCGATTCGAGCTGAGTGCGAAGCGGTAGTTCGTTTGGGTCGAAGCGAAGTGTGTGAAGCAGTTGCGTAGAAGCAGACTGGAGTGCGAAGCATAAGCGCACAGGAGCAGAAGCCGTAACTCGGTTGTGTCGAAGCAAAGTGTGCGAAGCAATTAGCGCAAAAGTAGACGGTGGTGCGAAGCTTTTACAGCAGAAGCCAGAGTACACAGAAATAGCAGACAGTGTGCAAACAGTGTGAAGGTATTTTTCTGTATTTTTCTTGAAGTCCAAGTTGCAGCTTGGCATAAGGGGTTGGTGCTCCTTCCAGTAGGTGCTGGTGAATTAGGGGTTGGTGCTCCTTTCTGTTGGTGCAAAAAAATTGAGGGGTTGGTGCTCCTTCCAGTTGGTGCTGGTAAATAAGTTGTAAAGTTGTTGCTTTGCAAAGGCTGGATTTGGATGGTAGTCCAAGCAGTCATTTTTGAGGAGTAGCCACATTGGTGAACCTCGTTAAAATTTTGTGTTGTGTGATGCTCTCTTATTAACTTGCTATTTTTGGTTTAAGTTTGCTTTATTTCTTTGCAAGTTTAAAGTTTTAAAAGATCACACTGATTCACCCCCCTCTCAGTGTCACTGTAAGTACAACACCTCTGTCCTCAAGTTCTCTGATAGAACTCTCAAAAACTCAGCTCACAAGTCCTCTGCTAGGACCTGTCCAAATCTGCTCACAAGTCCCCACCGGAACCTATCCAAAACCTGCTCACAAGTCCTCTGCTAGAACCTGTCAAAAACCTTAGCAAGCTCACCAAGAAAAACTTGCTTAGCATGAACCCATAAAGAGAATTGTTAGAGACTCAATATGTTCTATACTTAACTCCCAATCTCAATCTCAAATCTCATAGAAACATAAAGAGAATTGTTAGAGACCCAATATGTTCTATACTTAACTCCCAATCTCAATCTCAACTCAATATCAATCTCAAAAGAATAAGATAGATGTAGTATGCTTTTCTCAAGAATATGAAACACAACCCAATAATTGCCAACCATGCAATATCTCATATAAAAATGATACTCATATTCTTTTTACCAACAATTAGAGTTTCAACAACAATGCTCATCAAAAAAGGTTTAGACCACCAACACATTCAACTCAACATCAACCTTGAAGCATTAACCAATCATCACAAGAAAAGGAAACAAGTAGAAATCCTTTTCCCTCCAAGGATATTTGAACAAAACAACCACCAACACAATATCACCAATTGCAAATAATAACTTGTTCAAATCAACTCAATGGAGTAAGCCTAATATCATGTATCAAGTAAAGCACTAACTTGATCAACAACAACCTCTATGAAAGCAACTCATCCATCAATATCAAAATAGCCAACTAAGGGTTTCATCATCTCAATGCAAGTAGCAAGACTTACTAACATAAACCCTAGTGCAAAAATGCTTCCTCTTCCTCAACTAGAATTATGCATTCACCCAAACACTCATCAATGATTTTAATGCATAAACAACCTTTAATATCCAGAAAATAAGATTTACACCAAAGATACCTAGTAGACAACCTTTTCACTCCAAACTCAATTTCAGAAAATATACCATCAACAACATACATAGAAGAAGTTGCCCATACCTTTACTTTGATGAAGAAGGAGAACTCAAAATCTGTCACAACACTAACTCTCAATTTGTCACTAATTAGAGTTAGAAACTATACAATAATACACAATAATAAATATCCAAAATAACACCTTATTTCTCCAACTTAGTAAAAACACCAAAGTACAATATACATACAAAGTAAAACCTCTTTACACCTTATTACTCCACATAAACATTAAACATCAATAAAACAATGTCAAAAACAAATATGATACTTTAACCTTATACCTCCCGTGCATTCACAGCCACTATCCTTTGCACACCGCGACCAAAAAGAAATTCCCAATGAAGAGAATCGAACTTGGCACCTCTGTCGTCTAGCGCTTTCTCTTAAACGCCTCTACCGTTGGGTCACAAGTGCCCAACGAAGAAATATAGCACTGCCCTCTCTTTTATCTTTCTTTGATGCAAAGAAACTGGAAAACGTAAACGTCTTCCACGAGTCACATGCAAACTGGTGAGCGCTGTCCAAAACGTAATTCATAGAATGCTTGCATTTATCATATCATAGCATAGTATGAAAACCGCAGTCTAGGTGCAATTGCCAATCCATCGATGTCAAGCATAAAGGTAAGGATGCAGCACAAACTCAGTTTTGAATATGCCAAGGATGGTTTCCAACACAGAACAAGCACAATTTCAAGGACATCAATCGAAGATCGAAAACACAAAGCACTATTCAAAAGAATAGAGAAAACGCAAAATCACAGACGCCAAGCGCAAATCGCATGATATAGAGCAAATCGTAAATCGTAGATGTCAAAAATTTGTGGTACCCTCTTTGGAAAAACATCCCCACTTATATAGCCATTTCTTCATAAAGTTTGACGTCGGCGCTCCTCCAACGATGGCATCATATCGACGAAAGAATTATTTTACTTCCATCGCTTAAGGGTTGAAAGACCCTATAATAATAATTAAAATAATAATAATTATTATTTTATTAATAATAAATTAAACTTGGACCTTTGACAAAGGTTTGAGTTAATTTAATTATTAATAATAAATATGGACCTTTGCATTAAGTTAAGCTTGGTTTTAATAAAAACCCTTAATGAGTCCAAATGGTTTTAAGAAAAACCTTTAGCCTTGTCACCATGGTTTTAATAAAAACCCTTTAACATAAAGAAGCTTCTCAAGATATTCTTGACATCACACTCTTTTGATATCAACACAAAAATGCCTTTTGACATCAATGACAACTTAATACATTTGAGCAAGGGCAAAGTACCCAAAGTACCCAAAATTGCCAACATAGGAACCTGAAAAACAATAGGCAACACAAATAAATACATTTTGACAAAAAACTATGTACATGCAATGCAAATGTTTTTTTGATGAATTTTGTTTTTTTATTTTTTTGAAACTTATGTACATATATTACAAGAAAAATGGCCAGTGAGATGAATTAATGAAATGGGGGTGGTGGTTCACCAGTTGGTTCAGCTCACTCTTGTCGAAGAAGAAAGTGAAGGATGGGCTGATGGATGGGGAATATTATGAGGTAATACTCATATTTTTTAGTGAATGGAATGATGGGTTTCAATTCCTCATCATATTCATTAGAAGCTATCAACATATCATTGAATTATTCATAAATTTTATCTTTAGATTCATCGATGTGGTGGATATCATCTTTTGAATTCAAATGTAAGCTTTGAAAAGCTTGTTCAAAATAAGTGGAAGAAAGTGGATAATAGCCTAAAACTGAATAGTCATGTGCTTCTTGATATGAAACATTGATGATCTCATGCATTCCCTATTCATGTCATCCTAGTCCATGTCCTTACCAATTAACTATATGAAAACATCAATATGTAAAACCTGACATGTGTTGTATATTGGTAGGAGTTGGTTGTTTGGGTTCATCTAGGGAAGATATATTGAACTATGAATCAATACCCCCATATAAAAAATTAATACTATTGGGCATTGAACCCATGTTGTACACCATTACTATAGATAAGTGTGGGTCATGTGGGTGATCATAATCCTTAGCATTTTGATGCTAAACGGTGTGATGGTGATGTCTTGGACCACATATTCACCAATACCAATATTAGTGAGGTGGACTGCAACTTGGGATGATGTGGAGGCAATATGTGGATGTGGAAATATCATGGTTAGTTGATGACTTTGATAATGGGAGAAGTATGGACTGGGATGGCATCCCACAATTTGTTGATGATGTGGAAGAAATGATGGTGGAATATGATGATGTTGTGATGTGGCTGATGTGGATTGAGTTTGACCACATGTTCATGTAGTCAAAGGTGATGAATATGGGGGCATGGAAGTGGAGGATTGATGTGAAGTGATGATGGGGAGCTCCTTAGGAATAGGATATTTTTATGAAGAAGTAGATTGTTTGGTGGATGTTGTGGTTGATGGGGTGGTGGATGTAGTCAAGCACAAAATAAGTGAAAGGAAGCATGGATTCATAAGGATTTGAAATAAAATTGCAATACTTAAACGGTTCAACATCCATAGCTATGCAATGAACTTATCCCTCATGTACATATTTCAAGCATTGATTAAGTATAGAAGGGATACATCTCATTTCCCTCATCCAAGGATGTCTAAGGAGTACATTATATGCCATGGAACCTTCAAATATGTGAAATATTGTGTGCAAATTTTTTACCCCCACTTCGATGGATAAAATGACAATACCAACTGTAGATCAAAGAGCATCGTTAAATGCTTTCAAGGTGAAGTTGGATTTGGTAATGTGGGGTGGTGGAAGATTGAGGTGTTGGAGAGTGAATGTGCTAATGATATTTATAGAGTAATTGATATCAATGAATACTCATTTAAATGGCTTCCTATCAATTTGAGCCATGATGTGCAATGGAGGGTCTATCAATTCTGATGATATTGGTTTAATTTCAAAATCATAGAATGTAATGGAAGGATCCATACATGTTCAGATGCTCCCCAAAAAATTGCTAAAGGCATTCACATATTGATATTAAATTTCAATGGATTTTAAATATCCATTGATGCCTCACAATGTGGAGGATATTGTTGCATAATATCATAGATAGATAGTTTAGCTAAAGCCATTTTAAGGCTAGTGGTTAGACGGCTACTCAAAGATATAATTGGCCTTGATGGATGATTGATAGGATGAATGGGTAGAGATGGACAACTTAGAATATGAATGGGTTGGGAAGGATTGGCAAAAATTTGGATGGGAGATGATGAAGTGGTAGGTTGAGGAGACACACGTGTGCTACTATGAGATATTGAACAGTTTGCTATTGTGCACTTTGTTGATGGTTTATACATTGTTAACCTCGGGTAACTACATGAATAGCACCCATAAAAACTTGGTATTTTTGAACATGATTAACTTTATTAGGAGGGGTTTCTGTATTTGACCCTTCTATAGTTGGTTGTACCTCTCATGATGAAGAAGTGGTGTTTGATAGATACCAAGGTTTTTGGTTTTGTTGAGCTAAGGGACTAGCAAGCTTTATGACCCCTAAGTCAATGAGATCTTGCACTATGTCTTTGAAGTTGTAGCAACTATTTATATCATGCCAATTCTACCTATGATAAGGGTAAAATAAATTTTCCCTATAGTGTTTACTATGATTGGTAGGGTCATATCGTTTAACCTCAAGCAAGGCTAGTTGGTTTGTGTCATACAACTTACAAAAGATAGAGGTATATGATTCGATTAATGGAGTGTATTGGTAGTTTTATTAAAAAAATTGTTGAAATGGATGGTTTTCTATAGTTGGCACTATGTTTTGGAAGATTGTGATGGTGAGGTAACTACATGATATGTAATTTGTTGTGGTTGTTTTTGCATGGTTTGTTGTTGAGCCATTACTGACTGGATCATGACCACTTGACTTGATTGGCTGGATTTGGTTTAGATTGGACAAAATAATTACCTTTGTATTTTCCATTATTTTTCTATTCTTTATTTTTGGGCTTAAGCACACCTTATTGGATTTTTATCTCCTCAATAATGATAGCCTAGGCAAGAGCTTCCTCAAATGATATATATTGTTGTAATTGTAATAACCAAGAAATGGATTTTAGGTAGCTCTTGGTAAACAATCGGGTTAGCTACTCCATTGGTAGGGTGAATGGTAGTTTTGTGATAACAACCCTCCAATGGTTACAAAAATCATATATTGACTCATCATAAAATTATTTTAAACCATACAAGTTAGATAATGATTCTTTCTCTCTAACATTGAGGGAAATATTTTTGATAAATTGGTCAACCAAATGTTCAAAAGTATATATACTATGATGAGGTAAATGGTTGTACCACTCTACGACATCTCACCCAAATATCTGAGGAAATTTTTGAAGCATTAGAACATCATGATGTTGGATCTTGAAACATGAGTGGATAAATGTACTCATATGCTCTCTAGGTTTCTCAATCCCTTTGAATCTGTCAAATATTGATGATGTAAAATTTTCTAGATATGGTGATGATGGTACCAAAAAATGAATTGGTTGATTTATCAATTGTCTTAGAGTTGGCTTCTAGTTCATCATACCAAGAGTATGTTGCATCAAGCTATCAATTTGTTGTTGCATGGCTTGAATTCGAGGGTCTTCCCTAGGTATATGGAAGCCCTAAATTACTTGGTGATTTTATGAAGGTGGAGTGGTGATATGTTGGGGTGTGATGAGATGGTGATGATTTGGTGGAGTGAATTGAATTTGGTTATGTTGAGGTTGATGAAGAAATTATTATGAATGTTGAAAAGGAGATGATGTGTGAGGACTATGAATTTGATGATTTGTGGGAATGACATGGGTGTGAGTTAATGATGGCATGTGAATGGAAACCATAGAATATTGTGGTACCCATGATGGATTTGGAGTGAAAAATGTGGGTTGGGTGGAAACAGGATGGGATTTAAAATCTATCACTTGTACTTGTTGTTGGGAATAAGATTGAGCACCTTGTTGAGCCATAAGCAATTTACTAAGATGTTGCCATGCTTTTTGTATGGCCACCTTTGAGTTAGATAGTGTGGATGTAGAGGGAATGAATGATGTAGGTGGAGGATAAGTTACAATTGGGATTACAACCATATGAGAGACATTATATGGGGTGGAAAATGGTATTTGTGAAGCAGCATTGACATGTGCTTCATACAATGGATTGCCATAGGTGGTGGTGTATGAATATGAGATGGAGGTGCTTGGAGCACATGACTTTTGTGGAATGGACCAATATTGGGAAGGTGTAGTTGATGCCTCAAAAAGAGGATTGGTATACACCTGGGTGAGGCTAGAAGGCTAGGAATGGGTAAGTTCCTACTAAAAAGAAGGATCATGCATGGGTGGACTATGGATTTGTTCTAGAACATAGTTAGAAGATATTTTAAGAGCTTCCACTTGGGCCATGTCTATGTGGGTGATGTTATAATTTATGGGGGATGATGGTTCTATTTTTGGAATGGATGTATGGATGGCTTTGTGTAAAACATCAGTATTTGAAGTATGCACAGCATGTGAGGGACCCGCAGATAAATATGAACAACTTATCTATATCACACTAATGGGGTTAACCACATAAGTGGTAGGGAAATATGTTGAATACTCCATGGGTGAAGTAACTTGGTTGATAAAACTTTGAATCAATATTTTTTTTTGATTTCACGTTAAAACCATAAGCTAGTGAATCAAATATGAAATGTGTAGTAAATAAATGCAAATAAAATTTTACAAAATTTAAACAAGCAATTCAATCCTATGTTTTTGCAACATATTTTTCTTACCTCATTTTTTTATCTCTTTTATATATTTTTTTGTTTTTGTGAGGTTTGTGTGTTATGAATGTGCTAATCTAAATTATGCAAGGTAAAATCTATGGCTGGTTGGCAAATGATATTCTTCCTAGTGATGAAATCTAGAAAGTTTGTTCATGGGTGTCTATGGTTGCTAAGGGAATATATTGATGGATGGGGATGAATCCCACCATCGCAAAATATCAAACAATGGTTGGTGATGAAATCCAACTCACTATTGTTTATTGTGATACATGCAAGTGTGTGATTCATTTTAATGTTTGTGTTATCTATTGTGTTCATACAATGTTAAAAATAGCCTATTTCACAGGTCTAAATCATAATCCAAAAACAATAATACCAAGTTCCTCAAAAGAACTTAGGGTACATAGCTTAAGACCCACTATGAATAGTGGAGGGGTTACCTAATTCTTCTACCTTGAATCAAAAAATACGGGAGTATACTTATGTATTCTGATCTTGTTCCAACTTAGATAAGTAAAAATGAAAAATTTTAACCCTATTATGCAACTATTTTATGCTTTTGTAATTTCACATGAAAACAATATGCAAAAATAATGCATGAATACATCAGACAACAACA
Source organism: Wollemia nobilis (assembly GCA_028583015.1). NCBI lineage: Eukaryota > Viridiplantae > Streptophyta > Pinopsida > Araucariales > Araucariaceae > Wollemia > Wollemia nobilis. The sequence continues at coordinate 40,812,483 of JAQPPZ010016981.1, forward strand.
TAAATCTAAATCTAAAAATGTGAATGCATGGATGCAATTTTACTCTAAATGCAATGTGTATGATAAATGTGAATGCCTAAAATACAAACAAATGTAACTGCTTTTAACATAAATTAAATGATTTTCCTTTTGTCAATTTTTACTGTAAAAAGCAAGAAAAATAAAGTAGAAATGCGTTAGGGTTTGAAGCAAGCTTACTAGGAAGACTACGTATTCCTTCCCCACTCTATGAAATACCCATAATAGTCATTGAAACACACTAGGATATCTTTTGAATGCACCAAGGTGTTGTTGGGCACCGAATTGACATCAAGTTTTACTTGACACTACAACTATCTATCTTCCAATTTTCTATCCAGGCATGCACCCGATAGTCGCAGCTCGGCACTCAAGCATTGGATGGACCAAAGACAACTTCAATCCAACCTCCAGAGTAGGTTGGTTCCTTGTCAACTTAAAATGGTGTTGACACAATTAAAGCTCAAATAGGGTTTTGAGATAAGGGTTAGAAAAGGTTTAGGGTTAGAGGTATTATGAAAAATAGTGGTCGGATAGGCTAACAACATAGGCAACTACAACAAAAGGCTCCCACAAGCTATTTCTAGTGTCCCATCACTCAAGATTAGCAGCACCCAAACCCATGAAATCTTCACACATTAAAACATAAACAGAGATATATTGCAGAAAGCAATTCCAACATCTAATATTGATAATCCAAATTAGCAGAATAGACCAATAGTTAGATTTAACAGAAATAAACTTTCTAACAACACAGATCTAACCAAGAACAGATTTCAACTACTCTCACAACTAGTAATCCAATAAGCTGGAATGAACTAACCATTCAAGTATTAACAGAAATGCAGCTCAAGGCTTCGAACCTCTTGCACAAGATGATGAAGATGACAAATTTGAGTCAAAAATTAGAGTAATGCTCCTTCCATTAGCTCACAAGAATATTTACAGTAGGGCAAGCAAACGCACTAGAGCCGACCCTAGAAAATGAGGGTTCGACCTCTATTTATAGTTTGTAAATGAAATAATATTGAGGAGACATTACAAATATTACATATTTACAGCTCAGTAGAGAGTTTTGTTGGCATTATCTTACTGGTTGATGGCCTCCGAGAAATCCATTGTGAGTAAATCACCATGGCAGCTTGGCTCTCTACAACTTGTTGGTTCGTTGATGGCAGTTGGTATTCAAGTCGTTAGAGACCACATCTGATCCATAGATCATTCTTGAAAGCTCACTCCATCATCGATCTACAACTACTTCTAGTTCTTATTCTTGAAACCCTTTGATGCTTCATCTTCCTACCCTCCAACTGACTGCACTCTGATCCGATAAGAAATTACTTTTAAATACTACAATAATGTTAGCAAACTCTCGACCATCGATCTTCATCATGAATGGCTATGATTAAAACTTAGAATATACTCTACAAATTGGTGGGAAAAACCAAAGCACCATTCCACACTTTTAATTGTTGACATCATCATTTGTGGCTTCAATTCTATGAAATCAAATTTTAGCATAAAATACATTAAAGAGCGAGTGGGATGCATTTCACTATCAATCCGCTTATTATATTTCCTTTTCTTTCCTTTGACTTCAAACAAAATGCAATCCACACAAAAAGTATGGTGACATCATCATCACCTTGGTCAAAATGTGAAATCACCAATCCACATCAAAGCTAGTGCAAATAATACTTCATCACCAATCGCACCCTTTGTAGTGTAAAATCAACTTTATCACCATTCCACTCTAAAGTTGGTATAAAATACTCTTTGTCACCATTCCACACCTAATGTAGTGCTTTCTACCTTTATGTCACCAATCCACACCAAAATACTCTTGAGACTCAAAATTGATCTTACCGACACTTAGTCGCTCGGAGCATGCAAAAACTACACACGATCACCATTCCACACTTCTTCTTACACTGACATCATCATCACCCAAAATTTTATGAAATCAAGACTCATTGGAATCCACTTCCAAATACACTATAAACTAAGGGAATTAACTTGCTCAAGGTAAAAATGCACTAAGTGTTGAGTGGATTAGGAAACTCTTATTGTGGATCCGCTCCAAAATACACTAGGAAATATGCGGAATGGAAACTTCATACCTTAGAATAAAATTTTCAATGCTTTCTAAGGATGTGGCCATTTTGGGCCTACATTATAGTGCCTCCTAGGTGGATTTTCTCGCAAAGCCATAGAACTCAGAGTCTTATCCATTGGGCATCAGGAGTCAAAAAATGCTTATCTTCAAAAAATGCTTTAAAGAATAATTTCCATATGAACACTACCCTCTGAAAATGAACACCTTAGAGGATAAACGTTCATATCGAGACCATGCTTCATACATCCTAGAGGATAATTATTCACATGGAGACTATGCCATAAACATTAATATCTGTGCCATTCCAGCAAAACTGCTTCAATGCTCCAGCAAAACACAACTATGTTCTCCTTATAAAGCCTTCTTACAATACATGATATAAATGCCTTCACACAAAACTTATTATTTTCTATGTCTCTCTGGACTCATGCTTTTATTATTTCTTTCTGACAATGTCAGAGTAAAAATGAATCAAACAAAATACAAAACTTATGACTACATATGTACAAAACAAAAATTGCTAAGCTTGTGCCCCTTCAGGTCCACAACTCTATCTAGATCTTCCTCTTGTTGGACCTCTTCCTCAACATTATCCTCTAGCTCTTGCTCAACTTCTTCCTCTAGAGAAGATTGCTCTTTATTTTCCTCTTCAACATTATCACCAAACAACTGCACCATCAGTTTCAAAATCTATAGGGCTTGTTTCCATGTTGCTTCAGAGGGGTTGGAAGTCTCCTTCAACTACTTATAAATGTACTGTAGTTCACCAATATCTTCATAATTAGCAGCACTTCCTTTATTTACCAAGTCTTCCATGAGATCTCTAAGCCTAGTAAAATCAATAATCATTTGTGAAGCTTGCTCTTGATCAATTGGTTCTTCTAGAGCATCAATTTTAGACTCATCTTGTAAGCTCTCACCAGTACTCTTCTTAATTTCTTCAACTGATAACAAGTTGTGATCTTCCATCCATAACCCTCTAAAACCAATCTGAATCATTTCCTTATTAACATCCACTACATCCTTGATCACTCCTTCAATCTTGTCAAACAATAGCCAAGCCTTTTGGAGTGCTCTATGCTTCTTCACTACAATTTTGGTAGCAACTCTAGCAATGTTCCACTCCTTATTAGGGATTGGCTTAGCAGAATCACTGAGTCTACTATCCACCAACCTATGAATTTGCTCTAGAATTACCATAGGTTGTAGCTCTCTAGTGAAATTATCTAGATCCTTCTGAATGCTTTGGAGTAGGTGGCTGACATCATCTAAATAATCAATAATAAGTTAAAGCCCTGAGCATTTCTCTAGAACTTCAGAGAGCAATTCCTTTCTCACTTTCTTTAGTCTAACCTTGGAAAAACTAGAAGATTTAGCCTTTTCAATTTGAAGTTGTTGCTTCAAACTTTGTATCTCCTTAGCCTATTCCTCATTATTTTTCTGGTGCTCTTCAATCTTCTCCTTGAGCTTATTAGCTTCCTAAAACTTCTCTTGCCAGCTCTTAGCTTCTTTTCTCAGAGCTTTCTCCACTTCTTTCTGATTGTTAATAGTTTTTTGAAGCTTTTCTATTTGCTTTTCCAACTTACCCACATTTTCTTTGAATATATCATTTTTTACATAAAAAGTTTCCAAGTGGGCTTTGGCTATGACCAATTCATCTTCTTCAGGAAACTTCTCAATATCTTATGTATACTCTTCTATACGATAATCTTGGGTAGTCATCTCAGTTTTAGGCTTGCTCACAAGGGGAATCATGGATCTAGATATCCTTTACCTTGAAACTGGATCAACAAACATGCTTCTCCTCTTTGTGGCCATCCTATTAGAAGGCTTGGACAACTTTTCTACCCAAAAATATTGAATTTTTTATGTAGCTTCCTATTCCTTCTACAAAATTTCTTGAGTAGGGTAACTTACAAGAAGAGGAGAAGAGGACACAAGATATGCAAGAGCAGAATCAATAGTTGATAACAGTTGTGCAGAAGTAGTTACAATAGAATCTATGACCACAGTGGAATCTATGACCACTATTATTGTTGCAATTGGTAGACTCATGGAAACTGAAGTGAGACTCACAGATGGGTGAGTGGGTGTACTTAAAATAATTTGCTTCTCAGATGAGGGTGGTGGTTGTAATGGTGAGGATGGAACTATGGGAGATGATGAAAGGGGAATCTTAGATGATGAAGGTGGAATTTGAGGTGACCTTGGAGGAGATGGGTTGGTTTGTACCTCAATAGTGACTGATGAAATAGGTGGTGAACTATGAGGTGGAGAAGGTACCTTTGTTACAATTTCTTGCTCAGAAAGGGAGGGAGATTTCCTTGGGGAATTTGGAGGAGGAAGAGGAGAAGAGGGATTAGAGACCATACCTTCACCTACTGATGTAGGGTGTTGTGGAGCTATCTCTATGATCTATTATTGTACTTGTTGTATCAATTCTTCCATAGCTAAAATAATTGTTTCTTTAACAATATCCTCTTTATCCAACCTCTATTTCTTTGAAATCTCTTTCTCAATTCTTTCTAGTGCCCTTTTGGCTTTTCTCTAAAAAACTTGAAAGGTGACTTTCTCACTTTCTATATCTTCTTCAGATAACCCTTCTTGTACTATTTCCTCCAATAATATCTATTCAAAAATAGGATTTAATTCCATTATTGCTATAGTGGTGAAACTCAGAGGTGTAAACCTAAAGTTCTCATCCTTTTCATTCCAGTCTATATCTGTATCTAAAGGTTGTCCACCCAGGGCTAGGTGCTTAGGCCTATTTACTATCTCTATGACTAGTGCACTAACAACCCTCTCATCAGAATAGTGCATCTTACTCATCAACTATGCTCCTTTTGGAAATTGCTCTATTTGCTCAGTTGAAGGCTAAAAAGTCTTCAAAACTTTAGTAGTCAATGGAGTATCAGGTTCCTCTTCTTGAACTTCTTCTTCTAAAGGTGGGGATGGGGAATCAGACCCAGTTTGTGACTTTTTATATATTAGCACTATATTCCTTGGGTCTTTGGGCTTCCAAGTTTTGACATTATCATCATACCTTTTAGAAAATTCACCATCAATTTTTAACCCAAACCTAGATTTTTCTTTACCAATCTCAATTCTCATCCTCCACCAGTCTGATATCTTGGCTTCATTCCATTTCTCCTTTTTCTCTACTTCATCACCAGTAGGTTCTTGAGACTGAGGGTCCTCTTTCTTTTCTATTTTTCCTCAATATATTTGATGGTAGACTCCTTCAACCGATGTTTTACATTATTGTCTAGATCAAAATCAATAATTTATTCATAAAAGTCTAACCATGGAGGAAGTTGATCCATCTTAGAAACATTCCACTCCAAAAGAGTAGTTTCTTTGTTATTTCTACCTTGTTCAAAATGAGGCCTGGATCTCTTCTCAAATTTATAGGCCTTTTCTCCATTTAAGGCTATATTCCTTTTATAGAATATATCATCTAGATCATAACTCCATCTCTGAGGAATGTAAAATAGACCCAACCTATCCAGGTATTGGTCAATTTGTTCACCCTACCGCTTCTTAGTAATAGTTATATCATCAACACTTTGGTAGGTCAACATAGATCTCCTCTTTCTCCTAGAGCCATAGTTCAAATCTATAAATTCTGCTTGCCTCAAGTATTCTAAGGTGAATAGCCTATCTGTAACAAAATGGGGTAGTAGAAAAGGCTTACCCATAAAGCCATACAATCTAATGATTATGCCCTCTATTAGGAGATACCAATATCCTTCCTCTGCACCTTCTATTCTCAATATTTTCTTGGCCAGAGGTGGTAGCCTAGGGCATTCTCCATACATTATTTTCAATGTTGGCCCTAAGAATTCCAAGTTGAATTTGTAAAAAGACTCAGTACTTCTCAGATGATTAGTCCAATAATAAACTAGAATGGGGTCTCCTTCATTAGTCTTGTCTTTGATTGGAATCCAAGGCATCATATCTCTTACAACAGAAAAACATCCAGACCAAGCTTGAGCAATGCCTAAAACAAGGTGCATCAGAGCTTCTTTTCATTCTTACTAATTTCTCATGCATTCTCTGAGCAAGGAAAGTCGACCAATCAAAATAGATAACCCTAATACCCTTCTTCTCTATATCTTCCTCATACATCCTTTCATTGGAAATGCAATATGCAATAACTATTTTCCAATCATTCACCATTTTATCAGAGTCCAAACCCTCCATACAAGCTAACATAGAATATAGCTCTAGGTGAGCAAATTCATTCAATGGGAATTGGAACTTGGGAATTTCCTCTTCCTCTCTTATTCTTCTAAATTGATATAGAGCCATTTTCTAAAGACTTTCTATTCATTAAGCCATTAACGAAGCATAAACCCTAGCTTGGTCTTCTATATCAAATTGTTTAGTCTCTAAGGGTGGGTTCACCCCTAGGACAAAAACTTGTGAAACTCTTTGGTAATAGTAAATAGTGGTTTACCTCAAGAATTTTCATTATTCTCTTCCATAGGGTCATAAATTTAATCATCACAACAACTCAGGAAATGGTGAACAGAATCATAAATATAAAAAACAAGAAAGATTAACACATCTACCTTAGTCGATAGGTCTCCTTTCAAATATCTAATTTAAATTCCTTCTAAACCTCCTTACTTGGTCATTACTATGTCTACAATCTATCTATCCATCATCTATTCTCCTATTTTATGTACTTCTTAAGTGTCTTTGAAGCCATTTTTCATCAGCAATTTTAAATTTTCTCTGGAATTCATAAATATTTAGCTATCATTTCTACTCTTCTTCACTCAATGAACATTGCTCTTTGTCAAATGAGTAAAATTCTATGCTTCGACACTTTTAATTTTTGGTGCATGCACATCCTCCACCATTAATGCGACTACTGCATGACTTGCCCATTGGCACGCTTCTCAAATCACACTCATTCCCTTTGGTGGCTTGGAGGTGGCATTCTAATTTTTGATTGGCCAAAATTCAAACATGCTTCATACCCTCATGACATCACTTTATCTTTTCTTCCTTTCAAGCATGGGAAATTTTAGCATTTATTGTGGACCTTTTACCTTTTTCCAAGTGGTACGATGTAGAATTTCTTATCCACTCAAAATTAGACTTGAAACTAATGGATTGCAACCTTCTTTTATTCCACCCAACATAACTCTAATTTGATTAGAACCTTCCTCATTCACACATAATCTAAAACCATTATTTCACTTAGTCTTTTAAGTGTAAAATAACACATTTTTTCATTTATTGCTCATCATTTCATTTTGTTCTTTTTTATCACTCATCATTCTGCTACTTCTCTTAGTGTATTTGAGTGTGGAATAGGAACTTGTTGCATCCTTTGGGAACACTTAGCCAATTTTGCAAAATTTTCTCTCTTTTTTTTTATACAACATGTTATCAAAACAAAACTTGATACAAAGTGCAAAAAGGAAATATGATACAATGTATGTACATATATTACAATGAGCTTATATTTCAATCAAAATAGAGTTTAAGATGAAAACCATTAACCAGAATTGGTTGTATGTTTCCCTCTAGATCTTCAAGTTAGAAAACATTGGTCTCTTTAACCTCTACTATCTTGAAAGGGCCATCCCAGAAGGAGTCAAACTTTTGATGATGTCCTAGTTTTGCTCTTTCAACATTCCACCTGAGAACTGAGTCTCCAACCTAGAATTTTTTGAACCTTACCTTTTTATCAAACCATACCTTGATGTCCATAGAATGCTTCTAAAATTTCTCATAGGCCTGAGCTCTTTTCTCTTCCAACTATAGTAGGTGTGTCAACCTTGTTTCCACTAGATTTTCCTTCGATTCTTCTTCTATATTTATCAATTTGAGTGCTAGAATTTCCAAATGGATAGGTAACACTACCTCCTTGCCATATACCAAAGCATAAGGAGAAGTCTTGATGGAATTATTAATAGTAATCATATCTACCCACAAAGCTTGCTCCAACATTAGGTGCCAACTTCTTTTATTCCCTTCTAGTGATCTCCTCAAAATCCTTAATAGGTTTTTGTTGGTAGACTCTACAAGTCCATTCCCTTGAGGGTAATAATTTGAAGTATTCTTAATGGTGATGCCATACTTGCTAGAAAACTCAATATATTTGGCTCCTATAAAGGTTGGTCCATTGTCACTCACCAAGGCTTCTAGAACACCAAACCTTGAAATCAAACTTTCCATAAAATTGATCACAACTTCCTGGTCTAATTTCTTGGTAGGAATAGCTTCTACCCATCTAGTGAGGTAGTCTATGGTAGTTAGAATATACTTGTGCTCTACTAAAGAATGAGGGTTGATGACCCCTATAAATTCTAGCCCCCATTGTTGAAAGGGCTCTTCAACTTGTATTGGCTTGAGGGGAAATGAAGCATTCCTTGTCCTCCCTACATGTCGTTGATATTTGTCATAGGCTCTAGTGACTTTGAAGGTATCAAAAAATATAGTAGGCCAATAATAGCCTACTCTTATGATTTTCAAAGTTATAACTCTACCTAAGAAATGTCCTCCAGATGGCCCTCCATGGAACTCCTCAATGACCTTTTGTTGTTGATCATATTTTAAGCACTTAAGGAGAACTCCATCAAGGTTCCTTTTGTATAGCCCTTCTAGAAATAAGACATACTTCAAAGCTTGAAGTCTATATATTCTTCTTTGTGATGCATTAATATCAGGAGGGCATACTCTAGTTTGAAAGTACTTGATCATCTGGTCTACCCAATCAGAGTCACCTAGTTGTATTCCTTCAATATGATCATCTTCTATTGCCTGACAAGCTATTATTTCAGCTGATACTACTACCTCTGTTAGACCTTGGCATAGGGCCCTACCTCTCACCAACTTGGTGGGATGTATCTCCACATCATATTCTTGGATCTTGGTGATCCAACCAACTCTCTTATCTCCTAGTTCACCTTGTAGAATAAAGCTTCTTACATCTAGGTGAACAACATATACCAAGGTCTTGCTTTGAACCAAATACTACCTAAACTTCTTCAATGACTTCATCACAACAAATACTTGTTTCTCAATAAAATTATACTTAACCTGGTAATCATGGAGAGTCTAACTCCAAAATAATATGGGGTGCTCCTCACCTTGATCATTCTTTTGGGTGAGCACTGAGGCATAACTTTCTTCAGCTCCATAAGCGTAAAGAATAAAATCCTTACTAAAATATGGATTTACTAGCACTAGAGTGGTGGCAATGGACTGCTTGATTATCTCAAAGGCTTGTTTCCTCACTTCAGTCCATTTGAACTCTGCATATTTCTTGAGTAGTTCAGATATAGGCCTCACCTTTTGAGCAAAGTCAGAAATGAATTTCCTGACAAAGTTTATTTGACCAAAGAAGGACTGCAAGGCTTTCTTGTTTACAGGTAGTGGAAGAGCTAGAATGGATTTGATTCTATCTGGATCTATGGCCATACCTTATTTTGAGACCACATGACCTAGCAACTTTCCCTCATGTACTACAAAAAATGATTTCTTAGGATTGAGGGAAATGCCAAATTCTCTGCACTTTTGAAAAACTTGCTCAAGGTGTGCTAAGTGGTCATGCTTGTTGTGGGAAAACATAGTCATGTCATCTAAATAGATCAGAATGACCTTATTAATAAGTTCCCCAAAGGCATAGTCCATGGCTCTCTAAAATGTGGCTCCCGCATTGGACAACCCAAAAGGCATTCTCTGGTAGGCAAATGTGCCCCATTTTGTGGTGAATGTTGTTTTATACTGATCTTCATTCTTCACCCAAATCTGGTTATATCCAGAGAAGCCATCCAATAGTGAGAACCTTTCTACCCCTACCACTATCTATAATATTTGATCAATCTATGGAAGGGGGTAGTGATCCTTAAGAGATGCTTGATTAAGATTTCTAAAATCTACACACAAGCGAATATCACCATTCTTTTTCTCATAGGTACCAAGTTGGCTACCCAGGTAGAATGTTTAATTGGATATATGATCTTAGCCTTTAATAAATTCAAGAGCTCTTCCCTCATTATGGCTTTGATCCTTGGATTTATAGGCCTTTGCTTCTACCTAAAAGGCTTTGCATTAGGCTCTAGCTCAATGGTGTGTTGGATAACCCTTTTATCATATACCTTGAGGTCTTCATATGACCAAGCCACAATGTCTTGGTACTTTATACATAAAGCTTTAATATCCTCTTCTTCCTCTAGTGAACATCGGATTCCAACCTTGAGCTTCTTTTCTTTTTCTATTTCAACTTCTTTATATATTTTATCATTGACTTCCATGGATCTGATCCTTCTCCTATCTTCATTGTCAAACAGGCTCTCTAGAGTAACCAAACCTCTAGGTATGTGATTATTCTTAAGTTGAATAACATCCTGTTGATCAATTTCCTCTAGATTTTCTTCTTGGATAGTGGAGAGACAGGCTTCTCTTACCATAAAATCAATGATTTGTTCATCACTTTCAAAAACCTACCAAAAAATCTGCTTATCTAGTACTATAGGCCTAAAAATCATTTTGATTCCCTTATCTTTCTTGACTCCAATATCTATAGAAGGGTTGAAGTTAGCTCCCCTTACTACTAAGGAGTCTACCAAAGTATTACTTTCTCTAGGAATAAAGTTTATATTTAGGGCATCAAAGGATTCCATCAGATCCCATACCCTATTTCTATATACTTTTAGGTAATGGTGCTTACTACTGCACCTTTCTCTTACCTGATGGATGATTAACTCAGAGTCACCATATATGTTTAGGACCTTAATGCCCATATTTTTAGCTTGCATCAGTCCAAGGCATAGAGCCTCATATTCTACAATATTATTGGTGCATGACCATGTTAATCTATAGGTAAAACTCTTTGTCCCTTCTGATTGGGACTGTAGTACCACACCAACACCAACACCATTTCTGCATCTAGCACCATCAAAGTGCATGGTCCATACCTCTATCTCTCTCAGATACTGATTAGATATAGCAAGAATTTTCTTCTCTGATTCTATAAAAATACTATATGTGCCCATGCCTATCCCAAACTGACTATAATCCTCTCTAAAAGGTAATTCATATTCTAATTCTAATTCTTCAAATTTATCCACAATTTCAAATTCTTCAAGAGGAGTGAGGTTGCACATGTCTTCTTCAATTTTTTCTATGTGGTAAGACACAGGATTTTTAGGTGTTATCCTTATCCTCTTTCCTTTGAAGGGAATGACCATGCTAGAATAATCCATATACATGCATCCACCTAATTTTGTAGTGAACTCCCTTGAGAGGCATAAGCCAAAGTAGGGCTCTAGATCAACCACTACTATTTCTTGTACTATTGTCACCTTAGGGGCTCTATGTAACCTCATTAAAACATCCTTTATTACTCCCACTATTTTTATAGGTGTTCCATCCAATTGTAGTACTCCAGGGCAAGATCGGGTATACTCCATACCCATCTCTTCACAGACTACTTTAGGCATAACTGTAGTTGATGCTCCTGAATCTATCATACAATTTTGGACTACCCAACCTTCCATCCTCAAAGAGATATAGAAAGGAGGGGGTTTATTCTTTAAAATAGTAGGGGACATTTCTTTCTTTTTTGAGGGTATACTAAGGATTGTGGTGGCCTACCTATCCTATGGATACTTGTTGAGAGAAGCTTTAAGCAAGTCTATCTAGCCAGGAATGAAAAGAGTATCATATAAACTAGCTTTTGATGGTATCCTCTTCATATCTTCCACAATGTTGTATTCAGACTTAGCCAAAGTGGTCCTCTCAGGCCTTCTTTCTGGCTCACCATATTTTCTCTTATATTGTTGAGTGGCTTCTATTATTTATATTTTGGTAATAGAAGGGAATCTAAGCCTCTCTTGAGCCTCATCCTTAGACCTCATTCTGTCTCCCTCAATTTCTTTCTCAAATATCTTGGGGAGACTGTATGTCTTCTCTTTCCCTTTAGCCTGGGGAATAGGAAAAGTATCACTACTTTGGGGAGGTGGGTCATTATTTTTTGAGAAGGAACCTAGAATTGTCCCATCTTCTATGGATCTACTTGCAAGGTTTTCTTCCCTGACCTTGTCATAACAACAATTGGGCCATCCTCATCCAGCTCTTTCCCAACCATGATTTGGTCAGGTTGCCATAGCATATTTACTCTTCCTTTTTGATTCCTTTCTACTTGATCCATAGCTTGTTGAACATGGTGTTGGTACATAACACAAGATTGTGAATCATGAGGGTCATTACATACCAAACACCAGATATTTACTAGACTTGTTTCTGAAGAACACTCAGGCTCTTCATATGCTACATTTACTCTGACCCCAATACTATTACTAGGACCAGGTCTTTGATATTTGTTCACATATGGAAATATCCTTTGTTGAGACCTCTCCATATCTCTCTTTTCCATTGAATTCATTCTATTACTAAGAGTTTTCAAAGTATTATGTATATCAAGAATGACAAAAAACTCTTGAGGAGTATGAGAAGGAAGGGGAGGGAAAGGAACTATAGTAGAAGGTGCTTTTGGCTGAGGAATGGGATTCATTTGTGGATATGGGGATGATAAGGAAAGGGGGTCCATATAAGATGAAGTAGTAGCTTGGATTTGGATATTTGTGGTTTCTAGATTGTAAGGTAGTACAACTTTGGGAGGTAATCTCCCCACATTAATTAGGATATTTTTTGCATGAACTACTACATTATAAACTTGTGGAAAGGTTTCCACCCTAGATTGTTGGGTTTGCAAGCCTAGATCTGATCCAAGAGCTCTGATATAATACATATAAGTAAGGCATGCAACTGGTCTAGCTATAGGGGAATTATCTTCCATGTTCTGCTAAACCTTAAATTAAAATCTGAGATAGTCTCTTGTTGATGTTTCTACATAGATGTGAACTGATTAAGCAAGGAGAAAGGGTCAATAGATTCATTAAATTATTCCACAAAAGGCTCAGCCAATGCTACCCATGAAGTGATGGTGTTATCCTCAAGAGTCCTAAACCAATGCAAAATATTTCCTCTAAAGGACAGGGCTAGGATTCTCACAATAACATCCTCATACTTTATATTGTGGATTACTGCCAGATTCAAAATATCCTTGATAGTGCTCATATATCATCTTCCTAGATCCATCATAAGTGGGAATAGCCTTGGACACAACCTAGGGAATGGCATTCATATGGGCTAATCTAAGGGGACCAATTATGTTCCAATTAGGGTACTTCTATAAAGGCTAAATTGGGGGTACATTTCCCTAATTTGGGGCTACATTTCTAGCCATATTTCTAGGTGTAGGTCCTACTGAAGGAGTTATTGGATTAACTATAGGATTTTCCTCAAGAAGCTCTTCTTCTGAATGAAAATATTGATTCAAATTTTTGATAACAGTAGACCCTCTATAAGGTAGCTCACAATAAAAATATGAGTCAAGGTTATTCCTTTTGAAAGACCTGGTATACATGAAAGGACACTAGTCTATAGGGGTAATTATTTTCTAGGTTTAAAGACCAGGGAGTCACCAGGTGAATTTGCTATTCTCCACTTAGCAAGGTCAAGACAATTCACCAAATATTGATTCCTCTAGGTAGAGATAAAACAATAACTCATATGATGGGTTTTCATGTTCCTTGTGAACTGGTCCCACCGGGCATGCCAAAAACTATTGGGCACCAAATTGACATCAAGTTTTACTTAACACTACAACTATCTATCTTCCAATTTTCTATCCAGGCATGCACCCGATAGTCACAGCTCGACACTCAAGCATTGGATGGACCAAAGACAACTTCAATCCAACCTCCAGAGTAGGTTGGTTCCTTGTCAACTTAAAATGGTGTTGACACAATTAAAGCTCAAATAGGGTTTTGAGATAAGGGTTAGAAAAGGTTTAGGGTTAGAGATATTATAAAAAATAGTGGTCGGATAGGCTAACAACATAGGCAACTACAACAAAAAGCTCCCACAAGCTATTTCTAGTGTCCCATCACTCAAGATTAGCAGCACCCAAACCCATGAAATCTTCATACATTAAAACATAAACAAAGATATATTATAGAAAGCAATTCCAACATCTAATATTGATAATCCAAATTAGCAGAATAGACCAATAGTTAGATTTAATAGAAATAAACTTTCTAACAACACAGATCTAACCAAGAACAGATTTCAACTACTCTCACAACTAGTAATCCAATAAGCTGGAATGAACTAACCATTAAAGTATTAACAGAAATGCAGCTCAAGGCTTCGAACCTCTTGCACAAGATGATGAAGATGACAAATTTGAGTCAAAAATTAGAGTAATGCTCCTTCCATTAGCTCACAAGAATATTTATAGTAGGGCAAGCAAACGCACTAGAGCCGACCCTTGAAAATGAGGGTTCGACCTCTATTTATAGTTTGTAAATGAAATAATATTGAGGAGACATTACAAATATTACATATTTATAGCTCAGTAGAGAGTTTTTCTGGCATTATCTTACTGGTTTGGCCTCTAGAAAATCCATTATGAGTAAATCGCCATGGCAGCTTGGCTCTCTACAACTTGTTAGTTCATTGATGGTAGTTGGTATTCAAGCCATTAGAGACCACATCTGATCCATAGATCATTCTTGAAAGCTCAATCCATCATAGATATACAACTACTTCTAGTTCTTATTCTTGAAACCCTTCGATGCTTCATCTTCCTACCCTCCAACTGACTGCACTCTGATCCGGAAGAAATTACTTTTAAATACTTCAATAATGTTAGCAAACTCTCGACCATTGATCTTCATCATGAATGGCTATGATTAAAACTTAAAATACTCTACAAATTGGTGAGGAAAGACCAAAGCACCATTCCACACTTTTAATTGTTGACATCATATTTTGTGACTTCAATTCTATGAAATCAAATTCTAACATAAAATACATTAAAGAGCGAGCGAGATGCATTCCACTATCAATCCGCTTATTATCTTTCCTTTTCTTTCCTTTAGCTCCAAACAAAATGCAATCCACACAAAAAGTATGGTGACATCATCATCACCTTGGTCAAAATGCGAAATCACCAATCCACACCGAAGCTAGTGCAAATAATACTTCATCGCCAATCCACACCCTTTGTAGTGTAAAATCAACTTTATCACCATTCCACTCTAAGTTGGTGTAAAATACTCTTTATCACCATTCCACACCCAATGTAGTGCTTTCTACCTTTATGTCACCAATCCACACCAAAATACTCTTGAGACTCGATGGAATTGATCTTACCGACACTTAGCCACTCGGAGCATGCAAAAACTACACACGATCACCATTCCACACTTCTTCTTATGCTGACATCATCATCACCCAAAACTTTTGTAGAATCGGGACTCATCTAGAATCCACTTCCAAATACACTATAAACTGAGTGGAATGGAATTAACTTGCTCAAGGCAAAAATGCACTAAGTGTTGAGTGGATTAGGAAACTCTTGTTGTGGATCCGCTCCAAAATACACTAGGAAATGTGCGGAATGGAAACTTCATACCTTAGAATAAAATTTTCAATGCTTTCTAAGGATGTGGCCATTTTGGGCCTACAAGTATCCCTCAAGCACTACAGGGCATCCATGCAACCTTTGATCAACTTTTGCAATCTCCAAAAACCCTAGTTTTTTGCAAAAATCATGCGTTCAAATTTTTGGAAGCTGCAAATTTTTTATTTTTCATAAAGTTAGTGATAAATTAAATTAACATAGATAACCCTTTGGTGGTCCCACCGTGATTACCATTTTGTAAACCAAAAATAAACAATACCAATACATAATATAAAATGACAATAAACACAATAATACACAAAGATTGCACAAGATAGATAAACTCTATATCAATGCAGGTGAATATCAAAATGATATAATAGATGTACCCTAAATGTGGGGTTTTACAATGATTTTTGTGTGATACAATTTTTACAATTCCTAGGGTTTCCTAAAACCCTAGATCAAACTAATAGTTGGTGTCTTTGCACTTGTATTCAATCCAAATGAGGTTGTGGGTGGGCTTGTGTATCCTAAAAGGGCCATCCTAGCTTCAATATATTTTAGAAATATAATCCTTATACCTTAAAATAGCAAACAACACAAAGATTCAGTAATATCTATGAGGTCTCCACTATGTGAGATCCTCATAAGAATACAAATTACTAAACCCTAGATGCTACAGAATAAAAGCTATAAACAAAATATAAGAATGTAAAATAAATGCACATAAAACTATTTACCTTATCACTTGATATTTTATGTTTACAATTCAATCAATGATGATTGAGGACACCTAAATAGTTCCCAAGGGTTAGGGGACTATAGATCTACTATGGAAAATACCCAGAGATATTCTATGATGATGATAGATGCACCAGGGTGTTCTATGATGGCGATGAATGTACCAGGGTGTTCTGTGATGGTGGTAGATGCACCAAGGTATTTGAGGGTTGAGTAAGGTGTTGCAGAACCAAATCTGGTTCTACTCATGTTATGTAATGGTGGATGCAAATGATGTGAGGGAGATGATGGAAGGCAAGAGTAATGACGAGATGGCTACGGTAGAATTTTAGGGGCTTAGACATTTTAAGAATTCTTTGCAAATTTTTGTCGATAGAATTCAACCTCAGAAGAATTAGGGACCAAGGATTAAGGGAGAGCTTAGGGTCTTGATTTTTCAAAATGACTCCTCTTTTATAATCTTCCCTTGAACATGTTAGGGTTTCGATGACACAAAATGAGCTGTCAAGATTAAAACATGAGGAAGGGTGGAGATTAAATCTGGGCAAGTGGCATGGATTAAGGTGGATGGATGGATGAGATTGAAACATGGCAGATGGCTAGGATTAATTCATATAAATATATATTTATTATATATAAAATATTAATATTTAAATATATATTAAACAAATGCATATATATATATATATATATATACATATAATGGGTATTTGTGATTGGAGGACACAGATGGATGACAAGTGGCTATATTTTGGTGACTACATAAAGTAATTATGATATTTGGATTATCTATTGAATTGCTATTGATTCAATTCTTTAGAATGATTAAAGCACTTGTATAAATTTTCTTTAAGCCATTTTTGTTACAATTAATTCTTAGTCTATCCTTTTAAAGTGCATTCGAATGTTTAGATCACCTATTGGATTTATAATTGTTTGAGTCCTTGGAATGATTAAAGTAAATTTCATAAGTTAAATGAATCTATAATTGTAGGTGATAATGGTTGGTCTATTAAGTATCATGTAATTTATTTGATAGTATATTACTTAGTGAGATCCAATATTGTTACACTATATCCCATCCACTTTTTAATATCTTTCTCTAACCCTTACTCCTTTCTAACAATTTCTCTCAAAATATAATCAATTAAAGGATCCAACCTTATCTGGAGGTTGAAATAGAGAGTAATCTCATTTCATCCAATTCTATACTTTGGATAAAGTCTAGGGTGTAGTGCTTATCCACAAGTATGGAAAATTTTAGTCCAACAGTATAGTAGTTTTTTGTACACTCGATGGGACAAAACAATCAAATTCGTCTCACCTTCTTAGAGAGATCAATATTTGGTGAACAATATTGACCTCATTAGAAGAGAATGCATGTTCATTTTGAGATTCCCCTTAAAATATAGAACTCATAATTATATTATAATAAGATCACCAGTTATATTTGTTGAAATTTCATAATCTATGAGTTATGTCCCATATTTATATGATTTTTTTGAATAAATACTACTTAAATTACTAAAAATAATTCATAATACATTGCAGATAAAAATATTACAAAACCTACTCAAGGACATCCAACAATCAGATTTTTGGATTTTTGAGTTATGTCCACTCGAGGTTCTTCCAAAATTTCTTTGAATTTTTGTAGTCCCAAAATATATGTTTGATAGTTTCCTTCCTTTCATAGCTACTGCATTGATCTGAAATCCTCATCCATTTTTCCAATCTAGCCTTATAGTGAATACCCTAAAAAATTAATAACCATAAGAAGACTTTGAGTTGAGGAGCTATCCTAAACTTCCATATTTGGGAAAGTCTTGTTTTCCATTTCTTTTCAAGGCAAATAATCTCCCAATGCCTATTCAACATAATATGCAAGGAAACCTTAGGCAAAAGAGCTCTATAAATCTTTCTATATTTATAAGAAGTAATAATACCATGAAAACTCTAATGCCAGTCACGCCATATGGGACCCAAAAACCCATAATTTAATTTAGAATGTTGATCAGACGGAAGAAGAGATTGAATTTACATAATAGCATCTCTGTCAGAATATTTTAGCTTAAACTTACTACATAAATCAGTGCAAATGACCCAACCTCCAACCCATGAATCCTAAATATCCGACCATTTCACAATTCCTTTTTTAAATCAGCCTCTTACATCTGAGGCAAGGGAGTTCTGAAGCATATACCCCATTCTTCTTCCAAACCCAAATAGATCTATACAGAAGAATCCATTCCCTACATTCTTCCATATAAGCCCAGTAAATAGCTGAACCAGTAGTCTTCCAAGCCTCCTAAATCCTCTTAACAAGAATACAACCTTTGATTTTAAACTTGCTGGAATGGACCACAATGTCCTTGATATGAAAAACCCTTTTTAAACCTTCAACATGCTGAGCATTCTAAATTATAAACCATAAAATATGTTGCCAAGCATCATTCCCTTCTAGATCCCTAACCACCCATTTCACAACCAAAACCTTACCCTGCATCTCGATATCCAAAAAACCCAAACCTCCTTCATCCTTGGGAACAATACAAAAATTCTAGGAAATAGAGGGCATTTTATTTGATCCATCAAAATTAGACCATAAAAACCCACCTATAATTCTTTCAATATTCACAAATTGCAAAGCATTAGGCAATCAACACGAGGAATAGTAGAGGTGACAAGCTTGAATAACCTTCCCAACAATGACCACTTTTCCAACAGAAGAAATAAGTTTGTTTTTCCAAAACTATTTTTTTTTTTTTCAAATCTAGTAAGACACCAATCCCACATATTTTTTAAAGAAATAGCCTTACCAAAAGGGATTCCCAAGTAGCTAACAATCTCACCATATTTTACCCATCACCAACCAGGGAAAAATTAGCAGGAAGACAGTCACTACCGATTACAAGGTAAGAGTATCCCATATTTATATGATTACAAGGTATGCAATGAAGAAGTTAGAAAATCCACCACCCTTTTTTGATTTACCCATTCATAAGCCACCACCCATTTAAATTCCACTCCCTGAGTCTTGTCCTAAAAGTGTAGATTCTTCAGCTACTAATTTATTTGCATCATCAAGGTCACTATGGGTTTTTTTTGTGTTCATCCCACCCACCTAACTTCTTTTGTTATTGTTGGGAAAAACATTGGTTACAAATACAACTAATTTATTACCTCCATTTAAATTATCAAACCTGGGAAAGCTCGTAAACTTGTGAAGTACCATGCATAGTTTATGCCTGTAAAACCAACGAGATGAGTCCACTATGTCCTAAGGTTTGGGGGGTGGTTTGTGGTGTAGTTCTATTTCTTGTCCAAACCATTAATCTAGCCTACATTATCAAACACATGACTGAAAATAAACTATGGAAAGTGAAACACACACTTGCTGGAAAATACAAAAAAATAGGGAAATTACAAAAATTAAATAAACTGTAGAAAAGAAAGAAAATAGGAAAATAAACAGTGAATAAACTAATTACAAAAAAATAGGAAAAGGGGAGGAATACTATTGAGAGTGGGCCTAGGCTCCAGCAGACTCCACCCAGATCAATTCACGCACACCGAACGCTTAAAAATATATATGAACACTCGAATGAATTTTATTTGCAACTTTAAAAATGATTTATAAAAAATGTTTGGGATCCCTTTCTTAGGGGTGGCCTATGTATTTATATAGTGTACAACCATCCCCTATTACAAATTTAGGCAAGTCTATTTTAGACTTGTAGTTATAACAAATATACAAAAAATAATCATAGACGTTTGATCAAAATGAACACGTGCTAAATTTATCCTTCATAGGATAAATTAGGCGTGTTCTATTTATCCGAATAGAATATGTCTAAAATTACACCTCAATCGATATCAATAATTTTGTACAGGTGTTTGCTCGATTTACGTGTTTGCTTAGCCATTGATGAGAAATGGATAATTTTTTGGTTCATTACGTTGTCCTTCATCCACATCTATCATTGGAAACTGCTACACTATTTCATCTGAAAATAGGGTCCTTATTGTACTCTACTTCAATGGGAGTCAGGCACTATCCAGCCTATCATTGGAAGTTAGGCACCATTGACCCTAAAGTCAGGAGTCAGGTGCTACTCAACCTATCATTGGAAGTCAGGCATCATTGACCCCGAAGTCGAGAGTCAAGCATCGCTCTTTCAGAAGATAGGAGTTAGGCACCTTCCAACCTTTAGCTAAAAGTTAGGCACCTAACTTAGCGTATGTAACTCCTTGTTGTGGTCATCTTTGTCTTTAGTCCTCCACCATAAGACATGAAGTGCCAGGTCCAAATGGGACCTTGATGTAAATATGCAGAAAAGTAGTAAAATCATCGAATCTACACACAAATCACACTTAAAATGCATATTAGAGAATATACACAATTTCCTATTGAATATATATAAAACCTTCATAAAAAGTACATTCTATAAAAATAATGTTGCACAACATGTTATGAATCCATACAAAAATATGAGCATTTTTGGTGCTCATCATCCCCCCATGCCTAAGGATTGGCATGTCCTCGTGACACCTGGTGCTGATAATCTCCAATTTTAGCAACAACTTTCTAGTAGGCTCTATTTCTCCCTTTCCTCTCTCTGGTTGTGGCCTTGTCCCTCTCTTTGTTCCTTGGCTTTCAACCACTCTATGTCTGAGGAGTGTTGGTTCCTTGTTATAGCATGTGTAGGTGTGGACTACATCGAACTGATTGACTAGGCCTGACTCCTAAATTTGGTTGTTCTTGACTCCATATTTTTCTCCCTACTACCTCCCTTAAATAAAACCCTATGAAAGTTGAGGTATCTTTCTAAAACATTGGCTCGACCTGCTTCCAGAATTGATGGTGTGGGGATAGGCGTTCTACTTTTGGGACATCTGGTTTATCCTAGAATGGAAAATAAGATTCATCAACAACCTTAACTTTGGCCACCTCTGGCTCAAGTGCAATATCATCAGAATCAACTTTTTTTGCTTTCACCTCTATCAGAGGTGCCTTACTTGTTTGAACTGTAGGTGTTATGGGACCTAGTACACCCATTTTCTGAAAGTACTCTTTCATCTTGGATGGCTTGTCACCAGTCGATCCATAGATATCCCAGAATTGATTTTCCTCGGTAGGATTGACAGAAATTATTGGCTCCCTAGCCATTCATTCAGAGGCCTTCCTTGACTTTTTTTCTCCTTTAAGGCTTTCTTGGAGCTTTGCAAACTACTCCTTCTACTTGGAAAAAGCCTTCATAGATTCAACCCATTCATCATCTAAATTTAGGGTTGGCTGAGCCTTAGGTCTTGTAGTCCTTGCCCTAGTTCTTGACCTTCTTTGTGATTCCCTTACAACTTTTCTCTTAGGCCTTAACATCACTAGTTGTACCTATATGGCTATGTGAGCAGTGGAAATAGAGGGATTCTTCTTCTCTACTGCTAGTGATGGTGTCACCTCATGATCATCAGAAAAGCTTGACTTTTGGTCCATAGGAACTTCTTGTACTGGCTTAGTAGGCATCTACTTAGGTGACTGATCAATCATAGGTTGGTCAATAGGTGGTTGTCCTATTGATTACTCCTTTTTTGTAGAGTGTGTTGATGCCTAAGGTTGTTCTACCTCCATATCAACATCTTATTCTTGCCTTCCTTCCATTTGGGTAGCTGGAGGTGACTATTCAACCTCACTCTCCTCAATCTCTACTATAGGGGGCTCTATTTGTAGAATTGGGCTCCCCTATTCTTCACAAATTATTTTAGTAGAGGCCTCAGAGAGGTCCCCTACCTCAACTTCTAAGCTAGCCTCTTTTTTGGCATCTGACCTAATCTGACCAGAAGAAGCAATCCTCTCCTCAAAGTCTGGAGAAGTTGTAGGCACATCCATCACCTAGTCTATCTAGACTACAACATCAACTTTGGCTGGTTGACCAACCTCTATTTGCTGAATCTGTAACTTCAATCATTGCACTATGTCCTACAACTAGCGTATATTGTTGTACATCTCCTACATATTTTCTACAATAGCCTTCCTAGACTCCTAAAAGAGAGTCTACTCTACTTTGTACTTGCCTTCCCAAATGAAGGCTTACTCCTTTAATATCTGCAACTATTTCTACAGATCTTCTCCTTGGATTTCTGGGTGAGAAGGTTCACCGTTGGCCATGTCCTACAACATCTGGGCAGCAAGTTCATCCTCGATCATGCCAATGACTTCTTCATCACTAGATGAACTAGAGATGACCAAGGATGCTCTCTTTGTCCTACTTCTGGTCCTTGGGTAGGTCATCATCCGAACAGAGCTTGACATGCTCTATCCTACTTCCTCATTAAAATATTGAGAAATAGGGGATGGAGTTTGCCCTACCTCCCTTGTTGATTGATCATGAGAGGAGGTAGGCACCGACTCTATTGGCCCTGATGCCCCTACAGCTGACTAACTATGGGATTCAAGCACCTCTATCACCTCCTACTATTCTGGAATAGCTACATCTTCTTTAGCTTCTTCAATCGGTGCTTCCCTATGTGCTTCTACATGTCTAATTAGGGCTGAAATCAGCCCATGGTGCACCATCGATTGGCCTTATATTTTAGGGCACATGCTAAATAATATGGGATATTGATCTTATCCCCATGTAGCAGATGATTCAAAAAATGAAAATGGTTTGCATTGATCCATGAATACCTACCCGTGCAGGTGAAGAATCAGGCTACTTGCTCAAAGACTTATCTCCAGAGGTCTGGGAGGTACTATTTCGGTAGTCCAGAGCACTTCAGATGTGTCATCGGATGCCCAAAGAACCTCTGTGCACATTGTGTAGGGTTATCATATTTATATGTATGGTCCCCTATTTGAGGGAGACCAGTGACTACAACAATATGGGTCTCTATGACTGAAATTTCTAGTCCATGCATTCTGATGACACCGTCTCTCAAGGATGTTGTAAATTCTTTGACTGCTTCAACATCCTAGTTTTGACTAACCAGGCAGTAGTAATCCATCCATCCGATAGCTTCAAACTAGCTCTGAACATCCTCATTGATCCTTGAAAGATCTCTGGGCTCATTCTTTTTAAGCAGATGATTCATGGATTTCCCTCCCATGGTGAATTTCTCTCTGGTTTTTGTCTGCAATTCTTTTTCTAACTTTCTGGATTTCTCTACAACTTACTATTGCTCATAGGTTCTTTCTAACATGTCATTTTAACTCAATTGTATCCATGCAATCAGGTGCTTCCTCACCATAATTAGAAATAATTATAGTGATCTGTGCAAAATATCATGAAATCGTGTGTCGAATTTCTAATGGATGATTATTATAATTGTTCACCCAACTGATTACTGACACGTGGAAAAATGCAGAGTTGGGTATGGTGATTGGATGGACATTCTATGGATAACGTGACGACACTATTTACAAGAATGTATTTCTATGAAAATTATATATATATATAACAGAAAATTGAGTACATACCTAAATAGTGTTTCATGCATGCATGATGTGTAGACGCTTGTGGTGCATACGGATTGGTTGTCTCATGATGATGATGTTTACCAAAACAAATAATGGTATGCATATTTCCCATGTGAAGAAATTCTTCTCTGAAAAAATTATTCTTGGGTGCTACAATTTTATTTTCATTCAAGGTTCCCTACCAAAAATGCAAGAAAAATATTAAATTAATATTTTTCCATAGGACAACACACATCCCTCCTTGGAAGTTGTTCATTGATTGTCTTGGAACGTGCATAAATATCCAACGAAAATATTTTTATCCATGAGAAGTTTGACTTTGATCACGTGGATGAAATGTTGATGTGGCTTTGATCGCTTCCCAATGTCGAAGATTTATTTCTTATACTAGATACAGGCGCTCATGAGAATAAAAGTCAGACACCTTTTCACTAGAAATTCAGGTGCCTCACTCTAATACACGGGATATACAAACCCATTAGAATGGAAGACAAGCACATTTTCACTAGAAATTAGGCACCTCATTCCAATACCTAAATAGGGCATATGTACATACTAACATTACACATTTTTTATGAGGACTCTCCAATAATGGGAGATAGGTACCTTTATGATATGTGGGAGTCAGGTACCTCCCCATCATTGAAAATTCAACATCTACTGATGTGTCGTAGTTGAGCACTTCCAATTGATCAGACTTTTAACATTCTTCTTTTAAGGATAGAATCAACATCCACTATCTGAACTAGCATTTGGGCATTTTTCTCCATGAAGACGTAAACACTCACACACATTCCAAGCATGGTTATCCCCCTTCAGATGGGGATGAGCATACTCTACTAAAATTAAACTTCCTAGAAAGCTGGAAATGCATAGGTTCATGGATCCTATGCCTGATAGGCCTAGGTTTCCTAGGCTACCTACAGATTGCATTCAAGGCATCATTCCTGCAAAAAAAACACAACTAAAGAAAGAAAATGTGGGACTTATAAAAGAATAAATTGTTTTTGGTTCATGTGGACAAACATGTGTCCACATATTACTAAAATTTTTAAAAATTCAATCGAGTGGGGTCTCCCCCATGCCTATTCTGGACTCAATCACGTAATTCTTAGGCGCGTGATATGGCCGCAATCGGTGGCCATTGACTATCAACATAGTGTTGCTTCCATCAATAGTTCTGACATGCACAACACCATTGTTGATTAGTTCAATCACCTCATATGGCCCCATCCAGTGTTGCATGAGTTTTCCCTTTCTCTCTTGGAACCAGGAATCATACAACAATGCCCATTCTCCCACCTTGAACTATTTTGGTTGGATGTGACGATCATGCCATCAGGTTCTCTATTTTTGAATGACTTCTATTCGATGCAAAGCATCACATCGATACTCATCCAGCTGGTTAAGCTACTGAATCCATTCTTTCTATGCTTCATCCAGATTCAAATTTAGTTCTACTATAATTTTGAGAGTTCTAATTTCAAATTCTATAGGCATCATAGCATTTTTCCCATATACCAACTAAAATGGTGTAAAACCAGTGGTAGTTTTCTAGGTGGTTCTGTAAGCCCAGACTACTTCTGGTAATCTCATAGCCTAGTATTTCCTGTGTTGTTGCACCATTTTTGTGAGAATATTTTCCAATTCATGGTTAGTGACTTCTACTTGCCCATTTTCTTGTGGATGGTAAGGAGTGGTCTTATTATGCCTGATTTTGTACTATTGCATTATTTCTTAGATCAACTTCAAAGTGAATTGGGGTCCTTGATCAGTAGTGATTTCTCTTGGAATACCAAATCACATGAAGATGAATGCAAATAGGAAATATGCTATAGTCCTTTCCTTGGAATCATGTAATGCTTGCACTTCAACCCATTTAGTCACATAGTCAGTACAAACTAAAATATATCTCTTACCTATTGACTATGGATTAATGGGTCCTACAAAATCCATTCTCCATTTATCAAATGGCTCAATGTGCACATGTGGTTGAAGTGGCATTTCATCTCGGAAAGTTGGTCTGCCCATCCTCTAGCACTGGTCACATTGACTTACATATTTGGTTGCATCCTTAAATAATGAAGGCCAAAAATATCTAGCCTGCAATACTTTAAATACAGTCCTTTTACCTACAAAATGGCCACCACAGGGTTCATCATGGCAAGCTTTAAGAATTGTTGCAATGTCATTTTTAGCAACACACCTTCTCATGATTTGATCAGGCCTGATTTTAAATAGGTGACCATCAATCCATGAAAAGGCCACACTCTTCTCTATTAATGTCTATTTTTCATGTGGTGAGAGTGTAGGGGATACTTTACTAGTGGCTAAGTAATTAGCCATATCTGCATACCATGATATTTGTTCATCAAGAGCAAAGAGATGCTCATCTAGAAATTGATCTTCTATGGTTGTATGATCTGGAGGTATTAATCTGGAAAGAAAATCTGCAACCACATTGTCTTTACCTGGTTTGTCAATAATTGTAATATCAAATTCTTGCAAAAGTAAAATCCATCTAATAATTCTACCACTAATTGCAGGTTTATTCATCAGGTATCTGATGGTTGAATGATCAGTATGCACAAAGACCTTGTAACCTGTAATATAATGGTAAAATTTGTTAATAGCATGAATGACTGCAAGAAATTCTTTCTCTATGATAGTGTAATTAAATTCAGCACCTGTAAGATGTTTACTGACATAATAAATGGTATAAAATTCTTCACCATATTTCTATCCTAATACTGCCCCTATCACATTATTGGATGCATCCGCATATATGTGAAAGGGAATGGTCCAATTTGGACCTCTCAATACTGGAGCAATGGTCAGTCTCTCTTTCAAAGTTTGAAATGCCTATTCATATTCATCTATCCAAACAAACTCTACATATTTTGACAACAATGTGTTCAAGGGTTTAGCAATTTTGTTGAAATCTGATATAAACCACCTATAGTATCCAGCAGAGCCAAGGAAACTTTGGACATATTTCTGAGTTTTGGGAGTGGGTAGATTTTTTATTACCTCAATTTTATTTTTATCTACCTTTATCCCATCTCCAGAAATATGATGTCCTAATACTATCCCCTCCTGCATTAACATAAAATATTTTTCATGACTCAGGGACAGATTAGTTTCTTCACACCATTGAAGCACTCTTTCCAAATTTGTTGTGGCTTCCTCAAAAGTCTCACCATAAATGGTGAAATCATCCATGTATACTTCCATAGTTTCTCTAATCATATCAGAGAAGATACTCAATACTACCCTTTGAAAAGTGGTAGGTGCATTACACAAACCAAAGGGTAAGACTCGGTAAGTGAAGGTTCCCCATGGACAAGTGAATGTTGTTTTATCCTGATCCCCTTCCCCAATCTGTATCTGATTGTATCCACTAAACCCATCCAAGAAAGAAAAGTACTTTCTTCCTACTAAGGTATCGAGGACCTGATCCACAAAAGGTAAGGGGAAGTGGTCTTTCTTTGTTGCCTTATTGAGCATTCTGTAATCAACACAGATACGCCACTTTCCATTTTTCTTGGGCACCACCACCAAAGGTGATACCCACTCACTATCAGATATAGGGTAGATAAATCCAACTATCAAGAGTTTTTGTAATTCAGTTTTAACAATTTCTTTCATGGCTGGATTCATCCGACGTTGTGGTTGTCTTACCGATCTTACTTGTTCTTCTAGATATATGTGATGAGTACAGACTTCAGGAGCAATTCCCCTCATGTCTGAATAATCCCAAGCAAAAGCATTTTGGTGTTTGACCAATATCTCTTTTAGGGTGTCCTATTGAATGAGTGTCAACTCATTATTTACATTCAATATCCTCCTAGGTGCAACCTCAATTTGTTTAATGTGATGATATTTACTTCCAACAAGTGGTGATTCTAGAGGAGGGTAGGAGGATTCTCCTTGGAAAAAATTTGTTATAACTCTCTCCTCATCATTTTCATCCTCAAGCTCATCCAATGCCATTATGGGTTGAATCATTGATAAATCACTAGTATTCTGATTTTCATAATTGGGTTCTCCCAACAAATCAATGGATTGTGCAGGTGGATGAATAATCATATTTTTAACATTCTAGCCATTAGAAATGGTCATTTTTCCATTCCTACAGCTTATGTAGGCATCAATTATTTCCAGCTAGGGTCTACCTAAGATGAGTGGATAACCACCCAATCCAAACTTTGATTGCAACACCAAGAAATCTATTGGATATTCCCATGCATCTACTGTAACTATAATGTCCTCCAACATTCCTTCAAGGAGCACTGTAGATCTATCAGCCAATTGAAGAATAATTTTAGTTGGCTTCAGATTTGTGAGTTTAAGTTTCAGCATAGTATCCTTGGGCATGACATTAATGGCTACCCCTAGATCTACTAGTGTGTTGGGTAATGGATAGCCTTCGATTTTGATAGTTAAAATAGGGCTTCCTAGGTCAGAATATTTTTGGTGGTAGGTGTTTCCCAGCATGAGATCAACTAACTGACCCACCACACTAATTGCTTTTGTTGGCTTTCAGCCTGGTTTTCTCAGACATAATTCTCGTATGGCTTTTGTGTAAATTGGAATGTCTCTTATAGCTTGGAAAAGAGGAATTGTGACTATTAAATTTTTCAAACTGGATAAAATGTCAAACTCTAGTTGTACTAGCTTCCTTGGTTCCTATAACCTTTTAGGAAAATGTGGAACCTCTTCTCTATCATTTTTAGTAATTGGTTCTTCCTCTACCTCTTCTACAAGAGGTGATTCCTCAATTTCTACTTCTACATTTTCCTCCTCTTCTACCAAAGGAGCTATTTCTACTCCTACTTGTCTTCCTGATCTTAACTGTATAGGATTACAACCTACTCTAATATTATACATTGGAAACATCTCATTTTCCACTTGGTATGCTGGCTGATTTGATTTGTTGTTGTTGGGATTTGATGTGGGTTGTGTAGGAAGTTGAGTAGGTCTCAAAGTAGGGGAGCTGGCAAACTCTATTGTAGTGGGACTTGTGTTGCATTCTGTGGAGTTGGATTCCATGCATTATAGTTTCTCCACTGAGGTCCAGGCTACTGATATGGCATCCATGGGTATGGATTATAAGGAGTGGTTCCTTGGGGGTGTTTGTCCAAGGTGGTTGTCCCCACCAACCCATATTGGGTGGCTGAACTTGACCTTGATTCATGTAATTACCTCCCCCATAGGGTGGCATTCCAGCTGGCATGTTGTTTCCCATAGGAGACTATTGCCAGTTTCTCCTATTTCCCATGAAATATGCTTCCATTACTTCAAGATCTTCTCTAGATTTTGGTAATTGTGGGCACAACTTTATCTTATGGTCTTTCTAACAAACAACACATACTCTAATATTATTTTTTGGACATGCATTTTTGGGGTGCTTCCCTCTACATTTGGGATAGAAATAGGCTAATGTTACCTCATTCTCCTACTTCTTTTTTGAAGTAGAAGAGTATCCATATGAAGTGCAAGGGATGACAACATCTCACTTTTTAGGTCTTCTAGCATGTTACCTATTTTAGTTTTGGTGATTATGGTTATTGGTTTGATACTTTGGGAGATTGGTTTACCTTTCCTTCTTGAATAATTCTGACATAACCATCGAATATCTGACATTTGATGTTGGTAAATATCTCCTCCAGATATCATGTTTAGTGCTTCAAGAGACTCATTGGTGAGTCCTTTTAAGAAGACACTTCTTAAGGACCTATCACTCAGTTTTGCATGGGGAGATCTTTGTAGGTTAAAGCTAAATCTATCCCAGTATTCTTCCAATGATTCATCTTCCTTCTGAGTCATATCAAAGATTTCCTCTCTAGAATCTTGTGCCCTACCAAAGTTTTGGTATTGTTCTAGGAAGAGTCTTTTCATATCTTCCCAGGTAGTAATCTATTTATTTCCCAAACTAATGAACCAGCATAGGGCTGAATCATCTAAAGTTGAGGGAAACAATTTCAATTTTTGGGCATCAATCTTGTAATCTACTGACCTGCATAGAACATCATACTTAAAAAGGAACAAGTCAAGATATTTAATCTAAAATCCTCTAAAAATAGGAAGGTGGGCAGGAGAGATGTGTTTCATTTTTGTGTCTCCTATTGCCTCTTCTATTGGAAAGTTAAAACTAGTGGATGTCTCTTCAGTTTTAGCCATTTTTTTAGGAAATGGGGTCTCTACTTCCCTTAAAGTAGTCTCTAAGGCTCTTCTATCATTTTGAGTATTCTGCACAAGAATCTCTAATTTAGATATTGATATAGTTCCATCCTCTACTACTTTCCAATATTGGTTGTACAACAAATCCTCCTCAAATTGGGTTCTTCTAAATTTTCTATTATCTACCATCAATTCTTCATCAAGATTTGGCTATTTTGGTAAAGAAATCTATGCAAAAATTGGATGTAGACTCCAATGCACTGGTGGAGGTGATGGGGGTGATGAAATTTCAACTTCAGAATTTGGTACAGCTGATTCAGGGGCTTCTTGTGAAACAATGTCTTTACTCTTGAGAAAATGACCGTTCGGTCCTCTGATTCTTGGTGGACTCATACAAGATTAGGTGGAAAAATTCTGCAGATAAGTTAACCTAAAATTTTTAGATACACTTGCTACAGAATAGGGTATTACAGTTGGTACTTCCCCAAAAATACCAAAATGTTGGGCAAAACATTGGTTACAAATACAACTAATTTATTACCTCCATTTAAATTGTCAAACCTGGGAAAGCTCATAAACTTGTGAAGTACCATGCACAGTTTATGCCTGTAAAACCAACGAGATGAGTCCACTATGTCCTAAGGTTTGGGGGTGGTTTGTGGTGTAGTTCTATTTCTTGTCCAAACCATTAATCTAGCCTACATTATCAAACACATGACTGAAAATAAACTATGGAAAGTGAAACACACACTTGCAGGAAAATATAAAAAAATAGGGAAATTACATAAATTAAATAAATTGTAGAAAAGAAAGAAAATAGGAAAATAAATAGTGAATAAATTAATTACAAAAAAATAGGAAAAGGGGAGGAATACTATTGAGAGTGGGCCCAGGCTCCAACAGACTCCGCCCAGATCAATTCACGCACACCGGATGCTTAGAAATATATATATGAACACTCGAATGAATTTTATTTGGTAATTATTATAATAGATTAACAGTGGGTTTTTATAGAGGATCCCAAAACCTTATATAAAAAATCAGCCTTGCTAAATAGTGCTTCATGCCTCTTGGCTGGAAGAACAAACCCATATGTAGAAAAAAAACAAAAAGTTGCTAATTGCCCGAGGGCTACAAGTAAGGCATTTTTGCCTGATTATCCTGGAAACCATGGCCATTATAACTGGGAAAACAAAAACTAGCCGGAGAAGCTGGACCATCGGAAAGCATAAGAAGACAACCAAGAAAACTACAAAAAATTCTCCCATACCTGGGAAATAACTTTCCACATTTCTGCTTTCCCGGAGGCAGAATTCGAAGCATACATGTTGGATAGGATCCAAGAAAAATGACTGGACTGAAACAAACCGTTGAAAATCCTGTTGGAAAATTTTGCCCTGGCCCAAATGGCCACTCCGATTAGTCTTCTCGCATCCAGGATTTCATCCGTACGGTTTGAGGTTCTTCTTACTTCCATTTCCCTGCTGGAAGGGAGGTTTTGGGATAAGCGCGTCACCCATCAGAGAATCGGAGTCATCCTGAAACAGCAACCGTTGGGTTCCATTTGCAACATCAGCCGCAGTTTCTTTGTCTCTCTTTTCCTTGTTGGGGGGACGGCCGTGCTTCCTTTCACTACCAAAATCCACCCCTCACTTTTGACTCCTCGTAATTCGAGGGCTAATATTACCAAGCTGGTAACCTCTTCTTCCCAGCAGGTAGTCTTCCAATAACTTTTGTGCCTCGGGAGAGTTTCGGTCATAAATTTTGGGTGAATCTGCCTGAGTGGTGATAAGGGGGGGGCTTGTTCCTTTTCCTCCTGTGGTCCTAGTTGGGGGCGCCCACCACACTGCTCGGAGTCCGGATGGGTGGTGATTTCCTCTTCTGGTAAGGAGGATTCGAGATGGTCCCTGGATGGACCTAGAGATTCATGGCCTTTCGCAAAAGGGTGCTTCGTCTGACCTTCATCGTGCTCCAGAGGGTTGCAGGGATCCCGCTCCTTCTTCCTCGACTTTTGGAGAGGACAATTGGACTGAAGATGCCCTTGAGAACTACACTGAGGGCAGAAAGCTGGCCTGTTCTCATAAACAATAGCTTGCTTGTGTAGAAAAGTACCCCCAGACCGCAGAGTAATGGAGGATGGGAGGTCCGTCTCCAAGTCCACCAAAACACAGAACCGGGCTTGGACAAATCTAGTTCGAGCTCTGGTGGGAGGGTCTAAAGTGATCAGCTCCCCGATGGATCGAGCAATACCTCTGATTACATTTTCATGCCAACAGAAAAGGGGAAGACTCGGGAGCCTAACCCATATTGGAGCAATGTTGATATTTTGGGTATCGGGGTTAAAGTCCAAACCCCACTTCCTTAGAAAGAGACTCCTACGGCCCAAGAACCAAGGCCCTCCAGCCAGGATTTTACAGTAGTCCTCCTTGTTGCTCAGCCTAATCGCGAAAAAACCTCGGGTTAGGGCAGCCAGCTCTAAGTGACCAGAGGTCCGCCATTTGCCAGACGCCCACTTGCGAATGGTCTCCATGTCGGGACGACCACCAATAAACTTACCGATGAGGGTAAATTTTTTGAAATCCACAAATCTTGAGAGAATTTCTGCCGGGATGTCCAACTCGTCCCCGGACGGAAATAACTCCTTGGAGAAGAGCCCGCTTAGGGTTTCAGAGGCCGCTGCCAAAGCATATGACTTCCGAGGTCCATCTCCCCGTTTGTCTGGCGGATCCTTGCCGCGACTTGGCAAGGACTCCTCGGCGTCCCCAGACTCTGTTTGCCCTCCCTCCACCCTATCGAGCCCCTGGTTCGACCTGCCGATGCTCTCGTGCTCTCCCAGAACAGCCTTCCCACCCACCGTCATCCCCACCCTCCCAAGAAACCCCCACTCGAATGAATTTTAGTTGTAGCTTCAGAAATGATTTATAGAAAATGTTCAGGGTTCTTTTCTTAGGGGTGGCTTGTGTATTTATATAGTGTACAACCATCCCCTATTAAAAATTTAGGCAAGTCTATTTTAGACTTGTAGTTATAACAAATACATGAAAAACAATCATAGAAAGTTGATCAAAATGAACACACGCTATCCTTCGTAGGATAAATTAGGTGTTTTATGTTTATTCGAAAAAAATATGTCTAAAATTACACCTCAATTGACATCAATAATTTCATAAGGTTTTTGTTTGATTTGTGTGTTTTCTTAGCCATTGATGAGAAATGGATAATTTTCCAATTCATTACATTGTCCTTCATCCACATCTATCACTGGAAACCGCTACACTGTTTCATCTAAAAACAATGTCCTTATTGTACTCTATTTCAACGAGAGTCAGGCACTGTCCAACCTATCACTGGAAGTCAAGAGCCGTTGACCCTAAATTTGAGAGTTAGGCACCACCCAATATGTCATTGGAAGTCAGGCAATGTTGACCTTGAAGTTTGGACTTAGGCACTATTCTTTAGAAAGACATGAGTTAGGTGCCTTTCAGCCTTTAGTCGAAAGTTAGGTACCTAACTTAGCATACACAACTCCTTGTTGTGGTCATATTTGTCTTTAGTCCTCCACCATAAAACATGAAGTGCTAGGTCCAAATGGGACCTTGACATAAATATGCAAAAAAGTAGTAAAATCATTGAATCTACACACAAATCACACTTAAAACGCATATTAGAGAATATACACAATTTCCTATTGAATATATATAAAACCTTCATAAAAAATACATTCTATCAAAATAATGTCGCACAACATGTTATGAATCCATACAAAAATATGAGCATTTTTGGTGCTCGTTAGTTATGATAAGTAATGTCCAAGGCTACAAGCTAATATCATAGAATCAAACAAATTAATAGGACATATTTTTTAAAGGAAAAACATTGGTAGCCAGCAATTGCAAAGAAGTCAAAAGAATAAAGCAAAAGGGTATCCCTACTAAAATAATGTGTGATATCATGATGTAGTGACTTGTCACTATGTCATTGCCATAAAGTTTCTAAGGGACTTCGTGCAGCAGGTAGAATGCAACATCGCAACTTGGTACTATTTTGCGGTCACGATCACCAATAGAATTAAAAGGTGGAAGATTGCCATGATATTATGACGTGTGTCTATATTTAAATCATAAGGGTAAAATAAACCAAGGAACAAAAGATATAGTGACATCATGATTTATCATTGTTTTGCGATCATAAGATAAGAAAGGGATCGAAGTAGAAATAACAGGTGTGACATTGTAATAGGTTGCTGAGTCATGGCAACAAACGTTTGATTAGGTCAAAGCACAAAAGGAAAAGTGTGACATCACAACAGGTCATCGTGGTAAAATTACTAAGTACAAGAATTCTAAAAGGCCAAAATCATTGTGACATCATGATAGGTTCCATATTTGTGGTCATCAACATCAAAAGGATTCAAAGGCATGAAATAAACCATGATATTTTGATGTATTTCTAAGGCAATGCCATGAAAATTACAAAAGGTAAAATTTACATAGGAAAGTCAATATGATAGTATTCATTATAGATCTACGATGGAGGAGTTTTTCAAGAACAAGGAATGAATCAGATTCATGTTCATGTCCACTACCTTCTCTACATGTGTGAAGTAGTCAATATGTAGATATGAAACTTGCACCACATCTATTTTTAGGATCAATGATGGTGTACGATGCTTATACCAATATAGTTGCATGAAATTCTATTGTAAGGGTTGTCGATGAAGATATTTTTTTATTTTAGATATTGAACCATAGAAGTATTATAAATAAGATCTATGACCTCTTGTTTAAGTGTCGAATCTTAGGTGTTTACAAGTTGTATGTATAAAGACTTTTATAAGGAGCAATGCAATAGAAATCTTTGTTTAGCCTCTGGTTCAACATTTTGCAAAAAATGTTTGTATGAATGGATGAATGTTTCTATTTAGCTAGGTGAATATGAAAGTTATTAATTTTTATTTTTAGATTCTTGTGCATGTTAGTTCTTTGGTTCTGAAATTAATAGTCTGTGGAACTAGATATTTATTAAAAGTTATTCTACATATGATAAAATTGGTTGGTCTATTAGGAGGTTTTAATGATTGTTTCCTTTCATGATATTTATTTATTTTCTTGATATTGTCTAATATGCACCATTATAAGTTCTACTATCAGCTATATTTACTCTCTTTCAACACTCTTTTCTCCCCAATCATAGTTTTAGCTAGTTAGAACCTCAAAGGAGCTAACCTTCTCTAGATATTGACCTAGTTAAGATTTGCAACTTGCTTGATCATTCAATGTTGGCCAAGTCTTGGGTGTAATAGTCAACCATAGGCTTAGACCAATAGTTTGTGGCATGCTCGATGGGTGTAGCTCTAAAATTCTTGCACTCCTTTCCTCCAGGCTAATGGATCCATGCCTCGAAGGAGAATGGGAGAATAGTAGGTCTACACCTCAAAGGAGAGGCACTTGAGATCATGCCCTCTTTGGTGATTTTTTGATGAATTGGGTGGGTTCACCAAGAAATATTTTATGGTAGTTTCCACGCCTAGGTTTTGGAGTTTGTTTGATGTATTCTTTTAGATAGTCTCACATACACCTAGTTTGGCCAATATGCAACTATGCTATTCTACATGCAATTTTGATTCACATGAAGATAAAAAACAACATAAAATAGGAAATAATGAACAATGCAATGCTTATAAAGTGATTTGAAATTCTAACTCGGATTTGGATGGTTGATTTCTACAAATTTTTTCTTGATGCAGACAAGATCGATCAATTTAGGGTGAGATCGAGTGGTATGATCCTATGATCGATTGGTCCGATCTATGATCGATCGATCCGATCAGAACGGAAACCTACAACACAAAAAATAGGAAATTCACAGCATAACATGCATTTGATAAGATGGATTAGATTAAGTAATGAGCTAGAATTTGAAATAACTACATAAATGAATATAGATCTAATCTAGACACATGGATATTCATGAAAAAATGATAAAATATGAAAGGAAGATCCAATGTACTAATGGCAATAGATTTTAAATGATCTAAAAGATAATTAATCTGATCTAAAACATGAGAAACAAGGAGATAAAATGCAAATAGTGAGGTCTGGATGCTCCCAAGTAGCTTAGCAGTAAAAATTGTTGATGCAGACAAGATCGGGTAGTTTGTCTACGATCAGTTAATTTTTTCTGAGATCGATTGGTCCTATACAGATATTGGGTGGTCCTATCCTATACGTATCCAACCGATGCACAAATACAACTAGAAAAAACATAGCAAATATGTGAAGTAATAGAGCAAAGGTATGCGAAATTTCTAGGGGGAATCTAGGGTGAGGAGCCTGGATTAAATAGGATGGGATTAGCTGAGGGGTTGGGCTAAAAATGAAGGGGGTTACAACTTCCCCTATTATAGACGAGATCATTCGAGCTGATCCCATAATTGCAATGCATTTGGCTAGGTAAGGACAAAGGAGTTATAACTATTTTTGTCGCCTTACTAAACAAGGAAATTTTTAGTTTTGGATGAGATCGGGTGATCCGATCTCATACAAAATCATTCGATCTCATACAAAATCATCTGATCTCGTACAAAATCATACGATCTCATACAATGATTAAAAATAAACTTGCAATGGGCACAAAAATCGAGGTAGCAAGTTAGGGGATAGTTTAATTTGATTTTTTCTAATGTTTTTAACTTAGGATTGATTAATGTGGGTCAATTTTAACCCACTACATTTTGCCCCCTCTTTAGTGCATTTTTAAAAAAATGCGTTAAAGATAAGATGGAACACTTTACGAGAAAGCAAAATTTTATTGCAAATTTTTGTTGATTTCAAGTTTTGTTGTCAAACTATTTTAGGTATGACACCCCCTTCGAGTTTTTACACCAAATTCCAAGTTTGGTGAAAAACTCGAAAGTTGCATTTTTAGGGTAAATTTTAATAAAATTAGAAAAATTAGGGTAAAACCTAATTCATTTTTACTTTGTAGTTATTCTGAATTGAGCTCTAGGGAAAAATGGCAGAAGTTCCACACCGAGCCGATTTGGTGCGAACGAGAGCCGGCCAGATACGGGTAAGGATCTTAAACTATTTTTCACTTAAAATTTTTGAATTTTTGTTTGTAATTTAGTTAAATTTTTTGTATTTAGGGCACGGTCACCGTCGCACAGTCGTGTCTACAAGATCGGATCGATTTTCACAAAATCAGCTCGATTTTGGTGATATCGATCGATATCGGACAAAATCGATCGATATCAAGAAAAATCACCTGATATTGCAGAAAATCGACCGATATCGGACAATATCACCCGATATCGCACAAAACTGATCGATATCAAACAAAATCACCCGATATCACACAAAAGCAATCGATATCGGATAAAACTGACTGATATCGAATAAAATCACCCGATATAAAACAAAGTTTTTTATTTGACAAGTTATTGATTAAATTTTTTATTTTTTTGTTTTGTTAATAGAAGAAAGAACTAAAGAACTAGGAATGGAGGTACGATGGGTTTTAGGCTGACTTGAATGCCCTTTCACCAGCAGAGAGGGGGACTCTAGATGCTACTGGTTTGAGGCATGTGGCAGAAATACCATAAGTTCTAGTAGACATGTGACTGCTGACCGCTTTGGCTGAGCGGTGGTACCTAGGTTCTTCTTGCTTTTGACTACCTATAGGGGAGATGACCCCTACATTGGAGGACATCTAGAGGATTCTTAGAGTGCCTATTAGAGGTATGTTCATTGCTACTTTTGGTAAATAGAGTCAGGCACTCCAGAGACTGATAGGTGATCCTAGCTTCCCTCTAAAGAAGGGAGGCATTGGGATTGAGCTCTTGAGTTAGAGAGATGGGGTTTCTCGGTTGATAGTTTTTCTTGGTGGGATTTTTGGGGGACTACTTTTGAGCCACTTCAGTGGTTGCCATCTACCATGGACTCTAGTAGAGGTTGTGGTAGACATGAGGGATCAGGGGATACAGTTTGCATGGGGGCCCTTTATGTTATGCCATTTGTATAGGACTCTTTTCAGGGTCGTATACAAGGGTGGCGCAACATTACCCCTTACTTCCTTTCTACAGGTTTGGTCATGGGAGCATATAGCCATTTGGAGGCCAACAGGGCTTCCATTGGTAGGGGTGGCTACAGAGAGACCTAGGGCTTTCTATTGGTGTCCACGTAGAGCTCCTGGGAGTCAGATTACTCTTGACATAGCTAGGAGGCTACTGGATGAGTTGACAGTAGACAACATCACATGGAGGCCTTATAGAGATCATCCAGGGTGGGGAGAGGATGGTTATCAGCTAGCTCATGTGAGGTGAGTTATTTGGTTGCGGATGGACCAGGGTGATGTGGAGCTGCACCACATCGACCGAGTTATGTGATAGTTCGGGTTGCAGCAGATATTCCTAGGACTAGGGATGTCTATTTTTCTAGGGTGACTCGAGATGCTACCATAGTGAGTGGTGCTCCCAACATGGCACAGTTTATGGATCCTGAGCTAGATGATGAGGTGGTTGCTACGGTTGATGAGGATGATGTTGGGACTATAGATGGATATAGAGAGTGGTATGCTAGGATCCAGCCTATGAGGATTACCAGGTGGAGGACTATAGTAGAGTAGGCAGTTGAGTGGGTTCGATAGCAATGCCCAACTATCGAGCAACAATAGCAAAGGATACAGGTACCCCCTAGGAGGGGTGGTCCTCACACTAGGGAGGACACCAGCACCATCTGAGGTGGGAGAGGGCATCTAGGGCATGGGAGAGGTCTAGGAGGACTAGGGGGGAGGGGAGGGAGGAGGAGAGGAGAGTCTCTCCTCAGTAGGAGATACTACCTGATTTACCCAAGAAGGGCAAGAGGATTATGGAGGAGGGGGAGAGTAGCGATATGGCTGCTCTACGGGTAGAGGTGACTAGTCTGAGAGAGGAGAATGCCTCTTAGAATACTAATATTGAGTCTCTAGAGGCATAGGATGTAGGTTTGAGGAGTAGGATTTAGACTCTAGAGGCAGAGCTCGCATAGACATGGGCTCAGGTAGCTCAAGAAGTTATCGATCCAGCTCCTACATCTTCTCAGATGAATCGGTCTAGGAGGAGTCAGCTCAGGGGATGA
Source organism: Wollemia nobilis (assembly GCA_028583015.1). Classification (NCBI taxonomy): domain Eukaryota; kingdom Viridiplantae; phylum Streptophyta; class Pinopsida; order Araucariales; family Araucariaceae; genus Wollemia; species Wollemia nobilis. Next base: position 40,851,629 of record JAQPPZ010016981.1, read on the forward strand.
GCTATTATGGGTGGTTCAATAGATGACCTTCTATCAGACTATGTACTTCATGGTGGTACCAATAGAGCAGAGAGTTCCCATGCCTACTGATATCGTGGGTCCTATTCGCTTAGGGTCATTATCCCGCTCTACATCTAGGGCGACTGCTTCTAGGGTGACCACTGAGGTGGGATAGTTTTGACCACCACCACCCCTAGTAGAGATGATGATGCCCAGAGTTCTAGAGGTTCGAGGGGATAGGGGTTGATCTAGGAGACTATTTTTGTTATATACTTTTGGTGACTGAGTATGCCGATGTTGGAGATTGTGGCATACCAGTCTGACTCTATTTTGTATATAGACTTTTGATATATATATATATATATATTGATCTTCTTGTCTTATGTGACTTTGTATGATTTGATTGTATTTGATTGTATTTATTTTATGATGTTTAAATTTCTTATAATCATGCTTTTGATTTTTAAATATTTTGATCATGCTTAAAATGAAAGAAAATGATTTGAATTTTGTAGATATGTTTTTGAAAAGATGTTTTTGTATGATGATGGAATTAATAGATTAGCAATGTTCCTCGAAGGATGTTGTGTTGTTATATGACCGTTGGTGGAGATCAATGCTCACTAGGTCATGAAGCAAATCCTATTGTGAGGAAGTTTTGTATTGCTAATAATAGAAAAGTTTTTGTGGGGCTCAAGAGTGATCTTGAGGCTTATGATGATTAAAGAAGATGTTTGATTTTGTTTTTGAGAAAATTTGATTTTTAAGAAATATTTTGATAAAGATTATTGTTGTGAGAAAATAATGTGACTTTAAGCATGAAAAATTGGGAAGGATGACTTGCGCTAGGCATAGAATTCCTAGTGTGAAAATTTTGAGGATAATAGTTACTAGGAATTATACCATCATCGCGAAGTCAAAAATGCAATGCATGATAATATGAAATTGTTTGTTCTTAAAATACAAATTTATATGAAGCAAATCATCGTACCACATGTTTAAGAAGATTGAGAAATATGAAATGATTTAGACCTAAAAATTGAGAAAGATGACTTGCGCTAGGCATAGAATTCCTAGTGTGAATTTTAAGAAAAATAATTACTAGGAATTATACCATCATCGCGAAGTCAAAATGCAATGCATGATAAATGATTTTGGACATGCAAGTTCTTTTGGAATAAGTTATTTTTGAAGATTTTGAAAATTTTGAAATATCTATGTAATGAATTAATATGAATAATGATAAACTAATGTTATCCAACAAATTTCAAAGAAATATTTTAACTTATTTCTAAGACAAAGTCAAATTTATCAAGAACCAGTGTGTGACGTGTGAGTTCATTATCCATCTTGATTTGTCATAATGATACAAAATCTCTCAAGGATCAAATGTGTGTGCTTGTGAAATTAATTTACCGATTTTGAGTAAGGTAGTGATACAAGCAAACTTTTATGAACCAATGTGTGTGCAAGTGAAATGTTCATTAACCATGATTTTGTGCATGCCATTGTACCGAACTACTATGTAAGTCAAGTTACCAAAAGCTAGCTAATCCACAAGCGGATATTGGTCTATACAAAAGAAGGTCGCTAATGTGACAGACATATCACCACATGAAAGGCTTACCCAAGGCCAAGCGGGTTGGGCACAAACCATGAGTTATGGGGCTCACCTCATGGCTTTCAAATAACTGAGGAATTCTAGGGATTCAAGCTCATTACCCCCTTATTTTATTTTGATTTTTGGAGTAGGGATTCTTGTCCATTTTTGAACAAGGGGATTTTATTGCTTTTGTAGTGGAACTACTTTTCCTTTTCTTTTTCTTTTTCTTTCTATTTTTCTTTTCTTTTTTTTCTTTTTTGGGATACTTGCTCAGATTAGATGTAGAGCAAGGGATTTTATTTGGGTAGGGGGGAGCTTGTCCTTTTGCCAATTCTCAGTATTCTAGACCATGCGCATAATAGGATAGCAAGGGAAACTTTTTTCTTAAGGAACTAAGACTACTATGTAGTATCTTTTTTGAATTTGCAACAAATCATTTTTAAGATGTGAGAATGTGTTCTTGGTTCAAGAAGTAGCAAGATCATTTCCCAAAACTCAAAATTTTATTTAGTGAAGTAATAGTGCTTTTTAATACAAGAGAGATTTATAATCAAAGTGACGAAATCAAAATCATTAAATATGTAAATTAAGTGCATGGTTCAAGATAACTTTTGAGTTTATCTAAAATAAAATAAAATATAACTTGAATTTTGGAAAACAACACACACTGATGCAAAGAATGAGAGCTTAACAATTTGAAATATTTTTGGAAATTTTTCATGTTTTTTGATTTTTTTGGTTGTTTTGATAATATGATAATTGCAAATTGAATGATGAAGAAGTTATTTACAACTATATACAAAATATGGAATTTTTGTTTTATGCATAATATCTTTTGAGATGCATGATATTCATTAGCTCCTTAAGATATTTTCCATCCAAGGTAGCCAAGCGATATGCACCTGATCCAAATTTAGTAGTGATGACAAATGGTCCAAGCCAATTAGGTTGAAATTTACCTTTTAAATATTTTCTAGCATTAGTATTTTTTTTATTTTCTTTAAGTACTAAATCACCAATTTCAAAATATCGACTATGAACTTTCTTGGCATATGATATTTTGAGTTTGTCTTGGTAAGAGTGAAGATGCTCTAGAGCATGAATACACTTCTCATCTAGAAGCTCCAACTGACTTAGTCTGCCAGCACGATATTCATCCCCTACTTCAGCATCTTGAAGTAGGAGAGCTAGAGAAGGAACTTCTAACTCAAATGGAAAAATTGCTTTAGCACCATAGACCAAGACAAAAGGTGAGGCACTTGTAGGAGTACGAACACTAGTTCGATAAGCCCACAAGGTAGGATATAATTGCATATGCCAGTCATGGCCTAATTTATTAACCAATATTTTTAGGATTTTGATCAAGGTTTTATTAGAAGCTTCAGCCTGGCCATTTCCTTGTGGATAATAAGGAGTAGACCATCGATGTTGAATTTTATATTTTTGACATAATTTCTTAATATCTTTGTTCTTAAAGCATGTTCCATTATCAGAGATGAGAGTTGATGGAATTCCAAATCTACATATGATTTGATTAAAGATGAATTTAGACACTTGAAATCCTATGCAAGAAGCTAATGGTATAGCTTCTACCCATTTTGTAAAATACTCTATTGTTGTTATGATAAATTTATGACCATCAGAAGAAATAGGATTAATTTTACCAATAATGTCTAAACCCCATTTAGAGAAGGGCCAAGGAGAAGATATAGCTTGGAGTTCCTGAGCAGGAGCATGAACAAGGTCTGCATATCTTTGACACTTGTCACAATGACACACATAATCATTAGCATCCTTTTCCATGGAAGGCCAAAAATATCCCATTCGAAGGAGTTTCTTAGCAATGGCACTTCCACTAAAGTGTCCTCCACAAGATCCATCATGGGCTTCACTTAAGGCTTTCTTAGACTCTTCTAGATTGAGATATCTTAATAGGATACCTTCAAAAGATCTTTTTTATAGGGTATTACCAACAATTACAAAGTGAACAACTCGCTTACGTAATAACCTACGTTGGTTTCTATCTAATCCTTCTGGGAAGGTCCCTTTTTGGAGAAAATTAAAGATATCTATGTACCAAGGTTTTGGGGTTATTTCATTAATTAAAAACACATCTAATGGCTCTAGACATGACTTAGAGGAATATGGTTCTTGGAGTTGGCAAATAATGATAGTAGCATACTCATCATCCAACTCCAAAGGTAACAAAGAGGTATAAGCAACCATGGCATCGACAACACGGTTGCTAGTGCGAGGGATGGCTTCTAAAGTTACTTTCTCAAACAATAAAATAATATTAAGAACATACTCTTTATAAGGATGGAGTTTCTCATCTCGTGTTTGATATACTTCATTGATTTGATTTATCACAAGCTGAGAATCTCCAAAGACTAATAATATTTTAATTTTTAAGGCTAAAGCGGCTCGTAACCCAAGGATTAGAGCCTCATACTCTGCAGTATTATTAGTACAAGCAAATTGAAGTTTAAAAGATAAAGGAATAAGGTGCTTTTGTGGAGATATTAATATAATACCTACACCTACACCACTCATGCATCTAGCTCCATCAAAATACAAATACCAAGATTCAAAAAGATCCTCTTCTAAGTTAAGACACTCATCAAGAAATTCTATGGTTATAGGATGAGTAGATTCTAGAGGTGCAACAACTAATTGATCATCTATAACTTGGCCTTTAATAGATTTTTGGCCAATAAATGTGAGTTCAAACTCACTCAGAGCAAGAACCCACTTAGCTGTGCATCCCAACAAGTAAGGTCTACTCATACACCTTATTAATCCATATTATAGAAAGAATCCATCAATATATACAAAAATAATTCACCAAATACACCTTATAATCTCTCAATTAAAATAATATTCAATACTAAGAATAATGTCAATACAATATCCTTAAAATAACTCAATGGCAAGAAGTCCTCTCAATACTTTAAATATTCAATAAATGAATGTGACATAAATACTTTATTTAAAAATAAAGCGAACTCCTAATTCCTCCAATTAACCAAAAATAATGATTAATTAAAAACCTTTTTAATTAACCCTTTTAACTCCCTAGGACCTCATGTCAAACCTTAGGCAAACTAAAATATAATCAAAATTTTATTACCTTTGCCTTGGTGGGACTCAAAATCACGACATCACCTCAACCAGCACCCTATCCGTGGCTCCAACTACTATGTGATCTAGATGCTCGCTTAGGGAATAAAAATCACCACATGCTCTATAATTCTCCCCTAATACACATCAAAAAAAATCATGCACCACTTTCCTTCGATGCTTCAATCACAACCAAAAAAATAATGTTGTTGCTGCGAATCGATCGTGGGTCACTCCACGTCCAAGCACCTTAGCCTTTGACCACTTTCCACTAGGCCATGCTGCCTAGATGGCTCCTAAATTTTGGCACTCATCGACTTTATCCCTTTTTCACTGGCGCTTAAGACAAGATTGCACATTTTTCTTATTCGAGCAAAAGTATATCTAAATGCAACTAAGGCATATAGTTTATATACAAATTTCCACCTTTAAAATTGAATGTCGGTGCTTTGATATTTAGATAATTAATTTATAAATTATTTAAATTCTTTATAATTTAAATTTTATAAATTAACTTTTAAATCCCTTTGGCTTTATTAATGTCGCCTTTGATTTTACCACTTTGTATAAATAATATTTACTTATAAAATTTAAATTCAATTTGAATTTAAATATTTTATAAAATAAATATTAAAACTTTCCTTGGGCTTTTATGAAAAACCTTTTATTTTTGCTCAACCATGGTTTTAATAAAAACCCTTCTAACTTATGCTTCCACATAATATTAAAAATATTATGAAGCTCTTTTGCCTTTAACCTTTGCATTGTTCCTCTTGACCTTTTTACATCAATGATAGCTTATTCCTTGACATCAATGACAACTTCGTTCCTTGACATCAATGACAACTTTGAATCAAAATATCCAAAAATCTCCCCCTTTGTCATTGATGGCAACCCATATTCTGTTTATAAAAAAATTAACTTTTTCATTGTTCTGCTCCTCCTGGTACATTGCTCCCCTGGCTCAATGCTATTTTCAAATCTCTCTCTTTATTAAAATACCAAATGTCTCCCCCTTTGACATCAATGGAAAAGGGTCACCTTTGGGGCTCAAGGATAAGAATGAATCTCTTAGCTTAGCCCCTACCCCACCTCATCTTGAGGTGGTTAATTCTGGGGTGGGAGTATCTCTACTCCCAACAAGCACTGATATTCACCTTTATCCTCTTTTCTTCTCATATGATCCTTCTACTTTTTTTGGCTGTTTCTATTCCTGTTCCTGTCCATGTCCACATTTTTGTTCCTATTTATATCCATATCTATATTTCTATTCTTGTTATTTTTCATGTTCATATCCATATTCGTATTCTTGTTCTTGTTCATATCCATATCCCTTTTCCTGTTCTTGTTCCTGTTCATACTTGATTCTGGAATGTCTGCTCTACACCACTTTGTTGTGTATCCATAATTATTGCAATTATAACACTTAATGTTATTATTACTTGGAGGTGCAATTGTCTTCAGATTTCTCCTAGTGAATCCATATCCTTTTCTATCATGAACCCTACAATTCTTTGCCTTGTGATCAAACTGATTACATAAATAGCAATACCCATGGAAAAGTTGTATGTTCCCATATTCCTTCTTTCTTGTGTCTTGCACTGTGAAGCCATGTGTCCAAACCTGTGACATGAAAAACATCTTCCATTGAAGCTTCCTTGTCTTGACCTCATTGTTCTCTTAGTCTCTCTTCACATATTCTAATTATTGTTCTATCTATATCTTCTTTGTGCATTTTTCATGTTCTTGTTGAACTTTATGTTATCCAACTCATCCTCAGATGTCTCACTTTCTCTTACACTATCTTCTTCTAAAGTTTCTTCATCTGAAGTTTCTTCTCCTTCAAAACTTTAGGTTGACTTTCCTTCCCATTTCTTTTGTTCCTATTCAAATCCAAGACCTATCTTGCTTGATATAGGATTTTGTATCTTGATGAACTTATCTAAGTTCTTTGAGCTATTTTTGAACCCTTATAGCTTGAATTTGGAGTTTTTGACTTCCATTATTAATGAAGATACCTCTTGTTCTATATTTTAAAATTCTAAGACTTTTACTTCTAGCTTATCCTTGAACTTATTTGTCTTAGCCTTTGATTTTTCTAGATCCTCTATAAGCATTCTTCTCTCTTCATCACATTATTGAAACTGAAACTCAAGTTTAGAGTTTTGCTTTCTTACCTTCTTTACTATTTTAAGAGCATAAATAAGTTATCCCTTGAGATCATATCCTTATTTATTTGATTCTTCTTCTATTTTTTTGCCTTTGTCCATATCTTCATTTTCTTTTGACTTGTCTTCTATAGGATCACTTTCTTCTTTCTCTAGAGTCATTAGATATTCTCTTCTGGTCCTTCAAGTGTATCTTCATATTCATCATCACTAAAACTAAAACCATTTCTTGTACAACTATATTCAAGATGTCCAAAGTTACCACATCTAAAACACTTGAAAATTATTGGTGACCTTTTCTTGACTTTCTTTTCTTCAATCATGAATAGAACTTCATCTCTATCATTATCTGAAAAACTAGCATCACTATCACTTGAGTACTTACTTGCCTTATCCACATAGTAGCTCCTCTTTTGCCTTTGAAATAACTTCTTTCCTTGTCTGCTTTATCCATCATTGATTTTCTTTTGGTGCCTATATCTTTTTGATTCCCTGTTTCTGTGATCCTATTTTTCTTCATCATTATTATTTTTAGCTTCTTGAAAATCAATTGCATAGTGACCATACTTTCCACAATTGAAACATTTAATAGATTTTGTATCTCTATATCTTCTTGAATCCTTATTCCTTTTGCCATAATTAGCTTCTTCATCACTGGATGACTCATTGCTTGATTTTGACTTCTTACCCTTTGTCTTATCGATTTCTTTGAAGGCTTCTTCCTTGAGGGGATTAGGTTCTTTTGTTCTCAACTCAAAAGCTATAAGAATACCAAGCAACATATCTCTTGTCAAAGAATCACCATCCTTTGATTCTTCTATAGCTAAAATATTTTCACTAAATCTTGTTGGAAGAGACCTTAAAATCTTATCACAAACATTTGATTCATCCACATTAATTCCAATTCCTTTCATAGCATTAACAACCTCATCTACCCAAAGTAGATAAGAACTAATGTCTTCCTGACTCTTCATTCTTAATTCTTCAAATTTTCCTTTGAGATTTTGTATTTTTTCTTTCTTGACACCTTTATATCCTTTATATATATTTTTCAACTTATCCCACATTCCTTTTGCGTCTTGACAATGCAAAACTTTTATGGACTTTGTTCTATTCAAACCTCTCAAAATTGCATTCATTACTTTTAAATTGTAATGTTGTAGAAGCTTACCTTCCTTATCTGTAGGTGGATCAACTGAGGGATCGTAACCATTTTAAATTGTTTTCCAAAACTTATTTCCAAGTTCCATCAGGTAAATATTCATTTTTATGCTCCAATATATATAATCACTTCCATAAAATACTGATGTTGAATTATCTGATGACCCATTCTTAGAATCCATTGTGTTCTTGCAAATTTTTCCTTCAAGTTGTTAAAATCTTCCGAAGGAATCCACTCTGATACCAATTGAAGAACACAAGCTTATACTGAGAGGGAGGGTGAACAGTAGACCACTATTTCATTTTCTTTCCCAATAAATATTATGCAATGTAAAGATAGCAATATCAATAGTACTAATTAAAGCAATGTACATGTAGCGACCCCGGGATGCACGCACCGCTCTTTTTATGCTACTTGCAATGTATTAAAAACCCAAAATGAAATGGAAGACAATGAAAAGCATATAACACGGAAATAACAAATATGGATCTCTTTATTTGTATTGAAACCCGGTTACATGTCGGTCCCTCTTAGGGATACCCATTTCGATACAATAAGGTTACAAATAGGCAAAGAGTGCCCCTTTCGCGAAGAGGTGGTGCGCTTTCAAAAAGCTTCCCGGTTCCGCACACGGAAATGTATGAGGGCTTACAGATGCCTCCTTCTCCAGGCCTATTTCCTAGAGGGATCCCTTTTGCTCTCGTATGTTGCAGATTTCGTCCGATGAACCTGTGGCCCTGTAAGCAATGAAACAACAACACACGCTTAGATGTCCGAGAATACCTCCCTGGATGAGGTTGTTAGCAATGAATATAACAAATGAAAGCAAGTGCAAATTAGACTAATGCTATGAATGCGAATGAATGAAATGATGCTATGCTAATGATATGCTAAAATAATGAATCTAATGTCTAAAACCCTAAGCTAAGCCTGCGGGCCACTGTCCAAGACAACGGTCGCTAAAGTGACTCTCGTCCTCTTTGCTCCAAAGCTATGGATCAAAGCTTGTATCCGATGTTGAAATAATGGTTGCTATGCTCTCCAATCTGTCAGGGCTTCACCATACACGTGATCTCCAAGGGAACTCTCCAAGTCTCGAAAGCTCTCCTCAATGACCTATCCTGATAAATTTGGATAAAGATCTCTTAGATAAAATATGTCTCTCCTCTCTTCAAAGATTGATCTTGGTGCTCTTAGGCTTGCACCTTTTATAGTGTGAAACCCTAGGTCTATGTCCAAGCCCTAGGAATGAATTTCTCATGCGTAGTGAGAGTTAGCATGAGAAGATTTTTGTCTTTTCTATGTTTGGAGGCTAGTTAACTAAAATATAACTACCAACTTGAGTCTCCTATGCAAACTGGTCATTAGCATGAGAAGCTTTTGTCCTTTGTCTATGTTTGGAGGCTAGTTAACTAAAGTCTAAATGCAAACTCAAGTCTCCTATGTGAACTGGTCATGAAAAGGAATGCAAAGTTACTCCCGCTCACCTTTATTGCATGCAGACTACCACTTCCACCCGTGATTAGGCATATTTGTCGGTAAAACTACTTTTATGGTTTAGTCGCTATCATCTGCAATGACTAAGATCTAGCCACTGTCATCTATAGCGACTAAGGTCTAGTCACTCTTGGCTTGAGCGGCTAGGCTTGGATGGCTTGAAAAGGCCCCAAATGAGTGGTGAGAACCATTATTGATGCTTGGAAAGTCCAATATTATGTCATATGATCTTATGAATGTGTCTATGTGAGTAGCTCCCCTAAGCATGACATATTTTAGGTGTCTATAGATGCCCCTTTTTGTGATGCGTTATGTGGAAAACACAATGTTGAGCAAAAACGTAGACTGATCTATTTGTAGGGTGTATGGTGATCAATGGTCTGATCAATGTTGGATGGCCCAATCATGCAAGATGGTATGCATCCTTTGAATCATTGCCTCAATATTCGAAGGACTTAGCTCAATGGCTTGGGCATGTTAAATTGCACTCATTCCTCAAACTCAATCGGGTAGCTTCAACTGCTACAATAGTTTCGACCGGTAGGAGAGCTACAATTGAATATGTCATGTCTACTTACATTCCCAACAAACAAGGGAAATTTGTGATTGTTGTATGCAATGATTCATAGGATGAACATGATTTTGTTATGATCGAGTGATATTTTGTTGATTTTGATTATGATTATGTTGAAGTTTTGAACTACTTCCTCACACAATGGATTGGTGAAGAAATGACAATGAATGAAGTGACAAGTCGCTTGACCAATATGACTAATCTGGTTCCTTTCTAGCATTTGTTGCTTTTAATGGGCAATCCCACATCCAAGTGTGATTCCAATTATTTATGATAATCATCTATCCCTATCCCGAGGAGCGGTCCAGCTATCAATAGCCTTCTTAGGGAGTTAGGATGAGTGATTCTATTTATGTTCATATTGTATCACTTTGGCTTAATGTTTTTGGTATCATAGGGGAATTAGGATGATCCTTTCGCACCCATGGAGCAGTCCGACCATCTTGGTCTTCTTCGGGATTGAAGGGTGGCACATCGTAATTCCAAAATGAAATGCTTTTGCCCCAAGTGGCCTTATGGTAGCCTACTCATCTCATCGAAATGCATGGAGTGTGAATCACTGCAATCATCGAGTGGATAGAGTAAGTAACTAGGTACGAGGCCTACTTGAGATTATGCTTATATGCAATTTTTTTGTTATTTTGGTCATTAAGATGACTTCAATTCATCAAAATGCATTTATTTAATATTTTTGTTATCCCCCATGGAAGGAATTTTCTTGTTTTTATCTATGGAGTAGGTCACTGTCAGGTCCAGTGGCCTCTGAGTCTCTACCTATGGCCATTGTCACCTTGAGCGGCCATGAAGTTTGGGCCATTGATGCCAGCAATGACCAAGGCATAATTTGAAAATATAAAAAATGCATTTTTAGGGTTTTGACCTATCACTTTCATTTGTTATCAATTCACTTTTTAGAGCTCTGGTGAGACAGTGATAGTTGTGATTTTTGAAGTTACCTGCATCGAGGACATGGTTGCACAGGGTGAGGCATCAACTATTGGAGGAGCCGGAGCTTCTCGGGTATTCTTTCAAACCCTACCCTCTTTTCTGCTCTTGGGTAAAACTGAACCTCACTAAGTAAATGGTAAATGAACCCCACTAAACCTATTGGTAATGAATGAAATCCATAGTTAGGCTTAGTTTAGGTTTTTAAGTGGTGGGTTGGTCCCCATTTTTTTTTTTCAATTTTTTTGAATTTTATGGCCTAGGGTTCATGGGTTTGCCATGTTACCTTTCGACCATTGTCACTCAGCTGTAAAAATTTGGCCGTTGTCACTCAGAGCGGCTAAGTTTGAACCCCAACGGTCAAAAATTTGACCATTGGGATTTGTCCTGCTATCTCCAGAGCCAGATTCTGCATTATAGGTGACAACGACTAAACCCCTTAGCCAATTTTGCATAAATTTTTGCTTTTTATTGGATTTTTTGAGATAGTTTAATAATTTTTTTGGAATTTTGAACTACTCTTTAGCATGTGTTGCATGCCTAGGTGTGCATTTATTCCCCTCTTTTCTCTGAGATTTAGGAGAGTGTCATATTTTTTATGTTTTATTAGGATTTATGCCTTAGATGCACTGTAGTTATGTTTCATATTTCTTTTGCTTTGCTTAGATCCTTACTACTCGAGCTCGAGACCCGAGGCTCATGAATGACCTTCTACCTCTTCTGGATGACATAGATTGGAGGTGGCTTAAGGCTCATAGGCTCCAGTATGTTACCAGACTACCTCATATTATGTCGGACCAGGCTTACCTTATGACTTTGGCCCATCGTTGGGACCCTCGGACTAATACCTTCCACCTCCCAACGATGAGATGACCATTACACAGAGGATGTGTACAGGATCTTTCAGATCCCTTTTGATGGGGTGGCCATTGTTTCTTTGGCCACTAATGATCAGGTGGTCATCTTCACTCGGGTGTTTGGAGGCATTCTGAGGATGCTCTCAAGGACACCAAGTCTGGGGGAGTGTCTATCATCCGCTAGTATCGGGAGCATGTTTTCATAGTGAGGCATGTGGTGTTGCTGATGGTCATCAACAATGTCCTTATCCTAGATTGTTCAGGCTTGAGGTTCCCTTGGAACCTCCTTGCGATGGTTCAGGACCTGATGGATAGTGAGGCACCCATCATCTATGCATGGGGTAGGTCTCTATTGGCTCAGTGTTATGATGAGTTGTACCACATCCATCAGAGGGGTCATGTCAGCATCACTTGTAGTTGGATTTTGTAGATCTAGGGATGGGAGCACATTAGGGTAGATCACCCTAAGGGGCTTCCTATTAAGATCATAGTTATGGATAGGAGGATGCAGTGCTATGGTGCTAGATGGGCTAGAGAGAGCGAGGAGCACAAGAGCCACACTTTTGTAGGGGAGTTGACTCATTATACTGATACTTTTACTAGACTCTAAGCTGGAGATGTCATATGGCACCCGTATCATGAGTGTCCTACTTGGGATGACCTCCAACTTTACTACTAGGATGCGACATGAGCGATGGCTCATTGGCCATAAGGTTAACATCCAAGAGCACTTCTTCTACTCTCGAGTTCTTCATCAGTATGGGTTGTAGCAGGATGTGCCATTAGTACCATTTTTGTATAGGTGCATCGAGTAGAGAGAGACCTCCCTCCTCGATAGGTTATAGAGTAGGTTGATGAGGAGGATGCCCAACTATTGATCCTAGAGTAGTTGGTGGAGTTACAGATGCATTTGCATGATGGTGGGGTGACCTGATGTGGTATGATGAGGGTAGTCTAGGTCGAGAGGATGATGGTAGAGATGGGGTAGATCCATCGAGGCGTAGGGTTCATGCTAGGACTACATGTAGAGCCAGTAGGCAAATCAAGTGATAGTGGAGGAGCAAGAGGCTCCTAAGGAGGTGAAGGAGGAGATGGAGCCTGAGGAGAGAGATTATCCTCTCAAGGCACAACTACATGATGTGGAGGTCGAGCTCCAGTCGGCCAAGATACAGGTACAATAACATGATTCCATCATAGCTCAGAGGGATACTACTATAGCATAGCTATCAGACCAGATACAGGCTTTGTAGGCCACTATAGGAGGAGCTACCCAGATGTAGGTTGTTGTTGCTCCTCCTACTCCTAAGGGTCCTTCGAGGGTAGCTCTTGAGGATGAGATCAATCATCTATAGGGTTTGTTGGATGAGAGTGATGTACAGATTGTTGAGGATGCAGCCCATATTGTCACTCTCTCGAGGTAGATCAGGAGGCTAGGAGCCATCCCTAGGGAGAGAGGAGCCACAGGTGGGTCACAGGTCAATAGGAGTTCTACCATAGGGTAGTCTTCCATCTAGCCTAGTCATGGGGCCCGAACTCATACTGAGAGACCAACAGGGTCCAGCTCGCACCATTCTCCTAGAGATCCATCCATAGGGGTGATGTTGCAGGGGGTGCAGGCCCAGTATTTGATTGATGGTTCACTTGGTTTTGATTCATTTTTGAGGTCGAATGACCTATATGACTATAGCCCATGGGCATTTTTGTATATCCATGGACTTGACACACATACTTTTATGATATCTTTGCATTATGACTCATTATGTGTATCATTTATTGCTCATGTTTTTGTTGTTATTTTGTTTTATGATGTGATGTGATGATGGCATTATGATGATTTGATGTATATGTTAGATGATAGATGATATTGTAGATGCTTATATGGATGTGTAGATGCTTATATGATTTGATGATATGACGTGATGTATTTTGATGATGAATGATGAATTCATGATTGTATGCAAATGGATATTGCCTATATGTTTTATGATGTGCTTTATGATGTGATGATGGATGATTAATGACTTATGTTTGTGGATGCGATGTTATTGTTAAATGCATGTTTAATTTTGCTTTAATTGTATGCATCTAACTTATGTGATGGGATGGTATAAATGAACCTGTATGCTCTAATCACTTAAAACATAAGGAATGCATATGACATTGACAATCTTAATGGGTGATACCACAGAAAGTAAAAAAATAATCATGAATTTAAATAATCACTCTTATCATAAGAATTGATTAAGTATTCATATATGAGATGTAATGGTGTGTAATGTATTTTCTTGATAAGTTTCTATAAATTAAAAGATATAAAGTAGTCAGTGGTCATCTATATACTATTTCTAATATATATGCGGTATCTGTCCTACTATGTTGATACCCCCTAATTTATAGAATCTTATAAAGAAAGTGATGGTGTGAATGATGATATGATTTGTTGCTATGTAAGAATTTTTGGGGCTTTTCAGAGATTCAAACACTCTAGTTACCCTATCAACAATTGTCTACTGACCACTCTAGACTTTTGAAAAGTAAGGCTTTTACCATGGACCTAGATATTCATGATCTCTATGTGTGCAAGTGATTGTATATTTTGAGATAGAACTCAAGCATTTCCTCCGATGTCAAGTGGGATTCTTTCAGCCCATTGCTAAGATCAAGGATTCTCAAGTGTTCATCTCGTCCTAAGTTGGACTTAGTTGGACTATACCACTAGGCAATATTGGGTTACCTAAGCTAGCTCATCCACATTCAAACATTGGTCTACACAAATGCATGAAGCAATTGTGGTAGACATATCATCATGCATAAGGATCTCTCCTTCCGATTTTGTACAATGTTGAGAATTCCAAGGATTCAAGCTTTATTCCCTTCTTTTCTTCCTTTTGGCTTTGGATATTTGCTCATATGTAGTGATGAAAATCACTGTTTATTTTTTATTGATTTTTCTTTGAGCGAGGATTCTTGTAGTGATGATAATCACTATTTATTTTTCTCATATGTAGTGATGAAAATCACTATTTATTTTTTATTTATTTTTCTTTGAGCGAGGTTTCTTGGAATTTTTGATTTGTGTATCGGATCATTGCTTTGAAATTTGGAATGTATGCTTGGATTTTTGAATATGTACTTTGCTTCAGGTTTTTGCTTATTTTGATTTAAGCAAGGGATTTGGATAGGGCAAAGCTTGTCCTTTTGCCAATTCTCAACACCTTTAAACCGGTTGCATAGGGGGATAAGCAAGGAAGATCCTTTTCGCTTAAGGTAACCTAGACCGCTTTGCAACTTTCATATTTTCCTTGTACCAACTAGGATTTTAGTGTTTCAATTAGTGACGAGATCTTGAATATCCAAGGCATTATCATAGCTAGACCTTACCTTCTACTAACCAAGATTGTTTTCCACAAAATTTGATAAGATCACTAGGTGTGGTTGATTAACCGAAAAACCTTAGTATATTATGTATAGCAACAAATAATGGTTGTGTTGAAAAACACAATTACACACATGTGTTGATGGAGGTATGGATTTGAATGATTTGTGCGACAAAATTTGGTATCACTTTTAAGGCTCTCATGACATATGCAATTGTAATTGATGTAAAAATGCAATGCAATTATGTGGATGCAAGATATGAGATGCAATTGTTTTTGTATTTTTTATTTTTATGTTGTTTTTGTATTTTTGTTTAATTTGACCAAAGGGCTTATTGTGCCTTTGGGGATTTTTGATTTTTGACCAAGTAGCATGAAGTACCCTTGGAGCTTTTTTATTTTGACCAAGTGGGATGAATTACCCTTGGAGCATTTTTATTGAAGTTGACCAAGCGGTTTGAATACCCTTGGAGCATTTTGATTGATTTGACCAAGCGGTTTGAATACCCTTGGAGCATTTTGAATTGATTTTGACCAAGCGGCTTGAATACCCTTGGAGCATTTTGAATTGATTTTGACCAAGCGACTTGAATGTCCTTGGAGCCTTTGATTGTATTTTGAATTTTTATGTTTTTATGATTTGTTTTTGTTTTTGACATATTTGAATTTTTTGTATTTTTGACATATTTGAATGTTTTTGTATTTTATGTGTAGAATACCTTTAAGTGAATGATATTGAGAGGTTCAGGCTCCTCAACACCATCTAATGATATAAGGTGATATGCTCCAGGCCCAACTCTCTATGAAATCATGTATGGGCCTATCCAATTTACCATGAACTTGTCTCGTAGATGCGGTGACAGATTCAAATTCTATTGGTTTTCTTTGAGCACTAGATCTCCAACCTTGAATTCCCTTAAGTGGACTTTACTATTGTAAGCTCATGCAAGGTGATCTTGGTAAACATAAAGATGCTCTAAAGCATTGACTCGACATTCATCAAGAAGCATCAACTGATCAAGGTGGCCTTGCCACGCGACATCATCATCTATGAAGTCCTTTAATGCTATGCGTAGAGTTGGAATTTCCAACTCTAGTGGCATGATGGCCTCAGTGCCATATACTAGTGAAAATGGTGTTGCCCTAGTGGGCATCCGTATACTAGTCCTGTATGCCCATAGTGCAAGAGGCAACTGCATGTGCCAATCCTTGTGATTGTCTTGCATCGTCTTCCTCAAGATGGAGACTATTATTTTGTTTGAGGCTTATGCTTGCCCATTTGCTTGTGGATAATAAGGCATTGAAAAACTATGCTGAATATGGTATTTTTTCATTAAAGCATGCACATTTTTGTTCTTGAAATATGGCCCATTATCCGATATTATCTTCGAAGGGACCCCAAAATGACTTATGATATTGTGGAGTATAAACTCCGCAATCCTTGGTCCAGTTGTTGATGTTAAGGGGATCGCTTCCACCCATTTAGTGAAGTATTATATGGCTATTATGATGAATGTGTGTCAACCTAAGGATGGGGGTGAGATCTTCCCAATCAAGTCTAGTCCCCACTATGAGAATGGCCATGCTGCCTGGATGGGTTGCAAGGCTTGCGATGGTAAGTGCATTAGATTTGCATGATGTTAGCACTTAATGCATTTCTTGACATACTCATAGTAGTCCTTTTCCATGGTGGGCCAATAGTAACCCATTCTCAAGATGCGCTTAACGATGGCCATGCCACTAAAATGCCCTCCACATGTGTCATCGTGAGCTTGCAAAATTGCCCAGGATGCTTCCTAGGGCTCAAGACAATGGAGTAATACTCCATCATATCCTCGTCTATAGAGGATTTCTCCTAGAAAGATGTATCTTGTTGCTTTCTATTTGAACATTCACCTTTCAGTATGTGACAAACCTTGAGGTACTATTCCAAGTTTTAGGAAGTCCCATAGTTGGGAAAGCCAATCTTGATAAGCCATGACTTCTATAGAAAATATGGCTTGCTTTTCCTGTATTTCCGAGCTGGTGAACATAGATTGAGGAACAAATCTATGGTGTATGGTTGCACCACACTCCATAGGTCCTTGGGAGATCAAAGACCCCCAAGGTGTCATTTGCAAGAAATATCTAGCTATGAAGGACCAATCCTGATTTGGTTCGATGTTGATCATGTTGATTGATTCTTGATTGTCAAAAGCTTCATGATGTATTGTTGAGTGTGAAAGCACTTTCACATGAATGGTTGTAAAATCAGTAGATGGATTCTGAGGGATTAAGGATCCCAAAGAGGCCATGGTGTCTACAAATCTATTTGACATACGAGGGATTGCCTCGATGTCATACCATTCCAGTCGGGCTAGGTAGGTGTCAACAAGTTCCTTGTAAGTCTTCAGGAGTGGGCACCTACATTGAAATAGTCCTTTGACCTAGTTTACTATGAGCAAGGAGTCACCAAAGATATTCAATATTTTAATGCCCATTGCTATGGCTATTTGGAGTCCCAAGATCAATGCTTCATATTCTATGTTGTTGTTTGTGCAAGGGAAGTCTAGTTTGAATGATAAGGGCAATGGAGCACCCTACGGTGTGATAAAGACAATCCCTGCTCTCCCCCTTGTTCACACTTTGAACCATCGAAGAACAATGACATGTCTCTTTCTTTCTTAGGTTCTTCGAGTTCTGGTGGATCTGATAATGCAAAGACCACATCATCAGGAAATTCTATGGTGAGAGGCTTGTTATCCTGAAGAGGTGCCTCTGCTAATTGATCTGCTATGACTTGTCCCTTGATGGAATTTTGGCTTATGAACTCTAGATCAAATTCTATCAATAGCATGATCCACTTTGTGGTACATGTATTGTGATATGTCTTGCTCATCATGTACTACAAAGGATTTTGTTTTGATATGACGTAGGTCATATGGCTCAACATGTAGTGTCACAACTTTCGAGTTGCAAAGACCACTGCTAAACACAATTTTTTGACATACGCATATCCTAGCTCATAACTCACCAAGGTGCGACTAATGTAATATATGGCTTGCTCTTTATCTTGTGCATTATTTTGGGCTAACATGGTGCCCAATGCAAAATTAGTAGTTGATATATATAGTAAAAATGGTATGTCTAGCCTTGGTGGAGCCAATACTAGTGGTGTTGCCAGATAAGTTTTGATCTCTACAAAGGCTTGATGGCATTCTTCATCCCAATGAAAGGGGACCTCCTTGCATAGCAACCGATTCATAGGTCGACATTTGTCTGATAATTGCATGATGAATATTTTGATGGATGCTATCTTGCCTTG
Organism: Wollemia nobilis; assembly: GCA_028583015.1. NCBI lineage: Eukaryota > Viridiplantae > Streptophyta > Pinopsida > Araucariales > Araucariaceae > Wollemia > Wollemia nobilis. The sequence continues at coordinate 40,870,236 of JAQPPZ010016981.1, forward strand.
TAGGCTCCTCAACTCCCTAATGTTGGTAGGGGCGGCCATTTCCAATATAGCCTTTACCTTTGTAGGATCTACTTCGATGCCTCTCTTGGATACGATGAATCCCAAAAGCTTGCCAGAAGTTACGCCAAATACGCACTTCTTAGGATTCAATCGGACATTGTGTTCTATGAGGTGATCAAAGACTTGTCTAAGGACTTCAGCATGCTCTTGCCACAATAGGGACTTGGCCAGTAAGTCATCCATGTAATCCTCTAAGATCTTATGCATATAGTCATGGAATATGTATGTCATGGCCCACTGATATGTGGCACCAACATTTTTGAGACCGAATGGCATCACTTTGTAATAGAATGTTCCCCATGGAGTAATGAAAGTAGTTTTATGTTGATCTTCAAGCTTAATCCAGATCTGGTTGTATCCAAAAAAACCATCCATTAGGGAGAGCATCTCATGACCTACGGTTGCATCTACAAGAGCATCTATGTTTGGCAATGGGAATGAATCCTTTGGTGTTGCCCTATTTAAATCTCTAAAGTCTATGCAGATACGGACTCTTCCATCGAGTTTCCCCATGGGTACCATGTTCGACACCCACTCAGGGTAGTCTATAGGAACTATGAATACTGCATCCAGTAGTTTTTGCAATTCATTCTTCACCATCAAAGCGATGGTTGGATGCATTTTCCTCAGCTTTTGCTTGACTGGCTTCTTCATGGGATCCAATGAAAGGTTGTGAATGACTAACTTTGGATCTATCCCTGGCATGTCTTTGTAAGTCCAAGCAAAAATATTTGGCCTCTCTTTGAGGAGAGGAATTAGGATGGCTTGTTCCTCTAGAGATAGACTTTCTTCAAACTTGAATTTTCTTGGTTGGGTAGGATCATCACTGATGTCCACCTCAAAAGTCACTTCTATAGCCATATGTGACCCATCCTCTAGTTGATGAGGCATGGGTATCAAATGAATGTCATCGATAGGATTTATAGGACCTACTGACTCAGGTTCCAAACCAACATGGAAGATGTCATACGCACAACCTGATGCAAAATGGAATGGTTGTAACATCTCTTCATTGGGGAAGAGGTCTTCAGGCTCTATGGGTGAATTAGCATGATCCCAATCAATAGCCTCTATATCAAGATGCAATGATTTGGTAGGATCTATTAGATTATGAAGTGGAGTGGTCAAATCAATGGAGATCATGTTGATGGATGGGATGAAATCTCTAGGACCACATGGGTGTAATCTTATCTCAGGGGTTTCCCTTCCATACTTACGATGAGGCTCTAGAGGAATGGGAATTTTTGGATCTGGCCCATGAGCAGGGTGGATAATAGGATCATTGGGCTCTAATCGCTCTCTGAATGTAGGTGGAGGGGGATTGACCATCTGGTGAATGGCAGCTAGGTCAATAGGTCTCCCCAAAAATCATAGATGAGGGTCTATAGCATGGAGTGCCACCTCTCTCTCTACTAGCTCGTTGACTTGTCACAAGTGGTGAGGTCCAAGATAAGCCATCTCGATCTCATCCTCAAAGTCATCATCACTTATCCAAAAACTATTAGCATTGGTATGCAATCCTAAGACAAGGGGCTCATGTCTTGGCCCCAAGTAGGCCATCTCTATTTCATCTTCATATTCTTCATCACTTATGAAGAATCCATTTGCATTTGTCTCTTGCCCCAAAGTCAGGGGTTGATGGCTCAGGCCTAAGTAGGCTCTTTCTGTTGAGTCTTCTGATTCATAGTCACTTTCATCTGATATATACCCACTCTCATTATGGATGGACCATGTGAATATTTGTAAATAGTGAGGCCCATGGTAGGCTAAGCCAAGTTGTGCCTCATCATCACTTGCTTCATATCCATTCTCCTCATCCCATGAGTTGTACCCTATTGGGGTGGAATCAATTGAGATGTTTGGATGATAAATTTTTGGTGGTGGTACGTTCACCATGGCCACTTGTCTATTGCTCAAATTTCTTATTCTTAGGGGGTGATAAGGAATGAAATCGATGTCTTCTCCTAACCCTAAGCTTAATCTATCCAATTCTACTACAAGAGAGTCATATCGACCTCCAATATAATAGCCTAACCCAAACCTATCAGAGGGAAGCTGATATTGTGGCTCGTATGGCCCTACACCCCTGCTCATATATACCAAGGCCATAGCCATGCCAATGGCAATGCTCAAAGTAGCTTAGAGAAAACTCAAGATTAGAGAGGTAATGAACATTGACCATGAATAATTCATCACTATCCTCTTCTATATCTGAAGACTTATGGGCGCAGTCCAGGCTGGCATAGACAAAATTGGTTTGGTTGGGAGGGATTCCAAGTGGAACCACTATTCCCACTAGCGGCCTCAAGTCCTTAGGTCTTCCCATGTTTTGTGTAGACTCAATGATAGGCATAAAGGTAATGTTCTACACAAGGTACTCCCCTATGCCTATGCTTGCCAAGTGTATTGATGCATGCGATGTGGATGACCCTACGGATGATACTGGTGAAGCGGGGTGGTAATCACTATCTTCATCTTGATCTTGAAGATCTTCTTCTTCCATAGGACTTGGCATTTTAGCAATGGCTATAGTTGGCACTTCCTTGGGCCTTTCTTCTTTGACTAAGGGTGCCTTTAGCTTCTGATTATCTTTTGGTTTTGATGTTGATGGTACTTTAGAAGCATTGACTATTTTGAGTGCACCAGGAGGTGTTGATGTGCATGGGTCTTTTCTTACCCTTTTGTCTTTGTTATCCATTTGTGTGGTTGGAGATGAAGGTGCTACGTATAGGTGGGTAGAAGGAATTACAAATTCTCCTAGAATGTCCACCTGATGGATGTATTTAAAAGGCTCTTCATCGGCCAGAACCACATAGACTTTGTTTTCGTGCACATACTTGACACATTGGTGCAAGATCGAAGGCACACACTTCATGGCCCTTATCCAAGGATGCCCTAGGAGGATGTTGTACTGCATAGCTCCTTCCAAGACATGACACATCACAGGGATGGTCTTGTGCCCCACCTTGATGGGTAGGACTATCATTCCCATAGTATTGCATAAAGCATCATTAAAATCTCTCAATGTGTAAGCTCCTGGAATGATATTGGACTTGGGGATCTTGAGGTGCTCTATTGTTATTGTTGTAATGATGTTTATTGATGAACCTGTATCGACCAAGACCCTCTTGAAAGGTAAGTCATTGATTGCCACCACAATGTTTAGCAGAGGGTCTGGTAAGGCAGTAGGTACTATCTTAATCTCATAATCATAGAATCGAATTATAGGTTCCTGGCATTCTTGTACTTGTCCCACAAAGTGAGTGAATGCATTCACATCTTGTGGTTGGAGCTCAATTGTCCTTAAAATTTCCATTAGAGTCTCCCTATGCTTTGGGGACTATTGTATGAGCTCATAGATGGATAACTTAGCTGGAGTCATCTATAGGTTTTGCTCCAATCTACTCCGGATAGTTACCACAGGTCATGTTGGTGGACCTGGAAGGTTGTCTTACCTCTACCTAGGTGTGGTTGGGACATTCATGGGAGCTGTAGGAGGTTGTGGTTGACCATACCGCCTAGTCCTTGTTGCTATGTTAACAATATCAACCATCCCAATGCATCCATGGGTAGGTATATCAGCTCGAACCTGATTGACTTGGGCCCCTTGCTCTCTAGGGGCCTCATGATTGGGCAATGGGTTTTTGTATATGCCCATGTCTCTATTATCGAGAGCCAGTGGGTTGTCAACTTTGAGTTCTCCTACCTCAATCATGTTTTGCACTTGATGCTTAAAACCAATGCAAGCCTCAATGTCATGCCCCGATATCCTATGATAAGGGTAAAATTGATCTTCCCTATATCCTTTTGGCTTAGGATGGTTGGGATCTATAAGAGGTATATCAAGAAATTTGATCCTCCTAGCCTCGCTCAACTGATTAAATATTGATTGCATTGATTCTGTCAGAGGCATGAAATAGCGAGGTGGCTTGCATTCTCTATTTTACCCTGATTGTTCCTTTGGTCATAATTGGCTGGCGGGGGATGTGCTTGATAGTTCTAGGGTTGTTGTGCACCCCCATCCTTGGGTGTAGCCAATACGACTTGATTGACTAGAGCAGGGTTGCCCTACTTCTATTTGTACTTGTCATTCTTACCATTCTTGTTCCACTCCTTTTTGTTTTAGAGTTTAATGGTTCCCTCATCTACTTTTATGTCTTCGATGAGTTTGGCCTATGCCAAAGCTTCCTCAAATGAAGGATACTACTGAAGTTGTAGCAAGAGGGAGATGTGTTTAGAACAACTTTTGGTGAACATGCGAATGATCTCTTCTATGGGAATGGAGAATGATAATTTTACCATGAATTTTCTCCATCTATTCCCATAATCCATTACTGGCTCATCATCATACTATTTCAAGTTGGCCAGGTCTGAAAGGTTCACCTTCTTCTTAGCACCAAAGGAGAAATGCTTTAGGAATGCATTTACTAGTTGTTCAAAGTTGGTTATGCTATGCTTAGGTAGTTGGTTGAACCATTGAGTGGCAGCACCTAAAAATGTCATTATGAATGTTCTTAGCATGAGAGCATCATTGTCTTCAAGATGAAAATATGCATTGATAAAATTGGTGACGTGCTCTTGTGCATCCTCTTCACCCTTAAATTTTTCTAACCTAGGCATCTCAAAGTGCTTAGGATATGGAGGGCTAGGGATTGATGGGCACAATGGTTGGTTGTGTATTTTGCTCAATGTTGGTGAGTTCCCAACTGCCTCTTGTTTCTCAAAGGCTTTTATATTTTTAGCAATCTCTTGAAATGCCTTTGATGCATGGATTTCCTCCTCTTGTAGGCCTACTCATAGTGGCAATGGAGGTAACTCTCTATCCATTTGATTTGTTCTATTTTCCTCCCTCCTATGAGGGGACTCAAGATTGTGATCCTGGTTTGTTATGTTTGCCCTTTCCCCACTAGTTGGATTTCATTCATGGTTTGGTGGGTGATTTCATTGTGGGCTATCTTGTCTAGTGCGCCTCTCCTTAGGTGAGTCAGTGCATCTAGTTCTTTGGTGGTTATCATCATTTGTCTATAAATTGCTAAGAGCTAGCCACTCAGCTTGCTCTCTTAAGCGTTGCTCATGTTGGTGCAAGAGTCTTTCTCTTTGTTTATCCTATTCGAGAGCTTCCACTAGCTCTCGCTCCTTACATAATGCATTTTCTAACCACCTCACATGGTCAATTTATGCTATCATAGAAGACTCATGTTTATCTAACTCTATTCTTGTTGTCTTGACTCACAGATTCCTCGAGGAGGTTTCTACTATACCTATACTCTTGCTAGCTAATGTGACTTGTTCAATGTACTATTGAGTATCCCTATGATCAAACTCTATATGTCTACTATAGGGTCACTCTGAGGTACCCCAATACTAAGAGATGTGTTTAGAAGTCATAGTTCATGAGCTTCCAGATGCAGAGTTCTCAGTAGCTATAGTTCTTTGAGTTGGTCATGTAGGAAACCGATCCAACCCATCTAGCTATCTTATTTTCCATGGCTAGTCCCATGGGGTGCCATTCACTCCTATGAGGTCATAGTCTATGGGAATATTTCCTTTTGTGTGAAGGGTTTCTTCTATATGATTCCCATGACTAGATGTAGCTCTAGTTTCCTGCCCTTCAGTGGGCAGACCTATTTCATATGTTTCTTGTGAATCTTGAGGTGTTGCAACTCTTGCTTGCCTTCTTGATGAAGAGGGCTTTGTGGTGACATGTTTTCTCCATGTGGATGGAGATGTAGCAGTCTCATCATCCCTATGTGAAGAATGAGTTTTAGAACCTTCTTTATGTCCATGTGAGGAGGAAGCCCTTGAAGCTTCCTCACATCTTTGAGATGTTTCTATGTGTTTAGAGGAGGCCCTTGAGGTCTCCTCATGTCTCCTTGATGAGGATGGTTATGAAGCCTCTTTTTGTCTATGTGACTTTGTTCCATGATGTGGTTCCCTACTTGGGGTTTCTTGAGGAGATCCCCCAAGGGTTGAGTTATCACCCCTTAGGCTCATGGAGCTACGTCTCATGGTCTTACGGGTAGGTCATTCAATGTTACTATGACTCCGCCTATGGGTATGAGTTGCTTCAATCTCTCCCTCGGTATCAGACCGAGGGTGTTTACTTCTTATTTTGACCATGTTGTCTATGAATTGATCTTTTGAGTTGTAATTTAGGAATAGCCACACAATACCAAACAAATGTTTATCTTGATTATCGATTTAAGTGTGCCCTAAACTATTTGGTGTGTTTTGATGTGTTGTTCTTTTGATTTCTTGCTCTTGTTCTTGGATTAAGAATGAGAAGACTCATCCATAGTGACAATCAAGTACACCCATGCCAAACATGATTTTCTCAAAAGAAGCTAGGGTACACCACTGAAGTCCCAGTGGGGGTTCGCCTAGCTCTTCCACTCTGAACCAATGATTGTTCCAATAGTGGGAGACAGTTTGAGCACAAGTAACTTAGTATCACTATAAGTAAGTTTCTCAATCCATTTCTAGGAAGCTCTAGGGGGTAAACCAGTGGAAGGAGATGAATTCCAATGTCACTGGACTGAATTGAAGGTTGGTGATGAAATCCAACTCCCCAATGTTTAAATGAGATGTGCGTGTGTGGTGTTCATTTTAAGCTTGCATAACATAAAGTGCATCATATAGCAGCAATGAGTCTTTCCTATATGCCTAAGTGCAAAAATACATTTCAATATTCAGAAAGATGCATGAACTACTATGATTTGTATGAGCGCACTTTATTTCATGTAGCTATGGCCTCTAGCAGGGCCTCAAAGCAAGCAAACAACATACAATGTCTAGCACATTGGATTCTAGGGAAAATTTTTAGGCATAAGCCATTGTTCCTAGCAACGCCTAGTGGAAATCTAAAAGAAGATCTAAGATATGCAAAATGCTTAATTCTTTCTCCTTTTATTCTTTCAATTTCCAAACATAAATGTGCTTTAAGTTCTCTATTTTAGACACACAGAAGTAAACAGAAAGTTATAAAATATCAGAGAGGTTGTACCAACCTCTAATCCAACTTAGAGAATCGTTTTAACCTCTGCTACACTCCAATTCTGGCTGTTGACCAGAGTGACTGGTTCTTGGCCGTCGTTAGTGGGAGCGGCTAAATCTCTATTGGTCATTGTAGCTCAGAGCGACTGATTTTTGGCCACTGTAGCTCAGAGCGGCTAGACCTGCACACAAAACTAAGTTAGTATTCTAGAAAAAATGAAAAATCAGTGGAGGTCCCACCATGATCGCCATCTGTAGCGACCCCGAGATGCACGCACCACTCTTTTTATGCTACTTGCAATGTATTAAAAACCCAAAATGAAATGGAAGACAATGAAAAGCATATAACATGGAAATAACAAATATGGATCTCTTTATTTGTATTGAAACCCGGTTACATGTCGGTCCCTCTTAGGGATACCCATTTCGATACAATAAGGTTACAAATAGGTAAAGAGTGCCCCTTTCGCGAAGAGGTGGTGCACTTTCAAAAAGCTTCCCGATTCTGCACATAGAAATGTATGAGGGCTTACAGATGCCTCCTTCTCTAGGCCTATTTCCTAGAGGGATCCCTTTTGCTCTCGTATGTTGTAGATTCCATCCGATGAACTTGTGGCCCTGTAAGCAATGAAACAACAACACATGCTTAGATGTCCGAGAATACCTCCCCGGATGAGGTTGTTAGTAATGAATATAACAAATGAAAGCAAGTGCAAATTAGACTAATGCTATGAATGTGAATGAATGAAATGATGCTATGCTAATGATATGCTAAAATAATGAATCTAATGTCTAAAACCCTAAGCTAAGCCCATGGGCCACTATCCAAGACAACGGCCGCTAAAGTGACTCTCATCCTCTTTGCTCCAAAGCTATGGATCAAAGCTTGTATCCGATGTTGAAATAATGGTTGCTATGCTCTCCAATTTATTAGGGCTTCACCATACACGTGATCTCCAAGGGAACTCTCCAAGTCTCAAAAGCTCTCCTCAATGACCTATCCTGATAAATTATCTAGATAAAGATCTCTTAGATAAAATATGTCTCTCCTCTCTTCAAATATATCCTTGGTGCTCTTAGGCTTGCACCTTTTATAGTGTGAAACCCTAGGTCTATGTCCAAGCCCTAGGAATGAATTTCTCATGCGTAGTGAGAGTTAGCATGAGAATATTTTTATCTTTTCTATGTTTGGAGGCCAATTAACTGAAATATAACTACCAACTTGAGTCTCCTATGCAAACTGGTCATTAGCATGAGAAGATTTTATCCTTTGTTTATGTTTGGAGGCTAGTTAACTAAAGTCTAAATGCAAACTCAAGTCTCCTATGTGAACTGGTCATGAAAAGGAATGCAAAGTTACTCCCGCTCACCTTTATTGCATGCAGACTGCCACTTCCACCCGTGATTAGGCCTGTTTGTCAGAAAAACTACTTTTAGGTCAGTGACTAAGATCTAGCCACTGTCATCTGTAGTGGCTAAGGTCTGGCCGCTCTAGGCTTGAGCGGCTAGGATCTGGTCACTCTTGGCTTGAGCGGCTAGGCTTGGATGGCTTGAAAAGGCCCCAAATGAGTGGTGAGAACCACTTGTTGATGCTTGGAAAGTCCAATATTATGTCATCTGATCTTATGAATGTGTCTATGTGAGTAGCTCCCCTAAGCATGACACGTTTTAGGTGTCTATAGAACAAATCACCACACACAATAGAGACACCAAAATTTACGTGGTTCACCCAATGTGGGCTATTCCATAGAGAAAATATTTCACTAAAATTTTCTTAATCAATATCTTGGGAATTATTTCCCTATTATAATGTTTAAGGACTTATATCCAAAGGAGATACCAATATCCTAATAAATTTTGTGTATCTCTATCCACATGAGAACTCCTTTCTCCTTTTGCTCTGGTTGGTGATCTTCTAGAGAAATTGTTGCCCCCACTACTCTAGCTAATTGATCTCTATCCACTTAAGACACCTGTCTGATGTGCAAGGTGCAGCCAAAGTATTGTCATTGTTGTCAACATAGACAGAGAGATCATTTGATGCAGTTGATGCAGTGGATAGGAGTTCAAAGGTCAGTCAGAACATGTACAGTGAATTTCCAAGAAGATAGAAGTGGCCCAGATTCTCAGAATCAAAGAAAAAGACAAGTAAGAAAATTGTCGCGATATCGCGACATGGCCGAGGAGAGAGAAGGCACAAGCAAAATTGTCGCAATTTCATGACATGAACGAGGAGAGAGAATGCACAAGAAAAATTGTCATGATTTCACGACATGGACAAGGAGAGAGAAGGCGCAAGCAAAATTGTCATGATTTCACAACATGGACGAGGAGAAAGAAGGCACAAGCAAAATTATCGTGATTTTGTGACATGGCCGAGGAGAGAGAAGGTGCAAGCAAAATTGTCATGAATTCGTGACATAGATGAGGAGAGAGAAGGCACAAGAAAAATTGTCATGATTTCACGACATGGTCGATGAGAGAGAAGGTGCAATGAAAACTATCATGATTTCATGACATGTTGGAGGCAAAGAAGCCAAGTGGAAAAACTGTCGTGATTTCATGACATGTTGGAAGTAAAGAAGGCAAGTAAGAAAACTGTCATGATTTTGTGACATGTTTGGAAAGAAGGCGCAAGCAAAGAAAACTATCATGATTTTGCAACATGTTTGGAGAGAAGGCACAGGAAAAGAAAACTGTCACAATTTCACGACAGGTTTGAAGAGAAAGCACCAAGGATAGAAAGTGTCACGATTTCACAACAGGTTCACAGAGAAGAGCTCAAGGAGAAAAAGTGTCGCAATTTCGTGACAGGTTCACAGAGAAGAGCTCAAGGAGAAAAAGTGTCATGATTTCGCGACAGGTTCACAGAGAAGAGCTCAAGGAGAAAAAGTGTTGCAATTTTGTGATAGGTTCGAAGAAGAAGCGCCAAGGAGAAAAAGTGTCATGATTTTGTGACATGTTGGGTTTTCGTGACCCAAAGAAGATATAGAGTGCAAGGCAGCACGTGTCACGATTTCGTGACATGTCGGGTTTTTGCGACCTGAAGAGGAGAGAGATTGTATGGAGGAAATTGAGTCACAATTTTGTGACATGTTCCGTTTTCACAGGCCAAAGATAGAAAAGGCACAAGGCAGAGAAAGTGTCACGATTTCGTGACACATTTCATTTTCACAGGCAAAAGGTAGAAGGCACAAGGTAGCGATTGTATCACGATTTCGCGACATGTCAGGTTTTCACTGGGGTTTGCAAAGAATAGTGTACAAAAGAGAAAGATGTCACGATTTCATGACATGTTCCATTTTTTCTGGTTGAAACCAAGAATAGTAGCAAGAAGACGAAAGTGTCATGATTTCATGACATGTCTAGTTTTCGCTAGTGCAAGCCAAGTAGAGTGTACGAAAGCGAAAAGTGTCACAATTTTGTGACATGTCTGGTTTTCGTGGTTGCAAGTGAAGAAGTGGAAAAGGAGCTGGAAACTGTTGTGATTTCATGACATGTTGTGTTTTCACTGGTTTCTTCTTAGTTTTGTAATTTTGCAATTTTTTTATTGTTTTTGGGCCTAGGAGGAATGTCATTTGCATACCACTCATTGGCCGCTACCTCTTAGAGTAGCTAGTTTGCATTGAGGTTGGCCACTACTGTCGTCAGCGACTAGTTTGAAAACCCAACAATCAAAATTTTAACCATTGGGAACTGGTCGTTGCCAGCTGTAGTGGCCAAGTTGTGGCTGCTCCTAGCGCGAGCGGCCAAGGAAATTTAGGTTTTTTAATTCATATTTTTTATTTTTAGGCCACTTAATTGATTTTTTTGGAATTTTGAGTTACTTTTATGAAAATTTTTGCATGATTAGGTGCATTTATTTATTACTCACATAGCCTTAGCATAGTTTGATTATATTCACATTGTTTAGCATGTTTATCACATTTATTTAGCTACAGTGCATTGATTTAGGCCCTTATTTTATAACTTTAGATCTTATCTGCTCGGGCTTGGGACCTAAACTTGCTTTGTGATCTCTTGCATGAGATGACTGATATAGAGTGGGGCTAGCTTAAGGCCTGTCGTATCTAATATATCATTGGCCTACCCACGTTTATGTCATATTAGGCTTACTTGATGGCCCTGGCCCATCGGTGGGACCATAGGACAAACACCTTCCACCTTCCTACCGGTGAGATGACCATTACATCGGAGGATGTTTATAGGATCTTCAGGATCCCCTTTGATGGAGTGCCCATTATTTCTTCCCCCACTACTGCATGATGTGCTATATTTGTGAGGGTCTTTGGTGAGCATGCTAATGCTACCTCTAGGGATACTCATTTGGGAGGAAGCTCTATTTACCATTGGTACGATGAGGAGGTCTTCACCCGACTGCATGCTATGTTATTGATGATCATCTACGACATCATTATACCCAACTGATCTAGACTAAGGTTCCCATGGAACCTCTTGGCTATGGTACAAGACCTGATCAATAGTGAGTAGCCCATCATATATGCCTAGGGGAGTGCACTGTTGGCACAGTGTTATGATGATTTGTACTGCATTCAGTGTTGCAGACTAGCTTGTATAATGTGCAGCTTGCTTCTTCAGGTCTGGTACTGGGAGCATATCAAGGTAAAATTCCCTAGAGAACTCCTAATGCAGATTGTTGATCTAGAAAAGGATATCTAGGTGGCCCAGGGCACTCAAGGAGCGCAAGAGCCAACATCATTTAGGGGATATTTCTCACTATAGGGTGTCTCTGATAGGTTTATGAGCTACTAAATTTATATGGAAATCTTATCATGAGTGTCCTATCTGGGATGATCCTTCCAGCTTTACTATGAGGACTCACTGTGACTGATGGTTGATCGGTCGCAAGGTCAGTATCAGGGAGTTATTCTACTATTCTAGGTTACTCCATCAGTTCAGGATCTGGTATGATGTTCCTCTCGAGTCATTTGTCTATCGCTAGATTGTCATCGAGAAGAACCTTCCACCACCCCATGTTATAGTAGTTCTTGAGGAGGATTGAAACGTTAAATCTCGTTCTCTGATTAAATTCAAATCAATTCTTCAAATTGTAGTATAAGAAGTAAACATGAACAACAACCTTAGATGAAATAAATCAATTTGGAATACTTCGCCACTAGGAGGGCAGATCCCGCCATAAAGGCAAATATGCGAGAAGCAATGATAAATCGATAAAAAATATAAAATATAAGATGATTAAACCCTACGCTTGGAAACTATCTATATATGCAATAAAATGAGTTTAAATATTATGGCCGACTGCTCATAATATTTGTATTGTAACATGACTCCCCTCCTCGGAAAGCTTTGTCCTCAAAGCTGGAAATGTCTGGAAAATACTTTCATGTTCCCATGTGGCATCCTCCTCTGGTAGGTCTTGCCATTTGATGAGAAATTCTTGAATCTGGCGCGATCTTAGTCTTCGTATTCTTTGTTGTAGTATATCTTCAGGTTGGAGATGTATGCGTCCTTCCTCATCGAGCACTGGTAATTCTGATTGACTTTGCACTTTCTGACCAATTACTTTTTTGAGACATGAAACATGAAATACCGGGTGTATTCGTGATGATGAAGGTAGCTCTAACTGATAGGCTACTTCTCCAATGCGGCGCACAATTTTGTAAGGACCATAGAATCGTGGAGCCAACTTTTGGCTGGACTTTATCCTTAACGATGATTGTTTGTAAGGTTGCAACCTTAGGAAAACCCAATCACCTATATTAAAAGTTCTCTCTGATCGGTGCAAGTCTTGTTGTTGTTTCATACGATTTTGTGCTTGGACTAAATTCTCTTTGAGGATGGTGAGTGTAGACTGCCTTTGTTGGAACCAATCATCCACTTTGGCTACTTTGGATGATCCTTGTACGTAATCTGCGACGGTTGGAGGCTTGGTGCCATACAATGCTTCAAAGGGAGACATCTTAATTGAGTAATGGTAAGAAGTGTTGTACCACCATTATGCCAATGCTAACCACTGGCTCCATTGGTATTGTTTATCTTGAGCGAAACATCTTAAGTACGTACCCAAACATTTGTTAACTACCTCTGTTTGACCATCTGTCTGTGGATGGTAGGCTGAGGACATGTTCAATTTGGTACCACTAAGTCGAAATAATTCCCGCCAAAAGTTACTAGTGAAGATGGGGTCTCTATCACTTACAATATTTTTGGGCATACCATGTAATTTGAAAATTGAATCCATAAATACCTTTGCCACCTTGCTTGCGGAAAATGGATGTTGTAAAGCCTGAAAGTGAGCGTATTTGGATAACCGGTCTACGACTACGAATATTACTGTCCTGCCTTCTGACTTTGGAAGACCTTCAATAAAATCCATGGATATATGTTCCCACTGCCGTTCAGGGATGGGTAATGGTTGTAACAACCCTGGTGATTTGACTGTTTCTCCTTTATTGCACTGGCAAACTTCGCATTCTGCTACCCATTGTTTGACTTCTGCTTTTAATCCTTTCCAACAAAATGATTGTTTGACCCTTAAATATGTTTTCAAAAATCTTGAATGTCCCGCTGATGGAGAAGCGTGTGATTCGTCGAGGATCTTCGATTTGAGTTCTGAATTGTGTGGAATGTAAATGCGGTTCTTCTTCCGGAGGATTTTATCTTCATAAGAGAACAAAGGGTGTTTAGAGGACCCTATAGATAATTCTTGAATTATCTGAGCAGTTTCGCTATTGGACAACCATTCATCTTGTAATTGATTCACCCATTGGGAGCAAGGACCTGAAATAGCGTTAATGACTACTTCGTCTTCATATTTCCTGGATAGCGCATCGACGGCTACATTTTCCTTCCCTTTCTTGTATTCGATAACAAAATCATAGCCCAATAGTTTGGTTAACCACTTATTTTGTTCCGGATAGGAAAACCTTTGCTCAAGAAAATGTTTGAGACTACTATGATCTGTTTTTATAATGAAGCGGCTATTGATTAGGTAGTGTCTCCATTTTTCTACTGCATGAAGAATAGCCAACATTTCTTTTTCGTATGTTGATCTTCCCAAAATTTTCCCCGAGAGCTGTTTACTTTCAAATGCCAACGGATGACCTTCTTGCATTAATATAGCCCCAATTCCTGTTCTTGACGCATCACATTCGATAATAAATGGTTTGTGAAAATTGGGAGTTGCTAAAACTGGAGTTGTACACATGGCCTCCTTAAGAGCTTCGAAGGCTTGAGTAGCCTCTTTCGACCAACGAAAAGCATCCTTCTTTGTGAGTGCTGTGAGAGGTGCTGCAATCTTACCATAATTTTGTACAAACTTGCGATAGTAGCCCGTGAGACCCAAAAAACCACGAAGTTTCTTGATGGTTTTAGGTAAAGGCCATTCTTGAATTGCCTTAATCTTATTGGGGTCGACTTTGACGCCCTCGTGTGAAACTATATGACCAAGATACTCGACTTCTTGGACACCAAATGAACATTTGGAACGTTTGACAAATAACTTTTCTTTGTGTAAAATGTGAAGGGCTTTATCCACATGATGTAAATGATCCTTCCATGTTTTGCTATATATGAGAATGTCATCAAAAAAAACTAACACAAACTTACGGAGGAGTGGACGAAACACTTGGTTCATGAGACTTTGGAATGTGGATGGTGCATTGGTGAGACCAAAAGGCATGACCAAAAATTCGTAATGACCTTCATGAGTACGAAAAGCAGTTTTGGGAATATCTTCTTCTCGGACACGGATTTGGTGAAATCCTGAGCGAAGGTCTAATTTTGTAAAAAATTTTGCACCATGCAACTCATCTAGTAGGTCATCTATGACAGGGATAGGAAATTTGTCCTTGATAGTGAGTTTATTGAGAGAACGAAAATCAGGACACATACGCCAAGAGTTATCTTTTCGTCGAGCCAGAACTACAGGTGAGGAATAAGGGCTAGTGTTGTGACGAATGACTCCATGATCTAGCAGATCCTGAACGATCTGTTCGATTTCTGTCTTTTGTGGTTGAGGATAGCGGTAAGGACGATTGTTAGGTGGGACACTCCCTGGAATCAAATGGATGGCATGGTCATGAGATCGTTTAGGTGGTAATCCTTTAGGTTCTTGGAAAACCTCTTCGTAATTTGTTACGATGTCTCGTAAATCTGGAGCAGTAATATCCGAAGTTGCTCGAGATTGTTTTTCCAAACAATTAATTTGAGCTATAAATCCATATCCACCCTTTTTTAACATCTTCTCCATACTATGAGAGCTCACCATTTGTGATGGAGGAGTAGTAATGCCTTGTAAGCGAATGACTCGTCCGTTTTCCTTCCATTCCACAAATAATTTTTTGAAATTGAAGCTAACCGTGTCTAATGTTTCCAACCATTCAACTCCCAAAATGACATCAGAGTTCCCTAAATTCATGACGAAAAGGGATCCAAACCAGGTATAAGTTCCCATTTTTATGGAAACTTGAGATGTTCGACCAACACATTGCGCGTTCACCCCGTTGGCCACTAGAACCTGGAATTTGTCTTTGTTGGAAGAGTTAATGAATAAATTCAAAGCTTTTGCTGTTTTGATGTCGATAAAATTGTGGGTACTGCCGGAATCAATTAGCACATTCACCTTTTTCTGGCGGAGAAATCCTGGTACCTTGATGGTATGGTGGGCGGTTAACCCCATGAGGGCATGCACGGAGATCGCCATTGTATCCTCTTCCTTCTCTTCTAGAGTACTTGGTAGTTCTTCTTGCATAGGTTCTTCTTGGTGGTAAGTTTCTTCCTCTTCTCCTTCATATTGATCGCATTCAATATGAAAGTTTTGTTTTTGGGCACATGCTTGTTCCCTGGGATGATGAGTGCGACATTTATAGCAAAAGTATCTTGATGGTTGATCATTTCTACGAAAGGAATTGTTGCGATACGAAGGACGACTATAAGTTTCACGCCGTGCATACAACTGAATTCTCTTCTCAGCCAGCTTGGCTATTCTTATACAATCGTTCAACGAGGTTGGATTTTGAATGTCCACCTCCACCCTAATATTTTCTTTCAATCCATTGCGAAAAGCTCCTACCACTGTGTCGGGACTGAGGTCTAATGTATATGGTAGTAAACTGGTGAATTCCGAAACGAACTCGCTAACCGATCCTTCTTGTTTAAGAGATAACAGTCTTACTGTGTATGACGATGTAGCTCCTTCATCAAATCTTTCTAAAAAAGAGGTAGTGAATTTTTTCCAGTTAATAGTAGCTCCTTTCTCTCGCTTAAGCCATACGAACCATTGGTAGGCCTCGGTGCCTAATTTTGAGGCAGCGAAAGGGACTTTATCAAATTCCTTAATTTGGTATAAGTCGAGAATGCCTTCCATTTTGGCTATCCAACCACGAGGATCATGACCCTCAAAAGTGGGCATATCAATGCGTGGAAAATTATTAGGGCCTCTCGGTTGGTGATAACCCATATCCCTTTCCTGATCTTGGTTATACCGCTGTCTATGATAGCGATCCCTGTAATTATCCGAATTGCCTCTTTGTTGTTCCCAATCGTCATCCTGATCGTCATTTTCTTCATTCCTTTGGGCATGGGAGTGATTTTGGGGATTAGTATTGGGATTAAGCCGGTTTTGTGCGCTCACTAGGGTTTTTAGGTTGACACTAATTTCGCGCATACCATCTATTAAGAGTCGAAGAGTTTCATCCGTGGAAATGGCCGAGTTACTTGAGTCTCCTTGTGTGATGTTTTCGTGAGTTGGGGGAGGGTTAGTAGCCATAGGGTCTACCAGTGGATGATGTGGATTATAACTGCCAATTTTGAAAGGAGAAGGAGAATTTTTTGTACCTTGGCTTCGATGAGGTCTTCTTGCGTTTTTATTGGGGGTCTCCGAGCTTGATAGTCGACCGTCAGGTCCTTTGGTCCAACTTCTACTCATGCACTGTTCAAAATTTCCTGCTTAGTAATCCTTGAGCGTCAAATTCTGAAAAGTTTGGTTGAATTCGAAAAAAAATTGGATTCCGCTTCAACTGTCACTCCAACTGCGATGCAGAGTTTAACACAGTGATGACAACTGACCATGAGGATAGTGACAGCGAGGACTGACAACAACACGGATAGCTAGCGACAGCGACAGCGAGGACTGATAACAACACGGATAACTAGCGACAATGACAACGAGGAATGACCACGAGGATGGTGAACTGACCATAATGACAGTGATAGTAAGGACTGACCACGAGGACAGCAAGGACTGACCACGAGGACAATGAACTGACCACAATGACAGCGACAGCAAGGACTGACCACGAGGACAGCGAGGACTGACAATGACACGGACAGCTGGCGACGGATGGGACAGGGATAGCGAGTGACAAACGGGATGCATGAGGAAATGAAAGGGTGTGACCAAGTCATAATGGCATTAGTGCACCTTGTGAGTTATAAACCCTCACATGGTTTTCCCTTAGCGCATGTGGGATAAAGGTTTAAGCCCACTGACGAAATACATTAAAAAAAAATGACCGCGATTGAAATTAAAAGAAGATGACCTTAGCTTTAAAATATTTACGAATTTTTTGCGAATGGTGATTGGTCGGGGCGTTCGTGGCGGATTGACGAATTTTTTCGTCTGCAAATGCGTCTGGAGTGTACAACTTGTAACGCGTCTGTTAATTAACAATTTGAGGATTGCTATTGTTCCATCAGGCGGATTTACAAATTTTTTCAAATGATTTAGGGATTTACAGCCTGTACACTATCGTTAATTAATGCCTGAACCTGCTGATCACTCTTCCGATCACTATGACGATGTTTACGTCGAGCCGAAGAGCTGCCACCGAATGCCCAGGAAGTTCGACACTTGAAATCTGATACCACTTGGAACGTTAAATCTCGTTCTCTGATTAAATTCAAATCAATTCTTCAAATTGCAGTATAAATAAGTAAACATGAACAACAACCTTAGATGAAATAAATCAATTTGGAATACTTCGCCACTAGGAGGGCAGATCCCGCCGTAAAGGCAAATGTGCAAGAAGCAATGATAAATTGAGAAAAAATATAAAAGATAAGATGATTAAACCCTATGCTTGGAAACTATCTATATATGCAATAAAATGAGTTTAAATATTATGGCCGACTACTCATAATATTTGTATTGTAACAAGGATGACCCTCCCATAGTTGATCCTGGTGTGGCTGATGCTGGAGTGATGGATGCGTACACCCTCTGGTGGGGTACCCGACTATGGCAGGGTGGCGGCCACCTGGGGTGGTCTTTGGATGAGGCTGAGGCCATGGATCCTAAGGGGCACCGAGTGTGGGCTCAGACAGATGACTGGGGATAGGCCGGGTAGCAAGAGCAGGTGGTAGAGGAGTAGGCTACAGGGGAGCAGGTTGCCTCGAAGGAGGAGGAGGATGTATATCCTAAGGAGCAGGAGTCTCCTCTCTGGGCTTAGTTGCACCAGGTGGAGGCTGAGCTACAGACTACCTAGATATAGGTATAGTAGTGGGATGCCACTATTGCAGATCTTCGAGGATAGCTTGTCTAGGTTACCACTGAGCATGATGAGGCTCGGAGTCAGGTTGCCTTAGGTACAGGTGTAGATCTTGGGGCCAAGGTGAGACGTCTATAGGGGATCATAGAGGAGGATGATGCTCAGATGACCTCAGATGCTACCTACATTTCTACCCTTAGGTCATAGATATGGCTTCTAGGTGCTACTCCTCGAGAGAGGCCCATAGTAGGGGGTTTAGAGCACAGCACACAGAGCACTTCTAGGTAGTCTTCAGCTAGATCGAGTCATAGGACTAGGTCCTAGATAGAGTGTACTAGAGGTGCCAGCTCTATGCCGCCTCCTAGAGGGGGTGGTGAGGGTGGTGGTGAGACTAGTGGTGTAGGCCACTCTTGATTTGTTATGGTTCATTTGATACTTGTACTATTTTTGAGTGTAAGGTCAGCTGACCTACATAGTTGTAGCCTGGATGGTGGTTTTGTACCTACATGTACTTATTTGACACATGTTTATATGATACTTAGACTTTGAGACTCACCATGTGTATCTTTATGTTTATGTTTTTATGTTTATGTGATGTAGTATTATGATTTTATGATGTGATATGATGTGATGTGATGCTTTAGATGTTATGATCTAGATAATGATGATGGATGCATATGTAATGCTTATGGTTATATGCATTGATTTATGTTATGTGATGTAATGTATTTATATGCCATGATGGATGTATTCTTAGATATTATGATCTTTAGATGTAGGTGGGCTACTTATGATGTATGTATATATGGATGCAGTGCTTATTGTTAAATGCATGTTTAATTTTGATGTGATTGTATGCATTTAACCTTATGTTGTTATGGTATGGAAAATGAAATATTTTATGTTATACTGATGATCTATTGTAAATGAACTTGTATGCTTTAATCACTTAAAAACATATGGTATGCATGTTATATGAGTTTAACAAGCTAATGGGTGACACCACAGAATGTAAATCAATCATGAATGTAAATAATAACTCTTAGCATAAGAATTAATGATTTACGCATCTAGATGTGAGATGAGATGATGTGATATGTATGTACTTTCTTTATAAGCTTCTGTAAATTAAAAGATATCCCCAAAATAGTCAATGGTCATCTAAATATCATTATTGACATTCATCTAATATCTATCCTATTTCATGAACCCCCTTTAATGAACAAAACCTCATAAAGAAAGTTGATGATGATTGATTGATGGAATGATTTGTTGCTATGAGGGGATTTTTGAGGTTTTCCATGAGACTCAAACACCCTAGTTACTCGATCAAAAGTTGTATACTGACCATACAGAGCTTCTGAAGGATAAAGTTCTGTTATGAAGACCTAGATATTCATTATCCCTATGTGTGCAAATGAATATATTAGATAGAACATAAGCATACCCCAGTGCCAAGCGAGATTCATTCAGCCCATTGCTATATTGGGGATCCTCAAATGTTCATCCTGATCCTAAGTTGGACTTAGTTGGATTAGACCACTAGGCAATACAGGACACCTAAGGCTAGCTCTTCCACATGCAAACATTGGTCTATTCAAAAGCGAGATGCTAATGTGACAGACATATCATCGTGCGTAAGGTACCTCACACTGAGAATTCCAAGGATTCAAGTTCATACTCCCTTCTTTTCTTCATATTTATTTGGGATACTTGCTCATGATTTAGTGATGAAAATCACTATTTATTTTGAATTTTTGTTTTTCTTTGAGCAAGGGATTTATGTAGTGATGATAATCACTTGTTTATTTTGTTTTTGAATTTTTCTTTGTTCAAGATTTTGCTTGTTTTGATTAAAGCAAGGGATTTATTTGGGTAGGGGTGAACTTGTCCTTTTGCCAATTCTCAACATTTCTAAACCGATCGCATAGGGGGATGAGCAAGATAAAATTTTCACCTTAGGATACCTAATACCACTTCGCAATGTTCATCTTTCCCTTATTTCAACTAGGATTTTAGTGTTTTGATTAGTGATAGGATTCTAAAATATACTAGGTGCTATCAAAACTAAACCTCACCTATCAAAAGCAAAGATAACTTTCTACACAGTTTGATAAAACCACTAGGTATGGTTGAGTGACCAAAAAACCCTAGTATATCCCTTATAGCAATAGGAGGGGTTGTGTTGAAAAACATAGTTACACACATGGGTGATGGATGATGATGGATTTTGAAGATGCATGATTGAGGTACAAACATGGTGTCATTTGTAAGATTGTAAACATAAATGTATCTAAATGCAAATGTAATGGATGGTCATGCCTATATGCAATGCAATTACATGAATGCAAATGTAGAATGCATACTACAAATGTTTTTGTATTTTTGATGCTTTCAATTGTTTTTGAGTTTTTGATTGTTTTGAATGTTTTTGATATTTTGATTTTAAATTGTTTTTGTGCTTTTGATTATTTTGGATGTTGACCAAAGGGCTTATGGTGCCTTTGGGGCTTTTTGTGATTTGACCAAATGGCGTGAAGATGCCTTTGGAGCCTTTTGATGATTTGACCAAATGGCTTGAAGATGCCTTTGGAGCCTTTTGATGATTTGACCAAACGACTTGAAGATGCCTTTGGAGCCTTTTGACCACCTTTGGAGCCTTTTATGATTTGACCAAATGGCTTGAAGATGCCTTTGGAGCCTTTTGATGATTTGTTTTGATTTTAATGTTTTCTATTATTTTTTAATCTTTTGAAGTTATTTGAATTTTTTTGTGTTTTTGTGATTTATGTGTGAAATACCTTTAAATGAATGATATTGAGAGGCTCTGGCTCCTCAATGCCTTCCAACATTGTTAGGCGATATGCCCCAGGCCCAATATTCTTAGAGATGATGTAGGGCCCTATCCAGTTGGTCATAAATTTATCTCGTAGATGCGATGGATAGATTCGAGTTCTGTTGGTTCTCTTTGAGCACAAGATCACCAACTTTAAAGTCTCTTAGGTGGACTCTAGCATTGTAAGCTCATGTTAGATGATCCTGGTAGATGCGAAGATGCTCAAGGGCATTGATGTATCATTCATCCAGAAGGGTCAATTGATCCAAGTGAGCTTGTTGCATAGTGTCATCATTGATGAACTCTTTCAATGCGATGCATAATGTTGGAATTTCCAACTCTAAAGGCATAATGGCCTCAATGCCATATACAAGTGAAAATGGTGTTGCCCTAGTGGGCGTCCATATGCTAGTCCTGTAAGCCCATAATGCTAAGGGTAATTGCAGATGCCAATCCCTATGGTTTTCTTTCACCATATTCTTTAAGATGGCTACTATTATCTTGTTTGAGGCCTCTGCTTGCCCATTTGCCTACGGATAGTATGGTGTCGCAAAACTATGTTGAATGTTGTATTTGGTTGTTAAAGCTCACACATTTTTGTTTTTGAATGATGGTCCATTATCCAATATTATCTTGAAGGGTACCCCAAAATGACAAATGATATTGTGAAGTATGAACTCCGTAATCCAAGGACCAATTATTGATGTCAAGGGGACCGCTTCCACCCACTTGGTGAAATACTCAGTGGTCATTAAGATGAACATGTGTCGGCCTGAGGATGGGGGAGAAATATTTCCAATCAGATCGAAACCCCACTGAGAAAATGGCCAAGCTACCTGAATGGGTTGTAAGGCCTGAGATGGCAAGTGCATCAGGTTTGCATGATGTTGACATTTAACACATTTCTTGACATACTCACAGTAGTCTTTCTCCATGGTGGGCCAGTAATAGCCCATTCAGAGAATACATTTGATGATGGCCATGCCATTGAAGTGGCCACCACACGTACCATCGTGAGCTTGCAAAATCACCCAAGCTGATTCTTAGGGCTCCAAGCAACGTAGGAGAATTCCATCATAACTTCAACGATACAATATGCCTCCTAGAAAGACATATCTAGTCACTTTTTTCTTGAATGCTCATCTCTCGACATGCGATAGTCCCTATGGGACACTTCCAAGCCTAAGGAAGTCTTGTAATTGGGATAGCCAATCCTGATAGGCTACAACCTCAATAGATAAGATGACTTGTGCCTCCTACAATTTGACTTGCACAAACGTATATTGAGACACAACCTTGTGGTGAATAGTGGTACCATTCCCCATAGGACCCTGGGAGATCAAGGACCCCCAAGGTGCCTTCTTTAAGAAGTCTTTGGCTTTACAGAACCAGTCATGGTTTGGCTCTATATGGATCATGTTAACTGATTCCTTGTTATCAAAGGCCTCATGCTGAATTGTTGAATGCGAGAGTGTTTTGACATGAATGGTAGTGAAATCGGTGGATGGATTCTGAGGGATCAAGGATCCCAAATATGCCATGGTGTCTATAAATATATTTGATGAATGAGGGATTGCCTCGATGTCGTACCATTCTAGTTTGGCTAGATATGTGTCAACGAGCTCCTTATAAGCTTTCAGGATTGGATCCCGACATTGAAATAGTCCTTTGACTTGGTTGACTATGAGGAGGGAGTCACCGAAGATATTCAACCTCTTGATGTTCATGGAGATGGTTGTTTGGAGACCCAATATTAGGGCCTCATATTCGGTGTTGTTATTGGTGCAAGGGAAGTCTAGCTTGAATGACAAGGGCATTGGAGCACCTTGTGGCATGAAAAAGATAATCCCTATGCCACCTCCTTGTTCACACTTTGAACCATCAAAGAACAAAGTCATGTCTACTTTATTTTTTGGTTCTTCGGGTTTGGGTGCTTCTGATAATGCAAAGACTGCATCATCAAGAAGCTCTATGGTAAGGGGCCTACTATTCTAGAGAGGCGCCTCAGCCAACTGATCAGCTATGACTTGTCCCTTGATGGAATTTTGGCTTATGAATTCCAAATCGAATTCTATCAATAGCATGATCCACTTTATAGTGCGTATATTATGATATGTCTTGCTCATCATATACTGCAAAGGATTTTTCTTGGATATCACATATGTCATATGGCTCAACATGTAGTGGCACAATTTCTTAGTTGCAAAGACCACCGCTAAGCACAACTTCTCTATGTATGTGTATCCAATTTCATAGCTCACCAGGGTACGACTAATATAATATATCGCTTGCTCTTTGTCTTGCACATTCTTTTGAGCCAACATGGTGCCCAACGCAAAATATATAGTGGATATATATAACAAAAATGGTACGTCTAGCCTCGGTGGAGCTAGAACTGGTAGCATTGCTAGGTATTCTTTGATTTTAGCAAAGGCTTGTTGACATTCTTCATCCCATTGGAATGGGACTCCCTTGTGTAGTAGTCGATTCATGGGTTGATATTTATCCGATAGTTGTGTGATAAATCATTTTATGGATGCTACTTTGCCCTATAAGCTTCTTAGTTCTTTGATGTTTGTGGGTGGAGCCATTTCTAGGATAGCCTTTACCTTAGCTGGGTCTACCTCGATGCCTCATTTAGAAATGATGAATCCCAAGAGTTTTCTAGAAGTCATGCCAAAGATGCATTTCTTGGGATTCAACCTGACATTGTGTTCAATCAGGCGATCGAAGACCTTTGTGAGGGTCTCAGCATGCTCTTCATGCAACAATGACTTGGCTAGAAAATCATCGATGTAGTCTTCCAATATTGTGTGCATGTAGTCATGGAAAATGTATGTCATAGCCCATTGATATGTGGCACCAACATTCTTAAGGCCAAATGACATCACTTTGTAGTAGAATGTCCCCCATGGAGTGGTGAACATGGTTTTATGTTGGTCTTCGGGTTTAATCTGAATCTGATTGTAACCAAAAAAATTATCCATTAGGGAGAGCATCTCATGACCTGCAGTTGCATCTACAAGAGCATCTATGTTGGGCAATGGGAATGAGTCCTTTGGGGTTGCCTTATTGAGATCCCTAAAGTCCATGCAAATGTGGACTCTTCCATCAGGTTTTCCTATGGGCACCATGTTTGATACCCACTCTGGATAGTCGATGGGGACAATAAAGACTACATCCAATAGTTTTTGCAACTCATTTTTAACCATCAAAGTGATGGTTGGATGCATCTTTCTAAGTTTTTGCTTGACCGACTTCTTTGTGGGGTCTAGCGATAGGTTGTGGACAACCAACTTAGGATCTAACCCCGACATGTCTTTGTAGGTCCAAGCAAAGAGATTTGGTCTCTCTCTCAATAGAGGAATTATGATGGCCTGCTCTTCTAGAGATAGGCTTTCTCCGAACTTGAATTTATTTGGTTGAGAGGGATCATTGCTGATGTCTACCTCAAAAGTCTCCTCTATTGCCATATGGGACCCATCCTCAAGCTGATGAGGAGTGGGGATTAAATGAATGTCATCTACTAGATTTATAGTTCCTACTGACTCGGGGTCGAGACCAATGAAATAGACATCATGGGCACAACCTGATGCAAAATGGAATGGTTGCAACATCTCCTCATTAGGGAGGAAATCCTCAGGCTCTAAGGGTGAATTAGCATGATCCCAATCAATAGCATCTAGATTAAGACACAATAGTTTTTTAGGATCTTTTGGGTTATGGAGTGGAGTGGTCAAATCAATGGAGATCATGTTGATGGATGGAATGGGATCTCCAGGACCACACGGGTGGAACTCTATATCCTAGGTGTGCCTTCCATACTCGTGATGAGGCTCTGGGGGCATAGGGATCTCAGGATCTAGTCTATGGATAGATGAGATAATGGGATCATTTGGTAGTAGTTGCTCTCTAAACGTTGGTGGTTCTAGGTTGACCATGCGATGGATGACATCTAGGTTTACTGGTCTCCCTAGGAATCGAATATTGGGGTAGATGGCATGGAGTGCCGCTTCCCTTTCCACAAGTAGATCAACTAGTCTTAAGTGTCGAGGTCCAAGATAAGCCATCTTAATCTCATCCTCAAAGTCATCATCACTTATCCAAAAGCCATTGGCATTGGTTTCTAGTCCCAGGATGAGCTAGTGGTTGGCTTGTTGATGCCCTAGATAGGCCATCTCAGTCTCATCTTCATAGTCATCATCACTTATGAAGAACCCATTGGCATTTATCTCTAGCCCTACTACATGGCTCGAGTGTCTAGGCCATAGGTAGGCCATCTCTATTGCATCCTCTGACTCATAGCCACTTCCATCAGACATGTATCCACCCTCATCCGAGGTGTATTCACTTTCATATGATATGTAACCACTTTCTGCGTGGCCTATCCAAGTGTGGTTTTGCACATATCGAGGCCCATGGTAGGCCAGGCTAGTCCTATCTTCATCCTCACTTGTAACATACTCATACTCCTCCTACTCATAGCCATGAATTGGCTCCTCCTCCCATAGGATGGTTCCTGATGGGGGCACTTCAAGAGAGGATTCAGGTGATATACCTCAGGTGGCACGATGTTGACCATGGCTATCCATTCATCACCCTAGAAGTTCCTTCTAGGGGGTTGATAGGGGTTCCAGTCGATGTCTTCCTCGAACCCAATGCTTAATCTATCTAGGGTAGCCTCTAAAGAGTCATCATGGCCCTACATTTGATAGCCCAAACCACTCCTATTAGTGGGTAGTTGGTACTATGGCTAGAATGGCAACCAATGCCCTTGCTCATACAGGCCTAGGCCATAGCCTTGCTAGTGACACTACTCAAAGTACTTTAGAGAAAACTTTAGATTCGACAAGTAATGAATATTTGTGGTGAAAGGTTCATCCTCATCCCTTTCTAGATCGAGAGTAGTGTGGGCATAATCTAGACCAGCATATATGAAATTAGTCTAGTTAGGTGGAACCCCCAAGGGAACCACTATCCCTACTAGTAGATTTGGGACTCTTGGCCACCCCATGTCTTGTGTTGATTCAATGATTGGCATGAAAGTCACATTTTGCACAAGATATTCACCTAGTGTTGTGTTGGCTAGGTGAATTGTCACCTGTGGTGTAGATGATGTTATTGATGATGCAGGTGAGGCAGGTTGTGGTACCTCCTTAGCTATTTCTTGGGAATGCTCCTCCTCCATGGGAGTAGGGATTCCTATAGTTGCTATTATTAGAAGTTCCTTGGGCCCTTCCTCCACCAGGGGTACCTTCAACTTCTATTTGTCCTTTGCCTTATCTATAGAAGGCTTTCCAGAAGTACCAGTAGCTTTGGATGTAGGAGGTGGTGCCGACGTAGATGGGTCACCTTGCACTGACTTGTTTTTACTACCTGGATGCATGGTTGGGGATGAAGGTCTGATGTACAAGTGCATTGATGGTAGGTCAAAACCTCCTAATAAGTCAACTTGATGCACATACTTGAATGGTTCTTCATCGGATGGGACCACATGTACTTGTCCCTCATGCACATACTTGATGCATTGGTGTAGGATTGAGGGTACACACTACATGTCCCTAATATAGGGATGCCCCAATAGGATGTTATACTACATTACCCCTTCTAACACATGGCACATCATGGGGATGGTCTTGTGTCCTACTTTCACTAGTAGAATGATCATACCCACGGTGGAGCACAATGCATCATTGAAAGCCCTGAGTGTGTAGGAAGTCGGGATAATGTTGGACTTAGGGATCTTCAAGTGCCCCATAGCCTTGGTGGTGATGATGTTGATCGATGAGCCTATATCGATCAGGACCCACTTGAATGGAATATCATTGATTGATGCAATAATGTGCAAAGGTGGATCTATTGAGGTAGTAGGGACTACCTTAATTTCATGATCATAAAAATGAATCATGGGCTCTTGGCACTATTGAACTTGCCCCACAAAATGTGTGAATGCATGTCTGGGTTCTGGGGCTGGAGCTCGATTGATCTCAAAATCTCCATTAAAGTCTCCCTATGCCTAGGGGACTATTGTATGAGCTCATAAATGGATAACTTAGCTGGAGTCATCTATAGATTTTGTTCTAGTCTACTCTGAATAGTCACCATAGGTCTTGTTGGTGGACCTAGAAGATTGTCCTACACTTATCTCTATCGAGGTGCAGCTAGGATATTGATGGGAGCCACTGGAGGCTATGGTTGCCCATATCTTTCAACTCCTGGTCACCACATTGACCAATTCGACCATTTTGATGCATCCTTGAATGGGTGGCTCGACCCAAACTTGGTTAACTTGGGGACCCTGATCTCTAGGGACCTCATGATTAGGCAACGGGTTCTGGTATATACCCATATCCCTATTGTTGGGAGCTAGCGGGTTGTCAACTTTGAGCTCTCCCTTTTCAATCATGTCTTGTACCACATTCTTGAATCTGATGCAATTTTTGATATCATGCCCTTGTATCCTATGGTAGGGGTAGTATTGATCTTCCCTATATCCCCTTGGCTTGGGATGATTAGGGTCCAAAAGTTGTACATCAAGAAACCTTATCCTCTATGCCTCATTTAGTTGATTAAACACCGATTGCATTGATTCATTCAGAGGCATGTAATAATGAGGTGGCCATATTTATTTGTTTTAGCCCTGGTTGTTCCTCATATCATAGTTGGTTGGTGGAGGGTGAGCTTGGTAATTCTAGGGTTGCTATCCATTCCCCTCCTTTGGTGTAGCCAATACGACTTGATTAACTTGAGCAGGCTTGGCCTGCTTCTGCTTGTTCTTGTTGTTCTGATTATTTTTGCTCCATTCTTTCTTATTGCGGAGCTTAAGGTCTCCTTCATCGACCTTAATGTCTTCTATGAGCTTGGCTTGAGCCAAGGCTTCTTCGAATGATTCATATTGTTGCAACTACAATAGCAGAGAAATGTGCTTTGCATAGCTCTTCATGAACATCCAAACAAGCTCCTCTATGGGGATGGAGAATGATAGTTTTGCCATAATATTTCTCCATATATCCCCATAGTCCATCATTGGCTCATCATCATATTATTTTAGGTTGGCCAGATCAGATAGGTTCACTTTATTTTTAGCTCTGAAGGAGAATCGCTCAAGGAATGCATTCACCAGCTACTCAAATTCGATGATGCTATGCTTGGGCAACTAGTTGAACCATTGCATTGCCACACTCGAGAACATCATGATGAATGTCCTCAGCATTAGGGCATCATTTTTCTCAAGGTGAAAGCATGCATTAATGAAGTTGGTCATGTGTTCTTGCGCATCTCCCTCTCCCTTAAATTTATCTAGTCTAGGCATCTCAAAGTGCCTAGGATATGCGAGACTTGGGACTGATGGGCACAAAGGTTGGTTGTGTATCTTGTCTACTATTGGATTTTGTCCACTTGTGTCCTTCTCGAGAGACTTGACTCTCTCAGTGAGCGTCTGGTATGCCTTCAAGGAAATAATCTCATGTTCCTAAAGGTTTTCTCATGGTGGTAAAGGAGGTAAACCAATGTTTGCCCCAATCGGGTGTCTATACTCCTCTCCTATGAGTTAAGGATGGGTCTATTCTTGATCCTCCATCCTTGTCTAGTCCTCATCATTGCATTTTCTTGGGGTCTAGGTGTTGGTGATGTTGTGGAGCTTGTTGGGTGTTCTCCTACCTTGGCCTGGTGCCTCTCCCTTATAGAGAATCAACATGCCATCCAGGTTGATACCTTTCACCAGCTATGCACATGTCTATTCAAGCTAGCCTCTCTACTAGCTCTTCATGATCCTCTCATTCTTCTCTTGCAAGTTTCTCTTGTAAGCGTAAGCACCTTTTCTTGCACTCTTTTTCTCAAGGTCTTCCATGTGTTCCTACTCAATGCATAGCTCTTCTTCCAATCTATGTAGGTGGTCAAAGTGACCTACTATCGAGGGCTCATGTCCTTCTACCTCTACATGAGGAGTTCTAATGTTGTGGCCTCTCGAGGAGATTTCTGTTGTGTGCCTACCCCTATCTTCTAGGGTGACTTGCTCTGTATATTGTATTAAGGGTTGAGTACGCTCATGATCTGAAGTAGTGTATGTGTTATGGGGTCACTCTAAAGCTCCCCTTGGCTCGTTGGTGCATCTAGTGGCTACACTACATGAACTTCCCAAAGTGGAACATGTGGTAGTGATGCTCCTAGGGGCTAGTCTTGAGGGAACTCGATCCAACCTATCAAGTTGTTGGGTCCTCCATGGCTGATCCCATGGTGTCCCATTGATGCCAATGAGTTGATGGTCCAAAGGTACACTCCCATATATAGGGAGGCTATAAGATGTCCTGGGCCTACAACTAGGTGTAGCCCTATGGTCTTACCCCTCAGTGGGTGGATCTATCCTATGTGTGTCCTATGAAGCTTGGGGTATTGCAACCCCTGTAGTCCTATGCGATGATGGGGGCCTGGATGCCTCCTCATGCCTATGAGGATGAAGGTCTTGAAGCTTCTATAGGTCTATGCGATGAGGGAGGTCATGATGCCTCTACACATCGGTGTGTAGAGGGAGGGTATGATGCCTCCACTTGCTGGTGTGGTGAGGAAGGCCTTGAGGCTTCCTCACATATGCATGATGAAGGAGGTCATGATGCCTCTGTGTGCCTGCATGATGAGAGGCACCATGAGGACCCCTCACTTCTACATGATGAGGGAGGCCATGAGGCCTTCTCATGTCTATGTGATGGAGAACCAAGAAGTGGCTCTCTCACTAGGGTTTCTCATGGAGTCCCCCCAAGAGTTGAATTGTCGCCCCTAAGACTTGTCGAACTTCATCCGATGACACTGTGAGTGGGTGGCTCAACACTTGTGTGATGGTGAGTGTGAGGGTCATTAGTTTCCCCCTCGGTGTTGGACTAGGGGTGGTTGCTACATGTGTACACCATCCTGATTGTGCGTTATCTTGTTAATTAGTTTCCAAACTACTCAACCAAAGCAAGCAAGTGTTTATCTCTTTTAAGGATTAAAGTGTTCCCTAAACTATCTGGTGTGTTTGGATTTGTTGTTGATCTTGACTTCTTGTTTGTACTTTTGACTTGGAATGAGGGAACTCAATTAAAGTGGAGACTAGGAACACTAATGCCAAACATGATTTCTCAAAAGAGTCTAGGGTACACCACTTAAATCCTAGTGGGGGGTTCACCTAGCTCTTCCACTATGACATAGTGGGAGACAGTTTGAACACAAGTGACCAGCACCAACTAAAAAGGAGTTCTCTATTCCATCCTAGGATAGCTAGGGGGCAAGCCGATGGAAGGAGATGAATTCCAACGTCACCGATCTGAATTGGGGGTTGGTGATGAAATCCAACCTTACCAATGTTATGATGTAACGTGCAAGTGTGTGGTGTTCTTTTTAGCTTTTGAAAAATAAAATGATGCATCAACCAACATTCATGCTTTACATCCCTACATGCCTAAAAGGAACATTTTTCTTTTAGAAAGATGCATATCTAATGTAATCTAGATGATTTTCCATGCAATGTACTTCCTACTTTGTGAATGGGTGGCCACTGATTGGGCCACATGCAAGCAAGCTTATCACAGAATGGCCTAGCATACTGGAGACTAGGGTAGACCTTACAAGCAGAGGTCCATTATTCCTAGCAGTGCCTAGAGGAAACTAAAGAAATCTAAGAAACATATCATGCAATTTTCTTTTCATTTTCTTCATTTTTCCCTACTTAGCTATGTTCTTGCTTGTTATTTCTAGAAAATAAATGTAGACAGAAAGTCACAGAGAATAAAAAATGTGTACCAACCTCAATTCCTCACCTGATGATGACTTGGCTGACTTCTATCTCTATTTTCTTGCTAGCCACTATTGACCAGAGTGGCTGATTATGGCCACTGATAGCTATAGTGGCTAAGCTATCCTGGCCACTGTTGACTAGAGTGGCTAGACCTACATAGAGAAAAACGCCCGAAACATTAGTGAATCGGCCAAAAAACAAAAACCTAGTGGGCGTCCCATCGTGATCGCCATCTGTGCGACCCCAAGAAGCGTGCACCCTGGCTACCCTACTTGCAGTTTGATTTATTCATTATTATTTGCGACAAAGTGAGCAGAATGAAAGCACACATGTAACCCAAAAATAAAGAAGACAAAATAAAGAAGCCTTTTATTAATATTTCCAGGATTCAGTTACAAGTTCATCCCTCTGAGGGATACCCATCACTTTGATACAAATATTACACAATATGGAGCAACGATCGGATATGTTCCCCATAAGGGAATGGTGCATCTACGTAGGCCTCCTGGTCCCACACATGAAACTGTATGGGGGCTTACAGATGCCCCCTTCTCCAGATCTGGTCCTGAAGGGATATTTGTGCTCCTATTGCTTCAATCTGGTCCTGAGGATCTGTACCTGCACTCATGAAAACAACAAAGCACGCTCAGTAGGATGGGCCGCCTCTCCGGATGAGGCCTTTGTTAGTGGATCTGAATACTCATGATACTGATAATGAAATATGAACATGAACGGAATAATAAAATGCAAGGTAAGCTATGGAAATACGAAATAAAAGCATGAATGAAACCAGATTTAAACTAGGATCAAGACATACATTAAGTAGTAATAAAGCTAAACTAAAAGCAAGAAGGAATAACACTTGTGCCCTAAGATATGCCTATGGGCCACTATCCGAGATAGCGGCCATGATGTGAAGCTCTCCTCCTTGTGGTTCAGGGATTTGTGTGCTACCCTCTTTGCCAAAATTGATGTTCAAGGGTCACCGAGTGTGTCTCCTACACTGATTGGTGGTTGGGAATAGTGAATATGACAACTTATGTTGGCGTAGCTCAGCTGAATGGTGCTCCAATGCTCCTCAAAGTGCTGAAGATCGGTTCTCCATTTTGATAGGGCTTCACTGCTTAACTCTCAAACTTTCTGGATCCTTTGCTTCTTGTGGGAGAGTCTATATGTAGACTTCCCTCTCAGATCTGGAACTTTGGCTTCCTGGAGAAGCTTCAGTCCAAATTGCATGTGACTGACCATTCTGGGTGGGAAGCATCAGTCACAAACTGGCATGGAAGGGGTAGTTAGGAGGAACTCAGGGAGTTCCTCACAAAAATCCACCTATTATCCATGCAAAGGTGTAGTCAGACTACGTGATCTGGGCCCGTATTCATGGCCAGACTGAATGTGATCCTGGCCGCTATCAGGTTCAGTGGCCAGATCTAGCCGTTGTAGTCTCTAGTGGCCAGATGTGCTAGTCGCTCTACTTGAGAGTGGCCAAGCCTAGATGGGCTAGAACTACCCTTCCTGAGTGGTTAGGACCACTGCTTGCCCTTGGGGAGATCCAAGAGGGTTCATATGGTCTATGGATGTGTCCATATGGGTAGTCTCCTCAACATGATGCATTTTAGGTGTCTACACACTTGACTAGACTCAACCAACTCTAATAAACCAATCACTCAATGAAACACTCCTTTATTACAAACCCTAGTCCAAGCATATTATCCTTCACTCAAAATGTTTCCAACAATGCTTATCAACCAATCTCACATAACAATGATACTCATGTTATTTTCAAACCCTAGTTCAAGTTCTTCACATAATAACTCACTTCAACAAAAAATTTTATAAGATAATCTTCACATAACAATGATACTTATGTTCTTTGCAAACCCTAGTTCAATTTCTTCACACAATCAATGGCTTCAACAACAATGCTTATAAAACAAGGTTTTAACAACAACTCTTTATTCCAAAAAACCTTGAAGCATTAACTCAACACACTCAATAAGGAAACCCTAATCAAGTCCTTTTCACTCCAAATTTATTTTCCATAAAACCAACCAATCAACTCAATTATGGAATAATGTGCTCATACTTTTTTCTTGTTGATGAAGGAACCTCAAACATATGCTACAACCACAAACACTTATTTGCCAAGCTCAAAGGAAGGTTAGAAGATGATAAAACTCTCTCTCAAGATTACAATGCAAATATCAAAACTTACATACACCTTATTACTCCATATTAAAGAAAGCATCCAGCAACATATACAAAAATTATTGACCAAATACACCTTATAATCTCTCAATTAAAATAATATTCAATACTAAAAATAATGTCAATACGATCTCCTTAAAATAACTCAAAGACAAGAAGTCCTCTGAACACTTGAAATCTTCAATAAATCAATGTGACATAAATACTTTATTTAAAAATAAAGCTAACTCCTTATTCCTCCAATTAACCAAAAATAATGATTAATTAAAAACCTTTTTAACTAACCCTTTTAATTCCCTAGGACCTCATGTCAAACCTTAGGCAACATAAAATATAATCAAAATTTTATTACCTTTGCCTTGGTGGGACTTGAACTCACGACATCGCCTCAACCAACACCCTAGTCATGGTTCCAACCACCACACAATCTAGGAGCTCGCTTAGGGAGTAAATAGCACCATGTGCTCTATAATGCTCCCCTAATGTGCCTCAAAAAAATCATGCCTGCTTTCCTTCGATGCTTCAAACACAACCAAAAAAATAATGTTGCTGCTATGAATCGATCGTGGATCACTCCGTGCCCAAGCACCTTAACCTTTGACCACTTGCCATTAGGCCACACTGCCTAGATGGCTCTTGAATTTTGGTGCTCATCGACTTTATCCCTTTTTCACTGGTGCTTAAGACAAGATTCTTGTCTCATTATTCGTACGAGTTCTCACAACACAAGATTACACATTTTTCTTTTTCGAGCAAAAGGATATCTAAATGCCACTAAGGAATATATTTTATATACCAATTTCCACATTTAAACTTGAACGTCAATGCTTTGATGTTTAGCTAATTAATTTATAAATTATTTAAATTCTTTAGAAATTAAATTTTATAAATTAACTTTTAAATCCCTTTGGATTTATTAAAGCCTTCTTTGATTTTACCTCTTTGTATAAATAATATTTACTTATAAAATTTAAATTCAATTTGAATTTAAATATTTATAAAATAAATATTAAAACTTTCCTTGGGCTTTTATGAAAAGCCTTTTATTTTTGCTCAGCCATGGTTTTAGTAAAAACCCTTCTAACTTATGCTTCCACATAATATTAAAAATATTATGAAGCTCTTTTGCCTTTAACCTTTGCATTGTTCCTCTTGACCTTTTTACATCAATGGTAGCTTATTCCTTGACATAAATTACAACTTAATTCCTCGACATCAATGACAAATTTGAATCAAAATGTCCAACATAATTCTCTTTCAAAGCTAGGAGGAGCGGGTGGTGCACCCATTTCTTGTAATTCTTCTAAGGTTAATTTAGGTAACTCTTCTTGAGGGGTAGTTGCTTCAACATGGGCTATACATGGTATAGACCCATTGAAAAAGAATTTATTATTTAAAACTTCATCAAGAGAAATATCATGAAATATATCTCCCTCCAAATATTCATCTAGTTCAACAATCATGTCTGGGTATGTTGTTGATAACATATTATAATAATATATCCTTCTGCTTGGTTTAAAAAATTCTTGTGCTAAGTATTCCTGATATGTTACAAGTTGATCATCATCCTCAAATAGGAATGGTTGATTTTTTGTAGAAATGTAACCAATACCACATCGAGCAGGCCATTCCTCAACTTCTAGAGGTTCCTGTATTCCATTTTCAAGAGGTCCCAAACCTTTACCTCTATAACCTATGTTACACATCATTTGTTTTGATTTTATATATCCATTAGAAAAGTAACATTTAGAAAAACCATTTTGATCAATTGTGATACTCACAATATTAATTTTACCATAATCATATCCTACGTAAACAAAGGCACAACTTATAACATGATATATATTCCCCAACTTTCATGGCAAGCACATCATTTGGGGAGATGGCACTAATTGATATAACACTAGGGAATCTTGAGTGGCAAAATTATTATGTTATGAAGTTGTTATTATTGAAGATAAATCCGGTAATACTTCATTCGAAGTAGGATATGACATAGAAGGACTATCTTATTTAGTTGTAGATTTAGATGGTGTAAGTTTAGATGATGAAGATGGACTAGGATGTGTTGAAGATATAGCAGGACAAAACGAGACTCCCATTGGTTCTTCCATAGCACACATGTCAAATGGTCTAGGATCACCATGGATAGTAACTAGTTGGTTTTTAAACTCAAGCTTAACACATTGATGTAATGTATAGGGTACCGCTCTTATTTCATTAATCCAAGATCAACCTAGAAGGATATTGTACGATGCAAGACAATGTACAAAAAACATGGTCGTATCTAAAATCCTTGGATAAACTTGCAATGGAATCAACAATACTCCACATGTTTCTTGATTTTCAATATTAAATGCTTTGATAATCATTTTAGTTCTTTTTAAATATTCACTTCTAAATCCAAATCTTTGGAAGAAGTCATATGTGAATATGTTTAATGATGACCCATTATCAATTAAAACTCTTTTAACACCTACATCCCCAATTAATGTTGTGATGTATAGAGGATTATCTCTATACATGCTTTTAGGAGGAATTTTCTTATTTGAAAAATCTATATAATTTGTTCCATGAGTTATTATAGCATTAAACACAACATCAGGTTCTATATTTTTAGGTACCATAATTTTGCTTAAGATACTCATTAATTATTCTCTATGGATGGATGAAGTTCTTAGAATATCCAAAAGAGAAATTCTAGTTGTGATATTTCCCAATTGTTCATTAATGTCATAAGGAGATTTTTGTTGCAAATTTAATGTATTATTTTCTTTTGTAGGTACCTTTAATAAAAATGGAGTTAATTTCTCATTTGGATTATGGGTTTTTTATTGAGAATTTTTATTTTGGACTTGTTGTCTAGTTATGACTCCAATAGTACCTACAACATTATTATTTTGTAAATGACCAAAGTGAGGTCTAGAATTTTTTGCTTGTTTATTTGAAAGCATTTGTTGAGATGAGGGTCGAGTGGTCATTATTATAGGAAATGGTTCCTCTGGAACTAATAAATATGTGATGGGAAGAATTTTATTTGACTTATATTCATAACTATTTGAATTATTTGAAGTAATGTCCATTTTACTTTCTATTTCACTTTTTGTGTCACTTCTTGTATCTTCTGAAGATGAAGATTGAAAATATTGTATAGGCCTTAATTGTAACTGTAGATTGAGAAGGTACATAGGAGGTTTGCAAAACTTGTTGTGGTAAAAATTTTTTAATGGTCCCCGCATACCGAGTTGGAGGAGGAACATTATGATGTTCTACTTGATTTACAACCTCTTTACCATGTTTGTTAGAACAGCAAACTGAATTGTATTATTGCTGGGTGTTTAAATAATGCAGAATTTACAAACGGACTTCCTAGATTAGCCCGGAATGGGCGCATCTCAATAGGATGCCGTTGCAACTAATATAACTAGTTGCTAAATATTAAAGTACACTAACATCCCCCTTTATTACATTATTTGGGTAATGTAATAACTAATAGCTATACTAACATCCCCTTACATCATTTTGCAATACAAAGAGAGCTGCGAAACAATTCAAATTTGACACGTGCAAGTGCCTTAGTGAAAATGTCTGCAACTTGAGCATCGGTGGGAATGTGCTGAAGCTGAATTCGATGCTTTGGAACTTCATCTCGAATGAAATGACATTGTGTGTCAATGTGCTTTGTTCTTTCATGATGGACTGGATTCTTGATGAGGTTCAGAACACCCTGATTGTCGCAAAACAAGTGTATTGGAGATTTTGATGGATGGCCCATACTTGTCAGAATGCGACACAACCATATCACTTCACACACAGCTTCACGTGCGACACGATACTCTACCTCTGTTGATGAAATAGCAACCACCTGTTGCTTCTTGCTGTGCCAAGAGACAGGATCGGATCCCAGATGAAAAATGTATCCAAAAGTTGACTTGCGATCATCAAATGATCCGGCATAGTCGGAGTCCGTGTATCCTTGCAAGAATAATTTGTTGTTCCTCTTGTATTCTAGGCCATATTCCATAGTACCATGGACATAGTGAAGAACACATTTTGCTGCTTTCCAATGAGTGGTCTTAGGCTCCTGCATGAACCTCGAAAGATAGTTGACAACAAATACGAGATCTGGCCTAGTATTGGTCAGATATATGAGACTCCCAATAAAATGTCAATAGAGAGTACCATATACCTGAGGTGAATCATCATATCACGATAACTAAAGTCCATTCTCCATCGGAGTTGCCATTGGCTTGCAATCAGTCATGCGATATTTTTCTAGCAATGTCTTGGCATATTTTTTCTGAGACACTTTGATGGAGTGCTCCTTCTGGCTAAATTCCAGACCAAGACAATAATGGAGAAGTTTGAGATCTGTCATATCAAAATATTTACACAATTTTCTTTTGACAGTAGAGATCATAGTTTCTAAACTCCCTGTAATGAGCAGATCATCAACATAGAGTACAAGCAACACTATCTCAAAACCCTGTTTCTTGAAATAGAGGTTTGCATCTGACGGACATCTCTTAAATCCATGTTGCATAAGGTGATTGTCCATTTTTATATACCAAGCTCAAGGAGCTTGTTTCAGACCATATAAGGATTTGACCAATTTGCAAACTTTCTGCTCTTGGCCTTCCACTTCAAATCCTTCTGGCTGAGTCATGTAGACTTCTTCTTTGAGATCACCATTTAGAAAGGCACTTTTGACATCCATCTGGTGAACTTTCCACCCATATTGTGCTGCCATAGCACACATAACTCGAATTGTGGTCATCCGAGCAGTAGGTGCAAAAGTTTCCTCGTAGTCAATGCCTTCCTTTTGAGCATAGCCCTTTGCAACAATACGGGCATTATGCTTATCAATTGTTCCATCTGCCTTGTACTTGACTTTATATATCCATTTGCAGCCAATGGGTTTCTTTCCATGCGACAGATCAACAAGCTTCAAAGTTTTATTTTTCATCAAAGACTCATACTCTGTATCCATAGCGGCCTTCCACTGAGGCTCACTAAGAGCATCTTGCACTGATGCAGGTTCAAGATCGTCTATGGTAGACATGAACGCCCTATCATCATCAATATCCATATCCTCTACTTCTGTACGTGGATTTACAGAAAGTTCCTCAAAAGATTGACAAAGATCATCAACCTCACTAGTTTCTTTGGCTTCTTTTTTCTTTTGAGCCATACTGCGTGTACGAGGTCTATCCAAGTTCAAATTGGGAGGAGTGGATAGATTTGCGTCTCTGATTGTATTTGTACACCATTTTGGGTTCTTCTTCGGTGGTGTTGAAGAAGATGTAGAAGTACCTCCTGTCTGTGTTAACGAAGGAATCTTCTCTTCCTTAGATTCCACAAGATCTAGGTGTACTTTATATGTGCTCTGTGATGTGAAAGCTTCATCAAAGACAACATCTCTGCTGACATGAATTTTCTTGGTCAAAGGATCTATCAAACGATATCCTTTAGAGTGCTCATCATAACCAAGAAAAATACATCTCATTGTTTTCTCATCTAGCTTCTTCCTTTTCTCTTTCGGTATGTGCATGAAAGCGTGACATCCAAAAATACGTAGATGAGATATGGAGGGTTTTTTACCACTCCATGCTTCCTGTGGAGTCATTCCTTTTAGGGCCTTTGTGGGTGCCCTATTCAATAGATATACTGCAGTGGTGACAGCTTCTGCCCAATATTGTTGCCCAAGAGTAGCTCCTATGAGCATATAACAAACCATTTCCATTATAGAACGGTTCCTTCTCTCAGTAACTCTATTTTGCTGAGGAGTATAGGCAGTTGTTAACTGTCTCTTAATTCCATGCTTATCTAAGAATGTAGAAAATTCATTAGAGGTAAACTCCCCCCCTCGATCTGAGCGGAGGGTTTTAATAGAAGCTCCTGACTCCTTCTCAACGGATTTCTTGAACTGCTGGAAGAATGCAAAAGCTTCAGATTTCAGTTGGAGAAAGAAAACCCACATCTTTTGTGAGTAGTCATCTACGAATAACTAAAAGTACCTCTTCCCTCCACAACTATTGGGTGTGAAAGGACCGCACAGATCGGTGTGAATTAACTCTAGAGGTTTTCGTGCTCTTGTTGAGCTCTTCTCAAATGGTACTCTATGCTGCTTTCCTGCCAAGCAGTCAGAGCACACTGGCAATGTGGCAGAAATGGAAGGAATAACCTTTACCATATCATACTTACTGAGCTCAAGTAAGTAGCCAGAACTAAGATGCCCATATCTCTTGTGCCATAGGGAAGTTGCCTCCTTGGTAGAGATAGTCATGGCAACATGTGGAGTAGAGATAGCATCTAGGGAAAATAAGTCGTGCTTATATGAAGCTGTTGCAATCTGCTTACCCTTCCTGGTAATAGTACAACACTTCTTTCCATTCTCAACATGAAATTTGACAACCATATTTCTATCCAGGATTTGTGTGACTGATAACAAATTATTAGCCAATCCTAGAACATAGAGGACTTTGTCAATATGACACTTGCCATCAAGAAGAGTGACTGAAACTGTACCCTCTCCCTGAACCCTATAGGTTTTATCATTAGCAATGGTGACAGGTTTGCCCTCTTTGGCCATGAATGATTCAAACCACGATCTGTCACCAGTCATATGTTTGCTAGCTCCAGAATCGACATACCAAACATGATCCCTCTATGTGGAATCTGTGGTAGTCATGAGCACCTTGTGTGCCCATTCAGAATCCGAGTTAGATTCTTCAATAGCAACATTCACCTGGGGTTGCTTGTTTTTATTTTGTGGTTTGTTTTGGCCTTTCTGCTTTTTCTTATGCCAACACCTGTTGGTGTCATGGTTGTCTTTCTCATATATCTTGCACCACCTCTTCTTCTGTTGAGGTTGTTTTCCTTTTCCTTTCATGTCCTATTGAGAATTTCCTCCTTTTTGAAAGTTGCCTCCTTTTTTCCCATTACCTTTCTTCCTAGAACCCTGCCTATTGGTGTATAGGGCTGTATTGGAAGAATCATCCTTGTGAAGTTGGTGTGCCTCCTGTTGTTGAAGCAGATTGACCAACTCGATGTAGGTAATTTGTCGTTGAGACACCTGGATGGAGGTGATCAACATATCAAATGAATAAGGTAAAGCTCTCATCACAATTGAAATGAGAAGCTTTTCGTCCATAGAATCTCCCAAAGAATTCAATCTCTCTTTCAATTCAGACACTCTGCACAGAAAGAGTTCAACTGTTTCACCCTATCTCAAACTCAGGTTATGAAGTTGTTGAATATGAAGAATGGTGGAATCATTCTTTCCCTTGTAGATGGTTTTAAGGGCATCCCATGCCTCTTTACAACTTTCTTTGTCAGCTATATGAGGTTGCACTTCATCTAAAATAGCAAACAAAATGAGCACCTTTGCTCGACTGTCTTTCTTGTCAAAAGCTATCTGATCTACGGAAGGACCTGTGGATCCTGATGCTGGTGAAGGCCTAGGTGTTACTCCAGTAACAATATCCCATAAATCTTCCATTTGGAGAATTGCCTTCATATTATGTTTCCATGGTGTATAATTTGGACCTTTCAATAACTGATGAGGATCAGTCATCAATTTTGCAACAGCGGCCATAGTGAAGGTTCCTTATATCACCAATTGGTCCCCATTTCGATATACCTTTTTCTAGGCCATTATACCGTACAAAATACCTGCCCTTATGTGAGGGAAACTATAGGTATTTAGAAAATATCAACAAAAATCACCCGCCCTTACGTGAGGGAGACTATAGGTGAGTTTTAGAGATCATACGATACGTGGAACATAAGCAGTACTGAAAGGGAATCGCCTTGTTGATGGCACCTACCATAGAATATTCTTCTCATGTGTGGGGTGTAACTTCCCCTAAACAATATGAAGAATACTTCGTCATGATTTACGCCTAAAGACAAGAACGATTAAGGGTAGTGGATGGAGTAAAAAAATGCAAAAAATGGCAAACTTATCTCTCCTCGACGATTTATAGAGAACAAGCTCAGACTTCGTTGTAGCAGCTATATTAGGCGGCGGATACAGTAGCCTAATCACGACAGCTTTACCTGTAAGTGCTGGCCAGAGGTATCACAAATACCGAACGCTGCAGTGCAATAAATTGCACGGATGGGTTTTAATTATTTCGAGGACTTAGGGAGTGTATTTGATTTTTTTAACTTTTAATGAAGTAGTGCAAAAAATGAAATATGCAACATACAACATAAAAAGTGCCCACAAGAATTAACCCTCCAGGTGTCGGTCACAGCCGAAAATGCACCTTTTACAATTCGCCAAATTGCTTTTTCAAAAAATTACTCACATTCCCCCTTTGATTTTTTGAAAAAAATATCCCCCCTTAAAAAAAAATTCTCTTTAACAAAGCATTTTAATAATTATTATGTATTTAAAGTTAAAATAAATAATTTTAATTTATATAGTTTTAAAACCTTATGAAAAAATAAATTAAAAATAAATTTTAATTTATAAAGTTTTAAAACTATAAAAAAAATAAATTAAAATTAAAAATTTTAACTAAAAAATAATAATTAAAAAACCTTTGAAAAAAAAATTATACCTTTGAAAAGGGGGGAAGTCGGCGGGATTTGAACCCCCGACCTGCAGGCTCCCAGAGCCTTACCGCACGGCTCACGACCACGTGAGCCAGCGGGCTGATCCGAAAGGATCAGTGGAGCTCCTCCTTTTTCAACCCCTGGTTGTGCCTCCTCCTCTGCAGCGGCCTCCGACTGGGCGCTGGCCTCGTTGCTGCTTCGTCATGCACCGAGGATTTTTTTTTTTTTATAAATTCCCGGGCGGTCTGCGCGTTCCTCGCTGTGTCAGCCGGGGGGGGGTTTCCCTTTTAATTTTTGTGCTCAGCGGGCGGGGGGGGATTTTTTTTCTTTTACTTCCACGCTCAGTGGGGGGGGGCTGTTGCACGGACAGACATTCGCTCAGTGGTGGGGGGCAGTGGACGTCCCCGACCGGACGTCCTGCGCATCCGTGGCTTTTCCCGAGCAGACGTACGCTACGGACGTCCTGCACGTCTATGTCCAGGGACGTGGGGGGCACGCGCACAGCATCCAGCTACATCTACAGTGCTTCCAACGGACGTCCTACGCGTCCATGGTCAGGGAGGCGTGGGGCGCGCACGAGGCGTCCAGCTACGCTGCGTCCTGCATCCCGTGGGGATGCAACTCCCTGCGTCCTGCGTCCCGCAATTATTTTTTTTCTTTTTTTTTCAAGTTAATCACGCGCTGGCATGATTAACACGTCACAGAAAAAAAAAAACTTAAAAAAAATATTCGCACATCTCGAAGAAAGAATGTGTTAAAAAAAAAAACGCAGTAACTTTCTCCCTGCAAACAGCTTCTGCTTCCAGCATTCTCTCACTGCAAAAAATTGCCGTAGCTGGCTCTGATGCCATGTTAGAATAGCGAACTGAATTGTATTATTGCTGGGTGTTTAAATAATGTAGAATTTACAAACGGACTTCCTGGATTAGCCCGGAATGGGCGCATCTCAACAGGATGCCGCTGCAACTAATATAACTAGTTGCTAAATATTAAAGTACGCTAACAATGTTTGGGTAAAGGATGTTGAAAAATATCTAGATTTTGATTTGCATTTTGAGTCAGTTGTTTTTGGGTATTATTTTCAGTATTATTATTTGTAGTAAATTTTTGTACTTCCACTTTACCTTTATCTATCAAATCTTGTATCATATGTTTCAATCGCTTACAACAATTTTTTGAATGTCCGTCTACTTGATGAAAATTACAATGTAGATCAGCCCTATATCTAGTTGCAGTGGTATCCAGTTGTCGTATTTCTGGAAACCAT
The DNA here is from genome assembly GCA_028583015.1 of Wollemia nobilis. Taxonomy (NCBI): domain Eukaryota; kingdom Viridiplantae; phylum Streptophyta; class Pinopsida; order Araucariales; family Araucariaceae; genus Wollemia; species Wollemia nobilis. The sequence continues at coordinate 40,913,405 of JAQPPZ010016981.1, forward strand.
ATTAAAAATTGTTCTAATAATTGAGGCAAAATCATGGTTAAGGTTTGATTTAATTTTTTAAATTCTCTTGGATATTTATCAAAAAAATTTAACAAAAACTTCTTTACAGTTTCTATAGTATTGATGTTTGAGGTGTTTCTACTATCAGTGACTCCATCACCTACTACTTGTTTATTCTTATATCAGTTTGTAGAAGTTTTATCTTCATCCTTTTTATTAAATTAGCCTCCTCTAATAAGAGCATATTCTACCCTTCTTGCTAAATCTATAGCTTGATCAAAATAGGTTACTATAGTTGTAGCAAGTTCATAGGATAATTGTTCTTGTAAATTGCCAATGAATATTTTCAACATTTCTCGATGAGGTAAAGCTCTCATATTTTACTTGATTCAAGTTGTATAAATCCTTAATGGTGACATGTCTTTCTATGTATGCACTAAATTTTTGAACAAATATTTATGCTCTCTTCAAATTTTCTCAAAGAATTTGTAGGTAGTTGATAATACCATTCTAGAGCCATGCCTCCGAGACTTTTAGGGAATATTTTTAGTAACAATAAATCATCATAGGATATATCATGACATGTTGTCCTAAACATGTGAATATGCTCAATAGGATCTTTGGTTCCTTTATATATCAGGAGGATAGACATAGGGAAATTTTTTGGGTATGGTTGAGTAACCACAATAGGATCCAAGGGTTGACTACACATCTCTCTATAACTATATGAGGGACAATAGGATCCATTTGATCTAGACATGAAGCCAATTGTTTAACCATGACTTCAAGCCCTTGTGGTTGTCCACCAAATTAATTTCTTTGCATCATATTGTTGTGTCTTTGATAGTGAGGTTATGTTGTCACATAAGGATTTCCAGTTGAAATACTATTGTGTAAAGTGTTTTTGGGAACAATGTTATGTATTTTATATGGGATTGTGTTTTGTTGAACTTTTTTTTGATGATGATTCGTATTTTGAATTTTCTTAGCTCTTTGTGATGTAGCTATTTTTTATTAGAATATTGAGAAGCAAACGAATTTTATTTTTGTTTAGGATTTTGTTGTGTTGTTAAATTTTGATTGTTCAAATCTTTATTTTGATGAGATGGAGCTTGATTTTGGTTTGTGTTATCTATGTATGTCATTGGATTTGCATTTAATTTTATATCAGCTTCTATAACAACCTCCATTGAATAATCTCCTGATGGGAGTAAATATTCTATCTTTATTACGTGATGAAGTTATCTATATATTCTTTCATGCAATCCATGAATTGTTGAATAGATTTAAAGTTGAAATGACCTTCAAAATCCACAAAAGGTTGGTTAGGATCTTCTTCTCCTTCTCCTCCATTATCATCCTCACCTTGTTTTGTGAGTTTATCATCTTCAATATTTACCCTATCATCAAGGTTTTCTTGATCTTGATCCTCCATGTAATCAAATTCTAATTGCTTACCACTTCTTAAAATTCTAGGTATTTTTGTTTTTAGGATATTTTTATCTTGCAAATATATATATATGTTATATATATGCTTAAATTATTGGGGTATATATGTTATATATATGCCTATATAAATATGTAAATAAATATTTATACTTTGTTTTTGGTTTTTGTTTTTTTTTGTATTTTTGAGACACAAAATAAAATATAATTATAATGTTCTAGATATTATACTTAATCTTCCTGAAAGATTCTATAGATATCCTTAATAGGTTCAAGTTCTTCAGGTAACATGTAATGTTCTTCCTCAAACTAAAAGTTGGATTTTAAGAATTTGATAAAATATGCTATGGGGATATTATTAGTTTCATATTCAGGCATACAAAAGCATAGCTCATGACAATCCTCATGATAATGAACTGCCCTAGGAGTTCTATGAAATCTTCTCTTATTTTCCAAAACTATTTTCTTTATATTCTATGTGTGCTAGAAACATGTGTACAGTTATGTCATTTTCAAGGTAATCTTCAAAGGTATAAATAGTTGAAGAAATACTTGCTCTTTTTTCTATCAACCACCTCTCACATGCCCTTTGAATATCAAAGTAATGAGAAGCATTCTTGGGCTCCATGATTCTAGATATGTCAAACCTTATAATTTGGTTGTCTTAGTTTGTTGGCTTTTATAATGTCTAATCTCTTCCAAAGTTCATTCCATTGTTCTTGAGATGGGATACTAGAGTTTTCAACTGTTAGAGAGAGTTCTTGGATAGATAGCAAGGCTCTAACATCTATTCTTGCAGCTCTTCCTATGTTGAAGTCTAACATCTATGAAATTTACTTAAAATGTGCAAATTTGACTAATGATATTTTGGTTTTTGTTTTATGTTTTTATAGATTTTTATGTTTTTTTGTGTTTTATAAATAAAAAATATGCCTATGTTATTCACATCAGGTTCACCAAAGAATGTAGCTCTAAAATTCTTACACTCCTTTGCTCCAGGCTAATGGATTCGCACCTCAAAGGGAAATGAAAGAATAATAGGTCTACACCTCGGAGGAGAGGCACTTGAGATCATGCCCTCTTTGGTGATTTTTTAATGAATTGGGTGGGTTCACTAGGAAATATTTTATGGTAGTTTCCATGCCTATATTTTGGAGTTTGTTTGTGCAAGGATTCAACTTATGCCTGCAAGAATTTAATTGAATAACTTGGATAACAATGGAAACAAGGATCACTTTGAAAAGAATCGCAGTTAAATATATAAGAGACCACTCAATGGTAAGAAAATGTATATGTTCGATGATGATTATTGTGAAGCTTTGAATGGGTAATTATACCCATTCAAAGGGTGTTATTGGCCAAGGGGTATGACCCTTGGCTATATGAATTTAATTAATAAAATTATAATTATATGTTATGAGGGTCTTAACATGCCACCCTCCTTAAAATAGCTTTGTCCTCAAAGCTGGAAATTTAGAAATTGCTGCTGGATATGGTGAATATTTTCCCACGTCACGTCTTCTAAAGGTAGAACTTTCCAATGGATTAATACTTTTGTGATATTGTGAGTATTAAGGTGATGAGAGAGGTGATCCAAGATGGAGTCTGGTTCGACTAGAAGTACTGCATCATTGGAAAATTTAGGAAGAGTAGTTTGTGTCATGATATGGGCTCCAACCGTGAGCTTAAGGCAAGATACATGAAATACGGGGTGAATTTTGGAAGAGGGAGGAAGCTCAAGTTTGTAAGCAATGGTCCCAATATGTTGGATAACTTTATACAGCCCATAAAATTTGGGTGCTAACTTTTGAGAACACTTTTGTTAAAGAAAGGATTGATGGTAATGTTGGAGCCATAAGAAAACCATATCACCTTCATGAAAACTACGTTCGCTTCTATGTTGATCAGATTGATGCTTCATGTGATGCTGAGTGATGTGTAGGTTCTCTTTTAGGATTCGTAGTATGTCATCTCAAGTAGCGAGTTATGTTTCCACCGCATGGAATTTTGTAGTACCTAGAATATATGAACTGAGGGATGGGGGTGTTTGTCCATATAATTCTTCATAAGGAGTCATTTTGATGGATGTATGGTATGAAGTGTTATACCACCATTACGCTAGTGGAAGTCACTTTACCCAATGGAGTTTTTGAGCAGAAACAAAACATCAAAGGTATGTTTCCAATTATTTATTAACAACTTCTGTTTAGTCATCGGTTTGAGGATGGTAAGCGGAGCTCATACAAAGTTGAGTACCTTGTAATTTGAAAAATTCCTTCCAAAATGTGCTCATGAAAGTTGGGTCATGGTCACAAACAATTATGGAGGGAATACCATGTAATTTAAATATGTTATCTAGGAAGAGGTGGGCTATGGTGCTAGCAATATAAGGATGAGCTACAGGATAGAAATGGGCATATTTAGATAAGCGATCAATGACTACAAAAATGGTTGTTTTTCCTCCTTATTTTGGTAGTCCTTCTATAAAGTCCATAGAAATATTTGCCCATGTTTTGGTGGGTATAGGAAAAGGTTGAAGAAATCCAAGAGTAGCAAGGGTCTCTCCCTTTTGTTATTGCCAAATTTCGCATTATTTTACAAAAAAATTGATGTAATTTTTCATTCCTACCCAATAGAATGAGGTAGTGGCTCTTTTATAGGTTTTTAAGAAACCATAGTGGCCTACAGTGGGTGAGGTATGTAACTCATGAAGAATTTTTTCAATATAAGTTGAATTGAGGGTGAGGACCATCCTTTATATCTTAATATATTGTCCTCCCAAGTGCATGGAGGTTTGCTACTAAGATTATGTTGAAGTTGTTGAATTAAGGCATGGATAGTAGGATCATTTATCCATTATTCATGCACCTCATCTGCCCATGTAGGAATAAGGGAGGAAATAGCATGGACTTGAGGCATATCTTCAAATTTTCTAGAAAGTGCATCGGTTGCCATGTTGTCTTTTCCATTTTTATATGTAATTTCATAATCATAGCCAAGAAGTTTAGTAACCCACTTTTGTTGTTCTGGGGTATTAGTCCTTTCTTCCAAAAAATATTTCAAGCTATGGTGGTCCGTGCATATAATGAAATGTTGGCCAATAAGGTAAGGCCTCCAATGTTGAATAGAGTGAATAATCGCCAACATCTCTTTTTCATACATAGAGCAAGCTAGATTCTTAGGAGAAAACTCTTTGCTTATAAAATCTAGAGGCCTTTCATCCTGGATGAGTAAGACTCCCATTCCTATTCTTGAAGCATCACTTTCAATGACAAATGGCTTAGAAAAGTTGGGCATCGCTAGAACAGGGGTGGTACACATTGCAATTTTCAAAGTAATGAAGGCCTCATCCAATTTAGATGACCATTTGAAAGCATTTTTCTTAAGTAATGTTGTTAGAGGGGCAGCGATTTTACCATAATTTTGGGCAAATTTTCTATAATATCCCGTTAGTCCAAGAAACCCATGTAGACCTTTTAAGGTTTTTGGGATAGGTCAATTTTTCACCTCCTCAATTTTACGAGGATCTACCATGAATCCTTCCTTCGATACAATATGCCCTAAGTATTCAATTTCTTGTTTTCCAAAGGAACACTTTGATATTTTTGCATAAATTTGATTTTCCTTCAATATTTGTAATGCTTGTCTAACATGATCCAAATGTTCTTCCCATGTTTTGATATAAATCAAAATATCATCAAAGAAAACTAAGATAAATTTACGAAGGAAAGGGTGAAATACCTTATGCATTAGACTTTGAAAGGTGTAAGGAGCGTTGGTAAGGCCAACTGGCATCACCAAGAATTTGTAGTGCCCTTCATGAGTGCGAAAGGTCGTCTTAGGAATATCCTTTTCATTGAATCGTATTTGGTGGTTGCCTGACCGTAAGGCTAATTTGGAGAAATAAGCAACCCCATGGAGTTCATATAATAGCTCATCTATGATAGGAATAGGAAATTTATCCTTGATGGTCATTTTATTAAGCATTCAAAAATTGACACATAAACACCACGTTCCATCTTTGTTTCTAACTAAAATAATTGAAGAGGAGTAAGGGCTTCTGCTAGATCTAATGACCCCTGCCCTAAGAACCTCTTGTACTAATTTCTCTATCTCAGTATTTTGGAGGTATGGATAATGATAGGGCCTAATATTAGGGGGTTGATGCCCTGGAAGTAGTGGAATAGTGTGATCATGAATTTTGTGTGGATGTAGTCCTTTTGGTTCATTGAATACCTCATCATGATTGCCTAAAATCATTTGTAACTCTAGTACCTTCTCATATTGGTGACTAGGTTGAATTGAAAATAATTTGGCGACCATTCCTTTATTTCCTCTTCCTGTAATTTTCTCCATTCTACTCGAGCTTATGATTTGGGAGGGTCCCTATTATAGGCCTTTGATAATATAGGTTTGGTTCTTTTCTATGAACTTCATCCATAATTCCTCAAATTCCCATTGGACTATGCCAAAATTTCTCAACCATTGTACACATAGTACCATGTAACAACCACCTAGTGGTAGTACATACATGTCGCCTTTCATGTTATAATCCCCCATAGTTAGTTTTATATTTTTGCATTTTCCTTTACATGTAATTTTCCCGCTATTTCCAATCATCACTTCAAATTTATTGCAAGGGTAGATAAAATAATTTGCTTGCTTAGCCACCTTTGGATCAATAAAATTCTACGTGCTACCAGAATCTAGAAGAACAATAAGGTTTTGTTTCTTAAAATACCCTTTGACTCACATTGTTCGAGGGGTAGAAAATCTTGCAAGGGTGTTGAAGGAAACCTTTTTTGCATTTTCTTAGTCACTTTCAAGTGTGTCGGATAATACCTCTACTTCGAATTAAGGTTCCTCTTCGGTAGAATTTTTGTGAGGCGTATTTATGATTTCTATCAAATTTCTCGCCGCAATGGTAGAAAAGATCCTTAGCTTATCTTTCCTTCATTTTCTCAAAACTCAGACACTTAATTGGTAGAGCAGGGTTAATTTTGGGGACTGTGTAGGAGTTTTGGGTTCTTCCATTTTGCATTGGTTTGGGGTTGGAATAAGTATGTGATGGTTTCCCCAAGGTTGGTTTTGTGAACCGATTCTGTGCCTTGATTTTATCTTTCGCTAATTTCGCCAAGCCAATGGTCTCTAAAATGTTTGTAGGGTTATACATTTGCACCTCAATTCAAATTTCTTCTTTTAATCCATTGACAAAATATTCTTGAAAGAAGGAAACATATAAACCAGATGTTCGATTAGCTAGCCTTTCAAATTCCACTTGGTATTTTCTTACCGAAGTGGTTTGACATAATTTAGTGAGGGCCCTTGTAAATTTTTGAAACTTGCTAGGTTCGAATCGCACTAATAGATTCTGTGTAAAGGTTAACCATGTCGGAATACCATTGCTTTTCTTTAACCATTGGTACCATTGGATGGCATCATTTTCAAAGTGGAAGGAGGTGATATGCACTTTTTGCATTTCTAGAATTTGATTTAGTGAGAAATATTGCTCTGCTCGGTAGATCTAGTTTGTAGGGTCATCGCCTTCAAATTTTGGGAAGTCTAATTTGGTCATTCATGGTAAAATGGAAGTTTGTGGACCTCATAATAGTGCTCAGTTTGGTGACCTACTATTGGTTGAATTTGAATGTATTATTGCCTAATTTTGAATGATAGTGTCAAGTTTAACATCCATTGAAAATATTTTCTCAAAGAGTTCTCTTGTGTTACGAGAATTCTCCTCTCTATCTTGTTTAACTTATTCGATGAGCCTTTCATGTTTCTCATGAATGGAATCCAGTGATCGACGTCCATCAGAAGTTGGTTTTGTTTTAGGAAATTGATTGTCAACTTAAAAATTTGCAACTTTGTAAAAGGTTGAAAACAACTTTTACTTGTTTCTTGGAGTGAAAAATTGCAGTTGTTGTAAAAAGTTGGTAACAAATTTTACAATTTTTGTAAAAGTTGTTTTGTAAAAATGTTGGGTGACTACCCTTATTGATTCTATTTTAACAAGAGTAGTATGGAACCATGGAAGAGGGAACGAGGCATGGTAGTAGCAGGGTGACGACCTACGAAGCAAAGAGATGAATGAGCGTGATGGAGGTGAGTGGCTGAGCAAAAATCGAGTAGATGGGAAAGGTGTGGTTGAGTGGAAGAGGCGATAATGATAGGGAAATAGTAGGAATCAAAGCATTCAATGATCAATGAGAGGGAAATCTAGGCAGTCAGTGGAGGGGTTATGCGATTGACTTAATGCCAATTTTTTCAATGAAGGTAAGACAAGGTACCCCGCAAGCGTGGGTGCCTAGCACGCTAGGCACTTGATAATGTGCCTAGCTTCACTCTTAAACCTTCTTTGGCCAATTTCCTCGATAATGTGGGATAATTATTTTAAAAGACTTTTTTCTTTTTTACACAACCGACAACAAAAAATTTAAATGGCGGTCAGAATTTGCTTTTAACCTTAGCTTTATATTAATTAATTTTACCATGAATTTTTTATACTCATCAAAAAAATGACAGGACTTCATTTTATGACTAAAATTGATCATTTATCCTCCTTTCAAATACCACTTGCACTACGGTGGTGGACGTTTATTTCTATGGCTATATGGATGCTCAAGGACCCTGTTCGCCTGCTAGGAAAAAATTGTCAAAAATTGATGTTGTTTTTACTGCGGCCATCTACACTGATGTACCCAAGCCTGAAATAGTAACAGGATTTCTACGTTTGAAAATTTATGTTACTTTCTCTATGCCTTACCACCTACGTTCTGATGTGACGCTACTATTTGGCTGAGAAGAACAATGGTTTTGTTGTAGCTGCAAATCATTTACGATTTTCAGAATAGTGGTGTATGTTCATGAAAACGGATAGGGCAGAAGCTTGGGATCAAAAAGCTATGATACTAAATGCAAGAATTCAACTTATCCCTACAAGAATTTAATTGAATAACTTGGATAACAATGGAAACAAGTATCGCTTTGAAAAAAATTGCAGTTAAATATATAAGAGACCACTTAGTGGTAAGAAAATGTATATGTTCGATGATGATTATTGTGAAGATTTGAATGGGTAATTATACCCATTCAAAGGGTGTTATTGGCCAAGGGATATGAACCTTGACTATATGAATTTAATTAATAAAATTATAATTATATGTTATGAGGGTCTTAACAGTTTGATGTATTCTTTTAGATAGTCTCACATACAACTAGTTTAGCCAATATAAAACTATGCTATTCTACATGTAATTTCGATTCACTTGAAGATAATAAACATAAGAAAATGGGAAATAATGAACAATGCAATGCTTATAAAGTGATTTTAAATTCTAACTCAAACCGGGATGGTTGATTTCTACAAATTTTTGCTTTATGCAGATAATATCGGTTAGTTTATGGTAATATCGGGTGGTACGATCCTATGATTGGTCTGTCTGATCCATGATTGGTCGATCCGATCATAACAGAAACTTGAAATTCAAAAATTGAACATAGAAAATAGGAAATTTATGGCATAACTTGCATTTGATAAGATATATTAGATTAATTAATGAGCTAGAATTTGAAATAACTGCATAAATGAATATAGATCTAATCTAGATATATGGATATTCATGAAAAAGTGATAAAATATGAAAGGAAGATCTAATGTACCAATGGCAATAGATTTTAAATGATCTAACAGATAATGAATCTATTCTAAAACATGAGAAATAAGGAGATAAAATGCAAACAGTGAGGTCTAGATGCCCCCAAGTAGCTTAGCAGCAAAAATTGTTAATGCAGATAAGATCAAGCAGTTTTGTCTGAGAGCGATCAGTTTTGTCTGAGATCAGTTAGTTTTATCTAAGATCAATCGGTCCTATTTAGAGATTGGGTATTCCTATATAGATATCAGATGGTCCTATCCTATATGTATCCAACCGATTCACAAACCCAACATACAAAAATATAGTAAATATGAAAAGTAACAGAGCAAAGGTATGTAAAATTTCTAGGGGGAATCCAAGGAGAGGAGCCTGGATTGTATAGAATGGAATTAGCTGAGGGGTTGGGCTAAAAATGAATGGGGTTACAACTTCCTCTATTCTGGATGAGATCGTTCAAGTCGATCCCGTAACTACCGTGTAGTTGGCCATGTAAGGACAAAGGAGTTGTAACTATTTTTGTTGCCTTGCTAAATAAGGCAATTTTTAGTTTTGGATGAGATCGGGTGATCCGATCTCGTACAAAATTGTCTAGTATCGTACGAAATCCTCTGATATCATACAAATCATATGATCTAATACAACAGTTAAAAATAAACTTGCAACAGGTATGAAAATTGAGGTAGCAAGTTAGGGGATAGTGTAATTTTATTTTTCTAATGTTTTAAATTTAGGATTGATTAATGTGGATAAATTTTGACCCACTACAGTGGGACCTTAAGGTCCCATAGTTGAATAATTTAGGTATTAGTGATATCCTATATTATTATTTTTCATTGAAATCACTTGGTGGCTCTGTTGAGATGTAGAACCCAAATTCTATGATCAGTTGCCTTTAAAAGTTTTAGAAACATATACCATGGATGGTGTGAGCCCACCATGCTATAAACACATGCTCTATGGGAACTTCATATCATGTTTTAGGATGAACTCGGATCTAGTGATACCCTATTTCAAAAGCAACAAGTTATTTCAAGTCACCTGGCTACTCTACTAGGGATTGAAATTCAAATTCATAACTGGTTGTTGTTCTTATTTTAAACCTTTGATAGGAGAACCCAATATTTGATGGAAAGAAACCATTTGGTGACTCCCTCTGAAGGAGGAGTCTTGGAATGCTGAGAAATATCAATGGCTAAAAATAATTACCTTCTATGGAATGATACCAAACTCTTGAATGTATAGTATATGCAAAATATTCCTAAGGCTATGTTAAAAACCTTACCAATCTTAGATGGTACAAAGAATACTACCTATAAAAATTATCAAGATGTGGCTTCCTTGGTTATTATGCACAATATTGCTCTTGAAGATATGATGGTCAAGCTACTTTGTCTCTCCCTCAAGGGGAAAGCATTATGGTGGTATCAAACATTAAAGTATCAAAGTGTTTGTACATGGGAATATTTAGTAGAAGCTCTCATCAATGCCTTTGATGATTTTGGAAACCCTTTCATGCTACTCCTTCAACTCTTATTTATAAAATGAGATCCTCTTGAATTTTGTTTGACTTCAAAATTTGATTCAAAATAATGTGAAGGATTCCTCATGAGTTCCAACCATCCCCTACTTAATAATACCTATATTACATCCATGCTTCCATCCTAATATAAGCCTTCTTATTCAAAAATCTATAGAAAAGAATTTCCCTCAATTTTTTAAAGAAACCATTCATGCTACGAATATTTTGATTCAAGCAGGAAAGATAAAACCTAGGGAAAATTACTACCCTCTCTAGATTTTAGTCCCTATGCCTTCCCATGGAGATATTAGAATAAACCTTTGCCAAATAATATAAGGAGATTGCCCCATTGAGTATCAAGAGAAAAGGCATCGAACAAAGAAATACCTAAATATGGAAATTCAGAGGCTAGCTGAAGAGGTAAGGAATATAGAAGGATAGATTTTAGAGGATAGTAGACAAAATATGTATGATTAGGAACCTATGGTACATTAGTTCTATCCAACTCACCATCCTAAACTAATAACAGACTCAAGAACACACTCAGAAAAGGTAAAACAATGAGGCAATAATAGGAAAAGTGAAAGTAGTTAGACTTCGACTAAAACCCTATCCCATAATGAAGTTGAAAAGGGATATAAGTTGAAATAGGTAGGAAGTTATCCTTTTATGGGTAATACAATGGTATGTAATACAATTTAGAGCTATGAGTACGAGGAAAACTTAAGTCCTAAAGTGTCTCAGCTTGAGAATTATGGAAATATTAATATTTGGTCTCCACCTCTATGAGGTAGTGATCTGAGCAATCAATTTCTGATTATGAATTCCTCCCTAAAGTACTAGACATCAGATCCTAGTAGGTTAGATATGTAAAATACTGTATTACCCCACCGTAATAGTTGAGTAGAGAGTAGAAATGGTGAATCATTTTTACAAGTTTTCTAGAAAATCATTCTCAATGTTTAAAAAGGAGCTTTTAGGATCAAATCAAGTGGAACTAATTAATGTTTCTATCATGAAGTCCTTAGACATTCATAATACATCCACATAATTTTCTTTCCCCATTATAAAAAAATACCACCCTCCCCTTTTTACTTGTCCCTTTTTTCTAGAGAATGGGATATTTCATAACTATGTAATAGATCCAAAAGCTCAAGTTCTGATCTCACCAATATATATCTATAGAATTTTGGGTCTAAGTCCAGGTGTACAGGAGCTAGACATATTGTATTTCAAAGTAAAGTAGTTAAAAAGGGTGGGGACATTGCACAAAGTACCAATGTTGGTATGCAAACACCCAAACTTAGTTGTAATCCAAGATATAGAAATCATTGATGTACCTCCATTATTGGAATGTGCCTATACAAAAATTTTCTAATATAGTTGGAAGGATGCATCACTCGAATGCAAGACCAAATATTTATTTTATTGGCCAGTTACATCATCACAGTGCCTAATCAAATCTTGCACACTTTTTGCATTGAAAGCTACAAAAGGCAAGGGATGGCCCTTGTCAAAGAGCCCACATGTTGGAAGAAAGATGTCAATTTTGGTGATCTATTAAGAGCATATCCCACTCAACTTAGAATCAATTTTTAGTTGCCTGACCAAATGTCTCGTAATGACTTGGTAACAAGTTTTTGGGACCACTCAACTTAGAATCAATTTATAGTTTCCTGACCAAATGTCTCCTAATGACTTGGTAACAAGTTTTCGAGATCAAAGGAGTACAAAATATTGCAACCCTATGTATCGAGATATGGTAATTCAGGATATAAATTTAGTAAAATATCATTGAATACAGATAATGGATAATAGGATATTCTAGGGAGAAGAAAATCTGCATGTGTCATACAGAGAGCTGATGTCTATTTGCAAGGCCTGTAAATTAGTACCATATGCTTGGAATTTAACCTTCTCAGAATAGGAACCAAGAAAAAAATGGGAGTTAATTAATATTAGTGGAACACCATGGCAAGAATATCATGCAGAGAAACTCAAATTTGATACCATGTGGTCTAGGCATTGCAGGTTCACGGGGTAGGAGAGTGAAAGGTTTCAAAAGCTAGGAACAAGCATAAATATCATATTTTGTGTACATAGTTGAAATATATATGGTGATTTACTACATTGATTATTAATAAGTAGGTATATTCCATATGAAAGCATGTGCTTTGCAACATACGATACAAGCAACTCGGACAAGCAGAAATGTGATTGGAATGATAATTTTTCAAGTAGTATTGGGAGGGTCATATGATGTAGCCACCAAAATATATAATGCAACATTAATCCCCTTTTTTTTTTCCTTTTCTATATTCTTTTTTGATGTTTCATTTGACTCTATAACCGAATGGACAAGGATAGAATTTTGGAGTAACATAAGATGCACCAAGGAATACGAGGTGGTAGAGATCATACCATCAAAGCACATGTGAATAAAGGATGGTGTGATGCAATAAATAGTAGGATGTCATAATAAATTAGAATAAATGTGCAGGATAAGTTCAACTAACATAGAGAAAAATGGAGTAACACGAGTAAAAACTATTAGCCAACACGTGCATGCCAGCTTAAGAATCTTGTAGATCTCCAAAATCTATGAAGTATGATATTCAGTCATCTATTGATGGAAGTTTTTCTCTCAGATTTACTTTATAAAAGTATGGATGCTCATATCAAAGAAAAAGAATGCATTTTCAGCTGGTGAGATGAGGTCGATAGTGTAAACAGGGAGTTGCAGGGAAGGGTTTAAATGACAAAATAAATGCATATCTACCTACATCAAGAAGTGAAAGAGATCCTTGATAAGTATATGGTTTCCCATCAAAAGATGTAATATTATGGCAATCTATCTATTTTGTAAGTGACCTCAACCCTTATGGAATATATTTATAGAGGTTTTTTTTGTTGGAAGTTACATTAATTTGTGTAACTCTAATTCCCTTGATTTCTTGCCTTTTTTTCCTCCTTGCCAAAACTCTAGTGCTACCACCTCTCACATACCTATGAATTTACCACTTTCTTCCCATTTTTTTGGTATTCTCCTTTATTTTCAGTAGAATATTATACTATGTTTTATCCCTATCCATGCCCTCCTATTGTAATTTTGTTGTGCATAAGAGCTCCCTCCACCCTCATCTTAGTTTTTCTTCACACATAATTTTGAATTTCCCACCTATATACAACATTTATTTCTTTCTTAGAAATGCAATTTTGTAAGAATAAACCTTCCCCTTCTCTTATAGTGGCTACCTTTTTGCTCTTACCTTTTTTTCCTATTAAATTTTCCCCACATTCTCTTGTTTTCTTTTGTACTTTAAAAGTATTGGCATGATAGCAAGGTAGTCTGGGTCCTGTAAACCTTACAAGTAAAGTTCCCTTATGATTCACAAAGAAAGTGGGTGATTTTTGTGTTCTTCCCACCCATGTAATTATTTTTTTTATGATATGCAATGCCCAAGGCTACAAGCTAAGATTATAAAATAAAACATAGCAGTAGGAGGACATGTTCTTTTAAAAGAAAGAGATTGGTAGCCAAAAATTATAGAGAAGTTAGAAGAACCAAGAAAAATGGTAACCTTACTAAAATAAGGTGTGATATCATGATGTTGTGACTTGTCACTATGTTGCATTCACAAAGTTTCTAATGGACTTCGTGCGGAAGGTAGAACATGACGTCACAACTTGGCATTGTTTCGCGATTGTGATCACCCACATAATGAAAAGGTAAAATATTTTCATGACATCCTAACATGTTTTCATGTCATGATTGTGAGGGTAAAAGCAACCAAGGAATAAAATATGTCACGACATTGTGACTTATCAACATTTTACAATTGCAAGATAAGAAATGGGCCAAAGCATAAATAATAGGTACAATTTTGTAATAGGTTGTTGAGTCACGACAAGTAAGGTTTGACTAGGTCAAAGCACAAAAGGAAAGGTGCAACATCACATCATGTCACCATGGTGCAGTTACTAAGTATAGGAAGTCTACAAGGCCAAAATCATCATGACATCATTATAGGTTCCCCCATTATGCTCACCAACATTATAAGGGTTCAAAGGCCTGAAATAAACCATGAAATTTTGATGTATTTCTAAGGCAATGTCATGATAGTTATAGAAGATAAAATTTACAAAGGAAATTTAGTATGAAAGTATTTGTTATAGATCTACAATGAAGGATTTTATAATAACAAGGAACATATCACATTCAAATTCATCTCCACTTCCTTCTTTGCATGCATGAAGTAGTCAATCTGTAGATATGAATCTTGTACCACATTATTTTTTAGGATCAATGATGTTGCACAATGCTTATACCAATACAACCATATAATATTCTATTGTAATGATTGTAGATGAAGATATTTTTGTATTTTATATATTGAACCATAGAGGTATTATAAATAATAGCTATGGCCTCTTGTTTAAGGGTCAAATATTAGGCATTTACAAGTTGCATGTATAATCACTTTTGGAAGGAGCAATGCAATAGAAATATCTATTTAGCCTCTGGTTCAACATTTTGTAAAAAATATATGTATGAATGGATAAATATTTCTATTTAGCTAGGTGAATGTGATTGACA
This sequence comes from Wollemia nobilis, assembly GCA_028583015.1. NCBI lineage: Eukaryota > Viridiplantae > Streptophyta > Pinopsida > Araucariales > Araucariaceae > Wollemia > Wollemia nobilis. Next base: position 40,928,625 of record JAQPPZ010016981.1, read on the forward strand.
TTAATTTTGCTTTTTGGATTCTTGTGCATGTTAGTTCTCTAGTTCTAGAACTGATTGTTTATAGAACTAGATATTGATTAAAATTTATTCTACATATGATAAAATTGGTTGGTCTATTAGGAGGTTTTAATGGTTGTTTCATTTCATGATATTTATGTATTTTCTTGATGTTTTCTAATCTGCACCATTATAAGTTCTAGCGTGATCTATATTTACTCTCTTTCAACACTCTTTTCTCCCCAATCATAGTTTTAGCTTGTTAGAACCTCAAATTATCTAGCCTTCTCTGGATATTGATCCAATTAAGCTTTGTAGCTTACCTGATCACTCAATGTTGGACAAGTCTTGGGTGCAATAATCAACCATAGGAATATTTTGGACAAAAAATCACCAATTCCTAGAATCATGGCTCACAATAAACAACAAAATCTTTTAAATTTCCTTGATTGGAACATCACTAGACTGCTAGGTATAGAAAATATGAATAATATTCCACAAGAAACACTTAAAGCCCTTCCAAATTATGATGGTATAGGCAAAATTTCCTATGAACACTACTAATATTTAGTGTCATTAGAAACAATCCACAACATAAGAGATGAAGATGTTATGGTCAGACTCCTTGTTATGTCCTTCAAGGAGAAGATACTTAACTGGTATTGAACCCTAGAATATGTGAGTATTAATACATGAGATGACCTAGCTAGATCCTTTGTGAAATATTTAAATGAGCTAATAAATCTCTTCTCACTTCTCACATAGTTTACTATCATACAAAGACATCCTCAAGAAATAATTATTGATTTCAATCTTAGATTTAGTAGGACTTGAAAGAGAATTCCATAGAATATCATAGCTCTATTCCCCTTGGCATATATATATTATATCAGAGTGTTAGTTCCTAACTTAGGATTGCAAGCATAATAGTTCAATGTAATCACTTTTCCTAAGGTCTATTAAGATAGTATTACTACTGGAAGTACTCTAATTTCTATAGGAATATTACCACTGAGATTTGTAATGCCATATTTTCTAAAAATAACCTCACATTCTAAAAAAATTTAGTCATCAACAACTTTCATCACAATTTTATATCTTTTATCAATCACTTCCATCCCTACACCTAAAACATTGTCATTAGTGCCTACTTTGCTAGTGTTACTAGCGCTTGAGCCTAAATAATCATCAATAATGTTAGAAGTATTATATACACTAAAGATGCTAAATAATAAAGTGGTTACAATTTAGAAAAGAGAAGTGGAGATATTTTATCCTAGAATATTCCCATATGTTGCTAAAGATCGAAAGGCTTCCATAACAACACTAATGAAAAAGTTAACAATAGCTACCAAGATCAAGATTTGTCGACTTTAAAATTTGAAATCCACCCTTGGTGTTTGGTATGCAATGATTATCACAGTATAGATACATATATCATGTATCAACATCATGTACAATTTATAACTAAAAATGCTAAAAGATCTTGAAAATATCAAGTCAACATGTTGTGGAAACCATAATAGATCATGTTAACTCAAGATCCTCTCAAAGAACAATGTGTATCCATGTTGACCAGATCTAGAAAAAAACAAATTTACATAGATCCATAGAATTTGGGACCATTCAAATTCCTAGATCATCCTCAGAAGTCTAAATAGTAGGCTTTGCATCATACTTGGAAAGCCCTAGTTCATTAAGAGCAAAATAAAATTATGTCGACATGAGAGCCACAAAAAGAATAGTCTAGCTCAAAGAAAATAGAAAAATATAAAGAGATGTTACCTGAGAAAAAAGAGTAAGCATGAGATAGGCTCAAATTTCCCTTAGTCACAAAGAAACATAGAATAAAGGCTACTTAAGAAAATAGAAGAAGGTTTGATGAAATAGAAAATAAAAATGAAAAGAATCTAGTAGAAGTGCCCAACTTCAACATAATAGAAGAGAAAAATAATACTCCTTCTAAAGCGAGTATGTACAATGCATTGATGATTCTTGGATAGATAGATTTGGTCAGAGCCTCTTTGAAGAAAATCACTCTAGGATATCAACTAAGTTTAGAGTGCAACCTCACTCAATATTCATTAACTCCAAGAGCTATAAAGAATATACCATTCCCTTTTACATATTATTGAGAATGGACGGGTGGGTCATTCATAATTTTATGATTAATTATGGAGCTAATACTACTATAATACCTAAAATAGTATGTAAAATGATGAGTATGGATTATACTCATTTGTGTCGTGGAGTTGTCCAATTAGATGACACCCCTATAAAAATAATATAAGCAATCAAATATGTGCCTATGACACTCCATATATCCCCAAAGATCATCATAATACAAAAATAAAGTAGTGGTTGACTTAGAACCATAATTTGGTCTTTGTATTTCACAAGAATTCATAGCAAAATTGGGAGGCAACATGTACCTGGATTACTTTCATATGATAATTCTACATAAAGGTAAAATATCAAAATCCTTCCAAAAATTCTATTGTTTATCATATTGAGAAAATTAAAGAAGATGAGTATAGGCATAGAATATTTGAGGAAGGTGATCCTCTAAAAGATATTCTATAAGAATTTGAGATAAAAAATGATTTTTCTTTAAATATTTACAATGCCTTAGTTGAGACCAAGATTGGTCCATATTGTGTCTCAGGCTTGTTGTGGAAAATTTTGATATCCTTTAAAATATGGTTGTCACGCTACCAATTTTTTTAGAATCACAATAATATGCAAGCTTTGGTGGACTTGCCACTTTGACCTATATGGGGTTTAAAACAAATTCATAAAATACTAGGTCAGGTCTAGAAACCCTAATAAGAGCCTAATTAAAAATGGATGTTCTATCTCTTTAGCTCTTCCAGATCATATGGATTTACATCAAATCTTGATGATGACCAAGCTTAATATAACACTTCAAGAATGTAGAATGGTGCCTTGTCCATTGGGAAATCGTAGTAAGAATTTAGATCTTTATGAAAAGATTGAAAAGAGAAAGAAATAATTAGTTTACTCACATACATTCCAATAATGTAATGTATGTAAACATTGACTAGTGAAAGAAAGCACTATTCATATGTTCAAATCATGTAACACATAAACAGACAACACATACATTTACACAATAAATTTGCAAGAAGGATAACACCTAGACCTGTATTAAATTCCATATACAAGATACTGTATATATCTGATAGAGTACCAAGGACTCGATAAAACTCAATACAATGGTTCTTTTTTGTTCAAATAATGTAATAGAACACAACTATCTATTCTAATAAAGTAAAAAAGAGCCTTCGATCTTTAATACAATCATGGGAAATGATCTTAGTGGCTGGTTACTCTTTTACAAATTCCTACAAAAATGGAAAGAATAAGAGTGGGACAGAGGAAGACTAACACAGGGGAATATGATAACCTAAAACAAGACACACAATATACCTTGCTTGTAAAGTTTTACAATGGATGCTTGATGATGACTCTTGGCTACTTCGACTCCTTATGTAGCCAGATTACCCAAAATATGTTACATTTTCTTGGCAGTGGTTTTGCCACATGTATCTCTTTTGGCTTTGTGTCTCTTTGTCTTCCCAGGTGTGTTACAGCCAGATATAATTAGGTGCAAGCTGTTAGAATTTTGTAAAACTACCATTTGTTTAAAATTGTATATCATCGATTCAATTTTTTTTTACTCTAATTGTTCTTTGATTTGAAGGGAGTTCTTGGACTATCTTGATAAAATGATCATCTGGATTTTATTTTTGGTTTTGTGGTGGGCCAAATATTTTATTGTGCAAAAATATAATATCGAATATATATTTTTATTGTTGTTTATCCTAGTCATCCACTATTGTATTTATCTGGATTTGGACTAGGTTTGACACAATTATATTTTTGGTGTGAAACAAAGGGGAACCTAACATGACAATGAAGAAAGAAAAGAGAAAATACGATGAAATGAAATAGAATGAGAAACAAGTATGGATGGGTGTGGGGATCTTCGAATACAATGGATGTAGTGTTGTACATGGAACAATAGTGAGATGGCGATTTGTGAAACAAAATGGAACAAAAATTAAGAGAGAATACCCAAAAATGAGAGGGCAATGGTATATTTATAGGTGAGAAGGTGTAAGTAGCACTAAAGTGCTAGGAATGGAGGGAAATAATGGAAAATAAGATTTGGAGGTACATAAATGACTGTAATAGTGAAAAATATAGTACCTCCATACCTATACTCCGTTGAGATGCTTCCTCTATAACTATAATCTGTCGAGGTAATTGTATCTTTATAGGGTAGAAAAGCTACTGAATTTTTGATATCTTATTTCTTCTACATACCTTTTGCATCTCTTAATATTGATATACAGGAATTTGTTATGCTATTCATACTTTGCTTGTTGCACACTTTGGACCATATTTACCTCTATGATCCTTGTTTGGGTACTCAACTTCATATAGAGCCATGTTGATAAGATGCTTTTTGTCAGTTGATGATGACATGATCAGGTTCTATAGATCTAATAGGATTTGAATTGCTTGCATTATTATTGTATCTATTACTGGTATTTTTTGATCCATCAATATGCTCTTATTAGTACATTTCATGATTTTTTTACTTTGTATGGTAGATTTATTCATATGACCCAATATTTATTCCCTTATGCATTAATCATCTCCTAGGTTTGGATGGTCTCTATGTCTAGATTACCCCTATTAGTCTGCTTATTCTATGAACTTATGATGGTGCGGATGTACTGATGAAAACATCTCCTTTTATGCACTGGAAAATTCATGAGAACTGACTCATTTTATTTTTATCAACTTTGACAAATTTTTTCTAGCCATGACTGGTCACCCTCTTTGATCTACTAAGTGACATCAACATTGGGTGGGCTAGTAACAAACCTTCTCAGGAATTCCTTTCACAAGATTTGATCAACGATCCAATAGCTAGCCAGTGTTAGTCTAGTCACCAATTCACTTTCTTTTTTCTTGCCATGTCATCAGGTAAGTCACTTTCACTGTTAAAGACGTACATGGGTGGCATACTTGATGAGATGGGGGTTAATATTGAGTGACCTTAACTTGGTTGATAAAATGAGGTATCCACTTGATTTAGCCCTATCGTATGAGTCACACGCTTGAGTGGGTGATAGGGTCAATGAAATTCATCACTTTAGGCATTGCAACCGATGGTATGACTTGAATGATGACTATAGTAGACATGTAATTTGTACTTATCCTGATATGACCTTGGTGAGCAAAAGAAAGAAGTAATGGATTTGTAGCATGACTTATATTTTAGTTTGTTGGGCATCGTTGTATGAGTCATCAGCCTAGGGCACAATGAAGAGACCATCAAATGAAGGGGGTGACTATAGGGAAATTATTTCTTACCTTATTTGAACTCATACACCATCAATTTCTTTGAATGGTCAATGGGCATCGACCGAGTAATTTGATTAATTAGAAGCCATCGAGTGAGTGGGGCAACCAATAATTTTCTATATAAGACTTTAGATAGGCTGACTTACCATGGTATAAAAAAAAGGAGGATGCATTAGTTATGTAAGTGAAACCCTTAAAGACCTAGGTGAGGACAACATGTTATAAAGTTTAATTTTCTACCAATCAGATATCATCGACTAAGACATTTGACTTAAGCATATAGAGAGATAGATCATCAACTAATCTATTTAAAAAAGGTTAAGTGGTTGGGTGAATGCAAGGGGTAATCAACTAGGATATGCGATGGGAAAATTAATATCAAATGACTTAACTGCTACTAGTTATGGATGTGCATGAAATAACCAAAGGGTGTATGGGCTATCGAGCAAAGGTGAAGAGGCCTCAGGTACTATAGACGATAAGAAAATTAGGGTGGATATGATGGGTGACAGCTCTTTTGATTAGATGTGATAACTGATGGATCTATGGATGATCAAGAGAGATGAATAGGGAAGGAATAGACTGGGATAGCCACTTTTATTCACTTTGTTGTGTGATATGGCTAATGGGAATATTATCGAGCACAATGACTAAGGCCTTAGAATTTGATAAATTTTGGGATTTTGATAATTCAAGAAGGGGAAAAATACTCGACTCAAAAGACACATTTACACCTAAGAAAGGAAGGGGAACATGGATACATCGATATAGATTTTATGTGAAATATTGATCATCATTAGACTTAGAGAAAATTTAAAATCGGGGAAACATTTGTGCACATTGAACTTGTAACATGGCTTATGTCTTAAGGTGGTAAAATTTATATTCATTAGGTTATCTGGATGTGGATTAAAATATGAATAGGTTATGACAGATGAATAATCAAATGGACTTATGGATTATTACTTTAGATGGATGAAGTGGAGGCTTTAATAAAAATGGGTGATGAAATGATAATATTATGGAAGAATGAATATAATAGAAATGAATTTATGAAGGATAATTTTGAATGAATTATGTACAAGATGACCTGGAGCTGCCTTCATGACCATGGAGACTCTTTTGGATATTCATAGTTTTATGAAACTTTTCACCTTTGAATTTCACTATTACAACCTATAACCACCTAGAATCTTGATTTTATCCTTTTTTGAAAATTAGGGGTACCATATAAGTTGGTATTTTTAAGCCCAACACAGGATCTATCTGGGATAAGAGAACTAATTGACTTTGAGGGAGTGAAATTTTTCTTGATAACCTTATAATATCTAGTTAATTTGACCTTACATGATGACCTTTTTGATGTGGCATACAACAAATTTCCAAGATGACTGTAACAATGTTTATTTGCCTGAATTACATAAGGGCATGTGGAGAAGGACTCAATACTTTAAACTTATCTTGTAAAAAAAACTTAATCACCTAAATATTTTAGCCTAGTCACCTAAAGGACTGAATGAATCAATCATACTAATGATATTTGAAAACAAAGATTACTATTTGAACTTTGACACAAACTAAAGTGCACTAAACATGAACTTTTGTAGAGGCAAACACAAACAACTCAATTTTTTTTTACAGATAGAAATAGTTCATATAAGTTGATCCCCATCATAGGGGTGATACAATTTTAGATGCTGGCCATTTATTAGGAACTACATTTCTTCTCCTTATAGGGTCTGCAACCTATAAGTATGGTGGCCTATATTTTGTATGATATGATAAAGGCCCAACCATTTTGGTTCTAGTTTACCTTTGTCTCCTAGCTTGTCATTAATTGATCCCAATACCTACATATTATTTAGTAAATAGTGTTCCTTTAGATTTCTTGTTAAAGACCTGAACTATTTTTTGAGTTTCCTATATCATTCTCCTGAAGGTATTTCTTTTGTCTTATTCCAATTTAACAATTTGGTCCATTCTTCTTTGTAGGTTATTTGGCTTCTTGTGATCTTGAAGTAACAGATCCAATGCAGACATTTCTACCTATGGAGGGATCAATGCCTTTTCCCCATACACTAATTTATAAAGGATTTTACCTGTTGGTATTTTTAAAGAAATCTTGTCAGCCCATAAGGCAAACTTCAATTCATTGTCCCATCCTATTTTGTTTTTGCCAAGGGATATCTTTATCCTGGTAATGAGGTTTTTGTTTGAGGATTATACTAGGCTATTACTTGAGGGTAGTAATTAGCTAAATGCACCAACTAAGTGTTGTATCTACTACAAAAATCTACCATCTCATATGAGCTAAAACTGCTTCCATTATCAATGACTATCTTTCTAGGTGCTCCAAATCTGGTCAAGATATTCTCTTCTAGGAATTTTATGATTACTTTAGTGGTTGATTTATTCAATGGATCAACTTCTACCCACTTAGTAAAATAGTTAGTTGTTGTGATTATCCATATATGGCCACTTGAAGAAATTGGATTAATTTCTCATATCAAGTGCAGACCCCACTGAGTGAAAGGAGCTTCTACCACCATCAATTTTAGAGGCATCGCAAGCAACTTTTTATTACCATTGAATATTTGACAATTTTGGCACTTTCTTATGAATATATGTACATATCTAAACATGGTCGACCAGTAGTTATCAACCCTTGTTATGGTTTTAGCAGTTTATTTAGGCATGAAGTGCCCCCCACCAAAGCTCGTGTGGAATTCTTTAATTATACTAGGAACTTCATTTTGGTAGAGACATAGTAATAGTACTCCATTCGGGTGCCTCCAATATAATTTTTTATTCTGAATGCAATAACTATGTGCTTGTTGTTTAATGCTTCTCATCTTATTCTAAATTGTGCCTTTCAGGAAAGAAATTAGTTTTAAGTACAGGACTATTTTTTATACCATTCATCTTTGAGGTAATTTGTAATATTTTTTTGTTGTGCATTTGCCATTGTGACGGTATTATTAAATTATTCTCCCCTTTGGTGGCTATGTATTTTTTCAAACCTTGTTCCTTAATGGTTTTAACTACCTTGAATTTGAGCTCATATTGTTGTAACTTGACCATCCACCTAGCTGAATTGCTTGTAGGTTCATTCTGATTAAACACCTATTTAAAAACTATGTATGGTATGCATGCTATTACTTTATTGGATCCAATAATTACTTTAAAATATTTGAGAGATTTTATTAAGGAAAATGTTTGTTTTTTGATCATTGTGTATTTCATCTATGCTCCTTTCATCCCAAAGCTCATAAATGCAATGGACTTATCATTTTTTTTATCCCTTTGAGATAAAATGATAAAAATGGTATCTTCGAAGGTGAATAAATATATGTTAAACTCTCTCGAATAATCTGGGCATGTTAATTCTGAGGATTGAGAAATGATATTTTTAATCTTTTAGAAAGCCTCTAAATTTTCTTTCATCCATTTGATGACCCTTATTTATTATCATAATATTGATTGGTTTAGGAATATGGGAAAAAGTAGGGACAAACCTCCTGATGAAGTTGATCTTTCCAAAAAATGACTTGATCCCTTTCAAATTTTTTGGAGGTGGAATTTTTGCAATAGCCTCAGTTATTTATGGGTCAATGTTGATTCCTTATTTAGAAACAATGTAGTATCTTACCTTGTGTGGCTCCAAAAATACACTTTTTTGGATTTAAAGAGATACCAAATTCATTACACCTTTCAAATATTTGAGACAAATGCCCAAAATGATCTTCTATATTTTAAGAGAAAATAGTTATATCATCCAGGTAAACTACCACTATTTTGAACATGAGGCCTTTAAAAGCAAATTCCATTACCCTTTGGAAATTTTCTCTAGCATTCATTAGTCCAAAAGGTATCCTCAAGTATTTGAATGTGCCCCAAGGTGTGGTAAAAGCAGTTTTATATCTATCTTTAGGATTAACTACTATTTGGTTATAATATGAGAATCTATCTAATAGAGACATTCTGGCTAAACCTACCATAGATTGTAATAATTATTCCATGTTTGGCAATGGGTAATTATCTTTGAGTAAATTTTTATTCAAATTTTGAAATTAACACACAACCTTATATCTTCGTTCTTCTTCCTGATCGAAACTAGATTAGCTATCCAGGATAAAAAACTAACTGTAGACACCAAAATCTAACCACTTGTCATCCATCCATAGTTTATTACTACATTTACCCATTATATATATATATATATATATATATTTAAATATTAATATTTTATATATTTTATTTATATATAATTAATAAATATATATATATAGATATATATTTATATGAATTAATATGATCCATCCATCATGATCTAATCCCAACCATTCATCCACCTTAATCCATGCCACATACCCAAATTTAATCTCCACCCTTCATCATGTTTTAATCTTGACCATACAAATTGTGTCGTTGAAACCCTAACATGCCCTAGGAAAGATTATAAAGAGGAGTCATTTTGACAACTCAACCTCTAAGTTTTCCTTGAATCCTTGGAGCTTTTGGAGTCCCTAAGTCTTTTGCCCTAATAAGTCTAAGTCTCCTTGCCATCATTTCCATCTATTGTTTTTTTTTTTTTTTTTTTTGGTATATAGAAGCAATGGTTACAATCACGATTTTTAGTAACTACAAGCACAACTGGTAGGGTTCAAACTATCTACGAAGGCTCCCAGGACTTCCACCGTCTCGGTACATGGTAACCCGGCGTGAGATGGGGACCGCCGGACGCACAGGGTTGCACCGTCGTCATCAATCTGGCGCACCACTCAGAGGAATCAGATCTGGGCTACTGTCTGTGCATGGGCAAGCCCGTGGGATTGGAACCTAGGTCTCCTCTCGGTAAGCGCCCCAACTTACCAATCCACCTAGACCCACGGACATCATTTCCATCTATTGTTATCGCCTTCACATTCACCATCGTCCATATTGTATGAACCATATATGCTTCTACAACTTTTGTTTTGGTCCTTAGAATACCCCTTCAAGTTCCTTGAGTGCCTATGGGTGCTTCTTATCATCCTCAAGTGTCTCTCGGAACTTTTTGCCATCACCAAGCACCTTTGGGTACCTCCTACCATCACTAAGTGCTCGCGGGTGTTCACATCCCTAGTTCTACAACCCCACTACCCCTTGGATGTTGCTAGGACATCTGTGCACTATTTTATACAACAACAAATATTAGAAGATAGAAATTCAGCGTGAGATAAGGTAAACTATTTATTGCATTCATTTTAGTATTCTTAGATTTATTTACAACATTATTTCTGCAACTAGGGTTTTTAATAATTTTATTACTGAGGGTCTCACACAGTGGAACCCTCATAGGTATTGCTAAATATTGTTTCTTTTCTATGTGCAAATCTAGGAGTAATGCTCATTGGTAGCTTTTGAAGCTAGAGCAGTCCTACATAGGATATCAGAAAGCCCACTCACCTTTGTTGGAATCAGACTGAATGTGAAGATACCACCACTATTTGTTTACTAGGGTTTCGAAGAACCCTATTGTATTGTAATCATTGAATAAAAAATAATAATATTTGTAACCCCATATTTGGGGCACATTTTATTATAACATTGAAGATCCATAGGCAACAAAATAAAATTTTATTTCATTGTGCAATTTTGTGTGTTACATTGCTTATTTATTTCTATAGTTCATATTTTGGTGTTGTTCAATTTGCATTCACAAATGGAAATCATGATGGACCCATAAAGGGTTCTAAATTTTAAATTATCTTGTCACTAACTTGTGGTTTTATGTTTTCATGTTTCAGGTTTTATAAAAAATAGATAATACAAATTTCACAAAATCAGGGTTTCTAAAAAATTGCAGGAGTTGCAGAAGGTGCACGGATTGCCCTGTGGTGCTCTTGGAATATTTAAGGAAATGCCCAAGTGCATTTCATAAGAACCAAGAGGCTTTTCATAGAGAGGAGGAAAAATATGTATGCTTATCTGTAAGTTTACCTAAAAATCCTAACCCTCTATTTTATGTATTTTTGTGTTTTTACAGGTTTTATGTTAAAAATAACATTAAATATATGTTAAAACAAGCATGTTTAATCTGTATTTTAGGCATTAAAATAGTTTTTGCATCCATATTCATTCACACATTTCATATTTCCAATTAAAATTTTACTATTTTTTGGTATGCTACACTTAAAATCTTGCGTTCTGTTTGCATATGAATTGTTAATTGCATGAAAAAGTCTGGATTTAAGGGTTAGGTTTTCTCCTTTTTTTTGGTCTAAGTAGGAATATCATTAGTATATCAAAATTATGCCTACATTTGGTGATTCAAGGTGAAAGAGTAGAATAATCCTCCTCTATTTAGAGAGCGGTCTTAAGTAGTGTACTCTACTTATTTTGGGGAAATTAATATTTCTAGTGTTGGATTCTAATTTAGACTCTTGAAATTAGTTATTCATGACATTGTGTGTACACCATAAAAAACTAGAAATATTAAAAGGAATCACACACAACATGCATAACTTTAAATAGTAACATGTTGTATTTCATCACCAACAATTGCTTGAGATCTGGTGATGGTGGGTTTCATATCCATACACCAATCTATGCCTTTAGATACTTTAGGACACCCCTGAGAAAACTTGCTAGAATTCATCACCAGTAAGAATCTCATTACCCATCCAAGCCATTATTTTTACCCATTTTAATTCATATTAGTTCATAAAAACACACAAAACCAAAAAAACAAAAAGAAAAAACATTAAAATGAGATAAAAAAGAACAAAGGCAAGACACATTTTGTTGCATAAACATAGGATTGGATTGCCTATTTTATTTTGTGAGTTTTCATTTCGTATTTTATTTTCCATCACATTTTATATTTGGTTCATTAGTTTATGGTATTAACAAGAAATCAAGCTAAAACGAATCAAATATCCTCCAATCAAACCACTTTAGTAATGGATTGTTCATCATCACCTTCCACTACCACTTCCATGATCAATCCCCCTAGTGTGATGTAGGCAAGTCATTTAGATTTATTTACGGGTCCATCACACATTTTTCATCCACATGGTCATTTCATATGGATATTTCACAAATTGAGTCATCCTCACCTACCTTTGGTCACCACATCACCCAAATAGATATGGATAAAGTATAAGCTCTTCAGAGATCTCCTAACTATGTCTTAGAGTCAGTCCCTAAATCACCTAGGCATGATTCTATTTTCTAGTAGGAGCTTATCTCCTTCCAACCTTCAAACATTACCTAGAAGTAAAAAAACCCTCTTTTTAAGGTATCTTTTGCACCTTCCCAAAATTTGTCTATACCACAATCATCATGTGCCCGAAGCACATCCATACCATATTCATACATCTCAATCTATGGTAGCCCCTTGTAAAGCACTTGTTAATTTTACTTCGCAAGTGCTCATGTCCATACCATCTAGTATCTCCCATAAAGTTGCAATTCCCATTGCAAATTATCCCCCACCTACCTCATCAATCCCATCCACATCCACTCCATCAAACACTAATATGGAAATACATGAAACTTGATAACATCTCAATAAATTGCTTAAGAAGCGACAAAACGCTCAACAACAAGTTCAGGTGATCAAATCTAAGCCTCAACCTATTTCCACTCAGTCCATATTTGTTAGCCAAAGTCCATATTGGGTACCACAATATTCTATGGTTTCCATTCCAAAACTGAAACCAACCCATACCCATTCTATTCCCATCGAAAAACCTATTCAAATCCCTCATATATCATTTCCATATCTTCATTCAAAATCATTCCTTCATCAACCCCATTATCATCAACACCAATCCACTCTGCCAAGTCATCATCACCTCATTACACCTTAGCATATTTCCACCTTGCAATCACAAAATCATCAAGTGATTTAGGGTTTCCACATTCCTCGAAAGGCCCTCAAATCTAGGATATGTAGCAATAGATTGATAGTTTGATACAATATACTCCTGGCATGATAAACCAAAATCCTACCCTACATCAATTGATCAATCAACCAATTCATCCTTTAGTACCATCACCACCATATTTGGTAGATTTCACAATATTGAAGTTTGATAAATTTAAAGGGATGGAGAACTTTAAAGATCACGTGAGCTCTTTTGTTCATTATTGCCTTAGAATTCAGTGCAATGACACTCTAATGCTTAGAAAATTCCCTCAAACATTAGGGTAAAATGTTGTAGAATGGTATAATCATTTGCCAAACCATAGTATTTATACTTTTGAGCAATTGTTTGACCAATTTCTTGAAATATTCTCCCTCAATATAAGAAAGAAATTCTCATTATCTGATATATATGATTTAAAATAATATGATGATGAGTCTATCTATGACTTTTGTAACCATTGGATGGTCGTTATGACTAAATTGCCATTTGACCTTCCAATGGAGGAGCTGACCCGATTGTTCACTAAGAGTTGTTTAAAACCCATATCTTGGTTATTGCAATTACAATAACAAATATTATTTGATGAAGCTCTTTCCCAGGCTAGCACAATTTAGGAGATAAAAATCCAAGAAGGAGTGCTTAATCCTAAGAAGAAATAATGGTAAAACAAAGGGTAGTATAAAGGAAGTTATTCTGGCCAATCAAAATCCAATCAGGCCAACCAATCAGTAAATCAAGTGGTTATGAGCCAGCCAGTAATGGTTCAAAAAAAACCTATGCAATAACAACCATGACAAATTGAATATCATATGGTTTCCTTAACTACTCAATCAAGTCAAAACACAGTGCCAACTATGGAAAACCAACCACATCGATAATTTACTCTACAACCACGTCAATATACCCCATTGGTTGAATCTTATACCTCTATTTTCTACATGTTATATGACATAAATCAACTTCCCTTGCCTGAGGTCAAACCTGATGATCCTGCTAAATGTGGTAAACACTACAGGGAGAATTTATTTTATTCTTATCATAGATAAAATGGACATGATATCAATAACTGCCATCAATTCAAATATAGAATACAATACCTTATTGAGTTAGGAGTTATCAAGATTGAAAGTCTTCTAGCTCAACAAAATCAAAATCTTAGGATTTATCAAACACCACTTCCTCATCATGAGGAAGCACAACCAACAAAAGGAGGATTAAATACCAATATTTCCCATAATCAAATTAATCATATTCAATAGTACCAAGGTTTTGTGGGTGTTATATATGTAGTCACCCAAGGTCAACAACAATACTCCAATCAAAAAAATATTTAGCAGTAGTCTATTCAACCACCCATACCTCTACAGGCAAGTGTGTCTCAACCCACCACATCATCATCTTCCATTCAATGTTTTTCTAATACCTCCCATGCAATCCATATTTTGGCCCATCCATATCAACCCATTCATCCTTCCAATCATCCATCTTGGCCAATCATCTCATTGATTAACCGGTTAACCAGAAGCTTAAAAATGGCTTTAGCTAAACTATCTATATATGAGCTAATACAACAATCTCCTCCACATAATGAAGAATTTATTGATATTATAAAATCCATTGAAATTTAATCTCAAGATGCTAATGCATTTAATAATTTTTTGGGGAATATTCACATGTATGGAACCATCCATTACTTTCTATGATTTTGAGATCAAACCAATATCATTAGAAACAATGGACCCTCCATTACACATCATGGCTCAAATTTATAGGAAGCCTTTCAAAAGAGTTTTAATTGATACCGACTCCTCCATAAAAATCATCACCACATATGCTCTTCAACATCTCAAGTTTCCACTAGACCACATTACCAAATCCTCTATTATATTGAAATCATTTAATGATGCTCTCTGCTCCACAGTTGGCACTATTGTTTTGCCCATCGAAGTGGGGATTAAAATATTGCATACTATGTTCCACATATTAGAGGGTTCCATGGCATATAATGTACTCCTTGGATGATATTGGATGAGGGAATTGAGATGTGTCCCTTCCATATTACATCAATGCTTGAAATACGTACATGAGAGACAAGTACATTGCATACCAACTGATGTTGAACCATTTAAGTATTTCAATTTTATCTCAAACTCCTACGAGTCCATGTTTCCTTCCACTTATTTATTCCTCACATCATCAGCCACTTTTTCAACCACCCCATTCATATCATCATATAAATCCCCTATTCCTAAGGAGATTCCAATCACCAATTCACATAAAGCATCCACTTCAATACCCCCATCTTCATCACCATTGACTACATGCACATGTGGTCAAACTCAATATACATTAGCCACATCATCAACATCCTCCACCACTCTTTCTACATCATTGCCAATTTAATAATCCTCCCAGCCAAATCCATCTTCATCCACATCAGCTAATGTTTCACAAGTCAAAATGATGAATTATGAGATACCATCAACCAACCATGAGTCAGTTCCATCTACATCCAATCCATCCACATTATCCCAAATTGAGGTCCACCTCACTAATCTTGGTATTGGTGAATATGTGGTCCAAGACATCATATTTACACTACTCAATATTCAAACTGCTAAATATTATGTTCGCCCATGTGACCCACCATTATCTATAGGAGTAGTATATAAAATGGGTTCAGTGCGTAATAGCATTAATTTTGTGTATGGGGTACTTGACTCATCATCCAATATAGTTACCCCATATGAACCCAAATCACCAATATCGGCCAATATACAACATATATCAGGTTTTCCATCCTGATATTTTTACATTGTTAATTAGCAAGGACATGGCCTAGGATGACATGAATGGGGAATGTATGAGATTATTGAAGTTTCATATAAATAAACACATGATCATTCAAGTTTAGGTTATCATCCACTTTCATCCATATCTTCTCTTGAACAAGCTTTTAAAAGCTTAAATTTAAATTTAGGATAAGGTATCCATCACATCGATGACTTCAAATATGAGATCTATGAATAATTTAACCTTATTTCAATAGCTTCTAATGAATTTGAAGAGGAATCAGACCCCATCATTCCACACACTGAACAAGATGAGTTTTACCTTATAATGTTACCCATCCTTTTTCCCATATTTCACTTACTTATTCCACAAGAGAGAGCCAACCCAACCAGAGAACCACCATTTCCATTCCATTGATCCACATCACTGACCATTTTGCTTGTAATATATATACATAAAAAAGAAAAAATAAAAAAAAAAACAAAAATAAAAATATTTTTCATGTACATTGCATTTATTTGTGTTGCTTGCTGCTATTAAGATTTAGTAGAGTTTTAGCATTGGTTTTACCAAATAGGATTCATTCCATTCACCTTTGCCACCCATCCATTGTCTCTTTAATTCAACATGAATCATGTTAACTTATTCACCCCACACCATAATCCATACGATTTGGCAAAGCCAATTCCTATTGACATAAGTCTTATTAATATGGATCGAATTTCCTCACCACCATACTTTTTTGAGTTTTTCCTATTTGAGAAATTTTTAAGGGATTCATTTAACTACATTCCTCCATCACCTCCACCTTCACCTTCACATTCACCTTCACCTTCAGATCCTGAGGTTTTCTAAGTAAACATAGAAGAGACTGTGTCAAAAGAGCTTTCCAGTCTAGAGGGAGTTGAAGAACCTAAACTACTTAATGTTATAGGATTGAGAGCATTCTATTCATAATGAGATTTATATATGTATATATACATGGCTATTACATAAAAACACATTACCTTCCTTGCATTGCATACGTTTCATTTGCATATATTTCATTAACACACTTGCATTTCACAATCTACATTACACTCATTCCATTCCAAAAACTACATTTCATACATCACGTGCACAACCATATTTCATATTAGAGATCATTTATTAAGTTTAGATAATAATTGGTCCAATACAATCATGTTACCTTAATCAGGGGCACCTTCAGACATCATCCATTTCATTGCACCATTCCATAAAGCCAAATTATCATTAGCAAAGTCACATGTCTAAAATTCCTTGGTGTTTTTAGTCACTCAGCCAATCCTAGTGTTTTAGGTAAACCATAAATACATGTCGAGCTTTATTTAGGACCAAGACACATTTTCATTAAGAAAATATTGAGTTCTAGAAATTGACTCCATGAACCAAACACAAATCACACATCTTAAAAACATCTTGTATCGAAGAGGTATAACACAATGAATGGGTTGAAACTTGAAGTGAAAAGGGTCTTCCTTTCTTGTCCCATCATACAACATAGTCCACAAAAATAATGGTTTTCACCACTATCATAGTTGCTTCCAAAAATAAAAGATAGAGTAGTAAGGATAGGGTACAATTCTCATCACACTTAGTTTGAGAATATGATTCCCCAAAGCTCTAAATATTTCATCACACACCACAGATCCTCAAGCTATAACAATAATACTACATTTCTAGTTAGACGGTTAGGTAGTCATCCCCAAAGCCTAACGATCAAATTCTTGTACTATGGAGCTAGTATCCATCAGAGCTATATACGCTTGACTGGTAGTGGAGTACGCTCATACGTGGTGACACATCTCTTTTATAGAGACCTCTAATTGTAGATAAGGACAAGCTAGCTTCTTGGTTGAATTCATAATAGGTTTCAACCAATTTACTCAATATGAGTTAATGAACTCACTTGCACACATGTCGGTTCTTGATTACCTCGAATAATTACCAAATTTTTGATTCGGTAAATGAATTCATTGCACACACATTTAGTCTTAGAGAAATTAGGTAGTATTTAGTGAGTTTGTTTGAGATCATTAGTATTTCTGAGTCTCTAAAAAAATTAGTTTTCCATATCAACATCCATATATTCTTCCATGTCAATATCTATGTTATTGAATAAGTATTACATTTCACATGCCACTAGTTTGGTGCCCCTGATTAAACAACAATGCTAAAACATGGTCAAGAAAAATATAAACTATGAATGATCATTAGAATATTTGCATTCATACACATTCCACTTGCATTAATTATCCATATACATTTGCATTATCACTTGCATTAATCATCCATATATACATGCATCCACACAAAAACATTTACACAAAAGCATAATATAAAATTAAAAGCCTTGTATATATATATAAATATATAAATATCACATGTACATTGAAATCCCAAAGGCTATATACAATGGATCACAAAGTCTCATATACAAAAAGTGCATCTAAGCACTAGCTAATGCCTATAAGAGGACCCCTACAACCCTGAAGGAGCCCTAGATCTAGAGCTATGTCTAGACTCACAAGGCCTAGCAATCTTGGATATGGATGAGGAGGGTGGATCTAGAATCCTAATGTCATGCTCCATAATTCAATCCTCCAACAGTAAAAATATATCTATATTGAGCCTGAAGATGATGTACATCATGTCTCTATCATTGACTCTTCTCTAGAAGCTTTTCTTGGATCCTCATAATCCTATCCTCTCCTCCACCTGTAGTCAGTTGCACCCCTAGCTCTGCTTGCAACACATATATTAGATACCCCAGCTAGCCCAACATACTTAAACCACTTCCACTAATACTCCCACAATGCCTTCCTCACCCCAGATATGAGAGGCCAGAATCTATGCTGATCCTCCAAAATCTTTAGCTACAACACAACACAAAGAATTAATGTCAAATACATTGCATTATTTAAAAAAGAAAAGAAAAGAAATTTTTTTTTTGGATCAAAACAAAAAGAGTTTCAAAAGCTTTTACCTTGGCAAGTGCACACCTACTCCTGTGGTGGCATCCAATCCATCCATCACCATAGCTTTCATACCTTCACTCCACTCTCTCCACTCCACTTCACTCCACTCCACTCCCTTAGACACAACTTTCAAAATTTATAGATGCACAAATAAGCTTGATTTCCCCTCTACAAGCCTTTTATAGCTATTTTAGGTTCACTAAAATATCCATGGGTGCTCCTAGATGCACTGAAATACCTCATTTCATTTGAAAAGCACCAAAATCTGGCAGGCATTTACACAAGCAATAAGCGTTCATCAACGTTTGGTGTCAATATTGAAAAAAAGAACAAAGTGATCCAAAAAGGTATCTTACCTCCACCAAATCATTCCAAATTGCATCCATACATCCATTTTATAATAATTTCATGTTTTGTGAAATCCAAAATCATTTTGGATTCTTAAGTTTTTCTCGTGACCAAAAGTTGTAAAATCACATTACAAGTTACAAAATGTTCCAAAAAAATCCAAATTTTCACAAAATGATCATTTTCCTCATCAATTCCATCATTGCACTCATTTTTGTGAAGATATGAATTGATTTGGAGGACTAACTATTATTTGTGCCCACAAGGCACAAAATTGTCCAAAATTGCTTCAAAATGCTCCAAATCAATGCAAACGTTCACAAAACCATACAAAAAAATCACCAATGCATTTATGATCATCACGTATTTATTCCAACATAATTTTTCATCCATAAATTATTGTATTTACATATTTTGTCAAGTCATATGCAAATTCAAGTGAACCTCATATCTAGTGGTCTATTCTATCTCCTTGGCGATTGTAGCGATTTGCATCCATGAAATTTGGTAAGATTAGTAAATAACCATAAGGAAACTTGGTCATCTTCATCATCACATATTTCATTGTTTAAAAAATAAAATCAATTATGGTACCTTATTTTATGAGTGAGATTATGCCAAGACCAATTTTCTCAACAACTATCATTGATACCCTTTTCCATGGGGTTTCTAACATGGATAATTTCATAATTTTATTTACAACTACACCAGTCTCTGAGGATATAGGCCGGGTAAAGTGATTGAGCAACCATTTAGGTATTTTGTATGGGAATTGTTGCAATCATGAGTGGCTCTGAGGGTAAGACTATTTTTCTTTTCTTTTTGCATTTGCATACTTGCATTTCAATGATGTTGAAAGGCACATTCTTCAACAACATGGAATCACCCCAAACTTGGGGTAACCACATTTGAATTTTATTTTCCCACAACGGGATACATATTACATGATCATGGCACCTATACTTGGTAAAAACTTCTTTTATCTGTTAGGGCAAAAATAGAATCATTAACTTGCATTTTAAAACAACTCCTTCCACTATTGGGGCAAAAATGATATCACATTTACATCATTCATATCATCCACAATCACACAATGCATTTCACACAATCATCTGCATAAATCTATTAATTGTCTTGTGAGATGCATCCATCACTCATTTTTCAATTGAGGGGGTAAGCTACATAATCAAAATTATTTTATCTCCAAGTTCATCTTTGCATTCCAACAAGAGAAAGTTACGTCTTCATCAGGCCAAAACCAGGTGTCTCGTATTTTTGCACAACATTATGTTTCACACAATGTGGTACAAAAAGGGACATATGCAGACACAAAAATATATCCACTTGTCATCCATCCATAGTTTCCCACCACATTTACCCATTATTTATATATATTTGTTTAATATATATTTAAATAAAAATATTTTATATATTTTATTTATATATATTTAATATATATATATATACGAATTAATCCTAGTCATTCATCATGATCTAATCCCAACCATTCATCCAAATTAATCCATGCCACATGCCCTGATTTAATCTCCACCCTCCACCATGTTTTAATCTTGACCACACAAATTGTGTCATTGAAACCCTAACATGCCCTAGGAGAGATTATAAAGAGGAATCATTTTGATGACTCAATCCCTAAGTTTTCCTTGAATCCCTAGAGATTTTAGAGTCCCTAAGTCTTTTCCCCTAAGAATTCTAAGTCTCCTTACCATCATTTCCATCCATCACTATCGCCTCTGCATCCACCATCGTCCACCTTTCATGGACCAGATTTGCTTCTACAACTTTTTTTAGTCCTCAAAACACCTCTTTGAGTTTATCAAGCACCTCTATGTACTTCTTGTCATCCTCGAGTGCCTCTGGGTTCTTTCTTCCATCATAAAATACCTCTGGGTACCTCCTACCATCACCAAACACCCACGTGCATTCACAACCCTAGTTTTGTAGTCCCACTACCCCTCGGGTATCTCTAGGGCATCTGTGAACCATTTTCTACAAAAAAATGAAGATAAAAAGACAACAAGTTAGCATGAGATAAGGTAAAAAATTTATTGCATTCATTTTAGTATTATTAGATCTTTTTACAACATTATTTCTACAACTAGGATTTTTAATAATTTTATTATTGAGGGTCTCACGTAGTGGAGCCCTCACAGGTATTGCTAACTCTTGTTAATTTTTGTGTGCAAATATAGGATTCATGTTCATTGGTAGCTATTAAAGCTAAAGTGATCCTACATAGGATATCAGAAAGCCCACTCACCTCTATTGGGATCAGATCAAACATGAAGACACCACCACTATTTGTTTACTAGGGTTTCAAAGAACCCTAGTGTATTATAATCATTGTATCAGCATAATAAGCTTTGTAACCCCATATTTGGGGCAAATTTTACTGTAACATTGAATATCCACAGGCAACATAATAAAATTTTATTTCATTGTACAATTTTGTGTGTTACATTGCTTATTTAATTCTATAGTTCATATTTTGGTGTTGTTCAATTTGCATTCACACTAACCTTCCCTATTATTTTGGCATCCAACAGTTTTTGAACTTCCTTTTGCATTAATGGGTGTAGAGTAGGATTAAAATTTCTTTGTTTTTTCTTGTGAGGTTTGGTTCCTTATTTCAGTGGGATAATATGACTCATTATATTAGTGTTGAAATTTCTAAGATTCTTAGAACTCCAAGAAAAGGAATCCGTGTTTTTCTTTAGGAACTTTACATATTGGTTCCTTTATTTTCCTGACAAAGCCTTGTTGATTTTCACTATTTTGGGCTCTTGTTCCATCCCTATATTAACATAATCTACTTCTAACTCCATCATACTAGGTTTATATGCTCTGTCAAAATCATCAAAAAGGATTTTGTTGGTTCTAAGTTGTATGACCTCCATATGTTCTTCTATGACCTACTTCAACTTTTCTTCATTTGAATCATCACACAAAACATCAACATAATGGTTTCACATAGTCATGAAGTATTTAATATCAACATCATCTTAAAAAACCTGTAAATAGACAATATTATCTGGAATAGAAGGATGATAAACAGAGATAGTGGGGAATATTTCATGATATTTCATATATATTTCTAGGCAATTGAGTCTTGATGCATTGATAGCTAATAGATTTGCTATATGGTTTTGTTCTCTAGGTATATATGTTATGTTAAATTCCAAAAAAAATATTTATTTCATCTTGGACATCCTGCTTGTATTGTTTTATCCTGGGATGTTTGGTTTGATATTTATCTTTTACAATCAGTTCTACATCTCCATATACCGTCAGATAGTTTATTTCCAATTATTTAGCTTTCCTTAATCCTAATAGCAAGGCTTCATACTCAGATACATTATTTGTGGAGGAGAATTGTAGTCTATAGAGTATACCTAAATAGTTTTCTTTTATATCAGTTAGGTTAATCTTAGCTCTAGCTCTAGTTTATGATTTTGCACCATCAAATGTCATAGTCCACATTTTGATAGTTAATACTCTGTCATATTAGGCATATGCCTTAACAACTATTTGTAGATCCATATTGGTGGCTTCAGGGATTATAGATAAGAAAGGTGTATGCCAAATAGAATAGTCTCCCATTTCCTTTTCCTCCATGGATTGGACTAAATTTATTGTTGTACTATTAGTCTTATTTAATTCTACCACAATATCTATGGAATGGTTCTATTATAAGCACATATTTTTCTTTAGTAGTTAGTGGGATTGTGGAATATAACCAATCTAACTGGATTGACCCTCCTAATTTCTCAGCCTAATGTCTGGATAATAATAATAAAAATAATGGGTCTACGTCTACAATGACCACATCCATCACTATTCCTTTCTTAGGATACTGATCCAAAAACACAAGTAACCCTATAATTATCCCTATGCATGGCACTTGTCTACTATCCATGACTGATATGGGAGGTGATTCTTTGGTACATATTAAACCAAGTTGATCCACTACTTGTTTGGGCATAATATTGTGGTATGCTCCACTATCTAACATACAGTTATGTATCACATATTGATCTCCCAATTCTAAAGTATATATCAAGGATATGTAAAAAGGCCTAACAAAATATGGATTTATGGGTATTAGTAAAATCTTGTCTCATTATTGGGTTGGTCTATCACACCAAAGGATATGCACACCTGATATCTATATTTAGGAATGGTCATCAGTTCACTGAAAGTAATATTGATCTTTTGTTTGGCTAACTCTTGGTCAAACTTTATTGGTTTTTGTATTTCTATTGGGATCTAATTATTTTAGAGGATCACTTTCTACTTCAACCTTAGTATTTATCAAATTTTTATGCATTTTCTTGGTTACTTTATCTTTATTCAGGTCTTCTGGTTCTCTATTTTTCTTATCGTTAGTTTTATCTAGAATGGTCATGTTTCTTAGATGAATGACATGTATTATTTCCAATGATTATACCTCCTCGGTTGTAGGTAATATATTACCTTATTTCATCCTTTAATACCTATTATTTGGGGAACTTTTTAGGATTTATACATTCTCTAATACAAAAGCCTTGGGTGTCTCTCCTGATACAGGTAATTCACTCATTTATTTTTTGAATTGTATTTCTCTATCCTCATCATCTTGTGTCCAAATCACATTTGTTCTTATTTCTTCATAAAAATATTCTTCCAATTTAACATTTGGATATGTGTTATGGTATATGGCACATCCTACAGGATTATGATGGGTATCACAAGCTTGATAGAAGAAAGGATAATTGGGTATTACATTGGCGAAGGGTATAGGGTTTGGAATGACATCTACATTTTTTTGTGTTTCTATTTTATTCCAATCATTATTATTATTTTGGTTCCCTTCATATGTGTTATTCTTATTCTAATTTCTATTAAATTTGCTCTTAAAGAGTTGTCTAATATCATTCTAATGGGATGATTCAGTGTTTTCATTTTTCTTCCTTTCTATTCTAGATAGTCTGTTATTCATGTTGCTAAACATCTCGGCTAATTGGTTAGACAATTTTTCTATGGGATCAGTTTCATTTTTATTTAACAAAGAGAATCCAATATTCTTAGGCTTTTTATCCACTTGACTAGATCCTGGTTCAGATGAGTATGGTTTCATTTTACAAATATCTATCATGTTTCTCTCTATTTCGAGGGCTTTATCCATACATTCATCAATGGTATTAGTGTTGTGTTGCCTTAAATCATAGCTGTATTCACAAGGGAAATAATTTTTGTAGAAATATATGACCTAATGATCAGTTGACCTTAGAGTTACGAGGATTTTGTTTCTACTCTTAAAAAATTGCCTATTAAAATCTTCTACTGACTCATTTTCTCTTTTTTTTATAGTTTCAAGCTCAATTAACAAGGATTGTTTATTTTTTATTTCCTCGTATTTCTTTAAAAAGACTTCCTCTATAGTATAAAAATAAAAAATATGATCAGGTGGGAGACAATTAAACCAATCTCTTGCATCCTTCTCCAGTGTTTGCAGGAATAGTCTAAGAACCACATCTTCATGTTCAAATTCAAGACTATATAACGCATATAGGAATCCTTTAACATGATATTCTCTAGTCACTAAAGTATCCCTTTGAAATCTTAGTAAATACTTATGAGCTTTGGATGGCAAGGGATGCAAATTTTGAGGTAATCAGAAAGGTCTATACCTACTAGTCCTCCATGTCTAAAGGTTTTGATTATTCGAATGTGCCATATTAGCTATAGGGGTGTTAATAACAGGTGTATTACTAGCAAAATTAACTACAAAAGTATAATTATTAGTATATTTACTACCAACAACACAATATTTACTCTGATATATATTTTTATTAAGAACCAAGGCTTTTCAAGTTTGGGTAAATACCTCTGGGTCTTCAAATTCTAGAAAGAGGTCCTTACTATTGTGTCTGGTATGAGCCAGATCAGATTCTTCTTCTTCTTCTTTTGGGTTCATTTAGAGTCACCAAATATTTAGTGCAATAGAATCTCACTCAGGCCAAGATTGCTTGGCTTTTGAATTATTACAATATCTTAGGTGTACGAAGGTATCCACGATGCTAGAAACTATGGAATTGAGTTGATGGGTTGGTATGGTGAAAAATATCGTAACCTAGGTTTAAAATCATGAATATTAACTCCATAAAAACTATGCCAAAAACTATTGGTGTAAGTTGGTGGGTAAAAGCACACAAAATATCATTGGGAAACAAACTTGGAAAAATGATATGTAAATAACAAGAAGTTTGATCCTCGAAAACAACACCAAAAATTGTTGTCGTAAGTTTGATGGGTAAAAGCATAGAAAATATCGTTGGAAAATAAACTTGGAAAAAATATATGTAAATAACATAAAATTTTTATCCTTAGCAATGAAACCAAAAACTATTGTGGAAAATTTTGATATCCTTTAAAATATGGTTGTCATGCTACCAAAAATTTTAGAATCACAATTATATACAAGCTCTGGTGGACTAACTGCTTTGACATATATAGGGTTTAAAGCAAATTCATAAAATTCTAGGTCAATTATGGACACCCTAATAAGAGCCTAATTAAACATGGATGTTCTATCTCTTTAGCTATTCTAGATTATATGGGTTTGAATCAAATTTTGGTGATGAACAAGATTAATATAACACTTCAAGACTGTAGACCGATGCCTTATCCATTGGGAAATCATAGCAAGAACTTAGATCTTTATGAAAATATTGAAAGGAGAAAGAAATAACCAGTTTACTCACATACATTCAAATAACATAATGCATATAAACATTGACTAGCAAAAGAAAGTGATATTCTTATGTTCAAATCATGTAATACATAAACAGACAACACATACATTTACACAACAAATTTGCAAGAAGGATGAGACCCAGATTTGTATTAAATTCCATATACAAGTTATAATATAGATCCAATAGAGTGCCAAGGACCCGATAAAACTCAATACAATGGTTCTTTTCATTCAAATAATGTAACAGAAGAACACAACTCTCTATTCTAATAAAGTAACCGAGAGCCTCCGATCTCTGATCTAGTCACAAGAAATGATCTTAGTGATTGAATGCTCCTTAAAAAAATCCTACATAAATGGGAAGAATAATATTGGGATAGAGGAAGAATAACAAAGGGGAATACGATAACCTAAAATATGATACACAATATACCTTGCTTACAAAGTTTTACAATGGATGCTTGATGATGACTTTTGGCCACTTCGGCTCCTTATGTAGCCATATTGTTAATATTTGTTACATTTTCTTGGCAATGGTTTAGCCACGTGTATATCCTTTAGCTCTATGTATCTTCATCTTCTCATATGTGTTACAATGAAATATTAGAGGATGCAAGCTATTAGAATTTTGTGAAAATACCATTTACCTGAAACTGTGTATCACTGATTCAATTTTTTTGACTCTAACTGTTATTTGATTTGAAGGGATTTATTGGACTATATTGAGCAAGTGATCATCTGGATTTTGTTTTTGGTTTTGTATTAGGCTAGAAATTTTATTGTTCAAAAATATAATATTGAATATATCTTTTTATTCTTGTGTCATCCACTTTTATCTTTATCTGGATCTAGACTAGGTTTGACACTTATATTTTTGATGTGAAATAGAGAGGAACCTAATGTGATGGTGAAGAAAGAAAAAAGAAAATATGATGAAATGAAATATAATGGGAAACACTATGGATGGGTGTGGAGATCGTCGAATACAATGGATGTAGTGTTGTACATGGAATGGTGGTGAGATGGTGCTTTGTGAAATAAAATGGAACAACAATTAAGAGAGAATACCCAGAAAGGAGAGGGTAACAATATATATAAAAGTGAGAATGTGGAAGCAGTACTAAAGTGCTAGCAATGGAGAGAAAAATAGAATGTAAAACAAGATCTGGATGTACAAAAATGAATAAAATAGTGAAAAATATTGTATCTCTATAACTATACTCCATCGAGGTGCTTCCTTTGTAACTATACTTTGTTGAGGCGCTTGTATATTTATAGGGTAGGTAGGTTGTTGAATATGGCATCTACTTTATTCTACTATGCCTTTTGCATATCTAAATATTGATGTTGGCAATTTTGGGTACTTTGGGTACATTGCCTTTGCTCAAGTATATAAGTTGTCATTGATGTCAAGAAGCTTTTGAAGGAATTTGATTTGATGTCAAATAATTTGTTTTGATGAAGGTTACGACATGACAGTTTCAAAGGTCTTTTGCAAACCCCAAGCTGACAGGTTCGAGAGAAAGAGCTCACAGTGAAAAAGTGTCGCGATATCGCGACATGTCGGGTTTTCGTGACCCGAAGAAAAGAAAAGCGCTAAGGAGAAAAAGTGTCGCGATATCGCGACATGTCGGGTTTTCGTGACTCGAAGAATAGAAAAGAGCTAAGGAGGAAAAGTGTCGCGATATCGCGACATGTCGCATTTTCGTGACTTAAGCAGGAGAGAGAAAGCAAGTTAGAAAAGTGTCGCGATATCGCGACATGTCGCATTTTCGTGACTTAAGCAGGAGAGAGAAAGCAAGTTAGAAAAGTGTCGCGATATCGTGACATGTCACAATTTCGTGACTCAAAGAGCAAAGAAAACGTACGAAAGCTGAAAGCGTCACGATTTCGTGATAGGTTGCAAAGAAAATGTACGGAAAGTTGATAGCGTCGTGATTTCGTGACGGGTTACAAGGAAAGCGTACGAAAGCTGAAAGCGTCGCGATTTCATGACGGGTTGCAAAGAATGCGTACGGATGCAGAAAGTGTCACGATTTTGTGACAAGTAGAAAAGAAAGTAGACAAAAGTAGAAGTGTCACGATTTCATGATAGAAACTGAAAGCAGGTCTTCTATAGGAGAAGTGTCACGATTTCACGACAAAAGCAGAGAGGAAGGCTATGAAGACAGAAGTGTCGCGATATCACGACAGAAGTGAAGATGAAGTCTACAGAGGTAGAAGTGTCATGATATCATGACAAAAGCCAAAAGAAAGTGTACGGTTGCAAAGGTGTCACGATATCGCGACATGTTGTAGTTTCACGGCAAAAGCTACAGAAGAGTTACAGAGGCAGTTGAAGCCGACAAAGTTAAATGTGAGCCGACGAAGATTAGGGTTTGTAGCCGATGAAGTTTAGGGTTGTGCAGTCGACTAAAGATCAGGGTTTGTAGTCGACTAAGATTAAGATTTTGATCTTGAAAGTGTTATTATAAAAGGCAGGCTATTTTGAAGAGTTGGTGGTGTTGTTGGTGGTGACGTTCGTAGATAGAGCACAGAGTGAGAAGTTTGATCATCGAGAGTAGAGTGCAAAATTCGATCGAAGTGTGCAGAGTGAGCGAAGAGTCATGGTGAATTGTTCTAAGTGCCGCTGTGATTGCGTAGATAGTGCAAAGGTTGAAGTTCGACCAAGTGCGGCTGTGAGTGTGCAGAAAGAGCAGAGGGCGTAGAGAGCACAAAGGGCAAAGACGAACGTGGAGTGCTATTGTATGAGGATAGAGGTGCACTAGTTCTTTGAGAAGAACCTGAGGACAGATTTGGCAAGTCTTTGAGAAGGCTTGTGTGTAGAGGATTGATTTGTTCAAGTGTTGGACAGATCTGACAGACAGAGGAAGACTTGTACTAGACCGACTGACTGTGTTTGGTACAGGTTGCTGAGCTTCTGTGGACGTGATCATAGAAGGCAGAGGTCTCTTAGGCTAAGCATTGAGGACAGGAGGTCTTCGGTGGAAAGGAGTTCCACGTGCTGGCAAGAGGTAGAGGCAGTTGATCTTCCGAGGGATCATTTCCAGAGCAGAGGGGAAGGTATCTCCTTTGAGCAGAGGCTCATAAATTTGGTTGGGGGAAGGTATCTCCTTTGGGCCGAGGCTCATAAACATTGTAATTGGGAAGGATTCCCAAAGAACTTTGAGATAACTTTTAGAGAAAAGTTTTGTGGACGTAGCCTGACCATTCTGGGTGAACCACGTTAAAATTGGTGTCACTTTGTGGATGATATTGTGCATTGCTTTGATATTGCTTTGGGTATATTGCTTTATTGTTTTGAAGTATAAAGGAAAAAGTAAAAAGAGGTCTTATACTGTTCACCCCCCCCTCTCAGTATAAGCTTGTGTTCTTCAATTGGTATCAGAGCAGGTGCCTTCGAAAAGTTTAATAGCTTGAAGGAAAAGCTAGTAAAGAACACAATGGATCATTCAAGTAGCAATGCAACACCTATTCTTGATGGGTCAGATTTTGGTCTTTGGAGTGCAAGGATGAAGGTTCATCTAATGGCACTTGGTAATGAGGTATGGGAAGTGATTGAAGATGAGTACACTATTCCTGTACATGGTCCTAATACTAAAGAAGAAAGGCTCCTACATCACAACAATTCAAAAGCAATGAATGCAATCCTGAAAGGCTTACAGAAAGCAGATCTCACCAAAGTGATTCACTGCAAGACAACTAGTGAAATGTGGAAACAGTTGAAGGTGGTTCATACGGGTGATACAAATGTCGGAAAGGCCAAGTTGAGACACTTCAAAGGTATGTTTGAACAACTCCAGATGAATGATGATGAAAATATTAGTGACTACATGCTTCGTATGGATGAGGTTGTTAACTCCATGAAAGACTTAGGTCTTGAGCTTGCTGAAAATGATGTTTGTGATAAGATTTTAAGATCTCTTCCTAATAGATTTAGTGAAAAGATTTCTGCTATTGAGGAAGCTAAAGATTTGGATAAGTTGAAAAAGGATGAGCTCCATAGTATACTTGCAGCATTTGAGTTGAGAACTCAAGTGAAGGTTGATGTCAAGAAAGAGGCAACTTTCAAGGCTACCAAGAAATCCAAGGGTAAACGACTTCAAGATAGTGATGAGTCTTCTAGTGATGAAGAGGCATATTACAACAAGAAAGGCAAGTTCTCTAGAAAGCACAAAAGCATGAAAAATATAAGATGTTTCAATTGTGGAAAGTTTGGTCATTATGCTACTGACTGTACTATTCCCAAGAATGAAAGTGATGAAGATAAACAGGATTCTATGAGCAAGGTTTCTGAAAAGCATAAGCATCACAGAAAGAACAAATATGAGCACAACAATCAAGGAAAGAGGTATTCTCACAAGCACAAGAAGAGTTTCTATCTAGACAAAGCAAGTAAGTGTTCTAGTAGTGATAGTGAAAGTTCTTCAAGTGATAATGAAAATGAGATGTTGTTCATATCAGAAAAAGAGGAAGAACCGAAACATAGATTCATTATCATGAAATGTCTTAGATGTGGAAATTTTGGTCACCTTGAGGATGATTGTACAAATAATGATTTGGTTTCCAGTATGTATGAGGATGCTTCAGAAAACTATAAGGAAGATGCTTGTATGGTTTTTGAAAAAGGTAGCACCTCTAGTGATAAGAAATCTGAAAAAGGGTTTGATGATTCAGAAAGCAAACAAATAAAGGATCTTGAAAGTGAACTTATTAATGCTCTTAGTGCTTTGAAAAAGGAAAGAAAGAAGAATGCTAGACTCAAGGATAAGTTAGATGAATGTTGTATGGAGAGAGATGATCTTATAGAAAATCTTGATTTCTCTATAGCTAAGACACAAGAACTCAAGGATGAGTTAGAGTCTAAGGTTCTTGAGTATAGTGAGTTAGAACAGAAAATGGCTTCTTTGAAAGAGGAAACTAAAGAGTACAAGGATAAGCTTTACAAGTTTCAAGATAGCTCCAAAAAGGTTAAGTCACTCATCAAAGGTCAAAGAAAGACAATAGATAAAACAGGCCTTGGTTTTGTTAAGCCACACAAGGAACAAGTTGGAGAGTCTAGTAAGAGACTCCAAAAGGAAGAGAGTTCTTATGAGGAAAGTATTTCAGATCATGAGTCCTTGAATGATAGAAGCACAGAAATAGAAAATAGAATTCAGAATGAGAAGAAGAAGTTTTCAGGACCCAAGAGGTCAAATAAAGGAAAATTTCAAGGCAGATGTTTTGCTTGTCATAAGTTTGGTCACATGGCTTCACATTGCATGGCTCAAGTAAAGAAGGTAAACGACAATTTCAGAAGTGCTAGTTTCTTTCAAGGGTATTGCTACTCTTGTCAATAGTTTGGGCACAAGGCAGTTTATTGCAAGGCACATAACAGGAACAGGTTTGGTCAGAACAGGTTTGGCCAGAACAGGTTTGGTCAGAACAGGTTTGGTCAGAACAGGTTTGGCCAAAATAGGTTTGGTCAGAACAGGTTTGGTCAGAACTGGTGGATTCAAAGATCAGGTTTACCTCAGAGAAACAACATCGTCAAGTGTTTCAAGTGCAACAATGAAGGTCACACAATCAGATAGTGTAGAGCTGAAATTCTAGAATACAAGAACAAGAACAGTGGCATGATCAGGTCCAAGGATCAAGGCATGGACAAGAACAGGGATGAGAACAAGAACAAGAATAGTGATAGGAATAGGAATATGGACAAAGAGTTCAAGAGAAGGCCCGAAAAGGAAGTTATAGACGCTGATGATGATCAGTGCCTAATGGGAGTTTTACTCCCACCCCAAAATTAATCACCTCATCAGGAGGTGGGGGAGGGACTAAGCTAAGAGGCTCATTCTTAGTCCCGAGCCCCAACGGTGACCCTTTGCCATTGATGACAAAGGGGGAGAGATATGAGTAAGGGGGAGAGCTTCAAAGTGAAGAGGAAAGCTTCAAGTCATGGGGAGCAAAACTTCAAAGGAAGATTCTAAGTTGTTAGCACAGTTGGTTTCAGTTTTGGCTCTTGAGAAGTGTTTTCAATAAAGGTTTGCCATCAATGACAAAGGGGGAGATTGTTGGCAATTTTGGGTACTTTGGGTACATTGCCTTTGCTCAAGTATATAAGTTGTCATTGATGTCAAGAAGCTTTTGAAGGAATTTGATTTGATGTCAAATAATTTGTTTTGATGAAGGTTACGGCATGACAGTTTCAAAGGTCTTTTGCAAACCCCAAGCCGACAGGTTCGAGAGAAAGAGCTCGTAGTGAAAAAGTGTCGCGATATCGCGACATGTCGGGTTTTCATGACCCGAAGAAAAGAAAAGCGCTAAGGAGAAAAAGTGTCGCGATATCGTGACATGTCGGGTTTTCACGACCCGAAGAACAGAAAAGAGCTAAGGAGGAAAAGTGTCACGATATCGCGACATGTCGCATTTTTGCGACTTAAGCAGGAGAGAGAAAGCAAGTTAGAAAAGTGTCGCGATATCGCGACATGTCGCATTTTCGCGACTTAAGCAGGAGAGAGAAAGCAAGTTAGAAAAGTGTCGCGATATCGCGACATGTCACAATTTCATGACTCAAAGAGCAAAGAAAACGTACGAAAGCTGAAAGCGTCACGATTTCGTGATAGGTTGCAAAGAAAACGTATGGAAAGTTGATAGCGTCACGATTTCACGACGGGTTACAAGGAAAGCATACGAAAGCTGAAAGCGTCACGATTTCGCGATGGGTTGCAAAGAATGCGTATGGATGCAGAAAGTGTCACGATTTCGTGACAGGCAAAAAAGAAAGCAGACGAAAGCAGAAGTGTCACGATTTCACGATAGAAACTGAAAGCAGGTCTTCTATAGGAGAAGTGTCACGATTTCGTGACAAAAGCAGAGAGGAAGGCTATGAAGATAGAAGTGTCACGATATCGCGACAGAAGTGAAGATGAAGTCTACAGAGGTAGAAGTGTCGCGATATCATGACAAAAGCCAAAAGAAAGTGTACGGTTGCAAAGGTGTCGCGATATCGTGACATGTTGTAGTTTCGTGGCAAAAGCTACAGAAGAGTTACAGAGGCAGTTGAAGCCGACAAAGTTAAATGTGAGCCGACGAAGATTAGGGTTTGCAGCCAATAAAGTTTAGGGTTGTGCAGTCGACTAAAGATTAGGGTTACAGTCGACTAAGATTAAGGTTTTGATCTTGAAAGTGTTATTATAAAAGGCAGGCTATTTTGAAGAGTTGGTGGTGTTGTTGGTGGTGACGTTCGTAGATAGAGCGCAGAGTGAGAAGTTCGATCATCGAGAGCAGAGTGCAAAATTTGATCGAAGTGTGCAGAGTGAGCGAAGAGTCATGGTGAATTGTTCTAAGTGCCGCTGTGATTGCATAGACAGTGCAAAGGTTGAAGTTCGACCAAGTGTGGTTGTGAGTGTGCAGAAAGAGCAGAGGGCATAGAGAGCACAAAGGGAAAAGACGAACGTGGAGTGCTGCTGTATGAGGACAGAGGTGCACTGGTTCTTTGAGAAGAACCTGAGGACAGATTTGGCAAGTCTTTGAGAAGGCTTGTGTGTAGAGGATTGATTTGTTCAAGTGTTGGACAGATCTGACAGACAGAGGAAGACTTGTACTAGACCGACTGACTGTGTTTGGTATAGGTTGTTGAGCTACTGTGGACGTGATCATAGAAGGCAGAGGTCTCTTAGGCTAAGCATTGAGGATAGGAGGTCTTCGATGGAAAGGAGTTCCACGTGCTGGCAAGAGGTAGAGGCAGTTGATCTTCTGAGGGATCATTTCCAGAGCAAAGGGGAAGGTATCTCCTTTGAGCAGAGGCTCATAAATTCTATTTGGGGGAAGGTATCTCCTTTGGGCCGAGGCTCATAAACATTGTAATTGGGAAGGATTCCCAAAGAACTTTGAGATAACTTTTAGAGAAAAGTTTTGTGGACGTAGCCCAACCATTCTGGGTGAACCACGTTAAAATTGGTGTCACTTTGTGGATGATATTGTGCATTGCTTTGATATTGCTTTGGGTATATTGCTTTACTGTTTTGAAGTATAAAGGAAAAAGTAAAAAGAGGTCTTATACTGTTCACCCCCCCCTCTCAAGATAAGCTTGTGTTCTTCAATTGATATACAATTTTTTTTTATGTTATTCATGCTCTTCTTGTTGCACACTTTATCCCATCTTTACCTCTATGATCCTTGTTTAGGTACTCATATTCATATAGATTCGTGTTGATAATATGATTTTATTTTTGTAGACCTATCAAGATTTGAATTTCTTACATTAGCATTGGATCTATTATTGATATTGCTTGCTCCATCAATCTACTCTTATCAATACAGTCCATGAGATTTTCACTTTGTATGGTAGATTTATTCGTATGACCTAATATTTCTTCCCTTATGATTTAATCATCTCCCAGGTTTGGATGGTATTTGTGTCTATATTACCTCTATTAGTCTACTTATGTTGTGAACTTATGACGACATGAATTTATCCTTGAACAACTCCTTTTATGCACTAGAAAACGTGTGAGAACCGACTCCTTTTATTTTTGTCAAATTCAACGAATTTCTTCTTGCCGTGATTGGTTACCCTCTTTAATATGCTAAGTGATGTTAGCATTGGGTGGGTTAGTAAGAAAATTTCTCAGTCGTTCCTTTCATAAGCTTTGAATAATGACCCAATAGCTATCCAATGTTAGTCTAGTCACCAATTCACTCTCTTTTTTCTTGCCATGTCATTAGGTAAGGCACTTTTACCATCGGAGGTGTACGTGGGTGGGATATCCAACAAGTTGGGTGTGAAGATTGGATGACCTTAAATTTTATCATGGTTGATCATATGAGGCATCTACTTGATTTAGCCTTGTCATATGATTCATGTGCTTGGGTGGGTGAGAGGACCAATGAAATTCATCACTTTGGGCATTACGATCAATGATGTAACTTGAATGTGACTCCAATATAGACATAATTTGTACTTAGCCTGATATGAATTTGGTGAGAAAAATAAAAAAGTAACAAATTTATAGTGTGACTTATATTTTAGTTCATCGAACATCATTGGATGAGTCATCCACCTAGGGCACAATGAAGTGACCATCAAATAAAGGGGATGACTATAGGGAAATTATCGCTTGCCTTATTTGAACTCATCCACATCATTGATTCCTTTGAATGGTCAATGGGAATCAGTCAAGTGATTTTATTAATTAGAATCCATTAAACGAGCAGGTCGACCAAAATTTTTCACAGAATACTTTAGATAGGCTAACTTACCATGGTATCAAAAAAATGGGGATGCATTAGTTATGTAAGTGAAACCGTTAAAGACCTAGGTGAGGACAACATGTTATAAATTTTATTTCCTACAAATCGCATACCATCGACTAAGATGTTTGACTTAGGTGTATAGAAATATAGACCATCAGCTAATCTATTTTACAAAGGTTAAGCAGTTGGGTGAATGTGGGGTATCATCAACTAGGATATGAAAGGCAAAAATTAACCTCAGATGGCTTAGCCACTATCGATTATGGATGCACACAAAATAACCAAAGGATGTATGGGCTATTGGGCAAAGGTGGAGAGGCATCAGGTAATATAGCTGATAAGAAACTAAGGGTAAACATGAGAGTGATAACTCTTTTTCTTAGACGTGACAACCGATGGACCTATGGATAATTAGGTGAGATGAATAGGGAAAGCATCGGCTATGATATTCACTTTTATTTACTTTATCAGGTGAGATGGTCGATGGGAATATTATTAAGCGCAATGACTAAGGCCTTAGATTTTGAGAATTTTTAAGAATTTTGTAATTTGGAAAGGGGAAAAATACTCGACTCAAAAAACACATTTCGCACCTTAGGGAACATGGATACATTGGGGTGAATTTTATGTGCAATATTGATCATCATTAGACTTAGGTAAAATGTAAATTTGGGGAAATGTTTATGCGCATTGAACTTGCAACATGGTTTATGGATTAAGGTGGTAAAATTTATATTCATTGGATTATTTGGGCACGAATTAAAATATGAATAGGTGATGGCGTATGACTAATCAAATGGACTTATGGATTATTACTTTAGATGGATGGAGTGGAGGCTTTAATAAAAATGGGTGATGAAATGATAATATTATGGAAGAATGGATATAATAGGAATGAATTTATGAAGGATAATTTTGAATGAATTATGTATAATATGACCTGGAGTTGCCTTCAAGACCATGGAGACTCTTTTGGATCTTCATAATTTTATGAAACTTTTCACCTTTGAATTTCACTATCACAACCTATAATCACCTATACTATTGATTTTATCCTTGTTTTGAAATTAGGGGTACCATATAAGTTGGTATTTTTAAGCCCAACAAGGCTCAGCATATAAGACAATCCCAATTGTTACAAATCAAGAACTATGAAAGTCAGAGCCCTAGAAACTTTATTTTGATGGATCTAGATGCAAAACCAACATTGGAGTTGAGGCTGCACTAGTTTCTCCTTCAAAAGGAATCAAGAGCTTCTCCTATAGACTAAAATGGAGTTATACTAATAGCATTATTGAATATGAGGCTTTGTGCCTTGGGTTGATGCAAGCAGAGAATATGGGCACTAAGCTGCTAATAATCTTGTTAGATTTTGGTGATGTATATTAATGGAGATGCAACCAAAATATGTAAAATATGTAGGCTATGGTAAGTATATGATAATTGTACTTAAATATATAGTAAAATAAGATAATATAATTTTGCAATAACTCAATAAAATACCATTAATGAAATCTCATGAAAATAGTATAATGCGATATAATTGGAGAACTATGAACACTCCATAGTTTTACAATGAAGATCTACATTGTACCTACTCACTACTCTATAGTAACTATGTATCTCATACATATACCTCTGTATTTTATATAGATCAAGGTACATATATATAGGAAGATAAATTCCTTGTGATTTACTCTACCTATTCCTATGAATCATGTACATGTGGACTACATGCACATTTACATCATCACACATTCTAACACTTGTGCATTTATTACTTCTTCCCCAAGTAACTACTTAACATAAGATAAAATCCTAATCTAATATTGTACCCAAGGTGGTATATTTACATATACCAAATAATGTAATATAATTTAACACCCCCCTGTATTACATTATTTGGGTATTGAAAATTTTAGTCTTAAATATGGATCTTCATATTTTTGGACCTTGTACTCTCCTTATCTAATATTTGTATCACATATTCTGCTTTGGTATTCATGTTTTATTTATCTTTTATATGATCTTCAACTTGGTTCTGACCTTTTTCTTCATTTTATTTAGTCTTTGTATTATATTCTTTGCTTATATCATGATGAGTATATTTTTCTTGTTTTCTCCTATTATGCTTTCTCTTCCTCCTTTGTTTCTGCATGGTTACTAGAGGAATATCTGCTTCATGATGAGTTAGTTTATCATCACAATAATATTGATTAGGATTTCTAGTTTAATTTATGTTTTGAGCATGTGCAAAAACAATTAATGATAGATATATCATTAAACATTCTTATAATGTGAGTAGAACTATTTTTTATGTATTCCACCAAGACCTAAAAAGAACTTCATGAAGATAACCAATCAATGTTACAAAATTACGTTATTTTACTTCTTTGAGACATAATGAGAATGTTTATTTTTCACTAATGGACAAAATCTTGTATTCTTCAAAAGTGTCTATTAAGTTTTGAGAGTAAAATTCTACCTCTTGAAATAGTTCCTCACCATTGAATGCATTTCTTATTATCTCATGTATTATCTTGAGATCAATCAATAGAGTTCTTATAGCTCTTTAATATTTTGAGAATATTTTGATAGATCCTTTTTAGTAGTATACCTTAGATTCCCTAGTAAATTTTAGAGTAGATTAGTGTTATTACATCATTTTACCCTATTGTAAGTGTAACAATGTTTTATTGTTAGACGTAGGATATTAGTTAGGAAATATTCACATTAGTTGTGAATATTTTATTTTTAGTAGTTAGCACTAATTTGAGTAGTTGTTAGATACCTTAATGGGGAGATTTCCTTCATCCCTATCTTAGCTAGCATATCATTTTTTTTGGGTTTCTTAGATCCTACATTTATGAGCTAATCTAAGCCTAAGGTTGTATTATTTAATTCTTGTTGATTAATAAAATGTTAATGCTTATTGGCTTGTTAGTGGTATCAGAGTGATTCTTAGTCTAGATCATTTTTCAATTTTGTAGCTTCAAACTTGACCAATGGGTGACTGGGGAACACTTCTCGAGGTCGACCGACCTATGCATCTTGGGCATGATTCCTGAGGTTCCCAAAAAATACCTGATGTCCTGGTCGATTGGAACACATATATCAAGGATCTACTAACTAAATATATCGAACCCCTACCGGCTGACATGGACCATATAGACTTGTGACTTGGACACATGGACTCTAACAGAGGTTGGAATGACATGCATATGACTAATATAGTTAGACAATCATGCAAAAAAACCATGTAATTTTGGTCAACTACCATATGGTAGTCATACAGTGTAGTGCGAGTTTATTATTTTAAACAGCAAATGGTCTCTTTTACCGTGCAAGTGGGATAATAATATTGAGTGTTTTCTATGCCTTTTTTTGGATGAGCCAAACATTATATTGCACAATGCCAGGAAATAACTATTCACTTCTAGTTTTTACTTGCAAATAAAATTGGAAATAACTATTTTCTCTAGCAATCCACATCTAGAAGGAGACACGTTCGAATACGTCTGCTGGAGGAGATAGCACTGATGAAGAGTAGATGTTGTGGAAAGCATTTATAGCACCCTCTACCACTCTACTAAGAGAATAAAACAACATAAAAGTGGTTTTTTATTATTCGTAGCGAAAGCATGGGTGATATATGATCCTCCTACTATTTATTTTTACACAAGGCCATCACTGTTCTACATGGATGTACAAATCTAGATCTCGTAACGTAGAGATCGAGAACATTGGTCAACTTGATGTAGGCCTGGATCTAGTTTGAATACAACACATTATCTTAGTTTGATGTATATGAGAACATAGTCTGCATGAGCACACAATCTGTAACAAGAATAACATAGTAGTGTTGTTGCATAGCGAATGACGAGATGGAGGTTTAGAAGATTTTTTTTCTTCCATCCATAATGCAGACGTCAAGCTGCCATTTCAAAATTGCTTGGAAGCATTGCTTCATGTATAAACCTCCCTTGCAGTAGTGCATCACTAATTTGTAGTATATTTCTATCTTAGGTAGACATAGTGATATATTTTTTTGTGATCGATAATAGTATATTTTAATAGGAAGCTCTAATAGTCTTGCCTACATTTAACATCTATCAGAGACATGGAGGTCCACCGGTGATGCAGTTCAGTCAGAAAGGACACCAAGTGCTACCTGCTTTCACAAACTAGGGCATAAATAAGAAGGAGAATCCTCCCCTTCATTTTTCTTGAGCTTTCTAGCTCATGTGGTCGCACTGCCTATGCTAAGGCTTTGTAGTTGGTAGGTCGGGGGGTTCAATTCCCACTAACACAAAAGGTAATATTTTCTTTGTTTTTCTATTTGCAATTTTTTTTTTTTTAATGTTTAAATTTCTTTTCAATTAAATATTTTTCTTAATTTTTTGCTTCATAACCAATTAATTAAGAAATTTTATATATTTAATTGTTAGAACTTTCTTGCATTAACATTATTATTTGCTTTCAAAACCAAAATTAAATACCTTTGAAGCACAAAACAATTTCATCCTACTATATTTTGCAAAACCAAGTGGGGGTCATTTTTTTTATGTCATTTTATTGCAAAATTCTCAAAAATAGATGAAAAAGGGGGGAAAAGAGAGTGAAATTTCATTTTTACACAATTTGTCATTGTAATTAGGTGCATTTTTGGTGGAAATAAACACCTGAATTTTCAATTTTTTTGTGGGCACTTTTGTTGTATGTTACATTTATATTTCCATTATTATTTTTGCACATCATAAATTTTAAAAATCAAACATAATAAGTCCCCAAAAATTGAACCCATTCGTGCAAATTTATTTGCACAACAATGTTCTATATAAATAGTACTCTGGCCCACACTTACAAGTAAAGTTGTTGTGCTTTGGGCTATTGTATCTATCACCTAACATAGCTGCAAAAATGATGTTTGAGCTTGTTCTCTATAAATCATCGGGGAGATATAAGTTTACCATTTTATTATTTTTTACTCCATTCACTACCCTAATCGTTATTGTTTTTAGATGTAAATCCTAATGAAGTATCTATCCAAAGTGTTTAGGGGAAGTTACATCCCATGCATGAGGAAGATATTATATGGTAGGTGTCATAAACAAAATGATTCCCTTTTAGTACCGCCTATGTTCCACATATCATTATTCTCTCACGTACCTATAGTCTCCCTCACGTAAGGGCGGGTATAATGAGAGGTTTGATATAAAGGTCTAGAAGGTATAAAGAAAGGGGGACCGTTTTGTGATATAAGGAACCCTCATTGTGGAAACTATCAACAAATATTTTTTAAAAGGTTCCAATTATGCACCATGGAAGATGACTATAAAGGCTATTCTACAAGTATAAGAATTGTGGAATGTTATTTCTAGCACAACAAAACATCCTACAACACCAAGTGTAGATCTGATTGCATATGACACGAAATATAGTAAGGCAAGAATTCTCATCTTGCTTGCTGTAATAGATGATGTTCAACCTCACATAGTGTAACATTGTAAAAGGCTAACACCTAATTTCGTAATGGTTGTAAAGCATGTAAAAATGATCATTCATACACAAATTGACAATAAATAACACATAAAAAGAAATGTATCTTTCATTAATTTGAATCAATCTGTGTTAAAAATTTTTCCCTCATAGGGATACCCATTCAATACAATAATTATAGTAGGAAAGATCCCTTGCAAGGGTAGGTGTCTTTCAATACCTTCTACGATGACACAAATTGCTCCAAGGTGTTGATGACCTTCTTCTCCACGATTAGAGGTATTTTTTGCCTTGCATCTCAAAACCATGTTAGTCCTACATGCAATAAACAACAAGAGGCATATCAATAATGAAGGAGGCCTCTCTTGATGAGGTTTTTGGAGGAATATTGTACAAAAGATATCATAGAAACATGAAATAAAGAAAGTGCAATATACATATTAAACTACATTAAACATGATAATTCTATCATTAATACTGTAAAGGAAACATCAATCAATCTATCTAATGCCATGATTATGAATTTGAAAGCATGAAAGCATGGAAAATACCATTAGTATCCTGATTACAAAAATGAAATAAAAGTGACTAAAAATCCTAATTCTATTAGTCAGAGTCTCTATTAAAGAAAATTAACATGAAATATACCTAATATAATGAAGTTAAAATATCCTATGACTAGAAAATAAGAAAATTAGAGATAATACCCTAACCGTGACTTTGTCTCGCGATGAGCACTGTTAGCCATGGCTGAGCCTGAGATATGTTTAAACTCCAATTCAAGGTTTGAATCTCTAATATCCCTACCAAATTGATGGTCAAGGGTTGCCTCTATATCCTCTAACTAGTTTGGCGGTTGGATTGCTCAAATTGCATGTGAAGTTGGCATAATTGAGTTTCTTGGCTCTCCTACCCTCCTAGGACCTCCATGGCTTGAATTGCCATTTTGATCTCTCAATTTGGGGCAAGAAAATAATATCACAATGCAATTAGGTGAGTGTTGAATTTGACAGGGCTTCACTACTCAAATTTGCCTATGCATCTCTCTCTATCTCCCATTTTTGATGGGGTCTTATAGCACCTAGGAGGGCTATATCTTAGCTTCTTGAGGAACCCAAGATCAATATTGGATAGTTGAAGCAGTTGGAGGAAAAATTTTGGATCCTTCTACCCCTAAAATGCTCAGATCTAAAACCAATTGGGCGTTGCAACTGATTTTAGATCAGCCAGGGTCGAATTGATTTTGGCTTCTGGCCATGACTGACAAGCGTGGTCAGCACTGCTAACCATGGGTGTCAACCGTGGCTAACACTGATTAGGCCAAACTACCTAAATGAGTGGTTATAACCACTTCTATACCTTGGTATTTGTCCAAGGTCTTCCATATGGTCTTCTAGCATGTCCCATATGAGTAGTTGCCTCGACATGATGCGTTTTAGGTGTCTACAGATGCCCTTTTGAGATGCATTGTGAGATCAAACAACGCTGAGCAAAAATAGATCTCCTAAAATGATGTCATAGGTTGGATGATGATCATCAGTCTGATCAACATTAGATGCTCAAGGTCTAGTAAAAGGATGCGCATCCTAGAATCATTGCTTCGACCTGTATGGAAGGCTTAAATTTGTAAGAGCTTGCACTCGTCATCAGACATTTAGGTAGCTTTGGTGCTACAATAGGATTTCAAGCCTATATAACAGAAAGGAAGAGAGCTACAAACTACACTATCATATTTTATTTTTGCCTTAGTAGAGGGTAAGATTATGATAGTCATTGGTAATTATTTGTAAGATGAACACAATTTGATAATATCAAGGGATCTACAATCAAGGGATCTTCTATTGAATTTGATTATGATTATGATATTATGACTACCCCCTAAAGAGATGAGTTGATGAGGGTAATGGCCATTGAAAAAAGCAACAAGTCACTTGACCACTATGAATTAATTTAAATAAAATAAGATTTAGCATTTGATAATTGATTAGGCCTAATTAGCTATGATTGCAATTGTTAAGAATAATTGTATATCTCGATCCCATGGAGTAGCCCAGCCTCAATGGCCTTCTTAGACAATCAAGATGATAGCAATTCCAATTAGGCATATCTCGAATCATATTGTTCGATGATCTATTAAAAATATCATGGAAGAAGTGATATGAATACCTCATTCCCATGGAGTAGTCTGGTCGTTTGGGCCTTCTTAGGGATTTAAATGAAGCATAACAATTCAACGATGATTAATTTACCCCAAATGTCCTAATAATAATTTACTCATCTTGCTAGATTGCATAGA
Source organism: Wollemia nobilis (assembly GCA_028583015.1). Lineage (NCBI taxonomy): Eukaryota > Viridiplantae > Streptophyta > Pinopsida > Araucariales > Araucariaceae > Wollemia > Wollemia nobilis. The sequence continues at coordinate 40,971,867 of JAQPPZ010016981.1, forward strand.
TCATAAGTCACTACAACCATCAAGTGTATAGGGTAAATTACTAGATACAAGGCACATTTGGATTTTTATTTATCTAATTTTTTTGTTATTTTTAATGTTTTTGGCAATTCTGGTCAGGTGGGTATTTTTAATTTGGCATTTTACAACTCCTCATGATGGGATTTTTGAGCATTTATTGTGGTTTGCTAGCCACATTTGTCAACAACAACTAGGTTTTCAAATTTTACTAGCCACGGCTGTCAACCATGATTAGCAAACCCTAATTCTGTGTTCGTGGGTGCTAACAATGGTCAAGAAAAAAATAGGAAATATTTAAAAAATTTGTTATCATTTTCGACGTCATTTTCAACTTGACATCTTGCAAATCTTGAGTGCTCTGAGAGGTGTTTGAACAATTCTAATGCGAAGCGCTATTGCAAAATTGACCTCACTACCACCTGGACCAATGGTAGCCCAATCTAGAGGAGCCAGTGTGACTAAGTTAGAAGCACACAAAACCCTCGACCATCATTTATTTTACCAATTTTTAAAATTAACCTCATTAAGTAATGGGTCAAATGAACTTCATTAAACTGTCGGTAATGAACCTCACCCTAGTTAGGTTTAGCTTAGGTTAGCTTAAGGGGAGGGTTTTAATTTTTGAAAAAAATTGTTGTTTTTGTTTTTCTTCTTTTGTTTTATTATTTTTTATTTTTGGGGGGTCTCGGGATGATGAAGGACCCTGAAAAGGCCTTCAATCCTGACCGTGGTTGGTAGGCATGGTTCCAAATTGGTAAATTAGGGGCTGAGGTTGTCAGTCATGGTGGAATTTAAATACCAACGGTCAAATTTTTGACTGCCATCTTGACTACGATTTTGATCTGTGACTCGAAACATTAGAAAATGTTTTTAATTTTTTTGAATTTTTTTGATTTTTTTGAATTTTGCAAGGATTTAATTGATTTTTTTGAATTTTGAAGTGTATTTTTCCATTGTTTTTGGTTTTTTTATGATTTTATAATTTTTTTTGTCATTTTTAAGCCATTTTTTATATTTATGATTTATTTTGATTCATTTTTGCCTTATTACCTTGCTATCAACCAAACTCTGACTACGAGGGTGAGGGAATCAAATATCCTTTGCAACATGCATGGTGCCCTAATCCAAGCAGAGCAGGATTGGTTCAGGGCTATAGTATTTACCTACATCTTACACCTCTCCACCATTAGGGTCGATCAGGACTACATGACTACATTAGATCGATGTTGGGATGCGTAAACCAATACATTTCACTTGCTGATAGGTGATATGACAATTACTCTGGAGGATGTCTAATGCATCTTACAACTCCCTCTAAATGGTGAGGCCATCATATATTTTTTGATGGATGCAAATAATGCAGTATTCACAATGATATTTTATGGATGCAACGAGGCAGCACAACGACACTCGAACCGTGGAGGGGTCCACATTGAGCATTGGTACACCTAGTGGGTCTTCTCCTAGTTAGATATCATGTTCATACACCTAGTCATGCATATTGTCTTTCCCAAATCATCTAGAGCAAGGTTCCCTTGGAACCTCCTAGTTAGGATGCATGATGTCTTGAAGAGTAGCATTGATAAGCCTCTGATCTTGTACTAGGGGAGTGCCCTACTAGCATAGCTCTATAATGAGCTATATCAAATAATGCAGAGGAGTAGAATAGGCATTGGTTGCAACTTACTACTTTATATTTGGGGGTGGTAGCACATTAGGATCAAGTGCCCTGCTAGCCTACCACTTGAGATTGGCACCATTGAGGAGGTGCACCAGTGTTATACAACATGCTGGCCTCGTGAGCAAGAGGGCTTTCAGATCATATCTCAAGTAGGGTATCTAGCTTACTACATTGGATAGTTCTCATGAGTACAGGCGAGTTAGGTGGACATGTGCCCATACCTAGACTACCCTCCATGGACAGAGGTTGATGATCGATTGTATCGAGCACACAGAGACAGATAGCTCCTCGAATGCAATTCTATGGTATGAGAGTTCTTTTACTTCTTTCATGTTACCAGATAGTTCAACATCAGGCGGGACATTACAGAGCTGCCTACCATATATTGTCACCTCACACTTGAGAGGGACTTGACCTTGCCCAAGGTGACTCCATTGGGCAATAAGGACGATGAATTTTAGGATTCTAGGCTGACCGATGCAGGGACTACTCCTAATTACGACACTTGATGGATACTTAGGGTATGGTGAGGCCTCGAGGGTCCCTTAGGTAGGATAGTAGATGACGTAGCTGAGGGTGTAGAGGGAGTCGAGGTAGACCCTCATGATAAATGAGTTCATCAAAGGATTGAAGGTGGATGGGGCAAGGGAGCCACAATGGAGTTACCCCTAACTGAGAAGTATGGTGATGCTCTTAAGGATGGCGATGCCACACTTGATAGTGATGTTGGACAACTCAGGGCCTAGGTTTCTAGCCTACAGACTCAGGTAGGCTCTCTGCAGATACAACTTATACATCGAGACACCACCATTACCACCTTATAGGTAAAGGTTGGGGATTTACAGTCTTGACTCACAGTAGGGTAGTCTCAATGGCACGACTATGAGGAGGATAAGACCACTCTACAGGCTAGGATTGCCTTGGTAAATACAAAGATACATGTTATAAACCATTGAATCCTCTTACAGTCTTATAAATATGCTCTTAGGACACAACATGATGCACTCAGGTCTAAGAGGGAAGGTCCCTCTATTTCATAGGCTGCTCTGGAACCACCAACTACTCCAGTAGCTTAGGTAGTACAAGGTTTAGCAGGGCTAGATATGGGTGTAGATATCAAGATATTTTAGGCTCTAGTGTAGTAGCCCATCAATGATAGATCATGGGATTTTGCCTACATCACTTCCTTAAGAGGATCAATTCATATTCTGGGGGTTGAGGTTCTAGAGATGCCCATGGCTTCAAGATCTCAGAGGATTCACACTCAGGAGATAGGCCAGTATTTGTATCACTCTAGCCATAGTAGTCATAGATTAGAGAGGACCTCTAGTGCTAGTTCCAGATGTAGGGATGGTGGAGGTGAGGGTGGAGCCTCATATACTGGAGGTGCAGTCCCTACTTAGTATAGATTTATGCCAGATTTTTGTACCATTTTTGTGTGTAAGGTCAAGAACCTACATAGCTGTAGCCTACGAGTATTTTTGACACATGCCGATGTACTACTTATTATGTATATTTTTTGATACACACACACACATATATATATATATATGATATGACATTGAGACTCATTATATGTGTAGTTTATTTATTTTATTGTTTTATGTTTATGAGATGCATATGGATGTGATGCTTAGATGTGATGTTTATTTTATGCTATATGATGTGATGTATGGATGTCATGCACTAGTTGTATAATAAATTTATGATTTTAAATGCAATAATATATATGTATATATGGACAACTTAGGATGCAATATTTTTTGTTAAATGCATGTGTAATTTGTTGTACTTGTATGCATTTAACCTATGTTGTTATGACATAATTTATGCCATGTATGTATTGCACAATTTTTTCTATGATGAATGCTATGTAAATGAACATGTATGTTTTAATCACTTAAAACATAATGTATGAATGCAATGTGGGTTTAAAAATCTAATGAATGACACCACAAAATGTATACCAATCATGAAATTTAATTGTTATATATTTTTATGAAAATTGACAAATTGTGTACCCATATGTGAGATGCAATTATATATGGTTTCTATTCATAAGCGTTTGTATATTAGAATAGTAAATATAATATAGTCAGTGGCCATTTAAATATCATTTTTGACATCCATCCGGTATCTATCCTATACTACAAATAGTTCTAACAAATAAAATCTCATAAAAGAAATTGATTTTTGATGATTGCATTGAAAATTGATTTTTGCTATTTGGAAATTTTTGAGGTCTTCCATGCGACTCAAACACCCTAGTTGAGTTATCAAAATTTGTATACTAACCATACAAGACTTCTAAAAAATAAAATTTTCACTAGGATAGACCCTAACTATTCATTATCCATGTGTGTGCAAATGAGTATATTAGATAAGGCATAAGCATACCCCAATGTTAGGCATGATTATTTCAGCCTATTACTAAGATTGGGGATCCTTAAATGTCTATCCAATCCTAGATTTGTATTTAGTTAGACTAGACCACTAGGAAATATGGGCCACCTAAATCTAGCTCATTTGTAAATTGCTTAGAACTACCCCTTCAATGATAGGCGAGATTCTTTCATCCCATTGCTAAGATTGAGGCTCCCTCTATGGCTTTCAAGCATTAATAATTCTAGGGATTCAAGCTAACCCGGTTATTTTCTTCAATTTAATGGGATACTTGCTCACATATAGTGACAAAAATCATTGTTTATTTTGTATAGTGATAAAAATAATTGTTTATTTTATTTTTCTTTTGAACAAGAGATTTGATACTGATTTGATTTCATTTCTAAGGATTTTGCTCCTTCATTTGTAAGCAAGGGATTTATTCGGGTAGGGGGTAATATTTTCCTTTTGCCAATGACCACTACTCTAGACCATTTCTCCTTACAAAATAAGCAAGTAACAAAACCATTCACCTAAGGTGACCCAGACCACTTTTGTAGTGTTCATCCTTCCTTACCCTAATTAGGACTATTTAAATATGTTTGATTAGTGATATGATTCTGATATGCTAAGTGCTATCAAAACTAGACCTCATTTACAAAATAAAAGCAATATTTCTACAAAACTCTTGAGAAGACCTCTAGGTATGTCTAAATGACCCAAAAACCCTAGTATATTCTTCATAGCAACAATAAAGGTTGTGTTGAAAAACACAATTACTCACATGGGTGGTGAATGATGATGATAGTGCAAAGATGCATGATTGAAATACAAACATGGTGTCATTTGTAAGATTGTAAACACAACTATCCTAATGCAAGTGCAATGGATGGATATGCCTAATGCAATGCAATTGAAATGAAATGCAAATATTTTTGAATTTTTGATATTTTCCAATTTTTTAAAATTTACAACTTTTTTATTTGACAAAAGGGCTTACGGATGCCTTTGGGGCCTTTATTTGAATGACCAAAGGGCTTAAAAATTCCTTTGGGGTATTTTTATGGTTTTAGGCATAAAACGCTTTAAGTTGAAGGATTTTGAGAGGTTTAGGATCTTCAACACCTTCCAACAATGTCAAGTGGTATTTCCTAGGTCCAATCTTCTCAGAGATGATATAAGGACCTAACCAATTAGCCGTAAATTTGTCTCACATTTTTGGTGGTAGATTTGAGTTTTGTTGGTTCTCTTTTAGCACAAGATCACCAACCTCAAAGTCTCTCAAATGGACTTTGTCATTGTAATTTTTTTTTAAGTACTCTTGATAAATGCGGAGATGCTCAAGGGCATTCATGTGACGTTCATCAAGAAACATCAATTGATCTAGGTGAGCTTGTCACACAGTGTCATCATCGATGAAATATTTCAATGTGATGCGCAACATTGGAATTTCCAAATCTAAGGGCATAATGGCCTCAGTGCCATATACTAGTGAAAATGGAGTTGCCCCAGTGGGTGTCTGTATACTAGTCTTGTAAACCCATAATGCAATGGGTAGCTGGATGTGCCAATATTTATGATGTTATTGTACCATATTTTTTTAAGATGGATACCATTATATTTTTCAAGGCCTCAGCCTACACATTTTCCTATAGATAATATGGAGTTGTAAAACTATGTTTGATCTTGTACTTGAACATCAAAGCTCTCACAGTTTAGTTTTTGAATGACGTGTCATTATCCAAAATTATCATGGATGGTATCCCAAAAGGACTATGATATTGGTGAGTATGAACTTAGTAATACATGCTCCAGTTGTCATTGTTAATAGGATTGCTTCCACCCACTTAGTAAAGTATTCAATAACCATAATAATGAATGTATGTCAGCCCAATGATGGAGGAGAGATCTTACCAATGAGATCCAAACCCCACTAAGCAAATGTCCAAGTTGCTTGAATGGGCTATAAGGCCTATGATGACAGGTGCACAATATTAGCATGATTCTGGTATTTAACACATTTCCTGATATACACATTGTAATCCTTATACATAGTGGACCAGTAATAACCTATGCGAAGGATGCACTTGATGATAGCCATGTCGCTAAAATGGCCATCACATGTACCATCGTGAGCTTGTAAAATTGCTCAATATGATTCTTGGAGCTCAATACAATGAAGGAGAACTCCATCGTAGATTTGACAATACAAAATATCTCTTAACAAAACACACTTTGTCACTTTCTATTTAAATGTGTGCTTTGTGGTATATGACAATCCCTAAGAGATCATACCAAGCTTAAAGAAGTCATGTATCTATGACATCTAGTTTTTATAGCTCTCAATATCAATTGACAAGATAGCATATTCCCCCTATGGTTTAACATTCATAAATGCATACTAGGAAATAACCTTATGGTGAATGGTAGTACCATTCTTAGTAGGACCCTATGAGATCAATGACCCTCGAGGTGCTCTCTTGATAAAGTCTCTGACTCCATAGAATAATTCATGGTTGGTTCTAATTAAATCATGTTTATTAACTCTTTATTATCCAAAGCTTCACATTGCACAGTAGAGTGCAACAACTTTTTACGTGGATGGTAGTAAAATCAATAGATAGATTCTAAGGGATTACGAATCCCAAATATGCTATAGTGTCTACAAATATATTTGACAAATGAGGGATTGCCTCGATGTCGTACCATTCCAAACGAGCTAAATATGTATCAATAATATCTTTGTAAGACTTCAGGATAGGACATCAACACTAAAAAAGTCCCTTCACTTGGTTAAAAATGAGAAGGGAATCAGCAAAGATATTTAACCTTTTAATCTTCATGGCGACAATTGTTTGGAGGCCCAAAATTAGGGCTTCATATTTAGTGTTATTATTAGTGCAAGGAAAGTCCAACTTAAACAACAAGGGCATATGAGCACTTTGCAACATGAACAACACTATTCCTGCACCACGCCCTTCCTCACACTTAGAACCATCAAAGAACAAGATCATATTAGCTTTGTTATCTGGTTCTTTCGATTTGGGTGCTTCTGATAAGGCAAAAACTACATCATCAAAAAGCTCAATGGTGAAGGGCCTACTATTCTTGATAGGTGCCTCATCCAGTTGATCAGCTATGACCTATCCCTTAATGGAATTTTGGCTAACAAATTCCAAATTAAATTCTATCAATAACATGATCCACTTTGCAGTACATGTATTATGATGTCTTGTTCATCATATACTATAAAGGATTTTGTTTTAATATAACATATGTCATATGACTTAACATATAATATCACAATTTCTTTGTAGTGAACACTACTGCTAAACACAATTTTTCTACGTATGCATATCCTAGCTCATAACCCACAAAGGTTTGGCTAATGTAATATATGGCTTGCTCTTTGTTTTGCACATTCTTTTGGGTTAAAATGTTCCCTAATGCAAAGTTAGTCACCAATATATATATCAAAAAAGGCTCATCTAGTCTTGGTGGAGCTAGTACTGGTGACGTTGCTAGGTATTGCTTAATATCAACAAAGGCTACTTGACAGTCCTCATCCCAATTGAATGGGACCCCCTTGTGTAGTAGTCAATTTATGGGTCAACATTTATCTGATATTTGTGCGATAAATCACTTTATGGATGCTACTTTTCCCTGTAGGCTTCTTAATTCCTTGATATTCATGGGAGAATGCATTTCTAAAATTGCCTTGACCTTCGTTGGATCAACTTCAATTCCTCACTTTGAAACAATGAATCCCAAGATTTTTCTTGAAGTTACACCAAATACGTACTTCTTAGGATTCAACCTGACATTATGCTCTATCAGGCAATTGAAGACTTTTCTTAGGACCTCAGCATGCTTTGAACCCAGTAATGAATTTGCCAATAATTCATTGATGTAATCTTCCAAGATCTTATGCATATAGTCATGAAATATATATGTTATAGCCCACTAATATATGGCACCAATATTTTTAAGACTGAATGGCATAACATTGTAGCAAAATGTCCCCCATGGCGTTATAAATGTAATTTTAGGCTGGTCTTTGGGCTTAATCCAAATTTGGTTGTAACCAAAAAAACAATCTATTAGGGAGAGAATTTCATGGCCCACAATTGCATCTACGAGAGCATATATTTTTGGCAATGAGAATAAACCCTTTGGTTTTTCCTTATTGAAGTCTCTGAAATCCATACAAATACAATTTATCTTCATCACTTTCATCCTTGGCAGTAGTACAGTTAGTAGCATAATGACCAAACTTTCCACAATTGAAACACTTGACATATTTCATACCTTTGTGCTTTCTTGAGAACTTGCCCTTCTTGTTGTAATATGCCTCTTCATCACTAGAAGACTCATCACTATCTTGAAGCTCTTTACCCTTGGATTTCTTGATAGCCTTGAAAGTTGCCTCCTTCTTAACATCAACCTTCACTTGAGTTCTCAACTCAAATGCTGCAAGTATACTATGAAACTCATCCTTTTTAAACTTATCCAAATCCTTAGCTTCCTCAATAGCAGAAATATTTTCACTAAATATATTTGGAAGAGACCTCAAAATCTTATCACAAATATCATTTTCAGCAAGCTCAAGACCTAGTTCCTTCATAGAGTTAACAATATCATCCATACGAAGCATATAGTCACTAATATTTTCTTCATAATTCATCTTGAGTTGTTCAAACATACCTTTGAAGTGTCTCAACTTGGCCTTTCGGACATTTGCATCACCTGTATGAACCACCTTCAACTATTTCCACATTTCACTAGTTGTCTTGCAGTGAATCACCTTGGTAAGATCTGCCTTCTATAAACCCTTCAAGATTGCATTAATTGCCTTTGAATTGCTATGATGTAGGAGCCTCTCTTCCTTAGTAGAAGGACCATGCTCAAGAATGGTATACTCATCCTCAATCACTTCCCAAACTTCATTTCCAAGAGCCATAAGATGAACCTTCATCCTAGCACTCCAAAGCCCAAAATCTGCCCCATCAAGAATAGGTGTTGCATTACCACTTGTAGATTCCATTGTGTTCTTTACAATATTTTCCTTCAAGCTGTTAAACTTTTCGAAGGAACCCGCTCTGATACCAATTGAAGAACACAAGCTTATACCGAGAGGGGGGGTGAACAGTATAAGACCTCTTTTTACTTTCTCTATTTAACTTCAACTTCGCAAAGCAATGAACCAATAGCAATATCAAAGCAATGCATAAAGCAACACACAATGAGACACCAATTTTAACGTGGTTCACCCAACATGGGCTACATCCACAAAACTTTTCTCTAAAAAGCTTTCTCAAAGTTCTTTGGGAATCCTTCCCAATTACAATGTTTATGAGCCTCAGCCCAAAGGAGAAACCTTCCCCTACTCAAGTATTTATGAGCCTCTACCCAAAGGAGAATCCTTCCCCTCCTCACGAATTTATGAGCCTCCTACCCAAAGGAGAATCCTTCCCCTCCTCATGAATTTATGAGCCTCCTACCCAAAGGAGAATCCTTCCCCTCCTCACAAATTTATGAGCCTCCTACCCAAAGGAGAATCCTTCCCCTCAACTCTAGAAATGATACTTTAGAAGATCACCTACCTCTTATTCCGCTAGCACGTGGAACTCCTTTCCATAGAAGACCTCCTATCCTCAATGCTCAGCCTCAAGAGACCTCTGTCCTCACTGATCACCTCCACAACAACTCATCAACCTGTACTAAACACAGTCAGTCGGTCCAGCACAAGTCTTCCTCACTCTGTCAGATCTGTCCCAAGCTCAACTCATAAAGCTTGAACAAATCAATCTCTGCTGCACACAAGCCTTCTCAAAGACTTGTCAAAACTGTCCTCAGGTTCTTCTCAAAGAACCACTTCAACTCTGTCCTCAAGTCCTCTGCTAGGACCTATCCAAATCAGCTCACAAGTCCTCCCTAGAACTTGTCCAAATCAGCTCACAAGTCCTCACTAGAACCTGTCCAAATCAGCTCACAAGTCCTCACTAGAACCTGTCCAAATCAGCTCACAAGTCCTCACTAGAACCTTGTCCAAATCAGCTCACAAGTCTTCACTAGAACCTGTCCAAATCAGCTCACAAGTTCATCAAGAAAAACTTGCTTAGCATGAACCCACAAAGAGAATTGTTAGAGACCCAATGTGATTCATCAACCTCATAGAAGCATAAAGAGAATTGTTAGAGACTCAATATGTTCTATACTTAACTCCCAAATCTTTAAATCTCATATATCATAGAAACATAAAAAAAATTGTTAGAGACTCAATATGTTCTATACTTAACTCCCAATCTCAATCTCAACTCAATCTCAATCTCAAAAGAATAAGATAGATGTAGTATGCTTTTCTCAAGAACATGAAACACAACCCAACAATTGCCAACCATGCAATATCTCATATAACAATGATACTCATGTTCTTTCCACAACCAATATCTTTTCTCAACCAATTAGGGCTTTAACAACAATGCTTATAGACAAGGTTTAACCAACATCATTCAACTCAACATTAACCTTGAAGCATTCAACCAATCACTACATGAAAAGGAAACTAGTAGACATCCTTTTCCCTCCAAAGATATTTGAACAAAACAACCACCAACATAAATCACCAATGCAAAGAATAACTTGCTCAAATCAATCTCAATGGAGTAAGCCCAAATCATGTATCAAGTAAAGCATTAACTTGATCAAAACAACCTCTATGGAAGCAACTCAACCATCAATCTCAAAACAGCCAACTAAGGGTTTCACCAACTCAAAGCAAGTAGCAAGACTTACTAACATAAACCCTAGTGCAAAAATGCTTCCTCTTCCTCAACCAGAATTATGCATTCACCCAAAAAACTCATCAATGATTTTAATGCATAAACAATCTTCAATATCCAGAAAATGGGATTTACACCAACAAGAATACCTAGTAGACAACCTTTTCACTCCAAACTCAATTTCAGAAAATACACCATCAACAATATACATGGAAGAAGTTGCCCATACCTTTGTTTGAGGAAGAAGAGAATAGTTCTTCAACCTGTTACCAACACCACCCTCAACTTTGCCACCAAGTTAGGGTTAGATCATAAAAGTAACCACAAAAATATTTATTCCATAAAACACCTTATGACTCCAATCCTTAGAAGTCAACTACCAAAAATATAAAGCATACAAACAATATATCCTTTTACACCTTATTTCTCCAAATTAATTAAACCATGCTCAAGGAATAATAGCTTCTAAGCAAATCTCACTCAACAATCAAGCCAAAAATCTCAACCACACACTATCAACCTTATATCTCCAAAGAAGCATTTAACCTTAAAAATAATTTTAAATAAATCTGCCCAACCACTTCTTCTTTAACAAAATGCAGATTTTATTTAAAAAACCTTACCAAAAAAATGCTTCCAAAAATCGTGGGTCAACAGTGCCTCCAAAAAAATCGGAGCGCAAAAACTCTTCTCACACTCCACGGCGGGAGTCGAACGCTTGACCTCCCTTCAAGCGCCTTCGCAGAACAGTCATTGCCACTAGGCCAACGATGCTAGCTTGAAGGCTAGCAAGAGTCTCCTTCTCCTTAACCCTTTGGCGGTGGATAAACGTGGCAAAAAAATGATAGCCGTAGCTTTTACTTCCCAACCTTTGCGCAATTCGAATTTCTTTCACACCATTGCTTTGGACTATAGGTTATGGCTTATATAGCCAAACTTCCATGCTATGCACGACGTCGGTGGGAGGATAATTCAAACTTTTTGAATTAATATTATTTTGGCGCCTTCGAAACAACTTTAGGGTTTATGAAACCCTTTTGATTATTTAAAAAATAATCAAAGGTCTTTTAGACCTTAGACCTTAGGTGGAGAACCCATTAAATTATTAAAATAATTTAATCACTAAATCAAATAAATAATTAATTAAAAAACCTTAAAAAGGTTTTATTAATTAAGTTATTTAATTAATAAGTGTCTCCAGCCTTTGCATTAAGGTGAGAGTGGTTTTGAGAAAAACCCTTAATGCATCCACCTGGTTTTAATAAAAACCCTTAAACCTGCCATGGTTTTGATAAAAACCTTTTCATCTGCCACATGGAATCTCTCCGAAATCTTCTAGAAAATATTCTTTGGAATCTTCAACCTTTGAAGCCAATAAATCCTCTTGACATTAATGCCAGTTCCTTTTGACATCAATGACAACTCATAGACAAGAAGCTAGGATCTCAAACCCAAAATTGCCAACAATCTCCCCCTTTGTCATTGATGGCAAACCATGCTTCTCAACAACACTGAAACTCAAAACTGCTGTATAGAAATCAGCTCCCCCGGACTTGAGGCTCTCCCCCTTACTCATATCTCTCCCCCTTTGTCATCAATGGCAAAGGGTCACCTTTGGGGCTTGGGACTAAGAATGAGCCTCTTAGCTTAGTCCCTCCCCCACCTCCTGTTGAGGTGATTAATTCTGGGGTGGGAGTAAAACTCCCATTAGGCACTGATCTTCATCAGTGTCTATAGCTGCCTTACCATGTCTTCTCTTGTTCTCCTTGTCCATATTCCTGTTCCTGTTCATGTCACTGTTGTTGTTCTTGTTATCATTCCTGTTCTTATCCATGTCTTGATTCTTGTGCCTGTTCATACCCATGTTCCTATTCCTGTACCTTGGAATTTCAGCTCTACACTGTCTAGCTATGTGACCTTCATTGTTGCACTTATAACAACTAACAATGTTATTTCTTTGAGGCATACCTGATCTTTGACTCCATCTATTCTGACCAACCCTATTCCTGTTATTAGCCTTGCAATAAACAACCTTGTGCCCAAACTGTTTACAAGAGTAGCAATACCCTTGAAAGAAATTACCACCTCTGAATCTGTCATTTACCTTCCTCACTTGAGTCATGCAATGTGAAGCCATGTGACCAAACTTGTGACAAGCAAAACATCTGCCATTAAACTTTCCTTGATTTGACCTCTTAGGTCCTGTAAACTTTCTCCCCTTTTTTTGATTCCTGTTTTCTGATTCTGTGCATCTATCACTCAAGGACTCTTTTTCTGAAGTACTTTCCTCATCAGAACTCTCTTCCTTTCGGAATCTCTTACTAGATTCCCCAACCTGTTCCATGTGTTTCTTACCAAAACCAAGACCTATTTTATCTGTTGTCCTTCTTTGATCTTTGATGATTGACTTTACCTTTTTGGTGCTATCTTCAAACCTGTAAAGCTTCTCCTTGTACTCTTTAGTTTCCTCTTTCAAGGAAGCCACTTTCTGTTCCAACTCTCTACACTCAAGAACCTTAGACTCTAACTTATCCTTAAGTTTCTGTGTCTTAGCTATAGAGAAGTCAAGACTTTCTATAAGCTCATCTCTCTCAATACAACATTCATCCAATTTATCATTGAGTCTAGCATTCTTCTTTCTTTCCTTTTTCAAAGCACTAAGAGCACTAACAAGTTCAGCTTCAAGATCTACTTCACCATCCTCTATAACTTCCTCTATTTGTTTGCCTTTTGAAACATCAATGACTTTTTCAGATTTCTTATCACTAGAGGTGCTACCCTTTTCTAAAGCCATACAAAGATCTTCCTCACAATTTTTCGAAGCATCCTCATACATAGTATAACTAGAAATCAATCCATCATTTGTGCAATCATCCTCAAGATGTCCAAAATTTCCACATCTAAAACATTTCATAAGGACAAATCTATGTTTCTTTTCTTCTTCTTTTTCTGTTAGGAACAACATCTCATTTCCAACATCACTTGAAGAACTTTCACTATCACTACTAGAACACTTACTTGCCTTGTCTAGGTAGAAACTTTTCTTGTGTTTGTGAGAGTACCTCTTTCCTTGATTGCTTTGCTCATCTTTATTCTTCCTTTGATGCCTGTGCCTTTCAGAATCCTTGCTCTTATAATCCTGTTTATCTTCATCACTTTCATCCTTGGCAGCAATACAGTTAGTAGCATAATGACCAAACTTTCCACAATTGAAACACTTGACATATTTCATACCTTTGTGCTTTCTTGAGAACTTGCCCTTCTTGCTGTAATATGCCTCTTCATCACTAGAAGACTCATCACTATCTTGAAGCTCTTTACCCTTGGATTTCTTGGTAGCCTTGAAAGTTGCCTCCTTCTTAACATCAACCTTCACTTGAGTTCTCAACTCAAATGCTGCAAGTATACTATGAAGCTCATCCTTTTTCAACTTATCCAAATCCTTAGCTTCCTCAATAGCAGAAATATTTTCACTAAATCTATTTGGAAGAGACCTCAAAATCTTATCACAAATATCATTTTCAGCAAGCTCAAGACCTAGTTCCTTCATAGAGTTAACAATCTCATCCATACGAAGCATATAGTCACTAATATTTTCTTCATCATTCATCTTGAGTTGTTCAAACATACCTTTGAAGTGTCTCAACTTGGCCTTTCGGACATTTGCATCACCTGTATGAACCACCTTCAACTGTTTCCACATTTCACTAGTTGTCTTGCAGTGAATCACCTTGGTAAGATCTGCCTTCTGTAAACCCTTCAGGATTGCATTCATTGCCTTTGAATTGCTATGATGTAGGAGCCTCTCTTCCTTAGTAGAAGGACCATGCTCAGGAATGGTATACTCATCCTCAATCACTTCCCAAACTTCATTTCCAAGAGCCATAAGATGAACCTTCATCCTAGCACTCCAAAGCCCAAAATCTGCCCCATCAAGAATAGGTGTTGCATTACCACTTGTAGATTCCATTGTGTTCTTTACAATCTTTTCCTTCAAGTTGTTAAACTTTTTGAAGGAACCCGCTCTGATACCAATTGAAGAACACAAGCTTATACTGAGAGGGGGGTGAACAGTATAAGACCTCTTTTTACTTTCTCTATTTAACTTCAACTTCGCAAAGCAATGAACCAATAGCAATATCAAAGCAATGCATAAAGCAACACACAATGAGACACCAATTTTAACGTGGTTCACCCAACATGGGCTACATCCACAAAACTTTTCTCTAAAAAGCTTTCTCAAAGTTCTTTGGGAATCCTTCCCAATTACAATGTTTATGAGCCTCAGCCCAAAGGAGAAACCTTCCCCTACTCAAGTATTTATGAGCCTCTGCCCAAAGGAGAATCCTTCCCCTCCTCATGAATTTATGAGCCTCCTACCCAAAGGAGAATCCTTCCCCTCCTCATGAATTTATGAGCCTCCTACCCAAAGGAGAATCCTTCCCCTCCTCACGAATTTATGAGCCTCCTACCCAAAGGAGAATCCTTCCCCTCAGCTCTAGAAATGATACTTTAGAAGATCACCTACCTCTTATTCCGCTAGCACGTGGAACTCCTTTCCACAGAAGACCTCCTATCCTCAATGCTCAGCCTCAAGAGACCTCTGTCCTCACTGATCACCTCCACAACAACTCATCAACCTATACTAAACACAGTCAGTCGGTCCAGCACAAGTCTTCCTCACTCTATCAGATCTGTCCCAAGCTCAACTCATAAAGCTTGAACAAATCAATCTCTACTGCACACAAGCCTTCTCAAAGACTTGTCAAAACTATCCTCAGGTTCTTCTCAAAGAACCACTTCAACTCTATCCTCAAGTCCTCTGCTAGGACCTATCCAAATCAGCTCACAAGTCCTCCCTAGAACTTGTCCAAATCAGCTCACAAGTCCTCACTAGAACCTATCCAAATCAGCTCACAAGTCCTCACTAGAACCTGTCCAAATCAGCTCACAAGTCCTCACTAGAACCTATCCAAATCAGCTCACAAGTCTTCACTAGAACCTATCCAAATCAGCTCACAAGTTCATCAAGAAAAACTTGCTTAGCATGAACCCACAAAGAGAATTGTTAGAGACCCAATGTGATTCATCAACCTCATAGAAGCATAAAGAGAATTGTTAGAGACTCAATATGTTCTATACTTAACTCCCAATCTCAATCTCAAATCTCATAGAAACATAAAGAGAATTGTTAGAGACTCAATATGTTCTATACTTAACTCCCAATCTCAATCTCAACTCAATCTCAATCTCAAAAGAATAAGATAGATGTAGTATGCTTTTCTCAAGAACATGAAACACAACCCAACAATTGCCAACCATGCAATATCTCATATAACAATGATACTCATGTTCTTTCCACAACCAATATCTTTTCTCAACCAATTAGGGCTTTAACAACAATGCTTATAGACAAGGTTTAACCAACATCATTCAACTCAACATTAACCTTGAAGCATTCAACCAATCACTACATGAAAAGGAAACTAGTAGACATCCTTTTCCCTCCAAAGATATTTGAACAAAACAGCCACCAACATAAATCACCAATGCAAAGAATAACTTGCTCAAATCAATCTCAATGGAGTAAGCCCAAATCATGTATCAAGTAAAGCATTAACTTGATCAAAACAACCTCTATGGAAGCAACTCAACCATCAATCTCAAAACAGCCAACTAAGGGTTTCACCAACTCAAAGCAAGTAGCAAGACTTACTAACATAAACCCTAGTGCAAAAATGCTTCCTCTTCCTCAACCAGAATTATGCATTCACCCAAAAAACTCATCAATGATTTTAATGCATAAACAATCTTCAATATCCAGAAAATGGGATTTACACCAACAAGAATACCTAGTAGACAACCTTTTCACTCCAAACTCAATTTCAGAAAATACACCATCAACAATATACATGGAAGAAGTTGCCCATACCTTTGTTTGAGGAAGAAGAGAATAGTTCTTCAATCTGTTACCAACACCACCCTCAACTTTGCCACCAAGTTAGGGTTAGATCATAAAAGTAACCACAAAAATATTTATTCCATAAAACACCTTATGACTCCAATCCTTAGAAGTCAACTACCAAAAATATAAAGCATACAAACAATATATCCTTTTACACCTTATTTCTCCAAATTAATTAAACCATGCTCAAGGAATAATAGCTTCTAAGCAAATCTCACTCAACAATCAAGCCAAAAATCTCAACCACACACTATCAACCTTATATCTCCAAAGAAGCATTTAACCTCAAAAATAATTTTAAATAAATCTGCCCAACCACTTCTTCTTTAACAAAAATGCAGATTTTATTTAAAAAACCTTACCAAAAAAATGCTTCCAAAAATCGTGGGTCAACAGTGCCTCCGAAAAAATCGGAGCGCAAAAACTCTTCTCACACTCCACGGTGGGAGTCGAACGCTTGACCTCCCTTCAAGCGCCTTCGTAGAACAGTCATTGCCACTAGGCCAACGGTGCTAGCTTGAAGGCTAGCAAGAGTCTCCTTCTCCTTAACCCTTTGGCGGTGGATAAACGTGGCAAAAAAATGATAGCCGTAGCTTTTACTTCCCAACCTTTGCGCAATTCGAATTTCTTTTACACCTTTGCTTTGGACTATAGGTTATGGCTTATATAGCCAAACTTCCATGCTATGCACGACGTCGACGGGAGGATAATTCAAACTTTTCGAATTAATATTATTTTGGCGCCTTCGAAACAACTTTAGGGTTTATGAAACCCTTTTGATTATTTAAAAAATAATCAAAGGTCTTTTAGACCTTAGACCTTAGGTGGAGAACCCATTAAATTATTAAAATAATTTAATCACTAAATCAAATAAATAATTAATTAAAAAACCTTAAAAAGGTTTTATTAATTAAGTTATTTAATTAATAAGTGTCTCCGACCTTTGCATTAAGCCGAGAGTGGTTTTGAGAAAAACCCTTAATGCATCCACCTGGTTTTAATAAAAACCCTTAAACCTGCCATGGTTTTGATAAAAACCTTTTCATCTGCCACATGGAATCTCTCCGAAATCTTCTAGAAAATATTCTTTGGAATCTTCAACCTTTGAAGCCAATAAATCCTCTTGACATTAATGCCAGTTCCTTTTGACATCAATGACAACTCATAGACAAGAAGCTAGGATCTCAAACCCAAAATTGCCAACAATCTCCCCCTTTGTCATTGATGGCAAACCATGCTTCTCAACAACACCGAAACTCAAAACTGCTGTATAGAAATCAGCTCCCCTGACTTGAGGCTCTCCCCCTTACTCATATCTCTCCCCCTTTGTCATCAATGGCAAAGGGTCACCTTTGGGGCTTGGGACTAAGAATGAGCCTCTTAGCTTAGTCCCTCCCCCACCTCCTGTTGAGGTGATTAATTTTGGGGTGGGAGTAAAACTCCCATTAGGCACCGATCTTCATCAGTGTCTATAGCTGCCTTACCATGTCTTCTCTTGTTCTCCTTGTCCATATTCCTGTTCCTGTTCATGTCACTGTTGTTGTTCTTGTTATCATTCCTGTTCTTATCCATGTCTTGATTCTTGTGCCTGTTCATACCCATGTTCCTGTTCCTGTACCTTGGAATTTCAGCTCTACACTGTCTAGCTATGTGACCTTCATTGTTGCACTTATAACAACTAACAATGTTATTTCTTTGAGGCATACCTGATCTTTGACTCCATCTGTTCTGACCAACCTTGTTCTTGTTATTAGCCTTGCAATAAATAACCTTGTGCCCAAACTGTTTACAAGAGTAGCAATACCCTTGAAAGAAATTACCACCTCTCGAATCTGTCATTTACCTTCCTCACTTGAGTCATGCAATGTGAAGCCATGTGACCAAACTTGTGACAAGCAAAACATCTGCCATTAAACTTTCCTTGATTTGACCTCTTAGGTCCTGTAAACTTTCTCCCCTTTTTTTGATTCCTGTTTTCTGATTATGTGCATCTATCACTCAAGGACTCTTTTTCTGAAGTACTTTCCTCATCAGAACTCTCTTCCTTTCGGAATCTCTTACTAGATTCCCCAACTTGTTCCATGTGTTTCTTACCAAAACCAAGACCTGTTTTATCTGTTGTCCTTCTTTGATCTTTGATGATTGACTTTACCTTTTTGGTGCTATCTTCAAACCTGTAAAGCTTCTCCTTGTACTCTTTAGTTTCCTCTTTCAAGGAAGCCACTTTCTGTTCCAACTCTCTACACTCAAGAACCTTAGACTCTAACTTATCCTTAAGTTTTTGTGTCTTAGCTATAGAGAAGTCAAGACTTTCTATAAGCTCATCTCTCTCAATACAACATTCATCCAATTTATCATTGAGTCTAGCATTCTTCTTTCTTTCCTTTTTCAAAGCACTAAGAGCACTAACAAGTTCAGCTTCAAGATCTACTTCACCATCCTCTATAACTTCCTCTATTTTTTTGCCTTTTGAAACATCAATGACTTTTTCAGATTTCTTATCACTAGAGGTGCTACCCTTTTCTAAAGCCATACAAAGATCTTCCTCACAATTTTTCGAAGCATCCTCATACATAGTATAACTAGAAATCAATCCATCATTTGTGCAATCATCCTCAAGATGTCCAAAATTTCCACATCTAAAACATTTCATAAGGACAAATCTATGTTTCTTTTCTTCTTCTTTTTATGTTAGGAACAACATCTCATTTCCAACATCACTTGAAGAACTTTCACTATCACTACTAGAACACTTACTTGCCTTGTCTAGGTAGAAACTTTTCTTGTGTTTGTGAGAGTACCTCTTTCCTTGATTGCTTTGCTCATCTTTATTCTTCCTTTGATGCCTGTGCCTTTTAGAATCCTTGCTCTTATAATCCTGTTTATCTTCATCACTTTCATCCTTGGCAGTAGTACAGTTAGTAGCATAATGACCAAACTTTCCACAATTGAAACACTTGACATATTTCATACCTTTGTGCTTTCTTGAGAACTTGCCCTTCTTGCTGTAATATGCCTCTTCATCACTAGAAGACTCATCACTATCTTGAAGCTCTTTACCCTTGGATTTCTTGGTAGCCTTGAAAGCTGCCTCCTTCTTAACATCAACCTTCACTTGAGTTCTCAACTCAAATGCTACAAGTATACTATGAAGCTCATCCTTTTTCAACTTATCCAAATCCTTAGCTTCCTCAATAGCAAAAATATTTTCACTAAATCTATTTGGAAGAGACCTCAAAATCTTATCACAAATATCATTTTCAGCAAGCTCAAGACCTAGTTCCTTCATAGAGTTAACAATCTCATCCATACGAAGCATATAGTCACTAATATTTTCTTCATAATTCATCTTGAGTTGTTCAAACATACCTTTGAAGTGTCTCAACTTGGCCTTTCGGACATTTGCATCACCTGTATGAACCACCTTCAATTGTTTCCACATTTCACTAGCTGTCTTGCAGTGAATCACCTTGGTAAGATCTTTGCCTTCTGTAAACCCTTCAAGATTGCATTCATTGCCTTTGAATTGCTATGATGTAGGAGCCTCTCTTCCTTAGTAGAAGGACCATGCTCAGGAATGGTATACTCATCCTCAATCACTTCCCAAACTTCATTTCCAAGAGCCATAAGATGAACCTTCATCCTAGCACTCCAAAGCCCAAAATCTGCCCCATCAAGAATAGGTGCTGCATTACCACTTGTAGATTCCATTGTGTTCTTTACAATATTTTCCTTCAAGCTCATAGAAACATAAAGAGAATTGTTAAAGACTCAATATGTTCTATACTTAACTCCCAATATCAATCTCAAATCTCATAGAAACATAAAGAGAATTGTTAGAGACTCAATATGTTCTATACTTAACTCCCAATCTCAATTTCAACTCAATGCATTCAATCTCAAAAGAATAAGATAGATGTAGTATGCTTTTCTTAAGAACATGAAACACAACCCAACAATTGCCAACCATGCAATATCTCATATAACAATGATACTCATGTTCTTTCCACAACCAATATCTTTTCTCAACCAATTAGGGCTTTAACAACAATGCTTATAGACAAGGTTTAACCAACATCATTCAACTCAACATTAACCTTGAAGCATTCAACCAATCACTACATGAAAAGGAAACTAGTAGACATCCTTTTCCCTCCAAAGATATTTGAACAAAACAACCACCAACATAAATCACCAATGCAAAGAATAACTTGCTCAACATCAATCTCAATGGAGTAAGCCCAAATCATGTATCAAGTAAAGCATTAACTTGATCAAAACAACCTCTATGGAAGCAACTCAACCATCAATCTCAAAACAGCCAACTAAGGGTTTCACCAACTCAAAGCAAGTAGCAAGACTTACTAACATAAACCCTAGTGCAAAAATGCTTCCTCTTCCTCAACCAGAATTATGCATTCACCCAAAAAACTCATCAATGATTTTAATGCATAAACAATCTTCAATATCCAGAAAATGGGATTTACACCAACAAGAATACCTAGTAGACAACCTTTTCACTCCAAACTCAATTTCAAAAAATACACCATCAACAATATACATGGAAGAAGTTGCCCATACCTTTGTTTGAGGAAGAAGAGAATAGTTCTTCAACCTGGTACCAACACCACCCTCAACTTTGCCACCAAGTTAGGGTTAGATCATAAAAGTAACCACAAAAATATTTATTCCATAAAACACCTTATGACTCCAATCCTTAGAAGTCAACTACCAAAAAATATAAAGCATACAAACAATATATCCTTTTACACCTTATTTCTCCAAATTAATTAAACCATGCTCAAGGAATAATAGCTTCTAAGCAAATCTCACTCAACAATCAAGCCAAAAATCTCAACCACACACTATCAACCTTATATCTCCAAAGAAGCATTTAACCTCAAAAATAATTTTAAATAAATCTGCCCAACCACTTCTTCTTTAAAAAAATGCAGATTTTATTTAAAAAAACCTTACCAAAAAAAATGCTTTCGAAAATCGCGGGTCAACAGTGCCTCCGAAAAAATCGGAGCGCAAAAACTCTTCTCACACTCCACGGCGGGAGTCGAACGCTTGACCTCCCTTCAAGCGCCTTCACATAACAGTCATTGCCACTAGGCCAACGATGCTAGCTTGAAGGCTAGCAAGAGTCTCCTTCTCCTTAACCCTTTGGCGGTGGATAAACGTGGCAAAAAAATGATAGTCGTAGCTTTTACTTCCCAACCTTTGCACAATTCCAATTTCTTTTACACATTTGCTTTGGACTATAGGTTATGGCTTATATAGCCAAACTTCCATGCTATGCACGACGTCGGTGGGAGGATAATTCAAAATTTTTGAATTAATATTATTTTGGCGCCTTCGAAACAACTTTAGGGTTTATGAAACCCTTTTGATTATTTAAAAAATAATCAAAGGTCTTTTAGACCTTAGACCTTAGGTGGAGAACCCATTAAATTATTAAAATAATTTAATCACTAAATCAAATAAATAATTAATTTAAAAAACTTAAAAGGTTTTATTAATTAAGTTATTTAATTAATAAGTGTCTCCAACCTTTGCATTAAGCTGAGAGTGGTTTTGAGAAAAACCCTTAATGCATCCACCTGGTTTTAATAAAAACCCTTAAACCTGCCATGGTTTTGATAAAAACCTTTTCATCTGCCACATGGAATCTCTCTGGAATCTTCTAGAAAATATTCTTTGGAATATTCAACCTTTGAAGCCAATAAATCCTCTTGACATTAATGCCAGTTCCTTTTGACATCAATGACAACTCATAGACAAGAAGCTAGGATCTCAAACCCAAAATTGCCAACATGGAAGACCATATGATAAATCCTATACATGTTGGGAGCTCTTCCTCTGAGGTGTGGGTGGATATTGGTATCTCTTTATATATCTACTGCAGTGTATGGTGCATTATGATGATGTAAGTAGGGAAGACCTAGATAGGCTCTCTCTATTTCATCTTCATCATTATTATTGTAATAGAGACCTTCACCACTATCGACTAGAATTGGGTGATTGGGATGGTGGGGCCCCATGAAAGCCCACTCTCGATAACTACTATCATATGTGAGGGATTGATTATCCTCAATGACTATATTTGAAGGTAATATATGACTTAAATTAAGAGGGCCTAAAAAATCCAACTTGGTCTCATCCTCAAATAGCTCATTGTTTGAGGATTCACCATCATCATCAATGTCATATATGCAACTCGATTCACTTCTCTCAGAAATAGACTCTACTATGTCTTCGTTAGAATGATATTTTGACTCAGAGTATTTTGCTATACCAACATTGTGAACCTACAGGCCTGTGTCATTGGTTGTTGCACGAATTTTTCCATCCAAGTTTTCTCTTGGTATAGGCTCTTAACCGGTCTCCACCAATATATCTTCACAATATGTCTTGGGTGGTCCTATAGTGACATAAGATACTATCTGGTTATACCTCTGAAAAGATATGGGATTGGGGTGATAAGGATTGAAGTCAACTTCACCACCTAGACTGAGGTACAGGTGGTCTAAAGATACCACAAGGAGTTCAGTTTGTCCTCCAATATGGTATCCTAACCTGAACCTATCTGTAGGCAATTGATATTGTGATTCATAAGGCCTCCTACGCCCCTGCTTAGATAATTTGATACTATAACCATGCCAATGGTAACACTCAAAATATCACAAGGCATACTCTAGGTTAGAAAGATAATGAACATTCATAGTGAATGGCTCATCATCATATTCATCCATAAGATTCGAGATACAAGCTGGTATAGCCCTCCATAGATGAAATTATTTTTGTTAGGAGGTACCACTAGCGGTACCACCATCCCTACGGGAAGGTGATGGGCTTGTGGTCAGACCATGTCTTGTGTAGCCTCGATGATCAGCATAAACATCACATTTTGCACAATATATTCCCCTAATCTAGGATTAGCCAAATGAATGGTCACTTGCAGTGCAGATGACCCTACTGAAGATGCAGGTGAAGCAAGCTGAGGTGCCTCTTTGATTTCTACTTGAGCATTCTTTAATTCCATGGGAGTAGGAACCTCGAACACAACTATTTTGGGTTCTTTCTTCTCTTTTTTTCCCATATTTTCTTTTAGCTTCCTATCATCCCGATGCATCATGGACGTCAACTATCTAGTAGAAGCAGTTGTCGTGTTCTCCAATCATTGAGATACAGAAATTGTAGGTTTGGCACACACTTATCTTATTTTACCTCCTAGCTCTTTGATCGAATATGCAGGCCATATGTCCAGTTGCATTTAGGGGAGCACAAAATCCCTTGGAAAATCTGCTAGATTCATGTATTTAAATGTTTCTTCATCAGAAGGCACCACGTGAACCTATAACTCATGCACGTATTTGACACATTGATGGAGAATATATGGGATACAATGCAAATCTCTTATCCAAGGCCATCCTAGAAGTATAATATATTGCATAGCACCTTCAATCACATGACACATCATGGGGATGGTCTTCAGCCCCACATAAATAGGTAAGACTATCATGCCGATAGTTGAGCATAATGCATCGTTAAAATATCTCAACATGAAGGTGGAAGGTATGATATGTGTCTTTGGTAACTTCAAGTATGTTAATGCCTTGGTTGTGATAATATTGATTGATGATCATGTATCAATAAAAACCTGTTTGAAATGTATGTGATTCACACATGCAATGATATGGAGCGACAGGTTCGCTATGATAGTGGAAACCATCTTGACCTCATGATCATGAAATTGTATGACTAGTTCCTGGAACTTCTGCACATGTCCCATGAAGTGTGTGAATGCTTTGGGATCCTAGGACTATACTTCTATGGACCTTAGAATATCCATAAGCATATCCCTATGCTTGGGATACTAGTGAATCAACTCATAAATTGACAACTTTGTTGGAGCTGTATGTAGGTTTTGGACTAACCTACTCTTGATTGTTACCACCGGTCTAGTTGGTGGGCCTGACACATTTTGGTCTAGCCTTGGGGGAGGTGCAAATTGGACTCTAATGGGAGTTGGAGGTTAATTTTGTTTCACATACCTCGTATATCTTGTGATGACATTGACCATTTTGACAAACCCATGGGTTGGTGATTTGATGCTTACTTGATTGACCTGGACAAAATTATTCCTCGGTGCCTCATAGTTAGGCAGAGGATTTTTGTAAATCCCCATATTCAGATTATCTGGTGCCTAAGGGTTATCCACAGTTAGCTCATCTCTTTCTATCATTTTTTGTACTAAATTTTTGAGACTCCAACATACTTCAATTTCATTTCCCTTTGCTCTATGGAAAATACATTACAACTCATCCCTATACCCCTTTGGTTTGGGTTGATTAGGATCCAACAGTTTGATCTCTAGCAAGTGTATGGCCTTGGCCTCACATAGTTGATTGAATATTGAAGTCATTGATTTCAACAAAGGTGTGAACTAGTGAGGTGGGTATTATTACTTATTATTACCCTTCTGATTGTTATTGCGCTTCTCATACTATGCAGGAGGAGGTTGGGATTGATAATGTCATTGTTGTTGCCCCTTATCCCCTTTTTGAAGGTTCAAAGCCACCTAATTGATGTGGGCTGGCTTGGCCTATTATTTCTCAGTGCTTCTCTTGTTCCATTCCTTCTTGTTCCTGAGCTTCAAGTTACCCTCCTGTAACTTGATATCCTCAATCACTTTGGCCTACACTAAAGCCTCCTCGAAGGTCTGATATTTCTACAACTATAAAAATAATGAAATGTGCTTTGTACAACTTTTCATGAATATACAATTTAATTTAGTAGTAGGGATGGAGAATTGCAACTATGCCATCATATTTCTACATAGTTTCCCATAATCCATAACTAGCTCATCATCATGTTGCATTAAAGCATCTAGTTCAGATAATTTCACCTCTTTCTTTATGCCAAATGAGAAGCATTCAAGAAATGCATCAGCCAATTGCTCAAAATTGGTGATGTTGTGCCTCTTAAGTTGATTAAACCACTCCTGGGCTAGGCCTGTGAGGGTCATGATGAAATTCCATATGAGCAGGGCATCATTTCTTCCAATATGAAAGCACACATCTAAAAAATGCATGATGTGCTCCTGATAATCATCGTCTCCTCTAAAATTTTCTAGCTTAGGCATTTCAAAATGCTTGGGATAAGGTAGAATAGGCACTGACAAGCATAAAGGTTCATTATGGATTTTATTCAAGGTTGGATTTTGATAAGTTGTTCCTTGCTTTTCTATAGTTTTGACATTTTTTACAAAGACTTTATAAGCCTACAAATATGAGAACTCCTCTTCTATGGATTTCCTTGGAGGCACCTTTGGAGGCATGTTCCTCTAAGATCAAGGTGAAGGAATAGGCTTGTCCTCCTCCTCGACTTGGGATATTTTAGGATATTCTTGATCTAATTCATCTCCCGCTTCTTCTTCATATTGCCTATGCCCACGATGCTCAGGCAGAGGGTACCCATATCTATGTTGGGTCATGTAGTGAGTACGGGTATCTATATACTCATGGTGGTTGTGAAGCAACTCGTCTATCAATGTGCTCCCTATGCTCAATATGGGGATGTAAACTGACACTGGCCAGTCAATCCTCCCTTTCAACATGCTCCTTTTGATCAAGGATGTGTTGCTTTTGCATTCATTATTTATATAAGCATTGTATTATGAAACTTTACCTCTGAGTATTCTAATTTTCAAGATGTTCCCACTCTGTATGGACATTCTCTAGTTGGTCTTGGAGAATCTAAAATCTTTGCTCTAACATCAACTTGTGAGATCTATCTATGTGATCAGCTATTTATGGCCTCTGATGTGTGCACTCTGTTCTAGTGTGGGTGTGTCCCCCATAGACTGATTTGATATGCTTTTGCCCTTATCTATGAATATGGAATTCACATCTAGATGTTGCCTATGATCTATGCCTACATGAGATGCAGGGGCACACATATCTTGAGAACACTTGGAGCACTCTCTAGGTTCTCTGATAGTCCTAATGGTACTATCGTTATGCACACTCACAGGATGAGAAGGCGTAGGAGTAGGATTGTAACCTATCTATCCTAGAAATTTACCTAAACCATCCAACTATCTGCTATGCCAGGGCTCATGAGATGGTATACCATTGGCTACCACTTTAGATACGTCTATAGTGATCCTACAAGGCTCACATTTGTTGGGAGTTTGAGTGAGTCTACACTCGGAAGTGACCCTCTCCATTTACCCTTGGATGGGTGGATTCTGAACTCGTCTATACTCAGATATTGGGTGCCTCAAGACTACCTTAGACACAGGATGAAGGGGTACTAATCTAGATCCCACAATGACAAACTCTTCAAAAAATCCCATGGATGCATGTAGAGTGCAGTCATGGTAAATGTTGACATGTTTAGAACCCCCATTTTGAGAAGATCCATGCTCTGATCTATGTCTCAAGGAGTTTATGGTAGCTTCTCGTATCAGGTTATTCTCAACAAGACCATCACACGTATAATTGTCCCCTCTAATGCTCATTGAATGATGTTCAGGAGGATTTTCTGATTGATGGTGCTCACATATTTTTGTGCATTGGGTGGATCTTCGGCCTCAACCTCAGATTGTGTCATGGTGTTTGGGGTTCCTTTTATTTTTCATGAAGATCAAATGCATAAAAAAACACTCAAATGATTCTTCTATATGCTATGCAAAAGGAACGTTTAATTTTAGAAAGCATGCATGATTAATCTAAATGAATTTTAGAAAATGCATACTAATGATGATGATTTGATGGCCACTAGATTGGGCCTCATACAAGCAAACCAACATACAAAAATGGCCTAGACCATTGGAGACTAGGGTGGACTACACTCAGAGGTTCGTTGTTCCTAGCAGTGACTAGTGGAACCTAAGAAAAAGGACCTAGGGACTCAATGCATTTTATATTTTTCTATTGCATTCCCTATGTAGACACCTAAAACACGTCATGTCGAGGGTGACTACTCATATGGACATGCTACAAGACCATATGGAGGATCTTGGATAGACTCCAAGATAGAGCAGTGGTTCTAACCACTCAATTTGGGCTCCTTGGCCTAATCAGTCTGAACCGTAGCCCAGACCTACGGTTTATAGGCTGAACCATGGCTGAGACCTACGGTTTATAGTCTAGACCATAGTTGTGACCTACGGTCTTAACTGGAGTTTAGTTGGCCTTCAATCCGAGCCAAATCGGTTTGAACGACCATTTGATCTAGAAGAAGGTGGTTAATGGATGGAAGATTCCAGAGGCTTCCATTCCAACTATCCTAACCACCTCTTCTTGATCTTGGCTTCTCCAGGAAGCCACCCCTAGTCCTAGGGCATCCTATAAATACCCCCTCCAAATGGGGAGAAATATAGATATAGAGAGTTGATTGATCAAGCGAGCAACGAAGCCCTATCGAATTGCATACTGAATTCATGCATTGGAGAAGGCCACTTTGCTATTCACCCAAAGATCAATTTTCCATGGAAGTTCTAGGAGCCTAGAAGAGCCAAGAAATACAAATTCGAGCAAATGAAGGCCCATCATAATGATTCAACCACCAAATCAGTCTAAGGACACCGAAGGTGACCATTGAACATCAATTTGGACAAGGAGGTCAAGCCCACTACCCTTGGAATTGAGGGTAAACCTATCAGAGTGCTAACCATAGCTTTCAACCATAGTTTATAGTGCAGACCACTCACTAGAGCTACGATTTGTAGTAGAGGTATCACCACCTTACCCTTTTCATTTATGTCCAGTTAATTAGCTTAGATTAGCTATTTTCATGGTTTAATTATAGTTTAGCAGACTTTTGACCGATAGAATTAGGTTAGATTAGTTTCTTTATGTTTATCATCAATTAGGACATAAATGGATTCTTTATGCATGTTTATGCTTTATTTTACACAATTGATCCATGCATAGTGTAGCTATTATCTTTCTTTATGCTATTATATGAATCTTGATTCAATTAACATAGTTTAGAAGCACTTTTCATGTTTTCTTGATTATACATGTTTAATGGTGTCTTTATGCAATTTTCCTAAAAGGGCCTCATCATGAGAGGTTGCCTATATTTTTGACACTTCTATGTTGTTTCTTGACCGTAGGGAATAGTTTCAAAGGAGAACCAACCATCAAGTTCCTTCCCCAACATGAAGAAGAGGGCACCTCCACCCTAGAGCAATTTGTGACCAAGTGAAAAGCACTATTAGTGCGCCTACCCTATTGAGGGCTTTGGCATTGTATTAATCGTATCATCATTTGGGTGACCCTAAGAGGGGCATAATTGTAACCGAGATTCTTTATAAATATTAATACAAGAAAGTCTATTTTATTGAATCTATGCAATTTTGTCAATTTATGCTTTGAATGAATGAATACGACATAATACAGTAGATGGGTGCACACTTTTTGGTTGGATCAGAAGGTGATCATGGTGGAACTCCACAATTCTAGCATCTGACTATATTTTTTTATTTTTGTGACTTGTAGGTACAGACCACAGCTACCAGTTATGGGCCAACAATTGAACCATAGGTTCAACCCATGGGCCACAGTCAGAACCATAGACCAGACCTATGGTTTCCAATAGACATAGCAGACAATAGAGGGATAAAGCTCAATCAGATGAGGATTTGAGGTAGGACCTACTTCTCACTCTCTATCATTTTTTTTATCTCTATGTTTTTCTAGAAAGTTAAATTTTGAATGCAATTAAGAAACTAAGAAAGAAAAGGGAAATGAATTAGGTCTTAGTTTACATTTATCTTTCATGTCATTAGAAAGGCGCTGCTAGGAATAGCGGATCTCTGATTGTAATCCACCCTAGAATCCAACGTGCTTGATAGAATTTGTGTGAATGGTTTGCATGTGTGAGGCCCAATTAGTGGCCAATTATCATCGTAATGTGCATAGTCTTAAAGAGCATCTAGAATAGCTTGCATTTTCTGAATTTGAAATGTTCTTTCATTTGCATAGCATTTAGAAAATGAGCATGTATGCTATATGATGCATTTATTTTATGTACATTAAAAGGAACCACACACACCACTTGGCACTTAAACGCTAGTGAGTTGGGCTTGACATCCAACCACTAGTAGGGTTCAACGACGGTGGGCGTAACTTCCATCCATTGGCCCAAATCCCATGAACCTTTTGGATACTAGACCAATACCGGATCCGAGAACCTTTCGTACCCTAGAAAATTTGCATGTATTCTCTTCGGAGGGTATAACGTTGACTGGGGGAAAATGGGTGAGGATCTGGGAGGACCTGTGCTCCCTAACCATGTGTGGGCTTCATTACCACACATTATAGGTTGGATTACATGACTTGGAGTTCATAGCCAAGTTGTCGAGCTACGAGCGTACAGGTGAAAGCCATTAAACTGAGAATAAAATCCAACAAGTTTTGCAAAACATGATAAGAGTTTCTACACTGATACAACAAATCATTGAAACACATCAAACAGTTTAGGGCTCAACTTTTAAAATGTAAAGGAGATAATCACATTGTTTACTTTGTATGCTTCTTTATTGCTTAATTCATCAAGATAAGGCCCTCCTTGAGGCCATAATTTTTAGTAAGAGAGGAAACCTCTCAAGTCTTGTTTAGTCGGTTCATCATGACGACTAGGCATGATAGAGCTCAATCACGAGCTAATGAGTCAGAGAATTCATGGAGGGGCTCTGAATGCTCTCGATGTTCTCCTAAGGATATTTCAAACCTCGTACGCCTCCTTGCTAGGCATCGCACTCATCATGCACCTGAGGATCCAATCCTCCTAGCGTGACATTCTGAGAGTCATCGTGAGCTCCCTTCATCACGCAGGGGGTTCACCCATACAGATCATGGGGTTTCTTCACATATGGTGAGAACCCAAGTCACTAGGTCTCCACCTAGGGAGATAGAGAGTTGTGGATCATACTCCATGAGTCAGTCCTATAGGGAATCTGAGTCTCATGCAGCCCATGAGAGGCAACTACTCCAAGATCAATTGGAGGAGGCGCACCGTCAGCGTAAGCGCCTAGAGCGTGAGTCCACAGAGAGAAAGAGAGTGCATCAACAAAGGTTGGATGAGCTCCAATGATGTGAAGAGAGGATTTACCAATAGAAAGCATGTGAAGAACAATCATGTGAGGTAATTCCCGAAAAGAAGCTCATACCTAGAGTGCTTAGGCAACAAGTCAACGTGATGCACCCAGTGCATCATCAAGAGTTGCCACTTAAGCAAGTAGATAGCCATTCTTCTAGATAGATAGACATGCCTAGGGTTATCGAAGAGCAACAGAAAGAGACATCTAGGGATCCCATGCGTAAGCGTGAGGTCGAGAGTAGTCAAGTCCGATAGGTGAGCAGTGTCAATGCTCGAAAGTCATCACAATCCTTGGGGCATATACAGTCTATTCCACCATATAAGGAACCTATGATTACTTTCCATAAATAGGAAGTCAAACCTATCCCTATCAGGGAATCTGATCCTCCATTGCATATCATAGCGAGGATACAATAGATTGTGTATAAGCGAGTGTTGGTGGATACAAGATCATCGATTAATATCATTACCACCTCAACATTCAAACATCTCAAAATTCCACCTTCTCACATCAAGGAAACAAATTTCATATTGCAAGCCTTTAACGATGTGGAATCCCCTATAGTAGGCACAATAGTCCTCCCCATCGAGGTGGGACAAAATATTATTCCTACATTATGCTACATTTTAGAGGGATCAAGATAGTATAATCTGCTACTTGGAAGACCGTGGATAAGAGCCATGGAGTGTGTACCATCAATAGTGCATCAATGCATTAAGTACACCCATGGAGGTGAAGTTCATGTAGTTGAGGTGGACCTAGATCCCTTCAAGTATTATAAGCCTGAGGATCATCCGTAGGAACCTGGTGAGGCGCCTATGCATCTGCAAGTTAAATTGGATGAGTCTATCCAAAGTGTGGATGCAGCCTCATAGACTATGGTGGAGTTACCATCCCCACCGCTGTCACCTGTGGAGTCACCTACAACCCCTGCACTCTCGACACCACTTAGCAGGGAAGGATTAATGAATGCCCTTATAGAGTTGCTCACAGCCACTTCAGAGGTATCATTAGAGGATCTTCACACTCCTATCAAGGAGGAAGAACCTAGCATGGTCATGGATGCACCCGAGTGTATCACACCCTCTTCATCCGACATGTCACCAGATAGTTCTCATGAGGACTATGGTGAATATGAAGAGCTTATAGATGCTAGCATTATGATGTTGCCCACCATAGAGTCCACTAAGGATCTAGGTCAACTTTTCATCGAGTCTCCACCTACGGATCCTATCCTGGAGACATCGTATGAGCATGAAGAAGGTTCAGTTATCATGACTGAAATAGAACAACCTTAGTATGTTGATGAATTACCTACGATGCATGAAGTTGTGGAGTTTTCTCATGAGTTTGTGGGAATGGTCGACATTAGGCCAGAAGATCAAGTGATTCCTAATCACATAGAGCCAGAGATGGGGTAATCCAGTGGTGTTTTCACATTTCCAGGGCCAAAATTTTTGAAATTAGTCACTCTTGACTCATTTCTCATGGCACCATCTCAAGAGCACAAACAAGTAGGTTCCTCACATCAGATTGGGGGTACTGAAAGTGACACAGTTCAACACAATGAAGTGAAACAAGAGCTTGAGTTGAGTCATATGCATGAGCATGTGGATAGCACTGATGAAGTGTGTCATCAAGAAGCTTCCACATCAACTCAAGTGAAGGAAATAGGTGATTTGCAATTACCTAATGGATCCATAGCATCCACTTTTCTATTTCCTTCAAATGACAAAGGTATTTTGAATCAGTCATTGGAAATACATATGAATTCTTTGTCAGTCTTGTGATCCATTTTAAGTCATCTAGAATGGATGGAGCATCGAATGGATGAGCAAGATAAGGTATTGCATTTTATCAAGAACCAGATTGAAAATCTAGAATTACAAAAGCAACCCTTGCCTGAGGATGAATCATTCCCTATGCAAGTACAAGAAAAGCCTCAATGAAAGCAAAAGCCCATGCGGCCAACCCAACCATTGGATTCTCAAAGCAAACCAATGTGGGGCAAGAGCCCAAAATAGTTGCAACATAGTGGGACTCCATTACAAGAGTCTATGTATGATATCTTTCAGAAGTTGCAAGAGGCTAAGGTCATCACCTTACCTAATGTCATCCCTCTAAACCCAAATAGAGTTAAACCTATGGGTTACAGGGAGCATCACTACTATCTCTACCATCGAATAGAGGGTCATGGCATTCGATATTATCATGAATTTAAGAGTGTGGTGCAAAATTTGATAGATAAGGGGGTTTATCATGTAGATGGTTCTCTTAGAGTGCCCCAACATGATGAAGTGGAGGTCACACCTCCTCAAGAGTGACCTCAGAGTCGTCAGTCACCTCGTAGGCCCAATAGGCCAGTGCAACGAGTAGTTTCATTTCAGATGACTACTCTAACTTTGTTTCAAAAGTTACATGAGGCACATGCATTCATATTACCCGAAGTCAAGCATAGGGCATCCGAGACTGGGTCACCTAATAGGGGTCCCTTTTGTGTGTATCATCGAGTGCATGGACATGACATTCAGAGTTTCCAATCATTTAAGAGGGTCATCGAAGACCTAGTAGAATGGGATGAGATCCATGAGGATGGTTCTCTCATTCACCCATGCCAAAGCATAGGCACACCGGTGAGGTCCGATATTCACCTGGGGGAGTTGATTTCTATCACTCTTCCTAAACAAGCTGATTACTTTTTAGTAAATAGCATGCACATTGGGGGTCTTCAAGGTAGCATACCTTTCCCACCAGCCACGCCAAATTCGATAAGGAAAAATGAGGAATCTAGAGGTATTGCACCTCCCTCACCATCGTCGAATGGCACACTCACTAGGGGTATATAGGGCAGCATGCCCTTCCCAAAAGGCTCCAAGGGTTCCTAAAACCACTTGGTCAAGTCTAAAGCTCAAAGCTCTTAAGGGTTTTAAAACCCTCGTCATCCCAAAAGGCTCCAAGGGTTCCTAAAACGCTTGGTCATGTCAGTTAAAAGCCCCAAGGATTTTCTTATAATCGCTCGGTCATCCTAAAAAGCTCCAAAGGCATCTGTAAGCCCTTTGGTCAAACTCAAAAGGCACCAAGAGTTTCTAAAAAACTGCTTGGTCAACCCAAAGGCTCCAAGGATTCTCAAAATCGCTTGGTCATCCCAAAATGCCCCAAAGGTACCCATAATCCCTTTGGTCAATCCTAAAAGCTCCAAGGATTCTTAAAAATCGCTTGGTCAATCTAAAGGCTCCAGAGGCATGTACTCATCGTTTGGTCAATTATGAGGCTCAAAACCCATAAAAATTATAAAATCAATAAAATCCAAAAAAAATTGGTAAAGCATATAATCCAAAAACATTTGCATTTTGCATTTGAATTTTGCATTCTCATTTTGCATTTACACATGCATTCGTTGCATTACTGCATTGCATATAGGCATTCATCATCCATTGCATTCCGTAGTAGGAGGGATTATGTTTGTCAGTCTTACAAATGACACCACGTTTGTGTTTAAATCATGCATCTCTGCATTTATCATGATCCATCATTCATGTGAGTAATTGTGTTTTTCAACACAACCTATAATGTTGCTATGGAGATATACTAGGGTTTTTGGTCACTCAGCCATACCTAGTGGTCTTATCAAGAGTTGGTAGAAAGCTTGCTTTGCTTTTGTAGCTAAGGTTCAGTTAGTATAGCCCTTAGCATATCAGAAGCCTATCACTAATCAACAAATTTAAACAATCCTAACAAGGACTAGGGGAAGATGAAAGCCGTGAAGCAGGACCGGGTATCCTGAAGCGAAAAGAGTTATTCTTGCTTATCCCTCTATGCGGACGGTATGGGAAATGTTGGCAGTTGGCAAAAGGACAGGTTAGTTCCCTATTCAGAATCCCTTGCTTACGATAAAATGAGCAATATCCCAAAGAGATATCCCACATCAATCCTCATGATTGATACCCTAGATCGATATCATAGATCGACTCCCTAGAGTGATATCCCATATTGATATCATAAGATCGATATTCTCAATCGATATACCAAAAATAATTTTCCCAAGTAAATCCCCCCAAAGGAAAGTTTCTGAAGAAAATTATCAAATGTAAATGTTGAAAAGTGAAGATCGAGTGAAGATCAAAAAATAGGCTTAAATCAAAGTTCAAAGTGAAGATCAAATGAAGATCATAAATCAAGTTTGAAGAGAGATCAAATGAAGATCCAAAGATAGTTCAAAATGAAGATGGAATCGACTCCCTTGCTTCACTACATATGAGCAAGTATCCCAAAAATTGAAGGATAGAAAGGAATGAGCCTGAATCCCTAGAATTGTCGGCACTACTATACCTTACGCATGATGATATGTCTGATGCATTAGCACCTCGCTTATGAACAAGACCAATGTTTGAATGTGGAAGAGCTAGCTTCAGGTGTCCTGCATTGCCTAGTGGCTTAGTCCAACTAAAATCTAAACTTGGGATTGGATAAGACATTTGTGGAACCCCTATCTTAGCAATGGGCTGAAATAATCCCGCCTGACATCGGGGAACGCTCGTGTCTTATCTTAAAATAATCATGTGCACACACAGGGATAATGAATAGTTAGGGCCTATCCTAGCAAAAGCCTTTTATCTCAAAAGTCTAGTGTGGTTAGTATGCAACTTTTGATAAGTCTATTAGGGTGTTTGAGTCTCATGGAAAACCTCAAAAATTTCTCCCATAGCAACAAAATGTCAAATATCGCAACCATATAAATCATCAAATTGCAAAGTATCGAATCCATGATACATCATTATATAAAGCACAATCAACATATAGGATAGATACCGGATGGATATTAGCAATAATATTTAGATGACCACTGACTATATCGTGCATATTTTTCAAATTTTGCAAAAGAAAATCGAATGACACATTATATCATTCGCATCATAACATCGCATACCATTACATTTCATATATGGGTGATTAATTGATTAAATTCTTATCTTAAGGATTTTCAATTACATTCATGATTTTTATACATTCTGTGGTGTCATCCATTAGATTGATAAACATATTTGCATTTATTCCTTATGTTTTAAGTGATTAAAGCATACAGGTTCATTTACATTAGATTAGCATCATGTAAATAAATCATTACATACATTAATGCATACAATAAAGCAATATCAAATATGCATTAAGAAAAACATTGCATCCATATGCATCCATCATAAAAAGCACATCTAAGCATCTAGATCACTGCATACCATCATCATAAATTAAATAGTTATCTAGTGCATGTCATCCATACATCACATCATATAGCATCAACATAACATAAGCATTGCATCCATGTGCATCACATAAACATAAAATCAAAAATAAATGAGTACACAATAATGAGCCATAAAATGATCAGTCATATCATATATAAATATGTGTCTCAAAGTACATCGAGAGTACAAAAATACCCGTAGGCTACAACTGTGTAGGTCCTCGACCTTACACTCAAAAATGGTACAATACATATATCAAAAATGTGTACTAAGGAGGGCCTACACCCCTAGCCTACGAATCACCACCTGTATCCCTATGGCTCCTATGAGAGCTGGCTCCATGTGTGCTAGAAGATCGATGAGTCCGCTCGGTCCTATGAGTCCGATGGCTGGAACTCATTGAGGACTACCCTGTAGTCCTGGTCCTGGTCCTCTATGACCCTATAGCCTACCTATCCTCTAGAACCTATAAACCCCTCAGCTCGATGAAGCCCTCTAGCTGAGAGATGTGAGCTGCCCTCGCATCCAATCGGTCATTTCTCTCCTCTACGAGAGAAGTGAGCCACCTGATCTCTGCCATAGGATCCACACCTATGACTAGTGGAGCGGCTGGAGGTCCCATGACAACCTGAGAGGATGGAGGGTCTCCCATCTGTAGCCTAAGAAGGTCCCTCTCTACAACTGCCTCACCCCACTATGCCACTGCTACATCATGGGTGCTAGTGAGCTCCTGGACTCGAGCCTCTACTATTGTAGCTCACTCTATGAGACTAGTGATCTCCTCCTATGCCTTAGCTAGCTGCCTATCTCGGTCAGCTAGCTTCACCTCTAGAGTGGTGATAGTAGTGTCTCGCTCATGCTACTGAGTCTGATATCTACCAAGCTGACTCTGCAAGTCAGCAACCTGAGCTAAGAGTAGCCCCTCTACGCTATCAAGAGGAACCTCACCCTCCTCTAGAGCCTCATCATCTGGGTCATCCCCAGGAGCCTCCTCGATGGTGGCCTCTATGCCCCATCCACCCTCTATCCGTTGGTGCACCCTACGCCCATCAGGATCCACCATTGCCTCTACCTGATCATCAACTCTACCTAGAGGCCCTGATCCATGCCACCATAGCATCGACCACCATCCATCGTATGCTAGAGTGGTAACAACCTGGTCAACTCCAGTCTCCTAGAAATCATCTAGCTCATCCCCTAGAGCCGGAGGCTGGATCCATGGAAGATGTGTCTCTAAAGCCAAGCGCCTATAGACGAAGGGGATCTCTAGAATGTCCTACACTAGGCCGAACTACCATAGGATGCGAGAATAAAATTGGTACTCTCTAATCTCGACCTTTCGGCCGAGTAGCCATCTATCCCGATGAGCCTATCGAAGCCACTCATCGGCCTCAGTCCAGTCAAGGCACTCCATGTAAGGCCACCACTCGATATCATCCAGGTTGAGTCCTACAAACCATGTGATATAATGTTGGACGTCACCAGCATGGGTCCTACTCCTAAACCCTCCTCCTCTCGAGGCCAGTAGGTGGCATAGCACTGATGAGCATCATCTATCTCCATGATATGTAGTGGTAGCTCCCTAGGATGCTCTATCCTGATATGCTGCTAGCCCCAAATCTGAAGAAGTAGACTATAGCTGATCCCTCAATGGCTCCGATCTATAATCTGGTAGAGCTCTCTATACAACTAGCAGAGTAGGGTGCTCCCCTAGGCTAGTCATAGTGGTCGATGGATGGTGCTCTAAACAACTCTTGATAGTGGCTAAGAGGTTCCAAGGAATCCTCACACCCGAGGAGTCTGGAAGCACAACTTGCACCACCAGGTGCATAAATATGACCTCGCATACGGAGAAGACATTCTTCCCCTACCAATAGCCGATATGGACCCCTCCATGATCAATGTCGTGCTGAGCCTCCTCACTTCGGGCATCGAAGATGGCATCAAAAATGGACTCCTTAGCCCTAGAAGTAGAAGAGATGATGGCCTCACCATCAATGGGGATCCTAAAGATCCTGTAGACATCCTCTAGGGTCACCATCATTTCACCTATAGGTAGGTGAAATGTGTTGGTCCGTGCATTCCAACGTCGGGCCAACGCAGTCAAGTAGGCTTGATCTACCCTGATAGTGGGTAGATCTAGTACATAGCCGAAGCCGATAACTCCGAACCATTCCCACTCCTCAGGAGTGAGCTCTCCATAAAGAGTCTTAAGGATGTCAGGCTCTCAAGCTCTAGAGGTCAATCTCTAAAATAAAAAGCATAATATAAGGAAAAAGCTAACTAAAAACAAGCAAAAACATTTAAAAATGACCTAAAAATCATCAAAAACATCTAAAAACTGATAAAATTGCAAAAACATGTCATCATGCAGGCCTAAAAATCAAAAATGTCATTCAGACAGGTCAAAAATGCATTAAAAGACATTAATTGCCTATTAAAACTTAGAAAAATTAAAAATTTGATAATTTTTTTCTAAAGTTTGTGAACCATGGGTCAACCCTACGGTCCGCATGCGGTCAAAAATTGATCATTGGGATTTTAAATGCTGACCACAGCTAGCAGCTATGGTCCCCAATTGATCAATTGGGAACCGCAACTAGTACCTACGGTCTCCAACTGAGATCCCACCCGGTCTAATACCACAGATTAAAAAAAAATTAAATCCTAAGCTACCCTAGCCTAAGGTGGGGTTCATTACCAACAATTTAGTGTGATTGATTTACCAATTACTTAATTTGGTTCATTTTATTGGTAATGGATGTGAGGTCTTGGTTTTGAATTACCTTGCCCTCGCCTCGTCCACCGTGGCTAGAAGAAGCTTGCCCGTGCTCTGCCATCATGCTGTGAGTAGGTGTGCATGTAAAGTTTGGTAGGGTGCAGGTCAGTTTCTTAGTTGTCACTATCAGAGCTCCAGATTGCAAGTCATTGTCAGGGAATAATGAGAGAAATTTGAAAATTGGGCTTTTTATAAGCTTTTCATATTTCATGCGGACCGTAGGCCCTAGTCATGGTTCCCAAAATTACAAATGGGAACCATAGACCCTAGCTATGGTTTGCAACTAGCAAGAAATTTAATAAAATCCCACCATGGGAAGGTTTAAAAAGATAAATTAATGCCTCCCATTGGATCAAAATTCAATAAAATCAATCAATTTGGAAATTTGGTGATAATAAAGCATCGAGATCCAATTAAAAATCAAATATATGGCTGAGATTATAAAGTACATTCAACCGAGGTCATCACTATGACAATCCTTTCATGGAGCGATGCACCTCCCAACCAAATAAATAAACTCAATTCATAATTCAAAACATTCAAAAAAAATCAAATAATTAAAAACACCAAATGCGCCTCGTATTCAATAATTTACCCTATACACTTGGCGGTTGCAGCGACTTGCGCTCCATGCAATCCGACAAGATGAGTAAATTACCATAAGGACATTTGGGGTAAAATTGTCATCGTTGATCTGATATGCTTCTTTTCAATCCCTAAGAAGGCCTTCAAGGTTGGACTGCTCCATGGGAATGAGGTGTTGCATGTCATTTCTTCTATGACATATTTTCAGCAAATCATCGATAATTTGATTCAACACAAATCTGATTGGATTTGTATCAATTCGATTCCCTAAGATGGCTATTGTAGCCCGAATGCTCCATGGGATAGAAATGTGCAAATACTATTAATAGTTGGAATCAAAAGTTGAACTAGGCCTAGCCAAGGCATTAATTTGCTCAAATCTAAATTTGTTTAGATCATCCATGGTGGTCAAGTGACATCGTCGCTTTAATCATTGTCATTACCCTCATCGACTCATCGCTTGAGGGGGTAGTCATAATATCAAATCATAATCAAAATCAATAGAAGATCCCTGAAATCGTAGATCCCTTGATCTTGTCAAAATTGTGTTCGTCCTTGCGAATCATTGTCAATAACTATCATAAGCTTACCCCTTTGCTTGGGGAAAATAGCAAATATGATAATTTGTTTGTAACTCTCATCCTTTCGGATTGATAGGCATGAAAGCCTACTT
This sequence comes from Wollemia nobilis, assembly GCA_028583015.1. Taxonomy (NCBI): domain Eukaryota; kingdom Viridiplantae; phylum Streptophyta; class Pinopsida; order Araucariales; family Araucariaceae; genus Wollemia; species Wollemia nobilis. The sequence goes on from JAQPPZ010016981.1 coordinate 41,012,097, forward strand.
GGCATTGATGCTATCTGAATGTCTGATGATGAGTACAAAATTTTCAAGTTTAAGCCTCCAAAGAGTTGGAAGCAATGATTCCAGGATGCGCATCCTTTTGCAGGACCTGGGGCATCTAATGTTGATCCGACTAATGATCATCATAGAACCTTCGACATCATTTTAGGAGGTCTATTTTTGCTCAGCATTGTTTGATCTCACAATGCATCTCAAAAGGGGCATCTGTAGACACCTAAAATACGTCATGTCGAGGGCGACTACTCATATGGACATGCTACAAGACCATATGGAGGATCTTGGACAGACTCCAAGATAGAGCAATGGTTCTAACCACTCAATTTGGGCTCCTTGGCCTAATCAGTCTGAACCATAGCCCAGACCTATGGTTTACAGGCTGAACCATGGCTGAGACCTATGGTTTATAGTCTAGACCATAGCTGTGACCTACGGTCTTAACTGAAGTTCAGTTGGCCTTCAATCCGAGCCAAATCGGTTTGAACGACCATTTGATCTAGAAGAAGGTGGTTAATGGATGAAAGATTCTAGAGGCTTCCATTCCAACTGTCCTAACCACCTCTTCTTGATCTTGGCTTCTCCAGGAAGCCACCCCTAGTCCTAGGGCATCCTATAAATACCCCCTCCAAATGGGGAGAAGATATAGAGGATTTGGATAGCGAAGCACTATCGAATTGTCAATAGAGAGTTGATTGATCAAGCGAGCAACGAAGCCCTATCGAATTGCATACTGAATTCATGCATTGGAGAAGGCCACTTTGCTATTCACCCAAAGATCAATTTGCCATGGAAGTTCTAGGAGCCTAGAAGAGCCAAGAAATGCAAATCCGGGCAAACGAAGGCCCATCACAGTGAATCAACCGCCAAATCAGTATAAGGACACCGAAGGTGACCCTTGAACATCAATTGGACAAGGAGGTCAAGCCCACTACCCTTGGAATTGAGGGTAAACCTATCAGAGTGCTAACCATGGCTTTCAGCCATGGTTTACAGTGCAGACCGCTCACCAGAGCTGCGGTTTGCAGTAGAGGTATCACCACCTTCCCCTTTTCATTTATGTCCGGTTAATTAGCTTAGATTAGTTGTTTTCATGGTTTAATTATAGTTTAGCAGACTTCTGATCGATAGAATTAGGTTAGATTAGTTTCTTTATGTTAAGCTTCAATTAGGACATAAATGGATTCTTTATGCACTTTTATGCTTTATTTTACACATTTGATCCATGCATAGTGTAGTTGTTGTCTTTCTTTATGCTATTATATGAATCTTGATGCAATTAACATAGTTTAGAAGCACTTTTCATGTTTTCTTGATTATGCATGTTTAATGGTGTCTTTATGCAATTTTCCTAAAAGGGCCTCATCATGAGAGGCTGCCTATATTTTTGACACTTCTATGTTGTTTCTTGACCGTAGGGAATAGTTTCAAAGGAGAACCAACCATCAAGTTCCTTCCCCAACGCGAAGAAGAGGGCACCTCCACCCTAGAGCAGTTTGTGACCAAGTGAAAAGCATTATTAGTGCGCCTACCCTATTGAGGGCTTTGGCATTGTATTAATCGTATCATCATTTGGGTGACCCTAAGAGGGGCATGATTGTAACCAAGATTCTTTATAAATATTAATACAAGAAAGTCTATTTCATTGAATCTATGCAATCTTGTCAATTTATGCTTTGAATGAATGAATACGACATAGTACAGTAGATGGGTGCACGCTTTTTGGTTGGATCACCCTAATTATGCTAGCATTTTATGCTTTCTGGAAAAATACAAATAGATAAAATAGGAAAAGCAAGGAGATATGGGTCCTACCTTAGTTCCACATCTGATCAAGCTTTTATTCCTTGTTGTATGACTTGTCTGCTATTGATCATGGCTCTGTAACATGACTATAACTGTTGCCTATGGGTGTCAACTACGATGACAACTTTTGACTGTGGCTGTCAACATTGGCTAGCACCTGTCATCACAAAACACAAATATTAGTGGTCTATGGCATTTAATGTAGGTTTATCGCCATGTTAACATTCTGTAACATTGTAAAAGGCTAACACCTAATGCCATAATGGTTGTAAAGCATGTGAAAATGAGCATTCATACACAAATTGACAAGAAATAACACATAACAAGAAATGTATCTTTCATTAATTTGAATAATCCATGTTACAAATTCATCCCTCTTAGGGATACCTATTAGATACAACAATTATAGTAGGAAAGGTATCCCTCATAAGGGTAGGTGTCTTCAATACCTTCTACAATGATATGAACTACTCCAAGGTGTCAATGACCTTCTTCTCCATGATTAGAGGCATTTGTTGCCTTGCATCTCAAAACTCTGTTAGTACTACGTGCAATAAAAAATAATAGGTATATCAGTAATAAATGAGGCCTCTATTGATTAGGCTTTTGGAGTAAGATTGTACAAAAGATATCATAGCAACATGAAATGAAGAAAGTGCAAGAAACATATTAAACTACATTAAACATGATAATTCTACCATTAATACTTGTTAACCCCCAAAAGGATGTTCTCCCTTTGGAGGGCCCAAGACACATTTCACCAAGGGGTACACAAGGTGGTTTGACCCTAATTTATCCTTGTGTGCTCCATTTACTTGGATAACACTAAGAAAACCATTAGGTGCATGAGTTGTGCACCCCAAGCCAAGCTTGTGCACTCCACTAGTGGAGCACATAAATACCCCTGCCTAGAACACAACCTTGTGCACATGCCTCTAGCTAGTGCACCCCATTGGGGATGGGGTGCACAATGTCCCCTAGTGGCACACAAGTTGTGCACCCCACCAAAATTTAGTGTGCTCCATGGGGAGGTGGAGTGCACAATAGTCCCATGGGATGCACAAGGTTGTGCACCCCATCATGAAGCTTGCATGCTCCAAAAGGTGGAGCATGCATGAACCCGAGAGGGGCACACCACCTTGTGCACCCCAAATAATCCCATGCACTCCACTCCAATGGATCATATTGAGCTCCCATGGGCACACATCCTAGTACGCATATCTCCACCTCATGTTCTCCATTTCTATGGAGCACACACAAGACCTTGGAGTGCACAAGTCATGCGCTCCTCTCCCAACTAGTGTGCTCTGCTCTTGAGGTAGAGTGCACAACTTCCATTGGGGTACATAGGGTTGTGCACCCCATCCCATATGCATGCCCTGCTCCCTCAAGACACACAAGTTGTGCACCCACATCTAGGTGGTGTGCTCCACTATGGTGGAGCACATAAATTTTTCTAGGGACATACAACCTGTGCGCCCCAATGAGTCTTGTGCGCACCACTCCCTTGGGGTGCACAAAGGTCAAGCAGATGCACGAGCTAGTGCATCCACCTTGGGAGCCGCATGCTCCACTCCCCAATGGAGCATGCATGCAAAAATTAACTCTAGTGCTCTCTACGTGCATTTGCACGTACCTACATTTGCCCTATCTAATCCCAAGCTCCCACATGTCCAATATACTATTCCTAGCTGCAATTCCCCCCTTGTTGGTATCTTGGGTCGATAAAGCGATGGTTTATGTGGCACATTTGACCAACCAAAGAGCTTCATCACATAAGAAAAAATGTATGTGCTCACCTACCAGAATTAATGCACATGCTTTATAAGAAGATGGTAGACCTGCTTTGCACCATTCGCACATGCAAAATTTCCCATAAACAAGATCAAGCACAAAGTAAAGAACAAAGAAAAAATTACAGACTCACTGCTCAAATTCAATGGTGTCCACCAGTTCTGCTACTCCCAAAACATCCATTTTTAGATAGAGAATTGGTAGGATTACTAGGGCATGGCCCGCAGTGAAGAAAACTGGGAGAGTGCAGGACCCTATGGTCTTCATAAATTTATTTGATGTAAATAGGGATATCACCGAGGAACAAAAAAAAGAGGTAGAAGTATTCGACCCCATAGAGGAGGATAACCAGTGCCACCCGATACTACTAAGAAACCTCTACACACAAGTATATAGAGAGAGCACCTTGCCCGCCCTGGTATGCAATAAGTGGAACATAAAGCTGGACCAGTTGACCTACCCTAAGGTATATCACTATTCAAATTTTTTATCATGGCTTGTAGTCACTTATGACCCCAAGGGGTAAAAATTAGAGATTTTAATGGTTGGGTGGTGGCTCGGTTGTCAGAAAATAGAATTAGGTAGGTCTTCATCCTGGCCGCAACGTCCAGGGTGGTGGATTTCAAGACATTGGCCCTCAAGGCCAATTATATGTTAAATACTACATTATCCCAGTCTCTTATGAAAAGTGGGAGGAAAAGGCCATTTGATTTCCCAATAAAAAAGTTCTTGCTTTGGCCTTGAGCGTAGGATTACACCGACATGATCAATATGGTGTTAGGGATCAAATATTTAGAACCAATTACAAAATATGTGATGTTCTCAATCCTCCAGTGTAATCGGACCTATAAGACTCCCCTCTACTTATGGGAGGATGTAATAAGTGACAACTTAGATAATGAGTTGCAGTAGTTGCAAAAGGCCATATTGGCAAAGAAAGAAGTGATGCCCCATTTTTCCTACTATTCTTTCCTCATTCATTTTTTTATAGCACAATTGGATAAATCCCTGGTGGCCCAACTGGGAGGAGTAACTACACCAACTATACAAGACCAATTATTATGCATCCAGGAGGGATGCTCTAGTTATAAAACTTTCTTTGAGAAGGTCCTCCTTGTAGTACACTTCAGATTATGTGGGAATTTTCCAGATAGAATTGGGGCGGGAATCAAAAATTTTTTGCACCAAGAAAAAGTGGGAGACTTCTTCTATGTGGAGGAGTTTTCCTATATCATAATATACGGGTCAAAGCTACCCCCGAAAGTGCCCCCATTCCACTACCAAACTTCCATTGACATCCTGGATATCACTCGAAATATGGTCGAAGAGGTTAAAATCAGGCACTTAAGAAAGAAGGGACCGGTGAAATGGCTGCCAATTCCTTGCATAATGGGTCACTATACTTATCTTGGCCACTTTGCCTTGCTGCGGGCTATCTGGAACATGGATACCTGCTATTTTCCAGAAGTCACTTGGAGGGCCTATGACCCATATGGCCACCATAAAAAAAAGGTTATAGGTAAGCTTGCCCTTCTAAAAGTCACACACACTGTTGATGATTTTGAATATGAAATGCACAAGGCCTTTAGAAACAATCAAAATTTGGATTTGGTATAGAATATGACCGACTGACCTTATAGTAAATTAGAAGCCTTTAGTGATTATAGTGCCCAGCTTAGATTACACCATGGGTTGCTTATTGACAAAATGGTCCCACTAGTCCTGGTGGCCCCTCTAGAGGATTTTGAGGATCCCACCTTTGAAATTGTCCAATAGGATGCTGACATTTTTTATGTCATGATGCAAATTGTTGATGAGACCCAATAGGAGCAGACCAAATTTCCCTCTTCTTCTAGTTCCCCCACTGCCACCTCAAAAGGGAAGGAATTGGCTATTGACCCATCCCAATGGAGTTCCACCTCATCAACATTGACTTTGATATACCCAAAAGAGTAGGGCCAATTGGTAGAAAGTCAAACTTCCTTATGTTCTGCTACCTTAGTAGTTAATCAAAAGGAATGCCAAGTTCCCCCCAAGGTGATGATAAAGATAACCGAATTTGGGGGGTTGGAAAACATATTGAGAGAATACAAGGTGCAGGATGATAGTCCCACTAAATAACCTACATGGAAGAAGGCCTAAATTTATTCTTTAGGTCATGACATGGAGAGTGTCATAATGGCAAGGGTTAGTGACACGCGCCAATTCACGGTCGATGAGGAGGACCAAATTCAAGATATGGAAGAACAAAGGTCTCCAAGTAAAGGGGTAGTCAAACCTAGGAAAACCACTGTATAGGAGATGGTTAATGTGTCCACCACCAATTTAGAGATCCCATTGCCACTCAACATGAAGGAATCCACCATCAACACTAGTAGAGGTGTCATCAGAATGGTAGTTGCACTTGTTGAAATGATGAAGTCATAGTTGACCTCCTAAGCATAGGTAGCAAAGGTAGTAGAAAAGGAGCTAGAATAATGGAAAGCAAAAGCCACAAAAGCAGGGCAGTTATAGCTCAAGATTGATAAAATTCAAAGAAAATTTGGTAAATTAAAGATGCCTACTCCACAAACCAGCATCCAGCTCAGGTCAGGTGATGAGCTAAAATAAGAAATGAAAGATAATATTCAAGAGAAGATAGAAGGGCTACAATCCATATCCATTGATGTTTACACCACCAGAGATACTATTGGATTCTTGAAGCATCAGCTATTGTAGGGTGACCAACGGGTGAATTCCATACTCCCTATCTATCAGGAATTCAAGGAAAACTATGTGCCCATTGCTGGGATGTCAACCACTTTGTCAGATGGATCCCATTATTTCTTTGTCGAAGAGTTCACCAAAATTTTCATCTTCTTGTAGAATAGACCAAGTTGGCTCAAATGGGATCAGGAAATAGTGGGTGCTGAGCAGGAAGTTGATGATGAGCTTGGAGATTGTGGTTTCAGGTTGAATGAGTTCATCCAGGCTCCTGATATCAAGAACTTTGTATTCCAAAGGATCTAAGACTTTGACATAGATTCTGATGGTAAGTTATCAAAGCAGTTCACATCCTTGGTGGAAATTGTGGATCGGCTTTGTGTCTTCACTGATAATACTATGCAATGGGAGAGAGATAGGATGAAAAAGTCACCCATGACTTGAGTTTACTGATATTCACATTGACTTTTTATGACGAGGCCTAGGAATGTATTAATTAGGCCATCCAAAACCTGGAAGGGAGAGTGGGGCCCTGTTCATCCATAACACACACCTGGAGATGCATAGCCTCCAGCCTAGGGTGGTACAGGGAATGATGCACAACCTCAGCTACCACCTACATGAATGGAGGGATGTGGGCTACATGCCCAATTTTGAATACATCTCAATTTTGGTATAGTAGGATTCCTCCAACTGGAACAAGCGGTTACAATAGTCATGCGAACCTATGCTATAAGAAGATGAATGTTACCACTGAAGATTTTTTATCAAACCTCTGAGAGATAAAAGTCCAAGTATAGTCTTGTCTAAGTGCTAGTCGTATTTTCTTGTGTGTTCTTCCTGTGTTTCTTATATCGTCTTTCTTTCTACCATATCCAGGGATTGCCAAGGAGCATTATTCACTATGATCATTTCCTGTGGAACGCATTGAGGTTGGAGACTCTTATGTCACTACAATTAGGATGGAGAGGAACAATCCCTTTGTTATGTTATTCGAATGGGGTTTTATTGTAAATCATTGACATACATGACCTAAGCACTCTGTTGGGCCTACTTTATGTAATCTCCTTATATTAATATAAATCCAACTCGATTCTTGGCTTATATTCTATGTTTTATGGTCTGTGTTATGCTCATATGTATGTTATTGCAATCAAAACCTATGGATGATGCATTATTTTCACTAGTTTAATCATTTTCTTGCATTATGTTATTTGAATGAATTAAAATGAACTAGTTCTCTTCTCTCCTTCTGTTCTGGGTCATTAATACAAATTTGCTATGACTATTTAATGGATAAGGCACTGGTATGGTCATGATAATAATTTTTATTGATAGGTTTGGTCATCAAAAATTAACAAAGCAATATGAAAACACTTTTTTCTAGCATAGTGGGTATTTGCACCATAATAGTCTAATCGATGAACCCAACGTTTGGGGTTTTCTTACCCAACATAGTCTGTCTAGAGATTTCCAGGTAATCTATTCATAGGTTAAAGAGGTGGATCAACTAGAATCCATAGTTTTGGTTGTGACTTTAGAGTTTCTTGTGATATGAAAAATATTTTAAGGGTAAACAGAAAAAATCCACAACAAGACTGTAAAGAAAACATCAATCAATCTATATAATGCCACGATTATGAATTTGAAAGCGTGAAAGCATGGAAAATACCATTAGTATATTTATTTCAAAAAAGAAATAAAAGTGACTAAAACTCCTAATTCTATCAGTCAGAGTCTCTATTAAAGAAAATGAACATGAAATATACCGAATCTAATGAAGTTAAAAGATCATACGGCTAGAAAACAAGGAAATCAAAGATAATACCCTGAGCATGGCTCTATCCCACAATGAGCACTGTTAGACATGGCTAACAACCATGACTGAGCCTAAGATATGTTTTCCATCCAATTCAGCGGTTGAATCTCTAAATCTCCCTACCAAATTGATGGTCAAGGGTTGCCTTTATATCCTATGAATATTTTAGCGGTTGGATTACTCATATTGTGTGTGAAGTTGGTGTAATTGAGTTTCATGGCTCTCCTACCCTCCTATGACCTCCATGGATTGAATGGCCATTTTGGTATCTCAATTTGGGGTAAGAAAGCAATTTCACAATGCAATTAGGTGATTGTTGAATTCGACAGGGCTTCGTTGCTCAAATTTGCCTATGCATCTCTCTATATCCCATTTTGGATGGGATCTTATAGCACTTGGGAGGGCTATGTATTAGATTCTTGAGGAAGCCAAGATCAATATTGGATATCTGGAGTAGTTGGAGGGAAAATTTTGGATATTTCCACCCCTAAACCACTCAGATCTGCAACTAATTGGCCATTGCAACTTATTTTGAATCGACCAAGATCCAACTGATTCTGACTTTTGGTCATAGTTGACAGACATGATCAACACTAAAAACCATGGGTGTCAACCATTTCTAACACTAATTAGGGCTAAACTACCTAAATGAGTGGTTAGAACCACTATTATACCTTGGTATTTGTCCAAGGTCTTCCATATGGTCTTCTAGCATGTCCCATATAAGTAGTCACATTGACATAACACATTTTAGGTGTCTACACATAGCTGATAAAAAACATGGTAAAGATGCATGGGATGCACTTAAGACCATCCATGAGGGTAAGAATGATTCCACCATTCTCAACCTTCAATCTCAACTTCACAGTTTGAGTATGAGGTATGGAGAGATAGTTGAACTATTTCTATGCATAGTGGCCAAGTTGAAGTCAAAGTTGAATTTTATGGGAGAGACTGTAGAAGATAATCTCCTCACTTCAGTTATTTTGAGAGCTTTACTTGATTCATACAGAATGTTGACCACTTCCCTTCAAGTGTCACAAAGACAAGTTACCTTTGCGAAGTTGGTTAATATGCTTAAAACTGAGGAGGATATCCAACTTCAAAAATGTGAAGCTTATAATACAACCTTCTATTCCAATAAGAAGCGCTCTAAGAAGAAAGGTAATTTTTAGAAGGGGGGAAATTCTTCCAAGGATTCCAAGGGAAAACAACCTCAAAAATAGAAGAGATATTACAAAATTTGTGAGAAAGATACCCATGACACCAATCAGTGTTGGTATAAGAATAAACAACCTACGAATAAGGGCCATAACAAACCACAGAATAAAAAAAAATAACCTAAGGTAAATGCTTCTATTGAAGAATCAGACTCATATTTTGAGTGGGCACACAAGGTGCTCATGACTAGCATAGCCTCCAAGAAAAAGGATCCTATGTGGTATGTTGATTCTGGCACTAGTAAACACATGATTGGCAACAAGTCATGGTTTGAGATATTTTAAGCCAAGGAAGGCAAAAAAGTAACTATTTATGATGATAAGACCTACAAGGTTTATGGTGAGGACACAGTTTCATTCACCCTTCTAGATCAAAAATTTCATATTGATAGAGACCTATATGTTTTAGGATTTGTGAACAATTGGTTGTCAGTCCCTTAAATCCTGGATAAGAATATGATTATCAATTTTTATGTTGAGAATAGAAAGAAGTATTGCTTTATCACCAAGAGGGGTAAACACATTGTAACAGCTTCATACAAGCATGTCTTGTTTATAATATATGCTATCTCCATCCCTCATATTGCCATGGCAGTCTCTACAAAGAAGGCTACTTTACTTTGGCACAAGAGATATGGGCATCTCAGTTCTGGATATTTACTTGAGCTAAGTAAATATGAGATAATAAAGGGTCTTCCCTCCCTTTCCTCTATATTTCTAGTGTGATTTGATTACTTAATAGGTAAGCAACATAGAGTACCATTTGAAAAGAGCTCTTGACAAGTAAAGAAACCTTTGGAGTTAGTTCACACCGATATGTATAGTCCTATGTCAAACAACTATGGGGGAAAGAGATAATTTTAGTTGTTTGTATATGACTACTCATGGAAGATGTGGGTTTTCTTTCTTCATCTAAAATCAGAATCTTTCAGTTACTTCTAGCAATTCAATAAATCTATTGAGAAGGAATCAGTAACTTCTATAAAGACCCTTCGCTCAGATCGAGTGGCGGAGTTCACCTCTAAAGAATTTTCCTCATATTTGACTACACATGGGATCAATAGATAAATCACTACTACATATAATCTACAAAAAAATGGATTTTCTAAATGGATGAACCACTCCATCATGGAAATGGTTCACTATATGCTTACAGAATCCCATCTGAAGTAGCAGTTTTGGGTAGAAGCTATCACAAAAATAGTGTATTTATTGAATAGAGCACCCACAAAGGCCCTAAAAGATATAACTACACAAGAAGCATGGAGTGGTCGAAAATCCTCCATTTCTCATCTACACATTTTTGGATGTAAGGCATTTATGCACATACCAAAAGCAAAAAGGAATAAGTTATATGAGAAGACCTTGCAATGTGTTCTTCTTGGTTATGATGAACATTCAAAAAGATATCGGTTGTTATATCCTTTCACCAATAAGATTCATGTTAGTAGATATGTGGCATTTTATGAAGCTTTCACATCACATAATACATGCAATGTATACCTTTATTTTAAGGAGTTTAAGGTTGAGAAGTCTCCTTCTTCTTCTTCGCCACAAAAAAATATTTCTAAGTGGTATACAAGTATTATCAAAGACTCAAATATATCCACACCACCATTTATGACTTTGAATAGACCTCGTACTCACACTATGGCTCGATACAAGAGAGCAGCAATAGAGACTACTAAGGTTGATGATATTTTTCAATCCTTTGAGGAGATTTTTGTAGATCCAACAAGAGAAATAGAAGATATGGATGTGGATGATGATAGGGTTTTTATGTCTTCACTAGATGAGCATGAACCCACCACAATACAAGATGCTCTTAGTAAGCCACAATGGAAGGTTGCTATGGATGCATAGTACATGTATCTAAAGAAAAATTAGACTTGGAAGCTTGTTGATCTATCGCATGGAAAGAAGACCATTGGCTACAAATGGGTATACAAAGTGAATTACAAGGTAGATGGAACAATTGATAAGAATAATATCCATATTTTTGCAAAGGGCTATGCATAAAAAGAAGACATCCACTATGAAGAAACGTTTGCACCTACTGCTCGGATGACTACCATTCAATTTCTTTGTGCTATGGTAGCACCGTTTGGGTGGAAAGTACATCAAAATTATGTCAAGAGTGCCTTATTGAATTGTGATCTCAAATAGGAGGTCTATATGTCACAACCTAAAGGATTTTAATTGGAAGTCCAAGAGAATAAATTTTGCAAATTGGTCAAGTCCTTGTATGGTTTGAAATAAGCTCCACAATTTTGGTACATAAGATGGATAATCACCTATTATAGCATAAATTCAAGAGAATTAATTTAGATGCAAATATCTATTTCAAGAAATATGGTTCTGAAATAGTGTTACTTGTACTCTATGTGGATGATCTGATTATCATAGGAAACTTAGAAAAATTGATAATTACCATCAAAAGTGACTTGTGCAAGTATTTTGAGATGATACATCTTGGACTTCTCCACTATTTTATTGGGTTGGGTTGGAGGTGATCCAGAAGAAGCATTACATCAAGGTGTCATAGAAAAATTATGCCAAGACATTGTTAGAAAAGTATCACATGACTAATTGCAATCCAATGGCAACTTCAATGGAATCAGGGCTTCAATTATCATGGTATGATGATTCACATCAAGTAGGTGGTACTCTCTATCACCAGATGATTGGGAGTCTCATATATCTAACAATAATAGGCCATATATCATGTTTGCTATCAATTATCTTTTGAGGTTCATGCAGAAGCCTAAGGTCTGTCATTGGAAAGTAGAAAAATATGTTCTTCACTATGTTCATGGTACTATTGAGTATGGCCTAGAGGACAAGAAGAATGATCAATTCTTCTTGCAAGGATACATGGACTCAGACTATACCGGGTCATATGATGATCGAAAGTCAACTTCAATATATATTTTTCATATTGGATCCGATCTTGTCTCTTGGCACAATAAGAAGCAAAAGGTGGTTGCTATTTCATCTACAGAGGTAGAATATCACACTACATGTGAAGCAGTGTGTGAGGCGATATGGTTGCATCGCATCTTGACAAGTATGGGTCTTCCATCCAAATATCCAATTCACTTGTTTTGAGACAACCAGGGTATTTTGAATCTTCTCAAGAATCCAGTGTTTCATGAATGCACCAAACACATTGACACTCAATGTCACTTCATTCGAGACAAAGTTCCAAGGCACAACATTCAACTTCAGTACATTCCCACCAATGAACAAGTTGCGGATATTTTCACTAAGGCACTTGCACATGTCAAATTTGAGTTGTTTCACAACTTCCTTTGTATTTAAAAATAATGTAATAAAGGGGGATTTTAGAGTAGATTAGTGTTATTACATCATTTTACCCTATTGTAATTATAACAATGTTTTATTGTAAGACGTAAGATATTAGTTAGGAAATATTCACATTAGTTGTGAATATTTTACTGTTAGTGGTTAGCGCTAATTTTATTAGTTGTTAGCTACCTTAATTAGGGGATTTCCTTAATCCCTATATTAGCTAGTATATCATTTATTTTAGGTTTCTTAGATCCTACATTTATGGGTTAATCTAAGCCTAAGGTTGTATTATTTAATTCTTGTTGATTAATACAATGCTAATGCTTATTGGCCTATCTGTAAATTGAGTTTATGATCAAAATACTAAATTTCAATTATGCTCTATAATTTTGATATGTAGTATTCCTTTTGCCTCCCTAATATTTTAATTAAGGGTTTTGTAGAATACTATATATTTCTCAAGTAAATTGAGTATATGATCAAACTTGATAAAACCTCTTCAATTCTTAGGTTTTGTAGGATTCCTTATATCTCCCAAGTAATTTTTTTTTTTGAATTTACATGGTGTAATCGGTAGCCACCACAAATTTGGGTAGGCTATTCGGCTGTTATGGCCACCATAGTATTCTGTGTTGTTTGCCCCAAAAGGTGCCACACAGTTCTTCATGCATTCCTCCCCTATAACCACCATGCCACAATCACTTTAAACCTTTTATGCCATTAAAAACACTAGGAAAGTGACAAGCATTCATTTTTACAAGGCTCTATATTTTAACCTTGGACCTCTATCCCCCTTATAGGGTTTGGTCAAACCAATTGGTCTACACCTCAAACCTCCCAAGTAATTTAATTAATCTAAGGTTTTGGTAAAATGCTTGATAGTATATTTAGCTTTTAGGTTTACTTTGAGTTGAATCCCTTTTGAATCCCTAATGGTTTGATGTTCAACTCCTAATTTCATTTCTTCCTATGCACTTTTCAATTCGATGAAGTTCTTTATGGTTGGATTTCTTTTATCCTTTAAATATGACTATGGGACAAGTATAAGTAAATAATTCCAAATTTTTTAAGTAAGCAATAATTTTGCTTCTTTATCCTTTAATCACCAATAGTTTGATTTTCTAAATTCCAATAAACTATGTTTGATGTAGTATTCCTTATAACTCCCTAATTTGGAATATTAGAAAATAATAATATTTGCAATATAATAAAGTTTTTATTTTCGAAGTAGAAACCCTTATATCTTCTATGGTATTTAATTGTAAATATTAAAATACTTGTATTTCAATTAAAAATATTTGAAATGCTATGTACTCCTATAATATGCTTTCAAATGTATTAAGGTTGATTTTTCTAAAAATTCCAACGTAAATGATGAATGAACTTCAATATTATGTTATACACATTATCACTCCTAAATGAAAACAATTTTAATTAAGGTAAAACCTTACCTCTATAATTTTGTAACCTTATGAATAGTGGGTGTTGTAATTCTTCGATGGTGGATGTATTATAGTGATGATAGTAAGTTTGCTACTAGTCTTAAATGGTCCTTTGAATCCACTTCTACTCCTTGGATACTCACTCTTAATCACACCTTGAATCTGCTCTTAATCCCACTTAAATTTTCCTTAACTTCTCTGCATTCAATGCTTGCATAGGATGTGCTTCCTCCTCTATGAGTGCTCTTACTTATGATGACTATAAATATTCTTCCCTTGTATTTAAGTAAGTACTAAGTGGAACTAGGTATTTTCCAAGACTCTTGGTATCCTCCTTAGGTGGTGAAACACCTATTATGGGTTTTGATAAGAATTATGTTATGTGGTGCAAGTTTAAATGTAAATCCTAGGCATTGATGAATGTTGTAGATATCTTCTTGAGCATTGTAGTTATGATGAGAGGCATTACTTTGCTTAGGCACCCTTTCTCTTGAGCACTGGTGTTATGAATATGGATATTATCTTCCACATTTGTGCCAAGTGGCACAATATCCCTGGTAGAACTTTGCAAGTGTCACTCCAAAATCATGCATGTAGAGCTTCCCAATATCTCTTATTCAACATCCATTTCATACCAGCAAATGACTTATTGTTTCTTGTGTTCAAAAATCTCTTTCTAAGCAAATATTTATGTGATAAAACTAGCTCTAGCTGTGATGGCTTCCAAGCACTGCAATGATGTTCCAATGGTAGATTTCAATGTGGTTCTCGGCTAGCAATTTGACCATGTTGGAGCTATGGTAATACACCTTTGATATCACCTTATACCTTGCTCCTCCTTGCTTGCAATATGCTATCCTTAGCGATGTATGCAATAGATTATATTCACCTTACATAGGCCCTTTCTATGTTATAGGTTGACATCACCTTAGGTGCTAAACTAAGGTATATTCTAATGACTTCACAAGCTATATACCTAACCTTATGGATGGATATTTGCTTAAGCACCTTAGGTTGTACTTCCCTTACCAATGATGGATATTGAGCCCTTCGATTGGATTATTTCTTAAGCACCTTTGATAGTGCTTACTCTTTGCAAATGGTGTATGTTGAGCCCCTTTTGTATAGCTTATTTTTGAGAACTTTTTTTGGTTCTAATAGTGACGACTTGTAGATAGGATGATAGGCTATGTAGAGTGTTGTCTCCCTTTGATGTAATAATAGATATAAATTTAGTGCTTGTATAACCCTATAAAATGCTCCTTAGTTACACCTAAAATATGAGACTCTCCTAGTCTCATTTGTAGCTCCTTCTACTAGTTTTTAAGATAGCTTCCTTCTCCACTCCTTGGAGGAATATTACCCTATTTGGTGGCTTCTCTAGGCCAAAAAATGCTATAGGTTCTATGCACCGAATAGTATCTCTAGAAACTTTAATAGTATGCTAATTTGTGCTCTTTGGTTATTCACTCTAACTTAACAATCAATGCACATAATAACTTTTGAGAGTAATTGGTTTGCTGCACTAAATTTAACCTTTGATTAATCTTTAATGCACCTTAAAAATCTCTTAAGAACAACTAGTATAGTATACTACTAATATCACCTTATTGCTCCTTCAAAGTAACTTGTAAGATGCACTAATAGTAACTCTTAAAGAACTCTCAAATGCACTAATAAAATCTACAACTTTCACTTAAGAGTAATGTCTTCTTTACTGTAACTAGATAATAGGAATATAATATTTTTATTTCTATCGAAATATATCTAAATCCTATTTTAATGTGTAGGTATTAACCTTAAAAGAAAATATCTTATGTACTCCCTTTGAATACTTTAATATTAATCTTATCCTTGCAAATTTAACTCTAATATGGTGCTTAATGAAATTAAGTAACTTAATGTTCAATGATGAACCTATTGCACCAAAGTTTCTTACCTTAATAAACTCTATAGATGAAGGATTTCAAGGTGGTTAGATTCACCTTATTACTGACTTTTACTGGATGGAATTGTAGATCTTATTAGCTTTTTGAAACAACTCTCTACTTCACCTATTTGCAACTTTGAAACCCTTCTATTTTCTTCCCTTAAGCTATAGTAGGTGACTCCAATTATCCTTCAAGATGTATCCTAGAAATCTAAACCTTGATGTTGCCCAACTTGTTGCTTTCTTACTGTCTTCAAATCTAAAGATTTTATATTGTAAAGCAGCCAATATCTCCACTGAAATGCTATCTTTGAATCTCAAAAAATTGGTAGGAAACTCCAAATCATAGTTGAGATTTTTATTTAATAACCCTTCAGTATTGCTATAGATTTAGCAAACCCCTATCTCTAAATGAGCCTTCTAGCCTTCAAAGGTAATATTCAAATATTTCAATTATGGTAGTAATGTTTGGCTCATTTCTGCTTTAGTATCCTTTTCAAATTCTAACTTCAATCTAGGAATTCTTCTCAAGAATATGAAAGTCTTGAGGCCTTCACTAATCTTCTCCAAAATTTAGCAAGCTTCTTGCCAAATCTATCTCCGTTTGGGCTTTTTGTCAAATGGTGACAATTATCCCAAAATATTTCTTTATCAAGAAATTCTCCTTGGTGGTAAATTTATCTAATGATTTCCCCTTGAAACTCCTTTAATGGCCTTCTTTGAATCTCCTTCAATGAGTCTCACCAAGCCTTATTATTGTTTCTCCTTGAGACCTCTTCTCTAGGGTCTTCACTCTCGTATCTTCTTTGGTCTTCTCAACAAGACCTTTCCTTCAACCTTCTACTATGGAAGAGTTGGCAATGAGATCTCCTTCTTGGATCTCTAAAATATGCTACTACTAGAATCTAGAATGAGAATTATTGCTTGTCCTTATTTAGTATTCTATCTTCTTTAACTGGAAGTTCTTCAATGGGATTTCTTATAGGTCTTTTTTAGCTTCTTGAGTTGTTTTCTCCTTTTGCAATCAATAGACTTCAATCTTAAATGGATATCACCAATATCCAATCTTCTCCTAGACTCATTTCTAAAGTCTCTTCTTCCTTGAGTCTACAATAAGGCTGCTATGACCTTTTCCTCTCTTTTGTAATCTATAGGTCTACAACTCTTGTAATGTGACCTTTTCTCAAGTCTCTAAAATCTTCAATCTTCTAATTGTTGCTGCAAGTATTGGAATGGTTCTAATGAAGATATTCTTCCTAGTGCTATGTAGGAAGCTTCCCAAATTTCTTTGAATCTCCTTTTTCCTGTAATAAAATGGTAGAAACTAGAATGGAAGAATCTATAAGTATAAATATAATGAACTTCACTAGTTTATTTGTCAATATAGTGGGATTAATTTTGAGTCCTAGTCTTCACAAGTTTTTATGCAACTCTATGGAAAGACTCTATCCACCTAAAATCTTAAAAAATTTGAAACTAATATTTTTGAACTCCTCTTAGTATCTCTTTGTGGCTCTCCCTATTTCCCATCAATCTACCATGTGCTTTAAAACCACTGTTAGCTTTTAGTGATGTATATTAATGGAGATGCAACCACAAAATGTAAAATATGTAGGCTATGGTAAGTATATGATAATGGTACATAAATATCTAGGAAAATAAGAGAATAGAATTTTGTAATAACTCGGTAAAATACTATTAATGAAAGCTCATAAAAATAGTACAATACAATATAATGGAGGACTATGAAGACTCCAAAACTTTACAATGAAATCTATATTGTACCTACTCACTACTCTATAGTAAATTTACCTCTCACACACACACCTCTATATTCTCTATAGCTCAAGGTACATATATATAGGAAGATATGTTCCTTTGGCTTTAATCTACCTATTCTTATGACTCATGTACATGTGGAATACATGCACATTTACATCATTGCACATTCCAACACTCATGCATTTATTATTTCTTCCCCAAGTAACTACTTAACATAAGATAAAATCCTAATCTAATAATGTACCCAAGGTAGTACATTGACACGTACCAAATAATATAATATACTCTAACAAGTCTATGGTGACTTTGATATCAAAATTAATCAACTAAGAAATGTAACAACAACCATCATTATTTGAAAGCAGATGAAATACGGTATTGGATTTTATGGAAATATTTGAAGCTTTGAATATAAATGAGAGTCTAATGTGTTCACAACTCAAGGAAAAAATTATGCACCTGCTACAAAATATTATTTGAGGAAGAAAATTAGAGTGGAACTATTTTTTAAACTAGCAGTCCTAGACAAAGAGATATTCTAACAAATATTAGAAGATGACCATCAAATCATTGATTTTTTGATAAGGGAAGTGATCTACTCATCCCAAAAAGAGAATACATTCCAAGAAATTTATCAAGAGGATACTATTCATTTGAATAATAATCATATCTTTAAAAAAATTATTATGCTAGAAATCTTGTTCAACAAAAATGACATAAGTATGGGTCGAAAGATGAAAATTGAAGAACAAGCTTGCAAATAAATTAAAATTGAATTAGGTAAAATTTTGAAGATCAAATTCCATTACACTATATAAGAAGTAAATTAGCTTAAATTACTATGCATGCAGCTCCTAGATCCATGATGACCTCTGAGTCTATGACAAAGAAATGATTCAACACACCATTGAGCTAGCCCCTGATGCTAAGCCATTCAAAAAAAATAGAGGCCATTTAATCCTAAGATAGAAGCTACCATGGAATAAGAAATTCTTAAGCTTCTAAATGACAAAATCATATATCCTATCAAGCATTCTACCTAGGTTTCTAACCTAGTGCCTATTAGAAAAAATAATGAAGATATTCACCTTTGCATTGATTTTAGAAACTTGAATAAGATATCACTAAAATATCACTACCCTCTTCCTCAAATTGATTAGATATTGCAAATAGTGGTAGGGATAGAGAGTTTTTATCTATTATATGTCTTATTAGAATACAACTAGATATGGGTGAAAGACAAAGATCAACACAAGACAACATTTACCACCAAGTGGGAAATCTTTGCATATTAGAGAATGCCTTTGGGCTATCAAATGCTAGTGCAACTTTCCAGTGCTCCATGGATTTTTCTTTTGGATACTTGGTCAGTAAAATAATTCTTATCTACTTTGATGACATGATGATATTCTCTCATGACAAGCAACTACATCTAGGGCACCTAGAAAATATTTTTTAAAAGTGTCAAGAGTTTTGGATATCATTAAATCCTAAGAAATCCATCTTTGTTGTTCATGAAGGAAAGCTCCTAGGTCATGTAGTCTCAAAGCAAGGTATGGTCATTGATCTATAAAGAGTATAGGTCATCTTATCTCTTCCTCTCTCCTTAAGTAAGAAATCTCTACAATCATTTTTTGTGCAGATTAATTTTATTTGAAAATTTATGTTAGATTTTGGACAAATTGTCAAGCCAATGATAGAGCTCTTGAAGAATCTAGAAAGAAGGAAGGAATTTGAACAAATTAATTAATAAATTTCAATAGCCCTAGTTTTTATTAATCCAAATTTTTGTAGATATTTTATTTTGTATGCTTATGGATCTAAAGATAGCTATATTGCAGTATTAACTCAGAAATATGCTAAAGGAGATGAACATCCAGTATTCTTATTAAGTCAGATTTTCCATTACTATCAAAAGAACTACAATTTTATAGAAAAATATGTGTTTACTATCATGAAGTCTCTAAAGAAGTTCAAACATTATTTATCATAGAGTAAAACCATAGTTTATGTGGTTCACTCATATATCAAAAATTTTATGCCATAGGGAAAACTAGGTGACAAGATAGCTAGATGGATTACTAATATTCAATATTATGATGTTTAAATCCATAGGTAGAGCATTATGGGGGTATAATATGTGCATTGAAGGTGATACTAAGAGAAATTGCAGGACTGTGTAAAAATAAAAAAGACTTGATTGGGTAGATGGATTAGTAAAGTATTTTCAAATAGGAATATGTCTTGAGGGTTTAAATTCTTCACAAATATAGAGGTATAGAATATAATATTTGAGTATGTTTTGCTACTAGAAGGCTTATATAGGAAGAATTTTTATGGAGTTCTTGTGAAGAACACAATCTTATACTAAGAGGGGGGTGACTAGTAGGAGATAAAATTTTACTTTTATTTCCCAAATAATATTATCCAATATTATCAATGGGAATATCAATAGAAGTAATCAAATAAATGCACAAATCATCACACACATGAGAGAAAAAATTAACATGGTTCACCCAATGTGGGCTACATCCATGGAGAAAATATTTCTTCTAAATTTTCTCAATAAATCTCTTGGGAATCAATTACCTATTACAATGCTTATGGACCTCTGTACAAAGGAGATATCAATACCAAATGATCTAATTTGTAGATATCTCTCCACATGATAACTCTATCCCCATTGCTCTGGTTTATGGATATCTCTCCATAGGAGAACTCTATCCCCTTTGCTTTGGTTTATAGATCTCTCTCCATAGAATAACTCTATCCCCTCTACTCTAGTTTGTGGATCTATCTCCACAGGAGAAATCTATCCCCTTTGCTCAAGTTTGTGGATCCCTCTCAATAGGAGAAATCTATCCCATCTGCAATCGTTTGTGGATATATCTCTATAGGAGGACTCCATACCCTCTGCTCTAGTCTACTCTAAATCCTGATCTCAACTCTATCTCAAATTTTAAAACATTACATGCACAAATTTTCTCTAACTCTGCTTCATAAATATCTATCTCAAATGTGTACCAAACCTCATTACAATACTTGCTCTAAATTTTCTCACAACTCTATTCAAATTTGCACATGTTACATGCACAAATCTACCTCAAATATGTTCAATTGTATCCCAAGTATTCTCACAATATTTGCAAAAATCTATCTTAATCCTACTTCAAGTCTTCTCACAAGACTTTCTCAAATCTCCCTTCAAGCCTTCTCAAAAGACTTGCTCAAATCTGCCTTCAAGACTGCTCATTAGACCTACTCAAATATTTCCAAATCTTGCATACAAACACAACTTAAATCTCTTTCAAAAATACTTTCTTCAAACAGACATATTCTACTTAGAATTTGTTTAACCTCTAGAACATATAGAGAATGATATGTACTATCAAATGCTCAATATGTTCTTCACATTCACAAATATTGCTTTCATCTAATCCAATATCTACCTCTTGCAAAATCCCTTTCAAATCAAATCAAACTGTTGTATAACTTTACTTCACTAATTTGATTTCTAACACTTGCACATTCACTTTCAATATCACTCAATCCAATGCCTGAGAACTTCATAAAACTATTCTAATAATGAAGACTATTTTCTTCACAAAACCTAACACAAGTGTTTCTAATTTATTTCAAATATAATACACATGTAGGTCTCAAACCCTAATTCAATTATTTCTAAATTTTAACAATAATATACATGTAGGTCTCAAACCCTAATGCAAATGTTTCCAAAAATGTGCTTCAATCAATCCTTTTAAATCCACCTAAAAATTACTTTCTCAAAACACAACCACCTAGATAAAAAGGTGAACCACCATACCTCAAAATGCTTGATGAAGAAATATCCTCAAGAACCTGTCTCACAAATAACCAATCCTTCTTGTGTCACTTCAAGTTTTATATAGCAAGGTATTTTTTCAAAACTTCAACATGAAATTTCTTCTCAAAAGAATGTGCACAATGAAATCTGAAAATGATGCTCTAAGTCCCTTCTTTTGTTCTCAAAAAATAAAATATTAATACTCAACAAAACCTTTCATATCCTCCTTTCACCATGCAAGAGTTATAATAAAATGCTAAGCAACTTATCACACCTTATTACTCCTAATATTGTAAAATAATGTTCAACCCAACAAAGCCACAAATTACACACATGAAATTTTCATATACACCTTATACCTCCTACTTGAAATAAAATATTTTAATTCACTTCAAATTATTATTAAAACATCACTTCATTTTATGCACCGCTCATAGCACTAGCAATCTGAATTATAAAATCCACTTTTATCCCTTTTTAATTCAGAAATTAAAACACCACTTTAATCCCTTTTAATTCAAAAATTAAAAGAAAAATAATAACCTTATGACTCCCTAAGCAAACACATACCTTAGTCTTGGCACATATTTATTTCATAAAAATTATTGCCCCCCTTGTTGTCGGTGCCACGATTTGAACCTGCACCACTTTTAGGCCCGTGCCCTAGCTTTTGGCTAGGCCACTATGTGGGCTAGCCACCCAAATAAAATCTAACGTGCACATGCTCTTCCTTATAGACAATTTTTGATGTGAAAAACTTCTTCAACAAAAAATTTAACTCCTTGCCTTCGTCGTGTCTCAAACTCAAGACCTCCCTTCTGCCATGCCTTAGCACCAAGGGATATTACGTCTGGGCTAGCTGCCTAGATGGAACCAAATTCTAGTCCTCCTATTATTTATCCACACACTCTACCTTGAAACATGAATTTTACCTTTGTCTTCTTCTTCTCCTCTGCTATGAATGAACTATTTTCAAAGTGCACATTTTTTCATTAATATATTTTTCCACCTTAGCTTTGCACTTTAAAAATGCAAACATTTACTTGGTCCTTGATGTCGGTGCATGGAAATATTCGATTTCCAACCTTAACCTTTGGTGCTTAAATTTAATTTTTAATTATTATAATATTTTAAATATTCATATATTTAAATATTATAATTTATTTTTCTTCTTTGGGCATTTTTATTAGGATAAAGTCTTTGCCACCATAAAACATTTTATTTTTCCTTTGTAAGTACCACCATGGTAAATCAATTAAACCTTTATTTTTCCTTTGACATAAATGACAACCAATGTCATCAACTTATGACATCAACTCTTTGACATCAATGACAAAAATATACTAAAAATTTCCAACAATCTCCCCCTTTGTCATTTATGGAAACCCTTTCTAAAAATTTATTTTCAACCATTGGATTCCAAATCTACTCCCCTTGAGAAACTAATTCCCCTGACTGAATGCTCTCCCCCTTAATCAAATCTCTACCCCTTTGACATCAATGGCAAAGGGACTCCTTTAGGGCTAAATATAATACTCTTAGCTCATCCCCCTCGCCACCTCCTCTCCTTGAGGTGATTAATTTTGGGGTAGGAGTAATTTTACTCCCAACATACAATAGTCTTTTCCTTTCTCAACTTTCCTCCATGCCTTTGAAGTCCTACCTTTTTTATCATTTTGAGCATCCATTATTTTTCTTGTCCTTGGAAGTTCTGGAAACTCTTTTCTACACCACTTTGCTTTGTTCCCAAACTTATTGCAATTGTAACACTTGATGTTGTAATTTTTGAATGGTGCAAATGTCCTAAAATTTCTTTTTGATGAATCCATAATCATTTCTATCATGAACCCTGTAGTGTATAGCTTTGTGACCAAAATGATTACATGAGTAGCAATGACCTTGAAAGAAATATCCATCTTCAAATGAGTTGAAGTTCCTCTTAGTGAAGCCATAATCCTTATTTCTATGAACCCTACAATGCACTACTTTATGACCAAACTGATTACATGAATAACAATAACCCTAGAAAAAATATTCATCTTGTCTTGATCTCATTATTATTTCTTTGCTTGTCCTATGATGATATATGTTCCTTTATGGTGCATTGTTTGCTCCCTTTTTGATACTATCACATCTCAACACATTAGAATAGGTCTTAGGTTCTTCAATCACTTCTAGTTCTTCTATTTCTTTTGAACTTGAGCTTGAATCTTTTTCTTATTTTTCTTGACCTTCTTCAAAACCAAGTCCTATATTCATAAAAGAAGATCTCTATGCTTTGAAAATATTATCCAAATATTTTGAGCTTTTCTCAAACCTATGTAGCTTATCATTGGCATATTTCACTTCCATCCTTAGAGAAACTACTTCATATTCTAATATTTCACATTCTAACTCTTTTGCTTCTAACTTTTCAGCCATTCCTTCTTCAATTATTCTTACCTCTTCAACCTTAACCTCAAAGTTAGTGAGATCTTGTAGAAAATTTGCCTTTGTTTCCTCATCCTCTTGTACTTGGGCTTTCAATATTGAGTTCTCTATTTTTAATTCTTCAAGATCAACAACAAGTCTTTCACATTCTAGATATTTTACCTTTAACTGCTCATCCATACCTTCTTCAACTCTCCTTGCCTTTTCAACCTTAAATTTCAATTCAAAGAGATCTTGTAGAAGTTTTGTATTAGTTTTCTCATCCTCTTGTATTTGAACCTTCAATATTGAGTTCTCCTTCAATATTTTAAAAACACTCTCTTTTATGTGAGTTGTGCCTTTCTCTTCATTTTTTGAATCTTTCTCTTTTTGTAGGTCTTCAATAACAGGATCATATTCTTTCTTTTCTACTTGGTCTTTTATAATAGGTGTATTTTCATTCTCTTTTACTTGGTCTTCAATAGGTGCATCTTCTTTTTCTTCTATTATCAAAAGTAGAATTTCCTCTTTTTCACTATCTAAGAGGCCTTCATCACTATTATTTCCAAAGAAGATCTTCCTCGCATACCTGATTTGACTATCCTTGTTTTTATTTTCATATTCACTGCTACTAAACCCATTATAATAAGCTGCATTATGGCCAAGGTTACCACAAATAAAACATTCTTCTTCACTGCTATTGTACCCAGTTTTTGAAAAATGATCTTTAAGGTGACCAAATTTACCGTAAATAGAACATTTTAGTATTCTTAGTTCCTTATCTTCTTTTCAACTTCCTTGGGATTCAATAACTAGAGCATCTTCCTTTTATTTCATAGCTATGTATTTCTTCCTTCTTAGATCTCATGGTTCTTCTTTTGCCTTTCCTTTCCATGTGTTTTCTTGTAAGATCTTCCTTCAAGTTGTTAGAATTTTTGAAGGACACAAGATTATACTAAGAAGGGGGTGAATAGTATAAGATCAAATTTTACTTTTCTTTCTCAAAAAATATTATCCAATATTATCAATAGCAGTAATCAAAGCAATTCATAAATCATCACATACATGAGAGACATAAATTTAATGTGGTTCACCCAATGTGGGTTACATCCATGGAGAGAATTTTTCTTTCTAAAATTTCTCAAAAAATCTCTTGGTAATTAATTCCCTATTATAATATTTATGTACCTCTATCAAAAGGATATCTCAAACCCCAATGCTCTAATTTATGGATCTCTCTCCATAGGAAAACTTTATCCCCTTTGATATAGTTTGTGGATCTCTCTCCATAGGATAAATCTATCCTCTTTGCTCTAGTTTATGGATCTCTCTATACAAAAGAAATTTATCCCCTCTACTATGGTTTTTGGATCTCTCTCCACAGGATAACTCTATCCCTTTGCCTAGGTTTTTGCATATCTCTCCACAGGAGAACTCTATCCCCTCTACTCTAGTTTATGGATATCTCTCCATGGGAGGACTCTAGCCCATCTGCTCTGGTTTACTCCAAAGCATGATCTCAATAATATCTCAAATCTACATATATTACATGCATAAATATCTATCTCAAATATGCACCAAAAATTATTACAAGGCTTTCTCTAAATCTGCTCATAAATTTATCCAATCCACATACATTACATGCAAAAATCTACCTTAAATTTGTTCAACTCTATTCCAAGTTTTCTCACAAGACTTGCACAAATATATCTTAATCCTACTTCAAGTATTCTCATAATACTTGCTCAAATATGCCTTTAAGCATTCTCAAAAGACTTGCTCAAATATACCTTCAAGACTACTCACTAAACTTGCTCAAATATTTCCAAATCTTGCATACGAACACAACTTAAATCTCTTTTAGAAATTCTTTCTTCAAACAAACATATTCTACTTAGAATTTATTTAACCTCTATAACATATAGAGAATGATATGTACTATAAAATGCTCAATATGTTCTTCACATTCACAAATATTGCTTTCATCTAATCCAATCTCTACCTATTGCAAAATCCCTTTCAAATAAAATCAAACTGATGTATAACTTTGCTTCACTAATATGATTTCTAACACTTGCACATTCGCTTTTAATATCACTCAAACCAATGCCTAAGAACTTCACAAATCCATTCAAAAAATGAAGTACAATTTCTTCACAAACCCTAACACAAGTGTTTCCAATTTATTTCAACTATAATGCACATGTAGGTCTCAAACCCTAATTCAATTGTTTCTAAATTTCAACAATAATGTACATGTAGGTCTCAAACCCTAATGAAAATATTTCAAATAATGTTCTCCAATCAATCCTTTTAACTCCATTGCAAAATTATTTTCTCAAAACATGACCTAGATAAAAAGATGAACCACCATACCTCAAAATGCTTAATGAAGAAATATCCTCAAGAACCTGTCTCACAAATAACCAATCCTTCTTGTGCCATTTCAAGTGTTAGATAGCAAGGTACTTTTTCAAAACTTCAACATGAAATTTATTCTCAAAAGAATGTGGACGGTAAAATATGAAAATGATGCTCTAAGTCCTTTCTTTTATTCTCAAAAAATAAAATATTAATACTCAACAAATCCTTTCATATCCTCCTTTCACCATGCAAGAGTTATAATAAAATGTCAAGCAACTTATCACACCTTATTACTCCTAATCTTGCAAAATAATGTTCAACCCAACAAAGCCACAAATTACACACATGAATTTTTCATATATACCTTATACCTCCTACTTGAAATAAAATATTTTAATTCACTTCAAATGACCATTAAAACATCACTTCATTTTATGCACTACTCATAGCACTAGCAATCTAAATTATAAACTTCACTTTTATCCCTTTTTAATTTAGAAATTAAAACACCACTTTCATCCCTTTTAATTCAAAAATTAAAAGCAAAATAATAACCTTATGACTCCCTAAGCAAACACATAACTTAGTCTTGGCAAATATTTATTTCACAAAAAAAATTGCCCCCTTGCTTTCACCACCATGATTCGAACCTGCACCACTTGTAGGCCCGTGCCCTAGCTTTTGGTGAGACCACTATGTGGGTTAGCCACCCACACAAAACCTAACGTGAACATGCTCTTACTTATACACAGTATTCGATGTGAAAAACTTCTTCAACAAAAACTTTAACTCCTTGCCTCCGTCGTGTCTCAAACTCAAGACCTCCCTTATGCCATGCCTTAGCACCAAGGGATATTGCATCTGGGCTAGCTACCTAGATGGAACCAAAGTCTGGTCCTCCTATTATTTATCCACACACTCTACCTTGAAACATGAATTTGACCTTTGTCTTCTTCTTCTCCTCTACTATTAATGAACTATTTTCAAAGTGCACATTTTTTCATTAATAGATTTTTCCACCTTAGCTTTGCACTTTAAATATGCAAATATTTACTTGGTCCTCCTTGATGTCAATGCATGGAAATATTTGATTTCCAATATTAACCTTTGGTGCTTAAATTTAATTTTTAATTATTATAATATTTTAAATCTTCATAGATTTAAATATTATAATTTCTTTTTCTTCTTTGGACATTTTTCTTAGGATAGTCTTTGCCACCATAAAAAATTTTCTTTTTTCTTTGCAAGTACCACCATGGTTAATACATAACCTTTATTTCTCCTTTGACATAAATAAAAACCAATGTCATCAACTTATGAAATCAACTCTTTGACATCAATGACAACAATATACTCAAAATTTCCAACAATCTCCCCCTTTGTCATTGATGGCAACCCTTTCTAAAAATTCATTTTCAACCACTAGATTCCAAATTTGCTTCCCTTGAGAAACTACTTCCCCTGATTGAATGCTCCCCCCCTTACTCCCCCTAACTGAATGATCTCCCCCTTACTCAAATCTCTCCCATTTTGACAGCAATGCCAAAGGGACTCCATTAGGGCTAAATATAATACTCTTAGCTTAGCCCCCTCCCCACCTCCTCTCCTTGAGGTGATTAATTTTTGTGTAGGATTAATTCTACTCCCAACATACAATGCTCTTTTCCTTTCTCAATTTTCCTCCATGCCTTTGAAGTCCTACCTTTTTGATCATTTTGAGAATCCATTCTTTTGCGTTTCCTTGGAAGTTCTAGAAACTCTATTCTACACCACTTTGCTTTATGCCTAAACTTATTGCAATTGTAACATTTGATGTTGTAATTTTTTAACGATGAAAATTTCCTAAAATTTCTTTTGGTGAAGTCATAACAATTTCTATCATGAACCCTGTAGTGTATAGCTTTCTGACCAAAACGATTACATGAGTAGCAATGATCTTGAAAGAAATATCCATATTCAAATGTTTTGAAGTTCATTTTAGTGAAGCCATAATTCTTCTTTTTATGAACCCTAAAATACATTGCTTTATGACCAAACTTATTACATGAATAATAACAACCCTGGAAAAATATTCATCTTGCCTTAATCTAATTATTATTTTGTTGCTTATCTTGTGATGATCTCTATTCCTTTATGGTGCATTGTTTGCTCCCTTTTTGATACTATCACCTCTCAACACATCAGTGTAGGTATTAGGTTCTTCTTCAATCACTTTTGGTTCTTCTATTTCTTTTGAACTTGAGCTTGACTCTTCTTCTTGTTTTTCTTGACCTTCTTCAAAACCAAGTCTTGTCTTCATAAAATAAGATCTCTGTGTTTTGACAATATTATCCAAATATTTTGAGCTTTTCTCAAACCTATGTAGCTTATCATTGGCATATTTCACTTCCATCCTTAGAGAAACTACTTCATGTTCTAATATTTCACATTCTAACTCTTTTGCTTCTAACTTTTTAGCCATTCCTTCTTCAATTCTTCTTACCTCTTCAACCTTAACCTCAAAGTTAGTGAGATCTTGTAGAAACTTTGCCTTTGTTTCCTCATCCTCTTGTACTTGGGCTTTCAATCTTGAGTTCTCTCTTTTTAATTCTTCAATATCAACAACAAGTCTTTCACATTCTAGCTCTTTTACCTTTAACTGCTCAACCATACCTTCTTCAACTCTCCTTGCCTTTTCAACCTTAACTTTCAAGTCAAAGAGATCTTGTAGAAGCTTTGTCTTAGTTTTCTCATCCTCTTGTATTTGAACCTTAAAACTTGAGTTATCCTTTAATATTTTAAAAATACTCTCTTTAATGTGAGTTGTGCATTTTTCTTCATTTTTGAATATTTCTCTTTTTGTAGGTCATCAATAATAGGATCATATTCTTTCTTTTCTA
Organism: Wollemia nobilis; assembly: GCA_028583015.1. Lineage (NCBI taxonomy): Eukaryota > Viridiplantae > Streptophyta > Pinopsida > Araucariales > Araucariaceae > Wollemia > Wollemia nobilis. The sequence continues at coordinate 41,041,395 of JAQPPZ010016981.1, forward strand.
CTTGGTCTTTGAAAATAGGTGCATCTTATTTCTCTTTTACTTGGTCTTCAATAGGTGCATCTTGTTTTTCTTCTATTTTTTAATGTAAAATTTCCTCTTTTTCACTATCTAAGAGACCTTCATCACTATCATTTCCAAAGAAGATCTCCCTCGCATAACTAATTTGACTATCCCCATTTTCCTTTTCATCTTCATTACTACTAAACCCATTATAATAAGCTCCATTGTGGCTAAGGTTACCAAAAATAAAATATTCTTCTTCACTGCTATTGTAACTAGTTTTTGAATAATGATCTTCAAGGTGACCAAAGTTACCACAAATAAAACATTTGAGTATTCTTAGTTCCTTAGCTTCTTTTCCACTTCCTTGGGCTTCAATTATTGGAGCATATTTCTTTTCTTTCATAGCTATGTGTGTTCCTTCATTCTTAGGTCTCATGGTTCTTATTTTACCTTTCCTGGCCATGTGTGTTATTGTAAGATCTTCCTTCAAGCTATTAGACTTTCTAAAGGAACCCACTCTGATACCAATTGAAGAGCACAATATTATACTGAGAAGGAGGGTGAACAATATAAGATCAACATTTACTTTTATTTCCTAAATAATATTATCCAATATTATCAATTACAATATTAATAGCAGTAATCAAATCAATGCACAAATAATCACACACATGAGAGACACAAATTTAATGTGGTTCACCCAATATGGGTTACATCCACGAAGAAAATATTTCTTATAAATTTTCTCAACAAATATCTTGGGAATAAATTCCCTATTACAATGTTTATGGAACTTTGTCCAAAGGAGATCTCAATCCCTAATTCTCTAATTTTTGGATCTCTCTCCACAAGAGAACTATATCCCCTTTGCTCTAGTTTGTGGATCTCTCTCAATAGGATAAATCTATCCCCTTTGGTTTGGTGTGCGGATCTCTTTTCATAGGAGAACTCTATCCCCTCTACTATGGATTGTGGATCTTTTTCCACAAGAGAAATCTATCCCCTTTGCTTAGGTTTGTGGATCTTTCTCCATTGGAAAACTCTATCCCCTTTGCTATGGTTTGTGGATCTCTCTCCATAAGAGGACTCTATCCACTCTACTCTGGTTTGTTCCAAATAATGCTCTAAAATATATCTCAAATATGCACATGTTACATACACAAATGTACTCTAACTTTGCTTCACAAATATCTATCTAAAATCTACACCAAACCTCATTACAAGGCTTGCTCTAACTCTGCTTATAAATCTATCAAAATTTACACATGTTACATGCACAAAACTACCTCAAATCTATTCAACTCTAACCCATGTCTTCTCATAATACTTGCACAAATATGTCTTAATTCAAGTCTTCTCACAAGACTTGCTCAAGTATGCCTTCAAGCCTTCTCAAAAGACTTTCTCAAATTTTCCTTCAAGATTGCTCACTGAACCTACTCATATATTTCCAAATCTTGCATACAAATACAACTTAAATCTCTTTCAAATATGCTTTCTTCAAACATGCATATTCTACTTAGAATTTTTTTAACCTCTAGAACATATAGAGAATGATATGTACTATCAAATGCTCAATATGTTCTTCACATTTAGAAATATTGCTTTCATCTAATCCAATCTCTACCTCTTGCAAAATTCCTTTCAAATCAAATCAAACTAGTATATAACTTTGCTTCACTAATATGATTTCTAACACTTGCACATTCACTTTCAATATCACTCAAACAAATGCCTGAGAACTTCACAAATCCATTCAAACAATGAAGCATAATTTCTTCACAAACCCTAACACAAGTTTTTCCAATTTTGTTCAACTATAATGCACATGTAGGTCTCAAAACCTAATTCAATTGTTTATAAATTTCAACAATAATGCACATGTAGGTCTAAAATCCTAATGCAAATATTTCAAATAATGTACTCCAATCAATCCTTTTAACTTTGCATCAAAATTATTTTCTCAAAACACAACCACCTAGATAAAAATGTGAACCACCATACCTCAAAATGCTTTATGAAGAAATTTCCTCAAGAACATGTCTCAAAACAACCAATCCTTCTTGTGCCACTTCAAGTGTTAGATAACAAGGTACTTTTTCAAAACTTTAACATGAACTTTCTTCTCAAAAGAATGTTAACAATGAAATATGAAAATGATGCTCTAAGTACCTTCTTTTGTTATCAAAAAATAAAACATTAATACTCAACAAAACCTTTCATATCTTCCTTTCACCATGCAAGAGTTATAATAAAATGTCAAGCAACTTATCACACCTTATTACTCATAATATTGCAAAATAAGGTTCAACCCAAAAAAGCCACAAATTACATACATGAATTTTTCATATACACCTTATACCTCCTACTTGAAATAAAATATTTTAATGCACTTCAAATGACCATTAAAATATCACTTCATTTTATGCACCACTCATAACACTAGCAATTTGAATTATAAACTCCACTTTTATCCCTTTTTAATTAAGAAATTAAAACACCACTTTAACCCCCTTTTAATTCCAAAATCAAAAGCAAAATAATAACCTTATAACTCCTTAAGAAAAAATATACCTTAGCCTTGGAAAATATTTATTCCATAAAAATTATTGCTCCCTTACTATCGTCGCCATGATTCAAACATCTACTTCTTGTTGGCTCGTGCCCTAGCTTTTGGCTAGGCCACCATGTGGGCTAGCCACCCATACAAAACCTAACATGAATGCACTCTTCCTTATACACAATCTCCAACATGAAAAACTTTTCAACAAAAACTTTAACTCCTTGCCTCTGCCGTATCTCGAACTCGAGACCTCCCTTCTGCCATGCTTAGCTTCAAGGGATTTTCCATATAGGCTAGTTGCATATATGGAACTAAAGTATGCTTTCCCTATTATTTATCTATGCACTCTACCTTGAAACATGAATTTGACCTTTATCTTCTTCTTCTCTTCTATCGCGAATGAATGATTTTCAAAGTGCATGTTTTTTTGTTAATATATTTTTCCACCTTAGCTTTACACTTTAAATATGCAAACATTTACTTGGTCCTTGATGTTGGTGCATGGAAATATCCAGTTTCCAATCTTAACCTTTGGTGCTTAAATTTAATTTTTAATTATTATAATATTTTAAATCTTCATAGATTTAAATATTATAATTTCTTTTTCTTCTTTGGGCCTTTTTCTTAGGATAAAGTCTTTGCCACCATAAAACATTTTCTTTTTCCTTTGCAAGTACCACCATGGTAAATCAATTAAACCTTTATTTTTACTTTGACATAAATGATAACCAATGTCATCAACTTATGATATCACTGAAAACAATATACTCAAAATTTCCAACATCTTGTGCGTTGCATAAAAATAGAACAAAAAGAGAAGGTGTTGACTAAATTTCACTTAGGACTCTCTTGTGGACATTATTTATGTCAAACCATTGCCACCAAAATCCTTAGGGTAGGATATTATTGGTCGATAATTTTTTCAAACTCATTCAAAGTGGGTTGGTCTTGTAGAAAGTTCCAACAATTCATTGAAATAAATAGAAACACTTCACTTTTATTACATCCAATTATGATTGAGGATCCATTTCAATAGTGGGGGCTAGACTTCATTGGAGTCATAAACCCAAATTCATCCATAGGTCATAAATATATTTTAATAACAATCAATTATTTCACTCGATGGATCAAAGTAGTTGCCACAAAGACAAAAAATCAAGACACAATGATTGAGTTCGTCAAAAAGTTGATAATAATATTTAACATCCTAGATGCATTGATGAGTGATAATGGAACTCCCTTCATAGGAGCAATATTTATAAAATTTTCTAGAAAATATGACATTTCTTTGAAGACATCCTCCAATTATTACCCAAATATGGCTAAATAAACAAATAAAAACCTTTTGAATATTATTAAAAGGACTATTGGAGAGAACAAAAGGAGTTGGAACTTACTGCTACATCAAGCACTATGGGAAAATTGAATTATCATGAAGAAGTCATTAAAAGCTTACCCTTACTCATTATTATATGGAAAATAAGTTGTTCTCCTATTACATATTGAGCTACCAGCTATGAATTTAATAAATCAAGTAGAACTTTTCGACATGAAAGCGATGAAGGCACGAATGATACAATTGTTGTTAGTATAACAACAAAGATAAAAAGCTTACTACAATTTACAAAGCCATGTAACTACGACCAAACGATGGTTTGAGAAGAAGGCAACACCTAAATATTATAAAAATTGATGATCTCATCCTCAAATGGGAGGAAGACAAATCAAATCCAAAAAATCACCAAAAATTTAGTTCTTTTTTGTTAGGAATGTATCGAATCATCACCAAATGATAATACAATGCATATGAGTTGTTAGATGAAAGTTGCTAAATTTTGCTAATATTGGTAAATGGTTACCACTTGAAGCACTTCATGCAAAGTTTTTTCAACTCCTTGTATCATATGTACATACAAAATATAATATTAAAATAGACCATGGCAATTTTGAATTCACTACGTCGATTGGCTGAGACTGGAGCTAATCATCTCTAATTTTACCATGTCATTTAATCATTGGATAAAAGTTATGATAGCTAAGAAAATCAACTGATATGCAAAGATTTTTGTATGATATGAGGTAATGAGAAAAGCAACTCAAGGTTCAACTAGCACATTAAATATGTAATGACTAGTACAATGCTTCACATAGACAATACTTAGACAAAATTCAACTTCACGAAGAAGAATTGTAGAGTAAAAAAAATTGCACTCGAAACTATCCTAAGTTGTAAGCTTAGAATAGAGTTTATAAAATTCATGGAAGCTTATCCAAGTCCAAATTTATTAAAAATATGGCTAGAAAATCAAATGCACCTAGGAGCACTCAAAAAACAAAAAAGGAGAAGGTGCTCCAAGATCAAACATGTTTAATTACAGACAAAGATACGAGTGAAAACAACTACGAGAATATGTTGAACAATGGATAGCCCAAAAAAATTTCCCAAGTATCCTAGGTTTTATTGTATATCACTCTTTCTTATCCTATTATATCTAGAAACCTATGCAAACTTATCCATAACTTACACCTATAGTCTCAAAATTTTACAATCCCTAGCTTAGGACCATCCTAAAAGCCCAAGGGCAAATCATTTTCCACTTTACTCAAGATATTTTCACATATGAACTTGCTATAGGAGTTAAAACTAGAGCACCTCCTAAGCCCTTCAATTCTGAATTACAAAGTAAATTTTTTAATTTAAAGAAGCACGTCAAAGGAGGCAAATATTTCAAAACTTAGCTCCATTCATAGTTGCACAATCCTCCAGTTGGAGATAAGCTCCCAAAATACCTTGAAAATTACAAAGTTAAAAAACCTATAGCTATTCTCCATTTTGTCTATCATTTTTAGCTTGCATACTAACCAAGAGGTAGATGATTGCCAAATTTCCATGGCATGCACTATTTCAAACCCCTTCCACTATGACCAGTTTTGCTTAGACTAGTCAAATAACCCATTCTTTTTTTACTGTGTCCACTACCTGTCTGAGAAGATGTATGAGCAACTTAATCAATTGTAAATATCACCACATGGGATATTTAGTTATTTCTAACATCTCATGTGGATTTTACTTTATAACACCATTGATAGTATACCTTGGATAGGCTTGAATAAAGTAGATAGTGAAAAATATTGGTTGTAGTAGACTGGACTAACTTGTTGAGAAATCTTGAGTATTATTACCATTTCAATAGAGAGTTCCTGGGGCCTACCCTAAAGGCCATCTATGGATAATTGTCTCATTTAACTCTAAAAATAAGAACCTTCTTCAAAACACATTATGCAAAAGAAGGATATTGGTATTTCCTAATAGAGGGAATAATCATAAGATTGTATGAATTCATAGGGAAAATCTTCCCATTGCCATATTATATCCTAAACAAACTCTTTGCCATGGAATTTTGTAGACAAATTGACACCATTAACATCATATATGGAACATGAATTAATAAAAAGGGACCATGTAAGTATCCCTTTACTCTCAGGCCAATTATAATAACTAAAAAAGGGTAAGGGGAAGAACTATTTTACAAGCTCAAGAAACTAGAACTATATCCTCTACCTCAAAGGTGGAGGTATGACCCTAATGATAAGTTCAAAGATAGGCTAAATATCTTAAAAAAATACAAGCCCCTTGTTTTCAAGAAAATCAGTAGGCCCAAAGTAGAGCAACTATGAAACAATCATGAAAATAATGAGCTCAACTAGAATTTCAGTAAAATGCTAGATTGGTCTCCATGGTAGGGAATATTATGAGCAAGAAGATGATTATAATCATGAGGAAAATCTTGAGCATGTATTGATTGAAGAAAAAATAGATGCTTTGATAAATAAGACCAAGTGGAAAGAACCCAAGATTGTAGAATGGTGTATATTTAGGATAATTAATAGATATTTTTCATAGAAATACGATGAGAATGTACAAACATAAAACTCCCAAAATGGACAAACAAAAGCCATAGTATTTGGTGAACAAAGCAAAGAAATGTGGGATGATAAATAAAAAAATAGGGGAAGTAGCTACAATAGAACAAGTTTCCCCCAAAGAATATCCTTTTGAATAGGAGGTACAAATACTTGAATAAAGACCAACTACTAATAATACTGCAACTCTAATAGAGAAGCAAGTAGTCACAATAAAAATTCCTCAGCCAAAGCAATAGGCCATGATGTTCATCTCAATAGAGTTACAACAAAAAATCTATCCTAAAGGGTCTCAAATAATAAGGAAGATAGGATATACTAGAAAAGGTCTAGGAAAAATATCTACTCACCCTCAAGAGATCATATAGGTACAATAATGACCTCAAAAGTTGGCCCTAGGTGCACCTTTCCAAATTTTCCTTGCCTCAAAAATAAAGAAGAAAAGAAGTTAGATATCCATCTTAGGAATTCCTTTCAAACTGACACCTAATTTTGTTGCATGGAAAATAGAACATCAAATGCCTCAAGAGAAATAAGTGTTGGCTGAAATCACACAAACATCAATTCAACCCATCAACAATGATGAAGGATTTTATATGAATCTATAGTCATATGTGCAATAGTTTCCTAAGACTGGTACCGCTTATATTTAGGATTAAATAATAAAATACGAGAAATAATTAAATGTGGAAATTAAACACAGAAGAATACAATTATACAAGAGAAACATAGATTTATGTGGTTCACCCAAAATGGGCTACATCCATAGAGAAAATAACCAAACCTTCATTTATTCCTTCTAGTAAAAATGGGGCACAATCTACAATCACCATCGTTGTCTATCACCCTCTCTTACACTTTGCATTCCTTCCCCTTGGGAGAGTGTTCGAACATTCACCCATACCCAAACCCTCATGCAAGTATTTTTTTATATACCAACACAAGAAGGGATTTTACAATACCATGGCCATAAAAATTGGGTTCAAATATATTAACCCAAATAATTTATCCATGGGTTCAAATATATTGTATAAAGGTCAAAACCATGCATCTACACTATTGCAAGCATATAAAAATTTGACAAAGGAAATCAAGTAATAATTTGCACAAATAAAAGATATTCAAGAAATGGGGGTGCTCTTTTATTAATAATGATGAAGCTTGATTACAAATCCTCCCTCTTAGGAAGTAACTCAAATTGATACAATTGTTACAATAGTTAAAGCCCCTCAATGGGGAGAGATAAACTTGAATGGTATTCACTTTAACACCAATTTTATTTAGGGCTTACTAGGATGCCTCCTTAAATTTCAAGAGGAAGAGTCTTGAAAGATGCTTTGTCTTTGGAAAGATCTGTTATCTGCATGTAAGGAAAAGAAAAGTGCATTAGTACCATATGAAGCCTCTCATGATGAGGTTGATTTCCAAGAAAGTGCTTGAAATAGAGAAAATATGTAAATAATGCTTAAAAACTTGAAATAGTACTTGAAAGACTGAATATAAAGAATGAAAATGCTACTACACTAGGTTAGAAATCCAAAGCAAAGGCCGGTAATATAATATAATGGCTAAAAATAGGGGAAAAGAAACATCCGACCCTAGCCGCTATCACTTATAGTAGTTGGTTCTACTAGTTGCTATTTAAGTCAGTGGCTAAGCCTATGGGCCACTGTTAAAAATAGTTGTCGTGGGGTGAGGTTTTTTCTCTCTAAATCTTGGGCTTGACATCAATCGATTCATTGCATAGAGGTTTTATGTTCTTTGTGCATTCTCTCAAAAAAAAATTAGGTAGGAAATTGGCTCAAATTACGTTGAATTGAGTGCTTGAACAATGGTTGTTCTTCTCAAAATGTCACAGTATCCAATGGTGGATAGACACTTGTAATTGCTCAATTGAACAACCCTTTATTATTCCTCAAGTGGATGTGAAATTTCTCTCGAATATGATAGGGCTCCACTATGTGATTGATATAATAATTTCTCTAATCAATTTGGTAGCACTTCTTTAGGGAAGATATCCAAGGTTTGCTTGATAAATTTGGGTCCTTAAGTAGACTCCTAAATTCCTTTCTCTAGCTTCATCGAGAAGCCAAGAAAAAGAATTAGTTATGCCCAAGCAGTTGAGATGATCCTTCTAGAAGCTTCTATTCACCAAACTTATCAAGAATATGTTATTATTTCAAATAGATTTTGCTCGACTCAAGGGCTGAGTTAGTTATAGAGCTAACCACTATCAATCAGGGTGGCTAGGGAGGTGGCTGCTATTTCCATTAGTGAATAGGGAGCTAGCCACTATCACCGTTAGTGGCTAGGGAGCTATCCGCTATCGCTGTTAGTGTCTAAGGTTGAATAGGACAAGATTACCCCAAATGAGTGGTTAGAACCACTGCTAAGTCTTGGAAAGGTCTAAAATCATTCATATGACCTAAAGAGGTGTCCATATGAGTAGTCTCCTAAACATGATGTGTTTTAGGTGTCTACAGATACCCCTTTTTGGGATGTATTGTGGGAAAACACAACATTGAGAAAAAATAGACAACCTAAAACCATATTATAGGTTGATTGATGTTCATTGATCTGGTCAACATTAGATGCCCCAATCATGGAAAGAGCATACATCTTAGAATCATTGCTTCCAATGGTGTGGAAGGCTTAAATTTGGTGCTCTAGAACTTTTGGGTATAATCGAGTAGGACCGATAGATGAAGTGATAAAGGCTTATCTCATTATATTTTCTTTTTTCCCCTACAAATGGGGAAGCTTATGATAGTTTTTAGCAATGATTCATAAGATGAACACGATTCACAAGATTAAGTGTTCAAGTGTTGATTTTGATTATGAATGTTGTTATTATGACTACCCCCTCAAGCGATGAGTTGATGAGGAAAGGATAAGTGATGAAAGTGACGAGTCGCTTGACCAAGATGAATAATTTAGATAATTCAAGATGATTACATGTTATTGTATGGTAGGTCCTATTACAGCTATGATTTCAATCGTTAATAGTAATTGTACATATCTATCCCATGGAGTAGTCTGATCATAATGGCTTTATTAGGGAATCAAGATGATAGAAATTCTATTTAATCTTATGGTGAATCACTATGTTCGATGATCTAATAAAATTTTATAGAAGAAAGGAAATGAATACCTCATTCCCATGGGGCATTCTATCCGCCATGGCCTTCTTCGGGATTGAAGTGAAGACATTTCAATTCAACAATGAATAATTTGGTTCAAATAGCCTTATGGTAATTTACTCATCTTGTTGGATTGCATGGAGCGCAAGTCACTACAACCACCAAGTGTATAGGGTAAACAACTAGATACGAGGTATACTTGAAATTTTGTTATTATTTGATTTTTTTGTTATTTTTGCAATTTTTGAGAATTTTGGACCGATAGATATTTATTATTATCCATTTTGAGGCTCCTCATGGTGAGAAAATGAGTGCATTTATTACTGTTGGGTTTGCTGATGCATTTATGGATGCAATGCCTAGATGATGATGTAACTATGCTATATGTATGCAATGTACTAATGACATGCACTAGCTAGATGGTAAATGTATGTGATCTATATGAGTAGATGCACTATTATGTCTGCATATATGGATGCAATGGTGAATGTTAAATGCATGTTTAATTTGTTTCAATTGTTTATGCATCTAATCTATGTGATATGATATGATAGATGATATATAATGTAATGCATTAATTACATGAGGATGATCTAATGCAAAATGAACATGTATGCTTTAATCACTTAAAACATAAGGAATGAATCTAATGTGTGTTTAACAAACTAATGGATGACACCACTGAATGTATGAAAATCATGAATGAAAATGATAAATCTTATCATAAGAATTAATCATTTAAGCATCCATATGTGACATGAGATGATGTGAGATGTATGGTTTTCCTTATAAGCTTATGTAGATTAAAATATATGCACAAAATAGTCAGTGGTCATCTAAATATCATTGCTGATATCCATCTGGTATCTATCCTATTTCATGAACACCCTTTAATAAACAAAACCTCATAAGGAAAATGGTGATTGATTGATGAGATGATTTTTTGCTATAAGGGATTTTTGAGGTTTTCCATGAGACTCAAACACCCTAGTTGACTAATCAAAATTTGTATAATGACTATACAAGACTCCTGAAAGATAAAATTTTTTGTTATGAAGACCAAGATATTCACTATCCCTATGTGTGCAAATGAATATATTAGATGAGACATAAGACTACCTCATTTCTAGGTGGGATTCATTCAGCCCATTGTTGTAATGAGGATCACCAAATGTTCATCATGATCCTAAGTTTGGATGCAGTTGGATTAGACTACTAGGTAATACATGCCACCTAAAGCTAGCTCATTTGTAAATTGCTTAGAACTACCCCATTGCCAGGCAAGATTCATTCAACCCATTGTTGTAATGGGGATCACTCAATGGCTTAAAAATACTGACCATTCCAGGGATTCAATCTCTTCACCCCCTTCTTTTATTTTGATTTATTGGGATACTTGCTCATGCTTAGTGATGAAAATCACTATTTATTTTGCATTTTTTGTTTTCTTTGTTTTGAGCAAGGGATTTTGCTTTGATTTTGGAATTTTGCTTATTTTGTATGAAAGCAAGGGATTTCTTTGGGTAGGGGGGAGCTTGTCATTTTTCCAATGATCAACATCCTATACCATGTGCATCACAATATGAGCAAGTAAAAACCATTTTGCTTAAGGTAACCAGGACCACTTTGTAGTGTTCATATTTCCTTGTTCAAACTAGGATTGTTAATGTTTAAATTGTGATAGGATTTTGATATATGCAAGGTACTATCAAAACTAGACCTCATCTCCAAAAGTAAAGATAGATTTCTACAAAATTTGAGAAGATCACTAGGTATGGTTGAATGACCGAAAAACCCTAGTATATTCCTTATAGCAATAGGAATGGTTGTGTTGAAAAACACAATTACTCACAGGGGTGATGGATGATGATGATGAAAAGATGCATGATTGAGATACAAACATGGTGTCATTTGTTAGATTGTAAACACAACCTATCCTAATGCAAATGCAATGGATGAAAATACCTAATGCAATGCAATTAAATGAATGCATATGCAAAATGTAAATGCAATACCAAATGTAAATGTTTTTGTATTTTTGATGTTTTGCAATGTTTTTAAGTTTTATTGCTTTTTTCTTTGTTTGGATTTTGATGTTTTAATTTTTTTTGGATTTTAATGATTTTATGATTTTTTTTAATTTTTGATGTTTTTAGGGGGAAAGGTGTGATACTTTAGGTACCCCTAGTGTGTGTGCCACTCAATGGATGGGAGGAAGGTGTGATACCTTTAGAATCCTCACTTTGCTTTATTGACCTTGATGTGGATGGTGGGGAAGGTATGCTACCTTGAGGACCCCTAGTGTGCATGTTGTCCACTGCAATGTAATCAACCTTCTTAGGAAGAGTGATAGAAATCAACTCTCCCAATTAGGGTGTGGACCTCTACGAGGTGCCCATGTCTTGGTGGGGAGAAATGAGCGAACCATCTGTGTAGAGCTCATTTCGTTCTAGTAGGTTTTGGACCACCTTCCTAAATGAATGACAGCCGTGGATGTCATGCCCATGTATACGATGGTAGACACAATAGAGGCTTTCATCCTGTGACCCAATTTTAGGTACTCTAGATTTAACCTCTAGTAATACGAATTGCATTTGCCTCATACAACTTTTGAAATAAGGTTGTAGTAGTCATCTCAAATGTGAACACTCACTAAGGTGGCTTGTTAGGCCTACGAGAATATGGATGACCTTGGGGTCACAACTGGGATGATGAGGCCTCTATTTTGGTAGGTTGAGGTACTATGGATGAACCATCTATGGGAAAATCCCTACTATCTATGAGATCCTGAACCACATTCTTAAATCCATAACAATTGCAAATGCCATGGCCCTCTATTCGATGATAGAGATAGTAATGGTCCTCCCTATAGCCCTTAGGTTTAGCTTTTTTGGGTCTAAAGGGTGTATTTTAGGTAAGGTGAGGACCTTCACCTCTTGTAAATTTTGAAAAATATCTGACATGGGCTCGTTTAAAGGAGTCCAAATGCGTTGCTACTATTTTGGGTGCTCAACCCATGTTGGCTTAGTTTGATGACCAAGTTGAGCCCTAGGTATGTCAATTGCTAGATTAGGGGGATCTTCTTACTTTTTGGATGCAAGGGATGGATTACTGACTATGCTTATTTGTTGGTTGACAACCTGAAGCTACTTCTTGTTGAGCATATTGTGTATTAGGGCTCTGAAACCATGACATGATTGAATATCATGTTGTTTTATCTATGGTATACACAATGCTCATCCTAATCATATCCTTGGGATTTTGGATGATTTGGATTTAATTGGTGAATCTCAGGTAAGGTGATGACGTTTACAATATATAATCAATAAAAAATGATACCACGGGTTCATGCAATGAGGGATACTTGCTAGGTTGTTGGGGTGGTTGAGTTAGTGCCTACTATTGTTGAGGCTTTTTTTATGATTGTACAGGAGGTGGTTCGACCTAATATGGGGGTTGATTTTGTATTTCTTGGCTCTCAAGCTGGATCATGATAATTTGCAACACCTCATTCTATTGCTCCATCTATGCCTCTAGATTAGTCAAGTGATCTTGTATACGCTCCAAGACTGATAAGGCTCTCAGGTGTATTGCTAGCAACTGGCTCAAAATACCATCATTGACTGAAGGAGGTGAAAGAATGGGTGCTAAATAACCCTTAGGTAAATGTAAATCATCCATTTCCTTCATTTGAGATGATGTGGATGCTCCTTGATGATCCACTTTGATAGTGGTATCCACATGCTCATGTTTTTTACTCAGTCTATGTTTTTATTTCACTTTGTAGTGTTGAACTATGCCAGCTTGGGTACCCCTAGTTTGATGTGGGGGAGTTACTCATTATTTCTCTTTGGGAGGTGCTATGAGAAATGATTTAGGAGTAACTAATTTCATAGGGTGTCACACCTTTAATGTGGTAACACTATTTTGTGGTGTTATCTATTATTTTATCTACTTTAGGGTCACTTGGTCCTCCCCTTTGATGTTGACCATTCCCATGAACTCGTGAGAAGGTACTTTGGATTTTGGACCAGTTGTAGGTGGGTCACCAACTTGATGTGTTGTATCTATATCATTTTTTTCAACTAAAGTCTTCCTCTCCTCATTAGGTAAGGTAATACCATGAGTTTTATTGATGGGAGTAGGTAGTGATTGCTTGATGTAAGGTCTATATGAATGTTTTAGAGTTTCATCTAACTAAATATCCTAGGCCTTACACATTGTAGGAGGCTCTTGTGGTTCATTGATCTTCTTTTAGTATTTAAAAGGATCAGGATCATTGTGAACCATGTACACCTGACCTTGGTGTATGAACTTGAGGTGTTGGTGGACTATGGATGGCACACATTCCATGTCCCTCATCCAAGGTCTGCCTAGTAAAATGTTGTACTACCACTCACCTTCCAATATGTGACACAATGTCAGCATGATATTCACCCCCACTTGGATAGGTAGGATGATTGTGCCCACTATAGGAGAAGTGGCATCATTGAAGGCTCTCAATGTGAAAGTTGAATCTGTGATGTGTGAGGGTGGTAGATTCAAATGTTTTAGAGCTACAATGATGATGATGTTTATGGATGAACTAGTGTCAATCAAGACTCATTTGTAGGGAATATGATTGATACTTGCTATGATATGCAGAGGGGGATCAGGTTCATCTTTAGGGATTAGCTTAATATCCTGTTTGTGAAAGGTAATCACAGGATCCTTATGCAATTGAACTGAATTCAATGTTTGCAAGGGTCACAACCCATGATCATATCTCTTTGAAATGTGTGGTAAGGTATCTTGATTAATGTGTTTATTGATTTTTTTTGCAATATTTACCATACCAATAAAGCCCTCATCAGGTGGGGCTATATGCACTTTATTGACATGCTCAAATTGATTGTTGTTGACCTCATGGTTAGGCAAAGGGTTTTTGAATATGTTGATGTTTTGGTTATTGATAGCTAAGGGGCTATCTATTTGCAATTCATTCTTATCCAACATATTCTACACCATATTTTTGAATGCAATGCAATCCTAAACATCATGGCCATTTTACCGATGATAGGCATAGTACAAGTCTTCCTTGTACCCCTTAGGTTTGGGGTGATTAGGATCTAGGGTGTGCACCTCAAGCAAGTTTAAATCCTTGGCCTCACAAAGGTGGTTGAAAATTGATGCCAAATATTTAGGTAATGGCATATAGTTGCAAGGTGGATGTTTTTGTTTTTCCTTACCTTGATTCTAGTTGTGTTTTGTATAATGCATAGGATGAGGTTGATCCTAATAGTTTTATAGTTGTTGGCTCTGTGCTACTTTTAGAATGTTCAACATGATCTGGTTGATATGTGCAGGCCTGGCCTACTATGGTTGATGTTATGTGCTCTTTTTCTTCTATTATTTTTTGGTTTGGAGCTTTAGGTCTCCTTACACTTGATATCTTCAATTACTTTGTCTTACACCAAAGCCTCTTTCAATGTCGAATATTGTTGTAACTGGAGCAACAATGATATGTGCTTCACACAAATTTTTGTAAACATTCAGTAATTTTAGTAGTGGGAATAGAGAATGGTAATTTCACCATTAGTTTTTGCCATTTATTCCCATAAACCATGACTGTCTCATCATCATATTATCGTAGATTGGCCAAGTTAGATAAATTAGTTTTATTTTTGGTGCAAAATGAGAAGCACTCAAGGAAAGAATTAACCAACTATTTGCAATTGGTGATATTGTGTCGAGGTAATTTATTATACTATCCAGTGGTTGTGCTTGAAAGGGTGATCACAAAATTTCTTAATAGTAAGGCATCATCATGTTGCAGCTGGAAACATGAATTCATGAAGCTTGTTATATGCTCCTGCATCTTTGTCACTTTTATACTTATTCCATTTAGGTATTTTAAAATGCTTAGGGTAAGCAAGGCTTGGCACTGATGGGCACAATGGTTCATTGTGTATATTTCTTAGAGTGGGCTTTTGATAAGCCACATATTGTTTCTTGAGAGATTTGACTCTGTCGGTAAGAACCTTGTAGGCTTGAGAAGAGATGATCTCTTCCTCTTTTTATTAGTATGGAAAATATAAGAAATTAAGAAAAGGTTGGGGCAAACACCTCAAACTCATAGAACATTTGTAGAAATTAGAGGATTTAATAATAACAATTTTTTTAACCTAAAACCTACAAGGTGAACCATAACAAATGGTAGTTCTCTATCCACTGCACTACCCACTATAGCCAAAAATAAGATGGTTGTTCTTAGTCATGTGTCTTATGGCTCTAGAATTAGCATACATAGACACACATGCACCATGTGAGTTATTACCATATTGTGAAGTTTTAAGAAAATTTTTCCTACATTTAAAATTCCTAGAAATATCCTAATCTATAAAATTTATGTACTACAAAATACAACTTTATTTTCATAATTGAAACTTAAATTAAATTCTAAGTTTTTCATGATAGGCATCTATAATAAGACTACAAGTGAAATATCCCTCAAAAATTGGTAAGAATTATATCAAATAGATGATATTAAACCTTCTTAAAAACCAATTGATTACTATTAATAACAAGGGTATCCATTTGATCAAATGACATTAACTTATCTAGTTAGATTCCTCAACATTCAAGGAGGATACCTAGGTTTGAATCTTGCCAAGTGATACATGGATAATATCCAAGCTATTGTAATACCACTACATGGTGATGATATAATATAGGTGGGACCCATTTCAATCCTATATAACCAATTGAAAAAATAAGGGTATCCATTTTATCCATCTAGATGCTATAACAATCCCATGAAATCAAGAAAATGCCAAATTATGGCTTGTTAGGTTTGTTAGAAATTGTGATACTAAATGAGATAAAAATTAGAAAATAATGAGTATATCAAAAAGTACAAGGATTAAAATTAAAAAGAAAAATAAAAAACAATATTCTCACCAATATTTAAAGAGAAAGTGAAGAATCAAGAATTTATTTAGAAAACTAGTAGACATCCTATTGTAAATATATAAATATAGGTCATTGTATTTAAGTAGAATGTACAAATTTAAGATTGATAAAAAAAATTTGGAGATTTTTTTTTTCAATTAATTTTTATATTTCTATGTTTTATTAAATATCTAATTTAGTGCACCAAAAAATTTCATAGAATGGTATAGTTGTAAGCTTACTACAGTGGTAAGGGCTTTGGCCTATCTTTGATAGTTCCAAAATTCAAATCCCCTTACTATGAGGAGACTTATACCCCTTATAAAAACCCATGTAAACTCATTAAAAACAAATATTTCACATACAGGTATTAGAGATTAGATTTTAGATATTAGAGAATTAATGAGCTTGAGGATTTGATTCTCTTTTAACAGAGTTCATAATTAAAGTTTATGGAGAAAAAAAATAGACATTAGTGTAACAACCCAAATCTAGCTAGAAGAAAACACAAGAAAAAAAATATTATATATTTTTTTAAACTGCGAAGAGGGATTCATAAACCCCTATCCAAAACTTGGTAACTACAATTTAGTTTACTAAGTTTCCCAACTATCTTAAAGAGTTACATCTCACTCAACATCCTACACAAGTCCGTCTGTGTAGGTATTCTTTGTGTTACTGCAAATAAGCTTATTTATCTCATCACTCTTGATGAGCTAAACTTATCATCTTCAACACAGTCAAAGGTATATGCCCTATCACCATACCATAAAAAAATCTATTTTTGGAGGTATACTATGTTCATTATGAGTTAATATATCCATATCATCTTCACGATTTGCATAAGTAAAGCAAATCGATGCATAGGTTCCAACTACCATATTTGGTCTTTCTTGTCCTTCCATCATTCATTTGAGGGTAGTAGGGGATCATGGCAACTCATGGTTCCATGATAGGCATGCTTCTAAATGCATCTACTAGTAACATGAAACTAGTGCATTTATTGATTACTTTACCAAATTGCAACTATACAAATTTAATTAAAGTAAACATCCATCTACTATCTAGTTGATATCATAAAAATCTCTTCATTTTTATTTTCACCTCTCCTTTTCCCAAGAGATTCATTTCAATAGATACAACTATATCACAAGTCATACTTTAATCAAATCATTTCACAACCCTTTATTCAACATAATCAAAGTCCCATACATTCAATTATTTAAATAAACTAGATTCCTTTATTTAACATAATCAAAGTCCCATACCTTTAATTATTTAAATAAACTATGTTCCTTTATTCAACATAATCAAAGTCCCATACCTTTAATTATTTAAATAAACTATGTTTCTTTATTTAACATAATCAAAGTCCCATACCTTCAATTATTTAAATAAACTATGTTCCTTGTTTAAACATAATCAAAATCCCATACTTTCAATTATTTAAATAAATTGTGTTCCTTTATTTAACATATTCAAAGTCCCATACCTTCAATTATTTAAATAAACCATGTTCCTTTATTTAACATAATCAAAGTCCCATACCTTAAATTATTTAAATAAACTATGTTCCTTTATTTAACATAATAAAAGTTTCCTAAATTTAATTATAAAATAAATCAATTCCTCTATTAATCAAAGTTCCCTAACTACAATTAATAAAGTAAAGCCATTCCTCTATTTTCATATTTCATTTATGTCTAATTCCTTTAAACATAACCAATAATTCATTTATGTCTATTTCCTTTTAAACATAAACATAGTCTAAATTATAACATAACCTACTTTATGTTAATTCTTTCAAGACTAAATTAATTCCATAACAAGTTAACTTATTAACATAGTCTCTAAACCATTAGCTCAAAAAGGGGGTATTTTAACTTAAGACCCACACTACCAACTGGGCATCCATAACTAAAATTGATTCAGATGACCCACACCTCATGGTAGACAAAGGTGACACATCAATGATCTACCACATCAACGAGCCAAACAAAGCGGAGGTGTTAAAACCAACATAGTCAACTATAACTCAATAGGTGACTAGGGTTCCATTTTTACAAAGCAAGTGCTACAACTAGTGCTTGGGTGGTCCAAAGGGCAGCCCACATGACCAAACTAGTTGGTCGATTCATAAGGGGAGTGTTTCCCCTTATGAATCGACTAACCCCCAACACACAACATGTATGGGATGGATGAGGGAGAGGCCCAAGTTGGCCCTTCCTCACTCGGGCTTATTGAAGTGATGACAATACCCAAAAAAATATTATAATATTCTAAGCTTAAACTTTAGATTCCTCACTCAACTAAGCACGAGGACACACACTCGATAAAGTTGTGATAATAGACATGAGGATATATTTACCCACCACTCGGATTACTACTTGGTTTAATCCCAATGTAGACCAACTCAAGGTGAGAAAAAAGGAAACATAAATCAAACTAGGCACTCATGCACTCACTACTCGATGGTGGAGGTAAAGTGGAAGGTCTAAGAGTAGACATAAATCTCAAACCAAACATCTTCTCTAGACCTTGGCACTAGTAGGAGGATAGAGCTACAAAGGTAACCAAAATTCTTAAACAAACATTAAAGCTATAAGAGAATTAGGTTTTATTCTCGTTAAATCCAAACCATATCAGTCCAAAACCTCACACAAATTGATTTTAAACACACAACGGAGGTCTACTAGAAGATGCATTCCAATCCATTGACGTGCATGATGCTATAGGAAAACCAAACTATGGTTCAAAAAAGGAGCCAAGATGAATGGTATCTACTTTAAATATGACATACACACATACAAGGATAAACCAACAATCTGGTATGGAAAGAACCAAAAAAATAGATTTATCCAAGATTAAGGCAAGAGATGTCATCAAAAAATCCAACCTATTTTGCTCGCGTTGGTTTCTTCCTTGAGCGACCCTTCAAACGTCCATCCCCAACATTAATTTCTAGATATCTCCTTTTTCATTTTAGTCTCCACACTCCTTCTCCTTCCTTTCATGTGTTCCATCCCTCTATTCTTCTAACTCCATTTATCCCCTACTTCTACATCTCACATACCCACCATAACTCCTCACCCATATACTAGGTGGTTTGAGTGGATGTTTCCTTTCTTTATTCATTCTTCGCTCAAAATAAAACTTCAACATTAATGAGAAGTTAGCTAGAAGCTTCTAATGGAAGCCTTATCTTAAAAGAAATCTCTCTTTTATTAAATTAAAATATATCTTACCTTTAAAATATCTAACATGAGATTTTATTACTTCTTTAATAAAGTCTCTATTATTTTGAATGAAATTCTACCATCATTAAAAGAAAACTTTATTGTTTTATTAAATGAAATAAAACATCTATTGTTTTCAAAAGACAATTAGCATTTTATCATTTCAAATAACCCCCCCCCCCAACATTATCAATTGATTTTCAGTACCTCTTAGGTGGAATTAAACCTTAGACCTCCCTTGGGATTGCCCCTTAAAAACTTTATTGTTTTATTATTTTAAATAAAACATCAATTATTTTTAAGATGAAATTCTTTTATCATTTAAAATAAAACATCTATTATTTTTAAATGAAATTCTTTTATTATTTAAAATAATAAAATATTTATTTCTTATTTAAATGAAATTCCCTTATCATTCAAATTAGTAAATTGCTATATATATATATCTATATGCATATTATTAAAACATAAAAAGGGGTTCTATCGAATACCAACATCATGCTAAATGGATTTAAGCCACACAAGGAGTTTCAAAGACAACCAACTTATGCATGCTTTCCAAACCATTGATGCAACAAGTGATGAAGTAAAAGACAACCAATAATATGCAATAGATAAAGAGGGAGTCTTTCCATCAACCTAGTCACCTATCTTAGCCGAAGAATTTATGATAGCTACTAGGCTATCAACTGAGGCTCTAGGTGGTTGGCTTTGATGATTATCCCTTAATCAATAATGCATGCCTATATGAGGGTATCTATCCATGTTACCCCCAAGTTGCCTTAGTCATCACTTCCCCAACCTCAAGTACCCCATTTATAGTGGATGATTCTACCTCTTCCACCCATGAGTGTACCTGATCCTGCATATTAACAATATGTCAGCAGTACCATGTCCTTTCAAAAATCAGGTTAAACATTGCACAACTTGCTCATTTACACAAAACTAAGCATCAAATCATCATTAATCAATACATATTTTTTCATGTCAAAAATCTTTCTAGGGAGGGTCATGACATCCTACCCCCTAGGGCTAAACACCATCCCAAGTGTTTCTAGTTTTATAAAATAAAGTTATTACATTATATTTTCAAACAAAAAGGGAAAATGTTTTTGCATTTCCTCCACTTTCTCCCAAGTGGCATTTCTTTCAGAGAAATGGTCCCACTAGACCTTACATTGCTCAAGAGTCTAGTTTCGCATAGACTTAGAATGAAACTCAAGAATCTTCACCGATATCACTTTAATAGCCTCTGGGTTTGCCATCTACAAATTAGAAACATCCCACACATATTCAAGGTCAGCAACATATTTCCTAAGTAGGGATATGTGGAAGGTATCATGGATATTTGATATATTAGGTGGCAAGGCAAGTCGGTAAGCAACCGAGATGATCCTCTCAATGATCTTGAAGGGTCCCACATACTGAGGATCTAAATTTGTGTATTTGATAGCACTATTATTTGACTTAACCCTTAAGAACACTTTATCATCCACTGAGTATTCTCTTGGGGTTATTTTTAGATCAACATAACTTTTCTATCAATCAATATATTCTTTAAGTCTTTGCCTAATTACCTTTAGTTGATCTTCCATTTCTTTGATCATTTTTGGCCCAATCACAACTCGGTCTTCTAGGTTGTCCCAAGACAATGGTGTTCTACACTTCCATCCATACAAGACATCGAAGGGAGCCATTCCTAGAGAGGAGTGATATCCATTATTGTAGGTGAACTCTACAAGGTGTAGGTAGTCTTCCCAATAAGACTTTTGATCCATGCAGTACATGTGAAGCATGTCCTCTAGTACTTGGTTTACCCTTTCTATTTGACCATCTATCTCAGGGTGGTATGTCAAACTCATATTTATTTTTGTACCTATTGCATGATGAAGGGCTTTCCAGAATTTAGAAGTGAATCTGGAATCCCTATATAAAATGATTATTTTAGGAAATCCATGCAATCGAAATACCTCTTTGGAAAATATTTTAGCCACTATCTGAGCATCATATTTGATGTTCCCTAGTATGAAATGTGCAACCTTAGTCAATCTATTGACTATTACAAGGATTGCATCATGTTGATACCTAGTCTTGGGTAAACCTACTATAAAATCCATATATATAACCTACCATTTCTATGTAGGTACATCATGTGGATACAATTATCCTGTAGGATGCCTATGTTCAACCTTAACCTTCTGAAATTCAAGGCATCGAGCAACAAAATTGATGATATCCTTCTTCATTCCTATCCAAAAGAAGGTTATTTTCATGTTTTCCCTCATTTTGGCCCCTCCAAGGTGAGAAGAATAAGGAGATCTATGGGCTTATTACATTATTAATTTCCTTAAATCACCCATTTTTGGTATGATAATTCTACCTTTGTAGCACAAAATGTCATAATTCATGCTAAATTCCTTATTACCCTTAGGGTCTCTACTCAACTTAGACCGAATTTCCTTGCAATACTCATCTTGATATTGCTCTTCCCTCACCTGATCCATTAGATCCATGTGAATTTTGGTTATGGTTGCTATGTGCTTCCTTCTACTTAAGGCATAAACAACCTTATTCTCTTTCCCCTTTATATACTCAATATCAAAGTTGTATTCATAGAGAAACTCGATCCATCTTCTCTATCTCACATTGAGTATAGGTTGGATGAATATATATCTCACACTTTTATGGTTAGTTTTCAACTCAAATGGTCTTCCTACCAAGTAGTGGCACCAGGATTTTAGAGCATGCACTACTACAACTAGCTCTAAATCATGCGTAGCATAATTAACTTCATGCTTCTTAAGCTTCCTTGAAGTGTATGCTACTACTGAATCTTCTTGTTAGAGTAATCCTCTTAACCCTTCTAGTGATGCATTCGTGCATACTAAAAATTTTCCTTGAGGGTCTGGAATCTTCAATATTGGTGTTGTAGTGAGTTTATGTTTTAGCAATGCAAAGATAGCTTCACACTTTTTTGACCACTTAAATTCCTTTCCCTTCTTCTAGAGGTTAGTTATTGTTATTGTAATCTTGGATTAATCCTTTATATAACATCTATAGTAGCCCATAAACCCCATGAAGCTTCACACTTTTGTAACATTGGTAGGGGATGGCCAATTTAGAATGGCTTCAATTTTATCTAGATCTACAGCAATTCCTTCTACTGATATGATATGCCCAAGATATCATACCTCTGAGACATAGAAATTACTTTTTTCTAGATTTCCATAGAGTTGGTTCTCCCTTAGTAACTCTAACATGATCTTGAGATGTTTATCATGTTCCTTCTTGTCTTGAGAGTAGATTAAGATATCATCCAAAAATATGAGAAAAAAATGATCTAGATGCCTCCTAAACACACTATTCATTAGATTCATGAATGCAACTAGGGTGTTAGTTAGTCCAAAGAGTAGGACTATAAACTCATAATGCCCATACCTAGTTTTGAATATCATTTTGTGAGTTTTCTCCTCATGTATTCTTAACTAATGATACCCTAATCTCAGGTCAATATTTGTGAATATTGTGGCATCTCTTAATTGGTTGAATAAATCTTTTATTCTAGGTAGAGGATATTGGTTCTTGATTGTAGCCTTGTTAAGCATTTTATAATCGATACATAATATCAAAGAACCATATTTCTTTTTCATAAATAAAACCGATGCACCCCAAGGACACACTTGGTTTTATCAATCCCTTTTCTAATAGCCCCTGTAGTTGCACTTTTAATTCTTGCATCTCAATAGGATTCATCCTATATGGAGATCTATGGATTGATTCCACTCCTGGCATAAGGTCAATAGTGAAATCAAATTCTTGCACAGGAGGAAGTCTAGGTAAATCCTCAGGAAACACATCCTTAAAATCCTGTAAAATTGGGTGTTTCTCCAACACCTCTCTCTTATGATCTTCTCCAACTTCATTGAGTTTTATAACATAAACTATCCCTCCCTTATTGAGGGCTTTCTTCAACTGCATATTTGACAACATCTGGGGTTTGAATACCCCCTGCTCATTATGAATTCTTAGTATTTCCTTACCTTTCTTTGAATACTCGATCCACCTATCTTGGAAATTGATCAAGGCTTTATGAGCTTGTAACCAATCCATCCCTAGGATCACATCAAAGGCATGAAGTGGAGCTACATAAAAACAACCTTCAGTGGTACCACTAGCTAAAGTAATATCTGCCATTGGAAAACATTGGTTTACTAAGTAGGTTTTCCCAAAACCATACTTGACCTTCCATCCATGAGCCAAATATCCTAGCCTTTCCAACATATCCCTTGCTAAACTAGAAGAAATAAAAATATCTGTGGCCCCACTATCAATTAAAATATTTACTTGCTTATTAAAAATCTTACCTTTCACAAGCAATGGGGTAACTTGCCCATCTAGCTTATGATTCCCAATTGCAACATAAATCCAGTGCATGGGTTCCTTTCCCTTGGCACTAGATGTACTCGATCCTGGTTGATGTGGACACTAACTAGAATAGTGAGGGACTCTGCAATTATAACACCCATCCTTGGGTCCCTATCACTTTTTAGGTTTCTATTACACTGCCTTACTTGTTGGGGCTGAAGTTTACAGTTTTTGAGTCCGAGGTTTTGTATTGTTGGGATTGTTGTTGGTTTTCTTTCAAAATTTCTTAAACCTCCTCTATTTTTTATAATTTCTCTTCTTGAATCTCTAAGGGTTCTTGGCATTTTGATCCTATTCTTCTTCCCATTTTAAGAATCCTTGACTATTCCTCTTCCTAAGTGCTTGCTGATCTTGCTCAGATAGGGTGGAATAGTTGAATTGTAAGTGAGACTCTACTTTCTTTTCTAGGTCATACACCTTCTATAGTGACTTGGGTTCATTCATGTTTACATCATACCTCACTCTTGATTCTAACCCAAGAATAAACTTATGAACCCTCATCTTCTCATCATAAGTGGGTACATACTTTAGTAATCATACCAATGTTTTGTAATATATCTCCATAGTTTTTGTTCCTTTCCAAAGGTTGGAAAACTCCTAAAAATTTAATGCATAAAAATTTTCTATGAGGAACCTCCTTTTGAATATTTCGACAAAATATTTCCATTTAATATCGGTAGGTTCAATCTTAGTCTTCTCATAGTACATCTTCCACCAATATAAAGCAACCCCCTCTAGGTAGATTGTGTCCCAAACTATTTGGGTTCCCAGGGAATAGCCCTTCACTATGAAATAAAATTCTAATTCTCTTAACTAGGCTTCAACTGCATCCTTATCCCCTTCTCCACCAAACTTATTGATGCAAACATTTTCCAGGTCCTTAGCTTATTCTTTCTCCAAAAGAGATCTAACTTCCAACTATTTTGTAGCTAGTCCATTGGTTGGGCTAACCTTTGAACCTATAGCTTACAAATTTTGATTTGCAATGGTTTCCAACACTTGTTTCATCTATTCTTGCATGGTAGCAACCATAGTAGTGAGGTTTTCTACCTCTATGTTGGAATTTCTGGGATCCTCATCTCGAATCTCTTCTTCAATATTATTCTATCGAGTTCCACCTAGTTGAAGGTGCAGACCTCTCTTTTCTAGCCTTAGGTTTCATTTATCCTGTGGCAACCAATAAGAGAATGTTAGGTTACAGCTTCAACCTAAATTGTACTACTAATTCAAGCCAAATATAAGTTTCTCTTTCTAAAAATATCAATGATATAATTAGGGTAGTGTTCTAAGGTTATGAGGAAACTTCAATGCCAAAGCTCTTTACTTACTTATAAGTAAGGCATCATAACATTCCAATCACCCCTTGGGTTAATCCCCATTAGATTCAAGCAAGTAGAGGATTCTAGGTCTTCTTGACTTTAGCTTAAACTTAATCAAGCCTTCATAGAAATATATCCAAATCCCTAAAATACATTAAGAAGCTCTATACCCTCATACCTAGAGCTTTGATACAAAATGTAATGACCCAAATCTAGCTATAAGAAAACACAAGAAAATAAATATTTATTTTTTAAACTATCGAGAGGGATTCATAAACCCCTATCCAACACTTGGTTACTATGGTTTAGTTTACTAAGTTTCCCAACTATCCCAAAGAGTTACATCTCACTCAATATCCTACACAAGTTTATTTGTGTAGGTATTCTTTGTGTTACCACAAATAAGATTATCTATCTCATCACTCTTGATGAGCTAAACTTATCACCTTTAGTACAATCGAAGGTATACGCCCATCACCATACCATACACAAATCTATCTATGTAGGTATGCTATATGTATTGCAAGTTAAGCTATCCATATCATCTTCATGATGAGCTATCTTAACTCAAATGTAATATTTTAGTTTACTTAGCTAACATTCTCCCCAAGGGGTCTCAATCCCTTAGGTCTTTCTACGTTCACCCTAGGAGGTCTTAATCTCTTAGGTTCATTCTAGGTTCACCCTAATATTTCATTTTCTTAGGTTACTTTCATGATTAGCAAGAAGACAAGTTTAACTCTATCTACTTAATAAAACAAAGAACAAAATTCATAAAACATACATGAGATACTTAGAAAGGAAACAACATTTAAAAGAAAGTAAGCATTAAATAGAAAGAGAAGCTAAATAAAAAAGCATATATGAATCATAACAATAAATTAAAGATATAGTTCCCATCCATTCAATAATTTATTACATATATTCAAGTATGGTAAAACATCCATACTTTTAAATAATAGAGTAATACATTAATCATCTAGGGATATCTCCCTATAATTCTAGTCTATTTGAGCATAAGTAATGGTGAGCATAAATCATGTCTCAAAAAAAAATCATTTCTCTTCCATAAATTATGAAGAACACAAGCTTATACTGAGAGGGGGGGTGAACAGTATAAGGCCACTTTTTACTTTTCTTTTAAATTCAATATTATGCAGTGTATAGATAACAGTATCAATAGAAATAATTAAAGCAATGCACAAAACACCATCCACAAAAGTGACACAACAATTTACGTGGTTCTCCCAATATGGGCTACTCCACGGAGAAAATATTTTGCTAAAAATTTCTCAATCAATATCTTAGGAATCCTTCCCAATTAAAATATTTATGGATATCTTTCCAAAGTATATGTTGATACCCTAAATCTCAAGTTCATGGATATCTTCCATAGGAGAACTCTTTCCCCTTCTGCTCTGGCTAGTGATCTTCTAGAAGACTTTGTCTCTTTGTTACACTGACTGGTGGATCTCTCTCCACTTGAAGACTCCTAACTCAGATCTATCTTCAATTTTCCTGGCTACTGGATCTCTATCCACTAAGACTCTATCCTCTATACTCTGTCACCTCCAAATATCTGTCAATAGGTTCACTCATAACCTCTTCAAACCTACTCAATAGGCTCACTCAGAACCTACTCAAATCTACTCAATAGGCTCACTTAGAACCTACTCAAATCTGCTCAATAGACTCATTCAGAACCTGCTCAAATATTCTCAATAGGCTCACTTAGAACTTTCTCAAATATTCTCAATAGGCTAACTCAAAACCTGCTCAAATCTGCTTAATAGGCTCACTCAAAACTTGCTCAAATTTTCTCAATACGCTCAATCAGAATCTACTCAAGTCTGATCAATAGGCTCACTCAGAACCTGCTCAAATCTTCTCAACAAGCTCACACAAAACTTGTCCCAATATGCTCAATAAGTCCTCTCTAGGACTTGCTCAAATATGCATAGCAAGCTTTCACAAAAGCTTACACAAAAATAGTCCACAAGCCTTCTCAAAGACTTGCCTCAAATTAGCTCAACAAAATATCAACTCAATCTCACAGAAGCATAAAGAGAATTGTTAGAGAATCAATATGTTCTATAATCAAATCCCAATATCAATTCAAAGTAATCTCAACTAAGCTCAATATTAACTCAATCTCATAGAAGCATAAAGATAATTGTTAGAGACTCAATATGTTCTATTATCAAGGCTCAATCTCAACTCAATTAGAATATAGAAAAGTTTGTTTCATGGAACTTGAACAACCACTTCATGCAACCACTTGACTAGGCTCAATAAACTCTACTCAACCAATCACTTCAGTAAATAACTCTTTCTCACAAACCCTAGTCCAAGCATGAATCAACTAACTCAAAATATTTCCAAAAATGCTCAACAATAAATCTTACATAACAATTATACTCATGTTATTTTCTAACTCAAGTTCAAGTTCTTTGCATCACCCATTGGCTTCAACAAAAATGCTAATAAGACAAGGTTTTAATCACAACTCTCAATTTAGAAAACCTTGAAGCATAAACTCAAAGTACTTCACTCAACCAATGGTCTAAACAACAATGCTTATCAAACAAGGTTTAATCACAACTCACAATCTAGAAAACCTTTAAGTATTAACTCAACCACTTTTGAAAAGGAAACCAAAATCAATCCTTTTCACTCCAATGATATTTCAAAAATCAACCACCCAAATAAAATCAATGGAGAGTATTACTCATACCCTTTTGATGCCTTATGAGTTTTCCACTAAATCTATCACACTCAACACACTTTATTTTTCAAATCTTAACAAGGGTTAGAGATCTTGATTAATAACACAACAATAATATCCAAATAACACCTTATTACTCCTACTTTATTTTAACATCCACCAAAGTTCTTTTTAAAAGAAAACCCTTACTCAAAATAACTTTCACTAAAAATAACTTTATCAAAAACCCTTATTACTCCTAACAATTTCAAAAATCACAATTAAAAATAATTCACAACTCAAATAGCCACCATGACCTTATTCCCTAAGGTTACTCAACAAATCAATTAACGAAGCACCTTTACCCATTATCACTCCACCTTAGGCAATCCAAACAAAAGATTAATAAAAACCTTAATACCTGCCTCGAGGGGAATCAAACCCTCGTCTTGCCCCAACACGAATTCCCTAGCCATGACCAAGCTACCGCATGAGTTGTGGACTTGTTGGTGAAAAATAAGTGCCACCCGCTTCTTATCCTTCATGCTATTTCGTCAAGTGAAAAGCATGCACCTTGGGCGCCTCAACAGAACAAAGCCAAAAATTATGCTTGCAGGAATTGAACACAACCTCCTTGTCACCAACGTCTTTGCACAATCTACGCTACCACTAGGTCATGCTGCCCAATGTGTTTTGGGAAGTGGTCGATGTCTCCCTTTAATTTTTGTTGTGTCACTTAAAAAAAACATGAGCTCTTCATTTTTCCTTGACTATCCTAAGTGGGGTTTTTCAGGCCTTCAATATTTCTTGGGTTAAACCAGCCATTATACTTTATTTGCTTGTCCAGTGGCCTTGCCCCTTTTTAAGCCAAAGACTTAGATACATGTGGAAAATTTTTCTCAATCACTATCTTTTGCAGGTGTGGTTAGAAAGGAACCATAGAGTCTTGAATGAGTCTATCCATGATCATCAAACTATCATTGCCAGGATCCTATCCTTTGCCAATGAGAATGTGAACCTTATCCCTTTTTGATAGCTGTAAACCTCATCTACAGGAGACCACGATTGCTCAATATTTAAGCTTAACCTTGTTAGATGAGTCTGTACCTAGGGTAGTTAACCCCAGAACCAATGTTAAGTGCTCCCCACCTCCTACGGGTTAGTTTAAGCTTAATTTTTATGGAGTGGCTAAGGTCAATTCTGGAAAAGCAGGCACTGGCGGCATTGTGTGAGATCATAATGAGAATATTATGCTTGCATTTTCCAAATATTTGGGAACAAGGATGAACAACGAAGCTGAAGCTAGATCTATGTGGAGAGGCCTTCAAATGACTCAAGAATTAAAAGGCAATTTGATCGTAGAAGGAGACTCTATGCATGTTATAAATCTCCTCAATAATTGGAAAAAACCTCCTTGGAGGATTAAAACAATTTTTGAAGAGGCTAGGATCCTTTTACAAGGAAGACAAGACAGAAAATCCCAACATGTCTTTTGGGAAGCTAACAAAGCTGTTGATAAGCTAGTCAATTTGGGTGTCGATGGTGACAAAATTTTCAAATGGGAACATAGTGTCCCAAGTGAAGTAGAGGAGCTTATTCAACAAGAATGCCAAGAATGATAGTCAAATTTACCAATAGGGAAGGCACTGTAAGTTTGAAGGCTATGAGTATTCATGTCTCTTTTTTGAAATGGACTCACAATAAAAATTATTCGAGCTATTAGTCTTGGTGGATGCTGCTTGGAAATACCATAAAGACTAATGGGGATAGTCACATGTCAGATAACATGGCTCCTATTCATCTTAGTAATTTGAGGTTGGTTGATAATCACAGGGAAGGAAAGAAACGACAATATAAGACTTCAAACCAGAGCCACATGGACCACCAGATAGCCACCACCATAAATCTAGCCAACAGGTTCACTTCTCCAAGGCTGATTGGCCAAGATGGGATGTGGTCCCAAAGCATGTCATATACGAAAGAAAGAAATTACCAAAGAATTATTAAGAGTAACTGTCAATATAGATCTTGTGGGAGGATTTTTCAGTACTCTGCTATGTGTGTCTGTAGCTTTTTGTTTCTCCATTGTTTCAAGGAAGGGATCCGTGTCTGTTTCTTTTTTTTGTAATTATGATGTAGGTGTGTTTTCTCGGGGTATACCCAAAATGTTGTATGGGAAGTTTCTTTTTGATAACAGGCTATGTGCCTTACTGGATGTAATGGCTTTGGCGGTATGTAGATTTTACATATATAGGATCCTTAGTAAGGACATGTTCATCAACAAACCTTGGCTGATTTTTGTAAAAGGTTTTGGGTCAACCTGTAAAACCCGATATTAATGCTATAGTATCTTATCTACCAAAAAAAAAACATGAGCTCTTTTTCTTCGCAAATACCAAGCGCAAATATCAACAAGCAAGGATGAATGAATTAAAAAATTCAATGGAATATTTATATGCCTTCCCTTTGCTTTGGAAACATCAGATTTTTTGAAAATTCCTTCATGACGTTGGCGGATAAACTTTTAATTTTAATTTTAAAATTAAAATTAAAATTTTAAATAAATTAAAATTTAAACTAAATCTTTAAAATTAAATATCTCCATCACCGGGGCACCTTTTTTGATGAAATAAAAAGCCAACTTGGGTTTTAAGAAAAATCCATTTCAAATCTGCCATCCATGGTTTTAAATAAAAACCTTTTGCTAAGCTTCCCTTAAAGGTCCTTTTGGAACCAAATGCCATGCATCCCTTCTTGAACCTTTGATCAAAAACCTTTTCTTCTCATGAAGCTCTTTGTGAAACACAAACATAGTGCTTACTTACATAGATCCTTTTGACATCAATGACAAATCTTAGCTTAGGGACTCAAAATGTCCAAAAATCTCCCCCTTTGTCATTGATGACAACCCATATCCTTTTATTGAAATATGACCTTCTTTTCTGCTCCCCATGGGACTTTTCTCCCCCTAGCTCAAAGCTTTCTCAAATATCAAATCTCTCTCCCATATCAAAAAAATCTCCTCAATATACACAAATCTCTCCCCCTTTGTCATCAATGGCAAAGGGTTACCTTTGGGACTTGGGGCTAATAATGAGCCTCTTAGCTTAGCCCCTCCCCCACATCCACATGAGGTGGTTAATTCTAGGGTGAGTGTATTTCTACTCCTTAAAAGCACTGCTCTTTACCTTTACCTTTCTCTCTTCCTTTCTGAGTTTTATGAATCCTCTCACTGTTTCTTACCAAGTCATCATCCTTGTTCCTATCATCACTTTTGTTCCTATTCCTATTCTTGTTCTCATCCATGTTTCTATTTATATTCTTGTTCTTGTTCTCATCCATGTTCCTGTTCCTATTCATGCCTACTTTTGGAATATTTTCTCTACACCATCTTGTTGTGTGACCATCATTATTGCACTTATAACACTTAATGTTATTATTCCTTGGAAATGCAAATGTCTTAGGATATCTCCTAGTGAAGCCATATCCTCTTCTGCCATGAAAACTGCAATTCATTGCCTTGTGATCAAACTCATTGCATGAGTAGCAATACCCATGGAAAAGCTATCCTTTCTCATATTCTTGTCTTTTGTATGAACTGCACTATGAAGCCATGTGCCCAAACCTATGACATGAGAAGCATATCCAATTGAAGCTTCCTTGCCTAGAACTCATTGGTCTCCTATTTTGATTGTTGTTCCATCTGTATGTTCTTTGTGCATTATTTCTATATTTTACCTCTTTATTGTCCAACTCATGCTCTAATGTCTCATTCCAACTTACACTGTTATTTTTTGAAGTATGTTATTCTAAAATTTCTTCTTCTTCTAGACTTGAAGTATACTTTTCTTCCCATTTCTTTTGAGCCTATTTGGAACCAAGACCTATCTTATTTGTTGCTCCTCTTTGTATCTTGATTATTTTGTCTACACTCTTTGCACTGTTCATATATTTGTACAAATTTTTCTTGGAATCCTCTAAATATTACTTTAGTAGTGCCACTTCTTGTGTTAAATTTTGACACTCCAAAATCTTTGCTCCTAACTTATCCTTGAACTTACTTGACTTAGACTTTGACTTTTCTAAGTCCTCTATGAGAAATAATATTTCTTCATCACATTCTTGAAATTGACTTTCAAGCTTAGAGTGTTGATTTCTTACCTTATTTACTGTGTCAAGAGCATAGATAATTTCTCCCTTGAGATCATATCCATTCTCAACTGAATAATCCTATATTTTTTTACCTTTTTCCTATCATTACTTCCTTTTGGCTTGTCTTCTATAGGATCACTTACTTCATCTTCTAATGCCATTAGAATATTCTCATCTGGTATTTCAAGTGCATCTTCAAAACCATAATAATTGAAAATAGAGCCATCTCTAGTGCAATTATCTTCCAGATGTCCAAATTTACCACATCTAAAACATTTAAGAATAACTGGAGTCCTTTTCTCTCTAACCATAAATATGACTTCATATTTATCATTGTATGAAAAACTAGCATCACTATCATTTGAGTACTTACTTGCATTATTCGCATAGTAGCTTTTCTTTTGCCTTTGAAAGAACTTATTTCCTTGTATGTTTTGTCCATCCTTGCCTTTCTTCTTGTACCTGTGTCTTTCTAATTCTCTATACTTGTGATCCTATTTTTCTTCATCACTATTGTACTTTGGCTCTTTGCACTCTGTCGCATAGTGTCCATACTTTCCATAATTGAAGCACTTAATAGATCTTACATATATGAATCTTTTGGAACCTCTATCTCTTATACCATAGTTAGATTATTTATCACTAGATGACTCACTGCTTGATTCTATATTTTTACCCTTTTTATTTTTTTCCACTTTGAATGCAACTTCTTTCGGAGGAATAGGATCTTTTTTTCTTATCTCAAAAGTAGTAAGCATTCCAAGCAAAGAATTCCTTGTCAAAGAATCACTATCAATTTATGTTTCTATAGCATAAACCTTTTCACTATACCTTTTTGGAAGATTTCTCAATATCTTATCACAAGCATCGAATTCATCAACCTTCATTTCAAGACCTCTCATCTCATGTACAAGTTCATCAATATTACTAAGATAATCATGAATATTTTCATCATATCTCATTCTTAAGTTCTCAAATTCTCATTTGAGATTTCTGATATTAGTTTTCCTAACACCTTTATCACCCTCATATATGTCATGCAGTAGATCCCACATATCTTTTGTTGTTTTACAATACATAACCTTCATAGATTCTGATCTACCCAATCCTTTTATAATTTTATTTATAGCTCTTGAATTTGCATGCATTAGAAGATTACCTTCCTTATCTATAGGAGTATTGACTGTAGAATCATATCCAAGTTCCATTGCATCCCAAACTTCATTTCCAAGTGCCATCAAGTGAAATCTCATCAGCATACACCAATACAAGAAGTCACTTCCATAAAATACTGGTATTGAATTATTAAAGGACCCATAATTTTAATCCTTGTGATCC
The DNA here is from genome assembly GCA_028583015.1 of Wollemia nobilis. NCBI lineage: Eukaryota > Viridiplantae > Streptophyta > Pinopsida > Araucariales > Araucariaceae > Wollemia > Wollemia nobilis. The sequence goes on from JAQPPZ010016981.1 coordinate 41,075,129, forward strand.
ATTGTGTTCTTAGACTAATTTTCCTTCAAGCTATCAAACTCTTCAGAAGGAATATGCTTTGATACCAATTGAAGAACACAAGCTTATATTGAGAGGGGGGTGAAAAGTATAAGACCACTTTTTCCTTTTCTTTTCAATTCAATATTATGCAGTGTATAGATAGCAGTATCAATAGCAGTAATCAAATCAATGCATAAAACACCATCCACAAAAGTGACAACAATTTACATGAATCACCCAATGCAGGTACTCCATAGAGAAATTTTTTTGCTAAAACTTTCTCAATAAATCTCTTGGGAATCATTCCCAATTACAATTTTTATGGACCTCTGTCCAAAGGATATGTTGATCCCCTAAATCTCAAGTTCGTGGATATCTTCCATAGGATAACTATTTCCCATTATGCTTTGGCTAGTGATCTTCTAGAAGACTCTGTATCTTTGTTGCACTGACTGGTGGATCTCTCTCCACTTGAAGACTCCTCACTCATATTTATCTTCAATTATCCTGGTTGTTGGATCTCTATCCACTGAGACTCTGTCCTCTATACTCTATCACCTCCAAAGCTCTATCAATAGGTTCAATAAAAACCTCCTCAAATATACTCAATAGGCTCACTCAGAACCTGATCAAATATTCTAAATAGGCTCACTCAGAACCTGCTCAAATATGCTCAATAGGCTCACTTAGAATCTTCTCAAATCTGCTCAATAGGCTCACTTAGAACCTTCTCAAATATGCTCAATAGGCTCACTCAGAACCTGCTCAAATCTGTTTAATAGGCTCACTAAGAACTTGCTTAAATATGCTCAATAGGCTCACTTAGAACCTACTCAAGTCTGCTCAATAGGCTCACTCAAAACCTGCTCAAATATGCTCAACAAGCTCATATAGAACTTTTCCCAATCTGCTCAATAATTCCTCTCTAGGACTTGCTCAAATTTGCATAGCAAGTTTTCACAAAAGCTTACACAAAATAGTCCACAAGCCTTCTCAAAGACTTGCCTCAAATCAGCTCAACAAAATCTCAACTCAATATCATAGAAGCATAAAGAGAATTGTTAGAGACTCAATATGTTCTATACTCAAATGCCAATCTCAATTCAAAGCAATCTCAACTCAGCTCAATCTTAACTCAATATCATAGAAGCATAAAGATAATTTTTAGAGACTCAATATGTTCTATTCTCAAGGCTCAATCTCAACTCAATCAGAATATAGAATAGTTTGTTTCATGGAACTTGAACAACCACTTCATGCAACCACTTTACTAGGCTCAATCAACTCTACTCAACAACAAATCTTACATAACAATGATACTCATGTTATTTTCTAACTCAAGTTCAAGTTCTTTGCATCACCCATTGGCTTCAACAACAATGCTAATAATACAAGGTTTTAATAACAACTCTCAATTCATAAAACCTTGAAGCATAAACTCAAAGCACTTCTCTCAACCAATGGTCTAAACAACAATGCTTATCAAATAAGGTTTAATCACAACTCACAATACAGAAAACCTTGAAGAATTAACTCAACCACTTTCTAAAATGAAACCACAATGAATCCTTTTCACTCCAATGATATTTCAAAAATCAACCACCCAAATAAAATCAATGAAGAGTATTACTCATACATTTTTTATGCCTTATGAGTTTTCCACTAAATCTGTCACACTCAACATACTTTCTTTTTCAAATCTTAACAAGGGTTAGAGATCTTGAGTAATAACACAACAATAATATCCAAATAACACCTTATTACTCATACTTTATTTTAACATCTACCAAAGTTATTTTTAAAAGAAAACCCTTACTCAAAATAACTTTCACTAAAAAGAACTTTATCAAAAATCCTTATTACTCCTAACAATTTCAAAAATCACAATTAAAAATAATTCATAACTCAAACAACCACCATGACCTTATTCCCTAAGGTTACTCAACAAATCAACTAACGAAGCACCTTTACCCCTTATCACTCCACCGTAGGCTCCAAACAAAAGATTAATAAAAACCTTAATACCTGCCTCGAGGGGAATCAAACCCTCGTCTTGCCCCAACACGAATGCCCTAGCCATGGCCAAGCTGTCACACAAGCTACGGGATCATTGGTGAAAAGGAAGTGCCACCCGCTTCTTATCCTTCACCCTCGTCCACCAAGTGAAAAGTATGCGCCTTGGGCACCTCAACAGAACAAAGCCAAAATTGATTCTTGCGGGAATTGAACACACAACCTCCTTGTCACCAAAACCTTTGCATAATCCATGCTACCACTAGGCCATGTTGCCCAGTACATTTTGGGAAGTAGTCATTGTCTCCCTTTAATATTCGCTACGTCACTTAAATGAAAAATACGAGCTCTTTATCTTCACAAATACCAAGTACAAATATCAATGAGCAAGGATGAATGAATTAAAAAATTCAATGGCATATTTATATGCCTTCCCTTTGATTTGGAAATGTTGGCCTTTTTGAAACTTCCTTCATGACGTCGGCGGATAAACTTTTAATTTAAATTTTAAAATTTAAATTTAAATTTTAAATAAATTTAAATTTAAACTAAATATTTAAAATTAAATATCTCCATCACCGTGGCTCCTTTTTTGATGAAACGAAAAGCCAAATTGGGTTTTAAGAAAAAACCATTTCAAATATGTCATCCATAGTTTAAAAAAAAAAACTTTTTCTAAGCTTCCCTTGAAGCTCCTTTTGGAACCAAATTCCATGCATCCCTTCTTGAACCTTTGATCAAAAACCTTTGCTTCTCATGAAGCTCTTTGTGAAACACAAACATAGTGCTTACTTACATAGATCCTTTTGACATCATTGACAACTCTTAGCTTAGGGACTCAAAATGTATAACAAATTATCAATCTGGTAAGTTTGTAGACTTACAAGTGTCATGCATAGTATATGCCTGCAGTGTTGGGGAATGAATATGTCTATACCTTATTTAGTTTTGTGGGGGATGTTTGTGCATTTTTATTCAAGCCAAACCAAATAAAACTGTGCAAAAAATTAAATAAATAAATTACAAACTAAAATTAAAGTGCTGAAAATAAAATGCAGAATTAAAATGCAAAGAAATAAACACACACAACTAAAATTTAAAAAAGTAGTAAATAAAGTGAGCTGTATATTAAAAATTACTCTTAATTTGGAAAAGTGCCTATTCTTGGACTGGAGGAGATATGTCGATGGGTGGGAAGTCATCTGCAGGGGATCTTAGGAGTGGATATGACTCGGTTCTTGGATGCAGCGGAGCAATCGGAGGGCACCAGGGATTCAGAGGTGCAAAAATGTTTAGACCCATTGAAGAAGACCAGGCTGACGATGGTGCCAGTCAGGGTAAGGACCCACCAGACAAAAGGGGTGGTATGGATCAAAAGTCCTATGCCCAGGAAACGGCCTCAAAAACCCTAAACAAGTTTTTTACCAAAAAATTGTTTTCGGTTGGGGATGAACTGGACATCTCGACGAAAGTTCTTTCAAGCTTCATGGAGTTTGAGAAATTTACCCTCATAGGCAAATTCATTGGTGGCCGTCCTAACATGGAAACAATCCAAAAGTGGGCAGCAAGCAAATGGAGGACTTCTGGTCATATGGAGCTGGTGGCCCTATCCCAAGGTTTTTTTGCCATTATACTGAACAATAAGGAGGATTACTATAAAATTTTGGCTGGCGGGCCATGGTTTCTGGGCCGCAAAAGTTTATTCCTTAGGAAGTGGGACATGGATTTCAGTCCTGATACCCAGAATATCAAAATTGCCCCAATATGGGTTAGGCTCCTGAATCTCCCCCTCTTTTGTTGGCATGAAAATTTCATAATGGGTATTGCACGCTCCATTGGGGAGCTGGTCACCATTGAACCACCCACCCGAGCTCGAACAAGGTTCATCCAAGCCCATTTTTGTGTTCTAGCAGATTTGGAGGTTGAACTCCCAAATTTCATCACTCTTCGGTCTGGAGGTACCATTCTTCATAAACAAGCTATTGTCTATGAAAATAGACCAGCTTTCTACCCCCAGTGTCGGTCCCAAGGGCACCTCCAATCCTAGTGTCCTCTTCAAAAATTGGGTAAGCAGAAGCGTGAAAACAACAACCCCTTGAAGCATGGGGAATGTCAGGTGAAGCAGTCAAATATTCTAGATGCGAAGGGTCTTGAATCTCCAGGCCCCTCTAGGGACTGCGTCGGACTCTCTCAGCCTGAAGAGAATCCCACTTTCCAATCGGATCCTGACCAACTTGAGGCTAACAATCAGCAAGGAGCAGACTCCCACTTGGAAAGTGAACCACAGGAAGAGAAGGAATGGACCCCATCCCAAATTATGACTCAGATTGTTTCTCTACTACAAGATATGGGTCACCCCAATTTCAGCCAGTCGCAGACGATGCTAGAAGATTACCTCTTAGGAAGGAGGGGTGAACAATCCAGTCACATTAGCCCCTAAAACATGAGGAGTCGAAAGCAAAGTGTGGATTTTGGTAGTGAGAGGAAGTAGGGCTGTCCTCCTAACAAAGACAGGTGAGACAAAGAGATAGCAAATGACATTGCAAATGGAACCTAGCGTTTGCTGGTTCTAGATGACTATGACACTTAGACGGATGAAGCGCATGCATCAAAACCTCCCCCTCAACAAGGAAGGGGAGGCAAGAAAAAACTCAAACTATCTAGATGAAAGTCCTCTTATTGAATGTGAGAGGACTGAACGATGCAGCCAAACGAAGGTTAGTGGTTGATCTCCATAGGAGGACTAATCCTTCCATCCTTATTTTGCAAGAGACCAAGATCGATGCTATATCCTCTGATAATGTTGCGAAGGCCATTTGGGCCAAGGCAAATTATTTGTACAACCCTGTAGTGGGAACATCGGGAGGACTCATGGTTCTGTGGGATCCTTCGAGGTTTGAGGGCAGCCTACTATCAACTTCCAACAGAATCATCAATGTAATGTTCCAGTCCAAAACCACCAATTTTTCCTGGATTCTGTTCAACGTTTATGCTACAAATTCTGCCACAGAGAGAGCAAAAATGTGGAAAGCTATCTCTCAGATGAGGGATAATTTTAGTAATTTTCCTTGGGTTTTAGGGGGTGACTTCAATTGCCCCCTTCATCCTTCAAAAAAAAAGGAGGGTCCGACCACTCCAACCACAGCTTGGAGGACTTCAGATATTTTGTCTCTACTAATGGCTTGCTCGACATCGAACTCAAAGGGGCTTCCTTCACATGGAGTAATAGAAGGATTGGGAGCGGTTTGATTCAAGTCAAGCTCGATAGAGTTTTTATTTCCCAAGAAGCCATTCCCATCCTTGGCGGGGCTATATTGGGTCTGACCATAACCCTATTTTCTTGGATGTGGATGATGGGACTATTTTTAAGACCCCATTCAGATTTGAATCCATGTGGATATCTCACAAGGACTTCAAAGGTTTGGTTTCAATGTGGTGGCAATTGAAGGTGGAAGGAAGCGCTCCTAAGAGGGTGGCGTTAAAGCTCAAAATGGTCAAAGAAAATCTGAAGGTTTGGAATAAAGAGGTTTTCGATAACATTTTTGAGTCCAAAAAATCCATCTCAGAGAACTTGAAGATTTTGGAGGAAAGAATGGAACTCGAAGGGTACACTAAGGGTCTCGAGGAGGAAGAGCAGAGTCTTTTGGTGGACTTTCATTCTATTCTCGCTAGGGAGGAAACGTTATAGCACCAGAAATCTTGTGACCTTTGGTTGAAGAATGGAGACTCCAACACGAGGTTTTTCCACACTTCTACTATGAGGCACAGAGGATCCAACAAGATTAGAGAAGTGGCTTGTAAGGATGGGCGCATTACCAGGGAGACAGAGGAAATCAAAAGTGAAGTGGTTGACTTTTTTTAGGATTTTCTTGGCACTCCTCCGGACAACAACCTTCAGGTCCAAAAATCTCTGCTCGCCAATTTTTTGACTAAAGTCCCCCATGAGGTAAGAATTAAGCTTCTAGAACCTTTTTCCTCATCTAAGATTAAGGAAGCATTGTTCTCCATGCAACCAGATAAGGCCCCTGGTCTCGATGGTTTCCCCCCGATTCTTCCAAGTCATGTGGGAGGTCATGGGCCCGGATGTATGTGATGCTATTAGGGTTATTCAAGCTTCCAGATCCATCCACCCAAAACTCAATTCCACCTTTCTTGCCCTCATTCCTAAGTCTCCTACCTACAAAATTTTCTCTGACTATCAGCCCATCAGCCTGTGCAATGTTTTTTACAAGATCCTCACCAAGTCTATAGCCAATAGACTCAAAATAGTCCTCCCCCTCCTGATTGATCCTTGTTAGGGAAGCACTGTTAAAGGTAGAAACATTCTTGATGGTGTCATCACTGTCCATGAGACCCTTCATTCCACTTACCGCTCCAAGAATGCTGCTCTTTTTCTTAAGCTCAACATGAACAAAGCCTTTGATCGGGTTGATCAAATTTTTTGTGTGCAGTCCTCCTCAAGTTCGGCTTTCATCCCCACTAGATTGACCTTGTCTACAGTTGTATATCCACTCCTTTTGTTTTTGTCCTAGTCAATGGGTCCCTAGTTGGATATTTCCAAAGCACTAGAGGCCTCATACAGGGCGATCCTTTATCTCCCATCCTTTTCATTCTTCTGGCGGAGGTTCTGAGTTGGTCCATGAAAGAGGCTCTTCATCAGAACAAGATTTTTGGCATTTTTCCGACTTCTAGAGTTGATCCTGTCACTCATCAGCAATTTGTGGATGACACCCTCATCTCCACTGGGGCATCCATTGCCCAAGCCAAATCACTCAAGCAGATCCTGTCCCATTATGAGCAAGCTGTAGGGCAAAAGTTCAATTACATCAAGAGCAAAATCTATTTTATTAACACTCCCCTACGTAGGCAACTTCGGATTGCTAGAATTCTTGAATGCACTATTGATTCCCTGCCTAAGTCCTATCTAGGGTTGCCTCTATCTTATAGCAGGTGGGCCAGTGGGGGTATGTGGAACATGATCCTTGAACACCTTCACAAGAAACTCAAAACTTGGAAGGGCAAACTCCTGTCGCAATCCAGAAAAGCCACCCTCATCGAAGCCTATCTTCAGGGGATCTCGACCTACTTCATGTCAGTGTTCATGCTTTCGGTTGTAGTTCACTCCAAAATTGAGAATATTCAGAGGACCTTTCTATGGTCTAGCAACGAAGAGAAATCTAGACTCCCCCTTGTTGCCTAGGATAAGGTGTGTTCGAGGATAGACCAAGGCGGTTTGGGGTTGAGAAGATCAAGACTTATGAATTTGGCTCTGATTGTGAAGCACACTTGGAGGATTCTATCTAGTGACTCGGTGGATTGGGTTAAGCTAGTTAAAAAGAAGTATCTTGGCCCCATTTCTTTCTTGGATACTAAGACCTCCTCCGTGGCATCAACCTTTTTGAAATATGTGCTCCAAACTCAACATTTGATCAGCTTGGGAGCCTACTGGATTTTGGGTGCTGGCAACCTCATTTTCTTTTGGAAGGACAGGTGGGCGACTGAAGAAGCCCTTGGGTCAAGGGCGGACCTTGTTGGGCTAAGAGGTTTGACTGACCCTAACTCCCAACTCAGGGTGGCAGAGTTCATAGACTGGAGCACCCGTTTTCCTCGATGGAAGCTTCTAGTTGTGGAGGGGTTTAATAATGAGGTTACCTTTCTTGCAAATATCCTCTAGTCGGTTTTAATTCCTTCTGCCAGGAGGAGTGACAGAATCATCTGGAGTGGTATGGAGGATGGGATTTTTTCTGTTAAATCAACTTATGAGTTTCTTACCACCAAGACTGCTATGGACTACAGGTGGAATACTATGTGGAGGAAAGGAGTCGTCCCTAAAATCAACTTATTTATATGGATTTCTTTCCACAACAAAGCCTTAACTATTGAAAACCTTCACAAGAGAGGTTTTTCCTTCCCCAATAGGTGTTACTTGTGTCTTGCAGATTGTGAGATGAGGGATCATTTATTCTTGCATTGCCCGTTTTCCCACTCTGTTCTTAGTATTGTCCTATCCTCCTTCCAAATCCTTTGGTGCTCTCCCCGTTCCCTTAGAGATGCTTTCCACTAATGGCCTAATCCTTTCAAGAATCCCAAACTCTGATTCCTCCTCGAGGCCTCCTTCCATCATTCTATTTGGCAAATTTGGTTAGAGAGGAATGCCAAAATATTTGGTAGAGCTTCTAGAGGGCCCCCTTCTATTGCTCAAAGGGCGTTATCCTACACCATCAAGAATTCTATTGTTGTTCCTAGTCCTCGTCCCTATCGTCTGAGCGAAGAAGCAATTATCAAGATGATGAATCTCTAGCCATTTTTTGAGGTTGTTAAAGGGCCCTATCGAAGGAATATTGTTTGGACCAAACCCCCCGTGGGGTGGATTAAATTAAAATTTTATGGAGCGGCTAAGGGGAATCCTGGGCCCGCTGGTGTTGGGGGTGTTGTCAAAGATCATGATGGGAATCTTGTGATGGCCTATTGTGAAGTTTGGGCTCCCAAACGAATCACTATGCTGAATCTCAAGGCGCTCTGAAAGGTATTATGATACTCTCTAAGGATCCTTGACCTCTAAATATTGAGGGTGACTCGCTCAACATCGTGAATTACCTTCTTGGCACCAAAAATCCATCTTGGAAAGTCTACAACATCATACTCAAGGCAAGAACGATTCTCTCCTATCGTGGTATATGGAAAGCAAATCATATTTTGAGAGAAGGTAATCGCGTGGCTGACCACATGGCCAACAAAGGGCTCGCGACCACATGTCCGGTCATGTGGCGGTCTCGCTTCCCATCCAAGGTGGAAAGGTTGGCCAGAGTAGACATCCATTCATGAAGTTTTCCTTGCACAATTTTTGGAAAGCCCCTAGCTCCATATGACCTCCATTTGATTACAATCCTAAAGCAAAACCAGAAGCACCAAAATTTGGAAGGACAGGAGGATCATGATTAGTTGTCCTTGGTGTCTTGTCTGTTTTGCTTTCCTCATTCCATTTCTTTGGCCTCTACTTGGTGTTCCTTCGGTTTTGTCCTATTTCTTTTTTTGTTGGGTTTCCATGTCTTTAGCATTAGGATGGCTTTACTCACAATTAGGCTTATTGTTATAGCCAAGAGGTATGATGCATCATTAGAAATTTGGCTAATTTTGTACATAAGGTTTTGGGATCCTCTATAAAAACCCACTATTAATATATTAAAATAATTACCAAAAGAAAAAAGTAGTAAATAAAGCAATAAATCTAATCTATGTAAAATAAAGAACAAAAATGAAATAGGGGAGGACTACTGTAGGGAGTGGGCCCAAGCTCCCATAGATAGTCTACCCGGCTAGCTACGTAGAGCTTGCTAAAATAAGAGGAGTTGCACTCTTAATAATTTATACAAAGAATAAAATAAAATAATCTCTGTGTAAAATTAATCATTGATATCTGGTTCATCTGGCCTGCATCTTTATATAAAACGTAGTCAGATATTGTTACAATAAAAAATAAATCTAATTTAATCACATGACATGATTAGTTACAATTGGTTCTACACATATTTTATTTACCTATTTTAAAACATGTCCATTCACCATAAGGATATATATAAAAATCCTTAGGTGTACGTAACAAATAAATACTAAACTAATGAATCCTAAAAATAATGCCTTAAGAGCTTTACAAGGTCAACCAACCAATCGGTTGATAATAATAAAAATACTTTATTCTATTTGATAAATGCATGATTAAAATAGTTCTCCTTTGTCTTCACGTGCAACCTCCTCCTTAGCCCCTTGGTCAACCTAGTCAATATTGACTTAGTCTCCAATGCAAGCGCTTCCAATGTGTGGGAGTAAGGTGCCAATAAGGTGCCTCCCATACATGGGAGTAAGGCGCCAGAGTAAGGCACCTCCCCATGTATGGGAGTAAGGTTCCAGAATAATGCACCTACTCCATATACCTTAGATGCATTTAAATAGAAGCATGCCAGGTCCATTTGGAATGTAGACTGGAAAACACCATATCAGTAGTAAACCCTGCATTTATACACAGTTTCCACTAAAAACACCCGTTAAGCATAATATCAGATTTTCTATCAATTATATGCATAAGTTAAATAAAAATACATTTCTAATGCTAATTAAACCATTGATGATGCCCCTTAACAGTGTATATAAAATGAGCATTTCTGGTGCTAATCAAGTAAAGCAAAAATATGCATAGGTTCTAGTTGCCATATTTGGTCTTCCTTGTCCTTCTGTTGTTTGTTTGAGGGTAGTAGGGGATCAGGGCAACCCATGGTTCCATGATAGGCATGATTCAAAATGCATCTACTAGTAACATGAAACTAGATCATTTACTGATTACTTTACCAAATTGTAACTATACAAATTTAATTAAAATAAACATCCATCTACTATCTAGTTGATATCATAAAAATATCTTCATTTTCATTTTCACCTCTCATTTTCCCAAGAGAGTCATTTCAATAGATACAATTAGATCACAATTCATACTATAATCAAATCATTTCACAACCCTTTGTTCAACATAATCAAAGTCTCATACCTTCAATTATTTAAATAAACTAGATTCCTTTATTTAACATAATCAAAATCCCATACCTTCAGTTATTTCAATAAAATATGTTTCTTTATTTAACATAATCAAAGTCCCATACCTTCAATTATTTAAATAAACTATGTTCTTTTATATAACATAATCAAATTCCCATACTTTCAATTATTTTAAAATAACTATGTTCCTTTATTTAACATATTCAAAGTCCCCTACCTTCAATTATTTAAATAAACTATGTTTCTTTATTTGACATATTCAAAGTCCCATACGTTCAAATATTTAAATAAACTATGTTCCTTTATTTTACATAATCAAATTCCCATACCTTCAATTATTTAAATAAATTATTTTAACATAATCATATTCCCATACCTTCAACCATTTAAATAAACTATGTTCCCTTATTTAACATAATAAAAGTCCCATGCCTTCAATTATTTAAATAAATATGTTCCTTTATTTAACATAATCAAAGTTTCCTAACTTTAATTATAAAATAAATCAATTCCTCTACTAATCAAATTTCCCTAACTATAATTAATAAAGTAAAGCTATTCCTCTATTTTCATATTTTATTTATGTCTAATTCCTTTAAACAGAACCAATAATTAATTTATGTCTATTTCCTTTTAAACATAAACATAGTCTAAATTATAATATAACCTACTTTATGTTAATTCTTTCAAGACTAAATTAATCCCATAACAAGTTAACTATTTAACATAGTCTATAAACCATTAGCTCCAAAATAAGGGTATTTTAACTTAAGACTCGCCCTACCAATTAGGTGTCCACAACCAAAACCAAGTCAAACAACTCACACCTTGTGGTAGATAAAGGTGATAATCAATGGTCTTCCATGTCAATGAGCCAAATAAAGTTGAGGTGGTTGAACCAACACAGTCAACTATAACTCAACAGGTAACCAAGGTTCCATATTTTCAAAGTGAGCGCTACAACCAACACTTGTGTAGTCAAAAGGGTGATACACATGACCAAACCAGTTGGTCAATTCATAAGGGTAGCATTTCCAATTATGAATCAAATGATCCCCAACACAAAATGTGTGTGGTATGGATGAGGGAGAGGTCCAAGTCAGCTCTCCCTCACTCAGGCTTGCCAAAGTGACGATGACACCCAAAAAATGATTATAGGAATCTAAGCTTGAAATTTAAATTCCTCACTCAAATAAGCACAAGAACACATGCTCGAAAAAGCTATGATAACATGTATTAGGATAGATTTACCCACTTCTTATATTACTAATTGGTTTAATCCCAACGTAGACCAACTCAAGGTGAGCAAAATGGGAACATAAATCAAACTAGGCACTCGTGCACTCACTACTTAATGACAAAGGTGAATTGGAAGGTCTAAGAGAAGACATAAAACTCAAACTATATGTCTTCTCTATATTGTGTCACTTATAAGAGGATTGAGCTACAAAGGTAAGAAAACCATCTTAGTCCAAAACCTCACACAAATTGATTTTAAACACAAAGTGAAGGTCTACTAGAAGACACATTCCAATCCATTGGCGTGCATGACACTACAAGAAAACCAAAATATGGTTCAAAAAAGGAGCCAAGATGATTGGTATCTACTTTAAATATGACATATGCACATGCAAGGATAAGCCAACAATCTAGTAAGAAAAGAACTAGTGAAAAGACATATTTATCCAAGCTTAAGGTAAGAGACATCATCAAAAAATCCAACCTAGTTTGTTGGCATTGATTTATTCCTTGATCAGCCCTTTAAACTACCATATCCAACATTGATTTCTAGATCTATCCTTATTTATTTTAGTCTCCAAACTCCTCCTTCCTTTCACGTGTCCCCTCCCTCCATTCTTCTAACTCCATTTCTCCCTTTCTTCTATGTATCACCTACCCATCATAACTCCTCACCCATCCACCAAGTGATTGAGCAAACATTTCCTTTATTTACTCATTCTTTTCTCAAAATGAAACTTCAAAATTAATGAGAAGCTGATCGAGAGCTTCTAATGGAAGCCTTATCTTAAAATAAATCTCTTTTATTAAATTAAAAAAGATCTTAACTTTAAAATATCTAACATGAGATTTTATTACTTCTTTAATAAAGTCTCTATTCTTTTGAATGAAATTCTACCATCATTAAAAGAAAAATTTATTGTTTTATTAAATGAAATAAAACATCTATTATTTTTAAAATAAATTATTTTATCATTTAAAATAAAACATCAATTATTTTTAAATGAAATTCTTTTATCATTTAAAATAAAACATCAATTATTTTCAAATGAAATTCTTTTATCATTTAAAATAAAATAATATTTTCAAATGAAATTCTTTTATTATTTAAAATAATAAAATATTTATTTCTTATTTAAATGAAATTCCCTTATCATTCAAATTAGTAAATTGCTATATATATGCATATTCTTAAAATATAAACAAGGGTTCTTCTATTGAATACCAACATCATGCTAAATGGATTTAAGCCACACAAGGAGTTTCAAAGAAAACCAATTAATACATGCTTTCCAAACTATTATTGCAAAAAGTGATGAAGTAAAAGATAACCAATAATATTCAACAGATTAATAGGGAGTCTTTCCATCAACCCAATCACCTGTCTCAGCCAAAGAATTTATGATAGCTACTAGGCTATCAATTAAGGCTCTAGGTGGATGACCTTGATGATTATTTCTTAACCGATAATGCATACCTATATGAGGGTATATATCCATGTTACCCCCAAGTTGCCTTATTCATCACTTCCCTAACCTTAAGTACCTTATTTTTGGTGGATGATTCTACCTTTTCCACCCATGAGTGTACCTAATCTTACATATTAACAAAAATGTAAGCAATACCATGTCCTTTCAAAAATCAGGTTAAACATCACACAACTTGCTCATTTGCACAAGCTAAGCATCAAAGCATCATTAATAAACACATTTTTTCATGTCAAAAAGCCTCCTAGGGAGGGTCATGATAATTAGTGTTGTATTTTTTTGGATTTTTAATCCTTACTACCATAAAATATCATAGGTCCCAAATATAAAATAGCCACAATATTAAAGTTCAAAATAAGAGTAGAATAATATATGAGCAAATTAATATGTATATCAAGGCTTATATAATACTAAAATAAACATTCATTTATATAATCAAATATGAATGTAAATAGCTTGAATCATTCATGAACTATGCATGAAGAAAACTTACAATATTAATTGCTCAAAAATATGTATACAAGCTTTATTACTTCTCTTCCTCTTACAATCATATAATGAGATATATGAATATTAGATTACTATCTTATGGAACATTGTATCCATAATATTTTCATATTAAAGTTACTCTTCAAGTACTTGACTATAGATCTCCATATGTCAAGTCTCATGACTCTTGGCTTATCATCTTACCACTTGCATACTAGATGAACACTACACTTTAAGACACTTGCACACATTACTCTTACACTTCTACATGCACTCCTAATTTTAGACACTTGTGTGTATCCTCATATTACATATTTACACTCTTACATACAAAACACTTGTACACAATCTCTCAATCTACACTTTCACTCTAACTTACATGAATCTTGTGCATTTCCTACATATTGCACTCTTACATGACACTTGTGCATTTCCTGCACATTGAAACTTACATAAAAGGTAAATATAAATCACACTCTAAACTATAGACTCAACACTAATATACTACATATTAGTAAATGTACAATGAAGTGTTGGAAATTTTGAGTATATTGTTGTCATTGATGTCAAATTTTTGAGGTCATAGGTTGATGACATTGGTTGTCATTGATAACTTGGCATGGAAAAAAGACAAGGTTTATAAGTTGGTTAAAATGCAAGGCAAAGATCATTCTCAGTGCAAGGAAATTGATAAAAAGAAAGGGTTATAATATTTATATTTTAAGCCCAAGAGGTTTGGGACAAAGCTCCAAGTGTTTGGTTAAAAGGTTGAAGGCCCTGGTTTAAAAATCCTGAAGGAAGCAAGTGACTAAGGCTCAAAAAGGAAATAATATTATAATATTAAAGTTAAAAGGTTAAAGCCTAAGGTTAAATTATAAAATAATTATAATATTTTATATTATATTATTTTATAAACCCAAGGTGGGTTTTGGCGCCATCATTCAAAATTTTATTTTTAAATTCCTAAGTGTCGACATCCTTAGCATGGTGGTAAATCCATATTAATATGGATAAAGTTTCATGCCCTAAGGTTGTGTGTTCGATGCATGTTTCAAGTGAATAATGCGAGTTTCTTGCATGCATGTCGTGAGAAGAAGAAGATAATTTTTTTAAAGCAAAGGAAGAGCTTTGGGCGATTGAAATATAAGATCGTGCGATCTTATCTCCAACCAAGTGGTTGGCCTAGCGATAGACTGGGCAGTGTTAAGGCGTAGGGCAGACAACAGGTCGTGAGGTCGAATCCGGGTGGCGATAGTTTTGAAAAGATTTTTTTGGCAAGGAAGTGTGAGTGGAGGTCAAAGTGTGAATCGTGCACTAGTGTTTTCATGTGGGTGGTTGGCCTAGTGGTAGCCCAAGCAGCGTGAGTGCACTGGTAGATAGGAGGTGTTGTGGTCGAATCTCACCCATGATAGTTTTGGTAAGCAAAGATTTAATTTTTATTAATGCCTAAGGTTGAGTTGTTAGGTGCTTAAGGTGTGTTTGATTGTTTGAGCACCATTGGACTTAGGGAGTTATAAGGGAAATATTTTTTTATTTCTTGCCATTGTTTAGAAGAAAAATATAATGGAGAGTGTATTTTTCTGAAGTGTTATTTTGTGGAGTAATAAGGAAATTATTGGTAAATATTTTTGGGTATGTTTGTTGATATTTTAAGTGGGAGATAAAAGGTGTAGAATGTACCTTATTGTTTGTAATATTTGATTCAATTTTGAAGGACTTGGTTCATGAGTTAATGTTTTATTTTGAGAAACCAAAAGAGGTATAGAGCATTGGTTTGAAACAAATTGTGCACACATTTTGAGAAGGTTTTCTAACACATAAAGAGGTGTTGTGCTAACCCTTTTATAGTTGCAAAAGATATTATGTGTGAGATAGATTTTTGAAGACATATCTCCATAAGAGCAAGCTAAGAGGTATGGGCATATCATTCCTTATTTAAAGTGTTTGTTGAAGTGAATATTTTGGAACATAAGGTGGAGTGAAAAGGATTGTTTGATAAGCATTGTTGGAAATATTTGAGTTAGGGTTTGAGACCTACATTGTGCATATTTGTTGGAAGAAGTTTGAAAACACTTGTTTAGAGTTTGTGAGAAAATTGTGCTTCATTGGTTGAATGAGTGTGTGAAGCTTTTTGGCATTGGTTTTGAGTGATATTGAAAGTGAATATGCAAGCATTAGAAATCAGATTTGTGAAAGCAAGTGTGTGCATCAAGAAGATAGGTGTCATGTGCTAGACTAGATCTACATTTAAAAGAGTAATAAATATGAGATATGTGAAAGCGATAGAATTAATTAATGAGTAGAACATATTGAGATATTTGATAGTGCATATCATTCTCTATATGTTCCAGAGGTTAAAAGAATTTTAAGTAGAATATATCTATTTGAAGAAAGCATTTCTAAAAAGATATAAGTTTTGTTTGTATGCAAGGTTTGGAAATATTTGAGCAGGTTTAGTGAGCAGCATTAAGGTAGATTTGAGCAAGTCTTTTGAGAAGGCTTGAAGGTAGATTTGAGAAAGTCTTTTGAGAAGGCTTGAGGGTAGATTTGAGCAAGTTCTTTGAGAAGGCTTAAAGGTAGTTTTGAGCAAGTATTTTGAGAAGGCTTGAGAATAGATTTGAGATAGAATTGAGAGTAGGTTTGATTGTTGATTTGTTCAAGATTTGTGTTAAGGCTTAGGGTAGATTTGAGATATAATTAAGAGTATATTTATGAGCAGAGTTAGAGTAGATTTGTGCTAGAATTGGGATAAATTTGGTGTAGATTTGAGATAAAGTTTGGTATAGATTTATGAGTAGAGTTAGAGAAGATTTGTGCTAGAATTATGATAGAGTTTGGTATAGATTTGAGATAGAGTTGAGAGTAGTATTTGGAGGTGATAGAGCAAAGAGGATAATAGTCTCCAATGGATAGAGATCCATCAGCTAGTGTAGTGGGGATAGAGGTCTCCTATGGAGAGAGATCCACAAGCCAGAGTAGTGGGGACATAAGTCTTCTAGAAGATCACCAGCCAGAGCAGAGGGGATAGAGTTCTCCTATGGAGAGAGATCCATGAACTAGAGCAAGGGAAAGAGTTCTCCTATAGAGAGAGATCCATGAACCAAATCAAGGGGAAAGAGTTCTCCTATGGAGTGAGATCCATGAACTAGTTGGGGAGATAGAGTTCTTCTATGGAGAGAGATCCATAAACCAGTTGAGGAGATAGAGTTCTCCTAGATAAAGTTCCATGAACAAGAGAAAAGGGGAAAGAGTTCTCCTATGGAGAGAGATCCACAAATTAGAGCATAGGGGATTGGTGTCTCCTTTGGATAGAGGTCCATAAACATTGTAATAGGGAATTGATTCCCAAGATATTTGTTGAGAAAATTTAGAAGAAATATTTTCTTCGTGGAGTAGCCCACATTGGGTGAACCATGTTAAATTTGTGTCTCTCTTGTGTGTGATGATTTATGCATTGATTTGATTACTGCTATTGATATTACCATTGATAATATTGGATAATATTGTTTGGGAAAGAAAAGTAAAAGTTGATCTTATACTATTCACCCTCCTCTCAGTATAAGCCTGTGTTCTTCAATTGGTATCAGAGTGGGTTCCTTCAGAAGAGTCTAACAACTTGAAGGAAGAGTTTACAAGAACACAGATGGCATCTCAGAATGGATCTTCATCAAATAAGGTACCATTGTTCGATGGGAACAATTATGCTTTCTAGAGCATAAGAATGAAGACTTACTTGATGGCACAAGGATATGAGATATGGCAATTAATTGAGGATGGGTTCACACCTACAACTAATCCTCCCACAGATAAATATGGTAAGATCTTACATGTGAATAATGCCAAGGCTATGAATGGAATCTTAAGTGGATTACATGAAGCAGAATTTGTGAAAGTTATGCATTGCAAATCAAAAAAAGAGATATGGGAAAAATTGAAGTAAACATATGAGGGAGATAAAAAGGTCAAGATGGAAAAACTACAAAACCACAAGAAAAGGTTTGAAGATTTGAATATGGAAGATGAGGAAGATATTGCTACATACTTACTTCATGTGGATGAGATTGTTAATACCATGCATGGACTTGGATTTGAAATTGAAGACTCCAGTGTTGCTCAGAAAGTACTAAGGTCACTTCCTATGAGGTATGATGGAAAGGTTTCAGCTATAGAAGAGATGAGAGATATTGAAAAATTGACTATGGATGAGTTACATGGAATTCTCATAGCTTATGAGATGAGAATAGTAAAGGATCCCAACTCCAAGAAAGAGGTAGATTTCAAAGCATCAAAGAAGACAAAAGATAAGAAACCAGAATCAAGTGGTGAGTCAAGCAGTGATGAAGAAGCTAACTATGGTAGAAGAAACAAGGACTCAAGAAAGCACAAAGGTATGAAAATAGTGAAATGTTTTAATTATGGTAATTTTGGTCACTATGCATCTAATTTTCTAGAAGTTGGAAGTAGTAGCAGTGAAGAGAAATAGGATCATAAGAAAAAGGAAGGAGGAAAATCTATGTATGAAAAGAAAAATAGGTATGGTCAAGGTAAGCATGAAAATAAATTCTTTCAAAGGCACAAGAAGAGTTTCTATGTTAACAATATAGGCAAGGCTTCAAGTGATAGTGATGAAAGACCCTCAGATAGTGAAGAAGAAGAGATTCTATTTTTGGCAATAGAAGAGGAAGAAAATGCTCTTATTGAAGATAAAGTTGAAAAGTATGAAGATGCTCTTGAAGACCAAGAAGTAGAACAAGATTCAAAAAATGAAGAGGAAGGCACAGTAGATCTAGAAGCAGAACTTATTGTTGCTCTTAGAGAATTGAAAAAGGTTAGAAAGCAGAATTCAAGACTAAAGACTCAAGTTCAAGAATGTGAGGAAGAGAAAGGAAAGCTTATACAAGACCTGACAAACTCAATAGCTAAGGCAAGGAGATTTAAAGAGGTCATGAGTGAAAAGTTAGAAGTAAAAGAGTTAGAATGTGAAAGATTAGAACATGAGATAATTTCACTAAGGATGGAAGTAAAATATTCTAAGGACAAGCTACACAAGTTTGGGAAAAGCTCAAAAACTTTGGATAAGATTATCAATGCACAAAGATCTTCATCTATCAAAACAAGACTTGGTTTTGAAGAAGGACAAGGGAAACAAGAAGAAGGGTCAAGCTCAAGCTCAAGCTCAAAAGAGGAAGTTTCAGAGGAAGAGAGTGAAGAAGAAATTGAGACTTATGAGGATAAGTTGAAGAATAGAAGCTTCACTAAGAAAGGAAACAATGCACAAACAAGAAACAGGGATCATCACAGAGAAGAAAGGACTAAGAGACCAGTAGGCTCAAGACAAGATTTCTTCAAAGGATGTTGTTTTTCATGTAATCGGTTTGGTCACAAGGCTATGCATTGCAGGGTTCATGGAAAGAAGGAATATGGTTTTACTAAGAGGAACTTCAAATATGGATATATATTTCAAGGGTATTGCTACTCTTGTAATCGATTTGGTCATAAAGCAATCCACTACAAGGTTCATGATAGAAATGATTATGGCTTCACCAGGAGGAACTTCAAGATATTTGCACCTTCCAAGAACTACAAAATTAAGTGTTACAAGTGCAATAATCTAGGGCATAAGGCCAAGTGGTGTAGAATAGAGTTTCTAGAGCTTCCAGAGACAAGCAAGAATAGGGACACTCAAAAGGATCAAAAGGGTATGTTGAGAAAGAAGGTTGACAAAGAAAAAGAGCATTGTATGCTGGGAGTAGAAATACTCCCACCCCAAAATTAATCACCTCAAGGAGAGGAGGTGGGGAGGGGGCTGAGCTAAGAGTCTTATATTTAGCCCCAAAGGAGTCCCTTTGCCATTGATGTCAAAGGGGGAGATATTTGAGTAAGGGGGAGAGCATTCAGTTAGGGGGAGCAATTTCTCAGGGGGAGCATATTTGGAATCCAGTGGTTAAAAAAAGAATTTTTAGAAAGGGTTGCCATCAATGACAAAGGGGGAGATTGTTGGAAATTTTGAGTATATTGTTGTCATTGATGTCAAATTTTTGAGGTCATAGGTTGATGACATTGGTTGTCATTGATAACTTGGCATGGAAAAAATATAAGGTTTATAAGTTGGTTAAAATGCAAGGCAAAGATCATTCTCAGTGCAAGGAAATTGATAAAAAGAGGGTTATAATTTTTATATTTTAAGCCCAAGAGGTTTGGGACAAAGCTCCAAGTGTTTGGTTAAAAGGTTGAAGGCCATGGTTTAAAAATCCTGAAGGAAGCAAGTGATTAAGGCTCAAAAAGGAAATAATATTATAATATTTTAATATTATAATATTAAAGTTAAAAGGTTAAAGCCTAAGGTTAAATTATAAAATAATTATAATATTTTATATTATATTATTTTATAACCCAAAGTGGGTTTTGGCACCATCATTTAAAAGTTTATTTGTTAAATTTCTAAGCGTCGACGTCCTTAGCATGGTGGTAAATCCATATTAATATGGATAAATTTTCTAGCCCTAAGGTTGTGTGTTTGATGCACATTTCAAGTGAGTAATGCGAGTTTCCTGCCTACGCATCATGAGAAGAAGAAGATAATTTCTTTAAAGCAAAGGAAGAACTTTAGGTGATTGAAATATAAGATCATGAGATCTTATCTCTAGCCAAGTGGTTGGCCTAGCGATAGACTAGGCAGTGTTAAGTCATAGGGCAGACAATAGGTCATGAGTTCAAATCCAAGTGATGATAGTTTTGAAATGATTTCTTTTGGCAAGGAAGTTTGAGTGGAGGTCAAAGTGTGCATCATGCATTAGTGTTTTCATGTGGGCGGTTGGCCTAGCGGTAGCCCAAGAAGCATGAGCATGCTGGTAGGTAGGAGGTGTTGTGGTCGAATCTCACCCATGATAGTTTTGGTAAGCAAAGATTTAATTTTTATTAATACCTAAGGTTGAGTTGTTAGGTGCTTAAGGTGTGTTTGATTGTTTGAGTGCCATTGGACTTAGGGAGTTATAAGGGAAATATTTTTTTTATTTCTTGCCATTTTTTAGAAGAAAAATATAATGGAGAGTGTATTTTTCTAAAGTGTTATTTTGTGGAGTAATAAGGAAATTATTGGTAAATCTTTTGGGAATGTTTGTTGATATTTTAAGTGGGAGATAAAAGGTGTAGAATGTACTTTTATTGTTTGTAATATTTGATTCAATTTTGAAGGACTTGGTTCATGATTTAATGTTTTATTTTGAGAAACCAAAAGAGGTATAGAGCATTGGTTTGGAACAAATTGTGCACACATTTTGAGAAGGTTTTCTAACACATAAAGAGGTGTTGTGCTAACCCTTTTATAGTTGCAAAAGATATTGTGTGTGAGATAGATTTTTGAAGACATATCTCCATAAGAGCAAGCTAAGAGGTATGGGCATATCATTCCTTATTTAAAGTGTTTGTTGAAGTGAATGTTTTGGAACATAAGGTGGAGTGAAAAGGATTGTTTGATAAGCATTGTTGGAAATATTTGAGTTAGGGTTTGAGACCTACATTGTGCATCTTTTTTGGAAGAATTTTGAAAATACTTGTTTAGAGTTTGTGAGCAAATTGTGCTTCATTGGTTGTATGAGTGTGTGAAGCTTTTTGGCATTGGTTTTGAGTGATATTGAAAGTGAATGTGAAAACATTAGAAATCAGATTTGTGAAAGCAAGTGTGTGCATCAAAAATATAGGTGTCATGTGCTAGACTAGATCTACCTTTAAAAGAGTAATAAATATGAGATATGTGAAAGTAACATATTTAATGATTGAGTAGAACATATTGATCTATTTGATAGTGCATATCATTCTCTATATGTTCCAGAGGTTAAATGAATTCTGAGTAGAATATATATGTCTGAAGAAAGAATTTCTGAAAATAGATATAAGCTTTGTTTGTATGCAAAGTTTGGAAATATTTAAGCAAGTTAAGTGAGCAACATTAAGGTATATTTGAGCAAGTCTTTTGAGAAGGCTTGAGGGCATATTTGAGCAAGTATTTTGAGAAGGCTTGAGGAAATATTTGAGCAAGTATTTTGAGAAGTCTTGAAGGTATATTTGAGCAAGTCTTTTGAGAAGGCTTGAGAACATATTTGAGATAGAATTGAGAGCAAGTTTGATTGTTTATTTGTTCAAGATTTGTGTTAAGTATTGGGGTAGATTTGAGATAGAATTAAGAGCATATTTGAGATTGGAATAGATTTTGGTATAGATTTGAGATAGAGTTTGGTGCAGATTTATGAGTAGAGTTAGAGCAGATTTGTGCTATACTTGGGATAGAGTTTGGTGTAGATTTGAGATAGAGTTGAGAGCAGGCTTTGGAGGTGATAGAGCAAAGAGGATAGTAGTCTCCAGTGGATAGAGATCCATCAACCAATGTAGTGGGGATAGAGGTCTCCTATGGAGAGAGATCCACAAGCCATAGTAGTGGGGGTAGAAGTATTCTAGAAGATCACCATCCAGAGCAGAGGGGATAGAGTTCTCCTATGGAGAGAGATCCATGAACCAGAGCAAGGGGAAATATTTCTCCTATGGAGAGAGATCCACGAACCAGAGCAAGGGGAAAGAGTTCTCCTATGGAGTGAGATCCATGAACCATATGGAGAGATAGAGTTCTTCTATGGAGAGAGATCCACGAACCAGTTGAGGAGATAGAGTTCTCCTAGATCAAGTTCCACAAACCAGAGAAAAGGGGAAAGAGTTCTCCTATGGAGAGAGATCCACAAATCAGAGCATAGGGGATTGGTGTCTCCTTTGGATAGAGGTCCATAAACATTGTAATAGGGAATTGATTCCCAAGATATTTGTTGAGAAAATTTAGAAGAAATATTTTCTTCGTGGAGTAGCCCACATTGGGTGAACCACATTAAATTTGTGTCTCTCTTGTGTGTGATGATTTGTGCATTGCTTTGATTACTGCTATTGATATTGCCATTGATAATATTGGATAATATTGTTTGGGAAAGAAAAGTAAAAGTTTATCTTATACTGTTCACCCTCCCCTCTCAGTATAAGCTTGTGTTCTATATGAAGGTACCATAAGGGTGCATTAGAATGTACCAAATAATATAATATACCTCAAAACCCCCCTGTACTACATCATTTGGTTATTGAAGACTTTAGTCTTTAAATTTTGTCTCTATATTTAGTTTCAATCGTCAAGTAAACTTGCATTGCTTTAAATCTGTCAGGTTCATCTTCATTTTTATTCTCTAGTTCTTTAGCCTTCATACACTTGAATGACTTGATTTTTCATTTGTCTTTAACTTTTGATATGTATGGCTCATTTTTTATTACTATGTAAGATATTTTTGAACCATAATTTGATCCAATTTATTTTCCTTATTTTCTAAACATTTTATCATAAAAAAATCCTTTTTGCATTTAAAAAATTGAACACCTTGCTCTATCGTACGAAGTTTCTTCAGAAATAATTTTTTAAAAAATATTGCCTAATCTGAACAATAGTGTCCTTTTAAATATTCCACAATATTTACATGGATAAATATTCTAGAAATTAGCTTTTTCATGACCATTTCTAGTACAATAACTACACTTCAATTGAATGTAATGTCTTTTCTTTTATTTATGCTTTCTTGTTAGTACTTCAAGTTCTTTTGTCTTCTTGAGAAAGTAACATAGCCATTGATGTATTATTAAGGCTATTCTTCCTTTATTTTCCTTATAAATAAGTTGCAATATTTGATAATCTATGACATTCTGAGTAGTTATAGATTCTGTGATAGAATCTATTTTTTATGTACTATCAAATTGAGATTTAGTAGCAACAAGATCTAATTTTGAGCTCTCAAGAGTATTTATATATCTTGTTATTTTATTTTTTTTATCAAGATCATGTATCAAATTTTGAAAACAAAAATTTAACTTGTTCACTATTACTTCATTATCCTCGTTGAATGCATTTCTAATAATTTCTTCCATAATTCAATGATTTATTTCCTTTGAGGTAGTAAACCTTATATCTCCCAAATTTAAAAATAACTCAATTATAAATTTTTAAAAATTTAATGTTTTTATAAACCTTTGATGTTGAAAATATTTTAACTCCCTGGGTTGATTTACAAATTTTCAAACTTCAAAAAAACTCCACATTCCAAAAATTCAATTTTTTTAAGTTTTTAAATTTATCGAAAAACTTTTAAAATATTTTAAATATCTCAAATAATTTAAAACTTTAAAACTAACACCAAATCTAAAATTTTAAAAATGATTATCTCCTTATTTCTTCTTTTATTTTTATTGTTCCACCTTCCTTAAATATTAAATTGCATTAATAAAAAACCTTAGCTTATATCTCCTACTATTTATAATCAATTCAAATTCCCTCCAAAACATAATTATGCTATGTGCTATAAAATACCTAAGGATACATTGGCAATGAAATAGTTGACCTCTTTGTAATGCTCAAAATTCATTTGAATGTATGCTTATTTGGCTCAAATGTTTCAAACTCCTTTGTCTTGAATGTTTCAAACTCATTTTGCACTCACATCTTGGTATGTTTTTTCTCTAGTTACTTTGCTTGGAGAGTGCTCAAATTATTTTGGTTCCTTTAGGTTACTTTGGTTGTAGAGATTTTAGGTGGTTTTGCTTTGCTTAACTTCTCTTCTGGCTAGATCATTCTCAAGCAAATTTGTTTCAACTTCAAGTATGTCTGCATCATGGAAATAGGTGATAGGTTGATTTCAGGTCTCCTTATTCCAACAATGATCTAGTAAATTGCTATATTCTAGTCTAGTTTGTTTTACCAGTTTGATCTAGCTTCTTGTATACTTTCTAGATTGTGTAGCTTTATTTATTTGTATTTATTTATTAGGAATTCACTATGTAGCCTATGCTATGCTAGTATTATGTATTGGCTATGTTGATAGTTGAATGAGCCTTGGCTTCTTGTGTTGACTATGTTGTTGGCTAAATAAGCCTCAACTTCTTATATTGACTGTGCTATTAGATGAATGAGTCTTAGCTTCTTATGATGACTTTGTTGTCCTCTTATTCTAGTTTAATAGCCTATTTCCACTATTTTATGTTCTTACATTGGTCAAATGACCTCTCCTTCTTTACATTGACCGAATGGTCTATATCCTCTACTTTATCTTCTATTATTTTATGTTAACCACTTATACTGGCCGAATGGATTATTTTCACTACTAAAATATCTTGGACCTCTTTCCTTTATCTTCTTGGATCACTTTCTTATATATGGATCTCTTGCTTCTATATTCTTTTAAGCCTTTCTATCTATATGGGCCTTGTAGGCCTTTCTTTCTTCTATATGGACCTCTAGATATTTTCTCTTCTATAAGGGCCTCTTGGGACTTTCTCTTCTATATGGGCCTCTTGGTACTTTCTCTATTCTACTATAAAAATATCTACCTTGAAGAACTTGCTTCAAAAAGTGATCCACAACCAAGACTAAAATGATATGTAGATATATTCAGTCATCCTAGTTCTTTAATGTATTCTAGTAAGATGTCATGACCCTCCCTTGGCAAAGTTTTTCATATAAAATTATTATGAAACTATATGTTATTTTAAATGAAAAACTATTAGATTTTATGATGAGTGGTAGTTATTTTATTTTTGTATATTACTAATGAAATTGTGTGTTACACAGGAACAAGTGTTCTCATAAGTGAATAAAGAACTGATGGTTAATATAGTTAGATATTTTGACACAAGATATCCATATTTAGACCTAATCTATAATTGTGTATTTTGCATTTATCATTCTTGTTGTGAATGCATGGTATTATGTCTAAATTTTCAAGAAAAGTTAAGTTACTTTAATTAGATTTAAAATAATATAGAATTCTAAGGGATGCTTATTGATAAATTCTTAGTAGTTAAGGAATTACTAATTTTTCATGGAATAAGCCTTTGTTGCAATTGTAGCTGCTTATGAAATTAAAATGATAAGTTTCATTTGGTAAATATTCCTTATGTTTGAAGTAGAAAATAGATTTCTAGGTTTTTATTAAAGAAATAATTTATTGGAAGAAAACAAAGTGACCAATGTTTTGAACATTAGAATGATTGTAAATGTTAAATCAATTTTATATCATTTCAAATAGAAAGCAAAAAAAAAAAAGAATAGGTCGAACAGTTATGAAGTTTAATACTTGAATGAAAATTGCTTGGTCCTCTTTAGTAGACCCTTGATGGAAGAGGGGGGGAACCACTATTTTTTTGTTTCATGGGTGAATGTACTACAGAGGGAGAAGTATGTTGAAAGTTTTGGAAGAACATAAGAGAGAAATAACTATTCTTTGGAGTGTAATAGAGTCATCTTCAAGACATATATTGAATTGATAAAGGTATCTTTCTTTGTAATTATCTGATGCAATTGTTTTAAATCTGTGTAAGGGAATAATGAATATGTTTTCAAAAATTGAAGATTGCTTGTATTGTGTAAAATGTAGAGTTGAATCCATCATAGAACAATATTATTGTTATAGGGATCACAACTTTGTTACAGTGTCCACCTAAGAGAACACAAATTTTAGTTTGATTCTCATAAAACTTTGACCATGTTATCCTCCCTCCTTGAGCATAGTATGTTTGACCATATTATCTTAACCCTAGTGAATATAAAGTTTACCTTAGCGTAGGGAATGCTTCAATTATGTGTCTTAAGCCATGAATATGTCTACACAATGACATCCATGTGGTGGCTCAAAAATATGTGAGGTCTTTCTTAAGGAATGGTATTTGAGGGTTTATATTATTCAGCTA
This sequence comes from Wollemia nobilis, assembly GCA_028583015.1. NCBI lineage: Eukaryota > Viridiplantae > Streptophyta > Pinopsida > Araucariales > Araucariaceae > Wollemia > Wollemia nobilis. The sequence goes on from JAQPPZ010016981.1 coordinate 41,101,666, forward strand.
CCTTGTGTTATAACTAAGGCATCAAATTGAAAAAAATTATTCCAAGTTGTCACCAATCAAATGTGTGAAATATACATCCAATAAATATGTATATGACTATCTAGTTATGTTTCCATTACCTTGCAACTAGTGATATAGCTTGGATCTACATACGCAAGAGGATTAACTTGCTAAATAAAGTGTATTAATATTATTGTTATTATGGGTGATAGTTCCATATGAGTATAGATGTCCCAAGCGATGGTCTATGTACCCATGGAAGGATATAATACTTTTTCTTTCATAAAGTAAAATTCGTAGAAACTTTTATTATGTCATTTTATAGAATAACAATCTAAACAGTTAGATTGCTAAAGTATGAAGTGAGTACTACTTACATTTCAAGAAGTATGATATATAGAGAGCTGAACATTCCTTTACTTGGTTAGGAAATATTATAAAATGTTTATGATGGGATATAATACCTCTATTGAAATATTATTCATTTAGTTGGACATATCTTATTTGTATCATATTTCAATTTAGAAAGAAATAAGCTATGGAGGAAAGATAGTTCATTTCAGATTAAAAATAAATGTATTTGAATCTATAGATTATTAGAAAATAATATTTGGAATAAATATAATGCATATTAATTAAGGATGGATAAATAATATGATTATGCCATTATGGACTAGACAATCTTAAGATTGAAATTAAACTATTTTAATGGAATGTTGTATTGTTCTATTAAAAAGAATAATCCTAAAATTGATTGGTTCTTTTTGGAATATATATATATATATATATATTGTGGATATTTTTAATGATGATTAGATTGAAATGGGTTTTGGATCAATTACTCATTGATAATTGGAAAATATTAGTGTTATCCACTAGATGTATTGATGTTCATCTTTTTATTGGAAAACTAGAATGAGGCTATTATTAAAAGATGAATTGCATTCTTGAAATGTATAAATCATGAATACGTACTAAAAATAGAATGGTTAGATAATTGTTGTATATGTATTATTTCATAAGATGAGAAATTTTTTTATGATATGAATGTTGTTAGTTGTAAGTAAGTGGAATCAGTGGGCTATTTGTGAAAAGAGAGACTCATTGTTTTGTGTCAAAGAAAGATGAATTTGGGCATGGGGTCCAATAAATGGAAAGGAAATTATGAGGGTTCCATCAATACTCTTTTGTAATAAAATACTTAAGGAAGATATTATTGAGCATTAGTAGACTAGTGATTGAATGGGGTTTAGTGTGAGGGAATTATGGGGTTCCCTCGCTCTTGTAAAAAGGAATTTACAAAGTGCTTGTAATAAGAGGACATAATAGTTATAGAGATTCTTATGTAATAAATTGAAACTATGGCAAAAGGAAAAAGAAGCTTCCTTTTTGTAGAATGGCTAATAGACTTACATATGAAAATAAAGACGGATATTTGAAGGCTGGGTTTTCTCCTGAAAAGGGTTCCCAGGATACATAACATGTCATTTTGCATATTTATGTAGAACTTGTTATGGAATTGTTATGAGCATTCACTTATTTGGTGCTATAAATTATAAATGAATAAGAAATTGTATTGTTAATTTTATCATGTTTTTATATGAAAAGGAAGATAGATGTTTAATTTTCTCTAAATTATGCATTATAATATGGATTATGTAAACGTGGCTTCTAATTTTAAGTGGATGAAATAAAATAATAAAATTATATCTTAAATTTTCCTTGGGGTTTGGGGGTCTACCTTAAGAAGTTGTTGTCCATAGGAAGCCAACCTAACTAGACCCTTAAGGTTAGGACTAGAACTAAGGGAGATGTGATGGGACAATACCTTAGGGTTATAATGGGTACTTTAATAATAGATCTTTGAAGTGTGCTATGAAAGATAGTGAGCTTAGAATTACAAAGTAATTAAATCCCTGTGATGGATTCTCTAGTAGAGAGTGAGATACACATGTGAGAGATATCTCATGCAAATTATAGTCATAGGAACTTGAACAAATGTGGATGAATTCCTATGGGGGATGTCATTTGGTGTGGTAACCATTGAAATATGCCACATAAGTGACAATCACCTCCATTAAACTATCTAAAAGTTAGTTCAATGGTGCACAATAGTTTTATACTAAATAAAGTATGTATAAAACTACATGAATATTACACTTAAATACTAGTAAGAAATGACTGACACTAGTGAGGGACTTGGTGTCCCTTTTCTCAAAAAAGTGAGATAGGGTTAACCCTTACGCTGTGGTCAAAATATCATTCAAAAGAGAGAAAGAGAATGGAGTGACCACTCAAAGGTGTTATTTAAGTTGTATGGATAGTGTACAAGGTAAAACCCATAACCGTTTATAGGATATTGGCCACTCTTGTCCACCTGAGGGATGCTGCAACATTTGAAACTCATGATGTGGTAAAAAGCTTCTATAAATTTATCTAGATTGATTGAATAGTCTTGATAAAAAAAAAGTAAAAATATTTGGGGTTATATGTTAGGATTTTTATAGTTGGTATTAGAGCATGGTTGTAGGTATTTAAGCTTCCTTACGATAAAATCTAGATTGTAGAAAAAGAAGTCTACCTTGTAAAGAACCTAGCCATGACTTGATTTGATGTGCGATTTAGGAAGAACAAAATATTCCTATGGAAATAATGGGTTTGAAGGAATAAACCAGACCATTTATCAATGGACTAATTTTACTCTTAGGACACCTTATATAAAGTAAGTGTGTCAGGTGATACTATTGAATGGCCAATAATGATAGTTTTGTTTGAGATATAAAATAAACGAATTGAATGGAGATATATGGAATGGTACCTAACCTAAGTTGCTTGTCTAGTAAGGAACTATGGCACCAAGAGCAAGGAAGGGATACAAGGGTATTTCCAATATTTTGAGATAGTCTAAGGTTCTAGTAATGACCTTGATGAGGTCATGACATGTGATATATCCCTACTCCAACAATTGTAAGGAAAAATAACATAGTTAGAATCCACAGTAAGGATGCTACAAGATTAAGTAGACCAATATTAGTTAATACTGGAAATTATTACTGAGAGTCATGAGAAGGGTATGGAAAGAAACTACTTTTCCAAGATAAGATGTTATACCTGTTGAGGTTTACATTATACCAATAAATGTCCAATAAAAGTAGGAACTAGTAAATGACCTAAAGAGCCAAACCACCAAATCTATGTGGATGCAAATGGATAAGCTACACCACTGCATATGAAATGTATGGTTTTTTATTAGGAATATGTTAGATAGTAGAGCAAAAAATAGTTTCATTTCATCTAATATAGTCAGGGATATACTAGGAGGACTTATATTCTTTGTGGAAGGGTGGAAAGTAGAGTATGTTTCTATACAAACCTACTCCATGGATCAATGGTATCCCAACATACAATTCACCTTACCCAATGGCTCCACCAAAAGGCACATTTAAGTAACTTCTCTCCATACCTTTGACATAATTTTAGGGATGGATTGGAATCCTAAAAGATTGTAACCAAATTCTATGAAAATATGGATTGATTACACTGATAGTGATAAACAAATAAGGTGAATTATCAGTGAACAAGGCTCTTTTTGACTTTTGTTACTATCAACAATGCAACTAAAGAATATCTTAAAAAAAGGAAAATTTATTTTTGTGGTTAATTTTAATGAAACATAGACAAATATAAAGGAAGAGTTGTTTGGTAAACACCCAATCTTGTAGGAATATAGGGATGTATTTCCTAAATATTTTCTTGGATTTTTATTGAAGAGGGAATTTGAATTCACTATAGAATTGATGATCAAAACTAAGCCAATAGATAAGACTCCATATAGGATGAATCCTATAGAGATGTAATATTTGTAGATACAACTCTAGGGATTGTTAGAAAAAGGGTTGATAAAACCTAGTGTGTTACCATGGGATGCACCAGTTCTCTTTGTAAGGAAGAAGGATGGATTGCTAAGATTATGTATCAGCTATAGAATGTTGATCAAGGCAACCATCAAGAATATATATCCCTTTCCTAGAATAGAATATTTGTTTGATCGATTGAAAGGGGTAACCATATCTTCTAAAATTGACTTGAAATTAGGATATCATCAATTGAGAATTCATTAGGAAGATACTCATAAAAATTCCTTCAAATATTGATATAGGCATTATGAATTCATAGTGCTCCCATTTGGGCTATATAATGCACCAAAAACCTTCACGAATATGATGAAAAATGTGTTTATAATATAGTTAGATCAGTTTGTTTTGATCTTATTAGATGATATTCTAATTTATTCCAATAACAAGGAAGAGCATGATAAGCACATAAGGATAGTGCTTGCACTGCTAAGGAAAAACTAGTTTTATGGTAACCTCTCAAAATGTAACTTTTATGTCCTTGAGGTACCATATCTTAGTCATATTATTTCTATTGATAGAATAGTAGTAGACCCAAAGAATATAAAACCATTATGAGTTGGCCTTGGCCCACCAATGTGATTCAAGTACAAAGTTTTATGGGCATCACAAGCTACTATAGATGCTTTGTGAAAAATTACTCTAAAATTACCTAATAGATAACCAATATTTTTAGATAAAAGGACAATAATTTAAATGGATAGATAAGTGTGAGGTAGACTTTGAGTTATTGAATCAAAAACTCACTACCTCACCCATTATAAAAATTCTAGATCCATAGGGTAATTTCTTAGTATGCATAGATGCATCACTAGAAGTATTGGAAGGAGTTTTATCCCAAGAGAAATTAGTGATAGCGTACGAGTCAAGGAAACTCAAGAAACATGGAGAAAATTATGCTATGCATGACTTGGAATTGATAGCAGTGGTGCATGCCCTTATGACATGGTGACATTATCTTCTAGGCAAAACATTTGAGCTTAGAACCAACCTTGATAGGGTAAAGTATATATTCACTCAAATTTTATTGAGTGCAAGATAGAGATGATGGATCAAGTTCCTAGTAGAATACGACTTTGGTATAGAGTATATCAAAGGTAAGGAGAACAAAGTTCTAGATGCCTTGAGTAGACGAAGGCATATAATTGCTATAACTCATAGTCATGTAGACTTGATGGACCAAGTTAGAGATATGCAAACCCAATATCGATTTTACATTGATATTTAGGTAAATATGATGAGAACACTTGAAGAAAGTAAATATTATAGCAATAAGGATGGAATATTATATTTTAAAGATAGGATTTTCATACCAAAGTAAGGTGATTTAAGGATAATTATTATGTGAGAGGAACATAGATCTTCTTACTCTTCTCATATTAGAGGAGATAAAATTAGGGAAAACATGAAAAATACCTTATATTGGATAGGGATGAAGAAGGACATCGATTAATTTATTGCTAGATGTATGGAATGTCAAAAGGTGAAGTTTGAACATTGACATCCAACAGGATTTTTATACCCACATGATAGACTTGTTCAAAAATGGTAGGTAATATCCATGGACTTTATTGTGGTATTTCCTAAGAATAAATTCCAACATGATGCAATATTTATAGTAATGGAAAAATTGACCAAGGTTGCACACTTTATCCTAGGAAGAACAAAGGATGATGTAGTTGTGGTGGCTAAAAAATTTACCAAGGAAATATTTAGGCTACATGGATTTCCTGAAGTAAAAATATCTGATAGAGATTCCAAATTCACATCTGTATTTTGGAAAGCCCTGCATCAGGCTATAGGTATGATACTAAATATTAGTTCTACCTACCATACATAAACTAATGGCCAAACTAAATGGGTCAATCAGGTTTTGGAGGACATGATTTGCATGTATTACAAAGATAAAAAATCTAAATGGGAATATTTTCTGCACCTAGTTGAATTTACCTATAATAATGGGTGTAAAGAAAAAAATGACAACACCAAAGTGATAGATAATATAATCAACACAAAACCACTTATTGCAAAAATGAAGATGATAACATTGATATTATTATGATGGGGAGCCTTAATATCCAATGTTACAATATATTTTTGTAATGATACAATGATTACAAATCTAGGGTTTATAAACCCTTATTCTCAAATAAATATATGTTGTCTTTTGCATTGTATTTGCTCCAAAAATGAGTGTGGGTGGGCTTGTGTATCCCTACAGGACCACCCTAGCTGCAATAGCTTTCAAATATGTGATTCCTACACCTGAAAATAACAAAAAACATAAAAGGGATTAATATCACCTAAGAGGGCTCCACTATGTGAGGCCCTCCAAATAATAAAACCAGTAAACCCTAAATGTTGTAATGTTGAATTTAAAAAAATAGTGCAAAAAACATAAATAAATGCAAAAAATATTTCACCTTGTCAATACTAATATGTGCTCCTATGTCTATGTTTGATAGTGGCACAAATTCCTAGAAGCATTCGAGGGTTTACAAACTACAAAATATATTGTGGGAAATACCCAGAAGCATTCGACGATGGCTAAAAATACCCATAAGCATTCTAGAAACACTCAGCAGCATTCTATAAAATCTGGATAGCTTTTAGGGGTGAAAATGAAGCAAAATCAGATCTGGTTCGCAAGGGTTTTGCGATAGATGTAATGAAGATGTGAAGGGAAGAATATGATAGTGAAATTTCTAGGGCTTGTGAGTGGATATATTTATTTGTGAACCTTCTTATATTTTCTAAGACCTTCTAAGATATTGATTCATCAAAATGACTCATATTTTATAATCTGCCCTTGAACATGTTAGGGTTTCGATGACACAAAATGGGTGACCGAGATTAAAACATGAGGAAGGGTGGAGATTAAGCTTGGAAAAGTGTCATGGATTGAAATGGATGGATGGCTGATATTAAGTCATGGTGGATGGCTAGGATTTATTCATATAAATACATATATATTTATTAAATAAATAAATATAAATAAAAAATATTAATATCTATCTATATATTAAATAAATACATACATATATATAATGGATTGTTATGATTGGAGGATATGAATGGATGACAAGTGGCTATATTTTGGTGTCTACAGATGCCCCTTTTTGTATTGTGTTGCATGAAATACAATGCGGTGCAAAAATGAGAGACACCTGGTTTGGCATGGTGAAGCAACTTTCTTTCCTTGGAATGCAAAGAATATTTTGAAGATAAAGAATTTGTTAGTGTAGCTTACCCCCTCAATTGGTGAATGAGTGAAAAATGAGTCTCACAAGCCAATTGATAGAATTGTGGAAAATGATGCAGGTGAATGGTGTAAGTGCAAGTGTATGATGTAAATACAGATGACATGAATGATGTAAATACAGATGATATGAATGATGTAAATTGATGTTATTTTTACCCCAATGATGAAAAGTATTTTTGTATAATGCAAGTGGTTGATTCTATTTTTGCCCCAATAGAAAAAGGGTTTTTGCCAAGTGTGGATGCAAATGAACTTTGTTTTTGTCCCAACAGAAAAGGGATTTTTGCCAAGATGTAAATGTATGATGCATTATGTAAATGAATTATATTTTTGTCCCAATATAAAAGGGGTTTTTTCCAAATGTATATGTACGGTGTGTGATTTGAATTATGTATCTCGATGGAGGAAATAAAAATAAAATTTAGTTACCCCAAGTTTGGGGTGATTCCATGTTGTTAGAAAACATGCAAATTTGCATCATTGAAATGCAAAAATAAAAAGACTCAACCCCTGGAGGGACATCTAGTGACTGTAGGACAATTCCCTCAATTGGAACCATCAAAATAGGAAGGATATCTCTCCATGATGATTTTCTATATAAAATAAATGTGAATATGTGATTGTGTTCGTGTTTCAAGCCCCACGAACAAGGCCATCAATGACAAATTTTTTGAGCAAGTTAACTTGGGCATAGTCTCACTTGAAAAATGAGTAATCCAAAATGGTTTTATGTTCAAACAAGAGGATGTTGAATGATTATGAGGAAGTGTCCTTATGGTGATCTAATAATATTACCAAATTGCATGGATAACTAATCACTACAATCACCAAGGAGATAGAATAGACCTCTAGATACGAGGTTCACTTGAAATTGTAAATGAATTTGGCAAATGTTGTAATGCAAATGCAATGGTTGATGGATTGGATAATTTTGAAATGAATATGTGATGAGAAAAAATGAATTGATGATTGGATTGCATTATTTTGTGAAATTTTGCATTATTTTGGAGTGTTTTGAAGCTTGTGAAGTGATTTTGTGACTTTTGGTTGCAAGCAAAAATAAAGCATCCAAATAAATTTTTGGTTTCACAAAACATGATATGTTGATGAAATGAATCCATGGATGAAATGTGGAGTGATTTTTTAAGGGTAAGAAACATTTTTGGGGTATTTTGGTCTTTTTTACAATTTTTTGAAGTTAAACACCAGCTAGCATCTGCATCATGCAAAGATCTCAATAATCATTTGCCACTCTGTAGATGTTGGCCAATGTTTCAATGCACTAGGGAATTCCCATGAGTGTTTAAGCACACCAAAAATAGCTATAAATATTCTATAGAGGTAAAATCAGATTAATTCTTACATTCACAAGTTCTAGAAGCTACATCTAAAGGAGTGAGTGAGTGAGTGAAGGAGTGTGGTGAAGTGAATGGTGATGGAGGGAGTGGATGCAGCAGGAGTAGCAGTGCAGGTGGCTGAGGTAAGTTCCCTTGGCACTCTTGTTTGAATTTATGTAATTTATTTTTTGAATTATGCAATGAATATGACATTAATTTTCTTGCATTATGTATGTGCTACATTTGAGAATATTGGAGGCTCAACATCAGTTCTTGCCTCTCATTCCAGGGGTGAGAAAGGCACTATGGAAGTAGCATTGGGATTGGTTGGAGGATGTGGGGCTAGCTAGAGCAGCCCAAAATATATGGTGAGGGTTAATGAGGGGTATCTCTCTACCTTTGAAAAGATATGGGATCCATATAGGGGGACCTTTTAGCTCCCTACTAGTGAGGTGACAATGAAACTTGAGGATGTATACCGCATCCTTTGAGTGCCAGTGGAGGATTTATATGTTAAGGTTGGAAATGATAGGGAGCATGAGATAAGTTAGATATTTGGATACTGATGGAGGAATATGAGTGTGAGGGGTGGAGGTATTATGTACTTGGAAATGTATGCTAAGGAGTTGGAGGTATTGCCCACCTTGGTCATATTTTGTTGGCCAACATAGTGGTGCCTAATAGCATTGGTTATCAATTTCCATGGAACATGATCAATATGGTGTATGATATAATTGATAAGACTCGAGTGTATGCATGGGCACCTACTCTGCTAGCTCAGTTATACTTGAAGTTGTACAAGGTGAGGAGGCAAGGGTGAAAGAGGTTGGGTTGCAGTGTATTACTATAGTGTTGAGACTAGAAGCACTTCAGTGTGGATTAGCCTATGGGCTTGCCTTGTGAGGCATGGGATGAGGAGAAGCCTTATGCTTTAATATGGTAGGTGGATGAGGAGGTGCAACCGAGTCATCCTAGCCATAGTGGCTAGGAGTACAAAGATTTATGGGTAGTGCTAACACTTAATCAGGTGTATTAGAGGCTATGGTAAGGTGCCAGATGCACTAGTTATAGAAAGTAGCTACAAAGAGTTTGATAGGCTATATGGGTGGTTGGGTGACATAGGAGTGAGGTGGATATAATCCAATTCCCATGGGTGCTATGATAGTTTGGGTTGTGATAGGGTATTCTTGAAGTACTAGTGTTGTATAGGTACCATTGGGATGAGATGGGTCTACCTTGTGTAGAGGCATGGTGGGTGATATATGAGGATGACAAGGAGATAGATATCCTTGATGTGGATGATGTAGGGACTACCACTGAGTATGATGCATGGTTTGCTGCACAACCACCATGGGTACCTAGTCAGGTGATGGATGAGGACAATGAGGTTGATGATGAGGTAGAGGCTAAGGTGGAGGAGGTAGATGAGGCTACAAAATGTCAAAGACATCATCAATCTAGTAGTCAAGGGAGGTGGGTGAGATATGTAGTATAGAAAACTCTAGATATTGGAGATGATGGTAGTGGAATGGATGGTATGGAGGAGGTTCCAAAGAGATCTTGAGGTCAAAGTGAGGAGGATTGGGTGAGGCTTGAGTAGGTTATGGTTGATCGAGACATAGAGATAGTAGCTTGGGATGCAGAGATAGCTCAATTGCAGGAAGATCTAGAGGCATGGGCAGCTATAGGGGGAGGTGAATATAGGATCATGAGGCTCTAGGTAGAGCTAGCACAAAGGTATTATCATCAAAGGCATGATGTATTATGCCTTTAGCACTGATATTGATACTATAAACACCTAAAACATGTCATTTTTAGAATACTACTCATATGGACACCTTTGGAGACCATATGAATGACATAGGAGGTTTCCAAGACCAAGTAGTGGGTCTAACCACTCAAATAGGGTAGTCTAATCCTATGAAATCCTAGCTATTGACATCAATAGTAGCTAAGATCCCATCCATTAATGATCAGAGTGACTATGAGCTAGCCATGCTTGTCAATAGCAACTAAGAGCAGCTTGCCCCTGGCCATGCTGAGTGAGATCGGCTAGCCTTGTAAAAAACTTGGGCTCTCCAAGCTAAGAAAAATTAGTTGCATCTAACAAATTAGCAATGGTTTGGGTTCTAGAAGCCTCTAGAAGCTTTGCCTAACCATTCTAGCTCAACAAGTTCTTGATCTTGGCTTCATGGATAAGCTAGACCAAGGAATTTGGGAGTCTACTTGAGGCTCTAGATTTATTAATAAAACCCTGGTTGTATTACCTAATGAAGTGCTACCAAATTGACTACCTCTTTAGATCACACAAATTCATTGCAATGAAGCCCTATCAGATTGGAGAGCGATTTCACATCCCCATGAGGAGTGAAAAAGTGTTTTCCAATTGAGAAATGACAAGTGCAAATTTTCCAATGGATATCACCACATATTAAGAAGAACAAATGCTATTCAAACACTCAATTCAACATGATTTGAGCCAATTTCCTACCCAAATTCATTATGAGATAATGCACCAAGAATTTCAAACCCCTTTGCAGTGGAATTGATTGATGATAGGCCTGAGATTCAGAGAGTAGATTTCTTTCCATTTGGCCACTATCTTCGACAATGGCCTATATGCTTAGCCATTGAATTTGATAATGGTTAGTAGAGCTAGCTGCTCTGGTTGATAGCGGCTAGGGTATGATGTATCTTTTCCCTAATTTCAATCATTATATTAAATTAGCAGTATTTTCATTTGATTTATAACCTAGCATAGCAGAATTTTTATTCTTTACATTTGATATTTCAAGCATTATTTCAAATTTTCAAGTATTTTTTATCATTTCATGCATTTCTTTCCTATTAGCATATTTCAAGAAACTAGCCTCATCTTGAGAGGCATCATGTGCTATTGACATGTCTTCTAGTTTATTTATGTGTGGGTGACAAGAAAAATCAAAGAGCAAAGACCATCAAGATCCAATATATTAACATCAATAAGCGGAGGTAGCTTGTTAAATCCTTCATAAGCAAAGTGGTGGAGACCTAAAGAGCTTGTAGAATACATCACCCCCATTTTGGGGATCAAAACTATTGTAATCATGTATCAAATTTGGTATCCCTAAGAGGGATGAATATGTAACCGAGCTTTGAAATTGATTAATACAAAGGAGGCATTTATTTTTATCAATTCATTTGGTTATACATGTTTTATTACTTTAAATTTGTTATCATGTTGCAATTATCCTAGATGTATGCTTTTTAGAGATTTACAAGTGGCGATCATGGTCGGACTGGCCCTAATTTTACATTTTTTACTATATTTTTGTATTTTTCCTTCATGTAAATGCAACCAATCTGAGTGACAGTGGCTAACATTCCTAGCCACCATTAGCAATAGTGGCTAGCATCGCAGTTATCCTGATGGATAATGGCTAGCAGAAAAGATAGTATAAATAGTTAGCAACCTATTTCTTCATCAGATGTGGATTTACTTATAAGTGATCCTATATTATTTTTATATTTCCTACTTTTATTGTATTTTTGAAAAGCATTAGGATTAAATAAATCACATAGAGAAATATTAAACAAGGTAAAACCAAATTTTTTGCTATGTTTCTACTAGTTACTGCTGGGAATAGCGACTAGTTCTGCTAGCCACCCTAGAAGATAGTAGCTAGGATCTTAGTTTCTACTGTCTATAATAGTTGAGACTATGTGCCACTATTTATAGTAGTGGCTACTATTTAGCATGATTTGTAGGTGTGCTTGCTTGAAGCCTGTGCAAAGGCTATTTCATATTTTAATTTGTATTTTTTGAAACATATCTTCATTCTACATTTTCTGAATATAAAACACAAATTATATGCACGTAGATGAAAATAGCATTGTATGTTGATTGATGCATTTCTTTCTATGCAAATTAAAATGAAATAATCATACACCATGATCCAAGGATAAACATAAGTGGCATTGGGCTTTCACATCCAACCCATTGATCAAGACCAATGGTGGAAGTCATTACCACTCGATTGGCTTGTTTGACATTGTATCATTGTTACCCATTTGTGGCCAAGGTCAATTCAATAATTATCCTATATATGTAAAATTGCATGCACTCCTCTTAGAAGGGGTGTATCACTGACCATGGTGTGCTAGATGATAATTGGTAGTACCCATGCTTCCTGATTAGGTATGGATTTCATCTCTATATTTTAGTGGGTAGATAGGTTGGATGTCATTACCAGGTTTGTCACTATGAGTGTATAGGTGAAAGCTTTAAACAATACAAGAATTACATTAACTATTGCAAACATGATAATAATTTATATTGTATACAAAATAAATCAAAAACACACAAAACAAGTTTTAGGAAACACAAGAATGAGATAATCACCTTGTATACTTTGTATGTTTCTTAAAAATTACACAAGATATAAATTCATATAGTTATAGTCACTACATGGGGCGATCCTCGGTCTATGATTGAGGAGGTTCCCAATTCACCATAGGATCTAGACTAACCTAGAGGTAGCACACCTATTTAGAATAACGTGATTGGACTTAAGGTAGTCTCAGAGGAGACAACACCACTTGCAATGGATCTCACCAAGATATTCCATCCAGGAGAACTAAAATTGGATCTAATCATGATCTAGATGAGATAATTTCTAGACCTACCTCATATCACCACGTTGAGAGATCAAATCTACCCAATATTGAGAAGGGTAAAGGGATCATGATCATTTGCATGCCCATCATAATTCTAAATCTTCTCAAGAATGGAGGGTGTCATTTATCTTACCACAATTTTGGTAAAGGAGGTACACCCCTCAACCAACCATGGAAGACCCATAACCTTGATATCTTAGATCAAGGTGCTGGAAGATCTAAACATGGGATAGTTAAGCATGGAAGTATATATTATGATTGTACTCCTCGTGGATCTACTAGGTCTACTAAGGAATACATCATGGATGAAGTAACTATAACCCAGTTGCATCCTATTCGTACATATGGTGAATGTCCCAAGAAAATAAATGACACCCCCATAACATCCTTACATGAGTATCATACCCTCAAGGAAGAGCCCAATGTCAATACAACCTTGATTAATCGAGGGAAGTGAGTTGCCAATATTGTTGTACAATTTGAGGTAAACAAAGCCCCTCACACAGAGTTGCAAATTTAGAGGTATCATATAGAAAATTAATCAGATCAATCACCTAGATTAGATGTAACTCAAAGAGAACAGATGCTCCAATATCAATTGAAGGATTTGTGCATTGAGCATGAGCATTTAGAGAAATTAGAATGTGAAAACATAAAACAGTAGTAATTGCACCAATAATAATTACATGAACACTACCTAGAAGAACAATGCCTCCTTGACCAAAAGGAGCATGATGAGTGATCAAATAGATTGAATTAATTATAATTACCTCACCGTAGTGAGTATAGGAAGCCACACAACTAGGTGAGTAGATTATATTTGCCATACTTCTCAACATGCTTCTCGATCATATAAGAACTTAACACCAAACTGGCTAGAGCATAGTTAGTATGAAGAGTTAGAACTAGATGATCGAGATCAGTAGTATCCTAAACCATATTCTATAGATGTGGTTGATGAATACAATTGACCACCTCATACTCAAAGGAACTTACCTCTAATTGCATCCTGAATATCCCCTTGGGAGGAAGATATCATCTCTTATCAAGCCTACAAAGTTCTTGAGAGTCAAAAATCTTGAGAAATAAGAAATGGCTGGTCAAAAGTCCACTTTAAGAAATATACACAATCAACCATTATGTCCATCGATTCTAAGCCCTGCTTATCCTAAACATTTTGAAATACCTATATTGGAAATTTTAAAGGTGATGAAGATGTGTAGGAACATATAACAAGCTTCATGAATTCATGTTTCCAACTATAGCATGATGATGCCTTGTTATTAAGAACTTTTGTTATCACCCTCTTAGGTGCAGCCATCAAATAGTATAAGCAATTACAAAGGCATAACATCACCAACTTTGAATAGTTGTTGAATGCTTTTCTTGAATTCTTCTCATTTGGCATCAATAAGAAAACTAATCTCTCTGAATTGGTGAATCTATGACAATATGCTGATGAGCCAATCATGGATTATGAATGGTAAAACTACCATTCTCCATCCTCACTATAGATCTTACCTAAATATTCACAAAAAAATTTGCCAAGCGCATATCATTTTTGCTCCAACTACAACAATATATGACATTCAAGGAAGCTTTGGTGCAAGCTAAAGTAATTGAAGATATCAAACTTTAAGAAGGAGACCTAAAGCTCCATACAAAGAAATATTGGAACAACAATAACACATGACAACAACCATAGTATTAAGGCAAACTTGCATATGTATATCATGTTGTGTTAAATGCTCCAGAATTATCACAGAGCCAACAACCATAAAATGATCAGGCTCACCCTCCTATGCATTACAACCAGTGCAATAGGAACCAAGGCAACAAAAAATAGCAAAAAACACCTCATAATTACATGCCATTTCCTGAATCTTTGGTATCTATTTTCAATTACCTATGCAAGGCCAAGGCTCTAACCTTACCTAAGATATGCACTATGGATCCTAATAACCCTAAATATAATGGGTATAGGAAATATATCTATTGTGTTTATCATCGGTAAAATGGCCATGATATCCAGGATTGCATCACATTCAAGAATTTAGTAAAAAATATGTTGGATAAAAACAATTTACAAATAAATAGTCCTTTGGCTATCGATAATCAAAACATCGACATATTCAAAAAATATCTTCCCAATCATGGTGCCAACAACAATCAAGTTAAGCATGTCAATGAGGTGAACATAGATCCACCTGAGGAGGGCTTTATCAGTAGAATCAATCCTGTAATAGGAAGTAAAAGATGCCTCGATCAACCCAACGTATCAAAACATTCAACTAAAGCTGATCATTTATCATGGTCCATGCCAAAAATGAATTCAATTCACTTAAAAAAGGACCCTGTGATTACCTTTTGTAGGTAGGATATTAAGCCAATCTCTATAGGTGAACCCGATATGGCTCTGCACATCATAGTGAACATCAATCAAATTCCATACAAGAGAGTCTTGATTGACACCAGGTCATCGATCAACATCATCATAGCTGCAGATTTGAAACATTTAAATATGCCATCCTCACACATTAAGGATTCAAAATTCACATTAAGGGCTTTTAATGATACCACCTCTATGATAATCAACATAATAGTCCTATATATACAAGTTGGGATAAATACAATACATACGTTGTGTCATATCCTAGGGGGTGAGAGGCATTATAACATATTATTAGGTAGATCATAGATGAGGGACATGGAATGTGTACCTTCCATAGTGCACCAAAGCTTGAAATTCATACACCAATGACAAGTGTATGTGGTCCCTAATGATCCTGAACCGTTAAAGTATTACAAGAAGGTCGATGAGCTATAAGAAACTCCTATGCCATGCATGACTAAAAATATTCACTTGAATGAGATCAAAAAATATTTGATCAAAGATTACATCAATCCATCGCCACCTTCTCCCATCATCAAAACTCATGGTATCACCTTACCATATGAGGAGAAGAAAACATCAACTAACATAACTTATACAGAAGCCTCTCAAATAGTTGATGATCCAATCACAACTAGTCTAAAATCCACAACACCTTCTCACAAGTTCATGGAAATGGTCAATATCAAGTTAGAAGGTCGAGTAGCTCTAAAGCAGATAAAAAAACATATAGTGCAATCAAATATTGCTTCCACATTGAAGGGGACAAAACCATTGAAATTAGTCACCCCTAAATTGTTTCTCATGGCATCCTCTCAAGAGTAAGAAGAGATGCCTCCCCCATGTCAAAATGGGGGTACTAAAGCTAGCACAATTCAATATTACAAGGTTAAACATAAATTTGAACTGAGTAACAAACCAGAGCATGTGGATACCACTATCAAAGTGGATCATCAAGAAGCATTTGCATCATCTCACATGATGGAGATCGATGATCTACATTTTCCTAGTGGATCTTTAGCACCCACTATTTCATCTTCCTGAGTTGATGATGTTGATCCAAACTCATCACTAGCAATACATGTGAAGGATTTATTAGTTTTGGAATGTATGCAAAATTACATTTATAATATAGAGGCATGGATGGATCAACACAATGAAATGTTACAATTTATCCTGCTTTACCTTGAGATTTTAGAATTACAAAAGCAACCTGTATCTGATCCTTAACCACCTCCTATGCAATCATAGAAAAAGCCTTAGCAAGAGCAAGAGACAACTCAACCACACTAGAAAACAAGCAAGTATCCACCATTTCCAGAACCTATGGTATCAATTTTCAATCGATTATGCGTTGCCAATGCCATCACATTACCCGAGGTTTGACATTTATACCCTAATAATTCAAAATCATGGGGATATGAGGAGGATGAATACTAATTATATCATAGAAAAAATAGCCATGATATTTAGTCATGTCATGATTTCAGAGCCACAATATACAACATGCTTGAAAAGAAGCAACTTCGAGTTGTCAACCGATAAATAATAATAGTCAAAAATCCATCCCTTGCATTGAAAAGGTAAGGAAAGCCCCTTAAGTTAGCAATTGTTGTACCTAGGACTCAATACGATCATCAAACTAAACTAGAGCATGCTACATGCTCAAAACAATAGTAGTTCATTTGGACTCCTTTAAACAAGCCTATGTCAAATGTTTTTCAAAAGCTGCAAGATGCTAAGCTCATCATTCTACTTGACATAAACCCTATAGAACCAACCAGAGATAAACTTAATGGTTATAGGGAGGACCAATTTTATCTCTATCATAAAATAGAGGGCTATGGCATTTGTAATTGTTATGGATTCAAGAACATGGTTCAATATCTCATTTATAGTGGGGCCTTTCCCATAGATAACTCCTCTAGAGTACCTCAACTGACAAAAATAGAAGCCACATCTTCCCATTTGTGATCCCAAGGTGATCCACTACCTTGTAGGACCAATAACCCAACTCAGCAAGTAGTTTCATTTCAAATGACTATCACAACCCTATTTAAAAAGCTTTATGAGGTAAATGCAATCACATTACCAAAGGTCAAACCTAGAGCACCTAAACTTGGATCATAGGATGAAAGCCTTTATGGTGTCTACAATCATACACATGGGTATAGCATTCATGACTATCATTCATTCAGGAAGGTGGTCCAAAACCTAATATAAGGAAATGAGCTCCATTCAGACGGTTCACTCATTTTACCCCACCAAGATATTGGCACCTCATAGGGGTCCATGCCTAAATAGGGAGATTTGATTTCAATAACTCTTCCTAAACAAGATGATCATATTATGATGAACAACATATGCAATGGGGATACTCAAGGTAGTGTACCTTTCCCACCATCCACATCAAGATCAATGAAGCAAAGTGAGACCTCCAAAGGTATCGAACCTTCCTCACCTTCATTGAGTGGCACACACACTAGGGGTACCTAAGGTAGCATACCTTTCCCTCTTAAAAAAATAAACGAATAAAAAAATTTAAAAACAATTCAAAACATCAAAAAAATAAAAACATTTGTGTTTACATTTTGCACATGCATTCATTTATTGGCATTTCATTAGGCATTTTCATCCATTGCACTTATATTAGGATAGGTTGTGTTTACAATATTATAAATGACACCACATTTGTATGCTAATCATGCATCCTTACTTCATCATCATCCATAATCCCTGTAAGTAATTGTGTTTTTCAATATAACCCTTCCTATTGCTATAAGGAATATACTAGGGTTTTTCGATCACTCAGCCATACCTAGTGATTTTATAAAATTTTGTAGAAAGCTATCTTCACCTTTGGATATGAGGTATAGTTGTGATAGTACCTTGCATATATAAAAATCCTATCATAATTTAAACATTAACAATCCTAGTCTGGATAAGGAAAGATGAACACTACAAAGTGGTCCTAGGTCACCTTAATAGAAAGGTTTATATTTGCTCATATTGTGTTGTGCATGGTATAGGATGTTGATAATTGGCAAAAGGACAAGCTCCCACCTACCCAAAGAAATCCATTGCTTTTATACAAAATAAGCAAAATCCCAAAGTCAAAGTAAATCCCTTTCTCAAAATAAATAGTGACTTTCATCACGAAGCAAGAGAAAGTATCCTAATAAATTAAAAGAAAATAAGGGGATGAAGAGCTTGAATCCCTGGAATGGTCGGTACTCAAAAACCATTGAGTGATTCCCATTACAGCAATGATCTGAATGAATCTTTTTGGGAAATGGGGTAGTTCTAAGTAATTTACAAATGAGCTAGCTTTAGGTGGTTTGTATTACCTAGTAGTCTAGTTCAACTGCGTTTAAACCTAGGATCATGATGATAATTTGGTGATCCTCATTATAGTAATGGGCTAAATGAATCCTACCTAGAAATGAGGTAGTCTTATGATTTATCTAATATATTCATTTTCACACACAGGAATGATGAATATCTTGGTCTTCACAACAAAAGCTTTTATCTTTCAAAAATCTTGTGTAGTCATTACACAAATTTTTATTAATCAACTAGGATTTTTGAGTCTCATGGAAAACCTCAAAAATCCCTTATAGCAACACATCATCTCATCAATCAATCACAATTTTCCTTATGAGGTTTTGTTTATTAAAAAATGTTCATGAAATAGGACAGATACGAATGGATATTAGCGATGATATTTAGATGACCACTGACTATTTTATGCATATATTTTACTTTATAGAAGCTTATAAGGAAAAAACATACATATTACATCATTTCATCTCACATACGGATGCTCAAATGATTAATTATTATAATAATAATTACCATTTACATTCATGATTTTCATACATTCTGTGGTGTCATCCAGTATTTTTTTAAACACGTATTAAATTCATTCCTTATGTTTTAAGTGATTAGATCATATAGGTTCATTTGCATTAGATCATCCTCATGTAATTAATGCATTTCATTACATCACATATCACTTCACATAGCATATCACATAGATTAAATGCATAAACAATTGAAACAAATTAAATATGCATTTAACATTCCACCATTGCATCCATATATGCATACATAGTAGCGCATCTACACATATAGATCACAACATCTAATCATATATATATATATATCATCTAGCTAGTGCATGCCATTAGTACATAACATCCATATAGCATAATCAAAGCATCATGTAAGTGTTGCATCTACATTTGCATCACATAAACATAAAGCAATAACATAATACACATAATGATACACAAGTAGCATATATATATATATATATATATATAGATGTGTGTGTGTGTGTGTGTGTAAATATCAATTAGTACATAGAGTGGTATAAAAATACCCGTAGGCTACAACTGTGTAGGTCCTCAAACCTTACACTCAAAAATAGTATAAAATCATCATGATGTATCATGTAGTGCCTATGCCCCTTGAGTCACCTCCATCCTCATCTCCCTCCCTGTGAGGTTTTCTAGAGGTGGTACCCATCGATATCTCTAATTGATAACCTAACCTATAATTGGGTCACAATGAGGATTACCTAGACTTGCTCTACCTACTCTATTTTGAGCCTTCAAACGTAGACCTGGCTAGCACAACACCATGCATCCTAAATTGAGCCTCTAGAAGAGCTATATGGGTTGCATTTGAGGTCTTTCACCTTGCATCATCCTCCAAAAGACCCTACAGTTGCCTGATCTCTTCAGATGCATCTAATATTAGCAAATCCTAAGTAGTTGGAGTAGATGGTGTAGACTAGCCACTAGGAGTAGCCCCCACCTGTGTCTTGAGAGCATCTCTCTTAGTAGTTCTAGCATCCAATTATACCTACAAGAGATCCCTCTACATAGTGATCTACTCTATCTTAGCTTGAGCTGAATCCACCTACGCCTGTAGAGTGGTCCTCTCCTCTGTGTACCCTCACCACTACCTCTGCCCTACACTCAACTGGATCCATGCTATAGTGAGAGATGTATCTCACTCCATAATCTAATGTTGGGATATCTACAACTATGCCTATATACTATGTATCTAAGCCCACAACTAGGACATCTCATCATCTGATTCCTCCTCATACCCATCATCCTCATCATGTGGCTCATACACCTACTCTATAGCCTAGCCACATGCCTTATCTACCCTATGATACACTATTCACCCAATACCATCACCACCCTCTGTTGCCACCTCATCCCTAGTCCTACCTAGGCTACCACCACCCTACCATAGTTGAGTAGTCCACCAGGTGTTGTACTCCCTAGTAGTCCTAGCATATGCTACCCATGTATAAGCTATAGGAGCATTAGCTTCCTCTACCAAAGCCATAACCTGGGGCCATGCAAGTTTCATCTCTACCTTCAAATGAAGGTATATGATTGGCTCCTTAGGGACATCCTATATAATCTTGAACTACCTAGTCACCTAGGAGAAATAGAACTTCCTCACCCTAGCTTTGCACCCAATGACCCATCTATCATACCTCATCTGGTCCAAGTACCTATTTACCTCCTCCTAAGTTAGATAATCTAGATAGGGTCTCCATAGGATCTGGATCACTTATAGTTTTGTCAATGACCCCATGTAGTGAGCTAGATCCCTGGCATGAGATCTACTCTAGTGTGTCTCTATCTCTCATAGCCATCGGGCACTATAGCACTATACCACCACTACTACAGATATAATACCTAGGGGTAATCCTTCAGGCCTATCTATCCTTATATGCTCCCACACCTAGATCTATAGAAATAAGCTATATCTAACTCTATATCACTTGCACCACATAATTTAGTATAGGTCATCATAGATATGGATCAACAACATGCTACCTCATGCCATAATCAGTAGTGTAGTGCTATCCAACAATTCCTATACCATAGATAATATTTTCCAAGGGAACCTCACACCTGAAGTGTATGGTAAAAGCACATTATAGATAATGAGCATAAGAATAGCCTGGCACTATGAGAAGACATCCTCCCTGAACCAGTAACTGATATGCACTCTGCCATGCCCAATGTCTCCCACTACCTCAACAACTCTATATCCAAGCACTCTCTGAAAGAATACAACCTTAGCCATAGTCTATGAAGAAGTGATAGCCTGACCATCGATCAAGATCTAAAAGATATAGTAGATATCCCCCAATGTCACCATCATATCACTAGTAGGGAGATGGAAGGTGTTAGTCCTAGCATACCATCGATGGGATAGGGCTATGATGTAGGCCTGGTCCAACATTATTGTTGGTAGTATCATGATATAGCTAAGGCCCAACACCCCAAACCATTCCCAATCCTCATCATCTAACTAGGGTAGTAGCTCGAGAAGAAAATTAGGCTCCTGCACCTATGCTATTAGGGTATAAGGTGCAAAAAATTCAAATACATAATTAACCCTCATAAAAAAAGGTAAGCAAAAATAAAAAATTTAAAATTTTTGCTAAGGTTTCTTAGCCACTCACATCGACAGTAGCTAGCACCAATGGTCAATTTTCTAACCGTTGGGGTTTGAACCTAGTTGCCTACAGTAACAAAAATCCCCCTTTGGTAAATTAGGAGCCACCATCACTGATAGTGGCTATGGGAAAGACCCCTTGTGAGGTCATTTACCAAATCAAAAATACCCAAAAATTAAAACCCACCCACCTAAGCTAACCTAATGCTAATCCTAACTAATGGGGGAGGTTCATTGCTAGTAGTTTAATGTGGTTCATTTAACTTCATTGCTTAATGTGGTTCATTTTATTGCTAAAATTATGAGTGAAGTATTGCAAGTCTACCTTAGGAACATCGACTCCAACACTCATTGATGCCTCTAGCTATTTTGCCATGGAAGTCTAGGGTAAATCCAGTAGTGTTCCATGTAAAGTATTTTCTACCTCTCCTCAGAGCTCACTTTTCACTCAATCCAACTAGAAATAATGAAGAATAAAACCCCATTTTTGCTTTAATATTTGCCATTTCTCCTCCCATTGTTGATGTTGATAGCAAGCACAGAATAGGGCAATATTGACTGTTGACATCGACAATGGCTAAGGAAATTGCAAAAACCAATCATGGATATCAATAGTAGCTAAGAAGCAGCACCTAATATACACAATTTCTCATCATGAGGAATTTCAAAATGGACATTATTACATATCTATTGGTCCAAAATTTTCAAAAATCATCAAACTAACAAAAAAAAAAAACAAAATTCAAATGTGCCTCGTATCCAGTTATTTACCCTATACACTTGGTGGTTGCAAAGACTTGCACTCCATGCAATCTGTATGGATGAGTAAATAACCATAAGTCCATTTAAACTAAATTATTCATTGTTGACTTGAAATGTCCTTACTTCAATCTCCAAGAAGGCCATGACAGTCATATTGCTCCATGAGAATGAGGCATTCATTTCATTTCTTCTATGATAATTTTTTTTTTGTAGATAAGATACTATAGCATTAATACCGAGTTTTACAAGTTGACCCAAAACCTTTTACAAAAATCAACCCAGGGTTGTTGATGAACATGTCCTTACTAAGGATCCTATATATGTAAAATATACATGCCACCAAAGCCATTACATCCGGTAAGGCACATAGCCTGTTATCAAAAAAAACTTCCCATACAACATTTTGGGTATACCTCGAGAAAACACACCTGCATCATAATTACAAAAAAAGAAACAGACACAGATCCCTTCCTTGAAATAGTGGAGAAACAAAAAGTTGTAGACACACATAGCAGAGTACTAAAAAAAAATCCCACAAGATCTATATTGACAGTTACTCTTAATAATTCTTTGGTAATTACTTTCTTTCATATATGATATTCTTTGGGACCACATCCTGTCTTGGCCAATCAACCTTGGAGAAGTGAACCTACTGGCTAGATTTATGGCGGTGGTTATCTGGTGGTCCATGTGGCTCTGGTTCGAAGTATTATATTGTCGTTTCTTTCTTACCTTGTGATTATCAACCAACCTCAAATTACTAAGATGACTAGGAACCATGTTATCTAACATGTGACTATCCCCATTAGTCTTTGTGGTATTTCCAAGTAGCATCCACCAAGACTGATAACTCAAATAATTTTTATTGTGATCCCATTTCAAAAAAGATACGGGAATACTCATAGCCTTTGAACTTACAGTGCCTTCCCTATTGGTAAATTCGACTATCATTCTTGGCATTCTTGTTGAATAAACCCCTCTACTTCGCTTGGGACACAGTGTTCCCATTTGAAAAGTTTGTCACCATCGACACCCAAATTGGCCAGCTTATCAGCAACTTTGTTAGCTTCCCAAAAGACATGTTGGGCTTTTCTATCCTGTCTTCCCTAGAAAAGGATCCTAGCCACTTCAACAATTGTTTTAATCCTCCAAGGAGGTGTTTTCAAATTATTGAGGAGATTTATAACATACATAGAGTCTCCTTCTATGATCAAATTTCCTTCTAAGTATTGAGTCATTTGAAGGCCTCTCCACATAGCTCTAGCTTCAGCTTCTTTGTTTGTCCTTGTTCCCAAATATTCAAAAAATGCAAGCATCATATTCCCATTATGATCTTACATAATGCCACCAGTGCCTACTCTGCTAGGATTCTCATTAGCCACTCCACAAAAATTAATCTTAAACCAACCCGTAGGAGGTGGGGACCACTTAACATTGGCTCTGGGGTTGACTACCCTAGGCACAGACTCATCTAACAAGGTTAAGCTTAAATATTGAGAAATTGTGGTCACCTGTAGATAAGGTTTACGACTATCAAAAGGGATAAGGTTCACATTCTCATTAGCAAAGGATAGGATCCTAGCAATTATAGTTTGATGATCATGGATAGACTCATTAAAGACTCTATGGTTCCTTTCTAACCACACCTACCAAAGATAGTGATTGAGACAAATTTTCTACATGTAACTAAGTCTTTGGCTTGAAAAGGGGCAAGGCCACTGGATGAACAAACCAAGTACGGTGGCTGGTTTAACCCAAGAAATATTGAAGATCTGAAAAACCCCACTTAGGATAGTCAAGAAAAAAAGGCACTTAAGGAAAATGTGATAAATGGTCTCCCAATTAGCCGCACAAATAACAATGATTAGTGATAAAAATACCTTTACGCATCATATTATCAATGGTTAGAATTATTCCTTGGATAACCAGCCATGAAAAGACTACAATTTTTGGAATTAATTTTTTTATCCAAAATAAGTCCTTTTGGAGGATAAAATCCTCATCATCAAGCAGAAGCTTGTAAGCTGATTTAAAATTGAACTGCCCATTTTCTGTAGGAGCCCATGTCACTTGATCTTCCTTGGGTCTCATGGGGATAAAATGTTGCCCAAGAATTTTACAAAGATCATTTGATTCCGCTTGAAATCCCTAAATCCTTATTTATTTCTATTCCATTCGACCTCTGTCCTCAACCATATAATTGGATACTTTTCTACCAATGAGTTCTTCTGTGATATCTATGATTCGGGCTAAGTTAGTATATTACGTTAGTGGTTTTTCCTTAACCCACCTATCATTCCAATAATTTATCCTCTCACCATTGCCTGAAACCCATCTTAAACCTTTTTTGATGATTTCCTTACAATTGATAATTGCTTTCCAAAAAGCATAACCTCTGATTGGAACTGAATCACTTAGAAATTCCATATTTTGAAGATACTTTCATTTGATGATAGTTGTCCATTCATTTTCTTCACCAGAAATGAGGTTCCATGCCTACTTAGCTATTAAAGCTAAATTCATATGAGCAATTCTCCTCAAACCTAAGCCCCCATTTTCCCTGGGTCTGCACACTTTGGTCCATCCTACAAGGTGTATCCTTTTTTTCTCCTCTGATCCAGTCCATAAAAATTCTTTTTGGAGTTTCTTAATTTTTTGGAAAACCTTCACAAGGGCTTTGAAAATGGAGAGGAAATATATTGGAATGCTCTAAAGAGAGGCCTTAGTGAGGGTCAGCTTTCCTGCTTGAGATAGAAGATGACCTTTCCATCCAGCAAGTTTTTTTAAAATTCTTTCAATAGCCTTGTCCCACATTGACTCTCTAAGAGAACCAATGAAAATAGGGAGACCAAGATACGAAGTGGGGAGGTTTGCTATATCACACCCTAGAATTTTTACAATATTTTCTTGCCTCTGAATGGGGGTGTTCAAGAAATATAACTTTCTTTTACTGAAATTAACTTTCTGACCAGCAGCGTCCTCATAGAGTTGCAGGATGTATTTAATTCTTTTGGCCTCAACCACTGACGACTTAGTCAATATAAGGGTATCATCAACGAATTGTTTATGAGAAACAACCCTAGTGAGAGGTGTTGCCTTTATTCCTAATATTAGCCTTGAACTATAAGCATTTTTGATGGTTCTGCCTAAAGCTTCTACCACAATGATGAATAACATGGGGTTGATAGGGTCCCCCTATCGAATTCCTCTATGACTTTGAAAGTAACCAGTAGTTGTTCCATTAACAAGAATCAAGAACCATGCTTTAGAAATGCATTCTTTGATCAAATTAACCCATTGGTGGTGAAAACCAAACTTAAGGAGGACATCAATCAGAAAGTCCCAATTTAGCCTATCAAATGTTTTGTTCATATCAAGCTTGAGGGTAAAAGCAGACTTGTTAGTCTTATGAGAAAAGTGCAAAGCTTCATGAAGTGTGATAACTCCATCCAAGATTGACCTGCCCTAGACAAAGATTCCCTGGCATGGATCTATGATGCAGGGTAGAACATATCTCATTCTATTTGCAATGGATTTAGTTAGGATCTTGTAAGAAACATTGCATAGACTGATTGGCCTGAAGTCAGCCATAGATTCAAGGATTTGCTTCTTAGGAATTAGAGAAATAAAAGTAGATTTGAGACCTTTTGGGATATGATTGCTTGCTTGGAATTCTCTGACAACATAAATTACATCCTCACTTACAATGTCCCAAAAATCTTGATAGAAATGAGGGGGAAATCCATTGGGTCCCAGGGATTTTTCTGGCTCCATGCTAAATAGGGCTTCCTTAATTTCCTCATCAGAAAATGGAGCTAGAAGCTTAAGGTTTATATCCTCATTTATTATGCTAGGAATGGATTGCAAGAGAATATCTTTGGCCTTCTCATTACACTGCAATTCCTGACCAAGGATAGAATTGAAATAAGTTACTGCCTCCTTTCTGATTTCTATTAAGTCTCGAGTAATAGAACCATCTGCTTTTTAAAAAAAAATTATCTTGTTATTACTTCTATTTCTAAGCGTGGTGACGTGAAAAAACTTGGAATTTGAATCTTCATATTTCAACCAAAGAGCCCTTGATTTTTGCCTCTAATAGATTTCCTCACAGGCTAAAATGTTATGAAACTCTGCTAGTTTTATCCATTCCTCCTACCTAGTAGTTTCATCAGCATCATCATGTTGAATCCTCTGATAAATTATCTTCAAACATTCAACAACCTATTTTTTATTTTCGAAGAGGTTTCCAAATACCTATTTTTTCCAAGTTCAAAGCTTTTCCTTAACAAACTTTAATTTTCTAGCAAGTTTAAAATATGTACTACCCATGATAGGCTATTGCCACCACTAAATTAAGTTATCTTTGAAACTAGAACGTTTGATCCACATAGATTGAAATCTGAAAGGTTTCTTGAAGGACAGAGAGTTAGGGATCTCCAACAAAATGGGATTATGATCAGAGGTAATTTTAGGAAGGGCTTGTAGGGTAGAATCATCGAACATAGTTGTAGCCTCCTTTGATAGAAAAAACCTGTAAAACCTTTCTTGAATGAGATGACACCCTATCCACCGATTGCTATAGGTATAATTCGCTCCTCTAAGTTTTACATCCATCAACATGTTGGAGTTCACAAAGTCATTGAACTCATCCATGCTCCTGATAGGTGGTCCATTTTCGCCCATTTTGTTTGAAGGGTAAATAGGAGTGTTAAAATCCCCAGCCAGAATCTAGGGAATATTATGGAAGATTTCACTCAAGTTGCCTAAGTACTCCCATAGTAGAGCTCTCCCTTGAATTGAAGTTAGGGCATAAATATTTGAAAGGATTCATGACCTGTTGCTATTTATTTCCTTAAATAAAATACTAAGAACCCTGTAATATTTTTGAATAATGGTACCTTCTACTATCCGAGGATCCCACAAAGTCATAAGGCCTCTAGACGCTCCTCTAGATGATTTGCAAACCATCTCCTCTTGATTTCAAATTTTGTTTGTTACTTTTTTTTACTGAATCTCATCAGTTTTTATTTCTTGCAACATGACAATAGTTAGATTCACTTGATTTCTTATTGCACTAACTTCCCTATGTTTGGGCAAGCCATTGAGGCCTCTCACATTCCATGAGAGGAACTCCATTTATATTGTTTGGTATTATTCCTCTCCCCCTCTCTTGAGGGGGTTTTCCTAATTTGTTGTCTTTAGAACCCAAAATAACCTGTTGAAACAAGGTTCTATATTTTCCATTGGCAATGTCATTATCAATTTTAATTTTTTGATGCTCAGCATTTGATAATCTCCCCCTTCTTTTTCACTACCAAAATCTATAGGAGACTTCATAGTGCTCCTAGTTTGTTTAGGACTAAATTGGGGGGAGGCAATTTGTTGCATAATCGGACTGCCATATTCCTCAGTCTGAAGAGTTTCACATATCTCCACCCCTACATCCAAATATTCTCCTTTTTCCTGTATTCCCCTGGTCTGTGGGATGACCCCTCGGTAGGATTCACTGGCTCCTAGTGATGATGTTAGGGATATGATATTTTTTATTTTCCAATGCCTCAAATTTATTAGGGAGATGATGTTAGGGAGATGATAATTTTAGTAGATCATTGAATAGATTGATTCATCACGTTATTAAATTGGATTTCTATCATCTTGATTCCCTAAGAAGGCCATTGCAAATGGATTGCTCTATGAGATGGAGATGTACAATTACTATTAATAGTTGAAATCATACCTATAATAGGACCTACCTTGCAAAAAATGTAGTCATCTTGAATTATCCAAATTAATCATCTTGGTCAAGCAAATCATCACTTTCATCATTTGTCCTTTTCCTCATTGAATCATAACTTAAGGGGGTAGTCATAATAACAACATTCATAATATAACATCAAAAATTTATCACCTAATATTTTTAATCGCATTCGTATTAAGAATCATTACTAACAACTATATTAAGCTTCCCCATTTGAAAGGGTAAAAATAAAATATAATGAATTACGTCTCTATCGTATCACTTATCAGACCTATAGTAGCTTGTATGCTACCCAATTATGCCCAGATACGTTAGAGCACCAATTTTAGCCTTCCATGTTGTTGGAAGTAATGATTCTAAGATGTGCATCCTTTCTAGGATTGAAGCATCTAGTATTTAATAGATCAATGAACATAAAAAAACCTATAATATGGCTTTAGGTTGTCTATTTTTGCTCAACATCGTGTTTTCCTACAATGCATCCCAAAAGGGGCATTTATAAACACCTAAAATATGTCATGTTTAGGAGACTACTCATATGGGCACCTTTACAGACCATATGAATGACTTGGGATCTTTCCAAGACCAAGCATTGGTTTTAACCACTCAAATAGGGTAGTCTAGTCCTATGCAGTCCTAGCCACTAATGTCAATAGTAGCTAATATCCTAGCCACTGATGATCAGAGCAGTTAAGAGCTAGCCACACCTATCGATAACTATTAAGGGTAAGTTAACCCTATATACACTAGGTGAGAGCGGCTAGTCCTATAACAAACTTGAGCTTCCTGATCCAAGTAAAATTAGTTGCATCTAAAAAATTAGCAATAGTTTGGGTTCTAGAACCTTTGCCCAATCATTCTATCTCATCAAGTTCTTGATCTTGGCTTCTTGGAGAAGCTAGACCAAGGAATTTTTAAGTCTACTTAAGGACCTAACTTTATTAAGAAAACCTTGGTTGTCTTCCCTAATGAAGTACTATCAAATTGACTACCTATTGAGATCACCAAAATTCATTGCAGCGAAGCCCTGTCGGATTAGAGAGCGATTTCACATCCTCTTGAGGAGTAACGAAGTGTTATCCAATTGTGCAATGAAAAGTGCAAATATACCAATGGATATTACCACATGTTGAGAAGAACAAATGATGTTCAAACACTCAATTCAACATAATTTGAGACAATTTCCCACCCAAAGTTATTTTTAGAGAATGCACCAAGAACATCAAACCCCTTTGCAATGGAATCAATTGATGCTAATCCTGAGATTCAGAGAAATTTTTTTTTATAGTGACTAGTAGAGTCAGCTTCTCTGGTTGATAGCAGCTAGGATTTGATGTATCTTTTTCCCTATTTTCAACCATTATATTAAATTAGCAATATTTTCATTGGATTTCAAACCTAGCATAATAACATTTTTATTCTTTACATTTCGTATTTCAAGCATTATTTCAAGTTTTCAAGAATTATTTATCATTTCATGTATTTCTTTCCTATTTGCATATTTCAAGAAAATAGCCTCATATTGAGAGGCATCATGTGCTATTGATGTGTCTTCTAGTTTCTTTGTGTATAGATGGTATGAATAATCAAAGATCAAAGACCATCAAAATCCAAAATCTTAACATCAAGAATCTGAGGTGGCTTGTTAAATACTTCATAAGCAAAGTAGTGGAGACCTAAAGAGCTTATAGAATACATCACCCCCATTTTGGGACTCAAAACAATTGTAATCATGTATCAAATTTGGTATCCCTAAGAGGGAAGAATATGTAACCGAGATTTGAAATTGATTAATACAAAAGAGGTATTTCTTTTTGTTAATTCATTTGGTTATACATGTTTCATTGCTTTAATTTTGTTGTCAGGTTGCAATTAGCCTAGATGTATGCTTTTTAGAGCTTTACAGATACATACAAGATTTAGAGGATCTATTGATGCAACACAACATTGGATTGCTAGATTGACCCTCTTCCTCCATATCTAGGACTGTTAGGCATAGTGAGTCTAGGTATAGTGGCTCTAGGTCTAGGGCTCCTTCAGGATCACAAGGGTCCTTCTATAGGCATTAGCTAGTGCTTAGATGCACTTTTTGTATATGAGCCTTGGTGCTCCATTGTATATAGCCTTAAGGCATTTATTGTACATGCAATATTTATATATATACATGTATTTTACTTTTGTGTTATGCTTTTGTGTGGATGCTTTTGTGTAAATGCTTTTATATATGTGTGATGGATGATAATGCAATGATAATGTGTATGAATGCAAATGAATTAATGCTCTAATGATCATTCGTAGTTTAGATTTTACTTGACCATGTATAACATTTTTATTTAATCAGGGGGCACCAAAATGGTGGAATGTGAAATAGAAGACTCATGTAATGATATGGATGTTGATATGGAAAACTGATATGGATGTTGATATGGAAAATTGATTGTTTTGTAGAGACTCAAACATACTAGTGATATCAAACAAACTCACTAAATGTTGTCTAATTTCTCTAAGATCAAATGTGTGTGCAGTGAATTCATTTACTAAATCATGAACATGGTAATGAATCGAGGTAATCAAGAACAAATGTGTGTGCAAGTGAGTTCATTAACCCATCTTGAGTAAATTGGAATAAAACCTATCATGGAGAAGACAAAGAAGCTAGCTTGTCTATATGTGCAGTTAGAGGTCTCTTCAAGAGATATGCGTCACCACAAATGATCATACTCCACTACCAGTCAAGTATTTATAGCCCTAGTGGATATTACCTTCATAGTCCAAGAATTTTATCTCTAAGCTTTGGGGATTTGAACTACCTAATTGTATGTCTAGAAATGTAGTTCTATCCTTACAACTTGAGTATATGTGGTGTGATGTGTAAAATATTTAGAGCTTTGGGGAATCAAATTCTCAATCAAAGTGTGATGAGAATTTTACCCTATCCTTACTGCTCATTCTTGTATTTGGAAATTGTGAGTGGTGAAAACCACTATTTTTTAATTTTTGGACTATGTGCATAATGCGACAAGAAAGGAATGCCATTTTCACTTCGAGTTTCAACCCAATCATGGTATTATCTCTCTTTGACACAATATATTTTTAAGATGTGTGATTTTTTTTTGTTCAAGAGTGTTAGATTCAATTCCCATAACTCAATATTTTCTTAGTGAAAATGTGTCTTGGTCCTAAAGAAAACTCAACATGTATTTGAGGTTGCTAGAAACACTAGGAGTGGCTAAGTGACTGAAAACACCTAGGTATTATGACAATGTGGTTTGCAAATGACAATTTTACTTTATGAAATTGTGCAATGTGATAGATGATGATTTTAAGGTGCCCCTAATTAAGGCAACACAAATTTATTGGACCAATTATTGTCTAAATAGAATAAATTACCCCTAATATGAAATGTGTGAATATGATAATGCACAATGAGTGTGATAATGCAATGTATTAAATGCAATTTGTGAAATGTAATGTGTGTAATGTAATGTGTGAAATGTAATGTGTAACATGAAATGTGTGAAATGCAATGTTTTTTTTGTGCAATGTGTAAAATGCTATGTTATTTTTGTGTATTTTCCATGTATATACATATATATAAATAATATTAAGCATATAATGCTCTCAAGTGGATGATGTTAAGTGGTTTGGGTTCTTAAAATCCCTTTATACTGGAAATCCTATAAGTTCCTTAACCCACTTTTTGAATGATAATGTATGGACCTAGCCAATTAACCATGAATTTATCACGAAGGTGCAACAATACATTGGTGTTTTATTGATTCTCCTTAAAAACAAGATCTCCTACTTGGAATTCATGTAGATGAACTTTGGCATTATAAAAACGCTTTAAGAGGTCTTAATAAACTTGTAAATATTATAAATCATTAATCCATATTTCATCAAGAAGCATGAGTTGGTCAAAATGTGTTTATCTAGAAGTATCATCATCTATGAATTCTTGTAATGAAATTTGCAATAAGGGGATATCAAGATCAAGAGGTATAATTGCTTCGGCTCCATAGATCATTAAAAATGGCATTGCCCTAGTAGGATTACATATGCTTGTTCGATAAGCCCATAATTCCAAGGGTATTTGAGTATGCAAATCTCGATGATTTTCTTTGACTAGTTTCTTGAGAATAACAATTAAGGTCTTGTTGGTAGCCTCAGCTTATCCATTTGTCTATGGGTAATATAGAGTCAAGAAATTGTGTTGGATATTATATTTCTTGCAAAGTGCTTGAAAATCCTTATTTTTTAAAGACTTGTCATTGTCAAATATAATTTTAGAGGGAACATCAAAATGATAGATGATATAATGAAGTATAAAATCCACAATTCAAGGTCCTATTGTACTGTTTAGAGGAATTACCTCAACCCACTTTGTGAAGTATTCAATGGCCATGATGATGAATGTATGTTGTCTTGAGGAGGCAGGTAAGATTTTGCCAATAAAATAAATGCCCTATTGTGAAAAGAGCCAAAGGCTTTGAATAGACTATAATGCTTGTTATGGCACATGAGTTAAATTAGCATGTTGACATTTCTAATAATGCTTGATGTAAGTGCAACAGTCATGCTCCATGGTGGGCCAATAATAACCCATGCATAAAATACACTTTGTAATGGCCATTCCACTAAAATGATGACCACAAGTACCATCATGAGCTTCAACTATGGCTCTATGTTCCTCTGTAGGCTTGAGACAATGAAAGAAGACTCCATCATAACCATATTTATACATGTCCCTCAAGAGAGTAAAGCGAGCTACCTTTTTCTTGAAATGTGTTTAGTAGTCTGTGACATGTCTTATGGAAGTGTTCTAAACTTGAGAAAGGCTATTATTTGGTTGGACCAAGGCTCATACAAATATGAATGGATAAAACAAACATCCTTTTCATCCTTAGATTCAGCATGAATAATTGTAGATCATTGTGACAATGAGTGGTTGTACCTCTCCTACGAATTTCTTTGGAATCAATGATCCTAGAGAGGCCATAACATCTGTAAATATATTAGTAAAATGTGGCAAACTATCAATTTCATACCAATCAAATTTAGTGGCCAATATCATTTCTACTTCATGGTAGAGCTTTATTATTGGTTCTTTGCATTGGTATTCTCCATTTATTTTATGAATAATAAGTTGGAAGTCACCAAATATCTAGATACACTTTATACCCATAGCTATGGCTGCTTGAAGACCTAAGATTAAGGCTTCATACTCTACATTGTTTTTTGTGCATTATAAGTCTAGTTTGAAAAATAGGGCAATAGGTACCCTCTGTGGTGTATGAAACATGACTCCAACACCTTGAACTATTTTGCACTTAGAACCGTCAAAGAATATTGTGATATTGGCATCTTCCTCCAAAATGATATCTTCTTCTTGTTCAGTAATAGTGAATATTGAATCATCTAGAAGCTCAATAATCAAGGGTTGATCAGTAGGAAGTGGAGCTTTTGCAATTTTATTAGCTATGACCTGATATTTAATGGATTTTTGGTTGAATAACTCAAGATCAAATTCAGTGAGAAGCATTATCTATTTTACAATGCGGGTGTTATTTTAAGTGCGAGGCATCATGTAACGTAGAGGATTTTTGTCAGATATGACATATGTGGTGTGACTAAGCATGTAATATTTAAGTTTCTTAGTGTTAAAAACCATTTCTACACATAATTTTTCTACATAAGGATACCTGGTTTCATAGCTTACCAATGTTCGACTAATGTAGTAGACAACTTGCTCTCGATTGTTTTAATTATTTTGTGCAAGCATTGTCCCTAATATAAAGTCTATTGCTAAAACATAAATATGGAAAGTGACCCTTGGATGAGGAGTTAAAACTAGTGGAGAAGCTATGTATTGCTTGATGTCATCAAAAGCTTTTTGACACTCATTTTTCCATGAAAATATCACCCCTTTTGTAGTAGGTGATTGAATGGCTTGCATTTGTTAGAAAGTTACGTAATGAAACAATAGATTGATTGGATATTTTCTTGTAAACTATGCAATTCTTTTAAGTTTTTTGGTGAGGCATCTCCATGATGACCTTGAATTTGTTTGGGTCCACCTCAATGCCTCTTTTGGAGATAATGAATCCTAGTAGTTTTCCTGAGGTGATACCAAAGGCACACTTTTTGGGGTTCAACCTTACATTATTCTCTAGAAGTTGATCAAAGACTTTTTCCAAGACACCAATGTGTTCTTGTCAATTTTTAGACTTTACCAAGAGATCACCCACATAATATTCAATTATTTTGTGCATGTAATCATGGAATATGTATGTCATGGCATGTTGATAAGTGTCACCTATATTTTTTAGGCCAAAGGGCATCACATTGTAATAAAATGTTCCCCAAGGTGTAGTGAATGTTATTTTGTGTTGGTCATAAATATTGATTTGAATCTGGTTGTATCCTAAAAACCCATCCATTATAGAAAGCATTTCATGGCCAGTGCAAGTATCGACAAGAGTATTGATGTCTTGTAGAGGAAAATCATCCTTAGGACATGCTTTGTTAAGGTCTCAAAAGTAAATACAAATGTGTATCATCCCGTTAGGCTTATGAATGAGTTCCATGTTTGAAATATACTCAGGATAATCAATGGGGACAATGAAACCCACATCTAAAATATTTTGAAGCTCTTCTTTGACCATGAGGGCAATGGTAGAATGCATAATTCTCAATTTTTGTTTGATCGGCTTGGCATCATAGTGCAAGGTGAGATTATGGACAACCAATTTAGGGTTAGAAATAGACATGTATTTGTAGGACCATGTAAAAATACCCTTATTCTTCTTGATGGGAGAAATTAATTGCTCTTGTTCATCTACGGATAAATTTTTTCCAAGTTTGATGATTTGAGGATTGTCTACATTTGAACTAAGGTTCACATCGATGGTATCTTCAATGGACATATGAGAACATTCCTCAAGATGATGGGGCATTGGGATAAAATGAATATCATCTATGATGTTATCAAACTCTTCTGACATACTTTCTTCTATTTTTTCCTAGAAAACCTTGAGATCTAAAGGTGAAGGTGAAGGCAAATGTGGAGATGATGGAGGAATGTAGTTGGTTGAAGCCCTTAACAATTTATTGAAAATGATGAATTCAAAAAAGGATGGAGGCAAGAAAATCCGGTCCATATCGATAAGGCTCATGTCATTTGGAATTGGCATTGCCAAATCATATGGATTACAAAGGGGGGTAAATAATTCAACAAGATTCATGTTAACTTAGAGAAAAAAATGGTGGTTGGTGATGTGAAGGAGGGATAGATTCTATTTTCTAGAACCAATGCAATAACTCTAGAAACTTGAATAACAATGAGCAACACAAATAAATGTAATAGGCAAAAATCCATGCACATGCAATGCAATGATGTTTTTTTATGTTTTTGATTTTTTTTATGTACATATATTAAAATATTGTTCGGTGAGGTGGATCAATGAAATGGAGGTAGTGGTTCATTGGTTGAACTAGCTCACTCTAATGGAAGAAGCAAGTGAAAAATAGATTGATGGATGGGAAATATTCTTAGGTAATACTCATCATGTTTGGTGAATGGAATTATGAGTGCTAATTCCTCATCAGATTCATCAAAAGCTATCGATATATTATCGTATTCTTCAAATATTTCCTCCTCAAAGTCATCAGTATGATGGGTTTCTCCTTTTAAATTCAAATGGATATTTTGAAAATCTTGTTCAAAAGAAGAAGTGGAAGAATGAGAGTGGTAGCCTAAACCTGAATGGTCATGCACTTCTCAATATGAAATATTAATGAGATCTTGCATTCCCTATTCATGTCATCCTAATATCCTTGCCAATTGATTTGATGAAAGTATCAATATGGGAAACCCCTCATGTATTGTATATTGGCAAGGATTGGTTGTTTGGGTTCATATAGGGAATATGGATTGGACGATGAATAAATCCTCGTATACATAAAATTGATATTGTTAGGCATTGAACCCATGTTGTACACTGCTCTTATGGATAATAGTGGGTTACATGGGTGATCGTAATTCCTAGCAGTTTAGATTCTAAGCGGTGTGACAGTTATGTCTTAGACCATGTATTCACCAATGCTAGGACTAGTGAGGTGGCCCACAAATTGGTATGATGTGGAGGTGGACATGGAAGGCTCATGATTAGCTTATGGATCTAATGATAGGAGATGTGTGGACTAGAATAACATCTCAAAATCCATTAATTTGACTTGTGAGACATCAACCGATGTGGATGAAGGTAGATTTGGTTGAGGTGTTTGATGAATGGGTAATGATGTGGAAGGAATAATTATGGGAGGTGTTGATATTGATGATTTGGAAAATATAGATTTTTCTTGACTACATGTGCATGTAGTCGATGGTGATGAGGATGGGGGCATGAGGGTGGAAGGATAATATGGGGTAGTGATGGGAAGCTCTTCAAGAATAGGATATTTGGATGAATAAGTGGATGATGTGGTGTATTATGTGGTTGATGGGGTCCAAAAAAGATGAGTGGATGGAAGTGTGGATTCGTAGGGATTGGAGATGAAATTGTAATACTTAAATAGTTTGAAGTCTGCTAGTATGCAATGAATTTGTCCCTCATGTACATATTTTAAACATTAACGGAGTATAGAGGGGATACATCTCATTTCCCTCATCCAAGGGCATCCAAGGAGTACATTGTATTCCATGGATCCTTCCAATATGTGGAACATGGAATGCAATGTTTTTACCCCCACTTTGATGGGTAAAACAACAGTGCCAACTATGGAACAAAGAGAATCATTGAACGCTTTCAAGATGAAGGATGATTTGGTGATATGAGATGGTGGAAGATCAAGATGTTGAAGAGAAGAGATCGTGATTATATTTATGGAGGATCCAATATCAATAAAAACTTGTTTGAATGGCTTCCTATCAATTTTATCCATAATATGTAATGGAGGGTCCACTGAATCTGATGATATTGGTTTATTTTCAAAATCATAAAATGTAATGGAAGGCTCCACACATGTTTGGATATTCACCACAAAATTACTAAAGGTATTAGTATCCTTGGATTGGAGTGTAATGGATTTTAGAATCTTCCTTAATGCCTCATGGTGTGGGGGAGATTTTTGTATTAGCTCATAAATAGATAGTTTGGTTGAAGCCATTTTGTCAGCTAGCTACTCAGAGAGATGATTGACCTTTTAGGATGATTGGAAGGATGAATGGGTGGAGATGGATGGCTTGGAATGTGAATTAGTTTGGAAGAATTTGTGGAGAACTAAATGGGTGATGATAAAATGGCAAGTTGAGGAGACACACTTTCTTGTGGTGCTATAAGATATTGAATAGTCTATTGTGTATTTTTTTATTAGTGTGTTGTTGACCTTGGGTGACTACATGAAAAACACCCATAAAACCTTGGTATTGTTGCACATGATTGACTTAATTAGGAGGAATATTTATATTTTATCCTCCTTTTAGATGTTGCACCTCCTCATGATGAGAAATTGGTGTTTAATAAATGCCAAGGTTCTAATTTTTCTAGGCCAAGAGTCTATCAAACTTAATGGCCCCTAGGTTAATTAGATCTTGTACTATATATTTGAATGTGAAGTAGTCAATAATGTCATACCCATTATGTCGATGATAAGGGCAAAATAAATGTTCCCTATAGCTTTTGCTATGCTTGGTAGGATCATCTGGTCTAACCTCGGGCAAGGTAAACTTATTAGTGTCATACAACCTATGGAAGATGGAAGCATATGACTCTGACAAAGATGTGTATTGATGATTTTGTCATATAAATTGTCAACATTGATGATTATCCATAGTTGGTGTTGTGTTATGGATTGGTTGTGGTGGGGGAACTGTTTGATATAAAATTTGTTACGGTTGTTGTTGCATCAGTTGTTGTTGTTGAGCCATTATTGGGTGACTCATGACCACTTGATCTACTTGTTTTGTCTTAGATTAGCCAAAATAATTTTCTTTTGTTTGGCCCTTGTTCATCCATTCTTTCTTCTTAGGCTTTAGCACACCTTATTGGGATTTTATTTCCTCAATTATGCTAGCATGGGTAAGAGCTTCTTCGAATGAGCTATATTGTTGCAATTTTAATATCCGAGAGATGGGTTTTAAACAACTCTTGGTGAAAATTTGAGTTAAATATTCCATTGGTAGGTAAATTGTAGTTTTGTGATAATGGACCTCCAATGGTTGCCAAAATCATAGGCTAACTCATCGTCAAATTGATTAATATTATATAAGTCAAACAATGTGATTTTATTATGAATATTAATGGAAAATATTTTGAGAAATTAGTTTACCAGTTCTTTAAAAGTGTAAATACTATGATGAGGTAGATGGTTATACCACTCCATGTCATCTCCTCCTAATTTTTGAGGAAATTTTCTAAGCATTAAAGCATATTGATTTTATATTTTGAAGTATGAGTGAATGAATGTGCTTACATGCCCTCTAGGATCCTCAACACCTATAAATTATCAAATTTTGACATTATAAAATCTATCAGATATGGCGGTTATAGTACCAAAAAGTGAATGGGTTGGTTGATGAGTTGTTTTAAAGTAGGATTCTGGTTCATCATACCAAGAGTGTGTTATATCAAGCTATCAATCTATTTTTGCAATACTTGAATTCTAGGATCTTTTTGAGGTATGTGAAAGCCCTAAATTACTTGGTAATTGTATGGAGATGAAGTGGTGAAATTTTGGAATTGTGATGAGATGTTGATGGATTGGATTGTATTTGATGATGTGCTTAATGATGGAATGATTACAGATGATGGAATGGAGATGATGTTTGAGTATTGTGAATGTGCTGACTTGTGGGGATGGAATGGGTGTGTATTAGTCGAGTTGTTGGGGTAGAAACCATAGAATATTGTGATAACCATGATGGATTTGAGGTGAACAAGATATTTTGGGTGGAAATAGGTTAAGACCTAATATCTACCACCTATATTTGTTGTTGGGAACCAAAATGAGCATCTTGCTAACCCATGAGAAATTTGTTGAGGTGTTGACATGCTTGCTATATGGGAATCCTTGATGTAAAATGTGTAGGTGTGGTGGAAATGGATGAAGTGGGTGGAGGATAGGTTGCAATAGAGATTGCAACTAAATGGGGAACATTGGTTGAACTGGATATCGGTATTTGTGAAGCAGTATTAAAATGTGCTTCATACAATGGATTACAATAGGTGGTTGTATAGGAATATGGGATGGAAATATTTTGGGCACATGATTTTTATGGGATAGACAAGTGATGGGAAGGTGCAGATGAAACCTCAAGAAGAGGGTTGGTGTACACATGGGTGAAACTTGAAGGATGTGAGTGGGCACATTCCTAATGAGAAGTATTATACCTAAGTGGGTTATGGATTTGCTCTAAAATAGGGTCAATGGATCTTATAAAAGTTCTAACTTTACCCATATCTATGTAGGTGATGTTAGGGTTGGTAGGAGATGATGGCTCAATTTATGGAATGGGGATATTGATGGATTTGTTCAACACATCAACATTTGAGGTATACACAGTGTGTGTGGGTCCCACAAACAAACTAGAACAACTTTTTTGTATCACACTAATAGGATTAAGCATATAAGTGGTAGGGAAATATGTGGAACACTCCATGGATGAAGTGGTTTGGATAACGAAGGCTTGACTCAAAATATTTTCTTAGATTCAGGTTGAAACCATAAGATAATGAGTTAGATGGGGCTGGTGAATGTGTGGAATGTGCAAAAATGATATAATAGAAATCACATAGAATCAAACAAGCAATTCAATCCTATATTTTACAATAGATTCTTTTTTTTTATGTAGGGTTTGTGTGTTGTAGATGTTCTAAACTAAATTATTATGCAAGGTGGACTCTAAGGTTGGATGGCAAATGAGAATCTTTCTGGTGATGAAATCAAAGAATATTGCTCATGGGGTACTATGGTTGCTATGGGGTAAGATGAATGGAGATGAAGCCCACTGTCACCAATCTCGAACAATGGTTGGTGATGAATCCAATTCACTGTTGATAAATGTGTTGCGAACAAAGTGTGTGATTTATTTTTAATATTTAAGTTGTCTATTGTGTTCATTAAATTTTAAAAATACCCTATTTCACTTGGTTAAGCTACAAGACAAGAACATTAACACCAATTTCCTCAAAAGAACTTAGGATACACTACTTAAAATCCACCCTGAATCATCAAGTGATTCCAATAGTAGAGGGTTTGCCTAGTTATTCCACCTTGAATCATCAAGTGATTCCAAAAATGAGAGTGTACTTAGGTATTATGAACTTGTTACAAATTATAAAAGCAAAAATATAATTCTTCAACCCTACTATGTAGTAGGGTTATGCATAAGGGGTTGGCTCCAAAATGTATTTATAAAAATTTGGCAAATTGGTTTTGAAATCTAGGTGAATAGTGTCTAAACGCATGTAGAAGGTTCACTATTATTAGGGGAATGTTGGAAATTTAAACTTAAAATGGTCAAATTATTATAAAATTGGGGCGAATTGACCCAAAAAAATTTACACCCAATTTTTTTTTGCTAATGGGCCCTGGTCAAGGGTCCAAAATATTAGCCAATTCCAATTTTTGAAAATCCTAAATTTAGCCAATTTGGCAATAAATAGGTGCTATGCATAACCTTGTTATGTAGCTAGTTATGCTTTTGTTATTTCAAATGTAAACAACATACAAAATAGTAAATAAAACACCATAAAATAGTATAAATCTGAATCAAATGTGAACTACGGTGAATGCATAAATGCAACTCTACCCTATATGCAATCTATATGAAAGATGTAAATACCTAAAATTAAAATAAAAATGCAACTACTTTAAAATAAAAAATGAATGTTTTCTTGTTAGTTTCACTGTTAAAAAGCAAAAAAATGAAAACAAAAATGAGTTAGGGTTTGAACTAGGCTTACCATGAAGCCTATATATTTCTTCCCCACTTTGCTAAATGCCTCCTAGAGTCTCCTAAACACTATGAGGTATTTCTTAAACATTGCAGGGCATCCCTCAAACATTGTAGGGTGTTCGCGTGACCTCTGATTGAACTCTGCAGCTCCTAGAAACCCTATCTTTTGTGATTTTTGTATGATCAAACTTTTGGAAACCTGCAAGATAGAAAAAAAAACAAAAATTAGTGACAAGATAAATCAAAATGAATAACCCTTTGGGAGTCCCACCATGATCACCATTTTGTAAAGTGAAAAATGACAACACCAAAGTGATAAATACTATAATCAACACAATACCACTATTGTACAAATGAAGATGATAACATTGATATTATTATGGGGGAGCCTTAATATCCAATGTTACAATATGTTGTATTGATACAATGATTACAAATCTAAGGTTTATAAATACTTATTATCAATTAAATATATGGTGTCTTCTACACCATATTTGCTCCAAACAAGAGTGTAGGTGGGCTTCTAAATCCCTACAGGACCACCCTAGCTACAACAACTTCCAAAGATGTGATTCCTACACATACAAAAAAAAAACATAAAAGGGGTTAATAACACCTGAGAGAGCTCCACTATGTGAGGCCATCTGAATAATAAAACCAATAAACCCTAAATGATGTAATTTTAAACTAAAAATAAAAGTGCAGAAAACACTAATGAATGCAACAAGTATCTTACCTTGTCAATACTAATTTGTGCTCCTATGTTTGTGTTTTATAGTTGCATGGATGCTTGGAAGCATTCAAGGGTTTATAGACTACATAATCCTCTATGAGAAACATCCAAAAGTTTTTGGTGATGATTGCGAACTCCCAATAGTATTCTAGAAATGCTTAGCAGTGTTTTGTGAAATCTAGGTAGCATTTAGGGGTGAATAGGGATAAAGCATAACCATATCTAGTTTACAATGATTTTGTGGCAGATGTGATGGAGGTGGTGAGGGAATAATATGATAGCAAAAGGGCTAGGGCTTGTGAGTGGATATATTTCTTCATGAACCTTCCTAGATTTTCTAAGACCTTCTAAGACCTTGATTCGTTAAAATGACTCATCTTTTATAATCTACCCTTGAACATGTTAGGGTTTCAATGACACAAAATGGGTGGCCAATATTTTAACATGAGGAAGGGTGGAGATTAAGCTTAGGCAAGTGAAATGGATTGATATGGATGGATAGTCGAGATTATGTTGTGGTGGATGGCTAGGATTTTTTCATATAAATACATATATTTATTAAATATATATAAATATAAATATAAAATATTAATATATATATTAAATAAATACATATATATATATATATATATATATATATATATATATAATGGACAACTATGATTGGAGGATATGAATGGATGACAAGTGGCTAGATTTTGGTGTCTACAATGGGCATCATGGTTATTTGGGAATGACTCCATTCAAAGTGATATATGGTAAAATATGTCGAACACCCCTCTCATAAGACAATTTAGAAGATCAGATTACCATCAAACCAAATGTAGTTCAAGAGATGGAGGAACAACTAAAAATTATTAGATTGAGGCTAAAGGAAGCCTCTGACTAATTTTATGCCAATATAAAGTGCATACCTAGAGAATTATCTAGGAGGGATAGAGTATTCCTAAGAATAAAGCCCATGAATAGCACCATAAAATAAACCAAGTTGGATCCTAGATATGTTGGACCCTTTGAGATCATTGAGAAGATAAGTCTAGTTGCCTATCATCTCACCTTGCAACCCAACTTGTCCAAGACCCATGATAATTTCCATGTATCCCCTCTTAGAAAATATGTAGCTAATCCTAATCATGTATGGAATTTTTCTAACCTATAGATAAATGACCATACAATGATTGAGGTGCAACCTGTAAGGATCCTAGATTTATGTTACAAAAATATGAGGAATCGAACCTTGGAGCAATGTTAAGTCCAGTGGGGCTAGTACTCAGAAAAGAATGCTACTTGGAAAAAAGTAGCAGATATGCAAAAACATTTTCCATATTTATATGAATGAATAAAATGTAATATTGGTTTTGTTGCAATATACTAGTGAAACACAAAGGACTATGTTCACTCCAAGGGGGCTAGTATGTCATGACCCTCCCTTGGAAAAAATTTCATATAACAATATTATGAAACTATATGTTATTTTAAATGAAAAACTATTAGATTTTATGATGTTTGGTAGTTTTTGGATTTTTATATACTACTAATGAAATTGTGTGTTACACAGGAATAGGTGTTCTCATGAGTGAACAAAGAACTAATGGTTAAGATAGCCAGATATTTTGACACAAGATATCCACATTTAGACCTAATCTACAATTGTGTATTTTGCATTTATCTTTCTTGTTGTGAATGCATGGTATTATGTCTAAATTTTCAAGAAAAGTTAAGTTACTTTAAATAGATTTAAAGTAACATAGAATACTAAGGGATGCTTATTGATAATGCTTAGTAGTAAAGGAATTACTAAGTTTTCATGGAATAAGCCTTTGTTGCAATTGTAGATGCTTATGAAATTAAAATGATAAGTTTCATTTGGTAAAATATTCCTTATGTTTGAATTAGAAAATAGATTTCTAAGGTCTTATTAAAGAAAGAATTTATTGGAAGGAAACAAAGTGACCAATGTTTTGAATATTAGAATGATTGCAAATGTCTATATAACTCTGAAAAGAAGCAAAATAAGGAAGAATCAACTACCAATGATCCTAGGAGAGTGATGGCGAGTGAAACCCTATATTTTTAATCTTCATCGAACGTGAAGCAGAGAAGCTGGAGTATAGGAGCAGGGAATGGAATGGGTGCACATGGAAGTGGGACCAAGGATGGAATGGAAAACTAGGGAAATGGGAATGGGGCCCAAAATAAGTTTGAATATATGTATTTGGAGGACGGGAATGATTTTTTTGGGGGGAAATATCCCCCAGATAAAATAGAGATGGGAAACAAGAAATCCCAAGTAGCATCATTTAAAAAAATACTCAAGGGAAAGCCCAAACCCTCCTCAACTGCAACACATAACTTTATTACTAAAGGATGCAACGTAATCCTACCAGAAGAAGTCATGGCTAGGTATATTTCCTTAGATTATTTTTCCCTAGTTAGGAAGTTTATGAGGGGAAGACCTGAT
This sequence comes from Wollemia nobilis, assembly GCA_028583015.1. NCBI lineage: Eukaryota > Viridiplantae > Streptophyta > Pinopsida > Araucariales > Araucariaceae > Wollemia > Wollemia nobilis. The sequence continues at coordinate 41,146,394 of JAQPPZ010016981.1, forward strand.
ATGGAGGTTATCCAATGATGGATGACGGTGAAATGGAAAACCAGGGGTTGTATGGAATTGGTTTCTATGTCAAGATATTTCTTTATTATTTGACTCAATACTCAAGAGGACGCAGATCACATTCTATCTGGGGGCCCATGGTTCTTTGGGAGAAGGAGCCTATTCCTCCGCAAGTGGGATGTGGACTTTGATCCAGAAACCTAGAGTATCAACTTTACTCCCATTTGGGTCCATCTTCTAAATTTACCCTCTCATTTTTGGCATGAGGATTTTCTACAAGGGATCACCCCTGTGATTGGAGAGCTTGTCACTATTGACCCTACTACACATGTTTGATCAAGGATTGCATAGGCTCGTCTATGTGTTAATGCAAATTTGGAGTCCCAAATTTTGACCCATGTAAATTTGATTTACAGGTATTACCATTGATGCAAAGTGGTGGATTATGAGAAAAAATCCTCCTTCTGCATTGAGTGCCACACATAGGGGCACATTTGAAGCCAATGTCTAAAAATGAGGCTTACTCAGAATGATCACCAAGAGACACAACACCCACCTAAAGAAGACATTCAAATAATGAGAGCTAAAGTGGGCCCGTGCTATGAGACCAAAGGCAAGAAACCTACTCCCCATCTCCAAATGGTGATAAGAATAAGGCAAGTTCCCTATTTGCTTTTTATAATAGGTTCAATCTATTCAATAATTTAAATCTCAATGCAAACGATGATAATGATGAGATTCCCGGAGAGGAATTTCCTAGCTCAAATCACCCTGACCAATCATATGAGAAGGTAAACCCTCCCATGCAACCCCATAATTTGTCCCCTGATCTATATTCAAAATCCCCATTGACCATGGTATCTGTTCCCCAACCCCCATCATCCAATCTCCCATTGCCATCTAATCCCCCACCCACCTCCCCCCATATTCCAATAGGTCTAGCCCTTCTCATCCCCCACCCGACCCCCATGGTGATGAGGTTGATATTCCTGAGTCATATCATGATTATCCTGAATCATGGAGCCCTAAACAAACTAGAAGTTTTAAAAAATCCCTAATTTATGTTGTAAGTGATAAAAAGAAGGGTAGACCCTTTGCTATGGAGCAAAGAAACAAAGATATAGCCAACATCATCCAACAAACTCTCTTATAGGAAATGAGAACTTCCAACCGAGAAGAATCAAAGAGATCTAAACCTCCTACATAGTAAGGCAAAGGAGGCAGAAAATTCTCCAAGATTTCCAAATGAGAACCTTCTTATGGAATGTGAGAGGATTAAATGGAGTAACGAAATAGAGACTTGCTACTTCAATGCGAAAGGATTAAAATCCTACAATTTTTATATTTCAAGAAACCAAATTAGGCATGTAATCCTCACCTAAAGTTACCAAAACCACATGGATGTGAATTTTCCTTTAGTCCTACCTCTAGAACATCTAGCAGACTCCTTTATCTTTGGAACCCAACCAAGGTGGAAGGAAGAGTGAAATATAATGAAGGGCAAATTTCCAACATATATTTTCATGATTTTATTACAAAGCATTCTTGGGTGTTTACGAATGTCTATACCCTAAATATTCCTTAGGATATGTTGAACCTTTGGCATATTCTCACCCAGATGCATGAGGCTTTCATTAATATCCCTTGGATCCTTGTTGGGGAATTCAATGCTCTACTTTATCCCTCTAAGAAAAAAGGATGGAAAGAGATTATCCCTAGGATCATTGGGGACTTCAAAAACTTTGTGGATGCAAATGGACGTTCATATAAGGTGATACCAGTTTACCTAGAGTAATAAAAGGGTAGAGGGTGATCTCATTCAGGAAATGCTCGACCAATTTTTTCTTTCTCAGGATGCTTTACTTTTGTTGGGTGATGCCAGTTTATAGGCCCTACCAAATATTGGTTCTGATCACAACCCTATAATTTTTTAAACTGCCAAAAAACCACCTTTCAAAACCCCATTTATTTTTGAGGCAATGTAGACCTAGCACCCTAACCTAAAAGCACGCATTTTTGAGTGGTGGGGAGAGAGTTTCCTAGGATCTATCACTAACCAAGTTACTTAGAAGTTGTAATCTATAAAACTCAAACTTAAGGTATGGAACAAAGAAATATTTGGAAATATCTTTGAAAACAAGCAGAACATTAGGGGTAGACTCCAACTAATTGAAAATCATTTTTAGCAGGGTCAAGGGGATGCCAGTCTAAGAGCTGAAGAAAAAAATCTTCTATCAGATTTCCATAACATTTTGAAGAAGGAAGAGATATTTTGGCATAAAAAATCAAGATACTTGTGGTTGAAAGACGAAGATTCTAACTCAATTTTTTTCCATATTTCAACACTCAAACACAAAGGGGCTAACAGGATAAAGGTACTAATCATAAATGATGGCACCTTCACTTCCAATATTCATGAAATTTATGACAAAGTTGTCCTTCACTTTGAGTCCCTCTTAGGGTCCTACCCTCCCCATTCTTTCCAAGCCATGGAATCCCTCCTCATGCACATTTCTAGAATCATCACTGATAACATGAATACCAATCTATTAAGACCTTTAAGTTTTAAGGAGATCCACCAGGCCCTTTTATCCATGCAACCAGATAAAGTCCCAGGCCCCGACATATTCTCCCCCAGGTTCTTCCAAAATTTTTGGGAAATCATTAGCCCTAACCTTTACTAAGCCATAAAATAAATGTAGAGATTCAAAGTCATTTCCAGGGATGTAAATTAGACTTTTCTTGCCCTCATCCCAAAAGGTCCCAAATCCAAAACCCTGTATGATTATCATCCCATAAAACTCTATAATGATATCTACAAAAAAATTTCAAAGGCTATGGCCAATAGATTAAAAGGTATTCTCCCATCCTTGATTGATCCCTACCAAGGAAGCTCAATTAAATGTCAAAATATTGTGGATGGGTTCATAACCATTCATAAACTTATCCACTTACCCCACAAGTCCAAAAAATCAACTTTCTTCCAAAAGCTTAACATGAAATAGGCTTTCGATAGAGTGGATAGGGAATTTTTGTCCAAAGTTCTCCATAAGTTTGGTTTCCATGATGACTGGGTACATATGATTATGCAATGCATCTCAATTTTTTGAATTTTTATGCTTGTGAATGGATCTACTATAGGGTACTTCCCTAGTACCATAGGCCTAAGACAAGGGGATCCTTTATCCCCCATCCTCTTCATTATTCTTGCTGAGAGCCTTGAAAGAGCCATAAAAGCTACCTGCTCCATGGGTTTGATTTCTGGCATCAAAGCTACATCCAATCTCTAGCCTTCAACTCACCAACAGTTTGTGGATAATACTTTTTTGGCAAATGTTGCGTCTATTTTGGAGGTAAGACTCATAAAAGCTATCCTCAACCTCTACGAAGAAGCCACAGGGAAAAATCAATTTCACCAAGTGAAATATTTATTTCATTAATACCCCACTACCTCACCAAGTCAAAATTATGAACATTTTGGGATGTTCTATTACAACATTTCTAGCTTCTTATATAAGTCTCCCAATGTTTTAGAGGAATCCTGCCAAGATGATGTGGAATAATGTTATTGAGATATTTCATAAGAAAATTATGGGGTGGAAAGGTGCCCTTCTCTCTTAGGTGGGTAAAGCTACCCTGGTGGTGTCAATTTTACAAAGCATACCTATGTATTTTTTATTAATATTTAAAATCTCTGCAGTAGTTTGGACCATGATTGAACAAATCCAAAAATGCTTCCTGTGGGTTGGATCTAAAAATAAAAAAAAGTTCCACTTAGCAGCTTGGGATAAAGTATGCTATCCAAAATATATGAGTGGGCTTGGATTTCATAGAATCAGCAAAATGAATCAGGCCCTCTTAGCCAAGCAGGCGTGGAAAGTTTTCACTAATGAAAATTTGGAATGGATTTCAATCATTAAAAGAAAATATTTGCATCATCACTCCTTTAGAGATGAAGAAGCCCCCAAAATAGGGTCTCACTTATGGTGATCTATCATCCAAACCAAACCCTTGATTAAAATAGGAATCATATGGCAACTTGGAGATGGGAGATCCATTTATTTATTACATGACTCATGGGCTAGGGATGATATCCTTATCAACGAACCAGAAATCACTGCTATCAAACTCCTAACTGATGATAGGTTTGGCCCGAGAGTTGTTGACTTCATTGAGCAAGATCAAGGCTACCCTAAGTAGAAGTAGCTTCATTTTATAATAAGCAATGCAACCATTGATAGAGCTATCACCTCTCTGTAGGTAATTTTTAGAGCAAAATTCATCCCTAGGTCCAAGGAAAAAGACAAACCCTTTTGGAAAGGTATTTATGATGACTCCTTTTTGGTCAAAACTACCTCTTTCTTTCTTGATTCCCCATAGGACCTGCATCTTAACTAGCTTTTCCTAACTATTGTTAGGATAATTTGGCTCAAACATCTCATTTAAAAGTTGCTCATTTCTCTTGGTTAGATTTCCAAAATAGAATTCTCACTACATAAAAACTTATCAAGAGGGGTGTCATAGTTCCCAATAGATGCTACATGTGCTTACAGGCTTGGGAATCCACTCAACACCTATTGATCGAGTGTCCCTTTGCCTACAATGCTTTCTCTATTATGGTTAATATGTTTCAGGTCAAGTGGGTATGACCCCAGTCAATTGTTGATATTTTTACCCAATGGTCCCAAGTGTTTCATAACCCTAGACTCAAGTTCCTATGGGAATATTTGCTACATTATACCCTGTGGCAAATCTAGCTTGAGTACAATAGAAGAATCTTCAACGACCATTCTAAGGACCCAAAAATGATGGTCAACAAAGATTTATTCTTTTCCATTGAAAATGTAAATTTGATCCCCTGTACGAAGACCCTAGTTTTTGGGTTGGAAGCCTCCTTATTCAAATACCTTGGCATCTCTTTCGAGTGCACCAAATCTCATACTCCAACCAACTGCAAGTCCACCATCAAGTGGATCAAGGTATATTTTTATGGATCAAGGTAGATTTTTATGGATCATCTAAAGGCAACCCCAAAGTTGTTGGGGTTCGAGGAGTCATTCGGGACCATGAGGGAAAAATCATCAAAGCTTTCATTGAAAACCTAGGAGTTTAGTAAAACAAATATGCCAAAGTTCAGGCCCTCAAGAGGAGCCTTGAACTCAACAAATTTCTAATTAACACAATGATATTTTAAGGGAATTCCCTAAATGTGGTTAACCATGATAAGAATAATTCCAAGGCTAGGTGTAATATTCAAAGCATCATTCAGGAGAGTCAATCCATCCTTAGGCAGAGCCTTCTCAGCATAGTTCAACATGTTTTTAAAGAGGTAAATGTGGTGGTATATTTGCTGGCTAACAGAATAGCTAATCAGAATTATTTCATTGTATGGTAAGATTCATTCCCTTAAGATATCATAAATGTTTCTAAGAATGATGTTGAGCACAATTCCAAATAAAAGTAGGTATCTTTTCAATGGTTTTTTTATCAACACCAAGGGTGTTCACATTAACACCATGGTTATTTGTTCCCCTTACCATTTAATAATTGTATTTCAAAATTTTGGTTGTACCTCTTTCCATGCAGGTCAATTAGATATTGGCAAAGCTTCTAAAATACTTTGGCATCATCCCATCATCCCATGCCTTCACTTCTTCCTCCTCATTTTCCTACATCTCTCGATGTCCACCTCATCACTCTTACATATCCATTGCATGTACACATTTTGTGTCATATGCTCCACCTTATTAGTTGGCCCTTTCTCTCCTATCGTCTACCCCTTCCTCTTGCTTTACCATTCTATTTTCATTTCATGTGCAGTTTATGATGTGGTCCAATTTTGTTACCATTTGGTTGAAGTTCCAACATGCATTGGAAAGTGCCTTCTATCTTGTAATACCTTATGCTGCAAGCCTTGGCACTACTTCTTATTATAACACCTTCTAAGAAAAATCCATTTGGTGTTTAGCATCTTTGCTTCTATATTTCTACCGTGGTGCTCTTACTATTATGGCATGTTCTAAGTTATTGCCATTCTTGAGCCATCTATGCTACAAATCAAACCTATCATTGAAGCTCTACTTGGAGCCAAGGGATTACTTCCCTTCTTCAATATATTCGGTGGCATGGATGAGGGTGTCACCAATGAGTTTGTAAGTTTGTGGAATAATAGCATGATTCATATTAGAGGTCTCCAAATCGAGGTAAACATTCATATTTTAGCTTAAATTTTTGGGTTGTCTCCCAAGGACAAGGCAGTGAGATGGGACATACATAATTTTAAAGAAGAAACTAAAAAATTTCTTGATAAAGGCAAAGAGTTAACTTGGGTTAAGGGGATATTTCTCCATTCCTCCCTCTCCTACCACTGGGACTCTATCATTATTTCCATAATTCAATATATCATAGTAGAAAATGTTAATAGTCCCCTCCATTCATTCCATATTGCCTTCATTAACCATTTGTGTGATATAAATCCAATTAACATTCTTGACTTTTTGGTTCAATCCATAAGCCTTACCATAGAAAATAATAGGAACAAGAAATCATCCAAATAACTTTTGCACTAGGGCTTATTCCTCATCATTGACAAGCATACCCTCTTGTCCCAACCTACTATTGGGCCTTCTATTTCTTCTTCGATCACCATGTCCTCCCCTAAGCCAGCTTCTAGTCCCGAGTCTTGTGATCCAAATCCCATGATTGAGTCCTATGGTGTTGTTCCTCCCCCATTAGCCCTTCTACTTAAGTGCCCCTACAATCCTCTACCCCTTCTGATGACCTACCAAAAGTTGTCAATCCCATTTAGTCCAGCAACAAAGATGATGAAAGTCCCCCATCCAAACCAAAGGATTCAGCCCTAGTGGAGTCCCAAGTGACTGAAGCCAGAAGAAGACCCTTGAGAAGAAAAATGAAATCTTCCAGTAGAAGTTTGTGATGCCTAAAAAGGAAGGGTGTTGACGGATCGTGACCCATGCCTGAAATCATTTTAGATAATGAGGAAGATGTCAGGTACAATGTTGATGATGCACTTTGAACCAACACCATAGATCACATATACAGAGTAGTGGAGCAACTCAAGACATTAGCTAACATGGTCATGGAGGTGTGCTTCATTTTTTTACACACCATCAAGGAGCTTCAAGAACTTTTGACTACCCTCAATATCTTCTTGGTAAAGGATCAGAACATTGGTATGAAACAGGAGGATGAATATGATTCCCAATAGGACTGGGAGTGGGGTAGTTGGAATATGGTTTACCAATGGTTTTTTTAATTACATAATGGTGCTATTTCCCCTATTCAGGGTATCTAGCCTATGGGTTTGTTTTAATCTTCCAATTCAATTCTTGGAGATAGTTTGTATTAGTCTTTTACAAGTTGTTGGTTTTTCTCATGTCCATCCTTGTGATGTTGGGATGCTTCAAAATTTTGTACTATTGGCATTATGAATGCCTTATGTATCAAGGATTGGGCCCCTTCAACCCGATAATTAATTAAAAATATTTTACCTACCAAATAAAGAATTATTGCAAATGTTAAATTGATTTTATATCATTTCAAATAGAAAGCAATAAAAAATGAATAGGTCAAGCAATTATGAAGTTTATTACTGGAATGAAACTTGCTCGGTCCTATTTAGTAGACCTCTTATGAAAGAGAGAGGGAATCACTATTTTTTTTTTTTAAGGGTGAACGTACTACATAGGGAGAAGGATTTTGAAATTTTTGGAAGAATGAAAAAGAGAGAAAGAACTTTTCTTTGGAGTGTAATAGAGTCATATTTAAGACATTTGTTGAATTGATAAAGGCACCTTTCTTTGTAATTATCTGATGAAATTGTTTTAAAATTTCATAAGGGAAGAATGAATATGTTTACAAAACTTGAATATTGCTTGGCTTGTGTAAACCATAGAGTTACCTCCATTGTAGAACACCATTATTGTTATTGGGGCCATAGCTTTGTTGTTGTGTTCTCTTGAGAGAACACAAGTTTTATATTGATTATCATAAAAAAAATTACCATGTTATCCTCCCTCCCTAAAAATAATATATTTAGTAGTGAGAAGCGTGCCTATGCGCATCAATTTGGGAGGCATCACTATAGAATGAAATCCATAGTTTATTTCCACATTGAAGCAATGCCAAATATTTAGCATATTAACCCTAGTGAATATAAAGTATAACTTAGGGTAAGGAATGCTTCAATTATGTATCTCAATCCATGGATGTGTCTATGCAGTGATATCCATGCAGTAGCTCAAAAATATGTGAGGTATTACTTGAGGAATGGTATTTGAGGGTTTATATTATTCAGCTACCTTGTGTTATAACACCAAGCTGAGTCATTAGATTGAAAATATTTATTCTAAGTTATCACCAATCAAATGTGTGAAATATACATCCAATAAACTTTGTAGACATCTACCTGGTTATGTTTCCATTACCTTGTGACTGGTGCCACAGATTGGCTCTATGTCAGCATGAGGATTACCTTGTTAAATAGGGTGTATTATTATTATTATTAAATGGTGATAGTTTCATATGAGTATATACATCCCAAAATATGGTTTATTTATCCATGGAAGGATAGAATAATTTTTTTTATGTAAAGTGACATAGGAACTTTATTTATGTCATTTTCTAGAATAACAATCTAAACAGTTAGATTGCTAAAGTATGAAGTGAGTATTACTTACATGTTGAGAAGTATGATATATAGAGAGAGATAAAAATTCCTTTACTTGGTTAGGAAATATTATAGAATGTTTATGATGGGCTATAATGCCTCTATTGAAATATTATTTATTTAGTTGGAGATATCTTATTTGTATCATATTTCAATTTAGAAATAAATAAGATATGGAGGTAAGATAGTTTATTTTAGATTAAAAATGAATGTATTTTAATCTATATATTATCATAAAATAATATTTGTAGTAAATATAATGCATATTAATTAAGGATGGATAAATAATTTGTTTATACCATTATGGACTAGACAATCTTAATATTGAAATTAAACTATTTTAATGGAATGTTATATTGTTCTATTAAAAAGAATAATCCTAAATTTGATTGGTTCTTTTTGGAACATATATATATATATATATATATATATTATGGATATTTTTAGTGATTATTAGATTGAAATGGGTTTTGGATCATGCTTTCTCGTTGATAATTTGAAAATATTAGTGTTATCCACTAGATGTATCAATGTTCATCTTTTTATTGGAGAACTAGAATGAGGCTATTATTAAAATATGAATGGTATTCTTGAAATGTATAAATCATGAAGATGTACTAAAAATAGAATGGTTAGATAATTTTGTATATGTATTATTTCATAATATGAGGAAAATTTTTATGATATGAATATTGTTAGCTTTAAGTATATGGAATCGGTGGGATATTTGTGAAAAGACAAACTCATTATATTGTGTCAAAGAAATATGACTTTGGGCATGGTATCCAATAAATGGAAAGGAATTTATGAGGTTTCCACCAATACTATTTTATAAGAAAATAATAAAGGAAGATATTCTTGAGCATTAGTAGATTGGTGATAGAATAGGGTTTAGTGTGAGGGAATTATGGGGTTCCCTTGATCTTGTAAAAAAAAATTTACAAAGTGCTTGTAATAAGAGGACATAATATTTATGGAGATTCTTATGTAACAAATTGAAACTATGGCAAAAGGAAAAATAAAATTCCTTTTTGTAGAATTTATAATAGACTTACAGATGAAAATAAATATGAACATTTTAAGGTCGGGTTTTCTCCCGAAAAGGGTTCCCATGATACATAACATGTCATTGTGCATATTTATGTAGGAGTTATTATGGAATTGTTATGAGCATTCACTATTTTTTTGCTATAAATTATAAATGAATAAGAGATGGTATTGTTTATTTTATCATGTTTTTATATGAAAAGGAAGATAGATGTTTAGTTTTATCTAAATTTTACATTAAAATATGGATTATGAAAATGTGGCTTCTAATTTTAAGTGGATGAAATAAAAGAATAAAATTATCTCTTAAATTTACCTTGGGATTTGGGGGTTTTACCCTAAGAATTTATTTTCCATAGGAAGTTAACTTAACTAGACCCTTAAGGTTAGGACCATATTTAAGTGATATGTGATGGGACAATCCTTTAGGGTTACAATGGGTACTTTAGTAATATATCTCTGAAGTGTGCTGTAAAAGATAGCAAGCTTAGAATTACATTGTAACTAAATCCCTATGATGGATTCTCTAGGAGAGAGTGAGATACCCATGTGAGAGAGATATCATGCAAATGATAGTCATAGGAACTTGAACGAATGTGGATGAATTCCTATGGGGGATATCATTTGGTGTGGTATCCATTGGAAGATGACACATAAGTTACAATCACCTCCATTAAACTATTTTAAAGTTAGTTCAATGATGCACAGTAGTTTTATACTAAATGAAGTGTGTATAAAACTATAGTAATCTTACACCTAAATACTAGTAAGGAATGACTAACACTAGTTAGGGATTTGGCATCCCTTTTCTCAAATGAGCGAGATAGGGTTAACCCTTACATTGTGGTCAAAATTTCCTTCAAAAAAGAGAAAGGAAATGGGGTGATCACTCAAAGGTGTCCTTTAAGCTGTATGGGTAGTGTACAAGGTAAACCCCAAAACTATTTATGAGAGATTGGCTGCTCTTGTCCACCCAAGGGATGCTACAACATCTAAAACTTACAATGTGGTAATAAGCTCCTATTTATCTAGATTGATTGAATAATATTGATCAAAAAAGAAAAATTAAAAACATTTGGGGTTAGATTTTAGGGTTGTTACAGATGCTTCCCTATTTTTTTTCTCTATAATATTTTTATTCTTCTTTAAATATGTCAAGGTCAATTTGCTTTGATTCTTCTTCTCTATCTTTATTTTTTTCTTCTCTGCTCTACTTGTACTATTCTTTGTTTTTTCTACTTCTATTCTCTATTCTTAGGAATATGTGAATGCTTCTAAATTTTCTACAACTTTGAAGCTAAAATTTTTCAATATTCTGTAGGAAGCTTCTCAACTTCTATAGTTATACTTCTTTGCTTCTCAATTTGAAATATTCAATATCTTAGGTTGCACCTAAGAACCTAATATGATTCTCCTCCTTTATAGAGAGCCCAAAATAAATGTTAGGGTGGCTTTGTATGTCCCTAAATTATCATTTATCTCTTAAGTTTATTCAATCGTAATCTTCAAACTTCAAATATCCAATAGTCATTTTCCTCTTCTAGAGAACCCAAAAAATATGATTAGGGTGACTTTTTATGTCCCAAAAATTTCCAATACTCTTTTGAGTTGGTTCTTCCTATCAATAAATGTCCAACTTCTCTTATAAGTTGGTCCTTATCTTAAATATAGTTTAGTCCTAGTCTTTATTAGTTTTCCTTCAACTAAGTGGAAATACCCTAGCCTATTTTACTCAATAAGTACTTTAAAAATATAGTCTAAGTCTACACTACCTTTAAAATGGACAAGCTCGAAATTGATGTTATCAAAAGTGGAAAAATATAATTAATAAAAGTAGCTAAATAAAATCTATCAAAATGGACAAATTTTTGTGGTAGTTTTAATACCACTATTAATGTTTTAAGCCTTACTACCATAAAATATCATAGGTCCCAAATTTAAAATAGCCACAATATTTAAGTTTACAATGATAATAAGAAGAATAGAATAATATATGAACAAATTAATATGTATATCAAGGCTTATATAATACTAAAATAAACATTCATTTATATAATCAAATATGAATGTAAATAGCCTGAATCATTCCTGAACTATGCATGAAGAAAAATTACAATATTAATTGCTCAAAAATCCATATACAAGCTTTATTACTTCTCTTCCTCTTACAATAAGATAATCAGCTATATGAATATTGGATTGCTATCTCATGACTCTTGGATTATCATCTTGCCACTTGCATACTAGATGGACACTAGACTCTAATATACTTGCAAACATAACTCATACACTTCTACATGCATTCCTAATCTAAGACACTTATGCACAACCTCACATTACAGATTTGCACTCTTACATACAAGACACTTGTGCACATTCTCTCAATCTACACTTGCACTCTAACTTACATGACACTTGTGTATTTCCTACATATTGAACTCTTACATGATACTTATGCATTTCTTGCACATTTACACTTACATAAAAGAGGAAATATAAATCACACGTTAAACTCTAGACTCAACCCTAATATATTATATATTTACAATTGTACCATGAATGTTCCATGGGGGTATATTACCATGTACCAAATAATGTAATATACCTTAATTTAGTTGTCATGGATCATGTTAATGCTTCATTTCCCATCCCAAAATATAAAGGACAAAATTATGAATTTTGATCCATAAATATGGGAACTTTGTTGATTTCCAAGGAAGTTTGGAGTGTCATTAAAAGTGTATAGAAGGAACCTATAGACTAGAATATTTTATTAGCCATGTAAAATGTAATATGGAGGAAGCATTAAAAATATCCTGTGGATTTATATCATTTATAAGAAACTCTTGATACAAGAACTTTTAAATAACTATAAGGTTTAAGGCTATAAAAATATCTTGGGAAACCTTAGAAACAACCTATCAAGGGTCTACTCAATTGAAATTAGTGACTTTATAGACATTGAAGATATAATATAAAAATATAATATTGAAGGATAATTAGAATGTGATATATTATTGTGTAAGAGTACTTGGAAATATGAACAAAATAGTTATATATTGTGAAGGACCAGCACAAGGAGATGGTATCCATAAGGATATGGTATCCAAAATGTGTTGAGAATATTGACACCAATTGGAATAATTGTGCAATGAGTATTGAATAAATTAAAGATATGAATACATTAGATTTTGATTCATTGGTGGTATCACTTATTTTCCATGAAGAAAGAATTTAAATTAGTGAAGAAGGAATTTGGAATAAGTTTTTTCTTCCAAGGATAGAGTGACAAACAATAATGGTTCTAGCTTAAGATATAATTATCAAGGTAATATAGGAAAGCAATAAAAATTTTATTCTATAAGAGGAAGAGACCATGATGGAAGAGGAGGCTATAGTGGAATACATAGAGGTAAATTTATTGATAAAAGGAATGTTCAATATCATTATTGTAATAGGTACAACCACTATGAAAGAGAATGTAGAACAAAGGAAAGTAATGAAGGAGAAAAATGTAAAATTTTCATATGAAAAAGATGAGAGCTCAAAAATTCAACTAAGTGAAATCTATGTACCAAGAATCTTTAGTTGAATATTTTGCTACATTACATGATAAGAGCATATTTTACATATGAAAAATATGACTAATAATAAGTTTCTTGTGGATTTGTATGACTCATACAAAAGCAAGATAAAAAAATAGAAAAAACAAAGCATTAGAGGTTGAAGCAAAAGTAACCTTACAAATTAACATAAAAATAGAAATAAAACCATCTGAAGTGCTTACTTCACACCAAGAATGAAGCATAATTTATTGAGTGTAGACCAGCTTCTAGAGAAAAAGTACAGTGTTGTTTGAGAATAAGAATTGCATCATCTATTACAAAGAAAATAGGAAACAAGAACTGGTTATCATACCTATGACAAAGAACGCAATATTCCTTTACAAATTAGAGTAGAAGAGAGAAGTTTGTGTCATATATACATTGAGAACAAAATTTGGTTACAACACCAAAGGTATGGTCACCTACATTTTTGAAGCTTGTATTTGTTGAATGCTAAATAAAATACTCCATGCATTTCCTTGTGTAGAAGCAAGAAGTGAAGTGTATGAAGGTTGCACAATGTTTAAACATAGAGATATATTTACAAAAGGAATAGAATGGATTTTGAAATTACAATCTAATTCATGTTCAAGGCCAACATTATATGATATATTGAATAGGCCTAAGGGAATTTCATTGTAAAATGTATTAATTAATTGTAATATTTTATTATGAAATCCCTATGGGTTGTGAATAACCTTGTTATGGTTAAACCTTATTTATAACTTGAAATTAATCTAAATTCCTCTTATGTTGGCTTAGGTTAAACTTTATGATGTAATTTTGAATTTCGCTATTGCTATAAATACCTCCCACACTCCTCATTTCTCATCAGAGTGTTGTGCAATATTATATAGATAGTGATTATATATGTTGCCTATGAGCACCCCAATATATTTTATCCCTTTTTCCTTTTGTATAAGATTTGAGTGTATGTTTTGATTCTATTCATTTCTAGAAAGCATTGTGAATTCTATCATGATATCGAAGTGGATATGGAGAAACATTACTTAGTCATGAAAAGCATATTTTGGTGCCTCTAACTCTTCTTTTGAATGATAGTATGATTTCTTTCTCCAAATTTAATAAGATTTATACTTTAAAGCAAGTGAGATTATTCTTTCATTATACCTTTACTTTTTTAGGGATAACCTAATATTTTATTCTTCCTTTTCATTGGAGTTCTCTTTCAAGTTCAAATAGATGTATCTAGATTTTGATGATGAGAGAAGAAAAAATTTAAGTTTAAATTTGTTTCCCACCGGTATCATGGTAGTAAAAAGATACGAAATAATGCACATTTTACATTATTGACTGCTTTTGGATGTGCCTTTTAGCCAAAGTATCAATTATGCTACACATTAGGAGGAATGACCAGAGTGGAAAACTCAATATTTTTATGTTATGTTCCTTAAAAAAATCTAGGTTTTAATTCTAAATTACATCTATGTTCTTGGTCTATGTTTGTAGGAGTTCTTGGATTGGTATTCCAATTATTTTGTCTAATGCAAAGTTATGATAGCCTAATAAATAGGGTCTATGCATGGGTTTAGGGAATATTAGGTCATAGGTTCAATTATTTTTCCTACCCATTTTTCACTGGTACTAGTTTTTTTAAGGAGCATGGTCTTCAAGGAGGCATTACCATTTTACATAGTTGTGCAATGGGCACAATATGGAAAAGTGAAGGTTTCTTAGGAGCAAGAGGATTAGAGGTCAAATCCCATAAAGTAAATCAATTTTCCTTGTAGATTTCCCATGTGATGTAAAAGGCAACTTGATTTATACAAAGTCTTTGAGGACCATCTTGCCCATGTTTGATTCGTAATAACACTATTTTATGAAAGGCAATGATGATTTGGAGTTCAAAATGTTGACTGACATGGTAGCCTTTTGTACTATGATTTAATTTTTAAATATATATACCAATCCAACCTATTAGAAATAGACAAGTGTCATAGTTACATTGTTTTAGGATCACTAAATTGAAAAATATAAGTGGACAACATCAGTGAATCATGAGTTACCAAGTGGCAGTAGGTGGTTGGCTCTTTTTATTCTAAGGTTTGGAGCTTCATTTTTTTATTTTTTTGGGTTCATTAGGGAAAAAATTCTAGAGGCCATATATTTTGGACACAAGTAATTTGAGCCAAGTTTTTTCTTAAATTGCATGATTAATTTAGCTCTGTATATTGATGGCATAAATTCATGGACTTTTAGTGTTAATATTTAGATTGTGTAGCATGGACCATAAAGCCCTAGTTACTCATATTAATGGGAAAAAATATAGTATTTGGTCAATTCAAAATAATTTTCTTGATTTTTGGGAGGTAGATAAGGATTTGTGATAATCACGATAGTTTTTTAGTCTTTTGGAGGCTTAGAGGAAAAGAATTTAGGATGTGCTTTAGTCAACCCATATTTCTCATTTGGGCAATTGATTTATCTAATTCATAAATATTGACTTGTAGGCCCAAAATGGCCACATACTTAGGAAAATTTTGAAAATTTTGCCTAAGTCATGAAGTTCTCATTCCGCACACTTTGTAGTGTATTTTGGAGTGGATCCGCAACAAAGGCCACGAGTCCGCCCAACACTTGGTAAATTTTTGCACTTGGAGCGATTTCGCAAGGTTTCTTTTGTTCTTGGCTCTGGAATGGTGACGCATCCCGAATCCAAAAACTTTTTGAAGAAGGATGACATCAGCATAAAATAAGTGTGGATTGGCGACCGCTTGATATTATTTGAATACCTTTTGAGCGGCTAAGTGTTGGAGAGCCCGATTTTGGAGAGCGCATTGAACATTTTTGCCCAAAATGGTGACAGAAGGTGGAAAGCTAAGTATAGGAGATGCGAATTCATGACGAAGGATATTTTTGACTAACTCTCTTTCAGAATGACAAGCAATGATGTACTCTGAAGTCAGTGCGGATTGGAGGAAGAGTCACTTTGCATTGCAATAGGTCCGGAATGGTGTTCACAGGCCAATGTACTTGCTTGGGTCCAAAATGGAATCCATAAAAGTTTCAAAGGAGATATGATATCATCAAATTTTTTGTGTGGATTGGTGAATGCTTCATGGCCAAAGAAGGAAAATAAAGGATAAGGAGCGGATTTCATCCCGCTTCACTTTCAAAGCATTTTAATGTCGGATTGGTGTTCCATAGTTTCTAAGGCATAAAAGATGATGTCATCAATTTTTAAAAGTGGAATGGTGTTGTGTTCTCCCCTACCATTATACCAAGCTTATATCAGATTAAATCATAGCCATACGATGGGGGAGATCGATGATGGAGATTTTGCTAAGGAATCTGAAGTATATAAAAGCATTTCTTCATCAGAGTTATAATAGTCAGTTGGAGGAGGAAGCTGAAGCATCGAGGGTTTCAAGAAGATAGAACTAGAGATGGTTATAGATCGACGATGGCAGAAGGCTTCCAAGAAGGATCGATGATGTATACATGATCTCCAATGGCTAGAACTCTAGTTAGCATCGAACGACCAGCAAGTTGTAGATAGTTTGAGCTGCCATGGTGGTCCACTTGCAGTGGATTTCCTAGAGGATGAACCAGTAAGAGAATGCCAGCAAGAACTCTCTGTTGAGCTATCAAATTTTAATCTTTGTAATGTTCCTTGTTATTTTAATTTTGCAAAACTATAAGTAGAGGTCGAACCCTCATTTTTAAAGGGTCGGCTCTAGTGTGTTTGCCTGTGCTACTATAAATATTCCCAAGGGCTAATGAAAGGAGCATTACATTGATCTTCACCTCAAATTTTGTGTCTTCATATTTTGATATCAGAGGTTTGAATTCTTTAGTTGCATTTCTGTGAATACTTGAATGGTTAGTTTGTGCCAAATTAATGGATTACTAGCTGCTAGGGTAATTGAAATCTGCTTCTGAGTTTGATCTTTATTGTTAGGGAGTGCATTTCTATAAAATCTAGATATTGGTGAATTTTGTTATTTGGATTATCATTGTTTAGATATTGAAATTGTTGTCTGTAATATTTCTCTATTATTCTTTAATGAATGAAAGTACATTTAATTTGGGATAATGTTGATCTGAGTAATGTGTCTTTAAGTTGGTTTTTTGGAGCTTTTTGTTGTAGTGCAATGTTGTTAGCCTATCCATCCACTATTGTTCACATCTTTCTAACCCTAACCTTTTCTTACCCTAATCTCAAAACCCTAAGTGAGCATAATTGTGTCAACATCCTATTTAAGTTGACAAGGAACCAACCTACTCTGGAGGTTGGATCGAAACTCTGTTTTGGTCCATCCAATGTTGAGTGTTGAGTTGTAGCTATCGGGTGCAAGCCTGGACAGAAAGTAGGAAGATAGACAATCATAGTATTGAGTAAAACTTGATGCAATTCAGTGCCCAATAGTTTTTGGCATGCCCGATGGGACCAGTTCACAAGGAACATGAAAACCCATCATATGAGTTATTGTTTATCTCAACCCGGAGGAATCAAGATTTGGTGAATTATCTTGACCTTATAAGTGGAGAATAGCAAATTCACCTAGTGACTCCCTAGTCCTTAAACCCAGAAAAATAATTACCCCTATAGACCAGTGTCCTTTCATGTATACCAAGTCTTTCAAAAGGAATAACCCTAACTCCTATTTCTATTGTGAATTACCTTATAGAGGGTCTACTATTATCAGAAGTTTGAATCAAGACTTCCTCTCAAAAGAAGAGCTTCTTGAGGAAAACCCTATAGTTAACCCAGTAGTCCCTCCAACAAGATCTACACCTAGAAATATGGCATAAAATGTGGCCCCTAATCAGCCATTACAGAAGTACCCCAGCTGGAATACAGTTGGTCCCCTGAGATTAGCCCAAATGAATGCCATCCCCTAGGATGTATCCAAAGCTATCCCCACTTATGATGGATCTAGGAAGACAACCTATGAGCATTGTCAAGATATTTTAAATCTAGTAGTAATTCACAACATAAAAGAAGAGGATATTATTGTAAGAATCCTAGCCCTATCCTTTAGAGGAAATATTTTGCATTGGTTTAGAACCCTGGAGGATAATACCATCACTTCATGGCAAGCATTAGATGAGCCATTTGTGGAAGAATTTAATGAATCTATTGACCCTTTCTCCCTACTTAACCAGTTTACATCCATGCAAAAATCTCAGCAAGAAACTATCTTAGATTTCAATTTGAGATTTAGTAGAACATGGAAGAGAATTCCCCCCACAGCTAGACCAGCTACATGTTTGGCATATATGTATTATATCCGAGCTCTTGGATCAGATCTAGGGTTGCAAACACAACAATCTGGAGTAGAAACCTTCCCCCAAGTTTATAATGCAGTAGTTCATGCTGAGAATATCCTAATTAATGTGGGAAGACTCCCCCCAAAACTATGCTACCTTATAACACAGAAACCACTAATGGCCAAAGCCAAGTTGCAAACCCATCTTACATGGATCCCCTTTCTTTATCATCTCCATATCCACAAATGAATGCAATCCCTCAACCAAATCCATCATCCTCTATAGCTCCTTTTCCTCCCCTTCCTTCTCAAGCATCCCAAGAGTTTTCTGCTATTCTTGATATACAAAATACTCTAAAAACTCTGAGTAATAGAATGAATTCAATGGAAAAGAGAGACCAAGAAAGGTCACAACAGAGGAGATTTCCATATGTGAACAAATATCAGAGACCTGGTCCTAGTAACAATATTGGGGTCAGAGTGAATGCAGCATATGAGGAGCCAGAATGTTCTTCAGATACTACTCTTGCAAATATTTGGTGTCTAGTATGTAATGATCCCCATGACTCACAGTCTTGTATTATGTACCAACACCATGTTCAAAAAGCTATGGATCAAGCTGAAAGAAATCAAAAAGGGAGAGTAAACATGTTATGGCAGTCTGATCAAATCATGGTTGGGAAAGAGCTGGATGAAGAAAGCCCAATTGTTGTTATGACAAGGTCTGGAAAGAAATCCTTGCAAGTAGATCCCCAAAATATGGGGCAATTCCAAGTCCCTTCTCAAAAAAGAATTGATCCCCTTCCTCAAAGTAGTGATACTTTCCCCATCCCTCAAGCTAAAGGGAAAGAGAAGACATATAGTCTTCCTAAGAGGTTGGAAAAGGAAACTGAAGGAGACCGAATGAGATCTAAATATGAGGATCAAGAAAGGCTTAGATTCCCCTCTATTACAAAAAGACAAAGAATAGAAGCCACTCAAAAATATAAAAGAAGATATGGTGAGCCAGAAAGAAGGCCTGAAAGACCTTCCCTGACTAGATCTGAGTATAATATTATTGAAGAGATGAAAAATATTCCATCAAAATCTAGCTTGTATGACACTCTATTCATTCCTGGTCAGATAGATCTGCTTAAGGCTTCCCTCAACAAGTATCCACAAGATAAGTAGGCCACTACAATCCTTAGTATACCATCAAGAAAAGAAAGAAATATCACCTACTATTTTAAATAATAAGCCCCCTCCTTTCTATATATCCCTGAGGATGGAAGGTTGGGTAGTCCAAAATTGTATGATAGATTCAGGAGCATCAACTACAGTCATGCCTAAAGTAGTCTATGAAGAAATGGGTATGGAGTATACCCGATCTTGTCCTAGAGTATTACAATTAGATGGGACACCTGTTAAGATAGTTGGAGTCATAAAAGATGTTTTGATGAGGCTGCATAGAGCCCCTGAGGTGACAATAGTACAAGAAATAGTTGTGGTTGACCTAGAACCCTACTTTGGATTATGTCTTTCAAGGGAGTTTACTGCAAAACTAGGTGGATGTATGTACATGGATTATTCTAGTATGGTAATTCCTTTCAAAGGAAAGAGGATAAGGATAACACCTGAAAATCTAGTAGCTTATCATATTGAAAATATTGAGGAAGACATGTGCAATATTACTCCCCTGGAAGAATTTGAGCTAGTGGAAAACATTGAGGAGTTGGATATTGAGGATGAGTTGCCTTTCAGAGAGGATTACAGTCAGTTTGGAACTGGTATGGGAACATATAGTATCTCAACTGAATCAGAGAAGAAAATCCTTGCTATATCCAATCAATATCTGAGAGAGAAAGAAACATGGATCATGCACTTTGATGGTGCTAAATGCAGAAATGGTGTAGGAGTTGGTGTGGTTTTACAGTCCCAATCAGAGGGGACAAAGAATTTTGCCTACAGACTAACATGGTCATGTACAAATAATGTTGCAGAATATGAGGCCCTGTGCCTTGGATTGATACAAGCAGAAAGCATGGGCATTAATATTTTGAACATATATGGTGATTCTGAGTTAATAGTCCATCAAGTAAGAAACAGGTGCAGCAGTAAGCACCATTACCTAAAAGCTTACAGAAATAGGGTATGGGATCTGATGGAATCCTTTGATGCCCTAAATTTAAATTTTATTCCCAGAGAAAAGAATACTCTAGAAGATTCATTAGAAACAAAGGGAGCTAACTTCAACCCTTATGTAGACTTTGGAATCAAGAAAGCCAAGGGAATCAAAATGATTTTTAGACCTATAGTACCAGACAAGCAGATTTTCTAGCAGGTTTTTGAAAGTGATGAACAAATAATTGACTTTCTAGTGAGAGAAGCATGTCTCTCCACTATCCAAGAAGAATATTTAGAAGATATTGATCAACAAGACATTATTCAACTAAGGAACAATCACATTCCTAGAGGATTGGTCACCCTAGAGAGCTTATTTGATAATGAGGATAGAAAAAAGACCAAAGCCATGAAAGTCAGTGAAAAATCTATAAAGAAGTTGAAGTCGATATTGAAAAGAAGCTCAATGTTGGAGTTCGATGTTCACCAGAGGAAGCAGAAGATATCAAAGCCTTATGCTTAAAATACCAAGACATTGTGGCTTGGTCATATGAAGACCTCAAGGTATATGACAAAAAGGTTATCCAACATACTATTGAGCTAGAGCCTGATGCAAAGCCTTTTAGGTAGAAGCAAAGGCCTGTAAATCCAAGGATCGAAGCCATCATGAGAGAAGAGCTCTTAAAGTTATTAAAGGCTAAGATCATATACCCAATAAAACATTCAACCTGGGTAGCCAACTTGGTACCCGTGAGAAAAAAGAATGGTGATATACGCTTGTGTGTAGATTTTAGAAATCTTAACCAAGCATCCCTTAAGGATCACTATCCCCTCCCTCAGATTGATCAAATCTTATAGGTAGTGGTAGGGGTAGAGAGGTTCTCATTACTAGATGGTTACTCTAGATACAATCAGATTTGGGTGAAAGATGAAGATCAATATAAAACAACATTCACCACAAAATGGGGTACATTTGCCTACCAGAGAATACCTTTTGGGTTGTCCAATGCGGGAGCCACATTTCAGAGAGCCATGGATTATGCCTTTGGAGCACTGATCAACAAAGTCATTCTGATTTACTTGGATGACATGACTATGTTTTCCCATGATAAGCAAGATCACCTATCACACCTGGAGCAAGTTTTTCAAAAATGCAGAGAATTTGGTATTTCACTCAATCCTAAGAAATCATTCTTTGTAGTTCATGAAGGAAAGCTGCTAGGTCATGTGGTCTCAAAAGAAGGTATGGCCATAGATCCAGAGAGAATCAGATCCATTCTTGCTCTTCCATTACCTACAAACAAGAAGACTTTGCAGTATTTTTTGGGCCAAATCAATTTTATCAAGAAATTCATTTCTGACTTTGCATAGAAAGTAAGGCCTATATCTGAGTTACTCAAGAAGAATGTTGAGTTCAAGTGGACTGAAGTCAGGAAATAAGATTTTGATATTATCAAGAAGTCCATTGCAATAGCCCCAGTGTTGGTAAATCTATATTTTAGTAAATATTTTATCCTTTATGCATATGGAGCTGAAGAAAGTTATGCCTCAGTACTTACTCAAAAAGATGATCAAGGTGAAGAGCATCCTATATTATTTTGGAGCTAAACACTCCATGACTACCAAGTCAAATACAACTTTATTGAAAGACAAGTATTTGTTGTGATGAAGTCACTAAAGAAGTTTAGGCAGTACTTGGTACAGAGTAAGACCCTGGTATATGTGGTTCATCCAGATGTAAGAAGTTTTATCCTACAGGGTGAACTAGGAGATAAAAGGGCTGGTTGGATTACCAAAATCCAAGAATATGATGTAGAAATACATCCCACCAAGTTAGTGAGAGGTAGAGCCCTATGCCAAGGTCTAATAGAGGCTACAACATTAGCAGAAGTGATAGCTTGTCAGGCAGTAGAAGAAGATCAGATGGAAGGAGTACAAACTGTAGACTCTGATTGGGTAGACCAGATGATCAAATATTTTCAAATCAGAGTATGCCCCCCAAATCTAAATGCTTCCCAAAGGAGGAGATATAGGCTTCATGCTTTAAAATATGTATTACTACCAGAAGGCCTGTACAAAATAAATTTGGATGGAGTTCTTCTAAAGTGCTTAAAATATGATCAACAAAAGAGAGTCATTGAAGAGTTCCATGGAGGACCAGCTGGTGGACATAGCTCAGGTAGAGTTACAACTTTGAAAATCATAAGAGTAGGCTATTATTGGCCTACTATATTTATTGATGCTTTCAAGGTCACTAGGGCCTGTGACAAATATCAGAGATATGTTGGAAGGACAAGGAATGCTTCATTCCCCCTCAAGCCCATACAAGTTGAAGAGCCTTTTCAACAATGGGGACTAGAATTCATAGGGGTCATCAACCCTAATTCCTCAATAGAGCATAAGTTTATCCTAACTACCATAGATTATCTTACCATATGGGTAGAGGCTATTCCTACCAAGAAATTAGATCAAGATGTTGTGATCAATTTTATGGAAAATTTGATTTCAAGGTTTGGAGTTCTAGAAGCCTTGGTGAGTGACAATGGCCCAACTTTCATAGGAGCCAAGTATATTGAGTTTTCTAGAAAGTATGGCATCACTCTTAAAAATACTTCAAATTATTATCCACAGGGTAATGGACTTGTAGAATCTACCAACAAAAACTTATTAAGGATTTTGAGGAAATCACTTGAAGGTAACAAAAGAAGTTGGCACCTATTATTGGACCAAGCTCTATGGGCAGATAGGATTACTATAAATAAGTCCATTAAGACTTCCCCTTATGCACTAGTGTATGGCAAAGAGGTAGTACTACCTATCCATTTGGAGATTCCAGCACTTAAGCTTGTCAATACAGAGGAGGAATCAGAGGAAAATCTAGTAAAAACTAGGCTGACTCACTTACTACAATTGGAAGAGAATAGAGCTCAAGCATATGATAATTTTCAAAAGTATTCCTTAGATATCAAGGCATGGTTTGATAAGAAATCTAGATTCAAAAAATTCTAAGTTGGAGATGCAGTTCTCAGGTGGAATGTTGATAGAGCAAAGTCGGGCAAGCATGAAAAGTTTGATTCTTTTTGGGATGGCC
This sequence comes from Wollemia nobilis, assembly GCA_028583015.1. NCBI lineage: Eukaryota > Viridiplantae > Streptophyta > Pinopsida > Araucariales > Araucariaceae > Wollemia > Wollemia nobilis. Next base: position 41,170,160 of record JAQPPZ010016981.1, read on the forward strand.
CTTTCAAAATAGTAGAGGCCAAGGAGTCCAATGTGTTCCAACTTGAAGATCAAGAAGGGAACATACAACTGATTCCAGTAAATGGTTTTCATCTCAAGCTCTACTATGTGTGAAATATGAGCTCATTGTAACATATGTATATACATTGTATTATTATTTCCCTTTCTTTCTGCACTTTGTATTTAGTTTCTTTCTACACTTTGTACAAAAATATTTGTAAAAAATGGCTAAGTGTTGACAAAGTATTCAGCAAGGTTCCATTCCGCACTCAAATACATGTAAATTCTAGCGAAATGGTGAGCACTTCTGAATCCGCATCAAAATGCACTAAAATCCCAGTGAAATGGTGCAAGTATACTTTTCCCACATAATGAAGAGTGCCAAGTATCAAAAGAAATAAAAGGGTTTCCAATACAAGGATTTTTCCAAGCTAAAGTGTAGCGAAGTGAAACCAAGGTGAAAAATCATGCATGGAATTTACTAAGTGTCAGCAGAATCAAGGACTTCTTCGATTCATCGATTTTAAAACCAAGGTGGAGCCAAGCAGTAACTTTGCAACCATGCCACATGGAGAGGAAAGAAAGATCCCACATTCAATGCTAATGAACTCATGCTCAAACCAAAGAGTAGCCAAAGAGACACAGTGAGGTGGCAGTACAGTTTGAATTTTTGACCAATGAAAATTTAGAATGCCATCATTGAGCCATCGAGAGGAATGAGTGGAAGTTGGAAAGTGTGCCAGTGGGTAGATTGCATAGCAACTACATTAATGGTGGAAGATACGCATGCTCTAAGAAATAAAAGAATAAAAAGCACACACAATGTTCATTCAGTAGCTAATTGCATCCATAGAGCGATAAAGAGTGAAATGATACTCTGAGGTTTTTGCTATGAATTACAGAGAGAGCAAAGTTTTGTTGCTATCAAGATGGCTCCAAAGAAAATACTCATAGAAGCACAAAAGATGGGAGCAAATTTGCAAGCTCATGTGCATCAGACCAAATGAGTTGCAGACATAGTAATGACAAGAGTGAGGAGGACCCTCCTAAGGATGAGTTTCAAATTCAGATACTTTGGAGGAAAGTCGATGTGCCAACAAGGTACCATAGCTATAAAATATTTCTTGTTCTCCTATATCTGTGATTTTGTACATCATTACCCTAAATTAGTTTCTGCTATGATCAAATTCTATGATTCTAAAAATAGAATGATAAAAACCTTTGAAGGCATTTTCCTATTATCAATTACCAAATAATTTTACCATGAATTATTCATCATAGGAGTAGGTCCACCTTCAAAACCTAAACCATTTAACATAGCAGAGCTATCAAGGGATTATACCATATTAGTAACAATAGAAAAGAAGGAAGTTATAGAAAAATGGCTTCATCTCAATTTCAAAATGATAATAAAGGAAGATGAAATGCCTAAAGTCCCTATTCATATTGATGAATTTGCAAACCCTAAACTGTTCTCTATGTTAGCCTGTATGGAGGGTCTAGATTCTAATAGAATGGTGTATGGCTAGAAAATTACCATAGCCTATTGTATTTCCAATGAAAGAATGTATGAGGAAGGTGCAGAGGAAAAAGGGACTAGGGTGATTTATTTTGATTGGCCAACTTTTCTTGCATAAAGGATACATGAACAGTTGGTAAGAATGAAAAGGGGCTCTGATGCTCCTAGTTTTAGGCATTGCTCAAGTCTGGTATGGATGTTTTATGCTGCCATTAAGGACAAGATGCCTTGGATTCTGATCAGGGATAAAACCAATGATGGGGAACCCTTACCAATTTATTATTGGACAAGTCATTTGAGAAGTAGTGAGTCTTTTTATAGATTCAACTTGGAATTTCTTGGACCTACCTTGAAAATAATGTATGGAGAGTGCCCTAGATTGCCACCCTTAGCTAAGAAAATTCTGAGAGTAAAGGGTGCTGAGGAAGGAGATTGGTATTTGTTGATCGAGGGCACAATTATCAGATTATATGGTTTCATGGGTAAACCTTTTCTCCTACCCCATTTTGTTACAGAGAGGCTCTTTGCCTTGGAATATTTGAGGCAGGCAGAGTACATTGATTTGAATTATGGTTCTGGAAGAAAGAGAAAATATTTGCTTACATACCGCACTATGGAGGACATTACCATCACAAAGAAGGGGTAGAGTCAGCTAATTGACCAATACCTTGATAGGTTAGGTCTATTTTATATTCCCCAAATATGGAGTTATGACCCTGATGGTATTTTCACTACCAGAAATGTGGCCCTAAATGGAGAAAAATCTTATAAATTTGAAAAGAGGCCTAGGGCTCATTTTGAACAAGGTAGAAATAATGATGAGACCACTCTTTTGGAGTGGAATGTGTCAAATATGGGTCAACTACCTCCATGGTTGGATTTCTATGAGCAGATTGTTGATTATGATCCTGACAAGAAGAAGAGTCATCGGCTTACAGAAGCCACCATTCATGACATTGAAGAGAAAACTAAAAATAAAAAGGACCCTCAGCCTGAGGAGGATACTGTCGAAGAAGTTGAGGAAGGAGAACAATGGAATGTAGCAAAGATATCATATTGGTGGAGAATGAGGATTGAAATTGGAAAACCTAAGTCTAAGTTTGGCATGAAGATTGATAAAGAGTTTTCTAAGAAATATAATGAAAATATCAGAACCTGGAAGCAGAAGGACATTAGAAACATAGTGTTAATAGTTGAAAAGTCCCAAGATGGTTCTGAATCTCTCTCTCCACCCACAGATCAAGAAGCTCTAGCAGAAGAGCAGGAAACTCCTTTGACAGTAGTTGAGGTCTTGAAAACTTTTCATCCTACCACTGAACAAGTGGAGAAGTTTCCTAAAGGAGCACAACTTATGAGCAAAATGCAATATTCTAGTGAAAAAGTTATCAGTACTCTAATCATAGAAGTAGTATCTAGGCCTAAATGCTTAGCTCTGGGGGGTCAGCCTCTAGACACATATATTGACTAGAGGAAGAAGGATGAGAGTTTCAGGTTCACCCCCCTTTATTTTACCCCTACAACATCAGTAGAATTGCATCCTATTTCTGAGCAAGTCTTGCTTTTTAGAGTAGTACAAGGAGATATATCAGAAGAATATTCTAAGAGTGAGATGGCTTCCTTTCAATTGATCCATAGAAGAACTAAAAGAGCTCCAGAAATAAGGGAAAGAGAAGTTTCAAAGAAAAAAATATTGGATATGGAGGAGATTACCAAAGAGGTAGCTATTTCTATTATAGAAGAATTGACTCATCAAGAGCAGTAGCAAGAAATAGAAGTGGAGCAAGAGCACCCTACATATATAGGTGAAGGTATGGTTTCTAATCCCTCTTCTCCTCTACATCCTCCTGAATACCCAAGGAAGTCTCCCTCCCTTTCTGGTCAAGAAAATGTGACAAAGGTACCTTCTCCCTCTCATAGTCCACCCCATATTTCATTGGTTGTCATTGAAGTACAAGTCACCTATGTTCCCCCAAAGTCACCCCAAATCCCACTTTCAACATCTGAGGTTCCCACTTCATCATCTCCCATCATTTCATCTTCATTCTTATCACCACCACCATCAAAGGGACATATTATTCCAAGTACCACCATTCATCCAGTTGTTAGTCTTGCGACTATTCCTATGAGTCTACCAATAGCAACAACAATAGTAGTTACAGAGTCCACTATTATTACAGAGACTATTGTAATTACTTCCACACCTCCATTATCAACAATTTAGTCTACCCTTTCATTTTTAGTATCTTCATCTCCCTTGGCTACTAGTTTTTCAAGTCCTATCACTTTGCCAAAAGAGTAGGCAGCCACACAGAAGACAAATTATTTTTGGGCAGAGAAGCTTTCTAAGCCTTCCAACAGGATGGTTATCAGAAGAAGAAGTATGTATGTTGATCCAGTTTCTAGGCAAAGAGTATCTAGATCTATGACTCCACTTGTAAGTAAGCCTAAAACTGAAATGACTATCCAATATTATCGAGTGGAGGAGGTCACAGAAGATATTGATAAGCTTCCTGAAGAAGATGAGCTGATCATAGCCAGAGCCCACTTAGACACCTTCTATGTGAAGAATGATATATTCAGAGAGAAGGTGAGAAAACTTGAGAAGTAAATTGAAAAGCTTCAGAAGACTCTGAGAAATCAGAAGGAAGTAGAAAAGGCTCTGAAGAAAGAAGCCAAGGGTTGGCAAGAAAAATTTCAAGAAGCCAATAAGCTCAAGGATCAACTAGGAGAGCAAAAGAAGTTGAATGAAGAACAAGCAAAAGAAATTCAAAGTTTGAGACAGCAGCTTCAAATTGAGAAAGCTAAGTCTTCTGGATTTTCTAAGGCTAAATTGAAGAATATTAGAAAAGAGTTGCTCTCTGAAGTCCAAGAGAAATGTTTAGGGCTTCAATTCATGATTGATTATCTTGATGATGCCAGCCACTTACTCCCCAATGTTTAGAGAGATCTAGATCAGATCACCGGAGAGTTGCAGCCTATGGTGATTCTAGCAGAACAAATGTATAGGTTGGTTGATAGTAGACTCAGTGATTCTACTAAACCAATTCCTAATAAAGAATGGAATCTCACCAGAGTTGCTGCCAGAATCATGGTTAAGAAGCACAGGGTACTTCAAAGAGCCTGGTTATTGTTTGACAAGATTGAGGGAGTGATTAGGGATGTTGTTGATATGAATAAAGAAATGATTCAAGTTGGCTTCAAAGGCCTATGGATGGAGGATCACAACTTGCTATCCATGGAAGAGATCCAGAAAAGCATTGATGAAAATTTGTAGGATGAATCTAGAATTGATTCTCTTGAAGAGCCACTACCCCAAGAGCAAGTTGTCCAATTAATTATTAATTTTACCAGATTAAGAGATCTCATGGAAGATCTAGTGAATAGAGGGAATGCTGCTAATTATGAGGACATTGGAGAATTACAATATGTTTATAAGCAGCTCAAAGAGACATCAAACCCCTCTAAAGCAGCCTAGAAACAGGCTTTACAATCTCTGAAATTGATGATTCAATTATTTGGTGATGCTTCTGGAGGAAGGCATCAAAAACAACCTTCCCTAGAAGAAGAAAAGAATAAGAAGAAGAAGAAGAAGAGAATGAAGAAGAGGTCGAGGAAGAGGCCCATGAAGAGGAAGAGTAGGATGGAGTTATTACAGGCCCGGAAGGGGCCCACACTTAGTTTGTTTTTGTTTTTGTACATATGCACAAGTTTTGCATTTTTGTTTTTTGCTCTGAAAATTGTCAGAAATAAGCAATAAAGGCATGAAGCCTAGAGAGGCATAGAGAGCAGCAGATTTTGTGTGAAGGTATTTTTGCAATAAGGCCTTATAAGAGGAGTAGAGTTATACCTAATTTTTGAAGACAATGGCAAAAAACCTGTATTTTTGGTATAATCTCCTTATAAGCGGATGAGTCAGGATGTTTTTGGCATCATCTCTATATGAACCTTTACCCTCTAAACAAACTGTTAGATTTTTTAGAGGGTAATGTTTGTATGGAGGTTATTCTTTAAAGCATATTTTTGAAGATGAGTATTTTTTGACTCCTAAGGCCCAATGGATAAGACTCTGAGTTCTATGGCTTTGCAAGAAAATCCACCCAGGAGGCGCTAGAATGTAGGCCCAAAATGGCCACATACTTAGAAATATTTTGCCTAAGTCATGAAGTTCTCATATCCACGCACACTTTGTAGTGTATTTTGGAGTGGATCCGCAACAAAGGCCATGAGTCCACCCAACACTTGGTAAATTTTTGCACTTGGAGCGATTCCACAAGGTTTCTTATGTTCTTGGCTCTAGACTAGTGATGCATCCCGAATCCACAAAAATTTTTGAAGAAGGATGATGTCAACGTAAAATAAGTGTGGATTGGTGACCGCTTCATATTATTTGAATACCTTTAGAGTGGCTAAGTGTTGGAGAGCCCGATTCTAGAGAGCGTAGTGAACATTTTTTTCCTAGAATGGTGACAGAAGGTAGAAAGCTAAGTATAGTAGATGTGGATTCATGATGAAGGATATTTTTGACTAACTCTCTTTCGGAATGGCAACAAGCAATGATTTACTCTAAAGTCAGTGTGAATTGGAGGAAGAGTCACTTTACATTGCAATAGGTCCGGAATGGTGTTCATAGGCCAATGTACTTGCTTGGGTCCAGAATGGAATCCGTAGAAGAGTTTCAAAGGAGATATGATATCATCAACATTTTTGTGTGGATTGGTGAATGCTTCATCGCCAATTAAGGAAAACAAAGGATAAGGAGTGGATTTCATCTCGCTTCACTTTCAAAGCATTTTAATGTTGGATTGGCATTCCATAGTTTCTAAGGTATAAAAGATGACATCATTAGTTTTTAAAAGTGGAATGGTATTGTGTTCTCCCCTACCATTATATCAAGCTTATATCAGATTAAATCATAGCCATACGATGGGGGAGATCGACGGTGGAGATTTTTCTAAGGAATCTAAAGTATATAAAAGTATTTCTTCATCAGAGTTATAACAGTCAGTTGGAGGAGGAAGCTGAAGCATCGAGGGTTTCAAGAAGATAGAACCAGATATGGTTACAGATCGATGGTGGCAAAAGGCTTCCAAGAAGGATCGATGATGTATACGCAATCTCCAATGGCCAGAACTCTAGTTAGCATCGAACGACCAACAAGTTGCAGATAGTTCGAGCTGCCATGGCGGTCCACTTGCAGTGGATTTCCTAGAGGATGAACCAGTAAGAGAATGCCAGCAAGAACTCTCTACTGAGCTATCAAATTTTAATCTTTGTAATGTTCCTTGTTATTTTAATTTTGCAAAACTATAAGTAGAGGTCGAACCCTCATTTTTAAAGGGTCGGCTCTAGTGTGTTTGCTTGTGCTACTATAAATATTCCCAAGGACTAATGAAAGGAGCATTACATTGATCTTCACCTCAAATCTTGTGTCTTCATATTTTGATATCAGAGGTTCAAATTCTTTAGTTGCATTTTTGTGAATACTTGAATGGTTAGTTTGTGCCAAATTAATGGATTACTAGCTGCTAGGGTAATTGAAATCTGCTTCTGAGTTTGATATTTATTGTTAGGGAGTGCATTTCTATAAAATCTAGATATTGGTGAATTTTGTTATTTGGATTATCATTGTTTAGATATTGAAATTGTTGTCTGCAATATTTCTCTGTTGTTCTTTAATGAATGAAAGTACATTTAATTTGGGATAATGTTGATCTGAGTAATGTGTCTTTAAGTTAGTTTTTTGGAGCTTTTTGTTGTAGTGCAATGTTGTTAGCCTATCCATCCACTATTGTTCACATCTCTCTAACCCTAACCTTTTCTTACCCTAATCTCAAAACCCCAAGTGAGCATAATTGTGTCAACATCCTATTTAAGTTGACAAGGAACCAACCTACTCTGGAGGTTGGATCGAAAACTCTATTTTGGTCCATCCAATGTTGAGTGTTGAGTTGTAGCTATCGGGTGCAAGCCTGGATAGAAAGTAGGAAGATAGACAACCACAGTATTGAGTAAAACTTGATGCAATTCAGTGCCCAACATGACTATTTAATGATCTCTTTCTTATTCTATTTCTTGTACAAGTACTCTTGGAAGTTTATTACAACTCTTATTTTAAGCAAGTTCATGCAAAGCCTCTTTTGGTGATTAAAATTAGGTGGCCCAAGGGCAAGAGGAAGTCTTCAAATAGGGTGATGTATGTTATAAGAGAAAAATTTGTGTGTTCAAGACATACCTTTTGTGACAATGAAATATTGGATGAGCTCATATTTAAAGGAGTTGGTGATCTTTACTTCTCTTGTTCATTTGAATTCCTAGTGGAAGTGTTATTTGGAAGTGTTTTGAAGTGTCTAATAATGATACTAGCAGCTATGGTCCAACCTAAGGGGACTCCTATTTCAGAAATATTTTCATAGTAGTAGATTTCATATGATGGGGTGGATCCAAATGAGTCTACTTCAAAATGTGGAGGCCCATTAGAGCATCCATTATAGAGGGTGATATTATTGTTACTAATGTCTCCTTTTCTTGGCCCCTTAGTTTATATTATAGGGGGAGGGTATTGAAATGATAATTTGATTCATGGCCAAGGCTGATATTGTATGATGTATTGGATAGGCCTAAGGAAATTATATTGTAAAATGTATTAATAAATTATAATGTTTTATTATGTAATCCCTATGGATCATGGTTTACCTTTTTATGGTTAAACCTTATTTATAACTTGTAATTAACCTAAATCAATATTTTTATGTTATATTTGGTTAAAATTTATGATATAATTTAGGGTTTTGGTATTGCTATAAATTACCCCTCACACTTCATATTTCTCATAATATATTTGTGCAACATTATCTATGGATAGTGATTATCTATGGTCCCTACAAGTACTCTAATATATTTCATCCCTTCCACTTTTTGTATAATATTTGAGTGTATATATTGCTTCTGTTCATTTTTGGAAAGCACTTTTAAAAACATTAATGGAGATCATAATATAAATTGTATATTATTGATTCATATATATATGGTCCAATGCACACATTAAGTGTTGGTAAATCCTTTTAATTTATAACTTTTATTGATGATTAGAATAGAAAAACTTGGGTAAAATTTATAAAGAATAAGAGTTATATTTTTGAAGTATTCAAGAGCTTCAAATCCATAGGAGAGAATAAAAATGAATATATAATTAAAACATTAAAAAATAATCATGGTGGTGAATATTATTCCAAAAAATTCAATCAATTAAATGATGAGCATGGGATTATAAGATAATTAGTAGTGACCTATACACCTCAACAAAATGGAGTGGAAAAAATTAAGAATAGATCAATTATGGATATGGTAATATAGATAGTATTGGAAAAATATTTTAGTAATTATTTGTGGGTTGAAGTAGTTTCAATAGTAGTGTACATGCTTATAGTAAAAAATATGACTCCTAAGGCATGGTATGGAAATAAGCCTTTGGTAAGTCACTTGAGATTATTTTTTTGTTTGACTTATGTTCATGTTGAAGATAAGAAAAGGAAGAAGTTAAATCCAAATAGTTACGCATAATTTTTTTTGGTTATTCTAAAAATATTAAAGGCATATAGATGTTATGACCCCAAATATAGATAATACATTGTGTCTAGATATGTAACTTCTAATGAATATGGAGTACATGGATATCAAGCAAAAAAGACCAAGAAGACAATTATAATTGAATATTTTTGTATCATAAACATCAAGTGGAGGCACAAGGATTTATCTAATGATAAGCATAAAATATAATATAACATTACAATCATGTTTAAGCTATTGAATTTTGGATCAAAATTTTGATAGGAGATTCAAAACAGGCCAAACTCAATCCCAAGAATAAAGGCAAAAGGAATAAGAAGATAATATGGTGAACTATGTACTATTATCCAATATTGAAATGGATACCTTAAGTTTCAAATAAGAAACCCAAATAAAGGTATGGACCAAGGCCATAAAATAAGAATTAAATACAATTGAAAAGAATAATACTTGGGAGTTGTATGAACTTCAAAGGAACAAATATGTAATTAGAGTGAAGTGGGTGTTCAAGACCAAGTATAATAATAATAGATAAATTGAAATACATAAATAAAGGCTAGTGGTAAATGGGTATGAACAATAAATAGGCACAAATTATGATGACACATATACACTTATTGCAAGACAAGACATAATAAAAATAGGTTTAGCCTTGGCAACCATAAAAGATAGACTATATATCAAATTGATATAAAAAGTGCATTCTTGAATGGGAATATTGAAGAAGACATATTTTTGGAATATCCACAAGGATTTGAAAGGAAATTTAAAGAAGGATGTATCTCCAAGTTAAAAAATATTATATGGACTCAAGCAAGCACCAAGGGTATGACATGTAATATTTGAAACATACTTTTAAACTATGGATTCATGAGAAGTATGAATGAGCCCACATTGCACTCTATGTCAATGATTTAGTTTTTAGAGGAAGTTCATCAATGATAAACATATATTTTAATCAAGACATGATGCAATAATTTTAAAAGAGAAATTTGGGTTTGATACATTTTATTGGCATAAAGGTACATTAAACACATGATGGGGATCTTCATTTTTCAATCTAAATATTACACATGATATATTGAATAAGTTTGAAATGGAAAGTTGTAAATATATTGCTACCCCATTTGTACAATATAAAATAATGTGCAAGGATTATGGAAGTGGAAGAGTGTATGAGATACAATATAGAAGTTTAATATGATGCATTATGTACTTGAAAACAATAAGACTAGGTATTACATACGTATTTGTTTTGGTTTCATGATTCATAAATGAACCATTAGAAGATCATATAAGAATAGATAAGATAATTTTAAGGTATTTGAAATGAAATTTAAATTGTGTAATCCATTTTTCTTCATCTAATAAGATTATTTTGGTTGGACACAATGATTCAAACTAGGAGGATCAATTGACTATAGGAAATCCACATCAAGAAATTATTTCTTAGTAGGAAATGGATTGGTAACTTGGATTTTAAAGAAATACGTAATAATTGAACTTTGAACATTAGAGTTTGATTACATATCTATTACATTACAAAACACCTAAGCAATGTGGTTGAGGTGAATCCTAGAAGACCTCAAGAAATATCAACTACTATTTTTTTGACAATATGAGTGCAATTCAAATGACTAAAAATCTTATGTTTTATAAAACAATCAAAGAAAATTTATTTGAAGTATCATTTTATTAAATACTTAGTTCAAGAAAAAGAATTTGGATTGAAGAATGCAAATTTTAAAAAATAGTTTGAGTATATGTTGAAACAATTGTTTATGTCACTCAAAGATAAAATAAAAAAAATTCCATTTAGTATCAAGGGAAGAATGTTGAAAATTGAGATATTAAATGTAAGAAAAATAGAATAGGATAGGAATAAGATAAAATTTAGAACATATAAAATCGAAATTCCAAATAAGAATTATAAAAGGAAAAATAAATATTCTAATTCAAATTTGGAGAGAATGTGAAGCACCAAGAGTGTCTTGAGACAAAAAAGAGATATCCTATTGTATATATAAGGTGTTTTATTGACATAGAATATGTATATTTTAATATTGATAAAAAAAATTATTGTTTTTGTGCAATCTTATTGTATTTTTATTTCCTCTTTCTATATTGTTTTAAATCTCTATTTTAGTGTACCACCATATATCTTATAGATATTCAGTATTATTTAAAGTCAATGGAGTACTATGAAGAAAAATTATAACCATTTGATCCATATATATTCTATAAACAATCCCATGAAATTAAGATAATTTTAAATTTTGGATTATTAGGTTTTTAAATAAGTTTGTATTCAACGTGTTAAAACAATATAACAATAACACCATCATGTGTAGCCCAAAAAAAACTTTACTTCCATATGAGAGAGATATGACCTCCAATAGTTTTCCCTTCAAATTAGAACAAGAATAATATTTTAAAAAACATCAAACTTTAAAATTAATTTCCATTGAATCTTAATGAATGACTTGGATACTATACAATATTATATATATGCACCAATCACATATGACCATCTATAGAAATTAGTGATCAAAAAATTCATAAAACATGACTTTTGATTGGTCCTAGTGAATACAAAAATGAAAAATTATTATTTTCATTAACTCATATGTCACATCAATTTTAGGGAGAGTCATATTTTCCATCAAGATTCACTAGAATGGGTGAGAAGCACCAAATGATACACAACCCACAATAATGAACAAGTGAATCTATAAATAAAAATGTAACATTATTTATCCTAAATTCATGTGACAAACTACTTGTAAACCTTTACATCCTTAACATTTATGCCTTGGAAATTAAAAAAAAAAATGTTGAACGAAAATCCCTCATATTTTTCTATGTAGTTTTCAAAAATATTGGATGTTTTATATAATTCTTGATTACTAATCTATAGGAAATATTGAATGCTAGTTACCCCTCCTATTGATAAAAATTTTGTAATTAGGTTAAAGGATCCAACCACTTGCACCTTGTCCACCAATGTCTTGAATTTTTGAATTATATTCCTTACAACCTCTAGATATAGCTTGCTCTACTTAATACTAATATACAATATAGTATAAGGTTTATTGAAGGGGGAAGGGAATAGAACCAAACACTAACATCTAGATATGTATGATAATTTAAAATATACACTTAAAAAAACACAAACTATACAAAAATGAAGACCAAAGTCACACAAAAATAAAATAATAAAGTAGTTACTCCTCTACCAATCATCCTACGAAAACAAGACTAACAAGAATTGACATTATTACTATGAGAGACATATTATAACCAAATTCTACCAATGCAAAGTCTTAGTAGAACAAACTCCCATGCATATTTATACATAATATTGCAAGACAAGAGAAAACCATTTATATAGAATATACTAGGCTTATGACTTAATAAAGGACTAACAAAAGGAAAAAGACACATCAAAATAAAAATACACCAATTTATTTCAAGTGATTCAAAATTATTGATACATTCTAAATAGTTAAGATAATTTTGATACTAGGAAACATTAAACCCAAGAGGATCAATTTTTTTTTTAATATATTAAAATTGTTGAATTAATTCTTGTTCAAGCCATTAAAACAATTGTTGTCATCTAACAAGCAGTTTAGAGAAAAGTGTGAGTATATCATCAACCACTAATTGTATTTGTGTCCTATAGGTTTATTTAATTTTATAAATTATATTGGAAGCAATGGCATCCATATTCCACCAAAAATCATAAATGCCTTCAATATCAATAGTTAAGAGTTGTTCGAAATAAGTTCCTCAATAGTTCATAGTATCTAGATGTAGCAACACAATGTTATCACTTTTTAAAAAGTTTTTTTTGGATAAGAAAGTTCAAAAATTTAGTTATTCAAAGAAATTAGTGATATAAAAGAAATACTTCCATAGATATAAAATTCTATTGTCAGTAATATAATACTTTTTTGGATAACTATGATAGAGGCATATGATCCAAAGTTTGAGTATTTCTTGAGGACAATAAGGACAATTTTAAAATTTATGTGAAATTAGATTAAATTTAAATTTGAGTTTACATTGTTTGTATAGTATCCATTAATGGTTTTATCCTACAAATGAAAATAAAGAATTAGTAATATAACAATATATTCTTCTATGTATTATAAATGCACGTATACCTTTTGTAATTTTGAAAATATAATTAGTCCTCTATTTAGGATTGTCTTAGTCTTCTGCAATGTAAAGCCTATTTTAATTATATTTCAATAAGTTTCATGAGAAATATGGTTTTATATTCCATTTTATTTGTAAAAAATTTGGAAGAAATTTATGAAGTCTTTTAACTATATTAGAAATTTTAATTCAAAATTGCCACATGTGGATTATAAATATTTAATTGTGTGCTAGTGGACTTAAGAATATAAGGTGCCTCTTTTAGGGTAGTGGTAGTCTAGGGAAAATATTTGTTATTAGAATTAATTGCTATGAGATACATATTATTTTTTATTCTCCCTTTCATGGATGTTATCAACTTTGTATAGGCATAATCTAAGGTTTATATTTTGTGTTAATCATAGATGAATAGAACTATGCATGAGTATTGATTTGACGAGGACTATGTATTGGTGGAATTAAGTGTTATGACTTACCTCATGTAGATAGGAGTACCAACATATATTAATCATCTTGTATGTAGGAGGTTTAGACAAAATTTAACTTATTTGTTTAACATATGTGTGGTTGATTGTTTTATCTTCTTCATATGGTTCATAGAGAGTATATTGTATAACACCTTATATATCTATATATCTATATCTATATCTATATATATTAATGTAGATATTATTCTCCCTTTCCTATATATAACACTTGTACTATAGTGTATAATACTTTTATAAAGCTAATTGTTTTTTGCATCAATTCATCCAACTTATCTAGAATTTATCTAAGGGAACTTAAACTTTCAATATATTTTTTTATCATGGGAACAAGAGATCATCAAAATAAAAAAGTATTATTAGCATTGGTCCATAAAAAACATAGTTTTTGGCATCCTAAGTTAGACCAAGTGGTTTTGTAAAAGGTTTCTGATGCAGGAGCATCCGGAGGCGAAGCTGCAATCTTGCATCACCCAAAATGTTTTTTTCTTTAAGTGCCAAAACTGTCGCGATATCGCGATGCTTTCTGAAGAAGGGCGCCATTGGGCCAAACTGTCGCGATATCGCGACGCTTTTTGAAGAAGGGCGCCATTGGGCCAAACTGTCGCGATATCGCGACGCTTTTTGAAGAAGGGCGCCATTGGGCCAAACTGTCGTGATATCGCGACGCTTTTTGAAGAAGGGCGCCATTGGGCCAAACTGTCGCGATATCGCGACGCTTTTTGAAGAAGGGCGCCATTGGGCCAAACTGTCGCGATATCGCGACGCTTTTTGACAAGAGGGACTAAGTCGCATGATGGTCGCGAAATCGTGACAGTTCCGAAGCAAAGCAGCTTGGGCGCAAAATGGTCGCGAAATCGTGACATCTCCGGAGCAAAGAAGCCAAGACGTCAAGTGGTCGCGAAATCGTGACATTTTTACAGCAAGGAGGCTAGGACACAAAATGGTCGCGAAATCGCGACACTTCCGAAGGAAAGACTCGAAGGCACCAAGACGTCGCGAAATCGTGACATCTTCGGAGGAAAAGTTCTAAGGCACCAAATGGTCGCGAAATCGTGACACTTCCGAAGGAAAGACTCGATGGCACAAGGATGTCACGAAATCGTGACACCTTCGGAGGAAAAGCTCTAAGGTTCAAAGACGTCACGAAATCGTGACACTTCCGGGGAACAAAACCTGAAGGCGCCAAGACGTCGCGAAATCGTGACATGTCGCGGTTTCGCGGCCCGAATGAAGAAGCTGCGTACGGAGGGGAAAGACGTCGCGAAATCGTGACATGTAGCGGTTTCGCGGCCCGAATGAAGAAGCTGCGTACGGAAAGCAAAGACGTCACGAAATCGTGGCATGTAGCGGTTTCGCGGCCCGAAGGAGGAAACTGAGTGCAAAGGGCAAAGACGTCACGAAATCGTGACACTTTCGGAGGCAAGGTTCAACGACGCAAAGTGGTCACGAAATCGCGACGCTTTCGGTGCGAAGGCTCAACAGCGCAAAGTGGTCGCGAAATCGTGACACTTCCGGGCCGAAGACTCAAGGGTGTGAAATGGTCGCGAAATCGTGACGCTTCCGGAGTAAGGGCTTGAAAGCGCAAGGTGGTCACGAAATCGTGACACCTTCGGAGGAAAGGTGACAGGGTGCCAAGTGGTCACGAAATCGTGACGCTTTTGGGGCAAAGGCACCGAGGGGTAAAATGGTCGCGATATCGCGACCGAAAGGGAGAAAGGGCGCAAAGAGGCAAACACGTCGTGATATCGCGATAGAGCGCTCACGACGCCTGACCAGCCGGCGACTACAGAGACCATTGCCGTGGGACACGTGGCATCAATTTACAGGTGGTCCGAGAATGTGCAGTGGTTACTGGGACTCTGGCAAAGGGACACGTGGCAACAAACTACAAGCGGCTGTGGCGCATCTCTTTGAATGATGATTTGGCGGTTTGATTGACAGGCGGCCGCAGCGCACTCCGCCACCCCAGACCATGAGAATACGGGGCACCTGGCAGCATCTTGCAGGCGGTCACAGAACATTCATGTGGATGGTTACAGGGAATCCCGCACTTGATGTAATGATGGAAAGAAGTTGGAGCCGGGGGATAAAAGGACCGCGCATGCATTGTATTCGGGGCTTGGCCATTTTGAATGTAACTTCTATGTTTTCTGAATTGAAAGACCTCTGTTGTCGAGAATTGCATTTTTTGGCTGTGTGTTGTTCTAGTCCTATATCAAGTGGTATCAGAGCCAGAAGGTTCTGAGTGTGCAAACCGATCACCGACAGTGAGGCAGTTTGCGCCAGGATTGTGGTTGTGGGTTGTGAAGAAGAAGCAGGATGCCTCCGCATAGGAATCATGGTGGTGTGAGGAACAGACAAGCAGAGGTCGATCTTAGAGCCTTGCAGAGGCAAGTTGAAGCCCTGCAGGAGGAAATTAGGAGAGGAGTTGAGCCAAGAAGGGAGGAACCCAGTGAGGATGAAGTCTGGGAAGAAGAGGGTCCATCCGATGAAGAAGAAGCCTTGGATCCAGCAGAGGCTAGGCTGTATAGAGCCATCTCCCAAATTGGGAAGAAGCCAAAATTTGACGTCTCTACTTACTCTGGGAACCTCAACCCTGAGGAGTTGATAGATTGGATCAACGACATGGAGGAGTACTTCGAATATGAAGAGATCTCAGACCCAACTCGGATCAGGTTCACGAAAACCAAGTTGAAAGGGCATGCTAGCATCTGGTGGAAAGGAGTGCAGCTGGAAAGGAACAGGAGGGGAAAGGAAAAGATCACCAGGTGGGATAGGATGGTGGAGAAATTGAAGAGACAATTCATCCCTGCAGATTACGAGTTGGATTTGTTGAGAAAGATGTAGAGTCTTCGACAGGCAAGCAAATCTGTCAAGGAGTATACGGAGGAGTTCTATCAAATCTCGATCAGAACCGGCCATTCGGAGGCGAATAAGGAGAAAGTCGCACGATACATCAACGGATTGCGAACCAACATTCAAGAAGAGCTGGGGCTGGTTAGGATGAGCACGGTGGAGGATGCATACCAGTTTGCATTAAAGGTGGAGGAGAAACTGAATAGGAGATTTGATGGAAAGCAGAGAGGAAAGGACAGGGGTGGAAGAGCTGGTGGAAGAACCAATGGAGGAAGGTACAGAGATTTGGGGAAAAGCGGTGAAGCTAGCAGTAGCCAGAAATAGAAAGAAGGGAAGGAGGAGAATGACCAACGCCCACGCAATCACAACAACTACCCGAGAGGAAGAGGTAGGCCTGGGCGAGGGTTTGGAAGAGGTGTCTTTCGAGGAACCTGCTTCAACTGCGGAGAAGAAGGACACAGGGCATACAACTACCCGCAACATCAAGAGAGGCCAAATCGAAGACCTGAGGGTCAGGCCCGAGCAGCTGTAGCAGACGAAGGTGCAGAATCTGAGCACTCTGAGGAGGCAGAAAGGGGAGAAGCAATGATCATCAGAAGGGTCCTGTTGAATGAAGAGGAAAAGGCAGACCAAAGGAACAACCTATTTCGAACAAGATGCAAGTGCGCAGGTAAGGTCCGTAACGTCATTATCGATAATGGAAGAACTGACAATTTGGTTTCTGAGGAAATGGTTGCCAAGCTACAGTTGGAAAGGAGAAAGCACCCGCACCCTTATCGAATCGCATGGTTGCAAAAGGACCATCGGGTGCTAGTAAGTGAGCAATGCCTGGTGAAGTTCAATGTTGGAACTTACCGAGATGAGGTCTTATGTGACATCTTGCCTATGGATGCATGTCACCTGCTGCTTGGGAGACCGTGGCAGTTTGACCGAAGTGCTGTACATGATGGTCGAGCCAACACATATTCTTTGTCGAAGAATGGAGTTCGCCACAAGCTAAAACCCTTGAAGGAGGCGGATGAGAAAGTATGCAGCAGTGCCCGAGTCTGTCTAGTTGATGGCAGAAGATTTTTGGAAGGCCTGAAGTCAGATCATATGTGCTATGCCATAATCCCTAGGGTTAAGGAAGAAGGAAGCAAGGAGATTCCAGTGGAGGTCATGGGACTGCTAGAGGAATTCCCAGATATCATTTCTGATAATGTTCCTGAAGGTTTACCACCTGTTAGGAAGATCAGTCACCACATAGATTTGGTGCCTGGATCGAGCTTGCCAAACAAGGCTGCACATCGAATGACGCCTGTGGAAACTGAGGAGTTGAATCGGCAAGTTCAAGATCTATTGAAGAAAGGGCTGATTAGGGAGAGTCTTAGTCCCTGTGCAGTACCAGCAGTACTAGCACCCAAGAAGGATGGAGAATGGAGAATGTGCACAGACTCCCGGGCAATTAACAAGATCACCATCAAATACAGATTCCCACTGCCAAGGATGGATGATATCATGGACTGTTTAAGTGGAGCTGAGTACTTCACAAAGATTGACTTGAAAAGTGGTTACCATCAGATCCGCATTAGAGAAGGGGATGAGTGGAAGACAGCCTTTAAAACCAGAGAGGGGTTGTATGAGTGGTTGGTTATGCCATTTGGGCTAACCAATGCACCAAGTACCTTCATGCGGTTAATGAATGAAGTCCTGAAGGAATTTTTGGGCAAATTTGTTATTGTCTACTTGGATGATATCCTGATTTTTAGCAGGACCCTAGAGGAGCACCTGATGCACATCAGGAGGGTTTTTGAGAGACTGCGGGAGGAGCAGTTACTGATCAATCTAAAGAAGTGCAACTTCATGAAGAAGGAGCTGGTATACCTGGGATTTGTTATCTCAGCAAATGGTCTTAAAATGGACCCCGAAAAGGTGAGGGCTATTTCGGAATGGCCTGCTCCAAGAAGTGTGACCGAGGTTAGATCATTTCATGGCCTGGCCAGTTTCTACAGAAAGTTCATTAGAAACTTCAGCAGTATTTGCGCATCTCTTACGGAGACAATGAAGGGGAACAAGAAGGAATTCCAGTGGACAGTTGGAGCAGACAAAAGCTTTGCTATGCTGAAGAAGAAGGTCACTGAGCAACCCGTCTTAGCACTTCCAGATTTCAATAAGGTGTTTCAGGTAGACTGCGATGCGAGTGGCAGTGCCATAGGAGCCGTATTGAGCCAAGAGGGTAGGCCTGTAGCTTATTTTAGCGAGAAGCTCAATGATGCCAGATGGAAGTATTCGGTATATGATCAGGAGTTCTACGCCATAGTTCAAGCACTTAAGAAATGGAGGCATTATTTGTTGCCAAAGGAGTTTGTTCTGTATACCGACCATCAGGCGCTGCAGTATATTAACAGTCAAGGGAAATTGAATCAAAGGCATCTGAAATGGGTAGAGTTCCTGCAGAGCTATACCTTTGTGCTGAAGCATCGGAGCGGAAGGTCCAATAGGGTGGCAGATGCATTGAGTAGGAGACAATGTCTGATGATGGAAATGAAAGTGGAGGTTGTAGGGTTTGCTGAGCTCAAGAGCTTATACCCTGCAGACCCCGATTTCGTAGAAGCTTGGAAAGCCTGCACGGTGCCTGTTACGTTGGACAGGACTAGGTGGTTGAATTACCTGGTTCAAGAGGGGATGCTATTTAGGGGGAACCAATTATGCATTCCGAGGAGCTCAATGAGAGAAAATCTCATCAAGGAAAAGCACAGTGGAGGTCTAGCTGGACATTTTGGTCGTGACAAAACTACCTCACTTGTTAGTGAAAACTATTACTGGCCACAATTGCAACAGGATGTGGCAAAGTTTGTGTAGAGTTGTAGGATATGCCAGATGGCAAAAGGCGTGAGGCAGCCTACTGGCTTGTATCAACCGCTGCCTATACCTGAACGACCGTGGGAAGATATTAGTATGGATTTTGTGCTTGGCTTGCCCAGGACGCAGAGGGGACACGATTCCATATTTGTGGTAGTGGACCGATTTTCAAAAATGGCTCACTTTATCCCGTGCCAGAAGACTAGCGATGCGGTCCATGTGGCTGGTTTGTTCTTTAAGGAAGTGGTACGCCTTCATGGGTTGCCAAGAAGCATTGTGTCGGACAGGGATACTAAGTTTGTCGGGTACTTCTGGAGGACCCTGTGGAAGAAACTGAAGACGGATTTAAAGTTCAGTTCTGCATACCACCCCCAAACAGATGGCCAAACAGAGGTGGTTAATAGGAGTTTGGGCAACCTACTGCGATGCTTGGTAGGGGACAAGCCCAAGGGATGGGATCTAGTTCTACCGCAAGCAGAATTTGCATATAACAGCTCGGTCAATAGGAGTACAAATAAATCACCGTTCCAGATCATCTATGGGAGCAGCCCCAAAAATGCTTCAGAGTTGAGACGGATAGATACGAGAGAGAAATGCAGTGCTGAGGCAGAAGACTTTGCCGAACACCTGAAGGGAGTGCATGAGGAAGTGACGAGACACATTGCCAAGATGAATGCTCAGTACAAGACAAGGGCGGACCAAAAACGCCGAGTTAAAGAGTTCAAAGTAGGAGATTCTATCATGGTCCATCTGAGGAAGGAGCGGTTTCCTGCCAAGACCTATACCAAACTAAAAATGAAGAAATTTGGGCCATGCAGGATCATTGGCAAACGGGATTCGGGTAATGCATACGAGGTGGAGCTACCAAGTGAACTTAACATCTCCCCCGTGTTTAACATTTCAGATTTGGTCGAGTATCATGAAGGAGAAAGCAGTGAGATACTCAGCCCAGATTTGTGGAGCATTCCAGCAGTCATCCCAGTTGCGGACGAGATAGAAGAAATTCTGGATACACGTGAGGGCCGAAGTACTCGAAACAGGAGTTATTCTGAGTATTTAGTCAAATGGAAGGGCAGGCCTATAGAAGATGCGACTTGGTTATCCAAGGTAGAGGTTGATCGCCTGGGTCTACCTCAGACAAATCAGAAGTGAAGGTCACTTCTCAAACTCACCCTGGGTGTCTGATGCAGGAGCATCCGGAGGCGAAGCTGCAATCTTGCATCACCCAAAATGTTTTTTTCTTTAAGTGCCAAAACTGTCACGATATCGCGACGCTTTTTGAAGAAGGGCGCCATTGGGCCAAACTGTCACGATATCGCGACGCTTTTTGAAGAAGGGCGCCATTGGGCCAACTGTCGCGATATCGCGATGCTTTTTGAAGAAGGGCGCCATTGGGCCAAACTGTCGCGATATCGCGACGCTTTTTGAAGAAGGGCGCCATTGGGCCAAACTATCGCGATATCACGATGCTTTTTGAAGAAGGGCGCCATTGGGCCAAACTGTCGCGATATCGCGACGCTTTTTGACAAGAGGGACTAAGTCGCATGATGGTCGCGAAATCATGACAGTTCTGAAGCAAAGCAGCTTGGGCGCAAAATGGTCACGAAATCGTGACATCTTCGGAGCAAAGAAGCCAAGACGTCAAGTGGTCGCGAAATCGTGACATTTTTACAGCAAGGAGGCTAGGACACAAAATGGTCGCGAAATCGCGACACTTTCGAAGGAAAGACTCGAAGGCACCAAGACGTCGCGAAATCGTGACATCTTCGGAGGAAAAGTTCTAAGGCACCAAATGGTCGCGAAATCGTGACACTTCCGAAGGAAAGACTCGATGGCACAAGGATGTCGCGAAATCATGACACCTTCGGAGGAAAAGCTCTAAGGTTCAAAGACGTCACGAAATCGTGACACTTTCGGGGAACAAAACTTGAAGGCGCCAAGACGTCGCGAAATCGTGACATGTCGCGGTTTCGCGGCCCGAATGAAGAAGCTGCGTACGGAGGGGAAAGACGTCGCGAAATCGTGACATGTAGCGGTTTCGCGGCCCGAATGAAGAAGCTGCGTACGGAAAGCAAAGACGTCACGAAATCGTGGCATGTAGCGGTTTCGCGGCCCGAAGGAGGAAACTGAGTGCAAAGGGCAAAGACGTCGCGAAATCGTGACACTTCCGGAGGCAAGGTTCAACGACGCAAAGTGGTCGCGAAATCATGACGCTTTCGGTGCGAAGGCTCAACAGCGCAAAGTGGTCACGAAATCGTGACACTTTCGGGCCGAAGACTCAAGGGTGTGAAATGGTCACGAAATCGCGACGCTTCTGGAGTAAGGGCTTGAAAGCGCAAGGTGGTCACGAAATCGCGACACCTTCGGAGGAAAGGTGACAGGGTGCCAAGTGGTCACGAAATCGTGACGCTTTTGGGGCAAAGGCACCGAGGGGTAAAATGGTCACGATATCACGACCGAAAGGGAGAAAGGGCGCAAAGAGGCAAACACGTCGCGATATCACGACAGAGCGCTCACGATGCCTGACCAGTCGGCGACTGCAGAGACCATTGCCGTGGGACACGTGGCATCAATTTACAGGTGGTCCGAGAATGTGCAGTGGTTACTGGGACTCTGGCAAAGGGACACGTGGCAACAAACTACAAGCGGCTGTGGCGCATCTCTTTGAATGATGATTTGGCGGTTTGATTGACAAGGCGGTCGCGGCGCACTCCGCCACCCCGGACCATGAGAATACGGGGCACTCGGCAGCATCTTGCAGGCGGTCACAGAACATTCATGCGGATGGTTACGGGGAATCCCGCACTTGATGTAATGATGGAAAGAAGTTGGAGCCGGGGGATAAAAGGACCGCGCATGCATTGTATTTGGGGGCTTGGCCATTTTGAATGTAACTTCTATGTTTTCTGAATTGAAAGACCTCTGTTGTCGAGAATTGCATTTTTTGGCTGTGTGTTGTTCTAGTCCTATATCAGTTTCACATAATCATATTTTAAACATTTTATTCAGTGGTAGATACATAAGGGACTAAATCCTTTTGAAGATATATATTTTGGAATCCTTGTGAGATTTATTTTTCATGAGAATTTATTCTCAATGGAAATATCATCTTGATATCATTTTTGATATCTCATATAGCATGAATTTTTATCCTAGAGCATTTAGAATCCCATAAATTACATGGTTTGAAGTCTCATTCTAGCTACTACAAATAAATTGCTCTATCTATTTAGTGGAGAGGATGCAAGATTAACTTATGTTCATCTACAATAACTTTATAGCACCATATTTGTTCTTAATTTATAGCATGAGGATCAATCACTAGAGGTTTTGTTTCTACTCTACAATTGAATATCAACTAATGGTATCAAAGTAATTAGGTTAAATATTTTTCTTCATTATCAAATTTGGGTAATGAATAATTGAAAATATTTTGAGAGTTAATGGATCCTTATACTCTTTTATTATACAATTTTATAGAATTTATCAAAATCTAAGGATGTCATCCATACTTTCAATCAATACTTGAATAGGATATGGTATTCCATTCCATTTAACTTTAATCCAAATACAATACAAGCAACCACATTTTACATGAGGGTCTTGCATCTTGGCATAGATTGGATTGTTGGAATTACCAATCAAACATATTTTTCAAAACTATATTTTAAAATGTTTAGAAAATATTATATTTTCATATCTCAAGTTGAAATGTGTTCTTTTGTAGGAGTAAAAGGGGAAAATATTTATACTAGTCTACTATCAATAAATAACCTCTCTACTAGTCCTATATTGGACAATTTCCAATTGGTCCACTATTGATAATAATTTCCAAACACATCCTTTGATATAGAAGGATAAATTGAAGACCCTTAACTTGGTGATATGAAGACATAAATAATGATTCTAACTAATATATTTGATCATACAATAAGTTACACTTATGAATATCCAAGGTAAATAGTAGTAGACTACATAGATCCTAATGGATATTCACTTCAAAGAAATGTAACATGGTCAAAAAATAAGTGAAGTGTTAATGACAACCTAATCAAGTGCACAACAAAAATATTAGTACCATGTTTATTGGATAAGTGCACAACAAAAATACTCATACCATGTTAATTTGATTATGAGGGCATGGCCACCATTATCTATCCTTATCATTTGATGATGAAGTAGGTTTATCTTTCCTTGTAATGTCTTTGATCAAAATTAGATATTAACATCATATGAATATTTTTTTATCTTGTTATTTATACAAAATATGAAATATATGAAGCTAATTGATAACTAGATGTTGTGAATTTGGTAAAGGAACAATAAAACAATGAGGTATTAAAAAAATTTTGATTTGGATATTCTAGTTTTCTTACAATAGTGGGAATTATAATATCAAGAAGTAGTGCAATGCTACCCAAGTTTAACTCCTCTCCCATGAAAATTATAGGAAATATAGCTTGAGGTATCTAATAAGAGAAGACTACATAATTAGGCATAGATATCTTCAAGCTTGTAATGATATATTGACTCAAATATTAGGCATCTATTAGGTATATATTAGGCATATATAGGAAATATTGATATATTGACTAAAATTAAGACATGCTGCTTATATTCATTCTAAAAATAAAATTAAGAACATTCACAATGTTGATTGGATCCCATAAAAGTTAATTATAAAATTTTTAGAAGAAGACCTTCCTAAGGGCATATAAGAACCTAAATTTGATTATAATAGTTTTTGTTAGGAATAATAAAATACCATTGCCATAGGATTTAGTTGGTGGGATCATGCTACATTATAAATTCTCAATAAAATCATCATATAATGCCTTCTTTATGATATGGGAAGTACTTTACATTACCTATAAATTGTGTGTCAAGTCATAATTTCTATTAGTATTTTTTGGGAGGTTGTACATAGTAGATGTCTTTTTGCTTTCAATAAGTGATATCTAAAATAATAATTCAAAAATCTACTTTCTAAAAACATATTCAATGGATAGGCATCAATATTTGGGGTTTTTTTAGCATAATAGGAACATTGACCTACAAAATTATTAAAAATATAGTTGTTGTCCTCTTCAATTATTGTTTTCATTGGATGTAAGGATAAAATGATCGAACTACCATGCCTCACATGGAGTAACACAATAAGGCAGCTCCAAGATAATGATAAGTGGCTCAATTTAACTATGTATAGGGATTTTTTCAAGGCCAAATCCTTTTTAATATGTGATAGTGTTATCTAACCTAATACATGAGTGCAAATAGAAAAAGAGAAAGAGATAACATGGAAAACAAAGATAGCATAAATAAAAATGATCCTGATCTAACCTAAGATAATGGGGGTGATGCACCAAGATCATAATATTCCTCTACATAATAGTAAGACATACAAACACATGAGCGTAATGTTTCAATAGCTCAAAAGTGAACACTTCCTCCTATCAACATGTAGAGTTAACCACAGATTGCATACATAAGAAATGTGATATAAATTAGGTAGTCACGACACCTTATACATCTACATAAACATACATACACACAATAAATGGGACAAAAAAAACTAGTAGTCATGGCTTTCAATATATATGTATGAGTATGAAAGTTACGATTCATCCCAGATGTTGAGGCTTGAAATATTACCTACAATACCAATCAAGGTTCAAGTACTACTATATAAAATAAAATTAAAGAAAAGTTACATATGAAGATTTAAGGCTTGAATAAGCAACTCGTAAAGCATTTGCAATGCCTAAACTACTATTTATAGATTACAAAGGGGGATATTTTTCCTCCAAAATTTGTACAAGATATTCTAACAAAACAACTTTGTTTTTGCTTTGATCTAATCCTCCCTATGCCACTTTTTATATTTTTTTGTTTTTTGAGTCAATTTTGAGCTACCGAATATTCAACCATCACCCTAGGGATCCTAAAAACTGATTAGAATCAAACTCTAAAATCAATGCTTCTAGGTTTGGTATTGTTTCTATTGTGGATTCCATATTTTTTTTCTTTTATACATAATCCACTTTTCTTTAATTATCAAGCCTAATTTATGCCAATAGATGTTCCTTAACTCTTCTTAGTAAATGTCTCATTAGTTCAACTCATCTATCCTTTTGGGAGCTTGTACATCATTACTAATGTCTTACAAATTGATTTGAAACTTATTCTAAGTTGGAATATTTATAAATTATTTTTTACTTTTTAGAGCACTTGTATTCTCTCTTTAGACAATGATGCAGGTTATCGAATGCTTGTCAAAATATTTCCTTGTCTTCTTCTATCAAAACTTCTAAAACTTTTGAGATTGGACCAAATTTTTGTTGGAATTATTTGGAGCAATTCCTCTCCTCTACCCTCTTATCAAATCTCTTGAGTGTTTTGCCTTCTAAAAATATTTTGTTTCTCATAGTCCTAAAAAACTTTTTTTTCTCTAAAATTTTAAAAAATTCCAACCTTTGGAAGTTTTCCTTCTTTGTGCCTATATGTCCTTTTTGTCACTTTATACCTTTTTGGATATTTGGACCATGTAAGCACTCAAAATTTTTTATTTTCTCTCTTGGTTAAAAATTTTATAAATAGGCATCCACATTTGATTAGAACTTTTTGTGTGCATCAATTTGATGTCTCTTTCCTTGTTTTCCACCATTTTAATGTTGATTTACTCTTCTTTTAGAATCTTCCTAAGGCAAGAAATTTTGTGTATAGTAAAAAAATTACTATAGTTATAGTGACTCATAGGTGCCTTCTTGATTACTGAAGGAGAATACAAACTACTACCTTTATACTTGGGTGTGGAGTCAAAATTTGAAAGAACCTACAAATGAAAACAAAAAGTAGAACATTACAAAATTGGAATCTTGTCTAGCATTTACTTAATTTTTGTCCACTCCTCATTTTATTGGTACTATATCATTCTATAGTACTCATAGACTTACTAAATATCGATCTAGTAATTGCAGGAGAAATTCCTTGTGTTTTTTGGGGATTACATGCATCTAAATCCTTAGCACAAATAAAGGTTCAATTACCCAAGTAATTTCCTTTACTTTTGGAGGATCCAACCAGTCTTTAAAAGGAGACTTATATTCCTTTTTTCACCTTAGTAATTGCATGTGTTCTCATTTTGATATGAGCCTATAATTTATGTCCCAAGGAGGAGGAAGTATCTTTTATGATAGTATATTAATTTTACTTTTGAGCCTTGTAGCAGTGCTAACTAAGGTAATCACTTGGGATTTATATTGATGTGCATCCCACTCGTTTTGGATGGAAGTCATCACATTCCATGCTATCACCTTTCTATCATGAATTACAATGGATATTTTTCCATAGTTTGATGCAATGGCCAATTTTACTTAATAATTTCTAGCTTCAACTACTTTTGTAGAGGCCTCAACAAGGCTTGACTCAATTTCTTGTCTCACCTAGGCACTTTACATGGTAGTTGAATCAATGAAATTGAATATTTGCAAAATATTCATGGCTATGCCAGTAGTATTATTCCAATAGGCATCTCTAATATCTTTTACTAGGCTCTCCATTTTAATTTTTTTGCCTCAACTCCTTTGATTATTTTTGGATATTTTCTATCTCTTGGTTAAATTCAGTTTTCTACCCAATAAGTTTATCTAAAAGGATTTATGTTTCTTTTAATTTAAATAGAGACTTTGAAGGATGCTCCATTAGATGATTATCTATAATATTTACATAGTTTTGAAGTGTTTTATCTTTCACCTGAGAGTCACTTAAGGTACTCTTCATATATTCCCATTCCTTTTATTTTTTCCTCAATTTTTGACTTAATGATTTGTAATTATATGAGATTTTTTTAATATCCTACATGATTTGGATATGATATATGACATATACATTTCTTACATCAAGCCCTTACATCAAAAACCACCAATCCTACTTTTTCATATCCTCATTTGGCTTTGATACCAATGAATATTTTCATGAGAATAATGCCATCTTTCATGGGAATGAAGTGGTTGATTTTTTGAGTCGCAACTAGTAATTATTCCAACAAAGCGCACTTATTTTGGATGTATTTCTCTATATACTACTAAAAAATTTGAAGCTCCTACAATGGATTCAAAACTATCATGGTTTCTTGTGAGCCTTCTTATTTTTATATTGGTGGTAGGAATGCGACTAGAGATTTGAGAAGTGGTATTGTTGAGGGATAAGGAATTGAGGCACCCAAGGTTGATGAATTTGGGTCATTCAAATATGGATGGGTTATTTATTCTTGAATGGATGATACTACAAGAGAACTCAATGGTACATTATCCAATGTGGTTATGACACTAGGTATCTAGGTTGGAGAGGTTGGATTATTTTGAGAGATCAAAGGCTCATTGATAGGAGAAGATGGAAATACTAGTGGAGATGTTTTAACAATGAGTAATTCAACTTTAGAGGTATCATTTGTTTCTTTTATTATTCTTTCTAGAATATTTTATTGGTCAAAAAAATGGTAAAAACTACTATAACTATGTTTTCATCGACCAATATCACTTCCTCCCACATCTAGACAATAAATTCATCAACTTGCTTTGGGGATTAAGGAGGAGAAATCCAAGGTGGAATTTCATTCCTTTCTCTTTCCTCTAGTGTCTCTAAGTAAAGTATTAAATTTCACTTTCTTGAAGGGGTCCTATTTATTTTTTTAATCATTTTTGTATTATTTTCTTGCTTGGAAGCTTTGTTGTACCACTAGATTCATCTAGGATCACTTGAAACATATCTACAACTAGGACCCCTTTTTCATGGGTTTCTTGCCCTTGTATCGAGCCTTGATAGTGACCTCTTTTTAGGTGCTCCACATAATATAATTGCCTAAAATTTCCATCCTAATATGGATCTAAAATTGCAAAAGGTACCTCGGTCTATTCAATTTTCTAACAAAATTTCCACTAGGTTCTAATCTTGTTACTGCTCCAATTTTGCTTCCGTAAGAATTTCTTTATATGCATGTTGATTGGAAGCATGGGATTGAATCCATTTAATTTTGTATATAAAATATCATATAGATTACTGTAGGTATATCATAACAAGAATTTATCCTTTTGGAGGGGCAAGAAAGCTTCCTCTTGTGTACTCCAAATTTTTTCAAGATCAAGCCTAGGCTCATGCTCAAATTTCTTGGAAACCCTAGAAATTTTAAACAATGCAAAAAAAAAAATATTTGGGCCATAATTCCATGCATAATATAAAATTTTCAATCCTAACTCCTTTATCTTACCCTTTATACCATCAACAATATTTCTTATATCTTGAGTTATAGTTCTGAGTTGGATTGGGGTCTTGTAGAATGTCATTTTTCTCTACCCACTTGCATAGGTGGCATCCACTAAATTTGCTTACCTTAATATCTCAATACATACCACTCTCTTTTTTACATACTTTGGAAATAGATATATAGGCTTACTAAAAACAAATGTACAAAATAGTGGTTTCTTCTAGGAAATATTAATCCCCTTTTATCTATAATCATAGGATTTCAATAGTATCTCTTGATATAGACTGGGGGTTTTCTCCCTTGATTGCACTTATATTTGAACTCATTTGAGAAATAAAAGTAGGAGGAAATTTAGCACAAGACTTCTTTCCATATGGAGGTAGGCCTTGTTTACCCCTCTTCATCCTCCATATTTAAATTTAGATGCTCAAACAACTAGATATTTTGATGTGATACCAAATGAGCTAGAAATGAGTACCTAAACTTTTGATTCTCCCTAAATTTGATCAGTAACTCATGGATTTGTTATACTATGAAGTCACTAAAATTGAGTATCTGAGGCTTGCTCTTTGAGTTACCCCTTAGCATGTGAATGATAGCCAATTCATTTTGTGCTACTTCTTTATCATCATTAGTGTCAAATATAAATATTGTCATCATTAAAATATATATGGCCTCTCTATTAAATATTTATAATCCTAAAGGAAGCTCAGGAATAGCCCCTTTGGATATGTTGAGTTCCTAATTTAAGGAATTTAGCTTATCATTTATTTTTGCATAATACATGTTTGCAATCTTTGGATTTATCTTGAAGCCACTTGATAGTAATAAAATATATTATATAGCTTCTCTAGAAATGATTACCTAGAATGCATCATCATGAGTTGTGATAATTATCTTTAGATAATAGTCATAGCATAAATAAAATTCCTCTACTAGTTCATAGCAAGGTTGGACCTGAGGAATGAGATATTGGGTTAAAAATTTGGTCTAAAACTTCACTACAAAATATTTTATTCGGCCGATAGGTATCTTTGGTATGCTTCTTCCCTTAAAATCCTTGTATCTCTTAATATCTTAGGGTCTATCATCCATTTGGATGCATCTTCTATATGTTTCAAGGGTTCAACTCTTCAATATTGGGTATTAGTTACCCTATTTATGTAAGGCTTTGATGGTGTAGTAGCAACTTTATCCTTCTTCTTGGATTCCATGATTATCATTGGCTTTTAGATTTTGGAACTTTGCTTGTGCTTTTGTGCTTGAAAAAATTATGGGCTTTCTCTAATTATAAATGAAAATGTTGCTAGGAGGAACAAGGTGTCTTAGTAATATTGGTACCTATTATGGATTAGATTGACATCAAGGTAAACTTTAATAGTGACTATCATAAAAAATATTTTGAAAGGTGAGAACCCGCTAATCATAGCCTAAACCACACATTGTATGGGTAAAAATTCTTTAACCCAACCTCTAGAGTAGGTTGCTATTCCTTTTCAACTTATTTATTGTTGGCTCATTTAAGCTCAGTTAAATGTATAAATTATAGGAATAGAAATGATAAGGGTTAAGAAAGAAATGAATCAATGGTGGATGGATAAAGCTAACAACATAGGCATCTACAGATAATTTTTGATAGCTTAAATTTTAAACATAGTACTTGGAACTATTAGCATTCACAACTTAGCCATCTTCAACATTTAAAACAATTGCATACTTCAAGAATTATTCCAAACATCTAGGGTATTAATAATCCAAATTAGAAGAATTAGATTAACACCCTAACTAGTAGAAAAAGAATCCTTTCCAAGCATACATTTAGATATGAATAATTTTAATTTACTCTAAGTTAGTAATATAAATTAGAAAAATAAACTAACCATAGCAACAATAGTAAAAATAACTTCACAAGTTTGAATTCAGAAGATAAGGAGATGCAAGTCTGAGGCAAATATTCCAAGTAATGCTCTTTTCATTAATTTATAGGAATATAGAATAGTAGCACAAGAAAACACTTTAGAGATGATCCTTTGAAATGAGGGTTTGGATTATATTTATAGATTTATAGTCTTTACATTTTTAGCATTATAGGGAATTTTCAAAGTTCTTGATTTTCTTGCCACTTGCTTATCAATGGTTACATCCAATTATGTTTTTCTTGAAACGATTATAGTAAATATGGAATAAACTCTATCTCTAACATACCCTATTCTTGAAATATCTTCATGATCGTAGATTTGCAGCTAAGTCAATTGGGTAGTTAGTTATAGAAGCTTTTGGACTGTAATGTTTTATCTTATTGGTAGTTTAGATTCCATGGCATTTGGTTTGATCTATTCAACTCACTCTATAATGTAGTCATGCAAGAATTGCATTTAGAATTCAAGATTCAGATTAAAATTTATATTTGTCATCGATTTAAATATGAACAACTATGATCAACTGACACATGATTTAGCTCACAGTCATGGATCAATATTTATTTTTCTTGAAGCCATGCTCAATTTTTACTTTAGTAGATTTTGATAAATTTGGGTACAAAAAAGGAGAAAATCATGTACTTAAACCTTGCTTTCTTTTGGAATGTCTAACCTATGGCCATGGGTACAATTTTTAGATTTGGAGACTTTTTTTTTGACTTAACTGTAGTTATGAGAAAATCCACAAATTCATGCCCTCGCTCTACTCTTTCCTTCTAGTCATTCTGCCAACAAAGGAATTTTGTTAGCCATGGCTCAATTCATGAATTTATTTGTTTTGATAAATTCTTTTGCGAATTTATGCAAATCAATGGTTTTGAGGTGCTACAACCATTACGCTTATGCTTCCAAGTGTTTTTCTCATTTATGTGCCATTAATAAAGAGGAATTGACAACTATACTCCAAAATTAACCTTGGACCACTTTTGACATTCTTATCATGAATTCATATTTTTTGGTAGATTCTAGCTTTCTTTTCCATGCTTCTCTTAGCTACAGAATTAACAAAGAAAAAATGATGGTTGTAGGGCAAAATGATCCTTGAGTTGCTTTAGCCATATTTTATCATGAATTTGTAGAAATTAGTGGATTTGAGATCAAGAAATTGTGCAACCATACACCTTCAATGATGGGTGAACCTTGCATGTCTTTTTACTATAAATTTGAGAAAATTGGTGGTTTGGAATCATACTCAGAACACTTAGCCATTTTTTAGAAAATTTTGGCCATTTTCTATGATGTAGCCATTTTGGCCTACATTATTGGTGCCTCCTAGGGAATCTTTCTTGTAAGCTTGAAGAACTCAGAGCCTTATCTATTGGGTTTATGGAGTCTTAAATGAGAAATAAAAAGTAGGATAACATAGATGGAGAAAAAATGAAAGAAAGTATGAAAATTAGATGGATGGAGGAAAATATATGTGAATGAATGTGGTGGAGGGGAAGGAGTGACAAATGGAAAATGGTGTAAATCTAGTTTCAATAGTTTAGAAAAAGAACCTCCAATAACATAAAAACTATGACAAATATAAATAAAGTGGTAAATCCCCCAATCACATAAGAGTTGCAATGGAAAAATATAAAAACATGCTTTATTTTCTCATTCCTAGATTTCACCCCTTTTACAATGTGATACCAAGGGAATATATATCCCAAAAGAAACCCTAAAACAAAACCCTAAATCTTAAAGCCCTAAAGATAAAAAATTACAATATTTTTTGGGGGGCAATTTTATCTTTTACTGCCAAAAACTAAATCATCAAAAAAAGCATCCTCAAAAATCTCAACACCTACCCATTCCTAAATAAGAAATTATTCCAAATATATTTTCTTCTAGATTTAAAAAAAAACTAAATCCTATTTTTGGGACACTAATTGAAGGAATTAGGACCTGATAAATGCCTAAAAAATAATATAAATGACTAGAGTTATGTATCCATGGCATATCCACCTATTAATCTATCTCCCCATAAAATTTCAAGTTGATCCAATGATCGGATCAAAAGTTATGTCCTCTAAAAGATAGGCTCCTACATCATTCTCATTTGGTTGAAAATAACTCTACTCCTACGAGTTTCTTTGATAAAATCCCTACAAAAACACTCAAATATTTCATTCTCTTGCTTGAATATGCAACTACTATATACTTTGCATTACTATATTGCAACTTTTTGACTCCATCCTACAATTCTTTCATGTGCTCATCATCTGCATACTCTTTCAACAACTTTATTATTATAGGTGGTATAACAACATCCTCAACATCTACATTCTTTGTTGTCATCACATAATAAGATCCAAATTCTTTCATCCTTGTGAAAAATTCCTTAGTCATCAATAGGATTTCACTTTTCCCTTCTTCCTTATGTGGTAATAAGACCACTTTTACTCCATCCTTCCAAAATGTGTAAGTATTCCTTCCTCCATCATGGGTAACCTTCCTATAATATTTCCAAGGCCTCCCCAATAATAAATGACATGCATCCATTGTAACTACATCACATCATACTTCATCCTTGTAGGTATTCCCAATTTAAAACTTAAGTAGACACCTCTTATCTATAGTTACCTGATTCCATTTCTTGAACCATGATATGCGGTAGGGATACAGGTTCTCACACTTCAAGTTAATTTTCTCAACCATTTCATTTGAAATCATATTTTTATAACTACCACTATCAATAATCATCTTACAGAACTTTCCTTAAGATGTGCATCTAGTTTGAAATATATTTGTACACAACCAAGAATCACCACCATCACTGTCTAGTGCTTTCTCCCTCCTTGAAACGATCATCATCCTCTTTATTATGAGGTTTGCCTTCATGTCTGCAACAATTTCTATCTCAGCTAGCTCTTCTACCTCAACTAGATTAACTCTAGTTTGTTCTCCTTGTTTTTTTTCTTGTGAAATATAATTTAGACACTCAAAATATCTATGACCTTCCTCACCACATCTATAACAAGTACATTTCCTATGTGGGCCATCCCAATTTCATCCTCCACCATAGCATCTACCTCTTTGAAATCCTCCACCTCTATCATGGTTACTATAACCTTACCTAGACTCTTCTTATTTTCATGTAATAGTAGATTATCCATTTGAGGTATTAAATACACCATGCCCATTGGCTAGAGGTTATTATGGTCCTTTCCTCACTCCTCTCCTCTTATGTTTCTCTTTCACTTTTAATGCAAACTGATATGCATATTCTACACTATGGATCTGAAGCATACTCAACTCATCTTGTATGGCATAACTTAATCCATTCACATACCTTATAGCCTTTTGTTCTTCTAATTATTCAATCCCTACTCAAATTTATAACTTGTAGAATTTATTTGTGTAGTCCTCAATGCTTTTATTCTTTTATCTAAGGTTATAAAGTCTACGAAACAATATCTGGGTATAATTTTTGGGCAAGAATTTCTCCTTCAGTTTTCTTTCCATTTTTCACTAGATCCTAATATTTTCCTTTCCTTTTCTTTGCCTCTCCTTCTGTAGATGATCCGAATAGATCAACACATTCCCTTCCAAATCTATGCATGCAATCTTCACTTTCTTTTATTTTTAAATGATTTTACAATCAAAGAACTTCTACATGTTATTCAAATAGTATATCAACTCCTCTAGTTTCAACCCTCCTACATTTTGAAGGACATCAATCTTGATCCCTTCTTTATTTCCTTCTAAGGCCCTAATTAGCCTATCCTCAAACCCTGGCTTCCCCTTTGGTTCTTCCTTTACATAAACATTTGTGTTGTTATCTCCTTCCACAATATCATTATCAGAATATAGACCAAAAAATTTCATGGAATATATTTCCCTCATACGAGCCATCATTCCAATTAGCTAAGCAACTTGTACATGTAGCTCCTACATATTCCTATTGAGTTGGGCATAATTTCCTCTTCTTCTCCTCATGATAATCTAATCTGTGTTATTCTAAACATAAAAATAAGAATAGTAAAATAATTTTAATCAAGATTACCTTCTCTTCCCCAACAAGACCTAAATTTCTCTAATACCAAATGGTGTAAATATAGCTACAAGAGGTCAAAACTACTGCAACAAATAGAAATAAAGTGGTAAATCCTCCAATCACATAAGAGATGCAATGGAAATAAACTGAAATATAATTTATTTTCTTATTCCTAGATTTCACCTCTTTTACAATGTGATAACAAAGAAATATATATCCCAAAAAAAACCCTAAAATAAAACCCTAAATATTAAATCCCTAAAGATAAGAAATTACAATTTTTTTGGGAGGCAATTTCGTATTTTAGTGCCAAAAACTAAATCATCAAAAAAGCTCGAATAGCCCCCTAAATTAATACACACCATAATATCATCTATATTAAGCCTCCTAGAAAAACTCAACACCTACCCATGCCTAAATAAGAAGTTATTCCAAATATGTTTGCTTCGAGATTTTAAAAAAATACTAAATCCCATATTTGGGGCACTAATTGAAGGAATTAGGACCTGATAAAAGCCTAAAAAATCTTCAAGATGACTAGAGTGGTCTAGCCATGACATGTCCACATGTTTATCCATATTCCCATAAAATTTCAAGTTGATCCAATGGTTGGATCAAAATTTATGCCCTCCAAAATATAGGCCCTTGCGTGAAAAAGGGAAAAGAAGGCGTTCACTATTTGTTTTCAATGTCACTTCCATAGAACGACTACCTTTTTCCAATATTCATCATTTTACTTTGCAAAAGGTAACAGTTCATATGGAAGTAAGATAAGAATCAAGATATCTCCTTTGTTCTATGAGGGACTCAACTCTTTCTTATATAACAAAAAGGACCATTCTTTCATCACGCTTCTAAAGGATCATGTGTTTTCTACTCTTATAGGAACCTATCATAACTAGAGTTATGCCAAAAGAACCATCATATTATTCTTGTTGATATTATTTCTGATCATCCTCCTGAGGTAGCTCCTCTTGGTTCTATTTCTCTTCTTCTTCTTGGACTTCTTCAATTTTAACTTTATCATCCTTTTCCTCCAAGACTTCTTTTTCTATATCTTCCTCTTCAACATGGATCACTTTCTTGGTTGTATATTTTTCTTGTTCTTCCCCCTACACCTATTATTACTCACATTTTATTCTTTTAATTGGCCTTCTTGGTTGGTTTCATCTTCTTTTACTTCTTACTTACTTATATCTTCCTCACTCGAAAGTTGAACAAAATCTTCAATATCATTGGAGACCTCATCCTAAACTTTTTGAGGAGTTTTAGGTATTTCTAATATTTGTCGATGAACATGCTATAAATTTTCAACCTTTTTAAAGGATGGTTGAGAATAATCATTAGCAATTTTTATTATCACATCCTTAACCTTCATCAAGTCTTTGATCATATAAACTACCTAATCTTTTTGAATTTATTCAGGACATTTTCAAGCTTGATTCATCCTCCAAAATCAAGGTAAATTTGGCTTTCAACTATTTTTCTCTAATGAATTGGTGATATTCTCCCCAAAAATATGGAAAACCATGTTTCTTGATCTCAATAAGTGATTGCAAAATTTTATTCATATTGGTCTCTAGCTTATCCACCAATTACAATCCTTTTATTATCTATTTGTTCTTGCTTAGGATGTCTTTAGCAATATTTTTGGCAAAACATCATTGTTTACTTGGGATGACTCTTGTTGTAGCTCTCAATATTACTTTTTCTAGATTAAAAATATTTTATATAGTGTCAATCTTATGTTTAACATCTCCTTGAGTAGCTTTAAGAGCTTTCTTAGCACTTACAACCACTTCACTAGAATCATCCAAAAAATAAATATGGGCTTAGCTTCTAAACCCTTTTGTTGTATATCAGACCAGATCTTCCTCCTTATTTTCTTCGCACTATCCTTAGAAAATCCTGAAGACTTAGCATTTTCTAATTGCAATTGTTTTTGTAATTGACTATTTTGTTCAATCAAGGCCTTAATTTTCACTCGATAACTTTCAACTTGTTCTTTATAATTGACCATCTCTTGAAACTTGTCCTACCACTTCTTCACTTCATTCTTGAGGGTCTTCTCTAAATTCTACTATTCCCTGAGTGAAGCTTCTAATTATCCCACTTTCTCCTCCATATTTTGATATTTTTCCTTATAGACATATCCTTACAAATAGACAATGTTCATGTGAGCCTTGGAAACTAAAATCTCATCCTCCATAAGTAACTGCATAATATACTCTATCTTCTCTTTCAACTGATAATCATCTAAATTCATCTCCTTTTTAGACTTGTTTACCTTTGGAGTGATGGTCAGATTCATTATTTTTTGAAAATTTGGATCTACTAAAGTGGTCTTCCTCTTGCGGGAAGCCTTCTCAAATGGATTTACAAGCTAGGCATTCCACCTGTTTGTTACACTGAGTGAACACTCTTTGAATTTATAATAGGTGGTCGCGATAGGAGTAGTGGGGGAGGTGGAAGTGGTTACCAAATATTATACCAGTGAAAGGGGAGTATGAAAAATAACTAAGATGATGGAATCCTGAGGTAAAGAAGTTGATATTATGGCTTCTACCATTTATGGTGATGGAATAGGTGAAGACAATAACCATCCCACCAAAGA
Source organism: Wollemia nobilis (assembly GCA_028583015.1). NCBI lineage: Eukaryota > Viridiplantae > Streptophyta > Pinopsida > Araucariales > Araucariaceae > Wollemia > Wollemia nobilis. The sequence goes on from JAQPPZ010016981.1 coordinate 41,207,430, forward strand.
CAATAAAGAAGTTTATAATGTAAAAGGTAGGGCTTGAGATAGAGAAGATGAGACTTGAGTTTCTACAAAAAATAGTGAACATTGATGGGGTCATGTGGATAATCATGAATGATATATATTAACTTGAGGAGAGGAGAGTCTTTCAATATTCTCTTCAGAAGGGGATGGATATTCTTTAGGGATCTTAGAAGAGAATAAGTAGAAGAAGAAGGAATATAAATCTTACCTGAGTCCCTTGATGGATATTATTGCATGGTTTGATTTGTAATGGGTTGTTCTTCTTGTGGAAGATGTGACTGTTCAACTGTTTAAGCTATTGACTCTATTTTTTTATTCTTAGTCACTTCCTTATCAGTATCCTCAAATATTTCTATAGATTTTCTCTTACCAACAATTGGAGGAGTTTTCTTAGAAGTTATCTCCAATTGTTATTTTTGAGGCTTTATCACAACCTTTTTTATAAATATTGTTTCTCAAGAGGAACAAATTTTATAAATTTAACTGATCAAGAACCAGTAATAAGTGCCATCCCACCTATAAATTCCTCTATATCTATGGCATGCACCCCCAGGGCTATATGATCAAGCATCCTATGTACTTGTATTATCTCAGTCTAACCCACTTCACAATTTTCTAGTCCTCCTCTATTGTAGCCTATTATTTGCATCATTTCATAACCTACTTCATATGTTTGGAGTTTTTCAGTCGGCTGAAATAAATATTCTACCTATTTACCTTTGGAATAGGGGGATACCTCTATAATGCCTTGCCTTTGAGTTGGAGGATATGGAGGAGGGGTTCCAATATTGATTCCCTTTTGCTTTCCTAAATTAACTCCTTTTCCATTTATTTGCCACTTGAATTTTCTCCTTGATAAGTAGGACTTCTAAAACTTAGGGCAAGAAATATCCCATTGGCTTTTCATGATTTATAGGATTGGTTATATTTATTATAAAACTACTTGTCCATTTTATTACCATATTTTGACTTGGTGTGGCATGTTTCAACTCTCATTATCCACCATTAAAATATTTTAGCATCATCCCAGTTCTATTTCTTTAGAATAGTTTAGAACTTTGAATCATCAAAGACATGTTTATTATTATTGAGATCATAATCTGTGACGTGGTCATAAAAATATCTCCAAGAAGGCAAAGACTCCATTTCCTTGATATTCCATTCTAACTCTGAAACCTTCTAATTATTTTTAAAAAATTTAATATGAGGTCTGGGAGTCTCTTCAAATTTGGAGCACTTCCCTTTATTGATTTGATTCAATCTATTTTCAAACTTATGGTTAGGATCATACCTCCATTTTTGAGGGAGCTCTATTAATCCTAATTTCTTCATGAATGTAGTAATGCTTTGATACTAACCCTTTTAGTCATAGTAATTCCCTCCTTGTTAAAGGGGTAAATGTAGGTGCCTTTCCTACCTTGTCCTATTCCATAGATGACATTTATGTAATATATATGACGATAATACTCTAGGGCAAACAACCTATCTATGAAAAAATGTGGTGATAAAAATAGCTTCTCTATGAAACCATACAATTGTATCACTATTTCCTAAGTCAAGATATATCATTCCATCTCTTCTATCTCTTTTATTTGTAATGATTCTATTACCAAGCATGACAATCTAGGCATTCAACCATTAATGATTCTCAAAATGGGCCCTAAAAATTCTCTATTAAAATCATAATAGGACTCAGCTTTAGTAAGCACATTGGTCCATATGTAAATAGGAGCAATATTTCCATTTTGACCCTTGGTATTAAGTGTTATCCATGGCATCTCAAGCTGAACCAAATAAAAGTAAATTCAAACCAAATGGGAGCAATATTTTAAGAACACCTTATCTACATTTTGTTATAGTTTTTTTAGATTCTCATGAACCATATTGCTTAGATATTTGGGCCAATCGAAGAATATAAGGTGTTTGTTCATAAAATTTGAGTCATAGTTATTAGGGTTTGAAATGCAGTAGGGAGTAGATATTTTCCAATTATAGATGTTTCTATCAGTGGGTAAGCCCCCTATTATGACCAACATTAAATAAAGCTCATAGTTCACAAATTATTTGATCTTGATAAGGGTTTGTGGTAAGGTTTTACTACCTAGTTTATTTTTAGCTAGTCAAAAAACTAATTCAAAAAATGAATTCCCCTATCTAAATGAGCATCAAGTGAATAATTCCCAACTTACTCCTTTTGGGTAAATGCTTTTGGATTTCCATTTGGTTGTAAACCCATGGCAAAATCATTATTAAAAGCCATAAAATTTAGATGCATTATGATCCTACCCTTAGCATCTTGCACTACCCTCTTATTAGAGTCATAGTTTCTCACTATTGTAAAAATAAACTTGGGATAAGGATGCATAGAATCATAGATATAGAGTGAAATAAGAGAGCTAACCAAAATAGCATCTAGGCTTGATTATGATATGTTGTGGGCTACCCTTCATTCTGTGTCTGCTCTTAGTTTCTATTTTTACTTCTAGGTCATGATATTATCATTCACCTTGATAACTGCATCCTAGAAGTAATTTTCACCCTCGCTCTTATCTCCCACGAGTCTCCTAGTGTCTAAGTATGAAAAGCCCATTGTTGTTTCAATGAAAAAAAGTCACTCACAATTGCAAGAAAATACTAAATTTTGACAACCTTCTAAAACTTACTCTTTGTTTTGCACTATTTTGCTTTGAATACTAAATACATGATAAAAATTAAATTTTCTTTATTCTCCTAAATATATAGCTTTTCTAAATTATATGCTATTAATGTAGTAGATGAAACATCATGTCGACATCTCCTATTTGAATACAAATTCCAACTAGTGTTGTATCAACAAGTTCTCCTATAAATTATTAGCTCAAATTTATGATTGATGGTGTGGCCTCAAGGCATGTTATTGATGCATGCTATTGCTTATTCAAATTCATATTTTTCCTACATGGATATTGTCTCATGGTAAACTCATGGTTGGGAGGCACTCAATTGAATGAGGAATGGTAAAATTAATTATCATGCGGTCATTCTTTTCCTTTCTTTTAAAGCACATTTTTATCAAACTCATCCATGGTACATCAAATTCTTAGGATTCTCACAACTATGAATATTTGAGAACACCTACGCTTTTCCTTAACCACAACTTGAGGCTAGCTCACAGCCACAAGAAAACTCATGGTCATGGCCAATTTTTTCCTTTTTTTTTTTTTTTAATTTCTTTTTCTTTTTCTTTTGAAAACAAAGTGTGAACAATTTTTTTTTACAAAATATGATACATATAATACAAGGAAGAAATTTTACTTAAAATAGAGCTTAAGGTGATACCCATTAACTAGGATAGGTTGGATTCTCCTTTATTGATATTATAATTGGAAATAATTGTTCTATTTGACTTTGATAATATAGTACGACCCTTCCTAGAAGGAATCAAACTTTTGATGGTTTCCTAGTTTAGATTTCTCCTCATTCCATATTAAAACTAAATCACCAACCCTAAACTTTTTGAATGTAGCCCTTTTATCAAACCACCCTTTAGTTTGTGCCAAATGCTTATGAAATTCCTGATAGACCTCATTCCTCTATTTTTTTGTCTATAAAAATTGTATTAGTATTTTTTTAGTAGGGTCTTCATTTGGAAAATCATTCTAGTTTTCAATATTCAAGGTAGGTATTTCTAAGTGTGTAGGAAGCATAACTTCTTTTCCATACACCAAAACCAAGGCATAAGTAGGTGTGTCTATTAACATTTTCATTTTAATCCTATCTGCCCATAGGACTTGGTTCATAAGCATATGCTAATTTATTTTGTTATCCTCTAATCACCTCTTTAAAATTATAAGTAAATTATTATTGGTAGATTCAGCTAGGTCATTTCCTTGTGGATAATAATTGAAAGAGTTTTTTACTAAAATGCCATATTTACTAGTAAAATGTATGTACCTTGCTCTTATAAAATATGGGCCATAGAGCTTTAGGGATGCCAAACCTTGTGATCAAGCCTTCAATAAATTCAATTACTATATCCTAATCGACTTTACTAGTTGGGATTGCATCAATCCATCCAATAAAATAATCAATGGCAGTGAGGATATATTTATGGTCTATTGAATAATTTGGGTTTATTACTCCAATAAAGTCTAACCCCCACTACTGGAATGATTACTCTACTTGAATAGGCTTGAATGACACTGATGCTTCCCTATTTCTCCCAACATATCTCTAACATTTATCACATGATCTAGCCACTTTGAATGTATCATATAAAATGGTAGACCAATAATAACCAACCCTAATTATCTTTAATATGGTTGTTCTACCTGAATAGTGACCTCTTAATAATCCTTCATGGATTTTTTCTAAAATATTTTATTTTTTATCTTCTCTGATGCATTTTAAAAGGACTCCATCTAGGTTTTTCTATATAATCCTTCAGGCAAAAGAACATAGTTCAAGGCTTAGAGTCTAAATCTCCTTCTTTAAGAGGAATTGAGGTTGGAAGGGAATATTATTTTTTTAATGTATCTCACAAGTTTATCAACCCAATCTATCATTTTTACAATACTATCATCCTTATGCTATGATTCTGGTATTTCACATGCTAAACCTTCTTCTTTATTTGCTTGGGCATCCAAATCTTGACATATGGCTCTTCCCCTTATCAATTTGGTGGGATGAATTTCTACATCAAATTATTGAATCTTTGTGATTCAACCCAATATATTATTTTCCCAAATCTCCTTTAAGAATGAATATTCTAACATTAGGGTGAACCACATATACTAGAGATTTATTTTGAGCTAGATATTGCCTAAATTTTTTAATGATTTCATCACTTCAAAAACCTGTCTCTTAATGAAGTTATATTTCAATTGGTATTCATGAATATTTAAACTTCAAAATAATATGGGATGTTCATTTCTCGTATCATATTTTTGAGTTAGTAGAGTAGCATAAATATCTTCAACTCCATAATTATATAAGATAAAGTCTTTATTAAAATCAAGGTTGACCAACATTGGAGTAGTATAAATGGCCTATTTGATAGATTTAAAAGCTTTCTTCCTATTTTCAATCCATTTGAACTCAAAATATTTTCTAAGAAGTTCTAAAATAGGTTTGACAATCTGAGAAAAATTAGAAATAAACTTCCTTACAAAGTTGATTTACCCAAAGAAATACTGCAAAGCTTTCTTATTCATTGGAAGAGGGAGAGACAATATTGATTTTACTCTATCTAGATCTATAGACATTCCTTGCTTAGACACCACATGCCCCAATAATTTGCCTTCATGAACTGCAAAGATAGATTTCTTTGGGTTTAAAGATATACCAAACTCTCTACACTTCTAAAAAACTTGTTCAAGATGCTTGACGTGTCCTTGTTTCTTATGGAAAATAAAAATTTTATTATTAATAAGGTATCCAAAATAAAAATCCATAGCTCTTTGGAATGTTTCTCTGACATTAGATAGACCAAAAGGAATTCTCTAGTAAGTGAAAGTACCCCATTTGGTAATGAAAGTTGACTTATGTTGGTCTTCATCCTTAACCCAAATTTTATTGTACCCAGAGAAGCCATCAAGTAGAGAAAACCTCTCAGTCCTAGATATTATCTAAAGAATCTGATCAATCTATAATAAAGGATAATGATATTTAAGATATGTTTTCTTTAGATTCTTAAAATCCATACACAAGTATATATTTTCATTTTTTTTTTCTTATTGAATCCAGATTGAAAACCCATGTGGACTATTTTATAGGATAAATGATTTTTACCTTTAGTAGCTTAAGCAAATCCTATCTCATGATTTCTTCAATATTAGGATTTACAAACCTCTATTTCTACCTAAATGGCTTGGCATCAGAAACTAGCTCTATAGTATGTTGGATAATGCTCTTATCATAAACTTTCAAATCATCATAGGTCCAAGTGATTATGTCCTGATATTGGAGACACAAGGTATTTTTTTCTTCCACTTCCTTTGAAGTGTATTGGAAACTAATCTTAAGAATTTTCTGTTTTCTATTTCTATTTCTCTATAGATCTTATAATCTATTTGCATCTACTTTAGTTTTTTTCCATCTTCATTGTCAAATAGGCTTGCCAAAGTAATCAATCCCTTGGGTGTGTGATTATTATTAAACTATATAATCTCTTAGTACTCATTATTTTGGGATGTATCAACTTGTGACCTACTACAACTAGCCTCTCTGATAAAAAAATAAATAATCTAGTCATCATTTTTACCAAAATATTTGTCTATCCAGTAATGAATATATCAAAACTAGCTTATCCCTTTTATTCTTAATTGATCCATAATATGAATATGGAGAAAAATTATATCCTTTGATAGCTAAAGCATCTACCAAAAGATTATGTTGCCTTGGGATAACATGTAAGTTTAAAGCATCAAAATATTCTATTAAATTCTAGACTCTATTTCTATAAGTCTTCAAATAATGATGCTTACTATTACATTTCTCTATAACTTGATTTACAACCAATTATGAATCACCATAAATGTCCAACATTTTAATACCCATATTTTTTGTTTGCATTAGTCATAGGCATACGGCTTCATATTTGGTAGTATTGTTGGTGCAAGATCAATTCAATCTATAAGAAAAGCTTTTGACCCCTCTAAAGGAGAGTTCAAAACGATGCTAGCTCTAGCTCTATTTTTGTATCTTTCTCCATTGAAATGCATTGTCTAGATTTCTAATTCTCTTAAGGTCTGATTGGTTATGTCATGAGTCCTTTTCTCTACTTTAGAAGAAATTCTATAAGTTCCCTTTTCTATTTCAATAATACTATGGCCTTACTTAAATAGTAATTCCTCTTCAACTTCTAAATCTTCAAGGAGCTCCACTAACTTTGGTTTCTCCATTACAGAGTGATTATACAAATCTTTCTCAAGTTTCTCTATGTGATAGGCCACTAGCTTATCAAGAAGAATCTTTATCCTCTTGTTTTTGTGAGGAATCATCATGCAAGAATAATCCAAATACATATAACCTCATAGCTTAGTAGTGAATTCCCTTGAAAGACACATGCAAAAATAAGGCTCAAAATATACTACAACAATATCTTAGACTATAGTGACCTCTGGAGCTCGATGTAATTTCATCAGGATATCTTTTACAACCCCTATGATTTTGACTAGTGTCCCATATAGCTCCAATACTCTTGGACATGAGCATGCATTTCATCACATATTACCTTAGGCATGACTGTGGTTGAAACCCCTGTATCTATCATATTGTATCGCTCCAAATTTTTCGCACCCTTACCTTCAGGCTATAGGATCCGTGCCCGGAAGGGGGATGTGAAAATGATGGGACAATACCTCGGACTGAGAGGCCCTTTGAAGGTCCCGCCTCTCGGGGGAGGTGTATAAGGGTGCATTTTTGATGGATGGTGGGTTCACCAGGAAACTTTTGAATGGTAGTTTCCATGCCTAGGTTGATAGTGTGTTTTATGTGTTCATTTTTATGTTTGATCATTCAAGTCCTAGGTTTGGCCGATATGAATATAAACTATTCTATATACCAATGAGGATTTCAAAGAATACAAAAAATAGAAATAGATGCAAATTACAGAGAATATGCTAACCAGAAGAATTCATACCTGATTCTAGATGTCTGATGGAGATTCTGAGTCTTGTAGCAGTTCAAATCGTCTCAGTTTGCACATTATTGTCTAATATTTCTCGAGATCGTCTCAAATCATAGAAGGTCATCTAAAATAGGACAAAATTGCCTGAAATTTGACGAATTCGTTTGACGAATCCGTCAGAAACCTACAATCACAGAAATAGACACAAAATACCAAATATGCAAATGCAGAAGCAAGGGATAATGATAGAAATAACAACAAACATGCCTAAATAATAGTTTCTAATAACAAATGAGGAAATGCAGTAAATTTAATGATTGATTTTACCTTTAGCATGCAATTATGCTAAATGAGGTGAACTCCAAGGTGCATAAAACATAATAAATTAAAATAGTGCAAAAATATGTTATGGAAAATGCAGAAAAGATTAAGAAAATGTGAACTCTAAACTTGGACTACCCCCAATCTGGACTACAGTCAGGATCGCCTCCAATCATATGAAATCGTCCGCAATCGTCTGATATCGTCTGCGACGATCCAAGCTAGCTTCGACTGAAAAATAGTAGAATTCTTGCAATAAAAAAAATGCAAAATACCAAAATGCAAGCAATAATGCGAGGGAATAATGAGCTAACTCTGTAATGAAATCATGTCAACAAAGGGGTTGGGGGTTCAAGGAGAATCAACAAGAATTAGGTAGGGAGGCAGGGGGATAAACTAGAAAAATCCTAGTTTATATAGGATTAAAAAGAGGTTTGGGAGATTGGGGATCATCCCAATCTGGGAGATCTCCAACAGGGAAATCTCCAACTACACAGACACGTTTTTGCCCGAGTTGGAGAGGCTGTTGAAACATAAGCTAATTATGAAAATTTATTTTTGGTACGAAATCGTCTGGACGTTCTATTCTAGATAAATTCGTCAGATCGAGGATAATTTCGTCTAATCTGCGACAATATCGTCCAACGGTCAAAACAAATCCTAAAAATGGCATGGAAAACAAGGAAAGCGGGTAAAAGGCGATTTAACGAGCAGTTTGGGGTTGAAATTCAAATTTTAATATTTTATCTTTTTACTAATGTTTTAATCATGCCAATTTTAGGGTGCTACATTTTGCCCCCTCTTTAGCAAATTTTCCGAAGAAAACGCGTTAAAGACGAGTTTTTCCCATTTTACGAGAAAGCAAAAATGTACTCAATTTTTTAGATGACGATTCTTGGTCGAATCGTACGAATACTGACTATGGTGCCCCCTCTATGTTTTTATCCAAATCGAACGTTTGAGGTAAAAACGCGAAAAGGCAAAAATTAAAATGTTGACTTTTTAAATAAAATTAAGAAAATAGGGTAAAACCCTAATTCATTTGTACTATTCACTTTGACTGTTCTAGAGTTCTATAGAAAAATATGGTGGAGACAACGCACAGAGTGACAGAGGTCCGGTGCGGGCTACGAGTAAGGATCTAATCCTAGTAGATTAGGTTTAATTTAACTTGGTGCAATTTTTTTTTATTTAAATTTGATTGTTTGGGGCATTGTGGCCGTTTTTAGGCCGTTGACGTCATCGGGATAAAATCGTCCCGATTTCATCGAAATCGTCCCTAGATCATCGATTTCGTCTGACGACGAAATCGACAAAGTAGGGGCGATTTCGTCCAACAAGGGGTGATTCCCAAGTTGTGAAATAGGAGATGATTTCATCCTCACAAAAGACGATTTTTCCCAATTGGGGACGATATAATCCAATGGTGGACGATATCATTTTGAACTTAATTTTAAGTTGTTTAATTTGATGTTAATGATTGGTTTATTAATGATTTTGTTGTTTTATTGTTTGTTTTGCAGAAGGGGTTACTAAAGATCCGAGAATGGAAATATGGTGGGCTAAGAGATGACATAGCCATGCTTGACCAGGCAGAGCATGACCGACTTGGATTGGTCAGTCTACAACATGTGGCAAAGATGCCACAAGTGCCGACTGACATAGGGCTACTGACAGCCCTAGCAGAGAGGTGGTATCCGAGGTCATCCTGCTTTCAATTACTAACAGGGGAGATGGCTCCCACTCTAGAGGACGTATGGAGGATCATGAGGATCCCCATACAAGGACGGTTGATGATGCCTATGGCCAATTAGGGCCAGGTGATGATGAGGCTCACTGGAGACCCTAGATTTTCCCTAGAGAAGGGCAGAGTGAACATCGAGTTGCTACGGTAGATGCCTGGGGCATCTAGGCTGACACGGGTTTTGGTAGGGGTTGTCGATGGCTTACTGCTGTGCCACCAGAGTGGATGCAGAATACCGTGGGTGCTCTTAGACATAGTCTATGACATGAGAGACCACGGGTACAAATTTTCATGGGGTAGCTTTGTTCTTTATCGCTTGTATAGGATCTTGCATGGGGTCGTATACAAGGGAGGTTGATGTCTAGTTTTGACATTGTTGCTACAGGTTTGGTGCTGGGAGCACATTGCGATGCGGAGGCCGGTAGGGCTCCCATTGATAGGGGTTGATTGGGAGAGACCACGGGTTTTCTATTGGTGGCTATAGAGAGGGTCATAGTGGTAGATAGATCTGTCGATGTCACAAAGGTTGCTGGATGACATCATCCTAGACCAGATCACCTGGAGGCCATGGCGAGAGCACCCCAGGTGGGCAGAGGATGGGTAGGAGCTGGCTCACATCAAGCGAGTCTGCTAGCTGAGGATGGAGCAGGGAGAGGTAGAGCTCCACCGCTACGACCAGGTACTATGGTAGTTCAGTCTACAGCAGGGGATCCCATATCTCAAGGATTACGAGTACTCCTGTACTGTTCAGGATAGTACTACACTGAGCGAGGCTCTAGATATGTAGCGATTTTGGAGTCAAGATGCAGACGATGCCCCCATCTAGCTAGTGGATGATGATGATGTTGGGGTTGCATATGGGTACGATGCCTAGTATGTAGGTATCTGCCCTCCTTGAATGATGAGGGTGCAAGGTCTAGTGCATGCTACGGTGCGCCAGATGGGGAGGCGACGACAGGTTGCTATTGAGGTAGCGCGGGGTCACGAAGGGAGAGAGCAGTGACAGATCCCATAGGAGAGATGCCAGAGGATGGCACAGGATCCATAGAGGCCACGGGAGATAGGTTGGAGGGAGGAGAGACTCCCTTCATAGTAGGGGGAGATACCACCATCGCCCGATAAGGGCAAGGGTGTGGATGTAGGGGAGAGCAACAAGACGATGACTCTCTAGGCTGAGGCTACCCACCTCCAGGCTTAGGTGCAGACACTGTAGGATGAGGCTACACGGCTCAGAGCTCAAGGCAGAGGGGTGATCAGGGATGAGCTAGCATGGTCTATTGCTTAGACTGCATTCTACTAGGGGTTATACTATCACATGGTTCTAGAGAACCAAAGGGTACCACTGCCAGCCCCTATTGTAGAGTCGATCATGATGGGATCATTGAGGACATCCTCACGATCGATGACGAGGACCCGAGATACAGCTCGGACCTCTATGGGACCACCTCCTCCACGTCAGGGTGGGGGAGGAGATGAGGATGAGAGCTCGAGGGCTTCTCAAGGCTAGGTGTCTATGGACTATAGATTTTGTAGAGATTGTTTGAGAGGATTGAGTATGCCGGGGTATAGATTGTGGCATACCAATCCAGTTTTGATATGATGTATATAATTTTTGGATATATATATATGATCTTGTTTTTGATGATATGACTTGTTCATATGTTTTTATGATGCTTTACTGTTTGAATTGTTTGCTTATTTGATTGAGGATTCATGTAATTATGTCATTTTGAAACATTATAATTTGATGTCATGCTGTAAGATTTTAAATGAAATAATCTGATGTAAACAATTGGTGGTTGTGGTGTGATTTGATGAAAAATAAAAGGGACTTCTACCAATAATTTCAAAGGACATTGTCGCTATTATATACCATTTCATGGAGTCATCGCTCACTCGATCGTCAAGCTAATCCCAGTATAGAAATATTGTTTAAAAGTAAAAGAGTGCTTAAGAGACTGTCTTAAGACTTTGTGTTGTAATGATGGAGATAATGATGGTTTGATGATTTGTTTTCATATTTTCATAAAAATAGTACGCATGAAAATATGATATTGCTAGGCATAAATTCCTAAGGGTGATAAAATTGTGAACAATTCCTTTAGAATTTATACCATGGGTGCAATATTGAATTTTGAACATAATATCATGAAATAGAATAGGTGTTTGTTTTTTTGTAAAGCATAATTGTGTAACATAATGATGCAAGTCACATGTTTTGATGAATTTGGTTTTAAAATAAATGGAAAATAAAATTAGAACAATGGTTTGCACTAGGCATAGAATTATAGGTATAGACTTATACCATCATCACAAAATCCAAAGAAGAAAATAAATTGTTGGTTTTATTGCAAGATGCATTTTTGACTTTTGATAAACAGAAAAATAATAATATGAAAATTTTGTTTGAAATTATTTTTGAGATTTTATGAGAAGATGTATGTAATTGCTTTTATACAAAACAAAAATTCTGAAATAAAAGGATAAAATTATTTCGAAAAGAGTTACAGAGAGATATTTTAAATTATCTCAAAGAGAAATGTAGATTTATAAGGAATCCTCATGTGCAAATGTGAGTTCATTACCAATCTTGATTTATCATAATGATACAAAATCTCTCAAATACAAATGTGTGTGCGATTGTATTGTTCATTCACCAATTTTGAGCAAGATAATTTGATACAAGTAATTTGCCATAACCAAATGAATGTTTGTTGACCATGATTTATATGCATGTAACCATACCAGACTACTATGTAAGTTAGGTTATCAAGAGCTAGCTAATCCATAAGTTAACAGAGGTATGTACAAAAGAAGGTCACTAATGTGATAGACATATCACCACGCTAGGGATTACCCAAGGCCAAGCGGGTTGGGCACAAACCACCTGTTATGGGGTTTACCTCACAGTTTTTGAATAATTGAGAATTCCGAGGATTCAAGCTCATTCACCCTTCTTTTCTTTTCAAGGGGTAGGGAAAGGAGTTTATTGTATTTTGCTTTTGCTTTTCACTTTTGCTTCTATTTTTTTTTTTTTTGTACTTTTGTATTTTTGCTTGATATTTGAGATAATGCTAAAATATTGTTGTGATGATTCAAATAACATTTTTTTTTTCTTTGTTTCTTGAACTTTTCTTTTCTTCCTATGCTAGGGATACTTGCTCGAATTAGCTATAGAGCAAGGGATTTTTATTCTGGGTAGGGGTGAGCTTGTCCTTTTGTCAATTCTCAAAAATTCTAGACCATGTGCATGATAGGATAGCAGGGGAAACTTTTCGCTCAAGAAACCACTTCTACTATGTAGCATCATATTGAATGTGCAATGAAATCATTTTAATGTGTAAATGACAAGATCAGTTCTCTATGCTCAAAATTTTATTTAATGCCAATGTGGACTTTGATATAAGAGAGATTAATAATCATACAAAATAAAATCAAGATATTTATTCATGTGAGTGTGAAAGTGAGAGATTCCAAATAAATGCTCATTTATCCAAAATAATTGAAAATATAACTACAATACTTCAAGAATTGATAGGTATAAAAAAGATGTTTTTTAAGATTTTGACACTTTTGATGTTTTTGTATTTGATTTTAATTGATGAATTGCAAGAAATACAATGTGATTGTTTTTGAAAGTTTTTATTTTTATATGAATTTTTAGATGATGGAATTGGTGGTATATACAAGATGATCTATATACACTATACAATGTTATTTGAGTATAGTGTATCTAAGGTTGCTTCAAAATCAAAGGAGGTTTTGAAGGATAATTTGGTTGTTCATTCTTATCACTATCTTGCAAGTCTTGATAATATGGAGGGAGCATATGTGAAATATATACATGGATGTTATTTGGTAAACAAGGATGATCATATATGGATGAAGAAAAGTGATGGATAGAAGATAATTGTGACCATAGATAATGTATAGAACTTGATTTTTCAACCGTTAAATATTCTTCAAATGGTGTTGGGTCATTATGTATGGTAACAATTTTACTTGCAAGTTCAAATTTCAAATATTGGTGAAGAGTGGAAGGGACAACCCTCATTATATGAATCCAAGGACTTCTGAGAAGTAGGTTGTAAGGTGAAGAGCAATATGCTACATAAAACAAAGTATCTAGGATCTTGGATCCAATATTAAGAGGAAGAATTATAGTACTTTGAGCTTCTTGAATTTCATTGTTAAAAGATTTTATAATAACATTTGATTCATTAAGATCTTCTTCCTTTAATTTGAGTTTTTGGAATAATTGATAAGTGCATAAATTAAGAGTCATTATCTACCATGATCATTTTAACAGGTGTTTCTTTACTAGATCCTGTAATGTAAAGATAGTAGTCTTCTTGTGGAGTAGAGGAAGGAATCTCCTCATCATAGAATGAAATATGGTTAACCTCAAGAGGGTTTATACCATTAATTATGTTCTTAGAGAAAATATGATGAGGAAAAAATTGTTGGCTAGGTATCTTGAACAAAGTTTCCTTATGAGAACTTTGTAATACTTCTAAAAGGGATATCTTTGCTTGAGGATTAATCACTTGTTGTTGGCTATCAAAGTGGATTTCAGATTGAGATTTTGATTCTAAATATGAGATTTCTATGCTTACATTCCATTTTGGATCATTCTCTAGAGCCAAAGATAGTTTTGAAGGTTGGTCAAATGAGCAATCCATATCTTGAATATCTGATTGAGTTGGTTGAACTTGAGGTTGCTCATTTGTAGTTTTTGTTACAATATTAGTAATATCATCATGATGGAACACATTAACATGCAATATTTGATTGGTTTCTTGTTGTTGATAATTGAATAGGGGTTCTTGGGAGATCCCCATGTCTTGATTGATTATTGGTATTTGTTGTGTAGGAGTTTGATTGTTTACTAGAGATTTATCATCAGTTGTAGATTGTAATTCCTTTATATTAAAAAGACCCTCATCAATCAAATATTGAATTGCACATCTTAAATATTTACAATTTTGTGTCATATGTCCATCTACTCTATGATATTCACAATGTAGCTCAGGTTTAAACCAATCTGTTGTGGTATCAATTTGTCTTATGGAAGGAAGTTCAATCTTATTTGTATCAAGTAAATGCTTGAGAATTATATCCATTGGTTGGTTGAGCTTTGTAAATGTACGTGATGAAGTTTTTCGAGAGGTTTTTGATATGTGCCTTAGGAGTTCAGTCATAAAAGGACCTAATGGTTTTTTACTTCTATTTTCTTTGTTATGGGTAGAATGATGATAGGAAGATTGTGAAGTATGATGTGAGTGCATGGTAGGATTGGAAGAATAAGTATTTTCTTGTTGAAATGGATGTGTTGTATTGAAAGAAGAATATTGAAGGGGTGGAAGAGGATTGTATGTGGATTGATAGACATAATATGGATATATGGGAGAATAGATAATATCGTTATGGAGAGGATTGGAAAAGGGATTGTCCTGTTGGGTTAAGGACAAACAATGATAAAAGTGTGAAGGAGGTGATGTTGAATAGGGATGAGGTTGGCCATAATCAACAAATGTATTTGGCTAAATTCTTCCAACATTACTGATGGGCTCATATGGATTTGAGTAAAAACTCATGGTTTCTTTAATACTTCTAAATATGATATGCAATTTTTTAAGTCTAAATGCATTTATGTTTTGTTTTTGTTTTTTTTTTTTGTTTTTGAATTGAATTGTTTTCAAAAGGTTTTTAGTTTTCACGTCATTTTTGTTTTCACGTCGGGTTCACCAAAATGTATCGCTCCAAATTTTTCGCACCCTTACCTTCAGGCTATAGGATCCATTCCCGGAAGGGGGATGTGAAAAGTATGGGACAATACCTTAGACTGAGAGGCCCTTTGAAGGTCCCGCCTCTCGGGGGAGGTGTATAAGGGTGAATTTTTGATGGATGGTGGGTTCACCAGGAAACTTTTGAATGGCATTTTCCACACCTAGGTTGATAGTGTGTTTGATGTGTTCATTTTTATGCTTGATCATTCAACTCCTAGGTTTGGCCGATATGAATCTAAACTATTCTATATACCAATGTGGATTTCAAAGAATACAAAAAATAGAAATAGATGCAAATTACAAAGAATATGCTAACCAAAAGAATTCATACCTAATTTCGAATGTCTGATGGAGATTCTGAGTCTTGTAGCAGTTTAGATCGTCTTAGTTTGCACATTATCATCTGATATTTCTTGAGATCATCTCAAATCACAAAAGGTCATCTAAAATAGGATAGAATCGCCTGAAATCTGATGAATTCATCAGACAAATCCGTTAGAAACCTGCAATCATAGAAACAGACACAAAATATCAAATATGCAAATGTATAAGAAAGGGATAATGATAGAAATAACAGCAAACATGCCTAAATAATAGTGTCTAATAACAAATGAGGAAATGCAGTAAATTTAATGATTGATTTTACCTTTAACATGCAATTATGCTAAATGAGGTGAACTCCAAGGTGCATAAAACATAATAACTTAAAACAGTGTAGAAATATGTTATGGAAAATGCAAAAAAGCTTAAGAAAATGTGAACTCTAAACTCGGACTGCCCCCAATTTGGACTCCAGTCAGGATCGCCTCCAATCGTACGAAATCGTCCGCAATCGTTCGAGATCGTTTGCGACGATCCAAGCTAGATTTGACTAAAAAATAGTTGAATTCCTGTAATAAAAAAATGCAAAATACCAAAATGCAAGCAATAATATGAGGGAATAAGGAGCTAACTCTGTAATGAAATCCTGTCAACAAAGGGGTTGGGGGTTCAGGGAGAATCAGCAAGAATTAGGCAAGGAGGCAGGGGGATAAACTAGAAAAATCCTAGTTTGTATAGGATTAAAAAGAGGTTTGGGAGGTTGGGGATCATCCCAATCTGGGATATCTCCAACAGGGAAATCTCCAACCATGCAGACACGCTTTTTCCCGAGTTGGAGAGGTTGTTGAAATAGAAGCTAATTATGAAAATTTAGTTTTGGTATGAAATTATCTGGACGTTCTATTCCAGATGAATTCGTCAGATCAGGGATGATTTCATCTAATCTGCGACGATATCGTCCAACGGTCAAAACAAATCCTAAAAATGGCACAAAAAATGGGGAAAGTGGATAAAATGCGGTTTAACGGGCAGTTTGGGGTTGAAATTCAAATTTTAATATTTTATCTTTTTACTAAGGTTTTAATCGTGCCAATTTTAGGGTGCTACATTTTGCCTCCTCTTTAGCGTATTTTCCGAAGAAAATGCGTTAAAGACGAGTTTTTCCCGTTTTACGAGAAAGCAAAAATGCACTCAATTTTTTAGATAACGATTCTTGGTCGAATCGTACAAATGCTGACTATTGGTGCCAATTTTAGGGTGCTACACATACAATTATGGATAATCCATACTTCCATTTATAGAGAAATATAAAATTGTGGGGGTTTATTTTTTAGGGTTGTTGGAGTCATTTTCTCCTAGTCATGAGCTAGGTTAAACATAGTCTCCTTTTCCTGAGAATTATTATTCAAAGAAGCTTTTAGTAAATCAATTTGGCCAAGAATGAAGAGTGTTTCATAGAGACTTGCTCTAGATGGAGTCATTTTTAGTTCTTCTATAATGTTGAACTCAGGATTTTCTAAGGGAATCTTCTCATCTTTCTTGTTTGATTCATAAAATTTTCTCTTATATTGTTGAGTAGTTTCTTTTATATAAAAATCTTAATCTCTCTTATGCTTCATCTTTAGAACTTGTTTTTTTTATTCTTTTTCTTTTCTCCTTGCTTTAGAGTGCTCTTATATTTTTCTTGTTTCTTAGGAATTGGATCTAACTTTTCAGTTACCTGTGGAACTAGAAATATATCATTCTTTGGTAAGGTCTACTCTCTTTTCTTGTGAGAGAGGACTTGAAATTGACCCATTTTTTTGGGGATCCACCTGCAATGGTTTCTTTCTAGATTTGGCTAGGATAGAAACTGATTCTTCTTCAAAGAGATCTTGTCCAACCATAACTTGCTCATGCTGCCACAACATATTGACCCTTCTATTTTGGGTTTTATCAACATTTTATATGGATTTTTGCACATAATTTTGGTATATTACACAAGAATCAATATCATGGGGATCATTGTAGACTAGACACCAAATATTTCCACTAGTCTTAGGGAGCAATTCCTGATCTTCATGGTTGGCATTAAACCTTAGCCCTTTGTTGTTGCTAGTACTAGGACTTTTATCTTTATTAACATAAGGAAATATCCTCCATTGAGATATATCCAATTCTATTTTTTCTATAGCATTGACTTTATTGTTAATAGTCTTAAAAGTATTTTGAATGTCAAGTAATAATGATGATTCTTTAGGTTCTTGAAATGAAAGTGGGGGAAAGGGATTGAAGTAGATGGAAATTTAGGAGAAGGTCTCAGATCCATTGAAGGAAACCAAATCACTAAAGATGGCAAGTCCATAGTAAGTAATGAAGGGTTTTTGGATTGAGGTAGATGTTGAGGAATTTTAGGATTATATGGCACAAATTTAGGAGGAAATATTCCTATTGAAATCAAGACATTCTATGCATGGATGGCCATTTGATAAACTTATGGAAATGCAGTCACCATAGATTGTTACATATATAATTCTATGTCAGGCCCAAGTGATCTAATGTAATACTTATAGGCAAGAGGAGTAGCTAGTCTAAATTCATGGGGAATTCTTTTCCATGTCTTGCTAAATCTAAGATTGAAATTAGAGAATGACCCTTGTGGATGTCTTTGGATTATTGTGAATTGGGTGAGAAGTGAAAATGGATCTACTAATTCATTAAATTCTTCTACAAAAGGGCTTGCCAGATTAGCCGATGAACTAATGGTATTATTTTTAAGTATCCTAAACTAGTGTACAACTTTACCTCTAAAATAAAGGACTAGTAATCTTACAATGACTTCCTCATTCCTAATATTATGGATAGATGCCATTAATAGGACATCTTGACAATGTTAATATGCAATTTTTCAAAAATCATCATAAGTGGGTATGTATTTTAGTATTACTTGTAGAATATCATTCATATGAGGGGAAGTCAAAGGACTAGTAGTATTCCAATCAAGGTAATTTTCTTGTCCTATATTTTTTCTTAATCTATATTTATTGGGGTACTCAGTGTGAGAGGCTCCAAGGATGTTGATTGAGTATCATCAAATGTGGATTTAAAATTTGGATATCTTGACTATCTAGAATTTGGAAATAACTCAAAGAAATTTATAGGTTCTTTACTATTCTTTGTAGATGACCTAGTAAACATGAAAAATGATGCTAGTAAAAAAGGGTTTACAAGGTTTTAAACTCAAGGATTCACCAATTTAATTTATTTTCACTGCTTAGTGAGGAAAAAATAATTCACTAAATATTGTTTTGTTTGGGGAAAAATGTAATAAAAATGTATAGTGGGAATATGAAATCTTGTGAATGGTCCCACAGGGCATGCCAAAAATTATTGTGGCTTAGATTGAAATCAAGGTAAACTTAAACTATGACTATCATCAAAAATATTTTGAAAGGCAAGCACCCACTAATCATAGCCCAAACCACACATTGAAGGGGTCAAAATGCTTTAACCCAACCTCTAGAGTAGGCTGGTATTCCTTGTCAACTTACTGAATGTTAACTTATTTAAAATTAGTTAAATGTACAAAATATAGGGATATAAATGAGAAGGGTTAAGAAAGATGAATTAATGGTGGATAGATAAAGCTAAAAACATAGGCATCTACAGAGAACCCTTGATAAATTAACTTTTAGAAATTGTACTTGGAACTAACAACATTCGCAACTTAGCCATCTTCAACATTTAAAACAATTAAATACTTCAAGAATTATTCCAAACATATAGAGTATTAATAATCCAAATTAGCAGAATTAGATTAACACCCTAACTAGTATAAAAAGAATTCTTTCCAAGCATACATTAAAATATGAATCATTCGAATTTTCTCTAAGTTAGAAATATAAATTACCAAAATAAACTAACCATAGTAGCAATAGTAGAAATGACTTCATAGGTTTGTAATTAGAAAATAAGAAGATGCAAGTCTAAGGCAAACATTCCAAGTAATACTCATTTTATTAATTTATAGAAATATATAACAATAGTGCAAGCAAACACTTTAGAGCTGATCCTTTAAAATGAGGGTTTGGCCTCTATTTATAGATTTACAGTCTTTACATTTTAAGCATTACAAGGAATTTTTAGATTTATTGATTTTCTTGCAAATTGCTTATCAATGGTGACATCTAACTATATTTTTCTTGAAATAGTTACCATAAATCTAGAACAAAATCTATCTCTATCATCCCCTATACTTGCAACATCTTCATGATTGCATATCTACAACTAAGTTAGTTTCATGGTTAGTTCTAGAAGTTTTTGGATTGTAATATTTTATCTTCTTGGTGCGTTAGCTTCCATGGCATCTATTTTTATCCCTTCAACCCTCTCTATCATGCAACCACATGAGAATTACATTTAGAATTTGCGATTTAGAGCAATATTGACATCTATCATTGATTTGAAGATGGATGGCTATGATCAAATGATGCATGACTTAGCTCATGATCATGGTTTGGTCTTTATATTTCTTGAAGCCATGCTCAATTTTTACTTTTGGTAGCTTTCAATAAATCTAGGCACAAAAAAGGAGAAAATCATAGATTTAAATCTTTCTTTCTTTTGGACTATCTAATACATGATCATGGAAAATTGTCTTCACTTTCTTCACCTTTCCTTGAGTCCATGCACAATTTTTAGATCTGAAGCCTTTTATTTGACTTGACCACAGTGACAAGGAAATCCATAAATTTATGCCCTTGCTCTACTCTTTCCTTCTAGTTGTGCTACTAAAAAATGAATTTTATTGGCTATGGCTCAATTCATGATTTGAATTGTTTTGAAAAATTCCATGGATTCACGTAAATCAATGGTTTCAAGGTGCTTCTATCATTACGCGTATGCTTCCAAGTGCTTTTCTCATTTCCACACTATTAACAAAGAAGAACTAGAAGTCATGCTCCAAAATGAACTTTGACCCACTTTTGACATTCTTGCCATGAATTCACATTTTTTGGTGGATTCTAGATTCCTTTTCCACGCTTCTCTCAACCATGCAGTTAAAAAATAAAATCTAACAACCATAGGAAAAAATGATCCTTGAGTTGCTTTAGCCAGATTTTATCATGGTTTTAAGATAAAGAACTCGCATGGCCATGCACCTTCATTGATAGGTGAATCTTTCTTGTATTTTTACCATGGAATTGGGAAAATTGGTGGTTTTGCATCATACTCTAAAAACTTAGCCATTTTTTAGAAAATTTTGGTTATTTTCTGTGATGTATTGGCCTACAGTACCCTCTCTCTTGACATTAATATGCCTACTAAGGCTTAACAACTATTTGGCTAAAAGGGATAATCATGCTCTTTCTTTGACTAGCAAGATTTCTTGGTTTGTGTACCCAATCTTGTTGATTATTATTTTTAATTGTATCGCTCAGGTGTTTCTTTCTTATTAACATGTTATCAATGATTTTGTTTTATCCATTTGTTTTTTTCTGATAATTCAAGACTTACCTCTTTTGGTACAATGAACGAGGCACTAAAAATTTTACCCAATATGATAGTTTTAAAGATACATGTTTGAGGGTTGCAAGCTCAATTTTTTATATACATAGGCAACATATTTTAGCTCTAACCAGTACCCACTAAATTGAAATATTTTTCAATACCACATCCCTAACCTTTGGTTATCCATTTATTTTCTACCATGATAGCCTAATTGATGCTTACCCTTGTTGTGGATAGATGCTCAATATGATGTGCTTAAAAATTATTTGATTAAATTTTCATGTTGGTCCCATCATAAGCTATCAAAATTATTAGTGACCAATCCATCTGTAGGTAACCTCCAATTTTAGAAATAAAATCCCTTGATAGACAAATGCCAAATTACTTAAGGAGATAAATTAGTATTATATCTTAGGATATCATGAGATATGGATAAATATGTAGAGCAAGTAGAATGCTCCTAATGAATCCCAATATCTAGAATGAGATTCTATGTAGTTGTACCATGTTTTTATCCATAGGATGGTAGTATAGACCCAATGAATCTACCACCCCTTTTGGCATGACTAAAGTGCTTACCTCAAAATCTATCATGCAATTTCAGATTAATTTATCTTTATAAATCAAGGATAGATAAAAAGGGGGTGGTTTGGGCTTGCCTAATTCTAACGTATATATTTACAAGACTACATGCACCTCTTGTTACCTATTTTTTCTCTTCCTCTAGTACTTTCTTTATATGCTCCTTATGTATAAGGATAGACAATATATTTCATATTGGTATTGCCATAGTGCACTTCTTTGAATGACTCTAGGGGGATCATCTCCAAAGTAGTTGGCAAATATTTGGCCTTATCTGTAGTTGTTGAAATAGGTGTTGACTAGGGTCCATGTTGCTTTGGGATTTTTGAGATGTTTAACTTGATTACATGGTATTTTTATGCATTTGGATCTATGGCTAGGGACTCTTATCTACTACAAATACCTAGGGAAATCTGTGAAATAGAATTCTTAATTGCCTCTAAAATATTTTGTTTGATATCCATCATAGATTCTAGTGCAATTGATTTTAGGGGTATAGTTACTAGAGGCTTCCCACTAGATTTAGTTGGCCTACATTGATTACTAAGGGTAGATTGGTTGCTCTTGTCCTATTACTCCATTGACCATTTTTTGGCCCTCATCACATAGTCTAGTCAAACTTGTGGCCTATTGACCATCAAATTTCCTACTTCATCAAATACTACATAAAATTCTTCCTCATCCCAAGTAACCATAATATATTCTAGATGCACATCACTTAGTTCAAGAAGATATGAGGCATGGGAAGGTTGTTTTTTTGCTTATTCCTAAAATCCTAATTAAGAGGTGGAAACTTGGGTAGGCATTACCTCATTGGATGTTGTTGTAGATAGTTGAGAAATTTCTTTAGGATAAATCTGGGTTAGGTAGATATTTGTAAGTAGGTAGTACCAAGGGGCAGATTCCTCCACATATTTGTTTTTGATGGTATTTATCTCACTAGAAAATTTAGGAGGTTCTTGCTATAGTGGGGTTGGTACCAACACTATTTGCTAATATTACCTCTATTCTCAGTTATTGGCCTAAAAATGGGGTCTAGGATAACCATTGTAAGGATGTATGTTGCCCTATTTGTCTTGATGGAAGGGAGGTCTTGTGTTATTAGGATACTAGAAATTCTAGGAATTTTGCTACCTTATCATAGTCATCATCTCATTGGTGACTATATTGAGCATACTTATCATTGCTTCATGTTCAAAAAATATTTGAAGTAAAACAAATTGAATTAGGAAGGGGAGTAGGGACTATAGGTATAACTAAGGTTGTCTAGAAGGTTTTTGGTTGGATTGCCTAAGGAGGCTAATATGGATATTGAATACTAGGGAACATAGGCATGGGGTTCTAGGGTCTAGCCTTCCAATATGAATTAGATCATGTTTATCTTGTATGGTTATACCATGCATCTAGTAGATAATTCCTTTTCCTAGCCTTTATCATCAAGGAGATTTCAAAATCTAAGGCCTTTAAATAGTAAATATATACTACACCTAGGAGGGATAGATCTCAACAGGTATCTTATGCCAATATTTATGAAATTTGAGGTTGAAATAATCCATAGTCTCCATTGGTGTTATCTTCATAGTTGATAATTTCATAAAAAGAGACACTCCATTCGTCTTTTTTCTAAATATTTTTATGAACAAAGTAGTAAGATGGTCCTAGTCAACAATAGAGTGGGGTTGAAGTATGACATACCACTCATGATACTTACCTATGAATGACACCACCAACAATATTAGAGCCAAATTTTTATCTATTATATTATGAAGCACACATAAGCTCACCATATGGTTCAAATGCTCGATTGGAGCTATCATATATTTTCCAATGTAATTTAGGAGAGATTTTAATACAAATGTTGAGGTTGTATCCCATATTTTAGGCAGATCAAGAGGTCCAAATGGACCTCTATCATTCCAAGTAATAAATGCTCTAGGTGGTGGAGCATCCATGTTGTAGCCTTTACCTCTTCTTCTTCTTAGAATGGTGTTAAGTTGTGGGAGCAATGCTTGACTATTGGTAGAAACATAGGATTTGGTGGTAAGTCATTCATTCATAAAATTCTAATTTCCTTGTTTTGAGTGGATTCACTTGGTGGATATTGCATTTTATCTATAAGCATGTAGATAGAGATCTTCATCAAAACCTTAATTTGGTATTTCTAAATGGATACTTTTGGATATTCATATTTGAGTAGAGTTGTTAGATGATATTTTTAGAAGCTTTAAAAAAATAGATAGGTAGGGACCTTCACTAGGGTATCAACCTATTAGAGTTCTCTTTATTGTGGTAATAATAAAATTAATTAGGTTCCACTAGGCATTCCATTAAACTATTATCCTCTCTAATTCTCAAAGTCACCAGATGCAGGGAATAGATGATCAAACTATCATGCCTTGCATGGAGAAACATAGCAAGGAAACTTTGAGAACATGATAAACAACTCAAAAATATTTCCTTCAAGGTTTTTTACAAGGCCAAAACATTTTAAATATGATATTTAGTCCTCACTTACCTAACATTTTAGTGCATAGGGAAAAATAAAAAGAGATAACATAAAAAAAAAAGATAGTGGAAATGAAAAAATATCCTAAGCTAACCTAAGCTAATAGGTATGATGCACCAAGATCATAATATTCCTTTGCATAACAATAATATGCATTAGAATGTGAGTGTAATGTGTTGATAGCTCAAATATGAATACTTCATCCTCTTTGCACATATAGTTAAGCATATATTGAATACATAAGAAACATGATAGAAAGAACCTAGTAGTCATGTCTTCTATTATATATGTATGAGTATAAAAGTAATAATTCATGCTAGAATTAGGGGCTTGAAATATTTCCTACAAGACCACTCAAGGTTTAGGTAGTGCTATATAGAATAAAATGAAAGAAAAGTTACATATGAAGCTTGAAGACTTGAATAAGAACTCATCGAATTTTCAATGCCTAAAAAACTACTATTTATAGATTACAAAAGGGGAGATTTTCTCTCCAAAATTTGTATAAGAGATTATGATAAAACTTCTCTATTGCCCCCTTAATTTGATCCTCCCTATGTCACATTTTAACCTTTCAATGTTTTAGAGTTAGTTTGAGCTTCTAGATATTCAACCATCACCTTAAGGATCCTAAAACTGATTAAAAGCAACCTCTACAATCAATTTTGTCAAGTTTAAGATTGTTAGTACTATGGATTACATGCTCTTACCTTTAATATATCACCCAATTTTCTTGGATTACAGATACTTATTTATGTTGGTAGGTGTCCATTAAATATTCTTAGTAAATATCTTATTAATTTAGCTCATTTGCCCTTCTAGGAGCTTGTGCATCATTATTGATGTCTTACAACTTGATTTGACCCTTATTCCAAGTTGGAAAATTTTTGCATTATGTTTTACTTCTTGGAGGCTATTATTCTCTCTTTAGATCATGATGTGAGTTATTGGAGAGAGAGAGAGAGAGAGAGAGAGAGAGAGAGAGAGAGAGAGAGAGAGAGTTCTAGGTAGGCTTGTGTTGAATCACTATTATCGATGATCTATTGAAAATGTCATAAAATGAATAAAATGAATAATGAGTATCATTGAGTCTCATCATTTAATCTCAATGATTTATCAATTTGGGGTGGTGTCCAAGGCTGTCTACGATAGAAGGCTAGGGCAGAGTACAATTCAGGCATTCAAATTTCAAGCATTTATTGGGTGAGATAAATTTGGTTTAGCCTTGTGGTGCCACACTAAACCTAATCTACTGGAAACTTGCAAGAAATAAAAACTAATTCTAATTTTAGAAAATTAAAGTTAACTACAATTGCATTAATTGAAATTGCTGAATTGAAATCTAATCTACTTTTGCAAAATTGAAATAACAAAATTGAAATAACAAAATTGAAATTGGTAAATTGAAATGTTGCTAAAATGAAATCCTAAATTACACTTGCAAAATTAAAACCTATTTTACTCTTGCGGAATGGAAGTGATGCTTGGAAATAAAACACTTGTCAATGCCCTACCACAAAAGGTTGTCAAGATTCTGCTACAGGAATTGACAGCAAAATGAAATATGCAAAAAATGAAAAGTTGTTAAAACAGAAAAGCAGGACAAATATAGAAAGCAAAATAAAAATGCTTAATATAATTTGTCAGCTGACATACACACAAATTATATACACAAACATAATAGAAAACATAAATCATATAATACAAAATAAAAACAAGAAAATGAAATCTGGTGAGCAATCTATCAATTCTGCTGCAGCAAAATTACAGATTAAAACCTGCTATAAAATACCTTCTTCTAGATCTAAAAGTGGGCCCATACTTCCTAATATGGAAGGATGTGAAAAGCACTCCTTAACTAATTAACACTCTAAACAGAAAATGATAAAATAGCTACACTTTTATTGATGACAGAACATGCTGAAAACTGTTACAAAAAATTGTTGTATAGTACTAATTACTACTATAGAAAACTATCCTCTATGCTAATTCCTAACTACCCAACCAAGGAGGGAGATGTGTTATTTATATAAATATTTACAATATATCCCATGCTCAAATCAGACTATGTGCTGCTCTACAGTGATTTACCAATAATTCTGGATCTGAAATAAATGCAAATCTGGATAGTTTGTGTTGCAGTAATAGTCATTGGCTCTTATAAAGCATCTTCAGTGGTGGGAGTACATGGGAGAAGTCTAAAAATATCTCACACATCTTTCTTCACTTCATAATATGCCATTTATATCTTGCAAACAACTTCTTATTATGCTGCAATTATTTCTATGTTTATCCTAGAAGAGGATCAAAATTGATCTTTTCTATGAATGGTGGCTTTGGATGGCAAGGATAGCAAAATCATATGGGAGATATTTTCCCTTAACCTTCTCAACCTTATTTTCCTTTTTCCACCGTCAAAAATAGTCAAAAATTCAAAAAACACTTTTCTATTCTCATTTCGAAGATAAGTGGCTCATTCCAAAGAGACTGTATTTCTCATTCCGAAGATGTCTTGTTCATTTCAAAGATCTTTGGAATGAACAAATGTGTGATGTTAAATTTATTTTAGCTACATTTCTTAGGTGGATTAGCCCTCAGGATCATATTGCAATATCATTCATTCCTCTCCATGTGTGAATTCCATGCCTTGCCATTCATTGGTAGCTTGCTAGAATTTACATGGTAAATTACTGCATTTTCCAGTTCTACTGCACAGTTGTAAAATATTGGCATTTCTTGCAAATTCAAAAAAATTAGAACATGGAAAAATTATTCAAATATCAACATGAAGGAGTACATCAAGTTGCTACTGAATTTATACACTTCATTCACCAAGTAACCATGCTGAAATAGTGCAACAATGCTGCACAATTGCCCCTGCTCTGTTATACCCTGTTGCTGCCTATTTAGACCATGTGGGAATGATTATAAATAGGTTAGATGTCTTCTGTAGTCCTTTTGAACTCATTCCATCCATATCCTCATGCTTTTCTTGACAACTTCAAGGTGTTCCTATAAAGTGACAGCTTGCTGATTTTTATATGGCTATTTTTTTTCAGATTTTCAGATTTATGACAGTCCTAAAATTTTAGCTTCAGTGTGGATTTGAAACAAGTTGAAAGGAAGGAAAACATTCAAAAACCATTGAGAAGTTAATGGATATCAACATACCACATTTGGTTAATTGAAATGCATGTTCTTACTTGCTACTTAATCAAGCAAAATCAATCACAAAATGCTGAAAATAGTCAAAAACAGAGATATAGTATTCCTAACATAAAATCATGCAAACACTTAACAAATAGTATATTTTAGTCAACTATTTGGCAATTAAATTATCATATGGTAGTCAAACATTGTGCAATAATGAGGCACTTTTGGGCCTCATCAATGAACACCTCGTTTCCATGGAGCAGTTTGGTCGCCATGGCCTTCTTAGAGATTAAAGGGAAGACATTCCAATTCAACAATGACTAATTTACCCCAAATGGCCTTATGGTAATTTACTCATCTTGTCGGATTGCATGGAGCACAAGTCACTACAACCGCCAAGTGTATAGGGTAAATAATTGGATACAAGGCACATTTGAATTTTGATTTATGTAATGTTTTTGGTATTTATTGAAATTTTTGAGGATTCTGAATTGTTGGATATTTTTAATTAGCCAAATTAAATCTCCTCACGGTGAAAATTTGAAAGCATTTATTGCTAGATACTAGCCATAGTTGTTAACCATAGCTAATTTTGGAAAATTTATTAGCCACGTTTGACACCCATGGGTGGCAAAACCCTAATCCACACCTATGGCTAACAACCATGACTAAGGGCTGCATTGGAAATATATAAGACAATTTTAGCATTTTGAAATTCATTATTTCTAGTTTACAATTTTCCAGAGAGATCTCTAAGAGGTGAGATTGCAATATTAACATGGAACGTTGTTGAAAACCATAACCTAACTCGATTTCTGACCAACGGAAAGCATATACTAGTGGTAGAGCCGGTGCTTCTAAGGTAGCAATGCGAGCCTCATATTTCAATTTGACCAAAATATAATAAAATAATCCAAATTAATTAACGGCTTAAATGAACTCATCAAACTGTTGGTAACAAACCACACCGTAGCTAGGATTAGTATAGGCTAGCTTAGAGGGTGGGTTTTAATAAAAAAATTTGGGTTGCATGGGGTGGGAAATGATCTCGAAAAGGGTCATTCCCATAGCCATGGGTGGCAATTGTGGCTCCCAATTGACCAATTTGGGGTTGTGGTTGTCAGTCGTAGCTGAGTTCAAACATCAATGATAATAAATTTGACCATTGACACCAACTGCAGGTGCTAACCGCGACTAAGCAACATTAGAGAATTTTTTTAATTAATTTGATTTTTCTACCATTTGACTTGATTAATTGATTTTTTTAATTTTTGTGAGTGCAAATTTTGATTTTTTTGAACATTTTGGTATATTTTGTATTGTTTTCAATTTTTTTAAGTGTTTTACATTTGTATGAATTTTTGAAATATTTTTTTGATGTTTTTGAACTTTTTTGATTAATTTTGTATTATTGCTTTTAAACCTTGACTACTATAGTGTGGGAGTCAGATCTCCTTTATGAGCTCCTGCCTGAGCTAGACCAGGCTGACCTAGATTGGTTTGTGGCCAGGGAAGGTTATTTGGCACCCTTATATGGACTGCCCAACATGGAAGGAGGTAGACTGCTACCTGAGGTAGATGAGACGTGATAAATGGATCATTGGGTGTAAGCCCAATGTACGAGAGTTCTTCCACTTTTCTCATGTCTTCAAATAGTTTGGGATATGCTAGGATATCCCAAAGGATCTAGTCCTCTACCATCACCTTAAGGCAAAGGCTCAATTAGCATGGCCTCGGTTGACCCCGTTGGGCAATAAGGATGAAAAATTCTAGGACTTGAGGTTAACTAATGTGGGCACTATAGCAAAATATGATGCCTATTTTACTACCAAGATATGGCAGGGTGACGTTCCTCTAGGTTGATATAGAGATGGTGAGGTCACAAAGGTAGTAGGCAATGATCCCGATGGGTGACAATTTCACTAGAGGACAAAGAATGGATGGGGTAGGCTATTGTAGTAGAGGAGGGGGGCTCAGGATAATGAGGAGGGTGAGGAGGAGGCATATGATGATGTATCACAACTTTTAGCCTAGGTATCTAGCCTAAAAACCCAACTATAGATGGCTCGAATGTAGATCTTGTAGAAAGATAGCTCTATTGCAACCTTGTAGTCTTAGGTGGGATCATTACAAGTATAGATGTAAGCGGGGTATATGTAGTGGTGGGGGTACCAAGAGGAGAGGACTACTCACCAATATCATATTGACTCTGCTACTATAGAGATAGAAAAGATCATTAGGCAATGAGATCTCCAATCTCAGTTGGACTTTAGGATTGCAAAGCTAGACCTACTTAGGATAGTGAGCGGAGATACCTTGACTTCATAGGCTATAGTAGTTATGCCAGCAACTCAAGGATCTATAGAGTTGAGTGGTGATATAGAGATCAAACACCTATAGGGATTATTAGAGGATGCCACCGCACATGCAATCATATATGTTGGATACATTATGGATTTATAGGCATAGGTCAGGCTACTAGATGGCACTCTTAGAGAGTGGTCTGTAGCAAGGGGTTCCCACTAGAGTAGGTGCAATGATTCAGGATAATAATCAATGTATCCCAGTCATAGGTTAGCTGGTAGATCAGAGATATCCACATGCACCAGCTCTAGGCAGACTCATCGAGAGGGTGGAGAGGGTGGAGGTGATGTAGGTGGTGCAAGCCAATATTGATCATGGCTAGATGACACTATATCATTTTTTAGTGTAAGGTCAAATGACCTACACAATTGTAGCCTATGGGAATTTTGATGTACCCCTCTATATACATTTTGACACACTATATATATATATATATATGAGATGACATTTGATTATGACTCAATATGTGTGTTCACTTTGTTGTTTTATGTTTATGAGATGCACATGTATGCAATGTTTATATGATTTGATTACTGCTATATGATGTGATGTATTTATGACATGCACTAGCTATATAATTTATTTACTATTAGATACTATGATCTAGACATGTATATGGACTACTTATGTATACATGTATGGATGCAATGCTAGATATTAAATGCATGTTTGATTTGATTTATTTATATACATCTCATTTATCATGTTATGCTATGATGAATGCAATGTGTGTAATGCATTATCTACATGATGTAATCTAATAGAAAGGAACCTATATGCTTTAATCACTTAAAACATAAGAAATGAATGCAATATGATTTTAACAATCTAATGGATGACACCACATATTGTATAGAAATCATAAATGAAAATGTTAAATATTATCATAAGAATTAATAATTTTAACATCCATATATGAAATGATGAGTTTGAAATATATGTAATGATTTATGAGATGATATATTTTGTTGCTATTAGAGAATTTTTGAGGTTTTCCATGAGACTTAAACACCCTTGTTGACTTATCAAAAATTGTATAATGACTGCACTAGACTCCTGAAAGATAAAAGTTTTTGTAATGAATACCAAGATATTCATTATCCCTATGTGTGTAAATGAATATGTTAGGTGAGACATAAGACTACATCATTACCAGGTGGGATTCATTCAGTCCGTTGCTATAATGAGGATCACCAAATTTTCACCCTGATACTATGTTTGGATGTAGTTATACTAGACCAGTAGGCAATACAAACCACCTAAAGCTAACTTATTTTTAAATTGCTTAGAACTACCCGAATGTCAGGCATGATTCATTCGGCCCATTTCTATATTGGGGATCACTCAATGGCTTTGAGTGCTAAAATTTCTAGGGATTCAAGCTCTTCACACCCTTATTTTCTTTAATTTATTGGTATACTTGCTCATGCTTAGTGATGAAAATCACTATTTATTTTGCATTTTTCTTTTTCTTTTATTTTGAGCAAGGGATTTGATTTTATTTTGGGATTTTTCTCCTTTTTGTAAGTAAGGTATTTCTTGGGTAGGAGGGAGCTTGTCCTTTTGCCAATGATAAAACCTCTAGACCATGCGCATCACAAAATGAGCAAGTAAAACCTTTTGGTTAATGTGACTAGGACCACTTTTTAGTGTTAATATTTCTTTGTCCTAATTAGCATTGTTAATGTAGTTAATTAGTGATGGGATTTTAACATATGCTAGGTACTATCAAAACTAGACCTCATATCCAAAAGCAAATCAAGAATTATACAAAATCTAAGAAGACCACTAGGTATTTTTGAGTGACCGAAAAACCCTAGTATTTCCTTATAGCAATAGGAGGGGTTGTCTTGAAAAACATAATTACTCACAAGGGTGATGGATGATGATGATGCATAGATGCATGATTGAAATACAAATATGGTGTCATTTATAAGATTGCAAACACAACCTATACTAATGCAAGTGTGATGGATGGAAATGCCTAAATGCAATGCAATTAAATGAAATGCATAATGCAAATGTTTTTGTATTTTGATGTTTTGCAATATTTTTGGATTTTATTGCTTTTTTATTTTTATGGATTTTGATGTTTTCCATGTTTTTGAAGTTTTGAATATTTTGAATGTTTTTGAAATTTTTAAACTTATGTGTGGAACAACTTAAGATGAAGTATATTGAGAGTTTCAAGCTCTTCAAAACCTTCAAGAGATGTTAGGTGATATGGTCTAGGTCCTATCTGCTCTGAGATGATATATAGACCTAACCAGTTGGCCGTAAATTTATCTCGTAAGTGCGGTGGTAGGTTTGAGTTTTTTTTGTATTCTTTCAATACAAGATCACCAACTTTAAAGTCTCTTAGATGAAATTTATTGTTGTAAGCTTGTTTTAAGCATCCCTGATAAACTTGGAGATGCTCAAGGGAATTCACGTGATGTTCATTAAGAAGCATCAGTTGGTCGAGGTGAGCTTGTCATGTAGTATCATCATCGATGAACTCTTTCAATGTGACACATAGGGTTTGAATTTCTAACTCCAAGGGCATAATTGCCTTAGTGCCATATAATAGAGAAAATGGGGTTACCTCAGTGGGTATCCGTATACTAGTCTAGTAAGCCCATAATATAAGGGGTAGCTGGATGTACCAATATTTATGGTTATTTTGCACAGTATTTTTCAAGATAGCTACCATAGTCTTGTTAGAAGCTTCAACTTGCTCATTTTCTTGCAGATAGTAGGGAGTCACAAAATTGTGTTGTATATTGTATTTGGAGGTCAAAGCCCTTAAAATTTTATTTTTGAATGACGTTCCATTATCCAATATGATATTGGACGGTATCCTAAAATGACTTATGATATTGTGAAGTATGAATTACGTAATACATAATCCTATATCATTTTCATAGGGAGCACTTCCACCCATTTTTTAAAATACTCAGTAGCCATTATAATGAATATATGTCAACCCAATTATGGAGGAGAGATCTTACAAATTAGATCTAGACCCCATTGAGCAAATGGCCAAGCCACTTGAATGGGCTATAAGGCTTGCTATGGTAAGTGTGTAAGATTAGCATGATGTTAACATTTAATGCATTTCTTGATATACGTGACCCAATCCTTCTCCATAGTAGACCAATAAATAACCCATTTGAAGGATGCACTTGATGATGGCCATGTCGTTGAAATGGCCACCAAATGTACCATCATGAGCTTGTGATATTGCCCAAGCTGATTCTTAGGGCTCAAGACAATGAAGCAGAACTTCATCGTAGCTTCGATGGTACAAGATGTTTCCTAAAAATACATACTTTATCACTTTCTATTTGAATGTGCACTTCATGGAATGCGATAATCCCTATAGGATTAAACCAAGTTTAAGGAAGTTGTGCAATTATGACATCCAATATTGATAAGACACAGTCTTAACTGAAAATATGGCTTGTGTCCTTTACAATTTGAGATGTACAAAAGTAAACTAGGATACAACCTTTTGGTGAATGGTGGTTTCCTTCTCCGTAGGACCCCGCGAGATCAAAGACCCCCAGGGTGCCTTCTTAAGAAAGTCTCTGGATTTATATAACCACTCATGGTTTGGTTCTATATGAATCATGTTGACTAATTCTTTATTATCAAAAGTCACACACTGCATCATGGATTGCAAGAGCATATTCACATGAATAGTAGTGAAATCAATAGATGGATTTTGAGGAATCAAGGATCCCAAAGATACCATAGTATCTACAAATTTGATTGAGGTACAAGGGATTGCATATATGCCTGTAGCACCCTAAAATTGGTGCAGTAAAACCTTAATAATTACAATTACTCTAGTAAATATTCAAATTCAAATTTCAACCCCCAAAACCACTCCCAAACCGTCGTTTAACCCGTTTCCTCATTTCCCATGCCATTTTTAGAGTTTGTTTTGACCGTTTGATGATATCGTCGTCGATCAGACGATATCGCCTCAGATCGGATGATTTCGTCTGGACTAGGACGTCCAGACGATCTTGTCCCAAAACTAATTTTTCTCAATTAGCCTCTGTTCCAACGACGTCTCTAATCCGAGCAAAAGCGTGTCTGCACCGTTAGAGACCCTCCCCATTGGAGATCTCCCAAATTGGGATGATCTCCAACCTCCTAACCTCCCTCCTAAGCCTATTTAAACTTAGGCCCTCCCCTTAACCTACCCCTGGCTGAATTTTCCTGTAAATCGACCTTCACACGCATTAGAATAATCTGTATTACCATCTACATTTGTTGCATCCAATTTTCTTGTAGGAACCTTGTCATTTTTCAGCTGGAGCAAGCTTACATCGTCGCAGATGATCCTGTTCAGATCGGAGATGATCCTGTCAAATCAGAGATGATTTCGACTGCAATCATCATTGGGGGCAATCAGTGCCCAGAGTTTGCATTTTTCTCTTCTCATCTACTATTTTATTCTGCAACTAGTCAGTTTATTTATTATTTTCTGCTATTCTGCATCTTGGAGTTCACCCATATAGTTTAATTGCATAATAAAATCATGATTAACTATTAAAACATTGTAATTTTCTTGCATTCCTATTTAGGATTATCTGTTAACATCTTTATTGTCATTTTACATCTTTATCCTCTATTAGCATTGCTGCATTTTTTGTATTTCGTGTCTATTTCTCTGTTTGCAGGTCTCTGATGAATTCGTCTGACGAATTCGTCAGATCTCAGACGATCCTGCAGGTCGGAGATGATTTCGTCAAATTCTAGATGATCCTGTCTGCTTCAAGAATCAGAACCTTCATCAGACATCCGGATCAGGTATGGCTCTGTAATTTAGCTCTTTCTCTCTATTTTTGTTCATATTTGTCTACTGTATTTCATCTAGTCTGCATTTTCATAATAGATCAACTTAGATTCATTTGGCCGAACCTAGGACCCGAATGTTTAAAGATAAAACTGAACACATTAAACACATTCCCAACCTAGGCGTGGAAACTGCCATTCAAACGTTTCCTGGTGAACCCACCATCCGTCAAAAAATCACCATAATACACCTCCCCCGAGAGGCGGGACCTTCGCAAGGCCTCTCAGTCCGAGGTACCATGCCATCCTTTTCACATCCCCCTTCTGGGCACGGATCCTATAGCCTGAAGGTAAGGGTGTGAAAAATTTGGAGCGATACATTTTGGTGAACCCGACGTGAATGCATTTAAAACCTTTTGAAAACAAAACAAAAAATAAAACAACCAAAAACATAGATGCATTTCAAATCATTTAAAATTAATAAGTTGCATATCATGTTTAGATGGTAGCTCCTAAGAAAATATTAGCAGTTATTATAAATGTTGAAAACCAATTAGCAGCCATAGAAATCAATTCTGTGCTTAGTGTGCCTGAAACAGATAGAAATCAACTTTTGTGGGACGAACTTGATAGAAGACTAGGTGTCATTTCATCTAGGTCAACAAAACTTAAACAAATCAAGAGGCTTGTCCTAGATAGAATCCTGGATCCTCATCAACTCGTCTTTTATCATGAACTTCAGAGAGCCTGCCATAGATGGTTAGCTTATAGGAGAGCTCTTGTGTCTTCAAAATTTTTCACCTTCGAGGAATACCTCAAGAACACAGCTGTGGTACACCAATTTCTAGTTCATATAGAATCCCAAGAAACTGATCTTATGATTAGAAGAAGATGGAACAGAACTCCTAGAGCTATGTTGTATCGTGAATATTGTCGTGAGAATTATTATTATCAACCAGAATCTGAAATACATGGTATTTCTATAGCCCTTTTCATTAAATTCTTGAAAGAAAATTTTCAATTTGAAGAAGAACACTTCATGACTCTTGAAGAACTTGAGCCCATTAATGACATTTATAAATTATTTATAGAAAACTAGATCATTGCTTTCATTATTTCTTGCATTTATTGTGTTGTTTGTTATCTTTACAATATTATTACAAAAACAAGAAAAACTAAAAAACATAATAAAAACCAAAACATTTCATTTTAAATATTGTAGTAGGTATATAATTAATATATACCTCTTAAGCTTGTTGCATATATATATATATATATATATATATATATATATTTGCTGAAATCTAAATTAAGCACAATGCCTAAACTTAGGAATGGTAAACAAACTGAAGGAGAAGAAGAAGATTGGTTAGAAGATAAAACTAGAAACCCAAATGTCCTTCCTGAGGATCCAATTCCGGAAGGAGAAACTCTAGATCAACCAGAAGATGACCTAGGTGAAGACAATGAACAAGAAGAAAATGTTAAAGAGGATGGATCCTCATCCCCTAGAGTAGCTCTAGATGGAACTATTGCTTTTGATAACTTAGATCATTTCTGGAAATTTTTCAATAATAACATTGGTGCTCTTAATATGGCAGTTCGTATTGATAAAGGGCAAATTAGTGACACTCAAGCAGCCATGGAACATATGTTTGATGTGCACACTAATCCCTTGTCTTTTATTGATCAAGAAAGTGATAAGGCTGGACCATCCAATAGAGATATGGTCACTATGATTCAAAACATGCCAAAACAATAGGTTACCCAACCTCCTAAGGAACCTGTTATTGAGCCTAAAATCATTCCCACACAAAAGAAAACTTCCTTCACTGCTTTACTTCGCCAAACTATTGATCAATATGCTTCAAGTAAACAAAAACCTAAAATGAAGCCAAACACCAATTTTCAACAATCTGGAATACAGCATAATACAACTTCAAAATTCCTTCATAACACCTTTCCTACCAACAATTTACACAATAGCAATATAGCATCTAATCTCCATGTCCCTCCATCATATGCTCACAAATCCCATATCAATGCCCTACCGAACCAATATGGTGGGCAAACTAGTAATCTGGAAGCCATGGTGAAACAGATTAGCTTCGCGTATGGACCAGATAGATCCCTACCGTCCCTCGTACAATTATCGAGAGATATGTAGTCAACCTTTGGATCCCATAGTTGTAGCACAACCATACCCTAAGCATTTTCCCATGCCCATCCTACCTATATATAAAGGAACTGAAGATCCCATAGAGCATCTTCGCATGTTTAGGATAGCATGTCATGATATATCACATGATGACTTGCTATTACTAAAAATGTTCCTAAAAAGTTTAGGTGGAATGGCATTAGAGTGGTACTATCAATTGCCCACTCATTCTTTGAGAAACTTTGAAGAAACAGCTGAATATTTTGTCCATCAATTTAGTGCCTACATCGAGAGGCATGTCACCATTAAATATTTATACAACTTAAAACAAGACAAAGATGAATGTTTTGCTGATTTCTTAGCTAGATGGAGGCAGTTGACAGGAAAACTGCACTTTGTGCTACCTTATAGGGAAATGTTGGACATTTTTATCAATAATTTGCAAGAACAAATATCTTATGAGCTATCAATTGCTACTTTAACTACCTTCGATCAGGCTATAGATTTAGCTCGAAGAGTAGAAGATGCCCTCATTAGGAGAGGCCAACTTAGGAAGAAAGATGATGAGAAAACATCCAGAAATCAATATAAAAACAAACAAGTCGTAGGTGACGGAGTCATTGACAGCAGAAATGTTGCTAATATCAATGCAACAAAGACAACAAAAAAATTTATATTGAAACCTCCTGATAAACCTCCTCGAGAATTTACTAGATTGAATCAACCATTATCAACTATTTTACCTCAATTACTCGAAAGAGGTTTGATCCAATTACCAGCTATCCGGGAACCTGATCCAACCATACCCGGATACAGAGTTGACTTACACTGTGATTTCCATAGAGGACCTGGACACTCTACCAACGCTTGTAAAAGGTTGAAACATAAAATACAAGATCTGATTGATAATAATGAAATGGAGGTGCAAGCCTTCCAACCTAAACAAAATACTCCTAATAATCCTCAAAAGAACATTCCCCAAAATCAAAATCAAAATGCTAATCAATCATTAGACATATTTCAACACCCTTTACCAAGACATGGTAAAGAGGTGGCCAATCAAATCGAACATCATAATGTTCCTCCTCCTACCCGATATGTAGGAACTATTAGCGGACATTTACCTAATCATGATTTACAAAAATTTGACACAACTTTATCCATGGTCACAACCAGGCCCCTACATAATATTCAAACTCCAGATCCTAGTGATATAGAATCAGATACTGAAAGTGACATGGAAATCACTTCAAACCAATCGAATAGTTCTGAAAATGAATCAGATCCTATTCAACCCATCACAAATGCTATGGTTCCAGAAGAACCATTTCCTAGAAGAGTTACTACTCGACCCTCTTCTAATCAATTCCTCCCAAATGAACAAGCCATAAACGCTCAACCGAGACCAGTTCAACGTCTTCAATATAACATTGTAGGTACCATTGGAGTCGTTACCCGACAATAGGCTCAAAATTCTCAACAAGAACCAAACCAGAATGATGGATCAGCTCCATTTGTTTTGAAAAATCCTAATAAAGGGAATCATGCTTCCAATGTTCAACCTAAACCCCCTTACAATATTAATGAGCAATTATCTAATACTACAACCAAAATTTCCCTTTTGGATTTATTAAGATCTTCTCCTACCCATAGGGATGAGTTGATGCTTACATTAAGCCAAATGATGGTACCTCAAAACATTCAACCTGAAGCCATGGCCAATACTATCATCACTAGAGAAGTCGATTGTATTGACTTTCGGGATAAAGATATCCCACAACACAGTTTACATAAGGATAACCCCTTATATATTACTGCCCTAATTGGAGATGTAGCTATTAAAAGAGTCCTGATTGATAATGGTTCATCTCTAAACATTTGCACTTTTGACTTCTACCAATGATTTGGCTTTAGAAGTGATGAAATGAAGAAAACTGACATGATTATCAAAGCTTTCAATGATGAAACACAAGAAACATGTGGAGTTATTACCATCCCATTGCAAGTTGGTCCTCGAACCCTAGATACGACCGTGTTTATTGTACATTGCCCCGCATCGTACAATATACTCTTGGGTCATCCTTGGATCAATGCAATGCGGGCTGTCCCATCAACTTTACACCAATGTGTTAAATTCGAATTTAAAAATCAGTTGGTCACTATCCATGGTGATCCTAGACCCTTTGATATGTGTGCTTTGGCAGAGCTTGTTGGAGTTCAATTTTGCCCTGCTCTGTCATCCACACATCCTAATTCTTATTTTTCATCTAAAACTGTGAAACACACACCCATAGCTTCACCTATTTCTCCTCCATTAATTTCACCCTCATATATAGATCAACAATCTTCTAGACAAACCACTCTAGAACCTCAAAAAGATCTTCAATCCACAACCAATCCTTCATGTTCTATCCCTATAATTTCAAAACCTATAGACCCATCTATTAATACCTCCACATTATCAACATCTATCATACCTTCCACATCTAAAGATATAGGGAATGATCCTTCTACATCTTATGCTCTTTCTGATGAACTTTTACCAGATTTATCCACAATCTTAATATCAAAAAAAACAAATGCTTTCATGCAAGATTCAATTCTTTTAAATAACTTGCCGCCATCTCCTCGTACCTTGGGCCTCCCACAACCTATGGGAAGTACTTACCAAGTCGGGAGTTGTGCCTTCATTTATAAAGGATATGACTGGGGAAGAATACCTCGAAATATTAAAACTCATCATGATGGATATGCTCGATGTTATTTTACTAATGAGTATATTAAAGCTAAACCCATAATGCTTAAAATGGGATATAAAGGGAAAGGCTTGGGACCTTTCCAAAATGGCATGAAAGAACCTTTCGAGGTAGAACCGTGGCCTGCCCGCTGTGGTGTGGGCCTATTTCCTAGTAAGGGTCAACCCTTTCCTTTTGAAGATGATGATCAACTCATATGTTATCAAGATTATTTGGATAGGCGTGATGATTTGCCTCTAAAAAATCAGCCATTTACATGTAACATGCTATCCATAGCTTACCCTGAAATGATTGCTGAATCCGATGAGGAGTTGGAAGGAGATATCTTCCATGATGTCTCCATTGAAGAGATGTTACACAATGGATTTTATTTTGATGGTTCTATACCTACTATAGCCCAACTTGAGGCCACTACTCCTCAAGATGAATTATCCAACTTAACCTTAAAATAATTACAAGAATTGGGCGTTTCACCCACCCCACCTAATTTTGAAAGAGATCTACACATGGAAGTAGAAAACGTCATTAAAGTTAACATTGGAACTGAGGATAGTCCTCACATAATCAATATTGGGTCAGAATTAAGTCAAGAAAAACAAGAGCAATACATTGCATTCCTTAAAGAATATGAAGATGTCTTCGCTTGGACATACGAAGATATGCCAGGTCTGGACCCTTCTGTAGTCATGCATCATCTAGTAGTCCATCCAGGATGCTAAACTCGTTAAACAAAAACTTAGAAAAATGCATCCCAAAGTGGCCACTGCTAGTCAAAGGGGAGTTAGAAAAACTCCTGAATGTTGTTTTTATACAAGCTATTGATTATGCTGAATGGATCTCAAATGTAGTTCCAGTCACCAAGAAAGAAGCCACCAAAGTTAGGGTTTGCACAGATTTTAGAGATATTAATGTTGCATGCCCTAAAGATGATTTTCCTCTTCCAAACATGGATCAAATCATTGATTTTACTGTCGGGAGTGGGATGATGTCCTTAATGGATGGATTCTCCGGTTATAATCAGATCAGGATAGCTCCTGAAGATCAGGCTAAAATAGCCTTTATTACCCCTTGGGGTACCTTTTGTTGGAAAGTGATGCCATTCGGCTTAAAGAACGTAGGTGCAACCTATCAACGAGCTATGACTTATATTTTTCATGATATGATGCATGATATCCTACATGATTATGTAGATGATATTATAGCTCGCTCTATTAATGAAGATAACCATTTAGATGATTTGAGAAAAGTTTTTAATCGGTTAAGAGAATATCTTATTCGATTAAATCCAGCCAAATGCATATTCGGAGTTAAGTCCGATAAACTATTAGGGGTTATAGTTTCTTTACGTGGTATCAAAATTGACCCTCTTAAGATTGCGGCTATCACTGATATGCCCGCACCTACCAATATATCTGAATTACGAAGTTTACAAGGTAAGCTTCAAGCTATCCGTCGCTTCATCGATAAGTTGGCGGACAAAACCGGTCCCTTTCTTAAGCTCCTTAAGAAGGATGTCCCTTTTAATTGGGACGACGAATGTAAAGAAGCTTTTGAACTTCTCAAACAATACCTCCTTAACCCACCTGTGCTTTCACCACCTAGACCTGATCGCCCCTTTCTCCTGTATATTTCAGCTTAGATTCCGCCTTAGGAGCTATGTTAGCTCAGCTTGATGATGAGAAGAGAGAACGTGCTAATTATTATATTAGCCGAACCTTCATCAGTTATGAAACCCGCTACACAGCGTTGGAAAAACTATGTCTAGAAGTCATTTTTGCTACGCAAAAATTATGCCATTATATGCTTAGTCAAAAAACTTATGTCATTGCTAAATATGATCCCTTGAGGTATCTCATGAGTCGACCTTATTTATCGGGTCGTACAACCAAGTGGGTTCTCGCTCTAAGCGAGTTTGACCTCACATTCATAGGATAGAAGTCTGTTAAGGGTCAAATCATAGCAGATCAATTAGCTGCTGCACCCTTAGAGTCTACCCATCCCCTCATCATTGAGTTTCCTGATGAATGCCTTCAATTAGAGGTAGACCATATTGAACAATGGTCCTTATACTTTGATGGAGCCCGATGCATGAGTGGGGCTGGTGCGGGTATTATTTTAATATCCCCGCAAAAACATCTTATTCCTCTATCCTTCAAATTAACATTTGCTTGCACCAACAATACTGCTGAATATGAAGCTCTAATCCTTGGATTACGAGCTGCCTTGGCGCTAAAAATTAAACATCTCGTTAGTTTTTGGTGATTCTCAACTTGTCATAAATCAAATTAATGAAGTTTATTAGACCAGAGATGATAAAATGTGCCCATATAAAGCCTATGTTTTACAATTAATGTCTCTATTTGATCAAGTTTCTTTGGAAGCTATTCCGTGAACTAGCAACCATGCAGCTGACACTATGGCCGCAGCTGGATCTCTCCTGCCCTTGGAGTTAGATGACGAATATGCCACTATCATTATTCGTCGACTCCAGGAACCCACTTCAAATAAGTCATGCTTAGAACCTTTGGATGTGTTTCTAATCAATGAAACTACTCCTGAACCTTGGTATATAGATATATTTGATTTTCTTCAAAATGGGACTTTCCCTGCCAATTCTAATAAAAACCAGCATCGGTTATTACGTAGACGAGCAAGTCGATTTGTAATAATTGGCAATACTTTATATAGGAGATCTTTTGAAGGTATCCTATTGAGATGTTTGAATCTAGAAGAATCCAAATCAGCCTTGAGTGAAGCCCACGATGGATCTTGTGGAGGACACTTCAGTGGTAGTGTCATTGCTAAAAAGCTCCTTAGGATAGGATACTTTTGGCCTACCATGGAGAATGATGCACATGATTATGTGTGCCATTGCGACAAGTGCCAGAAGCATGCTGACCTTGTCCATGCCCCTGCACAAGAGCTGTAGGCTATTTCATCTCCTTGGCCCTTTTCCAAATGGGGCTTAGACATTATTGGCAAAATTAATCCTGTGTCATCTGATGGACACAAATTCATCATAACCGCCATCGAGTATTTCACGAAGTGGGTTGAAGCTATGCCTTTAGCTTCCTCCACTGGCACACAAGTCTCTAAATTTATTTTTAATCAAATCATTTGTAGGTTCGAAATTCCTGCAAATCTCATCTCAGACAATGGAACTTGTTTCAAAAATAAAGATGTTAAAAAATTATGCCAAAAATATAAGATTCAACATCGCTGGTCCACTCCCTATTATCCTCAGGGTAATGGTCAAGCAGAAGCATCTAACAAAACCTTAATCAAAATTCTCAAAATATTGGTCAATAAATTTGGCCGTGGCTGGCACATTCAATTATATCCGACCTTGTGGGCCTATCGAACTAGTGTTCGAACCCCCATCTGGAACTTCACCTTTTGTTTTGGTTTATGGTGCTGAAGCCATTTTTCCCTTTGAATTAGAAGTTCCTTCTTTGGCTCTACTACTTCAAGATACCGAAGTAGGAGATGAATATCGAGCTGGCAGACTCAGTCAGTTGGAACTCCTAGATGAAAAATGCATCAATGCTTTGGAGCATCTCCGTGCCTACCAAAACAAGCTTAAAAGATCATATGCTAAAAAAGTTCGTCATCGATCCTTTGAGATCGGCGACCTTGTTTTAAAAGAAAATCAAAAAAATACTAATGCAACTAAAGACCTTAAAGGTAAATTTGAGCCCAACTGGCTTGGACCATACATTATCACTGCTAAATTTGAATCGAGAGCATACAAATTATCTACCTTGGATGGTAAAGAACTTAAAGAACCTATGAATATTATGCATCTTAAACGTTACTATGTATAAATTTGGTCATTTCATCCTTGTATATATTTGTTTAAAATATTTCAAAATCACTATCTTGTATTTCTTTCAATTTATAAATTCAAAAATACCAAAAACATTCAAAATCATCAAAATATTCAAAACTATTTGTTGTATTTATGGCACTTGTTAAATCTTTCAACAAACA
Organism: Wollemia nobilis; assembly: GCA_028583015.1. Lineage (NCBI taxonomy): Eukaryota > Viridiplantae > Streptophyta > Pinopsida > Araucariales > Araucariaceae > Wollemia > Wollemia nobilis. The sequence goes on from JAQPPZ010016981.1 coordinate 41,251,019, forward strand.
AAAAAACAAACAAAAATAAAAACAACAATATTCTTGACTCTTCCGAAACCAAAACAAAATAAAGAAGAAAGAGAGAGTCAAAATTATCAAACTCCTCAAAAATATTTGTTGTATATTCTTGAAGTATTTGCAGTTATAGTTTCAAATTATTTTGGATAAATTAGCATTTATTTGGAATCTCTCACTTTTGCAAACACAAAAATAAGTATCTTGATTTTTATCTGGCATGATTACTAATCTCTCTTATATCAAAGTCCACAAAATTCAATTAAATAAAGTTTGAGCACAGAGAATTGATCTTGTTATTTACTTAAACCAAGCACATCCTTTCACAATAAAATGATTATATTTGTAATGTCCATGCTATGCTACATAGTAGAAGTGGTTTCTTGAGCGAAAAGTTTCCCCTGCTATCCTATCATGCACATGGTCTAGAATATTTGAGAATTGGCAAAAGGACAAGCTCACCCCTACCCAGAATAAAAATCCCTTGCTCTACAACTAATCCGAGCAAGTATCCCTAGCATAGGAAGAAAAAGCAAAGTTCAAGAAAAAGAGAAAAAGAAAAATGTTATTTTATATCATTACAGCAATGTTCCAAGCATTATCAAGCAAAAATACAAAAGAAAGCAAAAGAAAAGAAAAGAAAGCAAAAGAAAGCAAAAGCAAAAGCAATAAAATCCCTTTCCCTACCCTTTGAAAAGAAAAGAAGGGTTGATGAGCTTGAATCCCTGGAATTCTCAATTATTCGAAAACTGTGAGGTAAGCCCCATAACAGGTGGTTTGTGCCCAACCTCGCTTGGCCTTGGGTAACTCCTAGCGTGACGATATGTCTGTCACATTAGCGACCTTCTTTTGTACAGACCTATGTCTCGCTTATGGATTAGCTAGCTCTTGATAATCCGACTTACATAGTAGTCTGGTATGGTTATATGCATCTAAATCATGGTTAATGAACACTTATTTGGTTCATTCAAATCACTTGTATCATATTATCTTGCTCAAAACTGGTAAACGAACATAGCAATTGCACACACATTTTGTATTTGAGAGATTTTGTGTATCATTATGATAAATCAAGATTGGAAATGAACTCACATATGCACATGGGATTCCTTATAAATCTAACTTTTGTCTTCAAGATACTTTGAAATATTTTTGCAAATTGTTTGGAATAATTTCATTTTCTTATTTGAGAACAGTTGTTTAGTATAAAGACAACTACATGCATAATAGAAAAAATCAAAATTTCTTTCAAAACCATACAATCAAAACACATATATATATTGTCGACTTTCGCGACGATGGTATAGTTCCAAAACCAAAATTGGAATTTTATGCCTAGCGCAAGTCCTCATCTTCATATTTTCTATTTATTTTCAAGAATTAAAAATCACCCATGCAATAAAACAATCTATTTTCTTCTTTGATTTTCGCGATGATGGTATAAGTCTATACCTAAATATTCTATGCCTAGCGCAAACCATTGTACCAATTTTTATTCTCCATTTATTTCAAATCAATTCATCAAAAACATATGACTTAAATCATTATGTTACACAATTATGCTTTCAAAAGAACGAACATTATCACTATTTCATGTCATTATGTCAACATTCAATTTTGCAATGATGGTATAATTCCTAGGGAATTATCCAAAAATTTTATCACACTTAGGAATTTATGCCTAGCAAAAATCATTTTAACATTATTTCATGCATACTATTTTTATGAAAATCTGAAAACAAACCATCATCATCATCATTTGCATCATCACACCAAAGTCTTAAGACAGTCTCTTAAGCACTCTTTTACTTTTTAACAATATTTCTATACTGGGATTAGCTTGACGACCGAGTGAGCGGCGACTCCATGAAATGGTCTATAATAGCGACAATGTCCTTTGAAATTATTGTTAAAAGTCCTTTTTATTTTTATCAAATCACCACATCACAAACAACCAATTTGTTCTATCAGATTATTTCATTTAAATTTTAAAGCATCTATTAAAAACCATACATACTTCCAAACGACATAATTACATGAATCATTAAATCAATCACACTTCAAACATTAAAGCATTATACAAACGCATAAGACAAGTCATATGATCAAAAAATATCTCATCTATATATATATATCAAATATATGTACATCATCTCAAAAATAGATTGGTATGCCACAATCTACATCTTGGCATACTCAATCCTCTCAAATCATATAATCAGTCTGTACAGTGCAGTAGCCTAGCCTCGAGAACCCCTCGAGCTCTCAGCCTCATCTCCTCCCCCGCCCTGAGGTGGACGAGGTGGCCCCATCGTAGTATGTGTGGTACTATGAGTCCTAGTTGTCGATCGAGATGAAGTCCTCGACGACCCAATCCTGATCGGAGTCAGCAATGCCGGTCGGCAGTTGTACCCTCTGACCCTCTGGCACCATCTGGAAGTAGATACCCTGGTAGAACGTGGTCTGAGCAATCGACCACGCCGGCTCCTGAGTGCTCGCTCCTTCGCTCCGTGCTCTGAGGCATGCAACCTCATCTTTGAGCTGTGTAACCTTCGCTCGGTGGCGTGCAGCCTCATCCTGCAATGTCTACACCTGTGCCTGGAGACGGACTGTCTTCGCTCGGAGAGTCGCTATCTCGCTGCTCTCCCTAGTGTCAACATCCTTGCCCTTATCGGGCGATGGTGGCCTCTCTCTCTATGGAGAAGGGGGTCTCTCCTCCCTCCTCTCCCACTACCACGGCCTCTGTTGAGCCTGTGGTCTCCTCTGCTCTCTCCCGTCGTGACCCTGTGCCACCTCAATGGCCTCTTGGCACCGCCTCCCCATCCGATGCACAACTACATGAATCAGACCCTGAGCCCTCGTCATCCGAGGAGGGCGGATGCCTATGTACCAAGCATCATAGCCGTCAGCTACCCTAGTGTCGTCCCCATCCACTGGCTGAATGGGGGCATCATCTGCGTCCTGACTCCAGAATCGTTGCATATCTGGAGCCCCGCTAACTGTAGTGTTATCCCGGATAGTCCAAGAAAACTCGTAGTCTCTCAGAGATGGAATCCCCTGTTGTAGACCGAACTGCCTCAAAACTCGGTCATACCGGTGGAGCTCCACCTCTCCCCTCTCCATCCTCAGCCAGCAGACTCACCTGATGCGAGCCAGCTCCTGTCCATCCTCGGCCCACCCTGGATGATCTCTCCAAGGCCTCCAGGTGATCTGGTCGGAGACGAGGTCATCTAGTAGTCTTCGGGACACTGGTAGATCTATCCGTCGTTGTGCCCCTCTTCGGAGCCACCAGTAGAAAACTCGGGGCCTCTCCCCATCAATCCCTGTCAGTGGGAGCCCTATCGGCCTCCACACCGTAATGTGCTCCTAGCACCAAACCTGTAGTAGTGATGTCATAACCAGACATCGACCGCCCTTGTATACGACCCCATGAAGGATCCTATACAACCGATAGAGTACAAAGCTCCCCCAAGAAAACCTGTATCCGTGGTCTCTCATGTCGTAGACCACATCTGTCAGTACCCATGGTATCCTGCATCCGCTCTGGTGGCACAGTAGAAGTCCACCTACCACCCCAGCCAAAACCCGTGTGAGTCTAGATGCCCCAGGCATCTGGCGTAGTGACTCGATATTCACTCTGCCCTTCTCCAGGGCGAAGCTCGGATCGCCACACAGTCGCATCATCGCGTGGCCCTGATTGGCCATGGGAGTGATCAGCCGTCCTTGTATGGGGATCCTCAAAATCCTCCATACATCCTCTAGTGTGGGAGTCATCTCCCCTATCGATAACCAAAAATAGGAAGAACCCGGATACCACCTCTCTGCTAGGGCTGTCAATAGCCCCATATCTGTAGAAACTTGTGGCATGTCTGCCACGTGCTGCAAGCCGACCTGTGCTAGCTGATCTCGCTCTGCCTGAGATAGGGCGGCCAAGTCATCCCTCAACCCGCCATATTTCCATTCTCTGCTCTTTAGTAATCCTCTCTGCAACATAAACAAAATCAACAATAAAAATCATTAATAAATCATTAATTAAAAATGCAAGTCAAAATAAGTTCAATTTTATAAATGATGATATCGTCCACAATTGGACGATATCGTCCCCAATTTGAGCAAATTCGTCTCCGATTTTGCCAGCCAAAATCGTCCCCTTTTTGACGAAATCGTCCCCCTATCGTCGATTTCGCCCTTGGACGAAATCGGCGATATCGAGACGATTTCGGCGAAATCGAGACGATTTCGTCTCGACGACGTCGACGGCCCAAAAACGGCCGTGATGCTCAAAAATCAAGCAAATCTAGTCTAAAAAGCATGAAATTCTAAAGTAAAGCATTCTAAACTAAGTTTAGACCCTTACCCGTAGCCCGCGCTGGACCTCTGTCGATCTGTGCACTGTCTCGACCATTTTTGTCTCCAGAGCTCTAAAAACCAGAAAACTAGGAAAATGAACAGTAACAATGAATTAGGGTTTTACCCTATTTTTCTTAATTTTATTCAAAAAACAATTAAAAACATTTTAAAATTTTGCTTTTTCGTGTTTTTACCTCAAACGTTCGATTTGGGTAAAAACACGGAGGGGGCACCATAGTAAGTTCTCACACAATTCAAAAAAAAAATTCCCTAAAAAAAATGGGAATAATTTTTGCTTTCTCGTAGATCGAGAAGAACTCATATTTAACGCATTTTCTTCAAAAAATTTGCTAAAGAGGGGGCAAAATGTAGCACCCTAAAATTGGCACAGTAAAACCTTAATAATTACAATTACTCTAGTAAATATTCAAATTCAAATTTCAACCCCCAAAATCGCTCCCAAACCACTGTTTAACCCGTTTCCTCCTTTCCCATGCCATTTTTAGAGTTTGTTTTGACCGTTTGACGATATCGTCGTCGATCAGACGATATCGCCTCAGATCGGACGATTTCGTCTGGACTAGGACGTCTAGACGATCTTGTCCCAAAACTAATTTTTCTCAATTAGCCTCTGTTCCAATGGCGTCTCTAATCCGGGCAGAAGCGTGTCTGCGTCGTTAGAGACCCTCCCCATTGGAGATCTCCCAAATTGGGATGATCTCCAACCTCCTAACCTCCCTCCTAAGCCTATTTAAACTTAGGACCTCCCCTTAACCTTCCCCTGGCTGAATTTTCCTATAAATCGACCTTCACACGCATTAGAATAATCTGTATTACCATCTACATTTGTTGCATCCAATTTTCTTGCAGGAACCTTGTCATTTTTTAGCCGGAGCAAGCTTACATCGTCGTAGACGATCCTGTTCAGATCGGAGACGATCCTGTCAAATCAGAGACGATTTTGACTGCAATCATCATTGGGGGCAATCAGTGCCCAGAGTTTGCATTTTTCTCTTCTCATCTGTTATTTTATTCTGCAACTAGTCAGTTTATTTATTATTTTCTGCTATTCTGCATCTTGGAGTTCACCCATATAGTTTAATTGCATAATAAAGTCATGATTAGCTATTAAAGTATTGTAATTCACTTGCATTCCTATTTAGGATTATTTGTTAACATCTTTATTGTCATTTTACATCATTATCCTCTATTAGCATTGCTGCATTTTTTGTATTTCGTGTCTATTTCTCTGTTTGTAGGTCTCTGACGAATTCGTCTGACGAATTCGTCAGATCTCAGACGATCCTACAGGTCGGAGATGATTCTGTCAAATTCCAGACGATCCTATCTGCTTCAAGAATCAGAACCTTCATCAGACATCCGGATCAGGTATGGCTCTGTAATTTAGCTCTTTCTCTCTGTTTCTGTTCATATTTGTCTACTGTATTTCATCTAGTCTGCATTTTCATAATAGATCAACTTAGATTCATTTGGCCGAACCTAGGACCCGAATGTTTAAAGATAAAACTGAACACATTAAACACATTCCCAACCTAGGCGTGGAAACTGCCATTCAAACGTTTCCTGGTGAACCCACCATCCATCAAAAAATCACCATAATACACCTCCCCCGAGAGGCGGGACCTTCGCAAGGCCTCTCAGTCCGAGGTACCACGCCATCCTTTTCCCATCCTCCTTTCGGGCATGGATCCTATAGCCTGAAGGTAAGGGTGCAAAAAATTTGGAGCGATACAATGCCATACCACTCTATCTAGACTTGATAAGTGTCAACAAGATCCTTATAAGCTTTCAGGATAGGACACCTACATTGAAATAGTCCCTTAACTTGGTTTATAATGATAAGGGAGTCACCAAAGATGTTTAATATTTTAATATTTATGGTGATTGCTTTATGGAGACCCAAGATTAGGGCCTCATATTCAGAGTTGTTATTGGTACAAGGAAAGTCTAGTTTAAATGACAATGGCATTAGATCACCTTATGGTGTGAAAAAGACAATTCCTACACCACCCCCTTGCTTACACTTTGAACCATTGAATAACAAAGTCATATCAGCTTTGTTATATGGTTCTTTAGTTTCGGGTGATTCTGATAATGCAAATATTGCATCATTGAGAAGCTCTATGACAAGAGGCTTACTATATTTAAGAGGTACCTCTACCAGATGATCAGTTATGACCTATCCCTTGATGGAATTATGGTTGATGAATTCTAAGTCAAATTCAGTCAATAGCATGATCCACTTTGCAGTACATGTGTTATGCTATGTATTGCTCATCATATACTGCAAATTATTATTTTTTGCTATCACATTCATCGTATGACTTAACATGTAGTGGTGCAACTTCTTAGTTGTGAAAACCACTGCTAAGCATAGATTTTCTACATATGCGTACCCTAGATCATAACTCACCAAGGTGTGACTGATATAATACATCGTTTGCTCTTTGTATTGCACGTTCTTTTGGGCTAACATGGTTCCCAATGCAAAGTTAGTAGCTGATATATAAAGCAAGAATGGTACATATAGCCTTGGTGGAGCTAGTATTGGCAACATTGCTAGGTATTTTTTAATTTTAGCAAATGCTACTTGACAATCCTCATCCTAATTAAATGGGACCCCCTTGTGTAGTAGCCAATTCATGGGTCAACATTTATCTAATAATTGTATGATAAATCACTTTATGGATGTTGATTTGCCTTGTAGGCTTCTTAGCTCCTTGATATTGGTGGGAGGACACATTTCTAGTATGGCCTTCACCTTCGTTGGGTTGAATTTGATCCCTCATTTAGAAATGATGAATCCCAAGGGTTTTCTTGATGTTACACCAAAGATGCATTTCTTGGGATTCAACTTGACATTATGCTCTATTAGGTCATAAAAGACCTTTCTAAGAACCTTTACATGCTCTGAACGCAGTAATGACTTTTCCAATAAGTCATCGATATAATCCTATAGGATTTTGTGCATGTAGTCATGAAACATGTATGTCATGGCTCGTTGATATGTGGCATAACATTTTTAAGGCTGAATGGTATAACCTTATAATAAAATGTTCTCCATGGCATTGTGAACATGGTTTTATGTTGGTCTTTGGCTTTAATTCAAATTTTATTGTAACCAAAAAAACCATCCATAAGGAAAAGCATATCATGACCCATAGTTGTGTCTATGAGAGTATCTATGTTGGGCAATGGGAATGAATCCTTTGGTGTTGCCTTGTTGAGGTCTCTAAAATTTGTACAAATAAGGATTCTACCATCTAGTTTTCCTATAGGTACCATGATTTATACCCATTTTGGATATTTAATTGAGATAATAAAATTTACATCCAATATCTTTTACAACTCATATTTAACCATTAAAGTGATGGTTGGATGTATTTTCCTGATCTTCTACTTGAATGGAATTTTAGAGGGATATAGCAAAAGGTTATGGGTAACCATTTTTGGATCTAGCCATAGCATATACTTGTATGTCCAAGCAAAGAGGTCAGGTCTCTCTTTCAATAGAGGAATGAGGTGAGCACGCTCATCAAGAGATAGAATTTCTCTAAATTTAACCTTCTTAGGATTAGTGGTATCATTGTTGATATCCACATCAAAGGTTTCCTCTATGGACATGTGTGATCCCTCCTCAAGATGGTGAGATGTAAGGAACAGGTGGATGTCATCCATTGGGTTTAAATATTCCACATCGAAATTAACCTCAGTGTGATAAAAATTATATGTGTAACCTGGTGCAAAGTGGAATGGTTTTAGAATTTATTTTTTAGGGAAGAAATTCTCAAGCTCTAGAGGTGAATAAGCATGATTCCAATAAATAGCATCTATATTAAGACACAATGGTTTAGAGGGATCAGCTAGGTTATGGAGTGGAGTGGTTAGATCAATGGAGATCATGTTGATGGAATGAATGAGATATCCAAGACCATGTGTGTGCACCTCTACCTTATCAATGTAACTCTCATACCCAAGATGTGGCTCTGGGGTATGGGGATCTCAAGATATGATCTATGGATATAATGGAAAATGGGATAATTTAGCTCTAGGAGCTGTCTATATGTAGTCAAATCATGGAAGACTATGTGATAAAATTCATTTGCATTAGTCCTTCTCCCCTTGAGGCAAGGGCTAGGATAAACTCTTTGATACATCTCATCCATATCAAATGGCTAATTACGATGATGCAAGTGTCATGGCCCAAGGTAGGCCATTTCAGTCTCATATTCATAATCACTATCATTTATGAAGTATTGGTTATCCATAACCACTATCTCATTAAGATGACATAAATATTGAGACCTAAGGTAGGCCATCTTCGTATCATACTCATATTCTTCATTGTTTGAGGACTCTTCATCATCATCATTTTTAGAATTGTATTCTAGTCCATATCTTTCAGAAATGGACTCTACTTTGACCTCCTCAGAAGCAAATTTAGATTCAATATCCATTGTTATACCCAGATTATGAATTTACATGCTAGTGTTATCGACATCTTCATGGTTTATGATTATCAAGCTGGTTCTTGAAATATCCTCTGGATTGACCTCCACGATAATGTTATCATGATAAATGTTAGGTGGCTCAATAGCAACCATGGTCACTTTACAGTTTCTCCTTAACAAATAAGAAGGGTTATGATGGTAGGGGTTCCAATCCATACCATCCCCTACGCTAAAATTTAGGTGATCAATATATGTTGCTAGAAGTTCATCCTAAATTATGATATTATAGCCTAACCCAAACCAATCAGTTAGCAACTTATACTACGATTCATAGATATTTTTTCATCCTTGCTCAAATAAATCAAGACCGTAACCATACCAATGGTAACGTTCAAAATATCACAAGGCAAACTCTGGGTTAGACAGATAATGAACATTCACTATGAATGGTTCATCATCATCTCTATCCATAGGTGTATGATCTACAAGTTGATCAATACCTCCATATATGAAATTGGTTTGGTTGTGTGGCACCCCCAATGGTACCATTGTCCCTATAGGAAAGCATTGGGCTTGAGGTCTACCCATATCTTGTGCAGTTTTGATAAAAGGTGTGAACATCACATTCTACACTATGTATTTCGCTAACCCAAGATTAACCAAGTGAATGGTCACCTACGATGTAGATGACCCAGCTGAAGAAATAGGAAAAGTAGGCTATTATACCTCCTTGGCTTCATTCTAAGCATCTCCCTCATCCATGGGATAAAAGACTTTTGTAGTGGCTACTTTGAGATTTTATTTTGACTCTTTCTCACCCATTACTACCTTGAGATTCTAGTCATTTCTAAGCATTGTCAATGTTGTAGGTTTTTTCGAAGCAGCTATTGTATGCACAAATGGTCATGGTGCTGATGTTGAAGGTACAACACACACTTTCTTTGATTTGCTTTCTATATATTTAACAGGCGACATTGGTCTTATATCCAGATGTGTTTAAGGGAGTATGAAATCTCCAAGTAAATCTACTTGATTTACATATTTTAATGGATACTCATCGAAAGGAACCACATGCACTTGACTCTCATGTATGTACTTGATACATTTATGTAGTATTAAAAGTACAAATCACATCTCTCTTATCCAAGGTCTGCCCAAGAGGATGTTATACTACATCATGCCTTATAACACATGACACATAATTGGGATGGTCTTCAACCCTACCTGAATAGGTAGGACTATAGTGCCAAATGTTGAGCATAATACATCATTGAATGCTCATAATGTGATTGTCGATGGCACAATATGTGATTTTGGTAGTTTCAAATATGCTAAGACCTTTGTTGTAATAATATTGTTCAAAGACCTTGTGTCGATCAATACCCACTTGAAATGTGTGTGGTTGACACACACAATTATATGAAGCAATGGATCCACTATAATAGTAGATACCATTTTAATTTTGTGATCATAAAATTGAATCACGAGCTCTTGGAACTATTGCACATGTCCCATGAAATTTGTAAAGGCTTTCGAGTCTTAGGACTAAACCTCTATGGACCTCAAAATATCCATTAGTGTCTCCTTGTTCTTAGGAGATTATTGTATTATTTTATAAATTGATAGCTTAGTTGAGACTAAATATAGACTTTGGATGATCCTATTTCTTATGGTCACCACCGGTCTAGTTGGTGGGCCTGGAATATTGTTTTGTGCTAGCCTTTGTGGGGGTGCAGCTTGAATCCTAACTAGTGCAGGAGGAGGACCTGGTTGATCGTACCTCCTATTCCTAGTAATGATATTCACCATACTGATGAAGCCCTATTTATGTGGATCAATCCATACTTGATTCACTTGGTCAACCTTGTTCCTCGGAGGCTCATGGTTTGGTAAGAGATTTTTGAATATCCCCATGTTTTGATTATATGGAGCCTGAGGATTATCAATAATAAATGCATTCCTATCAATCATATTTTACACCACATATTTGAAACTATGACATCCTTCAATGTCATGTCCTTTCTACATATGGTAGGAATAATATATATCTCCCTTAAATGCTTTTTATTTAGGTTAGTTTAGATTGATTAGCTTGACATAGGGTAAAGTTATAGCGTTAGCCTCACATAATTACTAGATAATTGATGCCATTGTCTCTGATAATGGTGTAAACTAGTGATACGAGGGCACTGTTCCTTATTTTTACCCTATTTCTTATTATTGCATTGATTGTACTATGTAAGAGGAGGTTGAGCCTGATAATTCTATTTTTGTTGGCTCTTATCCCCTTTTTGGATATTTGACACTACTTGATTCACATAGTCTAGCTTGGCTTGGTGATTTTGATTTTTAGTGTTCTTATTGTTCCAATCCTTTTTGGTCTAGAGTTTCAAGTTACTAACCTATAACTTGATATCCTTAATAACCTTGACTTGCACCAAGGCTTCCTCAAGTGTTTGATATTTTTGCAATTGCAACAATAGTGAGATGTGTTTTGCATAACTCTTAGTGAACATTCGAGTCAGTTCTATTTTTGGAATGTAAAATGGTAGCTTAGCAATTAATTTTCTCCATATCTTTCCATAGTCCATGATTGGCTTGTCATCGTATTGCATTAAAGCAACCAAATCAGAAAAATTATTTTCTTATTGACGTCGAAGGAGAAGCATTCATGAAAAGCATTTTCTAGTTGTTTGAAGTTGTGTCTTTTTAACTATTTGAACCATTCTAGGGCAGGGCCCAAAAGGATCATGATGAAGGTCCTCAATAACAAAGCATCATCGCTTTGTATTCGAAAGCACATGTTCATAAAACTTGTGACATGCTCCTCGACATCTTCATATCCTTCAAATTTGTCCAACTTTGGCATCTCAAAGTGGTCAGGATATGCTAGAATAGGCAATGAGGGGAATAAAGGTGCACTTTTTATTTTGTTCAAGGTAGGCTTCTGATAAGCCGTACCATGATTCTCAATGGCTCTTATCTTTTCTACCAAGGCCTTGTAGGCCTACGAAGATATAATCTCCTCTTCCCTAAGAGGTATCTGAGGAGATTTTGGAGGCATATTATTCTTCGATCAAGGTGGAGGACTAGGATCAGCCTCCATGTACACTAAGGAGATCTCAAGATATTGTTGTTCTTGGTCATCTCCTTATACTTCCTCATACTAGGTACACCCATTATGTTCGAGTGCTTGGAACTGTAACATGTTTTGGGCCATATAATGAGTATGATTTCTAGTATTCTTAGGGTGTAATTTAGGTTGTGAAGTAGCTCATCTATGATAGTGCTCCATGTATTCACTTTGAGGAGGTAAATTGGTGCAATCCAATCTATCTTCTCTCTCTACATGTTCCTTTTGGTCAAGGATGCATTTCTCACACATGCGCTGCTCATATAAAAGTTGCTTTAGCAACCTCTACCATTGAGTATCCTTATTTTTGAGGTTTTCGCACTCTGTGCAAACATATTCCAATTTATCTTGGAAGATGCACTACATTTGCTTTGAAATTAGTTTTGTGATTGATCTATAAGATTGGTAGTATGTGACCTCTGGTGGTTCAGCTTAGTTCTAGGGGCTTTATTAGTGTAAGTCCCAACAAACTTATCTGCAATACTCTTACCTCTATCTATGTGGATGAAATTTATATTTTGTAGTATTCTATTATTTGTACCCCCTTGTATGGATGGGGCACACACACTTTGAGAGCACTTTGAGCACTCTCCTGGCTTAATAATTTATCTGCATGTGCTTGCACTATGTGAAATTGTAGAGTAAGAAGGAGTAGTTGAGGCTTTATACCCTAGTTGACCTTGAAATTGTTCTAGTCCATCTAGCTATCTAGTTCTGTAGGGTTGATTTGGGGGTCTACCATTAGCTCCCAATATGGCCAAATCTATAGTGAACTTTCCAGATCCACTATGGTTTAGCATCTTCACGGGTCTATGCTTTGATGCAGCCCTTTCTTCCTACCCCTGATTGGGTGGATTTTCTTGTTTTCTATCCTAGGATGGTGGGGGCCTTGATCCACCCTTATATCTATCCCTTGAGGAGTGTATGGTATCTCCTCTAACTGAGGTATTCTAAATAGAATCCCTACACATTGAATTGTCCCCTCTAATAGTCATTGAACATCATTCGAGAGGATCCTGTGGTTGAGAGTTCAATGTGTTATCTTGTGTTTTTTGTGGAGATTCAACTTTGATCTTGGTTATGCACCAAGATTGGCCTCTCTGTGTATTAATCATAATGTGTATTATATCCTATGTATATTTTAATGAAAACAAAGCAAACAAGGGTGATTATCTCTTTTAAAGTTTCTTTGTGATCCCTAAATTATTTCAGTGTGTTTCAGGTATGTTGTAATAATAAAATAACTCTCATAATTTTTTTAGATTTGTTGATGATATACTTGTTTAGTTTAATGGATTTCACCTATACGCTCGTAGCTCAACAGCCAATAATGAAATTCATAGTCACATAAACCCACCAAAGTATGGATATGAAGACCACACTCAGTCAGAGAGCATAGGTCCTACCGATCCTCACCCAGTATACTGTGTGTAGTGATACACCCCTCTAAAGAGGAATGTGTGCTATTTTGCATGGATAGGATGATTCTTGGAGTCGGTATTGGCCAATAGAATAGGTTCATGGGATTTGATCCAATGAATGGATATGATTCCCACCATCATTAACCTCTATTAGTGGTTGGGTTTGAATTCAAAATCACTAATATTTAAATGTTATGTGGTGTGTGAGGGTTCATTTTAAACTTCGTGTAAAATAAAAATGCATTAGAGAGCACCCATGATTTTTCCTATATGCCTAGGAAATTTGCATTTAATTTAAAAAATATGCAAAACTAAATGATATTTTTTGAATCAAAGAATGCAAAATTATATGAGATATTATCCTGTAGATAGGCCCCAAGCAAGCAAACCCTAACATAGATATTTAATGTTATTTTTTGTTTTGTACCATAGCTAACAGTTTTGGCTACTATTGTCAACCACAAATAGCAGTAAACATGGTAGTTTTCATGATTTTACTCTAAATTTGGCTAAATGATATCCTTAGCCTACTGACAGGAAAAAATAGAAACATGGAAATCATAGAGAAGGAAAAATTAATTGGAATCCCTCATCCTATGAAGAGATATGCTATCTACTATCAGTTTCTCTATTTTTTGCTAGTCGCGACTGTCAAGCGTGGCTGAGGTGCTAGACGTGGGTGTTAAACATGGCTAACACTATGTGCCATGGCTGTCAAGCACAACTAAGACTACAAAAACATAGAAAATAAGTCAATAACAACAAATTTTTTGGGTCCCCACCATGATCACCATCTGTACGATCCCAAAAAACATGCACCTAAGCTATTGATATCATTGTATCAAATATAAAGTGATAAAGCATATAAAACAATGAATTAACAAGAATGTGAAGATTTATTTTATTAAATCATAATGAATCTTGGTTACAAGTAGGTCCCTTTGAGAGATATAAAAATCTTGATACAATGAATACAATTTTTTGAGCCCCTAAATGGGGTTGGTGCAATCCATAGGTTCTTTAGATTCAACACGAACTACTTAAGGGCTTATAGATACCTTCTTCTCACTTGCTTGGAGGAAGTTGATGCTAAGAATGCTTAAAATATGTCAAAAATATGTATTTGCATTTAAGACAAAACTTAGCATAATTAGGAGCATATGAGGTATCTCATGATGAGGCTCTTGTTGAAGATTTGCAAAGAATGTGATGAAAATTATAATAAAACATAAATATATATCAATGTAAGCAAAGATATATGCAAGAATGTTAAATGAATACTAAGTATGCTTGAAGATAAGAAAATCTACTTAATATAACATCAAGTTTGCAATGAAAGCATGAAATAAGTCTAATCTAAGAATATTAATGCAAATTAGTAAATATGACAAAATAAGGGTAAAGCCATCTTAAATTCTACTAATTAGCCATACAAGTATACAAATGAAAGTAAATATAAGCTAGATCTAACTAATTGCATGGATGAAACTAAAAACCTATGGCTAAATAGAGGGAAATGAGCTTCAAACCCTAGCCACAAGTTTCAAGTGTAACTAGCTCTGTTAGCCATGGTTGACAGTCGTGGCTGAGGGGAAAATCTTATTTCTCTTGCAATCAGGGCTTGAAACTGCTAATTCCTCTAAGGAATTGATTATCAAGGGTTGTCTCTTCATTGTGTAATATATTGACGATGAAGTTTACTTGAATTTGCAATGTAGGTGGTTCAATTGGTAAAGCTTGATCCTCAAGCTCCTAGGATCCTCATTGCTTCAAATGCAGTCATGATTCTCCAAATGGACAAAATGTAGACACTCCTGAAGGGTTGTATGTTACTCTCCAATTTTGTAGGGCTTTGTTGCATTCACTTGAAAAATCTTCTAGACTTTCTCTCCAAATTGGAGTGGGGTATTATAGCACTCTCCATTCCTCATCCTAGCTTCTTTGGAAAGCCAAGATTAGGAACTAGGATATTGGAGTAGTTGGGAGGAAGAATATAGAAGCTTCCTTGATTGAAATTGTTTGATATCCATTGCCATGGCCATTGTAACTAATTTTGGCTTGGTTCGGAAGTCTGAGATAGTTGCAGAGCTAGTCGTGAATCCTAAGCATAGCTAGAATCCTATTTGTGGGTGTTAGCCATGGTTGAGACCTTAGCTACAGATGGCATCCATGGCTAAGACTGAGTAGGCCAAAGATGCCTAAATTGAGTGGTTAAAACCATTTTTGTATCTTGTAAAGGTCCAAGATAATTCATATAGTCTGCAAGAATGCCCATATGAGTAGTCTCCTAATCATGGCATTTTTTAGGTGTCTACAAATTTTATCTTATTTTTCATAATTTTATTAGTGTTTTTGGAGGATTTTTGGGAAATTTATCGTAAAATCCGAAGGATTTTGTGCCACAACCTGGGCACACATTTATGGCCTAGCTATAATTTTGCATTGGGCAAGGCATGGTGAAATCACACCCTAAAAATAATGGGCACGATTTCATGAAAGTGAAGTCGTGCACCCCAAAAATGGGATGCAACTTCACAAAAGCTAAGGGAAAAGAAGAAAAAAAAAAAATAAAGAGATAAAAGAGAAGAAAAGAAAGAAAACAAGTAAACCCGAAGTGCAATTTTTGAATTGTAATTATTGTATGCTTAATAAATGATGTTGAATTAATTTTAATTTTTTTTAATTTTATTATGAAACTGATTAAATTTTATTTTGTGAATGCAGCTAGGTATTCTCGAGAGTCGAGAGTGGTGGGAAGGGGCTTTGGCAGAGCTGGATGCTCTAGGGTAGGCAGAGAGGAATAGGATAGAGGTGGTGGGGCTAGACCATGTGGTGAGGATGCCATGGATAGAGATAGATAGGGTGATGTTGACTGCCCTAGCAGAGAGGTGGTATTCGAAGACTTCCACTTTTTAGTTATCGATAGGGGAGATGACCATCACACTAGAGGACGTGTGGTAGATTTTGAGGATCCCCATCAGGGGGAGAGAGGTCTATGGAGCACGAGGGAAGGTGGCCACTCTTCAGTGGTTTTCTATAGGTTTCACCCACCAGGTGTGAGAGGGCACCATAGTAGTTGATGACCTGGTCGGCCACTATGGAGCGGACCCTTTGACCACTATGCTCATAGGGGTTGTGGTTGGTCTCTTGACATGCCACACTAGTAGATGATACTTGCCATGGGCACTAGTGGGAGTAGTAGCAGACATGCGATATCAGGAGGTTTTATTTGCATGGGGCCCTTATGTGTTGGCCCACCTATATAGGATGTTGTACAACATCATGTATAAGTGGTGTACAGGACTGGTTTGCATGACTTTGCTCTAGGTGTGGTGTTGGGAGCACATCGTAGTGCAGAGACCATTAGCACTACTAGGACCATTGCTTGAACCAGAGTGGCTAGCAGCATACAGATGGTCGAGATCCTTGGAGAGGACCATGAGGGCCTACATAGGGAACCTACCACTAGCTAGGTGGGTGATCGATGAGCTTTAGGATGTGCAGCTCATATGGTGACCATGGAGGCTTCACCCTAGCTGGGTAGAGGATAGGATAGAGCTAGTGAGGGTGAGGAGGATCATATGGCTGAGGTCGAAGAGGGGAGAGTCGAAGGTACTTAGGTTTTATCGAGTCGTACGGTAGTTCGAGATCTTACAAGGAGTCCTAGACCTGGGGGACTACTGGTACCGAAGGGTGACCCGAGACCCAGTAGGGGTTGGAGGTGAGCCAGACCTCACTATATGGGCTGAGGAGGACATAGATGATCCTCCTTATGTTGACCCAAGGGTAGGTGATGTAGGGGTGGCCATCGGGTACAAGTGATGGTACAGAGGAGTCATGCCCTAGAGGATATCCTCTCTCATACCAGTATAGAGGTGCCAGGTGATGGACCTAGGCATACAATAGTAATTTTAAGAGGTAGCTCATAGGGCCATAGAGAGGGCACAATAGGCTCCTACTATGCTAATATAGAGGCTAACATGGGTCTAGATCTAGGTGGTAGAGGAGACCATCCCAATAGTAGGGACTAGAGAGGGAGGGGTGAGAGATGCCCCCACATAGATAGAGGGGCCATAAGTCAGATACCATAGGGAGGCATCCACATCAATAGTGGTGGGAGGCTAGAGCTAGGGGATAGAGGAGCTATGGGTACAACTAGCTTCTATATAAACACAGATGGTCCAATTATAGGCTAAGAGGGACACAACACTAGTAAAGGCTACCCAAATTTAGGGAGAGGTGGCCCAATTAGATGGAGAGCACCAACAGTCCAGGGCTAAGGGGATGGCTATCATTAGGAGCAGCCAAGTAGGGGATACGGTGTAACTCCTTCAAGCAGAGCTATGACAAATAGATGATAGGTTGGAGATAGTCATTCAGAGGGCCACATTTTTTGAGGTAGCTTACTATGCAACTATCCCTCCAGAGTAGAGGATGGAGCCTCCTCCATCCCTTTGATCAATGAGAAGATCATGATCCCAATCATGGGTACTGATGACATCTCAATAGTCAATGGCATAGCCGAGGTTACCTCCACCTCAGGGAGGGCCAGAGGGAGCTAGCTCTTAGAGCTAGGAGAGGATAGGCTAGGGATCAAGATGACACCAATTTTTTATTATGGTGTGCATCCCTAGGTTGAGTGTACCGAGTCTAGATTGTGGTACACCAACCTCACATGATGTACTCTTTTTCCTATGAGTAATACATAGCTATAGATATTATTATGATTTTATGTGTTCTATGTGTAATGATTTAATGCATGTTTTATATGTTTTGCTTATTTATTTTAAGTGTTTTTATGTATGCAAACTATCCTAATGCAAACTACATGAGGATGAATGAATGCAAAAATGGGAGAACAAGAAGGAGGAAGAAGGAATGAAATAAGACAAGAGAAAAAAAGAGAAAGAAATAAGAGAAGAAAGAAGAAAGAAGAAGAAGAGAAAATAGGGGGGTCCAAAGGTCAATCATCAAAAAGGAGAAGAACGAATGATCCATAGTATAAGACTAGCGTAGGTTGCAAAGAACCAGTGTAGCCAGACACTATAGATCGTATTAACGAGATAGCTAGACCCACTATGGGTATAGCACTTGCATTAATGTGAAAAAGTGTGTGTGGAGTTTTGACCCGCTATGGGTGGTTGCTCCCTTATTGACTATTGTGAGGTGATTACCCACTAGGATGTATGTCGAGGTCTACTAAAAATGACCAAGGAGCTTATCCTGTAATGGGGTGTTGAGCCTATTGAGTCAAAAGAGAGTATGACCCGATAGAAGATCATGAATAGTGCAATACCCACTAGGATGTATAAATATCCCATGTGGGGTGTAATATGTATAAAAATAGTATGCAAGTGCTATCCTAGATTGGGACTTTGAGAAAGACTTTGTGCAACAAGAGTTTTCAGCATAATGAAGGAATCAAAAAAGGAGAAGAAGTGATCATAAGAAGAAAAGAAGAAGGAAGGAAAGAATCCCTAGGGGGGATCTTGCTAGGCATTAGAGTCCTAGTGAGAAGTGCAATGCATGTGAGCTATGACCTAACTAGGTATCATCACATGCCATTGTCGCAAGATCCCCAAAAATCTATATGAGCAAGCAGTCATGAACAATCAATCATGCATTTATGATAGGCAAACATGCAAGGTGTTAGGTTAGATGTCAAGCAATCATGCAAGGATGACAAGCAATAATGCAATATGAGCAAGCAGGTGAATGCAATGGAAAATGAAGATGCAACTATATGATAATTTTTTTTCTATATATATATATATATATATTTTTATGGAGAGTTAAAATCAATGCAAAGTCTAAATGCACCATACATCTTATCAAAATAAATAGGTGTGCCATGAGGTGTTGGATCGAAGACATCCTCAAAATCATGGAGAAGCTCTTTTAAGGCTCTTCATTCAACATCCATGGCACGATAATCACAACATTTTCTAATAGCACCATTCTTTTTAGCATAAAAGACATCATACAAAGATTCATCATTTTCTTGAATAGAAACAATGTTATTTTTAGAATGAACAGAACCAACCATATTACAAGACATTATCTTTGGAGGAAAAGAAAAATTAACACTTTTATTATCATCTATTGACAACTTTTGATATTCCATATATTCTGCATAAGTCATAAGATGGTCATCATCCTCAAAAGGTAGAGGTTGATTCTTATTAGGTATAAAACCTATACCACATCTCCTAGGCCAAATCTCAACATCCAAGGGTTCTTGAATACCCTTCTGTTGTGGTCCCAATCCTTTACCTGCATATCCCATACCAGATAGGATCTGCTTAGGAAGGGGATAATCATTAGTGAGATAGCATTGAGCAAAAGAGCGCTCATTGAGAGATGGGTTGCTACCATGGAGATTCTCTTCGAAAGCCATACCTCCGAAGATAAAAGCACACGTGCCAATGTGTATAACATCACCCTTCTTATGAGGCAAGCCCATAGTTCGGGGTGAAGGTGGTAGCTTGGCTAGATCCAGAAGAGGCTCTTGAAGAAACTGATTATCATGATCCAAGGAGAAAGAATGGGTTTTATGTTCCTCACTCACTTTTAAACTTTGAAGATGCTCAAAAATTTGAGATGAGGAACATGGAGAAATTGTTGAAGAAATAGAAGGACAAGAATAAGAATCTATTTGAGCTAACTCTATATTTGAACAAAATTCAAATGGTCGAGGGTCACCCAGAATGGTGATAACTTGATTCTTGAATTCAAACTTGAGACACTGATGAAAAGTAGAAGGGACAACCTTCATTGCATGGATCCAAGGTCACCCAAGAAGAAGATTAAAATATGCAGGACAATGTACCACATAAAACAAAGTATCCAATATTCTCGGCCCTACTTTTAAGGGAAGAGATATGACACCATAGGCCTCTTGGGACTCATTGTTGAAAGCTTTAATGATGATATCAATTTTTGTTAAATCTTCCTCTTTTAATCCAAATTTTTGAAAGAATTGATATGTACACAAATTGAGGGATGAACCATTATCAATCAAAACTCGCTTGATAAGGGTATCCCCAATAAGTGTGGTGATGTAAAGTGATGAATCTCCATGTAAGTTTGAGGAAGGTTTATCATCATCTGAGAATGAGACATGATGTATCCCAAAAGAACCTACGGTGTCAACTATGGCATCAGGAGGGATATCTGGGGAAATAGATTATTGTTGTAAAAATTTCATTAAAGCATTTCTGTGATCGGGAGAAGTCTGCAAAAGTTCTAACACTGATATATTTGTTGGAGTACTAGCTAACTACTTCTGAAGATCAAATGAAACCTGTGACTGTGGTCTCAACACTATAGGTGGAATCCTTGTAGCTGAATCTCTTCTCTGATTCTCCTTTAAAATTAAACTAGGTTGAGATGATAAACTTTATCCTTGCTGATGTTGCTGATTCTGAGTCTATTTCCTTGTAGTTACCCCAACCATACCAACCACATTACTATGGCATAGGGAATCATCTTGATGAGCCACCTGATTGGTTGTTTGTTGCTCATGCTTTGGTAGGGGATCCTTAAATATCCCCATGTCTTGATTTATTGTTGGAACTTGTTGAGTAGGAGTTTGATTACTTATTGATTGGAGATTTCCTAAATCAATGCATCCTGCATCAATCAAATCTTGAACCACATGCTTCAACTTCTTACAAGTGTTTGTCCAATGTCCTTCTACTCTATGGTAAGTGCAATATTGATTTACCTTATACCAATGAGTTGTAGTATCTGGCTGTCTTACTGGAGGTAATTCAATTGCCTTAGCATCCAATAGTTGTTTTAAAACTGCTTCCATAGGCATATTAAGTCTTGTGAAATTCCTTTGAGGAGGCTTCTGAAGTACAATATTTTGTAGGTTGTTAGTGACATTGTTAATAGGCCTACTATCACTATTGCCTCCTATATGCTTATTCTTATGTTGAGACTTAATTGGCTTATCTTATTTAACCTTAAGTTGACCTCTTCTAATGAGAGCTTGTTCCACTTTTCTTGCTAACTCAATTGCTTGATCTAAAGATGTGATAGTAGTAGTTTCTAGAGCATAAGATAATTGTTCTTGTAAATTACCAATAAATATATCAAGCATATCTTTCTGAGACACAAGTTGTCTTAATCGGCCAACTAAACTTCTCCAACGAGCTAGAAATTCTGAAAAGCTTTCTTCTTTACTTTGTTTTAAATCATATAAATCTCTCATAGTCACTTCCTTTTCAATGTAAGCACTAAACTGATGAACAAACATCTCTACGGTCTTCTCAAAACTCTTCAAAGAATAGTTGGGCAACCGATAATACCACTCTAATGCCACTCCAGCAAGACTCTTTGGAAATGTTTTCAATAAGAGCATATCATCATAAACAAGATCATGGCAAGCTATCCTGAATCCTCTTAAATGCTCTATTGGATCTTCAGTCCCTTTATAGATTGGTAATACTGGCATAGAAAAATGCTTAGGATAAGGTCTAGCAACAACAATAGGATCCAATGGCTGACTACACATTTCTTTATAACTGTATGTAAACCCTGAAGGTTGAATCATATCCATCCTTGAAACCAACTGATTCACTACACTTGCCAAATTTTGCATCTCTAAATTACTATGTATGTTTCCCAGACTTCCCAAAGGAGGAAAGTATGCATGTTGAAATCCTGATGTTTGATTCAAGTTTTGGATACTTTGGTTGTATGTGGCACTTTGTGGATAACTAACATTTGGTGGAACAGAAGCAATGGTGTTGATATTAGAGGATGAAGGAGGAAATTGAGAATAATTTTTTGGGCCATTACTAGTTAGAGAGACTTGCAGATTCCCTCCAACATTGGTGGTATTAGTAGTGGCACAAGTCACTTGGTTCTTAAAATTGTTTTGATGCAAGGATTGAGATGTAGGAATGCCATGATGAAGAAAAGGAGACCTATTGGGAGGGGAAGGAGTAGCATCCTCTTTTTCAAGATGAGCTTCTCATTCTACATATTCCAATAGTTTTTCCTGATGAGCTTTCATGAATTCCCAAATGTGATCAAATGATGAAAAGACATAACTACCATTAGGTCCAGCAAAAGGATCAGGATTAGTTTTAGTTTCCATGTCTACCTCTTCTTGCTCTTCTGGACCTACATTAGGGTCTTCCCTATCAATCTGATCATCTTCCAAAGGAACATAATCAGACTCTAGTTGTTTCCTCTGACTTCTAAGGAAAGGAGCCATTAGAAGTAGTGAAAAACAAATAGGGGAAAACACTAACAAACAAATTTTAATTACTTAAAGATTTTTCAAACAGAATTAATGATCTTGCTTAGTGTTTGAAAGAAAAGGAGGTGTTCACGTCGGGTTCACCAAATATGTAGAGGGGGAAAACTGCCCTACCGCGTACAATTCCCAAACAAAAGGCTAGATCCACAAGGAGAGAACCTTTCGTGGGGTGAACCATGGGGGTATGTTGTACTCTACACTCGGTGCTAGGGGGAAGGGTTCACCAAGAATGGTTTAAGGACTCGCTCCAAGTCCTCAGGATATTCAAGAATGTTTGATGTATTCAGTTTTAA
Source organism: Wollemia nobilis (assembly GCA_028583015.1). NCBI lineage: Eukaryota > Viridiplantae > Streptophyta > Pinopsida > Araucariales > Araucariaceae > Wollemia > Wollemia nobilis. Next base: position 41,273,968 of record JAQPPZ010016981.1, read on the forward strand.
GAAAAACACCTAAGTTTGGCCTTTCTAGTTCTAAACTAGGAAAGATAAAGGACAATGCAGAATATAACAGTAGAAAATAGAATGCAAGCATACAAGAGCTAGCCTAATATGATTCTTTATTTTGAATGCTCACTAACCTAGGGTTTATTCTAGAAAACCTTTAAAGCATAAACATACAAAATAAATGCACAAAAATTATCCCTAGATGCAAACTAAATGCTTTTCACTTTCAGATGCCTAAGAATCAATAATTAGATCAGATCTTCAACCAATAAAATGATTAGAGCACTTATCTAGACCGGTGGTTGATTTAGCTTTTTCTACCTCTTGTCCAATGATATCAAAAATACCTATTTCTGCAAGATAACTCATAAAACACTTAAAAATATGATTAGCATTAGGGGGCCTACTTAGGCCACTATGTAACAGTCCTTGGAGGCACAAAAGTCAAGCCCCCTAGGTCCTTTTAGATGACCTTTTAACACAAAATCAAAAATTGACCTTTGGAGAATTAATCATAAAATAAAATGCAGTAATAGAAAATAGAAAATAGAATGTAGTAGTATGATCTAGATGCAAAATGGAATGCAATAGTGAAAATAGAATCTTGAAATTTCCCTCGGTGTGCTCTCGGGAAAAGTCATGCCTCACCTGGAGTGGGCACGATAATGCAATAGCAAAGTCGTGCCTCTCCTGGAGGGGGCAAAATTTCGCTTCAGTGGACTAGTTTGCCCTAATCTAGGTAAGTGAAGTCACGCCTCGCTAATACTAGGCATGATATCACTACAGATTAATGAAAAATAAAATGCAGATGCAGAAGATGAAATAAATTCTAGAAACAAAGTAAGCAAACCCTGATGGACATCGCAGAAGTAGGTAGATAAAATTGAAGTATCCAAGCGGGCACTCTATCTCTCCGAACCACACCATGAATCCACCAAGTCACACAAATCAATCCAATCCACGCAATAGAAGATCAAATCCAAAATTCGCACTTTGGGGTTAGCTTGTAGCAGAAGAAAGCAAAGGAAGAAGAGTGAGCTATCATAAAAATTGTGAGCTTAATCAATAATCAAAATTTCGCATTAAGATCGATATCCCCTGTATCACTTATCTATATCATTTAAGCAAGAACATCCTTCCTTTTATAGATGAAATCGGAGGGAAAAAGGTGGGAAAAATAAACCCAAAGTCGATGCCAAAACACATTGGGAGGGTTTAGACCTAGGTTTAAGTGGGCCAAAAATAATAAAATAAAAATTTAATTTAAAACGATGAAGTCGTGCCCTAGGATGACGGAGTGCGAGATCGCTCCAATGAAGTCATGCCCGGCCATGACGGAGCATGATTTCGCCAAAGGCACTAAAACAAGCAAGGCTGAGGGAGGAGAGGCCTATCCTTGCCTTAGGCAAGGGTTAGGGACCTCTTAGGGGTTCCAAGGAAGATTGCCCACTGAAAGTGGATCAATTTTTCATGTCTACAGTATTATTTACCTTCAATTATATTTTAGATAACTTTAGTGTAATGAGATACCTCTTATAGGGTAAAAATATTTTAGAGGAACTATGTCACTAGACTTGATTTCTATGAAATACCTCTTACTTCCTATTAGTTCTTTCATGGAAATTATATTTCGTTTTAATCATAGTTGAGGTTCAAATATATACCATTAAATTTTTAATTTAAGGTTGTAATCCTCGAAAAGGTATCATGCACTATATGTTCAAGCAACAATCTTCTATTTAATGTTTAAGTGCCTGTGATGGATGCATCTAGTTCGGAGTAAGAGAGAAAATAGAAGAAAGGTAGTTCTGAGGAAGTTTCAAAAGAAGGTTCTAAAAAAATTTAGAGCACATAGCAAAACTAAATTATTGTTGGTCCTAACCTATCAGGTTTTCATACATGTTTATCATATGTTTTCCTAAACTATGACGAAAGCATGAGATAAAGTATTTTTCCTAGTCAAATGGGATTTACTCCCATTCAAAATGGATCTTGTAATAGTTTTTCCTACTAAAATATTAAATTTTTAGTTAGTAGGCCCTAATGTAGAAATTATTTGTAAATGGAATAACTTCTAGGGCAAGAAGGATTGTACTTAAAATATTTCTAGAATAAAGTTGAGATGGGGAAGGTGAAGTGAGAGTAGAGGTTCTAATTAGAATAAATTTAGAAATTTAGGAAAGAGAGGTGAATGTTAGTGTAAATATTTGCAACTAATTATCCTACTTCAAACTATTAAGAGTTTTAATGAAAATAAACAAAAAATTATGAACAGTGATAGGTGAAAATGATGTTTTATAAAAAGGTCTAGTCCTAGATACTCATGTCAATCTGATAATCATAATATTTTGAGTGCCATGCAAAGTATATGTCTGTAGCATGGAGGGTGAGTCCTTTTAAATCTAATGTTTTGATGGAGGAATGTCTATTCATATGAAAGTGTTTCAACTATTCTAATGATTAAAGAAAATAGAAATATTGCAAAGAAACTAAATGTACTCAAAATTAAATATTTAACTAATCACACTTGCAGATTAAAATAATGGAAATAACAACTAAATAAAAACTATAGAAATAAATAAACTACACAAAAGAAAAAAATTGTACATCACTAAAAATTGGAAATAAAATAAATGAAAATAGGGGAGTATTACTACCTAGAGTGTGCTTGAGCTCCCGTAGATGATTCACCCAACTAGTTGCTAATGAATAACCTCTTAATCCATTGAAAATATTGAGATTTTAATTGATAAAAATTAATTACAATGTCCAAAAAAAATAAAAAAATTCATTCAACGATTAAATATTTTCTCTTAGGGTTGCCCAACATTTTTATACAATATGCAGGTAATGCTTGTTACAAAAATATGCAACCAAAAAGCCTAAATAAATATTATGTTGCTGATATGTTACAATGGCTACGAGCAGCTCATGTTTTCACCAAAAATGGTGAGTCACTCATTAAAATAAAACATCGATGGCTAAGAATAATGCTCCTCTAGAGTTAAAAATTATTTCTATAATTTTCTTGGAAATCATGTGGTCAATGGTCAACATATGGTATTCAAGGTGTATGCATCCTCAATTGGAAAGTAGGCACTATATTTATACTGAGGGTAGGCACCACATTGATGGGGTGTAGATGCCATACCTTTCAATTGGGATTGTGCATGTGCTTCACTTTATGGGATGTAGGTGCTACACCTTAGTGGAGTGTAGACACCTTCCATAGTTGGTGGGGCATAGGTGCTACTTCATTGTGGGAAGTAGGTGCTCTACCCTATGTGGGGTATAGGTACCTTCCTATGCTTAGGAAATAGGTGCCTCTTCCTAGTGGAAAGTAGGAACCCTATCATGGGAAGGATGTAGGGGCCTCCTACACTCATTGGGATCATATTTATAACTTATTCATTTTATAGAAATAATAATACTTTCACATAATTCTTGGTTCATATAGGACCTCGACTCAAAAATGTAAAAGATTTAGCAAAAATTTGTAACTACACACACACACAACTAAAAACATTGATCAAGTATAAGTACCATATTTTCTCATTAATAATACACAATAGTCATACAAAAATGCATTTCTAATGTTAAGTGTTAACTTTTGATGCTATTTATTTAAGGAAATTCAACCACAAGAACTAAAAAGAGTATGCAATTGTGTCTAACTTGGAGATATCAAATGCTCCATTCTTCATAGAAGTTCTACATTGTGTCTAACTTGCATTCTACTCTCCTATCTATTCTCTTCTATTCTCTATGTTGCTCACTCTTATCTATAAAAGGCCTATATATAATGAGATATGTCTCTTGGCATTTCACCTACCTATGACTCTTCATCTTCCTATTCTATGACTCATGTACACATGGAATATATGCACATTTACATCATCAAGTACTTTGCACATTCTAAAAACACTTGTGAATTTATTACATTGCATAAATTAAATACTAATAAAACTCCTAATCTAGAGATGTACCCAAGGTGGTACATTGGAATGTACCAAATAATGTAATATATTCCAACACCCGTCTGTATTACATTATTTGGTTATTTAAGACTTTAGTCTTCAATATGGTCTTCATATTGGTTCAATTCACTTTGCACTATATGCTTCCTTGGTCAAGTTTCTTCTCTTCTTACTTATCTTAAAAATTAGGGTTAGCCTTTGTGCCTTCATTATTTATCATGCTATCATTAGATTCCTGCAAAACTATTTTCTCTTTGCCTTTGTCCTTCTTATCACAAGTCTTCTTTAGTGTACTATATTTTGAACAATCTCTTAAAGTATCATGATAAGATCTTGAATTAGAATAACTTGAAGTATCAATTCTGCATAAAGAATGAAATATCTTCTCTAAGAAGGATTCATCTCATTTTATTTTCTCTTTAAGTTATTCAATCAATTCCTTTTGCTCCATATTCTCCTCTTTGTAATATTTGAATGTAAGTAATGCCATATATAATATGCTAGTAACATTCAAAGGAATAATGATTCTATCTTTATAATTATCAATTGCTTCATATATTCTTGCATGCATATAGTATTCTAATGTTTCAAAATTTTCTTTCAAGGCTTCCTTATAGATGAAACTTGAAACTAAGTCTAACTTTCCTTTAGACTTTTCAATCAAATTTTTGATTCCAAATTTTATAACTTTTACTCTTTCTTTTCTAATTTCATTATTTAATGAACTCTTTGGAGTAAACATCTTTTTTCACTCCTTAGTATTGGATATTGAAAAATAGTTTTTGATAGTCTTTTAACTTTTAAAAATAGTCGAGGTTGACTACCTTATGACTCCCTAATTTAGAGATCAAACTTAATGAACTCTTTTCAATTCTCAAATTTTTAGGATACCCCAAAAATTCTAATGTTCAATCAATGATTTTGACAAGGGTTTAATTTTTTAAATCTCTAGGTAGAATTCCTTTTAACTCCATAGTATTTTGAGTATACTATGGTCTTGAGAAAGTGCTTAGATTTCTTATTTTTCCTTTGAGTTGAATCCCTTTTATCTCCCTAATGTTCAACTTCTATTATTCACCTTATTTCTCCCTGTTTTTGAATAGAAAGCTAAAGATAATTTAAATGTGCTTTCAATTGATAAATTTTTTATCTTCAAGACTTTAGAGTTGGATTCCTTATGTCTCATTAATTTGAGCAAGAGAATAATTTCAATGTAGTTTTCCAACTTTTCAACAACTTTATGTACTGCTTCAATTTGTAATAGTAAGGTTTCTAAATTTCAAAAACCTAAATTGGTGTTGAACTCCTTATAAATCCCTAATTAGAAATTTAGAAAATAAAGGATATATTTCAATGTAGAAAACCTTATTCCTCATCATTAATTATTTGTAAATATTTCAATACTTTAATTTCAGATAATGTAATTTCAAAAGGTTCTCAAGTTAAATTCTCCTTACTTCAATAGTCTTTCAAATCAATCAATAAATCATCTAAGGTTGTAATTTAACAATTTATTTCCTTATATCTCCATTCATTTAATTAACTAAAATTAACTTTAGTATTGATAAACCTTATGCCTCCTTGACCTTTATTAAATGAAAATAGTATTTAAATATTAATATACCTTCTTGGAGGTGAGGTGCTATGTATTAGTCTACTACTCCTTTGATTGCAACTTGCACTCTAATTAGGTATTTTTATCCTCTTAGTATTCAGTGCTTACATGATGTTATTTCACTACATTTATTTCTATTCCTTGTGTATAGAACTTTCTTCAACTTTTACTATCCTCCTCATTCTTCATCTACATTCTCCGACCTTGAATGCACATTGTTGATGGTTTGGGCTCTTCAAACCTGAATATACTCTTTTTATTACATGCCACATGACACTCAACATTTTATTTGGGTGTTACTTCTTGTTTATATATCCAATTAGGTGGCATTATCAAAAATTAGGTGTTACTTTATGACATGTGTCCTCCTTTCTAATGATCACTGGTTTGGAGTGTTTTCAATGATTATTGGTGCTCTTTTATTTTGTACCAAGTGGTATATGAGTTCTTTAACTGATGTGAAAAGTGGTGGCTCCACTCCTCGTAATACTTACATGTAACACTTCATCTTTATTTGGTGCTCAATATAACTTTCCTTTCCTTAACATTATTAGTATCTTTTTCCAACACTTCTTTCTTTCAATAAATATTGTTTGATCTTATTTTTGCAACTACAAGATGATTGGTATTTGTTCTTCAACACTTGATTATGCTTCTTGATTTCTAACATTTTACGGTGGATCTTCTCCATCAATGGATGCTCCTCTTCTACATTGATGGATCCTCCTTTGGTGGCACTTCAACACTTCCTCCTTGGTGGTTGTTTCACCACTTTGCTTGATAGCTTCTCAACACTGTTCTACTAGATATACAAGCCTCTTTACTTGGGTAAACACTTTTCTTCTTGCTTTATTTCTCTTCCATAAGACTTGCACCTTTATCCTTTCTTTGGCACTATCCTTATATTATATTTAACTTATATCTTTTGTTACATGTTTTAATATAATGTGGAAACTACCTTCTTGGAGTTTCAGTGCCTTGGTGTCTTTAGACACTTTAACTCTTGCCTTTCTTTTTGCTAATTTTAAAAAACTCAAATGTGGTGCTTTTAAAACTAGAAATGAATATGTTTTAACTTAGATAAAATACCTTTATTGCACCAAAAAAGTTTAGACCTTTTTGTATCCTTTTGTAGCTTAACTTAAAATCTTTAAAATATGCTAATGTGAATATTCGAATGATGAACTTTTATAACACCAATATTACATACCTATTCACCTCCTTTTTGTAGCTGCCTATTTTCTAGTCTTCTTCTCAAGAATCTAAATGTCTTGAGGCCTTCTAGAATCCTTTCCAAATTTTTGCAAACTTCTTGCCAAATCATTTTTTCCTTTTGGGATTGTTGTTAGATGGTGATAATTATCTCGAAATATTCTTTATCAGGAGCTTCTACTTGCTTTTTTTGTTGAGCTTTCTTAAAATATCCTTCAATGGACACTTCTTCAACTTTCTTCAATAGGACTTTTCTAGACTTATTCTTATTTCTCCTTCCATTTGTTTGAGACCTCTTCTCTTGGGTCTTCAAATTATATAGCTTCTCAAATATTCAATAGAAATTTTCCTAGTCCTTCTCTATCTTCAATATTCAATCTTCTATATTCCAAATCTGGAAGTTCTTTAATGGGACCTCTTTCTTGGGTATCCTCCTTCTAGATTTTCTTTCTACTTTTTTCAATTTGCAATATTCAATATTCTATGGGGACCTCCTTCTTAGGTCTCCTTAATCACCAATCTCCAATATTCTATGGGTCTCTTTTGGCTTCTTTCTCTCTTCTCAATATTCAATCTAGAATATTCAATCTTCAATGAGGACTTCTTCTCTTGAGTCTCTTCTTTCTTCAATATGGAGTCTTCAATATTCAAGCTTCAATGGGGACCTCCTTATTGGGTCTCTTCAATATTCTACCTCCAATATCCAATGGGGCCTTATTTCTTAGACCTCCTTAATCTTCAATGTCTATTTTTTTGTAACAAAGAACTAATCCCTGCATGAGAAAACACATAGAATTTTAGGCAATGAAAGATGAAATTCTTCTCTATATGTTGTAGGAAGCTTCTCAACTTCTAAGAAATAATTTTTTACAATAAAAAATTAGACAATTACAAGTAAATCCATGCAAATATCTATATGTCTATAAGTCAATAAACATTAATACTTGTACTTCAATCTAGTGTAAAAGAGATATTTATTGAGTCCTACTCTTCACGAGTTTTCCTGCAACCTTGTGGAAAGACTCTAGAAAAATAGCAATTCTAAAAATTCTAGAAATAAAATCTCCCTATATACTTTCAATATCTCTTGTGGCTCTCTCTATCTCCTATAAATCTACCTTGTGCTCTGATACCACTATTAACTTTTGATGCTATATATTTAAGGAAAAGCAACCACAAGAACTAAAATGAGCATGCAATATTAAATATATGATAATGAAAATATACTAAGAAGGAAAAACTCATAATAAACTTCTAAAATAACTCATAAAATTGCCATTAATGAAATCTCACAAAAATAGGATGTTCGTACAAAATGTGGAGATCTCAAATGTTCCATGCTTCATACAAGTTTTATATTATATGTAACTTGTATTCTACTCTCATATCTATTCTCTACTAGTATCTATGTTTCTCACTCTTATCTATAAAAGGCCTATATATAATAAAATATGTCTCTTGGCCTTTCACCTACCTATTCTTGAAGAACATGTGCTTATACTGAGAGGGGGGGTGAACAATATAACATAAAACTTTTCCCCAAATAGTAGCATCAGCATTAATAAAATAGTGAACATCACACAAAGCATCACACACATGAGAGACATCATTTTTAATGTGGTTCACCCAATGTGGGCTACCTCCATAGAAAAATATTTCTTCTAAATATTTCTCAAATAATATTTTGGGAATCCTTCCCAAGTACAATTTTTATGGACCTTTGTACAAAGGATATGTTGATCCCCTAATCTCAAGTTCATGGATATATTCCATAGGAGAACTCTTTCCCCTTCTGCTTTGTCTAGTGATATTCTAGAAGACTCTGTCTCTCTACTGCACTGATTGGTGGATCTCTCTCCACTTGAAGACTCCTCACTCAAATCTGTCTTCAATTGTCTTGGTTTCTGGATCTCTATCCATTGATACTTTATCCTATATACTCTATCACCTCCAAATATCTTTCAATAGGTTCAATCAGAACCTTCTCAAATCTGCTCAACAAGATCACATAGAACATATCCAAATCTACTCAACAAATTCACATAGAACCTACTCAAATTTTCTCAACAGGTCCACACAGAACCTACTCAAATATGCTAAACAAGTCCTCTCTAGGACTTGCTCAAATATGTATATCAATCTTCCACAAAATCTTACTCAAACTTAGTCCACAAGATTTCTCAAATACTTATCTCAAATCTACTTAATAAGCTCACACAAAACTTGTCCAATATCATAGAATCATAAAGAGAACTGTTAGAGACTCAATATGTTCTATTATCAAATCTCAATCTCAACTCAAATATAGAATATATAAAAGTTTGTTTTATGGAAATTGAACAACCACATGCATCGACTTGACTAGGCTCAATCAACTCAACTCAACCAATCACCTCAATGAACAACCCTTTCTCACAAACCCTAGTCCAAGCATGTATCAACCAACTTAAAATGTTTTCAACAATGCTCAACAACAAATATCACATAACAATCGTACTCATGTTCTCTTCTAACTCAAGTTCAATTTCTTTGCACAACCAATGGGCTCCAACAACAATGCTTATAAAACAAGGTTTAATCACAACTCTCAATCCAAAAAACCTTGAAGCACTAAACCAATCACTTTCGAAAAGGAAACCACAATCAATCCTTTTCACTCCAAAGATATTTTCAGAAATCAACCACCATAATCAATCAATAGGAGAATGTGCCCATACCTTTTATGAATATGAAGAATCCTCTTTGGAAATATGCCACAATCACAATATTCTTTTACCAATATTCACAAGGATTACAAGATCACAAAATAATCAACATTACTCCACTTCACAATAATATTTACCAAGGCTTTTAATTAGAAAACCTTCTTAAGAATTAATGCACAACTTCCTTATCACTCCTAAAACCACTTGTACCATAAAGTAAAATAAATCAAAACATTGCATAACCTTGTCACTCCACAAACCACTTATACCATAAAATAAATCAAATATTTTATATCCTTCCTTTCAACACTTTTGCACTCAAAAATAATCACAAAGCTTTCTTAGGCAATATCTCACATTAATCAAATATCAAACCTTATTAAAATATTAAAGCTTGCTCAACCTTATATCTCCCCAAAAAAAAAATTATAATCAAACATTAGCAAGAAAATATTTTAATTAAAATATTTACCCCCATAAATATCGGAGTCAAAGTGCATACCTCAAAGGAGCCCTCGAAGGGATTTGGAATTTCAAACTGCTGCCCACTGTGCTGTCAAGTGATAGCTAAGTCACGTGAGCTAAGACTGGCCATGTGAGTGCCTTGGGAACTCTCTTCCTTAAACCACATGCACTTTCCTCACAAGGTGCCAAAAATTTGACAGTCCATGACTTGACTGCCCATGTCACACTCCATGAAATTCACTGGGCAATATTCAGATGCATAAATACTTTGGATTTTCAAAAATCATGCAACACGACTTAGGTTTATTAAATGGAAAACCTTTGGCTTATTTATATAAGCCATCCTTCAATGCGAATACATCAGTCCTTTTAACATTGCCCTCATGATGTTGGCGGTGCCAATAAGAAAGGAGGGAAAAACCTTTTATTTAATTTTAAAATTAAAATTAAAATTTTAAATAAATTAAAATTTAAACTAAACCTTTAAAATTAAATTTCTCCATCACCGGGGCACATTTTTTGATGAAACAAAAAGCCAACTTGGGTTTTAAGAAAAACTCATTTCAAATATGCCATAAATTGGTTTTAAATAAAATATTTCCTTGCCTTCCTTGGTTTTCGTAAAAACCTTTTGCTAAGCTTTCCTTGAAGCTCCTTTTGGAACCAAATGCCATGCATCCCTTCTAGAACCTTTGATCAAAACCTTGGCTTCTCATGAAGCTCTTTGTGGAGAAAAATCATAGTGCTTACTTACATAGGTCCTTTTGACATCAATGACAACTTTTAGCTTAGGGACTCAAAATGTCCAACAATCTCCCCCTTTGTCATTGATGGCAACCCATATTCATTTTATTGAAACCTGACCTTCTTTTCTGCTCCCGCTGGCACTTTACTCCCCCTGCCTTAGTGCTCTCTCAAATATCAAATCTCATATCAAATATCTCTCCTAATACACAAATCTCCCCCCCTTTGACATCAATGACAAAGGGTCACTTTTGGGTCTCGGGGCTAAGAATGAGCCTCTTAACTTAGCCCCTCCTCCACCTCCACATGAGGTGGTTAATTATAGGGTGGGAGTCTCACTCCCTATTTGCCTCGAAGATACTCAAAATTCTCCTTTGAGAGTGGCTTAGTAAAAATATCTGCTATCTATTCCTTTGTAGTGACATACTCCAATATGACCTATTTATCTGACATGTGTTCTCTTATAAAATGATACTTAATTGGAATGTGCTTCGTCCTGGAGTGCATTATTGGATTTTTTGAGATACATATGTCACTGGTATTATCACATAGTATAGGAATGGTCTGATTATGATTTATCTTGAAGTCTTCTAAATTTCTCTTCATCCATAACACCTGTGTACAACTGGCTACTGCTGCAATGTATTCTATATCTGCTGTAGATAGTGATATTGAAACCTACTTCTTGCTTAACCAGGAGACTAGAATTTCTCCAATAAATAAAGCTCCTCCACTTGTGCTTTTTCTATCATCAATATTGTCAGCCCAATCTACATCTGTATATATTGTGAGTGTGAAACTATAACTTTTGGGATACCAAAGTTCAAAATCCATAGTCCCTTTTAGATACCTGAAAATTATTTTTACTACTGATGCATGTGTTTCCTTAGGTGCTACTTGAAATCTTACCACTAATCCCATGGACTATACTATGTATGGTCTTGTAGATGTGACATATAATAAGCTGCCAATCATGTATCTGTATAGTCTCTGATCTACCTCTGGAGATTCATCATCCTTACTCAACTTGCACCCTATGACCATAGGAGTACTTACTGGTTTGCAATATTCTAATATAAATTTCTTTAACATCTCCTTGATGTACTTGGCTTGAGACAAAAACACTCCCTTATCTAATTATGAAATCTTAAGACCAAGAAAGAAGGATAATTCACCAAGCATTGACATATCAAATTGACTCTGCATATTCTTAGAAAACTATTTGCACATCTTGTCATTGTTTCCCACAAAAATTATGTCATCAACATAAACAACCACTATTAGAAGATCATTTCCTTTATTTCTAATATACAAATTACTATTTTCTATTCCTTTCTTAAATCCATATTATTGTATATACTTATCCAATATTGAGTACCATGCTCTGGGAGCCTGCTTTAAACCATACAATGCATTTTTTAATCTGCATACCTGATTTGGTGTATCTACTAGTATGAATCCCTATGGCTATTCAATGTAGACCTCTTCTTCTAGAATATCATTTAGAAAAGCCGAATTAACATCCATTTGATATACCTTGAATTTCTTGAAACTTACAAAAGTTGAAAATATTCTTATAGCTTCAATTCGTGCAACTAGAGCAAAGGTTTCATCAAAATCAATTCCTTCTACTTGTGCATAATTTTTGCATACTAACCTTGCTTTATTTATGACTTGTCCATATTCATTCAACTTATTTTTGAAGACCCATTTTGTGCCAATCACGTTTTTATCCTTTGGTCATGGAACAAGTTCCCAAGTTTTGCTTTTCTCAATCTGATCTATTTTTTCATTCATTGCTTTAACCCAAAATTCATCTTCACTAGCTTGAGAGAAATATTTTTATTCAATCTTAGATAGCAAAGAAAAATTAGCTTGTTGAGATGGTTTTATTATTCTTCTCCTTGTCTGTCTTTCATCTAGATTCCCAATGATCTGATCTTTTAGGTGATGTTTCTGTACATATCTAGAAGGAGTCTTAGGAAGAAGCCTTTGTGTTTCTTCTTCATCATTATTTGATTCCTCACAAAATTATTCTTGACAACATCCATCTTCTTGGTATACCATTTGTTGAATTAGCTCTCTGGAATCTATCTTCTCATCAACTGTTACATTCATACTTTCCACCACAGTGTGTGTTCTTTTGTTGTAACATCTGTAGGCCTTGATTTTTGTGGAATAACCAAGAAATATTCCCTCATCACATCTTGGATCAAATTTGCCTAAATTATGATCTTCCCGTATTACGTAACATTTGCTTCCAAAAATATTGAAATGTTTTATAGTAGCAGGTCTTCCCTTCTAAAGCTCATAAGGATTCTTGTGATGATTTACCCTTAATTGAGCCCTAGTAATTATGTACACAACTGTAAATACTTCTTCTTTTCAAAAACCATATGAAAATTTAGATTCATTTAACATAGCTCTAGCCATGTTTTCAACATTCCTATTTTTCCTTTCAACTACTTCATTTTTTTGGGGAGTTCTTGCTGCTAAGTTTTCTCTATTGATTCCATGTTGTTCACAAAATTCTACAAACTCATCTGAATTAAAATCTCCTCCTCTATCATATCATAGACACTTAATCCTTTTACCTATTTCATTTCCAACCAACTTCTTGAATGCTTTAAATTTTCTGAAGGCTTCTGACTTTTATTTTAGGAATATTACCCACACCATTCTAGAATAATGATGGGGGAGCCAAAATTGCTCAGCCCAAATCCTCAAATATCATTCATTAATTCAGAAAAATATTACAATAATGGCAGCAGTCTGCCAAATAAACTCCTTTATTCCGAAATATAGTTTATTTATTTTTATTTTTTCTATTACAACATTTCCAACTCTGGAAGAAAAACAACCTAAACAGGTCCAAAATGGCCCTCTTGCCTTCACGTCTGCAACACTGTCTCGACATTTTTTTGACCCTGGAAGAAAACAACTCAAACAGGTCCAGAATGGCCCTCTTGCCTTCACGTCTGCAACTCTGTCTCAGTCATTTCCAACCCCTTGTGCATACCTTTGCTTCCCCTTTTAAACTCTCTTGCGTGACTCTCTGTTTCCATTTTTTGACCCTTCATTTCATTTCATGTGCCTCTTCGTTGTCTTGGCTTTCGAAACGTCTTTCTATCTAACTCTTGATCTTTGTCTGCTTTCATTGCACCTTGGTGCCATGTGCTTGTCTAGTGCTGCCACTGTAGACTCTGTCGACCTGTCAACCAATGATGACGTTTGGTATACCAACCGCTCGATAATTTCCTCTATAATGGCCCCTATAACCACCTGTTTTTTCTTTTCTTTTGTTTGGTTGCGACAATGCGACATGTCACGATATCGTGACACTTTCCTCTTCTTTGCCAACATGTTGCGATATCATGACACTTTTTCCTCCTTCCTCTTTCTCTTCTCTTGTAGTCACGATAATGCAACATGTCGCGATATCACGACATCTTTTCCTTCTTGCTCTTCCTCTTCTCTTTTTGTCGCGATAATGCAACATATCGCGATATTGTGACACTTTTTCTCTCTTGCGCATCCTCTTGACTTTTGGTCGTGAAAATGCGACATGTCATGATATCATGACATTTTCTTCTCTGGCCTTTCCTGTCTTCTTTCAGTCCTGATTTCATGACATGTCGTGATATCATGAAATTTTTGCTCCGCTCCTTCTCTCTCCTTCTTGAGTCGCAAAAATGTGACATGTCACGATATCGTGACACTTTTCTCTATCACGATATCATGACATCAAGGCAAACACTTAGAAATTTTTGTTGATGCAAGATTGCTCTGCTACCATCGGATGCTCCTGCATCAGACAACTAGGGTGGATTGAGAAGTGACCTTCACTTTTGTACTATTCTGTCACCTTATTTTTCAACATCTTAGTACTGGAAAAATCTTCAACCTCAGCACTACTCTTTTCTCCATCATTCTCAACTCAGAAGCATTCCTTGGACTACTCCTCTTCACAACTCCTCTTGCAGGGCTTGCACTTGCCTTTGCAAAGCTTTGAAATCTTTCTTCAGGTACCCCATTTCTCCCACCACCACGGTTTCTTCGTGGAGGCATTCTTCCTCACTCTCTACTCACAACCCTTAACCACAGATCTTGATGTAAACTACCTCACATCCGATGATCTGTTTACACACTCAGGAACCCTATGCTCTTCCATAGATCCTAGTGCAAACTACCTCACTTTTGATGATCTACTCACACACTCAGGAACTCCCTAAGCTCTTCCACAGATACTGGTACAAACTGCCTCACTTTCGACGATCTGCTCACACACTCGGGAACTCTAAGCTCTTCCACAGATCCTAGTGCAAACTGCCTCACTTTCGGTGATCTATTCACACACTCAAGAACTTTCGCTCTTCCACATATCTTGGTGCAAAATGTCTCACTTTTGGCGATCTGCTCATACACTCAGGAACTTTCGCTCTTCCATAGATCCTAGTGCAAACTGCCTCACTTTCGGTGATTTGATCACACACTCAAGAACTTCTGCTCTTCCATAGATCTTGGTGCAAACTGCCTCACTTTTAGTGATATTTTTACATGCTCAAGAACTCCCGCTCTGATACCACTGATGGGGGAGCCAAAATTGCTCAGCCCAAATCCTCAAATCTCATTCATTAATTCGAAAAAAGATTACAATAATGGTAGCAGTCTGCCAAATAAACTCCTTTATCCTGAAAGAGTTTATTTATTTATTTTTTTTCTATTACAACATTTCCAACTATGGAAGAAAAGCAGCCTAAACAGGTCCATAATTACCCTCTTGCCTTCACATCTGCAACACTGTCTTGGCAGTTTTTTGACCCTGGAAGAAAATAGCTCAAACAAGTCCAGAATGGCCCTCTTGCCTTCACGTCTGCAACTCTGTCTTAGCCATTTCCAACCCCTTGTGCATACCTTTTCTTCCCATTTTAAACTCTTTGGTGTGACTCTCCATTTCTCTTTTTTGACCCTTCGTTTCATTTCCCATGCCTCTTCATTGTCCTAGCTTTCGAAACATCTTTCTGTGCGACTCTTGATCTTCGTCTGCTTTCATTGCACCTTGGTGCCATGTGCTTGTCCAATGCTGCCACTATAGACTTTTTCTGCCTGTCAACCAATGATAACGTTTGGTATACCAACCACTAGATAATTTCATCTGTAGTGGCCCCTGTAACCGCCTATCATTTCTTTTCTTTTGTTTGGTCGTGACAATGCGACATGTCACAATATCGCGACACTTTCCTCTTCTTTGCCAACATGTCACAATATCACAACACTTTTTCCTCCTTCCTCTTTCTCTTATCTTGTAATCACGATAATGCAACATGTCACGATATCACGACACCTTTTCCTTCTTGCTCTTCCTCTTCTCTTTTAGTCACGATAATGCAACATGTTGCGATATCATGACACTTTTTCTCTCCTGCGCCTCCTCTCGCCTTTTGGTCACAAAAATGTGACATGTCGCAATATCATGACACTTTTTCTCCCTGCACCTTCTCTCATCTTTTGGTCATGAAAATGCGACATGTCACGATATCGCGACACTTTTTCTCTCCTGCACCTTCTCTCGTATTTTGGTCATGAAAATGTGACATGTCACGATATCGTGACACTTTTTCTCCTTTGCACTTTCTCTCATCCTTTGGTCATGATAATGTGACATGTCGCGATATCGTGAAACTTTTCTCTCTTGCGCCTCCTCTCGTCTTGTAGTCATGATAATGCGACATGTCGCGATATCCTGACATATTTCCTTTCTGCCTCCTCCTTGCCTCTCGGGTCATGAAATTGTGACATGTCATGATATCGTGACAACTTTACTCTCTACTTTCTCTCTCTATTTTAGGTCATGACATGTCGTGATATCACGATAGTTTCCTTCCTTGATTTCGTTTTGCTCCTTCAGTCATGATTTCATGACATGTCACGATATCATGATAGTTTCCTTCCTTGCTTTCTTTCTGCTCCTTCGGTCATGATTTTGCAACATGTCGCGATATCGCGACAGTTTCCTTCCTTGCTTTCTTTTTGCTCCTTTGGTCGTGATTTCGTGACATGTCACGAAATCATGACATTTTCTTCTCTAGCCTTTCCTATCTTCTTTCGGTCATGATTTCGTGACATGTCATGATATCGTGACATTTTTGCTTCACGTCTTCTCTCTCCTTGAGTCGTGAAAATGCGATGTGTCACGATATTGCAACACTTTTCTCTGTTGCGATATCGTGACATCAAGGCAAACACTTAGAAATTTTTGTTGATGCAAGATTGCTCTGCTACCATCGGATGCTCCTGCATCAAATAATCATCTACAAACAACAAGAAGTAACTCTCACCCTGAATACTTTATATTATGGTAGGACCACACAAATTAGTATGTATTAAACTCAAGGGCTCAGATGACATAACCTTTTGGTTTGTAAGTTGTCCTAGTTTTCTTTCCATGTTGGCAAGGTGCCCAAATTGTATCTTGAGGTCTTCTTATCATGGGTAAATCCCTGACTGCATATTTATTGCTTATGCTGACTATGTTGTCAAAATTCAAATGATCCAATATTCTATGCCACAACCAGCTCTCATATTATTGTGATAGAAAACACTTTTCCCCTTTGATATCATCGAGCATGTACAAGTTGTTTGGGGTTCTTCTTGCATTTGCAATGATTCTTCCTATTTCTATTTTCCTTATCTCACATATATATGGATGTAAGGTAACCATATATCCTTGATTGCAAAGTTAAATTATACTTAGTAGATTGTGTTTTAACCCTTTGACATACAAAACATTCTCTATTTTTGTTTTTCCATTGTATAGACTTAGAGTGCCTCTCCCAACAATCCTAGCTGATCCATTATCACCAAAACTTACTGATCCTCTATTTGTTTCCTTTAGAACAATGGATTTGTCTTTGTCTCCTATCATGTGAATAGAGCAACCACTATCCAGATACCATTGTTCTTCTTTATTTTGAGCATGCAGGCTTGTTTGGACTAACATAGATTTGGCCCTGACATTCTTTCTTTCATCCTTCCTAGTTGTTGGAATTGTTTTTCTAGACTCAGGAAATATCATTTTACACTACCTAGCCTTGTGCATAAAATTATTATGTTTGTAATATATAACATAATCATCCATGAGATGTGCAAAGGAATTTAAAGTTCTATTGTATCTTGCATGATGAATACTGTGTGTAACTATATGACCATATTTATTGCAATAAAAACAATGACCATGAAAGAAGTTATGTAACCTGTTTGGAGGTCTTGGATATTATGAATAATTCATCCTCTTCTTGTAATTAACTCTTATCTAGGGCTCCTCTTTACTTTCCTTCTTTCTGATGTACTTTGCTTGCTTTACTTTGTTTGAAGTTTATGCCTTTTGGAAGCTTGATTCCTCATTTTGTTTCACATATTCTATATTTTGTAGTATCTTGATCCCTTCCAGTTTATTCCTTAGGAGAACAATTTATTCTTCCAATATTCCACATTCTATTTCCTTGGCTTTCAATATATCTAACATATCTTGCTCAATATTATTTCCTTATTCTACCTTAATCTTGAATTCTTTAAGGTTTTGTATAATTTCCACTCTTGCCTCTTCATATTCCTGAATTTGTTCTTTCAAGTTTAAATTTTTCCCTTTAAGTCTTTAAAATTTTCTAAGAGCAACAAATAATTCTTCCTTTATATCAAACCTACTGTCTTCTTCACTTTATAAAGTCATGTGTGCTACCGAAGGATCCTCTTCCAATCTTTTAGACTCTTCACGGAGAGACCCACTCTGATACCAATTGAAGAACATATTCTTATACTGATAGGGGGGTGAACAATATACCATAAAAATTTTCCCCAAATAGTAGCATCAACATTAATAAAATAGTTAACATCACACAAATAATCACACACATGAGAGACATCATTTTTAATGTGGTTCACCCAATGTGGGCTACCTCCATAGAAAAATATTTCTTCTAAATATTTCTCAAATAATATTTTAGGAATCCTTCCCAAGTACAATTTTTATGGACCTCTATCCAAATGAGATTTTGATCCCCTAATATCATTTCATGGATCTCTTCCATAGGATAACTCTTTCACCTTATGCTCTGGCTAGTGATCTTCTAGAAGACTGTCTCTCTACTGCACTGACCGATGGATCTCTCTCCACTTGAAGACTCCTCACTCAGATTTGTCTTTAATTTTTTGGGTTGTTGGATCTCTATCCACTAAGACTCTGTCCTCTGTACTCTATCACCTCTAAAAATTTGTCAATAGGTTCACTCAAAACCTTCTCAAATATTCTCAACAAGATCACTTAGAACTTATCCAAATCTACTCAATAGGTCCACACAAAACTTGCTCAAATATGCTCAACATGTCCACATAGAACCTTCTCAAATATGCTCAACAAGTCTACATAGAACTTGTCCAAATATGCTCAATAATTCCTCTCTAGGACTTGCTCAAATATGCATAGAAAGCTTCCACAAAATCTTACTCAAAATCAGTCCACAAGCCTTCTCAAAGACTTGTCTCAAATATGCTTAACAAGCTCACACATAACTTGTCCAATATCATAGAATCATAAAGAGAATTGTTAGAGACTCAATATGTTCTATTATCAAATCTCAATATCAACTCAAATCCATAATATAGAATAGTTTGTTTTATGGAACTTGAACAACCACATGCATCCACTTGACTAGGCTCAATCAACTCAACTCAACCAATCACCTCAATGAACAACCCTTTCTCACAAACCCTAGTCCAAGCATGTATCAACCAAATCAAAATATTTCCAACAATGCTCAAAAACAAATCTCACATAACAATGATACTCATGTTCTCTTCTAACTCAAGTTCAAGTTATTTGCACAACCAATGGGCTCCAACAACAATGCTTATAAAAAAAGTTTTAATCACAACTCTCAATCCAGAAAACCTTGAAGCACTAAACCAATCACTTTAAAAAATGAAACCACAATCATTCCTTTTCACTCCAAAGATATTTTCAGAAATCAACCACCATAATCAATCAATAGGAGAATGTGCCCATACCTTTTATGAAGATGAAGAATCCTCTTTAGAAATCTGCAACAATCACAATATTCTTTTGCCAATCTTCACAAGGGTTAGAAGATCATAAAATAATCAACATTACTCCACTTCACAATAATATTTACCAAGGCTTTTAATTAGAAAGCCTTCTTAAGAATTAATGCACAACTTCCTTATCACTCCTAAAACCACTTGTACCATAAAATAAAATAAATCAAAACATTGCATAATATTGTCACTCCACAAACCACTTATACCATAAAATAAATCAAATATTTTATATCCTTCCTTTCAACACTTTTGCACTCAAAAATAATCACAAAGCTTTCTTAGGCAATATCTCACATTAATCAAATATCAAACCATATTAAAATATTAAATCTTGCTCAACCTTATATCTCCAAAAAAAAAATTATAATCAAACCTTAGCAAGAAAATATTTTAATTAAAATATTTACCCTCGCAAATATCGAAGTCAGAGCACATACCTCAAAGGAGCCCTCGAAGGGCTTTGGTGTTTCGAACCTCTGCCCACCATGCTATCAAGTGGTAGCTAAGTTGTGTGAGCTAAGACTACCCATGTGAGTGCCTTGGGCACTCTCTTCCTTAAAACACATGCACTTTCCTCACAAGGCACCAAAACTTTGATCGTCCATGACTTGACTGCCCATGTCACACTCCATGAAATTCACTACACAATATTCAAATGCATAAATACTTTGAGTTTTCAAAAATCATGCGACACGACTTAGGTTTATTAAATGGAAAACCTTTGGCTTATTTATATAAGCCATCCTTCAATGAAAATACGTTGGCCCTTTTAAAATTTCCCTCATGACATCGGCAATGCCAATAAGAAAGGAAGGAAAAACCTCTTATTTAATTTTAAAATTTAAATTTAAATTTTAAATAAATTAAAATTTAAACTAAACCTTTAAAATTAAATTTCTCCATCACCGGGACACCTTTTTTTATGAAACGAAAGGCCAACTTGGGTTTTAAGAAAAATCCATTTCAAATCTGCCATCCATTGGTTTTAAATAAAACCTTTCCTTGCCTTCCTTGGTTTTCATAAAAACCTTTTTCTAAGCTTCCCTTAAAGCTCCTTTTGGAACCAAATGCCATGCATCCCTTCTAGAACCTTTGATCAAAACCTTGGCTTCTCATGAAGCTCTTTGTGGATAAAAATCATAGTGCTTACTTACATAGGTCCTTTTGACATCAATGGCAACTTTTAGCTTGGGGACTCAAAATGTCCAAAAATTACTCTTCATATTCCTATTCTATGACTCATGTACACATGGACTACATGCACATTTACATCATCAAGTACTTTGCACATTCTAACAACACTTGTGAATTTATTACATTGCATAAAGTAAATACCCATCAAACTCCTAATCTAGAGATATATCCAAGGTGGTACATTAGCATGTACCTAATAATGTAATATATTCCAATAGTAAGCTAGTGCAATGCCCACACAAATATAATTAAAATAAATATTTTTAGTTCTCATTATACCCCCATGCCTAATCATTAATATGTCCTCATGTCATAGGCTATGAGTACTGCCCAATTTTGATTGTGCTACCTTTAGGCCTAAGTATTATCCCTTAATTTATTTCCTTATCATCACCAACCTCTATTTGATTACTTGGGTTATTTTGGCAAGGGTGGCTACTCCTCGTTGAAGCTTTGTATTTGCCCGTTACCATAGGAAATGATTCTCATCCAGAGGCACTATGTCTTTGATAGTCAAAGTATCCTAGGGCACTATATATGTCCTACTAGAAATTTGTTTCTCTGGTAAAATTGGTGATTGAGTGTACTCTATGGGTGCTCCTCATTCGACCTCTTCTTCAAGCTCCTCAAAGCCTGAATATAGAGTTCATCTTGCATTTTTTGTAGGTACCCACATAGGCTCTTTTTCAAACATGCCCATTTGAAAGAAATATTTGATAATAAGTGGTGTGATAGGGAAAAAAAGACTCAAATATCCATCTATAGGGATATCCAGTTGAATTAGGGAAAAAAATTACACCTAATTATGAATAAAAATATGTGTATATATCTCCTATAGTGTATGAACATCAAATGGAACCATGCATGTAAAAATGGAAGCAAAACCAAACAACAAGGTATGAAATAAAGTGAGTATCCTTCTTATTAATTTGATGGATAAGATCCAAGGTTACACAGTAGTATCCTTGAGGGCTCAAATGTGATACAATTGTTACAAATTCTGGCTTCCCAAGGATCAAATCCTTCAAGAAATCTAGGTGCACATCTAGTGTCTTTCCTCGTACCCACAATCATGGTGGGTGGGAAAATGCCATTGTTGCTTGTATATTTGATCTTTTATGTCTTATATTCCTTCCCAATGAATTATAGAAACCTAAACCTACACAAAAGGAAGCCAAAGAGGTCAAATAGTGAGTGTGTGTGCTAGAAAACATGCAATCCCCACATACACCAAAAGACCAGGGAAGGGCATATATACTAAAAACATATCAAATCAACTCAGAATAACTTTAAATTTCATGGAGATGTTGAATATGAGGTGTTAAAGGGATATCACCAAAAATAGATCTAAAATTACATCCGTAGACCCCTCAATTTTGCACCACCCATCTACAACCTACGAAGACCTAGACAAGAAATTCCCACCTCTAAACATGTCCAAAACTCATGAAAATTGGAAATAATACATAAATCAACATTTTAAGACTACCCATGTGGTTATATTTTCAAAATGAGGCACACATCCATCTGCATGCACCTGGGGTGCCGGATGGGTCCTACGAACCTGCAAAAACATCAAAATGTGATATCTCAACCAATATAACTCAAAATTACATGCAATTTGAACTTTAGAATCCTATTATAGTCTAGAATAAGCCTAAAAAAATTAAATAAATTATGCACATATTTCTCCTCATTCCAGGGGGGACAATGATGACTGCAACTAATTTGAGGGAACCCTAGTGGGGATACCCACCAATTATGTACACATTTTTCTACAAATAACACTAGGGAATGGTCTTAAACACTCTAAAGGGTATTGTCATAAAATTTGGTGAAGAAATTCACCAATATGGTAAATTTATGCTTAAAATACCCTCTTGAATTCACCCAATAACCTCCTTCGCTACGAAGAGATTCTGAGGGAAAGAGAGCACAATAAAGTGATGGTAAATCTCGATAGAACTCCATTGCATATACTATAACTCCTCTCTCTATGTGTGTGTTTTTTGTGTGGACCTTGTATCCATTTTATAGCCCAAAGGGGCTTATGTGTAAAAAGGCATGCAAGGGCATGCATGGCAAGAGGTGCCATTTGTCAAAAGGGAGGCATGCACTGGATGTGGAAGATAATCTCAATTTTTAACCTCCATTATGAAGCATGTCATAAGGATGCAGTGCCCTTTGACCTGCATTCTTCAATTAATGGCGTAAATGGCAATTTTTTGGTGCCATTTGTCTCAGATTTGACTTTTTCTTAGTCAAACTTGCTCATCGTCCCACCCTAGGATGATGACTCACCACCATCCCAGGGTGGGATGGTGGGAATATGCCACCATCCTAGGGTGGTACGATGGTGAATTTTGGGCCAAAACCTCCCAAAATTGGGCTAGAAGCCTCCAAAACATATTCCAGAGTGGCTAGAACCACTGTGAGCCTTCTGAGGGCTGCCCAAGGGGCCATATGATGCCAATTTAGTCATTTTTTTGTGGATGTTTAATCGGGTTAATCACATTTTAGTGTCTAAACCAGTGTGATTATTTGTTCTTTAGTTGTTGGGTTGACATGGATGGATGATGCTCTCTTCATCCACTTCATAGACTTTCTTTCTTCCTTGTCTTCCTTCAGATTCTCTTTGATCTTGGCCACTTATTGTTGGTGGTCTACAAAAGCTTCCATTGATTCTACCTATTCTTCTCCAGAGTCTAGATTATGATATGTCTTTCACTTTAGTTGGTGATGTTGCACTAGGGTCATTCTTTGTCTTTTCTTCCATTTATTTTTTTGATATTATTTATTATGTCTATAGGTGCTTCAGGAGTGAGCATCAGATGTTCCTCTTGGGGTAGTGACTACTGGTCATCCTTCATTATTTTCTTAGAGGGTTTTGTTGTAGGATGACCTGGCATAGAATTTCCCAATTTGATGTTGGTTATTCTACTATAGATGGCCTTACAACTAGATGTTCAATAGATTGACTAGATGTAGGGTGTTCTACAGATTAACCAGATTGCTCTACTTCTAAATATTCTAAATTGGCAGATTACTCTACTTCTAGTTGGTCTAGTGCAAAGTATACTAATGTAGAATATTTTTCCTATAGAATATTATGCTTATCCTCCTAGTTGGAGGCTTTTGCCTATGCTTCCCATAATTGGCTATTAAAATCCTCTTCAAGTGATCTACCATAGGGTATTGCAGTAGATGCCAAATTCTACAAAATATAGGTGGCCTATTTGTTAGCTAGGGTATGATCTTATCATGTTGACTCTATAGATGCACCTACATCCATGCTTGATCTAGAGGTAGGTGGTGAAATTGACTTCCTAGGGATAAAAATTGGTTGCTCTACCTCCTCACACTATCAGTGGGTAGCTACCTCTACCTCTTCATCAAGGGTATCCTCATGTTGCCCCTATTATTCTATTATAAAATTTTCTATGATATTTTAGATATGGTAGTGTAACTCTCCACCCCTTTACATATCAAATTAGGGCTAAAATAATCCCATGGTGAGCTAGTGCACTCTGCATGTCCACTCTGTATCTCTTAGATTCATCCTATAGAGTGTTCACAGGGTAGAATAGGATGTTCGCTAAGTTGCCATGCCATATATGGTTTAAGAACTAGATATGATTAGCATGGATGATTGAATATTGCCTAGTGCAAGTGAAAAATTGAGCCAACTAATTGAACATTGGTTTCCATTCATTTGATAGGTATTTTTTTGGCAACCTTACATGCATCAATTGGGTTGATGGTTGGCTAAAATATTTTTGGGTACACACTTCAATTGTGTCCCCTTGTACATTCATTCTCTTGTGCATTCTAAATTAGTGACTATCATAATATAATCTTTGATCACTGGTATAGTGAGGCTCCTCATGTGCACAGTCACATTATCCATAGGTGTTATAAATTTTTGGGACATGGTAAGGTCTTGTTTTTTGCTGACCAAGCTATAATAATCTATCCATCCTACCATATCAAACTATTCCCACACTACTTTTTTTATGGTATCCAGGTCAGTGGGCTCATTCTTCCTATGGGTATGATTATTTAATGGTCCTGTTGGTCTGGCTTTCATGCACACCTCGGGAAAGGATGAAGCAGGGAAGCTCAGGAGACACCCACGGGACGGATCCCACTCATCTTTAGGATCTAGCTGGTTATCCAAGGTGCGAGTTACAGAGTTGGGTCGAATGGCAATTCACTCTTTTCCACTTCGGGAATAGATTTCAATATGGATTGCTCTGTTACCTTACGGGGGGTTCTTGAACTTGTTCGAGTAGTTGCAAAAGTTGTTGCAATCAGATTTAACTTGAATTCTTGATCTAGCTCTCATGGGTCAGTAGATTTAAATAAAAGACAAACAAAGAAAATAAAAATGGATCATTCATCGAAAACAAAGAGAGGGTAGGGTAAGGCAGAAAGAGAAGTTTATCAAACATCAAGCTGTAAAACCCAAACTGTCAATTTTATCTATGCTACTAGCTTCACAACAGAACAAATCAAAGAAGAAAGTGTCCAGTCGATCTAAGATCACTTTCAACTAAGAGCACAAGGCAGAGTGAAACGGATCTAGCAAAAAATTATAAATCCAAGGGCAGTTGGTTAAAGCTGGTATCTTTCACCGGCAGCCTAGCTCACACGGTGAAGACAGAGCAATTAGAACAAACTTACACCTCAAATCTGTAATTTCCCCTAGCAGACAAGAGAACAACTGAAGCCTAACGACATATTTAAACTTGATAATGTCAGATTTACAGCATATATCTAACAAACTTTAAATGGAACGGATAACAAAAGAAGATACACTTATCACACTCTGCAAAAGATTAGGCTCCTGGCCATGCTATCACAGAAAAGCTAAAGCACATCAACTCCAAGTCCAGAAACAAAGGATTTCACAAGATTTGCAAGAAATTGCTTATAAGCCTTTTATTTCTAAGTCTTCGCCTCTCGCGATTACATTTAGAATCTGTATTTATAGACTCAGGACAGACCCTGATCTTTTCAAAATATCTTGCTCAAACCCTAAATCTTATCGCACTTAAACCCTAGGACCCGGGTTTTACAATAAAAATCCATTTAAAATCAAAGTCCAGATAGAACTTAACCCTTCGGCAAATCTGTGCAGTCAGCTGCCATAAATGGAGAAGATAAAATCTAAAGCCACTTGCATTCATCCGCGGCTGCAAATAAATGCCTCCATTAATTTCTGTTGGTGAGCCGGATGAGTCACCACTTCTCCATCAATTTGATCTCCGTAAAGCCATCCCTATGTTGAAATTGTCTTCATGCTATCAAGTCTGCAATAAATTTGTCATTGAATGCTCTTACCGGCCTCTTCTCCTCTAGCATGGCGGTCCTTGACTAAATCCGCACTTTAACTTTGCCTTTATGGCCTTTTCCGGTTGTCCCGCAAGTGCCAGATGGAATCCTGCATGAAAGACAAAAAGATTATATTAGCACTTTAATAAACATTAAATCCAAGCTTAAAACATTTAAAGCAGATTAAAACCGCAAAATAAGCTTGCATGTCGGCTTCTGCATGTCTGCCTCACGCTTTGACACGTGTCGCTACCCCAAGATGCCTTCTGTTTCCGTTGAAATGCACTTTTGGTCAACTTTGAGGACTTTCTCTCTCCTACCGTGATTCTGCGACATGTCGCGAAATCGCGACGTCCCAGCGCTGCGCTGCTTCTCTCTCTGTCGGCCGAAAATGCGACATGTCACGATTTCGTGACATGTCGCGAAATCGCGCCTCTTGCCAGCTGCCGTACAATTTTGCTCCAGCATGTCACGATTTCGCGACATGCTTGTCTTAGACTTCTTCAAAACGTGCAGCGCGTCGCTACCATTTTCACCCTTGCCTTCGAAACATGCGGCGCATGCGCATTTTCACCTTCCTCTCACTTCGAAACATCGCGCATGCTGCCACTTTCACCCTTGATCTTGAGACATGCCATCGAATCGTTGCAACTTTTCTCTCGACTTGGAAACATGCAGCGCATCGCTGCACCCTTTACCGCGATTTTGAGACGTCGACGCATCGCTGCAACTTTTGGACTTAGCCACTTTTTCATTTATCCTCAGCGAAAATGGGACATGTCGCGATTTCACGACATGTCCAAATCGCTCCTCCGTAAATTTCTTCTCTCTCCTCCGGCGGACAACGATTTTGCGACACTTTCCAAAAATGGAAATGTCGATATCGCGACACTTCCAAAATGGAAAGTGTCACGATTTCGCTACACAAAAATGACTTGGCGGATTTTTATTCTTCACCCACTTTCTCTCTCCTACGTGAAAATGCGACATCCAATCGCCCTTATAGTTCATCTTCTCTCTCCAAAAGTCGCGATTTCGCGACATGTCAAATCGCGCCTTTTAGCACTTAGCCGATTTTCATGCATTTTCTCTCTCCTACGCGAAAATGCGACATGTCGCGATTTCGTGACATTTTCTCCGACTTTCTCTCTCCTCATCTGCGCGACCTTCCAAAAGAAATATCGACACTTCCAAAAATGGAAAGTGTCGCGATTTCGCTACATTTTCGACTTAGCTGCATTTGTATTTTCTGTCGCGATATCGCGACATTTTCGAAAATGGAAGTGTCGCGATATCGCGACACTACCAAAAATGGAAAGTTTGATTTTTCATGAATTTATGCAACTGTTTTGAGCATTTTTCTCGGTACCGGTGCAAGATTTTCTTAAGCATGAATGATTTCTAGCATGTAAAAAGTGAATTCTTGGATAACACAGCTAGAATGCAAGAAAAAGCACAACTTTAAAAAGGAGGCAAGCAAAATCTGGATTTAAAACTGAAAATGATCAAGAGGGTCCCTATTGCAAAAATGGAAGTTTAGGGTTTTCTAAGGATGGAATCTCATTTTTCAGTGGGGGTGTGTTGCTTCTCAACAAATGGCGATATCTGCGGGTAAAATAGTAGCACTATTTTAGAACCCAAGACTCTGGTTTCAAAACAAAAAGACCATGCATCATGCCTTGCCACAGACATTCTTCACAATAAATTGACTATTAACTGCCAGCTGTTAAAATTTCCCAAGGACATACTAGGTTGGATTACTTCAAGGAAGATTTACGATGTGCAATTTCAAAGGGTATAAAACTTTCTTCAAGGATGACTGAATTGAATGATAAACTTGGATTAATCAACTTTTCTAGATTGTAAAAGGGGAAACCGAGTAGAGCTCTGTTTACTAGTTTAGCCTTTTACAGCCTAGACAGAGTTACCCTTTAGATTTACACGACCCAAATTTACAACTGTAGGCGAGAATCTAATATTGGTTGCCTCTTTTAATATGTTCAACTCTTTTTTCTCTTTTTTTTTTTTTTTTTTAAATCTCTCCCTCTGAAATATATCAATATCTGAGATGCTTTTAGGGAAATCACAATTTTCTTTTATCATTTGATCAATCTGGAACTGTTTCAGTCTAGGCATTGATAGCCTCTGTGGATACCCAAATAATTGCATGAACCATAGTCCCCTCTCATAACCAGCTTTTCTTGGATTCCCCGGGAGTTCCTCCAACTAAACGACATAGCAATTTTTCTATCATTAAAACAACTGTGGCAAGTAAGACACAAGATCCAATCATCTCTCTACCTTTGTCCTGAATAACAAAATAGTTCTATTGTTCAGAGTAAGTAGACTATCTCAATTAGAATGGTGAACAGCATGGGCATTGGATGGAAGGCTGGATTGATCAGCTTAGAATAAACAATTTTTAGCAGGCTGACTTTTCATTGATTGCTCAAGCAAAGGTAAAGGACAAAAAATTTAGAAGCCAAAGGACTTTGTACGAGGCTTCCAAGGACAGAGCACAGAGCTTCTAAAGCAAAACGAGAATAAAAACTACACGACGCAAATAAAACACAAGCAACTAAAATAAAACTAAAACAAAAGACGAGACAAAAAGAAAAAGAAATGCGAGGAAGAAAATAAAAACGAAGGCAATAAAAGAAACAAACTAAAAGAAGCAAGCAAAGCAACTAAAGCAACAACAAACTAACCAACAACAAAAATAAACTAAACAACAAAAAAAAAAAAAAAAAAAAAAAAAAAAAAAACAAACAAAAAAAAAAAAACAACTACAGACAACAAAGAAAAAGAACTGCAATAAAGAACTAAGCAAATAAACTGAAACTAAAATACAGACTTAAAACAAGCTGAAATAAAAAGACAAAAGGAAATAAAAAGCACAAGAAAGAAATAAACTGCACAAGCTAAAACTGAAAAACAATTAAAGAAAACTGAAAAACTACAACTGTACAGACATTTAAAAAAAAAAAAAAAAACTGCACTGACAAAGAAATAAAATTGAAAAACTTCAAAGCTTATTTACAATGCATACATATGTTACAACTTCCCTTCATACTCAAAAAATGCGGCGGTTGGGAAAGCAAAGAAATGGTGCCTTAAAAAATTTTGGACCATGTGCAAGTAATTTAGAAAAATTACCTTTCAGGTCCTGTTGACGAAATGCACTCCAGGCTGTGCTTCAAAAATTTGCTATCTGGGAAAGACTTGTGTTCACTGTCTTCCCTGTCCCATTTGAAAAACAAATCTGCAACTCCTTCAAATTAAACAAATCATATAATAACAAATCATATGATAACATGTTTATGCTTCTAATTGAAGGGTTTGCAGAGTTCTTTCAAAAGAATCTGAATGTAAAAAACCCCCGAGGATCAAATACCTTAAAATCTTGACGAGACCCGAGACCACCACATCTTCAAAATTATGTGACAACTGAAAGAAATCATGTTTTATCTGTATGCCCTGGTTCTTAACAACTTGAACATTTTGTGGTTGTTGCACTGCTTCAATATCCAGGACTTCAATTTTTATCCCTCTAGAAGAATGCTTACAATTTTCCTTTTCACCTGAGCCTTGCTTAGATTTAACCTCATCAATGTGCAATGTCCAAACATCATGGTTGTGATGGTTTAGAGCTATAACTGTTCTCACCTTCTCAGTTGCCAAATTATAAACTCCAATATCTGCATCAACACAGTTTATAGCCTTTTCTTTGATATTATGTTTAGAAGTTGCAGGCTTATGTTGAGACAGTTCATCAATTCCAAGTTGGTGACCACATTCATATTTACTATCTTTTCCTCCTTTTCTTGAAATCCAACAGGTGGTCCGGAGTAAGCCTCAATCAAGTTAACCTTTTGTTCAACAATGCGAGGCGGTTCATAGAGGGTGATGTCGGCTTTAAGTTCCCTCATATCCTCAATGATGTTATCCTCCTCGATTACTTCGCATAGTGATATTGAATCTCACTTTCATCATCCTACGATGAGGAAGGATCATTATTAAGTTATGGACTCTCACATTTCAAGTCATAACTGTCCATTTTGAACTGTTGAAAATCTTGCATTTCATCCATAGGAGTCTCTACAAGACTTTCTGTCTCTTCAGGAAAAGTGAAAGAATCTGAAACCCTGGTTGTACTGTTTTTGGGTGAACTAGAAATATCAATATTTCTTTGATCTCTAGGAAAATTTAACTCACCAGGAAAAAACTTCGATTTGGGTGGTGCCGAGATCACAAGCTGTTCGGTTCAAGCACCTGCACTTTGAACTTGTCGGAACTTTTCTCTGTATTTTGCACATCCTTGAGTGGATGTCACGATTAACGGAGTCTCCTTGGGTAGAGCATGACATGTTGGCACTAACTCATGATGTGGAATGGGGTTCAGAATAGGCATGTTACGTGTAACATAGGATATCAAAGGACTGCTCGAGAATTTGAGGCCCTAAGCTGTCTTTCAAGAATTAAGGCTTCTTTATAAGCCCCTGCCGGGGTTGTGATATTGATGTCTCTCTTGAGGAAAATAGAGGTCACTTGAATCCAATGCATTCTTGTAGATTTCTAAGGCCAGATTTGCATTTGGGATGTAATGGCCGGTCATTCTACCGTAAGCTCTTTGGAACCTCATATTGAAAGACACGACGGTTTCTCCCGACTCTTTCTTGATCCTTGGAAAATTGTTGGTATAACATCTTTGGGGTCTATCACTTCCCCAAATTGTGATATAAAAGCTTTCTCTAGATCATCCCAGCTAGTAATGGAATTCTTTGGTGAGGTTTAAAAACCAGTCATAAGCTCCCTCCTGGAGAGTGAACGGGAACAATCTGCGGGCAACATCTTCATCTTTGTATATTCAACAATTTTAAAGCATTTTTAAAAGCTAGCAGATGTTCTTCTGCAGTTCTTGTCCCATCATGTTTGTACCTAGGGAGATATCTTTTCAGATTTCTGGGCAGGTCATGGGCTATACCCGGGATATTCAAAGCAGTGGGGCCCAACCAATTTGCCATTATTACTTGGGTGACGGTGATGTTACGAGTTGTGATTGGATAAGCGCCAGTGGAGATAAAGCTGTTCTTAACAAACCCGAACTTGAGGTCTTCTACTGGCAATTTTAAAACTTCGACAGCTTTCAAAAGCATGCTGACAATTTACAAAACTGTCTTGACAATTTACAAAATTATCCGGAGTTCACTGTGGGTCCTTCAAATGTTGCTATTATGCCCTTACAATACTTGAACTGAGTTCAGGCCCTCCTTCTAGCGCCAATTAGGTTGTTGGCTGAGGAGGAGGAAAATTCATTAATTTGATAAAATACAGTATTTCAGTACCACATACAGTCAGATTTCTCAACTCAAGTGCACTAAGAACAGATGTTCTCGGCCCTCCTTCTAGCGCCAATTAGGTTGTTGGTCGGCTTTCATGCACACCCCGGGAAAGGATGAAGCAAGGAAGCTCCGGAGACACCCACGGGACGGATCCCACTCATCTTTAGGATCTAGCTGGTTATCCAAGGTGCGAGTTACAGAGTTGGGTCGAATGGCAATTCACTCTTTTCCACTTCTGAATAGATTTCAATATGGATTGCTCTGTTACCTTACGGGGGGTTCTTGAACTTGTTCGGTAGTTGCAAAAGTTGTTGACAATCGGATTTAACTTGAATTCTTGATCTAGCTCTCATGGGTCAGTAGATTTAAATAAAAGACAAACAAAGAAAATAAAAATGGATCATTCACCGAAAACAAAGAGAGGGTAGGGTAAGGCAGAAAGAGAAGTTTATCAAACATCAACTGTAAAACCCAAACTATCAATTTTATCTATGCTACTAGCTTCACAACAGAACAAATCAAAGAAGAAAGTGTCCAGTCAGTCTAAGATCACTTTCAACTAAGAGCACAAGGCAGAGTGAAACGGATCTAGCAAAAAATTATAAATCCAAGGGCAGTTGGTTAAAGCTGGTATCTTTCACCGGCGACCTAGCTCACACGGTGAAGACAGAGCAATTAGAACAAACTTAACCTCAAATCTGTAATTTCCCCTAGCAGACAAGAGAACAACTGAAGCCTAACAGCATATTTAAACTTGATAATGTCAGATTTATAGCATATATCTAACAAACTTTAAATGGAACGGATAACAAAAGAAGATACACTTATCACACTCTGCAAAAGATTAGGCTCCTGGCCATGCTATCATAGAAAAGCTAAAGCACATCAACTCCAAGTCCAGAAACAAAGGATTTCACAAAATTTGCAAGAAATTGCTTATAAGCCTTTTATTTCTAAGTCTCGCCTCCTGCGATTACATTTAGAATATGTATTTATAGACTCAGGACAGACCCTGATCTTTTCAAAATATCTTGCTCAAACCCTAAATCTTATCGCACTTAAACCCTAGGACCCGGGTTTTACAATAAAAATCCATTTAAAATCAAAGTCCGGATAGAACTTAACCCTTCGGCAAATCTGTGCAGTCAGTTGCCATAAATGGAGAAGATAAAATCTAAAGCCACTTGCATTCATCCGCAACTGCAAATAAATGCCTCCATTAATTTCTGTTGGTGAGCCGGATGAGTCACCACTTCTCCATCGAATTTGATCTCCGTAAAGCCATCCTTTTTTTGAAATTGTCTTCATGCTATTAATTCTGCAATAAATTTGTCATTGAATGCTCTCATCGGCATCTTCTCTTCTAGCATGGCGGTCCTTGACTAAATCCGCACTTTAACTTTGCCTTTATGGCCTTTCCCGGTTGTCCCGCAAGTGCCAGATGGAATCTCGCATGAAAGACAAAAAGATTATATTAGCACTTTAATAAACATTAAATCCAAGCTTAAAACATTTAAATCAGATTAAAACCGCAAAATAAGCTTGCATGTCGGCTTCTGCATGTCTGCCTCACGCTTTGACACGTGTCGCTACCCCAGGAAGCCTTCTGTTTCCGTTGAAATGCACTTCTGGTCAACTTTGAGGACTTTCTCTCTCCTATCGCGATTATGCGACATGTCGCGATTTCGTGACATGTCACGAAATCGTGACGTCCCCAGCGCTGTGCTGCTTCTCCCTCGTCGATCGTGAAAATGTGACATGTCACGATTTCGTGACATGTCACGAAATCGCGCCTCTTGCCAGCTGTCGTACAATTTTGCTCCAGCATGTCGCGATTTCGCGACATGCTTGTCTTGCAAGACTTCTTCGAAACGTGCAGCGCGTCGCTACCATTTTCACCCTGATTTTGAAACATGCAGCGCATCGCTGCACCCTTTACCTCTCGACTTCGAAACATGCAGCGCATCGCTGCCACTTTCACCCTTGATCTTGAGACATGCAGCGCATCGCTGCAACTTTTCTCTCGACTTGGAAACATGCAGCGCATCGCTGCACCCTTTAGCCCGCGATTTTGAGACGTCAGCGAATCGCTGCAACTTTTGGACTTAGCCACTTTTATCATTTATCCTCAGTGAAAATGGGACATGTCGCGATTTCGTGACATGTCACAAAATCGCGCTCCTCCGTACAACCTTCTTCTCTCTCCTCCGATAGACAGCGATTTTGTGACACTTTCCAAAAATGGAAATGTCGCGATATCACACTTCCAAAAATGGAAAGTGTCGCGATTTCGCTACACAAAAATGACTTGGCGGATTTTTGATTCTTCAACCCACTTTCTCTCTCCTACCGTGAAAATGCGACATGTCGCCGACATGTCGAAATCGCCCTTAGTACGATTCATCTTCTCTCTCCATAAAGTGTCGCGATTTCGCGACATGTCCGAAATCGCGCCTTTTCGGACTTAGCCGATTTTCATGCATTTTCTCTCTCCTACCGCGAAAATGCGACATGTCGCGATTTCGCGACATTTTCTTCCCGGCTTTCTCTCTCCTCATCCTTGCGATTTCGACGCTCAAAAATGGAAATGTCGCGATATCGCGACACTTCCAAAAATGGAAATGTCGCGATATCGCGACACTTCCAAAAATGGAAAGTGTCGCGATTTCGCTACGTTTTTCCGACTTAGCTGCATTTGTATTTTCCTGTCGCGATATCGCGACATTTCCGAAAATGGAAGTGTCGCGATATCGCGACACTACCAAAAATGGAAAGTTTGATTTTTCATGAATTTATGCAACTGTTTTGAGCATTTTTCTCGGTACCGGTGCAAGATTTTCTTAAGCATGAATGATTTCTAGCATGTAAAAAGTGAATTCTTGGATAACACAGCTAGAATGCAAGAAAAAGCACAACTTTAAAAAGGAGGCAAGCAAAATCTGGATTTAAAACTGAAAATGATCAAGAGGGTCCCTACTGCAAAAATGAAAGTTCAGGATTTTCTAAGGATGGAATCTCATTTTTCAGTGGGGGTGTGTTGCTTCTCAACAGGTCCTCCCATGGCTACTGCACTTATATCTTTGTATCTTTATTATACTTAATGGTAATTACTCCTTCATAGGTATTATGCCAAAGCATGCACCTACCTCCCATTAATAATGTATTATTACTACATCCTCATAACCAATATTTATAGTTTTGAGACATATGTTGGGATGTAGTTTGGTTTGTGTGATTGGGCAAAAAATATGGGGTGCATACTAGCATTTACCATAGAAATAATTTTTAAGATAACTATGCATATAATCAATGAAAAAATAACGGTACTTACCTAGATGTAGTTTATGACACGTTTTAAGTGTTATGCTAGGTGATGCAAAAAAATTGGAAAATACTAGATTATGGTGTACAAAAGAATTAGAGGCTTACAATATTCTTCGTGTGGTGCATTTCCATTAGCAGTTGTGTTATTGTGTATTATATTATTGCAAATATTAAGATTTTATGTTTTGGAAATAAAAGCATGAGTTATTATTATTCATCATGGGAGTAGGCATACTTTATCATTGGGACTTAGAAATAGGTGTACCCCAATATTAAAATCTTGGGAGTATGCATACTCTATCTTGGGAGCAGGTGTACTCTATTATCAAAAATTGAGTAGATGTAATCTATCATTGGAAGCTTGAGAGTAGGTGTACTTAATCATCATAAAGTAGATATCTTTGTGTTTGACTAGGAGTAGGTGCTACCCTCCTAGTGGGAAGTGTAGCATAGGGCAGAGTATTCCTAGAGAAGGAGGTAATTTGTGAGGTTTGGATATGGATCCCAAGGTTATGTAATAGCTTTTACCCAAATCATACAAGTGTACGATTTGCCTTTGAACGACTTGTGACTTTCACAAAACTCCTTTTACAGTCACCAAATTATATAGTTGTATGATTAAAATTTTACAATAGGTTGGCATGTACCAAACTCTCTTGATCACCCAAGTGATGCTCCATTGCTATCCACAGATTGGGTACCAAAAATTCAACTAGTACTACCAACTCCGGACCATATATTAAATGGAAATGTGTATGGTTCATTGTTGGTTTAAAAGTTGTCCTATAGACCTAAAGAATAGATGGTAGCCTTTCTTCCCAATCAAATTCCTCTATATCATAGGTCTTGTATAATGTAGAGATAAAGATCTTATTAGTTTCCTCTACCTACCCATTTGATCGAGATTAGTAGGGACTTTAATGAGTGTGATATTCTAAAATTGTTTTTCAACAAAGTGACATCCCTGATCACTTGTTATATGTAGTAGAATTTTGAATCTTGTAATCAATTTTTCATACAAGAACCAAGTTGTACTTTTTGTTGCATTATCTGGTAGTGACCTTGATTCTACCCATTTTGTTAGGTATTGTTGCTATCACAATATGTCAAAACTTTTACCTGTGTGTGGTTTTCAAAGCTCCAACAAAATCCAACCCCCTTCTTTCAAATAATTCTTGATATTGTGATGGATGCAATGGCATAAAATCTCTACATACTATCTTTTCCACCTTTTGGCAAGTGTCACAAGACTATACATGTTATTTTACATCCTTGTACAATGTAGGCCACCATAGTCCTACTAGGAGTACATTCCTTGTAGTAGCATATGGCCCTTGTGTCCTCCTACAAAGCCTTCATGAGCTTATTTTAGTGATGCATTAACTTCTTCTTCCATCACGTATCTTTGTAGAATGTCACCCACACCCATATTATACAACAATATAGTTATTAGATAAAATATGTTGATTTTAGAATCACTTTCCTCTTGTCTTGCATTGTTAAGTCCTATGCCAACTCTCCTATGGATAAATATTGCCCAATTAATTTGTACCATGATGGCACAATATTAATAAATAAACATATGAGCATTGAGGAATTCATATGAAACTCCCATCCCTGTAGGTTCTCTTGATCGTATCTAATATAATTTTTTTACAATGACATGCTTTTTACCAAGTTTGACTACTATTTAGAATATGAATTCTTGTAATGTAACGAGCCACCTGTTGACTTGACCTTGTATTACTAGTTTGTTTTGTAGACACCAAAACCTAGGCCTCCAAAAAACCTCATTTGACACCCCACAAAAAATCTTGCATAGTAAAATTATATGCCTAAGTTTAGACTTAGGTATATAAAATCCTGTACATTATCCTATTTTCAAAATTTATTAGATCTAGAAAATCAGCCTAGGATACCCTGCCTACCTACTATACATGTGTCCTAGCCACCTCACTACCCCACCTTACCACATATCATACACCCTTGTCCCCTTTATCCCTTCATATGGGATAACCCTTACACCTCACTCCACTTGCAACCACATCACCCTAGTTAAGTGAGATACCCTAGATGACTCACTCTAACTACCCCCTCCATTTGGTAGCCTTGGATTACCACTTGGCAATACTGGTTTGCCACCTTTCATTTTCCTCAAAAATCCTAAGGATCCTATAAAGGCACCTTCACCCCACCAAAACAAAAAGGCTAAGCATTCATATGAATAACATAAGCTTATACTGAGAGGGGGGTGAATAGTATAAGATAAAAAATTTTACTTTTCAATAAAAATGATAACAACAATAATATCAAAGCAGTAAATAATGTACACATCATCACACTCATGAGAGACATAATTTAATGTGATTCAACCAATGTGGGTTACATCCATGGACAAAATATTTCTTATAAATTTTCTCAAAAAAAAATTGGGAACCAAATCCCAATTACAATTTTTATGGACCTTTGTGTAAAGGAGACACCAATCCCCTATGCTCAATTTTGTGGATCTCTATCCACAGGAGACCTCTGTCCCCATTGCTCTTATTTGTGGACTTCTATCCATAGGATAACTATGTCCCCTTTATGCTAGTTGACTACCAAAGCCTATTCTTAGCTCTACTCAACTCTAATCAAATATACTCACTACTCTAATAAAATATTCTCAACTACCTATTCTAATTTATCTCATACCTACTCACCATTCTACCTCAAACTTACTCACAAAACCTGCTTAGAACTTCTCACAAGACCTCTCCCAAAAAGGCCTACTCAAAATAGCTCACAATCCTAATTTAACCTCCTAACTATCTCTTCTCAATTTTGCTTTACCACATGCTCATAACTACTCATAACACATGTTAAAAAAATTCTTATAACACATGCTTAATAATAATACTTCAAATATATTCTACCAAAAATTCTTGTTCAAGAAAACATAGGAAATGATATGCAATATAATTTCACAATATGTTCTTTCCAATATCACTCAAATCAATTCTCAAAAGTTTCACAAATTTATTCAAATAGTGAATGCTCAATTTGTTCTCAAAACATAGCTCAAATATTTCCAACAATACACACTAATCAACCCTTTTAACTCCACCTTACAATTCTAAAATATGTGCTCAACCAACCACCTTAGAGAATTAATAATGTCAACATACCACTTAATTTTCTTTTATGAAAATGAGTCGTCAAAACCTATTCCAAAATAATTTTATTTTTGCTACTTCAATAGGTTAGCACAACACCTTTTCATATATTGGAAAACCTTCTCAGAAGTGTGCACAATTATATCTCAAACATATGCTCTAGAACTCTCTTGGTTTCTCGAAATAAAGCATCAAATTATAAACCAAAATTTTCAATACTAATGTAAGTATTACACACAATAAAGGAACAACATACACCTTTTATCTGCCACTTTAATATTTCAAGAATAAGCTTCTAAAACCTAGAAAACCCCTTTTTATAATGCTAGAATTTACACTTGAAAAAAATCTATTTTACACCTTATAACTCCTATCTTGACTTATATTAAATCACCCCAAAGCCAACTTACAACGTATAGGTGATACAAATTACAACATACACCTTATCACTCCAATATAATAAACATTCAACACACTCTAATGTCCAAATCACATAGCAGAATATGCAATTCTTCTAAATGCACCTTATACCTCCAAAATATATAATAATAAATTGATTTAACTTTACCTTGCTTTTTTACGTCATGCTCTGCATCAACACCTCCAACCTTGCTCAAAGATGTTGTGTGTTGCATCAACACCAACAACATTAGCGCATTACAATATTTACCTAAAAATCAACTCTACTACAACAACCTTAGTGTTTCATGAAAATCAACTTTATCATTGTCTAGAAAAACATGCTCGAGGGGATTCGACCAATAGACCTCTACCTCAATAGCACTGTCACAAGTTCCCTGACTTGTTGTTCCACCACATTGGTTGGAACCAAAAATATACCCACTCTATCTTGTACCTATCTCAGTGTATCCAACTAAACTATGAACACAAATTATGTCCAGGTATTTTGACCCTGTGATCTCTCTTTTTCCATTGCTCCTACATAGCTCACATAGCTAGCTGGGCTATCCCAATTGGACATCCAAGGTGCTCACAATGTTTTTAAATGACCAATAATACACACACCTTTTGCCACACTATCCTTCTTCTCTCACTATTCGCTGGACCTTCGCACTTCGAATCACACGGATAACATCAAAGATTTTGCATTAACCAAATCTAATAAATCATTAGCACATGGTAATTAAATCAAATATTTTTCTCCTTATTTATACATGATTTGTCTTTAATTGAAATTTTCAGCACTCGAAATATCATGGGAATCCTTTTAAATACATTGGCACCAAGATTTTACAACTTATATTAAAACATTATAATATTTATTTGCCTTTAGACCTTTTGTCCCATTTATTATAAAATTAAAATATTATAATATAAAATTTGTCACTTGAAATTTAAACATGGTCTTGAGCTTGGGCCTTCAACCTTTTAACAAACACTTAAAACTTTATCCCAAACCTCTTTGGCTTATGATATTAAAATAAATATTATAATTGTTTCCTTTTTATCAAATTCCTTGCATAATTAACCATCTTAGGAGAATATTTCTGCCATACCAAACTATCTTTGACATCAAACCTTTTGACATCAATGACAATACACTATACTCAAAATTTCCGAAAATCTCCCCCTTTGTCATTGATGGCAACCCTTTCTAACAATTCCTTTTTCAATCATTGAATCCCAAATCTACTCCTCCTGAGAAGTTTCTCCCCTTGACTGAATGCTCTCTCCCTTACTAAAATATCTCCCCCTTTGAAATCAATGGCAAAGGGTTCCTTTGGGGCTAAATATAAGACTCTTAGCTCAACCCCCTCCCTACCTCCTCTCCTTGAGGTGATTAATTTTAGGATGGGAGTAAGACTACTCTCAACTTTCATCTAAGATACTCAAAATTTTCCTTTGGAAGTAGCTTAGTAAATATATCTGCAATTTGTTCCTTTGTAGTAACATATTCCAATTTTACTTGCTTATCTATCACCTATTTCCTCAAAAAATTATACTTGAGTGGAATATGCTTGGTCCTTGAATGCATCACTAGATTCTTTAAAATATTTATGGCACTTGTATTATCACATAGTATTGATATGGGGTGATCATGCTATATTTTAAAATCTATTAAGGTTTACTTCATCCATAATACTTGTGTATAATAATCAACTACTACAATGTAATATACCTCTATTATGGATAAGAAAATTGATGCTTGTTTCTTTCTTAGCCAAGAGACTAAACAATATCCAAGAAAGAATGTTCCTCCACTTGTGCTCTTCCTGTCATCAATACTGCCTGCCCAATTTGCATTTGTATATGTTGTGAGAGTGAAGTTGTTGCTTGTGGGATACCAAAGTTTGAATTCCATAGTTCCTTTTAAATACCTGAGAATTCTCTTTACTTCTAGTACATGTGTTTCCTTTGGTACTGCTTGAAATATTACCACTAGTTCCACTGCCTACATTATATTTGGTCTTGTAGCTATGATATATAGTAAGCTCCCAATCATGGATATATACAATATCTGATTTGCATCAGGAGATTCATAATCTTTATTCAACTTGCACCATGTAATAATGGGGGTACTCACTAGTTTGCAATCCTCCAATTTGAAAATTTTCAACATTTCTTTTTTATACTTGGTTTGTGAGAGAAATACACCTTTTTCTAATTATGAAATCTGTAATCCAAAGAATAAGGACAACTCACCAAGCATTGAAATTTTAAATTCATTTTGCATACACTTTGCAAATTTTTGACATATCTTATCATTACTGCCTCCATAAATGATATCATCCACATAGACCACCACAATCAATAAGTCATTTCCTTAATTTTTAATGTATAAATTGTTGTCAACTATTCCTTCTTTGAAACCCTATTCTTGAAGATATTTATCTAACCTTGAATACCAAGCCCTAGGTGATTTATTTAATCCATAAAGAACCTTCTTTAATCTGCATATATAATTTGGCTTATCAGTCAGGTTGAACCCCTCAGGTTTCTCAATGTAGATCTCTTCTTCTAAGAATCCATTGAGAAAAGTTGATTTTACATCCATTTGATATAATTTGAAGTTTTTGAAGCTTGAGAAAGCTAAAATATCCTTATGGCCTCAAGTCGTGCAACAGGAGCAAATGTTTCATCAAAATCAATCCCTTCAAACTATGCATATCCTTTGCATACCAATATTGCTTTGTTTCTTACTACCTGACCATATTCATTTAACTTATTTATGTAAATACATTTAGTGTCGATTATATTATTGTATTTTGGTCATGGAATAAGTTCCCAAGTCTCACTTTTATCTATTTGATCCAACTCCTCATCTAGTGCCTTGAACCAAAATTTATCTTCTCTTGCCTCATTGAAATCCTTGGGCTCAATTTTAGATAGCAAAGAAATATTTGCATGTTCATTTGTTCCTACTATATTCCTCCTTGTTTATCTTTCATTTATATTTCCAATAATCAGATCTCTTGGATTATTATTTTGCACATACCTAGATGGAGTCTTAGGTGGTTTTCTTCGTGCTTCATCTTCTTTTGATTCTTCACCTACTTCTTCTTGGCAACTTTCTTCTTCTTGATATACAATTTCTTGAGTTGATTCTTTTGACCCTATTTGTTCATCAATTGTCACATTTGTACTTTCCATAATTGTATGTGTCCTTTTATTATAGCATTTATATACTTTGCTCTTAGTTGAATAGCCAAGGAAGATACCCTCATCGCATCTTAAATCAAACATGCCCAAATTTTTCTCTTCTCGTCTAATGTAACATTTGCTTCCAAAAACTCTAAAATACTTCACAGTAGTTGGTCTTCCCTTCCAAATCTCATATGGGGTTTTATGATGATTTACTCTAACTTGAGCTCTATTTATGATATAGATAATTGTATGAATGTCTCTCTCCAAAAACCATCTAAAATATTAGACTCACTTGGCATAGCTCTGGCCATATTCTCAATAATTCTATTTTTTCTTTCAACTACTCCATTTTGATGTGGAGTCCTTGTTGCTGAGTATTCTCTTTTGATTCCATGTTGTTCACATAATCTTTTGAATTCACTTGAAGTAAATTCTCCTCCTCTATCTGATCTTAGACACTTTATATTTTTACCTATTTTATTTTCTACTAAAAATTTGAATATCTGGAACTTCTCAAAGGCTTCTGACTTTTCTTTTAAGAAAGCTACCCAAGTCATTCTGGAGAAATCATCTATAAATAGCATGAAGTAACTTTCACCTTGTAAACTCTTTATCCTTTTAGGACCACATAAATTAGTGTGAACTAGTTTCAATGGTTTGGATGAAGTAAATTCTTTTGACATGAAAATTGTTCTTGTTTTCTTTCCATGCTGACATTGTGTACAAATTGTGCTTTGAGGTCTTTTTATTCTGGGTAAATCTTTGATAGCCTATTTTTTGCTTATTTTCACAATGTTGTCAAATTTTAGATGACCCATTCTTCTATTCCATAACCAACTCTCATCCTCTTGTGATAAGAAATATTTTTCTCCCTTAATTTCACTCAGCATGTAGAGATTTTTTGTAGTTATATTGGCATCTACAATAAGATTTCCTGTCTTGGATTTTCTGATCTCACATATATTTGGATGAAATGTGAGTGTGTACCCCTGATCACAAAGTTGACTTACACTTAGTAAATTGTGCTTCAATCCATTAACATACAATACATTTTATATGTTTGATTTTCCATTATCTAAACTCAAAGTCTCTTTCCCAACAATTTTTATTGAACCATTGTCACCAAATTTTACTAATCCTCCATTTATTTATTTAAGTGAAAAAAATTTACTTTTGTCACCTGTCATATGAATCGAACAACCACTATCAACAAACCATTGATTTATCTTATCTTGTGCATGAAGAGTTGTTTGTACCAACATTGAATTCTCCTTTTATTGTTATTTTCTCTCTTTCCAGAATTTTGAGGTTGTATTATTTTGAACCTTTTGATCCTCCTTATTTTTACTTAATTCATGAAATATTGTTTTACACCATTTGGCCTTGTGCCCAAAGTTATTACATTTGTAATAGATGATATTGTTATCCATGAGAGGTGCAAATGAATTAAAATTTCTATCAACATTATTTCTCACATGGACCATGCAATGTATAACTCTATGACCATATTTGTTACATGAAAAATAATAACCATGGAAGAAATTTTGTAATCTGTTAGATTGCTTTGAATGATATGGTCACATAATTTTCCTTTTATGTTCCTGTAATTGACTTTTTTCCATTATGTTTCTTTGTTTTCTTCCTTCTTGATGCTTTTGCCTTTCAATATATTAGCATAGTGATGCAGGAGCATCCGGAGGAAAAGCTGGCAATCTTGCGTCACCCAAAATGTATTTTTTTCTTAAGTACTAAAACTGTCGCGATATCGCGACGCTTTTTGAAGAAGGGCACCAGTGGGCCAAACCGTCGCGATATCGCGACATTTTTTTTGAAAAGCACGGTCGGGACGCCAAACTGTCACGAAATCATGACATTTCTAAAGCAACACAGTCGGGACGCCAAACTGTCATGAAATCGTGACATTTCTAAAGCAGTGCAGTCGGGACGCCAAACTATCGTGAAATCATGACATTTCTGAAGAAGCACGGTCGGGACGCCAAACTGTCATGAAATCGTGACATTTCTGTTGCAACGTGGTCTGGACGCACAATGGTCATGAAATCGTGACACTTTCGGAAGCAGGATTTGAAAGCATAGGGACATCTTTGACAAAAAGGTTCTAAGGCACAAGAATGGTCATGAAATCGTGACACCTTCAAAGGCAAGCTTAAAGGACGTCGCAAAATCGTGACACCTTCAAAGATAAAGTTTAAAAGACGTCGCGAAATCGTGACACTTCTGGGAGGCAAGACTTGGAAGCATAAAGACATCGCAACACCTTCGAAGGCAGAGCTCAAAGATGTCACGAAATCGTGACATATCCGGAGGCAAGGTTCCACAATGCAAAGATGTCACGAAATCGCGACACTTCCGAGCCAAGGACGTACGAAATGCAAAGATTTCGAGCCAAGGACGTACGGAATGCAAAGATGTCACGAAATCATGACATATCCGGGGGCAAGGTTCCACAATGCA
Organism: Wollemia nobilis; assembly: GCA_028583015.1. Lineage (NCBI taxonomy): Eukaryota > Viridiplantae > Streptophyta > Pinopsida > Araucariales > Araucariaceae > Wollemia > Wollemia nobilis. The sequence continues at coordinate 41,318,233 of JAQPPZ010016981.1, forward strand.
AAGATGTCACGAAATCGTGACACTTCCGAGCCAAGACGTACGGAATGCAAAGATGTCGCGAAATCGTGACATGTCACGGTTTCACGGCCCAAGGGAGGAAAGCGAGTAAGAAAGGCCTAGACGTCATGATTTCGTGACGTGTAGCGGAATCACGGCCCCAAGGAGGAGAGAGAAGCCTAACGCCAAAACGTCGCGATATCGCGACCAAAGAGGAGAGAGAAAGTGTTGGGGCAAAAACGTCACGATATCGCGACAGGGCGCTCACGACGTTGACCAGCCGACGACTGTAGGGACCAGTGCAGAGGGACACGTGGCGTGAAGTTACAGGTGGCCCGAGAGTATGAAGCGGTTACAAGAAGCATGGCAACAGGACACGTGGCATCAACTGCAAATGGCCATGGCGCATTCTTATGAATGATTGACTTGGCAGTGGATCGACAGGCGGCTGTAGGGCATACCGCCACTATAGGCTATGATGTTTCGATGCATCTGACAACATTTGCCGATGGGACAGAGCATTCATGCATGGGAGTCTCGCATTCAAGTAATGATGGTCCAAAGAGGGTCGGGCCAGGGGAGAAAGAAAGACGCCCGCACTTTGCGTAATGGAAAGAAGGAGGTGGCGGCCGAGAATAAAAGGCGCGCATGCATTGTATTGAAGGACTCTTGGCCATTTATTTTTGGGGAATAGCTGTGTATCGAGAGGAGAGACCTCTATTTTTAATAAAGCTTGCTAGAATTTTGCCTGTGCATTGTTAATTTCTGCATTCTTGCTGTGTGTTGTGCGTAGCTCTATATCAAGTGGTATCAGAGCAGGTTGGTTCTGAGAGTGCAAACCGATCGCCGAACAGAGAGGCAGTTTGCGCCAGGACCGTGGTTGTGGGGTTGTGAAGAAGAAGCAAGATGCCTCCACGAAGAGACCATGGTGGTATAAGGCACAGACGAGCAAGAAGGGAGGAGGTCGATCTAAGAGCCCTGCAGAGGCAAGTTGAGGCCCTGCAAGAGGAAATTAGAAGAGGAGTCGAGCCGAGAAGGGAAGAACCCAACGAAGATGAAGTGTGGGAAGAAGAAGTTCCATCTGATGATGAAGAGGCCTTGGACCCAGTAGAGGCTAGGCTGTACAGGGCTATCTCCCAGATTGGGAAGAAGCCAAAATTTGACGTCTCGACTTACTCTGGAAACCTCAACCCTGAGGAATTAATAGACTGGATCAACGACATGGAGGAGTACTTCGAATACGAAGAGATCGCAGATCCAAATCGGATCAAATTCGCAAAAACCAAGCTGAAGGGGCATGCTAGCATCTGGTGGAAAGGAGTGCAGTTAGAAAGAAACAGGAGGGGAAAGGAAAGGATCACCAGATGGGATAGGATGGTAGAGAAACTAAAGAGGCAGTTCATCCCTGCAGATTATGAGCTGGATTTGTTGAAGAAAATGCAGAGTCTTCGATAGGCTAGTAAGTCTGTCAAGGAATATACTGAAGAGTTCTATCAAATCTCTATCAGAATAGGCCATTCGGAGGTGAACAAAGAGAAGGTCGCACGTTACATAAATGGATTGCGAACCAGCATTCAAGAAGAGTCAGGGCTGGTTAGAATGAGCACAGTGGAGGATGCATATCAGTTTGCATTAAAAGTGGAAGAGAAACTAAATAGAAGGTTTGATGGCAAGTAGAGAGGGAAGGACAGGGGTGGAAGAGCTAGTGGAAGAGGCAGTGGTGGAAGATACAAAGATTTTGGGAAAACTGGTGAAGCTAGTAGCAGCCAGAAATAGAAAGAGGTGAAAGAGGAGGATGACCGACGCCCACGCAATCAGAGCAACAACTACCCAAGAGGAAGAGGTAGGTCTGGGCGAGGGTTTGGAAGAGGTGTTTTTAGAGGAACCTGCTTCAACTACGGAGAGGAAGGACACAGGGCATACAACTGCCCACAGCATCAAGAGAGGCCAAATCGAAGACCTGAGGGTCAGGCCCGAGCTGCTGTAGCAGACGAAGGTGTAGAGTCTGAGCATTCAGAGGAGGCAGAAAGAGGGGAAACCATGATTATCAGAAGAGTCTTGCTGAATGAAGAAGAAAAGGCAGACCAAAGGAATAGCCTATTTTGAACAAGATGCAAGTGCGCAGGCAAGGTCTGTAATATCATCATTGATAATGGAAGCACTGACAATTTGGTTTCAGAGGAAATGGTTTCCAAGCTACGGTTGGAAAGGAGAAAACACCCGCACCCTTATCGGATTGCATGGCTGCAAAAGGACCATCGGGCACTAGTAAGCGAGCAATGTCTGGTGAAGTTCAATATTGGAACTTACCGAGATGAGGTTTTATGTGACATCTTACCTATGGATGCATGTCACTTGCTGCTTGGGAGACCTTGGCAGTTTGACCGAAGTGCTGTTCATGATGGTCGAGCCAACACATATTCTCTCATCAAAGAATGGAGTTCGCCATAAGTTAAAACCCCTGAAAGAGGCGGATGAGAAAGTATGCAAGCAAGTGCACGAGTCTGTCTAGTTGATGGCAAAAGATTCTTGGAAGGCCTGAAGCCGGATCATGTGTGTTATGCTATAATCCCCAGAGTTAGGGAAGAAGGATGCAAGGAGATTCCAATGGAAGTCATGGGACTGTTAGAAGAATTCCCCGATATCATTTCTGACAATGTTCCTGAAGGTTTACCACCTATTAGGAAGATCGGCCACCACATAGATCTGGTGCCTGGATCGAGCTTGCCAAACAAGGCTGCACATCGAATGACACCGGTGGAAACTGAAGAATTAAATCGGCAAGTTCAAGATCTGTTGAAGAAAGGCCTGATAAGGGAGAGTCTTAGTCCATGTGTTGTACCAACAATATTAGCACCCAAGAAGGATGGAGAATGGAGGATGTGCACCGACTCTCGGGCAATCAACAAGATCACCATTAAATACAGGTTCCCCCTGCCGAGAATGGATGATATCATGGACTGCTTGAGTGGAGCTGAGTACTTCACAAAAATTGATTTGAAAAGTGGATACCATCAGATCCGCATTAGAGAAGGGGATGAGTGGAAGACAACCTTCAAAACCAGAGAAGGGCTGTATGAGTGGCTGGTTATGCCATTTGGATTAACCAATGCACCTAGTACCTTTATGAGGTTAATGAATGAAGTTCTGAAGGAATTTTTGGGCAAATTTGTTATTGTTTACTTGGATGATATACTGATTTTTAGCAGAACCTTAGAGGAGCACCTGATGCACATCAAGAAGGTTCTTGAGAAACTGCGGGAGGAGCAGTTATTGATCAATCTGAAGAAGTGCAACTTTGTGAAGAAGGAGCTGGTATACCTGGGATTTGTCATATCAGCAAATGGTCTCAAGATGGACCCCGAAAAGGTGAAGGCTATCCTAGAATGGCCTGTCCCAAGGAGTGTGACCGAGGTTAGATCATTTCACGGTCTGGCCAGTTTCTACAAAAAATTTATTAGAAACTTCAACAGTATTTGTGCATCTCTTACTAAGACAATGAAGGGAAACAAGAAGGAATTCCAGTGGATAGTTGGAGCAGATAAAAGCTTTGCTATGCTGAAGAAGAAGGTCACTGAGCAACCCGTCTTAGCACTTCCAGATTTCAATAAGGTGTTTCAGGTAGACTGCGATGCGAGTGGCAGTGCGATAGGAGCCGTCTTGAGCCAAGAAGGTAGGCCTCGTAGCTTATTTCAACGAGAAGCTCAATGATGCCAGGAGAAAGTATTCGGTATATGATCAAGAGTTCTACGCCATAGTTCAAGCACTCAAGAAATGGAGGCACTATCTGTTGCCGAAAGAGTTTGTTCTCTATACCGACCATCAAGCGCTGCAGTTTATTAACAGTCAGGGAAAATTGAATCAGAGACACCTAAAATGGGTAGAGTTCCTGTAGAGCTATACCTTTGTGCTGAAGCATCGAAGTGGAAGATCCAATAGGGTGGCAGATGCACTGAGTAGAAGGCAATGTCTGATGACAGAATTGAGAGTGGAGGTTGTAGGGTTTGCTGAGCTCAAGAACTTATACCCTGTAGACCCCGATTTCGTAGAAGCTTGGAAAGCTTGCACTCGCGCTCGTTGCGTTGGACAGGACTAGATGGTTGGATTACCTGATTCAAGATGGAATGTTGTTTAAGGGGAATCAATTGTGCATTTCGAGGAGCTCAATGAGAGAGAACCTCATTAAAGAAAAGCACAGTGGGGGTTTAGCTGGACACTTTGGTCGTGACAAGACCATCTCACTGGTTTGTGAAAACTATTACTGGCCACAATTGCAGCAGGATGTGGCAAAGTTTGTGCAGAGTTGCAGGATTTTCCAGATGGCAAAGGGCATGAGGCAGCCTACTGGTTTGTATCAACCGCTACCTATACCTGAGCGGCCGTGGGAAGATATTAGTATGGATTTTGTGCTCGGTTTACCCAGGACGCAGAGGGGGCACGATTCCATATTTGTGGTAGTGGATAGATTTTTGAAAATGGCACATTTTATCCCGTGCCAGAAGACTAGCGATGCGGTCCATGTAGCTGGTCTGTTCTTTAAGGAAGTGGTACGCCTTCATGGGCTGCCAAGAAGCATTGTGTCGGACAGGGATACCAAGTTTGTAGGTTATTTTTGGAAGACCCTCTGGAAGAAATTAAAGACGGAGTTAAAGTTTAGTTCTGCTTACCACCCGCAAATAGATGGCCAAACAGAGGTGGTTAATCGGAGTTTGGGCAACCTACTGCGATGCTTGGTAGGGGACAAGCCCAAGGGATGGGATCTAATTCTGCCGCAAGCTGAGTTTGCGTATAACAGCTCGGTCAATCGGAGTACCAACAAGTCACCATTCCAGATTATCTATGGGAGCAGCCCACGAAATGCTTCAGAGTTAAGAAGGCTGGAGACAAGGGAGAAATGCAGTGTTGAGGCAGAAGACTTTTCCGAACACTTGAAAGGAGTGCATGAGGAAGTGACAAGACACATTGCCAAGATGAATGCTCAATATAAGACGAGGGCGGATCAAAAATGCAGAGCTAAGGAGTTCCAAGTAGGAGATTCTGTCATGGTCCATCTGACGGAAGGAACGGTTCCCTCGCCAAGACATACAACAAACTCAAAATGAAGAAATTTGGGCCATGCAAAATCATTGGCAAACGGGATTCGGGTAATGCCTACGAGGTGGAGTTACCAAGTGAACTCAACATCTCCCTCGTGTTTAACATCTCAGATTTGGTTGAGTATCATGAAGGAGAAAGCAGTGAGATACCCAATCCAGATTTGTGGAGCATTCCAGCAGCCATCCCAGTTGTGGACGAGATAGAAGAAGTTCTGGATATGCGTGAGGGTCGGAGTACTCGAAACAAGAGTTATTCTGAGTATTTAATCAAATGGAAGGGCCGACCCATAGAAGATGCGACTTGGCTATCCAAGGCGGAGGTTGATCGTTTGGGTCTACCTCAGTCAAATCAGAAGTGAGGTCACTTCTCAAACCCACCCCGGGTGTCTGATGCAGGAGCATCCGGAGGCAAAGCTGGCAATCTTGCGTCACCCAAAATGTATTTTTTTTCTTAAGTACTAAAACTATCGTGATATCGCGACGCTTTTTGAAGAAGGGCACCAGCGGGCCAAACCGTCGCGATATCGCGACGTTTTTTTTGAAAAGCACGGTCGGGACGCCAAACTGTCACGAAATCATGACATTTCTAAAGCAGCGCAGTCGGGACGCCAAACTGTCGCGAAATCATGACATTTCTAAAGCAGCGCAGTCGGGACGCCAAACTGTCACGAAATCGTGACATTTCTGAAGAAGCGCAGTCGGGACGCCAAACTATCGTGAAATCGTGACATTTCTGTTGCAACGTGGTCTGGACGCACAATGGTCGCGAAATCGTGACACTTCCGGAAGCAGGATTTGAAAGCACAGGGACATCTTTGACAAAAAGGTTCTAAGGCACAAGAATGGTCGCGAAATCGTGACACCTTCAAAGGCAAGCTTAAAGGACGTCGCGAAATCGTGACACCTTCAAAGATAAAGTTTAAAAGACGTCGCGAAATCGTGACACTTCTGGGAGGCAAGACTTGGAAGCATAAAGACATCGCAACACCTTCGAAGGCAGAGCTCAAAGATGTCACAAAATCATGACATATCCGGAGGCAAGGTTCCACAATGCAAAGATGTCACGAAATCGTGACACTTCCGAGCCAAGGACGTACGGAATGCAAAGATGTCACGAAATCATGACATATCCGGAGGCAAGGTTCCACAATGCAAAGATGTCACGAAATCGTGACACTTTCGAGCCAAGGACGTACGGAATGCAAAGATGTCACGAAATCGTGACATATCCGGGGGCAAGGTTCCACAATGCAAAGATGTCATGAAATCGTGACACTTCCGAGCCAAGACGTACGGAATGCAAAGATGTCACGAAATCGCGACATGTCACGATTTTGCGGCCCAAGGGAGGAAAGCGAGTAAGAAAGGCCTAGACGTCACGATTTCACGACGTGTAGCGGAATCGCGGCCCCAAGGAGGAGAGAGAAGCCTAACGCCAAAACGTCACGATATCACGACCAAAGAGGAGAGGGAAAGTGCTGTGGAAAAAACGTCATGATATCACGACAGGGCGCTCACGACGTTGACCAACCGATGACTGCAGGGACCAGTGCAGAGGGACACGTGGCGTGAAGTTACAGGTGGCCCGAGAGTATGAAGCGGTTACAGGAAGCATGGCAACAGGACACGTGGCATCAACTGCAAACGGCCATGGCGCATTCTTATGAATGATTGACTTGGCAGTGGATCGACAGGCGGCTGCAGGGCATACCGCCACTATAGGCTATGATGTTTCGATGCATCTGACAACATTTGCCGACGGGACAGAGCATTCATGCATGGGAGTCTCGCATTCAAGTAATGATGGTCCAAAGAGGGTCGGGCCAGGGGAGAAAGAAAGATGCCCGCACTTTGCGTAATGGAAAGAAGGAGGTGGCGGCCGAGAATAAAAGGCGCGCATGCATTGTATTGAAGGACTCTTGGCCATTTATTTTTGGGGAATAGCTGTGTATCGGGAGGGGAGACCTCTGTTTTTAATAAAGCTTGCTGGAATTTTGCCTGTGCATGGTTAATTTTTGCATTCTTGCTGTGTGTTGTGTGTAGCTCTATATCACATAGGTCATGAGATATTCTTTCTTTGATATCTTTGTTCCTTTAGAGATTTAATCCTCTTTCTGTTTCCCTAAATTTATATTTTGTTGTAACTTATATTTAGACTTTTCAACTCCATTTCTTAGAGAGACAATTTCAAGTTTCAATCTTTCACATTCTAACTCTTTTACCTTTAACTATTCTGCCATATATTTTTCAATTTTCTTTGCCTCTTCAATTTTCACCTTTAGGTCTATGATATTTTGTAGAAGTTTTGTCTTTGCTTTCTCATCCTCTTGAATTTGAGCCTTCAAACTTGAATTCTTATTTCTAACTCTTTCCAAATTTCCAAGAGAAGCAATAAGTTCCTCTTTCATGTTAATCATGGTTTTTTCTCCATTTTTTGTGATCATGTATGTTATTGTAGAATATTCCTTCAAACTATTAGGATTTTTAGAAAGGAACCTGCTCTGATACCAATTGAATAACATAAGATTATACCGAGAGGGGGGTGAATAGTATAAGATAAAATTTTTTACTTTTCAATACAAATGATAACAACAATAATATCAAAGAAATAAATAATGCACAAATCATCACACACATGAGAGACATGATTTAATGTGGTTCATCCAATGTGGGTTACATCCACAAAGAAAATATTTCTTATAAATTTCCTCAACAAATATCTTGGGAATAAAATCCCAATTACAATATTTATGAACCTCTATTCAAAGGAGACACCAATCCCCTATGCTCAAGTTCATGGATATCTATCCATAGGAGATATCTATACCCACTGATCTAATTTGTGGACCTCTATCCATAGGATAACTCTATCCCCTTTATTCTAGTTGGCTACCAAAGCCTATTCTCAGCTTTTCTCAACTCTGATTCACTACTCTGATTAGATCTACTCACTAATCTAATAAAATCTTCTCAACTTCCTATTCTGATATGTCTCATAACTACTCACTAGTATACCTCAAACATGCTCACAAAACCTATTTAGAAATTGTCACAAGCCCTCTCCAAAAAAGGCCTACTCAAAATAGCTCACAATCCTACTTTAGCCTACTCACTGTCTCTTATCAATTCTGCTCTACCACATGCTCATAACTTCTCATAACACATGCTCAAAAATTGCTTATAACACATGCTCAATCACAATAATTCAAACATATTCTACCCAAAATTATTTTTCAAGAAAACATAGGAAATAATATGCAATATAATTTCATAATATGTTCTTTTCAATATCACTCAAATCAATGCTGAAAAGTTCACAAATTCATTTGAACAGTGAATGCTCAATTTGTTCTCAAAACATAGCTCAAATATTTCCATCAATACACACTAATAAACCCTTTTATCTCTACCTTATAATTCTGAAATATTTGTTCAACCAACCACCTTAGAGAAATAATAATATCAACATACCTCTTAATTTGCTTTGATGAAAATGAGCCCTCAAAACCTGTTCCAAAATAATTTTCTTTTTCCTACTTCAAGAGGTTAGCACAACACATTTTCATATATTGGAAAACCTTCTCAAGAAGTGTGTACAATTATGTCTTAAAACATATTCTCTAGAAATATCTTTGTTTATCCAATTAAGCATCAAATTATTAACCAATATTTTTAATACTAATGTAAGTATTACACTCAATAAAGGAACAACATACACCTTTTATCTCCCACTTTAATATTTCAAGAATAAGCTTCCAAATCCTAGAAAATCCCTTTTTATAATGCTAGAATTTACACTTGAAAAAAATCTAATTTTACACCTTATAACTCCTATCTTGACTTATATTAAATCACCCAAAGCCAACTTACAATGTACAGGAAATATAAATTACAACATACACCTTATCACTCCAAGCTAATAAACATTCAACACACCCTAATGTCCAAATCACACAACAGAATATGCAATTCTTCTAAATGCACCTTATACCTCCAAACTCTATAATAATCAAATGATTTAACTTTACCTTGCTTTTAGATGTTGTGCGCTACATCAAAACATCCAACCTTGCTCGAAGACATCATGTGTTGTGTCAAAACCAATGACCTTACTCAAATATGTTGTATGTTGTGTCAACACTAGTGACCTTAGCGCACCATAACAGTTACCCAAAAATCAACTCTACCACAAAAACCTTAGCGCTTCACAAAAATCAACTTTGTTGCTATCTAGAAAAATGTGCTTGGGGGGATTCAACTCGTAGACCTCTCCCTCAATAGCACTATCATAAGTTCCCTAACTTGTTGTGCCACCACAATGATTGGAACCAAGAATATTCCCACTCTGTCTTGTCCTTGTCTTGGCACATCCAACTAAACTACAAAAAAAAATGATATCCAGGGGTTTTGACCCTGTGATCTCTCTTCTGCCAGTGCTCCTACACAACTCACACAGCCAACTGGGCTATCCTAGTTGGACATCCAAGGTTATCACAATATTTTCCAATGACCAAATATATGCACACCTTTTGTCACTTTGTCCTTATCTTATTGTTCACTGGACCTTTACACTTTGAATCACATAGATAACATCAAATATTTTGCATTAACCAATTCGAATAAATCATTAATGCATGGTAATTAAATCAAATGTTTTACTTCTTATTTATACATGCTTTGTATTTACTTGAAACTTCAATTCTCTAAATATCATGGGAGTCCTTTTAAATACGTTGGCACCAAGAGTTTAAACCTTTTATAATATTTCTTTGCCTTAAGACCTTTTGTCTCATATGTTATAATATTAAAATATTATAGTATAAAATTTGTCACTTGAAATTTAAACTTGCATTTATTTTTTAACCATGGTCTTGATATTGGGTCTTGAGATTGGGCCTTCAACATTTTAATCAAACACTTGGAATTTTATCCTAAACCTCTTTGCCTTATGATATTAAAATAAATATATATCCATTTCCTTTTTCAAATGACTTGCATAATTAACCATATTAGGATAATATTTCTGTCATACCAAACTATATTTGAAATCAAATATTTTGACATCAATGACAATACACTATACTCAAAATTTCCAACATCATACCGTTAGGTTTCCAAAATAGGACCAGGATATTGCACTCATTTCAAGAGAACCTGAGATCTGAAGCCTAGAGGTTAATTTTTGGATGTAATCTATCACTTAATATAAACCACCCGTATATGGTTATGCATTCAAAACTACCCTTTCATGGTTCCCCCACCACCCGTGCATGGTTCACCAGTCCCACTATGCATCTGTAATTTCTTAGAGCTGAATGAAAACACATCAATGCGATCAGTAAGTCAATTTTTAGTAAGGTATTCTATTTTATGTTCTCTCTTTTTTGCATTATTTAATTTGAGGGTTTTCATTGCATAGATTTTATATTTATATACAGGTTCTATTAAACCATTTTTGTTATTTCATGAGTGTGAAGGAAGAAGGTATCTTGGAGAGCTACTAAAGTTGGAGTGGTCCCCACATTGGATAACATAAGCCCACTCACCCCTCTAGAGTTGTAGCAAAAGAAGGAAGGACACCAGTTGATTTGTTTGGATACCCCTACCCTATCATTTGAACACTTGTAATATACATTGTAATATTGCACCCAATACACTTGGAGAAATTCAAAAGAAAATTGTTGTAACATTGAGAGATTCAAGCTCCCCTATTTTAATATAAAAGAGACAATTATTTCATTGCAAAGTGTTCATTTTTTTATAATTTTTTGGGTGTCATTATTTTGCTACATGTTTATTAGATACAACAGAGCTTGATGATCAACATAAAAGGCAAAAGCTTTTACCAATAGGTAATGCCTAAACTTTTGAATAGCATATACCATCCCTAGAGCCTCTTTCTCCATTGTACTGTAATTCTTTTCTGCCCATGATAATAGGTGACTTAAAAAAAAATAGGCTAGTCCAACCTAAATTGTCCTTCTTGAGCTAGTGCACATCCTATCATAAAATTGGAAGCATCAATGTAGACATGGAACTCTTTATCCCAATTAGGGAAAACCAAATTAGGGCTATTGACTAGCTTTTATTTCAATTCTTCAAAAGCTACTTGGTGCTACTCTATCCAATAAAAAAGAATGTTCTTTTTAATAAAATAATCCAATGGATAATACATGTGTGTATAGTTCTTCATAAACCTTTGATAGTAACTTGTAAATACCAAGAAGTTTTTTAATAAAATCAAATCGTATGGTTCCTCCATATATTGAATGACGCATATCTTATTAGGATCAGTTTTTAATCATTCGCTACACACCATATGTCCTAATAGTTTCCCATATGGCACCATAAAAAACATTTACGATGTTCAGGGAGATCCATCCATTCTTGCATCAGCTCATACATTCACTTAAAGTCAATATATGGTCCTTGATATTAAATTAGATTGACCAATTATCCAAGAATACCTTAAAATTCCCTATTGCTAGTTGATCAAATATATATATAATAATACGTTGAAATGTGATTGGGACATTATACAACCCAAACGACATTCTATTATATGTATAAATATCATTCTCTATGATAAATGTGGTTTTTAAATTATCCTCCTCGGCTATACTAATTTGATTATAGCCAAAAAAATCCATCCAAGAACAAATATTTTTGTGTCCTGCTACCTCCTCTAGAATAGAATATGTGAACATAGTAGGGAAGAGATCTTTAATCATCACTACATTTAAACTTTGAAAATCAATGTAGATTCAAATATTGTCTATTTCCTTTTTCAAAATGACCATAATAGGGGACACCCACTCACTTGTGGTGACCCTAAAGGTAATACCAACATTCAACATCTTTCCTAATTCTATGTTTACCAAAGATGCATACTTAGAATTCATCCTATATGGTATTTGTCTCATCGATTTTGTCCCAAGAATTAATGTGATCTTGTGGATACATAATTCTAGTGGTATCCCTTTTTAAGTCCTTATACATCCATGTGAAAACATCCTTGTATTCCAAGAATATATTAAGAGTTGCTACTTTTAGTACTGGATCCCAATCATCATCGCACTGAATCATTCTAGGTTCACTTTCTATCCCTCACATCTACATTAATGGTCCTTCATACTTGATGTTTTCAGGTTCTACCTTATTATTTTCCATGATGTGTTGGTCTCACATCTATCTCTGCATCTCCAACTATATATTCTGCAAAACTTTTAGTAAATGGCCATTTCTCTTATTTCTTTTATTTTGGTTTCGTGTTAACCTTCTTCTCATATTGTTTTTCCATGGTCTCCTTTGTGTGAATATAGAGGTAGTTGGGGTGAAACACCTCATACTCCATTTTCCAGTGAAGAATTCTGCTATCAGATCAAGCTTCATCCTCACTACAGTCTTCTAGGTATAACATCCCCTCTTCGTTAGGTTCATATTCTTGTTTGCTTGAAGAATTACCTAACTCATCTATCATGGCAACATCCTCTCTAATTCCTTTATTCTTCATTAATCATATATGTGTGCTATCCCTTCTTGAATGTGATATGATATTTTCCCTATTTGTAATTAATTTTGGCTACTCGTAGCCAACCTCTTCTTAGAAGTGGATCATATGTATGTTGGACATTTTGAGTCAAAGTTGTCATTGATGTCAAGGAATGAAGTTGTCATTGATGTCAAGGAATAAGCTACCGTTGATGTCAAAAGGTCAAGAGGAACAATGCAAAGGTTAAAGGCAAAAGGGCTTCATAATATTTTTTAATATTATGTGGAAGCATAAGTTAGAAGGGTTTTTATTAAAACCAATGGTGAGCAAAAATAAAAGGTTTTTCATAAAAACCCAAGGAAGCTTATTGAAAAGCTAAAGGAGGTTTTAATATTTATTTTATAAAATATTTAAATTCAAATTGAATTTAAATTTTATAAATAAATATTATTTATACAAAGTTGTAAAATGAGAGAAGGCTTTAATAAAGCCAAAGGGATTTAAAAATTAATTTATAAAATTTAAATTCTAAAGAATTTAAATAATTTATAAATTAATAAGTTAAAAATCGAAGTGCCGACGTTTAAGTTTGAAGAAAAATCGAAGCACCGACGTTTATGTGTGAAGGAGGAAATCAATATAAAAACACTATGCCTTAGAGGCATTTAATCATCCTTTTGCTCGAATGATAATGAGTGCAATCGTGTGTTGAGAACTCGTGCGAAAAAGAGAAGAGAACATTGTTTTGAGTGCCAGTGAATAAGGATAAATTGATGAGCACCGAATTGCAAGAGCCATCTAGGCAGCGTGGCCTAGTGGCAAGTGGACAGCGGCTAGAGTGTTTGGGCATGGAGTGACCTGCGATCGAATCACGGTGGCAACATTGTTTTGTTGGTTGTGCTTGTGTTGGAAGCGCCAAAGGAAGCGATGCATATTTTTGCATAGGTGAGTTAGGGAGGGTTATAGAGCACGTGGTGCTATTTACTCCCCAAGAGAGCGCCTAGCTCGCATGGCGGTTGGAGCCATGGCTAGGGCACTGGTTGAGGCTGTGTCGTGAGTTCGAATCCCACCAAGGCAAAGGTAATAAATTTTGAATATAATTTTTATATTGCCTAAGGTTTGACATGAGGTCTTAGGGAGTTAAAAGGGTTGTTTAAAAATGTTTTTAATTGATCATTATTTTTGGTAAATTGGAGGAATAAGGAGTTAGCTTTATTATTGAATAAAGTATTTGTGTCACATTGGTGTATTGGAAATTTAAATTGTTGAGAGGACTTCTTGCCATTGAGTTATTTTGAAAAGGAGATTGCATTGATATTATCCTTGGTATTGAATATTATTTTATTGGGAGATTATAAGGTGTATTTGGTCAATTATTTTTGTATATGTTGATGGATGCTTTCTTTAAGATGGAGTGATAAGGTGTATGTGTGTTTTGATATTTGCATTGTATCTTTGAGAGAGTTTAGTATCTTCTAACTCCTTTGAGCTTGGCAAAGAAGTGTTTGTGGTTGTGGTAGATTTTAGAGGTTCCTTCATCATCAAGAAAAAGGTATGAGCACATTCTTCCATAGTTGAGTTGATTGGTTGGTTTTCTAGAAAATAAGTTTGGAGTGAAAAGGACTTGATTAGGGTTTCCTTATTGAGTGTGTTGAGTTAATGCTTCAAGGTTTTCTGGAATAAAGAGGTTGTTAAAACCTTGTTTTATAAGCATTGTTGTTGAAGCCATTGGTTGTGTGAAGAACTTGAACTAGGTTTGATATCATTTTATGTGAATTTTTATAACTTTTTTTGAAGCCATTGGTTGTATGAAGAACTTGAACTAGGGTTTGAAAAGAACATGAGTATCATTGTTATGTGAGATTGGTTGATGAAGCATTGTTGGAAACATTTTGAGTGAGTGTTTATATACTTGGACTAGGGTTTGTAAGGAAGGATTGTTTCATTGAGTGATTGGTTGAGTAGAGTTGGTTGAGCCTAGTCAAGTGGATGTGTGAAGTGATTGTTCAAGTTCCATAAAATAAACTATTCTATATTCTGAATTGATTTGAGAAAGTGATTGAGTATTGAGTGTGAAGCATATTGAGTCTCTAACAATTCTTTGTATGTTTCTAAAAGAGTGATTGAAAGTGATTGAGCATTGTGATGAGTATAGAGCATATTGAGTCTCTAAAAATTCTCTTTATGTTTCTATGAGATTGGACAAGTTCTAGTGTGGACTTGTTGAGCATATTTGAGGTAAGTCTTTGAGAAGACTTGTGGATAGATTTGGGTAAGCTTTTGTGGAAGCTTACAATACAGATTGAGAGCAGATTTGGATAAGTTCTTGTGAGAACTTATTGAGCATATTGGACAAGTTCTAGAGAGGACTTGAGGATAGATTAGTGTGAGATTTTGTGGAAGCTTACAAGGAAGATTTGAGATAAGTCTTTGAGAAGACTTGAGAGTAGAGTTGATTGATTTGTTCAAACCTTGAGTTAAGGTTTGGGGTAGATCCAATAGAGTTGATTTGAGATTGAGTCAAGCTTTGAGTTAAGGCTTGAGGATAGATATTGAGGATAGATTTGTGCTAGACCGAAGGACTATTTTTAGTATAGATTCGAGGATAGATTTTGGTGTAGATTTGAGGATAGGTTTATGCCAGAACAGAGATAGATATTGAGGATAGATTTGTGCTAGACCAAAAGACTATGTTTAGTATAGATTTGAGATAGAGCTTTGGAGGTGATAGAGTTGAGGATAGAGATCTCCAGCCAGAGCAAGGAGGACAGGTGTCTTCTATGGATAGAGTTCCATTTGCTAAGGGTAGTGGAGGCAGAGGTCTTCTAGAGGATCACCATCTAGAGCAGAGATTAGGAGATTGGTGTCTCCTATGGATAGAGATCCATAAACTTGATTTAGGGGATTGGTGTCTCCTTTGGATAGAGGTCCATAAACATTGTAATAGGGAAAGGATTCCCAAGATATTTATTGAGAAAATATTAGTGAAATATTTTCTCTATGGAGTAGCCCACATTGGGTGAACCATGTTAAATTGGTGTCTCTATTGTGTGTGATGATTTGTGCATTGCTTTGGTTATTACTATTGATATTGCCATTGATTATATTGGATAATACTATTTGGGAAAGAAAAGTAAAAAGTGATCTTATACTGTTCACCCCCCTCTCAGTATAAGCTTGTGTTCTTCAATTGGTATCAGAGTCGGTTCCTTCGAAAAGGGTTTAACAGCTTGAAGGAAGATCTTACAAGAACACAAATGGCAAAGAAAGGCAAAGGCAAAACCATGAGACACAAGAAGAAAAGAACACACATGGTCATGAAAGAAAAGGAAGATGAGTTTGATATTGTTGTGTTGGGAGGAAAAATGGAAATAGATTCAAAAGATGAATCAAGTAGTGGAGAAAAGATCAGATTGATAAATTTTTGTACCAGATGTAGGAATACAGGTCACCATGCAACTTATTATCCACAAGAAGGTGAAGAATGCTTTGTTTGTGGTCAACTCGGTCATGATGCAAGATATTGTCATGGGTTCAGCAGTAGTGAAGATGAAATGGATCTAAATGATAACAGGGATAGTCAAAATAGGTATGAAGAAGAAACTCTACTTTCAATAATAGAAGAAAAAGGAGATGCTCCTATAGAAGATCAAAGAAAGAAAGAAGAGGAAAATTTAGAAAAAGAAAAAGAGGAAGCCACTCTTAAGGAACTTGTTGAATTGAAAAGAGAGAATTTAGAATTGAAGGCTCAAATACAAGAAGATGAGAAATGTAAGACAAAGCTTCTACAAGATCTCTCTGACTTGAGAGATAAGGTTGAAAAGGCAAGGAGAGCTGAAAAGGATATGGTTGAACAATCAAAGGTAAAAGAGCAAGAATGTAAAAGACTTAGTGTTGATCTCGAAGAATTAAAAAAGGAGAACTCATGATTAAGGGTTCAAGCTCAAGAAGATGAGAAAGCAAAAGCAAAGTTTCTACAAGAACTCACCAACTTCAAAATCAAGGTTGAAGAGGTAAGAAAAATTGAAGAAGGTATGGCAAAAAAATTAAAGACAAAAGATCTAGAGTGTGAAAGATTAGAGCATGAGATAGTTTCACTAAGGATGGAAGTAAAAGGTTCTAAGGACAAGCTACACAAGTTTGAGGAAAATTCAAAGACTTTGGACAGGATTATCAATGCACAAAGATCATCAGTCACCAAAATAGGACTTAGTTCTAAAGAAGAACAAAGGAAACAAGAAGCAGAAAAAGGAGAGTCAAGCTCAAGCACCAAAAAAGAAGAAGCATCAAAAGAAGAATAAAAGAGAAAGTGAGACTTCTAAGGATAAGTTGGAAAATAGAAAGTTCAACAAGGAAAGGAACAATGCACAAATAAGAAACAGATGGAACAGGAAACAAGATAGGGTAGAAGAGACTAAGAGACCAATGGGGTCAAGGCAAGGTTTCTTCAATGGAAGATGCTTCTCATGTCACAGGTTTGGGCACATGGCTTCACAGTGCAGGACACATGAAAGATAGGAATATGGGAATTTTAGAAATAGCAGCTTTTCCATGGGTATTGCTACTCATGTAATCAGTTTGGTCACAAGGCAATGAATTGCAGGGTTCATGATAGAAAAGGATATGGCTTCACTAGGAGAAATCCTAAGACATTTGCACCTCCAAGGAATAATAACATTAAGTGTTATAAGTGCAATAATTATGGACATACAACAAAGTGGTGTAGAGCAGACATTCCAGAATCAAGTATGAACATGAACAGGAATAGAAATAGGAACAGGAATATGGATATGAACATAAACAGGAACAAGAATATGGACATGGATAGAAATAGGAACATGGACATGGAGAATAAAATCAAAGGAATCAAAAGGATCAGATAAGAAGAAAAGAGGATAAAGGTAAAGAACAATGCTTGTTAGGAGTAGAAATACTCCCACCCCAGAATTAACCACCTCAAGAGGAGGTGGGGGAGGGCTAAGCTAAGAGGCTCATTCTTAGCCTCGAGCCCCAAAGGTGACCCTTTGCCATTGATGTCAAAGGGGGAGAGATTTGAGTAAGGGGGAGAGATTTGGTATTTGAGTAAAGAGGAGAGATTTGAAAAGAGCATTGAGCTAGGGGGAGCAATGTCCTAGGGGGAGCAGAACAAAGAAAAGGTTAAGTTTCTGGTAAAAATAATTTGGGTTGCCATCAATGACAAAGGGGGAGATTGTTGGACATTTTGAGTCAAAGTTGTCATTGATGTCAAGGAATAAGCTATCGTTGATGTCAAAAGGTCAAGAGGAACAATGCAAAGGTTAAAGGCAAAAGAGCTTCATAATATTTTTTAATATTATGTGGAAGCATAAGTTAGAAGGGTTTTTATTAAAACCAATGGTGAGAAAAATAAAAGGTTTTTCATAAAAACCCAAGGAAGCTTTTTGAAAATAGAAGGTTTTAATATTTATTTTATAAAATATTTAAATTCAAATTGAATTTAAATTTTATAAATAAATATTATTTATACAAAGTTGTAAAATGAGAGAAGGCTTTAATAAAGCCAAAGGGATGTAAAAATTAATTTATAAAATTTAAATTCTAAAGAATTTAAATAATTTATAAATTAATAAGTTAAAAATCGAAGTGCCGACGTTTAAGTTTGAAGAAAAATTGAAGCATCGACGTTTATGTGTGAAGGAGGAAATCGATATAAAAACACTATGCCTTAGAGGCATTTAATCATCCTTTTGCTCAAATGATAATGCGTGCAATCGTGTGTTGAGAACTCATGCGAAAAAGAGAAGAGAACATTGTTTTGAGTGCCAGTGAATAAGGATAAATCGATGAGCGCCGAATTGCAAGAGCCATCTAGGCAGCGTGGCCTAGTGGCAAGTGGACAATGGCTAGAGTGTTTGGGCGTAGAGTGACCTGCGATCGAATCATGATGGCAGCATTATTTTGTTGGTTGTGCTTGTGTTGGAAGTGCCAAAGGAAGTGATGCACATTTTTGCATAGGTGAGTCAAGGAGGGTTATAGAGCACGTGGTGCTCTTTACTCCCCAAGTGAGTGCCTAGCTCATGCGGTGGTTGGAGCCGTGGCTAGGGCACTGGTTGAGGCTGCATCATGAGTTCAAATCCCACCAAGGCAAAGGTAATAAATTTTGAATATAATTTTTATATTGCCTAAGGTTTGACATGAGGTCTTAGGGAGTTAAAAGGGTTGTTTAAAAATATTTTTAATTGATCATTATTTTTGGTAAATTGGAGGAATAAGGAGTTAGATTTATTTTTGAATAAAGTATTTGTGTCACATTGGTGTATTGGAAATTTAAATTGTTGAGAGGACTTCTTGCCATTGAGTTATTTTGAAAAGGAGATTGTATTGATATTATTCTTGGTATTGAATATTATTTTAATTGGGAGATTATAAGGTGTATTTGGTCAATTATTTTTTATATGTTGATGGATGCTTTCTTTAATATGGAGTGATAAGGTGTATGTGTGTTTTGATATTTGCATTGTATCTTTGAGAGAGTTTAGTGTCTTCTAACTTCTTTGAGCTTGGCAAAGAAGTGTTTGTGGTTGTGGCAGATTTTAGAGGTTCCTTCATCATCAAGAAAAAGGTATGAGCACATTCTTCCATAGTTGAGTTGATTGGTTGGTTTTCTGGAAAATAAGTTTGGAGTGAAAAGGACTTGATTAGGGTTTCCTTATTGAGTGTGTTGAGTTAATGCTTCAAGGTTTTCTGGAATAAAGAGTTGTTAAAACCTTGTTTTATAAGCATTGTTGTGAAAGCCATTGGTTGAGTGAAGAACTTGAACTAGGGTTTGAGTATCATTGTTATGTGAGAGTTGTTTTATAAGCATTGTTGTTGAAGCCATTGGTTGTATGAAGAACTTGAACTAGGGTTTGAAAAGAACATGAGTATCATTGTTATGTGAGATTGGTTGATGAAGCATTGTTGGAAACATTTTGAGTGAGTGTTTATATACTTGGACTAGGGTTTGTAAGGAAGGATTGTTTCATTGAGTGATTGGTTGAGTAGAGTTGGTTGAGCCTAGTCAAGTGGATGTGTGAAGTGATTGTTCAAGTTCCATAAAATAAACTATTCTATATTATGAATTGATTTGAGAAAGTGATTGAGTATTGAGTTGAAGCATATTGAGTCTCTAACAATTCTCTATATGTTTCTAAAAGAGTGATTGAAAGTGATTGAGCATTGTGATGAGTATAGAGCATATTGAGTCTCTAAAAATTATCTTTATGTTTCTATGAGATTGGACAAGTTCTAGTGTGGACTTGTTGAGTAGATTTGAGGTAAGTATTTGAGAAGACTTGTGGATAGATTTGGGTAAGCTTTTGTGGAAGCTTACAATACAGATTGAGAGAAGATTTGGATAAGTTCTTGTGAGAACTTATTGAGCAGATTTGGACAAGTTCTAGAGAGGACTTGAGGATAGATTAGTGTGAGATTTTGTGGAAGCTTACAAGGCATATTTGAGATAAGTCTTTGAGAAGACTTGAGAGCAGAGTTGATTGATTTTTTCAAACCTTGAGTTAAGGTTTGGGGCAGATCCAACAGATTTAATTTGAGATTGAGTCAAGATTTGAGTTAAGGCTTGAGGATAGATATTGAGGATAGATTTATGCTAGACTGAAGGACTATGTTTAGTACAGATTCGAGGATAGATTTTGGTGTAGATTTGAGGATAGGTTTGTGCCAGACCAAAGATAGATATTGAGGATAGATTTGTGCTAGACCGAAGGACTGTGTTTAGTACAGATTTGAGATAGAGCTTTGGAGGTGACAGATTTGAGGATAGATATCTCCAGCCAGAGCAGGGAGGACAGGTGTCTTCTGTGGATAGAGTTCCATTTGCTAAGGGCAGTGGAGGTAGAGGTCTTCTAGAGGATCACCAACCAGAGCAAAGATTAGGATATTGGTGTCTCCTATGGATAGAGATCCATGAACTTGATTTAGGGGATTGGTGTCTCCTTTGGATAGAGGTCCATAAACATTGTAATAGGGAAAGGATTCCCAAGAGATTTATTGAGAAAATTTTAGTGAAATATTTTCTCTGTGGAGTAGCCCACATTGGGTGAACCACGTTAAATTGGTGTCTCTATTGTGTGTGATGATTTGTGCATTGCTTTGGTTATTGCTATTGATATTGCCATTGATTATATTGGATAATACTATTTGGGAAAGAAAAGTAAAAAGTGGTCTTATACTGTTCACCCCCTCTCAGTATAAGCTTGTGTTCTTCAATGTGGGATTTTGCATCATAATCACAATGAAATATAACAAATTCTTGGTCAACAATTATCACTTGTTTTGTTGTTAATACTCCTTTTGTTTCAATATCATACTAGTCAACACCATACAACTGAAAACTTAGTTCCCATAGGGATGGAGCACTAATATCTCTCCAGGTATTTTCTAGTAGCATGTTCAAACTAGACCCTCCATCCACAATCAATTGTAATACTTTGTGTCCCATTATCTCCATATGAACTAATACTAGTTTATTTTCAACATCAATCATTAATATGGTTGGATCCATAAAAATTACTAATTTTTTATTTCTCCTATATATATTGGCTCTCAACCTCCATTATTTTTTGTGGTTGTACCTCCTCTTTCATCACCTTATGTAACGATGGTATGGTTTCCAATAGACTAGTCATATTTATCTCAATGGTTGTATTCAAAACTTGTGCCACCAGATGTTGTACCATTGCCTTATATTCCAATGTGCAAGGCTTATTTAACTTTTTTTTTCTCTACAAACCTTACTTGCTTAGCCTTCTTGGCTTCTTATTCAAGTACCTTCTTCACCACCTACCATCTTTTCTTCTCCTTGGCAAGTTTTGGGTAAGTGTCTTTCTTGGCCTTACTTTGTGTTACAGGTAGTACTTCTTCCTTATTTTTATCTTTCTTCACTGAGGCTATGCCAATGTCTAAGAAATGCACATTCTATGAGCCACTTGAACTCACTTTCTTAGGACAATTGGCTTCTTTGTGGTTCCATGGACCACACCATCTACACATATGTGTAGTATTATTTTGTGCTAACTGCGTTGTCTAAGGAGAAGGATATTTCTTCAAAAAATACCCTTTCTTGGAAATTTTGGTACAATAAATATTTCTTTTGAATCATACTATAATCATATTTGGCCTCCTTTATGATTACCCTAATTTGG
Source organism: Wollemia nobilis (assembly GCA_028583015.1). NCBI lineage: Eukaryota > Viridiplantae > Streptophyta > Pinopsida > Araucariales > Araucariaceae > Wollemia > Wollemia nobilis. The sequence goes on from JAQPPZ010016981.1 coordinate 41,340,000, forward strand.
CCTTCCTCCTCGTTGACTATTCCTATAACCTTTTTTGTTTGCAACATGTCCACTCCCTTGAGGTTTTGGATTCTCCTATTGATCTTGAATCATGAGGACCTATTAGGAGACTTTCACATTAAATGGACATTCTACCACTTCCTATCCTAGCATATTACATATGTGGCAATATTCATTTCAAGTCCAATTTGTATTTGAATGCCCTTCAACGTTGCATTTTGTACACTAGATATCCTTTTGATCTCACCATATATATTTATGGGCTTCTCTTATGATCTTATATAATTCCTTATAGAATTATTGGATGGTTTTATGTATTGTATCTTCTTCATCACTATCTGAATATTCATGCCTAGTATATGTTATGATTCCCACTATTTTCTACTTTACCTCTAAAAATTCTTTGCTTTTTCTAGCACTTCCTTGTAAGTTGAGGATAATACTACCTTGATATTATTTTTGTATCTTTGCAGTAGACGATCAAGAAACCATTGCTTCACCAGTGCATCTTTTGTTGGCATTTACATCTTATCAACTAATTACTTTAGTCATTGATTATGTCTTTACATCCTCATCAACACCTTGCTTTGTGGTGTATATCTCAGTGAAAATATTACCATCATATATCAAGGGTTTCAATTCTTCAATGAAGGTATTCTTCATTTTTTTCCATGATTAGAATGTTGTTGTATTCTCTCACTTTAGATACCAATCTATTAAAAGTCCTCATAGTGTAGCAAGAAATAATACAACCATTCATCTGGTTGATTTACACCAGTCACTTTCCAAATAGTTATGCATTTTTAAATATGTCTTGTTTGGTACTCCTTCACTTCCCCCATGAAGGGTGGACATCTTTGTTTCCCTAATTTCATAGATATACTAGCCTTCCTCGTCATTTAAGTATGTATCTTTTAGAATCCTAAATGGACTCCTTCCTTAGATGGATGTTCCACTATGCTACTCTTCATCATATTTTTCTATCCATGGTACCTTATTTTCACCAAATAGTCATATCCCAACCTCATGTTCATCCTCACTCTATGACCTTCTTCATTGGAATGTCGAATGTGGCCCTGGTTCTCCTTCCTAATATCTTGCATCCTATTGCTTTGGTGCCTGACTCCTAGTCTCTACACCCCTTTGCAACCTTCATGTCACTTGTTCAAGTATTACCATCCACTCACTATCTTCTCGTATAGTTATTTTGTCAATGTCTTATCTTAAATTAATGTTTTCATTGAATTTTGGTTGGTCTTGTACCCTTTCTTCTATATCTACCAACAACATCTCCCACCTTTTAGTATCTTCTTTTAAAGTCCATACTTGTTCAATTACTGGTTCATTCGTTGATTTTTTCATGGTCTCCCTTTGAGAAATTCTTGTGCTCCTTCTAACTAGGATTTTCTCTTCTCCTTGATCTCATATCCTATGTCTTCACAAAATTGTATCTATCATTCACCTCCAATTGGTTTTTACTCAAAAATTGTCACCTTATAGGTTATAATTCTAACCTAATTTTGATAAAATTATCAAGGTTCACTTAGGAAATAGTGCCAAATGTAGCATAGGGGAGAGTATTCCTAGAGGGGGAGGTGATTTGGGAGGTTTGGAGATGGATCCCAATGTTTTGTAATAACTTTTACCCAAATCGTACAAGTGTACGATTTACCTTTGAATAATTTGCAACTTTCACAAAATTGCTTGTACAATCACCAAATCGTATAGTTGTATGATCCAAATTATACAACAAGCTGGCATGTACGATTTTCCACTTGGTCAATTTGCTAAAAGTCATTTTGCAATCCAAATCGATCAGTTTTGTAATCGTTCTCTCCAAAACCCTAATTTTCCTTAATTGGCAAGTTTAAACTACACAATTGCACTTCCAAATTGGGCAAACGATCAGTTGTATGGTTTGGTGGTTAGGATGTATGGTTTCACCAAACCCTTGTTGAATTCTTCATTCATAGATTTACCAATTTGCACACTGTTCTTCTCTAGGAGATATTTGGGTTATCTTTCTAGTGCAATTACCAACATAGTTTTACAACATGCAAACCCTAATTCATTGCCATTGAATTATTATCATTACCAATGTTTCTAGAAATCGTACAACAACATAATAATATTTTTGTATAGAAATAATAATGTGCAGGATCAATTCCTCAGCATTCTCTAGGGTTAAGAGTTCATAATTAGTATAATTCCATTGCCACAATGTCCATATTCCACACCATTCTGGCCATACTTGCACAAAACACACAATCTAGAATCACCATCCACATGCACAATAGAATTCACAATAACTCACAACTATAATGTTGCTTTCATTATTATGGTTGAATATGTCTATACAATTATCAATGAACAATCACAATGAACAACTATGATCAACAACTATGAACCGATGAATAAACTATCAATCAACAACCACCATCAAAATTGAATTGGGGGTCCTTATAATGCTTTCCCAAGCCATTCCAAAGTGGTTCCTAAGACAACCACCATTTACAACTACCATCCTCGTAAACAATCAACTTGCATTAAGGTCTTCCTAAGTCTAATTTGATTATTATCAAATTAACCTTAAATGCACATTTCCCTTAATTTCATTCTAATTTTGAATTGCACATTTATGACATTTGTACAATTACCCCTAATTGTACATTTTACAACTCCACATGTGTACAATTGGGCTAAAACCTATATATGTACATTTTGACAAACCGTACATCTAGAAAAATTGATAAAACTTAACAAAATTGTGCAAATCTTGTATTTACTTTTTCTTCTTTTGGGAGGTGGATTTGTTGCCTACATCTACCCTCCCCTTTACATCAGGTAGTGTCCTCACCGAATCTATTGTCTTAATCTTGGCCGATTGGTATTGCTTAAGATCATCAAGCTGAATACGAAGGATAGCATGCTCATTCTGTAACCTAGCCATATAATGGCTAAGTTCCATAGCCTTCACTCCATACTTGTTGGCCTTCTCTTTCGTAGTAGCCAGGAGTTGCACTAACTCCTTCTCACTTAGATGTACCCTTGCATATCTTCTCATTCAATGCTACCTCTATCCTAGTGGTAATAGCCAATACCTCATCCTTCTCTATGATGAGTCTCATGTGCTACTGCAAGTCCACTTCATAGGCCCATATACGCTCTTCTTTCACCCATAATTGTACCTTATGATCCATGATTAAATCATTGTATTTCTTGGCATCACTTGTTAGCTCCTCAATATTGTGGTCCTTTAGTTGCAATTGTGTGTTAGAAGCCTTTAACTACTCCTCCTACCATTTGATTTATGTTGCATATTATTGCAACAATGCTTCCTGCTCTTCCAACCACTTCTTCTGCTCTTCAACCTACTAAACCATAAGTTGTTTTTCCTATTCCTATGAGCGTAGCTTATCCTCGTAAGCAAGCTTAATTGCATCCAATTCATCTTCTATATTCTTCAACTTCTCTTTGGCCTCAATCTTGTTGTGCTCTAGTTCTTCTTCAATCACAACCATCTCCTTTCGAGTAGCATCAACTTCATCCTTTTGTGCTTCCTTGGCTTGATAAATTTGTTCAAGCCCCAAGTTGAGCCACTCAATCCAATATGTTAGGAAATTCAATTTTCGAAGGATGAAGACCAATTCCGAAGGTGCCCTTCAAAATTTAGTGCCCAGTGTGTTCAATGGACATCTCGAATGCTTGCTCTCATCCAAGTACACTCGAGGATACTCCCTATAATTCATCTTCACTCCATTCGGAAACTCCATCATTCCCAACATACTCATTACCTCTCCCCTGGGTAACAACCATGGGTATTGTGTATGGATCTGAGCTATTTGTCTTGTATGATCTTCACTGCACACCCACTCCATAATATTTTCCAATTCAACGAAGGTCTTCTCCCTCCACTACTTCAAATATCCCATGCCACCTTGGTAAAATTGCAACCTGGTGCTAGTGAACATATCACAAACTTGCTCGAGGAAGTGGTTCATCTATTTATTTATGTCCTCATCATCTCCCTCTGAGACACCAAATTGAGGTACTTCAATCAAAAATCTTGTGCAAAGATTTTCATCCCTTTCCTATGGTGGGGTCTATTCCTCCTCTTCCTCCTATTGAACTAAAATTCCTCCAAGTTATTTTATTGCACCAGTCACATTCCCTTCCTATAGCAAAATGTGAGCTATAGTCATGTTTGTCTCTTCTTCAGTTTGTTTGATCTCCTCGACATTGATGATTTCTTTTAGAAGTTACTACTTTTCCACATGTACTTGAACTTCCTTTTGTGGTCTTGGTAATTCTTCCTATTGTGTATTTGCCAAGATTTCATCTTGTGGATGCAATTGTACTTCCATCACTATTGTGGCTATCAAAATTGGATCATACCATTCTTGTGATGGTCATGTATTTTCCTCCTCTAATTGTTGCCTCCTCACATCACAATTCGTATTTGAGGCTTCTTTTTTCTCTTCGGTAGGGCTACCATCACTTCCTTAGATTTGGTTTTTAATGGTGACCTTACTCGATCCATCCAATCCTTAGATGCCTCCAACACTTCAAAATCATTATCTTGAAGTAATGTAGGAGATCCCATTGCTTCTCCCCATTATTTTGTGTTAATTGACACATTAATATCCATCATATCCAAATCATCCAAATCCAAAGGTACATTGTCAAGATTAGTGGGCATAGGTTATGACTACTCATAAATAGGATTTCTCTCTTGTCTCTATCTCTCCCTTTGCCTACACATCCTAATATGTACTGGACTAGATTTTGATGCTACTACCTCCTCCTTTTATTGAGATGATGGCTACTCCTACAGTCTTTGTTCAAGTTCCTACTACTCCAAGGTAGGTTCCAGCTATCTTCATCTCTTCCTCCAAGGATGGACTTCCTCATCGGATGAGGTCTCGTGTTCCTCAATCAGGGGAGGTTTGGGTTTCTTTGTACTCTTATTTTTCTATCTTGATTTTTTTGGTGTCTATTTTTAGATAGGTACCAACTTTACCCATCATAGTATAGAAGGTTGATCCTGTGGTAAATCATGCGATGGTGTAAGCCTAGGAAATGGAATGCCAACTTGGGAAACAACATCTAGCATGAGTGCTATGGCATGGAGGATCATGACAAAGGTCTTCTTCCTCTTCACCAGTAACCTCTGGATCTACTATTCCAAGTAAGTTTCCCAATCATACTGCACTCCCATGAAAACACCTTCTACACATTGTGCCATCCAAATAGGCATCTTGAAAGAGTGTGCTTCTCTCGATAGTCAAGATATAACAACATTCATCGCACATGCTAGCTCATCAATTTTTAACATGCTTTGCTTGATCCCTCTTCTACCTAGACCAAAAGCCTTCATATCTGATGGAGATGTGAGCTTAGTGAGTGATGTGATCAACCTGTGGGTCTCAATCTGGTCCACAATATTCTTCTTAATGGGTTACCCTACTTTTGGTAACCCAAATATCCATCAAAAAGCATCAACCAAGAATTCCACCTTAAGATGGTGATTTCCAACTCGCACATAGGTGCAATTCTATTTAGGTACATATGATTGTACCATTTGCAATAGGTACTCATTATAGAATACCTTATCCTATGGTGGAATTTGCACTATTGTGCTCACTCCTGCTTATTTTAGTTCAAGTTTCAATGGGTGCTTATCTTCATTCTCACTCCACCATTTGTGATAAAATTCTCCTATGGGTTGTACAAAGGAGATATCCTTGATTTCTACCTATCCTCCTTCATCCCCACTTGTTTGTTCTTTAGGGGTAGCTTCCCTATGCACCTCACTGTGAAGCTCCCATCGATGTGCCCTAGGTGGTTCCATTTTCTCCTCATAGAATTATGGTTGTATTCTTCCTCTACCACCATGTCTATTTCCTGGGTCCTCTCCATGAACATGATAACCTCTTCCCCTCCAAGGTTGGTAGCCATAATCTCCTTGTGGTTGAAACCCTCATCCTTGGTCCTGTACTAGGTAGGTCACTCATTCTCACCTAGGTCATGAATCCCTTTGGTGTAATGGTCCTGGTGATCAATCAACCCTAACTACTGCAATCCATCGTAAATGAGCTCAAAACTCCCTTTTGGTGCTCATTCTTCACCATTCTTCATTTTGGAACCACATCACTATCAATCTTCTACAATCTGGCAATTTTAGGACAATTGCATCACCAACCACACAAACTACTTCAAAAACATACAACTACTTCTAAAAACATACAACTATTTCTAAAAATTGTACAATGGTTATCCACAATCATACAGGTGCTTTAGGAAATCATACACCACTCTTCAAATCATACAATTGTATCAAAATCATACAACTATAGTCTAAATCTATATGATTCTCACAAAATGTACAATTTGAGCTCCAAATCATACAACTTCATTGTGAAATCGTACAAGAAAATATAAATCATACAGATGCACTTCCCCTCCATACAATTGTGCTATAAATTGTACAAATGCACTAAAAATCGTACAATTGCACCAAAATTGCTTAATTCAGGCTCTAATTTGCATAATATTGCTCTAAAATCGTACAATCTACCTCCAAATCATACAATTTCATCCCCAAATCATAAAAACTATGTTTTAGGCCCTCACTTGCCATAAAATATTCCACTTTGCATGATTTTTACAATTAATTTATGTACCCTTTGTCTCCATTTATGCAAATCTCTCTTTTCAATGTGTTTCCAATACCCTTTGCAATTTTTCTCTTCTCTTGATGCAATTTTTCACCAATACATTTTAATTTTTGTTGAGTGAAACTATTGTACAACCCTCTCCTTTATGATTTTCCACATGCAATTGCTCAGACATCTTTATTTTTCCATTGAAAGAATTTCCCTGCCCTAGGATTTGCAATCTTCCACTTGGCTTGATTTTCCATAATTAACTCAAAACCTAGCCATGTTTTTCACCATGATGGTTTTATCCAATACATTTTTACTTAAAATACTATCTCTACCAGGTTGAATTCACCCTCAAGTATACTTTCTAATAGAACTTTATCTTTTCTAGAGCAAAAACCCTAAATTTAGAAACTTTTTCTCCAAATTCGATTGCTTTTTCAAAAACAAGAAGAATTCGTGGTGCAAATCCATGATGGTTCATTAGTTTTAGATATCTTGTGATGTTTGCATACCCATATGAGAAATAACATGTATGATTGCACACTTTTTACTCATGGATTTTTTGAAATTTACTATTTCCTTCATGCAATTTTTCAAACTGGTAAACAATAACATGCATGGTGCCTTATTTTTATATTTTAATATCCTTTGCATGAAAATTTGGCACCTCAGACTAATTTGCATGTACTTTTGTCCTTTTATTGCTTTTTATTATTTTCATTTTCTTTCCTTTTTCATTTATTTTTCTTTTCTTTTTCTTATTTTTTCTTTTCTTATTTTTGTCTTAGAAGGGGCCACCATTTCTAGTTTTCAACCACCTTCTGTCTTAATTGCATCCTAAGGGATTTTCACAATTAAGATATTTTTCTATTTTTAGACTCTTTTTTTTAAATTACCAAATTGCTAACTTACCTTCTAGGAAATCGTATAGTGACATTCACTTGTATGATCCCTTCTGTTGATGTGTCATTGGGAAGTTCCACCAAATTATTCCACAAAATCGTATGATCAAGTGCTATATGATTCACTCCTTCTTGTGGGTTCTCTCTATTCTAAAATTGTACCAGTATCATTTGTATAATTTGTCCCAAACTTGTTGGCCCATTGTATGATTTTTAATCATACATGTGTTAGTGTCATTCATACAATTTGAGTTTGTGCAATTGCAAATTGTACAATTTGCAACCATACCTTATCCTTCTTATAAAGTGATATTTTATTGCTCAATTGATCGATCCCAAGGTAAGGGTACCCTTGCCACTCCTCTTCCATTTGGTTTAATTATACTCCTATCTCCTTGAATCAAGTCTACCTCTAAACTTGGTGAACAATTCCATTTTCTTCCTTGACATCCCTCATCTGTAAAGTATGCTCTTCCTCAACCAGTATGCCCTTTACCTTACACTTGTCTTCCATGATCTCATCCTCTTGCTCGAAGACCTTGATTTATTGATAGCACTTCTTTAGGTTCACTAGAATCATCTATTTTTTGTCTTATTTTGATTTCATGCATAACCACATTGAAAAAATATCAAACTCTAGAAGGGTTCAATTTTGACCCATTTACTATGTCGGGTACCACTATCCCATCCAACTTTTACAACTTTAATACACCATTTTCCATTGCTTCTATGACTTGAAAATGACCAATCCACAAATTATTCAACTTCTCAGGCTTGATTTCCCATTTCCCATTAAACTTAAGAATCAAATCACCTAGTTTAAGTCCCATCATGCAGAGATACTTATCATGCCATAGTTTCCTTCACTTTTGGGCTACCTCAATTTCCCACTATACCATGAATATTTGTTCATCTAATCAAATGAGCATGACCAATCGTACTTCCAAACTCTCTTGATCATCCAAGTGATACTCGATAACTATCTGTAGACTGGGTACCAAAAATTCAACTAGTACTACCAGATCCTGACCATAGATTAACTGGAAAGATGTAGGGTTTGTAATTGGTTTGAAATTTATCCTATAGGTCCGAAGAATAGATGGTAGCATTTATTTTCAATCTACTCCCTCTATGCCATAGGTCTTATATAGTATAGAGACCAAGACCTTATTAGTTGCCTCTACCTACCCATTTGCTTTAGGGTAGTAGGTACTTGATAATGAGTACAATATCCTAAAATTCATTGTCAAATTTTTGATAACCTCATAACAAGTGACCTCCCCGATAACTTGTTATATGCAGCAAAATTTCAAATCTTGTAATCACTTGTTCATATAATAACCAGGTTGTACTTTTTATTAAGTTATCTGGTAGTGCCATTTCTTCTACCCATTTTTTTAGGTATTATATTTCTACCACAATGTGTCGACACTTCCACCTGTGGGTGGTTTTCAAAGGTCCAAAAAAATCCAACCCCTATATTTTGAATAAGGTTGTGATGGATGCAATGGCATAAAATATCTACGTATTAGCATTCCCATCCGTTGGCATTCACAAGCCTATACATGTTCTTTTGCATCCTTGTATAGTGTAGGCCACCATAGTCCTACCAAGTGTGCAACCTCGGGAAGCGCACACCACTTACACTACTTGCAATATTATATCAAAATGGAAGAACACAAAGCAATAGATAACATAACATGGAAATGATAAAATAAATAAAGATATTTTATTATTCATTCCTTTGGCAAATCTCGGTTACATATCGGTCCCTCTGAGGGATACCCAGTTCGATACAATAAGATACAAGCGGAATAATGGTGCAGAAGAATGATGTCCCCTCGCAAAGGGGTGGTGCACTTCCGTAGGCCTCTCGATCTCGCACACGAACTTGTATGAGGGCTTATAGATGCCTCCTTCTCCTTCTCTCACCTTGGAGGGATCTTATGCACTGGATGCCTTGAATCGGTCCTGTAAACCTGTAACCTACGTGCATAGAAACAACAGAACACTATCAGTAGCATAGGAAGCCTCTCCGAAAGAGGCTCTTATTAGAAGATCTGATAAACATGATATATGAGCATGATAATATTAAAATGCAAGCACAAACTAAGTGATAAATGCATAGAAAACTTAGAAATACGATGTAAATGCATTAATGAAATCAGATCTAAGCTAGAACTAATTAATAAATCAAAGCAATAATTAGATCTAAGCTAGAACTAGGAAAATAATGTCTAAAACCCTAGGCTATGCCTACAGGCCACTATCAATGATAGCGGCCATGAAATGAAGCTCTTCTCCTCGTGAACCAAGGGCTGTAGCACTAGATTCCTTGCTCCAATTGATGTTCAAGGGTCACCTATTGTGTCTGGTACACTGATGGGTGGTGAAGAATAAATGGATCTGAAAGTAGGTGCATAGACGTAGCTCAGATCAAGATAGTGCTTCATTGCTCCTCAAAGGGGGTGTGGATTCACTCTCTGATCGGCTAGGGCTTCGCTGCACAAAATTTTGATATTCATGGATCATTTGCTTTGCTTGGGAGAGTCCATATGTAGACCTCCCTATTTTAGATCTAGATCTGGATCTTGGCTTCCTAGAGAAGCCAAAATCTAAATTTACATGCAACTGACCATCTCGAGGGGAAGCATCAATCACAAATTGGCATTGAAGGGGTAGTTAGGAGGAACTCTAGGAGTTCCTCACCAAAATCTACCCATAAGCAATGCAAGGTGTAGTCAGACTATATGATCTAGGCCCGTATTCATGGCTAGACTATGCATGGTGCTAGCCATTATCTAGAGTAGTGGCTAGGTGTGGCCGCTATCAACTTCAACGGCTAGATGTGGTGGTCGCTCTGCTTGAGAGTGGCTAAGCTTGGATGGGCTAGAACTACCCTTTTTGAGTGGTTAGGACCACTTCTAGCTCTTGGAAAGGTCCAAGATGATTCATATGGTCTTTAAATGTGTCCATATGAGTAGTCTCCTAAACATGATATATTTTAGGTGTCTACAGATACCCCTTTTTGGGATGCATTGTGGGAAAACACAATGTAGAGCAAAAAATAGACCACCTAGGGCCACATTGTAGGTTGTGTGATGATCATTGATCTGATCAACATTGGATGCCCTAGTCATGAGAAAGGGTGTGCATCCTAGAATCATTGCTTCCAATAGGATGGAAGGCTTAAATTTGTGAAAGCTTGCACACGTCCATCAGGCAATCGGGTAGCTTCAGTACTACTATAGGTCCGAAAGGAGGAGAGCTACAAACTTAACTATCATATTTGCTTTTTTCCCTAGCAAAGGGTAAGCTTATGATAGTTGTTGGCAATGATTCATAAGATGAATACAATTTGACATGATCGAGTGATATTTTGTTGATTTTGATTATGATTGTTGATATTATGACTACCCCCTCAAATGATGAGTCGATGAGGGAAGGACAATGAAATAAGTGATGAGTCGCTTGACCAAGATGAATGATTTGGACCCTTTTAGAGGTTTGCTTTGTTGTTATAGGGTAGGTCCCATCTCAGGTGTGATTTCAACCATTTTTAGTAATTGTACATCTCTATCCCATGGAGCGGTCCGACCGTAATGGCCTTCTTAGGGAATCAAGGTGATAGCAATTCTATTTAAGCTTATGTTGAATCACTACATTCTTCAAAAATGTTATAGAAGAAATGAGATGAATCCTCATTCCCATGGGGTAGTCCGACCGCCATGGCCTTCTTCGGGATTGAAGTGAAGCGTCTCAATTCTACCATAACTAATTTACCCCAAGTGGCCTTATGGTAATTTACTCATCTTGCCGGATTGCATGGAGTGCAAGTCGCTACAACCACCAAGTGTATAGAGTAAATAACTGAATACGAGGCTCAATTGAGATTTTGTTGTTATTTGATTTTTTTGTTAATTTAAATTTTATGATGTTTTTGATTTTGATTTATGTGATTTTTTTGGTATTTGTGCACTTTTTGATTGTTTTGGACCGATAGGTATGTTTAATGGCCCATTTTGAGGTGCCTCATGGTGAGAAATTGAGTGAATTTATCTTTGTTTCCTAGTCATTGTCAGGTCCAACGACCCCTAATTGCCACTTCATGGTCATTATCAAGTCCAATAACCAGAAAGTGTGGGTCACTAATGCCAGTAATGGCCGAGGCAAAAATTGAAAATATAAAAGAATTTTAGGGTTTGAATTTTCATTATTCTAGTTATCAATTGCACTTTTGAGCTCTGAGGTGAGAGTGATTGATTGTGACCTAGGAGATACTAAAACTAGACACCATGGTTGAGTAGGGTGAGGCTTCGACAAGTGAAGGAGCTGATGACTCATAGGTATCTCTCAAACCCTAGCCTTTATTTATTTTATTTGGTAAAATGAACCTCACTAAGTAATCGGTAAATGAACCAAACTAAACTCATTGGCAATGAACCAAACTATCAATAGGTCTAGGTTAGGGTTAATTTTAGTGGGTCTAGCCTAGTTTTATGATTTTTCAATTTTTTTGTTATTTTTGGTAGAGGGGGACATCGTTGGCATGCCACCTCATGGCCGTTGATGCTCAAAGTGACCCCTAAATGGCCAAAGAGGGGCCATTATCACCATCAGTGACCAGCCTGAATTCCAACGATCAATTTTTTGACCATTGGTAGTTGGCCACTATCGGCTTTAGTGGCCACTCCTGAAAGGACTATGAGACCTTAGGATTATTTTTGAAATTTTTGAATTTTTAAAGGTTTTAATTGATTTTTTTGCAATTTTGAAGTGTAGAATTTGATTTTTTGAATTTTTAGGTGCATTTAGTCATTGTTTTTATAGCCTTAAGCTTATCTTAGATAAATTTTGCACCATTTTTTTTATTGCTCCTTTTAGCTTTTAAGTGCATTTAATTTAGGCATTTACTTTGCACTCTTAGATTTTATCTACGTAGGCTTGAGACCCTAAATTGCTCATGGATCTTCTACCCGACATGGATGACATGGACTAGGATTGGCTTGATGCTCATGGGCTCCAGTACGTTACTAGGCTTTCGATGATCATGTCAGATCAGGCCTACCTTACTACCTTAGCACATAGGTGGGACTCTAGGACTAACACCTTTCATATCCCTATGGGTGAGATGACCATCACACTAGAGGATGTCTACAGGATCTTCTAGATCCCTTTTGATGGAGTCCCCATTGTTTCTTCCCCTACTGATGCTAGAGATGTAGTATTTTTGAGGGTCTTTGGAGCACATGCAACTATTGCATTCTATGATACCTAATATAGTGGGATTTCTATGGCTCGGTGGTACCGAGAGGATGTCTTTTCTTAGAGACATGTCATTTTACTGATGGTTATATGTAATATGCTTTTACTTGATTACTCTAGAGTGAGGTTCCCATGGAACCTCTTAGCGATGGTTCAAGACTTGATTGATAGTGTGGAGCCTATCATCATGGCTTGGGGGAGTGCACTATTGGCTCAGTGCTATGATGAGCTCTATAGGATCCAATAGTAGGGATGAGCTAGCATTGCTTGTAGCCTACTCCTATAGATCTAGGGCTAGGAGCATATCAGGGTGGACCACCCAAGAGGATTACCTATTGAGATTACTATCATAGCTAATGTTGCTTAGTGCTATAGATCTAGGTGGCCCTGAGAGTGTGAGGAGCACAAGATTCAACACCATGTAGGAGATCTCCTCACTACACAACATCTCTGACTAGCCTACAGGCCAAGGACATCATCTAGAGGCCTTATCATGATTGCCCCACCTAGGTAGAGGTAGATAGGTTCATAACTCGAGACTAGGTATGATCGATGGGTTATCGATCATAAGGATGGCATCAAGGAGTTCTTCCATTACTCTAGGGTGCTTCGATAGTATGGTTTATAGTAGGATGTACCTCTAGAGCTAGTTTTGTATAGGTGGATTACTATAGAGAGGGATATTCCACTACCTCGAGTTACAATAGTCATAGAGGATGATGATCCTCCAATAGTAGATGTTGGTATTACAGATGGTAGGGTCATAGAGGCCTATACCTAGTGGTGGGTCACACATCTATGGCATGGTAATGGTAGCTTAGGCTAGGATAGAGATGAGGTAGCTATAAAGGAGGATCCTGATGGGCACTGAGTGTGGGCCCAAATAGAGGATTAGGGGTAGGATGTAGAGTAGCAGGTGGTTGAGGAGTAGATTGCTCCTAAGGAGGAGGAGGAGTTAGCTCCAGAGGAGTAAGAGTCCTCCTCTCTGAGCTCAGCTACACCGCATGGAGGCTGAGCTTCAGTCAGCTCAGATCTAGATCTTGTAGAGGGACTCTACCATTGCTGGGCTTCAAGCATAGGTCAGAGCTTTGATGAGGAGAGGACCACCCTATAGACTCAGATTGACTCGACATAGATCAAGATAGATCAACTTACAACTGAGAGGGATGCTACCAAGGATAGATTGTGCCAGCTATGCTAGTGCCTAGGGACCTAGTGGGCTAGATGTAGATGCAGAGATCAGATGTCTACATGGACTCCTATCAGAGGACTTAGAGACACACTAGATAATGCTTACATCCTTGCACTAGAGCATGAGGTCAAGCTTCAAGGAGGTCATCTACTAGATAGGCCTATAGTAGGAGGGTCACACAAGAGTGGGTGGAGCACATCAAGGTAGTCATTAGTGTGACCGAGCCATAGGACCAGGACTCAGATAGAGAACATAGGGACTAGCTCCCACACACTCACAAGGACAGAGCCAAGGGTGGAGGTGAGGTTGGAGGTGCAAGGTTGATGACTCTGATTGTACTAGCTTTATTTTTTAGTGTAAGGTTAGATGACCTACATAGTTGTAGCCTATAGGAAATTTTGTACCCTTATGTACTTATTTGACACATATATATATGATATCTACACTTTGAGACTCATTATGTGTATTTATATGTTTTTGCTTTTATGTTTATGTGATGTAGTATTATGATTTTATGCTACATGATGTGATGTATTGATATGCATTTAGCTAGATGATAGATGTATGCTTTAGATGATATGATCTATATGTATAGATGCATTATGATGATGTATGCATATATGGATGCAATGCTTATTGTTAAATGCATGTTTAATTTTGATCTAATTGTATGCATCTAACTTATGTTGTTATGATATGGTGAATGCAATATGTGTAATGCACTATGATGATGATCTAATGTAAATGAACCTGTATGCTTTAATCACTTAAAACATAAGGAATGCATGTGATATGAGTTCAAAAATCTAATGGGTGACACCATAGAATGTATAATCAATCATGAATAAATAATAACTCTTATAATAAGAATTAATCATTTAAACATCCTATATGAGATGAGATGATGTGATATGTATGTACTTTCTTTATAAGCTTCTGTAAATTAAAATATATGCACAAAATAGTCAATGGTCATCTAAATATCATTGTTGATATTTATCCGGTATCTATCCTATTCATGCACATCATTTAATGAACAAAACCTCATAAAGAAAGTTGATGATTTGATTGATGACATGATTTGTTGCTATGAGAGGATTTTTGAGGTTTTCCATGAGACTCAAACACCCTAGTTACTCCATCAAAAGTTGTATACTGACCATACAGGACTCCTGAAAGATAAAGTTTTTGTTATGAAGACCTAGATACTCATTATCCCTGTGTGTGCAAATGAATATATTAGATAAAACATAAGCATACCCCAGTGCCAGGTGGGATTCATGCAGCCCATTGCTGTATTGGGGATCCTCAAATGTTCATCCTGATCCTAAGTTGGACTCAGTTGGATTAGACCACTAGGCGATACAGGACACCTAAAGCTAGCCCTTTTTGCAAATTACTTTGAGCTTACCCTAATGCTAGGAAGGATTCATGCAACCCATTGTTGTATTAGGGATCACTCAATGGCTTGTGGAGATCAACCATTCTAGGGATTCAAGCTCTTCACCCCCTTATTTTCTTCACATTTATTTGGGATACTTGCTCATGATTTAGTGATGAAAATCATTATTTATTTTGAATTTTTATTTTCTTTTGAGCAAGGGATTTATGTAGTGATGATAATCACTATTTATTTTGTTTTTGAATTTTGCTTTGTTTCAAGATTTTTGCTTATTTTGATTAAAGCAAGGGATTTCTTTGGGTAGGGGGAGCTTGTCCTTTTGCCAATGATCAAAATCCTAGACCATGCGCATCACAAGGTGAGCAAGTAGAAACCTTTCACTTAAGGATGCCTAGTACCACTTTGTAGCATTCATCTTTCCCTTGTTCCAACTAGGATTTTAGTGTTTTGATTAGTGATAGGATTCTGAAATATACTAGGTGCTATCAAAACTAGACCTCATCTTCTACTAGTGAAGATAACTTTCTACAAAGTTTGATAAAATCACTAGGTATGGTTGAGTGACCAAAAAACCCTAGTATATTCCTTATAGCAACATGGAGGGATTGTGTTGAAAAACACAGTTACACACATGGGTTATGGATGATGATGGATTTTGATGATGCATGATTGAGGTACAAACGTGGTGTCATTTGTAAGATTGTGAACACAACCTATCCTAATGCAAATGCAATGGATGCAACATGCCTATATGCAATGCAACTACATGGATGCAAATGCATGCAAATGCAAATATTTTTGTATTTTTGATGCTTTCAATTGTTTTTGAGTTTTGATTATTTTGAATGTTTTTGAACTTTTTGACTTTAAACTATTTTTGTGCTTTTATGTTTTGCTTTTGACCAAAGGGCTTATGATGCCTTTGGGGATTTTTGTGATGTGACCAAAGGGCTTTAAGATGCCTTTGGGGCTTTTTGTGATTTGACCAAAGGGCTTTAAGATACCTTTGGAGCCTTTTGTGATTTGACCAAAGGGCTTTAAGATGCCTTTGGAGCCTTTTGTGATTTGACCAAAGGGCTTTAAGATGCCTTTGGAGCCTTTTGTGATTTGACCAAAGGGCTTTAAGATGCCTTTGGAGCCTTTTGTGATTTGACCAAAGGGCTTTAAGATGCCTTTGGAGCCTTTTTTTTACAGTTTTCTATTATTTTTGTGATTTTGAAATTTATGAATGTTTTTGATATTTTGTTGGTTTATTTGAATGTTTTTATGTTTTGTTGTGCTTATGTGTGAAATGCCCTTAGATGAATAATTTTGAGAGGCTCTAGCTCCTCAACACCTTCTAGCGATGTTAGGTGATATGCCCTAGGTCCAATATTCTCAGAGATGATATAAGGACCTATCCAATTGGCCATAAATTTATCTCATAGGTGGGGGTAGATTTGAGTTCTATTGGTTTTCTTTAAGCACAAGATCCCCAACCTTAAAGTCTCTCAGGTGGAATTTATTGTTATAAGCTCATGTTAGATGATCCTGGTAAATGTGAAGATGCTCAAGAGCATTGATGCGACGTTCATCCAGAAGGGTCAACTGATCCAAGTGAGCTTGTCATGCAGTGTCATCATTGATGAACTCTTTCAATGTGATGCACAATGTTGGAATTTCCAACTCTAAGGGCATAATGGCCTCAGTGCCATATACAAGCAAAAATGGTGTTGCCCTAGTGGGCATCCGCACGCTAGTCCTGTAAGCCCATAATGCAAGGGGTAATTGTAGATGCCAATCCTTATGATTTTCTTTCACCATCTTCTTTAAGATGGCTACTATTATCTTGTTTGAGGCTTCTGCTTGCCCATTTTCCTATGGATAGTATGGTGTCACAAAACTATGTTGAATGTTGTATTTGGTCATTAAAGCTCACACATTTTTATTTTTGAATGATGGACCATTATCCGAGATTATCTTGAAGGGGACCCCAAAATGATAGATGATATTGTGAAGTATGAACTCCATAATTCATGGTCCAATTATCGATGTTAAGGGGACCACTTCCACCCATTTGGTGAAGTACTCAATGGCTATTAAGATAAATATGTGTTGATCAAATATGGAGGAGAAATATTTTTGATTAGATCGAAACCCCACTGAGAAAATGGCCAAGCCGCCTGAATGGGTTGTAAGGCCTAAGATGGCAAGTGCATAGATTTGCATGATGTTGACATTTAATGCATTTCTTGACATACTCATAACAATCCTTCTCCATGGTGGGCCAGTAATAACCCATTCGAAGGATGCGCTTGACAATGGCCATGTCACTGAAGTGGCCACCACATGTACCATCATGAGCTTACAAAATTACCCAAGCTGATTCTTGGGGCTCTAAGAAATGAAGGAGGACTCCATCATAGCTTTGATGATACAATATACCTCCTAGTAAGACATATCTTATCACTTTCTATTTAAATGCTCATATTTCGACATGTGACAGTCCCTATGGGACAATTCCAAGTCTCAGGAAATCTTGTAACTAGGATAGCCAATCCTAATAAGCTACAACCTCAATAGATAAGATGACTTGTTTCTCCTATGATTCGATGTGCACAAATGTAGATTGAGAAACAACCTTGTGGTGAATGATGGTACCATTCTCCGTAGGACCCTATGAGATCAAGGACCCCCAAGGTGCCTTCTTTAAAAAGTCTTTGGCTTTACAGAACCAGTCATGGTCTGGTTCTATATGAATCATGTTGATTGATTCTTTGTTATCAAAAGCCTCATGTTGCATCATTGAGTGTGAGAGCATTTTCACATGAATGGTAGTGAAATCAGTAGATGGATTCTGAGGGATCAAGGATCCCAAATATGCCATGGTGTCTACAAATATATTTGATGAATGAGGGATTGCCTTGATGTCATACCATTCTAGTTGGGCTAGATAGGTGTCAACAAGCTCCTTGTAAGCTTTCAAGATTGGATCCCTACATTGAAATAGTCCCTTGACTTGGTTGACTATGAGGAGGGAGTCATCAAAGATATTTAGCCTCTTGATCTTCATAGCGATGGTTGTTTGGAGACCCAATATTAGGGCCTCATATTTAATGTTGTTATTCATGCAAGGGAAGTCTAGCTTAAATGACAAGGGCATTGGAGCACCTTGTGGCATGAAAAAGACAATCCCTACACCACCTCCTTGCTCACACTTTGAACCATCAAAGAACAAAGTCATGTCAACTTCATTTTTAGGTTCTTCAAGTTTGGGTGCTTCTGATAATGTGAAGACTACATCATCAAGAAGTTCTATGGTGAGGGGCCTACTATTCTGAAGAGGTACCTCAACCAGTTGATCAACTATGACTTATCCCTTGATGGAATTTTGGCTTATGAATTCCAAGTCAAATTCTATCAATAGCATGATCCACTTTGTAGTACGTGTATTATGATATGTCTTGCTCATCATATACTACAAAGGATTTTGTTTGGATATTACATACATCGTATGGCTCAACATGTAGTGGTACAATTTCTTGGTTGCAAAGACCACTGCTAAGCACAACTTTTCTACGTATGCATATCCTATCTCATAGCTCACCAAGGTGTGGTTGATGTAATATATCACTTGTTCTTTATCTTGCACATTCTTTTGAGCCAACATGGTGCCCAAAGAAAAATTGATAGTGGATATATATAGCAGGAATGGCACATCTAGCCTTGGTGGAGCTAGGACTAGTGGTATTGCTAGGTACTTCTTGATTTTAGCAAAGGCTTGCTGACATTCTTCATCCCACTAGAATGGGACCCCCTTGTGTAGCAATCAATTCATGGGTCGATATTTATTTGATAGTTGTGTGATGAATCACTTTATGGATGCTACTTTGCCCTATAAGCTTCTCAACTCTTTGATGTTAGTGGGTGGGGCCATTTCTAGGATAGCCTTTACCTTTGTTGGGTCTACCTCAATGCCTCATTTAGAAATGATGAATCCCAAGAGTTTTCTAGAAGTTACACCAAAGATGCATTTCTTGGGATTCAACCTAACATTGTGCTCAATCAGGTGATCGAAGACCTTTTGAGGATCTCAACATGCTCTTCACACAACAATGACTTGGCTAGTAAGTCATCGATATAGTCTTCTAAGATCTTGTGCATGTAGTCATGGAAAATGTATGTCATAGCCCATTGATATGTGGCACCAACATTTTTAAGACCAAATGGCATTACTTTGTAGTAGAATGTTCCCCATGGAGTGGTGAATATGGTTTTATGCTGGTCTTCAAGTTTAATCTGAATCTGATTGTAACCAAAAAAACCATCCATTAGGGAGAGCATCTCATGACCTATAGTTGCATCTACAAGAGCATCTATGTTGGGCAATGAGAATGAATCCTTGGGTGTTGCCTTATTGAGATCCCTAAAATCCATGCAAATGTGGATTCTTCCATCAGGTTTTCCTATGGGCACCATGTTTGATACCCATTCTAGATAGTCGATGGGAACAATAAAGACTACATCCAATAGTTTTTGCAACTCATTCTTTACCATCAAAGTGATGGTTGGATGCATATTTCTGAGCTTTTGCTTGATCAATTTCTTTGTGGGGTCTAGTGAAAGGTTGTGGACAACCAATTTTGGATCTAGTCCTAGCATATCTTTGTAGGTCCAAGCAAAGAGACTTGGTCTCTCTTTCAATAGAGGAATAATGATGGCCTGTTCTTCTAGAGATAAGATTTCTCTAAACTTGAATTTATTTGGATTAGAAGGGTCATCACTGATGTCCACTTTGAAAGTCTCCTCTATTGCCATATGTGACCCCTCCTCAAGCTAGTGAGGAGTGGGGATTAAATGGATGTCATCTACTAGGTTTAAAGGTTCCACTAAATCATGGTCAAAACCAGTATGATAGACATCATGTGCGCAACCTGGTGCAAAATGGAATGGTTGTAGCATATCTTCATTAGGGAAGAAATATTCAAGCTCTAGGGGTGAATCAACATGATCCCAATCAATAGCATCTAAGTTAAGACACAATGGTTTTGAAGGATCTGCTAGGTTGTGAAGTGGAGTGGTCAAATCAATGGAGATCATGTTGATGGATGGGATGAAATCTCTAGGACCACATGGGTGAAACTCTTCATTAATGATTTACCTTCCATACCCAAGATGTGGCTCTAGGGGTATGGGGATCTCAGGATCTAGTCTATGGATAGATGAGATGATGGGATCATTAGGCTACAATAGCTCTCTAAATGTTGGTAGATCCGGGAAGACCATGTGATAGATGATATCTAGATTTGTTGGTCTTCCTAGGAAGTGAAGGTCAGGATCTATGGTGTGAAGTATCACTTCTCTCTCAACAAGTAGATTGACTTGATGTAAGTGATGAGGCCCAAGATAAGCCATCTCAGTCTCATCCTCAAAGTCATCATCACTTATGAAGAAACCCTCATTCCTGCCCACTAGAATTGGGTGGTGACTTACCTATTGATGCCTAAGATAGGCCATTTTAGTCTCATATTCATAATCATCATCGCTTATGAAGAATCCATTAGCATTTACTATTGGCCCTATGATTTGGTGTGCATGTCTTATGAAGGCCATCTCAGTTGAGTCCTCTAACTCATAGCCACTCTCATCCAAGATGTATCCACTCTCTACATGGCTAGACCAAGCGAGGTTTTGTAGATATTGAGGCCCATGATGAGCCAAGTTAGTTTCATCTTCATCCTCACTTGAGACATACTCATATTCCTCTCACTCATATCCATGGATTGGCTCATCCTCCCATAGGATGATTCCTGATGGGTACGCTTCAAGAGAGGAATCAGGGTGATACTCATCGGGTGGTTCGATATTGACCATAGACACCCATCCATCACCCAAGTAGTTTCTGCTAGGGGGTTGATAGGGATTCCAATCAATGTCTTCCTCGAACCCCAAGCTTAGCCTATCTAGGGCTACTACCAAAGAATCATCATGGCTCTATATTTGATACCCTAGACCCCACCTATCAGTAGGTAATTGGTACTATAACTGGAATGGAAGTCGATACCCTTGCTCATACAGACCTAAGCCATAGCCATGCCAATGGCATTACTCAAAGTACCTTAGAGAAAACTCAAGATTTGATAAGTAATGAACATTCATGGTGAATGGTTCATCCTCATCCTCTTCAATATCAGAAGTAGTATGGGCACAGTCTAAACTAGCATAGATGAAGTTGGTTTGGTTAGGGGGAACCCCTAATGGAACTACTATCCCTACTAGAAAATTTGGGACTCTTGGTCATCCCATGTCTTGTATAGACTCAATAATAGGTGTGAAAGTCATGTTCTGCACAAGATATTCACCTAACCCTATGTTGGCTAAGTGAACTATCACCTATAGTGCAGATGATGTTGTTGATGAAGTAGGTGAGGTAGGTTGAGGTACCTCCTTGGCTATGTCCTAGGAATATTCCTCCTCCATGGGATTTGGAATTTCTATAGCTACTATAGTTGGAAGTTCCTTAGGTCCTTCCTCCACTAGGGGTGCTTTCAACTTTTGAGTATCTTTTGCTTTAGATGTTGAAGGCTTCTCAGAAGTGCTAGTAGTCTTAGATGTAGGAGGTGGTGCCGATGTGGATGGGTCACCTCGCACTGATTTGCTCTTGTTTTTTAGTTATGTGGTTGGGGATGAAGGCCTTATGTATAGATGTGTTGATGGAAGGACAAAGTCTCCCAACAAGTCGACCTGATGCATGTATTTAAATGGCTCTTCATCGGATGGAACCACATGAACTTGTCCCTCATGCACATACTTGATGCATTGGTGCAAGATTGAGGGAATGCACTGCATGTCCCTTATCCAAGGATGCCCTAGGAGGATGTTGTATTGCATTACCCCCTCCAATACGTGACACATCATGGGGATGGTCTTTTTCCCTACCTGAATAGGTAGAATGACTATACCCACTATGGAGCACAATGCATCATTGAAAGCTCTCAATGTATAGGAGGTTGGGATAATGTTGGACCTAGGGATCTTCAGGTGCCCTATAGCCTTTGTTGTGATAATGTTGATCGATGAGCCCATGTCGATTAGAACCCACTTGAAGGGTATGTCATTGATTGATGTGATGATATGCAAAGGTGGGTCTGCTATGGTAGTAGGCACTACCTTGATTTTATGATCATAGAAATGGATCATAGGCTCTTGGCACTACTGCACTTGCCCCACAAAGTGTGTGAATGCATCTGGGTTCTGGGGTTGGAGCTCGATCGATCTCAAGATCTCCATCAAAGTCTCCCTATGCCTAGGAGATTGTTGTATGAGCTCATAAATTGATAACTTGGCTAGAGTCATTTGTAGATTTTGTTCTAGTCTACTTCGAATAGTTACCATAGGTCATGCTAGTGGACCTGGAGGATTGTTTTGCACCTGTCTCTATCGAGGTGCAGCTGAGATATGAATAGGAGCCATTAGAGGCTCTAGTTGACCATATCATCGACTCCTAGTTGCCATATTGACTATCTCAACCATTTTGATGCATCCATGAGTGGGTAGCCCTGATCTCTAGGGGCCTCATGATTTGGCAATGGGTTCCTGAATATACCCATATCTCTATTATCAGGTGCTAATGGGTTGTCAAATTTTAGCTCACCCTTCTCAATCATGTTTTGCACAACATTCTTGAATCTGATACATGTTTCGATGTCATGCCCCTATATTCTATGATATGGGTAGTATTGATCTTCCCTATATCCCTTGGGCTTGGGATGATTAGGGTCAAGAAGTTGTGCATCAAGAAATCTGATTCTTTGTGCCTCGCTTAACTGATTAAATATTGATTGCATCAATTCAGATAGAGGTATGAAATAGTGAGGTGGTCGACACTCCTTATTTTAGCCTTGGTTGTTCTTTGGGTCATAATTGGCTAGTGGGGGTGAGCCTGATAGTTCTATGGTTGTTGGCCATTGCCTCCCTTTGGCATGCTTAAAATGACCTGGTTGACTTGAGTAGGCTTGGCCTACTTCTATTGATTCTTGTTATGGTTGGCATTATTCCACTCCTTGTTTTAGAGCTTGAGGTCTCCTTCATCAACCTTTATGTCCTCTATAAGCTTGGCTTGAGCCAAGGCTTCTTTGAATGATTCATACTACTATAGTTGCAATAGCAATGAGATGTGTTTGGCATAGCTCTTTGTGAACATTCGGGTGAGCTCTTCAGTGGGAATGGAGAATGGTAGTTTCACCATGATTTTCCTCCATCTATTCCCATAGTCCATAACTAGCTCATCATCATATTGCTTTAAGTTGGCTAGATCAGACAAGTTCACCTTCTTCTTGATATCGAAGGAGAAGCATTCAAGGAATGCATTCACTAGTTGCTCAAAGTTGATGATGTTGTGCTTGGGAAGTTGATTAAACCATTGAGTTGTTGCACCCGATAACATCATGATGAATATTCTTAGCATTAGGGCATCATTCTACTCAAGTTGGAAGCACGCATTCATGAAATTTGTAATGTGTTCTTGCACATCTTCCTCTCCTTTAAACTTGTCTAGCCTAGGCATCTCAAAGTGCCTAGGGTATGCAGGACTCGATACTAAGGGGCACAGAGGTTGGTTGTGTATTTTTCTCAAAGTTGAATTTTTCCCAACCATGTCCTACTTCTCGAGAGATTTGAATCTCTCAATGAGTATTTGGTATACCTTCAAGGAAATAATCTCCTATTCTTGAAGGTTTACTCATGGTGGTAAGGGAGGTAATCCTATATTTGCCTAATTTGGGCATCTATATTCATCTCCCATAACCATAGATGGAGGTTCAAGATATGTCTATTCTTGATCTTCCATCCCTACCTGTTCCTCATTAAGTTGTGTCTATTCAGGATCCAAGTATTATTGATGTTGTGAGGCATGGTGAGTGTGCTCATATCTTTGTCTAGTGCATCTCTCATGCTGAGAATTAACACGTCTATCATGTTGGTATTCCTCACCACCTATGTGTAAGTCAGCCCGAGCTAGCCTATCAGCTTGCTCTTCATGCTCAACCCTTTCTTCTCTCAAGCATTTCTCATGTAGGTGCAGATGCCTTTTCCTTCATTCTTCTTGCTCGAGAGTTTCCAAATGCTCTCGCTCAGCATGCAATACTTCTTCTAACCTATATATGTGGTCAGACCAACCCACTACTGAAGGTTCATGCCTCTCTAACTCCATGTGAGGAGTTCTAATGGATAGGCCTCTCAGAGAGGCTCCTACTATGTTCTTGCCCTTGTCTACCAGGGTGACTTGCTCTATGTACTATGATCTATGTTGTGTACCCCCATGGTCAGAAGTAGTGTATGTGCTATGAGGCCACTTTGAAGCTTCCCTTAGTTCATTGGTGTACCTAGTAGTTATGCTACATGAACTTCCTAAAGTAGAATGTATGGTAGCAATGCTTCTTGGAGCTGGTCTCGAGGGAACTCGATCCAACTCATCAAGTTATCTAGTCCTCCATGATCGATCCTATGGAGTCCCATTAGCACCAATGAGCTCATAATATAGGGGTATCCTCCCATATTCAAGGAGGCTATAGGATGTCCTGGGTCTACGACTAGGTGTAGCCCTAATGTCTTACCCCTCAGTGGGTTGATCTATCCTAAGTGTATCATGTGAAGTTTGGGGCCTTGCAGCCCCTGCATGCCTATGTGATGATGGAGGCCTTGATGCCTCCTCATGTCTATGTGATGATGGAGGCCTTGAGGCCTCTACATGTCTATGTAATGATGGAGGCCTTGAGGCCTCCACATGTCTATGTGATGGAGGCCTTGAGGCCTTCGCATGTCTATGTATGATGGAGGCCTTGAGGCCTCCGCATGTCTATGTGATGATGGAGGCCTTGAGGCCTCCTCATATCTATGTGATGATGGAGGCCTTGAGGCCTCCTCATGTCTGTGTGATGAGGGAGGCCTTGAGGCCTCCTCATGTCTACCATGAGAGGAACCAGGATATGGCTCTCTCACTAGGGTTTCTCGAGGAGTCCCCCAAGGGTTGAGTTGTCACCCCTAAGACTTGCTGAACTTCATCCAATGACACTGTGGGTGGGTGGCTCAATGCCATTGTGATGGTGAGTGTGCGAAGCATTAGTTTCTACCTCGGTGTTGGACCGAGGGTGGTTGCTCCATGTGTATACCATAATGAACTGTGAATTATCTTCTTATGTCAATTTCAAACCACACAAGCAAAGCAAACAAATTTTTATCTCATTTAAGGATTAATGTGTGTTCCCTAAGCTATTTTGTGTGTTTTGATGCATTGTATATAAAGAAGACCTTGTGTCATGTGTTTTGCATTTCGTTGGATGGTATTCTTGTGTTCAAATGGATTTCACCTATATACTCATAGCTCGAAAACTTGGTGATGAAATCCAAGCCATGTAATCCAACCTATAATGTGTGGTAATGAAGTCCACACATGGTCAAGGAGCACAGGTCCTCCTGGTCCTCACCCAGTTCACCCGTAGTCAGTGATATACCTCTTCGAAGAGAGATACATGCAAATTTTCCATGGGTTATGATGGATCTTGGAGTTGGTATTGGCCAATAATAATAGGTACATGGGATTTGAGGTAGCGGGTGGAGATGAAAGCCACCTCATTGATCTCTACCAGTGGTTGGTCATGACCTCCAACTCACTAGCGTTAAAGTGATACGTGGTGTGTGGGGTTATTTTTAGATTTTTATAATGGAAAGCTATGCATCAAAGAGCATTCATGACTATTTCCCTACATGCCTAAAAAGAATGTTTGATTTCAGAAAATGCATCTCTAACTGATCTAAATGACTTTGATGCAATTTCTACTTTATGATGTAACGACCTCTAGTTGGGCCACATGCAAGCAAGCTTAAACACACAAAAGCCTAGAACATTGGAGACTAGGGCAGACCTTGAAAACAGAGGCCCACTGTTCCTAGAAGCGCCTAGAGGAAAGCTAAATCCTTGCTTTCTTAAGGTCCTATAGAGAATGGTACTACTATTCTCCATAAGGTTTTTTTTCAATAAATTTGTGTACAAGTTGAACTAAAGTGGGAAAATGTCATTATTAGTTGAAGTTTTTGGCTATCAAGATTGGATGTCGTAAATACATGATTTCCTTAAGCTTGGTATAATCCCATAGGGATTATTGCATTCCACAAAATGAGCATTCAAACAAAAAGCAACTAAATATGTCTTTCTAGGAGACATTTTGTATCATCATAGCTACGATGGAATTCTCCTTTATTGCCTTGATCCACAAGAATCAACTTGGGAAATATCACAAGCTCATGATGGTACAGGTGATGGCTATTTTAGTGTCATAGCCATAATCAAGCACATCCTTTGAATGGGCTATTATTGGTCCACTATGAAGAAGGATTGCACAACGTATATCAAGAAATGTGTCAAATATCAGCATCATTCTAATCTTATGCACTTACCATTGTAGGCCTTATAACCCATTCAAGTGGCTTGGCCATTTTTTCAGTGGGGTTTTGATTTAATTAGTAATATCTCTCCCCCATATTCAGGCTAACATATGTTCATTATAATTGCCACTGAGTACTTTAAAAAATGGGTGGAAGCAATCCCTTTAACAATGACAATAGGAGCATGCATAACGGAGTTTATAGTCCATAATATCATATATCATTTTAGGATACAATCCAAGATCATATCGGATAATGGAACATCATTAAAAAACAAAATTTTAAGGGCTTTAATGTCTAAGTATAATATACAACATAGTTTTTTGACTCCATACTATCCACAAGAAAACAGGCAAGCAGAAGCTTCTAACAAGATAGTGGTAACAATATTAAATAACACTATTCAAGAAAACCATAAATATTGGCATATCCAGTTACCCCTTGCATTATGGTCTTACAGAACTAGTATATGGATGTCCACTGAGGAAACCCCATTTTCACTAGTATATGCAACTAAGGCCATTATACCCTTAGAATTGGAAATTCCAACCCTGTGCATCGTATTGGAAGAGTTCATAGACGATGACACTACGCAACATGATCACCTTAACCAATTTATTCTTCTTTATGAACGTCATGTGAATGCCCTTGAGCATCTCCAAGTTTATAAAGGATAACTAAAATTATCTTACAACAATAAAGTCCATATAAGAGACTTTAAAGTTAGGGATCTTGTGCTAAAAGAAAACCAATAGAACTCAAACCTGCTTCTACACCTACGAGACAAATTTACGGTTAACTATTTAGGTTCATATATCATATCAGAGAAGATAGGACCTAGAACGTATCACCTAACATCGCTTGAAGGTGTTGAAGAGACTGAACCTCTCAAAATTCTTCATCTTAAGGTGTTTCGCACATAAAAATAAAAATTTAAAAAATAATTGAAAACATCAGAAACACAAAAACAATTAAATTTTGTATTGCATAATATGCATTCACTTAATTGCATTGCATTTAGGTATTTTCATCCATTGCACTTACATTAGGATAGGTGGTGTTTACAATCTTGCAAATGAAACCACGTTTGTATGCTAATCATGCATCTATTCATCATCATCACCCATCACCCCTATGAGTAATTGTGTTTTTCAACAAAACCCTTCCTATTGCTATAAGGAATATGCTAGGGTTTTTTGGTCATTCAACCACACCTAGTGATATTCTCATATTTTGTAGAAAGCTACCTTTGCTTTTGGATATGAGGTCTAGTTTTTATAGCACCTAGCATATGTCAAAATCCCATCACTTATTATAACATTAACAATCCTAGTCTAGACAAGGAAGGATGAACTAAAAAGTAGTCCTAGCCACCTTAAGTGAAAGGTTTTTACTTGCTCATATTTTGATGTGCATGGTCTGGATTTTTGATCATTGAAAAAAGGACAAGGTACCCCCTACCCAAAGAAATATCTTGCTTTCATACAAATAAGAAAAAATCCTAAATAAAAATCAAAGAAAAATCTCTTGCTCAAAAAAAAATGCAAAATAAATAGTGATTTTCATCACTAAGCATGAGCAAGTATCCCAATAAATGTGAAGAAAAGAAGGGGTGAAGATATTGAATCCCTAGAATGGTCACTACTCAAAGCCATTGAGTGATCCCTAATACAAAAATGGGTTGAATGAATCCCCCCTGGCATTGGGGTATTTCTATGAAAATTATAAGTGAGCTAGCTTTAGGTGGCTTGTATTTCCTAGTAGTCTAGTCCAACTGCATCCAAACTTAGGATCAAGATGAACATTTAATGATCCTCATTACATAATTGGGCTGAATGAATCCCACTTGGAAATGAGGTAGTCTTATGTCTCATCTAATATATTCATTTGCACACACATGGATAATGAATATATTGGTCTTCATAACAAAAAAATTGGTCTTTCAGGAGTCTTGTATAGTGATTATGCAAATTTTTATTAATCAACTAGGGTGTTTGAGTCTCATGGAAAATCTCAAAATCCCTTATAGCAACAAGTCACATTAATCAATCAATCAATCATCAACTTCTTTTTATGAGGTTTTATTTATAAAAGGGTGTTCATAACATAGGATAGATACTAGATGGATATCAACAATGATGTTTAGATGGACACTGACTATGTTGTGCATATATTTTTACAAAAGCTTATGAGGGAAAACCATACATCTCTCATCTCACAGATGGATGATTAAATAATTATTTCTTATGATAAGATTTAACATTTACATTCATGATTTTATATATTTTGTGGCGTCATCCATTAGTTTGTAAACACATATTAGATGCATTCTTTATGTTTTAAGTTATTAAATCATACATGTTCATTTGCATTAGTTCATCCATCATGTAATTAATGCATTCCATTACACATCATGTATCATATCACATAAGTTAAGTGCATAAACAATTGAAACAATTTAAACATACATTTATTTATAAGTAGTGAATCCATATATGTACCTATCATCATAATTCATCCATACATATATATCATAGCATCTAAACATACATCTATCATCTAGCTAGTGCATATCATCAATACATCACATCCAGATAGCATAAATCAATACATAGCATGTAATCATTGCATCCATGTGCATATCATAAACATAAAAACAATAAAATGAAACATATATAATGAACCATAATCAACTAGAATATCACATATATATATATATATATGTGTGTGTGTGTGTGTGTCACAATGTATACATAAAGGTACATCGAAATGCTCACAGGCTGCAATAGTGTAGGTCTTTAGACCTTACACTAAAAAATGATACAATATCAATAAGGCATAATCATGAGTGGCTGCACCATTTGAGTCACCTCCACCCTCTTTGCACTATCTATGAGGCTTATTGGAGCTAGTTCCATTTGATATCTCTAATCGAGCACTTGTCTTGTGATTGGGCCACACTGATGAGTACCCAGACTTACTTTTCTTGCTCCATTTTGAGCCACCTATCATATATCTGACTAGAATTGTACCCCTACATAGCCTAACCTAAGCATCTAAAGAAATGATGTGCATAAAATTAATTGTATGTTGAGTTGTATCCTCCTATATTAGTCCTCGTAGGCATTGAATCTCTACATATGCATCTAGTCCTATCGATCTCAAAGCAACTGAGATAGAACATGTAGCCTATCGAGTAGTAGTAGCACCAGACGCCACCTTGAGTGCATCTCATTCTACAGTCCTAAGATCTAACTTTTGTTGTAGAAGATACCACTGAGCGGTGATATTCTCGATCTCAATGGTTGCTGAGTCAACCTATGTCCAAAGGGTGGTCCTCTCCTCCTCATAACCCCAACATTGAGTCTACCCTACTATGATTTGCCCCTGTAAAGCACTCTTCTGAGCTTGTAGGGTGGCAATGGAGGTATCTCTCTCCAAAATTTACCTATGTGCCATTTGTAGTTGT
Source organism: Wollemia nobilis (assembly GCA_028583015.1). Lineage (NCBI taxonomy): Eukaryota > Viridiplantae > Streptophyta > Pinopsida > Araucariales > Araucariaceae > Wollemia > Wollemia nobilis. Next base: position 41,370,316 of record JAQPPZ010016981.1, read on the forward strand.
ACTTGCAAGCTATGTACCTGGGCCTATAACTATGATACCTCATCATCAAGCTCCTCCTCACCCTTATCCTCATCTTGGGCCTCCTCATCTAGAGTGGTAGCCTATCCCTACTCACCCTCTATCCTTTGGTGAACTCATCACCCATGTGGATTATCACCCACTACCTCTGTAGCCTCTCCATATTTAGATCTACCTAGGGGATCACTGCTTTGCCATAGTCTTATCATCCACCATGCATCATATTCAGGAGTAGTACTAGCATCTTCTAATTATATATCATCCAAGGCATCATCCTTATCTATCAATAAGGTCACTTGAGGCTAGGTTAACTGCGTCTCCACCTTAAGGCAATGGTAAAGGATTGGCTCCTCTAGGATATCCTGGTGAATCCTAAACTATCTGGTGACATGAGAGAAATAAAAAAACTCCTATACATCAGGCTTATGCTTGATGACCTAGTAATAATGCATGGCTTGTTGTAAGTAGTGGTTTTTCTCCTCCCATGCTGGGTAGTTTAAATAAGGATGCCATATTATCTGACCTACTTGTAGTCCTATAAGTCAATCTATGTAGTGCTAAAGATCTCCTGCATGAGATCTATTGTGGTAAGTCTCTAACTTCTATAGCCAACAAGCTCCATAGCATTGTGCAATAGCTACTACTCTATTAATCTGTAGGGGTGCCCCCTAGGATGCTCTATCTGAATGTGCTTCCATACCCATATCTGAAGCAAGAGGTTATGACCTACTCCCACTCATCCCTTTTGAATGATACTATATAGCTCATCATAAATATTTGCAAGAAGGGCACTCCCCCATGATAGGATCAATAGTTGGTTTGTGGTGCTCATGAGTAGATCTTGCATTGTGGCCAGGAGGTTCCAAGGGAAGCTCATTCCTAACATATTTAGTAGTATAACATTGCAAATGATGTGCATAAGGACGATCTGGAAACATGAAAATATATGTAACCTATACCAATGGTCCACTAGAACCCCATCATGCTCAATTTCCTCTAGCATCTCCTCATGCCTATCACCAAAAACTCATTAAAATATGGTATTCTTCACTCTAGTAGCCAAATAAGTGATGGCATGTCCATTGATGGGAATGCAAAAAATATGGTACATGTCCTCAAGTGTAACCATCATCTCCCCAGTCAGGATATGGAAGGTATTAGTTCATGCATCCCAGTGTTGGGCTAATACTATCATATAGGCCTGATCTACTCTAATGGTGGGCAATCTCAGGATATAGTCAAGGCCCACGACCCTAAACCAGTCTAGGTATGCTTACCCCAATTGGGGCAGTAGCATGCATAATAGATCTAAGTACCATGCCCACGTAGTCAAGGTCTAACAGGAGTGTAACATAATCAAGCATAAGTTAAAAATTAAAAAACAATAAAAATACATTCAAAATGTTCAAAACATCCAAACATATACTTGAATTTAAAAAAAATCAATTAAATCAAGTAAAATTCCAAAAAATCAAAATAATTAAAAGAATTTCTAAGGTTTCTTAGCCACTTTTGATAGTTGTAGTTGCAGTCACAGTCGTGGTTGTCATCTGAGCTAGCACCAATGGTCAAATTTTTTATCATTAGGATTTGAACCTAGCTGTGGCTAACAATCGTGGCCCCCAATTGGCAAATTGGGAGCCGTGACTATCATTTGTGGCTACAAGAATGACCTCATTCAAGGTCAATTCCCACCCTAAAAATATCCAAAATTAAAACCCACCCCCTAAGCTAACCTAAGGCTAATTCTAAAATACGGTGAGGTTAATTGCCAAAAATTTAATGGGGTTCATTTAATGCCATTACTTAATGTGGTTTATTTTAAATTGGGAAAATTAAGTGAGAAAGGTTGAGATGTTACCTTTGAAGCATTAGCTCTGCCACTAGTGGATGCCTCTAGTTGGTCCACTATTGTGGTAGGTAATTATTTCAGCAGTGTTCCATATCAAAGTTTCTCTCTCCTATCAGAGCTCTCCTATCAATAGTTGGCAATAGGAAATAATGAAAAGTAAAAAACCCTAATTTTTATTTTATATTTCTAATTTGGACCTTAGCCACAGACATGGAATGGCTAAAAACTAGCTACTATTGTCAAATGTGGCTAAGAAATTTACAAAAATAGCTATGACTAATAACCACGACTAGAAACTAGCAATAAATGCTCCTAAAATCTAATAATGAGGAGCTTCAAAATGTTAAAAAAAAAAAAAATCAATGGTCCAAAAACCTCAAAAATTGTAAAAATAACAAAAACATCACATAAATAAAAATTCAAATGTGCCTCGTATTCAATTATTTACCCTATACACTTGGCGGTTGTAGCAACTTGCACTCCATGCAATCCGACAAGATGAGTAAATTACCATAAGGTAATTTGGGGTAAATTAGTCATTGTTGAGTTGAAATGTCTTCACTTCAATCCCAAAGAAAGCCATGGTGGTCAAAATACCCCATGAGAATGAGGCATTCATTTCATTTCTTCTATACCATTTTTAGCAGATCATCGAACATAGTGATTCACCACAAGATTAAATGGAATTGCTATCATATTGATTTCATAAGAAGGCTCTTGCATTTGGACTGCTCTGTAGGATAGAGGTGTATAATTACTATTAATGTAATAGGCCTTGCCATATAAAAAAATTCTAAATTCTTAAATCATCCAAATTATTCATCTTGGTCAAGCGACTTGTTGCTTTAATCACTTGTCTTTACCCTCAACAACTCGTCTCTTGAGAGGGTAGTCATAATATCAAATTCATAATCAAAATCAATTAAGGATCACTCGATTATGTAAATTATCTTACGAATCATTGCTAACAACTATCATAAGCTTACCCTTCTGCTAGGAAAAAATAAAATATTCTAGTTTAAAGCCTTTTAGCTATCCACCTATCAAAACAATTATATCATTGAGCCTACCCAAATGTAGTTGGACATGTGAAAGCTTTGCAAAATTAAGCCTTCCATACCATTGGAAGCAATGATTCTAGGATGTGCGTCCTTTGCAAGACTGGGACATCTAATATTGATCAGATCAATGATCATCATTCAACCTACAATGTGGCTTTAGGTGATCTATTTTTGCTCAGCATCCTGTTTTCCCATAATGCATACCAAAAGGGGCATCTATAGACACCTAAACATGTAATGTTTAGGAGATTACTCATATGGGCATCTTTGCAGACCATATGAATGATCTTGGACCCTCCCAAGGGTAAGTAGTGGTTCTAACCACTCATTTTAGGCATCTTGGGCATTTCAGCCTTAGCCACATATGATATCTATAGCTAAGATATCAACCATTATTGACACCTACGGCTTGGATCCTAGCCATGTTTAGGAGCTGTAGCTAGACCTGTAACTATATTGGCCTCTCGAGTTGAGCTAAATCAATTGTAATGGGCAAATGCAACTGATCTTAAGCAGTTTTGGGTGAGGAAAATTTTGGATATTTCCTCCCAACTACCCCATCTTGTCAATTCTTGATCTTGGCTTCTCAAGGAAGCTAATATGAGGAGTTAGGAAGGCTATAAGACTCCCTTCAAAATTGGAAAGAGGTATAGATTTATCTCAAATTTGAATGCAACAAAGCCATACCAAATTGGAGAGCCACTTGCAACCTCTAAGTACTACTAACATACTGTCCATTTGGAGAATCATACCTGCGTTTGAAGCAATGGATATTTTAAGAGCTTTAGGAGCAAGCTTACCAATTGGCACACTTCCATTGCAAATTCCAGTGAATTCTATTGCTACTCTATTTTAGAACACCAAGGCGACCCTTTATCATCAATTCCTTAGAGTATTTGAGAGTTTATGGCCATAGTTTCAAGAGAAAAAGGAGTTTTCTTGTAATCATGGCTATAAACCATGCCATGGCTAGGTTTTGATGCTCTTTTCCCTCCATTTTAGTAGTAGTTTTTCATTTCTAGTTATGCAATTAGTTTAATCTAGCATAGATTAACATTGTAGCAAAAATTTTGCATGGTTAATTAGCAATATTAGAGGTGGATTTACCTTAATATTTGTCATATTTTCTAGATTTCATAAATATTCATAGATTAGTTTCTATTCATGCTTTTATTCTGCAAATAACATCTTAGATTAGCTAGATCCATGTGTTTTAATGCATGTTTTACATTGATTCAGTGATTTATTGAGTATCTTTGCATATCTTTATGCTTCTTTTAAGTTTAGCCTTATTTATTGCATTTCTTATAAATAGCCTCATTGTATCGCTCCAAATTTTTCGTATCCCTACCTTCAGGCTATTGGATCCGTGCCCGGAAGGAGGATGGGAAAAGGATGTCGCTGGTACCTCGGACTGAGAGGACTTTGCGAAGGTCCCGCCTCTCAAGGGAGGTATATTTTGATGATTTTTCGATGGATGGTGGGTTCACCAAGAAACATTTAAGGGCGGTTTCCACGCCTAGGTTTGGAATGTGTTTTAATGTGTTCATTTTTAACCTTAAGCATTCATATCCTAGGTTTGGCCAAATGAATCTAGATTAATCTATATGAAAATGCAAGTTCAATGAGTACAAAAAATAGATTTAAAGACATAAAACAGAGAATTTACCGAATGCAAATGAGGAATACCTGATCCGGATGTTTGGTGATGATTCTGATGTTTGAAGCAGTCAGGATCGTCTGGAATTCGACAGAATCGTCTGATATCTGACAGAATCATCTGAGATCTGACGAATTCATCAGACGAATTTGTCAGAGACCTGCAAGCAGAAAAATAGATACAAAATACGACGAATACTATTGTGCTAATAAGGGGAAACAACACCAAATGACTGTATGAATACTGAATAACAGTTATGAACAGTAATTCAAATAGATTACGACATTTTAATAACAAATCATGATCTTAGTATGCAATCTAAGCTAAATGGGTGAACTCCAAATGCAAAATAACATAAACACTGAATAAACTATCTAATTTGCAGACTAAAATAGCAGAGAGAAGGTTGAGAAACGCAAACTTCAAGCACTGATTGCCTCAATATGAAATGCAGTCGAGATCGTCTCGCATCAGTATGAAATCGCCTCGAATTCGACAGGTTCGCCTCCGATCTGAACAGGTTCGTCGGGGACGATGGGTGCTGGCTCCGGCTGAAAAACGGTGATGTACCTGCAACAAAATTGTTATGGGACTAGTGCAAATGAAAAATCGGGATGGTTTAGCGTAGATGGAGTTAAATTGCAGATAATTTCAGCCAGGGGGGTGCTAAAGGGATAGCTTAGGATTAAATAGGCTTAGGGGAGTAGTTAGGAGGTTGGAGATCATCCCAATTTGGGAGATCTCCAACGGGGGAGGGTCCCAACGACGTAGACACGCTTCTGCCCGGATTGGAGACCCGTTGGAACAGAAGCTAATTTTGCAAAATCAGTTTTGCGACAAGATCGTCTGGACGTCCTAATCCAGACGAAATCGTCAAATCTGGGGCGATATCGTCTGATCGGCGACGATATCGTCAAACGGTCAAAACAACCTCTAAAAATGGCACGAAAAAGGGGGAAACGGATTTCTCGGCGGTTAACGGGCGGTTTGGGAGGTTAAATTTGAATTTTAAATTATTTACTAAGGTGAATGTAATTATTGTAATTTTACTGCGCCAATTTTAGGGTGCTACATTTTGCCCCCTCTTTAGCGAATTTTCCGAAGAAAATGCGTTAAAGATGAGTTCTTCTCGATCTACGAGAAAGCAAAAATTATTCCCATTTTTAGGCGACGATTCTTGGTCGAATCGTACGACAGCTTACTATGGTGCCCCCTCCGTGTTTTTACCCAAATCGAACGTTTGAGGTAAAAACGCGGAAAAGCAAAAAATTATTTTTGAATAAAATTAAGAAAAATAGGGTAAAACCCTAATTCATTTTTATTGTTCATTTTTCTGGTTTTTAGAGCTCTGAAGCAAAAATGGTGGAGACGACGCACAGATCGACAGAGGTCCGGCGCGGTCTACGGGTAAGAGTCTAGACTTAACTAGGATGCTTTAATTTAATTTGATATGCTTTGTAGGTAATTTTTAGGTGATTTTTGAGCATCGCGGCCGTTTTTGGGCCGTCGACGTCGTCGGGACGAAATCGTCCCGATTTCGACGAAATCGTCTCAATTTCGGCAATTTCGCTCGAGGGCGAAATCGTCGAAAGGGGGACGATTTCGAACTACGAAATCGGAGACGATTATGCTCAAATGTGGGACGATATCGTCCAATAGTGGGCGATATCATCAATTGCACAAAATTGAATTTTTAACTTGCATTATTGTTTATTGATTATTGATTAATGATTGTTTATTGTTTTGTTGTTTATGTTTGCAGAGAGGATTACTAAAGAGCAGGGAGTGGAAATACGGCGGGTTGAGAGATGACTTGGCCGCTCTATCACAGGCAGAGCGGGATCAGCTGGCTCAAGCCGACTTACTGCATGTGGCGGAGATGCCACAAGTATCCACAGATATGGGGCTACTGACGGCCCTAGCAGAGAGGTGGTATCCGGGCTCTTCATGTTTTTGGCTACCTACAGGGGAGATGACTCCCACTTTGGAGGATGTATGGAGGATTCTGAGAATCCCCATACAAGGATGGCTCATTACTCCTACGGCCAATCAGGGCCGTGCTATGGGACGACTGTGTGGTGACCCGAGCTTCGCCCTGGAGAAGGGCGGAGTTAATATCGAGGCACTACGCCAGATGCCTGGGGCATCTACACTCACACGGGTTCTAGCTGGAGTAGTGGGTGGACTTCTGTTGTGCCACCAGAGCGGGTGCAGGGTGCCATGGATGCTCGCGGATGTGATCTACGATATGCGGGATCACGGCTATAGATTCTCTTGGGGCAGTTTTGTTTTATGTCGATTGTACAGGATCCTGTATGGGGTCGTGTACAAGGGCGGCCGATGTCTGGTTATGACATCGCTACTACAGGTTTGGTGCTGGGAGCACATTGCAGTGCGGAGGCCGGTAGGGCTTCCTCTGACAGGGGTTGACGGGGAGAGGCCCCGAGTCTTCTACTGGTGGCTCCGAAGAGGGGCACAGTGACGGATAGATCTGCCTATGTCCCGGAGGCTACTAGATGACCTTGTCCCGGACCAGATCACCTGGAGGCCATGGAGGGAGCATCCAGGGTGGGCCGAGGATGGACAGGAGTTGGCTCGCGTTAGGCGAGTTTGCTGGCTGAGGATGGAGAGGGGAGAGGTGGAGCTCCATAGGTACGACCGAGTTTTGAGGCAGTTCGGTCTACAACAGGGGATCCCATCTCTCAGGGATTATGAGTTTTCCCGGACTGTCCGGGATAACACTACGGTTAGCGGGGCTCCCGACATGCAGCGGTTCTGGAGCCAGGACACGGATGATGCCCCCATCCAGCCAGTGGATGGGGACGACGCAGGAGTAGCCGATGGCTACGATGCCTGGTACGTAGGCATCCGCCCTCCTCGGATGACGAGGGCACAGGGTCCGATCCACGCGGTTGTGCGTCGGATAGGGAGGCGGTGCCAGGCGGCGATGGAGGCAGCCCAGGGTCACGGCGGGAGAGAGGTGAGGAGGCCACGAGGCACAGGAGAGGCCACGGCAGAGAGAGAGGGAGAGGAGGGAGGCGAGACCCCCATCTCCACAGAGGCCACCATCGCCCGATAAGGGCAAGGGTGTCGACATAGGAGAGAGTAGCGAGATGGCTACTCTCCGAGCGGAGAGAGATCATCTCCAAGGCCAGGTGCAGACTCTGTAGGATGAGGCTGCACGCCACCGAGCTGAGGTGTCACAGCTGCGGGATGAGATTGCACGCCTCAGGGCATGGGGCGGAGGGGCGAGCTCTGGGGAGTTGACACGGGCTATCGCCCAGCTGACATTTTACCAGACATTATACTTCCAGCTGGTGCCAGAGGCGGATAGACTACCCCTGCCAGCTAACATCGCAGATCCGATCAGGATCGGGTCGTCGAGGACCACGTCCCGGTCGAGGACGAGGACTACACAGACGGCGATGGGGCCACCTCGTCCACCTCAGGGTGGGGGAGGAGATGAGGCAGAGAGCTCGAGGGGCTCTCGAGGCTAGAGGGCTGCACTGACATTGTACAGACTGTCATTGTTGTATATGATTATTATTTTGTTGATAGAGGATTGAGTATGCCGAGGTACAGATTGTGGCATACCGATCCAGGTTTGATGATGTATATATATTTGTGATATATATAGATGAGATATTTTTGATCATATGACTTTGTCTTATGTATTTTTATGATGCTTTTAATGTTTTGATTGATTGATTTGATAATTGGATGTAATTATGTCGTTGGGAATATAATTTGAATGTCATGCGTGTAATATTTTAAATGAAATAATCTGATGTAACAAATTGATTTGTAATGAAATGTAAAAATAAAAAGAGACTTCTAACAATAATTTCAAAGGACATTGTCGCTATTATAGACCATTTCATGGAGTCGCTGCTCACTCGGTCGTCAAGCTAGTCCCATTTATAGAAATATTGTTAGAAGAACAAGAGTGCTTAAGAGACTGTCTTAAGACTTTGGTGCAATGGTGCAAATGATGATGATGATGGTTTGTTTTGCAGATTTCATAAGAAATATTGTGCATGAAATAATGTGTTAAAATGATTTTTGCTAGGCATAAATTCCTAAGTATGATAAAATTCGTGGATAATTCTTTAGGAATTATACCATCATTGCAAAATTGTAGGTTGACATAATGACATGAAATAATAAAAATGGGTTTGCGTTTTAAAAGCATAATTTGTGTAACATAATGATTTAAGTCATACGTTTTTATGATTTTAAATAAATGGGGAATAAAAATTGTTACAATGGTTTGCGCTAGGCATAGAATATGTAGGTATAGACTTATACCATCATCGCGAAAATCCAAAAAAGATAGTTTTATTGCATGGTTGATTTTTGATGAACAGAAAATATGAAAATGAGGACTTGCGCTAGGCATAAAATTCCAATTTTGGTTTTGAAACTATACCATCGTCGCGAAAGTCAACCAGATATATATGTATATGTTTTTGATTGTATATTTTGAAAGAAATTTTTGATTTTTGTATTATATAGTGGTCTTTGTGCTAAAGAATTGCACTTGAAAGAAGAAAATGAATCATTCCAAACAATTTGCAAAAATATATTTCAAAGTATTTTAAAGACAAAAGTTAGATTTATAAGGAATCCCATGTGCATATGTGAGTTCATTTCCAATCTTGACTTATCATAATGATACACAAAATCTCTCAAATACAAATGTGTGTGCAATTGCATTGTTCATTTACCAGTTTTGAGCAAGGTACTATGATACAAGTGATTTGAATAAACCAAATAAGTGTTCATTAACCATGATGTAGATGCATATAACCATACTAGGCTATTATGTAGGTCGGATTATCAAGAGCTAGCTAATCCATAAGCAGACATAGGTCTGTACAAAAGAAGGTCGCTAATGTGACAGACATATCACCACGCTAGGAGTTACCCAAGGCCAAGCAGGTTGGGCACAAACCACCTGTTATGGGGCTTACCTCACAGTTTTCGAATAATTGAGAATTCCAGGGATTCAAGCTCATCAACCCTTCTTTTTTTTTCAAAGGGTATGGAAAGGGATTTTATTGCTTTCTTGCTCTCTTTTGAACTTTGCTTATTTTTCTTTTTGTATTTCTTTTGCTTGATAATGCTTGGAACATTGTTGTAATGATATAAAAGAACATTTTTCTTTTCTCTTTTTCTTGAACTTTTCTTTTCTGTTTCTTTTCTTTTTCTTTGCTAGGGATACTTGCTCGGATTAGCTGTAGAGCAAGGGATTTTTATTCTGGGTAGGGGTGAGCTTGTCCTTTTGCCAATTCTCAAAGATTCTAGACCATGTGCATGATAGGATAGCAGGGGAAACTTTTCGCTCAAGAAATCACTTCTACTATGTAGCAAAACATGGAAATTACAAATATAATCATTTTATTGTGAAAAGATGTGCTTGGTTTAAGTAAATAACAAGATCAATTCTCTATGCTCAAACTTTATTTAATTGAATTTTGTGGACTTTGATATAAGAGAGATTAGTAATCATGCCAGATAAAATCAAGATATTTATTTTTGTGAGTGTGCAAGTGAGGGACTCAAATAAATGCTAATTTATCCAAAATAATTTGAAACATATAACTGCAATAATTGTAAGAAAATATAGATAAACACTTTTGAGAAAGTTTTTGAGAATGTTGACTCTCTCTTTCTTCTTTATTTTGTTTTGGTTTCGAAAGAGTCAAGCATATAGCTGTTTTTATATTTTTATTTTGATTTTTGTTTTTGAGCAAAAAATTTTAACAAGTGCCTTAAATAAATGCAATAGATAGTTTTTGAAGATTTTCGATGATTATGAATATTTTTGATGTTTTTGGATTTTTATAAATTTGAAAGAAATATAAGATAAAATTTTTGAAAACAATTATATACAAGAATGAAACGGCCAAATTTATGCATAGTAACGTTTAAGATGCAAAATATTCATGGGTTCTTTAAGTTCTTTACCATCTAAGGTAGATAATTTATATGCTCCTGATTCAAATTTAGCTGTAATAATGTATGGTCCAAGCCAATTGGGCTCAAATTTACCTTTAAGTTCCTTAGTTGCATTTGTATTTTTTTGATTTTCTTTTAAAACAAGGTCGCCAATCTCGAAGGATCGATGACGAACTTTTTTAGCATATGATCTTTTAAGCTTGTTTTGGTATGCACGGAGATGCTCCAAAGCATTGATGCATTTTTCATCTAGGAGTTCCAGTGATTGAGTCTTCCAGCACGATATTCGTCTCCTACTTCGGTATCTTGAAGTAGCAGAGCCAAAGAAGGAACTTCCAATTCAAATGGAAAAAGCTGCTTAAGCACCATATACCAAAACAAATGGTGAAGTTCCAGTGGGGGTTCGAACACTAGTTCGATAGGCCCACAAGGCTGGATATAATTGAATGTGCCGATCACGGCCAGTTTTATTGACTAATATTTTGAGAATTTTGATTAAGGTTTTGTTAGATGCTTATGCTTGACCATTACCCTGAGGATAATAGGGAGTGGACCAGCGATGTTGAATCTTATATTTTTGACATAATTTTTTAACATCTTTATTTTTGAAGCAAGTTCCATTGTCAGAGATGAGATTGGCAGGAATTTCGAACCTGCAAATGATTTGATTAAAAATAAATTTAGAAACTTGTGTGCCAGTGCAGGAAGCTAAAGGCATAGCTTCGACCCACTTCGTGAAATACTCGGTGGCGGTTATGATGAACTTGTGTCCATCAGATGACACGGGATTGATTTTGCCAATAATATCCAAGCCCCATTTAGAAAAGGGCCAAGGAGAAGAAATAGCCTGCAGCTCTTGTGCAGGCGCATGGACAAGGTCAGCATGTTTTTGACACTTGTCGCAATGGCGCACATACTCATGTGCATCTATTTCCATGGTAGGCCAAAAGTATCCTATCCGAAGGAGCTTTTTAGCAATGACACTACCACTAAAGTGTCCTCCACAAGATCCATCGTGGGCTTCACTCAAGGCTGATTTAGACTCTTCTAAGTTTAAACATCGTAATAGGATACCTTCAAAAGATCTCCTATATAAAGTATTGCCAATTATTACGAATCGACTTGCTCGTCGACGTAATAACCGACGCTGGTTTCTATTAGAATTGGCAGGGAAAGTCCCATTTTGGAGAAAATCAAATATGTCTGTATACCAAGGTTCGGGAGTAGTTTCATTGATTAGAAACACATCCAAAGGCTCTAAGCATGACTTATTTGAAGCGGGTTCCTGGAGTCGACGAATAATGATAGTGGCATATTCGTCATCTAACTCCAAGGGCAGGAGAGATGCAGTTGCGGCCATAGCATCAGCTGCACGGTTGCTAGTTCGAGGAATAGCTTCTAAGGTAACTTGATCAAATAAAGACATTAATTGTAAAACATAGGCCTTATATGGGCGCAGTTTATCATCTCGGGTTTGATAAACTTCATTAATTTGGTTTATAACCAGTTGGGAATCACCAAAGACTAAAAGGTGTTTAATTTTTAGCGCTAGGGCAGCTCGTAATCCAAGGATTAGAGCTTCATACTCAACAGTATTGTTGGTGCAAGCAAATGTCAATTTGAAGGACAGAGGAATAAGATGTTTTTGCGGAGATATTAAAATAATACCCGCATTTGACCCCACTCATGCATCGGGCTCCATCAAAGTATAAGGACCATTGTTCGGTATGGTCTGCCTCTAATTGAAGGCATTCATCTGGAAACTCGATGATGAGGGGATGGGTAGACTCTAAGGGTGCAGCGACTAATTGATCTGCTATGATTTGACCCTTAACAGACTTTTTTCCTATGAATGTGAGATCAAACTTTCTTAGAACAAGAACCCACTTGGTCGTGCGACCCGATAAATAAGGTCGACTCATGAGATACCTTAAGGGATCATATTTAGCAATGACATAAGTTTTTTGACTAAGCATATAATGTCATAATTTTTGCGTAGCAAACACGACTGCTAGACATAGTTTTTCCAACGTTGTGTAGCGGGTTTCATAATTGATGAAGGTTCGGCTAATATAATAATTAGCACGTTCTCGCTTTTCATCATCAAGTTGAGCTAACATAGCCCCTAAGGCAGAATCTGAAGCGGAAATATATAGGAGAAATGGGCGATCGGATTTAGGTGGTGAAAGCACAGGTGGATTAAGGAGGTATTGTTTGAGAAGTTCAAAAGCTTCTCTACATTCTGCATCCCAATTAAAAGGGACATCCTTCTTAAGGAGTTTAAGAAAAGGACCAGTTTTGTCCGCCAGCTTATCAATGAAGCGACGGATAGCTTGAAGTTTACCTTGTAAACTTCGTAACTCAGAGATATTAGTAGGTGCGGGCATATCGGTGATGGCCGCAATCTTGAGAGGGTCGATTTCAATACCACGTAAAGAAACTAAAACCCCTAATAGTTTGCCGGATTTAACTCCGAATATGCATTTTGCTGGATTTAATCGAATGAGATATTCTCGTAATCGATTAAAGACTTTCCTTAAATCATCTAAATGATTATTTTCAATAATAGAGCGAGCTATAATATCATCTACATAATCATGTAGGATATCATGCATCATATCATGAAAAATATAGGTCATAGCTCGTTGATAAGTTGCACCGGTGTTCTTTAAGCCAAATGGCATCACTTTCCAGCAAAAGGTACCCCAAGGGGTAATAAAGGTTGTTTTAGCCTGGTCTTCGGGAGCTATCCTGATCCGATTATAACCAGAGAATCCATCCATTAAGGACATCATCCCACTCCCGACAGTAAAGTCAATGATTTGATCCATGTTTGGAAGAGGAAAGTCATCTTTAGGGCATGCAGCGTTAATATCTCTAAAATCTGTGCAAACCCTAACTTTGGTAGCTTCTTTCTTGGTGACTGGAACTACGTTTGAGATCCATTCAGCATAATCAATTGCTTGTATAAAGATAACATTCAGGAGTTTTTCTAACTCCCCTTTGACTAGCAGAGCCACTTTGGGATGCATTTTTCTAAGTTTTTGTTTAACAGGTTTAGCATCCGGATGGACCACTAGATGATGCATGACTACGGAAGGGTCTAGACCTGGCATATCTTCATATGTCCAAGCGAAGACATCTTCATACTCTTTAAGGAATGCAATGTATTGTTCTTGTTTTTCTTGACTTAATTCTGATCCAATATTGATTATGTGAGGATTGTCCTCAGTTCCAATATTAATTTTAATGACGTTTTCTACCTCCATGTGTAGATCTCTTTCAAAATTAGGTGGGGCGGGTGAAACGCCCAATTCTTGTAATTCTTGTAAGGTTAATTTAGATAAGTCATTCTGAGGATTAGTGGCTTCAAGTTGGGCTATAGTTGGTATAGAACCATCAAAATAAAATCCATTGTGTAACATTTCTTCAACAGAGACATCATGGAAGATATCTCCTTCCAACTCTTCATCGGGGTCAACAATCATTTCAGGGTATGCGATGGATAGCATGTTGCATGAAAACGATTGATTTTTAAGAGGCAAATCAACATGCCTATCCATATAATCTTGATAACATATGAGATGATCATCATCCTCAAAAGGAAAGGGTTGACCCTTACTAGGAAATAAGCCCACGCCACAGCGGGCGGGCCACGGTTCTACCTCGAAAGGTTCTTTCATGCCATTTTGGAAAGGTCCCAAGCCTTTCCCTTCATATCCCATTTTAAGCATCATGGGTTTAGCTTTAATATAATCATTGGTAAAATAACACCGAGCATATCCCTCATGATGAGTTTTGATATTCCGAGGGATTCTTCCCTAGTCATATCCTTTATAAATGAAGGCACAACTTCCGACTTGGTAAGTACTTCCCATAGGTTGTGGGAGGCCCAAAGTACGAGGAGATGGCGGCAAGTTATTTAAAAGGTTTGAATCTCGCATGAAAGCATTCATTTTTTTGATATTAAGGTTGTAGATAAATCTGGTAAGAGTTCATCAGAAAGGGCATAAGATGTAGAAGGCTTATTACCTATATCTTTAGATGTGGAAGGTATGATAGGTGTGTCTATAGGTTTTGAATTTATAGGGATAGAGCTTGAAGGATTGGTGGTAGACTTAAGATCTTTTTGAGGTTCGAAAATGATTTGTTTAGAGGGTTGTTGATCTATATAGGAGGATGAAATTAATGGAGGGGAAATAGGTGAAGTTATGGGTGTATGTTTCATAGTTTTAGATGAAAAATAAGAACTAGGATGTGTGGATGACAGAGCGGGGCAAAATTGCACTCCAACGGGTTACGCCAAAGCACACATATCAAAAGGTCTAGGGTCACCATGAATAGTGACCAACTGATTTTTAAACTCGAATTTAACACATTGGTGTAAGGTTGATGGGACCGCTCGCATGGCGTTGATCCAAGGGCGACCCAAAAGTATATTGTACGATGTTGGGCAATGTACAATAAACACGGTTGTTTCTAGGGTTCTAGGGCCAACTTGCAATGGGAGGGTAATAACTCCACACGTTTCTTGTGTTTCGTCATTAAAAGCTTTGATAATCATATCGGTTTTCTTCATTTCATCACTTCTAAAGCCAAATCGTTGGTAGAAGTCAAAGGTGCAAATGTTTAGAGATGAGCCATTATCAATCAAAACTCTTTTGACAACTACATCTCCAATTAGAGCAGTAATGTATAAGGGATTGTCCTTATGTAAACTGTGTTGTGGGATATCTTTATCCCGGAAGTCAATACAATCAATCTCTCGAGTGATGATAGTATTGGCCATAGCTTCAAGTTGAATGTTTTGAGGTACCATCATTTGGCTCAATGTAAGCATCAACTCATCCCTATGGGTGGGAGAGGATCTTAATAAATCTAAGAGGGAAATTCTGGCCGTAGTATTGGACAATTGCTCATTAATATTGTAAGGGGGTTTAGATTGAACAGTAGGAACATGATTCCCTTTATTGGGGTTTTTCAAAATGAATGGAGCTGATCCATCATTCTGGTTTGGTTCTTGTTGAGAGTTTTGAGCTTGTTGTCGAGTAACGACTCCAATGGTACCTACAATGTTATAGTGAAGACGCTGAACTGGTCTCGGTTGAGCATTAATGGCTTGTTCATTAGAAAGGAATATATTAGAAGAAGGTCGAGTAGTGACTCTTCTAGGGAATGGTTCTTCTGGAACCATAGCATCTGTGACGGGTTGAATAGGATCTGATTCATTTTCAGAACTATTCGATTGGTTTGAAGTAATGTCTAGTTCACTTTCACTATCTGATTCTATATCACTAGAATCAGAAGTTTGAAAATTATGTAAGGGCCTGGTCGTAACCAGGGATAAGGTCGTGTCAAATATTTGAGGATCCTGAACAGGTAATTGTCCGCTAATGGTTCCTACATATCGGGTAGGAGGGGGAACATTATGATGTTCGATTTGATTGGCTACCTCTTTACCATGTCGTGGTAAAGGGTGTTGAAATATGTCTAGAGTTTGATTGGCATTTTGATTTTGATTTTGGGGAATGGTCTTTTGAGTATTATTGGGAGGGTTTTGTTTAGGTTGGAAGGCTTGCACTTCCATTTCATTATTGTCAATCAAATCTTGTATTTTATGTTTCAACCTTTTACAAGCGTTGGTAGAATGTCCAGGTCCTCTATGGAAATCACAGTGCAAGTCGGCTCTGTATCCGGGTATAGTTGGATCAGGTTCCCGGATAGCTGGTAATTGGATCAAACCTCTTTCGAGTAATTGAGGTAAAATAGTTGATAAGGGTTGATTTAATCTAGTGAATTCTCGAGGAGGCTTATCAGGAGGTTTCAATATGAATTTTTTTGTTGTCTTCGTTGCATTGATATTAGCAACATTCCTGCTGTCAGTGACTCCATCACCGACAACTTGTTTGTTTTTATATTGATTTCTGGATGTTTTCTCATCATCCTTCTTCCTAAGTTGGCCTCTCCTAATGAGGGCATCTTCTACTCTTCGAGCTAAATCTATAGCTTGATCGAAGGTAGTTAAGGTAGCGATCGATAGCTCATAAGATATTTGTTCTTGTAAATTGTTGATGAAAATGTCCAACATTTCCCTATAAGGCAGCACAAAGTGCGGTTTTCCTGTCAATTGCCTCCATCTAGCTAAGAAATCGGCAAAGCATTCATCCTTGTCTTGTTTTAAATTGTATAGGTCTTTAATAGTTACATGTCTCTCGATGTAGGCACTAAATTGATGGACAAATGATTCCGTTGTTTCTTCGAAGTTTCTCAAAGAATGAGTGGGCAATTGATAGTACCACTCTAATGCCATTCCACCTAAACTTTTTGGGAACATTTTTAGTAATAGCAAGTCATCATGCGATATGTCGTGACATGCTATCCTAAACATGCGAAGATGCTCTATGGGATCTTCGGTTCCTTTATATATAGGCAGGACGGGCATGGGAAAATGCTTAGGGTATGGTTGAGCTACAACTATGGGATCCAAAGGTTGACTACAGATCTCTCGATAATTATACGAGGGACGGTAGGGATCTATCTGGTCCATACGTGAAGCTAATTGTTTCACCATGGCTTCCAGATTACTAGTTTGCCCCCCATATTGGTTTGGTAGGGCATTGACATGAGTTTTATGGGCATATGATGGAGGAACATGCAGATTAGATGCCATGTTACTATTGTGTAAAGTATTGGTAGGAACAGTATTATGAAGGAATTTTGAAGCTGTATTATGTTGTATTCCAGATTGTTGAAAGTTTGTATTTAGCTTTGTTTTAGGTTTTTGTTTACTTGAAGCATATTGCTCAATAGTTTGGCGGAATAAAGTAGTGAAGGGAATTTTCTTTTGTGTGGGAGTGATTTTAGGTTGAATAACAGGTTCCTTAGGAGGTTGGGTAACCTGTTGTTTTGACATGTTTTGAGCCATAGTGACCATATCCGTATTGGATGGCCCAGCCTTGTCACTTTCTTGATCAATGAACGACAAGGGGTTAGTGTGTATATTACACATATATTCCATGGCTGCTTGAGTGTTACTAATTTGCCCTTTATCAATACGTATTGCCACATTAAGGTCCTCAATGTTATCATTGAGAAATTTCTTGAAATGCTCTGCATTGTCAAAAACAATAGTTCCATTTGGAGTTACTCTAGGGGATGAGGATCCATCCTCTTTAACACTTCCTTCTTGTTCCTTATCTTCACCTAAGTCTTCGTCTGATTGACCTAGAGTTTCTCCTTCCGGATTTGTATCTCCAAGAAGGACATTTGGGTCTTTAGTTGTATCTTGAAACCAATCTTCTCCTTCTCCTAAAGTTTCTTTACCATTCCTAAGTTTAGGCATGGTGCTAAGTTTTGATTTCAGCAAATATATATATATATATATATATATATATATATATATGCAACAAATTAAGAGGTATATATTTATTATATACCTACTGCAATATTTGAAAAAGAAATGTTTAAGTTTTTGCTAAGTTTTTAATTTTTTAGTTTTCTTTTTTTTTTGAAATAATATAATAAAGACAACAAATAACACAATAAATGCAAGAAATAATACTGAAGTAATAATCTAGTTTTCTATAAACAACTTATGAATATCATTAATAGGTTCGAGTTGTTCCGGAGTCATGAAATGTTCTTCTTCAAATTGAAAGTTTTCTTTTAAAAATTTGATGAAAAGAGCTATAGTGATGTTGTCTGTTTCAGATTTTGGTTGATAAAAGTAAAGCTCATGGCAATACTCTCGATATAGCACAACTCGTGGAACTCTATTCCATCTTTCCCTATCTGTAAGAACAACCTCTTGGTCTTCTACACAACCTAGGAACTGGTGCACAATGGCTGCGTTCTCGAGGTATTCCTCGAAGGTGAACAATTTTGAAGATACTAAAGCTCTCCTATAAGCTAACCATCTATGGCGGGCTCTCTGAAGTTCATGATAAAAAACTAGTTGGTGAGGATCCAGGATTCTATCTAGGACTATCCTCTTGATTTGCTTAAGTTGTGTGGACCTAGATGAGATGAGACTAAGTCTTCTATCAAGTTCGTTCCACAGGAATTGATTCCTACTTGTTTCAGGCACACTAAGGATAGAATTGACTTCTATGGCTGCCAATTGGTTTTCTACGTTTATAGTAACTGCTAACCTTTTCTTAGGAGCTACCATCTAAACATGATTTTAAACTTTAAGTGTTTTAAAATGCATCTAAGTTTTAGTTGTTCTATATATATATATATATATATTTTGTTTTTGTTTTTGTTTTGTTTTCAAAAGGTTATGATGCATTCACGTCGGGTTCACCAAAATGTATCGCTCCAAATTTTTCGCATCCCTACCTTCAAGCTATTGGATCCGTGCCCGGAAGGAGGATGGGAAAAGGATGTCGTGGTACCTCGGACTGAGAGGACTTTGCGAAGGTCCCGCCTCTCAAGGGAGGTATATTTTGATGATTTTTCGACGGATGGTGGGTTCACCAGGAAACATTTAAGGGCAGTTTCCACGCCTAGGTTTGGAATGTGTTTTAATGTGTTCATTTTTAACCTTAAGCATTCATATCCTAGGTTTGGCCAAATGAATCTAGATTAATCTATATGAAAATGCAAGTTCAATGAGTACAAAAAATAGATTTAAAGACATAAAACAGAGAATTTACCGAATGCAAATGAGGAATACCTGATCCGGATGTTTGGTGATGATTCTGATGTTTGAAGCAGTCAGGATCATCTGGAATTCGATAGAATCATCTGATATCTGATAGAATCATCTGAGATATGACAGAATCATCTGAGATCTGACGAATTCGTCAGACAAATTTGTCAGAGACCTGCAAGCAGAAAAATAGATACAAAATACGATGAATACTATTGTGCTAATAAGGGGAAACAACACCAAATGACTGTATGAATACTGAATAACAGTTATGAACAGTAATTCAAATAGATTACGACATTTTAATAACAAATCATGATCTTAGTATGCAATCTAAGCTAAATGGGTGAACTCCAAATGCAAAATAACATAAACACTGAATAAACTATCTAATTTGTAGACTAAAATAGCAGAGAGAAGGTTGAGAAACGCAAACTTCAGGCACTGATTGCCTCAATATGAAATGCAGTCGAGATCATCTCGCATCAGTACGAAATCGCCTCGAATTCGACAGGTTCGCCTCCGATCTGAACAGGTTCGTCGGGGACGATGGGTGCTGGCTCCGGCTGAAAAACGGTGATGTACCTACAACAAAATTGTTATGGGACCAGTGCAAATGAAAAATCGGGATGGTTTAGCATAGATGGAGTTAAATTGCAGATAATTTCAGCCAGGGGGGTGCTAAAGGGATAGCTTAGGATTAAATAGGCTTAGGGGAGTAGTTAGGAGGTTGGAGATCATCCCAATTTGGGAGATCTCCAACGGGGGAGGGTCCCAATGGCGTAGACACGCTTCTGCCCGGATTGGAGACCCGTTGGAACAGAAGCTAATTTTGCAAAATTAGTTTTGCGACAAGATCGTCTGGACGTCCTAATCCAGACGAAATCGTCAAATCTGGGGCGATATCGTCTGATCGGCGACGATATCGTCAAACGGTCAAAACAACCTCTAAAAATGGCACGAAAAAAGGGGGAAACGGATTTCCTAGCGGTTAACGGGCGGTTTGGGAGGTTAAATTTGAATTTTAAATTATTTACTAAGGTGAATGTAATTATTGTAATTTTACTGCATCAATTTTAGGGTGCTACACTCATCATGAGAGGCTTCATATGTATTTAATGTGCTTTGTTGTTCCTTGTACACAAGTTACAGGTTCTTTCAAGTTTCAGAGCATTTCCAACATCAAGTTCCTATTGACAAATGGTGGAGGTATCCTTGTAAGCCCTCAAGTAGAGTTGGTGGAGATATGAAGATCATTTTGAAGAATAACTTCCCCCATTTTGGTATCTTTTGCATATTGTAGCATTGTATCAAACTTTGGTATTTCTAAGAGGAACGAATTTGTAACAAGAGATTCATTTGATTAATAAAAGAGAGCTTCCTTTGTTATTTCCTTTTTGTCAAATTATTTCTTATATTTCATGTTTTAACTTCTTTATGTTCCAATATCTTTATTTGTGTGGTTTTCATACCATTCTACACCTTTCTTATGTATCTACCAACAACATCTCCCACTTTTCAATATATTCTTCTTCTGAAGTCCATACTTGTTCAATTACTAGTTCATTCATTGAGTTTTTCTGAAGAACACAAGCTTATTTTCTGAGGGTGAACAATATAAGATAAATTTTTACTTTTCTTTCCCAAATAATATTATCCAATGTTATCAATTGCAATATCTTTCCAAATTAGTGTTAACCAATATCATCAATAGTAGAAACAAAACAATGCACATATCATCACACACAATGAGAGACACATATTTAACGTGGTTCACCCAATGTGGGCTACGTCCACGGAGAAAATATTTCTTCTAAATTTTCTCAACAAATCTCTTGGGAACCAATTCCCTATTACAATGTTTATGGACCTCTATCCAAAGGAGATATCAATCCTCTATGCTCAAGTTCATGGACCTCTATCCATAGGAGAACTCTATCCCCTTAAATCTGGTTCATGGAAATCTATTCATAGGAGAACTCTATCCCCTTGCTGGTCTAGTTTATGGAACTCTATCCATAGGAGACTCCTCTCCTTTGCTCTGGTTCATGGAACTCTATCCATAGGAGAACTCTATCCCCTTGCTAGTCTAGTTCGTGGAACTCTATCCACAAGAGACTCCTCTCCTTTGCTCTGGTTCATGGAACTCTATCCACAGGAGACACCTCTCCTATTTGCTCTGGTCACCTCCAAATATGGTACACACTTCTACTTAACTTTGTTCCAAGCCTACTCACGAGGCTTACTCAAGTCTGCTCACAAATCTATCTAAAACCTGCTTCAAGTCTTCTCACAAGACTTGCTCAAGTCTTCTCACAAATATGCTCTCAAATCTGCCCCAAATTTGCACACACTATATGCACAAATTTTTCTCAACTCTATCCCAAATATGCACAGATTACATGCACACATCTATCTCAAATTTATCCCAAATTTGTAGGCATTACATGCACAAGTATGTATCAACTCTATCCTAAATCTGCACACATTACATGCACAAATCTATCTTAAATCTATGCCAAATCTATTTCAAGTCTTCTCACAATACTTGCTCAAATCTACCTCCAACCTACTTACACATCCTGCACAAAACTGCTCACAAGCCTTCTCAAATCTGCTTACTATCTTTGCACAAAACTACTCACAAGCCTTCAAATCTGCTTACAAATATGTTCTCAACTCTACTCAAGACTGCTCATCACTCATGCTCAAAACAACTCACAAAACATGCTCAAAAAAACTCATAGCACATGCTCAACCAATCCTAAATCTTGCACACAAATGATGTTCAAAATAATGCTTGTATCTCTTTCAGAAATGCTTTCTTCAACTAGGCAATTTAGACATATTCTACCTAGAATTCTTTCAAGAACATATAAAGAATAATATGCAATGCAAATGCTCAATATTTTCTCAAACCCTAGCACATGTGTCTCCAATTTCACTAATCAATGAAGCACAATTTTGTTCTCAAACCCTAGCTCAAATATTTCCAATAATGCACACTAATCAAAACCTTTTATCTCCACCTTAAAATATTTCCTCAAAGTACAACCACCTAGAGAGGGAGTTATATCACCATACCTCAAAATTTCTTTGATGAAGATGTGCCCACAAAAACCTATCTCAAAAACAACTTATCTTTCTTGTACCACTTCAAGGGTTAGATAGCAAAACACTTTTCAAGTCATCCACATAAAAACCTTCTCAAAATATGTGCATAGTAAAACTTGAAAATAATACTTTATTATTTCCTTTTGTCTTCACAAGAATACAACATGTAGAACCCTTAAACCTTTTTCTTATGATGTGCACGAATTACAAAATACAATGATCACAAGTACACCCTTTTCTCTCCTTTCTAATAATGCAATATTTCAATCCTCATACACTACCCAAAACTTCTTAATGTTAATTTATTTCATGCAAACATTACAAAATAGAACAATTTTATTACACCTTATGACTCCCTTCTAAACTTTCAATAATTCTAAAATACTTGCACAACCCTTATACCTCCTGGACACATATTTCTCAACAACACTTTTATTCTAACAAAGCTCTTAGAACAACTTGCTACCCAACCACATTTACACCTTGCAAAAATTAAATTAATCAAACTTTATACCTCTAATTTTTGTGCTCAACAAAAACCAAATACCTCTTATGCTACCATGATTCAAACTTTGCCAATGTGTAGGATAATGCTCTCCAAAGCACTCAACAACTAACCATGCTAGCATGACTTGGTGACACAAAAAAGGTGGCCCACCTGTATTAACTCAACTCTACTTCAAAATAGTGAAAAATATTATACCCAAAACCATCATAGATGGGACTCGACCCCAAGATCTCTCTCTTCCTAGCGCTCTAAAACACAACCATCAACCAACTGCACTACACCAGTAGGTGTGACGTCAATCAATGCTTTGATGAATATCTTCTAAACTCTATGCCTCAAAATACTCACTATATTTATTTTTCATTTGTTCACTCCACGAATGGTAATCGATGTGCAAATGCAAGTGATAATTTCCTAAGGTAAAACCTTGGGTATATATACATTTGCCTTCATTACTTGGATGACATCAACACTCAAATAATCATGGTGTACCCTCCTTTACCTTGGTCTACATCGGTGCTTGAATAACATGGTGTGCCCTCCTTTGCCTTGGACTACGTTGGCACTCAAATTCAAACTTATTTTTGGCACCATCCTCCTTTTAAAACTTGGCATTATAATATTAAAAATATTATAATGTTTATTATTTTTAAGCCTTGGTCTATTGAAAATAAACTCCTTTCTCCTCTTGTCCTTTTAGACCATGGTCCACTACTTTTAAATATTTTTCTTCTTGTCTTTTAAGCCTTGGTCCATGTCCTTTTTAAAACCTTTATAATATTTAAATATTATACTCCTTAACTTTTTAACATCAACCCACATGAACCTTTCCTTTGCCAAGCTTGTACCATGTTATTTTTATCATCAAACCTCTTGAAATTGTATTTTTACCAACCTTGTATCATGCTCTTTTTATCATCAAACCTTGAACATATCTTTTTTCCAACCTCCTTGCCTTGATATGAACCTTGCCTTGCATAATTATCCAACCATAGGAGAATATTTCTGCCATGCTAAGCTCTCTTTGACATCAACCTATGACATCAATCCTTTGACATCAATGACAACACAATATGCTCAATATTTCCAACAATCTCCCCCTTTTTCATTTATGGCAACCCTTTCACAAAATAATTCTTTTACTACCACTGGATTCCAAATTTGCTCCCCCTTACTAATTTCTCTCCCCCTTACTGAAACTCTCTCCATTTGAAATCAATGGCAAAGGGCTCCTTTGGGGCTAAAAATAAGACTCTTATCTCAGCCCCCTCACCACCTCCTCTCCTTGAGGTGATCAATTTTGGGGTGGGAGTAAATCTACTCCCAAATTACAATGCTCTTCTTCCTTTTCAACCTTCTTTTTCAACACCTTTGTAGTCATACCCTTTTGATCCTTTTGAGTGTCCCTGTTCTTGCTTGTCTCTGGAAGTTTTGGAAACTTTGTTCTACACCACTTAGCCTTATGCCCAAAATTATTACAATTGTAACACCTAATGTTGTAGTTCTTGGAAGGTGCATATGACTTGAAGTTCCTCTTGGTGAAGCCATAATCATTTCTATCATGAACCCTGTAGTGTATAGCTTTATGACCAAAGTGATTACATGAGTAGAAATAACCTTGAAATAAATATCCATCTTCGAATGATTTGAAGTTCCTCTTAGTGAAGCCATAATCCTTATTTTCATGAACCCTGCAATGCATAGCTTTGTGACCAAAATGATTACATGAAAAATAATGCCCTTGGAAGAAATATTCATCTTGTCTTGAAAAATCTGGTCTCTTAGTTCTTTCTTTGCCTTCTCTGTGATGATCCATGTTTCTTGTTTGTGCATTGTTTTATTTCTTAATGAATCTTCCACTCTTCAACTTATCAGCATAGGTCTTAGATTCTTCTCCAATATCTTCCTCTGAAACTTCCTTTTCTTTTGAGCTTGACTCCTCTTTTTGTATCTCTTGACCTTCTTCAAAACCAAGTCATGTTTTGATAAATGAAGATCTTTGTGCATTGATAATGTTATCCAAATATTTTAAACTTTTCCTAAACCTATGCAACTTATCCTTAGAATATTTCACTTCCATCCTTAGAGAAACCACTTCATGTTCTAATCTTTCACATTCTAACTCTTTTACCTCTAACTTTTCAACCATGACTTCTTTAAATCTCCTTACCTTAACTTTTGAGTTTTTGAGATCTTGTAGAAGATTTTCCTTTATTTCCTCATCTTCTTGAACTTGAGCCTTAAATCTTGAGTTCTAATTTCTAAATATTTTCAAATCTCTAAGAGCAATAATAAGTTCCTCTTCTAGATCAACTATGGCTTCTTCTTATTTTTTTGAACCTTCCTCTAGGTCTTCAATTATAGGAGCATCTTCTTTTTCTTCTACTTGGTCTTCAATAGGAGTGTCCTCTTCCTCTTCTATTGCCAAAAATAGAATCTCTTATTTTTCACTATCTGAGAGTCTTTCATCACTATCACTTGAAGCATTGCTTGCTCTTTTAACATAGAAACTCTTCTTGTGCCTTTGAAAAACTTATTTTCATGCTTGCCTTGACCATACCTATTTTTCTTTTCATGCCTAAATTTTATTTCTTCCTTTTTCTTATAATCATGTTTCTCTTCACTGCTACTACTTCTAGCTTATGGACAATTAGATGCATAGTGACCAAAATTACCAAAATTAAAACATTTCACAGTCTTCATATCTTTGTATTTTCTTGAGTCTTTCTTATTTCTTCTCACATAGTTAGCTTCTTCATTACTGCTTGACTCATCACTTTGTTATGGTTCCTTATATTTTATCTTCTTTGAAACTTTGAATGTTGCCTCTCTCTTGGATATTTGATATTTTTTTGCCCTCATTTCATAAGTTGTGAGAATTCCATGTAACTCATCCATTGTCAACTTATCGAGATCCTTCATCTCTTCTATTGCTAAAACCTTTGCATCATACCTCATAGGGAGTGATATTAATACTTTTTGAGCAACACTAGAGTCCTCAATTTCAAATCCAAGTCCACACATGGTATTAACAACTTCATCAACATGAAGTAAGTACATAGCAATATCTTCCTCATATTTCATCTTCAATTCCTCAAACCTCCTCCTATGAGTTTGAATTTTTGCCAACTTAACCTTGCTATCTCCTTCATATGTTTGCTTCAATTTATCCCATATTTATTTTTCTGATTTGCATTGCATAACTTTTACAAACTCTGATTCATGTAATCCACTTAAGATTCCATTCATAGCCTTAGCATTATTTACATATAATTGCTTGCCATCCTTATCTATGGGAGGAGTAGTTGTAGGTGTGAACCCATCCTCAACAGATTGCCATGTTTCATATCCTTGTGCCATAAAATAAGTCTTCATCCTCATACTCCAAAAAGCATAATTATTCCCATCAAATATTGGAGCCTTATTTGTTGAAGATCCATTTTGAGAAGCCATATGTGTTCCTGTAAGATCTTCCTTCAAGTTGTTAGACTCTTCTGAAGGAACATGCTCTTATACCAATTGAAGAACACAAGCTTATACTGAGAGGGGGTGAATAGTATAAGATAAACTTTTACTTTTCTTTCCCAAAAAATATTATCCAATGTTATCAATTGCAATATCTTTCCAAAGCATTGTTAACCAATATCATCAATAGCAGCAACAAACCAATGCACATATCATCACACACAATGAGAGACATAGATGTAACAACCCCATTTGTTACCAAATTTATATATATATATATATATATATATATATATATATATAAACATTCATCTTTCATGAGGCAAGGGTCATAATCATGAGCTAAAATAGAATCATTCCATTTGGATTGTAAGCTATCAAGGCAAATAGCATCAAGAGTTATTAAGACTTGATCAGAGTCACTCTTGAGTAGAAGTGATCAGCTTCTATGAAACCCTCATACCACTCGGATATGGGAACGCTGGCCAAGCGTTAAATTACATCCCTCTTAAAAGGGAAATCACCCTTAACCATATTGTTCGCTAAGACCAGTATATAGGTGAATGCCTTGAAGATGGAAACCCATCATAATGAAATAACCTCAACAATGGTTATTCATGGATCTTAGATCCTACCCACATCTTCTTTATGGGATAACAAAATCACTACACATGATTAAAATTACATAATCCTTGGAATGCCATGATTATATTACCTTATACTTCTTAAGGCTTATTTTTCCACCCTTTTTATTTAGGCAACCCTTTTGTTATGAATCAATTAAGTTCATTATAAAAGGACATTATTTATCCATCATGGGAGTGCCCACTCTGAGTTTCCACTCGAATTAATCCATATTTTGTTATCATAATGTTTTAGGTTATACCAACCATGAATATTTATGAGGTGGACATAATTCGATTAATCCTTGAGGGATATAATCCATTACATTATGATTCTTAATATTGTAGCACACATGTTAATCAACTGAGCAAGATTTACATTCCATTACATTCTACTTTTTGCATCCATACAACCATTGAATACATCAAGTGTTAGTTGTTGAAAGGTAAAGCTAGCTAACTACATCATTCATAATTACCCAATACATTTCAAAAAGTAATTGACATAATCAAATATCATTAAATCATCAACATATTAAAGTTAAGCATACATTCCTTGCATCATAGTACACATTGACATAATTTAAGAATTGCATAACTATTCCATCAAGAATTTAACCATCTCATCCACTTAAATCATTTTCATTTTGAAGTAAAAGAAACATGCACAAGAATTAACACATCAAACCACAAATAGAGTGACACATTGTTTATCCTGGGAACCCTCATGGGGAATAAACCCAACCTCCAAAATATGTACTTTCCTCATATTCATAAAATTAGGATGTCAAATATTACAAATATAGAAGGGCCACTATGGGTCCCTTTCAATTCATTATACATGTCAAGGAATACAACTGTTCCTTATCAAATTCATGATGCAATTAGGGAATTTTCCTAATTCCCTTCTCTAAGTCATCATTGTATCATTAAGGTATTTCCCATACCAATAAGGAATCCATCTATCCTTTTAAACTCATGATGCAATTAAGGAATTTTCCTAATTCCTTTCTCTAAGTCATCATTATATCATTAAGGTATTTCCCATACCAATAAGGAGTCCAACTGCCCCTTTAAACTCATGATGCAATTAAAGAATCTATGGATTCTAAGCCATCCTAAGAATTTTCATATGTTTATGATAATCATTGGAATCTTATTTTGGAGAAGTCGTATCAATGTTAGAGAGAACCATATAAGTTCCCTCAAGAATGAATTCCAAATTCATTCTACATAATTGACACAAATTCAATCCATGAATTAATGTCCCATACCTTTAATTCATTAATAAACCATTCTTCCTAACTTAATAATTTAAGCTAATAACTTAAATTATCTATCATTTCATAATTATATCATGTTGTAACAACCCATGTTAGCCACCTTTCTCCTTAATATTAGGTTAATAAAAGTAAACCCTTAGAGGTTTAGCATGGGTAATATAAAGCTCATTATACTAAAGCTATTTCCTTTGATTATATACAAATCAATAGGAGTCTAATTCCCCATTGAGTACAATATATTGATCTATTCAATTGATTCTCAATTGCTATCAAATTTGCTTCCTAAATTTGATCCAAAATTCATTTCATTACTTTCCAAATCCTATCAATTCTCTTCCCAATTGTGAGCTAAATATGCATCAAATATCCTATACAATTTTTATATTTCAATCCAAGGTTAGCTCTCAAATCAATTCATTTCCATAACTGGATCCCAATATGCATTCAATTATTTCATCCTCTATCATAAAGTTTTCAAGAATGCATTTGTAAACTGTTATCAAATTTTTCCCAAAATTTGATCCAACATAATATCTAATTATCTTGCTAATTTGGTTATCAAATCCAATCCAAATATTATTTCTCTTATCTCCAAATGATACCAAATTTACCTCCAAGATTTGCTTTAATACTATTCAATCAATCTCTCAAAAGAGGAAATCCCCATAAATTCCCATAAATCATCTAGCATCAAGGTCCATCTCTAAATAATTTACTTTTCTAATCCCAATCATAAATGCCATTCCTTTGATTGTCAGGGACGTTTGGAAGAGTCCCATACCTCTTCCTGGATGGACACCAAGATCATCCATTCTTCTAGTGGATTCCATTCATTAAAGATTTCATAATAAATCATAGTATGTATTTTACATACAAAATCTATAATTTCACTAAAATTATTACCTCCATTTACTTCCCACATTTAACATAGAAAATCACCAAGCATGAATAAACAATTCATTCATCATAACAAGGATTAATTCTTAATCCCATTCATCATTTATATGCAAACATGCATCACATCTTTGCCAAATGTATATCACATACAAAGAAATCACCAATCATGTATAGATGATTCATCCATCCTTAATATTTTTATAAATAAGGATTGATTCATAATTCCAACCATCATTTGTTTGGAATATCACCAAACTTAGGGAAGAGTCCCATACCTCTTCCCAAGGAATGGACACCAATCCAAACCTTACAAAACTAGAAGATATTTTCCCAAGCTTCTAGATGATTGTATTCATAAGTAAATGTCATTGTAGCACCCACAAAATAATATGAATACAATATACACACTTTACTTGATCATAAAGCTTATCAATCAAAATTGATATAAAGTCTCTAATCAAAGTATCTAATGTTAATTGGCTTCATCATTACCAATATATTCACATTAATAAAATCCATTATGTAGTAACCCTACACTCATAGGAAAATTCCCTACTTTATAAAAATATACAAGAAATTTTCTTTGAAAATTGGACTTTAGAGATATATTCAGCATATAGATTTGCTTTTCATATTTTATTTTTATGATCCAAAACTTTACTATAGTCTGCCTAGATAAAATGATCATAAGGTTATGTTAATCCTCAAATAAAGGTGCTAAGACCAATCAATCCATCCCAAATATAGGTAAGTTTTGACATCAACAAGTTCAAGAGATCGTATACAAATATATACTGACTGAATACAAAGCACCCATATATGTGTCTAAACCCTTCTTGCCAAGTATTAAGCTTTGGTCTTGCTATATAAAACTCATCAACAAAGGAGAGGATGATGTAATGGACTAAAGTTCAAACATTATATGTACTATGGTATCCATGGGTTATATTTTCCATCAACGCAGTTTAGGAAAAGAATATCAAAATTATGTGATTCTCTAGGGACATTGAAAATTTATTTTATACGACCGTTGTGAGACCCATTTCACCAAGTCATCATTGTCTACCCGAAGTTCAAGGGTTGGCTAAATTATCTCAAATGAAAATGCATGATAGCCTTTGAAGGCTTGCACTATGTTTATCCAAACAAGAGTTTAGGTAAATGATAGGATCTCGACTCGAACCTCCTAATTCGGATACAGATATGAGAAGATTAAAATGTTAGTGGATCTAGTAATCAAGGTGTAAACAATATGTTATATAGGTGGTTTTTTGCTCACTTTATAAGAAATATATAAGCTAAATTTTGACTTCCGCACCTTGCATGGATTCAGCAAAACATGCTTCGCATTGAAGACAACCCATGGAGGTGTGACTAAGACTTGAGGAAAATTTTTACTATCACTATTGATGATGGCGAAGGCAATCTACAGAGGTAATTAAACTATGAAATGGAGAGGAAGAATCATACTAAAGAGCTGAGGATGGACGTAGGTAGAGGTAGCCAATTCAAAAACCGAGGTGAGAGTGTCTATGATCCACTGTAGAGTTTTTACAGATGGACTAGAAAATAAAATGGAGAGATCTATTTTAGCTTTCAGTATAGAATACCAAACTATAACATGGTAATTTCCAATCCTCCAAAATTTAGGGCTTCTCGTTGGCCAAGGGTCACAGATATCAAACTCCCATTTTTAGCTTAATATTAGAGTGTCGATAGCATAAAGGATAAGCATTAAATACATCCATGGGAATATTACCATACCTTAATCATATTGTAATCACGAGTGTACCAATGGTAGAGTGGAATAACAAATCAGCATTGCAAAAATAGGTTGAACCTCTTTGATTTTGGTCTGAGTTCTTGGAATTGTAAAGAACGAATCCAATTTTATCTACTATGAAACTAATGATGAACTTATTATTTATGTGACATGGTGGTATACCAATACACCAAAGAACATGTAAGCTAGGCCATCCCAAAAATCATAGGTGTAACATCATTAAAAGAATAAGGTTATCAATCTACCATGATTAAAGTTAGCTAGTGCATAGTCCGATAAAATTAAAATTAAGAACTTTGAAATCAACACACTTTGTCCAAAGCACGCATTTGAAAGAAAACCAATGAGATATAAAGTACACTATGCAAATACGTGTGATTCTATTTCATTTCACATTTGACAAGCACTAAGATAAACTATAATGGTTAGACCCAACTTGGAATTTTTTTGGTAGTTGAATGCTACCCTTGGGCTTCCTTAAGCTCTTCTTCTTCTCCAGCCTTCTCCTTCCAACATAACATAACATAACCTCCCTTTTTCTCAATCTCAATGGCAATTTATAGCTCTCTTTCTTCTTAGACAAGAAAGATGTTTCTAAATATTTAAATATTTTATTTATTTATTTTTTTCTTTCTTTCTTTCAGAAAAGATGCTTCTAATTATATATATATTTATTTATTTTATCTTCTTTTTCTCACCCCAAGTTAAAGCTTCCTTTAATATATATATATATATATTAATGGAAAGGGAATCCATAGAGATAAGAGCAGAATCTTATCCACTATTTCAACCTTCCCAAAGTAGCCATATGAAGGAAAGATTTATTACAAGGTAGTTTTTTTTTCATGTTTTAATCCAATTTAAAATTGAACAAGCTCATAAAAACAAACTACCTAATTTCCTTCTAAAATAGGATCAACTAGATCCAATAAAATAAATCCTTTACTTTAAAAATTGCTCAATTTAAAGATTTCACAAAATCATAATAAATTGCATGATATATATATCATATATATTATTATTATTTTTTAAAATAATTTGAAAAATGCAAAATATTATTTAATGTGCATTTTCAAATAAAATTCAATTAAACCAAACTCATGCAAATTAATCATGAAATCAAATATAACACACACAAATGGCATACAAGCACTCAATGCATGTGCTCAATATCCCCCATCACCATTTTTCCTTTGATTGGGTGGGACTTTTTAGAGTAATACTCAAGTAACACCGCCATCAAGGAGGTAACTAGTGATGATAGGAATATGAGCTTTACCTGTTGAGTTGTCATAGTCATCATTTCCCTTTGGTGGTCAGTCTTCCACCTATGAAAATAAATGTTCCTACAATCAAGCAATGCAACATCATTTTCTTTTGACAAATACAATGCAACTATATTAAGCATTGAAACCAGCTACCATTACACAAATAGCAACTTAAAAATAGTCCTCCAAGGTGGGATGTGACATACTCCCCCTTATATTAAACATAGTCCTCTATGTTTTCCTGCATTATTACATAACAAACAATAAAACATAGTTTTTGGCATAGTTTCCACTTTGCATAAGTGGTCCATAGTTCAGCCTGTATTATTACATAGCATCATTAAATAAATAAGGATAGTGTCTTTTCAAAATATTGCGCTTCCTCATAGTCTTGGAGTGAAACTCTAGAATTTTAGTTGATTTCATTGGAATGACTAAGGGATTCACCATCATTCGTGAGTGATAGAGTAGCTTGCCCTTCCAAATTTGGACTTTCGGTGGCAACGTGGATTTTGTGATTCATCACAATTTTACTTGTTCCTGCACGTTGTGGGCATATTTTTGCATAATGTTGTCCCTTACATGTAAAGCATCCCCCAGAGGACCTACATGTTTCTTTCCCTTTTCCTGCACAATGGAAGATGATTCTTGTAACTCATTAGTCTCAGTTTTCTAGAGTCCCTTCTTGAAGCAATCTTGCTTCTTTTTCTAATTTTGTTCTTGCTCCCACTTCATAAAACCGACACTCTTTCTCTTCCTTAAAATTTGTCGTTTGGGTTCTGACAAAATGGCATAATTGAAAATAGGCCTCTTTTCTTGTGAATTGGACTTGACTCGCAATGTCCCAGATTTGCACTTTTGAGCTTCCAAGTTATCTAGCAGTTGGCCCTGTTGGACCAATTGTTTCTTAAGATCATTTACTTGTTCTCTCAACTCAAAATTCATCGCAAAAAGGTCCTCCACCATTTGGTTTAATATTTTCAACTTTCCTCCAAGACTTTTAGTTTGCTTCATCTTGCGAGATAATGTGTCCTCTTCGCTTCCTGCTTTAGGGGCCATTTCCTGATATATAAAGAATAGTGTTAGATTACAATCTTTCCTCAAGTTGTAATTCTAACTTCTATCCCCTATATTTAATGTTTTAATTGATAAAAGTCACCTTTGTTCATGGCTACTATTGCTAGTCTATTAAGGCTATAATGAACTAGCTTACTCATGGAATAGTCACTTCTTATATAAAAACACATGTTTACGACCTTCCAGAGTTTAGTCTACTGACACACAGAACATATTGCTTTATGACATATTTCAATGCTTAAATAGCACAAAGCACATTACGACAAAGCAAGATGATATCTTCAACCATGGTAAAGGTTCAAGTTGTGGCTATCTCTAGGTGAACCATTGCTAAACAAAATAGCAATCCACCAGAATTCATCATGGTTGAGATATTCAACTTCTTGGCCAAAGGTCAAATTGTAATGAGAATTAATTAAAGAAAACATTCTTTTATCTTGTCTTGTATACTACAGTATGCCAAATTTAGATATACCCAGAAATTTAATCCAAGAACATCTATAGTTCGATGATGGGTAGTTCTGTGACTACGCTCTTTGGACTATATCAAAGATCTTTATCTTCTTTTAGGCTATCTCTAGGGACTAAATTTCAACTCACTTAATTCTTATTCACACAATGTTCCACTTTGAGCCATTTGGCCTAGGCAATTAACAAGTTATCCATAATAATTTGATAACCTTAATTCAAGGGGTCCTTTAGTGGATTTGAACCAACTTATGATCCCTCTTGTTCATACGCACTTGAAAATAAGGAGTAAGTAAGTCAAGAAACATAGATGTCGAGTAGTTTCCCAAAAGAGTCTAAGGTACACCGCTTAAAACCCATGGAAGGAGGGTTCACTTAGCTCTTCCACTTTTGAACGACTATGGATCTATTCATGGGAGAAAGGAACTCAAGCATCGACAATCTCAAGTATTGACTTGTCCTTACCAAGCGTGCATTGTTTAGAGTGGGATTTTATGTTTTGAGTTTCTCTCATGCTATTATTTCATGCCCAAATATTTTGCTAACCTAGATCTAACTAGAATCTATTAGTTAGCCTGGGCTCTGATACCAACTGTAACAACCCCATTTGTTACCATAATTATTTATATATATACATATTCATCTTTCATGAGGCAAGGGTCATAATCATGAACTAAGATAGAATCATTCCATTTGGATTGTAAGCTATCAAGGCAAATAACATCAAGAGTTATTAAGACTTGATCAGAGTCACTCTTGAGTAGAAGTGATCAGCTTCTACAAAACCCTCATACCACTCGGATATGGGAACGTTGGCCAAGCGTTAAACTTCATCCCTCTTAAAAGAGAAATCACCCTTAACCATACTATCCACTAAGACCAGTATATAGGTGAATGCCTTGAATATGGAAACCCATCATAATGAAATAACCTCAACAATGGTTATTCATAGATCTTAGATCCTACCCACATCTTCTTGATGGGATAACAAAATCACTACACGTGATTAAAATTACATAATCCTTGGAATGCCATGATTATATTACCTTATACTTCTTAAGGCTTATTTGTCCACCCTTTTTATTTAGGCAACCCTTTTGTTATGAATCAATTAAGTTCATTACAAAAGGACATTATTTGTCCATCATGGGAGTGCCCACTCCGAGTTTCCACTCAGATTAATCCACAATTTATTATCATAATGTTTTAGGTTATACCAACCATGAATGTTTATGAGGTGGACATAATTCGATTAATCCTTGAGGGATATAATCCATTACATTATGATTCTACACATGAGATATTCAATTGAGCAAGATTTACATTCCATTACATTCTACTTTTTGCATCCATACAACCATTGAATACATCAAGTGTTAGTTGTTGAAAGGTAAAGCTAGCTAACTACATCATTCATAATTACCCAATACATTCTAGAAAATAATTGACATAATCGAATATCATTAAATCATCAACATATTAAAGTTAAGCATACATTCCTTGCATCATAGTACACATTGACATAATCTAAGAATTGCATAACTGTTTCATCAAGCATTTAACCATCTCATCCACTTAAATTATTTTCATTTTGAAGTAAAAGCAACATGCACAAGAATTAACACATCAAACCACAAATAGAGTGACACATTGTTTATCCTGGGAACCCTCATGGGGAATAAACCCAACCTCCAAAATATGTACTTTCCTCATATTCATAAACTTAGGATGTCAAATATTACAAATATAGAAGGGCCACTATGGGTCCCTTTCAATCAATTATACATGGCAAGGAATACAACCATTCCTTATCAAATTCATGATGCAATTAGGGAATTTTCCTAATTCCCTTCTCTAAGTCATCATTATATCATTAAGGTATTTACCATACCAATAAGGAATCCATTTGTCCTTTTAAACTCATGATGCAATTAAGGAATTTTCCTAATTCCTTTCTCTAAGTCATCATTATATCATTAAGGTATTTCCCATACCAATAAGGAATCCATATGTCCCTTTAAACTCATGATGCAATTAAAGAATCTATTGATTCTAAGCCATCCTAAGAATTTTCATATGTTTATGATAATCATTGGAATCTTATTTTGGAGAAGTCGTATCGATGTTAGAGAGAACCATATAAGTTCCCTCAAGAATGAATTCCAAATTCATTCTACATAATTGACACAAAGTCAATCCATGAATTAATGTCCCATACCATTAATTCATTAATAAACCATTCTTCCTAAATTAATAATTTAAGCTAATAATTTAAATTATCTATCATTTCATAATTATATCCTGTTGTAACAACCCATGTCAACCACCTTTCTCCTTAATATTAGGTTAATAAAAGTAAACCCTTAGAGGTTTAGCATGGGTAATATAAAGCTCATTATACTAAAGCTATTTCCTTTGATTATATACAAACCAATAGGGGTCTAATTCCCCATTGAATACAACATATTAATCTATTCAATTGATTCTCAATTGCTATCAAATTTGCTTCCTAAATTTGATCCAAGATTCATTTCATTACTTTCCAAATCCTATCAATTCTTTTTCCAAATGTGAGCTAAAGATGCATCAAATATCCTACACAATTTTTATATTTCAATCCAAGGTTAGCTCTCAAATCAATTCATTTCCATAACTGGATCCCAATATGCATTCAATTATTTCATCCTCTATCATAAAGTTTTCAAGAATGCATTTGTAAACTATTATCAAATTTTTCCCAAAATTTGATCCAACATAATCTCTAATTATCTTGCTAATTTGGTTATCAAAATCCAATCCAAATATTATTTCTCTTATCTCCAAACGATACCAAATTTACCTCCAAGATTTGCTTTAATACTATTCAATTAATCTCTCAAAAGAGGAAAACCCCATAAATTCCCATAAATCATCTAGCATCAAGGTCCATCTCTAAATAATTTACTTTTCTAATCCCAATCATAAATGCCATTCCTTTGATTGTCAGGGATGTTTGGAAGAGTCCCATACCTCTTCCTGGATGGACACCAAGATCATCCATTCTTCTAGTGGATTCCATTCATTAAAAATTTCATAATAAATCATAGTATGTATTTTACATACAAAATCTATAATTTCACTAAAATCATTACTTCCATTTACTTCTCATATTTAACATAGAAAATCACCAAGCATGAATAAACAATTCATTCATCATAACAAGGATTAATTCTTAATCCCATTCATCATTTATATGCAAACATGCATCACATCTTTGCCAAATGTATATCACATACAAAGAAATCACCAATCATGAATAGATGATTCATCCATCCTTAATATTTTCATAAATAAGGATTGATTCATAATTCCAACCATCATTTGTTTGGAATATCACCAAACTTAGGGAAGAGTCCCATACCTCTTCCCAAGGAATGGACACCAATCCAAACCTTCCAAAACTAGAAGATATTCTCCCAATCTTCTAGATGATTGTATTCATAAGTAAATGTCATTGTAGCACCCACAAAATAATATGAATACAATATACACACTTTACTTGATCATAAATCTTATCAATCAAAATTGATATAAAGTCTCTAATCAAAGTGTCTAATGTTAATTGGCTTCATCATTACCAATATATTCACATTAATTAAATCTATTATGCAGTAACCCTATACTCATTATAGGGAAATTCCCTACTTTATAAAAATATACAGGAACTCTTCTTTGAAAATTGGACTTTAGAGATATATTCAGCATATAGATTTGCTTTTCATATTTTAATACATCACTCCACATTTTTATGATCCAACACTTTACTATAGTCTACCAAGAGAAACGGTCATAAGGTCATGTCAATATTCAAATAAAGGTGGTAATACCAATCAATCCATCCCAAATATAAGTAATTTTTGACATCAACAAGTTCAAGATATCGCATACAAATATATATTGACTGAATACAAAGCACCCATATATGTGTCTAAACCCTTCTTGCCAAGTATTCATCTTCGGTCTTGCTATATAAAACTTGTCAACAAAGGAGAGGTTTTAGTAATGGAATAAAGTTTGAACCTTATATGTACTATGGTATCCATGGGTTATCTATTCCATCAGCGCAGTTCAGAAAAAGAATATCAATTTTTTGTGATTCTCTAGGGACATTGAAAATTTGTTTTATACAACGACTGCAAGACCCATTTCACAAAGTCATCATTGTTTACCCAAATTTCAAGGGCGGGCTAAATTATCTCAAATTAAAACACATGATAGCCTTTGAAGGCTTGCACTATGTTTGTCTGAACAAGAGTTTAGGTAAATGACAGGATCTCAATTTGAACCTCCCAGTTTGGATATAAATATGAGTAGATTAAAATGTTAATGGATCTAGTATTCAAGGTGTAAGCAATATGTTATATAGGTGGTCTATTTATCACTTCATAAGAAAGATATAAGCTAAAATTTGACTTTCACACCTTGCATGAATTTAGCAAAACCTGCTTTCTATCAGAGATAACCGATGGAGGTGCATCTAAGACTTGAGGGAAAATTTTATTGTCACTATTGATGATGGTGAAGGCAGTCTACAAAGGTAATTAAACTATGAAATGGAGAGGAAGAATCATACTAAAGAGCTGAGGATGGATGTAGGTAGAGGTAGCTAGTTTGAAAACTAAGGTGAGAGTGTCTATGATCCATTGTAGAGTTTTGACAGGAGGACAAAAAATAAAATGGAGAGATCTATTTTAGCTTTCAGTATAGAATACCCAACTATAACATGGTAATTTACAATACTTCAAAGTTTAGGGCTTCTCATTGGCCAAGGATCACAAATATCAAACTCCCATTTTTAGCTTAATATTAAAGCATCGATAGCATAAAGGATAGGCATTAAATACATCCATGGGAAGATTACCATCCCTTAATCATATTGTAATCACGAGTGTACCAATGGTAGAGTGGAATAACAAATCAACATTGTAAAAATAGGTTGGACCTCTTTGATATTGGTCTGAGTTCTTGGCATGGTAAAGAATAAATCCAAGTTTCTCTACTATGAAACTAATTATGGGCTTATTATTTATGTGACATGGTGGTATACCAATACACCAAAGAAAATGTAAGCTAGGCCATCCCAAAAATCACAGGTTTAACATCATTAAAAGAATAATATTAGCAATCTATCATGATTAAAGTTAGCTAGTGCATAGTTCGATAAAATTAAAATTAAGAACTTTGAAATCAACACGCTTTGTTGAAAGCACACATTTGAAAGAAAACCAATGAGATATAAAGTACACTATGAAAATACGTGTGATTCTATTTTGTTTCATATTTGAAAAGCACTAAGATAAACTATAATTATTAGACCCAACCTAGGATTTTTCTGGTAGTTGAATGCTACCCTTGGGCTTCCTTAAGCTATTCTTCTTCTCCAGCCTTCTCCTTCCAAAATAGCATAACATAACCTCCCATTTTGTCAATTTTAATGGTAATTTATAGCTCTCTTTATTTTTAGACAAGAAATATGTTTCTAAATATTTAAATATTTTATTTATTATTATTTTTGCTTTCTTTCTTTTAGAAAAGATGCTTCTAATTATATATATTTTATTTATTTTATCTTCTTTTTCTCACCCCAAGCTAAAGCTTCCTTTAATATATATAAATATTTTTTAATGGAAAGAGAATCCATAGAGATAAGAGTATAATCTTATCCACTATTTCAACCTTCCCAAAGTAACCATATGAAGGAAAGATTTATTTCAAGATAGTTTTTTTTCTCTTCATTCTTCTATCCAATTTAAAATTGAACAAGCTCATAAAAAGTAAACTACCTATTTTCCTTCTAAAATAGGATCAACTAGATCCAATAAAATAAATCCTTTACTTTAAAAATTGCTCAATTTAAAGTTTTCACAAAATCATAATAAATTGTGATATATATATATATATATATATATATATATATATATATATATATATATTATATTATTATTTTTTAAAGTAATTTGAAAAATGCAAAATATTATTTAATGTGCATTTTCAAATAAAATTCAATTAAACCAAACTCATGCAAATTAATCATGAAATCAATCACACACATATGGCATACAAGCACTCGATGCATGTGCCCAATATCCCCCATCACTGTTTTTCCTTTGATTGGGTGAGACTTTTTAGAGTAATACTCAAGTAACACCACCATCAAGGAGGTAACTAGTGATGATAGAAATATGAGCTTTACCTGTTGAGTCATCATAGTCATCATTACCCTTTGGTGGTCAGTCTTCCACCTATGAAAATAAATATTCCTACAATCAAGCAATGCAACATCATTTTCTTTTGGAAATACAATGCAACTATTTTAAGCATTGAAACCAGTTACCATTACACAAATAGAAACTTAAAAATAGTCCTCCAAGGTGGTATGTGACAATAGATTTAACATGGTTCACCCAATGTGGTCTATGTCCATGAATTTTTTTTTTCTAAATTTTCTCATTAAATATCTTGGGAACCAATTCCCTATTACACTTTTTATGGACCTCTATCGAAAGGAGATATCAATACCTTATGCTCAGACTTCTATCCATAGGAGAACTCTATTCCCTTAACTTTGGTTTGTGGAACTCTATACATAGGAGAAATCTATTCCCTTGTTGGTCTAGTTTATGGAACTCTATCCATAGAAGACTCCTCTTCTTTTCTTTGGTTCATGGAACTCTATCCATGGGATAAATCTATCCCCTTTTTGGTCTGGTTCATGGAACTTTATCCACAAGAGACTCCTCTCCTTTGCTATGGTTCATGAACTCTATCCATGGGAGACACCTCTCCTATATTCTTTGGTCACCGCCAAAGATGGTACAAACTTCTACTTAACTTTATTCCAAGCCTACTCATGAGGCTTACTCAAGTTTACTCACAAAGATATCTAAAACCTACATCAAGTCTTCTCACAAGACTTGCTCAAGTCTGCTCATAAATTTGCTCTAAACTCTATCCAAAACATGCACACACTATATGCATAAATATATCTCAACTTTATCCCATATCGGCACATATTACATGCATAAATCTATCTAAAATTTATCCTAAATTTGCACACATTACATGCACAAATCTGTCTCAACTCTTTCCCAAATATGCACATATTACATGCACAAATCTATCTTAACTCTGTCCCAAATATGTACATATTACATGCATAAATTTGTCTTAACTCTATCCCAAATCTACACACATTACATGCACAAATCTGTCTTAACTTTGTCCCAAATTTATTTCAAGTCTTCTCACAAGACTTGCTCAAATCTGCCTCCAACCTACTTACACATCCTGCACAAAACTACTCACAAGCCTTCTCAAATATGCTTACTATATTTGCATAAAACTACTCACAAGCCTTCAAATCTACTTACAAATCTGTTCTCAACTCTGCTCAAGACTGCTCATCACTCATGCTAAAAAAAACTCATAAAACATTCTCAAAACAACTCATAGCACATGCTCAACCAATCCCAAATATTGCACACAAATGATGTTCAAAACAATGCTTGTATCTCTTTTAGAAATGCTTTCTTCAACTAGGCAATTCAAACATATTCTACCTAAAATTCTTTCAAGAACATATAAAGTATAATATGTAATAAAAATGCTCAATATGTTCTCAAACCCTAGCACATGTGTCTCCAATTTCACTAATCAATGATGCACAATTTGTTCTCAAACCCTAGCACATGTGTCTCCAATTTCACTAATAAATGAAGCACAATTTTATTCTCAAATCCTAGCTCAAATATTTCCAACAATGCACACTAATCAAAACCTTTTATCTCCACCTTAAAATATTTTCTCAAAGTACAACCACCTAAAGGAGATCACCATACCTTAAAATTGCTTTGATGAAGATGTTACCATAAAACCTGTCTCAAAAACAACTTATATTTCTTGTACCTCTTCAAGGATTAGATAGCAAAACACTTTTCAAGTCATACACATAAAAACCTTCTCAAAATATGTGCATAGTAAAACTTAAAAATAATACTTTATTATTTACTTTCGTCTTCACAAGAATACAACATGTAGAACCCTTAAACCTTTTTCTTATTATGTGCATTAATTACAAATTAAAATGATCACAAATACACCCTTTTCTCTCCTTTCTAATAATGTAATATGTCAATCCTCATACACTACCCAAAAATTCTTAATGTTAAATTATTTCATGCAAATATTACAAAATAGAATAATTTTATTACACGTTATGACTCCCTTCTAAAATTTTAATAATTCTAAAATACTTGCACTATCCTTATACCTCTTGGACACACATTTCTCAACAACACTTTTATTCTAACAAAGCTCTTAGAACAACTTGCTACCCAACCACCTTTACACCTTGTAAAAATTAAATTAATCAAACTTTATACCTCTAATTTTTACGCTCAACAAAAACCAAATACCTCTTATGTTTCTGTGATTCAAACTATGCTAATGCGCATGAAAACGCTCTCCAAAGTTCTCAAAAACTAGCCATGCTTGCATGGATTGGTGACACAAAAATGTGGCCCACATGTTTTAACTCAACTCTATCTTGAAACAATGAAAGCTCTTTTGCCCAAAACCATCATTGAGGAGAATCGATTCCAAGAACTATCTCTACCCAATGTTATAACATATGACCAACAACCAACTAAGATACGCTAG
This sequence comes from Wollemia nobilis, assembly GCA_028583015.1. Classification (NCBI taxonomy): domain Eukaryota; kingdom Viridiplantae; phylum Streptophyta; class Pinopsida; order Araucariales; family Araucariaceae; genus Wollemia; species Wollemia nobilis. The sequence goes on from JAQPPZ010016981.1 coordinate 41,412,704, forward strand.
TAGGCATGACGTCAATCACTGCTATGAAGAATATCTTCTAAACTCTGTGCCTCAAAATACTCATTGTCTTTATCATTCGCTCGTTCACTCCACGAATGAGAATCGATGCACAAATGCAAGTGATTATTTCCTAAAGTAAAACCTTGGGTATATATACATTTACCTTCATTACTTGGATGACGTCGGTGCTCAAATAATCATGGTGTGCCCTCCTTTACCTTGGTCTATGTTGGTGCTTGAATAACATGGTGTGCCCTCCTTTACCTTGGACTACGTTGGTGCTCAAATTCAAACTTATTTTTGGTGCCATCCTCCTTTTAAAACTTGGCATTATAATATTAAAAATATTATAATGTTTATTATTTTTTAAGCCTTGGTCTATTGAAAATAAACTCCTTTCTCCTCTTGTCCTTTTAGACCATGGTCCACTACTTTTAAATATTTTTCTTCTTGTCTTTTAAGCCTTGGTCCATGTCCTTTTTAAAACCTTTTTATAATATTTAAATATTATACTCCTTAACTTTTTAACATCAACCCACATGAACCTTTCCTTTGCCAAGCTTGTACCATGTTCTTTTTATCATCAAACCTCATGAACTTGTCTTTTTACCAACCTTGTATCATGCTCTTTTTATCATCAAACCTTGAACATATATTTTTTCCAACCTCCTTGCCTTGAGATGAACCTTACCTTGCATAATTATCCAACCATAGGAGAATATTTCTGCCATGCTAAGCTCTCTTTGACATCAACCTATGACATCAATCCTTTGACATCAATGACAACACAATATGCTCAATATTTCCAACATGTTCATGGTCTCCCTTTGAGAAATTCGTGTGCTCTTTATAACTAGGATTTTTTTTCTCCTTGATCTCATATCCTATGTCTTCACAAACTTGTATCTATCATTCACCTCCAATTGGTTTTTACTAAAAATTGTCACCTTGCAGATTACAATTCTAACCAAGTTTTGATAAATTATCAAGGTTTTCTTAGGAAATAGTGTCAAATTTAGCATAGGTGAGAGTATTCCTAGAGAGGGAGGTGATTTTTGAGTTTTGGATATGGATCCCAAGGTTTTCTAACAACTTTTTCCTAAATCATACAAGTGTATGATTTACCTTTGAATGGTTTGCAACTTTCACAAAATTTCTTGTAGGTTCACCAAATTTTATAGTTGTATGATACAAATCATACAATAGGATGGAATGTATGATTTACCACTTGGTAAATTTGCTGAAAGTTGTTTTGCAACCCAAATCAATCAGTTTTGTAATCGTTCTCTCTAGAACCCTGATTTTCCTTAATTGGTAAGTTTGAACTACATAATTGCACTTCCAAATTGGACAATGAACACTTGTACGATTTGATGGTCAGTATGTATGGTTTCACCAAATATTGAATATTTTGAGTATATGAGTTTTCATTGATGTCAAGAGTGAGTGGTAATTGATGTCGAGCTTGCAACACTAGTGAGTGATAGTTTTAGTGGGCAACATCAATTTCAGGTTCTCCAATCAGTGCAAAAGGAGAGTCTATTTTTAGTTGGTCAAGACCTAGTTTTAGGTAGTCAGATGAGGTCCAAAGTGCAGAGAAGAAGCCCAAGAAAATAATATTATAATAATTATTTATAATATTATACAAGGAATAATAAATTAATTATAAATTTTTAACATAATTTTATTAAATTAATTTATTAATTAATTTACTTAACTTTATGTTATTTAAATTAATTATTAATTAATTTTAATATTAATTATATATTAATTTATGTTAATTTTAAATAACCCTAAGGTGGGTTATTAAGTCAAAATTTGAAATTTGAATTTTACCATCAAGCGCCAACGTGGGGAGCAAATTAATCAATGTGTATATAAAGGGGACTCCAACACCTTAGCCAAAAACAATTTTCAAGCATTCAATTTAATCTCCAAGCAATTGCAAATCATGTGAATCATTTGGTGAGACTCATAAGGGTTTAATTTATGTTTAAAATACCAAGTGGTAGGTTAGGGTTTATTAGCCACCTTAGAAGGCACCTTGGTCACCAAGTGCAGGTAGCACAGTTGACAACTTGGGCGAAGGCAAGGTGTTGTGGCAGCATGTGGAAGAGGGTCAAATTCATGGCAGAGTGTTTTATTTTGAAGGCATCAATGATGACTGAAGGCACCAAGAGAAAGGAAGCTTCCATTCCTTCTTGTGGATTCCTATAGCCCACGCGGTGGGCACCAAAGTGCTAAGGTGCTTGGCACTTGGGGAGACGACAGTTCGAATCACGTCGAACCTCTTTTTGGGTAAAAGTCAAAGGTATGCATTAGTTGAGTGCCAAATTTTTTGAAAAGACTATAGTTGAGCTAGTAAAATTAATTTTTGCATAATTAATTTGGTTTCTAAGGTTTTAAGGGGATTTATAAGGTTGATGCAAAATAATTTTTTGGTGATATTTGCTTTAGTGCTTGAAAAGGGTAATAAGTTTTTTAAGGTAGGTTGTTTGATTTTTTATGGTGTTGGATGTTATTTTAAGTTGGAGATTATAAGGTGTATCTAAATAATTATTTTTCATGTATGATTTGATGGATTCTAATTTCAAGGAGCAATAAGGTGTAGTTTAGCTTTGATTATTTTTGTGACTAAGGAATATTTTGAAAAAATATTAAAGTGATATTTTGTCATCTAACCATTGAAATTGGAAAGAAGAAAATTGTGATTGAGACAGGTTTTCTAAAGGCACTTCTACATCAAATAAAAGGTATGGGTACATATTCCTACTAAATGCTTGTTTAATGTTGTGAATGCTAAGTTGGAGTGAAAAGGGTTTTCTGGAATAAAGAGTTGTTGAAAAAACTTTTTTGATAAGCATTGTTGTTGAAGTGATTATTTGAGTGAGGAACTTGAACTAGGGTTTGCAAAGATCATGAGTATCATTGTTATGTGAGATTGTTTGATAAGCATTGTTGTTGAAGTGATTAGTTGAGTGAGGAACTTGAACTAGGGTTTGAAAAGATCATGAGTATCATTGTTATGTGAGATTGATTGATAAGCATTGTTGGAAACATTTGAGTGAATGTTTATAAGTTTGGACTAGGGTTTGTGAGAAAGGATTATTTCATTGAGTGATTGGTTGAGTAGAGTTGGTTGAGCCTATTCAAGTGGATGTGTTGAAGTGATAGTTCAAGTTTTGTGAAACAAATTGTTCCATATTCTAAATTTAATTAAGAAAGTGATTGAGCATTGTTGTGAGTGTGAAACATATTGATTCTCTAAAAATTCTCTATATGTTTCTATGGTAAAAAGAGAGATTGAAAGTTATTGAGCATTATGGTGAATGTGAAGCATATTGAGTCTAAAAATTCTCTATATGTTTCTATGGTAAAAAGAGAGATTGAAAGTGATTAAGCATTGTGGTGAATGTGAAGCATATTGAGTCTCTAAAAATTCTCTATATGTTTTTGTGGTAAAAGAGAGATTGAAAGTGATTAAGCATTGTGGTAAATGTGAAGCATATTGAGTCTCTAAAAATTATCTATATGTTTCTATGAGATTGGACAAGTTCTAGTGAGGACTTGTTGAGTATATTTGAGGTAAGTCTTAGAGAAGACTTGTGGATAGATTTGTGTGAGATTTTGTGGAAGCTTACAATACAGTTTGAGGATAGAAAGTGAGAGCAGATTCGGACAAGTTCTAGTGAGGACTTGTTGAGCAGATTTGGACAAGTTCTAGAGAGGACTTGTAGATATATTAGTGTGAGATTTTTGTGGAAGCTTACAAGGAAGATTTGAGATAAGTATTTGAGAATACTTGAGAGCAGAGTTCATTGATTGATTTGTTCAAACATTGAGTTAAGGTTTGGGGCAGATCCAATAGAATTTATTTGATATTAAGTCAAGCTTTGTGTTAAGGCTTGAGGATAGATATTGAGACATATTTGTGCTAGACTGAAGGACTGTATTTAGTGCATACTTGAGGATAGAGCTTGAGAAAATATTTGTGCTAGACTAAAGGATTGTGTTTAGTGTAGAATTGAGGATAGATATTTGAGGATATATTTGTGCTAGACCGAAGGACTATGTTTAGTGTAGATTTGAGGATAGATTTTGGTGTAGATTTGAGGATAGGTTTGTGCCAGACCAAAGACAGATATTGAGCATATTTGTGCTATACCGAAGGACTGTGTTTAGTGCAGATTTGAGATAGATCTTTGGAAGTGATAGAGTATATAGGATTACAATATCCAGTGGATAGAGATCCATTAGCTAGGGTAGTGAGTACAAGAGTCTTTAGTGGATAGAGATCCATTAGCCAGTGCAGTGGAGGTAGCAATTATTCTAGAAGATCACCAACCAAAGCTAAGGAGAAAGGATTTCTCCCATAGATAGATATACACAAACTTAATTATGGGATTGGTGTCTCCTTTGGATAGAGGTCCATAAAAATTTTAATATGGAAAGGATTCCCAAGAGATTAATTAAGAAAATTTTAGTGAAATTTTTTCTCCCTGGAGTAGCCCACATTGGGTGAACCACGTTAAATTGGTGTCTCTATTGTGTGTGGTGATTTGTGCATTGCTTTTATTACAACTGTTGATATTGCTATCTATACATTACATAATATTTATTGGGAAATAAAAATAAAAAGTGGTCTTATACTATTCACCCCCCTCTCTGTATAAGTTTGTGTTCTTCACCAAACCCTTTCTGAATGTTTCATTCATGAATTTTCCAATTTGCACACCATTATTCTCCAAAAAATATTTGGGTTATCTTTCTAGTGCAATTACCAACATAGTTTTACAACATGCAAACCCTAATTCATTACCATTGAATTATTATCATCACCAACATTTCTATAAATCATACAATAGCATAATAATATTTTTGTACAACAATAATAATGTGTAGGATCAATTCCTCAACATTCCCTATGGTTAAGAGTTTAGAATTAGTATAATTCTATTATAACAATATTCCTATTCCACACAATTATCCCCATACTTGCATAGAATACATAATCTAGAATTAACATAAATATGCACAAAAAAATTCATAATAACTCAATTGTAATGTTGCTTTCATTATTATGGCTGAATATGTCTGTATAATTATCAATGACAATCACAATAAAAAATTATGATCAACAAAATGAATGAAATATCAAGAACCACCATAAAAATGAATAGGGTGTCCTTATAATGCTTGCCCAAGCTATTCCAAAGTATTTTCTTGAGACAAAAACCATTTACAACTACCATCCTTGTAAACAACCAACTTACATTAAGGTGTTCCTAAGTCTAATTTGATTATTATCAAATTAACCTTATATACACATTCCCTTAATTTCATTCTAATTTGGAATTGCACATTTATGAAATTTTTACAATTACCCCTATTTGTACGTTTTACAATTCCACATGTGTACAATTGGGCTAACAATATATATGTACATTTTAACAAACCATACATCTAGAAAATTTGACAAAAGTTAACAAAATTATGCAAATATTGTATTTAATTTTTCTTCCTCTGGGAGGTGGATTTGCTACCTACAGGAAGTAAGTGCCTTTGATATTTTTTGGATATAGGTACTACCCTTCCTAGTGGGAAGTAAGCCCCTCCTATGTTGACCTGAATGTAGGTGTTGCCCTCCTAGTAGGAAGTAGTCACTTTCTACACTTTCCTGGATGTAAGCACTGCCTTCTTGGTGGGAAGTAAGCACCTCCTATGTTGGAATAAATGTAGGAACCACCCTATTGGTGGGAATTAGGTACCTTTTTTTCTTTCTTAGATGTAGGCATCACCTTCCTAATAGGAATTAAGTGCCTTTTTATCTTGCCTGTATTTAGGTGAATCCTTATCAAAAGTAAACACCTATGTTGTACTCCTAAAAAATAAGGAAAAATAAGGTGGAGTGGTTATTTCATGATAGGTATGGCTTCCTATAGTCTACAATGGGTTCCACATTGCCCTACAAAATGAAATAAAAATAAAATAAAACCCATTCTAATAGTTTTAATTAAAAAAAAACATATTACATAAATCCTTTTTTTTAGTGAACATGTTAATGTTCGTTATGCTATTGAAAATGTCATTGAATGTGGGGTCTTACCCATGCCTACATCTGATATTGTTTCATGAATTTGATGCATATGGTAAGGTCATAATCGATGTTCACTTACTATAAAATTCACCATGCTATTTTTGATGGTTTTAATGCATATAACCTCATTATTAATTATTTCAACCACCTCATAAGATCCTAACCACCTTTACTTTATCTTACATTTCTTTTCTTGGAATTGAGAATCATACAACAATATCCATTCTCCCTCTTTGAATTGCTTTGGCTAGATATGGTGGTCATACCATACCACCCTCTACTTCTACATTAATTATGTGTGTTGCAAAGCTTATTATCTATATTTGTCCAACTAGTTGAGTTGTAAAATACACTCTAATTATGCTATGTGTAAGTTTAGATTAAGATCAATAACATTACATAGGGTTTTTACCTTGAAATCAATGAGCATCATTGCATTCTTCCCATATACCAACTAAAATGGTGTGAAATTTGTGGTAGTATTCCACGTGGTTCGATATGCCCAAACTGCCTTTAAAATATGTTTCTCCTAGTCTTTCTTGTGTTGTTGCACTATCTTTGTTAGAATTTTCTCCAAATCATAGTTGGTGACCTCGACTTGGATATTGGCTTGTAGATGATATGGGGTGGTTTTGTTATGCCTAATTTGGTACTACTGCATGAGCTCCTGTATCATCCTCAAGGTGAACTAAACTTCCTAGTATGTGGTAATCTCCTCAGGGATATCAAACCTAGTGAATATAAACTCATACATGAATTGTGCTACATTATCCTCTTTTGCACTTCATAAGGCCTGCACTTCAACCCACTTAGTAACATAATCATTACATACTAAAATATATCTTTTACCATTATATTGTGGATTGATGGGTCCAACAAAGTCCATTCCCCATTTTTTAATGGTTCTATATGCAAGTGTGTCTAGAGTGACATATCATCTCTCACTATTGGTCACCCCATTCTCTGACACTGGTCATATTGGTGAGCTATTTGATTGCATATTTGAATAGTGAGGGCCAATAATACCCTATCTATAAAATTTTGAACACAATTATTTCTCTTGCAAAGTTCCCACCACATGGTTCATCATGATAGACTTTTAAAATGGTTGGGACTTCGTCCTCTACCACACACCTTATTATTTGATCTGAACCAATTTAAAAAAAACAATCATCAATCCATGAGAAGGCCACACTCTTTTTGATCAAATTTTGAGCTTCTTGACAAGTGTTGGGGATACCTTACCTATTGCTAGGTAGTTGGCCATGTCAAAACACCATGGTATTTGTTCATCTAGGATAAATAGATGCTCATCTAGTAACATATCCTCAATTATAGTGTTATCCTATGATGTTAATCTTGATAAAAAAGCTACAATAATATTATCCCTTCTGGGTTTGTCTACGATGGTGATATCAAATTCCTACAGGAGTAAAATCTATCTAATAATTTGGTCATATATCATTGGCTTATTCATTAAATATATAATGGCTACGTGATCTGTATGCAAAAAAAAATATAGCCAATAATATACTGGTATAATTTATTAATAACATGTACAATTGCAAGGAATTCTTTCTTTATGATGTGTAATTCAGTTCAACACCCATGAGATTTTTACTGATGTGATAAATATCATATGCTTCATTTCCTTCCTTTTTCCAAATGCTACTCCTATAGCATTGTTAGATGTATCTACATAGATATGGAATAGGAGGTCCTAATTTGGACCTCTCAACATCAGAGTAGTGGTCAATTTGTCTTTTAATGTCTAAAATGACCATTCACATCCCTTGGTCCACACAAACTTAGATTCCTTGGTTAATAATGCATGCAATGGTTTGGAAATTTTACTAAAATATTTAATAAAATATCGGTAGTACCTTGCAAATCCTAGGAAACTCTTGACATCTCTTTATTTCTATGAATTAGGTAGTTCTCTAATTATCTCTATCTTTCTTTCATTTACCTTTATTCCCTTGACTGAGATGATATATCCTAAGACTATCCCTTATATCATAAACATAAAGCATCTCATTACTCAAGGATAGGTTAGTCTTCTAGAAATTTTGGAGTACTCTTTTTAGTATTATTGTAGCTTCTTCAAAAATTTCACTATAAACTATGAAATCATCCATGTATACTTCTATAGTTTCCCCTATCATGTATAAGACAATTTTGAGTACTACCCATTGGAAAATTGTAGGTACATTTTATAACCCAAAACGTAAAATACAATAGGCAAAGGTTCCCCAATAAAAGGTAAATATGGTCTTCTCTTGGTATTCTTCCCCTATCTAGATTTGGTTGTATCCACCGTATCCATCCAGGAATGAAAAATATGTTTTTCCAGCTAGGGTATCCAAGACTTGATCTATGAAGGGTAAAGGAAAGTGATATTTCCTTGTCACCTTATTTAACATTCTATAGTCCACGTAGATCCTCCACTTACCATTTTTCTTGGGTACTACTACCAATGGTGACACCCATTGGTTATCTAAAATAGGATAGATAAATCCAATAGATAATAGTTTTTGCAATTTACTTTTTATTCTCTTTAATGGTTGGATTCATCCTCCTTTGGGGTTGCCTAACCGGTCTTGCATCATTTTCTAGGTAAATTCGATGGGTGCAAACTTAGGGTGACATTTTCCTCATGTCTCTATAATCTCATGCAAAAGCAGCTTTATGTTTGTTTAATAATTCTCATATTTTTTCCTCTTGAGAAACTGTAAATGGACTATCAATATTCAATATTTTATTAGGTTCTATTTCAATTTTTTTAACATGATGTTCCCTTCTACCATCAAGTGGTAAATCCATGGGTGGACATTCAGACTCTCCTTGTAGGAAATTGTTTATGATTAAATCCTTGTCAGCCTCTTCCTCCATTTCATCTAGAGTTATCACATGTTGTAACATAGAAAGGGTGTCATCATCATCTATGGCTTTCAAATTAAGCTCATCCAATTCATCAATGGATTATGTCGGTGGGTATATGACAAGATTTTTCACACTCCTCCCATTAGATATCATCATTTTTCCTATTTTTTAGCTAATGTAGGTGTTAGCTATTGTTATCAAAGGATGTATTCGTATGAGTGGATAACCACCCAATCCTAATTTTTATTTCAAGACTAGGAAATCTATTAGGTGTTCCCATGCATCTACAATTACTATCATATCTTTCAATATTCCTTCTAGAAGCACTATGGACCTATCTACCATTTGTAACACTATTTTTATTGGTCTTAAATTTGTTAACTATAGCCTATGCATGGTTTAATTGAGGAATTACATTAATAAATGCACCTAGATCCATAAAAGTATTGGGTAGCATTAAGCTTACAATTTTTATTGTTAAAATTGGGCTTCCTAGATTAGAATATTTGGGGTGGTAGGTGTTTCCTAACATTAATTTAGCTAATTGTCCTATCACTTGCATTGCTTGTGGTTGCTACCTATGCCCTAATATCTTAAGGTATAGTTATATTATAGCTTTTGTATAAATGTGAACATACCTAATAGCTTGATATAGGGGAATGGTAACTGTGAGATTTTTCAATTCCTCCATTATATCAAATTTAGGTTGCACTCTCTTCCTACTTTCTTGCAACCTTTTAGGATACAATGGGATCTCTTCATTGATTAATTGTTCAATAGTATTATTTTATTCTTCCTCCACTTTGTCCACTACCAAAGGTTTTTGTTCTACTCCTATCTCTACATACTTCATTATCAAATGTTTTTGATCTATTCCTACTTCTCTACCTAATATAAGTTGAATTGGGCTACAATCTATATTTTCTACACTAATATGGTACATTGGATACATCCCCATATCTACTTGATAAGAATTTTTATTGCTAGGATTTATATTTGGTTGTGTCAATAACTATTATGGCCTCAAAGTAGGTGGTGTCAAAAAACTAGGATGAAATAGGGGTTGTGTTGTTGTCTGTGGAGGTGGAGTCCACGTATTAAAATTTCTCCACTACATTCTAGATTACTGGTATGGCATCCATGGGTATGGTTTATAGGGAGAAGGACCTTGGGTAGTATTCACCCAAGGTGGATAACCCCATCAACCTATATTGGGTGTTTGGGCCTACCCTTGGTTCATGAAATTAGACGCGCCATATGGTGGTACTACTCCTTATATTTCACCTCCCATAGGAGGTTGTTGCCAATTCCTTCTATTACCCATGAAATATGTCTCAACTACTTTAAATTCTTCTTTTATGGTTGCTAATTTCAAACACAACTTAGTTTTATGGTTCATTTGACAAATCCCACATACTCATACCTTATTTTTTGGACATTCATTTTTCATGTATTTCCTCCTGCATATTTGGTAGAAAAAGGCCAATGCTTCTTCTATATCTTGCATTTTATTTTGTAATTAGAATGTATCTAACTGTAACATAAGAGATGATAAAATATCACTCTTCATATCTTCTAGCAAGGTGCCTATTTCTACTTTAGTTATTGAGGTTGTTGTTTTTGTTCCTTGTGTGACTAGTTTACCTTTTCTCCTAGAATAATTCTAACACAATTATTAGATATCTAACATTTGGGATCAATAAACATCACCTCCTACTAGTAAGTTTAAAGCCTCCAGTGATTATTTTGTGAGACCCCTTCGAAATATACTTTTTAATGATCTTTCTCCTAATTTTGCATGGGGTGAGCGTTGGAGATTAAAATTAAACCTACCCTAGTAATCCTCTAATGATTTGTCCTCCCTCTGTGTCATTTCTAGGACTTCTTCTCTTGCATCCCTTGCCCTTCCAAAATCCTAGTATTGCTCTAGAAAGATTTTTTTCATATTTTTCTAGGTACTTATTTGTCTATTCCCTAAGCTAATAAACCAACATAATGTTGTGTCATCTAGTGTGGAAGGGAAATTTTTTAATTTTTGGGCATCTATTTTATAATCAAATGATCTACAAAGGACATAAAATTTAAAAGGAAATAGATCAATATCTTCAATTGGAAATTCAAATCTTGTGGAAGCTTAATCATTTTTAGCCATTTTTGTTCTTATAGGAGGTGTAGGTTCAGTTGTTTCTATGGTAGCTAATAGAGTGTCACACTCATTCTTTTTATCTTCTAACAATAGTCTCAAATCAAGATCTAAAATGGTACCCTCTTCAAGTGCTTTCCACCTTTAGCTATTCAATAAATCTTTAGACTAGCTACGTTTATAGTTTGATCCACTAGTTATTTTTTATAACGTATTTTCATGCCAAGGTGACTTAGGTGTAACTGGAGGGGATCATTCCTCTTTTGGTAATGTATCTAACTCTTTTGAAGGTATTTCTAGAGTACTATCATATTGTTGTTCTGAGGTGACTACTATTCTAATAAATAATCTATCAGGTCCTTTTGGTATTGATGGACTCATGCATCAAGTAGTGGATCTACAAGTGAGGTAGTTTGAACGCGCACTTTCAAGCTACCTTACTCTATGGATCCTAAATACTACAATTTTTGTAGCTCCCAAATAAAAGTGTCAAAATGATAAAAAAAATGGTATTTTCTAAATAGGTTGAGTCTTTTCTACTCATATCAATTCAAAGATTGTAATCTTATGAGTGCCATGCAAAGTATATTTCCATAGTGTGGAGGATGATTCCTTATAAACCTAACATTTTTATGGGGGAATGTCTATTTATTTGAAAGTGTTTCAACTATTCTAATTATTAAAGCAAATAACAATAATGTAGAGAAAGTAAATGTACTCAAAATTAAATATTTAACTAATCACACTTGTAGATTAAAATAATAAAAATAACAACTGAATGAAAATTACAAAAATAAATAAACTACACATAAAAAGAAATAAATTACACACTCACTCAAAACTAGAAATAAAAGAAATGAAAATAGGGGAGGATTAATTCCTAGAGTGGGCATGAGCTCTCGTAAATGATTCAACTGGCTATTTGCTAATGAAAAACCTCTTAATCCACCAAAATTCGAAAAAAATTAATTAATAAAAAATAATTGTCTAGAAAAATAAAAAAATTGTTCAACGATTATGGATTTTCTCTTAGGGTTTACCTATATTTTTTATATAATATGTAGGCAATACCTGTTACAATAGTATGCAACTAAAAATCCTAAATATTTCTTGTGTTTTTGGTTGGTTACATTGAGCATGCCCTATCAGCAATTGATCTAGCAATTTCTATCCTCAACAACAATGAGCGGCCCTCAACTTGCAAGACCAAATTGATAAATGGAAACAAATAGATGCTCATCCTAGATCTTCATCCAAAGGATATAAATGTAATACCAACAAGGTATTTTCTCTTTTCATGAACTAGTTCAAAATTCTTACCAATAAGGTCAGTGAAGTCCCTTCTGAAGGGTTTTTCATTGAACAACTCACCCATCATTTTTTTTCCCTTGCAAACCAAGGCATTCCTAGTGATCCTCCCCTCCATTTGGTGTCCCCTCCTATTGACACCTCTCCCCTTCCCTCCTACCCTCTTACTTTTGACCCTGCTTCCCCCCTTGCTTCCCCACTCAAGAGCTACCCTTCTTCAAAAACCCCCTTCCCTCTGCCTCCTCCTCGTTACCCTTCCCTCTCAAGCCCATTTCTCCTCTTTCCCATTATGCCCTACTTTTTGTGCCTGCATATCCCTCTCGTATAACCTCATACCCCCTCTCATTATTTTTGTTAGGTAGATCTTATCCTTTGCTAACAAGGTCTTCCCCCTTAGAAGCTTTTTCACCTGGATATCCTTATCATGTCCCTATCTATCTGGGTGGTGGTGAGTCCTCTAGACCCCCCATGAACAATACCAAGAGCCATAAAAAACTTGAAAGTGATGTGGGTCTGGAAATAAAGTGAGGCCGACTGCCCAATCTCAACCATAAAAAAAAGTATATGGCAGATGACTGTTGGAGCTAAATTTGACTCAACTTTGAAACCCCAAAATTTAAATTTTTGGTTTCAATCAAACTGTTTGTACTATTGGTCATTACTTTTAGTTGTTGTGGGTAATTAAATTTTTCATTTGTTGGTTTGATTAAGTCTAACCTTAACCTTTTTAAATATGGGCTTCATTGTATTAATAAAAGTACCTCAAATGGTTAGGGAAGAAATTTTCAAATTAAAAACCTAAAGCCAAAGTCCGACCTTCATAAATATTTCCTTTGTCCTAAAAGGCGATTAATAAAATTATTACCATGGTCTCAAAGCCTGAAATCCTAAGGTTAAAGAAAATGATAAATTAATTAAAACCTAAGGGTATGCACCCCACCAAAGAAATTTAGCCGATCGACTCTCAAACTGTTAGTCTCACAATGACACTGAGAGGGGGGGTGAATCAATGTGGCTCTTTAAAACTTAAAAACTTCAACTCTTAAAGCAAAAACAATGAAAGCTTAAAACCACATAAAGAAAATATAACAAGAGAGCATCACACAACACAAGATGTATTGAGGTTCACCAATTTTGGATACTCCTCAAAAATTGACTATTTGGACTCCCATCCAAATCCAGCCTTTGCAAAATATCAATCTTACAATCAATTTACCAGCACCCACTGGAAGGAGTACCAACCCCTGATTTATCTACACCAATAGCAAGGAGCACCAACCCCTAATTTATCTACACCAACAGAAAGGAGCACCAACCCCTAATTTATCTGCACCAACAAAAAGGAGCACCAACCCCTAATTCCAAGCACCAACTTGGACTGCAATTTTGAAACTATAAGTTTGACATAAAGATGCCTTCGCTTATACAAGACCCTAACTGGTATATTGCTAACCCAACCTCTCTCGTTATTCACCAAAACACCACACACTCTTATGGCTCTACTTACTGCACTTTTACGGCTCTCTTACAGCCCTCTTGCTATGCTTCTTACTACATTCTTACATCCCTCTTGCTTGCCAAAATGACCTATCATGAAATCGTGACACTTCTACCTCTTTGTCCTCTTCTTAGACTTGTACCCATGAAAACACAACATGTCACGATATCATGACACTTTCGCCTCCTTGCTACTCTTCTTGGCTTGTACCCGTGAAAACACAACATGTCGCGATATCGCGACACTTTCACCTCCTTGCTACTCTTCTTGGCTTGTACCAGCAAAAACACAACATGTCACGATATCGTGACACTTTCACCTTCTTACTTTCTCTCTCCTCCTTTAGTCGCAAAAATGCGACATGTCGCGATATCGCGACACTTTTTCTTCCTTACTCTTCCTCTTTACTTTTGTCACGATATCGTGACACTTCTACCTTCTTACTTTCTCTCTCCTCATTTAGTCGCGAAAATGCGACATGTCACGATATCGTGACACTTTTTCTCCTTTGCTCTTTCTCTTGCCTTCGGGTCACGAAAACCCGACATGTCGTGATATCGTGACACTTTTTCTCCTTTGCTCTTTCTCTTGCCTTCGGGTCACGAAAACCCAACATGTCGCGATATCGTGACACTTTTTCTTTCGGACTCTCTCTCTTGCAATATGTCATGAAATCATGACACTTTTTCTTCCGTACAATCTCTCTTGCAATATGTCACGAAATCATGACACTTTTTCTTTCGGACTCTCTCTCTTGCAATATGTCACGAAATCGTGACACTTTTTCTACTTGCCTTTCTCTCTTGCAATATGTCGCGAAATCATGACACTTTTTCTTGCTTGCACTTTCTCTCTCGAACATGTCGCGAAATCGTGACAGTTTTACTTTCTTGCGCTTTCTCTCTGAACATGTCACGAAATCGTGACAGTTTTGCTTGCTTGCGCTTTCTCTCCGAACATGTCACGAAATCGTGACAATTTTTCTTTCTTGCGCTTTCTCTCCGAACATGTCATGAAATCACGATAGTTTTGCTTGCTTGCGCTTTCTCTCCGAACATGTCGCGATATCGCGACAATTTTTCTTGCTTGTGCTTTCTCTTCGAACATGTCACGATATCATGATAGTTTTTCTTTCTTCTCAACATGTCGCGATATCGCGATAGTTTTTCTTTCTTCTCAACATGTCGTGATATCGCGACAGTTTTTCTTTCTTGCTCAACATGTCGCGATATCATGACAGTTTTCTTTCTTCTCAACATGTCGCGATATCGCGACAGTTTTTCTTTCTTGCTCAACATGTCGTGATATCGCGATAGTTTTCTTCCTTGTGATTTTCTTTTGATTTTTAGCATATGGGCCACTTCGATCTTTTGGAAAATCACTGTACATACTCTGAAGAACCTCTTAACTCCTGTCCACTACATCAACCGATCTGTCTGACTATGTTGACAACAATGACAATATTGTTCTTGCACCTTGCTCAACAATCTCCCCCTTTGGAATTGTTGGCAACACACATGCAATTTCCTGTAATTCTTCTCCCCCTTTGACAATAATACCAAAGGGCTGCTGTAGACTCCCCCTGAGTCCATGCACAACATTCTCAGGCACAAATTAATACAGTTAGCAAAAATTACAAACATGAGCAAAAATATAATCAAATATATAAATGCTCCCCCTGAGAATGTGGTCCCGATAGCTAGTCAATTCTTGGGAAACGTGACCACTCCCAATTTATTGCGAAGGTACTAAAAGACTTCCTTGGGCAACAGTTTTGTGAAGATATCCGCTACTTGCTCTATTGTTGGAACAAAATCCAACTTAACCTCACCTTTCACAACTTTCTCCTACGTACAACACGTTGTCGCTGCAATATATTCTGCCTCTGCTGTGGATAAGGAGACTGACTCTTGTTTCTTATTGTTCCACGTGACCAACTTGTCTCCAAGATAGAATGCACCTCCATTGGTACTCTTTCTATCATCTACACATCCTTGCTCAACTTGCAACTTGTCGTCATGGGAGTGCTAACTGGCTTACAATCCTCCATTGTGAACTTTTTAGCATCTCTTTCACTAAACCAAATTATCAGAACTATTATTTTCTGTAACTTTGAACAATGGTAGTAAGAACCATCAAAAGTACAACACTGACATATAGCAATACTACCAATGGTGACAACTCTCAATTTAATCACCACCCTTCACGGTACCACCACAAACAACTACATGAACTGAACCACACTTTGACAACTATACGACAACTCCTCGACTACTTTCCTTTCATCCTTAGATAACCACACAAATACATAGGAGCATTAAAATAAAACTTTAACATTGCTCCCCCTGAGGATGTGCTACCTGGAGTTGCTTAGTGCAATAAAGGAGTAATCTCCTTCAGTCCAAGGAGACACGATTTCCTCTCTTCTTTCTTTCTCCAATATTTCTTGAACTTAGGTTGAAGGTTTTCAATTGCATCCCTATTTTGAACCTTTTCATGAACTTGAACATTTCTCTTGGGTGGTTGTCTCTTGTACATCCTTGATGGATGATTATTTTCCTTTCTTTGATGCACATGATTTCTTCCCTGTCTGTGTTGCATTCTTTGTGTCTGATGAAATCTACTATCTTGCCTTAGATTAGATACAAAAGTTCTTGGACAAGACCTTGCTATGTGCCCATGACCATTACATTTAAAACATTGCACATGGTGTTCAACCGGAATAACAGATGTATTTCTACCAACATAACTCTTTGATCTATTATTCAATCCATAATAAATTGCCTTGTGACCATAATGGTTGCATCTAAAACAATAGCCATTAAAAGCATTATTATGAATAAAGTGAGAGTGATAGAACCTCTTTTGTTGTGGTTGCTTTGTTGTAGATCTCCTTTGAGATTTTCTTCCTTTTGAGGATTCAGCTTCAAGCTTTTCTTGCTTTGATCCTTCAGCAGTGGATTTCTTCTTCTCTATAGATTTAGAAGATGAAGGTTGTTCAACTTCACATCCAAGACCAAGCTTACACATGGGGCTTCTTTGTTGCCTTATCATTTTATCTAGCAACTCTGTGCTCTTCTCAAATTTGAGATTTGTATTGGCCTCTTCTAGTTGTTTCCTCAATAAAACAATCTCCTCTTCTTGTTTGCAGCAAACAATCTCTTTCTCATTGATCTGTGACTTCAAGGCTTCTTCTATTTTCTTGGATTTATGAATTTGTAAGAAGAGATCTTCAATATTATCCCCATATTCTTCCAACTTCTTGGACAATATTTTGTTCTTTTTCCTTTCTATACCCAATTCTTCAAGTGCAATGATCAACTCACCTTCTAGATCTACTTCAGCCTCAAGGTTTTCATCATATACTTCAGAATTCACTTCTTCAACCTTTTCTAGTTTTACTTCTTCAAATGCCATGAAAAGAGCTTCACCTGTTTCCTCTTCAGAATCCTCACTGCAGTTGTCTTCTGATGAACTGACATTCTTGGAGATGAAACTTTTCTTCTTGAAGTTGCCTTTTCTAAAATTTGTTTTCTTCTTCCAGTCACTTCTTTCTTGGTGCGATCCTTCATCACTTTTGTTCTTCTCATTAAGTGGACATTTAGCTACAAGATGCCCAATGCCTCCACAATTGAAACATTTAAACGGTAACTTTCCTTTGTATTTTCCTTTTCCCCTTATTAGTTTCCGAACAAAGTTTGCTTCCATTTCATCTGATGTCTCTTCTTCCTCGGATTCTTGTTTTGCTTTTATATTTTTATGTGCTTTAAAAGCAACTTCTCTATCTGTGGGTTTAGTTTTTCCTATTCTCATCTCATATGCAGTCAAAGAACCATGCATCTCATCCATACTAAAAGTATTTAGATCTTTAGCTTCTTCTATTGTTGAAACTTTAGAATCAAATCTTTGGGGAAGAGATCTTAGTACCTTTTTCACGATGATAGCATCTTCCATTTCCTCGTCGAGTCCTCTAATCGCATTAATGATTCCATTAACTCTCAGCATGTATGCCTCTATGTTCTCATCATCATTCATCTTTAATGCTTCAAACTGAGCTCGATGCGTTTGTAACTTGGCCTCCTTGATCTTGTCGTCTCCTTCATGAATGCTCCTTAGTTTGTCCCACATGTCTTTTTCCATTTTACAACTCATAATATTTATCAGTTTGTTGTCCACTAAACCGCACATGATAGCATTCTTTGCTTTAGAGTTATTCTCAAATAGTTTCTTATCGACAACATCGGTTGGAGAAGTGGTGGGTATTGTGTATCCACTATCTATTGAATCCCAAATGTTGTATCCCAAAGCACAAAGATATGTCTGCATCCTGAGTTTCCAAAATGTGTAATTAGTTTCATCCAACAATGGTGCTTTGTTTGATGAGAAACCTTCACCACCTGCCATTGCATACTAATCCAAGATCAACCCTAGCTGATTTAGCCTGACAAGGGAAACTAGCTCTGATACCAATTGTTAGTCTCACAATGACACTGAGAGGGGGGGTGAATCAGTGTGGCTCTTTAAATCTTAAAACTTCAACTCTTAAAGCCAAAACAATGAAAACTTAAAACCACATAAAGCAAATATAACAAGAGAGCATCACACAACACAAGATGTACCGAGGTTCACCAGTTTTTGCTACTCAAAAATTGACTGTTTGGACTCCCATCCAAATCCAGCCTTTGCAAAATACCAATTTTACAATCAATTTACCAGCACCCACTAGAAGGAGCACCAACCCCTGATTTATCTGCACCAATAGAAAGGAGCACCAACCCCTGATTTATCTGCACCAACAGAAAGGAGCACCAACCCCTAATTTATCTACACCAACAGAAAGGAGCACCAACCCCTAATTTATCTGCACCAACAGAAAGGAGCACCAACCCCTAATTTATCTGCACCAACAGAAAGGAGCACCAACCCCTAATTCCAAGCACCAACTTGGACTACAATTTTGAAACTATAAGTTTGACATAAAAATGCCTTCGCTTATACAAGACCCTGATTGGTCTATTGCTAACCCAACCTCTCTCGCTATTCACCAAAACACCACACACACTTACGGCTCTGCTTATTGCACTTTTACGGCCCTCTTATAGCCCTCTTGCTATGCTTCTTACTGCACTCTTATGGCTCTCATGGCTCTGCTTAACGCTCTCTTATGGCACTCTTCCAGCCCTCTTTTTGCAGCACTTTCACTCTTTTCAACAGCACTTTAATTCTCCACGTAGACCTCCTTTTATAACAAAGTTCTGACTCTATTTTTAACTTCCATATTTTTGCATGCAACTTATTAATAGAAACTTCTATATGTAACTCCTTTATCACACAGTATTCTCTCATGCAGCCTATTAATAGTTACGGCTCTTTGTTTGGTCTTCGACTGATGACTTTCAGTTTAACCATCGCTCAATGATTTCACTCCATAACTGGCCTTGCAACTGTCGTTCTGACTTTAGTTCACTATTCTTATTTTAGCTACATGATTTTTCTCTATAACTGCACCTATAACTATCGTACTGACTTTAGTTAACTCTTCTTATTTTAGCTACATGATTTTCTTCTACAACGGCCCCTGTAACTGCTGTATAACTTCAGTTAACTGTCACATATCTTATTTTGGCTAGGTTCTCTTCTTAGCTCGTGCCAAAGTGACCTCTCATGAAATCATGACACTTCTACCTCTTTGTCCTCTTCTCGGACTTGTACCCACAAAAACACATGTCGCGATATCGTGACACTTTCACCTCCTTGCTACTCTTCTTGGCTTGTACCCGTGAAAACACAACATGTCATGATATCGTGACACTTTCGCCTCCTTGCTACTCTTCTTGGCTTGTACCAGCAAAAACACAACATGTCGTGATATCGCGACACTTTCGCCTTCTTACTTTCTCTCTCCTCTGTTAGTTGTGAAAACACGACATGTCGCGATATCGTGACACTTTTTCTTCCATACTCTTCCTCTTTACTTTTATCGCGATATCGTGACACTTTTGCCTTCTTACTTTCTCTCTCCTCCTTTAGTCGTGAAAATGCGACATGTCATGATATCATGACACTTTTTCTCCTTTGCTCTTTCTCTTGCCTTCGGGTCATGAAAACTCGACATGTCATGATATCGTGACACTTTTTCTCCTTTGCTCTTTCTCTTGCCTTCGGGTCGTGAAAACCTGACATGTCGCGATATCGTGACACTTTTTCTTTCGGACTCTCTCTCCTGCAATATGTCACGATATCGTGACACTTTTTCTTTCGGACTCTCTCTCTTGCAATATGTCGTGAAATCGTGACACTTTTTCTTTCATACTATCTCTCTTGCAATATGTCACGAAATCGTGACACTTTTTCTTTTGGACTCTCTCTCCTGCAATATGTCACGAAATCGTGACACTTTTTCTACTTGCCTTTCTCTCTTCCAACATGTCGTGAAATCGTGACACTTTTTCTTGCTTGCGCTTTCTCTCCGAACATGTCGTGAAATCGTGATAGTTTTGCTTGCTTGCGCTTTCTCTCCGAACATGTCACGAAATCGTGACAATTTTGCTTGCTTGCGCTTTCTCTCTAAACATGTCATAAAATCATGATAGTTTTTCTTGCTTGCACTTTCTCTCCGAACATGTCACGAAATCATGACAATTTTGCTTGCTTGCACTTTCTCTCCGAACATGTCGCGAAATCGCGACAGTTTTGCTTGCTTGCGCTTTCTCTCCGAACATGTCACGATATCGTGATGCTTTTTCTTTCTTGCTCAACATGTCGCGATATCGCGATAGTTTTTCTTTCTTCTCAACATGTCGCGATATCGCGACAATTTTTCTTTCTTCTCAACATGTCGCGATATCGCGACAATTTTTCTTTCTTGCTCAACATGTCGTGATATCGTGACAGTTTTCTTCCTTATGATTTTCTTTTGATTTTTAGCATATGGGCCACTTTGATCTTTTGGAGAATCATTGTACATACTCTGAAGAACCTCTTAACTCCTGTCCACTGCATCAATTGATCTGTCTGACTGTGTTGACAATAATGACAATACTATTCCTGCACCTTGCTCAACATGAACTACACTAGTTGATCGATTGGCTCCCAGGCTACAGCTGATCGGCTATCGATTACAACTAATCGGCCGATCCATCGATGATGAAAATACAAGCAATGGTTTGGGTCCACCGATCGATCGGCTCCTAAGAAAGAAACATCGATCGATCGGCTCGTTCGACTAACTAGCCAACCGATCGACTCCTAGATTTAAAGGATAAGCCGAACGAAGGAGGAAGCCTCCTCGGCTGGCAAAAACAAGATAGAGACCGATCAGCCCCGCTTCTCAAACAAAATCTGATCAACTTTCAAGAAGCCATACCCAGCCGATCAGCTCCCAATGGATGAAGGAAAGTCGAGCCGACGAATGCCTTGTTTGGTCGGAGATGAAGAAAGACTGATCGATCGGTCCACAAATACAAGAGAGTAGTCGATCGGCTCTCGAGTAACAAGGATGGGCCAAAATTTTGAAAGCTCATTGGAAAGACCGTCGGCTGATGCATTACAAAGAAAAGTTGATCGGCTCCTTCGATACATCTCTCGATCGAGCTTCCCAGACTAGCGACCGATCGACTCAGGAAAGAAAGTAGTCGATCGATCGGAGAATTTTGATAACTGATGCCTCGATAAGTGGATCCATCATGCAAAAAATTAGCTTGGCACGTGAACCAAGCAGGAGGTATGCCTAACCATCCCACAGAATTAATTTGGTCTTACTAATTAATGATTTCTTATGTAAGCAACTTTATGAGTCGATCGACCGAGGATTTGCTGCCATCGGCTAACACGAATCAGAGAGAAGCCAAAATAATTGGTCGAGAGCAATAAATGGCTATACATGCCAAAATTTGGGTGCCAGCTAGCCTCCATGCCAAAAAGGTCATAGCCACACCATTAGCCAAGGTGGTCTCAAAATGAGTAAAAATAACAAAGCATCCACAAAACTCGATGGCAGAGCTCTCATCCAATTACAGTGAGCAAAGGCACATAAGGATCATCCTCGGATCCACGCAGGCACATTCTCTCAAAAACCAATGGCACATCATTCAAAAAGAATGTGTGAAAGACCAAAAAGGTGGTGAGCCCAGGATGGCCATAATAAACCAACCAACTCCCCTCATTAAATGACCTCGGCTCAAAGAAAGGTTATAAAACCCCCTCTATTTTCAAAAGAAAATCATCACCAGCGTTGTTACAGAAGTGTTCAGTGAATAAGTAGTGTGCAAGAGCCGAGGGTTTTTTTGAGAGCTTAGAAGTATAGAATTTACGTAAGTGAGAGCAATGGCCTCTTCAAGTTCAAGTGCTAAGAAAGGCAAGATTGAGGCCTTTGAAGAGAAAGTGCCTTTTAAAAAGGTGATGGCCAGGAAGACTGGGGACCAGGTCTAGAATGAAGAAGAGCTGGCCGAATTCTATTTTTAGGCCAGCATGGAAGATCGAAGCTGACCTCACCATGTATTAAAAATAGTCTTTTTAAGGGCTTACGAGGCGAAGGACAAGAAGGGTGTTGCCAGCAACCATTGGAATACCAATTTGGCGAAGTTGTTGTGTCCTCGGGTGCATTTCTCTCCAGATTTATTATCATGGCTCGCAATCTCTTACGATCCATGAAGTCATTCCATTGTGAACGAAAGGGGAAAGGCTCTCTACCACCTCACGCCTGATCGGATTCGAATGGTATTTGAATTAACCAAAGGAGATTTGCTCTATGATGAAAAGGTGGTAACGCTGCAGGCGCAACACATGCTGGGGACTTCTTTCTATGCTGGTTTGTTCAAAGGGCCAGTGTCAATAGACTTCCCCATCCCAAAGTCCTTGCTGCAATGGTGGGCAAAGGATTATTCAGATATGATTCAAATCACCTTGGGCATAGAGGATCTTAACTGGTTGAGCTTGCCAGTTACGTATGTTATTGCTTAGTGTAATAAAAGATGCTTTCCTCACTATTACTAGGAGGAAGTAATAAGCAACACCCTAGACAAGGAGTTGAAACAACTCCAAGAGGCATTAAAGTAGGATAAAGATATAATGCCTTGATTCTCTCACTATAGCTTCTTGATCCACCTGATAGTGGGTCAATTCAAAAGAGAGGCAATAATGCAATTTGGGGAAACCCTGACTGTATGATACAGGACCGACTTCCCATCATCCACTAGAATGTTTCTTCATTCTTAGAGTTCTATGACCATTTTCTTTTAGCCATATATCATGTCCTGACTGAACAGTATCCTCCCAGGATAAGCCCAGGTGTTGTAGGTTATCTCAAGGAGAAAGAAGTTAGGGATATCTTTTTCATGGAGAACTTTACGTTCATTCAAACGTACGGGGAAAAGCTACCCCCAAAGGCCTTACCCACCTACTGCCCAAGGTCAGTAGGAGTACTGGAGATAGTGTGACAGTCGATTGAGGAGGCCAGGTTATGATACCTAAGAAAATAGGTCA
Organism: Wollemia nobilis; assembly: GCA_028583015.1. Taxonomy (NCBI): domain Eukaryota; kingdom Viridiplantae; phylum Streptophyta; class Pinopsida; order Araucariales; family Araucariaceae; genus Wollemia; species Wollemia nobilis. Next base: position 41,436,116 of record JAQPPZ010016981.1, read on the forward strand.
GAATTCCATGGGTATCTACACCAACGAAGATTGGCCACATCGTATACAGAGGCTATCCTAGCCTCATTGAAGCCATCTCCATAATGGATAGATATTATTTTGGTGAAGTAGCATGGAGGCCTTACGATCCAAAAGATAAATACAGAGACATCACGATAGAGAAGAAGCCTATGAAACACCATGAAGATGATTACGAGAAAGCTCTACTATGGGCCAGCAAGGATGAAAAAGAGCTATAGGCTATCTGGGAAAATAAGAGCATGCAAAGGCCCTATACTCAGTTGGAGGTGGTGGGATGATATTCCTCAAAACTTAAGCTGGTTAGGCAGACCACGATAGACAAGATCACACCAGCTCGATCGATCATTCCTCTAGAAGAGTTCAATGATCCATTAGCAGAGATCACCACTACCACCCCCGAGCAACTGGAGATAGTGGCTCAGGTGGTAGAAGCACCTACACCAGAAGCACCTGGTATCGAGGGTACCAGTCCCACCAGAAGAGGAGAACAGGTTGTTGTCGAGGCTTCGACCTCAGGCACACAAGAACCGGGTAACCTTACCCTCACCTTACTTGCACCAAGGCACCTACAAATGGTTGCTACAAGTACCTCTCGGGCCATTCTAGTGGCCATAAAATATAATAATAAAGAGGCCAAGATATCGGAGAGGGCCTGGAAGGCTATAGAAGAGAGTGGGGGATTGGTAGAAATCTTCAAAAATTATCAGGTGAAAGATATGGATGATGATGAAACACCACCCGCCAAGAAGCCATGAATGGAAATAGGAACCGAAGGCATAATAAGCCTTCATCTGGTTAAAATAAATGAAGTACCAAAATTCACGTTAGCTCAAGAAGCCGAGTTGGATGCCATCGATGAAGGGAGAAGTGTGGAAAAACTCCCTAAAGTCCAAACACAAGAAGGTGGCCAATCGACCATCTCTTTGTCAACCCAAGGGATCACTTCTCTACAGATTGATCCAAAGACCCAATCGTAGAAGCGATAGGAGATACGATTACCCTGCTAAAACAAGGAGTGAGCATTCACTCACAGACTACGGAGGCCGTAATATCAAAAATATCAACTTGGAAAGCCAAGGCCGCAGAATTACAAGCAGAAAATGAGAAGCTGAAAGTTACCGCTACTTCAGCTCCAGTACAGGCAATAGCCTCTAGCATCACAGGGTCCAAGAAGACCTTGATTGAAAAGTACAGAGAAAAGGCTATTGCTTTGATCAATGACAATGCAGAGATAATAAATGGTTGCTGCAAAGAGGCTAGGGAGTTGATATCAGCTAACCAAAAAATAAAGCCTTTGTTAATAGACCTAGATAAGAAGATGGTTGTTATACTTCCCACGTATGATTTGTGCAAAATTGGATACGATCAGATTAGGACCGAGGAAGTAATAACTACAGATGGCCAATACCAAAGCTGCTTGGATGAACATGAGAAAATCACCAACTTTGTCAATGAGAGATCCAGATATACATCGATGATTAAAGAACTGGAGAATGCCGAACAAAAGTTGACAACCATAGTAAGGCAGTCAAGAATTGATCCAGCCATACTGATGGGCCTAGGTGTTCCCAGCCAGATAGTCATAAAGCACCTGAAAGAAGTCAACTTTGATGAACAAGATGATGACAAGTTGGCAGCCCAATTCTTTTTTGAAGCTGGACACGTACACAATCAGGTCCATTTCTTTCAAGACAAAGCTTTGACCTTGAAAGAAATCAGAATCAAGGCTTCATGAATGTTGGATAGGATCTCTCGACAAAGCATCATCCACATAGAAGTATGGCTTCGCATTGCTGAATTGGTGGGGGCCACGACTGAAGACATAGAGAAAATCAAGAAACTAGCTAATGAGTCAGTTATAGGGTCAACCTCCATGGGAGCAGCTACAGACAAAGGCAAGGAAAAGGTAGTTGGCTGATAATAGATAGTTCTTCCCCCTAGATGATGACAAGTGGATGGTGCACAACAATCTTGTTTTGGGCAGTTTCACTTCAATAGCTATAAAAGCATAAGGAGCAGCCAGAACAAAGCATCAAGCAATTAGAGAATAGCATTTTTGCTAAGAGGTATACTTGAGTGCCCTGTTAGTTGTGCTATTGTATTTTATTTGTGTCTATTTTCTTTTATTCATTCTTTCTTCCTCCCCTTGCTATGTAGGATTGTATGATAGGAAAGCATTCAAGAAGCTGAGAATATTTCCAGTCTTATTGAGCCTAGGATTCAGAGATTCTTCTATTACCATATTGGAACAAGGAGAGTAGGAGAGACCTATTACATTATTTGAACAGAGTCCTCTTCATTGTATTGATGTATTTCTTTAAGAAAAATAGAGTTAAAAGGCATCCCGCCCACTCTGCATGTAATATTTTATGAAATCAATACAATTCTGGGTTTTATTCCTATCATTTCTTTGTCTCAGTATTGTGTGTATCTGTATAATGGGTTACATTATTTGAATGCATTATACACGTTTCTTTCATTAGTTAACTCTTGATTTTGTTACGATATTCGAATGAAAGCAAGAACGCTAATTTCCTTCTCCCCTTCTTTCTGTTCATGATTAAAGTAGTTGTTAAATTGCTATAACAGCCCAATGAATCTAGGCACCGGTCTACATAAGGCATAACAGTTGGTTATTTTCATGCTTGGTCATTTTAATAAGAATACTATAGTTTAATATAAATCTGGAGCGTGCAAATTAGAAGTTTAATTGTAGAATTGTCGTTGGGGTTTCCTTACCCATTCTGCCATCTTTTATAGCAATATTCGGGTTTAACAGAACATGAGGCAGGTCGACCAGAGCCTGTAATAGCTCGTTGGTTTCAAACGGGTTCTTGTAGCATGACAATTGATTTCCTACGGATGCAAGAATCGGTTCCAATAGTTTTTTGGCATCATTGTCGGGGAGGACTTCTTAGAAAGATTCAATTATCTTCTTTAAAATTTTTCTTCAATGATTATTTTTAATCAACGGATGACCAGTTAAAGTAAAGAACCAACGTTTTAATTTTCACTTAGTTAGAAGTTCTTTATTTTTCATTATGTCCGTAGTTTATGCCTTGAAATAAGTTCTTTACGTTCTTGATTTTCTTGAAAATTTTCTCTTTCTTGATTTTCTTGAAATTTTGGTTTCTTGATTTTCCCCAAGAACCCACTCCTGTGAGGATGAGAGATAATATCAAGCATTCTTGATAAGAGTATACATTGTTATTTCTACACCCTAGTGTTGGCGACTCTACTAGACAAACCCAGAAGAAAAATATAAAAAGGAGAGAACAGAACGTGTTGGCGAACACCAGGAGAAGTGGTAAGGAGCTATTTCTAGAACTCGAGAATCCAGAGGTATTTATACATACCCAGAAAACTCCACTTTTTAAGAATACCATTTATAATAGTAGATTAAATTCTAGTGGTAAAAGGTACGTGAAGAAAATCTAGAATACTATTACTACTGATATTTTTGTAGATGAACGTTTAAAATCAGTAGTAGAAGATATATGTGATTATTCTCATTCAAGAGTAGATAATTCATCAATCTACGTTCAAACTACCTAGACCCATACCACTGTAGGTACTACATCTATGAAATTAAATACAACAGTAGCTATGGCTCAGGGTAATGTTCATTTGTGGAGAACTAACAGATATAGGCCTTTTGTATTACCAATAAATTTAAATGCCTTACCCTAGTAAAGCTCACAAATACCTCCCTAAGTTTTTAGGAAACAGTGTAGTAACTGGAGAGGATCATATCAAAAGTTTCTTATATGCAATGGACAACCTAGAAGTTGAACATGAAGATGTAGTATTAAGACTGTTTCTGCAGACTTTAGAAAAATATGCTAGAGAATGGTTTAATTCCCTTCCTAACAATGATATCCCAGACTTCACCAAAATGGAAGAGGTGTTCCTAAAGAAGTATGGTGAAAGGAAAAATGAACAATCATTGTTAACTGAGCTAGCCACTATGAAGAAGAAAGAAAATGAGGTTGTTAGTGATTTTAACAGGAGATTTTCAAAAACAAGAAACAAAATCCCTGCCAACCTCGGGCCTAGTGATATTCAGTCTATTTGTTTTTATAAGAATGCTTTTCAAGGAGAGTTTAACTATGAATTAAGGCAAGAACAAGCCACTACCATTGATGGTTGTATGGAAAAAGCAATGGATATAGAAATAAATATGCTTGACAGTGGTAAGATGAAGCCTTATTCTTTAGAAGTTAACATGCCTGAGAGAAAACCTAAGAGAGTGGCTTTTGATATACAAAGAAGAACTAAAATTGATCCTATGGAGAAGTTGACCAGTCAAATGATAGAAATGTTCAACAACATGAGTAACAAGTTAGCAAGAATTGAAAGAAATGGAAATAATGATGAATCTTCATAGACAGAGCGACCACATGTTGATAATCATCCCCATTTAAGAAAAATTACAACAAGAATTGGGGAAACAACAATGGTTATGAAGAAGGGAATAGGAATAGGGGTAATGGGAATAACAACTAGAAAAACAGAGATTCTGATAGGGATCAGAACAATGTCCCTAACCCAATACCATCTACCAATGTAGCTGAAGGTTTTCCCTATTTTTGCTCTACTTGTGATGCACCCCATAACCTTGATGCATGTGGAATACACCTGAGTGATCAACGTAATGTAGATATGCATGCAGAATCAGAAGAGGATATAAGAATCAATGCATGTTGGTCCATTGAAGATGAATCCAGAGAAAGGTTATTTGAAGAAGACATGGATAAATATGCTTCAAATCATCATCCTCAGATCTTAGTGATTGAAGGAACTAAAATCTTACAGAAATCACATGAGTCAAGATATGATAAGATGAAGCAAGGGAAATTGATTCCCACTGCTCAAGAGGTTGAAGAATTAGAGGCAACCCATGTTTTAAATTTAAGGAATAGAACAGTCCCTGAAAGAACAGAGAAATTATCTACAAATGAAACAAGAAGATAAACTTTCACCAATAAAAATATTAGTAAAGAGAAAACTGATAGGAACCCTAACAAAATTACTCCTGAGGTAATAGAATCAACAGAAGAAGTTCCCAAAGAAGAAAGTAATAAACCATTGGATATAAAGAAGATAGAATTTGATGTTGGGTTAGAACTCAGTAAGCAAAAATTTAATATCACATTTGGTGAACTTATGAAAGTTCAAACATACAGAGAACAAGTATGCAGAGCTTTTGGATTAGTAGAGCAGAAAGAAGACCCTACTTGTCATGCTGCTAGACAAAATCAACATGATACAAGATCACCATCTTCTGTCAGACCCTTCTACGTGTCATTAAGATATAATTCAGATGAAGGGGAAAGATATGTGATTCATAATTGCATGCTTGACAGTGGAGCTTCACATAATATCATGCCTAAGTTAATAGCTGACCAAATGGGATTAATCTGTACTAGAGATTCTACCCCTATTTTTGTAATGGACAATAGACAAATTCCTTGTGTAGGGGTGATAACTGGATTATTAGTTTTCCTAGACCAACACCCCAAAAAGGGCATTGTCATGGATGTAGCAGTAGTTGATGTTGACCCATTCTTCTCACTATTACTCAGTAGGCATTGGGCAGAACAACTAGGGGGATCAATACAACTAGACTGGTCTTATGCTACCATCCCCATATCAGATAAGGAGAATATAATTTTAAGAAGGGAACCATTCAATAAACACTCCATAGAGTTAATTCAAATAGATGAAACCATGATTAACTTAGTTAACTCTATGGAAGAAAAAGGGATGGGAGTCTATTCAATATGGCACAACCCATTCCTGATGGAAGTACCAGATGCAAAGAACATGGATCCAGAGGATATGAGAATAACTGATGCTGAATCAAATCGAGTATTAACCCAAGAAATGTGGACCATGTCATTTGATGGGGCTAAATCCCAATCTGGAGTAGGTGCAAGTGTAAATTTGATTGATATTAAAGGAAATTACCTTGGTATACCTTACAGATTGCAATTTCCTTGCACAAACAATGTAGTTGAGTACGAAGCTTTACTATTAGGGCTAAGGAAAGCAAAAGAGTTAGGTATTAACTACTTAACTATAACAGGGGATGCAGAACTTATTATACTACAAATAAAAGGTAAATATCAGACCAAGCATCCTAGACTTAAGCAATATAGAAATGCAATACTGGAAGAAATTGATAAATTTTTGGCTTTCAATATTTCATATATTCCTAGAGAACAAAATCATGTTGCAGATCTCTTAGCTATGAATGCCTCAGGTCTAGATCACCCAGAGATAACTACAGAATATATGGACAGATTTCCAACTATCTCAGTCTATAAACCTTCTGTGCTAGATAACATAGTCTATCTTCAGGTCTTTCAAGATGATATAGATATTAAGGATTTTATGACTTTGCAAAATCAATATGCAGATGTCATCTATGATGAAAAATATGAAGAAAAGCTAAAATATCAAATAGGAGAACCAGTAGAAGTAATCCAATTGAAAACTAATAGAATACCCAAAGGATTGGTGTCTCTTGAAAGCCTATTTGATGATTTTGACAAAGCCTATAAACCTATACGTAGAGAAGTGATATCTGAGGATATTAATATTGGCTCTATGAAAGAACCCAGAATAGTGAAAGTAGACATGGCATTACCTACTAAAGAAAAAGTTGGATATATCAGTTTCCTAAAAAAGAACAAAGAACATTTTTCTTGGACCTATGAAGATCTCAAAACTTTCAAAATGGATGTGATGACACATATAATACCCTTGAAAGAAGAGGCCAAGCCTTTTAGACAAAAATAGAAAGTACAATCCAACTCTGCACCCAGTAATGCAAAAAGAAGTTCAAAAATTGTTGGACTCCAAGATAATAAGAAAAGTCAGATTTTCCTCCTGGATATCCAACTTAGTACCAGTTAGGAAAAAGAATGGGGACATTAGACTATGCGTGGATTTTAGAAATTTAAACAAGAGCTCTCTAAAAGACAATTACCCATTGCCTAACATGGAACAACTACTGCAAGCAGTAGTAGGTTCAACTAGATTGTCCCTGTTAGATGGATTTTTAGGGTACAATCAAATTCTGATAAATCTAGAAGATAGACACAAGGCAACATTCACCACACCCTGGGGCACATTTGAATATTTAAGAATACCTTTTGGATTGATGAATGCAGGTGCTACTTTCCAAAGAGTGATGGACTTTGCTTTCAAAGGACTAATGTTCAAAATTGTAGTAGTGTACTTAGATGATATTACAATTTTTTCTAAAAATCCAGAAGATCATCTAGAACATTTGACTGTAGTTTTTGCCTAGTGCAAGGAATTTGGAATTTCTCTAAATCCAAAAAAATGCATATTTGGAACTACACAAGGAAAATTGCTAGGTCATATAGTTTCAGAAAAAGGAATAAGCATTGATCCAGAAAGGATAGAAGCCATTTCTAAAATTCCCCCACCCAAGAATCTAAAAGGAGTAAGGTCATTCTTTGGAAAAATAAATTTTATCAGAATATTTGTCCCAAATTTTGCAGAAATGACCAAACCCATAAATGATATGGTAAAGAAAACTGGAGAAATTAAATGGACATTAGAAAATATGGAAACATTTAACAAGATCAAAGAAGCCATATCAACCACTCCAGCTTTAAGTTGCCCTGATTATGCAAAGGATTTTAATATCTATTCATATGCATCTGAACATTCTATTGTTGCAGTCCTTTCACAAAAAGATAATGAAAATAATGAAAGGCCAATAGCCTTTATGAGCTCAGGACTAAAAGGAGTGAATCTTAAATACACCCTACTGGAAAAACATGCCTATGCAGTCATCCAATATTTGGAACACTTTAAAGGTATATTTGGCTCAAACAAAGTTTACTTATTGTATTCCCTTTATAGCAATAAAAGATATCTTTTCTCAATCAGAGCCATTGGGAAGACCAACAAGATGGATGGTAAAACTTTTGCAATATGATGTTGAATTCAAAATAGTTAAAATAGTCAAAGGGCAGGGTTTAGCTAAACTGTTGGCTAACAAAGAAGAAGCGGGATCTGAAAATATTCTTACCATAGATCAGACATATGATGACAGAAGAATAAAAAATGAAGAATGTAAATGGTATGAAGAAATTTTGTCCTATCTACAAACTCTGTCATTTCCCATAGACATGTCAATAAATAGAATGAGGTCAGTCAAGCTGCAAGCTCAAAAATACTATATACAGGATGGTGTGCTATATTGGAAACACCCTGATGGAATTTTATTAGTCTATTTATATGAAAAAGAAGTCCCAAAAATAATTAATGAATTTCATAATGGTTTCTATGGGGGACATTTTGCTCCAAGAGCTACAACCAATAAAATCATGAGAGCAGGATATTATTGGCCATCCCTTTTTAAGGATGTATATAAATATGTAAGGAATTGTCATAACTGCCAAGTTTTTATAGGGAAAAAGCATCTACCAACCATGCCCCTCAAGCCAGTAATCATTGAAGCACCTTTTGCTCAATGGGGTATTGACCTGATTGGAGAGATCAAGCCTAATTCATCTGGCCAACATAAGTGGATCATAACTGCAATAGATTACTTCACCAAGTGGGTGGAAGTTGCACCTTTGAGAACATCTACATCGATTGCAGTCATCAGATTCATAGAAGAAAATATCTTGACCAGGTATGGAGTTCCTAAAAATCTTGTAACTGATAATGCTCAATATTTTGTGTCATATGAAATGGTAGAATTTTGTGTTGAATATGGAATTGAATTATCTCATTCTGCTAATTATTATCCCCAAGGAAATGGTCTAGTTGAGTCATCAAATAAAAATGTAATAACAAGAATAAAAAGGTCATTAGGCAAAAACAAAAGGGGATGGGACAATGAACTTAAATTTGCTTTATGGGCTGATAGGCTTTCTATTAAAATAAATACAGGAAGAACCCCCTATGAGATGGTTTATGGAGAAAAAGCCCTACTACCCCCAAAAATGGAAAAAATGGCACTTTCCCTTTTATTGCAAGATCATGAAAACCCTGATCCCATTCAGAGAAGGCTTGACCAAATTGTCTTGTTAGAAGAACAAAGAAGAGAGACCCTCAATAGAATGATGGAACAAACCAAAAAAAAAAAAAATTTTTTTAATAAAAAATCCAAGGAAGTACTCCTTTTTCTCAAGGAGATATAGTCATCTATTGGGATCCTAAAAATGATAAGCATGGTGAAAAGGGTAAGTTTGAACCTAAATGGATTGGCCCATACCAAATTACCCATGTTATCAATCATAATACTTACAAGCTACAGAATTTGTAAGGAGAAATAATGGCTATCCCTATTAATGGCCAACACCTCAAAATGTACAATCCCTGTTGAAGGTGTACTTTAAAAAAAAAAAAATAGAAAAACAAAAATCCAAAAATAGAGTGGTGTATTTTTTTATTAATTAAAATTTCCCTTTTGTTCTTGAATAAATTTGAGTTTACTGTATACATGATATCTTAGTTTGATGAGTATATCTAACTATTGATTCCACCAAAAACAATAAAAAGAAAAAGGGAATTTATTTTAGATATTGATGAGCTTTACAATTCTATCAAAAATGAGTGTTTATGCAATAGTTGTTTGATATGAGATAAAACAGACAGAAAACAAAGTTGATTGAAACATCATGTCAAGCCTCACATTACAAATGATACTTAAAGTGACTTCAAAGGTCCAAAGAACTGAGTTATCTTTGAGAGGGTAGTTGAGCCAAAAATTATTACACTCATATTTTATAGCCAGAAACTAATCCTCAACTCAGGCATACTTATTGCACAATTTGCTTATATATCCAAACACTTCTCTCACGAGAAAGAAAAATAAAAAATAAAGTAAAATTGAGTCACTACCTGAGATATCTTGGAAAACCTCTATCGGGGCTATAGACGCTTGACTAGAAGTAGGGTAAAACTAATATGGGATTAGAAGCAACTCCACCGAGGCTATAGACGCATGAATGGCAGTGGAGCCCTATAGAATGGTGAAAATTTTTAAAGAGTGAAATCACATATTAGGCTTGGCTATTTTGCTCAGATATGATAAAGTTCTGAAAGATTTAGAAATCCAAAAAAAGAATGCACAAACACACACATGGGCAAAAATATGATGAGACAAATGGTTGTGACAAAATCTGTGTAATCATATCTTATGACTTAGCTAAAACAAGCATTACTATATTTCAAAATAAAACTCATTGATTTCTAAAATTTTCTAACCTTTGTTTCCAAATTGAATGAAAAGGGATCTTCAGTTTTTCATACTCTACTTGCTTTGATATCATGTTTTCAGTATATATATAAAAAAAAAAATGAAAAAATGATGAAGAAAAGAAAGAAAAAGAGGAAGGAAGTTTTTTCTGTTATGCATTTCAAGTTTTGTTTAGCAATCAAAATTTTGTTGTTTTTTGTTAAATTTTTGCAAAATAAAACCAGGAGATTCTGTGGTTCTCAAGTGCTTCATGTTTTCAACACATTGTCCCAGTCAGAGCCTATGTTGGAGCCAAATTTGACTCAACTTTGAAACCCCCAAATTTAAATTTTTGGTTTCAATCAAACTGCTTATACTGTTGGTCATTGCTTATAGTTGTTGTGGGTAATTCAATTTTTCATTAGTTGGTTTGATTAAGTCTAACCTTAACCTTTTTTAATGTGGGCTTCATTGTATTAATCAAAGTACCTCAAATGGTTAGGGAAGAAATTTTCAAATTAAAAACCTAAAGCCAAAGTCCGACCTTCATAAATCTTTCCTTGGGCCTAAAAGCCGATTAATAAAGTCCTTAAATCATAAGACGGTTAAGCATTTACCATGGTCTCAAAGTCTGAAAGCCTAAGGTTAAAGAAAATGATAAATTAATTAAAACCTAAGGGCATGCACCCCACCAAAGAAAGTTAGCCGATCGGCTCTCGAACTACACTAGCCGACCGATCGGCTCCCAGGCTACACTGATCGATCGATCGGCTCTCAACCAGCACCGACTAGCTGATCAGCTATCGATTACAACTAATCATCCGATCCATCGATGATGAAAATACAAGCAATAGTTTAGGTCCATCGATCGATCAGCTCCCAAGAAAGAAACGTCGATCGATCGGCTCATTCGACTAACTAGCCAACCGATCGACTCCCGAATTTAAAGGATAAGCCGAACGAAGGAGGAAGCCTCCTCGATTGGAAAAAAAAGATAGAGACCGATCAACCCTACTTCTCAAACAAAAGTCGATCAACTTTCAAGAAGCCATACCCAATCGATCAGCTCCCAATGGATGAAGGAGAGTCAAGCCAACGAATGCCTTGTCCGATCGAAGATGAAGAAAGACTGACCGATCGGTCCACAAATACAAGAGAGTAGTCGATCGACTCTCGAGTAACAAGGATGGGCTAAAATTTTGAAAGCTCACCAGAAATACCATCGACTGACGCATTACAAAGAAAAGTCGATCGGCTCCTTTGATACATCTCTCGATCGAGCTTCCCAAACTGGCGATCGATCAGCTCGAGAAAGAAACTAGTCGATCGATCAAAGAATTTTGACAATCGATGCCTCGATAAGTGGATCCATCATGCAAAAAATTAGCTTGGCACATGAACCAAGCATGAGGTATGCCTAACCATCCCACCAAATTAAATTGGTCTTACTAATTAATGATTTCTTGTACAAGCAACTTTATGAGGCCGATCGATCAAGGATTTGCTGCCATCGGCTAACACGAATTAGAGAGAAGCCAAAATAATTGATCGAGAGTGATAAATGACTATACATGTCAAAATTTGGGTGCCAACTGGCCTCCACGCCAAAAAGGTCATAGCCACACCATTAGCCAAGGTGGTCTCGAAATGAGTAAAAATAACAAAGCATCCACAAAACTCGATGGTAGAGCTCTCGTCCAATTACAATGAGCAAAGGCACATAAGGATCATCCTCGGATCCATGCAGGCACATTCTCTCAAAAAACCAATGGCACATCATTCAAAAAGAACGTGCGAAAGACCAAAAAGGTGGCGAGCCCAGGATGGCCGTAATAAACCAACCAGCTCCCCTCATTAAATGACCTCGGCTCAAAGAAAGGTTATAAAACCCCCTCTATTTTCAAAAGAAAACCATCACCAGCATTGTTACAGAAGTGTTCAGTGAATAAGCAGTGTGCAAGAGTCGAGGGTTTTTTTGAGAGCTTAGAAGTATAGAATTTACGTAAGTGAGAGCAATGGCCTCTTCAAGTTCAAGTGCTAAGAAAGGCAAGATTGAGGCCTTTGAAGAGAAAGTGCCTTTTAAAAAGGTGATGGCCAGGAAGACTGGGGACCAGGTCTGGAATGAAGAAGAGCTGGCCGAATTCCATTTTTAGGCCAGCATGGAAGATCGAAGTTGACCTCACCATGTATTAAAAATAGTCTTTTTAAGGGCTTACGAGGTGAAGGACAAGAAGGGTGTTGCCAACAACCGTTGGAATACCAATTTGGTGAAGTTGTTGTGTCCTCGGGTGCATTTCTCTCTAGATTTATTATCGTGGCTCACAATATCTTATCAATCCACGAAGTTGTTCCATTGTGAACGAAAGGGGAAAGGCTTCTCCACCCCAACCCCGATTGGATTTAAATGGTATTTGAATTAACCAAAGGAGATTTGCTCTATAATAAAAAAATGTTAAAAATTTTAAGAGAAAAAAATTTTGGGGACTTTTTTTTTTTTGAGTTCTAAAAGGGCAATGGGCTTCCCCAACCAAGTCCTTGCTACAATGGTGGGCAAAGGATTATTCAGATATGATTCAAATCGCCTTGGGCATAGAGGATCTTAACTGGTTGAGCTTGCCAGTTACGTATGTTATTGCTCAGTGCAATAAAAGATGCTTTCCTCGCTATTGCTGGGAGGAAGTAATAAGAAACACCCTAGACAAGGAGTTGAAACAACTCCAAGAGGCATTAAAGTAGGATAAAGATATAATGCCTTGATTCTCTCACTATAGCTTCTTGATCCACCTGATAGTGGGTCAATTCAAAAGAGAGGCAATAATGCAATTCGGGGGAAACCTCGATTGTATGATACAGGACCGGCTTCCCATCATCCACTAGAATATTTCTTCATTCTCAGAGTTCTACGGCTATTTTCTTCTAGCCATATATCATGTCTTGACTGAACAGTATCCTCCTAGGATAAGCCCAGGTGTTGTAGGTTATCTCAAGGAGAAAGAAGTTGGGGATATCTTTTTCATGGAGAACTTTACATTCATTCGAACGTACGGGGCAAAGCTACCCCCAAAGGCCTTACCCACCTACTGCCCAAGGTCAGTAGGAGTACTGGAGATAGTGCGACAGTCGACTGAGGAGGCCAGGTTGTGATACCTAAGAAAATAGGTCAGAATTCCATGGGTATCTACACCAACGAAGATTGGCCACATCGTATATAGAGGCTATCCTAGCCTCATTGAAGCCATATCCATAATGGACAGATATTATTTTGGTGAAGTAGCATGGAGGCCTTACGATCCAAAAGATAAATATAGAGACATCACAGTAGAGAAGAAGCCTATGAAACACCACGAAGATGATTACGAGAAAGCTCTGCTATGGGCCAACAAGGATGAAAAAGAGTTATAGGCTATCTAGGAAAATAAGAGCATGCAAAGGCCCTATACTCAGTTGGAGGTGGTGGGATGATATTCCTCAAAACTTAAGCTAGTTAGGCAGACCATGGTAGACAAGATCACACCAGCTCGACCAATCATTCCTCCAGAAGAGTTCAATGATCCATTAGTAGAGATCACCACTACCACCCTCGAGCAACTAGAGATAGTGGCTCAGGTGGTAGAAGCACCTACACTAGAAGCACCTGGTATCGAGGGTACCAATCCCACCAGAAGAGGAGAATAGGTTGTTGTCGAGGCTTCAACCTCAGGCACACAAGAACCGGGTAACCTTACCCTCACCTTACTTGCACCAAGGCACCTACAAATGGCTACCATAGGTACCTCTCGGGCCATTCCAGTGGCCATAAAATATAATAATAAAGAGGCCAAGATATCGGAGAGGGCCTGGAAGGCTATAGAAGAGAGTGGGGGATTGGTAAAAATCTTTAAAAATTATCAGGTGAAAGATATGGATGATGATGAAACACCACCCACCAAGAAGCCATGAATGGAAACAGGAACCGAAGGCATAGTAAGCCTTCATCTGGTTAAAATAAATGAAGTACCAAAATTCATGTCGGCTCAAGAAGCCGAGTTGGATGCCATCGATGAAGGGAGAAGTGTGGAAAAACTCCCTAAAGTCCAAACACAAGAAGGTGGCCAATCGACCATCTCTTTGTCAACCCAAGGGATCACTTCTCTGCAGATTGATCCAAAGACCCAATCGACAGAAGCGATAGGAGATACGATTACCCTGCTAAAACAAGGAGTGAGCATTCACTCATAGACTATGGAGGCCGTAATATCAAAAATATCAACTTGGAAAGCCAAGGCCATAGAATTACAAGCAAAAAATGAGAAGCTGAAAGTTATCGCTACTTCAGCTCCAGTACAGGCAATAGCCTCTAGCATCACAGGGTCCAAGAAGACCTTGATTGAAAAGTATAGAGAAAAGGCTATTGCTTTGATCAATGACAATGCAGAGATAATAAATGGTTGCTGCAAAGAGGCTAGGGAGTTGATATCAACTAACAAGAAAATAAAGCCTTTGTTAACAGACCTGGATAAGAAGATGGTTGTTATACTTCCCACGTATGATTTGTGCAAAATTGGATACGATCAGATTAGGACCGAGGAAGTAATAACTACAGATGGCCAATACCGAAGCTGTTTGGATGAACACGAGAAAATCACCAACTTTGTCAATGAGAGATCCAGATATACGTCGATGATTAAAGAACTGGAGAATGTCGAACAAAAGTTGACAGCCATAGTAAGGTAGTCAAGAATTGATCCAACCATACTGATGGGCCCAGGTGTTCCCAGCCAGATAGTCATAAAGCACCTAAAAGAAGTCAGCTTTGATGAACAAGATGATGACAAGCTGGCAGCCCAATTCTTTTTTGAAGTCGGACACGTACACAATCAAGTCCATTTCTTTCAAGACAAAGCTTTGACCTTGAAAGAAATTAGAATCAAGGCTTCACGAATGTTGGATAGGATCTCTCGGAAAAGCATCATCCACGTAGAAGTATGGCTTCGCATTGCTGAATTGGTGGGGGCCATGACTGAAGACATAGAGAAAATCAAGAAACTGGCTAATGAGTCAGTTACAGGGTCAACCTCCATGGGAGCAGCTACAGACAAAGGCAAGGAAAAGGTAGTTGGCTGATAACAGATAGTTCTTCCCCCTAGATGATGACAAGTGGACGGTGCACAACAATCTTGTTTTGGGCAGTTTCACTTCAGCAGCTATAAAAATAGGAGCAGCCAGAACAAATCATCAAGCAATTAGAGAATAGCATTTTTGCTAAGAGGTATACTTGAGTGCCCTGTTAGTTGTGTTGTTGTATTTTCTTTGTGTCTATTTTATTTTATTCATTCTTTCTTCCTCCCCTTGTTGTGCAGGATTGTATGATAGGAAAGCATTCAAGAAGCTGAGAATATTTCTAGTCTTATTGAGCCTAGGATTCAGAGATTCTTCTATTACCATATTGGAACAAGGAGAGTTGGAGAGACCTGTTACATTATTTGAACAGAGTCCTCTTCATTGTATTGATGTATTTCTTTAAGAAAAATAGAGTTAAAAGGCATCCTGCCCACTCTGCATGTAATATTTTATGAAATCAATACAATTCTGGGTTTTATTCTTGTCATTTCTTTGTCTCAGTATTGTGTGTATCTGTATAATGGGTTACATTATTTGAATGCATTATACACGTTTCTTTCGTTAGTTAACTCTTGATTTTGTTACGATATTCGAATGAAAGCAAGAACGCTAATTTCCTTCTCTCCTTTCTGTTCATGATTAAAGTAGTTGTTAAATTGCTATAACAACCCAATGAATCTAGGCACTCGGTCTACATAAGGCATAACAGTTGGTTGTTTTCATGCTTGGTCATTTTAATAAGAATACTATAGTTTAATATAAATCTGGAGCGTGCAAATTAGAAGTTTAATCGTAGAATTGCCGTTGGGGTTTCCTTACCCATTCTGCCATATTTTATAGCAATATTCGGGTTTAACAGAACATGAGGCAGGTCGACCAGAGCCTGTAATAGCTCGTTGGTTTCAAACGGGTTCTTGTAGCATGACAATTGATTTCCTATGGATGCAAGAATCGGTTCCAACAATGACATAGCTAGTGGCATCCAAACAACATTACTATCTTCTTTATCTCCTCTCAGAGAGATGTCAAAGGAAGAAAGTAAAATAATGAAACCCTCGTAAATGAAAGGGGGGAAAAATTGCTTCTAAATCATGTAAATGAAGGTCTTATCATGGAATTCCAGAGGCCTTGGAGCAATGAAGCAGAGGGTGTTCTCTACCATGATAAAGGAATTCAGACCTTTAATATTCATTATCCAAGAAACAAAAGTGAAAAATATGAATACAAAAAAAAAATTCAAAGATGTATGGAACAACTACAAATTTTTTGCAAGTCCTACTCATAATGATTTAGGGGGATTGTTGTGCCTATGGTATCGAGTAAAAGTAACTGGTGAAATCATATATTTTGATGACAATTTTTTTAACATCTACTTTACATGCAATGAAAAAAACAAGAAGTTGGTCTTAACCAACAGTCATAGCCCAAACAAATTCAATAAAATAATTTCTATGCGGGACAGCCTCTCACAGATGCCCAGGTTATTCCTTTACTGTGAATGGATGTTGGCTGGTGATTTTAATAACCCTCTATACCCAATTGATAAATATCAATATGCTCCAATCACAAATAGGATCTATGAGCACTTTGCTGATTTTGTTGATACAAATGAATTGATTTATGTTGAATTATGAGGATTGTTATTTACCTGGATGAACCAGTGTGAAGGGGATCAACTTATCCAACTAATACTAGATAGATTTTTTTTTTCCAAAGAAGCTATCTTGATTCTTGGTGATGTCACCCTATAATATTTGCTGAGAATAGCTTCTGATCATAATCCACTTCTTATTGAAGTCACAAGACCGGATCCTAGTGTAACATCGAAAAAGGCTTGCACCTAATATTGAAATTGCTAAAAATGATGCAAATAGGCATACACAAATTGAAAAGAATGAAAAGAAACAAAATACAAAGATATTTTATTAATTTCAAATCAAGTCAAGTTACAAATCCATCCCTCTTAGGGATACCCATTTGATACAACAATTACAATAGTGTCAAATCCCCCTCAAGGGTAGGTGCATTCCAAATGCCTTTTAAAATGATACAAAATGCTCCAAGGTGCTTATGAAATTCTTCTCCATGATTGGAGGTATTTTTTGCCTTGCATCCCAAAACCCTGTTGATCCTACGTGCAATAAACAACAAGAAGCATTAGTAATAAAGGATGCCTCTCTTGATGAGGATTTTTGAGGAAATTGTATGAACACATGATGTTACTAGCATATAATCAAGAAAATGCAAGAAAGCTAGTAAACCTATGAAAAAAAGAAAATATTCTATGAATCATGTAAAGGAAAAGCATATGTATCTATCTAATGGCCTAATTATGAATTTGAATACATGAAAGCATGAAAAAGATTCATTAGTATCCTAATTGCAATATTGAAAGCAAGACTACTAAACAAGCTAATTCTACTGGTCAGAAGTCTCTATCAAAGAAAATAAACATGAATTAAACCTAATCTAATAACATTGAAAAGATCTACGATGAGAAAATAGGGAAATCAATGATAATACCCTGATCACAACTCTATGGCACGATGAGCACTGTTAGCCATGGTTGACAACCGTAACGGAGCTTGAAGTGTGCTTGTCCTCCAATTCAGGGGTTGAACCACTAAATCTCTCCACCAAATTGATGGTCAAGGGTTGCCTTTGTGTCCTCTGATAGAATTGGTGGTTGAATTGCTCTGATTGTGCGTGAAATGGGCGTAATTGAGTTTATTGGCTCTCCTAGCCTTTTAGGGCCTCCATGGCTTAACTTTCTATTTTGATCTCTCAATTGCAATGCCAAAGCTTTCTCTCAAGAAATACAAGTGAGTGTCTATCTCGACAGGGATTTGCTATTCAAATTGCCTATGCCTCTATATATTTGCTCTCATATTCAGTAGGGCTTCGCTGCATTCACATGAAAGCTTCTCTATATTTCTTCCCAATTTGGATGGGGTTATTATAGCACTTTCCAAGGGATAGGGGTAGCTTCATGAGGAATCCAAGATCAAGATTGGGTAGTTGAGTTTTTTTGATAGAAATATCTAGAACCTTCCTCTCTCAAACCACTCCAATATACAACCAATTGGTCATTGTAATCAATTTTGGGTCGAACGAAGGCCAATTGATTCTGAGGCTTGGTCACGACTAACAAGCATAGTCAGCTCTGCTAACTGTGGGTGTCAACAGTGGCTATCACTAACTAGGCAAAGATACCCAAATGAGTGGTTAAAACCACTGCTATACATTGGTATTTATCCAAGATCTTCCATATGGTCTTCTAGCATGTCCCATATGAGTAGTCACCTTGACATGACACATTTTAGGTGTCTACAGATGCCCATTTTGAGATGCATTATGAGATCAAACAACACTAAGCAAAAATAGACCTCCTAAAATGGTGTCATAGGTTGGATGATGATCATTAGTATGATCAATATTAGATGCCTAGGGTCCAGCAAAAGGATGCACATCCTAGAATCATTGCTTCCAACTAGATGGAAGGCTTAAATTTGTAAAGCTTGCACTCATCATCAGACATTTAGGTAGCTTTGGTGCTACAATAGGAGTTCAAGCCTATATAACCGAAAGGAAGAGAGCTACAAACTAAACTATCATATTTGCTTTTTGCCCTAACAAAAGGGTAAGCTTATGATAGTCATTGGAAATGATTCATAAGACGAACATAATTTTTGACAAGATAAAGGGATCTACAATCAAGGGATCTTCTATTGACTTTTATTATAATTATGATATTAGGACTACCCCCTCAAGCAATGAGTCAATGAGGGTAATGACAATTAAATGAAGCGATGAGTCACTTGACCACTATGAATGACTTTGAATAAAATAATATTTAGTATTTGATAATTGATTAGGCCTAATAAACTATGATTGCAACTTTTTAAGAGTAATTGTACATCTCTATCCCATGGAGTGGTCCAGCCTCAATGGCCTTCTTATGGAATCAAAATGATCGCAATTCCAATTAAGCATGTGTCAAAACATATTGTTTGATGATCTACTAAGAATATCATAGAATAATTGATATGAATATCTCATTCTCATGGAGTAGTCTGATCATCTGGGCCTTTTTAGGGATTGAAATGAAGCATATCAATTCAACGATGACTAATTTACCCCAAATTTTCTTATGGTAATATACTCATCTTGTAGGATTGCATGGATTTAAGTTGATGCAACCACCAAGTGTATAGGTTAAATTGCTAGGTACAAAGCACATTTGGCTTTGATTTTATCTGATTTTTTGTTATTTTTAATATTTTTGGTAATTCTGATCAAATGGGTATTTTTAATTTAGCATTTTTTAGTTCCTCATGGTGGGATTTTTCAACATTTATTACAAGTTGTTAGCCATGTTTGGAAAAAGTAGCTATGTTTTCAAAATTGCTAGCCATGGCTGACAGTCACAGTTAGTAAACCCTAGTTTTGTTCCCGCGGGTGTCAGCTACGGTAAAAAAAAAATTAAGAAATGTTTAAAAAAATTCCTATCATTTTTAGTTTGACAACTTGTAAATCATGAGCACTCTGAGAGGTGAGTCAACAATTCTAACATGAAGTGCTGTTGAAAACTTGAACTCACTACCACCTGGAGCGATGGCAGCCCAACCTGGAGGAGCTGGTGTGAATAAGGTAGAAGCACACAAAACCCTCGGCCATCTTTATTTTAACAGTTTTAAAATTAACCTCATTAATTAAAGTGTTAAAAGAACCTCATTAAACCACCAGTAATGAACCTCACCCTAGTTAGGTTTAGCTTAGGTTAACTTAAGGGGAGAGGTAAAATTAATTTTTTTTTATTATTTTTTTTATTATTTATATTATTATTTTTTTGTAGGGGTCTCGGGATGAAGAATGACCTAGAAACGGTATTCCTACCTGATCATAGCTGGCAGGCACGGTCCCCAATTAGAAAATTGGAGGCTGTGGCTATCAACCATGGTGGGATTTAAATCCTAATGGTTGAAATTTTGACTGCCATCCTAACCGTGGGTCTGAGCCGTGACTCAAAACCTTAGCAACATTTTTTAAATTTTTTCATTTTTTTTGGAATTTTATAAGGATTTAATTGTTTTTTTTTTAAAGTGCGTTTTTCCATTGTTTTTGATGTTTTGAAATTTTTTATTTGTTTTACATTTTCAAGCTTGATTTTTTTATGTTTATGGTTGATTTTTATTTATTTTTGCCTTATTATATTCCATCGACCAGACTTTAACCGTGAGTATGAGGAAATTAGAGATCCTTCACAACCTACATGGTGCCCTAACTCTGGAGGAGCAGGATTGGCTTACAATTATAGGATTTGGCTATGTCTTGTGCCTTCCCACCATTAGAGTTGATTAGACCTACATGACTATATTGGCTTGATGTTGGGATGCATATACCAACACCTTTCACCTATCAACATGTGAGATGACTATTACACTAGAGGATGTCTATCGCATCTTTCGACTCCCTCTGGATGGCGAGGCCATCACATCTTCATCAATGGATGCAAAGAATGCAATGTTCACTATGATATTCGATGGCCATAATGAGGTAGGATAGAGACACTCATAACATGGAGGGGTTCATATTGAGCATTGGTACACCCATAATGTCTTCTCCCAACAAGCAACTATATTTATGCACCTGATCATGTAGATTGTCTTGCTTGAATCATCTAGAGCGAGGTTCCCTTGGAACCTCCTATCTAGGATTCTAAATGTCTTAGTGAGCCCTACTGATCAGCCCTTGATCCTATCCTAGGAGAGTGTCCTACTAGCACAATTCTATAATTAGTTGTATCATATCACTCAAAGGAGCATAATGGGCATCAACTGTAGCTTACTACTTCAGATCTAGGGGTGGTGACACATTAGGATCGAGTGCCCCACTTGATTACCACTCGATATCGACATCATTAAGGAGGTGTGCCAATTTTATGTAGCATGTTTGCCTTGTGATTAGGAGAGCTTTTGAATTAGGTATCACATAGGGGACCTAGCATACTACATTGGATGGTTCATAGGACTACAAGTGTATCAGATTGACTAACGCCCATACCTAGACTGCCTTCCATGGATAGAGGCTGGTGATCAACTATGTCAGACATGCACAAAAATATGGCTCCTTATATTTAAGTCTGAGGTACAAGATTTATTTTATTTATCTCATGTTACCCAATAGTTTGGGATCATGTAGAACATTCCAGATATGCCTACCATCTATCATCACCTCACTTTAGAGAGACTTGACCTAGCCCAGGGTGACTCCACTGGGTGATGAGGATGATGAATTTTAAGAGTCAAGGCTGACAGATTTAGGGACTACTACTGACTATGAAACTTTTTGGACCCTCAAGGTATGGTAGGGCTTTGATGGCCCCTTGGGTAGAGTAGCAAATAATGTAGCCAAGGGTGCAAAGGGAGTCGAGGTTGATCCTCATGATCATCGAGTCTATCAAAGGATTTAGGGTGGATGGGGTGAGGGAGCTATAGATGAGGCACCCCTAGCTGAGGAGGAGGGTGACACTCTCAAGAAGGGCAAGGCCGCACCTGATAGCAAGGTCAAATAGCTCAAGGCCTAGGTTTCTAGCCTATAGACTCAGGTAGGCTCTCTACATACACAACTATTACATTGGTATACCACCATTACCACCTTATAGGAAAAGGTGGGGGATCTACAATATTAGATCATAGTAGGGTAGGCTTAGTGATGTGGCTACAAGGAGGAGAAGACCACTCTATAGGCTAGGATTACCACAATAGATACAAAGAGACAATAGGTTAAATTCCAATGCATCCTCCTATAGTCTTAGCTAGATTCTCTCAGGGCATAGCATGATGCACTCAAGGTTGGGAGGGAGGATCACTCCTCTTCATAGGTTGCTCTAGCACCACCAATGACTCTAGCATCTCATGTAGTATAGGGTTTAGTAGGGCTAGATCTAGGTGCAAATATTAGGAGACTCTAGGCTCTAGTGTAGCAGCACATCAATGATAGAGCATAGGATTCTACCTACATCACATCCTTGAGAGGAGTGATCCAATTGCACAGTATTGAGGTTTAAGAGATACCCACAACTTCAGGATCATAGAGGACTCACACTCGTGAGACAAGCTAGTATTTGTCTCAATCTATCCATAAGAGTCATAGGTCAAAGAGGACCTCCAGTTCCAACTCCAAATGCAGGGATTACGAAGGTGAGGGTGGAGCCTCACAGACTGGGGGTGTAGGTCCTACTACTTAGTATAGATATTATAGATGAACCCTCAGACAAAGGTTCCCACTAGGGTTCAGGAGCTACCAACAAGGGCCCAATCTTTTTGGAAATTCTAAAAGGGAAAAAGAAGGAGCCAGTTAGTGAACTACTGCCCCTAATACCAAACAATAATAGGTTAATTGTGCCAATGGATATTATGGAAAGATTCTTGGATATGGATGCATCATCCTTAGTTGGAAAGTTTTTAGGAGGAAGGTCGAACATTGAGACTATTCGCTCATGGGCCATGACAAAGTGGAAAATTTCAAGAAGCTTAGAAATCGTAGCCATGTCAAGAGGTTTTTTTATGATAAGACTCAACAACAAAGATGATGAAGAGCGCATCTTGATAGGAGGACCCTGGTTTCTAGGAAGGCGTAGCCTCTTTCTGAGGAAGTGGGGGGAGGATTTCAACCCTAAGAAGCAGAACATTAATATAGCACCCATTTGGGTCCGCTTACCAAACCTCCCAACCCAGTTTTTTAATGAGTACTGGCTTAGTGGCATAGCAAAGATCATAGGAGAGCTCATGGTAATAGACCATTCAACCCGGGCAAGGACTAGACTGACACATGCCAGGATCTGTGTAAATGCAAACTTGGATTATGATCTACCTTCTTAGGTGGAACTAGCATATGGAGAGTTTCTAAGGATTCAGCCTGTGGAGTATGAGAACAAGCTAGCATTTTGTAGTGTGTGCAAAACCCAGGGACACCTTCAAGCCCAATGTTTGACAATAACTACAAAAAAGGAAGCCACGAGCGAAGGTTTTCTAGGGAAATCTAATGGGAGAGGGATCCCAAAGTTTCAAGGACTATGTCTTAACTTGGAATGATACAGACAATTTAAGAATAACTAGGCTGACCAAGCCAACACAGAACTGGAAAAAATCCAGGATAAAATAAAGCAACATAATGAGGGAGGTAAAAATCATAAGGTATGTAATAAAGATCCCAACTTGAACATGTTTGATATCCTAGAAAATCTAGAATTTGAAAAAGAAAATAGTAAGGATGATACCATCAGTGTCAAGTTTCTTGAAACCCTAGACTCCCCATCCAAATCGAGACCATCCATAGCTATGACAAAAATCCCCAAAAGCTATGCTCAAAATGAAGAAAAATTGCCAGGTCATTTCAGTTTAAACATGGAAAAAATAGAGTCAAGAGTCGAAGTTATGGAAACAAGAGCTAGGAATGTAGCTCCTAATCCGATAGTAGAGCAAATTATCCCTTATCAGACGAGCCCAATGGTAAAAGGTTCCTTGAAGGAAAGCCCCCTATTTAGGAACCAGATAGGAGAGGTGAACCAAAACAAGGCTGAGGATGAAGAGGGAATTGAAAACCCCCAAAATGAGGAAGAAGGTTCAAACCCTAGACTATCACAGTATATGCCCCCTCATTTCAGTCTAAAATAGACTAGAAGCACTACCAAGCCTCCGATAGATTTTGGAAGTGAAAGAAAGAAAGGGAGAATATCTACAGCAGAGCACTATAGAATGAGAATCAATGAAGAAATTGCAAATGGAAAGCAAAGAACATTGTTACAACAAGCTATTCCTAGCTAGGATAATAGCAAAATTGACAAACCCCATTTGGATCAGGGAAGGGGCCGGGGAAAAAATATCAAATAGTCTAAATGAAGGTTCTCTCATGGAATGTGAGAGGCCTAAACGACCCACCAAAACAAAGTATGGTGAAGTCTATAAGGAAGGATTGGAATCCTACTATCATTTTTCTTCAAGAAACCAAAATAGATGCGACACAATCAACACTTATAGCTAGAAGTATTTGTAAGCAAGGGGAAGTGGCCTTTCAATAAGCGAGAGGAGCATCTGGGGGCCTCATGATCTTATGGGATCCTATTAAAATAGAAGGAAGTATTACTCAGGAAAATGAAAGAGTCTTAAGCGTATTATTTCATGATTTTGATACTAATAAGAATTAGATTATGTCAAATTTTTATGCCCCCACCTCTTGAAAAGGATTAAAAATCCATCTAACTTCATATTATTTACAAACTCATTATATAGGCACTAATGGCCCAAAATACATAACCAAACCCATAAAATCATGGATTTGATCCAATATGCTTAACCATAAGCTACAAAAGTGCAAAGGAGAATGCACGTAACTTCTAAGTTAAGAGAAAAGGAATAATGCTAACTAGAAGATCCATTTTAGCTATCTTGAAGTACACACTTCCTACTTTGAGTTCACACTTACTAACTAACACTCTAAATGACAACTAGAAGATAACTAGTGCCCACAAGTGCATGTGAGAAGGAGACTCACTTACAATTATTAATTTGCAAGAAATAAACTATGAAAACCTAGCTAGGAACTACTAGAGGGGTCATATGAGGGATAAAACATCAATCCTCATCATGCCTCCCCACAATAGAAGCATTGGCCTCCAATTCTTTTAGAAGAGTAGGAAAGTCACGGGACATCTGATGAAAAGAAATCCAATGAGCTTGATGCGGCAGTTGTCCTCGTCGAGCCACAAGATATGAGGTGGTAGACCCCTGGTGAGTCTATCGAGTCTTTGTGTCATAGATCTGATCGGAATCCAATGGTAACTGAGAATCAGGAACCACGTCCACAGGATGACTGATAGATGGTGCAGTCTCCAATGTAGAGTCAAAGTACAACTTCAAAAGATCTACATTGATGACGTCATGAATTCCCAAGTGTGTGGGAAGATCAAGGCAGAAAGAATTCTTGGACACCTGTTGAAGAATAGTATAAGGCCCATAGCGAATCATTTTGATTTTACTATGAGTCTTATCAGTAAAATACCGCTTGTCAAGATGCAACCAAAATTTGTCACCAACCTGAAATGGATGAGGAATTCGATGTTGATCCATGGCCTTTTTCTGCTACTGCTACGTATTTTGCAAAATCTCAACCACCTTTGATTGCAGATTGTGCAAGTGCTGAATAAATGAGTGTGCCTTGTCTTGCTCCTTTTGAAGATGTGAAGTGACAGGAGAAGGCAAAGACAAAGGTAACTCATAAGGTGCCAAGGGCTGAAATCCCATACAAACCTCAAAAGGTGAGTGACCTGTAGAAGAATGTAGGGCCCTATTGTAGGCATGTTCAATATGAGTGAGACTCAAGTCCCACTTTTTTGGTGAAGTGTGATGATAGATTCGTAAACTTTGCACAAGGGTACGGTTTACCACTTCAGTCTGCCCATCGGACTACGGATGATAGGTGGTGGAAAATTTAAGGGAAACTCCCAAAATTTTCCACAAAGAATGCCAAAAGTGACCCACAAAGCGTGAATCATGATCCGATATAATGCTGGTAGGTAGACCAATGGAACGCCAAATGCTGTCAAAGAATAATTGGGCTAAGTCTGCTGTAGAACTTGTCTTACGACATGGAATAAACTTAGCCATTTACTTGAATCTGTCAACCACCACGAACACACAATCATGTTGTCGCACTTTCATGGGAAAACCACTAACCAAATCCATGGAAATGCTTTCCCAAGGATGGGAAGGAATGGGCAAAGGCATGACTAAGCTAAACTTCTTGTTAGCTAGTTTTGAGCGACAACAAACTGCACACTGTTTGAGAAATCTCAACACATCCCTCTGCATTTTAGGCCAGTAGAAAAATCTTTGCAAGTGATGAAGTGTTTTGTGCTTCCCAAAGTGACCACCATAAAGTGTAGAATGAGCTTCCTTAAGAAGTGACACTCTAGGCT
Organism: Wollemia nobilis; assembly: GCA_028583015.1. Taxonomy (NCBI): domain Eukaryota; kingdom Viridiplantae; phylum Streptophyta; class Pinopsida; order Araucariales; family Araucariaceae; genus Wollemia; species Wollemia nobilis. Next base: position 41,462,446 of record JAQPPZ010016981.1, read on the forward strand.
CACAAGGAACACAAACCTTGTCCAATTTATAAAGAAGTCCTTCTTTGATGTAGAAATCTTGGAAAGGACGCAAATTGGAAGAAGAAGGCTTACTCACTTGCTCAAATATTTTCCCAAAATCAGGATCCTGTGAATACTGATTAGGCCAAGTCTGAAATCCCAAGTGTGAAGTGGACATAACTATTAAGGCAAGAGCGGCAGGAGGCCTACTCAAACAATCAGAAATAGTATTACTCTTCCCCTTTTTGTACTTGATCACCAAGTGAAATTGTTGGAGGTAAGAGGCCCACTTCATATGTCTTGATTCTTCAATTTTACTTTGAGATTGTAAAAACTTAAGAGGCATATGATCAGTGTGTACTACTGTATATTTTCCCAAAAGATAGTGTCTCCAGTACTTGATAGCTTGAACTAATGCATACAACTCCTTGTCATATGTAGAATAGTTCAACTTAGCAGCAGAAAAATTTTTTGAATGATAAGCAACTGGATGACCATTCTGTTTGAGCACAACTCCTAAGGCAACTTTAGAGGCATCCGTTTCAATCTCAAAAGGTTGAGAGAGGTCGGGTAAAGTTAACACAGGTGTTGTACAAAGTTTCTTTTTGAGTTTCTCAAAGGCAATCTCTTGGCTTTTCTCCCAATGAAATGGAACTTTAGACTTAGTGACATAATGCAATGGGGCTGCAAGAGTGGAATATTGAGGAATGAACTTGCGATAAAAATTCGCAAGTCCTAGGAAACTCCTTAACTCAGTGAGAGTTGAAGGAGGGGACCACTTAAGTAAAACATCAACTTTGGTGGGATCTACCTAAATTCCACTTTCACTAATCACATAACCAAGGTAAGAAACTGAAGTATTTCCAAAAGAACACTTGGAAGAATTGGCATATAATTGATTCTTCGCAAGAAGATCAAGTGTATGATGGATATGCCTAAGGTGTTCCTCCCAAGTCTTTGAGAATATTGATATATCATCAAGATATATTATTACAAATTTTTCAAGTACATCACGAAATACATCATTCATCAACCTCATGAAGGTTGCAAGAGCATTAGTAAGACCGAAGGGCATGACCAACCATTCAAAGAGGCCCATATTCATCTTAAAAGTTGTCTTCCATGTATCCTTAGCTTGGATACACACTTGATGATATCCACTTTTGAGATCTATTTTTGAAAATAACTTAGCTCCTTGGAGCTGATCTAATAAATCATCAATGCATGGTAGTGGATATCTATTCTTTATAGAAATTTTGTTCAAAGCATGAAAATCAATGCACAATCTCCAAGTGCCATATTTTTTAAGAACCAACAAAATAGGTGAAGGACAAGAAAAAGTACTATCCTTAATGAAACCCTTAGACAAAAAATCTTCTATTTGCCTTTTTATTTCTTCATTTTGCAAAATAGATTGTCTATACATGGGAGCATTAGGTAGTGAAGAACCAGGAATGATTTCAATGTTGTGATTAATTGTGCAAATTGGAGGAAGAGACTTTGGCTCCTAAAATATGTGTGAGTAATTTTGCAATATTTTATCCATTGAAGAGTGTTGCTTTGGAATGGATGTGGATGTAGGAGTGTTTTGAGAGTGAATGAAAATTAGAGCAACATCACCACCTTTTTTAATTAATCTTTTTGTTTGCTTGGAACTTAGAATGATGTTAGGAGTGTTGGTGCTTTTAATGAGAAAGACCTGACCATATTTTTGAAGTGTGTAGGTTCTTTTGAAAGCATCATAAACAACTCTCCTATCATACTAAAAAGGTTGTCCAAGCAAAATCCCACAACAATCCATAGGAGTCACATCACAAGTGACTTGATCTATGAATGTGGGCCAAGTGCAAATTTTAATGTACAAGTGTGAGTGATTTCTGAGCCCCTTCCACTATCCTTCCAACCCAAAGAATACGGTTGAGGATGAGGCTCCATAGCTAACTTCAAATGCTCGATAATGGATCTTGCAATTAGATTTTTCTGTGAGCCATTATCCACTATACAATCTGTTGCAAAATTATGGAGCAAATGAGCTTGAGTGATGAACAAAGCATCACGAGCGCTCTCAGATGAACTTACATTCACTAAGGTAACCTCATTGAGCTTACCTCATAATTTCGTATATACTCTACTTTCTCCTACTGACTCAAGGGGACCTTTGGAATCATCCTCCTCTTGAGTAGTAATGACTAAACTCTTCTTTTTAAGCTTAAAACAATCAGCTTTTTCATGACCTTTCTTCTTACAATAGTTACAAAAATTTTTAGAAAAAGAAGAAGAAGGTTTGGAAGAAGAAGAAGAAGAGGGAGTATAAGCGGAAGAGAAAGGAGAAGAAGGATATGGAGAACAAACATTCTTCTTTTGAGAAAAAATATTCTTTTGTGAGAAAGAATTATTCCCTTTTGATGAGTTTGCAACCACTTGAGTAACAGGTGCACGGAATGCCTATGAATGCACCTTAAAATTGTCCTCCACAAGTTGCGCTTGGTTGAAAACTGATTCCAATGTGTCCATAGAAACAAACATAATTTCCCTGTACAAATGTTCCAAAAAACCACTTTGAAATTTGAGAATCAAAGCTTTAATATGACCCCTATGAGAAGTCAATTTGCAAATCCTTAGAATATGGAATAAAGAAGTCTTTGGAAAAATTTTTGAGAATAAGAGAGTAGTGGGGAAAAACTGAGAATAATAGAAAGCAAAGTCCAAAATGGAACCTATGATGAGGTGACAAGGACTGAAGAGAAGGAAACCCTTTGTGAGTTTTATAATATTTTAGCTTGTGAAGAGATGTATTGGAGGCAAAAATCAAGGGCATTATGGCTAAAGGAAGGGAACTCTAATTCAAAATTTCTCCATGTTACTACATTAATCAATAGAAGCAACAATAATATTAGAAATTTGACTAAGGTGGATGGATCATCAACTCAAAACATTTAGGAGATCAGGGACGAGGCTGCTAATTTTTTCAGTTCATTATTGGGTGAAGAATGGGCCTGAAATGCCCAAGCAAAGGACTCTCTCCTTCAATTCATTCCACAACTCATTGATGAAATGATGAACAAGTATCTTACAGTAGATTTTTTAGACTAAGAGATCAAGGAGGCTTTGTTTAACATGGATCCTGACAAAGCTCCTGGGCCGGATGGGTTTTCACAGTGGTTTTTCCAAGTTTGTTGGGATATTGTTGGAGCAGAAGTTATTGCTACAATCAAGGAGTTCCAAAGTTCAAATCATATTCCAAGGGGTTTCAATTCAACTTTCATTGCTTTGATCCCTAAAGGCCCCAACCCCAAGAATATGGCTAAATTTAGGCCAGTTAGCCTATGTAATATATCCTATAAAATTTTGTCCAAAGTTTTAGCCAACCGTTTGAAGAAAATTCTATCGGTTATCATTGATCCAAGTCAAGAAATTTTTGTACAAGGAAGATCAATCTTATATGGAGTTATTACTATTCATGAGGCTCTTCATACAGCCACTCAGACCAAAATAGTAGTCATGGATTTAAATTTAGACATGAACAAAGCTTATGACAGGATAAATTAGGAATTCTTAGAGGCAGTTTTATTAAAATTTGTCTTCAACATGAAATGGGTCAAGTTAATAAGAGAGTGTATTTCTAAGCCTTATTTTTTAGTTTTGGTTAATGGGTCTACTACAGGTTTTTTTCAAAGAAAATGTGGTCTAAGAAAAGGAGATCCCATAAGTCCTATGTTGTTCATCATTGTAGCTGAGGCCTTGGGAAGAACCATTAAGGCAGCAGTGGTAGCTGGACTCATATCAGGTATCAAGGCCACATCGCTAACTACCCCAATGACACATCAAAAATTTGTTGATGATACATTGCTACTGACTTTGGCTTCTATGGTTGAAGCAAGAAGGATTAAAAACATTATCATAATGTATGAAGAAGCGGCTGGACAGAAAGTGAATTTTGATAAGAGCAAACTTTATTTCATCAATACCCCCATTCCTAGGAAAAATAGCATAGCAAGGATCATGGAATGTCAGATTGCATCCCTTCCCACCTCCTATTTAGGTCTTCCCCTATTTACGGGGAAACCTGAAGGATCAATGTGGAACATAGTTCTAGAGAGGATCCAAAAAAATCTAGCAGGTTGGAAAGGACATCTGTTATCTCAAGCAGGCAAAGCAGTTTTAACTATGGCTTCACTTCAAAGTATACCCATTTACTTCCTATCAGTCTTCAGAGCTCCCAGCAAGGTGTATCACAAAATTGAGCAGCTTCAAAAAAAAATTCTTTGGTCAGGGACTAAGGATAAGAAAAGGATCCATTTAGTAGGTTGGAACAAGGTCTACAAACCTAAAGTTGATGGGGGGTTAGGATTGAGGAGAGTTGCTCATCTCAATACAACTCTCTTAGCCAAACAAGCGTGGCGGTTATTGACTAAGGTCGATAATGAATGGACTGTCATAGTTATGAGGAAATACCTCCAAGGTGTGAACTTACTTAATGACAACTTAGCAAGCAGAGGGTCTACTTTTTGGAAGGCAATCCTCATGAGTAGGGATCTTGTCAAGAAAATTCTTAGATGGATTCTAGGAAATGGGAAAATAATAGACTTTTGGAAGGATCGATGGGTGAGAGCTGAGGAGTTATCCCAGAATTCTCGTTTGGCTAGGATTCAAGAGCATATGGAGTAGCATATTGGGAATAAGGTTGCAAATTATATGTGGTAGGATATAAATATCAACAAGTGGAAACACATCAGAGTACAAGGTTTTGAAGCGGAGTCTGAAGAGATTTATAACATTTTAACTCAGCAAATTATTCCCTCTGGAGAGGATGAAGATCACATTGTTTGGGCTGATACTGAAAGTGGTGATTTCACAGTTAAGTCTACCTATAATTTTCTTCTCAATGTGGAAGGTCAACAATTTCAACCGAGTTTGGTTTGGATCAAAGGCTTAATTCCTAAAATATCCTTTTTTCATGGCTGGTGATTCAAGGAAAAATCCTCACTATGGACAATATGTTATCCAAAGGTATGGTTATTACTAACCATTTATACATGTGCAGGGCAGGATGGGAGACAACCCAACACTTTTTTCTAGAGTGTTCGGTAGCGGAGTCCATCCTGGATGAACTTTTCCAAGCCTTTAGGATCTAGTGGGTTAAGCCTGCTCTTATATCCGAAGTTTTCCATCAATGGCCTCAACCCTTTGTTAGCCTAAAACTTAAGTACCTATGAAAAATTTGTTGGCATCATTTTCTCTGGAAGATTTGGCTAGAAAGGAACCATAGAGCCTTTAAGGATACAATTCATAACCCAAAAACCATCCTCAATAGGATTATTGTCTTTGCAAAATAAAACCTTAGCACCTTAGTGGATGAGAACCACTCAATTATTCCCCAAGAAAAACAATTAGCTTGAGCCTTAGGTATTGAGGACAAACCTTCCATTCCTTTGCCCAATCCCAAAAATGGGATTTCTTGGGAGCCACCCCCCTAGGGTTGGTTTAAACTAAATTTTGATGGTGTAGCCAAGGAGAACCCGAGAAGAGCTAGAGCTAGAGGAATAATTAGGGATCATCAAGGAAATCTGGTCAAGGCCTTCGCTGAACCATTGGGAATCAAAACTAATAACAAAGCAAAAGCTAGAGCTCTTTGGAGAGGGTTGCAAGTAGCCCAAGCAACTCAAGGTAACTTGATGATTGAAGGTGATTCTATGAACATCATCAATCTGTTAACCAATGGCAAAAAACCTCCATGGAGAATTGAGGGAGTCATCCATGAAGTGAGGATCCTTTTTGTGGTAAGACAAAATAGGAGGGCTCATCACGTGTACCGTGAGGCCAATAGGTCAGCTAAAAAATTAGCCAACATAGGTGTTGATGTTGGTATTTTGGTGACATGGACACAAGGTGTGCCACGTGAAGTGGAAAAAATTATTAGTCATGAAAAGAAACCTACTCGTTAAGGAGAAAGATGAATGGGTGTTCTTTCCCCATGGAGCTGGTAATAACTATGGGGTTTCCCTCTAAATCATACCAAATTGGAAATGAAGGTAACAAGGTGTAAGCCTTGGAATATTTTGACAGAGAATAGGAAATGGGAAAGCAACAGGTTTCACAAGTGCAAAGTTCCAAACTTCAATTCCTGTCAATGTAAGTAATGTTTACAGTTATGTTTAGGTATGGGTGTGCTTTGTTAGTAAGGTGTTGTAGGGTATTCAACACAATTTTTGGTAATAAAGTTTCAAGGATGACTAGGATCTACAATCTCAACAGAAGGCTGGATATTGTAATAGGTTTTGGGTTAACCTACAAAACCCGGTAATTAATGAAGACTTTTATTTACCAAAAAAAATATAGTCAGTTGCCATTTAAATATCATTTCTGAAATCCATCTGGTATCTAACCTATATTACAAATATCTCTTAAATAAAAAAAATATCATAAAATAAATTGGCATTTGATGATTGCATTAAAAATTTATTGTTGCTATTTAGAAAATTTTTATGTCTTCCATGAGACTCAAACACCCTAGTTGACTTATCAAAAGTTGTATACTGACCATACTAGACTTCTGAAACATAAGGATTTCACTAGGATAGACCCTAAATATTCAATATCCTTATGTGTGCAAATGAGTATATTATATAATGCATAAGGTTACCCCGATGTCAAGTGATATTCTTTCAGCCCATTGCTAATATTGGGGATCCTCAAATGTCTATCCAATCCTAGGTTTAGATTTAGTCAAACTAGACCACTAGGCAATCTGGGTCACCTAAATCTAGCTAATTTGTAAGTTGCTTAGAACTACCCCTTCAATGAAAGATGGGATTATTTTAGCCCATTGCTGAGATTGAGGCTCACTCTATGGTTTTAAAGCATTGATAATTCCAGGGATTCAAGCTCACCCCCTTCTTTTCTTCAATTTAATGGGATACTTGCTCACATATAGTGACAAAAATCACTGTTTATTTTGTATATTTTGTTTTTCTTTTGGGCAAGGGATTTGATACTGATTTGATTTCATTTCTAAGGTTTTAAATTTGGAATTTCACTCAAGTATTTTGCTCCTTCATTTGTAAGGAAGGGATTTATTTGGGTAGGGGGTAAGATTCTCCTTTTGCCAATGACCACTACTCTATACCATTGCTCCTTACAAAATAGGAAAGTAACAAAACCTTTCACCTAAGGTGACCTAGACCACTTTTGTAGTGCTCGTCCTTCCTTACCCTAAGTAGGATTGCTAATATGTTTTATTAGTGATAGGATTATGATATGCTAAGGGCTATCAAAACTAGACATCATCTACAAAAGCAAAGCAAGCTTTCTACCAAACTCCTCAGAAGACCACTAGGTATGGCTGAATGACCGAAAAACCCTAGTATATTCTTCATAGCAACAAGAAGGGTTGTGTTGAAAAACACAATTATTCACAAGGGTGATGAATTATGATGATAGTGCAAAGATGCATGATTGAAATACAAACATGGTGTCATTTGTAAGATTGCAAACATAAACTATCCTAATGCAAGTGTGACGGATGGATATGCCTAATGCAATGTAATTAAATGAAATGCAAATGCAAAATGAAATGCATGATGCAAATGAAATGCAATGTGCAATTATTTTTTTGAAATTTTGATATTTTCCCATTTTTTTATGGATTTTATAACTTTTTGAATTGACCAAAGGTCTTAAATACACCTTTGGAGCCTTTTACTAGATGACCAAAGGTCTTACAGATGCCTTTGGGGCCTTTTGATGGATGACCAAAGGGCTTACAAATGCCTTTGGGGCCTTTTGATGGTTTTAGGCATAAAATGCTTTAATATGAAGGATTTTGAGAGGTTTAGGCTCTTCAACCCCTTCCAATGATGTCAAGCGGTATGTCCCAGGTCCAATATTCTCAGAGATGATATAAGGACCTAACCAATTAGCCATAAATTTATCTCATATTTTTGGTGGTAAATTTGAGTTTTGTTGGTTCTCTTTCAGCACAAGATCACCAACCTCAAAGTCTCTCAAATGGACTTTGTCATTGTAAGCTCATTTTAAGCACTCTTGATAAATGTGAATATGCTCAAGGGCATTCATGCAATGTTCATCAAGTAGCATCAATTGATCTAGGTGAGCTTGTCACGTAGTGTCATCATCGATGAACTCTTTCAATGCAATGTGTAGCATTGGAATTTCCAACTCTAAGGGCATAATGGCCTCAGTGCCATATACTAGTGAAAATGGAGTTGCCCTAGTGGGTGTTCGAATACTAGTCTTGTAAGCCCATAATGCAAGGGGTAGATGGATGTGCCAATCTTTATGATGTTCTTGTACCATATTTTTCAATATGGATACCACTATCTTATTCGAAGATTTAACCTACCCATTTGCCTATGGATAATATGGAGTCATAAAACTGTGTTTGATCTTGTACTTGAATGTCAAAGCTCTCACAATTTTATTTTTGAATGACGTGCCATTATCCAAAATTATCTTGGATGGTATCCCAAAATGACTTATGATATTGGTGAGTATGAACTCAACAATACATGCTCTAGTTGTCATTGTTAATGGGACTTCTTCCACCCACTTAGTAAAATACTTAGTAGCCATAATAATGAATGTATGTTGACCCTGATGATGGAGGAGAGATCTTACCGATGAGATCCAAACCCCACTGAGCAAATGGCCAAGCTACTTGAATGGGCTATAAGGCCTATGATGGTAGGTGCACAAGATTAGCATGATGTTGGCATTTAATGCATTTCTTGACATACACATTGCAATCCTTATCCATAGTGGGCCAATAATAACCCATGCAAAGGATGCACTTGATGATAGCCATGCCACTGAAATGGCCACCACACGTACCATCATGAGCTTGCAAAATTTCCCAAGATGATTCTTGGGGCTCAAGACAATGAAGGAGAACTCCATCATAGCTTCAATGATACAAAATGTCTCCTAACAAGACATACTTTATCACTTTCTATTTAAATGTGCACTTCATAGCATGCGACAATCCTTGAGGGATTATACCAAGCTTAAGGAAGTCATATATCTATGACATCTAGTTTTGATAGCTCTCAGTCTCAACTGACAAGACAACATGCTCCCCCTATGGTTTAACATTCGCAAATGTAGACTGGGAAACAACCTTATGGTGAATGGTAGTACCATTCCCTGTAGGACCCTGTGAGATCAATGACCCCCAAGGCGCTCTCTTGAGAAAGTCTCTAGCTCTATAGAACCATTCATGGTTTGGTTCTACCTAAATCATGTTGATTGACTCTTTGTTATCCAAAGCTTTGCGTTGCACAATAGAGTGTGACAATGTTTTTACATGGATGGTAGTAAAATTGGTAGATGGATTCTAAGGGATTAAGGATCCCAAATATGCCATAGTGTCTACAAATCTTTTTAATGAACGAGGGATTGCCTTGATGTCATACCATTCCAACTGAGCTAAATATGTGTCAACAAGATCTTTGTAAGACTTCAGAATAGGACATCGACATTGAAAAAGTCCCTTCACTTGGTTAACAATGAGAAGGGAATCACCAAAGATATTTAACCTTTTAATATTCATGGTGATAGCTGTTTGGAGGCCCAAAATTAGGGCTTCGTATTCAGTGTTATTGTTAGTGCAAGGAAATTCCAACTTGAATGACAAGGGCATAGGAGCACCTTGCGGTGTGAACAACACTATTCTTGCACCACCCCCTTGCTCACACTTTGAACCATCGAAGAACAAGGTCATATCAGCTTTATTATCCAGTTCTTCAAGCTTAGGTGCTTCTGATAAGGCAAAAACTGCATCATCAAGAAGCTCAATGGTGAGGGGCCTACTATTTTCAAGAGGTACCTCAGCTAGTTGATCAGCTATGACCTATCCCTTAATGGACTTCTGGCTAATGAATTCTAGATCAAATTCTATCAATAGCATGATCCACTTTGTAGTACGTGTATTATGATATATCTTGCTCATCATATACTACAAAGGATTTTGTTTTGATATGACATATGTCATATGACTTAACATATAATGTCACAATTTCTTTGTAGCGAACACTACTGCTAAACACAATTTTTCCACATATGCATATCCTAGCTCGTAACTCACCAAGGTTTGGCTAATGTAATATATGGCTTGCTCTTTGTTTTGCATGTTCTTTTGGGCTAACATGGTCCCTAATGCAAAGTCAGTCATTGATATATAGCAGAAAAGGCTCATCTAGTCTTGGTGGAGCTAGCACTGGCGATGTTTCTAGATATTGCTTAATCTTAGCAAAGGTTGCTTGATAGTCCTCATCCCAATTGAATGGGACCCCCTTGTGTAGCAGTCAATTCATGGGTCAACATTTATCTAATAACTATGTGATAAATCACTTTATGGATGCTACTTTTCCCTGTAGGCTTCTTAATTCCTTGATATTCATGGGAGGACGCATTTCTAAAATTACCTTTACCTTTGTTGGATCAACTTTGATGCCTCACTTTGAAATGATGAATCCCAAGAGTTTTCTTGAAGTTACACCAAATACGCACTTCTTAGGATTCAACCTAACATTATGCTCTATCAGGTGATCAAAGACTTTTCTCAGGACCTCAACATGCTCTAAACATAGCAATGACTTTGCCAATAAGTCATCGATATAATATTCTAAGATCTTATGCATATAGTCATGAAAGATATATGTCATAGCCCACTGATATGTGGCACCAACATTTTTAAGACCGAATGGCATAACCTTATAGAAAAATGTCCCCCATGGCATTATGAACGTGGTTTTATGCTGGTCTTCGGGCTTAATCTAAATTTGGTTGTAACCAAAAAAACCATCCATTAGGGAGAGCATTTCATGACCCACAGTTGCATCTATGAGAGCATCTATGTTCAGCAATGGGAATGAATCCTTTGGTGTTGCCTTATTGAGGTCTCTAAAATCCATACAAATATGGATCCTTCCATCAAGTTTTCCTACAGGTACCATGTTTGATACCCATTCTAGATAGTCGATGGAAATGACAAACTCTACATCCAATAGCTTCTACAATTCATCTTTCACCATTAAGGCTACTATTGGATGCATCTTCCTGAGTTTCTACTTGATTGGATTCTTTGACAGATCTAGCGAAAGGTTATGAGTAACCAATTTTGGATCTAGACCTGGCATGTCTTTGTAAGTCCAAGAAAAGAGATTAGGTCTCTCTCTCAATAGAGGGATGAGGTTGGCATGCTCATCAGGAGATAAAATTTCTCCAAATTTAACCTTCCTTGGATTGGTGGGATCATTACTGATATCCACTTCAAAGGTTTCCTCTATTGACATGTGGGATCCCTCCTCAAGCTGGTGAGGCATAGGGATCAAGTGGATGTCATCTGTTGGGTTTATGGGTTCCGCATTGGAAGCATCCTCAGCATGATAAACATCATGTGCATAGCCTAGTGCAAAATGAAAAGGTTGCAGCATTTCTTCATTAGGGAAGAAATATTCAGGCTCTAGTGGTGAGTCAGCGTGATCCCAATCAATAGCATCTATATTCAAGACACAATGGTTTGGAAGGATCGATTGGGTTGTGAAGTGGAGTGGTCAAATCAATGGAGATCATATTGATGGAATGGATCATGTCTCTAGGACCATGTGCATGTGACTCTATATTGATATAACTTCCATCCTCGAGATGTGGTTCTGGGGGTATGGGGATCTCTAGATCTAGTCTATGAACAGACTCAAAAATAGGATCGCTAGGCTCGAGGAGCTCTCTAAATGTCGATGGATCAGGAAAGACCATATGATAAATCCTATCCAAACTAGGTGGTCTTCCTCTGAGGTGAGGATGAATATTGATATCTCTGTGCATATCCACTACAGTGTATGGTGCATTATGATGACGTAAGTAGGGAGGCCCTAGATAGGCTCTCTCTATTTCATCTTCGTCATCACTATCGTAATAGATACCTTCTCCACTACCGATTAGAATCAAGTGATTGGGAAGGTGGGGCCCCATGAAAGCCCACTCTTGATAACTGCTATCATCCATGAAGGATTGATCATCCTCAACTACTATCTTTGAAGGTAATAGATGACATAAATTAAGAGGGCCTAGATAAGCCAACTCAGTCTCATCCTCAAATCATTCATCATTTGAGGACTCACCATCATCATCACTCTCATATATGCAACTCGGTCCACCTATCTCAAATATGGACTCTACTATCTCCTCATCAGAGTGATCTTCTAACTCAGAATCTATCGTTATGCTAGCGATATGAACCTATAGGCCTATGTCATCGATTGCATTATAGATTTGTTCACCCAAGTTTTCTCTTGGTATATGCTCTGGACCAGTATCCACCAAGATATCTTTGTGATATGTCTTGGGTGGTCCTATAGTGACATAAGAAACTATCCAATTATCCCTTCGAAAAGAGGCAGGATTGGGGTGATAAGGATTGAAGTCGACTTCACCCCCCAGACTAAGGTACAGGTGGTCTAAAGATGTCATGAGGAGTTCATCCTATCCTCCAATATGATATCCTAACCCGAACCTATCAGTAGGCAACTGATACTGAGGTTCATACGACCTCTTATGCCCTTGCTCAAATAATTCGAGACCGTAACCATACCAATGGTAACACTCAAAATATCGCAAGGCATACTTCGGGTTAGAAAGATAATGAAAATTCATGATGAATGGTTCATCATCATCTTCATCCATGGAAGTGTGAGATGTAAGCTGGTCGAGCCCTCCATAGATAAAATTAGTTTTGTTAGGAGGTACCCCTAATGGTACCACCATCCCTATAGGAAAATGATGGGCTTGTGGTCAACCCATGTCTTGTGCAGTCTCGATGATCAAAGTAAATATCACATTCTACATAATATATTCCTCCAATCTAGGATTAACCAAATGAATGGTCACCTATGATGCAGATGACCCTACTGAAGATGCAGGTGAAGTAGGTTGAGGTGCCTCTTCGAATTCTATTTGAGCATTCTCTACTTCCATGGGAGTAGGAACCTCGATCACAACTGGTTTGGGTGCTTGATTCTTCTCTTTTTCACCCATATTAGCTTTTAGCTTCCCATCATCTCGATGCATTATAGATGCAGATGGTCTAGTAGATGCAGTTGTTGTGTGCTCTAATCATTGGGATGCGGATGTTGTAGGATTAGCACACACTTCTCTTATTTTACCTCCTGGATCTTTGATCGGTGATGCAGGCCATATGTCCAGGTGCATTGAGGGGAGCACAAAATCCCCTAACAAGTCTGCTAGATTCACGTATTTAAATGGTTCTTCATCGGAAGGCACCACATGAACCTATCCCTCATGCACGTATTTGATACACTGATGGAGAATAGAGGGGACACAATGCATTTCTCATATCCAAGGCCTCCCTAAAAGTATTTTGTATTGCATGGCACCTTCAATCACATGACACATCACAGGGATGGTATTTAGTCCAACCTGGATCAGAAGAACTATGGTACCTACCATCGAGCATAACACATCATTGAATGCTCTCAAGGTAAAAGTGGAAGGTACAATATGTGATTTTGGCAACTTCAAATATGTCAATACCTTGGTCGTGATAATATTGATTGATGATCTTGTATCAATAAATACCCACTTGAATGGTATGTGATTTACACATGCTATGATATGGAGCGGTGGGTCCATTATGATAGTGGAAACCGTCTTGACTTCATGATCATGAAATTGTATGACCGGTTCCTGGAACTATTGTACATGTCCCATGAAGTGTGTGAATGCTTCAAGGTCCTGGGACTACACTTCTATGGACCTTAGAATATCCATAAGCATCTCCATATTCTTGGGAGACTACTGAATCAGCTCATAAATTGACAACTTCATTGGAGTTATCTGTAGGTTTTGGACTAACCTACTCTTTATTGTCACCACCGGTCTAGTTGGTGGGCCTGGCACATTTTGGGCTGGCCTTGGAGGAGGTGCAACTTGGACTCTAATGGGATCTAGAGGTTGATTTGGTCTCTCATACCTCACATATCTCATAACAACATTGACCATTCTAATGAACCCATGGGTTGGTGGTTCGATTCGTACTTGATTGACCTAGCCAATATTGTTCCTCGATGCCTCATGGTTAGGCAGAGGATTTTTGTAAATTCCCATATTCTGATTATCTAGTTCCTGAGGGTTATCCATAGTTAGCTCACCTCTTTCTATCATGTTTTGTACTAAATGTTTGAAACTCCAACATACTTCAATGTCATGTCCCTTTGCTCTGTGGAAAATACAATACAACTCATCCCTATACCCCTTTGGTTTGGGTTGATTAGGGTCCAACAGTTTGATCTCTGGTAAGCGTATGGCCTTGGCCTCACACAATTGATTGAATATCAAAGTCATTGATTTCAAAAAGGTGTGAACTGGCGAGGTGGGTGTTGTTCCTTATTCTTACCCTTATGATAGTTGTTGCGCTACTCATACTATGCAGGAGGAGGTTGGGCTTGATAATTTCATTGTTGTTGCCCCTTATCCCATTTCTAAAGGTTCAAATCCACCTGATTGACATGGGCTAGACTTGGCCTATTGTTTCTCAATGCTTCTCTTGTTCCATTCCTTCTTATTCCTAAGCTTCAAGTTACCCTCCTATAACTTGATATCCTCAATCACTTTGGCTTGCACCAAAGCCTCTTCAAAGGTCTGATATTGCTATAACTGTAACAATAATGAAATGTGCTTGGTACAAATTTTTATAAACATTCTAGTTAATTCAACAGTAGGGATGGAGAATGGCAGCTTTACCATCATATTTCTCCATAATTTTCCATAATCCATAACTGGCTCATCATCATGTTGCATTAAAGTAGCCAACTCGGATAAGTTCACCTTTTTCTTGATGCCAAAGGAGAAGCATTCAAGAAATGCATCAACCAATTGCTCAAAATTGGTGATGTTGTGCCTCTTGAGTTGATTAAACCACTCCTAGGTTGGGCCTGAGAGGGTCATGATGAAAGTCCATAGGAGCAAGGCATCATTGCTTCCAATATGAAAGCATATGTCTAAAAATCTTGTGACGTGCTCCTGAGTGTCCTCCTCTCCTCTAAAATTTTCTAGCTTAGGCATTTCAAAATGCTTAGGATAGGCTGAAGTAGGCACTAACGGACATAAAGGTTCATTATGAATTTTATTCAAGGTTGGATTTTGATAAGCTATTTCTTGCTTTTCTATAGCTTTGACCTTTTCTGCCAGGACTTTATAAGCCTACAAAGATAAGAACTCCTCTTCTATGGATTGCCTTGGAGGCACCCTCGGAGGTAGATTCCTCTTTGGTCAAGGTGAAGGATTAGGCTCATCCTCCTCTTCGACTTGGGATATTTTAGGATATTCTTGATCTAATTCCTCTCCCACTTCTTCTTCATACTTCCTATGCCCACGGTGTTCGGATGCGGGGCATCGATCTCTGTGTTGGGCTACATGGTGAGTACGAGTGTCTATGTGCTCAAGATGCAAATTAGGTTGCAAAGCAACTCATCTATCAATGTACTCCCTATGCTCACTATGGGGATGTAAACCGACACTAGCTAGTCGATCCTCCCTCTCAACATGCTCCTTTTGATCAAGGATGCATTGTTCATGCATGCGTTGTTCGTATAAGCATTATCTTATGAACCTTTGCCTCTGAGTGTTCTCATTTTTGAGGTATTCCCACTTTATGTGAACATCCTCCAATTGGTCTTGGAGGATCTGAAATCTTTGCTTGGACACCAACTTATGAGATCTATCTATGTGATCAGCCATGTGAGGCCTCTAGTGTGTGCACTCTATTCAAGCAGATTTATGGGTGTGTCCCCCAATGGACTGATTTGCTACGCTCTTGCCATTTTATGTGAAGATGTCATTCACATCTAGCTATTGCTCATACTCTATGCCTACATGAAATGTAGGAGCACGCATATCTTGAGAATGCTTGGAGCACTCTCTAGGTTCTCTAATAGTCCTAATGGTACTACCACTATGCACGCTCGTAGGACAAGAAGGCATAGGAGTAGGCTTGTAACCTAGCTATCCTAAGACTTTATCTAGACCATATAACTATCTACTATGCCATGGATCATGAGGTGGCATACCATTAGCTCCCACTTTAGATATGTCTATGGTGATCCTACAAGGCTCACTTCTATTGGGAGTTTGAGTGGGCCTATGCTCGAAAGTGGCCCTCTCCTCTTACCCCTAGATGGGTGGATCCTGAGCTCATCTATACTTAGATGTTGGGGGCCTCATGCCTCCCTTAGCTATAGGATGAAGGGGTACCAATCTAGATCCCTCAATGACAAACTCTTCAATAGATCTCGTGGATGCACGTGGAGTGCGGTCATGGTAAATGCTGACATGTTTGGAACCCCCATGTTGGGAAGCTCCATGCTTTGATCTATGTATTGAGGAGTGTCTAGTAGCTCCTCATACTAGGGTATTCTCAACAAGATCCCCACATGTAGAATTATCCCCTCTAATACTCATCGAATGATGTTTGAGAGGATTCTATGATTGAGGGCACTACGCATCTTGTTGTGCATTGGGTGGAGCTTCGACCTCGACCTTGGATCTATGCCTAGGTCAGCCTCTTTGTGTGCACACCATGGTATTATATTATCTCTTATGTAAGTTTTAAGGCAAAAAAAGTAAACAATGGTGATTATATCTTTTAAAGTTTTAATATGAATCCTAAATTGTTTGATGTATTTTGCAATTTTTTGTATCAATAAGTAACTCTCATCATGTTTTCAAAATATTGATGATATACTCAATTGTTAAAGGGCTTTCACCTGTATGCTCATAGCTCAAAAACCTGGCTATGAACTCCAGGTTGCGTAATCCCCCCAAAGTGCGGTAATAAAAATCCACACCCGGGCAGGGAGCATATGTACTACCAAACCCTCACCCAATCTCACTCAGTCAGTGTTATACCCTCCAAAGAGAAGTACATGAAAATTTTCTAGGCTACTGATGGTTCTTGGGTCTGATATTGGTCTAGTAACAAAAGGTTTGAGGGAGTTGGGCCAATGGATAGAAATCATTGCCACTATTTTTGAACCCTACTAGTGGTTGGATGTAACTTCCAACTCACTAGCATTTATAATGTGTCGCAGTGTGTGGGGTTCCTTTTATTTTTCATAAAAATTAAATGCATAAAACAACATCCATGACTCTTCTACATGCTATGCAAATTAAAAATAACATTTTAACTTTTTTAAGTATGCATGATTAAGCTATATGAATTTCAAAGCAAATGCACACTAATGACAATGACGAAGTGGCCACTAGATGGGCCTCATGCAAGCAAACTAGCATACAAGAAGGGCCTAGACCACTGGAGACTAGGGTGGACTACACTCAGAGGTCCATTGTTCCTAGCAACAACTAGTAGAACCTAAGAAAAGACCTAGGGACTCAATGCATTTTATTTTCTTGTTGCATTCCCTAATTATGTTATTATTTTAATAATTCTAAAAAAAATACAAAAAAAAATTGTTGAGCAAAGTGTTGCAAGAGGTTTGTCATTGTTGTCAACACAAGTTAGATCTAATGATGCAGTGGACAGACAGTTCAGAAGTCATTCAGATGCAGAGGACAGAAGTTCAAAGGATAGTCAGATCATGTAAAGTGAAATTCCAGGAAAACAGAAGTGACCCAGATTCAAAAAATCAAAGAAAAAGACAAGTAAGAAAACTGTCGCGATATCGCGACATGTTTTCTGTCACGATTTCGTGACATGTCGGAGGAGAGAGAAGGCACAAAGAAAATTGTCACGATTTCGTGACATGTAGGAGGAGAGAGAAGGCATAAAGAAAACTGTCATGATTTTGCGACATGTTTGGAGAAAAAGTGCTAAGGCAAAAAACTGTCATGATTTCGTGACATGTTCGGAAGAAAAGCGCTAAGGCAAAAAACTGTCGCGATTTCGTGACATGTTCGGAAGAAAAGTGCTAAGGAAGAAAACTATCGTGATTTCATGACATGTTTGGAGAAAATGCGCCAAGGAAGAAAACTGTCATGATTTCGCGACATGTTCGGAGAAAAAGCTCCAAGGAGGAAAAGTGTCACGATTTCGCGACATGTCGGGTTTTCACGACCCGAAGAGGAGAGAGAATGTACGAAGGCAAGTTTGTCACGATTTCGTGACATGTTATGTTTTCACGGGCGAAAGACAGAAAAGAAGCCAAGGCAGTGAAAGTGTCACGATTTCGCGACATGTTCCGTTTTCGCTGGTAGCTGAGAAGAAAAGCGTACGGAAGCCAAAAGTGTCACGATTTCATGACAGGTTGCAAGAAAAGCCTTCGAAAGCTGAAAGCGTCGTGATTTCATGACAGGATGAAAGGAAAATGTACGGATGGAAAAAGTGTCACGATTTCATGATAGGCAGCAGTGAAGTAGCTAGCAGGATGAAGATGTCGCATTTTCGTGACATGTCACGATTTCACGACTCTAGGAGGAGAGAGACTGTACGACGCCAGAAATGTCGTGATTTCATGACAAAAGCGGAGAAGAAGGCCTAGAAGCAAAAAGGGTCGCATTTTCATGACAAGAGTGAGGATGACGTCAGCGAAAGTTAGAAGTGTCACGATTTCGTGACAAGAACGGTGGCAAAGCTATCAAAGGCCAAAAGTGTCACGATTTCACGACAGCAAGGACAAGAAGGCGTACGGATGTAAAAGGTGTCACGATATCATGACATGTTGGAGTTTCGTGAGGAAAGCTATAGAACCAGAGAGACGGTTGAAGCCGACAGAGTTAAATTTGGGCCGACGAAGATTAGGGTTTTGGAGCCGACATTCATTAGGGTTTTGGAGCCGACATTTATTAGGGTTTTACAGTCGACGTTCTTTAGGGTTTAAGCCGACTACAGTTTAAGATTTGTTCTTGAAATTTCATCTATAAAAGGAGGGCTACTTTGAGTTTGAAGGATGACTGTGTGTGAAGAATTTTTGTGTATGCAAAATTCGCAGTGAGCAGAGAGTGAGTCGTTTCGATTCGAGCTAAGTCTGAAGCGATAGTTCGTTTGTGTTGGAGTGAAGTGTGCGTATCGAATCTTCATGAATTAAGTGCGTAGGGTGCAGAGGTTGAATCGCACAGATCTAATTGCGAAGTGATAGCACGCAGAGAATAGCAGAAGGTGCGAATTAAGTCTGCTGTGCGAATAAAGTGAATCATGTCGAACCAAGTCAAGTGCGAAGTAATAGCACATAGAAAGTAGAAAACCGCAAAGGAGCAGAGGTGATCGATTGACTGTTTAGCAACAGAGAGTGCAAAGCAATATCGTAGAAGCAGTCCTAGTGCGAAGCATTTTTGTAGAAGAAACAGAGGGCATAGAAACTGCAGACTATGGGAAATAAGGTGAAAGTATTATTCTATTATTTTCATTATTTTTATTGAAGTCCAAGTTGCAGCTTGGCATAAGGAGTTGGTGCTTCTTTCCAGAAGGTGCTGGTAAATTAGGAGTTGGTGCTCCATTCTATTTGATACAGATAAATCTAAGGGGTTGGTGCTCCTTCCAGTTGGTGCTGGTAAAAGATATTGTAAAGTTGTAGCTTTGCAAAGGCTGGATTTGGATGGTAGTCCAAGCAGTCATTTTTGAGGAGTAGCCACATTGGTGAACCTCATTAAATGTCGTGTTGTGTGTAATGCTTTCTTGCTGTATTTGATATATCTGTTCATTAGTTTTAAACTGCTATTGGTTTTAGAGCTGAATATTTAAAGTTTTAAAAAGATCACACTGATTCACCCCCCTCTCAGTGTCACTGTGATTACAACAATTGGTATCAGAGCTAGGTTCCTATACAGGCTCAATCAGCTAGGGTGTTCCTGGTAGTGACGCTATGGCAGGTGGTGAAGGTTTCTCCTCAAACAAAGCACCATTGTTTGATGGAACAAATTATGTGTTCTGGAAAATCAGGATGCAGACTTATCTTCGAGCTTTGGGATTTGACATCTGGAATGCAGTAGTTAATGGCTACACAGCTCCTGCCACTGCTCCAACCGACAACACCAGTAAAAAGGCTTTTGAAAATGACTCTAAAGCAAAAAATGCCATCATGTGTGGATTAGTGGACAGTGAGTTGGTCAAAATCATAAATTGTGAATCAACAAAAGATGTTTGGGACAAACTAGAAAATATTCATGAGGGAGATGACAAGATCAAGGAAGCTAAGCTGCAAACTCATCGAGCTCAATTCGAATCACTAAAAATGACCAACGATGAGAACATAGAAGCCTTCATGCAGAGGGTAAATGGAATCACTAATTCTATCAGAGGTCTCGACGAAGAGTTGGATGATGCTACTATTGTGAAAAAGGTTTTAAGGTCACTTCCCCAAAGGTTTGATTCTAAAGTCTCTGCCATAGAAGAAGCTAAAGACTTAAATCACTTTAGTATGGATGAGATGCATGGTTCCTTGATGGCTTATGAAATGAGAATAGGAAGGTCTAATCCCACAGACAGAGAAGCAGCATTTAAAGCCCTAAAAGGTAAAGACACAAAACAAGACTCTGAAGAAGAAGAAACTTCAGATGAAATGGAAGCAAATTTTGTCAAAAAATTGAGAAAGGGCAAAGGAAAGTACAGAGGAAAGCTTCCTTTTAAATGTTTCAACTGTGGAGGCATTGGACACTTTGCAACCAAATGTCCTCTCAATGACAAGAACAAAGGTGAAGAAACTCCGCATCAAGAAAGAAGTGAATGGAGGAAGAAAACAAACTTCAGAAAAGGCAATTTCAAAAAGAAAAGTTTTATCTCCCGAAATGCAGATTCTTCAGAGGACAGCTCTAGTGAAGACTCTGAAGAAGGAACAGGTGAAGCTCTATTTATGGCATTTGAAGTAGAAAAATTAGAAGAGGCAGAAAACCCAGAAAAGAGAGAAGGTATGAACTCTAAAGTGTCTATTGAAAAAGCTGAGGCTGAAGTTGATCTAGAAGGTGAGCTGGTTTCTGCTCTTGTAGAATGGAAATCTGAGAAAAGAAAGAATAAAAAACTGTCAAGAAAGCTTGAGGATGCAAACGACATTATAACCAGTCTAAAAATACAGTCAGAAGAGTACAAGAAAATGTTCGAAGATCTTGAAGTTCAGGTAACCATGAAGATAGATTACTGCTGTAAACTAGAAGAAGAAAATGTTGGTCTTCGAATACAGATACAAGAGCTGGATCGAAAAATTAGCTGCCACTACAAACGTGAAGAAAGTTCGATGAAGCTGGACAAAATCCTAAGCGATCAAAGACCCGCAGGCATCAAATTCGGTCTGGGCTTTATTGAAGGAGAATCATCCAACGGACCAAAAGCCAAAAATGTTGAATCTGTAAGGAGTGAAGATAAGAAACAGGCTGTTGAAAGTAATCATGCAAAAGAAAGTTGTGATGCCAGGCCTGAAAGAAGAACTGACAATGATGGCTTTACCAAGGTCACACATCAAAAGAAAAGAAGATCTATGGCTCATTCAACAACCTGGCAAAGACCATCTTTCAGGTTCAATCATTACTTTTCTGGTTTCTGTTTCAAATGTAATGGTTATGGACATAAAATTGCAGACTGCAAGTATAATGCAGGACCAAGAAGTTTCACTAGTAGAAATACTTTTGCTCCTTTAATAAATTATGCAGTAGAATGCTTTAACTGTCATAACTTTGGGCATATTGCAAGAAATTGTCGTAGTATCTCTGTTTCAAGTCAATCTCAGAAAAGAAGAGTTCAACCTTATAGGTCAAAACAAAATAGAAATCTTTCTGAAATAGATACACAAGATACTGGAAAGGGGAAATCCAAGCTAGAGCCTAATACCATAGTCAAAATAGAGTGGAAACAGAAAGAACAGCTCAGGGAAGAAAAGGAATCTTTAATAGTGCAGACAGCTTTCAAGGCTCAGAATAAATGTGTACCATGGATTCTTGACAGTGGTTGCTCAAGTCATATGACAGGTGATAAACAGAAGTTTGAAAAACTACAAAAATATGAGGGTGGCTCTATAAAGTTCAGAAATAATGATGGAGCCAAGATTATCGGAAAAGGGTCAGTTAGAATTAGTGATGGGAAAATCAAGTCAGAAGAAGTTTTGTTTGTGGATGGTCTAAAGCACAACTTGTTGAGTGTCAGTCAGATCTGTGATAAAGGACATGAAGTAGTTTTCAAGAAGCAAGGTCGTGAAGTCAAAAAAATTAACAATGGGAAACTGATAGCAACTGGATCAAGGACGTCTGGAAACTTGTACACACTCTCAGAAACATCAGAAGGTACTTGTTTCATTGGATAGGAAGAAGAAAACTGGATGTGGCACAAGAGGCTTGGGCACATAAGCTTCGATAATCTGATAAAAATTAGCTCGAAATAGGCTGTGAGAGATATTCCTGCAGTTAGAAAACCTTCAAATAGCATTTGTGCTTCTTGTCAAAAGGGAAAGCAAACCAGAATCTCTTTTAAAACAAAAGAGTATCACACTAGCAAACCTTTGGAACTCATACATACAGACTTATGTGGACCCATGAGAACACAGAGCATAAATGGAGACAAATACTTTATGTTGTGTATCGATGATTATTCCAGAATGACTTGGATATTTTTCTTGAAGAATAAAACAGAAGCTTTTGAAATGTTTAGGTCTTTCAAACATCTAGTTGAGAATGAAACAGGGAAAAGGATCAAATGTTTACGGTCAGATAGAGGAGGAGAATTCATCTCAGATGAATTTATAGAATACTATGAAAAACATGGCATCAAGAGACAATTTTCAGCAGCTAGAACACCCCAACAGAATGGTGTGGTAGAAAGAAAGAACAGAACAGTACAGGAAATGGCTCGCACTATGCTGGCAGAAAATAAAATAGCAGACAGATTCTGGAAAGAAGCAGTCCACACTGTAGTATATATCCAAAACAGATACATGCTGAGAACTCATGAAAGCAAAACACCCTATGAGTTGTGGTTCGGTAGAAAAGCAACAACAAAACACCTCAAAGTTTTTGGTTGTAAGTGTTACATCAGAAAAATAGATGATAATCTTGGGAAATTTGAGAATAGAGCAGATGAAGGTGTCTTTGTTGGCTATTCTTCAAAAAGTAAAGCTTACAAATGCTACAACAAGAGACTCAAGAAAATTGTGGATAGTGCAGACGTTAAATTTGATGAAGGTGGGGAACGGTCAGCTGACTTTGAGGAAAACTATCCAATCTATGAAGATGTCATTGAAGGAGATGAGGTAAATGAAGCAGGAAACAAACCTACTCTTGATTCAGATGATTTAACCGATGACTCAAAAGCGCAAGAAAATAAGAAATTTAGAACAGGCAGCAGAAAAATCATCCAAGAGATCAAATAATTGGAGATCCCACAACTGGTGTTCAGACAAGAAGGAAAGTAATAAGTAATTACTCTCTTTTATCCAGCATTGAGCCCAAAAACATAGATGAAGCAAGCAAAGATGATAGCTGGATGAAGGCAATGAATGAAGAATTAGATCAGATCGAAAAGAACAAAACTTGGGAATTAGTACCCAGACCTGCAAATAAGAATGTAATCGGCACAAAATGGATATTTCGAAACAAATTAAATGAAGACGGGTAGGTCATTAGGAATAAAGCAAGACTGGTTTGTAAAGGCTATGCACAGGTTGAAGGCATTGATTTTGAGGAGACTTTTGCACCAGTGGCCAGACTCGAAGCAATCAGAATGTTTCTGGCCTTAGCAGTCCACAAGAACTTCAGAGTTTATCAGATGGATGTAAAATCGGCCTTTTTAAATGGGAAACTTGAAGAAGAAGTCTATATTGAACAACCAGATGGTTTTCAAATTAGTAAAGATCCCAACCTTGTCTGTAAATTAAAGAAAGCTTTATATGGATTAAAAAAAGCACCACGAGCATGGTATGCAAGGCTAGACAACTATCTCTCTCAACAGGGATTCAAGAAAGGTTTGGTGGACAGTAATCTGTATGTGAAAACAGAAGGTGGGCATCTCATAGTTCTTGTTGTCTATGTCGATGATATCATATTTGGCAGCAGCAAAGATGAATCGTGTAAAGACTTAGCAAACAAGATGCAGAATGAATTTGAAATGTCTATGATTGGTGAACTGTCTTATTTTCTTGGGTTACAAGTTAATCAAAATGAGAAAGGCATATTCATTTCCCAAATCAAATATGTGAAAGAGATGCTAAAGAGGTTCACAATGGAGGACTGTAAGCCAGTTAGCACTCCCATGACAACAGGCTGCAAGTTGAGTAAAGAAGACAAATCTCCACCAGTAGATCAAACCATGTACAGATCAATGATAGGAAGCTTACTATATTTAACAGCTACCAGACCTGATATTCTATAGGCAGTTTGCATGGTAGCAAGATTTCAAGCCAGTCCCAAAGAGACTCATGTAACAGCCATAAAAAGGATTCTTCGGTATCTCAAAGGCACCATGGAGTATGGGTTGTGGTATCCAAAAGGCAAAGACTTCACTCTTATATCATATTCAGATGCAGATTGGGCAGGTTGTGTTGATGATAGGAAGAGTACAAGTGGAGGTGCTTTTTATCTTGGTGACAGGTTGGTTGCTTGGCACAGCAAGAAACAAGAGTCAATTTCTTTATCAACAGCTGAGGCAGAATATATTGCAGCAACAACTTGTTGTACACAAGTTTTGTGGATGAAACAAACTTTAAAAGATCTTGGTATTAATTTCAGTGAACCAATATCAGTTAAGTGTGATAACACCAAGCGCAATTAACATCTCCAAGAATCCAAGTAATGCACTCACGGACAAAACACATTGCTATAAGGTATCATTTCTTGAAGGAGAAAGTTGCAGAAGGAGAAGTTAAATTGGATTTTGTCCCAACCACAGAACAAGTAGCAGATATTTTTACAAAACCATTGCCCAAGGAAGTGTTTGAGTACCTTCGAAGCAAATTAGGAGTAGTCACACTTCCCAAGAAGTGACTAGCTACAGGGATCACTTTCTCAGGGGGAGCATTTGAGTATTTGACTATTCTTTTGCTCATGATCATAATTTGTGCTAAGTGCAACAAATTGTGCCTAAGAATTGTGTGGATGGACTCAGGGGGAGTCTACAGCAGCCCTTTGGCATTATTGACAAAGGGGGAGAAGAGTTACAGGAATGTACACAGGTGTTGCCAACAATTCCAAAGGGGGAGATTGTTGAGCAAAGTGTTGCAAGAGGTTTGTCATTGTTGTCAACACAGGTTAGATCTAATGATGCAGTGGACAGACAGTTCAGAAGTCATTCAGATGCAGAGGACAGAAGTTCAAAGGATAGTCAGATCATGTAAAGTGAAATTCCAAGAAAACAGAAGTGACCCAGATTCAAAAAATCAAAGAAAAAGACAAGTAAGAAAACTGTCGCGATATCGCGACATGTTTTCTGTCATGATTTCGCGACATGTCGGAGGAGAGAGAAGGCACAAAGAAAATTGTCACGATTTCGCGACATGTAGGAGGAGAGAGAAGGCGCAAAGGAAATATGTGCCGATTCCGACATGCGGTGAGAGAGAGAGCAAGAGAAAACTATCGCGATTTCGCGACATGTTCGGGAGAAAAGCGCTAAGGAAGAAAACTGATCGGATTTGAAAGAAAAGACATGTTCGGAGAAAAGCCTCCTAAGGAGGAAAAGTGTCACGATTTCGACGACATGTCGGGTTTCGAGACCAAAGAGGAGAGAGAATGTACGAAGGCAAATGTGTCACGATTTTCGCGACATGTTATGTTTACGGGGAAAAGAAAAGAAGCCAAGGCAGTGAAAGTGTCGCGATTTCGTGACATGTTCCATTTTGGTAGTTGAGAAGAAAAGCGTACGGAAGCCAAAAGTGTCACGATTTCACGACAGTTGCAAGAAAAGCCTTCGAAAGCTGAAAGCATCACGATTTTGCGACAGGATGAAAGGAAAATGTACGGATGGAAAAAGTGTCATGATTTATTTCGAAAAGGAAGTAGCTAGCAGGATGAAGATGTTGCATTCTCACATGTCACGGTTTCGCGACTCTAGGAGGAGAGAGACTATATGACACTAGAAATGTCACGATTTCATGACAAAAGCGGAGAAGAAGGCCTAGAAGCAAAAAGGGTCGCATTTTTGCGACAAGAGTGAGGATGACGTCAGCGAAAGTTAGAAGTGTCACGATTTCGCGACAAGAACGGTGGCAAAGCTATCAAAGGCCAAAAGTGTCACGATTTCACGACAGCAAGGACAAGAAGGCGTACGGATGTAAAAGGTGTCGCGATATCGCGACATGTTGGAGTTTCACGAGGAAAGCTATAGAACCAGAGAGACGGTTGAAGCCGACAGAGTTAAATTTGGGTCGACGAAGATTAGGGTTTTGGAGCCGACATTCATTAGGGTTTTGGAGCCGACATTTATTAGGGTTTTATAGCCGACGTTCTTTAGGGTTTAAGCCGACTACAGTTTAAGATTTGTTCTTGAAATTTCATCTATAAAAGGAGGGCTACTTCGAGTTTGAAGGATGACTATGTGTGAAGAATTTTTGTGTATGCAAAATTCACAGTGAGCAGAGAGTGAGTCGTTTCGATTCGAGCTAAGTCCGAAGTGATAGTTCGTTTGTGTTGGAGTGAAGTGTGCGTATCGAATCTTCATGAATTAAGTGCATAGGGTGCAGAGGTTGAATCGCACAGATCTAATTGCGAAGTGATAGCGCGTAGAGAACAGTAGAAGGTGCGAATTAAGTCTATTGTGCGAATAAAGCGAATCGTGTCGAACCAAGTCAAGTGCGAAGTAATAGCGCACAGAAAGTAGAAAACCACAAAGGAGCAGAGGTGATCGATCGACTGTTTAGCAGCAGAGAGTGCAAAGCAATATCGTAGAAGCAGTCCTAGTGCGAAGCATTTTTGTAGAAGAAACAGAGGGCATAGAAACTGTAGACTGTGGGAAATAAGGTGAAAGTATTATTCTATTATTTTCATTATTTTTATTGAAGTCCAAGTTGCAGCTTGGCATAAGGAGTTGGTGCTTCTTTCCAGTAGGTGCTGGTAAATTAGGAGTTGGTGCTCCATTCTGTTTGATACAGATAAATCTAAGGGGTTGGTGCTCCTTCCAGTTGGTGCTGGTAAAAGATATTGTAAAGTTGTAGCTTTGCAAAGGCTGGATTTGGATGGTAGTCCAAGCAGTCATTTTTGAGGAGTAGCCACATTGGTGAACCTCGTTAAATGTCGTGTTGTGTGTAATGCTTTCTTGCTATATTTGATATATCTGTTCATTAGTTTTAAACTGCTACTGGTTTTAGAGCTGAATATTTAAAGTTTAAAAAGATCACACTGATTCACCCCCCTCTCAGTGTCACTATGATTACAACAAACATAGGTAAAATTAGATAAAATGGATTCTACCTCAGATACTCATCCTATTAAGCTTTTTATCCCTACTGTACGGCCTGTCAAATGGTGACCGTGGCTCTTTGGCGTAGCTATGACTATTGCCCATGGGTGTCAACCGCGATGATAACTTTTAACTATGGCTATAAATCATGGCTAGCACCTTTTATCAAAAAACATAAAAGTCAGTGATATGTGACATTTAATGCAGAATTACCACCATTATCACCTTCTATAGAATCCAAAAAATGCTTGCACCTAATATTGAAATTGTTAAAAATGATGCAAATAGGCATACACAAATTGACAAGAATGGAAAGAAACAAAATACAAAGATCTTTTATCAATTTCAAATCAAGTTAAGTTACAAATTCATCCCTCTTAGGGATACCCATTTTATACAACAATTACAATAGTGTCAAATCCTCCTCAAGGGTAGGTGCATTCCAAATGCCTTTTAAAATGACACGAACTGCTCCAAGGTGTTGATGACCTTCTTCTCCATGATTAGAGGCATTTTTTGCCTTGCATCCCAAAACCCTGTTGATCCTGTGTGCAATAAACAACAAGAAGCATTAGTAATAAAGGATGCCTCTCTTGATGAGGTGTTTTTGAGTAAATTGTATGAACACATAACATTACTAGCATATAATCAATAAAATATAAGAAATCTAGTAAACCTATGAAAAACATGAAAAGATGCTATGAATCATGTAAAGGAAAAGCATATGTATCTATCTAATGGCCTAATTATAAATTTGAATACATGAAAGCATGAAAAATATTCATTAGTATCCTAATTTAATTATTGAAATCAAGACTACTAAACAAGCTAATTCTACTGGTCAGAATTCTCTATCAAAGAAAATAAACATGAATTAAACCTAATATAATAACATTGAAAAGATCTACGATGAGAAAATAGGGAAATCAATGATAATACCCTAACTAAAGCTCTGTTGTATGGTGAGCACTGTTAGCTATGGTTGATAGTTGTGGCAGATCTTGAAGTGTGCTTGTCCTCCAATTCAGGGATTGAATCACTGAATCTCTCTACCAAATTGATGTTCAAGGGTCGCCTCTGTGTCCTATAATAGATTTGGTGGTTGAATTGATTTGATTACGTGTGAAATGGGTGTAATTGAGTTTCTTGGATCTCCTAGACTCTGAGGGCCTCCATGGCATAAATTTTTATTTTGATCTCTCAATTGCAATGACAAAACTTTCTCTCAAGGAACACAAGTGAGTGTCTATCTCGACAAATTTGTTGTTCAAATTTCCTATGCATCTAGATATTTCCTCTCATATTCGGTAGGGCTTCGCTGCATTCACATGAAATCTTCTCTATATTTCTTCCTAATTTGGATGAGGTTCTTATAGCACTTTCTAGAACTAGGGGTAGCTTCATGAGGAAGCCAAGATCAAGATTAGGCAGTTGAGTTTGTTGGATGGAAATATCCAAAACCTTCCTTCCTCAAACTGCTCCAATATACAACCAATTGGCCATTGCAACCAATTTTGGGTTAGATGAAGGCCAACTTATTCTGAGGCCTGACTGTGCCTGACAAGTGCAGTTAACTTTGCTAACCATAGGTGTCAGCAATGGCTAGCACTGACTAGGCAAATATGCCCAAATGAGTGGTTAAAACCACTACTATACCTTGGTATTTATCTAAGGTCTTTCATATGGTATTATAGCATGTCCCATATGAGTAGTCACCTCAACATGACATGTTTTAGGTGTCTAAACCTAGTTATAAACCTCTTTCAGATTCAAAACTATGTGGTTTCAACATCCAAAATTTAGGTCAAAATTAATTGAATGGTGGAGTTAGTATTTCAATGGATTGTGTGTTTATAAGGTCTACATGAAACTGAAATTCCTCAAAATTTAGCTTAAGAAATGGAATAAAGAAGTATTCAGCAATATATTTGAATCCCACAGAGTAATATGCTCCCAACTAAAAGAGATAAAAGATTAGGTTCAGAATGGTAATGCCACCAATAGAATTAGAAGGCAAGAGAAGATCCTCATAGCTGAGTTTCATAACTCACTAGCCAAAGAGGAAACATTCTGGTAGAAAAAATCATGTGCATTATGGATTAAATAAGGAGATTTAAATTCAAAATTTTCCCATGCAACAACTATGAGACACAGAGGTGCAAACTTCATCAGATGTCTCCACAAATATAATGGGTCCATAGTAGAAGGTATCGAAGATATCAGATCATAGGCAGTGGAATAATTCTACAACATCCTTGGACCATCCCAGTTCTACACAAAAAATATGTTGGAATCTCTTCTCTAGCACATTCCAATCCTCATTTCTCAATCTAACAATAATTTTTTGCTTCAACCTTTTTCCCACAGTGAAATCAAAGAGGCTCTATTCTCCATGCCTACTGACATGTCTCCTGGTCCATATGGGTTCCCACCAAGATTTTTTCAAACCTTTTGGGATAGCATTTATGAAGATGTGTTAGCAGTAATCCTTGAAATCCAAAGATCCAATTTCATTGTGAGAGACCTTAATTCCACATTATTTACCCTCATACTGAAATTCCATGAATGTCGTTCCATGACCGACTTCTGTCCTATCAATATTTACAATTTTTTTATAAAATACTCACTAAGACTATGGTAAATAGAATGAAACATTTCATACCTCATGTTATAGACCTATGCTAAGGTAGTTTTTTCCAAGGTAGGGTCATTAACGATAGTGTAATTATCATACACAAGCTCATCCATAACATAACTATTAACATGTGAAGCTTCTTCCTAAAGCTTAATATTAGTAAAGCCTTTGATAGAATTTTATGGGATTTCCTCAAAACTATCCTAACTCAATTTGGCTTCCACCATAGATGGGTTCAATTGATCAAATCTTGCATCACTTTAGCCTGGTTTTCTATCCTTTTCAATGGGGTAGTGGCTGGGTATTTTAGGAGCAGACTGGAATCAGGCAGGGGGACCCCATATCCCCATTTTTTTCATCTTAGTTGCTGATATCTTGGTAAGGGCCCTTAATAATGCATGCTTAGCAAGAGATATTTTAGGTATCAAAGCTTCGAATGGTCTCACCCCAGTGTCCCACCAATAGTTTGTTGATGACACTATTATGGCCAACCACTCTAGTGTCCCAGAATCTAGAACCATCAGATCCATCCTGAAGGCTTACGAAAGATATGCTAGTCAAAGAATCAATTATCTTAAAAGAATAATTTACTTCATCAACACTCCAATCCAAATATAGTTAAAAATTGCTCAAATTTTGGGATGTGCCATTACTAAGTTTCCTACGATGTACCTTGGCCTTCCTCTTTTCCAAGGTAGCCCTTCATAGAGAATGTGGGACAACGTGATTCAACAGGTAATGAAGAATCTAGTAGGGTGGAAGGGAATCCTCCTCAGTAGTGCATGAAAGTTTACATTAGTTTAATCCTATATTTAGAGTGTGTCAATTTAATTCATGTCATTATTCAGAGCCCCAATTATTGTGTGCAATAAACTAGAACAAATTCAAAGGAATTTTCTATGGTCCAAAATGGAGAACAAAGCCAAATTTCCCATTGTTACATGAGATAAAGTTTATTTTATGAAATGTAGGGGTGGGCTAGGACCTAGAAAAGTTCAAAAAATAAATATGGCAATGATATCTAAGCAAGGGTGGAAAATTATCACTAACTCCCCTATCCAATAGGTGGAAATTATGAAAAGTAAATATCTTAGGCAAGGGTCCTTGATGAACAACTCCCCCGTTCCAACTAATTCTGGATTTTGGAATTTAGTGTGCCATACCAAACCTATTCTCCAAAAAGGTAACATGTGGAAATTAGGTGATAGCTTACGTATTATATTTTGGTAAGATCCGTGGATTATTGCTCAACATTTGATATATGATCAGTCTGTAAGTATTTTCAAACCCATTATTGACCAGATATTTGGTCCCAATGTTGGCAATTTTATTTTCCATGGATCGGCTCCCCCCAAGTAGGTAAACTTGCCTCTAGACCTAGGATCATTAGAGCTTCATTATATGAGTCTTCACTTATCATATATGCTCCACACTCAGTTAATTCTGAGTATCAAACCACCTAATTCTCCTTTTTGGTAGCTCAATGATTCTGGGTTTTTTTTGTCAAAATAGCCTATACATCATTGAGTGAACCTAAGGAAGATTGGTTTCCTACAAAATACATCTAGATAAAGAACCTCATTCTCAAGATAGCCCATTTCTTCTAGTTGATAGCTAAAAATAGACTCCTTACTACCAACAATTTGATAGCTCGGGGTATGATCTTCCCGAATAGATATTTCCTCTATAAATATTCTTGGGAGTCAGTCAACCACCTGCTCTTGGATTTTTTCTTTTCTAGCAACATCTTGTCATCTCTCCTCTCTATTACCTATATTTCTTGGGTTTTCCCTTCGTACATCAGTGACTTCATCCTCTAATGGCCCAATCCTTTTCACTCCACTCACCTTGAGTTCTGGTGGTTTGTCATTCTCCCACACTTCATGTGGTAGGTCTAGATTGAGAGAAACAATAGAGCCTTTAGATTTTATTGTCATGATCCCAAGTCTATTTAATTAGGAATTATTACCTTTGCTTCTAAAAATTCCAACCTTACTCCCTCTAAGGATAGTCCTAGGTCTCCCTTTGATATCCAAGTGGTAAATTCTATCAACCTCTCTTCCAATATTTTTGGCCAACCCCACCCTATTGTGGACAAATCCCTTGTGTCATGGATTACCCCTATCCCTAGTGGTTTAAACTAAATTTTGACAATGCATCCAAAGGTAATCCTAGTGAAGCAAGCTACATAGGGATGATCCGAGATGACAGAGGTAAAATTATTTTGGCCTATGCTAAAAATTTAGGAATCCAGTCAAAAGACTTTGCCGAGGCCAAAGTAGTCTATCGTGGTATCCAAATGATGATAGAATCCAACATCCAAAATTTTATCGTTGAAGGTGATTCATTGAATACAATAAATTACATCAAAGGTAGCTCAAATAAACCCTAGAATGTTGGGCCTCTTATCCAAGAGACCATATTCCACCTTAGGATGATCAATAATATTTCAATTCAACACGTGTTCAAGGAAGGCAATAAATTTTTTGATGCCATAGCCAGCTTTGGATTAACTTTGTAGTCATTGTCGACGTGGTGGCGGGAATTTTCCCAATGTATTATAAATTTCTACCACAAAAATGAAGCTGCCACCTATGAATAATGCCAAAACCCCTAGGACCAATATGTACCATCACATAGGGAGAGAGAATAGATGTGGTAGCATTAAAAGATCTTGTTCCTAATGGGTTAAGCCCTACTACACCTCCATGTTGATTTGGCATCCATTTAGAATTCGAATCTAGGCAATTGATAGTCTCCAAGTTCACACCCTAAGGAACCTACCTAATATTCCTTGGGACTACACTATAAGATGCAAGGGTTATTTTTTAAGGAAATAATGAACCAAAGTAGCAATAAAGGTGACACTATTGTCAATAGTAGTGTCAACATTATCTCCAATATTTGTAAAGGAATGAATAGCCAAGGGGTCGAAACAGAGCTTCAAATGGAAGAAAAGCACAAAGAGCATGATTTCATTCATGTGATTAGTGAGATTGAGATTATGACTAATAATTGCACTATCATACCCTCATGCCAAGCTATTGATTTGATAGGATGTAATGGTAGAACCATTTAGCTCGTGTCCATTATGGATGCCAAGGTGGCATTAGTTTTCTTGGAGGCACACCCATGGAAGATGGCTGAGAATGAGGTACATTTCTATTGGTACATTCTATCCATTGTTACCATTTCCAAATATTACTACTAGTTATGCTCCCTTCTTTTGCCACCTCCATTTATGGTGCACTCTCATAAGTGGTATGGTATGTGTGTTGAGACATCCCAGGCCAAAGCAACCCAATCAATGGTCTAAAGCAAGTTCCAAGTCTGAGTATGTCGACATTACTCCTCTTTGGTTGTTGAAGGATAGGTTTTTTATTTAGCTTGTGTCTAGTGAGAACCAGAGTGATCCTTAAGTAAGGAAGAAGGTGGAGGTCCTTGGGGTGAAGTGTTAATCTATGTGTTGGAGGATGACATTTCTAAAGCCTAAATAGTTGTAGTCAGACCCATTGGTAGAGGAGATTATGGCATCTCGTAGGTTGCTAAATTTTATAAAAAATATTAATGGACATGACCCTAAAATTTCTTGTGAGTTCATCCAAATTTGGGATAATGGAACAATGTCTCTGAAGGGACTTACTTTTGCCATGACCATTGATTTATTGGCAAAAATTATTGAACTCCCCAATGATGGAGAGATTGTTTGCAGAGACAAAGACTCAATGGTGGGTGAATTGGTTTTTTTTCATGACAAGGAAAAGTATCTGATGAAGAAGGATAACATGTATATCATGGAGGACCTCCCTCTACCTTGGAACTAGGCCATGATGCCAGTCATGCAGTACCTAAATGTGGATGATATATCTTCACCCCTTTGAAGCTTTCACATGGCATTTTTGAACTTCCTAAAGTACGTCAAACAAATTAACATCTTGGAGTATCTTTTTTAGTCGATGGGGATCTCCATTGATAGTTTTAGAAGAGGGAAGTCCACTTATTCCAAGCACCAGGACCTCTAATTAATCATCTACAAATACATCAACCATAATCCTAACCAGCACATCATGGAACCTGACAGGCCAGCCACTGATCTTGACCTAGTTCTAGAACCTCTGGCAATAATGGAAATCACTCAAGAAATCTAGGTTATCGACATGGACAATAAAACCCCTATCATAGTAGGAAAGCCAAGAGGATTACCTCTTGCAATCCCATCTGTAACTCCTACTAAGTGCTCGATTTGTGTCAAAAGTGCAAATGACAAAGCTAAAAGTCCCTCTCTTGCCTATAAAAGTTAGAGGACTACTACAAGACCATCTTTGAGATCTTAGTTTGTCTATAAAATGGGTAACATGGACCAAATCATTGAACTAGAGGACATCATTACTTTAGCTACTTTGATTCTCTTGAGAGCTACCAAAATCATCACTCTGATGCATACGTAGAAAATCAAAATCCCTGTGGAGGATGATCTCAAGGAGGATGAAGACTACATACTGGAATGAGAAGATGGTACTGGGGTGCTCATTTTTGTTATCGAATTGTTCCATTTTATTTTTGAGTTATCCTTATGTTTCTATTGCATCTTATGCTTTGTTCTATTTGTGCCTATGGGCAGTAATCAATATGTATTTCCCTGCTTCTATTTTTGTTGTGGCCACAAATTTTAGCCCCTTTTTTGCTTGCTCTATAGTGAGTCAAACCTTCATGAGATCCTTTATACGACATGTATAGAAGGTTTTGGGTCCCTTTCAAAACCTGTTATCAATAAAAAAAGTTAATGACTACGAGTGAAACTATAATTTTTGCTAAAAATTATGAGTCATTCATCGAAATCGAATATCGTTGGTTGAGAATGATGCTCCTCTGGAGTTTAAAACTGCTTCTATCATTTTTATATAAATTGCAAGGTAAATGATCAACATTTGGTAGTTAGGGTGTAGGTATCCTCTACTAGAGAGTAGATGTTATATATTCCTACTAAGGGTAGGTGCCACATTGATGAGGTGTAGGTGCCATACCTTTTAACTGGGAACACATGTGTGCTACACTCCACAATATTTAGGTTCTACACCTTAGTGGAGTGTAGGTACCTTCCATAGTGAGACATAGGTACCACTTCATTATGGGAAGTAGGTGCCCTACCCTATGCAAGACATAGGTACCTTCTTGTGTTTGAGATGTAGGCACCTCTTCCTTGTGGGAAGTAGGATCCCTATCTTGGGTAGGGTGTAGGTGCCTCCTACACTCATTGTGATCATATTTATAACTTCTTCATTTCCCAAAAATAATAATCCTTTTGCATAATGCCAAGTTCATATAGGACCCTGACTCAAAAATGTAAAATATTTAGCAAAAACCTGTAACTACACACACATACGACTAAAAATATCGATCAAGTATAAGTACCACATTTTCTCATTAATTATAGCAAGTCATAAAAAAATACATTTCTAATGTTAATTCAATGCAATACCCACACAAATGTAAATAAAATGGGCATTTTTGGTGCTCATCAAACATAAACCATACTTCATACTAGGCCCTTTCTTAGAGGAGAGAAGGCACATTGTACTCCATATTAATTAATTAACTCATAATTTTAAAACCATACATGAATTTTATTATACTATGCAAAAAGAGGGTTGGATACAACATTGAAAAGCATAAGGTAAATAAATATATTATAATAATATTTACTCTCCAAGCTTCAATTACAATTATTGTTCTACTACTTATAGAAACAATTATATTGCATATAATTAGAAGTGAAAAAATAAAAATCATATTGAATATTAATAAATCCACCTCGTGCTTTTTTTTAAAGAAAAAAATTAGACTAATACTATAAATGGAAAATTTGTTGCAAATTCATAGGCTCTCTCAACTTCAAAAATTGAATGAGAAATAATCTCTCCA
This sequence comes from Wollemia nobilis, assembly GCA_028583015.1. Lineage (NCBI taxonomy): Eukaryota > Viridiplantae > Streptophyta > Pinopsida > Araucariales > Araucariaceae > Wollemia > Wollemia nobilis. The sequence continues at coordinate 41,498,355 of JAQPPZ010016981.1, forward strand.
AAATGGAAAATCAAAAGTTATAGTTATGTATGTAGGTGAACTACTCCTCTATTAAAATAGCAATAGTCACACCCAATTGTAGTTGATTTTTTGAACCTATTATTATATTATGATCATGGAAAATTTAGGAAAAATTGTTATAAGTCATATGGGCTTATTTAATATTACATCCCAAATTATGTATTTTTGGCATTTCTAATCTAATAAAATAGTGGTGGTTTAGCTAGATGTAAGGGATGTACCATACATAGGTTACAACTAACACTCTAAAAAAAAGTTCATAATTGATATTTTTACTATATAATGTGGTTTCACAACATTTAAAAACCAAGCATAAACTTGCATCACTTTTCAATAAATTCCTTTGATAGGATATCAATAAAACCTAAATAGAAATTAAGATAACTCTATCAATTCCATCAAAATTATCCATAGCCTATGTAAGCAAATGATAACTAAACAATTCAACTATGCATTTGATAAAGCAAAAGATAATACTATATAATTTTGATATAAGGGCTATGATCATAGAAAAATATGTTCAAAATAGGTCAAAAAAACACAAAACATATGGTATTTCTAATACCCATGATCATCCCTAACTAAAGGTTTCATATATCATAGTAAAACAATTGAGAACCAAGTGTAACAAAGCATTTTTCACTTAAATAATTCTCTAAATCATACAAATTAGTGTGGGTATCAACTATAGATGCATAGTGTCCATGGGTGCATTCTATATAATCCAATTAATCATCTCCCTAACCAATTTGATAGGGAAAAGTTTTCTTCAATCTAGAAGTGGATAAAGAATATTAGGAGAGTAAAAAAGAGAACAACGTAGTGTTTTCTTATTATTTTAAACACGTATTACAATTAAATGGTCCTTGAAATGGCTCTTAAAAAATAATTATGGTATTGAATTTCTCTTTATTTGAGATAATCTTTCAACATGTCCCATCTCTACTTGTATCCAACCAAGATTACCATATCTAAGTTGTTCAAAGTGACCTCAAGTTAATTTAACTATGTAATCCTAACTTCTCACATCCTCACTACAAGTTGGGGATTACAAACACACTTATAAATATCTATTATAACTTCTCTTAGATGAGTGTGTTCTCCCAAGACCATACAAAGGGTTATCATCTCTAAAATATAGTAGTCTTCAACTCATAGTTTATATTGTTGGAGAATATTACATTGTTTGGTACATGCTAATGTACCCTTGTGGTAAATATTATAAATATTAGACTAGGGTTGAGTCTTATATTAGAGTATGAGTAAATATTTTATGTATTGTAATAATGTGCAAGAAACTCAAAATTGTCATATGTGCAAGTGTGTAAGTGTAATGTGAGTATATGTTCACAAGTATCTTATGTGTGTATGCACAAGTATCTTTATATTAGAGTGTGCTAAGTGAAGATTCATATCTAGTTGTACATACAAGATAGAGTCATGTATATGCAAGTGTCAAATAGAGAAGCCAAGAGTCATTGATGAGCACCAGAAATGCTCATATTTTGTACATATTTCTTGGATCAATATGCGGTTGTATAATAAGGATTGCATACTTTTATAAATGATTATATAGATATTTGATATAATTATGCGTGTTATCTAATTTGTGTGCTTTTAGTATGTTTTGTGGAATTGCAGTTGATTTAGTTAGATTTGGAACAGTCGAGGTCCTTTCGATGGACCTGGCACTTTATTTCATCGGGAGTCAATGAAGAGAACATAGGCGCCTCCCTGCAACCGGAAGGCGCCAATTGAACATAGGCGCCTCCCTGCAGTCGGAAGGCGCCAAGTGAATACAAGCGCCTCCCTGCAGTCGAAAGGCGCCAATTGAACATAGGCGCCTCCCTGCAGTCGAAAGGCGCCAAGTGAATACAAGCGCCTCCCTACAGTCGAAAGGCACCAATTGAACATAGGCGCCTCCCTGTAGTCGAAAGGTGCCAAGTGAATACAAGCGCCTCCCTACAGTCGAAAGGCGCCGATTGAACATAGGCGCCTCCCTGCAGTCGAAAGGCACCGTCTGAATGCAAGCGCCTCCCTACAACCGAAAGGTGCCAACCAAAGGCAAGCGCCTCTCCATAGCCGAAAGGTGCTAATAGAGGGTAAGCACCTCCCTACAACCGAAAGGCACTAATAGAGGCAGGCGCCTCCCTACAACCGGAAGGCGCCACTGATTCTTTGCCCGTTGACCAGAGTTGAACGACGTGGACGGCAACGGCTGGTGCAGTTCTAGCTCTACGTCATGCAGAGCTAAATTGGAGATAGCACCTAACGTACCCAAACGTCTTATCGATGCCAGGCAAAGCACGAACCGAATGAACATGCCGCCTTTAGAATAGAATGCCAGACGTCGATTGCATTCGCCAGACTATTCTAATTTAGTCTGGGAAGAATCGACTGTTGTAACCACTATTGTAACAGAAGTTCTACGGGTGTGTTATATAAACACACGCAGATCATTCTAAAAATATATAGAGAGATATATAGAAATAATTAATAAAGAGCTATTTTGAATTGCAGAAGATAGATTGTAATACGTTGATAAATATATTCCAGTTCCAGAAGTTCTAAGCGCGTGTTCGATCGGGAGGAATCTGCTGGAGCCTGGGCCCACTCCAAGCCAGTATTTCTTCCCCATTTCTTTCTATTTATTTAATTAGTTTATTGCTTTCATAGAACCGTTCATTAATTTACTAGTTCCCGTATTTTGCAGTAGGTTTATTTCCAGGCATATATACATGATTTATTTTTGTAGATTTATTTATGTTCTTCTTACGTAATTTATTGAGGAGTGCGGGAATGATTGACAACCATCTCAAGAACACCCCCCAACGTAGGATTAGCAGATTCACCCTCCAGTGGTATTGTAGTAACCTAATTCTGACTCTTCGCAAGTTTACGAAGCTCCCTGGGTTGATAATTAAATGCACGGGCATGTGACAAAAATAGGAAACCATTCACCTTGTTTGGCCCGCAACATTTTGGCACCATTGTCGAGGAAGCGTCTTAATTAGATTACTTACAATACCCTAAAACCTTCATCTGACCTTGCATGAGTTCTTCGAGAAGAAGAGGACCTGACGGTCGCTTTATAAGAACTAATCCATCAAGACCTGAGTCAACCGAGCATTTTGGATTTGAGTTAGACTCGCCCGACCTACCAGCAGTCCATTGGAGTGAGGAACCGCACTTTGTGCAAAGTGTCACCTCATCCCATCAACAAGGGGAAGAACGAATCATCACAAATCCCCTGTTTAATAGGACTCCTCTAGAGGAAGCCCTATTGTGGAAGGCTGTGGAGGATCAGACGATCTCACCAGACAACCTTAGAGCATTGACTCAAAAAGTTTTAAACGATCGAAAGGCCATAAACGCTGCATTAGAAACCACATTTCCCAAAAAAATGGTAGATAACGATGAAGTCTCATCTCGGATTTAGTTTCCCAATAGAGGAGGGAGTAGGAGATACCAAAATGAAAAACATATCCCTTGCTCACCTCCCGTCCTTCAGAGGACACCCGACTGAGGACCCTGACCTATTTTTATTCAAGTTTGATGTTTTGTGCAGGTCTGTGGATTACAAATCAAATGCGTAGAAGTTGAAATTATTTCCTTCTACATTAGACGATGCAGCTCTACGATGGTTCATCGGTCTGGGAGACAAACACATCACCACCTGGGACCAGATGAAGACGCTCTTTTTAGAGCAATATCAAGATTTTGGGAGAGCAAGAGACTCCAGGGAGGAGGTCCTGAGCATGACACAAAGAGAAGATGAGTCTCTCGAGGAGTATTGGGAGAGATTCACCTTTAATCTTCAACGGTCCCCTCACTCGAAGTTATCTGATAAGTCCCTCAAAAGCATCTTCTTGAGGGGACTTACCAATGAGTCACTGGAGGCTCTCAACATGATCTCTGGAGGTGATGTCTATCAACATGCTATGGATGACATCCGAAAATTATGTCGGAACTACTCGAGAAGGCGAGGCAAAGTCACCCCTAGGACCATGAAGGTGACTGCTTCAGTCACCAAAATAGAGATAGGCAACATGCTGGAGGATTTGAAGAGCGAAATGCTTTCATCTCTAGCACTGCAGATGGATACGCTACTGTTAGAAAAGAAGAAACAAGAAAATGACGTAGCATTAGCCTATTTCTGCCCAAAATGTAGAGGAAGGCACGCAAAGAATGCATGCCCAAAAAACAAGGTCAGAATATGCGCAGTTTGTAGGCTGAATCATAAAACTCGATTGTGCCCACAACTGCCCAGTAACTAGGAAGCGGCTGAGAGCACGGAGGCCTATTTCATAGGCAATAGGAAGAGTTGGCCATAGCCCCCCATGGGGAATATACCAACCGAAATGCCAACATATGGGGGAGGGTCATACATGCACCAAGGACCCCCTCAACCACCTAATATGGGGTGGTGGGGACCGTCACCCTGGACGAATGCACCCCCAACAGCATTCCCGAATCAGCAGCCATGGATGCCATATCCATATCCTGGGCAGTAGTGGAGAGGCCACAATACATGGAATCAGACTCCATAGAATGCAGCTCCTGCTCACATTCAACAGAACTTACCAGCATTGCCAGTAGCGAGACCTGCATAGCTACCAAGACAACCGACAAGCAAACCCGAACAACAGAGTAAATCAGCCGACATACAACGTAGAAGGTGAGATGTACCATATGTACAATATTCAGCTTAGATCAGGTAGGCAACTAGGAGTAGAGACTCCGCCTCTGGTAGAAGAGGAGGAAGAAATAGTAGAGATACCTCCATTGGTAGAAGAGGAGGCAGAAATAGAGGAGACACCTCTGGTAGAAGAAGGAAAAGCACTTGAGAGAGCGGAGGCTCCATTTCCTAGCCGGCTGTAGGAACAAAGAAAAACAACACAGCCAAAATTTGACATCTTGTCGAGCTTGAAGAACCTCACGGTGACAATCCCATTATTTCAAGCAATTCGAGATGTCCCCATTTACACCAAGGCAATTAGAGAAATGTGTCTAAGAAGACCGGGATGAAAAGCTACCCAGACTATCAACGTCGTGGGTAAACTGGCAGATCTAATGATGGGTAGAACACATCATCCAAAGTATGCAGATCCAGGAAGCCCAGTGCTGACCGTAAAAATTGGAGGACATTCCCTGTCCAACACACTGGTTGACCTCGGGGCAGCCATCAACGTGATGCCTCAAGAGACCATGCAGAGGCTGTGGCTCACAAACCTGAAGCCAACCATGACAGTGCTATAGTTAGCCGATCGATCAACCGTATCACCGGAAGGGATGCTGGAAGATGTGATCGTAACAGTCAGTGCATGGGAATATCCAGCCGATTTTCTAGTTTTGCAGACCAAGACCAGGCTGGGCGGTTACCCGCTCATTTTAGGGAGGCCATGGCTGGCAATAGCCGATGCTTACATCAGCTACCGGGATGGGCTAATGACCATCTCCAATGGGAAAAATGTCAAAAGGCTGACCATTTCACCGCCAACTCAGTCTATGGACTCGGTAGAAGAACCCAGGATCACCGAGCATGGAACTACGGAGTTGTCCATAATCCAGCCGATGATGACCTTGGAGGAGGTGGCAGAAGAGGACGAGGATGGTGCTATCATGGAGTTTCTCCATGGAGAATCATCCACCCCCACACCTGGATCGCCGTTAACTGGCGCCCAAGATCAGCACATCCAACAAATACACGTTGGGCCAGGGAGGACATTAAACGTCAACAACAGGTTGATGCCCACACAGCTAGAAAAGTTGGAAGAGCTTCTGGTAAGACACCAACAAGCATTTGCATGGGACTACGTAGATATGCATGGCATCAGCCCAAAAATATGTACCCATCGGATTTACTTAGATGACCAGGCAACTCCTAGTCGACAGCCATAGAGAAGGATGAACCCAGCAATGAAAGACATTGTCAGAGAAGAACTGCACAAACTTCTATCTGCCGAATTCATATATCCAATTTTTGATAGTGAATGGGTATCACCATTAGTGGTGGTCCCCAAAAAGAATGGGAAATGGTGGATCTGCGTGGACTACCGGGCGTTGAACAAGGTGACTAAGAAAGACCACTTCCCGCTCCCGTTCATCGATCAGGTCTTGGACACACTCTCAGGAAGAAAATACTTCTCCTTTCTGGATGGTTTTAGTGGTTACAACCAGATCCAGATAGGGGAAGAAGATCAAGATAAAACAATGTTCACCTGTCCATGGGGAACGTTTGCCTATAAGGTATTGCCTTTTGGATTGTGCAACGCACCGACCACCTTTCAAAGGGCGGTGCTTAGCATATTCTCTGATATGATAGGAGACGGGGTGGAAGTATACATGGACGACTTCACCGCCTATGGAGAAACCTTCGAGGAGGCAATGACAAACCTGGAAAGAGTGCTCGATAGGAGCAAGGAAAACCATTTGTCCCTAAGTAATGAAAAATGTTTTATGATGATGCAGGAAGGCATCGTGTTGGGACACCACCTCTCTATAGAAGGAATAAAAGTAGACAAGAGGAAGATCGAGGTCATCAGAGACCTACCTAGCCCCAGAACGCAGAAGGAGGTAAGAAGTTTCCTTGGATCAGCCGGGTACTACCGACGATTTATCATCGAATTTAGTAAGATTGCCAAACCACTGCACACCCTACTTTCTAAGGACGTAGAGTTCAATTGGATGGGAGATTGCGAAGAAGCATTCCAATTGCTAAAAGAAAAATTGATATCTGCACCGGTCTTGAGAGGACCGAATTGGGCCATACCGTTCCATATTTACTATGATGCATCTAACGGTGCAATCGGAGTAGTCCTTGGGTAGAAATACGATGAAGAATTCTACGCCATCTATTATGTCAGTAAAAACTTGGCGGGAGCGGAACTCAATTATACAGTGACAGAAAAAGAATTCCTCGTAGTTGTCCATGCAATAAACAAATTTCGTCACTATATAATGGGATACAAGGTCTTCATCCATACGGACCACGTGGCTATCAGGTATCTGATGAGCAAGCCGGCCATTGGTGGCAGAATTATCAGATGGCTATTGCTATTGCAGGAATTCGACATCACTATAGTCGATAAACCGGGCAAGGACAACGTCGTGGCAGATTTTCTATCCAGATTGATACCAACAGATCATCAAGCAGTGGAAGATCAGTTTCTGGATGAACATCTATTCGCTATTAGTGAACAAACTCCATGGTATGCAGACATAGCCAATTACTTGGCCATCGGAAGGACCTCACCTGCTCTCTCCTACAGAGAAAAGCAGGCGGTCATAGAGAAGAGCGCATCATTCCTTTGGATGGATGGTCTCCTATTTAAAATAGGACGGGACCAAATTATAAGAAGATGCATAGTAGAACAGGAGTTTTCGAAGTGCTCAAGGCATGTCACGATGAGCCATGCGGAGGACACTTTGTAGGGAAATGAACCGCCTACAAAATCCTGCAGGCTGGGTATTTTTGGCCCACTCTGTTCAAGGACGCGGCAGCATATACCAGCAAGTGTGACGAGTGCCAGAGGATGGGTAGACCAACCCACCGAGATGAAATGCCCCTGCAGCCCCAGGTACATCTGGAACCTTTTGATAAATGGGGCATGGATTTCGTGGGACCATTTAATCCACCTTCGATGGGAAGGAGGTTTATTTTGGTTTGCATGGATTACGTCACCAAATGGGTGGAAGTGCAGGCATTAAGGGACTCAAAGGAAAGAACGGTCACCGATTTCTTATTTGCTCATATTTTCACATGATTTGGGGTTCCTCGGGAGATAACAATAGACCAAGGGCCCCAATTCACCTCCAAATTGATTGAGGAGCTGATGGAGCAATATAGAGTTCGGCACAATAAAACCACGCCCTACCATCCATAGGCGAACGGGCAAGTAGAAGTGACAAACAAGGAGATAGAAAACATCCTGACCAAAACCATGTAGCAACACAAGAAATATTGGGCCACACGGTTGCCGGAGGCAGTTTGGGCATACAACACCACGTGGAAATCCACCACAGGATGCACACCTTTCCAACTGGTCTATGGAAAAAATGCGATGATGCCCATCGAGTTCGAAATCAAAACTTTGAGGATGGCTTCAGAATTAAATTTGAGCTTGGACGAAGCTCAAAAATAGAGGATTCGCCAGCTAGATCAGCTGGACGAAATTCGACTGGATGCTTTGCAGAGGACAGAGATTATACAGAAGCAGAGAAAGAAGTGGCATGATAACCACATCAAGTTGAAGAAGTTCCAGGTAGGGGAATGGGTACTGTTGTACGATTCTCGATTCCAGGAAAGGAAGGGCAAACTTATGCAGAGGTGGATGGGGCCGTATGAGGTGGCAGAACTCATTAGGAATGGGGTTGTGCACGTTAAGACAATTGACGGTAGCAACACCATGTTCACAGTCAATGGCCACCGACTACGCCCCTATAATACGTCCGAAACATTACAGGTGGAATCCAGAGTAGGCATGGGGGAGACCCCATCTTGCTAGATCTGGACCGAACTCTCATAGGTGAAATGGTGGGCATGAAAGTGCTCACCCAATTTGGTTAGTTAGTTATAGTTTTTTTTAATGTGTGTTTTTTGTAGGGACGACGCCCGCATGCAAGCTGTAGGCATCCTAATCCAGGGCCTAACAGGCACGGAACGCGTCTAACTGCCTTTATTTTCCTTTCTTTTTTTGGTTGCTTTTTGCAGGTGGGGGACCTGACAGCACGAAGGATAGGTATCTGGGAAACCAGGCCTGATTCGGCTCAGCATTTCGACACCGGCTCATAGATAGAATCTGGGCAGCATGAAAAACTGGGAAGGTTTGATCACCCTTTTTCCAGTCGATTCGTCGAGTCCAGAAGAAGGTGCCTTACTGCAGTCAGAAGGTGCCCATCCAGAAGAAGGTGCCTTACTGTAGTCAGAAGGCGCCCATCCAAAAGAAGGCGCCTTACTACAGTCAGAAGGCGCCCATCCAGAAGAAGGTGCCTTATTGCATCCGAAAGGCGCCCATAAAAAAAAAAAAAAATATATATATATATATATATATATATATATATATATATATAATAGGCGCCTTCCATGGCAGGAAGGCGCCAGAAAAAAAAAAGCCAGCCGAATACGCCTTCCAACATCAGGAAGGCGCATTCATTCCGTCGAATACGCCTTCCAACATCAGGAAGGCGCATTCATCCAGCCGAATACGCCTTCCAACATCAGGAAGGTGCATTCATCAAGACGAATGCCTTCCAACATCGGGAAGGCACGGACCAGAAGGAGGTGCCCCCCACATTGGGAAGACGCATGCAGTCAAAAAGTGCCTCCCACCAATCAGAAGGCATCGAAAGGCGCATTCGTTCGAAGACGAGCACCGACAACATTGGAAAGGTGCTACATGGACACCATCCACATGGGGAAGGTACCAAAGAATGCCTCCCATGTGCAACATTTACATCTACCGGATGCCTCGAGAGGAACAAAGCATCGCATGAATAAGCGATATCAAATACCCCTCCCTCGTGTCACAAGTCAGCAAATCAGTGGCTACCACGACAACTAGAATACCGAATCAGGTACACGCATATTAAATCAAATCTTTTATATAATTGTTTATAAATACGTAGTACCAAAAAATATAGTTGTCATAGAGATCGTACCCCCCATAGCCAAAAATGCGTGCCAATGAGAGGGTGCCTTCCATAACTGTTAGGGTTAGGCATCTTTTCTATAAGAAGGCACCTTCCTGAAGAAGGAAGGACAGAAAAAAATATACAGCAGAAGGCGCCATGGGAGGAAGGTCTAAGAATCACGCGATCAAGAAGAATGAACCTAGTGACACAGATGGGATCAGAGGGGCAGTAAAGACCCAATTCAAAGCCGAGGGGTGGCTCGAATACTGCACCCTGGTCAGTCAGGGCCAGGACATAGAGGCAGCTAGAGAATTTGCCACCTCTTTGAGGGGCGATGCGGCCCAAGTACGAGGGATGGAAATTCTAGTCACCCCTGAGTTCATCTCACAGGCGACTGGATTGCCTCTCACGGGGGAATGTATATACAAGGGCGGAGTGTTAAAAGTATACGTCGACATACTACTGCTGGGAGGAAATGTGCAGGTAGACAGGGAGGGGTTACTCAAAAATAGCCTCCCCATGAATATGCGAAAGATGTTTGAGTAGATTGCTCGATTCTTCACATGCACAGGGAAGTATACCCATCTGCACCTTAATCATGTGCACTTCCTCAATCACCTAGTGCATGGGAGGAAATTGAATATACCTTTCTACCTAGCGAGTGCTTTGAAAGATGAAGCGGCTCGGTACCAGAAAGGGGCACCGTCCGCCTTAGCCCACCATGGGCTGATATCGGCATTGGTCCGCCATGCAGAAGCACAAGGACAGAACCACGATGTAGAGGGAGATGGCAGCCAAATAGGGCAACACAGTGTGGTTGCCGAATTAGGGCAAGGCGAAGCATCCCCTGTAGAGGAGATAGCAAACATTGGGCAATTGGCATTGCCCTATTTTCTAGGAGGAGCAGAGCAGTCATCGGTGCCTAGAGACATAGAGGATAGAGGGCATTCCCCAGTGCTCGAGTATGAGGAGGAAGGAGCGCCACTCGTGGGTGGTGAGGACGAACCAATTCCCAGGAGGAAACATCTACGGTGATTCCTCTCGATAGAGGAAGAATAGAGTGATACAGAGATAGACGTCGCTGCCCAAACCCTTCGAGAATTAACAAACCAGAGCCCACGGAATGAGGGAACTTTTGAGAGCAATGACCAGATCAATGCGGCCTTGGAGGAGGCGCTCGACTGGCAAACTGATTGCTGGATGGCACAACAGATTCTGGAGGATTGCCAGAACCAACATCAAAAGGAATTGGAGGAAAAGGATAGACGAATCGCTCAGCTCGAGCAGCTGGTCCAGTAGTTGCAGGAGGAAAATCAAATACTTCAGGGCAGAAGAACAACAAGACAGGAGGCATCCACGCAGATGGATTGGGTAGAAGTAGTGCCAATGAACTCTCCCACATCCGCCGAATGAGTATTCTCTTCGGGGGAGATTCGATCGGACGCCCGATAGAGTAGCCCAGAGGCAGGGGAGGATTCCTCTATTTTTAGGGGTGAAAATGAAAGAAGTCCTACGATGCCCCCTGTCATTGTCCTGAGTGACACAGAGTAGGACGAAGGCCTCCAACAGTAGATAAGACCAGAGGATACAGAGGACCTCCCCAGGCCTGAAGAGGGAGAAGAGCCTGAGGGGTCGACACCAGGAAGACAGGAGGATAAAGGATCACCCTCGAGAGATAGCGGCACAACCGATCCTTCGGAGTGAAGAGAAGTCCCCAAAAGAGAAAGAAGAGACCCCTGTCCGAGCCGCCACATTTTTTGTAGAGGCCAAGGCAAAGAGGCCCAGGACGGCTCGATAGAAGGTGAAAGTGACCTTCACCGAGTTAGAGGAGGATGAATGGGACATGCAACCGTTCATCGAATGGCAAAAATATTTTGAGTGGCTGTGCAACGAAATGAAAGTAGCCAAGGCGGCCAGGAAGGCATCCTCGAGGATAAAAGGAGATTCTGGCATCTGCGTCAATCCGGCGGAAGACAACCAATTTTGGGACATCTATGGTTCATCCCGAGGGTGGCCTTCCATGATGAGGAGGTACTTGGAACGGTGGGGAATATATGGCCCACAATTGGAGGCCACTACAATTGCAAAGGAGAATGCAGGGCTTACCCCTGAAGTGGCCGCATTATACAAGGCCCAAGTAGTGCCTTCTAGAGAGGATAACTTGGATATCCCTCTGGCAGTGGTCAAACCTCCAGATGATGACCTCTGGCAAGCTACCGAAGCTGCATTTCAATCGGCAGGAACAACGCTGGCTAGACCACCACCAGTAGCGGCCAGAACAAGAAGGGGACAATTAACAACCGTAGTTTCCCATAGGCAGAGGTGAACCACACCTTCACATGCCGACACAAAAAGACAGACTCGGGCCGTAGGGGCAGCCGAATCCTCCAAGAGATGGCGACGATGAAAAGTCCGAGGGCTACCTATAGTTTGGATGCCACGAGGGCGTGGCATATGTTAGGCATGGGGGGATGATGAGCACCAAAAATGCTCATATTTTGTACATATTTCTTGGATCAATATGCGGTTGTATAATAAGGATTGCGTACTTTTATAAATGATTATATAGATATTTGATATAATTATGCGTGTTATCTAATTTGTGTGCTTTTAGTATGTTTTGTGGAATTGCAGTTGATTTAGTTAGATTTGGAACAGTCGAGGTCCTTTCGATGGACCTGGCACTTTATTTCATCGGGAGTCAATGAAGAGAACATAGGCGCCTCCCTGCAACCGAAAGGCGCCAATTGAACATAGGCGCCTCCCTGCAGTCGAAAGGCACCAAGTGAATACAAGCGCCTCCCTGCAGTCGGAAGGCGCCAATTGAACATAGGCGCCTCCCTGCAGTCGAAAGGCGCCAAGTGAATACAAGCGCCTCCCTATAGTCGGAAGGCGCCAATTGAACATAGGCGCCTCCCTGCAGTCGGAAGGTGCCAAGTGAATACAAGCGCCTCCCTACAGTCGAAAGGCATCGATTGAACATAGGCGCCTCCCTGTAGTCGGAAGGCGTCGTCTGAATGCAAGCGCCTCCCTGCAACCGAAAGGCGCCAACCAAAGGCAAGCACCTCTCCATAGCCGGAAGGTGCTAATAGAGGGTAAGCGCCTCCCTACAACTGGAAGGCGCTAATAGAGGCAGGTGCCTCCCTACAATCGAAAGGCGCCACTGATTCTTTGCCCGTTGACCAGAGTTGAACGACGTGGACGGTAGCGGCTGGTGCAGTTCCAGCTCTGCATCATGCAGAGCTAAATTGGAGATAGCACCTAACGTACCCAAACGTCTTATCGATGCCAGGCAAAGCATGAACCGAATGAACATGCCGCCTTCAGAACAGAATGCCAGACGTCGATTGCATTCGCCAGACTGTTCTAATTTAGTCTGGGAAGAATCGACTGTTGTAACCACTATTGTAACAAAAGTTCTATGGGTGTGTTATATAAACACACGCAGATCATTCTAAAAATATATAGAGAGATATATAGAAATAATTAATAAAGAGCTATTTTGAATTGCAGAAGATAGATTGTAATACGTTGATAAATATATTCCAGTTCCAGAAGTTCTAAGCGCGTGTTCGATCGGGAGGAATCTGCTGGAGCCTGGGCCCACTCCAAGCCAGTATTTCTTCCCCATTTCCTTTCTATTTATTTAATTAGTTTATTGCTTTCATAGAACCGTTCATTAATTTACTAGTTCCCGTATTTTGTAGTAGGTTTATTTCTAGGCATATATACATGATTTATTTCTGTTCTTCTTACGTAATTTATTGAGGAGTGCGGGAATGATTGACAACCATCTCAAGAACACCCCCCAACGTAGGATTAGCAGATTCACCCTCCAGTGGTATTGTAGTAACCTAATTCTGACTCTTCGCAAGTTTACGAAGCTCCCTGGGTTGATAATTAAATGCACGGGCATGTGACAAAAATAGGAAACCATTCACCTTGTTTGGCCCGCAATAGTCATGATACTTGTCATAAGGAAAAGAAGAGTCAAGTAACCAAAGAGTAATTATACAATGGCTATATATTACTCCAAAGATAAATATCTCATGCATAGCAAACATAGTGAGTACAATGATCATAACAAGTATTGTGAGTATAGTTGTCCTTATTGTAATAGATTTTTATGATACATTTGTAAGATAAAAAGGAGTAATAAATATTACATACATTTGAGCAACTAAGATTGTAAGTTATGCTACATGATTTGTACATGTATGATTCAATCTATTAAATTCATATTTTTTCATATTAATGAATGTAAGATGATATACTATAAGCCTTTATTTACATATTATTTGGCTCATATTATTTTGATTACATAAATATCTTGATCTTACTATATTATGGCTATCATATATTTGATTGTGTGATATTCATCCTACGAGTTTTACATTAATATTAAGGCTTCAAAATCCATCAGTGGTATCAAAGCTACACCAAGAAGTTTCTTGCATAGGTTAAATAGGTGCATATAAAATCAATTTTTTCTAGTGTAACAAAATTAGTTAGAGTTTATCTACTTTAAAGGGAGATAGACCTAGAATCTATTGTAATATCAAAGGAAGCAGAAAATCTAGAGTCTTTCCATAGTTGTAGGAACAACTAGTGAAGACTAGGACTCAACTATAGAGTCTTTCCACTAGGTTGAAGGATAACCAGTGAAGATGAGGACTCATATTTAGGAAAATCAACTTGAATATATTTGACTATTCAATAAAATTGCCAACCTTAACATTGAATTGAAGATTTGCAGATTAAAATATGAGGTAGAATCAACTCTTAAGATAGTTGGTCATTTAGAAAAAATTCATCCTAACATTGGGTTCTCTAGTAAGGAGGAGAATCATTATTCCTAGGTGTTACCTAAGACATTGTTGTAATAAAAATTAGTCATCAAAAGTGTGAGAAGCTTCCTACAATAGATATAGAATAATTTCATCTTCAAGTGCAAAAATAAGGTATAAAGCTTTCATCAAGTAGGGATTGATTTAATTTGTAGGTTATTAAAGGTTTTGGTCACAGAGAAATTAACCTTGATAAAATGGATTTAAAGCCTTGAAGATAGACCTTGACAAAGAAGAATTTAGGTTTTGAAGGTAAACCTTGACAAAGAAATATTTAGATCTTGAAGAAATAGACCTTGATAGAGATAGAAGATTAAGGTCTTGAAGGTAGACCTTGATAGAGAAAAGGATTTAGGTCTTGAAGATAGACCTTGACAATTGGCTTGACATTGGTAGCCATATAAAAGTTTTAGTAAATAATTTTTTAAAGATAGATAAGATTTCAACTCATTTAGAGACCTTAATAAGAGTTAAAAGTATAGATTCAAGAGGAAGAGAGACTCTTCAAAGAAAGAGCTCCATGATGAATATTTGAGTCACTTATTAGTAAAAAAAAATGCCTTGATAAAAGATTCAAATAAATTTTTAAAGATATTGAATAATCAAGATATTGCAAGCTATATAGATATTTGGTGAAGAGTAAAATATTAAGTGCAAAAAGTGAGAATAAATATTGAAGAAAATGAGTGTAAAAAAGAGGTTGGAGGCCATTAGAGAAAGGCCCGTGATATAAAATAAAGGAAAATATTGAGAAGAAGACAATATTCAAAGTTTAGAGGTAAATTAAGAATAAAAAGGACAATATTAATCTATTCCATGTAGAAGGAATAAGAGAATTCAGCTTGAGAAAGTGCAAGTATAAAAAATAAGTCATTCGAATTGTTAGTGAGTTAAGAAATAAGTAAAACAATATAATATAGTAATATTGAAGGATTATTAGTAAAATTTCAAGCTAGGTAGATGTAGAAGTCTCCTTCATCGAAAAATTCCAACATAAGTGTCGCCTAAGGTAGATCATCCATATCCAAGTAAGAGTCATCTTGAGATGAAAGCACAAACTAACCTGAAATAAAAAGAGAAGATTACAATGGATTAGAAGCAAAAGCATTAATACTAAAGTGTAGTGAATTAAAAGCATCAATATTAAGTTAATATTATGTAAAGGATGAATCAAGTTTCAAATAAAAGAGCAACATTTGAATCCTTGAGTCATTGTACTTCAATATTTGAGAGCCAATGCAGTGCAATCCCTAAGAGACAATGTAGTGCAATAGATACAATACAAAGAAATAGTTAGTCAATGTAGATGAGAAGAGAAATATTCAACCAACATAGATGAGAAGAGCAACAGTCAGCAAATTTAGAAGTATACTCTAGGTTTTGCCCAATTCGAATCAGCATTGCACTCATCCAAAGAAGCACACAAATTGAACCAACATAGCACATGATCAAAAGTGCCTATGCAAATTTTTCAAAATTTGAGTGTAATATACAATAAATAGAGTTATCCAAGTCAAAAGAGTGAGTTATAGCTCACAATATTATTTAGAACATCTCACTCAATCGATGGCACCCTAGATGTAGTGCCAATATAATGTAACTCATAATGCAACTTGGAACTTAGAATGTGAATAGACACATGATAAGGAAAATTTAAGGGAAATTTGAACAAATAATTTAGAAGAAAAAGTTTATTTCTTTATAAGAATGTAATAATAAGCATTATAAATCCATTCAAAGGATAACCAATATTGATATTTTTTGGGAACGTTACTTTATGTAACATAAGTTGCACCACCTACCATGTAAGAAGTAAATAAACATGCATCAAGAGTTAAAACATTTTGGAGTGTGAAATTTAAATAGGAGAATGCAAGTAAAGATCTTGGTAGATAAATTTGTTTGCAGTCAGGAGTAATTAAGCTTACTTCAAGGCATTCAAACAACTACAAAGCAAGGTATAATTTAGCATGCATAAGATCAAAGGTAAATTCAAATTTGAAATTAGGGTTTTTCAAGTTTAATTTTTGGAGTAATAAGGTTTAGTAAAGGTTTTTCTTAATTATTTAATCTTAGGAGAGATAAGGTCTTATTTAATTATTAGGGTTATTAAGTTTAATTAAAACTAAGTGATAAGTTATTGAAAAAGTTTATGGATGATGATATATTAAGTTAGGAGTTATAAGCTAAAGAACACAAGCTTATACTAAGAGGGGGGGTCAACAACATAAGACTACTTTTTAGTTTTCTTTCCCAAAAAATATTATGTAGTATATCAATGAAAATATCAACAGTAGTAATCAAAGTAATGCACAAATAACCACACACAATAGAGACACCAATTTAACGTGGTTCACCCAATGTGGGCTACTCCACAAATAAAATATTTCACTAAAATTTTCTCAACAAATATCTTGGGAATCCTTTCCCTATTATAATGTTTATGGACCTCTATCCAAAGGAGACACCAATCCCCTAATCAATTTCATGGATCTCTATCCATAGGAGACACCAATCTCCTTAGTTGGTTTGTGGATATCTATCCACTAGAGAACTCCTTCTCCTCTACTCTGGCTGGTGATCCTCTAGAAGAGTACTACCTCCATTGCACTGGCTTGTGGATATCTCTCCACTAAATAATCTATCCTCACTCAAAAGATATATATCCTCATTTCCCTGGCTAATGGATCTCTATCCACTAGAGACAATTGTCCTCTACTCTGTCACCTCCAAATTTTACTCTCAGTCCTATCTCAAATATATACTAAACATAGTTATTTTTTCTAACAAAATATGCTCAATATTTGTCCTCAAATATACACTAAACATAGTCCTTCGGTCTAGAACAAATCAGCTCAATATTTATAGTCAAATTTGTACTAAACATACTCCTTCGGTCTAGCACAAATCTACTCAATATCTGTCTCTGGTCTGGTAAAAACCTATCCTCAAATCTACACCAAAATCTATCCTAAAGCCTTCACACAAAGCTTGACTTAATCACAAATCAACTTTGCTAGATCTATCCCAAACATTAACTCAAGGTTTGAACAAATCAATCAATCAACTATACTCTCAAGTATTCTCAAATACTTACCTCAAATCTATCCACAAGTCCTATCTATAACTTGTTCAATCTACTCACCAAGTCTTCACCAAGACTTACCTCAAATCTGCTCAATAAGTCCTCACTAGAACTTGTCCAATCTGCTCAACAAGTCTTCACCAAGACTTGCCTCAAATATGCTCAACAAGTACTCACTAGAACTTGTCCAATCTACTCAACAAGTCTTCACCAAGACTTACCTCAAATATGCTCATTAAGTCCTCACTAGAACTTGTCCAATCTGCTCAATAAGTATTCACCAAGACTTACCTCAAATCTGCTCAACAAGTCCTCACTAAGACTTGTCTCAAATCTGCATTGTAAGATTCCACAAAATCTTACTCAACTCAACTCAATATTATCACATAAAACTTCTTTAGTCACTCAAACAAGCTTCACACAAAATATTTTTTAATCTCATAGAAACATATAGAGAATTGTTAGAGACTCAATATGCTTCACACTCACAACAATGCTCAATAAATTTCAATCTCTCTCTTGTTTTTACCATAGAAACATATAGAGAATTGTTAGAGACTCAATATGTTTCACTCACAACAATGCTTAATCACTTTCAATATTTCCTTCAACTCAATCCAAAAATAAAGAACAATTTTATTCACAAAACTTGAACTATCACTCCAACACTTTCAATCAATTATGCTCAAACTGTTGTAATCACAATGACACTGAGAGGGGGGGTGAATCAATGTGTTCCTTTTAAAATACTTCTAAAACAATTAGTCTTAAATCCAAAGCAGCAGATTAAAACTAATAAATGAAATACCAAGAAAGCATCACACATAACACAACATTTTAACGAGGTTCACCAATGTGGCTACTCCTCAAAAAGATTGCTTGGACTACCATCCAAATCCAGTCAATGTAAAGCTACAACTTTACATAATCCTTTACCAGCACCAACCGGAAGGAGCACCAACCCCTTAACTTTATCTGCTTCAATAGAATGGAGCACCAACTCCTATTTTACCAGCACCTACTAGAAAGAGGCACCAACCCCTTAATTTTCCAGCACCAACTGGACAATTTGTTTACCAGCACCAACTGGAAAGAGGCACCAACCCCTTAATTTGCCAGCACCAACTAGACTTCAATATTGAATAAAAAATGTTTGACATATACCTTTGTTATTGCAAGACTCTAACTGGTCTACATCACCTTTGCAATCTCTATGCACTCTGCTCTCTCTTGCGCAATCACTTCACATAGTCTGCTGCACTGCTATAGCCAGACTTTGCAATCAACTTTGCCCTTCGCGCTTCTCTGAACACTCTGCTTTCTCTGCACACACGCTTCGCACACTCTGTGTTGTTTCACATTCTGCTCTCTGCTCAACACGAACTTCACTTTCACAAACACTATGCTCGCATTTGCACTTTATCTTAACACCCCATACTTCAAACTCGAAGTACCCTTGCTTTTATAGAAGAAGTTTTAGGAACAAACCCTAAAAGAATGTCGGTTGAGAAACCCTAGAATTTGTCAGCTGCCAAACCCTAAAATCCATCGACCTAGATTTAACTTTGTCGGCCTCAAACTCTTCTTCCACCTTCGTCACTTTCCTGTAGCTTATTGCCGCGAAATAGTAACATGTCGACCCTTTTAATTTAATTTAATATTTTAATTTAAATTTTAAATAAAATAAAATTTAAACTAAATATTTAAAATTAAATATCTTCATCACCGGGGCATCTTTTTCAACGAAACGAAGAGCCAACTTGGGTTTTAAGAAAAACCCATTTCAAATCTATTATCCATGGTTTTAAATAAAACTTTTTATTTTGACTGCCTTGGTTTTCACAAAAAACCTTTAAAATTTAAACTAAATATTTAAAATTAAATATCTTCATCACCGGGGCATCTTTTTCAACGAAACGAAGAGCCAACTTGGGTTTTAAGAAAAACCCATTTCAAATATGTTATCCATGGTTTTAAATAAAACTTTTTATTTTGACTACCTTGGTTTTCACAAAAAACCTTTGCGCTTCTTGACATCTCAGGTTCTGAAGACTTCTTCTTCTCATTCTGAATTATGTTTTCTATTTCTGTGCATCTATCATTTAAGGACTCATGATCTGACTAACTTCTGAACTTTATCCTCTGCATCTGAGTGACTTCTGAACTACCTGTCCATTGCATCATTAGATCTAACTGACTGTGTTGACAACAATGACAATCCTCCTGCAACACCTTGCTCAACACTAAACTCCTATCCATTGTACTTTGGCTGCACCTTGCTGTTCAATAAACTCTTGTCCATTGCATCAATAAATCTGTCTGACTGTGTTGACAACAATGACAATACTATTTGCTGCACTTTGCTCAACAATCTCCCCCTTTGGAATTGTTGGCAACACGTGCAATTTTCCTATAAATCTTCTCCCCCTTTGACAATAATACCAAAGGGCTGCTGCAGACTCCCCCTGAGTCTATGCACAATATTCTTAGACACAAATTATTACAATTAGCAAATATTCCAAGCATGAACAAGAAGAAAAACAAATACACAAATGCTCCCCCTGAGTCCAAGACCACTTCATTTCACTGATTGACAACATCATGATAAGCATAATAGGCATCAATAAAATCAACAATGTGAATAGCAAGCAATAACCGATGAATGACACCATCACCATCAACTTCACCAATATAACATGTGTAAGAACATGACTGAACCACTGTCTTCTGTGCAACTACCCTCTGTTGCTTTGCAAACTCAAACTTGTCCATTGTTAGTGAAGGCATACAATAATCTTATATAGCCAACCTTTTGTTCTGCAATGCCAACAACATCTGCATACAACCTCACCATGCATCTTGGATATATTCTCAATAATCTTGAACCCAATGACAGCCACTTTCAACTCTGTGCAAGTACCAAACACTGTACCATAGCACAACCAACATATTTTCTCAACCAATTAGGGCTTTGGCAACAATGCTTATAGACAAGGTTTAACCAACGTCATTCAACTCAAGATTAACCTTGAAGCATTCAACCAATAACTACATGAAAAGGAAACTAGTAGACATCCTTTTCCTTCCAAAGGTATTTGAACAAGACAACCACCAACATAAATCACCAAGGCAAAGAATAACTTGCTCAAATCAAACTCAATGGAGTAAGTCCAAATCATGTATCAAGAAAAGCATTAACTTGATCAAAACAACCACTATGAAAGCAACTCAACTATTCATCACCAGGCTGGAAATCATCTGGCTGCTCAAAAAAACTTTTTCTTCAATCTTCCCATTCAACATGTTGATTTCACTTTTGTCAATAGAATTGACAAGTGACTCACATCTATACCAATTTTTTTCCAACACTGCAATTTTACTGCCAACTCTTACTTTGAACTATGCATGTCGAAAGAAGACATTTTGTCAAACACTTTATGGCCAACCGTAGTGCACCTTACTCAGCCTCAAGCTTCTTATCCTTGGACTGGCATTAAATCAATAGTTAAAACAAAACTTTCTATGAATTAAATATATTCACCAAGGTGTCATGAAAGATCTGGCAATCTTCACATCAAAGAGTAAAAACAAATACATGCTGCTCGAAACACAAATACACAGCCAGGGCAAGCATTCTTTCGTTGAGCAAATTATCTGGACTATTATGATTCGTAATTTTGAATAGTGGTATTAAGAATCATCAATAGTACAACAGTGACATATCTCAAAACTACCAATGGTGACAGCTCTCAAATTAAACACCACACTTCACAGCATTTCCACAAACCACTATATAAACTGAAAAACACACTTTAACACTATACAACATTAACCCAACTACTTACCTTTCATCCTCAGATACCTAGACAAATACATAGGAGCATTAAAATAAAACTTTAATATTTCTCCTCTTGAGGATGTGCCACCTGGAGTTGCTTAGAGCAATGGCAGAGTAGCCTCCTTCAGTCCAAGGAGACACAATTTCCTTTCTTCTATCTTTATCCAAACTTTTCTGAACTTGGGCTTGGGTTTTTCAACAACATCCCTATTTTGCTCCTGTTCGTGAACTTGAACATTTCTCTTGTGGAGTTGTCTCTTGTGCATTCTTTATGGATGATTATTTTATTTTCTTTTATGCACATGATATGTTCCTTGTCGGTTTTGTCCTCTTTGTGTCTGATGAAATCTAGGGTTTTGCCTTAGATTAGATATAGAAGTGCTTGGACAGAACCTTGCTATGTGCCCTTGACCATTGCATTTAAAACATTGCACATGTTTTATTCCCTGTCTCGTATTGCATTCTATGTGTATGATGAAATCTATGGTATTGCCTTAGATTGGATACGGAAGTGCTTGAACAAAACCTTGCTATGTGCCCATGGCCATTACATTTAAAACATTGCACAGTGTGTTCACTCAAAAAAATAGAAGTATTTTTATCAAAGATAACTCTTTGATCTATTGTTTAGTCCACAATAAATTGCCTTGTGACCAAAGTGGTTGCATTTAGAAAAATAGCCATAAAAAGCATTATTATTAAAAGAGTGAGAGTGAGAGAACCTCTTTTGCTGTGGTTGCTTTTCTGTAGATCTTCTTTGATATTTTCTTCCTTTTGAGGATTCAACTTCGGATTTTTCTTGTTTCAATCCTTCAACCGAGGACTTCTTCTTCTCTCGCATATTTGGAGGATGAAGGTTGTTCAACTTCATATCCTAGACCAGACTTAGCCGTGGAGATTATTTGTTGATTTATCATTGTATCTAGCAACTCCGTGCTCTTCTCAAATTTGAGATTTATATTGGCCTCTTTTAGTTGTTTCTTCAATGAAACAATCTCTTCTTCTTGTTGGCAGCATACAGTCTCTTTCTCATTGATTTGAGACCTAAGAATATCTTCAATCCTTTTGTTCGGTTCTACTTGCAGCTTTAGATCAACAATAACCTATTTATATTCCTCTTAACTTGTGCTGTATACATCATTCTTATTATCTAGCTGTGTCTTCAAGGCTTCTTCTGATTTCTTGGCCTTTTGAACTTGTAGGAAGAGATCTTCAATCTCATCCTCATATTCTTATAATTTCTTAGACAGTATTTTGTTCTTTTTCTTTTCTATTCTCCACTCTTCAAGAGAAGATATCAACTCTCCTTCAAAATCTACTTCAGCCTCAATATTTTCATCACAAACTTCAGGATTCACTTCTTCTACCTTTTTTGGTTTAAATTTCTCTTCTGCAGGAACTGAAACTGACTGGGATGCCTTTTTGGATGAGGATCTATTCTTCTTAGCCATGGTGTACTAATCCAAGATCAACCCTGACTGATTTAGCCAAAATTGGGAACTTGGCTCTGATACCAATTTTTGTAATCACAATGACACTGAGAGGGGGGGTGAATCAGTGTGTTCCTTTTAAAATACTTCTAAAACAATTAGTCTTAAATCTAGTAGCAGATTAAAATTGATAAATGAAATACCAAGAAAGCATCACACATAACATAGCATCAAGACTCTAACTGGTCTACATCACCTTTGCAATCTCTGTGCACTCTGCTCTCTCTTGCGCAATCACTTCACACAGTCTATTGCACTGCTACAGCCAGACATTGCAATCAACTTTGCCCTTCGCGCTTCTCTGCACACTTTGCTTTCTCTGCGCACACGCTTTGCACACTCTGTGTCGTTTCACATTATGCTCTCTACTCAACACAAAATTCACTTTCACAAACACTATGCTCGCATTCACACTTTATCTTAACACCCCACACTTCAAACTCGAAGTACCCTTGATTTTCTAGAAATTTTAGGAACAAACCCTAAAAGAACGTCGGTTGAGAAACCCTAGAATTTATCAGCTGCCAAACCCTAAAATCCATCGGCCCAAATTTAACTTTGTTGGACTCAAACTCTTCTTCCACCTTCGTCACTTTCCTGTAGCTTATTACCGCGAAATAGTAACACGTCGACCCTTTTAATTTAATTTAATATTTTAATTTAAATTTTAAATAAAATAAAATTTAAACTAAATATTTAAAATTAAATATCTTCATCACCGGGGCATCTTTTTCAACGAAACGAAGAGCCAACTTGGGTTTTAAGAAAAACCCATTTCAAATTTGTTATCCATGGTTTTAAATAAAACTTTTTATTTTGACTGCCTTGGTTTTCACAAAAAACCTTTAAAATTTAAACTAAATATTTAAAATTAAATATCTTCATCACCGGGGCATCTTTTTCAACGAAACAAAGAGCCAACTTGGGTTTTAAGAAAAACCCATTTCAAATCTGTTATCCATGGTTTTAAATAAAACTTTTTATTTTTACTGCCTTGGTTTTCACAAAAAACCTTTCCGCTTCTTGACATCTCAGGTTCTTAAGACTTCTTCTTCTCATTCTGAATTATGTTTTCTGTTTCTTTGCATCTATCATTTAAGGAATCATGATCTGACTAACTTTTGAACTTTATCCTCTGCATCTGAGTGACTTCTGAACTACCTGTCCATTGCATCATTAGATCTAACTGATCGTATTGACAACAATGACAATCCTCCTGCAACACCTTGCTCAACACCGAACTCCTATCCATTGTACTTTGGCTGCAACTTGCTGTTCAATAAACTCTTTTCCATTGCATCAATAAATCTGTCTGACTGTGTTGACAAAAATGACAATACTGTTTGCTGCACTTTGGTCAACACAAACATATCTTCTCAACCAAACACTCAATGAAATCTTATTCAACAATGCTTATTAAACAAACCTCACATAACAATGATACTCATGATATTTCACAAACCCTAATCATGATAGTTCACTTCACATAACAATGATACTCATGATATTTCACAAACCCTAGTCAAGCATATGAAAGCTTACTCAATATTTCCAATAGTGCTTATCAAACATGGTTTCTATCATCAACCTTTATTCTAGAAAAACCTTCATCAATCAATATTGGATATCTCAATACCAAACTCAACAATGCTCATCAAACAATCCTTTTCACTCCAACTTAGCATTCACAATATCCAATCCAACAATATTTTACTCACAAGGAAGATGTACCCATACCTTTTATTTTTATGGAGATATGTCTTCAAAACCTGTCTTAACCATAATCAAATTTTCTTTGCCAACACTAGGGTTAGGTTACCACAACCTATCTCAAGATCTCCACAAAATAATTTTCTCAAAAATTATTTTTCATACAAAATATCAAATCCTTTTGTACACCTTATAATCTCCAAACTCACAATATTTAACTCAATAATTTCACCATAACAAAACACTTAACAATTTCCCTTGCACACCTTATAATCTCCAAACTCACAATATCTAACTCAACAATTTCATTAAAACAACATGCATAGCAAACTCCCTTATACACCTTATAATCTCCACACCTTATAAATTTCAATCACCAAAAATCAAAATAAAATATTTTAATTTTTCTTTACCTTATAACTCCCCAAGCACTTAGCACTCACGACAATCTCAAAGCACTTAATTTTCAACACCTTGGAAAATAAAATCGAATGGCATACCTTTGGTTTGTTCTGCCCACTAAAAACTGACTTCGGTGAATTTGACCATGTGACCTTGCACTCCCAACACCCTAGCTCCAAGCTAGGCCACCAAGTGGGCTGCGTGCCCACATAAGACACATGACACACGTTGTCCCAAAAATCCGCCTCACAAAAAATCAAGCAAGTCAAACGAAGGCCTCTTCCTCCAAAACGTTGATCACGTGGATCGAACCACGATCTCCTCCATGCAAGCCTTAACACTCTCCCAACTGCCACCTGTGCTACCACCGTTGATGGGATGTCAAACCACTACGCGGCCTTTGTTGCCTCATTTCCCTCCAAGATCTTTGAAATGCAAATTATCTTCTTCTTAGATGCAGCGCTCGATATTCTCTTTTCTCGCATTTGAAGGTGTGTTGAATTAACTTTGGGAAATGGAAATCATTTCCTATATAAATGCACATTATCTTTTGATTTCTCACATTGGCCCATTTTTGAATTTAAAAATTTGAATTTAGTTTTTAAATATTAAATTTAAAAACCTTTGCCTCCATTATTAATTTAAATTAAAATTTTAATTTAAATTAAACCTTTTGAAAATTGCTCATGGGTCTTTTCAATTTGAACTTCATTTTTCTTCACCTTGTTATTTGGCCCAAAATATTATAATAATAGAATATTATTATTTAATTTAAACTTGCTTCTCCTTCCTCGGGTCTTCATCCTTTGGGCCCTTTTTAGGCATATAATATTAAAAATAAATATTATATCCTATTCCTTTCCAAGACCTTCTTGCTTTTGGAAAAACCACTTGATGTCCTTAATGATGATGAAATTAAACCAATATTCTTTTGACATCAATGACAACAAAAATACTCAAAATTTCCAACAATCTCCCCCTTTGTCATTGATGGCAACCCCTTTATTTTTACCATTCCTTTTTCTTTTTCAAAAGTTGCTTTCCCTGAGAAACTGCTCCCCCTGATTGAATGCTCTCCCCTAACTCAAATATCTCCCCCTTTGTCATCAATGGCAAAGGGTCACCTTTGGGGCTCGAGGCTAAGAATGAGACTCTTAGCTTAGCCCCTCCCCCACATCCTCTTGAGGTGATTAATTCTGGGGTGGGAGTATTTCTACTCCCAACATACATTGATCTTTACCTTTGTCTACTTTCTTCCTCAACTGATTCTTTTGATTCCTCTGACTATTCCTGTTCCTGCTTGTCTCTGGGATTTTTGCTCTACACCACTTTGTTGTATGCCCATCATTATTGCACTTATAACACTTAATGTTGTTATTCCTTAAAGGTGCAAATATCTTGGGGTTTCTCCTGGTGAAGCCATATCCATTCCTATCATGAACCCTACAATTTACTGCCTTGTGACCAAACTGATTACAAGAGTAGCAATACCCTTGAAAAAGTTACCTATTTCTAAAACTTCCATATTCCTATCTTTCATGTGTCCTGCATTGTGTAGCCTTGTACCCAAACCTGTGACATGAGAAGCATCATCCATTAAAACTACCTTGCCTTGACCCCATTGGTCTCCTAGTTTCTTTTACCCTATGTTGGTTCCTGTTCCATCTGTTCCTCATTTGTGCATTGTTCCTTTCCTTGTTGAAATTTCTATTGTCCAACTCATCCTCAGAGGTCTCACTCTCTCTTACACTCTCTTCTTCTGAAGATTCTTCTTCTTTAGAGCTTGATATTGACTCCTCTCCTTGTTTTCTTTGTACATGTTCAAAACCAAGACCTATCTTGTTTGATGTAGGTTTTTGTGTCTTGATAATCTTATCCAATTTCTTTGAGCTTCTCCCAAACCTGTGTAACTTGTCCTTAGACTATTTTACTTCCTTCCTTAGTGAAGCTACCTCATGCTCTAACTTTTCACATTCTAAAACCTTTGCTTCTAACTTCTCTTTGAATCTCCTTGTCTTAGCTATTGAGTTAGTTAGATCCTCTATAAGCTTTCCTTTCTCTTCATCACATTCTTGAAATTTAAGCTTGAGTTTTGAGTTTTGCTTTCTTACCTCCCTTAATGCATCAAGGGCATGAATAAGCTCACCCTCAAGATCAACTTCTCCTTTCTCTGATTCTTCCTCTATTTTTTTGCCTTTGGGATCATCTTCATTCCTTTCTAATTTATCTTCAATAGGATCACCTCCTTCTTCTATTGCCAAAAGTAAATTTTCTTCTAGTCCTTCAAGTGTATCTTCATATTCATCATCACTAAAATTGAATCCATTCCTTGTACAACTATCTTCAAGATGACCAAAGTTACCACATCTAAAACACTTGAGAATCATTGGTGCCCTTTTTCTAACATCATCTTTTTCTTTTCCTAGAAATAGTACTTCATATTTATCATTATCTGAGGAACTTTCATCACTATCACTTGAGCTCTTACTTGCCTTGTCTGCATAGAAAATCTTCTTATGCATTTGGAAAAACTTCTTTCCTTGCTTGCCTTGTCCATCCCTACTTTTCTTTTGGTACCTGTGTTTTCCTATTTCCCTATTCTTATGATCCTATTTTTCTTCATCATTGCTATTTCCAGCCTCTGGACAATCAGATGCATAGTGACCATATTTTCCACAATTGAAACATCTAACTGATTTCGTACCTTTATATTTTCTTGAGTCCTTGTTCCTTCTACCATAGTTTGCTTCTTCATCACTAGATGACTCATTGCTTGAATCTGACTTCTTACCCTTTGTCTTCTTAGTAACTTTGAAGGTTGCTTCCTTCTAGGGAATAGGTTCCTCTTTTATCCTCATCTCAAAAGCTATGAGAATGCCATGTAATTCATCCCTTGTCAAAATTTCAATATCTTTTACCTCTTCTATAGCTAAAATATTTTCACTAAACCTTTTTGGAAGTGACCTTAGAATCTTATCACAAACATCTATTTCCTCAACCTTAAGCCCAAGTCCTTGCATGGAGTTAACAACCTCATCCACATGAAGTAGATATGCCATAATGTTTTCCTCATCCTTCATTTTTAGGTCTTCAAATGCTCTCTTGAAATTTTGCAACTTTACCCTTTTGACCTTTTTATCTCCTTCATATATGCCTTGCAACTTATCCCAAATTTCCTTTGTTGATGTGCAATGCATAACCTTTATAAACTCTATTTCATGCAAACCTCTCAAAATTCCATTCATTGCTCTTGAATTGTGATGATGTAGAAGCTTACCATATTTATCTGTAGGTGGAGTTGCTAGTGGTGTGTATCCATTTTCAACTGCTTCCCATATTTCATTTCCAAGTGCCATTAGATGAAACTTCATCCTTGTGCTCCATAGTGCATAATTATTCCCATCGAACAATGGTGTTGAATTCCCTGAAGATCCAGTCTGAGAATCCATCTATGTTCTTGTAAGCTTTTCCTTCAAGTTGTTAAACTCTTCCAAAGGAACCTGCTCTGATACCAATTGAAGAACACAAGCTTATATTGAGAGGGGGTGAAAAGTATAAGACCACTTTTTACTTTTCTTTCCCAAACAATATTATGCAATATATCAATGGCAATATCAACAGCAGTAATCAAAGCAATGCACAAATCACCACACACAATAGAGACATCAATTTAACGTGGTTCACCCAATGTGGGATACTTGATGAGGATTGATGTTTGATCTTTCATATGACCCCTCTAGTAGTTCCTAGCTAGGTTTGCATAGTTTATTTCTTGCAAATTAATAATTGTAAGTGAGTCTCCTTCTCACATGCACTTGTGGGCACTAGTTATCTTCTAGTTGTCATTTAGAGTGTTAGTTAGTAAGTGTGAACTCAAAGTAGGAAGTGTGTACTTCAAGATAGCTAAAATGGATCTTCTAGTTAGCAATATTCCTTTCTCTTAACTTAGAAGTTTACGTGCATTCTCCTTTGCACTTTTGTAGCTTATGGTTAAGCATATTGGATCAAATCCATGATTTGATGGGTTTGGTTATGTATTTTGGGCCATTAGTGCCTATATATTGAATTGTAAATAATAGAACACTTAGTTGGATTTTCAATCCTTTTCATTGGTATCAGAGCCTAGTTCATGTTTGCACTAGGGCTTGTGAGGTGAGAGGATAGGAGATAATTTTGTTATGAGAAATTCTTTCTCATTGAGGACTCGGTTTAAGCTCAAGGGGAGCTTGAAAACCATTCGGAGAAGGAAGTTCCTTCGACGACAAACTCCTCGTTCCAACTTTTTGCTTATGCTCAAGAGGTATAGGAAAAGTTTGCCTCAGAGTTCTTCGTATTGTGATCCTTGGAAGGGATTGGATCGTAGCTACGGTCCAATTAGGATTAGGGAGCCATTTGACCCTACTTCCCCCCATTTTTGAGTACTGAAGAGCTCCAGGAGGTCATCAAAACTAGGTCGTGTGTCGACTTGGGTCTGGTTGCCTTTCAAACGCTGGTCGTGTGTCGACCGGATCTTGAAAGGAGAGCTACTGAAGGGATCTGGTTGCTCGCATTTTTACAAATTAAGTTTTTCAAATTTTGGAATTAACCCCCCTGGTTAATTTTTAAAATTTTCTAGTTTGTATTAGAAAAGCTTTAATTTTTATTAATATATTATTTTATTAATATATTAATTTGCTGCATATTGTAAAAAAAAAAAATATTGTATTTTTTTAGATAGCCGAAGGCCTTGCAGCAGGCTTCGGCTACATTCGAGCAGCACCGACAGCCCACGACGCCTGCTCGCCATTGCCTGTCGGTTCATCTGCTGTCGGGTTGACAGTCAACAACAATCGTTGTCCATTGTGATAGCGATTGAGGCTATCACTTGATGCAGCTATCAGGTCTGACAGTAGTTCTGACTTAGCTGTCAGACTGATAGCACCAGACAAGCCAGCCTCGACCGTTGTTGCCTGCTGATAGTGCCAAGCGGGGGTTCACTTGGCGTCAGGCCAGTGCCCTAACGTTGTTGTCAATTTTGATAGCAGTGCAGTCAGGTGCTGCGGCCTAACCTAACTGTCAGCACTGATAGTGGTAGGCTAGCCTGACCACGCTGTCAGACTAACAATGTCAGTAGTGGCTTGCATGCTTACAGGTGTGCACCGCTTTGGCATTAGGCCAAACAACACCTAACGTGTTGTCAGGCATGACAGCATCGTAGCCAGGCAGGAGGCCTAGCTACGCTATCATTCTGTTGTCTACAGTCGAGCAGCACTTGGAGGCAGCTGCACGGGTGCTCAACTTTGGAGGTCGCACCACAGTTCCCACCTCGGATTGAGCCTGAAGACAGCGTCGGTCCAAAACTATGAGTTTAGATCCTCGAGAACCATGCCACTATAGCAAGACATTCATGCCTCGGGATTAGTGCCACTGTAGTTTGAGAAGTTGCATGAAAATAAGGGTAATTTATTGTAAATTTTTAATTTTTACTATTTAAGGTTGCATGTTAAATTTTGTTTTTATTAATTTAATTTTTAATAACTTGATTAAATTCATTAATCTTTGATTAATTGAAATTTAATTTTTAATTAAGTTATTTTTAAATTAATAAATTCTAAATTGCACCTTAGATTAGTTTAAAATTTCAAAATTTTGAGCCTTAGGAGTAAATTTTCAAATTCAGAAGCACTCCATTGTAACAAGGAAAATTTTCATTTTATTTCCTTGATTTAGTGCTTTCTCATTTTTACTCCTGGCTTATACCCGGGTTCACATGGCTTCTGACTTGGCTGCCCAAGTGGCAGAACTTGCCCATGTTGTAAATGCTTTAGCAGATAAAGCTAATGACACTACCATGGCAGAAGTCCTTGGCAATCTTGCCATGAAGGTAAATGACATTTCTGTGCATAATGCTTCAACTTCTGCTCATGATTCTCGTCTGAGAGTTCGTTGTGAAGTTCCATTTTATGATGGATCCAGGAACCCTGATGTCTTGAATAGTTGGATTCTTGACATGAGTTCTTGGTTTTCTTACTCTCAACTTTCAGATGACGATGTAGTGCCTTATGCTAAGCTAAAACTTTCTGGTTTAGCCAAAGTACTTGTTGAACGAAAAAGAGGACAGGATGCACTCACTACATGGGATGAGCTTGTACATTGTCTTAAGACCAATTTTTATCCTTCAAATTATTCTAGGGAATTGGTTATTAAATGGTTTCATTTTCGACAAGGTACTAATATGTCTGTACAAGAATATATTTTCCAGTTTAACAGGTTCAGGATACTTGTGAATGTGGAGGATGATGTTCCAGCTTTGATTCTCAAATTTCAAAGTGGCTTGTTAGAGCATTTGTACAGGGAACTAATGTTTGTTTCTATGGAAACATTGGATTCAGTTTTCAACCAGGCGCAACTTGCGGAGGACAAGTTTAAGGCGCATTCGCAGGCATTCCGCGCACCTGTTACTCAAGTGGTTGCAAACTCATCAAAAGGGAATAATTCTTTCTCACAAAAGAAGAATTTTGCTCAAAAGAAGAATGTTTCTTCTCCATCTCCTTCTTCTCCTTCCCCTTCCGCTTCTACTCCTTCTTCTTCTTCTAAACCTTCTTCTTTTTCTTCTTCTAAAAAATTTTGCAATTATTGTAAGAAGAAAGGGCATGAAAAAGCTGATTGCTTTAAGCTTAAAAAGAAGAGTTTAGTAATTACTACTCAAGAGGAGGATGCTCCCAAAGGTCCCCTTGAGTCTGTAGGAGAGAGTAGAGTATACACGGAATTACGAGGTAAGCTTAATGAAGTTACCTTGGTAAATGTAAGTTCATCCGAAGGGGCTCGTGATGCTTTGTTCATCACTCGAGCCCATTTGCTTCATAATTTTGCAACCGATTGTATAGTGGATAATGGCTCGCAGAAAAATCTAATTGCGAGGTCCATTGTCGAGCGTTTGAAGTTACCTATGGAGCCTCATCCTCAACCTTATTCTTTGGGTTGGAAGGATAGTGGAAGAGGCTCAGAAATCACTCACACTTGCACATTAAAATTTGCACTTGGCCCACATTTCATAGATCAAGTCACTTGTGATGTGACTCCTATGGATTGTTGTGGGATTTTGCTTGGACAACCTTTTCAGTATGATAGGAGAGCTGTTTATGATGCTTTCAAAAGAACCTACACACTTCAAAAATATGGTAAGGTCTTTCTCATTAAAAGCACCAACACTCCTAACATCATTCTAAGTTCCAAGCAAACAAAAAGAGTAATTAAAAAAGGTGGTGATGTTGCTCTAATTTTCATTCGCTCTCAAAACACTTCTACATCCACATCCATTACAAAGCAACACTCTTCAATGGATAAAATATTGCAAAGTTATTCACACATATTTCAGGAGCCAAAGTCTCTTCCTCCAATTCGCACAATTAATCATAGCATTGAAATCATTCCTGGTTCTTCACTACCTAATGCACCCATGTATAGACAATCTATTTTGCAAAATGAAGAAATAAAAAGGCAAATAGAAGATTTGTTGTCTAAGGGTTTCATTAAGGAAAGTACTTCTGCTTGTGCCTCACCTATTTTGTTGGTTCTTAAAAAATATGGCACTTGGAGATTGTGTATTGATTTTCGTGCTTTGAACAGAATTTCTGTAAAGAATAGATATCCATTACCACGCATTGATGATTTATTAGATCAGCTTCAAGGAGCTAAGTTCTTTTCAAAAATAGATCTCAAAAGTGGATATCATCAAGTGCGTATCCAAGCCGAGGATACATGGAAGACAACTTTTAAGACGAAGATGGGCCTCTTTGAATGGTTGGTCATGCCCTTCGGTCTTACTAATGCTCCTGCAACCTTCATGAGGTTGATGAATGATGTATTTCGTGATGTACTTGACAAATTTGTAATAATATATCTTGATGATATATTGATTTTCTCAAAAACTTGGGAGGAACACCTTAGGCATATCCAAGCAAACCCTTGATCTTCTTGCGAAGAATCAATTATATGCCAATTCTTCCAAGTGTTCTTTTGGCAATACTTCAGTTTCTTACCTTGGCTATGTGATTAGTGAAAGTGGAATTCAGGTAGATCCCATAAAAGTTGATGTTTTACTTAAGTGGTCCCCTCCTACAACTCTCACCGAGTTAAGGAGTTTTCTAGGACTTGCGAATTTTTATCGCAAGTTCATTCCTCAATATTCCACCCTTGCAGCCCCATTGCATTATCTCACTAAGTCTAAAATTCCATTTCATTGGGAGAAAAGCCAAGAAGTTGCCATTGAGAAACTCAAAAAGAAACTTTGTACAACACCCGTGTTAACTTTACCTGACCTCTCTCAACCTTTTGAGATTGAAACGGATGCCTCTAAAGTTGCCTTAGGAGCTGTGCTCAAACAGAATGGTCATCCAGTTGCTTATCATTCAGAAACTTTTTCTGCTGCTAAGTTGAACTATTCTACATATGACAAGGAGTTGTATGCATTAGTTCAAGCTATTAAGTATTGGAGACATTATCTTTTGGGAAAAGATACAATAGTACACACTGATCATATGCCTCTCAAGTTTTTACAATCTCAAAGTAAAATTGAAGAATCAAGACATATGAAGTGGGCCTCTTACCTCCAACAATTTCACTTGGTGATCAAGTACAAAAAGGGGAAGAGTAATACTGTTGCTGATTGTTTGAGTAGGCCTCCAGCAGCTCTTGCCTTAACAGTTATGTCCACTTCACACTTGGGATTTCAGACTTGGCCTAATCAGTATTCACAGGATCCTGATTTTGGAAAAATATTTGAGCAAGTGAGTAAGCCTTCTTCTTCCAATTTGCGTCCTTTCCAAGATTTCTACATCAAAGAAGGACTTCTTTACAAATTGGACAAGGTTTGTGTTCCTTGTGAGCCTAGAGTGTCACTTCTTAAGGAAGCTCATTCTACACTTTATGGTGGTCACTTTGGGAAGCATAAAACACTTCATCATTTGCAAAGATTTTTCTATTGGCCTAAAATGCAGAGGGATGTGTTGAGATTTCTCAAACAAGTGTGCAGCTTTGTTGTCGCTCAAAACCAGCTAATAGGAAGTTTGGCTTAGGCATGCCTTTGCCCATTCCTTCCCATCCTTGGGAAAGCATTTCCATGGATTTGGTTAGTGGTTTTCCTATGACAGTGCGCCAACATGATTGTGTGTTCGTGGTGGTTGACAGATTCAATAAAATGGCTAAGTTTATTCCATGCCGCAAGACAAGTTCTGCATCAGACTTAGCCCAATTTTTCTTTGACAGCATTTGGCGTTCCTTTGGTCTACCTACCAGCATTATCTCGGATCGTGATTCATGCTTTGTGGGTCACTTTTGGCATTCTTTGTGGAAGATTTTGGGAGTTTCCCTTAACTTTTCCATCG
Source organism: Wollemia nobilis (assembly GCA_028583015.1). NCBI lineage: Eukaryota > Viridiplantae > Streptophyta > Pinopsida > Araucariales > Araucariaceae > Wollemia > Wollemia nobilis. The sequence goes on from JAQPPZ010016981.1 coordinate 41,532,746, forward strand.
CCTATCATCCGCAGTCCGATGGGCAGACTGAAGTGGTAAACCGTACACTTGTGCAAAGTTTACGAATCTATCATCACGCTTCACCAAGAAAGTGGGACTTGAGTCTCACTCATATTGAACATGCCTACAATAGGGCCCTACATTCTTCTACAGGTCATTCACCCTTTGAGGTTTGTATGGGATTTCAGCCCTTGGCACCTTATGAGTTACCTTTGTCTTTGCCTTCTCCCGTCACTTCACATCTTCAGAAGGAGCAAGACAAGGCACACTCATTTATTCAACACTTGCACAATCTTCAATCAAAGGTGGTTGAGATTTTGCAAAAGACACAGCAACAACAGAAAAAGGCCATGGATCGACATCGAATTCCTCATCCATTTTAGGTTGGTGACAAAGTTTGGTTGCATCTTGACAAGCGACGTTTTATTGATAAGACTCATAGCAAAATCAAACCAATTCGCTATGGGCCTTATACTATTCTTCAACAGGTGTCCGAGAATGCTTTCCGCCTTGATCTTCCCGCACACTTGGGAATTCATGACGTCGTCAATGTAGATCTTTTGAAGTTGTACTTTGACTCTACATTGGAGACTGCACCAGCTATCAGTCATCCCGTGGACGTGGTTCCTGATGCTTAGTTACCATTGGATGCAGATCAGATCTATGACACGAAGACTCGACAGACTCGCCAGGGGTCTACCACCTCATATCTTGTGGCTCGACGAGGACAGCTGCCGCATCAGGCTCGTTGGATTTCTTTTCATCAGATGTCCCGTGACTTTCCTATTCTTCTGAAAGCATTGGAGTCCAATGCTTCTATTGTGGGGAGGCATGATGAGGATTGATGTTTGATCTTTCATATGACCCCTCTAGTAGTTCCTAGCTAGGTTTGCATAGTTTATTTCTTGCAAATTAATAATTGTAAGTGAGTCTCCTTCTCACATGCACTTGTGGGCACTAGTTATCTTCTAGTTGTCATTTAGAGTGTTAGTTAGTAAGTGTGAACTCAAAGTAGGAAGTGTGTACTTCAAGATAGCTAAAATGGATCTTCTAGTTAGCAATATTCCTTTCTCTTAACTTAGAAGTTTACGTGCATTCTCCTTTGCACTTTTGTAGCTTATGGTTAAGCATATTGGATCAAATCCATGATTTGATGGGTTTGGTTATGTATTTTGGGCCATTAGTGCCTATATATTGAATTGTAAATAATAGAACACTTAGTTGGATTTTCAATCCTTTTCAATACTCCACAATGAAAATATTCCACTAAAATTTTCTCAACAAATATCTTGGGAATCCTTTCCTTATTACAATATTTATGGACCTCTATAAAAATGAGATACCAATCCCCTAATCAAGTTCATGGATATCTATCCATATGAGAGACCAATCTCCTTAGCTGGTTCGTGGATCTCTATCCACTTGAGAACTCCTTCTCCTCTGCTCTAGTTTTTGATACTCTAGAATACTACTACCTCCACTACACTAGCTTGTGGATCTCTCTCTATTGAAGACTCTATCCTCACTCAAAATATCTTTATCCTCACTACCCTGGCTAATGGATCTCTATCCACTGGAGACTACTGTCCTTTGCTTTATCACCTCCAAAGCTTACTCTCAGATCTATCTCAAATATGTACTAAACACAGTCCTTCGGTCTAGCACAGATATGCTCAATATCTATCCTCAAATCTACACTAAATACAATCCTTCAGTCTAGCACAAATCTACTCAATCTCTATATTCAAATCTATATTAAACATAGTCCTTTAGTCTAGCACAAATATACTCAATATCTATATTTGGTCTGGCACAAACCTATCCTTAAATCTACACCAAAATCTATCCTTAAATATGTCCTAAAGCCTTAACACAAAGCTTGACTCAATCATAAATCAACTATGCTATATCTATCCCAAAACTTAACTCAAGGTTTGAACAAATCAATAAATCAACTTTGTTCTCAAGTCTTCTCAAAGACTTACCTTAAATATATCTACAAGGACTCTCTAGAACTTGTTCAATATACTCACCAAGTCTTCACCAAGACTTAACTCAAATATGATCAATAAGTCCTCACTAGAACTTATCCAATCTACTCAACAAGTCTTCACCAAGACTTGCCTCAAGTTTTATTAACAAGTCCTCACTAGAATTTGTCCAATATTCTCAACAAGTCTTCACCAAGACTTACCTCAAATCTACTCAACAAGTCCTCACTAGAACTTGTTCAATCTTCTCAACAAGTCTTCACCAAGACTTACCTCAAATCTACTCAACAAGTCCTCACTAAGACTTACCTCAAATCTGCATTGTAAGCTTCCACAAAAGCTTACTCAAATCAACTCAATATTATCACATCAAACTTATTCAATCACTCAAACAAGTTTCACACAAAATATTGTTTATTCTCATAGAAACATATAGAGAATTGTTAGAGACTCAATATGCTTCACACTCAAAAAAATTCTCAATCACTTTCAATATCTCTCTTGTTTTTACCACAAAAACATATAGAGAATTGTTAGAGACTCAATATGTTTCACTCACAACAATGCTTAATCACTTTCAATCTTTCCTTCAACTCAATCCAAAAATAAAGAATAATTTGTTTCATAGAACTTGAACTATCACTCCAACACTTTCAATCAATTATGGTCAAACAACTCTTCCCAACCAAACACTCAATTAAATCTTATTCAACAATGCTTATCAAACAAACCTCACATAACAATGATACTCATGATCTGTCACAAACCCTAATCATGATAGTTCACAACTTCACATAACAATGATACTCATGATCTTTCACAAACCCTAGTCAAGCATATGAAAGCTTACTCAATATTTCCAACAATGCTTATAAAACATGGTTTCTATCATCAACCTTTATTCCAGAAAAACTTTCATCAATCAACATTGGATATCTCAATACCAAACTCGATAATGCTCATAAAACAATCCTTTTCACTCCAAATTAGCATTCACAATATCCAATCCAAAAATATTTTTCTCACAAGGAAGATGTACCCATTCCTTTTATTTTTATGGAGATATGTCTTCAAAACCTATCTTAACCACAATCAAATTTTCTTTGCCAATACTAGGGTTAGGTTACCACAACCTATCTCAAGATCTCCACAAAATAATTTTCTCAAAAATTATTTTTCATACAAAATATCAAATCCTTTTGTACACCTTATAATATCCAAACTCACAATATCTAACTCAACAATTTCATTAAAACAACATGCATAGCAAACTCCCTTATACACCTTATAATCTCCAAACTCACAATATCTAACTCAACAATTTCATTAAAACAACATGCATAGCAAACTCCCTTATACACCTTATTATATCCACACTTTATAAATTTCAATCACCAAAAATCAAAATAAAATATTTTAATTTTTCTTTACCTTATAACTCCCCTAAGCACTTAGCACTCATGACAATCTCAAAGCACTTAATTTTCAACACCTTGGAAAATAAAATTGAATGGCATACCTTTTATTTGTTCTTCCCACTACAAACTAACTTTGGTGAATTTGACCATGTGACCTTGCACTCCAAACACCCTAGCTCCAAGCTAGGCCACCAAGTGGGCTACGTGCCCACATAAGACACACAGTGTACGCTATCCCAAGAATCCACCTCACAAAAATATTGAGCAAGTCAAATGAAGGCCTCTTCCTCCAAAATGTTAATCATGTGGATCGAACCATGATCTCCTCCACATAATCCTTAACACTTTCCCAACTTTTCCCTGCACTACCACCTTTGGTGGGATGTCAAACCACTACGCGGTCTTTGTTGCCTCATTTCTCTCCAAGATCTTTTAAATGCAAATTGTCTTCTTCTTAGATGTAGCGCTCGATATTCTCTTTTCTCACATTTGAAGGTGTGTTGAATTAACTTTGGGAAATGGAAATCATTTCCTATATAAATGCACATTATCTTTTGATTTCTCACGTCGACCCATTTTTTAATTTAAAAATTCAAATTTATTTTTTAAATATTAAATTTAAAAACCTTTGCCTCCATTATTAATTTAAATTAAAATTTTAATTTTTAATTAGACCTTTTTAAAATTGCTCATGGGTCTTTTGAATTTGAACTTCATTTTTTTTCACCTTGTTATTTGGCCCAAAATATTATAATAATAGAATATTATTATTTAATTTAAACTTGCTTCTCCTTCCTTGGGTCTTCATCCTTTGGGCCCTTTTTAGGCATATAATATTAAAAATAAATATAATATATTATTACTTTCCAAGACCTTCTTTCTTTTGTAAAAACCACTTAATGTTCTTAATGACGATGAATTTAAACCAATATTATTTTGACATCAATGATAAAAAAACTTCTCAAAATTTTCAACATAAGCTTTATTAATAGTTTTTAAGATTGATTTGGTTTATTAGTTTCTTGAAATAATTTTATGACAACAATAATTTTACTGTCAGTATCCTTCTCAGTATTAGTATAGTCAACCTCAATTACAATATAGAGAGGGAAATAAAAAAGGACATATAGCTTAAGAAATTTATGAAATTTGAGAGTTAGAAGAGACTATTGAAGAAAATGATTTCAAATCTCTTTCAACAAAATTAATATGCGATGAAGATGAATTTCTCAAACATATTATGAAAGATACTAATTATTCATTTGATTAGAATATAGAAAGGTAACATATCAAAAAAATAGAAAGAAATAAAAGTAAGGATAGGTCCCAATATCACTTGAATTATGAAGACCATAATTTAATACTAAAGTCTTCAATAACCAAATAATGTAATATACGAGGGTGTTGTGAAATTTCTTAAGGTGGAGAGATCCAAAAAGAACAATGATAAAGCAATTCTGATCTAAAACAAAATGAACATTAATGGATCATGGGTATCACCCAAAAATGGTCCAGGATTGTTTAGCAATTAAGCTAAACCAATTCAGAATATAAAATGATGAAATATCATCAGCCAAAAGCTACAATTTCAGCAAACTATTTTTCAAGTCCAAACAATAAAATTAGATCTAGAATTGAAAAAACAAAATTCACAAAAAAACTTAAAAAAATATCCACAATAGTGCACTCAAAAAAAAATATTCTTGTATCTTTAAAAAGAGTCTAATTACAATACATATAATGATCAGTCAGCCTTGATCAATAAAAAATCTAAAAACAACTCACGTTTCTAAAAAAAGCTAGCTTTATAAAAAAATAGCTTTTATCATGGCCACCTTGCATGCTATTTTATTTATTTATTTTTAAATTAACTAAAATTCTTAATTAGCATGAATAAAGCACCCAATTTAATATATTTTTGCATGTACTTTATTTCAGTTACAACTCACATATTAATTTAATAATTATGGGTGACTTTTGAAATCACCCTCAACAATCCCACTTTGATGTCAAAGGAAGAAATATACAACACTTATTTGATTCTCCCATGAGTCACCTTCAAAAATCTCTTTTTGAGTATATCAGCAACTTTTTCCTTGCTCTCAACATACTCAATGACAAAAAATTTGTCATGTGCCAAGTCTCTGAAAAAATGGTGCTTCAACTCTCTATGTTTGGTCCTTGCATGGAAAACTAGAATTTTGGACAATTGTATCATCCCAATGTTATCAAAACATATTTTGGTAGGCTCATGTTGAGTCTCACCAAAATACTTCAACATTTGCCTCATCCAAATCCCTTGTGTACAAGTTGAAGTAAGGGCTGCATATTTAGCTTCAATGTAAGATAAAACCACTGTACTTTGCTTCTTGGATGACCAAGAAATCAACCAAATTTCCAAGGTGAAACAATGCCTTGTAGTGGATTTTTGGTCATAAATAGAACCTCCCCAATTTGAATCAACATACCCAACCAGCATTGAAGATCTTGTTGATCTATAGTGTATGCCATGATCAAAGGTTCCCTTCACATATCTAAAGATTTGTATCATCGCTTACATATGCCTTTGAGTTGGAAATATCATAAATTTGGAAATTAGTGAAACTACATAGGTAATATGGGGTCTTTTGGATGTGAGGTACATAAATCCACCCAGCATACTTTTGAAAGTCTTCTCATCAACAAGAGAACTCCCCATCCTATTGGGCATACTTGGCTTGGCATATTAAGATATCATCTTCCCTTGTAATTCCATGCCAAGAAATTATTTCAATTTTTCAATATCATATAATATCAAAATCACTTTTCATGTTCTCCTTGAAGTCTTTTGTCATAGCTTTGGAATTCTTATAAAAATGAGATCATCAATATAAAAACAAACATAAAACATGTTAGTGGCAATAATTTTCATGTAAAGAGTTGGTTCATTTTTTCCCCTTTCAAAGCTATTTTTAGATAACCATCCATCTATATTTGAGTAACAATCTCTTGGAGCTTATTTCAGCCCATAAAATGCCTTTCTCAACTTGTATACCCAATGCTCTTTACCTTTTATTTCATAACCTTGTGGCTACACCATATATACGTCTTCTTAAATATCACCATTCAAGAATGCACTCTTAAAATACATTTGGTGAACTTCCCATCCTATATAAGAAACAAATGAAATCATAAATATAATAGTATCTTGGCAAGCCACATGAGTAAAGGTCTCCTCATAGTCTACATCATATGTTTGTGCATACCCTTTTGTTACTAATCTACCTTTGTGTTTGTCTATTGTTCCATCACTATGAAGCATGTTATTATAGACCCATTTTGTACCAATGACATACATGTTTATAGTATGCTGAATGACATTCCATATCTCATTTCTTTCAATGACCTCCATCTCAGCATTCATTGCCTCAACCCATTCTTTCCTTTGACAAGCCTCTACATAGTTCCTTGGTTCAATAGAAATACAAGATAAGACATAGTAAGTCATTTCATATTCAATATCTTGAAAATTATTACCTAATTATTGTTGTTCTTCTCTCATAGTTCTAATCCAACATATTACTTGTTGTATGTGGAAGCAACAACCTCTTGTTTTTTACTTGGGTTTAAGTTGGTGGTAAACTAGTCTCTTGGGAAGAACTAGTATTGTTGCCATTGACACTAGTAACTTGTGGAGGATCTTTATTGACCTTCATTTATCCATAAAAATTCTTCCCTCTTCACTAATAACCTTTGCACTATTTTTTTTATGATCATAAAATATATGATTCTCAAAAAAATTATAATTTTTTTCTAACAATATTGAAAAACTTGTAAGCCTTACTACCATCGCTATAACCTGTAAAAATGTCAGGCTCACTCTTAAGGTATAATGTTTTCCTTTTAGCATCATCAATGTGAAAAAATTATAAACAACCAAATACTCTAAGATGAGCCACCATGGGATTCTTACCATGCCATGCTTCATAGGGTGTCTTGTTTTTCACTGCCATTGTGGGACTTCTATTTAGGATGTAGGTTGTTTGCACTAATTGAGACTAAAAATTTCTCTCAAAATTATTGTTATCCAATATGGTTCTTTTTGACTCCATTATTGTCCTGTTATTTTTTTTTGCAACACCATTTTATTGTGGTGTTTAGGGAGTAGTAAAATAACTTTTTATTCCATGCAAAGAGCAAAGATCTAGAGATTATTGTGAACATAATTTCCCATCTCTATCAGTTCTCAACACCTTGATAGAACAACATGATTATTTTTCAAACAATTTCTTGAAGGTCTTGAAGGCTGAGATTGCCCCATATTTTATATTTAATAATAAAACCCACATTATTCTAGTAGCATCATCAACAAAGAAAATAAAATACAATTTTTTTCTATGCTAGGACAAGACATGGGCCCACACAAATCTGAATGTACCAATTATAATTTATTGATAGCTCTACATTTATTGGTTGAAAATATTTCTCTATTGTGTTTTCCAAGTATACATGCCTTGCATACTTCTTTCAATTTGGATTCAATCCTTGGAATACCATCAACCATACTATTCTTAAAGAGGACATGCAAACTTCTAAAATTTAAATGACCACATCTAGTGTGCCACAACATGCTTGATTCCTTAATGGTAGAAAAGCAATAATTTTTATTTAACATACTTATTATCAATGAAAAAATTCTATTTTTTGACATTATAGACTTTCCAATCAATTTGTTACCATTCACATTTGATCTCTCTAGTACTCAAAGTTCTCTCCTTTGAATGTAGGTATATTTAAGGATGTACTATTTATTGCCATGATAGAAAATGAATAGCCACAAGTACTTCTTATACAAACCCTTGTAAAGGATTTTTGGAATAAAAATATTCATCCTCTCTTGTCATAGTTTCACCTTAAAATACTGAAATCACACACAAAACTCTGCTCTAATACCAAATAAAATTTCTTAAGGTGGAGATATCCAAGAAAAATAATGATAAAGAAATTTTGATCTAAAAACAAAGAGATTAATGGAACATGGGTATCACCCAAAAATGTTCTAAGAGTGTTTAGAAAATAATCTAAACCATTTCAGAGTACCAAATGATGAAATATCCTCAGCCAAATGCTCTAATTTCGGCAAACTATGTTGCTAGTCAAAACCAAAAAATTAGATCTGGAATTAAAAAACAAGTGCATTAAAAAACTTTAAAGAAGCACCACATGTAGACACCTAAAACATTTATTTTATAGGATACTACCTATATACCTTTCCATATGACCCACCTTGGATATATTTAGGGCTTAACAATGGTTTTCACCACTCAATCAGGGGCAAATTGCCTTTTGCAGCCTAGACCGTCCTACCCAAGGATGAACTCCAAAGGCTGCCCTACCTTGGGATGGCTTGTAGTCACAATAACTCTACCTTAGGATATCCTCACATGTAACAAACTAAAGCTTCCAATCTAAAGAAAATTTAGTTACATGATAGCTAAGCATCAACTGTCAAGTGCGAGAAGGTTATAGAATCGATAGTTGGTCTTTGTAAACCCAAACATTTCTTGATTCTTGCCTTATCTCACAAGCCAAGATGATTGTTTTGGAAATCTATATGAATACACCTTGCCTTCATGAAAAATAGAGCAATTTGATCATAACGAAGAGTTGTCAGATTAAATACCAGAGAGATTATCCTCTCATAAGCAACAAATTATTGTTGGATTTTAGTCATAGAGATTTTAATTGCAACAATGGAGTGTATCAAATATTGAAGATCAAATTCAACACTCTTTCATCATAAACAACCTTATTTAATTCTAATTTACATAATTTAATCATTCTTCAAGAGCATGACTCTTTAAACAATCAATTTGGTAGATCAATCCTGGTGTTTTCCACATTGATCACGAAGAAACTCATATTTTGTTCAGTGATCACCTCACCTTGAGGTGGCCTACAAGAACCATTACCCTACCCTAGGATGGTCAGTAGGCCAGACCACTCTACCTCAGAATGACCTCTTGATGATATCTATTTTTACTATTTTTCTTGATTATAGTAGGATTAGAAGCATTCAATTTGCTTTCTAACATAGTTTAATTTAGTTTATCATGCATTTTCTTATTGTATTTCAGAATTTATTTTCAGTTTATTTATCATGAATAGAGGCCTCATAATGAAAGGTTCTACAAATGCTATTAACATCTTTTGAGTGTTCTTGTGTGCATATTTTAGGTCTTGGAAGGAGATATAAACATAAATATTCATCACATTCATATCATACCTTGCGAATATCATAACAAACTCCTATCCAAATTAGTTTTAATGGTACAAATATTCTACATGTTACACCTACCATTTTTTTCTTATTGTAAAATTCTATCAAATTGGTATCAAATCCCTTAGAGGGATATCATTATAACCTAATTTTAAAGGACATGATTCAATATTAATTAGAAGGATACCATTTATTTATTTATTATCTTTATCTTGATGGTTACATGATTATGCTTTCAATTTGGTTTCATATAATTGCATAGGTGTACAATTTTTGCATACTATAGTGGCGATCACGGTCAAACATTGACCATTTTTTTGCAAATTTTGTTGCTAATTTCTACTTTTATTGATTTTTTTTAATTGTAGGTATTGTCATACTTGGATGATATGGTAGATGGGTGCAACCATCTCACCCTGAGATGACCAAAATTCACAACCATTCTACCCAAATATGACCTCAAAGTAGAATTTAGAAAATGTAAAAATAGCACCTTCATCGGGTGTAGGCTTCGCCTATGAGTTTTTCTATACCTAATTTTCCTACTTTTCATAGAGAAAGTTAAAATTTCATGTTTAATTGGAAAATATAGAAGAAATTTAAATTAAAAAAACTCTATTTGTGACCACCCTTGGGTCAGGTGACCTTTTTTTTGGCCACTTCTAGTTCAGGTGGCCCCTATTTTTTATCACCCCAATGTAAGATGGACTCTACTGTAGACCATCCTACACAAAGATGGCCTTTGTTGCTTACTATGTGAATTGTGTGTGTGTTTCCTATATAAAGGCTGATATCATATTAGGGTTTTACAATTTTATATTTTTTAAACTAAAACATCTTTACTTAGGATTTTAAAAAATTAAATATTATTTTATGCATCGGAAAAAAAAAAGACATTGAATTCTTTATGTTTTGTATATATATTTTGCATAAAATAAAATGAACCCACACACACCATACATCATATTAAACATCAATGAGTTGTAATTCACACCCAACCATTGATCAATACCAATGACGGTGGCTTTCATCTCCACCTCATTGGCTTGTTTATGGTTATTTTGCACCCTATTTTGGCTAAGGTCGGTCCAAGACCCTTCATAAGGTAAGGATTGGTAGGACCTGGGCTACTTCATTTAGTTTGGACCTCATCACCAAAATTTGGTGGGTTTTATGGCTTGGACTTCATCACCAAGTCTATGTGTGAGATCATATATGTGAAAACCCTTAAACCAAGTAATATCATCAATGAAAACAAAAACTCGAAGAAAGAAAAAATAACAACAAATCAAAACACACCAGACAGTTTAGGAATCATAAAGAAAATTTTAAATGAGACAATTATTTTATATACTTTATACTTTGTTTGTTTCTTTTACTGTATGCTTAATCAACACATAATGGTCACTACCCATAGTCATGCTCAATCATAAGCTGATGCTATGGAGAATCTACAAGGAGGCCTAGAATACTTTCACTGCAGTCCAGCCAACTTGCTCATGCCTGAACGGTATTCTAGAAACCTTAGTGATGGTAATTCCACTCATGGAGGATCCAACCATTGAGGTATCCCTATCAGGAGGACATCTATGGGACCTCCACATGATTGATAATATGATCTTCTTAGACCATGCCCATCTCATGTTGTTTCTATATAGTATTTGCACCTTGAGGGTCCAAGTGGAGGAGTGAAATGAATTTGTGTCCCCAATTGATCTACACTCACATCTAAGCATGGGATAGGATATATACCTCTACGTATCTTAGAAGAGAGGGATACTCCACTTGGTTTTCCTTGGATGATTCAAAAGTTTAACCACTTATGTATACAATGATTGTGCTACTCATAAAATAGCCTCTTACATTCATACCCATGTTGAGGATGAGCAAGATGAAGAACTAGTTTTCCCTATCCTCACATGTAGTGAGTGTTCCATATGGACACGCCATACTCTTGCACCATATTTGCATGTAGGTGACACTCCTACGGTCAAAAATTGAGTAAACATAGCTTCCCTATATCGATAAAAAAATATAGCTACTACTATCGTGCTCACAAAAAGATCCAAATACCCTCATGTCCACACAATAACTCATAGACCCCACATAGTTGATCGAACAGATCAATTACCTAGGCCTAATACTAGTCAATGAGAGCAATTACTTCAAATAAAGTTGTATAATTTTCAAAATGATAGAGAGCACCTAGACTAAGAACATGCAGTAAAATAAATATTGCACTGTCAAAGGTTGTATAAACATATATTTCATGAAGAAAGGATTCTCGAACAAAGATTGCATGAGGAGAAATTGCATAGGGTAGTTTACAATAAAATCCCTATACCTAGTACATATAGGTAATAAGCTAACCCAAGGTGCATTGTGCAATGTTATGAGTTACCTCCTAGGCTAATGGAAAAACATCCTCCTCCTATGTCTATTCCTCATTCTTAGCTACAATAGCATCAATTGCAAAATCATACAAACTATAAGACATATGAAGAGCCAAAACCTGAGTACCAGGATCAAGGGTATCTTGATTCACTTGGTGAAGATGTTGTTGATACTTACATTTAGCAACCTCTATATAATAGAAATATTCCACCTCCACCTCCTAGGATACCGATTCAAGATAACAAGATCATATCATCTCATGCATATAAGGTCCTTAAAGAGCAAATAAAATTACTAGAAAAGCAAGGAATGGGCTACCAAAAGCCAAAATTACGTAAACTATGCAATTAGCCCCTTCACCCATTAGTTCTTTCTCCTCCTTATCCATAACATTTTAAAATGCCAAAACTAGATAAATTTAAAGGAAATGACAATGCACAAGAAAATGTAACAAGTTTCATTAACTTGTGCTTCAAGTTGCAAGACGATGATGTCTTGTTATTGAGAACCTTCTTAATAACACTCTCTATCATAACCTTAGAGTGGTATAATAAAATACCAATATATAGCATATCTATCTTTGAACAACTAGCTAATACCTTTTTAGAATACTTTTCATTCATGTCAAAAAGAAGGCCAACCTAACTAACTTATCAAACCTTCATCAATTTTATGATGAGCTAGTTATGGATTACAAAAATAGGTGGAGAAAGGTAATATCTAAATTACCTTTCATCGTACAAATTTTAGAACTTACTCAAATATTTATAGAAAGTTACTCAAAACACATCTCGCTTCTTCTTTAGTTGCAACAATAACAAACATTTGAGGAAGCTTTGGTGTAAGCCAAAGTTATTGAGGACATAAAGGTCCAGGAGGGGGATATAGAACTCTAGAAAAATGATTGGAACATAAATACTTGGAAAAGATACACTAAAAAAAAATAGGCTCTGGTAAATCAAATTGTTCTTAATGTTACTAAAATGGAGAAATCACCCTAGCAGCCTAACGATCAGGCTTAACCCCATCTAGCACAATATAATAATCAACACCAATGGAACTGTAGGCCCAAAATGGCCACATCTAAATAACACAAGATTATACTAAGAGGGGGGATGAACAATATAAGAACACTTTTTAATTTTATTTACTCAAAAAATATTATCCAATCTATCAATGCAATGTCAACAATAGTATTCAAAGCAATGCACAAATCACCACACACAATAGATACACCAATTTAACATGGTTCACCTAATGTGGGCTACTCCACGGAGATAATATTTCACTAAAAGTTTATCAACAAATCTCTTGGGAATCCTCTTCCTATTACAATATTTATGGACCTCTATCTAAATGAGACACCAATCCCCTATTCTGGTTTGTGGGAACCAAACCATAGGAGACACCAATATCCTTAGCTGATTTGTGTATCTCTATCCATAGGAGAACTCCTTCTCCTCTACTCTAGCTGGTGATCCTCTAGAAAACTACTACCTCCACTACTTTGGCTTGTGGATCTCTCTCTACTGAAGACTCCTATCCTCACTGAGAAGACCTTTGTCCACACTACCCTAGCTAATGGATCTCTATCCACTGGAGACTACTATCCTCTACTCTATCACATCCAAATCTTACTCTTAGCTCTACTCAATATCTATCTCAAATCTTACACTAAACACAGTCCTTCGGTCTAGCATAAATCTGCTCAATATCTATCTCAAATATGCACTAAACAAAATCCTTCGATCTAGCATAAATCTACTCAATCTCTATCTCAAATATATACTAAACATAGTCCTTTGGTCTAGCACAAATTTTCTCAATATCTACCTCTGATCTAGCACAAACCTATCCTAAAATTTGTACCAACCTCTATCCTCAAATCTGTCCTCAAGCCTTATCACAAATCTTGATCCAATGACAAATCAACTCTGCTAGATCTTCCTAAAACCTTAACTCAAGGTTTGAACAAATAAATCAATCAAATTTGCTCTCAAGTCTTCTCCAAGACTTACCTTAATTCTTCATTGTAATATTTTACAAAAGCTTACACTAATATATCCACAAGTATTCACCAAGACTTACCTCAAATCTACTCAACAAGTTCTCACTATAACTTGTCTAATATGCTCAATAAGTCTTCACTAAGACTTGCCTCAAATCTAATTGTAAGCTTCCACAAAAGCTCACACAAATATATCCTTAAGTCCACTCTAGGACTTGCTCAAATCTACTCACTAGCTTTCACAAAAGCTTTTTCAAATCAACTCAATCTATCATAGAAAACCTCTTCAATCATACAAACAAGTTTCACTCAGAATCTTGTTTAACCTCATAGAAACATATAGAGAATGATTAGAGACTCAATATGTTTCACACTCAACAATACTTAATCACTTTCAAACTTTCTTGTTTAACCATAGAAACATATGGAGAATTGTTAGAGAATCAATATGTTTCACTCTCACACAACACTCAATCACTTCCAATCTCTCTTCAAATAAATTAAGAATAAATAACAATTTGTTTCATAGAACTTGAACTATCACTCCAAAAATCTTAATCAACTATGCTCAACCAACTCCACTCAATCAATCACTCAATGAGACACAACTTGATTACAAAACCTAAAAAAGTGTTTCACTACTTCCAAAAATTCACACTACAAACCTTGACTCAAGATAATTCCAATTTTCACATAACAATGATACTCATGATATTTTCACAAACCCTAATCATGCACATGAACATTTACTCAAATATTTCCAACAATTCTTATCAAATAATCTCACATAACAATGATACTCATGTTCTTTCACAAACCCTAGTTCAAGATAGTTCTCAATATCTCACTCAAATGTTTTCATAAACATTCACCAATCATGCACATGAAAGATTAATTAACAATGCTTATCAAAAAACCTTTTCACTCCAACTTAGCATTCATAAAATTCAACCCTAAAATATTTCCCTCACAAGGAAGATATGCCCATACCTTTTTCTTGATGGATAAATGACCTCAAAACCTGTATCAACACAATCAACCTCTTTGCCAAACTCAATGGTTAGACATAAAAAATCTATCCTTAATTATTTCCTTCAAATATATCACCATAGAAAAATTATTAATTCTCAAATACACCTTATAATCTTGAAGATATGAAATTTAATACACCGCCTTAAGGGCATTCATTGCAATGTATAATAGTTATAAAGCATTCAAAGGGAAATAACACATGAACTTATAATCTATCAAAGTGAAGCAAATGTATAACAAAATGGTGGATTTCTCCTTCTATTTAATCATTGTATAGCTTCAAATATGATATTACAAATATCCCCTTGAGGGCCTTTACAAATTGATACAAATTCCATTACAATGTTCAAGGGATCTAGTCCCTTGAAAGAGGCCTCAAAATGGTGTAAACTATTGTTTGTCTCTATAAATATCACATCCCACAATTGAGAGATATCCTTTAACCTATTATTCTGGTCTTATTAGCTCATTCCTCCTATGTAGAATTACCTAGACCTACACACAAGGGCTTAGAATGGGGTTAGTAGCACCTGTTTCATAAGATGAGGTTAGCATAGAAAACATAGTAAAAGGTGCAAATGCTACAACCAAACAAAGTGATCTACACATGTAAAAACTGATCTACAATGAGCATATATATATTCTAAGATTATCTAAGCAGAAATAAATGGATTTGAAAGCAATTTGTAAGGTGAAACTATGCTAAACTGTTGGTCGCTCTAGGGTGAGCCATGGAGACCTGCAACATTTGCGACTCCAAATACCGAACCAAAATTCCTCCAAATAACCTCAAATTTGGACAAGATGTTCATATAGAAATCCTAAGGAGGTATATGGAGGAATTTATCCAAACTTATCTACTATTTTGATACCGTCCCTATGAGTGCCATGGGCTGAATGCTAATCATCCCCAAGTGGGATAGTTACAAAACTAGCTTATTTTTGTCACCTATGGCCTTGGAAATTGGTCCAAAATATGGTGAGGGTGTTGACGATAGATGGGTCCAAGTTGTCCTTCAATTTTTACATTTTGGGATTGGTAAATTAGGTCCTATTTCCCCTAAAAGTGCCTTCGAAGTGAAAAGGGTTTCAAGGTAGGGAAAGGACGAGTTTTGGTTTACAAATAGGTTGTTAGCAAGTAGGGATAGATTTGGGCAGCAGTTCATTGCTCAAATAATCCTTCTCTCCCCCTCTAAAATGGAGGTTTGGGCCTCCTTTTATAGCCCAAAAGGGCATTCTAGGGCCAAATGGCATATTTTCCATGCGAGGAAAGTGATGCCATTTGTCCTAATTGCATCATTGATTGGGGAGGGGAAGGTTACCCCTTTGGGGCTCCCAATCTACTGCACATTGGACACGCTAATGGTAGTCTTGGATTACCATTTAGTACATCCTTTTACTTTTTCAAAGGTCCATTTAGGGGCCATCCCACCCAGGGATGGTTGCTGATGGCCGTCCCTGGGTGGGATAGTCACCAACTGTGGCTGTACCTAGGTGGGACGGTCACCATTAGGGGCCCAAAAACTGCCCTAGACTGCTAGGAACCCTCCAAAATAAGTTTTGGAGGGTTTTGGAAGACTTTTTCTAGCCTATATGGGTGCCTAATAAGGCCATATGTTGTCGATAAGAGGGCATATGTAATGCACTGATAGTCTTATATTATTTATGCAATTTAGGTGTCTACAAATGCCCTATTTTTGGGATGCGTGATGTGAAAAAAAATGTTGAGCAAAAATAGATCACTAAATCATCAAATGATCAAGGTTTTTCATTAACCTAATCAAATTTGGATGCCTTAATTATGGAAAATCGTACATTGTTGGAATCCTTTCTATTGACATAGTTGAAGGATTGATTGCATGTATACCTTTCAGTTGTGTTGTAATGACAATCTTATGGGGTTTAGGGCATACTAGATCTTGGTGCCTTGTATTCTTGTAATTACTAAGGTTTCAAGGAGGTCAAGCCTATTTAATTTGCTTCTTATGCTAATTCTTTTCCCCAGCATGGGCTTGAAAATTTATCTTTAGCCAAGATTCTTTTGAATGCATGGAATTTTACACTTCTAAGTGTTTAAATGTTGATTCAATTTTTGACTTCATTATGATGACTACCCCATCAAGAAATGAGTCTATGAGGGAATGAAAAATGCTAAAGTTATGAGTTGCTTAACACATATGACTTAATTGGGGTAACTCTCTATTTTGCCCATGGTACTAAATACCTGTTTGGAGGTGATTTTTGACTATTTTTATGAATAGTTTTAGAGTCAAAAGGCTAAATATCTCCTTCCCTTAGAGCAGTCCAGCCATGGAGGCCTTCTTGGGGAGTAAAATAGAGTCTTTTTATGCATCCAAAAATACTATGGGTTTAGTCTTGAACCATACTATTTTATTGACCATTATGTCTTATTTTTGGTGGGTTGTTGGTCCATTTTTTTTTATATTTGAAGTTTTGAATTTTAATATTTGGAGTGTGAGGTCGGAGGACTCACTTTTATTGTAGCCTATGGGTAGTTTATGGACTATGATGTTGCTTTCAAATTTTATATATATGGACATATATATATGACTTAGCTTTTGATCATTATGTCATTTTACTGCTTTATGATATGAATGCAATTTTTATATTTGCTATATGATGTTATGATGGATGTCTAACATGGATGCATGTATTTATCCGATGATGTGATTTGATGATATGTAGATGTGGATGCTTCATTTTATATGCTTTTGTAAATTAAAAGGTATGCATAAAATAGTCAGTGGTCGTTTAAATATTATTGCTAATATTTAACTGGTATCTATCCTAGATCATGAATATCACTTAATAAACAAAAGTTTTAAATGTGTATGATTGAAAGTAATGATTTGATTAGATTTAATTTTTGTATGATGGATTTACAATGACTATTTGATGCATTATATGCTAGCACCATAGACTATACAAAATGTATCTTGATTATTTTCATGTTATTATAACACTTTATTTGATGGACATTGTAATTTTGACAAACATGTGACAACATGATGTAAAATGGAATGGATAATGTGATGTGATATGATTGTATTTGATAGTTTTTAAGAGACTCAAACACTCTAGTTACCTAATCAAAAGTCATATACTAACTATACAAGATCTTTTGACAAAGTATGCACCTACTAAGATAACCAAGATAATCAATATCCCTGTGTGTGCACGTGAGTTCATTACCATGATAACACATAAGATTACCCTAGTGCAAATGGGATTCATTCAGCCCATCGACACTAGAGATCATTCTACGAGTCTCATTATCCTGAGTTTCATACTTAGTTGGATTAGACCACTATATAACCTAGGTTACAACAAGCTAGCTCATCCACATTCAAACATTGGTCTATACCTAAACAAGTTGCTTAAGTGATAGACATATCGTCATGCGGGAGGCTACCACCATTGACAAGTAGGCTATCCACCAAACCTGTAATGAGGATCACCTTATGGTTCTCTGATGCTGAGAATTTCAGGGATTCAAGTTTCGGAGTCCCTACCTTTCTTTGACTTTCTCAAGGGAATTTGCTCATTTTGATTTGTTGAGCAAGGGATTTTAATAGTGGTGAGAACCACTATTTCTTTCTTTGCTTTTCCTAGTGATAATAATCACTATTTCTTTATGCATATTTGGGAGTGATAATAATCACTATTTTCTTTGGAATATTTCTTTGAGATACTTGCCCCAGTGTAGGGCAATGTATGTTTTCAATACTGGGGGGATAATAATCATTACTAATTTTCTTTCTTTGGGATACTTACCCCAGTGTAGGGTAAGGGATTTTGGGTAAGGAGGAACTTGTCCTTTTGTCAATTCTCAGCATATTTGAACCATTCACATAGGGGGATGAGCAAGATAACCTTTTTGCTTGAAAGTAACCTAGACTACTTCATAGTTTTCATCTTTCCTTGTGCTAGACTTGGATTTATTAATGTGAAAATTGTGTTGGGATTTTGATGTATACCAAGCATTATCTAAGTAGGATTCTACCTTCTAAAAATCATGCTAGCTTTCTAAAAAATCTGAGAAGACAACTAGATATGGCTGAGTGACCGAAAACTTTAACTATGTTTTACTAACAATGGCTAAGTGACGGAAAATAGACATATAATGTAAATGGTATATGTAATATAAACAGGTGGTATAACTGACATATGATAACAATGAATTTTTACCAGATGCCTAATGTACAGACCTGGTGCTAGACATATATGATCAATTTGGAATGATGCATAATGCAATGATGAGTATGCCTAATGCAACTATGATTATAATGCAAGTGATGAGAAATGCAATACAATGCAATATTTTTGTATTTTGATGATTTTCATGATTTTTTTGTTATTTTTGAGATATGTGTATATATGTACAAGTTGACCAATGGGCTTAATGAATGCCATTGGAGCTTTTGGGTGACCAAAGGGCTTATAGATGCCTTTGGAGCATTTAGGGTTGACCTAGATAGTTGTAGACTAGCCTAGGAGCTTTTATTTGACCAAGAAACTAGAGTTTAGCCAGGTGACCAAAAGGCTTATAGATACCTTTGGAGCTTTAAGGTTGACCTAGATGATCGTAGATAGTCTAGGATGCTTTTTTAAGTGACCTATAAAGAGCCTTTAGGGTGACCAAAGACACTTAGAAAGTGTCTACGACTACCTAGGGCATTTGGTTGTGACAAAAGGGCTTATGGATGCCTTTGGAGCATTTAGGGTTGACCTAGATGATCGTAGATAGTCTAGGGGCTTTTTTATGTGACCTAGACGATCAAAAACCGCTAGGAGCCTTTAGGGTGACCTAGGCGGGCAACGACACTTAGAAAGTGTCTACGACTACCTAGGGGTATTTGGTTGTGACCAAAGGGCTTATGGATGCCTTTGGAGCATTTAAGGTTGACCTAGATGATCGTAGATAGTCTAGGGGATTTTTTATGTGACCTAGACGGTCAAAAACCGCTAGGAGCCTTTAGGGTGACCTAGGCGGGCAACGACACTTAGAAAGTGTCTACGACTACCTAGGGGTATTTGGTTGTGACCAAAGGGCTTATGGATGCCTTTGGAGCATTTAAGGTTGACCTAGATGATCGTAGATAGTCTAGGGGCTTTTTTATGTGACCTAGCGGTCAAAAACCGCTAGGAGCCTTTAGGGTGACCTAGGCGGGCAACGACACTTAGAAAGTGTCTACGACTGCCTAGGGGTATTTTATTGGTGCTCTAAGCATGAAATGGTCACAAATGACTTATATTCATGGGTTCAGGCTCTTCATTTCCTTCTATGGATGCTAGGTGATAAGTTCTAGGTCCAATATGATGTGTAATGATGAATGGACCTAGCCAGTTTGCTACAAATTTGTCTCACAAATTGGAGGGCAAATTTGAGTTTTGTTGGTTTTCCTTTAGAACTAAATCACCTACTTGAAAGTCTCTCTGATGTACTTTCAAGTTGTAAGCTCTCTTAAGATGCTCTTGATAAACACGTAGATGCTCGAGGGCATTCACACGTCGTTCATCAAGCAACGTTAACTGATCTAACCGAGCTTGCCTAGTTGTATCATCATCGATGAATTCCTGCATGGAAATGCATAGCAATAGAATCTCTAAATCCAGAGGCATGATGGCTTCAGCACCATACACTAGTGAAAATGGAGTTGCCCCAGTGGGCATCCGAATACTAGTGCGATAGGCCCAAAGGGCAAGAGGTAATTGATTATGCCAATATTTATGATTTTCCTGAACGATTTTCTTCAAGATGGCTACTACTATTTTATTTGATGCCTCTGCTTGCCCATTGGCCTATGGATAATAGGGCATGGAAAAGCTATGCTTTATGTTATACTTTGTTGTTAACGCACGCACATCCTTATTTTTAAAGGGTGTTCCATTATCCGATACTATTTTGGATGGAATACCAAAATGACATATAATGTTATGTAGTATGAACTCCGCAATGCGAGGTCCAATCGTTGTGGTAAGGGGAATTGCTTCCACCCATTTTGTGAAATATTCGGTTGTCATTATGATAAACGTGTGATGGCCCGATGAGGCAGGTGAGATTTTCCCAATTAAATCAAACCCCCATTGTGCAAATGGCCAGACCGATTGAATCGGTTGTAAGGCCTGTGAAGGTACATGTGTTAAATTTGCATGGTGTTGACACTTCATGCACTTCTTAACATAAGCACAACAATATTGCTCTAAATTTGGCCAATAATAGCCCATGCGAAGAATGCGCTTGGTGATGGCCATGCCGCTAAAGTGGCCACCACATGTACCATCGTGTGCTTGGGTGATGGCCCAAGCTGACTCCTGTGAGTCTAAGCAGTGAAGGAGGATACCTTCATAACTTCGACGATACATTATGTCTCCTATTAAGACATATTTTGCCACCTTTTTCTTGAATGCTCGCTTTATGGCATGCGACAATCCAGGTGGAATATTACCCAGTTTAAGATAATATTTAATTTGGATGGCCCAATATTGCTTTGAAGAAGCCTCAATATTATGAATCGTGCTATCCCTTTGATGTTTGTCTCGTGTGAATGTTGATTGAGAGTGAACTTGGAGATATAGCGTTGTGCTAGTATCAAAAGGATTATGAGGGAACAAAGTCCCCTAGTTAACATTATTCAAATATTGGTGTAGTTGAGAGAACCTTTCATGAGAAGGCTCAATCTGAATCATGTGAACAACTGGTATAGCCTTATGCTCTTCATGCTCAGTCATAGATTGTGCTAGCATTTTTACTTGGATAGTTGTGATATCATCTGAAGGGTCATGCGGGATTAGCGACCCTAAGGAAGCCATTGTATCCACAAAATGATTAGATGAATGAGGGAGTGCCTCTATATCATACCATTCAA
Source organism: Wollemia nobilis (assembly GCA_028583015.1). NCBI lineage: Eukaryota > Viridiplantae > Streptophyta > Pinopsida > Araucariales > Araucariaceae > Wollemia > Wollemia nobilis. The sequence continues at coordinate 41,554,738 of JAQPPZ010016981.1, forward strand.
ATTTGACCAGGAGTTTGTCCACTAGGGCTTTGTAGGCTTGCAATATGGGACATCGACACTAGAAAATCCCTTTTACCTGATTAACTATGAGCAAGGAATCACCAAAAATGTTTAGCTTTGTTATTTTCATGGCGATTGTCGTCTGAAGTCCTATGATGAGAGCTTCATACTCGATGTTGTTGTTGGTACAAGGAAAATTGAGTTTAAATGAAAGAGGTATGGGAGCCCCTTGTGGTGTGAAAAACATGATACCTACACCACCACCTCGCTCGCACTTGGAACCATCGAAGAATAGAGTTATGTCCACCTGTGACTCAGGCTCTGCAGAATCAGGTGATTCTAAAATTTGAAATACTCCATCATCAGGAAGTTCTATATTTAGAGGTTGATCATCCTATAGAGGAGCCTCTACTAGTTGATCAGCTATGACCTATCCTTTGATGGATTTATATCCAATGAACTCTAGGTCAAATTTCATCAACAACATTATCCACTTCGTCATGTGACTATTATGATATGTTCTGCTCATCATGTAGCGCAATGGATTTTCTTTAGATACAACATATGTGGTGTGATTTAACATATAATGGCATAGCTTTTTGGTGGCAAAGACCACTGCTAAGCATAGCTTCTCAACATATGCGTATCTAACTTCATAGATGACCAGTGTGCGGCTGATGTAATAAGTAGCCTGTTCTTTGTGAAATTCATTCTTTTGGGACAACATGGTACCCAAAGCTAACTCAGTAGCTGAGATATATAAATAGAATGACACTCCTGGTCATGGTGGAGCTAATACAGGTGGTGAATCCAAGTATTGTTTTATCTCATCAAAGGCATTTTGACATTCCTCATCCCAATGAAATGAGACCCCCTTGTGTAGCAACTTATTCATGGGTCGACACTTATCCGATAACTGCGCTATGAAGCATTTTATGGATGCGACCTTTCCTTGCAAACTGCGTAGTTGCTTAATAGTTGTTGGGGGAGGCATTTCTAATATTACCTTGACCTTGTTGGGATCTACCTCTATGCCTCTCTTGGAGACTATGAATCCCAAAAGTTTACCAGATGTGACACCGAAGACACACTTTTTGGGATTAAGTCTAACATTGTGCTCTATGAGGCGATCTAGGATCTTACACAGTACATCGAGATGTTCATGGCATAATAAATATTTTTCCAATAAATCATCCATGTAATCTTCCAAAATCTTGTGCATGTAGTCATGGAAGATATATGTCATGGCTCGTTGGTAGGTAGCACCAGCGTTCTTAAGGCCAAAAGGCATGACCTTGTAACAGAATGTCCCCCAAGGCATTGTGAATACCATTTTGATTTGGTCTTCTGGATTAATATGAATATGATTATATCCAAAAAATCCATCCATTAGGGATAGCATTTCATGTCCTGCTATTGCATCTACCAATGCATCGATGTTAGGTAAGGGAAATTCATCCTTAGGACTCGCTTTGTTAAGATCTCAAAAGTCGGTGCAAATGTGAATCCTCCCATCAAGATTTTTGATGGGAACCATGTTTGAAACCCATGGTGGATAATCTACTGAGATGATGATATCAGTATCCAACAACTTTTGTAATTCATATTTCACCATTAAGGCTACTATTGGGTGCATTTTTCTTAACTTTTGCTTAACATGTTTGATCTTGGGGTCTAATGTAAGATTATGCATGACTATATTTGGGTCTAGTCCTGGCATATCTTTATACGACCAAGCAAAAGCTTTAATCCTTGCTTTCAATGCAGCTATGAAATCATCTTGTTCACTTAGGGAGAGGCCTTCCCCTAATTTAATGGTATGGGGATTATCGAGATCTGTACCGATATCCTTGTCAATTGTTGGCTCAATCGACATGTGAGACCCATCCTCCAACTGATGTGGGGTGGGAATTAAGTGAATGTCATCAGCTAGGTTTGCTTCTTCCATAGGAAATTCAGGGTCAACCTCAGCTTGAAAAACATCCTGAGTAGTTCTTGGAGAAAATTTAAATGGTTGTAACATTTCCTCACAAGGCCAATACTCTGAGGGCGATGGAGAAGAATCTCCCTGATCAAAGTCAATTACCTCTAAATCAAGATGCAATTGCTTGGATGGGTCATTCGGATTCACCAATGGTGTCGTTAAATATATGGAAATCATGTTGATGGATACATGATCTCCTACTCTAGGGTGAGTGGGTCTAGAGACCTGATGTTGTCTCATAACTCGTGGGTGTGGCTCGGGTGGAAGTGGAATAACTGGTGGTGGCCTATGCAGAAGAGGGTGAGCCTGCTCTTCATGAGGCAATAGCTAGCATCAGATGGGTTCTTGGATGGGGAATAACATACGAAGAAAATATTCATCCTCATCATCCAAAGGGAACACGCGCTCGTATTCATCATCTGAGCTATGGAAGTTAATGGGTGCGACACCATAATCATCTTCATCATCACTCATCCATTCATGAGGAGGACCTTGGTCTTGTTCCTCACTATCATATTGCAAGGTGTGTGAGCTCTCCCCCACTTCATGGGGTTGGGTGACATCACTGGAAAGACCCTGATCTGTCATGTCTATGGGGAAATGATCTCCCAAGGAATGAACATGATTCGGATTAGTATATGGATCATGGGCGAGCTTAGCCTGATGACTTAGGCATAGGTGTTCAAGACTCTCGGTGAGGACATCCAATGGTACCGGTTTATTATTTCCCAACCCGGATCTATCATACGAAAGTTGATATTGGGGTTGACATGGAACACGGTTACCCTGCTCATACAGGCCAAGACCAAACCCATGCCAATTACAATGATTTAGATATTTCAATGCATAGTCTAGATTTGACAAATAATTTACATCCTCAGAAAAGGGTTCATCATCATCTTCTATCTGAGGAATGGGTAGAGCTCCATACTCTATACCTCCATATATGAAATTCATTTGATTAGGAGGTATACCAAGAGGTACAATGCTACCTATGGGAAGACGAGGTCTTCCCATGTCTTGCACTATCTCCACCGATGGAACTATCATGATATTTCTCACCAAGTATTCTCCTAACCCTGTGCTAGACATCTGGACTATGACCTGGGATGGTGAAGCTGGATGAGATGGAATGGAGGTTTGAGGTGATTCAATGTTCACCTCTGGAGGTAATTCCTCATTAATGACACAAGGAACCTCCTCCATGGATATGGTAGAAACTAATGGTGGGCTCTCATCAATAGGCCTCTTCGACATGTTCCTCGATGGAGGGTTTGACGATGTCGAAGCCTTCTCTAAAGGTGGCGATGATGAGGATGGAGTAGATGATGATGAAGGTGGTGGAATGGGTAGACTCTGATCAGGTGTATTTAATCGAAAGTCTACATGAGTCGAAGGTAATGTCGACTCTAGCATCTGTTGCAACATGTTGTAGTATTTGAAGGGCTCTAGATCGGTAGATACTACATGTACTTGCCCTTCATGAGTGTATTTAAGACATTGATGCATGATGGAGGGGACACACTTCATATCCCGTATCCAAGGTCTTCCAAGAAAAATGTTGTAGGCCATATCACCCTCTAGCACATGGCACAATGTCGGTATAATATTTTGTCCCACCTGAATGGGTAAAACTATGGTACCGATAGTAGAGCATATTGTGTCATTGAAAGCATGAAGAGTGTAAGTTGATGCCACAACATGAGATGCTGGCAACTTAAGATGCTTTAGTGCTTTAGTTGTTATGATGTTACTTGAGGACCCAGTGTCTATAAGCACTCTCTTGTATGGTATCTCATTTATACATGCAATGATGTGTAAAGGAGGGTCTACCACATCGTTGGCTATTTCTTTTAGCTCATGCTCATGAAATTGTATGACTGGTTCTTTGCACTATTGCACATGTCCCACAAAATCTATGAAGGAGTTGGACTCCTACGGTTGCAACTCTATGGATTTTAAAATATCCATCAAGGCATCCCGATGTGGAGGTGATTGTTGGATCAACTCATAGATGGACAATCATGCTGATGTGGTCCTCAAGCTTTGTGCAAGCTTGCTCTTAATTGTCACTGTTGGCCTAGAAGGAAGGCCCTGTACTATAGGTGGTGTAGTTTACGATGTAGTTGGAACATCATTTGAAGCCACAGGCTGTGCGACTTGACTTGGATATCTCTTGTTCCTGGTCACAATACTCACCATCCCAACATACCCTTGAACAGGGTGTTTTTGGTTCACCTCATTCATCGGTTTAGTAGGTGCTACCTGTACCTCATGAGTTGGTAAAGGGTCTTTGAAAATACCCATTTTTTGATTGGTAGGAGCTACTGGAGCATCTACTGTAAGCTCATTCCTCTCAATCATGTCTTGTACTACATGTTTAAAACCATAGCATGATTGTAAATCATGGCCACCTTGCCGATGAAACTTACAATACTGATCCTCTCGGCATCCCATAAGCTTGGGTTTACCTATTTCTGGATCGTTGGGTTTGATATCTAGTAAATTAACCATATTTGTAGCCCATAATCGATCGAAAAGAGAATCCATGGATTCAGTGATGGGAGTAAATTGTCGTTGAGGGCGACGCTATTTTTGTCCCTGGTTCACTGTACCATTATTGTTATAATTCGTAGGAGGAGGTTGAGCCTGATAGTTCACCTTTTGGGGAGGCGTAACTTGAGGAGGCGTAGGGACATTTATGGCCACTTGATTGACCGTAGCTAGCTTTGTAGGTGTCGAGCTATTCTTAGGATTCTTTGTCCACTCCTTGTGAGGTTTTGTTATTTCTCCCTCTTGGATTTTGATTTCTTCTATGTTTCTAGCCTGTGCTAGAGCTTCTTCCAAGGTAGGGTATTGTTGTAATTGCAATGTCAAAGAGATGGGTTTCAAGCAACTCTTTGAGAACAAACGAGTTAATTCAATCACTGGAAATAGATAGGGTAGCTTAGCCAAAAGCGTTCACCACCTGTTTCCATAGTCAGTGATCATCTCATCCTCGGTTTGTTTCATTCCTGTGAGGTCGGTTAATGTCACCTTTATTTTGGTGTTAAAGGTGAAACGTTCCAAAAATGCATCAACAAATTGTTCAAATGTGTAGATGCTATGTTTTGGAAGTTGGTTGAACCACTCAATGGCAGGACCAGCGAGGGTACTCAAGAAATTTCTTAAGAGCAATGCATCATTTTCTTGTATGTTGAAGCACAGATTTAGAAATCTAGTAACGTGCTCTTGAGCATCTTCTTCACCCTTGAATCTATCAAATTTGGGCATTTTGAAATGCTCAGGATAGACCGGGGAAGGAATGGATGGGTGTAACGGTTGGTTCTTTAGCTGACGCAAAGTAGGCTTTTGAAGCCCATTGCCAACTGTCCTACCTTCTATAGTTTCTAAGCGTGCAAGCAAATCTTGATACGCATCCGAGGATTTAATCTCCTCTTCCTTATTTTGAACTCGTAGAGGTGGATGAGGAATATTAAGCCTAGGTTGGGGTGGTTGATTGACATCAGCCACGCCTCCATAAGGTGCTTCTACATAATCCTCATCTTGTTCCAAATCATCGTAAGCCCCATAAGGTGTTTCAGGTATGGGCCTACAAGGAGGAACTAACGCCTATTGAAGGTGATCTATGTTTGGCCTATCATATGTATTCTGTTCAGGCCTACGAGGTCTAGGAGGCAACATAGGATTAGGTCTAGGAGACCTATCTTGTTGGAAATTTGGTTGCCTCGGGTGAGCCTCTTGTCTACGCGTACTTGGAGTGATAGCTCCATGACGCAAAGTTTCTTGAATTTGTCGTTCAAGCTTTTCTTTCTCTATTTGTTGTCATTGCTCTAAGAGATCTAAGCGATGTTTATCCGACCTAAGTCGATTAAACTCAGCTTGGCGGTCAGCATATCTCTGGACCAAATTATTAATTTGATCAGTTGTATTAGGTCTACGTAACTTAGCATGATTGCCTCATTGTCTATCCTATTCAGGAGGCTCTATGAGATCAATTACGTGCTTCCCTCGATCGAGGGCAGTCGCATTGACTTGAGGTTCTCTCCTAGACAAATATTTTTGAAAGACTACGAGCGTAGAGGCACAACGTGCTTTCATTGACACATTTTCATGAGGATAATCTGGATGTTCCTCAGGTCTTCCCTCATAAACAAGGTAAGGTAAGGTAGAATAAGGTCACCTAATTTGATGAGTATCATACTCATTGTGATTTTGATACCTTGGAGTAGGGTGACTTGAAATCTTGAGATGATCATTCAACCCTACTCGAGGTGTGAGCTCTTGCTCCTGTATATGATCAGGAGTAGAGGATCGAGCAGGCACACGAACGCGTGGTATTGCTCTATGTGGAGGTGCCTCATTGCATGGTGACTCTTCTCGAAAGAAGGTGTTTGTAGCATATGAATTAGGGAGATACTTTCCCAAACTAGGACTATGACCTATAGGAGTACCCTGTGAAGGGGTCCCCTATAAGCTAGATCCTCTAGTTGACTCTCTAGGAGTAACCATCCACTCATCAGTCGGTCTACGACTGGGATGAGTAGCTGATTTCCAGGGAGGAATGATCCTATCCCTAGACTCAACACGAGGATGTTCTATATCCTCTTCTCTATTGCCCATAGCTTCTACCCCTGAATGGGCTTGGCTATGGGTACGTACCATAGATCTATACGCTAACTACTATGTGTTTATCTTATTTACAATTTATATGAATTTGAAACAAACAAACAATAGAGACACACAAGCATAAAAGTGATTATCTCGTTTTAAATTTTTTAGATGTGAATCCTAAACTGTTTGTTGTGTTTCAATATGTGTTGATTTGTAAAGAAAATACTTTTCTCGTGTTTGATATAGTTGAATGATATTCTCAAATTTTAAAGGATTTCACCTATATACTCGCACAAGTCAAATATGGGGATGAAATCCATATCCAACGAGGTAGCATAGGTACTACCAACCCTCACCCAACACCCTGTGCATAGTGATACACCCCTCCGAAGAGGAATGCATGCTATTTTGCATGGTTAGGACAGATCTTGGGTCAGCCTTGGCCATGGACGGGTCTCGATAATACTTCTCACGAGCCAATCGAGTGGTAATTACATCCACTATTGGTCTCGATCAATGGGTTGGATGTGAAAGCCCAACTCCATTGATGTTAAAATAAAAACTTGGTGTGTGGGGTTCCTTTTAAAATATTGAAAGAAAACAAAGTAGCACCCAATGATTTTTGACTAAATGCATGAATGTGCGTTTTACTTTCAGAATTGTCAGTAGCATAAAAGGAAACCAAAAATGCACACCTATATGAACTTAACCCCCTTTTGGGCAAGTGACAAGCAGTCAAACCAGACAAATGCAATGACTTCTACTATATTTTCTTCTATTTTTCTAAGCTAATTAATGCATGATTTAGGAAAGAGAAATTCTAACCTTTCTATGCAAAGAATAAGCAAGAAAAACATGAAATTTTGCAATTTTAAGCAGTAAAAAGTCAAATTTATGATGCAGAAAGGTGTAAAATGAACCTGTAAAGTTGTTGTTTCTACAATTTTTTGTAGAAACCCTCTGGTTTTATGGCCATCCCAGTCAGGGATGGTCATATATTGGGGGCCGTCCCACCCAGTGCCATGGAGCTGGCCATCTCACCCAGTGCCATGGAGCAGTAAACAGGTCATTTCTTCTCAGAACGGTCAGCACCTGCAATAGAGAAAACCAGAAAAGGAGGTCCAAGTTAGCACCATTGAAAGGGGAGATTGAAAAACATCAAATACCATGATCGCCACTAAAGATATGAAATTTACTACACCACCTTAAGGGCATTCATTGCAATGTATAACAGTATAGAAGCATTCAAAGGGAAATAACACATAAACTTATAATCTATCAAAGTGAAGCAAATATATAACCAAATGGTGGATTTCTCCTTCTATTTAATCATTGTATAGCTTCAAATATGAGATTACAAATATCCCCTTGAGGGCTTTTACAAATTGATACAAATTCCATTACAATGTTCAAGGGATCTAGTCCCTTGAAAGAGGCCTCAAAACGGTGTAAACTATGGTTTGTCTCTGTAAATATCGCATCCCACGATTGAGAGCTATCCTTCAACCTATTCTTCTGGTCTTCTTAGCTCCTTCCTCCTATGTAGAACTACCTGGACCTACACACAAGGGCTTAAAATGGGGTTAGTAGCACCTATTTCATAAAATGAAGATAGCATAGAAAACATAGTAAAAGGTGTGAATGCTACAACCAAACAAAGTGATCTACACATGTAAAAACTGATCTACAATGAGCATATATATATTCTAAGATGATATAAGTAGAAATAAATGGATTTGAAAGCAAGTTATAAGGTGAAACTATGCTGAACTATTGGCCACTCCGGGGTGAGCCATGGAGACCTGCAACATTGGGGACTCCAAATCCCAAACCAAAACTCCTCCAAATGACCTCAAATTTGGACCAGAGGTTCATCTAGACATCCTAAGGAGGTCTATGGAGGAATTTCTCCAAAATTATCTACTATTTTGAGACCATCCCTATGAGTGCCATGGGTTGACTACTAGCCGTCCCCAAGTGGGACGGTTACAAAACTGGCTTAGTTTTGTCACCTATGGCCTTGGGAATTGGTCCAAAATAGGGTGAGGGTGTTTTTGATAGATGGGGCCAAGTTGTCCTTCAATTTGGCTGGTTTTGGATTGGTAAATTGGGTCCTATTGCCCCTAAAAGCACCTTCAAAGTGAAGAGGATTTCAAGGTAGGGAAAGGGTGAGTTTTGGTTTGCAAATGGGTTGGTAGCAAGTAGGGATAGATTTGGGCAGCACTTCATTGCTCAAATGCTACTTCTCTCCTCCTTTGAAATGGAGGTTTGGGCCTCCTTTTATAGCCCAAAAGGGCATCTAGGGCCAAATGGCATCTTTGCCATGCGAGGCAAGTGATGCCATTTGTCCTAATTGCATCATTGATTGGGGAGGGGAAGGTTACCCCTTTGGGGCTCCCAATATACTACCCTGTAGTCCATTAGTAGGTCCCCAATCAATCTGGGGTGATTGGACATGCTAATGGTAGTCTTGGATTGCCATTTAGCGCGTCCTTTGACTTTTTCAAAGGTCCAGTTAGGGGCCATCCCACCCAGGGATGGTTGCTGATGGCCATCCCTGGGTGGGACGGTCACCAACTATGGTCATCCCTGGGTGGGACGGTCACCAGTAGGGGCCCCAAAACTGCCCCAGACTGCTAGGAACCCTCCAAACTAAGTTTTGGAGGGTTTTGGAAGCCTTTTTCTAGCCTAGAGGGGTGCCTAATAAGGCCATATGTTGTCGATAAGAGGGCATATGTAATGCACTGATAGTCTTATCCGATTTACGTGATTTAGGTGTCTACAAATATCCAACCTTAAAAAATAATATTCAACATATAAAAAATCACGATAACCGTTATTACTCCTAACTTTCTTTTCATAAAAATAAAATTAAAGACTTATAATTCCCTACTCAAAATTGCATTTTCAAATAATTAAATTTATAAAACAATGCAATTTATTTTTAAATTTCAAAAAATATTTCTCACTTTTTTCTAAGGTAAAAATAATTTACCTGAACCCTTTTAACTCCCTAATAACTCAAAAAAATCAAATACACCATGTGCTCATAACATTCCCACTACACACATTAACCTAGGTGCCAAAAATTAAATACCTCAATGCACTCCTCGGTGGGACTCGATCCCTAGATGAAGTGCCACATGTACCTTAACTGTGTCTACCCTACCGCATGAGCTAAGCACTCACATGGGAGGTAATAGTGCCTAGAGAACTTTGTCTCTTCCTCCCCTGCACCAAATCTAAAAGGCTTTGTTCCTGTGTCATCATTGAGACTTGAATGTAGCACCTCTACATTCTCAATGCCTTACACACCTCGGATTCATCGCTAGCCCAACCATATAGTTGGTGTTGAATCTTCCCTCATTTGTTGCTTTGTTTTTTGCATATTTTAGGGGCAATTAAAATTAAAACCTTTTCTCTTTTTGCTCATGAATTATTCACCTTGTATTTTTCAAAATTGCATGCACAATATTTCGGAGACTTACCTTTGTGAGGTAAGTGCTATGGTATTTATACCATATGCTTCTATTTTTCAATGTCAGCAAAGGAATATGAAATTTAATTTAAACTTGGCTCCCAACCCAAATTTGGGTTATAAAAATATTATTTTTGTAAATTAATTTATAATATAAATATTATAAATTACTTATAAACTACCTTAGGCATTAATTAAAATTTTAATATTATAATAAATTATAATATTATTTCCATTTGTCTTAGGTGTTTTCTCTTTCACCCTTAGACCTTTTCTAACCACCTTTAATATTATAATAATAAATATTATAATATTATTTACTTTAGGTATTTTCTTCAAGGTATTTAACCATCCTTTTGACAAATCATGTGGAGCTCTTAGACCAAATATATTGGGCTTAAAATATAATTATTTTAACCCTTATTTTGCCAAGTCTTGCACTAATTCCTCACATTGACTATTGACATCAATGACAGCACAACTAACTCAAAATTTCCAACAATATCCCCCTTTGTCATTGATGGCAACCCTTTTTTTTGTGACCAAACCTTTCCCTCTTTCAAAACTGCTCCCCCTGAGAAAATGCTCCCCTGACTGAATGCTCTCCCACTAACTCAAATCTCTCATCCTTTGACATCAATGTAAAAGGGCCACCTTTGGGGCTTGGGGCTAAGAATGAGACTCTTAGCTTAGCCACTCCCCCACCTCCTCTCTTGAGGTGGGTAATTCTGGGGTGGGAGTATCTCTACTCCCAGCATATACTGATATTTACCTTTGTCCACATTCTTCCTCAACTAATACTTTTGATTCATCTAACTATTCCTAATCCTACTTGTCTCTGGAAGTTCTACTCTACACCACTTTACTGTATGCCCATAAATATTGCACTTATAATACTTAATGTTGTTATTCATTATAGGTTCAAATGTCTTGGGGTTTCTCCTCGTGAAGCCATATCCATTCCTATTATGAACCCTACAATTAACTACGTTGTGACCAAACTGATTAAAAGAGTAGCAATACCCTTGAAAAAGATACATGTTTATGAAATTTCCATATTATTGTCTTTCATATGTCCTGCATTGTGTAGCCTTGTGCCCAAACCTGTGACATGAGAAGTATCATCCATTGAATAAACCTTGCCTTGACCCCATTGGTCTCTTAGTCTCTTCTACCCTATGATGTTTTATGTTCCATTTGTTCCTCATTTGTGCATTGTCCCTTTTCTTGTTGAAATTTCTATTGTTCAACTTATCCTTAGAAGTCTCACTCTCTCTTAGACTCCCTTCTTCTGAAGCTTCTTCTTCTTTGGATATTAAGGTTGAATCTTCTCCTTTTCCTCTATATTCTTCTTCAAAACCAAGTCCTATATTGTTTGATGAAGATATTTGTACCTTGATAATATTATCCAAGTTCTTTGAGCTTCTCCCAAACCTATGTAGCTTGTCTTTCAACTCTTTTACTTCCTTCCTTAGTAAATCTACTTCATGATCTAACATTTCACATTATAAAATCTTAGCCTCTAACCTCTCTTTAAATTTCCTTATCTTGGCTATTGATTTGGTTAGATCTTCTATAAGCTTTCCTTTCTCTTCATCACATTCTTGAAATTTAAACTTGAGTTTTGAGTTCTGCTTCCTTCTTCTATTGCCATAATAATACTTTATTATTTTGAACCTTCACTAGAATCCTCATATTCATCATCAATAAAAATGAATCCATTCCTTGTGCAACTATCCTCAAGATGACCAAAGTTACCACATCTAAAACACTTAAGAATTACTAGTGACCTGTTTCTAACCACTTATTTTTTTCTACCAAGAATAGAATTTCATCTTCATAATTATTTAAGGAACTTTCATCACTATCACTTGAACTCTTACCTACCTTATCTACATAGTATATCTTCTTATACCTTTGGAAAAACTTATTTCCTTGCTTGCCTTGTCCATCCTTGCTTTTATTTTGGTACCTGTGTTTTCCTGTTTTCCTATTCTTATGATCATGTTTTTCTTCATCATTGCTATTTACAGCCTCTAGACAATTAGATGCATAGTGACCATATTTTCCACAATTAAAACATCTAACTAATTTCATACCTTTATACTTTCTTGAGTCCTTGTTCCTTCTGCCATAATTTACTACTTCATCATTGGATGACTCATTGCTTGAATCTGACTTCTTACCCTTTGTATTCTTAGTAATTTTGAAGATTGCTTCTTTATGGGGAATAGGTTCCTCTTTTATTCTCATCTAAAAATCTATGAGAATTCCATGTAATTCATCCCTTGTCAAAAGTTCAATATCTTTTGACTCTTCTATAGCTGAAATATTTTCACTATACCTCTTTGGGAGTGACCTTAAAATCTTATCACAAACATCTATTTCTTCAACTTTAAGCCCAAGTCCTTGCATGGAGTTAACAACCTCATCCAAATGAAGTAGATATGCATCAATTTTTTCCTCTTCCTACATATTTAGGTCTTCAAATGTTCTCTTGTAATTTTACAAGTTTACCCTTTTGACCTTTTTGTCTTCTTCATAGATACCTTTCAATTTATCCCAGATTTCCTTTGTTGATCTGCAATGCATAACCTTTATAAACTTTGTTTCTCACAAACCCTTTAAAATTCCATTCATTGCCTTTGAATTATTTAGATGTAGGAGCTTACCATATTTATCTGTAGATGGAGTACCTTGTGGTATGTATCCATTCTCAACTGCTTCTCAGATTTCATTCCAAAGTGCCATTAGGTGAATCTTCATTCTCATACTCTAAAATAAATAATTGTTCCCATTGAACAATGATGTTGAATTCCCTGAAGATCCATTCTAATAATCCATATATTTTATTGAGATCTTTTCCTTCAAGTTGTTAAAATATTTCGAAGGAACCCACTCTGATACCAATTGAAGAACACAAGCTTATACTGAAAGGGAGGGTGAATAGTATAAGACCAATTTTTATTTTTCTTTACTAAAACAATATTATCCAATATATCAATCCAATGTCAACAGAAGTATTCAAAGTAATACTTAAATCACCACACACACTAGAGACACAAATTTAATGTGGTTCACCCAATGTGGGCTACTCCACGAAAAAAATATTTCACTAAAATTTTCTCAACAAATCTCTTGGGAATCCTTTCTCTATTAAAATGTTTTAGGACCTCTATCCAAAGGATACACCAATCCTCTAATATAGTTTGTGGGCACTAACCCATAGGAGACACCAATATCCTCAGCTAGTTCATGGATATCTATCCATAGGAGAACTCCTTCTCCTCTGCTCTGGCTGGTGATCCTCTAGAAGACTATTTCCTCCACTACTTTAGCTTGTGGATATCTCTCCACTGAAGACTCATGTCCTCACTCGAAATACCTCTATCCACACTGATGAGGCCTAGAAATGCCTCAATCATAACATGTTTTGAACATTAAAATTGCCTATAAACTCTTATGTTTAATCTAATATGCTAGTTAAGTTAATTCAATATGCTGTGTATTAACTATTTGCATGATGAATGTATCTAAAATACTATATTTTGATTTTTATAGCTTTTTGCATAAGTTTTATGTTATTTTGTTATGATTTGCTGAATGAGATATGCTTAGATTGATAGCAAAATTTCACTAATCATGTTTTGATATGTCTCAAGCATTCATTTTACCTAAATCTGGCAATAGTTCAAGAAAACTGTTATTGTGCAACAAAAACTAGGTTTTCCCATGTAAATTCCAGCCAGCTGCTAATGAATGGCAAGGCATGGAATTCACATATGGAAAGAGATGAAGATCATTGGAATCCAATCTTGAGAGATAACCCACCTGAGAAATGCAGAGGAAAAAATTTAAGCACACATTTGTTCATTCTGAAGTCTCCTCAGAATGAACAGATGTCTTTAGAATGAGAAAACATAGTGTCTTCAGAATGAGCAAATCTTTAGAATGAGAATTGCAGTAACTTCGGAATGAACCACTTATCTTCGAAATGAAAATAGAATGTTCTTTTTGACTTGTTGACCGAATTTTGATGCTAAAAAAAGGAAAATAAATATTGAAAAGGGTAAGGGAAAATATCTCAGATCTGACTTTGTCGTCCTTGCTGACCAAAGCCACCATTTATGGAAAGATTAAGTTTGATCTTCTTTTAGGATAAAACCAAGAATTGTTGCAGCATAATAGGATTAGATCTTTTGAGATATTCTTAGCTTGTTAGTAGATCTTAGGGCATCTATAAATATGGCTCTCATTCAGGTTGAGCTAGAGAGGAGTAGAGTAGTAGTGGAGATAGAAGATAGAAAAAGCAGAAAGTAGAAAATAGACAATAACTAGAAAAATGACTGTTACAGTCCTGTAACAGGTTTTTAGCAGAATTATTGTAATCATGTGTTTGAATAAATAAAGTGTACTATTTCTATTTCATATTTCTTTTAAATGAGTGTGAGTAAGATCTATAGAGAGAGACTCATACCTTCTTCTAGACAAGGAGGCTGGCCACTTCCATACCTAGGAGGAGGACTAACAACAGGTTTTTATTCTGATTTTGTTGCAGCAGAATGAGTTGTAGAAATTTTCATTTCATTCCTTTGTAAACAACTAATGATATTTGCAATATTAGCTTATTTTATGTTTTGGTTGTAATCTCCACTTCCAGCAAAGCTTTCAATTTATTACAGACTGTCATTTCCAACATTTACTATTTTTTGTAATTTCCTACATTTTGTGTTTTGCTATCAACCCCTGCACAAAATATTGACAACCTTCTGTTATAGAGCCTTGATAGGGTTTCATTTCCATGCTATAAGTAGGTTTTCATTGCTGCAAAAGTAAATAGATTTCTTTTCTGCAATTATAGTCAGACTTCTAATTTTGCAACTGTTATTTTTGTAACTTAATTAGGTCTCATTCTGCAATTGTAATTAGGACTTCATTTCTACAGTTAATGATTAGTTTCCAATTTTGCAACTTAGATTAAGGTTTAATTTATGAAATTTAGAGATAGGAATGTCCTAAATCCCCCACATAATCGATTTCACAAATAAGACCTATTGCTCTAAATTGACCTAAGTTATAACCCTGTTCAACCCTTCTTCCATAGATAGCCTTGTACACTACCATGGATTGACAAATTCATTGAGAATTAATGATGTGTATAATGACTACGCATAATTTTGGTGCCATTGTTAGGGAATTGTGTTGCTAGAAGGTGACAACAGTCCAATAGCTATTAATTAGACTGAGCTATGAAGATTCAGGATAAAATTTGAATAGAACAGTTGGTTAAAGTAACAACTATTGACCTATAATTTATGTCATTCAAGAGTAAACAAGAATGAGTAAGTCTAGGGATGAAAAAGGTAGAATTACCCAAAGGGATCCCTGGCTTGTTCCATTAAGGAGATCTTCACGCCTTAGGGGTGAATCACCTGTGTTTGAATTACGATAAATATTGAAAGAAAAATCACCAGTATCACCATCATTAGAACATTCTAAGAAAGAAAAATCACTAGTCTCATCATCATTAGAACATCCTAAGAAATAAGAATCATAAGACTCATTATCAACAGAGGATATTTGACCTCTTGAGAGAGAAATTTGGATAAGTTTAACTAATAAACCATAAACTATGATAGAGGGAGGCAATCTAGATAGAGATGACAAACATGGCTATGTCCATAATGAAGGAGATGATCAAGATATTCCTCAACCTTCCAGAACATTTGAATATCCTATTCGTTTGAATCCAACACAAAACTCTCCCATGAAAACCATTTGACCTTCAATACTTTCAACCTTTCGAGGTGTTGTATCTAAAGATCTTGATCAGTTTTTGTTTGAATTCAAGGTAGTGTGTCAAACCTATGATTATGAAAATGACAATCAAAAACTTAAAGTATTTCCCTCAACACTTAAGGACTCAACATTACGCTGGTTCATGAGTGTAGATCCAAATTCCATCCGAACCTGGGATCAAATGGAAACTATGTTTTTAGACAAATATCAGGAGTATTGTCATGTAAGGAACATAAAAGATAAGTTATTCAGGATTAAACAGGAATATGATGAAACATTAGAAGACTATCTTGATAGGTTCTCCTTTGTTCAAAGGATATGTGGACTTGTAGAACCAGATTTATGTAAAACCATCTTTTTAAGAGGATTACAAGATGAATCTAGAGACATATTGGATTTGATGGGAAAAGGGGATGTAAATACTCTTATTAATGAGGAAATTGTGGGTCTCTGTAGAAATTACTCTTGCAATAAGCAGGGAAGAAGAAAAAAGAGTACAAATAGCACTAATGTGAAGGACCTAATAAAGGAACTTGCAAATTTTAAAACTGATATTCTAGTGCAATTAAACACAACTTTAGGGGAAATGTCTGCAAAAGCAAAAACCATAGAACCTTTGGTAATTTATTGCCCAATATGTAGAAATAAACATGCTTTACAGGAATTTCCTTTGAATAAAACATCTATCTGAGCCATTTGTAGTATCTTTTCAAAGAAGCATTCAACTGATAAATGCAACCTGTTACCACAACTCAAAACTGTGTTAGAAAGTCAGACTGAGGAACTCAACTATGTTGGACCAAAATAAGGGGTAAATTTCTCTCAATACAAAAATCCCTCTCATTTTCCTACAAATTGGTGGCATTATCTTGGGACTATGCCTTGGGGACAATCAGAACCACCCCAATGTCCTTGGAATTATCCTCAATGGAAAAATTTACAAGAATGGCCACAAATAAATTGGAGTAATTTAGCTTGGAATCTGAATCAAAACAACCCATCATGGAATCAAAACAACCCATAATGGAATCAAAACAATCCATCTTGGAATAAGTATCAGACTAATCCACATTGGATGCAAAATCAACCACAGTGAAATCAGCAATACTAGTCTTATCCAAGGCAACAAAGAAATCAAAGTCAAAATCAGCATTTGCTGCCTGCACCTAATCAAAATTTTTAAGAAAAATAGAACCAACCATAGCAAACACAATAGGTGAAACAACCTCAACTTCTAGCCCAATCAATCACTAATCCAAATAGCATGAGACAAGCATCCCCTATCTATGTGGCTGAAGCTGAAGACAATGTTGAAATAAATGTTATTGATTGTAGTAACATCCAACTTCATTCAAGAAAAGTTGCACCTAAACCTGTTTCAAATAAAAGCAAGGAAAATGAAGAGCAAGAACATTTGGAACCAGTTAGAGTTGAACCAATAATAGAGAAATAAGAAGAAAAAATAGAACCACAGGCAGAACAATTACCTTCATCAAGGATAATTCCATATCCTGAAAGATTCAATACCACAGTAGAAAATTTTGAGTCAGACCTGGTCAAAGAACTTAAAAATTTAACTATATCATTGCCCTTATTGCAAGACATTAAGGATATACCAATGATTAAAAGTACTATCCAAGATTTGTGCATTAAAAGAGCAAGAAGAAAAAAGAAAGCATTTCCTAAGACTATTTAGGTTGAAGGAAAGATAGCTGATCTCTTGTCTGGAAAACTAGTACCTCCAAAGTATAGTGACCCAAGAAGTCCAGTTATCATAGTTACCATAGGTTCAGTACCAATATCAAATGTCTTAGTAGATCTAGGAGCTACAATAAATGTCATGACCAAGGATATAATGAAAAAAATACAGCTCGAACATCTCAACTCCACATTTATAGTTTTAGAAATGGATGATAGGTCAGTTGCAAAACCTGAAGGTATCATTGAAGATGTTCCTATAGAAGTTTCTTCTTGGGGATTCCCTACAGATTTTTTGGTTTTATAGCCTATAAATTCAGCACATGGATATCCCATCATTTTAGGAAGACCTTGGCTTGCAACTACAGCAGCCTTCATAGACTACAAATCTAGAAAAATGACTATTTCAAATGGTATTGATCTAAAATAGATCTCTCTGTATCCTCCTACAAGACCCTCCAACAATTTTTTAGGTCAGTTATGGTTTCCTAATTCACATGAAGAATAAGAGGAGGTTATTTCCACACTAGCCACCTTGGTAGTAAGAGAACACATAGAAGACCTCCAAGACACAAAAAATTTAGAAAATGAAACTATCCTAATGAATTTTCTACAAGAACAAGGGTTAGAAGAGGAAGCAGTAAATATCCAATTGTTAAGGAATGAGGAGAACCAAAACTTTGAAGGTGAACCATCTGTATTATTACAAGAAAACTCTGTTTCACTACCACATGGATGGCACCATCACCTGATTTTTCCTTCTCACTGTTCCATACAGGATATGCTTCCATCAGGAAGTCATGAAATAGAAACTTCTTATTTCCTTCCATCTTAGAAGTGTCCTCTTAACTCCCTAATCACCAGGTATAAATAAGTGAATTCAGTCCTTCCAAATACAAAACAAATAGAAGTTTAGCTAGGCAAATTCCTAAACATTTATAGCTGGCTTACTAGGGAAGAGGAAGAGAAATTGATAGTTATCTTGCAGAAGCATGTTCATGCTTTTGCTTGGGACTATAAAGATATGTCAGGATTTCATCCTGATATATGCACCCACAAAATTTATACTGAAGAAGTCAAGCTAGTAAGACAATCCCAGAGAAGACTGAATCCTACCCTAAGGGATATTGTAAAGGAAGAAATTGAAAAAAATTTGGAGGTAGGATTCATTTACCCAATTTTTGATAGCCAATGGGTCTCTCCATTGGTTATAGTTCCTAAGAAAAATAGAAAAATGAGAGTATGTGTAGACTATAGAGAGTTGAATAAAGTGACATACAAAGACCATTTTCCATTACCTTTCATAGATAAGGTGTTAGATACCCTTGCTGGAAAGAGATACTTTTGTTTTCTTGATAGATTTAGTGGATATAATCAAATTCAGATTGCACCTGAAGATAAAGAGAAAACAACCTTTACCTGTCCATGGGGAACATTTGCCTATAGGGTTTTACCTTTTGGTTTGTGCAATGTCCCAGTAACATTTTAGCGAGCAGTTTTAGCAATTTTTTCTGATCTGACTACCAACGGTGTTGAGATATACATGGATGATTTCACAAGTATGTGGACAGACTTTTGACTTTACATTAGAAAACCTTGACAAAGTTTTAACTCATTGTGAAGCATACCAGTTATCCTTGAATCCAGAAAAATGTTTTATGATTATGAAGGAAGGAATAGTTCTTGGTCATCACATCTCTCTTCAAGGGATCTAGGTTGATCCAAAGAAGGTGGAAATTATCAAGAACCTTCTTCCTCCTAAAACTTAGACTGATGTCAGAAGCTTCCTAGGACACATTGGTTTTTATCGCAGGTTTATTCCCAGCTTTAGCATAATAGCCAATCCCATGTTTGCCCTATTGACTAAATATTCTAAATTTTCTTGGACTGCAAGGTGTCAGGAATTATTTGAAGCTCTAAAAGAGAAATTAGTAACTCCACCTATTGTAAGAGGACCTAATTGGACATTACCATTTCACATACAGGTTGATGCTTCCAATACTACAATCGGAGCAGCATTAGGACAAATTGACAATGATGAACACTATGCCATCTACTACATTAGCAAGAATTTTATAGGAGATGAGAAAAATTATACCACAACTGAGAAATAATTCTTGGCAGTAATTTATGCCATCAACAAATTTAGGCATTACATCATAGGTTATCAAATATTTATTCACACAGATCACACATCCATTAAATATTTGATGAATAAGCCTATGGTAAGTGCAATAATTATTTTTTGGTTATTGTTGCTACAAGAATTTGATATCACTATAATCAACAAACCATGAAAATCTAATGTTGTAGCAGATTTCTTGTCTAGATTACAGAACACGGATGAAGGGGAATTAGTTGAAGACACCTTTCCTGATGAAAAATTATTTGCTATATCAGTCCAATCACCTTGGTTTGTAGATATAGCCAATTACTTGGTCACAGGGAAAGTTCCTCCACATTTCACTTCAAAACAAAAAAAACAATTGATCAAACAGAGTTCTTCTTTTGAATGGATTAAGGGTATACTTTTTAAGTGCAGTCCTGACCATGTGCTACGTAGGTGCATCCGAAAGGATGAGGTGTATGATATCCTTAGGGCTTGTCATGATGAACCCTCAAGTGGACACTACTCGTAAAAAGCACAATTAGGAAAATCTTAGGGACAGGATATTATTGGCCATCTCTTCACAAGGATGTGAAAAAGTACATCAGGCATTGTGATGCATGCCAAAGAATGGGGAAACCCACTCATACAAATGAAATGCCACTGCAACCTCAATTGGTTTTAGAGCCATTTTGGAGGTGGGGGCTTGATTTTGTAGGACCTATTGATCCACATTCTCAAGGAAAGGTGTATATTCTAGTATGTACTGATTACTTGACAAAGTGGGTAGAGGTGTGTGCTTTCAAACATGCTTGTGAAGAGGTCGCTGATTTCTTGTATACTCAGATTTTTCAAATATTTGGAGCTCCCTGATCTATCACCACAAACCAAGGACCCCAATTTGCATCTAATGTCATTGAGGCATTTATAGAATTATATGAAATCAAACATAGAAAATCATCACCTTATCACCCATAAGAAAATGGCCAGGTTGAGGTAACAAACAGGGAACTAGAATGAATCTTAACAAAAATAGTAGCCTTTCATAGGAGAAACTAGCTAGATAAATTACCTGAAGCAGTGTGGGCTTACAATACTACTTGGAAATCCACTACTGGATTCACATCTTATGAACTAGTCTTTGGTAAAAAGCCCCTCTTACCTATTGAATTTGAGCTACTAACACTACGCACAACATTGGAAATTGGAATTGAATTGTCACAGGCATAGAAACAAGATTCTATAGCTGAATGCATTGGATGAACTTAGGATGGATGCTTTGCACCAAACTAAAGTAATTCAGGAGCAGAGGAAGATGTGGCATGACACTCACATTCAGCAGAGGAAACTTCAACAAGGAGATTGGGCCTTACTATTTGATTCTCGCTATGAGGACTTCCCTAGAAAGCTGAGAACTAGATAGCTTGGACCTTACCAGATTTAAGAGGTATTTGACAATGGAGCAGTTCATTTATCTCCTATTGATGTATCACAGAGAAAGTTGGTAGTGAATGGACATCACCTCAGGGTGTATCATACACCTCTAACTAAAGAGGAATTCTTGCAATAGCTTGACAGTTTGGATACACAACATGTGGAAGAAATTTCTTCTTCCACTTCAAAACAATCAGCATGATCATGGATTTCAAGAAAAAAATAGGAAAATACAAAAAAATCAAAAAAAGTAGAAAACAAAAAGATGAATAAATTCTGATTATGAATTCCTTCATGGGCATGATTTCAAGGAAATCATGAATTCCTTCATGAGCATAGTTAGAATTAAGAAAAAAAAAAAAAGAGAAAAAAAGAGAGAAAAATGAATAACTCAACAGTGAAAACCTTTTCTAAGGCACTACTGAGTTGATATGCATGAAAACTAGTTTTCTGGCATCCATAACCTTGAAAATTTTTGAACCATCATTGTACAAATTCACCAACTGCACTTGTTTTGAAAGATTGTAGAAAATCTCAGTAGAACATCAACAAAGGCAATCATTCTTTAAAACTTGCATTAACTTGTTTTAATCAGGTATATATTTCTTACATTTCTTCATTGTAAATGATTGGTATATAGTATATAACAATTAACCATTACCATAAAAGGTATCCATAAGAGTTGGCATACTTAAAACATGTTTTGAGAATGAGAATATTGATTTATTCCTAATATTCAAAATAAGAATGGTGCCTGCTATCTTCTTCAGATTAATTGTTGTATTGTCTTCGGATTGAAATTGTCTTTGAAATGATAGCAGAATGAATGTTGCACTTTGTCTTTGAAATAAAGTTTTGTCTTCAGAATGACGATTTGTCTTCAGAATGAAGCTTTGTATTTGGAATGATGATTTGCCTTCACAATGAAGCATCATCTTCGAAATGAAGCTTTGTCTTCAAAATGAAGTAGGATTTGTCTTCGGAATGAAGCAGGCTTTGTCTTTGGAATGAAACAGGATTTGTCTTCGAAATGTAGCAGGATTTGTCTTCGGAATGAAGCAGGATTTGTCTTTGGAATGAAGCAGGATTTGTCTTCAAAATGAAGCAGGATTTGTCTTCGGAAAGTAGTAGGATTTGTCTTCGAAATAAAGTTCTATCTTTGGAATGACGATTTACCTTCGTAAATGCAGCCTGATATTCGAAAAGAGGATTTGTATTCGGAATGAGGATTTTACTTCACAAAGAAGCATGATATTTGGAATGAAGACTTGTCTTCAGAATGAAATCATAATATTTAGAATGAGGTTTTGTTTTTGCAATAGATCATAATCTTCGAAAAGAGCATTCAATATAACATCTCCATGTGGCATCCAAGGAAGAAAAGAAATACGATCAAATAAAAATTCTTTTGGCTGCATATGAGAAATGAACATGTGTCAGTTAGGATATGGTTTATTTTTTCACCCATTTTAGAAAGTACCAGAATCACGGAGGACGTGACCAATAGTATGCCACCAATTTTTGATGTTGATAAACATGCACGTGAGAGACCGTAGGCAAAATAGAAAAATAGAAAATGAGTAAGGTGGATCTGGTGGCAAGGACATCTGTGCAACCATTGATGGACATGTGTTCGAAATAAAAATAGAAATGCATGCCACCCTTCTTTCTGAAGACATATTTGCTAGTGCAAAATGACTATGAAGTACAGTGCTTAGATTACAGTTCATTTTGAAGAACAAAAATAGGGCAATTGAAAACTTGGAACCAAACCCTAAAAATTTACAAATGCTAGAAACCAGAGATCCAGCAAAGGAATAACAGCAAAATTGAGCAGTTTGTGACGTACCAAGATAGGATAATGGGGTGAAAAACAAAAATGGAACCAGCGGATACCACCCACCTCCGGGAAAATCCAGAAGTGTTGTAGATTTTTTAAGATGGAGGGCTTATGCCATTTTTGGATAAGTTTAATGGGTCCTCTAAATATTTTTCCGGCATGTTCACCCACACATTCATAAACAACCTGGCACACATTAACGACATGACTATTGAGGTAACCCTTGAAGTTTTGAGTCAAATTACTGAACTGCCATTAGAAGGTCTTCCAATTTCTAGGTCTGGTAAAAATACATTGGTAAATACAGTTAATCAATTTTTGGAAGAAAACGCTATGGCACAAAAATATTTAATGCATAATAACACATGTAAGGAGGTAAAAAGGGCCAGCCTGCAAGAACCTTGGGATGAAGTGGCCACATGGGTAATCAAATTTCTAACCTGTGAAGGGCAGTATGTACTGTTGTCAGGGCATCATATAAAAAATTTAAACCATCTTAGACATGGTAGGCAAAAACCAGATGTTAGGGTGAATATTCCCCTATACCTGCACCAAGAATTAAAAATCATGGCAAAAGGATATCAGGAAGGAAAAGGGAGCCTTCGCCACCATGGTCTCATCAAACTAGTTTGCCAACACCATTTTAGAGGAAACCCTAGGAGCTTTGATAGGTTTTACTCTACCTTAAATGATGTAATTTTTGGAGATAAGGATGAGGAGGAAGAAATAGATGCTGCTGATGATATTGCAGAAGAAGGAACAACTGCTACAAATGTTTTTGTAGAAGATGAATTAGAAACTGTTACAAAAGCTATTGTAGAAAAATAAACACACCCAACAGCAGTAGCAGAACACCTTGCT
This sequence comes from Wollemia nobilis, assembly GCA_028583015.1. NCBI lineage: Eukaryota > Viridiplantae > Streptophyta > Pinopsida > Araucariales > Araucariaceae > Wollemia > Wollemia nobilis. Next base: position 41,578,553 of record JAQPPZ010016981.1, read on the forward strand.
CCAGAACCTTTAACTTTGTGAGCCAAGAAGCAAAAGAAAAGAAGGCCTGGAAATAATAGTAGAACAAAAAAATAGAAGAAGTTCCATTTTTTTGAAGTTACAACTGATTTGTTAGAACAGGGAAGTGAAGCACCTAGCCCAACATGGGAAGAACCAACAAGGGAAACAGAAGCATCTAAAACTATCCCCACAACCCCTGCTGTCACCAGAAAATAGAGCAAAAAGAAGAAGTTTGCATCTGGAACTAGGAGGTCTACAAGACTCCACTTGAGGGAAATGACAGAACAGGTCATAAAAGAAGAAGGTGGACAAAATAGTCTAGATGCCATAGAAATACAACCAGCCCTTGAAAACTTTTTAGAAGTGCCTGAACAAATCATTGAGGAAGAGGTTGGGCAGGATAGCTTGGAGGTGGCTACAGTTCAACAGGCCATAGAAATGGTAGATGTAATTATAGATAGTTTCATAGAGCCTCCTGAACAAAAGAAGACAAATTTTGTAGAGGAAGAGATAATTTTTGAGCAGCCAACTACAGCTGACTTATCTGCATCAGATTCTGAAGTAGAAATAGAGGAATAAGACATCATAAAGCAACTGAGAGCAGCAAGGAATGTTGTCAAAACACAAACCAGATGGATTGTAGAGAAAGAAAACATCATTGAGATGCAAGAAATAAAAATTGTAGAGTTACAACAGGAAGTGGCAAAATTAAGAGTGAGGTTGTCACAGTCTGAAAAATAGCCAATTGTATCCATTGATGAGGACGATTTGGCTCAATTGCTTGTAGATTTATCTAGGGCTGTTGAGGCATACATAGGTGCTCATTCTGAAGCATCACCTTCTCATTCTAAATATGCTTCAGAATTGGCAAAGAACATAGCATAAAATATTGGAGAAGAGTCACCAGCACAGGAACAATCCAAGCAGCAACATGAAATTGGTCAAGTAAGTACTTCTATTGATGTCCTTGTATTTCAAATGGTTACACCTTCAGTAGAAATAGCAGATAAGGGGGTGCAATTGGAATTACTGTCTAATGACAACCCAATAGAAATAGCAGATAAGGGGGTACAGGTAGAATTATTAATAGATGAACAACCAGTAGAAGTGGCAGGAAAAGGGGTTCAGGTAGATCTGCTACCTAGAGTTCCACCTATAAGTAGACCACCTAATACTGTGTCCCTAGAACAATACAATGCAGACATATCTATTTGGGTGATTAGATATGAGAAACTTGCCACTAAGACTAAAAAATTCAAATTAGAAGGAAAAAAACTAGAGGCCAAGGAAATAGATATTCAAGCATTGAAAGAAAAGGTGTATGATTTATGTCAAATTGCTAAATTTTTAGTCTAATTCAGATGACCAGCTAGATTTTACAATCTTATTCTGAAGGAGAAATACCTCAGATGGCATATTATGAGGATTAGTTCAGGTCTTCCATATAAATTGGACACCACTGCAGATTTCCTAGAAGCATACTTTGACAGCCCTATTGAGCAGAAAAATCTCCTGTGTGAACTGTTTTTACACAACTTCTTTATTCCAGAAGAAGTATAATTTCATCCATAGATCTACATTGGAGATTTTCAATTGAGGGCATTCATGTCCACCTTGCAGAATCAATTTTATTGGGACCATGAGAAAAGGTAGAACAAAGATATTGAAACAAGAGCTGAATTGTTAGTCAGAGCAATTCAGCCAAATCACCCCATTATCACAAGACAAAATTTCACCATGATGAACAAGGATGATGTCAAGAGAATGTACTTGACAAACTTGAGGGATTGTGTGAACAGATTCCACAATTTTTGTAATGACAATTTCTTGCCAGCATTATCAGTCTGTAGAAATAGATGGGCTGAACTTTCCATGTCTTTGCAGAAAAGAGAACCCATTTCCCCCATAAACTTAGAATGGTCCAGAAGAAGGGCATAAGAAGTAATACAGTTGATTGAAATCATGTAGCATAATTGGATAGGTCTTAGATTTAGGCCTCCAACCATCATCACTCCAGTTCCATTCTACTTTGAAGAAGATGCCCAACTTGATGAACAGTTTGAAGAATGGCTCAGGGACCTTCAGAAGAATAGGGGATTTTATATAGGCAAGAAGTTGTTCTATAGGTCATGGAATTTGACCATGGACATATGTGATTCCATAGCCCAACAGAATGCATGAGGACATGCATCAATATAAGTTGGGGGGGAAATGATGAGGCCTGGAAATGCCTCAATCATAACATGTTTTGAACACTCGAAATTGCCTATAAACTCTTATTTTTAATCTAATATGCTAGTTAAGTTAATTCAATATGTTGTGTATTAACTATTTGCATGATGAATGTATTTGAAATACTATATTTTGATTTTTATAGCTTTTTGCATAAGTTTTATGTTGTTTTGTTATGATTTGCTAAATGAGATATGCTTAGGTTGATAGCAACATTTCACTAATCATGTTTTGATATGTCTTAAGAATTCATTTTACCTAAATCTGGCAACAGTTCAAGCAAACTATTATTGTGCAGCAAAAACTGGGTTTTCCCATGTAAATTCTAGCCAGCTGCCAATGAATGGCAAGACATGGAATTCACATATTGAAAGAGATAAAGATCATTGGAATCCAATCCTGAGAGATAACCCACATAAGAAATGCAGAGGAAAACATTTAAAGAGCATACATTTGTTCATTTTGAAGTCTCTTCGAAATGAACAGATGTCTTCGAAATGAGAAAACACAGTGTCTTTGAAATGAGCAGATCTTCAAAATGAGAATTGCAGTATCTTTGGAATGAACCACTTATCTTCGAAATGAAAATAAAATGTGCTTTTTGACTTTTTGACTGAATTTTGACATTGGAAAAAGGGAAATAAATATTGAAAAGGGTAAGGGAAAATATCTCAGATCTGACTTTACCATCCTTGCCGACCAAAGCCACCATTTATGGAAAGATCAAGTTTGATCTTCTTTTAGGATAAAACCAGGAATTGTTGCAGCATAATAAGATTAGATCTTTTGAGATATTCTCAACTTGTTAGTAGATCTTAGGGCATCTATAAATATGGCTCCTATTTAGGTTGAGCTAGAGAGGAGTAGAGTAGTAGTGGAGATAGAATATAGAGAAAGCAAAAAGTAGAAAATAGGCAATAACCAGAAAAGTGACTGTTATAGTCCTGTAACAGGTTTTTAGTAGAATCATTGTAATCATGTGTTTGAATCAATAAAGTGTACTATTTCTATTTCATATTGCTTGTAAATGAGTGTGAGTAAGATCTAGAGAGAGAGAGAATCATACCTTCTTCTGGACAAGGAGGCTGGCCACTTCCAGACCTAGGAGGAGGACTAACAGCAAGTTTTTATTCTGATTTTGCTACAGTAGAATGAGTTGTAGAACTTTTCATTTCATTACTTTGTAAACAACTAATGATATTTGCAATATTAGCTTATTTTATGTTTTGGTTGTAATCTCCACTTCCAGCAAAGCTTTCAATTTATTGCAGACTGTCATTTCCAACATTTACTATTTTTTGTAATTTCTTGCATTTTGTGTTTTGTTGTCAACCCCTGCATAGAATATTGACAACCTTCTATTACAGAGCCTTGATAGGGTTTCATTTCCATGCTATAAGTAGGTTTCCATTACTGCAAAAGTAAATAGATTTCCTTTCTACAATTATAGTCAGACTTCTAATTCTGCAACTGTTATTTCTGCAACTTAATTAGGTCTCATTCTGCAATTGTAATTAGGACTTCATTTCTATAGTTAATGATTAGTTTCTAATTATGAAACTTAGATTAAAGTTTAATTTATGCAATTTAGAGATAGGAATGTCCTAAATCCTCCACACAATCAGTTTCACCAATAAGACCTATTGCTCTAAATTGACCTAAGTTATAACCCTGTTCAAACCTTCTTACACATATACCCTTGTACACTGCCCTGGATTGACAAATTCATTGAGAATTAATGATGTGTATAATGACTACGCATCACACACTACCCTGGATAATGGATCTCTATCCATTGGATACTACTGTCCTCTACTATATCACCTCTAAAGCTTACTCTTATCTCTACTCAATCTCTGTATCAAACCTTGCACTAAACACAGTCCTTCAATATAGCACAAATATTCTCAATCTTTGTCTCAAATTTACACTAAAAACAATCCTTTGATCTAGTACAAATCTACTCAATATCTATCTCAAATATACTCTAAACATAGTCCTTCGGTCTAGCAAAAATCTACTCAATATCTACCTCTGGTCTAGCACAAACCTATCCTCAAATCTGCACCAAACTCTATCCTCAAATCTATCCTCAAGTATTAACACAAATCTTGACCCAATCACAAATCAAATCTGCTAGATCTACCACAAACCTTAACTCAAGGTTTGAACAAATCAATCAATCAAATCTACTCGTAAGTCTTCTCCAAGACTTACCTCAATTCTGCATTGTAAGCTTACACTAATCTATCCACAAGTCTTTGCCAATACTTACCTCAAATCTACTCAAAAATTTCTCACTAGAACTTGTCTAATATTCTCAATAAGTCTTCACTAAGACTTACCTCAAATATAATTGTAAGCTTCCACAAAATCTCACACAAATCTGTCCTTAAGTCCACTCTAAGAATTTCTCAAATCTGCTCACTAGATTTCATAAAAGCTTGTTCAAATAAACTCAATATATCATAGAAAACCTCTTCAATCACACACAAGTTTCACTCAAAATCTTGTTTAACCTTATACAAATATATAGAGAATGGTTAGAGACTCAATATGTTTCACACTCACAACAATACTTAATCACTTTCAAAATATCTTGTTTAACCACAGAAACATATGGAGAATGGTTAGAGACTCAATATGTTTCACTCTCACACAACACTCAATCACTTCCAAACTCTCTTTAAATCAATTAAGAATAAAGAACAATTTGTTTCACAGAACTTGAACTATCACTCCAATACTCTCAATAAAATATGCTCAACTAACTCCACTCAATCAATCACTCAATGAAACACAACTTGCTTACAAACCCTAAATAAGTGTTTCACTACTTCCAACAATTCACACTACAAAACTTGAATCAAGATAATTCTAATTTTCATATAACAATGATACTCATGATATTTTCACAAACCCTAATCATGCATATGAAGATTTACTCAAATATTTCCAACAACGCTTATCAAATAATCTCATATAACAATGATACTCATGTTCTTTCACAAACCCTAGTTCAATATAGTTCTCAATATCTTACTCAAATATTTTCACAAGCATTCACCAATCATGCACATGAAAGCTTACTTAACAATCCTTATCAAACAAAACTTTTCACTCCAACTTAGCATTCATAACATTCAGCCCAATAATATTTCACTCACAAGGAAGATATACCCATAACTTTTTCTTTATGGATAAATAACCTCAAAACCTATCTCATCACAATCAACCTCTTTGCCAAACTCAATGGTTAGACATCAAAAATCTATCCTCAATTATTTCCTTCAAATATCTCACCATACAAAAATTATTAATTCTCAAATACACCTTATAATCTCCAACCTTCAAAATAATATTCAACATATAACAAATCACAATAACCCTTATTAATCCTAACTTTATTTTCATAAAAAAAAATTAAAGCCTTATAACTCCCTACTCAAAATTGCATTTTCAAATAATTAACTTTATAAAAAAATGCAATTTATTTTTAACTATCAAAAAATATTTATCACTTTTGTCTAAGGTAAAAATAATTTACCTTACCCCTTTTAACTCCCTAAGCACTCAAAAAAATCAAATACACCACATGCTCATAACATTACCAGTACACACAATATCCTAGGTGCCAAAAATTAAATACCTCAATGCACTCCTTGGTGAGACTCAATCCCTAGATGAAGTGTTGCATGAGCCTTAGCCATGGCTACCCTACCGCATGAGCTAAGTGCTCACGTGGGAGGCAAAAGCACCTAGAGGGCTTCATATCTTCCTCCCCTACACAAAAGCTAAAATGCTTTGTTCTTGTGTCATCGTCGAGACTCAAATGCAACACCTATGCGTTATCAATGCCTTACACACCTCAGATTTACCACTAGCCCAACCAGCTGGTTGGTGCTGAATCTTCCCTTCTTGGTTGCTTTGTTTTCCATGTATTTTGGGGGCAATTAAAATTAAAATATTTTCTCTTTTTGATCACGAATTATTCGCCATATCTTTTTCAAAATCACATGCACAATATTTTGGAGACTTACCTTTGTGAGGTAAGTGCTATGGTATTTATACCATATGCTTCTATTTTTCAACGTCGGCAAAGGAATATGAAATTTAATTTAAACTTGTCTTCCAAACCAACTTTGGGTTATAAAAATATTATTTTTATAAATTAATTTATAATATAAATATTATAAATTATTTATAAACTACCTTAGGCATTAATTAAACTTTTAATATTATAATAAATTATAATATTATTTCCATTTGGCCTAGGTTTTTTTCTCTTTTGCCCTTAGAAATTTTTTGACCACCTTTAATATTATAATATTATTTTCTCTAGGTATTTTCTTCAGATATTTAACTATCATTTTGATCAATCATGTGGAGCTCTTAGACCAAATACCTTGGGCTTAAAATATAAATATTTTAACCCTTATTTTGCCAAGTCCTGCACTGATTCCTGACATTGACTCTTGACATCAATGACAACACAACTAACTCAAAATTTCCAACAACATCCTTAGAAAAAAGTGAAAATATTTTCTAAGGCATGAAGATGCTCCCAGCCACTCAACATAAAGTGTATTTTGTATCAGCACAATGCAGCATGTTCCATGCCACTAGCAAAGTAGCAAAACTTGCATTGTGATCACTTCGATAGAGTGGAATACGACATATTTGCTAAGGCAAGAAGACATGTTCTTAGTTTCTTAAAACTTGGTGTATTTTAAAGTGACACAACATAGCATGTTCCACACTGCTATCAACTTGGATCAAAGTTAACATCATCATTCTCTGATCAGCAACCCAACACACATTGACCTAGCTCGTGTAATAAAACAATCAACTTTTTGATGTGTTCTACACCATTGAGGTTCACATTCATTTTAGATTAGATCAGAACACATGTTCCACATCATTGGTCAAAGAGGTCAAGATGCTCAAAATGAAGTATAAGGCAACAACACAATACAAAATATCATGAAATATTATAATACATTATTTCTTGAGTGGTGCAGAAAAAGGTTCTATTCTGCAGTTAGCTTTGGCCAAAACTCGAGTAAATTTCAAGGAGTGGGCTACAAACAAAGTGTTCTATAGTACAAACATGAAATTGAATTAAGTAGTTTTAAGAATAAAAGGGAGCGGCTTGGCGACATGCTCTTTTTCACTCAGATTGTAGTGTATTTTTTTATACGCTCCACACCACTGGTCAAAATGGTCAATTCAAGTGATAAGCTATTCTAAAGAGTGGTCTAGTGACATGTTATACACTGCTCATCTCTAAGCATTGCTAAGGTTTAATCGTAACCATTCATGAGTGAATTTATGCTAACACTTTTTGAGGTATACAAAGGTGAAGTCTTTACAAATGAGAACTAGTCATTTTGAGTAGGCAGACAAAGCATCCATGGAGCCAAGAACCAATGAATTAGGTAGTTACAAATTTATATCTAGATAAAGTCCCCAAGAAATATATATGGCTTAGATCTAGAATCTAATAGCTTGGAGCCTAACTGCCATTGCAGAGCAAGTAAGTTGTAGAGCTAAAATTCTATGGTATGTGACATCACATAGATTTTTTGGGCTTCAAAGGTGAATGAAATGATGCCACCTCAGCATTCTACTGATCTAGTATATTTTTATCCTTGTAATTCTCCATCTTCTTATTTCATTGTAAAAATATTAATAGAGGTTGAACCCTCGATTTTCAAGCTTGAATTTAGAGTGTTTGCTTGCCCTACTGTGTAACATATTTTGCAAATCAATAGAAAGAGCATTACTTGGATGTTTGACTCAAAAATTGGTGTCTTCAATATTTATTTTGAGATATTCAAGTTGTGAATTTCTTTTCTACTAATGCTGCTATGGTTAGCTTACTCTACTGATATTGAATTACTAGTTGTAAAGTAATTAAAAGACTTTTATAATTGAATCTATGCTCACAAGAAGTTCATTTATGTTAAATCTAGATACTGATATTATTCTGCTAAATTGGATTATTAGTATTATGTATGTTGAAATAGCTTCTTGGAGTATGTCTCTATTTTTGTTTCTTGATGAAGATTATTCTTTTTTCTGGGTGTTGTTAATCTTGAGTGCGGGACACTGGAAATGATTTGTTGAAAGGTTTTCCCTATGGATGCCTATGTTGTTAGCTCTATCCGACCACTTCTTTAGTTATAATTCCTTAACCCTAAACCCTATCTATCCCTATATCTCAAATAATTGCTAAGCTTAATTGAGTCAACACCTTGTCAGTTGATATGGAACCAACCTACTCTAGAGGTTGGATTAGAGCAATATTTAGTCCATCCAATGTTGAGTTCTGAGCTATGACTAGTGGGTGCAAGCCTAATCAAAAATTTGGAAGATAGACAGTCACAGTATCAAGTTTTTCTTGATGTCAATTTGAATCCCAATAGTTTTGGCATGCTTGGTAGGACCTGTTTACTAGAAACCATAGTTAACCCACCCTTGCTTTATTTTGTATCTTTTTTCTTGAAGGAATCAAGATTTGGTGAATTGTCTTGGCCTTGTTAAGTAGTTAGTAGCAAATTCACCTGGTGACTCCCTTAATGGAAAAACCAAAAAGCTATCCCTATAGCTTATAAATTTTCATGAATACTAGGTCATCTGCAAAGAATAACCTATGTTCTTTCATCTACTACGAGCTCCTTTTTAGAGGATTTGTCATCATAAGAAATTTAAAACAAGACTTTCATTAAAATAAAACTCCCCCTGAGCTACCTCTTGTAGGGCCCCCAAGGTCACCTCCACCAAGAACTACACTAGTAAATATGGTTCAAAATGTGCCACCTAATCAGCCCCCATAGAAATATCCTAGCTAGAATACAGTTGGTCCCCTAATACTATCCCATATTCATGATATCCCTTAGGTTGTAACTAAATTCATTCCTACATGCGATGGATCAAGCAAGAATGCATATGAAAATTACCAAGATATTCTAAATTTAGCAGTAATCCATAACATAAAGAATGAATATGTCATTGTCATAATCCTAGCCCTATCCTTTAGAGGAATAATCTTGCATTGGTTTAGGACTTTAGAAGATAATACCATTACATCATGGGAAGCATTAGCATAAGCCTTTGTAGAATAGTTCAATGAGTCTATTGATCCCTTCTTCCTCCTTAATTAATTGAAATCCATGCAAAAGCATCATTAGGAGTCCATTTTGGACTTCAACCTGATATTTAGTAGGTCCTAGAAAAGAATTCCACCAAAAGCTAGGCCAATTTCAATCCTTGCTTTCATGTACTACATCAAATCCCTTGGATATAAATTGGATATGCAAACTCAATAGTAAAAAATATGTACTTTCCCCCAAGTCTACAATGCAGCTATTCAAGCTAAAAATACTCTTATTAATGTGGGAAGGTTACCCCCTAAAGCTAGCATGCCCTATTTTTTATAAATTTCCAATGTTCAAAACCAAGCAGCTACATCTTCTTATATGGATCCTCCTTCTTTATCATCCTCACTTCCTTATATGACCCCCATTCCCCACCCCAAAGTATCATATGCTCCAGTCCCTTTCCCACCACTTCCTACTCAAACATTCTAGGAATCCACTCTACTTCTTGATATATAGAATATCCTTAAAATTCTTGGTAACAAGATGAGCTCAATGGAAAAAAGAGAGATAGAGAGATCTTAGCAAAGAAGATTTTCCTATGTCAATAGGGACCAAAAACCCAGTACCAGTAATAGAATAGGAATCATAGTAAATACAATGCAAGAAGATTCAAGATGTTCCTCTAAAATAATCTTGGTAAATGTGTGGTGCCTAGTATGCCATGATCCCCATGACTTAAAATCATGTGTTATGTACTGTAGCACCCTAAAATTAGTGCAGTTAAACCTTAGTAAAAATATAAAAATTTGAATTTTAACCTCCAAACCACCCGTTAACCGCTCGTTACCCTCTCCCCTTGTTTTTCGTGCCATTTTTAGGATTTTTTTTACCGTTGGACGATATCATCGCCGATAAAATGAAATCATCCTAGATCTTATGAATTCGTCTAGAATAGAACGTCTAGACGATTTCGTCCCAAAACTGCATTTTCATATTTAGCTTCTATTTCAACAGCTTCTCTAACTTGGGTAGAAAGTGTGTCTGTGTAGTTAGAGTCTCCCCGATTGGAGACCTCCCAAATTGGGATGATCTCCAACCTCCTAACCTCTTCCTAATCCTATATAAACTAGTATTTTCTCAGTTTATCCCTTGAACCCCCTGGATGACTGATTTCCCTGCAACTTTATTTTTTTGTGCATTAGAACACCTTCATACTTTCATTTGCATTGCATATTTCAAGTTTTCTTGTAGGAATCTTACTATTTTTCAGCCGGACCAAGATCAGATCATCACAGACAATTCCAAACAATTTTGGATGATCCTGTCATAGATCGGCGATGATCTCATACGATTGGAGGTGATCTCGACTGCAGTCTAGATTGGGGGCAATCAGAGCCCAAAGTTTGCATTTTCTTATCTTTTCTCTTCATTTTCTTATGCATTAACTTGGTTTATTTTATTTCTGCATCCTAGAGTTCACCTCATTTAGTATAGATGCATGCTAAAGTTAAAATAAATTATTAAAGTAATGCATTTTCCTTTAATCGTTATCTAGATCTATCATTTAGGCAAATTTACTGTCATTTCCCCTTGCTTTTGTAGTTTCATTTTTGGTTTTTGGTATCTGTTTCTATGACTACAGGTTTCTAACAAATTTGTCTGATGAATTCATCAGATCGATGATGATCTCGTATGATCTCAGATGACCGATTGAGATCTGAGATGATTCTATGCAATTTTAGATGATTACGTATGATTTGAGATGATTTGGACTTCTACAAAACTCAAAATCTTCATCAGACATCCGAAATCAGGTATATTTTGTCTTATTTAGTATACTTTATGTGTTTAGCACTTCTTCATGGTTTTTGTATTCATATAAATCAGCATTGGCATATAGAATAGCTTAGATTCATCTTGGCCAAACCTAGGATATGAATGATTAAAGCACAAAATTAACACATCAAAACCATTATCAACCTAGGCATGGAAATTGCCACTCAAAAGTTTCCTAGTGAACCCACCATCCATCAAAAATTCACCCTTATACCCCTCCCCCGAGAGGCGCGACCTTCAAAGGGCCTCTCAGTCTGAGGTATTGTCCCATCCTTCTTGCATCCCCCTTCCGGGCACGGATCCTATAGCCTGAAGGTAAGGATGTGAAAAATTTGGAGCGATACATGTACCAACATCATGTGCAACAAGCTATGGAAAAGGTAGAAAGGAATCAAAAGTGTAGGATCAATATGTTGTGGCAACCAGACCAAATCATGGTTGGCCAAGACGTAGATGAAGAAGGGCTGATTTTAGTTATGACAATATTAGGAAAGAAGATATTGCAGGTTGATCCACAAAAAATGGGTCAGTTTCAAGTTCCTTCCCAAAAGAAGAAAGATGCTCTCCCTCAAGGTAATGATATTTTCCCTATTCCTTAAGCAAAAGAAAAGAGGGATATGGTCCCAAAGGGCCAAGAAAAGGAGGTCAGATTTCCTAGAAGATATGATAAATAAAATGAAAAAGAAGGGATGATATCCAAGAGTGAAGCTCAATAAAATCTTAGATTCCCCTACATAACCAAGAGGTAAAGGATTGAGGCCACACAACAATAGAAAGGAAATTATGATGAGTTGGAGAGAAGTCCTGAGAATTCCTTTTAAATGAAATCAAAATATAACATTGTAGAGGAGATGAAAATAATACCCTCAAAGGCTAGCCTTTATGATACTCTCTTTATCCCTGGCCAAATAGACCCGCTAAAGGCCTCTTTAAGAAAATATCCACAGGAAAATAAAGCTACTACAATCCTCAACATACCCTCTGGAAAAGACAAGATGTACCCTACTACCCTGAAGAACAAAACCCCTCTCTTTTATATTTCTTTGAGGATGGAGTGTTGGATCATCCACAACTACATGATTGACTTAGGAGCTTCCACTACAGTCATGCCCAAGGTAGTCTGTGAAGAGATGGAAATGGAGTATACCAGGTCCTATCCTAGAGTTTTGTTGTTGGATGGAACCCCAGTAAAGATAGTAGGGTTGATAAAGGATATTCTAATGAGGTTGCATAAAGATCCAGAAGTAACCATTATGCAATAAATAGTGGTGGTAGACCTAGAACCTTATTTTGACCTATGTATTTCAAGGGAACTCATTGCCAATTTGGGAGGATGCATGTACATGGATTACTATAGTATGGTGATTCCATTTAAGGGGAAGAGAATAAGGATTACCCCTAAGAATCCCATGTCTTATCATATTGAAAATATTGAAGAAGACATGTGTAACCTCACTCCTCTAGATGAGTTCCAATTGGTGGAAAGTTTTGAAGAACTAGAAGTTGAAGATGAATATTAGTTCAAAGAATATTATAGTTATTTTGGAACAAGCATGGATATATAACATTTCCTTAGAAATAGAGAAAAGAGTCCCTACCATATCCAATCAGTAATTAAGGGAAAAAAGGACTTGAACCATGCACTTTGATGGTGCAAGATGCAAAAATGGGGTTCATGCTGGTATATTATTGCAATCTGAGTCAAAAGGTGCAAAGAGTTTTGCATACAAAATAACTTGGTCATGTACCAATAATGCTACATAGTATGATGCTTTATGCCTAGGACTAATATAAACTGATAGTATGGGTATCAAGATACTAAATATATATGGTGATTATGAAATAATTGATAATCAAGTAAGAGATAGGTGCAGTAGCAAACACCATTACCTAAAAGTATACAAAAATAGAGTATGGGATTTGATGGAATCCTTTGATGCCCAAAATATTAATTTTATTCCCAGAAGATAGAATACCTTGGCTTATTCCTTGGTAGTGAGGGGAGCTAATTTCAAACCTTCTACAGATATAGGAGTCACAAAAGACAAAGGGATCAAAATTATTTTTAGGCCTGCAGTACTAGACAAGTAGATATTCTGGCAGGTTTTTGAAAGTGATGAATAGATCATTTATTTCCTAGTAAGAGAAGCTTGTCTATCAATCATTTAAAAGGAAATTTCGGAAGAGATAGACCAACAAGATTTCATCCATATAAAAAAAATCATATCCCTAGGGGGTTGGTCACTTTGGAGAGCCTATTTGACAACGAAGATAGGAAGAAGATCAAATATATGGAGATCAATAAAAATATCTACAAGGAAATTGATATTGAAAAAGAAAAAAAGCTCAAATTTGGAGTTCAATATTCTCTAGAAGAAGATGAGGATATCAAAGTTCTATGCCTAAAATACCAAGATATCATGGCTTCGTCATATAAAAATATTAAAGTATATGATAAGAAGGTGATCCAACATACAATTGAGCTATAACCAAACACAAAACCCTTCAGGTAGAAATAGAGGCTTGTGAATCCTTGAATTAAAGCCATAATGAGGTAAGAACTATTAAAGTTATTGAAGGCTAAAATCATATATCCAATTAAGCATTCGACCTAGGTAGCTAACTTGGTCCTAGTAAGAAAAAAATGGTGACATTTGCTTGTGTGTGGATTTTAGTAATCTCAATCAAGCATCATAAAAGACCACTATCCACTCCCTCATATTGATAAGATCTTGCAGATTGTTGCAGGAGTGGAGAGGTTCTCACTACTAGATGATTTATTTGGTTACAACTAGGTTTGGGTGAAATATGAGGACCAATTCAAAATAGCATTCACCACCAAATGGGGTACTTTTGCCTATCATATAATGCCTTTTGGTCTATCCAATGCAGGAGTCACATTCCAAAGAGCAATGGATTATGCCTTTGGAGAACTGATCAACAAAGTCATTCTAATATACTTTGATGACATGAAGACATGATTGTATTCTTGCATGAGAAGAAATATCACCTGGTACATTTAGAGCAAGTGTTTAAAAAGTGTATGGAATTTGGCATCTCTCTTAATCCAAAGAAGTCATTTTTTGCAATCCATGAGGGAAATTTGTTAGGCCATGTGGTCTCTAAAGAAGGGATGGCTATTGATCCAGATAGATTCAAATCAATTCTTGCTCTTCCATTGCCTATGAACAAGAAAGATTTGTAATATTTCTTTTATTAGATCAAATTTATCAAAAAAATCATCTTTGATTTTGCTCAAAATGTGAAACCTATCTCATAATTGCTAAAGAAAAATGCAGATTTCAAATGGACTGAAGTGAGAAAACAAGCTTTTGAGATCATCAAAAAATCCATTACCACTACTCCAGTTCTAATGAACCCTGACTTTAGCAAAGATTTCATTCTATATGCTTATGAATATGAAGAGAGCTACACATCTATGATCACTTAGAAAAATAATGAGGGATAAGAACACCCCATATTCTTTTTGAGTTAGACTCTCCACAAACATCAGGTCAAATATATTTTTATTAATAAACAAGTATTTACAGTGATGAAGTCATTGAAGAAATTCAAGCAATGCTTGGTTCATAGTAAAACACTAGTATACGTAGTTCATATAGATGTTAGAAGTTTCATTATACAAGGTGAAATAGGAGATAAAAGAGTTGTTTGGATTACCAAGATCTAGGAATATGATGTAGGCAGAAAATCCACCTCCCAGAAGAAGAAAAAGTAATTTGCTAGATTTTGACAATTTTGGGAATAATTTGCTCAAGTTTTGTAAAACTATACAGTTGGAGAAAATGATACAGTGGAAAGAAAAATCATATAGCTAGATTTGCAAACCATACAAAGTAGTATCAAATCATACAAGGCACACCAAAATTCACTCAGATGCAAAGGAAATGTAATTTTGGGATGAAATATTGTATGGATTTGCTAAACTAAGGTGTAAACTTAGTAAAATGCCAAAATAATGTATTCAGTTGTAGATGGGAAATTGTGAATAACATATTGTCTTAGAAACAACTTTGGAATGGCTTGAGCAACATTATATAAGGCCTCATTTTTGAATTTGTAGGTCTGGATACTAGTTTACTAGTTATTATTGCTCGAATAGAGATATAAACATATTTCTGAGTTATTACAATTACCTTGAAAGAGTTTTCCACATCGTAACTGAATTGATATCCATTAATGAGAATAACATATGTTGCAGATGACAATGTATGGTCTTGTTGTGAATGGATAATGCATTGTGGATTAACATTATGTAATTGAGTTTCTACCTTATTGTAATATGTTAGTAGCCTTGTTGTAGCTTTGTGGAGAAGATGATCATTGGTGAATTTTGAGGAATTATTTAGGAGCTTAATGATGTTGGTAAAGACGTATTGAAGTAGACTGTATGATTTCTATATGGAATTAATTGTATAGAATCTCTCACCATCCCGATTTGAATGCTTTTTTGTGAAAGAGATTGTCTTTTTTAGGCTTTTTAACCTTTACAAAATATCCCAAAGAAATATTGGAGCATAAGAGCATAGAAATTAACACCTTGTTGTACCTGTAATTCATACATATTGTACATCATACATAGTACAAATCGTACAAATAGTTGTTACCCGATTTGGTAAAAAAAGTGATTAACAAGAATTTACTCGATTTGGCATTTTTGGTAAATCGGTTTGAATGATTACAAAACTATGTACAGAAGCCTAAAAAATAGCATATATTAGTTTTTATGAGTGTAAAATCATACCATCTTGGCTACTATACAATCTAATATCGTACAGTGTATGTAATTAGAGTCCGTACAAGGAATCGACAGTTCGTACGAGGGTAGTTCGGGTGATTAGAAGACTATCTAATTTGATCATTGAGATAATCTTGGTCTAGGAATCATTATTGCCTTTGGAAAACACCTCCCCACCAGGAATACTCCACCACTATGTTACATTTGGTGTCATTACCATAGTTGTATGGATCCATTGATCGATTAGGTAGCACCAAAGTGTGTTACATTTGGCCTTGTTGCCTTATTGAATCTGGCATTATTGTTAAAATGGGTCAAATTTGAGTAAAAAATGGAGGTGATTTTTATTATGGAAACCAGTACACAAAGGTGTGGGATAATGAAACCATGAGATAACATTCCAGTAAGAAGGAGCACAAGGATTGCTCAAATAGGTAACACGAGTAACTCAGATCAGAGTATGCACAAACCAGAGATAGAGCAAGTTTGGACATCCAAAGAGGGAGGCTTTGAGATGTTTTTAATTAAGATATAATATGAGGAGGAAGAACCACCAAACATAGAGGATATGGGTTACAAATATAAAGTGCACGATGACAGAGAGTGGATGGTAATACATGAGGAAGCGGCAGCAAGGTTGCAAGAGGGTGTAGAGGACGGGAGTCAGGCATCAAGGAAATAGGACGTGGGGAATTAGGAGGATATACCAAGATCATCTCCATCAAACTAGTGAAGAAGGTCATAGAGTGAGAACGCACAAGAATAATATACCTCGAATTGACACTTCTAACAATAATGGGAGTAAGACACCCCCAAGGAGGAATCCGACAAAGATTTCATGGGACACCTCAAGTGAGAGCGATGAATCTCCCAAAATGGCTAATAGAGAAGCAAAAAAAATATGTCCACTATTTTTAGGTGAGGGTAAGGAAGACCCACATCACACATAGGAACTTACATAACCATTTGGAGAGCAAATGGTGTAGACATACCAGAGGATTGGGTAGTCCTCTTTCCTGCCACCTTGAGAGGATTGGAAATAGACTGGTACCTAAAGAGAGAAAATAACATTGATTTTCAAACTTGGAATCAGATAAAGGAGAAGTTCATTGAGGAATTTTGACCTTTAAAATATGATGGAGACATAGTCACCGAGCTTTGCATAACAAAAAAAATAGACGAGGATGTAAAGTCCTTCAATCGTCGACTAAAGAAGTTAGTTGACAAGATGCAAATGCCATTGGAAAATGTACTAATAAAATAGTGGTTTGTAGATGAGTTACTACCAAATTATAAGAAAAATATGAAGGGAGTACCATCTGACACATATGAGGAAGCATTGAAACACATAAATACCTTTGAGAGTGAATCAAAATAAACATACACAGGAATATTATCTCATACCAAGTCAAAAGATTCAGATAGTTAAGAAGAAGATACTATCTAGAGGATGGTAGCATCATTCCACAAGGAGTTTGATAATATGGTTAAAGAACAGAAGATCAAACCAGAGAGGAAGGAACTATGGTGCACATAATGCAAGAGTGAGGACATACAAATATGAAGTGTTTGAAGAATGACTATTGCCATATTTGTAATATGATGGGGCATGAAGTAATGCTATATCCCTACAATGCAATAATCCATCCATAGGTACTATCAATCCAAGAGTAGGAAGAAAAACCACAGGCCCAAGGGAGCGACCAACAAGCAACGAGTGGTGGTTACAGAAATAGTAGAAGATGTGGTGGACAAAATCAAGGTAATTGACAAGGAGGAAAAAGTTGCTTATAGTATGACTCGAAAGGTAGACCGATCATATAATGTCACAATTTCCAAGAGTGGAGGCATTTTGTGAAGAATTATCCTGCAACTATGATGTAAGGAGCATCACAAGCGAGCACTACACACATGTAGATGGTGTGGTATGGGGAACCATAAGGAGGAGAATTGTCCAAAGTAGATGAGTTCAAGTAACCTAGAGAATGTGAGCTATTTGGACATTGAAGTTACTCAAGTTAAAGAGGAAACTCAAAAAGTTTTAGCCATGACGAGAAATCAGGCTAAAAAGGATAAGTACCTAGAGCCAAAAAAAGAAAAGCAACACTGGCAAGCAGCAAAGAAAACAGTGCAAGAAGAAACTAAGAAAACTAAGCAATGAGAGTCAAGCACTCAAAAGGAATTATGAAAACCATCAAAATAGGAGATAATTGTGTAGAATATGGTAGCACAGGTGTTGGATACCACTATGGAACTTAAAGTATCTTACTTACTAGAAGCTATCTCAGAATTTTAGAAAGCAATTATGGAGGAAATACAACCACATACGATGATGGAAGTAGAGATCCAACCAATTGTAGAGGAAGGACGAAAAGACCAATTTATGGATCCTACTATACTAATGATTTATGTTGGAAAGAATCCTGCATTAATGCATATGGAGATTTTTGGGCACAAATTGATGCAAGTGATCATGGATAGAGGATCCAGTGTTAATGTGCTACCAAAAAGAACTTGTCTAGAACTAGGTGATCCATTCCTATGGGCACCGAGCTTCTGGATGTATGGGGCTAAACAAAATGATATTAACATCAAAGGAGTTTTTACTACACAATAAGTAATTATAGCTAAGCAAGAGTTTGTATTGGACTTTGTTGTGATTACAATGTAGAATCCTGCATATGATGCCCTCTTGGGGAGAGGATGGATACGAATAGCCAAATTTAATCATAATTGGGGAAAGAATCAGATCACCTTCAAGAAGGGAAAACATAAATACATGATCAATTTAGCTAATTAGAGAGTTAGTGAGGATGTAGCTACAACTGATAAATTAGAAAACTCATCAGGGGATGAAGGACACGAACCTGATGGAGAAGGAATGATGTACATATATGAATGTAGCAAGGATGAAGCTTGAACTGATAATGGACTTATTCATTGGAAAATAGATGATTATGAGATGTGTCAAGCTAACTACCTTTGTATTGAGTCAGAAGAGATCAAGGAAAAACAATACGAACTAAAAGCTAGTAAAGAAACTAAGAAGGAAACAGAAGAGAAGTGGACGTTTCCAAAAAGCTTTGTGGAGTATACAGTAGGAGATGCAGAGATTGATACTGTAGACACCTAAAACATGTCATGCTTAGGGGAGCTTCTCACATAGACACATTCATAATGTGAATGCAAGAACATGGTACTTAAAATAGAGTAATAGAAAACCAAATACTATAGTGAGACACAAATATTGCACAAAATAATATATTCAATAAAATAGGGGGGAGTCAATAAACTCCTTTATTACAATCAATGTTCCATGCAAATATTTGATACAATAGATTACAATGGTGCTAGGGTTATTTGAAATCCTAGCTAACAACAATAGAAGTGTCTTCATATTTGGGTGTGTCCTTGATTCCAATAGGTTGAGTGGGCTTCAGATATCCAAGGTTGGGCCACTCCAGCTTCAACAATAGTCAAACAATGTGTGAAATTTGTAGATATGCATACACAAAAAAAACAAAGGGAGTTAGTAATACCTGTGAGGGCTTCACAGTGTGAGGCCCTCAAAAATCAATAAAACCCTAGTTTAATAGTGAAGAAAGAGACCATGCAAGATCAACAAATAAATAAAATGCATTAAAATGAGATATACCTTGCTTTGGTTCAGTTATTGCTAAGTGTGTGGTGTAGCAGGCTCAAATTCACATTTTGTAGTTGCAGCAAGATCGAATGCACACTTGGAAGGATCTAATGTGAGCTTTGTAGGCTCTGGTGTGCACCTGCGGGATACAACAGGCTCTGGAGAGCACCTGCGATATACAGTAGGCTCTGGTGAGCATTTTGCAGGTTCTGTAGTGAGCCTCGCAAGCTCTAGATGGCTCTTGCGAGTTAGGGAAGAATCTCCAGAAGTAGATCTAGGTGATGGATATGAATGTGGTGGGTGGATGGGGGCTATGACAATGATGGAGGATGAATGGGTGATGACTAGAACAACAAAAATCTTATTGGTGAGCTAGGGCATATTTTAAGGATTCTATGCTAGGGCTTCACCAATAATTCCTCCAGGGTGCAAAATGTCTAATTCTCAAGCTCTAGTGGATTCTAGTTCCAAGGTTTGGGCATTTGCAAATGCCCCTACTTATAATCCAACCTTAGGGTTTTCTTAGGGTTTTAGCCTTACACTTTTGATCGTGTGGCTAAGATTAAATTATATCCTAAGGTTGAGATTAATTTTTGCATGTGACATGGATTAATGAATATGGACGGTGGATATTAGAATGGATCAGATGGTTGTGGTTAATTGAGTTTATAAATACATATTTTATAATAAATATATTATAATATAATCTAAAATATTATATTAAATATTAAATAATATAAAATAATAGTAAAATAATCCCAATTAGGCAAGGAAATGGTGGGAAAGGGTTAAAATAGTGGAATTGATGGCAAGAAAGGTGGATTTGGGCCAAATAATTGGTGGTAAGGGTGTATGGTGGACAAATGGGTGGTGGAATGGTTAGGATGGAGGATTAGTGGCTGTAATTTGGTGTCTACAGTTGCCCCTTTTTGTACCATATTGCATGAAACACAATATGGTGCAAAATACAAGACACCTACTTGGACTACGGGCACAAAAGCAGCTCCTCTTTGTCATTGGATTTGAACATCGATGTTGAAGACAAAATAATAAATATTTTTTGTAATTTTGTAGCTTACCCCCTCAATTGGTGAATGAGTTATGAATGTATCTCACAATCCAATTGAAAATTTTGTGCAAATGATGAATGATGCGGTGGATTTGTGCAATTGATGAATGAATGGTGTGAAAAGCAATGTGATTGTGGACGATATGAATGATGTAAAAATGTGATACCATTTTTGCCCCAATGGTGGAAAATGGGTTGGTGTATAATACCATGTGATTGTGGATGATATGAATGATGTAAAATGTGATACCATTTTTGCCCCAACGGTGGAGAGGGTATTTTTTCCAGTATAGTTGTTATGATCATGTGAGATGTATCCTGTCATGGGAAAATCATAATGTAATGTGGTTGCCCCAAAATTTGGGTTGATTTGATGTTGTTGAATAATACCGTAATGGCGTCATTGAGTATGCAAGATATGAATATCCAGGTTGACTAAGTCAATGCAAGGGTTGGGTATTGACTGTGGAAATATCTTCGCCAATTCCATGATGGAACCAATCAAACTTACCGGTGTCCTATATTATGACTGTTGTTAAGTGAATGAGTGTTTGTGATTGTGGTTTGTCTATGTTTTACTACCCCACATACAAGGATATCAATGACTGATTGTGAGTAAATTGTTCTTGGCAAGGTTGTACTCAAAGTGTGAGGTGCCAAATATGATTGTGATTTGTGATGCTGATATGATGATAATGATCATGTTGAAGTGTCCTTATTGTACGCTATTCATCTTGCCAAATTTTATGGATTACTACCTCTACAATCGCCAAGTTTATAGAATAACATACTGGATATGAGGTTCACTTATTATTGACTTAACCAGACAAAATGTGCTATGTGATGAGTGATATATGAAAGATGATGATGGAAGAATGCTTGATGGAGTCATGCAATGTTGTGACTAATTGTGGAGTTGATTGATTTTTGCTTTTGGTATTTGTGGTGCTTTGTGGCAAAGATGAGTTATTTAGTGATCGAATCAACTTCGACATGCACAAAAGTGGATGGGACAATGAAGCATATGGTGATGAATTGTGGAATGGAAAATTTGTGAAATTTTGACTTTGATTGTTATGTTTTGCAATGTGATATGTGTTTGTGTAGAAATTGATCTTGTTCTCACCAAATATGCATGCAAAACTATTTGTGTTTTCACAAAATAAAAATTTATAATGTGCAGGATGCGTGGATGAAATTTGGTGCATTTTGGATGAGGGGAGCTACCATTTTGAGGTCTTTTGCCTTCATTCTTATTGTTTGCAAGGTGTGTGACTGTACCTGGTGTGTTCTGCAGGCACATGCATGCACCTAAGTGCACTTGTAGGTGCACAACCACACTTGCAATTTGTAGGTGTAGGTCTACGCCTAAATATGCTAAGGAAGGCTATAAAAAGCTTTCTGAGTGAACTTTTAGGCTCATTCATGCGCTATTGACTTCAAGGAGTTGCATTTGAGAAGTGGAGTGAGTTTGTGAGTTTGTGAGGCTAGTGAGTGTGTGAAGTGAGGTGATGGTGGCAGAGGGACTTGATGATGTTGGTGGAGTGGGGGAACCCTTTGTCCCGATAAGATCATTTGTTCCCTTTGTGTAAAAAAAAAATTGTTGTCTTTTCTTATTTTATTTTTATTTTTTTAACATAGTTTTAATGCTAACAAAGTGTTTTTGTTGTTGCAGCTAAGGGATATTGAGCCTCGACATCACTTCTCTCCTCTCGTTTTGGGAATGAGGAAGAAGCTTTCGAAGGATGAGTGGGGTGTGTTGGGTAGGTTAGGCCTGGAGTCTTTGGTGAGGCTTGATGTAGTGAGGGCTAATGAGGGGTATCTCTCTGCTTTGATAGAGATATGGGACCAAGATAGGAGGGCATTCCAACTATCAATTGGGGAGGCTACTGTCACTCTTGAGGATGTCTATCACATTCTAAATGTACCTGTAGAAGGGGAGAATGTGGTGGTTGGGAGGGATAAGAAGGCATAGATGGAGAGAATGTTTGGGGATTAGTGGCGAGAGGCTCAGATGGGAGATGGAGGGATATGCTACTTGAGCATGTACAAGGAAAAGGAGTTGGATGCACTCTCTGCCTTGATCATGTTCATGGTAGTGAACATAGTGCTACCAAATAGCACTGGGTGTAGGTTCCTTTGGAACTTATTGGGGTTGGTGAGTGATTTAATCATCAACCTAAAGGATTATGCATGGGATCCTGCCTTGTTGGTACAATTATATCAGGAGCTATATGAGGTGATTCAAAGGGAGAGGAAGGGTATTGGGTGTAGCTTCCTCCTATAGTGCTAGGCTTGGGAGAATTTTGTAATAGCTCGGCCTGAGGGGTTGCCATGTGAGTCAGGGAGGATGGGGATCCCTATTCTAGGAGATGGGTGGTGGCTGAGGAGGTTCAGCCTAGTCGAGAGGTACACATTGGGCAGTGGTATTGGGACATGTGGTCGGGCTTGACTCAGGCAGATGTGAGATGGAGGCCATGGTGAGGAGCTATATGGGATGGAGATAGGAAGTGGTTGCATCGAGTGAGACAAACTCGATGGTTTGTTGGGTGGAAGGATGAGGAGGTGAAGTACTTCCAATACTCGTAGGTGTTGAGGCAATTTGGATTGCCTTAGGATGTGCCAAATGAGCCAGTGTTGTATCAAATCCAGCGAGATGGTGGGATGCTTCCATGTGTAGATCCATGGTGAATGGTGGTTGAGGATGATGAGGAGATTAAGATCCTTGATGTGGATGATGCTGGGGTGACTCTGGAGTATGTGGAGTAGTTTGGTGCCCAAACGGTATGGGTTCCAAAAATTATGGGTGCAGATGCGGTAGTTGTGGGGTCAAGGATGACTTTGAAGAGGATGAGGTCCCAAAAATTGATATGTCAAAGGTAGTCGAGAGGAGCAGTCCCATAGGCTCCTAAGGTGGGCTTGGCAGAAGGAGAGAGGGAGGATGATGAGGATATGGGTGAGATATTTGAGGTAGCTAGGTTGCGGGTAAAGCTAGAGTAGCTACACGAGGAGCGAGAGACTATGCTTGAGTCTTAGAGGGAGGCCAGGGAGACTATAGCTCATCTAGAGGTAGAGTGGGTAGTGGTAATGGCTAGTGATCAGGAGACAGTTACAAGGCTCTAGGAAGATATTTTAGTGAAGGAGCGATGACATTAGATGGATTTGTGACATCTTCAAGCTAGTGAGGCATACATACATTCTTTGGAGGATGTTTGTATGCAACACCATATTACCTTTTCAGATCCTCCTTCCTCTTCTATGGTCAAGCCATCAAGGCACATAGAGTCTAGGCTAAGTACTAGGTTGAGGGATCCTACTAGGTATCAGGAGTCTTCTCATGAATAGTAGATGTAGTGCTTAGAGGAACTATTTTGTATATATGAGCCTTGGTGCTCCATTGTAGCCTTTTGGCATTGATTGTATATGTGATATATATATATATATATATATATATATATATATATGGCTTTTTCATATATATGTGTTATCTCTTGTGTGGATGCTTTTATGTTTATTTGATTAATGTTTGATGCATGTTTATGAATAATGTTTGAATATTATGGATGTGAAATGTAAGCTAATAATGATGTATATGCCTAATGTTATATGAATGATGTATGCAAGCGATGTGCTATGGATGCTTAATGCAAGTAAATGAATCTAAACTATATGGGAGGAATGCATGTTGTTCGAATGATCTTTTATAGTTCAAAAATTTTATTGACCATTTTTGTTGTCCATTGTTTGGCAATCGGGGGTACCAAATTTGGTGGTGTTCTACAACTTGACTCACTATGAAGACATAGGTGTTTATATGCAAGAGGATATGGATGTTGACATGGAAGAAGATATGGATGTTGATATGGAAGAAGATACGAATGTTGATATGGAAGAAGATATGGATGTTGATATGGGATGAGTACTACAGGATTTTCAAAGACTCAAACATACTATTATTATCAATCAAACTTGCTAGGGTTGTTGAAATTTATTTAGAACCAATGTGTGTGCAAGTGAGGTTCATATACCAAATATTGAGTGTGACAATGACCCTATCCAATCAAGAACCAGTGTGTGTGCATGTGTATTTCATTGACCTATTATGAGTAAATTGGGCATGACCTATATTGGAGATGACCTGAAGCTAGCCTGTCCTTATGTGTGGTCAGAGGTCTTCCTATTTTCCTAGGAGACATGTCACCCTACATGAGCTTACTCCACTTCCAGTCAGGCATCTATAGCCCCAATGAAGATTCACTCCATAGTCCAATGGGATTTGATCTTTTAGACCTTGGGGATGACTACCCATCCTTGTCAGGGACATGTAGTACAATCCTTACAACTTTAGGGATCAAGGGTGTTTGAGATTCTATTTGTTAATTTGGTATAGAGCTTTAGGGAATAGTATTCTCAATCGAAGTATGATGAGATTTTTGACCCTATCCTTACTACTCTATGTTTTTATGTTTATGTTCGAAGAGTAATTGTGGTAGTGGTAAAAACCACTATTTTTGAACTATGTTGCATAATGGGACAAGCGAGGGATATCTCCTTTTCACCTCAAGGTACTACCCAAGTATGGTAGTAACCCTCCTTGGCTCATAATATTTCTAAGATGTGGTGGAATGTGATTGGTTCAACATTGTATTCAGGTTCAATTGTCAATACTCAAGATATTCTTAGTGTGTAAATTGTGTTTTTGGTCCTAAAGAAAATCAAACATCCAATTGGAGGTTGTTTGTTACACTAGTAATGGTTGAGTGACTAAAAATTTAGGCTATTGTGACATGTGATGTGGTTGACATATGAATTTTTCAAAGTTGCATGAATTTTCCAAACTAGGTACCCCTAATCATTAAAACTTGACTTTTTGTTGTGTTTTCATATCATCATTACTATGCCAGATCATTGGACATGGGATGGAATGAATGCAAATGTATATGCCTAATGCAATGGAGTGTTGATATGCAGGTGGAAATTGTACAATGCAATGGAATATGTATGATGTAGTGTATGCATGAATGCAAAGAGTGAAGATGTAGTTTAAATGCCTAAATTTAAATGGAATGTATGCAATGTAGACATACCTATGTGGATGATAATTTTTTTTGCCATGTATATATACATATATATAGTCATGCATAGAAGAGGACCCCTAGACAAGGAAGAGCTAAGACCGGTCTCAAAAATCAATGCAAATACATATTGCTCCATTAAGCTTGCGAATGGGTACTAGTCTTGAGAGCCAGTTAGGATAGTCTAGGGTTTCATCTAATTCTTCTTGCTAATCATTGCCTAAATATGCCTAAAAGACCTTGGGATCATTGGTAAAAAGTGACGAAGGTGATGGTGGCGGTGAAGGAAGAATGTAGTGGGTTGAAGCCTTTAGCAATTCCTCAGATAGGGTGAGCTCTGAGAGGGAGGATGAGGAGGAAATATGGTCCAAATCAATAAGGCTAATGTCAATTTGAATTGGCCTAGCTAGATCGTATGGATTACGGAGTGGGTTAAATAAGTCAATAGGATTCATATTGACTTAGCAGAAGGTAGGATGGTTTGGCTAAATGGATAGATGGAACAATTGAATTGAAATTGATGTCGAGGTGTGGTATCCTTGGAAGCATTAGCTCTGCTCCAAATTAATGCCAGGTGTACAAGGACATCTACGTAACACAGAAGAGCAACTGCACGATCTTTGGAATTGATGTAGAATGCTTTAGAAACCCTAGCGATGAACGTGGTGACTTTTATGTTTCTACAAATCAATCAAAGAACAACAATAAAATTAAGTTTGCAAGGTAGATCTATCAAATCATGAAACCCTTATGGGGTCCCACCGTGATTGTCATTTGTGAATGCAAGAACACAAAACTTAAAATAGAGTAACAGAAA
Organism: Wollemia nobilis; assembly: GCA_028583015.1. Taxonomy (NCBI): domain Eukaryota; kingdom Viridiplantae; phylum Streptophyta; class Pinopsida; order Araucariales; family Araucariaceae; genus Wollemia; species Wollemia nobilis. Next base: position 41,605,087 of record JAQPPZ010016981.1, read on the forward strand.
ACCAAATACTGCATTGAGACACAAATATTGCACAAAAAAATATATTCAATAAAATAGGTGGGAATCGATAAACTCCTTTATTACAATCAGTGTTCCATGTGAATATTTGATACAATAGATTACAATGGCACTAGGGTTCTCCAAAATCCTAGCTAACAATAATATAAGTGTCTTCATATTTGGGTGTGTCCTTGATTCCAATAGGTTGAGTGGGCTTCAGATATCCAAGGTTGGGCCACTCCAGCTTCAACAACCATCAAACAATATGTGAAATTTGTAGATCTGCATACACAAAATAAAACAAAGGGAGTTAGTAATACCTATGATGGCTCCACAATGTGAGGCCCTCAGACATAATAAAACCCTAGTTTAATAGTGAAGAATGAGAGCATGCAAGATAAACAAATAAATAAAATGCATTAAAATGAGATATACCTTGTTTTGGTTCAGTTATTGCTAAGGGCATCGTGTAGCAGGCTCAAATTCATGTTTTGTAGTTGTATCAGGCTCATACATGCACTTGGTAGGATATGATGCAAGATTCACAGGATCTAGTATGCACCTGTGGGATACAACAGGCTCTGGAGAGCACCTGCAATATACAACATGCTATGTAATGAGCCTCACAAGCTCTGGATGGCACCTGCATGTTAGGGCAAAATTTGCAAAAGTAGATCCAGGTGATGGTGATGAATATGGTAGGTGGATAAGGGCTATGACAATAATGGAGGATGAATGGGTGATGGCTAGAATAGCATAAGTCTTATTGATGAGCTAGGGCTTCAAATTTTTAGAATTCTATGCTAGGGATTCACCAATAATTCCTCCATGGTGCAAAATGTCTAATTCTCAATCTCGAGTGGATTCTAGTTCCAGGGTTTTGGCATTTGCAAATGCCCCTACTTATAATCCAACTTTAGGGTTTTCTTAGGGTTTTAGCCTTACACTTTTGATCATGTGGCTAAGATTAAATTAAATCCTAAGGTTGAGATTATTTTTTGCATGTGACATGGATTAATGAATATGGACGGTGGAGATTAGAATGGATAAGACGGTTGTGGTTAATTGAGTTTATAAATACATATTATATTAAGATATTATATTAAATATTAAATAATATTAAATAATATTAAAATAATCCCAATTAGGCAAGGAAATGGCAGGAAAGGGCTAAAATGGTAGAATGGATGGCGAGAAATGTGGATTTGGTCCAAATAATTGGTGGGAAGGGTGTATGGTGGACAAGTGGGTGGTGGAATGGTTAGCATGGAGGATTAGTGGTTCTAATTTGGTGTCTACACATAAGATAAAATGACATAATATTGGAATTTCCAAGCATCAACAATGGTTCTCATCACTCATTTGGGACATTTTCAAGCCATCCAAGCCTAGCTGCTCAAGCCAAGAGTGGCTAGATCCTAGTCGCTCAAGCCTAGAGTGGCCATACCTTAGCCATTGTAGATGACAACGACCAGATCTTAGTCATTGTAGATGACAATGGCTAAACCATAAAAGTAGTTTTACCAACAAACAGGCCTAATCACGGGTGGAAATGGTAGTCTACATGCAATAAAGGTGAGCAGGAGTAAATTTGCATTCATTTTCATGACCAGTTCACATAAGAGACTTTATTTTGCATTTAGACTTTAGTTAACTAGCTTCCAAACATAAAAAAAGGACAAAAGCTTCTCATGTAAATGACGAGTTCGCATAGGAGACTCAAGTTGGCATTTATATTTTAGTTAATTGGCTTCTAAACATAGAAAAGACAAAAAAATCCTCTCATGATAACTTTTCAAAAGTCTAAGTGGCTAGTAGATAGCTATTGATAGGGTAACTAGAGTGTTTGAATCTCCGAAAAGTCCCAAACATTCTTACATAGCAACAGATCATAATATCATTCACACTATCATTTTCTTTATTAGATTCTATAAATTAGGGGGTATTAGCATAGGATGAAACATACTACATATATATTAGAAATAGTATATAGACGGCCACTGACTACTTTATATCTTTTAATTTACAAAAAGGACAGATATCGCATATATATTAGAAATAGTATACAGACGGCCATTGACTACTTTATATATTTTAATTTATAGAAACTCATCAAGAAAATACATTACGCACTATTATATCTCATATATGAATACTTAATCAATCCTTGTGATAAGAGTTATTATTTAAATTCATGATTATTTTTTTACTTTCGATGGTATCACCCATTAATATTGTCAATGTCATATGCATTCCTTATGTTTTAAGTGATTAGGGCATACAGGTTCGTTTATACCATCCCATCACATAAGTTAGATGCATACAATTAAAGAAAAATTAAACATGCACTTAAAAATAAAATTGCATCTTTAAACACAAGTCATTAATCATCCATCATCACATAATAAAGCACATCATAAAACATATAGGCAATATCCATTTGCATACAATCATGAATTCATCATTCATCATCAAAATACATCACGTCATATCATTAAATCATATAAACATTTACACATCCATATAAGCATCTATAATATCATCTATCATCTAACGTATACATCAAATCATCATAATGCCATCATCACATCACATCATAAAACAAAATAACAACAAAAACATGAGCAATAAATGATACACATAATGAGCCATAATGAAAAGATATCATAAAAATATGTGTGTCAAGTCCATGGATGTACAAAAAGGCCCATGGGTGATAGTCATATAGGTTAGTCAACCTCAAAAATGAAGCAAAACTAAGAGCATCATCAATAAAATGCTGGGCCTACACCCCCTACAACACCATCCCCTATGGCCAAATCTCTGGGAGAATGGTGCGATCTGGACCCTACTGGTCTCTCAGTATGATTCCAAGCCCCATGACTAGGCCAGATGGAAGACTACCCTATTGTAGAGCTCCTACTAACCTGTGACCCATATGTAGCACCTCTCTGCCTAGGGATGGATCCTAGCCTCCTGATCTACCTCGAGAGAGCAGTAATATGGGCTACATCCTTAGTAATTTGAACATCACTCTCATCTAGCAAACCCTATAAATTATTGATCTCAGTCTTGAGAGCTACCCTCAAATTATCCTTGGGAGCATGAGTGGTAACAACAACCTACACTTAGGTAGCTCCTCATAGAGCATCCTACAAAGCCTATATCTAGTCCAAAAACTGTGCTATGGTTGTATCCCTCTAAGATATGATGGTATCATGTTGTTGTACTTGTATCTTGGTTGACTGGAGCTTGGCCTCCACATCATGTAGTTATTCCTTGAGAGGAGAATCTCTCTCCTCAGGATCCATCTCCTCCTCCACCTCCTCAGGACCCTCCTTCTCCTCTACTACCACCTACTCTACCTGATGGCCCTATGCCATAGTCCTAGAACGAACCCTGCACCCCACTAGGTCTACCCCATATCTGCCATCATCCTCTCGATCTAGACTACCCTCACCATACCACATCAAGTTGCCCCACCATCATGCAAATGCCTCTATAACTCCACTAGCTACTCTAGGATCAATAGTTGGGGCATCCTCCTCATCAACCAACTCTATAACTTATTAGGTAAGGATGTCTCTCTCTACTCCGATGTGCCTATATAGAAATGGTACTAGTGGCACATCCTACTACAACCCATACTGACGAAGAACCCAAGAGTAGAAGAAGTGCTCTTGGATGTTAACCTTGTAGCTAATGATCCATAACTTGCATCACGTCCTAGCAATAAATTTGTCAGGGTTATCCCAAGCAAGACACTCATGATACGTGTGCCATATGATATCTCCATCCCAGAGTCTAGTGAAAGTATCAATGTAATGAGTCAGATCCCCTGCAAAAGTGTGGCTCTTGTGCTCCTCGCTCTCTCTGGCCCAACTAGCACTATAACACTACATCCTCTTGTCCATAGCTATGATATTAACAAGAATCCCCTTAGGGTGATCTACCCTAATATGCTCCCATCCCTAGACCTGCAAAATCCAACTTCAGGCGATGCTGACACGACCCCTCTAGCGGATGTGGTAAAACTCATCATAACACTGAGCCAATAGAGACTTACCCTATGCATATATGATAGGCTCCTCGCTGTCTATCAGGTCTTGAACCATCGCAAGGAAGTTCCAAGGGAAACTCAAGCCTGAGAAATCTAGGATGAGAACATTGTTGATGACCATAAACAACACTGCATGCCTCACTATGAAAACATGCTCTCGGTACTAGTGGATTATAGACACTCCTCTAGACTTGTTGCCCTTGAGAGCATCCTCAGAATACCTCTGAAACACCTGAGTGAAGATGACCACCTTAGCATTAGTGACTAAAGAAATAATAGCCACCCCATTAAAAGGGATCCGAAAGATCCTATACACATCATTCGATGTGATGGTCATCTCATCGGTCGAGAGGTGGAAGGTATTAGTTCGATGGTCCTAGTGACGGGACAAATCCATAAGGTAAGCTTGGTTTGACATAAGGTGAGGTAATATGGTAACATACTAAAGCCCATGAGACTTAAGCTACCTCCAATATGTGTCATCCAGAAGAGGTAGGAGATCACTCATGAGCCTCGAGTCCCAAGCCCAAGTAGTAAGGATCTAAACAAAGCAAAAGAAAGATGAAACATAACTACAGTGCAATACAGGCTAAAGAGTAATTCAAAAATTTCAAAAAAATAAAAAACTACCTCAAAAATCCAATAAAAAGAAAAAATTATGCAAAAAAAAATGGCTAAGGGATTTAGTCGTTGTCGCCTACAGTGGCCAAAAATTGGTCGTTGGAGACAGCAGCGACCAAGATCCAATGATCAATTTTTTTACGGTTGGGGTTCAAACCTAGCCGCTCTGAGCAACAGTGACTTAGAACTGGCCACTCTGAGTGACAACGGCCGAGGGATGACACAACAAAACCATGAACCCTCGACCAGAAAAGAACAAAAAAAAATCAAAATATAGCAAAAATAACATAAAAATATCAAAATAGAAGGAAAAACAAAAAAATTAAAGGAAAATTCCGACTCAAGCATCATATTAATGTTGATACCAAACACACTTAAAATGTTAGCAATAGGTGAGTAACAGAAAAATTCAAAAACCCTAGGTCAAAAACTACCAAGGCAAAGCAACAAAATAAAAAATGGGGACTAACCCACCAGAGTAGAAAGTAAGCTAAACCTAGCTATGGGTTTTGATTCATTACCAATAGGTTTAGTGAGGTTTAGTTTTACCCAAATAAAGGAAAATAGGGTTAGGTTTTAGAAAATAGAAATAACCGAGAAGCTCTGGCTCCTCTAGCAGATGATGTCTTGCCCTGTGCAGTCATGTCCTCGATGCCAAGTAAACTCCAAAGTCACAACCGTCATTGTCACACCAAAGATATAAAAAGTGAATCTTCAAAAATGAAATGAAAGTTCAAATCCTAATTTTTTTTTATATATTTTTAAATTATTCCTTGGCCATTTCTAACGTTAGTGGCCAAAACTTTGTGGTCGCTCAAGGCGACAACGACCACATGCAGAAACTCATAGGCCGTTGGACTTGATAGTGGCTTGCTCCACAGATCAAAACAAGGAGATTCCTTCCATGGAGGGGATGACAAAAACATGAGATAAAACCATTTTGATGAATTGAAGTCATCTTAATGACCAAAATAACAAAAAAAGTACATAAAAACATAATCTCAAGCAAACCTCGTACCCAGTTACTTGCTCTATCCACTCGGTAATTGCAGTGATTCACACTCCATGAATTTCAAAGAGATGAGTAGGTTACCATAAGGTCACTTGGGGCAAAAGCATTTCATTTTGGAATTACAATGTGCCACCCTTCAATCCTGAATAAGACCAATATGGTCGGACTACTCCACAGGTGCAAAAGGATCATCCTACTTCCCCTATGATACCAAAAACATAAAGCCAAAGTGGTAGAATATAAACATAAATAGAATCACTCATCCTAAGTCCCTAAAAAGTCTATTTATATCCAAAAAACTCCTCGGGATAAGGATGGATGATTATCATAAAAAAAAGGAATTGCACTTGGATGTGGGATTGCCCATTAAAAGCAACAAATACTAGAAAGGAACCAGATTAGTCATATTGGTCAAGTGACTTGTCACTTCATCCATTGTCATTTCTTCACCAATTCATTGTGTGAGGAAGTAGTTAAAAAATTTAACATAATCATAATCAAAATCAACAAAATATCACTCAATCATAGAGAAATCATGTTCATCCTATAAATCATTGTATACAACAATGACAAATTTTCCTTGTTTGCTAGGAGCATAAGCAGACATGACATCTTCAATTGTAGCTCTCCTATCAGTCAGAATTGTTGTAGCAGCTGAAGCTACCCGATTGAGTTTGAGGAATGAGTGCAATTTAACATGCCCAAGCCACTGAGCTAAGTCCTCTGAATGTTGAGGCAATTATTCAAGGGATGCATGCCATATTGCATGATTGGGCCATCCGATGTTGATCAGACCATTGATCACCATACACCCTATAAACAGATCAATCTATGTTTTTGCTCAATGTTGCATTTTCCACATAGGGTATTGCAAAATGGGGTATCTGTAGACACCTAAAACGTGTCATGCTTAGGGAAGCTGCTCACATAGACACATTCATAAGATCAAATGTCATAATCCTAGACTTTCCAAGCATCAATAGTGGTTCTCACCACTCATTTGGGGCCTTTTCAAGTCATCCAAGCCTAGCCACTCAAGCCAAGAGTGACCAGATCCTAGCCGCTCAAGCCTAGAGTGGCCAAAAATTAGCCACTATAGACGACAATGACCAGATCTTAGTCACTACAGACAACAACGACTAAACCCTAAAAGTAGTTTTATCGACAAACAGGCCTAATCACGGGTAGAAGTGGAAGTTTACATGCAATAATGGTGAGCGGGAGTAACTTTGCATTCCTTTTCACGACTAGTTCACATAGGAGACTTGATTTTGCATTTAGAATTTAGTTAACTAGCTTCCAAACATAAACAAAGGACAAAAGCTTCTCATGCTAATGACCAGTTTGCATAGGAGACTCAAGTTGGCAGTTATATTTTAGTTAACTGGCTTCCAAACATAGAAAAGACAAAAAAATCCTCTCATGCTAACTTGCACTATGCATGAGAAATTCATTCCTAGGGCTTGGACATAGACCTAGGGTTTCACACTATAAAAGGTGCAAGCCTAAGAGCACCAAGGGATCCATCCATCCATCATCATCAATATTTTATCCATCAATCTTGGTCATTGAGGAGAGCTTTCAAGACTTGGAGAGTTCCCTTGGAGATCACGAGTACGGCAAAGCCCTAACAGATTGAAGAGCATAGCACCTATTATTTCAACATCAGATACAAGCTTTGGTCCATAGCTTTGGATCAAAGAGGACGAGAGTCACTTTAGTGGCCATTGTCTTGGATAGTGGCCCACAGGATTAGCTTAGGGTTTTAGACATTAGATTCATTATTTTAGCATATCATTAGCATAACATCATTTCATTTATTTGCATCCATAGCATTAGTCTAATTTGCATTTGCTTTCATTTTTTATATTCAGTACTAACAACTTTATCTGGGGAGGCATTCTCGGACATCTAAGCATGTGTTGTTGTTTCATTGCTTATAGGGCCACAGGTTGATCAAACAGAGTCTACAACATATGAGAGCAAAAGAGATTCCTATAGGAAATAGACCTGGAGAAGGAGGCATCTGTAAGCCCTCATAAATTTGTGTGTGAAATCGGGAAGCTTTTTGAAAGTGCACCACCTCTTTGTGAAAGGGGAACTCTTTACCTATTTGTAACCTCATTGTATCAAAATGGGTATCCCTAATAGGGATCGACATGTAAACAAGTTTCAATATGAATAAAGAGATCTATATTTGTTATTTTTGTGTTATATGCTTTTCATTGTCTTCCATTTCATCTTGGGTTTTTAATAACATTGCAAGTAGATTAAAGTGGTGCATGTGTCCCAAGGTTGCTATAGATACAAGACCGGTACACCCTGAGAATGTAATGAAAGCTACAAGTGAGCTGAAAAATATCAAGTATAAAGGACCCAAGATAGTGGACGTCAATCTAAGAACAGAGGAGGAACCTAGGATGGTCCACTATGGCGATGATTGGAATCTAGTATTGAAGGCAACAACTTTCAAGATATTCTTGGAGTACAAGGATGTCTTTGCATGGACATATAAGGATTTGAAAGGAATCCCACCCAAATTATGTTTCCTTAATATTACACTAATGACTAGCACTCAACCTGTCAGGAGGAGGCCATATAGAATAAATCCAAAGTACGTGGTATTGGTAAATATGGAGATAGTAAAGATGTTGGAAGAAAAAATTATATTCAAGGTGACAAACAGTGAATGGGTTTCACCTATAGTAATCACCTTGAAGAAAGAAGTTGATAAGATAAGGATATGCGTAGACTTAAGGAGTATAAACATAGTAACTATTAAGCATCCCTTTCCTATTCCATTCATAGATTCTATCTTGGAAGAAGTTGTAGGACATGAGATCTATTCATTTCTGGATGGATTCTCAAGATACAATCAGATCAACATCACTGAGGAGGATAAGCTGAAGACCAAATTTGTTGTGGAGAATGGAATTTACATGTATAATAAAATACCATTTGGGCTCTGTAATGCCCCAACTATGTTTTAGTAAATCATACTGTATATATTCGACCAATTGGTGACAAGGAATTTCAAGGCATTTTTGGATGATTGGTCCATTTATGGGAAGATCAAGGAGCATATTCCATCTCTTAGTGAATGTATGAGTAGGTGTAGAAATGCACATATATCATTAAACCCAACAAAGTATTTTTTGATGGTACCATATGGAAAATTGTTAGGACACATTGTGTGCAATGAAGGATTGAATACCGATCCGGATAAAATTTTGGTGATATTATACATGGAAGAACCCTTTGATGTGAGTTCACTCAAAACCTTCCTTGGGTCAATAGGATATTATCGAAGGTTTATCATAAATTATGCACATGTATCCTATCCATTAGATTCTTTGACAAAAAAGAATATTCCTTTCATATGGATAGAGGAGCACCAGGGAGACTTTGAGGAGTTAAAGGCTAAGTTGGTAAGCAGTTCGATTTTGATGTTTCCTAGTTGGGATAAGGAATTCCATATCCACATTTATGCCTCGAATTTTGCAATTGGATGTGTGTTGGCACAAAAAGGACAGTTTAAGTTGGATCAACCGATTTTCTTTGCTAGTCGCCTTTTTTCAAGGTCGAAAAGAAATTATAGTACAACAAAAAGGGAAGCCTTAGGGATGGTATAGGTAGTACAAAAGTTTAGGCATTACCTACTGGCAAACCCCTTTGTATTCTACGTCGATCATCAGGCATTATTGTACTTAATAAACAAACTAGTAATACAAGTATGAGTTAGTTGGTGGCTTGTCATGATCCAAGAGTTCATATTCCAAGTTGTGGTGAGACCTGGCAAGAAGCATGTGATTGCAGACCAGTTGTCTTGAATGCAATCAGGGGAGCCAGTAGGAATAGGAGTTCCTAATGAATTTCTAGATGCGCAATTATTTGCCATTAATTTTGTGCCATCATGGTACAAGTTGGTTGGCCAGTACCTATCCACAAGGGAGTTGCCACAAGATATGATGACAACCAAAAAGAAGAGAATAATTATGAAGTCAACACCTTTCTAGATAATATCTAGATTGCTATATAATATAGGAAGTGATGGTATCTTGCAGAGATGTGTAATGGAGGAAGAATTTAAGGTGACATTGAAAGAGGCTCATGCAGTCTTAGCAAGGAGATACATGGGACCAGATGTGACTATGCCAAAAGTATTGTTAGTAGGTCTATGGTGGCCCACATTGTATAATTATGCAAAAGAACATGTGAAAGCTTGTGATACTTGTCAGAGAGTAGGTAAACCGATCAAGAGGGACTTTATACCCTTACACCCATCGTAGCCACATGAGTTGTTCTAAAATTGGGACTTAGACTTCGTGGGACCATTGAATACATCTCAAAGATAGAAATGTCGATATATCATAGTGGCAATGGAATACCTCACAAAATGGGTAGAAGCAAGAGCATTACCTAATAATTTTGCTAAAAGTACAACACAATTTTTGTACAAGAAGGTAATCATAAGATTTGGTATTCCACTATGTATAATGAGTGACCTGGGAGGACACTTTGTTAATGAGATTATCAAGATGTTGATGATAGAGTTTAAGGTTTTACACTCATTGTCTAGTCCATACTACCCAAGAGAAAATTGGCAGGTAGAAGCGATTAATAAAGTCTTAGTATCAACTCTATATAAAACTTGTGGGATAGAAGGAGCAGACTAGGAGGAAAGGTTACCATCTATTTTGTGGGTATATATAATAACTTACAAACCAACAATGGAACACACCCCTTTTCAATTGATGTATGGTCAAGAAGTGGTGGTGCAAGTCGAGTTTTTAATACCAAGCTTGAGAGTTGCAGTAGAGCATCGCTTGGGAGATCAAGAAATTTTGGAGGAACGAATGATGACACTGACCAAAATAGATTAAAGAAGAGTCATGGCATCATGGGTGATTGAGATAGCCCAAAAAATATGAAAGGTGTGGCATAACAAGCATTTTAGGAAGTTGGAACTTAGTCCAGGGGACTTGGTTATCAAATTTAATGGAAAGAGGGGGATCAAGCCAGGTAAAATAAATATGTTATGGCTTGGCCCTTATAAATTTATTGAAGTATTGGATAATTGAGTGGTCAGGTTGTAGAACCTAAATGGGACGAAGGTTCTCAACATTGTAAGTGGCTCAACATTGAAGCCTTACAAAGTACAATGTCTATTCATTGCTTCAAAAGAGATTGAATGGAGAAGACGAGTAGATGCTCAATATGAGGCTCATCATGAGCCAGGTACACCACAAGAGGAGCTATATTTAGTACTCACAAGACTATTTGTTGAATGGGAGGAGATGCAGCCAATAATTGAACAAAAGAGTTGGCACCTGGACTCGATGAAAGAATAAGGGTGTAAGTACATATCAGATGAGTGGATGGAACCATAAGAGAGGGAGAAGAGTGGATCCCTCTAGCAATAGAAGGTTATCATTAGAGGGCACTATTACCAAGATATTTGAATAGGAGGTACCCATAGATAGAACATAGGGAACTACCTCATTAGTCAAAAGAATGAATAAGGGTAAGGCTGATAGTACGCAATGGGGATAAGGTGGAACACTTCTTTGCTCAGTTAGGCCATGTGATGAGTAGTGCCAGAATGGAATTTTGCATTGATCACATAGGGGAACTAAATTTGTGGGAGCAACAAGTATCTCTCGAGTTGGAGAGGATAACAGAATGGGTGAATAGTGTAGAGCATATAGAGAGGATAGTGGATATTCATGCATAACATCCATGGAGGTTACCCAGGGAAGAGTTAACAATGATGTTAGGAAGAGAAGACTTGCCAGAAGGGACAGTCATGAATTACAGGAAGGGCCCAAGGATATATTTGAATTGAGTGAGTCATCTAACCTGCCCCATCAATACTATAGAAGTTGAATATAGGAGGGTTGCTACAAGAGTGTCCATTACCCTATGGAATTTGAACTTCCCAACACACAGAATAGAGTGGCTAAGCATTGGATTGGAGGAAATACATCAGCTCAAGGAGGTACAAGTGGAAGAGACTATAGCCACTCAAAGTAAAATGGCCACAATGGAAGAACTGTAGAAAAGCAAAACTATGATGGAAGATAAAATAAAGAAGTTGGAGGAGGATCTGTCAGGCCTCAGAGCAGAATCTGAAGCCAAGGTTACCATGCTTGAAGAGGAAAAGTGGTATATTTTCCAGACGGTAGAAGATAAGATTAAGGAGTTGGAGGCACAACTCAAAGTGAAGGATGAGTATATGACAACTCAGTTGGCTAAAAAGAGTGAGCAAATGGCTACACAAACCAAGTAGATATAAGAGCTAACAAGAGATAGCTAGAAATTGAATGACATGGTCATGGAGAAGCAAGCTCAAGTAATGATTAAAGAAGACTAGGTTCGAGCTCTGGAAGTTGATATTAAACACCACTTGGAGAACATTAACGAGAAGAATGAGGAACTCTAGGTGGCTGCTCGAGCAGAAGCTCATTGGAAGGAGAAGTTGATGAAGAGTACCTCTGAACAAGAAAAATAAATTATGGACTTTGTGAAAGTTTTTGAGGAGAAGGCTAACCTTCATGGAGCCAAAGTCGTCAAAATGGAGAGCTATGCAGCCAAGCTAAGAAACAAACGAGAAATGTACAAGACACAAGTTAAGGACTTGGAGGTTGAAGTAGCTAAACTGGAAGCTAAGTAGACAAAGTATAATGATTCATCAAGGACACTAACTAAAGTAAAGGGGAGGGCAGATGCAGGTAGCAAATCCACCTCCCAGAAGAAGAAAAAGTGATTTGCTAGATTTTGATAGTTTTGGGAATAATTTTCTCAAGTTTTGCAAAATCGTACAGTTGAAGCAAATCATACAATGGAAGGCAAAATCATACAATTATATTGGCAAACTGTATAGAGTAGTATCAAATCATACAAGGCACACCGAAATTCACTCAGATGCAAAGGAAATGTAATTTCGGGATGAAATACCGCATGAATTTTCTAAACTAAGGTGTAAACTTAGGAAAATGCCAAAATAATGTATTCATTTGTAGATGGGCAATTGCAAATAATGTATTGTCTTAGGAACCACTTTGTAATGGCCTGGGAAACATTATATAAGGCCCCATTTTTGAATTTGTAGGTCTGGCTACTAGTTTACTGGTTATTAGTTGCTAGAATAGAGATATAGACATATTTATGAGTTATTGCAATTACCTTGAAATATTTTTCCACATTGTAACTGAATTGATAGCCATTAATGAGAATAAAAAACACTATGGATGACATTGTATGGTCTTTTTGTGAATGGATAATGCATTGTGGATTAACATTATGTAATTGAGTTTCTACCTTACTGTTATATGTTAGTTTTAGCCTTGTTGTAGCTTTGTGGAGAAGATAATCACTGGTGAATCATGAGGAATGATTTAGGAGCTTAATGACATTGGTAAATATTTTTTGAAGCAGACTGTATGATTCTTGGATGAAATTACTTGTATATAATCTCTCACTAGCCTGGTTTGAATGCTTTGTTTGTGAAAGAGATTGTCTTGTTTAGGCTGTTGAACCTTTGCAAAACATCCCAGAGAGATATTGGAGTAGAAGAGCATAGAAATTAACACATTTTTGTACCTGTATTTCATATAGATCATATATCATACATCATAAAAATTGTACAAACAATTGTTATCCGATTTGGTAAAACATACGATTGAAAGGAATTTACCCGATTTGGCAGTTTTGGTGAATCGGCTTGAACGATTACAAAACTATGTACGACAACCTACAAAACAACATATGTCAGTTTTTTTGAGTGTAAGATCATACCATCTTGGCAAATGTATAATATAATATCATACAGTGTATGTAATTAGGGTCTGTACAAGGAATCGACAGTTCACACGAGGGAAGTTCAAGTGATTAGAAGACTGTCTGATTTGATCATTGAGATAATCTTGGTCTAGGAATCATTATTACCTCTGGAAAAAACCTCCCCACTAGGAATATTCCACCACTGTGTTACACATGACATGAAAATTCATCCTAGTAAGTTGGTCAGAGGCAAAGCATTATGCCAAGGTTTTATAGAAGTAGCAGTTATAGCGAAAGTGACAACTTTTCATTCAACAATAGAAGATAAGACTGAAGAACCGTAGTCAGGAGAATCATATTTGGTTGAACAGATGACCCAATACTTTTAGATAGGATTCTATCCCCATAACCTCAATCCATAACAAAGGATAAGATATAGGCTTTAGGCCTTGAAATATGTCTTACTACTAGAGGGACTATACAAGAAAAATCTTGATGGAGTCCTCTTAAAATATTTGAAAGAAGATCAAAAGCAAAATGTCATTGAAGAGTTCCATGGAGGATTATCTGGAGGACACTTTTCAGGAAGGGTCATGGCTTTGAAGATCATTAGGGTAGGTTATTATTGGCCTACTATTTTTGCTGATACCTTCAAATTTACAAGAGCCTATGATGAATTCTAGCGGTATGTGGGGAGAACAAGGAATGCATCATTCCCCCTCAAGCCAATTCAGGTGGAAGATCCTTTTAAGCAATGGGAGACATAATTCATTGGGGTGATTAATACAAATTCCTCAGTAGGACATAAATATATTTTGACTACCATAGACTACCTCACCAGATGGGTAGAGGTCATTCCCACGAAGAAATCATATCAATAAGTGGTTATTGACTTCATGGAAAGCTTAATCATGAGGTTTGGTGTCCCATAAGCTATAGTAAGTGATAATGGTCCAACTTTTATAGGAGCTAAATACATTGAGTTTTGCTAGCAAGTATGGCATCACTATAAAAAATACCTCCAACTACTATCCCCAGGGGAATGGATTAGCAGAATCAACTAACAAAAATCTGCTAAGAATCTTGAGGAGATCATTAGAAGGTAACAAGAGAAGTTGGAACCTACTGTTAGAACAAGCTCTATGGGTAGATAGGATCACCATAAAAAAATCCATTAAGACCTCTCCTTATGCTTTGGTGTATGGTAAAGAAGCAGTATTACCTATTCACTTGGAAATTCCAGCTCTCAAGTTGATAGATACAGAAGAAGAGCTTGAGAAGAATCCAGTTGAAACCAGGTTGACACATTTGTTGTAGCTAGAAGAGAAAAGGACTCAAGCATATGAGGACTTCTAGAAGCACTCATTTGATATCAAGGGATGGTTTGACAAGAAATCCAAGTTTAGAGAGTTCAAATTTGGATATTCTATCCTAAGGTGGAATGTGGAAAGAGCCAAGCTAGGGCACCATCAAAATTTTGATTCTTTCTAGGATGGTCCTTTCAAAGTAGCAGAGGTTAAAGAAAGCAATGTTTTTTAGCTTGAAGATCTAGAAGGAAACATGCAACCGATCCCGATCAATGGTTTTCATCTAAAACTCTATTTTGATTAGTCATACCATTGTTGTAACATATGTACATATATTGTATTATATTGTTCTTCTTTTACTAAAAGTTTTTCATTTTGTAAACTTGAAAAAGAGAAAATTTTGCTTCAAAAAAATAAGTTCAAAGTTGAAAAATAAGCTAAGTATGGTAGCAGGCTATGACATGTGCTCCATGCCACTCTCTAATAAACTAAGGGTGGTAGTGGAATACAACATGTACTCCACATCGCTCTCCAGTAAGTGAAGATAGCAGTGAAATGCAACATGTGTTCCATGCCACTCTTCAATGAGAAAAAGGAGCCATGGACTACAATATCCGATCTCCACCACTCTAAGGAAAGAAAAGTGATGAAAAACACCACGAGTTTAGTGAGTGCTTTGTACCACAACCAATCAGTGATGGACATAATGATTTCGGTCACCAAGATGCATATATTTGAATTGAAAAGCATGCAATGGATAGTTCTCATGCTGGCTGCATTAATGGTGAAAGGTATACATGCGGGAACATTTAAAAAGCTCGAAATGCAAAGCCCATTCATTTCGTGAGCAAAATTCTACAAGCAGAGAGAGTGAAGGTAATAGTAAATCAAAGTTCACAAATACTAGAGAAGAAGAGCACTCTGAGAATTTCATAGAAAATGGCTCCCAAAGTTTCAAAAGTAGTACCATCAGCAAATGATGAGCTGGGCAACTACATTGATAAAGCAAAAGTAGTGGTTGACACTAGACTGGTTCTCACAGAGAGAACTAAGCTTAGAAATAACATCAATGACAAATATCGAAGAGGTGAAACCATGACAATCCAAGGTAATTGTGTTATCCACTCCTTCTTGTATTTTTATATCTGTGATTCGGTTCATCCCTGTCTAGAATTAATAGCGGCCATTGTCAAGTTTTATGATCCTAGGGCAAAAGCAGTAAAAATAGCTGATGGCAAAACCCTGTTTAGCATCACAACCAAAGCTTGTCATGACCTTTTTGCTATAGGAGTAGAACCACCTGTAAGGCCTAAACTTTTTGATGTAGCCGAACAAACTGGATATTATTCCCTACAAAGGTGTGCTCATGAAGGAGAACCTTTTAGGAAGTGGGTTTATGATCAATTCAAAACTATTAAGCTCAGGAGTGGACTACCTAAAACCCCAATCCCTATTGAGCAATTCGCTAACCCAGAGCTCTTTTCCATGTTGGCCTACTTAGAAGGTTTAGACTCTGACCAATATGTGAGATATTGGCAGATAGCTACTGTATATTGTATTTCAAATGAGAGAATGTACAAACCTAAAGTAGAGGAAGAGGGTGTCAAGGTGATTTATTTTGACTGGCCAACCTTTCTCGCTAAGTGAATGCATGAGCAGTTAGTGAGGATGAAGAAATATTCAGAAGCTCCTTTTTGACACTGTTCAAATTTGGTTTGGATGTTCTATGCCATTGTAAGGCACATGATGCCCTGGATTCTAGTAAAATAAAAGAACAACAAAGGAGACCCTATCCCTGTGTATTATTGGACCACTCATTTGAGGAGCACAAAGTCATTTTACAGGTTCAATTTGGAATTCCTAGGGCTAGCATTGAAAATCATGTATGGGAAATGCCCTAGATTACCATCTTTGGCTAGAGAATTGCTAAGAGTAATAGATGCCGAAGAAGGAGATTGGTATATCCTCACAGAGGGCACTATCATCAAGCTCTATGGTTTCACTGGTAAGCCTTTTTTATTGTCTCATTTTGTGACTAATAGGTTGTTGGCCTTAGAGTACTTGAGGTAAGCAGATTTTATCAACATGAATTATGGCTCTAGCAAAGGGAGGAAATGTTTGTTGACTTACTCCCATAACATCGATGATATAACGATAGTCATAAGGGGTCAGGGTGAACAAATCACCCAATATTTGGATAGGTTGGGCCTATTTTACATCCCACAGAGGTGGAGGTATGACCTTGATGACAAATTCCTAAAGAGGAATATTGCCCTTAATGGAGAAAAAGCCCTCAAGTTTGAGAAGACTTCAAGGCCTCATTTTGAAAAGGGGAGGAATAACAAAGAAAGTGCTCCATTGGATTGGAATGTCGCTAAAATGGAACAACTACCCCCATGGTTAGACTTCTATGAGCAGATAGTTGATTTTGATCCTACTAACAATGAAGGCCATCATTTGAAGGAGTCCAAAATTAAAGATATTGAAAAGAAAAAGAAATGGGATGAAGGTAAAATTGTAGATTGGTGGAAGATGAGAGTAGAAACTGGTACAGAAAAGGCTAGATTCGGTCGAACAATAGATGATGAGTTTTCTGATCGATATGACAAGCATATTAAGACCTGGAAAGCTAAAGATCCTAAGAATTTGGTATTGATTTATAAGAAGACTCAAGCAGGGATAGATTCTCCTTCCCCACCTTCACAAGAGGAAATGCAAGAAGTAGAGACTAACGCCCCACCAATTACTAAAGAGGTGGCTAAAACATTTGAGCCCTCAGAGGAACAATTGAAGAAATATTCTAAAGGGGCCCAGATTATGAGTAAAATGCATTACTCTGATGGTAGGGCAGTAAATACAGAAGTCATTCAGATAGAAAATAGGCCCAAACATCTAGCCTTAGGTGGAGAGCCTCCTATGACTGAAGTAAATTGGAAGAAAAGGGATGATGATTTTGTATTTACACCTATGAGTTTCACCACTGCGGTCATAGCTAGGTCGAATCCTACCACTAAAAATGTAGTGCAGGGAGAACAATATGAGGGAGATACAGAGAGTGACAAGCCTACAGTGTTTAAACTTTCTAAGAGAAAGGCTAAATATGCAGTGGGGAAAACTTAGAAAGAGGTCTGTAAGAAGATGAAAGTGGAAGAGAGGAAGAGTGTTGAGAAGACCCCTGTTTCAATTGCAGAGAAGTCGGTACAACAAGTGCAACACCAAAGTGTAGAGGTGATTCTAGAACATCCTACATCTATAGGTGAAGGTATTATTACTATCTCTTTTTCTCCTTCTCCTCCTCTTCCCCCAAAGAAATCCCCTTCCTCTTCTCAAGAAAATGTCAAACCAAAGGTGCCCTCTCCCCCTCATAACTCACCACCTATTTCATCAGCTAATATAGAGGGTCAAACCAATCCAACCCCTCCACATTCATCTAAAATCCTAGTCACATCATCCCCTATCATTCCATATCTACCTTCACAACCCCCAATATCATTAGAAGGACAAGTTGTTTCATCCCCACCAGCTCATTCCATGAATTTTGCTTCCATTCCCATGTCTTTCCCAATTGCAACTCCAACAATAAACACAGATTCAACTATTGTCACTACTACTCCGCTACCATCAACTTATGAGTCCGTCCTTCCATATCTCATAGCTTCCCCTCCTCCTACAAGTCATCCCACATTGGCTTCCTTGCAAAAGGAAAAATATGTTTCTCAGAAGATTCAAGATTTTTGGGTAGAGAAGTTGTCCAAACCTTCAAAGAAAATGGCTACGAAGAGGAAGACAATGACTATTGATCCAGTCACAAGGCAAAGAACATCTAGGTCTATCACTCCTCTGGTAAACAAACCTGAAGAAGAGATGATTGTTCAAGATTACCAGCTCGAGGAGTATATAGAAGACATTGAGCAGCTACCTATAGAGGATGAATTGGTCATAGCAAAAGCTCATCTGGAGACTTTCTATGTCAAAATTGATATCTATAGGGAGAAAGTTGGAAAGTTAGAGGAGAAAATAGAGAAGCTAGAGAAGACAATCAACAATCAAAAGTAGGTAGAAAAGGCTATCAGAAATGAAGTTAAGAACTGGAAAAACAAATATCAAGAGGCCATCAAGCTTAAAGACCAAGTTGAGGAGCAAAAAAAGAAGAATGAAGATCAGGCCAAGGAAATACAAGATTTGAAGCATCAGCTTCAGATTGAGAAAGCCAAGTCCTCAAGATTTTCAAAAGGAGTGAAGAGGGTAAGAAAAGAGATTTGGTCTGAAGTCTTGGAGAAATGCTCTGAAATACAACCTATAATAGATTATATGGATGATGCTAGCCATCTACTCCAAAATATCAAAGAAGACCTGGATAAGTTCACTCAGGAGCTACAGCCTATGGTGATTCTAGCAGAATAAATTTATAAGTTGTCTGATAGCAGGTTCAATGAGGTTGCTAAGCTGATCCCCAACAAGGCATGGAATATTTCTAGACTGGCTGCTAGAGTTGTAGTCAAGAAGAATAGATTGTTACAAAAGGGCTGGTTGTTATATGATAAAGTGGAAGGCATGATCCAAGATGTAGTTGATATCAACCAAGAGATGACTCAGTATGGTTTTGAAGGACTCTAGGTCAAAAATAATACTTTATTATCTAAGAAAGAGATAAAAAATAATGTAGCTTCAATCATCCAGGATGAATCTGAGGTAGATGCCTAGGAGGAGCCAATTGATCAAGAACAGGTCTCTCAGATGATAAAATATTTAACCAAGCTCAAGGATTTTATGGAGGACCTGGTGAACAAAGGAAGCTCTACAACTTATGAGGAGACCTCTAAGTTGGAGTTCATTCATAAACAACTTAAGGAGACTTCCAACCCTTCTAAGGTAGTTTGGAGTCAAGCTTTGCAGACTCTAAAATTGATGATTCAACTATTTGGGACTGATGTAGAGCCTAATGATCGACAAGAAGTTTCACTAGAAGAAGAAGATGATCAAGAAGAAGAAGCTGACCAAGAGCAAGAAGGCAATGATGAAGAAGAAACTAGGTAGGAGGAGGAACAATTAGAAAAGGTTGCCAAAAACCCTAAGGAGACATAGAAGGAGGAGCTCAATGGTCAAGATTCAATGAAAGAATAAGCAAGAGCTTAGTTCCTATAACTTGTTCATTTTTGTGTTCATGTAAAAAGTGTTATATATTGTTTTTGGTTCTGACATTGTCAGAAAATAATTGAAAAAGCATGAAGCAAAAGAGCAAAAAATGAAAATTCCATGAAGATATTTTGATCATGTCGGTTGGGCTTATAAGGGAGAGCATAGCTCTATTTTTCTTGACATGGAGTAGTTTTCAGTTAGAAGGAGTGGTGAATATCATTGTTTCTAGTATGATCTCCATATGAGCCATTACCCTCTGAATGTCTTCACAAATGTTCTAGAGGGTAATGATCATATAGAAATTATTCTATGAAGCATTGCTCATGGACTTAATTTTTTGACTCCTGATGCCCAATGGATAAGATTATGAGTTCATTGGCTTTGCGAGAAAATCCACCCGGGAGGCGCTAGAATGTAGGCCCAAAATGGCCACATCCTTAGAAAAATTTTGAAAATATTTTCTAAGGCATGAAGATATTCCTAGCTGCTCAACACATAGTGTATTTTGTAGCAACACAATGCAACATGTTCCATGTCACTGGTAGAGTAGCCAAACTTACATTGTGATCACTTCGATAGAGCGAAATATGACATATTTTCTAAGGTAAGAAGACATGTTCTCAACCGCTCAACACTTAGTGTATTTTACAATGGCACAATGCAACATGTTCCACATCATTGTCAACTTGAGTCAAAGATGATGTCATCATTCTTTGATCAGTGACCCAATGCACATTGCCCTAGCCCACACAATAAAATGACTAACTTTTTGATGTGTTCTACGCCACTAAGGTTCACGTTCATTTTAGAGCGGATCAAAACACATGTTCCATGCCGCTGGTCAAAGAGGTCAAGATGCCCAAAATGAAGCACAAGGTAGTGGCGCAACACAAAATATCATGAAATATTATTTTACATTATTTCCTGAGTAGCATAGAACAAGGCTCTATTCCACGATCATATTTGGTCAAAACTCAAAGGAGTAGATTTCAAGGAGTGGGCTATGAAAAAGTGTTCTACACCATGGACACAAAAGAAAATTAAATAGTTTTAAGAATAAAAGGGAGTGACCTAGTGACATGCTCTATTCCACTCAGATTGTAGTGTATTTTTTATATGCTCCACGTCATTGGTCAAAATGGTCAATTCAAGTGACAAGCCTTTTTGAAGAGTGGCCTAGTGACATGTTCTACATCGCTTGTCTCCAAGCATTGCTGAGGTTTAATCGTAGCCATTCATGAGTGAATCAATGGTCAAGCTTATGCTGACACTTTCTTAGGCATACAAAAGTGAAGTCTTTGTAAATGAGAACCAATCGATTCGAGTAGGTAGGTGAAGCATCCATGGAGCCAAGAACCAAGAACTCGAGCAGTTACATATCTATGACTAGATGAAGTCCCCAAGAAAGATAGATGGCTTAGATCTAGAATCTAACAACTAGGAGCCTAACTGCCATTACAGAGTGAGCAAGTTGTAGAGCTAAGCTACTATGGTGTGCGACATCACATAGATTTTTTGGGCTTCAAAGGTGAATGAAATGATGCCACCTCAACATTCTATCGATCTGGCATGGTTTTCTCCTTGTAATGTTCCATCTTCTTCTTTCATTGTAAAACTATTAATAGAGGTCGAACCCTCAATTTTTAGGGTTGGCTCTAGAGTGTTTGCTTGCCCTACTGTGTAACATATTTTGCAAATCAATAGAAGGAGCATTACTTGGATTTTTGACTCAAAAATTGGTGTCTTCAATATTTATTTTGAGAGATTCAAGTTATGAATTGCTTTTCTACTAATGCTGCTATGGTTAGTTTACTCTACTGATATTGAATTACTAGCTTTAGAGCAATTGAAACCTTTTCATAATTGAATCTATGCTCACAAGAAGTTCATTTCTATTAAATCTAGATACTGATCTTATTCTACTAAATTGGATTATTAGTATTGTGGATGTTGAAATAGCTTCTTGGAGTATGTCTCTATTTTGTGTTTCTTGATGAAGATTATTCTTTTTTTTGGGTGTTGTTAATCTTGAGTGTGGGACACTGGAAATGATTTGTTGAAAGGTTTTCCCTGTGGATGCCTATGTTGTTAGCTCTATCCGACCACTATTTCAATTATAATTCCTTAACCCTAAACCCTTTTCTATCCCTATCTCTTAAACAATTATTGAGATTAATTGAGTCAACACCCTATTATTTGACAAGGAACCAACCTACTCTAGAGGTTGGATTAGAGAAATATTTAGTCCATCCAATGTTGAGTTCTAAGCTGTGACTAGCAGGTGCAAGCCTAATCAGAAATCTAGAAGATAGATAGTCACAGTATCAAGTTTTTCTTGATGTCAATTTGGATCCCAATAGGAACTAAGTGCAATATTGGCCATGTTGCCCCCTCACACTTCTACACCACTACCTAAGTGTCTAGCGTCCCTCTTTAATAATTAATATGAGGAAAAATCTATTACCTTGCTGAAGATCTACTTGGTAGATCCTACCCACCCAAAACCTAAGGGGTATAAAAAGGAATTGTATTGTGTTTATCACTAACAAAAGGTCATGATATCCAAGCATGCTATGGATTTAAGAACTTGATACAAGACAAGTTAGATAAGAACCAATTACAAATTGAAAATCCTCTTACCCCTAATAATTAACAAATGGGTATTTTTAAAGATCTCTTTCTTACTCACAAGATCAAGGACGATCAAACTAGGCATGTCAATAAAATCCATATGGATCCACCCACTCAGGGATTCATAGGTATGATTAACATCGTGATCCAAAACATAAGGTATGATCAATTTGCACCACCTACAACACCTATCTAAATATTTTTTGTGCCCTACACCTTATCAGATCAAAACCTTGTTCAAGGTCCACCACCTCTACTAGTGATAACGATCAACAACAAGCTTACGCAAAACCTACAAATGATATCAATAAAACTTTCCAGATATGAGCTTATCCAAAAATCACCCAAACATAGGGAAGCTCTTGTGGAAATATTAAAATCCATTGAGCTTTAGCCCTGAGATCCTAATGTGTTCATGAGATTTGTAGGGTATGTGTAAAAATGTAAGGAGCCTTTTGTAACCTTTTATGATCATAAAATAAAACAAATACTTGAAAATGTAGCATATCCCCTGTTACATATTATCACTTGTATCAAGAAGATCACATACAAGCAAGTATTGATTGATACAAGTTCATAAATCAATATAATAACAATGACCACTCTAGACCACTTAAGCCTTCCAATGTCACATATTATTGTATCTACCTTAATATTGTAAGATTTAAATGATGCTTTATGCTTAATAGGAGGTACAATAGTCCTGCCTATCTAGGTGGGACTAAATAAAATTTTTGTATTATACCATGTGCTAGAAGGAGCAATGCAATATAATATTTTGCTCAGTCGCCCTTGGATCTGGAACATGAAATATGTTGCTTCGATATTACATCAATATATAAAGTACGTACATGAAGGACAAGTTCATGTAGTCCCTTTGAATGATGATCCATTTAAGTACATAAATCATGTTAGTAATCAAAGGGAATTTTTTCTACCCTCCATGCATCTGGATATCCAACCAAGTTCCCCTATCAAGCATCTAGAGCATACACTAAAATTAGCACCTACTGATCCATCCATTTCATTACTACCACCTCATCCTACACCATTGGTTTCTCTAGATATCTCTTCTTCATCATTAGATCCCCTGATCAAACAAAAGTTGAAGGTACCTATGGATAACATTCTAGCAACCATCCCCAGTTTTTCTACAATAGAAATTTTGATTCCTATGGAAGAGGAAGAATCACTTGCCATAATGGATGACTTACCTCACCCCACATCCCTTGTATTATCATTAATATCATCCACACCACAAGTGACAATTCACTTGGTCAACCTAGGCCTCATAGAATATTTTGTGTAAAATGTTATGTTTACACCAATTATCAAGTCCATATAGGACATGGAAAGACCTCGTATCCCTTCCTTACCGATCGAAACTATTGTACCCCTAGGTATACCACCTAATAAAATAAATTTTATCTATGGGGGTTTTGATCAATTCACAAATAAATCTTCTATGATTAACCACGATAACAAACCATTCACAGGAAACATATATTACATGTCAAATCCAAATTTTACCCTGAGATATTTCTATCATTACCATTGGCATGAAAATAAATTTGGTATTTATGATCAAAATATCAAAAAAACCTATTTATCACAATACAAATTACCCATAGATAAATTTGGTTTAGGGTATTCCATATACATGCTAGATGAGGTTTTGGATGACTCCTTATAATGCTTAATTTTAGGTTTTAGGGAAGACATTTATGATAATGAATACACCAAACTTGGCCATTCTCATCTTCTAGGAGATCATATCCTAATTACAATGGTATCTATCGAGCCTCTTAATTCTATCAGTGAATCATCTGATGAGACCAACAAACAAAAGGAGTCTGAGCTTGACAACAATCTTGAAAATGTTTGGATTGAAGAAGATGATGAATATGAGTATGAAAAAAAAGTAGCATACCTAGGTCCTCACTATTTTGTCACATTAAAAACTATAGAGGAGATGTTGATCCAGTTAGGCCCCTTATTAACTTAGATGATATCTATCATAGTGTTGAACAAGGTGCAGAGAAAGCAGTGCAAAAGTATTGTAATTGTTGTCAACATAGATAGATTGATGCAGTTGATGCAGTTCAGAGGTCAGTCAGATCAAGTGCAGAAAATTTCAAGAAAAACAGAGGGGACCCAGATCCAGAAATTTGCAAAAAAATACAAGGAAGAAAACTGTCGCGATATCGCGACATGTTTTCTGTCGCGATTTCGCGACATGGCTGAGGAGAGAGAAGGCGCAAGCAAAATTGTCATGATTTCACGACAAAAGGATGAGAGAGAAAGTGCATAAAAGTGCGATAAAAGTTCGACAAAAAGGATGAGAGAGAAAGTGCATGAGAAAGTGTCGCGATATCGCGACAGTTTCGGAAGAAAAGCACTAAGGGCGCAAAGTGTCGCGACATCGCGACAAAAAGGAGGAGAGAGAAAGTTCATAAAAACTGTCGTGATTTCGCGACATGTTGGAGGCAAAGCAGCAAAGTGAAGAAAGCGTAGCGATTTCGCTACATGTTGCAATTTCGCTGGCTAAAGCAAAGAAAAAGTGATAAGTCAAGAAGGTGTAGCGATTTCGCTACAAGTCCAAAATACAAAATGCAAGAGTGTAGCGATTTCGCTACAGGTTCGAAATGCAAGGCAGCAAAGTGTAGCGATTTCGCTACAGGCTCAAAATGTAAGGCGGAGAAGTGTAGCGATTTCGTTACAGCTTCGAAATGCAAGGCGAAAAGTGTAGCGATTTCGCTACAGGTTTGAAATAAAAGGTGCAAAGGGGCAGCGACTTTGACACAAGTTTGAAAAGCAAGGGGCATAGGTGTAGCGATTTCGCTACAAGTGCAAAACTCAAAACACAATGGGGTAGCGATTGCGCTACAAGTCTTGAGATCAGCAAGTCGAAGCAAGAGGAAACACCAAGCCAACAAAGTTAGATTTTCGGAAGATGCAACAAAGAAAAATGTTAAGTCAGAAGGTGTAGCGATTTCGCTACAGGTAAGGTTTTCGCGGCTGCATGAAGAAAGAATTGTACGGAGGCCAGAAGCGTCGCGATTTCGCGACAAGTTCAAAGAAAAGCCGCAGGATGCCGGAAGTGTCGCGATTTCGCGACAACCTTGAAGATGACGTCAGCAAGTTTAAAAATGTCGCGATATCGCGACAAGTCACCAGAAAAGCCGTTGCAAGTCGGAAGCGTCACGATTTCGCGACATCTTTGAAGATGACGTCAGCAAGTCTAAAAATGTCACGATATCGCGACAAGTTACTAGAAAAGCCGTTGTAAGTCGGGAGCGTCGCGATTTCGCGACATCTTTGAAGATGACGTCAGCAAGTCTAAAAATGTCGCGATATCGCGACAAGTTTCCAGAGAAGCCTCAGCAAGCCAGAAATGTCGCGATTTCGCGACAACATGGAGGATGACGTCAGCAAAAGCGGAATGTGTCGCGATTTCGTGACATGTATCAATTTCGCGGAGGTAAGCAAAGGAAAGTGCAGGAAAGCAGAAAACGTCGCGATATCGCGACAGGTAATGGTTTTGGCGGGAAAAAGTCAAAAATACATGCAAAGTGACAAGTGTCGAATAAGCATGCAGCCGATTCTGATAAAGTTAACTTGGGTCAGATCTGCAGTTCCAAGTGACAGGTGTTAGCATAAGATTAGAGAATACACTGCAAGAGTCGACTGGAGTTTCAAGTGTTAGTTTCAAAGCAATGCATTTAAGAGAAAAATGGCTGTTGCAGGGCCGTAACACAGCTTGACTGGAAAAGGTGACAGCTTCACAGGGGAGCTACGGAACACAGCATTAAAGACAGAACAGAACAGCTGGACGGTTGTATCGAGAACTGATTGCAGAAGCATTGTTCTGTTGCGTATATCAAAAGTCATAGTTGATCGTAGAAGATAAAGGATACACAGTTTTCAAAAGATCAGAAAGAAGAACATCAGTGATCCGAGATACGCAAAAAGACTGTCAGGATACTAGTCAGAATGTGCAGAGAAAAAGGCTGTCAGAATGTCAGAGTGAGTCAGAAAGAAAGCGGCTAAAAGGCAGAACTTGTCAGAAAGGATCGACACGTTGTTTACAGCCAAGAATGCATGAGAAATTGGAGGGAAACTTTGAGCCGTTTGAAATTGATCCGTTCGAGAAAAACAAATAAATGGACTCGAATGAGTGCAGAAGAGAGTAGCTGCACTGTGCATTATTGAATACATAAAAAGGCGTAGTGTGGTAAATAGTGCTGGATGAACAACAGCAAGAGAACAAAATCCTGCATATTTTTTGTAAAAATAACAGAGAGGTTTTTGAATTGATGAGAAGATATTGAGTCTCTAACAAGTCTCTTTATGCTTCTGTAAGATAGATTGTTTGAGCCTTAGACCAGTGAGGGTCTTGTAAAAGAGAAGGCATTTTTATGTCATTATTTTGTTAAAAATTTGAAATCCAAGTGGGTGCCTGGTAAAAGGGGTTGGTGCTCCTTTCTGTTGCAGCAAAAAAAAAAATCAGGGGTTGGTGCTCCTTCCAGTGGGTGTTGGAGAATTATTTGTAAAGAGAGAATCCTTGCAAAGACTGGATTTGGATTGAAGTCCAAACAGTCATTACTTGAGGAGTAGCCACATCGGTGAACCTCGTAAAATCCTGTGTTGTGTGATGCTCTTGTGTGATACTTGCATTATCTATTTTTAAGCTTGCACTATTAGTTTTAAAAGTTGCAGATTTAAGTTTTTAAATAGTTACCACTGATTCACCCCCCCTCTCAGTGTCATTGTAATAATATCAATTGGTATCAGAGCAAGACACATGCACAAGCTTAATCGGCTAAGGTGTTCTTGGGAGATATACAATGGCCGGTGGTGAAGGTTTTTCTTCTAACAAAGCTCCTCTGTTCGATGGAACAAACTATTCTTTCCGGAGGCTCAGGATGCAGACCTATCTATGTGCATTGGGTTATGACATTTGGGAATCTGTTGAAAATGGATACACCACTCCCACTTGTTCCTCCAACCAGATGCGCTGAGAAGAAAAAGTTTGAGAACAACTCGAAAGCCAAGAATGCTATTATGTGTGGATTGGTCGACAGTGAGTTGATACGAATCATGAACTGCAAATCTGCTAAAGACATATGGGACAAACTGCAAAGCATTCATGAAGGAGATAACAAAATCAAGGAAGCTAAGCTGCAAACACATCGTGCCCAGTTCGAAGCATTAAAGATGACCGATGATGAGAACATTGAAGCCTATCTGCTGAGAGTAAATGGAATCATCAATGCAATAAGAGGACTCGGGGAAGAAATGGAAGATGCAGTTGTTGTAAAGAAGGTACTAAGAACCCTCAATAAAAGGTTTGATGCAAAGGTTTATGCCATAGAAGAAGCAAAAGATTTAAATTTTTTTAGTATGGATGAAATGCATGGTTCTCTAACGACATATGAAATGAGGATTGGTCAAACTAAGCCCTCGAGATAGAGAAGCGACTTTCCAAGCACAGAAAATTATAAAATCTAAACGAGAATCTGAGGAAGAAGAATCTGCAGATGAGACTGAAGCAAACTTTGTTAGGAAGTTAGTAAAGGGAAAAGGAAAGTACAGAGGTAAGTTGTCGTTCAAATGTTTTAACTGTGGAGGCATCGGGCACTTTGCAGCAAAATGCCCAATGAAGGAGAAAAATAAAAATGATGAAGGAACACATCCAGAAAGAAATGTCTGGAAAAAGAAACCACATTTTAGAAAAAGGAACTTCAAGAAGAAAAGTTTCATTTCTCAGAACATTGATTCTTCTGAAGACAGTTCCGGTGAGGACTCGAAGAAGAAAGCTGGTGAAGCCTTGTTCATGGCCTTCGAAGAACAAAGAAGCTGAAGAAACCCAGGAGTGTGAAGAAAAATTAGACGATGAGGCCGAGGTAGATCTGGAAGGTGAGTTGGTGGCTGCTCTTGAAGAGTTAAGTGCAGAAAGGAAAAGAAATAAAAAGATTACAAGAAAATTTGAGGAGGCCAGCAATTTAATAATCAGTTTGAAAGTACAAACTGAAGAGCATAAGAAAAAGTCTGAAGATTTTGAAGCACAGCTAATCGTGAAAATAAATGAGTGCAACAAGCTAGAAGAAGATATAGTTGGATTAAGGTTGCAGCTAGAAGGGATGAATCGGAAACTGAGTTGTCATCAAAAATTTGAAGACAGTTCTGAGAAACTGAATAAAATGTTGAATAATCAAAGGCCCACAGGTATCAAGTTTGGTTTGGGCTTTGATGAAGGAGAAACCTCAAAGAACTCAAAGGCTGTAACTGTAGAACCAATAAAGATTAAAGACAAGATTAAAGTTGACCAAGATAAGCCGTATCATGCAAAAGAAAACAACAAGTCCAAGCTTGAAAGGAGTGCTGCAAATGATAGATTCATCAAAGTCACTCATCAAAGAAGAAGAAGACCCAGGGCTCCTACCTCCACACGGCAACAACCACTTCCTAGGTACACTCGTTCCTTTTACGGTTATTGCTTTAAGTGCAATGCATATGGTCATAAAATTTCAAGCTGTAGATATAATGTAGAACAAAGAAATTTTACTAGTAGAAATATTTTTTCTCCTTTGATAGATTATCTTTGTAGAATGTTATAACTGCCATAACTTCGGTCATATTGCAAGGAATTGTCGTAGCTCTTTTGCAGGAAATAAATACCAGGAAAGAAAATATCACTCAAGCTGGATCAAAACGAGTACAGAAAATTTCTCGAAAAAGCTGTCACAAGCCAATGAAAGGGAGAAAGTAAAACAAGTGACCAGATCTGCTATTAAATCTCGGTGGAAAGAAAAGGAACAACCAATGAAAGACAAGGAATCTCCGATTGTTCAAACAGCTCTCAAAGCACAGAATAAATCTGCTCCTTGGATTACGGACGGTGGATGCTCCGAGTCACATGACGAGGAGACAAACAGAAGTTTGACAAGCTACAGACATACGAAGGTGGTTCTGTAAAATTCGAAAACAATGATGGAGCAAAAATAGTGGGTAAAGGATCTGTTAAGTTAAGTGACGGTAAAATCAACTCTAAGGAAGTTCTTTTTGTGGTAGGACTGAAGCACAACTTACTGAGTGTAAGTCAGATTTGTGATAGAGGTCATGAAGTAATTTTCAAGAAGGAGGGCTGTGAAGTAAGAAAGACAAGAAATGGAAAGTTAATAGCCACTGGCTGAGAACTTCTGGAAATTTGTACACTCTCTCTGAGACTTCTGAAGGAGCCTGCTTGGTTGGTCAAGAAGAAGAAAACTGGTTGTGGCACAAAAGACTCGGTCACATAAGCTTTGATAATCTGGTAAAAATCAGCTCGAAAAGAGCTGTAAGAGACATACCCACTATTGGTAAACCATCAAATAGTATATGTGAGTCATGCCAAAAAGGGAAGCAAACCAGATCTACTTTCAAAGCAAAAGAATATTTCTCTAGCAAGCCATTAGAACTAATTCACACTGATTTGTGTGGACCCATGAGGACAGAAAGCATAAATGGATACAAATATTTTATGCTGTGTATAGATGATTTTTCCAGAATGACATGGGTACTCTTTCTGAAACAGAAATCTGAAGCCTTTGAGATGTTTAAAACTTTCAAAAATCTTGTTGAGAATCAATCTGGAAAAAGAATTAAATGTTTGAGATCAGATAGAGGAGGAGAGTTTATTTCAAATGAGTTTGCTGAATTCCGTGAAAAACATGGAATAAGAAGACAGGTTCTCGACGGCAAGAACACCTCAGCGAGAATGGAGTAGTTGAAAGAAAGAACAGAAGGGTACAGGAAATGGCAAGGACCATGTTAACGAGAGAGCAAAATTGCTGACGGGTTCTGGAAAGAGGCAGTCCATACTGCAGTCTATATTCAGAATAGGTGTATGTTAAGGCCGCATGAAAGCAAAACACCTTATGAACTGTGGTTTGGCAAAAGGGCTACAACAAAATACTTCAAAGTGTTCGGCAGCAAGTGTTACATTAAACGGACTGAAGCCAATCTTGGCAAATTCGAAGATAGAGCTGATGAAGGTATCTTTCTTGGTTACTCAACAAAAAGTAAAGCTTACACATGCTACAACAAAAGACTAAAGAAAATTGTGGAGAGTGCGGATGTGAAGGTTGATGAAGACAGGAAACAAGAAATCAGCAATAATGAAAACTACCCAACCTATGAAGAATTTATTGAAGAAGATGAAGATCAAGAAAAGGAAGAGAGACAAAAATCAGATTCAGATGATTTGGAAAGAGAAGAAAATAGGAAATTCAGAACAGGCAGCTGGCAGAAAAATCATCCCAAAGAGCAGATTATTGGGGACCCTACAGTTGGCATTCAGACAAGAAGAAGAGTAGTAAATAACTATTCTCTGTTATCCAGTATTGAGCCCAAGAATATTATTGAAGCAAGCACGGATGAAAGCTGGATGGAAGCAGTAAATGAAGAACTAGATCAAATTGAGAAAAACAAAACCTAGGAATTAGTACCAAGGCACTGAAAATAAAAACATAATTGGTACTAAATGGATATTTAGAAACAAATTGAATGAAGATGGACGAGGTTGTAAGGAATAAAGCAAGATTAGTCATGCAAAGGATATGCTCAAGTTGAGGGGATTGATTTTGAAGAGACTTTTGCACCTGTGGCCAGACTTGAAGCAATAAGACTATTTTTGGCTTTAGCTGTTCATAAGAATTTCAAGGTTTATCAGATGGATGTAAAATCAGCATTTTTGAATGGAAATCTTGAAGAAAAAGTATATATTGAACAGACCTGATGGTTTTCAACTTTGTGATAATCCTAACTTTGTTTGCAAGCTGAAGAAAGCATTGTATGGCTTGAAACAAGCACCTAGAGCTTGGTATGCAAGACTGGACAGACTATCTCACTAAGCAAGGATTCAAGAAAGGTATGGTGGATAGCAATTTATATGTGAAAACTAAAAATGGCAATTTCATTGTTCTAGTTGTTTATGTAGATGATATAATTTTTGGGAGTAGCAATGATGAATCATGCAAAGACATAGCAAACAAAATGCAGAAAGAGTTTGAAATGTCTATGATAGGTGAACTTTCTTATTTCCTTGGATTACAAGTTAATCAAACTGAAAAGGGGATCTTTATTTCTCAAATTAAATATGTGAAAGAAATGCTGAAAAAGTTCACTATGGAAGATAGTAAGCCAGTGAGCACCCCTATGACAACAAGGTGCAAGTTGAGCAAGGATGATAAATCTCCGGATGTTGATCAAACAATGTACAGATCAATGATTGGGAGCTTGTTGTATTTGACGACAACCAGACCGGATATCTTACAAGTTGTTTGCATGGTTGCAAGATTTCAGGCTAGTCCAAAAGAGACTCATGTAACAGTTGTGAAAAGGATCTTTAGGTACCTCAAGGGTACTATGGAGTATGGGCTGTGGTATCCAAAAGGAAAAGACTTCACTCTCTTTGCATATTCTGATGCAGATTGGGCCGGATGCATTGATGACAGAAAAAGTACAAGTGGAGGAGCATTTTTCCTTGGAGATAAATTGGTAGCATGGCACAGTAAGAAGCAAGAATCAGTCTCTCTATCCACAGCCGAGGCAGAATACATTGCAGCAACAACATGCTGCACACAAATACTATGGATGAGACAAACATTGAAAGATCTAGGAATTCACTTCAATGAGCCCATTTCAGTCAAATGTGACAACACTAGTGCAATCAACATTTCAAAGAATCCGGTAATGCATTCCCGCACCAAACATATTGCAATCCGGTATCACTTCTTGAAGGATAAGGTTGCAGAAGGAGAGGTCAGATTGGAGTTTGTTCCCACTACAGAGCAAGTAGCGAGACATATTCACCAAACCTTTACCAAAGGAAGTATTTGAATACCTTCGAAAGAAGTTGGGAGTAGTCACACTTCCCAAGCATTGACTAGCTATGGGAAATACATTCTCAGGGGGAGCATTCAAGTTATTTATGCCTGAGAATGTTGTGCATAGACTCAGGGGGAGTCTGCAGCAGCCCTTTGGCATTATTGGCAAAGGGGGAGAAGAATTTGAGCAAGGTTACGAAGTGTTGCCAACAATTCCAAAGGGGGAGATTGTTGAGCAAGGTGCAGAGAAAGCGGTGCAAAAGTATTGTAATTGTTGTCAACACAGACAGATTGATGCAGTTCAGAGGTCAGTCAGATCAAGTGCAAAAAATTTCAAGAAAAACAGAGGGGACCCAGATCCAGAAATTTGCAAAAAAATACAAGGAAGAAAACTGTCGCGATATCGCGACATGTTTTCTATCGCGATTTCACGACATGGAGGAGAGAGAAGGCGCAAGCAAAATTGTCACGATTTCACGACAAAAAGGATGAGAGAGAAAGTGCTACTAAGAAAAGTGTCGCGACATCGCGACAAAAAGGAGGAGAGAAAGTTCATGAAAACGTCACGATTTCGCGACATGTTGGAGGCAAAGCAGCAAAGTGAAGAAAGCGTAGCGATTTCGCTACATGTTGCAATTTTGCTGGCTAAAGCAAAGAAAAAGTGATAAGTCAAGAAGGTGTAGCGATTTCGCTACAAGTCCAAAATACAAAATGCAAGAGTGTAGCGATTTCGCTACAGGTTCGAAATGCAAGGCAGCAAAGTGTAGCGATTTCGCTACAGGCTCAAAATGTAAGGCGGAGAAGTGTAGCAATTTCGTTACAGCTTCGAAATGCAAGGCGAAAAGTGTAGCGATTTCGCTACAGGTTTGAAATAAAAGGTGCAAAGGGGCGGTGACTTTGACACAAGTTTGAAAGCAAGGGGCATAGGTGTAGCGATTTCGCTACAAGTGCAAAACTCAAAACACAATGGGGTAGCGATTGCGCTACAAGTCTTGAGATCAGCAAGTCGAAGCAAGAGGAAACACCAAGCCAACAAAGTTAGATTTTCGGAAGATGCAACAAAGAAAAATGTTAAGTCAGAAAGGTGTAGCGATTTCGCTACAGGTAAGGTTTTCGTGGCTGCATGAAGAAAGAATTGTACGGAGGCCAGAAGCGTCGCGATTTCGTGACAAGTTCAAAGAAAAGCCGCAGGATGCCGGAAGTGTCGCGATTTCGTGACAACCTTGAAGATGACGTCAGCAAGTTTAAAAATGTCGCGATATCGCGACAAGTCACCAGAAAAGCCGTTGCAAGTCGGAAGCGTCGCGATTTCGTGACATCTTTGAAGATGACGTCAGCAAGTCTAAAAATGTCGCGATATCGCGACAAGTTACCAGAAAAGCCGTTGTAAGTCGGAAGCGTCGCGATTTCGTGACATCTTTGAAGATGACGTCAGCAAGTCTAAAAATGTCGCGATATCGCGACAAGTTTCCAGAGAAGCCTCAGCAAGCCAGAAATGTCACGATTTCGCGACAACATGGAGGATGACGTCAGCAAAAGTGGAATGTGTCACGATTTCATGACATGTATCAATTTCACGGAGGTAAGCGAAGGAAAGTGCAGGAAAGCAGAAAACGTCGCGATATCGCGACAGGTAATGGTTTTGGCGGGAAAAAGTTAAATATGCATGCACAGTGACAGGTGTCGACCAAGCATGCTGCCAGTTCTGATAAAGTTAACTGGAGTCAAATGTGCAGTTCCAAGTGACAGGTGTTAGCATAAGATTAGAGAATACACTGCAAGAGTCGACTGGAGTTTCAAGTGTTAGTTTCAAAGCAATGCATTTAAGAGAAAAACGGTTGTTGCAGGGCCGTAACACAGCTTGACTGGAAAAGGTGACAGCTTCACAGGGGAGCTACGGAACACAGCATTAAAGACAGAATAGAACAACTGGACGGTTGTATCGAGAACTGATTGCAGAAGCATTGTTCTGTTGCGTATATCAAAAGTCATAGTTGATCGTAGAAGATAAAGGATACACAGTTTTCAAAAGATCAGAAAGAAGAACATCAGTGATCCGAGATACGCAGAAATACTGTCAGGATACCAGTCAGAATGTGCAGAGAAAAAGGCTGTCAGAATGTCAGAGTGAGTCAGAAAGAAAGCGGCTAAAAGGCAGAACTTGTCAGAAAGGATCGACACGTTGTTTACAGCCAAGAATGCATGAGAAATTGGAGGGAAACTTTGAGCCGTTTGAAATTGATCCGTTCGAGAAAAACAAATAAATGGACTCGAATGAGTGCAGAAGAGAGTAACTGCACTGTGCATTATTGAATACATAAAAAGGGCGTAGTGTGGTAAATAGTGCTGGATGAACAACAGCAAGAGAACAAAAACCTGCATATTTATTGTAAAAATAACAGAGAGGTTTTTGAATTGATCAGAAGATATTGAGTCTCTAACAAGTCTCTTTATGCTTCTGTAAGATAGATTGTTTGAGCCTTAGACCAGTGAGGGTCTTGTAAAAGAGAAGGCATTTTTATGTCATTATTTTGTTAAAAATTTGAAATCCAAGTGGGTGCCTGGTAAAAGGGGTTGGTGCTCCTTTACATTGCGACGAAAAAAAAATCGGGGGTTGGTGCTCCTTCCAGGTGGGTCTTTGGAGAATTATTTGTAAAGAGAGAATCCTTGCAAAGACTGGATTTGGATTGAAGTCCAAACAGTCATTACTTGAGGAGTAGCCACATCGGTGAACCTCGTAAAATCCTGTGTTGTGTGATGCTCTTGTGTGATACTTGCATTATCTATTTTTAAGCTTGCACTATTAGTTTTAAAAGTTGCAGATTTAAGTTTTTAAATAGTTACACTGATTCACCCCCCCTCTCAGTGTCATTGTAAGAATATCACATAGGGTGTTTCCTCCCTCACCTAATTGGAGGTAATTTCTACCACCAGAGGATCCAATCATCTTATCTACTCCTAAAGTGGATCCAGTAATCCCATTTCCCCCTAAGCCACATCTAGTATATACAGAGCCATCTATAATCAATAGGTTCTCCCTACATGATAATGGAAAATACCAGTCATCCATAAACATGAATTTTATTGACCTAATTGTGCCTCTCCATAATCCTAGTGACCCTTCAAATTTGTTGCATATCAATTATGAGGTAATTTATTTTTATTACATTGCATTGTCATCATCGCCTGAGGAGTTATTACCATGTGAAGATATACTCCAACCGTTCCATTTCTATCTAGGGCTAACTCAATATGTATATAATTTTGAGGTTGAATCTGACATGATAGATCCTCCAAATCTAGAAAATGATATCTACCTGATCCCCACACCTCATCAGCTTGAGGAGGGATCTCATATGTCAATTGAGGAAAATTTTGATGTAGATATCAACAATTACCCTGAAAATCCTAAGAAAGTAAAATTAAGACAAAGTATATATCTTTAAGAACATGCCATCATCACAGCTCTTTTGAAAAAAAAAGTGACATGTTTGCTTGGTCATATAAGGACATGCTTGATCTAAATCTGGTCACCCATAACCTTACACTAGATCCAAATAATAAACTGATCAAGCAGATGCTCTAGAAAATGCATCCAAAAATCACCTTAATTGTGAAATATGAATTAAAAAAATTGTTGGATGTAGAATTCATCCAATCGATTGACTATCTTGAATGGGTATCTAACATGGTACCCATAGGAAAACCTTATGGAAGGATTTATATCTGTACAAATATTAGAGATCTTAATAAATTGACTCCCAAGAATGCATTACCCTTGCCTAACATTGATGCTCTAGTAGATGCAACTAATGGTCACAAAATATTCTCTTATGGATGGTTTTTTAGGCTATAATCAAATCTGGGTCAAACCTAAAGATCAAAATAAAATAGCCTTTACTACGCCATGGGGAGCATTTTGTTATAAATTTATGCCATTTGGCCTTAAAAATGTTGGTCCAACCTATCAACGGGCCATGACATACATGTTTCATGACTATATGCATAAGGTCTTAGAATATTATATAGATGATTTTCTCATAAAATTTGTCTTGCATGAAGAGAATACAAACATTTTACGAAAAGTATTTGATCGTCTTATAGAGCATAATGTCAGGCTAAATCCTAAAGAATGTGTTTTCAGAGTCACATTAGGAAAATTTTTGGGATTCATAGTCTCCAAGTGAGGGATCAAAGTAGATCCTACAAATATCAAAGCAATTTTAGGAATGCTTCCCCCCACTAACCTTAAATAGCTTTACATATTACAAGGAAAAGTCACATCTATCTAATACTTCATAGTATAAATATCAAACAAATGTTGATGTAGGCAGCAAATCCACCTCCGAGAAGAAGTGACAAGAGGATTTGCCCAGTTTTGAAATTTTTGATAAGTTTTGGTCAACCATATAAGTAGGAGGTAAACAATACAAACTAAAGGGAAAACCCTACAATGTACAATGAAATTAAATGAATGCAAGGAAAATGCAATTTGAGTTGTAATTGTGCATGAATTTGATAAATGATGTGTTTAGACTTAGTAAAAAGGTATAATTATACATTCTATTATGCATGGGCAGTTGTGAATAATTAATTTCCTTAGAAACCACTTTGGAATAGCCTAGGCAATGTTATATAAGGCCCTATTTTCAATTTTTATGGTCTGGTTAGTCTGGTTAATGCTTGTGAGTTTTAGCTATGTTCTAGTCTGAATAGTATGAAGTATTGATGCATACCTATGATTGTTGAGTACCTTTTAGTGATTGTATGATATTTTTGACAAGTAATGAAGAAGAATAAAAATTCATAGTTTACTCTCATGTACTGTATGATTTTGGAATGGTAGAATGATGTTTTGTAGTTTATCTTTGTTGCATATACTTATTTATGGTTGTTATTGATACTTAGTACATTACTATGGAAGAATTGGATTAAAATAGCACTAGTGTGAACTTGATGAATTATATATGATGAAGATTATATCAATAAGGATATCTTGAATATTGTTGTATGATTTTTGGATATTACCATTGGAGAGAACTCTCTCAAACCTTGATGATGGAACTTGCATGTTGGTAGAAATGGATTAATTACCATGTTAGACCTTTAAAAAACTTAGCTGAGAGAGATTGACATAGAATAATATCCAATTTGGTACCCTTCTATACTTTCATTTCATACAAATCATACACTAGATATCTTACAAATCGTACAAAAGAAACTTACCCAATTTGGCAGTTTATGTGATTGAGGAGAACTTACCCGATTTGGTAGCATGGGGAAATCGAACAATCTAGTTACAAAACTATGTACGACAATTTGCAAAACTAAATATGAAGGATTTTATGAGTTTAAAATCATACAATGCCTATCATTATATGATTTGGTATTGTACAATGGTACGATTTGGGATCTGTACAAGTTGTTTTGTTGTCACAAATTGGTAGTTGTGAAGACTGTACAATTGTACGATTTGGTCCATCGATTGGGAATAGTAAATTGATTATTCTAAGGCCTTTAATACCACCTCACCATAAATAATACTACACCCCTATGCTATACTCAACCCATGAATTAATTATTGCAAAAGGAGGTCATATTCAATTGGGATGAGGAGTGCCAAAAGGTCTTTGATGAGATAAAGTAGTACCTGGCATCACCTCAAATAGGTGTGTCATTTTTATTGAATATTTCATCCATTTATTTTGCTCTAAGGACCATGTTGACCCAAAAGAACAAGGAAAATAATGAATAGGCTATCTGCTATATTAGTCACACCTTGTCAATTATGAGATTAAATATACATACATTAAGAAGCTCTACCTATCAGTGGTATTCACCACAAAAAATATTCACCACTACATGTTAAATCATACAACATATTTCATCTCAAAATAAAATTATTTTTGGTATATGATGAGTTGTATATATCATAATATTCAAACCACAAAGTGGATCATGTTATTGATGGAATTTGATCTTGAATTCATCAGCCAGAAATCAATCAAAGATCAAGTTATAGCTGATAAATTTGTAGAGGCTCCTCTTCAAGATGATAAGCCCCTTGTAATTTAGCTACCCAATTATGTAATGTTCACATTATAAAAATCACCCAAACTTGAAGAATTAAAAAATAAAGTGGACATGAATTTTTTCTTCGATGGTTCAAAATGCAAGCAAGGGGGTGGTGCAAGGATCATGTTTTTCACACCGCAAGGAGATCCTATGCTCTTGTATTTTAAACTCAAATTCCCTTGCACCAATAATAATTTTGAATATCAGGCTTTTATCTTGGGTCTTCAAACAACTATCACCATGAATATTAAAAATTTGAATATCTTTGGTGACTTCTTGTTCATCGTTAACCAAGTCAAAGGTATTTATCAATGTAGATGTCCTATCTTGAAAGCTTATAAAGATCTCATGGAAAAGTTACTAGATAAATTGGAATGGTATGACACTGAGGTAGTCCCTCTTACATCTAATTGCTTTGTGAATACAGTGGCATATTTGGTATATCTAATCCCACAGAACCCTTTTAACGATATTACAACCATGTTAAAATACTCTTCTAGTCAATAATGTTGCATGAGGCTTCGGCCAATAAAAAAATAATTCACATGATTCAAAATGAACCAAATCAAGACCAGTTATCCAAGGTACAAGAATTTATAAAACAAGCACCTTGGGGGTCCTTTATCTCATAGGGTCCTTTAGATAATGGCACAACCATTCACCACAAGGTTTTTTTCCAATCCATATTTGTGCGTGATGAATTGCAATGAGAACAAGTTGTTCAATTAGTTGAAACACAATCTTATAAATATTGGCTCATCCAATTAAAATATTATCTAAGACTTGGTAATATCCCTCTAAGATTGTCACATGTCACAAAATGAGCATTTAAACAAAAAGCAACCAAGTATGTCTTGCTAGGAGATATTATTTATCGTCAAATCTATGATGGACTCCTCCATTGTCTTGAGCCCCAATAATCTGCTTGGGCAATCTCACAGGCTCATTATGGTACTTACGATGGCCATTTTAGCGGTATGAATATCATTGAGCACATCCTTTAAATGGGTTATTATTGGCCCACAATGAAAAATTATTGTTGCATGTATGTTAGGAAGTGCATAAAGTTTCAAAATCATGTCAATATCTTGCACCTGCCATCTTAGGCCTTACAACTGATTCAATCGATATGGCCTTTCTCTTAATGGGAATTTGATCTAATTGGGAATATCTCTCCCTCATATTTAGGCTATCAAAAATTAATATTAAATACCATTGAGTATTTTACCAAATGGGTGGAAGCAATCCTTCTACCCACTATGATTGGAGCTCGTATTACGAAGTTCATACTCCATAACATTATATGTCATTTTGGTATTCCATTCAAAATAATATCGAATAATGGGATATCATTCAAGAACAAAGATGTGTAGGCCTTAATTTCCAAATATAAAATTCAACATAACTTTGCTACACCCTATTATCTGCAAGCTAATGGGAAGGAAGAGGCTTCAAATAAAATTGTAGTTTCCATATTGAAGAAAACTGTAAAAAAAAACCATAAATATTGGCACCTTCAACTGTCTCTAGCTTTATGGGCTTATCAAAATAGAATTCGAACACCCACTAGGGCAACCTCATTTTTTCTAGTGTATGGCACTGAGGCCATTATACCCTTAAAATTATAAATTCCATTGTTGTGTGTGTCATTGCAAGGGTTCATCGATGATGAAACCTCACAACAAGCTCACCTTGATCAATTGCCCCTTCTTGATGAATGATGAGTTAATGCTCTTGAGCATATGTGCATTTATCAATAATATCTTAAATGAGCTTACGATACAAAATTCCATTTAAGATACTTTAAAGTTGGGGATCTTGTGCTCAAAGAAAACCAACAAAACTCAAACCTACCACCTCATCTATGAGATAAATTTATGGCCAATTGGTTAGGTTCCTTTATTGTAACAAAGAAAATAGGGTTAAGAACTTACCACCTAACTTTACTAGAAGGTGTTGAAGAAACCAAACCTCTAAATATTCTTCATATATGGGTGTTTTATACCTAAAAAAAAAATTATAAAACAATTAAAATTACAAAAAAAACAAAAATTATCAAAAAATACAAATAAATCAAAAAGCATAAAATCACAAAAATAATACAAAACATTAAAATACAAAAACATTTACATTATGTTATCATGCATTTTATTGCACTCATTAATTATTTGCATTAGGCATCTTCATCCATTGCACTTGCACTAGGACAAGTCATTTTTACATTCTTACGAATGATAACATGTTTGTATGCCAATCATGAACCTCAAATCAACCTTATCAATCATCATAATTCAAATTTTTCTTTATGCATTTTTTCTTATTAATAGGTCTTCATAAGGTAGGTTAGATAATGGATAAATATCAACAATGATATTTAGACGAACACTGGCTATTTTATGCACACCTTTTAGTTTACAAAATCTTGTAGTAAAAACACTTACATCTCACATATCATTATCATCCACATTTTTCCTCATAAGTAACTGTGTTTTTCAACACAACTAAAGAGTTTCTATAGGGTGTATACTAGGGTTTATGGTCATTCAGCCATACCTAGTAATATTTTTAGATTTTGTATAAAGCTATCTTGCATTTTAAGGTCTTTCTTAGATAGTACCTTACATATCTCAAAATACCAACACAATTTTACACATTAAGATCCAAGTTTGAACAAGGAAATATGACACTACAAAGTGGTCCTTATCACCTTAAGTGAAAGGTTTTCCTTGCTCCTCCTATTATGTGCATGGTCTAGGATTATTAGAATTGGAAAAAGGACAAGATGCCCCTACCCAAAAAATCCCTTTTCTCTTCCAGAATAATGAGCAAATTCCTAAGACAAAACAAAAGAAACAATGATTTTAATCACTAAGCAAATCCCTTGCTACAAAAGAAAATAAAATGGTTTTCACCGCTATAAAGGAGCAAGTATCCCAAATAATCAAAAGAAAATAATGGGGTAACAATATTGAATCCTTGAAATCCTTTAGTATTCCAATGTGATGGGGCAATCTCCATTACAACAATGGGTTGAATGAAACCTGCCTGACAATGGAGTAGTCTTACGCGTAGTGATATGTGTCACATCAGTAACTTTCTTTTGTGCAGACCCATGTCATTTTATGGTTGAGCTAGCTTTTGGTGACTTTCATTGCCTAGTAGTCTAGTATAACTATGCCTAAACTCAAGATAAAATTACCATAGGGTGATCCACATTACAATAGTGGGTTGCATGAAATCCACATAGCAATGAGGTAACCTTATGCATCATCTAAATACATTCATTATGCACACATAGGAATATTGAATATATAGGTCTTCTAAATAGGCTATTATATTTTAGGAGTCTTGTGTAGTCAGTATACAAATTTTGATCAATCAACTAGGGTGTTTGAGTCTCACAAAAAACCTCAAAATCCCCTCATAGCACTAAATCATCTCATAAAAATTCATAGTTTTCCTTATTAGATTTTTTTTATTAAGGGGTCCTCATACGATAGGATGGATACCACATAAATATCAGTAATGATATTTATATGGCCATTGACTATTTTATGCACACCTTTTATTTCTCAAAGCTTATGGGTAAAACCTCTACATCTCACATACTCAAATACAAATGTATAACTCTTGTGATAAGGTTAAATTTTTAATTTATGATTTTTTTATACATTCTATGGTGTTTTCCATTAGTTTGTTAAACACAATTTAGATTCATTCATTATATTGTAAATAATTAAAGCATACATGTACAATTTGCATTAGAACATTCACATAAAATTAATGCATTACATACACATTACATTCATCATGTCAATAACAAGAATTAAATGCATAATCAATTAAATAAATTTAAAAACATGCATTTAACATTAAACATTTTTTTTTGGTAGATAAGATACTATAGCATTAATACCAAGTTTTATAGGTTGACCCAAAACCTTTTACAAAAATCAGCCCAGGGTTGTTGATGAACATGTCCTT
Source organism: Wollemia nobilis (assembly GCA_028583015.1). Lineage (NCBI taxonomy): Eukaryota > Viridiplantae > Streptophyta > Pinopsida > Araucariales > Araucariaceae > Wollemia > Wollemia nobilis. Next base: position 41,647,567 of record JAQPPZ010016981.1, read on the forward strand.
ACTAAGGATCCTATATATGTAAAATCTACATGCCGCCAAATCCATTACATCCGATAAGGCACATAGCTTGTTATCAAAAAGAAACTTTCCATACAAAATTTTGGGTATACCCTAAGAAAACACACCTGCATCATAATTACAAAAAAATAAATAGACATAGATCCCTTCCTTGAAATAGTGGAGAAACAAAAAGCTACAGAAACACATAGCAGAGTACTAAAAAAAACTCCCACAAGCTCTGTATTGACAGTTACTCTTAATAATTCTTTGGTAATTGCTTTCTTCCATATATGACATGCTTTGGGACCACATATCGTCTTGGCCAATCAGCCTTGGAGAAGTGAACCTGCTGGTTAGATTTATGGTGGTTGCTATCTGGTGGTCCACGTGGCTTTAGTTCGAAGTCTTATATTGTCGTTTCTTTCTTGCCCTATGATTATCAACCAACCTCAAATTACTAATATGACTAGGAGCCATGTTATATGACATCTGACTATCCCCATTAGTCTTTGTGGTATTTCCAAGAAGCATCCACCAAGACTGACATCTCGGATAATTTTTTTTATGAGTCCATTTCAAAAAAGAAACGAGAATACTCATAGCCTTCGAACTTACAGTGTCTTACCTGTTGGTATATTCGACTATCATTCTTGGAATTATTATTGAATAAGCTCCTCTACTTCACTCGGGACACCGTGTTCCCATTTGAAAATTCCGTCACCATCGACACCCAAATTGGCCAGCTTATCAACAACTTTGTTAGCTTCCCGAAAGACATGTTGGGATTTTTTGTCCTGTCTTCCCTAGAAAAGGATCCTAGCCTCTTCAAAAATTATTTTAATCCTCCAAGGAGGTGTTTTCCAATTATTTAGGATATTTATAACATGCATAGAGTCTCCTTCTATGATCAAATTGCCTTCTAAGTCTTAAGTCATTTGAAGGCCTCTCCACATAGCTCTAGCTTCAGCTTTGTTGTTCGTCCTTGTTCCCAAATATTCAGAAAATGCAAGAATCATATTTCCATTATGATCTCACACAATGCTTCCAGTGCCTACTCTTCCAGTATTGTCCTTAGCCACTCCATAAAAATTAAGCTTAAACCAACCCGTAGGAGGTGGGGACCACTTAACATTGGCTCTAGGGTTGACTACCCTAGGCATAGACTCATATAACAAGGTTAAGCTTAAATATTGAGCAATCGTGGTATCCTTTAGATGATGTTTATGGCTATCAAAAGGGATAAGGTTCACATTCTCATTGGCAAAGGATAGGATCCTAGCAATGATAGTTTGATGATCATGGATAGACTCATTAAAGACTCTATGGTTCCTTTCTAACCACACTTGCCAAATATAGTGATTGAGACAAATTTTCCACATGTATCTAAGTCTTTTGGATTGAAAATGGGTAAGGCCACTAGATGAAAAAATCAATTACGATGGCTAGTTTAACCCAATAAATATTGAAGGCCTGAAAAACCCCACTTAGGATAGTCAAGGAAAAAGGACACTCAAGGAAAATGTGAAAAATGGTCTCCTAATTAGCCCTGCACAGATAACAATAATTAGTGATACAAATACCTTTATGCATCATATTATCAATGGTTAGAATTCTTCCTTGGATAACCATCCATGAAAAGACTACAATTTTTGGAATTAAATTTTTTATCCAAACTAAGTCCTTTTGGAGGACACAATCCTCGTCATCAAGCAAAATCTTATAAGCTGATTTAATAGTGAACTGCTCATTTTACGTAGGAGCCCAGGTCACTTGATATTCCTTGGATCTCATGGGGATAAACTATTACCCGAGAATGTTACAAAGATCATTTGATTCCACTTGAAATCCCTAAATCCTTATTTGTTTCCACTTCATTCTGCCTCTATCCTCAACCATATAATCAAAGACTTTTCTACCAATGAGTTCTTTTGTGATATCTCTAATTTGGGCTAAGTTAGGATATTGCGTCAGTGGTTCATCCTTAGCCCACCTATCATTCCAATAATTTATCCTCTCACCATTTTTTAAAACCCATATTAAAACTTTTTTGATGATTTCCTTACAATTGAGAATTGCTTTCCAAAAAATAGAACCTTTGATTGGAATTGAGTCACTTAGAAATTCCAAATTTTGAAGATACTTTTGTTTGATGATAGTTGTCCATTCATTTTATTCACCAAAAATGAGGCACCATGCCTGCTTAGCTAGTAAAGATAAATTCATATGAGCAATTATCCTCAGACCTAAACCCCCATTTTACCTGGGTCTGCACACTTTGGTCCATCCTACAAGGTGTATCCTTTTTTTCTCCTCTGATCCAGTCCATAAAAATTATTTTTGGAGTTTCTTAATTTTTTGGAAAACCTTCATAGGGGCTTTGAAAATAGAGAGGAAATAGACTAGAATTATCTAAAGATAGGTCTTAGTGAGGGTCATATTTCTTGCTTGAGATATAAGATGACATTTCCATCCAGCAAGTTTTTTTTTTAATTCTTTCAATAACCCTGTCCCACATTGACTCTCTCGGAGAACCAATGAAAAGAGGGAGACCAATATATGAAGTGGGGAGGTTTTCTATATCACACTCTAAAATTTTTTTAATCCTTCCTTACCTCTTAATGGGGGTGTTCAAGAAATATAACTTGCTTTTACTGAAATTAACTTTCTGACTAGCAACATCCTCGTAGAGTTGTAGGATGTATTTAATTCTTTTGGCCTCAACCACCGATGCCTTAGTCAATAGAAGGGTATCATCAATGAATTATTGGTGAGAAACAACCCTAGTGAGAGATGTTGCCTTGATTCCTAATATTAGCCTTGAACTGCAAGTATTTTTTTATGGTTCTAATAAAGCTTCTGCCACAATGATGAATAACATAAGGCTGATAGGGTCCCCCTGCCGAATTCCTCTATGAATTTGAAAGTAACCAGTAGTTGTTCCATTAACCAAAATCAAGAACCATTCTTTAGAAATGCATTCTTTGATCAAATTAACCCATTGGTGGTGAAAACCAAACTTAAGGAGGACAAAAATCATAAAGTCCCAATTTAGCCTATCAAATGCTTTGTTCATATCAAGCTTGAGGGCAAAAAAAGACCTATTAGTCTTATGAGCAGAGTTCAGAGCTTCATGAACTATGATAAATCCATCCAAGATTGACTTGCCTTGGATAGATCTTCCCTAACATGGATCTATGATGTGGGGCAGAACATCTCTCATTCTATTTACAATGACTTTAGTTATGATCTTGTAAGAAACATTGCACAGACTGATTGGCCTGAATTCAACCATAGATTTAGGGGTTTGATTATTAGGAATTAGAGAAATAAAAGTAGAGTTGAGACCTTTTGGGATATGATTGGTTGCTTGGAATTCTATGACAGTAGAAATTACATCCTCACTTACGATATTCTAAAAATATTGATATAAATGAGGGGGAAAGCCAACGGATCTTGAGGATTTGTCTGGCTCCATGCTAAACAAGGCTTCCTTAATATCCTCATTAGAAAAGGGAGCTAGAAGCTTAAGTTTTATATCCTCATTTATTATGCTAGGAATGTATTGCAAGAGGATATCTTTGGCCTCCTCATTGCACTATGATTCTTGACCAAGGATAGAATTGAAATAAGTTATTGCCTCCTTTCTGATTTCTATTAAGTCCTGAGTAATAGAACCATCTGCTTTTTTAAAAAAAATTATCTTGTTATTGCTTTTATTTCTAAGAATGGTGACGTGAAAAAAATTGGAATTTGAATCTCCATATTTCAACCAAATAGCCCTTGCTTTTTTCCTCCAATAGATTTCCTCACAGGACAAAATGTTATGAAACTCTGCTAGTTTTATCCGTTCCTCCTGCCTAGTAGTTTCATCAGCATCACCATGTTGAATCCTCTGATAAATTATCTTCAAACTTTCAACAACCTATTTTTTATTTTCAAAGAGGTTCCCAAAGAACTATTTGTTCCAAGTTCAAAGCTTTTCCTTAACAAACTTTAATTTACTAGCAAGTTGAAAAGTTGCACTACCCCTGACAGGCTGCTACCACCACTGAATTAAGTTATCTATGAAACTGGAATGTTTGATCCACATAGATTGAAATCTGAAAGGTTTATTGAAGGATAAAGAGTTAAGGATCTCCAAAAAAATGGGATTATGATCAGAGCCAATTTTAGGAAGGGCTTGCAAGGTAGAATCACCGAACAAAGTTGTAGCCTCCTTTGATAGAAAAACATGTCAAGCCTTTCTTGAATGAGATGACACCCTATCCGCCGATTGCTCCAGGTATAATTCACTCCTCTAAGTTTTACATCCATCAACATGTTGGAGTTCACAAAGTCATTGAACTCATCCATGCTCCTGATAGGTGGTCCATTTCCACCCATTTTGTCTGAAGGGTAAAGAGGAGTGTTAAAATCCCCAACTAGAATCTAGGGGACATTATGGAATATTTCATTTAGATTGCCTAAGTACTCCCATAGTAGATATCTCCCTTGAATTGAATTTAAGGCATAAATATTTGAAAGGATCCATGACCTATTGCTAATTATTTCCTTAAATAAAATACTAAGAACCTTGTCATATTTCTAAATAATGGTGCCTTCTACTATCCGGGGATCCCAAAAAGTCATAAGGCCTCCAGACGCTCCTCTGGATTATTTGCAAACCATCTCCCCTTGATTCTAGATTTTTTTTGCTAATTTTTTTGACTGAATCTCATCAGTTTTTGTTTCTTGCAACATGATAATAGTTGGATTCACTTGATTTATTATTGCACTGACTTCCTTGTGCTTGGGCAGGCCATTGAGGCCTCTCACGTTCCATGAGAGGAACTTCATTTAGATTGTTTGGTATTTCTTCTTCTACTCCTCCCTTGAGGGGGTTTTCCTAATTTGTTGTCTTCAAAATCTGGAATAACCTGTTGAAACAAGGTCTTCTATTTTCCATTGGCAATGTCATTATCAGTTTTAATTTTTTGATGCTCAGCATTTGATATTCTCCCTCTTCTTTTTTCACTACCAAAATCTATAGGAGACTTCATAGTGCTCCTAGTTTGTTTAGGACTAAAATGGGGGGAGGAAATTTGTTGCAGAATTGCATTTAACATTAAACATTTCATCCATATACACATACATAATAGTGCATCCATACATCTAGACTACAAAATCTAGTCATATATCCATCACCTAATCATTATTTTTATTAGTACATCACATGTATAAATCAATACATCATATAATCATCACATCCATCACTGCATCCATAACATAATATAAAACCATAACATTACACAAGATGAGCCATAAAATGAGAGACATGATCTCATATATATATAAGAGTCGGGTACATAGTGATACAAAACTATCTGTAGGCTCAAACTATGTAGGTCCTTAGACCTTACACCCAAAAAATAATCAATACATATCGTATATCATGCGAGGCCTATGATCCTAGAGTCATCTCAACCCTTGGCCTCATCTCTACGGTGCTGCCTAGATCTGTTACCCACTTATCTCTCTAGAATAGTTGATGTCATGTGACTAGGCCTAACCAATGAACTATGACTGATTATACTATATGACTGCCCTAACTCTATGCGCTAGCTCCTCTGAGACCCTCCTACTATATACTACATAAGTAAATCACCATTGAGTATCTAGAGTCGACCCTCCAATCCCACTATGTACTTTGCATCAGATTGATGTAGGCTAGAAACTCCTCAAGCAAGCCCCATAACCTGCTAATATTAGCCTCTCTACCTATACCTATCTACCCCTAAGTTGCAGTCAAGGTCCTGTTAGTCAAAAAGTGACTAACTACAAAAAATGGCTGATGCACCTTTTTTGCATATTTTCAAAGAAGACCGAAGTAGCCCATATGCTAAAGAACAAAGAAAAAGCAAAATACACCAAGGAAGAAAAGTTTCACGATTTCGTGACATGTCAAGTTTTCACGGCAAAAAACAGCAAAGAGGGAAAGCAGAGGAAAAAGTCACGATTTCACGATGTTGCCCATTTTTGCCAAGTCCATCAATAAAAGGGTAGAATTCAGGGAGAATGTCGTGATTTTGTGACATGGCTTATTTTTGCTAGAAGAATAGCAAAACTGCTAAAGAGACTAAAAGTGTCATGATTTTGCGACATGTCCCTTTTTCGCGACATGGTCAATTTTCATGGTGCAAAAAGAAGAATCAGGCTGAAGACATAGAAATGTCATGATTTCGTGACATGTTGCATTTTCACGACTCAAGAAGGGTAGACAAGCAGAGAAACAAGAGTGTCACGATTTTGCGACATGTTTGGTTTTTGCTAAAGGAAAAAGTAAAGAAGGCTTCACAAAGGTAGAATGTCAAGATTTCATGACATACACGTTGTAGAGAAACAGAGTATATTTTTTGCAAATGGGGCATGCACTGACATCATGTGCTGATTTCTAAAGAATGGTCATTTGATTATAACATGGCAAGTCTGCTGGATGATTGTAGAATAACAGGATCATCTGAATTTAGCCAGAAGGAAATCTATCGAATCTATGGGAAATCCGTTGTATATTCTTAGAAACTATAGATAATTACTTGTAATTGATTGAGGAAATTAAATGTACATAGTAGAAGATACTCTTTTTAGGGTATAAATAGGAGTGAGTCAATCATGAAAAGTTTCGGCTCTTGGACATTTACAAACTTGATGTACATGTTACTGGATTACAAGCAATAAGAGATATTCTTCCTTTGGCTTCTAAAATTCTGTATGCGAGTGTATGTATCTAGTTTTTAACTTTTATTCATTTTAAGTTTTATAATGTATCTATTCTGAAATATGAACTGTGCATGTATAAACCTTATCTCTAGAGTTGAATATTAAATATATTTACATGTATTTAGATGAACATTTAAAATCACACTCAAGAATTCATGTTTTCTATAGGAAGATATAAAGAAACTCTGAAGATAGTAATCTGCATCATCATTTTTTAGTTGTTGTCTAATCTATATCATGAGAAAAGTTCTAGCTTTGGCTATATTTCCCTTATCTCTTATTTCCCTTTCCTCTAAAAAACTCAAAGGAACCAGCCTTCTCTGGAGATTAGACAGATGATCTCAAGCAAGGTCTGTCTATTCAATGTTGGCAAAGTCTAAGGTGCAACACTATTAACCGAAGGCAGATTTTGTTCCAATAGTTTTTGGCACGCCCGGTGGGACTAGTAAATCCCATAGTATTATATAAGTTTTGGTGTTTTACTTTAGAGCCTTTTGTTTGAAAATCTCAAGAAAAAACTACCTGGTGACTCCGTTGCAATAAAATTTAGACCATAAAAGAAAGACCTTGTCTAAATTTTTTTGGTTATATAGCCATATGATAACCAGATCTTGAGCTAGAAAATCTGAAGAACCCATCAAGTTCTTTGAGCTATATATCGAAAGCCTAAAGGCACACCCTGTGCTAGCCGCATGATCAAATCCACCTGGCACCTTTAGCACCTCTTTAACACCCATTGTAGGAGCATCTACAAGCAATCCTATAGTAGTTGTAACTCCTTTAGCAACCATGGCAGATGCCCCTATCTCAACGCATCTTGTGTGGAATCAAACTACTCCTTTGAACTTGGGAGCACAAAACCAAATTCCATAAGCTGCACTAAAAGCATTGCCGAATCTTGATGGAACAGGTGAAATAGCAAATGAGCACTATTTAGATGTATCATCGCTAGCATCTGTTTACAATATCACTCAGGAAGATGTAATGGTCAGATTGCTGGTTATATCTTTGAAAGAAAAGATGCTCTATTGGTACAGAGTGCTTCTTGCTAGATCCATTACTTCTTGGGCAATTCTTGCTGACCGTCTGGTCGATGAATTTAATATACATGCGGATCCTTTCACATTGCTGAATCAATTCACTGTCATTGAGAGGCATCCACAAGAAGAAATCCAGGATTTCAACATCAGATTTTGCAGAACTCATGATAGAGTACCTCAGGGCATAAAACCCATGGAAGAACAAGCTATATGCTATTATTTAAGGGTTTTTTATTCAAATCTTAGTATGATAATAAGGCAATCCTGCATAATCACTTTTCCTGAGATCTATCTAGAGGTAGCAAAGGGTGAAGCTGATCTCATCGCTATAAAGAAATATCCATCAAAGATTCTATTTCCAATTGTACCAAAAATTTCCCAAGCGTCAATTTCTAAACTTCCTATACTCCCATAAATGCAGGCTCTCCCAGCTATAGCCACACCTCCTACACTCCTTGCATTACTAGCCCCACCCCTTGCATTAGCTCCCCTAAATGACCAGTACACAACCATAATTTATACAATAAAAACATTTTCAAATGAAATGGCATCCATGAAAAAGAGGGAAGCTGAACGGAATCTCCAAGCAAGAAGATTTCTACAGATACAAAATATGGTGTTTCAATGAGTGGTAGAGGGCAAGATAGAAAAAATGTTGTGTATGTGAATGAGACATGAGATAATGGAGAACCCACTAATTCTGATTACTGGTGTACCACTTGCAATGATCCTCATGGAGAAGATTCATGCATGATTCATCAACATCATGTGCAAGCGGTTATTAATGAGAGAGCCAAAGAAACCAATAAGATACAAGTGAACATAATCAGAGAAGTCCACCATAATTTGGTAATGCCATCCATGGAACAAGTCTCAGTCCTGACAAGATCAAGAAAAAAGTCATTACAAGTTGACCCTAAGGAACTCCAACCACTAAGTTTTCCTCTTGCCCCCAGGGCGACTCTGAAAAAAAACCAGTCTAATGAGAAAGGACATTTTGACCCTCCTTAGAATTCTATGACTACACCAAGAAAATAATTTCCTCCTAGAAAAGGGAGCGAGACTCAAGAGCAAGCGAAGGAAAGACTCAGATTTCCTTCATTGACAAAAAGACAAAGAACAGAAGCCACGCAGGTCTATAGATATAGATATGATGCATCGACTAGTGGAAAGGAGAAAAGCGTTGAGGTATCCCTAGCTGCAACCCTTTCATTCAACATTGCAGAAGAAATGAAGAAGACTCCTTCCAAAATAAGCATGTATGATGCACTACAAATTCCTAGTCAGATTGACCTCCTCTAAGAATCCCTAAATTTAAAGAATTATACCTCCTTCTCAAATTTTATACAAGCAAATGTTATGTCAACCTCTAGGAAAAATAGACTGCCCCCATTCTATCTATCTTTGCAAATGATGGGGTGGATAGTTCACAATTGCATGATTGATTTAGGGGCCGCAACTACGGTGATGCTGAAATCCATGTGTGACATAATGAGGATGTAATATACTCAGAGACATCCTAGTGTGTTGCAATTAGATGGTACTCTAGTAAAATCTATCAGGGTGATCAAAGATATCCCTAATCAAATCCACAGAATACCAGAAGTAGTCATCATACAAGAGGTAGTTGTTGTAGACTTAGAACCATATTTCGTTATGTGTTTATCCAGAGAGTTCACAGCAAAAATGGGTGGTTATCTGTCTCTAGATTATTTTCATTTGGAGATACCTTTCAAAGATAAAAGAGTCAATATCTACAATGAAAAACCATCTACTTTTCACGTAGAAATATTGGAGGAAACAACCACCATCAACATGATGTCTGAGGAATTGGAAAATATTGATTTAATGGAAGAAACCCTAGAGGAGCTCCAATATGAGGATCAGTTTTCAATGAAGAACTTCAATGCTATGGTAGAGACAGAAATGGGAAGCTATTCCATTGAGAAACCAAAAAAGCTCCCTATTTTTGTCCCTAAAATAGGTGATTCAGCCAACCAGTTATGGAAATTGTACTTTGATGGGTCAAAGTGTAAAAATGGAGAAAGAGCTAGAATTGTTCTGATTTCACCTACTGGAAAAGAAAAAGTCTTTTCATATAGGTTGACATGGAGTTGCACCAATAACGTAGCTGAATACGAAGCTTTGTGTTTGGGACTTAGGAAAGCTAAAAAACTGGGTGCAAAACAACTGTTGATCTATGGAGATTCAGAGCTAATTTTTAAACAGGTTACTAGCAAATGCATTTGTAAGAAACATTACCTAAGGGCTTACAAAAACAAAGTGTTGGATCTATTGGAAAATTTTGAAGCACTAAACATGAAATCCATTTCCAAAGAGAAGAACACACATGCAGACCTATTAGAATCAGTAGGATCCAATTTTTGCCCAGTCAGTAATGTTATTCAGAAGTCTAAAATAGTCAGACTTATATATAGGCCTTCTGTGCCCGACAAGGACATTTTTTGGAAAGTATTTAAGAACGATGAGCAGATCCTAGATTTTTTTTGTTCATGAGATGAATTGCTCTACATATAGAGCATTACAAGAAGAGGACAAAGAGAGCCTTATTCAACTAAAAAACAATCATATCCCTAGGGGACTAATCACCTTGGAGAGCCTTTTCGACAATAGCAATAGAGTTGTAGGTCGAAGGATCAAGGTAGATGAATGCCAGTATAAAGAAGTAGAAATAGAACCGGGAAAGATGATCAAAGTAGGGACCGATTGTACAGAAGTAGAACTAAAGCAAATAAAATGGTTATGTAGAGAGTACCCAGATATAATACCCTGGACTTATAGTGATCTAAAAGTGTACATGAAATAGGTCATTCAACATGCCATCGAACTAGAGGAAGGAGCTAAACCTTTTAGGCAGAAGTAGAGGCCTGTGAATCCTAAAATTGAAGCCTTAATGAAATAGGAGTTGTTAAAACTCCTATAGGCTAAGATAGTATACCCAATCAAGCACTCTACCTGGGTGGCAAATTTGGTCCTAGTCCATAAGAAAAATAGAGAAATAATACTATGCACCGATTTTAGAAATTTGAACAGAGCCTCTTTAAAAGATCACTATCCTTTACCCCAGATTGACCCAATCCTTCATACTGTGGCAGGAGAAGAAAGGTTTTCTTTGTTAGATGGCTTCTCTGGTTACAATCAAGTTTGGGTGAGAAATGAAGATCAATATAAGATCGCATTCACCACTAAGTGGGGAAAATTTGCATACCAAAGGATGCCCTTTGGATTATCTAACGCAAGCAAAAAATTTCAAAGAGCCATGGATGTAGCTTTTGGTGAGCTTGCAAACAAAATTATTGTCATCTATTTAGATGACATGACTGTATTTTCTCACAACAAAAAAGACCATGCCACTCATCTGCAAAAAGTATTTGAGAAATGTAGATAATTTGGAATATCATTAAATCCTAAAAAGTCTATTTTTGCTGTGGAAGAAGGAATACTCCTTGGGCATGTTATTTTTAAAGTTGGGCTTTCAATTAACCCTTATAGAGTGAAGGAACTTCTTGAGTTGTTGATTCTAGTTAAAAAGAAAGGTTTGCAATCCTTATTTGGGCAAATAAATTTTGTCAAAAAATTCATTGCAGACTTTGCCCATACAGTTAAACCAATGACTGAATTATTGAAAAAGGATGTTCCTTTCAAATGGACAGAGCCAAGGAAAGAAGCTTTCTAAAAAATTCTAGAAGCCATCATTCAAGCTCCTATGCTAGTTAACCCTGACTATTCTTGAGGTTTCATACTATATGTTGTCGGAGAACAAGATAGTTATGCTGCAGTTCTCACTCAGAAAGGAGCAGATGATGAAGAAAGACCCATAGCCTTTCTAAGTTCCACCATGCACAAACACGAGGAAAGGTACAACTTCATAGAAAAAAAATTATATGCAATTATGAAATCCTTGAATAATCTAAAACACTTCTTATCCCAGAGTCGGATGATGGTTTATGTTATTCATCCCGATGTAAGGAACTTCATAATTCAAGGATAACTGGGTGAAAAAGAGTTGGATGGGTGACTCGCACCCGAGAGTATGATGTAGAAATACATCCTACTAAAATAGTCATAGGGAGAGCTTTGTGCCAAGAATTGGCCAAGCAAGTTGCAAGTGGATATGGGGAGAGCCACACCGTCATGGCAAACACTAAGCAACATCAATACAGAGTAATTTCAGGTTGGATCGACGACTTTGTGAGGTACTTTCAAACTGGGTCATACCCTGAAGATATGAATGCTTCCTAGAGAAGGAGATTTAGAACCCAAGCGTTAAAATATACCCTTCGAATAGAAGGGTTGTACAGGGTTAATATCGATGGTGTATTATTGAAATGCATTCCCGATAATGAAAAGAAGAAAGTGTTAGATGAATTTCATGGGGGTCTCTCAGGGGGACATTATGCAGGCCGAACCACAGCTTTGAAGATCCTTAGAGCTGGATGTTATTGGCATTCCATCTTCCTAGATGCATACAAAGTGACCCAGAGGTGCGAACAATGTCAGAGGTATATGGGGAGGAACATGAATGTGCCTATGCCCTTAAAAGCTATTCATGTCGAGGAACTGTTCCAGCAGTGGGGGTTGTATTTCATAGGTATAATAGAGCCAAATTCATCATCAGGTCACAAATACATTCTCACTACCACGGACTACTTCACTAAGTGGGTAGAAGCAGTACCCATAAAGAAAACTAATTCAGACGTGGTGATAGAATTTTTTGAGAGTCTAATCACAAGTTTTAGCATACCAGACTCTTTAATTATAGACAATGGATCTCCTTTCACTAGTGCAAAGATGATTGAATTTGCCAGTCGATATGGAATTTACCTGAAGACTTCCTCTAATTATTACCCACAAGGTAATGGATTAGCCGAGTCTACTAATAAGAATATTTTAAGAATCCTGAAAAGAACATTAGAGGATAATAAGAAGAACTGGCACTCACTCCTGAATCAAGCCCTGTGGGCTGATATAATTTCAATCAAGAAATCAATCAATACATCACCGTATGCTTTGGTTTATGGCAAAGAGGTTTTTTTTTCAATTCATATGGAGATACCCGCGTTGAAATTGCTAAACCAAGTTAATGAAGATGAAGGCCATCCAATGGATACCCGACTGATGCAACTTCTATAGCTAGAAGAGTCTAGGGAACAGGCCTACAATCATCATAAAAAACATATGTTGAAAACAGTCGGGTGGTTCGATAAGAAAACCACTTTCAATAAATTCAAAATAGGTGACCTGGTGTTAAAATGGAATGTCAAGAAAGCAAAACTAGGACATCATTACAAGTTTGATGCATTCTGGTAGGGGCCATTTGAAATTATTTTAGAAAAGCAATTCAATGCCTTCCAGTTAAAAGATCAATATGGATGGGTTCTACCCATCACGGTGAATGCATTTCACCTAAAATTATATTTCTAGTAAAAGAGATAGATTACCATTATATGTACAGTATATTATAATTTTTTATTTTTGTAAATATTCCCTTTTTGTGGCCTAATAATAATCATTTTTGAGGACTATCAGAGTCCGAAATTTTGAATAAAATCTAGAGGGAAAATTTTGCCCTTGTTATTTTGCATTTTCAAATCTAGATCTACTGCATGGTCGCCTGAGAGTCAGCAAGAGGGAATGAGTAAAATAATGTTTTGAAATATGTTATGTGTGCTTCTCGAAATATTTCGAAATATCCACCGTCGAATTTTTTTGAGCAACCACGTACCCAGGGTTCAGTGGAAGAAGATAATTAATCTGTCAAGTAGCATATTTTTTGGCATGGGATAATTCCCAGTTCCCAAGAGGGTTTTTAATGAGCCAACGAGCATTTTTAGGATTTTCCTAAGGAAGTGGCAAGAACGGAAACCAAAGAAATATGGACGAATCAAATCGACCAACCGTCATTTAATGCATTAATTTTGCATGTCCTCTCAAGCTACATAAAATTAAATTCAAGGATTTGGAAAGGCATTTTGCCATTTGCAAACTTGCTAAAACTCTTGAAGAAGAAAAAGAAGTGAGGAACTATCTTTGTAACGCTTGAAAAGCCAAAAATCTCGCCAGCCACTTTTATACCACCACACTGTAGCATAGTGAGGAAGGAGTTGTGAAGCAATCAGAAGAAGTTCAAATTTTGTGTACCTGATAATTCATAATGGCCCCTAAGAAGGCGAAGAACCATGTAGCATCTACCTAATCACCCCTGACTACTTTGGTAGTAAAAATAAGGGAGGAGAACAATGTTGGTTTTATTGACAGAGACTCCCAAATTTTAGATACAATAATAACATGGAAGGACTCGATAGAGATTCGAAGCAATATAAAGAACCGGGTAGTGACTAGGGTTTCTACGTCTTCTCCTTTAATGTGTGCATACCATTCTTTCTTGTACTAGTATGTATATATTCCTATTCATCCCTACCCAGAATTGGTAAGGGCAATTGCAAATTTCTATGATGAAAAGGAGAGAAAGGTTAGAGATTTTTTAGGGAAGGTTCTATTTTCTCTGTCCAAAGATGCTTTTGTTGCAGGCCATGTCCCTTTCTTAGAACCTAAGAATTTTGACCCATTAGAACAGGCTACGTATTTTGGCTCGTCCAAAAATGTGAAGGGTTTCCTAGCCACTCAGATAAAAGATATTCCAGAAGGGGTAAATCCACCAGAACCCCCAATTGACATGGCAGCTTTTAAAAATCTTGAACTATATTCCATCATGGCCATGATTGATGGACTAAAAAATGATGAAAAGATTCATAAGTGGTAGGTGGCTGTAGTAGAATGTTTGTCAAACCCTAGAATGTACAATTTGACTGTTATGAGCAGGAGTGTGAAACCTATTTTCTTTGATTGGCCTGAGTTTTTAAGTGCAAAAATTCATGAGGGTTTGGTGGCATTGAAGGCTGGAACCCAGTTTTCATTCAGATACACTTCATATTTGGTGTGGTTATTCTTTTACTTTATGTCTCAAGAGTTATCTTTCATTTCAAAAAATGATAAGAATGAGAAGGGAGAAATATTACCAGTGTATGAATGGACCAATGTGTTATACAAATCCGAGTCATATTATGATTTCAATAGGGAATTTTTGGGCCCTATGCTAAAAATCATGTATGGACAAATAACAATATTGACCCCTAAAGCGAAAAATGTATTTCAAACCAAGTTTGTAGAGGAGGGGGATTGGTTTATTCTAACACAAGGAGTATGCATTAGATTGTATGGGTTTACAGACAAACCCTTTTTACTTCCTCATTATGTGACTAACAAAGTCTTTGCCTTACAATATGTTAGGAAAATAGAAAGCATTAATGTCAAATTCGGGACTGGAATTGGGAAAACCGGTACCTGTAATATGCCTTTTAGTTTTGAAGGAATTACTATTTCAAAAAAGGGGTAAAATGAATAGATAGTAGAGTATTTGAGAAAATTGGGGCTTATTGAGATTTCGCAAATATGGAAATATGATCCCATGAACAGATTTGCTGAGAGACAATCCATTTTGAATAAAACATAGATTAAAGAATTTCATGTTAAAGTCAGATATGATGTTGAAGAAAACATAAATAACACAAAAAATGAACCCCTAGAGTGGCACATAGAAAATATGGAGCCTTTTCCTCCTTGGCATGATTTTTATGAAGTAATTATTCAGTTTGACCCAGAAAATATAAAAGCTCATCAATTGACGGAAGGTAAAATCACTAGGATTCAGAAGAATAGGCCAGATTGGGATTTGGCTAAAATTCGAGAATGGTGGGTAATGAGAGTCCAAAAAATTTTGATTTCATCAAGATACCCTACCAAAAATGACAATCTGTTTGAACCTCGGTATAATGAAAACCATGACTCCTAGGGAGAAAGTTTCCCTGTTAGAATCCCTCCAAGCATAGGAGGTAGTCATTATTCTACTCTCGAAGTATCTCAACAACCTGAAGTATCCCAGCCACCTGAGAAATCTTAGCAGCCCAAAGCTGGTAAAGGAAAAGAAATTGCAGAGGCTCAGAATCTTCCCCTTGTTCAGACCAAACCTAGGACATCTAGGAAAAGATCAATAGAAGAGGTTTTTACTGAAGAGCAAGGAAAGACTTATAGTTCGAAGGCCACCCAGATGATGTTGAAAATGGTTTATGATGGAAAATGGCTAGGCAAAGAAGGAAAAGGGAGAGTCGAACCTATTCTAGTAACAAAAAGAGAGAAGCATCTAGCACTTGGGGAAGATACTCTGACGTCAAGACATCATTCTTCAAGAATTGTAAAATTCGTTCCACCTTCAAAAGGGTATAGAATATGATGAACCTGTAGCAAAAAGAATGAGAAAATTAAAAATGATGGCTGATGGAAGAAAATACAAGAATATTATTCAAACGTCTTCTAGTGATCAACAACCTCAAGATACAGAAGACAACTCAGGGAAAAGGACTCAAGAAGGTGAACAAGACCATATAACTAAAGAAAACACTGATGTATATGCTTAGGAAGTTGAGCATGAAAATTCATAGAAGGAAGTCTCACGCGACCCACCCAGTTCGGCTCAAGAGAGCCAAAATAGTGAAAATAAAAAACAAATTTTGGTTAAAAAAGAAATCCTGACTGTAGGACAGCAGCAGGAGAAACATATTATAAAATTGGATGAAAGTGATGAGGGAAATAAAACTCCTGATAAAGATAAAGCACAGAGTGAAGAAATGATCATCAGTGAACATGAAGAAGAAGAACACCAACAACAAATCCAGATGGAAACGGGTATGTTTTCTTTACTTTCTTCTTCTCATTCTCCCACTCATTCCCTTTGTAATTCTCCATCCTTTTCTAAAATCAACAAAAGTATAATGTTCTTGCAAAAAAATTACCTTGTTCTCCCAGAAATGGCAACATCTTCCCAAAATCTACTAAATGTTGGATCCGTAGTTGCTCCCATTCCTTTTCTCCCCAACATTGACATCCCGGCGGTTGGAGTTACAACTTCTCAAGGGACTGAGTCACACTCCACCATGGACAAGATTTAAAATCTAAAAAAATTAAGCATGAATGCTTTAGATTGGTGGACTTCACATTCAGCTGAGGATTCTAAAGCACCGGCTATTGTAAGAGAAATCATTGTTTTAGACCCATCTAGTATGCAGAGGAATAAGTTGAAGTTAACTCCTATTACTAAGAAATCAAAGGGAGAAATGACTATGGAATATTACCAAGAAGAAGAGATAAATAAATATTTATCTCAACTACCTATGCAAGATGAGTAGGTGAAAGCCCAAGCACATTTTGGAACCATATACTTACAAGGAGGACATTATCAAAAAATGTTTTTAAAGGAAAAGGATAAGAGGAAGGAATTAGAGACTGTGGTGAAAGAACAAAAAATAGCAGAGAAGGCTCTTACTCTGGAAGCTAAAAAATGGGAGGGTAAATTTAGTGCTGGTACTAGTGAAGTGGAAAAATATAAAGAAAATTTGAGTGTTGCAGAAGCTTAGATTCAGGCATTGAATACACAGATACAGTAGCTACAACAACAGTTGGTAGAACAACAAAATGCTCCTTCTAGATTTTCAAAGGATAAAGTAAAGAAAATGAGGAAAGAATTGTTAAAATATTTGTTATCTTTAGTATTAAAGGCTAGACCTTTATTATTGTATTTATCTAAAGTAAAGGAAACTACTAAAGTAGTAAAACAGGAATTTGGAGCTACCAAAACATTTTTATTGAAAAGAGAAGATGCAGCTACTAAAATTCAGATTTTGTCAAAAAATATGCCAGGAAGCATGGAAGCCAAGCTCATAAGCGAAGCCTGGTCTCAAGCTAAAATCGCAGCAAAGAACTTTAGAAAGTTTAAATTGATAGCACACGGAAATAATTTTCTGCAGGAGCTTGAAGATGAAGCGAAAGGGTTGCTCCAAAACCTTGATTTGGCTATCCATAATGGGCTTCCTTACCTCTAGGATGATGGTTCAAAAGTGTTTAAGGAAGAGGTCCTTTTAGCATCAATAAAATCTTTTGTTGAGGATGAAACAGACATAGACGATGGGCAGGAACCTATAGAAGAAACACAGGTCATGGAGATGATCCAGATGCTGACACAGATTAAAGCCTATTTACAAGAACTAATTTTAAGGCAAAATATCATTTCTTATGATAAAGTGGAGGAGTTGCAGTATGTATATCAACTTTTCATTGATTCTTCTAATTTAGAAGATGAATACTGGAACTAAGTTTGCAAAACTTATCAAGAGGTAATTACAGCAATGGAAAAAATCAGAAGATCTAAACATCAGGGTTAGAAACTAGCAGCCAGAGTTGGGACCAGCTCTCAAAATTGAATCTTTTATGTTCCTCAAAAAAAAGTTAAGTCACTAAGCGGTAGAAAAAAGTTTTGATAAGGTAAAGATCACTTATATTACAAAGTGCATTCTTTTTCTTTTATCTTTGCTTTTTCACTTGAAATTTTACTTTTCGCAACTGTGTTGGTGACTCCGTTTCCCAATGGATGAAGGCCTGGTTTCTATTTATTTTTGTGAGCAAAAATCCCCCGAAAGGCACCAAAAATGTTAGCCAAAAAGTGACTAACTACAAAAAATGGCTGATGCACCTTTTTTGCATATTTTCAAAGAAGACCGAAGTAGCCCATATGCTAAAGAACAAAGAAAAAGCAAAATACACTAAGAAAAACAACAAAGAGGGAAAGCAGAGGAAAAAGTCATGATTTCGCGACGTTGCCCATTTTTTCCAAGTCCATCAATAAAAGGGTAGAAGTCAAGGAGAATGTCACGATTTTGTGACATGGCTTATTTTCACCAGAAGAATAGCAAAACTG
This sequence comes from Wollemia nobilis, assembly GCA_028583015.1. Lineage (NCBI taxonomy): Eukaryota > Viridiplantae > Streptophyta > Pinopsida > Araucariales > Araucariaceae > Wollemia > Wollemia nobilis. The sequence continues at coordinate 41,666,191 of JAQPPZ010016981.1, forward strand.
CTAAAGAGACTAAAAGTGTCACGGTTTCGTGACATGTCCCTTTTTCACGACATGGTCAATTTTTGCGATGCAAAAAGAAGAATCAGTCTGAAGACATAGAAATGTCACGATTTCATGACATGTTGCATTTTCATGACTCAAGAAGGGCAGACAAGTAGAGAAACAAGAGTGTCATGATTTTGCGACATGTCTAGTTTTCGCTAAAGGAAAAAGTAAAGAAGGCTTCATAAAGGTAGAATTTCATGGTTTTGCGACATACACATTGTAGAGAAACAGAGTATATTTTTGGCAACTAGGGCATGCACTGACATCATGTGCTGATTTTTGAAGAATGGTCAGTTGATTATAACATGGCAGGTCCGCTGGATGATTGTAGAATAAAAGGCTCATCTGAATTTAGCCAGAAGTAAATCTATTTAATATGTGGGAAATCCATTGTATATTCTTAGAAACTGTAGATAATTACTTGTAATTGATTGAGGAAATTAAATGTACATAGTGTATCGCTCCAAATTTTTCGCATCCTTACCTTCAGGCTAAAGGATCCGCGCCCGGAAGGAGGATGGGAAAAGGATGGGACAATACCTCGGACTGAGAGGCCTTTGGAAGGTCCCGCCTCTCGGGGGAGGTGTATTAAGGTGATTTTTCGATGGATGGTGGGGTTCACCAGGAAACGTTTAGTGGCAGTTTCCACGCCTAGGTTGGGAATGAGTTTAATGTGTTCAATTTTAGCTTTAAACATCCAAGTCCTAGGTTTGGCCAGATGAATCTAAGTTATTCTATATGAAAATGCAAATTTAAATACAAAAAATAGATTTAACAGAAAACACAGAGAGCAAACTAAGTGAAGAAATCCATACCTGGTCCCGGATGTCTGATGGAGATTCTGATTTTTGAAGCAGTCCAGATCGTCTGGAATTTGACAGGATCGTCTGAGATCTGACGAATTCATCAGATGAATTCGTCAGAGACCTGCAATCAGAGAAGTAGATACAAAATACAAAAAATGCAGCAATACAAACAGAGGGCAATGATGCAGAATGACAACAATAATATTAGACGGATAATTATAAACAAAATATGAGTGTATTTCAATGATTTAATGACAAATTATGATTTTATCATGCATTAAAACTATATGGGTGAACTCCAAAATGCAAAGTAATAAGGAATAACCATAGAATTAACTAAATGCAGAATAATGCAGCAGAAAAGAGTGGAGAAAATGCAAACTCTGGGCACTGATTGCCCCCAATGTTGACTGCAGTCGAAATCATCTCGGATTGGTACGAAATCATCTCGAATTGGACAGGATCATCTATGATGACCTGAGCTTGCTCCGGCTGAAGAATAACAAGGTTCCTGCAACAAAATTTGGATAGGACAAGTGCAGATGGTAATCCAGGGTGTTCTAATGCGTGTAAAGGTCAAGTTACAGAAAATCCAGCCAGGGGAAAGTCAAGGGGGGGTCCTAAGGTTTAAATAGACTTAGGAGGGAAGTTGGGAGGTTGGAGATCATCCTAATTTGGAAGATCTCCAACGGGGGAGGTCTCTAACGGTGCAGACGCGTCTCTGCCCGAGTTAGAGAAGCTGTTGAAACAGAAGCTAATTATGAAAAATTAGTTTTGGGACAAGATCGTCTGGACGTCCTAGTCCAGACGAAATCGTCCGATCTGAGGTGATATCGTCTGATCGGTGATGATATCGTCCAACGGTCACAACAAATCCTAAAAATGGCATGAAAAACAAGGAAACGGGTTAAACGATAGTTTGGGAGCGGTTTTGGGGGTTGAAATTTGAATTTGAATTATTACTAAGGTAATTTTGATTATTGCTAAGTTTTACTACGCCAATTTTAGGGTGCTACATTTTGCCCCCTCTTTAGCGAATTTTTTGAGGAAAATGCGTTAAAGATGAGTTCTTCTCGATCTACGAGAAAGCAAAAATTATTCCCATTTTTAGGTGATGATTCTTGGTCGAATCGTACGACAGCTTACTATGGTGCCCCCTCCGTGTTTTTACCCAAATCGAACGTTTGAGGTAAAAACGCGAAAAAGCAAAAATTAAAATGTTTTTAATTGTTTTTTGAATAAAATTAAGAAAAATAGGGAAAAACCCTAATTCATTGTTACTGTTCATTTTTACTGTTTTCTAGAGCTCTGCAGACAAGATGGTCGAGACAGCGCACAGATCGACAGAGGTCCGACGCGGGCTACGGGTAAGGGTCTAAACTTAGTTTAGAATGCTTGAAATTTGATTTTCTATGCTTTTTAGATTAAATTTTGATGATTTTTGAGCATCGCGGCCATTTTTGGGCCGTCGACGTCGTCGGGACGAAATCGTCTCGATTTCGTCGAAATCGTCTCGATATCGTCGATTTCGTCCAAGGGCGAAATCGAAGAAATGGGGACGATTTCGTCAAAAAGGGGACGATTTTGGCTTGCAAAATCGGAGATGAAATTGCTCAAATTTGGGACGATATCGTCCAATAGTGGACGATATCATCATTGATGAAATTGAACTTGCTTTACTTGTATTTTTAATCACTATTTTATTAATGATTTGGATTAATGATTTTTATTGTTTTGTTGTTTATGTTGTAGAGAGGATTACTAAAGAGCAGAGAATGGAAATACGGTGGGCTGAGGGATGACTTGGCCGCTCTATCTCAGGCAGAGCGAGATCAGTTGGCACAAGTCGGCTTGCAGCATGTGGCAGAGATGCCACAGGTTTCTATAGACATGGGGCTATTGACAGCCCTAGCAGAGAGGTGGTATCCGGGTTCTTCCTATTTTTGGTTACCGATAGGGGAGATGACTCCCACACTAGAGGATGTATGGAGGATTTTGAGGATCCCCATACAAGGACGGTTGATAACTCCCATGGCCAATCAGGGCCACGCGATGATGCGACTGTGCGGAGATCCGAGCTTCGCCCTGGAGAAGGGCGGAGTGAACATCGAGTCGCTATGCTAGATGCCTGGGGCATCTAGACTGACACAGGTTTTGGCTGGGGTTGTAGGTGGTCTGTTGCTATGCCATCAGAGTGGATGCAGAGTACCATGGCTATTGATAGATGTGGTCTACGACATGAGAGACCACGGATACAGGTTTGCTTGGGGGAGTTATGTACTATGCCGATTGTATAGGATCCCGCATGGGGTCGTATACAAGGGCGGCCGATGTCTGTTTATGACATCACTACTGCAGGTTTGGTGCTGGGAGCACATCATGGTGCAGAGGCCGGTAGGGCTCCCACTGATAGGGATTGACGAGGAGAGGCCCCGAGCTTTCTACTGGTGGCTCCGGAGAGGGTCACAGTGGCGGATAGATCTGCCAATGTCCCGGAGACTACTTGATGACCTTGTCTCTGACCAGATCACCTGGAGGCCTTGGAGAGATCATCCAAGGTGGGCCGAGGATGGACAGGAGCTGGCTCATGTTAGGCAAACCTGCTGGCTGAGGATGGAGAGGGGAGAGGTGGAGCTCCACCGCTACGACCGAGTTTTGAGACAGTTCGGTCTACAGTAGGGGATCCCATCTCTCAAAGACTACGAGTTTTCCTAGACCGTCTGGGATAACACTATAGTTAGCGGGGCTCCAGATATGTAGTGCTTCTGGAGTCAAGACGCAGATGATGCCCCCATTCAGCCAGTGGATGGGGATGATGCAGGGGTAGCCGACGGCTATGATGCCTGGTACACAGGCATCCGCCCTCCTCGGATGACGAGGGCTCAGGGTCCGATTCATGTAGTTGTGCATCGGATGGGGAGGCGATGCCAGGTGGCCATTGAGGTGGCACAGGGTCATAGAGGGAGAGAGCAGAGGAGACCACAAGCTCAGCAGAGGCCACGATAGCGGGAGAGGAGGGAGGAGAGACCCCCTTCTCCATGGAGAGAGAGACCACCATCGCCCGATAAGGGCAAGGGTGTGGACATAGGAGAGAGTAGTGAGATGGCTACTCTCCGGGCGGAGACTGTCCGTCTCTAGGCATAGGTGCAGACTCTACAGGATGAGGCTGCACGCCATCGAGCTGAGGCTACACAGCTCAGAGATGAGGTTGCATGCCTCAGAGCATGGAGCGGAGGAGCGAGCACTCAGGAGCTGGCGCGGTCGATTGCTCAGACCACGTTCTACCAGGGTATCTACTTCCAGATGGTGCCAGAGGGCCAGAGGGTACAACTGCCAGCCGACATTGTGGATCCGATCAGGGTTGGGTCATCGAGGACTTCATCTCGATCGATGACTAGGACTCGCAGTACCACACATACTACGATGGGGCCACCTCGTCCACCTCAGGGTAGGGGAGGAGATGAGGCTGAGAGCTCGAGGGGTTCTCGAGGCTAGGCTACTGCACTGTACAAACTGATTAGATGATTTGAGAGGATTGAGTATGCCAAGATGTAGATTGTGGCATACCAATCCAGTTTTGATATGATGTACATATATTGTTGAGATATATATATATATATATATATATATATGATATTTTTGATCATATGACTTGTCTTATGTGTTTGTATGATGCTTTATTGTTGTGGTGTGATTGATTTGATGATTCATGTAATTATGTCGGTTGGAAATATTATGGTTTGAATGTCATGCTTTTAAAATTTAAATGAAATAATCTGATGTAAACAAATTGGTTGTTTGTGATGTGATTTGATAAAAAAGAAAAGGGACTTCTAACAATAATTTCAAAGGACATTGTCGCTATTATAGACCATTTCATGGAGTCGCCGCTCACTCGGTCGTCAAGCTAATCCCAAGTATAGAAATATTGTTAAAAGTAAAAGAGTGCTTAAGAGACTGTCTTAAGACTTTGGTGTGATGATGCAAATGATGATGATGATGATGATGATTTGTTTTCAGATTTTCATGAAAAATATTATGCATGAAATATTTTAAAATGACTTTTGCTAGGCATAAATTCCTAAGTGTGATAAATTTTTTGGATAATTCCCTAGGAATTATACCATCATTGCAAAATTGAAGTTTGACATAATGACATGAAAATAGAGTAAGTGTTTGTTTTGTTTTAAAGCATAATTGTGTAACATAATGATTTAAGTCATATGTTTTTATGATTTTGAATAAATGGAAAATAAAATTGGTACAATGGTTTGCGCTAGGCATAGAATATTTAGGTATAGACTTATACCATCATCGTGAAATCCAAAGAAGAAAATAATATAATAGTTTTATTGCATGGTTGATTTTTAATTTTTGAAAATAGTCAAAAAATATGAAGATGAGGACTTGCGCTAGGCATAAAATTCCAATTTTGGTTTTGGAACTATACCATCGTCGCGAAAGTCAAAAGTTATATATAAATGTAACTTTATTGCATGTTTTGAAAATGATTTTGATTTTTGATAATGCATGTAGTTGTCTTTATACTAAACAACTGTTCTTTAAAGAGGAAAATGAATTTATTCCAAACAATTTGCAAAAATATTTCAAAGTATCTTAAAGACAAAAGTTAGATTTATAAGGAATCCCATGTGCGTAGGTGAGTTCATTACCAATCTTGATTTATCATAATGATACACAAAATCTCTCAAATACAAAATGTGTGTGCAATTGCATTGTTCATTTACCAGGTTTGAGCAAGATACTATGATACAAGTGATTTGAATTAACCAAATAAGTGTTCGTTAACCATGATTTAGATGCATATAACCATACCAGACTACTATGTAGGTCGGGTTATCAAGAGCTAGCTAATCCATAAGCAGACATAGGTCTGTACAAAAGAAGGTCGCTAATGTGACAGACATATCACCATGCTAGGGATTACCCAAGGCCAAGCGGGTTGGGCACAAACCACCTGTTATGGGGCTTACCTCACAGTTTTTGAATAATTGAGAATTCCAGGGATTCAAGCTCATCAACCCTTCTTTTCTTTTCAATGGGTAGGGAAAGGGATTTTATTGCTTTTGCTTTTGTTTTTCTTTTTCTCTTTTTTTTTTTTTATATTTTTGTATTTTGGCTTGATATTTGAGATAATGCTGAAATAACTTGTTTCTTTTTCTCTTTTTCTTGAACTTTTCTTTTCTTCCTATACTAGGGATACTTGCTCGGATTAGCTGTAGAGCAAGGGATTTTTATTCTGGGTAGGGGTGAGCTTGTCCTTTTGCCAATTCTCAAAAATTCTAGACCATGTGCATGATAGGATAGCAGGGGAAACTTTTCGCTCAAGAAACCACTTCTACTATGTAGCATAGCATGGACATTACAAATATAATCATTTTATTGTGAAAGGATATGCTTGGTTTAAGTAAATAACAAGATCAATTCTCTATGCTCAAACTTTATTTAATTGAATTTTGTGGACTTTGATATAAGAGAGATTAGTAATCATGCCAGATAAAATCAAGATATTTATTTTTGTGTTTGTGATAGTGGGGGATTCCAAATAAATGCTAATTTATCCAAAATAACTTGAAAATATAACTCGCAATACTTGAAGAAGAAATATATACAACAAATATTTGTGAAGAGTTTGATAATTTTGACTCTCTCTTTCTTCTTTATTTTTTTTTTTGGGTTTGAAAAGAGTCAATAATATTGTTGTTTTTGACTTTTTATTTTTGTTTTTATTTGTTTTTGTTTAAATATATATATATATTATTATATATATATTATTTTATTATATATATATATATATATATATTTTTTAAATGAGACAACATGCAAAATATGTACAAATGATGAAATGACCAAATTTTATGCGTAATATCGCTTAAGATGCATAATATTCATAGGTTCTTTTAAATATTTACCATCTAAGGTAGCTAATTTGTATGCTCCTGATTCAAATTTAGCAGTAATAATATATGGTCCAAGCCAGTTGGGCTCAAATTTACCTTTAAGGTCTTTAGTTGCATTAGTATTTTTTTTATTTTCTTTTAAAACAAGGTCGTCGACCTCAAAGGATCGATGACGAACTTTCTTGGCATATGATCTTTTAAGCTTGTTTTGGTAAGCACGAAGATGCTCCAAAGCATTGATGCACTTTTCATCTAGAAGTTCCAGCTGACTGAGTCTGCCAGCTCGATATTCATCTCCTACTTCGGTATCTTGAAGTAGTAGAGCCAAAGAAGGAACTTCTAATTCAAAAGGAAAAATGGCTTCAGTGCCATAAACCAAGACAAAAGGTGAAGTTCCAGTGGGAGTTCGAACACTAGTTCGATAGGCCCACAAAGCTGGATATAATTGAATGTGCCAGTCGCGGCTAGATTTATTGACCAATATTTTGAGAATTTTGATTAAGGTTTTGTTAGATGCTTCTGCTTGGCCATTACCCTGAGGATAATAGGGAGTGGACCATCGATGTTGAATCTTATATTTTTGGCATAATTTCTTGACATCTTTATTTTTGAAACAAGTTCCATTGTCTGAGATGAGATTTGTAGGAATTCCGAACCTACAAATGATTTGATTAAAAATAAATTTAGAGACTTGTGTTCCAGTAGCAGGAAGCTAAAGGCATAGCTTCAACCCACTTCGTGAAATACTCAGTGGCGGTTATGATGAATTTGTGTCCATCAGATGACACAGGATTAATTTTGCCAATAATGTCTAAGCCCCATTTTGAAAAGGGCCAAGGAGATGAAATAGCCTGCAGCTCTTGTGCAGGCGCATGGACAAGGTCAGCATGTTTCTGGCACTTGTCGCAATGGCGCACATAATCATGTGCATCCTTTTCCATGGTAGGCCAAAAGTAGCCTATCCTAAGGAGCTTTTTAGCAATGACACTACCACTGAAGTGTCCTCCACAAGATCCATCGTGGACTTCACTTAAAGCTGATTTGGATTCTTCTAGATTCAAACATCTCAATAGGATACCTTCAAAAGATCTCCTATATAAAGTATTGCCAATTATTACAAATCGACTTGCTCGTCTACGTAATAACCGACGCTTGGTTTCTATTAGAATTGGCAGGGAAAGTCCCATTTTGAAGAAAATCAACTATATCTCGTATACCAAGGGTCGGGAGTAGTTTCATTGATTAGAAACACATCCAAAGGTTCTAAATATGACTTATTTGAAGCGGGTTCCTGGAGTCGACGAATAATGATGGTGGCATATTCGTCATCTAACTCCAAGGGCAGAAGAGATGCAGCTACGGCCATAGCGTCAGCCGCACGGTTGCTAGTTCACGAAATAGCTTCCAAAGTAACTTTATCAAACAAGGATAACAATTGCAAAACATATGCTTTATATGGGCGCAATTTATCATCTCTGGTCTGATAAACTTCATTAATTTGATTTATGACAAGTTGGGAGTCACCAAAAACTAGCAGATGTTTGATTTTTAATGCCAAGGCAGCTCGTAATCCAAGGATTAGAGCCTCATATTCGGCAGTATTATTGGTGCAAGCAAATGTTAATTTAAAGGACAAAGGTATAATGTGTTTTTGTGGGGATATTAAAATAATACCCGCACTAGCCCCACTCATGCATCGGGCTCCATCAAAGTATAAGGACCATTGTTCAATATGGTCTGCCTCTAATTGAAGGCATTCATCAGGAAACTCAATGATGAGGGGATGGGTAGACTCTAAGGGTGCAGCAGCTAACTGATCTGCTATGATTTGACCCTTAACAAATTTTTGTCCTATGAATGTGAGTTCAAACTCGCTGAGAGCAAGAACCCACTTGGCTGTGCGACCCGATAAATAAGGTCGACTCATAAGATACCGCAAGGGATCATATTTAGCAATGACATATGTTTTTTGACTAAGCATATAATGGCATAATTTTTGCGTAGAAAATACGACTGCTAGACATAGTTTTTCTAATGAGGTATAACGAGTTTCATAACTGATTAAAGTTTGGCTAATGTAATAATTAGCACGTTCTTTCTTCTCATCATCAAGCTGAGCTAACATAGCTCCTAAAGCAAAATCTGAAGCTGAAATATACAGGAGAAACGGGCGATCAGGTCTAGGCGGTGAAAGCACAGGTGGGTTAAGGAGGTATTGTTTGAGAAGTTCAAAAGCTTCTGTACATTCGTCGTCCCAGTTAAAAGGGACATCCTTCTTAAGGAGCTTAAGAAAGGGAGTGGTTTTGTCCGCCAGCTTATCGATGAAGCGACGGATGGCTTGAAGCTTACCTTGTAAACTTCGTAACTCAGATATATTGGTAGGTGCGGGCATATCAGTGATAGCCGCAATCTTGAGAGGGTCGATTTCGATACCACGTAAAGAAACTAAAACCCCTAATAGTTTACCGGACTTAACTCCGAATATGCATTTGGCTAGATTTAATCGAATAAGGTATTCTCTTAACCGATTAAATACTTTTCTCAAATCATCTAAATGATCATCTTCTTTAATAGAGCGAGCTATAATATCATCTACGTAATCATGTAGGATATCATGCATCATATCATGAAAGATATAAGTCATAGCTCGTTGATATGTTGCGCCTGCATTCTTTAAACCAAATGGCATCACTTTCCAACAAAAGGTACCCCAAGGGGTAATAAAGGTTGTTTTAGCCTAGATATTCAGGAGCTATCCTGATCTGATTATAGCCAGAAAATCCATCCATTAGGGACATCATTCCACTCCCGATGGTAAAGTCAATGATTTGGTCCATGTTTGGAAGAGGAAAATCATCTTTAGGGCATGCAACGTTAATATCTCTAAAGTCCGTGCAAACCCTAACTTTGGTAGCTTCTTTCTTGGTGACTGGAACTACATTCGAGATCCATTCAACATAATCAATAGCTTGTATGAAAATAACATTTAGGAGTTTTTCTAACTCCCCTTTGACTAGCAAGGCCACTTTGGGATGCATTTTTCTAAGTTTCTGTTTAACAGGTTTAGCATCCGGATGGACTACTAGATGATGCATGACTACGGAAGGGTCCAGACCTGGCATATCTTCATATGTCCAAGCGAAGACATCTTCATATTCTTTAAGGAATGCAATGTATTCATCTTGTTTTTCTTGACTTAATGCTGATCCAATATTGATTATGTGAGGATTATCCTCAGTTCCAATGTTAACTTTAATGACGTTTTCTACTTCCATGTGTAGATCTCTTTCAAAATTAGGTGGGGCGGGTGAAACGCCCAATTCTTGTAATTCTTTTAAGGTTAGGTTGGATAATTCGTCTTGATGAGTGGTGGCCTCAAGTTGGGCTATAGTTGGTATAGAACCATCAAAATAAAAACCATTGTGTAACAACTCTTCAACGGAGACATCATGGAAAATATCTCCTTCCAACTCCTCATCGGATTCAAGCAATCAATTCAGGGTAAGCTATGGATAGCATATTGCAGGTAAAGGGATTATTCTTTGAACACAAAGAATCTTGTTTATCTAGATAATCTTGATAACATATGAGTTGATCATCATCTTCAAAAGGGAAGGGTTGACCCTTACTAGGAAATAGGCCCACACCACATCGGGCGGGCCATGGCTCTACCTCAATAGGTTCTTTCATACCATTTTGGAAAGGTCCCAAGCCTTTCCCTTTATAGCCCATTTTAAGCATTATGGGTTTAGCTTTAATATATTCATTAGCAAAATAACATCGGGCATATCCCTCATGATGAGTTTTGATATTCCTGGGTATTCTTCCCCAATCATATCCTTTATAAATAAAAGCACAACTCCCGACTTGGTAAGTACTTCCCATAGGTTGTGGGAGGCCCAAAGTACGAGGAGATGGCGGCAAGTTATTTAAAAGAATTGAATCTTGCATAAAAGCATTTGTTTTTTCTGATATTAAGATTGTGGATAAATCCGGTAAAAGTTCATCAGAAAGAGCATAAGATGTAGAAGGATCATTCCCTATATCTTTAGATGTGGAAGGTATGATAGATGTTGATAATGTGGAGGTGTCAATAAATGGGTCTATAGGTTTTGAAATTATAGGGATAGAACATGAAGGATTGGTTGTGGATTGAAGATCTTTTTGAGGTTTTAGTGTGGTTTGTTCGGAAGATGGTTGAGTTAAATGTATAGGTGTAGTTGATGGAGTAGATGATGTTATGTGTGTGTTTTTCACACGTTTAGATGAAAAATAAGAATTAGGATGTGTGGATGACAGAGCGGGGCAAAATTGCACTCCAACAGGTTTTTGCCAAAGCACACATATCAAAGGGTCTAGGGTCACCATGGATAGTGACCAACTGATTTTTAAATTCAAATTTAACACACCGATGTAAAGTGGAGGGAACCGCTCGCATCGCATTGATCCAAGGGCGACCCAAAAGTATATTGTACGATTCTAGGCAATGTACAATAAACACGGTTGTATCTAGGGTTCTAGGACCAACTTGCAAGGGTAAGGTAATGACTCCACACGTTTCTTGTGTCTCGTCATTGAAAGCTTTGATAATCATGTCAGTTTTCTTCATTTCATCACTTCTAAAGCCAAATATTTGGTAGAAGTCAAAAGTGCAAATGTTTAGAGATGAACCATTATCAATCAAGACTCTTTTAACAGCTACATCTCCAATTAGAGCAAGTAATATATAAGGGGTTATCCTTATGTAAACTATGTTGTGGGATATCTTTATCCCGAAAGTCAATACAATCAACTTCTCGAGTGATGATAGTATTGGACATGGCTTCGGGTTGAATATTTTGAGGTACCATCATTTGGCTTAATGTAAGCATTAACTCATCCCTATGGGTAGGAGAAGATCTTAACAAGTCCAAAAGGGAAATTCTGGCTGTAGTATTGGATAATTGTTCATTAATATTGTAAGGAGGTTTTGGTTGAACATTAGACATATGATTCCCTTTATTGGGATTTTTCAAAATAAATGGAGCTGATCCATCATTCCGAGTTTGATCTTGTTGAGAGTTTTGAGCCTGTTGTCCGGTAACGGCTCCAATGGTACCTACAATGTTATATTGAAGACGCTGAACTGGTCTTGGTTGAGCGTTTATGGCTTGTTCATTAGGAAGGAACTGATTAGAAGAGGGTCGAGTAGTAACTCTTCTAGGAAATGGTTCTTCCTGAACCATAGCATCTGTGATGGGTTGAATAGGATCTGATTCATTTTTAGAACTATTCGATTGGTTTGAGGTGATGTCTACTTCACTTTCAAGTATCTGATTCTACATCACTAGGATCGGGAGTTTGAATATTATGTAGGGGCTTGGTCATGACCAGGGATAAGGTTGTGCCAAATATTTGAGGATCCTGAACAGATAATTGTCCGCTAATAGTCCCTACATATCGGGTAGGAGGGGGAACATTATGATGTTCGATTTGATTGGCCACTTCTTTACCATGGTTTGGTAAAGGATGTTGAAATATATCCAATGATTGATTAGCATTTTGATTTTGATTTTGGGGAATGGTCTTTTGAGCATTATTAGGAGCATTTTGTTTAGGTTGGAAGGCTTGCACCTCCATTTCATTATTATCAATCAGATCTTGTATTTTATGTTTCAATATTTTACAAGAGTTTGTAGCATGTCCAGGTCCTCTATGAAAATCACAATGTAAATCAGCTCCGTATCCGGGTATAGTTGGATCAGGTTCCCGGATAGCTGGTAATTGAATCAAGCCTCGTGCTAATAATTGAGGAAGAATGGTTGATAAAGGTTGATTCAATCTAGTAAATTCTCGAGGAGGTTTATCAGGAGGTTTTAATATAAATTTTTCTGTTGTCTTCGTTGTATTGATATTAGCAACATTTCTACTATCAGTGACTCCGTCACCTACAACTTGTTTGTTTTTATACTGATTTCTAGATGTTTTCTCATCATCTTTCTTTTTGAGCTGACCTCTTCTAATGAGAGCATCTTCTACCCTTCGAGCTAAGTCTATAGCTTGATCGAAGGTAGTTAAGGTGGCAGTTGATAACTCATAAGATATTTGTTCTTGTAAATTATTAATAAAAATGTCCAACATTTCCCTATAAGGTAGCACAAAGTGCAGTTTTCCTGTCAACTGCCTCCATCTAGCTAAGAAATCAGCAAAACATTCATCTTTGTCTTGTTTTAAGTTGTACAAATCTTTAATGGTGACATGCCTCTCGATGTAGGCACTAAATTGATGGACAAACGATTCAGTTGTTTCTTCAAAATTTCTCAAAGAATGAGTGGGCAATTGATAGTACCACTCTAATGCCATTCCTCCTAAGCTTTTCGGGAACATTTTTAGTAATAGCAAGTCATCATGTGATATATCATGACATGCTATCCTAAACATGCGAAGATGCTCTATGGGATCTTCAGTTCCTTTATATATAGGCAGGACGGGCATGGGAAAGTGTTTAGGGTATGGTTGTGCTACAACTATGGGATCCAGAGGTTGACTACATATCTCTCGATAATTGTACGAGGGACGGTAGGGATCTATCTCGGTCCATACGCGAAGCTAACTGTTTCACCATGGCTTCCAGATCATCGGGTTTGCCCACCATATTGGTTCGGTAGGGCATTAATATGGGATTTGTGAGCATATGATGGAGGGACATGGAGATTAGATGCTATATTGCTATTGTGTAAATTGTTGGTAGGAAGGGTGTTATGAAGAAATTTTGAAGTTGTATTATGTTGTATGCCCGATTGTTGAAAATTGGTGTTTGGCTTCATTTTAGGTTTTTGTCTACTTGAAGCATATTGATCAATAGTTTGGCGAAGTAAGGCAGTGAAGGAAGGTTTCTTTTGTGTGGGAATGATTTTAGGCTCAATAACAGGTTCCTTAGGGGGTTGGGTAACCTGTTGTTTTGGCATGTTTTGAATCATAGTGACCATATCTCTATTGGATGGTCCAACTTTATCACTTTCTTGATCAATGAAAGACAAGGGATTAGTGTGTATGTCAAACATATGTTCCATGGCTGCTTGAGTGTCACTAATTTGCCCTTTATCAATACGAACCACCATATTAAGAGCACCAATGTTATTATTGAAAAATTTCCAGAAATGATCTAAATTATCAAAAGCAATAGTTCCATCTCGAGCTATTCTAGGGGATGAGGATCCTTCCTCTTTAAGATTTTCTTGTTGTTCATTTTCTTCAGCCAGGTCATCTTCTGGCTGTTCTAGAGTTTCTCCTTCCGGAATTGATTCCTCAGGAAGGACATTTGGGTTTTTTGTTTTGTCTCCTAACCAATCTTCTTCTTCTTGTTCAGCTTTGTTTACCATTCCTAAGTTTAGGCATTGTGCTTAAATTTAGATTTCAGCAAATATATATATACTTGTATATATATATATATATATATATATATATATAAAAATGCAACAAGCTTAAGAGGTATATATTTTAATTATATACCTACTATAGTATTTGAAATAAAATGTTTTTGGTTTTTGTTATGTTTTGGTTTTTCTTGTTTTTGTAACAATATTATAAAGATAACAAACAACACACTAAATGCAAGAAATAATAATAATGAAAGCAATGATCTAGTTTTCTATAAACAATTTATAAATATCATTAATGGGCTCAAGTTCTTCAAGAGTCATGAAGTGTTCTTCTTCAAATTGAAAATTTTCTTTCAAGAATTTGACAAAAAGTGCTATAGTGATATTATCTGTCTCGGATTCTCGGTTGGTAGAAATAAAGTTCATGGCAATATTCTCGATACAACACAGCCCTAGGAACTCTATTCCATATTTCTCTATCCATAAGAATGAGCCTCTTGATCTTCTACATGACCTAGGAATTGGTGTATAATGGCTGCGTTCTCGAGGTATTCCTCGAAGGTGAACAATTTCGAAGACACAAGAGCTCTCCTATAAGCTAACCACCTATGGCAGGCTCTCTAAAGTTCATGATAAACAATGAGTTGATGAGGATCCAGGATCCTATCTAGGGCAAACCTCTTGATTTGTCTAAGTTCGGTTGATCTAGATGAAATGACACCTAGCCTCCTATCCAGTTCTTTCCACAGAAGTTGGTTTCTATCTGTTTCAGGCACACTAAGCACAAAATTAACTTCTATGGCTGCTAATTGGTTTTCAACATTTATAGTAACTCGCTAATATTTTCTTAGGAGCTACCATCTAGACATGATATGCAACTTAGTATTTTTCTAATGATTTGAAGTGCATCTATGTTTTTGGTTTGTTTTTTTTTTTTTTTTCAAAAGGTTTTAGTTTCACGTCGGGTTCACCAAAATGTATCGCTCCAAATTTTTCGCATCCTTACCTTCAGGCTAAAGGATCCATGCCCGGAAGGAGGATGGGAAAAGGATGGGACAATACCTCGGACTGAGAGGCCTTTGGAAGGTCCCGCCTCTCGGGGGAGGTGTATTAAGGTGATTTTTCGACGGATGGTGGGGTTCACCAGGAAACGTTTAGTGGCAGTTTCCACGCCTAGGTTGGGAATGAGTTTAATGTGTTCAATTTTAGCTTTAAACATCCAAGTCCTAGGTTTGGCCAGATGAATCTAAGTTATTCTATATGAAAATGCAAATTTAAATACAAAAAATAGATTTAACAAAAAACATAGAGAGCAAACTAAGTGAAGAAATCCATACCTGGTCCCGGATGTCTGATGGAGATTCTGATTTTTGAAGCAGTCCAGATCATCTGGAATTTGACAGGATCGTCTCCGATCTGACAGGATCGTCTGAGATCTGACGAATTCATCAGAAGAATTCGTCAGAGACCTGCAATCAGAGAAGCAGATACAAAATACAGAAAATGCAGCAATACAAACAGAGGGCAATGATGCAGAATGACAACAATAATATTAGACGGATAATTATAAACAAAATATGAGTGTATTTCAATGATTTAATGACAAATTATGATTTTATCATGCATTAAAACTATATGGGTGAACTCCAAAATGCAGAGTAATAAGGAATAACCATAGAATTAACTAAATGCAGAATAATGCAACAGAAAAGAGTGGAGAAAATGCAAACTCTGGGCACTGATTGCCCCCAATGTTGACTGTAGTCGAAATCATCTCGGATTGGTATGAAATCATCTCGAATTGGACAGGATCGTCTGCGATGACCTGAGCTTGCTCCGGCTGAAGAATAACAAGGTTCCTGCAACAAAATTTGGATAGGACAAGTGCAGATGGTAATCCAGGGTGTTCTAATGCATGTAAAGGTCAAGTTACAAAAAATCCAGCCAGGGGAAAGTCAAGGGGGGGTCCTAAGGTTTAAATAGACTTAGGAGGGAAGTTGGGAGGTTGGAGATCATCCTAATTTGGAAGATCTCCAATGGGGGAGGTCTCTAACGATGCAGACGCGTCTCTGCCCGAGTTAGAGAAGCTGTTGAAACAGAAGCTAATTATGAAAAATCAGTTTTGGGACAAGATCGTCTGGACGTCCTAGTCCAGACGAAATCGTCCGATCTGAGGCGATATCGTCTGATCGATGACGATATCGTCCAACGGTCACAACAAATCCTAAAAATGGCATGGAAAACAAGGAAACGGGTTAAACGACGGTTTGGGAGCGGTTTTGGGGGTTGAATTTGAATTTGAATTATTACTAAGGTAATTTTGATTATTGCTAAGTTTTACTGTGCCAATTTTAGGGTGCTACACATAGTAGAATATACTCTTTTAAGGGTTTAAATAGGAGTGAGTCGATCATGAAAACGGTTGGCTCTTGGACGTTTACAGACTTGATGTACATGTTATTGGATTACAAGCAATAAGAGATATTCTTCCTCTGGCTTCTAAAATTTTGTATGCGAATGTATGTATCTGGTTTTTAACTTTTATTCATTTTAAGTTTTATAATGTATCTATTCCTAAATCTGAACTGTGCATGTATAAACCTTATCTCTAGAGTTGAATATTAAAGATATTTCCACGTATTTAGAAAAAACATTTAAAATTGCACTCAGGAATTCATGTTTTCTATAGGAATATATAAAGAAACTCTGAAGATAGTAATCTACATCATCATTTTTTAGTTGTCTAATTTGTACCGTGAGAAAATTTCTAGCTTCAGCTATATTTCCCTTATCTCTTGTTTCCCTTTCCTCTAAAAAAATCAAAGGAACCAGCCTTCTCTAGAGATTAGATAGATGATCTCAAGCAAGGTCTGTCTATTCAATGTTGGCAAAGTCTAAGGAACAACACTATTAACCGAAGGCATATTTTGTTCCAAAATGTCCCCACCTGAGTCTATAGAGCATCTCACTCTACTATCCCGATAACCATATGTGTCTATATAGTACCACTCTATTATCACTGTATCCCTATCAGTGATCACCCTATCTAACTTAGCATGGGATACATCTACCTGGGCCTTGAGGAGATCTCTCTCCTTAGAAAATCCCCTCCATAGTTTTTGCCCATAACTAAGTTGACTTTGTACTATCATGAGGGTAGTCTCTCACTCTACCAGCTACCCTTGTAGGGACTGGACCCACACTCTCAACTAAGCCATATCATTTTTAGGGTCATCCTCATCTCCCTCACCCTCATAATATGGCTTCTATACCTCCTCTACAACCTAGTACCACTCCACCTCTACCTGGTGATGGACTCATCACCCAACCTTATCTACACCCTCCTCCTCTACCACCTAAACAAGCCTACCTATTGGACCACTTCCCTATCATAATTGAGTCACCCACTAGGTATCATACTCTACACTGGTCTCTAGGTTTGCTAATCCTATCTCAAATACCATAGTATCCTCCTCATACTTTAGTACCTCCACTCAAGGCTACACCAGTTGTGTCTCATCTCCTTAGTGAAGATATATGATAGGCTCCTCCGAGACATCCTAGTAGATACCAAACTATCATCTAACATGAGAGTACTAGAAGTACTCCTACTCAATTTTGTGGTACTCAATAAGTCACTGTTCATGCCTCATATACCCTAGATATACCATTGCCTATGCCTAATGAGGGTAATCCAAGTAAGGCCTCCAAACCACCTGGTTTGGCTGTAATACCTCCAAAGATCTTGTATAATAGGATAGTCTATTTGCTTGTGGTTGAATTTGAACTATCCCCAGGCCTTATCTCCATTGAGCTAAATATCCAATATTTGCATCATCCATCTCAGCTTGTGGAACTGGAAATACTACTGGTTTATTTACTTGGAAGTGCTTCCATCACCAAATATTAAGGAGTAAACTATATCCCAATCCATGTCGACTTTGATATTGTATCTCATAATACTCGTTGTATAGATGAGCCAATAGGATGCTATCCCATGCCATGATGATAGGCTCCTGAGGGTCACACTCAATCAGATCTTGAACCATATCAAATATGTTCCATGTGAAACTCACTCCTAAAGAACTTAGTAGTAGGATGTTTGAGATGATATACACCACTACTACATGTCTTCAAGTGAATACTCATGCATCATATCATACTTTGATAAATACCCCAACCATGGTCCATCCAATGTAGTGCAACCCCTACCTGAGCTCCAAAAACTCTCTAAATTACTCTCTCACATTGTAGAAGGGGAGTGGAGGTGATGGGCCATCCCTCATCCAAAATGTGGAATATGTGTTAAACGTACTCCAAAGTGACTGTCATATTACCAATTGAGAAGTGAAAGGTGTTGGTCTTGCTATCCCAATGATCAACCAAGGTCATCAGATATTCTTGATATGACATCACATTGGGTATACACATGACCTGTTTGAGGTCAATCACCTCAAACCACACCCAATCCTCATATGTGAGCTGACCCTACAAATACTTAAACAATATGGGTACTCTATAGTGATTTGTCAATATCTGAAGCCCAGTAGGAACAATAATCAACAAACAATAAAAAAATGGCAAAAATTTCAACCAAAACTAAAATTATTTGTAGTTGCTCTAGGCTAAGATGGTCGAAAGGCACAATCACCTCACCCTGGGATGGCCACCTCAATGGCCATAATTTTAACCATTGCTTTTTAAATGAGGTTGTACCACCCTAGGATGGCCCCCAACCAGACAAAGGGGAACCGTCCTTGCCTAGGATGGTCCTGCAGTGGCACCAAAGCAAGGGTATGACCCCATGTAAAATTTTAAATTTTAAATAATATAAGCCTAATATAGACTAATCTAGATTACCTAATCTAATGTGAGGTTAATTACCAATAGTTTAGTGAGGTTCGTTTACCAAATTACTTAATGAAATTTTATTTAAATTACAAATTAACAAGGAATGAGGTTTCTACCTTCCTAGCAGTGGCTCCTCCACTGGTTTATGCCTTGAGTTGGTCCATGGTAGATTTGAGTTAGATTTTCAGTAGTAATTCATGTCAGAATTCTTCTCTCCTCCATCTCACCTCTTTTTTTTTCTAACTACCAGCAGTGCAAATGACATCAAAAATATGAAAATTTTGATTTTATATTTTTTAAATTTTAATACCACCCTTGGGTGGGGTGATTACATTCGATGTGATTGTCCTGCCCTATGATGGTCCCAATATTAGCAATTTGTAGCCATCCTAACCTATTATGACCTCAAAATTATAATAAATGCAAGCATTCTAATAGAAATATGAATATCAACTAGGGTATTTAATAACATCTAATGGTCCATTCTAATAAAAAACCTCAAAAATACCAAAAACATCAATAAAAAAATCTCAAGTGAGCCTTGTACCTATTAATTTACCCTATACACTTAGTGGTTGTAACAACTTGCTATCCATGCAATTCGGTTAGATAGGTAGGTTACCATAAGGTCACTTGAACCAAAAATAGCTCTATCAAATTTGAAATAGTATTATATTAATTCCCTAAGAAATCCATGTGGATGGAATGCTCCATGGGATATACATTTCCTTCCCCCATATAGTTTCAATAGATCATCGAATACAGTGATTCACCTTGAGATCAAATCAAATTATTATTATCTCAATTCTCTAAGAAATCCATGTGGTTGGACTACTCTAAGGGATACAGATATACATTTATCAATAATGGTTAAAATCACTACTGTAATAGAAGTTTCTTCTTCTATATTTATTATAGTCTTGCAAATCCCAAACAAGTCATCTTGGTCAAGTGACTCATCGCTTTCATCACTTTCCATCTTCTTATCGACTCATCGCTTGAGGGGGTAGTCATAATCATAAAATCCATAATCAAAATCAATAAACAAACACTCAATCATGCAACTTAAATTCATCCAAGAATCATTGCCAATAGCTATCACAAACTTCCCTCTTTGCTAGGGTAAAAAGCAAAAATGTCAAACCAAAACCTTTGTCAATCTGAATAACGATCATGTAGTAAAAAAAAACTACCTGAATACCTTTAGATTGCTAAATTTTACCCAAAATTAATTCCACCAAGGTTTTGGAGGTAATGATTCAAATATGCATGCTCTTTTCATGATTGGGACATCTAATATTGATCATATCAATGAATATCAATCAACCTTCAGTTTGATTTTAGGTTATCCATTTTTTCTCCGCATTGCGTTATCACACAATGCATCTCAAAAAGGGGTATCTATAGACATCTAAAACACATAATTTTGAGAATACTACCTATATGGACACCTTTTCAAACCATATGACCCACCATGGGCATCCTTAAGGTTTAACAGTGGTTTTTACCACTCAAACAAGGGCAAATTGCCTTTTAAAGCCTGGACCATCCTACCCAAGGATGGCCTCTAGAGGCCACCCTACCCTGGTATGACCATTATTCATGACTACTCTACCCTAGGATATCCATACCTATAACAAAATTAGGCTCCTGAACCAAAGGAAAATTAGTTACAGGACAACTAAGCATCAACTATCAAGTGCAAGATGATTCTAGAATCTATAGTTGGTCTTCCTAAACCCAACCATTTATTTCTTCTTGGCTTCTCTCACAATCCAAGATGCCTATTTTGAAAATCTATAAGAAGACACCTTGCCTTCATGAAAAAAGAGAGCAATTGGATGAAAACAAAGTGTAGTCAATTTTTTTACTAGAGAGATTGTCCTCTCATAAGCAACGAAGTGCTGCTAGATTTTAGTCATGGAGCTTTCAATTGCAACAATGGAGTGTCTCAAATATTGAAGACCAAATTCAACACTCTTTCATCATAAATGACCTTATTTCATACAAATTTCTACAATTTAATTGTGCTTCAAGAGTGAGACCCTTGAACAATCAATTTGGAAGGTCAATCCTAGTGTTTCCCACATCAGTCACAAAAGAATTCATCTGTAGTTCAGTGGCTACCTCACCTCGAGGTGGCTCACAAGAACCACCACCCTACCCTAGGATGGTCAGTAGGCCAAACTGCCTTACCTTAGGATGGCCTCCTGGTGATATATATTTTACTATTTTCTTGATTATAGTATGATTAGTAGAATTTCATTTCCTTTCTAACATAGTTTAATTCAATTTATCATGCATTTGCTTATCGTATTTCAACATTTATTTTTATTTTATTTATCATGAATAGGGGTCTCATCATGAAAGGCTCTACAAATGCTATTAACGTATTTTGAGTTTTCTTGTGTAGATATTTAGATCTTGGTAGGAGCTATCAACATAAATATTAATCACATTCATATCATACCTTGCGAAGGTCACAAGAAACTCCTCCTCAAATCAGTTTTGAGGGTGCAAAGATTCTACATGTTACACCTACCATATTTTTTTATTGTAAAATTGTATCAAATTGGTATCAAATCCCTCAGAGGGATATCATTTTAACTTACTTTTTAAGGATATGATTCAATATTAATGATAAGGACACCATTTTTTTTTCTTTTTTTTATCTTTATGGTTACATTATTATTATTTCAATTTGGTTTCATATCATTGCATTAGGTGTATTATTTTTGCATACTACACCACAATAGTGCACTCTAAAAAAAATTATTTTTGTATCTTTAAAATGAGTCCAATTACAATACATATAATGATAGATCAACCTTGATCAATCAAAAAAGCTAAAACAACTCAAGTTTCTAAAAAAACTAGCTTTCTAAAAAAATAGTTTTTATCATGGCCACCTTGCATGTTGTTTTCTTAATTTATTTTTAAATTAACTAAAATTATTAACTGACATGAATAAAGCACCCAATTTAAGATATTTTTGCATGTTATTTATTCTAGTTACAACTCACATATTAATTTAATAATTATGGGTGAATTTTGACATCACCCTCAATAATACCACTTTGATGTCAAAGGAAGAAATGTCCAATATTTCTTTGAGTCTCCCATTATTTACCTTCAACAACCCCTTTGTGAGTATACTAGCGACTTGATCCTCACTCTTAACATAATAAAAAAATTTCAAGTACCAAGTCTGATAAAATGGTGCTTCAACTTTGAGTTTGGTCCTTGCATGAAAAATAGGCTTTTTGGACACTTGTATTGCCCCAATGTTATCACAAAATATTTTTGTAGGCTCATTTTGAGTATCACCAAAATCCTTCAACATTCTCTTCATCCAAATCCCTTGTGTACAAGATGAAGTAAGGGCTTCATATTTAGCTTTAGTGGAAGACAAAGTCATTGTACTTTGCTTCTTGGATGACCAAGAAATAAATCCACTTCCCAAGGTGAAACAATGTCTTGTAGTGGATTTTTGTTCATAAATAGAACCTTCCCAATCTGAATCAACATACCCAACTAGCCTTAGTTTTTCAACCCCCCATCCCATAGTGGGTGCCCATTGGATTCCTCCCCCAAGCGAGTGGCTGAAACTTAACTTTGATGGTGCCTCCAAAGGAAATATAGGGGATGAAGGTGTAGGTGGTCTTGTCAGATATCACAGTGGTCAAGTAATTAAAGCTTATGTTGAGTATCTGGGGCATCAAACTAATCATTTTTTGAAGGTCGTACACTATGGAGAGGTCTAGATCTTCTCAAGTATTATTAAGGTAAAATTTTTATTGAGGGAGATACTTTGAATATTATAAATGCTCTAAAAAATAACAGGGTGTCCTCGTGGAATGTCATAACCATTGTTCAAGAAGCTAAGAAGCTATCCCAAAATTTCAATGATATCTCTATCAATCATGTGTACCATGAAACTAACATGCCTACAAATATTCTTTCCAATTGGGGAGTTATCCATAAAATATTGTCCATTTGGAAAGAAAGCTTTTCCCAAGAAGTTTTAAATGCTAATAATAATAATTTGGTTTGAAATATGTAGTCACAATTTTTGGCAGGACAACTTCTCCAATGATGACTCTAGCTTTTTCAACATGATTTATTTCTTTGGTTCCAATTCTTATGGTAGAAGTTTTCTGATTAGCTTGACTTTTAGTCTTACTATTAGTATTGGTGGTTGGTTCTCCCGTTTCCTTTTTGTGAAGTATGGTATGTCCCAAGATAGGCCTTGTTAGTGGGTTTGTCTCATGGTGGTCTTCTTCAAGCATCTCAAGTCCCTTAGTAGGTCTAGGCAATATAATTGGATGTTTTCAAATAAGATCAATATGCATCAAGTCTCAATATCCTCTTTTTTGCATCTTACAAATTTTGAGAATCATTTTTTTAGTTGATTAGCACTACCAATATTATCCTAGTCATATCCTTTGCATAGTCTATCTTGTACCATGTTTGTATTTTCTAGTGTCTATTCCGTATGGATAATTACTAAGTGGTCCACAAATCACTCCAACACAACTTCCAAAAAGTTCATTTATTGTTCCAAAAATTTCTATATTTATAACTCTGGTCTATGTCAATCCATTGTCATCTATTTTTGTCCGCTATTGTGTCCTAGGTAGTAAGAAGTGTAGTGTCTAGTTTCTATGGTCTTCCTTTTTCCTTAGTCTTACCAACATGGCCTTCCTTGAGCCATCTAACCTTCAACTTGATCCCCTATCTTAGACCTTTCTAGAAGCTCATGGTCTCATTCCTTTCCTTAGCAAGTTCAAAGGGGCTGAGCAAGATATCACTAAAGCCTTTGTTAATTCATGGAATAGTAGTTATATTGTTGTGCATAACCTCTATTTTAGAGTTACTGTTAAGCTGATGGTCAAGGTGATAGAACTTCCAGTGAAAGGGCGAGCGGTGTGAAGAGACCATCATAACTAGGAACCTAAGATCCAAGGCTTCCCATTATTGTTTCTAAGTTATTTATTGCCCCTACATGGGCATTTTTGAATACTATGTTTCTTCCTATTCAGGTATCTATTATAGTTTTTGCTGATATTTTGTGAGCATCCCATGTGTGGGTTTTTGTTATAGCTCCTTTACAAGGTTTACAAGTAGTTACTTCTCTTAAGAAACCCCCATGTGGGTATTGCTCGAGATTTATTTTTGTGTTTAGAACATCAGGTGTCCACTCAACCTTCTCTTCTACTATTTGGTTATTTTCATTCAGGTTGCAACTGGCCAATTTGCAGGCATGTGTCATCTTATGTTATTGTTTTAGCTACTAGTTTATGTACTTGGTTTTGGGACCCATTTAAACCCCACACTTAAGCAATTTTACCTACCAAAAAAAAATCATACCCAACCAACCTTGAAGATATGTTGATCTAGAGTGTATACCATGATCAAATGTTCCCTTCACATATCTAACGATTCATATCACCACTTGCATGTGCCTTTCAGTTGGCAAGCTCATAAATCGGGAAACTAGTGAAATTGCATAGGTATTATTGGGCCTTGTGTATGTGAGGTACATTAATCCACTACCCATACTTTTGAAAGTCTTCTCATCAACAAGAGGACTCCCCATACATTTGGGCATACTTGTATTGGCATATGAAGAACTCATCTTCCCTTTGATATACTTCCATGCCAAGAAAGTATTTAATTTTTTCAAGATCAAACATATCAAAATCACTTTCATGCTCTCCTTGAAGTCTTGCATCATAGCTTTGGAATTTCTTGTAAAAATGAGATCGTCAACATAAATATAAACATAAAACATATTACTGTCAACAATTTTCATGTAAAAATTTGGTTCATTTTTGCTCCTTTCAAAGCCATTTTTAGAGAACCATCATTCAATATTTGAGTACCAATCTCTTGGATCTTGTTTTGGCCCATAAAGCATATTTTTCAAATTGTATAGACAATTCTTTTTAACCTTTATTTTATGACCTTGTGGATGCTCCACATATACCTCTTCTTCAATATCACCATTCAAGAATGCACTCTTGACATCCATTTGGTGAAATTCCCATCCTTTCTGAGTAGTAACTGAAAGCATCAATATAATAGTATCTTGGAAAGCCACAGGAGCAAAGGTCTCCTCATAGTCTATGCCATATGTTTGTGCATACCCTTTTGCTACTAGTCTAGCTTTGTTTTTGTCTATTGTTCCATCACTATGAAGCTTGGTCTTGTTGACCCATTTTGTACCAATGAAATCCATATCACTAGTAGGCTGAATGGTATTCCATGTATCATTTCTCTCAATGGATTCCATCTCAACATTCATAGCCTCAACCTATTATTTCCTTTGATTAGTCTCTACATAGTTCCTTGGTTCACTAAAAATTCAATATAAGGTATAGTAAGTCATTTCATTGTCAATATATTCAAGAATATTTTATGATTGAGCTTGAAGTCTTGTTATTCTCCTTTGATAGTTTTGATTCAACATCTTAATTGTTGGATGTGGAAGCAACAACCTCTTTTTTTTGACTTGGATTAAAGTTGGTGGCAAACTAGTCTCTTGGGAAGAACTAATATTGTTGCCATTAACACTAGCAACTTGTGGAGGATCTTGATTGAACTCCATTTCTCTATTAAAATGCTACCCCTTTCACTAATAACCTTTGCACTCTTTTGGTTATGGTCAGCAAACATATCATTCTCAAAAATTTTACAATCCCTTGAAACAATAGGTTTTTCTACTAACAAGATTGAAAAACTTGTAAGCCTTACCACCATCACTATAACTTGTAAAATTGTGAGGCTCACTCTTGGGGTCTAATTTTTTCCTTCTAGCATAATCAATGTGAAAAAATTATAAACAACCATATTCTCTAATATAAGCCACCATGGGATTCTTACCATACCATGCTTCATAGGATCTCTTATTTTTCACCACCATTGTGGGACTTCTATTCAGGATGTAGGTTATTTTTTGCACTGCTTCAGCCCAAAATGTCCAATACAACTTCTTGTTCTCAAACATGGTTCTTTTTGACTCCATTATTTTCCTATTATTTATCTCTACAAAACTATTCTTTTATTGTGTGTAGGGAGTGGTTAAATACCTTTTATTCCATATGAAGAGCAAAAATATATAAATTTTTGTAAACATAATTCCCCACCTCTATCAGTTCTTAAAACCTTGATAGAACAACCTGGTTCCTTTTTAGACAATGCCTTGAAGGTCTTGAAGGCTGATAATATCCCATATTTTATCTTTAATAATAAAACCCACATTAGTCTTGTAGCATAATCAATAAAGGAAATAAAATACAAATTTTTCCCTATGCTAGTACAAGACATGGGTCCACACAAATTTGAATGTAAAAATTCTAATTTCTTGGTAGATCTCCATTTGCTGGTTAGAAATATTTCTCAATGGTTTTTTCCAAGTATACATACCTTTCATACTTATTTTAATTTTGATTCAATCCTTGGAAGACCATAAACCATCTTGTTCTTAAATAGAACATGTAAACTTCTAAAATTTAAATGACCATGTCTAGTGTGCCACAACATGCTCGATTCCTTAATGGTAGAAAAGAAAGAATTTTGATTTAACATACGTATTATCAATGGAAACATTCTATTTTTGACATTATAAGCTTTACAATCAATTTTTTACATTGCTTCTTGTCATATATCAAACATTCTCCATTATCAAAAAGTAGCTTGAATCCTTTCTCTACTAGTTATCCAATGCTCATAAGATTTTACTTCATGCTTGGAATCAAATAAATGTTTATGATATCACCTTTCCCATTATTTGTGGTTATAGGCATACTCCCTTTCCCTTCTACATGAATCACATTTCCATATCCTAAGTGAAATTGGCTCTTGAATAAACCATCCAGCTTGTCAAAAGAACCCTTAAAACATGACATATGGTTAGAACATCCTGAATCAAGAATAGACATATATTTTTCATTATCCAAATATAAATTACATGAAAGATAAATATTAATTTGATCATCATTATTATCAACTTGGTAGACCTTTTTATCACTCTTGTCTTGGTTTAAATTTATTTGATTTTTGGCTACTAGTTTCATGCAATCTTTTATCATGTGATCCAGTTTATTACAATAATGACAAGTGATGACCTTCTTATCCTTCCTCTTTGAATTTCACTTATTTTTTCTTTCTGATCTTAACTTTGAGAAAATTTTGCATTCTTATTTGAGGGCTTTGCATTTGGTTTTGAAACCCATACTTTGGACTCTAGTGCATGATTCAATTCATTTGAATAAATTTTCATTTTATCCTCATGGGACAATAAAGAATCCAATAACTCTTCAACATTAATTTGGTCCATATATTTACACTCCTCAAGTGTAATTAAAATATACAGCCACTTTGGAGTCATGGAACTCAAAACATTTCTTACTACTACTCTCTCTTCTATGTCTTCACCATAAACTTTCATTCTATGCACTATGTCATTTACTCTAATACAATAGTCTCCAACATTTCATCATAATGCATTCTCATATTTTCAAAATTGATTCTTAAAGTGGAGATCTTTATTGATATTATCTTTTATGAGCCTTGATAAAATGTCTCCAATATTTTCCATGCCACATAGAAATTATCACAACCAGCTATCCTTGGATAGATAGTTGGATCTATTATACTCTACATATAGAAGAAATATTGAGCATCATTATTTTCTTATTCTTCAAAAAAATTTCTTTTGATATTGAGGAAGAACAATCCAATCATCAAGAATATTATATGGATGAAATATACTTTTCCAATCTCCCTTCCATACAAATATCCTCCTCATTTGATCTCTCTAGTACTCAAAGTTATCTCCTTTCAATGTAGGTATATTTAAGAATGTACTATTTATTGTCATGATAGCAAATGAATAACCACAAGTATTTCTGATCCAAACTCTTGTAAAGGATGTTTAGAATAAAAAATATTCACCATATCTTATTGTATCTTCACATGCAAATACTAAAATCACACACAAAACTTTGCTTTGATACCAAATAAAATGTCTTAAGGTGGAGAGATCCAAGAAAAAAATGATAAAGCAGTTTTGATCTAATAAAAAATAAACATTAATGGAGCATGGGTATCACCCAAAAATGGTCTTAGAGTGTTTATAAATTAATATAAACCAATTCTAAATATTAAATGATGAAATATACTCAACCAAAATCTCCAATTTCAGCAAACTTTGTTGTTGGTCCAAACCAGAAAAATAGATCTAGAATTGAAAAACAAGTGCACAAAAAACTTTTAAAAAGCTCCACAATACTGAATTCTGAAAATATTTTATTATTGTATTTTTAAAATGAGTCCAATTACAATACATATAATGATTGATCAGCCTTTATCAATCAAAAAACTAGAACAACTCAAGTTCATAAAAAAAAAGCTTTCTAAAAAAAATAGCTTTTATCATGGCCACCTTGCATGCTATTTATTTATTTATTTTTAAATTAACTAAAATTATTAATTGGCATGAATAAAACACCCAATTTAAGATATTTTTTCATGTGCTTTATTTTAGTTACAACTCACATATTAATTTAATAATTATGGGTGACTTTTGACATCACCCTCAACAATCCCCCTTTGATGTCAAAGGAAGAAATGTCCAACATTTCTTTGAGTCTCCCTTGAGTTACCTTCAACAACCTCTTTGTGAGTATATCATCAACTTGTTCCTCACTCTTAACATACTCAATGGAAAATAAATTTTCATGTACCAAGTTTTTAACAAAATGGTGCTTCAACTCTAAGTGTTTGGTCCTTACATGAAAAAATGGATTTTTGGACACTTGTATTGCCCCAATGTTATCACAAAATATTTTTGTAGGCTCATGTTGAGTCTCACTAAAATCCTTCAACATTCTCCTCAACCAAACCCCTTGTGTACAAGTTGAAGTAAGGGTTGCATATTCAACTTCAATGGAAGATAAAGCCACTATACTTTGTGTAGGTCTAAAATTAAAACACTCATTTCCTTCAGGATAATGGATCCATGCCTTGAATGGGAATGTGGAAATTATAGGTCTGCACCTCGAAAGAGAGGTACTTGATCATACTTTATTATGGTGATTTTTTGATGAATTGTTTAGGGTTCACCAAGAAACATTTTATGGCAGTTTCCACGCCTAGGTTTTTGGAGTTTGTTTTGATGTGTTCCTTTTAAATTCTCACAATCACCTAGTTTTGGCCAATATGCAACTACACTAAGCTATATGCAATTTTGATTTATATGTAGACAACAAACAATAGAAGACAATGTCTAGATGAACAATGTAGTGCTTAAAAAGTAATTTAGAACTCTTACCTATATCCAAAAGTCTAAAGAAGATTTTGATTCTTGATTGCAGTCTAGATCGTATGTAGCAGAGCAAAATCGTATGCATAGAGCAAGATCATATAAATACGATCCGATATCATACCTTCCAATCAGAGATCGGATGATATGATCTTGACAGAATCCTGCAACTTCATGAATAGAATGCAGAAATAGAAAATAGAAAATGCTAATGATGTTTCTAAGCATGAATTAAATTACAGGTCGGCTATTGAATATCATAATCAATGGAATTATCATATGCGTGCATCAAAACTATGTAAAATATGTACTTACATGCAAATTTGGTGAACTCCAAGGATACAAATAATTAAATTCAATATCCCATGCAATAGAAATGATCAATATGATGCTAAATATGCAAAATAGAGCTTAGGAAATGCAAACCAAGGTTAGAAATTACCCCCAAGTATGTTGTGAGAAATATTGTATGAACAGAGCGAGATTGTATGCATCCGATCATAGATTGTATCATTCGGTCACTGATCATATCCTTTTGATCCTACAAAAAATTGCAAAACTAATAGATCTAATGCAAATTTTACAATGATCTAAATGTAGAAATTAAGTCAAGGAATTATGAGCACCAAGAGGATTCATAGGGGAAGGGTGCCTAACTAAATAGGTAAGGTAAGTTGCAACAAATTTAGGACCAAATCGGGTGAATCCGATCCATAACTATCGCATGGTTGCACAGGTAAGGATAAAAGGTGTGTCAACCTCTTCTTTCATTTTGCTAGATTAATATTTTCTATTTTTGAGCAAGATCATATGCATACAATCATGGATCGTATTGTACTATCCAATATCATATTGTACAATCTCATCTAGATTACTCGATATTGCCAAGAGGGCACAAAAATTGAGGCAACTGGTTAGAGGCTCATTTTTACAAGTTATTTGTTCTTAGTGTAAATTATAATGAGTCATTTTTAGGGTGTTACATTTAGCCCCCTCTTTAGCGCAATTTCAAAGGAAAATTAGTTAAATAAAAGTATGACACACTTTACAAGAAAGCAAAAAATTATTGCAATTTTTTTTGATAATTTCAAGTTTTTATGTAAGTTGTTTTAAGATATGCTACTAATGATACCCTCTTCGAGTTTTGGCACCAAATTCTAGGTTTGGTGAAAAGCTTGAAATTTACCCATATATATATTGATCTTCTTGTCATATGTGATTTTGTATAATTTGATTGTATTTGATTGAAATTGTTATGATGTTTAAATTTATCATAATCATGTTTTTAATTTAAGTGTTTTGATCATGCTTAAAATGAAAATTGACTTGAGTTTTTGTAAATGTGTTTTTGAAAGATGTTTTTGAAAAATATGTTGTGAACATATGTTTTTGTAAAATAATGAAATAAATAGATTAGCAATGTTCCTCAGAGGATGTTGTGTTGTTATATGACTGTTGGTGGAGATCGGTGCTCGCTAGGTCATGAAGTGAATCCTATCGTGAGGAAGTTTTGTTTTGCTAATATGATAAATTTTTTTGTGGTGCTCAAGTATAATCTTGAGGCTTATGGTGATAAAAGAAGATGTTTGATTTTTTTATTTTGAGACAATTTTATTTTTAAGAAATATTTTGATAAGTTTATTGGTTGTGATTTAAGCATGAAAATCTGTGGAGGATGACTTGTGCTAGGCATGAACTTCCTAGTATGAATTTTGAGAAGAATAATTTCTAGGAATTATACCATCATCGCGAAGTCAAAATGCAATGCATGATAATGTGAAACTATTTATTTTTAAGACATAAATTTATATTAAAAAAATCATTTGTATCATATATTTAAGAATATTAATAAATATGGGATGGTTTAAACTTTAAAATTAATAAAAATGACTTGCTCTAGGCATAGAATTCCTAGTGTGAAATTTGAGAAGAATAATTCCTAGGAATTATACCATCATTGCGAAGTCAAAGTGCAATGTATGGTGTATGAAAAATTATTTTTGCTATATGAAATGATTAAAACTTAAAAATTTGAGAAAGATGACTTGCACTAGGCCATAGAATTCCTAGTGTGAAATTTGAGAAGAATAATTCCTAGGAATTATACCATCATTGCAAAGTCAAAGTGCAATGTATGGTGTATGAAAAATTATTTGTGCTATATGAAATGATTAAAACTTAAAAATTGAGAAAGATGACTTGCACTAGGCATAGAATTCCTAGTGTGAAATTTGAGAAAACAATTACTAGGAATTATACCATCATCGTGAAGTCAAAATGCAATGTATGATAAATAATTTTGTTTTACAAGTTCTTTTGGAATGATCTATGAAGATTTTATCGTCCAACACGTGTTCCGCAAAGCCAATAAAATAGTGGATAAATTGGTGAACATCGAGGTCAAGGCTGACAAGCTAATCACATGGATGAATTAGGTTCCAGGTGATGTGGAAAATATCATCCAATCATAAATGCTATGAGTGGAACAATGAGGCTATTGCGGTGGCAAGTCACGTGTACATTGGGGATCACTATCGTGAGGGAGAAAAATACCCAAAGCAGAAGGCTTTTATTATTGACTGTGGTTAGGTTGGAATATGATTGTGATCAACCCAAGGCTAGATTGGAAACTTGTTCTCACAAGTGGTAGGACTACGAGGTGGTGGTGGTATTTCCTAAAAAGGATAGTTTTGCAAGAAGGGCGCACCATGGGGGGAGGTGCAAGTTTCCAAACACATTGAGACATGGGCCAACCTTCCCCAAGAGGAGTAGGTTCCATGCGAGGGGTCTTGGGAGTAACCTCCACATCAATACCAAGAAAATAGATCCTATCAATAGGTTAAAGGCTTACGACGACATGATCCACATGATGATTTGGTATGATTATCAAGGCAAAGGTGCTTGGCGAGTCATTTCCAATTTTGGCATGAGATTTCTGGACTTAGCAATAGGTGGATACGGCAAGCAAAGAAATCACCACCTTTTAATCATTCAATATTGAAGTCTTTTGAAGTAAACCATGAGTGGCGAGCTTTCATATAATTCAAAGAGGAATTTGATAGTTACCTTATCAAATATGATATACATTGAGCCCAGCATGGTGGTCATGGAGCCTGTTGCATAGGCTATCCTGACCGATAGGCATTTTACCTAATTTTTTGATTTGTTTTTAGGCGTAAAAGATGAAATTACGCTTACTATGATGGAAATATAGGAGGATGGTCATGTGGAGATCAAGGGTCATAAATTTGTCATTAATGTTCAGCTACTGGCAAAAATTACTGGCCAGTTGGTCAAGGGAAGGTCAATTCACCAACAAAAGCACCACTAGGAGGTGGAGCTCAAAGAGTTTAAGGATAACCCAAAAATATACAAGGAGGAAAAGAATGGCCTCACAAGGATGGACCTCCCGACTCCATGGAATGTGGTTATGAAGAATGTGTTGGAATTCATAACCACAGATGACCCTGGTAAAACTTTACTCAGTTTCTATTATGCCTTTGTCAACTTTTTCTGAGATGTTAACCCCATAAGCATTCCCAAATTTTTGATGAACTCCCTAAGCCACACCATCATCTCTTCTCATAGTAAAAAAGGCTTTTACATTCCCATGCATCAAGGCCTTCTCAAGGTCATTTAAAAATACGTCCTTCTCCATGCTCCCTAACCTGTCCTTACCCCTCCTCCTAAGGATCCCCTAACGGTTTGTGGTGAAATTTCAAGGGGATGCGAGAGCCATGGTATCCCAAAAACCTCCCCTATCATGAAGCATGAGGGTGATTCTAGCGCTAAGGAAGGCCCTACAAGGAAAAGGCTAAGAATTGATGACCAGCCCATTAGGTCTTCCCTGAGGCTAAAAAAAAGCAAGTTTAGGGGAGCAAAAAAATCATGGATATTACGTCTGAAGATGAGGGTCCTAACCCAACAATCATGGAATTGAAAAGGTATGTCCTGAACACGGTGGCCAACATCAATCAGCAGATGTAGGAATTACAAGATATTTTGACCAAGGTTTTCTTCAACGAAGGATACTAGAGCAACAAGCCGATGGTCTACAACCCAAATACTGACAACAACGAAGAAGACAAAGATGAAAATCATGAAGAGGAGGTCAAGGATGAGGACTAGGGTCTTCCTTCAATTTTATTGTACTATGGCTAGACGGTCTACATTTTGTTTTGTTGTGTTGGCAATGGCAATGGATTTTTGTTTCCTGTGGGCTTATGGGTGATCTCTTGTGTGAAGTGTGGGTGCTTGGGGTAGTTAGGATCTTGATAGGACCTGTGTCTCCTTTTGTTAAGGGTTTTTTTGACTATGGTGGGTAGTATGGTCTGGTTCTTTTGGTTTATGGCTAGGCAGTAGTGTTAGGTTAGAAGATAGAGTTTCCTTAGTTTGGTTCATGGTGGGGTTCCTCAGCCAATGGCTAATTTTTGTAAATCGGTTTTGGGTCAGCCGTTAAAACTCGGTTTAATGATAGACTTGATTTGCCAAAAAAAAAAATTGCAATTTCCAACTTTCTATCAATGCTATAGTAATATTGTTTCAAATTTCAATTCAATAATTTCTAAATTTCAATAATCTAAATTGGGGTAGAACTCCTTATATCTCCCTAATTGGAAATTTAGAAACTATGGATATTTGTAAATTTAATGTTTTAATTTCTATGTAGAATTCCTTTTTCCTCCAAATGAGTTATTTGAAAATATTTCTTATGCTTGAATAAAGTAATTCAAATGATTTTAATTAAACCTTCATTTCTTCAAAAATATTTTCAAATATTTTAATAAAGCATCTAAGGTTGTACTATATCAAAGCAAATCCTTATATCTCCAATTATCTAATTAATCATAGGTATTAAAGATTAACTAGTCTTAAACTTAGTAATAATGTTCCTTATTCTTGCTTTTCTTTATAAAAATGCACTTTGATTTAAATAAATTCAATACCTTCTTTAACTTTGGTGTGCACTAAGTTTGAAGTCTTCCTCTCTTTGACTTCTCTACAACTTGCACTTGTATTGTGGTGCTATTCACTTCTCCCTCTTCAATGCTTATGACACTTTCTTACAACATTAATTGCACTTGCTTTTGGCACCTTCAAAGTTTCAACATGTTTATGGTTACATTCTCCTTCACTGTGCTCAGGTTTCACTTCATTGTGCTCTTAGTATTTACTTCACTATCATCCTCTATGTACTCTTAGAATGCCTTCTTATTGCATGAATAAGTGTGAGACTTGTCACTCATGCAAGGAAAATGTTTCCTCTTCCCTTGGAGTTTTATTTAGCACTATGACACTTGGTGACAATGACTCTTCACCTTCTTTACCTTCTAAGTGCTTACACTTATTTTTGTAACATTCTTTCTCTACATAGCATGTTGTCTTTCTTCCAAGTGACGTCAACTTCCTTGTGTTTGGTAGGGCACTAGCTCATCTCCAAGTGGTTTTATTTACTATATAATATTATTTATAGGTGGAAATATCCCTTATGACACTTCTTCTATGTGGTGCTTATGATTTTTAACTCCCTTTCATGCACTATCTTCTATGTAGCACTCTATTTTGCATTGTGATGCTCCCTATAGGTACTGTAACTTCTCAATGTGGCTTCTTCAATGATGATATTTTCTTTATAACATTCTTTAGCTCCTTTAATTCTTAGTAAAAAAAATTTCTACAACTAACCTTCTCCTTTGCATTGATTATCATTGTTGGTTGGCATTTTCAAGATAATGCAGTGTTTTTCAAACCGTCAATGCAAAATATACTTGGCTCCTGCACTACTTTGCTCGCTAATGGTGCTATGGTGATTAGAAACTATTGTTTTGTGGATATTTGAAGCTTATTTGCTGCTATACATATATTTAATAGAAACTAGCTTATGAATTTCAAATACATTTGCCCCTGTGCTTTCAATATTCACCTTTCCTTTCATAAAATGGTGGGTTCTCCTATTGAAATTGGTGGTGGCACATCTCCTTTTACCAAGCTGTGGTAATAGTGTTATCTACATTGCATTTTCCTCTTTGGAAACTCTTCTACTATGTCTTATTTTTGGCTCAATGCTTGGTGACCTTTCCTATGGTGACTCCAAGCTTCTAAATCATGCCAATATTTGCTATGTAATATTGTCTTCTTTGCTTTCCAATAGATAGTAAGAAGTTGATATTTTATTTCCTTGAAATATATCTAACTTCTCTTTACTTTTGTGTAGGTTTTAATTCCTTGTAAATGTTATCTTTTGCACCCTTGAAGACATAAAATTGAAACCTTTCCTCTTGCAACTTTAAACCTCAAATTTGGTGCTTTTAAAAAACTTAATAATAAAGGTCTGAGGTGTAGACCAATTGGTTCATCAAAACCCCATAAGGGGGGTGGAGGTCCAAGGTTCAAATCTCGGGCCTCATCAGACTGAACGCTTGTCCCTTTCCTGGTGCTTTTAGCGGCGTAAAAGGTTTAAAATGATTGTGGCATGGTGGTTATAGGGGCGGACTATGTGAAGATCTGTGTGGCAGCTTTTGAGGTGGACAGCGTAGAATACTATGGTGGCCATAAAAGCTGGACAGCCTTCCCGGTTTCATGGTGGCTACCGATTCCACCATGTAAATAAAAAAAAAAACTTAATAATAAGATAAATATAAATGTTCAATTAATGAAATTTTACGCCAATGTTGCATACCTTTTGGTCACTATTTGTAGCTTGATTTCTTGGTTATTAACTCACCTATTTGTTGACCTGATTTTTTAATTTATGCAAATTCAAGTCCTTGGGCTTTTCTGCCCTAAACTTCTCTATTTTTCAGCTTACAATGTTGTATATTTCTCCTTCAACTTTTTGTTCTAGGAGCATGTATTTTACTGTTATAATGTTGTCTTTAACCTATAAAATTTGGTAAGAAACTCATCCAATTTGCACCTATCAATTCTACTCTAAATTATACCCTCTTGTTGTCCTAGAATATCTCAAATATGCTTAGAAATTCCTCCAAGTTTTAGTTCAATATTACCTTCTAGAAACCCTTCAATTTCTGTTGTAAAAATCAACAAACTCCTTTTCTGCAAATCAGCCTTCAAACCTTCAAAGGTAATATTTAAACCTCTCAAATTTGTGTCCTCTTCTAGATCATTTCTCCTTCAATATCCTTGTCAAATTCTGACTTCAATCTTGGCCTCTTTGTTGGCCTACTTATCAATAATCTAAATGTCATGAGGTCTTTAAGAATCTCTCTAGAATTTGGCAAACTTCTTGCCAAATATTTCTTCCTTTTGGGCTTATTTTCATATGGCAATTGTTCCAAATTATTATTTATCAATAAATTATCCTTTCTAGAAATATTTTCCCTTGATATATCTTCAAATATCCTTCAATGAGGCTTTCCTAGCCTTCTTATCTTGGGCCTCCAAATTCTACAACTTCTCAAATCTGCAATAAGACTTTTTGTAGTCCTTCTCTATCTTCAATCTTCCAAATCTGGAAGTTCTTCAATGAGACCTCATTTAGATATTCTCTTATGTATTAAATGGATATATATTTCTTGAGTCTCCTCTATCTTCTATATTCAAATATACAAAACTTGCAATAGGACCTTTTCCTTAAGGCCTCTAAAATCTTCAATATTCAACTTGTTGCTTCAAGTATTGTATTGATTCCAAAGAATATATTCTTCCTAGATCTTGTAGGAATCTTCTCAAATTTATTTGAATCTAATCTTCTCTACAAAAAAGTATTAGAAAATGATAATATAAATTTCTTCAAATATCAAGAAAGTGAACTTCACTAGTTGATTTATCAATCTAGTGGAATCAATGTTGAGTCCTAGTCTTCACAAGTTTTTTTACAACTTTATGGAAAGACTATAGCCAAATAGTAATTTATTTTTTTTTGAAAATGATATTTTCTATCTCCTCTCAATCTCTCTTGTGGATCTCTCTATCTCCTATCAATAAACCTAGTGCTATTATACCACTATTAGCTTTTGATGCTATAAAATTAAATAAAATGCAACCACAAGTAGTAAAATAAGCATGCAATATTATATCTATGATAGTGGATATAATAAGAAAATAAATAACATTATAAAATTCTAAAATAACTCATGAAATAGCCATTAATGAAATCTCATAATAATTTGAACTTGTTACAATATGTGGAGATCTCAATGCTCCATACTTCATACAAGTTCTACATTGTATCTCTCTATCTATCAACTCACTAACTTACTAATCTAACTCCTCTCACTAATTACTCAAATCATCTACCAAAGGCCTATATATAATGAGACATGACTCTTGGTCTTCTATTTTCCTATGACTCTTCATATTCCTATTCTAAGGACTCATGAACATATGAACACCATGTACATTTACATCATTGCACATTCTAATAGTACTTGTGCATTTATTACATTATATAAAGTAAATACTCAAGCCTTAATCTAAGACACTATCATAATCTAATGATGTACCCAAAATTTTACATTAGCATGTACCAAATAATATAATATATTCCAACACTAATCTATCTTCCATGACTTCACCATACACTCTCATTCTATACACTATATCATTCACTCTAATACAATAGTATCCAACATTATCATCATCATGCATTCTCATATTTTTAAAAATTAATTCTTAATATGGATATATTTATTGATCTTACCTTTTATAAGTATTTATATGATGTCTTAAATTTTGTTCACCTCATGGGCATTCTCACAACCAGTTATCCTTGAATAGATGGTTGGATATGTTACACTCTGCAAGTAGAAGAAAGTTTGAGCATCATTCTTTTCTTCTTCTTCTAATGTCTTGTTTTGATCTTGAGGAATAACACTTCAATAATTAGGAGTATATGGTTGAACTATAATTTTATAAACTCCCTTCCATACAAATATCCTCCTCATTTGATCTCTCCAGTACTCAAGGTTCTCTCCTTTGAATGTAGGTATATGTAAGGATGTACTATTTATTGCCATGATAGAAAATGAATAGCCATAATAATTTATGATCCAAACTCTTTTAAAGGTTGTTCAAAATTTAAAAAACTACCCTCTCTTGTCATAGATTCACCTACAAATACTGAAATCACACAAAAAACTCTGCTTTGATACCGAATATAATTTCTTAAGGTGGAGAGATCCAAGAAAAATAGTGATAAAGCAATTTTGATATAAAATAAAATGAACATTAATGGAGCATGGGTATCACCTAAAAATAGTCCAAGAGTTTTTAGTAGGTGAGTTGGAGAGGAGAGGGCAATCCTCCAAGGGAGGTCCCAGGTTCAAATCTCCACCCTACCAAAAAGCTAAATTGGGTATCCAAAATCCAATTGATAATGTTGGTGCGAGCAGGGTCGGGTGTGACTCCCGGGTGACTTTGACGATGTAGAACCCCCTGTTCGTGGTCTATCAGACCAAGGTGGCCCCAAAGGGGTTTTTCACTTAAAAAAAAAGAAAGAAAGCTAAACCAGTTCTAAATACCAAACAATGAAATATATTCAGCCAAAAGCTTCAATTTTAGCAAACTACGTTGCTGGTCCAAACCAGAAAAATAGATCTAGAATTGAAAAAAAACAATAGTGCACTCTAAAATAAATTTATTCTTGTATCTTTAAAATTAGTCCAATTACAATACATATAATGATCGATAAGCCTTGATCAATAAAAAATCTAAAACAACTCAAGTTTCTAAAAAAATAGCTTTTATCATAGCCAACTTACATGTTTTTTTTAAATTAACTAAAATTCTTAATTGGCATGAATAAAGTACCAAATTTGATATATTTTTGCATGTGCTTTTTTTTAGTTACAACTTACATGTTAATTTAATAATTATGGGCGACTTTTGACATAACCCTCATCATGTTGGAGAATATTACATTATTTGGTACATGCTAATGTACCCTCATGGTACATCTTGTAAATATTAGACTAGGGTTGAGTCTTAGATTAGAGTGTGAGTAAATATTTTATGTAATGTAATAATATGCAAGAAATGCACAAGTATCATGTGTGCAAGTGTGCAAGTGTAATGTGAGTATATGTGCACAAGTGTCTTATGTGTGAGTGTGCACAAGTATCTTTAGATTAGAGTGTGCTAAGTGAAGAGTCATGTATAGGTGTGCATACAAGATAGAATCATGTGTATGCAAGTGTTAAATAAAGAAGCCAAGAGTCATGAGACTTGGCATAAGGAAAGGAAAAGTCAAGTAACCAAAGAGTAATTCTACAATGGCTATATATTACTCCAAAGAAGAATATATCATACAT
This sequence comes from Wollemia nobilis, assembly GCA_028583015.1. NCBI lineage: Eukaryota > Viridiplantae > Streptophyta > Pinopsida > Araucariales > Araucariaceae > Wollemia > Wollemia nobilis. The sequence continues at coordinate 41,705,773 of JAQPPZ010016981.1, forward strand.
AGATAACATAGCGAGCATAGTGATCATAGAAAGTATGGTGGGTATAGTTTTCCTTATTGTAATAGAGTTTTATGATATGTTTGTAAGGGAAGGAGGAAAAATATTGCATACATTTGAGCAACTAATATTGTAAGTTGTACTACGTGCTTTGTACATGTATGATTTAGGCTATTACATTCATATTTCTACATATTAATGAATGCTAGTTGATATATTATAATCCTTGATTTATATATTAGTTGGCTCATATTATTCTGGTTACATCATTATCTTGATCTTACTATATTGTGGCTATCATATATTTGATCCTATGATATTTATCCTGTGAGTTTTACATTAATATTAAGGCTTCAAAAGCTATCATATGTGAATGTTACTTTGAATTATGAACATTAAATCCCTCCATGAAACCTTACTAATAAAATGATTAGAGTACACATCTTATTATCTATGGCTATATAGCTATATATACATTTCACATACTAGATTCACAATTTGTGGAGGGATCAACAAGTCCATACAAAATGTCCTTGTTCTACTAAAAGCAAGAGGTAATTCTAGTATAATTCACTTAATTTTAAATATATACCATTGCTTTTCAAGACATATAGTATAGACCAAAGTAGGGAGTCTATAGGCCAACACATGAGAAGCTAACTCAACCACCTTATAAACCTTCTACTATAGTTCCTCAATGCCTACTTTCCTTTTCCTCTCCATCTTCTCCAACCATTATGTGAATATTTTTTTTTCTCTCAACCTCTATTATCTCTTTTAGATCATTAGACTCCATAATAATAGACCCATTATCCTAGTCAAATTATATTTTCAAGTTCCCTATGAGATAAACAAGTGGTAAGTCATCCCATGTAGGTTCATTGGATGAATGTAACTTAACCTTATTTCCCACCTCATTAGAAAGTCAAAATGAAATAACCCTAAGTTATTCCTTATCATATGCCTTTTGACCACTCTCAAATTATTCTTGGAGGTCAATTTTATTTTTTTTTGTCTTTTGTATCTTGAGAAAGTGCATCTAATTTTTTTTTCCTTCGTATTTTTAAATTTGTGTCCATTGTTTCTAATTCTTATGCCTACTCTTTTAATTGACATTATATTATATCCAATTCTTGATCCAAGGTAGTTCCTTATAGCACATATTCACTATTTACTTTGGATTTTTTTATTAAAATACTTGTATTCCTTCATCCTCTTCCTATGAAATTTCAATAGGATTTTATTACCCCCATCCGATTTGGAGGCTTTAGGATCCTTTTCTAGTAAATTATCTTAGTCCCTAGTAGCCTCCTATACTTTTAGGAATCATTCCTTTAATTATTCATTTTAACTTACTTCCTCCATAGGGGCCTCCTAAGGTCCTTTGTCCTATATGGTGGGCTCCTTATGTTCTTTATCCTCCATATATAATAACTTTATAGGGCTTTTCACTTATTATATTCTTAGGAACATCCTCAATTACTAAGTCATTGGGACCATTTATAGGATTTAGGATTTCTTTTATGATAAATGGGTTTGATACCTTCCCTTTGTTCTTTTTGTGGGTGTGGCTACTTGATCCTTTATCTAGTTCAATAGTATTCTAGTCCTTTAGATTTTGCTATAGTGTTAAGACATGTAATATTAATTAATGGTGTTACTTTAAACATCTCTATGAAATTTGAGGGCTGTATTTTCTTCATATCTAATATCCACTACAATTTTAGAGTCCATTGAACAAAAGTTTTTCCTTCCATGGTAATAAAGGGTTTTATCATAGTAGTGGGGATTTATTTATAACAATATGGGAATCCAATTACATAGTCAATATTCCTCCTAAATCTCAATATGTCCCTCAAATATTTTAAACATAATTAATTATTTGCTCCTCTATAAGGAGTTTTAACATCTCTTTTAGGGATACAAACTAGTTCTAGGTAATAATAAGGTATTTAGTTACCAAGACCTTGATCATAATTATCTTGATAATCCTATAAAGGTCCATATTCTTAGGGTCTTTCTTAAATTGCTTGGTTTTTTTTTTGTAATAAATTAAAAAAAAAAAAATGGATCCTAGTTACCCCTCAATATGTCAATAATTTGAAATTATACCCATATAACAATAAGTACTTTCCTCATAGAGTCTCTTCCTCCATTGTAAAGTATCACTTGGCCTTAATAGTGTGTATCCTTATATTAAACTAAAATTCCTCCACCATAGGCAATTTCATATCCTAGAAATTAGTTCTTCACTCAAATTACACTAGAGCCCCTAAGTTTAGATGATATTATCTTATGAAATCATAAACAAATTCCAAAGGAATATTTTTGTCATATCCCTTTAACTTCTTTAGAATACACTAATTATAACACATAAATAACATGTCTCATTACAATGAACTTATCCATATTCATTGGATCATAATGGTAAGGATTTTTTCCCATGGCACCATTATCTCACCATCATTATCAATGGTCTTGGTTTTATTAGCAAACTATCATACATAATTTCTATCATATATGGTATCAAACACCTTGTTTAGAAATTTATTGGGAATAAATTATACCTCAAATCATATATAAGGGTCCAATCATGAATTTCAAAATTCTTATTCTTGATGAAGTGATTCTTCCATAGTGCTTCTTGGTGCTAGTTATCCTTTGTGTGAAAAGGGTTTGCTGGCATATTTTATCTAGTGTATATAGCTATTCAATGTGCTACTTTTTATGCCTCAAAAAATTCAAGGTATACCTTTAATACTATTCTCAATATTCTTAAATTTTAAACTTGATAGAAAATAAGAAATTATTCCCATAAAACATATCATAGGTTTGAACCCTATAGAGGTTTTTCATATAGTCAAATAATTTTACATGGATTTTTCAATCCATATTCTCAATCCAATTTATGAATATAAATGGTATTGATTACTATTCTCCAAGTCTCTATTTTTCACCTCAATTTGACCATTAGCTTGTGGGTATGATGGTGTAGGATGACTATGACAAATTTATTTACTCTTTCACCAAGAAGACAATGTGTCTAGTGGTAGACTATCACCATTAATTTATGATAATATTCTTTGCGATTCAAAATATATTAAATATGTATTTATACAATAACATTACAATTTTAATATCTTGATCATGACATAGATCCTTGAACTTTACCCACTTCATGACATAATCCATGTAGACTAGTAGATATTCCTCCCAACCATATCATGGGTCAAATGAACCAAGAAAAAATATTCTCCATTTATTGAATGGTTCAAGGATTATTTAGGAATCTAGAAGTATTTTTTTATATTGGATAGGTTTCCCCATACTTTGGCACTCATCATAGAGCTCAACATAGTCTTTTTTATCCTTATGATTTTTTTCCAATAATAACCAACTCAGAGGATTTTCTATATATTTTTGGGCTACAAAGTGTCCTCCATAGAGCTCATCATGATAGGATTTTTAGTATATTAAAAGTGTAATATCCTTATACACATCGATGCATATGATATTATTCCATCCTATATAAAATAGAATCCTCTTTATCAATAAGAACTATCTACTAATACAAATTGGTTTATAGTTCTCCCCTGGTAAGTACTATAGAAATTTTCTAATGGGTAAGTAATTGTGCATATAAAAATACCATGGAATATGAATAGACATTGTAAATATGTCATAATTATTTAAATTATCCTTATAAGTGTTTCTTCTTAATTCAATGTCAGCCTAGAAAATATTCTGCAATAACATTCTCATGACCAAGTTTGTCAAGTATTATTATATTGAATTTGTATAGTGATAGAAACCATTAGATAATTTTACCTTTAATGAATATTTTTTTATTTAAATACAAAGTGATTAGTTTGTAAAAAAATAGGATAATTAGTAATATAATGGAAAAACTTATCAATGGTATTTACATCTTCTATTAAATCATTCTTAGTAATTGTATAATTCAACTTTGCACCTAAGAGGTTATAGCTATATAAGTAAATGCATAAAATAGGTTACCATTTTTTTATTCCAAAAATATGCCTCATGTAGTATTTAATGCATTGGTATGATGTGAAAAGGTAACTCTCAACTAGGACCCCTTAAAACTAGTGTTACGTATTTAACCTTGAGTTCATCAAACACCCTTTAATAGGCAACTATCCATGAGAATTAAATTTGATAGGATATCAAGGGAACAAGTGTGTTACTATTTTACTAAATCTCTATATAAGCCTCCTAATTATTTAGTGTATCCAATAATGCTACATACATGTTTTTGTTTTTGAGGAGTCAATTTATGGATCACTTTTATTTTATCAATATTGATACTGATTCTAGCAAGTGAAATGCAGTGGTCTAAAATGATGTATTTTACCATCATAAAGTTATATTTATCATGGATCAAGGTTATTTTATTATCCTAACATTATTGTAAGACCTTGTCAAGGATTTAATGGATCCCTTGTAAGTTTATACATAGACTATAAAGTCATCCATATAGATTTCAACATAGTAATGCATAAAATAAATACATAAATATGTTGAGTATAAATATATAGAAGGTTGTAGGGGCATTACATATTCCAAAAGGAAGGACATTCTAGGATTCACAATATTTTTTCGAAATTAATAGAAGCAAACCATCTACTCAAATCATACATAGAAAGCATCTAAAGAACAAAAAGAAGAGATAGATATGATGGGTTTTCATAGGCACCATAAAAAATCACTATTTATAAATTATATAGCACAAAATTTTGATAGTTGTTTTATTATATGGAGGAGGTGGTTTTGAAAGGGACTCCAAAAACTTTTACAAAAGTGGATGCAAAAGGAGATATCACAAAAAAACATCAGTTTAGAGGGACACAAGATATCACCCTGAATAATCACAAAGGACATCGATTGAAAGCAAGAGAAATAAGAGAGCATAGTGGAATGCACAACAAGGGTTGAAAAACCTAGAGAGGACAACCAAAAAAATATTGCTACAAAGAAGCCAAATTATTAGAATTTTGGGTCTTTGTCACTTGCATCATGCACCTCGTTAGCCACATGAGAGCATTCTTCCTTCTAATGTTTTAGTTCTATAGAACCCTAAAATTGGTGCAGTAAAACTTAGCAAATAATTAAAATTACCTTAGTAATAATTCAAATTCAAGTTTTAACCCCGAATCGCCCGTTAACTACTTTTTAAACCGCTTGCTACCCGTTTCCTCATTTTTCATGCCATTTTTAGAGTTTGTTTTTTCTGTTGGATGATATCATCACCGATCAGACGATATCGCCTTAGATCAGATGAATTCATCTAGAGAAGAATGTCCAGACGATTTCATCCCAAAACCATTTTTTCATAATTAGCCTCTGTTTCAACGACATCTCTAATCTGGGCAGAAGCATGTATGCACTGTTAGAGACCATCCCCATTGGAGATCTCCCAAATTGGGATGATCCCCAACCTCCTAACCTCCCTCCTAATCCTATTTAAACCTTAGGACCCCCCTTGACATTCCCCTTGCTGAATTTCCCTATAATTTGATCTTTACGTGCATTATAATACCCTTGATTATCATCTGCATTTGTGTTTTTTGAATTTTCTTGTAGGAACTTTGTCATTTTTTAGCCGAATCAATCTCAGATCATCGTAGACGATATTGTACAATTCAATATGATTTCACACTCTATAGACGATTTCGACTGCAGTCAACATTGGGGGCAATCAGTGCCTAGAGTTTGCGCTTTTTCTATACCTTTCTGCTATTTTATTCTGCATCTAGTTAGTTTTATTATTATTTCCTATTATTCTACATCTTGGAGTTCACCCATATAGCTTAAGTACATAATAACATCATGATTAGCTATTAAAGCATGATAATTTACTTGCATTTCTATTTGGGATTATCTTATTAACATCATTTTGTCATTTCACATCATTTTTCTTTATCAGCATAGCTGCACTTTCTATAGTCTATGTCCATTTCTCTGATTGCAGGTCTCTGAAGAATTCATTAGATCTCAGACAATCCTGTCAGATCGGAGATGATCCTATCAAATTCTAGGTGATCTTGACTGCTCAAAAATCAGAACCTCCATCAGACATCTAGAATCAGGTATGGTTTTTCTCATCTAGCTTGTTCTCTGTATTTTCTATTTAAATATATTTTTTGTATTCATTTAAATCTGCATTTCATATAGAATAGTTTAGATTCATTTGGCCAAACCTAGGATTTGAATGATTAAAGATAAAATTGAACACATCAAACACATTCCCAACCTAGGCGTGGAGACTGCCACTAAACGTTTCCTGGTGAACCCCACCATCTGTCAAAAAATCATCTTAATACCCCTCCCTCGAGAGGCGGGACCTTCAAATGGCCTCTCAGTCTGAGGTATTGTCCCATCCTTCTCGTATCCCCCTTTCAGGCATATGGATCCTTTAACCTGAAGGTAAGGGTGCAAAAAATTTGGAGCGATACATTTCGGTGAACCCGACGTGAAACTAAAAACTTTTGAAAACAAAAACAAAAAAACATAGATGCATTTAAAATCATTAGAAAACTACTAAGTTGCATATCATGTTTAGATGGTAGCTCCTAATAAAAGACTAGAAATTACTATAAATGTTGAAAACCAATTAGCAACCATAGAAATTAATTTTGTGCTTAGTGTGCCTAAAACAGATAGAAACCAACTTTTATGGGATGAACTTAATAGGAGACTAGATCTCATTTCATCTAGAGCAACTGAACTTAGGCAAATCAAGAGGTTTGTCCTAGATAGAATCCTGGATCCCGATCAACTCATTTTTTATCATGAACTTCAGAGAGCTTGCCATAGGTGGTTAGCTTATAGGAGAGCTCTTGTGTCTTCATAATTGTTCACCTTCAAGGAATACCTCAAGAATGCAGCTATTATACACCAATTCCTAGGTCATGTAGAAGATCAAGAGGTCGTTCTTACGGATAGGGAAAGGTGGAGGAGAGTTCCTAGAGTTGTGTTATATTGAGAGTATTGCCACGAACTTTATTTCTACCAACCAAAATCTGAGACAGATAATATCACTATAGCACACTTTATTAAGTTCCTGAAAAACAATTTCCAATTTGAAGAGGAGCACTTTATGACTCCTGAAGAACTTGAGCCCGTTAATGATATTTATAATTTTTTTATAGAAAACTAGATCATTTCTTTCATTATTATTATTTCTTGCATTTAGTGTGTTGTTTGTTATCTTTATAATATTGTTATAAAAAACAAGAAAAACCAAAAACATAACAAAACCAAAACATTTTATTTTAAATACTATAGTAGGTATATAATTAAAATATATACCTCTTAAGCTTGTTGCATATATATATATATATATATATATATATATATATATATATATATATATATATATATATATATATATATATATATATATTTGCCGAAATCTAAGTTTAAGCACAATGACTAGACTTAGGAATGGTAAAAAAACTAAAGAAGAAGAAGAAGAAGATTGGTTAGGAAAGAAAACAAAAAAATCAAATGCCCTTCCTGAGGATCCAATTCCAGAAGGAGAAATTCTAAAACAGCCAGAAGATGAGCTGGTTGTAGATGAAGAAGAAGAAAATGTTAGAGGAAGGATCCTCATCCCCTAGAATGGCTCCAAATGGAACTATTGCTTTTGATAACTTAGATCATTTTTGGAAAATTTTCAATAATAATATTGGTGCTCTTAATATGGTAGTTCGTATTGATAGAGGCCAAATTAGTGACACTCAAGCAGCCATGGAAGATATGTTTAACATACACACCAATCCCTTGTCCTTTGTTGATCAAGAAAGTGATAAAGCTAGACCATCCAATAGAGATATGGTCACTATGATTCAGAACATACAACAACAACAAGTTACCCAACCCCCTAAGGAACCTGTTATTGAGCCTAAAATCATTCCCACACAAAAGAGACCTTCATTCATCGCTTTATTTTGCCAAACTATTGATCAATATGCTTCAAATCGACAAAAACCTAAAATGAAGCCAAACACCAATTTTCAACAATCTGGGATACAACATAATACAACTTCAAGACTTCTTCATAACACCCTTCCTACCAAAAATTTACACAATAGCAATATAGCATCTAATATTCATGTCCCTCCATCATATACTCATAAATCCCATATTAATGCCCTACCGAACCAATATGGTAGGCAAACCAATATATCTGGAAGCCATGGTGAAACAGTTAGCTTCCCGCATGGACCAGATAGATCCCTACCGTCCCTCGTACAATTATCGAGAGATATGTAGTCAACCTTTGGATCCCATAGTTGTAGCACAACCATACCCTAAACACTTTCCCATGCCCGTCCTACCTATATATAAAGGAACTGAAGATCCCATAGAGAATCTTCGTATGTTTAGGATAGCATGTCATGATATATCACATGATGACTTGCTATTACTAAAAATGTTCCCAAAAAGTTTAGGAGGAATGGCATTAGAGTGGTATTATCAACTACCCACTCATTCTTTGAGAAATTTTGAAGAAACAATTGAATCTTTTGTCCATCAATTTAGTGCCTACATCGAGAGACACGTGACCATTAAAGATTTATACAACTTAAAACAAGACAAATATGAATGTTTTGCTGATTTCTTAGCTATATGGAGGCAGTTGATAGGAAAACTACACTTTGTGCTACCTTATAGGGAAATGTTGGACATTTTTATTAATAATTTGCAAGAACAAATATCCTATGAATTATCAACTGCTACCTTGACCACCTTCGATCAAGCTATAGACTTAGCTCAAAGGGTGGAAGATGCTCTCATTAGAAGAGGTCAGCTTAAAAAGAAAGATGATGAGAAAACATCCATAAATTAATATAAAAACAAACAAGTTGTGGGTGACAGAGTCACTGATAGTAGAAACATTGCTAATGTTAATACTACAAAAACAATGGAGAAGTTTATATTAAAACCTCCTGATAAACCACCCCAAGAATTTACTAGATTGAATCAACCTTTATCAACCATTCTTCCTCAATTACTAGCACGAGGCTTGATTCAATTACCAGCTATCTGGGAACCTGATCCAACTATACCCGGATATAGAGCTGATTTACATTGTGATTTCCATAGAGGACCTGAACACTCTACCAATTCTTGTAAAAGTTTAAAACATAAAATACAAGATCTGATTGATAATAATGAAATGGAGGTGCAAGCCTTTCAACCTAAACAAAATGCTCCTAATAATACTCAAAATAACATTCCCCAAAATCAGAATCAAAATGCTAATCAATCATTAGATATATTTCAACATCCTTTACCAAAACATGGTAAAGAGGTGGCCAATCAAATTGAGCATCATAATTTCCCCCCTCCTACCGATATGTAGGGACTATTAGCAGACAATTACCTATTTAGGATCCCCAAATATTTGGCACAAATTTCTCCATGGTCACGACCAGACCCCTGTATAATACTAAAACACCGGATCCTAGTGATGTAGAATCGGATACTTAAAGTGAAATAGAAATCACCTCAAACCAATCAAATAGTTCTGAAAATGAATCAAATCCGATTCAACCTATCATAGATGCTATGGTTCTGGAAGAACCATTTCCTAGAAGAGTTACTACTCGACCCTCTTCTAATTAGTTCCTTCCTAATGAACAAGCCATAAACACTCAACCGAGACCAATTTAGCGTCTTCAATATAACATTGTAGGTACCATCAAAGTTGTTACTAGACAACAGGCTCAAAACTCTCAACAGGATCAAACTCAGAAGGATGGATCAGCTCCATTTGTTTTGAAAAATCCCAATAAAGGGAATCATATGTCTAATGTTCAACCTAAGCCTCCTTACAATATTAATGAACAATTATCCAATACTCCAGCCAAAATTTCCCTTTTGGACTTGTTAAGATCTTCTCCTACCCATAGATATGAGTTAATTCTTACATTAAGCCAAATGATGGTACCTCAAAATATTCAACCTGAAGCCATGTCCAATACTATCATCACTCGAGAAGTCGATTGTATTGACTTTCGAGATAGACATATCCCACAACATAGTTTACATAAGGATAAATCCTTATATATTACTACCCTAATTGGAGATGTAGCTGTTAAAAGAGTCTTGACTGATAATGGGTCATCTTTAAACATATGCACTTTTGACTTCTACCAAAGATTTGGCTTTAGAAGTGAGGAGATGAAAAGAACGGATATGATTATCAAAGACTTCAATGACGAGACATAAGAAATGTGTGGAGTCATTACTATACCCTTGCAAGTTGGTCCTAGAACCCTAGATACAACCGTGTTTATTGTACATTGCCCTGCATCGTACAATATACTTCTGGGTCACCCTTGGATCAATGCGATGCGAGCGATTCCCTCCACTTTACATCAGTGTGTTAAATTTGAATTTAAAAACCATTTGGTTACCATTCATGGTGATCCTAGATCCTTTGATATGTGTTCTCTGGCAGAACCCGTTGGAGTGCAATTTTACCCTGCCCTATCATCCACACATCCTAGTTCTTATCATCCATCCAAACATGTGAAACACACACCCATAACATCATCTACCCCATCAACTACACCTATACATTTAACTCAACCATCTTCTGAACAAAACCACACTAGAACCTCAAAAAGATCTTAAATCCACAACCAATCCTTCATGTTCCATCCCTATAATTTCAAAACCTATAGACCCATTTATTAACACCTCCACATTATCTACATCTATCATATCTTCCACATCTAAAGATATCGGGAATGATCCTTCTACATCTTATGCTCTTTCTGATGAACTCTTACTTGATTTATCTAAAATTATTATATCAGAAAAAACAAATGCTTCTATGCAATATTCCATTATCTTAAGTAATTTTTCACCATCTCCTCGTACTTTGGGCCTCCCACAACCTATGGGAAGTACTTACCAAGTCGGGAGTTGTGTTTTTATTTATAAAGGATATGATTGGGGTAGAATACCCCAAAACATCAAGACACATTATGATGGATATGCTAGGTGCTATTTTGCTAATGAATATATCAAAGCTAAACCCATAATGCTTAAAATGGGATATAAATGTAAAGGCTTGGGACCTTTCCAAAATGGTATGAAAGAACCTTTCGAGGTAGAACCATGGCCCGCCCGATGTGGTGTGGGCTTATTTCCTAGTAAGGGTCAACACTTCCCTTTTGAATATAATGATAAACTCATATGTTATCAAGATTATTTAGATGGGCGTGATGATTTGCCTCTAAAAAATCAGCCATTTACATGTAATATGCTATCCATAGCTTATCCTGAAATGATTGTTGAATCCGACGATGAGTTGGAGGGAGATATTTTTCATGATGTCTCCATTGAAGAGTTGTTACACAATGATTTTTATTTTGATGGTTCTATACCTACTATAGCCCATCTTGAGGCCACGACTCCTCAAGATGAATTATCCAAGTTAAACTTAAAAGAATTACAATAATTGGGCGTTTCACCTACCCCACTTAATTTTGAAAGAGATCTACACATGGAAGTAGAAAACGTCATTAAGGTTAACATTGGAACTGAGGATAATCCTCACATAATCAGTATTGGATTAGAATTAAGTCAAGAAAAACAAGAGCAATACATTGCATTTCTTAAAGAATATGAAGATGTCTTCACTTGGACATATGAATATATGCCAGGTTTAGACCCTTCTGTAGTCATGCATCACCTAGTAGTCCATCCAAATGCTAAACCTGTTAAACAAAAACTTAGAAAAATGCATCCCATAGTGGCTCTGCTAGTCAAAGAGGAGTTATAAAAACTCCTGAATGTTGTTTTTATATAGGCTATTGATTATGCTGAATGGATCTTGAATGTAGTTCCAATCACCAAGAAAGAAGCTACCAAAGTTAGGGTTTGCATAGACTTTAGAGATATTAACGCTGCATGCCCTAAAGATGATTTTCCTCTTCCAAACATAGATCAAATCATTGACTTTACTACTGGGAGTGGAATGATGTCCCTAATGGATGGATTTTCTGGTTATAATAAGATCAGGATAGCTCCTGAAGATCAGGCTAAAATAGCCTTTATTACCCCTTGGGGTACCTTTTGTTGGAAAGTGATGCCATTTGGTTTAAAGAATGCAGGCACAAAATATCAATGAGCCATGACTTATATCTTTCATGATATGATGCATGATATCCTACATGATTATGTAGATGATATTATAGCTCGCTCCATTAATGAAGATGATCATTTAGATGATTTAAGGAAAGTATTTAATCGGTTAAGAGAATATCTTATTCGATTAAATCCAACCAAATGTATATTTGGAGTCAAGTCCAGTAAACTATTAGGGGTTTTAGTTTCTTTACGTGGTATCAAAATTGACCCTCTCAAGATTGCGGCTATCACTGATATGCCCACACCCACCAATATATCTAAGTTACGAAGTTTACAAGGTAAGCTTCAAGCCATCCGTCGCTTCATCGATAAGCTGGCAGGAAAAACCAGTCCCTTTCTTAAGCTCCTTAAGAAGGATGTCCATTTTAATTGGGATGACAAATGTAAGGAAGCTTTTGAACTTCTCAAACAATACCTCCTTAACCCACCTGTGTTTTCACCGCCTAGACCTGATCGCCCATTTCTCCTATATATTTTAGCTTCAGATTTTGCTTTAGGAGCTATGTTAGCTCAGCTTGATGATGAGAAGAGAGAGCATGCTAATTATTACATTAGCAGAACCCTCATCAGTTATGAAACCCGCTACACAACATTAGAAAAACTATGTCTAGCAGTCATATTTTCTATGCAAAAATTATGCCATTATATGCTCAATCAAAAAACATATGTCATTGCTAAATATGATCCCTTGCGGTATCTCATGAGTCGACCTTATTTATCGGGTCACACAACAAAGTGGGTTCTTGCTCTAAGCGAGTTTGAACTCATGTTCATAGGAAAAAAGTCTGTTAAGGGTCAAATCATAGCAGATCAATTAGCTGATGCACCCTTAGAGTCTACCCATCCCCTCATCATTGAGTTTCCTGATGAATGTCTTAAATTAGAGGCAAACCATGTTGAACAATGGTCCTTATACTTTGATGGAGCCCGATGCATGAGTGGGGCTGGTGCGGGTATTATTTTAATAGCTCCACAAAAACACATTATACCTTTGTCCTTTAAATTAACATTTTCTTGCACCAATAATACTGCTGAATATGAAGCTCTAATCCTTGGATTACGAGCTACCTTGGCACTAAAAATTAAACATCTGCTAGTTTTTGGTGATTCTCAACTTTTTATAAACCAAATTAATGAAGTTTATCAGACCAGAGATGATAAATTATGCCCATATAAAGCATATGTTTTACAATTAATATATCTATTTGATCAAGTTACCTTGGAAGCTATTCCTCGAACTAGCAACCGTGCGGTTGACGCTATGGCCACAGCTGCATCTCTTCTGCCCTTGGAGTTAGATGACGAATATGCCATCATCATTATTCATTGACTCCAAGAACTTGCTTTAAATAATTCATGCTTAGAACCTTTGGATGTGTTTCTAATCAATGAAACTACTCCTGAACCTTGGTATACAAATATGTTTGATTTTCTTCACAATGGGACTTTCCCTACCAGTTCTAATAGGAACCAGCGTCGGTTATTACATAGACGAGCAAGTCAATTTGTAATAATTGGCAATACTTTATATAGGAGATCTTTTGAAGGTATCCTCTTGAGATGTTTGAATCTAGAAGAATCCAAATCAGCTTTGAGTGAAGCCCACAATGGATCTTGTGGAGGACACTTCAATGGTAGTGTCATTGCTAAAAATCTCCTTAGGATAGGCTACTTTTGGCATACCATGGAGAATGATGCACATGATTATGTGTGCCATTGCGACAAGTGCCAGAAACATGCTAACCTTGTCCATGCACCTGTGCAAGAGTTGCAGGCTATTTCATCTCCTTGGCCATTTTCAAAATGGGGCTTAGACATTATTGGCAAAATTAATCCTGTGTCATCTGATGGACACAAATTCATCATAACTTCCACTGAGTATTTCACGAAGTGGGTTGAAGCTATGCATTTAGCTTCCTGCACTGGAACACAAGTCTCTAAATTTATTTTTAATCAAATCATTTGTAGGTTTGGAATTCTTGCAAATATCATCTCAGACAATGGAACTTGTTTCAAAAATAAATATGTTAAGAAATTATGCCAAAAATATAAGATTCAACATCGACGGTCCACTCCCTATTATCCTCAGGGTAATGGCCAAGCAGAAGCATCCAACAAAACCTTAATCAAAATTCTCAAAATATTGGTTAATAAATTTGGTCGCGACTGGCACATTCAATTATATCCAACTTTGTGGGCATATCGCACTAGTGTTCGAACTTCCACTGGAACTTCACCTTTTGTTTTGGTTTATGGCGCTGAAGCTATTTTTTCCTTTGAATTAGAAGTTCCTTCTTTGGCTCTACTACTTCAAGATACCGAAGTAGGGATGAATATCGAGCTGGCTGACTCAGTCAGGTGGAACTCCTAGATGAAAAGTGCATCAATGCTTTGGAGCATCTTCGTGCCTACCAAAACAAGCTTAAAAGATCATATGCTAAGAAAGTTCATCATCGATCCTTTGAGGTCGAAGACCTTGTTTTAAAAGAAAATAAAAAAAATACTAATGCAACTAAAGACCTTAAAGGTAAATTTGAGCCCAACTGGCTTGGACCATACATTATCATTGCTAAATTTGAATCGGAAGCATACAAATTAGCTACCTTAGATGGTAAAGATTTAAAATAACCTATGAATATTATGCATATTAAGTGATATTACACATAAAATTTGGTCATTTCACCATTTGTATATATTTTGCATGTTGTATCATTTAAAATATATATATATAACTATTTAAACAAAAACAAACAAAAATAAAAGTAAAAACAATAATATTATAGACTCTTTCGAAACCAAAAAAAATAGAGAAGAAAGAGAGAGTCAAAATTATCAAAATCCTCAAAAGTATTTGTTGTATATATTTCTTCTTGAAGTATTGCAGTTATATTTTCAAATTATTTTGGATAAATTAGCATTTATTTGGAATCCCTCACTTTTGCAAACACAAAAATAAATATCTTGATTTTATCTGGCATGATTACTAATCTCTCTTATATCAAAGTCCACAAAATTCAATTAAATAAAGTTTGAGCACGGAGAATTGATCTTGTCATTTACTTAAACCAAGCATATCCTTTCACAATAAAATGATTATATTTGTAATGTCAATGCTATGCTACATAGTAGAAGTGGTTTCTTGAGCAAAAAGTTTCCCCTGCTATCCTATCATGCACATGGTCTAGAATCTTTGATAATTGACAAAAGGACAAGCTCACCCCTACCCGGAATAAAAATCCCTTGCTCTACAGCTAATCCGAGTAAGTATCCCTAGCATAAGAAGAAAATAAAAGTTCAAGAAAAAGAGAAAAAAAAAAGGTTATTTCAACTTTATCTCAAATATCAAGCCAAAATACAAAAGTACAAAAAAAAAAGAAAAAAAAAAAAAGAGCAAAGAAAGCAAAAGCAAATGCAATAAAATCCCTTTCCCTACCCATTGAAAAGAAAAGGAGGGTTGATGAGCTTGAATCCCTGGAATTCTCAATTATTCAAAAACTGTGAGGTAAGCCCCATAACAGGTGGTTTGTGCCCAACCCGCTTGGCCTTGGGTAACTCCTAGCGTGGTGATATATCTGTTACATTAGCGACCTTCTTTTGTACAGACCTATGTCTGCTTATGGATTAGCTAGCTCTTGATAACCTGACCTACATAGTAGTCTAGTATGGTTATATGCATCTAAATCATGTTTAATGAACACTTATTTGGTTAATTCAAATCACTTGTATCAAATTATCTTGCTCAAAACTGGTAAATGAACAATGCAATTGCACACACATTTGTATTTGAGAGATTTTGTGTATCATTATGATAAATCAAGATCAGAAATGAACTCACATACGCACATGGGATTCCTTATAAATATAACTTTTGTCTTTAAGATACTTTGAAATATTTTTTGCAAATTGTCTGGAATAATTTCATTTTATCATCTGAGAATAGTTGTTTAGTATAAAGACAACTACATGCATTATCAAAAAAATCAAAATCATTTTCAAAAACATGCAATAAAGTTACATTTATATATAACTTTTTGACTTTCACGACGATGGTATAGTTCCAAAACCAAAATTGAAATTTTATGCCTAGCGCAAGTCCTCATCTTTATATTTTCTGTTTATTTTCAAAAAAATTAAAAATCAACCATGCAATAAAACTATTATATCAATTTATTCTTTGGATTTCGCGATGATGGTATAAGTCTATACCTATAATTCTATGCCTAGCGCAAACCATCGTTCTAATTTTCTTTTCCATATATTTTAAAAACAAAATTCATCAAAACATATGACTTAAATCATTATGTTACACAAATATGCTTTACAAACAAACAAACAAACACTTATTCTATTTCATGACATTATGTTCAAATTCAGTTTTTGCAACCATGGTATAAATTCTAAGGAATTGTTCAAAATTTTATCATACTTAGGAATTTATGCCTAGCAAAATCATATTTCTTTTTGTATTTCATGCATACTATTTTTATGAAAATCTGAAAACAAATCATCAAACCATCATTACAACACAAAGTCTTAAGACAGTCTCTTAAGCACTCTTTTACTTTTAAACAATATTTCTATACTGGGATTAGCTTGACGACCGAGTGAGCGGCGACTCCATGAAATGGTCTATAATAGCGACAATGTCCTTTGAAATTATTGTTAGAAGTCCCTTTTATTTTTCATCAAATCGCACCACAACCACCAATTTTTTTACATCAGATTATTTCATTTAAAATCTTACAGCATGATATCAAATTATAATATTTCAAAACAACATAATTACATGAATCATCAAATAAATCACACCAAAACATTAAAGCATCATACAAACATAAGCCAAGTCATATCACAAAAAAAAGATCATATATATACATATCTCAAAAAAATATATGTACATCATATCAAAATCGGATTGGTATGCCACAATCTACATATTGGCATACTCAATCCTCTCAAACCATATATACAGTCTGTGCAGTGTAGTAGCCTAGCCTTGAGAACCCCTCGAGCTCTCAGCCTCATCTCCTCCCCTACCCTGATGTGGACGAGGTGGCCCCATCATAGTATGTGTGGTACTACAAGTCCTAGTCATCGATCGAGATGAAGTCCTTGATGACCCAACCCTGATCAGATTCGTAATACTGGTTGGCAATTGCACCCTATGACCCTATGGCACCAGCTGGAAGCATATACCCTGATAGAAGGCAGTCTAACCAACTGATCGTGCTAGCTCTCGAGTGCTCGCTCCTCTACTCTATGCTCTGAGGCGTGCGACCTCATCTCTGAGTTGTGTGGCCTCAGCTCAGTGTCATGCAGCCTCATCCTATAAAGTTTGCACCTGAGCCTGGAGATAAATAGTCTCTGCCTAGAGAGTAGCCATCTCGCTACTCTCTCCTGCCTCGACACCCTTACCCTTATCGAGCGATGGTGGCCTCTCTCTCCATGGAGAAGGGGGTCTCTCCTCCCTCATATCTCACTGTCGTAGCCTTTGTTGAGCCTGTGGCCTTCTCTGATCTCTCCCACTATGACCCTCTGCCACCTCAATGGCCTCCTGGCATTGCCTTCCCATCCAATGCACAACTACGTGAATCAGACCCTGAACCCTCATCATTCGATGATGATAGATTCTTGTGTACCAGGAATCATAGCCATCAGCAACCCCTATGCCATCCCCATCCATTGGTTGAATGGGGGCATCGTTCGCATCCTCACTCCAAAAGCACTGCATATCTGGAGCCCCATTGACTGTAGTGTTATCCTAGACGGTCCAAGAAAACTCAGTCTTTGAGAGATGGGATCCCCTGTTGTAGACCGAACTACATCAAAACTCGGTCATAGCAATGGAGCTCCACCTCTCTCCTCTCCATCCTCAGCCAATAGGTTTGTTTAATGTGAGCCAGCTCCTATCCATCCTTGGCCCACCTTGGATGATCTCTCCAAGGCCTCCAGGTGATCTGGTCAGAGATAAGGTCATCAAGTAGTCTCCGAGACATTGGTAGATCTATCCATCACTGTGACCCTCTTCGGAGCCACCAGTAGAAAACTCGGGGCCTCTCCTTGTCAATTCCTATTAGTGGGAGCCCTATCGGCCTCCGCACCATGATGTGCTCCTAGCACCAAACCTACAGTAGTGATGTCATGACCAGACATCAGCAGCCCTTGTATACGACCCCATGCAGGATCCTATACAATCGGTATAGTACAAAGCTCCCCCAAGAAAACCTATACCCGTGGTCTCTCATGTCATAGACCACATATGTCAGTAGCCATGGTACTTTGCATCCACTTTGATGGCATAGCAGCAAACCACCTACCACCCCAGCAAAAACCTGTGTCAGTCTAGATGCCCCAAGAATTTGGCATAGCGACTCGATGTTCACTCCGCCCTTCTCCAGGGCAAAGCTTGGATCTTTGCACAGTCACATCATCACGTGGCCCTAATTGGCTATGGGACTTATTAGCCATCCTTGTATGGGGATCCTCAAAATCCTCCATACATCCTCCAATGTGGGAGTCATCTCCCCTGTCGGTAACCAGAAACAAGACAAACCCGGATACCACCTCTCTGCTAGGGCTATCAATAGCCCCATATCTATAGAAATCTGTGGCATATATGCCACATTCTGCAAGCCAAATTGAGCCAACTGATCTCGCTTTTCCTGAGATAGAGCAGCCAAGTCATCCCTTAGCCCACCGTATTTCCATTCTCTGCTCTTTAGTAATCCTCTCTACAACATAAACAACAAAACAATAAAAATTATTAATAAAACAGTGATTAAAAATACAAGTAAACAAGTTCAATTTCATACAAATGATGATATCGTCCACTATTGGACGATATCGTCCAAAATTTGAGCAAATTTCTCTCTGATTTTGCACGAGGGAATCGTCCCTTATTGGACAAAATCATCTTCATATCGCTGATTTCGCCCTTGGACGAAATCGACGATATTAAGATGATTTCAATGAAATTGAGACGATTTCATCCCGACGACGTCAACGGCCCAAAAACGGCCGCGATGCTCAAAAATCATTCAAAATCAATCTAAAAATCATGAAATTCAAAATTAAAGCATTCTAAATTAAGTTTGGATCCTTACCCGTAGCCCGTGTTGGACCTCGTTGATCTGTGTGCTATCTCGACCATTCTTGTCTGTAGAGCTCTAGAAACTAGGAAAATGAACAGTAACAATGAATTAGGGTTTTTCCCTATTTTTCTTAATTTTATTCAAAACTTGATTTTCTACGTTTTTACCTCATACGTTCAATTTGGGTAAAAACACGGATGGGGCACCATAGTAAGCTGTCGTACGATTCGACCTAGAATCGTCGCCTTAAAATGGGAATAAATTTTTGCTTTCTTGTAAATCAAGAAGAACTCGTATTTAACGCATTTTATTCAAAAAAATCACTAAAGAGGGGGCAAAATGTAGCACCCTAAAATTGGCACAGTAAAACTTAGCAAATAATTAAATTTACCTTAGTAATAATTCAAATTCAATTTTTAACTTCGAACCGCCCGTTAACCGCCTGTTAAACCGCCTGCTACCCATTTCCTCATTGTTCATGCCATTTTTAGAGTTTGTTTTGTTCGTTGGATGATATCATCGCCGATCAGACGATATCACCTCAAATCAAACAAATTCTTCTGGAGAAGAACATCTAGACGATTTTGTCCCAAAACTAATTTTTCATAATTAGCCTCTGTTTCAATGGCATCTCTAATCTAGGTAGAAGCATGTTTGTGCCATTAGAGACCCTCCCCATTGGAGATCTCCCAAATTGGGATGATCCCCAACCTCCTAACCTCCCTCCTAAGCCTATTTAAACCTTAGGACCCCCCTTGAAATTCCCCTGGCTAAATTTCCCTGTAATTTGATCTTTACGTGCACTATAATACCCTGGATTATCATCTGCATTTGTGCTTTTTGAATTTTCTTGCAAGAACTTTGTCATTTTTCAGCCGGAGCAAGCTTAGATCATCATAGACGATCTTGTACAATTCGAGAAGATTTCGCACTCTACAGACGATTTCGACTGCAGTCAACATTAGGGGCAATCAGTGCCCAAAGTTTGCACTTTTTCTATACCTTTCTGCTATTTTATTCTGCATCTAGTTAGTTTTATTATTATTTCCTATTATCGTGCATCTTGGAGTTCACCCATATAGCTTAAGTACATAATAAAATCATGATTATCTATTAAAGCATGATAATTTACTTGCATTTCTATTTGGGATTATCTTATTAACATCATTTTATCATTTCACATCATTTTCCTTTATCAGCATAGCTGCATTTTCTATAGTCTATGTCCATTTCTCTTATTGCAGGTCTGACAAATTCGTCTGACGAATTCGTCAGATCTCAGATGATCCTGTCAGATCGAAGATGATCCTATCAAATTCTAGGCGATCTTGACTACTCAAAAATAAGAACCTCCATCAGACATCCAAAATCAGGTATGGTTTTTCTCATCTAGCT
This sequence comes from Wollemia nobilis, assembly GCA_028583015.1. NCBI lineage: Eukaryota > Viridiplantae > Streptophyta > Pinopsida > Araucariales > Araucariaceae > Wollemia > Wollemia nobilis. The sequence goes on from JAQPPZ010016981.1 coordinate 41,726,448, forward strand.
TGTTCTCTATATTTTCTATTTAAATCTATTTTTTGTATTCATTTAAATCTGCATTTCATATAGAATAGTTTAGATTCATTTGGCCAAACCTAGGATTTGAATGATTAAAGATAAAATTGAACACATCAAACACATTCCCAACCTAGGTGTGGAGACTGCCACTAAACGTTTCCTGGTGAACCCCACCATCCATCAAAAAATCACCTTAATACCCCTCCCCCGAGAGGCAGGACCTTCAAAGGGCCTCTCAGTCCGAGGTATTGTCCCATCCTTCTCGCATCCCCATTCCGGGCATGGATCCTTTAGCCTGAAGATAAGGGTGCGAAAAATTTGGAGTGATACAAGTTCATCCATCATTTTTGTAGCTTGTTGGATAAGGATCCAAGCCATCTTGGATGTTATGGACACAAATTTCAATATCATTTCTAGACCATTCAGGGGGTCAAATATGGACCTCTGTTGGATACAAATTGAGGGTCCACTTGGGGACTATGTCTCCATCGATCGAACAAGGTTTCCTTCAACCTTCAATTTCTTTACCTTGATAGGGGAGTCCTCTAGAGCTTATTAGCCATGCTCATAAGTGTTGGGAGTATTTCACTTTTCCCCTAGTGTTTTTCCTATAAAAGATCTTTGTCATGGATTCACTTTAATGGATTGTAGAGTCACCTAAATTTTATCTGAAAATCAACTTTCTATGGGATTTGGTAATATTAGGGGAGGTTGTTTCCATAGCTTTGCCTTCACTTATTACATCCTTTTGTAGGATTTCCTGACTTTGAATTGTAATGGGGGATTTTTAGGACTGCTAACACATGAAACAATGGATTTTTTAGCTTATTTATGGAGTGCATGTTTGTAGATAATGAGGTGCAAACCATGATGAATTGGATGTGTGGACATTCTTTTTTTGACATTGTCAATAGAGAGGTCTATTGACCTATATAAATAATAAAGTACATTTATGGTCTTGATACCCCTAAAATGGTTTAGGAAGGCCAAGTGGAAGCTACGAAGGTGGAAGTCAACCTTTTCAATCATGAAATATTGCATGATGGGGATCATGATCCGGTTCCATGGAATAGGGATGGATTCCCTAATGATTCCCCCTTTATCACTTCCTAATTTTTTCCTTTGTCCATGAAGAATTTTATCTCCTCAACCACTGAATGTTTGTCATAGTGAACTTCTCCATTATTAATGAGGTATATCACTTACACAAGCATGCACACATTAGATTTGAATTTTAGACCATAAACTTAAACTCAACCATTCTCCCATGACTTAGTAAATTCATCCAATAATTCTGGATTGTTCCCATTGAATTTACTTAAGAATGGTATAAATACATAGTTTTATAGGATTTCCTCCATAGTCACATCAAGATAAAGAGAGACAGGTTCCATAAGGATCATCTCCAAATAATATGATCTTTCTTTAGGATTTGTTGTGTACTTCCACCTCAAAAATTAAGATAGAGAAAAATTGTAATGGGGTTGATTGTTTCAATGGTCAAATTTAAAATTTGTAGGGAAGGTATAATGGTTGAAAGCTTATGAGGTATGCATGTTAAAATTTTTAGATATGATCACATCGATGGACATCATACTTGGGGATCTGAGACTCATGTGCCCACCCTAACTCAAAATTATCACAACCAATGGAGAGGAGGATAACATTGGAAAAAAACCAATAGAAATGAGTTGAGACATACATGATTACGATGGAGTTGACCTAAAGGACATATTTGGAATGATTGCTCATTAGGTTGTTTCAAAAATTGCTCAATATATTTGTAGTGGCATGGATACACTTACCACCAAAATATGACATGGGCTAGCATATGACCAAATGGAACTTTAGCGCTATGGTGGAGACAAACACAAAAACCTGAAGTTGGTTCCTAGGCAAGTGAGGGATCAAGTGTCACATGGCCAAATATGACTTTAATTCCACATTGGAAACTAACACTAAATCCCAAAGGTGATTTTAAGGCATGCACAAGCCCAGTAGGTGGACCTCCAAAAAGAGGAACTCTCAATGATAAATGAAATTTGCGTTGTTTCCATTGGGATTTCCACATGGATAAGAGAACCATATATGTTAAGGGATAGCACTAAAGGAAAGTGTTACTTTAACTGGTAATTATGTCATTAAGGGATTGAGTAAAGTGATCATACCATACTTTGAGAGAATCTTCATCTAGAGCTAGATTGGAAAGAATGTCAGCTACTTTGTTACCTTATTTGTACACATGTTGGATGATGAGATTGATGTGATTGTGAAGGAGCCTCTTGGAGTCTTTAATGTGGTTGTAAAATATCCAAGCAATATTCTAAGTCCCTTTGAAATATTTTATGATATTTAAAGAGTCTCCTTCAATTATAAGGTTTTGAGACAGAAGGTCAGCCAATATAGACAGCCCTTGGTAAAGAGCCTTGACTTCAACCATATGGTTTATTTGGATGTCAATGTTTTTATAAAATGCAAGGATGATTCTCCCATTGTGATAGCTGACGATTACACCACCACTAGAACTACCTAGGTTTCCTTTAGATGCCTCATCAAAATTTAATTTGATCCAATCAACTAGTGGGGAATCCACCTGATAAAATTTTGATAATAAATGAGAGTGAAGAGGTATTTATAGCAATACCAAAAATCCAAATTGCATAATAAATTTTAACATAATTCAATATAAGAAGTTGTATTTATTTTAATTACAAATATAAAATAAGGTTTAACCATAGTGTAGTGGGATCATATAATAAAATATTAAATAATTTGATAATGAGGTGTTCTTAGGCCTATCCAATACATCATACAGTGTTGTCTCTTAACCATGAATCAATTTACAAATTCAACACCCTCTATTAATATAAACTAAGAAGCTAAGGAGAGAAGATATTAGTGACAATAATATAATCCCCCCATAATTCATGCTCTAGTGGGTCTCTATAGTTGAGGTAGATCCATCGAAATCTCCCCCATCATCTGAAAGACATCCACCTTGCTTTAAGAACTTTGCTTCAATATTTCATAACTTTAGCAAGTAATTATTTGTAGTATGTCCCTCATTTTTATAGTATCCATATGTGATATTTATTTTATTTGAAGACTTACCCTTATCTATAAACCATGTCTTATCCTCCTTATATTATAATGATCTATAAGTGATCATGTATGTGAGGAGTTTCACCATCATAATTCCACATTGCAACAAGAAAGTGAACTAAAAGAGAGAAAGGTTGATCAAGAGTTATATTCTTTTGGGATTCCAAGAACATAGAAATCCTATGAACTATTAGGTTCAATATCTTAAAGGATGGGGGAGATTAACAAGGTCAATTTTAAAACTTTCTACATCATCATTATTTTTACCTCTAGAAGATGCAACAGTTTTCCTCAATACCTTGAATATTACAATATAGTCATGGTCATTATAAAATTCATCTATATAAAGAGAAAAAATATCTAATTACAAGTGACTTACTTTAGTAGTAATAAAATTTTAAAAAATTTCATGTAGCTTTGACCATACCTTGATAGGGTCACTTTAATTTTTTTATATGGAAAAGCAACTCTAGTTTAATCAGCATAAAAAACAAACCTAGAGCCTCTTTTTTCTTTTGGTGGTAAGCTTCATGATTAAGAACCATTGTTTTACCCTTTTTAAAGATACACCACAAGTTATTACTTTGTAGTAAGTCAATTATTTGAGTTGATGAATACGATAATTTTTTCCATCAAGATGAGTAACTAGGGCTTTGTAGTCCATCTTACACAGCCTAATACCTAACACTATAGAAATTCCATTAATTTATGAGACTAGCTTGTAGATATTGAACACTCATATGATTTGAAAAAATGGGCTCAAATTACTTTTGTATACAAAAGTTATGGCCTCTAGAAGATTTTCCCTAATGGAACCTAAAATTTTAAAAAATTTAAGGCTCTAACATTAGGGAAGTAAGTGTCAATATCAACCTACCACTTGGAAAGATTTAATTTTCTAGAATGATCCAATCACTTTTCACCACCTTAGATCCTCTAATTCACGTAGTTGTTAATACTTTTCTTCAATTGATTGGCCAAAGGTATATATTAAAATGATTACATGGCATATAGGGATGCCATGTCAACCTCCTATCATAGTTATTTTGCAAAATTCTTGAGTAGAATAGAAGATATTTAATCCATGGTATCATAGGTGTAAAGTTCATATTAATAACCAAATTAGTAGCCATAGCCTTTGGAAACAAGGGTAGGGCCTTCTAACTTAATCCCTTGTCAAAGCATAGTAGCCAAGGTGGACTTAAGGTTTGCAAAAAGAGTTGGAAATGAGATTCAAATACACTTGTCTACCCCTAACACCATATTGCTAGCCAATCTACTACCATAGATCACCATGATCTAAAAAACTATATTCTATAAAAAAATATTTTTTGTTCCTTTCTTCAAAGAATAAGGTTAATATTTCAACATGTGACCAGCCTATTTCAATGCAAGGGACTAACCATTACATCATGCTACAAATTTTAATAGGATAGAGGACTTTCTAACTAATTATTGTTATAATTTACATAGATAAGATAATAAAGGGGAGAATTTATAGCAAGTAAAACTTGGGTTGTTCATGTCTAAGCATCTTAGGATACTCATTGCTAGTCACCACACATGCCCATGTGGATGAGCTTAGGTGCATTCCCTCTCCTTGAAAAGGAGCTACACATGCTTAAAATATTTTGAGTGTCAAGCCATAGTTGACACATGAGAAATCATATAGATTTGTATTCAATTTTTCTCTCCTTTTTCCTCTTTTTGAATTTATGACTTCTAAGATAATTTTTGGAATCTATTTTTTGAAAGAGAATCAATTATCTCTAATACTCTCAAAATGATGAATAAGGAATAATAATAGAACTTTTTTTTACCTTATGTAAACAAGTATTATGATACTTTTAGGAGGAAATCATCCTAGGGATGGAAAGAATAATCAGAGGTTTCAAATGACATTTGTTTATGACTGAGGCAAATCTATATATGCTTTAATACCATATTAGAAATTCATAATATTTTTTAGCAACAAATAGAATCACATAATATACTCAAATCATGTATAGAAAGAGTAAAAGGATGAAAATAAGAGATAGATATTATGGAAACCTATAGGCACCATAAATAATCACTATCCATATATTATATTTCACAATAATCTAATAAGAAATGAGGCGTGAGGGGTATTTATAACAATACCAAAACCCCAAATTATGTCATTAAGTTTAACCTAAGATGACATAAAAGTGGTATTTAATATAAATACAAATATTAAATAAGGTTTAATCATAACATGGTTAACCATGGCCCATTGGGATTACATACTAAAAACTTATAAAATATTAAATACATTTCATAACAAAGTTCCCCTATGCCTATCTAATATATTGCACAATGTCAACTCTTGGCCATGAATTAGATTATAAATTCAATAGGACATAATAGGAAATTGCACCTTAAAAATAGGTGAATGTAGTATTATCTTGGTCCTTAGGGGCTATGCAAATTTGGTTATATCTACTAAATCCATAAAGAAATAATAAGTATTATTTCCCTTATAATGTATTTAAAACTTGATCAATGAAGGACAAAGGGAAATAATATTTCTTGGTGACGTTATTTAGCTCATGATATTCTATGCATATTTGTCATTTTTATCACTTTTTTAGGGCTATGACAAGTGGTTTCACCCAGTAACTATCTTATATAAGGGTAAATTAATCTAACATTAAGGATCCTCTAAAAATCTTCTTTAACAATATCTATGAGCATATGATTCATCCTACTCTAAGCTTTGTGGATAGGTCTAATTTCATCCTATATATATGATGAATACAAATGTTAGGGTGAATTCCCTACATATCATAGTAGTTATAATCAAAGGATTTTCTATGCTTCTACAACAATGCAATTAGCCCCTTCTATTGCTCAAGAGAGATTAATTTAAAAAAAAAAAGTTTTTGCTTTAGTGATATCTATAAATATGACTTTTCTTGGCCCTTTGTCTATGTTATAAGTTAATTGTAATATAATTCCATAAGCATTGGTATTTTGAATGATAATTACAGTCTTTATTCTAATCATTGACATATTCTATAGGAGATGATTGCTAAGTGCTTATGTTACCTTAAACAGATGATAGTTTATACAATAGACATTCTACAACATGTTAGAAACCATGGTGTCTTCATATCTTGGTTTTAAATACAATGTCTAATCTATTTTTAGGATGTGATATATAGAGGCAACATCATCCTCTACTTAATATTCGTAAAATTCATCTTAAAAATTAATTTTTTGTTAATAATGGGGATATGAGGTTAGCTTTTTTTGTTGTTATTAGATATAGTTATATTTTTGTATTTGTAACTGATGTATACATTAGTTGTTGTAATCCATGGCCTTCCTATGATGAGTGTACATCCATCCATGTCATCCTTAGGTTAAATCAACATAGAATTAATGGGATACACCCAAGAATTGGTTGATATATTAATATCATTAATACCTCTTCTAGTTTGATAGTTGACCTATCATCAATTTGCAGTATTGTTGGAATATACCTCAAGGTTGGAAGGTTCAATATATCCATGCTCTATTTAGTCATTACATCATGGTTTGACCCAAGTATATCAAGGTTTTTCTAATAGGATTATGTGTTAGGATATATTACATTATTTGATACATAAGAAGATCAAGGGTTCATTAGGTAGATTTCATAATACGAATATTAAATGTCATTTATAAAAGCTATATTATGGTCACTAAGCTCCATAGTTGTATTGCACAAGTTCTCTCAATAATAGAAGGTTCTATGCATTATTTCTCATGTGTTATGTGTAAATCAGAAAATAAACAAGACCAATACAAATAGATAAAAGTAACAAAAGCACAATAACAACACAATATTGCTCAAAACAAATAAAATTTTATTAATGTGGTCAAATATCTCAATTGTATAATGAATGTGCCCCAATATGGGGTTTTACAATGCCTTTGATATAGAATTTACAAATAATACGATTTTTGAAGCCTTGGTTCATTGAAAAATGGTGTTTTCATTCTCGTCCTTGATCCAAACAAGGGTGCGGGTGGTATTGTGTATCCTTAGAGGGCCACCCTAGATTCAATAGCTTCTAAAAAGATAAAACTTATACCTAAAAATAGAAAACAATAAAAAGAGATTAGAAGCACATGCGAGGGCTCCACTATGTGAGGCCTTCAAAATGACAAAATAACTAAAACCATAGATGTTGAAATATAATACTATAAATAGAGATGCAAGAATGTAAAATAAATACAAATAACTTCTTACCTTGTCAACATGCTAATTTCTATCTTTGCTTCTATCGCTGATGATTGCGAGGATTCTCGAACGGTGCTCAAGGGTCATAGGATTGTAGATCTATTGTGGGAAACACCCAAAGGTATTCTATGATGACTGCAGATGCACCATAAAGGTTTCAAAAATACCCAAAGATGTTATGTGGACTCTAGAGGGAATTCAAGGACTGAGGAAAGTATCATAGAACCAGATATGATTTATGTGGGTTTACCGATGGTGAAAGCAGGAAGTGCGATGATGACGATGAATGATGAAAGTGATGGTGAAGTGGCTAAGGTAGAAAGGCTTGAGGATTTCTATCAAGGATTAATATTATAAGACACTTAATAATTTTCAAGAGAGCTTAAGAGTTTGTAAGGGGTTTGATTCATAAAAATGACTCATATTTTATAATCTACCCTTGAACATGTTAGGGTTTCGATGACACAAAATGAGCGGATGAGATTAAAAAATGAGGAAGGATAGAGATTAATTTTGGGTAAGTGGTATGGATTGAGATAGATGGATGGCTAAGATTAATACATGGTAGAGGGCTAGGATTAATTTATATAAATACATATATATTCATTAAATATATATAAATATAATATATATAATATTAATATTTATATATATATTAAGTAAATACACACATATATATAATGGGTGGCTATGATTGGAGGAAATAGATGGATGACAAGTGGCTAGATTTTAGTGTCTACAGATGTCCCTTTTTGTATAGCGTTGCATGAAACACAATGCGATGCAAAAATACGAGACACTTGGTTTGGCATGATGAAGCAACTTTATTTCGTTGGAGTGCAAAGATGATTTTGAAGATAAAAGAATTTGTATGGTGTAATTGCAAGTGTATGATGTAAGTGTGGATGATATGCATGATGTAAATACGATGCCATTTTTTCCCTAATAGTTTAAAGGGTTTTTTCCAGGTGTAGATGCCATGATCATGTAAGATGTATCCCACTGTGGGAAATTAAAATCAATTTTTTTTACCCCAAGTTTGGGATGATTCTATGTTGTTGAAGAAAGTGCCTTTTGGCATCATTGAAATGCAAAGTGATGAAAATAAAATATCAAGAACCAATCACCCTAGGATCATGTTATTTCTAGGAGGCCTCTTTTGGTGACTATGCACAATTATTGAATGTTAAATAGAATGATGTAGTATGAATTATCCATATTTCAAGCCCCACATACAAGGCCATTAATGATAGCTTTTGAGTAAATTAATATGAGCATAGTTTCACATAAATGTGAGGGATAAAATGTAATTTTATTCTCAAAAAAAAGTATATAGAATGATGAATATGGTCAAGTTTCCTTATAGTTATTTATCCATCTTATAAAATTGCATGGACAACCAATCGATGCAATCACCAAGATGATATAATAGACCACTAGATACGAGGTTCACTTAAAATTGTATGTGAACTTGGAAAATATGCAAATGTAATGATTGATGGATGAAAATGATGTTGAAATGAATATTTGATGATGAGAAATGCATTGATTATTGAATTGCATGATTTTGTGAAATTTTGCATTGGTTTGGAGCATTTTTAGAGCAATTTTGGATAATTTTGCAACTTTTGATCACAAACAAAAGTTAACCACCCAAATCAATCCATGTTATCATAAATATGAATGAAATAATGGAGTGAATAATTTAAATGATGAATGTGGTTGTTTTGTGAAAATTTAGACCCTTTTGATGCATTTTGAAGCTTGTAAGGTGATTTTGTAACTTTTAGTCATAAGCAAAATTTAAGCATCTAAATTGACTTTTGTTTTCACAAAACATGATATGATGATGAAATCATTGTATGGATGCAATTTGGAATGATTTTGTGGAGGTAAGATACCTTTTTGGATCATTTTTGTCTTTCTACAAAATTTAAAACCAGACATCAACTAACATCTTCAACATCTACAGATGCCAACAAGCATTTTGGCATTCTACAGACTCTGGTCAGTATTTCAATGTATCTATGAATGCCCATGGGCATTCCAGTACACCAAAAATAGCTATAAATAGTTTGTAGAGGTGAAATAAGATTTATTTTTATGTTTGTAAATTCCAAAATCTACGTTTGAAGGAGTGAGGAAATTAAGTGGAGTGAAGGAGTGAGTTGGGGTGGTAGCTATGGTTATGGATGGTGCAGATGCGAAAGCAGGAGTAGAGGTGCATATTTCTAAGGTAAGTGCCCTTGGAATTATTGGTTTAAAATTGTGCAATTTTTTTAAATTATACAATGAATGTGATATTAATGTGCTTGCATTGTATATATGTTGTGCTATATTTGAATATTTTGGAGATGTGGCATCTGTTATCACCTCTCATATCAGGGGTGATAAAGGTATTACATGATAAGTAGTAGAAGTGGTTGGAGAGAGTGGGTCTGGTTGGGATAATCCAGATTGATGTGGTGCGGGTTTATGAGGGATATCTCTCTACCTTGGTAGAGAGATAGGATATAGATAGGGGGATATTTTAGCTCCCTACTGGAAAGGCAATAATGACACTTGAGGATGTATACCACATCCTTAAATTATCAGTGGAGGGGTTAAGTGTTAAGTTTGGACACAATAAGGGGTACGATATGAAATAGATCTTTGGAGATCAATGGTCGTACATGAGTGTGAAGGATGGAGGGATAAGTTACTTGGTGATGTATGTGGATAAAATTTTAGAGGCGTTACCTACCTTAGTCATGTTCGTGTTGGCCAACATAGTGGCCCCATATAGCACTAGCTATAAATTCCCTTGGAACTTTATTAGGTTGGTTTTTGATATGCTCAACAAGCCTCAGGTGTATGCATGGGCACTTGCTTTGCTAGCTTAGCTATACCAAGAGTTGTATGAGGTGAGGAGGTGAGGGTGAAAGGGATTGGGATGTAGTGTACTACTATAGTGTTGGGGCTAGGAGCACTTTAGTATGGCTCAAGCTATAGGATTTCATACTAAGGTTTGGGATGGGGAGTAGCCCTATGCTATGATATGGTGAGTGGCTAAGAAGGTGTAGTTAAGTCATTGTATCTATACTGGCCTGAAGTATAGGGATTTGTGTGTAGGGCTAACACCTACTCAGGTGTAATGGATACTGTGGTGGGGTGCCACTTGGACTATTTATGGGGAGCAACTACAGAGGATACAATAGGCTAGATGGGTGGTTGGGTAACATAGGAATGAGGTGGAACTGATTCAGTTCTCATGGGTGCTAAGGTAGTTTGGGCTAATATAGGGGGTTCCTAAGGCACCAATGTTGTATAGGTGCTATCAATATGAGATGGGTCTACCTTGTATTGAGGCATGGAGGGTGACCTATGAAGATGATGTGGAGATGGATCTCCATAATATGGATGATGCAGGGACTACTATGGAGTATGATTAATGGTTCACTACATAGCCACCATGGGTACTAAGTGTGATAGTGGATGTTGATTATAGGAATGAGGGTAAGGTAGAGTCCAAGATGAAGGAGGTAGATAAGGCTCCTAGACATCATAGATGGCTTTGGTCTATTAATTAAGGGAGAAGGATGAGGGATGTAGTAGAGCAAGCTCCAAATATTAGAGGTGATGAAGGTGGTGATGACGATATGGAGGAGTTTCCAAATATACCTCCAAGCTATAGTGAGGAGGATTGGGCAAGGCTCGAGTAGATGGTAGCTGAGTGATATGTAGTGATAGTAGCTCAAGATGTAGAGATAGCTTGGATACAAGTAGAGCTAGAGGTACGTATGGCTATAGGTGGAGGTGAGGATAGGATCATGAGGCTCTAGGAAGAGCTACTTGAGAGAGACCATCATTAGAGACATGATGTACTATGCCTTCAGGCTCGAGATGGATATATCCAAGATTTGGAGGATTGATTGATGCAACACCACATTGGGTTGCCATATCCATCCTCTTATTCCACATCTAGGTCTATTAAGCATAGCGAGTCTAGGCATAGTGGATCTAAATCTAGGGCTCCTTCAGGGTCATAGGGGTCCTCTTATAGATGTTAGCTAGTGCTTAGATGCACTTTTTGTATATGAGTCTTGATTCTCCATTATATATAGCCTTCAGGTATTCATTGCACATGCGATATATATACATGGCTATTACCTTTGTGTTATGCTTTTATGTGAATGCATGCATATATGTGTGATGGATGATAATGCAAAGATAATGTGTATGAAGGTAAATAAATTAATTCTCTAATGACCATTCATAGTTTAGATTTTATTTGACCATTTATAGCATTTTTATTTAAGTAGGGGCACTAGAATGGTGGCATGTGAAATGGAAGAATCATGTAATGATATGGATGTTGATATGGAAGAAGATATGGATGTTTATATGGAAGAAGATATGAATGTTGATATGGAAAACTGATTGTTTTGCAGACTCAAACATACTAGTGATGTCAAACAAACTCAGTAAATGTTTTCTAATTTCTCTAGGACCAAATTTGTGTGCAATGAATTCATTACCAAATCATGAGTATGGTAATGACTCAAGGTAATCAATAACTAATGTGTGTGCAAGTGATTTCATTAACCCATATTGAGTAAATTGAGATAAAACCAATCATGGAGGAGACCAAGAAGCTAGTTTGTCCTTATGTGTGGTTAGAGGTCTATTCAAGAGAGACATGTCTCCATGTATGAGTGTACTCCACTACTATACAAGCATCTATAGATTTAATGCATATTAGCTCCATAGTACAAGAATATGATCTCTAAGATTTGGGGATTCAGACTACCTAATCGTCTAACTAGAAATGTAGTTCTATCCTTACAACTTGAGGATTTGTGGTGTGTGATGTATAAAATATTTAGAGCTTTGGGGAGTCATATTCTCAACAAAAGTGTGATGAGAATTTTACCCTATCCTTACTACTCATTATTTTTTTTGGAAATTATTGTGATGGTGGTGAACCACTATTTTTTATTTTTGGACTATGTGCATAATGGGACAAGCAAGGAATACCATTTTTGCTTTGAGGTTCAACCCAATCATGGTATTATACCTATTTGAGACAAGATGTTTTTAAGATGTGTGATTGTGTTTGGTTCAAGAGTGTTAGAGTCAATTCCTAGAATTCAATATTTTCTTAGTGAAAATGTGTCTTGGTCCTAAATAAAACTTGACATGTATAGAAGGTTTCTTAGAATACTAGGAGTGGTTGAGTGATCGAAAACACCTAGGTATTATATGAGAATGTGGTTTGCAAATGATAATTTGGAATGGTGCAATGAAATATATGGTGATTTGAGGATGCCCTTTATTAAGGAAACAAAACTTGATTGGACCAATTATTATCTAAACTGGATAAATGATCCCTACTATGAAATGTGAAATGTGTGAATATGGTTGTGAATGTAATGTATGAAATGTAATTTGTGTAATGTGTGAAATGCAATTTGTGAAATGAAATGTGTGCAATGCAATGTGTGAAATATAATGTATGAAATGCAATGTGTAAAATGCAATGTGTTTTTGTATATTAGCCATGTATACATACATATATATAGATCACATTAAGCATAGAATGATTTTAAGTGGATTGTTTTTAATTGGTTCAGGCTCTTCGACTCCCTCTAGAATGGCAAGACTATAAGTACCTTTACCCACTATTTGAGTGACAATGTATGGACCTAGCCAATTAGCCATAAATTTATCATGAAGGTGTGATAATGCATTGGTATTTTGTTGATTCTCTTTAAGAACAAGATCTCCTACTTGGAATTCATGTAGATAAAATTTTTCATTGTAAGCACACTTTATACAGACTTGATAAACTTGTAAATTCTCTAAAACATTAACCCGTATTTCATAAAGAAGTGTGAGTTAGTCAAAACATGCTTGTATAGCAGCATCGTCATCTATGAATTCCTACAGTAAAATTCACAATGAGTGGATCTCAAACTCAAGAGGTATGATTGCTTCAGATCCATAGACCAGTGAAAATGGCATTGCCCCAATAGGTTTGTGGATGCTTATTCAATAAGCCCATAATACCAAGGGAATTTATATATGCTAATCTCTATGATTTTATTTGAGTAGTTTCTTGAAAATAGCAATTAAGATCTTATTGGTAGCCTCAACTTGTCCATTTGCTTGTAGGTAGTAAGGAGTCTAGAAACTATGTCAGATACTATATTTCTTGCAAAGTGCTTGAACATCCTTGTTCTTGAAAGACTTTCCATTGTCAGATATGATTTTCTAGGGGATGCCAAAATGACAAATGATATGATGAAGTATAAAATCCATAATGTGAGGTCCTATCATACTGGTGATATGAATTACCTCAACCCACTTTGTGAATTATTCTATGGTTATGATGATGAATGTGTGTTATCCCAAGAAAGGAGGCAAGTGTAGACACCTAAAAGTCACACATTGCTATACCTACGTACTTGTAGATCCTTTTGGACACTTGTAGGTTCACATAGGCCATCCTAGATACCCCTAGGCTATCGTAGACCAACGTAGGCTATGGTAGATCATCCTAGACATGCGTAGATTGTTGTAGTCATGCGTAGTCATGCGTAGATGCATAGTCATGCGTAGTCATGCGTAGATCACCATAGATTATCGTAGCATTGCGTAGACTTCCACACACCACTTTGCTAGTTTTTAGGTCCAAAACCCTAATAAGTTAGCAAAATCACATCACAAACATTTCCCATGCATCGGGATACCTTCCATCAGCTTCCCAAGGTGATACAAAGCCTATTTGCACTCAATTGAGGCCCCCACGGGCTATTACTTGGCAAAAGTAATTATTAAGTCAATTCCTAAAATCTAATTTAATGTTGACTTCACTTAAGTCCCCTTTTAGGGCTAAAATTGATTAATTAAACTCTTAATCCCTAATTAACACTAATTGCACCCTCCCACATGTGTGTAACTAGGGTTAGTTAGGATATTTTCCTAAGAATCCTAATCTAAGCCCTAATCTGACCTAGGACCTGACTAATCCTGGTTAGACCTAATCCTTCCTCACACATGTGTGAGGATGGGATATTTCCTCTAGGGAATGTGAGGATGCCACCTCACAAACCCTAACCTAACTCTAGTTAGACTTTAGCCTAGGGTTAGTTATCCTAACTCCCCCCTTGCACCTTGCCATTTTCTATATATAGTGGGCCCAAAACCCTCATTTATATCTCTCTCCACTTATGTCCAAAGTACAGAAACTCTGCCAAAATGCATACAGAAGCATAGCAAAGTAGATCTGAACCTGAACAACAACAGTACAACACCAAAGGAACCTCTCCATCGAAGGGTTTTTGCAGAACAACACTCAGAGTCTGATTCACCCCCACCCCATGAATCCGGCACCGGTTCACCCCTCGGGTGGCGAATTGGTTCTACAGGTCCCAAATCAGCTCAGATTTGGGAGGTAAGCTTCATTTTGCAATTTCATGACCTTCTGCATCATTTATTTTAGTTTTTATCATGTTTTTACCATCGATTTGTCTTTCTTAATATGGGGCCTGACTAAGGCAAGCCCCCCAATGAACTAACCCCTTTTTGTAGGTTTATCCTAGAACCAAGGAGGGAAACAACTACAAACTACAACCCCATGGTGGTACGCAAGCCCATCTACACTGAGGGATGCAAAAAGAAGGCATCAGGCCTATTGTAACATTTATGAAAAGAAAGGATAAAGGGGAATTTTCCCCCATTGTAACCTATGCAATCTTTACATGAATAAAAATACATTTTCCTGAATAACATGTGTCATTAATATGTTGTTAGATCAAATGCAATATTTTAGCCATTTCATTCTAGCATGCCCGATGGGACCCCCACAATGGATAGTGTCAAGCTAACTATTTTTTATAAATCTGATATTATCCTCTATTTATATGTTTTCTAGGTACTAAATCTGACTATCACAGAGATATCCAAAGCCCTAGGAACCACCTCAAGCCTTCAGAATAGATATTTGGGGTCTCCAAACCCAGTTCACCCCTCACCCCATGAACCAGATCTCAATTCACCCCCCGGGTGGTGAAGTCAACCTACCAGCCTCAAAAGCCCCCAAAATTGTAGGGGTGAGTAGTACAAGGCCTAACCAGACCACCCACAGCATCAGAGTCCAGGTATTCTTACTTTATTTGCTAATTTTTGGGTATGTGTGAAATGTTTACTAGTTAAGGCACAAGAGCTAGTAACAAATTTCCCCTTTCTTCACATTTCCATTTAGTTTAAGTATCATTGTAATTACAAAACCTGTCAAAATTCCAACAACTTTAAATTTTAAAATTTCATGTAAATTTTAATTTCTCTTTTCTAATTCACATGTACAAAACTTTCCATGTGATTGCTTTTTCCATACTAATATCCATAAATATTTATTTCTCTAATTTCTTATATTACATTTTCATACACATTTAGGGTCACATAAACCCCTTTCTTCACACCTTCATATTGCATGTTTATATGCTTTGAAAAATAGAGTAAACTTCTTTTCCTAAAGGCATCTAGGATTAGATTCTTTGTTTACAAAAAGTATTTCATTCTAGTCTTTTGCTTTCAAAAAATGCATATAGGGCTAGCATTTGATTTGAAAAGGCAATTAGTTAGATTTCTTATTTTACATAACATCGATAGAAAAACAAAAACCCACACACACGCACATGGTATCTTAAACAAGTGGTGATATTGGACTTCATCCCCAATCCATCGCTCGAGATTGGTGTGGTAGGTGTTTTACCCTCCACCAACTCACCCCCTAGACACCTAGCAGCCCCACAGGAGTGGTTTTCTAGGCCTCATCACCAGAAAACCCCCCACTTTTGAGATTGGGCTTCTGGATTTCATCACCAGTTGTTACCTTTAGAGTGGGATAGGATTAGATGCCTTTGTTCACAAGGCTTACATAATTAGTGAACATGGTAACTATCATTATTGACTAAGCCCACCCGAGGGTGAAGCGAAAGCATGGGTATGTCGGTAGCAGGTCTCAGATAGTACCACCTCTTCTTGTGAGAGGATATAGCAAACTCACTTCAGCATAGTGGGTTCCACCCCTTTAGGATATCATTTTACTATGCCTTCCATATAGGTCACCACTTGCACGTTGTGATATTGTTCTATTCTGTGCATCTTTGGGTGTTGCAGGAGGTTCGATACCGATGACATTCCTGATTTACTAGAGTACTCACTCCACTACCTATGATACTACCTAGGAAGTACCAACATCGAAACACACATAAATGAACAAAACACTTTTATTTTTAGCATTTAGAACTGATTCTAGTCTACCATTGTTTGCATGATCACAGACTAGTTTCAGCACACTACACCACATACTATTTAGCTATACACAACACTACATTTAGTTACACTTATATTAGGCACAGTTGAGTCTACACCACACAGGGTTATTCCTAAACCCCTTCACACAATACACATAGAATTACAGGATTTAATTCCTACATAGTTCTAAACCTTCATGACACCGCACATGCTGCCATGCCTATTGTCACCCATAGTCGAGCACATGAGCAAGCATACCTTATAGAGGAAGCACCTACCACTTCTTCTAGTCAGTCTTCTCCTACTCCTTCGATCATGAAGGGGAAGACCATAGACACATCTGATTTACTCATAGGATCTGACCTACAGTTCACACACACGATGCCTCAGGATGAGACATCAACTTTGAGTGAAGCTCTCGCTACTTCACTTGTAGAGGATTATCCACTTCTTTCATCCCCATCCTCACCTAATACCCCGACCATATTCTATGACCATGTGATCTACACAGCACCAGGACAACCTCATCCATTATTTACCATAGATGAGGAGGTCATACCTACTTCCCCTACCTTTGCACACCCCTTTTTCTAGAGTCTATCTCAATCCCTTTTTGAGAATGACTCCTCCCTCTTGAACCGCACTCGCCCAGAGGTCACATCATTCACCCCTATCATAGGAATGATTTTTGATCCTTCCTCTTCCACCATAGGTGTTCAGAGGCCAACATTCCAAACTATACAATAACAACCTCCTCTACAAGAACAACAAACACCACCTCAAACATCATACCCATCCTCTTCCCAAGAGCCCCAACCATCATCATCTCAGCAACCATTTTTCACAATGTTTGAAGACCTATCACAAGAACCTCTCCAAACCCAAACCACCAAATGTCAACAATGACAACCAACAACCCAAATTCATTCAGGAGGGGACACAAGCACTACCTCCTATTCCCAAGCTCCTACTTCGAAAGCTTACCCCTCTTTTTCCACTGCATTCCCACCTACATCTCAGGTTCCTAGAATGTACAATGCCCAATATTCCACTCTACCTTCACCTTCATCGACCTTTAGGATACCTCCTCCTCCTCCTTTCCAAGCACCTACCGCTAATCTTCCTCCTACCTATGAATCAAAACCCATAGCTCATACGTCCACTTCCCTAGGCTATTCCACATAGTTTAGCTTCACCACAACTCATCCTTTAGGATAGAGGTAGGTCCCAACTTTTGACACCTTACCTCGACCATCCCTAGCACCAATAGCATCGATACCTCCACTCTCACATACTAGAGCTACATTTTTCACACCTCCTCCTTCATGGTCATCACCTCCTATGGCCCAACCATTACAATAGGCTCCTACCCAGTAGGAACCCATGCCACAACAACACACATCCCAATCACAGTATTACTATCCCCAACAAACATCTGTTCCATAGCCTAGTATCCCACTAGCTCCTACATCGTATGCCACCCAATACCCAACATACCAAGACCAGCTGGAACAATTCCCTTCATAATACGAGGAAGAACAACAACAACCTCACTATCCACCACACTCCTAGGCTCAACCAATCCTAGCTCAATCACCCACACCCTTAACACCTAAAATTCAACTCCTACGAGATGAAGTCAAGATGTTAAACCTATGCACCGCAAGCTACGGGCCACAAAAACCATCCTACGATGAACTCTGCAATGAGCCAGTTCATCCATCCATCCCTATCCCACCTTACCCCTACCACTTTGAGATCCCAAAGTTTGATAAGTATAAAGGTAAGGAGGACCCTAGAGAGCATGTTAGTAACTATCGCTCAACTTGCTACCAGCTTCATAGTAGCAACCCCCTTATGTTGCGTACCTTCTCCCTCTCCCTTGCAGGACAAGCCTTAGATTGGTATAACATGCTACCATGACATAGCCTTTATACCTTTGAGCAATTAGCAAACACCTTCTTAGAACACTTCTCAATTAACATCAAGAAGAAGATAACCTTTTCAGATGTCTATGCCTTACGACAAGCTGATGATGAACCTATCACCGAATTTGTATCTAGATGGAGAGCGATCATCCATGACCTCACCCATAGCCTCCCTACCATGGAGCTAGTGACACTCTTTTCCAAGAGTTGCCACAAACACATCTCTACCTCTCTACAACTTCACCAAAGCCACACCTTCGAGGAAGCCATTTCATAGGCAAAGGTTATCGAAGACATTAAAGTCCAATCTAGTAAAATTAAGTTAAGATCAAAGCCTAACTACAATTCCAACTTCCATTTTAATAGGAATACACCCAATCAACCGTATCCTCGACCTCCACAAACCAACCAAGTGGTAGCTGCTACCTTAGCACCAGCACCAAGCCCACCACCTTATGTTCCACAACAACAAGTATTCCAAACCAATGCACCTCCCCCACCTAGGCCTCAACAATCTCATGGCATGCACCCATAGGGTCCACAACGTAACCTTACACCACTATCCAAACCCTTACCAACCCTCTTCCATAGGTTACAAGATGGTGGACATCTTCTCCTACCCAAAATTTGACCATTAGATCCAAATATACCTAAGCCTCATGGATACAATGAGCAACTCTATTATCCATACCATAGATAGCATGGCCATGACATCGAGTCATGTCGATCCTTCCATGCTCAAGTGTAGGACCTAATCGATAGGGGTACCATTCAGGTATCGAACCCTTTGGCCCCACAAAACCAAAACCTAGGGATCTTCTAGAATCCTCTATCGAACCATAGAGGAACCAATCCCCAAAGACCTCCAACCAACCCTCTAGGACCACCTCACCAAGTGAATAATGTCCAACATGATCCTCCATCATGTGGAGTAGTAGGCATGATAAACCTTACCACATGAAACCAACGATACCCATCATCAAACCACACCTATTGTCTCTCCACCTACCCAATTTACATCACCATAGGTTTCCCAAACTCCTAGCATTGTACCACCTCCACCCCAAAATATGATTACCATCCATGGTAGCCTCACCCATCAATTACATAATGCCCCCATATGATTATCCATATTTAACCTCTTACAACAATCTCAACCCCACCATGAGGCATTGAATGATATTTTATGGTCTATAGATTTAGAAACACATGATACAAATGCATTTGTAAACTTTGTAGGGAACATCCCATGATGCCTTCAACCATCCATTAGTTTCCATGACCATGAGATAACAGAACTTGTAGGAGAAGGAGTGGATCCCCCTCTCCACATACAAGCCAATATCAATGACATCACCTACAAGTGGGTCCTCATTGACATGGGCTCATCCATTAGTATCATATCTACGATAGCCCTACACCATTTACATATATCGCCAACCCATTTTGCCACACCTTCCCTCGATCTACGAGCATTCGATGGTTCTATGAGACCTACGATAGGATCCATAGTACTACCTATTCGAGTAGGTATCCATACTATTTCCATCCTCTTCCACATAATCCAAGGGGAGATGCAGTACAACATCCTCCTTGGTCACCCATGGATCAGGGATATGCAATGTGTCCCTTCCATGCTACACCATTGCCTCAAGTATATCCACAATGGACTTGTTCATTGCATCCCAGCTGATGGGGACCCCTTTAAATTCTACAACATCATAGATCTCCCACCTACACCTTCCTTCTCATCCATGCAACTCTTCTCGATTTCCTCCCATCAGTCAATTGGAGCATCGACATCTGCTCCTACATCTACCTCATTACCCCAATCCTCATCAAGAACACATACTTCAATCTCAGCACCCTTAGCACAATCATCAATAATACCTAATCCCACTACCATACCATTTTTACCTCCCATATTATGGCCACCATCACCATCCCAACCTTCATCCTCTACAAAATCACCCTCGATACCGCAACCATCATCACCACCCATATCACACCCTATCACTTCACCCCAATCATCCTCCTCGATGGAAGCACCTATTCTCCCTACACCATGCACACCTCCTCTTCCTTTTCATCCATGGCCTAGGTCATTCACTTCCCCACATCATCCAATATCCACTCCACCACCTTCACAATTCCCATAGGCCAATCATCCCATACCAGCTACCATAGTTGAATGCCATGAGTGGGAGCAATGAGCATCTCACTTAGATGATCAATTGTTACACCCCTCTAGTGCTACTATTAGAGACTCTCAAACTTCACCATCATCATATAATTTAGATTCACCACCGCATTCACCAAAACATGTGACACCATGCATTTCTATTTTTATGACAAACTCAAGCCTAAGGGATTATAATGTGTGTGATACCCATGTACGCCCACCTATCATCCAATCCACCCAAGACTTTGGCCACCCTTCAGCTTTAATCTTGACTATCAAAATAGTCATACAATTAGGATCCCCTAAGAATCATACCAACTTTGTCTATGCTAGAGTTGATTCTTCACTCCCACCTATAATATCTCCACCACCACAATCTAGCTTGTGTGGTACAATTGATCACTTGGCTAATCCCTACTTTACCTTACACTACCTTTGATGCTTCCATTAGCATGGGTTTAGGCTAGGCCATTATGAGCAAGGGTTACGTGCACCCATTAACCCTCATGTCCAATCACCTACCAAAAAATATGGCTTAGGTTATCACCCAACCACCATCCATACATTAGAAGATGAGCTCCAAGATTTATCCCTACATCCTCCCTCACTTCCAACACACACCTTAGAAGAATATATTGATATGGACATTCTAGAGGATACCTCCTCACCTAACTCCACCATTACAATCCCCTATAATTTCTTTCAAGATCCCTCCATGTCCGATACCACATCATCATGTTGTGTTGATGAGTTGACAAACCAATTCACTATGCTATCCTTAAACATGCATTACCCAGAGCATGATATGGCATCCCCACCACCATCATCAACATACTTAGCTCCATTCCTACCTATACATTGACAACTTCAATGAGCTACCACTCGACCATGATCTCCACCAGTCATCCTACACCCTCCTTTAAGCCTTTTAGGATGCTCACAGGTTGTCGAGTTGTCATCACCAGACTCTTCACCACCTACATCCCCCACAACATCAATTAATATGGTCAAAGTGGATCTCTTCTCTCCACTATGATACACACACCAGTCGACATGAGATGATACACCAAACCCAAACTTCATCGATCTCACCCACATCTCACCCATACCGACACCCCAATATTTCCTACTCTCACCACACGTCTTGCACACTGTGAATGCCCCTTCATCATCCATACCACCTCACATACCATAGGTGCACCATACGAACATTTACTTAGATGATGAATATGAACTTACCGAGGCCATCGATGACCTCCATATTATTCCAATTCTAGAGCAACTGCGTGATGGTTCCCACATGCTCATTGAGGAAACCATTGATATTGACATAGGTGATGATCCTAAAACCCCTCACATAGTTAAATTAGCTGCTAGCCTCTCACCCAAGGAGCACATCCTATTCACAAATTTCCTTCACAAGTATATCCGAGTCTTCACATGGTCATACAAGGATATGCCAGGACTCGATCCCACCCTAGTAGTCCATAATCTTACACTAGATCAAAATGCCAAACCAGTAAGGCAAAATTTATACCGCATGCACCCAACCATTGCATTACTAGTAAAAACTAAGCTCCAAAAGCTTTTAGATGTAGACTTCATAGTACCCATAGACTATCCTGAATGGGTCTCTAACATGGTCCCCATACCCAAGCCATCTAATGAAGTTCACATCTACACATACTTTCATGATTTAAACAAATCTTATCCCAAAGACAACTTTCCCTTACCTAACATCGAATCCCTCATTGATTCCATCATAGGCCATGAGATGATATCCCTCATGGATGGATTCTCAGGTTACAACCAAATCAAAATCAATCCCACTGATCAACACAAGACATCATTCACAACCCCCTAGGGGACCTTCTGCTACAAGGTCATGTCATTTGGCCTTAAAAATATTGGGGCAACCTATCAACGTGCCATGACCTACATCTTCCATGATTACATGCATAAAATTATGGAATATTATGTAGACGACCTCATCGCTAAATCCAAGAAATGCTCAGAACATCTCGAGGATCTCCATCAGATCTTTGACCGCTTGTTAGAACACAACATCCACCTCAACCCAAAGAAGTGTGTCTTTGGTGTTACCTCAGGAAAAATCCTAGGATTCATTATCACCCAATGAGGCATTGAAGTTGACCCTAACAAAGTAAAATCCATCACCGAGATGCCTCCACCTACTACCTTGAAACAATTATGTAGCCTCCAGGGCAAAATCACTTCTATTCATCGATTCATAGCACAACTGTCAGACAAGTGCAAACCCTTCAACCACCTCTTACAAAAAGGGAGTAAAATTCAAATGGGATGATAACTATCAGCAAGCTTTTGATGACATCAAAACTTATCTTACTTCACCACCAGTTATGTCACCCCCACACCCACAACTACCACTCATCCTATACATTTTTGCTATAGATTTTGTGCTAGGTACACTTCTAGCCCAAAATAATGCACTCAACAAAGAGCAAGCCATTTACTACATAAGTCGCACATTAGTTAGCTACGAATCTAGATACGGATACATGGAGAAACTATGCCTAGTTGTAGTATTCACCACCCAAAAACTATGCCACTACATGCTCAACCATACAACCTTCATTATTGCCTGAGACAATCCTCTCCATTACATGATGAACAAAAGCTACCACAATTCCCGCACAACTAAGTGGATCATGCTTCTAACCGAATTTGACCTCGAATTCATTTCACAAAATTCTATCAAAGGATAGGTCATAGCAGACCAACTCGTAGAAGCTCCCTTGTCTGATGACCAACCCCTCCTCATTCAACTCCCGGATGACTCCATATTTCACATAATAGAAGATGAAGAATATGTAGAACCAAAAATGACCATCGACTTGACACTATTCTTTGATGGCTCTCGATGCATGCATGTTGGGGGTGTAGGCATTGTATTTTTCACACCTGAAGGTGAACCACTACCCTTTTCATTCAAGTTGGATTTCCCTTGTATGAACAACAATGTGGAATATGAAGCCCTAATCCTCAGATTGAAATAGGTGCATTCCATGCATATTAAATGCCTCCACATCATAGGTGATTCCATTTTAATAGTAAACCAAGTGCAAGAGATCTGGAAATGCAATTGCCTAGTCCTCCAACAATACAAGCACATTGCACAACAACTCCTCTATCGATTTGAATGGTATGACATCGAAGTCATGCCATGATCCTCCAACCATTTTGTGGATACAATGGCCTCCTTAGGATCATTAATCCCATAAAATCCAACATCAACAACCACATCCATAACAATTCATACACTCACTCAATCTGCCATATCACCCATGTCTCCTAAAGATGATGGTGGCATTCATGTGGTCGATATCGAATCACATGACCCATGGTTTGTGCAGATCAAATATTATATTAAATTAGGATTTCTACCATGCGATTTACCCCATGCTCAGCATCGAGCATTCAAACAAAGAGCAATCCACTACACATTGCTGGGGGACATCCTCTATCACCGTAGCTATGATGGCATGCTCTTGCATTGCTTAGAACCACATGAATCTCAATGGGTTGTACAAGAAACCCATGATGGTACTTGTGGTGGCCACTTCAGTGGCATGGCAATCATGAAATGCATCCTTCGCATGGGATACTATTGGCCAAAGATGGAACATGACTATTGTGAATATGTGAAGCATTGTATCAAGTGCCAACAACATGCAAACCTCACACATCTTCCATCTCAAGCACTTCAACCAATTCAATCCATGTGGCCTTTCTCCCAATGGGGCCTAGATCTTATTGGACAAATTACACCTGCTTCCTCAAGCAATCATAAGTTCATCATCACTACTACAGAATACTTTACAAAGTGGGTCGAAGCCATCCCACTTGTCCAAACCACAGGAGCAAAGATAGCAGCCTTCATAACAGACCATATCATATGTCACTTCAGAATTCCTTCCCAAATCATTTTTGACAATGGGAAATCCTTTAAAAACAAAACCATCCAAGCCCTTTGCAACAAATTCAACATTCAACACAGTTTCTCTACCCCATACTACCCATAGGGTAATGGCCAGGCAGAAGCCACAAACAAAATAATTTGTTCTATCCTACGCAAAATAGTAGCAGAATCACACCATGATTGGCATAACCAAATACCCCTAGCCTTGTGGGCATACCATACTAGCATTCGTACCCCCACTAGGGCAACCCCATTTTCACTTGTCTATGGGGTAGAAGCCATCATGCCCCTTGAGCTTGAGATACCTTCCCTAAGGGTATCCATGAAAGAGTTCATTGATGATGACACCACTCATCAAGCCCACTTAGATCAGCTTGCACTCCTCGATGAACGTCGCATCCATGCCATCGAGCACACACGAGTTTACCAAGATCACCTTCGTCATGCCTACAATAGTAAGGTACATCAACACAAATTCCAAATCAGTGATTTGGTTCTCAAAGAAAACCAATAAATCACAAGTCAACCTCACCAACAATGAGACAAGTTTACCCCAAACTAGCTGGGCCCATTCATCATCACACACAAATATGGTTCAAGTGCCTATCACTTGGCTAATCTTGAAGGCCTCGATGACCCTGAGCCTATTAAAATTTTGCACCTTCATGCATTTAATGCCTAACACACATAGGCATTCACTATCACAAGTGGTATACACCGCTATGCACAAACACATCACTCACTAAGCACATCATGATAAATGCTTGTATTTTCACTTTAAATATTTTACATATACTTTCTTCTATATGTCATTTTTATGCTGCTGGTATCTATTTTCCTTCTTGCAGGATCTACATCATTTACAGCCACACCATCAACAAAGAGATACGACAGCATCTACATACATCATCATGCAGGACCCTCCACCACCACAGACTATACCGATCATGCTGGCTGACCTAGCCCGACCACCAGTCACTCATCATACTAGGTGGTCTTCCCATTCCTCCCATTCAGACCATAACACTCCACCCCGATGCCTTTCACCTCACCATCGAGGTTCATCTTACTCACCCCATTCGAGAGACAGCCAGGTCACCCTATCCTATTTTGATAAAAAGGAGGAAACATCCCATCCCCAAACACAAGGGTCTCCTTCTCATTTTCTTGAAGATACTATGAATCCTTATTCACCAACTAATTCCCCCCACCACCCTCTAGGAGCCTACTACCCTCCTAATAGAGGATACACTCCCCATATAGCCCATACTTCATGCCTACCGGTCCCACTCCCCAATGGAGAATCATATTATACCCAAGCCTTGCAAGCCCACATGGCTCAAGCTACCCAAGCTGGCCACATGAACATGCCCCCATCCCATTCACATCACCATCTAGAGCCATCCCCTATGCCACCTATCCTTAAGATGCCACCTTCACCACTATGAGGCTTACCTTTCCAGCAAGCTTACCAATCCCCAAGGTCATTCCACTCCTCCCCCTCATCATCATGACCTCATCCATTCTCCCATGCATACCAGGCCACTCCACACACATTGGAGTCCTGATCACCACCTTCCCTGATACTATCACCTCCACACAATGACATACAACATCTCCTTTCCCATATCAAGGCTCTTGAGCTACAGATGAGCCATTGCCATTGTCATGTTCATCCATGCCAGTCTCCCATGGCTCGTGCATCATCACCTCCATGCAGATCCATTCCTCGACCTAGGATTCAACCCACATCGGATTCTCGACCTACACTTCCACTATCGGATATCCCTTCATCTAAACCATACATTTACCCTATGCCTATGCCATTCACTCCATTATCAAAAATATTTTATCACCTCATGCATCAGGGCCTTATTGACTTACCAAAAATTTAGCCCATAGACCCCTCACATCCTAAACCGTGCAACTACCATGACAACCAATTTTGTATCTATCATCACCAACCAGGTCATGACATTGAAGAATATCGATCATTCAAGAACCTGGTCCACAACATGTTGCATGGTGATCAAACTCCATCACCTGAACATTCCATCCCATATAGTCGACTCATGAGTCCTCCATACCACATCATCCCTAGAACTTTACCACCTCATGAAACATTGACAACACCAACCCGCTACATTCACAACATCTCCAACTACACCACCCACCGAAGTCCAAGCCATACCATCACTTCACCATCTCATTCCCAACCTGACCCATACCACTTCACCCATCAGTAGTTCCCATATTCTTCCTTCTATCTTCTTCTTCTTCCTACTTCCTCACATAGTTGTATGGTCATGCTTCGAGCGGCTACATACCTACACTAATCTATCCCCTTTCTTCTATCATCCTTTAACTTTGGTAATCCCCTTTATCTTGTTGGTTGCCAAAGACTACTTCTATTTTCTTCTACTTGTACATTCCACCTTCATTCCTTTCCTCTTTTCAACATCACTACATGCATCCAACATATCACAATTCTACACTTACTACACAAACACCCCACACACTAGGGCAACCATTATTATAGCATCACACTTTTTGGTCATTATGATACACCATACTCATCTATAAATAAGTCTTCCAAACTTCTCCTTCTACACGTCATGAGTTTCCTCTTGTAGATATTGCATTTCTCCACTTGCATCATTTACATTACACCCATTGCACATATCCATATGTTTTTCATGTTAATTTCATTTTAAGTTTGTACATTCTTCCTCCAAAAATATGCCTTCAATAGGAGTAATACATGCACTTGTTAGCATCACCACCTGGATGTCCATTCCCCCTTTTTAAGATTAGGGTATACATAGGTGTCATGCTACACTTTGACTACTTACTAGTTCAGTCAATCAAATGTCACCCCTAGCTGATAAGTTTTACATTCTTCTTATGGTTCTTTAGGCTAGTTCAACTTCTCTCATGGACCATTCACAATAGGTTACACATTAAACAAATTTTGAGCCTAGGAAAGATGACACCTTGAGTAGATGTCACCATCTAGCGAATGGTCTCCCCTACTCATCCTATCACTTGCATGGTCAACATATGACATGGGGATAAACAAAGGGATAAGCATAAGCAAAAGTAAAATAATGGGGAGAAAACAAAATCCAACGCCCATAGAATAGAAAAAAAGAGAAAAGAAAAAGAGCACCACAATAAATAGGTCAACAATAGATGAGGGGAAGAAAACAAAAGGAAAAGCCTCTTGATATCACCCATGTTATGCTTCATCACCTTTGGTCCTTAGGTTTAACATAACACCATGGGATGATTTCCATCGCTAGCAATAGGCTCCAAGAGCCTGCCTACCAATGGAATAGTCTTACAAGTGGTGATATATCTATTACATTAGCTACCCACTTTTGTACAGATCATTATTCATGTATGGATGAGCTAGCTAGTTCGGCCATATCTACAATGGGTTAATCCTACCTCCCTCAAAATGGATAAATGAACCTCACTCATTTACACACATAGGTCCATGACAGATTTTGAACCAGTCCGATTAGTTATGAGTTGCCACATAAACTTGCATAGTTTTGGAGTCTGAGACTTGATTGCCAAAACTACATTGGTCAAAGCCATTACATGTCCCCTATACCATCCTACATCTCTGAGATAATGGAATGGATAACATCCACATAGGTACATGTAACGATACAAGTGCTTCCTCTACACATTTTAGCACTCCCATACATGCATACATGCATCTATGTTACATAGATTTATTACAAATATTACATGCATCACATCACAAATCACATCATTGCATTTACATTACATGCATTCACTACAAATGATATTTCACATTATATCACTTTGCATTGCATTCAAAATACAATCATGCAAGTCTACTCTACAACATATTCACACTACAGAGTGATAATAGATCTAAACCACAATACACATGAATATCCATTCATTATACATTCCTACAAATCATGTTATGATATCTATGCAAACATAAAGAGAACACATTTCAAAACCATAACACATGTATATATAACAACCAAAATCAAAATGTATATATATATATATATATATCATCCATCAAAAATACTCATAGGCTACAAATTGGGACCATGCCCATCATCCATCATCCAAAAGACCCATAGGCTACAATCATCAATAAACCTAACTACCACCAGGAGTCTCCCCACATCCCTCATAGCTCACCACATCTTCATAGCTCTACTCGACTCTACCCTGGCTCCTATAGCCTGAACCATAGAAGGTGGATCTCGCACCTCAACCCTAGCACCCACCTACTCCATCAAAGGCACTACTGACTATGATGAGAAGGCACCCACACTCATGATCTTGACTCATCCTGAGACACCACCCAACTATAATCAGGAAGTGTGATCCCACACACCATCAGAGAAGCCTCACACAATGACCTCTTCATAGACTCTACAACCAATAGACCCATCAATCGCTCAATACCTCAGGAAGCCTCCTCTGCCTACTATTAGATAATCATCTCAGCCCTCATCTACTCCATATCTACCCTATGCCTCTCCTCCTATAGGTGAAGCTCAGCCTCCAACTATCAAACTCTATCTCATAGCCCTCGAGCCTCCTCATCTACATCCTACCTCTCCTAGACCTCAAAGGGAATCTCCTCCATACCCAAAAAACACCAATATCAATGGTGTCATCCACACCACCCATAGCCACAAATCCACCTCCCTCCTCTGCTACCCCAACTACCTCTCCCATGGCCACCCCACCCTCCATAGGATCAGTCCCAATGGTCACCAGAACCTCTCCCACTCCCTATGTACTTGATGCACCACCCAAGCATCATCAAGACCATCATAGAGGAACCTCTCTCACCACCAGCTACCTCCTCAGAAATAGCTCAAGTCCTCCCATCTCTCCTCTCTAGTGGAGGTACCCCACCATCAGTTGGCACCCATCGATCAATAACACCTCTACAAGCTCCCAACTTTGCATAGACCACCAGGCCTCAAACTTGGGTGTAGTCTCAACATTATCCACATCTGGGATAACCATAGGTGGTCACTCCATAACCAAGGTAACACCAAGATGCTCTCCCCTATCACCCCATCACCTATAATATACAACAGGAGCTCCTAGAATATCCTATTGTAACCCAAACTATCGCCTCACCCGATCAAACTAAAAATACTCAACCTACCAAGTATATCTCCCTACTAGCCATCTACCCTTTATGAATGGCCCATAACTTCTCACCATACTCCTCCCAGGTCACCCCACCCAACCAAGGCCTCCACTTAATATCATTAGGTGTCAATCTCAAATTCCCCCCAAAACCCCCGCCCCCCCCCCCCCCCCTCCCCCCCCCCCCCCCCCCCCCCCCGGGGGGGGGGGGGGCCCGCCCCCCCCCCCCCCCCGCGGGGCCCCCCCCCCCCCCCCCCCCCCCCCCCACCCCCCCCCCCCCCCCCCCCCGCCCCCCCCCCCCCCCCCCCCCCCCCCCCAATGCATACGTAGAGATCATCATCATCACCACACACTAGTGATTAGATATCTTATTATTCAGCCATAACCACTCATAATCTATCTTTGAGACATCTATGTCCCTCCACCTCTCACCAAAGAACCACTCCAATACAACATCCTTACTAGTATCCGGTGCTGCTCTAACCGGAACACCCTCAATCGGTAACTTATAAATCCGATAAACATCCTCCAATGTGATTGTCATTTCCCTAGTGGGAAAATGAAAGGTGTTCCTATCCATGTCCCATCGCTCACACAACATGGATATATATGCCCTATTGGCATGGATACTCTTGCACTCCCAAACACCTCTGAACCATATGGCATCCAACCATGCCAAATCATTAGCATTGTTCATCAACTCATCAAAATTGCTCTTCATCCTTCGTACACGATGACGAGGCTCGAGCATCTTCACCTATTCATCCACAAACAAACACAACAAAATATACATTAGTCATCAATACAATGATGCAATCCAATAAAAATCCATAAATCAAATTTACAAATTAAACTATTTAATTTGACACACACTTCGAGACATAAACAATGCACAATTCACATATCAAAACATATCAACAAAATAGTCACATATTTGGATACCCATTTTGCCATTTCATGGCAAAAGTTCAAACAGATGCAAAAAATAGTACATATTTGGCTTCCAACAGTCAAAAATAAAATTACCCACATACCCACTATGGCACGAAATTCAAAACAAAGTCAATTCATCCAACATACAAAAACAAAATATATTTTTGAATACCCATTTGCCCACTTAGCGGTAAAAATATTGACAAAATTCAAAAACAATATACAAATCATCACAAAGTTCAAGGTCAATCTTACCACACAAACACCCAAATGAAACATACACCAAAACACACAATACAAAAATAACAGTCACATTTTTGAACACCCATTTACCCACTTCATGGTGAAAGTTCAAAAAAATGTTGAAAATAGTACAAATCGGGCTCCCAAAAACTACTTTCAAATTTAACACTACCTACATCTTGGCACGCAAATCAAACATAGGCCAAATGAAATCATCTACGAAAACAAATAACATTTTTAGATACCCATTTTGCCCTTCTACGATGAAAGTATCATCAGTTTCTAAAAATACCATACCTACGATGGAAAACTTAATAGTCAAAGTTTACCAACTTACACCCAAAAACAACACATTCAGAAAACATGCCAAACGAAGGTAGAAAAATATAACAGTCGCACAATGGGATACCCATTTCCTACTTTTACGGATAAAATTCAATAACATTCCAAAAATAGTACACCATTGCTCCAAAAATGGATGGTCAAACTTTACACCTACTCTACCCATTACCCGGTCAAACTAGCACGAAAACAAGTCAAACCTAAAAATAAATTACGTTTTTGGGTACCCATTTGGCTAGTTTTACACTATGTGTTCAAATTTCAATTAAAAATTGCAAAAATTTTTTCAAAATGAGATGAAAACCTCCCCCCTAATTCACTTTTCTCTAGAAAATTAAAACACAAAAAATGAGGAAAGTAAGAGCACTTACCGATGGATCCCCGTGCCTGCTACCAGCTCCAAGTCATCCTCTCACCATCTTCGCATCTGAACTCATCAACCGCCTCATCCACACATCGTCGTATACTCCTCCCACGTGCTCTCCATAGCTCGTCATCATCAAAATGAGCCCCTCCCAACTTCAAATTACCTTAAAAATACCTAAAACCCTAATTCACCCCTCACCCCATGATTTAGGCCCAATTCACCCCCTGCCCCATGAATCAGGATCCAATTTACCCCTCGCCCCATGAATTGAGCATATGACCCCCAAATCCAATCAAATTCATTCCAAAACCCTAGGAAATCATGCAACTTTCTTCCAAAACCCTAGGAACCCTCCTAAACTATCCTCTCATCTACTTTTTCACCATTTTTCATCATGCATTGGTATTCTATCAATCGTTGCATCACCAAATCACTGCATTCCATTCACCTCATTGTTGATTCCTCATTTGAGGGGGTATTCATATCCAAAGTCAGCTTTGCATGCAACCAACAAACCAAAAATCTAAAAGCATGGATATCGCATCTATCTACGAATTTTTTTGCTGAAGATTATCTTACGATTATAATCTCAATCCCAACTAGATATTTGTTAAATCAAGAGAGTTGTGCGTAACAATGGAGAGGTCACTTTGGCATTCATGGTACACAATGAATGACACGGTTGACTAATTCAGTGCAACATTTGGAGGACTTCACTCTGGCATTCATGGTACACAATGAATGACACGTTTGAATAATCCAAATGTTAACTAACTCAAATGGTTTGACACTTGTCACCATGTGCTCATCAATCAATCAACAACAAATATTTGAATAGGCATTTGTTCTATTCATACTTTTGGACCACACTGAACTGGTCGCAAAAGCAAAGTAGTCAAAAGTTGCCTACCCCAAGCAACTAGTATGACATCAAAAATATCATACGAACTCAGCAAAACCACCGTATTGCATCCGCAATCATCCATTTCCATTTATCGATATTGTTTTCATTCCATTTTATCTCTTTCCTCTTCTCTTCTTCCTTCCTCCTTCTTGGCTATCGATCAAGTTGGTATGGTCACGCTTTGAGTGGCTACATACTTTTGATTGGATCCCATTCTCCTTCTATCCCTTCTCTTCTACACAAACCCTTCACATTTTTGTATTAAACTATGCTTCACACAGTATAGTACAAAAAGGGGCAAAATGTAGACACCTAAAAGTCGCACATTGCTATACCTACGTACTTGTAGATCCTTTTGGACACTTGTAGGTTCACATAGGCCATCCTAGATACCCCTAGGCTATCATAGACCAATGTAGACTATTGTAGATCCTCCTAGACATGCGTAGATTGTTGTAGTCATGCATAGTCATGCGTAGATGACATAGTCATGCGTAGATCACCATAGATTATCATAGCATTGCATAGACTTCCACACACCACTTTGCTAGTTTTTAGGTCCAAAACCCTAATAAGTTAGAAGAATCACATCACAAACATTTCCCATGCATCGAGATACCTTCCATCAGCTTCCCAAGGTGATACAAAGCCTAATTGCACTCAATTGAGGCCCCCACGGGCTATTAATTGGCAAAAGTAATTATTAAGTCAATTCATAAATCTAATTTTAAGTTGACTTCACTTAAAGGTCCCATTTTTAGGGCTAAATAGGTTAATTAGATCCTTAATCCCTAATTAACACTAATTACACCCTCCCACATGTGTGTGCACTAGGGTTAGTTAGGATATTTTCCTAAGAAGCCCTAATCAAGCCCTAATCTAACCTAGGAGCTGCCTAACCCTAGTTAGACCTAATCCCTCCTCACACATGTGCGAGGATGTGATATTTCCTCTAGGGAATGTGAGGATGTTGCCTCACAAACCCTAACTTAACTCTAGTTATACTTCACCCTAGGGCTTAGTTATCCTAACTATGCCCCCTACACCTTGGGTTATCTTATAAATAGTGGGCCCAAAACCCTCATTTATATCTCTCTCCACTTATGTCCAAAGTACAGAAACTCTACCAAAATATGCATACAAAAGCATAGCAAAGCAGATCCAAACCTGAACAGTAGTAGTACAACACCAAAGGAACCTCTCCACCGAAGGGTTTTTGTAGAACAACACTCAGAGTCTGATTCACCCCTCGCCCCATGAATCCGGCACCAGTTCACCCCCGGGTGGTGAATTGGTTCTACAGGTCCCAAATCAGCTCATATTTGGGAGGTAAGCTTCATTTTGCAATTTCATGACCTTCTGCATAATTTATTTCAGTTTTTATTATGTTTTTACAATCAATTTGTCTTTCTTAATATGGGGCCTGACTAAGGCAAGCCCCCCAATGAACTAACCCCTTTTTGTAGGTTTAGCCTAGAACCAAGGAGGGAAACAACTACAAACTACAACCCCATGGTGGTACGCAAGCCCATCTACACTGAGGGACGCAAAAAGAAGGCATCAGGCCTATTGTAACATTTATGAAAAGAAAGGATAAAGGGGAATTTTCCCCCATTGTAACCTATGCACTCTTTACATGAATAAAAATACATTTTCCTGAATAACATGTGTCATTAATATGTTGTTAGATCAAATGCAATATTTTGGCCATTTCAAACAAAATTTTGCCAATCAAATCAAGACCCCATTGTGAAAAGGGTCAAAGTATTTGATTAGGTTGTAATGCTTGTGATGGTACATGAGTTAAATTATAATTTTATTGACATTTCTAACAATGCTTGACATAAGTGCAACAATTATATTCCATGGTGGGCCAATAGTAACCCATGCATAGAATACGCTTTGAAATGGCCATTCCACTAAAATGACCACCACAAATACCATCATGATATTTAACTATGAAACTTTGTGCCTCTGTAGGCTTGAGATAATGAAGGAGGATTCCATAACCACGTCTATACAAAACATCCCCCAAGAGAGTAAAATGAGCTACTTTTTTATTGAAAGTGCATTTAGCAGTCTGTGACATGTCTAATGGGAGTGTTCCAAATTTGAGGAAGTCTATTATTTGGTTTGACCAAGGCTCATACATCTTTGAATGGATAAATCAAATGTCCTTTTCATCCTTAGATTTAGCATGAACAATTGTAGATTTAGAGATCATTGTGGGAATGAGTGGTTGTACCTCTCCTACAAAGTTCTTCGAAATCAATTGTCCTAGAGAGACCATCGCATCTACAAATATATTAGTCAAACGTGGCAAATAATTGATTTCATACCAATAAAATTTGGTGAGTAATTTCATTGCTACTTCATGGTAAAACTTTATGGTAGGTTATTTGCATTGTTATTCTTTGTTTATTTGTCTAAAAATAAGTTTATAATCACAAAATATCCTAATATACTTTATGCCCATATCTATGCCTACTTGAAGAACTAATATTGAGGCTTCATACTATACATTATTTTTTGTGCATTGGAAGTAAAGTTTGAATGATAAGGGGATAGATACCCCTTGTGGTGTATGAAACATGACTCCAACACCTTGATATTTTTTGCACTTAGAACAATCAAATAATAGTGTGAGATCAACATCTTCCTTAGGAATGCCTTCTTATTATTTTTAAGTGACAGTGAATACCAAATCATCTAGGAGCTCAATAATCAAGGGTTGATCACTAGGAAGTGGAGCTTCTACAAGCTAATCAGCTATGACCTGACCTTTAATGGATTTTTGGCTAATAAAATCAAGATCAAATTCAATGAGAAGCATTATCCATTTAGCGATGAAGGTATTATTGTAAGTGTGAGACATCATATAACACAGAGGATTTTTGTGAGCTATGACATATGTGGTATGACTAAGCATGTAATATCTAAGTTTCTTAGTGGTAAAAGTCACTGCTAAGCATAATTTATCCACGTAAGCATATATGGTTTCATATATTATCAATATTCAACTAATGTGGTAGATAGCTTTCTCTTTATTGTTCTCATTCTTTTGTGTAAGCATTGTTCCTAATGCAAAGTCAATTGCTAAAACATAAATATGGAAGGGGATCCTTGAAAAAAGAGGAGTTAATACTGGAGGAGAAGCCAAGTATTAATTGATTTCATCCAAATATTTTTGAAATTCATCTATCCATGAAAATTTCTCCTCCTTTTGTAGCAGGCGATTGAATGGCCTACATTTGTTAGAAATTTGCATAGTGAAATGATGGATTGATTGAATCCTTCCTTGTAAACTACACAACTCCTTCAAGTTTGTTGGGGGAGGCATCTCCATGATGGCCTTGAATTTTTTTGGGTTCACCTCAATGCCTCTTTTGGAGATAATGAATCCTAATAGTTTTCCTGAGGTAACACCAAAGACATACTTTTTGGGGTTCAACCTTACATTGTGCTCTAGAAGTTGATAAAATATTTTTTCCAAGACACCAATGTGCTCTTGTCATATTTTTGATTTTGCAAATAGATCATCCACATAACATTCTATGATATTATGCATTTAATCATGAAATATATATGTCATGGTATGTTAATAAGTGGCACCTATGGTTTTGAGGTCAAAGGGCATCACCTTGTAACAAAAAGTCCCCCAAGGTGTAGTGAATGTTGTTTTGTGTTGATAATTAGGATTAATTTAAATGTAGTTTTATCCTATAAAATCATCCATTAGAGAAAGCATTTCATGGCTAGCGTAAGTATCAACAAGAGTATTGATGTTTGGTAGAGGAAATTCATCCTTTATTAAGGTTTATTAGGACACACTTTATTAAGGTTTTGAAAATCAATGCAAATTCGTATCACCCCATTAGGCTTGTGAATGGGTACCATGTTTGAAATCCACTCAAGATAGTCAATGGGGATAATGAAACCCACATCTAATAGCTTTTGAAGCTCTTCTTTGACCATGAGGGCAATGGTAGGATGCATATTTCTTAGTTTTTGTTTGACCGACTTAGCATTAGAATGTAAGGTGAGATTATGGACAACCAAGTTAGGGTCAATACCAGGCATGTCTTTGTAGGACCATGCAAAAATGTCCTTCTTCTTAAGGAGAGCAATTAATTGCTCTTGTTCATCTATGGATAAAATTTTATCAATTTTGATAATTTGGGGATTGTCTATGTTTGAACTAAGGTTCACATCGATGGTATCTTTAATAGACATATTAGAACCTTCCTCAAGCTTATGGGGCATTGGGATTATATGAATGTCACCTATGATATTATCAAAATCTTTTGACTCAAACTCTTGTATGTCTACCTAGAAAACCTTAGGATCTAAAGATTAAGGTGAAGTAAAGGTGGAGGTTATGGAGGAATGTAGTTGGTTGAAGCCCTTAACAATTCCTCAAAAATAATTAATTCATAAAATTATGGAGGTAAGGAATCAGTCCATATCAATAAGGCTCATGTCAATTAAAATTGGTTTTACCAAATCATATGGATTACAGAGTGGGGTGAATAATTCAATAGGATTCATGTTGACTTAATGGATAAATAGGTGGTTTGCAATATGATGGATGGATTGATCCTATCTACTATAACTAATGCTAGAACTCTGGAAACCTGAACAACAATGAGCAACACAAATAAATGTAACAAGTAAAAATCCATGTACATGCAATACAATTTTTTTTTTGCTTTTTTTGAAAGTTTTGTGTGTTTTTTTATTTATTGTTTAATTATGTACATATGTTACAAAATTGGCCGGTGATATGGATCAATGAAGTGGAGGTGGTGGTTCACCAGTTGGTTTGGCTCACTCTTGTGGAAGAAGCAAGTGAAATATGGGCTGATGGATGGGAAAATTTTTGAGGTAAAACTCATCCTATTTGGTGAATGGAATTATGGATGTTTATTCCTCATTAAATTCATCAAAATATATAAACATGATATAATATTATTCATAGATTTCATACTCAAAGTCATTGGGGTGATGATTTTCTTCCTTTGAACTCAAATTAAGACTTTGGAAAGCTTATTCAAAAGAAGATGTGAAAGAATAAGGGTGATAACCTAAACCTGAATGGTCATGCACTTCTCAATGTGGAGTATCAATGATATCATGCATTTCCTATTCA
The DNA here is from genome assembly GCA_028583015.1 of Wollemia nobilis. Lineage (NCBI taxonomy): Eukaryota > Viridiplantae > Streptophyta > Pinopsida > Araucariales > Araucariaceae > Wollemia > Wollemia nobilis. Next base: position 41,764,286 of record JAQPPZ010016981.1, read on the forward strand.
TGTCATCCTAGTCCATAGACTTACCAATTGACTCGATGAAAGTATCAGGATGGAAAACCTAAAATGTGTTTTATGTTGGTAGGTGTTGTTTGATTGGGTTAATCTTGGGTATATGGATTGGACGATGAATCAATTCCCTCATACATAAAATTTATGTTGTTGGGCATTGAACCCATGTTATACACCGCTCCTATAGATAAGGGTGATTCACATGGGTGACCGTAATCCCTAGTGGTTTGGATATTAAGTGGTGTGATGGTGATGTATTAGACCACTTTTCATCAATACCAAGATTAGTGAGGTGGATCACAACTTGGGATGATGTGGAGGAAAATGTAGATGTGGTTGTGGAAGGGTCAATATTAGCTTAGGGTATGGATTGGAATGACATCTCACAATCCATTATTTTAACTTGTGAGACATTGGTTCATGTGGATGGATATGAATTTGGCTAAGATATTTGTTGAATGGATGCTTATATGGAGGGAGTGATGATGGAGGATGTTGATGATGATGATGGTTTTGATGTGGATTGAGTTTGACCACATGTACATGTAGTCAATGATGATGAAGATAAAGGTATGAAGATGAAGGTATGGAGGTGGAAGGTTGAGGTGGAGTGGTGATGGGGAGTTCCTCAAGAATAGGAACTTTAGGTGAAGAAGTTGATGGTGTGATGGAGGATGTGGTTGATGTTAAGAAAATTTGGGTGGATGGAATCATGGATTCATAAGAATTTTCAATGAAATTGCAATACTTAAATAGTTCGATATCCACTGGTATGAAATGAATTTGTCCCTCATGTATATATTTTAAGCATTTATGAGTTATATAAGGGACACATCTCATTACCCTAATATAAGGACATCCAAGGAGTACATTGTACACCATGGACCCTTCCAAGATGTGAAACATTGTGTGCAACATTTTTACCCCCACTTTGATGGGTAAAACTATAGTGTCAACTGTGGAATAGAGAGCATCATTAAATACTTTTGGGATGAATGTGGATTTGGTGATGTGATATGGTAGGATATTAAGATGTTGGAGAGCAGATGTGGTGATAATGTTGATGGAGGAGCTGGTATAAATCAAAACTCATTTGAATGACTTCTTATAAATTTAAGCCATGATATGTAATGGAGGGTCCATAGATCTTGACGATATTAGTTTGAATTCAAAATCATAGAATGTAATGGTAGGCTCCACACATGTTCAAATACTTCTTCTAAAATTGATAAAGGAATTAGCATATTGATATTGGAGTTTAATGAAGTTTTAAATTTCCATTAATTCCTCATGATGTGGGGGAGATTGTTGAATTAGCTCATAGATGGATAGTTTTTCTAAAGCCATTTTAAGTCTAGTGGTTAGCCATCTACTCACGGAGATGGTTGCCTTTGTGGATTATTAGGAGGCTAATTGGATGGATATGAATGAATTGGAACATGAATGGATTTGGAAGGATTAGAGGAGAACTGGATGGGAGATGATGAATTGGTAGGTTGTGGAGACACACTTGCTTTTTGTGCTATGGGAGATTGAAAAAGTTGTTGTTGTGCATTCTATTGATTTGTAGTGCATTGTTGACCTTGTGTAAATACATAAATAGCACCCACAAAACCTTGGTACTGTTAAATATGTTTAACTTGATTAGGAGGTGTCTTGGTATTTAACCCTCCTATTTTTGGTTGCACTTCCTCATGATGAGGAAGTAGTGTTTGATATATGCCAATATTTTTGGTTTGTTGAGCTAAGGGACTATCAAGATTGATGGCCCCTAAGTCAATTAGGTCTTGCACCATATCTTTAAATATGCAACAACCATTAATATCATACCCATTTTGGTGATGATAAGGACAAAATAAATGCTTCCTATAGATTTTGCTACATTTGGTAGGATCACCTGGTTTGACCTCAGACAAGGCAAGTTGATTTGTGTCATACAACCTATGAAATAGGGAGGTATATAATTTGGCTAAGAGGGTTTATTGATGATTTTGTCGAATGGATTTTTTATGTTGGTAATTTTCCATAGTTGATGTTGTGTTTTGAACTTGTGATGGTGGGGAAACCGCTTGATATATAATTTGTTGTAGTTGTTGTTGCATGGGTTATTGTTGTTGAGCCATTACCAGTTGGCTCATAATCACTTTATTTACTTGATTTGATTGATTAGCTTTATTTGGATTGGATTTTCCAGAATAGGTTCCTTTGGATTGGCCCTTGTTCTACTGTAAGGAAACATCTATCCTTGTACTCCCAATAGCCGTAATAATATGCAGATGTATAAAATTAAAACTAGATTTAATCACAAATAATTAATTAGATAATAACAGTAGAGAAAATGAGCAGATAAGAATGGAATAAATGGAAGCCACTTGAGGTGGGCACTCCCTCACCATGAAGGTAGTGTGCGAATAGCACAGATGAATATTCAAAATAAAAGATAGATGATTTTAAAATTAAACACTTGGAATATTAATAACTAAATCTTGTTATAATATAGCCATCGGCTATATTAATATTGGAATGTAACATGACTCCCCTCCTCGAAAATATTTGTCCTCAAAGCTAGAAATGACTGGAAGATACTTTCAGATTCCTAGGTTGCATCTTCTTTAGGTAAATCCTGCCACTTGATGAGAAATTCTTGGATGTGATAAAATCTGAGTCTGCATGTTATATTTTGTAGTACGTCTTCTGGTTGTAGATAAATACGTCCTTCTTCATCCAACACTGGTAATTTTTATTGAGAGTGTACTTTCTGGCCAATCACCTATTTGAGACAAGAGACTTGAAATACTAAATGTATGTGAGAATATTGGGGTAACTCCAGTTGATATGTTGCCTCGCCAATATGATGCACAATTCTATAGGAACCATAGAATCATGGTGATAAATTTTGACTAGATTTGAGCTTCAATTATAGCTATTTATAGGGCTGAAAATATAGGAATACCCTATCACCAATATTGAATGTTCTTTTTGAAAATTGCTTGTCCTGTTGCTGCTTCATACAATTCTGTGCTTGGACAAAATTATCTTTCAAGATAGTGAGTATTGCTTATCACTTCTATAACCAATCATCGACCTGGGCCACTTTGGAAGGTCCCGATACATAATTAGCTATTGTTGGTGGCTTCGTTCCATATAATTATTCTAAAGGAGACATATTAGTGGAAGAATGGTAAGAAGTATTGTACCACCATTCGGCCAATGACAACCATTGAATCCATTGCTATTGTTTATCCTGAACAAAACATCTTAGATAGGTACCTAAAATTTTTTTAACCACCTCCATTTGACCATTTGTTTATGGATGGTATGCAGAATATATATTTAATTTGGTACCACTAAGTCAAAAAAATTCTCTCCAAAAATTTCTAGTAAATATGGGATCATGATCACTTACAATATTTTTGGGCATTCCATGTAATTTAAAAATTGAATCCATAAATACCTTGGCCACTTTGCTTGCTAAAAATGGATGTTGTAGAGCATGAAAATGAGCATATTTGGAAAGGCGATCAACTACTATGAAAATTAATGTTTTACCCTCTGACTTAGGAAGACCTTCAATAAAATCCATAGAAATATGTTTCCACTAGCGATCTAGAATAGGTAACGGTTAAAGCAATCCTGGTGATTTTACTGTTTCTCCCTTATTACATTGGCATACTTCACATTCAACATCCCATTGCTTAACTTCTACTTTTAATCCTTTCCAGCAAAAGGATTTTTTAAACCGTATGTACGTCTTTAAAACCTTGAATGTCCTACTAAAGGAGAAGCATGTGACCCCTCTAGAATCTATACTTTGATTGGTGAATTGTGAGGGATGTAAATGCAAATTTTCTTACGTAATATTTGGTCATCATATGTTAAAAGAGGGTATTTAGAGGAACCCATAGATAATTCCTAAATTATTTGAGTTGTTTCACTATTGGACAACCATTCTACCTACAATTGAGACACCCACTATGAACATGGTCCTGAAATGGCATTAATAACTACTTCATCTTCATATTTTCTAGATAATGCATCCGCTACCACATTTTCTTTCCCTTTTTTTATATTCAATCACAAAATAATATCCCAATAATTAAGTCAACAAATTATTTTTTTCGAGATACAAGAACCTTTGTTCTAGAAAATATTTGAGATTTCTATGATCGATTTTAATAATAAAATGACTGTTGATTAAGTAATGCCTCCATTTTTCCACTACATGTAAAATAGCCAACATTTATTTTTCATAGGTGGATCTACCCAAATTTTTTCCTGAAAGTTGTTTACTTTCAAATTCCAAGGGATGACCCTCCTGCATGATTATTGCACCAATACCCATTCCTGAGGCATCGCATTCAATGACAAATGGTTTTTGAAAGTATGGAGTAGCCAAAACTGGAGTCGTACACATTGCCTTCTTGAGAGCCTCGAAGGCTTTAGTAGCTACTACTAACAATTGAAAAGCATCCTTCTTGGTGAGATCCACGAGAGGACCCACAATTTTACCATAGTCACGGATAAATTTATGGTAATATCCCATGAGACCCAAAAAACCATGAAGTTTCTTGATGGTTTTAGGCAAGGGCCAATCTTGTATTGCCTTAATATTATTGGGATCTACCTTAACACCTTCGTGAGATACTATATGACCAAGGTACTCAACTTCTTGAACACCAAAGGAGCATTTAGATCTTTTGACAAATAAATTTTCTTTGCGTAGGATATGGAGAACTTTGTCCACATGTACTAAATGATATTTCCATGATTTACTATAGATGAGTATGTCATCAAAGAAGACTAGAACAAATTTTCATAGGAATGGATGAAACACTTGGTTCATGAGACTTTGGAATGTAGATGGTGCATTAGTGAGACCAAAGGGCATGACCAAGAATTCATAATGACCTTCATGAGTTTGAAAAGCTATTTTGGGGATATATTCTTCCCTAACTCGAATTTGGTGAAACCCTAAATGTAAGTCTAACTTGATAAAGAATTTAGCACCAAGTAATTCATTTATTAAATCATCAATGAAAGGGATAGGAAATTTATCTTTGATCATGATTTTGTTGAGAGGACGAAAATCAGGGCACATACACCAAGAATTGTATTTTTGATGGGCTAAGACTACTGGTGAGGAATAAGGGCTTGTACTATGACGAATGACATCATGGTCTAATGACTCTTGGAAAATATTTTCAATTTTTGTTATTTGAGGTTGGGGATATCGATACGGATGACCATTGGGTGGAAGACTACCAGGAATAGGATGTATGGCATGATCATGAGATAGTTTGGGGGGTAATCCTTTTGGTTCTTGAAAAACCTCCTCATAGTTAGCCACAATGATTTGGAGATCATCTTCTTTGATTTTAGGAATATCTTGGTCTAATTTCTCTATGCAATTGATTCGGGTTATGAATCCCCCACCATATTTTCTTTATATCTTTTCCATGCTATGTGAACTTACAACTTTTTATGGAGGTGTGGGTATTCCTTGAAAACGAATAGTCCTCCCATTGACTTGTCATTTTACAAAGCGATGTTTGTGGTTAAAACCCACTATGGTTTCCATTTTTTCCATCCATGCAACACCTAAAATAACTTCCGAATTTCCTAATTCCATAACAAAAAGAGGACCTTGCCAAATATATGTACCCATTTGTAATGAAACTAAAGATATCTTACCTAGCCAGTAAGAAATTTCCCTATTTGTAGTTTTGAATTGAAACCGATCTTGATTAGAAGAGAAGACGTGCAACCCCAATGTCCTTGAAAGTTTTGCATCAATGAAGTTGTGAGTACTTCTGGAATCAATTAATACCGTCACCCGCTATTTCTGAATGAAACCTACCACCTTGATTGTATGGTGAGAGGACAACCCCATGAGAGCATGTACTGAAATAGTCATGGTATCCTCCTCAATGACATCTTTGTCTTGTGTATTTTGGTCCTCAACTGGGAGATCCTCAGGTGCGTCGTACTCCTCCCTTTCTTCTTCTTCCTGGTCCACATATTCAATCTAAAAATTTTGTCCTGGTGTACAAGTTTGATATTTTTGATGTTGAGTGCAACATTTATAGCAGAAGTACTATGATGGTTGATCATTTCTATAGAAATAATTATTGTGGAAAGGAGGTCGCCCATATGAATCACATCATGTGGATGTGCCTATGTTCGCCTTTGTCTTTGCCAAATTAGCAATCCTTATACACTCATCCAACTTGGATGGATTGTGTAGGTAAACTTCAATTTTAATATGTGCTTTTAATCCATTCTGAGAAGTCGCTACTACCATGTCATATTGTAGATCTTGTGCATAGGAAATCATACTAGTGAATTCTAAAATATAGTCCCCTATTGACCCTGTTTGCTTAAGTGACAACAATCGTACTGTGTATGAAACTATGGGACCTTTGTTGAATCTATGAAGAAAGGCTTTTTTGAAAGTATCCCAATATAATGCATATTGGGGATCCTCACGTTTATACCATATAAACCACTAATAATCTTCAGTGCCAAATTTGGTTGCTGCGAAAGAGACTTTGTCCCCTTCCTGGAATTTGTAGAAATTTAAGATGCCTTCCATTTTTGCAATCCACCCATGGGGATCTTGGCCTTCAAAGGTAGGCATGTCAATGCATGGATAATTGAATCCATCTAGACCTCTTGGTTGGGTGTGAATGTTGTTTCTATCTTGTTCATCATTACTTCTCTGTATCTGGTTGTTATTTTGACAAGGTCTGTGAAAACCTCTTTGTTGCTCCTTATTTTCTTCATTACCCTCATCCTCCATATTTTGGTGACCATTGTGATTCAGGTATTTATTATTTTGACCTCTATGGTGTGTATAATCATCATATTAGACTTTCATACTCCAAGGATTGGAACTAGAAGGATTTGGTTGGGACGGTTTCATAGATGCATTGAAGCTTGCAGTCATCATTTGAAGATTTACTATTAAATATTTTAACAACTCTTCATTGAGTACTGGATGATTATTTTATAATTGGGTGATGTTTTATTGTGTAGAAGTGGGAGAGATATTGGATGCCATTGGGCTGACTATTGGATGAATCAGATTAAACTACCAATTCTGGAAGGAGAAGGAGAATTTTTTGTACCTTGTATTTGACAAGATCTTCTTACATTGTTGTTGGGAGTTTCCAAGCTTGTTAATTGTCCATCAGATCCTTTGGTCCAACTTCTGCTCATGCACTTTTCAAAGTCTCCTTCTTAGGAGCCTTTGAGCTTCAAAAAAATTTTGCAAAAATTTGTTAAATTGTCCAAAAATTTGGTTTATACTTTGTCGAATTGTCACTCCAACTGTGACATGGATTTGAATTTTGGCTCACCTCTTTGACAATTTTTAATAGTTCTTTGACAATTTTTGAAAATTTCCTTGACAAATTTTAAATTTTCTTGCAACTTTTCAATTTCCTTGACAACTATTCAATTTTTAATTTGACCACCGTGAACTATGTAGAACCATGTGATCCAATACTGGATAGCTTTGGAAGGAATGGACAAGACAACGTGATAGGCGATAGGACCTAACACGACACAAAACCCTAGGAAATGACATGACACCCAATGGAAGGAACAAGACTATGTGGAATACGAACAACACAACACCCAATAGAAGGGACAAGACTACGAATGACAAGGACTACAAAAAACATGACACCCAATAGAAGGGACAAGATAGCTAGGACATGATGCTCAATGGACAACAAGGATACAACATGAGAAACAACAAACAATGGATAGCTAGGACACGACACTCAACGGATAGCAAGAACACAATATGAGGAACAACGAATAGCTAGGACATAGTTACATGCACACAGAGATGAGATGCATGTGATCAAAGTCACAATCAACTAAGAAGGCTTTTGTGCTTATAAAACCCAACAAACTTCCCACACATCGCATGTGGGACAAAGAGCTTGGCGTAGTTTAAAAATTTATTTTTTCCTCGTACCTTAGCTTAGGTGATTTAATTAATCATTTTCCAACATTGTGATTAGCCGATGGAGACTATGACTAGAATGCTTCAATTGCGCATGAATGTTGGCATTTTTAGAAGGATTCATGCTCTAGACTATTTGTGAGGATACCTGTGTGTTTTATCTAAATGGATTTTATTTTGACATTCAATGTTAATGTGGTAGCGAGCACAACGTTGACTACTCCCAGTGGATATGGCATGCATGTGATGGTGAAGTATGGTAGTCAGCAGATAGCATTGTTGTGTCTATCACCAAGTCTTTTGGAGTGATACCACATGCAAGGAAACATCTATCCTTGTACTCCTAGTAGCCATAATAATATGCAGATGTATAAAATTAAAACTAGATTTAATCACAGATAATTAATTAGATAATAATAGCAGAGAAAGCGAGCAGATAAGAATGGAATAAATGGAATCCACTTGAGGTGGGCACTCCATCACCATGAAGGTAGTGTGCGAATAGCGTAAATGAATATTTAAAATAAAATATAGATGATTTTAAAATTAAATACTTGGAATATTAATAACTAAATCTTGTTATAATATAGTCATCGGCTATATTAATATTGGAACGTAACATCTACCATTCTTTCTTTTTAGGCTTTAACACACCTTCTTGGATTTTTATTTTCTTAATTATGCTAGCTTGGGCAAGAGGTTCTTCAAATGATCTATACTATTGTAATTGTAATAACCAGGAGATGGGTTTTAAGAAACTCTTGGTAAACATTCAAGTTAGCTCTTACATTGGTAGGGATAATGGTAGTTTTTTGATAACAACCCTCCAACAATTTATAAAATCATAGACTACCTCATCGTAAAATTGCTTAAGATTATATAAGTCAATCAATGAAATTTTATTTCAAACATTGAGGGAAAATATTTCAAGAAATTGGTCTACCAACTATTCAAAAATATAAATACTATGATGAGGAAGATGGTTATACCACTCTCTGGCATCTCCCCTAATGTTTGAGGAAAGTTTATGAGCATTAGGGCATATTGATTTTGAATTTTGAAACATGAGTGAATGAATGTGCTCACATGATCTCTAGGATCCTAAATCCCCTTGAATTTGTCAAATTTTGGTACTGTAAAATTTGCCAAATATGGTGGTGATGGTACTGAAATGTGAATTGGTTGATTTATAATCTATCTTAAATTTGATTTTTGGTTCATCATACCAGGATTATGTTGCATAAATATATCAATCTACTATTGCATTGCTTGACTTCTAGTCTCTTTCCTAGGTATGTAGAATCCCTGAATTAGTTGATAAGTATGTGGAGTTGAAGTGGTGAAATACTAAGGTGTGATGAGATTTTGATGATTTGATGGACTAGATTGAATTTGGTGATGTTGATGATTGAATTATTGTAAATGATAGAATGGAGATGATGTTTGAGGACTATGAATGGGTTGACTTGTTTGAATGGAATGAGTGTGGATTGATGGAGGTATGGGAATGGAAACTATAGAAGGTTGCGATATCCATGATGGATTTGATGAAAAGAATGTAGGTTGAGTGGAAGTGGGTTGAGGCTTAAGATTTACCACATGTACTTATTTTTGGGGACAATATTGAGTATTTTGTCACTCCTTAAGAAATTTATTAAGGTATTTCCATGCATATTGTATGGCCATATATGAAGTAGATGGTGTGTATGTTGTTGGAATAGATGAAGTAGGTGAAGGATAAGTTGTAATAGGGATTGCAACTGAATTGGGAGTAGTGGATACAATGGAAACTAACATTTGTGAAGCAGCATTGACATGTGCTTCATACAATGGATTGCCATAGGTAGTGGTATATGAATATGGAATGGAGGTGCTTTAGACACATGACTATTTTGGAAGGTACCAATGATGGGAAGGTGTAGATGACACCTCAAAAATAGGGTTAGTATACACTTGGGTGAAATTGGAAGGTTACGAGTAGGGAATTTCCTACTAAGAAGAAGGATCATTCCAGAGTGGACTATCGATTTTCTCTAGAACATAGTTATCAAATTTTCAAAAATATTCCACTTTATCCATGTCTATGTGGGTGATGTTATGATCAATGGGATATGAAGACTCAATTTCTAGAATGGGGATGTTGGTGGTTGTGTGTAACACATCACTGTTTGAAGTGTACATAGCATGTGATGGACCCAAAAATAAACCAAAATAGCTTATCTGTATCACACTGATAGGGTTAACCATAAAAGTGGTAGGGAAATATGTGGAACACCCCATAGATGAAGTGTCTTTGCTAGAAAGGGCTTGACTCAGAATATTTGCTTGGCTTCTAGTTCTAGTTGAAACCATAAGCTAATGATCCATATGAGGGTGGTGAAGTGTGTGTAATATGTAGAAATAAAATGCAAATGGATAACACACAAAATTAAACAAGCAATTCAGTCCTATGCTTTGCAACAATTTTTTTTCAATTTTTTGTGGGTTTTGTGTGTTGTAGATGTGCTAATCTAAACTATTATGCAAGGTGAAATCTAAGGCTGGATGGAAAATGAGATTCTTCTTGGTGATGAAATCTAGAAATTTTTCTCATGGGTGACTATGGTTGCTAAGGGCATAGATTGACGGATGGATATGAAGCCCACCATAACCAATTCTCAAAAAATGGTTACGTGATGAAATCTAACTCACTATTGTTTATTGTAAAACGTGCAAAGTGTGTGATTCATTTTAAGATTTGTGTTATCTATTGTGTTCACTCAATGTTGAAAACACACCTATTTCACTCATCTAAGATAGAATACAAGAACATGAACACTAGGCTCCTTAAAAGAACCTAGGGGTACACCACTTAAGATCCACTTTGAATCATCAAGTGATTCCAAAAGTGGAGGGTTCACCCAATTATTCTGCCCTAAATCATCAAGTGATTCCAATAGTAGGAGTAATCTTAAGTATTATGATCCTGTATCAACTTAGAAAAGTAAAAGTGAAAAATTTCAACTCTACTATGTAGCTATTTTATGATTTTGTAATTTCAAATGCAAAAAAAATACAAAAATAGTGAATGAATACACCAAAAAGCAATAAAAATCTAAAATAATTGTGATCTATAGTGAATGCATGAATTCAATTCTACTCTATGTGCAATTTATATGGTGGATGTAAATGCATAAAATGTAAATAAAAATTTAAATGCTTTAAACAAAAATGAATGATTTTTTTTTATTGATTTTACTATAAAAAGTAGGAAAATAAAAATAGAAATGGGTTAGGGTTTGAAGTAGGCTTACTAGGAAGCCTATGTATTTCTTCCCCACTCTATTAAACACCTCCCAAAGTCTCTATAATGTTGTAGGGTGTCTCCTAAACTCTATAGGGCATCCATAGAGCATTGCAAGACATCTGCGTGATCTTCGATTGAATTCTACAACCTCCAAAAACCTTCATTTTTTGCAATTTTTGTATGATCAAACTTCTAGAACCTGTGAGATGGAAATAGAAACAAAAATTAGTGACAAGATAAATTAACATGAAGAAAACTTTGGGGGTACCAACGTGATTGCCATTTTATAAATCATAAAATGAACAACACCAAACAAATAGATAAAAGTAACAAAAGCACAATAACAACACAATATTGCACAAAATGAATAAGCTTTTATTAATGTGGGCAAATATCCTAGTTGTATAATGAATGTACCCCAATATGGGGTTTTACAATACCTTTGATACATAATTTACAAATAATAGGTTTTTTGAAGCCTTAGTTCATTGAAAAAATGGTGTCTTCATGCTCATCCTTGATCCAAAAAAGGGTGTGGGTGGTATTGTCTATCCTTAGAGGGCCACCCTCGCTTCAAAAACTTCCAAAAATATGAACCTTGTACCTACAAATATAAAACAATAAAAAGATATTAGAAGCACATGCAAGGGCTCAACTATGTGAGGCCCTCATAAATATAAAACAACTAAAACCATGTGTTGCAATATAATATTATAAATAGATATGCAATAATGTAAAATAAATACAAATAAATTCTTACCTTGTCAACATACTAATTTTATCTTAGCACTTGTCATTGATGGTCATGAGGATTCCCGAATGACACCCGTGGGTTGTAGGATTGCATATCTACTATGAGAAATGCCTAGAGATATTTTGTGATGGCTGTGGATGCACCAGAAAGGTCCTAAAAACACCCAAATGAATTCTACGGACTCTAGAGGGCATTCAAGGACTGAGGGATGTGTCACAAAACCAGTTTTGATTTGTGCAAATTTAGTAGTGTTGAAAGTAGACAATGCGATGGCAACGATGAATGATGAAAGTGATGGCAAAGTGGCTAGGGTAGAAGGGCTTGAGGATTTCTATCAAGGATTAATATTCTAAGGTGCTTAAGGGTTTCCAAGAGAGCTTAAGGGTTTGTAAGGGGTTTGATTCATAAAAATGACTCATATTTTATAATCTACCCTTGAACATGTAAGGGTTTTGATGACACAAAATGAGTGGCCAAGATTAAACTTTGAGTAAGAGTGGATATTAAGTTTGGGCAAGTGGCATGGATTGAGATGGATGGATGGCTGAGATTAAAACATGGTGGATGGCTAGGATTAATTTATATAAATACATATATATTTATTAAATATATATAAATATAATATATAAAATATTTATATATACATATATATATTTACAGAGGTGGTGAGATAAGAAGTTTAACCTTATAGGTGGATATTTATATATACATATATATATTTATAGTAAGATTAATTATTGAATTATTCTAAGGTTTAATTAGATTAATGGAGAGATAAGAAGTTTAATAGGATAATTAATACCTTAGTTATTTTAATTACATCTTTAAGCTTTGGAGTGATAAGTAGATATTTAATTTGAATTTTTATAAAGTTATTTAATATTTGAAAACTTTATTGCTTTATTATTATTTGAAATTCAAGGCATATAGAATTTTTGCAAATTATTTAATTGTGGAGAGATAAGGAAGTCTACATCAAACTTAGAAATATTAAATTTGCATTCTTATTTTTCTAGGGAGACATAAGGAATTCTATGTCATAGGTATATAAAATTGAATAAAACTCATTATGGATTATTGGTACATAGATCTAGAGTGAGTAGACATATTACTGGGAACAAATAATGGTTTAAGACACTATGAGTAAAATGTGAAAAACCAATTTCTATAGCAGATAGTAAGACTTATTAAGTAAAAGGAATATGAGATGTTATAGTCAATCTAATAAATAGAAAAGGAATTTCTTTTTTTGTAATTATGATGCAGGTGTGTTTTCTCGGGGTATACCCAAAATGTTGTATGGGAAGTTTCTTTTTGATAACAAGCTATGTGCCTTACCGGATGTAATGGCTTTGGTGACATGTAGATTTTACATATATAGGATCCTTAGTAAGGACATGTTCATCAACAACCCTGGGCTGATTTTTGTAAAAGGTTTTGGGTCAACCTATAAAACCTGGTATTAATGCTATAGTATCTTATCTACCAAAAAAAATAAATAGAAAAGGAATAATTAACAATGTCTTATATGTTCTTAGATTGACTACTAATCTTCTTTAAGTTTCTCAACTCATGGACCAAGATATAAAAATAGAATTTAAAGTTATGAATGGAAGAAAACAATGTCATATTATCAAACAAGGGAAATGATAGCTTGAGGTTCCTATAAGGATAGTCTATTTACTTTAGATACTACCATAAATTTAGCTCTTTCAGTGAGAATATCAGAGACAAGATAATTTTGGTATAAATTTTTAGGACATACCAGTGCATCATATTTAAACGAAATGGTCAAATATAAAATGGTAGAAGGAATACCAAAAATTTCTTGAGATTCTATTGTATGTCCAGAATGCTTAGTAGGAAAACAAAATAGAATACCTTTTGAAATCCATTGGCATAGGTCTCAACAATCATTGGAATTAATATATAGATTTATATGGTCCAATGAATGTTACTAGTATTGGATAACATAAGTACTTTGAATTATTTGTTGATGGCTACACTAGAAAAATGTGGGTATACTTTATGAAGTAAAAATATGAAGCATTTGGTTGTTTTAAACAATTCAAAATTCAAGTATAAAAGGAATCAAGGAAGACTATCAAAACTCTTTGTTCAAACAGAGGAGTTGTTTTTTTCAAAGAAATTCAATTTATTTTGTAGAATAAAATGGAATAAAAAGACAAATTAATACAATATACTCACCACAACATAATAGAATTGCAAAAATAATAAAAATGTCTATAATGGAAATGATGAGATCTATGATAAAAGAAGATCAAATTGATCATCAATACTAGGAAAAAGTAGTAAAAACAACTGTATACTAAAATCTTGGATTAATTATATTGATATGCATTCATAGATTACGTTATAAATGATGGAGAAATACAAATATGGGCTCAACAAAATTTGGAGCTCCATTATTCTCTCAACCAAAATCAACTAATAAGAGATTATTCCTAATATAGACAAAGTCCAAACAAATCCCTATTCTAGAATGACTCCTAAGTTAGCTACGTAGGAAAACATATGCCAACTAAACTATAGGGAGAAATTACACTCATATTTCCCACTTAAATTTGAGAGTGTTGACAAGACAGTCTCTCAGCTCTATATATTGAGCTTTAGCAACCCCTTTGGTGAAGATGTCCGCCATGTTATCCAAAGTGCTACAATTTCATATCTCAACCACCTATTTCTCCACCATGTATCAAATAAAGTGATACTTCATATCAAAGTGCTTGGACCTGCTATGGTGGATAGGATTATGTGCCAATTGGATGGCACTCAAATTGTCACAATACAATCTGGTAGGACCACTTTGTCTCTCTCCTATTTCTTCAAGAAATTTTCTCAACCATAAGGATTGGGTACTAGCATTTGTGATTGTTATGTAATCAGCCCCAGTAGATGATAATGCTACGACAGTCTGCTTTTTGGAACTCCAAGTAATTAGTCCTGACCCAAGACTAAAACAATTCCATAAAGTAGATTTTCTATCATCTATATTGCTGCCCCAATCACTGTCACTAAAGCCAACTAATTTTATAGAATTACATTTGTGGTAATGTATCCCAAAATCCAATGTACCCTTTACATATCTCTACATCCTTTTAGTTGCTTGTAAATGAAGTTTAGATGGATCAGCCATATACCTTGAAACTAGAGAAATAACATATTGAATATACGGCCTTGTGTTGGTGAGAAACATTAAACTTCAAACCATGCTCCTGTAATTGGTCACGTCAACTTTTGGTGCTCCATATTCTTTGCTCAATTGGATCCCATGACCCATTGGAGTTGCAACAGATTTGCATTACTCCATAGAAATTTTTTTTATCATATCTTGAGAATATTTATATTGACATATGAAGATCCCTTTACATTTTTGATGTGCTTCCATTCCTATGAAATAATGCATCAAGCCTAGATCTTTCATTTCAAATTCTTTCATCATGAAATTTTTGAACTCCTTATTCATATTAGCACTACTACCCATGAATATTAGATCATCCACATATAAACATACAATGAGAATATCTTTACCTCGTTTCATGTAGTATATAGTAGGTTCACTTTTTCTCCTAGTAAATCCATACTTTTGAAAGTAGCCATCAATGCGTGAGTACCATGCCCTTGGTGCTTGCTTGAGGCCATAAAATGCTTTCTTCAATTTGTAGACAAGATTCTCCTTACCTTGTTCTTCAAATCCTTTATGTTGTTACACAAAAACTTCTGCATTCAAGTATCCATTGATAAAGGCACTCTTAACATCCATGTGTTGAATTTTCCACCCTTTGTGGGTAGCCAAAGAAAGTACTAATCTGATGGTCTCCTATCTAGCAATAGGAGCAAAGGTCTCCTCATAGTCAATTCCATACTTCTGAGTAAACCATTTTTCTACTAGTATTTCTTTGTGTCTTTTAATGCTCCCATCAGCATTGAACTTGGTATTGTAGACCCATTTACATCCAACACATTTCTTACATTTAGGAAGCTCCACTATCTCCCAAGTATCATTCTTTTTTATAGAGGTCATTTCCTCTTTCATGGCTTGTTGCCAGACATCATGAATACATGATTTTTCACAACTAGATGGCTCTAGCTCTACACTAGTCATTAAAGCATAATTTACAACATCTCCCTTAGGCTCTTGCGAGTTATGATCACCATACATGTGTAAATTTTCAAGTATTTTCAAAACTTCATTCATATCACTAGCTTGACTTCTAGTGTATCTTTTTTGAAAATTCTTATCTAATATTTGGTAAGAGGGATGGTACTGAAGTGTTCTCTTACCTCTTGATGGTGAATATATTTCCATTGGCATTGGAGAATAACTTGCTTATATTTATGGAGAAGGACTTGGAGTAGCATTTGTTGTACTTGAAGTAGTACTCATACTTGGGCTTGGACTTCCTTTGTTGTTTTTAGGCTATACTTGTTGCACTTGAGAGGAACTTGCATCATGAGATCCATCATCAAAAAAAAAAATGGATGACCCCATTCTCCCCTTCATCAAAAATTTCATCCTTGGAGAGTACAATTTTGTGTTTTGGAATTGTAGAGCCTATATGCCTGGGAAGAATCACAATATACAACAAAAATACATGCTTGAATTTTGGGGTCAATTTTCTTTCTTTGCTCATCAGGAACGTGGGCATATGCAAGACAACCAAAAACCTTAAAGTGTTTTACATTTGGATTTTTGCCATACCATACTTCATAAGGAGTGATCCCATATAAACTAGAAGTAGGACTCATATTCAAAATGTAAACACTAGTTCTAACAACATCAACCCAATACATGTTACTTTGATGCTTAGTTTGAAGCATTGATCTAGCAATTTCCACTATAGTGCGGTTCTTTCTTTCAGCCACACCATTTTGTTGTGGGGTATAGGCAGTTGTGAATTGCCTTCTTATCCCACAATATTTACAAAATTTAATAAATACATTAGATTAATACTCTCCTCCTCTATCAGTATTGAGACTTTTTACAACAAACTCACTTTGATTATCTACATTATTTTTAAAATCTATGAAACAATCAAAAGCTTCATCTTTAGTTTTCAAAAAATAAATCCAACACATCCTAGAGAAATCATCAATGAAAGTGAGAAAGAGTTGTTACCCATGCTTTTGATTTTCATTGGACCACAAATGTTCGAATGCACCAATTGGAGTGGATGGCTTGCTTTTGATCTTGAGTGCTTTCCAAAAGCATACCCTTCACACACCTCATTTTTATCTTCAACTTTTGGAAGTCCACTCACCATAGCTTGAGAAGTCAACATATTCAAGCTTAAAAAATTGAGGTGACCATATCTCAAGTTCCAAAGCACACTTGGATTAGAAATTGCAATACTAGCAAGTTGAGCACCTCCTTGTTCCCAAAAATTAAGAGGAAACAATCTATTTTTTGTCATAGGTACTTGTGTAACAACTCTATTACAATTGTTTTTATCAAAAATTACACATTTTCCTTCATCAAAAACAAGCCTATAGTTCTTCTCCATAATTTTTTTAACACTAAGAAAATTATGTTGGAGTTTGGGGGTGTAATAGATGTCATTTACCTTCTTGGTGCCTTCTTTTATTGGAACCTCCATGGCTCCAATACCTTCAATGTGTAGTGCCTTGTCATATCCCAACTTGATATTTGATTTGTATATGGAATCCATAGTAGCAAAAAGCTCTTCTTTGCCACTCATATGATTGGAACAACTAGTATCCAAAATACAAGTTTCATGAAGATTTTGATCTGATTTTCCATAGGTTAGAAATAAATTTGAAGGACCCTCTTATTCTCCATAGTTTCCATATTTTCCTCTCCCTTCATGAGAAGTCTTGGACAAACAATATTTTGTAAAGTGACCAAGCTTACCACAATTGTAAGAAGATTTCTTTGATTTGTCACCTCCTCTTCCTTGATTTCAACCTCTTCCTTTATTGCCACCTCTTGAGCTAATTCTTCCTTTACCTCTCATTTGTCCTCTTCCTTGGCCTATTCCTTCACCCTCCTTGGATGAGAAAGCTTTGTCATCACCTCCATATCTTTTTGATGTAGGACCCTGTAATATTTCTTCATGAAACATCAAAGAACCAATAAGAGCATCAAAAGTTAGAGTAGACAAATCTTTAGAGTCCTCAATAATGATTGCAATATGGTTCCATTTATGAAGAAGTGTTCTCAACAATTTATTCACCACTACTTTAGTTTTTATTTCTTCTCCAAGGGTTTGCATTTTTTTTACAATATATTTCACTCTAATACAATAATCACCTACATTTTCATCATTTTGCATTTTGATATTTTCAAAATCTCTTAAGTTTTGAAGCCTCACTTGCTTCACTTGATCACTACCTTGATATCTATCCTTCAAGATTGTCCATGCTTATTGGGCTGATAAACAAGATGTAATCCTTAGAAATATACTCTTTTCCAAAGTAGCTTTAAGATGATAGAGGGTAGAGGATTTCTTCTTTTGGGAATTTTTCTTGCTAGTTTTATCCATTGCACTCAAAACAATCCAATCTGCAGGTTTTGCATAACCTTCTTTGAATATATCCTATAGTCCTTTTCCAATGAGTAAGGTACTCATATTTATGGACCAATACTCATAATATAACCCATTAAATTATGTAATGGGAATATTATTATTTGCTTCCATTTCTCAAAAATGAAACAATGTCTTTGTTTTCAATAAATTAGTAGCAATACAATGTATCCAATAAACAATGTCTTACTTGTAGTTAAAAACAATGAAACAATAGTATTCTCACAATTTTCATAGTTGTAGAAGTTCTCTCAACATTATAATCAAATTACTTAGCTATGTTACAACATTTTCAAGCAGCTATACAATGTCTTCAAGCAACGTCTTAAGTCCTCATCACATTCTCTCTACGTCAATGGTGTGACCAATCACACAAAAAACTCACCCAATCGATGCTCTTTTCTATGTAGTACTGCCTTATCTACCTATGTCTCTTCAAAGCATTGTAAAAAAATTACGTCGCAACACCTATTCAACATAGCACAACTCCAAAAACACTTTGGACTTCACCTCCTTCAATCACATTGTGCTCTCAATAGCAAATTGATTATTTTACATGTTTCTGGTTTCATCTTCATATCCTTCTCTCACCTTCTAGTCACTGCTACAAACAACACCTTTAGTGTCTTACATGCTGAACACATTATATTTATTTGTCTTTGAGTAGATGTAACCATCCATGACGTCCAAAAAAATGATGGAGAGATGGAATCTTCTATGTGTATGCTTCAGTGGTGCTTCCAACAATGTTGCCTTCCCTTTGTTTTTCCACAAAACTCCTTGGCTCTTCCAATGTCTTCATAGGAGGTTAGATAGTCACACAACTATTTCACAACAATTTTTTAAACAATGATATAAAATTTTTTGGAATGTTACATCTTAAGTCCTCCTCATAGTCTCTCTACGTCAACGATGTGACCAGTCACACAAAAAACTCATCTAATCGGTGCTCTTTTATATGTAGTACTACTTTATCTACCTATGTCTCTTCAAATATTGTAAAACAATTATGTCACAACACCTCTTCAACACAGCACAACTCCAAAAAATACTTTGGACTTCACCTCATTCGATCATATTGTGCTCTCAATAGCAAATAGATTCTTTTACATATTTCTAGTTTCATCTTCATAGCCTTATCTCACCTTCTGGTCACTGCTAAAAATAGCACCTTCAATGTCTTACACACTAAACACATTATATTTATTTGTCTTTGAGCATATGTAACCATCCACGATGTCCAACAAAGTGATGGAGAGATGGACTCTTCTATGCGTATGCTTCAATGGTGCTTCCAAAAATGCTGCCTTCCCTTTGTTTTTACACAAAACTCTTTGGCTCTTCCAATGTCTTCATAGGAGGTTTGATAGTCACACAACTATTGCACAAAAATTTTTTAAACAACGATCTCAAATTTTTTGGAATGTTACATGTCTTCACAGAATCATCTTAGCATGTTTTCTATTGTCTCAGCCTATTGCCTAGAATTCTTGCAGTGAAGTCCTCTCGTCATATCAAATAATGTATCAATTTTTTAAAGCCTAATGACTCCTGTCAGCTATGTTTGCAAACACAACATCTAACATAATGATCTTCGTGTATGACTTCTATAGGCTAATGAACTCACCAAAAATTATGTGATATTCAATACGTTATGTGATTTTGAGCACTATATCTACAATATTTTGCCTATCTATGTAGCCTCCTTGAAATTGATCTATCTTAAACTGATCTAGCAATGTTCTTTGGTCCGTGCTTGCTGATGGTGCAATCATCTTTTAACCATCAGCCAATAGTCTCCTTCATGATGAATTTATTACACCTCCTTACACGTAGTTTTATGTCCAAATCGTAGACTGCCATCATAGCCTCATGGTGTAAACTTACATCAATAGTGCCTTCATTGTGTTCTCAATTCCCAATTGTTTTTCTATATTTTGGCTCACAGACTTCACATATCATCAACAACACCCTTTTTTTTTAGCTTCCTCTATGCAATTTTGATATGGTGGCTCTGCGATGTGCGAATCTTCTTTGGCCAATGGGTGAAAACAAAAGCTTTGCTAACACCACTTTTATGTAGATCAACACACTATGAACATTCCAATTCACTATGCGAGTTTTAGCAACACTCCAGAGATCATAATTTGATCTCACAGTAGGTAACAAATTTAGATTCTGAGAAATGTATTTTCACACGCTCTTTCCACGTTCTATAGGTAACGATCTTGCAATAGGTAAAAGCATGCAACAACAGCGTACATCTTCACAGAAGCTCCACAAAAATTTTAGACGTCTTCCTTGGTGTTTTTATTACATTTTTTTTTTAAAACAAAATACAACCATGGATAGCGTCTTTGACGTCAAATCATCTTCCAATACACAGAAAAACCCCTCCTAGTCTTCTCTTATACATGGCTCCATGTTCTATTTGTAAAACTCCTCATAGACCAAAATTTATGACTGTCAAAACTCCTCGTAGACAACAAGATTCACCTCAAATAAATAATGGTCAATTCAAGGTAAAATTGTTCTCCTAATGCGATGTATTCCTCACAGGTTTGTAGGTCATCTACAAAAAAACATTCTCAACACAGCATAGTGTCCTCCTCCTTGTACATCCAAAATCTTCCAAATGATGTATTTCTTAGTAAACACAACCTCCACGAGCCTCACAAAACTCAATAGCCTTTTTCTCCAATAAATTGAACTCGCGTAATGTGATGGGCAATCCTTTGAAGAAGAATTCTTCACGCTGGCTCTGATACCAAATGAACTCTTGGATTCATTATATTGATATGCATTCATAGATTACATTATATAGGATGGAGAAATACAAATATGGGCTCAACAAAATTTGGAGCTCCATTATTCTCTCAACCAAAATCAACTAATAAGAGCTTATTCCTAACATAGACAAAGTCCAAACAAAGCCCTATTCTAGAATGACTCCTAAGTTAGCTACGTAGGAAAACATATGCCAACTAAACTATAGGGATAAATTACACTCATATTTAAACATATACTTACAAAATATATTACCTAAAAGAATACTCAAGAATGTTACACCAAAAGAAGTATGGTCAGGACAAAAATTGAACATCAAAAAATTAAGAATTTTAGATGTAAAGCTTATATGCATATTCCAAAACAAAAAAGGACAAAAATAGATGAAAATACCATGTATGGAATATTTCTTGGTTATGATGATGAATCTGTAGGATATAGGATAATTGATCCAATTACAAAGAAAATCTACATAGGCAGAGATGTAGTTTTTGATGAGAGAATCAAGGATGAAATCAAGGAGTGGAAAGATGATTCATAAATTCCTATAAATTTTTTAGAAGATAATTGATAAAATTAGGAGATAGAGTCAAAATATCAAAATGAAAAGAGTGAAAATATAGAATCTTATACAATTTTACAAAGGAATGAACCTCTATGGCTTAGAAATACACTTAGAGAATCAAATCTAGAACAAATACCACATCTTACTACTATAATACCTCAAACTCATAGTCTAATAAAAATAAATAGAGGATTTCTAAGTACCATGATAGAACCAACAAAAACACCTCAAGCATTAAATCATTCAAAATGGAAGGCAACCATGGAATTAAAATATTCATCATTGCAAAAGAACAAAATATGGAATCTAGTGTAATTACCTCTAGGAAAGAAGCTAGTAGGTTGTAAATGTATTTATAATATTAAGTATAAAATAGATGGCTCACTTGAAAAGTATAAAGTTTAATTAATAGAAAAAGGATATAATCAAACAAAGGGAATTGAATATGAGGAAAATTTTGCACCAACATCTAGGATGACTACTATTAGAACAATGTGTGCTTTGGCAACACATCATGGTTGGAAGCTTCTTCAAATGAATGTAAAAATGTATTTCTTAATGGTGATTTAGAAGAAGAAGTCTACATGTCACAACCAGAGGGATTTTTTGTTAAAGGTCAAGAACATAATGTTTAAAAATTAATTAAATCCTTGTATGGTCTAAATTAGGCCCCCAGAGCATGGTATATAAAAATCAATAATCACTTGTTGCAACACAACTTAAATGAAGTCTATCAGATCCAACTATATATACAAAGTATGTTGGAAATGATATATTAATACTTATAGTATATGTTGAAGATATAGTTATTACAAGAAGCTAAAATAATTTAAAAAGTGAAGTAAAAAAGGATCATGAAAAATATTTTGAGATGACTAATTTGGGACTTATGCATTATTATCTTAGTCTAGAAATTCGTCAAAATAAAGATAATATTACCATTACATAGACAAAGTATGCAAAAAATCTACTTGAGAAATACAAAATGAGTAATTATAGGTCTAAAGATACTCATATGGAATAAGGGCTTAAATTATACAAAAATGATGAAACACCTTTTGTTTCAGTTACAACTTATCAACAATTAATTGGAAGTCTTTTGTATTTAACAAATACTTGGTCAAATCTAGTTTTTGCTATAAATTATATTTCAAGATTCATGTAAGAAACAAGAGAGATGCATTGGAAAGCTACAAAAATGATACTACAATATATCAACAAGACTACAAATTATGTACTAACATATATGAAGAATTTTAAATATTTTTGTCTACAAGGATATTCAGATTCTAACTATGTTGGCTCTGTTGATGACATAAAGTCTACATTAGGGAATATTTTGTATCTTGGCTTAGGACCAATATCATGGTATAGTAAAAACAACATGTAGTAGAACTATCATATATTGATGTAGAATATCATGTAGTAAAATATGCAACTTGTGAAGCTTTATGGTTATAGTACATACTATCAAACATGGGAATTAAAAGGAGTCCAACTCTAATACATTGTGACAATCAAGGCGTACTAAATTTGATAAAAACTCCAATTATACATGAACGAACTCAACATATTGAAGCTTAGTTTCATTTGGTCAGATATAACTTTCAAAATCATCATATTATATTGAAGCATATTCCTATAGCATAACAAATTGCAAACATATTTACAAAATCACTAGGTCGAAATAAGTTCCAGATATTTAGAGATCATCTATGCAGATCAAGAGAAACTCATATTAAATAATGTAATACAGGGGGATTTTAGGATATATTACATTATTTGATACATAATAAGATCAATATTTCATTAGGTAGATGTCATAACAGGAAGATCAAATATCATTTATGAAAGCTATATTATGGATGCTAAGCTCCATAGTTGTATTGTACAAGTTCTCTCAATAATAGAAGGTTCTATGCATTGTTTCTCATGTGTTATGTATGTAAGTTCAATTACCTATTATTTAATTCTATTGCAACTTTATTATATTTGTTCCTATGATTATTTTCTTGTGAATTTTATATTAAGTATAAGGCTTCAAAAGACATCATTCTGCCAAATTTTTAAATCTGCTATATAGCTAATTAGATCATTATCCTTTTGCACTACCACTTTGTTGGAATATATGGAGGTTAAGCTTCTATTTAGGCCATGACTAAATTTCTACTCATATTGATAATATTTTTTCTTTGGGCCTATGTAAACCTTGAAAAATATGTTTTTGTAATTGTTGGTGATATTTTATTTCTAAAGTTTGATCTCATAACCTTGACCTAAATGTAACTTGTATTTTGGAATAAATACCCATTAATACCAAAAAAATTTCTTATTGGTTGAAGTGTAATTTAATTTAAATTTTGTGATATTAGTTGGTGTCCATAGAGACCCCCAATATATTCATTTTTCTATGTATTTATTTTTCAAACAATACTTGGTAATGTTTCATTCTATTCATTTTTTGAAACTACTATAAAATATAATATGGTATCAAAGAAGGTGTGAATATCCATTACTCAATTAGTTATACTAAAACTCTACAAGTTGTCGTAAGGATAACTATGAAGAGAATTATTAAGGCTAATAGTGATATAAAAAAAAAGGGGTTCTAGATAAAACTTAGGTGGACTTGTATCTTGAGGATTTTGTTGGATTTAGCATATTTGCTCTAGGAGAAGCATTGGAGCATGGGTTTATTTTGTTTCTCTCTTTGGAATTCAATATATTTTTAAAAAAATTTAAGAGTTTTTGAAAACCTCATTTATCTTTTATGATTTTTTTAAAAAGACATTTTTTTTTCTCTTTTGACTTCATGTCTCCAATAGCAATATAGATGAGAGGGTAGAGTGCTTCACTACCATGAAAGAATAAAAAAATGATTTTAGATAGACCCATAGTTCTAAAGTAATTGTGGGTAGGATGCTCTACTTAACAAAGACCTCTAAGACAATTTACAAGATTGCAAAAATAGTCTTGTAACTTTTATGCTACATAGGTGTGAGAGAATATCCCGATTGATTATGTTTGACAAAAGGATTATACAAGGTAAACCATGATATATATAAATCAATCATTAGTATTTATGGATGCTTTGCAAATATCAATGGGGTCATAGTTGAGTAATTTCACTCATTTTACCTCAAAGTATCTCAACTTTACATATAAAAAATTCTTTCCCCCCAAATTTCAAAAATTTGAATTTGAAAATAAAAATATTCTATTGAAAATTCCCTACATTGGTGAGAAGGATTGGGCACACTGGCACATGCTTACATCAACATAATGTAGACATATATCAATGAGGAGGTATACATGGAGTGTTAACTATTATATTCATTTTAAAAGTCATGGTTTGGATTTATCTCCTAAGTGGGGTGCTTAGGGATATGGCTATCCAAGTTGACGGTAATTCCTTAGGTGTGTGAGGTCATTGGTTTGATTCCTCCAATTTCAAGCCCTTTTTTTATGAAGATGATGTTAACATGAATGACTTAACACCTTGTAATGACATGGCACAATATAATTATGTGGAACCTATGATGAAATGGTCATTTATTATATCACCTCTTTGAATGATTATTATGATATGAAAGTAGTGATAAATGACATATGGCATCCAAATAGATGATTTTGTAGCCAATGCATGAATTGTGAGGTGACACATGGCATCCCATAAGCTGGCATGGAAGTCTATATAGGTGACATGACATGACACATGGTAGCTAATATGGTAGTCTATAGAGATGATATGGCATGCCATGTGGTGATTGGAGTAGGCATTAATATATCTAATGATGTGGAACAAATCATAAGGTGACATATGTCAAGTGATGTAGGAGGTGACATAGGCACTAACATGGCAATTTTTTATTAGGTCAACATGGTAGGCCATACACTATTCATCATGGTAGGTTGTGCACTATTATAATTATATAAATGTAAGTCTATCCAATCACATCTCATCATCTAATATAATTTTATGAACATATTACATAGTCAATAGCAATCTTGGAAACACAATTTTTGGAGTTAATCACGATGTGATAAATGACATAGTGTGGTTCATAGATCAAATAACAAATTAGATAATGGCAAGTGGTATCACATGAATCATCAGTATGCTACATAAAAATTACATTATTTGCACCCCTTTTTCCACCCATGCAACAACACATGATGGCCTCTCATTCACTATAGGTATTTAATATAATAAAATTTTCAAAGGTTTTGGAGGTAATTTTTGTGATTTTAGAGGGAAAATTTTGGGGCCATAACTTTTCCACATTTTTTTAGATATCTACATTGGTGGTGGTGTTTCTAGTCATAATTACATGTATATTTTTATATTTTGGTAGAATGTTTAGGGATCACCATGTGCCCTTATCAATTGGTCCAAACTATGCTACTTGGAATATCAAGATTGAAGCTCTACTCTAAAGTAAGGGGTTACTCAAATATGTGAATACGAAACCTCATGATACAATTCTAATTAAGTAAATAAGCTCTAAAAGGAAAATAAATATGAATTTCATGGTGTATTTTCTCTTTATATTGAAAAATATATGAAACCCATGTTAGTAACACCACAAATCCTAAAGTGTTGCTTGAGAAATTTAATTGGTTGTGTGATCAAATTGATTTCATACAAATCAAGATATTGGAGGATAAGGTAAAAAACTTACCCATAAACTAATTTGATATCATTTATGAGTATATTAGTTGTATCAAGAAATTACAATAAGACATTTGAATTTCAAGAGGTTTTACTAGGGAGAATAGAGAAGAATAGGAATCATTGGATAAGAAAAATAATGCTAAATTGTTAAATATTTTCTTCAACAATGTGTCAAAAAAATATCATATAGTTATTATTTTTTATATGCTTTGAGTGTACTTTCCATACTCTCCTACACCACAATTTATGAGGCATTTAAGTACTTTTTGCACCTTTAGGCTAAAATAAATAGGGACAAGTGAAATTCTATTTTATTCAGGCTCACCCAAAGGAAGGTGTTATCAAAATCCAAAATAACAAGCCAAAAGAGAATGTGAAGAATCTCCATAAGTACTTCAAGAATCCTACTTGTGATTTTTACAAAAATGAATGTCACAAGGTAAAATTGTATAGGATTCAAATCAATAAAATTGAGGAAGCAACAAAAAAGGGGGTGCTAATGCTACTACATTTTATGCACAAGGTGAGGAAAAATTTGATGGAGAAACCTTACAAATGCATGTAGTAGTTCATTCCATATATTGTAAATCCACTTCCTCAAATTATTGTATTTTAGATTCAGGGGAAACTAGAAACATAATGAAGCATAAACATCTCCTACAAGGCTATAACAAAATACATTTAGAAGAGTGTATTGTGATTAGATATGATTATTTATTAAAGGTTTTAGAGTGTGGAGATATTAACATTATATCTTCATCTTTTGATGAGGTACTTCATGTTCCTAATATTATCCCAATTATTCCATGTCTTTGTTGCATTACTCATACAAATAAGAAGGTAGAATTTTGGCTTGATAGATTGGTAATTAAGGATATATATAATGGGTTTAAGAACTATTGCTTCTAACTATTTTGATGAGATTGACCACATCTACAAGTTGGGATAAAGTCTAGCCTCTTCTAGCCACTCCTAAAGGAAGAAAAACTTTGTTGATATGGTTTTTAATCTAGATAACAAAAATTAAAATTGGTATTATAGATTTAAGCATCTTATCTATGGATATTTAATATATGTCAGTCAACATTAGATGGTCATTAGATATCCATGCATATCCCCTTCAAGTGGTGCATGTGAAGAGTGTATTTTAGATAAGTGTCATAGGTATACCTTTCAAAATAGATTGCAATGTTATCATCTCATCTATTATAGGATATACATAATAATATTTGTGGACCTATGTGTACAACATCTCTCTTATAAAGTAGTTACTTCCTTTTCATTGATGATTTTTCTAGGTATGTGTAGTTGTACACCATCTGTACTAAGGATGATGTCTTTGAGAGGTTCAAGATATTCAAGGACATTATTTAAAATTATCTATTTAGAAGAATTAAATATCTAAGGATATATGGGGGATTTGAATATGATATCTATGTTTCTCATAATTTTCTAGCTTCTCATGAGATTGCATATTAGAGGACCATTTGATAGAGTCCTAAAAATAATGTTATGGTAGGGAGAAAAAATAGGGTGATCATGGAGATGGCATGATGTATAATTCATGCCAAAGGGATGGATAATAATTTTAGGGTGAGGTTATAACTTTTGCAACATACATCATCGACAAAGTTACTAATAGGGTAGTCTAGGGTATACTTCCTCTTGAGAGATTGATATGTGATAAGCCTAATGTGCCCTGATTTTGTATCTTTTGGTATTCAACATGGAATCCAGTACCCAAGGACCTTTGAAATAAGTATCCACCAAATATTAATAAGTGTGTTCTTATACAATATTTAGAAACCTCAAAGGTATATCATTTAAAATATCATAAAAGTTGTGAGGTTTTTATCTAGAGAGATGTCATATTTGATAAGGTTCTTCTAGGCACTCCAACCACCACACCATATAATATTTTAAAAAATAACCCATCCAATACTTTTACCATCTCAAATTAATTGTTTCTTTTGAGATTTTTGTTAGCATTATTCCCATTAGATAATATTATTCATCTTATCCTCCTTCATATTTAATTGGTGTTCCATTGCTTATTTATTTTACCCCTTCACAAGTAGCACCATAGGAAACACCTTCTTCTCCATATTTATGGAATGATGATAAAGACACATCAGTTTAGAATGTTTTATATTTATGTGAATACTAAGTGCTGATTTTGAGTTAGATTCTTAAATTTTAGATTCTAATTTTGAGTTTCTATAGAATACATACAATTCTTCCTAAGTTTTTCCAACACCAAAGTGGGTTAAGACTCTTTAAAAGGATTCTTAGCCTTTTTTATCTTTTGAGCAACATTAGACAACTCCTTCTTGAGCATTTATTTTATAGGTTACCCAGTTTTAGGATTCTCTCATATATTCTTAGGCTAATAATTGGTTAGAACAAAAAATTTATATGTTAGAAAATTATGAGACTTTGATGAAGAGCAATACTTGGGAGATATTTCCTCTTCTTGAAGGGAACAATATCATTTGTTGTAAATGGATCTATATTACAAAATGTACTTTGGATGGTCAGGTAAATAAGCACAATACATGCTTTATTTCTAAGGGATTCTCTCAACATGAGGGAGCGGACTATTTCAAGACATTTACATCAATCCTTGACACCAATCACAAGGATGGACTTAATTAGGATGATTCTCTCCATTGTTGTCTCATATGGATGGAAGGTATATTATATGGACATGAATAATATCTTTATACATGGAAAAGTTCAAGAGGAAATCTACATATAGTAGCCACCTATTTTTAAGCTTAATAGACCTACTCCATTGGTCTATCATCTAACTATGATATTGCATGGACTTAAGAAATATCCTTGTGCATGGTATGAGAAGATCCATTCCATTTTTCTTGGTTGTGGGTTTCAACAATGTGAGGTTGAACATGTTGTTTATATAAAACATCAAGATGGATAAACTTTGATGATTGTTTTGTATGTTGATGATCTTATCATTACTTGCAGTTGTTTTACTCTAATAAAAGACGTGAAGTTATAGCTTCATTCCATTTTTAAGATGATAATTTTGGGACTTTTGAATTGTTTTTTAGGGATTCAAATTGATTATATAGATTATAGAATCACCATTTTCCATCCCAAATATATTTTAGATTTTTTTTAGTGTTTTAGGATGGATGATTACAAGCCTACTTAGACTTATTTTGCATTAGGGATAAATATTTGAGCTAATTATACCACTCCTTTATTGGATTTTAAGTTGTATTGATCGCTTATGGGATAAATTATCTACCTTAATCACATTAGACCTACTATAGATTTTGTTTTTAGTTATTATTCTAGATATATGCAAGAACCCCAAGAGTGTCACTATATAGTAGCTAAGAGGATTCTAAAATACATTTGAGTGACCTATTATATGGATATTCACTACTCTATCAGCTCCCCTTTGATTGTGATAGAATTTGTATATGTTGATTGGGTGGATGACTTGGATGAGTAGTGGTCCACCATAAGCTTTGTGTTCTATTTGGGATACAGCCTAGTTTCTTGATGTTCTAGATGTTAATCCACTATTTCTTAGTCTTCCAAAAAGTTTGAATATTGTGCTTCCAATTATGTAGTTAAGCATATTATATGGATGCTCATGATTTTGGAGGAGAATGAAATTATTTAGATTTTTCTAGTTGCTCCTTTATATAATAATTAGATCACCATCTATCTATAATCCAACATTTAATTAGTGGAAAAAGCACATAGAGATATGGATACACTTTGTGAGATGTATTCATACACATGGGATGCTTGATTTAGTTTGTATACCTTCATAAAAGTAGGTAGTGGATATTCTGATCAAGGTCATGATCTAGGTCAATTTGATGTGCATGTAAAAGCTTTTTAGAGTTGGAGAGTGTCCCTTAAGGAGGGATTACAAGTAAGGGTATCTCTCATTATCCCCTATTTAGCTTAAGAGGGTTTTTTGGAATGTGTGGTGGTTAATATTCTCATAAGGACATGGTCAAGTTTTGTACTTGTATTGATTACATTTATTGTTTGGGCTCATGTAAACTTGAAAAATGTGTTTTTATATTTTTTAATAATATTTTATTCCAAAAAGTAGTTTGTAATACTCTACTAAAATTTTAGTATCTTAGTCTATTTTGATATTTCTAAGGTTTTCAAATGTTGGTTGAAAAATTCTTTTTGTAAACAAGTTTTGGGGACTCTATCAAAAAACCCACCCTTATAATATTATTTACCTGATCAAAAAATATATTTTATTCCTAAAGGTTGGTCTCACAACCTTGAACTAAAGGTAAATTATTTTTGTTAAACACCCCCACATAATAACTTGGAGTGTAACTTTATTTCCATTTAATGATATTATTTGGTGTCAATGTACACCCCCAATATATTTTGCATTATTTGTTGTATATTCTATGTATTTTGTTTTCAAAAAATACTAGGTAATATTTGATTCCATTCATTTCTAGAAACTATTGTGAAATATAACACACTTTTTCGTATGATAAGGTATCTAATTTTATCTACCACATGGATTTCTAAGGGGTCTTCATATTCCTTCCAAGCTTCTTAATGCACATTTCCCTTAAAACTTTAGTATAGATGGGAATATCTCTAATATCTTGAAATAGTGGGTTTCTAACACATACATTGCATAATCCCCTTTAGTAATAAATCAAATTGAGGACTTATCTTATCTACTTGTAATCATTTTGGAAATGTATCTTCTATTATTTTCTCTATTTGTAATTGTTTAGATTTTGGGATGGGAGGATTAGGTTCTTCATGAGGATCCTCTTTGTCCTCTATTTTAGCTATAATAGGATATTTGGGTTTTGGTAAGACCCTTCCTAAATACAAATGGGTGTAAATAAAATTTTCAATCATGAATTCCTATGATAAATAATAGTTTTACTAATTCTAGATTGATTCCACACTATTTTAATCTTTGTATATAGAATTAAAACCTTTTTATATATTCCATTATTTCTTCATCCTTTTAGGACATTCAAAATATTTCACCTTTGGAATCCCTTTTTCCATACTACTCTTGATATTTCTTTAGGAACTCACACTTCATCCCATCCCACATATAAATACTATTCTTTTTTATGTCTATAAACTAGTAAAGTGCAATTTATTTGAGTGTTTCTAAAAATAACGTAAGCTTCTATGCATTTCTTAAATAATTATAGCTCCTATATAATACATAAAACTTGAATAGAAATTTATTTGTGTCCTTTATTATAAGGCCATGGGGGTGTGGCAATGTAATCAATGGAATATTCTTCAAGGAACTTACCCTACCAAACACATCAATTAGAAATCCAAATAAAATAGGTTTAATACTTGAGCTATATTTTATTTATATTTATAATTACTTACAATACATCATAGGCCCAAGGGGTCTAGTGTAAAAAATCCTAGGTATTGCATAGGTGGAATTATTTAGTCTATTAAGTGTTTATAAAATGGGATCTTCAAGTTGTAGAACTTAATTTCATCTAAATAAGAATATTTAACTACTTTGATCAATTGTCTTATCCTATATTCTATCAATAGTTCTTATGAAGCCACTATCTCTTTCTCACTCAAGGTTAGGTTCAACCATAAGAATTTTAGTGGTCATACAATTATGGTGGATACAATAAATTATCCTACTTCTTGGATGCTCTGTATAATGTCAATTATTGCTACTATGTCTATGATTGTTGCAATACTATTAGATATGCCCAAAAATGGAAGTTGATTGTGAGTGGTTCCATTTATATTAAAAAAAACATTTTATCTTATAGTTGTTTACCTCTTAGTTGAACATGCATGACTAGAAAATTTCTTCTCTATTGTTGCCTTTGGCATAGTTTTATTTCCTTAACATGCATTGTTATTATAAATCCTTTGAATAAATATTCCCCTAATATCTCTATCTTTTCATGCAACTAAATTATCTATTCTATAAAAATATCAAATAAATGTCAATCATAGAAAAAATATTGACCTTATTTATATAGCCCTAAAATGCATGATCATAAATTTAAACATGGAAATCCTATTGTAACTCTTAGAACATTCTCTAATAGCAATACCAAAAATTATGGGCCAAATATATATTATTTAATTATTAATTTGGGATTGTAATCATTGGCAAGATGTCTTACACTATATGTATGAGCAAAAAGGATTCAAATATAAAAGTACCTATGATGGATGCACTTGTTAGGAGTTAAGAGAGAAAAGAGAGGAGATTAAGTGTTGTAAAATTTATAAAGGAAGTTTCTAATCTAAGTAAGATCACATGAGAAAACTAAAGTGGCATTGATCCTAACCTATCAATTATTAATGCTTGTTTATTGAATTCTACCCAACACTATGATGAGTGCACAAGATAGAAGGTGTTTCTTCTAATAAAAGGGGTTTTACTCCTATCCAAATTTGATATTTTTATACTTTCCTCTACCAAAATTTCAAAGCTTTAAATGATAGGTCCTAATATAGAAAGGATAGTAAATATATAACTTCCAATAAAATAAGGGTTCTACTTGAAATATCAATAGAATAAAAGTAAGATGGGAAAAGTGAAGAAGTTATTGAAAATATTCTAATTAGAATAAATATACAAGATGTTAAATAAATATAGGGGGGCCTAGGTGCAAATATCTATTTATAATTTTTCTACTTCACACCATTAAGATATTTAATATAAATAAATATAAACTTGTGTACATAAACCATACTCCATACACTTGTTTACATGAGAACTCGAATACATATAAATAACATGTTGTATAAAAATAGAAACCTTATCTAACTGGATGAATTCAACTTACCATTGTCTCTCATGAGTCATAGAGGAGACAAGGTACATTCTCCTTCACAATCAACCACTTGATTCATACTTGGAATTTGAGAATCACACATGAATTTTATTATTTTTTCTATGCATTAAAAATTCTAGCTATAACATTGAAAAGCATGAGGTAAAGGTAGCTATTATAATAATATTTACTCTCTAATATCCTATTATAAATACTATTTTGGTACTTGTAAAAGTAATTACATCACACATATCCATGCAAAAAGAAAAATAATGTTCAAAATAAACAAATGCACCTCATGATTTTTGTTTGAAAAATAAAAAATTTAGACTTCTCTTCTAAATGTAATATCTATTGTTATTTGAAAATATCCCAAGTGTTAAATTGAAATAATAAATAGTACTTCCAAAATAATAAATCAAGAGTTATACATCAAAGCATAAGATAAACCACTTATTCATTGAAATAAGAACAACCGTGCCTAATTTTAGTTTATTTATTGAACCCATAAATTCATTTTGAGCATGAAAAATTTATCCAATTCATTATAGGTCACATGTGATGGATTTTGAATCCTTAATATTAATATGAAACTCACAAGATAAATATCACATGATCAAATATATGATAATAATGTGTAGACATATAATTTTGACTCATTTCAAAATCCCCTAACCCCTCTGACTCATGTAACCTCACCCCTCAATAGTCTACCTTTTTTCCACACCCTTGCAACCATTTATTCACCTCCATGTGCATGTTTTATAATTTTTGGTGAATTCAATACTAACAAGAATAGCTCCTAAATTCTTTGAAATGGAGGGCCAATCGACACCATTGGGTGACCATTTAGATTTGATCTAAATGGGCCTCACACTGAATATTCCATGAATTTGGGCCTTAAAATTTAGGTCCCAAATTCACCTAAATTGGGAGTTTTCCCAATTTTCCCAAACCACCCTGATTCAACAACTGAAATCCCATAATTTATGGTTTATACCATATATAAAATTAGCAATCCACCTCCTGAAAAGGTTAATGGTTATTTTAAGAAAGAATATTTGAATTGTGAAGGCTTTATGAATTGAAAAATTAGTTTTAGGTTGAACATCCATAACAAGTTTTTGTAGGCTAAAGTGTACTCTAGAGCTCATATTGTAGTTGAGGAGTTGTTTTATGTCATCATCAATACAAGATCAGATGAGTTTGCCTTGCTATCATTATTCTCGCAACACCATATAATTAGATCCAGTATACCATCACTATAAGAAGATCATTTCATCTATTTTAGCATCTCACATATCATTTCATCATTACGAAGTTCATATTTTCATACATCTCATGAATTCGGGAGCAAATCCCTGAATTCGCTTATAAGGCTTGAAATTGCTTGCTAGTCTTGAATTTGCATGGGCATAAGTTGGGGGTAAATTACTACTTCTAGATCTATCATTGTATCTTGCACATTGCATCTTGATCATTTGCATTAGCATTGCACTCTATATTTTACATTGTTTCATCATTTCCTTTCAGTATCTTATATGTTTGTAATAGATCTACAAATTTCCTCTTTTTACATATGGTTTCCTAAAAGGACCAAAGATATTTAATTACTACATTGTTAAGATCCATTTAAAAATGGCCTAAGTAGATCCCCAATCACTAATTGCCATTTCTTGTATTTTGTGTGATTGATTGTAGGTTTTACATGAATTTAGGCTTAGAGCCCCGAATTTGCTTTCAAGTCCCAAATTTGCCAAACAGATCATGAATTCACTTAGATCAGCCATCTAGTTTAGGTAGGTGCATGATTTGATTCATATCAACTCTATTTATATATTATTTGTCTTGTTTATTCATATATTATTTGAAAACCTAAGAAAATACAAAAAAAAGAAATTTGCAATGCATTTAGCATAGGAGAATTGTGCTTGCTATGTGTTGTCTACAAGGAAAACTAAATTGCATATAGATTAATCTTAGCTTCATTCTATCCCAAAAATAGGTGTTTATTAATTAAATACCACATCCAAATATTTCCCATTGTCTAGACTTAGAAATGGTCTTTAAACGTTTCTTGGTGAACCCCCAAATCAATCAACCATCACCAAAGGAGGTACAACACCAGGTACCCCTCACATCGAGGTGTGGGATTTTGACTTCCCATCCCCATTCTAGGCATGGATACATTATATTAAGGGAAAGGGGTGCAAAAATTTTAGCCCACATTCTTTGGTGAACCCGACGTGAAAGATCATTAAGGGTTTAGAATTTATCACACTTCTCTTCTTTTCATAATCCTTTCTCTCTTTTTTTCCATTGGAGGTTTGTACTGACATCATTCTAGTTCCATCCCACCCGTGGCACTAGGTGGTGTCTAGCTTTGGTGTGGGTTTAAGGTCAAACCCTCTAACTTGAAAATTTGGGTATTAAGTGGTGTACACCTTTTACTCCTAGGAGAGCCAGAGGTGACTAAGATTAGACCACTCTGGGATAATCTAGAGATAAAATTTTTCTTAAAAGGGACATCTTTATGGTTCATCACATTTTTTTTTTTTTTTCTTAAAACCATCATATATCACATTAAAAGGTAGACTAGACGTAGGAAACCTTTTGTGTGATTTACTTTTGAGTGCTTTCTTTATTACAAAAAAAAAAACAAAAATAAAATAAAAAACAAAAGCCAACAACATAAAATAAAGCACAAAAAAAAGGAGGGAATTGTATGTTGCTAATGGTATAAAATTACCTTAGTCAGTCTACACTAATAGATCTCAAAGGATTACTACTAGAAGAGGAAATCACCTTATTTTTTGAATAAAGATAAAGATTATCTTAGGAAGAGTGGGACCAATTGTTGGAACACCTTGATATTATTAGGGAGAGATCATAAGAGTTGAGCAAAATTAAGAGGATCAATATAGCTAAGGCCTTAGGTGCAAATTACCACTCACCCTACTTTGACCTCTTGAAAAGTTGTGAAATTTGGTTGGGGGATAGAAGGGCAAGTGTTAACTCAACAAATTATCCTTGGGAGCATTACTTTAAAGACTTCTTGGTTGTTCACAACTTCTTGGTAGAAATAGAAAATAAAGAGGTGTGTTTGGAGTATAACAAGAGATACCACAAAGCACCTAGGATTATACTTTTTAGAGAATTGTGTCACAATTTACAATTTGAAAATCCTAGCACTATTCAAGGACAATTATTTGTTATCCAATTGATTCATCTCCTGAAACAAGACTTTACATTTGAAGAAGAACTGTACATGACCTCAAAGCAATTAGAACCAATCAGTGATATTTACAAATTTTTCAAAGAGGATTAAATGATGCACTCAAGATTATTGAAAAGAATTAAGAGTTTTGAAAATTTATGAGTTGATCTAAGAGGTTCAAAAGGAAGGGTTACAAAAAAAATTGCAAAGAAAAACAAGAAGAAAACTTTGGAGGAGGATCTAGTGAGAGTCTTGATATTATTAAAACAACTAAGGAATCATCAAGATATGACCATGAATTTAAGGAATGGTAAGGAAATTGTAGGTCCTCCAAGGGATGAACTTGACACTAAAAATCCTAATGATGAAAACATTGAAACATAAGAAGAGAACAAGGAAGAACAAATTGAACAAACTATACACACTAAATGAATTCACTTTGAACCTCAGATAGAACCTAAGGGAGGTATTCACTTTCAAACCATGGAGCATTTTTGGGGCTTCATGAAAGCTAATCATACCATCCTCACTCAAGCCTTCAAGGAATCAAACCACCTCAAAAGGGGTGAGACTTTGGGTGAAGCATATTTGGGTGAGACTTCTCAACCTCACCCCATATTATCTCAATCTCTTCCTAAAATATCTTCAGGTGAGATTTCAATTGACACCACTCAATCCACACAAGTTGTAGATGTTTACTTAAAAATCTATGCTTGAAATGTATTACAAAAAAATCTTGTCTATACTACTGCTAAAACTATCAATTTCATGGAGATCCCACAGGTTTCTTTGACTAATGAACTTCACAATCCATACTCATAAGTTTCCACATAACAATTAAATCTCTCCTCTCAAAAAAAAATTCAATCAGTCCCACCATAAACCTTCCAAATAATCCCTCCATAAACTTCCATTTTATCTCTATTGCAATCAAACCTCTTCAATCTCTTCCACTCCAAAATTTATTTTCATCATTGGCACAATCACAACCATTCTTACATATTCCTCATAATATGGCTTAGGTACATCAACAAGTTCCTATTTCTTATGTGAATCCTCTTCACAATAGCATCTCAGCTCCAAACATGAACCCTCACCACACATTGCAAAATAATTACAATATTCCTCCTAGGAATGTAGGGGATTTATATGGTAACAATCCACAAACGTAACACATTCAAACCATAATAAAGTAGATTGCAATAAATTACTAGATCCTATTATTGTGGCTAGGCCATATCCAAAACACTTCCCCATGCCAGTACTCCCCATCTATAAGGGGACTGAAGATCCTATTGAGCATATTTGAATGTTTAGAAAATCATGCCATGACATTGTCTATGATGATATGCTATTATTGAAGATGTTCCCTAAGAGTCTTGGGGGTTTGGACCTAGAATGATACTACCAGCTACCAACACATTTCCTAAGAAATTTTGAAGAAATAACAAAATTGTTTGTGTATCAATTTGGAGCTTACATTGAAAGACATGTGACAATCAAGGATTTATACAATTTTAAACAAGGAAGAGAAGAGATTTTTACTGAAGTCTTGATGTGATGGAGGAAAGTTGTAGGGAAATTACATTTCTCCCTACCTCTTAGGGAAATGCTCAAAATATTCATTAGGAAACTTTCCTATGAGTTGGTGACTACCACTCTCACCTCTTTCAATCAATCCATTGAAATGGAAAGAAGAGTGGAAGAGGCCCTTGGTATAAGAGGCCAATTAAAAATAAAAGAAGAAAAACCATCCAAAAACTAGTACAAAATAAGCATGTGGTAGATGGGGTTACAGATAATAGGCCTCCTATAAATGCAAATGTAGACAATATTTTGCAAAATATGGTGTTGAATGTACCCTAGAAACCTACTCCACATAACTTCACAAAATTAAATCAACCATTATCCATGGTTCTACCACAATTGCTAGAAAGACACTGCAAATTTCATAGAATCAATGGATGTGCAATAAATACATGTAATTTGAAGTACTTTATGCAATATTTGGTTGATAGTGATTGATTAGAGGTAGAGTAAGTTCTCAAAAATCCTAACCCTCCATAAACCATACAACCTCCTACATAATATGCATAGAATGCTAACCAAAATCTATACATCTTTCAAAATACACTACCTAATCATGGTAAAGAGGTGGTAAATCAAGTTGAATATCAGAATATGCCATTACCAACATGATATGTGGGCATGATTGATAGTGTTCCAATATCACAATTTCTGCCAAGTGCATTTGTGTCTGATCAACCACCTATCACAAGTGAGAGTGATCAAGAAGAAAAACATCAGCCTTTGACTCTTGATCTCTTTGAAAGTGAGTTAGACATTGATTTCAACATTAGTTCACTTTCCTTCAATAGCTCGAAGGAAGAATCTGAACTTGTGGTACCTATCCTAGATATTTTAGATCCTGAGGGACAATATGTAGGTTTGTTACCAAATCATCCACCTATGCATCAATTTCTCCCTTTAGAGCAACCCAACCATCATAGAGTCCCTCCCATCCAAAACATACCATCTTTTCCCCATTATCATCCAACTTCTTCCATGACCTGATAACATAGTGGGCATAATCGAAGCCACAACTAGACAAAAATATCAGCCCAAGCTTCCAAACAATCCCAACCATCAACATCTTAGACAAAATCATATTCTTTTCAATAAATTTATCCTTTTCAACCTCCTTTGAACTTAAGGGCATGACAAAAGGGTAACAACACAACCAAACCTCAACCAAAATTACCTTTGATATCAAGGAACAATTAGCTAATACAATAGCTAGAATATATCTTTTAAAACTTCTTAGATCTTCCCCCATTCATAGGGAGGCATTAATGAAGTCCCTAAGTTAGATTATGGAACCCCAAGACATTGATCCAACTATTGTAATAAATGTTGTAGTATCTCGTGGAGTGGATTACATAGACTTTCATGATGAGAGCATCCCTCCTCAAAGCTTACGAAGTGACAATCCTCTCTATATTACAATGTTGATTGAAGATGTTGTTGTTAAGAGAGTGTTGATAGACAATGGGTATTTACTAAATATTTGCACATATAATTTCTTTAAATGGTTTGGATTTAAAGATAAGGACTTGAGGAAAATGGATTTTATTATTAAAGCTTTTAATGATGAAACTCAAGAAGCATGTGGTATGATGTCCATCCCGTTATAGGTTGGTCCTAGAATTATAGATACATGTATCTATGTTATACCCTATCCAGCATCGTACAATATTATTTTGGGTCATCCATGGATTAATGCAATGAGGGCAGTCCCCTTAACATTACATCAATGTGTGAAATTTGAGTTTAAAAAATAGCTAGTCACCATTTATGGTGACCCCTGACCAATTTAATTGTGTACAATGGTTGAGACTATTGATGTTTCCTTTTATCCTTATTTACCATCATCATCACCTTCTACCCATCAGCCCTCTTCATCTCATCAACATTCTTCATATCATTCTTCCACCATGTCTCCATATTCTCATACAAAAAATCCATCTATATCATACCCTCTCATAGACAAACCTTCAGCTAATTTATCTATTTCATCATTATCATCTGATTATAAGAATTTTTCCATACAAAATTCTCTCATCTTGTCTAAACTACCACCATCTCCCTAAACCATGCGATTACCCCATAGTAAAGGAGATGTTTATCATCTAGGTAGTTGTACCTTTATTTTTGTTGGGTATACAATAGATGAGGTTATTGTTGGTAAAAACATAATTTCTGAAGAAATTAACTTTACCCATTGCTATTTATCCAATGAATTTGAAATTCCTATGTAAATCATGTGTAGTATGGGCTACAAAGACAAAGGCTTAGGTCACTTAGAAAATGGTATATATGAGTCATTGGATGTTGATATTTGACCAACACGATGTGGCCTAGGCTATATCCCAACAAAAAAACAACCTTTTCCTTTTTATGGTGATGATCATTTAATAACTTATACTGAGTATCTTAAAAATCATCAAATTTTAGAATGGACGAAAGAAGATGAGGTACCCCCTTCTCCCTCAAATATTTATTGCAATATGCTTTCTTTGGTTTATCCTGATTTAATTATAAGTCCTAAAGAGTGTGTTGAATAAGATGTCCTTTGCAACATAGCACACAATTATGTCATACACAATGGTTTCTTTTTTATGGTTCTATCCCCTACATAGCACACATTGAAACTTCTAGTTCACAAGATCAACATGCAGACTTCTCTCTTGAAGACCTAAAACAAATGGGTGTTTCACTCGCTCCTCCCAATTTTGATAGAAAATCTCAAATCGTGATTGAGGAAACTTTAAATATTAATTTTGGCACCAAAAAAAATCCTCACATGATCAAAATAGGAGCTACATTTGTTGGGAAAAATATTGGTTAGTTTTTCTATGGTTCAATTAATTGCCTCCCTTTAATTGTCAACCTGGGGTAGCTTGTAGTCTTGTGAGCAGTTGTGCAAAATATTTACCTATAATTTCTCCTTCGGAGATGAGTCCCTTGGGTTATGGTTTGGGGAGGTATTTGGTATTCATTGAATTTTACATTTAAAACAATAATCTCATGCCAAGTCTAAGAAAAAAGGACTAAAAAACATTTAAAATCTAAATGACTACCTTGCTAAAAATCACAGAAAACAAAGTAATAACAAGTAAATAAATTAATCTATTAACATAAATGTAGAAAATAGGGTAAATAGGGAAGAACTCTATTGTAAATGGGCCCACACTTCCAGTAGGTTCTTCCCATGATAAAATGATCATTAGATGCTTTTAGAATATGTTTTACAGGAAAATATACAGAGATTTTATTAATAGTTATAGTAGAAGAAAATTACAAGAAAGTATGGAGGGTCTTCTTCAGGGGTGGCCTACATATTTATAAGGTATGCGGCTAGCCCTGTTACAATTTTCAATATGAATCATAAAATGATTTTTTGCTGCAACTATTTTCTTGATTAGAGGAATTGGGAAAAATATCATGTTATTTTAGCATATTTTGTTGCTAGAATATGCTTATTTTCCCAACTTACATAAATGATTTATGTATCAGCTGAAAAATGGGTGGTGAGTCACCTTTGACACTATCACATGTTTGGTTTCAATTCTAGAAATCCCTTCACGTTGGTTGTGAAATTTTTGCTCTGTTGTGCCAACCATAGAGTCATGCTAAAGTTTGGCGTTTAATGGAAATTAGGCACCATGGTTGAAGAAGTTGGGAAGTAGGTGCCTTGTATGCAAAAGTTGAGAAGTAGGCACCTTCCATCATATAATGGGAAGTAGGTACCTTCTACCATACAATGGGAAGCAGGTGCCTTCTACCGTACAACGGGAAGTAGGCACCTAACAAAAATTAGACACCTAATGAGAAGCAGGTGTCTAATAGGAAGTAGGTGCCTAACAGTTAAGTGCCAAATAGAAGTCAGGTGCTTTAAAGGAATTTGGGTGCCTAACTTCATACCTCTTTATCAATATTTTGTAGATGTTTTTTCTTCATTAAATTGTAAGTGCTAGGTTCGAGAGGGACCTCGATGAAATCATGCCAAAATGCAACAATTTCCATTAAATCTACACAAATTACACTTAAAGACAAATATTATAAAACATGCAAAATAAATTGTTAATCATATATATAATTTCCATAAAACATTTATATATACAAGAATATATGCCACAAATTATGGAGAAAAGAGTAAAAAAATGAGCAATTATGTGGCTCGTCATCCCTCATGCTTAAGGTATGGCATGTCCCTATGCCACTTTGAACTGGTAATTACCAATTTTGTTCACTTCATCCTAGTAAACCCTGTTGGTCTGTGTCCTCTTCTTCTTAGTGGCCTTGGATTTTTCTTTGTCCTAGGGATTTCACCTCTTTGATGCCTTGGGAGAGGCTATATCCTAACCCTGCTACTTTTGGCGTTTGCCATGCTGAAGTGGTTCACTTAGCCCTGCTCTCTTCTTGGATGGGTCTCTAGTCAAGGCCACCTTGCCCTTATCAATATTTAGGTAATAACTAGAGAAACTAGTGGCATCCTTCTAAAATGTAGGCTCAACCATTTTCTAGTACTCATGGTGAGGTGGTCACTTTTCACTCATAGGTACTGATTCTTTATCATAAAATGGGATGCTTGATTCCTTAGAAACCTTGGTTGTGGGTAAATCTACCCTTATTGGGTCAAGCTTAGATTCAACTTGGACCTCTTTCTTTGCCATAGGGGGAGTTTTGTTGCTTCTTCTTGTTGCACAAGGCCTAGAAATACCATCCTTTTAAAATATGTCTGCATCCTTGAAGGATTTCCATCCTTTGACCCATACAAATACCAGAACTGCTCAGGTTGAGAAACTAGAATTTTCCTATGAGGCCTGCCAGATTGCTTCCTGGCCTCCTTTTCTGATTTCTTAAGGGCTTTCTTGAAGGCCTTTTTCTAGTTATTCTTGTCTACCCTAATTTCCTCAAGCTCCTAAAATTTTTATTTTTGGGTAGCAAAAAAATTATTTCCTACCTACCATTCTTCATTAGAATCCAACTTTGATTCCTTATCAGATTTAATTCCCAGTGCCTTCAACTTGGCAACTCTCGCTCTAGTTTTGGGTCATTGTTGAGATGGTATTATGGATTTTTATTTTGATATCAACTTGATATGTTGTACCCCAAAGTGTGTTGGTGCAACCTCTATTTCTTGGGACACATGAGATTCAGGGTACTAAGCCTCCTATGGTACATGGAATTCAGGCTTCTGAGCCTCTTTTTCCTCTGCAAAAACTTGTTGCACAACAGGGACTTCTTCCTCTTAAGACTTTCTAGTCCCTGCATCAATCAGAGAGTGCTCTGCTTCTCTATTTTTATCTAAAATTTGAGGCTCTTTGGCCTCCATTTCTTTTTCCTCCTCATCTCCCTCCTTTGCAAGCTATTCTACATTTTGAGGTTCCTCAACTTCAACCTCATCCTCTTGAATTACCTGTTCTACAAAGGGGGACGTAGAAAATGCTGCTCTACTTCCATTGTAGCAGCACCTCTCTGTTCTATTTTTGTATCAACATGGGGCACCTCTATTACCCCATCAATATGCACTGTTGCATCAACTCTGGATGGCTTATCGGATCCTCTTGATCCACCCTATAACTGCAATTATCTCTATAGTTACTTAATTATTTGATACAATTTGTGCATTTTTAATGCAGCCTCCTTTTGGGACTCCTTGAATAGGGCCCGTTCTTATTTAAATCTAGTTTTCCAAGTGGAAGCATGCTCTCTTAAGACTTGCAGTTGTCACTACAAATCCTTCTCTTAGCCTTGTGATGGTACATCTTCCATGGCCACCTCCTGTTGAAGAGTTGGTCCACTAGAAATTTCTTGTAAAATGTGGGCCATGTACTCTTCCTTGTTGAGCTCATAGATTGGTATCTCCTCATTGGATGAGCTCAAAACCATCCTCGATGCCTTCATTCTTCTATTTTATATTCTGGTGGAGATAGGCATAAAATCCTACTCTACCTCATCTTTGAATTAAGGTGCAAAAGGAGATAGAGTCTACCCTACTTCCTACCCAAATTGGGGAAAATTAGGGGATGAGGCCTATCCTACTTCCCCTGTAGTTCCTATAGGTTGGGATGCAGGTTCTACTTCTGCATGTTTTGTCATCCCTTGGGCCAAATGTTCATTTTGAATTGGCACTTCCCC
Source organism: Wollemia nobilis (assembly GCA_028583015.1). NCBI lineage: Eukaryota > Viridiplantae > Streptophyta > Pinopsida > Araucariales > Araucariaceae > Wollemia > Wollemia nobilis. The sequence continues at coordinate 41,808,645 of JAQPPZ010016981.1, forward strand.
CTCTACTTTTGACCCTGCCACTTCACTAGTGCCCATATCTTCCTCAATTATCACATTTATATGTGACTCTACATATCGCACCAAGGTCAAAATTAGGCCATGGTGAGCTAGGGTAGAGGTGATGCCTACTTGGTATCACCTAGCCTCATCTTTCAGGGAACATGCAAGGTAGTGGGGGACATTGATTTTATCCCCATGTAGGATGTGATTGGGTAAATGGAAGTGGTTGGCATTCATATGACAGTACCTACTAGAGCATGTGAAGAAACATGTGATATGCTCAAAAAATGCCCTCCAAAGCTTAGGAATTTGCCATTTTGGCAAGCTAGTGTGTGTCAGGTACTTGGTTGGTGCTCCAAAAAATATTTGCACACAAATGGTAAGGTTATCCTCCTTGTACATGCACTCCCCTATAAGAGGGAGGCCCATAAATTTAGTGATGTAGTCCTCCATGACTAGGATATCTAGCCCCTGCATGCACATGGCCCCCTCTCTCATCAATGCTACAAATTCATTTGCCACTACCGTATCCTAGCCCTAACTGACCAGTCGGTAGTAGTCCATCCATTATATATTTTCCAACTATGTTTGGACATCTTCAAAAATGCCTGAGAAATCGATCGACTCACTCTTCTTAAGATCATGATTCTTCGACTTTCCCCCATGCTTTACCTTTAGTTCAAAATTCACTCAGTGATGTTACTGCTTCCCCTTTGAATTACTATTGTGCCTCACTGCTCTATTTTTTTTCTCACTGAAGTTAGCTGCACAGTAGCTGGTAAACAAATTTTTAAAACAACTGCATTCATGCATGCAGGTGGTTAATTACCATAATCAACAATGATTATGGTTATCCGCAATAAATTTCCTTTGAGCATGTGCCCGATTGTGTGGATATGATAACCATAAACTGTTGACCAATCAAAGGTGTGCCACGTAGCACCATGCCAAGTGGATTTGTTCAAGTGGTTAAGGTAATAATGGGAGGTTGTGTCGACACATTTCCATAGACACACATGTTCATGAAAAAAATATAGACAAGAAACAAAAAATTTAAACATGCACCTAAATTTGTTCCATGGGTGCATATGCACAAATTTTTATGGTGCATCACTATTGGTTGGTGTTTGATGATTGGGAAAACTGCAATGAACAATGGTGGTCATGGTTCCCATGCAATAAATTTTCTTCAATGTGATTGGTTCTTGGTAGCTGCAAGGTGGCTTATTTAAGAAATCCTACAAAATTCAAAACAAAAGTTAGAAAAACGTATCTCCTTGGGATGCCAAATTTCCCTTCCTTAGAAGTTGATTGTTATCAACTTTTAATTTTATCTGCTGGTAGATTTGACTTTGCACATGTGTGGGGTGTTGATGTGGCTCAGGCCACATCCCAATGATGACATGCTATTCTGTCAAGGCATAAATGGCCACAGTAAATGGAAATTAGGTGCCTTTTTCGTATGGAAATTAGGTGCCTTCTTTTCAAATTATGGCACATAGGTGCCTTAAAAATTGAAAACAAGCACCATAGGAATTGGGAACTTTTATTAACATGGGAAGTAGGTGCCTTATCAGTCAGGTGCTCTTCTTAACACAAAAAGTAGGTATCTTAGCAATTAGGCACTTATGCCTAGCATGGAAAACATACACCTTTTTACTATCTGTCAGGTGTTGTACTTATAAAATAAACTTTATACAAACTATTTTTTTACATATGCTAAGAATATTTGGTGTCAGTTTCCAAAAAACTGGAAGTCGGTCGTTCTCCTAAAAAATTAGGAGTCAGGCATTGATATACTAGGAAATAGAACATAGGTGCCATATTCATAACATACTGGGAGTTAGGTGCCATAAAGTGTATAACAGGAAGCAGGCACCTTCTACCATACAATGGGAAGCAAATGCCTTCTACCATATAATGGGAAGTAGACACCTTCTATAATAATGGAAAGCAGAATCATTCCCATAAAATATAAAAATGGTGCTTTTATTTTATTCAACGGGTGCTGAATTATCCTTGTATATGCACCGTCAGGTTGATCAAGCCCTTCAGTACTTCTAATTAAAAAATAGGAACAATTTTAGCATTTGCCCTTGAATCAGTAGTTGAGTCAAAGAGACCAATCCAAACACTCTTGTGTAGGTTTAGCTTTAGTATTCCCCTTCTAAGGGATGAGATACTCCTATTACTAGAAAGCTAGAAATGTGTAGGTTCATGGATCCTATGCTTGTTAGACCTAGGTTTCCCAAGCTACCTAAGGATTGCACAAAGGGCATTGTTCCTACAAAATAAAAACACAACTAAAAAAAAGAAAAACTTTGAAAGAATAATTGTCTTTGGGACTATGTGGACTAGGTCCACATATTACTAACTCAAGATAAAATTAGAATCAATTGGGGTTTCCCCATGCCTAAACTAGACTCAATCATATATACCTCAGACAAATGGTATGGATGTAGGTGGTGGTAATTGACTATTAAGGTAATGTTGCTATCGTCTATTGTTTTTATCCTTACAGTCCCATTATTTATGACTTCAGTCACTTTGTATGGTCACATCCAATGTTGCATGAGCTTACCATTCCTTTCCTGGAATCAGGAATCATAGAGTAATACCCATTCTCCCACTTTGAGCTACTTTAGCCTGGTGTGGCAGTCATGCCACTTGGACATTTGTTTCTTAATTATATTTGTTTTCTACAGAGCCTCAAAGTAGTATTCATATAGCTAATTAAGTTGTTAAATTCTATATTTTTGTGCATCATCTAGATTGATATTCAATTCTATAGTAGTCCTAAGTGTTTTGACTTCAAACTCTATAGGCATCATGGTAGTTTTCCCATAGACTAACTGAAATGGTGTGAAACTAGTAGTAGTCTTCTAGGTTGTCTTGTAGGCCCACACTACTTCTGGTAATCTAGTAGTCTAGTCCTTCTTATGTTACTATATTGTCTTTATCAATATATTGTCCAAATCTCTATTGGTCACCTCAACTTGCCCATTCACCTAAAGATGGTAGGGAGTGGTTTTGTTATACCTAATTTTGTATTTTTACATGAGTTCTTGGATCATCCTTGAAGTAAAATGAGGTCCTTGATCTATTGTGATCTCCCTTGGGACCCTAAATATTGTAAAAATTGATGAATATAAGAAATATGCTATAATTTTCTCCTTTAAATCACACAAATCTTGTACTTCAACCCACTTTGTCACATAGTCAGTACAAACTAGGATATACCTCTTACCTCTTGATTGTGGATTAATAGGTCCTATGAAGTCCATCCCCCATTTATCAAATGGTTCAATGTGAACATGTGGTTGGAGTGGTATCTCATCTCTAAGAGTAGGTCTACCCATCCTCTAACATTGATCACACTGGCTCACATGCTTGGCTACATATTTGAATAGTGAAGGCCAATAATAACCAGCTTGCAACATTTTATATGTAGTCCTTCTTCCTACAAAAGTGCCACCACAAGTTTAATCATGGTAAGCCTTCGGTATTTGAATTATTTTATTCCCAGCAACACATCTTCTCATGATTTTATCAGGTCCTATTTTAAATAGGCACCTATTGTGGAGCTTTCCTGATTACCCTTAAATTATTTGTCACGTCATGGGAAAATCTTAAAATCACAACCAACACTATGGATTCTGGATGATATACCTCCTTAACCTAGGAATAGACTACTTTAGACAGCTCTAAATTGACTAGGTTGGGTAAGGAAATCCCAAGCAGTGGGTCCTTTTACTAATACTTTATTGTGCACATGCCCACTATGCCAGATAAAATGTTGTTACTTTATTGTTTTAATATTTTTAGTGATCGAACCTATCAATATTAAAGCCTATAAAACCTAGACCAATGCCTTATCCATTATAGAGTCAGCAATTTCATGAATAACATTAGAAAATATAACAGGAAGAAGAACTAGTTTGTTTTACTCCATTCAAATGATGTAATGTAAATAAAACAATTAAACTAGTGATAGAAGGAGTTATTTATGAATTCTGATTGCAGTAATACATAAATAAGCTAATACGAAACATTCACACAAAAATATGCCAAGGGAAGAGTTGAGATTTTCATTAATAAAATATGTGCATAGAACATATCAATAGAGTGCTTGATCCTCATATGCCATTTGATTATAGTAAACCCCCTGTTTGAATATTCAGAACAAGGGATATCTCCTCTTCGTCCTGATTACAGTGACGTAAGAGTCTTTAAATCCAGTACGTTCCATAGGAAATAATCACAGTGAACATTGCACCTCAACATTCCCTGGTGAATGACAAGAGAAAGGGCGATAAGACACACAAACAAGATATACAAGAAAAAATGTGACTCAAACAACAAACAAATCTATACCTAGCTTTTCTCTCTTAGAGGTTTGATAAAAAAAGTTTAGCTACAACACTCCTCTCCTTTATAGTGTGAGGCCACCTGAATGTTGTAACTGCCTACTCTACTATAAGAATATTGTTGTATCCAAAATTGGGATGCATTCAAAAATGTGCACATAGCCCATGTTCCCTCTCATGCAGGTGGTAGTTGTGCATCTCCATCGGTACTACCTTGTGCTAGCATTTGTGGTCCTCTTGGTGCGTGTGTTGCAGCGATGGTGGGCCCCACTCCTTATTTCAGATTTTGAATGGCTTGGTCAATGAACTCCCAAGTCTCATCATGAAATATCAAGGAGAAAAGCAGTAGGTTTAAATGATGCATGGCCTCGATGATATGGTCCTTGGCCCACTGCACATTGTTATTGGTAAATTCACACAGGTGGTCTACCATCTCCAACAAATCCATGAAGCGCTTAGGTAGCCTATCGCCATATTCTAAATCAAAATTTTGGATCCTTTGAAAGACAAAATATGTAATGACTGGGGCCTACCCAAAGTCCTCAATGGAGAGGTTGTAGTCGGCCAACTCATCATTGGCCTCATACTTAGAATTTGCCACCTCTTGGTTCAATTGGAGCCAATTTTTCTCATTTTGCAAGAACAGGGAGATCTTAATGTATTCTTCTACAAAGAAGCATAAATATTCATCTGACAGAGTGCCCAATAACCTCGAAATAGGTACATAGTCCTCGTGGAACCTTTTGTATATTGGAATGATTGCATCTATTCTCTATATTTCTTGCTATAATTTGTTCTAGATGAGACCTACTACATGCCTCATATCATATATATATGATAAAAGACTCCAAGTATCCCATATTGGCTTAGATTTTCTCCTTCTTTTTTAGTTTAATTTAATCTACGAAGCCAAGTTGGACGCTAGCCTACATAGTGGAAGGAGCGGGCATCTTCAGTTTATCAACTTCTCCCTGAAGTTGCTTGAACATGAACTATAATGGCCCCACCTCTGTGGCCTTGACTTTCCATTCTTCAAGTGATTTCTCTATCACTTCGGTCATTTGTGCTTGAGAGGCCATCTAGGATTTCATCATTTCAACAGGTGTAGAGGATGCCCTTATGACACCTTTGCTCACATTAATAGTGGCCTCTTTCATTCTAGGTGGAAAGAGGATCTCAAATGTGGTAGAAGATGTGTTAGTGGCCCCTTTCCTAGTTGTCTTCCTACACCTGACTATCCATTTTCTAGGATATATTTGCTCTTCCATGTCTTGAATCTAATCCTCTTCATCGGATGTAAACTGGCAGGTGTCAGTGACCCTTGCCACTGTCAAACTTTCAACCCATTGATCTGAGGATTTAGTCCTAGCATTTTTTGAGTATGGGACCATGTGGGGCTTTGCACTTCATAATATTTTAAAATATTAGACAATCCCCTAGATTGAGTTATATTTTTCATCATCTTAGGGTGCACTTGATGTTCTTGATTTATTACCTAGATGATGGAATACAAAGTGCATTGACCTTCCACCAACTGGCCTTGCTCCTGTGGGCTTATTAAAGTCATTTCTGATGATGTGGTAGTCTACTAAGATGGGCCAATGGCCAAATTCTTCCCTTTTTAAGTGGAAATGGGGGAATTGGAAGAAGAAGGAAGTTTGGCTTGCTCTTGTTGGGCCTCATCAACTATCTTCATCATGACCTCGAAGAGGTCAAAGTCTTGCTGAGCAATTTGTATAGTGGGGTATTTGAATTCTTTTGGAGGGGTGGTCAGGACCAGTTGGGCCATCTTATCCACTAGCAATCTTTGGTGTAGTTTCAATTAGGCATTATAATCACCAACAACCTCCTATTCACTGTATGGCCACTTATCCTTAGGCATCCTCCATATCAAGTCCAAGGTCTGGTTGCTCCTAAAATCCCTCTACATTGCATATTAAAAATCATCACCACTATGTGTGACTTCTAGAAGGGCCAAATTGCCAGTAACTTCTTTTCTGTGGTGGCCATCTGGGTCGTAGGCCCTCCAAGAGACCTCTGGAAAATAATAGTTGTCCATATTCCAAATAGCTTGTAGCATGACAAAGTGGCCAAGATAGGTGTAATGGTCCATTATACAGGGAAAGTGCAACCACTTCACTGGTTATTTCTTCCTTAGATATCTAATTTTTACCTCCTCAGCCATCTACTGAGTGATCTCCAGGATGGTGATGTAATTTGGGCAGTGGAGTGGTAGTGATTTTGGAGGTAGTTTTGATCCATATATTATAATATAGAAAAATTATTCCACATAGAAGTAGTCTCCTACTTTCTCTTGGTGTAGGAAATCCCTAAACCCTACCCAAATTCTATATGGTAAGTTCCCACATAACTGGAAGTTCACTATGGTGAGGACCTTCTCAAAGAAGATCGTATAACTAGAACATCCCTCCTGGATGCACAATAACCAATCCTGTATAGTTGATGTATTCACTCCCTCCATCTGGGTCACTAAGGTTTTTTCCAACTATGCTATGAAAAAATGAATGAAAATAAATGATAAGAAAAGGGAGACATCTCCCTCTTCTCGACCAATATGGCCTTCTGCAATAGTTGCAGTTCTTCATCTAGATTATCACTGATAATGTCCTTCCATTGGTAAAGAGGAGTTTTTTCTAATTTGTTGCATTGGAGGATTAAAAACATCACCTCCTTTGTGATTGGATCCAATTCCTTATCCCCTAAAGCCATATTGATCATGTCAACATAGTCCTGTACCCAGGGACAGAGTAAGAAATTTTTGATGGGGAAATATGATGGCCTCATCCTTTCTCTCTTCAATAGGTTCTAAGGGAATGTAGTATTCAGCATATAATTGTCCTGGAGAGCCAATGTCTTAAAATCCACCACCCTGGAAGTGGTGGCTAGGTCGAAGACTTGCCAAATTCTATCGATCGACACCCAGGCCACTTCCTAGCCTTTGAAATCATGAATGGTGCATGCTCTAGAGTCATAAGAGACTACAAGCCATGCCAATAGGTCAGAGGAATGGTACACCTTTGGATAGGTTAACCGACCTAGGTTCATACTCCATTTGTTGCACACATGACCTAGCTTGGTGCTATCTCGATAGGCCCATGCGTAGAGGTCTCTTAGGAGCATCGGGTGATGCTAGTTATCTTCCTCCATGGGGTCGAATGCATAAATTGTGACCCCCTCTACTTATTTTTGCTGCTCCTTAGTGATATCCCTATTGGTATCAGGTAAATACTCAAGCACCTTAGGGTTCTACGCCCTCCCTAGCTTCTTGGCCATGGGCCATGCCCCAGTAATTCTACTAGTTATCTATCAAACAATGGATGTCTCAAGAGCCATAGAGTTCGTAGATGCCATCTCTTTTGAATAGGAAGTCTAAAATTTCCCTCTCAACTGTAATATTTCCTCTATCCAAGACTATAATTTTCTCTATGTTCTCCACCTTTTACTTTACGCTCAACCTCATCGATGGATAATTTTGTATGCATGGATGGTGCAAAATAGGGCCACCACCTTCCTTTTAAAATATGTGCATTAAATTTGGTAGATGGTGCTTTCACTTTTTTTCTTTCTAGGAGCTTTAGGATTGGCTGGGAGGGCCACGTCAATTGCCAATTTCTCATCCCAAGGTACTGATGGGGTGAATTACAACTACAGACAATAGTTTGAATATGTGGTAGTTCGATATTGATGATGGTAAGATGTAGGTAGGTATGCACTCACATGAGGTGCATTAGCTTTAAATTCTAGTGCATGTGCTCCATTTGGGAGTGGGGCATGTGGCTTTCAAGGTGGGCACATAGGTTTGTGCATCTGCTTGACCTTTGTGCACCCCAAGGAAGTGGGGCACACTTGACTCTACAAGGCACATAGTATATGTGCCCTTATAGACTTTGTGTGCTCCATCGTAGTGGAGTGCACAACTTGAAGATGGGCTTACAACCTTGTGCGCCTGACTTAGACACTCGTGCACCCCGAAGGGAGGGACGTATTGACTTGGTATGGGGCACACCACTTTGTGTGCCCTGGAGGAGATTGTACCATCTACTTTGAGAGTGGATTGCATTGGATGGATGAGTGCATGAATTGTGCACTCCAAGGGATCATATGTGCTCCATTGAAATGGAGTGCACATTAGGATTCAGGGTGTGCATAGAAGTATGTGCTCTTAGGGTCTATAGAGTGCTCTGTCAAGATAGAGTGCAAAATATAGGTATGGGTGCATAACCTCGTGCACCCATGGGAATCTTGTGCACTCCATAGGAGTGGAGAGCATGTGTTTATTATGGGGTGAACAACCTCATGCACCCCAAAGGGCTACTGTGTGCTCTACCTCCTCATGGAGCGCATAAACATTTGGCAAGGTGCACAACCTTGTGCACCCCTAAGGGGTATTGTGTACCCCATTCCTCAATGGGGTGCATGGGCTGAAGGTGGGTGCACAATCTTGTGCATCCAACTAGGGTACTTCATGCTCCATGATATGGAGCACACAATGTTTGTTCAGGGTGCACAACCTTTGCATGTAGGTGACTTTGAATGCACTCCATTGGAGTGGAGTGCATAGGGCTAATTAGGGGTGAACCACCTTGTGATTCCTATGAAAAAGGTGTGAGTTTGACTCCCAAAAGGTAGTTATATTTTTGGGAGTCAACAACACCCATCAATCCATGAAAAATATTCACTTTTCTCAATTAAATTTTATTTTTAATGAGGTAAAAGTGCAAGGGATACTTTACCAGTGGCTAGATAATTAGCCATATCTACGTACCAAGGTATCTGATCATTTAGAGAAAATAAATGCTCATTTTGAAATTGGTCTTTTGTAGCTGCATAGTCTGGAGGTGTTAATATAAAAAGGAAATCAGCTACCACATTGTCCTTTCTTGGCTTGTCCACTATTATCACATCAAATTCCTATAAGAGCAATAGCCATCTAATAATTCTACCACTAATCCCAAGTTTTTTTGTCAAGTATATGATCACTGAGTGGTCAATGTGTACAAATACCTAGTAACCTATAATATAATGACAAAATTTGTTAAGAGCATGTATCACTACAAGAAAATATTTCTTTGTGATAGTAGAATTTAGTTCTACACCTATGAGGTTTTTACTAACATAATAGATGGTATAAAAATCATCACCATTTTTATGTCCCAGTACTGAGCCTATTGCATTGTTAGATGCATCAACATATATGTGAAAAGGTATGGTCCAATTTGGACCTCTCAGTACTAGAGTAGTAATTAGTTTTTCCTTTAAAGTTTTGAATGCTTGTTCACATTCTTCAGTCTAGATAAACTCTACATATTTAGTTAACAATATGGTAAGAGGTTTAGCAATTTTTCTAAAATCTGATATAACCCTCCTATAATAGCTGGCTGATCCTAGAAAACTATGGATATCCCTTTGTATTTTGGGAGTAGGCAGGGTTTGGATGACTTCAATTTTCTTTCTATCTACTTTGATCCCTTCTATAGAAAGGTGATGTCCTAAAACTATCCCTTCCTGCATTAGCATATAACATTTCTTATTGCTTAAGGACAGGTTAGTTTCCTCACAATGCTTAAGTGCCTTTTCTAGTTTTTCTATGGAAATTTCAAAAGTTTCACCATATACAATGAAATCATCCATGTATACCTCCACAGTCTCTCCAATCATATCTAAAAAAATGCTAAGAACTACCCTCTAAAAGGTGGCAGGTGCATTGCATAGGCTAAATGGTAAAACTCGATAAGCAAATATCCCCCATGGACAAGTGAAGGTGGTTTTATCTTGATCTTCCTCCCCTATTTGGATCTAATTGTATCCACTGAACCCATCCAGGAAATAAAAGTACTTCTTACCTGCCAATGTATTAAGGACCTGATCTATAAAGGGTAAATGGAAGTGGTCCTTCTTGGTTGCTTTATTCAGCAACCTGTAATCAACATTAATTCTCCACTTTCCATTCTTCTTGGGCACCACTACCAATGGTTATACCCACTCACTATATAAAATTGGGTAGATGAATCCAACTATGAGAAGTTTTTGTAATTTTGCTTTAATAATTTCTTTCATGGCTGGGTTCATTCTTCTCTATGGTTGTCTTATTGGTCTGACCTAGTCTTCCAGATATATCCTATATGTACATGTCTTAGGAGCTATTCCTCTCATATTATAATACTCCCAAGAAAAGGTCTATTGATGTTTTTCCAATGTTTATTTTAGTTTGATCTATTTTTCAGCTACCAACTAGTTATCTATGTTCAACATTCTACCAGGTGCAACTTATATTGGATGAATATGGTGGTATTTCACTAATGGTAACTTAGGAGGAGGACATGAGGGTTCTACTTGAAAAATATGAGATTTCACCTTATCCTCATCACTTTCATCTTCCAAATCCTCAAGTGTCATAATAGGTTGGATTATTGATAGACCACCAATATTTTGATTATCATTCTCAGGTTCTCCCAACAAATATGAATACTATGTAGGTGGATGTATGAACAATTTATTTATATTCTGAACATCTAAAATGGTCATTTTCCCATATCTACAACTTATGTAACCATCAGTTATTTCCAGCCAAGGCCTACCTAGGATTAATGGGTATCCACCTAGTCTAGATTTAGATTGTAGCACTAAGAAATCTGTTGGATACTCCCATGCATCTACTGTAATAGTAATATCTTCTAGTATTCCTTCAGGGAGTATTGTAGACCTATCCACAAACTACATCATAGTTTTAGTAGGCTTCATGTTAGTCAATTTTATTTTTTGCATGATCTCCTGGGGTATGACATTGATGAAAACCCCCAAATCTACCAGTGTGTTGGGTAAAACACAACCTTCTATTTTTACAGTCATCACAGGGCTTCTTGGATCTGCGTATTTTTGGTTGTAGGTATTCCCTAACATAAGGTCAGCTAACTGACCTACCAAACTAATTGTTTTAATTGGTTTCCTCCCTGGTTTCTTGAGGCACAACTCTCTTATGGCCTTTCCATAAATAGGTATATCTCTAATGGCCTAAAAGAGAGGGATTGTGATTGTTAAGTTTTTTAAACTAGAGAGGATATAAAACTTTATTTGTATTGGTTTCTTAGATTCCTAAAACCTTTGTGGAAAAGGTGGAACCTCTTATTTGTTATGTACAAGTGTTGATTATTATTCTATCTCTTCTATAAGGGGTGATTCCCATTTTTCTATTTCTATTGGTTCCTCTTCTTCTACAAGAGGAGTGACTTCTACTTCTACTTGCTTTCCTAACCTTAACTGGATAGGATCATAATCTACCTTAATATTATACATAGGGTACATCTCATTTTCCATCTGATAGGTTGGTTGCTGCTTGTTGTTTGGGTTTGATGTTGGCTATGCTGGTAACTAAGGAGTCCTTGGAGCAGGAAGAGTAGGTAGGCTTGACTATGGTGGAGCTGGAGTAGTATGTTGTGGATACTAATTCTAAGCATTCTTATTTCTCCACTGCTACCCAGGTTGTTGGTATTGGTTCCAAGGGTAAGGGTTGTAAGGATTAGCTCCATGGGGAAATGGATTCCAAGGTTTTTGACCATACCAAACAATATTGGGTGACTGGGCTTGACCTTGGTTTTGGTAATTGCTACCCCCATAGGATGACATTCCTGATAAAATATTATTATCCATAGGAGACTATTTCTAGTTCCTCCTATTACCCATGAAGTATACCTTTGCTACTTCAAGTTTCTCTTTAGAATTAATTAATTGTAGACACAACTTTATTTTATGATCCTTCTTACAAATAGCACATACACAAACTTTATTTTCTGGGCACTCATTTTTGGGGTGTTTGCCTTTGCATTTAGGATAGAAGTAGGCCAATGCTGCATCATTCTCCTACTTCTTTATTTGAAGCATAAGGGTATCCATTTTAAGAGCTAGAGATGATAACATCTCACTCTTAAGGTCCTCTAGCATGTTGTTTATTTATTTATAGTGAAAATGGTTGGTTGCTTCACATTTCTAGGGGTTAAATTACCCTTTCTTCTTGAAAATTTTTGACACAACTACCAAATATCATCCATTTGGTGTTGGTAAATGTCTCCCCTAGAGATCATGTTTAAATATTCCAAGGATTCATTTGTCATTTTTTCAAAAAAATGCTTCTTAGGGACCTATCTCCTAGTTTTGAATGGGGTGATCTTTGTAAATTTAAGCTAAACCTTTCCCAATATTCTTCCATAGATTCCCATTCATTTTGGTCATGTCTAGGACTTCCTCTATTGCATCTCTTGCTCTAAAAAATTCTTGATACTGATCCAGGAAAAATTTCCTCAACTATTCCCAGGTAGTTATCTGTTTATCCCCCAAGCTGATGAACCATCACAAAGTTGAATCATCAAGTGTGGAAGAGAATAATTTTACTGTTTGAGCATCTATGGTGTAATCCACAGATCTACATAAAACATCAAATTTAAACTGGAAAATATTTGGATCTTCTATTGGTAGTCCTCTAAAGGTTATAATGTGGGCAGGAGAGATGTGTTTCATCTTGTGATCTCCCCCTACTTCTCCTATTGAAAAACTAAAACTAGTGGATGTTTCCTCTAGATTTTCTGCCATTTTTCCTACTACTAGTGTTTCTACCCCTACTTTTTTCAAATCAACTATTAATGCTTCTATTTTGTTTCTTTTATACTTCAGAAGGATGGATAAGTCAGTGTTTGAGATAGTTCCATCTAATACTGCTTGCCAATATTCAGCATTTCGCATATCTTCCTTAGATTAAACTCTACTTATCTTTGATCCTACTCTAAGATTTTTCTAGATTATTTTAGAAGGATCCTATGCAAATAGTGGGTGTTCCCACCAATGCATATGTGGAGATTGTAATGGTGAGAGTTCAATATCAGGATCAAGTTCTACTAAAGCAGAAGGATTCTAAGAAACAACTTATTTATTTTTGAAAAAATAACTATCTGGTCCCCTATTCTTAGGTGGACTCATACAAAGTTTCAGATGAAGGTTTATAAAGAAAACACTCTAAACTACTATAACTATGCTTCCTTCAGAACAAGAAATTATAATGGCTACTCCCCGAAAATGGCACCAAAATGTTGGGCAAAATATTGGTTAGTTTTTCTATGGTTCAATTAATTGCCTCCATTTAATTGTCAACTCGGGGTAGCTCATAGTCTTGTGAGTAGCCATACAAAATATATGCTTGTAATTTCTCCTTCGGAGATGAGTCCCTTGGATTAAGGTTTGGGGGTTATTTGGTATTTTTTGAAGTTTATATTTAAACCAATAATCTCATGCTAAGTCTAAGAAAATAGGACTGAAAAATATTTAAAATCTAAATGACTACCTTGCTGGAAATCATAGAAAATAGAGAAATAACAAGTAAACAAATTAATCTATTAACATAAATGCATAAAATAGGAGAAATAGGGAAGAAATCTATTGTAAGTGGGCCCATGATTCCAACAAGTTTTGCCCATGGTAATATGATCATCGAAAATTTTTATAAGATGTTTCACAAGAAAATATGTAGAGATTTTATTAACAATTGCAGTAGAATAAAATTACAAGAAAGTCTGGAGGGTCTTCTTCAGGGGTGGCCTACATATTTATAAGGTATGTGGTCAGCCCTATTACAATTTTTAAGACAAATAATAAAATTATTCGTTGTTACAACTATTTTCTTGATTAGAGGAATGAAGAAAAATATCATGATATTTCAGCGTATTTTGTTTCCAAAATACACTAATATTTTATTTTCCTAACTTACAGAAATGATTTATGTATTAGCTAAAAAATGGGTGATGAGTCACCTTTGACATTGTCCCATATCCGGTTTCAATGCTAGAAATCCCCTCATGCTAGTTGCTAAAGTTTTGCTCTATTCTACCAACCATAGAGTCATGCTAAAGTTTGACATTTAATGGAAATCAAGCACCATAGTTGAAGAAGTTGGGAAGCAAGCACCTTGTATGTAGAATTCAGGAAGTAGGCACCTTCTATTATATAACAAGAAGCAGGCACCTTCTGCCATACAATAGGAATCAAGAACCTAACAAAAAGCATGCACCTAATGGAAAGCAGGCACCTAATGTGAAGTAGGTGCCTAATAGTTAAGTGCTGAATAGAAGTTAGGCACTTTAAAGGAATTTGGGCACCTGACTTCATACCTCTTTACCGATATTTCATAGATGTTTTTCCTTCATTAAATTGCAAGTGCTAGGTCCAAGTGGGGCCTCAATGAAATCATGCCAAAATGCAACAATTTCCATTAAATCTACACAAATTACACTTAAATAAAAAGATTAGAAAACATGTAAAATAAACTATTAATTATATATAATTTCCATAAAACATTTATATCTACAAGAATATATGCCGCACATTATGAGGAAAAGAGTACAAAAAATGAGCAATTATATGGCTCATCAACATTGAGAAAAGAACAACAAGAAAAATTTGTGAACTTCCTATCATAATATCTAGATGTTTTTGCATGGTCTTACGCAAACATGTCTGGCCTTGATCCGTATATAGTCATGCACCACTTAGTGGTTTGTCCTGAAGTGAAACCTGTAAAACAAAAATTTAGGAAAATACACCCTAAAGTTGAACTTTTGTTCAAATAAGAGCTTCAAAAGCTCTTATATGTTGGTTTTATTCAAGCCATCGATTATTTTGATTAGATATCAAACATCATTCCTATGGAAAAGAAGGAAGCCAAACAAATTAGGGTATGCATGGATTTTAAAGACATTAATGTTGCATGTCCTAAATATGACTTCCATCTTCCAAACATGAATCAAATAGCTGATTTCATGGATAGGAGTGGGATGTTATCCCTCATGGATGACTTTTTTGGATACAACCAGATTCGAATTGCACCAAAAGATCAACCTAAAACTACTTTTATTACACCATGGGGTACTTTCTATTGGTAATGCCTTTTTGTTTGAAAAATACAAGTGCAACTTATCAAAGAACCATGACTTATGTGTTTCATTATCTGATGTATGATATTATGCAAGTGTCACAACCCTCCTTGGCAGACCTTCTAAGTGGCATATATTTGGTGTACAATAGCATAGACCTTATTTTCAATTGCAAGAATTTGTATCAGTTTTATGGGCTTTATATGATTTTATATTCAATAAGTATATTGAAAGTAGTATTTTGCTAATGTTTAATCATGTGGGTTAATTGCAAAGGTTAAAATATATTTGATATTATGAGTATCGTTCTGTTAATGGTTTGTGTATTTCAGGTATAAGTATAGCATGGATAAGGAGATAATCCTTGATGAAGAAATACCATTTGAAGATAATAGTCATGGTTAACCACCAAGGATGATTTAATTACTAATTAATCATGATTGAATGATTTTTGGTAAATATTTGTGAAAGGTATTGTATTTTGAAATTCAATTTAATTAATTAATCTAGTTACACCTAATATGAGATAGGATTAGGTGTCTTGTCCTCCTCAGGTTTGTCAAATTCTAATTGGACCAAACTAGGCACTAACTTTAGGGATTATTTTATTTATTTATCCCAACCTTACGACATTTTCCTATTGATGGAAGTTGATGAAGATTCTAATCCCTAATGGTGTTGGTTTTGTAATATTTTGGAAAAAGGAGAACACAAACCAAGATAAGGTCATTCATCTTATCTCTTCTTGGATTCCTTTTGATTATAAAATTAAATCATTGATTCCTCTTCCACATGGGAAGATGAGAATATATGAATTGTTAAATATAAAGCATATTTTATTTTTAGGGGAGAAACTTATTTAAAAAATCCCCTAAGGAATTAGAAAGGATTGGCATGAAAGAGGATATAATGAAGAGAATAATTAGAAGTAAGGAAGAAAGAAACGCAATTGGTTAGAGGTCTGAGGAACTCTAGAAAATTCTATGTTTTAATTATAAAATAGCCAAGTTTATTTATTATATGAGGTTATTTTTATTTAACAAATTCCAAATGTTTTAATGTGGCTTTGACCACTTGTTATAATAATCGATCAATATTCTAATCGAATGATAGGTTGAAATTTTTTCATTAGATATGTGCTTGTATTGTATGCCTAATTTGTCTTTATTGGATAATTCAATATTAGTTCATCATAATTTCCCTTGTAACTTAGGTATTGGCTATTAGTGGGTGCATATCGACTTTATATTACCAATAGATATTTTCTATTGTCCAAAGTGTGCAGTATTAGATTTAGTTATGCAAATTTTCCTTATCAGCAATGTTTTCTTTGACACTGAAGGAAGGCGATTTGTAGTTTTGATCTCCTAAGATGAAGTGTGTCTTCACAAAATGAAATTAATATTTTACCAAAATTTGGTTGAGTCTATTTTATTACTAAACATTGGCATTAATTTTGTAATACCCGTTTTCTGCAAGAAGAATTAGATGACGGTGATTGCGTTTTGAATCTGATATCATATAGCCCTAGATGATCTAATTGTTAACTAGGATTTGGAGGATATCTCCATAGGTTTACCTTTGATCCATGAGGGTTATTAATTTTTAGTTTAGATCAAACCAGTCTCTATGATTTTGTGAAACCTAACATCTATAAGCACCTGTGTCCACCGAATTAACTACAATAATTGGCGTACTAATATTTTCCTAGTCGCCCCTAAGTGGTATTAAATTATGGAGGTCATCTCGAGTGCTCTGTATCACATTATCTACACTCTGGGAGTCACATAAAATAAGGCCTTCTTGGCCTTCCTAAACTTTTATACCACATCCAATATGGGTTAGATAGTTTATGCATTAATGAGTGACCTTCCCTTACGTACTTAACCATCACTCAATGGTCGTGGAATGCCTTTATTACATAGATTGGTGACACTATGACAAGTGAAACTTTGTCTTATTGATCCTAACATGTTTGTATAATTTGTTGATATTCTATAATTTATTTGAGAGTGAGGGTAGCAAAATATTTTTATTAAATGGATGACTTGCACTATTTGAGTTTTTTAGAAAGCTATGAACTTAGTGATTGTTGGTTACAAGAAATTTAACATAGTGATCATTGGGTCTTATAGATATTAAACAATAATTGGGCCATTTATAAAGAAATTGACCCTTGGATTAATTTAAAAAAAAAACATTTTTATTGGGTTTTATAAATAGATCTATTGATTAGTGAGGGTAAATCTATGCAATACAATCCCTTGAGTGATAGTGAGTATAGGGGTAAACATTTTAAAAGGACTAATTTTTATAAAAAAAAGAAAGGTATTGGTAGATATTCATTAAAATAAATCAAAATTATTTAAAGTAAAATATAACTATAACTAACTTGGAATAAAGTGATATATATAAAATTAGAACAAAATTGAAGAAGTTATAGAAAGAGGTGTTTATTAATAATGGATTCTTCTAAAAGATAAGAGGGATTTATCCAAATATTTTGAAGAGGAAATTTCCCACCTTTTGAATTAAGTATCCCTCTTATTTTAGAAATAATATACCTTTAATTTGTATATTAAAGAATATATTAGATGCATTATTTATATTGAGATAAAGGAGAGATTATATGATTTATCGATGATATGAGAAAAGGTTAAAACATTTTATTTGTGGCTTGATGATGAGATGGTTGTTGCCATACTTTGGAGAAAACATTTATGCTTGGATGTATTTGTACTAATTCAATAACGGTAGCCATTCATGGTTGAAAGTGAAAATACTATTCAAATGGTTGTAGCCATTCATAGATAAAAGTTAGATTGTTATTTGATAATTGTAGTTAGTCAAGGAAAGGATTCGAATTGGTAATATGAATGGTTGTAACCATTCATGGATAAAGGATAGATGAAGACACCTATCCATGAATCAAATTTATAGAATAATTGAATAATTAGTCCCTATTAGAATAATAAATTATATCCTAAGTTGTTACAAGGATAATTTGTGTGGTTGAGATTAGCTCAGTTAGTTATGATCCAATGGATCATATTGTAAGAACTTGCTATTTAAGCAAGGTCATTTCAAGTGAATAAATCAAGTCTTCATTTTTCCAACATGGTATCAGAGTAGGCCTTCCCTGCCCTATGAGCCTGAGGAGCTTTTCCTCATGGGGGATTTCCCTCATGGAAATCCCCCTATCTTTTTTCTTTTTTTCCTCCAATTTTTTTTACCGAGGGAGTATGCTCTCCATATTTTGATGGATTAGAAACCAAATGGTTTAAAAAAAAATTCGAAGGTCATTTTAGTATTTTTTTAGATCTTTTTTTTTGGTGTAGCTGCTACAGTTTTAGGTGGCCTTATGGAGCAATGTCTTGTTTTTTGGAGATGCCAATTTTAGTCTTTGCTACTATTGAATATTGGTCTTGTAAATCTAAGCATAACATAAGCCTTAATGGTGGTGATTTCCACCATGATCTAGAGATTGTGCATCTTCTGGCAGACCTAAAACTATAGAATCCACTTGTGGTCATGTCCTAGATGTGGTGATTTGCTCGTATTTGATCATTTTTATTCATCATAGTCACAATGGGAGTGTTGTAGCCATTTCAATAAAACACAAGACTTTTATGAGCCCACTTTGTTTGGTCATCCAAAATAAAAAATATATTTTTAAATAGTGGTCCATCCACTATGCTGTGGACATCAGTTCACAACTGCTATCGTGTTCCTCAAAACAATAGTGCTCTACATAAACCAATGCTAAAAATACCACTGTGGTAGGATTTTCCACTGATGGGTCCACTTGAGTCTTCATTTTACTACCAAAGCTTTGCTTTATCCTCCTCCTCCAACCTCAACCATGCCACGCTGATGGGAACCTTTGTGGAAGAGCTCAATTTTCTCACTGACATCGCCATCAACAACAATAGTTTGCAGCCATGCAGTGTGCTAGAAATCACGCACTCCACTAAAGTCCTTCAAATTTTTCTAGTTTTCTCCACACAAACACATTTTAGAAAAATAATGCAAGCCCCACCATTGTCTTTAGCAAAAAAACATTGATAACCAACCCCATTATGCCCTTCACATATGATGACTTCTGCTTGTTATGCGACAGAATGCTATGCTACTTAGGCATTAGTTCAAGCTCGGACTAAAATTTTCCTACACCACATTGAGCCCTCACTTCCACTAGTGTGTAAGATAGCACCGCAATGTTTCCAAAACACACCAAAAAATAGAAGTTACATTGCTCTCACTAAAAAAGGGGTGAAATACGCCATAGAGCTGGTATTATCACCAAAAAATGGCTACAAAAAACACCCAACCCATCAAAAAATCAGAGTCCTTGACCATTGGGCCGATGCTATTTTAGGTTGAGGATATTTTCAGCTCAGTACTATTTTTAAGACAATCATGGAGGTTCTAAAATTTTCACCTTGGTCTAGTGTGTCCATTGTACCTCTTTCACAGTGATTTATGAAAGTTTTTTTTGTTTTCGTTACATAGGTGGGTGTGGCAACATGACCTCTTTTTCCTATATTTTGGATCTAACAATCCTCTTTGACCACCCACTTATTGTACCGAATTGCTGAGCTGATGGTGGTGGAGCAAATCACTGAGATGTAGTTGACGAAGTTGTGGTCATGCTAGATTTTCAATGGCATCATTCTACATTGAGGTTGATCGTGGCTATGATGGTAGCGTGAACGAATCTGAATCTATTTGCTATGGGGTTGTGTGGGAGAAGCTCTTGTCACTTGAGGCATTATGGTGGAGTGATTTTTTTTCTCTGTTGTTGGATATGGGCGCACCAGATCAACACAATCTACTAAAATATTTTTACAACAAAATTTTGAATAGTCAGCGGTGATAAAATGGATGGTTTCAAGATGGTTTTTTTGCTACCATATTTTTTCATGCTATTAAAGACAAAAGATATAGATGGTGATGAAAAAAATGACTTTGATGGCTACCATTTTAGGGTCGATTTGCATGCGTAGATAGATGGAACAAATGATAGTAGTGGATTCCCTTCATTGAGCTTCTACATTGTGGGTCCTACCAGAAATAAGGTGTGGTGAGGGAAATGGTGTGTCTGATCAAAATAGCTACAACACTCCCACTATTACTGCAATGAATAACAATAATTATTTCCAATCATCATGGATTCATTCAACTTCATGCATTTACAAGGGAGCTTTGGGTGTGATGCTGGTGGAGAAGGAAAACCGTGGGGAGCACTAGCTCCAATGGATAAAGGTGACAAAAAGGGTGCCAAAGAAAATGCAAATTTCTACTCATTGGCATTGGGAGCTGAAATCAAAGGCAGTGACAGCAACAAAATTTTTGCACAAACGAGTAAAAACATGGCAGGTGTAGGAGGCTGTGGATTTATAGGCCATGAAATTTTAATAAACACTAAATTTTATTTATGAGGGCTAAAATTTAAATAAAATAAAATGGCCCACATGGCCCATTCCTTTTATGGGGGCACAATTTTTTTTTTGTTAATATTCCTTTTACATGGATAGCTTAAGGGGGGTCACTTTATTTCCATAATGGGAGAAATATTACTTTCATAGCATGGGGAATTTTTTAAAAAAACATTGTTATTTTTTTTCTCTTTTCCACTTGGGAAGTAAAACAAAACCCTATATATTCTCCTACGAGAGATATTTTTTAAAAACACCATGCTTTTTTATAATCACCATGCTTTATTCCAATTTTCTAGAAGATTCTTTGAGAAAGAAAGAAGAAGACTATTGTTTTCCTACAAAAGAAGGTCCCATTTGACACCCGATCATAGGAGTGTTTATAGTCATCGAAAAGGTTTTTTTGTTCTAAACAAGATGGTGCACTTAATTTTTAGTTTTAAAACTATTTTTTGCACTTTTGTGGCTCAAAAATTTTGTATCATGGAGTGCATTATCGGTTGAACCCGACACTCCTAGATATTTACTTTGTAAGTGATCCTCGTATCTAGTCATCTCCTCTATATCACCTAGCGATTGCAGTGGCTAGTTACCCATGCATTCTAGTAGGATGAGGAGGTCACCATAAGGACATGTTTGAAAACTACATTGGTGCCTTTTTTTTTTAGATTCCCTTGAAGTAAGTTGTTTTTCCACTCATTTTGGACCTTGTTATCAGCCCATTGTGTTCATATAGGTGGAAACCACTACTTATGCTTATGAAGTTTATTTGGACATCCCTTGTGATACTTGTGGTTATTTCCACACTATTTTTACACTCTTATTTTTGTGAGACACTTTGGTTTTAGGGGTTTTTCTTTAGTGACCTTTTTTCATGGTTCACAACCTTGATCTGTGTCACAAGCACCAATTTGGGAGTATGATTTCATTCAGTTTGGTGACGAGGCTTCTCTAATTTTTTGAGACATCTCATGGGTCCTTTGCAGGCTTCTTCATGGAATTTGTCCTAAGGGGGGTTGAAGAGGACATCTTCCTTCCTCTCCATCCTCCTTCCACATATTCCTCCTTCTTCTATTCTAGTAGGTGGTTTTCTCCCTTGTAGTTTTTCATCATCTCTCCAACAAAGTTTTCTTATGCATATATTGTACATGAGTACCTTATCAAGCCTTGTTGTTGGGACTCATACTTGTGGATATGCCACTTTTTTAGTTTCATTTTTTTTCACTACCTCCTAGTATCACTTAAGGGGGGGTGTTAGAGATATCCTAGTACCACTTAAGGGGGGGTGTTAGAATAATAAATTATATCCTAAGTTGTTACTAGGATAATTTGTGTGGCTAAGATTAGCTCAGTTAGTTATGATCCAATGGATCATATTGTAAGCACTTGTTATTTAAGCAAGGTACTTTCAAGTGAATAAATCAAGTCTTCATTTTTCCAATAGTTCCATTGGAGAAAACTTGAGATTAAAATAGTTAATATCCTTTTTATAGAATTAATGGAAAAGCATATTCTTTGAAATTAAATTATGTTAAAGGAATTAGTATTACTATTAGAATAAAGGGAGAGGTTAAGAGGTTAATCTCCCCTTTGAGTTTAAATTAGGAAGCTAATTCTTGAAATGATTTGAAGATCCTTTCTTGAAACTCAATCTTGAGGGAACCATGAAGTTTCCCTCATAGACTCTAATAATATGATTCCAATGAGCATTTCATAATTCTATAAAATGTATGAGTTAGAATATTCTTATTTTTTTTCTATGCATAAATCTAGAGGACATAGGAATTAGGAAATTCTTATGAGTATTTATTTACAAGGTTTTGGAATAAGGAACTATGTGATTCCTTAATTTATATTGATAAATTGGATAAAGGATCTATGAGGGTCCTTTATGCCATTGTATTTGAAACAATTGATATTATGAAATGAGAGGAAGTATTTTTGGATGCTGGGTTTATTTCTCATGAGGGTTCCCAAGATAAATATTGTGTTACATATTTTTATCTTGATCTTGTAATTTTTATGGATGTTATATTTACATTCTTATAGAATGATGTTTAATTAGTTTATATGATGTCATTTTATTTCCAATGAGATGTGGTTTAAATGAATAATGAATATGTATTCCCAAATACCTAATATGCAATGATTTATATGTTTTGTTTAATGGATATGATTAGCTTTCATTAATATGGATATATGAAATAAAATATATTTGATTTAGCAAATGATTGTTTCTACAAACACTTTAGAATGCTTTAACCTACAATTACTATAGTAATGGAAATTTTATATGGTAATTTGTATGTTCTGAGTTGGAGCTCGAAAGGGTAGAAACCCAAGGATTGCAATCCATGATTGAGTTAAAGCTCAAAAAAAATTCTTACATTATGAGTTGTAGATCGAATGTACATGCGGAGTTGTAGCCTACATGTTATTGGGTTATAGACATAAAGGCAAGTTCTATAAATTATTAGTGATAAAATTAGTTATGCTTAATGTAAAATGGAATATTGTATCTCTATAATTTTTGTACACACAAAAAAAATGTTAACACTCTTGGGTTGTTATAAATTAAGTGACAAATTTGGGTTCTTATAGTTGGTATCAAAGTTATGGTCATATGAATATAAGCTTCCATAGGAAAACACTAGTAGAAATATACTTGGAAAGAAAATACCTAGTATTAGAGTCTACTAATGCTCAAGTCTTCCACTGTTGGAAACATTGGAGGGAGGTCAAGTTCAATATCGCTCTGCATGATATTTGAATAATAGTTTGTACCCTCACATAACACATATGAACATAAACAAAATAATATGATCAATAATGAAGCATCGTAAAGATATAGAGTAGTAGATGATATATATATATATATATCCCAAATTTATGTTGTAATTGATCTAGGCTAGTTGAAAAGGTAAGTTGAACTAGAACTAGAATTACAACTTGAGAAAATATTTCACAAAGGAAACATGACACATCTCTATATAACCAGGAAAATGACACCAACTTTGAGAAGTGGGAGATGTGGAGCTAAACTAGCACGTGGAACTAAAATGGCACCAAGAAATACCAAACAAAGAGAAGAAAATACCATACCTCATGTAGAAAATCCTAGAGCTTTAAATTAGGAAGAAGTAGATCTGAAGGTATTAGTGTCTTCATTACAAGAACAAGTAAGTCAACGATAAGGAGTGGTAGAATATTTGGTGAACCAAGGATCTGAGAACATAATATTGGAGAGTTATCTTGCAAAATAAAAATAAGGTAGAGCCTTTATAGCTATGGAATTGGACAAAGAATTAAATAAAGTCAAAACTACTATATTCACTGGTTGAGGAGGAGGAGATGCAACCAATTCTTGGTTAAATGAACTAGAAATGTATTTCTCTATGAAAACCCATCTCCTGTAACAAAAATGGCTTATGATATTCTTCATCTACATGACATTGCTTTATACTAGTGGAACACTCATAAATATAGAAAGGGAATACAAGGAGTAAACCTTGAATGGAAGAATTTTGTCAAATATTTCAAGAATAAGTATTTGACAAACCAGTTTTACAGTGAAAATCTTGAGGATTTCTCTACACTTCAACAAGAAAATATGACCCTTGAGTCATATTATCAAAAATATAACAAAATTTTGAAGTATGTACCTACGTATGAGACAAATAACTGGTTGAAGGTACATAAGTTCATCCATGGTATGGAACGTAGAATAAGGCCAATGGTGAATGGGTTATCCCTTAAGAATCTAGAGAAGACTTATAGCTTATTTAGGAAGGAAGATTTAAATAAATAAGATAAGAGACCTTTATTTAATTATGTTGGGATATCATAAAAGCATAGGCAAGAGTTGAAGAAAAGAAAAAGTTTTGGGTTTACGAAATGGAACCAAAACTAGAGTCAAACTCAGAAGAACAAGGGGCATCCTAAATTTTAAGTAAAGAATGATGATAAGCAAGGATGTTGAGCAAGGTGCAACAACAATATTGTCATTGTTGTCAACACAGTCAGATAGATCTATTGATGCAGTGGACAAGAAGTTCAAAAGCTATTCATATGCAGAAGACAGGAGTTCAAAGGTTATTCAGAGTATGTATAGTGATTTTCCAAGAAGATCAAAGTGGCCCATATGCTAAAAATCAAAAGAAAATCACAAGGAAGAAAACTGTCGCGATATCGCGACATGTTGAGCAAGAAAGAAAAATTGTCGCGATATCGTGACATGTTGAGAAGAAAGAAAAACTGTCGTGATATCGTGACATGTTGAGAAGAAAGAAAAATTGTCACGATATCACGACATGTTGAGAAGAAAGAAAAACTGTCACAATTTCATGACATGTTCGAAGAGAAAGTGCAAGCAAGAAAAACTGTCACGATTTCACGACATGTTCGAAGAGAAAGTGCAAGCAAGAAAAATTGTCGTGATTTTGTGACATGTTGGAAGAGAAAAATGCAAGTAGAAAAAGTGTCACGATTTCGTGACATGTTGGAAGAGAAAAAGGCAAGTAGAAAAATTGTCACGATTTCGTGACATGTTGGAAGAGAAAAAGGCAAGTAGAAAAAGTGTCACGATTTCGTGACATGTTGGAAGAGAAAAAGGCAAGTAGAAAAAGTGTCATGATTTCATGACATGTTGGAAGAGAAAAAGGCAAGTAGAAAAAGTGTCATGATTTCATGACATATTGCAAGAGAGATTGTACGAAAGAAAAAGTGTCACAATTTCGTGACATATTGCAAGAGAGAGAGTCTAAAAGAAAAAGTGTCATGATTTCGTGACATATTGCAAGAGAGATTGTATGGAAGAAAAAGTGTCGTGATTTCACGACATATTGCAAGAAAGAGAGTCCGAGAGAAAAAGTGTCATGATATCGCGACATGTCGCGTTTTCATGACCCAAAGGCAAGAGAAAGAACAAAGGAGAAAAAGTGTCACGATATCGCGACATGTCGCATTTTTGTGACTAAAGGAGGAGAGAGAAAGTAAGAAGGCAGAAGTGTCACGATATCGCAACAAAAGTAAAGAGGAAGAGTATGGAGGCAAAAGTGTCACGATATCGTGACATGTTGTGTTTTCGTAGGTACAAGCCAAGAAAAGAAGCAAGGAGGAAAAAGTGTCACAATATCGCGACATGTTGTATTTTCGAAGGCCGAAGCAAAGAGAAAGCATAAGAAGAAAAAGTGTCGCAATATCGCGACATGTAGCATTTTCGTGGTCCGATGCAAAGAGAAAGAGAGAGAAAACAAAAGTGTCACAATATCGTGACATGTATTTTTGGGGGCCAAAGCAAAGAGAAAGAGAGAGAAAGCGAAAGTGTCGCGATATCGCAACATGTATTTTTGCGGTTGAGTTGAAGCCGACGAAGACCGATGACAACCGACTAAAATTAGGGTTTACAGGTGTCATGAAAGCTAACTAAGATTAGGGTTTACAGCCGACTAAGTTTAGGGTTTTCATAAAAAGAATTATGTTATAAAAGGAGGGCTGTTTAGAGAATTTTGGAGATTCGAATATGTCGTCGAATGAGTGTTGAAGTGTGAAATGCGGCCGTAAGAGCACAGAAAGTGCAGAAGCG
The DNA here is from genome assembly GCA_028583015.1 of Wollemia nobilis. NCBI lineage: Eukaryota > Viridiplantae > Streptophyta > Pinopsida > Araucariales > Araucariaceae > Wollemia > Wollemia nobilis. The sequence goes on from JAQPPZ010016981.1 coordinate 41,834,968, forward strand.
GCAAGATGATGGTGAAGTGCGTAAAGTGAGCGAAGAGTCATTTTGATTTTTCCTAAGTGCATCTATTAGTGCACAGAGAAAGTAGAAGGCACAAAGAGTGCAAAGGTTGAAGTTCGACCAAGTGCGGTTGTGATTATGCAGAGAGAGCAGAAGGCACAGAGAGTGTAGAAGGTGAAATGTGGCTGTAGATCGCAGAAGATGTGTATGTTTTGTAAACAATGAGAGAGATTAGGTAAGCAATAGACCAGTCAGGGTCTTGTAAAAGTTAAGGTATTTTTTTGTTAAACTTCTAGATTCAAAATTGAAGTCCAAGTTGTAGCTTGGCATCAGGGGTTGGTGCTCCTTCTAGTAGGTGCTGGTAAATCAGGGGTTGGTGCTCCTTTCTGTTGGTGCAGATAAATAAGGGGTTGGTACTCCTTCCAGTGGGTGCTAGTAAATTGATTGTAAAGTTGGAGCTTTGTAAAGGCTATATTTGGATGGTAGTCCTAAGAAGTAGCCAATTTGGTGAACCTCGTTAAATCTTGTGTTGTGTGATGTTCTCTTGTGATACTTGCTTTATCTGGTTTTAAGGTTTCATTATTTTAGTTTTAAGAGCTATGAATTTAAGTTTAAATAACTACACTGATTCACCCCCCCTCTCAGTGCCATTGTAAGACTAACAATTGGTATCAGAGCCAAGTTCCCTTCTCAAGCTAAATTAGTCAAGGTTGATCTTGGATTAGTATGCAATGGGTAAGAAGAATAGATCCTCCTCCAAAAGGGTATCTCAGTCAGTTTCAGTTCCTATGGAAGAGAAAATTGAACTAGAAAATGTTGAAGGAGTGAATTCTAAAGTATGTGATGAAAACCTTGAGGCTGAAGTATATCTTGAAGGTGAGTTGATCACTGCACTTAAAGAGCTAAATATAGAAAGGAAAAAGAACAAAAGACTATCCAAGAAGTTGGAAGAATATGGGGATAATATTGAAGATCTCCTCTTACAAATTTAGAAAGCCAAGAAAATAGAAGAAGCCTTGAAGTCACGCCTGGATGATAAAGGCGATGTATGTAGCAAACATGAAGAGGAATCTAACAAAGTTATTAGTGATCTAAAGCTGCAAGTAGAAGAGTCCAAAAGGATTGAAGAAACTCTTAGGTCACAGATCAATGAGAAAGAGATTGGTTGCTGCAAACAAGAGGAAGAGATTTTTTTATTGAAGAAACAACTAGAAGAGGCCAATACAAATCTCAAATTCAAGAAGAGCATAGAGTTTCTAGATAAAATGATAAGCCAACAAATAAGATCTATGCATAAGCGTGGTCTTGGATATGAAGCTGAACAACCTTCATCTTCCAACTCTACAGAAGAAGAAGTTCATTGTTGAAGGATCGAAGCAAGAAAATTTTGAAGCTGAATCTTCAAAAGGAAGAAAATATCAAAGGATATCTATAGCAAAGCAACCACAACAAAAGAGGTTCTATCACTCTCACTCTATTCATAATAATAGTTTTAATGGCTATTGTTTCAGATGCAACCAGTATGGTCACAAGGCAATTTATTGTGGATTGAATAATAAATAAAAGAGTTATGTTGGTAGAAATACATCTACATTTCTGAGTGAACACTATGTACAATGTTTTCAATGTAATGGTCATGGGAACACAACAAGGTTTTATCCAAGCACTTTTGTATCTAATATAAGGCAAAACAATAGATTTCATTAGATGCAAAGAATGCAACTTAGATAGGGAATAAATCATGTACATAAAAGAAAGGAAAATAATCATTCATCAAGGATGCACAAGAGACAACCACACAAGAGAAATTTTCGAGTTCACGAAAAGGTGCATAATAGGGATGTAGTTGAAAAATCCAAGTCGGAGTTCAAGAAAGTTTGGAGAAGGATAGAAGAAAGGAAATCGTGTCTCCTTGGACTGAAGGAGACTACTCTGCTATTGCACTAAGCAACTCCAGGTAACACATCCTCAGGGGGAGCAATCTTGAAGTTTCATTTTAATGCTCCTATGTATTTGTTTTATTACCTGAGGATGAAATACAAGTAGTCAGGGAAGTTGTCGTATAGTTGTCAAAGTGTGTTTTCAGTTCATGTAGTTGTTTATGGAAGTGTTGTGAAGGGTGGTGATTAAATTGAGAGTTGTCATTATTGGTAGTATTGCTATATGTCATTGTTGTACTATTGATGGTTCTTACTGCCACTGTCCAAAGTTAAGGATTATAAAATTTTAGATAATTTGGTTAGTGAAAGAATGTTGCCCTAGCCGCATATATGTGTTTTGATAAAAGCAGTGTGTATTTGAACTACACATTGACATGAATATTGTTAGATCTATTATGATGTTGTGGTGAAAAATATTGAAGTTTGATTATTGATTCATGTTTAGCTCATCAAGATGAGCAACTTTGATTTGTGAATCATACCTATTCAAGGTATAGAAGTATGAGTTTGAGTAAGGTGCACTATAGTTGGCCGTGAAGTGTTTGACAAAATGTTGTCTCCTGATTCGAATAGTTGAAAGTAAGGTGTGACCAGTTGTGATTGTAGAAATCATAGACCAAGTTGAAAATGTAAAAATGCATTTGGTTGGTTTTGTGGTACAGTGTTTAATGCTTTCATAGAGTTGGCAGTAAAATTGTAGTGTCGATACAGTGTTGGACAAAAGTTGGTACAAGTGTGAGTCACTTGACAATTTCTTTGATAGATGTGAAATTAGCATTTTTTGAATGGGAAGCTTGAAAGAAGAGGTTTATATTGAGCAGCTAGATGGTTTCCATCTTGGTTATGATCCCAACTTGGTTTGTAAGTTGAAGATATATGGCTTGAAACAGGCACCCCGATCATGGTATGCAAGGCTAGACAACTATCTCACTCAACAAGGGTTTAAGAAAGTTGATATCATATTTGGCAGCAGCAAAGATGAGTCGTGTAAAGATTTAGCAAATAAGATGCAGATTGGGCAGGATGTGTCGATGACAGAAAGAATACCAGTGAAGGTGCATTCTATCTTGGAGATAGGTTGGTCGCATGGCATAGTAAGAAACAAGAATCAGTTTCCTTATCGACAACAGAGGTAGAATATATTACAGCAACAACATGTTGTATGCAGGTATCACTTTTTGAAGGAGAAAGTTGCGGAAGGCGAGGTTAAGTTGGATTTTGTTTCAACTACAGAGAAAGTAGTAGATATCTTCACAAAACCATTGCCCAAGGAAGTTTTTGATTACCTTCACAATAAATTGGGAGTGGTCACACTTCCCAAGAATTGACTAGCTATAGGGATCACATTCTCAGGGGGAGCATTTAAGTATTTGATTATCCTTTTGCTCATGTTCATGATTTTTGCTAAGTGTAATAAATTGTGCCTGAGAATGTTGTGCATGGACTCAGGGGGAGTCTGCAGTAGCACTTTGGTATTATTTTCAAAGGGGGAGAAGAGTTCAGGAAATTGCACATGTGTTGCCAACAATTCCAAAGGGGGAGATTGTTGAACAAGGTGCAGCAATAGTATTGTCATTATTGTCAACACAGTCAGATAGATCTATTGATGCAGTGGACAGGAAGTTTAAAAGCTATTTAGATATAGAATATAGGAGTTCAAAGGTTATTCAGAGTATGTACAGTGATTTTCCAAGAAGATCAAAGTGGCCCATATGCTAAAAATAAAAAAAAATCACAAGGAAGAAAACTGTCACGATATCGTGACATGTTGAGCAAGAAAGAAAAGCTATCGCGATATTACGACATATTGAGAAGAAAGAAAAACTGTCACGATATCGCGACATGTTGAGAAGAAAGAAAAACTGTCATGATTTCGTGACATGTTCGAAGAGAAAGTGCAAGCAAGAAAAACTATCGCAATTTCGCGACATGTTCGAAGAGAAAGCGCAAGCAAGAAAAACTATCACGATTTTGTGACATGTTGGAAGAGAAAAATGAAAGTAAAAAAAATGTTGCAATTTCACGACATGTTGGAAGAGAAAAAGGCAAGTAGAAAAAGTGTCACGATTTTGCGACATGTTGGAAGAGAAAAAGGCAAGTAGAAAAAGTGTCACGATTTCGCGACATGTTGGAAGAGAAAAAGGCAAGTAGAAAAAGTGTCACGATTTCGCGACATGTTGGAAGAGAAAAAGGCAAGTAGAAAAAGTGTCACGATTTTGCGACATATTGCAAGAGATATTGTACAAAAAAAAAAGTGTCACGATTTCATGACATATTGCAAGAGAGAGAGTCCGAAAGAAAAAGTGTCACGATTTCACGACATATTGCAAGAGAGATTGTACGAAAGAAAAAGTGTCACGATTTCATGACATATTGCAAGAAAGAGATTCCAAGAGATAAAGTGTCACGATATCGGGACATGTCACATTTTCGTGACCCGAAGGCAAGAGAAATAACAAAGGAGAAAAAGTGTAGCGATATCACGACATGTCGCATTTTTGTGACTAAAGGAGGAGAGAGAAAGTAAGAAGGCAGAAGTGTCACGATATCGCAACAAAAGTAAAGAGGAAGAGTACAGAGGTGAAAGTGTCACGATATCATGACATGTTGTGTTTTCATGGGTACAAGCCAAGAAAAGAAGCAAGGAGGAAAAAGTGTCGCGATATCATGACATGTTGTATTTTCGTAGGTCGAAGCAAAGAGAAAGAGAGAGAAAGAAAAAGTGTCATGATATCGTGACATGTTGTATTTTTGGGGGCCAAAGCAAAGAGAAAGAGAGAGAAACAAAAGTGTCACGATATCGCGACATGTTGTATTTTCACGGTTTAGTTAAAGCCGATGAACTGATGACAACTGACTAAAATTAGGGTTTACAGGTGTCATGAAAGTCTACTAATATTAGGGTTTACAGTCGACTAAGATTAGGGTTTTCATCATAAGAATTTTGTTATAAAAGGAGGGCTATTTGGAGAATTTTGGAGAGTCAAATAAATCGTCGAATGCATGTCAAAGTGTGAAATGTGGCCGTAAGAGCATAGAAAGCACAGAAGCGATGAGATGATGGTGAAGTGCGCAAAGTGAGCGAAGAGTCATGATTTGTTCTAAGTGCATCTATTAGTACATAGAGAAAGCAGAAGGCGCAAAGAGTGCAAAGGTTGAAGTTCGACCAAGTGCAGCTGTGATTATGTAGAGAGAGCAGAAGGTACAAAGAGTGCAGAAGGCGAAGTGCGGTTGTAGATCACAGAATATGTGTCTGTTCTATAAACAATGAGAGATATTGGGTAAGCAATAGACCAGTCAGGGTCTTGTAAAAGTGAAGGTATTTTTTTGTTAAACTTCTAGATTCAAAATTGAAGTCCAAGTTGTAGCTTGGCATCAGGGGTTGGTGCTCCTTCCAGTAGGTGCTAGTAAATTAGGGGTTGGTGCTCCTTTCTATTGGTGTAGATAAATAAGGGGTTGGTACTCCTTCTAATGGGTGCTAGTAAATTGATTGTAAAGTTGGAGCTTTGCAAAGGCTGGATTTGGATGGTAGTCCAAGCAGTCATTCTTGAGGAGTAGCCAATTTGGTGAACCTCATTAAATCTTGTGTTGTGTGATGTTATCTTGTGATAATTTATATGGTTTTAAGGTTTCATTATTTTAGTTTTAAGAGCTATGAATTTAAGTTTAAATAACTACACTGATTCACCCCCCCTCTTAGTGCCATTGTAAGACTAACAAAGGAAATTTTTAGCAAAATATAACTCGTAAATTCATTCATTCGCAACTTCAGAAATAACTAGCACAAAAATAATGGGTAGAGAATCAGGATCAAGAAAGGATCTCATGATAAAAAAGGTGGATGCCTTAATTATGGGGGTACACATTTTGTAAAACATTGTCCTTGTCATACAGAATCAAGCAAAGATGGAGAAAAACACCACAAAATTTATGCGACCACAAGGAATAAGAATTTGGATGGATAAGAAACTCCAATACTACTAAATGGTAAGTTATTTAATAAAGAGGTTACAATTTTAATAGATAGTGGAGCTACTAATAGTTTCATTTCTACTAGAATTATTGGAGATATGTCTAAAAGAATTGAAATTTTAAGATAAGGATGGAAGTTTTAGTATGGGTCTAGAAAAACCTACTCAGTAGATCGATGTCTAACCCCAATTGAGATTAACCTATTCCATGGTTCCACTATTTAGCACCTATATGTAGCACCCTTAAATTCCTTTGACATCATTATAAGGGTGGATTTCTTGAAAGCCCATGGAGCCTTGCTCAATTTTCAAGAAAAATGGATGTAATACATTGATAAGAGTAAGAAGATATTAAGAATTTGTTGGCAATTTTGGGTACCTTGGGTATATTGCCTTTGCTCAAGTGTATAAGTTGTCATTGATGTCAAGAAGCTTTTAAAGGAATTTGATTTGATGTAAAATAATTTGTTTTGATGAAGGTTTCGACATGACAGGTTCGAAAGAAAGTAAGTTAGAAAAATGTCGCGATATCGCGACATGTCGCATTTTCGTGACTTAAGCAGGAGAGAGAAAGATTTTTAGAAAAGTGTCGCGATATCGCGACATGTCGCAGTTTCACGACTCAAAGAGGAGAGAGAATGTTCGAAGTCAGAAATGTCATGATTTCGTGACATATTGCAAGGAAGGTTGAACGGACGAAAAAGTGTTGCGATTTCGCGACATGTTGCAGGAGAGAGAGTCCGAAAGAAAAAGTGTCACGATTTCGTGACATAATGTAGGAGAGAGATTTTAGGAGAAAAAGTGTCACGATATCGCGACATGTCAGGTTTTCACGACCCGAAGAAAAGAAAAGCACTAAGGAGAAAAAGTGTCACGATTTCGTGACAAGTCAGAAGACAAAGTGGAAGCAAGATAAAGTGTCACGATTTCGTGACATGCAGCAAAGGGAAGAGTCTGAAATGAGAAGCGTCGTGATTTCACGATAGGTTGCAAAGAAGACGTACGAAAGCTGAAAGCGTCATGATTTCATGATAGGTTGAAGAGAAAGCTTACGGATGCAGAAAGTGTCATGATTTCACGATAGATTGAGATGGCAGCATACGATTGGAGAAAGTGTCATGATTTTGCGACAAAAATAGGAAGCAGGTCTTCAACAGGAGAAGAGTCATGATTTCGTGATAGAAGCAAAATGAAAGAGCATGGAAGAAGAAGCATCGCGATTTCATGACAAATTCAAGAAGGAAGAGCTCAAAGGTGAAAGCGTCACGATTTCATGACATGTTCCATTTTTGTGGGTGTAAGGCAGAGAAAAGCACAAGGCAGCGAAAGTGTCATGATTTTGCGACATGTCATGTTTTCGCTAGTACAAGTAGAGAAGAGTGCAAGGAAGCGAAAGTGTCACGATTTCGTGATAGAAACTAAAAGCAGGCCTTCTATAGGAGAAGTGTCATGATTTCACGACAAAAGCAAAAAGGAGGTCGATGAAGGGAGAAGTGTCGCGATATCATGACAAAAGCAAAGTTGATGCTGACAAAGACAAAAGTGTCACGATATCGCGACAAGAGCTTAGTTGAAGTCGACAAAGGCTGAAGTGTCATGATATCGTGACAAAAGCCAAAAGAAAGTGTATGGTTGCAAAGGTGTCGTGATATCGCGACATGTTGTAGTTTCGCGACAGAAGCTACAGAAGAGTTACAGAGGCAGTGAAGCTGACAAAGTTAAATTTTAGCCGATAAAAATTAGGGCTTGCAGCCGACGTAGATTAGGGTTTGTTTTTGTGTTAATAGCCGACTAAGATTTAAATTTTCATCTTGAAAATTTTGTTATAAAAGGAGGGCTATTTGGAGAGTTGATTTTTTATGAATGTGTTGTTGATGTGCGACGTTCAGAGATAGTGCGTAGAGCAAGAAGTTCGATCACTGAGATCAGAGTGCGAATTCGATCATAGTGTGCAGAGTGCATTTCATCGAATCATTCTAAGTGTGAAAGATCGCAAAGGAAGTAGAGTGTGCGAAGACGATGTCGCTATGATTACGTAGAGGTGCAAAGGTTGAAGTTCGATCAAGTGCAGCTGGGATTGTGCAGAAAGAGCAGAGGACTTGTGAACTGAGTTTGATAGTTCTATCAAAGAACTTGAGGATAGAGGTGCATTGGTTCTTTGAGAAGAACCTGAGAACAAATTTGGTTGCTGAGCTACTGTGGACGTGATCATAGAAGGCAGAGGTCTCTTAGGCTAAGCATTGAGGATAGGAGGTCTTCGATGGAAAGGAGTTCCACGTGCTGGCAAGAGGTAGAGACAGTTGATCTTCTGAGGGATCATTTCCAGAGTAGAGGGGAAGGTATCTCCTTTGAGCAGAGGCTCATAAATTCAGATTGGGGGAAGGTATCTCCTTTGAGCAGAGGCTCATAAATTTTTTAATTGGGAAGGATTCCCAAAGAACTTTGAGATAACTTTTAGAGAAAAATTTTGTGGACGTAGCCCAGCCTTTCTGGGTGAACCACGTAAAAATTGGTGTCACTTTGTGGATGATATTGTGCATTGTTTTGATATTGTTGTGGGTATATTGCTTTACTATTTTGTAATATAAAGGAAAAAGTAGAAAGAGGTCTTATACTATTCACCCCCCCTCTCAGTATAAGCTTGTGTTCTTCAATTGGTATCAGAGTGAGTGCCTTCAAAAAGTTTAACAGCTTGAAGGAAAAGCCAGTAAAGAACACAATGGATTATTCAAGTGGCAATGCAACACCTATTCTTGATGGGTCAGATTTTGGTCTTTGGAGTGCAAGGATGAAGGTTCATCTAATGGCACTTGGTAATGAGGTATGGGAAGTAATTGAAGATGAGTACACTATTCTTGTACATGGTCCAAATACTAAAGAAGAAAGGCTCCTACATCACAACAATTCAAAAGAAATGAATGCAATCCTGAAAGGCTTATAGAAAGCAGATCTCACCAAAGTGATTCACTATAAGACAGCTAGTGAAATGTGGAAACAACTGCAGGTGGTTCATACAGGTGATACAAATGTCAGAAAGGCCAAGTTGAGACACTTCAAAGGTATGTTTGAACAACTCAAGATGAATGATGATGAAAATATTAGTGACTACATGCTTCGTATGGATGAGGTTGTTAACTCCATGAAAGACTTAGGTCTTGAGCTTGTTGAAAATGATGTTTGTGATAAGATTTTAAGATCTCTTCCTAATAGATTTAGTGAAAATATTTCTACTATTGAGGAAGCTAAAGATTTGGATAAGTTGAAAAAGGATGAGCTCCATAGTATACTTGCAACATTTGAGTTGAGAACTCAAGTGAAGGTTGACGTCAAGAAAGAGGCAGACTTCAAGGCTACCAAGAAATCCAAGGGTAACAACTTCAAGAGAGTGATGAGTCTTCTAGTGATGAAGAGGCATATTACAACAAGAAAGGCAAGTTCTCTAGAAAGCACAAAAGCATGAAAAATATAAGATGTTTCAATTGTGGAAAGTTTGGTCATTATGCTACCGACGTATCTTGTTCTCAAGAATGAAAGTGATGAAGATAAACAAGATTCTAAGAGCAAGGATTCTAAAAAGCACAAGCATCATAGGAAGAACAAAGATGAGCACAACAATCAAGGAAAGAGGTATTCTCACAAGCACAAGAAGAGTTTCTACCTAGACAAAGCAAGTAAGTGTTCTAGTAGTGATAGTGAAAGTTCTTCAAGTGATAATGAAAATGAGATGTTGTTCATATCAAAAAAAGAGGAAGAACCGAAACATAGATTCATTATCATGAAATGTCTTAGATGTGGAAATTTTGGTCACCTTGAGGATGATTGTACAAATAATGATTTGGTTTCTAGTATGTATGAGGATGCTTCAGAAAACTATAAGGAAGATGCATGTATGGTTTTCGAAAAAGGTAGCACCTCTAGTGATAAGAAATCTGAAAAAGGCTTTGATGATTCAGAAAGCAAACAAATAAAGGATCTTGAAAGTGAACTTACTAATGGTCTTAGTGTTTTGAAAAAGGAAAGAAAGAAGAATGCTAGACTCAAGGATAAGTTAGATGAATGTTGTATGGAGAGAGATGATCTTATAGAAAGTCTTGACTTCTCTATGGCTAAGACACAAGAACTCAAGGATGAGTTAGAGTCTAAGGTTCTTGAGTATAGTGAGTTAGAATAGAAAATGGCTTCTTTGAAAGAGGAAACTAAAGAGTACAAGGATAAGCTTTACAGGTTTCAAGATAGCTCCAAAAAGGTTAAGTCACTCATCAAAGGTCAAAGAAAGACAATGGATAAAACAGGCCTTGGTTTTGTTAAGCCACACAAGGAACAAGTTGGAGAGTCTAGTAAGAGACTCCAAAAGGAAGAGAGTTCTGATGAGGAAAGTATTTCAGATCATGAGTCCTTGAATGATAGATGCACAAAAATAGAAAATGAAATTCAGAATGAGAAGAAGAATTTTTCAGGACCCAAGAGGTCGAATAAAGGAAAATTTCACGATAGATGTTTTGCGTGTCACAGGTTTGGTCACATGGCTGCACATTGCATGGCTCAAGTGAAGAAGGTAAAAGACAATTTTAGAAGTGCTAGTTTATTTCAAGGGTATTGCTACTCTTGTCAATAGTTTGGGCACAAGGCAATCTATTGCAAGGTTAATTACAGGAACAAGTTTGATCAAAACAGGTTTGGCCAGAACAGGTTTGGTCAGAACAGGGTTAGTCAGAATAGGCGGATTCAAAGAACAGGTATGCCTAAAAGAAATAACATTGTTACTTTTTATAAGTGTAACAATGAAGGTCACATAGCTAGACAGTGTAGAGCTGAAATTCCAAGGTACAAGAATAGGAACAGTGGCATGGTCAGGTCCAAGGATCAAGGCATGAACAAGAACAGGGATGAGAACAAGAACAAGAATAGTGACAAGAACAAGAATACGGGCAAAGAGTTCAAGAGAAGGCCCGACAAGGAAATTATAGATGCTGATGATGATCAGTGCCTAATGGGAGTTTTACTCCCACCCCAAAATTAATCACCTCATCAGGAGGTGGGGGAGGGACTAAGCTAAGAGGCTCATTCTTAGTCCCGAGCCCCAAAGGTGACCCTTTGCCATTGATGACAAAGGGGGAGAGATATGAGTAAGGGGGAGAGCTTCAAGTGAAGAGGAAAGCTTCAAGTCAGGGGGAGCAAAACTTCAAAGGAATATTCTCAGTTGTGGGCATAGTTTCTCAGTTGTTAGCACAGTTGGTTTCAATTTTGGCTCCTGAGACGTGTTTTCAGTAAAGGTTTGCCATCAATGACAAAGGGGGAGATTGTTGGCAATTTTGGGTACCTTGGGTATATTGCCTTTGCTCAAGTGTATAAGTTGTCATTGATGTCAAGAAGCTTTTAAAGGAATTTGATTTGATGTAAAATAATTTGTTTTGATGAAGGTTTCGGCATGACAGGTTCGAAAGAAAGTAAGTTAGAAAAATGTCATGATATCGCGACATGTTGCATTTTCGCGACTTAAGTATGAGAGAGAAAGATTTTTAGAAAAGTGTCACGATATCACGACATGTCGCAGTTTCACGACTCAAAGAGGAGAGAGAATGTTCGAAGTCAGAAATGTCACGATTTTGTGACATATTGCAAGGAAGGTTGAACGGACGAAAAAGTGTCATGATTTCATGACATGTTGCAAGAGAGAGAGTCCGAAAGAAAAAGTGTCGTGATTTCATGAAATAATGTAGGAGAGAGATTCAAGGGGAAAAAGTGTCGTGATATCGTGACATGTCGGGTTTTCGTGACCTAAAGAAAAGAAAAGCGCTAAGGAGAAAAAGTGTCACGATTTCGTGACAAGTCAGAAGACAAAGTGGAAGCAAGATAAAGTGTCGCGATTTTGCGACATGCAGCAAAGGGAAGAGTCTAAAATGAGAAGCGTCACGATTTCGTGATAGGTTGCAAAGAAGACGTACGAAAGCTGAAAGCGTCACGATTTCATGATAGGTTGAAGAGAAAGCTTACGGATGTAGAAAGTGTCATGATTTCATGATAGATTGAGATGGCAGCATACGGTTGGAGAAAGTGTCACGATTTTGTGACAGAAATAGGAAGCAGGTCTTCAATAGGAGAAGAGTCATGATTTTGTGATAGAAGAAAAATGAAAGAGCATGGAAGAAGAAGCATCATGATTTCATGACAAATTCAAGAAGGAAGAGCTCAAAGGAAAAAGCGTCATGATTTCATGACATGTTTCATTTTCACGGGCGTAAGGTAGAGAAAAGCACAAGGCAATGAAAGTGTCACGATTTTGTGACATGTCATGTTTTTGCTAGTACAAGTAGAGAAGAGTGCAAGGAAGAAAAAGTGTCACGATTTCATGATAGAAACTAAAAGCAGGTCTTCTATAGGAGAAGTGTCACGATTTCATGACAAAAGCAGAAAGGAGGTCGATGAAGGGAGAAGTGTCGCGATATCACGACAAAAGCAAAGTTGATGCTGACAAAGACAAAAGTGTCATGATATCACGACAAGAGCTTAGTTGAAGTCGACAAAGGCTGAAGTGTCACGATATCACGACAAAAGCCAAAAGAAAGTGTACGGTTGAAAAGGTGTCGTGATATCATGACATGTTGTAGTTTCACGGCAGAAGCTACAGAAGAGTTACAGAGGCAGTGAAGTCGACAAAGTTAAATTTTAGCCGACAAAAATTAGGGCTTGCAGTCGACGTAGATTAGGGTTTGTTTTTGTGTTAACAGTCGACTAAGATTAAAGTTTTCATCTTGAAAATTTTGTTATAAAAGGAGGGCTGTTTGGAGAGTTGATTTTCGATGCATGTGTTGTTGATGTGCGACGTTCGGAGATAATGCACAGAGCAAGAAGTTCGATCGCTGAGAGAAAAGTGTGAATTCGATCGTAGTGTGCAGAGTGCATTTCATCGAATCATTCTAAGTGTGAAAGATCACAAAGGAAGTAGAGTGTGCAAAGACGATGCCGCTATGATTGCACAGAGGTGCAAAGGTTGAAGTTTGATCAAGTGCGGCTGGGATTGTGCAGAAAGAGCAGAGGACTTGTGAACTGAGTTTGATAGTTCTATCAGAGAACTTGAGGACAGAGGTGCATTGGTTCTTTGAGAAGAACCTGAGAACAGATTTGGTTGCTAAGCTACTGTGGACGTGATAATAGATGGCAGAGGTCTCTTAGGCTAAGCATTGAGGATAGGAGGTCTTCGGTGGAAAGGAGTTCCACATGCTGGCAAGAGGTAGAGACAGTTGATCTTCTGAGGGATCATTTCTAGAGTAGAGGGGAAGGTATCTCCTTTGAGCAGAGGCTCATAAATTCATATTGGGGGAAGGTATCTCCTTTGAGCAGAGGCTCATAAACTTTGTAATTGGGAAGGATTCCCAAAGAACTTTGAGATAACTTTTAGAGAAAAGTTTTGTGGATGTAGCCCAACATTTCTGGGTGAACCACGTAAAAATTGGTGTCACTTTGTGGATGATATTGTGCATTGTTTTGATATTGTTGTGGGTATATTGCTTTATTGTTTTGTAATTTAAAAAAAAAAGTAGAAAGAGGTCTTATACTATTCACCCCCCCTCTCGGTATAAGCTTGTGTTCTTTAGAATTTATAGCAAACAAGGACTATTTTAACCCAAGTTGTTATCAACCTTACATATTAGAAAAACCATCAATAAATGGGGAATGGTTTATTTCGTCAAAATAAATGATAACATAGAAGCAAATGAAAAGGGTGACTTGTTTGAAAAACATCCAATTCTCCATAAGTTTAAGGATGTATTTCTAGAGGATCTCCCAAGAATGCCTCCTAAACATGAATTTTATTTCACTATTGAGTTGATGCCTAGAGAAGAACCTATCAATATAACTCCTTATAGAACAAACCCAATTGAGTTACAACTGCATATACAATTTCAAGGATTGCTAGACAAAGGTTTGATTAAACCTAGTGTGTCACCATGGGGAGCATTAGTACTTTTTATCAAGAAAAATGATGGTTTCTTAAGATTATGCATAGATTACCAAATTTTGAAGAAAGTAACCATTAAGAATAGATATCCCTTATCAAGTATTTAAGACCTCTTTGATCAGCTAAATGCAGCTACAATATTTTCAAAAATATATTAAAATTCAAGATACCATCAACTAAGAATACGTGAGGAAGATACTCATAAGAAAATATTCAAGACTAGATATGGACATTATGAGTTCATAGTGTTACCATTTGGTTTGACAAATGCTCCTACAACATTCATGAATTTAATGAATAGTGTGTTTAGAAATTATCTAGACCGGTTTATGCTAGTATTTCTTGATGATATCTTGATATACTCCCATAATAAGGAGGAACATGACCAACACTTACGAATTGTGTTGGAGGTATTGAGAAGGAATCATATTAATGGAAACTTATCCAAATGTAAATTCTATACTACTCAAGTTCAATATTTGAGGCACATTATATTTTCTAAGGGAATTGTTGTGTATCCTAAGAAAATAGAAGTTATTATGAGTTGGTTGGCACCCACCAATGTGATAGAAGTAAGAATATTCATGGGTTTAGCTGGATATTATAGGCATTTTCTGAAATATTATTCAAAAATTGCCTCTCCCATAACCAAACTTCAAAATAAAGGGAAGGAATTCAAATAGATTGAAAAATATGAAGCAACATTTAATATGCTTAAAAAGAGACTTACTTCAACACCAATTCTCAAGATACCATATCTTCAAAAAAGTTATGCAGTATGTATAGATACTTCAAAGGAAGGATTGGGAGAAGTATTGTTCCAATAGGAGGCCACTATTGCATATGAATCTCTAAAATTGAAGAAACATGAGATCAATTATGCTACACATGACTTGGAATTAGCTGCAGTTGTGCATTCCCTTAAGGTTTGGTACCACTATATGGTAGGGAAACCTTTTGAGTTGAGATCCGACCACAAGATTTTAAGATATATATTCACTCATACTTTGCTTAATGTAAAAGGATATGGGTGGAATTCCTGGTTGAATATAAGTTCAATATTGAATACATAAAAGGAAAAGAAAACAAGGTAGCAGATGCTTTGAGTAGAAGAAGTTATATTGTATCTTTGAATCAAAGCCATGTAGACCTAATGGACCAAGTAAAAAGGATGTAGTTACAATATGATTACTGCCTTCAAATTTGGACTAACATAAAAAGAATTCCTTTGGAGAATTAGGATTTTAATATGAAGAATGGTCATTTATGTTTCAAAGATAGGGTAGCTGTACCTAAAATGAATGATTTAAGAAGGAATATTATGCAAGAGGTACATCGATCTCCTTATTCAACTCATCCTGGAGGGGCATAAATGAGGGAAAATATGAAAAAAACTTTCTATTGGCTTGGAATGAAGGATATTACCAATTTTATTGGCAAATGTCTAGAATGCCAAAAGGTTAAAGCTGAACATAGAAACCTAGTAGGATGGTTATACCCGCATGCTATGCCAGAAAAAAAATGGCAGGTAGCATCAATGAATTTTATTATAGTGTTACCTAGGACAATATTTCAGCATGATTCTATTATGGTAGTTGTTGATAAGTAAACTAAGGTTTCTCATTTTTTTTCTGGTATAGCATGCAGGTATAAGATTTTAGCATGATGCTATTATGGTAGTTGTTGATAAGTTAACTAAGGTTGCTCATTTCATACTTGGTAGTATCAAGGATGATGCAAAATTAGTAGCAGATAAATTTGCAAAAGAAATATTTAGACTACATGGATATCTAGAGATGATCATTTCAAATTGGGATTCCATATTTACCTCAAAATTTTGGTAAATTCTACACCGTACAGTGGGAAAAAAGTTAAATATAATTTCTTATTACTAATAAGAAATAAATGGGAAAATTGAAAAATCAAGTATTAGAAGATATGCTTCATATGTTTTGCATGGATCAAAAGACTAAGAGTGAATATTTCTTACACTTAGTGGAATTCACATACAATAATGGTTACCATTCATTCCTAGGAATGGCACCATTTGAATACTTGTATGGTAGAATGTGTAGAACACCTTTATCATGGGATAATCTAGAATGTAGGATGGTTATTGGGCCAAAAACTATAAGAGAAATGGAGGCAAAACTCAAAATTATTTAGCAAAGGCTTAGGGAAGTTTTTAATCGACAAAAGAGTTATGTCGACCTAAAAAGATCACCTAGGGAATTCTTTATAGGTGACAAAGTATTCCCAAGAGTGAGACCCATGAAAAGTTCCATTGAATCCACCAAGTTGGATTCCCATTTTGTTGGGCCATTTGAGATCATTGAAAGGATAAGCCCAGTAGCCTATAAACTTGCCTTGCCACCCAGTCTATCAAAAATTCATGATACTTTTCATGTATCCCTACTTAGAAAATATATTTTTGATCCTACTCATATTTTGGATGTTTCTAATTTGCAGATGGTAGATCCCGCACTCATCAAGGTAAAGCCAGTAAGGATTTTGGGATTTTTTTCCAAGAATTTAGGAAAAGAAACCTAGACCAATGCAAGGTCCAGTGGGACCAATATTTTGAATAATGTGCCACTTGGGAAAAAGTGGAAGACATGAGAAAACAATTTCCTTATTTATTTGATTAAGTATTTTGTACTACAAGAAATATAGGGGACTATATTTAATCCAATATGAGGAGGAGGTCAGGATCCTCCTTGGTAGACCTTCTAAGTGGCATAGATTTGGTGTGCAGTAGCATAGACTTTATTTTTAGTAGCAAGAATTTGTATTTAGTAATATGGGCTTTGTATGACTTTATATTCAATAAGTATATTGAAAGTAGTATTTTGCTAATGTTTAATCATGTGGGTTAATTACAAAGGTTAAAATATATTTGATATTATGAATATGGTGTTGCTAATGGTTTGTGTATTTCAGGTATAAGTATTGCATGGATAAGGAGATTATACTTGATGAAGAAAGACCATTTGAAGATAATAGTCATGGTTAAGCACCAAGGATGATTTAATTACTAATTAATCATGATTGAATGATTTTTGGTAAATATTTGTGAAAGGCATTGTATTTTGAAATTAAATTTAATTAATTAAGCTAGTTACACCTAATATGGCATAGGATTAGGTGTCTTGTCCTCCTCAGGTTTGTAAAATTCTAATTGGACCAAAATAGGAACTAACTTTAGGGATTATTTTATTTATTTATCCCAACCTCATGGCCTTTTCCTATTTGTGGAATTTGATGAAAATTCCCTTATCTAATCCCTAATGGTGTTGGTTTTGTAAAATTATGAAAAAAGGAGAACACAAACCAAGATAAGTTCATTCACCTTATCTCTTCTTGGACCCATTTTGATTATAAAATTAAATCATTGATTCCTCTCCCACATGGGAAGATGAGAATGTATGAATTTTTTAATATAAAGCATCTTTTGTTGTCAGGGGAGAACTTCTTTAAATACTCCCCTAAGGACTTAGAAAGGATTGGCACAAAAGAGGAAATAAAGAAGAAAGAAAGGCAATTGGTTATAGGTCTGAGAAACTCTAGACAATTCTATGTTTTGATTATAAAATAGCCAAGTTTATTTATTTTATGAGGATATTTTTCTTTAACAAATGCTAAATTTTTTAATGTGTCTTTGACCACTTGTTATAATAATCGATCAATATTCTAATCAAATGATCGGTTGAAATTATTTCATTAGACATGCACTTGTATTGCATGCCTAATTTGTCTTTCTAGGATAATTTAGGATTAGTTCATCATAATTTTCTTTGTAACTTAGGTAATGGCTATTAGTGGGTGCATATCAACTTTATATTACCAATAGATATTTTCTATTATCCAAAGTGTGCAATATTAGATTTAATTATGCGAATTTTCCTTCTCAACAACATTTTCTTCTACACTGAAGGTAGGTGATCTGTAGTTTTGATCTCCCAAGATGAAGCGTGTCTTCAGCAAATAAAATTTAGATTTTACCAAATTTTGGCTGAGTCTATTTTATTACTAAACATTGGCATTAATGTTATAATACCCATTTTATGCAAGAAGAATTAGATGACGAAGACTGTATTTCAAATCCTATGTTGTATAGCTCTAGATGATCTAATTGTTAACCAGGATTTGGAGGAGATATCTGCAGGTTTACCTTTGATCTATGAGGGTTAGTAATTTTTATTTTAGCTCAAACCAATCTGTGCTTTTGTGAAAATTGATGTTCGTAAGCATATGTGCCCACCAAATTAATTTCAATAATAAACATACTAATATTTTCCCTAATCACCCCTAAGTGGTATTAAATTATGGAGGTCATCTTGAGTGCTTTGTATCAAGTTATATACACTTAGGTAGTCATAGACAAGAAGGCCATCTTGGCCTTCCTAAAATTTTATACCACATCCAATATGGGTTAAATAGTTTACATGTTAAGGAGTGACACCCCCTTACATACTTGACCATCACTCAATGGTTGTGGAACACCTTTCTTGTGTCGATTGGTGACACTATGACAAGTGGCACTCTATATTATTGATCCTAGCATTTCTATCTATTTTTTGAGATTCTATGATTGGTTTGGGAGTGTGGGTAACAAAATATTTTGATTAAATGGATGACTTGCACTGTCGAGTTGTTTAGAAATCTATGAACTTAGTGACCGTTGGTTACTAGAAATTTAACATAGTGACTTTTGGGTATTCTAGATAGTAAACAATCATTGGGTCATTTAGAAATAAATTGACCCTTGGATTAATTAAAAAAAAACACTTTTTATACCTGTTGGGTTTTATAAATAGATCTAATGATCAATGAGGGTAAATCTATACAATAGAATCCCTTGAATGATAGTGAGTATAGGGGCAAAAATTTTAAAAGGACTAAGTTTTATAAAAAAAAAGGATTGGTAGATCTTCATTAAAATAAATCAAACTTATTTAAATTAAAAGAGAACTATAACTAACTTGGAATAAAGTGATATAGATGAAATTAGAACAAAATTGAAGAAGTTATAGAAAGAGGTGTTTATTAATAATGGATTCTTCTAAAAGATATGAGGGATTTATCAAAATATTTTGAAGAGGAAATTGCCCACCTTTTGAATTAACTATCCCTTTTATTTTAGAAATAATATACCTTTAATTTGGAGATTAAAGAATAGATTAGATGCATTATTTACATTTAGATAAAGGAGAGATTATATGATTTATCGATGATATGAGAAAAGGTTAAAACTTTTTATTTGTGGCTTTATGATCAGATGGTTGTTGCCATCATTTGGAGAAAAAAATTATGCTTGGATGTATTTTTACTAATTCAATAACGATAGTCATTCATGGTTGAAAGTGAAAATGTTATTTGAATGGTTGTAGCCATTGATAGATAAAAGTTAGATTGTTATTTGATAATTGTAGCTAGTCAAGGAAAGGACTCAAATTGGTAATATGAATGGTTGTAACCATTCATGGATAAAGTATATATGAAGACACCTATCCACAAATCAAATTTTGAGAATAGTTGAATAATTAGTTCCTTTGGAGAAAATTTGAGATTAAAATAGTTAATCTCTCTTTAGAGAATTAATGGACAAGCCTATTATTTGAAATTAAATAATTTTAAAGGAATTAGTATTACTATCAGAAGAAAGAGAGAGGTTACGAGGTTAATATCCCATTTGATTTTAAATTAGGAAGCTAATTCTTGAAAGGATTTAATGATCCTTTCTTAAAACTCAATCTTGAGGGAACCATGAAGTTTCCCTCATAGACTCTAATAATATGATTCCAATAAGCATTTCATAATCCTAGAAAATATATGAGTTAGAATATTCATATTGGTTTTCTATTCATAAATCTAGAGGACATAAGAATTAGGAAATTTTAATGAGTATTTATTTACAAGATTTTGGAAGAAGGAACTATGTGATTCATTAATTTGTATTGATAAATTGGATAAAAGACCTATGAGAGTCCTTTATGCTATTGTATTTGAAACAATTGATATTATGAAATACGAGGAAGTATTTTTGGAGGCTGGATTTATTCCTCATGAGGGTTCCTAGGATAAATATTGTGTTATATCTTTTTATATTTATCTTATAATTGGTATGGATGTTATATTTACATTCTTATGGAATGACGTATAATTAGTTTATATGATGTCATTTGCTTTTCGATGAGAAGTGGTTTAAATGAATAATGTATATGTATTCCCAAAGACCTAAGATGTAATGATTTATATGTTTTGTTTAATGTATATGCTTAGCTTTAATTAAGATGGATATATGAAATAAACTATGTTTTATTTAGCAAATGATTATTTCTACAAACACTTGTGAATGATTTTAACCTCCAATTACTATAGTAATGAGAATGTTATATGGTAATTGGTATGTTCTAAGTTTGATCTCGAAGGGGTAGAAGCCCAAGGATTGTGATCCATGATTGAGTTGAAGATCAAAAAAAGTTCTTACATTATGAGTTGTAGATCAAATGTACATGCAGAGTTATAGCCTGCATGTGCCTGGGTTATGGCCCTAAATGCAAGTTCTCTAAATGATTAGTGACAAGAGTAGTTATGCTTAAAGTAAAATGGAATATTTTATATTTATTATTTTCGTACAAAAAAAAATGCTAACACTCTTGGTTTGTTATAAGTTAAGTTAAGAATGTGGGTCCTTACAGTAATATTATTTGGATGATATTATTGGATATTCCATCAAAAAATAAGATAACATTTCTATCTTAAGATGGATATTCGATAAACTTCGTAAATATAAAGTTTGTTTAAATCCTTATAAGTGTGTATTTGGAGTCAAATATGGAAAATTGTTAGGATTCATTGTGTCAATATAGGGGATATAAATAGACCCCACTAAGATCATGGCCATTATAGATATACCACCACCCACTAACTTAACTGAGCTAAGGAAAATTTTAGGCCATTTTTTGCTTCATTGCCCAACTTGTAGATAAATGCCAACCTTTTCTTAAGCTTCTTAAAAAGGTACACCCTAGGATTATGAATGCCAAAAAGCTTTCAAGGCTCTTAAGTAATATTTTCTTACACTACCTGTGATTGTCCCACCTAAGCCAAATAAACCTTTTATTTTATACATATCTACTACAATGCATGCATTGGGGGCATTGCTTTTCCAACATGACGATAAAAAGGAGTGAGAAATCTACTACATTAGTAGAACTCTAGTGAGTTACAAAATTTGCTATACTTCCTTGGAGAAACTTTGTCTTGCAGTAGTGTTATCTACGTAGAAGCTCCACCATTATATGCTTAGTCAAATCACATTCATCATTTCTCAATTTGCTCCTCTTAAATATTTGATGAGTAGACATTATTTATCTAGATGAACTATGAAATGGGTTATCACCCTCAGTGAGTTTGATTTGATATTCATTGACCAAAATTCCATTAAAGGACAAGTTATAGTTGACCAAGTCACTGTTGATCTACTCCAGTCCATCCACCCTCTTGTGGTGGAATTTCCTAACGAGTGTCTTAACCTAGAAACTGACCATTTGGATTCTTGGTTTTTATTATTTGATGGAGTTTACTGCATGAGTGGCACTGGTATCGACAATTGATTTTTTTATTATTTAAATTACAATTTGCATGCATCAATAATATAGTAGAATATGAAGCTTTAATCATTGGATTATGTGTACCCTTGGCATTATGAATTAAGGTCTTGTCTATATTTGGTGACTCTCGACTAGTGGTAAATCATATTAATGAAGTGTACCAAATTTGTGATGAAAAGCTTCATCCCTACAAGGAGTATGTTTTAAAAATAATCTCCTTGTTTGAAAAAGTGACCATTGAGGTCATTCCACACTCTAGAAATATTTTTATAGACACTATGGTAGTAGTCACTTTGTTAATTCCCTTGGAGTTGGAGTATGACCATACCACCATAATCATTTGACAACTCTAAGAGCTCATTTATCTAGAGTCTAGTTTCATACCCCTAGATGTCTTTGCAATTGGAGATACATCATTGTAACCATGGTATACATATATTTAAAACTTTCTCCAAAATGGCCCAATAACTGATGGCTTGGATTGTAATTAGCATAGACTTTTACACAAAAGAGAAGCCTACTTTGTCATTTTGGGTAATACCTTATATTGACGCTCATTTAAAGGAATTATTTTGAGATGCTTAAACATTGAAGAGACCAAGCTAGCCCTTAGTGAGGTACACGAAGGGTCTTATGGAGGCCATTTTAGTGGAAATGCTATTTCCAAGAAGCTCCTTTGAATATGATACTACTGGCCTTCCATGGAGAAGGATGCATGTGATTTTGTCTATAGATGTGACAAATATCAGCAACATGCCAATCTTGTCCATGCTCCTTCCCAAGAAATTTAGGCTCTCTCTTCCCCTTGGCCCTTCTCTATGTGGGGCCTTGACATTATAGGGAAGGTCAATCCCATCTCTTTTGATGGCCACAAGTTCATTATCATAGAAACTAAGTATTTTACCAAGTGGGTGGAAGCTATGCCATTAGCTTCTTGCACAAGGATCCAAGTTTCTAAATTCATATTCAATCAAATCATATGTAGATTTGGAATCCCTTCTATGATTGTTTTAGATAATGGCACTTGTTTTAAGAACAAGGATATACATAAGCTATGTACAAAGTATAAAATCTAGCATAAAATGTTCTACTCCTTACTATCCTCAAGGCAACGACCAAGCGGAAGCATCTAACAAAATATTAATCAAAATCTTAAAAAAGTTGGTTAATAAATCTAGTTGAGACTAGCACATTCAATTGTATTTAGACTTATGGGAATAAAGGACCAGTGTACGAAATCCTATAGGTGCTTCCCCTTTCATATTGGTTTACGGTTCAGAAGCAGTATTTCCCTTTGAACTTGAAGTACATTCTTTAGGAATTCTTCTTCAAGATACAGAAGTAGGAGATGAATATTGTGTTGGATCCTTAAGCTAGTTGAAAACATTGGATGAAAATTGCATTAACACTCTACAACACCTTCATGCTTACTAAGAAAGTATTAAAAGGTCATATTAAAATAATATTCATAATCAATATTTTGACTTTGGTGATCTTGTTCTTAAATAAAATTAGAAAAACACCACTTCTTGAACAAATCTTAAAGGAAAATTTCAACCAAAGTGGTTAGGACCTTTTGTGAATAAAAATTTGGAATTAGATGCATATTATTTGGCAATATTTGAAGGAAAAGAACTAAAAGAGCCAATGAATATAATGCACCTAAAAAATATTATGCATAATTCATCTTGCATATTGTACATAAAACATCTTGCATATAAATCATCATTTGTACATAAAACACTTTGCACAACTCATCTTGTACATAGATTATTTTCCAGTTTTAGACTGCATTGCATAATCATTATCTTGCATATTATAGTTTGCATTAGGCATCATACATTTTTAAGTTTGCATCTTGCATTCTAAATAAGCCCAATTGCTTACATAATATGGTCATACTTATCCATAATCCTTCTAGACAAGTGCTGAAACATTCATAGTTTATCTTGATTTTCTCGAGTGAATAAGGCTCCATCTTGAACAAATAACATGATTCATATTTTAATAAAATTTCGATCCTTGATATTGATTAAAAATCTTTCTTGAACCAAAACATATTTTTTCACTAAGGAAAAAGTTTTGAGTTTTGGGGACTTGACCATGCTACTTTTGAACCAAGCACTTATCACATTTATTAATAAAATATTGTATTTGGGAAGATGATGCCATGATTGGATAGAACCTCAAAGTGAATAATTATTCTTGCTTGTCCCATTATGCATATAGTCCAACAATAAAAATAAAAATATATATACATTATTTACAAAAAAATCACAAAAATGAAAAGAGCGGGTAGTAAGGATAGGGTAAAATTCTCATCAAGACTCGATTTGAGTGGTTGAGAATCCGATTCCCCAAAGCTCTAACTCTTTTCACAAAAACATATAAAAATAAAACGGGTAGTAAGGATAGGGTAAAATTCTCATCAAGACTTGATTTGAGTGGTTGAGAATTTGATTCCCCAAAGCCCTAATAATATTTTACAAACACATAATACTAATAAAGCCTCCAAGTAGTAAGGATAGGGTAAAATTATCATTAGGACTCAATTCAAATGGTTGAGAATCCAATTCCCCAAAGCTTGGAGACCCTAATATTGGACTATAATTATGCATGATGAAACCTCTCTCTTGAAGAGATATATGAATGCACATAAGTACAAGATAGCTTCTTGGTTCTCTTTATGACTGGTTTATTCCTACCTTTCTCAAGATTGGTCAATGAATTCACTTGCACACACAATGGTTCTTAATTATCTTGTGTCATTACCTTACTTAAAATTTGTTCATGAACTTCACAACTATACACATTGGTTCTTGAAATATTTGCATCACATTCAAGATCAAGATAGGAAAAGAACTCATATATCACACACTGGTTCTTGATACAATTTGACCTCACTTTGAGAAACATCCAATATTTTTGATGAGCTTGAATAGCCAATGTCATGATATATTCATGGGTATGTATGACCATTCTCACAAGCATTTGTCACCAAATCAATCATTAGTATTGCATTTCATATCCATCTCCATTACATATAAGCATTTCCATGATTTCTTAGTCACATTGCACAATAGCTTGTTAGGGTTTAAACATTTTGCATACTTTGCATATTCATTGTTTGATCATATAGTTGCATAAGGACTTTGTGATGATGGCATGAGATAAATACCTAGTTAGGTTTTTTCTCATATACACTTTACATCATGCCTAGAACATGTCCCCTACATAATATAAATTGTAAACTTCATGCTAAGTCATTCACATTATTTTTCCCCACACTTAATTTTCAATCCAAAATTGTATACATTGTCTATATTTCACAATATCATATTGATCATCAAGTTCAATCATCTTTTGGGTCATATACCTATGATTTCAACATAGAAACACCCCTCATACATGATTTTATTCATGACCACAAGCGAGGAGCAGCCTCCATTTAGGTCTTATACAAGCATACATCCTTGAGGGTTATTACAAAAACTCATAATCGTAAGGATATGCCACCCAACACATCATCCTTACAATGTCCATTACAATTCATCAAATCACATTCCACTTCCACAGATCATATTTTGGCTAGCACGATAGGTATGCATTA
The DNA here is from genome assembly GCA_028583015.1 of Wollemia nobilis. NCBI lineage: Eukaryota > Viridiplantae > Streptophyta > Pinopsida > Araucariales > Araucariaceae > Wollemia > Wollemia nobilis. The sequence continues at coordinate 41,860,062 of JAQPPZ010016981.1, forward strand.
AATTCAATGTAACTATAAGCATTATCATTATCATTTAGGTCATTCACAACATGCATCATCCATTAAACATTAAAAATAACAAAAACATATTTTGCATAAACAAAAATAAAAATATAAAAGTGTAGTATGGTATATCTCAAGATACATAGTACATGTATAGAGTATAATGGTATACCACAACCAAAAATTGGTATATTCAATCATAAAATGGAGGATACCACAAAAAAGGTGAAACTAGGCATATAATCCCCTAGAAACTTGATCCTTGCTCATATTTGGTGGTGGCTTAGGTTATCGCATGGCCATAGACTAAGTAACTATTCATGAACTCAACCATGCATGACTCTGACTTGGAGTCATCAACTTTACCAACATGGTCACTCTATGTTCCTCTAGCACCACCTAGAAGTAGAGAGCCTGATAGAAGCTCGCTCACTGTGCAACCCTCCTTGCCTCTAATTGTGTTGCTCAAAGCTCATCATGAAGATAAAGATGCATGCTATTGATAATATAATGGACTAGCATACTCATAGATGGTGTATCCCTACCCTTATGATATAGCTAGGCATGTACCTATGTCAACTGTACCTCCAATGACTAGATGTAAGTCACCTAAGTGGTTATCTGCACTCTCAAAGTAGTCACTTTTACCTCTATATCTATAACTTGTTTGTGGTCTCCTCCATATCCTTCTCCTATGAAATTATTTATATTCATCCTACCTACCTTTGACTCATCCTATAGCTATAGTTTTACCTCCTCCTATCAAGATACCTCCTCCTACCGAGGTACCTCCTCCTATCAAAGGTGCCTCCTCCTACCGAGGTGCCTCCTATCAAGGTACCGTCTACCACAGTATGCCTTCCCTCATTATAGGTCTATTTTACCTCCCATATTGAGGCTAAGAACTCTCTCCTTGCTATGATATAGTCACCACTCTCCATAAAATAGCCTCATGATATGCTAACTACATCCAATGATCCACTACTGGTCATGGTTGGTCACAAGTGATCCTCATAGGTCTAATATCCTAATACCACTAGAGGTATCCATCCTACACTCCTACATCATCCTACCTTAGAAGAACCAATACAAGTTCATCCCCATAAGGCTTAAGAAACATGATCACACCAGCCTCACCACCTACAACTAGTGAATCCCTAGTCATCTATCGATACTAGATATCTTCCAACTTTGGTATCCCCTATTGTAGCCTAAATTGATAGTGCACCCAATAAAAATGGTACAAATTCATGTATATTTTCTTATATTATAGCCATTGTATCTACCATACCTAATCCAGCTCTATCCCATCCTCATACCAACCTAGATATCTCTAACAGGGTCTCCATATGATCTAATAGGAAAGCAAGTCATTTATCACCTATCTAGCAACATCCAACTCACTGTCTCACCCTCTGTGTCCTCCCCCCATAGGAGCCCATCGATATATAAATGGGTGCCTCATATCCACCTACTAATGTGGTAATCCATAAAGCCTCCTCACTACTATATTTTTCCAACTTCACACCTAAATTAGAGTAGTGAGGACAAGGTCATGGTGTTTCTTATACATAACATTATATAATGTTCAATATAAATGACATAGCACAAATGGGACCCATGCAAATCATATATCGATGTCTGTCATCTCTGATACTACCTCAGTAAGAGCCCATGGAATATGTCACCCACTCTTAGGATATGCTAATAAGTCGATGATCACCCTGGTCAACACCACTGTTAAAGTAGATACACCTTGTATCCGTACCATCCCCTCTATGCTAATACCACTCTGATCAATCAAAAATTATGGATATTTGATCAAATACTCTAGTACCATTAACTATATCATTGACTAGTATAGAAACTAGACCCTTATCAAAATTTAAATGATCCTCCATACATCCTCCAAATTCATGATCATCTCTCCTATAGGTAACCAAAATATCAAGGATTTCGAATACCACCTCTCTGCCAAGGCATTTAGTAGAGAGTAATCTATATCCACTCTGGGCATATCTACTAAATCAAGAAGCCCCACTTGCTCTATCACCCTCCTCTCTACCATAGTAAGACTCCTTACCTACTCATCAAAATATTTATACCGCCACTCTTGATTCCTGAGAGTACCATACTGTAGTAAAAAATAATAATAAATTAATAAAATTAAAAAATATAAATTATCATTTTATCATAGTCATAAAACTATCAAATCATCAAAAATACATATCAAAATTATAAAATAATAGCAAAAAGTGCAAATTCAAGGATTCTCCATGAATTCTTTAGGTAGGGTTTTGCAAATTTGGAAACCCTATTGATGTGAATTCGTCACGAGGCCTGAATTCACTTAGACGACCATATGATGAAAACTATGATGATAAATTTGGATGAAAATTCAAAAATTAGAAATTAAAATGTAGATTAAGGATAAATAATTCATTTTATACTTACCTAGATCTCCTTTGTTACCCTTTGACCACCTGTTTGTATGAATTCTGCCTAGTGAGTTGGAAGCCCCATTTTTCTCTAGAGCAATAAACTAGGAAACTACACTATAAAAATAAATTAGGGTTTTACTCTAAACCCCCTTTTTAACCCCTCCTACTTAATTTTTTTTGCAATTTATCTTCCCCATCCATAATTTCAAGTTCCATTAATAATTTCACATTCCTCACGAAACTTGAGGGGGTACCCTAACCAAAAAATTAATTTTTTTATTTTTAATTATGCATGCCTCTATTTGTGTGTTAAAAATATAACAAGTCTTTCACACTAACCTTCCATCCAAAACCACTCATCCTTTTTTACCCATGTTAGTTTTTCATCATTTTCGCTCAAACTCTACATCTTTCTTTGATGCATTTATTGCTCATAAATGCACCAAAGAGGGGGAAAAATATAGACATGGAATTTTGACTCATTTCAAAATTTCCTAACCCCTTTGACTCATGTAACCTCACCCCTCATCAGCCTATTTTTTTTCCTACACCCTCACAACCTTTTATTAACCTCCATGTGCATTTTTAATCATTTTTAACAAATTTAGGATTGAAAAGAATAGCTCCCGAATTTTTTGAAATGGTGGTCCAACCAACACCATCGAGTGACAGTTTGGATTTGATCCAAATTGGACATAATTCTTAATATTCCATGAATTTGAGCCTCAAAATTTAGATCCTAAATTTATCTAAATTGGGAGTTTTCCCAATTTTCCCAAACCACCTTGATTTGACACCTTAAATCCCATAATTTTTGGTTTATCCCATATTTAAAAATAACAATCTACCTCCTAAAAAGGCTAATGGTGATTTTGAGCAAGTATGTTTGAATTGTTAAGGATTTTTGAATTGACAATTTTGTTGTAGATTGAACATCCATAAAATTTTTTTATGAGTTGAAGTGTGCTCTGGAGCCCATATTGTAGTTGGGGAGTTGTTTTACATCATCATAAATACAAGATCGAATGATTTTACCTTGATATCATCATCCTCGCAACACCAGATTATTGGATCTAGTATAACATCACTATAAGTAGATCATTTCATCTATTTTAGTATCTCACATATCATTTTTGTATTAGCAAGTTCATATTTTCATACATATCATGAATTCGGGAGTAGATCCTTGAATTTACTTACAAGACCCAAAATTTCTTTCTAACCCTAAATTTGTATAAGCATAAGCTAGGGAAAAATTACTACTTCTAGATCTATAATTATATCTTGCACATTACATCTTAATCATTTCCATTAGCATTGCACTTTGTATTTTGCACTATTTCATCATTTCCTTTCAGTCTCTTATATGTTGGCAATGGATCTACAATTTTTCTCTTTTTACATATGGTTTGGCTAAAACGACCAATAGTACTTGAATGATGCACTATTAAAATCCATTTAAAATTTGCCTAAGTAGATCCCCAATCATTGATTGTCATTTCTATTGTTTTGTGTGATTGATTGCAAGTTTTGTATGAATTTGTACTTAGAGCCCTAAATTTGCTTACAAGTCCCAAATTCACCAAACAGATCCTGAATTCACTTCGATAAACCATCCAGTTTAGGTAGGTGTATGATATGATTCATCTCAGCTCTATTTATTTGTTCTTTATTTGTTCTCTATCTTGTTTATTCATATATTATTTGAAAACCTAAGAAAATATTAAAAAAAATGAAATTTACAATGCATTTAGCATAGGAGAATTTTTCTTGTTGTGTGTTGTCTACAAGGAAAACTAAATTGCATATAGCTTAATATTAGTTGCATTCTATCCTAAATATAGGTTTTTTTTAATCAAATAACACATCCAAAATTTTCCCATTGTCTAGACTTAGAAACGGTCTTTAAATATTTCTTGGTGAACCCCCAAATCAATCAACCATCACCAAAGGAGGTACGACACCAGGTACCCCTCACATCAAGGTGTGGACTTCTAACTTTCCATACCCCTTATAGGCATGGATCCATTAGCTTGATGGAAATGGGTGCAAAATTTTTAGCCCACATAATGTAACTAGAATAATATGAGCCAACTAATATGTAAATCAAGGCCAATAATAAATCAACTACAAATATATAAAGTATGAATCATACATGTACAAAGCATATAGCACAACTTATAATATTAGTTGCTCAAATGTATGTAATATTTATTACTCCTCTTTATCTTATAAATGTATCATAAAACTCTCATTCAATAATAATGCTTTCTATGCTCACTATGTAGATAATGTAGATAATGTAGGCAATGTAGGCTATGTAGGCTATGTTCACTATGGAGTAATATATAGCCATTGTAGGATGCCTCATTGTATGCTTGACTCTTCCTTTCCTTATGACAAGTCTCATGACTCTTGGCTTCTCTTATTGACACTTACATACACATGACTCTATATTGTATGAAAAACACTTGGACATGACTCTTCACATAACACTTTCCAATCTAAGAACATATGTGCACACTTACATATGAGACACTTGTTTATATTTACACACATTACACTTGCACACTCATTTACATGATACATCTACATTTCCTATAAATTATTACATTACATAATGTATTACTCACACTCTAATCTAAGACTTGACCCTAGTATAATATTTACAAGGTGTACCATGAAGGTACCATGGGGGTACACTATCATGTACCAAATAATATAATATATTCCAACACCTCCCATACTACATTATTTGGTTATTGTGTGCGACCCCGGGATGCACGCACCCCAACTGCCCTACTTGCAATATTGATTTATTATGTATGCTACCACTTGCACAAAATGAAAATACTGAAAGCACATGCAACACGAAGAATAAGAAACAAATAAAGATGCTTTATTTATTGATATCTTGGATCCCTGGTTACAAGTTCATCCCTCTGAGGGATACCCATCATTTTGATACAAATATTTACACAAATATAGAGCAACGATCGGATATATTCCCCGCAAGGGAACGGTGCATCTACGCAGGCCTCCTGGTCCCACACATGAAACTGTACGAGGGCTTACAGATGCCTCCTTCTCTAGATCTGGTCCTGGAGGGATCTTTATGCTCCTGCTACTTCAATCTGGTCCTGATGATCTGCACCTGCGTTCATGAAAACAACAAAGCACGCTCAGTAGGATGGGCCGCCTCTCCGGACGAGGCCTTTGTTAGCGGATCTGAATACTCATGATACTAATAATGAAATATAAGCATGAACATAATAAGAAATGCATGATAAGCTAAGGAAATACGGAATAGAAGCATAAATGAAACCAGACCTAAACTATGATCAAGCCATAAATCAAGCAATAATAAAGCTAAGCTAAAAGAAAGAGGAAATAATGCTTATGCCCTAAGATATGCCTACGGGCCACTATCCGAGATAATGGCCACGATGTGAAGCTCTCCTCCTTGTGATTCAGGGATTTGTGCACTATCCTCTTTGCCAAAATTGATGTTCAAGGGTCATCGAGTGTGTCTCCTACACTGATTGGTGGTTGGGAATGGTGAATCTGACAACTGATGCATGGGCGTAGCTCAATCAAATGGTGCTCCAATGCTCCTCAAAGTGCTGAAGATTGGTCCTCCATTTTGATAGGGCTTCACTACTTAACTCTAAAACTTCATGGATCCTTTGCTTTTCGTGGGAGAGTCTATATGTAGACTTCCCTCTCAGATCTAGAACTTTGGCTTCCTGGAGAAGCTTCAGTCCAGGTTGCATGTGACTGACCATCCTGGGTGAGGAGCATCAGTCCCAAACTAGCATGGAAGGGGTAGTTAGGAGGAGCTCAGGGAGTTCCTCACCAAAATCTACCCGTTATCCATGCAAAGGTGTAGTCAGACTACGTGATCTGGGCTCGTATTCATGGCTAGACTATGTGTGACCCTGGCCGCTATCAGGTTCAGCGGCCAGGTGTGGCCATTGTAGTCTTCAGTGGCCAGGTGTGTTGGCCACTCTTCTTGAGAGCGGCCAAGCCTGGATGGGGCAAAACTACCCTGTTTGAGTGGTTAGGACCACTGCTTGCTCTTGGAGAGATCCAAGAGGGTTCATATGGTTTGTGGATGTGCCCATATGGGTAGTCTCCTAAACATGATGTATTTTAGGTGTCTACAGATGCCCCTTTTTGGGATGCGCTATGAGCAAAACACAATGCGGAGCAAAAAAGTAGACCACCTAGGGCCATATTGTAGGTTGGATGATGATCATTGATCTGATCAACATAGGATGCCCCAGTCATGTGGGAGGATATGAATCCTAGAATCATTGCTTCCAACTGAATGGAAGGCTTAAATTTGTGGAAGTTTGCACTCGCTCATCAAGCAATCGGGTAGCTTCAATACTACTATAGGTCCGAAGGGAGGGGAGCTACAAACTTAACTATCATATTTGCTTTTTGCCCTAGCAAAGGGTAAGCTTATGATAGTTGTTGGCAATGATTCATAAGATGAATGCAACTCTGACATGATCGAGATGATATTTTGTTGACTTTGATTATGATTGTTGAAAAATTTTGACTACCCCCTCAAGCGACGAGTCGATGAGGAAAGGACAATTAATGAAGTGATGAGTCGCTTGACCAAAATGAAATATTTGGACCTCTTTAGAGGGTTGCTCTATTGTTATAGAGTAGTTCCCATCCAGGTGTGACTTCAACCCTATTTGGTAATTGCACACCTTTATCCCATGGGGCGGTCCGACCGCAATGGCCTTCTTAGGGAATCAAGGTGATAGCACTTCTGATTTAGCTTGTGTTGACTCACTATTTTTCTTATAGGAGAATTGAGATGCATCCTCACTCCCATGGGGTGGTTCTGACTATAAATAGCCTTCTTCGAGTTTGAAGGGAGGCATCTCAATTCTACCATAACTATTTTCCCCAAGTGGCCTTATGGTAATTTGCCCATCTTGCCAAGTTGCATGGAGCGCTAGTCACTGCAATCACCAAGTGTATAGAGCAAATAACTGAGTACGAGGCTCATTTGGGATTTGATTGTTATTTGATTTTGGATTTTGAATTTTATGATGTTTTTGGATTTTGATGTATGCAAATTTCTTTGGTATTTGTTGAAAATTTGGATGCCTTGGACCCATAGGTGCTTTTTATGGCCTATTTTGAAGTGCTTTATGATGACAATTTGGTGAAAATTTTCTTCATTTGTTGGCTACTATTAGGACCAATGGCCCCCAATTGTCGTGTGTGGCCATTATCAAGTCCAGTAGCCAAGAAGTTTGGGCCACTAATGCTAGCAATGACCAGGGTGTGATTTGGAAAAACAAAAGGAAAATTAGGGTTTTGAGTTATCATTGTTGCCAGTTGTCAATTTGCTTTTGGAGCTCTGAGGTGGAAGAGACTACTCTGATTGGAACACTATTGATTGGATGCCATGGCTAAGCAAGGTGAGGCTTCGACAAGTGGAGGAGCCGAAGCTTTATGGGTACCTCTCTAAACCCTAACATCCTTTGTTATTATGGTAAAATGAACCTAATTAAGCAATTTTGGTAAATGAACCTCATTAACCATGTTGGCAATGAATTTCACCAATAGTTAGGCTTCATTTAGGCTTTAGATAGATGGGTTTCTTTTAGTTTTATTATTTTGCAATTTTTTTATGGTTTTTGGGCCCAGGAGGAATGTCGTTGGCGTGTCACCCATTGGCCACTACCGCTCACATGGCTAGCTTGTAATGATGTTGGGTTTTGTTATTGTTAGCGGCTAGTTTGAAACCCCAATGGTCAAATTTTTGACCATTGGGAGCTGGTCACTACCAACTTTCAATGATCGAGTCATGGCCGCTCTTGGCATGAGCGACCAAGAAACTTTAGACTTTATTTCATATTTTTGAATTTTTAGGCAAGTTAATTGATTTTTTTGAAATTTTGAGTTGCTTTTATGAAAATTTTTGCATGATTAGGTGCATTTTATTTGTTGCTCATGTAGCCTTAGAGTATTTTGATTGTATTTGCACCATTCGACCTATTTTATTGCATTGATTTAGTTGCAGTGCATTGATTTAAGCTTTATTTTACACTTTTAGATTTTGTCTGCTCGAGCTCGAGACCCAAATCTGCTCTGTGATCTCTTGCATGAGATGCCTGACATGGAGTGGGCCTAGCTCAAGGCTCATGGGCTCTAGTATGTCATTGGCCTACCCATGATCATGTCAGATCAGGCCTACTTGATGGCCCTAGCCCATCGGTGGGACCCCAGGACCAACACCTTCCATCTTCCTACCGGTGAGATGACCATCACATCGGAGGACGTCTACAGGATTCTCAGGGTGCCTTTTGATGGAGTGCCCATTGTTTCTTCCCCCACTACTGCATGAGGTGTTATATTTGTGAGGGTCTTTGGGGAGCATGCCACTGCTACCTCCAAGGATACTCGCTCTAGGGGGATCTCCATTTCTCATTGGTATGAGGTGGATGTCTTTTCTCGACTACACACTGTGTTGCTGATGGTTATCTACAATAGCCTTATACCTGACTACTCTAGATTGAGGTTCCCATGGAACCTCTTAGCGATGGTACAGGACCTGATTGATAGTGAGCAGCCCATTATCTATGCCTAGGGGAGTGCATTATTGGTGTAGTGCTATGATGAGTTATACCATATTCAGCATCGTAGATGGGCCAGTATTGCATGTAGCTTGCTCCTTCAGGTCTAGGGATGGGAGCACATCAAGATTGACCACCCTAGAGGACTTCTAGTGGAGATTACTGATTTGGATAAGGATATCCAATGTTATGGATCTAGGTGGCCTAGGGCGCTCGAGGAGCGCAAGAGCCGACGTCATGCAGGGGAGCTTTCCCACTACAGGGCATCTCTGATAGGTTTATGGGCTATTGATATCATATGGAGACCATATCATGAGTGTCCCACTTGGGATGATCCTACCAGTTTTACAATGAGGACTCACCATGATCGATGGTTGATTGGTCGTAAGGTCGATATCAAGGAGTTCTTCTATTATTCTAGGGTGCTCCGATAGTTTGGGATCCAGAAAGATGTTCCTCTCAAGTTAGTTGTCTATCACTAGATTACCATCGAGAAGAACCTTCCACCACCCCGAGTTACAATAGTGCTTGAGGAGGATGACCCTCCCATAGTTGATCCTAGTGTGGCTGATGCTGGAGTGATAGAGGTGTACACCCTCTGGTGGGGTACATGACTATGGCATGGAGATGGCCACCTAGGGTGGTCTCTAGAGGAGGCTGAGGTAGAGGATCCTGATGGGCACCAAGTGTGGGCTTAGATAGATGAGTGGGGGCAAGCAAGGAAGTAGGCATTGGTAGTGGAGCAGGTTGTAGAGGAGTAGGTTGCCCTTGAGGAGGAGGAGGAGTTAGCTCCTAAGGAGCAAGATTCTCCCCTCTAGGATTAGTTGCACTAGGTCGAGGTTGAGCTTCAGACATCCTAGATTTAGGTCTAGTAGAGGGATGCCACTATTGTAGAGCTTTAGAGATAGCTTGCCCAAGTTACCATCGAGTATGATGAGGCTCAGATCTAGATTGCACCACCTCCTATAGTGCCATAGGGACCTAGTGGTCTAGATCTAGGTGTAGAGATCTAGTGCTTGCATAGATTGATAGCAGATGATTTGGTAGAGTACACCCGAGATGCTGCCTATATCCTAGCATTGGAGCATGAGGTCAAGCTTTAAGGAGGCCATCTACTAGAGAGGCCTAGAGTAGGAGGGTCCTAGAGGACCGACCAGAGCACCTCATGATAGTCATCGACTCGATCGAGCCACAAGACTAGGTCTAGGATAGAGTAGACTAGGGGTGCCAGTTCTATACTACCTCCTAGAGGGGGAGGTGAGGACAGAGGTGATACTAGTGGTGCAGGCCACTCCTGAGCACTATGGCTTCTTAGATACTTTGTACCTCTTTTTGGGTGTAAGGTCAGCCGACCTACATAGTTGTAGCCTTATTGGCACTTTTTGTACCTACATGTACTTATTTGGATACACTTTTATATGATATCTAGACTTTGAGACTCACCATGTGTGTATCTATTATTATTATGCTTTTATGTTTATGGATGCAGTATATGATTTTATGTGATGTGATGTGATGTGATGCTTTAGATGTTATGATGTGTATGTGTATGACTACTTTATGATCTAATGCTATGTGGATCTTATGACTTATATTTTATGATGTGTGGATGCTTAGCTAGCATGATCTAGATGATGATGATGGATGCATATATGGATGCAATGCTTATTGTTACATGCATGTTTGCTTTTGATGTGTTTGTATGCATCTAACCTTATGTTATTATGATATGGAAAATGGAATATTTTATGTTATACTGATGATCTAATGGAATGAACCTGTATGCTTTAATCATTTAAAACATAAGGTATGCAAGTGATATGAGTTTAACAATCTAATGGGTGACACCATAGAATGTAAATCAATCATGAATAAATAATAACTCTTATAATAAGAATTAATCATTTACACCTTCCAATGTTAGATGATATGATGTGATATGTATGTACTTTCTTTATAAGCTTCTATAAATTAAAATATATCCCCAAAATAGTCAGTGGTCATCTAAATGTCATTGCTGACATTCATCCGGTATCTATCCTATTTCATGAACACCCTTTAATGAACAAAACCTCATAAATAAAGTTGATGATGATTTTTTGATGGCATGATTTGTTGTTGTGAGGGGATTTTTGAGGTTTTCCATGAGACTCAAACACCCTAGTTACTCTATCAAAAAGTTGTATACTGACCATACAGAGCTTCTGAAGGATAAATATTTGTTATGCAGACCTAGATACTCATTATCCCTATGTGTGCAAATGAATATATTAGATAGAACATAAGCATACCCCAGTGCCAGGTGGGATTCATTCAACCCATTGCTATATTGGGGATCCTCAAATGTTTATCCTGATCCTAAGTTGGACTCAGTTGGATTAGACCACTAGGCAATACAGGACACCTAAGGCTAGCTCTTCCACATGCAAACATTGGTCTGTTCAAAAGTGAGATGCTAATGTGATAGACATATCATCGTGTGTAAGGATACCTTACGACTCATTTATGCTGAGAATTCTAGGGATTCAAGTTCATACTCCCTTCTTTTCTTCATATTTATTTGGGATACTTGCTCATGATTTAGTGATGAAAATCACTATTTATTTTGATTTTTTGTTTTTCTTTGAGCAAGGGATTTATGTAGTGATGATAATCACTTGTTTATTTTGTTTTTGAATTTTTGCTTTGTTCAGGATTTTGCTTGTTTTGATTAAAGCAAGGGATTTCTTTGGGTAGGGGTGAACTTGTCCTTTTGCCAATTCTCAACATTCCCAAACCGATCACACAGGGGGATGAGCAAGATAAAATTTTCACCTTAGGATACCTAATACCACTTTGTAGCATTCATATTTCCCTTGTTTCAACTAGGATTTTAGTGTTTTGATTAGTGATAGGATTCTGAAATATACTAGGTGCTATCAAAACTAAACCTCACCTATCAAAATCAAAGATAACTTTCTACACAGTTTGATAAAACCACTAGGTATGGCTGAGTGACCGAAAAACCCTAGTATATCCCTTATAGCAATAGGAGGGGTTGTGTTGAAAAACATAGTTACACACATGGGTGATGGATGATGATGGATTTTGAAGATGCATGATTGAGGTACAAACATGGTGTCATTTGTAATATTGCAAACATAAATGTATCTAATGCAAATGTAATGGATGCAAATGCCTAATGCAATGCAACTAAGTGAATGCAAAATGCGGAATGCTAATGCAAATGTTTTTGTATTTTTGATGCTTTCAATTGTTTTTGAGCTTTTGATTATTTTGAATGTTTTTGATATTTTGATTTTAAATTTTTTTGTGCTTTTAAGTTTTTTGTTGACCAAAGGGCTTATGATGCCTTTGGGACTTTTTGTGATTTGACCAAAGGGCTTTAAGATGCCTTTGGAGCCTTTTGTGATTTGACCAAAGGGCTTTAAGATGCCTTTGGAGCCTTTTGTGATTTGACCAAAGGGCTTTAAGATGCCTTTGGAGCTTTTTGTGATTTGACCAAAGGGTTTTAAGATGCCTTTGGAGCATTTTGTGATTTGACCAAAGGGCTTTAAGATGCCTTTGGAGCTTTTTGTTTTTCTTTTAATGTTTTTCGATTTGTTTGGATTTTTATGATTTCTATTGTTTTTGAAATTTTGGAATTATTTGAATGTTTTTGATATTTTGTTGGTTTATGTGTGAAAAGCCTTCAAATGAATGATATTGAGGGGCTCTGGCTCCTCAACACCCTCTAGCATTTCTAGGTGATATGCCCCAGTCCCCATCTTCTTCGAGATGATATAGGGACCTACCCAATTAGCCATAAATTTATCTCGTAGATGCGATGGTAGATTTGAGTTCTGCTAGTTTTCTTTTAGCACAAGATCCCCAACCTTAAAGTCTCTCAGATGGACTCTACTATTATAAGCTCATGTTAGATGGTCCTGGTAAACGTGAAGGTGCTCAAGGGCATTGATGCATCATTCATCCAAGAGGGTCAATTGATCCAGGTGAGCTTGTCATGCAGTGTCATCATTGATGAACTCTCTCAATGCGATGTGCAATGTCGGAATCTCCAACTCTAAGGGCATAATGGCCTCAGTGCCATATACAAGTGAAAATGGTGTTGCCCTAGTGGGCATCCGTATACTAGTCCTGTAAGCCCATAATGCTAAAGGTAATTGTAGATGCCAATCCTTATGATTTTCTTTCACCGTCTTCTTTAAGATGGCTACTATTGTCTTGTTTGAGGCCTCTGCTTGCCCATTTTCCTATGGATAGTATGGTGTCACAAAACTATGTTGAATGTTGTATCTGGTTGTTAGAGCTCACACATTTTTGTTTTTGAATGATGGACCATTATCCGAGATTATCTTGAAAGGTACCCCAAAATGACAAATGATATTGTGAAGTATGAACTCCATAATCCGAGGACCAATTATCGAGGTTAAGGGGATCGCTTCCACCCATTTGGTGAAGTACTCAGTGGCCATTAAGATGAATGTGTGCCAGCCCGAAGACATGGGGAGAAATATTTCCAATCAGATCGAAACCCCACTAAGAAAATGGCCAAGCCGCCTGAATGGGTTGTAAGGCCTGAGATGGCAAGTGCATCAGGTTTGCATGATGTTGACATTTGATGCATTTCTTGACATACTCACAACAATCCTTCTCCATGGTGGGCCAGTAGTAGCCCATTCAAAGGATGCACTTGGCAATGGCCATGTCATTGAAGTGGCCATCGCACGTACCATCGTGAGCTTGCAAAATCACCCAAGCTGATTCTTGGGGCTCTAAGCAATGTAGGAGAACTCCATCGTAGCTTTGATGATACAATATGCCTCCTAGCAAGACATATCTAGTCACCTTCTGCTTAAATACTCATATCTCAACATGAGATAGTCCTTATGGGACAACTCCCAGTCTAAGGAAATATTGCAATTGGGATAGCCAATCCTGATAGGCTACGACCTCGATAAATAAGATGACTTGTTCCTCCTACAATTTAATTTACACAAACATATATTGAGAAACAACCTTGTGGTGAATAGTGGTACCATTCCCCATAGGACCTTGAGAGATCAAGGACCCCCAAGGTGCCTTCTTTAAGAAGTCTTTGGCTTTACAGAACCAGTCATGGTCTGGCTCTATATGGATCATGTTAACTGATTCCTTGTTATCAAAGGCCTCACATTGGATCACTGAATGCGAGAGCATTTTGATGTGAATGGTAGTGAAATCAGTAGATGGATTCTGAGGGATCAAGGATCCCAAATATTGCCTTGATGTTGTACCATTCTAGTTTGGCTAGATATGTGTCAACAAGCTCCTTGTAAGCTTTCAAGATTGGATCCCGACATTGAAATAGTCCTTTGACCTAGTTGACTATGAGGAGGGAGTCACCGAAGATATTTAGCCTCTTGATGTTCATGGTGATGGTTGTTTGGAGACCCAAGATTAGGGCTTCATATTCGGTGTTGTTATTGGTGCAAGGGAAGTCTAGCTTGAATGACAAGGGCATTGGAGCTCCTTATGGCATGAAAAAGATAATTCCTGCATCACCTCCTTGCTCACACTTTGAACCATCAAAGAACAAAGTCATGTCTACTTCATTTTTTAGTTCTTTAAGTTTGAGTGCTTCTGATAGTGCAAAGACCGCATCATCAAGAAGTTCTATGGTAAGGGGCCTACTATTCTAAAGAGGTACCTCAGCCAACTGATCAGCTATGACTTGTCCCTTGATGGAATTTTGGCTTATGAATTCCAAATCAAATTCTATCAATAGCATGATCCACTTTGCAGTACGTGTATTATGATATGTCTTGCTCATCATATACTGCAAAGGATTTTTCTTGGATATTACATATGTCGTATGGCTCAACATGTAGTGGCACAATTTCTTGGTTGCAAAGACCACCGCTAAGCACAACTTCTCTACGTATGTGTATCCAATTTTATAGCTCACCAGGGTGTAGCTAATATAATATATCACTTGCTCTTTATCTTGCACATTCTTTTGAGCCAACATGGTGCCCAAAGCAAAATCTGTAGTGGATATATATAACAAGAATGGCACGTCTAGCCTTGGTGGAGCTAGAACTAGTGGTATTTCTAGGTACTCTTTGATCTCAGCAAAGGCTTGCTGACATTCTTCATCCCATTGGAATGGAACTCCCTTGTGTAGCAATCGATTCATGGGTCGACATTTGTCTGATAGTTGTGTGATAAATCACTTTATGGATGCTACTTTGCCTTGTAAGCTTCTTAGTTCTTTGATGTTTGTGGGTGGAGCCATTTCTAGGATAGCCTTTACCTTTGTTGGGTCTACCTCGATGCCTCATTTAGAAATGATGAATCCCAAGAGTTTTCCAGAAGTCATGCCAAAGATGCATTTCTTGGGATTCAACCTGACATTGTGCTCAATCAAGTGATCGAAGACCTTTGTGAGGGTCTCAGCATGCTCTTCATGTAGCAATGACTTGGCTAGAAAATCATCGATGTAGTCTTCCAAAATCATGTGCATGTAGTCATGGAAAATGTATGTCATAGCCCACTGATATGTGGCACCAGCATTTTTAAGGCCAAACGACATCACTTTGTAGCAGAATGTCCCCCATGGAGTGGTGAACATGGTTTTATGTTGGTCTTCGGGTTTAATCTGAATTTGATTGTAACCAGAAAAATTGTCCATTAGGGAGAGCATCTCATGACCTGCAGTTGCATCTACAAGAGCATCTATGTTGGGCAATGGGAATGAATCCTTTGGGGTTGCCTTGTTGAGATCCCTGAAGTCCATGCAAATGTGGACTCTTCCATCAAGTTTTCCTATGGGCACCATGTTTGATACCCACTCTGGATAGTCGATGGGAACAATAAAGACTACATCCAATAGTTTTTGCAACTCATTTTTAACCATCAAAGTGATGGTTGGATGCATCTTTCTAAGATTTTGCTTGATCGGCTTCTTCGTAGGGTCTATCGATAGGTTGTGGACAACCAACTTTGGATCTAGCCCCGACATGTCTTTGTAGGTCCAAGCAAAGATATTTGGTCTCTCTCTTAGTAGAGGAATTATGATGGCCTATTCTTCTAGAGATAGGCTTTCTCCGAACTTGAATTTCTTTGGTTGAGAGGGATCATTGCTGATGTCTACCTCGAAAGTCTCCTCTATTGCCATATGGGACCCATCCTCAAGATGGTGAGGAGTGGGGATTAAATGAATGTCATCTACTAGATTTATAGTTCCCACTAACTCAAGGTCGAGACCAGTGTGATAGACATCATGGGCACAACCTGATGCAAAATGGAATGGTTGCAACATCTCTTCATTAGGGAAGAAATCTTTAGGCTCTAAGGGTGAATCAACGTGATCCCAATCAATAGCATCTAGATTAAGACACAATGGTTTTTCAAGATCTACTGGGTTATGGAGTGGAGTGGTCAAATCAATGGAGATCATGTTGATGGATGGAATGGGATCTCTAGGACCACATGGGTGGAACTCTATATCCTGGGTGTGCCTTCCATACTCACGATGAGGCTCTAGGGGCATAGGGATCTCAGGATCTAGTCTATGGATAGATGAGATGATGGGGTCATTTGGTAGTAGCTACTCTCTGAAGGTGGGTGGATTCGGGTTGACCATGTGATGGATGGCATCTAGGTTTACTGGTCTCCCTAGGAAGTGAAGGTTGTGGTCTATGGTGTGAAGTAACGCTTCTCGTTCAACAAGCATATTGAATTGTTGGAGGTGAAGCTCAAGGTAGGCCCTTTTAGCTTCATTCCCAAGGTCATCATTGCTTGTGGGAGAACCCTCATTCCTACCTATAGGGGTTGGGCACTAATTTCCTATTGATGCCTAAGATAGGCCATTTTAGTCTCATCTTCAAAGTCATCATCGCTTATCCAAAATCCATTGGCATTGGTTTCTAGTCCTAGGATGGGCTGGTGGTTGGCTTGTTGATGCCCTAGGTAGGCCATATCAGTCTCATATTCATAGTTATCATCACTTATGAAGAAACCATTGGCATTTACTATGGGCCCTACCATTTGGTATGCATGTCTTATGAAGGCCATCTCAATTGAATCTTCTATATCATAGCCACTCTCATTCGACATGTATCCACCCTCATCTGAGATGCATTCACTTTCATATGATATGTAACCACTTTCTATGTGGCCTATCCAAGCAAGGTTTTGCACATACCGAGGCCCATGGTAGGCCAGGCCGGTTCCATCTTCATCCTCACTTGGAACATAATCATACTCCTCTCACTCATAGCCATGCATTGGCTCCTCCTCCCATAGGATGGCTCCTGATGGGGGCGCTTCAGGAGAAGATTCAGGGTGGTATACCTTAGGTGGTGTGATATTGACCATCGACACCCATTCATCACCCCAAAGGTTTCTATGTGGGGGGTGATAGGGGTTCCAGTCGATGTCCTCCTTGAACCCAATGCTTAGCCTATCTAAGGCTACTTCCAAAGAATCATCATGGCTCTACATTTGATAGCCCAAACCACACCTATCAGTAGGTAGTTGGTACTATGGTTGGAAGGGCAGTCATCACCCTTGCTCATATAGGCCTAAGCCATAGCCTTGCCAATGACACTACTCAAAATACCTTAGAGAAAACTCTAGATTTGATAGATAATGAACATTTATGGTGAAAGGTTCATCCTCATTCCTTTCTAGATCAGGAGTAGTGTGGGCGTAATCTAGCCCAGCATATATGAAGTTAGTCTAGTTGGGTGGCATTCCCAAGGGAACCACTATCCCTACTAGTAGACTAGGGACTCTTGGCCATCCCATGTCTTGTGCAGACTCAATGATTGGCGTGAACATTACATTCTACACAAGATATTCACCTAGTGCTATGTTGGCTAGGTGAATTGTCACCTATAGTGCAGATGATATTGTTGATGATGCAGGTGAGGTAGGTTGAGGTACCTCCTTAATTGTTTCTTGGGAGTGCTCCTCCTCCATGGGAGTAGGGATTCCTATAGTTGCTATGGTCAAAAGTTCCTTGGGTCCTTCCTCCACTAGGGATACCTTCAGCTTCTATTTGTCCTTCACCTTATCTATAGAAGGCTTTTTAGAAGCACCAGTAGCTTTGGATGTAGGCGGTGGTGCCGACATGGAGGGGTCACCTCGCACTGATCTAATTTTGCTACCTAGATACATGGTTGGGGATGAAGGCCTTATGTACAAGTGTGTTGATGGAAGGATGAAATCCCCTAGCAAGTCGACTTGATGCATGTACTTAAATGGCTCTTCATCGGATGGAACCATGTGGACTTGTCCCTCATGCACATACTTGATGCATTGGTGCAGGATTGAGGGTACACACTACATGTCTCTAATCTAGGGATGACCTAGAAGGATGTTATATTGCATCACCCCTTCTAGCACATGACACATCATGGGGATGGTCTTATGTCCTACTTTTACTGATAGAATGACCATACCCATGGTGGAGCACAATGCATCATTGAAAGCCCTGAGTGTGTAGGAAGTCGGGATAATGTTGGACTTAGGGATCTTCAAGTGCCCTATAGCCTTGGTAGTGATGATGTTGATCGAAGAGCCTATATCGATCAGAACCCACTTGAATGGAATATCATTGATTGATGCAATAATGTGCAAAGGTGGATCTATTGAGGTAGTAGGGACTACCTTAATTTTATGATCATAAAAATGAATCATGAGCTCTTGGCACTATTGAACTTGCCCCACAAAATGTGTGAATGCATCTGGGTTCTGGGGCTGGAGCTCGATTGATCTCAAAATCTCCATTAAAGTCTCCCTATGCCTAGGGGACTATTGTATGAGCTCATAAATGGATAACTTAGCCGAGTTCATTTGTAGATTTTGTTCTAATCTACTCTGAACAGTCACCATAGGTCTCATTGGTGGACCTAGAAGATTTTCATGTACCTGTCTCTATCGAGGTGCAGCTGGGATATTGATGGGAGCCATTAGAGGCTATGGTTGCCCATATCTCTGACTCTTAGTTGCCACATTAACCAATTCGACCATTTCGATGCACCCTTGAATGGGTGGCTCGACTAGGACTTGGTTAACTTGGGGACCCTAATCTCTAGGGGCCTCGTGATTGGGCAATGGGTTCTGGTATATACCCATATCTCTATTATCGGGAGCTAGCGGGTTGTCAACTTTTAGCTCTCCCTTCTCGATCATGTTTTGCACAACATTCTTGAATCCGATGCAATTCTCGATGTCATGCCCTTGTCTTCTATGGTATGGGAAATATTGCTCTTCCCTATATCCCCTTGGCTTGGGATGGTTAGGGTCAAGAAGTTGTATATTAGGAAACCTTATCCTCTATACCTCATTCAATTGATTAAACACTGACTGCATTGATTCGTTTAGAGGTATGTAGTAGTGAGGTGGTCATCACTCCTTGTTTTAGCCCTAGTTGTTCTTAGGATCATAGTTGGCTAGTGGAGGGTGAGCTTGATAATTCTGGGGTTGTTGTCCATTCCCCTCCTTTGGTGTGGCCAATACAACTTGATTAACTTGAGTAGGCTTGGCCTACTTCTGCTTGTTCTTGTTGTTCTGATTGTTCTTGCTCCATTCTTTCTTGTTGTGGAGCTTAAGGTCTCCCTCATTGACCTTAATGTCTTCAATAAGCTTGGCTTGGGCCAAGGCTTCTTTGAATGATTCATATTGCTATAGCTACAATAATAGGGAAATGTGTTTTGCATAGCTCTTTGTGAACATCCATACAAGTTCCTCTGTGGGGATGGAGAATGATAGTTTTGCCATGATTTTTCTCCATCTATCCCCATAGTCCATCACTGGCTCATCATCATATTGTTTCAAATTAGCTAGGTCAGACAAGTTCACCTTCTTCTTAGCACCGAAGGAGAAACATTCTAGGAACACATTCACCAGTTGCTCAAAGTCGATGATGCTATGCTTGGGCAACTGGTTGAACCATTGCATTGCTACACCCGAGAACATCATGATGAATGTTCTCAACATCAAGGTATCATATTTGTCAAGGTGGAAGCATGCATTCATGAAGTTGGTCATGTGTTCTTGTGTATCTCCCTCTCCATTAAACTTATCCAATCTAGGCATCTCAAAGTGCCTAGGATATGTGAGACTTGGGACTGATGGGCACAGAGGCTGGTTGTGTATCTTGTCTAATGTTGGATTTTGTCCACTTGTGTCCTTCTCAAGAGACTTGACTCTCTCGATGAGTATTTGGTATACCTTCGAGGAAATAATCTCATGCTCCTGAAGGTTATCTCATGGTGGTAAAGGAGGTAGCCTGGTGTTTGCCCCAATTGGGCATCTACACTCATCTCCTATGACCATGTTTGGAGGTTCAAGATGGGTTTGTTCCTGATCCTCCATCCTTGTCTGGTCCTCATTGCATTGCATTTGCTTGAGGTCTAGGTGTTGTTGATGTTGTGGAGCATGGTGGGTGTGCTCATATATTTTCCTGGTGCCTCTCTCTTGTGGAGAATCAACATGCCTTCCATGTTGATACCTCTCACTAGCTATGTGTGCATCTATTCGAGCTAGCCTTTCTGCTAGCTCCTCATGCTCCTCTCTTTCTTCTCTTGAGAGTTGCTCTTGTAAGCGTAGGTACATTTTCCTATGCTCTTCTTGCTCAAGATCTTCCATGCATTCTCATTCAATGCGTAGCTCTTCTTCCAACCTAAGTAGGTGGTCAGAGTGACCTGCTATTGAGGGTTCATGTCTTTCTACCTCTTCGTGAGGAGTTCTAATGTTGTGGCCTCTCAGGGAGACTCCTGTTGTGTGCCTACCCCTATCTGCTAGGGTGATTTGCTCTATGTATTACATTAAGGGTTGAGTATGCTCATGATCTGAAGTAGTGTATGTGTTGTGAGGTCACTCTGAAGCTTCCCTTGGTTCATTGGTGTGTCTAGTGGCTACACTACATGAACTTCCTAAAGCAGAATGTGCGGTAGTGATGCTTCTCAGAGCTAGTCTTGAGGGAACTCGATCCAACTCATCAAGTTGTCAGGTTCTCCATGGCTACTCCCATGGAGTCCCATTGGCACCAATGAGCTCATGGTCTAAGGGCACTCTCCCATCTATGGGGAGGTTGTATGATGTCTGGGGTCTATGACTGGGTGTAGCCCTATGGTCTTGCCCCTTAGTGGGTGGATCTATCCTATGTGTTTCCTATGAAGCTTGGGGTCTTGTAGCCCTTGCATGCCTATGCAATGAGGATGGTCTTGATGACTCCTCATATTGGTGCAATGATGGAGGTCTTGTAGCCTTCGTATGTCTATGAGATGAGGGAGGTCGAGATGCCTTCGCATATCAATGTGAAGAGGGAGGTCGTGATGCCCCCTCTTGTCTATATGATGAGAGGTACCATGAAGACTCCTCATCCCTATGTGTTGAGGAGGGCCTTGAGGCCTCCTCATGTCTACAAGGTGAGTAACCAAGATGTGTATCTCTTGTTGGGGTTTCTCGTGGAGTTCCCCCAAGGGTTGAATTGTCACCCCTAAGACTTGTCGAACTTCATCCGGCTACACTATGGGTGGGTGGCTCCACACCAGTGTGATTATGAATGTTAGGAGCATTAGTCTCCCCCTCGGTGTTGGACTAGGGGTGGCTTCTCTATGTGTTCACCATTCTGATTATGCGTTATCTTTTTTATTAGTTTCCAAATTACACAAACAAAACAAGCAAGTGTTTATCTCTTTTAAGAATTTTGTGTGTTCCCTAAACTATTTGGTGTGTTTGGATTTGTTGTTGATCTTGACTTCTTGTTTGTACTTTGGAATTAGAATGAGGGAACTCAATCAAAGTGGAGGCTAGGAACACTAGTGCCAAACATGATTTCTCAAAAGAGTCTAGGGTACACCGCTTAAATCCTAGTGGGGGGTTCACCTAGCTCTTCCACTATGAAATAGTGGGAGATAGTTTGAACACAAGTGACCAAGTACCAAATTAAAAGGAGCTCTCTATTCTATCTAAGGATATCTAGGGGGTAAGCCGATGGAAGGAGATGAATTCCAACATCACCGATCTGAATTGGGGGTCGGTGATGAAATCCAACCTTACCAATGTTATTGTGGAACGTGCAAGTGTGTGGGGTTCTTTTTAAACTTTGAAATATAAAATGATGCATCAACCAGCATGAATGCTTTACCTCACTACATGCCTAAAAAGAATGTTTTGCTTTCATAGAGATGCATATCTAATCTATTCTAGATGATTTTCATGCAATGTACCTCCTACTTTGTGAATGGGCGGCCTACTGATTGGGCCACATGCAAGTAGACTGATCACATAGAAGCCTAGCATGTTGGAGACTAGGGTAGACCTTACAAGCAGAGGCCCACTATTCCTAGTAGCACCTAGAGGAAACTAGAGAAATATAAGAAACGTACAATGCAATTTTATTTTCATTTTCTTTGCTTTTCCCTACTTAGACTATGTTTTTGCTTGTTGTTTCTAGAAAATAAATGCAGATAAAAAATCACAGAGAATCAAAAATGTGTACCAACCTCAATTCCTCACCTGATGATGACCTGGCTGACCTCTATCTCTATTTTCCTACTAGCTATTATTGACCAGAGCGGTTGATTCTGGCCGTTGATAGCTATAGCGGCTAAGATCTGCTGGCCACTGTTGACAAAAGCGGCTAGACCTACACAGAGAAAAATGCCCGAATCATTAGTAAATCGGCCAAAAAACAAAAACCTGGTGGGGGTCCCACCATGATCGCCATATGTGTGACCCCAAGAAGCATGCACCCTGGCTGCCCTACTTGCAATATTGATTTATTATGTATGCTACCACTTGCACAAAATGAAAATACTGAAAGCACATGCAACACGAAGAATAAGAAACAAATAAAGATGTTTTATTTATTGATATCTTGGATCCTCGGTTACAAGTTCATCCCTCTAAGGGATACCCATCATTTTGATATAGATATTTACACAAATATAGAGCAATGATCAGATATATTCCTCACAAGGGAATGGTGCATCTACGTAGGCCTCCTGGTCCCACACATGAAACTATACGAGGGCTTATAGATGCCTCCTTCTCCAGATCTGGTCTTGGAGGGATATTTATGCTCCTACTACTTCAATATGGTCCTGATGATCTGCACCTACATTCATGAAAACAATAAAGCACGCTTAGTAGGATGGGCCACCTCTTCGTACGAGGTCTTTGTTAGCGGATCTGAATACTCATGATACTAATAATGAAATATAAGCATGAAAAGAATAAGAAATGCATGATAAGCTAAGGAAATACGAAATACAAGCATAAATGAAACCAGATCTGAACTATGATCAAGCCATAAATTAAGCAATAATAAAGCTAAGCTAAAAGCAAGAGGAAATAATACTTATGCCCTAAGATATGTCTGTGGGCCACTATCCAAGATAGCAACCATGATGTGAAGCTCTCCTCATGGTTCAGGGATTTGTGCACTATCCTCTTTGCTAAAATTGATGTTCAAGGGTCATCGAGTGTGTCTCCTACACTGATTGGCGGTTGGGAATGGTGAATCTAACAACTAATGCATGGGCGTAGCTCAATCGAATGGTGCTCCAATGCTCCTCAAAGTGCTGAAGATTGGTCCTCCATTTTGATAGGGCTTCACTGCTTAACTCTGAAACTTCATGGATCCTTTGCTTTTCGTGGGAGAGTCTATATGTAGACTTCCCTCTCAGATCTGGAACTTTGGCTTCCTAGAGAAGCTTCAGTCTAGGTTGCATGCGACTGACCATCCCGGGTGAGGAGCATCAATCCCAAACTGGCATGGAAGGGGCAGTTAGGAGGAGCTCATAAGCTCATGGAGTTCCTCACCAAAATACGCATATTATACATGCAAAGGTGCTCTTGGAGTTCCTTGAACATGATATGGGCTCGTATTCATGGCCAGACTATGTGTGACCCTGGCTACTATCCAGTTCAATGGCCAGGTGTGGCCGCTGTAGTCTTCATTGACTAGGTGTTTTGGCCACTCTTCTTGAGAGTGGCCAAGCCTGGATGGGGTAGAACTACCTTTTTTGAGTGGTTAGGACCACTGCTTGCTCTTGGAGAGATCCAAGAGGGTTCATATGGTTTGCGGATGTGCCCATATGGGTAGTCTCCTAAACATGACATGTTTTAGGTGTCTACATATTGAAGAATTTAGTCTTCAATCATGATCTTCATCCTTAATTGACTTTACAATATATGCGACCTTTATCTTGATCAATTCTTTTTCTCCTTGCTTGGCCTTATCTTTAGATTCTTCAGTCTTTGTATCTTCAATATTACAAATTTATTATACTTTCTCATTGTCTTCTAATTCTTGCATAAGAGGTTTTCCTTTGCTTTATCCTTAGAATCATATGACTCTTTATTTTCTTGTATAGAGACTTCTAAACATTCACTTAAAGCATCATAATAGGATCCTAAGTTAGATGAACTTGGAATATCAATATTGCATGAAGAATGAAATATCTTTTCTAAAAATGATTCATCTACTTTTAATTTCTTCTTAATATATTCAATCAAATCATTTTGTTTCATATTCTATTCCTTATGAAACCTAAGTGTAAGCATTGTCATATATGTGATGCTCCCAATATGTAAAGATATCATAATACTATCTTTTCCATCATCAATCGCTTCAACAATTATTGCATGTAAATAGTGTTCAAATATTTCAAATTTTTCATCTGTTGCTTCACTATAGATAAATTTTGAGACTAGATTTATCTTTCCTTTAGATTTTGCAAGCTAATTTTTTTTTCCAAATTTTATGGCATTTACCTTTTATTTTTGTATCATAAAATCCATTAAGTTTTTAAATTTTGATTTTTTTGAAGTCAACATCCTTATAACTTCTTAGATTTAAATAAATTTAAAATTTCTATATTAGAAAACCTATGAAGTAGAATTCCTTATATCTCTCTAATATTTAGAAACTAAGAAGATATGAACTTTGCAAATGTAATTTCCTAAGTTTGGAGTTGTAAACCTTTTACCTCCCAACTTAATTATTTTGCAAAAAATCAATAAGCTATTATTTCAAAAACTTATAAATTAAATTAATTAAAGAAACTATTAAGAACCTTATAACTCCTAACTTATTCTATCATAGTTTATCTCTTATTTAATAACTTATCTCTAATAAATCAATTATCTCTCCTCAACTTAATTAAATCTCTTAACTTTATAATTCCAAAACCTTATAACTCCAAAAATTAAATAATTAAAACCTTAGAAAATTCAAATTTGAAAAAATATACCTCCACTCACATTCACGCTCATGCTCAGGCTATTCACTTCGCTTTGCTAGACTACCTTGATTTCCATTGAATTAACCTATCAACCACTTTAAACTTTGCATGCTTCATTTTTTGTAACATTCTAAATTCCTTGTTCATTCACTTTTCACATGGAAGATGCATTTAAAGCACTTCAATTATCTCCATGCTACTAAGTTCTTTAATATTATTAAAAATTATTCAAACCTGCTAGGCTTACTAACACTCAAAAGACACACATGCTTGTCATATAACTTATATATTCTCCTCTTCATTAAAATATATATCTCCAATTCTTGTTTGTTGTCTTAGATGGATTTTTGAATGCAATATTATGGAGTGAATGGCTCAATGTTTTCTAGTGATAATTTGAATGTAGTGAACGGTGTTTTTAATGGAAAATGATTCAACATATTTGATGATGATTCAAATTCCTTTGATGGAAGTGAGTGGATGGCTTATGGTTTGAACTCTCTGCCTAGTTTCTAGGTAATATGAGTTCACGCCTTTGCTCATAGTATGTGGTTTTTTCTAGAAGATAATGCACACTATGTTGACATCTTGTTGGTACTAAGAACTTATACACTACTTGTAATATCTTTTAGACCTAAAAATTAGTGATTTACCTTGTTACATGTGTGCACTAAATACATATTTATTATGCCTTAATACGTAGACACCCAACTATGCTCTTTCCTTTTATTATACATTGTTTACACTAATGGCTTCAAAATTTTATTCTTATATAAGATGTAGGTTGGTTGGATAATATAATGGTAGTCTTATTATGTTGTTTGGATGCACTTTTTAACCATTTCTATCCATCTACTAGTTTGAATCTCTTTTGAGTGTTATACTAACTCAAGAGAATCCTAGAGCATTTTTCTTTTCCCTTTAATTTTTTGCCTTTATTCTCAAACTCTAACCTTACTTCAGATAATTCTTTCTCTACTCTTATTTTAGGAAATAAAGTACAATTTCTTGCTCTTTTATGATCTTTCTTTCTTGTTGTTCTTCGTTAATATTTTTACAATGCTTAGATGCTATATTTTCCTCAATTTTCATAACTCTATAATATCCTTTTCGAACTTCACAAGAGCTTTGTATTTGGATTCATTACGTAACTAGGAAGTTTATAATACTTCCTTTTCATTGTAGCAAAATTTACTTAACTTCTTACATAGAAAAGAAACTTGGCATTTCTTTAATGGCCTCTTTCCCTGAATATTATGTTGTCCTCTATAACTCAACCTCTTTTCTTTGAAGGGTCTCTTCCTTTAATATTGGCCTCGAGCCTCTTTCTCTATTTCTTTAGAACCTACATATCTTATCTATATTCAAGCCTCCCTTTTTTTAATAAAGGGATTGTATATGGCCTCTTATCTTTTCACTAATAAGGGCCACAAATCTTCACTATGGACCTATTTCTTTGAAGGGTCTCAAATCTATAATATTGGTTTCTTGAACCAATGTCAAGGTCAATATGACCTAAATATTCAATATCACTAAAACTTTTATCAAGGTATTTTCTACAAGACCCTCTATCCACCATATCAATATCAAGATTTATCTTCAAGACCTAGAAAAATTCTCTATCAAGGTCTGCCTTCAAGACCTGAATCATTATTTATCAAGGTCTATCTTCAAGACCTAAATCCTTCTTTGTCAAGGTTTGTCTTCAAGACCTAAATTGATCTATGTCAAGGCTTGCCCTCAAAACCTAAACCAATATCTATCATGGTTTACTTTCAAGACCTGAATCCTTCTTTATCAAGGTCAATTTATTTATGACCTATAATTTTCTTTGTGTCAATGTCTCTCTCAAAGAACCAAACTAATAGTAGTCTACAAATTAAATCAATCTCTACTTGATGAAATATTTTTGCCTTCTTACACTTGAATATGAAAGTCTTCTCTATCTGTCATAGGAAGCTTCTCACACATTTTATGAATAATATCTACTATAGCAATATATTAGGTCACATATAAGAAATAAATCCTTCAATGTCAAGGTGTAATAAATTTCCTTAATGCTCCAATCAAGATAGCTTGATTGTACTGAATCCTTCAACTTTATTCTAAGTGTTGATAAAAATTAGTTGTCAAGAACTTTTTATCCCCGAAATCCTCTATCAATGTTAGGGTTGGATATGGCCCTGAATACTCAACTATATTCAACTTCATTCACCTAAATATGAGTCCTTTTCTTCATTGGTTAGCCTTCAACCTAGTGGAAATACTCTAGTTGAGTCCTAGTCTTCACTAGTTGTTCCTATAACTATGGAAAGACTCTAGCCTTTTTTGCTTAATTTTGATCTTACTGTAGAGTCTAGGTCTAACTACCTTTAGAGTATATAGACTCTAACCAATTTTGTCACACTATAAAAATATTTATTTTATATGCATCTATATAACCTATGCAAGAAACTACTTTTTGTAGCTATGATATCGTTGATGGATTTTGAAGCCTTAATATTAATATGAAACTCACAAGATAAATCTTCTAGGATCAAATATATGATAGTTTTAATACAATTATATCAAGATAATAATGTATGATTTGACCAGGTGTGTTTTGATGACTTGGTTATCAAAACTCGTATTCCCTCAAAGTTTCTCCAAAACTCTTATTCTTTCTCGGACTCTTAGGAGCTAGTTTTAGAAGAACTTGAATCACCTTAGAAGCCTAGTGATAAAGATGTTCCAGTGCTAGACTCATTGAAGTAGGCTATAGTGTAGAGGTCCATGTGTCCTAGTGAGGGTTTATTGGGTGTAGCTAAATCTAGACCTAAAATGAGGAGCCTCCAAAAAGGGCAAGTCGATGTCAGGGTGAATCATAAGGTAGGAAAGACTTCCAATAAAGCATTGAGGATTCATGAGGTAAAGTCAAAAATTATTGATAGGCTACAAATGTAATTGAATTTTGAAAAGGAGAAGGATATCAAAGGTAAACAATTAAAACTTGACACTTTTTGTAGCCCCCCTAATATTTGAGTGGGAAGAAATGTACCAAATCCCATAAATGAAGCATCTATCAGGAATATTAGAGGCCTATTATTTATCTTTTTCCAATTCAGGCCCAAACAAGTCCCTCCTATGGGATTCTCTAAGCTCTTTGAGAGACATTTTTAAGGGTGAATCCTATGTTCTTATAGGGTATTTTAACATCCCTCTTTACCCTTGAAATAAAAATGGTGGTAGTGATATTGGTTCTAGAAGCATGGAGTATTTTGTTGCATTTATTAACAATCAAGAGCTTATGGATGTGGACCTAAAGGGGTTTAAATATACTGGGAGTAATAGGCATTTCAGTAATCAAATTATCCAAATTAGGCTTGATAGAGTGTTGGTTTCCAAGGAAGGTCTACCCTTTTTTGGAGATGCATCCCTTTGTTCCCTTTCAAAATTTGGATCTGACCATAATCTAATTATGTTTAAAAAATTCTAGAATCCTAGCTTTATCCCTAGACCTTTTATGTTTGAGGCAATGTGGTTGCAACATCTGAACTTGAAATCCAAAATCAAGGAATGGTGGTCAAAGAGTTTTTTGGGCCCTCTTATCTCTCAAGTGTCTTCCAAGCTCGGATTTGTCAAGGCTAACCTCAAAATTTGGAGCAAATATATTTTTGGGAACGTATCCCTAAAGAAAAAAGAATTATCTAGTCAATTAAAGGAGCTTGAATCCACCCTAGAATCAAAGGAGGTGGCTGAGGGGGCTAGAATCAGGGAAAATAAACTGTTAGCAGATCTGCACAACATTCTTGTTGAAGAAGAAATTTTATGGCATAAAAAATCAAGATCCCTCTAGCTCTGGGAAGGTTATAAAAACATAAAATTATTTCATATGTCCACCTTAAGGTATAAGAGAAATAATAGAATTAGATAAATCTTGAAATCAACTAGATCTATCATGAAGGACATCACGGAAATTAGGGAAAATCAGTTGAACACTTCAAATCCCTCCAATACTCGAGAGAAGGTAGGGACCAATAGGCTAAAGATAGTATCCTTCATAACATTCTCCCCCTTATTTTAGATGTCATAAATAGAGCTTTGTGTTCTCCTTTCAATAAAGAAGAAATCAAGGATGCTATTTTTTCCATGGGAGGGCTTAAAGCTTCTGGTTCAGATGGCTTTCCCCCTATTTTTTTCCAAAGGTTATGGCATATAGTGGGAAATAATATCTACATGGCATTGAGAGAAATTCAAAGGTCAAACTTCATTCTATTTTATGTTAATTCAACCTTCCTAGTCCTAATTCATAATTTTGTGGGTGCTAAATAGTTCAAATATTTTATCCCCACTAGCCTTTGCAATACAATTTTTAAAATACTCATAAAATCAATGGCTAAAAAAATCAAATTCATCCTATCAATAATCATTTATTATCCCTAGAGTGGCTTTGTGGTGGGAAGACAAATTATTTATGGTATTATCATGATGCATGAGCTCATTAATTTAGTTGATAAAAATGGAAGACTAGGAACCTTTCTTAAGCTTGACATAAATAAAGCATATGATAGAGTCTTGTGGGATTTTTAGCTCAAAGTTCTAGGTAAATTTATATTTAGATCGAGCTAGCTGAGGCTTATCAAGGTTTAAAATTCCTTTGCAAAATTCTCAGTCATCATAAATGGATCATCGGTAAATTATTTTCAAATTTGCAAGGGAATCCACTAGGGTGATCCCATTTCTCTATATATGTTCATTCTACTAGCTAAATTACTGAGAAGAATCCTTAAATTTGATCCTACCATTGTTGGGATTATTCCAACAAGTGATATCGACCTGATTTCCCATCAATTTTTTGATGATATCTTATTATCCTTTCTCATGTTAATCCCACAAGCTAGTTTTTTTAAAGAGATCCTTCTAGAGTTTGAGAAAGTGGCAGGACACAAATTTAATTTGAGAAAAAGTAAAAATTTCTTCCTCAATACCCCTCTTGGTAGATAGAGGAGAATTTTTGATATTCTAAGCTATGATATTTATTCCCTCTCCTCGGTGTATTTGGGAATACCACTATTTTAGGGGGGTATCAAGGCTTCTCTATGGGATCTGGTGGTGGAGAGAGCTTAAAGAAAGTTGGCAGGTTGGAATGGGGCTCTCTTGAGCCAAGAAGGAAAAGCTATGTTGATTAAGTCAACTCTCTAGAGTGTTTCAATGTACTTCCTCTATATCTTTAGGCTACCAAGAAATATTATTTAAAAAATTGAGCAAATCCAATGATCCTTTCTATGGTCCATTTTTGAATAGAAAAAGAAATTCCCATTGGTTTCTTGGGACCAAGTGTATAGTAAAAAATAAATGGGGGATCTGGTTGAGAAGACTAAAAATGATGAACAAATATATTTTAAACAAGTAGGGCTGAAGATTTGTGCAAAATGAAATTGTAAAATGGGTCCAAATCTTGAAATCCAAATACTTAGGCAATGATGGTTTTTTCCTCACTGATCCCACCCCTTCCCATGGTTCTACTTTTTGATAAAGCATTATCAAAAGTAACTCAAATATTTTGAATTGGGGAATATGGATTTTAGGGAACAATCAGAACATTGATTTCTATAAATACATGTGGGTTTTTGATCAACCATTGGAATCATATCCAAGCCTAAGCCTGGTAGAACTAATTACAAACCAAGATTTTGGGCCAAAGGTATATGACTTTATTGATTTTATTGATGGTAGGAAATATTGGAAACCCTTTGTTTTTTCTAGGTTATCGTGGCATGAAGAGATTACTTTTAAATATCTATCTATTATCCTAAGGTGGATTGTTATAGCTAATAGTGACAAGTCAGATAAACTAGTGTGGGGAGCTAAAAATTATGGTTGCTTCTCTATCAAGTTGACCTACTCTCTTTTAGATGTGGACTTTGACCCTTGGTTCCTTGTTCATAATATTTGGTTGAAGGGCCTTACCCCCAAATTCAATGTCATATTTTGGTTGGTGGTCCAAGGTAAATATATTATGTTGGATAATATCTAGAAGATGATTATGGTCCTCCTGAATAGGTACTACATGTGTGGTATTACAAAAGAATCCCTGATGCATCTTTGGTCTTACTACTCCTTTTCTCATGATGTTATCTTCCTCTTCCTTCATTCTATTGGTGTGGATTGGGTTTTCCCTAAGGATATATTTATCATGGTTGAGTAAGGGTGTTCTCCCTTATCATACCCTTGCCTTCATGCCCTTTGGTCCTTAGGCTTTCCCCATGTATGGTGCCATATCTAGAAGGAGAGAAATTCATAAGCATTCAAAAATATTTCTCACCTTGCTGAGTTCATGTCCCTTTGCGCTATCATTATCACTATTGATAACATGGATTCTCTCCCTCTAGATAGGTTCACTATAGATAGGGAGAAATATCTTGATTTGACCCTTGGTTTTAGATCCCACCTAACCCTCGTGTCCCATATTTATTCCTCTCCTAGATCTAAAACTATTTGGAAACATCCCCCCAGCTAGTTGAAGTTAAATTTTGATAGAGCCTCCAAAGGAAATCCTATATTGGTTGGAGCTAGGGGAGTGTTTAAAGACTCAAGTGGGATAATTTTTCTTACCTTCACTAAGAACCTAGGTTGCTAGACCAGTAACTTTGTATAAGCAAGAGCACTTTACCAAGGAGTCTCTCTATTGGAGTCAATTAAATGCAGGAAGGTGATAATAGAAGGATACTCCCTTAATATCATAAATATGCTCAAATGTGCTCAAACCCCAACTTGAACCATTTCAAATTTTCTAGCTAAAGTCCAAAGACTAATTCAAGCCTTTGAAACTATTCAACTCAAGCATGTTTATAGGGAAAAGAATAGATCTATGGAATTTTTAGCTAATTTGGACCTCTCATAAGAAAAAATCACAATTTGGTAGGAATATTTCCCAACTGGGCTAATTCAATTAGATAATGAAATTAGGAGAACACAATTTTCTATCCAATACTCCCATTATTTTTTATATATGGGTCCCTATATACGGGACCACCTGTTACTGTGATTTGAATTTAAAGAGCCAATGTTTGAATTTAAATTAGGTCTTGATTCACATCCCTAGTATAGGTGGAAATAATATGTGGCATAATCATAGGTGGCTAGACCCTTCATATGTAAGATCAAAAAGTACCATGTGAGAACCAGTTGGTTACCAAGCCCATATTTTTAGAATATTTTTAAACTTTGGCACAATTAACATCACCAAGGATAATGGCTTCGATCTAAGGTGGAGGCCTCAAGGGTGGTAGTTTCTTGTGATTGGTGATCATTACTCCTTTACAATAAAAATGCAAAACAATATTTATTATGCAAACCAAAAGAAATAAAATCATCATTGGGGTGGTTGGGCATTTATACCCAAGGCACTTGTGGTGTGGAGTTCCAAAGCTTGTACTCATGATAACTGATTTGTCAATGATAATTACCAAAATAGGCATTGGGAGGTGGACAAGGGGATGGTCTATCTAGGTAGGCACACTAACATGGAACCCTCCTAAAGGATGTACAAGCATTTTTTCACCAATATTTGGCATCACCTGATTAGATTGACCAAGGGACATTTCACCATGTCAGTTTTGGAGGGATGGATTTAGAGGTGTGTCATATGTGTAATTATCATCCCAATATGGAGGTCTCCTAATTTTCATGAGGTGTTGCATTATCACAACATAGTTTTCTCCACCCTTCAACATAGTTTAGGAAGTTAGGATTCCATAACTATCTTTCTTGCGATTATAATCATCTCGAAGTATTGGAAAGGCAAGGAGAGTGCTTTTTCTATGGTGTAACTCCTAGTGTGCAAGTTGTCAAGAAGGTGGTGAAGGTGTTGTTGGTTTGTTAGTTTGTAGAGGCCTTTATCTCCCTATCTAATTATTTATGTTGAAAATTGATCCACCTTATTTGAGTATTATGACTCATCATGAGTATCCAAGGCAACTCAATATTAGGAATGTTTGCTCTTTATTTTTCTATCAAACTTTTGAAATTCCCTCATGTGGTTCCATGGTGCAAATAAGTGTATTAGTGATTTTGTGTGGTGGTGTAGGTGTTGGTAGCATCAAAATTATTGGAAGAATGGCCACCTTAATCCTAGGATAAATCTCTGTAATAGTTGATGAAGATGTTAGGAAGATTTTGAAGAGGGATAACATTTCGTAGTGTTTTCTAAATTTCATTGGGCACCACATGGAAATGGTAAAACACATGGTCTACTTTTGGTGCAATCGAGCAGTTAGGGTTAGGAACCTTGAGTTTAAAATCAACATACCCATAAGTATAGAAGTGATAGGCTTGGTTGTAGATGGGTTCGTTCATAATATAGAAAAACACTCTCTTGCAAAGGAATCTCAAAATTTCCAGAGCAAAGAAGAGAAATTGGTCAGAATATAAAATGGATTCAAGCATAATTTGTTGAAAGCTCCCTAGGATAGGGTGGTGTTGGTCACTATGCAATATTTTACTTTGGACAAAAATTAGGAGATGCTGAGAAGTTTCCACTTTATGTTCCTCAATCACTTGCACCATAAGAGATTGATGAACATTCCTTCATTTTTGTACCAATCCATGGTAAGATAAATGATGAAGGTCAAGAAAGAGATATCTCTAGACCTAATTCACCAAGGGATGGTTAAAATACTTTTTGACTATGTGGTCAAGTACAGAGGTTTGAATGGGGAGGAGTTTATGATTTCCCTCAACAGGGCATCAACTCCAATTGTGAACCAACAAAAATCATCCAAATTTGAAGGCATAGATTAAATTAGCCAAGAAATTTTAATGTGATCCCAATTTTTGTATTGATGGCTAGGGTGGTAGATTCAAACCCAAAAGGAATGGGAGGCAACGATGAGAAAACTAGGCAGTCCAAGCATTTGGTCACCAATTTAGAAAACCTAAGAAAGGCCCCACTGTATGTTGAAGACTCTAAATATAAAGGGTTCACTTTTCCTCCTAAGAAATCTAAGCTCATCCTTGTAGTGGGAAGTGTGAATAAGATTCAAGATCCTCAAATCTAGGCTTCAAGGTCAGACTCTAAACCACTCAAGCATATACTTCTAAAAATATAGAGGTCCCTGATTGACTCTATACAAGCTATTATCTCTTACATTGAGGAAATCCTAGTCCTTATGGTATGGGAGTAGTGGGAGATGAAGGAGGAAAAAGTGAACAAAGGTGTTGGTCCTAGTGGAACCAAAAAATGAGTCTTAGCTTTCTTTCCTCCTAGTGACCTCCCAGTAATTTTGGCTTTTTAGTTTTGGCTCTCATCCCCTATGGAGTTCTTTGTTTGGCTTTGTAAATTTTGGGTTTTTATTTTCCCTTGTGTGGTAATCTTGTGTCCTATTATTTTCTTGGTCTAGTAGTTGTTCACTCATGCTTGTGCTTTGGTAGTGTCAAGCTAGTTAGTTTCCAAGATCTTTGGTTCACTCTTAGCTATTTTTGTGCCTCTTCCTTCCCTTATTTTCTCGAAAGGATGGTTGGATAATTTTTGTAAAATTTTTGGGGTTCCTTTCAAAACCTCTTTGTCCATCTTATCAAAAAAAATATGTAAATCAAGGCTAATAATAAATCAACTAACATTCATTAATAAGCATAAATATATGAATGTAATAGCCTAAATCATACATGTACAAAGCATGTAGCACAACTTACAATATTAATTGTTCAAATGTATGTAATCTTTATTACTCCTCTTTCTCTTACAAATGTATCATAAAACTCTCATACAATAATAATGCTTTCTAAAGAAGCAAATTTCACGATATCGCCTTAAGGGCCTTTACTAGCAGTATATGTCACTTTTAAAGCATGCATTCAAAGGGAAGTTTGCAATAAGTAATCTATGTAAAATGAAGCAAAGTATATAATAAAAGGGTGGATTTCTCCTTGAATTTATTGATTCATAGATTCAAACATAGGTTACAAAACATCCCATCGAGGGCTTTACAAATGTGATACATTCAAATTTTACAATTTCCCAATGGATCTAGTCCCTTGGGAATGAAGCCTTTAAGGCAATTTTAATATAAGTTGTGAAACTTGTTTCCCACACCCAAGAGCCAATATTGGGTTTGTCTTGAAGTGTTTCCTTAGATCCTTAGCTCCTTATCTCCTTACCTCTGTTGAGAATACCTACACCTACACACATGAGATTTCAAGAGAGTCAGTAGCACCTGCATATCATAGAGAAAAGCCTTAGAAACATGAAGAAAAGGGGGTCAATATCACAATATAAAGTGATTTATGTGCATAAAAACTTATCTAAAGTAAGCATGGATACCTTATAATATAATATTAATAATAATAACTAGATTTAGAAGCAAGATTTAATGCAAAACTATGATAAATTGTTGGCCACTTCGGGATGAGCCATGTAGACCTACAACATTGGGGACTCCAAATACCAAACCAAAAATCCTCCAAACAACCTCAAATTTGGACCAAAGGTTCATCTATACATATTAATGAGGTCTATGGAGGAATTTCTCCAAAATTATCTACTATTTTGGGACCATCCCTATGAGTGCCATGGGCTGACTACTAGCCATCCCTAGGTGGGATGGTTACAAAATTGGCTTAGTTTTGTCACCTATGGCCTTGGGAATTGGTTCAAAATAGGGTGAGGGTGTTTTCGACATATGGGGCCAAGTTTTCCTTCAATTTGGCCAGTTTTGGATTGGTAAATCAGGTCCTATTGCCCCTGAAAGCACCTTTGAATGAATGAAGAGGGTTTCAAGGCTAGGGAAAGGGCAAGTTTTAGTTTGCAAAAAGGTTGGGGACAAGTAGGGATAGATTTGGGCAGCACTTTTTTGCTCAAATGCTACTTCTCTCTCCTTTTGGAATGAGGTTTTAGGCTTTCTTTTATAGCCCAAAAGGTCATCTACGGCCAAATGGCATCTTTGCCATGCTAGGTAAGTGATGCCACTTGTCCTAATTGTATCATTGATTGGGGAGGGGAATGTTGCCCCTTTGGGGCTCCCAATATACTATGTTGCAGTACATTAGCAATTCCCCAATCAATCTAGGGTGATTGGATGTGCTAATGGAAGTCTTGGATTGCCATTTAGTGCATCATTTGACTTTTTTAAGGGTCCAGTTCGGGGTCGTCCCACCTAGGGATGGTTGCTGACGGCCATCCCTTGGTGGGATGATCACCAACTATGGTTGTCCTTGGGTGGGACAGTCACCAATAGGGGCCTCAAAACTTCCCTAGACTGCTAGGAACCCTCCAAACTAAGTTTTTGAGGGTTTTGGAAGCCTTTTTATAGCCTCATAGGGGTTCCTAATAGGGCCATATGTTGTCGATATGAGGGCATATGTAATGCACTGATAGTATTATCCGATTTATGTGATTTAGGTGTCTACAAATGCCCCATTTTTGGGATGCACAATGTGAAACAAAGCATTGAGCAAAAATAGATCACTAAATCATAGAATTATCAAGGTTTTTCATTAACCTATTCAACTCTAGATGCCTTCATTGTGGAAAATCATACATTCTTGGAATCCTTTCTATTGACATAGTCAAAGGATTGATTGCATGTATACGTTTTAGTTGTGTTGTAGTAACAGTCTTTGGGGATTAGGGCATACTAGGTCTTGGTGCCTTGTATTCTTGTAAACCTTCACACAGGTTAATTACCGAGGTTTCAAAGAGGTCAAGCCTATTTAATTCACTTCTTATGCTGATTATTAGCCCTAGCATGGGCTTGAAAATTTATCTTTAGCCAAGATTCTTTTGAATGCATGGAATTTTACACTTCTAAGTGTTTAAATTTTGATTCACTTTTTGAGTTCATTATGATGACTATCCCATAAATCGATGAGTCAATGAGGGTATGAAAAATGGTAAAGTGATGATTCACTTGACACATAT
This sequence comes from Wollemia nobilis, assembly GCA_028583015.1. Lineage (NCBI taxonomy): Eukaryota > Viridiplantae > Streptophyta > Pinopsida > Araucariales > Araucariaceae > Wollemia > Wollemia nobilis. The sequence continues at coordinate 41,897,257 of JAQPPZ010016981.1, forward strand.
GACTTAATTAGGGTAAATTTTTATTTTACCTATGGTACTATATACCTGTTTAGAGGTGATTTTTGACTATTTTGATGAATAGTTTTGGAAGCAAAAGGCCCAATATTTCATTCCCGTGGGATGGTCCATTGATGGATTCCTTCTTGGGGACTAAAATTGAGTCTTTTTATGCATCCAAAATTATTATAGGTTCACTCTAGATCCCTCTCATTTGCTTGCCCAATCTGCCTTGTTTTTGGTGGGTTTTTTGGCCCATTTTTTGATATTTTTGATGTTTTTAAGTGCAATTTTCTTATGAAAATCCTATGTGGGGATGAGGGCATTATTTGTGAATGTAAAATGGTGGGAAATATAGAAAAAAGTGTGCTCGTATCACCCAGGAGTGGTCGGCTTCTTTTGGAGCTATAAAAGGCCAAAAAGGGCCATTTTAGCTCATTTGTGCAACTTTCTTGGATAAGTTGGAGAGGATATGAGGTAGGGGAGAGTTTAATGAAGTGGAACACTGCTAAAATTGCAACCCACAACATTATCCAACCAACGTATGCATCGGGTGGTGGAGCCAGTGCGAAATGAGTATGGATTTCATGCTTTTCTCTACCCTATTTTATTGAATTTTTGCAATTTCTGCTCTAATTTCATGACTACAGCCACACCCATGATTTAATAAAATTATTAGTACTGAAATACATAAAATTTAACATTAGTCATGCTTTATTTGCAAAAATATGGGTTAAAAATCACATTTTTTGTGTTTTTTAGGGTTTTTAGGGCATTTTTAAGGGTCAAATTGACCTTATTTTACCCCTGTTTGGGGACCGTCCATGTGAGGTATGGTTACTAGTGGCCATACCTTGGTGGGATTTCTAATAAATTAGGGGCTGTCCCTAGGTGGGACGACCAAAAACTAGGCTAGAAAAGGCCCTTTTTATGTATTTTTTTAGTGTTTTTATAGCAAAAATTTGCATTTTTAAGGCCTGTTTGACACCCTGATTTGCATGAGCAGATAGTTAGGAGTCGATATAGGGTGCAAAGTATATTTTAGGTAACTAGATACCATTTGAATATTGTAGACTAGCATTGGCTCGATTCCATCGATCTGAAGTAAGTTACATGGTTAGATCCTGTGGTGGGAGACTGCACCTATCTGACTGCTCTGATAGACCTATGGGACCATTACACTAATACTTTTCATTTAGCTATGGGGGAGATGAAAGTGACACTATAGTATGTCTATCAGATACTACATATTCTAATAGAGGGGCACTAGATAGTATCTTCTCTGATGAAGCAATGGGAGGTCATAGTGCGAAGGTACTTTGATGTGTGCTGGGAGAATGTCCTGACTGATATGATTAGTGGAGGGATTATAGTGTCTAGATGGTATTAGGAGGGTGTGCTTGGAATTAGGTACACTTTTTTGATGACCTTGATCAGCAACATGCTACTACCTAACTCTTTAGGAGCTAGGTTCCCATGGAACCTAATAGAGTTGGTCTTTACTCTAGTTGACTACACAAAGGAGGAGGTGATAGTGATGGCTTGGGATCCTGCTTTATTGGCATATTTATATGGTGAGATAGATGAGATCCACTCTCATGGGTGGAAGGGTTGGGGCTGTATATTTCTACTATAGTCTTGGGCTTGGTAGCATATTGTAGTGGAGAGAACATGAGGAATACCATGGACCACTCGAGTAGAGCTACCGGATAGGGAGATTGGCTATGGAGAGCTATGGACAAGGTTGCATGAGTCGGGGAATAGCTGAAACTATGATGGGGAGGTAGAGCACTATGTAGAGGCTTTTGCATGGCTCAGGGCAGCGAATATCGAGTGGACATCCTACAGGGATTGTCCTACCTGGGATGAGGCTTCAACACATCTATACTAATTTTAGAGAGGTAGGTGGTTGATATGGTGACATGTCATAGAGTGAGAGTATTTATCTTGTGATCATGTGCTATTACAGTTTAGGCTACACCAAGGATTTCTTGGTGAGATTATGGTCTATCGTCATCACAGGTATGAGGGGACTCTAGCATGTCCTATGGTAGAGGAGTTGGGAGATGAGTCAGATTCTGAGGTGATAGTCATAGACTTAGATGATGCAGGCACTACAGAGGAGTATGATGCATGGTGGATCATGCGATAGTGTTGAGGGTAGGGACCACTACAAGGGGATGCAACTATGACTATATAGGATGCCACTAGGGGTGCTATAGATGAGGAGGGTTTTGGTGAGTCTCCAGATGATGAGAAGTTGGACACAAGTGATAGAGTTGTGTGTTAGCATGTATCAGTAGAAAGGGTGGAGCTAATACATGTACAGGATCTAGTTGGCTTTGATGATGGAGACTTGGGAGATTAGGGTCTGCAAGAAGAGTTAGCAGCACGAGATGCTAGGATCGTAGAGCTATAGAGTGATCAGAATTTACTATAGGTATAGGTGTAGAGTGCACAGGAGGAGATGGAGAGGCATGTAGTAGTGATAGCTATATTTTAGGCATAGGTTGGTATATAGGGCCCTAGCCATGGGGAGTCCAACAATGGTAAGCTAGCTAGGATGCAGGAGGAGATAGCACATCTCTAGGGTTTGGTAGCAACCTATCAGACTAGGTGTTGAGAGGAGCGCACCTACATGGATATGATGGAGGATGAGAGTGCACTATAACGGGTGCATACAAGATCAGGCATTAGCTATTGGATCATAGCGTAGCCAGGGGAGTGGGATGAGACACTCATCTACTCAGATGAGGGCTTTGAGTGCTTCTTGAAGGATGGATGTATTCGGAGGTAGCAAATCAAGGGGGAGTAGGTTGGGGAGCTCACGATGAACTCATACTGAGAGTAGAGGAGAGAGTCGAGGTATCGATCTTGTGTGACCATGGTCAATGGACTCTCTCCAATAAAAGCTACATCATAGTCCATAAACTGCCCAAAGGCATGATGGCTTCAGCACCATACACTAGTGAAAATGGAGTTGCCCTAGTGGGCATCCGAATACTAGTGTGATAGGCCCAAAGGGCAAGAGGTAATTGATTATGCCAATATTTATGATTTTCCTAAACGGTTTTCTTCAAGATGGCGACTACTATTTTATTTGATGCCTCTGCTTGCCCATTGGCCTGTGGATAATAGGGCATGGAAAAGCTATGCTTTATGTTATACTTTGTTTTTAACGCACGCACATCCTTATTTTTAAAGGGTGTTCCATTATCCGATACTATTTTGGATGGAATACCAAAATGACATATAATGTTATGTAGTATGAACTCCGCAATGCGAGGTCCAGTCATTGTGGTAAGGGGAATTGCTTCCACCCATTTTGTGAAATATTCAGTTGCCATTATGATAAACGTGTGACGGCCCGATGAGGTAGGTGAGATTTTCCCAATTAAATCAAACCCCCATTGTGCAAATGGCCAGACCGATTGAATCGGTTGTAAGGCCTATGAAGGTACGTGTGTTAAATTTGCATGGTGTTGACACTTCATGCACTTCTTAACATAAGCGCAACAATATTGCTCTAAATTTGGCCAATAATAGCCCATGTGAAGAATGCGCTTGGTGATGGCCATGCCGCTAAAGTGGCCACCGCATGTACCATCGTGTGCTTGGGTGATGGCCCAAGCTGACTCCTATGAGTCTAAGTAGTGAAGGAGGATACCTTCATAACTTCGACGATACATTATGTCTCCTATTAAGACATATTTTTCCACCTTTTGTTTGAATGCTCGCTTTGCGGTGTGCGACAATCCAAGTGGAATATTACCCAGTTTAAGATAATATTTAATTTGGATGGCCCAATATTGCTTTGAAGAAGCCTCAATATTATGAATCGTGCTATCCCTTTTATGTTTGTCTCGTGCAAACGCTGATTGAGAGTGAACTTGGAGATATAGCGTTGTGCTAGTATCAAAAGGATTATGAGGGAACAAAGTCCCCCAGTTAACATTATTCAAATATTGGTGTAGTTGAGAGAACCTTTCATGAGAAGGCTCAATCTGAATCATGTGAACAACTGGTATAGCCTTATGCTCTTCATGCTCAGTCGTAGCTTGTGCTAGCATTTTTACTTGGATAGTTGTGATATCATCTGAAGGGTCATGCGGGATTAGCGACCCTAAGGAAGCCATTGTATCCACAAAATGATTAGATGAATGAGGGAGTGCCTCTATATCATACCATTCAAATTTGACCAAGATTTTGTCCACTAGGGCTTTGTAGGCTTGCAAGATGGGACATCGACACTAGAAAATCCCTTTTACCTGATTAACTATGAGCAAGGAATCACCAAAAATGTTTAACTTTGTTATTTTCATGGCGATTGCCATCTGAAGTCCTATGATGAGAGCTTCATACTCGACGTTGTTGTTGGTACAAGGAAAATCGAGTTTAAACAAAAGAGGTATGGGAGCCCCTTGCGGTGTGAAAAACATGATACCTGCACCACCACCTCGCTCGCACTTGGAACCATCGAAGAATAGAGTTATGTCCGCCTATGACTCAAGCTCTGTAGAATCAGGTGATTCTAAAATTTGAAATACTCCATCATCGGGAAGTTCTATATTTAGAGGCTGATCATCCTATAGAGGAGCCTCTGCTAGTTGATCGGCTATGACCTATCCTTTGATAGATTTTTGTCCAATGAACTCTAGGTCAAATTTTGTCAACAACATTATCCACTTCGTCGTGCGACTATTATGATATGTTCTGCTCATCATGTAGCGCAATGGATTTTCTTTAGATACAACATATGTGGTGTGATTTAACATATAATGGCATAGCTTTTTGGTGGCAAAGACCATTGCTAAGCATAGCTTCTCAACATATGTGTATCTAACTTCATAGCTGACCAATGTGTGGCTGATGTAATAGGTAGCCTGTTCTTTGTGAAATTCATTCTTTTGGGACAACATGGTACCCAAAGCTAACTCAGTAGCTGAGATATATAAATAGAATGACACTCCTGGTCGTGGTGGAGCTAATACAGGTGGTGAAGCCAAGTATTGTTTTATCTCATCAAAGGCATTTTGACATTCCTCATCCCAATGAAATGAGACCCCCTTGTGTAGCAACTTATTCATGGGTCGACACTTATCCGATAACTGTGCTATGAAGCATTTTATGGATGCGACCTTTCCTTGCAAACTGCGTAGTTGCTTAATGGTTGTTGGGGGAGGCATTTCTAATATTGCCTTGACCTTGTTGGGATCTACCTCTATGCCTCTCTTGGAGACTATGAATCCCAAAATTTTACCAGATGTGACACCGAAGACACACTTTTTGGGATTAAGTCTAACATTGTGCTCTATGAGGCGATCTAGGATCTTACACAGTACATCGAGATGTTCATGGTGTAATAAAGATTTTGCCAATAAATCATCCATGTAATCTTCCAAAATCTTGTGCATGTAGTCATGGAAGATATATGTCATGGCTCATTGGTAGGTAGCACCAGTGTTCTTAAGGCCAAAAGGCATGACCTTGTAACAGAATGTCCCCCAAGGCATTGTGAACACCATTTTGATTTGGTCTTCTGGATTAATACGAATCTGATTATATCCAAAAAATCCATCCATTAGGGATAGCATTTCATGTCCTACTATTGCATCTACCAACGCATCAATGTTAGGTAAGGGAAATTCATCCTTAGGACTCGCTTTGTTAAGATCTCGAAAGTCGGTGCAAATGCGAATCCTCCCATCAAGATTTTTGATGGGAACCATGTTTGAAACCCATGGCGGATAATCTACTGAGATGATGATATCAGCGTCCAACAACTTTTGTAATTCATATTTCACCATTAAGGCTACTATTGGGTGCATTTTTCTTAACTTTTGCTTAACAGGTTTGATCTTGGGGTCTAATGTAAGATTATGCATGACTATATTTGGGTCTAGTCCTGGCATATCTTTATATGACCAAGCAAAATCTTTAATCCTTGCTTTCAATGCAGCTATGAAATCATCTTGTTCACTTAGGGAGAGGCCTTCCCCTAATTTAATGGTATGGGGATTATCGGGATCTGTACCGATATCCTTGTCAATTTTTGGCTCAATCGACATGTGAGACCCATCCTCCAACTGATGTGGGGTGGGAATTAAGTGAATGTCATCAGCTAGGTTTGCTTCTTCCATAGGAAATTTAGGGTCAACCTCAGCTTGAAAAACATCCTGAGTAGTTCTTGAAGAAAATTTAAATGGTTGTAACATTTCCTCACAAGGCCAATACTCTGAGGGCGATGGAGAAGAATCTCCCTGATCAAAGTCAATTGCCTCTAAATCAAGATGCAATTGCTTGGATGGGTCATTCAGATTCACCAATGGTGTCATTAAATCTATGGAAATCATGTTGATGGATCCATGATCTCCTACTCTAGGGTGAGTGGGTCTAGAGACCTGATGTTGTCTCATAACTCATGGGTGTGGCTCGGGTGGAAATGGAATAACTGGCGGTGGCCTATGTGGAAGAGGGTGAGCCTACTCTTCATGAGGCAACAACTGGCGTCAGATGGGTTCTTGGATGGGGAATAACATACGAAGAAAATATTCATCCTCATCATCCAAAGGGAACACATACTCGTATTCATCATCTGAGCTATGGCAGTTAATGGGTGCGATGCCATAATCATCTTCGTCATCACTCATCCATTCATGAGGAGGACCTTGGTCTTGTTCCTCACTGTCAGATTGCAAGGTGTGTGAGCTCTCCCCCACTTCATGGGGTTGGGTGACATCACTAGAAAGACCTTGATCTATCATGTCTATGGGGAAATGATCTCCCAAGGAATGAACATGATTCGGATTAGTATATGGATCACGGGTGAGCTTAGCCTGATGACTTAGGCATAGGTGTTCAAGACTCTCGATGAGGACATCCAATGGTATCGGTTTATTATTTCCCAACCCGGATCTATCATACGAAAGTTGATATTGGGGTTGACATGGAACATGGTTACCCTACTCATATAGGCCAAGACCAAACCCATGCCAATTACAATGATTTAGATATTTCAATGCATAGTCTAGATTTGAAAAATAATTTACATCCTCAGAAAAGGGTTCATCGTCATCTTCTATCTGAGGAATGGGTAGAGCTCCATACTCTATACCTCCATATATGAAATTTATTTGATTAGGAGGTATACCAAGAGGTACAATGCTACCTATGGGAAGACGAGGTCTTCCCATGTCTTGCACTATCTCCACTGATGGAACTATCATGATATTTCTCACCAAGTATTCTCCTAACCCTATGCTAGACATCTGGACTGTGACCTGGGATGGCGAAGCTGGATGAGATGGAATGGAGGTTTGAGGTGATTCAATGTTCACCTCTGGAGGTAATTCCTCATTAATGACACAAGGAACCTCCTCCATGGATATGGTAGAAACTAATGGTGGGCTCTCATCAATAGGCCTCTTCGACGTGTTCCTCGATGGAGGGTTTGATGATGTCGAAGCCTTCTCTGAAGGTGGCGATGATGAGGATGGAGTAGATGATGATGAAGGTGATGGAATGGGTAGACTCTGATCAGGTGTATTTAATCGAAAGTCTATGTGAGTCGAAGGTAATGTCGACTCTGGCATCTACTGCAACATGTTGTAGTATTTGAAGGGCTCTAGATCAGCAGATACTACATGTACTTGCCCTTCGTGAGTGTATTTAAGACATTGATGCATGATGGAGGGGACACACTTCATATCCCGTATCCAAGGTCTTCCAAGAAAAATGTTGTAGGCCATCTCACCCTCTAGCACATGGCACAATGTTGGTATAATATTTTGTCCCACCTGAATGGGTAAAACTATGGTACCGACAGTAGAGCATATTGTGTCATTGAAAGTGCGAAGAGTGTAAGTTGACACCACAACATGAGATGCTAGCAATTTAAGATGCTTTAGTGCTTTAGTTGTTATGATGTTACTTGAGGACCCAGTGTCTATAAGCACTCTCTTGTATGGTATCTCATTTATACATGCAATGATGTGTAAAGGAGGGTCTACCACATCGTTGGCTATTTCTTTTAGCTCATGCTCATGAAATTGTATGACTGGTTCTTTGCACTATTGCACATGTCCCACAAAATCTATGAAGGAGTTGGACTCCTACGGTTGCAACTCTATGGATTTTAAAATATCCATCAAAGGCATCCCGATGTGGAGGTGATTGTTGGATCAACTCATAGATGGACAATCATGCTGATGTGGTCCTCAAGATTTGTGCAAGCTTGCTCTTAATTATCATTGTTGGCCTAGAAGGAAGGCCCTGTACTATAGGTGGTGTAGTTTACGATGTAGTTGGAACATCATTTGAAGTCGTAGGATGTGCGACTTGACTTGGATATCTCTTGTTCCTGGTCACAATACTCACCATCCCAACATACCCTTGAACAGGGTGTTTTTGATTCACCTCATTCATCGGTTTAGCAGGCATTGCCTGTACCTCATGAGTTGGTAAAGGGTCTTTGAAAATACCCATTTGTTGATTGGTAGGAGCTACTGGAGCATCTACTATAAGCTCATTCCTCTCAATCATGTCTTGTACTACATGTTTAAAACCATAGCATGATTGTAAATCATGGCCACCTTGCTGATGAAACTTACAATACTGATCCTCTCGACATCCCATAAGCTTGGGTTTGCCTATTTTTAGATCAATGGGTTTGATATCTGGTAAATTAACCATATTTGTAGCCCATAATCGATCGAAAAGAGAATCCATGGATTCAATGATGGGAGTAAATTATCGCTGAGGGTGATGTTATTTTTGTCCCTAGTTCATTGTACCATTATTGTTATAATTCGTAGGAGGAGGTTGAGCCTGATAGTTCACCTTTTGGGGAGGCATAACTTGAGGAGGCGTAGGGACATTTATGGCCACTTGATTGACCGTAGCTGGCTTTGCAGGTGTCGAGCTATTCTTAGGATTCTTTGTCCACTCCTTGCGAGGTTTTGTTATTTCTCCCTCTTGGATTTTGATTTCTTCTATGTTTCTAGCCTATGCTAGAGCTTCTTCCAAGGTAGGGTATTGTTGTAATTGCAATGTCAAAGAGATGGGTTTCAAGCAACTCTTTGAGAACAAACGAGTTAATTCAATCACTGGAAATAGATAGGGTAGCTTAGCCAAAAGTGTTCACCACCTATTTCCATAGTCAGTGATCGTCTCATCCTCGATTTGTTTCATTCCTGTGAGGTCGGTTAATGTCACCTTTCTTTTGGTGTTAAAGGTGAAACGTTCCAAAAATGCATCAGAAAATTGTTCAAATGTGTAGATGCTATGTTTTGGAAGTTGGTTGAACCACTCAATGGTAGGACCAACGAGGGTACTCAAGAAAGTTCTTAGGAGCAATGCATCATTGTCCTGTATGTTGAAGCACAGATTTAGAAATCTAGTAACGTGCTCTTGAGCATCTTCTTCACCCTTGAATCTATCAAATTTGGGCATTTTGAAATGCTCAGGATAGACCAGGGAAGGAATGGATGGGTGTAACGGTTGGTTCTTTAGCTGATGCAAAGTAGGCTTTTGAAGCCCATTGCCAGTTGTCCTACCTTCTACAGTTTCTAAGCATGCAAGCAAAGCTTGATACGCATCCGAGGATTTAATCTCCTCTTCCTTATTTTGAACTCATAGAGGTGGATGAGGAATATTAAGCCTAGGTTGGGGTGGTTGATTGACATCAGCCATGCCTCCATAAGGTGCTTCTACATAATCCTCATCTTGTTCCAAATCATCGTAAGCCCCATAAGGTGTTTCAGGTATGGGCCTACAAGGAGGAACTAACGCCTATTGAAGGTGATCTATGTTTGGCCTATCATATGTATTCTGTTCAGGCCTACGAGGTCTAGGAGGCAACATAGGATTAGGTCTAGGAGACCTATCTTGTTGGAAATTTGGTTGCCTCGGGTGAGCCTCTTGTCTACGCGTACTTGGAGTGACAGCTCCATGATGCAAAGTTTCTTGAATTTGTCGTTCAAGATTTTCTTTCTCTATTTGTTGTCATTGCTCTAAGAGATCTAAGTGATGTTTATCCGACCTAAGTCGATTAAACTTAGCTTGGTGGTCAGCATATCTCTAGACCAAATTATTAATTTGATCAGCTGTATTAGGTCTACGTAACTTAGCATGATTGCCTTGTTGTCTATCCTATTCAGGAGGCTCTGTGAGATCAATTACGTGCTTCCCTCGATCGAGGGTAGTCGCATTGACTTGAGGTTCTCTCCTAGACAAATATTTTTGAAAGACTACGGGCGTAGAGGCACAACGTGCTTTCATTGACACATTTTCATGAGGATAATCTGGATGTTCCTCAGGTCTTCCCTCATAAACAAGGTAAGGTAAGGTGGAATAAGGTCACCTAATTTGATGAGTATCATACTCATTGTGATTTTGATACCTTGGAGTAGGGTGACTTGAAATCTTGAGATGATCATTCAACCCTACTCGAGGTGTGAGCTCTTGCTCCTGTATATGATCAGGAGTAGAGGATCGAGTAGGCATGCGAACGTGTGGTATTTCTCTATGTGGAGGTGCCTCATTGTATGGTGACTCTTCTCGAAAGAAGGTGTTTGTAGCATATGAATTAGGGAGATACTTTCCCAAACTAGGACTATGACCTATAGGAGTACCCTACGAAGGGGTCCCCTATAAGCTAGATCCTCTAGTTGACTCTCTAGGAGTAACCATCCACTCATCAGTCGGTCTACGACTAGGAAGAGTAGCTGATTTCTAAGGAGGAATGATCCTATCCCTAGACTCAACATGAGGACATTCTATATCCTCTTCTCTATTGCCCATAGCTTCTGCCCTTGAATGGGCTTGGCTATGGGTACGTACCATAGCTATATAATCTAACTACTATGTGTTTATCTTCTTTACAATTTATATGAATTTGAAACAAACAAACAATAGAGACACACAAGCATAAAAGTGATTATCTCATTTTAAATTTTTTAGATGTGAATCCTAAACTATTTGTTGTGTTTCAATATGTGTTGCTTTGTAAAGAAAATACTTTTCTCATGTTTGATATTTTGTTGAATGATATTCTCAAATTTTAAGTGGTTTTCACCTATATACTCGTAGCTCGACAACCGGGAGTGAAATTTCGGTCATGTGAACCAACCAAAGTATGGAGATGAAATCCATACCCGATCAGGGAGCATAGGTCCTGCCGATCCTCACCCAACACCCCGTGCATAGTGATACACCCCTCCGAAGAGGAATGCATGCTATTTTGCATGGTTAGGATAGATCTTGGAGTCAGTATTGGCCAATAGAACAAGGTTCATAGGATTTGAGTCAATGGATGGAGATGAAACCCACCGTCATTGAACTCTATCAGTGGTTGGGAATGAAGTCCAACTCACCAATGTTTAAGTGGATCGTGGTGTGTGTGTGTTCCTTTTAAAATTTGAAAGAAAACAAAGTAGCACTCAATGATTTTTGACTAAATGCATGAATGTGCATTTTACTTTCAGAATTGTTAGTAGCATAAAAGGAAACCAAAAATGCACACCTATATGAACTTAACCCCTTTTGGGTAAGTGGCAAGCAGTCAAACCAGACAAAAAGTAGAAAGTCTACTATTATTTTCCTTATTTCTTGTGATCTAATTAATGCACAAATTGGGAAAGAGGATATCTAACCTTTCTATGCATAGAGAAAACAAGAAAATGTAAAATATGACTATTTTGGACAGTAAATATGCAAATTGACAGTGAAAAGGGGTGTAAAGATGAACCTGAAACTTGCTGTTTCTGCAAATTTTTGTAGAAACCCTCTAGTTTTATGGCCATCCCAGGCAGGGACGGTCACATATTGGGGGCCGTCCCACCCAGTGCCATGGAGCTGGCCATCTCACCTAGTGCCATGGAGCAGTAAAGAGGTCATTTCTTCTCAGAGCGGTCAGCACCTGCAATAGAGAAAACCAGAAAAGGAGGTCCAAATTAGCACCATTGAAAGGGGAGATTGAAAAACATCAGATACCATGATCACCACTGAAGAAGAAAATTTCACGATATCGCCTTAAGGGCCTTTACTAGCAGTATATGTCACTTTTAAAGCATGCATTCAAAGGGAAGTTTGCAATAAGTAATCTATGTGAAATGAAGCGAAGTATATAATAAAAAGGTGGATTTCTCCTTGCATTTATTGATTCATAGCTTCAAATTCAGATTACAAAACATCCCCTTGAGGGCTTTACAAATGTGATACATTCAACTTTTACAATTTCCCAATGGATCTAGTCCCTTGGAATGAAGCCTTTAAGGCGATTTTAACACAAGTTGTGAAACTTGTTTCCCATGCCCAAGAGCCAATATTGGGTTTGTCTTGAAGTGTTTCCTTAGCTCCTTAGCTCCTTAGCTCCTTCCCTCTATTGAGAATACCTGCACCTACACACATGAGATTTCAAGAGAGTCAGTAGCACCTGCATATCATAGAGAAAAGCCTTAGAAACATGAAGAAAGGGGGGTCAATATCACAATATAAAAGTGATCTATGTGCATAAAAACTGATCTACAGTAAGCATGAACATCTTATAATATAATATAAATAATAATAACCAGATTTGGAAGCAATATTTAATGTAAAACTAAGCTAAACTACTGGCCACTTCGGGGTGAGCCATGTAGACCTGCAACATTGGGGACTCCAAATCCTAAACCAAAACTCCTCCAAATGACCTCAAATTTGGACCAAAGGTTCATATAGACATCCTAAGGAGGTCTATGGAGGAATTTATCCAAAATTATCTACTTTTTTGGGACCATCCCTATGAGTGCCATGGGCTGACTGCTAGCCATCCCCAAGTGGGATGGTTACAAAACTAGCTTAGTTTTGTCACCTATGGCCTTGGGAATTGGTCCAAAATAGGGTGAGGGTGTTGTTGATAGATGGGGCCAAGTTTTCCTTCAATTTGGCTGATTTTGGATTGGTAAATCGGGTCCTATTGCCCCTGAAAGTGCCTTCAAATGAAGAGGGTTTCAAGGCAAGAGAAAGGGCGAGTTTGGTTTGCAAAAAGGTTGGGGATGAGTAGGGATAGATTTGGGCAGCACTTCATTGCTCCAAATGCTATCTTCTCTATCCTTTTAGAATGAGGTTTTAGGCCTCCTTTTATAGCCCAAAAGGGCATCTAGGGCCAAATGGCATCTTTGCCATGCGAGGCAAGTGATGCCACTTGTCCTAATTGCATCATTTGATTGGGGAGGGGAAGGTTACCCCTTTGGGGCTCCCAATATACTACCCTATAGTCCATTAGCAGGTCCCCAATCAATATGGGGTGATTGGATGCACTAATGGTAGTCTTGGATTGCCATTTAGTGCATCCTTTGACTTTTTCAAGGGTCTAGTTAGGGGCCGTCCCACCCAGGGACGGTTGTTGATGGCCATCCCTAGGTGGGACGATCACCAACTGTGGTCGTCCCTGGGTGGGACGATCACCAGTAGGGGCCCCAAAACTGCCCCAGACTGCTAGGAACCCTCCAAAATGAGTTTTGGAGGGTTTTGGAAGCCTTTTTCTAGCCTAGAGGGGTGCCTAATAAGGCCATATGTTGTCGATAAGAGGGCATATGTAATGCACTGATAGTCTTATCTGATTTACGTGATTTAGGTGTCTACACTTTCTATGATCACTATGTAGATAATGAAGGTGATTTAGGTTATGTTCACTATGGAGTAATATATAGTAATTTTAGGATGACTCTTTGCATGCTTGACTCTTCCTTTCCTTATTCCAAGTTTCATGACTCTTGGCTTCTCTTATTGACACTTGTATGTAAATGAATCTATCTTGTATGCACACTTGCACATGACTCTTCACATAACACTTCCTAATATAATAACATGTGTGTACACTTACATATGAGACACTTGTGCACATTTACACACATTATACTTGCACACTCATTTACAATACAGGTGCATTTCCTGCACATTATTAAATTACATAAAATATTACTCACACTCTAATCTAATACTTGAACCTAGTCTAATATTTACAAGGTGTACCATGAAGGTACAATGGGGGTACATTAGCATGTACCAAACAATGTAATATACTCCAACAAAATGGACTCAGTCAACACTAGATCCCAACTGATGTATATTTAGCATTTTTTAAAATATAAATCATCATGACTTGCTTGGATACCAAGGATGCATCATAGATAGGCTACAACTATCATTCTGTAGAAATTATCATAAAAAATAGTGCTACAAGAAAATATTATTTTATGATATTTCAAAATCCAACATAAAAGTACATCACTTTTTGACAATTTAATTCCATAAATCTATCAATTCTATTAATATCAACCATAATCTATATAAGCAAATGAAAATTAAACTAGTTAGCCACACATTTGATAAAACAAAAAATATTATTACATTAGTTTGATATAAGGGGATATAGTCATAGAAAAAATAGACTTAAAATAATTAAACAAAAAGGGTATTTCTAATTCACAACACATGGTTGTATAACATATGCTTGAATATTGGTCCTATCAAAATTATGCATTGGAAAACTTAGTGTTATGAGAAATTTCTTGTTGATATGAATACCAACTTCTATTATTCATCTTATATGCAAGATAGTTACACAATATTAGATTATATATTTAATGCTAATATGGTTGACTATTTGTATTCTTCATATTGTAGACATGCAAAATTGACCCATTAAGATGATTCATTTTTCTTAGATCCTAAGTTTTCCTCTCAAAAAAGTAAGGTCATCTTTGAGCCAAAATTTCCCCCATCAAATCTTCTTTGTTCCTTTTCAAAACCTATACCATTGGATCAGGCTTATAAAGATATTTTCAATTGTATATTTTTTGTCCCATTATAACTCCATTTGGATCTCCAAAGTGCCAAAAAATTGCACATGGGTCAAGATATCACAAATTTATAGTCATCTAATATGGGGCATGAATTTTCCATCTTGGGTTTTTTCTCTCAAAAATCCTTTCTAGCATCATCTCTTTGTGATATCATCCCTTTCTTGAGGTTAAGTTTTTGTTTCCCCACTTTAAATATCTTATAAAAAGAGGATTGGATCCCCTATTTTTCAATCCAATCCATCCATCCAACCTAATGAATCTTCTTGAGAACCCTAATCTTGACTTGCTCATTGTTCATGCTAATAAGTGCTCTTCTACTATGGGATTGCTATTTTGCTACCTTCTTCTTTGGTGTTAGTTGCTCTTGGTGGATAAGTGTTGGAGCCTTAAGGAGGAGTCTACTATCTTGGAGGTCTTCATCCTTTTTTTGCTTTCTCATTACCACCAGGTTGTTTTCACTTATTTGTAGTTATATACTATTAAACTGCACATTTTTTGTTTGTTTATTCACATTGTTCTATTCCTTTGTGTTTTTGTTATGAATTCATGCCCCATAATTACAAGGCATGAATTCACCGTATATGGAACAAATTTTCTTGTAATAGGCTTGGGTGTAGAAGTTCACCTCCATACCCTAGATCTATATTTTATGTTACATCTAGAACATAATTGTATAATTTACACTCTGTTCATCATACTGTTATGCTTCATTGTATTCTATTTTTTCATCTTCCAAAAAGGTCAACTTTCACTTTTGCATTCTAAAGGTCACCTAAAAGGACCTTATGTATATTCATATAGTAGCCTAAGCAAGTCCCCTAATGTTGATCATATTTTTTGAGGGTTTTGTAAAGTTATTTTATAGGATAGAAGTTGTGGGATATTGTTGGATGCTAGATAAAGCTTGGAACAACCATAAAATTAGATAAGTGTCCTAATAGATCTTTAGAATTTTTTTTGATTGATTTTTATTCATTTCTATTCAAAATAAATATCATAGGTAAGGAAGAGCACTCAATTAAATTCCTAGGAATTTGAAAGAATAAAAGCATATAGTGTGCATTTAGAATTTTAACTTTGTTTGTGCATTTCCCTTGGACCCTTTCTCAAAGGCTTTGCTTTGCAATACTAGTGTTAGTGTTCATTCAAGAAAATAATTATTCTAGGGTTAGGTTTTATCTTCTTGAATCTTGTATCTTGCACTATTCTTTCCCCTTTTATAGTGTATTTTTAGAAAGGCCAAATATAGGTGCATGCTTAATTGACACATTCAAACACATTCCACCCTAGACTTGGAGCGAGTCCTAAAACCATTCCTAGTGAACCCTTCCCTATGTTTCCTATCAATTGTAGAATTATAACATACCCCCATATTTCACCTCACCTTGCAGTAGATCCAACCAAGAATTATACGTGATAGGACAGTTTTCCCCCTCTACATATTTGGTGAACCCAATGTGAACATGCATGTTAGTAGAAAAAAAAGGAAGCCTCTTCCTTTTTCTCTTCTTGAAAACTTTAAACAATACCACTAATTATTATTTTTTAGATTATAAAACATTTATAAAACCATCTTAATAATATTCTTGTGTGTGTGTCTCCTTGGTTTTCTCCTTTATCCTTTCGCTTCTCCCAATGGATCCTTTCATTAGGATTCAATTAAGGCATCTAGAATCTAATAAAATTCCTCATTGATAGGGAAAACCATGACCTTGAGATAGAAGAGCAGGAACATTTTGAAACCGATACCAACTATGATCCCTTTGAGGGGCCCAATGGAGGCTTTGTATTCACAATAGTTGATCATATATGGGGTTTTATGAAACTCCACAAGGATAATTTTTCCAAAGTGATGGAGAGAGAAGCTCAACTTGAAAAAGGTGAGACTTCTTCTCTTCCTACCATCTCTCCTAGAAATTTTCATAACAACCCATTATTTGAATATTTGCATCATGGTAATCTTGTTCATAATCCAACATATGCTACTACCATGACCACCAATATTGGAAGGGTTTTATAAAATCCTCAAACTAATAATGCATATCAAGATCATTTTCAATTTCCTCCTCATTCAGCAAATCTCAACATTTATGATTTCAATCCACCAAATGTTGGTTATCCTCTCCAGTAAGATACCACATATCACAACAGTATCAATGCCTCCAACATAGGCCAAGTACCTGTTAAAAAACCTATCTATACCCCTCCCTTAGGGAATATAGAGGTATTGCACAACAATAATCTTGAGGTACAAAGTTTAACTAATATGGTTAAATATTTGGTTTCAAGAGTGGAGATGATTCAACCCCCTAGTTTCACTTACAACTATAGAGAAATGTGCAATCAGCCCTTAGACCCTATCGTTGCTGCTAGGCCCTATCCTAATAAATTTTCCATGTCATTTTTGCGTATATATAAGGTAATGAAAAATCAAATTGAGCATTTGAGAATGTTTATAATAGCTTGCCATGATATGATATATGATGACATATTATTGCTAAAGAATTTCCCTAATATTCTTGGTGGCATGGCACTAGAGTGGTATTATCAGTTTCCCAACCATTCTTTGAGGAATTTTGAAGAAACAACTAAATTATTTGTGCAACAATTTGATGCTTATGTTGAAAATAATGTAACCATGAAATATTTTTACATGTTAAAAAAAAGTAAAGAGAAATTTTTTTCAAAACAATTATCTTGTTGGAGGAGTCTAGTTGGATGCTTGAGATATACCTTACCTCCTCAAGACATGCTTGAAATATTTATTGGAAACTTGCAAGAACAATTATTTTATGGATTGGAAACTATAACTATCACATATTTTGATCAAACAATTGACCTAGTGAGAAAGGTAGAGCAAGCTCTTATCAGAAGAGGATAGCTTAAAGTGAAAGAAGATAGGACCACTAAGAATTGGTATAAGAATAAGCATGTGGTTGGTGATGGGGTAATTGATAGTAGACCTATTAATAGTATTATTAACAACCTATAAAAGATGATTCTTAGCCAACCTCCAAAATCCCCATGAAGAAATTTCACAAAGCTCAACATACCTATGAATGTGGTCCTAAAGTAGCTTTTGGAAGCTATTATGATTGAGTTACCTCCTATAAGGCAACCAAACACCACAATGATTTGTATAAAGCTGGTCAAAATTGTAAATATCATAGAGTGGAGGGAAACTAGAAAAATTCTTATAAGATGTTGAAATTTGTGGTTTAGGACTTGATTGATGAAGGTCACCTTGTCATAGAAGGTCCTCATCCACAAAACAATCAACCTCCTACTAAACAAGTACCCATGACTAATCAAGACATGGGAATATCCCAAGATCCCCTACCTAAGCATGGTCAACATGTAGCTAATAAAGTGTTATATCAGAATGTGCCACCTCCCTATGATAATATGGTTGGTATGATAACAGTTACTACAAGGCAATAATATCAAGCTCAATTGACTCAATAGTCTCAGCAAGACCCACTATTAATCCCATCCTAGTTTTGAATAATTTTCAAAGGATGAGTATAGGAGTAAAAACCCCACATTTATTGTTGAAACCTCAACCTAAAGTCTCCTTTGACATCCAACAGTAGCTAGCTAGTACCCCAACCAATATCTCTATCTTAGAACTCTTACAAACTTATCATATTCATAGGGAAGCTTTGTTGGAACTTCTAAGATAATAATCTATCTCTATAGATATTTCCCCTAGTGTTGTAGCCAATATTGTAGGTTCTCTTGGGATACATCACATCACATTTTTGGATAACAATATGCATTTATTATACTTGTCAGGGGATTATTCCCTTTACATCACAACATTTATTGGGATAAATTTTATCAAACGAATCTTGATTGACAATGGTTCTTCCCTTAATTTATGCATTTATTATATTTTCTAAAATGTTGGATTAAAATAAGACTTAAATAAATATGATATTATCATCAAGGCTTTCAATAATGAATCCCAAGAGGCTTGTGATACTATATCTCTCCCCTTTAGGGTCAGACCTTAGATCTTAGATACCTTGTTCTATGTGGTACCTTACCCAACATATTTTAATCTTCTTCTTAGACATCCTTGGATCCATTCAATGAAGGCTATGCCTTCTACTTTTCATCAGTATTTGAAGTTTAAATTTAAATATCAAGTTGTCACCATTTTAGGTAAACTTCATCCATTCAAATTTTGTTCAATGGTTGAGCAAGATCATTTCGGTTTCAATTTGTGTTCTTCATTTCATCATCTACTCCTTCAAGTTCCTCATCTCAAACATCTGAGCAACTAAAAATTATAAAAGTAAGTGAGGAACCTCTCATCAAAGTTTCATCATAAGATTAAGTTAATCATTTTCTTCAAGATCCTCTTCTAGATATTTGTAAGCTACCACCTTCACCAAGGAATATGGGTTTACCTTGTAAGAAGGGTGAGTTGTACACATTGGCACGTGTACCTTTGTCTTTGTAGGAATAGCCTTTAAATAAAATATCCATGTTAGCAATCCATATCCTATGGAGAATTCTATTGCTCATTGTTACTTATCTAATGATTACCCACTCCCTAAACAGATCCTATCTAGAATGGAATATGTTGGTAAAGATTTGGAATCCCAAAATAAAGGCATTCAAGAGCCTTTGGGTGTCAAAATCTATCTTGGAATGTGTGGCATAGGCTACATCCCTAATAAAAAAACCTTTTACCATTGGATAATGATGATCACCTTAAAAATTATGTTAAATATTTAGATCATCAAATATTGGAGTGGAGTGATGAAGATGAAGAATCCACTTATTCTTCTAATATTTTGTTTTGTAATATGATAAATTTTATATATTTGATGGTAAATTTGTTGCTTCTCAAGGAGACCTTGCTTCACTATGTTATAGAGATCTTGTAAAATTAGGGATTACCCCTCATTTTGTTAAGAAGATGGTTCAATTAGGGTTTGTGAAGATTTTCGTGCAAAGGCTACCAGAGAAAAATCTATGAAGGATATTCCTTGTTATTTTAATCATTAATATGATCCCTATTTTATATTTTTATTTGATGGATCAATATCTTGTATGCATGTTCTTTTTATTAAGATAGGAGGCACAATCATAATATGTGTCTACTATCATGTTGCTCACTTGCATTAAAAATAAAAAAATAAATACATAAATAAATAATAAAATAATAAACCACTAACTAGGCATACTTTGCATTTTCATCTATTGCATTCATTTTTCTAATCATATTGCATGATTACCTATCATATTTTGCATGTTTTATTTGACATTATGTTCCATTTGTATTTTTGTTTGTCATGAATTGCACTTTTGCATGTTCATATTTGCATGATTGCATGTTCATATATATTCTTAAGGAATTTGCAACAATGGAAAGTGATTACTATTGGGCAAAAACATTGGTTAGTTTTATACATACAAATTAATTGCCTCATTTAATTTGTCAACCTAGGGTAGCTCGTAGACTTGTGAGTAGTCTTGCAATTTATATGCTTGTAATTCCCTCCAATGAGATGAGTCCCTCAGATTTATGGTTTGGGGGGTGTTGGTGTTTTTTTGAAGTTCTAATTTAATTTCCAAACCACTAATCTATCCTACACTATCAAAACATGACTAAACTATATTCAAAAACTGAAACTGCACACTTGCTGGAAATCACAGAAAATAGGGGAAATAACAAAAATTGAATTTAAGCTACAAGAAATAAAACAAAATTGAAAAGACAAAAAATAGGGGAAAGGTAAGGGAAGAACACTATTGAGAGTGGGCCCATGCTTCTAGCAGGTTCTGCCAAAATTAATCATTCATCAGACTCAAGTTGATTACTTTTTTTTTTTGTATTTACATGGTGGAATTGGTAGCCGCCACGAATCTGGGCAGGCTATCCAGCTTTTATGGCCACCATAGTATTCTGCGCTGTCTACCCTGGAAGCCTCCACATAGATCTTCACGCAATCCACCTCTATAACCACCATGCCATAATTATTTTAAACCTTTTACACCACTAAAAGCACCAGGAAAGGGACAAGCGTTCAGTCTGGCAAGGCCCGAGATTTGAACCTTGGACCTCCGCCCCCCTCACTCATGTTGATTACTTAGAAATGACTCAAAATATTTATTAAAATTGCAGTAGAAAAATACACAAGAAAAATCCAGGATCACATTTTTAGGGGTGGCCTGCATATTTATAAGATATGCAGCCATCCCTATTATAGATTGGAAAAAAATCACATGTTTTATTCTATTCTACAACATTATATATGAATAAAGATAATCGGGTAAAATATCCAACTTTTGGACTATTTCAGCGTATTCTATTTTATCTAAATACGTTTGATATTTGTTTTACTCAATTTACATAGATATTTGCATAGTAACTAAAAAATATATGCCTAATCATCTTTGACACTATTCCTGGTCTAGAACCAATGCTGAGACTTCATCTGCATCCATTGTTGAAATCATGTTCTATTTTACCGATAACCAGAGTCATGCTAGAATTCGACTTCAATGGGAATCATACAACTTATCTATAGAAGTCGGGAAGTAGGCATCAACATAGGATTTAGGTTCCTAACAGGAATAATGAACTCGATAGTCAAGCACCAAATGGGAATCATGTTCCCATAAATAAACCGCCAAACAAGATTCAGGTGCTTCAAAGGGAATTTTATGCCTAACTTAGTGCTTCACACCGATGTATTGTAGATTTTTTACCTTCATGAACTTGAAAGTGCTAGGTGAGAGTGGGACCTCTATATAAACATGCTAAAATACAACAAATTCTATGAAATCTACACACAATGCACTTAGAAATAAATATTAAATAACATGAAAAATAAACTGTTAAACATATATAAAATTCTCATAAAACATCTATATCTATAGAAATAAGTGTCACAGTTCATAGGGAAAGTATTACAAAAAATGAGCATTTTCAAGGCTTATCATCCCCCCATGCTTAAGGGTTGGTATGTCCTTGTACCACTTTATACTGGTAATTACCAGTTTTATTTACAACATTCTAGTAAGCCCTGATTGTTTCTTTCCTCTTCTTTGTAGTAGCCTTCACTTTTTCCTTGTCTCTAGGCTTTCACCCCTTCTTTGTAGTGGCCTTCACTTTTTCCTTGTCTTTGGGATATCACCCCTTTGGTTCTTTGGGAGTGGCTACCTCATTTTTATGTTTTCTCTAGTGCTTGTTGCATCGATCTAGCTTACTTGGACCTACTATTTTCCTTGGTTGTTCCCTTGTCTAGGCTACCTTGCCTTTCTCAAATTTTAAATAGTAATTAGTAAAACTCATGGTATCCTTCTAGAAAGTGGGCTCAACCATATTCCAATATTCATGGTGAAGGGGTAATTGTTCTCCCATAGGTACTATAGATTTATCTCCAAATAAAATGTTGGACTTCTTAGCAACCATGGTTATGCATAAGGGATTGGAATCAAAATGTACTTGTAAAAAATTGGTGAAACCAAAAAAAAAACAAGGTAAAAAAAACCAAAACCAAAAAAAAAAAAACCAACCCCCCCCCCCCCAAAATTGGGGCATTCCAAAACAAAAAAAAAAATTTCTAATTTGGGCCAATTTTTCCCCCAAAAAACCACATAAAAACAAAAAAAAACCCCCCCCCAACCAACAACAAAAAAAAAAAAAAACCACAAAAAACAAAAATATTTATTTTTATATATATATAAAAAAAAAAAAAAAAAAAAAAAAACAACAAAAAAAAAATGACCCGCCGCCGTCCCCCCCGCGCCCCTCCTCTTCCCAAATTTCAATTTTAAAAAATAATATATTCACCCATTTTTATATTTCTCCCCCCCCCTATTAGCAACCTTGGCTATGGGCAAATCAACCCCTATTGGGTCAAGTTCAACATTAGCCTTAACCTCTATTTCTTCCACTAGAGGGGTTTTACTACTTGATGCTTGATCTGTAGGTGGTACAAGACCTAAAAATCCCATATTCATGAAATACTCCTTCATTTTAGAAGGAGATTTACCATTAGATCCATATAGGCCCCATAATTTATGAGGTTGGGAAAATGGAATTTTCTTGGGAGGCTTCTTGGCATTTTTTTTGGCCTCTTTTTTAGATTCTTTGAGTGCCTTATTAGAAGCCTTTTTTTTATTCTTTTTATCTGCTTCTATATCTTCCTTAAGCTTTTCAAATTTCTCTTTTTGTGAAGAAAATAATTTTTTTGATGCCTCATATTACTCATCAAAATTCATGCTCGATTCCTCATCAGAATCCATGTCTGATTCCTTATTGGAATTTATGCCCAATTCCTTTAATTGGGCAGTTCTTGCTCTAGTGTTGGGTCTTCATTGAGATGCCCTTACAACCTTTCTCTTTAGTTTAATATTTATGGGCTGTATTTTAGGGTATGCTGGCATTGTTTCTTCCTATTTTTTTAGTAGATACATGCTACTAAGTCTCTTCTACCTATTTCAAGGGTTCAGGTGACTTCTCAATTTCTTGTTGTGCAACAAATTACTGCTCTACTAGAACTTATTTTTCCTCTTGAGATTATTCAGCCCCTACATCTATTTGAGAATATTCTGGCTCAACCCCTGTATCCTGGTTAGGTTTTTGATATATATAATGGGTAGACTCTTAAGGCTCTTCAGCCTCCAAATTCCTTTATTCACATTTTTCTAAAATTTGAGGCTCTTCAACCTCCACTTCATCCTTCTTTTCATCTTCTTTTTCTACAGATTTTTCTAAATTCTAAGGTTCTTCAACCTCAACTTCATCTTCCTAATTTACCTGTTCTACAGAGTGAGATGATGAACAAGGTTGCTCCACTTCCATTGCAACATCCATCCCTTGCTCATTTTCTGTGTGAGAGTGTAGGGAAGTACTTTCAATTATAATTGTGGGGGACCTCTTTTGAGATTGAGGGCTCCCCTGTTTAGATAAATTTTGAGCAAAAGCCATAGAGTGGTCTCCTGCCTCAGCCTCTTGGCTAGAATTTCTGGCATCTGACTTCCAAATTATGCCACCTTCTCTTCAGAATCGGTAGAGGTAGTGGGCACATCCATTACCCAACCATTCGAAACCCCTGCATCCACTTTAGCTAGCTACTCGGCTTCCACTAGCTTGCCCTATAGCCATAATTCTCCTATTTGCCCCTGTAGTTGCCAAATCATTTGATACAATTCATGCATTTTCAGTGCAGTTGCTTTCCTTGACTCTTGAAATAGATTTTATTCTTCCTTATATTTGGCTTCCCAAGTGGAAGCCTATTCTTTCAATAATTATAGTTGTTGCTGCAAATCCTCCATCTAGTCCTCCTATTGTAAATATTTTGTCTGCACCTCCTGTTGAGGAGTATGCCCCCTAGAAATATCCTATAAAATTTGGGCCAAATATTCTTCCTTTTTTAGCTCATCAATTGCTGCCTCATCATCTAATGAGCTAGAAACCACCATAGATGCCTTCACCCTTTTGCTTTTAGTTCTGGTGGAAACTGGCATGAAAGTAGGGCTTGGCGGATCCTGCCTTACCTCATCATCAAATTGAGGGCCAGTTGGGGACAAAGCCTATCATGCTTCCTCATCAAATTAGGGAAAAATAGGGGATGAGGCTTGTCCTACTTCCCATGTATTTTCCTCAGGTGGGGATGCAGGCATCATCTTTTCTTGCTCTATCACCTTATCAACCGATTGTTCATTCTATTCTGGCACCTCCACTTCTTCTTGTGCCCTAGGAATTGCATTATTACCCTCGACCTCCTCAACCGTCACATTTCTGTGTGACTCTGCATATCACACCAAGGCCAAAATTAGGCCATGGTGATCCAAGGCAGATGTTGTGCCTACCTGGTACCATCTGGCCTCATATTTGAGTGCACATGCAAGGTAATGGGGGACATTGATCTTATCCCCATGTAGTATATGGTTTAGAAATAAAAATGATTTAAATTCAGCTTGGAGTACCTACTATAATAGGTGAAGAATCATGTGATCTACTCGAAAACCACCCTCCAGAGCTCGGGGATGTGTTGCTTGGGAAAACCAATGCACATTAGGTGCTCTATCAAAATTTTGAAGAATCTCTATGCATAAAGAGTTGGGTTATCTTCTTTGTACGTGTGCTCCCCTATTAGGGGAAGGCCCATCACTATGGTGATATATTCTTCGGTGACTAGGATCTCCAATCCCTACATATGAACAACCCCATCCCTCATGGATGCTGCAAACTCATTAGCTACCTCTGCATCTTGGTCCTGACTGACCAATCGATAGTACTCCATCCAACCTGCAACATCAAATTGTGCTTGGACATCCGTAGAAATACCTGAGCAATCGATAGGTTCACTTTTCTTTAAATCATGGTTCTTAGATTTTCCCCCATAACTTTGAACACAAATTCCCCGACTCATGATTCACTCTGCAATTGTTTCACACTCTGGTTCTTCTGAGTTATGATACTCTATAATTTTCCTCCTTACACGATAATTTTTTTGGTAAGTAGTTTTTAAAATCGGTTGCTTCCTTGGACGTAGGTGGTTAACTACCATAATTAGAAGTGATTACATTTTATCCATGTAAAATTTCCTTAGAGCATGTGTCAGATCTTGCGTAGGTGATAACCATAAGTGTTTTACCAATCAGAGCTATGACACGTAGAAAAGTGCCAAGTGGAACAATACGGGTGGCTAGGACTATAATGGGGGTTGTATCGACACTTTTCCATAGACACACATGCATATGAAAATAATATATACATAAAATAGAAAATTTAATCATGTACCTAAATTTGTTCCATGGGTGTACCATGCGTAGATATCCGTGGTGCATTGTTATTGGCTGGTAGATGATGACTAGGCAAACCACAATGAAAAATGATGGTCATATTTCCCATGCGATGAATTCCTCTCCATGTGACTGGTTCTTGATAACTACAATATGATACATTCGAGACATCCTGCAAGGTTTCAAAACAAAGGTTAGAAAAAACATATCTTCGTGGGATGACAAACATCCCCTCCTCGAAAATTTGTTTGCTAACAACTTTTAATTTCATCTGTAGTAGATTTGAATTTGCACGTGAGTGGGGTGCTGACGTGGCTCGGGCCACTTTCCAATGCTAAAGTTTATTTTTATGAGGCATAAACACCCGTGAAAATAGAAAGCAGGCGCTTTTTTCTATGTGGAAATCAGGCACCTTCTTTTGAATCAAGGCACGCAAGTGCCTGGAAAATAGAAAGCAGGCACCTTAGTAATCGGGCGCCATGCTTAACATGGAAAGCAGGCACCTTTTTCTGGCAATCGAGCACCGTACTTAAAGCAAACTTTATACAAAACTCAAACTTTATATACAACTCTCTTTTTTTATATGTTCAGGAGATTAGGTGTCGCTTTCCCGAAAAATGGGAGTCGAGCGCCATCTCCTTGGAAAAACCAGGAATCAAGCGTCGATCTACTAGAAAATGGGACGCAGGTGCCATCTCCTTGACATATTGGGAGTCAGGTGCCTTGTATCGTACAAATGGGAATCAGGCGCCGCTTCCCAAAATATAGGAATTAGGTGCCTTCTTTTGTAAAATGGGAATCAGGCACCATTTTCTCTAAAAACTAGGAATCAGGTGCCTTCTTCATCAAAAAATGGAAAACAGGTGCTTCTTCTTTATTTCAATGTCCGCTTGATATGCCCACTTATATACGCTTAAGGTTGATCAGGCCTTTAGCGCTCTGGTTGAATAATAGGGACAAAATCAGCATCCGCTACCCGAACCAACAGTTGGGTGTTTTATTGTCCATAAAGACCAATCCAAACACTCCTGTACAGATTCAGGTATAGTATTCCCCTTTCTAAGTGGGGATAAACTACTCCTACTGCAAACAATTCTTCTAGAAATCTGGGAAGGCATAGGTTCATGGATCCTATGCTTGTTAGGCCTAGGTTTCCTAGGCTACCTAATAGCTGCACTTAGGGCATCATTCCTGCAAAATAGAAATACAACTAAAAAAAGAAAAATTTGAAAGAATAATTGTTTTTGGGACTATGTGGACTACGTCCACATATTACTAACTCAATTTGAAATTAGAATCAACTGGGGTCTCCCCCATGCCTAATATGGACTTCATCATGTATGTTTTAGACACATGGTATGGATGCAGGTGGTGACCATTGACTGTTAATGTAATGTTGCTACCGTCAATTGTTTTGATCCTAACAACTCCATTGTTGATGACTTTAGTCACTTCATATGGCCCCATACAACGCTGCATGAGCTTACCTTTCCTTTCCTAGAATCGGGAGTCATATAGTAATGCCCATTCTCCCACTTTGAGCTACTTTGGCCTGGTGTGGCGGTCATGCCACTTGGCCCTTTGTTTTTGGATGACCTCTATTCTTTGTAGAGCAGAAAGGTGGTATTCATCCAGCTAGTTAAGTTATTGAATTCATTCTTTCTATGCATCATCTAGGTTTATATTCAACTCTGTTGTAGTTCTAAGTGTCTTCACTTCAAACTCTATAGGCATCATAGCATTCTTCCCATATACTAGCTGGAATGGTGTGAAACCAATAGTAGTCTTCTAGGTGGTCCTATAGGCCCACACTGCTTCTAGTAATCTAGTGGTCCAATCCTTCCTATGTTGTTGTACTATCTTTGTCAGGATATTTTCCAACTCTCGGTTGGTTACCTCAACTTGCCCATTCACCTGTGGGTGGTAGGGAGTGGTTTTGTTATGCCTAATTTTATATTGCTGCATGAGTTCCTGAATCATATTTGAAGTAAATTGAGGTCCTTGATTAGTTGTGATCTCCCTTGGAACCCCAAACCTTGTGAAAATAGATGAGTACAAGAAGTCTACTACAATATTCTCTTTTGAATCACGCAAAGCCTACACTTCAACCCACTTGGTCACATAGTCAGTATAAACTAAGATAAACCTCTTACCTACTGACTATGGATTAATGGGTCCTACGAAGTCCATCCCCCATTTATCAAATGGCTCAATGTGAACATGTGGTTGGAGTGGCATTTCATCTCTAAGAGTAGGTCTGCCCATCCTCTGACATTGATCACACTGGCTCACATGCTTGGCTGCATATTTGAATAGTGTAGGCTAGTAGTAACCAGCCTGCAACACTTTGTATGCAGTCCTTTTTCCTACAAAATGGCCACCACAAGGTTCATCATGGCAAGCCTTCAATATTTCTATTATCTCATTCTCAGCAACACACCTTCTCATGATCTGATCAGGCCCTATTTTAAACAAGCACCCATCAATCCATGAGAAGTCTACACTTTTCTCAATTAAAGTTTGTTTTTCATGAGGTGAAAGTGCAGGGGATACTTTACCAGTGGCTAAATAATTAGCCATATCTACGTACCATGGTATCTGTTCATTCAGAGAAAACAAATGCTCATCTGGAAATTTTTCATCTGTAGCTGCATGATCTGGAGGTGTCAACCTGGATAAGAAATCAGCTACCACATTGTCTTTACCTGGCTTGTCTACTATTGTCACATCAAACTCCTGCAAAAGCAACAACCATCTAATAATTCTACCACTAATCCTAGGTTTTTTTGTCAGGTATCTGATAGTTGAGTGATCAGTATGTACAAAAACCTAATATCCTGTGATATAATGATGAAATTTGTTAAGAGCATGTATAACTACAAGAAATTCCTTTTCTATGATAGTATAATTGAATTCAGAACCTGTGAGGTGTTTACTAACATAATAGATGGCATAGAAATCATCACCATCCTTTTGTCCCAACATTGACCCTATTGCATTGTTAGATGCATCAACATATATGTGAAAAGGTATGGTCCAATTTGGACCTCTCAGTACTGGGGTAGTAATCAATTTTTCCTTTAAGGTGTTAAATGCTTGTTCACGTTCCTCTATCCAGACAAACTCTATGTCCTTTGATAACAATGTGCTCAGGGGTTTAGCAGTTTTGCTAAAATCTACTATAAACCTCCTATAGTAACCAACTGATCCCAGGAAACTACGGATATCCTTCTATATTTTGGGAGTAGGCAGGTTTTGGATAACTTCTATCTTCTTCCTATCTACTTTGATCCCATCTATAGAAATGTGATGTCCTAAAACTATCCCTTCCTGCATTAGCATATAACATTTCTCATTGTTGAGGGATAGGTTAGTTTCCTCACACCGCTAAGTGTTTTCTCCAAATTTTTTGTGGCTATTTCAAAATTTTCACCATATACAATGAAATCATCCATGTATACCTCCATAATTTCTCCAATCATGTCAGAGAAGATGCTCAAAACTACCCTCTAAAATGTGGCAGGTGCATTGCACAGACCAAAAGGTAAAACTTGGTAAGAAAAAGTCCCCCAAGGGCAAGTAAATGTGGTTTTATCTTGATCTTCTTCCCCTATTTGAATCTGATTATATCCACTGAACCCATCCAGGAAAGAAAAATACTTCTTACCTGATAAGGTGTCAAGGACCTGATCTATGAAGGGTAAGGGGAAGTGGTCTTTCTTAGTTGCTTTGTTCAGCAACCTATAATCCACACAAATTCACCACTTGCCATTTTTCTTGGGCACCACCACCAAAGGTGATACCCATTCACTATCTAAAATGGGGTAAATGAACCCAACTATGAGGAGTTTCTGCAATTCAGTTTTGATAATTTCCTTCATTGTTGGATTCATTCTTCTTTGTGGTTGTCTTATTGGTTTAACCTGGTCTTCCAGATATATCCTATGAGTATAGGTTTTAGGAGCTATTCCTCTCATGTCTGAATACTCCCAAGCAAAGGCATCTTGATGTTTTACCAATGTTTCTTTTAGTTTGATTTGTTGTTCAACTGTCAACTTGTCATCTATGTTCAACACTCTACTAGGTGCAACCTCTATTTGCTGAATATGGTGGTCTTTTCCTCCCACTAATGGCAACTCAGGAGGAGGACAGGAGGGTTCTCCTTGGAAAAATTTGATATTACCCTATCCTCATCACTCTCATATTCCAATTCATCAAGTGTCATGACATATTGGATCATTGATAGACCACCAATATTCTGATTTTCATTTTCAGGTTCTCCCAACAATTCTACAGATTGTGCAGGTGGATGGATGATCAATTTTTTTATGTTTTATCCATCAAAAATGGTCATCTGGCCATCTCTACAACTTATGTAAGCATCAGTTATTTCCATCCAAGGTCTACCTAAGATTAATGGATATCCACCCAACCCATACTTGGATTGTAACACTAAGAAATCTGTTGGATACTCCCATGCATCCACTATAATAGTGATATCCTCCAGTATTCCCTCTGGGAGCATTGTAGACCTATCTTCCAACTACAAAATAGTCTTGGTTGGCTTCAGGTTAGATAGTTTAAGTTTTTGCATGGTTTCTTTGGGTATGACATTAATGGCAACCCCCAAATCTACTAATGTATTGGGTAAAATGTAGCCCTCTATTTGTACAGTTAGGACAGGGCTTCCTGGATCTGAGTATTTTTGGTTGTAGGTGTTCCCTAACATAAGATCATCTAACTAACCCACCAAATTGATTGACTTTGTAGGTTTTCTTCCTGGTTTCTTCAGGCACAATTCTCTTATGGCCTTGCCATAGATAGGAATATCTCTGATGGCCTGAAAGAGAGGGATTGTGACTATCAAGTTCTTTAGACTAGAGAGAATATCAAATTTTGATTGTACTAGATTTTTGGGTTCCTACAATATTTGTGGAAAAGGTGGAACCTCTTCTCTGTTATTTACATGTGTTGATTCTTCTTCTACTTCTACTATAAGAGGTGATTCCTATTTTCCTAATTCTATGTTTTCCTCCTCTTCTACTAGAGGAGTGACTTCTACACCTACTTGTTTCCCTGACCTTAATTCTATTGGACTACAATCTACTTTAATATTGTACATGGGGTACATCTCATTATCCACTTGATAATATGGTTGTTTGTTATTTGGATTGGTTGTAGGTTGTGCTGGTAGTTGAGCAGGCCTAAAAGTAGGAGGAGCTGGTAGGGTTGGCTGTAGTGGAACTGGAGTAGCCTGTTGTGGGTTTTGATTCCAAGCATTCTAGTTCCTCCATTGCTACCCAGGCTGCTAGTATTGCATCCATGGATAGGGGTTGTAAGGATTTGCTCCTTGGGGATACTGATTCCAAGGTTGTTGTCCCCACCAACCCATGTTGGGTGGTTGAGCTTGACCTTGGTTCTGAAAATTGCTGCCCCCATAAGATGGCATTCCTATTGGCATGTTGTTTCCCATAGGAGACTACTTCCAATTTCTCCTATTACCCATAAAGTATGCTTCTGCTACCTCAGGTTCCTCTCTAGGTTTTGATAACTATGGACACAACTTTGTTTTGTGATATTTTGAACATACAACACACACTCAAACTTTATTTTTTGGACATTCATTTCTAGGGTGTTTTCCCTTGCATTTGGGACAAAAGTAGGCCAATGCTACCTCATTCTCCTACTTATTTTTTGAAGCAGAAGGGTGTCCATTTGAAGAGCCATAGATGATAACATATCGCTCTTGAGGTCTTCAAGCATATTGCCTATTTCTGTTTTAGTGACAGTGGTTGATTGTTTGATATTTCTAGGGATCAACTTACCTTTCCTTCTTGAAAATTTTTAACACAAATACTGAATATCATCCATCTAATGTTGATAAATATCCCCTCCAGAAATCATGTTTAAGGCTTCCAAAGATTCATTTGTGAATCCCTTTAAGAAAATTCTTCTTAAGGACCTATCTCCTAGTTTTGAATGGGGTGATCTTTTCAAATTAAAGTTGAACCTATCCCAATATTCCTCCATAGATTCCCCTTCCTTTTGTGTCATGTCTAGGACTTCTTCCCTTGCATCACGTGCTCTACCAAAATCCTGGTATTGATCTAGGAAAAGTTTCTTCAATTCTTCCCAGGTAGTTATCCGTTTATCCCCCAAACTGATGAACCAACGCAAATTTGAATCATCAAGAGTGGAAGGGAATAATTTTAGTTTTTGAGCATCAACTGTATAATCCACAGATCTACATAGAACATAAAATTTAAATAGAAATAGATCTGGATATTCTATTGGTAGTCCTCTAAATATTGGAAGGTGGGCAAGGGAGATATGTTTCATCTTGTGGTCTCCTCCTGCCTCTCCTATGGGAAAATTAAAACTAGTGGATGCTTCCTCTGCATCAGCCATCTTGTCTGTGAATAGGGTATCTACACCAACTACATTCAAAGTAACTTTCAAGGATTCTAGTTCATTTCTCTTATCCTGCATAAGGATTACTAAATCTGTGTTTGATATAGTTCCTTCTCTAACTGCTTGCCAGCATTGAAATTTCAATAAGTCTTCCTCAGATTGAACTCTACTTATCTTTGATCCTTCTCTACGATGTTGTTGATTTGTTTCAAAAGGATCTTGTGCAAATAATGGATGTTCACTCTAATGCATAGGTGGATATTGTGGAGAAGAGGATTTAGTCTCAGGATCAGGTATAGTTGAAGTAGAAGACTTTTGAGAAATATCTTTGTTTTTAATAAAATGACCATTCGATCCTCTATTCTTAGGTGGAATCATACAAAGCTTTAGGAATGGAGGTTCTATAGGTAGCAACCTAAACTACAGCTAACATGCTTCCTTTAGAATGAGAAATTACAATAGGCTACTCCCCGAAAATGATACCAAAATATTGGGCAAAAACATTGGTTAGTTTTCTATGTTCAAATTCATTGCCTCATTTAATTTGTCAACCCGGGGTAGCTCGTAAACTTGTGAGCAACCTTGCACAATATATGCTTGTAATTCCCTCCAATGAGATGAGTCCCTCAGATTTATGGTTTGGGGGTGTTGGTGTTTTGTTGAAGTTTTGATTTAATTTCCAAACCACTAATCTATCCTACACTATCAAAACATGACTAAACTATATTCAAAAATTGAAACTGCACACTTGCTAGAAATCATAAAAAATAGGGGAAATAACAAAAATTGAATTTAATTAAACTCATTAATGTTTATAAGAGAATATTTAAACAAGAATTAGCTAAGGTAGAGCAGGAATGAGTGGGCTGAGGTTTAGCGGGTGCAACAAGAGTGAGGGTTTGAATTTTTTGGGCAGGAATTTTAGCCAAGGTGGTAGAGGTAGAGTAGGTACATAAGGGGTGCGTGGGAACCTCGAGCATGGATCAAGCAAGGATATAGAGGAATGCGGTCATTCAGTGGTATATTTGGAGGTGGGCATCACGTGGGGGCCCGACCCTCCTCAGAAAGACCCCGACAAAAAATATATGAAGGACAATGTGGGGTCCAAGAAGTGGTTGTATTTTGTTGAGACTCTTAGAGGAAAAAGAAAGGAGGTTCTCTCTCTTCCGCCCCTAGTTCCAGTAAATAATAAAATTTTGGCCCCGACAAGTTCCATGAGCCCTTTTATTTCAATGGAAGAATTCTCCCTAGTAGGTAATTTTTTGGGAGGTAGGCCGGACATGGAGACTATCAAGGCTTGGGCGATGGGTAAATGGTGACCAGTAGGCAACTTGGAGTTGGTAGCTCTAACTTGAGGGTTCTTCATTATCCATTT
This sequence comes from Wollemia nobilis, assembly GCA_028583015.1. Classification (NCBI taxonomy): domain Eukaryota; kingdom Viridiplantae; phylum Streptophyta; class Pinopsida; order Araucariales; family Araucariaceae; genus Wollemia; species Wollemia nobilis. The sequence continues at coordinate 41,930,659 of JAQPPZ010016981.1, forward strand.
TAACAATATGGAGGATGCTAACCACATTTTAATAGGAGGTCCTTTGTTTTTGGGAAAAAGGAGCCTTTTTCTCAGACGATGGGGTGAATATTTTGACCCTAAAAATCAAAATATTAACATTGCCCCTATTTGGGTTCATCTCCCGAGTCTACCTACCCAGTTATTCAATGAATATTGGTTGCAAGGCATAGCCAGAACTATAGGGGACCTGATCTCCATTGATCATGTGACCTTGGCTAGGACAAGGATGACTCATGCATGAATCTATGTAAATACTAATTTGTATAATTAATTGCCAAGGTTTGTGGAGCTAGAGTATGGAGAATACTATAGAAAACAACCGGTAGAATATGAGAACAAACCGACATTATATGCAAAATGCAAAAATCAAGGACATCTATGCAATTAGTGCCCTAACCTAGCAATGAATAGAGAAAAGTAGAAGCAGGGAATGCTAGACAGAGGAAATTTGAGGATTTTCCTTGGCAGAGGTAATTTCAATAAGGCAAACTATGTCTACCAAAAAAATAAAAGAGAGGGTGCAGGGTCCCAACAAGAAAAAGGAAAACAATAGGTTTTTGGCAACCAAAATACTCAGGTAAGTTCCAATCCTCTAGTTTCAAATAAATTTTCAATTCTATCCAATATGGGAGTAGGAGGATTATCGAAATACATGGAAGCCCAAAACCTTCAGGCTAACCTTTTTGACTCTCTAGAATCCCCATCCAAGTCATGATCCTCAAAACCTAATGCTAAAATTATTGTAAGCCCCATGGGCATCACAAAGCCAAACCCTAATGCCCGATATCTAGAATTCCCATCCAAGTCGGGATCCTTAAACCCCAATTTTGAAAATACTTCAAGCCTAGTGGGTATCCCAAATCCAAACCCTAATGCTGAAGAACTTAGGAAAAAAGTTGAGGCATTGGAAAATAAAAATCTCATCTCCCTAACATCATCACTAGGAGCCAGGTGAATCCTACTGAGGGGCCATCCCACAGACCAGGGGAATACAAGAAAAAAGGAGAAGATTTATATGTAGGGGTGGAGATATGTGAAACTCTTCAGACTGAGGAATATGACAATCCAATTCTGCAATAAATTGCCTCCCCCCAATTTAGTCCTAAACAAACCAGGAGCACTGTGAAGTCTCATATACATTTTGGAAGTGAAAAAAGAAGAGGGAGAATATCAAATGCTGAGCATCAAAAAATTAAAACTGATAATGACATTGCCAATGGAAAATAGAGAACCTTGTTTCAATAGGTTATTTTGGGTTTTGAAGACAACAAATTAGGAAAACCCCCTCAAGGGAGGGGGAGAGGAAGAAATCCCAAATAATCTAAATGAATTTCCTCTCATGGAACGTGAGAGGCCTCAATGGCCTACCCAAACATAGGGAAGTCAGTGCAATAAGAAATCAAGTGAATCCAACTATTATCATGTTGCAAGAAACAAAAACTAATGAGATTCAGTTAAAAAAGTAGCAAAAAAAATCTAGAATCAAGGTGATATGGTTGATCAGCCAGAGGAGAGTCTGGAGGCCTTATGGCTTTGTGGGATCCCTAAATAGTAGAATATATCATTATTCGGAAATATGATAGGGTTCTTAGTGTTTTATTTAAGGAAATAAATAGCAATAGGTCGTGAATCCTTTCAAATATTTATTCCCCAACTTTAATTCAAGGGAGAGCTCTAATGTGGGAGTACTTAGGCAATCTAAGTGAAATATTCCATAATATCCCCTAGATTTTGGCTGGGGATTTTAACACTCCTCTTTACCCTTCAGACAAAATGGGTGGAAATGGACCACCTATCAGGAGCATGGATGAGTTCAATGAATTTGTGAACTCCAACATGTTGATGGATGTAAAACTTAGAGGAGCAAATTATACCTAGAGCAATCGATGGATAGGGTGTCATATCATTCAAGAAAGGCTTGACAGGTTTTTTCTATCAAAGGAGGCTACAACTCTATTCGGTGATTATACCCTGTAAGCCCTTCCTAAAATTTCCTCTGATCATAATCCCATTTTGTTGGAGATCCCTAACTCTTTTTCCTTCAAGAAACCTTTTAGATTTCAATCTATGTGGATCAAACATTCCAATTTTAGAGATAACTTAATTCAATGGTGGCAGCAGCCTGTTAGGGGTAGTGCAACTTTTAAAATTGCTAGAAAATTAAAGTTTGTTAAGGAAAAGCTTTGAACTTAGAACAAAGAGGTCTTTGGAAACCTCTTTGAAAATAAAAAATAGGTTGTTGAAATTTTGAAGATAATTGATCAAAGGATTCAACATGGTGATGTTGATGAAACTACTAGGCAGGAGGAACGGACAAAACTAGCAAAGTTTCATAACATTTTGGTCTATGAGGAAATATATTGGAGGCAAAAATCAAGGGCTCTTTGGTTGAAATATGGAGATTCAAATTCCAAGTTTTTTCACGTCACCATGCTTAGAAACAAAAGTAATAACAAGATAATTTTTTTAAAAAAATAAGATGGTTCTATTACTCAGGACTTAACAGAAATCAGAAAGGAGGTAGTAACTTATTTCAATTCTATCCTTGGTCAGGAATTGCAGTGCAATGAGGAGGCCAAAGATATTCTCTTACAATCCATTCCTAGCATAATAAATGAGGATATAAACCTTAAGCTTCTAGCTCCCTTTTCTGATGAGGAAATTAAGGAAGCCTTATTTAGCATGGAGCCAAAAAAAGCCCCAGGACCCGATGGCTTTCCCCCTCATTTCTATCAAGATTTTTGGGACATCATAAGTGAGGATGTAATTTCTACTGTCAAATAATTCCAAGCAAGAAATCATATCCCAAAAGGTCTCAACTCTAATTTTATTTCTCTAATTCCTAAGAAGAAAACCCCTGAATTTATGGCTGACTTTAGGCCAATCAGTCTGTTCAATGTTTCTTACAAGATCCTAACTAAAGCCATTGCAAATAGAATGAGATATGTTATTCCCTGCATTATAGATCCATGCCAAGAAAGCTCTATCTAGGGCAGGTCAATCTTGGGTGGAGTTATCACAATTCATGAAGCTCTGCACTCTGCTCATAAGACTAATAGGTCTATTTTTGCCCTCAAGGAACAAAGCATTTGATAGGCTAAATTGGGAATTTTTGATTGTTGTCCTCCTTAAGTTTGGTTTTCACTACCAATGGATTAATTTTATCAAAGAATGTATTTCTAAAGCATGGTTCTTGATTCTGGTTAATGGAACAATTATTGGTTACTTTCAAAGTCGTAGAGGAATTCGGCAGGGGGACCCTATCAGACCCATGTTATTCATCATTATGGCAGAAGCTTTAGGCAGAACCATCAAAAATACTTGTAGTTCAAGGCTAATATCATTAATAAAGGCAACATATCTCACTAGGGTTGTTTCTCACCAACAATCCATTGATGATACCCTTTTATTGACTAAGGCATCGATGGTTGAGGCTAAAAGAATTAAATACATCCTACAACTCTACAAGGATGTTGCTGTTCAGAAAGTTAATTTTAGTAAAAGCAAGTTATATTTCTTGAACACCCCCATTTAGAGGCAAGGAAGGATTGTAGAAATTTTAGGGTGTGATATAGCAAACCTCCCCACTTCGTATCTTGGTCTTCCTCTTTTCATTGGTTCTCCGAGAGAGTCAATGTGGGACAGGGTTATTGAAAGAATTCAAAAAAACTTGCTGGATGGAAAGGTCATCTTCTATCTCAAGCAGGAAAGCTAAACCTCACTAAGGCCTCTCTTCAAAGCATTCTAGTTTATTTCTTCTCTTTTTTCAAATCCCTTGTGAAGGTTTTCTAGAAAATTGAGAAACTCCAAAAAGATTTTTTATGGACTAGATCAAAGGAGAAAAAAATGATACACCTTGTAGGATGGACCAAAGTGTGTAGACCCAGGGAAAATGGGGGCTTAGGTCTGAGGAGAATTTCTCATATGAATTTAGCTTTACTAGCTAAGCAGGCGTGGCACCTCATTTCTAGTGAAGAAAATGAATGGACAACTATCATCAAATGAAAGTATCTTCAAAATATAGAATTTCTAAGTGACTCAGTTCCAATAAGAGGTTCTGCTTTTTGGAAAGCAATTCTCAATTGTAATGAAATCATCAAAAAAGGTTTAAGATGGGTTTTAGGCAATTTTGAGAGGATAAATTGATGGAATGATAGGTGGGCTAAGGATGAACCATTGATGCAATATACTAAATTAGCCTGAATCAGAGATATCATGGAAGAACTCATTAGAAAAAAGTCTCTGATTATATGGTTAAGGATAGAGGCAGAATGAAGTGGAAAAAAATAAGAATTCAAGGATTTCAAGTAGAATCAAATGATCTTTGTAATATTCTTAGGAAACATTTTATCCCCATGATACCCAAGGAATATCAAGTGACCTGGGATCCTATGGAAAATGGGCAATTCACTGTTAAATCAACTTACAAGCTTCTACTTGATGACGAGGATTTTGTCCTCCAAAAGGACTTAGTTTGGATAAAAAAATTAATTCCAAAAATTGTAGTATTTTCATGGCTGGTTATCCAAGGAAGAATTCTAACCATTGATAATATGATGTGTAAAGGTATTTGTATCACTAATCATTGTTATACGTGTAGGGCTAATTGGGAGACCATTTATCACATTTTCCTTGAGTTCCCTTTTTCCTTGACTGTCCTAAGTGGGGTTTTTCAGGCCTTCAATATTTCTTGGGTTAAACCAGCCACCATACTTGATTTTTTTGTCTAGTGGCCTTGCCCCTTTTCAAGCCAAATACTTAGATACATGTGGAAAATTTGTCTCAATCACTATCTTTGGCAAGTGTGGTTAGAAAGGAACCATAAAGTCTTTGATGAGTCTATCCATGATCATAAAACTATCATTTCTAGGATCCTATCCTTTGCCAATGAGAATGTGAATCTTATCCCTTTTTATAGCTGTAAACCTCATCTGCAGGAGACCACGATTGCTCAATCTTTAAGCTTAACCTTGTTATATGAGTTTGTGCCTAGGATAGTCAACCCCAGAGCCAATGTTAAGTAGTCCCCATCTCCTATGGGTTGGTTTAAGATTAATTTTGATGGAGTAGCTAAGGAAAATCCTGGCAAAGCAAGCACTATGTTTTTTGAATATTTGGTAACAAGGACGAACAATGAAGTTGAAGCTAGAGCTATGTGGAGAGGCCTTCAAATGACTCAATACTTAGAAGGAAATTTGATTGTAGAAGGAGACTTTATGAATGTTATAAATCTCCTCAATAATTAGAAAACACCTCATTGGAGGATTAAAACAATTTTTGAAGAGGCTAGGATCCTTTTCCAGGGAAGATAGGACAGAAAAACCCAACATGTCTTTTGGGAAGCTGACAAAGTTGTTGATAAGCTAGCCAAATTGGGTTTCAATGGTGACAAACTTTTCAAATGGGAACACAGTGTCTCGAGAAAAGTAGAGGATCTTATTCAATAAGAATGCCAGGAATGATAGTCAAATTTACCAACAGGGAAGGCACTGTAATTTCGAATGCTATGAGTATTCCCATCTTTTTTTTGAAATGGACTCACAATAAAAATTATCCGAGTTGTCAGTCTTGGTGGATGCTACTTGGAAATGCCACAAATACTAATGGGGACAGTCACATGTTAGATAACATGGCTCCTAGTCATCTTAGTAATTTGATGTTGGTTGATAATCATAGGGCAGGAAAGAAATGGCAATATAAGACTTCAAACCAGAGCCACGTGGACCACCAAATAGCCATCACCATAAATCTAGCCAGTAGGTTCACTTCTCCAAGGTTGATTGGCCAAGATGGGATGTGGTCCCAAAGCATGTCATATATGGAAGAAAGCAATTACCAAATAATTATTAAGAGTAACTGTCAATACAAAGCTTGTGGGAGTTTTTTCAGTACTCTGCTATGTGTGTTTGTAGCTTTTTGTTTCTCCACTATTTCAAGGAAGGGATTTGTGTATGTTTCTTTTTTTTTTAATTATGATGCATGTGTGTTTTCTCGAGGTATACCCAAAATGTTGTATGGGAAGTTTTTTTTTGATAATAGGCTATGTGCCTTACCGGATGTAATTGCTTTGGTAGCATGTAGATTTTACATATATAGGATCCTTAGTAAGGACATGTTCATCAATAGCCCTGGGCTGATTTTTGTAAAAGGTTTTGGGTCAACCTGTAAAACCCGGTATTAATGCTATAGTGTCTTATCTACCAAAAAAAAAAATTGAATTTAAGCTACAGGAAACAAAATAGAATTAAAAAAACATAAAAATAGGGGAAAGGTAAGGGAAGAACACTTTTGAGAGTGGGCCCATACTTCCAACATGTTCTGCCCATATTAATAATTCACCAGACTCAAGTCAATTTACTTAGAAATGACTCAAAAATATTTATTAAAATTGTAGCAGAAAAATACGCAAGAAAAATTTGAGATCACATTTTTAGGGGTGGTTTGTATATTTATAATATATATATATATATATATATATATATATATATATATATATATATATATATATATATATATATATATATATATATATATATCCCTATTAAAAATTGGAAACAAATAACATGTTTTATTCTATTCTACAATAGTATGCATGAATAAAGGAAATCAGGTAAAATATCCAACTTTTGGACTATTTCAGTGTATTCTATTTTATCAGAATACATATGATATTTGCTTTACTTGATTTACATATATCTTTGCATAACAGTTGAAAAATAGATGTATAATCATCTTTGAAATTGTACTTGGTATGGATCCAATGTTGAGACTTCATCTGCATTCATTGCTAAAATCATGTTATATTTTAGTAAAATCAAGGGCCACGTGGACCACCAAATAGCCATCACCATAAATCTAGCCAGTAGGTTCACTTCTCCAAGGTTGATTGGCCAAGATGGGATCTGGTCCCAAAGTATGTCATATACGGAAGAAAGCAATTACCAAATAATCATTAAGAGTAATTGTCAATACAAAGCTTGTGGGAGTTTTTTCAGTACTCTGCTATGTGTGTTTATAACTTTTTGTTTCTCCACTATTTCAAGGAAGGGATCTATGTATGTTTTTTTTTTGTAATTATGATGCATCTGTGTTTTCTCGAGGTATACCCAAAACGTTGTATGGGAAGTTTCTTTTTGATAACAGGCTATGTGCCTTACCGGATGTAATTGCTTTGGTGGCATGTAGATTTTACATATATAGGATCCTTAGTAAGGACATGTTCATCAATAGCCCTAGGCTGATTTTTGTAAAAGGTTTTGGGTCAACCTGTAAAACCTGGTATTAATTCTATAGTATCTTATCTACCAAAAAAAAATTGAATTTAAGCTATAGGAAACAAAATAGAATTAAAAAAACATAAAAATAGGGGAAAGGTAAGGGAAGAACACTTTTGAGAGTGGGACCATACTTCCAGCAAGTTCTGTCCATATTAATAATTCACCAGACTCAAGTCGATTTACTTAGAAATGACTCAAAATATTTATTAAAATTGTAGCAAAAAAATACACAGGAAAAAATTGAGATCACGTTTTCAGGGGTGGTCTGTATATTTATAATATATATATATATATATATATATATATATATATATATAATCCTTATTACAAATTGGAAACAAATCACATGTTTTATTCTATTCTATAATAGTATGCATGAATAAAGGAAATCAGGTAAAATATCCAACTTTTGGACTATTTCAGTGTATTCTATTTTATCAGAATACATATGATATTTGCTTTACTTGATTTACATAGATATTTGCATAATAGTTGAAAAATATATGTATAATCATCTTTGAAATTGTTCTTGGTATAGATCCAATGCTGAGACTTCATCCACATTCATTGCTAAAATCATGTTCTATTTTATCGACAACAAAGTCATGTTGGAATTCAGCTTCAATGGGAATCAGGTGCCTTATTTGTAGAAGTCGAGAAGTAGGCACCAACATGGGAGTTAGGCACCTAACGAGAATCATGTGCTCGATAGTCAAGTACCAAATGGGAATCAAGTGCTCGTCAGTCAAGTGCCAAATGGGAGTCATGTGCTTCAAAGGGAATCGGGCACCTGACTTAGCACTTCACACTAGTGTACTATAGATGTTTTGCCTTTATGAATTTGAAAGTTCCAATTCTGAATGGGACCTCGACATACACATGCTAAAACATAGAAAATTCTATGAAATATACACACAATGCACTTAGAAACAAATATTAAATAACATGCAAAATAAATTGTTAAACATATATAAAATTCTCATAAAACATCTATATCTACAGAAATAAGGTCGTAGTTTATAAAGTATTATAAAAAATGAGCATTTTTTAAGGCTCATCAATGACACCTAGTTAGGTTGTATCTCACATGCATTTCACTCTCAATAGGGATATGATGCCTAGTGAATCTCCAACCTAGGGCCCACCTTCATGCATTTCCATCATTTCATCTATCCATCTCATCTCTTCCTTATTCCTTGACCTTGATAGTTTTCATTACTTATATCTCTCAAACTCAAGGGATATGCTTCTGATTTTGCTCCATTGGCCATGTCTATACCCTTTATTGCACACACCATACTCCTATCAAGTAGTAATCACTTTTTTCATAATATTTTTGCACACAATGCATCCCATAGTGGATAGCTTCATGGTCACAAGTGAGGGTATCCTCCATTCAACCATTTGTGAGCATACATCCCAGTGGGTATATCTCTTTTTCTCTAACCATCTTAGAGCGAGCACTACATCTATAGTAGTTCCAACTCCACCTTGTCCATATTTGCAAACTTATAACCCTTATATAATATCTTCATGGACACACATGAGGGGTAGCCTCCATCTTGGTCATTTTTGAGCATACATCCTCATAGGGATTTTTCATTTTATTTTGGCCTTTTGAAACTTTGTTTTCATTCATCCATGCATTTTATTTAGGTTTGCACTTTAGCTGCATTGCACTTAGTTAGATTCATACCATTAAATCTCATTCATTTAGGATTCATTCATTGCATCTATTATGTTTGTGTTCACCATGAATACACACAAAAAAAAGAGCAAAGAGCACATGATAGAGCCTAAGAGCTAGCCCACTTTCATATTTTCTTGTTTGTCATTTCTTCTTCTTTGTTTATTGTTCTCTCTTCTTCTAGGTCCATCATTTTTTAATTTTCATAGGAATTTTATATTCCTCCTAAAACTCAAGTGGTAACCCCTAGCCTTAGAGGTATTAATGGTAGTAATGTCTTGTTTTGCATAAAAACTTGTAGTGTTTAGGCTAACACCCCTTTTTGCACCACCCCTTTGTCCAAATCTAACTACCCCTTTTTATGTTTGTTGTATTTTACCGATAGGCATCTACATATTTCTTTGACACATTTATTAGGCCATAAATGCATCAAAGAGGGGGTAAAATGTAGACATGGAAAATTGACCAATTAAGATGAGTCATTTTCCTTAGATCCTGAGTTTTCCTATTAGAAAAGTAAGATCATCTTTGAGATAACTTTTCCCTCATAAAATATTCTCCATTCCTTTCAAAACCTATACCATTGGATTGGTATTGAAAAGAGATTTTTGATAGTATAAGTTGTATCCCATTCTACCTCTGTTTTGTCCTCCAAAGTGCCAAAAAATTGCACATGGGTCTAGATATCATGAATTTGCAATCATCCAATATGGGGCACAAATTTTCTATATTCGGTTTTTCTCTCAAAACCCCTTTCTAGCATCGTTTCTTTGTGATGTCAGCCCTTGATCAAGGTTTATTTTTTATTTTCCCACTCCAAACCTCCTATAAAAAGAGGATTGGATCCTCTCTTTTTCAATCCAATCCATCCATCCAACCTAATGAATTTTCTTGATAACCCATATCTTTACTTGCTCATTGTTCATGCTAATAAGTGCTCTTCTATTGTGGGATTGCTATTTTTATACCTTCTTATTTGGTTTTAGTTGCTCTTGGTGGATAAGTATTGGAGCCCTACGAAGGAGTCTACTATCTTGGTGGTCTTCATCCTTTTTTTTGTGAAGCTGCCAAAAGACATCATTTGATCAAACAAAATATACAAAACATAAATTGCTCTGAATGCTTATTTTTATTCATAAAATAATACTTTTAGGTTACAAAATGGGTCTCCCTATTTTCTCCATGAACATGCAATATCCTGATGATATCTTTCATAAATCCTCAGTGAAGGTGGGATTCTATGTGCGTGGGCAACCAATAGTTTGCTAATATGTGTTCTTCTACACCTATTTGGGGCTTGCAAAAAGAAAACTATACTAATAAAGCCCTATGATTAATCAAGCCCTATGATTATGAAGATAAATTTGCATAAAGAAAACTATATTAAAATATGAAAATAAATTGCACAAAACACTATAAAAGCATGAAATAAAGGATACCTGCTAAATTTGCTAATGTAGACCTCCTATATGGTCAATTTGTAGGGTGGCCTATGAATTTAAACTCATATTTGTAGTGTGGGGGCGAATTGGTCTCTAAATGACCTCAACTAGAGATCCTCTATCTGTATGGGTTCCAAGAGTGATATTTAGTTATTTGCATGATGCAAAGTCATCAGTTGTAGTCCTGGTACCATTTCTACATAGTTTTGGTAAGTTGAAAAGAAGGGGAGAGAGAGCTAAAATGAGGAGACAAACCCTATATTTATAGGAAAGGCCAAGGTCAGTGGGGTTTATTAGCTGAACTAGACCTTTGAGTTAGTTTCTAGTGAGGTTAGGTTAGGGTTTTGGGGAGGTGTCAAGCCCACATGCCCTAAAAGAATATCTCATCCTCACACATGTGTGAGGAAGAGTTAGGGTTATCTAGGGTTAGCTAAGTCCTAGGTTAGGTTGGGGTTTAGTTAGGGTTTCTAGAAATATCCTAACTAATTCATGGTGCACACATGTGTGAGGGTGTTCTTAGGGATAATTAGACCATTAACCCTAATTAACCTTTTATTAATGATAAAGTGCATGTTTAGTGAAAGTCACTTGTGAATTAGAATCTTGATTAGTCTAATTATGATTTTTAGTGGGGAATGGTCCCATGGGATCCTAATTAGATGTAGGAAAGTTCTTAAGTGTCCTTAGGGATCTAGTAGGTAGATTCCTAGTTAATAAAAAGGTATTTAGGATGCATTCTACCTAGTTTTGTAGGTTTTGATCCTGTGGATGACTAAGGTAGCCAATATAACATCCTACGATGGCCTATGCAAGTGTCACAGCCCACCTTGGAGGACTACTTTTAAGATTTTATTTATGTAGTGATAGATGATTTTAATTCTTAATATATTTGCATTGTATTTGTCAAAATAAAATGATGTTTTGTGGCTAATTGCAAGAATATTTATTCTCATAGGTGGAAGACTAACCACCAAGATATGATAAGAGAAATTATGACTATGACAACTCAATAGGTAAAGCTCATATTTCTATCATCACTAGTTACCTCCTTGATGGTAGTGTTACTTGAGTATTACTCTAAAAAAAGTCCTGCCCAATCAAAGGAAAAATGGTGATGGGGGATACTAGGCACATGCATCAAGTGATTGTATGTCATTTGTGTGTGATTTATGTTTTATTTCATGATTAATTTGCATAATATTGGTTTAATTGAATTTTAATTTGAAAATGCACATTAAAAATGTTTTGCATTTTACAAATTATTCTAGAAAATATTGCAAATAATATCATGCAATTTATAATGATTTTGTAAAATTTTTAAATTGAGCAATTTTTAAAAGAAAAGGATTTAGTTGTTGAGCATGCTTATCTGATTTAGCTGATCCTATTTTAGAAGGAAATTAGGTAGTTTATTTTTTATGAACTTGCTCATTTTGTGATTAAATTAAATCATGGAAAAAAAAACTATCTTGTAGATTTAAAAAAATCAATTCTTCCTACACAGGAACCGCTTTGGAAAAGTTGAAATGGTGGATAAGATTTTGATCCTATTACTATGGATTCCCTTTTCCATTAAAATATATATATTAAAGGAAGCTTTAACTTGGGGTGATAAAAATAAGATAAAATAAATTATATATATATAGAAGCATATTTTATAAAAGAAAGAAAGCAAAAAAATAAAAATAAATAATAAATAAAAATTTACATTTAGAAACATCTTTCTTGTCAAAAAGAAAGGAAGCTATAAATTACCAATAAGATTGGAAAAAGGGGCTATGGTATGTAAGGCTGGGAAAGGAAGGATATTAGGGAAGCACAAAGAGAGCATTCGGATGCTAGAGAATTCTAGGTTGGGTTTGTCCACTATAATCTATATTAATGTTTGTCTTGTACAATTTGCTTTAACTGGTTGACTCTCTTTTTCAAAGTATGTTCTGGACAAATTATGTTAAGCATTGTTTAGTTCTATTCTTGTTTATAAAATATGAAAATGAAAATAAATGGATCCGTCACTTAGGGATATTTGTGTTCTTGTGCATGGCATAGGCTATGGTTCCATTCATTCATTGGTAAATCCATTATGTTTCTAGGACTACGATTTCTAGACTTCTGTGTATTGATATATCGATGCCATTGCACCACCTTAGGACTGTGCCCTATGTAATTAATTTATGTATCCATTCCTTTTACAAGTAGGGGTTGGAGAACTACTTATATTAATCTAATTAAAACATAGGATGTCGAGCCCTATGGGTTACCCAAACACTGAAATGTCGACATCAGTTCATTCTAGTACTACACCCTAGATTTGTGAGGTTTCCACCTTTTCTTATAGCTATTCCTTGATTACATTTAGGACATAGGAAATATTAGGCTAACTGATCACCTATCACAAGTAGAAACAACATTGTGTTGTCACAATAAAGTTTAGGATGGACTTGAAGGTCTACATCTAAGTCTCATTTGTATATACAATTGTTGCTATCACTCTGTACTCAAAATTCTATACCAACCATTTCCTAATAACCATTATGATATTTGGGTGCTTGAAGGAGAGATGCCATATTTATCCTTACCATGGTCTAGGGAATTTACCAGTTAATACTACCTATTCAGGATCACCCCTGACTATATTCATCTATCTTCGAAAAGCACTGCCAGTGAACAAGTCGAGTACCATAGTCATCTCTATCGACCTATGATTCTAACTCTCTATTGGAGGATATTTTTGGTACACCTATAAAAGACCTATTAATATATGGTGTTAGACTATCGTAAGCATGGTAGTGAAACATAATCACTTTTTTTTTAAGACTTCCATCTGTGTATATTGTCTTTCTATTTTATAGTCGAGTTCAACTCTGATGATTGGCACCATGCATTGTGTTGTTATGTTAAGCTATTTATCTTTATCTCATATCCATATTTAGCTCAAATGTATTGCTATTATTTCAATATTATAGCTTACTTCAATTTCATCTACCAATGAAGGAGTGTGACTTTTATTAGAACATGAGCTTTTCAACCAGATGTTGTTTTTTGTTTGTTGTGTTCACTTTGTCAAAGACCGTGTTATATTGGCTTGTCATGATAATTTTAAGGTAATTTCCACCAAATGGATACTACTGGTAGTTTGTAGTATGCTTTAATTCCATTTTTAATCAAGATTTAACATTGTGCACCAATATCCAAATGACTTAGATCGGCTATAATCCCTAGATACAATATTAAACACATGTTGGGTTTATTAGAGCATTTGGGTTTTAATTAAGAATTTGGTTGTGTAGTGATATATGATATATTCAAGAAGATCCTTCATTGAAAAATTGTAATGTTTAACCATTTGCATGCAGAGACTTATAACATTTTTTAAATGACTCATTAGACGTTTGCTAAACTAAATTGTATAATTCTTTTGTGTGATCATTGATTTTTTTCATAGAATTGATTAATGTTGAAACCCAATATAAATGGTCACTTTAATTAGAACCTTTGTTCAAGTGAAACTATGTATAAATTGCATTTATATTTCATTATATGTATTATAATGATATTTGTAAAAAAAAACCATTAATACTGGCTATTTTGATTAAGAAATATTATTTCAATTAGAATAGGATTCTTTTTACGTTAAGTTGCACTGATTAACTTTATATGAACATTGGAAGTAGAAGAGGGAAATCAACTAAATAAGTTGTATTTACCTTATAAGACTACTCACTTATTATTGTAAATATTGGTTTTGTTATCATGAAGTAGAATGTTTTATAAAACTTTGAAATCATATGTATTTTGAATAGAGAGTTAGAATCTATTAATTAGATTTATTGAATGAACAAAGTAATGATATATTATGCATGGTAATTGATTGGAATTAACTAGAAGAGTGGAAGAGTGCCTTCTACTTTTGGGAAAGGATGGATTGGTGACCTTTCCTTGGGAAGAGGTATGGGACTCTTCCTTATGTTTGGTGGTAATCCAAAAAATAATGGTTGGGATTATGAATTAATCCTTATTAAATATGGATGATTATGTGATTCATGCTTGGTGATTTCTTAGAATATGTTATACATTTGTCAAATATTTGGAGCATGATTGCATATACATTTGATTAGCATGTTTGCTTGCATTACATTTGGCATAATTTACATCTGATTTGTCATGATCCCTTCACTATCATCTCTCACACCATGAAGATCTGAGATATTCCAGAAAAGGACTGGACAACAATGATTGAAGATGATTATACTATCCATTTTGTATAAGCATGTTTTGAGATAGTTTCATTGTAATTATGGATGGCTGAAACTATTGAGGAATAAACAACCAAGAGTTGTAATATTTGATGAATTTTGGATTACATGTTTTTGTATACATATTGAAAAGTAGACTTCTAATGTAGTATTCATGACCAATAAATTTTAGGAGATATATAATTTATAAATTGATCAAGTAATGGAAATTCTTTGATTTATACATATGATGTTTAATGCACATTTATAATTTCTATTTCTTATTGATTTCAATAGTGTAGAGGAAAACTTATGGATGACCTACATAACAATATGAGACAAAACAATACCATTAATTTAAGATATTTAGAAGCAAACCAAGCACTCAATACATTTGGGTGGATAAAAATAAAACACCAAACCTATTCATGTGTTTTGGGTTTCTATTCCCTATGATGGATAAATAATTTCATTATGTACTGAACTTAATTGATTCATTTATATAGCAAAAGGGTTACCTAAATACAAAAGTGTGGAAAAATAAGTCTTAAGAGGTATAGGGTAATATAATAATGCTTAAGATGACATTCCAAGGATTATGTAATTTTAATCACGTGTAGTGATTTTCTTTTAATAGCAACCCCATCGAGAAGATATGGGCAGGATCTAAGATCTATGAATAACCATTGTTGAGGTTATTTCATCTATTATGGTTTTTCATATTCAAAGCATTCACCTATATAGGGTGATTTCCCTTTTTATGAGGAATGAAACCTAATGCTTTGAGCTTTCTCATATCCAAGAGGTATGAGGGTTTCATATAAGTTGATCACTTCTACTCAAGAGCGACTCTAATCAACTTTTAATGTCTCTTGATGATATTTGCCTTGATAAATTACAATCCTAATGGAATTATTCTATATTAGTTCATTATTATGACCCTTGCCTCATGAAATATGGATATGTATATATATATAAATTGTGGTAACAATTGGGGTTGTTACAGTTGGTATCAGAGCCTAGGCTAACTAGTAGACTCTAGCTAGATCTAGGTTAGCAAAAGATTTGGGTATGAAACAAAACAACTCAAACATAAATTCCATAACTCTAAATGATGCACACTAGGTAAGGACAAGGTTGGTACTTGAGATTACCAATGCTTGAGTTCCTATTCCCCATGAATAGATCCACAGTCGTTCAAAATTGGAAGAGCTAAGCAAACCCTTCTTCTATGAGTTTTAAGCGGTGTACCTTAGACTCTTTTGGGAAAATTTCTTGACATCTATGTCTTTTGACTTACTCCATATTCTCAAGTGTGTATGAAAAAAAACAAAGTTAGTGGACTAAACTAAGGAATGAACTTAGTAGCAATAGATTACTTAAGAAATCACGATGAAATCTAGTTGTTTAGAATTTCAACTATGAAAATTAGTGAGAATTAATACAAATTTTTACTCCAAGTAAACATGGCAACAATCTTGAGAAGAAAATAGGAACCTTGCAATAAGCTAGTCCCAATAGTCCTAAAGCCAGAAATATAGGAGAAATTTTTGGGAATTTAGACAAAGACATGGATAACCTTACTGCCATGGTTTCCATAATGCAAGATCAAATTCAATAGATTTTGTAAGCTATAAATATATAGCATCACCACAACAACAATCAAGATATGAAAAATCCAGAGGTTGAGATTAGAGAGGATGAAGATCCCGAAGAGCATGAAAACAAGGCATGCATGAAGAAAGAAATGGATAATAACATAAAGCATATTAGAGTGACTAAGAAAGGAGGAGAGGATGTAACGGAGTCTTGGTTAGATGAATTGGAACTTCATTTTTCCATAAGAAACTATTCCTCTAAAACTAAAACAACATTTGCTATTTCTCATCTAGGAGGAATAGGAATTTACTGGTGGAATGCATATAAATATGAACATAATATATCACCTAACAAGTTGAAGTGGAATTTTTTTGTGGAATATTTTAAGGATATATTCCTTACAAAGAAATTTTATTTGAATAAATTTAAGAAATTCTTTGTATTTCAACAAGAATATAGATATGTGTAGGAATAATATGAGTAGTTTTTGGGACTCCTTAAATATGTGTCATCCTATAATCATAATAATGAGATGAAAATACACAAATTTATCATAGGAATTAAACCTTGGTAAATTTCCAGGAGATATGGATTGAGTTTACCAACGAAGACAAAGTAAGGCAAAGGATGTATAGTGAACCAAGATAATTTCAACCAATGCTAATTTCAGCAATGCAACTGAAGAAAACTATTAGAAAAAGAGGAATGGTTCATTTAGTGAAACTCAAGGAAAAAGAGGAAATTCCAAGGGAAGAAATTATTAAAAATTTCCATTGTTGCAAGAATTTCATGATGTATTTGTTGATGAAATACCTGGATTACTACCTAAATGTGAGTTTGATTTCACCATAGAATTGATGCCAGGTACCGAGCCTATCCATAGAGCTCCATATAGAATGAACCCCATTGAGATGAAAAAACTACAAGTGTAACTTTAGGAGTTTCTAGAAAAAGGGTTAATAAAACCAATCGTATCACCTTGGGGAGCACCTGTGTTATTTGTGAAGAAATATGGTACATTAAGTTTGTGCATATATTATAGAATGCTAAATAAGGCAACTATCAAGAACAAATATCCATTGCCAAGGATAGAAGATTTATTTGATCAACTAAAAGATGCCACCATTTTCACAAAGATTGATCTAAAATATAGATATCATCAACTAAGAATCTGAGAAGAAGACACTCATAAAACCGCATTCAAGACTAGGTATGGTCACTATTTATTTATAGTTCTACCATTTGGATTGACTAATGCACCAACAAATTTCATGAATTTGATGAATAATGTGTTCAAAAATTAGCTAGATCAATTTGTGTTGATATTCTTGGATGAAATTTTAATTTATTCCCGTAATAGAGAGGAGCATGAAAAGAACTTGAGGATAGTGTTAGAAATTTCCAGGAAGAACCAACTCTATGAGAATTTGTCTAAATGTGAATTCTATGTTCCACAGGTGCATTACTTAGGGCATATTATATCAGTAGATGAGATTATTGTTGATCCAAATAAAATAGAAACCATTTTGAATTGGCCACCTCCAAAAAATGTGATATAAGTGAGAAGCTTCATGGGTTTGTTAGGATATTATAGGAGGTTTGTTAAAGACTACTCTACGACCAAAAAAGCATGCACCCAAAATGTTGTAATTGCATAAACAAGGTAAAATTGATATTCAAACACATAAATGGACAAAACACATAGAAATTACAAGAAATACCTCTATTATTCCATTAAAATAAATGAGTTTCTGATTACAAGTAAGTCCCTCTTAGGGATACTCTATTTTGATATGCAATTACAATTATTTCAATTCCCCTTAGGAATGAAATGCACTATCAAGCCCTTAAGGTGACACAAACTTCTCTAGGGTGGAGTAGACCCTCTTCTTCACATTGAGGAAGGAAATGAATGGTTGTAGCTACTTAGAAACCTATTTCCTACGATCAAGAAACAACACAATAATATCAAAAGCATAGGCAGCCTCTCATGATGAGGCCCTTTAAAGACAAATAGCATGAAAATAGCATAATGACATCAAATAAATAAAATGCATATACTATGCTAAACATATGTAAATCCAATCAAGATTGATGGAAATATGTAGATGAAGAGTACAACTATCAATCTCTGGAATCAATTGCTTGAAATGAAGAGTTATAACATGAAAAGAAATCGTTAACATCTAAACTACTATGATGAAAACAAGTTAGAAAAAACACTAATCTATCGGTCAAAAGTCTCTATAACTACAATTTAATCATGCAAATGACTAATCTAATCTAATTAGATGGGCAAAAATGAAAATAGTAAGGTGATGATACCTCTATTGCAAACCATAGTATTGATGCGCGGTCTACACTGTAAACCATGACTAAAAGCCATGGTTAGAACTCAAGTAAGTTTATCCTCAAAATCAAGGGTAGTGGGCTTGACCTCCTTGTCCAATTGATGTTCAAGGGTCACCTTCGATGTTCTTATGACAAGTTTGACGGTTGATTCACTGTGAGAGGCCTCCATTTGCCCATATTTGTGTTTCTTGGCTCTCCTAGGTCCTTAGGGCATCCATGTTCTAATTTTTCATTATGCTTGACAAATTGACAATGGGGATGGCAACAAGGCTCTCTCTATGCACTCAAGTAAGTCCACAATTCGACAAGGCTTTGTTACTTTGATCTCCAAAATGCACTCTATTTTTCTCTAATTCTTAGGGGTACTTATAGGATGTTCGAGGACTAGGGGTGGCTTCATGGAGAAGCCAAGATCAAGAAGGGGTGGTTAGGATAGTTGGATTGGAAACTTTCATCCTCTAACTACCATATTCTAGAACAAATGGCTGTTCAAACCAATTTGGCTCGAATGAAGGCCAACTAAACTTCAATTAAGACCATAGGTTACAACTATGGTCTAGACTATAAACCGTAGGCCTTAGCCATGGTTTAGACTGTAGACCACAAGTCTAGGCTACAGTTCAGAATGATTAGGACAAGGAGCCCAAATTGAGTGGTTAGAACCACTACTCTATCTTAGAGTCTATCCAAGATCCTGTATATGGTCTTGTAGCATGTCCATATGAGTAGTCACCCTCGACATGACACATTTTAGGTGTCTATGAATGCCACTTTTGAGATGCCTTGTGAGATCGAACAACGTTGAGAAAAAATAGACCTCCTAAAATAATGTCAAAGGTTCTATGATGATCATTAGTCAGATCAACATTATATGCCTCTTTTCTAGCAAAAGGACGCACATCCTGGAATCATTGCTTCCAACTAGGTGAAAGGCTTAGATTTGAAAAGCTTGTGCCCTTATCATCTCATTCAATGTAGCTATGCATTCCATAGGTATATTCTGACCCATATATCTAAAATGCAGAGAACAACAATAAAAATCATATTTTCTATTTACCCCAAGCAAAGGGGTAAGCTTATGATAGTTGTTGACAATGATTCACAGGGATGAATGCAATTTTGACAAGATCAAGGGATCTACGATATTTGGGATCTTCTATTGATTTTGATTATGATTTGATATTATGACTACCCCATCAAGCGATGAGTAGATGAAGGTAATGACAATGATTAAAGCAATGATGTCACTTGACCACCATGGATGATCTAAATAAATTTAGATTTGAGCATATTAATGCCTTGGCTAGGCCTAGTTCAACTTCTAATTCCAAATGTTAATAGTAATTGTACATTCCTATCCCATTGAGCAATCGAGCTACAATAGCCATCTTAGGGAATCAAAATGAGGCAACTCCAATTATATTTGTGTTGAATAAAGTTATCGATGATTTGCTAAAAAGATGTCATACAAGACATGACATGAAATGCCTTGTTCCTGAGAAGAAATCAAGCCACGAAGGCCTTCTTAGGGATTGAAAAGAAGCATATCAGATCAACGATGATAATTTTTTTCCCAAATGTCCTTATGGTAATTTACCCATCTTACCGGATTGCATGGATCGCAAGTCACTTCAACCACCAAGTGTATAGAATAAATTACTAAATACAAGGCGCATTTGGTTTTTAATTATTTGATTTTTTTTATTTTGATTTATTGATCGATCCTGGTGCTTTGAAAATCACCAAATTTGCAATATTGATTGCTCTTTTTGAAATTTTATCCGTTAGGAGTCATTAATTTGCCTTTTTAGACCTTCCCACAGTGGGTTTTTAGTGCATTTAATGCTAGCTACGAACCACGGGTACGGTCTGCGATTGAATTTTTCAAATTTTGGGAACCATGGCTAGGGCCTATAGTTAGAAAACCCTAATTTTGGGACCGCAGGTGTTAGCTGTGGTCCGCAAAAATTAGGCAAACCTTTAAATAGTCATTCCCATTTAAATTTGTCATTATCTTTCTTGAAAGAAATTGCATTGAGAACTCTAAGAGATAGGAGACATTCCCTAATCTGGAATTCTACCCAAAACTCTACCATATACTGCACTTGATACCCTAATGGCGAATCCTAATCAACCATCAAATAGTAGAGGCTACGGAGTGGGAAAGGTAACTCAAAACCGAGTCCTCGTAGTTCAATACCAATTAAAATCAACCACATTAAGTAATGCGGTAAATGAACCTCACTAAACAGTTGGTAATGAACCCCACTAGATTAGGTTAATTAGGTTTTTAATTTTTTTAGTGAGATAGGCTAGGAAGGTACCCGAAATGGGTATTCTTCCTAGACCATAGCTGGCAATTGCGGTTCCCAATTTTTAGATTGGGGACTGCAGGTATCAACTGCTGTTCGCATTCAAACTACAACGGTCATATTTTGATCACAGGCAGACCGTAGGGTTGACCTATGGTTCGCCAAATTTAGAAATTTTTTATTAAATTTTTGTATTTTCTAAAGTTAATTAGGCAATTAATGCTATTTAATGTAATTCTAACTTGCCTAACTGATATTTTTTATTTTTATGAATGCCTTACGACATGTTTTTATATTTTTATCAATTTTTAGATGTTTTTGATGTTTTTAGCTAGATTTTAGCTTATATACTACTTTTATTTTAGAGGTTGACCTCTAGGGCTCGCATTATCTATCTACTTAAGACTCTCTATAGGCAGCTCACTGATGGCGAGCGTGCATGGTTTAGAGCCATAAAATTTGGGTATGTATTAGATCTACCCACTATTAGGGTATATTAGACCTATTTGACTGTGTTGGCCCGACATTGGAATGCGTGGACCAACACATTTCACCTACCTACAAGTGAAATGACTATGACCTTAGAGGATGTTTATCAGATCTTTAGGATCTTGATCGATGGTGAGGCCATCACCTCTTCCTCTTCTCAGAGAAAGGGGTCTATCTTTGATGCTATATTTGGTGATCAAAGTAAGGAGGTGCAGGAGAAGATTGACCATGGGGAATCCACATTAGATACTAGCAGGGTGAGCACATTTTCTCAGTCCACGTGATGATCTTTATGATCCTTGTGGTATAGGTAGTGCTTCTAGACTCCTCGGGCATGAGGATTCCTTGGAACCTCCTAGCTAATTTTTGGTGAGTGATTCAAAGTTCCACTACTCAACCACTACATCTAGCTTGGGGGAACACACTGCTATGTCAGCTCTATCGGGAGCTATACTAGATTACGAGTTGGAGCCACTGAGGTATTAGTTGTAGCCTGTTGCTATAGATCTAGGGTTGGCAACACAACCATATTGAGCATCCCATAGACTTACATCTCCATATAACAACCATTGAAGATGTTCATTGGTGCTATATCATGTGCTATCCATGAGACGAGGGATTTTTGAGTAGGACCCATGTTAGAGACACAAACTATTATATTGCATGATTTGCAGTGCTTAGGTCGAATGACATTGAGTGGTTCTCCTATATCGATTGCCCTAATTGGATCGAGGTAGGCAAGTGGCTATGACATAATCACCAGGATAGGTGGCTACTCAATCATAATTTTGATATTAGAGAGTATCAGTTCTTCTCTTGTATCTTGTGGTAGTTTGACTTAGTGTAGGATATTCCAGAGATTCTATTTGTATATCGGTGTCTCGTGCTAGAGACACATCTACCATGGATATAGTTTGTAGCTCTGAGATATGAGGGTGATGACTTCCAGGAGTCTAGGGATGACACACCTAGGACCATCCCAACATATGACACATGGTGGTACCTCCTACAATGGCAATTTTTAGGGCCTTTGGGTAGAGTTGACGACCAGGAGGTAAGGGTCTATCATGATGGACGTAGGGTGCACCAGAGGATCGAGGGTGTATGGGGAATCGAGGCCACCATAGAGGAGGCTCCATAGGTAGATGTATAGGAGGATGAGGGGTTAGAGGAGGGTGAGGTGCCTCCTAATAGTGATGTAGGGGAGCTCCTCACTCAGGTTTTTTACCTATAGAGTAAGGTTGGGAGGCTACAGAATCAGTAGTTGTTGCGGGACACATATATCATCCTTCTAGAGGTGAAACCAACTCATCGAGATAGATAGCTAGTAGAGGCTTAGGCACAGATTATAGCCCTCATAGCTTAGGATATAATAGTAGAGTCACAGGTCGATGAGCTCACTAGTTCACAAGATGTGGCACTGGCACAGTGGGATGAGGCCATTGTAGAGAGAGAGCTGCCCAAGGCACAGGGGGGGGATCCTTCATCCTCCCATACTATTATGGGACCTCTTGCAGCACCATCGACTACACTACTAGGAGATGGTAATCCCATGGAAAAATTTTGGCAGATCACTTCCCTCATAGATGAGGGAAATGATCTTTGCAATGCAAAGGTAGCTTGCATCTCCCAACTAGAGGAATTCATTATATTGTGGGGCTTGGAGGTGCCAGAGGACAAACATGCTACTAGGTCTCAAAGGACCAGGTCTAGGACCTTAGGATAGTCCACAGTGAGCTCCAGCTAGTGGATGCATAAGATAGAGAGGATGCACAAGTCCTCTAGCACACATGGAGGTAGCTCACACAAGAGTCATAGGGAGATGAGTGCAACCTCTAGTCATAGATCTAGCCACTTAGAAATACTGGTGTCCCATGTGTTAGGCCTATTTATGTTAGATGGCACATAGGGCCCTTAGTAGGGCACCCAATAGGCTCCAGAGCATAGGGTTGAGGGAGATGGTGAGAGCTCTAGTTCAGGGGGAGCAGGCTAGAGCTAGGGCTCTACTAGATCTAGGCTACATTTTTCATATGCACCATTTTTGGTGTAAGGTCTAGGACCTACACGGTTGTAGCCTACGGGTATTTTGTAATCCTGATGTACTCTTGAGACACACACACACACACACACACACACACACACACACACACACACACACACACACATATATATATATATGATATGATCATTTATGACTCATTATGTGTACTTGTATATTTTTTATTTTTTATTTATGTTATGCATATGGATGCAATGCTTATGTTAATTTGATGCTATATGATGTGATGTATGTATGACATGCACTAGATAGCTATTTAATTTATGATGATGATGACATGCAATGATCTAGAATCTTAGATATGTGATGTATGTAATGCATTATTTACATGATGATAATCTAATATAAATGAACTTGTATGATTTAATCACTTAAAACATAAGGAATGAATGCAAATATGTTTATCGATCTAATGGACGACACCACCAAATTTATAAAAATCATGAATGTAATTGAAACCCTTAAGATAAGAATTTAATCAATTAATCACCCATATATTAAATGCAATGAATGCAGTTGTATGATGCGAATGATATAATGTGTCATTCTATTTTCCTTTACAAATTTGAAAATATACACGATATAGTCAGTGGCCATCTAAATATTATTTCTAATATACATCCAGTATCTATCCTATATATTGATTGTGCTTTATATGATGAAGTATCATGAACTCGATACTTTGCAGTTTGATGATTTGTAATGACTTTTTCCATTTGATGGTTTATGCTTTTTAGCATTTGTTGCTTTTTAGAGATATTTTTGAGGTTTTCCATGAGGCTCAAACACCCTAGTAGACTTATCAAAAGTTTCATACTAACCACACTAGGATTCTAAAATGCAATGCTTTTTCTAGGATAGGCCCTAACTATTCATTATACATGTGTGTGCACATGATTGTTTTAAGATAAGACATGAGTGTTCCCCAATGTCAGGCAAGATTCTTTTAGCCCATTGCTAAGATAGGGGTACCACAAATATCTTATCCAATCCCAAGTTTAGATTTTAGTTGGACTAAACCACTAGGCAATGCAGGGCACCTAAAGCTAGCTCTTCCACTTTCAAACATTGCTCTTCTTCATAAGTGAGGTGCTAATGCATCAAACATATCATCATGTGTAAGGTAACAGTAGTGTTGAAAATTCCAGGGATTCAGGTTCATTCCTTTCTATCCTTCAATTTTTAGGATACTTGCTCATATGTAGTGAAGCAAGGGAGTCGATTCCATCTTCATTTTGAACTATCTTTGGATATTCATTTGATCGCTCTTCGAACTAGATTTTTGGATCTTCATTTGATATCCACTCAAACTTTGATTTATGATCTTCATTTTGAACTTGATTTAAGCCTATTTTTTTTATCTTCATTTGATCTTCACTTTTCAGCATTTACATTTGACAATTTTCTTCAAAAACTTTCCTTTGGGGGATTTACTTGGAAAAATTGTTTTTGGTATATTTATTGAGGATATCGATCTTATGATATCAATATGGGATATCAATCTGGGAATTCGATCTATGATATCGATCTAGGATATCAATATTGAGGATTTACATGGGATAGAACTCTAGGTTATTGCTCATTTTATCATAAGAAAGTGATTCTGAATAGGTAACTAACCTATCCTTTTGCCAACTGCCAACATTTCCCATACCATCTGCACATAGGGATAAGCAAGAATAACTATTTTTGCTTTAGGATACCAGGTCCTACTTAGCGACTTTCATCTTACCCTAGTCCTTGTTAGGATTTTTTAATTTTTTGATTAGTGATAGGCTTATGATATGCTAATGGCTATACTAATTGAACCTCGGCTACAAAAGCAAAGCAGACTTTCTACCAACTCTTGATAAGACCTCTAGGTATGGTTGAGTGACAGAAAAACTTGAGTATATCTCCGTAGAAAAATTATAGATTGTGTTGAAAAACACAATTACTCATACGAATGATGGATCATGATAAATGCAGAGATGCATGATTTATACATAAATGTGGTGTCATTTGTAAGACTAACAAACATAATACCTCCTACTATGGAATGCAACGGATGATGAATGCCTATATGTAATGTAGTAATGTAGTGGATGCATGTGTGAATGCAAAATGAGAATACTAAATTCAAATGCAAATGCAAATGTTTTTGGATTTTATTTATTTTATAATTTTTATGAGTTTTTGAGCCTCATATCTGACCAAACGGTGAGTACATGCCTCTAGAGCCTTTAGATTGACCAAGAGATTCTTAGGAATCCTTGGAGATTTTAGGATTGACCAAAGGGATTATGGGTACCTTTGGGGTGTTTTGGGATGACCAAGCGATTTTGAGAATCCTTGGAGCTTTTGGGTTGACCAAGTAGTTTTTTAGAAACTCTTGGTACCTTTTGATTGACCAAACTACTCATAAACAATCTTGGAGCCTTTTAGGATGATCGAGCAATTATGAGAAAACCCACGAGGCCTTTGACTAACACGACCAAGTGGTTTCATGAATCCTTAGAGCCTTTTGGGATGACCGAGTGGTTTTCAAAAAAACCCTTAGAGCTTTTTGAGGTTTGACCAAAGGGCTTATAGATGCCTTTGGAGATTTTTGATTGACCAAACTACTTATGGGAGTGTTTGGAGCTTTTTAGGATGACTGAGCAGTTACAAGCAACCCTCAAATCCTTTTACTATGCTCTTCAAGCATAAAATGCCTTAATATGGATGATGTTGAGAGGTCCAGCTCTTCAACACCTCCTAGCGATGTTATGCGATAGGTACCCAGAATAATCTTTTTAGATATGATGTAAGGTCCTAGCCAATTAGCCGTAAATTTATCTTGCATATCTGGTGCTCAATTAGAGTTCTGTTGGTTCTATTTCAAGACAAGATCCCAAAATTCAAAGTCTCTCTGGTGGAATTTGATATTGTAATCTCATTTTAGTTGCTCTTGATAAATGCAGAGATGCTCCAGGGCATTCGCAATGTTCATCAAGCATCATTAGTTGATCCAATCGAGATTGTCACACAGTGTCATCATCAATGAATTCTTTGAATGCGACACGCAGCATAGGAATTTCCAATTCCAAGGGCATAATGGCCTTAAAGCCATATACTAGTGAGAATGGTGTTGCCCCAGTGGGCATCCGAATACTAGTCCTGTAAGCCCATAATGCAAGGGGCAGCTGGATATGCTAGTCCTTATGGTTTTCTTGTACCATATTTTTCAAGATGGCCACCACTGTCTTATTTGAAGCTTCAACCTGACTGTTTTCTTGTAGATAGTATGGAGTCACAAAACTATATTTGATTCTATATTTAGATGTCAAAGCACTCACAGTTTTGTTCTTGAATGACGTTCCATTATCTGATATTATTTGGATGGAATCCCAAAATGACTTATGATATGCTCTAGTATAAACTCTGCTATACGAGCTCTAGTTGTCATTGTTAAGGGTATTGCTTCCACCCACTTTGTAAAATACTCAGTAGCCATGGTTATGAATGGATGTCAACCCGATGATGGAGGAGAAATCTTTCCTATAAGATATAATCCCCACTAGGAAAATGGCCAAGCCACTTGGATGGGCTGTAAGGCCTATGATGGCAAGTGCATAAAATTAACATGATGCTGACATTTAACGCATTTCTTGACATACAAATTGCACTCCTTCTCCATAGTGGGCCAATAGTAGACCATTCAAATTATGTGCTTGACGATGGCCTTGTCACTGAAATGGCCATCACACGTACCATCATGAGCTTGCAAAATCACCCATGATGCCTCTTGGGGCTATAAGAAATGAAGAACTCCATCGTAGCCTCATAGGTATAGGATGTCTCCTATTAAGACATATTTAGCCACTTTTTATTTAAATGTATGCTTCATGGCATGCAACAATCCCTCTGGAATTATACTAAGCTTCAAGAAGTCTTTAATTTGTAACATCCAGTTTTGATAAATCTTAGCTTCGAATGCTAAGACGACTTGCTCCCCCTACGTATCTACTTTTGTAAATGTAGAATCAGAAACAACCTTGTGGTGAATGGTAGTATTGTTGGCAATTTTATTTATTTTATGTTGTCATTGATGTCACATGGATCACATTGAGTTTTGGTGGCCAAATGATATTTTGGAAAGCATGGATAAATACAGGGTTTTTATGAAAACCAAGGTAGGCAAAATAAAAGGTTTTATTTAAAACCATGGATGGTATATTTGAATTGGGTTTTTCTTAAAACTAAATTTGGCATTTCGTTTCATCGAAAAAATGTGCCCTGGTGATGGAGATATTTAATTTTTAATATTTAGTTTAAATTTAAATTATTTAAAATTTAAATTTAAATTTAAAATTAAATATGCAATATTTCCATCGACATCATCAAAAATAATAAGGAGGCTATATAAATGGGATACCTAAGGTTCATAAACTAATTCTTTCTTGTGGTTTATAATCATTGTCTAAGCATCCGAATTGAGCTCGTGCAAAAATCTTTTAGAAAGCAGAAGCAACAAATAAATGAAGGTTGGTCGAAGTCCAAAGTCATTGTGGGCAAAGTGGCGCATTGGCAATTGGATTTTGGCTAAGGTGTATGGCAGCACAAAAATCAAGGTTTCAAATCACCTTGACTGTGTTCAAAAGGCATTGGAAGAAAAGCGCTCGAAGTGATTTTTATTTGCAGAAAAGGAGGAAAGGTTTTAAGGCATGTTGTGCCTTTCCATTTTGAACAAGCAGCTAGCTTGTGTGGTAACCTTAGCCATGGCTAAGATGCTCACGGTGTGTGCAAGTTAGGGGTTCGAATTCCCTTGAGGAGGTAAATATGTTTTTGCTCTAATTAATTTTGTTAAGCCCTAAGTTGGAGTTATAAGGTGGTTAGGAATAATTAATTTTTTTAATTAAACTTTGTTTTTATAAGGGCTATGATTATTATTTCAAAGGTGGATGAGTTGTTGATTTAATTTGATGTTCATGAAATTGAGAATTAATATTTAGGAGAAATAAGGAGTTGTTATAAAATAATTTCTGAGAGGTTTATTGATTATTATTTTGATAAGGGTTTTTATTAAAAAAGGACTTTGGTGGATGTTTTTATTAAGTTGGAGTAAAAATGTGTAAATTGAGTTATGCTTTATCTTGTGATTATTATTTGAATTCCACTAACCCTTATTGATATTGGAAAGGAAAGTTGTGTTTAGTGTGGTAAAATTTGTGGAAAACTTCTTGGAATCAAAAAGGTATGGACACATTCTCCTATTGATTGTTTATGGTGGTTTATTTCTGAAATATCATTGGAGTGAAAATGATTGATTGTGGTTTCCTTTTCGAAAGTGGTTGGTTGAATGCTTCAAGGTTTTTTGGTTTGAGAGTTGTGTTTAAACCTTGTGTTATAAGCATAGTTGTTGAAGCCCATTGGTTATGTCAAAAACTTGAAAAGAACAAGAGTATCATTGTTATGTGAGATTTGTGGTTGAGCATTGTTGGAAATATTTGAGTTGGTTGATACATACTTGGACTAGGATTTTGTGAGAAAGAGTGTCCCTTGTGGTGATTGGTTGAGTTGAGTTGATTGAGCCTAGTCAAGTGATTGTGTGAGGTTATTGTTCAAGTCCCATGAAACAAAATATTCTATAATTCTGATTTGAGTTGATAGTTAGCTTAGAACATATTGAGTCTCTAACAATTCTCCTTATGCTTCTATGAGTTGACTTGAGTTGAGATTGATTTGAGTTGAGTTGAGTTGATATCATAGTGGATTATTGTTGTCATACATTGTAGAGTGCATTGCTATTCATTTTTGAATTCATATTTGAGATTTGTCTTCATATATTTGTGTATGAGATTTGAGTACTACTTGAGCATTATTGATTGAGCCTTTGAGAAGGCCTTTGGGATAGATTTATGGACATATCTGTGGCAATTTGTGTATGATTGATTGAGCCTTTGAGAAGGCTTTGTGGACAATTTTTGGGACAAATTTGTGGATAGTTTTAGATAGATTTGTGGACATATTTGGGACATATTTTGATGAGGTTCTGAGTGAGCCTATTGAGCAGAGTTGAGCAAGTTCTTGGTGAGCTTGCTAGAGTAGTTTTGGACAAGTTCTTAGTGAGCTTGTTGGAGCAGATTTGAGCAAGTTCTTGGTGAGCTTACTAGAGCAGATTTGTACAAGTTCTTAGTGAGCTTCTTGGAGCATATTTGAGCAAGTCATTGGTGAGCTTGCTAGAGCATATTTGGACAAGTTCTTAGTGAGATTGTTGGACCAGATTTGAGCAAGTTCTTCATGAGCTTTCTAGAGAAGAATTGGAAAAGTTCTTAGTGAGCTTGTTGAGCAATTTTGGACAAGTTCTTAGTGAGATTGTTATGCAAATTTGGACAAGTTCCGTGTGAGCTTGTTATTGCCTAGCTTTGAGAAGATCAAAGAAATTTGGACAAGTTTTGTGTGAGCTTGTTATGCAGTTTTGGACAAGTTCTGTGTGAGCTTGTTATTGCCTAGCTTTGAGCAGATCAAAGAAACAATTGTATTGGATAAGTATCCTTATTTTTGTGTGAAATATTATAAGGATATTATCTTATGGAGTACCCCACATTGGAGGAACCATGTTAAATCTTGTTTCTCAATTGTGTATGGTGACTTGTGCTCTTGCTTACTATTTCTATCTAAATTATTAATGCACACTGCTATGTTTGGTTATTACAATTAAGAACATTAATTGATATTGATTTGGAAAGAAAGTAAAAATTTGGTACTATATTGTTGACCCCCCCTCTCAGTATAATCTTGTGTTCTTCAATTGGTATAAGAGCGGGTTCCTTCAGAAAATCTAATAGCTTGAGGGAAAATTCTACAAGAACACAAATGGATTCATAGAATGGATCATCTACAAATAAGACTCCATTGTTTGATGGTAACAATTATGCTTTCTGGAGCATGAGGATGAAGAACTACTTGATATCACAAGGATATGAGGTATGGAAAATGGTTGAAAAATATTATAGGGTTGAAGGTGATCCTGAGGCAGATAAGACTATCAGGAAATTGGTTAAGATCAATGCAAGAGCAATAAATTATATTTTTAATGAGCTACAAGAGACATATTTTGCAAAGGTTATGGTATGTAATTCATCTAATTGTATGTGAACCAAGTTGTGGAATACCTATGAAGGATATTGCAAGGTAAATTTGGCAAAACTACAAACTCATAGAAAAAGATTTAAGGAATTGAAAATGGAAGATTCTGAAGATATTGCAAAGTTTTTACTTTGAGTTGATGAGATTACTAACACCATGAGAAGCCTAGGTTTTGATATGAAATAATCATAAGTTACTCAAAAGGTTATGATATCACTTCCCATGAAATATGATGTAAAGGTTTTAGCAATAGAAGAAACAATGGATATCAACAAGCTAACAATGGAAGAATTGAAAGGAACTCTCATAGCTTATGATACGAGGGTAAGTAAGCTTCAGGTTCCAATAAAAGATATTACCTTCAAGGCTTTAGAAAAATAGAAAGGGAAAGTTCCAAAAATAGATAGAGTTGTAGATAATTATAAGGAAGCTAACTTCATCAAAAGGAATAAGGGCTCAAGTAATTTTAGGGATATATGGAAAGTAAGATGCTACAAGTGTGGTGATCTTGGTCGTTATACATACAAGTGCCCACAAAAAGAAAATAGTGATGATGAAAAATAGGGTCATAGAAGAAAATAATATGGAAAGCATAAGAATGACAAAGATGACAGATACAAGTAAAACATGTATGAGAAGAAGAAAATTTTTTGTAAGGCAAAGAAATCTTACTAAATTATAGAAGTAAGTGATAGCTCAGATCATAGTGATAGAGACAAATCATATGATGAAAGGGAAGAACATCAATTCCTAGGAATAGAAGGTGAAAGATAATAGTGCTTTGTGTGTGGTCAAAGAGATCACAAATCAGGATATTGCAATGGTTTCAGTGATAGTGAAGATGATATGACACACCAAGGAAATAAGCATGGTTAAAGAAATATTGAGAGTTTTTTTGCTATAGAATATTTTAATAGTATCAGTGACAATGAAGATAAAGAAGTCTCACTTTTGGTAATAGAAAAATAAGAGGATGAGCCAAGAAAACAAAAATTAGAAGTCAAAAGGCTAAAAGAAGAATACAGGAATCTTGAAAACAAGATTCAAACAGATGTCAAAATCAAATAAGAACTACTACAAATAATCAGTAATATCAGAGAAGAGATTCAAAATGCAAAAATAATAGAAGAAAGGATGAATGAATAACTAAGGGTAATAACAACAAGACATGACATATTAGATGAAAAGGTTCAAAAAGGAGTGGAAACTTATTTTAAAGTTGTATCCTATTTCCATGAAAAGTCACACTTAAAAGGAAAGAAATTTTTGAAAGATGAAAACAAGAAAGCACCTAAGTATTATGAAGAAATTTCCAAAGTTCCTATGGCTACAAATATTTATTTTGGATATATTTTTGAGATAGGTGAATAAAGTTCAAAAGGAAAAGAAATACTTGAAGAGAAAACCAAGGAAGAAACTAAGGAAAAGGATTTAGATACTACAAATAAAGTTCAAGAATGCAATGCACAAGTTGAATATGATCATAGGAATAATGGTCAAGAAAAGTATGAGGAAACAAGGCATGAACAAAGGGCTTTTCAAGGAAATTGTTTTTCTTGTAATGGATTTGGACACAGGGCTATACACTGCAGGGTCTATGGATCAAAGAAGTTTGATTTTTCTAGAAGTAACATCAAAGGAAGGACGTATGGTTTTTAGGGACATTGCTTCTCATGTAACAGGATTGTTCATAGAGCTTCTCAGTGAAAAGTAAATGAGAAACATGGTTTTGGTTTTAGAGCTACATAATTTAGAAGCCATGGCCATAATGGTCATGAATACAAAAATTCACAATACAGGGTTCAGGAAAGGAATGGATATGGATATTATTTCAAGAAAGATTTCAAGATATGGGCACCATCCAAAGGCTACAATATCAAGTGTTTTAACTACAATAACTTTGGACATTTTTCAAAATGGTGTAGGAATCAATTCCAAACAAGTTCAAGGCAAGAAGGTCAAACAAGTTCAAGGCAATAAGGTCAAGCAGGTTCAAGGCAAGAAGATCAAGAGAAGGATATCAAAAAAATATGGAAGGAAGTTGATAGAGGAAAGAAACAATGTAATATGGGAGTAAAAGTACTCCCACCCCAAAATTAATCACCTCAAGAGAGAAGGTGGTGAGGGGGATATGCTTAAGAGTCATATCTTTTATCCCCATAGGTGTCCCTTTTACCATTGATGTCAAAGGGGGAGAGATTTGAGTAAGAGGGAGAGCATTGAGTTAGGGGGAGCAACCTCTAAAGAGATCATTAATCTCTATTTCAAGAGTTTGGGTGCATATTTTTAAGCTTTTGCTTGATCGACTTCCAAGCAAACAAATTTGGTCTCTCTTTCAGTAGAGAGATGAGGGTGGCCCGCTCATATGGAGTGAGACTCTCTCCAAATTTAACCTTCTTTGTACTGGCAGGATTATTATTGATATCCACCTCAAATATTTCCTCTACTAACATATGTGATCCCTCCTCAAGCTAGTGAGGTATAGGAATCAAATGGATGTCATCAGCTAGATTGATAGGTTCTACATTGGAAGTGTTTTTGGCCTAATAGACATCGTATGCATATCCTAACATAAAATGGAAAGGTTGCAACATTTATTCATTGGGGAAGAAATCCTCAAGCTCAATGGGTGAATCGGTACGATCCCAGTCGATAGCATCTTTGTTAAGATACAATGGTTTGGATGGATCTGTTGGATTAATAAGTGGAGTGGTCAAATCAATGGAGACCATGTTTATGGAATGGAATTGATATCCATGACCACACGGACCAACTTCTACAAAATATACGTAGTCCTCATACCCATGATCTGGCTCTAATGGCATAGGCACAAAGGGGTCTTCTCTATGAGGACTATGAACAACTGGATCCTACCTATGCACTGCCTACAAAATAGGATCATTTGGCTCATGGAACTCCATGTAGGTCGGTAGAAGGGGATTAAC
Source organism: Wollemia nobilis (assembly GCA_028583015.1). Classification (NCBI taxonomy): domain Eukaryota; kingdom Viridiplantae; phylum Streptophyta; class Pinopsida; order Araucariales; family Araucariaceae; genus Wollemia; species Wollemia nobilis. The sequence goes on from JAQPPZ010016981.1 coordinate 41,964,187, forward strand.
CAACCGATAAATTTGATCTAGGTTTAACCATCTTGCTCTTAGACGAGGACCAACATGTAACTACCAATAGACCTCATCTATGTCGATGGGTTGATGATGGTAATGCAAATAAGGAGGACCAAGGTAGGCCCTCTCTAACTCATCTTCTTCATCACTATCATAATAGAATCCTTCATTCACCCCTACTCCTGGGGGGTACTCTAGCAAGTGTGGCCCCATGAATATTACTACTTGATCATTGTCATCACTATCTAGATAAATTGAATAATTATATCACAAGTGTGACATTGCCAAGAAATCTAGCTATACTTCTTCCCCTAAATGATCAATGTTAGGAAGGATCTCTTCGATAACCTATATCGATTCAATAGGTAATAAATGACATGCATGTCAGGGCCTCACATAGGCACCTTCAACTTCATCCCCATATTCATCGTCATTTGAGGATTCCTCATCTACGTCATAACCTGGTCCACTCATATTGGAGGTGGACTCTACTCCATATTCATTACAAAGATCTCCTAGCTCGAGATCACCTATAGTAATGGGGTTACACCCCTGCACATCTGTGTCATCGAATGCATCATGAGTTTGGTGTCCCATGTTATCTTTGGGGTTTAGTTATGTATAAGTCTACTCAAGGAGCCCTTCATGATGATCTTCAAGTGGCTCAATGGTGACGATAGATATCATAGGGTGATTCCTCAAGAAAATAGAAGAATCTAGATGATATGGATTAAAATCCACATCGTCCACCATACTAAGGTATAGACGATCTAAGGATGTTGTGATCAAATCCTCCTACCCCATATCT